>CM060697.1:153060071-162290384 GCA_030686995.1 Artemisia argyi | reverse complement strand
GTATATTATCTTCATCGGGTCAAACAAGTAAAAAAAAAAAAAAAAATAGTTTACAAGTAAACAGGTGAAATGGGTCCAACAGGCCGAAAGTCACCCAAAGTGTTTTTTAAACCTCTAAATCAGAGTATTTTATTTAAGAACTCCAGTTATCAAATTTAAACTTAAAAGAGTTTTCTATTCATGTTTTACACTTAATAGTTAATATTTAGATAACTTCTAAATTTTTTGGTCTTAAAAGTTTTGCTTTTGACATAATCCAACCCCCATAAGAACTACCTGTTTTTTCCTGTTACCCAACCCGCCTGGCCAGTCAATTTCTCACCTCTGTTTGTGGTAATTACTGATAAAATGGCTGGTTACAGACTGGAACGTTACAAGCTCTGTTATCAGGAGCTAGAGAAGGTCAAGCGTTGCTTACCACTTCTAACAAGGTACGCTTACATATCACTCTCGTCTTTTCCCTATAAAAATATAAAAAACTTAGGCATCTAAACGTTAAATTTATGGTCTTATAGAAGGGGCGGTACGGTTGCCAAGTCAGCGCATGAGTTGACTCTTGCACTTCAAGAAGTCTCTTGAGATTGGGTGAAGAATTAGTTGAAACAGAAAGTAGGGTTTTTTTTTTTTTTACTCGGTTGCTTTTTAGGGTAGGAAATTTGAAGACTCAACTGCGGTGTTGCGCTGATGGGAGACTTATGTACATTTGATGATTTATTGCACTAAATGAAAAAAGCATTAACTAGCTAATGCTCTACCCTTCAAAGAAAAAGATTGAATTTTTTGGAGGCCAAGCCGCAGGCATGTATACCAACCTTGTGGTCGAGGAACCAATCAAAGGGAATGACTGACTAATCCACATGTATCCAACCCAACCCAAACCAAACTAGTAAATATTTTGAGTTCACGTGTCTTTTCGAGTGGGAGTTAATCCATTGGTTTATTTATAAGATACCAGTTGATCAATACTTGAGAAATGTATTTGAATTGTGTAACTTGATTGTAGCCTTGTAGGCATGGATTTGTTAGTTGTGAATGTTGCCCACTTTTCGGATTGAATCCTATTTATGCAAGTTTTCAGCTAGATTTTGGCAACGCGCAGAAAGAACAAGACTGTTACTGGTTTGACCCGATAGACCCTCTGGGTTTGACGATAATAATTTTTTTTTACCGGGGTAAGAATACCCTTTTACCCAAAAAAATAGTAATGGTCAATAATCAAGATTTCATTTTAGACAAAAGTTATTTGCTAATACACGATTATAAAACTAAGTTTACAAATGATGATATCATAAAGATGATTTCTTTCGTTAGGTGTCATTTGTTTTTTAGAGGCTTTATATCTTCATCTGTAAACCATGTATGCAAAAGAAGAGTTAAATCTATAGTCTTCATCCGCAAGGAAGAAAATCGTTTGTTTTTTGTGCCTTTATAAAAATGAATGAAAAAGAAATTGATAAGGTTTGTATTGAAGAAGTGAAAGTTTATGTCTAATTTTTGAAAAAGATTAGAAGTGAAAAAAAGCATTTATGTCTGAAAAAACAAACGGCCTGCCAGCAGACAAGAAAAGCGAAGAAGAAAAAAAAAAAAAAAAGTTTCTTTCAAAAATAAGATGTGACATCTTAGTTGTTAAAAAAATAATATATCTGATCATCCATTTCTAAAAATCTAAATCGCTAAAAATGAACAAAAACACAGTGCCACTTTTTATCAAATGGAGATGAGTTGCACATGTGCAACTCATCTCCATTTGATAATAACTAGAATGGCAGTGGTCCGCCGCGTTGCGGGCGGGCCTATTTTTCGGCCGAGGCCATTTTGCATAAAAATAAAGTTGAATATCTAGGCTGTGTCTTGTCACGGAATGACAAAGCAAATGGCAAACATACATTTATCTATGTTCTTGTTTGTTTAGCTACATATGAGTCCAAAGTACGAATAATTTTTGCGAACAGTTTGTTCTTCTATTTATCAAACGTCAAACGATAAACCATTTGCAGCAACAAATAACATTTGCGAAGGGATGTACATGAGATTTGCGTTTACCGGACTGTACATTGTCACACCTTTTAGCCGCAATTTCAGGACCAAAACCCCTTCCTTGCAGCCCCCATTTCAGCACACCTTTTAGCCGCAATTTCAGGACCAAAACCCCGTCCTTGCAGCCCCCATTTCAGCAGATAAACATCCCCATTTCAACCCCATTTAAGCAACTAAACCGGCTCATTTCAGGTCCCATTTTAGCAACGAAACCCACTGGCTGCAGCCCTCATTGTAGCTACCAAACATACACATTTCAGCAGCCATAGCCACCCCTTTTAGCCGCAATTTCAGTGGCAAAACCCGCTCCTTTCATCCTTCTTCAAGGCACCATTTCAGCCCCTACAGGTTGCATATCATTTGCAGCAACAACAGCCTACTGTGGAACAGTTTGCATACCATTTGCAGCAAGAACACCCTACAGTCATCATGGTACCTAAAGATGACTCAAATGCAAAAGAAAAATATCAGAATGGCAATGAGAATAAATATTACGAAGTATTATACAAAGTACTTTGGCATAGAATACTAAACACCTATACACTGCACCAAAATCGTAATTCGCTTACATAATATTTAGATATTTAAAAGCTTATAAGCAGTTAATGCAACAGAACTGGTGTATTAGGATACACTTTTTATCACATACAACTTTAATCAAACCTGCACAAATTCATCACAGCCTTGTATAGGTTTGAAGTCGTAAAAGTTCATAGCCTGTTATTCATTAGGTCCTTGTATTTGCACAATTGTCTTGTAAGTTAAATAATGATATATATATAATCACAAATGAGGCTCAGATATATTAATGACATGCCGCCATGGCTGCAAACACCATGTTTGTGGTGCTGCCCCACCAATATACGGGCCACATTCACCCAACATGATCAATAATAAACTCACAAATGTAATAGCATCATCATGGCCTGTAATTTGCAAACATAATAATCTGACCTGGGATAATGAATAAACATTTGAAAAAAAAGGTTCCCAAACAGAAGTAGATTAGTACATAGCATTTTTTTCTTACCTGTATGTCGGCGACTGTTTGTCTATGAATATTCTGAGTCATTTACGTCAATGTTGGTAGCACACCAATTCCATGGTACAGACAAAGGCCGAGAGAGAAAAAAACTATGACTGGTATTATAACTTTTGGATTTGGAACCATATTGGAGTTTCAGCTTGGTCCTTTTACAACTACGCCTTGTAGTTGGGTAGGCCATTGCCGTATTGACCTGTAGCTACAGGAAGAGTACTATTGCAAACTGCTGGTAGCTTCACATCGAGTTGTGTATCATGGTTATTGGTTGCAACATGAAGAAAGTAATAAGAATTAATATTACTGAAAATATCTGTAAGACTGAATGGTTATTGGCGCAAAAGTGATTGGATATAAGATTCTAAAGGCATCTAAGTGCATACCTTCATATGAGTTCGTTGCTGCTGCAAACGCGCGTGTTTTTTTCAGTAGTGTTCGTCCCAACACGGAACTTTTCTAGTTCCTAAAGCGATAGCAAGTCAACTCTTTTCCATCAGCTGACCATGCGTATAGTTCTCTACATGCCTCTTCTTCTCATGCTCTATTGCAGCCATGAAATTGTGAACATTATATGACTGCAAATGAGATAAATGTAAAAACCGTGAAACATGCAATCAATTAGCAAAGAGGCTTAAAAAGGGAACATAAGCACTTGCGTTTAACAGGTGACTGTGTACGGTTGCCCGAGACATGTGAACCGACTGGTATACAGAAACATTCCATTTTTCAATAATGGTATTTTCAACCCATTAATGAACATAAATTTCTACTTTATTTAACCTAATGTTCCTGATCAGTTTTCACCAATAGCTCTTTATGGCTATGGAGTTGTTTGACTGGACGTATATATTGTAAGCCCAACAATATATTTTGAAGAAGAACGTTACCTAAAATAGATAATGGCATTGGTTTTAGTGAATAAGTATAATTGGTTGGCATCCTAAAAAAACGTGTACAAAGCTGTTAAAAACAACAAAAAGGTGTAAAAAAAACAGCGTAAAAAGCTGTAAAGCCAGTGTCCAAACAAACTGTTTTCTGTTGTCCAAACAACCTATGAAAGGTGTTAAAAAACAACATATAAAGTTGTTAAAAAACAGAATACGAAGCTGTAAAATGTGTGCCCAAACATCCCTTTTCTCTGTTGTATTTTGCGGAAAAAAATTACTACTGTATTTGGACCATTGTTCTATCTATTATTCAGTTTGTAAATTGAAGAGTATGGCAAAAATGTTAACTTGTATAGAGCTACAATTCGTTATTAGAAATCGATGTTTAGACTTTGTTGCTCTGGCTGTGTAATACGTTCCATTTTGACCAATTACCATGTCTACCCAAGTGCTATGTTATGTAACCCCTAGCCCTTCAATAGACCTCATTTTCACCCATTACTCAACCCGACCATACTCGCATTTCCATTGTCAGAAGTCTTTATAAATAGTAAGTATTTAAACGTATCATGTACCTATTTGCGGTAAGAACCACATTATCTCATTCTTTAAAGCGTGTTTGATAGCACTTCTTAGGGAGCTAATACCTCCAGATTGGTAAACCGATATCAAATTCTTTTGCTTTTGACTGATGACCTAAAACCAACAAACGAAAAATGTCATACTCATTTGCGACTAATGCTTTTTCAAAAGGCACTGAAGCAACAATTGCTCTGCAATCATAGGACAATAAATATAAACAACTGAAACATAACATGACACGTGACTCAATCCACATGACCAGCCCGTTTTCAGCCATCATCAATCATATAAGTGATTTCAAATTTACCTTTCCCTCGGATCTCTCCTTTCGCAAGCCAAAAGTTTCAGGACCTTCAGCGCCGTCGCCTGATCCTTTTTGTATTCTGCAATATACAAATGTTGTCAAATGTTGTCAAATTGTGTTACCCAGAAACAGCAAACTGCAATTATTAATGCATATGAATCATTAAGTAACTTTTAAAAATCTATTCTACCATTGTTAATTGGTTCGAAGATAATTATAGTTGTGTAAAAAAAACTGTATAATCGGAAAAGTATACAGCATACGAATAGTAAGAATGTGGTCAAGGTGAGTCAATACAGTGGTCATCTCAAATTCATCTAAATTAGAACACAAACAACCCGCAACAAATAAACTTACAATTAGAAGATAACCATGATTTCTAAAGTTATTCGGGCCTCGCTCTCGACGTCATTTTCATATATGGGAACCTGGCATATCATGAAAGTAAAAATAAAGATAACATCCACCAAATGATTGTCAAAAATGAATGTAAGCTTACAATGGCATATAATTTGACATTTTTTTCTGATTCCTTTTCCTCAAGCTCATCTGTTGTTCTACGGCCGTCGGTTTTATGCAACACCATTTAAGTTGCCTTCTTTTGTGTCAGTGGTTTCTCTTTCACCTAACTGTGGCCGCGTTATTCTGCCTGCAGCGGTAGTAATAACAGTTAAAAGAAAGTTAGCATAATCAGAATTTTTGTGTACATGTTCCGTATATATATCATGTGTTTAAAACTTTTTCTTACCCAGAATAGATAACCGAGTTACATACAAATGGACCATGTAACTAATCTCTGTGCAATGAAGCGTGTGTTCCCAGTCTCAGTAGTACAGAATCCATGATGTCCAAAGACCTATCCAGGACATTAGGCATTCCATCTTTATACAATGAAGCGTTGATGACAGATGACAATACATCAACCTTCACAGCAGAAAACGGAGGGCCTGCTTAGTTAAAAAAAAAAAAAAAAAGGAAGTGATGAACAAATATGAAAAGAGTACCGGTTAAAACGAACAAAAAAAAGTAACGGGACAGCCTAAGTACATAAATAACTACAACTTCATTTACCCTAGGGCAACATCCATCTCTGATCATTGTTTCCCTAAGCTCATGCCACTTGTTCTAGCACCCTCATCCTATCACGTTCATTGTTCGTTTGTGAGCTCATGCCACTTGCCCATGTGCTGCTACTAACACCTATCATAAAATAAATGAGGAAGCCTGCCATAAGATTTGAAAAGAGGAAGATACCGACATGCTAGATGAAAACATGTACAAATCTGCTAATTGAAAACAGCTTATTGAAAGACACTCTCGGACTACAAAACAACTTATGAGCTATTTTGGTCTTATCTGCTTTAAAAATAAGCAAACACAAAAAGTCCTGGACTACAAAGCTGGTAATTCAAAACAACTTATTGAAAAAAGCACTTATTGATTGCTTATTCAAAACACCTTATTCAATGGCAAATAATCATACATTAGATAATCAATACCAAACACTACAGAAATTGCTTATTTACAAAGCGATAAGTACATAAGCAATTTAGGGGTTTTTCAAATTGGGCTTATCTACTTTGAAAATAAGCAATATCCACTAATAAGCACTAAATTATTAAAAAGAAACTAATTTTAAGAATTAGGTTTAGAATACTCACATAAATTTTAAAGTCTTGCTTTGCAAAAAACGAATCCAAACACATCCCATATAAGTGCTTAATCCCATACAAACCTAATTGAAGAGTTAAAGATGATAGCAATCATATAATAGCAATTTGTAAAGAAACCCTAAATTAGCAAAACCCCCAATCTTACATTAATCCGCAATCCGCCATCACCACCACAGGATCCCTTTTTCCAGCCGCAACTATCAGATGGAAGTAATCGATCTTGAAGCTCATCATTCTTCCCCATCTTCTTTATGATCTCACAACCAACAATACCATCCACAGGTTTGATACGTGTGGGGTATCGCCTTATCTAATACCGGAGTAAGCTTTTGGATTAGTTTTGGATCACATGGGCCACGGAAAAAGGCTAAGAAACAGCCCAGATTTTTGGCGGGAAAAATACTGTAGATCCATAGTGTGCAAAACGGTGCCGTTCCTTTCCAGTTTTAAATAAACTAGTAATTCTAGTTTGATCAACTATGCTACCAATTGCTGATTTTCCATATTCCAAATACAGTTACTTTCATGTTTAAATCGAAATTAAAGGCCCACATTTATCTCGACTCGTAATATACGAGTACTTTTTAACAACCAAGAAAACTGAGTAATCACTAATAAAACTAAATTACCAAAGTGACTTTATAGAACAACTACTGGTGCTAATTTCTACGACCATACCCTAATGCTTACTTCTCAAATCTTTTGAATAAGAAAAACCAAAAAAATTGAAAGTAAACATTTTTAGCGTAATTTTAAAAGAAAACATTTTACTTCAAAATTAATCAAATTATCTTTTCTTAAGTTCTTATTTTCTTTTCTTCTAAACAAAAAATTTTAGGGACCGTTTGTTTTAAGGTTTTTAATTTAAGGAAATAGAGTTATTTCAGAAATGCATTGTTTGGTCTGCTACTTTTACTTTTATGAATGAATCCACACCCATAGATTCATTCCTCCTCTAGTTGGTATCTTTTGAGATAAAATACAAACTTTTTGTCAGGCAGCACTTTATGATATGTACGACATTGTTCTGTCTCTACATATCAACCACACATAGAGTATGGATCAAATGAGAAATAAAACTAGAATGAGAAGAATGAGAAGTAACCACAGCCGCACATTTAAGATGCACTTACAAAATAAGATGCATCAACCATGAAATTCTCCATCTTCATTTGAAATATGTGGATACAAACATTTCTCATTCTTTTTATTTTATTTTATCTTTTTAGTGGATCCATTCTCACCACACATATTAAAACTTATTGTTATTTTATATTATTTTAATATTTTAATAAACTAAAATCAAATAAAATATTAAAAATAACATTCTATTTTTATTAAAACAAAACAATATTCTATATTATTATTTATTTTATCTCTCCTTATTTTCTTTCAATTTATACCGAATCCAAACCTTATCGCAAACCAAACACGCCTTTATTTAATTTTTTAAGTTATACTCGAAAACACAATAAGTCTGTTTCCTGTTTGACTTACTAATTAAAGTCAAGATTTGGATGTTGAAATAAAAGAAATAAAAAAGTGAGTGTGTGTTTTTCAAGTTGAAACTTGGATAAGCTTGTAGGAACGAACACTTTTACCTTAACTTGAACAAGAGAAGCCAGCCACTTTGTACTCGAAAGTACAGTAGGAGGAAACCCTTCAACCCAATACGAGTCCTTTAGGTTTTGCTTCTTATCCCCATATAGCACACCAGGTAGGTGTTTGTGAAAATGTCTCAAACAGATAACTTGCTACTTATAATTATTGTGAATAATAGAGTTTAAAATACCAATTTGAATGCAGGTATCTTTAGCAGATATGAGTTGGTCCTGTAGTGGTAACTATCTTTGCATATCAAGCTCAACCAATCACCTTACCCCTTCTTCTAATAGCTGCAACTTACTTTCTCAGGTAAGTTTTTTCTTTTTTTATTTATTTATTCCGGGAATTGCTTTGAGACTTTTTTTACTAGGCAATCATGTTTTTAGTATTGTTGCTGAATTATACTCCTAATTTTTTATACCTGGTTTAATTTACTCGAACCCTCGGATTTATCTTTGGTATACAGATTGTTTAAGATTACTGCAAAATTTGATGATTTCCATTTTTACTATGTGGACAACTGAAGTTGCAAATGCAATATTAATTTTCTTAATTTCGTTAATATAGGTTGGTTAGTTAACCCCCTTTGCACGCTAGGTAGTTTCCCAAATGTATCAAACTATCGTTATGTTGCTATTTAATGGTAATAAAAATTAGTATTACATACAAAGTACGTTGCTATTTAATGGTCTAAACCAGTGCGGAGCCAGAAAGTTATGATCGACGGGGCAAACTTTGATGTTTATTAAAAACATAGTTTCTAGCTGTTATAATTTCAGTTTATGTACACGTATATATTATCTTGACCCATCTGATGTTTTCTAGAAGCATATGCCTTTAATCCAGTTTGAGCTGATTTATGTCTGTTCTTTCTGCCCTACATGATGTAGTTTTCGTTGTTCTGTATATCATCTTTACTTTTCTTTCTTTCTTTCTTTCTTTCTTTGTGTGTGTGTGTGTAGTAAATGTTTGATGATTGTTTGACATGGCAGTATAAAGAGCAAAATAGGAAAGGTTATGACTTAAAGAGGACCACAAGCGTTTTCGCTTGCAACAGCTTGAGACCTCCTTCTTATAAACTTGTAAGTTTATTTACTATCTTCACTGTTTCTGTTTGCGGTGTTCTATTGTTTGGGTCGTCAGTTTCAGTTTTGACTGGATTCATTTGATTAATATTTATTGGTTTGTGACATTTCAGGATATAGGTCAAAGAAGGAAACATCATGTCGTAAAGAAGCGAAATAACATTTGTGCTTACTACAGCTTGAAATCTCCGCCTTATAAATTTGTAAGGTTTTTTTATTATCTTCGCTTTAGTTACTGCCACATGCTGAATTGAGTGAGGGAAAAAAACAAAAAAACAAAAAAAAAAAACAAAAAAAACAAAAAAAAAACAAAAAAAACAAAAAAAAAACAAAACAAAACAAAACAAAAAAACAAAAAAAACACTGATAAACGGTCTATAGGTAAAACTAAGGACGGTGTTCATGTAAACAACCTTTGCTGAGAATAATACATATGATCTGCGTACAGATACATAAAGTAAAACTAGGAACACTATTACTAAGCCGTTGAACTGATTCGAGTTATTATTTTAGGCACTCTAGATCTTCCACCTTTGGACCATATATTTGACCTTTTGATTGTGTTTTCTGGTTTTTCTAGGATGCCTTAGAGCCATACATGAGCAAGAGGACTCTTGAGGTGCACTGGGGAGAGCACCATCGTGGTTATGTGGAAACCTTGAACAAGTATCTAGGGAAGAACGATATATTGTACGGATACACATTGGATGAATTGATCAGAGTGACATATAACAATGGAAATCCATTGCCAGAATTTAATGCTGCAGCTCAGGTTTCGATTCCTACTTTATTTTACCACAAAATAAAGATTTGGCTTGAATCTTATCGGACTGCTTTGTTATTTTTAGCCAATTAGATGATTTTACTCGAGTAATTAATTCATGAAATGTACTTTTCAGGTCTGGAATCATGATTTTTTCTGGGAATCCATGCAACCAGGAGGCGGTAATTTACCGATATTGGGACTAATGCAGCAGATTGAAAAGGATTTTGGTTCTTTCTCAAATTTCAGAGAAGAGTTCATTGAAACTGCCCTCACCTCATTGTTCGGCTCTGGCTGGGTTTGGCTTGTTTGTAAGTTCTTATCACATAAAAATATATTTCTTTAATAGTTATTGATCTTCTGGTGTGCAGAAGCGTGTCCTTGCTTACAATTATTGGTTGAACATATTCAGTATGTTTGATTTTCGTGTGGTGTCTGTGCTGATCATCTTTTCTGCTTCTCATGTGATTTGTTTGTTGTCTTTCCATTTCAGTGAAGCGGAATGAGAAACGACTTGCAATAGCCACAACGACAAATGCTGTAACCCCTCTTGTGTGGGATGATATTGTAAGCAAGATACCTGTATCGTGACTATATATCTTGTTTTCTGAATGTCTATTCGTGTCTTTTACTAACGCATTGATTTCCTCTACCTGCACAGCCTCTTCTCAGTTTGGATATGTGGGAGGTATGATAATCTCTTTCTCTCTCCCTTTCCCACACACATGACTGTTAACAAAAGCTCCACTTTTCTCAAAGTAAACACAACATTAGTCTCAGTATGTAGTTCAATGAAGGTGTTATATTAGTAAACATCTTGTAACAAATATGAACGAGCAAGTAATACTTTGTTCCAAATTTTTGGAAAAGAGAAATGTTGCATTGACTTTCCGACATCTTGAAAAGGAAATTTTAGCATTCACTCTTGGGTGGGGAGAGTGTATGGCTTGAAGAATTCATTCTCATTTTTGTTTCTTCTATTTTGCAGCATGCTTACTATCTGGATTATAAGGTACATATTCATTTGAAGCGCCCTTTTTCTTCTAGATGTTGTATTTTCTACTTAGTTACTTCAAAAAGGGTAGATTTGAGTTAAATTTAATAACTCTTCTACAAATGAAATGGTCAAATATAAGCTCTCACATGTTTTGCAACCTCCTAAATCGATTTATTCAAACAAATTAGATACCACATCATTTTGATATGATTGGTAAATCATATTATTGTCTCCAAAATTATAAACATATTGGTGGGTCAACTCCTTTTTGACCCGCATAAGAAGCCACCTGTTCTGGCTTGAAATTCACCATTATGCATCCATGCTACCTCTACTTTCACAGTAAATTGTTTCCTGTTAACTCAGTCATATATATCTCTCTTTTATATCGACAGAACGACAAAGCCCGATATGCTAACGTCTTCATGGACCATCTTGTATCATGGAACGCTGCTTTGGCTCGCATGGCCCGTGCACAATCCTTTGTGAATTTAGGAGAACCCAAAATTCCAGTTGCCTGAGAATTCTATCTTGTCTAGATAGCAATTTTGTTAGTATTAATGTATTAGAGCAAACTTATATCTCGGAAAATGTTGTGTTCTAGCATAGAATATCTGAGGCATCATAGTACACTTTACAATTTGCTTTTTTAATCAATTTTTATTAAAGTGTGTTATATTAAAGGGAAAATTGTCCAAATATACATTCAATTTGCCACCTTTTACTATTGTATGCACTGAACTTTTTTTTTCCTATTATATACACAAACTTTATTAATCATCCTTATTGTATCAATAAAACGCTTTTTTGATGACTAATACAATAAGGATGATTAATAAAGTTTGTGTATATAATAGGAAAAAAAAAAATCAGTGAATACAATAGAATACAATAGTAAAAGGTGGCAAGTTGAATGTATATTTGAAAAATTTTCCCTATATTAAAACCAAATGATCTGTTAATTGTATTCTTGTACACTTAAGTTACACAGAGTATATCGATTATACTACATATGCGGATTTAATCATGTAATCATCGTCACTTGCCAAAGAAGATAGAGAAAACAATAGGGCAACTCTGCACAACAAATCTTCTATGGATGAACCTAATCTGGCAACTTTGTTTTGGGTGACCAATCTCTTCGCATTCTTTCGACTTCCGAGTTCTGAATAGTATGCTACCAATTTGATTCAATTCTAAACTTATAAAGTAATAGTTTTATTATAATTTTTATTGAACAAGTAATAGTTATATTAGTGTGAGAATCTCCCTAACCAAAGATTGTGGGTAAGTCATGCTTAAAAAATGTGAGATATACTTTGTCTATTACGTAGTATTATGATAGGATTTACTCCTAAAGTAAAAATGTATGTAAAATATTCTTTCTATTACTAGCATATCATTGTTCTAATACTAAACTAAAAACTTAGTCATAGAAAGATTGTCTATTTTTTCTTTAAATATTTCACATTAATTGTTTACCGCTAAAAATAAATATAAAAATATATAACTTCGATACCCCATAAAATTAGCCCCTGCAATATATTTCCAACAATACTCCCACTACCACCAATACCATCAAACCTCCCAACAAAAAATTGTTTCTTTCTCATCGCATAATGGCATCTTCAGCTCTCCCAATTGTTCCCATGAAACCCTTCGTCGTCTTGCCGCCATTCAGAGACCGAAACCGGAAAAGTTTCCTCTCTACTTTCTAAGGTATCGACTTGAGCAAACTCAAGCTCAACATGTCCCATCATCCTTCAAAGAAGAAATACACGATACTTACTTTACTTAAGAGTTTTTTTGTTTACTTTTTATTTACGGTAAATAATGTTTTTTGTTTATAGGGTTCATGGTTTTGGTTGTTGTTCCGTACGTACTATTCATTGTTTGCTTTAATCTTGGATTATGTGCGATGTTTTAACGGTTTATTTCGACTTTATTTTGGAGAAAATGTTGAATGTTTTAGGATTTTACACTATAGACCCTCTAATTTCAGGAAAACTACAGTTTTAAAACATACTTTTGCATGTGTATCTATATGTCTAGGAGTGTAAATGAGTCAAAAGCTCGATTTACTGGTAAGAGGTGGTTGTAAAGTCTTAATGTGAATAAAATAATGTTTTTTTAATAGTTTTATTTGTTTGTTTTTTAAGTGTATATCAAACCATAGCAATACGATGAATAAGTCTCTTGAATGTATATTTTAAGATAATATTTGGAAAAAGTTTCCAATCTGATAAAGAATGAGATGTATTAGAATTCTTCAAATAGTATTAGGATGACTCAACTTAACATTTTTAATGGACTTTCATATAAATTGACCAATTTAATACACATAAACATAGACTTTACGGGATGGTTGAGAGGAGCCCAACACCCCGTAGTCCCTCACCTCCTCCGTCTCACCTCCCACTGAATATCTACACTACTATATAATGTATTTGAGACTATTCTAACAAACTTTTTTTCTTAAAATTAAGACTTTTTTTCTTACTTCTAATCTAAACTATATCATAAAGCATTTGAGACTTTTCTAACAACCCCAACAACCACCCAACAATTTATAACAACCCAACAACCACCCCCAACAACCACTTTCCACCATCCCACCTCCCTCCTCTTCACTACCAAAAGAATCAAACCCCCCAACTATATGAATATATGAATGGAGTTATGGTCGGTTTAAATTTTGACTTTTGATGACTATATGATATCCGCCCTCGCATCACGCGGGCACCCTTATAGTATAAATAAAAGTAAAATAAGAAAGCCCAAAAGTTTTTACTTAAGCCGGCCCCCTACAGAGTATCAACTAGCGGAGCAGGCATTATTAGATGAGCCCAAGCCCGGTGTGGGATCATGGTCCATTAACGGTTTGTAATCTATAAAAATATAAATACTCGATAATAAAGTTTTTATACCTTGGGTTTATCGCCATTCCACCACCACAATCACACGCTCTCAACCTCAACAATATGATGGATTACACAGACTCACTCCCTGACGAATGCCTAGCCCTAATTTTCAACTTCCTGACAACCACCAACGACCGTAACAATTCCTCACTCGTCTCTCACCGTTGGCTTCGAATTGAAGCCCAAACCCGCACCCGCCTCACTCTCATCGTCCGATCGGAGCTCCGACCCTTTATTCCGTCAATCTTCAACCGATTCAACTCACTCACTCAACTCGTTCTAGGTAACAAGTATTACTATACATCAGTTGATGATATTATAAACGATAATGATATGATCCTTATCACGTCCATGTGTCCTAATCTCACGTGCCTTAAACTCTACGCGTGTCGTCAATTGACCGATTCAGGTATGGCTGTTTTTTCTAAAAACTGTAACAAGTTGAAGGAATTTTCATGTAGGGATTGTATGTTTAGTGATTTAGGTATTTTTGAGTTGTTAGATAACTGTACTCAGCTTGAGGTTTTGTCTGTTAACAAGTTATCTAACTATCCTGACGTCAAGGCTCCACCCAATTTCCGTGCGGCCAAGTCGCTTAAGGTTATTAAACTTTGGGATGTCGATAATGAACGATTATTTGAACCATTGATTATAGCTTCGAAGAATTTGACAAGTTTGAACTTGAGTTGGAGTTATGGAAGATGGGACAGGTCGTTGGAGATGATTCCAAACGATAGCTGTTTAGTTGATGTTTGTTTGTATGATGTTAATGTGACTGATGTTGGATTGATTAGTGTTGCTAAGAATTGTAGGGCGTTAAAGAAGCTTTATGTTGGGTCGAGTGAGATAGGAGATGAGGGGTTGATTGCTGTTGGGAAGCATTGTGTGAATCTGCAGGAGTTGACTTTGAATGAGGTTGATGCTAGTTATGTTAGTTTACAAGTAATTGCTACAAATTGTCAGAATTTGGTAAGTTTATACCTTTCTAGGAGTGACACGATAACTGATGTGGAGATGCAATGTATTGCTGACAAATGTATTGCTTTGAAGTATTTGTGTATTGAGAAGTGTCATGAAGTATCTGATAAGGGGATTGAGGCATTTGCATTGGGTTGTCCGAATTTGGCGGAGATTAGGGTAATAAAGTGTTGCAAGGTGACTCGTGAAGTTAAGGACTTGTTAATAGCAACAAGGGGTGATCAATTTGAATGCTGGTAGGGCCAAAAATATGTGAATGCAAGTACTAGTGATAGTGGAGTGCAAGAGCTTGTAGAGGAGGTTCCACTGGCACCAAACGATGTGGCTGTCACTGGACCTGAGAGTGTATCTACTACCTCTACTTCAAGTCGCAATGGTGATCCGTCATCAAACTTTAAGGAGAGCTCATGAATTATTCTTATTTTTTAACAAACACTTGAATTAGTAGGGAATGATAATCTGACTTGTTATACGCGTTAGTTGATGTCTTTTGAGAACTGCTCGAATTATGGTAACTTGGTAAGTCATTTATCTTTCAAATAGACTATTATATTGTTCGTTTCTTTCATTCTATTTCATTTGGCTTTTGATTTGTTTTCATTGTCTATTTGAGCGCAGCTTATCATTAATTTTTTTTTGCTAATTTCTTAATGTCATATTTGAAATTGAGGTATTTTATCCATTGGGTGTTCATAAGTTCAATCAGCTTTTCTTCTTGTGTTTTTCGTTTCTTCCAAATAACCAAACAATATGAAAGAATCTGACAGTGGAATAGACCAAGTAACCAGAATATATGAAAGAAACCGACAATGGAAGTTAGACAATCATGATGATGGTATTACTAAACTATGTGAAACATGACCATTATTTATTTTTTGTTTTTTGTTTTTAATATTTGACTATTTTGCTAACCCAGTAAGCCACCCAATTTTTTTCCCCTGTTCCACCAACTATAATGGTGATCAATTGGATTCTAATTCGGAAAATTAGTATGAAAGTCATTTCCATCTCTTATCAATTGGACTCTAAACATGGAAAACAAGTGTAGCAATTTATGTAACAGATAAAATATATACGTAGTCTCGGTACAATCATATTAGATCTGATTCACGAGGAATGGTAATTTTCTGCATCTTTAGTCAATCAATCCCGAGTCGGAACTCAGCTAGTTTTAGAAAGAGCTGGTTTTAGAAAGAACTGAGATTAGACCTTAGCCCATCTTGGACCAGAAACCATTTTACTGTCAGCCACTGTACTTTTACCAAAAGCACAAAAATCCAACCAAGTTTTAAACACTTCCTTTATTTGTTATGTTTCTACACGCACCAGAATATACAGAGACGACGAGAAGTAAGCTTTTACCTGTGGGAGCTTCACGAGATATTGTCTGTGTTGGTAAATGTCCTGAGATAGTCAGGGTATTCTTGGAGGTAACTCAATAATTAGAACCATAGATGTTGGACTGCTTTGGATGAGCTCTACCAAGAGGTTGGGTGCATCAGTTGACGAGTTTAGAATGCAAACAGGCTTGTGATGTTCAAAGTTCCTCCTGTAAGGTAACCCGCAATGTAGCCAACTTCCCAGTATGAAATCAATCTGAAACACATCTATTTAGTGATATACTTGTATATCAAGATAAATACACGCAACCCTCAAATGTATCCAACCAACAAACGAAATTGATCTCGACCTTTAACCATAGACAAAATGTACGTTTTTACACGCTTTTAGGTGTGAGTGCGTGACCATAGTTTTCTGCATTACAAGATCAAAACTTCTAATGAATTTTTTACATTACACAACGCTTATAAAATGTGAATATGTTGTACACGTGTATAAGTGTGAACAACTCGAAAAACAATTGCAAATTTTCTTAAGTCGCATATCAAAAAGTGTGTAAATCAGATATTTTTTTAGTGCCTTGAATCATGAGAGTCATAACGCATATTGGCATCCTTTATAGCCTTCTTTAATCAGTACAAAGATACTTGGTTCAATATTTAATGTCACTAGGACGAAAGGTATTGTGTGTCCATGTAATGAAACTTCAATTGGATGCACACCATTTTGAAAGGCTCATTTGTAACTAAATTGTAACGCCGAATTTCGCAAAGATAATAACAATATATATGACTTTGTTTCTGAGAAATGTAGTTTGTACGGGATAGCATGATATATATAGAGCTTTTAGATGGAGAACCCGACTATATGAAAGAAACCAACTATGAAAGTTAGAAATTCGGGGTAATAGGATTTCTAGCGAGATTGTATGAAAGAAACGTACTAGGATTCTAGGATTCCTAAATATGTAAAACATGACCATAATGGTTCAAGATAAGATCTTAACAGGATCTTTCATTTTTACTTCGTTTGGTTGTTATGTACGTCAGTCATTGGCATGCCATCCTCACAGTTAATAATGTTTTTGTCACAAACTTTATCAATACCCAACAAACCAAAATTCTTATCCCTCACTTCCCTTGAATCTTTGTTATGAAAAACTGTTGGACTCGTCATGTTCTTCAGGAGATTAATGGTTGTTTCTTGAAACCTGGCCAGATGATAGGCATCCGAAAGGGATTTCGGTTTGAACCATTCAACCCTTTTCTCAATTTCTGGTTGCAACCCCGAAAATGAGGAGATCAACAAGGTATCATTCATCCCAACCCTTATCGCTAAACGAAGAATTAAATGCATTGTAATCATTACGAGTGTAGTTTCTTTTCATATAATCATTTTGTAATTTGATCACTGAAGGTGTATCCTTGATCTGTTTCAACATAGTTGTGGGTGAAAATGGTGGTTTATGATGGAGACTTTTTTTCATGTACTTGTATTGTTATATCATGTCTTTGGTACTCGTTGGGAATTACCAAAAATTCTCATACCAGAACTGAGTACAGTATTGGAAGCGAACTGAAGAATTTGAGACAGTTCTCGGTTCCACTTAATCTCACCACAAGGGGTCTTAGAAAGTTGTCTTTCTCCGGTCTATTTCAACTCAAAGTTGCAAATTGCCATCAAAATTATTAAACCATATTTCCTTACCTCACACAAAAGGCGGAGCCATGATCTTACATTAAAAGGGGTCGAACAATATACTGTGATATGGTTACAAAAAACGTTGTATATGCGACAAAATGTATTGTGTTTTAAATTATCATTCTAGTGATAAAAACAAGTCAAAACATGTATCACAAGCCTTTTAAGTTTAACATGTGCTGTGAAAATGTCATTTAATAAGCAGTGGCGGAGCTAAAAAAAATTCTTGGGAGGGCCGAAACAAAATTTTTTTTTCTGGAAGAACATTAGATGTGAGGGCCGAGATGAAAAAATAAATAAATAAATAAATAAATAACACATAAAATCACGAAAAAATACACTAACGGGCTTAGGCCTAGGGGGCCGGGACCCTTCCCGGTCTCTTAATAGCTCCGCTCTTGTTAACAAGTTTAGTTTTCATCACTTCATGACTAAAAAAGCTTTTTCGTTGATGTAACTGAATCGGAAGAGTGGTATACAACAAAATGAACTAGTTTATCGCTAAAAGCTTTATACTTTCAGCTTTGTATTCTTATTTTGATAATAAATCTATTATATAAATGGTATTATTTAAAGTTCTAAGCAAATGTAAATTCTTTCCATGTGGGAGGAAATTAAAATGGCCCACTTTTAGCCTCAATCATGCAAATAAATTTTCTGGGCCCACATATTTATTGTGAACCAAACAAGTTAATTGAAGCAAATTTAATTTCAATTCCCTTCAATTATCTTGAATTTACCCCAACCAAACGCCCCCTTAGAAAGAACCGAATCAAAATAATATCCAATACTAAAAAAGCTTGACTCATGATTTAATTTTGTATCAGAAGTAAAGTACAATACATTTTTCAAATGTTTCATTGTTACTACACATTTATATTTAACAATTAGTTTTATACACATAATTACACACTATAATTTACATATAAATTGGCCAATTTAATAGGCTTTATGGGCTTGTTGAGAGGGGCGGGCCAACATCACCTCCCCCTCAGTATAAAAGGTAAAAAGAATGGGAGTTGATTGGCACACTCCAACTTTTTATTTGTACACTCAACTATACAAGTAGTTAATGCAGAAAATTAATACAGTACAAGTTTGGCATGCATAAATTAGAGTGTGTCAATCAATTAGTAATGTGTGCAAATCATAATTCCCAAAAACAATACAGTCTCAACCTCCAATCAATCCCAAAACATGAGTATGGATTACACAGACTCACTCCCTGACGAATGCCTAGCCCTAATATTCAACTTCCTAATTTTAACCAAGGACCGGAAGAATTCATCACTTGTTTCACACCGCTGGCTTCGAATAGAAGCCCAAACCCACACCTGCCTCTCTCTCATCATCCGATCGAAGCTCCGACCCTTTATTCCGTCAATCTTCAACCGATTCAACTCACTCACTCATCTCGTTCTCGGTAACAAGTATTACTATACATCAGTTGATGATATTATAAACGATAACGATATGATCCTTATCACATCCATGTGTCCTAATCTCACGTGCCTTAAACTCTACGCGTGTCGTCAATTGACCGATTCAGGTATGGCTGTTTTTTCTAAAAACTGTAACAAGTTGAAGAAATTTTCATGTAAGGACTGTATGATTAGTGATTTAGGTATCTTTGAGTTGTTAGATAACTGTACTCAGCTTGAGGTTTTGTCTGTTTACAAGTTATCTAACTATCCTGAAGTCAAGGCTCCACCCAATTTCCGTGCGGCCAAGTCGCTTAAGGTTATTAAACTTTGGAACGTCGATAATGAACGATTATTTGAACCATTGATTATAGCTTCGAAGAATTTGACAAGTTTGGACTTGAGTTGGGGTGATGGAAGTTGGGACAGGTCATTGGAGATGATTCCAAACAATAGCTGTTTAGTTGATGTTTGTTTGTATGATGTTAATGTGACTGATGTTGGATTGATTAGTGTTGCTAAGACTTGTAGGGCGTTAAAGAAGCTTTATGTTGGGTGGACTGAGATAGGAGATGAGGGGTTGATTGCTGTTGGGAAGCATTGTGTGAATCTGCAGGAGCTGACTTTGATTGGGGTTGATGCTAGTTATGTTAGTTTACAAAGTTTAATCTCAGCCTCTAAACACACATTACACTATAGTAATAATTTAAATGTTCTACTTTTAAAAAACATATATCTACTACGTTTTAAAGTATTCAGGACAACGCTAAATAAGGAAAGGTTTAAAATGAAAAATATTTGCTCGCCACAAATATAGTCACCGAATACCCGCCGCCGCATTGCGCGGGTACCCTTCTAGTCTTTCAAATAGACTATTATCTTGTTCGTTTCTTTCATTCTATTTCATTTGGCCTTTGATTTATTTTCATTGTCTATTTGAGCGCAGCTTATCATTAATTTTTTTTTGCTAATTTCTTAATGTCATATTTGAAATTGAGGTATTTTATCCATTGGGTGTTCATAAGTTCAATCAGCTTTTCTTCTTGTGTTTTTCGTTTCTTCCAAATAACCAAACAATATGAAAGAATCTGACAGTGGAATAGAATTTCTAACCAAGTAACTAGAATATATGAAAGAAACCGACAATGGAAGTTAGACAATCATGATGATGGTATTACTAAACTATGTGAAACATGACCATTATTTATTTTTTGTTTTTTCTTTTTAATATTTGACTATTTTGCTAACCCAGTAAGCCACTCAATTTTTTTCCCCTGTTCCACCAACTATAATGGTGATCAATTGGATTCTAATTCGGAAAATTAGTATGAAAGTCATTTCCATCTCTTATCAATTGGACTCTAAACATGGAAAACAAGTGTAGCAATTTATGTAACAGATAAAATATATACGTAGTCTCGGTACAATCATATTAGATCTGATTCACGAGGAATGGTAATTTTCTGCATCTTTAGTCAATCAATCCCGAGTCAGAACTCAGCTGGTTTTAGAAAGAACTGAGATTAGACCTTAGCCCATCTTGGACCAGAAACCATTTTACTGTCAGCCACTGTACTTTTACCAAAAGCACAAAAATCCAACCAAGTTTTAAACACTTCCTCTATTTGTTATGTTTCTACACGCACCAGAATATACAGAGACGACGAGAAGTAAGCTTTTACCTCTGGGAGCTTCACGAGATATTGTCTGTGTTGGTAAATGTCCTGAGATAGTCAGGGTATTCTTGGAGGTAACTCAATAATTAGAACCATAGATGTTGGACTGCTTTGGATGAGCTCTACCAAGAGGTTGGGTGCATCAGTTGACGAGTTTAGAATGCAAACAGGGTTGTGATGTTTAAAGTTCCTCCTGTAAGGTAACCCGCAATGTAGCCAACTTCCCAGTATGAAATCAATCTGAAACACATCTATTTAGCGATATACTTGTATATCAAGATAAATACACGCAACCCTCAAATGTATCCAACCAACAAACGAAATTGATCTCGACCTTTAACCATAGACAAAATATACGTTTTTACACGCTTTTAGGCGTGAGTGCGTGACCATAGTTTTCTGCATTACAAGAGCAAAACTTCTAATGAATTTTTTACATTACACAACGCTTATAAAATGTGAATATGTTGTACACGTGTATAAGTGTGAACAACTCGAAAAACAATTGCAAATTTTCTTAAGTCGCATATCAAAAAGAGTGTAAATCAGATATTTTTTTAGTGCCTTGAATCATGAGAGTCATAACGCATATTGGCATCCTTTATAGCCTTCTTTAATCAGTACAAAGATACTTGGTTTAATATTTAATGTCACTAGGACGAAAGGTATTGTGTGTCCATGTAATGAAACTTCAATTGGATGCTTACCATTTTGAAAGGCTCATTTGTAACTAAATTGTAACGTCGAATTTCGCAAAGATAATAACAATATATATGACTTTGTATCTAAGAAATGTAGTTTGTATGGGATAGCATGATATATATAGGGCTTTTAGATGGAAAACCCGACTATATGAAAGAAACCAACTATGAAAGTTAGAAATTCGGGGTAATAGGATTTCTAGCGAGACTGTATGAAAGAAACGTACTACAGAAGTTAGGCGATCAGGATTATAGGATTCCTAAATATGTAAAACATGACCATAATGGTTCAAGATAAGATCTTAACAGGATCTTTCAGTTTTACTTCGTTTGGTTGTTATGTACGTCAGTCATTGGCATGCCATCCTCACAGTTAATAATGTTTTTGTCACAAACTTTATCAATACCCAACAAACCAAAATTCTTATCCCTCACTTCCCTTGAA
Organism: Artemisia argyi; assembly: GCA_030686995.1. Taxonomy (NCBI): domain Eukaryota; kingdom Viridiplantae; phylum Streptophyta; class Magnoliopsida; order Asterales; family Asteraceae; genus Artemisia; species Artemisia argyi. The sequence continues at coordinate 162,268,225 of CM060697.1, read as the reverse complement.
TCTTTGTTATGAAAAACTGTTCGTCATGTTCTTCAGGAGATTAATGGTTGTTTCTTGAAACCTGGCCAGATGATAGGCATCCGAAAGGGATTTCGGTTTGAACCATTCAACCCTTTTCTCAATTTCTGGTTGCAACCCCGAAAATGAGGAGATCAACAAGGTATCATTCATCCCAACCCTTATCGCTAAATGAAGAATTAAATGCATTGTAATCATTACGAGTGTAGTTTCTTTTCATATAATCATTTTGTAATTTGATCACTGAAGTTGTATCCTTGATCTGTTTCAACATAGTTGTGGGTGAAAATGGTGGTTTATGACGGAGACTATTTTCATGTACTTGTATTGTTATATCATGTCTTTGGTACTCGTTGGGAATTACCAAAAATTCTCGTACCAGAACTGAGTACCGTATCGGAAGCGAACTGAAGAATTTGAGACAGTTCTCGGTTCCACTTAATCTCACCACAAGGGGTCTTAGAAAGTTATCTTTCTCCGGTCTATTTCAACTCAAAGTTGCAAATTGCCATCAAAATTATTAAACCATATTTCCTTACCTCACACAAGAGGCGGAGCCGTGATCTTACATTAAAAGGGGTCGAACAATATACTGTGATATGGTTACAAAAAACGTTGTATATGCGACAAAATGTATTGTGTTTTAAATTATCATTCCGGTGATAAAAACAAGTCAAAACATGTATCACAAGCCTTTTAAGTTTAACATGTGCTGTGAAAATGTCATTTAATAAGCAGTGGCGGAGCTAAAAAAAATTCTTGGGAGGGCCGAAACAATTTTTTTTTTTTTTTTTTTTTTTTTTTCCTGAAAGAACATTAGATGTGAGGGCCGAGATAAAAAATAATAATAAATAAATAAATAATAATTAACACATGAAATCACGAAAAAATACACTAACGGGCTTAGGCCTAGGGGGCCGGGATCCTTCCCGGTCTCTTAATAGCTCCGCTCTCGTTAACAAGTTTAGTTTTCATCACTTCATGACTAAAATAGCTTTTTCGTTGATATAACTGTATCGGAAGAGTGGTATACAACAAAATGAACTAGTTTATCGCTAAAAGCTTTATACTTTTAGCTTTGTATTCATATTTTGATAATAAATCTATTAGAAAGAACCGAATCAAAATAATATCCAATACTAAAAAAGCTTGACTCATGATTTAATTTTGTATCAGAAGTAAAGTACAATACATTTTTCAAATGTTTCATTGTTACTACACATTTATATTTAACAATTAGTTTTATACACATAATTACACACTATAATTTACATATAAATTGGCCAATTTAATAGGCTTTATGGGCTTGTTGAGAGGGGCGGGCCAACATCACCTCCTCCGTCTCGACTCCCCCTCAATATAAAAGGTAAAAAGAATACAGTCTCAACCTCCAATCAATCCCAAAACATGAGTATGGATTACACAGACTCACTCCCTGACGAATGCCTAGCCCTAATATTCAACTTCCTAATTTTAACCAAGGACCGGAAGAATTCATCACTTGTTTCACACCGCTGGCTTCGAATAGAAGCCCAAACCCACACCCGTCTCTCTCTCATCGTCCGATCGAAGCTCCGACCCTTTATTCCGTCAATCTTCAACCGATTCAACTCACTCACTCATCTCGTTCTCGGTAACAAGTATTACTATACATCAGTTGATGATATTATAAACGATAACGATATGATCCTTATTACATCCATGTGTCCTAATCTCACGCGCCTTAAACTCTGCGCGTGTCGTCAATTGACCGATTCAGGTATTGCTGTTTTTTCTAAAAACTGTAACAAGTTGAAGAAATTTTCATGTAAGGATTGTATGATTAGTGATTTAGTTGTTAGATAACTGTACTCAGCTTGAGGTTTTGTCTGTTTACAAGTTATCTAACTATCCTGACGTCAAGGCTCCACCCAATTTCCGTGCGGCCAAGTCGCTTAAGGTTATTAAACTTTGGCATGTCGATAATGAACGATTATTTGAACCATTGATTATAGCTTTGAAGAATTTGACAAGTTTGGACTTGAGTTGGGGTGATGGAAGTTGGGACAGGTCGTTGAAGATGATTCCAAACGATAGCTGTTTAGTTGAGGTTCATTTGGAATATGTTAATGTGAGTGATGTTGGATTGATTAGTGTTGCTGAGAATTGTAGGGCGTTAAAAAAGCTTTATGTTGGGTGGAGTGACATAGGAGATGAGGGGTTGATTGCTGTTGGGAAGCATAGTGTGAATCTGCAGGAGCTGTCTTTGAATGGGGTTGATGCTAGTTGTGTTAGTTTACAAGTAATTGCTACAAATTGTCAGAATTTGGTAAGTTTATACCTTGCTAGGAGTGACACGATAACTGATGTGGAGATGATATGTATTGCTGACAAATGTACTGCTTTGAAGTTTTTGTGAATTGAGAAGTGTCATGAAGTATCTGATAAGGGGATTGAGGCATTTGCATTGGGCTGTCCGAATTTGGCGGAGATGAGGGTAATAAAGTGTTGCGAGGTGACTGGTGAAGTTATGGACCGGTTAATAGCGGCAAGGGGTGATCAAGTTGACTTCTTTTGAGAAGTAGTGGAATTATGGTAACTTGGTAAGTCATTTATCTTTCAAATTGAGACTATTTTCTTGTTCGTTTCTTTCATTCTATTTCATTTGGCTTTTGATTTGTTTTCATTGTCTATTTGAGTGGAGCTTATCATTAATTTTTTTTTTGCTAATTTCTTAATGTTATATTTGGAATTGAGGTATTTTATCCATTGGGTGTTCATAAGTTCATCAGCAAGTTCATCAGCTTTTCTTCTTCTGTTTTTCGTTTCTTCCAAAAAACCAAACAATATGAAAGAATCTGACAGTGGAATAGACCACGTAACCAGAATATATGAAAGAAACCGACAATGGAAGTTAGACAATCATGATGATAGTATTACTAAACTATGTGAAACATGACCATTATTTATTTTTTGTTTTTTCTTTTTAACTATTTGACTATTTTGCTAACCCAGTAAGCCACCCTATTTTTTTTCCCTGTTCCACCAACTAAAATGGTGATCAATTGGATTCTAATTCGGAAAATTAGTATGAAAGTCATTTCCATCTCTTATCAATTGGACTCAAAACTTGGAAAACAAGTGTAGCAATTTATGTAACACATAAAATATACACGTAGTCTCGGTACAATCATTTTAGATCTGATTCACGAGGAATGGTAATTTTCTGCATCTTTAGTCAATCGATCCCGAGTCAGAACTCAGCTGGTTTTAGAAATAACTGAGATTAGACCTTAGCCCATCTTGAAAGAACTGAGATTAGACCTTAGCCCATCTTGGACCAGAAACCATTTCACTGTCAGCCACTATACTTTTACCAAAAGCACAAATATCCAACCAAGTTTTCAACACTTCCTCTATTTGTTATGTTTCTACACGCACCAGAATTGCAGTGGGAGAGCCGACTGAATGAATATATAGAGACGACGAGAAGTAAGCTTTTACCTCTGGGAGCTTCACGAGATATTGTCTGTGTTGGTAAATGTCTTGAGATAGTGAGGGTATTCTTGGAGGTAAGTCAAGAATTAGAACCATAGATGTTGGACTGCTTTGGATGAGCTCTACCAAGAGGTTGGGTGCATCAGTTGACGAGTTTAGATATGCAAACAGGCTTGTGATGTTCAAAGTTCCTCCTGTAGGTAACCCGCAATGTAGCCAACTTCCCACTATGAAATCAATCTGAAACACATCTATTTAGTGATATACTTGTATCTCAAGATAAATACACGCAACCCTCAAATGTATCCAACCAACAAACGAAATTGATCTCGACCTTTAACCATAGACAAAATATACGTTTTTACACGCTTTTAGGCGTGAGTGCGTGGCCATAGTTTTCTGCATTACAAGAGCAAAACTTCTAATGAATTTTTTACATTACACAACGCTTATAAAATGTGAATATGTTGTACACGTGTATAAGTGTGAACAACTCGAAAAACAATTGCAAATTTTCTTAAGTCGCATATCAAAAAGAGTGTAAATCAGATATTTTTTTAGTGCCTTGAATCATGAGAGTCATAACGCATATTGGCATCCTTTATAGCCTTCTTTAATCAGTACAAAGATACTTGGTTTAATATTTAATGTCACTAGGACGAAAGGTATTGTGTGTCCATGTAATGAAACTTCAATTGGATGCTTACCATTTTGAAAGGCTCATTTGTAACTAAATTGTAACGTCGAATTTCGCAAAGATAATAACAATATATATGACTTTGTATCTAAGAAATGTAGTTTGTACGGGATAGCATGATATATATAGAGCTTTTAGATGGAAAACCCGACTATATGAAAGAAACCAACTATGAAAGTTAGAAATTCGGGGTAATAGGATTTCTAGCGAGACTGTATGAAAGAAACGTACTACAGAAGTTAGGCGATCAGGATTATAGGATTCCTAAATATGTAAAACATGACCATAATGGTTCAAGATAAGATCTTAACAGGATCTTTCATTTTTACTTCGTTTGGTTGTTATGTACGTCAGTCATTGGCATGCCATCCTCACAGTTAATAATGTTTTTGTCACAAACTTTATCAATACCCAACAAACCAAAATTCTTATCCCTCACTTCCCTTGAATCTTTGTTATGAAAAACTGTTGGACTCGTCATGTTCTTCAAGAGATTAATGGTTGTTTCTTGAAACCTGGCCAGATGATAGGCATCCGAAAGGGATTTCGGTTTGAACCATTCAACCCTTTTCTCAATTTCTGGTTGCAACCCCGGAAATGAGGAGATCAACAAGGTATCATTCATCCCAACCCTTATCGCTAAATGAAGAATTAAATGCATTGTAATCATTACGAGTGTAGTTTCTTTTCATATAATCATTTTGTAATTTGATCACTGAGGTTGTATCCTTGATCTGTTTCAACATAGTTGTAAACATAGTTGTGGGTGAAAATGGTGGTTTATGATGGAGACTTTTTTCATGTACTTGTATTGTTATATCATGTCTTTGGTACTCGTTGGGAATTACCAAAAATTCTCGTACCAGAACTGTGTACCGTATCGGAAGCGAACTGAAGAATTTGAGACAGTTCTCGGTTCCACTTAATCTCACCACAAGGGGTCTTAGAAAGTTATCTTTCTCCGGTCTATTTCAACTCAAAGTTGCAAATTGCCACCAAAATTATTAAACCATATTTCCTTACCTCACACAAGAGGCGGAGCCATGATCTTACATTAAAAGGGGTCGAACAATATACTGTGATATGGTTACAAAAAACGTTGTATATGCGACAAAATGTATTGTGTTTTAAATTATCATTCCGGTGATAAAAACAAGTCAAAACATGTATCACAAGCCTTTTAAGTTTAACATGTGCTGTGAAAATGTCATTTAATAAGCAGTGGCGGAGCTAAAAAAAATTCTTGGGTTGGCCGAAACAAATTTTTTTTTCTGGAAGAACATTAGATGTGAGGGCCGAGATGAAAAAATAAATAAATAAATAAATAATTAACACATGAAATCACGAAAAAATACACTAACGGGCTTAGGCCTAGTCCCGGTCTCTTAATAGCTCCGCTCTTGTTAACAAGTTTAGTTTTCATCACTTCATGACTAAAAAAGCTTTTTTGTTGATGTAACTGAATCGGAAGAGTGGTATACAACAAAATGAACTAGTTTATCGCTAAAAGCTTTATACTTTTAGCTTTGTATTCATATTTTGATAATAAATCTATTAGAAAGAACCGAATCAAAATAATATCCAATACTAAAAAAGCTTGACTCATGATTTAATTTTGTATCAGAAGTAAAGTACAATACATTTTTCAAATGTTTCATTGTTACTACACATTTATATTTAACAATTAGTTTTATACACATAATTACACACTATAATTTACATATAAATCGGCCAATTTAATAGGCTTTATGGGCTTGTTGAGAGGGGCGGGCCAACATCACCTCCTCCGTCTCGACTCCCCCTCAATATAAAAGGTAAAAAGAATACAGTCTCAACCTCCAATCAATCCCAAAACATGAGTATGGATTACACAGACTCACTCCCTGACCCTAATTTTCAACTTCCTAATTTTAACGAAGGACAGGAGGAATTCATCACTTGTCTCACACCGCTGGCTTCGAATAGAAGCCCAAACCCACACCCACCTCTCTCTCACCGCCCAATCAAATCTCCAACCCTTTATTCCATCAATCTTCACCCGATTCAACTCACTCACTCAACTCGTTCTCGGTAACAAGTACTACTCTACATCAGTTGGTGATAGTATAAACGATAACGATATGATCCTTATCACATCCATGTGTCCTAATCTCACGCGCCTTAAACTCTACGCGTGTCGTCAATTGACCGATTCAGGTATTGCTGTTTTTTCTAAAAACTGTAACAAGTTGAAGAAATTTTCATGTAAGGATTGTATGATTAGTGATTTAGGTATCTTTGAGTTGTTAGATAACTGTACTAAGCTTGAGGTTTTGTCTGTTTACAAGTTATCTAACTATCCTGAAGTCAAGGCTCCACCCAATTTCCGTGCGGCCAAGTCGCTTAAGGTTATTAAACTTTGGAATGTCGATAATGAACGATTATTTGAACCATTGATTATAGCTTCGAAAAATCTGACATGTTTGAACTTGATTATCAGTGATGGAAGTTGGGACAGGTCGTTAAAGATGATTCCAAACGATAGCTGTTTAGTTGATGTTTATTTGTATGATGTTAATGTGAGTGATGTTGGATTGATTAGTGTTGCTCAGAATTGTAGGGCGCTAAAAAAGCTTTATGTTGGGTCGAGTGAGATAGGAGATGAGGGGTTGATTGCTGTTGGGAAGCATTGTGTGAATCTGCAGGAGCTGTCTTTGAATGAGGTTGATGCTAGTTATGTTAGTTTACAAGTAATTGCTACAAATTGTCAAAATTTGGTAAGTTTATACCTTTCTAGGAGTGACACGATAACTGATGTGGAGATGCAATGTATTGCTGACAAATGCACTGCTTTGAAGTATTTGTATATTGAGAAGTGTCATGAAGTATCTGATAAGGGGATTGAGGCATTTGCATTGGGTTGTCCGAATTTGGCGGCGATGAGGGTAATAAAGTGTTACAAGGTGACTGGTGAAGTTATGGACCGGTTAATAGCGACAAGAGGTGATCAAGTTGACTTCTTTTGAGAAGTAGTGGAATTATGGTAACTTGGTAAGTCATTTATCTTTCAAATAGAGACTATTTTCGTGTTCGTTTCTTTCATTCTATTTCATTTGGCTTTTGATTTGTTTTCATTGTTTATTTGAGCGGAGCTTATCATTAATTTTTTTTTGCTAATTTCTTAATGTTATATTTGGAATTGAGGTATTTTATCAGCAAGTTCATCAGCTTTTCTTCTTGTGTTTTTCGTTTCTTCCAAATAACCAAACAATATGAAAGAATCTGACAGTGGAATAGAATTTCTAACCAAGTAACCAGAATATATGAAAGAAACAGACAATGGAAGTTAGACAATCATGATGATAGTATTACTAAACTATGTGAAACATGACCATTATTTATTTTTCTTTTTTCTTTTTAACTATTTGACTATTTTACTAACCCAGTAAGCCACCCAATTTTTTTTCCCTGTTCCACCAACTAAAATGGTGATCAATTGGATTCTACAGAGTAATTCGGAAAATTAGTATGAAAGTCATTTCCATGTCTTATCAATTGGACTCTAAACATGGGAAACAAGTGTAGCAATTTATGTAACAGATAAAATATACACGTAGTCTCGGTACAATCATTTTAGATCTGATTCACGAGGAATGGTAATTTTCTGCATCTTTAGTCAATCGATCCCGAGTCAGAACTCAGCTGGTTTTAGAAAGAACTGAGATTAGACCTTTGCCCAACTTGGACCAGAAACCATTTCACTGTCAGCCACTGTACTTTTTCCAAAAGCACAAATATCCAACCAAGTTTTCAACACTTCCTCTATTTGTTATGTTTCTACATGCACCAGAATTGCAGTGGGAGAGCCGACTGAATGAATATATAGAGACGAGAAGTAAGCTTTTACCTCATTTTGATATGATTGGTAAATCATATTACATATATAAAATTATAAACATATTGGTGGGTCAACCCCTTTTTTACCCGCATAAGAAGCCACCTGTTCTGGCCTGAAATTCACTATTATGCATCCATGCTTACCTCTACTTTCACAGTAAATTGTTTCCTGTTAACTCAGTCATATATATCTCTCTCTTTTGTATCAACAGAACGACAAAGCCCGATATGCTAACGTCTTCATGGACCATCTTGTATCATGGAACACTGCTTTGGCTCGCATGGCTCGTGCACAATCCTTAGTAAATTTAGGAGAACCCAAGATTCCAGTTGCCTAAGAATTCTATCTTGTCTAGATAGCAATTTTGTTAGTATTAATGTATTAGAGCAAAACTTATATTTCGGAAAATGTTGTGTTCTAGCATAGAATATCTGAGGCATCATAGTACACTAGCATTTTATAATTTGCTTTTCTAATCAATTTAATCATAGTGTGTTATATTAAAAGTTTAAAACCAAATGATCTGTTAATTGTATTCTTGTACACTTAAGTTACAGAGTATATCGATTATACTACGTATGCGGATTTAATCATGTAGTCAACGTCGCTTTGTGAAGAAGACAGAGAAAACAACAGGGAAAAGAAAATGGTACCCTGCACAACAAATCTTCTATTAATCGGGCAACTTTGTTTTGGGTGAACAATCTCTTCGCATTCTTTCGACTTCCGAGTTCTGAATAATATGCTACCAATTTGATTCAATTCTAAACTTATAAAGTACTACGTAATAGTTTAGGATGACATTTGATGACCAAACTTTTTTTAGGGACTAATTTACACCTTTTATCTTTCCTCAATCTTTATTTGATCTAATAGATGAGATTAATCACAACAATTTAAAAAACACACTTTCATCATTTTTTTTTCAAATATTAATATCTTTCAAACTGTTAATCGTTAAGCGAAAAAAAATATACCTTTACGACGAGCATTTAATTATCTTTCTATAGATAGGCACTTAGACTTATTTTCAACAAAATTAAAATAAAATAAAATAAAAAAATTGTTTTTTTCACGTTTTTTTTTTCGTGGTCGAAAAATCACATGTCATATATCATATGTGATATTACATTTCACATGTGATTTTTTCGGCTACGAAAAAAACATGAAAAAAATGATTTTTTTTTTTGGTCGAAAGTATATCATAGTGCTCGTCTATAGAAAAATAATTAAATGCTCGTCGCGATGGTATAATTATTCTCGCTTAACGATTAACGGTTTAAGAGATATTTAAATTATAAAAAATGAGTGAAATATTAAAATGCTTTTAATCTCAACTATTAATTTTTTTAAGATGAATAGTGGGAAAGAGTCCCTTGGTATGTGAGTAATCTTTGGTTTTTTAAATAACTCGACTCATAGTTTTATTATAATTTTTATCGAATAAGTAATAGTTATATCAATGTGAGAAGAACACTAATCAAATGGTTGTGGATAAGTCTATCTTAAAAAATGTGAGATATACTTTATCTATTATTATGATAGGATTTACTCCAAAAGTAAAAATGTATGTAAAATATTCTTTCTATTACTAGCATAAGCATATCTTTATTCTAATACTAAACTAAAAACTTTGTCATAGAATGATTCCCCACTTCTTTTTTAGATATTTTAATTAATTGTTTACTACTAAAAATAGATATAAAAATATGTAGCTTCAATACCCCATAAAATTAGCCACCCCTGCCTATATATTTCCAACAATACTTCCACTACCAAAAATATTGCAACTACCACCAATACCTTCAAACCTCCCAACAAAATTTATATCTTTCTCATCGCAACGCAATGGCATCTTCAGCTCTCCTAACTGTTCCCATGAAACCCTTCGCCGTCTTGCCGCCGCTTGGAGACCAAAACCGAAAAAGTTTCCTCTCCACATTCTAAGGCGTCGACTTGAGCAAACTCAAGCTCAACATGTCCCATCACCCTTCAAAGAAGAAAGGTATGATACTTACTTTACTTAAGAGTTTTTTTGTGTTTTTTTATTTACGGTAAATAACTTTTTTTGTTTATAGGGTTCATGGTTTTGATTGTTGTTCCGTACGTACTATTCATTGTTTGCTTTAATCTTGGATTATGTGCGATGTTAAATGATTTATTTCGACTTTATTTTGGAGAAGATGTTGAATGTTTTAGGATTTTTTACACTATAGACCCTTTAATTTCCTTAAAACTGTAGTTTTAAAACATACTTTTGCATTGTGTATTTATATATGTAGGAGTGTAAATGAGTCAAAAGCTCGATTTAGGAATTTAGGGTGTTTTTGTTTTATTAAAATGGTTTGGGTCTGTATTTAACTACCACATTTTACTGGTCAGAGGTGGTTGTAAAGTCTGAATGTGAATGATATAATGTTTATTATCGTTGTTGTTGTTGTTGTTGTCGTCGTCGTCTAAATGGCTTTAATTGTTTGTTTTTTAAGTATATATCAAACAATAGCAATACGATAAATAAGTCTCTTGAATGTATCTTTGAAGATAATATTTGAAAAAAAGTTTCCAATGTGATAAAGAATGAGATGTATTGGAATTCTTCAAATAGGATTAAGAGGACCCAACTTAACATTTTTAATGGACTTTCATATAAATTGACCAATTTAGTACACATAAACATAGACTTTACGGGCTGGTTGAGAGGGGCCCAACACCCCGTAGTCCCTCACCTCCTCCGTCTAGCCTCCCATTGTTTTTACTTAAGCCCAAAAGTTTTTACTTAAGCCGGCCCCTGCCTACAGAGTATCAACTAGGGGGTGTTCACGGTTCGGTTAATTAACCGAATAAACCGAAAACCGAACCGAACCGAACCGAACATATAACCGAACCGAACTTGTTAAAACCGAACCGAACCGAATTAAAAATTCGGTTTTCGGTTTGGATATGGGTTTAGCTATCTGAACCGAAAACCGAACCGAAAACCGAATTTATATAAATATATATATTTTTTATATATTTATATTATTTTAAATATAAAAAATATCTATTAAAATTTTATACTAATATAAAAAAACACTTTTTTATGCTTGAAATATTTTTTTTGCCAAAAATATATATAATTAAATTCAAAAAAAAATATAAATAGTGTAATTTAAGTAAAAAATTCGGTTTTCGGTTTTGACCCATAACCGAACCGAACTTTGGTTCGGTTCTCGGTTCGGTTCGGTTATAGATATTTTCGGTTCGGTTCGGTTTTCGGTTATGACCCAAAATTTTTTTTAACCGAACAACCCGAACCGAATAAACCGATTAACCGATAACCGAACCGATGAACACCGCTAGACTATCAACTGGCGGAGCAGGCATTATTAGATGAGCCCAAGGCCCCAAGCCCGGTGTGGTACTAGGGTCCATTAACGGTTTGTACTCGATAATAAAGTTTTATACCTTTGGGTTTTATCGCCATTCCACCACTACAATCACACACTTTCAACCTCCAACAATATGATGGATTACACAGACTCACTCCCTGACGAATGCCTAGCCCTAATTTTCAACTTCCTAACAACGATCAACGACCGTAACAATGCCTCACTCGTCTCTCACCGTTGGCTACGAATTGAAGCCCAAACCCGCACCCACCTGACTCTTAACTCCCAATCATATCTCCAACCCTTTATTCCCTCAATTTTCACCCGATTCAACTCACTCACTCATCTCGTTATCCATTACAACATCTTCTCTGCATCCGTTGATGATGATATGACCCTTATTACATCCATGTGTCCTAATCTCACGTGCCTTGAATTGAGTTGTGTTAATGTGACTGATGTTGGATTTATTAGTGTTGCTGAGAATTGTAGGGCGTTAGAGAAGCTTTGGGTTTGGTATAGTGAGATAGGAGATGAGGGGTTGATTGCTGTTGGGAAGCACTGTGTGAATCTGCAAGAGCTTTCTTTGATTGGGGCTGATGCTAGTTATGTTAGTTTACAAGTAATTGCTACAAATTGTCAGAATTTGGTAAGTTTATACCTTGCTAGGAGTGCCACGATAACTGATGTGGAGATGCAATGTATTGCTGACAAATGTACTGCTTTGAAGTTTTTGTGTATTGAGAAGTGTCATGAAGTATCTGATAAGGGAATTGAGGCATTTGCATTGGGTTGTCCGAATTTGGCGGAGATTAGGGTAATAAAGTGTTGCAAGGTGACTCGTGAAGTTAAGGACTTGTTAATAGCAACAAGGGGTGATCAATTTGAATGCTGGTAGGGCCAAAAATATGTGAATGCAATTACTAGTGATAGTGGAGTGCAAGAGCTTGTAGAGGAGGTTCCACTGGCAGCAAACGATGTGGCTGTCACTGGACCTGAGAGTGTATCTACTACCTCTACTTCAAGTCGCAATGGTGATCCGTCATCAAACTCTAAGAAGAGCTCATGAATTATTCTTATTTTTTAACAAACACTTGAATTAGTAGGGAATGATAATTTGACTTGTTATACGCGTTAGTTGATGTCTTTTGAGAACTACTGGAATTATGGTAACTTGGTAAGTCATTTATCTTTCAAATAGACTATTATCTTGTTCGTTTCTTTCATTCTATTTCATTTGGCTTTTGATTTGTTTTCATTGTCTATTTGAGCGCAGCTTATCATTAATTTTTTTTTTTTTTTTTTTTTTTTTTTTTTTTGCTAATTTCTTAATGTCATATTTGAAATTGAGGTATTTTATCCATTGGGTGTTCATAAGTTCAGTCAGCTTTTCTTCTTGTGTTTTTCGTTTCTTCCAAATAACCAAACAATATGAAAGAATCTGACAGTGGAATAGAATTTCTAACCAAGTAACCAGAATATATGAAAGAAACCGACAATGGAAGTTAGACAATCATGATGATGGTATTACTAAACTATGTGAAACATGACCATTATTTATTTTTTGTTTTTTCTTTTTAATATTTGACTATTTTGCTAACCCAGTAAGCCACCCAATTTTTTTCCGCTGTTCCACCAACTATAATGGTGATCAATTGGATTCTAATTCGGAAAATTAGTATGAAAGTCATTTCCATCTCTTATCAATTGGACTCTAAACATGGAAAACAAGTGTAGCAATTTGTGTAACAGATAAAATATATACGTAGTCTCGGTACAATCATATTAGATCTGATTCACGAGGAATGGTAATTTTCTGCATCTTTAGTCAATCAATCCCGAGTCAGAACTCAGCTGGTTTTAGAAAGAACTGAGGTTAGACCTTAGCCCATCTTGGACCAGAAACCATTTCACTGTCAGCCACTCTACTTTTACCAAAAGCACAAATATCCAACCAAGTTTTAAACACTTCCTCTATTTGTTATGTTTCTACACGCACCAGAATATACAGAGACGACGAGAAGTAAGCTTTTACCTCTGGGAGCTTCACGAGATATTGTCTGTGTTGGTAAATGTCTTGAGATAGGGTATTCTTTGAGGTAACTCAATAATTAGAACCATAGATGTTGGACTGCTTTGGATGAGCTCTACCAAGAGGTTGGGTGCATTAGTTGACGAGTTTAGAATGCAAACAGGCTTGTGATGTTCAAAGTTCCTCCTGTAAGGTAAACCGCAATGTAGCCAACTTCCAAGTATGAAATCAATCTGAAACACATCTATTTAGTGATATACTTACATCTCAAGATAAATACACGCAACCCTCAAATGTATCCAACCAACAAACGAAATTGATCTCGACCTTTAACCATAGACAAAATTTATGTTTTTACACGCTTTTAGGCGTGAGTGCGTGACCATAGTTTTCTGCATTACAAGAGCAAAACTTCTAATGAATTTTTTACATTACACAACGCTTATAAAATGTGAATATGTTGTACACGTGTATAAGTGTGAACAACTTGAAAAACAATTGCAAATTTTCTTAAGTCGCATATCAAAAAGTGTGTAAATCAGATATTTTTTTAGTGCCTTGAATCATGAGAGTCATAACGCATATTGGCATCCTTTATAGCCTTCTTTAATCAGTACAAAGATACTTGGTTCAATATTTAATGTCACTAGGACGAAAGGTATTGTGTGTCCATGTAATGAAACTTCAATTGGATGCTTACCATTTTGAAAGGCTCATTTGTAACTAAATTGTAACGTCGAATTTCGCAAAGATAATAACAATATATATGACTATGTATCTAAGAAATGTAGTTTGTACGGGATAGCATGATATATATAGAGCTTTTAGATGGAAAACCCGACTATATGAAAGAAACCAACTATGAAAGTTAGAAATTCGGGGTAATAGGATTTCTAGCCAGACTGTATGAAAGAAACGTACTACAGAAGTTAGGCGATCAGGATTATAGGATTCCTAAATATGTAAAACATGACCATAATGGTTCAAGATAAGATCTTAACAGGATTCTTCATTTTTACTTCGTTTGGTTGTTATGTACGTCAGTCATTGGCATGCCATCCTCACAGTTAATAATGTTTTTGTCACAAACTTTATCAATACCCAACAAACCAAAATTCTTATCCCTCACTTCCCTTGAATCTTTGTTACGAAAAACTGTTGGACTCGTCATGTTCTTCAGGAGATTAATGGTTGTTTCTTGAAACCTGGCCAGATGATAGGCATCCGAAAGGGATTTCGGTTTGAACCATTCAACCCTTTTCTCAATTTCTGGTTGCAACCCCGAAAATGAGGAGATCAACAAGGTATCATTCATCACAACCCTTATCGCTAAACGAAGAATTAAATGCATTGTAATCATTACGAGTGTAGTTTCTTTTCATATAATCATTTTGTAATTTGATCGCTGAAGTTGTATCCTTGATCTGTTTCAACATAGTTGTAAACATAGTTGTGGGTGAAAATGGTGGTTTATGATGGAGACTTTTTTTCATGTACTTGTCTTGTTATATCATGTGTGAAGTGATACTTACACCACATTTTTTTATGCACACACCACAATGTAACATCATTAATGCACATGTTACAACATGCTATATGCATAACTGTGGTGTGTGCATAAAAAAAAGTGGTGTAAGTATCACTTCCCTCGACAATGTAAAAAAATGAATTTTTTAAATACTTTGGTACTCGTTGGGAATTACCGTATCGGAAGCGAACTGATGAACTTGGGACGGTTCTCGGTTCCACTTAATCTCACCACAAGGGGTCTTAGAAAGTTATCTTTCTCCGGTCTATTTCAGTGTTGCAAAAATCGGCCTACAAGGCTGATTAATCGGCGATTACAAGCTGAAAGGCCTTGGACCTTGGAGCGAATTACAATGTAATCGGCCTTGGACCTTGGAATCGGCGATTAATCGGCCAAAAATCGCTACACGGCCCTCGACCGCCTCGGGACCGATTCACGATTTTTGCAACATTATTTTCAGCTCAAAGTTGCAAATCTCCATCAAAGTTGTTAAACCATTTTTCCTTGCCTCACACCATAGGCGGAGCCATGATCTTACATTAAAGGGGGTCGAACACTATATTGTGTTTTAAATTATCATTCCGGTGATAAAAACAAGTCAAAACATGTATCACAAGCCTTTTAAGTTTAACATGTGCTGTGAAATTGTCATTTAACAAGTTTAGTTTTCATCACTTCATGACTAAAATAGCTTTTTCGTTGATGTAACTGAATCGGAAGAGTGGTATACAACAAAATGAACTAGTTTATCGCTAAAAGCTTTATACTTTATGCTTTGTATTCATATTTTGATAATAAATCTATTAGAAAGAACCGAATCAAAATTATATCCAATACTAAGAAAGCTTTATACTTTCAGCTTTATGGGCTTGTTGAGAGGGGCCAACATCACCTCCTCCGTCTCGACTCCCCCTCAATATAAAAGGTAAAAAGAATACAGTCTCAACCTCCAATCAATCCCAAAACATGAGTATGGATTACACAGACTCACTCCCTGACGAATGCCTAGCCCTAATTTTCAACTTCCTAATTTTAACCAAGGACCGGAAGAATTCATCACTTGTCTCACACCGCTGGCTTCGAATTGAAGCCCAAACCCACACTCAACTCTCTCTCACCGCCCAATCAAATCTCCAACCCTTTATTCCATCAATCTTCAACCGATTCAACTCACTCACTCAACTCGTTCTCGGTAACAAGTATTACTATACATCAGTTGATGATATTATAAACGATAACGATATGATCCTTATCACATCCATGTGTCCTAATCTCACGTGCCTTAAACTCTACGCGTGTCATCAATTGACCGATTCAGGTATGGCTGTTTTTTCTAAAAACTGTAACAAGTTGAGGGAATTTTCATGTAAGGATTGTGTGTTTAGTGATTTAGGTATCTTTGAGTTGTTAGATAACTGTACTCAGCTTGAGGTGTTGTATGTTAACAAGTTATGTAACTATCCTGACGTCAAGGCTCCACCCAATTTCCGTGCGGCCAAGTCGCTTAAGGTTATTGAACTTTGGGATGTCGATAATGAACGATTATTTGAACCATTGATTATAGCTTCGAAAAATCTGACATGTTTGAACTTGATTATCAGTGATGGAAGTTGGGACAGGTCGTTGAAGATGATTCCAAACGATAGCTGTTTAGTTGAGGTTCATTTGGAATATGTTAATGTGAGTGATGTTGGATTGATTAGTGTTGCTGAGAATTGTAGGGCGTTAAAAAAGCTTTATGTTGGGTGGACTGAGATAGGAGATGAGGGGTTGATTGCTGTTGGGAAGCATAGTGTGAATCTGCAGGAGCTGTCTTTGAATGGGGTTGATGCTAGTTGTGTTAGTTTACAAGTAATTGCTACAAATTGTCAGAATTTGGTAAGTTTATACCTTGCTAGGAGTGACACGATAACTGATGTGGAGATGATATGTATTGCTGACAAATGTACTGCTTTGAAGTTTTTGTGTATTGAGAAGTGTCATGAAGTATCTGATAAGGGGATTGAGGCATTTGCATTGGGTTGTCCGAATTTGGCGGCGATGAGGGTAATAAAGTGTTACAAGGTGACTGGTGAAGTTATGGCCCGGTTAATAGCGACAAGGGGTGATCAAGTTGACTTCTTTTGAGAAGTAGTGGAATTATGGTAACTTGGTAAGTCATTTATCTTTCAAATAGAGGCTATTATCTTGTTCGTTTCTTTCATTCTATTTCATTTGGCTTTTGATTTGTTTTCATTGTCTATTTGAGCGGAGGCGCGGAGCTTATCATTCATTTTTTTTTTGCTAATTTCTTAATGTTATATTTGAAATTGAGGCATTTTATCCATTGGGTGTTCATAAGTTCATCAGCTTTTCTTCTTGTGTTTTTCGTTTCTTCCAAATAACCAAACAATATGAAAGAAACTGACAGTGGAATAGAATTTCTAACCAAGTAACCAGAATATATGAAAGAAACCGACAATGGAAGTTAGACAATCATGATGATGATATTACTAAACTATGTGAAACATGACCATTATTTATTTTTATTTTTTTTCTTTTTAACTATTTGACTATTTCGCTAACCCAGCAAACCACCCAATTTTTTTTCCTTGTTCCACCAACTAAAATGGTGATCAATTGGATTCTAATTCGGAAAATTAGTATGAAACTCATTTCCATCTCTTATCAATTGGACTCTAAACATGGAAAACAAGTGTAGCAATTTATGTAACAGATAAATATATACACGTAGTCTCGGTACAATCATTTTAGATCTGATTCACGAGGTATGGTAATTTTCTGCATCTTTAGTCAATCGATCCCGAGTCAGAACTCAGCTGGTTTTAGAAAGAACTGAGATTAGACCTTACCCATCTTGGACCAGAAACCATTTCACTGTGTCAGCCACTGTACTTTTACCAAAAGCACAAATATCCAACCAAGTTTTCAACACTTCCTCTATTTGTTATGTTTCTACACGTGGGAGAGCCGATTGAATGAATATATAGAGACGACGAGAAGTAAGCTTTTACCTCTGGGAGCTTCACGCGTGACAGTGAAATGGTTTTCGACCTCATTGGAGAGGACTTTTCGGCCTAATTAGCTAGGACATGTCCTCGCTAAACATTAATTTGCGATAACATCTTCCCGCTGCCATGTCCTCGCCAATCCCGCGTCGCTATGGTCTTTGGCGAGAACATTTTCAACTCTTTTGCGAGGACAGTGTGGGTCCCACTTTTTTTGGTCAAAAGCTGTTGGATCCAGGTGGCACACCTCTTTTGCGACGACATTTGTCGTCACTAAAGCATTTTAAATAAACGATTAATTAATCATATTTATATTTAATTAATCGTTGTTTAGTAGCCATGGACACGTGGCATTTTGTGTTTGGAGAGGACACGTCCTCGCCAATTAGTCTGCACATTTTTTTCCCAGCATACTGCTGTAATATGCAGGTTTTCTAGATTTTTTCCGGAAATTTTCCGGAAAAAATCTACCCACATATAATAGCAGTATGCTGTAAAAAATGTGCAATAAAACCACACAAATCCGCTAAAACATTTGACCAAAGTCCACACAACATAGTTACTTGGAAACACGACAAGACAACAAGATACGTTCTTTGCCAAATTTAACATTAGGTGTTTCATGTTTGTGAATGCAACTGTCACCTGTGCATAAAATATCGACATATAGTTGTACACCGTCTAGCTAATGCCTATGTGTTACAAATATATCTGCATATGGACCACTATTGCGAGTAGGAATGTGACCTGAAGAGGTGATTCGAACCTTGAACCACCTTGATGAATATCAGATGCAGGGGTTCAACGAAAACATAGCACTGTAATATCTTATGAGCCCTGTCCTATCTCCTTCAAGTAAGCTTTTTCTGAATTCTCAAGCAATCTTGGAATTGGTGCCACTCATCCGTGCACTTGTCTTTTACCTATGATTCAGACACGAAAAAAATACTCGTCAATGATCTCAGGTGTGTCACTTCGCGGGTCAGAATTAATATGTACTTACCCCTTGCCATCCATAGTCCCCGTTAAGACTTGACCCTACAGAAATTTACAAGCTATTAAGTTAAAATCCCAAAATAACCAAACTATTGTTTTCTATGTTTAACCTTGTTGGCTAAACATTAAAAAGTAGAGACATTTTTCTTAATAGACATGTCCATCGAAAAGTGAAGGATGTCTATTGAGAAAAATGTCTAAACTAAGGGCAACGAGAAACAATGAACAAAAAATGTATTGATCCTCATTAAAAAGAATGACCGATTATTATTTATTTCACACGTAAATATCAATAAGCAATCAGTCATTTTTCATGTGACTACGGAAACAACCAAAATTGAAAAAGTACAAGTCACGATGCCTCACCTGATTCCCAGTGAAGGAACCCCTTTGACGCACGATCCACTGTGTATCTATCACACCAATTTTATCATTTGCCTGTGAGAAAAATCAAGATATGTTATGTTATCAGATTAACATGTAACATTTAAATAACGTACGAGAACTGTTTCCACTTTTTCCAAACTGTTTATTTGGATAGATAAAGCTTGAGCCTAAATCTGTTTTCATGATATGCTTTGTGGAATTGCATATGAGCTCGTTAAGGTGGAACTATACATGCGAAAGCAAACGTTTGATAAGAGGTTAAAGTAACAAACCTCTAAGCATCTTCTAAGAGCAAAATCCATACCCCGTCCATGCACCAAATCATTCTTCATGTACATAAGAAAGCCCAAATTAGCATTAGAGTAAACAAAAGAAGTACAGAACAAGATAATGAATGCATTCAACTACAGGCAGCATATACGTAGGTATATATCTCCATATCTCAGAAGCAAAAAACGAAGAAGAAAAATACGCGTCACAGTTGAAGTGTTCAACACCAAGATCTTCGTCCCAAATGAAGATATAATCATAAGCTGGATAAGGAGCTTCTATTGTCCTTTCATCAGTGGGAACCTAAAAACAAGGAATGATGTTAAAGATAACTTTTAAAGTTTACAGATAAAATAACTAAGTTGCGGATTACATGTTTTGATCTATAGAGCTCAATCAAACCGCCATCAACAGGCACTACAAGTTGACTTCCACTCAAATCATGTTTTGATTGTTAGTCCCAAACACACAATGACTGCTTATTTCATTCATTTTTATTATTAATCCCAAACACACAAAAACAGAAAGCTTACATTACTTACCTACTAACATACTAAAGGGTGTTTGCCTAAACTTATGTTTGGTCTTACGAGCATATGAGGTTTCAGCTTTTGTTTCATATGCCTTTTTTTTCTTCTACTTACAAGCTTATAAGCTCATAAGTTGCAATATAAGCAGCTTATAAAACATAAACCGAAACCACACAAGCTAGTGAATGCAAAAATAAGCTTAACCAAACACCCCCTAAACATAAATAACCCTACATTAACCCGGATACAGCGGCAAATAAGCCGAAACCATATCAAGTTTTACACAATCATTGGTTCATATCAAATGCTTCACACAACTATCTTTACATAAATATGCCTCATTTTCATATTTTAACATTTTCACAAAAACCTTGACTAACACATAAACACAATAATAAATGAAGTCATGCCTGGTCTCGGCTGAGGTGTGGGACGTCGGCTAGGTCTCGGGTGAGGCCGCGGCAGTCTCGCCTGAAAACCCTTAAACACAAACATAAAACTTAGCAAGAATCAAAATAAATAACAAAAATCAATATAGATAACAAACTACCTAAAGAAAGAAAAACAGAAGATTACCTAAAGAGAGGAAGAAATGAGGAGAGCCGGCGGTGCAAGTGTACTGAGGAGATCTGTTGGTGGTGGCGCGTGTGTGGGCGGTGGTGGTGATGATAGCAGATCTGTGTGAGGAGAGTGTGTGTTAACTTTTTTTTTTTTTTTTTTTTTTTTTTTTTTTTCAAAGTGAGATAGAAGAGACAAGATCTGCTTTTTTGCTATTTTTGGGAGGGAGAACTTAAACACATTGGCGGTGCAATGAAATTTTTGGTGGGATTGTGAAAATGTCATTGGCGAGGCGAGGACATGAAACTGATAGCGAGGACTTTTTTTTTTTTTTTTTTTTTTTTAAATAGCTTAATTAAAATTACTAATTTATATTAAAAAAATTAATAAAAATATTCGCTAAACTAAAAACGTTCATCAAACTAAAATATTTTCGCTAAACGTGGCTCGGGGCCGAACAATGTTAAACTTTTTAATAATAAAATTTATTTTAGTATAAAAATTATTAAATTAAAATTATTTATGTAAAAAAAATATTATGAACAAAAATATTCACTAAACTAAAAACTTTCGTTAAACTATATTTTTTTTTTCGCTAAACTTGAAATCCACCACTATCTCTTCAATTGTCGGCGAACAATGCTAAATGACAAAAAAACCACTTGACCAAGAAACGTGTCTGAGAACCCCGCTTAGCAAATTGGGAGAGTCGAGAACGGTCAATGATTGTAAGGTGATGATTGCTAGGTTTGATGTTAATGGTGATGGTGTCCTTAACTTTGAGGAATTCAGGATAATGATGGCATGATTATGTTTACATGCATACAAATTAATTTCATTCTTTGATTAGTGTAGCATTCTTTTGTACATTGCCGAACATTTTTTGACATTGGTATTAATTATTATTCTTTGTATCTATGAGTTCGCTAAACTTTGCTATGATTGATGTCATTCTTGTCACATTTGTAGTGTTACTTGAACCTTACAGTACGTAAGGTTAAGTGGCTAACTCAACATTTTTGTTATATATGCTTATAATCAGGATTATTAACCGAGAATGGTGAAGATTGTATCATAAGTGGATCATTAATCCTAATGATGGAAGCCGAGCTCATTTGTCACGTAGTGGATCATTAATCCTAATAATAGACTCTTGTCAGCCTGGTTGACTCATAACGTGGTTAACTCATAACTAGGTTAACTCATTTAACCTTGTTAATTACTCAGAACCAGGTTAACTCGTAACCTGGTTAACTCAGAACCAGGTTAACTCATTTTACCTGGTTAACTCATGAGGATGCACATTGAGGAATGGTAAGTTAAACACCTTTCACAAATCAAATACATTGAGGAATGGTAAGTTAAATACCTTTCATAACGGGTGTATGTCATATGTTCGATAACAAAAGATAGGTAGATCATCGCCATTCTATTGCCCGGGAAAATTTCGCGCCTAGTGAAAACGTAATTATCCAGCGTGGCACGGTCAAACTACGAGGAAAGTCTTTGGAGAGGACATGTCCTCGCCAAAGAGTGTGAACAGTAAAAGCATGCTTACAGCTGGCCAAGGTCAACTTTTTTTTGTGGAAATTTTGTCGTGTAGTGGTGTTATTGGCGAGGACATGCTTGTCCTCGCTAAAATTCGTAGCCAGTGCTCTCTTTCCTTGTAGTGACAAGATATTGTCTGTGTTGGTAAATGTCTTGAGATAGTCAGGGTATTCTTGGAGGTAAGTCAAGAATTAGAACCATAGATGTTGGACTGCTTTGGATGAGCTCTACCAAGAGGTTAGGTGCATCAGTTGACGAGTTTAGATATGCAAACAGGCTTGTGATGTTCAAAGTTACTCTTGTAGGTAACCCGCAATGTAGCCAACTTCCCAGTATGAAATCAATCTGAAACACATCTCTTTAGTGATATACTTGTATCTCAAGATAAATACACGCAACCCTCAAATGTATCCAACCAACAAACCAAATTGATCTCGACCTTTAACCATAGACAAAATGTATGTTTTTACACCCTTTTAGGCGTGAGTGCGTGACCATAGTTTTCTGCATTACAAGAGCAAAACTTCTAATGATTTTTTTACATTACACAATGCTTATAAAATGTGAATATGTTGTACATGTGTATAAGTGTGAACTACTTGAAAAACAATTGCAAATTTTCTTAAGTCGCAAATCAAAAAGTGTGTAAATCAGATATTTTTTTAGTGTCTTGAATCATGAGAGTCATAACGCATATTGGCATCCTTTATAGCCTTCTGTAATAAGTACAAAGATACTTGGTTCAATATTTAATGTCACTAGGACGAAAGGTATTGTGTGTCCATGTAATGAAACTTCAATTGGATGCTTACCATTTTGAAAGGCTCATTTGTAACTAAATTGTAATGTCGAATATCGCAAAGATGATAAAAATATATATGACTCTGTATCTAAGAAATGTAGTTTGTACGGGATAGCATGATATATATAGAGCTTTTAGATGGAAAACCCAACTATATGAAAGAAACCAACTATGAAAATTAGAAATTCGAGGTAATAGGATTTCTAGCCAGACTGTATGAAAGAAACGTACTACAGAAGTTAGGCGATCACGATTCCTAAATATGTAAAACATGACCATAATGGTTCAAGATAAGATCTTAACTGGATCTTTCATTTTTACTTCATTTGGTTGTTATGTACGTCAGTCATTGGCATGCCATCCTCAGTTAACAATGTTTTTGTCACAAACTTTTTCAATACCCAACAAACCAAAATTCTTATCCCTCACTTAATTTTGGACTCGTCATGTTCTTCAGGAGATTAATGGTTGTTTCTTGAAACCTGGCCAGATGATAAGCATCCGAAAGGGATTTCGGTTTTAACCATTCAACCCTTTTCTCAATTTCTGGTTGCAACCCGAAAATGAATAGATCACTAAGGTATCATTCATCCCAACCCTTATCGCTAAACGAAGAATTAAATGCATCGTAATCATTACGAGTGCAGTTTCTTCTCATATAATCTGTTTGTAATTTGATCGCTGAAGTTGTAGCCTTGATCTGTTTCAACATAGTTGTAAACATAGTTGAGAGGGTGAAAATGGTGGTTTATGATGGAGATTTTTTTTCATGTCATGTCTTTTATATATTAATGTTCGACAATGTAAAAAATGAATTTTTTAAATACTTTGGTACTCGTTGGGAATTACCAAAAATTCTCGTACCAGAACTGAGTACCGTATCGGAAGCGAAATGAAGAACTTGGGACAGTTCTCGGTTCCACTTAATCTCACCACAAGGGGTCTTAGAAAGTTATCTTTCTCCGGTCTATTTCAACTCAAAGTTGCAAATTGCCATTAAAATTATTAAACCATTTTTCCTTACCTCACACCAGAGGCGGAGCCATGATCTTACATTAAAGGGGGTCGAACACTATACTGTGATATGGTTACAAAAAAATGTTGTATATGCGACAAAATATGTTGTGTTTAAAATTAAACAAGTCAAAACATGTATCACAAGCCTTTTAAGTTTAACATGTCCTGTGAAAATGTCATTTAACAAGTTTAGTTTTCATCACTACATGACTAAAAAAGCTTTTTCGTTGATGTAACTGAATCGGAAGTGGTATACAACAAAATGAACTAGTTTATCACTAAAAGCTTTATACTTTCAGCTTTGTATTCATATATTGATAATAAATCTATTAGAAAGAACCGAATCAAAATTACATCCAATACTAAAAAAGCTTGACTCATGATTTAATTTTGTATCAGAAGTAAAGTACAATACATTTTTTAATTGTTTCATTGTTACTACTGTTGGAATTATTATATCATGACATTCATATAAAATAAACCAAACACATCAAGTGAGCATAGCGGAAGCAATTATAACAAGATCATATAACATGTAATTAATTAATCAATAATAAATAGTAAACGTACCTTTGTGATTCTAGCCTGAAGAAGAATCAAATGCAATCTTCAAATCAAGAACCCTAATTTGGGTTTATGTGGATTATAAGAATTACCCCTTACCTCTTTTGTAATTCAATCCAAGAATCAAACAATAGTGTGTTTGAATCGCGTTCTTGTACACACGTACTAATTCAAGTAAAAGTTTATGCAAGTAAATTAAACACAAAACTTTGTTTAGTTAAAGAAAATCGAAAACCTTAAAGGGTTTAGGTTTAGGATCGATTGGGACAAGAGAAGGAGAGAAAACACCAAGATGTGTGTGTACAAGTTATGAGAAAACAATGCATCTTGGGTTTGTTTATATACTAATTGAAACTTGGAGCTCAAGGCACAAAGGAGGTGGGATCCCTCCTTGGCCGATCGGTTATGGTCTCCCAAAGGGATTCCGGAACCTTATCTTGTTTCCAAATATTCATTAGTATTACATTCCTAATCTTCGTCTAACGGTCGTTAGCCATTCTCCGTTAAATACTAACGATCGTTACTAGTTTTGTGTTTATTAATAATTATATATAACATTTATAAATAATTATTCTTTTACTCTTCATACGTATTGTGTGCAATCCCGTGATCTCGAGTTCGATCCTAACACACAACTATTATTATAATGTCTATAAAACTAACAGCTCCCACTTAGACATATCATAATAGTGTGATCACATCGGTTAGCGTCTTGCAACATGCCGATGCCTCTAGTACAACTCGAGTAAGGCTCCTGGAAAACCTTTTAATGATTTCTCATTATTATTATCCCTTTGTTTCTAATACCATATTAATAATGATATGGATCTAGGTCATTCCTTAATTAACCATTTTGTTTCTCGTTGTTAGAAATTGACAAGATTACCAAATCTTCTGAACCTTTCAGGAAAGACCTTGGGCGTGGCCACGCAAACACCTTGACAACCCTACGAGGGGGCCCAGCAGTATTAAACTCCAAAAAATTAATTTGAAGGAACAAATTCTATATTGACTACAAGCAAAACACACAAACTTTGTAACACTTCTGAAAACAACCCTTATGACTACCAGTTACGTATAGCGTTAAGTTGTTCCACAAAAATGTACTATATTCATGACCGTTATCTTGTATCTCAAGTCTAAGGATAACTTCTTATGATTTACTTAATGACAAGATCCATAAAGTAACATCATATAGTCGGGATAAGTCCTATATTCAGTATCATCGAATATCATCTGAAATGGCATGACTACGCATCAATATACTTCAAGTATATTATACCAACCTTCAGATTTGTCTTAATTTAATAATATTCCCATATTATTAACTAACAATGGACAATTTAAGAATAACATTTATTCATGGATTTAAACATGCAAAAATAGGACAACAATAATTAACAATAGAAACAAACATACCAACATACTTTATTTCATTAAAATAATAATTGTTTACAATATCCTTTATCCAAATACTAATCACAGTTATGCATGAAACTACTAGCTAATTTAAGCCCAATTCCATTGGCTAATTCATTAAGCTTTTCTTTCGCCAAAGCCTTAGTGAATGGATCAACTAAGTTATCATATGTGTGAACTTTCAGCAGATTTATTTCACCTTCATTAACCTTTTCACGAACAAAGTGATACTTCCGTAGAAAATGTCTGGTGCCTCTCATGACTCCAGGTTCATTGGCAAATATGATTGCAGCAGAATTGTCACAATACATATTAATAGGTAATTCAATTGAAGGCATAACACCAAGCCCTGAAATGAATTTCCTAATCCAAACAACATCCATAGCAGCTTCTGAAGCAGCAATGTATTCAGCTTCTGTCGCAGACATCGCAATTGTACTATGCTTCTTGCTCTTCCAGTCTACTGCTCCTCCATTGATAACAAAGACATAACCCGTCTGAGACTTCGAATCATCTTTATTACTTTGAAAGGACGCATCGCAGAAACCTGTAACACAAAGTTCTGCAGCTGGTTCTCTACCATATACCAAAAACATATCTTTTGTATTTCTCAAATAATTAAGAATATGCTTAACAGCAATCCAATGTTTTTCACCTGGATTCTGTTGAAATTGACTGGTGATATTTTGAGCAAACGCCACATCTGGTCTTGTGCATTTTGCCGCATACATAATAGATCCTACAGCCGATGCATAAGGAACTTTACTCATGCGAGCCACCTCAGCAGGTGTTGAAGCACAAAACTCATCACATAATCCATGTTTTACTTCCATCGGCAAATATCCTTTCATGGAATTTTGCATATTGAACCTTTTCAATATTTTGTCAATGTAAGCACTTTGACTTAATCCAATTAACCGCCTTGATCTATCTCTATAGATTTTGATTCCCAGAATGTATGCAGCTTCTCCTAAATCTTTCATAGAAAAACACTTCCCATGATATGCCTTAACCTTTTGCAAACTTGGAATATCTTTTCCCATGATCAATATGTCATCAACATATAAAATTAGGAAAATTACATTATCACTCCCACTAGCTTTGTGATACACACATGGCTCATCAAGATTATGAGTAAATCCAAACTTTTTGATCTCAGCATCAAATCTCTTGTTCCATTGTCGTGATGCTTGCTTCAATCCATAAATGGATCTTTGAAGTTTGCATACACGATTTGGAAACTTTGGATTTTCAAACCCTTCTGGTTGTGCCATATAGATGTCTTCATCTAGATGACCATTTAAGAAAGCGGTTTTCACATCCATTTGCCATATCGCATAGTCATAGTACGCTGCTATAGCTATGAGAATCCTTATATCTCTTATGTCTGCTACAAGAGAAAAAGTCTCCTCGTAATCAATTCCAAAAGTTTGAGTAAAACCTTTAGCAACCAGACGAGCCTTATAAGTGTCTGCATTTCCATCCATGTTAGTCTTAATCTTGTAGAGCCATTTACTCCCAACTACCTTGGCACCAGGAGGAAGGTCTACTTCAGTCCAGACTTCATTATCATGCATGGATTGTATTTCCCCATTCATAGCAGCTTTCCATTTTTCCTTTTTAGGACTATTAATGGCAGCTCTATAACTAGTAGGTTCATTAAGATCCCCTAGTGTATTCTCCTCAACGTCTACATTAAGACATAGTGTTGGATCGTGAACACCTTGAACTTGTGTTAATATTGATACTTTGAGTGATACCACTAAGTATGCGGAATCTACTTAATGATACTTAGAAGATTGATTGTAAATGAAACAGTTGTATGTATGAGAGAACAATGTATGTAACAAACAAATAGCTCCAATATTATTAATGATAATAATACGAGTGATCTATGATATCACTAGGGTTACACCTTGAAGCTCTAAGAAAAACGTATAGAAAGATATATTCTAACTATAACCTAGGATCTCCTTTTATACAACAAGGAGTCCTCTTCTACAAGATAAGTATAATACTAATAGAATAAGATATACACAAGATCTTTTCTATGTTTATCTAAGCGCGTTTCTCTAACAGTTTTCAAGTAAGCAGTGGTAATATTTGTTCTTGCAGTGGTAATGAGTTTCCACTGCAAGTACAATCTTCTGCAGTTGTAACATCTTCACTAGCCGTGGTAACTGTTAGTATAATTCCCAACAATCCTCCCCTAAACTTATGATTTATAGGTAAATCAACAAGTTTCTTCAAGTATACAATAAACCTGAGGATATGGGAATTCTTCCAAACACTTATCTTGTTTTTCTCAACACTTTATCAGCTCTTGCATATTGATCTTGAATCTTCTGAATCAAAGCTCTAATATTTTCATTATCTGCATAAACTCTTAACTTTGACATGCTGAGAGCAATCCTCCCCTGAATCTGATCATCATTTTTCTCCTCCCCTGTTTGGGAGAATCTCCACCAAAATCAGCACAATCAGATAAAATTTCAGAAGAACTTCCATCAATTTCTTTAATATCCACCTGTTATGAGAATTTGGTACACAGTTCCATCAATTCCTTTTGTAACATACTGCCTTCAGCACTTCCAAATGTATTACCTTCTGGGAGAGGTGCATCATTAGACAAAGATTCAATTTCTTACCTAGTTAAACTAGATAGTACTTCTGAACCACCCATATGTTTTAATTTGGCTAGGGATTTCACTACCTGTATCCAATCCCTTAGAATCAGATACATGAAGTGTTGCCATGGTAGAGCTCTGAATGATATTGTCATGTCCTGCATCTACACATATTAAGAAAAATTTTACATTGTCAGTGGTAACTGTGAACCTGCAGTGGTAAAAATCAACAGAATTTCAAAGAGCAGTGGTAAGGAAAACATGTAAAAAGTAGCTGCTCTTATCATAGTTTTTAGCAAACTATCAGCTATCAACGGATTTGATATGTCTTTACCATGAGCCGTTTGCTCTTGGACTAGCCAACTCTTGATCACAAGGATGTATGGTGAGTTGATAACCTAGTTTTTGGTAAACTATCAACCATGAACGGATTTGATGTGTCTTTACCTGTAGCCGTTTGCTCAGGACTAGTTGATTCTTATGTGGATTAGACATGGTGAATCAATAACCATTTGTTATGTGTCTTAAGTTACACATCTTATAACTCCATTCACATTAAACCTCTTAAGGACCAAACTTAATCAATATTAGTTAACCCAAGTAACTTTTAACCAAGTTACTATTTATACATTTATTGCTCCAAAGTCAACCCGATATCATCCAAAATTACTTCTTCAAACTACCAAAACGGATAGGAGTAAAGATACTTCATTAATTATCCATTGGCCTTGACTTTGCATATAAATAGGGGTCTCAAAACACATCTATCAGCATCAACCAAATCATCACATTAACAAACCCTAAACTCAAATATGAGTTTCCCAATCGTGTACATCTCCTCTGACAGCTCTTCTGATGAAGAGATCAGCTATGTTTCAGATTCTGAGGAGCATTCTTCTGGATGGAGTGGATACTTTCCACCAAGTACTGCATCAGCTCCATCTATTGATGTCGATTCAGAGAAAGATGATCCAACCTTCAACCTTTCTGAGGAACTACCAAAGGCACTTACAACTGCCCTGAAGACTGCCATACACAACATGAAGTGGCCAGAGTCGTCAAACCCTACAAAAGATCTGAAACCTCCACCACAAGTGCTTGGGCTTGCTTGTCCAAGAAAACAGCTATCCTTTGATGAGAAGAGGAACAAGCCAGCTAAGAGCAAGCATGCTTATAAGGGCAAAGGAAAGAAGCCTATGTAGTGTCTGAAGATCTTAGGTTGTTAGGTTGTGGGTTGTTTGTTTAAGTTTACATGTGTTTTGAACTTGTCTTAGTGAAAGAATGTACTCTGCAACCTTTTGAAGTGATAAATAAATGATCTTCTCTGTTTCCTTATTACCACTGTGAGAGCAAATCTTTCCACTGTATGATGCATAGTTTCCACTGAGCTTGTTTCTCCTTCATAAGTGTTAGTGGAAAACCATACAAACATATACAAACAATAATAGTACATTAAAAGCTATCCTGCTACACTAAAAAGTATTAGACATCAAAAGTTTATGGATTAAGCATTCCAATACCTGTTACCAAGTACTGAAACCTACCCACATCAAGCCCTTTTGTTAATAAATCAGCATAATTGTCATCAGTATGAATTTTGACAACATTAATGAGCTTTTTCTCAAAACAATCTCTAATAAAGTGATGTCTAATTTCAATATGTTTAGTTTTAGTGTGTTGCACATGATTCTTAATAATGCAAATTGTACTACTATTGTCTATATATATGATGGTGTTCATGAAATTGTACCCATAATCCAATAGTTGATTCTGAAGCCAAAGGATCTGAGCACAACAACTAGCAGCTGCAACATATTCTGCTTCAGTAGTTGAAGTAGCAACCATTGTCTGTTTCTTGCACTGCCATGACACCAATTTACATCCAAGAAATTGACATCCTCCTATGGTTGACCTTCTATCCAAGCTTGCATCAGCATAGTCACTATCTGAGTAAGTAATCAACTCCATAGGAGATTCCCTTGGATACCACAATCCTAGATTAGGATAAGTCTTCAAGTATCTAAAAATCTTTTCCACTGCTGTCATATGTGATGTCTTTGGAGTCACTTGAAATCTTACACAGGCACACACAGCAAACATAATGTCTGGCCTTGATGAAGTGAGATACATCAAAGAGCCAATCATTGACCTATAAGTATGGACATCAACATTTACACCACTAGCATTCTTTAACAATAAGTGAGTGGTCTTGTCAGCAGGGGTATTGGAAGATTTTGCATCAGTGAACTTGAACTTCTTAATTATCTCAGCCACATACTTGTCTTGACTGATAAAGATGCCTTCTTTACTCTGTTGTACTTGCAGCCCCAAAAAGAATGTGAGTTCCCCCATAGAACTCATTTGAAATTCATCTTTCATCAGCTTCTCAAACTCTTTGCACATCTCTTGTTTAGTAGATCCAAAGATAATATCATCAACATATACTTGCACAAGTAGAATATCACCCTTGTCTTTCTTGATGAACAAAGTTTGATCAATCTTGCCCCTATGAAACCCATTATTCAATAAATAAGTAGCTAAGGTTTCATACCACTTCCTTGGAGCCTGATGTAGGCTATAAAGAGCCTTGACTACTTTATAAACTTTATTGGGGTGATGTGGATCTTCAAAGCCTGGAGGTTGAGCAACATATACCTCCTCATCAATAGTACCATATAGAAAGGCACTCTTAACATCCATTTGATAGACAGTAAAGCCCATAAATGATGCATAGGCTAGAAATAGTCTAATAGCCTCAATCCTTGCAACAGGAGCAAAAACTTCTTCATAATCAATACCCTCCTCTTGAGTGTATCCTTGAGCAACTAATCTAGCTTTGTTCCAGATGACAATACCTCTTTCATCTTTCTTATTCCTGAACACCCATTTAGTACCAATCACTTTCATACCATCAGGCAAATCACAAAGAACGCAAACCTTTTGAAGCTTAAACTGCAACAACTCATCCTGCATAGCTTCAACCCAGCTTGATTCTCCTAAAGCCATAGAAACATTTTTAGGCTCCATTTGTGATAGAAAGCAGAAGAATAAACATTCATTCTTAGTAATGTGATTCTTGGACTCATAGACTTCACTTATGAACCCATGAACATCTGTCATCCTTGTTTGCCTTCTTGTCTTCACACCTGAATGAATTTCACCAATAACATTCTTAATTGGGTGAGCTTTATGAACTGTAGATTGTGATGTGTTAGGAATATCATATGATGATGGCATATTTGTGATTTCAACATCATCATTTTGTGGCTCCTGAGCTATATTTTCCACATCTGGACCGTCAGTGGAAACATCATGTGTTGCAGTGGTAACAGGATTACCACTGCCTTCAGGAATATCATCATGCAGAACATCAAAATTCACAAATTCATCTTCCTGATTAGTATTCTTTGAAGGTTGTGAGTCTGCATTAACATTAAATTCCCAAATTGGCATAACAAATTGATCTTTATCATCTTCATCATCTTGGCAAGATTCATCTTCATCAATAAACTCCTCTGAGTCCTCAAGATCAGCATCACTTGAATCTGAGGTAATAGGAACATAATTCATTGTATTTGATAAAGTCTCAAGATCAAATAGCCATTCAGGTCCTGAACCTGCTATGTTAGCTTTATTTTCAAGGAACTGAACATGCAAATTCTCTTCTATCTTCCTTGTTCTTAAGTTGTAGACTCTAAAAGCCTTACTAACCATGGAATAACCAACAAAGAAACCTTCATCTACCTTTTCTTCAAACTTTCCCAAATGATCAATGGTATTGAGAATTGTGACATGACATCCAAATGGCTTCAAGAAATCCAAAAGTGGGGGTCTTCCTCTGAAAAGCTCATAAGGTGTCTTGTTCTTTGACTTGACCACTAATACCCTGTTTTGAATATAGCAAGCAGTGTTAACTACTTCAGCCCAAAATGTCACTGGAAGCTTTGAATCAGCTATCATGGTTCTAGCAGCCTCAATTAGTGTTCTATTTCTTCTTTCAGCAACACCATTTTGCTGAGGTGTTCTTGCAACACTAAATTCTCTTTTAATACCTTTGTCTTTGCAGAAATCATCCATTACTCTATTCTTGAACTCTGTCCCATTGTCACATCTGATGATCTTTATCTTCTTTTCAGCTTGATTTTCAACTTCAGTGATGAAAGTCTTGAGAATGTCTGTAGTTTCATCCTTGGTATTTAAGAAGAAAACCCATGTAAATCTGCTAAAATCATCAGTCACAACTAGGCAATACTTCTTCAAATTGATGCTGCTAACAGAAGTAGGACCAAACAAGTCCATATGCAGCATGTAGAGTGGATGATCAATAGTATTTACTGCCTTGGTCTTGCAAGAAGCTCTGTGTTGTTTACCTTTAAGACAAGCAACACATGTTTGATCATTTTCAAATCTCTTCTCAGGTAAACCAATGACTAGACCATCTTTTACAATCTTATTGATGGTCTTGAAGTTAACATGACCAAGTCTTCTGTGCCAAAGCATAGATTCATCCAAAGTGGCTTTTGCAAGTAAGCAAGTAACATCATCTTTAGCCACTATCTTCTTCATATCAATGCTATATAGATTACCTTTTCTAGGGATTTTGAGCAAAATGTCTTTTTCTTCAGGTAGCTTATAATCCTTAGATAAGATATAGCATTCATCTTCTGAGAATAGAACTCTGTATTTCTTGTCACACATCTGTGACACACTGAAGAGGTTGTACTTGAGTTCTGGTACATAGTATACATTCTCAAAGTCCAAGTTTCCAGCCTTGATTGTTCCTTTGCCAGAAACTTTGCCACCAATTCCTCCTCCAAAACTGACAGCTTGCCCATCAAATGATTTGAAATTTGAAAGATAGGCCTTGTTGCCAGTCATGTGCCTGGAACATCCACTATCTGAATAACCTTGATCCTCTTTTGTCTTTGAATGTCCCTGCACACAACATAAAGGAATTAGTACCTTTTGGGGATCCAAGCCACAAATGACTTGGATCTGCCTCGTGTATCAATATAATTATATCTATCAAAGGTCATTGATACACCATTGGGATTTTTTGAGGTTGTTTTTCCTTTTGGTTTCCATTCCCAACGAGCTGAGGCCTTAACAACATTTCCCATGTTTACCCTTTTCTTATTCACATAGACACTAGTGGAAACATTTGGTCTTGCAGTGGTAACTGCAGGCCTAGCAGTGGAAACTGCTAGATTAGTAAATTTGGGTCTCCACATGTGATTCTTGTGATCATTCTTTTCAAAATAAGTCTTTTTCCCTGTTTGATAAGATTTAACAAAAGTAATGACAGGGGACTTAGGATAAACTCTGTTTTTACTACTGGCAGTGGCAACTGCTGGTCTAGCAGTGGAAATTGGTTTGATGCCAGTGGTAAGCAAAACAGACCTGGGAACCATCTTGCTTAGGGGGTTTGGGTGAGTTATTTTATTAGAATTATGTCCATTCACCCTTGTATTCACAAATACTTCCCTTCTTCCCATGTGGTAGTTACAAGTATAGGAAAGGTGATCAAAGCTACCACAAATATGACAGGCCTTATTGTTGAACACAAAATCACTACCAAACTGCCTAGTTTTAACATGATTCCAACTTCTCATGTTCCCTCTAGGAGATTTAGACCTATCCCTGTACATCTCTGCATACCTAGTAGTAGGCCTAGTGGAATTTGACTGTGTCCTAGGCTTC
The DNA here is from genome assembly GCA_030686995.1 of Artemisia argyi. NCBI lineage: Eukaryota > Viridiplantae > Streptophyta > Magnoliopsida > Asterales > Asteraceae > Artemisia > Artemisia argyi. Next base: position 162,233,802 of record CM060697.1, on the reverse strand, counting down.
TCTTTGACTACTTCAGGAATACTTTTTCTTTCCTCTACTTTAACATTTTCAGGAACACTAGATTTAGACTCAACATTCAAACATTCATCTTTAAGAGATGAGTCACTAGCACTATCAAAAGTCTCAACCTCAACCTGAACCTTTTCAGTTTCAACTGGTTTAACAAATTTTGGTCCATAGGTCATAGGTGGATCCTGAAATTCTTCTAAACCTGTGTGAGCTAGGTCAATGCCAGGAGGTGCTGGAACACCTCTTAGAGGTGGTGGAACAGATTTGTATCCAAGACCTGATTTAGCTTTGCTCACAACTTGGGCTTCCCAAATTTTGTCAATACTCTTGGATTGATGATCTAGAGTTTGCTTAGTTATCTGAATATTCTCACTAGCCTTTTTAACTTTTTCAATCTCTTCCCTAAGAGTTTTATTCACTTCAACATAAAAATCTAAGTCTCTTTTTAAAACAGCAATGTCATCACTGAACTTAGATTCATTTGCCCTATAATGCTCTATCTGTTTTTCTAAAACACCTAGACCTCTTTTATGATTTGCTAAATTATAATTAGTATGATGTAAATCTAGCATCAGTGCATCATATTGTGTTTTAGAGATCTCTAACTCTTTTAAGGCCTTACAGTTTTTAGAACAAGCATTATCAGTATGTACCTCAGTGTCAGAGAAAGCCATGAGTGCATGCTCAGTAGCTAGCATTGCAGATTCTGAATCATCTTCTCCATCCTGAGTCATAAAGCTCCAATCAAAGCTCACTCCATCAATAGCCAATAGCACCTTTGGCTCTTCTGTTGTAGGTTCTTTGTTCTTATCCTTCTTGTACCAAGTTGACTTGTTATCAGATTTCCTTGGTTTTCTACATTCTCTTGCAAAGTGCCCCATCTTGTGACAATTATAGCACTCCACCTTCTTTTTGTCAAAACCTACAGTCTCATTGCCACTTATATGTATCTTTCTCCCTGTCTTCTTCCAGAACTTCTTTGATCTTAAGCTTAGTAATGCCACCTGCCATTTAATGTCCATCTCCTCCATATCATCTTCATCAATTTGATCCAAATCCTCATGATTGAGAATTGAACCACCCACATGACTTGATATAAAGGCATAGAAAGTAGCATCACTTAGTCCTGCAACCTGTTTCTTTGAGCTCCTAGTGGAAACACTTCCATTACCAGTGGAAACAATCATGTTGCCACTGTCATCATCACTATCACTTTCTTCATCTGAACTATCATTACTTGATGATGATGTGAGTGCTACACTTGCTGAACTTGTTCTTAATTTGCCAGCTTTCTTTAATCTTTGTTCAATAACTTTGAAGTTATTGTACACATCATTAAGCTTCATGGTCTCTAGATCTGGCTTATCTTCCCAAACAGCAACATTGGTGTCAAACTCAGAAGGTAGGCTTCTTAGGAATTTAAGATTGAGATCTTCCTTTTCCACCTCAATTCCAAAAGCAGTGAGTTGAGTAACAATCTTTTGTAGCCTTGTGAATATGCTATCAAGAGATTCATTACTTGTTGAACCAAAGTTTTCATAAGTCTGCTTCAGTAAAGTCTTTTGAGTCTTCTTGGTAGAATCATTACCACCAAACACTTCACAGATCTCATCAAAAAGAGTCTTTGCAGACTTGTATTTGCTAAAAGCCAGAACTTGTTCTCTGGGTAGAGCCATCAATAACAAACCTCTAGCCTTCAAATCATTCTTTAGTTGACTTCTTTCCTCATTAGTGACAGGACCAATGTTAACTTTTGTTACTGTCTTGTCACCAACCTGCTCTACAGTTGTACCAGGTTTGAATGAATTTCCACACATAATAATCTCCCATAATGTGTAGTCTTGAACCATAAAGAATTGTTCTATCATAAGCCTCCACATCTCAAAGTCATTTATCTTAAGCTTAGGAAGCTTTGCAGCAATGTTTGATTGACTTGTTTCTGTCTCCATTGTTTCTTTTGAATCTGCCATAGGGTCTTCTAAATCAAAATATCAAAGCCTAGCTCTGATACCACTTGTTGGATCATGAACACCTTGAACTTGTGTTAATATTGATACTTTGAGTGATACCACTAAGTATGCGGAATCTACTTAATGATACTTAGAAGATTGATTGTAAATGAAACAGTTGTATGTATGAGAGAACAATGTATGTAACAAACAAATAGCTCCAATATTATTAATGATAATAATACGAGTGATCTATGATATCACTAGGGTTACACCTTAAAGCTCTAAGAAAAACATATAGAAAGATATATTCTAACTATAACCTAGGATCTCCTTTTATACAACAAGGAGTCCTCTTCTACAAGATAAGTATAATACTAATAGAATAAGATATACACAAGATCTTTTCTATGTTTATCTAAGCGCGTTTCTCTAACAGTTTTCAAGTAAGCAGTGGTAATATTTGTTCTTGCAGTGGTAATGAGTTTCCACTGCAAGTACAATCTTCTGCAGTTGTAACATCTTCACTAGCCGTGGTAACTGTTAGTATAATTCCCAACACATAGACAGTCAGGAGCTTTCACAGATCTAGAAGATCTGCGAATGGGAACTACTTCAACTTCTGGTGGAGGACCCAGACTTTTAGGTTCTACAGGAAGTGTGCTAGTGTTTTCTGAAGGTAATGCATTATCTTGATCATATTCTAGATCATATACTCTCCCACTGACTTCTTGAGATACAAGATCACTTTCAAGAAAGTCACCATACCTAGCAACAAACACTTTGTTCTCAGGTGGGTAGTAAAAGTAGTAACCCATTGTTTCCTTTGGGTATCCTACAAAAATGCACTTTACAGATCTTTGTTGGAGTTTATCTTGTGAGTCACGTTTAACATACGCCTCACAACCCCAGACCTTTAAATAAGACAAGTTCGGAGCTTTTCCAGTCCATATCTCATATGGTGTCTTATCAACCTTCTTTGTGGGAACCATATTCAAAATACGAACAACTGATTCAAGAGCATAATCCCAAAAAGACAAAGGAAGATTAGTAAGATTATACATTGATCGAACCATGTCCAATAATCTACGATTCCTTCTCTCAGATACACCATTTTGTTGTGGAGTATATGGAGATGTGAGATTCTGGACAATTCCATTCTCAGTTAAGAAATCTTTAAAATCTTGACTAAGGTATTCACCACCTCGATCAGAACGAAGAGCTTTAATCTTCTTTCCTAATTACAACTCTACTTCTACTTTGAAAACTTTAAATGTTTCAAACACCTCATGTTTATGTTTAAGTAAATAAACATAACCATAACGGCTGAAATCATCTGTAAAAGTTAAGAAGTAAACAACACCTTTCCTTGACACATGTCTAAGTGGTCCACACACATCAGTATGTATCAAACCAAGTAGATCTGAAGCTCTTTCCATATTGCTATGAAAAGGTTTCTTAGTCATCTTCCCAGAAATACAAGACTCACATTTATCAAATGACTCATCATTGATATTTTTCAAAAGCCCATCTTGTTGCAGCTTTTGCGTGCGAGTCTTGCCTATATGGGCAAGTCTACAGTGCCAAATATAAGAAGAATTCAAGTCATACTTCATTCTCTTACTAATGTTGTACATCGAATTATTATTATTGTTGGACATACAATCATTCATATCAATTTCAAACACACCATTCACATCAACAACATTAAAATAAAATACACCATTTAAATAAACAGAAATTTTATTTCCATCAATAGTATGAGTAAAACCAAGATCCAACAAACATGAAAAGGAAACAACACCTCTAATTATAGATGCATAATGACAATTGTTTAAAATCAGTACTAAACCAGAAGGTAAAACTAAATTAAACACTCCTATGGCTTCAACTGCTGCTTGTGCTCCATTGCCCACATGCAGAAATTGCTCCCCATAAGCTAGTCTCCTTTCCTCTCTAAACCCCTGTAGTGTATTACAAATGTTAATACCACATCCAGTATTATATACCCAAGAATTTAATTTATGAGATAAAGTAAATAATTCAATGACAAATAAGTTACCTGAAGTACTGGCGCCCATGTGCCCAGTCTTCTTAACCTTATTGTTTCGCAAGTCATCGAGATAAAGAGGACAATTCCTCTTCCAATGACCCATCACCTTGCAGTAATGGCATCCTTGATCCTTCTTCGGATTATTCTTCTTAGGAGGGTTCTTCGTAGGTTGAGGTGGTTGATAAGCCATAACTTGCTTATTCTTATCAGCCTTACCCTTACCCTTACCCTTCTTCTTGTTCGCATTTGGCTTGTTAATTCTACCCCCTTGAATAGAAAGTACTTGGGGTGTAGGAATCAGCAGTGCGTGCAATTCACTTACTGTCTTCCCCACGCAATGCATATTGAAGTTCCTCACAAAACCACTAAATTCCTTGTTAAGGGATCTATTGATTAAGTTCACAGCCATATCATTGTCATAGAGTTTCTTAAGTGTTTGTAGTTGATCCATGAAACTCTTCATTTTCAACACATGAGCACTCACAGGTTCACCATCACCCTACTTACTACCATGTAGAGCCTCCATCAAATCGTAAATCTCTACATTTGATGGTTTCTCATATAGTTTCTTGAGTTCATCAATCATGTTCATGGGGAAGTATTCTTCAAACTGCCTTTGAAGAGCTGGTGACATTACCCCTAACATCATTGCGGCCACATTAATATGTTCCTTACAAGTTATTTTCCATTCAGCCTTGGCAGCCTCAGTAGCTTCAGGACCTTCCGGTTCAGCATGACAAGGCGTTTTCAAGATTTCAAGTTGACTAGTCACTCGCAGGACAATCCTGAGTGAACGATACCAATCATTGAAATTTTCTGAGCCAGACAATTTTTCTCGTTCAAAGTAAGCCTTGAACACAGAATGAAAGTTGGTGTTATCAGTTTGAGCCATTTCTATAGATAAATAAAGTTCAAAACATTAGTATTTTTGATAATACAATTTTTCAAGAAAATAAAATACCCAAGGAAATCATATCCATAGAATTATCTTGAAAACTAGGATCCTCCATAAACATAGTTTCATCACATCAGTTGATCTGCTAGTAATGAAAGTATAATATGAGGTAACTTGTCGTACAATAATTGGCATAACATTTGTCCAATTCCTAGATTTACGGGATTTACAATCATAATCATTTGTATTGTAAGCATGTTTAATCCTCATCTTAATGCCTTAAGTCCAAGATCTCACTTCCTACTCAATTTAAGGCATCTAACTTAAAAACTGTAAACTCACAAATCCATCACATCAGTTGAGGTGCTAGCAATGAATTTATGAATTTTACCCTTAAGATGACAGTGTACGTGTAATGGTTGTTCGGTAAGTCTAATTTACACACAAACGAGCGTTAAGACAGAATGTTGTCTATCTAACAATTTAATGCGTAGCCAACCTTATACCCATCTTGTAGTGTGTAAACTTCGGTCGGGCCTAGTTAACCATTACGTACAAAAACATCAATCAACCAATCCTTTGAAATTTAAACTCTTAAAACCAAAACAATTTCGCCATTTATTTAGTCCGTATTATTTTTCTATTCAAAAAATTACCCTTTTCGTTTAAAAACATGTCTAACATAATCATAAACAAAAACAAGTAATATAAAATAAAAAATAAAACAACCAAATAATCATATACATAACATAACAATTAAATATGTATAAAACATGTAGCCACATGCAAATCTTATTCAATTGTCCAATTAATAATAAAGTCTAGGTATATAATGTATTTATTCAATTAAGGCTTTCTACTTCTAGGAAAAAGAGCCACATACATCGATAAATCGATTGCGTAAGCCAAAACTAAACAAATACCACATAGCACATAATTGATTACTTAATATCGGAGTCTTCCCCAATTCGACATCTATTAATAAATTTACATGTTTCGATATAACTTAACAATCAATTCATATATCCAATTTAAACCATTTAAATTATCACATAATTAAAATCCATGCAAATATGCACTTTTCCATGGATTATGCTTAACAATTAACATATTGCACCAAGATCGTTTACTAAAACGCATAACCAATTACATGACATCATAGGGTTTCTAATCATATTAAAAAATCAAAACCAAAACCCTAAAACCCTAAAAGATCTAAATCGACCCAATAAAAAAATTAGGGTTAGGAATCAAAAAAACCCTAAAAACATGTAACTAAACGAATCAAGATTCAATTTTATTACTAAGATGCAATCAAAATAAAATACTAAAAATGAAAATAAACTAAATTAAGATAGAGGTGTGAACAATATATGGGAGAATTGTGTTTACTTAAATTTCACTACTCCCTAGATATCTTTTACAGGTTAATTACTTGTTACAGTTGCGTGGATGACGGATTGTATTCCTTAATACCATTCATGGGGTGGCGTACTTACTTCCCCAATCCTATAAGCGCCTACTTCACTCCTATGCCGAGCCGGCTAAGAAGCTCCTAACATGGGATCACTAGAATTTGCTCATGCATTAAATACAACCATTAAAACCTAGTACACATCGGTTCATGTTTCTTAAGACGTTCAAGCAAGTTACACAATGGAGATCTACCAGTTTTCTTAAGCCTAACATTGAAATCATTCATCCAATACAACTATAAACAAGCAATCAACCTATAATTAACATCTAGGTTTCATTACATCAAAGCAAACACATGAAAGATCTAGCCTAGCATGTTGAAATCAAGACAAGCATAAGATATATTCAAACAACACATAGACATATTGAATGAATTGATAGAGGACTTATCTTAATTGAACATGAAAGGTTTCAAGGGGTGAAAACCCTTGAAAATACTGTTACAAACGACCTAGGGTTTCTTAGGTTCGACCCTAGTATTCTCCACACAAGTTCCTCTCTTAATGAATGAAAAATAGAAAAGTATATATAGATTTTGTGAGGTGACGGCGACAAGAGCAAATGTCTGACGCCGTCATCTCGCCGCCAAATAAATTCTCGGACTGCCTAGATCTGGGTTTGACGCTGTCACGTGTACTCCTTATGCAGGCCGTCATCATATTAACTCTTGACGCCCTTCTCTTGACGCCTTCAGGTTTTCTCTGGGTCGTCATGGATTTTACTCCTGACGCCGTCACAATTTCCTTCTTGACGTCGTCAGGTACTGTTCTCAGCATGGAAAATTAAGTCTTTGCCGTTTTCTTCACTTTTATGCTCCAAAAACGTCCAAAATGCTTCCTTTTCCAGAATTCACTCCCAAAGTACCTAAAATGACAAAAGGAACGATTTAGGGCAATATTTAATCAAATAAATTCAATTCCGGGCTTAAATGACCCCCTAAAAATGGTTCATTTTTTGCCTCATCATATACCCTTACACTTGAGATTTGCTTGTCCTCAAGCAAATGCGCTTTTATTCTAGTCAAAATACAAGTTAGGGTCATTTAACACTAATATAAAAGTAATTACAACAATTAATCGTTCCACTAAAGACCAAAGACAAGCACGGAGGTCATACACTAGCACCTCACAAATAGTGTTTAGATACTCACATCTCTCGGGTGTAATAAAGTATATATCACAATATGGAAATGGAAAACATCTCTCACTACATGTCATAGCAAAATAGATTACCATAGGCTTGGGAAAGGATCAAACCTCCACCACATGGCGTAAGCACCTAGGATAAACTATCAAAGAGGTCTTTTAAAGGGTTGTAACGTTAGGTGTAGGGATATGGAATACACGGTTTTGTTGGATATAGGCAGTCTTTACTGGTGGCGAGTTAATCATCTCTGTTAATTACATGTACAATGTGGCGTTGCTAAGCCAAGACTAGAGTCGACTTAAGCTAATAAATCAGAAATAACAAAAACATAAAATGAACATAGAATGAAAAGGGATGGTAGTCCGTATGTTTTTTCTCTTTTCTTTTTTCTATTTTTTTTTCTTTTTCTTTATTTTTTCGATTTTTTTTTCATACACTCTTACCCTAGCATCCAAAATAATACATCATAGGGAATGAAAATTCCCCTTACACTTGAATTTTTACATACTTTACAATAAACTAATCTAATGACTCGAATTAAGAAAATCAAAACACTTGGAGTACTTTTAAGATTAACGTACATATGGGGGTAATAAATGATGTTCTTCCCCATTACTCCATAAAATAAGTAATTTACCCATTAGTCCCAATTGTCCCAAAACAATATGTACAAGGATATGACTCGACTTAGCAACCATGTAATCAATTAGATAATTAACTAAGAGTTTAACAAATAACAATAATGCACTAAAGATAAGTGCATACACGGAAGGCTAAGGCGATTTGGGTGTACATTTAAGTGGGGTGTAACAAATTCTTCCTTTAAGTAAGATGCTTAAAGTTAGAAACGAAAAGATAGGCTCGGAGGGGTGTACTAGGGGTTTCGTGTACTAAAAATGAGTACAACGCTAAGGTGTGGGAAAAATTAGTTGACTTAACTAGCCAAGTAATATGACATAAATGGTCAAGTAATTATGATACGGGTTTAACACAAGGGTGATCCTAATGCCTCTTGTGGAAAACTAGAAGGGGGGGTTGAATAGTTTTACGTCTTTTTAATTAGTTGTAAAAATAGTTTTAGTGTTTTAAAACTTAGATTCGATAATATGTGATCTCAAGTATTGCACAATACAAACAAATATCAATACGAAATATATAACAATGATAAGTAATGAAATAAGTAAGAGATGGAAAGATCGAACCGCGAGACAAGAGATTTATAGTGGTTCGGCTACAAGGACACCTTCCTTGCCCTACTCCACTCCCCGAGCACCTAACTCGAGAGTTTTCTTCACTATATCAACAAGCTCCCTTATGGCGGAGAAAACCTTACACACCAATTTACACACCAATATTCACACCAATTTACACACCAATTTACACACCAATAATCACACCACAACACCTTCACACCTAAGTCACAACTTCTACACACCTTCTTCAAATCAATCAACTTCACAACTAACTACTTCAACTCTATCTTCTTCACACCAATAGATCTCCTAGCTTATCTTCTTCACACCAAGCTATCAACTAATCACACAATCTATATCTAACACAACTATCTACAAGCAAATATTCACAACAATCTTCACAAAGAATATGTAAATAATCTTGATGATACACCAACAACTTGGATGTGGAGATCACAACAAGTTGTAATACTTCTTGTCTAGGAAGATAGAAGTATTCTTCTCTTGCACTTGAGAGGATGGAAATTGGATCACTTTGAAACAAATAATATATACACTTATGATCAAAGGATGAGAGAATAGAGAAATAGATCTAGATCAGAAAGTTTAGAAGTGCAAAAGGTGAGAAAAATCTGAGGGATGAATCAGTATTTAAAGGGGGGGAAAATAATGTTCTGGAGCGTGGCCGGTCCCCTTAATTGTAGGCCGGTCCCCTTAATGATTAAGGGGGCCGCCTAGTAAAATTAAGGGGGCCACCCTCCTGAACGTTGGTTTTTCTTGTCTTTTAGTGGGGAATATTTTTCTGGATAGAATTTGCCATTTTTGGTTGGAAATTTGAAATCATATATTTATTATGAATTAAACATATTCTTTTAATTCCAAAAGTAATTTTGTAAAAGATATAAGATGTTTAATACATTTTATAAAAATTCTAGTGATTAGAAAAATTTCCTTTGATCATGAAATGTAATAAACCCTTTGTTTATTCATACCTTAAGTGATATGGAAGCAAAGACAAATATTAAGCACTAAAAACTTGTTTACGTCATAAGTTTTAGATTAATGAGTTTATGCTTTGTAATTATCAAAACATAGAGACATTGTTGATTACAAAACCTTAAACTCATTAGGTCTAAAAATTATTTATGTCAACAGTCTCCCCCTTTTTGATGATTACAAAACCTTAAACTCATTAGGTCTAAAAATTAATTTTTAGACAAGAATTTAGAGTTTAACATTCTCTTCTCCCCCTTTTTGTAAAATTAAAAAGGTTAAAGCTCCCCCTTGATGTATACTCCCCCTCATTTGAGAGCACCAAGGAGATGAGCTATGGAAATCTTGGCTACACAAAATATTAGAAGAAAGCAAGGCAAATATACATGCAAAGCAATAGTTATAAAAATAGATTCATTCAAGCATCATAGAAAGCATTACAACATTTAATATGCTTAAGGCATATTAATCATAATAAAACAAATGAAAAGACATAGTCCTATATTGCCTAGAAAGAGCACTTGGACTTGCTTGCAACTCATGGTTGATTGTTTTATTTGCTTGAAGGATAACATAAGCATGAAGCTTAGTTGTTAGATGGAGAGGGATATGGGGTGGAGTATGGAGCGGAAGAGGTGGATCTCATGATGTTGTATCGTGTTAAGGGTGGTATTGGATGATTACGAATGAGAAGATATTCAATCCAAGAAATATCTTCACTCAAGTAGAGGATTTGTTTTTGAAGGAATATGCAACAAGGGCAAAAGTGAGTGTGGTTGGTAACTTGATCCAAATTGAGAGAGTGGGGAAGGCAATTTGCATAGGGTGATGATGGAGGTTGCCCTTTGTTGCGTTGTGCAAGATGCATAGCAAGGAGATCACTAAGATCATGGATTTGGTTTATTCATCACGGAACTTTTGCTTTTCCGTGGCAATGTGAAGAGGATCATAGGTTTGGTATGGATGTGTTGGATTTGTGTAGTTGGAATTGTAGTTTGATGGTTGGCCAATGTTGTATGGTTTGTAAAGAGGATCAAATGAATGACCTTGTGGGTTTGAGGTAAAGTTTGGGAAGTAAGAAGTTGGAGGTGTTGAATGACTTCCAATTTCATTGGTTATGATGGATTTGTTTCGAGGGCTTTTTCTTCGCCAAACGGGTTTTTCCGTCATCCTTGCTAGCCTTGAGGCTTTTGATCTTGGTTTGTTTGGAGAGTTCATGATGGGATGAATGGATAGATTTGAGAATTGGGGATATTTATAGTGTAAGATTTGTGTGTTTAAGGATGGATAAGGTTTGTTGGAAGATTGGGACAAAGTGTGTTGGTTAAAATTGGGAAATGTAGGTTGAAATGGGCTAAAAAGCAGAACAGATTCTGTAAACCCGACCATCAGATGGCCGGTCCCCTTAATTAGGGGGCGGTCCCCTTAATGATTAAGGGGGCCGCCTTACAAAATTAAGGGGGCCGCCCATCTGGTGATTTCCAGGTTGCCAGAATTAGGTTTTTGGCAGAAAATTTGCAGAAAGGTTATGTGTTTGGATTAGAATTCAAGTAAGTTCAATTCTCTTAGGCAATATAGAGTCTAATCTAATCAAGATATAGCATGCATGCAAAAACATATAGGCAAAAGAGCAAATAATCAACACATAATAAGCAATAGGAGGTAAACAAAGGCAAGCACACTTAAGCTTCCTAAGGCACCTATCTTAGATTGAAGGCAAGAATAATTAGTGAGTGAAAAACTAGTGATGGATCAAGGTGACACCATTATTAGTGAATTTGTCCTAGTGAGTGTCTATATGCAACAAATGTGGAGTTGTGATTGTTTCGACTCCTAGAAGCAAAAAGAAATAACGATCCTAAGAAACAATCCAAATAATCTCCTTGATTCAATTTTTGCTCGATCATGAATGTCAAAGACATATATTAGATTATATACCTTGACAATTTATGTGAGAGTTTATGCATGATTTTGAAATACAATGTTTTTAGAATTAGTCAACAATGCAAGGAAAATGATCTTCATGGGGTTCCTAGATTGTGAGAATAATTTTTAGAGAAAATTGATTGTGTTTTACAAAAAGGTTTATGCAAAGAAAATAAGTTTTCCCAATCTTTAGTTTTGTGCGAAATAGATTCCTAAACTCAGAAAAGGTGAAATGGAGGAAAAATAAATTTCATGCAAGTATAAATTTGAAGTAATTCAATATAATTTAGTCAACTTGTTCCATCATTCCTAATCCTAAACGCAAGTGGTTGAATAATTCACGCTTAAGGGGTTTTGTGAATATATCCGCAATGTTGTCTTCCGATGCAACCTTTTCTATAGATATATTTCCTTTTTGTACATTATCCCTAAGAAAGTGGTGACGTATTTCTATGTGTTTAGTCCTAGAGTGTTGCACCGGATTTTTACTTAAATCTATCGCACCTTTGTTATCGCACATAATGGGGACATTTTCTAACCTAATGCCATAGTCTACGAGAGCTTGTTTCATCCATAGTGCTTGTTGACATGCCTTTCCGGCGCTTACATATTCTGCCTCGGTGGTAGAAATAGCAAGAGCGGTTTGCTTCTTCGAAAACCAAGACGTTAGACAACATCCCATAAACGTGCAAATACCGTTAGTGCTCTTTCTATCTACGTAGTCTCCCGCATGATCCGAATCCGCATAGACAATGGTTTCTATGTCGGATTCCTTAGGATACCATAATCCTAAGTGTATAGTGCCTTTAATGTATCGGAAGATACGCTTAACCGCTTCTAGGTGAGAGGTTTTGGGATCCTCTTGAAAACGGGCACAAAGGCAGACACTAAACATGATATCGGGTCTACTTGCCGTCAAGTATAGTAAACTACCTATCATTCCTCTATACTTGGAGTTATCTACGGACTCACCTTCATCGTCCTTTGTGAGCTTTACCTCCGTAGACATGGGTGTTTTTATGGGTTTTGAGTCTTCTAGGCCAAATTTCTTAAGCATTTCCTTAATGTACTTAGATTGGTTAAAGAATATTCCATCTTCTAATTGTTTTATTTGTAATCCTAGGAAGAAGTTAAGTTCACCCATCATACTCATCTCAAACTCATCATGCATGATTTTGGCAAATTCATCACACATGTCTTGACAAGTCGATCCAAATATAATGTCATCAACATATATTTGAACAATGATGAGATTAAGGTCTTTCCTTTTAGTGAAAAGAGTGTTATCTACCATTCCCATGGAATAATCATGTTTAATAAGAAAAGCTTTTAATCGATCATACCAAGCTTTGGGAGCTTGTTTGAGTCCATACAAAGCTTTCTTTAACTTATAAACATAATCAGGTTTTGCGAAGTCAATGAATCCTGGAGGTTGTGCTACATATACCTCCTCATTGATAAAACCGTTAAGGAATGCACTTTTCACATCCATTTGGAATAACTTAAAATCTAGGGCGCAAGCATAGGCAAGTAATATCCTAATTGATTCTAGTCTAGCTACGGGGGCATAAGTTTCATCATAGTCAATTCCTTCTTGTTGATTATAACCTTGGGCAACTAACCTAGCTTTATTCCTAGTAACTATTCCATTCTCGTCTAACTTGTTCCTATATACCCATTTGGTTCCTATGATAGTCATATCCTTTGGATTTGGGACTAGTTCCCAAACATCATTTGCCTTAAATTGATTTAATTCTTCTTGCATAGCTATAATCCAACTTTCATCCTTTAAAGCCTCGCTAATATTCTTAGGTTCTATTGCTGAGAGGAAACAAAAGAAGTTGTTTTTATCTTGGGCTTGTGACCTAAGGGTTCTTTGGTTAAGATGTCCTATTATATTATCTAATGGATGTGATCTAGATTCTTTAATATTAACGGTTTCGTTATTTTCTAAGTGAATGTCTTCATTATCATTTCCTATGGGTTTTGTTTTACTAACCTCAATGGCTTCATCTTCGACTAAATCATCATCTTCTAAAGGTAGCGTTTTAGGAGGTGGTGGTGTTTCATCAAATGTTACATTTAGTGATTCCTCTACTTTCATGGAGTGTTTGTTAAGTATAATATATGCTTTACTATTTTGTGAGTATCCTAAAAATATTCCTTCATATGATTTTGGATCAAACTTAGTGAGGTAGTCCTTAGTGTTTAAGATATAGCATTTACTTCCAAATACCCTAAAGTAGCTTAAGTTTGGTTTTCTATTTCTTAATAACTCATAAGGAGTTTTTCCTAGAATTCTTCTAATTGATACCCTATTTAAAATATAAGTCGATGTATCTATGCCGTGACACCAAAATTTTTGTGGAATGGATTGTTCATTTAACATAGTTCTACTCATTTCTTGTAGTGACCTATTTTTTCTTTCTACTAACCCATTTGATTGAGGAGTACGAGGAGCGGAGAAATTGTGAGATATTCCATTTAACTCACAATATTTTCCAAATTGTACTTCGTTATCAAATTCCCTACCATGGTCCGTCCTAATGGCAACTATTGAGCATCCTAATTTATTTTGAATCATTTTACTAAATATTTCGAATTTTTCAAAGGCTTGGATTTTGTCACTTAAAAACCTAGTCCACGTGTATCGTGAGTAGTCATCTACTATTACTAAGGTATATTTGTTTCCTCCATAGCTCCGCACAGCGGATGGACCAAAAAGATCCATATGTAATAATTCTAGGCACCTAGTAGTGGATACTATATTCTTAGCTTTGTGACTAGCATGAGCTTGTTTTCCAATTTTACATGCATCACAAAAATGTTTGTCATATTTTAGATTAGGCAAGTTTCTAACTAATTCCTTAGAGGCCAAAGATTGTATTTGTTGCATGTTAGCATGTCCTAATCTCCTATGCCACAATGTGGAGTTTTCGTCTAGGGTCGTTAGGCATATCCTATCTTCAGGTTTGTTTCCTAGTTTCATAACATATACACCTCCTTTCCTAATACCTCTACCTATAATTTTTCCATTCTTAACTATTTCGCTATCTTCTTCGGAAAAGATAACTCTACATTTATTATCGCATATTTGGCCTACACTAAGTAAGTTATATGTTAAATTATTTACATGTTCAACATTTTCAATAGTAAGTGAGTCTTGAGAAATCGTACCTTTGCCAATAATTTTTCCACGCAAGTCACTACCAAAAATAACGTTACCTCCGTTGTATACCTTATATGTAGAGAATAGCTTTCGGTTCCCTGTCATGTGCCTCGAGCATCCATGATGAGTACTCATCATTTTATACCAATCTGAGCTGCCAAAACATCCAAAAACACTCAAATATGTATCAAAATACTTAAAATATCTTAGAAGTGTGTTTTATATGTTTCAAATGCAAAATATGCAAAAACAGATGAAAAACGTACAAAGTTTGCATAATTGGCAGTTTCAGTCCCTCAAGTTTCATAAATTGGCAAAACTAGTCCCTGGTTATTCTTAAAACATGAAAAAGTCACCAAAGGTCCTTTTTAATCATAAAGTTACATATTTAGTCCTTTGGTGCAAAGTTTCATAAAATTACAAGTTTAGTCCCTGTACTTTGGAAATTGACAGAAATGGTCCCTGGGATGTTTAAAACTTTGAGAAAATCAATTTTGGTCCTTGTACTAATAATCTTTTGCAGGAATGGTCCTTGGGTGATAAGTTTGGTGAAATTACATAATCAGTCCCTGTACTTTGGGAATTGACAGAAAAGGTACCCGGGTGGTTTAAAATAGAAAAATTACATTTAAGGTCCTTTGGTTTATCATACTTGGCAAATATAGTCATAATGAATACTATGGGAAAGTTCCAAATCGAGCCCCTCAATATTTACCAATTTACAAATTTGGTCCTTGTGATTTATTAACAAACAAACCAACCGGACCCTATAATAAATAACCAAACAAACAAACCCAACTAAACTACCCAGCCCACACACACCCCTGATCCATACCCTTCCCAGGCCCAACTCCCCAAAGCCCACTTCCTTTTTAATATAAAACCCGGTCAAACGACCGTTAACCCCGCCCTTCTTCCCCAATACCACCTCACCACCACTGCAAAACCATACCACCCACCACCTGGCCTTTCAGCTCACCACCAACTTGCCTACCCACTCTCCTCCACCTCCACAACACCCCAAAATCCATTAATTGCCTTGAAATCCTCTCCACGCAACCACAGCTGCCCAAGACTTTTTTGGCGCGAAAAGCCATTTAAATGGCTAGGATCATCTCTGCTTCATCAACGGCCAAGAAATGTGATGGGATTTTATGAGTGATCACCAAGGAGTTCAGAGAGTATAAAAAGACAAGCTGGAGCAGAAGAATACTCACTTTGGGATAGCCATTGTCACGTAGTTAATTAACTTTATTGCTTTCTTAGATTAAATGTCTTTCAATACTTTTAAATCTTGTATTAGTCCTCAAATTAGTGTAATGGAACTCATTTTTAGCTTCAATCTCATGTTACCTTTACATTTCAAGTTTTTCAATTTGTACCATTTATTTTCATGTAGTTTAAATTCCTTGTTGATCATTAGTTGTTTAATGGACTCATATAAGTCATATAAGCTCCTGACAAAAGCTTTTAAGCTTGTAGAAACCTTTAATCAGTTATAGCCTTTTAAAATTCAAAAATCACTAAAAAAATATAGAAAATCAAAAATAAATAAAAAATCATGTGATCTCAGCTTGGAGCTTGGCAATTCATGGATGGCCATGGTTTAGAGCTTCATGGGAAGCTGTAGGATAGATAGTGTTCATTAGTACCATGGTTTGCAGCCTTACTCATTTGTAAGCTTCATTTTACCATTTTGCATTTTACTTTTTTGTTTACTTTGTTGTCTTAATTTTCATGTTTCTGTGTTATTTGGATGCTAGTTAATCACTTTCTAGTGTTATTTTAGGTTGTTATGTGTTGAAATTTGATTGTGCTTTGAATTCCTTTTTGACTGTCCATTTGCCTCATTCTTGAATCTCCTAGGTCTAAATGTGATTAAACACCATGTTTACACTAAATAAGGGTTTACTGTGCTTAGTATAATCCCTGGAAAGGATTGGTTAGGTCTATACAGTTGGGTGGTATGCAATCTCAATTTGATCTCATTTTTAGCCATTTTCTTAGTTTCTAAAATTTTACTGTTTCAGTGTTTGATCTTTGTTCATTTCTTCTTTTCTTTGTTTATTTGATGTATGTTCATGAGTATCTAGTGTAATCATTAGGTGTTCATGTTTTGGAATTTGATTATGCTTGGAAATTTCATTTTGACTGTCATAATACTAGTTTTGATAATCCTAGGTATAAACCTTTGTGACTACTTGTTTATGCTGAATAAGGTCTAATTTGACAGATTAAGACCCATGGATGTGATAGATTAGGTTTACACAGCCTTATGGATTGATAAGCTCAATTAATTTTCATTAAAGGGTTGTTTGGATTTAATATTGAGACTGTGTTAGAGGATGTTTGAGTGGTTGTTCTTGTTTTATGTACTACTCATATGGCCTAATAAACTCAGTTGAAGCTAAATCAAGTGGTGTAGCATGGTATACAGTCAAATTGACACTTGACTGTCTCATTATGAGCACTGTGAGATTGTTAGATCCTAGAACCTTGCATATGTGTTTAATTGTTGTTAATTTTTGTTAGTTTCATGTTCTTAATGTTTAATATAACTTATTGAATCAGTAAATTAGATTAGAATCTCATATTAGTCAACTTTTTATGTTTATGTGAAAAGTCAAAATGTTAGTTTTTCAGGTTTTTGAATAAATGTCTGATTTTAGTGTGATCTTGTTATTTAGTTTTAGAACTTGTGCTTGTAGTATGTTTTAGTTTTGTTGCTCATCTTTATGTATGATTTTTGTCAATTTTTAGTTCAGCTGTTTAATAGCTTAAATTAATGCTTATTGTAGCTTGTTTTTGCCCTGTGTCACAAGTCATCTGTCAAGTTCATGAGCTTGCATAAGCTTCATGACTTGACCATGACTTGTGCACTTGGCTTCTTTGTGATGCCTATGTGGCATGTTTGTTATGTGTATGCTTATTTGATAGTTTGTAGCTTAATTAGGTAGCTTATAAACCCCAACTTTTTGTTCACTTTACTCCCTTCACTGAAGCAAACAGTGAAGGTGAGTTGTTTTCATAAGCCCATAACAAGTTCCTCACTGAGCTTAAGAGTGTGAGCTTGGCTTTTCACAAAGCCAAGCAAGTCAGCTTATAGTCTCAGTGCTTGTTGAGCTCTTATGAGCTTATTAGATAAGTAAATGAGAGCTTGTTGTTTACCCAGCCCACACATACCCCTGAGCATTCAGTGGTATTACACCATTTCCACAAGCTTCTCAAAAGCTCATTAGTGATCACAAGCTTGTGTGGCTTGGCTTTTTAGGAAGCTTAGCAACCCAGCTTTAGGATCCCACACTTAAAATTCATCTTGTAGCTTATTAACCAGGGCTGCAAGTAGCTTTAACTTATCACAAAAATAAAAAGTATACTGAGCCCTCAGTATACTTACTTATACCTAGCCTATTTCATAAGCTCACAAAAAGCTTAATACTTGGACCCAGCTTATGTAGTTTAGCTTTTTGGGAAGCTTAACCACCAGACCATAGGATCTAGTGCTTAAACCCAACTTTGCAGCTCATCTAATAGGGCTGCAACTAGCTTTTTGTTTGTCCCATTTTTGATTACACTGAGCAATTCAGTGTAATCAAGCCTTTTTCATAAGCCCTCCAAAAGCTCATCAGTGGACCCCACTTGATGAACTTTGGCTTTTTGGAAAGCCAACCACCTCAGCTTGCTACTCAAACTCTCACTTTGGTCTTGTGAGCTTATTTAATAAGCTTATCTTAGCCTTAAAGTTGACTGCAAGGGTGTTTGGGACTGCAGTGTATTGGGAATAGCTTATTTGCTTATTACAAGCTTATTAGTGAATCTCAGTGCATAAGCTTGTATAAATATACACATAATACTTGTATATACTTACCTTTTTACTTTTTACACTGTAAAGCTTTTTCCTAGCTTATTCTAAGCTTAAACTCCACTGTTAAGCCAAAAGCTTAACTGAATGAACCATAAGCCCATGATTTGCTTATTTCTTAGTTTGTAAAGCTTATACTTCCTTAAACTTATATAAGTACTGTATATATATAGTTCTATAAATAGAAAAGCCCAAAAACCAAACTTTAACACTAGTGATAGCTTCTATTTAAGAAGTTTAAGCTAAAAAGCCAACTGAGATTGAAATAAGCTCTCACACAGCTTATTTCCAAGTTTTGGAAAAGTTGTCTTTGTTAAAGTTGTACATTATAGCTTATTATAGAGTTTTGCAAAAAGAAAAATCCAAAAATAAAATAAAATGCAAAAAAAGGGTGTGTATAGGATTCGAACCTAGGTTCCATTGGTGACATGTTCACTGCATAACCCACCTAGGCTAGCTCACTTGTCAGTTATTACCTTGCACATTTTATTTCTTATAGTAGTAAACATTTTAGCTTCTTTAAATAAGCTTATACAAGCTGTTTGGCTTATTCCAGCTTATCTGGATAAGCTGTGAACTTCATAATATTTTTCCCAGCTTCTTTACTATGTAAATTACTTTCCATAATTTTTTCATAATTTTTACTGTTTATTAGATAGTTTTTTAGATTTAATTTTAATTTAATTAGTTTAAATAAAAAAGCCAAAAATAAATTAGTTCTAGTATTTAAATTTTATCCTAGATAATTTTTTATAATTTTTATAACTTTATTAAGTTATTTAGCATATGTAAAAAATACTTTTGCAATTTTCACTTTTAGTTTTCTTATTTTTAGATTTAAAATTAGTATATTTGGTTTTTAATCAACAATTAAGTTTTAAATAGCATAATTAGTTTTTATAAAGTAGTACCTAGTTTTTATATTTTTCCTAGCTTATATATAGTATAATATAATTTTAGGAATTTTTCTAGAATTTTTATTGTTCATTTTCTATTTTTTATAATTAAATAGTTTAATTAGATATTAATTAATTATTAGAATAATAATTAGTAAAATAAATTAAAAATACATAAAACTAACTTTTTATAATTTTTTAGGATTCCTGTGATGGTTAATAAGATTTATAAAAATCTTCTTAATTATCTAAGTCTTTTTAGTATGTGTAATATTTTAAAACAGTTTAATTAGTTAAGTAATAAATAAATAGTTTTTAATTAATAGTAATTACATAAGTCCTTGTAAAAATCATTTTAATTCATAATTAATTTTCTAATATTATTAGGATCACATAAATATAAATTTCACATTTGTGGGATTTGTATTGATCAGTTTTCAGTTTTAATTTAGTACGTTTACGTTTAATTTAATTTAAACGTACGTTTTTATTACTTTTCATATTTTAGGGTTTCTGATTGTACGTTTCTTAGATGAAGTAGCTGTGACAAAGCTATTACTATTCACATTCCAGTGTTAGTCATTCAGATTCCCATTTTTCTATATATACATATTATTTCGACACATTACAAGTCATTGGAGTATCACGTTCACACCTCGTTGGGACATAATGACCTGGGGATGTACTTTTCTGTACTCACGTACTTTTTCTGTACTTAACTCCCACGGATTAACTTTGCTAGTTCCTCCCGGGCTCCATTTAGATGTTACGGTTGACCATTCACAAGTGGTTGGCTTGTGTGATAAATAAGTGACGGTTCGGGAGGAATCAAAATTTGGCGCCGCTGCCGGGGAGGTGTGCTGCCTACTATGACTTGTATTTTGTATTTTGTTGAAATATCTATCCCTTGTATGTATATTATATATAATTTATCATTCAACTCCCGGGCTGTCAGGGCAAATTTATTACAGTGAATCATTCACAAGTGATTAACTAGCGTGGTAAACCTGACACAAGCCTGGGAGGTAGTGATTACATATACTATATCATATTTCATTTCATAAACAATATAAAATACAAAAACATTTTTCCTTTGCACACAACTTGCACAGTTTGATAGTCCCTCAGTTACAACATTTGGTTGTTGGCTGTTTACAGTTACTGAGCTCTGTCAGACTCAAATTCCCTTTCGAGGGGCGGTTGTTAGGAATTTTCTTTCTTTTGTATATATATATAAAAATTTAAAAATACAAAAACATTTATAAAAGTTAAAAATCAAAAATAATCTTCTAAACTTAGCATTTATAATTCTGTGAGTGGTAATCCCACTCCAATTTCTCATCCAATCTGTGAGTGGCAATCCCACTCCATTTCCCCATAGACAATTTAATTCGGGGTCGAGTCAAGCTAGCGACTCGGTAATCAAAAACAGTAGCATATACATGGGTTTTCACCCGTGTGTACCACCTAAGTGTGGGGGTGTGCCCCACATGTTGTATATATTTTGAAAATGAAATGAAAAATTGTAAATACAGAAAAATAGAATAATTGTTGTGTTACCCCACTTAGTTTTAAATGTTATCTTTTTACGTTCAAGGATTCGACATAATAGCCGGGACTTTGAATATTGAGGACAATATTCATTTCTAAGTGTGTGGGGGGGGGGGGGGGAAATTCTGGCGAATTTGATCACTTATATACCCTTGTATGCCCTTTTTCCCCAAAAATGGCCAAAATTTAAAATTTTTTCACTTGGTATTAGTGTTTTGCACTAAATACAACAAATGGTAATCAATCCACCATGTCTAACCCACATAAGGATTGGCTAATCCAGGAGCAAACGGTTCTTGGTAAAGATATCTCAAACCCGTTGATGGCTTGCAATTTGCCAAAAATTGTATGGTTCCTCAACTCCCCATCATCCTCAAAAGATAATGAGTTGGCTAGCCCGCAAGATTATGGCTTGTGGTAAAGGCCGTGGAAAAACCATAATTGGTAATCAGCTCACCAAGATGTTGACTATTCCATCAAGAGTTGGCTAGTCCAGAAGCAAATGGCTTTTGGTAAAGACGAATCAAATCCGTTGACAGCTGGTGGTTTGCTCAAAATCACACGGTTATCAGGTGTGCCACAGTTCTTACACCTGGCTACTCCAGAAGTGATGGCTTTTGGTAAAGAGTTTTTCAAATCCATTAAGTTTTTCTCAATAGATTGCTAGGGACTAGCAATAGTTTAGTGTGGGGGATTGATGAGTGTCAAAATACTCATCATTTTATACCAATCTGAGCTGCCAAAACATCCAAAAACACTCAAATATGTATCAAAATACTTAAAATATCTTAGAAGTGTGTTTTATATGTTTCAAATGCAAAATATGCAAAAACAGATGAAAAACGTACAAAGTTTGCATAATTGGCAGTTTCAGTCCCTCAAGTTTCATAAATTGGCAAAACTAGTCCCTGGTTATTCTTAAAACATGAAAAAGTCACCAAAGGTCCTTTTTAATCATAAAGTTACATATTTAGTCCTTTGGTGCAAAGTTTCATAAAATTACAAGTTTAGTCCCTGTACTTTGGAAATTGACAGAAATGGTCCCTGGGATGTTTAAAACTTTGAGAAAATCAATTTTGGTCCTTGTACTAATAATCTTTTGCAGGAATGGTCCTTGGGTGATAAGTTTGGTGAAATTACATAATCAGTCCTTGTACTTTGGGAATTGACAGAAAAGGTACCCGGGTGGTTTAAAATAGAAAAATTACATTTAAGGTCCTTTGGTTTATCATACTTGGCAAATATAGTCATAATGAATACTATGGGAAAGTTCCAAATCGAGCCCCTCAATATTTACCAATTTACAAATTTGGTCCTTGTGATTTATTAACAAACAAACCAACCGGACCCTATAATAAATAACCAAACAAACAAACCCAACTAAACTACCCAGCCCACACACACCCCTGATCCATACCCTTCCCAGGCCCAACTCCCCAAAGCCCACTTCCTTTTTAATATAAAACTCGGTCAAACGACCGTTGACCCCGCCCTTCTTCCCCAATACCACCTCACCACCACTGCAAAACCATACCACCCACCACCTGGCCTTCCAGCTCACCACCAACTTGCCTACCCACTCTCCTCCACCTCCACAACACCCCAAAATCCATTAATTGCCTTGAAATCCTCTCCACGCAACCACAGCTGCCCAAGACTTTTTTGGCGCGAAAAGCCATTTAAATGGCTAGGATCATCTCTGCTTCATCAACGGCCAAGAAATGTGATGGGATTTTATGAGTGATCACCAAGGAGTTCAGAGAGTATAAAAAGACAAGCTGGAGCATAAGAATACTCACTTTGGGATAGACATTGTCACGTAGTTAATTAACTTTATTGCTTTCTTAGATTAAATGTCTTTCAATACTTTTAAATCTTGTATTAGTCCTCAAATTAGTGTAATGGAACTCATTTTTAGCTTCAATCTCATGTTACCTTTACATTTCAAGTTTTTCAATTTGTACCATTTATTTTCATGTAGTTTAAATTCCTTGTTGATCATTAGTTGTTTAATGGACTCATATAAGTCATATAAGCTCCTGACAAAAGCTTTTAAGCTTGTAGAAACCTTTAATCAGTTATAGCCTTTTAAAATTCAAAAATCACTAAAAAAATATAGAAAATCAAAAATAAATAAAAAATCATGTGATCTCAGCTTGGAGCTTGGCAATTCATGGATGGCCATGGTTTAGAGCTTCATGGGAAGCTGTAGGATAGATAGTGTTCATTAGTACCATGGTTTGCAGCCTTACTCATTTGTAAGCTTCATTTTACCATTTTGCATTTTACTTTTTTGTTTACTTTGTTGTCTTAATTTTCATGTTTCTGTGTTATTTGGATGTTAGTTAATCACTTTCTAGTGTTATTTTAGGTTGTTATGTGTTGAAATTTGATTGTGCTTTGAATTCCTTTTTGACTGTCCATTTGCCTCATTCTTGAATCTCCTAGGTCTAAATGTGATTAAATACCATGTTTACACTAAATAAGGGTTTACTGTGCTTAGTATAATCCCTGGAAAGGATTGGTTAGGTCTATACAGTTGGGTGGTATGCAGTCTCAATTTGATCTCATTTTTAGCCATTTTCTTAGTTTCTAAAATTTTACTGTTTCAGTGTTTGATCTTTGTTCATTTCTTCTTTTCTTTGTTTATTTGATGTATGTTCATGAGTATCTAGTGTAATCATTAGGTGTTCATGTTTTGGAATTTGATTATGCTTGGAAATTTCATTTTGACTGTCATAATACTAGTTTTGATAATCCTAGGTATAAACCTTTGTGACTACTTGTTTATGCTGAATAAGGTCTAATTTGACAGATTAAGACCCATGGATGTGATAGATTAGGTTTACACAGCCTTATGGATTGATAAGCTCAATTAATTTTCATTAAAGGGTTGTTTGGATTTAATATTGAGACTGTGTTAGAGGATGTTTGAGTGGTTGTTCTTGTTTTATGTACTACTCATATGGCCTAATAAACTCAGTTGAAGCTAAATCAAGTGGTGTAGCATGGTATACAGTCAAATTGACACTTGACTGTCTCATTATGAGCACTGTGAGATTGTTAGATCCTAGAACCTTGCATATGTGTTTAATTGTTGTTAATTTTTGTTAGTTTCATGTTCTTAATGTTTAATATAACTTATTGAATCAGTAAATTAGATTAGAATCTCATATTAGTCAACTTTTTATGTTTATGTGAAAAGTCAAAATGTTAGTTTTTCAGGTTTTTGAATAAATGTCTGATTTTAGTGTGATCTTGTTATTTAGTTTTAGAACTTGTGCTTGTAGTATGTTTTAGTTTTGTTGCTCATCTTTATGTATGATTTTTGTCAATTTTTAGTTCAGCTGTTTAATAGCTTAAATTAATGCTTATTGTAGCTTGTTTTTGCCCTGTGTCACAAGTCATCTGTCAAGTTCATGAGCTTGCATAAGCTTCATGACTTGACCATGACTTGTGTACTTGGCTTCTTTGTGATGCCTATGTGGCATGTTTGTTATGTGTATGCTTATTTGATAGTTTGTAGCTTAATTAGGTAGCTTATAAACCCCAACTTTTTGTTCACTTTACTCCCTTCACTGAAGCAAACAGTGAAGGTGAGTTGTTTTCATAAGCCCATAACAAGTTCCTCACTGAGCTTAAGAGTGTGAGCTTGGCTTTTCACAAAGCCAAGCAAGTCAGCTTATAGTCTCAGTGCTTGTTGAGCTCTTATGAGCTTATTAGATAAGTAAATGAGAGCTTGTTGTTTACCCAGCCCACACATACCCCTGAGCATTCAGTGGTATTACACCATTTCCACAAGCTTCTCAAAAGCTCATTAGTGATCACAAGCTTGTGTGGCTTGGCTCTTTAGGAAGCTTAGCAACCCAGCTTTAGGATCCCACACTTAAAATTCATCTTGTAGCTTATTAACCAGGGCTGCAAGTAGCTTTAACTTATCACAAAAATAAAAAGTATACTGAGCCCTCAGTATACTTACTTATACCTAGCCTATTTCATAAGCTCACAAAAAGCTTAATACTTGGACCCAGCTTATGTAGTTTAGCTTTTTGGGAAGCTTAACCACCAGACCATAGGATCTAGTGCTTAAACCCAACTTTGCAGCTCATCTAATAGGGCTGCAACTAGCTTTTTGTTTGTCCCATTTTTGATTACACTGAGCAATTCAGTGTAATCAAGCCTTTTTCATAAGCCCTCCAAAAGCTCATCAGTGGACCCCACTTGATGAACTTTGGCTTTTTGGAAAGCCAACCACCTCAGCTTGCTACTCAAACTCTCACTTTGGTCTTGTGAGCTTATTTAATAAGCTTATCTTAGCCTTAAAGTTGACTGCAAGGGTGTTTGGGACTGCAGTGTATTGGGAATAGCTTATTTGCTTATTACAAGCTTATTAGTGAATCTCAGTGCATAAGCTTGTATAAATATACACATAATACTTGTATATACTTACCTTTTTACTTTTTACACTGTAAAGCTTTTTCCTAGCTTATTCTAAGCTTAAACTCCACTGTTAAGCCAAAAGCTTAACTGAATGAACCATAAGCCCATGATTTGCTTATTTCTTAGTTTGTAAAGCTTATACTTCCTTAAACTTATATAAGTACTGTATATATATAGTTCTATAAATAGAAAAGCCCAAAAACCAAACTTTAACACTAGTGATAGCTTCTATTTAAGAAGTTTAAGCTAAAAAGCCAACTGAGATTGAAATAAGCTCTCACACAGCTTATTTCCAAGTTTTGGAAAAGTTGTCTTTGTTAAAGTTGTACATTATAGCTTATTATAGAGTTTTGCAAAAAGAAAAATCCAAAAATAAAATAAAATGCAAAAAAAGGGTGTGTATAGGATTCGAACCTAGGTTCCATTGGTGACATGTTCACTGCATAACCCACCTAGGCTAGCTCACTTGTCAGTTATTACCTTGCACATTTTATTTCTTATAGTAGTAAACATTTTAGCTTCTTTAAATAAGCTTATACAAGCTGTTTGGCTTATTCCAGCTTATCTGGATAAGCTGTGAACTTCATAATATTTTTCCCAGCTTCTTTACTATGTAAATTACTTTCCATAATTTTTTCATAATTTTTACTGTTTATTAGATAGTTTTTTAGATTTAATTTTAATTTAATTAGTTTAAATAAAAAAGCCAAAAATAAATTAGTTCTAGTATTTAAATTTTATCCTAGATAATTTTTTATAATTTTTATAACTTTATTAAGTTATTTAGCATATGTAAAAAATACTTTTGCAATTTTCACTTTTAGTTTTCTTATTTTTAGATTTAAAATTAGTATATTTGGTTTTTAATCAACAATTAAGTTTTAAATAGCATAATTAGTTTTTATAAAGTAGTACCTAGTTTTTATATTTTTCCTAGCTTATATATAGTATAATATAATTTTAGGAATTTTTCTAGAATTTTTATTGTTCATTTTCTATTTTTTATAATTAAATAGTTTAATTAGATATTAATTAATTATTAGAATAATAATTAGTAAAATAAATTAAAAATACATAAAACTAACTTTTTATAATTTTTTAGGATTCCTGTGATGGTTAATAAGATTTATAAAAATCTTCTTAATTATCTAAGTCTTTTTAGTATATGTAATATTTTAAAACAGTTTAATTAGTTAAGTAATAAATAAATAGTTTTTAATTAATAGTAATTACATAAGTCCTTGTAAAAATCATTTTAATTCATAATTAATTTTCTAATATTATTAGGATCACATAAATATAAATTTCACATTTGTGGGATTTGTATTGATCAGTTTTCAGTTTTAATTTAGTACGTTTACGTTTAATTTAATTTAAACGTACGTTTTTATTACTTTTCATATTTTAGGGTTTCTGATTGTACGTTTCTTAGATGAAGTAGCTGTGACAAAGCTATTACTATTCACATTATATTGAATAGGGGGAAAATCACCAAAGGTAATAATATGTCTGATTCGCCTCAAACGGTCAGATAATTATTGATCAGCCACTTGTGAATGGCCAACTGTAATAGTCAAACAGCTGAGGCAAATGCTTCCGAGGAATACAGTGTTTTCCCGGGTCGTAAGTCCCAACGAGGTTGTGATGGTATTAAAAACGAATCTGTGATTAGTGAATGTGAACAGGAAAGGGTATAAAAGTGTGTGTGTGTGTTTAACTGGGGTTTTATAACTTAAATAAACTATTAAAACGATTACGTAAAACCTAGGTATCTAAAACGTATAAACGTACACCAACTTAAAATCAGACGCGATTGCGTACTGAGAAAAAGGTGAGTTTTAAGGAAAAATAAACTATAAGGGTTAAAAATGAAAATCCTACAAACTTAAACTTAAAATAAAATTAAACTAAAAAGAAAACTATATTTTTGATTATTTTATTATTTATTATTAATTATTTAATTAAAAACTATTTAACTATTTAATTAAAACTAACTTAAATAAAAACTAAAAATGATTAATACTACAAATTAAACTAAAAACTTATAAAAATATTTTCTAAACCTAAAATAGAACTTGAAGAAAGTATAAAAGATAAAAATAAATATTTTTGTCTTTTTATGAATTTCTTATTAATTAAAAACTATTTATATTATTTATACTAATTAAACTATTTTAAATTACAAATAATACTAAATCAACTTAGAAAATTATGAAAAAATTTATAAATCTAATTAACCATTACAGGAATCCTAGAAAATTATAAAAACTTTATTTTATGTATTTTTAAACTAGTTTACTAATTATTATTCTATTTATTATTTAATTACTATTTAAACTATTTAAATTATAAAAACTATTAAATGAACAGTATAAATCACAAGAAAATTTCTAAAATTATCTTATGACTTATAGAATCTAGGAAAAATATAAAATATAGGTTTTACTATATAAAAACTAATTATGCTATTGAAAACTTATTTATTGATTAATTACTTAATAAAACTATTTTTAATTCTAATAAATATCAAATGACAATATAAAAATCTAAGAAAATTATTTAAATTACTTTGACCTACAAGGAAATTAATAAAAATATAAAATTACAAATTACTTAATAAAAATCTAAAAATGAAAATTAAAATTAAATTGAATTAAATAGAAACTATCACTTAATTTTATATTGTTTTTTCTGGATTTTTATTTTACAAAACTATATTATATATAAAAATAAGTAACTTTTGTAAAAACAACTAATTTCTAGCTTAATAATAAGCACTGTGGAAGCTTATTGCTACCACAGTTGACTTTTGTTGACTTAAATGAGAATTAAGCTCAAATGAGCTTATGTGGGACCCACCTTGGTTGAATCTGAATCTAATAAGTTATTTGGACTAGTCAAAACTTAATTTGGTCAAATAAGCTCAGTAGATAAGCTAATAAGTACAAATAAGCTATTCCAAAAACTGAATTCAAATCAGAAAACTTGATGGGCTTATTTAGGTGGGGTCCACAGTGATTCAAGTCAAACCAAAGGTCAATCTAGGTTCCCTGGTAGGAGGGGGGTTCAAAGAAACTAATTATGTGGTGTGGGGTCCACTGAGGTGGTCACAAAACCACCACAAAGTGGTGGTTGTGGCCTGGTTATCTGCTGCACAGGGGAGCTTGTTGCCCTGCAGCTGTGTTTAGGGGTGAGTGGGGCCCACAAGAAAATTCCTAAAAATCAAATGGTACTGAGACCTTGAAGTTGAGGTGGTAGAGTATAATTAGAAACAAGTTTCAGCTCCTCAAACCTTCTCCTAAATTCCAAACAAATGTTTGAAGATTTGAGAAAATCTGAGAAACAGATTTTGACTTTCTTACCTAAACTACTTAGTTTGACTATTGTGAATTTCTAATTACTACTACTGATTTAATAAGCTATAATAAGCTATAATAGACCTAAAATAAGCTAGAGATGTGAGTTTTGATCAAATGAGGGGGGTTTGAGACTTAACTGTCCACACAGTGGACAGATAAGTAGGATTTGTGGTATGGTTTTGACTTTCTTCTCTAATGACCAAGTTTTTATTGTTCCTAAGACCTAAGTTACACTTAAGAAACATGTAGCAAAAGGAAACAACACAAACAAACACCCTGAGCACAGAGGTATCTATTAAACCAAACACCCTTGAACCTTTGACTGTTTTAAGTTTTCAAAGCATATGACTATTTTAAACCATGAAACTGACTAACTCACTTATATTAACATTATCTAAACCTAAATTAACTAATTTAAACAACAAATTAAGTCTATAAATATTGGATGCAAAAAATTGAAAATTGCTTACAATGGGTATTGATAAGAACTGATTGAACCAATAAACAAGTACCAACTTAACACCTCCCCTGAGGTTCTACAACCATACAAATCCACAATTCACAATAATCCTTTGCTTCTCTCTTCTTTTCCACTGAGTTTTTAATTTTTCACTATTTTATCTATTTTCTTGGAATTTTTGTATTTATGAACTGAACAACAAAATAAGGCTTTCCAAAGCTTATTTAAGCTTTGTCAAAGCTTAAGTTAACTTTAGAAACCCAGAATAACAATTAGAAACCACAAATGAACTATTTGAGAATTTTGAAATAAGAGAAAATTGCATAAACTGAGAGAGCACTTGAAAACTGAAATTGATTACTTAAAAAAGTTTAAGGATACATAGAAACAACTTAATTGATTGCTTACAAGCTCAGAATTACACTGAGAGACTAAAATTATACTACACGACTCTAATTTAACTAAACCTAAACTAATACTACTTTACCACTGCTTCATTCCTCTTTTGTAGACATTTCCAGGGTTTGTGGGACCCACTGGGGCATTTCCCACCAATCCATAGCCCTTGATTATGTCTGATCAATCATGGCCGTTTAAAACGCCTTTTTGGCGCCAAAAGTCCTTGGGACAACTGTTGTTGCGTGGAGAGGGTTTTAGGGTATTTAATGCGCCTTGGAAGTTGTGGAGAGGTGGAGGGTTTGCGTGGAGAGCTGGGGTGTGAGGTGGTAAAGGTTGCAGAGCCATGTGGGGGGGTGAGGTGGAAGATGGTGAACAGTGGTGTGGTTTGCCGGTTTTATTTATTTAAAAAGGGAGGGAGTGGGCTTGTGGAGATGGGCCTTGGGGATTACATGGGCTGTTGGTTTGTTTAGGTTTAATTTGGTTTTGGGTTTAATAATAATAAAGAGTCCGTTTGGTTTATTAGAAATTACAAGGACCAATTTTGGAATTTAAGCAAAGTTTAGGGGCTGGTCTTGTAAGTTTCCAAAAGTAATAATGAGGACCTAACTTGACAAGTGTGAATAGTAAAAGGGTATATTTGATTTTTTTCATTATTTAAAATACCCGGGGACTATTCTTGCCAATTTTTAAACTTCAAGGACCACTTTTGTAATTTTGTTAAAATTTCCACCCAAGGACCAATTGTGACACTTTGTGAATTCACAAGGACCCTTAATGATAATTTTCCTATTTTGAACACCCAGGGACTAATTCTGCCATTATTTGAAAGTCCAGGGACCAAAACTGACAAACTGCCAAACTTGAGGGACCAAACATGTAATTTTTACCAAACTTCACACCAAGGACCATACCTGCAAAATATTATTAGTACAAGGACCAAAATTGCTTTTCTCAAAAGTTTTTAACATCCCAGGGACCATTTCTGTCAATTTCCAAAGTACAGGGACTAAACTTGTAATTTTATGAAACTTTGCACCAAAGGACTAAATATGTAACTTTATGATTAAAAAGGACCTTTGGTGACTTTTTCATGTTTTTAGAATAACCAGGGACTAGTTTTGCCAATTTATGAAACTTGAGGGACTGAAACTGCCAATTATGCAAACTTTGTACGTTTTTCATCTGTTTTTGCATATTTTGCATTTGAAACATATAAAACACACCTTTAAGATATTTTAAGTATTTTGATACATATTTGAGTGTTTTTTGTATGTTTTGGCAGTTCAGATTAGTATAAAATGATGAGTATTTAGACACTCATCAATCCCCCACACTAAACTATTGCTAGTCCCTAGCAATCTATTTGAGAAAAACTTAATGGATTTGAAAAACTCTTTACCAAAAGCCATCACTTCTGGAGTAGCTAGGTGTAAGAACTGTGGCACACCTGATAACCTTGTGGTTTTGAGCAAACCACCAGCTGTCAACGGATTTGATTAGTCTTTACCAAAAGCCGTTTGCTTCTGGACTAGCCAACTCTTGATGGAATAGTCAACATCTTGGTGAGCTGATTACCAATTATGGTTTTTCCACGGCCTTTACCACAAGCCATAATCTTGCGGGCTAGCCAACTCATTAGCTTTTGAGGATAATGGGGAGTTGAGGAACCATACAATTTTGGGCAAATTGCAAGCCGTCAACTTGTTTGAGTTATCTTTACCAAGAGCCGTTTGCTCCTGGATTAGCCAATCCTGTTGTGGGTTAGACATGGAGGATTGATACCATTTATTGCGTTCTAAGTGAGAAAAAATTTTAAAATTTGGGCTAAAATGGGGGTTCTTGATGGAACATGTGTTTAAATTCGTTAGAATAACGAATCTCCCCCCACACTTAGAACTGAATATTGTCCTCAATATTCAAAGTACCGGGTGTTAAACCGAACTTAGAACGTACGAAGGAAATACTCTATAGCCTTTATTTAAGATGTATATACATACAATTATTTTTTTAGATAAAACTTCTTAAATAGAAGCTAGCACTATATGTATTTTTTTTTTTTTTTTTTTTTATTATTATTATTTTTTTTTTGAGATATATACAACATGTGGGGCATCTCCCCCACACTAGGGTGTTACACACGGGTGAAAACCCATGTTTTTGCTAATATTTTTGATTCCCGAGTCACTAGCTTGACTCGACCCCGTATTTGATTCCTTTTCTCCCAAACTGTCAGGTTTATCACGCAAGCTAACCGCTTGTGAACGGTTAACTGTAATAAAGAAGTCCTGAACAAACCTGAAGAAAAAGCAATTTAAAAATCTATGGGGAAGTAAGTGGAAGAGACAATCTCAATCGGACTTTCATTCAAGATGTTTGGATAAACATTTGAAACACGTGAAAGTTCCACACCGATGAGACAAGTACCCGGCTCATAATTTATAAATGAGAATGCCGGGGTCAAAGATAATGTCTTCACTCCCGAAAGAGTGAAGAACAGGATAAGCCACAGGATATATGAAGAAAAGAAAGAAAGTCATGATGAAAATCATGATTAACTCCTCATCTTCATTAGGAGAATTCATTGTTTCATGAATCTCCTCATTTAAGCTCGTTTGATCAAGACATATTATGGGTATGTCTAGATCAAAATAGAAATTATCATACTCCGGTGGAGACATGATATGAGTGAGTTCACAAGAGAACTCCTCAAAAGTGAATGATTCGTATTCGGGATTGATTTGAGTGAGTTCATTGGGGAACTCCTCACAAGTAAATGATTCATAAACGGGAAGAGAATTATAAGAATGAGAAGTGGTGATACCACTTATCTTCTCTTCCATTTGATCAAAATGGAACGTTTGCAATTCAGGAATAGAATCATTGATCAAAACCTCACTATCCTTGACGGGAATAGGAGATGAAATAGGCTTTTCATTAAAAGCCTCGATTCTAGAAATGAGAAGATTAGCATTTAATAATGTAAGACGAAGAGATTCGTCTTGGATTATTTCTTCCTCATTCTCTTCTTCTGAGTTGACAAGCTCAGAAGGTAATTCCCCCGCATAACTTATGTCTCCACAAGATAAAGAATAGTTCTCATCAGAATCAGAGAACATCTCAGTATGATTATTTGGAAAGACAAGAAGGGGAGGAATATCACACATATGTTCAAGAATTCCCTGTGACTCACTTGGGATTGGGACAAGGTTCTCAACACTAGACTTTATGAATTCGTCCGATTCCTTTGCAGGAACAGTGTCAAGATGCTCGTCCCCCATATTCAGAGAGTGAGTGGGAACCTCGGGTGTGATAACATCATACTCAGGGAGATGAGAAGGACTAGCAGTAATGGAGTCTACAAGTTCCATTATTTCTACTGCTGGTGATTCAGTTATATTCTTTTCTCCCTGTATATGCATGGAAGGAGTCTCAACTGATGAACTTGATGATTCTTTTTGAATGATAACAATGTTATCATCATCATCACTGTCATCATCGTCCTCATAAAAAGCAGCATAGCGAATATTGGCACGTATTTTGGCTACTCTTTGCTCAGCAATTAAATCTTCCATGCTTTTCCCAGAATCTCGTTCTTCAGCAAGTAATTCTGCGATAGATTTATCACGAGAATTTTGAATGAGTGGAAATTGTGGAGGTGTGGATGTGTCAAAACCGGAAGGTTGACATTGATCATCATTATGAGAACCCCCACAATATACACAAGAAGAACTTGGTGCATTGTGAAACGACATATTAGCTAACTCCTCCTTAATGTTTTTAAGTTTCTCAAGAACCTCTAGACAAGGATCTTGCTGGTTTTGAGGAGTTGCTTGGTTCATTTGGTATTGTGGAGGTGGGTCTTGAAACGAATAGTCGTAATTGTTACAAGGAAATGGATTCCTTGTTTGACAATCAGAGCTAAAGTGTGGACCTCCACATTACTCACAATAGTAAAACTGTTGAGTCTGGCTTGGTGTATTTTGATACGAAGCATCATTGATATTTGGATAATATGATTCTTGCTCGTATGAATGTGATGGGTAGTTTGAAAAATTTGAGGAGTTGTTGAATGAGTTTTGATCAGGATCATAAGCAAATGAATTACTCGACCCGCAAAACAAACAACTCCCGTTTTGAATATCATTACCACATTGTACACATGTACACCAACGACATGGAAAACCGAAAAGAGGCTCACCACAACCGTCACAAGGGACAAAATCTGGAGGTGGGACAAGTGGTGTGCTCTTAGAGCTAGGAATTTCCACCACTTCCGTTATGGTCTCGGGTTTTGGTTCTTGATAATCGTGAAGGTTAGGTAAGTCGTTGTTTTCAGTTACTGCCCTAAGCTCTGTACGTTTGCTTGACAAACTTTTAACCGTAAACCGTGAAAGATCAGGATTGATTTTTGAAGGTTTAGGAGCATTTGTGAGCTCAGGTTTTTGGACAACCGTGGTTTGGACGTATTTAGCACCTCCATCGTCAGAGGAAAGTACAAGGTCCTTTGTCACCTCGGTTTCATGATCTCTTTCCCTCACCGGAGAGGGAATAGGAATCGAAAGTCCATCATAATCAACATGACATCTCGACATTTTTGACAAGGCCATAAGTTTTTCAACTTCGCTTTTAAAGGCCCTTTGTTTAAAGAAATCGTCATCGAGAGATGCCATTAGAATCAATTATGAGATAAGTGGAAGAAGGTAGAATCAAAGGGTTTTGGGGATGAGAAATGAAGAATCAAATAGGTAGGTGTGTAAAGGTGAATATTTTTGTGTTTTGTTTTATAAAAATATGGATAAAAGATGGTAAATATACAATGAATGTATATCCAGAATCACTAATACGCAAAATCGTTTAGAATAAGCGCACAACCTCCCCGGCAGCGGCGCCAAATTTTGATTCGCCTCAAACGGTCAGATAATTATTGATCAGCCACTTGTGAATGGCCAACTGTAATAGTCAAACAGCTGAGGCAAATGCTTCCGAGGAATACAGTGTTTTCCCGGGTCGTAAGTCCCAACGAGGTTGTGATGGTATTAAAAACGAATCTGTGATTAGTGAATGTGAACAGGAAAGGGTATAAAAGTGTGTGTGTGTGTTTAACTGGGGTTTTATAACTTAAATAAACTATTAAAACGATTACGTAAAACCTAGGTATCTAAAACGTATAAACGTACACCAACTTAAAATCAGACGCGATTGCGTACTGAGAAAAAGGTGAGTTTTAAGGAAAAATAAACTATAAGGGTTAAAAATGAAAATCCTACAAACTTAAACTTAAAATAAAATTAAACTAAAAAGAAAACTATATTTTTGATTATTTTATTATTTATTATTAATTATTTAATTAAAAACTATTTAACTATTTAATTAAAACTAACTTAAATAAAAACTAAAAATGATTAATACTACAAATTAAACTAAAAACTTATAAAAATATTTTCTAAACCTAAAATAGAACTTGAAGAAAGTATAAAAGATAAAAATAAATATTTTTGTCTTTTTATGAATTTCTTATTAATTAAAAACTATTTATATTATTTATACTAATTAAACTATTTTAAATTACAAATAATACTAAATCAACTTAGAAAATTATGAAAAAATTTATAAATCTAATTAACCATTACAGGAATCCTAGAAAATTATAAAAACTTTATTTTATGTATTTTTAAACTAGTTTACTAATTATTATTCTATTTATTATTTAATTACTATTTAAACTATTTAAATTATAAAAACTATTAAATGAACAGTATAAATCACAAGAAAATTTCTAAAATTATCTTATGACTTATAGAATCTAGGAAAAATATAAAATATAGGTTTTACTATATAAAAACTAATTATGCTATTGAAAACTTATTTATTGATTAATTACTTAATAAAACTATTTTTAATTCTAATAAATATCAAATGACAATATAAAAATCTAAGAAAATTATTTAAATTACTTTGACCTACAAGGAAATTAATAAAAATATAAAATTACAAATTACTTAATAAAAATCTAAAAATGAAAATTAAAATTAAATTGAATTAAATAGAAACTATCACTTAATTTTATATTGTTTTTTCTGGATTTTTATTTTACAAAACTATATTATATATAAAAATAAGTAACTTTTGTAAAAACAACTAATTTCTAGCTTAATAATAAGCACTGTGGAAGCTTATTGCTACCACAGTTGACTTTTGTTGACTTAAATGAGAATTAAGCTCAAATGAGCTTATGTGGGACCCACCTTGGTTGAATCTGAATCTAATAAGTTATTTGGACTAGTCAAAACTTAATTTGGTCAAATAAGCTCAGTAGATAAGCTAATAAGTACAAATAAGCTATTCCAAAAACTGAATTCAAATCAGAAAACTTGATGGGCTTATTTAGGTGGGGTCCACAGTGATTCAAGTCAAACCAAAGGTCAATCTAGGTTCCCTGGTAGGAGGGGGGTTCAAAGAAACTAATTATGTGGTGTGGGGTCCACTGAGGTGGTCACAAAACCACCACAAAGTGGT
The DNA here is from genome assembly GCA_030686995.1 of Artemisia argyi. Lineage (NCBI taxonomy): Eukaryota > Viridiplantae > Streptophyta > Magnoliopsida > Asterales > Asteraceae > Artemisia > Artemisia argyi. The sequence goes on along the minus strand of CM060697.1, from coordinate 162,197,510 downwards.
GGTTGTGGCCTGGTTATCTGCTGCACAGGGGAGCTTGTTGCCCTGCAGCTGTGTTTAGGGGTGAGTGGGGCCCACAAGAAAATTCCTAAAAATCAAATGGTACTGAGACCTTGAAGTTGAGGTGGTAGAGTATAATTAGAAACAAGTTTCAGCTCCTCAAACCTTCTCCTAAATTCCAAACAAATGTTTGAAGATTTGAGAAAATCTGAGAAACAGATTTTGACTTTCTTACCTAAACTACTTAGTTTGACTATTGTGAATTTCTAATTACTACTACTGATTTAATAAGCTATAATAAGCTATAATAGACCTAAAATAAGCTAGAGATGTGAGTTTTGATCAAATGAGGGGGGTTTGAGACTTAACTGTCCACACAGTGGACAGATAAGTAGGATTTGTGGTATGGTTTTGACTTTCTTCTCTAATGACCAAGTTTTTATTGTTCCTAAGACCTAAGTTACACTTAAGAAACATGTAGCAAAAGGAAACAACACAAACAAACACCCTGAGCACAGAGGTATCTATTAAACCAAACACCCTTGAACCTTTGACTGTTTTAAGTTTTCAAAGCATATGACTATTTTAAACCATGAAACTGACTAACTCACTTATATTAACATTATCTAAACCTAAATTAACTAATTTAAACAACAAATTAAGTCTATAAATATTGGATGCAAAAAATTGAAAATTGCTTACAATGGGTATTGATAAGAACTGATTGAACCAATGAACAAGTACCAATTTAACACCTCCCATGAGGTTCTACAACCATACAAATCCACAATTCACAATAATCCTTTGCTTCTCTCTTCTTTTCCACTGAGTTTTTAATTTTTCACTATTTTATCTATTTTCTTGGAATTTTTGTATTTATGAACTGAACAACAAAATAAGGCTTTCCAAAGCTTATTTAAGCTTTGTCAAAGCTTAAGTTAACTTTAGAAACCCAGAATAACAATTAGAAACCACAAATGAACTATTTGAGAATTTTGAAATAAGAGAAAATTGCATAAACTGAGAGAGCACTTGAAAACTGAAATTGATTACTTAAAAAAGTTTAAGGATACATAGAAACAACTTAATTGATTGCTTACAAGCTCAGAATTACACTGAGAGACTAAAATTATACTACACGACTCTAATTTAACTAAACCTAAACTAATACTACTTTACCACTGCTTCATTCCTCTTTTGTAGACATTTCCAGGGTTTGTGGGACCCACTGGGGCATTTCCCACCAATCCATAGCCCTTGATTATGTCTGATCAATCCAGGCCGTTTAAAACGCCTTTTTGGCGCCAAAAGTCCTTGGGACAACTGTTGTTGCGTGGAGAGGGTTTTAGGGTATTTAATGTGCCTTGGAAGTTGTGGAGAGGTGGAGGGTTTGCGTGGAGAGCTGGGGTGTGAGGTTGTAAAGGTTGCAGAGCCATGTGGGGGGTGAGGTGGAAGATGGTGAACAGTGGTGTGGTTTGCCGTTTTTATTTATTTAAAAAGGGAGGGAGTGGGCTTGTGGAGATGGGCCTTGGGGATTACATGGGCTGTTGGTTTGTTTAGGTTTAATTTGGTTTTGGGTTTAATAATAATAAGGAGTCCGTTTGGTTTATTAGAAATTACAAGGACCAATTTTGGAATTTAAGCAAAGTTTAGGGGCTGGTCTTGTAAGTTTCCAAAAGTAATAATGAGGACCTAACTTGACAAGTGTGAATAGTAAAAGGGTATATTTGATTTTTTTCATTATTTAAAATACCCGGGGACTATTCTTGCCAATTTTTAAACTTCAAGGACCACTTTTGTAATTTTGTTAAAATTTCCACCCAAGGACCAATTGTGACACTTTGTGAATTCACAAGGACCCTTAATGATAATTTTCCTATTTTGAACACCCAGGGACTAATTCTGCCATTATTTGAAAGTCCAGGGACCAAAACTGACAAACTGCCAAACTTGAGGGACCAAACATGTAATTTTTACCAAACTTCACACCAAGGACCATACCTGCAAAAGATTATTAGTACAAGGACCAAAATTGCTTTTCTCAAAAGTTTTTAACATCCCAGGGACCATTTCTGTCAATTTCCAAAGTACAGGGACTAAACTTGTAATTTTATGAAACTTTGCACCAAAGGACTAAATATGTAACTTTATGATTAAAAAGGACCTTTGGTGACTTTTTCATGTTTTTAGAATAACCAGGGACTAGTTTTGCCAATTTATGAAACTTGAGGGACTGAAACTGCCAATTATGCAAACTTTGAACGTTTTTCATCTGTTTTTGCATATTTTGCATTTGAAACATATAAAACACACATTTAAGATATTTTAAGTATTTTGATACATATTTGAATGTTTTTGTATGTTTTGGCAGTTCAGATTAGTATAAAATGATGAGTATAAAATAATATGCCAAAGATCAAGATCTTTTGATTTCACATACGTTTCGAATCTATTTTTCCAATATAAAAATCCATCACTTTCAAATAGTGGTGGTCTTTGCATAGATTGCCCTTCTAAATATTTTTCAGATTTCATATATCGTTACAAGTTTTAAAATACAATATATTTTAAAATTCTTGCTAGACGTGGCTCCTGATACCAATTGTGGAAAACTAGAAGGGGGGTTGAATAGTTTTACGTCTTTTTAATTAGTTGTAAAAATAGTTTTAGTGTTTTAAAACTTAGATTCGATAATATGTGATCTCAAGTATTGCACAATACAAACAAATATCAATACGAAATATATAACAATGATAAGTAATGAAATAAGTAAGAGATGGAAAGATCGAACCGCGAGACAAGAGATTTATAGTGGTTCGGCTACAAGGACACCTTCCTTGCCCTACTCCACTCCCCGAGCACCTAACTCGAGAGTTTTCTTCACTATATCAACAAGCTCCCTTATGGCGGAGAAAACCTTACACACCAATTTACACACCAATATTCACACCAATTTACACACCAATTTACACACCAATAATCACACCACAACACCTTCACACCTAAGTCACAACTTCTACACACCTTCTTCAAATCAATCAACTTCACAACTAACTACTTCAACTCTATCTTCTTCACACCAATAGATCTCCTAACTTTTCTTCTTCACACCAAGCTATCAACTAATCACACAATCTATATCTAACACAACTATCTACAAGCAAATATTCACAACAATCTTCACAAAGAATATGTAAATAATCTTGATGATACACCAACAACTTGGATGTGGAGATCACAACAAGTTGTAATACTTCTTGTCTAGGAAGATAGAAGTATTCTTCTCTTGCACTTGAGAGGATGGAAATTGGATCACTTTGAAACAAAGAATATATACACTTATGATCAAAGGATGAGAGAATAGAGAAATAGATCTAGATCAGAAAGTTTAGAAGTGCAAAAGGTGAGAAAAATCTGAGGGATGAATCAGTATTTAAAGGGGGGAAAATACTGTTCTGGAGCGTGGCCGGTCCCCTTAATTGTAGGCCGGTCCCCTTAATGATTAAAGGGGCCGCCTAGTAAAATTAAGGGGGCCGCCCTCCTGAACGTTGGTTTTTCTTGTCTTTTAGTGGGGAATATTTTTCTGGATAGAATTTGCCATTTTTGGTTGGAAATTTGAAATCATATATTTATTATGAATTAAACATATTCTTTTAATTCCAAAAGTAATTTTGTAAAAGATATAAGATGTTTAATACATTTTATAAAAATTCTAGTGATTAGAAAAATTTCCTTTGATCATGAAATGTAATAAACCCTTTGTTTATTCATACCTTAAGTGATATGGAAGCAAAGACAAATATTAAGCACTAAAAACTTGTTTACGTCATAAGTTTTAGATTAATGAGTTTATGCTTTGTAATTATCAAAACATAGAGACATTGTTAATATGCTAACAATGTTTTAAGACATTATTTATGTCAACACCTCTTATCATGTAGTAAATCCTACTACACGAATGTAGTCTCACTAGCGGTCTCGGGATGCATCACTAACGCAAGTTCTAGAATCTAAATGCTACCGGTACACTCATAAGCACTAACAGTAAATGCTTTTCCTATCAAATCTAAAGGCGACCCTCACATATTTGGGTGGAAAATTTTTCTGAATAGTACGATTTTGTGCTAGTCAAACAATCTCCTATCCATGAGACGCTTGCTATGGCTAAAGTTTCACTCCTAAATGTTGTAAAAAAATTTAAATTTGGCGCTAAAATTGCACTAAAAAGTATTTCTCATAGTTTTATTACACATCTACTATCAAACAAACAAACTCAAGCGAAAGTGTATCTGTAAGGTATCATCATTTTACCCTCCCTTTACACTTAGGATGAACATTGTCCCCAATGTTCAAGTAAAGAATGTAAAAGTGAAATAAGTAAAAAGAATGAAATCAAATACTCCCCTGATTCGCTCGGTATGGATAATAAGGTGGCCAGGTTAGATCTTCCTCCAAGAAAATGAACAATCAAAGCTTCCCTTCTAGAATATAAATCATCTTCTTGTCATACATAACCTGTAAAACCTGAGAAAACAGACAAGGCGACCTCGCATAAAATCGGCGGCAATCTATATATGCTAACAAATCCTATAAATCAAAATAAGATATAATGCTTGTGGAATGATGTTTGCAGATTTCCTGGAGATTATAAAACTAAAGATTCAACAAAAACTTTAAGACTCCGTTAGAAAAACAAAACTGGTAAAATTTCCAGAATTTTACACGTGACGCCGTCAAGAGTAAACTCGTGACGCTGTTAGAAGTGACCTGCAGAAATTCTTATGTTAAGTTTCCAGAAAATTTCTGGAAAAACTTCGTCCTACTTCCTGAAAAATCCTGCAAAACATCATTATGACTCGATACAAGCATTTGACTCTAACAAATACGAATATACATGTTCACTTAATATTGTGGAGAATCATGATCGGTTTTGTTTCTTAAAAACATATTTGTGGTTTCCCCTTACACTTATCTTTTGCGAAATACCGTTGGATGAAGTTAAGACTAGGCCAAACAACAAAATAAAGTATTTTCATTATTTTAGCTTTGAAACATGATCTACGAACAATAAAAATAAAGCATGCATACGGAAGCAAATAACAATCAAACAAAATGAAAATCACGCAAAACATGGGTTGCCTCCCAAGAAGCGCTTTTCTTTATTTACGAGTCTTGTAGCTAGACTCAAGGTCATGGGTTACTACGTGACCTCATCGCTGGTTTCACTCTCTAGGTCATTTCCTATACCAGTTTTGTATTCCGGACCTAGTTGCAAGCATTCTTTGTAGAAACCAAGCATCCTATTCATCACATACTCTACTCCTCTACGTCTATCCTCATCATTCCAATAATAAGCTACTTGTTCGTGTTCCTTTTCTATGTTTGACAGGAGGCGGTACTGCTCAATCTTATAGGGCATTTGGTAGGCAATCTCATCATTCTCCTCCTTGAACCTAACTATCCCTAAAGTCGGATCATAACTCATCTTAGTGGCCTCAACAAATGGTTTTCCGAACACTACTTGGCTTAGGCAAGCATCTATCACCGGACGTGTATCCTCTACTATCATAAAATCGATCTCATAAGTGAAATTTTCCACAATCACATGCAATCCTTTCACTCTTCCTACAAAATTACTTATCAAATTCTTATTGGGCATCATCCTATAACCAAGTTGTTTCTTCATTACCCAATTATAATAAGTCCTAGTCATGATGTTTATAGGAGATCTAGGATCGATATAAGCTTTCCATATATGCATATGCCCGATGTTGCATGGTATGTTGATGTTAGAGGGGTTTCCCATTTTGATAAGGGGTGTGCCAAGGATATATGGTGTCTCGGGGCCATCGAATAAATCCTTATGATATTCCCATTCTTCCTTGGTGGGCAACTTATCAAAGTACTCTTCTACGGTCTCTACTTCCTCTAACTCTTCTCCCTTATTAACCTCAACTTCCCTAATTTCATCCCTAGTCTCGATTTCTACTTCAACTTCATCTTTGTCACTTTCTTCTATATCCTTATATTTTGGCTTAATGGTGACAACATTGACAAAGTGGACGTGTTTGGATGACGAGGGGTCCTTAGTTTGGATTCCGTTATTGGGGTCCCTAGTGTCCTTCCTAGGTGTAGTTAACGCTTGGTTGTTGAGGGCTTTCAACAAGTTGTCAATCTTATTGGTCATCTCCGTTTGTTGTTGGTTGAATTCGGTTTTAAACCTAGCTATGCGAGCCTCTTGAGATGCCATAAACTTGGACATCAATCCTTCAAGATTGTTGGTACTACCATAGTTGTTAGAAGGATTGTTGTTGAAAGTACGGTTGGAGGGTGGACCGTTTGGTTGGTAACGATTAGGCGGATTGGAAGAATTGGCTTGATTTTGTTTCCACCTAAGGTTTGGGTGATTTTTCCAAGAAGGGTTGTAGGAATCACCATACGGGTTTGGCTCGGGTTTGAAAGTGTACCACTTATCTCCCGCTTCCTCGGTACGCGAGGATGCGTAGTCCGCAAAAGTTGTTCTAGGGAGTTCCACACAATCATGAGTGTCATGGGGACCACTACATAATTCGCATGAAGAAGTGATTTTGTTCACTTGGCTTGAAGGCTTAGGAGCTTCGTAAGATTTCATGAGAAACTTGACTTGGTCCTCAAGTTCCATGATCCTACGGTCTGGAGTGCTAGAATTGTTCGAAGGCAAAGATATTGCCTTGACCGTTTTGTTCAAATCACAGGGATCATTCCAACTTTCGTTGTCATAGAGAGCAAGATCTTCTATGAGTTCCCATGATTCTTCCGCACTTAGGTCACGTAGCTTACCACCGGCCGATTGGTCAATGGCTCGCCTTGTGGATTGATCGATATGGTCATAGAAGATTTGGACTTGGAGCCAAAGATCTATGCCATGATGAGGGACTTTTTGGAGTAAGTCCTTGAATCGAGTCCATGCTTCATATAGAGTTTCACCTTGACGTTGTTGGAACATCAAGATATCGTTTCTAAGCTTGGTAGTTCTCCCCGGTTAGAAAAATTGAGCAAGGAAACAAGTGGTGAGATCATCCCATGAGGTGATGGATCCCGCGGGTAAACGTTCAAGCCATTGACTAGCTTGATCACGTAGAGAGAATTGGAATAGGCGTAATCGGGTCGAATCTCTAGTTGTAGCATCAAGGTCTATAGAATCTATGATTTTAAGGAAGTCCTTGAGATGTTGATTTGGATCTTCAGAACGAAGTCCATGGAATGCACATCCGCTTTGCACCAACTGGATGGTGTCGGATCGCAAGGGAGACACATTGGCTCCTTGGGTGAGCTCAATGGTGTTTCGATAGCCTTGGTGGCTAGGTCGAGAGTACTCTCCTAGGGTTCGGGGCCTAAGAGGTTGGTTAGCTAGTGGTGGGTTTTGTGGGTGGTCTTGTTGTGGTGGGTTGATGGGTTCAAAGATGTTATCATCGTCCATGATGTCGGATGGCGAAGAGTTACGAACAAAAACACGAAGAAATAAGATAGACTAAAGAGAACCTAAAAAAAAATCTTACAATAAAGGAATCTAGCAAGTAGACCTAATAAAAAGAAATCCTAACCTAGACATTAACTATTCCCCGGGCTGCGGCGCCAAAAACTTGATGCGTAGGGATTGCACCAGGCTTTACCTCTCGAGGGATCTCGAGAAGCTTACAACCCCCACCAGGCAGTGTACCTGATCGTTGTAGTATAGTATAGTGACAAGTACCGGGGGATTGATCGTTCAGCTAGGAATAGTGTCGCTAGGATTAGAAAACCTAAAGACTAGGTCTATAGATGAGGGATGATTCTTTTTGTATTTTTTTTTTAGTTTTATGAAAGCAATTAAAAATCTCGGTTTTGAAGGAGTTGGGCGAAATTAGTTGCTAGTCAACTAACCCAATTACTAAGATGCAATCAAAATAAAATACTAAAAATGAGAATAAACTAAATTAAGATAGAGGTGTGAACAATATATGGGAGAATTGTGTTTACTTAGATTTCACTACTCCCTAGATATCTTTTATAGGTTAATTACTTGTTACAGTTGCGTGGATGATGGATTGTATTCCTTAATACCATTCATGGGGTGGCGTACTTACTTCCCCAATCCTATAAGCGCCTACTTCACTCCTATATGTCGAGCCGGCTAAGAAGCTCCTAACATGGGATCACTAGAATTTGCTCATGCATTAAATACAACCATTAAAACCTAGTACACATCGGTTCATGTTTCTTAAGACGTTCAAGCAAGTTGCACAATGGAGATCTGCCAGTTTTCTTAAGCCTAACATTGAAATCATTCATCCAATACAACTATAAACAAGCAATCAACCTATAATTAACATCTAGGTTTCATTACATCAAAGCAAACACATGAAAGATCTAGCCTAGCATGTTGAAATCAAGACAAGCATAAGATATATTCAAACAACACATAGACATATTGAATGAATTGAAAGAGGACTTATCTTAATTGAACATGAAAGGTTTCGAGGGGTGAAAACCCTTGAAAATACTGTTACAAAAGACCTAGGGTTTATTAGGTTCGACCCTAGCATTCTCCACACAAGTTCCTCTCTTAATGAATGAAAAATAGAAAAGTATATATAGATTTTGTGAGGTGACTGCGTCAAGAGCAAATGTCTGACGCCGTCATCTCGCCGCCAAATAAATTCTCGGACTGCCTAGATCTGGGTTTGACGCCGTCACGTGTACTCCTTATGCAGGCCTGTTGGGTTTTGACCAAGTGACACTGCTGCTAAGTAACTCTGCTGCTGAGTAATACTGCTGCTATAATGAAACTGCTGCTAGTGCTAAGTAACTCTGCTGCTGAAGACTATCTGCTGCTTGGTGAAACTACTGCTGAATAGATTAACAATTGTATACGATAGGATAATTATGGAATAGATTCTTTGTATAGTTTATCTATTTAGATTATTCTTATCTTGTAGAGAAAGGTATTGTAAACCTAGTAGGACTCCTTGGTCTATAAAAGGAGGATCCTAGGGTTAGAGTATGTACGTATTATTATTCACTTCAAGGTTGTAAAACCCTAGCATTATCGAGTGCTCGTATTAATAATATTGAAGTGTTGAAAGAGAATTCTAAATCTTCTTAAGTTAAGCTTTTATATTCCGCGTTTAAGCTTAAGTATTTGTTTAAGTTAACTTCTATACAAGATCGTATTAGCTCAACTGGGATCAACAAGTGGTATCAGAGCTTGTGATCTAGAAGTTATAATCAAGAAGATTTTGTTTCTTTAAAAGGTTGCTGTTCCAAATCGTTTGCTTAAGATGGGTGATGAAACTCATATGGTGACTGCTTCAAGGGTTCCCATGCTCAATCCTTCTGAGTATGAGCTGTGGAAGAGGAGAATCAGACAATACATTCGCATGATTGACTTCAACATGTGGAATGTGATTGTTAATGGTGATTCTGAACCAGAGAAGAGTGCTGATGGCAAGGAGATTCCAATTAAGTCTGCTGAAGCTAATGCAGCAAGGAAGCTGGAAATCAAAGCTCATAGTATTCTCTTAATGGGAATACCTAATGAATTTCAAATGGACTTTGATGATTGTGAAACAGGAAAAGCATTAATGGATGCAGTAGAATTCAGGTTTGGAGGGAATGATGCTACTAAGAAGTCCAGAAAGAATATGTTGAAGCATCAGTTTGAAAACTTTACTTCTGAACCTGGAGAAAAGATAATTGGCACATACAACAGGCTAAATCAACTGGTTAGTCATCTAAAGCTTGTTGGGTATGTTGTTCCACAGGAAGATGTGAATCTCAAGTTTCTAAGAAGTCTTGCACCTGAATGGAGTATGCACACAGTGGTGTGGAGGAATAAACCTGACTTTGAAACAATGAAGTTGGAGAGCCTCTACAACAATTTAAGGGTGTATGAATCTGAATTGGCTACTTCTTCGACTTCATCTTCTAGTACACAAAATCTTGCTTTTGTGTCTTCAAAATCCAAAGAGACTCAAGATACTCACTCTACTGCTTATGGAGTATCTACTGCTGATGGATCTGGATCTGCTGCTAGTTCAAATGACAAGATTTCTACCAGTGATGTTGCTTTATGTGCATTCTTGGCTGAGCTTACTTCAACCATAAGATCACATGTCATAAATCAAGATTTGGATCATATTGATCCAGATGATCTTGAAGAAATTGATCTCAAGTGGCAAATGGCAATGTTGACTTTAAGAGCAAGAAAGTTCTGGAAAAAGACTGGAAGAGAAGTCAAATACAAGGCTAAGGAGAGTCCAGGGTTTGACAAGTCTAAGATTGAATGCTACAATTGCAACAGGAAGGGACACTTTGCTAGAGAGTGTAGATCTCCAAAGAAGAATGCTGAAGTTCCAAAGAAGACTGAAGAATCAAAGTCTGCAATGGTAGCTTGTGATGGGCTGGGAGAATATGACTGGAGTGATATGGCTGAAGAAGAACCAAATTTCTCTTTGGTTGCTGCTGTTCAACCCAAAGTACATAACTTTGCACTTATGGCATATGGTTCATCATCAGGCTCTGACTCTGAGGTATCTAATGATTCTGAATCATCTGGATGTTCATTTAAATCTTGTTCTGACACTATAGAAGTTCTTAAGGCTAGGAATGAGAGTTTAAATAAAGAAGTTGAACATCTAAAACTTGATAACTTAGGTTATAAAGTAGGTATTCAAAATGTTGAGAGAAGGTTAGAATATCTCAAAGAGTGTGAAAAGGAATATGTAGAACAACTTAATCTCAGAGATATAGAAATTTTTAAGAAAAATAGTGAAGTAGAAGTTCTTAAAAATAAGCTAGAAGAAGCTGAAAAAGAAAAAGAACAAGCTCTTGCTGAAAAAGATAAACATGTAGTAAGAGTACAAAAACAACAATATGCTTCTGATCTAGTTCATAAATCTATTGAGAATAATTTGATGAGAAAAGGTAGTGGAATTGGGTATAATGAAGTGGCTCCTCCAGCCAAAAGTGCTTTTGCTCCACCAGGAAAAGAACTATCCTTCATTAGTGAGCTGAATATTGAAAAACCTGTAGGTGAAAGTAGCACAAGTGTTAATGAGACACCTAAGGTTGAGGCTAGAAAATTTCCTGAAGCTCCTATTATAGAAGATTGGTATTCTGATAGTGAAAGTGAAGAAGAACAGGTTCAACCAAAACTTAAAGTTAAAAAGGAAGAGATTCCTACTCAGATTAAACCTAAGGTAGAACAGATTAAGTTTGTCAAGCCTGTGTTAGGAAATAAGCTTGCTAGGAGAATGGTAGAGTACAATGAGGTGCCTAGAGAACAATTGAGAAGTTTTGATAATAAGCCTAGAGGTAACCAAAGAAACTTCAACAATCTAGTTTCACAGAGATTAGGTAACCAGTTTGAATTACAAAAGAAGGCTTGTTATAAGTGTGGTAGCTTTGACCACTTGATTGGTAGATGTCCTGAACACCAAAGACCTGTTTGGAATCAATATTCAAGGGTGAATCACAAATATGTCACAAAACAAACTCACCCTCATCCTAATAGAAACATGATTCCTAGAGCTGTTTTGTTGAGATCTGGTGCTACTAGATCAATTTATGCTACTAAACCAAAAGGTGTTTTCAAATCAACAACTAGTTCTTCTAATGGCTCTACTGCTAGTAAGCATTCTGCTGCTAGTATGTACTCTACTGCTAGCAAGCAACCTGCTGCTAGTACAAAACTTTCTACTTCTGAGCCAAAACATCTTCCAAATACAGTTGTTGGTAATCACTTTTATGCTGTTAAGGCCTCAGCTTGCTGGACTTGGAAACCAAAAACAAATGTTTCAAATACTGTTTCCAAGAATAGCAGTGCATCAAGTGATTTAAAGAAATTTGATTATACTGATGCACAGGGCAGATCCAAGTCAGTAATGGCTTGGGTCATCAAGAGAAACTGATTTCTCTATTTTTCATGTGCAGGTCAATCTACTGGATGAGCTTAAAGATATGGTTATTGTTGACAGTGGATGTTCTGGACACATGACTGGTGATGAGTCTCAACTTGAAGATCTTGAGGCTTTTGATGGTGGTTATGTAGCTTTTGGGAATGATCCAAAAGGTGGAAAGATTGTTGGAATTGGAACATTAAGAACTGGAAATTTGGACTTTGAGAGAGTGCTTCTTGTGAAAGGACTTAAGTTTAACCTTTTTAGTGTTTCACAGATGTGTGACAAAAAGAATTTTGTTCTTTTTACAGACACTGAATGTATGATTCTTTCTCCTGATTTTCAATTACCAGATGATAAATCTGTGTTACTGAAGGTCCCTAGAAAGGAAAATATATACAGTGACCATATTAAGAATATTATTCCTAAGAGGGCTTTAACTTGTCTAATTGCAAAGGCCACTATTGATGAGTCCAAATTATGGCATAGAAGACTGGGGCATCTGAACTACAAGACTATGAATAAGTTGGTGAAAGGAAATCTTGTGAGAGGCATGCCTACAAAGATTTTTGAGAATTGTGAAACTTGTGTTGCATGTCAAAAGGGTAAACAACACAGAGTTTCTTTCAAGTCCAAGACAGTAAACACAAATACTGTGCCACTACACTTGCTACACATGGATTTATTTGGGCCTGTATTTGTAAAAAGTCTGAATAAGAAGTCATATTGTCTTGTTGTCACTGATGACTTTAGCAGGTTTACTTGGGTATTCTTTCTTGTAACCAAAGATGAAACCCCAGAAATACTCAAAGCCTTCATTACAAAAGTTGAAAACCTGCACAATCACAAGGTGAAGATTATCAGATGTGACAATGGTACTGAATTCAAGAACAGTGAGATGAACCAATTTTGTGTGGGAAAAGGAATACTAAGACAATACAGTGTAGCAAGAACTCCACAACAAAATGGTGTTGCAGAAAGAAGAAACAGGACACTTATTGAGGCTGCAAGGACTATGTTATCTGATTCAAAACTACCTGTACCTTTTTGGGCTGAAGCTGTGAACACTGCATGTTTTGTGCAAAACAGAAGTAAGGTAGTCAAACCTCATAACAAAACTCCATATGAGCTATTTCATGGAAAGAAGCCAATGATTGATTTTCTCAAACCATTTGGATGTCCTGTCACTATCTTAAACACAAAGGATCAGCTAGGCAAATTTGATGAAAAAGCTGATGAAGGAAATTTGGTTGGTTATTCTGTTAATAGTAAAGCCTTCAGGGTATATAATAAAAGAACCAAACATGTGGAGGAGAATTTGCATATCAAGTTTAGTGAAAACACATATAATTCTGCAGGGAAGGGACCAGAATTGTTATTTGATGTTGATATTCTTGCTAAAACAATGAACTATGTTCCTGTTATTGCTAGTATTGATAAACCACAGGAAGAGTTTGTTGTGATTGAGAAATTGAAGATTGGTCCAACCTTTGTACCTCTTCAGAAGGAACAAAGCTCTCAAGATGATGTTGCTTCTCATGAAAAATCTAAGGAAACTGAAGAAGGTATTGTCATACCTAATGAAGCAGAAAAAGAAACTCCTGAAGTTCCCAAGGTAGTTGTTGATGTCTCTTCTAAACAGCCAGAAGACTCTACTGCTGAGCCAAAAGACTCTACTGCTGACTCAGACGACTCTACTGCTAGGCCAAAAGATACGACTACTGCTTCACCACATTCTACTTCTAAGCCTACTAACTCTACTGCTACTTCTTTGTCTCCTCATTTGGACACTCAGGGTAGATCCATTGATGATACTATCTATCCTGATGATCCAAATATGCCTGATCTTGAGAATATCTATTATGACACAGACAATGATGCACTTGATGGTAAGTTATTTGGAGCTGCTGCTGATGTTACTAACTTGGAACTCAATATTCCTGTTAGTCCTACCCCTACCACAAGAATTCACAAGGATCATCCAAAAGATCAAATCTTAAGTGATCCACACTCATCCATTCAAACTAGGCAAATGACTAAAGCCTTGAAAGATCCACAACATCAAAGTTTCTTTGCCAGATCTCTGCATCAAAGAAATAGTCATAAAGATCTTCAAAATTGCCTGTTTGCATGTTTTCTTTCTCAAATTGAACCCAAAAATACTTACAAAGCCTTACAAGAAGCAAGTTGGGTAGAAGCAATGCAAGATGAGCTCTTACAATTCAAGCTGCAAGAAGTATGGACTTTGGTTGAATTGCCAAATGGTAAAAGAGTGATTGGCACAAAATGGGTTTTCAGATGCAAAAGAGATGAGAGAGGAATTGTCATAAGAAATAAGGCAAGGTTAGTAGCACAGGGATATACACAACAAGAAGGCCTTGATTATGATGAAGTATTTGCACCAGTGGCAAGAATAGAGGCTATTAGATTGTTTTTGGCTTATGCTTCATACAAAGACTTTGTAGTGTATCAAATGGATGTGAAGAGTGCTTTTCTGTATGGGACCATTACTGAGGAAGTCTATGTGGCTCAACCACCAGGCTTTGAAGACCCTGATCATCCTGACAAAGTCTACAAGGTAAATAAAGCAATGTATGGTCTACATCAAGCTCCTAGAGCTTGGTATGACACTTTGTCAACCTACTTGCTAGAGTCTGGTTTCAGCAGGGGAAAGATTGATAAAACCTTGTTTCTCAAAAGACAAAAAGATGATATTTTGCTGGTTCAAATTTATGTTGATGATATCATCTTTGGGTCTACAAACAAAGCTATGTGTATTAGTTTTGAGAAGCTTATGAAGGACAAGTTTGCTATGAGTTCTATGGGAGAACTCACTTTCTTCTTAGGTCTGCAAGTTACACAGAAAGAAAATGGCATCTTTATCAGTCAGGATAAGTATGTCAATGATATTTTGAAGAAGTTTGGATTTGAAGATGCTAAGCCTGCCAAGACTACCATGGAAAAAGATAAGCCATTGCTGAAGGATGAACATGGAAAGGAAGTGGATATACACTTGTACAGGTCTATGATTGGATCATTGATGTATCTTACAGCATCAAGACCTGATATTATGTTTGCAGTGTGTGCCTGTGCAAGATTTCAAGTGTGTCCCAAGGAATCACATCTCAATGCAGTGAAAAGAATTTTTAGATATCTAAGGCATCAGCCAAAATTGGGTCTTTGGTATCCTAAGGATTCACCTTTTGATCTGATATCCTACTCAGATAGTGATTATGCTGGAGCTTCTTTGGATAGAAAGTCTACAACAGGGGGTTGTCAATTTCTTGGAAGCAGGTTGGTGTCATGGCAATGCAAGAAGCAAACAGTGGTGGCAAATTCAACAACAGAAGCTGAGTATGTGGCTGCTTCAAGTTGTTGTGGACAAGTCTTATGGATGCAGAATCAATTATTGGATTATGGGTACAATTTCATGAATACTAAAATCCATATTGATAACAACAGCACACTTTGCATTATTAAAAATCCTGTGTTTCATTCTAAAACAAAACACATAGAGATAAGGCATCACTTTATAAGAGATTGCTATGAAAAGAAGTTAATTCAAATTGTTAAAATTCATACTGATAACAATGTTGCTGATCTTCTCACTAAACAGTTTGATGTGGGGAGGTTTCAATTTTTAATTGCAAACATTGGTATGCTCAATCTTTGAAAAACTTATCTCTTTGTTTTTGTTAAAGTTTGTAATGCATGTGCTGCTTGTTATTCTGCTGCTTGTTCATGTGTATATGTTTGAGATATAATGTACTATGCTGCTCATTGATTTTCTAACTCTACTGCTAGTACATATGTTGGTTGTTTGCTTTGTGGTGTTTGGTCTAACATTTTGCAGGTATATGAATGGTGATTTGCAAGAATTGAAACAAGAAAGTTCATTCATTCATTCCAGAAAAGTACAATGATTCAACATCAATAGACAAAACACAAAAACAGACATCATAACCTAACACCTACATCTTCATCACTTCCTAGGGCAAGGAAGCCCAAGTACAATCTCTCTATCCTTTGGGAGCGGAGGGTTTTGTCTTGATGGTCCAAGAGAAAGACCAGGTGATGGTTGTGGCCTCGTCCTTGAAGATTGTGGCCTCGGCCTTGAAGATTGTGGCCTCTCAGGTGTGGCAGGTGGATTGGTTGCTGGTTCTTCCTCCTCTTCATCTGAGGATGTGAAGATGAAGGGAGATTGGTAATGATGCACTGGAGGAGGTGGTTGCACAAACGTCCAAGCTTGGTCGTCTGATGATTCTGATGATGCTGGAACCTCAGGGGACATAGGTTGTTTTCCTCTTGAGGTGCTTGGAGTCTGATTTAGGTTGAGAAGATCTTTAAACACAGGAAGATCATGCTTCCTCTTGCGTGCTTGTTCTTTGGTTCTACAACCAAATCTTGGAGGACGAAAAGGTGGAACAAAGGGTTCCATTGGAGAATCATCTTCTGATGATGAATCAGAAGAGATATTGATTATTTCGGATGTTGATTTCATTGTGTGATGATTTGATTGTAAAGATGGATAGTATTGATTGTGTGTGAGGCGTTTTTGAAAGTGATTAGGGTTTGATTGCGTAATTTGGGGAAAAGATCTTGCCGGTTTTATAGAGATTACGGAGTGATATGTGCATTAATTGTTATGCATAGTTGACCAAGGTCTATAGTCAACTCTGCTGCTGGCTCCAGTTCACTCTACTGCTAGTTTTATCACTCTGCTGCTAGTTGTGAATGATACGGTTCTGCTGCTATTGTTGTAAGTAAGAGGGTGTTATGTGTAACTTTTACTCATCAGTTTAAAAACCTAATTGACCTTCATTATTGGTTTTCATATGTTCTAAATTGAAGTTATCACAAACCCTTACTCCCAATCATTCCAATACTCACAAATCCCCAATTCACCAAAACCTAATTCATGGAGATCTCACGTACCTGGGTTGAGCAACATAACAGTGTGGTTGTTTTGAATGAAGAGTTAATTCCTGAAGGATTCACAGACATGGTAAAGTTTTTGAATGCTACTTCTCTTAGGTATGCACTCACTGTGAACCCTACTATATATGTTTCCTACATCAAACAGTTTTGGGCTACTGCCAAACTCAAAACTATGAATGGGGAAAAACATGTCAGTGCTTTTGTTGATGGGCAAAAGGTTCGTGTAACTGAATCATCAATAAGGGAATATCTTCTCTTAGATGATGAAACAGAGACCACTTGCCTTGCCAATGATGCTATTTTTGCTGGTTTGAAGGAATTGGGGTATGAGGGGAAACATACTAATTTAAAATTTCAAAAAGCTCTCCTCTGTCCTCAATACAAATTTTTGATACATCTATTCCTTCATTGTTTGAGTCCTAAAACATCTGGGTGGCATGAGTTCAGTATTACCATTGCTTCTGCAGTGATATGTCTGTGCAAAGGTCAACCATTTAATTTTTCAAAAATGATTTTGGCTGGGTTTATTAAAGGTGTTGAAGATGGTGCTTATTTGTTATATCCAAGATTTCTTCAAATCCTTATTGAAAAACAAATTTCTAAAACTAGAGCTCATCATGCTGAATATGAGGCTCCTAAATTGGCCTCAAGGACTTTTACTTTTTTGAATAAACATGGAAAAGGTTTTTCTGGTGCACATACAAATCTGACTTCTTTTATGGAACAAATTGTGCACAACAACCAGGGTGAAGGATCAGGAAATCCCACTGATTCCCATCACACACCCAATGTTACTACATCTGTTATACAACCTACAAAACAATATTCCCGTAGGAAAACCAAAAAGAACACTAATCTACCTCAGGATAGTGTTAGTATGGCTGTACCAGATGAGGCTGTCCTAGGTGATGGAGAGGACATGTTGGCAAGGGCTG
Organism: Artemisia argyi; assembly: GCA_030686995.1. Taxonomy (NCBI): domain Eukaryota; kingdom Viridiplantae; phylum Streptophyta; class Magnoliopsida; order Asterales; family Asteraceae; genus Artemisia; species Artemisia argyi. The sequence goes on along the minus strand of CM060697.1, from coordinate 162,179,722 downwards.
TCACTACTGCTTCTAGCTTAGCAGCAGAGCAGGATAGTGATAACATCATTAAGACCCAAACCAAGGCAACATCTAGAGAAAAGGACTCTTATGAGTTTGCTTCTCAGGATGGTAACCCTAGCCAAATGGAAAACATAGGGGGCTCAGATGATCAAACTAGGTTTGATACTGAGTTTTTGTCCCACGATTCACCTCTCGGACCAGGTTACACAGGTCGAAGTGATGAGGACAGGCCAGTGACTCATGAATTGACGGATCCACTTGTACATGATGACAATGTCATTGATTCACCTCTCGGACCAGGTAATACAGGTCGAAGTGATGAGACTACAATGCAACTTATAAAAGAATTGACGGATACTTGTACCACTTTGGGGTTGAAATGTAAATCTTTGGAAGATAAGGTTCTTACTCTATCTGATGTTGTTGCTGGTCAAGCCAAGGTCATCATCAAAATGCGAAAACAGATTAAGAGCTTCAAGACAGCAAGATCTTCAACCTCATTGAAAAGATTAAAGAAAGTGGGAACTATTCAGGTTGTAAGTTCTTCTGAACCATCTACTCATTTGGAAGAGGATGCTTCCAAACAGGGGAGGAAAGAGATTGTCATGGATTCAGGAGAGGTAAATCTTGAAAAAGTTGATAATGTTCAAGATATGGATACTGGAATAGTTTCAGGGGAGGTTCCAGTGATTGAAGATATGGATGTGGATAGTTCTCAGAATAATGAAGTTGGTATGGAAAAGGTGGTTGCTGATAAGTCTGGGAATGAAGTTGGTATGGAAAAGGTGGTTGCTGCACAAGAAAAGGTGGTAGATACTCTTAAAACTTTGGAGTCTGAGCAATTAGTGAAGGCAACAGAGTTGATGGGCAATGAGTTAAAGACTTTGGAAGATTCAGTGGAAAATGCTGCTCCTGCTATTGCTGACTCTACTGCTGTTCATAATTCTGCTGCTAAGAGTTATTCTGATTCTGCTGCTAGTGGAATAGTGAATACTGCTGAAGTTCAAGACTCTGCTGCTGGATCTTTGGACAATGCTGCTGCAGAGGCAATGGTCTTGCTAAGTAAGAAGACTACTGCTGACACCCTTACATCATAATTACCAACTCAATCATTATCACAACCTATCACCAACATAACATCAGCAACAAGAAAACCTCAAAAAGGAATAACAATAAGAGAACCTGCTGCTACTCAAAAGAAGACAATCACATCATCTTCTACAGATAAGGGTAAAGGCAAGCAAGTTGATGTTCAGAGATGGATATATAAAGGGGTTGATTTTACTGATGTACCTTTTGATTCTTGGCCTAAGCCATTACAAGTTGAACATGATGAAGCTGCTGCTATTAAAGCACAAGAGGAAATTAACTTGGAAGATCAGCAGCTGGCTGAGAAAGAGGCTGAAGGTTTAAGAATGTATGATGAATGGGATGATGAAAAGATTAGAATTGCTGCTGATATTGAACTAAATAAGCTTATCAAGATTGAAGAAAATGAAGTTCCAAATTTCAATGTGCAATCTTGGTATAGTGAATTTGTTTCTAAGAAGAGAAAAGAGAATGCTGCTGCTAGAGGAAAGGTTAAAGTATTCAAAGGTCCAACTGTTAAACAGCAAAGGAAAGAATATGAAAGGTATCTAAAGAATATGGGTGGATGGACATTGGTGCAGTTGAAAGCTTACTCTGACAAAGAAGTTTTTGATTTGTATCAACAAACCAAGAGGAGAACAGATATTTTTTATAATATGGGATGTGCTGAGGACTTGGAGCAAATTGCTCAGATGAATAAGAAGTTGATGCCTGAGAAGATAGCTGAAGCAGAGCAGATTCAAGAAGCTAATGTTGTTGAAAAGCTTGAAAGTGATGCAACAAAGATTACTTCTTCTGAGCAAGGTGATAAAAGAAAAGGTGTTGTTCAAAAATCAATTGCCAAGAAGAAGAGAAAGATTGGAGAAGGAAGCAGTTCAATGCCAGAAGGAGATATGTTTCAACATGATTTTGATCACATTCCTGCTGAGCATCTTAAAGAAAGATTGAAGGTGTATACTGTGGTTGGCAAAATGGAAGATCCTGAAGTTGTGGATGCTAAACCATTAGGAGTCAAATATCCAATTGTCAAAGTAACTACAGGGTATGATACTAACATTGGAACATTTCATGATATCCAGAGATCTGATGGTAAGTCTCACAGATTTCTAAGATTTCAACAAATGTTACACTACTTTGATAGAGAGGATGTTGAAGACTTGTGGAAGTTATACAAGGCAAAGTTTGGAGCTAAGAAATTTGATGGTAAAAAGTATGAGACAGATAAAATTGATCATGTCTTAACTGCTTCTGATAATGTTTTGTGGAGAGCTCTTAAACTAATGTTTGAACCTTCAATGGATGACTCTGAGTGGACAGAGATAGCTGACTACAAGGTAAGAAGATGGAGACTTTTTCAAGATTCTGGAGTTCATATGTTAACTCTTGGGCCAATTACCTTGTATATGCTAGCTGAAAAGGATTATCCAGTGGTAAGATACTGGAATGTTGTTAATCAGATGGTTAATAGTGAAAGAACACTTAAGCTGCAGAAAGATTATGATTCTGATGATCAAGCATTCAATTTGCTGACAAAGTATAAGAGAATATTTGATCAACTGAATACTCAAGGGATGAAGTGTTTGGAAGCATCCTCCTAGTAATGTTTTGAGCTTTGAAGAAACTTGAATATTTAGAAATAAATATTAAGTTTAGGGGAGGATTGTTGGGTTTTGACCAAGTGACACTGCTGCTAAGTAACTCTGCTGCTGAGTAATACTGCTGCTATAATGAAACTGCTGCTAGTGCTAAGTAACTCTGCTGCTGAAGACTATCTGCTGCTTGGTGAAACTACTGCTGAATAGATTAACAATTGTATACGATAGGATAATTATGGAATAGATTCTTTGTATAGTTTATCTATTTAGATTATTCTTATCTTGTAGAGAAAGGTATTGTAAACCTAGTAGGACTCCTTGGTCTATAAAAGGAGGATCCTAGGGTTAGAGTATGTACGTATTATTATTCACTTCAAGGTTGTAAAACCCTAGCATTATCGAGTGCTCGTATTAATAATATTGAAGTGTTGAAAGAGAATTCTAAATCTTCTTAAGTTAAGCTTTTATATTCCGCGTTTAAGCTTAAGTATTTGTTTAAGTTAACTTCTATACAAGATCGTATTAGCTCAACTGGGATCAACAAGGCCGTCATCATATTAACTCTTGACGCCTTCAGGTTTTCTCTGGGTCGTCATGGATTTTACTCTTGACGCCGTCAAAATTTCCTTCTTGACGCCGTCAGGTACTGTTCTCAGCATGGAAAATTAAGTTTTTGCCGTTTTCTTCACTTTTATGCTCCAAAAACGTCCAAAATGCTTCCTTTTCCAGAATTCACTCCCAAAGTACCTAAAATCACAAAAGGAACGATTTAGGGCAATATTTAATCAAATAAATTCAATTCCGGGCTTAAATGACCCCCTAAAAACGGTTCATTTTTCGCCTCATCACGTTCCCATAGTGCTCTCAAATGAGGGGGAGCATACATCAAGGGGGAGCATTCTACCCATTTAACTTCTTCTATGAAGCTTACTCGGATTAACCTTTTTGATTTTACAAAAAGGGGGGAGAAGAGAATAGTAAACTCTAAAATACTTGTCTAGAAACAAATTTTAGACCTATTGAGTTTAAGGTTTTGTAATAATCAAAAAGGGGGAGATTATTGACATAAATAATGCCTAAAAACATTATTAACATATTATCAATATCTCTATGTTTTGATTATTACAAAACATAAACTCATAGAACTAAAATTTATGACATAAACAACTATTTAGTGATTAACATTCTCTTTACATCCAAATCACTTAAGGTATGAATAAACAAAGTGTTTAGTGCAATTTATGATCAAAGGGGTATCTTATATACTAAAAGCTTAAGTAGCCTTATAAATGTAAGTGGTCATAATAAATGGCTCATGAATTGAAAGTGAAATGTGGATGCTTCATGTGTTAGTACATTGATTTAAAAGTCATGCATAAGGATAAGTACATAGGAGATGAAGTGTTTGATACCATGAATGCATAAATTAAACACACCAACTAGTGGTTAGTCTTTTTACCTTCCCGTTCATAAGTTACAAATATTTTATCAACTATATAATGTGTCAAAAATCACACACAACAAACCACAACTTCCTCCACACCGCGTGCACATTGCCCTACAACTTAGTATGGTGGTAAAGTAAGCATCATATCGTCTTACTTATTTAGCATATTGATTTATATTGTTTCATGTAAATTTCACGTGTGTTTTGTGTGTGTAACAATGTAGGACATAAAGATCGTGCTTAGGAGGTTTGGTAGTAACATCATCTTCTCTAATTGTTTAAGAGATCCTACACATCGTTGTCTTTATCAATTAAGTGAAACATGCATGAACATTTTTACTTTGATCGAAAATGCAATATATTGATTAACTGTATTTAAGTTACTAACGATCAACTATATCTAATTGTTTTTTGTAGCACGTCAAGAATCATTAAAGAAAGAGATCGAGAAGTCACAAAAATTGTATTAAGAACAAAACATGCAAAAGGCCAATGAAGAACAACGACAAAGACAACAACAACAAGAACAACAATAAAAACAAGAACAATGCCACAACAATCGGTGGGATGAATACTTAGCATTCATATTAATTTACGTTACAAATTAAACATGCAATATTTTACTTCATGTAATACCGATAAACGGGCTAATACTATTTATTCGTTAGCAAGTAAGTTTCTTGAAAATAATGTGACGAGCATTTAATTTTTAATCAATAATTATTACTACACTTTGTTGGTGCATTTTAATATTTTTGCTCTTGATGTAGTTTTTTGTCTAGCGGTGTGTTAATATCACTATAGAGATTAATTGATTATCTTAATATGATTTTAGTTTCATTTGTAGAATGACAAACAAATTTGACAAAATGAAATTGTTATATTAGTTATTAAGAGTAGAAAAATTATATGTTAAGATTGATGTCTTCAAATATATTTATATATGCAATATGCTACAAATATACTAATAATATTGGATCGATTTTCACAACAATAAAAAAATATTGAAACTTAAATGGTTTTTGTGGATTAAATAAAGTTCGAATAACTAAGCGTAGTAATGTAAGCTACCGTATTTGATATGTGATTGGTCCCGAAACAGTCAGATATTATTGACCAAGGTCAACAAGTCAAAGACAGCTCCGTTCCAATTCTCCGGTGATAGTATAGTGTGTCCCCGGGTCGTTATGTCCCCGGGTCGTTATGTCCCAGCGAGATTGAAATGGTGTTTTTGGAAAACGTTTTTGGGAATGAGTGGCACTGAGGACAGTAGCCAAGATGATATGGAATTGATTTTTCTACTGATATTTTGGTATTTACGCAATGATATAATATTCACAAATAACAGATATACAGATATATGCACAAATTCACAATTAGGAATCAGGTAACAGACAGAAAAGTGGGTTTTATCAGATTACAAACTACATGAGGTGCAAGTGAACTTTTGAAAACTTAAAATTTAAAAGAAAATCTAAAAAGAAAATGAGATTATAAAAATGATTATTTTAATATTTAAATATTATTTAATTAATTATATATATATACTAAAACCCAAATCATGATCCGTTAAAAGTACACATATTACGGGGGTCATTACGGAAATATTATGGTCCAATGTGTGGTTGCAAATGAGTAAGTACACAAGGTTACTGTGCATGGTACTTTTATGGTACATAAGTTTCACAAATCTATTGGTTCAAGAACAACATGCTACTGTAGCCCCGTTCCGTAAGAAAACTGTTTGAACCACTATTCATTAGAGATTTTCCCGTTTTGTGCACTGTTTGGCTCCGTTACCCAGCTGTAATACTACCTTACTACCTTTATACCACCTTTGCACCTTATTTTATGTATAATTCATGTCCATTGAATCATTATCCTTCCCAAATACCAGAAGCTTCCATCAAACTTTTTTCATGCCTGCATTTTTCTTTACCTGCATTCCCAGCAACATCATTTAGCAAGAAACCAAAAAACAAAGAATATTTGTTTATATCATGTTTCCTTTTTTATTTTGTTTCCTATATGGATACACATTCATAGTCCTTTTTTCCCTTTTACAGGTAGATTTGTTGTGTTACCAAGAAAGTGAAGAAACAACAACAAAAAAAATATTCTTCTTACACGGGTATGCACATCAATTTTTGTTTTGTATTTTCTTATTCTTTACATCTAAACTACAAACCCACAACACCAACCCAAACATCACAACACCAACCCAAAACGATCTAACCCACACCTGATTGAAGCAACTTTTTTTTTTTTTTTTTTACTACAAACTACAAACGAGTTAAGCCGACATAGAAATATTACTACAAATACAAACTACAAACTACAAACTGCATAGAAATATTACTCAAGCGGTTGCCGAGAACAACCAACTCAAAACGAGTCCAAACAACACCAAATGCTACAAAATAAGTTATAATAGTTAGTAAAAATAAGGAAAATAGAAGGAAACGGATTAACTCGCCCGAGTCAAACGAGTGTCGCGGCTAAACTTTTAGATCCACACAAGTTTTAAAGTTTTTAAAAGTTCTATAAATAAAATCGCTTTTATTATTAATAAAAAATAAAATAAGACAAGGGTTTCGATTAGGATTAAACAGAAGGGGAAGGGGAGTGCGTGAGTGATGTTACCGTCGAGAGAAAAAGAAGGGGATGACTGTGGCGGTGGTCCGGTGACAATGGTGGTGGGTGGCGCGTGAGTGGTGGTACGGGACGACTCACAGGCCGAGAAGCTCCAGAAAGAAAGTAAGTGAGCCGATCTAACAATATGGAAGAAAAAAGGCCTCGCCGGAAAATTTTCCGGCGACGGTCGTGGCCGGAGATGACGGTGGTTGGCGGAGGTAGAGGGGTGGCCGGTGAAGTGAGGGAGGGAATGTGTGTTTGTGTGTTTTTAGTGAGAGTGGGAGAGATATTATGAATAAGTAATTGTTTAATAAAAATTTAAGGGGGATAAAATGTGTACAATAAAAACTCAAAGCTTATTATTTGTAAACATGCTCCGGGAATCATTCGACATACCAAACGGACTAGAAAAATTATGAAACTTTCGCCATTTTTCTCGAAATAATTTTCCAATAAGAACGAATATAAATACACATAACTTTCTCGAAGTCAATTTGTTTGGCAAATTCGATTCGTTTCGTTCTTTCTATGTTGTGCCTGATCAATAAAGGAATAATGCACGCGTTTACTGTGATTGAAGTCAATTAGGATTAGGTCACGCATACCGAACCAAACAGGTCTTCAATTTGTGTTAATATTTTGTAAGAAAAAGCAAAACCTCTCGCAGTAATGCGCGGGATCAAATATTTTGCATAGTATATTTCGAAAATTTAAGACGCCTAAGCAACAATAAACGATAAACACGAAAACCAAAAAAACGACACTATCGACAAGGCAATCCGGATGAATCATTTTGACCCATTACCAAGTACTCCCGCAGCAACGCGCGGGCTACCCCGCTCGTTAAAACTATTTAAAATCTAATTTAAACCTAATTTAAATTAACTAAAAATTACAAAGATTACAAATTAAACTAAAAATATGCAAAAATAATTTCTAAACCTTAAGAAGAACTTGAAGAAAGTATAAAAAATAAAAATAAATATTTTTGTCTTTTTATGAGTTTTTTATTAATTAAAAACTATTTATCTTAATTAAGCTAATTAAACTATTTTAAATTACTAATAATACTAAATTAACTTATAAAATTATGGAAAATTTTATAAAACTAATTAAACATCACAGGAATCCTACAAAATTATAAAAAACTTCTAAAAATTATATTTAGGCTATTTTACTAATTATTTACCTTTTGATTAACTTAAATCTAATTTAAATAATTAAAATAAGAAAATTGGAAAATGAATAGTAGAAACTAAAAATATATTTTCTAAAAGTCTTAGCTAATTTATAAAACCTAGGAAAAATATAAAAACCTACTGTTGTTAATAAAAATTTAAGAAAACTAATTAATTACTAATATTACTTATTTAATTAATTATATTATTTTTAAATCTAATAAATAGTAAACTGATTAGGAAAAATCAAAGAAAATTATTTTAAATACCTAAAGGTATAAGAAAATTAAGAAAATTATAAAAATGGAAAGTGCTTATAAATAAGCTGAAATGAAAATTGAAAAAGATAGAATCTATTAAATAAAAGTTATCACTAATTTTATGTTTGCTTTTTTGGTGTTTTTCTTTTTGACAGCTAATAATAAGATGAAAATAGGAAAATTTTGTGAAACAACTTTTATTTTAGCTTAAAAATAAGCTGTGTGCACCCCCTTGACCAAGACAGATGGCTTTTTAGCTTATTTATGGATTTTTCAAATGAAATAAGCCAAACAATGATCACAGAAGGTACAATAAGCTCTAATCAACTTAAGTAAACCAAGAATAAGCTAAAACAAGCAAAAGGACTGAGCAATAGGCTGAAATGAGCAAATAAGCCAAAAACATCAACTTGAGTGGTATGCAGTCCCAAAGGGGCAACTTAAGGCCTGTGTGGGGCCCACAAATAAGCAAAATGGTCCAAAGTGAAAGTAGAACCTAAAAGCTGGTCTGGCAGGCTTTAAAATAAGCCAAGAATCAGAGCTTATGGACTATTAGTAAGCTTTGAGCAAGCTTGTGAAAGTTGATGGCTATACTGAGTACTCAGTGTACTCAGTATGATGATGGTGACTTGTTGGTACTAGCAGCCTAGGGAAAAGGCTTCTAAAGTTCAAACTAACACTTGGAATGGTGAGATGGGTTGCTAAGGTTCCTAAAAAGCCAAGGCTTAAAGGCTCAAGCCCTCTGAGAAGCTCTTGGTGAGCTTGTGAAATCAGTGTTACACCCCTGATGCAGGGGAGATCTTAGTCCAACTAGGCTACTTCAAGAGTGCTTATTTTTAAGCAAATAAAATCCAAAGTGAGATTTTCTTTTTGAAACTTGTAAACAAGCTACCAAACTACTTAGAACAACAAAAAATTTTGATTTCCAAACTAAATCCAACACTGTGGGTGCTCAAGAAACTTTGAACATTTTTTACAGTTAAGAAATTTTGACTTTTGTAAAATCACAAAGGGTTGTTAGGAATACAAATATTCCTATAAAAGTCTCGGTCACCTAATGATTGTAATAGCATTAAGGTAGCTCGTAGTTAGTTAGTATATTAGTTAATTAGTATTAGATTAAGTAACACCGTGGAAGAAGGAACGGGTCTTCACCCACTGTATGCCTGATCCACAGCCCGGGAGTGGGTGTAATATTGTAACTATAAATACCCCTCTCCACATGTGGAGAGGGTTGGACCTTCATTTCATTTTAATCTAATCTTTTCCTTTTCCTTTCAAGGTTCCTCTCTTTCTCTCCTCTCCTCCCTCCTCCTCATCTCTACGCATCACTCTACACCACTTGAACATGTTTCCAACATAATTAGTATTCTACAATTGGTATCAAGAGCCAAGGTTTCATCTTAGGGCCTTGTAGAATCGAATTTGATAATGTTTTGTGTGGTTTTGTGAGTTTAGTGCCACTTTCTTGGAAAACATCTTGGTTTTACTCCTCTAGTGTTGTTATACATGTTTGTGATGTCCTTTTATGTTCATTAGTGTTTGTGGAACATTGTAGTGTGGAGTGGGTTACATTATCATCAAGCTATTTGAAGTTTGGAAGTGTTTTTAGGCGTTTTTCTTAGTTGCGGTTAAGTCCACTGTTCCATTGCTTGGTTGCGGTTAAGTCCTGCGAGCTGCGATTAGCTTTCTGCGTTTACTATTTCGGGTATACAAACAAAACGCAACGAAAGTGACAGTTTTGGACTTTTGTCTCTGCGAGTAGATTCTGCGGTTAAGTCTTCCTCAGCTTGCGTATTGCGTCTAGGTTCTGCGGTTAAGTATTTTGCGTTTGGTTCAAAGTACAGCGGTTAGATTCTCTGCGGTTAAGTGTGTTGCGGTTAACTCATTGCGGTTAAGTGTCTTGGATTCAAGTGCATTGCGGTTAACTGTTTCTGCGGTTAGTTATAATTTGAGGTTTGTGCTCTGCGGTTAGTTGCTTTGGCCTGCGGTTTACCCTGGTTGCGGTTTGCTCACATTGCGGTTAGATTGTGTTCTGCGGTTTGGTCAAGTTGTGGTTAAGCTGCGGTTGGATTTTATTGTGGTTAAGTTGTGGTTAAGTTGCGGTTGGATTTTATTGTGGTTAAGTTGTGGTTAAGTTGCGGTTGGATTTTATTGTGGTTAAGTTGTGGTTAAATTATTTGTGATGTCGACTTCTTCCGATGACATTCAAGCTGCGGGGTCTGACACCCGACCTCCGATGTTGGACAGAACTGACTATGAATCATGGGCTCAAAGGATACGGCTGTACTGTCTAGGTAAAGATAATGGGGTTAACATTCTGAAATCCATCGATGAGGGACCCTTTCAAGTGGGTACTACTAGAGACACGATTTCAGAAGCAACTGATCAACTACCGGCCGTGTTTGGTCCTGATAGACCTCGCACTTACAATGAGTTGTCTGAAGAAGAAAAGAAACGCTATGATGCAGACATCAGAGCTTCTAATATCATCATTCAAGGCCTTCCCAAAGATGTCTACAAACTGATCAACTTCAACACTGAAGCAAAGGCGGTCTGGGATAATGTCAAAATGCTTCTTGCAGGGTCTGAGTTAACTAAAGAAGATCGTGAGTCACAGCTATACGATGAATTTGAGCATTTCAAAATGAACTCAGGTGAAAGCATCACTGACTACTACGTCAGATTTCACAAGCTGGTCAATGACATGAGAGCTATCAAGATGACAATGCCCAACATACAGCTCAATTCAAAATTCGTGAACAACATGGCACCGGAATGGGATAGGTTCGTCACGGCTGTTAAGCTCAACAAGGGTCTCAGGCATACCAATCATGAACAGCTGTATGCGTATCTCCAGCAACATGAGAAACATGCAACTTACGATCGGCTAATGCGAGAAAAGCTCAATCCGTCTGCAACAAATGAATCTCTTGCTTTTGTCTCCAATGTTCAACAACCTAATCAAACCTCTAAAGATCAAGTTCAACCATCACAATCATCCTCCAGGTCTACCCCAACCATTAGTCAATCATCAACTCCCTCAACATCTGCATTGAATACTCAACTTGATTCTGGGTATTCTCACACTGACATGATGATTGATAATCTCTCCAACCAAGTGTCTTTACTGGTCCAACAGTTCAGGGCTGCACTCCCATCTACTAACAACCAGCTCAGAGTCTCATCTAACCCATGTAATCAGGCAGTCATTGAAGATGGTCGGGTAGTGGTGCAGAATGTGCAGGGAAGACAGAACTTCAACCAAAGAAATGCTGGTAGAGAGAATGGGCAGTACAGAGTTGGGAATGCTCTTCAAGCACAAGCTAAGCAACCGAAATGCTACAACTGCGGAGGGCTGGGACACATTGCTAGGAATTGCACTCTCCCAAAACGTCCCCAAAACTCTGAGTACTTCAAAGACAAGATGTTGCTGATGCAGGCACAAGAAAATGGGACTGTGTTGGATGAAGAAGCTTTGCTCTTTCTGGCTGGTAATGATGGGAACACCTTTGATGCTGATGTGGATGATCAACCTGTTCAAGACATGGCTCTTAATGATCCAAATATCTTTCAAGTTGAAGAGTGTGATGCATTTGACTCGGACGTGGATGATGAACCAACTGCTCAAACAATCTTCATGGCTAATTTGTCTGCAGCTGCATCCTCTTCACAGCATCCTGACTTATCCATCACGTCTGCTATCTCTGAGGTACCAACATCTTCTAAACATGAGCTGAATAATTCTGCACCTGTACAGGGGGCATGTGGCTCTGTACAACTCAAGAATATTGTCAACACAGACATCACAAATATGGGTAATACCAATAATATCCCATATGAAATGTATGTGAATGACAATGGAACCCAAGTTGTACCGAGTGACATGCCGTCTATTGATTCTAGTAAGCATGAGATATATGAGCACTCTATATACAACCCTGATGATTCTCTGATCACTAGAATTAACGCCCTTAAGGATCAAGTAAACATTTATGAGCAGCGTGCTAAGTTTGAGTTGAATGAACGTGAGCAGAAAATGGAATGGCAACTGCGTACTTACATATCTGAAAATAATTCCAAACAAGAATCATTAAAAAGGGAACTAGTTTCTTTAAAGAACCAATTGAATCAAACCATCAAACAAAAACTTGAGGTTCAAAAAGGTTTGACTACAATCAAACAAGAATTCAAGGATAAAGAAACTAAACTTCTAAATGACTTCTCAAAATTAAAAACGCTAAAAAATAAATTGGAAGATAAGCTGTACACACAGGGCCAAACCATTCAATCTGCTCAAATGATGGAAAGCCACAGGAAGTTAAGTGATGAATTTAGTGAACCTGATACCTCCAAACCCAAAGCAAGATTCCTTAAAATAGGTCTAGGAGCACAACCTGCATTATATGATGCAAAAACTATGCTTGAACCTAACCATGCACCTCCTGATACTCGATCCTATGAGCACATCAATGAGGCAGAGGATAGAACTAGGGCAAAACTTGCTGAACGGTTAAAGGATCCTAAATGCATTGCTAAGAATCTCGTGTTTCACTATGATTATTCTAATGACAATCACACTGCAATCTTTGTTCCTCAAAAGAGAATTTTTCCTGAAAAAGTGTTTTGGAATATTGACATTGAGAAACTGCAAGCGGAAAGAGTTGTAGGCAACACACGCACTATGTTTAGAATTGCTCACCCAACTGCCTATCCCCTGAACACACCTAGGCACCTTGTTCCTTTCACTCTCCCCACACAATGCAATACTCTAATTGGGCTGTATGTGCTTGGTCAATTGTTCAATGACTTTGAGAAAACCTGTAAAATAAGAATTACACCTACAGGGATTACAGAAGGGGAAAGGGGTTTTGAGCAAACAAAACAGTGTTACCTAACTGAAGTTATGCCATTTTTTAAACTTCTAAAAGAACATTTTGAGGGACTTAAAAACACCATAAATGATGATGTGACTCAAATGAAAAAGGTTTTTGATGAAGTGGAAAGTGAGGGTAACCAACTTGCTATTGATCTCAAACACAGTGAAATTGACAGGAAAAACATTCTCATCATGAATGATAATTTGATTGCTAACTGCATTGCTAAAGATGTGTTTTATACTGTTACCGACTCTGCGCTATCTGCTCGACAATTTCATGAAATGTCGGTTACTCTGAATGTCTTCCAAAATCGTGTGATTGAGCTTGAGGGGGAGAATTACAAACTTATTAAAAAAATTCAAAACGATGATCATGATAACATGGTCAGGAATTTCTCAAAACTAGAAGTGGATAATCTGAACCTACAATTAAAATATCAACATCTAGAAGAAAGTATAAAAATACCAAATGCCAAGATATCTTCGGATGTTCCTGAATTTGATACATGTTTTGAATTAGCCAAAAAGGATGAAGTAATTCAAGCTCACTCAAACACGATTCGGAAGTTGAAGGTCCAAATTGCACAATTAAAATCGAACAGTAGCGATGTGATCAATACCAATTACCAGAAGCCTATGGATTCTCAAAATTTTCAAATACAAAGCATTATCAATGAGTTACAACATGAAAATGAGTGGCTTCGTGTTGAAATGTCCAACGCTAAACAACGTTATAAGGAATTGTTTGAGTCTATCAAAACTAAACGTGACCAAAACAATGAGAAAGTCACTTCTTTGTTAAATGAAATTGAGAATCTAAAGACCATGGTAAAGGGTAAAATGCCCGTTGTTTCATGTGATCATGCAATGTCCTATGTACCTGCTTGTTATAAATATGCGTGCGATGCAGTGAATGTTTCTCTTCCCCTTAGGAACAACAAGTTAGTTCATAATAACTATCTTAGAAATCTTAAGGATTGTCTGGCCATACTTAGAGAAACCATTGAAGATGAAAGAATAGCTAAACCACTTGATGATGTTATTATTGGTGCGTGCTTCCTCACTAACAGGGCTCAGGAATTATTAGAATATGCCATAGGATCATGCCCCAAGAATGATACCAAGTCGGATAGGACAACTGCATTGCACCCTCTCAGTGGCAACAAGCATGTCACAGTTGACGTTCCTCAAATCATGCCACAATCCTCCATCTTGATCACCAGTAAACAAGTAGCAACTAATCAGACTAATGTTCCCATCATTGCTTCTACAGGAGTAAAAGGTGTATCTAATGCTAGCAAGTCACAGCCTAAGGGCAATACAAAGAAAGATAGGACTTTGCCGGCTAAGAGCTCACTTATGAAGGAAGTAGAAGAGTCATCTAGGAACAATAAAGTGTTGCTTAGTGAAAGGAATCGAGTTATTTCAAACACTTGTGTGAACAATGATGTAATTAATTCGAATTCTGATGCTATTTGTAAGACATGTAACAAATGCTTATTTTATGGTAATCATGATGCATGTGTTGTGCCTTCTCTTAAATCTATTATACGATCACCAGATATGAATGTTTCTAGTGTTAAACGAGCAAAACAAGTATGGAATAAAACAGGAAAAGTGTTCACTAATGTTGGTTATCAATGGAGACCTACTGGAAGGAAATTCACTCCGAGGAAAATGTGCCCAGTGACTAGGACTACTAACTCTAGAGATATGCCTATTAGGAAGTGGAGACCTACTGGTAGACTATTTCCTATAGAAGCAATAGATACCACTTCTAGTTCTAGTGCATCAAAATGTGAACACTCCAGTGAAATACCTGTTACTTATGATAATCCAATATTTGAGTGTTCTAACCAAATGGACCCCAATTGTGTGTGGGGCTCCAGCTCTTTCAGTTATCCACGATTGTCTGGTTTCAAATGCAGGTCGTACAAATCGTCCTTTGGTATTTGGACTCAGGCTGCTCAAAACATATGACTGGTGATCGCTCAAGGCTCAAGAATTTCGTGGAAAAATTTATTGGTACGGTTAGGTTTGGGAATGACCACTTTGGGTCTATAATGGGTTATGGTGACTATGTCTTTGGAGACAGTGTTATATCCAGAGTCTACTACGTGGAAGGTCTTGGGCACAATCTATTTTCTGTTGGTCAATTCTGTGACTCAGATCTCGAAGTCGCCTTCAGAAAGCACACCTGTTTTGTTAGAGAATTAGATGGTGTTGATCTTCTCAAGGGGAGTCGGGGCACTAATCTTTACACCATCTCCATCGAAGATATGCTACGATCCTCTCCAATTTGCCTGCTCTCTAAAGCATCCAAGAACAAGTCATGGTTGTGGCATCGACGTTTAAACCATTTGAACTTCGGTACCATCAATGAACTTACACGTAAGGATCTTGTTCGAGGCTTGCCCAGACTCAAGTATGAAAAAGATCATCTGTGCTCCGCCTGTCAAATGGGCAAAAGCAAAAAGCATACCCATAAACCCAAAACCGTCAATTCAATCATGGAAGTTCTTCATACCCTTCATATGGATCTTTGTGGACCAATGAGGATTCAAAGTATCAATGGAAAGAAATATGTGCTGGTTATTGTTGATGATCACTCTCGATTCTCATGGGTGAAGTTTCTACGATCTAAAGATGAAACTCCTGAAACCATCATCAAACTCATCAAGATGTTGCAAGTCCGTCTTAACAAAACAGTTAGAGTCGTTCGTACAGATAATGGAACAGAATTTGTGAACAGACAACTTACTCTATTTTATGAAGGTGTCGGGATTAGTCATCAAAAGAGCATACCAAGAACTCCTCAACAAAATGGAGTTGTAGAAAGACGCAATCGCACCTTAGTTGAAGCTGCAAGGACTATGCTCATCTTTTCCAAAGCTCCTCTATTTCTTTGGGCCGAGGCAATTGCCACTGCATGCTACACTCAGAACCGATCCTTGATACATCCTCTCCACTGCAAAACTCCCTATGAACTGGTCCATGGCAGAAAACCCGACCTTTCGTTTCTTCGAGTTTTTGGTGCACTGTGTTATCCTACTAATGACAGTGAAGACCTTGGGAAACTCAAGGCCAAGGCCGACATTGGTTTCTTCGTTGGCTATGCTCCAGAGCGAAAGGGGTACCGAATCTACAACAAACGTACCAGAGATATAATGGAAACAATCCACGTTACTTTCGATGAGCTGACTGAGCAACCGGTTCCTGGACAATCAAGTTCTGGACCCGTACCTAATTTTTTGTCTCCTGGACCAATTAGTTCCAGGCTTGTACAGAATCCCATCCCTGCTGCTCCATTTGTACCCCCTACGAGTGAAGATTGGAAGATGTTGTTTGACCCAATGTTTGACGAATACTTTGAACCTCAACAAATGAATGCTCCCGAAGCTACAATGGTACAACCACCAGATGGGGGGGTGAATGATCAAGATGACAATAACGGACCATCCACTTCATTGTCATGGGATTCTGAAGCCCCCGCCATCAGTCAATCGGTCAGCATGTCCAATGACCAACCTTCACTTGCACATCGAGCGGCAAATGTAGATAATTCATCTGAAGTTAATCCTTTTGCTCCACCTGTTAATGAGCCGTTTGTTAACATCTTTGCTCCTGAACCTTCAAATGATGTAACATCCTCTGATAAATCTAACACGGCTACCTCAGTTCCACATTCTCAACCCCATGAATACCTTCGAAAATGGACCAATGATCATCCTATTGACAACATCATTGGGAACCCTTCACGTCCAGTATCAACCCGCAAGCAACTTGCAACTGACGCATTATGGTGTTTCTTCAATTCTGTTCTCTCTAAAGCTGAACCTAAAAGCGTCAAGGATGCAATGTCTAAACACTCATGGTTCACTGCAATGGTGGACGAGATTCATGAATTTGACCGACTGGACGTCTGGGAACTAGTACCACCTCCCGAGTGTGCTATGATCATTGCTCTCAAATGGATATTCAAGGTCAAACTTGATGAGCATGGAGATGTTCTGAAAAACAAAGCTAGACTCGTGGCAAAAGGATATCGACAAGAAGAAGGTATTGACTTTGAAGAATCCTTCGCTCCAGTTGCTAGAATAGAAGCCATAAGGATCTTTCTCGCTAATGCTGCAAGTCAAAACATGGTGGTTTATCAAATGGATGTCAAGACCGCATTCTTGAATGGGGATCTGAAAGAGGTGGTGTATGTATCTCAACCCGAAGGTTTTGTGGATCCAGAACGCCCTAATCACGTGTATCGATTAAAGAAGGCTCTATATGGGCTTAAACAAGCACCCAGGGCGTGGTACGACACCTTGTCTAAATTTCTTCTGGCCAACAAATTTTCCAAAGGCGTTGTTGATCCTACCCTCTTTACCAGAAAAACAGGCAAACACCTTCTACATGTACAAATCTACGTCGATGACATCATCTTTGCCTCGTCTGATCCCTCAGAATGTGATCGTTTCTCTCAAGAGATGAGCTCCGAATTCCAAATGTCTATGATGGGTCAAATGTCATTCTTTCTAGGACTGCAAATTTCTCAAAACCCCAATGGCATATTCATCAATCAATCCAAATACGCCAATGAAACGTTGAAGAAATTTGGATTCGACTCCAGTGATTCAGTTGATACTCCTATGATTGAACGTTCAAAGCTTGACGAAGATGATGTAGGAATTCCGGTCGATCAAACCATGTATCGAAGCGTGATTGGCTCATTAATGTACCTTACTGCAAGCAGACCCGACCTTCTGTTTGCAGTTTGTATTTGTGCCCGGTATCAATCCAAACCCACCAAGAAACATTTGGAAGCTGTCAAGAGAGTCTTTCGATACCTTAAAGGAACTATCCACATGGGCCTTTGGTACCCTAAAGAAACTTCTATGGCTCTCACAGCATATTCGGATGCTGATCATGCTGGATGTCAAGACACTCGTCGCAGTACATCTGGGGGCGCACAGTTTTTAGGAAATAAGTTAGTCAGTTGGTCTTCAAAGAAACAAATGAGTACATCCATCTCCTCCACTGAAGCTGAATACATTGCCATGTCATCATGCTGTGCTCAGATCCTCTGGATGCGATCTCAACTTTCTGACTATGGGCTCATTTGCAATAAGGTTCCTATGTACTGTGACAACAAAAGTGCAACTGCACTCTGCTGCAACAATGTCCAGCATTCAAGAACTAAACACATTGACATTCGACATCACTTCATCAGGGAACAAGTTGAGAAAGGAATTGTGGAACTTTACTTTGTGAGGACTGAGTTCCAACTAGCCGATATCTTCACCAAAGCACTTTCTAGGGAACGATTTCAATTCATCCTCCCACGCCTTGGTATGAAGAGTCTCACACCTGAGGATCTCAAATGTCTACAAGAAGATCAAGAGGAGTAAAGGGGTTGCTTCACATATCCTTGTATAGTATCAAATTAAAAAGAAAATAGAAAATTATAAACACATAAAAAAAAAAAAAAAAAAAAAAAAAAAAAAAAAAAAAATCTTTCGACATGTCTCTTGTATAATCGATATTATGTACGATTCTAGAAATGTCATTCAATAATGACACGGAATCATACATATGCTTGAGCAAGAGTTTTTCGGTTTCAAATAAAGTTCTTTTCAAAAACATGTCGTATCTCATAACATTATTTAAATATGGTTTGCTATTACTTCAGATAGCAACCCGGTTTTCAAAATGAGGAAAACACGTCGCCAAAAAGACGGCTGTTCCTAGCAAAGGGTGCCGTTCATCCGAGGGTGAATTACTTTATATTCATGCACCCTCGATCTAATGTACGCTTCAGTGCATTATTTCTTGATAAAGAAGAGAAATCTTCTTTTTATCGCTAAATACTTTTCCTTCTATGATTTTTCCGAAAAGTGTTTGTGCAAAACTTGGTGGTACCATGAAATTTTGAATGAAAATCAAATTGAACTCAAAAGTTTGATAAAATTTTCACTCAATCAATGACGTTAATAGTTTATGAAAATATTTATGCTTTAACATCCGTCATTGATTAAGGGGGAGAGTGATTTCTCAAAATTTTATATATCATCAAAACTCCCCACACTTCGTACATAAAACCTTGCAACAAAATGTTTTGTGATGTGTTATGTGTCAGAATGAGTAAATTTTCAAAGAGTTTTCACTAAAACTTCGAATCTTTTACAAACTCTTCAAATCTGACACATAACAACCTCCCTCACAGTTTGAGGGGGAGCTAGAAAAAGTTCCTTTTATCAGAAAATATTAAACTTGACCGCATTTCTCTCCCAAAAACGCTTTCTAAATTATTTAAATCAATTGAGATCAAAAATCTCGTAAGATTTGAAATTTTTGATCGGGGGAGAGAATGTGATTTAAATATGAAATCTGATAATCAAAAGTGATCTTTTGTACTCAATAATAGGCTCCCACATATGTGCTAAACACTTTCGAATATCGATGCACATATTAAGGGGGAGCAAAAGGCGTTTGTGGAAGTTATACCAAAGACCGACCATTTATCTTTATGCATGGAGTTATAAGGTTGGTTAAGGTTAGGTATGAATTCCCATGATCCACCAGAACCGGAAGGATCTTCCCAGGGACAATCCTCTAGATAGAATAGAAGTCCTTAAGAATGATTGAAAAAAGGAGTAAAGTGAGAAAGGGAAGAGTGCGGACTGAGATAGAGCTAGGACTGGAACAAACCCAACAAGGTTCTAGTGGTGAAGTCTCGGTAAGCACTGAAGGGGTTGAAGAATGAAAAAGAAATATAATGAGAAAGGGTGAAAAGAAATAGCCCTCCATATATTCAACCTTAGGGCAGAAACCGGGTTCAATTCATAACCTACTGGCGGTTACTAAGGTAACACCGGTATTGAAGACAAGACGTCATGGACCCAGTGACGCACTGCACTAAACTTCCCAACCACTCAAGTTCTCTTAAAAGAGCTTGTTTCATTCTCACGGGGAACCCTGTGCAATGTATCGACCGCTCATTGCGAGCTATGTTGATACCTAAAACAGGAGACGCCTCCCCAGTCTCCAGGAGCGGATCAAAACGCACTATTGAGTCTAGAGCCATGAGATCATCCATAAATCTCGTTAGGACACATTCCAAATATGCTTATTGTTTCACATAATGTGGAAAATAAGATAAAATATTTAGAGTCCTACGCATTATCCTTGTGGTATTGCCAGAACATCCGAGTGATATGAAAATATTCACAATGACGATGGAAATCCTTCTAGAGCGAACATCTCTCAAGCTCTTGGTAGGTGACATGTGAGATCCATCTTGGATCGATGATCAAGTGAAAACTGGAAAGCAACAATGGTGCGAGTCAATTTTGAATCAAACTTGTTCCAGGATATGGATTGACGGATACTTTTGCCAAAAACTCTCAATGTGCTCACCAACTTATCTTTCGAGCACATTGATTGTGTACAATATCTTTCAAACAAAAGTATTTTTGATGGAAATGTGATTCAAAGTACAAAACTCTCGTCGTGTCTCAAAAATGTTTATCATAGGACACACGAGTGATTTCTATAAATCAATTTCTCATCAATCCGTGAATATCAATTCACCGATTCACTCTATCGTGCTGTCTGCTTTGAGACGTTCCGGTATGAGAACATGCTTAGTATGAAGATTCCAAAGTGGATTCTTTGGAAAATTCATTACTACAAGCTGGAAATTCCTGTCAAGGAGAGTCTTCTTTAAAAGAGACTCTACCTGATCACAGGTCGGTTTTCACAAAACCGGAGGGTAGTCTGTCCTCGCAGAATGAATGACAAAGCCATATTCGTTCTCTATCTTTATTGCTAACTGTTTTATTTCAGGGACACATATAAAGATGGCGTTGATGGCTCCTATTTCCAGCTGAATCGGGTCAATCCATACCTCATGCTCACACACATCCTCTTCACTATTAATGACGATGAGAGACTTGCTACAACAAATGTTGAGAGACTACCAACAACGTTTCCGCAACTCTGATGAAAAAGTCTCCTGATCCACAACCCTTAAGTCAAAGTCTCCTGATCTAGAAGGGTGTGAGCATGATGGTCCTTAGTCACTACATCACATGAAGGCAATACAACTATGGATGAGCTTGGAGATTTACTTTGGCTGATGATCTCAAAGAAGCTCAAAGATCACACATCGCAAAGGAACTCAAATCACAAGTCCATTGCTGGATGTACAAAGTGTGCTGAAAAGTGAAGAATCAGAACCTACAAGCTACAAGATCAAAAGAATGCTTGAAGAACAAAGAGCTTAATTTCAAAGGTGACCTCGCTTAGGGGGAGATTGTTAGGAATACAAATATTCCTATAAAAGTCTCGGTCACCTAATGATTGTAATAGCATTAAGGTAGCTCGTAGTTAGTTAGTATATTAGTTAATTAGTATTAGATTAAGTAACACCGTGGAAGAAGGAACGGGTCTTCACCCACTGTATGCCTGATCCACAGCCCGGGAGTGGGCGTAATATTGTAACTATAAATACCCCTCTCCATATGTGGAGAGGGTTGGACCTTCATTTCATTTTAATCTAATCTTTTCCTTTTCCTTTCAAGGTTCCTCTCTTTCTCTCCTCTCCTCCCTCCTCCTCATCTCTACGCATCACTCTACACCACTTGAACATGTTTCCAACATAATTAGTATTCTACAGGGTTGACTTTGATTACTTTTGATCTTAATTCATTGACTGTTTTATGTTACTTAAGCTATAATAAGACTTAATAAGGCTAAAACTTACACTTGTGAACCAAATTAATACCTATACTACTTGAAAACCAACTCAGTTATAAGCTTAAACCAATTGAGTTGTGATTTTGACTTTTGGTGAAACAAGGCCAAAGTGTTATGCTTGTTTTGAGCTCTAATGGACCTAAGTGACTTAAATGAACAAGAAACAGCAACAATGAAACACCACAATACCTTGAACTACACAAATCCAAACACTCCTTATATATTGACTGTTTTGTGTTTTTCAAATCAAATGGGTGCTAGGGCTTAAGAGCCTGATCCACAACTACTTATTATGATAAGTTAAACTTATTTAAGCACTTAGAAACAGATTATAAACACAAATGATCAAAGATACTAATTATACTAATTAACTGCCAAATTAAGGATTTTAAAGTAACTATGGAATTTAACAAACAAACTACTGATTTCAAGCTAGATTATTACTATTTAACACTAAACAAACTCAAAAAAGCTAAAAAGCAATGAAATAAGCAATGCTACAGTACCAATCTAGAAATGAGTTTTCAAGAGCTTACAATATGCCATCCAGCTTAATCCAAGAACCAAGGACCATAAGAACCAATCCTAACACTCCCCTTGGAGTTCTAACCCACAGCCATCCAGAATTCACTATGCTCCAATTGCTTTTCAACAAGAAACCTGCAAGTTTGACTTTATTTGACTTTTTTATGATTTTTGATTTTTAATACCTAACCTGTATTTTAATGGTTTCTAAAAGCTTCTTTGAGCTTTCTGGGAGCCTACATGAGCTTAAAAGTCCATGGATTCAACTATCAAGAGCAACACAGCTTAAATGAAAACTTGAGATAAATTGAAATTTGCACAATCTAATTTATAACTTGAAGCTTGATTTTTATTACTAAGAAACTTCAAAGATACAATGAAAACAGAGATTACACTATTTGAAAGCTAGGTTACACAAAGATAATTTGAAAACAACTTATACGACCTAAAATTATTGAAATTAAACTAATACTCTTCTTCTTGGACTTCTCTTCCTTTTATAAGCCACCATTAGGGTTCCATTTATCTTCTGAGTAAATCCCACATCATTCTTGAGCCATTGGATGGCTGAAACGCTCTAATCTTTTGCCACGTGTTTTGGCGGGAAAGATTGATTTTGCAATTTGTTCTGCTAATTGCCAAGAGGGGGTGCATTAAATGCTGAGGTGATTAGGTGTATGGTGAGTGGTTTGGGCGGTGGATTTGACAAGGATGGTGGGGTGGTGGTGATGTGATGGTCTGCAAGTGGGAGGGAAGGCTGGGAGAGGGAAAGGGGGTAGGGGTGGTGTTTATTTGACGGTTTGACCAAGGGTCAACCTTTGACCCCGTTTTAATATAAAAGGTGTGGGTGGGCTGATGGTATTTTGGGCCTAAAAAGGAGGATGGGCTTTGGTTTGTTTTGGATTGGACTTTGGATTTGGTTTTAATAGATATTAAGGGTCCGGTTTAGTTAAAATGTATCACAAGGACCTTTTTTGTAATTTTGCCGAAAGTTTGGGGGTATAATTTGGCATTCTTCCAAAGTACTCATGAGGATATTTATTGCCAAGTTTCCATAGTCCAAGGTTTCATGTTGACTTTTCACCTTTGACTTTTCCAGGGACTAAAACTGCCAAACTTTCAAACTTCTGGGACCTGTTTTGCAATTTCACAAAACTTTTCAACCAAGGACCAATCCTGCCATATATGAGAAGTACAAGGACAAAAATTGTTTTTCTCAAAGTGTTAATATCCCAGGGACCATTTTTGACAAATTTCCAAACTTCAGGGACTAAACTTGACATTTTGTGAAACTTTGCACCAAAGGACTAATTGTGTAACTTTTTGATTTAAAAGGGCCTTTGGTGACTTTTTCAAGTTTTTAGAACAACCAGGGACTAGATTTGACAACTTTTGAAAGTTGAGGGACTGAAACTGCCAATTTTGCAAACTTTGTACGTTTTTCATCTGTTTTTTATTATTTTGCATTTGAAACATGTAAAACACATTCCTGTGATATTTTCACTATTTTGATACAATATTGAGTGTTTTTAGATGTTTTGGCAGCTCAGAAAAGGTAAAAATTATGAGTATTTACACACTCATCAATCCCCCACACTAAAACATTGCTAGTCCCTAGCAATCTTTTGAGAAAAACTTGATGGATTTGAAAAACTCTTTACCAAAAGCCATCACTTCTGGAGTAGCCAGGTGTGAGAACTGCGGTACACCTGATAACCATGTGATTTTAAGCAAACCACCAGCTGTCAACGGATTTGATTAGTCTTTACCAAAAGCCGTTTGCTTCTGGACTAGCCAACTCTTGATGGACTAAGTCAACATCTTGGTGAGCTGATTACCAATTATGGATTTTCCACGGCCTTTACCACAAGCCATAATCTTGTGGGCTAGCCAACTCATTCGCTTTATGGGATATGGCGAGTTGATTTACCATACAATTTTTGGCAAATTACAAGCCATCAACGGGTTTGAGATGTCTTTACCAAGAGCCGTTTGCTCCTAGACTAGCCAATCCATTTGTCATTTAGACATGGCAGACTGATTACCACAAAAATTTTGAAATAAAGTGAATTTTTTTTTTAAAATTTAGGCGTAAAATGGGGGTACTTAGAAAGTATTTTGTGATAAAATTCGTAAGAATTCCCCCCCCCCCTCCCCCCCCACACTAGAATTGAATATTGTCCTCAATATTCAAAGTTCCGGCTATTATGCCGAATCGCTGAACGGAAAAAGCTAATATTCGAAACTAACTGTGGAAATATCGATTTTATTTTTCACTTTATTTATCTGTACATACAATCACACATTTTTTTTTTGAACTGGAACTTGTATACATATTTATTTTTCAAAAGGTGGGGGACGGCCACTCCCCCACACTAGAGTGGTAGAAAGTAGAAAGAAGTCAGAGATATGGGTGAAAACCCATATTTTGCTAATTTTTGTTCACCGAGTCACTAGCTTGACTCGATCCCCGAATTCATTGGTCCATGGGGAAAGTTTGGAGATTCGGGACAACCATGGGTGGTATGTCCTCTCCAAAATAATGTTTCAAACGATGACCATTCACTTTGAAGTTGGGACCTTCGGGTTGAGATAACTCAACAGTCCCGTATGGATATACTTTAGCAACAGTGAATGGTCCAGTCCATCGGGTTTTTAATTTCCCCGAGAAGATCTTTAACCTTGAGTTGAAAAGAAGGACTCTGTCACCGACGTTGAAAATGCGGTTCTTAATCTTAGAGTCGTGAATCTTCTTTGTCTTTTCTTTGTAGATCAAAGAGTTCTCGTAGGCTTGATCACGAAGTTCGTTTAATTCATTGAGTTGAACCTTACGGTGATCACCGGCTTTATGAAGATCATAGTTTGCATGTTTCAAGGCCCAGTAGGCTTTGTGCTCGAGCTCGATCGGTAAATGACATGCCTTCCCGTATACAAGCTTGTATGGAGTACACCCGATGGGTGTTTTGTAAGCTGTACGGAAGGCCCAGAGTGCATCATCTAGTTTATCCGACCAGGAAGCACGGTTTTCACCTACGGTCCTCTCAAGAATCCGTTTAATACCACGGTTGGAAACCTCCACCTGCCCACTTGTTTGTGGGTGATACGCGGTTGAAAGACTGTCACAACTCGTAAATTCTGGTCATTTTCCCGAACTTTCACATTTACTATTCATCAGTTACTATTCACAGAACACTATTCATCATTTTACTATTCATCGTTTTCGGAGTCAGTTTGAGATTTCGAGAAGCGTTCGAAAATTTTACTATTCACATGACACTATTCACTTCTGGAGGGAAAACACTATTCACGTGCATTACTTATTTCATCGTAAATTTAGTTTACGGGTATTTAAATTCGCGTAACCAGTTAGGTTTAGTTGCGAATTCATGCATCATCAGTAGGGATACGTCATATAGACTAGAGTAGTCTACATATCATCAGTAACGTCATCAGCATTTTAGATCATGCGTGGATACGCATCATTTACGTATGCTTAATTTGTAATTAACGTTACCTCTCAGTTTTACTACTAACATATACCCAATACTTCCGACTATGATCTTAACATATTTTCATACTCATTATAATGATATCAAAATTATAATATTAAGTTACCCGGTGTTTTCAAGTCAACTACTACATTTTTACGTTAGGAGCTTATAACTCTGTCGGTTTGCGATATTTCAACCCGATATTTATTTTAACACCCGATTCTCATTAGGAATGTAATTTCATGATTTTTACAACTTCGTCATATTTTATTTCAACTCGTCACGATTTATTTTTAGTTAACACGATACCCAAAACTTACAACGTAACACATTATATACACTAAATGACTAATAATACACTTAATACTACCCAAAACTACAAATATCTTCAAGTAATCACACATGGTCGACATATGTAGATTGAAAATTCACAAGGTTACTTTCATTTGACTTCTTAATTACCATTATGCCACAACTTTAAGATATTTGCAAATAAGATCTAATTTTCAACACATAATCATTATTTTACAAGATGAAACTAGCAATATTCTCTCTTTGTCTCATCACAACCCACGGCAACAACAACTATAGAAAGAAACCATGGAATTTTTCAAGCAAAAATGATTCTTAACTACTCTAGTATACTTCTCTTTTGATTTTGAAATAAAAATCAAGAAGTATTTAGGAACCTTGTCACTTTTAACCTCTCCAAACTACTAGTAAGTCTCTAATGATTTTTTTTAATCTTTACATATGGTTACATGGTGTATTTTTATTATCTAGACACAAAACATGCATATATACTTATGTTAATTATACCACTTTCAAGTATATATGGTTTATATTAATTTATCACAAACCTATGATCATTCCCTTAAAATCCCACCAAATTTTGTGAAGTTTAGGACTCCATGACACCCTAAGAAGGTGTATGGTAGATTAAGGGTTGTATCGAAGTTGGTTGGAAAGTTTTAGTACAAGTTAGTGACTAGGAAACCAAGTTTTGGACAATAAAAGTACCTACTGTCCCATTTTGTAACACGTGGGAAACTCAGGGTCTAGGGTGTAACTTTGGACCAAAGATTTATAAAATACATTCCGAGACGAAACTATGGCCGAAAACGGGGATAAAAACGAGTTAATAACGAAGGAGATATGATTTTCCGAAGTTTAACGACGAAAAGTATTTTCAGAAAATATAGTTGCTGTTGGGTAACTTTTGTTGGACAAAATGAGACATTTAACGTAACCTAGACAAGCCGAACTACTAAAAATGTGATAGTACATGTTCCCACGATTCCGAGGATATAAAGAACGTAGGAAACGGGCTTATAACGACAAAGATGCAAGCGTTTGAACTTAGACGATTTTTACAAATTTCTAGGGGTGTGCGCGGTTCGGTTTGGGTCGGTTTTTGGCTAAAACCGAAACCGAACCGAAATGTTCGGTTTTTATAGAACTCGAAACCGTAACCGTTCGGTTTTTGGCGGTTCGGTTTTTTCGGTTTTTCGTCGGTTTCGGTTCGGTTTTTCGGTTTCTAACCGTTTATATTTAGGCATGAAAATTTTATACCAATAAACTTGTATTACATAGAAAATTGGTTATTCTTATTTTTTTTAGTGTAAGCATAATTATATTTATTCCATAATTATATAATTATACACATATAAATGAGACACATACATGTAAACAAACATACACATAGTATGATAATCGTTATATATTTATTGATATATTCTCAAGTAAACACACGACACGACAAACACACATATAAATATAAAAGTTAAGATAAATATATTATCTATCTACCCACAAAATAAATATAAACTTGTAAATTTGATTTATTTAGTTATTTATTTATATTATGTTAATTATATATTTTTATATAATAAAATCGGTTCGGTTCGGTTTTTACGGTTCGGTTTTTGGACGAAAACCGAAACCGAACCGTATATTTCGGTTTTTGAAAAATTAAAAACCGAACCATCGGTTTTTAGTTTCGGTCGGTTTTTTCGGTTTTCGGTTCGGTTTCGGTTTTTTCGGTTTTGTTTGCTCACCCCTACAAATTTCCTTCAGCACTATTATTATTATTTTTGCCACTAAACAGTTTTTGAGTTGCACCACTTTTTCGGCTGTCTTTCTCCATGATTAGTAAGGTTTGAGTCCGAGCCATAGTTTTATGAAATCAAGATCTTCCAGCAAACTTTTCAAATCAATTGGCCGTTCGTCGAATAGACTTATAACGAATAAACTACAGCCTCATCTTTTTACCCGAAAATCCTTTCAAAGTTATTATTTTGACAGCTTTTACTATAATAGAACTTTCTAAGTGTTGAATATTATATTTTCAAGTAACGACATTGGAAGCGATATTTCTTAACCATCGAGGCGCGTACGATCAAAAGTTAAATGAGACAACACCTAGATAATGTTACAAGGTTTTCAAAAACGCCGAGTTTCATCACTAACACTTAACGTACAATATTTTGCGACTAGTTTTGCGAAGCCATTTAGGCATATTTTCAAGTAATGAAAATGTTATATTTTGCGACAAAAACCTTTTATTTGCTGATAGAACACCAAACGAGGATCGTGGAGTACCGTTTCAACCTATTTACATGGAAAGTATTCATCAACCTAACGAGACGTCAAAAATGTATTTTTCGACGATAAACGTTATTTTCAAAACTAACGAGTGGTATCGATAACATACGTATTTGCATGTGTAGCATCATTTCATTTCTTACATTAGACCATATCATTCATATTAGGTTGCGGTTAGAGATCGAACCTCATTTCGTGTATCCACTTTTGCCATCATAGCTATCGCACCAGGTGAGTCATAGCCCCTACTCTTTTAATTGTTTTGTAAACTCTTTGGGGGAGAATACATGCTCGTTTTACTTAAACGCATTACTTGCTATACATGGTTGATTACTCAAATATTTTCAGCTTTATCTAAATACTTGTTTGATTATCCGAGTACAATACTATTCACTTGTTACCTACTTGCTATTTACTCATGGACATGAGTGCATAAATTTAAACTATTTACAGATTGCCTAAGATTGCCTAAGTGAAGAACCGGTAGCTACATTTCATAGGTATGTGTACCTATATTTCATAGGTATGTGACTACCTACATTTCATAGGTATGTATGATTACCTACATTTCATAGGTATGTGATTACCTACATTTCATAGGTATGTGTGATTACCTACATTTCATAGGTATGTGATTACCTACATTTCATAGGTATGTGATTACCTACATTACTTGGGAGCGTAACCTCCTACATATAGCTAGAAAACCTTTTCGGTGCCTTGAACTTAGTGCAATCAATATTCTTTCCTAAACTTGTGCTATGAAACTTTGTTCGATAAACTATTTATGCGTTTTGCTTATGGTCAGATTCATTTATATGGCGACATCGCCATGGCTACATTATTACTCTTACCTTTATATAGCGACATTGCTACACTTATCTTTGAATCTTGGTCCACATATTACATTTGTTTACACAAACTAAATCATATTTGGCAGTGGGTCGTAAACACACAGGTTACAAGTCTCTTATGCCGGGACTTAGAACTGAGTAGATTTACGATGCCTTTGTTGGGAAATCCTCAGTCATATGCATTACATTCTTTTTCACAAGATTCTATGAACTCACCAACCTCGTGTTGACACTTTAGCATGTATTTTCAGGTTTTAAGCAATGGCACGCTACAGGAGGTTTTGGCAGGGCATGGCATGGTCATAGAAGACTCTGATTATTCATTTGGGGACCATTTTAAACTATTTTAAGGGCATACTTCCGCACTACTTTTAACAATGTAAATTCAACATTTTGATTTAACTATTTTATTCTAAATGATTCAAGTGAAAACCATTTTTGAACTTGTGTTGTAATACCAATTGAGTTACACCCCAGCTACATGTATGCTTCCGCTGGACCCGATTTTGGGGGTGTGACAGATTGGCATCAGAGCTTTGGCTATAGCGAACTGAGTGTTTTTAAAACCTAGACTATAGCTACTTTTACGAAAACTTAACCCTATGACCGTCACGTACCTGCCTGCCAAGCTGAAGCCTCATTTGTGGTTAGTTGCTGACATAGGTGATGAGATTTGTGTCTCATTATCTGATATATTATATTTATTTATTATAGTTGATTACTATAATTGTCTTTCATATAAGCATGTTCACGTATCATATATGTCACCCTGTTACGTTTTTCCTTGCATAGTTTCATCATTTGACCTCGATTTGGTCACTTACTTTTGTCTTTTAGAACGTCTTGGTATTCGTGAAGGACATGGTATTAGTATAACTGTGGTGAGTATTTCAAAATTCATGGAACTCGGTGGAAAATAGACTAGTCATCTATATTTAACCCGGGATAGTGAGATATAGGCTGACAGCCTATGTCTGACTCAGAGATAAATTTTGCAACACTGAGAATAGTTATAATAAAATTTTGTCTGGATTGAATCCTCTACTAAATTTCCAAATGTTTCATTTATGTGTGTGTATACCCTTATTGTCAGAATATTTATACTTTTCATCACCTCGTGAACCGCCGCTTGGAAGCACGTCAATTGATCATTTCATCTCATGAACATTCACGTCTATGCATGATACACTTACATCACAATATTTTCTTTTATCACAATCTCATTTTGTCGCAGTTGTCACAGTCTCTTCCCTTCTCGCCATCATTATTATTTCCCTTTCCCATCCCTATTTATATAAGGAATTAGCTGACACTATATAGTTTCCTATGCCACTCATCCCTCACTACCACCAATATTGATAAGTGGATATTATCAATGACACCCCTAGGAAAGACTTTCCATACCATCTATAAGGAGAATCTCTCGGTACATTAAGACCATTCAAAGCTCATCAGAAATCTCAGGATATCACAAAACAATTCGAACCACTATCACTGGCCTGATCACCAAAATTTCATCATCTAGAAAGTATTGGCTTGACTGAATTACAAGATTCGTTTAGATACGAGTGCTCACTAAGCAACACCATAGAGATAAATCCAACTTTCTAAACAAGACTATAGAACATTCAATTGAATATGACCTCACCAATAGACATCATTCAAACATGTTAGGCACCCTTGCATTTGTGCAGACATACCTACCCGACTATTTTATCCTCTTGATACTTTTACTTTTAAATGGATTTTTCTCCAAACTACAGTTATACAAAACATATATCTTGTAAGAAATACTTTTCTGAGGCACTTATTTTGATAAGCAAATTCCTTTTGGTTAATCCTTTACAAAACTATTGAATTGTTAGGAAATTTTAAACATCGATCTTTGGTAAACCATATTATCCACCTTATATTGAAAACTGTCCTATCTTGCATAACTATTAAATCTTGAAACATCAAGAAAAATGTTACTTAAAAAGCCGTTTGCTTAAAGTTGTAAATTTATTTATTCAGGGAAGGTTTATGAACAAAACACACAATCTCAAAACAAACTTTGAAAAATCAATCACTATATTACATCACTTATAAATTTAGGATTTTGTGATATGATGACATAGAACTTGGGAAAAATCTTAGTAATGGAGACTAAGCATCGTAGGTGGGGAAAGACTCAATTCATGACATCCTGCGGAGGATCACAACCTTATCCTAATCTATTATTTTCAACAACACACTTTGATGGGCTTAACCTTGTAAGATTTTTCCACAAGATTCATGATACCTATTCCAACTATTCCTAATAGAGGAATTCGATTCACCTCAAGCTCCTAGCAATTTCATTAAGATTCCTTTGGAACCACATCACCTATCATCTTCAGACCAATGGTTAGAATTAGAGAATGATACAAACATAGGGAGATATGCCCAAATCGGGTGTGATTGACTCTAGAAATGGTTGGGCTAACCATTTGCTATAAATCGGATTCATTGACAACAATAGCTATCACAAGATTCCAAAGACAACACCATTGAGACACAATTCACAAACATGGAGAGATAAACCCGAGATACATAGGACCATTCAATATTTCAGATAGTATGGGCCTAGTGCCCTACAGACTTGGGCTCCCATTAGAGCTCAGTAGCTTACACGATAAATATCACCATCTTTTCACCAATACCACTCTAGAGACCAACTTAAACTGAACTTCGGGACGAAGTTCCTTTTAGAGGGGAAAACTGTCACAACTCGTAAATTCTGGTCATTTTCCCGAACTTTCACATTTACTATTCATCGGTTACTATTCACATAACACTATTCATCATTTTACTATTCATCGTTTTCGGAGTCAGTTTGAGATTTCGAGAAGCGTTCGAAAATTTTACTATTCATATGACACTATTCACTTCTGGAGGGAAAACACTATTCACGTGCATTACTTATTTCATCGTAAATTTAGTTTGCGGGTATTTAAATTCGCGTAACCAGTTAGGTTTAGTTGTGAATTCATGCATCATCAGTAGGGATACGTCATATAGACTAGAGTAGTTTACATATCATCGGTAACGTCATCAGCATTTTAGATCATGCGCGGATACGCATCATTTAAGTATGCTTAATTTGTAATTAACGTTACCTCTCAGTTTTACTATTAACATATACCCAATACTTTCGACTATGATCTTAACATATTTTCATACTCATTATAATGATATCAAAATTATAATATTAAGTTACCCGGTGTTTTCAAGTCAACTGCTACATTTTTACGTTAGGAGCTTATAACTCTGTCGGTTTGCGATATTTCAACCCGATATTTAATTTAACACCCGATTCTCATCAGGAATGTAATTTCATGATTTTTACAACTTCGTCATATTTTATTTCAACTCGTCACGATTTATTTTTAGTTAACACGATACCCAAAACTTACAACGTAACACATTATATACACTAAATGACTAATAATACACTTAATACTACCCAAAACTACAAATATCTTCAAGTAATCACACATGGTCGACATATGTAGATTGAAAATTCACAAGGTTACTTTCATTTGACTTCTTAATTACCATTATGCCACAACTTTAAGATATTTGCAAATAAGATCTAATTTTCAACACATAATCATTATTTTACAAGATGAAACTAGCAATATTCTCTCTTTGTCTCATCACAACCCACGGCAACAACAACTATAGAAAGAAACCATGGAATTTTTCAAGAAAAAATGATTCTTAACTACTCTAGTATACTTCTCTTTTGATTTTGAAATAAAAATCAAGAAGTATTTAGGAACCTTGTCACTTTTAAACCTCTCCAAACTACTAGTAAGTCTCTAATGATTTTTTTTAATCTTTACATATGGTTACATGGTGTATTTTTATTATATAGGCACAAAACATGCATATATACTTATGTTAATTATACCACTTTCAAGTATATATGGTTTATATTAATTTATCGCAAATCTATGATCATTCCCTTAAAATCCCACCATATTTTGTGAAGTTTAGGACTCCATGACACCCTAAGAAGGTGTATGGTAGATTAAGGGTTGTATTGAAGTTGGTTGGAAAGTTTTAGTACAAGTTAGTGACTAGGAAACCAAGTTTTGGACAATAAAAATACCTACTGTCCCATTTTGTAACACGTGGGAAACTCAGGGTCTAGGGTGTAACTTTGGACCAAAGATTTAGAAAATACATTCCGAGACGAAACTATGGCCGAAAACGGGGATAAAAACGAGTTAATAACGAAGGAGATATGATTTTCCGAAGTTTAACGACGAAAAGTATTTTCAGAAAATATAGTTGCTGTTGGGTAACTTTTGTTGGACAAAATGAGACATTTAACGTAACCTAGACAAGCCGAACTACTAAAAATGTGATAGTACATGTTCCCACGATTCCGAGGATATAAAGAACGTAGGAAACGGGCTTATAACGACAAAGATGCAAGCGTTTGAACTTAGACGATTTTTACAAATTTCCTTCAGCACTATTATTATTATTTTTGCCACTAAACAGTTTTTGAGACGCACCACTTTTTCGGCCGTCTTTCTCCATGATTGGTAAGGTTTGAGTCCGAGCCATAGTTTTATGAAATCAAGATCTTCCAGCAAGCTTTTCAAATCAATTGGCCGTTCGTCGAATAGACTTATAACGAATAAACTACAGCCTCATCTTTTTACCCGAAAATCCTTTCAAAGTTATTATTTTGACAGCTTTTACTATAATAGAACTTTCTAAGTGTTGAATATTATATTTTCAAGTAACGACATTGGAAGCGATATTTTTTAACCATCGAGGCGCGTACGATCAAAAGTTAAATGAGACAACACCTAGATAATGTAACAAGGTTTTCAAAAACGCCGAGTTTCATCACTAACACTTAACGTACAGTATTTTGCGACTAGTTTTGCGAAGCCATTTAGGCATATTTTCAAGTAATGAAAATGTTATATTTTGCGACAAAAACCTTTTATTTTCCGATAGAACACCAAACGAGGATCATGCAGTACCGTTTCAACCTATTTACATTGAAAGTATTCATCAACCTAACGAGACGTCAAAAATGTATTTTTCGACGATAAACATTATTTTCAAAACTAACGAGTGGTATCGATAACATACGTATTTGCATGTGTAGGATCATTTCATTTCTTACATTAGACCATATCATTGATATTAGGTTGCGGTTAGAGATCGAACCTCATTTCGTGTATCCACTTTTGCCATCATAGCTATCGCACCAGGTGAGTCATAGCCCCTACTCTTTTAATTGTTTTGTAAACTCTTTGGGGGATAATACATGCTCGTTTTACTTAAACGCATTACTTGCTATACATGGTTGATTACTCAAATATTTTCAGCTTTATCTAAATACTTGTTTGATTATCCGAGTACAATACTATTCACTTGTTACCTACTTGCTATTTACTCATGGACATGAGTGCATAAATTTAAACTATTTACAGATTGCCTAAGTTAAGAACCGGTAGCTACATTTCATAGGTATGTGATTACCTATATTTCATAGGTATGTGACTACCTACATTTCATAGGTATGTGTGATTACCTACATTTCATAGGTATGTGATTACCTACATTTCATAGGTATGTGTGATTACCTACATTTCATAGGTATGTGATTACCTACATTTCATAGGTATGTGATTACCTACATTACTTGGGAGCGTAACCTCCTACATATAGCTAGAAAACCTTTTCGGTGCCTTGAACTTAGTGCAATCAATATTCTTTCCTAAACTTGTGCTATGAAACTTTGTTCGATAAACTATTTATGCGTTTTGCTTATGGTCAGATTCATTTATATGGCGACATCGCCATGGCTACATTATTACTCTTACCTTTATATAGCGACATTGCTACACTTATCTTTGAATCTTGGTCCACATATTACATTTGTTTACACAAACTAAATCATATTTGGCAGTGGGTCGTAAACACACAGGTTACAAGTCTCTTATGGCGGGACTTAGAACTGAGTGGATTTACGATGCCTTTGTTGGGAAATCCTCATTCATATGCATTACATTCTTTTTCACAAGATTCTATGAACTCACCAACCTCGTGTTGACACTTTAGCATGTATTTTCAGGTTTTAAGCAATGGCACGCTACAGGAGGTTTTGGCAGGGCATGGCATGGTCATAGAAGACTCTGATTATTCATTTGGGGACCATTTTAAACTATTTTAAGGGCCTACTTCCGCACTACTTTTAACAATGTAAATTCAACATTTTGATTTAACTATTTTATTCTAAATGATTCAAGTGAAAACCATTTTTGAACTTGTGTTGTAATACCAATTGAGTTACACCCCAGCACATGTATGCTTCCGCTGGACCCGATTTTGGGGGTGTGACAAAGACGATGAGTAACACCGTACTTAAGCATGACTTTTGCGAATTGATCATTTCAAAAGTGAGTACCGCGATCACTAATGATGGCACGGGGAGTTCCAAAACGAGCAAAGAGGGATTTCAAGAATTTCACAACAACTCGGGCATCGTTAGTGGGTAAGGCCTTAGCCTCAACCCATTTTGACAAGTAGTCAACAGCCAGGAGAATATATTTGTTTCCACGAGAAGATGGGAATGGCCCCATAAAATCAATGCCCCAGACGTCAAAGATTTCACAAACTTGAATGGCATTTTGTGGCATTTCGTTCTTTTGTGAAATATTTCCGTGACGCTGACAAGCATCACAAGCTTTGACTAACTCGTGGGTATCCTTATAGATCGTGGGCCAATAGAAACCGGAATCAAACACATTTTTGGCGGTGTAGTTAGGACTATGGTGACCCCCGGTGGGTCCAGCATGGCAAGCCTTGAGAATATCAGCGTCTTCCTGATCGTATACACATCGCCTGATGACTTGATCGGCACAGATTTTGAAGAGAAAGGGGTCGTCCCATAAGTAATGTTTAACGTCTTTGAAGAATTTGTTCTTCTGTTGGGACGCCATCCCCTTCACAATGAAGTTACCCGCATGGTAATTTGCAAAGTCGGCAAACCATGGGGTAGTAGAGTCACCACGAAAAGCAACCGCATTGAGTGTCACGAGAGGAAATGTTTCATTTATTTCCTTTTTCTCGGACACATCCTGGTGAGGTTTTTCTAATCATGAAAGATGATCAGCAGCAAGGTTCTCGGCACCTTTTTTATCACGAATAATGATATCAAATTCTTGGAGGAGGAGAACCCAATGGAGTAGCATCGGCTTTGCATCTTGCTTTGCAAATAGGTACTTCAAAGCCGAGTGATCCGTATACACTACGCATTTTGTCAGGATTAAGTATGGCCGGAAATTTTTCAAAGGCATACACCACAGCTAGGAGTTCTTTTTCAGTGGTGGTGTAATAACCTTGAGCCTCGGTCATAGTTTTGCTTGCATAGTGTATAGGCTGAAAGTATTTTGCTTTCCGTTGCCCCAAGACCACACCTATGGCAAAATCACTAGCATCGCACATAAGCTCAAAAGGTAGGTCCCAATCGGGGGCAACAAGAATCGGTGCCTCGGTAAGCTTTTTCTTTAATGTTTCAAAAGCTTCGATGCACTCAGGAGAAAAGATGAAAGGAGCATCCTTCTCGAGGAGATAGGTCATAGGCCGGGCAATCTTACAAAAATCTTGGATAAACCTACGGTAGAAGCCGACATGACCTAAAAAGCTCCTGACACCTTTAACGGTGGTGGGATGAGGTAATTTAGCACTGACATCGATTTTTGATTTGTCAACCTCAATCCCGTTCTTTGAAATTTTATGGTCGAGGACAATGCCCTCCTTGACCATAAAGTGGCTCTTCTCCCAGTTGAGACTCAAATTCGTTTCTTTACAACGTTTAAGCATTTGTTCCAAGTGGGAGACACAAGACTGGAATGAATCCCCGATGACTGAAAAGTCATCCATAAATACCTCCATGGTTTTCCCGATCATGTCGGAAAAGATAGACATCATGCACCTCTGGAACGTGCCTGGTGCATTACATAAGCCGAAAGGCATACGTCTGTAAGCAAAAGTTCCGTAGGGGCATGTGAAGGTAGTTTTCTCTTGATCCTATGGATCAATGGGGATTTGGAAGTAACCCGAAAAACCATTGAGGAAGCAGTAGTATTCATTCCCCGCAAGTCTTTCGAGCATCTGGTCCATAAAAGGGAGAGGAAAATGGTCTTTACGGGTGGCTTCATTCAACTTTCGATAGTCAATACATACTCGCCAGCCCGTGACCAAACGAGTTGGAATCAACTCATTTTCCTCATTGGTGACAACGGTTATGCCACCCTTTTCAGGAACACAATGAATTGGGCTAACCCAAGTACTGTCAAATATATGATAAATCAATCCCACATCAAGAAGTTTTAGAACCTCTTGTTTGATAATTTCGTGGATTTTGGGATTTACCCTTCTCTGTTGTTGCACTGCTGGCTTAAAGTCATCCTCCATTAAGATTTTGTGAGTACAAAAGTCCGGGCTAATGCCCTTAATGTCGGAGAGTTTCCAAGTAATTGCTTGCTTGTTTGCCTTAAGAACCTTTAGGAGTGCAGCCTTTTCCTCATCTTTTAAGTCTTTGGCAATAATGACGGGTAATCTATTATCACCCTCCAGAAATGCATATTCTAGATGAGGAGGCAAGTCCTTGAGCTCAACCTCGGGAAAGTCTTCAGTTATTTCAACATTTTTGACTTCCGCTTTATGAAGTATTTTTGGAGACGGATAGGGTGAAGGATCGTCATTTAACAATCTTTCAAGAAGAAGAATGTCCCCCTCCCGG
Source organism: Artemisia argyi (assembly GCA_030686995.1). Taxonomy (NCBI): domain Eukaryota; kingdom Viridiplantae; phylum Streptophyta; class Magnoliopsida; order Asterales; family Asteraceae; genus Artemisia; species Artemisia argyi. The sequence continues at coordinate 162,141,615 of CM060697.1, read as the reverse complement.
TCAAGATAGTTTTCATCAACCCCATTTGGGATTGAACTATTGATGCGTGGGAATCGCAACAGGCTTTACCTCTCGAGGGATCTCGAGAAGCTTACAACCCCCACCAGGCAGTGTACCTGATCGTTGTAGTATAGTATAGTGACAAGTACCGAGGGATTTGATGAGGCGAAAAATGATCCGTTTTTAGGGGGTCATTTAAGCCCGAATCCGACTTTATTTGATCAAATATTGCCCTAAATCGTTCCTTTTGTGATTTTAGGTGTTTGGAGAGTGAATTCTGGAAAAGAAGCCATTTTGGACGTTTTTGGAGCATAAAAGTGAAGAAAACGGCAAAGTATCAACTTTCCATGCTGAATACACTAGGTGACGGCGTCAAGAGTTACACCCTGACGGCGTCAGACATCAAGAATAAAACACCGTAGTTGGTGACGGCGTCAAAAGTCATCCTGACGGCGTCAAAGTGCAAAGAATAAAATACCGTGGTTGGTGACGGCGTCACATAGGCCGTCATAAGTAGATCAAGGCCGTCCGAGGAAGTATTTGGCGGCGAGGTGACGGCGTCACATGGTTGTCTTGACGCCGTCAGCCCAGTTTTCCTATATATAGTTTTCTAGTTTTTTCATTAAAAAGAGGAGAAGTTTTGGTGAAACCCTAAAGACGAATTTGGTGTATCTTTTACAGGTTTTTCAAGAGTTCCAAACCCTTGATACCTTGCATTGTAATTGAGATAAGTGTTCTTCTAATTCAATCAATATGTCTATGTGTTGGTTGTTTATATCTTGTTCTTGTCTCAATTCCATTATGCTAGGCTAGATCTCTTTTGTGTTTGCTTAGATCTAATGAAACCTAGATGTTGATTATGTGTTGATTACTTGTCTATTCTTGTCTTGGATGAATGATTTTATATGTTAGGCTTAAGAAAACTGGCAGATCTCCAAATGGTAACATGCTTGAACGTCTTAAGAAACATGAACCGAGGCGTACTAGGTCTTTATTGGTTGTATTTAATGCATGAGCCACTGTTTACAATCCCTATAGTTGTGCTGGGTCATGGTGTAGGAGGAGATAAGAGCTCATAGAGTTGGGGAGTTATGTATGCCACCCCACGAATGGTATTAAGGAATACAATCCGTCATCCATACAAGTATAACAAGTAATTAACGTGTAAAAGATATCTAGGGAGTAGTGAAGTCTAAGTAAACACAATTTCTCCAATTACTGCTCACAACCTTAGTATAATTTAGTTTAATTTTATTTTCAGTATTTTATTTTGATTATATATTAGCTTTGGGTTAGTTGAATAGCAACTAATTCCGCCCACTCTTCCAAAACCCGAGATTTTACTTGCTTTCATAAAAATACAAAAACACAAAAATAATCATCCCTCACCTTTAGAACTATTAATTAGGTTTTCTAATCCTAGCGACACTATTCCTAAGCTGAACGATCAATCCCCCGGTACTTGTCACTATACTATACTACAACGATCAGGTACACTGCCTGGTGGGGGTTGTAAGCTTCTCGAGATCCCTCGAGAGGTAAAGCCTGTTGCAATTCCCACGCATCAAGTTTTTGGCGCCGCAGCCCGGGGAATAGTTATTGTCTAGGTTAGGATTTCTTTTTATTAGGTCTACTTGCTAGATTCCTTTCTAGTAAGATTTTATTTTTATTTTTAGGTCTTCTTTAGTCTATCTTATTTCTTCGTGCCTTTGTTCGTAACTCTTTACCATCCGACATCATGGAAGGTGGTAACATCTTTGAACCCATCATCCCACCACAACAAAACCCACCATTAGAACCCCTTAGGCCCCGAACCTTAGGAGAGTATTCCCGACCTAACCACCAAGGCTACCGAAACACCATTGAGCTCACCGGAGACAATGTGACCCCCTTGCGATCCGACACCATCCGGTTGGTGCAAAGCGGATGTGCATTCCATGGACTTCGTTCCGAAGATCCAAACCAACACCTTAAGGACTTCCTCAAAATCATTGATTCCATAGACCCAGGTGTTGAGACTAGAGAGACAACCCGATTACGCCTATTCCCATTCTCTCTACGAGATCAAGCTAGTCAATGGCTTGAGCGTTTACCCGCGGGATCCATCACCACATGGGACAATCTCTCCAACCGCTTCCTTACCCAATTCTTTCCGCCGGAAAAGACTGCAATGCTTAGAAGGGACATTTTGATGTTTGAGCAACAGCGGGGTGAACCTTTCTACGAGGCTTGGGCCCGTTTCAAGGATCTCCTTCACAAGATCCCTCATCATGGCATAAACCTTTGGTTATTAGTCCAGATTTTCTACGACCATGTTGACTATCACACTAAGCGCACCATCGACAGGGCCGCGGGAGGTAAATTGCGTGATAAGAATGCCGAGGAGTCTTGGGCAATTATCGAAGAGCTCGCTGTTGATAATAATGAGATTTGGGAATTTAAACATACGATAGAAGCGGCCATCAATGCAGTCTCGACATCTGGAGGAACCACCGAAATCCCCGATGAACTCTTATGCAAACTTGAGGCAAAAGTTGACTATTTTGAGGAAAGGCAAAGGAGACCCTTAAGTCCCAGACAAGCCACTGTCAATTTTGTCTCAAAACCAACTTCGGCACCATTATCCGAGTCACCTTCTAGAGAACATGTCGAGGCTTTTCAAAGGTGCACTCCACCTTGTTCCCCTCCCAAGGAACTTAGCTCGGAGTTTGAGGCTAGGATGAGAGAATATATGGCAACTCACTCTGATCGGCTTGCTAGATTCGAAGAAGCAGTTTATAAACAAAAAGAGGAGATGCAGGAGAAAATGAATGAGATGTTGAGCCTATTGGAGGAGTATACCAATCAGAGAACCCCCGAACGAATACTGCTAAGGAAAGAAAGCGCCACTCCCACCACCCAATTTGTTAACTCCGTCACCATTGTCCATAAAGATAACGAGAAGGTAGAAACTCCTGCTAAACAGACCTTAGAAAAACCACCAGAGTCCCAACCTTTGAGTTTCTACCTGAAACATGATATAAACAAAAACACCATAACAAATTGGATTAAGGGTGATAGGCGTAACCAATCTTCCGGACAGGTTCCTGAGAAAGAGGAAGAAGAGGAAGATGAGTATGATACGCTTCCTGGAGGATCAGTGGTCGAGAGATTATTGGTACAGAAAGTGGCTACTAAGCAAGTAGCATGTGGGAATTTTGAAATACCAACAAGCATTGGGGACTTGAAACATCTTAGTGCTTTCGCCGACCAAGGATCGGAAGTAAATCTTATGCCCTTAACTATTTACATCCAACTAACGTCAAAAATGCCAGCACCTACTCGTGTTAGGCTATCTCTTGTTGGACACTCGTACGTATATCCCCTAGGAATCGCAGAAGATGTATTAGTCAATGTTGCAGGATTCATGTACCCCGTTAATTTTATGATCATTGATGATAAAGAGGATGGATGCATGCCAATAATCCTTGGGGCACCATTCCTCACCACCGCTAGGGCTGTCATTAAGTATGAAGATAGGAAGATTGAGCTTAAATCTGGAAAAAGAAAGATTAGTTTCCACATGACTCCGCGAAGTGGGCATAAGAATTTGAGTTGGAGAATGATCAAAAACAACATTGGCACGACACCCATTCGTGTTCAAAATAAAATTCTTGCATGGGAGGCAAGAATCAAAAGCTATAAGAAAGCTAAGGATGAAAGAAGAAAAAGCAATAAGGTTCCGATTGAACTCAAACATACTCAACACGAAAGAAATCATACACCGTTTGAGGAAGGGAACTTGGTGCTCCTGAGACACTCGGAAACGACAATACCACCCGATAAACTAAGTCCTTGGTGGTATGGGCCATTCACAATCGAAGGATTGAGCCAAGAAGGGGTAGCTAACTTGAGAAGCAAATTAGGTGGGAAGGTAATTGCGAGTATCGATAGATTGAGGCACTACCACCATAACAGTAATGATCGCAACTACATGGGATATATCATTTCAAATGATGAGATCACGTGATAGCCCATAACTTTGAGTCTAGCTACAAGACTCGTAAATAAAGAAAAGCGCTTCTTGGGAGGCAACCCATGTTTTGTGTGATTTTATTTGTTTGATAGTTATTTGCTTCCGTATTCATGTTTTATTTTTATTGTTGGTTGATCATGTTTCTCAATTAAACTGTGGAAATACTTTATTATGTTGTTTGGCCTAGTCTTAACTTCAACCTAAAGGTATTTTTTGCAAAAGATAAGTGTAAGTGGAAACCCCAAATATGTTTTTAAGAAACAAACCGATCATGATTCTCCACAATATTAAATGAACATGTATATTCGTATTTGTTAGAGTCAAATGCTTGTATTGAGTCATAATGAAGTTTTGCAGGATTTTCCAGGAAGTAGGACAAAGTTTTTCCAGAAATTTTCCGGAAACTTAACATAAGAATTTCTGCAGGTCCATTCTGACGGCGTCAGGGTATTACTCTTGACGGCGTCAGGAGTTAAAAATCTGGAAATTTTACCGGTTTTGTTTTTCTAACGGAGTCTTATGGTTTTTGTGAATTATTAAGTTTTATAATCTCCAGGAAATCTGCAAACTTCATTCCACAAGCATTATATCTTACTTTGTTTTCTAGGATTTAGTAACTTATATAGGATGCCGCCGATTTTACGCGAGGTTGCCTTGTCTATTGTTGTCAGGATTTACAGGTTATTTGTGACAAGAAGATGATTTATATTCTTGAAGGGCAGCTTTGATTGTTCGTTTTCTTGGAGGAAGATTTAACCTGGCTAACCTAAAATCCATACCGAGCGAATCAGGGAAGTATTTGATTTCATTCTCTTTACTTTTTCACTTTTACATTCTTTACTTGAACATTGGGGACAATGTTCATCTTAAGTGTAAGGGGAGGGTAAAAAGATGATATCTTACATATGCACTTTCGCTTGAGTTTGTTTTGTTTGATAGTAGGTGTGTAATAAAACTATGAGAAATACTTGTTAGTGCAATTTTAGCGCCAAATTTAAATTTTTTTACAACATTTAAGAGTGAAACTTTAGCCATAGCAAGCGTCTCATGGATAGGAGGTTGTATGACTAGCACATAACCGTATATTCAGAAAAATTTTCCACCCAAAAATGTGAGGTTCGCCTTTAGATTTGATAGGAAAAGCATTCATTATTGGTGCTTATGAGTGTACCGGTAGCATTTAGATTCTAGAACATGCGTTAGTGATGCATCCCGAGACCGCTAGTGAGACTACATTCGTGTGGTAGGATTTACTACATGATAAGAGGCATTAGGATCACCCTTGTGTTAAACCCGTATCATAATTGCTTGACCATTTAAGTCATATTGCTTGGCTAGTTAAGTCAACTAATTTTTCCCACACCCTTTGCGTTGTACTCATTTTTAGTACACGAAACCCCTAGTACACCCCTCCGAGCCTATCTTTTTGTTTCTAACTTTAAGCATCTTACTTAAAGGAAGAATTTGTTACACCCCACTTAAATGTACACCCAAATCGCCTTAGCCTTCCGTGTATGCGCTCATTTTTAGTGCATTATTGTTATTTGTTAAACCCTAAGTTAACTTTCTAATTGATTACATGGTTGCTAAGTCGAGTCATATCCTTGTACATATTGTTTTGGGACGATTGGGACTCATGGGTAAGTACTTATTTTATGGAGTAATGGGGAAGAACATCATATTATTACCCCCATATGTACGTTAATCTTAAAAGTGCTCCAAGTGTTTTAATTTTCTAAATTCGAGTCATTAGAATAGTTCAATGTAAAGTATGTAAAGATTCAAGTGTAAGGGGAATGCTCACACCCTTATGATGTATTATTTTGGATGGTAGGGTAAGAGTGTATGCAAAAAAAAAAAAAAAAAAAAAAAAAAAAAAAAAAAAAAAAATCGAAAAAGTCAAGAAAAAGAAAAAAAATAGAAAAGAAAAAGAGAAAAAAACATACGGACTACCATCCCGTTTCATTCAATGTTCATTTTATGTTTTTGTTATTTTTTCATTTATTAGCTTAAGTCGAGTCTAGTCTTGGCTTAGCAACGCCATATTGTACATGTAATTAACCAAGATTGTTAACTCGCCACCAGTAAAACTTCCTTTATCCAAAAAAACCGTGTAATTCATATCCCTATACCTAACGTTACAACCCTTTAAAAGACCTCTTTGATAGTTTATCCTAGGTGCTTACGCCATGTGGTGGAGGTTTGATCCTTTCCCAAGCCTATGGTAATCTATTTTGTTATGACAGGTAGTGAGAGATATCTTCCATTTCCATAATGTTATATTACTTTATTACACCCGAGAGATGTGAGTATCTAAACACTATTTGCGAGGTGCTTGCGTATGACCTCCGTGCTTGTCTATTGGTCTTTAGTGGAACGATTATTTGTTGTAATTACTTTTATATTAGTGTTAAATGACCCCTAACTTGTCTTTTGAGTAGAATAAAAGCTCATTTGCTTGAGGACAAGCAAATCTCAAGTGTAAGGGTATATGATGAGGCGAAAAATGATCCGTTTTTAGGGGGCCATTTAAGCCCGAATCCGACTTTATTTGATCAAATATTGCCCTAAATCGTTCCTTTTGTGATTTTAGGTGTTTGGAGAGTGAATTCTGGAAAAGAAGCCATTTTGGACGTTTTAGGAGCATAAAAGTGAAGAAAACGGCAAAGTATCAACTTTCCATGCTGAAGACACTAGGTGACGGCGTCAAGAGTTACACCCTGACGGCGTCAGACATCAAGAATAAAACACCGTAGTTGGTGACGGCGTCAAAAGTCATCCTGACGGCGTCAAAGTGCAAAGAATAAAATACCGTGGTTGGTGACGGCGTCACATAGGCCGTCATAAGTAGATCAAGGCCGTCCGAGGAAGTATTTGGCGGCGAGGTGACGGCGTCACATGGTTGTCTTGACGCCGTCAGCCCAGTTTTCCTATATATAGTTTTCTAGTTTTTTCATTAAAAATAGGAGAAGTTTTGGTGAAACCCTAAAGACGAATTTGGTGTATCTTTTACAGGTTTTTCAAGGGTTCCAAACCCTTGATACCTTGCATTGTAATTGAGATAAGTGTTCTTCTAATTCAATCAATATGTCTATGTGTTGGTTGTTTATATCTTGTTCTTGTCTCAATTCCATTATGCTAGGCTAGATCTCTTTTGTGTTTGCTTAGATCTAATGAAACCTAGATGTTGATTATGTGTTGATTACTTGTCTATTCTTGTCTTGGATGAATGATTTTATATGTTAGGCTTAAGAAAACTGGCAGATCTCCAAATGGTAACATGCTTGAACGTCTTAAGAAACATGAACCGAGGCGTACTAGGTCTTTATTGGTTGTATTTAATGCATGAGCCACTGTTTACAATCCCTATAGTTGTGCTGGGTCATGGTGTAGGAGGAGATAAGAGCTCATAGAGTTGGGGAGTTATGTATGCCACCCCACGAATGGTATTAAGGAATACAATCCGTCATCCATACAAGTATAACAAGTAATTAACGTGTAAAAGATATCTAGGGAGTAGTGAAGTCTAAGTAAACACAATTTCTCCAATTACTGCTCACAACCTTAGTATAATTTAGTTTAATTTTATTTTCAGTATTTTATTTTGATTATATATTAGCTTTGGGTTAGTTGAATAGCAACTAATTCCGCCCACTCTTCCAAAACCCGAGATTTTACTTGCTTTCATAAAAATACAAAAACACAAAAATAATCATCCCTCACCTTTAGAACTATTAATTAGGTTTTCTAATCCTAGCGACACTATTCCTAAGCTGAACGATCAATCCCCCGGTACTTGTCACTATACTATACTACAACGATCAGGTACACTGCCTGGTGGGGGTTGTAAGCTTCTCGAGATCCCTCGAGAGGTAAAGCCTGTTGCGATTCCCACGCATCAGGATTGATCGTTCAGCTTAGGAATAGTGTCGCTAGGATTAGAAAGCCTAAATACTAGTTCTAAAGGTGAGGGATGATTATTTTTGTGTTTTTATATTTTTTAGAAAGCAATTAAAATTCTCGAGTTTGAAGGATTTGGGCGGAATTAGTTGCTAATCAACTAACCCAATACTAAGATGCAATCAAAATAAAATACTATAAATGAAAATAAACTAATTTAAACTAAGGTTGTGAGCAATAAGTGGAGAAAATGTGTTTACTTAGATTTCACTACTTCCTAGACATCTTTTACACGTTAATTACTTGTTATAATTGCATGGATGACGGATCGTATTCCTTAATACCATTCATGGGGTGGCACACTTAACTCCCCAATTCTATGAGCTCTTATCTCCTCCTACACCATGCCCAACACAACTATAGGGATTGTAAACAGTGGCTCATGCATTAAATACAACCAATAAAGACCTAGTGCGCGTCGGTTCATGTTTCTTAAGACGTTCAAGCATGTTACCAATTGGAGATCTGTCAGTTTTCTTAAGCCTAACATATAAATCATTCATCCAAAACAAGTATAAACAAGTAATCAACACATAATTAACATCTAGGTTTCATTAGATCCAAGCAAACACAAGATAGATCTAGCCTAGCATGGTGGAATTAAGACAAGAACAAGATATAGACAACCAACACATAGACATATTGATTGAATTGAAAGAACACTTATCTCAATTACACGTGTTAGGTATCAAGGGCTTGGAACCCTTGAAAAACCTGTAAAATTCGCACCAAGTTCGTACTTAGGGTTTCTCCAAAACTTCTCTCTTTTAATGTGAAAAATTAGAAAACTATATATAGGAAAAGAGGTCTGACGGCGTCAAGACCAACATTGTGACGCCGTCACCTCGCCGCCAAAACTATTCTCGGACTGCCTTGATCTACATTTGAGGCCGTCAAGACTTAATCATTTCCAGGCCGTCATGACTTTTACTCTTGACGCCCTACCTTCGTGACGCCGTCAAATCTCTTCTGGATCGTCATGGAATTTTGCTCTTGACGCCGTCAGGAAGTTACTCTTGACGCCGTCACCTACTGTTCCCAGCATGGAAAATTAAGACTTTGGCGTTTTCTTCACTTTTACGCTCCAAAAATGTTCGAATTGCTTCCTTTTCCAGATTTCACTCCCAAAGTACCTAAAATCACAAAAGGAACGATTTAGGGCAATATTTGATTAAATAAATTCGAATTCGGGCTTAAATGACCCCCTAAAAACGGATCATTTTTCGCCTCATCATATACCCTTACACTTGAGATTTGCTTGTCCTCAAGCAAATGCGCTTTTATTCTACTCAAAAGACAAGTTAGGGGTCATTTAACACTAATATAAAAGTAATTACAATAAATAATCGTTCCACTAAAGACCAATAGACAAGCACGGAGATCATATACAAGCACCTCACAAATAGTGTTTAGATACTCACATCTCTCGGGTGTAATAAAGTGTAAATTACAATATGCAAACGGAAGATATCTCTCACTACCTGTCATAGTAAAATAGATTACCATAGGCTTGGGAAAGGATCAAACCTCCACCACATGGCGTAAGCACCTAGGATAAACTATCAAAGAGGTCTTTTAAAGGGTTGTAACGTTAGGTGTAGGGATATGAAATACACGGTTTTGTTGGATAAAGGAAGTTTTACTGGTGGCGAGTTAACAATCTTGGTTAATTACATGTACAATATGGCGTTGCTAAGCCAAGACTAGACTCGACTTAAGCTAATAAATGAAAAATAACAAAAACATAAAATGAACATAGAATAAAAAGGGATGGTAGTCCTTTTTCTATTTTTTTTTTCTTTTTCTAGATTTTTTGATTTTTTTTTTTTTTTTTGCATACACTCTTACCCTACCATCCAAAATAATACATCATAGGGGATTGAGCATTCCCCTTACACTCGAATTTTTACATACTTTACAATTAACTAATCTAATGACTCGAATTAAGAAAATCAAAACACTTTGAGCACTTTTAAGATTAACGCGCATATGGGGATAATAAATGATGTTCTTCCCCATTACTCCATAAAATAAGTACTTACCCATGAGTCCCAATCGTCCCAAAATAATATGTACAAGGATATGACTCGACTTAGCAACCATGTAATCAATTAGATAGTTAACTTAGGGTTTAACAAACAACAATAATGCACTAAAAATGAGCGCATACACGGAAGGCTAAGGCGATTTGGTTGTACATTTAAGTGGGGTGTAACAAATTCTTCCTTTAAGTAAAATGCTTAAAGTTAGAAACGAAAAGATAGGCTCGGAGGGGTGTACTAGGGTTTTCGTGTACTAAAAATGAGTACAACGCTAAGGGTGTGGGAAAAATTAGTTGACTTAACTAGCCAAGTAATATGACTTAAATGGTCAAGTAATTATGATACGTGTTTAACACAAGGGTGATCCTAATGCCTCTTATCATGTAGTAAATCCTACTACACGAATGTAGTCTCACTAGCGGTCTCGGGATGCATCACTAACGTAAGTTCTAGAATCTAAATGCTACCGGTACACTCATAAGCACTAATAGTAAATGCTTTTCCTATCAAATCTAAAGGCGAACCTCACATATTTGGGTGGAAAATTTTTCTGAATATACGGTTATGTGCTAGTCATACAATCTCCTATCCATGAGACGCTTGCTATGGCTAAAGTTTCACTCCTAAATGTTGTAAAAAAATTTAAATTTGGCGCTAAAATTGCACTAACAAGTATTTCTCATAGTTTTATTACACATCTACCATTAAACAAAACAAACTCAAGCGAAAGTGCATATGTAAGGTATCATCTTTTTACCTTCCCCTTACACTTAAGATGAACATTGTCCCCAATGTTCAAGTAAAGAATGTAAAAGTGAAAACGTAAAGAGAATGAAATCAAATACTCCCCTGATTCGCTCGGTATGGATAATAAGGTGGCCAGGTTAAATCTTCCTCCAAGAAAATGAACAATCAAAGCTTCCCTTCCAGAATATAAATCATCTTCTTGTCATACATAACCTGTAAAACCTGACAAAATAGACAAGACAACCTTGCGTAAAATCGGCGGCATCCTATATAAGCTACTAAATCCTAGAAAACAAGATAAGATATAATGCTTGTGGAATGAAGTTTGCAGATCTCCTGGAGATTATAAAACTTAATAATTCACAAAAACCATAAGACTCCCTTAGAAAAACAAAACCGGTAAAATTTCCAGATTTTTACATTTGACGCCGTCAAGAGTAAACTCTTGACGCCGTCAGAAGTGACCTGCAGAAATTCTTATGTTAAGTTTCCGGAAAATTTCTGAAAAACTTGGTCCTACTTCCTAGAAAATCCTGCAAAACTTCATTATGACTCAATACAAGCATTTGACTCTAACAAATACGAATATACATGCTCATTTAATATTGTGGAGAATCATGATCGGTTTGTTTCTTGAAAACATATTTGGGGTTTCCCCTTACACTTATCTTTTGCAAAAATACCTTTAGGTGGAGTTAAGACTAGGCCAAAACAACAAAGTAAAGTATTTCCACTATTTAGTTTAGAAGCATGATCTACCAACAATAAAAATTAAGCATGCATACGGAAGCAAATAACAAACAAACAAAACAAAATCACACAAAACATGGGTTGCCTCCCAAGAAGCGCTTTTCTTTATTTACGAGTCTTGTAGCTAGACTCAAGGTCATGGGTTACTACGTGACCTCATCATCAAACGTCACATCCTCCTCACTAATCATTTCATTGTTATTCTCTTGGTACTGTTTTACACGTTGTATTTTAACAGTAAATTCCCTACCTTCATCATCTAGTAACACCACGGCTCCAATTTTAGAGGAATGCTTTACCGTGAACGGTCCATACCATCTAGACTTAAGTTTTCCCGGAAATAATCTCAACCGAGAATTGTATAATAGGACCTTGTCTCCCTCTGAAAATTCTTTGGGTTTCTTAATTCTCTGGTCATGCCATCTTTTTGCTCTCTCTTTATATGTGATGGAGGATTCGTAGGCTTCTAGTCTAAGCTCATCAAGCTCGTGTAATTTCAAGAACCTATTATTTCCAGCAATTGTGTAATCTAAGTTGCATATCTTAAGCACCCAATAAGCCATGTGTTCTAATTCCACCGGTAAGTGACATGCCTTACCATACACCATGCGGAACGGGGTCGTTCCAATAGGTGTTTTGTAGGCGGTTCGGAATGCCCATAAGGCTTCGTCGAGTTTAAATGACTAGTCCTTTCTGTTTTGACTAACCGTTTTTTCAAGTATTCTTTTAATAGCCCTATTGGTGTTTTCGACTTGGCCATTGGTTTGTGGATGATAGGCGGTGGAGAACCGATGGGGTACTCCATACCTCTTCATGACCTTTTCCATTTGTGCATTGCAAAAATGGGTTCCCCTATCACTGATGAGAGCTTTAGGAATCCCGAATCTCGCGAAAAGCTTTTTCAGGAAATGAATAACTACTCTGGCGTCATTGGTCCTAAGGGCTTGTGCCTCAACCCATTTTGAAACATAGTCAATGGCGACTAATATGTATTCGTTCCCCCTGAAGATGGAAAGGGTCCCATGAAGTCAATCCCCCAAACATCGAAGACCTCACAGACTTGTATAAAGTTCTGAGGTGCTTCATCCCTATGTGATATATTTCCGGCTCGTTGACATGCATCGCACGCCTGCACCATTTCTTTTACATCACGGAAAATTGTGGGCCAATAGAATCCCGCATCGAGAATCTTTCGGGCGGTAATGTTTATCCCATGATGCCCGCCAGAGGGACCAGAGTGACATTCCCTCATAATCTTCACTGCCTCATTTTCCGAAACACAACACCTTATAATTTGGTCAGGACACCTTCGGAATAAAAAGGGTTCATCCCAAAAGTAGTATTTTAGCTGAGAAAATAACCTCTTCCTTTCGTACTTAGTCAGGTGTTCAGGAACGGTCTACTTGCGAGGTAATTAGCAAAATCGGCGTACCACGGCTCCGAGTCACTCATTAACATGAGTTGTTCGTCAAGAAATGAATCCCTAATCTCACTTCTATCGTGCTCATCCAAGGGGTTTTCGAGACGAGATAGATGATCTGCGGCCAGATTTTCTGCCCCTCTCTTATCACGAATCTCAACATCGAATTCCTGTAGCAACAGGATCCACTGAATTAGTTGTGGCTTAGCATCCTGCTTCGCAAAAAGATATCGAAGAGCCGAGTGATCAGTGAAGACGACTGTTTTTGAAAGGACAAGATATTGTCGGAATTTGTCGAACGCGAACACCACGGCTAATAATTCTTTCTCAGTGGTGGAGTAATTCTCTTGAGCAGGATTCATGGTTTTGCTCGCATAATAGATGGGTTGAAAAAGCTTATCACGCCGTTGGCCTAACACAGCCCCGACAGCGAAGTCGCTAGCGTCACACATGATTTCAAATGGTAACTCCCAGTTGGGTGTGATCATGATTGGAGCTTGTGTGAGTTCCTTTTTTAAGAGATCGAATGCATCCTTGCATTCTTGGGAAAAATCAAACGGAGCATCCTTCACAAGTAGTTGGGTCATTGGCCGAGCGATTTTGGAGAAGTCTTTGATGAATCTTCGATAAAACCCGGCATGCCCCAAGAAACTGCGTATTGCTTTAACAGTTGTGGGGTATGGTAACTTAGATATAGCTTCAACTTTAGCTTGGTCTACCTCTATTCCGTTTCCTGAGATCTTATGTCCTAACACAATCCATTCCTTCACCATGAAATGACATTTCTCCCAGTTTAGCACCAAGTTGGTTTCCTCACACCGTTTAAGCAACTTTTCTAGATTAGCAAGACAGCGGTCGAAGGAGTTCCCGAAGACCGAAAAGTCATCCATGAACACTTCCATTCTGTCTTCCATGAGTTCGTGAAAGATTGCGGTCATGCATCGCTGGAAAGTGGCGGGGGCATTACATAGCCCAAAAGGCATCCTTTTGTAGGCAAATGTTCCATAAGGGCAGGTAAACGTGGTCTTTTCTTGGTCCTCAGGTGCTATGGGAATCTAAAAATATCCAGAGAATCCATCCAAGAAGCAATAGTACTCGTGTCCAGATAATCTCTCTAACATCTGATCAATGAATGGTAAGGGAAAGTGATCTTTCCTCGTGGGATCATTGAGCTTTCGATAGTCGATGCATACCCGCCATCCAGTGACTATTCGCTGGGGCACCATCTCACCCTTGTCATTCTTAACTACAGTCATTCCACCCTTTTTAGGTACAACCTGCACAGGACTGACCCATGGGCTATCCGAGATCGGGTAAATCAATCCTGCATCCAAAAGTTTTATGACTTCTTTCTTCACTACTTCCTTAATGTTAGGGTTCACGCGCCTCTGGGGTTGCACGGTAGGTTTATAATCTTCTTCCATGAGAATCTTATGTGTGCAAAAAGTCGAGTCAATCCCATTAATGTCGGCTACACTCCATGCAAGTACCCCCTTGTATTTTTTTAGGACCTCTAAGAGTTTAACTTTTTGTTCATGTTCCAAGGAAGAATTTATGATTACCGGGAGTTGATCCTCTCCCTGAAGGAAGGCATACTCCAAATGGTTAGGAAGCTCTTTAAGATCTACATCAGGAGGTTCGATAATAGAAGGTTTGAGCTTGTTTTCGGGCTTTCGGAGCTTGAGATGCTCCGTTGCCTCTTGTCTGGGGTAGAAGGAGACTGCACTAACATCCTCCATCTTTTCTACCTCTAGCAAAGGCAGAAAACTCTCGTCCCGTAGCCAGCCTTCATCGATCCGTTCATCGACACAACTATCAATGACATCTGTGAGTTCATCTACTTCCCCGATAAAATAAAGCCGGTTGGCTGCTTCGAGGGAGAGGTCCATAGAATCCTTAATGTCGAAGGTTGTGCTATCGTCTCCCACTCGTAAGGTTAATTTGCCATCGTAGACATCGATGACTGCACGAGCGGTAGCAAGAAATGGTCTACCTAAGATGATGGGTACCAAGTCATCCTCCTCCATATCCAGGATTACGAAGTCGACTGGGAATTTGAATTTCCCAACTTTGACTAGCACATTCTCGCATATCCCTACGGGGTACTTGACCGATCTATAGGCTAGTTGGATGTTCATACGAGTAGGCTTCAATCCAGAGTATCCTAGTCTACGGAACATAGAGTGAGGCATGAGATTGATACTCGCTCACAAATCGGCGAGAGCATTCTTGATTGATAGAGGTCCTATGGAGCAAGGCAGGGTGAAGCTGCCCGGATCGTCTACCTTCTTTGGTAGCCCTCGATGGGTCACCACTGAGCATTCTTCCCCCAGGGTCACAAGACCCTCGAGTTTCTTCCTGTTAGCAAGTAGTTTTTTGAAGTATGTGCAATACTTTGGCATGTGATAGCAAGCATCAAGGAGAGGTATGGTGACAACCGAGTCTTTTAGGTAGGACAAGAATCTCTTGTTATCATTCTCAGTTTTCTGGTTCCTTAATCGGGACGGAAACGGGATTCTCACAGGTTGGTTAGGCAGGGTTGATGGGGAAGGGGTCGTCACGGGCGGTTGGTCGGGGGTACTACCGCCGACATCCTCCTCCTCCTCCCCAGGTTTGTTTGGATCGGGGGTGATGGGGGACGAGTTTGGGTAAGTAGGGTCCTTGGTTATTGTTCCAGCTCGAGTGGTTATCGCGAGCATGGGGTCTTTTTTTCTTACTGATGGAGTTTCAAGATTATCTAGGGCTGAGTTAAGCTTGTTGAAAAATTCTCCAATATCCTCCTGCTGCTCGTCGAAAAGCTCATTAAGACCTTTCATTTGCAAGCCTTTTTCTTGAGTGAAGTGACCAAGGTCATCTTCAAAAGTGCTCCTGATTTTGAATTCAGGGCCTTCCTCCCCTTCTCTTCTCTTTACCAGATTTCCCCAAAGGGTGTAATCGTCATTTTGGTAAAAAGGCAAAAGGGAGGGATCAGCATAAATGTCCCCTCCTGACAAGCATGCATGTTCAGTTGTGGTTGCTCCTCCGCATTCTTCTACCTCATGCGGGCCCCCACAGTAATCGCAGATCAAGTAAGGATTCGACAGCTGTTTAGGTAATTGCGATCCAGCTAGGTATTCTACTCTCTTATGAATTTTTCTCAACCGATCCGAGGTGATTTCAGAAATGCTAACAGTCGACTCAGGTTCATCCCAAGTGTCATCCTGGTCTTGAGCATATTCTTCAATCCTATCCCATCCTTCCTAGATTGGTTAATTCCGTTTCTAGATTGGTTAATTCCGTTTCGGTCTTTAGAGAAGATATTATCGTAGAAGATTTGGACCAAGAGCCAAAGCTCAATGCCATGATGGGGAACTTGTCTTATTAAATCTTTGAATCTAGTCCACGATTTATGGAAGGGTTCATCCTCCCCCTTCCGGAAACGGAGGATCCTATCTCTAAATGCTGAGGTTTTTCCAGGTGGAAAGAACTTCTCATAGAACTTGGATATGAGTTACTCCCATGTGAAAATAGATTCAGAAGGGAGTTTGTCATACCATTCTTGGGCTTTTTCATATAAGGTGAAAGGAAAGAATCGCAATCGGGATGTGTCTCTAGTAGCCCCATCCGTATGGAGGGTGTCTACTATTTTCAGGAAGTCCTTGATCTGTTGGATTGGATCTTCCTCATCTATTCCGCGAAACTTACACACACTTTTGACAAGCCAAACATCGTTTGCATGCAAGACCTCGTTGGTGTGTTCGTTTGGGTAGACAATGGCGTTTGAGAAGCCACGAGAGGTTGGGGAGGAGTAGTCTTTAAGACGCTTAGGAATGGGGGTTGCGGGGGTACTCGTCTCGTCGTTGGGTTGGGAGCTAAGGGTTGTGACATGATTTTCTGAATTTTCTTCAGAAAGAGGTGCATCAAAATCAATGGCAACGCTAGATGGTTCAGAAGTTGAGTGATATTGTCTCAATCTATGCATTTCTCTTTCGGGTTCCGCATAAGGCAAGACCAGGTTTCTAGTGGAACTACGACTCCTAGTGATCCTAAGGTTAAGGGATTCATCGCTTGCCATGATGGCAGGTGGTGAAGAGTTACGAACAAAAACACAAAGAAATAAGATAGACTAAAGAGAACCTAAAAATAAAAGTAAAATCTTACTAGAAAGGAATCTAGCAAGTAGACCTAATAAAAAGAAATTCTAACCTAGACAATAACTATTCCCCGGGCTGCGGCGCCAAAAACTTGATGCGTGGGAATCGCAACAGGCTTTACCTCTCGAGGGATCTCGAGAAGCTTACAACCCCCACCAGGCAGTGTACCTGATCATTATAGTATAGTATAGTGACAAGTACCGGGGGATTGATCGTTCAGCTTAGGAATAGTGTCGCTAGGATTAGAAAGCCTAAATACTAGTTCTAAAGGTGAGGGATGATTATTTTTGTGTTTTTATATTTTTTAGAAAGCAATTAAAATTCTCAGGTTTGAAGGATTTGGGCGGAATTAGTTGCTAATCAACTAACCCAATACTAAGATGCAATCAAAATAAAATACTAGAAATGAAAATAAACTAATTTAAACTAAGGTTGTGAGCAATAAGTGGAGAAAATGTGTTTACTTAGATTTCACTACTCCCTAGACATATTTTACACGTTAATTACTTGTTATAATTGCATGGATGACGGATCGTATTCCTTAATACCATTCATGGGGTGGCACACTTAACTCCCCAATTCTATGAGCTCTTATCTCCTCCTACACCATGCCCAACACAACTATAGGGATTGTAAACAGTGGCTCATGCATTAAATACAACCAATAAAGACCTAGTGCGCGTCGGTTCATGTTTCTTAAGACGTTCAAGCATGTTACCAATTGGAGATCTGCCAGTTTTCTTAAGCCTAACATATAAATCATTCATCCAAAACAAGTATAAACAAGTAATCAACACATAATTAACATCTAGGTTTCATTAGATCCAAGCAAACACAAGATAGATCTAGCCTAGCATGGTGGAATTAAGACAAGAACAAGATATAGACAACCAACACATAGACATATTGATTGAATTGAAAGAACACTTATCTCAATTACACATGTAAGGTATCAAGGGCTTGGAACCCTTGAAAAACCTGTAAAATTCGCACCAAGTTCGTACTTAGGGTTTCTCCAAAACTTCTCTCTTTTAATGTGAAAAATTAGAAAACTATATATAGGAAAAGAGGTCTGACGGCGTCAAGACCAACATTGTGACGCCGTCACCTCGCCGCCAAAACTATTCTCGGACTGCCTTGATCTACATTTGACGCCGTCAAGACTTAATCATTTCCAGGCCGTCATGACTTTTACTCTTGACGCCCTACCTTCGTGACGCCGTCAAATCTCTTCTGGATCGTCATGGAATTTTGCTCTTGACGCCGTCAGGAAGTTACTCTTGACGCCGTCACCTACTGTTCCCAGCATGGAAAATTAAGACTTTGGCGTTTTCTTCACTTTTATGCTCCAAAAACGTCCGAATTGCTTCCTTTTCCAGATTTCACTCCTAAAGTACCTAAAATCACAAAAGGAACGATTTAGGGCAATATTTGATTAAATAAATTCGAATTCAGGCTTAAATGACCCCCTAAAAACGGATCATTTTTCGCCTCATCAACTATCCTGAGCAAGAAAAGCCTCGACCTCTTCCAGAAGGAAGTCACTTCCCTCAAACGGAGTGAGAGAAGGGGAAGAGTCGGAAACGATTGGATCAGTAGAAAGAGTGGTACTGCCACTTGCTGAGAAACCAAGGACTTCTTGAGAATACTTCTCAGACGCAACATCAATGATGTCAATTTGGTTAACCATTTCAGCGTCATAGTTGGAGGAGTATCTTTAAGTCTGATCAAGATTGAATGTGATGGCTTCACCACCAACACGTAGAGTGATTTCTTCTTCGAATACATCGATTAAAGCACCACCCGTTCTTAAGAACCCCCTCCCGAGAATGAGAGGAACTCTTGGGTCAGCATCGAAATCAACAATCACGAAATCTGCCGGAAAATAGAACTTTCCTACTTTCACGAAGATATCTTCAGCAATGCTAAGAGGACGGGATATAGTACGGTATGCAAGCTCGAGAGTCATGCAAGTAGGAGTGAGAGCAGGAAGAGAGAGTCTTTTCCAGACTGTGCAAGGCATGAGGTTAATGCTTGCATCAAGATCGGCCAAGGCAAAGCATTCAACCATCCCCGGGAAAATACAAGGAATGAGAAATTTCCCGGGATCTCCAAGCTTTTTGGGAAGCTTTATCAAGAGCACTGCTGAGCAATGCTCATTAAGTGGAGTTTTTGCCATCTCACAAAGTTTTTCTTTGTTGCTTATCAGATTTTTGATTGTTGAAGCAAATTCAGGCATGAGAAGAAGAGCATCCGCGAAGCTAATATCGAAGTGTAATTCTTGGAAAATTTGATAAAATTTTTCCATCTGATGATTAGCTCTTTCGCGTTTCTTTTGATCATTCATACGTGAAGGATATAGAATTAAAGGCTTAGGATCATTCTTTGGAATTTCATCAGAACTTGCAGGAGGATCAAATACAACTTTCGACTTACGAGTCGGGACCGGGAAAACTTGAGGGTGGACGTTGTTGGTACCTCCGTTATTAGTAGGAAGTACCGTGTCCGTGGTAACCTCAGGCTCACGTTCCGCTACCTTAGGAGGAGAAGAAGAGGTAGAGGGAATCGCGGGTCCATTGTATGATACCCCCTTTGGGTAGTGATCGCTTTGACATCGCCCCTCGGGTTAGCAATCGTGTTGCTCGATAGTGTACCCGGGACCGAGGGTCGATCATTTAAAGACTTCTGAAGCTCAGAGATCTTGCTGATCAATAACCGATTCGTTTCCTCTTGTGCTTTCATGAATTGTTTTAGCACTTCATCGGAGGAAGACGATGGTGGAACAACGTTTTGATTTTGATTAGGAAGATTTTGAACACGGTTGTTTTGAAAATTCCCTTGATTTTGATTGTTGTTACCCTGAAAAATGTTTCTATGATTGAAATTACCCTGATTGTAATTCCCTTGATTTTGGTTTCTTTGAAAATTTCCTTGAAAACCTTGATTTTGATTGCCATTTTGAAAATTGTTTTGATTAAAATGACCTTGATTTTGGTTCGGGTTTTAGAAATTTGAGTTTTGACCTTGGTTAAAATTCGGATTCGAGTTACGGTTTTGATTTTGGTTAAAACCGGGAGGTCCGAGAAAATTGTTGGAACGATAGCTTAAGAGATTACGGTCCCCTTGTGGTTGGTAAGAATTACCCCCCATGTTGTAGGAACCGTGAGCAGCATAAACGTTCTCTTGAGGAAAACCAGCAGTAGCTGGACACTCGGAATAAAGATGTGGGCCTCCACAAGTTTCACAACTTCGGGCCACGGCTTTCACTTGTTGATTTTGAACCTGATTTTGCATCGTTTGGTTCATTCTCAACACAGCCGTAGAAATATCATCCATCTTTTTGGTGAGAGCAATTATTTCAGGAGATGATGATGAAGGAATAACTGATTTACATGACTCATCCCTCTCCGCAGAGGAATCCCAAAAGTTATGGTGGGCAGTCATGTTCTCAATCAAGTCATAGCATTCTTCGGGACGCCTTTTCATAAAGGTCCCACCAGCAGCAGCATTGAGAATATCCCGGTGCCTCAATGTCAGACCATTATAGAAGGTATCTATGATGGTAACTTGTAACATATTGTGGTAAGGGCACCGATCAATAGCTAGCTTATAACGTTCCCAAGCCTAAAAAAGAGACTCATCGGGACGTTGCCGGAAGTTGCTGATCTCATTTCGTAACTTGGTAACCATGGAAGGTGGAAAATATTTTGCTAAAAACTTGGTTACCATTTCATCAAAGGCACGAATAGAATTCTTTGAGAGACGGTCAAACCATGCAGTGGCATGATGAGTGAGAGAATAGGGGAAGAGATACAGCCGGAGGGCATCATCGGTGACACCATGCTGTTTCATGCTTTGGGTGACCATAAGGTATTTATCAAGATGCTTGTTAGCATCGTCACCCGGTAATCCGTGAAATTGACACAAATTCTGGACTTGTTGGATCATGTGGTGCTTGGGGCCAAAGTCCGTAGCCTCAATAGTGAGTGGTGCAATAGGCCCGCCCCTCCCTTGCATGGTAGGCTGGCACAACTCCTCCATCGTTCGGAGATCGGGAGCTGGCTCATCCCTGGGAGGGTCAGGGGGTGGTAATGGTGGTGGTGGCCCATCGGCCATTTCGGTTTTTGGTTCTTCTGTAACAGTACGTAACTCGTGTACGATTTTCTGATGTTTACGTTTTGTTTGTGACCGAGTGCGCATGCACTAAAAACAATTTTTCAAAACAAGATCGAGGCAAAACCACAGTGAACTTAAACCAATAATCACAAGTGAATGGCTTCTTTAAAAAAAGTACACCACTCACAGGGATATAAAGGCAAGTTTTAATCTTAAGTTTGGGAACTTATTATGTCCACACCCCCAGTTGGTAGGTGTTCAGCCTTGGTTTGCGGTGGTAAGAGTTTATGTATTTATTAACAGAAAAATTGCTTTAGGCTTATGGGTGTGTGTGCAGAAAACTTTGGGAATTATATTTTTGGAACTGATTCGTTAACCGAAATCGTTCTTTTAAGATTACTCGCAGGCTGGCGGGAGGAAGTAAATAGGTTTCCTCTTCAGTTCGCAATTTAATGTCAAAACTTACCTTAAACCAACTGTTTCAGGTTGTAATCTTAAAGAAAACGAAGTAATTTAACTTCACAGTTTGTTTTGTTGTTTTTGATTTTTTTGGTGTTGTTAACACTTCAGGAAAAGCGTTAATGAACTTTTTTGATATGATTATATTTTTACAAAAACTTTTTACAAATTTGTGTGAAATTTGTATAGGGAGGGTTTTGGAAAACCACTAAACTTAAAACGATTTTAAAAACACGCAACAACCTCCCCGGCAGCGGCGCCAAATTTTGATTGGTCCCGAAACAGTCAGATATTATTGACCAAGGTCAACAAGTCAAAGACAGCTCCGTTCCAATTCTCCGGTGATAGTATAGTGTATCCCCGGGTCGTTAAGTCCCAGCGAGATTGAAATGGTGTTTTTGGAAAACGTTTTTGGGAATGAGTGGCACTGAGGGCAGTAGCCAAGATGATATGGAATTGATTTTTCTATTGATATTTTGGTATTTACACAATGATATAATATTCACAAATAACAGATATACAGATATATGCACAAATTCACAATTAGGAATCAGGTAACAGACAGAAAAGTGGGTTTTATCAGATTACAAACTACAGGGGGTGCAAGTGAACTTTTGAAAACTTAAAATCTAAAAGAAAATCTAAAATGAAAATGAGATTATAAAAATGATTATTTTAATATTTAAATATTATTTAATTAATTAAAACTATTTAAAATCTAATTTAAACCTAATTTAAATTAACTAAAAATTACAAAGATTATAAATTAAACTAAAAATTTGCAAAAATAATTTCTAAACCATAAGAAGAACTTGAAGAAAGCATAAAAAATAAAAATAAATATTTTTGTCTTTTTATGAGTTTTTTATTAATTAAAAACTATTTATCTTAATTAAGCTAATTAAAATATTTTAAATTACTAATAGTACTAAATTAACTTAGAAAATTATGGAAAATTTTCTAAAACTAATTAACCATCACAGGAATCCTACAAAATTATAAAAAACTTCTAAAAATTATATTTAGGCTATTTCACTAATTATTTACCTTTTGATTAACTTAAATCTAATTTAAATAATTAAAATAAGAAAATTGGAAAATGAACAGTAGAAACTAAGAATATATTTTCTAAAAGTCTTAACTAGGGTTGTAAACGAACTGAACGTTCAGTGAACATTTCATGAACCGTTCGGTAAAAAGTTCGTTTATGTTCGTTCGTTTATTAAATGAACGAACACGAACAATATTTTACGTTCGTTTAGTTAAATGAACGAACATGAACAAAAGTCTCGTCCATTCAATTATGTTCGTGAACGTCCGGTTATGTGTTCGTTTATGTTTATTTATCTATTTATGTTCATATATTATATCTTTTAATTTTAAATTTAAAAAATTGGTTTGTTTAAACAAAACAACAATTATAAAATATAATATTGTGAAGAATTCAATAAAGTTTATGTTTGTTTGTTTATTTTCATTTATGTTCGATCATTTTATGTTCGTTTACCGTTCGTTTGGTGTCTTAATGAACGAAAATAAATGAACATGAACAACTCATTTTCTTAATAAACGAACATGAACAAGAAAATTTGTCCGTTTAAGCGTCCGTGTCCGTTTATTTGTCCGGTTAAATTTAAATAAACGAACATGAACAGAGCTCCGTTCGTGTTCGTCCGGTTCGTTTACAGCCCTAGTCTTAACTAATTTATAAAACCTAGGAAAAATATAAAAACCTACTGTTGTTAATAAAAATTTAAGAAAACTAATTAATTACTAATATTACTTATTTAATTAATTATATTATTTTTAAATCTAATATATAGTAAACTGATTAGGAAAAATCAAAGAAAATTATTTTAAATACCTAAAGGTATAAGAAAATTAATAAAATTATAAAAATGGAAAAGTGCTTATAAATAAGCTTAAATGAAAATTGAAAAAGATAGAATCTATTAAATATAAGCTCTCACTAATTTTATGTTTACTTTTTTGGTGTTTTTCTTTTTGACAGCTAATAATAAGATGAAAATAGGAAACTTTTGTGAAACAACTTTTATTTTAGCTTAAAAATAAGTTGTGTGCACCCCCCTTGACCAAGACAGATGGCTTTTTAGCTTATTTATGGATTTTTCAAATGAAATAAGCCAAACAATGATCACAGAAGGTACAACAAGCTCTAATCAACTTAAGTAAACCAAGAATAAGTTAAAACAAGCAAAAGGACTGAGCAATAGGCTGAAATGAGCAAATAAGCCAAAAACCTCAACTTGAGTGGTATGCAGTCCCAAAAGGGGCAACTTAAGGCCTGTGTGGGGCCCACAAATAAGCAAAATGGTCCAAAGTGAAAGTAGAACCTAAAAGATGGTCTGGCAGGCTTTAAAATAAGCCAAGAATCAGAGCTTATGGACTACTAGTAAGCTTTGAGCAAGCTTGTGAAAGTTGATGGCTATACTGAGTACTCAGTGTACTCAGTATGATGATGGTGACTTGTTGGTACTAGCAGCCTAGGGAAAAGGCTTCTAAAGTTCAAACTAACACTTGGAATGGTGAGATGGGTTGTTAAGGTTCCTAAAAAGCCAAGGCTTGAAGGCTCAAGCCCTCTGAGAAGCTCTTGGTGAGCTTGTGAAATCAGTGTTACACCCCTGATGCAGGGGAGATCTTAGTCCAACTAGGCTACTTCAAGAGTGCTTATTTTTAAGCAAATGAAATCCAAAGTGAGATTTTCTTTTTGAAACTTGTAAACAAGCTGCCAAACTACTTAGAACAACAAAAACTTTTGATTTCCAAACTAAATCCAACACTGTGGGTGCTCAAGAAACTTTGAACATTTTTTACAGTTAAGAAATTTTGACTTTTGTAAAATCACAAAGGGTTGAATTTGATGACTTTTGATCTTAATTCATTGACTGTTTTATGTTACTTAAGCTATAATAAGACTTAATAAGGCTAAAACTTACACTTGTGAACCAAATTAATACCTATACTACTTGAAAACCAACTCAGTTATAAGCTTAAACCAATTGAGTTGTGATTTTGACTTTTGGTGAAACAAGGCCAAAGTGTTATGCTTGTTTTGAGCTCTAATGGACCTAAGTGACTTAAATGAACAAGAAACAGCAACAATGAAACACCACAATACCTTGAACTACACAAATCCTTGAACTACACAAATCCAAACACTCCTTATATATTGACTGTTTTGTGTTTTTCAAATCAAATGGGTGCTAGGGCTTAAGAGCCTGATCCACAACTACTTATTATGATAAGTTAAACTTATTTAAGCACTTAGAAACAGATTATAACCACAAATGATCAAAGATACTAATTATACTAATTAACTGCCAAATTAAGGATTTTAAAGTAACTATGGAATTTAACAAACAAACTACTGATTTAAAGCTAGATTATTACTATTTAACACTAAACAAACTCAAAAAAGCTAAAAAGCAATGAAATAAGCAATGCTACAGTACCAATCTAGAAATGAGTTTTCAAGAGCTTACAATATGCCATCCAGCTTAATCCAAGAACCAAGGACCATAAGAACCAATCCTAACACTCCCCTTGGAGTTCTAACCCACAGCCATCCAGAATTCACTGTGCTCCAATTGCTTTTCAACAAGAAACCTGCAAGTTTGACTTTATTTGACTTTTTATGATTTTTGATTTTTAATACCTAAGCTGTATTTTAATGGTTTCTAAAAGCTTCTTTGAGCTTTCTGGGAGCCTACATGAGCTTAAAAGTCCATGGATTCAACTATCAAGAGCAACACAGCTTAAATGAAAACTTGAGATAAATTGAAATTTGCACAATCTAATTTATAATTTGAAACTTGATTTTTATTACTAAGAAACTTCAAAGATACAATAAAAACAGAGATTACACTGATTGAAAGCTAGGTTACACAAAGATAATTTGAAAACAACTTATACGACCTAAAATTATTGAAATTAAACTAATACTCTTCTTCTTGGACTTCTCTTCCTTTTATAAGCCACCATTACGGTTCTGTTTATCTTCTGAGTAAATCCCACATCATTCTTGAGCCATTGGATGACTGAAACGCTCTAATCTTTTGCCACGTGTTTTGGCGGGAAAGATTGATTTTGCAATTTGTTCTGATAATTGCCAAGAGGGGGTGCATTAAATGCTGAGGTGATTAGGTGTATGGTGAGTGGTTTGGGCGATGGATTTGACAAGGATGGTGGGGTGGTGGTGATGTGATAGTCTGCAAGTGGGAGGGAAGGCTGGGAGAGGGAAAGGGGGTAGGGGTGGTATTTGTTTGACGGTTTGACCAAGGGTCAACCTTTGACCCCGTTTTAATATAAAAGGTGTGGGTGGGCTGATGGTATTTTAGGCCTAAAAAGGAGGATGGGCTTTGGTTTGTTTTGGATTGGACTTTGGATTTGGTTTTAATAGATATTAAGGGTCCGGTTTAGTTAAAATGTATCACAAGGACCTTTTTTGTAATTTTGCCGAAAGTTTGGGGGTATAATTTGGCATTCTTCCAAAGTACTCATGAGGGTATTTATTGCCAAGTTTCCATAGTCCAAGGTTTCATGTTGACTTTTCACCTTTGACTTTTCCAGGGACTAAAACTGCCAAACTTTCAAACTTCAGGGACCTGTTTTGCAATTTCACCAAACTTTTCAACCAAGGACCAATCCTGCCATATATGAGAAGTACAAGGACAAAATTTGTTTTTCTCAAAGTTTTAATATCCCAGGGACCATTTTTGACAATTTTTCCAAACTTCAGGGACTAAACTTGACATTTTGTGAAACTTTGCACCAAAGGACTAATTGTGTAACTTTTTGATTTAAAAGGGCCTTTGGTGACTTTTTCAAGTTTTTAGAACAACCAGGGACTAGATTTGACAACTTTTGAAAGTTGAGGGACTGAAACTGCCAATTTTGCAAACTTTGTACGTTTTTCATCTGTTTTTGATTATTTTGCATTTGAAACATGTAAAACACATTCCTGGGATATTTTCACTATTTTGATACAATATTGAGTGTTTTTAGATGTTTTGGCAGCTCAGAAAATATAAAAATGATGAGTATTTACACACTCATCAATATGATAAACAAAAAGGATAATTCATTGTGGCAAGTTAGATCTCAAAATATAGAGAATATCCACTTTGTTACGATTTTATACAGGGGTTACATTTAATTTGAAAGAACCATATGCGTTTAACCTCCCTTTGACATTTAGTATGTAACTTATACATATTAAAAAATTACATGTGAAGAGACTCTTTTAAATGTAGCATCTTAAAAAAAGTCTCTTCACATATACTCTTTTAATGTCAATAAACTATTTAAATGTGTGTAATGCTTAGAAAAGGTGTGATACTATCACAACTTAGATATATAATACGAAAATAAGTGTCAAAGATTACGCTATGAACACTTATATACAACCCATGTAATGACGAAAATTAGTGTTGAGCAATACACTAACGAACATTTAGATTAAGCCCGTGTGCATCGCACGAGTATGAATGACTCGGTCTAAATATAAAAGTCACAAACAACTAAGTAAACTCATTCATCTTAAACTCATGTGATGCTTACAAAAATTGTGATAACATCACAACTTACAAACCTAATGACGAAAATAAATACCACACATTACACTATAACCAATTAGATAGAGCCCGTGTGCAACGCACGGGTCTAAATGACTAGTTTAATTAATAATTACAAAGTTTATTTAATTATATATTTTTGAAAAACACTTTTGGTAATAAAGAAAAATGTTTTAATCATACTAAATATATGAATTCAGATTTTTAACCAAAATCAGTTAGTTTTTCACCAAATAAACTTTCCTCACTAAAAAACAAAATTTCTGGCCATTACAGCTGGGCGGCCCCCTTAATTATAAGGGGCGGTCCCCTTAAAATTAAGGGGACCGGCACGCTCCAGTTGTCAGAAATTTTTGCCTATAAATACCACCTTAAATCTGGAATTTTTTCCTACCTTTTACACTCCTAAACTTTCTGTTCTAGATCTCAATTTCCATTCTCTTAATCCTTTGATCCTACATTCATAAATCTTTGTTTCAAAGTGATTCAAACATCATCCTCTCAAGTGCAAGAGAAGAATACTTTTATCCCTCAAGACAAGAAGTATTACAACTTGTTGTGATCTCTACATACAAGTTGTTAGAGCATTATCCATTGTATCTATCTCTTTGTGTAATTAGTTGTGAATATTTGATAGAAGATAGTTTAGCTAGGCATATAAGTAGTGTGATAGGTTAGTAGTTTGTTGTGAAGAAGAAGAGTTAGGAAGTAGAAAGGTGTGAAGAAGATTGGTGTGAAGTAAATAGGTGTGAAGAAGATTGGTGTGAAGTAAATAGGTGTGAAGTAGATTGGTGTGAAGTAGAAAGGTGTGAAGAAGTATTGGTGTGAAGTAGATTGATGTGAAGAAGTTGTGTAGAAGTTGTGATCAAGTTGTGACGAAGTTGTGGTGTGTAAATTGGTGTGTAAGGTTTTCTCCGCCATAAGGGAGCTTGTTGACATAGTGAAGAAAACTCTCGAGTTAGGTGCTCGGGGAGTGGAGTAAGGCAAGGAAGGTGACCTTGTAGCCGAACCACTATAAATCTCTTGTCTCGCGGTTCGATCTTTCCATCTCTCATTTATTTCTTTACTTACATTATCATTGCTATATCGTACATATATATTGTTGTTCATATTGTGCAAGACTTGATATCACATAGTATTGAATCTAAATTTTTGAAAACAAAGAAAACTTTCAAACAATATTTTGCAACAAATTAAAAAGACGTAAAACTATTCAACCCCCCCTTCTAGTTTTCCACAATGTCAAAAACGTCATTTGCATTATTCAGTCTCTACTAGTTTTGATAATCACAAAATATAAATACACGTTACGTAAAACTACGACTAATAAGTTTTTGATCGAGAAAACTCGTTTTCGTCTTCAACATCACTTAAGGTATGTACAAACAACTACTAACTTGTGTATGTGATCAAAGAATTTATTTTTCATCAAAACATCACATTTTCATGTCACAAAAATATTTTTACAAAAGTATTTTTGTATAATTAAAAGAAATGTTTTATTAAGAAAATGATTTCAAATTTCAAATGTATAACAACCATATTTCCCGCTCAAAATCGACAGATTTTTTGCACCAGATAATTTTTCACCACGTCAGGACAAAAAGAGGAGCGTCTGTCGGGACGGTCTTGCAAATGGGCAGACGGTCCCTTAGCGATAAATGACCGTCCCCCTCTTTCATGACGCCTATAAATACAGAATTGTTCCCTTTCAGAAATCGAACCTCTTGAGCACTAAAACTTTCTGTATTCCCAAAATCATTCCAAACTATCTTATTTGATCACATTATCTGGTTCTAAGTTGTTTACAAGTGATCACACTCATCATTCCTCTAAAGTGCAAGAGAAGAACACTCGTTGTTGTCAAGAAACGAAGTGTTGAAGAAAAGTCTTTCTCATCTCATACCGTTGTTGCGGATCTCTTCCAAACCTCCATTCTTTTATATTGATTCTTGTATTTGATTGGACTTGAGTGCAAGTCTTATATTGTGTTGTGTTGTATCGTGCCATCGTGTTGGTACGAGGTGTGTAGCCACATGGGCTTTGGTAGATTGGTTCTAACTATGATTAGGACTCGACATTCCGCTTAGTGTCGTTAAAATTGGTGTAAGCTTGTGTAAGGTTTGTTCCGCCATAAGGGAGCGTGTTAATATAGTGTTTGTGAAACTCTCGAGTGTGAGACTCAAGGAGTGGAGTAGGGCGAAGAGAGAGCTTCGTAGCCGAACCACTATAAATCTTCGTGTCCCGGTTTGATCGTTTCTTTCCCTATCTTTACTTACTTGCTTATTATTGTATTTGTTTGTTGTTGTGTTCACATAAAGATGGAATCGAATCATTTTTCATAAAACTATTTTATAAAAGAAAATTTTCTAAAACGTAAATAAAAACGGTGAAACTATTAACACCCTTCTAGTTTCTACGGTTTGTTTTTTGGTTTTGTTTTGTTTTTGTTTTTGTTTTTGTTTTGTTGTTGTTTTTTCTTTTTTTTTTTGTTTCTTTTGTTTGTTTTGTTTTTTGTTTTTGTTTTTGTTATTTTTAAGGAAGAGTATTATTTACTTTCAGAAGTAAAGTGTATATAGCAAGCCCTAAGGCATTGTGTGGCGCCATTCTTCATTTCCTCCCGCCCAAAAAAAAAACACACACACACACACACACACAAAACCCCCAAAAAAAACCCCTTTCAATCTCAATCCTAAAAAAATGGCGGATGTAATGGACATAGACGACGACACACCCATCACCACCACCACCACCAACAACAAAGGCAAATCCATAGCCACCGCCCCACCACCACACACCAAACTCACACCATGGGTCGAAAAATTCCGCCCACAGTCCCTCGCAGACGTCGCCGCTCATCGCGACATCATCGATACAAGTAAATCCACTTTTCTTATACCCTTTTGAATCTTGTTTACAAATCTTGAATTGGATTAGGTTCAAAATGTGTTGTTTCTCATTGGGGCATTTCGTCGAACACTTGATAGGCTTGTTAATATCATATTTGTTACTGTATCTCTTTGTCTAATTTGAATGGTTTGGATTAATATTGAGTTGGGTTAGCCTTAATTTATGTTGGGGTGGGTCTGGGGGTTCACGGGACACCCATAGATTTTTGAGGCGTAGTGCTAATTTTCGTAAAAATCCTCATTTTTTCTAAATGCACCTGGTAAAATTTTTTGTGTTTTTAACATTGTTTTAGTTTTCGTGAGTGCACATTGTCAAATTTTGTCCGGGTTCCATTCTTGGTTGATAGGTTTACTGACACTAAATTGCCACATTTGTTGCTGCATTTCTGTATGCCATTTGAATCGTTCCAACAAATGTTGAATTGGGTTAGTTCTAAAATCTTTTATTTTCATTGTGGCATTTCATTGAATTGGGTTAGTTCTAAAATCCTTCCTCTCACAAGCTTTAGCCACATGAGCTATATCATGTTTGGTAAAACATGCGAGGATCCTAATCAGAGTTGATAGGCTTACTTGTGAGAATAAAATGCCTCTTTATTGATGTATTTATTTATCTAGTCGAGTATTTCTTAGGGTTTAAGTTATACAATAGATGTGCACACCAAAGGGCTTTGGCTAAGTTGGTACCCACCTCCAAAAAACCCATGGGCCAATCGGAGAGATTTTGTGGATAAAAGGTCACGGGTTCGAGTCTCGGCTCGTGCTCACTCCTGTGGGGCACTGGAACTATTCCTTATGGGGTGCCAATTCACACCTTTTTGTGGATACAATAAATGTTTACTGTTTAAAATATTTCATTATTGGACATGTACCCAAATCATTACCATTCTGTTACCTTAACAGAAATGTACTTTTTCAAATGTTACGTAACCAGTTACAAAACTGACAGATTAATACAGAATAACAAGTTCACATATCAAGTAATATTTTGGGTACACGTGTCATACCGGAACATTTTCAAAAGTAAGCTTAAACACATCTTTTCAACAAATCTTGAATTGTGCAAGTCTTAAAATATTTTCATTGTGGTATTTCATTTAACAGCTGATAGGCTCACTAATGACGATAAAATTCCTCTTATGTTGCTGTATTTTTTTAAATTTTAACCCATTTGAATGTTCTGTATTGATTTTGAATTGGGTATGTCTTGAAATGTGTGTTTTTTTCTTTTTTTTTTCTTTTTCTTTTTTTTTTTTAATTGGGGCGTTTTGTGGAACAGTTGATAGGCTTACTAGTGAGAATAAAATGCCGCATCTGTTGCTGTATGGACCACCCGGGACGGGCAAGACATCGACTATACTTGCTGTTGCTAGGAAGCTGTTTGGGGCACAGATGCATAATATGGTTTTGGAACTTAATGCTTCTGATGAACGTGGGATTGATGTTGTTAGACAGCAGATTCAGGATTTTGCGAGTACTCAAAGCTTTTCTTTTGGGTAAAAATCGTTGATTCTGTTGTTTTTATTATATGATTGGTTGTATCTTATAGGATTTTAAGCTATCGGTCACTCTTTTATGATATAAAGTTGTTGCTCGATACTGAATCCCCCTAGAGGGTGTTTGGGGTTGCTTTGCTGGTTTTGATTAAGCATTTATAAGCTGTTTAATTCCGCACTACAAGAAATAGTGTTCTTATTTGCTTACTTTGTATGCAATAAGACCAGAAAACATTGTTTTGTTAGAATTTTTTTTTTAAACTAATCCGTATATAATGGGTTTTAGGCTTATATATGATGGTAAAAAAGTAGTTTTTACTTCCATCTCGAATAAGCTCTTCAATAAGCATGTGTCGACCTGATAACAAAAAACCTTTTTTTGCCCCAAAATAAGCAGATAAGCAGAAGCAGTTTGGTCCAAACACTTGAAACTTCTTATCTGCTTAAAAATAAGAAACTAAGCAGAAAAATACGCAACCCCAGTTCCCAAACCCCTCTGAACTATGCGGAGTATTTATTTGAACTTAGTGATGACATTGTTTATTGGGTTTATGTATCCTCTTTGCCCTTTTGCTATTTGTCAGCGCAAAAGCATCGGTGAAGCTGGTTCTTTTGGATGAGGCGGATGCAATGACAAAAGATGCGCAATTTGCTCTTCGGCGAGGTAATGTATGATGTTGAAGTAACTTGGCTGTGTTTCTATTTGATGGGTTTTTACTGGTGAACCGTTTTTGTAATGCAGTAATTGAGAGATACACAAAAAGTACTAGGTTCGCGCTTATCTGTAATAATGTCAACAAGATTATTCCTGCACTGCAATCAAGATGCACTAGATTTCGGTTTGCACCTCTGGATGCTGTTCATGTCAATGAACGACTTAAACATGTGATTACTGCAGAAGGGTAGGTTTGCTAACTTTCTTCTTAAGTAGCTCAAAGCTTGACTTGATTTCTGATGATCCCCATTTACTCTTTCCTTTGCTTAAAGAAGTTATATGTTACATAATTTTATGTTATAGAATGTGGTTACTTTAGCGCATGTATAGTTTGTAGATAGGTGCCTTTCATCTGTTTACAATGTTCAAGTATGCATCATAACTAGCAGGTCTTCTAAACCGGCATGGGTCTCATATTGAACCTCATTGCTTACTGATTGTTTTCAGTTTTTTTGTTAAACATTTTGCTCACTACTTATTCTTGGATGATCAAAGTCGACCTTAGAGTGATTTTTTTTGTTCCCAAGTCCATTCAATTTCCTTACACCTTTTAGTTAAATCATATTGGGAACTAAGTATGGCATAAATGTAATAGTTACCAAGTTTTCTTAGGGTTTTTAATGTTTTGGCTCATGTTCACTTTTGAACTCTGCCCCCTTTAGTAAATGATACAAGACATCTTCCAGGAAACCCCTGATTTTAATACTGTAACGATAAATGTTAAATTAGGCTTGACGTGACGGAAGATGGATTAAAAGCTCTTGTACGGCTTAGCAATGGTGATATGAGGAAGGCTTTGAACATTTTGCAGGTAATCTGTTTCTTGCTCACCATCTGTTTCAGTTAACAGTTTCTTCAGTCTTTATGGTGCGAATATCTACTTCTTATCAAAGTAGGAAGTTGTATTTGATTCATTTGTGCTTCGAGGCTACATGTACGTTTTGCATCATCTAAGAAAAGCAGAATGTAAACTAGTCATCTTATTTTGTTTTAATATGCTGAATAAAAATGAGATATTCATCATGAATTGAAATTTATTAGCACGTTACGTGATACATCTATCAATGTGGCTGTGTTAGAAACTTCAACGCACGTGCGCTCGCACACACCCGATATACATATGCCTTAAATAAGTCTGAATTATTGAAGGAAGCATATTTTTGTCCTAATTCAGATATAAAAAAATCTAGTCAATAGTATTTATGTGCTGACTTTAAGAGTAGTCTTTGTATACAGAATACACAGGCATACATATGATGTGGTTCACAGTGACAGATTCTTGGTTGATGTTTGATGTCTGTTATGATTACAATTAAGCTAATAGATCCACTGTGTTTAATTCATGCAGTCAACACATATGGCTTCTCAGCAGATAACTGAAGAAGCTGTCTACCTCTGCACTGGCAATCCATTGCCTAAAGACATTGAGCAGATATCGTACTGGCTTCTTAATGAGCCTTTTTCATCCAGCTTTCAACGTATCCAACATTAGTTAATTTTAGATTTATTTTTAGCATGCAATCTAAGAGGAATCTCCTCCACGCAGCATCTTTTGCTTTTACTTTTCTTCTTTATCTTTGTTGGTTGGTGCTTAACTCTTCGTAGAAATATCCGATATGAAGGCAACTAAAGGATTGGCTTTAGTGGACATCGTAAGAGAAGTAACTATGTAAGTCTCATATATCTGGCTATTAAGCTACTACTTGTTTTGCAGCTGTCTTACTAAAACATACGTGTGTTTTCAGGTTTGTTTTCAGAATCAAAATGCCCTCAGATGTTAGAGTCCGGCTCATCAATGACTTGGCTGATATCGAGTATGTACTTTTACCTTTCATTTCTTTAGAGGCGCCAATGTGCCAATGTCTATTGATTTACTTATGGATGGATATTTTCGATTGTGTTTTTATCTGAAATGGGTCAAATAAAGATATATATCATATAGCTAAAAGGGTAATGAATGGGTTAGTTTGGAAAGTGTTTTATCTCAAATGGATCAAATAAAGTTATAGCTAAAAAGGGTAGGGTCGAATGGTCCTGTGCATATCATTTCTGCAACAAAAGGGATAATGCTAGCTGCTAGCTTTATCCAAAAAGTAGCTGGGAGCATGTTATAGATGAATTGCAATTTAAGTTATTAGTTGCTGAAATTCGTTTCTGTGATTGTTATTGGCTGTGCAGGTATAGGTTGACTTTTGGGTGCAATGACAAGTTGCAACTGGGATCAGTCATTTCTACTTTTACCCAAGCAAGATCTGCGCTTGTTGCTGCAGCAAAGTAGACAAATGTTCAATTGATAATTTGCATCTTTCCAGAAAATTGTATGATGGTCACCATGTAACTGGCATTGAAACTTGTCAAGGATGTCTTTTATGTCGAATCTGTAGGGATTCATATCTTTTTACATATATGGCTTTGGGCATTATTCCTCTCTTCTGCTGGTGCTTAACAATGGATTTAGCTATAACTCAAAAACAAGATTGGCGACGATCGCCGCGTTGCCGGCGTGCCTGCTTATTTTCTCCATGTATTTTGTTTTGTTTAATGGCGTTGATTATTGCACGGTACTTTTTTCAAGAAAGCTGGTCCAACGATTGTAATTGCTTTTTACACTTTACAATTTAGCTTAAGGAGCAACGGGTCAAACAGGTTAAAACTCTAAACCATTGTAACATAAGACAAATCCTTGAAGTGATAAATTAACAAAAACAAAACTGTATGGTTTCAACCAACTGTGTAAAGCTTCAAAGGCATATTTGACAAAAACTGTATTTAGTCAAACTAAGTTACAAATAAGTGGCTAGTACAGCTACAAAACATTCAAACTATGCTTAATTGTTCCCATTTCTACAAATTAAGCTTACACATAACACATGATACATTTTAAGGCAGTAAACTAACAAAAACAATATAATGTAACAAATGACAATATACATTTCAATATTAAACGAAGTAGCTGAGGAAACTTTTGCTGCGAAGCAACACCATCTCTATTATCAAGCTCCATTTCAGCAGCTTGACGATCCCTTATAATCTGATCCAAATCTCTTTCGTCCTCAAACGAAGCATCCAGCCCAGCAGATTCATATTGATCTTGCTCACCCAACTCAAGGTAATCAGGATTGACCTTTTTCCAACTGAACAATTGAACCACTTGACAACCGGTTTGATCATAATTAAAACATGGGGTATATAAATCTCAAACAAAACAAAAAAAAACAAAGAAT
This sequence comes from Artemisia argyi, assembly GCA_030686995.1. Classification (NCBI taxonomy): domain Eukaryota; kingdom Viridiplantae; phylum Streptophyta; class Magnoliopsida; order Asterales; family Asteraceae; genus Artemisia; species Artemisia argyi. The sequence continues at coordinate 162,106,035 of CM060697.1, read as the reverse complement.
CACAAAAGTATAGTTTACTTGCCTGTTATGTGGCCAAAGATTTTCTTTTCTAGATATTTGAGAAAATCTTTAATCTTCTGCTCGAATGCATGATCTACAATATCGCTAATACCCACTGTACACACGCAAGTGAACATTCTTTCCATACGCTTCACCATCCATGGTTACTTTCATAAAAGGGCACGAACCGCTGTTGTAGGAGGCCAACCCAAAACCTGTTACCTATTGTACGTAAGAAAAAGGTCAATCCTTTTTAATCAATAAGGTTTTACTTATGGTCAAATAATTGTTGGGCAAACAGACAATCGACAAAAGAGGACTCGGTCACCATGGCTGCAAACTAATAACGTGTCTTGCCAAGGTGCGGGCGATTTCACCTTTGTCGACTCCACCAAATAGCATTCCAACAGTGCACACATACCTTTCTAGTTCAATATGATTGAAAAGGCTAAATGCATTAATTTGATTTACCTTTTTCAATCATATTGAATTAGAAAGGTATATGTGACAGTAGAAAAAAATAATTTGATTTAGCTTTTTCAAATTGCACTAATCCGCTTAGATGTTATTAGTGAAAATATTACTCCATTGAGGTTATGAAATCGTACAAAATATTCACCATGTTGCCATCAATAATCTCAGTAGTTGCAAACAGAGATGACCCATTAGCTAACCCGCGATTTCTTCTCATGTTTTACGCTTTTAAATGAATAATATATTATGCTGGTTACGTACCTGTGTAAATTGGGTTTCAAATGATTGAGCTACGACTTAATATCTCCACTGAACTTTGGATAATCTAGGCTAGGCCATGAAATGACCCTCTTTGACCCATTAGCTGACCCGCTCTTAACTTCTTCATCTTGGTCTATAAAACAATAGATATTAGCAACAAAACAATGTCACCAACAACAGCTACATAATCGCTCCATTTACATATTTTTTATCCACTCAGAACTACTTATTTACTTAAAAATCACTATACGCAAATTAACACTTAAACTGAAAAGCTCTGGATACAACAAACAGTTGGTTATTAGCGGTCACATATTGCTAAAACACGTACCTTATTGTTAATGGGTGTTGGCTGCTGTGTTTGGCGCTGTTGAAACTGCTGCTGCTAGTCAGCATATTCAATGCTCTACTGCATAGTGATCATGGGCTGCACGTAGGCAATGAAACTCATGATTATAATTATGTGGCTCATACAGTCATACATAAGGCATCCTTTTAAGCAATTTATTACCTTTGAGTCAAACAAATGTCCGCCTTTAAAACATTAACACTAAGGTTTGCAAATACAAAAGCAAAACGAAACACCATTCTTGGCTGCAACCGTAACCCATATCATGTTATGTTGCCAAGACAGTGGCATTATTGACTGTAACCAAACCAACCTTTATATCAGCAAACCTAAAAATGAAGCTTTGGATAATAGGCTGATTGGCAACTCCATTCATTTGTGCATCTACATCATTCACAGCCACAACCTCATGTCCATCAATCAATACTCGCCCTCCTACAACACAAAATAAATACCAATGATTAAATTGTGTATTTAGTTGTATCAGAGGTCCAATATGATCTATGTTTACTGTTGGAAATAATAGAGATAGTCGAGGAGTTTGGGTAGCGTATCAAAAAAGATCAACTCAAAACGGGTAAATTTATAATTGGGTTGTTATGTAAATGGATCATAATCAAGGTTCTCTCAAATGAAAGTTGTACCTTTATAGTATTGTAACTTCCATCAGCAGTCGTGTTTGGCTCGTGCAATTTTCTCATCATAGCCAATTGTAACCACAGTTGTCCCCAATAATACTCAATAAATTATATAAATTTCAGATGTAGCTATAAAATAATAATTTTTGAGGAACCCTCATCACTTGGAGTTTAAAAACAGTTAAATTGACCTACTGAGTATGAAATTAAGCCGAAAACTTCATATCCTATTACAATTGAAAAGACCTTATATATCTTTATTAATTCATAAAATGTTAAAGTATGCATACACTTTCATGTTTAATATTTTGTTGCCTCTGGTTTGTTCCAGTTTGAGCCGAAGATGTAGCTAATGCAAATGTGTATAATAGCTTCACCTGAAGTTGCAGAACATGACTCTGGCTCGTCAAAAGTCGTCTTCCAAACTCCGAAGAATCAACAATATCTGGTGGCGAGAGTGCGTCCCCTGCTCACTTTCTACTTCTTCACGACCTTCTCTCTCGATTTCCCTAACCTACATTCCATTATACAAAAACCAAATGTATAAAAACATTTCAATTTTCTAACTATCATTCGACACACTCACCTCAGAAAAAGTTTCTGAAATAATTAATATGAACAAAAAATCACCAAACTTTAATAATCTGCCTCAAATTCCTTGTATGAAAATCTGGATATAAACAGAAACACTAACCCTCCGATACGAAAAAGCTATGCAAGATTGTGAAACTGCCCATGAATATCCCCACATACTGTGAATGGGCTTTTAACAGGCTGCAAAAGATATGCAAAAAGTTGATAGTGTATAAACTAAATTCATTGACCTTGAACTCGACATTATCAGAATACCAAAATTACCTGTTCATTACTTTCGTTCATCAAGATATCCTTTGCCTTGTTACAGAATAACTTTACCTACATTTTTTTAAAAGCATAATAATATGAGACGTTTGCCATCTTCCTAGAATGACAGAAATTAAACTCATCAAATATAGCCCAATTCAAATTACCTGATAAGCGAAAAAACTTCAAGACAAAAAAACTTCACTAAGAGTATGTACCATAATTTGTTATCTTCACTGTTATTGCATCAATTTAACGGCAACTACCTAAGTGTCGGCTAATCGGGCAGTTAAGCAACCCTTAATTTGATAACTACATAACAACTTTTTCGTCTATATAGTTGCTCGAAGGCAATTATATAAAACCTGATAAGTGTTATGTATATACTCTAACTTACAACTTTAGGCAGAATGGTGACCGGATCAGTCTTTGCACAAACTTGAGCCAACAAATCCCGAAAATAGTTTTATGCATGTGTTACGTGACAGTTATCATACGACAAAAATGAAAAGAAGTAGCATGTCAATTAATTTTTCAGTAACTAAAATATTTTTTTTTAAAGAATCGGATGTGCAATTCAAAAAGGGCTAGTGGCAGCTAATGTTTTCAATATATTTGGTCCCTGATCAAGATGTACCAGGTGAATTTGTTTCCATGTGGGCAAGGCTACCTGTTCTCGAGTCTTTTCTTCCTACTGGGACATGCCAATACAGGACACAACCGGCGCCGACAATGACAACCGTTACTAAAGCTCTATTTTATTTTGTGTTCGTGTACCAGGAGAGTAGCAAAACATCAGCTGATGAACTCCTTTAGCACCACCAATCCGAAAGAATCCTATACCAATATTTCATAAAAACTCAAAATCGCAAAATGAGCATGTAATAAATCATATAATGCTGTAAACTATAGCAACAATCCATATAGAAAAATATTTTTTTTGTTTTTATAGAAAATGATGTAAGAAAACAGCTAGTCGAGTCTAAACGCGTACCAAGATCACCTCCAAAGTACTGTCAAAGGTTAACCCGACATAAAGAATTGTCCATAAGATGTACAAAAATAGTTGGTCACACGACCTTGGGATGTAGAACGTTTGCACCTATCATTCTTGTGTGTCCTACTACAACTCGCCTTTGCTCCTTCATTCATATCTAAAACAACAATAACTATAAGCATATTAGTGTAAGTTTATCCGCACTTTCTTATGTTGTTTCATCGAAAAAAGATGTTTAATATTCACAAAGGTACAAACTAATTGTATTTCTATCTATTGGTTAAGTTACCTGTATAGCAGCAAATGATTGTATGATCTTCTTGGTTTGACGTTAGTAACTGGACCGATTCTGCACCGACTCATTTATCCTGGCCAGATAATAGAATCATAAAGGCTATTCATACATAAATGATCAACTATATGACATATATTGGAATTTAAAGTAAGCAGCTTACTTTTAGTAATCAGATGCCCGCGTATATTATTCATATGATCAGCAAGGTGGGCATCTATCGATGCACATTTAACACCAACAGCAATCTCCGCGGCAACATGATTTCTCAAGAATCCATCATCACTAATAAAAGATAAACCGCCAAATCAACATCAAAAGACCAAAATGCACAATTCAACTAATGGATCCCTTTTGAAAACACATCAATCCTTGTGTTCAGGTACCAACTTTACCAATTTGACATAATCGACAAAATACGCCAATGTGAGATAACAGACGCTCATCAAAAGATAAAATCTCAGGCAACTAAACCTACCCAATAATAACAAAATATTTTTCGTTTTTGAACATAAAAAATTGTTTATGCAAATGAGATCTAACCATTCACCGGACTCCAATAGATTGTTAACTTGATGAATGTCGCCTCGAACTCGGTTATCCATTAACAATGAGACCAATAGCTGTTCCACAACTGCCACTGGCACATTTAACCTACCGGACAATAATAGTTTGAGTAAAGAGTAAAGACATATATGTATGTATGTATGTGTACATAACAAACTTTTTATAAAAAGATTAACAAACCTGTAACTTCTTTACTTCTAACTCAGATATTTCATCAAACATAGTATATGCATATTCTAAAATCTTAATGACTACCAAAAAGCAAACCCGCGTCAAACACCCAAACCTAAATTAACAAACAATCTAGGAACACAGTCTTTAAAACAGAATCATCAAAGACCCACAAATGATATCAATAATCAAACCAAAAAATGTAAAAACTACAACAATAATGAGAGTACATACCTTTTGGGTATGTTTGTTTTTGGCTAAGTAATTTTGATAAGCCGTTTTTAGAGATATTGTTGCTTTTTTTAGAATCGATCTTTTATCGAATATCATTCTTCCCACTTAATCTCTTCACATCCGTCACGAGCGTTATCCTCCATTTCACCGTCACCAACAGCGACTGCGCCACGGTCTTGCATGTCCTCGTTCTAGCTTTGAGCAACCCTTCATCTTCTTTGTGATTAGGTATGATTTTGTGTGTGTTGACACTGTTCCAGAAGATAGATATGAGGCGGCGTTCTTCTAGCTTCTTCTTTACCCTTCTTTACCTTCCTCATATAATGGACCAGACTGGGCAAAAATAGGACGGAAAGCAGGCCAAAGTTGGCCCAAAGTTTTTGGCGGGAAAAACGGTGCCAAAACGGCACCATATGTCTTTGGATTTAATATATACTATAATTAGCAAGCTAGAAGTTAACATAAGCTTATGATCCTAGCTATGGAAATGGTAGATTACCCCAATCAAAATGAAGTTTTTGGTAGGTTAATTGAATATAGGCTTGTTTGGATGACAGTTTTTCGGAGTGCCTAAAAAATACGGAGTATAAGTTTAGCTTTTTAAAACTCGGTTCTTCCAAAATACTTTAACTTTCTCCATAAGGAGTTTTGTATTAGCTGTTGGAGGCGTTGGGCGGTTGAGGCCATTATTAACTGATTCTCTTCAATGCTTGTAGCATACTGCATGCTTGAGATGACAAAGAATGAAAATCAGTCAAATAATTGTCAGAAAAACAAACATATTAGCAAACACAATATCATTACTGCTTTCTATTTTTGTCGTGGTCAAAAAACATATTAACTCAAATGAGAGTGTACTCCACGCTTCATTTATTCGTATCCGAGCTTAATATGGAATCACATTGGTCTCTAGTAAATAACAATTACTTAAAATAGATGATGACACTAAAATCACCAACATAAATACATAATAGCTCTTGTACAGTTAAGAAAGATCTAGTGTTGATTACTATTTTGTTTAAGTTGTTATTACAAAGTTGTTATCATGGTTGTATTTCTCTGTTTTTCTGTATTAGCATGTTCCTGCTATATCATGTAAAAAGCGATATCTGGCTCATGTGTAGTGTTGGATCTTAATACACGCCTTGTGTTAGAGTGATACTTTGAGTAATACTAACAAGTACGCGAAATATACTTAGTAGTACTTAGAAGATTGGTTATGAATTTATTTGTGAGTGAGAACAGTTGTATATGATGAACACAAAGTATAAACCAAACTTTAAGCTCCAACATTATTAATGATAATAATACGAGTGATCTTGCTTATCACTAGGGTTACACCTTGAAGCTCTCTAATTGATACGTGCCTAAGCTTTAACCTAGGACCTCCTTTTATAGCACAAGGAGTCCTTTACAAGATAAGTATAAAGCTATCTAAATAGAATATACATAAGATCCATTCTATACTTATCTATACACGAATACATAACAGTTATCATATAAGCAGTGGTAATTATGTACTAGCAGTGGTAATGTGTTTCCACTACTAGTGCGATTCTTCAGCAGTGGTTATCTTCATACTTAGCCGTGGTAACTGTTAGTGTAATTCCCAACAATCCTCCCCTAAACTTATGATTTCTTTTTCTGTGAGGATATGGGGAATTCTTCCAAACACTTCATTTTCTTCTTAAAGCTTGCATAGCTCTTGAACACTGATCTTGTATCTTCTGCATCAAAGCCCTAACTTTCTCAGTGTCTTCATGAACTCTTATTCTTGATGTCAACATTGCAGTAAGAGTTCCAGCTCTAAGTGGATATTCCTTTTCTGCAAACATGAATGCATCCACTCCAGCTTTTGTAGAAACATGATGAACCTCACATGAATCATAGTATGACCATGTAGTATCAAGACCTGTAGCTTCAAACTTCCAGTAATTATCACTAGGATCTGGTTCATAAAGTCTCCTAAATCAACCCATAGCTGCATTTCCTTCACATCTTTAAAGTTATCAGCCTTGAACCTTTCTTGAACCAACTTCCAAAGCATATCAAGATCACTTCTATCACATGCTTTAATAAGATCTTCAAACTGAATGAAAGATGAAGTTTCACCACCTAATCTTGTAATCTTCCATGTTGAAGCAAAATTCTTGGCTGTGTAAATTTCCCAATCAACAATAGGATGTCTGACTTGTAGTGGATCTGGATAAAAGTCTTCTTCTTATATCACTATCATAGCATTCAGCTGATCTTCTGTAAGCTTCTCAGATTGGAATTCTTGTTATTGAATAAATCTTGTCTTCTTAGTGATTTTCTGCTCAGAAGCTGTAGCTTTCCTTTTGGACTTGATACGTGGGAATCGCACCAGGCTTTACCTCTCAAGGGATCTTGAGAAGCTTACAACCCTCACCAGGTAGTGTACCTGATCGTTGTAGTATAGTATAGTGACAAGTACCGGGGGATTGATCGTTCAGCTAGGAATAGTGTCGCTAGGATTAGAAAACTTAAATACTAGTTCTAAAGGTGAGGGATGATTATTTTTGTATTTTTATATTTTTTTTAGAAAGCAAGTAAAAATCTCGGGTTTTGAAGGATTTGGGCGGAATTAGTTGCTAGTCAACTAACCCAATACTAAAGATGTAATCAAAATAAAATACTAAAAATGAAAATAAACTAAATTATACTAAGGTTGTGAGCAATAAGTGGAGAAATTGTGTTTACTTAGATTTCACTACTCCCTAGATATCTTTTACACATTAATTACTTGTTATAGTTGCGTGGATGACGGATTGTATTCCTTAATACCATTCATGGGGTGGCGCACTTAATTCCCCAATCCTATGAGTGCCTACTTCACTCCTATGTCGAGCCGGCTAAGAAGCTCCTAACATGGGATCATTAGAATTTACTCATGCATTAAATACAACCAATAAAACCTAGTGCACGTCAGTTCATGTTTCCTAAGACGTTCAAGCATGTTACCATTTGGAGATCTGCCAGTTTTCTTAAGCCTAATATCAAATTCATTCATCCAATACAACCATAAACAAGTAATCAACACATAATTAACATCTAGGTTTCATTAGATCCAAGCAAACACAAGATAGATCTAGCCTAGCATGATAGAATTAAGACAAGAACAAGATATAGACAACCAACACATAGACATATTGATTGAATTAAAAGAATACTTATCTTAATTACACATGAAAGGGATCAAGGGCTGAGAACCCTTGAAAAACCTGTAAAATTCGTACCAAGTTCGGACTTAGGGTTTCTCCCAAAACTTCTCCTTTTTTATGTAAAAATTAGAAAACTATATATAGGAAATAGGGTCTGACGACGTCAAGAACAAATTTGTGACGCCGTCATCTCACCGCCAAAATACTTCTCGGACTGCCTTGATCTACTTTTGACGCCGTCATGTGTTATGTGTTTCCAGGCCGTCATGCATTTTACTCTTGATGCCCTACTTCGTGACGCCGTCATTTCTGTACTGGATCGTCATGGAAATAACTCTTGACGCCGTCAGAATTTCCTTCTTGACGCCATCACCTACTATTCCCAGCAAGGAAAATTGAGACTTTGGCGTTTTCTTCACTTTTATGCTCCAAAAATGTCCTAATTGCTTCCTTTTCCATATTTCTCTCCCAAAGTACCTAAAATCACAAAAGGAACGATTTAGGGCAATATTTGATCAAATAAATTCAATTCCGGGCTTAAATGACCCCCTAAAAATGGTTCATTTTTCGCCTCATCATATACTGTAACAAACCGGAATTTTCCATAATAAATGTAAATTTATTATTACCTAACTAGTTAATTAAGCATTCGTGAGCGTACATAACTATTTCCGAAAGCTAACCCGCACACTGTAGCTTACAATAAACCACTACATTGGTAAGGTTTATCAGAAAATGAGAAATTTACTCTTTGTGACACACACCGACTATTTATGTATTGAACCGAGAACTATCTCGCATTTCCCGAAAAATGACACCGCTCGCGTACCGACACCCAGTTAATTATGGCAAAAGTCAAATAAATATTTTTATGAGTCAGATATAATATTTTTATATCACTTTTATACACTCAAAACGGTATATTACACGTTTTGCTAAAAACATCAAACCAGGACACCCCGACACATAGTTAAGCTCAAACGGGACACGAAATACACCATGAAAAATCAAAATAATCTTTGTCTCATTCTATACACGTTTTGGCGTCCAATTACAACTCATAGTATCACATGTTTATATTAAAAATTGTGAAAAGCTACTTTGCACCATATTAACTAGGTAATTACATGAAATGGACTTACACCCTTTTATCCTATAGTCTCTTGGGCTTAATGAGATTCCCTATCTTTTGCTTATAACCGAACCACAGCATACACACATGCATCACATTCTCTTTCAAATTTACAAAGGAAAACTTTTATATTCAAGGGGTTGGCTAAGCATTGGAGTTATTTTGGGTAAATCTTGGAAGAAAACTTGGTTCTTGGTTGTCATTCCATTCGACACACACCCAACATCCCACTGTAAGGATTCAAATTTTTTTTAAAAACTTGTGTTATACTTGATTTCTAAACATATACTTGAGCTTTATAATGTTTACATTTAAGATTTCATGTTGTATCGTTAGATTACTTAAGTTTTGAAAACAAAATGAGTTTCTTGATTTTATTCCACTCGACAAACATGTACTTATAATTTAGAGGTTGTGTTTTGAACTTGTGTGGTGTCATTTTTGAACATATTTAGCACTAATAAGCACCTTAAAAACATGCTAGTGTTTATTTACTTATAGAACGACACATACAAAAATATTTCAAACTTTATTCGAGATTTTAAACTAAAAATGACTAAAAGAAACTAAAGAAAGTATAGATCTAAAGAAAACTTAAGTATTGGCTGATGATGAAAGTGTCGATGCATAGCTTATGTTTTGACTAGTTGAAGTTAGAGTTAATCTTGTTTAGAGTTTGGGTCATGTCGGATTCTGTTTCGGGTAGAAAACCCACTGTGGTCGAACCACAGTGGTGCACTTTTGGCCTGAAAATTTGTTGCTTTCTCAACATAAGGGTGTGCTTTGTTTCAGCATATACGAAACCAACACAAACACCAAATGTATAACACCACTATTAAGGTTTTTGGCAAAATAAAATCACTGGATTAGAGCATAATAAATAATAACGGTTTGCTAAGATTATACAAAAGTGGAGCTAGTCCATTGGCTGGGATGTTTGTGCGTTCAGCGAAAGGTCTGGAGTTCGATCCTAGTGGCTGACCTTTTTGCTATTTATTTGATTTTGGACTTTTCAACTATTGGTACTTGAAAATTGAAATAACTAATACCTTTTATAATTAAAAATAGTACTAAGTCCCTTTATTATTTAGTTACACTATTTTAAATTATATTTTTGACGAGAAATATTTTGCGGCACTAAATTTATGATGGGAAACTAATTATTACAGACGGGTCATGCCCGATTTTTGTTAAAATCCTATACTTAGTATATTTTTAGTAAACCCGACTAGAAGACGAAAACTAAATAATATGAAACTATTTATAACGCATAAGTATTTATTATTATTTTACCTTACAACGTGAACACATTACTAGTGAATACTTTTATATACTTATATACTCGTATACTTTTTCAAGAGCTAATACTTACAAACACTTTGAATTTATTTAAACAAAAACTCTGCCACACAAGCAACAATAAACACCACCACTCGAGAACACATAAACTTAATTAAACTCATTGAGCCGTGAATCAACTTTGTAAACTAAGACTTTCCATATTAATCTAGGTCGCATGTCGGTGCCGCACACTATCACTACTTGCCTTTTTACTATCAGACTGCTATTTGCTGAGGTGAGTTCATACCCCCTACTTTTACTTGTTTTTATAACTGTTTTGGGGGAGAATACATGCTCGTTTTTAACTAAACTCAATGATTGTTTATTTGAATGCGCAATTGTATACTTAAACACTACTGTTTCTCTGAATACTTGATTGATTATTCAAATGCACCTATGTGTATATTGGTTGCATACTTGATTATTTTCTCGCATACACAAGCGTTTTATAAACATGTAACACACTTTATGAACTATTGCTTTTATAAAACATACTTCATGAACTATTGCTTTTATGCAACACACTTTATGAACTATTGCTTTTATGCTGCACACTCTATGAACTATTGCTTATATGCAAAACACTTTACAAATCATTGCTGTTACACAAACACTTCTATTGAATGACAATTGCTTTTATGCAAACACTTTTATGGACCACACTGAAACTTATGCTTTATTTACACTATTACGCGGATTAGCCTAAGACACTGAATCCCACAATGCCCAAACTCATGAACCGTCAATTCCTGCTGGGAAGCGCGAATGCTATAAATAGATCTATTGGGGTTGACACCCCCGTTCGGTTTGGCCGGATAGGCAAACGCGAGCGTATAACATGTTGAAACACGAGTGTCACGGGATAGACACTTGCAAGGGCTTTATTTAACGTGCTTCTAGAGCATGCACACTGTCAAGCTTCGGTTGCATGAACTGAGTGCTAGCATAATAGAATTTTACCTTTGTGTGACATTATATTCATTGTAATGATCACATACTTTGCATATGGTCCACTTTATGCTTAATACTTATGGTCTACTTTACTGATATTTTTCATGACGCTGTGAGTAAAGCAGTGGTCACTGAAACTGAACTTGATTTATATGTGAATGGTTATTCACACTCGAAAACCTTGTTGTCCACATTACTACATTTACTTGAAAGTAAACTATATTTTCATGACATTGCGAGCGACGCAATGGTTACAAAACTTTTATCGAAATCACATTTCTTTTATACTAAATTGTATTTGTACAAACCTATGAACTCACCAACCTCGTGTTGACACTTTTTAACATGTATTTTCAGGTTTAAGCGATAACTAACTGTTGAAGGCTTTTGGCATGGCATGGCATGGTCATAGATGACTCTGATATATTTGGGACCGCTTTATTTCTTTTATGGGCTTATATTTCCGCACTCTATTTGGAATGGTGTAACCAAATTACATTTGAATATTAAATTTCTTTTAAACGGTTGAGGTAAAGCAGTTCTTTGTACTTTGGGTTGTGATACCAATTGAGTAGCACCCCTGTGACATGTATGCTTTCGCTGGACCCGTATTTTGGGGGTGTTACAGATTGGTATCAGAGCCTTGGTTATAGAGAACTGGGTATTTTGAAAACCTAGACTATAACTACTTTTACAAAAACTTAACCCTATGACCGACACGTGCCTGCCTGCCAAGCCGACGCCACACTTGTGATTTTTGATGATGTTATATTTGATAAGATGTGTGTCTTATTACTGGATGACTTATATCTACTTAATTTCACTATATGCTATAAATATTTTCTATATACCTATGTTTACGTACTGTATCCGTTACAGCGCTACGCCTTTCTCCACCCATGTAATTTGAATATTTGTATTAGTCTTTCAAGGCAACTTTTAAAAGCATTGGGACATATTACTAGCATAACTGAGCTAAGCATTTCAAAATTCATTGAACCTCGGTGGAATATAGACTGATCACCTATATTCGACCAGGGACAGTGGGACATAGCCTGATCACCTATGTCCGACTCAGAGGTGAATTTTGCGATACTAAGAGTAGTTATACTAGAATTATGTCCAGATTGATTTTCTACTTGATTTATGAAAGTTTCAGAAATTTCTGTGTGTGTACATACTCATTGCATAACATTCACATCTACACACAACACACTGGCATGACAATACTTTTTCATCACAATACTTTTTTTCTCTTAACGAGAATGCTCTTTTATCACAATCTGGGTATGTTACAGTCACCTCTACCCCAAACCTTACACTCAATCGATGTTGTAACTTCCTTGCTAAGTACACTACTTAGACAGCCAACTGATTGCTAGTAGCAATTAACACCCTACTTCATGGTCGTACTCTGAACTTGCCAAACTCCCAATTCAGATGAGCTGTTATGCCCAACAGAAACCTTAAGACCTTAAGGAGCAACCTAGACCACTATATTTGGAACAGACACCTAATCCTTAATGTATCCCTCGATGGTACCAGTTGACTACCCTGCTACCCTCTTATAAGATAATAAACTGTGACGCTATTAACATATAAACTTTTTTTTTACAAATCATTTTGCGGTCATCCTACAAAATATTTTACTGCGATTTCATGAAATCAAGATTTTGACCCTTCTACTATTTTATAAACAATAAATTATTTTCTACTGTCCTATAAACTGTTTTACGAATCATATTTACAACTATTTTATCATGGTGTAATAAACCGATTCATTACCTTACTACCATTCTATAAAACAACAAACAGTTTCGCTAGCATTTTCTAAAATAATATTACAATTATCCTACAAGTCTTACTACACTTTACAAAACTATTTTACTCCCCTATGAGTTGCCTTGCTACTAAATCACAAAAACTAAACTACAATTTTACTACAATTTACAAATGATAAATTGTTTTCCTATTACTCTATAAACTATTGTACAATCCGTTCTATAAACTATTTTGCAATCACCATGTGAACTATTTGCCCAATTGAAAAGCACTTTATGTTACTACCTTTTGGTACTGTTGAAGTAAATTGAATACTTATGTTTATGAAATTCGCTTGATATTAAACATTGAACCCTACTTAGGCTTGACAACTAGACTTCGTCATTAAGCACCTGAAATTTGTTAAAACGAACATACCTGACTACACATTTTTCCTTGACATCTTTGTTTTTTAAGGACTTTCCTTTTGGAAATGTGTTTATAGAAATCACAAAACCCGTAATGGTATTTTCCCGAGATACTCATTTTGATGTGCCAAAATTTCTCTAGTCAAACTTTATTGAGACTTTTGTATATTAAAGGGGTGACTAAATATTAACTTTTAAGACATGGTTTCCCACACCATGTTTAAAGACTGTTTACCCAAATTATGAGTCTTTTGAAGTCGCATCAGTTTACTTAACTGCAAATTTTCAGCAAAGAACCAAAACCTATCCCTATCGACAAAGTTATTAGAAACTTGCAAAAAGGAACTAAATTCACGTGGGGAAACGTGAAGATGAATTCTCGTGCGTATATACCCATCTCTTTTCGACCGTAATGGGTAACTTGAATTGAATCGCGAGGACGCGATTCCGTTTAAGGAGGTGTGACTGTAATAAACCGGAATTTTCCATAATAAATGTAAATTTATTATTACCTAACTATTTAATTAAGCATTCGTGAGCGTACATAACTATTTCCGAAAGCTAACCCGCACACTGTAGCTTACAATAAACCACTACATTGGTAAGGTTTATCAGAAAATGAGAAATTTACTCTTTGTGACACACACCGACTATTTATGTATTGAACCGAGAACTATCTCGCATTTCCCGAAAAATGACACCGCTCGCGTACCGACACCCAGTTAATTATGGCAAAAGTCAAATAAATATTTTTATGAGTCAGATATAATATTTTTATATCACTTTTATACACTCAAAACGGTATATTACACGTTTTGCTAAAAACATCAAACCAGGACACCCCGACACATAGTTAAGCTCAAACGGGACACGAAATACACCATGAAAAATCAAAATAATCTTTGTCTCATTCTATACACGTTTTGGCGTCCAATTACAACTCATAGTATCACATGTTTATATTAAAAATTGTGAAAAGCTACTTTGCACCATATTAACTAGGTAATTACATGAAATGGACTTACACCCTTTTATCCTATAGTCTCTTGGGCTTAATGAGATTCCCTATCTTTTGCTTATAACCGAACCACAGCATACACACATGCATCACATTCTCTTTCAAATTTACAAAGGAAAACTTTTATATTCAAGGGGTTGGCTAAGCATTGGAGTTATTTTGGGTAAATCTTGGAAGAAAACTTGGTTCTTGGTTGTCATTCCATTCGACACACACCCAACATCCCACTGTAAGGATTCAAATTTTTTTTAAAAACTTGTGTTATACTTGATTTCTAAACATATACTTGAGCTTTATAATGTTTACATTTAAGATTTCATGTTGTATCGTTAGATTACTTAAGTTTTGAAAACAAAATGAGTTTCTTGATTTTATTCCACTCGACAAACATGTACTTATAATTTAGAGGTTGTGTTTTGAACTTGTGTGGTGTCATTTTTGAACATATTTAGCACTAATAAGCACCTTAAAAACATGCTAGTGTTTATTTACTTATAGAACGACACATACAAAAATATTTCAAACTTTATTCGAGATTTTAAACTAAAAATGACTAAAAGAAACTAAAGAAAGTATAGATCTAAAGAAAACTTAAGTATTGGCTGATGATGAAAGTGTCGATGCATAGCTTATGTTTTGACTAGTTGAAGTTAGAGTTAATCTTGTTTAGAGTTTGGGTCATGTCGGATTCTGTTTCGGGTAGAAAACCCACTGTGGTCGAACCACAGTGGTGCACTTTTGGCCTGAAAATTTGTTGCTTTCTCAACATAAGGGTGTGCTTTGTTTCAGCATATACGAAACCAACACAAACACCAAATGTATAACACCACTATTAAGGTTTTTGGCAAAATAAAATCACTGGATTAGAGCATAATAAATAATAACGGTTTGCTAAGATTATACAAAAGTGGAGCTAGTCCATTGGCTGGGATGTTTGTGCGTTCAGCGAAAGGTCTGGAGTTCGATCCTAGTGGCTGACCTTTTTGCTATTTATTTGATTTTGGACTTTTCAACTATTGGTACTTGAAAATTGAAATAACTAATACCTTTTATAATTAAAAATAGTACTAAGTCCCTTTATTATTTAGTTACACTATTTTAAATTATATTTTTGACGAGAAATATTTTGCGGCACTAAATTTATGATGGGAAACTAATTATTACAGACGGGTCATGCCCGATTTTTGTTAAAATCCTATACTTAGTATATTTTTAGTAAACCCGACTAGAAGACGAAAACTAAATAATATGAAACTATTTATAACGCATAAGTATTTATTATTATTTTACCTTACAACGTGAACACATTACTAGTGAATACTTTTATATACTTATATACTCGTATACTTTTTCAAGAGCTAATACTTACAAACACTTTGAATTTATTTAAACAAAAACTCTGCCACACAAGCAACAATAAACACCACCACTCGAGAACACATAAACTTAATTAAACTCATTGAGCCGTGAATCAACTTTGTAAACTAAGACTTTCCATATTAATCTAGGTCGCATGTCGGTGCCGCACACTATCACTACTTGCCTTTTTACTATCAGACTGCTATTTGCTGAGGTGAGTTCATACCCCCTACTTTTACTTGTTTTTATAACTGTTTTGGGGGAGAATACATGCTCGTTTTTAACTAAACTCAATGATTGTTTATTTGAATGCGCAATTGTATACTTAAACACTACTGTTTCTCTGAATACTTGATTGATTATTCAAATGCACCTATGTGTATATTGGTTGCATACTTGATTATTTTCTCGCATACACAAGCGTTTTATAAACATGTAACACACTTTATGAACTATTGCTTTTATAAAACATACTTCATGAACTATTGCTTTTATGCAACACACTTTATGAACTATTGCTTTTATGCTGCACACTCTATGAACTATTGCTTATATGCAAAACACTTTACAAATCATTGCTGTTACACAAACACTTCTATTGAATGACAATTGCTTTTATGCAAACACTTTTATGGACCACACTGAAACTTATGCTTTATTTACACTATTACGCGGATTAGCCTAAGACACTGAATCCCACAATGCCCAAACTCATGAACCGTCAATTCCTGCTGGGAAGCGCGAATGCTATAAATAGATCTATTGGGGTTGACACCCCCGTTCGGTTTGGCCGGATAGGCAAACGCGAGCGTATAACATGTTGAAACACGAGTGTCACGGGATAGACACTTGCAAGGGCTTTATTTAACGTGCTTCTAGAGCATGCACACTGTCAAGCTTCGGTTGCATGAACTGAGTGCTAGCATAATAGAATTTTACCTTTGTGTGACATTATATTCGTTGTAATGATCACATACTTTGCATATGGTCCACTTTATGCTTAATACTTATGGTCTACTTTACTGATATTTTTCATGACGCTGTGAGTAAAGCAGTGGTCACTGAAACTGAACTTGATTTATATGTGAATGGTTATTCACACTCGAAAACCTTGTTGTCCACATTACTACATTTACTTGAAAGTAAACTATATTTTCATGACATTGCGAGCGACGCAATGGTTACAAAACTTTTATCGAAATCACATTTCTTTTATACTAAATTGTATTTGTACAAACCTATGAACTCACCAACCTCGTGTTGACACTTTTTAGCATGTATTTTCAGGTTTAAGCGATAACTAACTGTTGAAGGCTTTTGGCATGGCATGGCATGGTCATAGATGACTCTGATATATTTGGGACCGCTTTATTTCTTTTATGGGCTTATATTTCCGCACTCTATTTGGAATGGTGTAACCAAATTACTTTTGAATATTAAATTTCTTTTAAACGGTTGAGGTAAAGCAGTTCTTTGTACTTTGGGTTGTGATACCAATTGAGTAGCACCCCTGTGACATGTATGCTTTCGCTGGACCCGTATTTTGGGGGTGTTACATATACCCTTACACTTGAGATTTGCTTGTCCTCAAGTAAATGCGCTTTTATTCTAGTCAAAATACAAGTTAGCGGTCATTTAACACTAATATAAAAGTAATTACAACAAATAATCGTTCCACTAAAGACCAATAGACAAGCACGGAGGTCATACACAAGCACCTCACAAATAGTGTTTAGATACTCACATCTCTCGGGTGTAATAAAGTATAGATTACAATATGGAAACGGAAGATATCTCTCACTACCTGTCATAGCAAAATAGATTACCATAGGCTTGGGAAAGGATCAAACCTCCACCACATGGCGTAAGCACCTAGGATAAACTATCAAAGAGGTCTTTTTAAAGGGTTGTAATGTTAGGTGTAGGGATATAAAATACACGGTTTTGTTGGATAAAGGAAGTTTTTACTGGTGGCGAGTTAACAATCTTGGTTAATTACATGTACAATATGGCGTTGCTAAGCCAAGACTAGACTCGACTTAAGCTGATGAATAAAAAATAACAAAAACATAAAATGAACATAGGATAAAAAGGGGATGGTAGTCCGTATGTTTTTTCTCTTTTTCTTTTTCTATATATATTTTTTTCTTTTTTTCTTGATTTTTCGATTTTTTTTTTTTTTTTTTTTTTTTTTTTTTTTTGCATACACTCTTACCCTACCATCCAAAATAATACATCATAGGGATTGAACATTCCCCTTACACTTGAATCTTTACATACTTTACAATGAACTAAACTAATGACTCGAATTAAGAAAATCAAAACACTTGGAGTACTTTTAAGGTTAACGTACATATGGGGGTAATAATATGATGTTCTTCCCCATTACTCCATAAAATAAGTACTTTACCCATGAGTCCCAATCGTCCCAAAACAATATGTACAAGATATGACTCGACTTAGCAACCATGTAATCAATTAGAGAGTTAACTTAGGGTTTAACAAATAACAATAATGCACTAAAGATGAGTGCATACATGGAAGGCTAAGGCGATTTGGTTGTACATTTAAGTGGGGTGTAACAAATTCTTCCTTTAAGTAAGATGCTTAAAGTTAGAAACGAAAAGATAGGCTCGGAGGGGTGTACTAGGGGTTTCGTGTACTAAAAATGAGTACAACGCTAAGGGTGTGGGAAAATTAGTTGACTTAACTAGCCAAGTAATATGACTTAAATGGTCAAGTAATTATGATACGGGTTTAACACACGGGTGATCCTTATGCCTCTTATCATGTAGTAAATCCTACTACACGAATGTAGTCTCACTAGCGGTCTCGGGATGCATCACTAATGCAAGTTCTAGAATCTAAATGCTACCGGTACACTCATAAGCACTAATAGTAAATGCTTTTCCTATCAAATCTAAAGGCGAACCTCACATATTTGGGTGTAAAATTTTTCTGAAAGTACAGTTATGTGCTAGTCATACAATCTCCTATCCATGAGATGCTTGCTATGGCTAAAGTTTCACTCCTAAATGTTGTAAAAAAATTTAAATTTGGCGCTAAAATTGCACTAACAAGTATTTCTCATAGTTTTATTACACATCTACCATTAGACAAAACAAACTCAAGCGAAAGTGTACATGTAAGGTATCATCATTTTACCCTCCCCTTACACTTAAGATGAACATTGTCCCCAATGTTCAAGTAAAGAATGTAAAAGTGAAAAAGTAAAAAGAATGAAATCAAATACTCCCCTGATTCGCTCGGTATGGATAATAAGGTGGCCAGGTTAGATCTTCCTCCAAGAAAATGAACAATCAAAGCTTCCCTTCCAGAAAAATAAATCATCTTCTTGTCATACATAACCTGTAAATCCTGAGAAAATAGACAAGACAACCTCGCATAAAATCAGTGGCATCCTATATAAGTTACTAAATCCTAGAAAACAAAGTAAGATATAATGCTTGTGGAATGAAGTTTGCAGATTTCCTGGAGATTATAAAACTTAATAATTCACAAAAACCATAAGACTCCGTTAGAAAAACAAAACCGGTAAAATTTCCAGATTTTTACACGTGACGCCGTCAAGAGTTAACTCGTGACGCCGTCAGAAGTGACCTGCAGAAATTCTTATGTTAAGTTTCCGAAAAATTTCTGGAAAAACTTGGTCCTACTTCCTGGAAAATCCTGCAAAACTTCATTATGACTCAATACAAGCATTTGACTCTAACAAATACGAATATACATGTTCATTTAATATTGTGGAGAATCATGATCGGTTTTGTTTCTTAAAAGCATATTTGGGGTTTCCCCTTACACTTATCTTTTGCAAAAATACCTTTAGGTGGAGTTAAGACTAGGCCAAAACAACAAAGTAAAGTATTTCCACTTTTTAATTGAGAAACATGATCTACCAACAATAAAAACAAAGCATGCATACGGAAGCAAATAACAAACAAACAAACAAAATAAAATCACACAAAACATTGGTTGCCTCCCAAGAAGCGCTTTTCTTTATTTACGAGTCTTGTAGCTAGACTCAAGGTCATGGATTACTACGTGACCTCATCATTGGTTCCATTCTCTAGGTCGTCTTCTAAACCAGCATCGCTTTCATAGTGTAAGTACTTTGGGTCTTCGAACTCGAAGATATCTTTTCGATACTTAGAACCAAGCTTACTAACATCCTTAAAGAATCCGCATGATAAATCAGAAGTGTTCTTACACCCTCTCCGAACATCTTCATCACACAAAATAAGTTGGGAACTTATCTTGTCAAGCCCGTCACAATCGATTTCCTTAAGGTCTCTTCTCTTGTATGGCGTTTGGTATGAGACCCTCCTAATTCCATCAGCGAAGGTCATGATTCAGTTCCGGTCATCAATTATCAGATTAGTGATCTTGCAAAAGGGTGCCCCAAAAACGACTTGTGATAATCTAGGGTCGACATAGTCTTCGATATTGTCCACAATCGTAAATTCCATAGTGAATTCCATATTTCCTACAAACACCAGGATTTCATGATCCTTACCAACTACTTTCTCTCCCTTGTAAATCATTCCCCATCTGCAGATATTGTTATAATGGAATAGGGACATAAAATTCTTCGGCAGGAATATGTTAATGTAGATGTTATCGAAGTACTTATGACCGATCATGCAGGGGATTTTGAGATTATTCGGATCACGCCGTCTTATCTTCCCCGACTCTCCATCCTTTGATCCATATAGATTCCCTTCAAGGGAAGGACGATATTCGTACACCTCCTCATTACCCCTACGAAAAATTACCTTCTTAACACCATTGGTGAATAATGCACTACCATCCTTCTCATCAAGGATCACTCCCGATTCATTGATAAATGGTTTCCCAAGAACGAGGTTGGTTAACGTTTTATTGGTGAGAGGGTCCACGTCATCGACCACGGTGAGGTCAATATTGTAAACAAGTTCTCCAATTATAATGGATAAATTTTTTATTACCCTTGCATTATTGACTCTCTCGCACACAATGTGTTCCGGGAAGGCTTCTTGGGATAGGGAAAGGGGTATTATGTTGTCTGGAAAACTAGGATCTATATGACTATCGGTTAAGAGCTTTCCCTCGATGGTGCAGGAAATCTTAAAAACTTTAGGGTTGCTTACATCAATCCCATCGCTATTCCCTCTGGTAACATTCTCCATTTTTCTCTCAGGCTCTTCTAAAATAGATTTGCCCAACCTAGTCGGATTTCTCGTATGTTCTTCTGGTCTCTTTTTCCCTTCATCCGATTTGCTAGATATTTGCGCGGCGTACTGCTCGAATGAGTTGGTAAGGCTTCTGGCCAAATCGTGGTCCACCCTTGAGGTCTCATCTTTAGCTGTACGACCAATTTTGTTAGTTTGTTGTTGGGTTGGGTTGGGTGTAGAAGCAGATATCGTGGTGATGATGTTTACAAAATGGATTGGTCCTAGGGGGTTGACAGGTTCTTTTCCTTTTGGTGATAGATGTTTGAATAACTTACTAGGACTTTTTATTTTCACAGGGGAGGTTGGTGGACTTAGACGGTAACAGACTTAACCTCATCAACATGAGTAGGTTTATTAACAACATGCTCTTTGATAGCAGTTAACAGATTACAAATCTTGTTATTCATATCAGCCCGCTGTTGTCTAAATTTAGCCTCGAGCGTAGAGAGCTGTAATTCTTGAGATAGAATGAATTTTTTTAGAGTATCTTCACAGCTTTGCCTAGGAACGCCTTGTGATGGACACCTTGACCCACGTGTGATGACGTGAATTCTTTATAAGCATGTTTTGGAAGTTCCATGCAGTTATGAGTCTCGTGAGGGCCATTACATAATTCGCATGTAGAAGCGATTCTGCTTACTTGGCTTGAAGGTTTTTGAGCTTCGTAAGATTTCATAAGAGACTTGACTCGACCTTCAAGTTCCATGATCCTACGGTCGGGAGTGCTAGAATTGTTCGAAGGCAAAGATATTGCCTTGACCATTTTGTTCAAATCACGGGGATCATTCCAACTTTCATTGTCATAGAGAGCAAGATCTTCTATGAGTTACCATGATTGTTCCGCACTTAGATCACGTAGCTTACCACCGGCCGATTGGTCAATGGCTCGCCTCGTGGAGAGATCGATATGGTCATAAAAGATTTAGACTTGGAGCTAAAGATCTACGCCATGATGAGGGACTTTTTGGAGTAAGTCCTTGAAACGAGTCCATGCTTCATAAAGAGATTCATTTTGACGTTGTTGGAACATCAAGATGTCATTTCTAAGCTTAGTTCTCCCCGGTGGGAAAAATTGAGCAAGGAAACGAGTGGTGAGATCATCCCATGTGGTGATGGATCCCGCGGGTAAATGCTCAAGCCATTGACTAGCTTGATCCCGTAGAGAGAATTGAAATAGGCGTAATCGGGTTGTCTCTCTAGTTTCAACACCTAGGTCTATGGAATCTACGATTTTTAGGAAGTCCTTAAGATGTTGGTTTGGATCTTCGGAACGAAGTCCATGGAATGCACATCCGCTTTGAACCAACCGGATGGTGTCGGATCGCAAGGGGGTCACATTGGCTCCGGTGAGCTCAATGGTGTTTCGGTAGCCTTGGTGGCTAGGTCGGGAATACTCTCCTAAGGTTCGGGTCCTAAGAGGTTCTAGTGGTGGGTTTTGTTGTGGTGGGATGACGGGTTCAAGGATGTTCCCATCGTCCATGATGTCGGGTGGTGAAGAGTTACGAACAAAAACACAAAGAAATAAGATAGACTAAAGAAAACCTAAAAATAAAAATAAAATCTTACTAGAAAGGAATCTAGCAAGTAGACCTAACAAAAAGAGATTCTAACCTAGACAATAACTATTCCCCGGGCTGCGGCGTCAAAAACTTGATACGTGGGAATCGCACCAGGCTTTACCTCTCAAGGGATCTTGAGAAGCTTACAACCCCCACCAGGCAGTGTACCTGATCGTTGTAGTATAGTATAGTGACAAGTACCGGGGGATTGATCGTTCAGCTAGGAATAGTGTCGCTAGGATTAGAAAACCTAAATACTAGTTCTAAAGGTGAGGGATGATTATTTTTGTATTTTTATATTTTTTTTTAGAAAGCAAGTAAAAATCTCGGGTTTTGAAGGATTTGGGCGGAATTAGTTGCTAGTCAACTAACCCAATACTAAAGATGCAATCAAAATAAAATACTAAAAATGAAAATAAACTAAATTATACTAAGGTTGTGAGCAATAAGTGGAGAAATTGTGTTTACTTAGATTTCACTACTCCCTAGAAATCTTTTACACGTTAATTACTTGTTATAGTTGCGTGGATGACGGATTGTATTCCTTAATACCATTCATGAGGTGGCGCACTTAATTCCCCAATCCTATGAGTGCCTACTTCACTCCTATGTCGAGCCGGCTAAGAAGCTCCTAACATGGGATCATTAGAATTTACTCATGCATTAAATACAACCAATAAAACCTAGTGCACGTCAGTTCATGTTTCCTAAGACGTTCAAGCATGTTACCATTTGGAGATCTGCCAGTTTTCTTAAGCCTAACATCAAATTCATTCATCCAATACAACCATAAACAAGTAATCAACACATAATTAACATCTAGGTTTCATTAGATCCAAGCAAACACAAGATAGATCTAGCCTAGCATGATAGAATTAAGACAAGAACAAGATATAGACAACCAACACATAGACATATTGATTGAATTAAAAGAATACTTATCTTAATTACACATGAAAGGGATCAAGGGCTGAGAACCCTTGAAAAACCTGTAAAATTCGTACCAAGATCGGACTTAGGGTTTCTCCCAAAACTTCTCCTTTTTTATGTAAAAATTAGAAAACTATATATAGGAAATAGGGTCTGACGGCGTCAAGAACAAATTTGTGACGCCGTCATCTCGCCGCCAAAATACTTCTCGGACTGCCTTGATCTACTTTTGACGCCGTCATGTGTTATGTGTTTCCAGGCCGTCATGCATTTTATTCTTGATGCCCTACTTCATGACGCCGTCATTTCTGTACTGGATCGTCATGGAAATAACTCTTGACGCCGTCAGAATTTCCTTCTTGACGCCGTCACCTACTGTTCCCAACAAGGAAAATTAAGACTTTGGCGTTTTCTTCACTTTTATGCTCCAAAAATGTCCGAATTGCTTCCTTTTCCAGATTTCTCTCCCAAAGTACCTAAAATCACAAAAGGAACGATTTAGGGCAATATTTGATCAAATAAATTCAATTCCGGGCTTAAATGACCCCCTAAAAATGGTTCATTTTTTGCCTCATCAGGACTTAGGAAATCTTCTTTCTTCTTCTTCAAAATTTATTGGGATAAAATCACTATCTTGTCTTTTAACTATGTAGTAGATCCCTTCAATCTGATCATGTGACATTCCTTTGAACTTAGACATTTTCCAATTTCCAACATGACAGCAATAAGTTTTCATCTCTGCAATGACTTGTGCCTTGGTTGGTTGTCTTGACTTCTTTTGACCTTTTCTTACTTTACCAATTACATCTTGAAGTGCTTGTTGATTCTTCATTAGAATGAAATCAGTTAATTGAGCTGATCTTTGTTTTTCTGTTAAAGTCTTATCTGCAATTAGTTCAATGGCCTTCTTCTTGACCACTGGATCATTAGCAATCTTGAATTCAATTTCTTCTTCAGTTGGCACATATGTAAACTCTGGAGTTTTCTCTCTGAGGACTGTAGGTGGAACAGTGGAAACTGGATTTACTTCCATTGGTGCAGTGGTTTCCAATTTATTCAACCTTTTAGCCTCCATGAAACTTGCAATCTCTAACTCATCTTGTCTTTTCTTGTTTGCAATTTCATCTTCTGTTATCTTCCTTGCAACGTCAGCATCCTAGTCTATTTGAGTTTGTTCTCTTTTGGAAATCTTCCTTGGTTGCTCAGTTTCTTTACTAGACATAACTGCTTTACCTTTCTCCTTTCTAATTCTTTCAATTTCTTCCTCTGCAGTGGTAATATTTTGACCAGTAGTGGGAACCATATAGTCATCAGTGGAAAGGTCAGTAATGGAAGATACTTGCTTTGTAGTTGGATCATCATTATGAAGTCTTTCCTCTGTTTGCTGATGAGGAATCTCTTGAGTAGCACCTGATTCAGTTTCATTGCTTGCTCCAACTGGTTCATCAAACTTCAAATCTGAAACGCCAAAATCAAAATCAGCATCATCTTCAAAGTCTATTATCCTCCCCTTACTCTCAACATCTGTTTTCCTCCCCTGTTTAGGAGAATTACCCAAATCTTCACTGAAATCCTCTGAGTCACCATCATGAGGTGAGGATGGGGATGAGATCACAATCTTTGCAGATCTTTGCTTCTTGAACCCCTGTACTTCTTCCTTCAAGATCTGAATTTCTGCTTTCAAACTATTAAGATCTTTGGCATGTTGCTCCTTTGTCTGTGCCAAATCCTTATCCAAAGATTTAACCTGTTTTACTAACCTGGTACAAAGTTCCATCAATTCAATAGGTTGCTCACTACCCTCAACACTTCCAACTGTGTTACCTGTTGGGAAAGGTGAATCATAGGGCATTGGTTAAGTCTCTTCTCTAGTTGGACTAGGTTGAAGCCTGGAACCACCACTGCTTGTTCCAAGACCAAAAGGATCAGAAACATGCAATGTTGTGATGGGAGGAGGTGGCTATTTGTGCCTCCTCTCGTATGTGTGAGTGACTTATGGGGTGTAATGGATAGGTGGAACTGTAATAGTAGGTGTGTGTTGGGGTACAACTAGGATTGTTGCACCTTCACCCTGTACCTGTACAATCTTTCCAAGCATTTCAGCAAAAAGTGGTTTAAATTCCCCATTCCATCCATCTGAAGCCTTATTCATATTTTGAAAAACTTTTGGCTTAAGACAGGGGGTTTTATAAACTCTTTTGTGGGGTTGCAGTGGAAATTCATTTAGCACTGCTTGCACAAACCTTGGATACATCAAAAATTTATAGGGACTCTTTACATTGCCTTTCATACTGTTAAAAATTAACTTTGAAAAATTGAAAGTCCTATCTGTGGCTAAACAAACCAAAGGATAAGCCATTGTTGAACTGAATTGTTCATAAGAAGTTTTCTTAGGACTTAGGCAATGCAAAAGATTATGAATGAAAAATCTCCAATGGAGGCAAAAACATCCCTTTTTGAAAGTAACCTTTTTGTCAGATGTATCATACCCCATGGTTGAGAGATGTTTATGAATATTTGGATTGGGCAATGTGATGATACCATTAAGATCATCCAATTGGAGAATTCTCCTCAAGGATGATTCAGTAACATCAATAGTTACCCCATCCACTGTGGCTCTACGAGTATCCACAATTTCATGTGTGTCTCCTTGTTCAATGGTGATGGACTCTACAGAGTTCCAAAACTATTTGATTTGAGAGACATAGATTATGGGGTTTAGAGTTAAAGCATACCTTATGTGAGTGGTATTGAGAAAATCCACAATCTGATGAAAAACAGGGCCACTCTTCTCATTTGACTTCTGCAAGTAGGCCACTTGGTTGTGCTCATCTACAAAGTTTAATCTTGCCATAGTTGTTTTGAGAAAAGTAGACTTGTGTGAGTATCAATTGAATGTAGAACACGCTTATTGAGAGAAATGGATTTATACTATTAGGGTTTGAGAATTATACGTAAGAGAGATTATCTTTAGAAAAGATTGATCTTCAAGAGAAGAATAGATTAAAATAAGTAAGTAGATAATTCTCTAAAAATTCACCCTATAAATATGGACAAAACGGTTTACTCTCAATGGCTAGTAAAAATTTTGTTACTGACACAACATGGTAAAAATTACATTGGCAGTGGTAACTGTGAACTAGCAGTGGAAACTTTTCACAAAATTTTCCAAGAGCAGTGGTAAAAGTAAAACATATATAAAGTGAACTGCTATTTTCATAGTTTTTAGCAAACTATCAGCTATCAACGGATTTGATATGTCTTTACCATGAGCCGTTTGCTATGGACTAGCCAACTCTTCATCACATGGAATATGGTAAGTTGATGACCATATAGTTTTTGGTAAACTATCAACCATAAACGGATTTGTTAAGTCTTTACCAGTAGCCGTTTGCTCTGGACTAGTTGATTCTTATGTGGATTAGACATGGTGAATCAATAACCATTTGTTGTGTGTCTCAGTTACACACCTTTTATGATCAACCTCTAGCAAAAATTGGTTACGTACCTGTACATGTTAGTATAAAGCAAATAATATGCATAACCAATGTGTTTCAACCAAAGTTACTTTTTGACCAAGCCTTATGTGCCATAGCATGGATTCATCTACTGTGACCTTTGCAATCAAGCAGGTACAATCATCTTTAGCAACAATGTTATTCATATCAAAGCTATATAAGTTGCCTTTTCTAGGAATCTTAAGAAGGATCTGACTTTCATCAGGCAGCTTAAAATCCTTAGAAAGAACAAAACACATATCTTCAGTATAAAGAACATTGTTTTTCTTGTCACACATCTTTGACACACTAAAGAGATTGTACTTAAGCTCTTTCACATAGTACACAGGTTCAAAATCCAAGTTACCAGTTTTGATTACACCTTTACCAGTAACTCTTCCACCAACTCCACCTCTAAAGCTGACAAATTGTCCATCATAAGGTTCAAAATTTGATAGATAGGACTTGTTGCCAGTCATGTGCCTTGAACATCCACTGTATGTATAGCCTTGATATGATTTCTTTGTTTTTGGATGTTCCTGCACATAAAATAAAGGAGTTATTTTCTTTTGGAGACCCAAACCATGATTGACTTGGATCTGCCTCGTGTATCAATATAGTTAAATCTATCAAAGGTCATTGATACACCATTGGGATTGGTTGTTGAGATATTTCCCTTTGGTTTCCATTCCCAACGTGATGAGGCCTTCACAACATTTCCCTTGTTACCCTTGTTCTTGTTTACAACTCTAGTAGTGGGATTTTTTAACTGAGCAGTGGAAATTGCAGGTTTAACTTTTGGTACCCACTGTTGGTTATAACAAACATTTTTATTATAAAAGGTCTTTTTTTCCTATTTGTGCAGATTTAACAAAAGTTGTTTTTGGTTTTGCACTTGAAACAGATGATTTAGGGTGAGCAGTGTTAAAAGTTCCAGCAGTGGAAAAAGATTTAAGTCCACTTCTCAGTTGAACTGCTTTGGGAATCATGTTGCTGTGTGAATTAGGGTGTGATTTGTTTTGAAACTTGTTTGATTCCACCCTTTTATTCCCAAAAACTTCCCTTCTCCCAACATGATAGTCACAATTAGCATGCAAATGATCAAAACTACCACAAATATAACATGCTTTATTGTTCATGACAAACTCACTACCTAGTTGTTGAGATTTTACATGATTCCAACTCCTCTGGTTGCCCCTAGGAGTTGATGACTTATGCCTATACATCTCTAAATACCTTACAGTTGGTCTAGGTTTATTAGCTTGTTTCCTAGGTTCCTCTGTATTGGTATTCACAACTTGTGGAACACTTGTTTTAACTTTAACCTTCACACTTTCATCCACAAGAGATGAATCACTAGCACTTTCAAATGCATCAGTCTCAATCTTAACCTTTTCAGCACTAGCTTCTTTCACAATTTGGGGACCATAAGACCTAATTGAGTCTTGGAACTCTTCTAACTCTGTATGTGCCAAGTCAATTCCGCCAATTCTTCCAAAACTCGATATTTTTACTTGCTTTCCATAAAATATAAAAATACAAAAAGAATCATCCCTCACCTATAGACCTAGTTTAATTGAGTTTTAACCCTAGCGAACACTATTCTTTGAGTTGAACAATCAATCCCCCGGTACTTGCCACTTTACTATACTATAACGGTCAGGTACACTGCCTGGTGGGGATTGCAAGCTTCTCAAGATCCCTTGAGAGGTAAAACCTTTTGCGAGAGCGCAATCCCACGCATCAATAACCCGAAGAGTTTGGTTGCTCTATCATGTTGTGTTGGTACATGTACATATAAAAACATAACCTTTTTATCAATTGTTTTTCTCCATGGTCATGCTTACAGTTTATACAAACATAAATAAGACAACCTATGTAAAAAGGTCGGTTATTTCCCCACGAAACCCAAGCTTATATACACATTAGAAAACCACATAAAAAAAAGCAAATGAACAATAAGAATTGTCAAACGTGTGAGTAAAAGCAAGTATAATTCTCGGGGTTCCTTACGAAAACGAAACGTTTCAGACACTTTTTCCTAACATTTCAAAAACTTTTCACAAACACTCCCATCTCTCTACGCAAGAATATGCGTTTTCAAAATAAGTCAAAATGATAACATTTAATATGGCCACAAGTATCTATCAATTGTGGGATCAAACTGTAATAGTATGTATGTATATTTATCACACTAAGTGTCTATCAAATGGGTGCTTGAATTAGCTTATTTGAATTCGAAAAAGCTAATAAGTCATTATTTCAGATTTCAAGATCAACAACTACTCACAAGACATAAGACATAAGCTCAGAAGTCAAAAAAGTGAGCCAAATAAGCTAAATCCAAACACCCCCTGAAACTGTACAGAAAATGTGATGTTGTCATACACACTGTCAACACACTTGTTTTATCACATCTTAGGTTTCTGCTTACTGTATTAAAATAGGGGCTTTAGCTGTTGTCCTTGATACATCATCTTCGAAAAAGTCACACCCCACCAAAAATTAGTGTTCCCTTATTTTTCAACCATTCAGAAAACCAAACCCATGCTATTCCAAGCTGCTAAGCTGTCAATTTCGCTCCTCCTAGTTTCCCGTATACAACATGTTTTTCTGCCTATGATATTCAAAAATGGCAATTCAATGAGTTTCTTCGGCTTACTGATGTCAATCAGAATTACAACTACACTAAAAATTACATCTAGCTTCTTTCTAGCTCACTTTATGTATGCATAATTGTCATAGTCATTCAGATAGAATTAATAGTTACCTAAAATTTCTTTAATCTTCAGACTCTCATGCATTTTTCGGTTCCGTTATCAATCTAAAATAGATGATTAGTTTGCAAAATTGACATTATTTCTACATAATAACACTAATCTATGTTTTAATCAAAATTATTTTAGCATTAAAATATCGGTTATTGTAACCGGAAAGTGAAACTATAATATGACAACAAATCACAAACTTAATATTATAACCCAAACACTAAGGGAGTGCTTGGTGGGGGGTTAAGGGGGTGGGGAATGGGTAAAGGATTGATTAAGGGCCCACATCTCTTATTGTTTGTGCTTGGTTAGTAAGGGGCAAAGGTATCGATTACCGCGTAGTGGGTAATCAACCATTATAGAGTAAATTGGGAGGTAAGATATTGATTGCCCACCTCACTCATTTCTTTGCATTCCTTTCCCTTTCCCTTTCGCTTTCCTCACTTTGAACCAAGCGGACCCTAAGTGATTAAAGAATCATCAAAATAAGATCCCCAAATCGTTGATTAAAGCACACGACACAAACCACACATCTTATGAACTTTATTAACAAAAAACCACAAACCCAAGATCAATAATTAAAGTAATATATATCTTAAATTTATTAACCGGAAAACATACCTTTAATTTACCAAAATAACGGCCATTACGTAATGTTGATTTACAGTTATTATTGTCTTCGAAGGACTTTTATTGGAATACCGTAGGTTGTTTCGGCTCAATTTGAAC
The DNA here is from genome assembly GCA_030686995.1 of Artemisia argyi. Lineage (NCBI taxonomy): Eukaryota > Viridiplantae > Streptophyta > Magnoliopsida > Asterales > Asteraceae > Artemisia > Artemisia argyi. Next base: position 162,075,323 of record CM060697.1, on the reverse strand, counting down.
ATCCATTGTTAATTAAATTTAGAGATATTAATGTTACTGTTTGTTGTGAATAGAAGAATGTGGTCCGCTTTCTCTTTGTAGTTTTACAAATTTGACCCAAAGGTATCAACTATATAATATTAAGTACATGTGTATTTTTAGTTTTTGTCTACATCTAATTAACAAAACGAATTCTCGTAAGTTTTTCCCCAAATTAGGAAATATCTAATTTTTTTAAATTTCAGATCTTTAAAAAAAATTATCATTAATTCAATTTTACTTTATAAGGAAACAATGTTTTTTTTAAATGTAAAAGTTCTCATTTAGAGTTTTGTTTTATCTATATTACTATATAATGCATTTAAGACTATTTTATAATTAGAAATGTTTAAAATTCAGACTTATACTTGCTTATTATGGAAGGATTTCAATATTAATTGGTTATGAAGCATGTTGGCTAGGAAGTTTTTTAGGAAGCATGTTGGTTGTTCAAACTAAAATTATTTGGCTTAACCATCTCTAACATCTCTTCTTATAAAGCATAAAGACAACTAAATGTGTAACACAAAATAGAGTAATAGGCCGTTCTAGTTATATAAAAGATTCAAGAATCATTATACAATTTTGGTCAACTTTTGAACATATCTCTGTAACTAAATTCTAATCAATAATCAGTCATCTCTAAATTATACTTTAATCAACACTAATAATGGTTTATAAAACTGATAAATATCTTAGAGAAAAATATCTAAAGTAAATAATACAACATGTGGTATTTAAGTACCCCACGGAATTAACATTCGAAGTGAGTCTATAAACACATATCAATCACACTCATAAAAAAACGACACTTATTGGTATATATCATAAATCAAAGATACGACCAATGTTTGCATAATTTTGGCAACAAATAATAAGCATAGTCAAATAATAATAAGTACACAAAAATAGACGTTTATGGTTAAATACGCAGGTGACAACACAACTTGACTGTTTTATGTAGGGGCCCATTATTTTATCAATCATCTATGTTATTGTACCAACAATATTATCAGACCCCACTTTTGTTTACATTAATTAATCTCAACCTAATTTTAAGTGTTTTTATTTTTATTATTTCATTTGCTGTTTCATTAAGGTTCTTACTGGTGAAGGATCAGTTTTTAAATCTAAGGTGTCAACTTTTTTAGTTTTGTTTTTTATGTACTGTACTTAAGTTATGGAATATATATATGTTAGTGTTTATAGTTTATAGTTGTGATGATGATGTAATTATTTGTTTGGAGAATTATGATTATGTAAGGATTTAGCAGTTTTTGAAACTTTATGATAAGTAGCAAATAAGCAGTTTTTGAAACTTTAAGATAAGTAGCAAATAAGCAGTTTTTGATAAGCAATTCCAAGGAGCTCTAAGTAGTCAAATAATAGGAATCACTATATCAGTTTAGTTGCAGCTACTTGTGAGTTGTGATTATCCGAAACTGTTCTTTCGACCCGTAATAATGAATTAGTGTCACCTAGACTGCCGAATGCAATAATATAAGATAGTACGTTATTGTAAAAACGCTATGCCAGGTACTGTTTTGTTGGTAAATTATTATTGCCATTTGATTTTCTGCTGATATCAGATTATAAAACAGTTTGACTTTGATTACTCATATGGTCAAAATACTGAGCTCATACATCTGATTAAACGTTTCTGGAGGCTATTTTTATCAGATGATCATTAATGTCGTGTAAATGATGAAGTCACCATGGTGTAGTTGTGCACTATTTAATGTTCATGACTTTCTCATGTTTGACTGGCTTGTGTTTGCTTTAAATCCATCTGCAGGAATCAGCACGTCACAAGACTAATCAATATTTTTTGCTTTAAAGATCATTTAATGTGGTCATCTCTTTGGCGGTGTGCTTGACTAGTTTTGTGTACTGGCGTGAAACTAAAATAGTTCAGGATCTATTTAAGGCCCATGATTCTATTATAGGGTGACTAATTGTGGTTTTGAGAAATTTCAAAAAGATTTTGCAAGTACTGAATGATGGCATATAAAATAGGCGTATGGACTAGAGAACAGGATAGGGCTTTCGAGGATGCCTTGATTGCACATTTTGAGGAGGATTCTAAGGATTGTTGGGATAAAATTGCCATTGATGTTCCGGGAAAAACCGCAGAAGAGGTTAAGCATCACTATGAGCTGTTAGTTGATGATTTGGATCGTATTGAATCTGGTATTGTTCCTCTGCCTTGTTATACTGCATCTTCTGATGACTCAGGAAGCCATGGAGGTGAGGATGGAACCAGTAAAAAAAGCGGCAACTCGAGGCACCATAGCAGTGAAGGCAAGGCCTCAAAGGCCGATCAGGAGCGCCGTAAAGGTGTTGCTTGGACAGAGGATGAACACAGGTTTGTTATTTTCTTAATTAGGATATCCGTTTGTGGTAGCGATTTTTCTCTTTCTCTAGTTTATGTTAGAGAGATTAGGCACGTTTTACTCCCTCAATCCTGAAAAAACTATTACGTTTGACTGGAATCTAATAGATGTCTTTAAACTAATCATCAACTAGGTGTATTCACGGTTTCAAAATTAGGACAAAACTCAAATCTAATCTCAATTTTCGCTTAACCTTCGTAGGATCTGTATATAAGAAGTGATAACTTACAATCTTACATACAAAAAATGTTACATTTATATGTAAAAATGTCAAATTTATGTGGAATTTTATATAGAACTGTTCACATTTATGTGTTAACTTGCCGAAAAGCTATCTTTTAATGTCTACAATGACTAAACAGGTTATTTCTTCTTGGTTTGGAAAAATATGGGAAAGGCGATTGGCGAAGTATATCCAGGAACTTTGTGGTGACGAGAACGCCCACTCAAGTTGCAAGCCATGCTCAGAAGTATTTCATTCGTCAGAACTCAATGAATAGAGACAGGAGGCGAACAAGCATTCATGACATAACTAGTGTCAACAATGGTGACACATCATCGCCTATCACTGGTCAAACAAATGCTTCTCCTGCAGGTAAATCAAGCAACCAACCCCCTCACGCCACTTCAGATGGAGGAACAACAGTAGGAGTACCACTAGCAGTAGGCACGCCTGTAAATATTACACCACAATCACATATGGCTTATGGTATCATAGCTCCAGGACATTTGGGTCCCATGACATACCCGGGCCCCATGGCATACCCAACGTCGAACACATCATCCCGTAGGTGAACTTGCAATTTGCAAGCCTATATACAAAGGTTAGAGTGACACTATAGGCTCCTTAGTATATTGATTAGGATATAAAACAAAATGTCCTGCTTTTGAATATATTTTGTGAATGTCTTTAAATTTCACAAACCGTCCAAAATTCGCCAAAGAACATAATTTTTCCAAAAAGTTCTGTTTAAAGGAGTAAGTGACGATTTTTCAATGATTAAGAAAAACAAATATGCAAAATTCATCTTTAAGCGGATCTTGGTAGGTTGCGAATTATTATGGGGTTATTTTGTATAAATATCTTAAAAGGGGGACATTTTACTTAAGTATCCCACTCAACAGGGTTAGATGAATAAACTTCTCACGATTATAAGTTATCTATTGTGGTGAAAATCGTGTCTATTGAGAACATTATTGTTGTGTTTGTCTAAAATTGGTATAAATAAGTTCCAGAGACCTCTTCCATCTGCAATGCTGTATGGTTAATCTTTTTGGAACAATGGACATGCCGGACACGTATATTAACTGATTATGTCAATAATGTTCTATGTTAGAATGCTTTACATGTGAACTTTCTGTAGGATAATTGCTCGCTAAAAGACTAGCTGTCCTATCACCATGGTACTATGTGCTATGCTAAGCTGTGCGGTCCTCAAGAACCTTACAATATAATTGTGTGGAACGTCCTTGCCTTCGTCCACATTTAGGCTGTAACCCCGTGAACTCATCAAGTACAGATGAAATTGGAAGCACATCACTGCTGCGTGTCTCTATCAGTTAGTTGTTAAATCTTCTTTCTGTAGTTGAGGTTGTCATGAAAGGTGTATTGTACTATGATTCTGTGATTGTTGATCGTTCAAACTTGTACAAAACATTATGCTGCAATCATATAGCTATCTAATTCTATTTGAATCAATTATGGACCGAATTATGTCTATCTGGGTCGACTCTTTTGTTGTATTCATTCGACTACATGGTTACTTTATCTGGAATCTTAATAAGACCTGCAATTGATATTATACCAACATACATCCAGGTGCATGTGGATAGGAGTTGATGCTAATGGCGCGCATCATTGGTGTCAAATGGCTGGCGTTGGGTTGTCATGTGAACATTTTTCCTGCCATAAGAATAGATGAGCAGTGCTTAATATATACTAGTAATATTTTCACATGATTGGAATGCTTTAGGAGATTTGTATGGATCAAAATACACTTTTGACAACTTGAAACTCTTTGACCCGTTGGATATAAATTCGAACCGTTACTCGTTGACCCATTGGATAAATTTTCGAACTGTTACACATACGTAGCCCAATCAACCAATTTGTGGTTTAGAATCGATACATTTAGTGCGAATGCATGGCCACAAGTATCACCTAGGCGTTAGGCTTGTTTGAATCTGTTTTGTTCCTGAAAGAAATGACAATTCATACATGTTTGGCTGGAGAGTTGATATAATCAAATTTAAAAGAATACATGTCAACCACGACTCACGAGTAACATGATTGATATGGGTCATATATGGCAAAGTTGTAGATAGCACACATTTAGCAAAGATTATGTGTTGGTTAATTTATGAGTCAAATTCAATATATTTCCAGAAAATAGACATGTATTTTATTGTGTTTTCTCCAACATTATCATCTTCATCTTCCCAACTCAAACATTCTATGACACGAGTTCACCGATCGATGAGCATTGAATTTTTAATCTTAATGGAAGTTGTAACATTTGTGTACATGAGGATTTCCTAAAAATTCCTATACTAGTAGCTGCTAATTTTATATGCAAGTTTTCATTTAAATTTGAGTTTTTCGGTTAGCAAACTGTTAAATCATGGAAATGATAGAGAATTGTTTTGTATTTCTGTATTAATATTTTACAATCAGAGGGGAACCACCAATTTATACACAATTACAGTTGATCTAAATATAGAAAAGGGAATCATTGGTTGGCTGTCATGAAGAGAAAATATATGATTTCCTAATCATACGGGTGATGACTGATTGACCACCAATCTTGCTAATCACTTTGACCATTCCTTTCTAACACAAACAATCAACAAGCTTTTTTAATGCCCTTAGATTTTTGTTACCTGGGCAGTCGCCCAGCTCTCCAACCCCCGGGCCGCTCCTGAGGCTAACAACCTTCAGTTTTTCTATCTTTAATGAATAGTAACTAGAAATAATTATCTTTTACTATAACATACAAAATGTAAAATTAATTCTTTCAAAAAGTTTTAATTGGCCCGATAGGAGAGCTTAATTTGACATGTAGCAAAACTGAGCATCAATAGAAAAGTCAAAATTGAATTTGTTTAGTCAACATTTGAATAAGGTGAAATTTTATATTAAAAACATAAGCTAAAATACGCATCGTCTTTGGAAGCTCTTTTATTTTAAATTTGCAGTTAAGTGTGAAAAAAAAAAAAAAAAAAAAAAAAAAAAAAAACTTTATATTCTAAATGATTGATAGAATTTCCATTAAAACCTTAAACTTTTAAAGAGTGGACTAATCTTAAATCTAATTTTATGAACTAAAATGAAAATCATTAATTACATATTTAACAAACTCCATGTACTATGATTTCTTTTCTAAAAAAAAACTTTTATTATTATTATTGTTATTATTGTTATTATTAAATCGATCATAATATTAAACTCCGTAAGTGTGCACGTGTATTTATATTCAGTGAATTTGATATAGGTTAACAAGCTGAAGCACGTGTTTTTGCTAAACGCATGAGAATAATTATAACATGTATAAACATTTATATTCAGTGAATTTGATATAGGTTATCTAATTAAACTACTTAAAACAAATGTAATAAAAACAAAATTAGATCATACTTTAATATCCAAACGAATATAGCTGAATTATTATTATTAGTCGTAGTTATTGTCCAAAGCCAACGTGTGCTCGAACATTAAAACTAGTAAATTATAAAAGAAATTCGTTTTCGGAAAAAGTATGAGCAATAGATGATTTATTGCAAAGTTTTGGTATGACCAACATATTATTTGTAGTTTCACACATATGTTTAGGTATAAGATTAATTATGCTAATAATTCCTGTCATTTAAATGTTTTGATCTAAGTATTGATGTTTTTTAATACAATTTCATTTTGATCCAAATGAATTGTTACCGACCAAACGCGTAGTGAGGCATGATTCATGAGTGCATTCGCATCATGTAAATTGTAACATGAGTGTCTTAGTTATGTAAAAGTTATAACACGTGGCATTCCATCATCTACCTAACACGACGGCCATTTATGCTACACACATTATGCGACCGAGATGCCACACATTTTTCTTACTCGACTTAGGATACACGTGATTCACATAAGCTATATTTATGTATTTAGATAAAATAACTCTTTTTCAGATTCTTTTCTTAAAATGATTGAAAAAACAAGTTTTTGCTCAACTACTAATTCTTTTTAGCAAACTTTACGGTTTATGTTTCCAGTTTTTTGGCGATACGTTTTCTAGTTTTGTATTGACCTTAAAAAATCACTAAAGTCAAATAAAAATGCCAAAAGAATAAAAATTTGCAAATGTGCTACAAAAGTCGGATAATTGGCAAATTTTGATTCTTTACTTTTTTTTCTTTTCATTTTATTAAAAATAAGTTTTTTTTTTGAAAGGCAAGATTTTATAAAAAGAGGACCCTAAAACCAGGGCCTCACAAACCAAAGGGGAAGCTATACAAGGGAACCAAGAGGCTAAAAAACGCCACAAACCGAGAAACAAAACTAAACTAAATAGAGACTACATATACAAATTAGGAAAATAAATCAAAAGGCCTAGCCACCCAACAATTCCAATCCATCTTCACGTCCGATCTAATACGAGCAGACATCCATAACTTAGCCACGCGTTGAATACTTGGAAAAATGTCTTCATTCTTGATTTTAATGATGTCATCTCCAGTCGCATGAATCAAACGGTTTCTCCAATTCCAAACAGCCCATAGCGTAATTTGGAAGACCCCATTCGTAGCTTTGACGAGCTTCGGGCAGCCTTGACCATTAATATTTCCTATAGCAACATCAGTTATAGAAAATGAAGGGAATGAGATCGGGGGAGGGAGGTTCCACCAACTCCACACCTTTCTCCAGACCATACTTACTTTATGACATTTAACCAAAATATGATCAATAACTTCAACCTCTGATTCATAAAAAGGACAGTTAGAAGAGGGGAGAGCTACACCGCGAGCAGTAAGATTATGGCGAGTTGCAAGCCGATCGAGAGAGGCCTTCCATGCCATAACATTCACTTTCCTAGGGATCCAAGAGTTCCACTTATGGTGGAAACCCAAACTGTGCACGCCAAGCAGAGAGTTCTCAATAACTTTCGAGAGGACACTAACCTTGAAGCACCCGGAAGCATCGTAAGACCAGGTCCATTTGTCACAACTATAAAAAGTAAATAAAGTAGCATTCAGTAAAGAGGACAAAGCATTCAAGTCGTCTTGAGCACGTCCCCTAGGAGGAATACGCCAAGACCACTCTCCAACCCAAGTCTCGTTAACCACATGCCCTCTATCTTTAACCTTACAATCTTTTACCCTTTCAAGAGCATAAAGTCTAGGAAATGTATCCTTTAGCACCGACCCATCACCACACCAAGGATCGTGCCAAAAGAACGTGTTGGCACCATCCGCGACTTTCCTGACAAAAGAGTTTTTGAAGTTCGAGTCCACAATCTCGATGCTCTTTATAGCTTTAATAATGTTCAACCAAACACCACTGTTACCGTGAAGGTAGGTAGAGGAACCAAAACCACCATCATCCCCATAAAATTCTTTAATGACAATACGCCATAGAGAATTATCTTCATTGAGGAAGCGCCATTTCCATTTTCCTAAAAGACTGAGGTTCTTGGACCGAAGGCACCCAACTCCTAAACCACCAGATTTTTTATCAAGAAGAATAGAGTTCCATTTCACCCAGTTTATTCCTTTAACATTCTCTTTGAGGCCCCAAAAAAATCTGCATCTAATAGATTCTAAAGCCTTGATAACCTTCATAGGGGCTTTAAAAGGGGAGAGAAAATAAATGGGCAGGCTACCGAGGACAGATTTAATCAGAGTAAGTCTCCCACCAACCGACATGGACTTAGCTTTCCATGCTGAAAGACAGTTATGAAAACGATCGATGATCCCCTGCCAACCATCACTAAGACGCATTTTACCACCAACCGGGAGGCCTAGATAAATAAAAGATGCAAAAGATTTTAATTCTTTATTTAAATCAAAACTTACAAAGTTACAATAATAAAACTGTAAGATATGATTAGACAAAAAAGATTTGGAAATTGCTAAATAGCTATATTTAAGGTATTTAGATTCGCATTAACGCTCTGTTCCCGAGTATAAAACGGAAGGAAGAGAGGTGGAGAGGGAAAAAGAGTGAAGTAAAGAGGAGATGAATAAAAAATATTTTTTTTTACCTTGTTTTCCCGAGTTGGAAAGAAAAGATAAGGAAGTATCCAAAAACGAGATTTAAAATCAACTTCACTCCATTTCATCCCAATTTGGGAAGTAAATTAGGAGAGTAATTTTGATGTAATTTACTACCCTTTACTTTCCTCTCCCCTCCTAAAAAATATCTGAAACACAAACTTTTTTTATTACCATCCCAAATCTTTCCCGTTCACTCCAGAAAATAAACTCGGGAACAAAGTGTAATTGTTTATATCTTCAATAACAACTGCACGCATATGAATTTAACATCTTTCAACTGACTTTATGTACGAGTAACATGCATTTTTTTTCTTCTTCTTGTTAATTAAACTTAACTTTTAAGACTACGTTTAGCAAAACCCAAAAGATTTATAACATAATTGAAGGTAAATAAACTTTTCCAAATGTTAAATCCTCGAACATATTTTCATTTTTATCATCTTACACTTTATTTATACTACTTATAATGCATATTGACACTTCCCTCCTATTAATTTTTTAAGATTTCCTAAAATAGATTTTTAAGTAAATACAAATAAAGAAACATCATTTACAAGTATTTGAAGCACAAATAAAACTAAAAAAATACTATTCAATACATACAATTAATACACAATTTAATTCACCCCTTCACCAAAATATACAACTATTTAAGCACAATGTACAATCTAATTAAGCTTACAAAACAAAAGTCTGAAATCAATCGGCCCAAAACATAAAAATGAGAGCCATCAAACACGATCAAACAACCTAGACTCTAAAAATTAAACTGAAATAGAAATCATGATTTCAGATTATAAACTTGTTATCAAATCTTTAAAGATTTAAAAGTTTTATATAACCCATCATCGATCCTTTTGAAGCAAGGCTTCATTTTTATATTCGAAACATATAGAAAGAACAAAACCAATTGGTTTCATCCTTTACTTTCTTTCGGTCAAACAATGTGAAAACGAAACAATTCAAACCTACCTGGACCGTTTGTATATTAACAAAAGAAACATTTTTAACTTTTTATCAAAATTGTAACCTATTTTATCCAAAAAAAAAAAAAAAAAAAAAAAAAAAAAAAAAAAAAAAAAAAAAAAACCACAAACTTGTTTCAACATTTCGTTCTTTCGGTTAAAGAACTAAACAAGATCTCAGTTTCTTTTAATACCCACAACTTTGCTCTTAACAACAAATGTATAAAAGAAAATCATCACAGATCGTTTTGAAGGCTAGCTTCTTTAAATATCCGAAACTATATATTAAAGTAAGAGCAAAACAAAAGCATGTTTCATTCCCACTTTTGCTCGGTTAAAAGAAAAACATATATAACCTTATTGATTTGAAGAAAAACACAAGATAAAGGAACTGTGCTTCAGTTTGTTGAAAGAAAGAAATCGATAAGACTTTTTTGTGGATGCGTAGGTTTGTAGGGAGAGAGTGGCTGCACAAGAGGATTATAATTAGGGTTGTGAAGTAGTTTGGTGGCTGTAAAAGTTGTGGCTGGTAGGGGAAAAAAAGGAGGCGTGTATTCGAGGAATGAAATTAGGGTGAATAAGAGAAAAATTAAGTATAAGGATATTGGGAAACAACCTTTACTACTTAATGAGCTGGACTTGTGTTATCTTTTATGGGCCTATCTATAAAGATTAAAGCTGAAAAATGTTATTGGTAATATTGGGCCTAAACAACCTTTACTACTTAGTTGTTACGTATTGTATTTTTTTCATATTGCATAATAATAATTGGCATATTTGTGTTTATTCCAAATTAAATTTCATTTGATAATGACGCCTATTTTAACTTATGTTTCAAAGACGCTATTTATATTCATTTCTTTCGTTTAACCTCCTGTTCGTTTGGATATGAAATAGTTTGAATTGTTATGGGTTGTAGTTATTTTAATTAAAAATTATAATTCTTTCATAAAGTTCTCATTAGAGAAAATGCATAAATAAACAAAATTTGCTCGCTACAAAATTTAGTTACAGGATATCTGCCGCCGCATTGCGCGGGTACCCTACTAGTAAAAAGTGAATGACATTTCTTGAATTATTGAAAGTTAAAATCTAATCTATTCTAGGAAACTATTAAATGATATATAACCATTTTAACACGGTTAATATCCCTTAATCGATTCTAGTAAATATAAATGCCCCAAAATTTTCATTGTAACAAAACACTGTTAAGTTGATTGGTATATCAATGGAATGAGAGGACTTTCAATATTTACAATTTCGTTATATATATGATTTGTGAAGAGATGAAGAGAATAATTTTAATATTTAATAGTTTGTCTAAATTACTTATAAGTACAGTTTAAACTTGTCAATTTAAATTATGTCTTTTTTTAATTAATTTTAAACTTGACAATTTTTCAAAAACACGCATTATATTAGTTTTTTTTTTTTTTTTTTTTTTTTTTTTTTTTTAAACGCATTGTATTTCAAAAAACACAAACTTTGCATCAAGAGTTGGATAAGAATCACAATTTTGCAAATATAATTATTTGTTATTATGACTGTCGCTTTGCGCGAGTATTCGTCTAGTAAATAAAAAGTCGTTTCTTACACTAATGATTGACATATGCATGTAAGAGGATGAGTATCATCGTGCCGAAGGATTTTTGCAATTCTCAACTTATGTGTTTTGGTTAAAAAAACAAGTTGTATTCTTTTCTTTTTAAAAGAAAATAAAATAAAATTATCACACGAGCTTTTTTAAAGCTTTATAAACTATAACCTTCTATATGAAGCTCATCGAAATGACATTTTGAAAATAAGTAATAGTCTGATTATTAAAATACTCTTAAATATATGCAAAAATTGAAATATATTTATGTGATTTGTAACTGGAGTAGTTGTTTTTATGGCATATCATAAACATTAGTCTTATAGTTTAAGATTAGCTTATTGATGAGTTGGGATGCTATTTCTTATGCATTTTATTCTTTTGGTTGGTTCTCGTAATAAATGTTGTCTTTTTAAACAAAAACAACAAACATAGTTTTATAGTTTATTGACTTCTGCTTGAAGTTAATATGGTACTTCATTAATATTCTATGTATACATAACTATGGTTTTTTTGTGATTAATATGTTTACCGGGGTAAATCTCAAAAAAATAAAAATAAAAATAATAATAATAAAAAAAATAATAAATAAATAAACTGAAATATATTTGAATTTAAATGATTTATTTATTTCATCTTACACCAACAAACTTCAACTCTAAGTAGTTTACTAAAGACCTCTATAAAAATATACAATTCTAACATTAAGATTATACTATAAAGTCTATCTTCAACTCTATGGCTGATCATAAACAAAAAAAGGGATCGGACCAGTAAAAATCAGATCGGAACAAAAACTGAAGAGTTAATTGCAAAAATCGTCCCTAACGTTTGCTGATATTGCAGATTTCGTCCCTAAAAGTTTAAAATTGCAAATACCATCCCAAAATCAAACTATTTGGCTAATTTTGGTCCCTGGTAACTGACCCCGTCAGTTTTTTTTATTTTAATGGATTAAATACGAGGGCAAAATTGTCTTTTTACGTGTGGTCCCCCACTTTAAATATTCCACCCATTTTCTTTATATACTAACCCACGACCCATCTCTCTCACTCAAATTAAAACCCCCAAATTCAAAGCAAACCCTAATTTATTATTATCTAATTCATCATAAACCCTAATTGGAAATGGTCAATTGCAATTGTCAACCACCAAGACAAGCTGTCATTCGTACTTCATGGACTCAAAGAAACCCAGGACGTCGCTTTTATTCTTGCTCCCAAATTGTAAGCTTTATTATGGTTTCATCCTTATTGATAGATTATTGAAATTTTCATTTAAATGTTTTTACTTATACTTGTTTGTAGGTGACTGATTGTGGGTATTTTGACTGGCTTGATCCTCCCATGTGTGCTCGTTCAGTCCAGATCATTCCAGGGTTACTAACATCAAGGAATGTGCTTGAAGAATCATTGAGATCAATGGCAGCAGCTAATGGAAGATTGAAGATGTGTTTGGTCTTAAGTTGGGTGTTTTTTCTTTTTTACTTGATGTAATCAGTCTAGTATGCTGTAAGTGTAGTATTTTTAGTGATAAGTTGAACTTAAAATTGACCAATATGTATGTTATGGTCAATAATTTTGGATGTAATATGGGTAATGTTCAATGAATTATCATTAACAAAAAAGTTTAACAAGATTCTTGTGTATTGTTTGTTACCAGAGGTGTAATATGCAGCAAAACAAATAAACAACTTATTAACAAGACATGAACCAGGTTATTAACCATACATGCATAAAGACCAAGTGATTAAAATGGCATTTACCATACATGAAACAAGTGATTAACTTGTTACACTGAAAATTTGTCACAAAAGTGGACAACACCATTACAGTTTTAGCATACCATGTTCTAAGTACCAAACACTAAAGACATTAAGTACCAAAAACATATAAGTAGCAAATACTAAGTTCTAAGAACCAAATTACACAAAAGACACTAAAGAGGTTTAGTTGGTGTGCTTTTTTTGTTTGCAGAATTTTTTGTCATTCTCTTTGGTGTCATTGTTTGAGCTTGAGAACTTTGACCAACACCACTTGAACCAACATTGTTTGCAGCACCTCTTGCAGAAGCACCACTTGAACCAGCATTCTTTGCAGCACCTCTTGCAGAAACACCACTTGAACCAGCATTCTTTGCAGCACCAACATTTTTACAAGTTCTTTTGTTATGCCCTTGTTGCTTGCAGAGACAACATGTCACAGTTTTACCCTTCTTAGACAACTTTCCATTTTTCACCATCTCCTCCACTTCAACAACACTTTTCTTTCTTTTTTTCTGAGGCCTTCCAATCTGTGGTTGAATTTTAGGTGGTAACAAGGTTGTTGGCCATACATGTTTCTCCCATCTATGCCTACCATTGATAGGGTTGACCTTAAAAGAGTACTGTTTTTTCCAAGTCTCCAGCCTATATGCCTGATGTACCCATAATTTTGGCAAACCCACAGTCATCCCATTTTCACTCATGTTTTGAATGGCTGCTATTGCATGTTTACAAGGTAGACCTGAGATTTCCCATTTCCTACAAGAACAAACCCTTTCATCCAAATTAACCACACACTGATCCCCCCAAGGACCTTTGACTTGAAACAGATTAGCACCATTCCATTCCACAATGTACTTAGATGCTGCATCTTTTATTTTGTTAAACAGCTTTGTACCAGATGGAGTAAGTGGCCCATCAGATTTAGCTATGACTTTTTGAACAAGGACTATTCTTTTCATCAGATACTCTCTAACATATTCTAGAGCTGAGACTATTGGGGAATCCCTAGCATCTAACAATTGTCTGTTAAATACCTCACAGATGTTATTGATCAAAAGATCATAATGGGCCCTGCCTGTGTACATAAAGCTCATATTAACAGATATTTATACATTATCAATAAGCTTTAAAATGGTAACATAAAGTGACAAACAACAATTGTAATACCTGTGAAATGGGATCTAGTCCAATTTTCAGGTGGAATTTTGTGCAACCACTCATATGCTTTAATGTCTTGTTCTTTCAGATCATCCATTGCCTTGTTAAATTCCACCATTGTTGGTGCACATGCAGCCCTCCACAAGAGCTCCTTATATATCCCCCCTTTAAAAGTCAAATGCATGTTTTCATAGATATGTCTCACACAATACCTATGTTCAGCTGATGGAAATAATTGCTTTATTGCTGGTAACAGACCCTGCAGTTATAAGCCATATATTTGTTGTAATATTGACCAAATACAATAACATATACATTAATATTTACCAAATACATTAATTTTTGTTACATACCTTTTGCCTATCTGTGATGAATGTGAAATGTGAGTCTCTATACAGCTCAAGATCATCTCCAAGACAGTTCAAGAACCATGACCATGAAACTTTTGATTCTGATTCAACTATTCCATATGCCACAGGGTAGATGCCATTATTTCCATTAACAGCTACAACTGTGAGTAGTTGTCCTGGATACTGGCCTTTCATAAATGCACCATCAAGACCCAACAGTTCCCTACCACCAGCCTTAAACCCTTCTTTGAGTGCCCCTAAACACACATAAATCCTTCTAAAGATCCTTGTTGTACTCTCTGGATCTTCTTCCCCATATACATCTAACTTCACTGTTGTGTTAGGATTACACTTTTTTAATTCAACAACATAATCTCTGAGGATCTTGTATTGTATCTCAGCATCACCTTTCAACACTTCCTCAGCCTTTGATTTAGCTCTAAAAGCTTTATGTTTTGAAAGACCTACTTTAAATTATTTTTGCATCTGATCTTGTATTGCCCTAACAGGCATATGAGGATTTAGGTTTATGAGATCTAAAAGATGTGTAGAAAAAAAAGAGGCAGTTGCAGCCCTAATTTGTCTTGAATGAAGACAGATGTGTACATTATTATATGATTTCACCAACCACCTACCATTGTCTGCCTTAGCCAAATAAAGGTACCAAGGACACCCATTTTTGTTTTTTCCCTCATTTGTAATTACCTTTTTGCCCTAACCTTTGACATTTGCATCTTTTGACAGCTTGTCCTTTCTATTCTTTTTTTGACCTCCTTCATTGATAGTAACACCCTTTCCTTTGGCCATCTCATGACAAGCCATGTCATCATCAGTCAAATTTGGTATAGTTCCATCACACTTAGCCCTTACTCTAACATTGTCATTTTTCACAATAGTTATTTGTCTTCTAGTTTCAACTGCATGTGCCTTTATTCTATTTTTTGCCTCCTCCCTATTACAAAACTCTTGCCCAACAAAGAAATGATTAACAAGTAACCCATCATCACCAGCTTTACCCTTTCTCTTTAATTCCCTAAGTGCTTTTCTCCTGCTACTATCAACTACATCATCTCCAACATCACTTTCAAGGGAATCATAATCAATAACCTCTAAGTCATCCTCTTTAAGGTTTACTGTTGGTCTAATTACATGATCATCTTCTGCAACATTATGTTCTGCAACATTATCTTCTGCATCTGCATCAACAGTGAACCTAAAACCTCCCATTTGAACATCTAATTCATCTACAATATGTTCCTCATCTACTAGTTCTTCTGGACCATCATCTGCAACATCATTATCCTGCTCATTATCAACTCCTAACCCCTCATCACCATCATTATCCTGCTCATTATCCACTCCTAATCCTTCATCACCATCATTATCCTGCTCATTATCCACTCCTAACCCATATGCACCATCCTGTCCTAACCACTCAATAGCCAACATCTTTCTACCCTTTTGCAACCCAATGGACTTCCCCTTTCTATGTGTTTTAGTTACTAATGTTGTATTAACATGCCCCTCATCTAAATCAACTACTTCCACATTCTCAGTCAACTCAACAATTTGGGCAGGTTGATTAAATTTAGGCATGTAATAACTCTCAACTGTAGTCTCACCATGTTCAATGAAAACATCAATTACCTTATTATCTTTAACATATTGGCCAAGGTTATTAACATCATCATCACCTGCCAAAGCCCTTAGTCCCCAGTTTAATGAGTTATTTGGTATCTTAAAATGATAGAACATGATATCCCTTGGATCATATTTTAACATTGTAACTATGGAATGAATGACATCAACATTAAATGATTCTATATCCAACAAGTCTACGTACTGGATCTGACCACCAAAATACCTCCTATTAGGTGATGGCGTGACACATCCACCATGAAACACCTTAATTGAGAACACTTCAGGATGATCAGCTATTTAATAAGCATAAAACTTTAATTAGAATAGGTTATTAAAAACATTTTCTCACATTATCATTTTGATTTCATGTTCTTACCATACACTACGTGTGGATTGAATGTTGAATCAGCCTTTCTGAAATACCATTCTTGTAGCCCAGTAACCATACTTTTAGCTTTCAATATCACTTCAACTTTGAGGATCAGATTTGCATCAAAAAGGAATGTGGGGGATTTAGATAGTTTTTAATTTAGGGTTAAGATTATTAATTTAGGGAAAAGTGTAACAAAAAGCGGTATATAAAGAAAATGAGTGTAATATTTAAAGTGGGGGACCACACGTAAAAAGACAATTTTGCCCTCGTATTTAATCCATTAAAATAAAAAAAACTGACGGGGTCAGTTACCAGGGACCAAAATTAGCCAAATAGTTTGATTTTGGGATGGTATTTGCAATTTTAAACTTTTAGGGACGAAATCTGCAATATCAGCAAACGTTAGGGACGATTTTTGCAATTAACTCAAAACTGAATAGACAAAAATACCGGGTCAAGGCCAGGACCAAAATATGTTCGGCTAGATTCGTCGATCCGGTCTAACCCAACAAAGCATATTGGCCGGTTTTGCGTAAAACCTGACCAAACTAGACCGAGAAAAAAAATGAATCGACAACCAGTTTAGACTGGTTTATTGATTCGGCTTGATCCTTGATCCATTGTACTTGGCCACCAAGAGTATGTCCGGCAAAAGTAGTAGTAACAGTGAGCACTAGTGTAAGCAGCAGCAATGCATTGTTTTTTTTCTTATAAAAAGTTTGATAACGTCACTATAACTATAATTACATTATGTAAAACGACTTCTAAATGGTATTTCAGGAATATTTGTGTTGGCGTATGTGTCCGAACGGTATACAACCTTCGGACTTTATTCCCGCCTCCGGTAATGAACCCTTCGGATAATCATCCATATGCCAGAGGGTTAACCAGAACCATCGTATTATCCGAGGACTTCTCTTTTACATGAAGGACAATAGCATTAATTGCGGTCACGCCGCCATCCCAGATTCTCAGGGATTGTGTCACCCACGTGACCTGACACCTACCTACTATGTACAGCGTAACACTGTTTGCTCCTTCCCGAGGTAGAGCAGGTAGTGAGGTGAGGTAGTATAAATACCCCCACCTCATTTATATCACACAACTAACACACACATATTGCATTTACTCCCAACTACTCTTTTACCCTTCGTATCATACATACTTACTCTCACACCGGAGGTGGGTCCTGGGAAAACTTCCGGGGTGAGCCTAACGTGTGCTTCTTGTGTGCAGGTCTCTACGCTTATCCGAAGATCCTGTACAAGAAGTACATCCTCACAAGATTTTACCTTAACAAATTGGCGCCATCCGTGGGACCCGTTATTCATTCTACCTGAGAACGATGACTGATCCTCCTCCCCCACCCTTCCATACCCCGCTTTCATCAGCCGGAGGGAGTGGAGTAAACACCAACCCGGACAACACAAACAACCCATTGAACGATTCCCCAAACCTTCAAGAGTTAATTCTCGGACAAATGGCATCCCTGACCGACCTGATTAGGAGGCATAACGCTCTGGGAGAAAATGTGCTCAGGCCGATACGTTTGGATTTTGGGGATGAGGGAAATGAAGTCTGAAGGGAAAAGGTAGTTGAAGTGAATGAAGATTTAAGCAAACCGTTCAAGGAGGCATCACGGTCACCATTTACTAGCCGGATCGTGGAATTTGCTGGAGAGAAATATACAATGCCTTTAAACATGAAGTTTTATGATGGATCTACTGATCCGAACGATCATCTCACCCGGTTCACTGGAGCAGCAAATCAGGGGCAATGGCCGATGCCCACTTGGTGTCTAATGTTTCAACAGACCTTGGACGGAGCAGCTGGAGGGTGGTTTGAGCGGTTAGAGCCCGGTAGCATTAACAGCTGGAACGAGTTAAGAGAGCAGTTTTCCACCCGATTTGCTCTTCGGAGGAAATGTATCACACCCCCAAAATCGGGTCCAGCGGAAGCATACATGTAGCTGGGGTGTAACTCAATTGATATCACAACACTAGTTCAAAAATGGTTTGCACTTGAATCATTTAAAATAAAATAGTTAAATCAAAAATTTTAAATTTACATTGTTAAAAGTAGTGCGGAAGTAGGCCCTTAAAATAGTTTAAAACGGTCCCCAAATGAATAATCAGAGTCTTCTATGACCATGCCATGCCCTGCCAAAACCTCCTGTAGCGTGCCATTGATTAAAACCTGAAAATACATGCTAAAGTGTCAACACGAGGTTGGTGAGTTCATAGAGTTTGTTTAACAAATAAAGTATATAGAAAAGTGATCACACAGCAAAGGCATCGTAAATCCACTCAGTTACAAGTCCCGCCATAAGAGACTTGCAACCTGTGTGTTCACAACCCACTGCTAAAATATAGTTGCATGTTTAGTAGTCAAGTACCCGCGGTCATAATAAGTCACAATATAAGCACCACCTATATAATAATGTATGCCATGCAAAGCCCCTAATTAAATAATATGCGTCCCGTAACATGGTGGACGAGAGGTTGGCCGACCTCTAATAGCGCTATCCATACTACTAATAGGTGTCGAACAATGCGAATGTACGAACAGTACATCATACAACTATTATTTACGATTAAGAACGCTCCAAACATGGGAGACTTAGCACGCTCCACCAATAAGGTGAGACTTTAGGGTTAAGAACGCTCCACCAATAAGGTGAGACTTTAGGGTTGAGAACGCTCCACCAATAAGGTGAGACTTTAGGTCATAGCACGTACAGTACATTAAGTTCAAAAGTTCAAGTCAAGTTCAATAGTTCAAAACAAGTTATAAGGTCAAATGAGTTCAAAGAGTCAAGTAGTAATTTATGTAAAAACGAGCATGTATTCTCCCCCAAAAAGTTAACAAAACAACTTAAAAGAGTAGGGGCTATGACTCACCTGGTGCGATAACTACGATGATAAAGTGGATACACAGAAATGAGGTTCGATCTCAAACCGCAACCTAATATGAATGATAGTGATCTACTTAGATTATGAGGGGATGCGATGAATGTACATGCACATGAAGCCTATACCACTCGTAGTTTGAAAATAAGTGTTGGCGTTGAATTATAGTGTTTCCATAACTTAAGAGAATATGTGCTATTAGAAGTTGTCAAATATATATATATAGTTCGCCTAGTTTCAAAAGTGTATATCTTGGTCGTTTTAAGCTCGTTTTCTACGTTCTTTACATCCCCGGAATCGTAGGACAACATACTAACCTATTATTGATAAGTCGGGATGGCTAGATCAAGTTTTATGCTCAAATTTTTCCGTGAGTACTGTTCATCAGCAAGCATTTCCGGAAAATATAGTTTTCGTCGTTAAACTCGTTTTTAGCGTATCTCCTTCGTTATAAACTCGTTTTTATCCCCGTTTTCGGCCATAGTTCCGTATTGGAAAGTATTTTCTAAATATTTGGTCCAAATTTACCCAGAAGCCCCTGATCTTTCCACGTTTTGCAAAAATGGACAGCAACTTTCTATAAGTGTCAAAACTTGGTTTTCCTAATTACTAACTTGTCTAAAAATCAACCAAACAACTTCAAATCAACCCAAATCCTACCATACACCTTCTTAGGGTGTCATGGGTTCCTAAACATCACCAACCTTGGTGGATCTCATGAGGATGTTAATAAAACTTATGGATCTACTTATATTAAGTATCTAGGGTTCATAAGTTATAAAAAGTATAAATAGAGTGGTATAAACTAACATATGCATATAGATCTTGAATAAACAACATGAAACTAGAAAAATGAAAGTATGGAAAGATCAACAAGTGATCTTGAAGCTTACTTGATGCTTGGATGAGTTTTGAAGATGATGATGTAAAGAAAACTAGAGTTTTATCACAAAACCCTAACTAGGATGGAAAATAGAGCTTGATTATGTCTTGATCTTCAAAAATTGATGGATCTTGCTTGTGTATTCATTTTGGGTCGTGGCTAGGGAGGAAGAACAAGAGATGATGTTTTTGTTTTGTGAAAAAATGAGCTAGTTTAGGCATTATATAGTCCAAGGGCAATTTTGTAATTTTATCAAAAGGGCATAATTGTAATTTTTGTGACAAGTGAAAGTATCTAGATATTTGTTAGATATTTAGGATGAGTATGAAGGAAGTTTGTTAATATCTAGTTCACGGAGTCGGTTTTGGTTCCGTTAATCGCTAACCGTAAAATGTTAAACCGCGAAACGTAAATCCGGGTATCGTAAAAATATGAAACTTGAAAGAATGACTAAACTTGTCAAAATACTCCATAATAAAATATAAAATGAATGGTAAGTTCCATCGGGTTGCTTAAACGCTGTTAAAACTGGAAACGCGGGTTTAAAACGCGTAATTCGCGTAAAACGCTGAACTGGAAAACGTAAAATTTCAAAACTTTTAGAATTGTCGTAAAATGGAAGAAAATCATATTTCTATAGTTTATATTGTTTTATAGACATATCGGAATGCAGGAAGGACATTTAAACCTGAATGTAAATCTCGGACACGGCTTCGTGATTTTTACAGAAATGATCCGACGAGCGTCAAACTCTCGGATTATCATTAAAATGGTTTAACTTACGAGAATATGAAATAAAAATTTAGGACATGAATAGTGTTTTGTGAATAGTAACTTTCCGAGATAAAAATTGGAATTTCGACGTTTGAAGCAGGACATGAAATTACGAGTTGTGACAAAATGTACAAAAGATCCAACGGAAATTACCAAGATTGTCAGAAGAGCCCACGAGTCGTTGGCGGACTTTAAGGAAAGATGGACCGACGAAGCCAGCTACATCAGCGGTGTGCCGGAAATCATGCGTATTTCGGCTTTCATGAATGCTCATAAGTGTCCAACTTTGGCTAAGAAATTTTCGGACAGGGTACCTCGCACGGTAACAGAAATGTTTGCAAGGGTGGATGATTTTATCCGGGCTGAAGACGCATACCAGAGCACAGAGTTACCCCGGGGGGAAGGGTTTGAGGCAAACAGAAGGAGAGGTTTCAAAGATGACAAATACCGGAATGAAAGGAAGAACGAACCTCGCCACAGAGATACGTATCACCCATATGTGGCCCCAAGAAAGGACTTGAACCGTAACGATTATTATCGTTCAGATCGTAGACCGGTGGGAGCCTTCAGGGAAGGACCACAGCGTCTCGGACTGAACGCACTCACAAAACCCCCAAGGGAGATCCTAGCCACAGAACGTCATCTGAACTTACCGGCCCCTCGACCCACGGGCGGTAAACCCTCGCGTGAAAACATGGGTAAGTTCTGTGAGTATCATAAAGAAGCTGGCCATTTGACCAACCATTGTCGGGAGTTGAAGAAGCAACTAGAAGTGGCACTGGAGTCCGGTAGACTCGATCACTTATTAAAAGAATGGAAACAGAGAGATACCGGAAGAGATAGAGAACCGGCAAGAAACTACGACAGAGGAAAAGACAAAGTGATCAACATGATAAGATGTTCCGGAGGAGTGAAACGAAGAAGTTATGACCATGAAGAAGTATGGATGAAAGCTCCAATTACTTTCCCTCCTATCATGACGGAGGATCTATCCGATGAGCCCCTCATCATCGAGGGGGACATCAGTGGGTATCTTGTTCGACGGATATATGTAGACGAAGGGTCGGCAGTGAATGTTATGTACGAACACTGTTTCAACAACCTTAGCAATGACATCAAGAATAGGCTCAAAGAAACCACCACTTCCCTCGTGGGTTTCTCCAGAGAGACAAGCAAACCGTTGGGGAAGATCGAGTTAGAGGTATGCTTCGGTGACCATGGCATGTACCGAAGAACAATGATGAGTTTCTGTGTAGTTAACTCCCCCTCGCCGTACAATGTGATCATGGGAAGAACAGGACTGAAGGAAATAAGGGTCGTACCATCCACCATACACTCAATGATCAAGTTCCCCACTCCCAAGGGAATAGCAACTTTAAGGACCCGTCCGTCAATAATATCCGAGTGTCGAAGGTTAGAGGAAAAGCAAATAATCGAGGAATCTCGGTCTGAAGAACTTCATGAAATAAAAGATGATGGGGGACATAACAACAACAACCGAAGAAGTCTTGGTTAACCCTGCTTATCCGGAACAGTTGGTAACTATCGAAAAGAACTTCTCCAGAGAGGGTCGCAGAAACCTTATTGAACTATTAAGGAAAAACAAAGATGTGTTCGCGTGGCAGCCGTCGGATATGACGGGAGTTCCTAGATGGTTGATAAAGCATCGGCTAAATGTTAATGTGGCGGACACACCGGTAGCACAAAAGAAACGAAGCCTCTCTGCGGAGAAAAATCAAGTTGTGATGAAGGAAGTGGAGGAATGGTTGAGGGCAGGAATCGTCAGACCCGTCAAATATCCGACGTGGATCTCCAATCCGGTTCTAGTGAAGAAATGTGACGGAAGTTGGAGGATGTGCATCGACTTCAAAAACCTCAATTCCTCGTGTCCGAAAGATTATTATCCATTACCGGAGATCGATTGGAAGATAGAGTCGGTGGTAGGCTATAGATACAAATGTTTTCTAGATGCCTACAAAGGATACCACCAAGTTCAGATGGCCGAAGAAGATGAAGAGAAAACAGCGTTTTACACAGAGCAAGGCACGTACTGCTATACCAAGATGCCCTTCGGTCTCAAGAATGCTGGAGCAACTTACCAACGGTTAGTAGACTCAGCTTTCCAAAGTCAAATAGGAAGAAATCTGGAGGCTTACGTAGATGACATGGTGGTCAAAAGCAAAACTGAGAAAGAAATGTTGGCAGACATCTCTGAAACCTTTTATAATCTCCGGCAAATAAACATGAAGCTAAATCCGAAAAAATGTTCCTTCGGTGTGGAAGAAGGGAAGTTCCTAGGCTACATCGTAACATCCGAAGGGATCAGAGCTAACCCAAGGAAAGCCACGGCGATTGCTGAGATGAAATCTCCGTCCACTTTGAAGGAAATGCAAAGCCTAAGTGGAAAGTTAGCAGCTTTGAACCGTTTTCTAGCCAGATCCGCAGAAAAGTCTCTCCCATTCTTTGAGACTTTGAAAAACATCACAAAGGAAAATAAGGATGAATACAAATGGACGGAGGCAGCAGAAGAAGCATTCCAACTACTAAAGCAATTAATCCTGAAGCTCCCATTATTAACCACCCCTAAGCCAAAAGAAATCCTGTATATTTACTTAGCGGCTACTCGTCAAGCGATAAGTGCCGTTCTCTTAACTGAAAGGGTTGGAAGACAGTTACCGATTCATTATGTCAGCCGGACACTGCAGGAGGCCGAAAGGAATTATTTGCCTATCGAAAAGTTGGCTTTGTCACTCCTGCACGCATCTAGGCGACTGAGGAGATATTTCGAAGCACACCCAATCAGAGTCATAACTGATCAGCCCATAAAACAGATTTTAAATAAAGCCGAAGCATCAGGGAGACTGACGAAGTATGCCGTGGAGTTGGGGGCATACGACATAACGTACATTCCGAAGAGCTCTGTTAAGGGGCAAGTGCTCGCTGATTTCATCTCGGAAATATCAGTCGACCTTAAGGGAAAGAACGGTAGACCACTAACAAAAGAAATATGTGATGTATCAAGCTCGGATGAATGGATTTTGTATACGGACGGAGCATCAAGCACGAAGGGTTCAGGGGCAGGGCTAGTCCTA
This sequence comes from Artemisia argyi, assembly GCA_030686995.1. NCBI lineage: Eukaryota > Viridiplantae > Streptophyta > Magnoliopsida > Asterales > Asteraceae > Artemisia > Artemisia argyi. The sequence goes on along the minus strand of CM060697.1, from coordinate 162,051,150 downwards.
ATTGGTCCTGACCAGGTAGAACATACCTATGCTCTCCGTCTAAACTTCATAAGCACCAATAATGAAGCAGAATATGAAGCGCTTCTCGCCGGCCTATGAATAGCGAGAAAAATGAATGTTGAATCTCTGGATGTCAGAGTAGATTCCAAGTTAGTGGCAAGTCAAATAAACGGAGAATTTGTGGCATCCAAGGAAAGTATGATACGATATTTAGCAAAAACAAGAGAGCACATCGGACTGTTCAAAAAGTTCAGAATCCGTAATATCCCGAGATCGCAGAATCAAAAGGCTGATGTATTAAGCAAACTGGCTTTCGTAGCCTTCAACCATCTCACCAAAGAAGTTTTAGTCGAAGTACTGGAGAAGCCTTCTACGTCGGAAGAAGAAGTTAAAGCTATTGTGGAAGAAGAGAGCGACAATTGGATGACACCAATTGTCAGGTGTTTGCAAAACGACATCTGGCCAGAGGACCCTAACGAAGCAAGAACTCTTCGGATGAAAATCCCCCACTATATCATGGAGGGAGACGTGCTGCTCAAAAAGACCTACCTAGGTCCCATGGCACGTTGTGTAGGACCCCTACAAGCAAATTATATCATCCGAGAGGTTCACGAGGGTGCTTGCGGCATGCACTCCGGCCCAAGAGCGGTTGTGGCGAAGCTCATCCGTCAGGGATACTACTGGCCAACCATGCACAAAGACGCTCGTGAAGAAATAAACAAATGTGACTCTTGTCAAATTCACTCCCCGGTACCGAAGTTGCCTAAAACTACGTTGACTTCCATCATGGCTCCATGACCCTTCTATGAATGGGGGATGGATATACTTGGTCCACTAACAGAAGCCCCTGAGAAGGTGAAGTTTGTAATTGTGGCAATAGATTACTTCACTAAGTGGATTGAAGCAAAACCCTTAGCAAAGACGACGGGTAAGGAGGTTAAGAAGTTCGTCTGGGACAACATAGTTTGTCGGTTCGGACTCCCAGCTATCATAGTCACGGACAACGACACAAATTTCGTGAGCGATCCTTTCAAAAGCTGGTGTGCAAAGCTAAAGATCAAACAAATAAACACGGCCGTGGCACATCCTCAAGCAAATGGGTTAGTTGAAAGAGCCAACGGAAGCCTCATGCACGGTATAAAGACAAGGCTAGGCAGGGCAAAGGCCGGATGGGTCGATGAGCTACCCAATGTCTTGTGGGCTTACAGAACTTCTTTGAAAACAAGCAACGGCGAAACGCCATTCAGCCTCACCTACGGGAGTGAAGCCGTGATACCGGCCGAAATTGGGATGTCCACACACCGTACTATGATGTTCAACCCGGACGACAATGAAGAAGAGCAACGTCTGAACCTAGACTTGCTACAGGAAAGGAGGGAAATGGCCGCGATTCGGGAAGCCAAGTACAAGGCGAAAGTTGAGCAATACTACAACCAGAGGGTCCGTCCGGTCTCATTCAAAGTGGGCGATTTTGTCTACAGAAGGAATGAAGCTAGTAGAGTGGAAAACCAGGGAAAACTAGGCCCGAATTGGGAAAGTCCTTACCGAATAGTAGAAGCATATCACAATGGGTCATACAAACTTGAAACAACGGAGGGCCGAAGTGTCCCCCGAACTTGGCACGCTATTAACCTCCGGAATTGTTTCCGATGAATGTACAATATAACAGCTTGGCTTTGGTAGTAATCTATACTTCTCCAATATCCAGAAAAGTATTTGTTGTTTGCCAAACGATCATTTAAAAAACGATCATTAAAAAGCTGCAACTAATTTGACCAAAATAAATTAAGAAAAAGAAAACATTCCAAATTTCTTTAGCAACACCCTAGAGACAGACCAACACTATAAATAAATAAAAAACACAAATAACACATAACTTGTTCTTTTTAAACGTAAGGTCTCCAAACAACACATCCTATAATCCCGGAACCCAAAAAACTACAATTCTCATTCCGTTACTTTCTCACCTATTCCGTCACCGCCGTCAACTCTTTCCGTTCGCTGCTCTCAATTCTCAGGTAAACATTTTTTACGCTTCTTTATTTATTCATTTGTTTTAATTCACATAGAATCTTTTTTTATATATAAATTGAATAATTGATATTGGTTTTGAATCTTTGAATTTGAAAGATTTGAAACGTGCATTTGTGTTTAGCGGTGAATACGAGATTATGGTATAATGCATTGGTGTGTTGTACTGTACAAGTTGGTTTATGATATCACGTTCGTCATGCGTGTTGAGCTGTCTGTGTTTTTTTTTCTTTTATAAAAAAAAGTTTTCTTCACGCGTTAAAATATTAGTTTTTGAAGGAAAAAAATAATTAGGTTTAAAATTAGGGGGAAAGAAATTAAGCGGTTGCTTAAGAAAAGTGGTGACACGTGTGTATGTGTGTATGCTTAGATGTTCACGCCAAGCAACTTTGGTTTGAAGTGTTTGATGTTGTATAAAGTGGCATGATTGCCTTTCAAAAGAAAAAGTGGATTGATTCATATAAGCAAATGACCGCGGTTACCACGCTCATATGAGCTTCAACTCAGCACGACCTTTTTCATGACGAAGTTAGTGTAATAAGGTAACCGCAGCAAAAAAAAACATACCCGACTTAAGCACAAAAATAATTTAAAAGTACACATTGGCACACAAACAAATGCAAACCACTCGGTCTGGCAAGTGACCGAGTTATGCAAATCATGCATGCTGACTAACCTTCGACCAACCCCATATAATTGGGGGACGCGTCCTATGTGCTCAACCGACCGAGCATTCGACCGTCCATTACGATCGGTCTAAGGTGATGTCGAACAATAAGATGTAACAAAAAATTTATTGTCTAGGAGCGTTTAGCTTTGAGCATTTAGAATATAATGTTTGTTTAATAATGAGTGTATAACTTTTATGAAACAAACAACTTTGTGCTAGTCTTGCCAAATATAACCCAAGTGATTTAGAATTTTTATTTTCATGGATTTATGTTAAAGACATACTAAATTATCCAGTATTGATTATTTGGCCCCTTATCATTTTCTAAGAATAAGTCCAAACAATCTCTAGGTAAGGGAATGGCTACAATATAATATTCATGTGAATTACTTTTTGGGGCAGGGAGAGGATTCTTAAATAATGGAGTATAACCATATGGAGTATTATTGGTAGGGATGGGCGGTGGGCCAATAAATAATTGTAAAATCACCCTTCATGTTTCTAACAAATATAAATGGACCACAAACATTTCCATTCTCTCCTAATAACACACCTCTTTAGGAGCCTATCCGTAGTTGCTGTACCTTTGACCTTATTAACTTCCTATACCTTAGCAGCCGCGTTGCGACTTTTAAAGTTTGACTATAAGTTTAGCGTGTGACTAGAAGAGGACTCGTGTTACAAATCTAACAACTCTTTAATGTTGTGGGGTGTTTTTGCGTAAACATTATCATAAGTGATTACATCCAACATTGGCCCATACCTTGCCCAATTTCCCCCCTATTTAAAGTTTGGTATCTTCTTGTGGGATTCTTTTATGCTGCTTGAGGTCAGCAATATTTGTGGCTGTAAAATGGCATTTTGATCTCCAAGAACATTGGTTCTTTTGGAATAAAAAAATATACTCGTTATATCCCTTTTTGTTTGCTTGGTGGATCTGATGCTTATTAAGAATCTTTGTTGTACATAGGAAGAAGCTTGGTTTGGCTGATTGTGTGCATATATTAAAAGACTTCGGGTGGGCTGTCAATACGCACGTTTATTGGCAGCCCAAAAGAATACTTCAATTAAGACCCACCACAGGTAAGAAGTTATGTTGTCAATCAAGCAGTCACATTTTGAATAAAAACTTTTCTGTCTGACTTTCTACGCGTGTTTTTCATTTTGGGTAGTACATCCCACCGAATTTGGGACTTTTTTTTGTAGCTTCTAGGTTGGTGGGGTCTTTGTCTTATGTATGTATTTACAATTGCTTATATATGTTTCAGAAATAGTGCACCCCTGATTCCAAGATTATGGGTTCATTGTCTGGTATACAAAGACCGGTTGTTGCGGCCTCTGCTGTTGCGTTAGCCTCTGTTTCTTCTGATCTTCGTGAAAAGGTGTGGCCATCCGCACCATCAAACTCATGTCTTTCATCAGAACAATCAAGTGGTTGTAACTTGGATTTTACCAGCGACCCGAAATGGGCACGAGTCTCAGATATTAGTGTATACAAGTCTTGTGTGACAAAAAGTTCGATACCTGTTCCCAGTTTTAGATTTCCAATGATTCATCTAGGCAACAATTGTCTTTTAAACAACAAGGCTTCGAATGTTGCATCTTTTTCTTCTTTACTCAACGTATATCAGTCAGCAGAGTTGGTGAAAGCTCCTAGACCAATTGATTATGCTCCCAGTGTATCTAATAGAACATCTACAGATGGGGTTTACAGATGGCACTTGCCACAGCCTAATGCTGTTGATTTATCAGAAAATTCTAAGATGGTAGTGGTTTTGCTTGGATGGTTAGGTGCTAAACAGAAGCATCTTAAAAAATATGCCGATTGGTATACATCCAAAGGGTTTCATGTTATCACCTTTACGTTTCCAATGTCCGAGGTTTTGAGTTATCAGGTTGGAGGGAAAGCGGAAGAGCATGTAGATTTGCTTGTGAACCATCTTGCTGAATGGTTGGAAGATGAGTGTGGAAAGAATTTGGTTTTCCACACATTTAGCAACACTGGGTGGCTAGTGTAAGCCCTTTTCGTCTTTTGCATATTTCTTTCAGTTTTTCTTATCTATTAAAGGTTCTCTTTTTTGGCCATATGTTACAACGTCTATACTTTTTTCTATCTCAGATATGGAGCTATGTTGGAGAAATTTCAGAGTCAAGATGATAATCTAATGGACAGGATTAAGGGTTGTATTGTGGATTCTGCACCCGTCGCAGCTCCGGACCCACAGGTACATACTGTTTTTGTTAAGTAATCCCTTTTTTGTTTACTAGGATGGCTTGCTAAGTTAGTATGAACACCGTGATTTTTAAAATCCCCTTAGGGCTGTTTAATAGGGTGGCTTGCTAAGTCTAGTATAAAGCTTCGGTTTGCATCTAATTATGGACTCAAAGGATTGTTTTTTTTGCATGAGTAATCCATTTCTTTCCAGTTTATGTTTATTAATCAACTTTGCATAATTCGCAGTTACGATGTTTCTGAATCGTAGTTTACAGGTCCTTGTCTTGTCTGACTAAGTTATTATGCCCTGTTTTACATTTACATATTTATAACAGCAAAAAATATATTTTGATTATTTGACTAACACTTTTCTAAAACGACCAAAATCAGTGGATCTTCCAAATTTGTAAACTTCATTGTGATGTTTTGACAAAGAAAGACTAATTCACTAATCGACTTTCGGGCAGAATTTATATTTGTATTTTGTACTTTTTGTTGAAAAAGAAGCAGTTATGCCAAACGCCTTTGGATTTTGTGGTCAAACACAATCAAAAATTTGTTATGTTGCCTAATAATAGTAATGTAATAGAAATCACAAGTATTACCTGCCTTTCAAAAAAAAAAAAAACAAGTATTACCAAACGAGGTTTCGTATTTCTTTCTTTTGTGTCAATACATGACGAAAAAGATCGACGTGCCTTGTAGGTTTGGGCTTCAGGATTCTCAGCTGCTATTCTGAAAAAAAACAGTATTGCAGCAAAAGGATACAGAAATATAGACGACATCGCTGCCAAACCAGCAATGAGTGAGACGGCTCTGTTAATGGTTTTGGAGAAGTTTTTCGACGTGATTTTAAATTTACCGACAATTAACCGGTAAGTCAACTTAACTTTATTATCCATTTGATCTCCACGGCTATGTTTGGCAAAAGTAGCTGTGAGCAGTAGCAGTGAGCTGTGAGTAGTAGATGTGAGCAGTAGCCAAAAAAGCTCACAGCTTCATAAAGAAGCATTGGGAAAATGAGCTTTCCTAAAAAATAGCAAAGCCCACAGCTCTCATGTCAAACGAACACTAAAAATCAAAAAGCTCATTCTTCACCGCTCATTGCCCAAAAAAGCTCCAAAAAGCTTTGTGCCAAACATAGCCCACATATTACTAGTGTTCATTTTATTATGAACAAAATATAAACACGAATAATGTCTTAACTTTTCACTAGAGGTTACTATCTATTTCGACCCATTTACATTAGTGTTGGTTTTTTTTTTTTTAATGGGTCAAACTATATAGTAATAGCAATTAGCAAAACAGGGGATGAGTTGGATGTATCAACAGGTCGAAAATTGCTCTTGTTTATTCAAAGATTTTGATTATTGGTGTAGTAATGTTGTGTTTGTAAATTAACGCATACACTAGTTAAAAATTCTGAACAAAAATGGCTAAGTTCCTAGCTAGTCACACAACTGACCCGGCCATTTTCGACACATACTAAATGACCTGCTTTTGAGTTTTGACCCGAGTCGACCATCATGTCACCTTTTGAGACATATTGCAAGCACAAAAAAACCAACTAACAATGGTTCTTATCGCAGGAGGCTCTCCAATGTATTAGTACAACTTAAATCCGGACAACCAAGCTGTCCACAATTGTACATTTACAGCAGTGCGGACAAAGTCATTCCTGCAGGATCGGTAGAGTCTTTCATTGAGGCACAGCAGAGAACGGGACGTGTGGTTAGGTCATGCAACTTTAAATCAACACCACATGTTGATCATTTTAGGCATGAACCGGAGTTATATACTACTCAGCTCTCACAGTTTCTAAAGGACTGTGTGCTTGGCTCCTGCACACGCAATTAAAACATTGGTGACGGTTTGACCACCAAGATTCTTTTTTTTTCCTTAACTATAATTCTTTACATGATAATCTGATTTATTTTTTGGGTCTCAAATATACACGGGGGAGAATAAGTGTCATCTTTTTAACTCTTACCCTCGAATCAAATTCTTTATGTAATTTGGTTGTTTACTCAAAATATATGAAATTATGATGTTTAATACAACGAAATCTGTGCCCGCTACTTCTCATCTCATTCCAGCATGTTTTGTTCTGTTGGGCGAGTGTGTGTTGTGTTCAGTCGACTTGCTATTGTTATGTCTAACTCGGGTTGAAAATTGGACACAAGCACTGATATAATTGTGATAGTAAACATGTTTAACTGATAAACTTGTTTACTCAAGTTGAGTAAAGCATGAAAAGATAAAAAATTACCCTAATGATTTGAAAACCATTATAGATGTTAGCACATCATAAACACAACTTAGGGCTGAGCATCGCATGTTCAAAACCGAACCGGACCGACGAACCGGACCGAACCGACAAGAACCGAACCGGACCGACGGCCCGTCGGTTCGGTTTCGGTTCCGGTTTTTATTGAATTTCGGTTTCGGGTCGGTTCGGTCCGGTTCGGCCCAAAACCGACAAAAACATGCCAAAATACACATGGACCGACAAACCCGAACCGAACCGACGAAAACCGAACCGAACCGATGGCCCGTCGGTTCGGTTTCGGTTCCGGTCTTTTGTGAAATTCGGTTCTCGGTTTTTTCGGGTCGGTTCGGTTCGGATCGGTTCCGAACCTGTGCTCAGCCCTAACACAACTCACACACTTCACGCGATTTGCTATTTAAAAAATAATACTAATAATAATAATAATAATAATAAATAAAAAAATCCCTGTGAAAAAGTTGTGGACGTTGAATTTGAAGTCCTAACTCCTTACTAATTTTGGGCCCTTTGTGAAGTTGTGGACGTTGAATTTGAAGTCCTAACTAATTTTGGGCCCTTGTACAACTTGTTTATTGGACCACTACCCATCGATAACGCAGTATTTTTCACAGTTTCACACATCTTTTTTAGGCTTAAATCAGACCAAATACACCAAATATGCCAAGAGAATGTGTGTTTTTGTATTTGTGTATGTGCAGGTACGGATATGTGAAAAATGAACAAAAACATAGCCAAAACCGACAAAAACGAGCACGAGATTGAAAAAAGGTCAAAAGCCGGAGCCAGGGAAGCAAAATGATTAAGGAAAGCTCAGAATGTCATAAGAAACCCTCAGGAATTCCCAAAGTTGCATAAAAGGTCTCTGATTAAAAGTTTGAAGAAATGACAACTTCAGTCCCTGCACTTTCAACAATTGTCAAAAAATGGCCCCTTGAAGAAATATTCAAAATCAACCCCTCATGAATTAGAGAGTTACAATAATAGCCCTTGGAATAAGTTTTGAAGATTGGACAGCTTTGGTCCCTACAATTTCAAAATATACAATTTAGTCCTTGACAAACTATTACTCCTAAACCTTACACATCTAAACCGGATCCACAAAATATAACTAACCCAACCCTTAGCCTACATCCCAGCCCAACACACTAAACAGCCCAATCCACCTCTAATATATTTTACCCGACCTGCTCCCCTAACCCGTAGTCAAACTCTACCCTGACCCGGTCAACCCCCACCTTAATAATAAAAATACCCAAAACCATTTCCCGCCCCCCTTTTCATTTTTTACCCAGAAAATTACCTCCCCCTAAGAATCCTAGAATTACATGAACCCAAAATTAACCTCGTATAAAATAATTACCAATCATTGGTTACTTCTAGAAGGTCTGTCACGCGTCAGGTGAGGTCAGGGAATGTCTGGGACACGTGGACCAATCAGGAAGCATACGGAGGATCAATCACCTCACTTAATCAATCCAAGGGTCAGAATTAATAGATTGGAGGCCAAGGGTGATCATACGGCTATGAGGGACTAAGAGAAAGCACAACTGACATGGATTGCTGAGCTGGAATACCTAGAAGCTTCACCCAAGCTCCCTGCTTCAACTATATATACCCTCTCCATCACAGTAGTTTTGTGTGTAGGTTTTTATTAAAGTTATGCTGTTATTTTGTTTTCTTTAATTGTAATTTTCATTTTCAAAGCCTTGTACTCAATTTCATTTTATAATTCAAGTTTTCTTTTTAGCTTTTTATCTTATCTCTTATTTAAGTTTTAGCTTATTATTCCTGTTTATTAGTTAATTCAAGTCTTATTAATTTCTGTTTTAAGTTTCTATTTCTGTTTTTACTTATATTGAAAAAATAAATAAATAAAAATAAAAATAAAAATAAATTCAATTATAATTCCAGGCTTCATTTAGTTTACTTACTGTTTTATTTAAGCTTATATCATAGCTTTTGTGAGTTTACTTTTTCATTTAATCTCAAAATAAACAAAAGTCAACAAAAGTCCAACTGAGAGCTTATGTGAAATAAGCTGAGCTTATTGTGGAATTATAGACAGCTAATAAGGAGCAATTAGCCTGTCTTAAAGACAGTCTGTGTGGGAGACCACCTCTGTTTGGCTGAGGTGGATTTGTAAGTCCTTTGAAAATTTTAAATTCCTCTAAAAATAGTATAAAGTAGTTAGATCTGAGTTTGTTTATTTATTATTGCTTTGAGTTGCTTATTAAGTCTGATAATAGTTGGATACTAGTTGTTTGGTTCATCTGTTTATCTGTCTATTGATTGGTTTGTGTTTTGTTACTGTTTCATTTGATTATCATACATTTGGATCTGTGTTACTATGTGTTTTGGACCTGAGATCTGTGTTTTCTGAGTAGGATTGGTATTTTTGGATCTCCTAGCAGCATAAGTGTAGTTTGGATTACATATTAGGTTGGATCTGTAGTGTTTTCTTAGTTGAGACAGAATATAAGAGGGTGTTTGGATCAGTTTGGTTTGCTGATATAGGCTGAGTTTCAGAGGGTTGTGCTTGTTTAGTAATCTCACTTAGGGAATTTTAGGTTTAGTTTAGTAAAAGTCAGTAGGTTGTTTAATCATAAAGTCAAAATCATTTTGGTTTCACTAGTTTTTACATATCTGTTAGTCTTATTGGTAGCATAGTCACTTAAGTAGTTGCATAAGTATAAGTTTAAGCTTATTTTAATCATTTACTAGCTTAATATACCATTCTCGGTAAAATTTGAGTAATCAAAACTCACATTAGTCAAAGTATCACTCATATTCAAAAAGTCAAACTTAATTGAGACTCAGATTTTGTCCAAACTTTGTGGGTAATTTTAGGTCTTAACTTTAATTGGAAATAACTTTTAAAAGTGGATTTATAAAGTTTGGAAGTTAGGGAATACATATCAGAAAGAAAATTTAGATTTGAATCTTATTTGCTTATTCGAAAAGCTTTTGGAAGTTAGCTATTTGAACCTGAATTTCCCCTGCACCACAGGTTTGGATAGATTTTCTAGGCATCATTAGAAGTAGTAATTTGAATCTAGTATTTGTTTTCTTGGTGGATTTAGATTTTCAGTTGGTTGGATAAGCTTTTGCCCCCCTTTGCTTTTACCCCTAAGCTTATTTGCTCAGCTTATTAGTCTCATCTAGTTGGTTGGTTGGAACTAGTATCTGTTTTCAATAAGAGGGCTGCATTTGTATATTGTGATTCATTATTTGAGTTTCATTGGTTATCTGAGTTCTTTTGAGATTCTATTAGTTGTTTCCATTGAGCTTTTGCCATTAGCTTATACTGATTGCTTATTTGCTTGTTTCATAAGTGCTTATTTGATTTGTTTGGTCCCATTCTATGTTTCTAAGTCATATTTGGTCTGAACACTGTTCCATTAAGCTTTTCTGAGTCCAAAATTAACCTGGTCAAAGTTTGGGTCAAACCTTGGTCAAACTGCTTATCATTAAGCACTTTGTTTAAGCTGTTTTCAAAGTAAGTGATAGCTACAGTGTTTATTTTTCATAGCTTTAAAATAATATTTTAGAATTTCCCTGAATTTTTCATATTTTTCCAAGTTGATTTGCTATTTTTCTTAATTAATTTTCATTTTTAATCAATTTTTATTACTTTTTAATTACTAAAAAAATCCAAAAAAATCAGAAAAAGCCAAGAAAAATCCAAAAATATTTTTAAAATTTATTTTCATTTATTTTAGAATTTTAGAAATTTAATTTGCATTTTTCCCATTTATTTTGAATTTATTTTGAATTTTTAATTAGATTTAATAGTTTTTAATTTCCAAAAATTATACGAAAAGCCAAAAAAATTAGTTTTTAGTTTTGAAATTACTTTTTAGTTATTTTATAATTTTCAAAATTTATTTTTCATTTTTCTCACCTTATTTGCATTTTCTTTTTATTTTTAATTAGTTTAATAAGTTTTTAATTCAATAAAAATAAATAAAAAGTCAAAAAAAATATTTTTCTTTTTCTTAAAATTTTCTTTTATCATTTTTAACTTTTTAAAATTATTTTCAAGTCCATAGGAGTAGTGTAGCTTAAAAGTCGCGTTTTATTTCGTACGTTAACGTTTATTTTACGTTTTAGCGTACGGTTTCGATTTTACGTTACGTTTCTAGTTGCCTTATTTGAAATACGTGATTAAGTGATTATTTGTGCTTCATTTGTGATTTCATTAGTATAATCTCATTAAAATCACTTTTTACCACTTTTACGACACGTTTCACGAATCAGAAATTCGAAATTCCATTCATCCTTCACACGGACTACGACCTTGGGTTATCCGTATTTCTTTGCGGATCTCTTGAGTAATACTTATACTATAATATATATTGATTTTCACGATATATGTTTATTAGCACTAGTCTCCGACTCTCCATACAAGATTCTTCAAAGCAATATTATGTTGTACTTATTCGTTTCACTAAAATGATCCATAGTGATCCCAAAAATTTGAGTTAGATAAATGATCTATTGTATTGGGAAGGTCACATCCACTATTTTTTATAGTAACACTATATTATGCCTGCTACAACAGGTTAAAAAAAATCAATAACTTATTTGCCAATAATAAAAGTTCAATAACTTGATTGAACAAAAAAGCTTAGTAACTTTGACACACAAATTTGCAAAGTTTACTAACATACTTGTTTAATAACCCTAACAATTTTATTTATTTATTTAATTTTTTATGCATGCTATATTTTTATTTAGGAGATAGCTTGGCTACAATTCTTCATATAAATTACATATGAAATGAATCAGGGTCCGCTAAAAGGATTCAGGGACCCACAAAACTCACAAATTATAGTATGGATTGTAAGGAGTTAGCTACAATGCATATTCTATTTTATTTAAATAAAATACTACTATATTCTCCTTTTTTTTTGTTTTTTTTTTTTTTTTTGTTTTTTTTTGTTTTTTGTAAAAATGATATTCTACATACCAAACTTAATAATACATCCCCAACAAACCAATGATTATTTCCATGAATATAAGGGGGTCGGCATTGCTCACGGTATGGAGGCCGCGGTACCGCGGTACCGTGCGGGAACACCGCCGCCATCCCTGCGGTACCGCACGGCAAGCATCACGCACGGGTTCTTTTCTGGCACGGGAAGGGAGGATTTTTTGAACGTTAATATTCTTTTTTGAACGTTAATATTCTTTTTTGAACGTTGGGTAGCAGGCAACGGTCATTTTTTTTTTTTTTTTTTTTTTTTTTTTTACTTTGGTATATATATACACAACTACACAAAGATGGCGGCATAGAAAAAAAAAACATACCTTCCCAATCATCCCCATTCCATCCGATCTAAAAGAAAAAAAAAAAAACTCAACCAAATGGAATTTAAAAGAATTGGTTCGACTCTATTGTTGGATGAGCCGTTTCAGTGGTCCGACGATAGTAGCCTCGAGGTTTTTGCTAACGCGATTGACGAAGATGAGGCACCTGATACGGGACGGTCGAAACGCAAATCAGTAAAACGTGATCGGGTCAAAGCTTCAGAAAGATTGCATCTTGATTATTTTTGTGAAGATCCCAAATTCGACGATGAGTTTTTTGAAGATAGGTATCGTATGCCTAAAAGTTTATTTTTAAAAATAACGCGCGCTATTGAGGCTAGATTCGAGTATTTTCAAGAAGGTTATGATGCTAGATCGAAAAAAAGTTTCACAGCCATACAAAAATGTTCGTCTGCCATTAAACAACTCGCAACCGGTGCACCACCGGATGAGTTTGACGAATATTTAGAAATGGCACAAAGAACGTCACGTGAATGCCTTCAATTTTTTTGTGATGCTATTATTCAATTGTACGCTCGAGAATTCCTACGTACGCCAACAAGCCATGATGTTGCACGTTTGTACGAAGCATACGAAGAGAGACATCACATTCCGGGTATGATCGGTAGCTTGGATTGCACACATTTTGTTTGGAGGAATTGTCCAGTGGAATTGAGGGGTCAATTTAAAAGAGGTGATCATCAATACCCGACGATTATGATGGAGGCAGTGGCGTCTCAGGATTTGTGGATATGGCACGCGTACTTTGGACCGCCGGGTTCAAACAACGATATAAACGTTGTGATGCAATCTCCATTATTCACAACCGAGCGTAATGGTACGGCACCTAAGTGCCCATTTGTTGTGAATGGCCGTACGTACAAGCGTGGCTACTATCTAACCGATGGCATATATCCGATGTGGTCTACTTTTGTTAAAGCATTCAAATATCCAACCGACCCGAAAGAGAAAAAGTTCAAGAAAGTACAAGAGTCGGCTCGAAAGGATGTTGAACGGGCATTTGGTGTTCTTAAAGGTAAATGGGGTATACTGAATCGACCCTTACGGCCACACACAGTAGAAAGAATTAGCAAAATAGTGTATACGTGTGTGATTTTGCACAACATGATTATAAAAAACGCCGGGTACCGCAATCTCGCCAGTTCATATTCGGGATCCTCCGATCCAACCGGTGTTTGATGAAGCAGCCATGGCCGAGATACGAGATGAGGACACCCATTTTCATCTTCGATTTGATCTTATGGAGTATATTCACGCTCAACAATTACCATACCTCCAGGTGGATGATTCCGACGATAAAGTTTAGTTTTTTTAGTATTATTGTGTAATGTTATTTTATGTTTTTTTAGGAATATTATGTAATGTTTTATGAAATTTAATGGAATTTTAGTTTTATTTTTATTTTAAAGGAATTAAAAAAAAAAAGAAAAAAAAAATGAAGTGAGGGATGGTGGTGTGGTGCCACAAGTGATGCCTACAAAAAAAAGGGTGAGGGATGGAAAAAATGGGTGAATGATGTGGCACAAGGGAATTGGTTGGAAGTGAGGGATGGTGGTGTGATGCCACAAGTGTTTCCAACCCCTAACTCATACTCCGTATAAAACTCATTAAAAAAAGCCCTTAACTTAAACTCAACACTTTAACAAACACTTTGACGAACATATACTCCAACACATGGGGCCCCACATCATACCATAATCACTCACTCAATCATCATCATCACCACCCCCAAACTCACATAATAAAACACACACACAAAAACACCTAAACACACACTAGCTAGGGTGGTTCACCATCCAAAAATGAACCCAGAAGCAATAATAAACTCACAGCTCAGAGATGATGAGCTAAGAGCAATCTTATCAAAGCTAGAAACAGACAAAGACAAAGAAGTGTTTGGTCTGGTTTGCAAAAGATGGCTGTTTTTGCAAAGCACAGAAAGGAAGAAGCTTTGTGCACGTGCTGGGCCCCACATGTTGAGAAAAATGGCTGCCAGGTTTACTAGGTTGAAGGATCTTGATCTTTCACAGTCTGCTTCTAGGTCTTTTTATCCTGGTGTTACTGATTCAGATCTTACTGTTATTGCTGATGGCTTTCCTGATTTGTGTTTCTTGAAGCTGCAGAATTGTAAAGGTGCTTGCTTTTTTTGTTTTTATATCTTTTTTTGTTTGTTTGTTTGTGATTTTGGGTTGTGGGTATTTGAAATGGGGTTAAATTATGTTTGGATTATTTTTTTTGTATGGTTTTGTTGGAATTTTAGGGGGTATTTGGAATTTTGTGTTTTATTGCAGACAGTTACCTTTTTTGGCTCTGGTAAGGTGTTAGTAAGTGTTTGGGTAAGGTTGTTGTGTTTTTTATAGTATGATAAGGTGATAAGAATCTCAAATAAGGTTAGCCAAACACCCTCTAAAATACTGCCTCATAATTATGTGTTGTGTTGAAATTGGGAACGGCTTAGAGGTTGTTCAAGCGGTGCTTGAGGTTAATGTGGTCTTTAGCCACATTCCATTGTACTTGATTGTTTTTGTGATTTTTATATATATTTTACCGGGGTAAACCTCTTTACCCAAAAAAAAAATGGTATCAATTTATGTTCAGGTTGTGTTTCTTGAAGCTGGATAATTGTAAAGGTGGTAGCTTTTTGTTGTTTTGTTGTTGTTGACTTGTTGTGGATTGTTGGAGTGTGGTAAAGTTTTGGTTTTGGGTTGTGGCCTGGGTATTGAAAATGGGATAAAAATATGTTTGGATTATTGATTGTGTTTGGAATTTAAGGGTGTTTGGGTAAGTTTATTAAATGAGTTTGTTGCTTTTGGAAAAATAAGTTTCTTTTTTAGTCTCCAATAAGGTGTTAAGCAGTTGTTCATAAGTGTTTGGGGGTTAAGGTTATTTGTTATTTGGGCAAATACCATATTAAAGCACTATACTTGCCAAGAAAGTCACTTTTGGGTATCGAACAAATTTTTTTCCTCATATGGGTACTGAACTTTCATTTTTTGGCCTCTTTGAGGCACTTTGTGACATTTTTGCCCCTGGATTTTTAATAATTTGAGGGGCAAAAATGTCACAAAGTGCCTCAAAGAGGCCAAAAAATGAAAGTTCAGTACCCATATGAGGAAAAAAATTTGTTCGATACCCGAAAGTGTATTTTAGGACAATTATGATGCTTTTTTATGGTATTTATCCTTTGTATTTTGATAAAATGATACACCTAATAAGCACATCAGACAAGGTTAGCTAAACACCCCATATTTATCCTTCTCTTGGTATGGAGTTGTTGGAGTCACTGTGATTTTGTGTTGTGGGTATTGGAAATTTGGGGTGTTTGGGTAAGTTTATCAAAAAAGTTTATGGTTTCTTGCAGAAAAGGAAACTATTTTTCTTTAGTGTGATAAGGTGTTAAGAACTTGTTGATAACTGTTTGGGGGTAAGGTTATTGTATTGTGATAATATGATAAGGTAATAAGAATCTCTGATAACGTTTGCCAAACGCCCCCTAATACTGCCTCTGCCCATTTATGTTTTGTTATTTTTTGCTTCAGAATTGCAAAGGTCTATTTTTTATTTTGTGATTTTTGGGAGTTATGTATTTGTTTTGACCTAGTTAAGTGTGATTTGTAGGAACGTTGTGGTTATTGGTTAGGATTGGAATTGGGTTGAAAATAATCGAGTTTTTGGATTTCGTGAGCTTTTAGTTCAATATTATACACACCTTGTAGTTGTAAATTAAAGATGTATCTTAATAAAAGAATCAACAGTGAGCTAAAGAATTTAGAAGAAGCAAGTCTATAAAAGAGAAAACTTCATTTTATTTCGGTCCTGGATGGCAATTATTTTTTGCTCTCTAAGTGCCTTTGAAACTTAAGGAAATTGGGGTAAACATATACAGTAGTTTACAATACCAGGTTTTTAAACATGCTGTAGTTTACTACTATACGATGCTAGAAATGGTTCTTTTACCCCAAGTATACAAGCGTCATCCTATGCAGCATGTCCTGCATAAAAAACTTGTCTTGCCCTCTGCGATTGGAGCATTCACCTGCCTAGAATGGTGATTTGTAATTTTGCTTGGTGTATTGTTCATACTGAATATTGTCCGTAATTTGCTTAGTGTATCGTTCATACTGAATATTTCATTCTCAAAATAAGACATTATATAAAAGTTTTTTAAGTTCATTGGTTATCTGGTTGAACCGATGCATAAACTTGTTATGAGGTCCTTATAAATGGCATATATCTTCAGATCAAACAAAATTTTCTATTTTTCTTATAATAACGAATTGAATCTGAATTTCCCAATTTCCGACAAGTAAAAAATAGATCTTCTGAATTTTGTTGATAATCCTATTAAATTTTTTCGTGATTTTTGGAACGAATTTATTAATTATCAAACAACAACAACAGCATACTTAATCCCGCTGGATCGGGGTTTATTAATCATCTAACCTCAACATATAATTGTGAAAAATGATAATAATTATGGTTTCTCAGGTATCACCGATGCTGGAATGACGGCTATCGGATCTGCTCTTTCTTCTCTACAGTCATTAGACGTTTCATACTGTAGGAAGCTAACTGATAAGGGGCTGTCAGCTGTTGCAAAGGGTTGCCATGGCCTAAAAAGCTTACATCTTACTGGTTGCCGCTTTGTTACCGACAAACTACTAGAATCACTCTCTGAAAACTGTCAGAATTTACAAGAGTTGGGTTTGCAAGGCTGCACCAATATCACAGACACAGGACTAATTGCTTTAGTTAACGGATGTAAACACATAAAACATTTGGATGTAAACAAGTGTACTAATGTCGGAGACATTGGGATATCAACCATCGCAGAAGCTTGCTCAACTTCCTTAAGGACATTAAAGCTGCTCGATTGTTATAAACTTGGAGATAAGTCTATATTAGCGGTCGCTAACCTCTGCAAAAATCTTGAAACTTTAATTATTGGAGGGTGTCGGGATTTATCTAGTGAATCAATAAAGTCTCTATCTTCTTCTACTCATACCCTTAAGATTTTAAGGATGGATTGGTGTTTAAATGTTTCAGATGCTTCATTAAATTCCATACTTTCACAATGCACTAGTTTAGAGGTTCTTGATATTGGTTGCTGTGAAGAGGTGACAGATGCTGCATTTGAGTCATTGAATACTGAGGAACTAGGGTTGGGTTTGAAGGTTTTGAAAGTCAGCAACTGTCCAAAGATCACGGTTTTAGGAATAAGTATGCTTTTGGAGGCGTGTAGGTTGTTGGAATACCTTGATGTGCGGTCATGTCCTCATGTTACTAAAGCTGGCTGTGAGGAAGCTGGATTGAGGTTTCCTGAATCTTGCAAGGTGAATTATACTGGGAGCTTAGTGGAGCCCGATGTCTTAATTTGAATAAATGCCAATGCTTTGTTTTCTTTATGTTATTTCGACATTCATTCAGCATGTATAATATGTTTTGTTTGTTTAAGCTTTGTATTTTATTGTGTGCATATTATGCTGATTATAACTTGTCGGGTTCATTCTTTTTGAACTTTTATCTGTATTTGTTCTTTTTTGAGAAGCGTTTGTTAATTGTTTCAGATTCACATTCAAGATCAAACCAATACCAGGTGTGCTATTTCTTAGATTTTACAGTTTTGTTTTTTAGTTGGTTGTCTGGGTGGTGCTGATGAAACATTGTCAACCATAGTTGTAATAATTGTAATATATTGCTATTTATTGGCAGAAGAGTGCTTGTAATAATAAGATATCCCCATGTTTGATGAATTGTGATAATTTAAAAGCATATCATGTGCTCATTGCAACCATAACCATAATTAACCAAAGAACATGCGAAAATGGCGACGATTATGTTAAGTAAAAGTAAGGATTAAGTTAGTTAAGTAATTCGGAAACCGTGAGTTTAATGGAAGTCCAAATTTTACTTACCACCATGTATAATATGTCGCGGTGCAAATTGATAAAAAATGATTATTTGGTTCCTAAACATGTAAATCTTCGGAAGCAGAAATATGTTTTCTAAAGCATAATAAACAAGTTTAATTAGTTTTAAATTGCACATTCAAACACCGTAATCTAAGGTAATTGAAGTCAAAAACAGGCAGGACAGAAAGAGATCCTCTAATTATGCATATCATGTGCTCATTGCAACCGTGACATGGCAATGAAGAAATATTCTAAAAAGTAGCATGACCATATCCATATATAGGAATTAAAGGCACCATCCCACTACTTTACAATTAACTAAATCAGATACCAACTAACAACTTTTTCATTAGTTTCCTTAGCTTGGTGTAAAACCTGCAACTGAGTTTACTTCGTTTGGCGTTAACTGTTATTAAAGTGATCAACTTAGTGCATGTCGTGTACAATATTAACGCACCTTTACCACTCGTCTTCATCACTAACCTTTTGTGAATGACCAACCAACGGATAACTTTTAAAGAGCCGTCAGCATGACAGATAAATATAAACAAATACAGTCAAAAGTAACGAAATTAAGAAGTTAAAGTGGTGCCTAGAAAGGACTAAACTGCCAACCATCAATAAAGATGACAAATAGATGACTCATCCAACTAAAATTGTCGATTTGGGTCATCTTTATATGCCTATAAGTATCATAACTCAGAATACATTAATCATCAACTTCATCCAGATTTGAGCAAGAAACAGACTTGTTAGCTAATCAAAGCAAATCAAACTGTTATCACAATATGGATCACAGATTCTCGAAACAAGTTATTGGAGTTCCACTTAAATCAACAAGGGGACTACTATTATCTGAACCTTATAATCAACCCCATTGCACTTCAACTTCTTCAAAGATTACTAATCATGGTAATTATATATTCTGTATAAAACACCTACCACAAATGCTTCTAGTCTCATAAATGATCTTATATTTTTCGTACTTTTGTAATATGCAGGGAGTTTAGGACCTAAAATTATTGAACTCATGAAACACAAGTTAAGCCATGGTGCTAAGATCATTCAATATGGCGGCCAAGGTAAAATCTTCAGGAGAAACTTCAGTATCAAAGAGGGTGAGAAACTGTTGCACACTTCCCAATGCAATTTATACACGACAGCTGGTGCAATTGCAGGCCTTTTATTTGTCTCTACAGAAAGGGTTGCATTTTGCAGTGATAGGTCCATAAAAACATATTCAACGACAGGCGAGCAGCTAAAGTTTCAATACAAGGTAAGGGAATTTCCAAAGTATTTTCTTCTAATGCACAGTTTATTTCGTATGTCACTTGATATTGTGCTGACGCGTGATTGGTCGTGTGTAGGTATCAATCCCATTAGCAAAGATAAAAGGAGTAATTGAAAGCAAGAACATGAAGAGACCATCAAATAACTATGTGGAGCTAGTGACTGTTGATGATTTCAGTTTCTGGTTCATGGGCTTTATCAGTATTAAGAAAACTTTAAGATACCTTCAGCAGGCAGCTGGTATGAGCACTTGATCATGCGGAAAATTGATCCTTAATTAGATTTATGTGAACTCAAATGTAAATTCTTGTAGCTATATCAACATTTTGGTTGAACAACTTCTTTAATGAGAAATAGATGTATGTTGATATATGACAATTCACTGTCTCATTATCCTTGACCATTTTTAGTATTATCCGCAAAAACTCCATTAGTATTTTTCCTATTCTGTGATCCAAAATATTGGAAAAATTGATCAGTGCTGTGAATTCATATCAGCTTGCGTAGACAGCTAGACTGTCATATAAAATCAAAATTTGTTTCCTGAGAAAATACCTCCAAAAACATATCATCATGCACCCTCTTAAACATTAAAATTATCTTTAAAAGTTGGTCTTTACCACCACAAAAGGTAAATAAACAGGGAGACATTCTACTGCATATTAACGATCAGTAACAATGAAACATAGAGACATCTTATCCTACCATCCTTATATGCTTATATATGGATATCATTTAGAACACGTTACTAGGAAACTTACGTATCTAGCTTCAAATATAACTACTTGCAAGACAAAAGACGGATAACTAACCACTGGTTTGAAACTTTATCAACCCGAAGAGAATAAAATTTGGTAGTCTCGGTTTGAGTTATATATAAAGCTTTGGGGCTAACCATTGATGTTGTGGATATGAAAGTTAGCATATCTCTACACAAACTCAGCACTATCAGTGTTATACAATGTTTTTCTTATGGGACAGAAAAGGTGTATCTTGAATCATCATCTATGTCACATGCTGTCTAAGTCAATTAATGATTTGGCCCACAATATCGCATGTTTGGGTGCTACAACCGAAGAAAAAAACATACAAAAAATCTAATGCCTTTAACCTTGACGTAATAGTTGTAAGATTAGATAGCTATGCTTAAACCACTTTACATGTCGACCTGATCAAACAATACAGAGGCCAAGTCGCCACTTGGATTTTGGTTTTCTTAGCTTGCCTATGTCTTATACATGTGACATGTTGGCAAGTCATCTTATGATAGGACTTTAACAAACCTCTCTGCTTCACCAAATTAATAGATATCGATGAAAAAACAGTCAGCATGACATGAAAAGTAGATTTATGGACCTTTGCTAATGAGGACCAGAATCATAAAGAATAATCACTGCAGAAAAATCTTAACCACCTTTCCAATTGAGGTCACAAGTCAAAATTGGTGAATCAATTCAATTAGGCTTTATTCTATGCAATCACATTCAAACCACCTATAACGATGACAAACAGATGATTCATCCAGCAAAAAGTTGTCATCTTTATATGCATGCAAATATCATGGTCCACAAACATCACCTGCAACTTCTGCATTAAGCTTTCTAAACTAACAAGATAACCATATCACAGCAATCCGACGTAAAAATATGGATAAGAGACTGTCAAACAACGTCATGGGAATTCCGATCAAATCAGCAAGGGGATTACTTTTGTCTAAACCTTATCCACCCCAGTACAATCACTTCAAAAATTAATAACATGCAGTCGACTAAAACTCATGGTACGATTAATAGTCTTACGGTTATCCAATAACGATAAACAATTATATTTCTCTTCCTAAATATAACGTAATTTACGTAATATTTCGTATATGCAGTGAACTTAGGGCCAAAAATAATAGAAATTGTGAAACACAATTTGAGTTATTTACCACTTGGTCACGAAGGAAAACTCTTTAGAAAAACTTTCATGAGAAACTGTTGCATTTCTTGATGCTACTTATATACAACAGTTGGTACAATCGCAGGCATCCTCTTCATTTCAACGGAAAGAGTTGGATTTTGTACTGATAGGTCTCTCAAAACATATTCTACAAGCTGTTGAAGTTCCAATATAAGGTAAGGGGTCATACTAGTATTTTACATCTAATGCACCTTTGATTATATTTTAATATAATGTCTTAGCATAACTGTTTTTATAGGTGTGAATCTCATTGGCAAAGATAAAAGGAGTAGAAGAGAGCATGAATATGAAGAAGCCATCAAATAAATACTATACGTTGACTTGGTAACCCTTGATGGTTTTAACTTCTGGTTTTTGGGATTTTCAAGTCACAAGAAAACTTTAAGATACCTTCGTAAAAAATGCTTAAGATTATGATGTCGAGCAATGTTTTCAATTGCATGTAAATTTTAAACATACTATGTACTACACTATATTAATTAGAAACAAGATGTATAAATATTGGCTGATAGATGGGAGACGATGACAATTAATCATTTGCCATCTTTTGTTTCAGTGTTATTGAATCAAACCATAATACCATATGGATCGTGTCTCATCATATGTTTGGATGCTACTAATAGAAGTTCAGTTTTTTTCTCCACATGAGTCATGACTATTTTATTAGTTGGGCTGATTGTGTAATATACTGACATAAGTTAGATTAGTATAGTATATATAAAGTTATAAACATAAACATACTAGCTTAGAGGGGAAGATGTGGTGATGAAGCTAAATTACTCATTTGAGGCTCACGTGTGCCACATCACCTTAACACCTCTTCACAACTAACCCCCTCCTCACTCACAACTAACCTCAACTTACTAATTTGGGGCCCACCACTTACACATTTATTTTATTTATCACTCACAAGAAAAAAAAAAAAAAAAAAAAAAAAGTACACAATGTAAGATGACACCTTAGTTGTGCAGATGAGCGAGAGGGAAGTGAGGAGGGATGAGGAGGTTGGGATGGTGTGGTGAAGAGGTGTGACTTACTCACTTGGATAGCCACGTAGGAGTGGCGAGGCAAACTAACAAGCCACACCCTTGGCTCTTAGATCATAACCGGTCCATTTAGTCACTCAATCATTTAATGGCTCATAAGCATCAAAGGTCAACAACATCACAATGTCAAGACAATCCAAGTTCAAGTCCAAGCAACAAAGAAATAGATTCAGTGCGTTAAAGTTTTGCATTAGTGTTTAGCATTTGTATTTTGCAATTCCAATCATTTTCTAGTTCTGTTAGTTAGTTATACTAATCAAAGTAGACTTAGTCTTGGTCAACCATTTCTAGTAAAAATAGTTTTTCATTTCACTTCATTCGTAAACAATTTCATAATGAAATAACACTTTCACATTTTCCCTCTCATCCCTCTCATCTCTTAATTGTGTTCTTAATGTGGTATCAGAGCTACTTCCGGTGGCCTGTAACTAACTCTGGTGATCCGTAACAAACTCCACTGACTATAAAAAATCCCTAACAAACTTCCTTGTAAACAATAACTTACTTCGGTCACAAAACCACCATAATCCACCACAACTTCCATCAAAATCAACAAATTTCATTACCAAAATCCACCAAAAGCAAGAAATCAACCACAAAAGTAACCATATTCAATAGAAACACATCTAGAACGCAGAAAAATGGTATCAACAAACAATCATCAGAATTCTTCAAGAACAACACCACCACCTACATCACCATCCACATCCATTGATGATATTAATTCACCTAATCACTCACTGTATCTTCACCCAAATGATCATCCAGGCGGAACCAGATGCAGAACAACGTGAGGTTGATGCAAATAGGCAGATTCAGGCTGACAGGTGCAGACAAACAGATCTAGATAAGCATAAAAGCAGGAGGAACCAAATGCAAAACCACATGTAAATTCAGACAGATGCACAACCAAACATAATGCGGAATCAGACATATACGAATGTGAGTCGGACTATAACATCACAATCACCAACACCAAAACCAACTTTCAATTCATTACCAATACTGATACCAACAATAAACACAATCATCAAACCCAAAATAAATATTATTCGAACAAACCAAAAATCGAAACTCTCTGAAATAATTCTAACGAACATTCAGATCCTCAACCCCATAAACTACCAATCACAAGTGAATAAATCAAATGAATGAACCATATAGTTGCCATCCATCAACATTTAATTGATCCACCGACCCATTATCTCACTATTGATTTACTAGTTCCACGAATTCTTTTGACATATACATCATCCAACAACAATTAATTAATTTTAATTACCAGAACTTACTTAGATCAAAAGGAGTGAATAAACTATTTTGTTGGTCGTAACTGTTCCAAGCAACCACATAAAAGGGCAGACAGTAGAAGTTCGAATAACAGTTTATGGATAACTCATATATAACGAATTTATATCATTTTTTTTCTTCTTTTTCATCTTCGATATAGCTCTAATATCATGTAGGAATCAAAGGAATACTGAAATTATGTTTATTAGATTCACTAATTAATAAACATTACAAAATATTAAATAGACTACAAAACTAACCTAAGCTTAGTAACTAAACGGGCCAAACCCAACGGGCTTGTGGACCTTTATTATCTAACACTTACAAAAGGTCTCTCAAAGGCTCCTCATTACCAATGTCTATCCAAGTTTGGCATTTGTGATCCTTACACAATGCCAACTTGTGGGGAGGTTAATGGCTCATCAACATCAAAGGTCAACAACATCACAATCTCAAGACAGCCCAAGTTCAAGTCCAAGCAACAAAGAAATAGATTCAGTGCTTTAAAGTTATATATATATTAGTGTTTCCATTTGTATTTTACAATTCATCATTTTGTATTTCTAGCTGTTAGTTAGTTACTAATCAAAGTAGACTTTGTCTTGGTCAACCATTTCTAGTATAAATAGCTTTTCATTTCACTTCATTTGTAAACAATTTCATAATGAAATAACACTTCACATTTTCCCTCTTTTCCCTCTCCTCTCTTAACTGTATTCTTAATATCATTTACATTATACACCAACTTAAATTTAACTATTTGGACCTGCTACATAAAATGTAGACTTTTCTAAGCATATGAAATAGGTTTTTGATACTCCATAGATATCTGCAACATGCATTAGCTTCTCGCTAATCAAGGTAGCATATATCATTTTAAATTATAATCCTGAGAGCTTTCTTTTAAAATAGCGGTATCCGATCTTATATATTTCACTTCCAGATTTCATATAGATGAATTTTGTGGCTCTCATTCATCAAGATGAATATGATATCCCATATATATTACAAAAATGTTGCTGCTACGAATGGATATTGTGGATTTACATATGGAACTATACACATCTCCGCATGAACTTGATCCAGTATCTGTATCATGTTAAGAAATTAATTAGTACTTCTCCGCAATGATTTTAAATATACAATTCTATATATTCCACGACTATCAGAATTTATAAATTACTCCATATTATGTTATGGGACAGAAAACTCATATATGAATCATATCTTGTGTCTATTACTAACAAGCATGCAAGGAGTATTTTGGGTCATAAGAACAACGTACAAACAAACATCCAAAACTTTTAATGTCTAACCATGAACTAAGAATTCAACGATAAGAAAGCTAACTTCGAACTGTCTAACTACCTTAAATGTCAATCTAATTAAGCAAAATAAAGGCCACCTCACCACTTTTTAGATTTCAAATTTCTTAGCTTGCTTATGTCATATACATGTGACATGTTGGCATGTCACACATTGCCGATTAATGGATATCTATGAAAGGAACAGTCAGCCTGACATGGAAAGGAAATTTTATAAATCTTTGTTAAAAAGACTGATATCAATAAAGAAAAAACTGCCCACCAAAAAGAAGAAGTAACGACATAACCTTCCAGAATGAGGTCAGGAGTCAAATTTGGTGAAACAACTTTAAACCGCTCCTTAAAAAAGATGACACACAAATCTCAAATGACTCATCCAACTAAAAGTTGTCATCTTTATGTGCATATAAATATCATGATCTCCACAAAACATTACGACCAGCACCTTCACCATTAAGCATTTCAAACCTGCAAGATAACCAAAAAAAGCAGTCCAATTACAAAGCATGAATACTAGACTTTCAAACACTGTCATGGGAATTCCGATCACATCAACAAGGGGCTTACTTTTAACTAAACCTTACCAACCCCATTGCTCTCTTTCTATTACCAACAGCAGTGACATGCATTTGATTAAAAGTCATGCGGGTAAAAGTCTATTAGAAATAGTGAAACATAAGTTGAGTTATGGTGCCAAGATCCTACCACTTGGCCGCGAAGGAAAAATATTCAGAAAGAATTTCAGTACCACAGATAACGAGAAACTTGTGCATGCTTCTCGATGCTCCTTATACACCACAGCTGGTGCAATAGAAGGCATCCTCTTCATGTCAACAGAAAGGGTTGGATTCTGCAGTGATAGGTCCCTCAAAACATATTCAGCGACCGGTGAGCTGTTGAAATTTCAATATAAGGTATCTATCCCGTTAAAAAAGATAAAGGGAGTAGGAGAGAGCGTGAATGCGGAGAAGCCATCAAACAAATATATGGAGTTAGTAACCGTGGATGATTTCAATTTCTGGTTTTTGGGATTCCCAAATTACAAGAAAACTCTAAGATACCTCCATCAGACAATCAGCTCAGAATGCTTAAGCTTCTGATTTCAAACATTGATCTTAATTCCATGTAAATTTCAAATGTAAAACACGATGTAGTATGACTAGAATACTCTATTAGGAAGAAGATGTATATATCTTTGTGAACAGATGAGAGACAATAACAGTGATCAATTAATAATTTTGTTTTGGTGTTAATGTGTTATTATCTAAATCTTCAAGAGTACTCACAACCATCATATATTACTTCCACAAATTATCCACGAGCGTGTTAGATTATATTTGTTAGTGGCTACTGTATGTAAATAAAGAAGAAGATTAAGATAATATTCCAATGGAAGTATTTACATCAATATGACATAATATCTATAATCATCCAATAATTATCAACAAATTCCTATTTTTTGTATTCGATCGTTTCCATGAGTTCCGTAAGACGGGCAATGAAAAGAATTACATGACACAACACAATATTCGAGATTTATATATAGACCTAAGAATTCATTAGACTACACATCTTTAATCTCAACTTAATTTCTTAATATGGAAAAGGGGAAATCATCCATGCTGTTAACAGCAGGGAGGTTAGATGCTGCAAGGCTATAAAGCTAGGAAGGACTAATTATGTAAATCAGAAAATGTTGCACGGAGGTTAGATGCTGTTTGTGTTAGTTTTATGAACATAAATTAATAGTTGTGTGTTAGGATCGAACTCGAGATCACGGGATTGCACACTTTACGTATGAAGAGTAAATGAATAATAATTATTTATAAATGTTAAGAATAATTATTAAATAAACAAAACAAGTAACGACCGTTAGTATTTAACGGAGGATAGCTAACGACTGTTAGACGAATAAAAGGAAAGTGATAGGTGTGAATTATTGGAAAGTCAAGAAAGTTCCGGAATCTCTTCTAGGGATCTAGAACCGATCGGCCAACGACAAAGGCACCTCCTTTGTGCCTTAAACTCCAAGTAATCTCCACTATATAAGCAAACTCAAGGATTCATTGTTTCCTACACTTGTACACACAATAATCTTGAGTTTTCTTTTCTTTTCATGTCCTAAATCGATCAAACAATCCCTAATCTTTAGGGATTCGATTTTTGTCTTCCAAATTGTTTTGTTATTCAATTACTTGCATAATCTTTTACTTGAATTAGTACGTGTGTATAAGAACGTGATATAACCACACTATTGGTTATATCTTGGATTGAATAACAAAAAGGTAAGGGGTTATTCTTACAATCCACATAAACCCTAATTAGGGTTTATAAGTTGAAGATTGCATATTGATTCTTGTTCGGGTTAGAATCACAAATGTATGTTTACTATTTATTATTGATTAATTAATTACATGTTATATGATCTTGTTATAACGCTTCCGCATATGCTTACTTGATGTTATTGGTTTATTTATATGCATGTCATGATTATATAATTCAACAGTTGCAGCAGGTATGCTTTCAAAAACATGTTTTTCTGTGGAGTAAATTGCAAAAATCGTCCCTAAAGTTTGACCAATTTGCATGTTTCGTCCTACAAATTTCGAAACTGCAAGGATCGTCCCTAAAGTTTCGCCCGTGTGCATGTGTCGTCCCTAAAGTTTGGTCCGTGTGCATGTATCGTCCCTAAAGGTTGACCAATTTGGGACGATATATGTGTTGGTTCGGTGTCACAGGTGCTTTGTGGAACCAATCTTTGTTCGACTTGTGTTTTGGATTCATGGTGGTTCGAATGTGAATGTGGTGTGCAGATAATATATGTAAAATAGATAATACAAAGACTTGAAATATATAAACTATATAAAGGTTAAAAACGATTACAAATCCTACGGTTTAGGGATATATATAAGTTATGAAACGTTGTGACTTATCACCAAAGGATGCAACGTTTCATCCCAACCGATATAACTGTCATTTGTTTCCTAACTGTCTTAAAGGGACGTTTGGCATTGGGTTTAACCCAATCCAACCTATTCGACCCAAATACTAAATACAATACAATAAACATAATACTAACAACATACAGTAATTAATTGTTCTACATTTCCTCCCTAATTACTTAGTTGTTGTTCCTTCTTGCTGCTGAATGGTGCTTTTCTTCAAACAATGACAATAAAGTCATCACTTTCACTACTTTCTTCTGAAATTGCTGTCTTGTACGCTCCTTCACTTTCTTCCATTTCAGTCTTGAACTTTTTCTTGGGTGATTCGACTATGTCTTCTTCCATATCTTCTGCATCAGGCTGTGGTAAGGTATCTGCAACATCTTTGCCATCTTCATCACTTTCTGCCTCAGGCTGTGGTAAGGTATCTGCAACATCTTTGCCATCTTCATCACTTTTTGCCTCAGGCTGTGGTAAGGTATCTGCAACATCTTTGCCATCTTCATCACTTTCTGCCTTTCCTTGCTTTGTTCTTAGTGCTTCCTCATAGTATATCTTCACCAAACTTATGTACTCTTTGTAACATTCTTTGACTGAATCTCTTTCTTCACTTGTTAATCCTAATATCTTAGCAACCATATCCCATTTGTTGTTGAAGGTAACATTCATGTAACCTCCCATCTCATCTACAATCTTGTACAATCCAAGCAAGTCTACTTTTGTCATCCCAATAGTGGGTGGCAATTTTCCTAGTATGCTTTGTCTCATAAAACCCATGTAAAACCATTCCAGCATCTCAATAAACCTTTTGCTCAATATTTCCCAGTTTGTATACACCAATCTATCTATTTTAATCAAATTCAAGAAAGAAACGAGTCTAGGAAAGCTATTAACCTTCATTGCATATAATGTTCCATTAAGACTCATATAATCTTGATCCAAGTAGTCATGTTCTTCATTCTTATCCATGTTGAGATCTTCTAAACCTTTTATTAAAGAACACTCTTCTTCCATACTTAACGACTTAAAATAATCTTCTAAGAAACTATTGTGTTGTGCAATTATTTCCTTGTCATCTTGATCTTTCATTTCAATATCACCACTTGCATTACTTTCCCAACTATCAAACATATATCTAATTTCACAAGTATCTGTCCCATAATCTATGATAAAGCCTTGATCTTGCAATTGTTCTAAACTTAAAACATTCAATGTAATTTCTGGAGTATATAGAACATTAGATATCAACAAATCCCCATTCTTAGTGCCTACAATCGCTTCTCCTACACCATATGAGAAGATGAATTTTTTCTCATCTTCCTCAACGCCTTCTACCTTAAACCTTTTATGCAATCTCTTAAATAAGTGTTTCATGGGAGACATGTGATGTTTATAGGCTGAACTTATATACCAAATACTATTCCAACCATTCCTATCAGATCCTTCTATCATATAATCAGTAAGTACATGAACCCTTTCTTGATATAAAGCCTTTTCTAATCCTTGTTGTTCATTACTAGTCAAATCATAAATCGAGGGGGGTGATAAATTGCTTACTATTTCGATAGGAGTGGTGGGGATCAATACTTGTTTTCGTTGTGGACACTTTCTACAAACATGCCCACGCTTTCGGCATATGAAGCATCTTGGCCTTCGATCCTTTGATTTACTTGATTCTCCCACTTCTCTTTTCTTGTTCTTCAATTTCCTTGTGTTGAATCTGATAATTTCTTCCATCTTTTCTTTCAACATTCTTTTGGCCTCTGGAGATATCTTCCTCTTATTTCTGTCCCACGAAGTATAACTGCTCTCGGTGTGACTTGGTTCTCGGATAGGGTTTGTTTCGTTTTGTCTGATATCAGGTAGGTTTTCGATTGGTTCCTTCCAGGAATCAGAACATGCGCTCTGATACCACTGTTGGTTCGGTGTCACAGGTGCTTTGTGGAACCAATCTTTGTTCGACTTGTGTTTTGGATTCATGGTGGTTCGAATGTGAATGTGGTGTGCAGATAATATATGTAAAATAGATAATACAAAGACTTGAAATATATAAACTATATAAAGGTTAAAAACGATTACAAATCCTACGGTTTAGGGATATATATAAGTTATGAAACGTTGTGACTTATCACCAAAGGATGCAACGTTTCATCCCAACCGATATAACTGTCATTTGTTTCCTAACTGTCTTAAAGGGACGTTTGGCATTGGGTTTAACCCAATCCAACGTATTCGACCCAAATACTAAATACAATACAATAAACATAATACTAACAACATACAGTAATTAATTGTTCTACAATATGCCCCAAAAGGACGATATTTGCCCCAAAAGTTTGCCACAGGGACGATTTTTGCAGTTTCAACAGTTGTGGGACGAAACATGCAAATTGGCCAAAGTTTAGGGACGATTTTTGCAATTCCCTATTTTCTGTGAGTAGAATACATGCAACATCCTACACGCCCAAACATGATGCATCATTATATGTTTCTTATATGCCAACGTACTTTTTCCAACTCTTTGCCTGGGTTTCACATTTCGTAAAGTCAGAGCATCATATCCAATTGTTTGGGAACACACAAAAAGCTCAAGCAATTTTTTTTAACGGCAAGATTTTATTAAAAAAACTCAAGCAAGAAGCTCGAGATGGGGAAATTTACAAGATGCTGTTACATGCCAAGATAGGATCATAGATCCATACATTCCAATCTAAGTTAAAGTTCCTGTCTCTATAAGTAATCCATGAGAAAGAAAGGGTTATGTGAATATGCATGACACAAGCATCACCGGATTTGTTATTGGTGGCCTAGCATATATAGCATCGACCAAATAGTTATTGGCTATAGTGAAGGGAGTGGTCATAAATAGTCATAGCCATTGATCAGCTCATTCAGAATTTCCTAATGGTCAAGGAAGGCCAATGCGCAAGAATTCATTTCCAAACAAATTCAACTGTATTAGTTCTTATTGGTGGCCAAAAGCACTTCTACTATATCAAGATTTTGAAATAGAACCCCGTTTTTTGTGACCTTTTGACATTGTTTATTCTTCTTCTTATTTATATATTTAATTTTGTAATAATATGGGAGAAAAAGGGTATATGCAGAATCATTATGTATTCCATTTGCTATATATACATCATCCATGATGTAAATGTAGTGCTTAAAGGGGGATGAAAAGATAAAAAGATCCCATGTTCTAAAACCATGAAATAAGCAATATAGGATAAGAAAGGCCACTTTACAAATCAATCAGATTAAACAAATAAAAAGACCATTATCTCACATTCAACTTTGTTAGCTTGCTTATGTCACTAGCATGTGACTTGTTGTTATGTTGATTCTAATATGTTTTCTCAGACTTTTGTGTGAGCTCACAAGTCGAAAGGGTGGCTGAATCTATTCAATCAGACTTTATTTCATCCTCATATTCAAACATCACAAAGCATGACACATGGATGACTCATCCAACTTAAAGATGTAAGTTAGTGGCATCTATATCGCTTATAAATATCATGATCAAAAAGACATTATGTAACAACTTCAATATCAAGCACAACCAAATCATAGCAACCGAAGATCAAAATATGGATCACAGATTCTCGAGCAATGTCATGGGCGTCCCAGTCAAATCAACAAGAGGACTACTTTTGTCTAAACCTTATCAACCTGTTTTAACTCTTCCCTCTTCTTCAAAAATCAATGGCATTGAAAGAAAAGACAGTCTTGTGGTCTCAATTAAAAATCATGGTAATGGTTTTTACTTCTTTGACATAACGACTATAACAATTCTATTTCACTCCCTCAATCTAACAAACGAAGTTTTTAATTTTGTATTTTCAGTGAGCTTAGGACCCAAGCTATTAAATATTGTGAAGCAAAAGTTAGGTTATGGTACCAAAATCCTTCCACTTGGTCGCGAAGGAGACATCTTCAGTAAATTTTTTGGTACAAGTGATTGTGAGAAGTTGGTGCATGCTTCTCGATGTTGCATATACACTACAGCTGGTGCGATCGCAGGCACCCTCTTCGTTTCTAGTGAAAGGGTTGCATTTTGCAGTGATAGGTCCCTTAAAACGTATTCTACAACAGGAGAGGTGTTAAAGTTCCAATATAAGGTAGGGAGCCTCCAATACATATCATGCAACATTGGCTAAGTTTTTTTTTTTTTTTTTTTTTTTTTTTTTTTTTTTTTTTTTTTTTTTTTAAAGTAATATATGACATGGTTGTTTCTATAGGTGTCAATTCCATTAGGGAAGATAAAAGGAGTAGGGGAGAGCGTGAACATGAAGAGGCCATCAAAGAAGTATCTCGAGTTTGTGACTGTGGATGGTTTCAACTTCTGGTTCTTGAGCTTTTCAAATTATAAGAAAACTCTAAGATATCTTTGTCAGACAATTAGTCACAATTGCTTGAGCAATTGAGCTAGAATATTAGTTTTTGACTTCATGTAAATGTTAATTATACAACATTACGTTGTACGGCTACTTTCTAATGGGACGAGGATGTAAATATATTTGTGGATCAAGAGATTAGCAATTTGACCAGTCACCCATTGTTTATCTGTTTGGTGCTGTTAACCTACTACTCTAAAATTTTGGGTGTCAGGCATGAGTTCAATATTGTGCATTATAAAGCTAACAGAACATACATCTATTTGAGAATGAATTACAGGCCATTAGACAATACTGTGCATTACAAATCTAACAGAACACACACCTATTATAAGAACACACAGTGTTTTTTTGAATAGCATTGTTAATACTAAAACACCTAGCTAGAAACTATGCTTCTTCTAGAATCAGATGTTCTATTTGTACACAGTTAGTCATGCACAGAGACGGAGCTAGGAATTAGCAATAAGGGGGAGATTTTTTTTTTCAAACTCACAAAGTAATATAACTAAAACTTTGAATGGTAGGTTCTAATGCTCACATACGCTGGTTACAAACTTAAAATTTTGATAAGAAAAACACATTGATCACAACTAATTAATATTAGATGAAAACCTTTTGCATGAAACGGTGTCAAGCTTCTCTTAACTTTTTTGTTATCTAAAAGTTAGGGGGGTCATTTGCTTATTGTTGAGTCATAAGCGTGAATTTTATAAGATAAATAGTAAAGCGATTGAGCGTGTTGGAGGGGACCGAGCACCCCTTGCTCCCGCACTGTCTCCATCCCTGGTCATGCATGCAAGCATAACCGATTCATATCTGAATCGGTGTCACTGGTATACAAATTTGGCACATCTCTACAAAAATTCTACTGTTCTTACATTGTAAATTAACCAAATAACATATCTTGGTTTCAAAATAAAATAGTATCCTTAACATAGAGTTTTAAAATCAGTATGCTGTTTTTCTTTTCCAAATTTCTTTGGACAGTAAAGGTATATCTAGAAATCACCTTTTGGTATTTGTACTAATGACATGGCCCATAAATAGTCTACTTTGGTTTAACCAATGGTGTAGAAAAGATCAAAAACTGCTCATGTCAAATGACCATAAGCTATAATATATATCATAAGAAAGATACCATCTTTACACCTCGATCTGATAATCAAAAATAAAGGTCATCTCACCACTTGCATTTATCTTTGCTTTTCTTGCTCATGTAATCAACTCATGGCATGTTTTTTCGATTATATATTTTATTTCTTTTTACCAACTCAAGGTTGTCCATGAAAAGAATAGTCAGCATGACAACCGGAAGTGTAGCCGTTTAAACCTTATATGCAGGACCATTATAAACAAGGTATTAGTAGCTAGACAATAAAATAATCAAGAACTAATTACTTAACCATGCCAAAATTTGAAGGTTTTTTTTTTTTTTTTTTTTTTTTTTTTTTTTTTTTTTTTGGCCCTCTTTAGTCTTTATGGTTATATGGAGAATATGGGAATTGATAGTCACACCACAAAAAATAATGCACACACCACAATATCACATCACTAATGCATATGTTACAACATAGCATGTGGATAATTGTGGTGTGTGCATCAATTTATGTGGTGTGAGTATCACTCCCCGGAGAATATAGAGTATATGCAGAATGAAGCATGCCATGTGCTGTTTGTACTAATGACATGGCATAAATGGTATATTTAATTTTGGGTGCTACAAAGGGAGGATAAAAGTTATAAGAGGAAAAATAAATAAATAAATAAATAAATCCCATGTTCTATAACCTCACATGAACTAAAGAATATAGGATAAGAAAGATACCCTCCCAATAACTTTACTGATTAGCCTCATTAGCTTGCTTGTGTCATTAGATAATGGCTTGCTGCTATGCTGGTTAAAATATGTTTTTATAAACTGTATGAAATACTTATGAATATATGTGGCAGTTATAGTCAATAGTTAGCATAACACTAAAAAAAGTCAAGACACATGCCTTATCAAAAGAGACATGCAATATCAAGCTGTCAACAGAGGAATACTAGCCGATACCAACCTTCTAAATGGGGTGAGTCTGTTCAATCAGGCTTTATTTCATCCTCAAACATTCAAACAACCGCAAAGCATAACACATGGATGAGTTGACGAAATTAGTTCCAGTTGTGAAACTCAACATATCTCAGTTTATAAAATATCTATTTGTTTCTGGACTATCAGAATCTTGAAATCAGTATGCCTCTTTTTAGGCTGTTAGTCTTGATCGACTAACAACCTGGTTCTAGTGCGGAATAAACACAACCAAGAAGAAGAAGAACACACACCTTCAGCGTAGACAGAAAAGAAAAGAACAAGCACAACACAAGTATCCCTAATCGATTGTTTGATTAGTGTTGAAAGAATGCATAATACACCCCTTCCCCCTCACCTCCTTTTATAGAGATGAGGGGGGAAGAAAACCGACTAATACATTGACTCAATGTCGGTTGTGAATAAAAGGCAAAAAGGAAAAACGGGTTGGGCTCGGGACACAAGCCAAACTAATCGACACTTAACCCCTAGACTTATCATAAGCTAATATAAAGACTAAAATATAACAATTTCCACCTTAGGCCTTCTATTAGCCTACACCAACACTAAGCAACTCTAAACAGTGTTGAAACTTGAGTTCAGGTACCACCTTCGTCAAGGCATCCGCAGCATTGTGTTTAGTACCTACCTTCAGAACTTCGATCGTCTTTGCTTCCAAGACCTCTCTGATAAAGTGATAACGCACATTGATGTGCTTAGTCATCTCATGAAAAACATGATTCCGTGATAAGTGAATCGCGCCCTAATTATCACAATTAACTGCCACAGTGTTAAGCTCCACGCCCAACTCTTCCAAGAGTCCCCTTAGCCAAATAGCTTCCTTTACAGCCTCCGTAAGAGCCATATACTCCACCTCTGTAGTTGAAAGAGCCACCACGTGTTGCAGCGTTGCCTTCCAGCTTACAACACATCCTTTTACTAAAAACGCGTAACGTGTGATTGACCTACCTTTATCCGGATCCTTAGCGTAGTCTGAATCAACAAAACCTATTACGTCCACATGGTTGCCATGATTTGTCCCATACACCAAACCCACGTTTGGAGTACCCCGAAAATATTTCAAAATCCATTTCATTGCTTCCCAATGATTTTTACATGGATTTGCCAAATATCTACTAACTACACTTACCGCATACGCTATGTCTGACCTCGTGCACACCATCAAGTACATTAAGCTCCCAACCGCATTTGAACACGGCACCTTACTCATCCTTTCAACATCACAATCCCTAACCGGGTAATCCTTCAACGACAGCTTGAAGTGCCCATCTAATGGCATTTGAACTGATTTCCCATTATCTATTCTAAAATTATTTAAAATCTTAGAAATGTACCCGAATTGTGACACCCTCAGAATCTTGCGAATCCAATCCCTGATGATCTCCATACCAAGAATCTTCCTTGCTTCCCCGAGCTCCTTCATGTCGAACTCCTTTTTAACTAAAGACTTGGTAGACTCAATCTCAGTCTTGCTTTTACAAGCAATCAACATATCGTCTACATATAACTATAGATAGATATACTCACCTGGTGCATAACTCCTGTAATATACGCAACTATTGTAACTGCTACGCTTAAACCCGTTGCTCAGCATGTACTCATCGAACCTCCTATACCATTTCCTAGCTGATTACTTCAAACCATAAAAGGGATTTCTTTAACAAACATGCCTTGTTACCTTGTTCATAATCCGGTGGCTACCTCATGTAGATCTCTTCTTCAAGATTCCCATGTAAAAATGACGTCTTTACATCAAGCTGCTCCAGCTCATAATCTCTACACGCAGTCCCCGAATATAAGTGTGTCGAACTACTGGAAAAAATACTTCATTATAGTCAATACCTGACCTCTGTGTGAATCCACGAGCCACCAACCTTGCCTTGTACCTAGGCTTTCGAACACCTTCAATCCCTTCATTTATCTTGAATAGCCAATTGAAACTCATCAGCTTTTGCCTAGCTGGTGATCTACTAACTCATATGTCTTATTCTTTTTCAGAGAATCCACCTCTTCATCCATATCAGCTTTCCACTTAGAACTGTCTTCACAAGCAACTGCCTCTTGGTATGTCAATGGTTCATGGGTATCTTCTTCCTCTACTGTAGCAAACGCGTAAGCAGCCATATTACTCTCATCTTGAAACCTCAAAGGTTTCGTTCTTGTCCTTTGCTCTCTAACCCGAACCAACTGATAATCTGTGAGATCTGGTGTCTGACCAATTTCTTGATCCTATGCATCTTCATCATCGCCATCTTCCTGATCATCTGTCTGGTCTTCCTCAAGCGAATGATTATTTTACTCTACAGTTCCACCTCAACCTGTAATTCCTCAATAGACTTATCAGTACCTACACCAGAATCCTTCAACGTGTCTTTGTACATGACACTTTCATTGAAGACCACGTTCCTGCTAGTGACTATTTTAGGTGATTCATTATCAAGCCTATATAGCCTATACCCCTTCACACCTTCAGGATACCCCAAAAGAACGCATTTTACAGCTCTCGGCTCGAGCTTACCTTGTTTAATGTGTGAATATGCGACACAGCCAAAAATCCTCAACATCTCATAATCACTTGGATGTCCCGACCACATCTCCATGTGTGTCTTTTTCTCAATCGTTGTTGATGGTGACCTATTTATAAGATATGCGGCCGTACATGTCGCTTCCGCCCAGAAGGTCTTGGGCAATCCAGACTGAACTAATAACATTGTACCTTATCCATGAGAGTTCTATTCATCCGTTCTGCTAATTCATTCTGCTGCGGTATCCCGACAACTATCAAATGTCTAGCTATCCCACTTTCAGCTGTTCAAACTCCCGGTTACAGAACTCAAGTCCATTATCTGTCCTCAGCTTCTTAACCGTCCTCCCAGTCTGATTTTCTACTAACTGCTTCCACTCTTTGAACTTTCCAAATGCTTCGTGTTTGAACCTATGAATATAAACCCATACCCTCCTGGAATAATCATCAACAATAGTTAATAAATACCTCTTACCTCCCAATGATTCCACCTGAGGTGGACCCCATAAGTCTGAATGAACATAGTCTATCACTCCCTGAGTAGTGTACCTATAGTCCTGCCTCACAGAAAATCAAAAAATAAATCTAACCTGGGTGTCATGTGGTATGAACCTCCTAAATCCATGATCCAATCTAGCAGAGCCTCTGCACTCATCAAAATCATCACCTCAGAATCGTCATAAATTGAACCACTAGAGCTTGGCTGATCATCTTTCTTGACAAAACCATTTGACTTCTTGCAATTATTCTCCAGACAGTTTCTCTTTAAGTGCTCCTCAGATTGGCAAAATATAGCACTTGAGTCTTTCACCTCGAGACTTCGATCTTGACTTTCCCCTAGACTGATGTGAATTCCTGTGATCAGTTCTTCCCCTCACGTATAAACCTTCACCATCATCCCCCTTCGCCTTAGACCTTTCTTTGATTTCCTTTGAATTCAGTGTGGCCATCACATCCTCCAAAGTCAAAGCTTCCCATCCATAAAGCAAGGTATCTACAAAGTGTTCGTATGATGCTAGTAAAGACGTGAGTAATAATAAAGCAAGATCTTCATCCTCGAATTTTACCTCAATATTTGCTAAATCAAGAACGATTT
The DNA here is from genome assembly GCA_030686995.1 of Artemisia argyi. Lineage (NCBI taxonomy): Eukaryota > Viridiplantae > Streptophyta > Magnoliopsida > Asterales > Asteraceae > Artemisia > Artemisia argyi. Next base: position 162,012,740 of record CM060697.1, on the reverse strand, counting down.
TGTTAAACTCATCTATATGCTCGGAAATCTTTCGTCCAACCGGCATGTAGAATGTGTACAACTTCTTCTTCAGGTACAACTTGTTGGCCAAGGACTTTGTCATGTACAAAGTCTCGAGCTTGGTCCAAACCCCCGTTGCAGTCATTTCCCTGGTAACCTCTCTCGAAACCTTGTTACCTAAACACAAAATCATGGCACTGTGAGCTTTCTTGTTTAGCTCAGCTTTCGCTTTAGCATCCATATCCGCAGGTAAAACCTCCAGAGCTGCTTCACATCCATGTTGGATTAATAAAGCACGCATCATAATTCTCCATAACCCGAAATCATCGGTCCCATCCAATTTCTCGATGTCAAACTTGGCTCCCATTATACTTTAATTCCTTTGTTAATTTGCTAAACCTTGTGATATATTAAACCTCACAATCACAAATTACAAAGTCCCTTGTGCAATACCTTTCAAATTATATAATCTTTATTGAATAATACTAATAATATACTAACTTTATTATTATTCAATAATATAATATAATATGTGCAACCCTTCAATGTGTAATTTAAAAACGATTAAAAAACTTTGGCCTTACCCTACCAAAAACCAATCGTCAATATACACCTTTGAAGTTTGAAGTATAATTGTTGACTTTTAAACCAACAAAGTAACCACTGATATTCCTTCTTCTTCGTCTATACGCCAACAAGAAAAACTGAGAAACACCAGAAAACTTGTCGATACGAAAAACAAACCCTTAGATCTTCTACACCTTGTCACAAAACCGGACAATCGAAGACCCAAGAACCCTTACTGTCGATTAACCTACTGAAACCTTGTCGTTCAAGAACCTGAATAACAAGCTTTTGTTGTCGATTATACCTAGTAGCCCAAACAGAAACACACCCTTCTGGTCCTTCCAGAAACCGAACACCAAAGAAGAACCCTTCTTGATCGATACTAGATAACCAGCGAACCCCACGAACCGAGCTCTTGATACCACTTGCTAGTCTTGATCGACTAACAACCTGGTTCTAGTGCGGAATAAACACAATCAAGAAGAAGAAGAACACACACCTTCTGCGTAGACAGAAAAGAAATGAACAAGCACAACACAAGTAAGTATCCCTAATCGATTGTTTGATTAGTATTGAAAGAATGCGTAATACACCCCTTCCCCCTCACCTCCTTTTATAGAGATGAGGGGGGAAGAAAACTAACTAATACATTGACTCAATGTTGGTTGTGAATAACAGGCAAAAAGGAAAAAAAGGTTGGGCTTGGGACACAAGCCAAACTAATCAACACTTAACCCCCTAGACTTATCATAAGCTAATATAAAGACTAAAACATAACATAGGCCGTCCACAATGCATGACGTGGCACACATTCAAAGGCCACTCTTTATGCGTATGATCCATTGCAGCAACTCCACCTAACCCGTATGTTTAAATGTCGTATGTCTCTGAACGTATGGTTAATAGATGTCCTTTTATTAATTAAATATTGAATTTAACATTTGTGGATTTCTTCTTGCCAAAAATAATAACTGGAAATCTATTTAATTATTTAATTCACTCGGTGGAGGTTTATGAAAATTTACCACTATACATTTGAAAAAAAACAGTCAAGGTATGCCTAAGTATATGAGTGTAACTTGTCCTTTTTTCTATGTAACTATGTTACGAGTATTTAATTTTTATGTAATTTTTTTTCCCTTCTATATGTAATATTGAAAAATGACTAAATTTATGGTGATGTGGAAATGCATTAATATGTGTAAAGTTCAATGTATTGTGAGAGTTTGTATCAAATAATGAGATGCTGATGTGGTGGTGATATGACAGTGTATCAAACTCTCTATTACACCCTATATTGGATATGCTCTTAGTGGGATTGAAAAAGGTATATCTAGAAATCAGCATGTGCTATGTGTACTAATGACATGGCACATACATAAGTTGTGTTTGGCAAAGGGCTTATAGGTGCTTGAGCTTTTAAAATAAGTCGGCTAATAAAGTAAGTCTCGTTTGCTATGGGGCTTATAAAAGGGCTTATAAAATAAGTCGGCTAAAAACTTTAGCCCATAAAAGGGGCCGAAAACTTTAGCGCGGGGCTTTTGAAGAATAAATTACTTATTTACCCACAAAAATATCTAATATATACAAAAACTCATTTAATTATGTCATTTTTAGTAATTTTGCAATAATAAGCCCCAGTTCCAGCTCATTTGCCAAACAAGTTTATAAAAATACAAATTTTAATTTCGGCTTATCTCAGCCTCAGCCCTAGCCCCAGCTCCAACCCATTTCGCTAAACATACCCATAGTGTACTTTGGATTCAACAAATAGAGTAGAAAAGGTTCAAAATGGCTCATGTCATCTACCCATAAACTAGAACTTACAAGATAAGAAAGCTAGCTTCTTTACATGCACATCAATCTGATATAAAGAATATAAAGTCCATCACACCACTTGCATTGATGTTTGCTTTTCTTGCTCATGTAATCAACACGTGGTGTGTTTCCATGTTGATTATATATATTTTTCAAATCCTGCCCATTACCAAGTGATGGATATCTATGAAAGAAAAGTCAGCATGACAACTGAAAGTAAATGTCTAAACCTTATCGGAAGGGCCAATATATCAGTAAAGGAAAAGTAGCCTAGAAAAAAAAGTTAAGAATATCTTTTACAATTAATTAAGCTAACCAGTCAAAATTGCTGAATCTATTCTCATGACTTACTAAAAGTAGCCATGTTCAAAGAACAATTAAAAATGACACATATATGAGTCATCCAGCAGCTGCAAGTTGTTAGCTTAAACCATGCACCTTTATCAGCTTATAAATACCACAATACAGAATACATTAGCTATCAAGTTCAGCATTATTCATTTTCCACACCTTCGAAGCAACTAAATTACATCATTCCGAGATCATAATATGGATAACAGACTCCCAAAAAATGTCACGGGCATTCCGACAGTATCAAAAAGGGGTCTATTCTTATCTAAAGCATATCAACCGCATAACCCTCTTCCTATCACAGAAAATGAAGAGAATTATGCAGTCTCGAATAAAAATCATGGTAATAGTCTTGCCCTAATGTACCAACTTTTAACAATTCCATTATGATATTTTGATTTTTCTCTGTCGATCTAACTGAGTTTTTACTTGTTTTTACTTACAGTGGGATTAGGACCAAAACTAATAGAAACTGTGAAACATAAGTTGAGTTATGGTTCCAAGCTCCTACCACTTGGCCGTGAAGGGAAAATCTTCAGAAGAGGTTTTAATACCAGAGATGGCGAGAAGTTGTTGCATGCTTCTCGATGCAGCATATACACAACTGCTGGAGCAATTGCAGGCATCCTCTTCATTTCGACAGAAAGGGTTGGATTTTGCAGTGAGAGATCCGTCAAAACGTATTCTACAGCCTTAGAGGTGATAAAGTTCCAATATAAAGTGTCTATCCCTCTGGAAAAGATAAAAGGAGTCGAAGAGAGCACAAACTTGCAGAGGCCGTGTAAAAAGTATGTGGAGTTAGTGACCATGGATGATTTCAGCTTCTGGTTTTTGGGGTTTCGAAATTACAAGAAAATGCTACGATACCTTCGACAGATAACCAGTCGTGACTGCTTAAGTGATTAGTGTCGAAGACTGTCCTTGTTTATAGATAAATCTGGAACATAAAAAGTTTCATGTGGCTGCAGACTTACAGACGCATGGTATACTGCCAGTGAAACAGAACGTGCCTCAAAAAGGCTTTATTAAGTGAAACGAAGCCCTCTCAGTGAACCACGTAATTTCAGAGCGATTCATGTGTGGAGATGAGTGCTAAATAAGTGGAGAGTAATGAAGCCTATCCGTGCAAGGTCATACTTAAGGTGCAAGCTTGGCGATAATTCATGATATAATTTGTACAAAGACCAAGTTAACTACCGTACGGCTTCATATATCCTTACTGAACAGTGATGAAATGTTGGTAGGTTTGTACATAGAAGGATCACATGCAACACAATTTTGTCATATATCTAGTAGCAAATGAGTGTGCAACTACCCAACCGATCGGCTGAGCTGGTTGCTGAGGATCGGAACACCCACTGTGGCTTATTTTAATTGTTAGCCTGGATTTAATCTGTATCTCTCTCAAATCATTGTGCCATAATCAAAGATCGAGATTGGACTCATTCCATTCTAGTTTTTTGTGTCTTGTTAAATCTTTTTCCATCATTATCTTAAATATAACCGAAGTATAATGTTTTATACTTCTATTGATAACGTTATGTAAATATCAAAATCTCGACTTTAGTCTTCATAACACAAACAAAAATTGCCTTCCAATTTCAATATGACTATGATGGTGTCAAGCACCAAATGACATCTGATCAGGGAGAGGTTTTGTAATCATCCAGGGGAGGTTTTTGAATCCCTTCTTATGATTACCACAAGGCCTTGTATATAGAGGCGATTTTATCCTAAGTTTCACTAACAAAACTAACCTATTAGCGCTTACTTTTTTAATGTCGGTATATGATCAAGATGAATACGATATTCAATTATAAATTACAAAACACTGCGGCTATGAATGGATATTGTGGAAATACATATTGCATTATGCACACCCCCACGTGAACTCTATCCTGTATCTGTCTCATGTTGGGAAAATAGTACTTCTCCGAAATGTTTTGAAATATAAATCCAAATATTCCAGGACTGCAGAATTTATAAAATTATTACTTATCGTATGGGACAGAAAAGTCATATATATATGAATCATATATGTGTCTATTACTAACAAGGCTTGCATGGAGCATTTTGAGTCATACGAATAACGAACAAACATCCAAAACTTTAAATGTCTAAACCACGGACTAAGAATCCAACAATAAGAAAGCTACCTTCGAACTGCCCAGAAAGCCCACCTCACCACTTTTAGATTTCAAATTGCTTAGCTTTGCTTATGTCATATACAACAAATGAGTATATGACATGTTGGCATGTCACACATTACCTATTAATGGATATCTATGAAAGGAACAGTCAGCTTGACATGGAAAACAAATTTTATAAATCTTTGTTAAAAAGACTGATATAAAATAAGCAGAAAGCAGCCGACCAAAAAGATGAAGCAACAACATAACCTTCTGAAATGAGGTCACGGGTCAAATTTAGTGAAACAACTTTAAACCGCTCCTTTAAAAAGACGACACGCAAAACACAAGTGACTCATCCAACTAAAAGCTTTCATCTTTATGTGCATATAAATATCATGATCCACAAAACACAACCAGCACCTTCACCATTAAGCATTTCAAACCTGCAAGATAACCAAACACAGCAGTGCAATTACAAATCATGGATATTAGACTTTCAAACACTGTCATGGGAATTCCAATCACATCAACAAGGGGCTTAATTTTGTCAAAACCTTACCAACCCCATTACTCTCTTTCTACAACCAAAAGCAGTGACATGCATTTGACTAAAAGTCATGCGGGTAAAAGTCTATTAGAAATAGTGAAACATAAGTTGAGCTATGGTGCCAAGATCCTACCACTTGCCCGTGAAGGAAAAATCTTCAGAAAGAATTTCAGCACCACTCAGAGCGAGAAACTTGTGCATGCTTCTCGATGCTCCTTATACACCACAGCTGGTGCAATAGAAGGCATCCTCTTCTTGTCAACTGAAAGGGTTGGATTCTGCAGTGATAGGTCCCTCAAAACATATTCAGCAACCGGGGAGCTGCTGAAGTTTCAATATAAGGTATCTATCCCATTAAGAAAGATAAAGGGAGTAGGAGAGAGCGTGAACACGAAGAATCCATCAAACAAATATATGGAGTTAGTAACCGTGGATGATTTCAGCTTCTGGTTATTGGGATTTCAAAATTACAAGAAAACTCTAAGATACATCCACCAGACAATCAGCTCAGCATGCTTAAGCTTCTGATTTCAAACAATGTTCTGAACTCCATGTAAATGTCAAATGTACTACACGATGTAGTAGGACTAGAGTACTCAATTAGGAAATTGATGTATATATCTTTATGCACAGATGAGAGACAATAACAGTGATCAATTCCTATTTTTGTTTTGGTGTAATCATCTGAAACTTCAAGAGTACTCACGTACTCCCCGTCATATATTTCAGGGTTGTTAGTTTAACTAACAAATTCTCCAGGAGTGGGTTAGATTTTTAGTGGCTACTGTATGTGGAATATAGAAGAAAGAATTAGACAGTATTCCAACGAAAGTATATACATCAACAAACATAACATTATATCAACAGCCATTCACTTATCAACGAAATCATTTTTGTGCATTTCATTGTTGTCCCAACTTCTAGATCGATATATGAGTTGCAAGTAAATAATGAATAAGTAAATTTGTATTATTGTCTAATCTTTCTAACCATTCAATCGTTACATGTATCTACATATATATAGGTTGTGAATCGACATGACCCAACCATTGTGTCTTTTCGAAAAGGTTTAACTAACATAACTAACTTCTGTAACTACCTTTTGTAACCGCCATAACTAACTTTCGGTTACAAAGTTTCTAACTAACATCTTTGGTCCTTCGAGTTTTTAAGAAGCAATGGAGCGAGATTACTTGGTTCACATTCTCCTCCTTAATCTTGATCGTTGCTTCTTCCTAAATCTTGAACTCCGAGCATTTGTCGCATTGTAGTGAACTTTAATCTTGGTAGAGCCTTTGTTAGTATATCTGCTCTTTGTAGTTCTCCGCTAACGTGTTCCACATTGATGTGTCCATTCTCTATGCATTCTCGAATAAAATGATAGCGAATGTTAATGTGTTTACTTCTTCCATGAAAAACTGGGTTCTTGACTGGTGCTATTGCTGAAACGCTATCTACCTTCAACGTTATCTTCTTTTCTTCACTTCCAGTTAATTCACTAAGTAATCTTTTTAACCATAAGGCTTGACATGCTGCTGCAGTAGCCGTCATAAATTCTGATTCACATGATGATAGCGCCACTGTCGGTTGCTTCTGAGTACACCAGGTAATGGGTGACTCTCCAAAATAAAATACTATCCCAGTAGTTCCTTTTCCTTGATCAATGTTGATTCCATAATTACTGCCGCTGTAACTTGTAATCTTGCAGCTGCCTTCTTTCTTGTAAATTATGCCATGCTCCTTTGTTCCTTTGATATATCGGATTACTTGCTTTACTGCCTTCAGGTGATGTTCCTTCGGGTCTTGCATCCATCTACTGAGTAGTCTGACTAAATAACTAAGATCTGGTCTTGTATGCAGTAAGTATCTGAGACTTCCAATTAAGCTTCTGTAGTAAGTTGCGTCAACTGAGTTACCATCTTCCGCCTTGACCAACTTAGTACCGGGATCCATTGGTATCTTCGTATCATTACTATCCATCATACTTGTTTCCTTCAATATCTTGTTAATATAGCCTGTTTGCTTGATTGTAATCTCTCCTCCTGTCTGTGTAACTTCTATCCCTAGGTAATAAGCTAACAATCCTAAGTCGCTCATTTCAAACTTTTCTTCCATCTGGGATTTAAATACTTCTAATTCCTTCTTTGGAGTGCCCGTGATTATCAAATAATCTACATAAACTCCAACTATAATCGTAGAAGTCTTGTTTCTCTTCGTATAAACTGCTTGTTCGAGATTACACTTCTTAAAATCTAACGACTTTAGCGTTTTATCAAGCTTCACATTCCATGCTCTCGGTGCTTGTCTTAAACCATATAAAGCTTTAATAAGCTTATATACTTCTCCTGAATTTCTTGGCTGTACAAATCCTTCAGGTTGTGTAACGTAGACTTCTTCCTTTAAGTCTCCATGTAAAAATGCTGATTTTACATCCAAGTGATGAACTTGCCAACCATGATATGCTGCTAATGCTAATATCAACCGTACTGTTTCTATCCTAGAAACTGGTGCAAATACTTCATCGAAGTCTATTCCTTGTTCTTGTGCATATCCTTTTGCTACTAAACGTGCCTTATATCTAATGATCTTTCCTTGTGCATCCCTCTTGGTTTTAAAAACCCATTTGAGTCCAATTGCCTTCTGATTTTCTGCCAATGTTGTAAGAATCCATGTGTTATTCTTATTTATTGAATCTAATTCAATTTCCATGGCCTCAATCCATTTCTTATCTGTTGATCCTTCCTTATAGTTACGAGGTTTTTCTTCTGTGAAAAATAAACTTGGTGAGTTTCATAGATTTCTGCTAAACCTTTCAATCCTTGTACTAGTCTATGATCATATCTTTCGTCTGAGCTTTCTAATGAGCTAATAGTAGCCTCTTCTTCGTCTGAGTTAGGGTGATGAGTGTATGTTGGTGGTGTAATTGGTGTAACTAGATCTGGTATTGCATCTGGTTCATGATACGTGTTATCAATGTTATCATTGATTTCTACGTTGACTGGTGTAACATTCTCATTGTCAACTCCTTCTACCACAAAACTAGCCCAAAATGTGTCTTGTGTGTTCGTATCTTTTCCATCCTTATCCCAATTCCACGGTTTCGTTTCCATATGTAATACACCGTAAAATTCTAGGTCATTTATTAATGCTAATCATCAATACTATTCTAAACTAAGCCGTTTTTGCGGGCTAATTTGAAATTTTTATATGAGACACCGTTTGTTTGACACCCGATTGTTTAGATCACTGTTTGTTTGACACCCGATTATGTTTTGTCACCCGATATCACCCGATTGTCACTCTTGGATGTCACCCAATGAGGTTAACACCGGTAACTCCCACTTGCGACCTGACACCCTAATTGAACCCCGAGATATTATTAATATATATATATATATATATATATATATATGACATTATGTATATATTAACTTTTACAAATTTATTATTACTATATATATATAAGTATATATATATATGTATGACGACACCGTTTATATACATTTTTGGTTTTCACGAACCCTTACAATCGACAAGACCATACGAGGAAAGCCAAGACAATGTTGTCGAGCATGAAAAGACCACTCGAAGGGTGTTGCATCTCTTGGAGACATTCGAACCACCCTCACCACCCTATAAAAGCCACATTAAATGCAATCAATCTCACACACTCTCAAGACCACCAAAGCTCTCAAAGCACAAAACTCTTTCTTCTTTCTTGGTTGTTGTCGAGAGGACCTAGGCGCACAAGCAAAGTCTCGGGTTAGGGAGTGTTGGGTTATAACAAGCAAGGTATTGGGTCAAGAAGGAGCTCACGGATCTAGTTGTTCTCTTACTCTCACCTCGTACGCAAGAACTCCTCACCACCATTTGGTGTTGTAAGTTGTTATTCACCCTTTTCAATTCATAGGCTAATTATTTCATGCATAACCACGACACACACCATTTTTAACTTTCGTTACACTTATAACGATATTATTCACATGCCTCGACACCCCTAGGAATGGCCTCGCCATTTCATTTTTATGCGTACAACCCATATATATTTTTCGACCACCTATATCCTCGACTCAAGCTTAACCAAATCGACAGAGCATGCAAGCCATACACGGTTTTATACCACGAAAACTAGACCAAAACCAATCCTAGTCGAACACCTTTTTAAAAAAACAAACTAAACACTCTTTGGGCTTTAAACGGGCTAACGAGCCCATTAAGTTTTCAAAGGGGAAATTCGGTTTAATGTTTTGGAAATAACGAGAAGTACAAAAACCGATTTTTAAGATTTTTACAAGTTTTAAATGCTACTTTTATTGTAACAAAAAGTTAGTTTTTCGAAAGCTTAACCAATGACCCTTTTTGCAAAAGTCCCACGTTAAGGGACTAAAACCGTCAAAATCACTAAACTTGCGGACTAATTATATAATGACGAATTCTTTTGGAATTTGAGGGTAGAAAATGTATTTTTCAAAAGTTAAGGAATAAAATGTAAAAAGTACAAAAGGACCATATTGTAATTATTTTTAACCAAAGGGTAAAAAGTGAAATTTTAAAAAGTTAAGGGTTAAAATGTGACAAGATATTTTATAATTAATATAATTTGATTTTATATATATAAATATGTATATATTTTGGTAATTTAAAATAAATATGCAACTTTACTAAAAATATTTAATTATAAATATTTTTAAACAATATTATTTTCACAAACTAATTAACATTTATCGAACACCGGTTCGTAACAACGTTACAAATAACTACGTGAAGTTATTTTGGAAAATATTAAGACACCCGAACAAATATCACCGTACACGTGACATATCACATGTCATTTACAACACGAATCTAAAACACCGATTACAATGTATTATTTAGGTCGAAAGTCGGAGGAATTTCATTGCTAGTTGTAGCAATACACCATCACTTTTGAGCACCGTTGTGATTACGCACCTTTCAGGTGAGTTCATGGTCCCACATTTTTAATTGTTTTCAAACCCCGTGGGGAGATACATGCTATAAATCGAACACAAGTATTTTTCTGTATGCTATTATCACCTGATATTGCCTAAGTTGACACCTGTGCTACAAGTCCCTCATATCACGAACCTTAATCACTTGCGAGTGAGCGCGAATATAGTTGATAGATCTATTGGAATGGCAGCCCGCCTCTGTCAAGGTGATCACTTGGCAGGAGGTGTGCTATATTCGAGGTATTATGGAAATTTGGCACATTTCCTGTCACCGAGGGCCCCTTGTCATTTACATCCGCTGTGGTGTAGATGATTGTTATTATCTTTATGATATGTCAAATCAATGTTAAGGCTTGCGTTTCGTGAGGCTTAGGAGCAATATTACACCCGTTTAGTCAAGACCTGTCTATCTTGGCTTGTTTATTTCAAATGTTTGACTTGTATTCACACTATTACTATTTAAACTACTATGGATTCACTCAACCTTTGTGTTGACTTTTTAAGCATGTTTATCTCAGGAAATTAGCAAGCATGGCGGCACGGAGCTGGCAAAGGGCACAGGACCTCCCTTTTGATTTCAATAATTATATCATTCTTTACAAACTCATCACTCCTTTTGCTAAACAATTAAAGTTTTGGAAAAATGTTTGTAACTCTAAATATTTGAGTTTTCATGGAATGATATTGACTATCTTTTGAATTGTTTTCTATGAGTATGACTGTGTACTAAACTGTAATGACCCCGATTAGACTTCTGCTGCTTATCAATTTTCGGGGTGTTACAGATTGGCATCAGAGCCATGGTTATAGAGAACCAAATGATTTTTCAAAACATTGGACTATAACCTCACCGGATTTTTAAACAAACTATTTATCACCAAAGTGCCCTCCGTGCCAGCGCTTGCCAACGTCATGTTTTAAGGTTTGATTTTAGCACCCATTGCATTTAGCTCACTATGACACTATGATCACTGTGCATGTAGCATTATGTAGACTAAATGACTTATATTACTGCTATTTTGGGATATTACAGTACCATGTCACCCCCGGTTATTATTTTGTTTGACAGTGACGACGTCGTACCAGCATCATCCACTCACCCTACTATTGACTTATCTGATTATGACACCCATGACACCTGAGACACCCATGATTCTGACCATGACACCCAACCTGTATCACCTGCCATACCATCTCCTGTTCCATCTGGAGACCCCTCTGCTGACACTGAGCCCTTTGAGGAGGGTGAGGTTGCTTCTACACCCATTGATTCTTTTGCTATTCAGCCTCTATTTCGTCCTGTCTGTGGACCCATGACACAGGGACAGTACCTTTATGATCAGTACCTGACATCTCAGCAGTTTCTTGCGGCTGATGATCGTCCTACACCACCTGCTAGTCACCACACCGGTTCAGATGCTGATGATGAGTCTTCTGACTCCGATACTTCTGACACTTCTCCTTCTATCCCATCATCATCCCCGCCTGCACCGATTCGTCGGCGCAAGCGAGTGAGGATTCTTGAGCCCTATGAGCCTGAGCCTTTCGGAGAGTTGTTTCGATATCATGAGGGAGACTATACCCGCAAATGCACGGCTCGGAAACGAGTCTGTATTTTGCCTGCTTCTACTGTTACACCATCTGTACTTACACCTGTATCATCACCCATATCTGTACTACCACCTGTTTCTATGCCAGAGCTCACACCTGTGGCATCACCAGCACCTCCACCATCACCTGTATCACCCCCACCTGAGCCACATCCTTACATGTTACCTACTTACACTGCACCCCACACCTCTGAGGTTTTGCCACCCATGCCACCACCTACAGTTTTCTACTCACAGACTACTACCACACCGATACCATCAACTGCTACATCACCTGTACCGTTACCTGCTCCCACCGAGACCCCCACCTCACCTGGCATTCATAGATTGGTTGATGCTCGTCGATGGTCATTTTTGTTAGACTACATTCGTAGATGGAGATTGGTTGAGGGATCGCCTAGGGCTGCTGAGCTTGGAGATGGCTCTTCAGCAGTGTTACCGGTCACTGGGGAGCCGATACACCATACTATCCCTCTTTTGGCTACTAGGTTAGTGAGACATGAGGATCGTCTTGATGAGCTGTTGAGCGTTATTGATGGTATATCCTTGGAGAGGATTGAGTGTATGCAGGAGGAGGTCACGAACCTCGTAGTACACAGGACAGCTTTAGAGATGGTATTTGAGATGATGGGGACAGAGATCGAGGAGGCACAGGCTACCATCACCGAGTTTGGTCATCGGCAAGATATTCAGAGGCATGAGATATATGATTTGAGAGCGATTGCGGCCATCACACAGGAGATGATGGAGCATCAGGCACAGGAGTTAGCCGCATCTAGTTCTACCATCCACACACTTTCAGCTACTATTGAGGAGATTCAGGCCCGTGAGAGATCCAGGGATTTGGAGATATTAGAGATGATCAGGATCATCAGAGAGCTGGAGAGGAGATCAGGAGGCGCACCTGGACCTTCATAGATCTATGACATGTCATTACTTACAGAGACATCTTAACTTGCCACCTGTGGCATTAATAATGTTGTATCTTATTGTTTTGTAACAATGAATTCAAAATTATTAAAACTTTATGTTGGTTATGATTGTAATGTATTGATATTGATTTATGATGTTCTAGTTGTCTGATCTTTTATTATGCTCCCATATTGAGATTCATTATAATTTCCATGTGTGTTGTTACATGTCGTGATGTTTATTTATGAAAGATATGGTTTATGTTGATGTATGTATTTATGGTGTGGTTGTGATACGTACTTTGTGATGATCTCGACTATTATGAGTTTGGCTACATTATTTCTCTTGTTATTGATGTTTGGGATTTGTACTTATGCACTTGCGATTTTATAGAGTTATGGCCCCAAGGAAAACCGCTACTGCTACCTCGTCACCCGCTATGACCCAGGCTGCTATCAGAAAGTTGGTTGCCGACAGTGTTGCTGCAGCTTTAGAAGAGCAGGCTGCTGCAATGGCACGAACTAGTAGCAATAACTGAGCCACTGCTGAGAGCGAGTCCGCTGCGACTCGAAAGTGTACTTATAAGGATTTCATAGCTTGTAAACCATCTCACTTCAAAGGGACTGAAGGAGTGATAGAGCTCGCTCGATGGTTTGAGCGAACTGAGACTGTGTTTGTGAGGAGCGGTTGTGCCACTGAAAGCCGAGTCTCGTTTGCTACTGGAACATTGTTGGAAGACGCATTGTCTTGGTGGAACGCAACTGCTCAGAAGATAGGTGTGGAGGAGGCCTATCAGATCACCTGGACTGACTTTAAGGAGAAGATGCTGAAGAAGTTCTGCCCTAGAGGTGAGATCAAGAAGTTAGAAGATGAGTTTCACACGTTGGTTGTGAAAGGAAATGATCTCAGGGCTTATGATAGGAGATTTCAGGAGCTTGCCACACTTTGCCCTTCAAAGGTTCCCGATTTGGAAAAGTTGTTGGAAAGATACATTGAGGGATTACCCAGGAGCATTGAGGGAAACGTCACCTCGTCGAAGCCTCAATCTTTGGATGAAGCAATGTCTATTGCCCAAAGACTGCTAGACCGGGAGATTAAGCGTAACTCTGCTCAGGGGAACAACGATCACAAAAGGAAGTTTGATGATCGAAGGACAAACAACAACAACAATAACAACAACAACAGCAACAACAACAACCGTAACCCCAACCGTAACTACCACCATGACAGAAACACCCACCACAACCAACAGAACCGATGACAGGAAGCTGTCAGAGCTTATGTCACCGCACCAGTTAAGGATGCTAGGTATGCTGGACCTCTTCCATTCTGTGACAAGTGTAAGATGCATCACAATGGACCCTGCTATGCTAAGTGTGGGAAATGTTCAAGGATTGGACATAAGACACAAGATTGCAAGGCTACAGGAGCTAACTTGCAACCCGTGGCTGTAGTATGCCATGCTTGTGGAGAGAAAGGACACTACAGGCATCAGTGCCCAAACAAGGACAACAATGCACGTGGGAGAGCATACGTGCTGGGAGACGGAAATGTCCAGCAGGATCCGAACGTAGTCACGGGTACGTTCTTTCTAAACAACCGCCTCGTTAAAGTTTTATTTGATTCCGGAGCCGATCAAAGTTTCGTATCTATTTCCCTTGCACCCCTGCTTAATATTACACCCACCCAATTAGACACCACATATGATATTGAACTAGCCGATGGAAAGCTAGTGAGTACTAACACTATACTCCGAGGTTGCACCCTATGACTACTAGACACCCCATTTGCCATTGACCTTATGCTTATTAGACTTGGTAGTTTCGACGTCGTTGTAGGAATGGATTGGTTATCCGAGAACCGCGCTAAGATCATTTGTGACGAAAAGGTCGTTCACATCCCTCTGAATGACGAAACCCTGGTTGTTCGCGGCGAGCGAAGTAAGACACGTCTGAGCATAGTTTCTTGCATCAAAGTTGTGAAGTACATCGAACGAGGATGTCAAGTCTTTTTGGCTCAAGTCACCGAGAAGAAGTCGGAAGAAAATCTACTCAAGGATGTGCCAGTAGTCAGGAACTTTCCAGAAGTTTTCCCTGAGGACTTACCTGGTCTTCCGCCGACTCGCCAAGTGGAATTTCAAATTGACTTGATGCCAGGAGCAGCACCCGTAGCACGAGCACCCTATAGGCTAGCACCGTCGGAAATGAAGGAGTTATCTGGACAATTGGAGGAATTGTCAGATAAAGGATTTATTCGCCCTAGTTCGTCACCGTGGGGAGCCCAGGTGTTGTTTGTAAAGAAGAAGGATGGAACCTTCAGGATGTGTATCGATTATCATGAGGTGAACAAACTTACGGTTAAGAATCGATATCCGTTGCCAAGGATTGACTATTTGTTTGATCAACTACAAGGATCGAGTGTCTACTCGAAGATTGATTTGAGATCAGGTTATCACCAACTGAGAGTTAGGGAAGAAGACATCCCTAAGACAGCTTTCAGGACAAGATATGGTCACTACGAATTCCAAGTAATGCCATTCGGTCTAACAAATGCACCCGCTATATTTATGGACTTAATGAACCGAGTGTGCAAACCTTATTTGGATAAGTTCGTGATTGTATTCATCGATGATATCCTTATTTATTCACGTGGTAAGGAAGAGCACGCAGAACACTTGAAGGCTATACTAACACTGCTCAGAGAAGAGAAATTATACGCCAAATTTTCCAAGTGTGATTTTTGGATTGAGAAAGCACAATTTCTTGGGCATGTTATCGACAGTAAAGGTATTCATGTTGATCCCGCCAAGATCGAAGCTGTTAAAAATTGGGCGTCACCTACGAGTCCTACCGAGATACGCCAATTTTTAGGTCTTTCCGGTTACTATCGAAGGTTTATTGAAGGTTTTTCAAGGATTGCTAAACCTTTGACTGAGTTAACACAGAAGAAGAAGAAGTTTGAATGGGGAGAGGAGCAAGAATCGGCATTTCAGTTTTTGAAGCAGAAGCTTTGTGAAGCACCGATATTAGCACTACCCGAAGGAAGTGAGGACTTCGTGGTATATTGTGACGCATCAATCCAAGGTTTGGGTGCCGTATTGATGCAAAGACTTAAAGTAATCGCTTACGCTTCTAGAAAACTTAAACCCCACGAAGAGAACTACACTACTCATGATCTAGAATTAGGAGCGGTGGTATTCGCTCTCAAGATCTGGAGACACTACCTATATGGAACCAAGTGTACGGTTTTCACCGATCACAAGAGTCTTCAGCATATTTTAGATCAAAAGGAGTTGAACATGAGGCAACGTCGATGGCTAGAGCTGTTAAGTGACTATGATTGCGAGATCCGTTATCACTCGGGGAAGGCAAACGTTGTAGCAGATGCCTTGAGTCGAAAGGAACGACTTAGACCCCTCAGAGTTAGGTCATTGGGTATGACAATTAGATCACCACTTCCGTGTCAAATTCTTGAAGTTCAAGCTGAGGCCCTTAAAGAAGAGAATAGACCGCACGAGAAGATTTACGGCATGCCAGAAAGCACGAATGGATTTGTCAAGAAACCAGATGGAAGGCTGTGTTTCGAGGACAGAAGTTGGATTCCATTGTATGGAGGAATACGAGACCTCATCATGCATGAGTCTCATAAGTCTAAATATTCCATTCATCCCGGTTCGGACAAGATGTATCACGATCTAAAGAAGCTGTATTGGTGGCCAAACATGAAAGCTGACATTGCAGAGTATGTCGGTAAGTGTTTGGCCTGCTCAAGAGTAAAGGCTGAACATCAAAAACCATCCGGTCTTTTGATTCAACCCGAGCTACCAATGCGGAAATGGGAAAGGATTACAATGGACTTCATTACGAAATTACCCAAGACATCGAGTGGGTTGGACACAATTTGGGTTATTATCGATCGTCTCACGAAGTCAGCGCACTTCTTGCCAATCAAAGAGACTGATGATATGGACGTTCTTGCACGTTTGTACCTTAAAGAGATAGTTTCCCGGCATGGAGTGCCAATTTCTATTATCTCCGACCGAGACAGCCGTTTCACGTCTAACTTTTGGCGATCTTTACAGAAAGCCTTGGGAACTAAGTTAGACATGAGCACAGCTTACCATCCATAGACCGATGGTCAAAGTGAAAGGACAATACAAACCCTAGAGGACATGCTTAGGGCATGTGTGATTGATTTTGGAAAAGGCTGGGATAAACACCTACCGTTAGCAGAATTCTCATATAACAACAGTTATCACGCTAGCATTAAGGCTGCACCGTTTGAGGCACTTTTTGGAAGAAAGTGTAGATCACCAGTTTGTTGGGCTGAGATTGGAGATGTACAACTCTCAGGTCCCGAGTTGATTCTTGAAACCACTGAGAAAATAGTGAAGATTAGGCAACGATTACAAGCCGCTAGGGATCGGCAAAAGAGTTATGCCGATGTGCGAAGGAAACCAATAGAGTTTCAAGTTGGAGACAAGGTTATGCTTAAAGTATCACCTTGGAAAGGGATGATTAGGTTTGGAAAACGTGGAAAGTTAAACCCAAGATACGTTGGACCCTTCGAAATCATTGAAAGGATCGGTCCCGTAGCATACAAACTTGAACTACCTGAGGAACTCAGTAGAGTGCACAACACCTTCCACATGTCAAATTTGAAAAAGTGTTTATCGGATGAAACACTCGTGATTCCGTTGAAAGAGATCAGAATCGATGATAAGTAGAACTTTATTGAGGAACCCGTTGAGATTATGGATAGGGAGGTCAAACGACTCAAGCATAGTCGCATTCCCATTGTTAAGGTCTGATGGAACTCTAAGAGAGGACCCGAGTAAACATGGGAGCGCGAGGATCAAATGCGTGCCAAATACCCACAACTATTTGATGAGACAACCCCGAGCACCGATTCAACTTTGGATTCTGGGACGAATCCAATCTAATGGGTGGGTACTGTAATACACCATAAAATCCCAGGTCATTTATTAATGTTAATCATCAATACTATTCTAAACTAAGCCGTTTTTGCGGGCTAATTTGAAATTTTTATATGAGACACCGTTTGTTTGACACCCGATTGTTTAGATCACCGTTTGTTTGACACCCGATTATGTTTTGTCACCCGATATCACCCGATTGTCACTCTTGGATGTCACCCAATGAGGTTAACACCGGTAACTCCCACTTGCGACCTGACACCCTAATTGAACCCCGATATATATATATATATATATATATATATATATATATATATATATATATATATATATATATATATATATATATATATATATATATATATATATATATATATATATATATATATGACATTATGTATATATTAACTTTTACAAATTTATTATTACTATATATATATATATATATATATATATATATATATATGTATGACGACACCGTTTATATACATTTTTGGTTTTCACGAACCGACACCGACACCGAAATTAATTTCATCATTTTACTAATCACCGACACCCCGTCATAATTGGGCCGAGCACACACCACAAGCCCACGCGTATTTTTTTTCTTTCTTGGGCCGAACCATTTTCACAAGCCCACACGATTTTCCTTTTTATTCTTGTTTTCATTTTGGGCCGTGTATTTTCCCAAGCCCATATGGCTTGCTATGTTTTCTTTCCCTGCGTAACATGTCACTCGAAGGCAGAAACCAACTCCCTCACCATCTAAATTTTTCACACGTTTACTTTGGTTCCCCCACAACTGAACAAAAAGCATGCAACTTCCCTTTGACTTTGTTCCATGTACGTGAGGTCAATCAAACCCAAAACACCAAGCCGACCAAGGAGCCGTCAAACCCATGGTTAACAACATTACACACTAAGAACACTTTAACCACTAGATCATGTGTTTCTTAATTCCCTAACACAAACAATAAACAAGATTTATACGTACACACATGCCTAAAAACTTCTAATCCCTAGCGTTGACATGAGCTTGTAGCTCTCCAAACCCTTACAATCGACAAGACCATACGAGGAAAGCCAAGACAATGTTGTCGAGCATGAAAAGACCACTCGATGGGTGTTGCATCTCTTGGAGACATTCGAACCACCCTCACCACCCTATAAAAGCCACATTAAATGCAATCAATCTCACACACTCTCAAGACCACCAAAGCTCTCAAAGCACAAAACTCTTTCTTCTTTCTTGGTTGTTGTCGAGAGGACCTAGGCGCACAAGCAAAGTCTCGGGTTAGGGAGTGTTGGGTTATAACAAGCAAGGTATTGGGTCAAGAAGGAGCTCACGGATCTAGTTGTTCTCTTACTCTCACCTCGTACGCAAGAACTCCTCACCACCATTTGGTGTTGTAAGTTGTTATTCACCCTTTTCAATTCATATGTTAATTATTTCATGCATAACCACGACACACACCATTTTTAAATTTCGTTACACTTATAACGATATTATTCACATGCCTCGACACCCCTAGGAATGGCCTCGCCATTTCATTTTTATGCGTACAACCCATATATATTTTTCGACCACCTATATCCTCGACTCAAGTTTAACCAAATCGACAGAGCATGCAAGCCATACACGGTTTTATACCACGAAAACTAGACCAAAACCAATCCTAGTCGAACACCTTTTTAAAAAAAACAAACTAAACACTCTTTGGGCTTTAAACGGGCTAACGAGCCCATTAAGTTTTCAAAGGGGAAATTCGGTTTAATGTTTTGGAAATAACGAGAAGTACAAAAACTGATTTTTAAGATTTTTACAAGTTTTAAATGCTACTTTTATTGTAACAAAAAGTTTGTTTTTCGAAAGCTTAACCAAGGACCCTTTTTGCAAAAGTCCCACGTTAAGGGACTAAAACTGTCAAAATCACTAAACTTGCGGACTAATTATGTAACACCTAAAATCTGAGAACATGTGAAAAGACCAAATTGCCCTTACCAATTTGAAATTTAATTAAAAGCTTATTAAAGTACCAAATAAATCCCAAACTTCAAACAATGCACAAGTTATGTATCTAAATAATTTTAACAATTACATTTAACATTTATACAAGTAGTAAAATTACCAAAATACCCCTATAGGGCCGATTGACTTAATATGTGGTTTATTTTGATTTAAATTGAATTTAAATGGATCTAATTATGGTAAATGTACAAGATAATCGTCAAGAGATTTTCTCCTAACCAAAATCTCGAAATTCCTGGCCCAAGGCCCCCATCACACTGCATTCCATCTTTTATAGTCAATCCATACCTTTTTTACACTAAACCCTAATTACCGATTGAAAAATAACACACCAAAGAAATCTCTTAGCCTCCATTCGACTCTCCCATCACTCTCAAGCATTTTTCTGTGATTCATCAACATCCTAAGAAGCCAAGAAAAATCCCATTCGAATTGTTGAAGCCTTACACGATCGTAGCATTGTTTTCTTTGTGTCGAGCCCTAAAACAAAGGTAAATTCGTTATGCTTCATACGACCACTATAAAAATGATTTCTTATTTTTCTGATGTTCCTTACATCATATAAGACCCACGAAAATTGGTTTCAAGGTTGGAAGATCATTGGTGAAGTCATGCTGATTTTTGGATCGTTTTGGCTCTACGCGTATGCTATAATTCGTACAGCCCTCTCTACACGTTCCATTCTTGATTTGGTATTTTTCTCAGGTCCTTTATACCTTATAAACATCAAATAAAATGTTTGGTTCGATCCATGCATGCTCTATATTGTTTTCGTGAATTAAACCCTAAAAACATGTGTAAAACGTAAAAGACACCATGCGATCCATAATAATTCTGAATATAATTTATTTACGTGTATTATAATCTATTATGACCTGGAAAATTATTGGAAAGAATTAACATGGCTTAAATCCTTGATTTCGAATTATTTTGGCTAATTGTGTTTTTGAATAAAACGTATAAAAAGAAAAGGAAGAAAAGCATGCGATCTGATTTTTGATGAATTAGGGTTTGTTTGATGATTATTAATAACATTTAATGATAAGGTAATGATTACAAAAGGATTTGATTTGGGTAGGGTTCCTAATTCCATGATTTTATGTTATACGATTTGCATTTAAAAGTTTTGGGTGAGTTTTGTAAACTTTAAAAACTTCAAGGTTAATTCTGGAACTTATTTGGGCTGTATACTATTCGACAAAAATATAACCTAAGGGTGCTAAGTGTAAGTTTTGCATTTAAATGGATTAAAATGTATTTAATGGTTAATTAGGGTTTGTTTTGAAAATAATTAAAAGAGAGGGACTAAAAATGTAATTTTCAGAAACTTGGAGCTGTTTTGAGTATTTAAAAGTATTCAAGAGGTTTTGTGATAAATTGGTAAATAAATGGCTTAATATGTAATTATTAATAATTAAAAGTTGAAATTGTAAATTAAAGGGTTAAATATGTAACTTTGATAACTTGAAGGACTTAAAGTGTAAATTGTGAATACTTGAAGGTATATTCGTATAACATGATAAAATAAGGGATCATTATGTAAAATGGATAAGCTAAGGGTTTAATGTGTAACTTTGAATACTAAAAGGTTTAAAGTGTAAATTTGGAAAGTAAAGGGTTAAAATGTAAAGTTATGAAACCCTAAGGACCAAATGTGTAAATATGTTAAAAGATACTTTGATTCCATTAATAATGATTCAACTTTCTAATTATGGAAACTTTCTAAAAGTGGAAACTTACTATTTATGGAAACCTGCTAAAAGTGGAAAGTTACTTTAAATGGAAAGTTACTAAAACTGGAAAGCCGACTAAAATGAGAAATCTGAATTGAATAAGTTATTAATAACAAGCCGACCATTAATTTGTGTAGATTCGCTGAAGAAGGAATTTTGCTTTCGACCTTTATGTTTCTGTCATGTGTGCACTTGCGGTTTAAGGTACAGATATTCTGACCTTTCTCAAAAGGTTTCTCATGATCTCTTTCATATTCTGATCCGTTAGTTCCCGAATTGATGCCATTGCTATGATCCCCTTTACTTGAACTTTCTCTGTTGATCCCATTTGATATGACCTCCGTTATGAAACCATGCTATGAAAACCTTTTAATTATGCCATGGAAATGTTTTGAGAAGAACCGATTTGAAAAGATGTTTATAAATGATGCTAAATTTCTTTTTAAAAGAAAGGTTATTTAACTTTCATGAACCCTATATTTTGAAAGACCATTTTTATGAAAACTGTTTTAAAAGATTATTTAAATTGGACTTTTAATAGAAACTTTTGAAACGGACTTTTGAACTGAACCATGAATTGATTTTTGAATATGAACCTTGACCTGATAAACTCTGATTGGACCTTGAATAGTATTTCTTATATGAACCCTTTGTTATGAACCTTTGATATGATTCTGAGATACACCTTTGCTATATGACCTTTTGTATGATATGAGACCTGACTCTTAGTTTGATACCCGAGCCATTTCTGTTTTCCCTACCTATGGAGGTACCATAGGCATGTCTGTGATGCACCACTGGCATGACTCATGTGTGGGTGAGTGATTTCTCACGCCGTCCCTTTTTATGATTACTATTATGGCCATTATGACTTTGAGTATATGACTTTGAGATTGACTTTGAGTAAGGGGCATATGGGTTGCAATCCTAGACATGTATGCTTAGTGGATTTAACTATGACTTTGAGTTGACTTTGAGGTGATTGGTACTGTGTGCTATACATGCCTTTCACAATTTCTGGGAGTTCGCTACTCCACCCATTTGAAGAATGAGGACACCCCTCATATTATCTGATTATCTGAGAGGACTCCCCTCTATATGATTATGAAGAATTATGGTATTGACGGCTTATATGATATGATATGTTTTGGGCTCGTGGTAGATGACTATCCTTTCTTCTTTCTATTCTATTACTCTTTTATCTATTCCTTATTCTATTTCCCCAATGCACTATATTTCTGTTCTGTTTCATTATCATTGCTTTGTATATGTATCTGTTCACTGGGCTTTTTAAGCTCAGCCGCATTTCCTTTTCCTGCGGCAGGTTTTAGTAGGAAGCTGGGTTATGGGAAGAGAGTGTGACTGGACTTAGAAGACTATGCTTTGGACTAGAGACGATTAGATGAAGTTTCAGTTTATTAGACATAGTATTTATTGTTTTGTAACCTTGTAGTTTCAGATTTTCATTTGTAACCCTGAATTTCGTTGTATGTATGAATCATATGCTTGTGTTTGTTCTGATATGTCACTGTAATGTAATACTTCTACCCTTATCGGGTTGGGGTGTTACAAATTATATAATGACGAATTCTTTTGGAATTTGAGGGTAGAAAATGTATTTTTCAAAAGTTAAGGAATAAAATGTAAAAAGTACAAAAGGACCATATTGTAATTATTTTTAACCAAAGGGTAAAAAGTGAAATTTTAAAAAGTTAAGGGTTAAAATGTGACAAGATATTTTATAATTAATATAATTTGATTTTATATATATAAATATGTATATATTTTGGTAATTTAAAATAAATATGCAACTTTACTAAAAATATTTAATTATAAATATTTTTAAACAATATTATTTTCACAAACTAATTAACATTTATCGAACACCGGTTCGTAACAACGTTACAAATAACTACGTGAAGTTATTTTGGAAAATATTAAGACACCCGAACAAATATTACCGTACACGTGACATATCACATGTCATTTACAACACGAATCTAAAACACCGATTACAATGTATTATTTAGGTCACAAGTCGGAGGAATTTCATTGCTAGTTGTAGCAATACACCATCACTTTTGAGCACCGTTGTGATTACGCACCTTTCAGGTGAGTTCATGGTCCCACATTTTTAATTGTTTTCAAACCCCGTGGGGAGATACATGCTATAAATCGAACACAAGTATTTTTCTGTATGCTATTATCACCTGATATTGCCTAAGTTGACACTTGTGCTTCAAGTCCCTCATATCACGAACCTTAATCACTTGCGAGTGAGCGCGAATATAGTTGATAGATCTATTGGAATGGCAGCCCGCCTCTGTCAAGGTGATCACTTGGCAGGAGGTGTGCTATATTCGAGGTATTATGGAAATTTGGCACATTTCCTGTCACCGAGGGCCCCTTGTCATTTACATCCGATGTGGTGTAGATGATTGTTATTATCTTTATGATATGTCAAATCAATGTTAAGGCTTGCGTTTCGTGAGGCTTAGGAGCAATATTACACCCGTTTAGTCAAGACCTGTCTATCTTGGCTTGTTTATTTCAAATGCTTGACTTGTGTTCACACTATTACTATTTAAACTACTATGGATTCACTCAACATTTGTGTTGACTTTTTAAGCATGTTTATCTCAGGAAATTAGCAAGCATGGCGGCACGGAGCTGGCAAAGGGCACAGGACCTCCCTTTTGATTTCAATAATTATATCATTCTTTACAAACTCATCACTCCTTTTGCTAAACAATTAACATTTTGGAAAAATGTTTGTAACTCTGAATATTTTATTTTTCATGGAATGATATTGACTATCTTTTGAATTGTTTTCTATGAGTATGACTGTGTACTAAACTGTAATGACCCCGATTAGACTTCCGCTGCTTATCAATTTTCGGGGTGTTACACCATAAACTTAACATCCCTACTAACATGTTTCTTTTTTCTTATTGGATCATATAACCTACATGCTTTTGATCCTTCCTCTACTCCTAAGTAAATCATTGGTATGCTTCTGTCATCTAGCTTCTTTATGTGAGGTATCGTTATCTTTGCATAAGCTGTGCATCCGAATATTCTTAGGTTTTCCAAATTTGGTTTTCTATTGTAGAGTGCCTCATATGGAGTTTTATTTATCAGGGCTCTTGTAGGTACCCTATTGAGTATATAAATGGCATGTTTCACTGCTTCCGCCCAAAAAGTTAAGGGTAACTTCATGGCTTTCATCATACTCCTAGTTGTTGATAACACTGTCCTATTTCTTCTCTCCACTACTCCATTCTACTGTGGTGAGTAAGGTGCTGTCAACTGTCGTGCTATTCCATTCTCTTTACAGTAATTTGTGAATTCATTAGATGTAAATTCACCCCCCCCCCATATCTGTTCTTAGCATCCTCACTTTCATTTTCATTTCCATTTCTATCTTTTGCCTAAATTCCTTGAAAGTACTAAGTGCTTGATCTTTCAATGTAAGAAAGTAAGCCCACATAAAACGTGTACAATCGTCTACTAACAAGAATATAAGTTTCTTGCCTGAGTGTGTTGCTGGACTAATAAGACCACAAAGGTCTCCATATATTAAGTCCAATGGGTTCTGTGATCTGAATTTAGCTTGGTTTGGAAATGGTGTTCTACCGTGTTCTCCTAATAAACATGCATCACAAATCTGTCCGGCATGATTTATTCTTGGTATTCCTTCTACTAGACCCTTCCTAGTCATCTTGTTGATAACATCAAAATTCAAATGACTTAATCTAGCATGCCATAACCATGCTTGGTTATCTATATTTGCTAAGAGACATATAGGTGTGTCTATTTGTAGTCTAATACTGTAAAGTCTATTCTTAGATCTTTCTACCTTCATCAACAATTTCCTGCTCTTATCATACAAAGTCAATTTATCTCCGTCCATTATGACCTTACAACCTATCTCTGTAAGTTGTCCTAGACTTAGTATGTTGCTCTTAAGATTTGGTATATATTATACATCCGATACTACCTTTTGTTCTTGGTTTCTACAACCTAACAATATAGAGCCTTTTCCCTTTATCTATACATACGATCCATCTCCAAAACGTACTCGTCCTGTTACGCTCTCATCAATATCCTTAAAATGACCCCTAGTACCCGTCATGTGGTTACTTTCACCGTTATCTAAATACCATATGCTTGCATCCTTTGAAGCATATTTCCCTAGTTGAATTTGGCCTTCATTCAACAACACTTCCTCGTGTTTGGTTTCGTGCATAGTCATTAATAGTGATGGTTCTTCGTCTTCTAAGATAAGGTTTGATTGTTCCTGAGCTGTTGATTTTACTCTACAAGTACTCATATAATGTCCACGTTTGTTACATTTAAAACATTTAACGTTACTCAAATCCCTGTTACTTGTATTCCTATTTGGGTTTCCCTTATGATTTGAGTTTCCTACTTGTGAGTTATTTCTATTTTTGTTATTTCGCCAGTTTCCTCGTGAATAATTTGATCTACCTCCGCGCTTATTATATCGCTTTCCTTTTCCCGAGTGTTCGCCATGTGCGAATAGTAAGTTCTCCTGGCTTTCAACTTGTCCTCCCTTCCGGAGCTTTATTCTTTCCTCAAACGCCTTGAGTTTTCCAGTGATCTCATCTAGGGTAATGTCATCTAGATCACTTGTCTGTTCTATGGATGCTACTATCTGAATGAATCTATCGGGTGTGGAGTCTAATAGTTTTCTAACTAAAAGTGATTCATCTATCGTTTTCCCTAGTTCCTTTGCTTTCGTGACATATCCGTTTAACTTGTCTGCAAATGCATCCACCGTCTCATCTTCCTTCATCTGAAGTGAGTAAAATCCAATCATCAATGATTGTAACCGTGCTTGCTGCACTCTTTCTTCTCCAACGTGTCGTTTCTTTAATGATTCCCATAATTCCTTAGCCGTTTTACAACCCGCTACTTGTAAAATCACATCTTCCGTCAACGCTTGATATAACAAGGCCGTTGTTGCCTTATCCTTCTTATCATCTAATTGCGTGTTTTCCTTAGGTTCTATTGTTTCCCACAAACCATGTGCTTCTAGTATTACTTTAATTTGTATAGCCCATACCGTGTAATTTGTGTTTTTCAACTTAGGGCATTGGTATTGTGCAATAGGTGTTAAGGGTTTTAATGTAGTTGATGTGCTTGCATCGTCGGCCATCTTAAAAGTATTGATTATCTTCACTTTCTATTATGTATGGGAATTATTTTTCCTAGTATGGTATCTCTTCTACTATGGGAATATATATAGTTTTCGGGAATCCTAGTAATACGGGATCAATAATAGTTCTCGGGATTTCCTAATAGTATAAACTAACAAGATCTATAATATTCTAATATGAATTGAAATCCAGAAAATTTAGAAACTTGTGACCTCGTTATTGTATTGAATACAAGTTGTATTCCCTTGTTTCGTTAGTAATATTCGTTCACCAATGTTTGTTATTCCCTTCGCTCTTTTGTTTTCTCCTGCCTCGTTGTTTTCCCTTTCCAAATCGACTTCAATTTCCAAGCAAAACTTTCTGATTTTTGCCTTGCTTCTGTTTTGATTCGAACCAGTAACCAAAACACCAAAGTTCCTTTTTTTTCTTTTTTGTCGAATTGTTGTTGTTGTTTTTTTAATCCCAACGAGCCTAAACAAAATTCAATAGCCTCCTAGCCTTGTTCAAATTCTTTCTTGAACCAAACAAGTCTCGGCCTCCTTTTGTTTTTGTTGCTGTCGAATGTTTTTCAATAATTCGACACAAACAAAATAAAATCTTGTACCACACTACACATTCTTTTTTTCTTTTGTGTGTTGTTCTTGATTTCAGTCCTTCGAAATTCCTAAGAATACTTCTACACACAATCCTTTGGTACCACACCTTGGTAACCAAATCGATCCAAAAACAGTCCTTCGTTTCTGAATTCCAATGAAACAAATCAGTCCTTCGTTTGTTTCTCCTTCGTTGTTGTTATTCTTGTGTCGATCTGACACTTACTCCACACAATTCCTTTGAGTAATCCTTCTTCTTTCTACGTATACGATTTCCTTCTACAACAACGTTTCATGCGCTTCTAGATACTGCGTCTTATAATGCTTTGTGCTTTGTCTTCAAACCGGTTTTTGCACAAAGTCTCCACTTCTTCCTTGACACCAATAACGTTTGATGTTATACGCTTGCAACTTCTAGCGTAAAATAGATCGTGCACTATCTCTTCTAAGTTTCTCCTTATTCACTCTTGTTCGTTTCTTTGGAAGATAAAAAACGAATCGTCTTTCTCTCGCAGAAAGAAAAAACAGCGGTGTTTCTTCTTTACCTCTGAATCTCTCTTGGCTTCTCGTTGATGGTTTTGTGTTATAGAAACAGAAAATGTTTCGATGTATGAACCCTTGCTCTTGATGCCAATTGTTGTCCCAACTTCTAGATCGATATATGAGTTGCAAGTAAATAATGAATAAGTAAATTTGTATTATTGTCTAATCTTTCTAACCATTAAATCGTTACATGTATCTACATATATATAGGTTGTGAATCGACATGACCCAACCATTGTGTCTTTTCGAAAAGGTTTAACTAACATAACTAACTTCTGTAACTACCGTTTGTAACCGCCATAACTAACTTTCGGTTACAAAGTTTCTAACTAACATCTTTGGTCCTTTGAGTTTTTAAGAAGCAATGGAGCGAGATTACTTGGTTCACATTCATCAGTTCCATGTGTTCTGCAATCTGCAAGACGTGCAATGACAAGGATTACATGACAAGGCACAATAAATAGACCTAAGAATATATTGAAGTACACATCTTTACTCTCTATTTAGTATGGTAACAGCATGGCCGTTCAAAAATAAATAAATAAATAAATAAAATTAAAAAAAAAAGTATGGTAACAGCATGTTTTTCTGTGAGCAGAATATACATGCAACACCTACACGCGCCCAAACTTGATGGACCAATGTTTCTTATATATCAACTTTTTTCTAACTCTTCACCTTGGTTTCACACTTCGTAAAGTCAGAGCATCCAATTGTTTGGCAAACACACAAAAAGCCTTGCGTTTATGTGAAAATGAACGACAAAAGCATAGCCGGATTAGTTATTGGCGGCCTAGCATATATTGCATTGACCAAATAGTTATTGGTTATAGTGAAGAGAGTGGCCACAAATAGTCCTGGCCATTGAACTGCTCACTAAGAATTTCCTGATGCAATAATGGTCAATAGTGGTCACAGATGGTCAAGGAAGGCCAATATTCAAGAATTTACTCAGCTGTTTTGTTTATATTGGGGACCAAATGGCCAATAATACTTTTAGATCATGATTTTTGAATAGAACCCCTTTTTGTGTGACCATTAGAACTTTGCCGTTGTTTTTTCACATCTCCATCTTTAATACATAGTATACAACATCCATAATGTAATTTTAGTTTGAAAGGGAGATGGAAAGATAAAAAAGATCCCATGTTCTAAAACCATGAAATTGGCAATATAGCATAAGTAAGGCCGCTTTACACATCAATCAGATTAAACAAATAAAAAGATCATTAGCATGTGACTTGCTTCCATGTTGATTCTAAAATGCTTTTTTCAGACTTTTGGGTCTTGAAAACTAATGGATATCCATGAAAGAAATTGTCGACATGACAAAAAAAGAAAAAACATATAGATCTTATTTAAAGAGATAGTATCAATAAAGAAAAATTTGCCCATACAAACCTTTAAAAATGAGCTCACAAGTCAAAGGGCCGGGGGTGCTGAATCTCTTCAATCAGGCTTTATTTCATTCTCTCAAATTCAAACATCCACAAAACATGACACACGGATGACTCATCCAAGTTAAAGATGTAAGTTAATGGCATCTTTATCAGCTTATAAATATCATGATCCAAAAGACATTACCTAACAACTTCTGTATCAAGCACAACCAAATCATAGCAACCGAAGATCAAAATATGGATCATAGACTTTCGAGCAATGTCATGGGCGTCACAGTCAAATCAACAAGAGGACTACTTTTGTCTAAACCTTATCAACCTCTTGTAACTCTTCCCACTTCTTCGAAAATCAATGCCATTGAAAGAAAAGACAGTCTTGTGGTCTCAATTAAAAATCATGGTAATTGTTTTTACTTCTTTGATATAACGACGAAACAATTCTATTTAACTCCCTCCATCTAACTAACAAAGTTTTTAATTAATCTTGTACTTCCAGTGAGCTTAGGACCCAAACTATTAAATATTGTGAAGCACAAGTTGGGTTATGGTGCCAAAATCCTTCAACTTGGTCGCGAAGGAAAAATCTTCAGTAAAACTTTTGGTACAAGTGATTGTGAGAAGTTGGTGCATGCTTCTCGATGTTGCATATACACTACAGCTGGTGCGATCGCAGGCACCCTCTTCGTTTCTAATGAAAGGGTTTCATTTTGCAGTGATAGGTCCCTTAAAACGTATTCTAGAACAGGAGAGGTGTTAAAGTTCCAATATAAGGTAGGGAGCCTCCAATACATATCATGCAACATTGACTAGATTTTTTTTTTTTTTTTTTTTTTTTTTTTTTTTTTTTTTTTTTTTTTTTTTAAGTAGTATATTGGCATTGTTGTTTCTGTAGGTGTCAATTCCATTAGGGAAGATAAAAGGAGTAGGAGAGAGCTTGAACATGAAGAGGCCATCAAAGAAGTATCTCGAGTTTGTGACCGTGGATGGTTTCAACTTCTGGTTCTTGAGCTTTACAAATTATAAGAAAACTCTAAGATATCTTTGTCAGACAATTAGTCACAATTGCTTAAGCAATTGATCTAGAATATTAGTTTTCGACTTCATGTTAATGTTAATTATACAACATTACGTTGTAAGGCTACTTTCTAATGGGAAGAGAATGTAAATATATTTGTTGATTAACAGATTTTTAATGACCGGTCACCCATTGTTTATCTGTTTGATGCTGTTAACATATAAATACTCTACATTTTTGTGCGCCATGAGTTCAGATTTCATTTTGTTCTACTTGAGCATCGTGAGTTCAGACTTCAATTTGTTTTACTCTTTTATAACGACAAGATCGAAATTACAGGCCAAACACAATACTGTAAATTATAAAGCTAACAATACAACGGAACATACATTTTTACTCTTAATTTTACATACAATGTTATATGCTTATAGCTAATGATCAGCTATATATGTTTATATAAAATATTGTTAATCCTCAAACATCTAAGTAGAGGCTATATTTCTTCTATAATTAGACGTTCTATTTCTACACAGTCATACAATCAACATGCAAGCCTAACTGAGTTTTGAATATTATGATACACATCTTTAATCAGTGTCGCTGGTATGTAAAACGAACACATATCTATAAAAACTGTACTATGTCAGTTCTTATATATTGTAATTAATAAAATAACATTTTTTTTTAAATGATCCTTGACAATTAGAGTTTCATAATCAGTATATGCTGATTTTCTTTTCAATTTCCTGTGCTGGGACAGTAAAGGTATATCTAGAAATCACCTATTGGTATTTCTACTTATGACATGGCCTATAAATAGTCTACTTTGGTTTTACAAATGGAGTAGCAAATATCAGAAAATGCTCATGTCATATAACCATAAACTATAACTTATAGCATAAGAATGTTACTCTCTTTACACCTCAATCTGATAAGCAAAAATAAAGGTGATCTCACCACTTGCATATCTCTTTGCCTTTCTTGCTCATGTAATCAATACGTGACATGTTTCCAAGTCGATTTTATATTTTACAGTCAGCATATATAAAAAGAAAAGTCAGCATGACAACTGGAAGTGTAGCCGTTAAATAATAAATAAAACATAACAACCAAAGTAAATGTATAAACCTAATCCGGATAACCAATATTAATAAAGGATTAGTAGCTACCCCAGAAAATAATCAAGTACGGAGTACTATTTATTTATTATTATTTTCAATGGCAAATAAATTGTAATAATGAAGCTATAGACTAGCAAGCAGCTAGAATACAAAGAGCTTAGGAAACATCCCAATTTTGAAGGTTTTTCCTTATATTTCTCTTTTTGGTTATTTAGAGCATATAGAGTATAGGCAGAGTGATCATGTGTGCCATGTGCTGTTTGTACTAATGACATTGATGAGATAAGAGAGGAGAAAAGTTATAAGAGAATAATAAGATCCCATGTTCTATAACTCTGAAGTAAAGAACATAGGATAAGAATTGAAAGCTACAATCAAATCACTTTACTCATTAAAAAATATATAGGTCTTCATCACCATTGAACTTACTTAGCTTGCTTATGTCATTAGCATGTTACTTGTTGCCATGTTGATTATACATATGTTTTATTTTAACTAGTGTGCATTGAATACTAACGAATATCTGTGATAGTAATTATAGGCAATTGTTAGCATAAACTAAAAAAAGTCAAGACACATATGTTATCAAAAGAGACAGTAATAAAGGAAAACCGCCCAAACCACAAAGCATGATACATGGATGAGTTAACGAAGTTAGTTCTAATTGTGAAACTGGACAGTCGACATATCTCGGTTTAAAATATCTTCTTTTTTTTTCTGGATCATTAGAATAGTGAAATCAGTATGCCTTTTTTAATGGGACAGAAAAGGTATATCTAGAAATCACCATGTGCTATGTGTACTAATGACATGGCACATACATAGTGTACCCTGGGATCAACAAATAGAGTAGAAAAGAATTAAAATGGCTTATGTCATCTACTCCATAAACTATAACTTATAAGATAAGAAAGCTATCTTCTTTACACTTCAATCTGATATAAACAAAATAAAGTCCATCACACCACTTGCATTGATGTTTGCTTTTCTTGCTCATATAATCAAACACGTGATGTGTTTCCATGTCGATTATATATTTTTTTCAAATCCTACCCATTACCAAGTGACGGACATCTATGAAAGAAAAGTCGGCATATATCAGTAAAGGAAAGTAGCCTAGAAAAAAAAAGTTAAGAATATCTTTTACAATTAAGCTAAACAGTCAAAATTGCTGAATCTATTCTCATGACTTTTTAAAAGTAGCCATGTTCAAAGAACAATTAAAAATGACACATATATGAGTCATCCAGCAGCTGCAAGTTGTTAGCTTTAACCATGCACCTTTATCAGCTTATAAATACCATAATACAGAATACATTAGCCATCAAGTTCAGCATTATTCATTTTCCACATCTTTGAAGCAACTAAATTACATCATTCCAATATCATAATATGGATAACAGACTCCCAAAAAATGCCACGGGCATTCCGATAGTATCAAAAAGCGGTCTATTCTTATCTAAAGCATATCAAGTGCATAACCCTCTTCCTATCACAGAAAATGAAGACAGTTATGCAGTCTCGAATAAAAATCATGGTAATAGTTTTGCCCTAATGTACCAACTTTTAACAATTCTATTATAATATTTTGATTTTTCTCGGTCGATCTAACTGAGTTTTTACTTTTTTTTACTTACAGTGGGATTAGGACCAAAACTAATAGAAACTGTGAAACATAAGTTGAGTTATGGTTCCAAGCTCCTACCACTTGGCCGTGAAGGAAAAATCTTCAGAAGAGGTTTTAGTACCAGAGATGGCGAGAAGTTGTTGCATGCTTCTCGATGTAGCATATACACAACAGCTGGCGCAATTGCAGGCATCCTCTTCATTTCGACAGAAAGGGTTGGATTTTGCAGTGAGAGATCCGTCAAAACGTATTCTACAGCCTTAGAGGTGATAAAGTTCCAATATAAAGTGTCTATTCCTCTGGAAAAGATAAAAGGAGTCGAAGAGAGCACAAACTTGCAGAGGCCGTGTAAAAAGTATGTGGAGTTAGTGACCGTGGATGATTTCAGCTTCTGGTTTTTGGGGTTTCCAAATTACAAGAAAATGCTACGATACCTTCTACAGATAACGAGTCGCGACTGCTTAAGTGATTAGTGTCGAAGACTGTCCTTGTTTCTAGATTATTCCGGAAGATAAAAAGTTTCATGTGGTTGCAGACTTACAGACGCATGGTATACTGCCAGTGAAACAGAACCCGCGCCTCAAAAAGGCTTTATTAAGTGAAACGAAGCCCTCTCAGTGAACCACGCAATTTCAGAGCGATTCATGTGCGGGGATGACTCCTAAAGAAGTGGAGAGTAATGAGGCCGGCCTATCCGTGCAAGGTCATACTTAAGGTGCAAGCTTGGCGATAATTCATGATATAATCTGTACAAAGACCAAGTTAACTACCTTATGGCTTCATATAGCCTTACTAAACAGCGATGAAATGTTGGTAGGTTTGTACATAGAAGGATCACATGCAACACAATTTTGTCATATATATAATAGCAAATGAGTGTTCAACTACCCAACCGATTGGCGGAGCTGGTTGCTGAGGATCGGAACACCCACTGTGGCTATTTTAATTGTTAACCTGGATTTAATCTGTATCTCTCTCAAATCATTGTGCCATAATCAAAGATCGAGCTTGGACTTATTCCATTCTAGTTTTTTATGTATTGTTAAATCTTTTTCCATCATTATCTTAAATATAACCAAAGTATAATGTTTTATACTTTTATTGATAAACGTTATGTAAATATCAAAATCTCGACTTTAGTCTTCATAATACAAACAAAAATTGCCTTCCGATATTCAATATGACTATGATGGTGTCAGGCACCAAGTGACATCTGATCAAGGCGAGGTTTTTGTGATCATCCGGGGGAGGTTTTTGATGTTAGCTAATAAGGCCTATTGGTGAGACCCACTTGTTTAGGCCCGTTTATCTTCTAGGGCTCTCTTATTTTTAGTCTATTTAATATCCTGTATTAATTTTCAGTATTATATTGGTTTCTACATGGTATCAGAGCCAGGTTGGTTCCATTTCTTGTCTCTCATTCGGTATCGTCCATTCGAATTACGTAAGTCGAATTGTTGCCGTTTCTTTATTGCATTTATGTTGTCCTATATTCTGCTAATTGTATTGTTTTGCTTGCACTTGATTTTATATTGGATATGCAACATTAGTTAGTGGGTCGGTGCACATTAAATCTGAGTTTGTTTATTTGCAATTTGGTTTTGAGATTGGTCACATCTAAGATTAGTCAAATGGAGCAAACTGTTTGAATTTGTTAGTTGAATTTAGTCGACGTAAGTTTTTTTTTTTTTTTTTTTTTTTTTTTTTATTATTATTTTTTTTTTGATCTATATATTGTTTATTGTTGGCGAGTTAGCTTTGTTACCATGGCCGCTTTTAAGGATGATTTGTTGCAATCCATTGGTGTTCAGTTAGATGGTAAGAATTATACGTACTAGAGTTATGTTATGAAAAAATTTCTCCGTGGCAAATCGATGTGGGGTTATGTTACTAGGGTAAAGAAAATTACAACTTATAACAAATTAGATAATTATGCTGTGTTATTGGAAACTTGGGAGGTTGATAATTCTAAAATTATAACTTGGATTAAAAATTCTGTTACGCCATCTATTGGACGTGAATTGGCAAAGTACAAGACAGCCTATGCAGTGTGGAATCATCTTGCTAAATTATACACACAATCTAACTTCGCTAACTAGTATCAACTTGAGACAGATATTCGTGCACTTCAGCAGAATGATACAAGTATTCAAGAATTTTATTCATCTATGTCATCCTTATAGATCAGTTGGCGTTAACAAAACCTGCAGCACTTAGCAGTTTTGATCCTTACATCGAACGAAGAGAGTCATAGCGTTTGGTTCAGTTCCTTATGGCATTGCGTCATGATTTTAAAGGATTGCGGGGTTCAATTCTTCATCGTGATCCTTTACCCTCTGTTGATTCGGTAGTTAGTGAATTGCTTGCGAGGAGATTCGTCTAAAGTCTCTGGATGATCAGAAGATAGTTACATAGCAAGGTTCTTCTATTTTTGCAGCTTCACAGAGGTCTTCGAATGGCATACAAAACGGTCATTGGAGATATGCTATCAATGAGTGTGCGTATTGCAAACAGAAGGGTCATTGGAAATCCGATTGTCCATTGATACCTAAAGCATCACAACAGCAGCAGGTTTGTCCACCACCGAAGCAACCACCTCACCTTAATAATGGTGTTGCTGCCTCATCTTTGGACCCTTCTATGATTGAGCAATTTCAGAAATACTTATCTTTCCAAAATCATGCTATGACAAGTTCACCTGATAAATGTTTGTTAGCATAATCGCAAGCAACAAACATGGAGTCTGAATGGGATATGCCATAAGCATCTGACTGATTTCAGTGGTTCCGCATCTGGTTCCACCTAGTTTTGTCTGAATATGAATATGAATATATGAATCTGCATCTGTCCGCCTGAAGCTGCTTTGTCTACATTTGTACGCCTGAATCTTCTCCTCGTCTACCTCTGTTTGGATCTATCTGCCTGCCTTTATCATTGGTTTTGTTTTTATAAGGAGTTTTCTTGTCAAACTCTCAATGTGGCATTGTGAGTTTGGGAGAGGATGTTAGCTGTAACACCCCCATTTTTTAATGATCGCATCGGATTAAGTGTTTGGGGTATTACTCATGGAAACAAAGACAAGATAATAGAAAACGACTCGAAAATAGACGTTTTTGGAAAAGCTGTTATCATTCATTTATTTATCAGAGTTTTTACAGTAAAAAATGTACTTTTACCAAAAGAGAGTTCCATAAGATACGTTTTATGACACAAAACTTGATGAATGATAACTATTCTTGACGTCCTCATGTCCAATACTTCTCCATGCCCGGGGTTCCTATAATGCCTAATTACCTTAGATAACGTGCTTAAAAGTCAACACGAATGTTGAGTGAGAGTCATAGGTTTAAGTAGATAGGGTATGAATACAAGTTCCACAGGGTTCAGCTTAAACCCTATGTGTGGAAAGGTTTTAGTGATAGAAGGTATATTGCACTAAGCTCATGAACCACACGTTAACAGTCCGGGTCATGGGGTCTGCAAACCAAACCATGAAGGGATGGGAAGGATAACTTGCCAAAGTTAATCCTTCAGTGGGTTCAAATATAGTACTTAATGGTACATCCAGAAAGATGTTAATACCAACGGGAGTTGTCAAACTCCAACAGATCTATCAACTATATTCGCATTCACGTGGGTAAAATATCCCAGACGATTAGATTCATGAATTTTGGTTATGTAGTAATGGAAGATAGTTTACTCGTGTAATAACCAAGGGAAAAGACTTGTATTTGGTTTAAAGCATGTATCCTCCTCACAGGGTTGTAAAATTTTTAAAAGTGAGGCTATGAAAACTCACCTGGGTCTTAAGGTAAGTAAAGTAGGGATATAGACAACTCACTCACGTATACTGGGGGTAGTGTAGGTGTGTGTATGTCAAGTCTTAGTCTAGGTTTTCTTAACTAATCACTATTAGGTTTTTATATATAACATAACACCGTTCGGGCCATCGTAATCCAGAAATATATGACTCCTCGCATGAAGCTCCGTACTATTGTATTATGTTATCAACATAATACCGTTCGGGCCATCATAATTCAGAAGTTAATACTCCTCACACGAAGCTCCCTACTATTGAGTTATGTTGTTATTAAGGCTTAGTTATAACATAACACCGTTCGGGCCATCATAACTCAGAAGTATATGCAATAATCGTTTGAGGAGCCAGGGCACTTTAATTCGTAAACCCAGCAAACTCGTCAAAACAAAATATCCACATAGTAATCCTCGCATGAAGCTCCCTAGTATTGTGTTATGCTTCTAACTGAAATAGGTTTTATATTTATAAGAAAATAGTCCGTTTTTACCCTTTAAGTTTATATATTTACATTTTCTACCGTATATATACTTATAAACTTATAATAATTAGGCATATAACTTTCTAACTTTTGCACATTTAATCACTATACTTATATATTTTAGAGAAATGACAAAAATAGTCCCTAAACTATACTAACTTTCATTATTTTTACCCTTTTTACCCTTAACTTTATAGTATTTGCAATATTAGTCCTTTTTAGTTTATAACCTGTTTTAATTTCTATCCTAAGGTTTTAATATTTTACAAAATGAGTCCTTACACTTATAAATTCTAGGAAATGTCAAAGACAGTCCCTAGACTTTATAGTTTCAGGAATTTATGATATATACCCCTATGCATGTAAAGTTTTGCAAAACTAGTCCTAAATGCATGTAATTCATATTTTAAAATAGCAACTAAGTTTCTAAGCTTATGTTTAGCTAATATATGTTTAACTAAGTCACCTAATTCAGATTATAGCATGTAATAGAGCAATTTAGCACATAAACACATAATTTTCTAAATCTAGGGTTTCAAAATGAAAACTTCTAAAACTAAGTGATCAAGGCTATCCTAAACGTTCTAATGCATGTTTTAAGAGTCCTAGGTCTATTCTAAGGTTACTAGATGATGCGTGGTAATTGCACCAGGCTTTACCTCTCAAGGGATCTCGAGAAGCTTACAACCCCCACCAGGCAGTGTACCTGATCGTTGTAGTATAGTATAGTGACAAGTACCGGGGGATTGATCGTTCCACTCAGGAATAGTGTCGCTAGGATTAGAAAGCCTAAAAACTAGGTCTAGAGGTGAGGAATGATTCTTTTTTGTATTTTTATATTTTATGAAAAGCAAGTAAAATCTCGGGTTTTGAAAGAGTGGGCGGAATTAGTTGCTAGTCAACTAACCCAATAACTAATATGCAATCAAAATAAAATAACAAAAATGTAAATAAAGCTAATTAAACTATGTAACACCCCTAAAATTTGGTACAGCGGAAGACTCAACAAGCTTTCGGGGTGCTACGGGGATTGGTATCCATTCAAAGTCATGAAAGAACGAGATAAAGTAAACATAAGAAAAACACAACCAAAATGGGTTTTAAAGTTTACAATATCCCAAATTCAATCCAAGTCAGGCCCAAAAGGAAATAAATATAGGTCCATAATTATTTATCAGAGTTTTAGAAAATAGATCCATGACCAGGTGCCATAGCCAAGCCTCCAATCCAAGCATCCAAGGGCATCACTTAATTACCTGAGAAAACGTGCTAAAAGTCAGCTTTCGCTGGTGAGATCATAGGTTTAAATTCATAATTCAATATAGTGGACATATACGCAAAACGCTTGCTAGCTAGACTAGGCCTTAATCATCCAACCAAAATAATCCAACCAAATCGAATCAACCATATAGGTGCACACTATAGTCCAACCACCAAATCCAATCAAATCAATCTGTATGCGTAAGGATACAACATACCCAACATGCGTAAGGATACGACATGTTCAACTTACCTAGATCTAGTCTAGGCCTCGTTGTATAGCTTACCTAGTTCTTGACTAGGCCTCGCTTTATAACCAATCAAATCAATATGCATTCGCAAGGATGCGACATGCCCAACATTCGTAAGGATACGACATGTTCTTGCACTCGTAAGGATACAACATGTGCTGCATTCGTAAGGATACGACAAGCTTCTCAACAAATCAATTCAATATGCATACGCAGGGATGCGACATGCTCTACATTACCTAGTTCTATCAGCATAGCAAGTTTTAAATAAACAAGGCGATAATAGTCCACATAAAACATTTGCACGTTTCTCACCCCAAGTATTGTAAACAAAGTTCAAGAGTAAAAAGTGGGGCTATGACTCACCTCAAGTCCAGAAAATCCTCAAAAGAAATCGATAGAAGAAAGACGTAATCAAACTCACGTAACGGCAACTACAGACTTGGCACTTCCTAACAATATCAAACTCGTTCAGAAATCATTTCCTCAAAATCAAATATTCCCATTCCCGAACGTATTCCATTTAACTTTCCAAAAATATCCATTTCTCGAATTATCTTCATATATTAATTTGAAATTCGACGTTTGGTATCCATATGGGTGGTGGGTCGACACAACTCAAACCAAGAAGCCACAACGAATGAAATAATAAACAAATCTATAGGTCTAATATTAGCCCAATATATTATTTAAATAAATCATCGAAGCTTATCAAATCCGTCGATTTGGTAATCCCCCATATTTATTTACTTAATACATCACTCCAAGATTATACCCAACCTAAATCACATTGCACAAAGAATGCTATATGGTATATATCGTAGTCCAGTAAATTCCCTATATATATCGTCCAATTTGCCAAATTCGTCAATTTAGCCAATTCCACGAGATATATAGTAATTTATTATCCTAATACATGTACCACAACCTATGGGCGTCGTACGATACGATGCCCATTAATATACTCATTTTATATAGCTAAATAACTCGATTTAACCCGTCGATTAAATAAGTTATGTAGTTATAGAAAATGGATATATTAATCGTCATATATCCGTGACAACACAAAAGTCACACAATAAAGCCCACTTGGACTTAAGTAACCACAACTCGTATAACTCGATAAGTTTTCCAAATTTATAGAGAAATCATGTTTTTATTTATTACTTACCCGACGTATTAGTCCTCGACATTATTTATAGTTATTTATTTATAATAATACTCCGACATTTATTGCACTATTCGTATAGTACAATATTTATCGTTATATTATTATAACGATTACTCGTGGTCGTTTTATTATTAATATACGCATATATATATATATATACGTTTTACACGTCTATATACGTATATAAACGATTATATTATCAATAATATTATTACGAGTATTGTTATTAATGTTTGATTTTGAATATTTATCGAGTCATAAGAATTTGGTCACATGTCCGAGTCATCACTCTCGGCTCATAGTCCAAGTCCACAAATAATAATAACCAAGTCATAATAAATAATCCAACTCCGTCCAAAACAATCCCAAATCCACGTGCTACAACATTAGGATTCGACTACGGCACCCGACTAACCTATCTCCGTCATCTAATTGACCGTCTCACAATCGGTCCCCAATATCATACTCGTCAACACTTCTCCAAAAATAATAAATCATTATACCATTTCATTCTCGGCTCCAAGGTAACAACAATAACATCAAAATATCAATAACAATATATCACAACAACAACAATTATATCAACAAAAGAATAACAACTAGAAAAATCATCAAGAATACCAATAAAACGGGTTGACTTACCAAATCAAACCCCGAGTCGAGAGACTCGTTTAGGTCTCGGCTACACCACAAGCCATGAGAACCCAACCCCAATACCATTTAGGCCTCAGCTAGGCTCAACTGAGCCATAACAAATCAACCAAACAGACCCCTTTGGGCCTCGATACTTCAAACAAACAACCAGGTCCAAGTTCTCAACCAAACCTCAATCAAGACAAAGACCCATACTGGGCACTCTCGACACCATTACAACGAGACCAAAATCATCCTCAAAACCTCATAAGCTTAAATAAATAACATTAAGCCGAGAGCCTAGGCTCTCGGTTTACAGTCGACACCCACAAGAAATGTAAACCCGGATACCAAACTAGTTTTTAACCATGTTTTATATGTAAACCCACTTATATTACATGTTCTTAATCGAAAACCAACCCAAGATACAACATCGTGACCTCCTGGTCACATCTTTCATATAACACAAGTCACAAAACGCGCGTGACTCAACCTTACCTATTTATCTTCATGGTACAACGGTGTGTGGTGATACTTGAACAAAAGTGGTGCCGCGTAAGGTATTATCGAGGGTGAAAAGGGTGAGTTTTGGCGCGTGTTTTAGTAGATCTAGAAGAGGAGGTGATGGGGATTCGAATTATGGTGGTCGTGTGTGATGGTGGCCAGCGGTGAGCGGCTGTGGTGGCCGGAAATAACAAGCGGCGGCTAGGGTTTTTAAAGAAAAGGTGAGAGAGATGAGAGTGATATTGGTGAGTGTTGGTGTGTTGTGTGTTTCCAGGCAAAGACAAAGGGACGATTTGTATTTACTCTTATTATAAAAAATAAAAAAAAAAAGATTTTTATTAACAATAATAATAATATAAGGGGTAAAGTGGGGTGAATAACCCGATGTATAATACACGGACCAAAACCGAAACCTTTTATAACAAATCAACTCTCTCGAACCGAACTCGTTCCAAAAACTCAAAAACCTCGCGATACG
The DNA here is from genome assembly GCA_030686995.1 of Artemisia argyi. Lineage (NCBI taxonomy): Eukaryota > Viridiplantae > Streptophyta > Magnoliopsida > Asterales > Asteraceae > Artemisia > Artemisia argyi. The sequence continues at coordinate 161,971,058 of CM060697.1, read as the reverse complement.
TTCCAAAAATATAAATATCCAAGCCAATATTAAAATAATTAAAATTGTTAGGTTTTCCTTGTGCCGGAGTCAATGTAGCGCCAAATAATGATCTCAAAAATAAATCATCTCGAATGATTCAAACCAAATCATTAATAAATAATCAAATTCCATAAATAACGTACGATAAAGATCACATTCCAACGTTCATAAAATCTCATCACAAATAAACTTTTTAAATATTCCAAAATTATAATTTTTAAAGTAATGCGGGTTTTCAAAATAGCTCCCTAATTTGCCAGTTGTCACAAACTAGTGGTGTGAACAATAAATGGGAGAATTGTGTTTACTTAGATTTCATTACTCCCTAGACATCTTTTACAGGTTGATAGTTTGTTACAGTTGCGTGGATGACTGGTTATATTCCTTAATACCAATCGTGGGGTGGCGTACGTACTTCCCCAACTCTATAAGCACCTATTTCACTCCTATGTCGAGCCTGCAAGAAGCTCCTAGCATGGGATCACTAGAATTCGCTCATGCATTAAATACAATCATAAAAACCTAGTACGCATTAGTTCATGTTTCTTAAGATGTTCAAGCTAGTTACACTATGGAAGTCTGCCAGTTTTCTTAAGCCTAACATCGAAATCATTCATCCATTACAACTATAAACAAGCAATCAACCTATAATCAACATCTAGGTTTCATTACATCTAAGCAAACACACAAGAGATCTGGCCTAGCATGTTAAAATCAAGACAAGCATAAGATATATTCAAATAACACATAGACATATTGAATGAATTGAAAGGATACTTATCTTAATTGAACATGAAAGGATTCAAGGGTGAAAACCCTTGAAAATACTGTCAAAATCGTGCTAGGGTTTATTCAAGTCGTCCCTAAAATTCTCCTCTCTTTTGAATGAAAATTACAAAGACTATATATAGATTTTCTAAGGTGACGGCGTCAAGAAGAAAATTCTGATGCCGTCAACCCGCCGCCCATAATAAAATCGGATTGCCTAGATCCAGATTTGACGCCGTCAAGAGCATTTCTCCTCTGGCCCGGCAAGAGTAAAGGGACCGTGACGGCCTATGGTGACGTCGTCATGCCCTAGTGCAAAAACATTCTGGATCGTCATGGTCTCTACCCTCTTCACCTCTTGTTTTCCTCTTGACGCCGTCATTAAGGAATTGGTGACGCCGTCAGGTACTGTTCCCAGCAAGGAAAATTAAGACTTTGCCGTTTTCTTCACTTTTATGCTCCAAAAACGTCTGAAATGCTTCCTTTTCCAGAATTCACTCCAAAAGTACCTAAAATCACAAAAGGAACGATTTAGGGCAATATTTGATCAAATAAATACAATTCCGGGCTTAAATGACCCCCTAAAAATGGATCATTTTTTGCCTCATCACTAGATCAATATTTAAGGCTTACCTAGGTCGTATAAGGTGTAACGAGGTAACTAGGGTTTCTAGGGCTTCTCTCGGCTCAAACCACAACTCGACACTATCAAGGCCTTGCTACTTGACTTCTATGGGTCTAATACTACAGAATGTATGTGAGGTAGAGAGGAGAAGAGGTGTGGAATGAAATGGAGGGGAGGGGAGGGGTATTTATACTCGTGTAAGGAGTAGCGACCAAGGCAAAGGCTGCCATGTATCAAGGGGGAGGTGGAGTAAGAAAGGATATGGGGTGTTGTGGCAGGTCTAGGTGGTGATGAGGAGAGGCTATGGAGTAGCTAGGGGGCTGAGATAGGCCGGTTGTGGTGAGGGGAAGCCGAGGGAGGCGGTTTGGAGCAAGATGGTGACAAGTAGGTGATCCGCCTACTTGCCTAGGTGGTTAGAGGTGCTAGCTTACTATTAGGCAGGTGCTAGGGTAGTTGCTTGGTAGTTTTAAGGTGCTTAAGTAACTTAGTTGAGGTGTTTAGGTCAAGTTTTAACCTAGTTTTGTTTAGTGAGTGTTTAAGGTTTTTCCTAGGGTTTAGTGTTTTATTTAGGGTCCTAATGAAGTTTAGTAACTAATATAATGTCTTAAGTAGCTTATACTAAGTGGTGATAACTTATGGTAAAGATTTGGGATAATTTAGACCTAGTTTCGGGAAGTTATGACCTAATAAGGGTTTTATGCTTATATGACTTGTACCTAAGTTCTAGGGAGTTGTACTATGATATAGGGAGTCTAATATATCCTAAATTAACTAATGTAACTCATATCCAAGCCTTAAACACTTTTATGTTAGTTCAGATAAGCAATTAGGGTTTTAAAGCTAACCGGGAACACATAGGTGCATTTAGGGTTTTCTAGCAAGTATGGTGTATTAGAGTGATAGTTTTCTTAGTGTAAATATATTTTTAACATTGACTTGAAATACCGGGATGTTTACATCAAGTAAACATGGTAGTGGTTGGCATGGGTGGATACGTGAGCTTGTCTAGAGGTTAGTTAGGTCATAAGGATATAATAAAGCAAAAATTTAGCTCGGAAAAGTCCTATAGGCATTTCTAATCCTAGTTTGTGCTTAGTGAGGGCCTAAGTTAAGTTAGTAAGGCATTTCTAATCCTATTGTGCTTGGTGAGGGCCTAAGTTAAGTTAGTAATGTTGGAAAATTTAGTGCACTTGAGCGATTAATTCACACCTGGTAATGGGTTTAGAGGTACAGAGTGTACACCCATTTGGTCACTGAATCCCCTGACTCAATAGTGGTTATGAAAAGACTCTGTTGCTAGTGTGAATCTGACTCTACTGCTAGCAGTTATGAATTTGTTGCTAGTGGATTCAAAGTACTGCTTGTTCAAAGTACTTCTTTTTCAAAGTACTGCTCGGGTTTAACCACTGATTCCTGCTATTATGGAAAGTATTATGATATAATTAATGGGCCGTTAATTATACATAATTCCATGGGCTAGGGTTTGAGTATTCTCTATTATAAATAGAGGACATAACATTCTGCATGATTACGATCAACACAAACCCTAAACACTTGAATACAATTCTGTTCTTGATTTGTGCCTAAAACAAGAACATCACTTGGTCTTATCCCATAGAGATATTCGTGTAACCCAGGCATAGGGTCGAATAGTTTCTATTGAAAAGTGATAACACGATTTCAAGTGAATATCCGGTACCTAATTGATTATCTTAACCCTAATCTGGGAACTTGTTAGCCTCAATTTACCAACAATCAATATAAACTAATTGCGATAATCAATGGCTGCTGCTTTGAGACAAATGGCTGCTAACTTTTCCAAGTTGGAAAAGTTTGAAGGTATTGATTTCAGAAGATGGCAAAAGAAGATGCACTTTTTGTTGTCAAGTATGAATGTGGTTTATGTTCTGACAACTGAGATTCCTGAAGATTATGAAGATGATGCTACTATGGATTAGATGAGGGCAAGAAGCAAATGGGAGAATGATTATTATGTTTGCAGGGGTCTAATTCTCAATGTATGTCTGATTCTCTATTTGATATTTATCAGAATGTTGAAACTTCTCAAGAACTATGGGATTCCTTGGAAGCCAAATATATGGCTGAGGATGCATCAAGTAAGAAGTTCCTTATAAGTAATTTTAACAATTACAAAATGGTTGATTCTAGACATGTCATGGAACAATACAATGAACTTCTTAGTATACTTGGTCGATTCACACAACACAAGATGAACATGGATGAGGCTATTTCAGTCTCTTGTATCATTGATAAATTACCTCCTTCTTGGAAAGATTTTAAGCATATGCTGAAACATAAGAAGGGGAAATTAACTCTTGTTGAGTTGGGCAGTCACTTGCGCATTGAGGATTCACTCAAAGCACAAGACATTGACAAGCCAAAGAGTAGCAATGCTACTGGTCCATCAGTTGTCAATATGGTGGAGCATAACAACTCCTCCAGGAACAATGACAACAAAGGCAAGCGTAAGCATCAGGATAACACCAAATCTGATCTTAACAAGAAAGCAAAAGTGACTTGTTGGAAGTGTCGTAAAACTGGACACTTCAGGAAGGATTGTAAAGGTGTTAAGATTGGCAATAAAACCAATGGATCAGGCACAAGTGGAGGGAATGGTAACACCAATTCTCTGAAAGGTCAGAATATAATTAATAAGTCTTTTGAGATTTATTATGTTACATATATATCTGAAATTTATTTTGTGCAGGATGATGATGTTGCTTGGTGGGTTGACTCTAGTGCAATAATTCATGTGTGTAAAGATAGAAGCTGGTTCAAGACCTATGAGTCAATGAATGATGGTTCTATTCTTCATATGTGAAACGAGTCAACTGCCCTGGTGCATGGAAAAGGATGTGTTGATTTGAAGTTTAGTTCTGGAAAGATTGTTTCTTTATTTAATGTTTTACATGTTCCTGATATTAGAAAAAACTTGGTTTCTAGTAGTGTTTTGAATAATTGTGGTTATAAACAAGTGATTGAATCTAATAAGTTTGCTTTATCTAAACATGGTGTGTTTATTGGTTTTGTCTATTTGTGTAATCAAATGTTCAGACTTAATATTGTTCGATCATGATAATGTTAATTCTGCTTTTATATCAACCTCTAAACTTAATGATTCAACCCTATGGCATGCAAGACTTAGCCATGTACACTTTAAAAGAATGTGAGATATGTCTAAGGATGGATTAATTCCAGCCTTTGATATGGACACTGAAAAGTGTAAAACTTGCATGATGACCAAAATTACTAAGAAACCATTTCAAAGTGTAAAACGTGAAACTAAAGTTTTGGAGCTGATTCATAGTGACCTATGTGATCTTCATGCTACTCCCTCTTTGGGGAATAAGAAGTACTTTGTGACATTTATTGATGATGCTTCTAGGTTTTGTTATGTCTATCTGTTACATACTAAGGATGAAGCATTAGATAAATTTAAAGTATTTAAAACTGAAGTTGAATTACAACAAGGGTCTCTAATCAAAAGATTTAGGACTGATAGGGGATGTGAGTACCTAGATACTCTGTATTTTCAGTCTGTTGGTATAATCCATGAAACGACTGCCCCTTATACTCCTCAGAAAAATGGTATTTCTGAAAGGAAAAACAGGGTGCTGAAGGAGATGGTTAATTCCATGTTGTCCTATTCAGGGCTGAGTCAAGGGTTCTGGGGTGAAGCTATGTTAACAGCTTGCTATTTACTAAATAGGGTTCCTAATAAAAGGAACAAGGTTACACCTTATGAACTCTGGACTAAAAAGAAACCCAACCTGAATTATCTCAGGGTTTGGGGTTATAGGGCTGTTGCAAGACTCCCTGATCCAAAGCAGAAAACTTTGGGTGAAAGAGGCATTGAATGCATCTTTGTTGGATATGCTGAGTATTCCAAGGCATATAGGTTCTATGTTATTTAACATAATGAATCTGTTTCAATTAACTCAATAATTGAATCAAGGGATGCACTATTTGATGAGAATAGATTCTCATCAGTCCCTAGACCAAGTCAAAGAATTCCAAATGGAACTGATGATATTGGTGTATCAGAGGTCCCTAATGAATTATCATCTCAGGGCCCTGATGAGGTTGTGGAACAACAACCTGAACCTGAGCTCAGAAGGAGCAATAGGGTCAGGACTCCAAAGTCATTTGGACCTGAGTTTCAATTATATTTAATTGAAGGTACAAGGAGTGAGGTCTCTGATCAATACTCCTATTGCTTCATTGTTGAGGATGATCCCAAAACATTTGAAAAAGCAATGAAGTCCCAGGATATTGCTTTCTGGAAAGAAGCAATTAATGATGAGATGGACTCCATCATGGGCAATAACACTTATGTGTTGACTGATCTACCACTTGGTTGCAAACCTTTAGGTAGCAAATGGATTTTCAAAAAGAAAATGAAGGTAGATGGAACTGTTGAAAAGTTCAAGGCAAGACTAGTTATTCAGGGCTTTAGACAAAATTCAGGAATAGTCTATTTTGATACTTATGCTCCTGTGGCTTATATCAGTACCATAAGATTGCTGATTGTTTTGGCATCAATTCACACTCTGATTATTCATCAGATGGATGTGAAGACAACTTTCTTGAATGGTGATTTAGATGAGGAAGTTTATATGAAACAACCTCAGGGCTTCATTATGCCTGGCAATGAAAACAAGGTGTGTAAACTGATTAAGTCTCTTTATGGACTAAAACAGGCACCTAAGCAATGGCATCAAAAGTTGGATGAAGTGGTTTTGTCTAGTGGTTATTTACTTAATCAGGCTGACAAATATGTATATAGCAAATTTGATGAATCTGGTAAAGGAGTCATCATTTGTCTATATGTTGATGACATGTTGATTTTTGGCACTGACCAAAATCAAGTTGACCTTACAAAGGAATTTTTGTTATCAAAGTTCTTCATGAAGGATATGGGGGAGGCTGATGTTATCTTGGTATTAGGATTAAACATGAAAGTAACAAAATTTCTATCTCTCAATCTCATTACATTGAGAAGGTGTTAAGGAAATTTAATTACTTTGATTGTACTCCAGTGAGTACTCCCATGGATACAAGTGAGAAGCTAATGCCTAATACTGGCAAAACTGTATCTCAACTTGAGTATTCTAGGGTGATTGGCTGCTTGATGTATGTCATGGCTTGTACAAGACCTGATATTGCTTTTGCTGTGGGTAAACTGAGCAGGTATACTAGTAATCCTAGTGCTCATCACTGGCAAGCAATTCAGAGGGTTTTTAAGTATTTGAAGAGAACTATGGATTATAGTCTCTCATATACTGGTTATCCTTCAGTATTAGAAGGATACACTGATGCAAGTTGGATCAGTAACACTGAAGATAATTCGTCTACTAGTGGTTGGGCATTCCTACTTGGTGGAGGTGCAATTTCTTGGGCATCCAAGAAACAAACTTGCATCACCAGTTCAACCATGGAATCTGAATTTGTGGCTTTAGCAGCTGCTGGCAAAGAAGCTGAATGGTTGAAAAACTTGCTTCTTGAGATTCCATTGTGGCCTAAACCTATAGCACCAATTTCTATCCATTGTGATAGTGCTGCTACATTGGCAAAGGCTTATAACCAGATGTACAATGGAAAGTCTAGACACTTAGGTGTCAGGCATAGCATGATTCGTGAACTTATCATGAATGGGGTGATATCTATAGAGTTTGTTAGATCTCAACAAAACTTAGCTGATCACTTGATGAAGGATTTGGCTAGAGACTTGGTTTTAAAGTCTGCTCAAGGGATGGGTTTGAAGTCCAATTTAGTCACTAAATGTTAAGATACCCAACTCCCTCCTGAGGAAACTTGGGAGCTGAGTTCAATGTGGAAAGCTGAATATTTAGTGGACTGGAGCACATCTTTTATTGTCATCCCAAGGTTGTGCTCAGAACTTGCTGGAAAAGGAGGATGAAGTCTTTACTTCTCAATGGTTAATTTCTTTGAAAAAGTGCTAAGCAAGAGCATGAATAAGGAGGACCCACCTATGTAAATGTTGAAGTTTTGCCGCTTCAGGAAGCTTTGGACTTTTAGCTTTTACAACATTTATGAATTGGATATGGACACATGGCTTGTATAGTGTCAGGTTTATTTAAGTGTTTGAAAATGTATGTGTATTTTATCTTCAGGTATTCAAATGGGTTGAAGGGTTCAATTCTTAGAACACCCTGATTCTCGAATATTTGAACGTGTAATGTACTAAGATGAGAATTCAATCTTCAAGATATTTTCATTTATGCATATGTTTTGTTTTGTGTTTAATTTTTCAGGCAAAGGAAGTAAACTAAATTTGGGGAGGATTGTTGAAAAATTTAGTGCACCTGAGGGATTAATTCGCACCTGGTAATGGGTTTGGAGGTACAGAGTGTACACCCATTTGGTCACTGAATCCCTTGACTCAATAGTGGTTATGAAAAGACTCTGTTGCTAGTGTGAATCTGACTCTGCTGCTAGCAGTTATGATTCTGTTGCTAGTGGATTCAAAGTACTGCTTGTTCAAAGTACTGCTCGGGTTTAACTACTGATTCCTGCTATTATGAAATGTATTAGTTAATTATGCATAATTCCATGGGCTAGGGTTTGAGTATTCTCTATTATAAATAGAAGTCATAACTTTCTGCATGATTACGATCAACACAAACCCTAAACACTTGAATACAATTCTGTTCTTGATTTGTGCCTAAAACAAGAACATCACTTGGTCTTATCCCATAGAGATATTCGTGTAACCCAGACATAGGGTCGAATAGTTTCTATTGGAAAGTGATAACACGATTTCAAGTGAATATCCAGTACCTTATTGATTATCTTAACCCTAATCTGGGAACTTGTTAACCTCAATTTACCAACAAGTAAGGCACTTCTAACCTAAGAGGAAGTTAGTGGGTTGTTACATTAGCTAATAAGGCTTATTGGCTAGGCCTACTTGTTTAGGCCCGTTTATCTTCTAGGGCTCTCTTATTTTTAGTCTATTTAATATCCTGTATTTTCAAGCTCTGTATTATGACTTATGAATACAATTTTCAGTTTTATATTGGTTTCTACATTTGAATCTGTTCTTAGGATTACGAGAAAGGCCTTGTATATATAGACGAATTTATCCTAAGTTGCAATACCAAAAGTAGCCTATTAGCGCTTACTTTTTTAATGTCGGTATGTGATCTTATATAGTTTACGTAAAACTTTCAAATAAATAAATCCTTTTGGCTATCACTCATCAAGATGAATAAGATATTCTATTATATAGTACAAAACACTGCGGCTATGAACGATTGTGGAAATACATATTGCATTATGCACACTCCCACGTGAACTCTATCCTGTATCTGTCTCGTGTTGGGAAAATAGTACTTCTCCGAAATGATTTGAAATATAATTCCAAATATTCCAAGACTGCAGAATTTATAAATTATTACTTATCTTATGGGACAGAAGAGTCATAAATTATTACTTATCTTATGGGACAGAAAAGACTTATGAATATATGTGTCTATTACTAACAAGGCATGCATGGAGTATTTACAAACAACAAACAAACATCCAAACCTTTTTATGTCTAAACCACGGACTAAGAATCCAACGATAAGAAAGCTACCTTCGAACTGTCTAGAAAGCCCACCTCACCACTTTTAGATTTCAAATTGCTTAGCTTGCTTATGTCATATACATATGAGTATATGACATGTTGGCATGTCACACATTACCTATTAATGGATATCTATGAAAGGAACAGTCAGCTTGACATGGAAAGCAAATTTTATAAATCTTTGATAAAAATAGTGATATCAAATAAATAGAAAGCAGCCCACCAAAAAGATGAAGCAACAACATAACCTTCCGAAATGAGGTCACGGGTCAAATTTAGTGAAACAACTTTAAACCGCTCCTTAAAAAAGAGGAAACGCAAAACACAAATGACTCATCCAACTAAAAGTTGTCGTCTTTATGTGCATATATAAATATCATGATCCACAAAACATAACCAGCACCTTCACCATTAAACATTTCAAACCTGCAAGATAACCAAACACAGCAGTGCAATTACAAATCATGGATACTAGACTTTCAAACACTGTCATGGGAATTCCAATCACATCAACAAGAGGCTTAATTTTGTCAAAACCTTACCAACCCCATTACTCTCTTTCTACAACCAAAAGCAGTGACATGCATTTGACTAAAAGTCATGCGGGTAAAAGTCTATTAGAAATAGTGAAACATAAGTTGAGTTATGGTGCCAAGATCCTACCACTTGCCCGCGAAGGAAAAATCTTCAGAAAGAATTTCACCACCACCGAGAGCGAAAAACTTGTGCATGCTTCTCGATGCTCCTTATACACCACAGCTGGTGCAATAGAAGGCATCCTCTTCGTGTCAACTGAAAGGGTTGGATTCTGCAGCGATAGGTCCCTCAAAACATATTCAGCAACTGGGGAGCTGCTGAAGTTTCAATATAAGGTATCAATCCCATTAAGAAAGATAAAGGGAGTAGGAGAGAGCGTGAACACGAAGAATCCATCAAACAAATATATGGAGTTAGTAACCGTGGATGATTTCAGCTTCTGGTTATTGGGATTTCAAAATTACAAGAAAACTCTAAGATCCATCCACCAGACAATCAGCTCAGCATGCTTAAGCTTCTGATTTCAAACAATGTTCTGAACTCCATGTAAATGTCAAATGTATTACACGATGTACTAGGACTAGAGTACTCAATTAGGAAATTGATGTATATATCTTTATGAACAGATGAGAGACAATAACAGTGATCAATTCCTATTTTTGTTTTGGTGTAATCATCTGAAACTTCAAGAGTACTCACGTACTCCCCGTCATATATTTCAGGGTTGTTAGTTTAACTAACAAATTCTCCAGGAGCGGGTTAGATTTTTAGTGGCTACTGTATGTGGAATATAGAAGAAAGAATTAGACAGTATTCCAATGAAAGTATATACATCAACAAACATAACATTATATCAACAGCCATCCACTTATCAACGAAATCATTTTTGTGCATTTCATTGGTTCCATGTGTTCTGCAAGACGTGCAATGACAAGGATTACATGACAAGGCACAATATATATATATAGACCTAAGAATATATTGAAGAAGTACACATCTTTACTCTCTATTTAGTATGGTAGCAGCATGTTTTTATGTGAGCAGAATATACATGCAACACCTACACGCGCCCAAACTTGATGGAACAATGTTTCTTATATATCAACTTTTTTCTATCTCTTCACCTTGGTTTCACACTTTGTAAAGTCAGAGCATCCAATTGTTTGGCAAACACACAAAAAGCCTTGCAGTTATGTGAAAATGAATGACAAAAGCATAGCCGGATTAGTTATTGGCGGCCTAGCATATATATAGCATTGACCAAATAGTTATTGGTTATAGTGAAGAGAGTGGCCACAAATAGTCCTGGCCATTGAACTGCTCATTAAGAATTTCCTGATGCAATAATGGTCAATAGTGGTCACAGATGGTCAAGGAAGGCCAATATTCAAGAATTTACTCAGCTGTTTAGTTTATATTGGGGGCCAAATGGCCAATAATACTTGTATATCATGATTTTTGAAAAGAACCCCTTTTTGTGTGACCATTAGAACTTTGCCGTTGTTTTTCGCATCTCCATCTTTAATACTATGTATACAACATCCGTAATGTAATTTTAGTTTTGAAAGGGAGATGGAAAGATAAAAAATATCCCATGTTCTAAAACCATGAAATTGGCAATATAGCATAAGAAAGGCCGCTTTACACATCAATCCGATTAAACAAATAAAAAGACCATTATCTCACCATTCAACGTTGTTAGCTTGCTTATGTCATTAGCATGTGACTTGCTTCCATGTTGATTCTAAAATATTTTTTCAGACTTTTGGATCTTGAAAACTAACGGATATCCATGAAAGAAATTGTCGACATGACAAAAAAAGAACAAAGTGATGATATAGATCTTATTTAAAGAGACAGTGTCAATAAAGAAAAATTTGCCCATACAAACCTTTAAAAATGAGCTCACAAGTCAAAGGGCCGGGGGTGCTGAATCTATTCAATCAGGCTTTATTTCATTCTCTCAAATTCAAACAACCACAAAACATGACACACGGATGACTCATCCAAGTTAAAGATGTAAGTTAATGGCATCTTTATCAGCTTATAAATATCATGATCCAAAAGACATTACCTAACAACTTCAGTATCAAGCACAACCAAATCATAGCAACCGAAGATCAAATTATGGATCATAGACTTTCAAGCAATGTCATGGGCGTCACAGTCAAATCAACAAGAGGGCTACTTTTGTCTAAACCTTATCAACCTCTTGTAACTCTTCCCACTTCTTCGAAAATCAATGCCATTGAAAGAAAAGACAGTCTTGTGGTCTCAATTAAAAATCATGGTAATTGTTTTTACTTCTTTGATTTAACGACGAAACAGTTCTATTTAACTCCCTCCATCTAACTAACAAAGTTTTTAATTAATCTTGTACTTCCAGTGACCTTAGGACCCAAACTATTAAATATTGTGAAGCACAAGTTGGGTTATGGTGCCAAAATCTTTCAACTTGGTCGCGAAGGAAAAATCTTCAGTAAAACTTTTGGTACAAGTGATTGTGAGAAGTTGGTGCATGCTTCTCGATGTTGCATATACACTACAGCTGGTGCGATCGAAGGCACCCTCTTCGTTTCAAATGAAAGGGTTTCATTTTGCAGTGATAGGTCCCTTAAAACGTATTCTACAACAGGAGAGGTGTTAAAGTTCCAATATAAGGTAGGGAGCCTCCAATACATATCATGCAAAATTGGCTAGGTTTTTTTTTTTTTTTTTTTTTTTAAATTAATTATTTATTTATTTTTTTTTATTATTTATTATTATTATTTTATTTTTTTTTAAGTAGTATATTGGCATTGTTGTTTCTGTAGGTGTCAATTCCATTAGGAAAGATAAAAGGAGTAGGAGAGAGCTTGAACATGAAGAGGCCATCAAAGAAGTATCTCGAGTTTGTGACTGTGGATGGTTTCAACTTCTGGTTCTTGAGCTTTACAAATTGTAAGAAAACTCTAAGATATCTTTGTCAGACAATTAGTCACAATTGCTTAAGCAATTGATCTAGAATATTAGTTTTCGACTTCATGTTAATGTTAATTATACAACATTACGTTGTAAGGCTACTTTCTAATGGGAAGAGAATGTAAATATATTTGTTGATTAACAGATTTTTAATGGCCGGTCACCCATTGTTTATCTGTTTGGTGCTGTTAACATATAAATACTCTACATTTTTGGGCGCCATGAGTTCAGATTTCATTTTGTTCTACTTGAGCATCGTGAGTTCAGACTTCAATTTGTTTCTCTTTTATAACGACCAGATTGAAATTACAGGCCAAACACAATACTGTAAATTATAAAGCTAACAATATAACGGAACATACATTTTTACTCTTAATTTTACATACAATGTTATATGCTTATAGCTAATCAGCTATATATGTTTAGGATAAAATATTGTTAATCCTCAAACATCTAAGTAGAGGCTATATTTCTTCTATAATTAGACGTTCTATTTCTACAGAGTCATACGTACAATCAACCTGCAAGCATCACTGAGTTTTGAATATATTATGATACACATCTTTAATCGGTGTCGCTGGTATGTAAAATGAACACATATCTATAAAAACTGTACTATGTCAGTTCTTATATATTGTAATTAATAAAATAACTTTTTTTTTTTTAAATGATCCTTGACAATTAGAGTTTCATAATCAGTATATGCTGATTTTCTTTTCAATTTCCTGGGGGACAGTAAAGGTATATCTAGAAATCGCCTATTGGTATTTGTACTTATGACATGGCCTATAAATAGTCTACTTTGGTTTTACAAATGGAGTAGAAAATATCAGAAAATGCTCATGTCATATAACCATAAACTATAACTTATAGCATAAGAATGTTACCCTCTTAATTTACACCTCAATATGATAAGCAAAAATAAAGGTGATCTCACCACTTGCATATCTCTTTGCCTTTCTTGCTCATGTAATCAATATGTGACATGTTTCCAAGTCGATTTTATATTTTACAGAGTCAGCATATATAAAAAGAAAAGCCAGCATGACAACCGGAAGTGTAGCCGTTAAATAATAAATAAAACATAACAACCAAAGTAAATGCATAAACCTAATCCGGATAACCAATATTAATAAAGGATTAGTAGCTACCCCAGAAAATAATCAAGTACGGAGTACTATTTATTTATTATATTTTATTTTCAATGGCAAATAAATTGTAATAATGAAGATATAGACTAGCAAGCAGCTAGAATACAAAGAGCTTAGGAAACATCCCAAACCACAAAGCACGACACATGGATGATTTAACAAAGTTAGTTCTAATTGTGAAACTCGACATATCTCGGTTTAAAATATCTTTTTTTTTTCTGGATCATTAGAATAGTGAAATCGGTATGCCTTTTTTAATGGGACAGAAAAGGTATATATAGAAATCACCATGTGCTATGTGTACTAATGACATGGCACATACATACATACATAGTGTACCCTGGGATCAACAAATAGATTAGAAAATATTTAAAATGGCTTATGTCATCTACTCCATAAACTATAACTTATAAGATAAGAAAGCTATCTTCTTTACACTTCAATCTGATATAAACAAAATAAAGTCCATCACACCACTTGCATTGATGTTTGCTTTTCTTGCTCATATAATCAAACCTTATCGGAAGGGCCAATATATCAGTAAAGGAAAAGTAGCCTAGAAAAAAAGTTAACAATATCTTTACCAAACCAGTCAAAATTGTTAAATCTATTCTCAAGACTACTTTTAACTTTTTAAGCATCCACGTTCAAACCACAACTAAATATGACACATATATGAGTCATCCAGCAGCTGCAAGTTGTTAGTTTATGCCATGCACCTTTACTAGCTTATAAATACCATGATCCAGAATACATTAACCATCAAGTTCAGCATTATTCATTTTCCACACCTTAGAAGCAACTAAAGTGCATCAATCCTAGATCATAATATGGATAACAGACTCCCAAAAAATGTCACGGGCATCCCGATAGTATCAACAAGGGCTCTATTATTATCTAAATCATATCAACCGCATAACCCTCTTCCTATCACAGAAAATGCAGACAGTTATGCAGTCTCGACTAAAAATCATGGTAATAGTCTTGCACTTACATTTCAACTACTAACGATTCCGTTATAATATTTTGATTATTCTCGGTCGATCTAACAGAGTTGTACTTTTTTTACTTACAGTGGGATTAAGACCAAAACTAATAGAAACTGTGAAACGCAAGTTAAGTTATGGTTCCAAGCTCATACCACTTGGTCGTGAAGGAAAAATCTTCAGAAGAGGTTTTAGCACCAGGGATGGTGAGAAGTTGTTGCATGCTTCTCGATGTAGCATATACACAACAGCTGGCGAAATCGCAGGCATCCTCTTCATTTCAACAGAAAAAGTTGCATTTTGCAGTGAGAGATCCATCAAAACGTATTCTACATCATTAGAGGTGTTAAAGTTTCAATATAAGGTGTCTATCCCACTAGAAAAGATAAAAGGAGTCGAAGAGAGCACAAACTTGCAGAGGCCGTGTAAAAAGTATGTGGAGTTAGTGACCGTGGATGATTTTAGCTTCTGGTTCTTGGGGTTTCCAAATTACAAGAAAATGCTAAGATACCTCCGACAGATAATGAGTCATGACTGCTTAAGTGATTAATGTCAAAGACTGTCCTCATTTCTAGATAAATTTGAAACATACAAAGTTTCATGTGGTTACAGTGAAACAGAACATGCCTCAAAAAGGCATTGTTAAAATGAGACCCTCTAAATGAACCGCACATTTTCAGAGCGATTCATGTGTGGGGATGAGCCCTATAGACCTGGAGATTAATGAAGCATATCTGTGGATTGTAGTGTATATGGACTTCAAGGTATGGCTTCCATGTTTAACAGCAGATGTAGTTTTCTGTCTCCATTTGCATATGAGGTCATACTTAAGGTGCAAGATTGGTGGCTCATGATACTTTTTGTACAAAGACCAAGTTACTGTATGGCTTCATATTACTGAACAGTGAGGGATAGTTAGCAGGTTTGAACATAGAAGTATCACAAGACAATTGTGTCCATATATCTTAGTTGGAAATGAGTGTCGGGCACGGCTGGCCAGGGAACATGTTGGATCATAAACTTGATTTAGCCTGAGAATGGTATGGAAGTTTCTAGAAAGTCGTAGAATGGTATGGAAGCTTCTAGAAACTCGTAGAATACTCATAGAAAATATCTTTGTGAAATATCTAGAATGATACTAGAAATATCTAGTTAGAATTATCTAGAATTAGACATCTAGATAAGGATAATGATGTATTAAGAATTATCAAGATGATGATGCAAGAAGAATCTAGATCGTAGTAGAATATCCATGAAAATATCTAGTCGCTAGAACATTCCATGGAGTAGTATAAATAGGTGTTAGGGTAAGCATTTGTACCAAATGAAGCAAAGTTATGGAATAAAAGTTCTATTGTGAAAGTTCTCTAAGTATTCCTCTCTTCGTAAGCCTAAAAGGCCCTCGTGTTTTCCAACAGAGCACCCATTGTGGCTACCATAATCGATCATTAATCAGGATTAAATCTGTATGTCTTTATAGAAATTGTGCCGTTATCAGAGATCAAGCTTGGACTCATTGCATTCTTTTAGTTTTGGGCCTTGTTATAACTTTTTCCATCATTATATCCTGAATATAGCTGAAGTATAATCTATGTATTGTTTTGTCTGGAGAGTATCCAAATCTCCACTTTAGTCTTCATAACACAAACCAAAACAAACAAAATCTGTTTGCCTTTCAATTTCTATATGACTATGAAAGTGCCAGGCATCAAGCTACATCCTAGGGAGAGACTTTTGTAATTATTATTTTTTTTTCAACGGCTTTTTAATAATAAGGGTTAATAGCATGTGATAGCAACGTACTTTCCCATTTGTTCCATTATCAGATACGAACACAAAAATTTGCCATAATCACCATCCAACTCTATGCTCCGTTAGTCCTTTTGGCATGTTTCAGCAACTTACTTTCCCATTTGTTTCATTATCATACGTTTTGACTAACGACCGTTTGTAATTAACTAAAAAACATGTTTTCTTACGTGTTCATACGTTTTTATCCATTTTCATACGTTTTTATCCGTTTTTATATGTTTTCGCCCGTTTTCTTACGTTTTTGTTCGTTTGCACCGTTAGTCCTTTTGGCTAACGAAAGTTTGTAATTAACTCAAAAATATGTTTTTCTTACGTTTTCATACGTTTTTATATGTTTTCAAGCGTTTTTTTGCTTTTAAACATATTTTTGAGTTAATTACAAATGGTCATTAGTCAAAAGGACTAACGGTGCAAACAAAAATGTAAAGAAACAGGCAAAAACGTATAAAAACTCGGATGGGAACGTATGAAAACATAAGAAAAACATATTTTGAGTTAATTACAACAGGTCGTTAGTCAAAAGGACTAACAGTGCAAACAAAACGTATGATAATGAAACAAAATTTGAAAGTTGGATGGGTATTGTGGTATTTTTTTGGGTTCGTATCTGATAATGGAACAAATGGGAAAGTATGTTGCTATACTAGTATCGTCTTGTTTAATTTTCTGGTTTGCAAGCTGTCGTGCATCACACAAGACAGACGTGTATGAAAAAAAAATTTATATCTCTAGAAAAAGTTATAAGCAATTGCGAAAACTTTTATATATGCATAAAAAATTGTAGCAAATATACATCATCGCACATACTTGCATGCAGCATATATAATATAAGTAACACTTGATTAATAATCTCATTATTCTTAAGTTCTTTATAGGGGAAATGATATTAAAAGGTATTATACTTGCCACAAATTTATCAAATAGGTAGTGAACTATTTTTTTTTTATTTTGAGGGTAATTTTCTTTCAAAATCATCATCTTTAGGGTATTTTGTAAAAATTTTGGACAATTTTGCCCCTCATAACTAATACAAAGGGTATGTTTGGCAAAAACTAGCTGTAAGCTGTATGCTGTAAGCTGTTAACTGTAAATTATAAGTTGTAAACTGCAAGGCTGTTAATATGAGCTGCAAGCTGTATCTTTTTTTCAATAAAAGTGTTTGGTAAATTAGCTGTTAAATGTAATTATAAGCTGTTGATAGTTATTTTACGTTTTAACAGCTCTGAAGTATTTTAAAAGCTTCATGAATCAGCTTTTCATTTTGGAGCTATTTGTTTAAAATAAAAGCTAGAAGTTAATGTATCCAAACAGAGCTATTTGTTGTTTAGGAGATTATTTTTGTAACAAAAAGCTTACAGCTCCAAAAAAGCTGCGTACCAAACAGGCCCAAAATTTTTTTCCCCGAAGGACAAAATTGTCCAAAAATTTTGCAAAATACCCTAAAGATGATGAATTTGAAAGAAAATTACCCTAAAAATGAAAAAAAATAGTTCACTACCCATTCGATTAATTTGTGGCAAGTATATTACCTTTAAATATCATTTACCGTTCTTTATATGAGCTTTATAATCTATGATGGTTCTAGATTACTAACAATGCGAGTCCGCAATATAAATCATACAGCATTAATTGCCATATACTAAATATAGTACGTCAGATATCAAGATGTACAGCATCAAATCCCAACAGTAATTAGGAAGAAAAAAAAAATAAACCCAAAAATAAGTACCGCGCGCATATGGATTACACAATTGTCCAGGTCAAGGAAAATTTAACAGTTGACTGTTCGCAATCAGTCCTCATTTTTTAAGCTTAATGATCGGGAGGCCTAAACACATGACATTAGCTTATTGGTTTGTGAAGAAGCGCACCCCTTTGTTATAACTAATAAAAAACTGACACATATGTTTAGGCACAAAATTAAAATTAGGCTTAAGTATAGACCTCCCAGTTAGTTCTCATATTGATAGAATCCTCATTCCATTGGCTCTTCTTCGAATAGAGGTTTCAGTTACTGCTTCACTCATTCGGAACTCGTTTCATTGGCTTGTCTTCAGCCCATATGCCTAACACGGTACGTAGTGTCTATGTTAGATCCCATTTGTGGTTACTTTTGTGAATTCCTGGAATATGGACTATTTAATTTCTAGTGAAGTGCCAGGAAATGACAAGTACTCCTCCCAAGTACCTTTGCTAAGTTTATTCGATGGTTTTGTGATGGGAGAATATGAATAATGCGACATAACAATATAGGCAATCAAGTACTAATAATGTAGCATGCAGCATAGACCCAAGAAGCCATGTTAACTCATCATTGGATACATGCATAAATACATTGACACTATATGTAAATTATACAGTTCCCATTTCCAACCCGTGCGTTTTCCTTGTATAAGCGGATCAAGCTACATACATTGAACTACTGATATTTTTAAATGATACAAATTTTTCGTATTATTATCTGATTGATCATAGGGTCAACTTTCTGTACTTATCATTTGAATAGATCAGACCACATGTGCTCTACTAAAAAGGCTAAGTAGCCTTGTATGTAAACTGATCACACTCAAAACATGTTATGACAATCAAGACACTGAAATCCCATATCAACATACATCTTTTCTCTCATTATAGAAAGCAGCCATGCAAAAAAAACATGTAATACATGCATTTGAAACTTACATTTAATTATCACTTTTCAACATCATATCAAAGGCTTAAACAGTCCATACTGACTGCATGATGTAGGCATCTCAAGGTTTCCTTATGTTTAAAAAAGCCCATAAACCAAAAGCTGAAATCATCAATTGTCACTAACTCAACAAATTTGTTTGATGCATTCGTAATGTCCATGCTCTCTCCTACCCCTTTAATCTTACTTAATGGGATTGAAACCTACACAAAAAGAAATCAAAGTCAGTAAATTATTTCTAGATCAGCAAAAATTTGAACTAGATGAAAGAACTTTGGAGCCACCTACCTTATATTGGAACTTTATGAGTTTCCCTGTCGTAGAATACGTTTTGATGGACCTATTACTGCAAAATGCAACCCTTTGTGTAGAAACAAAGAGCAATCCAGCAATCGCACCTGTTGTAGTGTATAAGTAGCATTGAGAAGCCTGCAACAGTTTCTCGCCCTCTTTGATACCAAAGCTTTTCCTGAAAATTTTATCTTGGCTGCCAAATTTGATAACTTTAGCACCATAACTCAACTTGTGTCTCATGATTTCAACTAGTTTCAGTCCTAAACTCACTGCACGTCACAAAAGCATGAAAATTATATAATGTTGTTTGTAGAGATGGTATTCTTTTTTGCTAGAATATAGGAGCGAGAAATTTACCATAATTTTTAAGCCAGACTGCAAAACCGTCTTCTCTCTCTATGCCATTGATCTTGCAAGAAGTGGTAGAAAGAGGGTATTGAGGTGGATTAGGATTAAACAATAGTAGTTCCTTTGTTGGCCTTATCGGAATTCCAAGATCATGTTCTGCGAACATGGGATCCATTTTATGATGATTTTTGTGATTTGGTTGCCTCGGATGTCAGATGCAGTATACTAATGTGTAAAGCCAAATTCTAAGTTTCCGAATAATGTTTTGTGAATGATGATATTTATAGCCGTATAAAGATAAAATTAACCAATTTGATCGACTCATCTGTGTCTCGTCACTTTTGGTGCTTTGACTTGAGCGCATAAAATAAAGTTAGATAGAGTGAATTATGTCACTGAATTACTTGAATCTTTAGTGGTTCAGCTTTTCTTATATTTTTTTCCTGTTGTGGGAGGGGGTGACGCTCGTTACTTTCCATGTATGAGAAAATCAGATT
This sequence comes from Artemisia argyi, assembly GCA_030686995.1. Classification (NCBI taxonomy): domain Eukaryota; kingdom Viridiplantae; phylum Streptophyta; class Magnoliopsida; order Asterales; family Asteraceae; genus Artemisia; species Artemisia argyi. Next base: position 161,950,754 of record CM060697.1, on the reverse strand, counting down.
ATAGTCGACATCAACAAGCCACACGGAAATTAGCTAACCATGCTAAGGAACCTGAAATGGAAGTAATGAGGTTGGCTTTATTTTGGTTAAGTTAATAATATTGAGCTGTAAAGTAGTGACAAAGGAAGCTTTGTTATCTTTTAATTCCTGTTCCATGGGTACACATCATCAGATCTTATGAAACTTTTTCCACTGTACGTTGATGGAATCCCAAGTAGGTCATGCCATATATCAAAGGAATTGAGAAATGATATGCTTCATGCTGCAATAAATGATCCCTTTGTGCATGATAAAAAGAATCCTTTTAATATATAATCTTTCTTTGTTTTATGTTCTATCAACAGAAAGTAATATTGTTCTTTATCATTCAAATCTTTTTTGAAATAAAACAGTCTTATTTCAATATCTATTTATTTAAGCTATAAGTGTTTAAACATACCACTTATAAGTTATTTATACGTTGTCCATACGATTGGACCATTAATCTGGATTGAATTTGAAAATGCTAAGTAACATTTTTTTTCTTAGGGTGAAATTCATCTAGTTTATGATCTTACAGTACTGCTGTTACTTAAAGTGAATAATGCATCTCGCGTACATCTTATCTTCGATACTTTAATCAAAAGATCCTGTGCCCAAACTTGCTACTGATATGAATGTCATGGATAATGGTTTCTAAGTTTTCACGCATGTGTGTAAATTCTTCTTGTAATTTTATGTTCATTTTGTAACGCTCTATTCCCCCTTGTATCTTTTTCTAGCTCCTTGCTAGCTTCTAAAACAAATGCCATTCAAAAAGATTATCCTTATTTTGTGGTTAAATTATTCTTGTAGGATCCAGTGGTTTCATCTCATCTTGGTTGGTTTGGTTACTAGTTTGACTTTCCTTCATGTTCTCTGTGGGAGATCAATCGAGAAGGTCGATGACTTACTTTTGCAAGTTTCAAGTTCATATCAATATCTCATCTGCAATAGTTTGTGTAATGGGTTGCAAGTTTTCATTTTAAGTTAGATGTGTTCTTGAGTAGATCTCAGTTTCACCGCAATGTTCAATTAAAGTATTCACCAAAAAATTACATTATGATTATAAATGTCTTTTTACATTTGAATGTGACTTTGAAATTACTACATCATCAATTGCTTAAGCATACAAGATTGATCGCATGATGGAGGTATCTCAATGTTTTCTTAGAATTCATAAAGCCCATAAACCAGAAGCTGAAATCGTCAACTGTCACCAACTCCACATAATTGTTTGATGGTCTCTTCATGTTCAGACTCTCTCTTACTTCATTAATCTTCCCTAACGGAATCGAAACCTACACATAAAAATCATCATGTCAAACGCAAAAATGGTCAAATAATGTACACAATATAAGAATACTTTCAAGGTTTTCATACCTTATATTGGAACTTTAGCAGCTTGCCAGTCGCAGAATATGTTTTGATTGACCTATCACTGCAAAAAGCAACCCTTTCATTAGACACAAAGAGCAAGCCTGCAATCGCGCCAGATGTTGTGTATAAGTAGCATTGAGAAGCTTGCAACAGTTTCTCTCCCTCTTTAATACTAAAGTTTTTCTTGAAGATTTTATCTTGGCTGCCATATTGGATGATCTTTGCACCATAACTCAACTTGTGTTTCATAATTTCAATCACCTTTGGTCCTAGACTCACTGCATATCACAAAAAATAAGAGAATTATAAGATAGGTAGAGAGATTACAAGTGGGATGTAGCTAGAATATTAGAGCAAGATAATTACCATAATTTTTAAACCAAACCGCAAAACTGTATTCTCGCTCTTTGCCATTAATTTTGGATGAAGTAGTAGAAAGAGGGTAATGGGATTGGTAAGGTTTAGTAGACAATAGTAGTCCCTTTGTTGATCTGACTGGAATTCCTGTAACTTCTTTCAAGGATCGGATTGCTGTGCTTTGGTTGTCTTGAACGTACGCCATAACTTATTCAAACGTAAGTTGTTTATCTCTGAAGCTAAAGACCAAGTTGCTGACTAAAGAGTTTTGAACCATGATATTTATAGGCATATAAAGATGGCAAAAAGAGTCACCTCTGACCCATGATTATTAGTGGTTTATGAGCATAAAAGAAAGTAAGATCGAGTGAATTCACTTCTGTCGTTGAATTGACTTGCTTAGCTCAATCAAGAAAGTTTGGTGATTGTGCTTTTCTTGATTCGGGGTCCAGAGGGATGCTTTTCCTTCATAATGTCATTACTTTCCATGTCATATATCAGTTGGTAATGAAACCATATTGATGAATGGAAAAGGCAGATTATAGCCTACATGCCGCTAACAAGTGGCATCAAAATTAGCTAACCAGGCTAAGGAACCTGATATGAAAAGAGTGGTAAGATTGGCTTTATTTTGATTAATCAGATTGAGTTGTAAAGTAGTAGCAATTGAAGCTTTGGTTATCTTTTTAATTCGTAATACACGGTTGCAAATCATATCGGCGGATCTTATGAACCTTTATCCAGTGTTGGTAGAATCGTAAATCGGCCATAGCATGTTCTATGGTCAAAAGAATTGGGACATGGTATACATCATGATGCAATGTATGCTCCATTTATGTCAAAAAAAGAACCCCTTGTATACCTTTTTCTTTGTTCTGTCCTTCTGGAGAATGTTTTGTGTTTCACATTTTATCACAAAGTGAAGTTCTTCATTTTTCCTGCTTTTTGGAGATTAAAAGGATTGAAAGTAAAGGTGGCCTAGTAGCTTTTGCTTAACAAGTTTATTCAAGATTAAGCACATGATGTTATTAGTGTTCCCAATCATAAGTTTTGTGATCACCTTCTTTGACTAATGTATTTAATTAGTCTGTTAGTTTGTTAGTTATCTATAAGCAGATGCTAAATCCATATATTTACGCTTTGAAGTTTATTGAACTACGTTTTATAGTTAAAACTTCATCAAAATCATTTTATTTACCAAAAATAATAATAATAATAAATAAATAATAAAAATAAATAAATAAATAAAAACCCTTGAAGCTAGCCCCTAATAACGAAAAATTCTTCCTACATGAAGCTGGCTTCCTCACAATACAATTTTTAAAGGTTGTTACTATAATATAGCGTTTGTTACATACATATAGAAATAAAGCAACATAAATATTACTAAATTGCTATCTAGGAGTTTAGACTTGAGACTCCATTATTTTTGTTCTTAAACTAGTCATTTTTTTAAAGACAAAGAAAAGGATGTTTAAGCAAACGGACCCCACAAATTTTGGACAATTTGTTAATTCATGAAGATGGAGTCTTTCATGCTACCTCATCTTATCACCTCAGAAAACTTCAATATGAAGCCTTTTTTGTATGGAGTAGTTCATCAAATATCTAGGCTCTATGACACATGTTACTAGCAAGCACATTATAATTCTTATAAAAGTTAATTGTGATGCATATTCTTATTGATGAATTGATATATCATACCATTAAATATGAATTTCAAATGCTGCGATATGATATAAGAAATGGGAATAGAAGGGAAATTTGATAAAAGGTGCTTTATTATATACATTTTCTCACTCAAGTATCTTACGTTGTGTTCTCGAGTTTGTTTTTAGAAGGAAAAGAAAAAAAAATGAAAAGAAATAGAAAAATTATTGTGTTATAGAGTTTTTATCAAACAGAAAAGAAAGGAAATAGAAAGGATTTGATAGAAAAATTAAAAGATTTTTCCCCCAAAATTTTCTGCTCAAATATGGGCGAAGGTAAAAAAAAGCATAACTATAACATTTTTTTCTTTTTTATTTCTTTTCATCCTAATTTGAGAACACGACTTTGTTTATTTTCCTTTCATTTTCCGTTCATTTTCTTTCAACTCGAGAACATGAAATATAAATGCAACTTTCTTTTCTTTCCACTTCTTTTCTTTACCTATCATTCCTATTCTCACAAGAAAAAACTCGAGAACAGGATGTAAAAGTGCACTCATTGAATTTTTATGCTTGAAAAAAAAAACCAAAAAAAAAAAACAAAAAACCTTTCGGAAAAAACTCTTTTGTTGTACTTTTTTACTCTCTTTCTTATTTTTCAAACTCCATAGCTAATTAAAGTCTCAACGACATCTCTAATCCTATTAAGTTTTATGTTTTAATAATCATACCGTTCAATCTAAAATACTTTCCTCTTGAATTTAATATCGGTTTCGACATGGTTTCGAGTTGTTTATCGAAAACGAAATTGAAATCGATAACCCATGAACTTATACTATACATTGGCGACTCCCTGTGAAGGCTGCGATATGATAATATTTGTCTGCTTTTCTCATCCACTTGCTATGGTGTCTGAGTAAACTATCACGTCGTCACACATGCGATATACTTCAATGCTGGCGATAAACACTCAAAATTTGATGTTGTCACGTGAGTATCACGTGGCATTGCATTTCCCTCCCTATATATATTAAACACTAACCTTATGCCCCTCAACACTTCATCCATGACTAACATTTGTATTTTTTTTTTCATACATACATGACACCCGTTCCTTTCAACGCATGAGTCATGATTACTTCATGCCGGTAGATGGTCAAATCAGTAGTCTTCGTCCTCTTTATCTTCTTGATTTAGGGTTTAACCTCAGGCTCTATTGCATATGCTTCAAGAGAACTTGAGCCCCACTTCTTGGTGATAAAGACCATGTGTCAAAACTTCTTCAATCCTCGGTGTTATTGGTTGCTAACCTGAGCTAGACGGTTGTCACATTATGCGCTTCTCCAAAACTTCTTTACAGACGCTTGCATGTGGGAAGATGTTTGACGTTGATGTTGTGGACACCATAGATGGCGATGGCACGAATGGAATTCTTGGACCCTTTAAAAAAAACAATTGTTATAAGAACAGCAGAATGTCATGCTTAAACTTTGAAGATATGTAACGATGATGATAATTTTTAAAAGTGAGAATGACGGTCTAATAGTTATATAGTGGAATGGGGTTAAATGAAACGTCGTGACTAAAATGAAACGCCAAAAGGTTTGGTGGATATCTAAACGGCGTTACTTATTGCACACAATAAACAAGAACACGCGTAGGTACACGAAACAAAACACAAAGTAATTATGTTGAGAATAAGATTTATTAATTAATTTTATATTACACATAAAAGCATGAACAATAAAAATACATTCGTAAAACAAAAATACATTAAACCAACATAAACTACATCAAATTTGTTGCCATACATTAAATCCATAAAGGACTTAAACTAGATGGGATTGATACACCCAGTTGATAGAAATTATGCCAAATTTATGGATAGTCATTGAATCCAAAGAGGACTTGAAAATCCTTGGATCAACATATTTTGATATAAATCTTATGCAAGTAACGTAGATGGGAAAGATGGTGGAGTAAAACTTCCCAAACCACGTTAAGCATAAGTTGGAGTGTAAAATCCTTTCATGTTAAGAAAAAGTTTGAGTGTCGATTCCTTCTCAAACCTTCTTTATCACAGGCCCTTTCGTTTCTAGGAATTCAAATAGGGAACAAAACCCTAATGCATTGAAAATCAAATCAAGAAACGTCGGTGTGTTAGACATACATATTGAAGCCTTTTGGCTTGGTGTTTAGTTAATAGGCTTAGCCCATAATAAGTTTTGTTTCTAGAATAATCATTAATGATTATATAATGTAAATGTTTATTAATCAACAAGCAGGCAATTATAATTATAATATGGTATCAGAGCAGTGCAACAAGTGTGTCTTCATATGCATGATCCTAGAGAGCCTCATTTTGCAGCTCTCAAGCGGGTTTTACGTTATGTTCGTGGTACGTTGGACTTTGGTCTCCAACTTTATGCCCCTTCTACTGGTTCTCTCGTTGCTTATTCTGTTACTGATTGGGCTGGTTGTCCTACTAATAGACGTTTACTTCTAGTTATTGTGTTTTCTTGGGAGATAATCTCCTCCCGTGGTCATCCAAAGGTCATCATGCTCTCTCTAGATCGAGTGCAGAGGCAGAGTAAAGAGGCATTGCTAATGTTGTTGCTGAAACAGCCTGGCTTTGTAAACTTCTTCGTGAGCTTCATATACCATTAATCTCTGCCACCCTTGTTTATTGTGACAAAGTAAGTGTTATTTACTTGACAGCTAATCCGGTTCAGCATCAGCGGACTAAACACATTGAGATCGATATTCATTTTGTTCGTGATATGGTTGCTCTTCGTGTGCTTCATCTGCCCTCACATTATCAGTATGTTCCAAGGGTTTACCGATTGCGCTATTTGAAGAGTTTCGTGTCAGTTTGAGTGTTTGGTCATCTCCCGCTTAAACTGCGGGGATGTATTAGACATAAATATTGAAGCCTTTGGGCTTGGTGTTTAGTTAATAGGCTTAGCCCATAATATGTTTTGTTTCTAGAATAATCCTCAAGGATTATATAATGTAAATATTTATTAATCAACAAGCAGGCAATTATAATTCTAATAGGGTGTGTATAAGAATCCCTATTATAAACCATAATTTCTTCAGGGAATATGAGAGAATGGATAAGGCCGAATTAAACAATGATCGTGTCAACTCCAGCCCCTGAAAAATGATTAGGGTAAACAACCCGAGGTCTCATGACGTAAAGTGATGAAGACCTCGAGGTGTCGAGTTGGATACAAGTCCAATCTAGTGTAAAGTGAGAAGGTATAGTGTGAGACAATAACAAATCCAAAATAGTTTTATTTATTTATTTTTACGCCAAGATAAATGAATGTTTATAAAAATTTGTTTAAAGATTAGCATAAGTGTTACAGAGTATTATTTAGACAGTGTATTGAGAGAATGTTTGTATGTAAGAATAAAAACCCATGACGCAGTGGGTGGATTTATAGAGAAATTTTTTTATCGTAAATGGTATCGATATACCAAGTTTCCCAAAAGACACGACGTTTGAAGTAAATAGCATTAATTATACCATTGCAGGATATCGCAGTACCCATCGACCCAAAGGCAATTGTTGAGTGAACTGTATCTTCTTTGTGTTAGTTAACCTAAGCCGCACCCTTACTGCTGGGGTGGGGCTCAGCCTCCGAACCGTACGTGGGATGAGTTTCTACCTCATACAGCTCGGGATGAAACCAAGGAGAAGTTTCGGAGAGATGGAGAGCCAGCAACTGACAGTCAGGGCAGGGATAAGCTCCCTTCTTCACAAGCTTATCCCCCAAAAAACCGACCTGATAACGATTCCCATTTATTCTATTCCATCCCATTCCGGGATAGGCGGCTAATACTAATGCATCGATTGGTATCTTACTGATATCAAGTAAACCCTCTGTCCCATATTAATCCAGTTTTAACTTTTGAAGTTTTTCTTTTTCAAGTTTGACTTTAAATATTTTTCTTTGTGTTATATAATATTTGATGAAAATTATGTCAATGAAAGTACATTTAAAACCTAATTCACTCATACATTTTGCATCAAGTATTATATAAAATAAACAAAAATATGTAAGGTTAAAAATTATATATATCAAACTGGACATTTAATATGGGACTGAACTACTGAAGGAGTATGTTTCAAACGTATCTTTTTCATATCGTGTGACATCGTTGAGACTATAGAGATAGATTTTAGGAAGATCTTGTCAGTTGCAAGTTATATGGGGAGAGAAAAGTTAATCTTGATATTTTTAATTTTAGAGCATATAAGTTAAAAGAAGTACACTTTCAAAACAATTAGGTGAAAGAGTATACACAATAGAGCATCTTTCATAAAATTTATCTAATAAAATAGTTTTCTTAAATATAAAACAACCCATATACAATAGGTTCAACAAGAATCTATCCTAAAATACACCCATTTCAAACTTGTTTTGTCTCAACCCGTACACAATACTCCATATTAGAATAGTTATTAAACATACTTTTATCATCACTAGATTGGCGATAATCCGCCGCGTTGCAGGCGGGCCATTTTTTTTTTTGCGAGATAGTTTTCTAAAAATAAAGACATTGTAATACGAAAAGTTGTCACCCGAATATACATTGCTGTAGCAGCCTGTCCGAAAACCATATATACAAATAGACATTTGGATAAGCAAAATCTTGTTCCTTCATTCCCATCCTATAAAAATTCTACATATCTCATATTCATAAAATGCAAAAGCAGAGATGAAAATTTCTTTTACTTGGTTATTCAAGGCCAAAAGAAACGGAGAATAGATTTCTTGATCATAGGATCGGCGACATTCAAGCCCACCTGACACGTACAGGAAACTGTGGCTTCAATATCAGCCCGCAGGAGGGCGCATATCGACGGACCCCAAACCAAAAATAAACTGCAAAAACAAAATTAATAAATCCGAATTAATGAAGTTATGATATATACACAATAACCAAATGAGTTAGAACCTTGTAGGTGATATTTAAGTGATAAACGATTTTCTCAGATAGATAACTGTAGATAAGAAGCATATGTTTCTTACAGATTATGTTACCGTAAGAATCGGTTGATCGAAACTTGTTATCAGTTAATCTTTTGCATTAAGAGATGGAATTATAAGAAGGTAATTGCATATATATATTTCCTGTTACCCACTTACCTTGTAGTGGCTGTTTCCCATTGTCGCTTGTTAGTTGTCACCGTAGTCATGTCTACTCGGCTTCTTTCACAGCCTACATATTCAATTAAACAAAACATTAACCACCAAATATCAACACAATACAACTGGTTAAGTTTTCAACTAAACTTACTTTATACAAATTGCAATAATATTCAAACGGAGCAACATCACATAATCTTGTACTTGTGTTATGAATAACTGCAGCACTACAAAAAGCACAAAATGAATAATCAGTACCCATTGGGCCCAGCTTAAAAGGGCATGCTAAATTAGATAATCAGGGGGTGTTTGGATTAGCTTATTTTATGGGCTGAACGGCTTATTGAGATTAGGAAAAGCCGATAATCTCTCTTTTTTGGGCTTATAAGGTTAAGGTCATGGCTTATTTATAAAGAATGTTTTAGTTATTTCTAAAACGGATGTCTTACATACTATTGTTTTGGACTCCTTTTCAATCGAAAGTATAAAAGAGTAGCGACACAGGTCCAAACTAAGCACACCTAACAACCCTTACCTCCGTTGCAGAATTCAGGCCAACCTTTTCATCTACCATTTTTTTTTTTTTTTTTTGGCTTTAACACATAGCCTAAAAGCAAATAAACGAAAAGTTATTCTGGGACTTAAAAAGTCGAAGACAACAAATTAGAATAACTTGCCTGTGATGCTTATGAGGTAGAAGCAGGAACATCGTTCCCATTCTGTGAATGACTTTAAAGTGCGGCGCGTATTTCTTGAGTTTTCTTAAATCAAGTGACCATCAGATTTAGAGAGTTCCTGCAAAATAAATAGATGAGTGAATTACATATATCCGTAGCTATCCAGCTGTTATTTCAAAGTAATAAACCGATTCAGGTTCGATTAATTAAATTGTAGATTGTATTATAAAAATTAATTAATTAGTTTAGCTTTTGTGAAAGTTCAATTGAGCACAAAAATCATTCTCCAATACATATTATAAGATGTTGCATGCCAGATTAAATTGATGCTGCAATGCTTGACATAACAACTGCTAATTAGAATAACTTGCCTGTGATGCTTATGAGCTCACACAATTGTCCCCTTAATCCTCTTTCACTAATCTATCAACTTTTTACCTCTTTCGAGCGTCAAAACCTTATCATCATCAAAATCTTTTTTAAGCGGTATAAATTCTTGAATCACTGACTTCCTCTTCTAATCCTCCATTTATACCTAGTACAATAGCAACTTAAGTATATTAGTATTAGGCAAACTACAGAGATGTTAAAACTTGAAAACCAACAAACTAACTTACTTTAAGTAACCATAACACTTTTGGTCGGACGACACATATCTGCAAGAACAGCGTGTGACTCCTCCCAAACCAACCAGTCAACCGGGTGCAGTTGATAGGCCCACCTGGGAAAGGAGAGTCAAGTGTTTATAATCCGTGGAAATACAGGGAAATCCCCGGGTCGTTTAGTCCCAACGAGATTGAAATTGTATTTTAAACATTTGTGGAATAAGTGGCACTGAGGACAGTAACCAAGATGATTGGGGAATGATTTATACTACTGATTGCTTGGTATTTGAACAATTATGGAATGAAATAAACAATAACAGATATAATCACAAAAAGCACAACTTGGGAAATCAGATAACAGACAGAGAAAAGTGGGTTTTAACAAATTACAAACTACAGGGGTGCAAGTGAAACTTTTTAAAACTTAAAATTAAAAGAAAATTTAAAATGAAAATGAAATTATAAAAATTATTATTTTAATAATTAAATATTAATTAATTAATTAAAACTATTTAAAATCTAATTTAAACCTAATTTAAATTAACTAAAAATGGTAAGGATTACAAATTAAGCTAAAAACTTGCAAAAATAATTTCTAAACCTTAAAATGAACTTGAAGAAAGTATAAAAAATAAAAATAAATATTTTGGTCTTTTTATGATTTTTCTATTAATTAAAGACTATTTATCTTAATTAAACTAATTAAACTATTTTAAATTACGAACAAACACACAAAGAAAAAGATAGACTAAAGAAAACCTAGAAATAAAAATAAAATCTTACTAGAAAGGAATCTAGCAAGTAGACCTAATAAAAAAATATTCTAACCTAGACAATAACTATTCCCCGGGCTGCGGCGCCAAAAACTTGATGCGTGGGAATCGCAACAGGCTTTACCTCTCGAGGGATCTCGAGAAGCTTACAACCCCCACCAGGCAGTGTACCTGATCGTTGTAGTATAGTATAGTGACAAGTACCGGGGGATTGATTGTTCAGCTTAGGAATAGTGTCGCTAGGATTAGAAAGCCTAAATACTAGTTCTAAAGGTGAGGGATGATTATTTTTGTGTTTTTATATTTTATGGAAAGCAAGTAAAAATCTCGGGTTTTGGAAGAGTGGGCGGAATTAGTTGCTATTCAACTAACCCAATACTAAGATGCAATCAAAATAAAATACTAAAAATGAAAATAAACTAATTATACTAAGGTTGTGAGCAGTAATTGGAGAAAATGTGTTTACCTAGATTTCACTACTCCCTAGATATCTTTTACATGTTAATTACTTGTTATAATTGCATGGATGACGGATCGTATTCCTTAATACCATTCATGGGGTGGCATACATAACTCCCCAATTCTATGAGCTCTTATCTCCTCCTACACCATGCCCAGCACAACTATAGGGATTGTAAACAGTGGCTCATGCATTAAATACAACCAATAAAGACCTAGTACGCCTCGGTTCATGTTTCTTAAGACGTTCAAGCATGTTACCATTTGGAGATCTGCCAGTTTTCTTAAGCCTAACATATAAATCATTCATCCAAGACAAGAATAAACAAGTAATCAACACATAATCAATATCTAGGTTTCATTAGATCTAAGCAAACACAAAAGAGATCTAGCCTAGCATAATGGAATTGAGACAAGAACAAGATATAGACAACCAACACATAGACATATTGATTGAATTAGAAGAACACTTATCTCAATTACAATGCAAGGTATCAAGGGTTTGGAACCCTTGAAAAACCTGTAAAAGTTGCACCAAAATCGTACTTAGGGTTTCTCCAAAACTTCTCTCTTTAAATGTGAAAAATTAGAAAACTATATATAGAAAAATGGGTTTGACGGCGTCAAGACAAACAATGTGACGCCGTCACCTCGCCGCCAAAACTCTTCTCGGACTGCCTAGATCTACTTCTGACGCCGTCAAGACTTACATGTTTCCAGGCCGTCATGACTCTTTTACTCTTAACGCCCTTCCTATGTGACGCCGTCAAATCTTCTCTGGATCGTCATGGATTTTCATGAAATTTGCTCTTGACGCCGTCAAGGTTTTGCTCTTGACGTCGTCACCTACTGTTCCCAGCATGGAAAATTAAGACTTTGGCGTTTTCTTCATTTTTATGCTCCAAAAACGTCCGAATTGCTTCCTTTTCCAGATTTCTCTCCCAAAGTACCTAAAATCACAAAAGGAACGATTTAGGGCAATATTTGATCAAATAAAGTCGGATTCGGGCTTAAATGACCCCCTAAAAACAGATCATTTTTCGCCTCATCATGTGCACCCCCCTTGTTCAAATCAGTTGGCTTAATAGCTTATTTTGTGGATTTTTCAAATGAAATAAGCCAAGTACTGATCACAGAAGGTACAAATGGGTACAAGCAACTTAAGTGAACCAAAGTTAAGCTAAAATGAGCAAGAGATATGATCAATAAGCTGTAACACACAAATAAGCTAAAATCTACAACTTAAGTGGTTTGCAGTCCCAAAGGGGCAACTTTAGGCCTGTGTGGGGGCCACAAATAAGCACAAGGGTCCAAAGTGAGAATGAATCTCAAAAGCTGGTCTGGTAAGCTTTAAAATAAGCTAAGAATCAGAGCTTATGGATCATTAATAAGCTTTGGGCAAGCTTGTAGATTTTGATGCTAAAACTGAGTACTAGTGTACTCAGTATTGGGTGGGTGACTTGTGGGTATAAGCAGCCTAGGGAAAAAGCTTCTAAAGTCCAAACTAGCAACTAAAATGGTGAGATGGGTTGACAAGGTTCCTAAAATGCTAAGGCTTGAAGGCTCAAGCTCTCAGAGGAGCTTTTGGTGAGCTTGTGAAGTCAGGGTCACACCCCTGATGCAGGGGAGGTGACTGAGCAAATAGGCAACTTCAAGTGTGCTTATTAATAAGCAAATGGATTTCAAACTTGGATTTTCTTCTTGAAACAGGTTCACAAGCTTCCAAATATAACAAATCAACCAAAACTTTGGAGTTCCAATCTATATTAAACCCTATGCAAGATCTGGATTAAGTGACTATTTTGACAGACTTGGAATTTTTGACTTTTTTGTTAATATGAACTTAGTTGACTTTTGTGAGATTTGATCCCTCCTAATTGATTGATTGAATTTACTTAAGCTGTATAAAGACCAAATTAAGCTAGAACTAACACTTGTGATCTAAAATTAGGCTTATGCTACTTGTAATCCAACACAGACATATTTAAGGCAAAAGATTTTATGATTTTGACTTTCAAGCTTTCAATAACCTAAAAACTTTGTTGTTTCTGCCTTCTTAGGTGTTAAGCAAATGATATCAACAATCCTTAGTCACTGAGTTCAACTAGCATTAACTACACAGACTTAATCCAAACACTACCTTAATGAAATCTGTTTTGAGATTTTCAGAGAAACACAATTATTTAAACCTAGAAACAGATCAAATCTATTCTAATAGGATATAAAATACATAAACAAGCAAAGATAAACAAGCAATACTAGGTAAAACAGAATAGAAATAGACTTTGTGCTTACTTCATGCCATCCAAGCAATCTTCTATATGAACCAAGAACCACAAATCTTTCCTAATGGCTTTCCACAAAGCCTCTAACCCAGGGCCATCCAAAACTCACCCTGCTCCAGCCTTCTTCATCACAAACCTGCAACTTTTTATTTTTTTCTTATTTTTCTGATTTTTTTGTATTTTTCTTGTTTTATGATTCTATTACTTGTTAATACTTTCTAAAAGCTTCACTGGGCTTATGGGAACCTAAGTGATCCTAAAAGTCCTTATCACTAACATAAACAACAACAAAGCTTGATTTGAAATTTTGAAGCAAGGATGAAAATTGCATAAACTTAAATAGAAACTGAAACTTGATTATATTGCTTGAAAAGGTTGAGATTACAACTGAATTGACTAAAGAAATGCTTAAAAGCTTTTGTTTTAACTAAAAATGCTTAATACAACTACTACGATTACAATTATACTAAAAATTGGGACACACTTCTTCTTCTTGCTTCTCTTCATTATATAGCTGTGGATTAGGGTTCCCTTTGAGTCTCTGAGCAAATCCCAATCAATCTCAGCCCTTGAATCTTCTGAATCCTCCCTGGCCTTTGATTTTACTTTTGGCGGGAAAATTGGGTATGTGGGATTGGACTGTTATAGGCAAGGGGGGTGGTGGCATTTAATGTAAGGTGATTTGAGGTGCAGAGGTGGTGGGACGGTGATGATGAATTTAATGCAAGTGGAGGGGGGATAAGGTGGTTTTGGTGCGTGGTTTTGCAGGGGAGAGGGAAGGAGGGAAGGGGTGTTTGACCGGGTTGACCCTGGTATTATTATTACCAGGGTGGGTTTGTTTGGTTGGGCTCAGGATCACATGGGCCAGAAATAAAACAAGGGAGTGGGCTTTTTTGTGGATTGGACTTGGTATTGGTTTGGAGTAGTATTATTAAGGGTCCGATTTTGGTTTTGAAAATCACAAGGACCAATTTTGTAATTTACTGAATTTCAAGGGGTGTGATTTGGCACTTTTCCAAAATATTTCACAAGGGTGATTCCTGCCAATGATGCATAGTCCAAGGTTTTATGTTGACTTTTCACCTTTGACTTTTCCAAGGACTAAAACTGCCAAACTTTGAAACTTCAGGGACCTGTTATGTAATTTCACCAAACTTGCCAATCAAGGACCAATCCTGCCATATATGAGAAGTAAAAGGACAAAATTTGTTTTCCTCAAAGTTTTAATATCCCAGGGACCATTTTTGTCATTTTTCAAAGTTCAGGGACTAAACTTGACATTTTGTGAAACTTTGCACCAAAGGACTAATTTATGTAACTTTTTGATTTAAAAGGGCCTTTGGTGACTTTTTCAAGTTTTGAGAACAACCAGAGACTAGATTTGACAACTTTTGAAAGTTGAGGGACTGAAACTGCCAATTATGCAAACTTTGTACGTTTTTCATCTGTTTTTGATTATTTTGCATCTGAAACATATAAAACACATTCCTGGGATATTTTCAGTATTATGATGCATATTTGAGTGTTTTTGGATGCTTTGGCAGTTCAGATTGGTATAAAATGATGAGTATTTAGACACTCATCAGCGCGCAAAAAAAAGGATCAAATGTAAATTACAACAACCTTTTGAATGTTGCATACGATAAGCTTCGTATGACTATTAACAGAGGTAACATGTACACATACATGTAACATCAGTGTTGGGTAACAAATAATTGAGCAAAGAGAAAAGGCATATCCAGATATGACTTACCAGGCCTTATGAAACTAATAAATGCAGACGCATACCATCAGCGCCTTAAGTAACAAATAACCAAAATCAGCAATTTTAGGCGCACACACACGCTGCAAATGACGCTGGTGCATCAATATTTGTGAGGATTGTGTCTGCAAATCAGATAAATGCATTAACCAAGGCGATTTTTCTTGCGTTGGTACACGCGTGAAGGGCTCAGATTTGTTCGTGCGCTGGTAAACACGTGGAGGTTGTTGAGGCAAGTGTTTCTCGCACTCTGCTATCTGTCCACATAGTGCAGCAAGGCATCATATTCGAACAATCATCACAGCCAAGTAAAACGCAACATACTCATAGGACAGATGCAAATGCCTTAATATATGTTTATTGTCAATGCCGAAGAATACCGATATTTTCAAAGGAGGCTCAGATATGTTGTATTCAGATCATCATGGGCTAATAAGGCATGGCTGCAATCACAGTTGCAAATGCCGCCTTTTCAAGTAGCAATTACCATCCGGATTGCCTAGCCAAGATACATATCAGCCTCTAAAGATCTTTTTGTAGACATATACATTTCATCATCACGGCCTCTATTGTTTCTACCAATAAATCAAGGATACGAACAAAAGTCACCAACCCAAGGTACGTAGCAAAATACATAGCTGGTTAGAGCTGTAAATTTCCAACACTACTGCATAACGCAAACGAACCCTAAGCCAATTTAGGGGAACACTAATGCATAACGCAAGCAAAGCCTAAACCAATCATCAAAGAAAATATAGTATAATCAAAATCAGTAGCATTTTTATGTGACAAAACTAACCTTAACTCTAATTTAACACAATGATATAAACCCAAATCCAAGTAACCCTAGCCTAAAAAAACAGTACCCATAACCAAGATTAAAAAAAAAACCCCAAAACATATTGAACACAATCCAAGAATTCATATAATACAATAAAATCACATACCTAAATTGAGTTCCTTCTTATCGTTTGACAGAGATAAGTGACAACGGCACAACATCACGATGGACATCGATTATCAGTCCATAACCATGGCCGCCGTTGCAATTGTGACATGGGGATTTTTGGATCTAGGGTTTCATCCAGTAGATCCCACAAAGCTAACAAACACCGAGTGTGAATCTTCTGGAACGGGAGTGATAATTACGTTTTTTTGTATACATACGATGGATACACAAAAGGGCCAAGACAGGCCAGCAACAAAAGGCCACCAATGCAAGAGAAATGGGCTAAGCGGCAGGCCCGCAATTTTGGAGGGAAAACGGCATGCAATACGACGTCGTATGAACGGGTTTTAATATAAACTTATAATAACAAAAAACAATTAGTGAGGCCAGACCAAATACTTATTGAACCGAAACTGGTATTTTGTTTTAACCAATATAAATTTTTTAATATTATCATTACATTAGTTAGACTAATGCTAATGGCAACACCATCTCCACAAAAGCAACCCTGCCAGGTCAGCGCCACCTCATCTTTCTCTCTCCATAACTCCACCTCAACCACAATTAGCTTAGTAGTAACCACAAAAGCAACCCCATTTTTTACTCCCCAACGTTCAAAAATTAAAGCCTTGATCATTCAATTGTTTTGGTTGGTGATGCAACCGAGTTTTGGAAAAAGTTGGAGGGCGACGCGTTGCTTTGGGGTGTGCTAGGGGGAAGTGGCGCGTTGCTTCTGGGGTTACTTGGTGAAACCAACGCCCATTAGCATTGGTCTTATTTGAGTAACTCATCAATTAAATATCAGTACTATCTATATTATATATAAAATAAAAATGTTTAAAGAGAAAAGTCAAAAGTCAAAAAATTGAATACATATATATATTTTAAAAGGAAACTATTAATTCACATCGAAAATTAAGTTGACCCGGGACATTTCAAACCGACCTGTTGACCCAATTTAATATGACCCGTTTTTTCGGCCCAACCCGTCGGGTTGACCCGGTTTATGTTGACCCTTCTTTCGACAGGAACGGTTCAACCGGTTGAACCACTCGGGTTGAACCGGGTTTCAAAACATTATGTATAATCCCCAAATCCTCAAAATTTTACTATTTTTCGTTTATAACACATATTTTTTTATCACTAACTATCTGCCGTTATAAAATTTCCTCTTACTATATGCGGTTACTCGTCTAATTTATTATAAATATGTTTATTAAAAATAAAACAACAAATCCTACTTTATAGGGATAATTTCATATTTACCCAACTTGAAAATTAAAATACCATATTTCCCCAAAACATAAGTTTTTAGTGCATAAGTACAATGCTTTTAAAAGCATGTATTGAAGAAATATAGAATTATGATGTTTAAGTTGGGGAAATATGGAATTGCTCCTACTTTATATCCCTCACAAAAGTAGGATGTGAAAAGTGAAAAATGATATGGTAACTTAAAAGAAGTTACTATTCCTAAAGTAGCCGGAATAATTACAAGATTACCCCAACATCAATCCATCTCCCTTACCCTTTGAAGAACAACACAAAACCAAATCATTCTAGTCTATTCCCTTCATCATCATCATCATCTTCCCCACTTCTTTTCTTTACACCTGCAACCAAACACCCCCCTTAATAAAAGATATTTTTTTTCTTCCACCTTCAGGTATTTATAAATATCTTTTTATTAATTTCATTTTATATCAACCGCTTTTTAACTGTCATCTGAATATGTAACTGTAAATCTAGATCTAATATATATTATGTTTTGTATTATAGTTATTTGATTGGTTGTTTTTTAAATTACAATATGTGATTTGTGTTGGGTTGAATTTACTCTAAGTTAAATATTGTTTTTTTTATTGAAATTTGTTAGTTTATATATGTAAACTGGTTTTTTAAGGTTTATGATCATATGATGATTGGATTATTGTTGTTGTTTTTAGGATGTTTGGAGTTTATGTAAACTTTTATATGAATTGAAGAAAAATAACATTTTCGATGTATTTCATTAGGGTGTTTGAGATTATTTATTTTTTTGCTTTTGCGTAAAGATAAGTACTTATTAGTTACTACTGCAACAAGATTAAAAAATAAATAAAATCAATCTATACCGTTTATAATTGGTTTTCGGCTAGATATGATGGTAAAAAGGTAATTTTAGTTTCATCATGAATAAGCACTTAAAGATGAGCGTGATCCCAACCTGCTTAGTGGAAACGGATTATTTTACCCAAAAAAAGCAGATAAGGATTGGGTTTAGATGATCCAAACACGCATCAAAATGCTCAACTACTCGAAACTCATTTTTCCATGAGAGGTTACGCGACCTTTTTATTGCAACTTAAGTTGGCATTGGTTTTTCCAAGATGTCTCAAGTAACTCATATTATGTCGAGTCTAGGTCATGTATGAATTTTTTGAGTTTGTATATTGTTCGTTGGTTAAATTATATTGTTTATCATGTTAGCTCTATGCGAAAAGAAAAAAATCAGAATATTTGATAATATTATTAAGCAATGCTAAAAAAGTGGATTATGCAGACTTAGTTACCTAATGAGGTCATGTATATTGGAATGAATGTAGTAGCCTAAAGTTATTTACTCTGTTTTTATCTGTTGTAGCAACCTCTTATCATATTCAAAATCATTCAGCTGCCACAAACTGATTCCTGAGAACTCTAGTAAACTGAAAAATTGCAACGCTAGGAGAAGGACAATTGACTTACGAGAATTGCATTAATGTTCTAAAGTTGCAACACAGGTATTTTGCCACATATACCATTATACCTTGCTTTAAGTGATGATAATATCATATTCATAATATCAATTTCTTTTATTGAACTCGATTTTATAAAAAAACAGTAGAAAATTCAAGTTTAGTTATTTATTGGGACTGTTTGTGAGACCTTATGAGACTAGATGTTATTAGAGATGTTTATGTAACTTGGTAGTTATCAAACTTACTCGATATTCACGGGTGTAACTTGGTAGTTATGTTGGGGAATGGGGATCCAAAAACTTATGCCGATTAGAGGTTATATACGTGTCCATTTCATTTAGGATGTTATCATTACTATCTGCAGCACAGCAAGTCAATGATGTTTCCAACCTTTGTCTTTCTTGACTACTGCCTGTCGTTGACGTTAAGGGTGGCAATGCGGGTCAGGGTCGGGTTGGCGGGTTCGGGTTGTCAGGTTGGCGGGTCAGAAAACCCCAATCCGAACCTGACCCATTTAAATCATCGGGTCAGCTACGTCAACCCTAACATGTTTACATGTAACCCGAACCTGACCCATGTAACCTGTATATATACTTGGATTGACCCATTTAACCGTTTTATATACAAAAGTTAGCAGTTAGCACATTACACGAGTTAAACGGGTTAGCGGGTCAACCCGTTTAACCCATTTAACATGTATAATTAAATATAAATAATTTTTAATTTAAGAAAAAAAATCTTAGACGGGTTGGCGGGTCAACCCATTTATTTTATTCTCAACCCGAACCTGACCTGTTTAATAAACGGGTTACATATGTCGACCCAAACCTGACCCGAAATCTATTTAGCTTAATCCGAACCTGTTAATATTTCAGGTCGGGTTTCGTGTCAGGACAGAAATTGCCACCCATAGTTGACGTTACATCATCGGACCATAGGATCATCGTTTCTTTTTCTCGATTGGTGTTTTTTTGTTTGCTATGTTTTTTCCCATGTAAATTGGTCTGCGTCCTGTGTATGAGACTGCGTCTCTTATGAACCTTTTTGTATAGCTTTTTTTTACTTTAAAGCTTGTTTAATTTACACCATTTTCTAAAATTGTCAGGTAATTATCTGTGATTTGCTCTTATTATTTATGGGCTGAATGCACATTACATGGGAGGTGTAGAGGATGATGAACCACCCTCAAAACGTGCGAAAGCATCTTCTAGAGAACTAAAAGGTCTTTCAAACGGTTTTTCAACAAAAGTTCCTGCAAGTTGCTCATCAATGGCTCGGCCCCTAACTTCCCTAGGGGACGATGAAGTAATTGGTTCAAAGGGAGTCAAAAAAGTGGAATTTGTCAGAATTATAGCCGATGCATTATATTCTCTTGGGTATAGTAAAACCGGTGCTTGTCTTGAAGAAGAGTCCGGAATACCTTTTCAATCATCTACGGTTACCGTCTTCATCCAACAAATCCTTGATGGCAATTGGGATGGAAGTTTAGGTTCGTTACGCAAAATCGGTATAGTGGATGAATCTGTAATAAAGTCGGCTTCTTTTATAATATTACAACAGAAATTCCTTGAATTTCTGGATCGTGAGAAGATTACGGAAGCTTTGAAAACACTGAGAACTGAGATATCGCCTCTTTCAGTTAACAGCGATAGAGTGCGTGAGCTTTCTTTCTATTTATTGTCTTCAACAATGCCTCATACAAACGGGGCTGTTAACGGAAGTTCTGGGCTAAGAGTGGCAGTGGCCAAGCCAAAGCCTCGATCAGAGCTGCTTGAGGAATTGCAAAAACTGTTTCCTCCAACAGTGATGATACCAGATAAAAGATTGTTACGATTAGTAGAACAAGCTCTTGACCTGCAACGTGAAGCTTGCTTGTTTCACAATTCCTCACTTGGGGAAACATCATTGTTCACTGATCACCAGTGTGGAAGAGATCAGATTCCTTCACAAACAGTTCAGGTCAGGATTTTTTTTCTCAACATTGTGATATGTTACTCTTCAAGTAATCTTTGATGATTCCATCATCTATGATTGAGGTGGCAAGATGAACGGGTCATGCAGGTTGGGTATTGTGACGGGTGAATTATAGTACATGGTGAAATGGGCTGATCTGGTTGGACTGGTCCACTAACACTTTTATGCCAAAAAAAGTTTGCTTTTAAAAAAAATCAAATGTGTTACCTATGATCACAGATAAGTACTACATAGTATCAATACAAAGTAATAGACGATTCTTTAAAATTAGAGTGTGGACGATTCTCCAATCTGTTTGGGTTGCTCTACCCACTTGACTTTCTTTTTTTCTTTTAGCTACTTTGTTTAATTTGACCTGTTTTAAGATAACACAATCCAAATCGACCAGGATGAAGTCTCCTCTGTGCAGAATGATGATACGATTTTCAAGTTATGAGCTGATTTCTTTTAATAACCTGCAATGTAGATCTTACAAGACCACCAGGATGAAGTCTGGTACTTACAGTTTTCTCAAAATGGGAAATACTTGGCGTCATCATCAAGTGATAATTCAGCAATTATTTGGGAGGTAACTAACACTCCCTCCATCTATTAAACATTATATTCCTTTCATCCTGATATAAACTTCCATCTTTTAATATCTTAAAGGTTGATTTGGATGAGAAAGTCTCGTTAAAACATAGATTAATTGGCCACCAAAAACCCATTTCCAGCATTTCATGGAGCCCAAATGATGATCAGATTCTCACATGTGGTGTAGAGGAGGTGGTTAGGAGATGGGATGTTTCTACTGGTGAATGCCTTCATGTTTATGAAAAAGGTCTTCTTGGTTTAATTTCGTGTAGTTGGTCTCCGGATGGTAAATGTGTATTCTCGGGGTTGACTGATAAAAGCATAGTAATGTGGGATTTAGATGGGAAAGAAATAGAGTGTTTGAAGGGTCAAAAAACTATTAAAATATCTGATTTGCATATAACGAGTGATGGAAAGCTGATAATTACAGTTTCTAAGGAAACCACGATACTACTAATTGACAGAGAATCAAAAGATGAAAGATGCATAGAGGAAGATCAGATGATAGTTTCATTCACATTATCTAGAGACAACAAGTATCTGCTGGTAAGTCTTGTGAATGAAGAGTTACATCTTTGGAATATCCAGGGCCATATTCGACTAGTTGCAAAGTATAAGGGTCATAGAAGGTCTCGCTTTATTGTTAGGGCTTGCTTTGGTGGACTTGAACAAGCATTCATTGCTAGCGGCAGTGAAGATTCTCAGGTATACATATTTTCGGTTAATAACCATTTTGGATTTGCATTTTGGAACTAGGTTATCTGATTATTGCAACTCCAATTCACTAGAATTAGTTTTCTATGTTCGGACAAACATAATTTGCTTCTTATTATCTTATTATGAGTCAAATAATCAGTTTTAATACTCATATACCTCTTCCTTTAAAGTATTTTTTTTAGTAAAATTGCCTTTTTTGGTCACTTTACCTATTCATTCCTAAAATGAAGATAATTAATCAAACATCCAAATAATTTATCTAAAGTTCGTTTCATTTGTAGTGAAGATAGGTTTTGTAAAATGAAAAGGTTGTTAACTTAGCTTGACATGACAAATTTATAGGCGTTTACCAAGTTTTATCATAGTGGATCTCTCACTACTTTCAGACATCATTGAGCCAACTGTGATTTGGTTAAGGTGAAATGGCTGATGTATGATTTTCCAAAAATGGGTTTCAGGTTTATATATGGCACAGAGGATCAGGGGAACTAATCGAGACACTAAGAGGCCATTCTGGGGCGGTTAATTGTGTTAGCTGGAATCCAGCAAACCCTCATATGTTGGCATCAGCAAGTGATGATCGTTCAATACGCATATGGGGCTTAAAACAATTACATCCAAAACGGAAAGGTAAAGAGAAATCGCCATCAGAAAATGGCATTCACTATTGCAATGGAGACACTATTTGAATGACTTGTTTTCTTGTGTAAATACATGACTTTCTTACCCATCAACTGGATATTTGTAATTGTAATTTGAATCTTAAAATGCATTCTATCATCCTAATAAAGCTTTATTTACTGCTTTATGTGTGGCAATGTCTTGTCCGCTAGATATTTTAGCTGAGCAAAAAGAACATATGGAAGTTTTTTTTAACACGTATGTTCTTCGCGATGCTGCAGTGTTTTGTTTATTTTCTAATAAGTTCATTGTTTTAATTTCTTATCGGATAAATAATAAAATAGTTAATTCAGTTAATGGAATAGTTAGGAGTGTAAACTGGCGGAGTCCGAGCCTGCCAAAACTTGCGCTTCGAGCCTTATGTTTTTAACTCGAGCTCGTGGAGTACAAACTCGAGGTTGGTTTATTTATGCAATGTGCCTAAACAATGTAAGCTCGATTCGAGTTTGGCTTGTAAACACACTCATCTTGATCCTTTTTTTTAGCTCATTTATGAATAAAAGTATCTACAAAAACTAATATACATACATATACCTAAACTATTAAGATATTTTTTGCTTAAAAGCTTGTTTAGACTTGTGATTCTACTGGGTGTGAAGTTTAGACTCGAGCTTGTTTATTAAATGAGCCATAAATTAGGCTTGAGCTCAGGCTCATTTACGCTCGGAGTTTTTTTTTTATAGCTTTTACGGGCGGTTGAGCTCATTTACACCCTAGAGAAGTAGAGAGAGCATATTCTTAAGTACAGTAGAAACTCTATAATATACTCCCTCCGTCCCAAAATTATAGTCCTCTATTGACTTTTTCGGTCTTTATTATTCAACTTTGACTTTAAATATTTTTGTTTATATTACATAATACTTGATGCAAAATATATGAATGGATTGAGTTTTAAATGTATTTTTCATTGGTATAATTTTCATCAACTATTGTATAACACAAACAAAAATATTTAAAGTCAAAGTTGACAAATAAAGACCGAAAAAGTCAAAAGGGGACTATAATTTTGGGACGGAGGTAGTAATACACTTTAGATCACCAAAATTTATTAATTAAAAGAGTTATTAATTAATCGATAAATTAATAATTATTAATTTATATATTAATTAATATTTTATTAATTTATAGTAGAATACTTAGTTTACAAACACTTTTCAAGCTTCCACTTAATTATTGTATACAATGCATGTATATCAAATGAATGGCCTAATTTGAAAGAAATCTTCAATCTCCTACCTTATTATGCTTCTTGTGTTCAATGTATCACTTTATGGACATTAAAAATATTTTCTATATAAATACAAGATCAAAATAGGTTATCTTTCAAGAAACCTTCATAAATCATTCATGTAATATGCTATATATAAGGAATTATTAATTTATATTTTATATGGGTATAAAGAAAATTATCAAAAATGTATTATCTTATAATTTTTGCGAATTATTAATTTAGCACCCTATCCCCGAGTCGGACCGGCAAAAAATATTATCTTAGAGAGTTTATTAAATAATCGAGTATTAATTTATCGAGTTTCTACCGTAGATGCCTGAATAGTCCGGTCAACAATTGGATAACAATGGTCAAGTCACCTTGTAATAGTGAGTGACTTTGATGGACCTGGGTAGTCTTCAGATGAAACGTGAACATGCTTTAGTGCCACCGGGCTTACTCTGATTCTGGTTCTCTAAACACCGAAATACTGCATCATGGATTTACCATCTACACTCTAGAGCCCAACATGATGGTCACCATGTTGGTTTTGATCACGACTCGACACTATGTCCCCATTGTGAGGAAGATATTGAAACTTTCGATCCTCGTTGCTCAAGGGTAGCAAAGGGTTGGGATAAAGTTTTTAAATGGTGGAAATTGGATTTTTCTAGCATCATGTCATTACAAGGTTTATTGAATCATGAAGTAAGAAACAAATTAGTATTTGGCGACCGATGTGTTGGTTAATGCTTTACTCGGTGTGGTGTGTTTCGCCATAAAAGAGTTTTTGAAAACAAAGTGTCGAACTTAACTTCCATTTGTGACGAGCTACAAGTTGCTTCACCTTTTTAGATTTCTAATAGTGCTAAAGATTCAATCTCGTCGTGGTTATATTGGTGTATAGATCCTTCTCAAGTGTGCAAAGGTGCTTCAATCATGGCGCCTGTTGGGAATTAGTTAAGTGGGTCTTTCTAGTTCCAGTTTTATTTTTGGAATGGGTTGGTTGGTTTCTTTTTGGTTTTGTTCTACTGTGTACTCCTAATACGATACTTTGTCTTCCAACAAACCCAATATATGTATGTTTGTAAAACATGTGTATTAGAATTGAACGCAAATACGCAATCTTCCATGACATTAAATATGAGATTATAACATCTAGAATACATATGCGTGTAATAGAAATGTATACAACCCACATTAAAAATATATCTGTGATGGAAAACAAAAATAAAACAGCTTTATATGTGTGTTGATACATTTCTTAATAAAAAAGTTGCTTTTGATCCCACATAGGTAACTGAAAGAATAAGTTGGTGGCTTATATGCTAAGGTATTGTTGGTTGTGTAAGTTGATATAAATATTATGCTATTGTTCCTTACATATTCGCGCATATTAGAGAATCTGTTCGTCTACTATAAGGAACGATAAATTATATGATTCATTAACTTTTTATAACTTGTAGTATGATTTATTGACTTTTTGCGGTTTTCTAAAAAAGGTTTTATTCATCACGTTTTATAGCTTTCAGGGAAAGATTTATTAAGCATATTGAAAGCTACATGTTATGCTAAGCGTTAGATCACTTCATGGTTAAAAATTAAAATGCTTGACTTTCTTCGGTTAAGGCTATGTTTGGCGCGGAGTTTTTTTGGAGCTTTTTGGGGTAATGAGCGGTGAGAATGAGCTTTTATATTTTTTATGTTTGTTTGGCATGAGAGCTGTGGGCTTTGCTAATGCTTCTTTATGAAGCTGTGAGCTTTTTTGGCTACTGCTCACAGCTACTGCTCACTGCTACTGCTCAATGCTACCGCTCACAGCTACTTTTGACAAACATAGCCTAAAAGCATTTAACTTTCCTTTATCGACACGCGCGTGACAACAGGCGCAAAAACGTTTATATTCTATTGCTTTTCGAATGAAAATGCTAATATGATATGCAAAATAATGTGAATTAAGTTAAACTATAGAGTTTTGAGTTTCGTGAGTTACTTTTTTATTCTAGTGAATTTTAAAATTAATGTAAGGCCTAATTTATTTATATATATTCTAAAAAGCGTTATGGGTACTGTAGCAACAGTACCCACGCAAGTTTTGTAATTGCCCCATTTTAGTCCCTGAAGTTGGTTATCAAGTGCGAAGTTAGTCCTTAATAGTCCTTAACGGCCGTTATCTAACAAGGGTAGGGACTAACTGTGCAACAGGGCGCCACATTAAGGGCTAAAATTGAAAATTCATTTGCTACAGTGCGAAACAGTGCAACACAGTGCTGCTACAGTGCCAAATAGTACCGTGTACTGTTACTAACTATTTTACGATTTCAGTCCCTCAGTTAGGTGTAAATTCCACCGTTAGTCCCCCGTTAGCGATCTTTTGCAAATTTAGTCCTTACTAACCAAAAAAAAAAAAAAATCGATCGTTTTATTTCGAGTTTATATTAAACACAAAAATCCCGCAGCAACGCGCAGGTGCCCCAGCTCGTTGTTTACTAAACTTGAAAAGGTGTTTGGCTAAGCTTATGAATTGGACTTATGTTATATAAACGGCTTATGGCTTAGATATCATAAACTCATAACTTGACATGAGCTTATGAGTTTATTAAGCTAATAAGCTCAAGTGTTTGGGTTAGCTTAGGTTGGTAAATAATTAAAAAGTATATTTGTTAAAAATATGAATGTTAGATTAGGTATAAATAAAGGTAAAATTGTACTCCGTAATTTGTAATAAAACATGTTATATAAGCCCGACCTCCTTTAAAAAGCCACACTTTTTGGACTTATCAATAGCCCCTTACATAAACTTATAAGCCTACTTTCCACTCATATAAAGCTTAGCAAAACACATGTTCATGAACTCATTTGTTACATGTTAATATAAGAATTAGTGTTGCAGTTGATTTTAGATATTAAAAATCACCAGTGAACTTGGTAAAACACAGCAAGTGAATTCACTTTGAGTATTCTGTTCATACTGGTTTAATTTTTATTAAATCGTATAATAAAAAGTAGTAACTTGGGACAAGAGGACAGAAGAAAAAGTATATATCATGACTGATGAAAAAACAAAGAGTATATGCATTTAATCAATAAATCATTTAGATCAAGTATTTTATCTTAAAAGATACAAAACTTTACTACATTTTATATGCTATTATTAAGAAAATTCTCAAGAGATGTTACAAATCCGAAATACAATTTTGTACAATTCCAGTGTGCACATGAATGCAAGTCTCTTGATCACATTAAATGTGTAACAGTATGGTGACAAAAAACCAAGTGATGAATCTTGAAAGCTAAGCAACTGATACCGATTCCAGTAGTGTATCAATGTAAACTTTCAACTTAGCTTTTGTGATTGCACCTTCCCTTCTGCTTTCTGGTATTTCTTTCCCGTCTTTGAACATAATCAATGCAGGCAACCCGTAAACTTTATACTCTTCAATTAGCTTTGGATTTGAATCATGATCGATCTTTACAACCAATAGTTTCTCTTCGTACTCCTGAAAGTTCACAAACCATTATTAGCTAGTATTTAGGGCTGTTTGGCATTGCATTCTGAAAGTGGTTATGTAATATGAGTAGCTAATAAGTTGGAAAGACATACTTGAATGCTAGACAAATTCTGATTTATTAGGATTAAATCAAAGATTAAAATGGTTATAAAGATGGTAATTTGACCTCCAATTCTATAAACATGTTAACATACTTGTCCCAATATTACCCCAATACCCCTTCAAACGTTATTAAGTGTACGTTGACCTATTTTAGCAACAACACGAGGCTCCAATTTTTCTTAACATATAACATGAACACTTAATAATCGGCTAATCAGAACCAGTGACGCAATAAAGGGTGTCTGGACTGTTTATTTAACTGCTTACTTGCTATTATTGATGAAAGTATGAAACTACTCTTAAATAGCTTATTTCATAGGAAATGAGCAAAGTAAAAAAGTAAGCAAGTAGCCAACCTTATGAGCTAACTCATAAGCTCAAGCTCAAGTTATGAGCTTGTCCACTTGAGGTTATGAACATATATAAGCTATAAGCTCAAGTTAATAAGCACATAAGCCCAGGACCGGAATACAAATGAACCGATACATTTATGAAAAGCTAAACCCGAGTATTTACACATTTTTATTTGGACCAAGTGCATTTCAGAAAAATTATGATTTGTTACAAGAATTAACATTACGTCGTAAACCTGGGACCCCACCCTGGTTCCCGTCACTTCATAAGCCATTACTCAACTTGAGCGTCAAGTTAAAATTTAATAAGCTCGTTGTTTTGGGTTTATTTTGAAACTTATATAAGCTGATTATGTGAGTAAATAACACCCACTAATCATGCATATAATCAATTTCAGGGTATGTTTGGCAAAAGTAACTGTTGATTTTCACAAAGATTACTTTTCTATAATCTCTTATGAGTTTTGTTTGCTAAACAAATCATTATAATGAATTAAACCAGAGCATGATATGAAAATAATAGTAAATAAAAACCTGAGCTGCAGATTCAATAGCAGGAGCAATTAAGCGACAAGGGCCACACCAAGCAGCAATAAACTCAACTAAAACCGGCTTCTCACTTTTCAACACCACTTCCGTAAAATCACTCTCGTTTATCTCCTTCACACCTCCACATTTTATAATCACCTTATTCTTCAGTTTCACATCCACTGAAGACGATTCATTTCGCAACGAATAACTCAGTTTTGTATATCCGCAATGATTCAAAAATGATGTTGTTTTTTGGATGAACGCCGTCGAGGTTCGACGGAGTGGCGGACGGCGGTGAATAGCCGCCGTGGAAGAGGAGGAGGAGGAGGCGATTAGCGTGTCCATGAATAGTTGAGTTGATGATGAATGGAATGGTGAGACGTTATCGGTGATAAGTGGCTGTTGGAAGATCAAGATGCTAATCCAAACTCATGCTGTCTGACGTGGCTTATTCGTGTTCTCTCACTTTGTCATTTTTAGCCATCTCTTATTTTTTTGTCTTTATTTACTTTTTTTGTTTTTCATTTTCTTAATCTACGGTCCCCTCCCCTCGTGGGCTAGGTACTTTTTGTCACGAGCCAAATTCTCAAGGTCGGGTTCCTGTCACGAGCCAAATTCTCAAGGTCGGGTTTTGCTTGAAAGCGGTTCCTGGTTAATCTTGTTGGTCTTGTTAGAATACCCCAACATTAAGGGTGTAGTACATGCTACGAGTAGAGACTCAATATGACACTACACTGGTCTGGAGTTGGGGGGCGCTCCCTTGATGAGTCCAAGGCAGGACGAAACTAGTGAACCTCTATTATACGCGGGATGAATGGCTGGTCCTTATCGGTGTAAGGGCGCAACGCGGGCTCGAATGATGAGTCTGTGACATTGTGCTATCAATGGCGTTCTCCACTTAACGCGACGGGGCGGCGCGAGTAGTGTACCGGAGGTGGCGTTTTCCCATCCTAAGGTGTCACGACCAACACAAATAGTTTGAGAAACGCAACGTGACAGCGCGATTAAGGTATCGTGGCTTGTGTTACAAGAAACTGGTGTTATAGGAGTGAGAGATCATTTTATGTTCCGATGAATTCTGGTGTTATGAGATATAGAGCTAATGTGGCAACACTTTTTCCACAACTCCAAAAGTATCTGATACTCTTAATAAAAGTGTTATAAATTTATGAGTAAAATGGTCGTACATTTCAAAAGTATGAGTATATAAAAGTGAAATAAAAGGATAGCTACGTAATTAAAGAAAAAGTAAGCATTCAGTTATGTTACATTTTTAAATGATTATTTTTCTTTTTTATTTTCTTTTCTTGAAATTAAATAAATTGTTTTCTTATTTGTATCTCTAAGAGCACACGGTACCATAACTCAACTTGTGAGTTGTGGCTTAACTTTGTCTGAGTTATGGGAAAGTTACTATACCGTCTTGGTGAGTTATAGGACTGAGTTGGGGTGAGTGACCACCATAACGCAGCGTTAAGGCTTGTTGATTAAAAAAATAAAAATAAAAAAATTTTGCCCTTTAAACGTCTAGTTTTTTTTTTAGTTAAGGGATAACTTTGTTGAGTTACCACACTGCTGAGTTGTGGCATAACTTTGTGTCGCTGGCGTGACATAAAGTTAAGCCATAACTTTAGATCATGATACTGTGTGCTCTAAGAGTTATTGTTGTCTAAAAGTTAAAAACACGAGTAATGCATTTAGTTTGTTAAAAGAAATTAAATTCAAATAATGAGTAGTTATTTTGAATGTACAAATAATTTATACATGTCAAAATTTCTTATAAAGAGCATTAAAGGATACAAATAGTATGATACTTAAAAATTAAGTCGACGATTATTTATGTTTGGGAAAGTTATGATAAAAAGATGGATATTCGGATTTTTTTTTTTCTTTTTTTTATTATTATTTTTTTATTTTTTTTTTGGCTTTACCTCTTTTTTCTATATTTTTTTTTAACAACTAGTTAGTAGTTAGTGATTTGAGTCGTGCAGTGACATTAAAGTGGACAATATGTCTTTCTTAAAGCTTCGCCTTTGGAGAATAAATCTCACTCTTTTTTTTCCAATTCGCCTAGAAGGAAAACCCCATTGGCAAGCATCAAACTCAAGACCTCCAAGAAAAACAACCCCAAAGATAACTCTGGTGACCACTTGATCTAGAACACGTGGTTTATTAATTCTAGCATGTCAAATCAAAGTGTTGCTAATTCACTAATAATAAGTCATATTCCGGTGTCGAATTAGGTTCTCGTGGTCAGAACTCTTATTAAATTTTGATTCTTAATGCTATTTTTTTTAATCAAACTTATGTAAGTATGCTTAATTCAGATGATTTTATTTTATTTTATTTATTTATTTATTTGTTTTGTATTTGCTTAATTGAACCGTTGTGAAAAATAGATTTAGGCAATGTTTGAATTTGACTTAATATGAAAAAACTAAATTCGTAAAGTTATATGAAAGTTATTTGTTTATGACATAACAAAAAAATATGAATAAAAATATAAATTGATAAAATTGATATTGTCTACATTAAGTAATCTCTTATTTAAACATCACTCAATACAAAATTTAAATAAAAAAGCCTTAGGGGGTGTTTGATTTCGACTTAATTAACTTAATATGAAAAAAACTGAATTAATTAAATCATATGAAAACTGTTTGTTTGTTACTTAATAAAGAAAGATGACTGAAAATATTAAGTAATAAAACTGAATTTGTGTGCATTAAGTCATCTGTTAATTAACATGAATTAATGAAAAAATTAAACAAACATGCCTTTAATCTTATTTCTTAAATTATAAGCCACTTTTAGATCGTGCACGGTTGATATTTCGGGCAAGGTTTCTATTATTTTCACGTTGTGACGGGATTAAGACAGTGTTGTATCATGAAATTGTAATTTATACGTTGATATAAATTTTGAAATGAATAAGAATGAATATTATTTTGTTTTATTTTAATCTGTATAAACCCAATTTTGAAATGAATAAGAATGAACGTTATTTTGTTTGGAAATTATTATATTCAGGAAAGATGTCTCTGTTTTACACTCAATTTGGTGTTTAGTGTACAAGTTTCATCAACGTTTCCTTAAATCACTCTCAACAAGATATCATTATCAAAAACGACTATAATACTCCTATAAAGTTGACGGCTATTTTTACGAATTTTAACAAAAAGTAAAGTTTTTATTTGAAAGTTGATTAGTGGAATCAAATTGCATTAGATTTGTTTGGCTTTTTAGAGGTTGCCATTTTAGATCCAATAGACCGTTTTGCCTCTCTAGAGCAAAGTTTCAAAAATAAAGGTTTTAGCAGCTCTTAGTATTGCTAATGGTAGGTTGCCATTTGTTATTAAAAAATAAATTAATTAAGTAATTAATTAAAAAAAAAAAAAAAAAAAAAAAAGCATTAGTAACTCTACTTGGAAATAAGTGGAATCTTTTTTAAGGACTACTATAATTCCAGAATATCTCGAAATATCTTGATAAACCTATAATCTAAACCTCAATAATACGAAAATACCAAATTAGCTACTGTATATTGTTACTTGTTAGCATGTGGTGTATATTGATTTTAAGCATGTTCTTATAAATATGATGATAATGAAGGTAATCTTGATAAATCTAGATAAAATATTGCTCAAATCAGGAAAGAAATCTAGAAGATTCAAGATTAGTTTGAATTATCATAACTAATACAACTAACGATCTTTTAAAAATGTTTATGTCATATGGTAATGGTATGTCGAAAAACACATACATGCAGTGAATTCCAATGCATAGAAAATGAAATCAGTAAACACATATTGTATTTTTTTTTATTGTTAATGAGTAAAGTGAATAAAATTAACTAATGGTGCCTTTTTTAAAAAAAAAGTAAAATAAAATAAAATAAATAAAAAAAATTAACTAATGGTGAAATCCACTTTTTTAGTGGAAGATATTGCGTCTTACTCCAAACAAGCAAAGTGGATCCTCCGGACGGTTCTCGAGTCCTTCGAATTGTCCTTGGGTCTTTCAGATCCCTGTAAGAAGAAAAAAAACACACGTTAGTCTCGCCCCGGATTTTATCACAGGACCAAACTCCGGCGTGAGAATAAAAGAGCGTTTCTTTTTTCCCTTAGTGAAGGGATTGGACCTACTTGCTATTTAGGGTCCGTTTGGTTTATAAATTTGGTTGGATTCGGATTTAGATTTGGTATAGGATTTAGATTTGTGGTAGGTTTAGGAGAAAGAAATTATATTTTTAAAATATATTTTATAGTAAATTTTAAATAAAAAATATTATTTTGAATGATAAAATAGTAATAAAAAAAACTATGAAGGGTCCACATTATAGAGAAAAATGAATTAAAAGAGCCCACAAAATTATAGATACCACTTGATACCTATCTAAATGATCAACTATCATTTTTTATTCAAAAATCCATTCCCTCATTTCAAAAGCAACAATCAAACGATTTACAAATGTCTTTTCAACTTGAAACCTATTCCATACCCTCAAACCAAACGGGCCTTTAATATTATTACTTTTTTAGGTGGGTCGCATAAAAATCCCTATATCCATAAGGGATAAAAATTAAGACCCTCCCCATTAAGAGGTATTAACAAACGTGCGACCCACTAAACTCTTAGCTAAAAAAAAAAGGAAACAGCCCCTAAGTATATAATACGGAGATAAATATAGGTGAAAGTAAGTGTGTGAAAAATTAGTTACCATAGAGTGAGGAATTCTCCTCTTTATATAGGAGAAGTGTTTTTTGTCCGCATCGGATGCTGCCAAGTGCGGTGATGGCATCTCTGGGCGTCATTTGTAGCTTTTCTCTTTATAGCATATGTTCACTTCTGCACGCTTGCTTCTGAGCGACTGTCACTTACTGTATATATCATGTTTGACTTTTGATTCAGAAGTTACCGTTGGTCCGAACGAACGGGTCAGGTTCGTTCGAATCTAATGATCCATTTGGCGTGGGTCGTTCGGACATATACGCCAACATCATTCGCGATCAACTTGGCACACATGATTTGATTGAAACTGTATGAAAGTCGGCGAGCAAACTCATTTTTTTAGTCATAATTTTTTACTCTTTTTGTCTTATAAAAACTATTCAGTTTGACTTTTTTAAGTTTTTATTTTTCAACTTTAACCTCAAATATTTTTGTTTGTGTTATATAATAATTGATGAAAATTATACCAATGAAAATACATTTAAATCGTAATCCATTCATATATTTTTCATCAAGTGTTATATAACGCAAACAAAAATAGTTAAGGTGAAAGTTAAAAAAACAAAGACTTAAAAAAGTTAAAGTGAACAATTTTAATGGGACGAAGATAATATCTTTTCAACGACTAATTCATATTCCTCGTTATCACACAGACTCAAAATGGATAAAATTCTCCCCTTTTCAAGTTGGCTAGCAAAATCTCTTTGCTCATGCCTTGCTAACTATCACTAGTTTATCCACTTTCTTTTGTGCATTCGTTTCATATTGTGTTCCTAAAACATTCACAAGTTCTTTCCTTTACTATGTTGAAAGTATTTTAAAGGCATAAATATTCAGACGCATAATTATATACTTGGAAAGTAGTATGCGTATTTCAAGTTGAAGCATAATAAAAGCTCAAAGTAATAGCAATAAATGTGTGTGGTCCTTCCTAATTGTCGTCAAATGATCCACCGGTAAGGTTTTTGGTTTCATCACAATAAATAAATGATTCAAACCTTTCTGATATGATGAAACCGTGTACATATGAGTCAAAAAAAGATTCATCATTCGTGAATAACTTAAGTAAAGGAAACCTCATCCATCAAGTATGTGTTCCTTGATCAAATGGTATGTGTGTGAATAGTATACCTGCTGTGTGAGAAGCTCTTCAATCAAATGGTTTGTAGGTTCAAGTTCTGTTTAGAACATGTGAGATAGTTTGTGATTGTATATTTTGAAATACTTAGTTGCTATTTAAAATAAATAAATAAATAAAATGTATTCTTTTGTAAAATGATTTATTGCCTAAATACAGGATGAAACGCAAGTATTTCTACCGACAAGGGATAAATACTAACTTAACTAAGTACAAATTATGATAAGAAGATGGATATTCGAATATTGATTTTTTTCTTTTTTCGTTGGGTGTGTATTTACGTATTTAATTATGGATGGAGTTATTTATTCAACAATACTGTCAAATCAAATGTTGCATTCAACAATAAAAGGATCAGATAAATAATAATTTGAATAAATTCTTGAGAATAAACCTTTTGGAGAAAATCTCAAGATGCGTAATTTTAATCTTAAATAAGAGCATCAAATCATAAACGAATTGTTAATGCCAGAGTACTCAAATTGCTTATTTCCTTCTCTAAAAAACTCAAACTGCTTATTGTTATATCGAAAAATGTTTACCAAATTAGCAGTTTTAGTGTGAAACACCAAGCAGCCGCTTAAGTAGTTAAGTTCCATTAATGAAGTGAATCTCAAATATTTGGTCACAACGACTATAATACTACTATAACTTTGAGTCTTTGACGGTTAATTTAGCAATTTTTTTACATAAATGTAACTTGGAATTTTAAAGGTAATGTTAGTGCAAAATAAAAGCTTAAAAAAAAATCATATTTTAGAGACATTCAAAATTTGTTTTCCCTACTATTGGAACTATTGGTGGTTGCATTTTCTTTAATAATGAGACATTAATTGACTAATCTTGCCATGTCATATCAACACTAGATAATAATAACAAAGCAAATAAGTGAGTGGGCTAGCTGATTTTAGTAGTATAAAGTTAAGTGTCTCAAATTTTTGGACACAAAAAGCTTACTCTTTTTGCAAACCCCTCCTAGTTTTCTTTATGGCTCGTGTTTGATGGTTATGATTATGAGTATTTCACATGTAACAAAGGATTTCAGTCCTGTAGGATTCATCACCAATTATGTTTGTGTATCTTTAAATAAACTTACAAGAGTGGTTGCGTGACTGCGTCGACCTGTTTAAACCATACTCAATCCCACTGCAGTGTGTTTATTGAATAATGCCGACCTGAAACCCATTTTAATCCAATCCCAAAACATGTTACTTTCTGTGTCAAGTGGCGAATTACTACCCCTACAAGTAACTCAAGGGTCCTTGATTATTATATATACACTTTGCTTAAGCTAATTGTTGTAGCATATCAGCTAGTCAATACTTCTAAACAACAGAATATAGCATGATACTGTGAAAAGGTATAATACAGTAATAAGCCATGACAAGGATAGAACTAAGGCTCGACAGGTTCATACTCGCCAGTTATGACACAGTAGATAGTCACGAAAAAGCTAAGACTACCCTACAATGTAACCTGCTATCATAAGCACGATGACAATGAAGAGGTACTGCCTAAATGTGGTAAGATCAGGTTGAGACAATGCAGGTAAAATGTACTGCATAAGAGAAGCTCTTTTGGGTTCTTACTGCTGCAGCTCCCAACTAATTAGGCTTTAAAAGTAAAAAGCTACTGTTAACAAGAACAAATCTTTATCCGAAAATATGGAAAATAACAATGGTACAAAATTTTACCAACAGCTCATTTCCATTGGCAAACATAAATGAAGAAAATCCAGCTCATTTAAGACAAACAAACACATCAACAAGCTGTCTCTTATTCACCAAAATGGGTGAAAACCCGTCAATAAATAATGTAACAGGAAGCAATAGCAATTAGACAAACAGTGAATCAAAACCATAGCACGAAAATCACCACAAACATAGGGATTATAACAATGACAACAAACGCCTAACATGAATATCAGTAACAACAACAACAACAACAACAACAACAACAACAACAACAACGAGATCATGAAACAGAATACCATTAGAAACAAAATGAGCGAAACATACTGTTATTTATTCGCACCACAGGCACCCCTGAAAAAAATCTCACATAGATACAGACGGACGAACAGATTACATTATTTCCACACACAGATTAATAATTAATCTAACCAAAAGGGATGACAAACTGAGCATAACCCCACATAGTCTTGTATCGAGACTGCGTCACTCTCTTTGAGATCACACGTGTTCCACGGTTTCAATACAAAACAGCGCAAATCACACACAGATAATAGAGCAAGAAGAAGAAGAAGAACACAATGATCCACAAAAGCATTCTCTCCTCTGTCAATTCACCGAAAATTGCAGAGCAGGATATGTTGATTGATAATATAGTCTTCGGCCCTAATTTCTGGATATGAATCCCCATTCAAAACCCAATAGACTAGACAAAAAAATTAAATAAAACCTAACTAGATTTCACACACAGCAACTAAACCCTAGTTTCTGAAAATGCTAAACAGACACGCGAAAAACAACAACATAGCAAATATTTATATAAAAACGCGATATCGACAGACAAACAAACAACGCCCGATAAATAAATTCATTCATTCATCATCTTTCCCCCCTCCAGAAGACTGCTGAGGCGGTCCTTGAAGCGAAGCAAGCAAGTTCAAATGTCCCTGTGTTATAGGCAAATAATTCCCAACCCTAGCCGCCGAAGCCTCCCCCATAGCCACCTGCTGCGCCTGCTGCTGCTGATAAAACCTACCCTGCTGCTGGGCCGCCGCCGCCATCGAGTTCATATCCTGCGACGCCGCCGCAAAGCTCCACACCTGCCCAAAATCACTCCTCGCCGGCAACGCCCAAAACCCACCTCCCCCGCCGCCACTAACCGCCGCCGCCTGACCCATATGGTTATTATTATTCCCCTGCCCATCATCTTTATCAATCTCATCATCTGCCCGCAATCTCTTGCCCAGCAAAAACGGAGCCGGGGACAGCATATGGTGATGGTGGTGCCCAACAGGCGGCGCCGCCTTTTGATCAAGAGCCGCCGTTATTGACGTGCTGTTATTAGACCTGACAGCAACGCTAACAGTAGAGAAACTAGCAGGAGTAGTACCAGTACCAGTAGCCGCAATAATTGACGGTTCAGCTTGTCTTAAAAGCCACTCAATAGTTTGACCATCAGACTTATGACCCAGTTCACGGGTGAGCTGGAAAACCCTAGCAGCACAGATAATAGGCATGCGTATCCTCCTGCCACGGCCGTCAACTTTGCTGTGACGGTCCTTGGCAGGGGGTTTTTTGACCGTTAAGACGCCGTTACCGGGTTGGCTTGAGATGGGGACGCCGTTAGTTGTGCCGTCAGTAGACATGGTTTGGTTGGTTGGGTTTGGTTGAGTGTGTGAAGAAGATAAGGGTTTTAGGAGGGGGGTGAATATGGTGGTGAGTAGAGAGAAGAGAGTCTAATGATTGAGCGGCAGGAGCTGGTGGAGACAGGAGGGCACATGGGTGGGTGGGCCATATATTAAGTACTACTGTTATTACTCTTCTTCACGCGCTTTCAGCAACGAGTGTCTCTACCTATCCTATTTTCAAAATTATTGGACTCTTAGTTGAGTGTGAGAGCTAATGTTTTAAAAACCGGTTTTTGAATTGACCTGGATGAGTCATTAGGCCACGGTTTAATCGATTTAACTTGTGATTCAATTAGGTTTTTTTGCTCAAAACTACCTTTTGGTCACCCGACTGGTTCACGGTTTAACCGGTCGGGTTAACCCGAGTTTTAAAACACTGGTGAAAACGAGTCGAGTTGAGTTCAAGCTTGTTTTGACATGGTCTTGGCTTATTTCTGCTACAAGTTGAATGAAATAAAGCTTGAATCAAATTTTGTTTGTAAAGGTCACTTAGGTCGAGCTCGTTTATCTCGTGAAGTTAGGATTCGATGTTAGAGAGTGTTGTTTTATTACGAATTAAGAAAATAAAATTTGTGTTCGATTAATATAAAGGAAATTTTGGCTGGTTAGAGTGTGGTAAGCACCTACTAATCACCCTACTAGCTCCGTCTCTAACATGGAGTACATACGTATGGTTCGTAAAGCATGGATTAGTGAAATGAAAGGAGATTAATCATATGTTTGGTTTTCCTTTAGTGGTAAGAATCTCAAATAAAAGTTTTTATCTAAAGTTAGAGTAACGCTCACATACATTAGGGTTTAGTGTGTGTAAAACTGAAGAAGATATACTTGTTCCCTTCTCATGGAATGCACAATTATTTATGGGGATTCATTTAAGGTTTTGGGAAATTCGTTGAATATGATCCAACGGCTCTAGGAGACCCAAATGGGTGTCATTCCATAAAGGAGACATAAATGATGGTCGTTTATCTTTGCCTTAAGATATAAGAGAATCTTCGTACAAGGTACAAGAGTGAGCATAATGTTAGCATACTTCGTCTACGCATATGCTATTTCTATATGTGACATAATACAATAACGGTAAAGAATGACATCTACAAAGTAGTTGTCTTGCCTAAACTGGGATTGTTCAGGTTGTGGTTCGCCTTTAATGAGCTTATTTGCTCGTATGGATCTTGTTAGTGGGCCGAAGTGTCCATACTAAGGCTCGTGAACCTAGTCAATCTTTGTAATAAAAACTTGAGAAACTAAACTCGGGCAAGCTCGATTACCAAATGAACCTCAACTTAGTGTTGAGCTCGATTTTGTAATATAAACTCGAGCTCGATCTTATCTAGAGCTTTTTACAAACAACTTGTCTTGTTTACCCCCGCCCTCTTTTGGTATTGGTTTTGAGCCGAGTCAGATTAGAAATGGAACTCAATGGCAAGGTGTTCACAAAGTTTCAGAAGCTATCAAGTTTCAAACATCGTTGATTGAACGACTTTGGTTTATTAAAGAAAAGTATGAGAATAATTACGAAAATACTGGTTAAGTCGTGTACATTACAGTCGACAATCATTCTCACTCTCGACCTCTGATCAACTTTAGGTATTTGTTTAAGTTACGAAGTAATTTAGAATTTTGTACTTTAATATGATTACTAAGTGCTCCTTTTGAATACAATGGAGACTCTAACTGAACCAACATTGTAAAATAAACCATGGACTTCTTTCAGGGTATGTTTGTTGTATGTCTTCTGATTTAACGAATGGAATCATTTCGTAAAAAGCATTGTTTGGTATGTCCTGGTTGATTATAATCAATGAAACTAACCCTAAATATCCATTCCTATAGTTATTGACTTTTGTCACACTTTAGTGACAATTCTGAATTAATATACCCTCTTTCTAAATTTAGCACCTCACAATTTGTTCTTTTTTTCATAATTATTTAATTACTCACATGAATTAAAATTATATAAACAATAAATACAGTACATATTTGTTATTTAAACAAACAATATTTCACATTATCATTTATTTTCTTTATCCTCATTTTCTTTTAAACCAACACCAAATTCAAATCAGATTCCAAGCCTTTTACAAACCAATCGCACCCTCAAATTGACTAGAGTGCATTTAGTTGGATGAAACATTTTCGCCTTATTTTTATTCTAATTTGGAATGGATAAAGAAATAAAAAGATTTAAGAAATGCGTCAAAGATAATTTGCATTTTCGTTTTTAAAAAGGAATGAGGTGCGGGTTACGAAAGAACCTCAAAAATCGGTATATCACGGGTTGATCATTTCAAGTAGTGCAGAAAGTTGTAAGAGCATACATTTTTATTGACCTGATTTGTTATCTATGTCGCGAGTGCATGCTATAATTTGGTTCTGGTACTCATCATATTTAGGTTAATTAATGCATTCATCGTCGTGGGGTAGGTTCAAGTTGGTACAATAGCGTTTGCGCCTCATAAGCACGGTTACTAACTTTTATAACTACTTGAACCTTTCTAACAATGAGCTCCCATATTAAAAGCTGTAACGGGAAGAACAGGAAAATAATAATAATAGTAATAATAATAATAATAATAATAATAATAATAATAATAATCTTTTTTGAAGTTAATAAGAAGTAAGAAAACTAGACTAAATAATGTTGAAGTTGAACATTTTAATCAAATTGCCAAACAAAATATTTTAGACTCAAAATTTAAGAACAAACCATTATTTACCTAATATTCAAATAACATATTATTATTTTGAAGATGGAAAGTGATTGTCACACTCCCAAAAGTTATTGACACATTCAACTGTACAAGCAGTTAAAGTATGTTGTACTTAAAATATAACTGTTTAATACAGTCAGTAGAGTGTGCCAATAAATTATGAGGAGAAAATTACTGACATACCCCTGCATGGAGGGGTATGTCACAAAGTACCCCAAATCTTAGCCGTCTTCAAAAATACCCCATGATTCCCCATAAAATCATACGCAACATTAGGGAAGGACACATGTCAACACGCTGGCTCGGGCAAAAAAAATATATATATAC
The DNA here is from genome assembly GCA_030686995.1 of Artemisia argyi. Lineage (NCBI taxonomy): Eukaryota > Viridiplantae > Streptophyta > Magnoliopsida > Asterales > Asteraceae > Artemisia > Artemisia argyi. The sequence goes on along the minus strand of CM060697.1, from coordinate 161,910,019 downwards.
AAACATTGCATGTCGCGTATAGATATACGCGACACATTCAAATCCATACGCGACATTCAAATTCATGCACCACTTTAAAAAAAACAAACACACTGACAATATGCACCTAGCCACTGCCCCACTTTTTTGGTCAACATATGCGACTTCCCCTTGCAATTATTATTATTATTTTATTTTATTTTATTTTTTTTTTTTGTTAAATACTTAAAAAAAAAGTATTTTGTTAAATACTTAAAAAAAAATATTATATACCAAAGTTTTAAAAAAAATATTTTGTATTTTTTGTAAAAGTTTAAAAAAAAAGTTTTAAAAAAATATATTTTGTATTTTTTGTAAAAGTTTAAAAAAAAGTATTTTGTAAAAATTTTTAAAAAAATATATTTTGTTAAATACTTAAAAAAAAGTATTTTTTTTTTATAATAAAAGTTGTAAAAGTTTTTTTTTTAATAAAAGTTGGTAATATTTAACATGTTATTATACAAAATATTATATACCAAAGTTGTAATTTTTTTTGTAAAAGTTAAAAAAAAAAGTATTTTGTTAAAAAAATTATTTTGGAAAAGTTGTATAGTCGTTTAATGTGGTAACGTTTAAGTTGTAAAAAGGTATTTTGTTAAAAAAAGTATTTTGTTAAAAGTTTGTATACAACTTTTACAAAATAATTTTTTTAACAAAATACTTTTTTACAACTTAAACGTTACCACATTAAACGACTATACAACTTTTCCAAAATAATTTTTTTAACAAAATACTTTTTTTTTAACTTTTACAAAAAAAATTACAACTTTGGTATATAATATTTTGTATAATAACATGTTAAATATTACCAACTTTTATTAAAAAAAAAAAAAAAAAAAAACTTTTACAACTTTTATTAAAAACTTTTACAACTTTTATTAAAAAAAATACTTTTTTTTTAAGTATTTAACAAAATATATTTTTTTTTAAACTTTTACAAAATACTTTTTTTTTAAACTTTTACAAAAAATACAAAATATATTTTTTTAAAACTTTTACAAAAAATAAAAATATATTTTTTAAAACTTTGGTATATAATACTTTTTTTTTTAAGTATTTAACAAAATACTTTTTTTTTTAAGTATTTAACAAAAAAAATAAAAAAAATAAAATAAAATAATAATAATAATAATTGCAAGGGGAAGTCGCATATGTTGACCAAAAAAGTGGGGCAGTGGCTAGGTGCATATTGTCAATGTGTTTGTTTTTTTTAAAGTGGTGCATGAATTTGAATGTCGCGTATGGATTTGAATGTGTCGCGTATATCCATACGCGACATGCAATGTTTATATATTTTTTTTTTTTTTTGCTCGAGCCAGCATGTTGACATGTGTCCTCCCCTAATGTCGCGTATGATTTTATGAGGAATCATGAGGTATTTTTGAAGACGGCTAAGATTTGGGGTACTTTGTGACATACCCCTCCATGCAGGGGTATGTCAGTAATTTTCTCAATTATGAGATTATGTCAATCATTTCTCTTTAAGATATACCCCAATTTAGCAAATAGTGATAGGAATACAATGATATGCTCCAAGTCATCACTCATAGTTGGAGCATAAAACAGGAGTGGAGGTTTATGTTGGACTATGCATGTGGTTGACGTAGTTTTAATCAATTTAGTTAAAACTAATTATGTCGTTCCTTTTCAATTTTTTACATCATTAATTAAACAATGACTTTTATTTTTATCTGTTTTGGAGAAAAAAGTCCTACAGTATATTTTTTGTTTTTGTTTTTGTTTTGCTCCATAAATGATTGGAAGTCTCCAGTCTCCACGTTTTACCCATGTCATTTTATTGCTTAGTCAAATATTATCTTTACAAATTGAAATTAGCTCTTTTTGCCTATTTCAATAGGTTTACACTTTTTTTTATTCATAGAATTTTAGTTTAGCTTTACACTTTTATTGATTAATTGATTTGGTTTCATATTCATTTTTACAAGATAACATCTTAAATGTCTATTTTATTATGTAAAAGATAATACTTAGATATGATAAAATGTAATCAAACTTAATGAGAAAGATTAGCAACTCACCTTTTTATCACTTTCAAGTAGTTATTCAAAGTCGGCATTTATATACGTGGAATCATTTTGACATTTTCTTATCATGCCCTAAACTTGTATTTCTCAAAATTATATTCTCATATCAATTATTAAAATTTTTAAATAGTCTGGTTAACATTCTAGATTGTAATCACGGGCCAAAGAATAAATCTCAAAAAAGTCACACTCAAAATAGACAAGTTGACTACTTAAAGTCAATATTTGGACTTTTGCGTACAAGTTCACAGGGGAAAGACTTGGTCACCACTGCTAAACTTTCCCATAAACACCCCCAAAGCTTAGCCATTTCTTTATATCGATTTGCTAAATATTAAGTTAGCACTGAAGCATTTAACTAGTCGAAATTTGCATATATCGACTTCAGGCAACCTTCTACTTGTGTTGCGAAGGTACATCACTACGCACACAATTGAGGTTATATCGTACGTCTAAATTATCACTCAACCAATATTTATATCTAATTTTTCTAAGATAAACAAAAAATTCACTCATAAAGTCATACAATAATGTAGATGCTTTGAAAGTTTGAATATACATTGATCATTAATGTTAACTATTCATTGACAATTTGACAGCTTTAAGTTAACCATTAATGTTTAACCACTCTATCACCAGTACAAAGTACAACTTCATCTTGATAAACCACAAAGACTGATCTTTATTTAGTAGGTAACACACTCTTTGCTGTTGCTAATAGTGACCATAAGTATTGTGGTCACGTTCTGCCACATCAACACTACATTAGTTTTTTTCTTTTCAAGACTACATACAATAATAATTTGCTAATAACGCGACCAACCACAACAAAAAAACATACCCTCAAAAAAAATTAAAAAAAAAATTAAAACTTATGATCGGCTAACAAACCATAATTTTAAAAAGATTGGGGTGACCGGTCAACAATTTGGTTGAGCTAGTTGTAGAAACTTAGTCATCAATTTAATTCGAGGGTCAACCAACCAAACCAGTAGCATTCACCTTACAATCAAAAAAGTGTTTTGGTTTTGCACTCTTAAGTCATCGTAAATTTTAACCCACACAATTTTTACAAGAAAAATGTTACACAATGATGTGCTAAATTTTTAAATTTTGATAATTGTGTATAAAAAAAAAAAAAAAAAAAAAAAAAAAAAAGGAGTATCTATTTCAATGGACAATATAGTTTGTCACATCGTAAGCTATTTTTTTTTTTTTTTTTTCTTTTTTTCTTTTTTTTTTAAAGAAGCATTCCTCAATTTTTATTGACAGTGTAATCTAGTATAAGGCTAGACACAATAAGGAGGGTCAATCCTTCTCTTTTTCTTTGTCACGTCAGTTTTCTCTCTCCAACGACCTCCAGGCGATTCAGTGCCCCAGTAAGGGCGACCAAGTTCAAATTTTTTTTTTTTAGAAAACATTTTTAACACAAACTAAATTTCATTCATAATTAAAACATTACATATTAATTCAAATAAAATAAAAACATTACAATAAAATTCAAATAACATTAAAAACATTACGATAAAACGACTAAACTAGTTTGGATTATGATGCTGCCAAATGTCTTCCACCAAATCGGCTTTGAGGCTAAGATGAGTTGTTCTATTGCATATCTCCCTAGTAATTTTCAATGATTCCTCATGCGTTCTTAAGGGATCATAAGAACGGTGTTGCTCTGCTGGAAAGAATTCGGGAGATATCGCCCGCCCTTCGTCTTGAATTATCATATTATGTAATATGATGCATGTGTACATAATATGTCCAAGACGCTCTTTGTCAACCCCTTTAGCCGGATGGTTAATCATTAGCCACTTCCTTTTTAGTACACCAAAAGCACGTTCCACATCTTTTCTTGCTGCTTCGTGCATCCTCTTATACAATTGACGCTTGTGATCATGCGTCCCTGGATGCTTAATGGACTTCACAATAACAAAGTATTCCGAATATATCCCATCAGCAAGATAATATCCCCGTTTATAAGGCACGCTGTTAGCAAAGAATTCCACATCCGGTGCTCTCCCCATTTTGAGATCATTGAAAAGAGGGGATGCACGTAAAACATTTACGTCATTATTCATCCCGGCGACACCAAAGAACGCATGCCAAATCCATAAATCTTGAGAGGTGATCGCTTCCAATAAAATGAAAGGAGTTTTCTCGTGATCACCCCTACAAAATTGAGCTTTTAAAGTATGTGAGCAATTCTCCCACGGCCAATCTGTACAATCAATGCTTCCTATCAGCCCCGGAAACCCATGAACTCGATGGTGATGCTCATAGAGTCTGTCAACGTCAGTAACCGTCGGCTTTCTCAAATACTCTGGACCATATAACTCCATGATGACCTCATAAAATTTATAGACACTCACGAACTGTTGTCGCACCCATTTGCACATATTCGTAAAGCATATCAGGATTGACTCCGTATGCCAATTGACGAATTGAGGAAGTAACTTTTATCAAGGGAGAAATACCAAGTACGCCCGCACAATTAGGAGTTTGTTGAAAATAAGGTGAATGATCGGTTACCTCTCGTACAATTCATGTGAATAGTCTTCGGCTCATTCAAAAACGATCATGGAATTGTTCATCGCCGTATGTTGGGTTAGCGCAGAAGTAAGCAGCAACTAAACGGTCATGAGCACCCACACGATCCCTAGTAACATGGTTTCGTGTTTTTTTAGGTTGTGACGCTTGATAAGCCTCCCAACAATCTTCCGCAAACAGCAAAAACTCGGTACTAACTTCATTTTCATCATCCGAATCGGCAAAAAATATCTCGAAAGAATTCATTGTGTGAGAAAATATATAGAATTTTTTAAATGAGATTGTGTGAATTGAAGTGTGTTTATGTTGTATATTTATAAGGATTTTTTTTTGCCCAACGTCTAGTTAGTTTCAAACATTTTTTTTTTTTTTTTTTTTTTTAAGCACACAAACGGCTAGTATATTAAACATTGTAATGGTTTGGATCAAATCTCAAAACTTGGTTGGAAATAGACTCGGTCGAGGTTGAGACCGAGTCCCTTGTTTTTTCTTCTCCTACTCGGTCGCGACCGACAACACACAAAAAGGACGACCGATGTTTTCTTCCTCGCCCGACTCGATCGAGTCTTATCGTGTCTAGCCTAATATGCATTCCAACACTTCAACTAAATTTGTTACATTGAAAATTATAGGATAAGACATTTTTCGTCATCTGATAGCAACCACATATTTTTTTTTGCTAACTAATTAAATGGTATACAGTAGAGGTGGCAATTTGTGCCCAAAATAAAAAAAAAATGAACTAAATTGGCAAATTTTTAAAAAATTTGGGTACATTTGGGCCCCCTATTTTTTTTGAAATGGGCATATATTACCTATTTAGAAGTTAAACGGGCGTACTGGGCACATGTTTTTCTCTCAATTGTAGAATATTAAATTGAAATACTTATGGATATAGCATATTTAATTGCTTAAATTTAAATGAGGTATTACGTTTGAGAATTTTTTTTTTTTTGTTATTTTAGGTCGTTTCTAAAGCGATTCGTATAAAATGCGCCCGTTTGGCCCGTGCCCGTTTTGCCCATAGCCCATTTAGCCCGTGCCCGCCCAGCCCGTCCGTTTTGCCACCTCTAGTATACAGCATACTAAAAAAAAAAAAAAAAAAAAAAAAAAAAAACATTTTGATCTTTCCACATACACACAAATCCTATAAATATCATTGGTATACCAAGTAAGCAGCCTCTAATAGTAGAATTTTACATCATTATCAGAAAATATCTTTGAGGGTACAAAACTGATACTTTGCAATGGGGCAAAAATAGATCCAAATAATGCAAGTACTCAAAAACGGTCCGAAGGGATTTAATATAATCATATACTAGTATTAGTTTCAGCTACCTCTCCGCTAAACTTACGTTCCTATCGACGTTTTCTGTAAGGCAGACCTTACAGCATCTTCTGTATATATTATCGTTAGTTAAATCACAGCTCATCATGCGTTGATCCATCATCTGTTTGCTCTTTTTGGGAGTCACTTTTGTCATCTTTAGAGGAGCTGGAACTTTTTGGCTCGTCCTTTTGATTCTCAGTATCATTCTTCACGGGTTTTTCAACCTTTGGTTTTGGCTTCGGGATTCTATTTGTGCTAGCTACCTGTTAATTAGTATGATAAGAAAGCTTATCAGCAACGGAGAAGGAGAAAATCACAAATGACGTATACTTTGCCTTTACAAGATAATGGGTAAACTTATAAAATTTGTGGCAAAAATGTAAATGGGTCAAACAGGTTAAAAAATTCACAATGCCACCCTGCATAAGATTCCAGCCGAGAAGACTAGTAAAAGTAAGGATCAAGAATGTTATATATTTCAGGAGCTAGATCAGTTACCTCCAAAATTGGTTTATTTTAAAATTTTAATCAACATTGTAGCAACAAAGGCTTCCAATCATATGAAAAACGTCATTAGATAAGATTTAAGAAAAGAAGAGTCATAGCTTTTGTGGTCCGGTCCAATCTGACCCTTTTTGACCCGTTGCCCAACCTGCCCGGCACACCAAATTTGCCACCTCAAAGAGGTGATATAGAAAGAAAAATGAAAAAAAAAACAAAACTGAAAACTTTCAAAACATGCCTTGTCTTGGAGATCGAGTAGCTTGCCGATGACTTCTTGAGAAGTATAAGCCGGAGTGCTGGATGCAGAGATCCTGTTGATGGAGTTTGAATTTAACAATTAGGAATTTGAAAGTAATAATAGCAATGGATTTTCGCAATATGTTGACTGATGTGAAGGTGGTTCTTTTCAAGCATATAACACAAATAGCTTCTATGGAGAAGCTTAAATATACATATGATCTCAATTGTTACAGAAACAACAGAACACAGTGAATAACATTAAAGTGTTAAAACTCACTTTTTTTGTTCGGCCTCCTTATCATCTAACCATTTCTCAAGACTCTCTGCCTCACGTTGTACCTGGAAATGAACATGGAAACAGCGTTTAGCATACTTTAAATAAATAAATAGAAAGAGCACAACATAAATTTTTGAGAAATGTAAGTAATTCACCTTATCAATTTTCTCTTTTGAAATCCATGGTTTTTTGGACATCCACCCGCTAACGATCTGCATACATGAAGATTAATCAAGTGGCAGAAATGCAGGTATATATTACATATTAATAATAAATACAATAATTATTAATTTCCACATTTCACTTGATTAGCATCTACAGACTACAGGGTCATAATTTGCACCCCAAAATCTGTAACCCAAGCATAGATGACACAAGATAGGCTTTCCATGGCTTAAAAAATTTAATCGGATCGTATTTACCTCTTTCAGCTCGCTGAAATACCGTTTAGCACTCTGTGATGCTTCCGGCCTTGCTGTCAGCTCCTTGTATCTGTAGTGGATGTTAGTAAGAGTTAGTTTTGTAACATAACAAAGCTTTTTAAGTCAGGATAACTGATTCATAGCACACCTGAAGAAAATAGGGTCGCCGATTGCTTTCAATTGATCCAAACGTTCTTGAAATTGAGAGGCTGAAGCATCTTCACCATCAGTGTATAACCAGTCTTGCACCTATAAGAAAATACATGTTAATGTCAAATGACTGACGAAAACTATATTTTACGGGTATCTATCTATGTATGTGTGTGTGCATTGAGAGAGAACCTCATCGAGCTTTTCAATGAATGCCTGACGTTGCTCACTAGAAGAAACAGTTTGCAATTCATCTAAATAATCAAGCTGCAAAAACCCATTTTAAAATAGATATGAGAAAGAAAACTAAAAATCACAATTGTAAGAAAGATGAGAAAAAAAACCACCAAACAGGACTTGAACCTTTTCTCTGGTTGCATAGATGTAAGCCTCAAGATCATTTTTCAACTCTGCAGTTCTCCTCCTTTCTGCATCCTTTGCATCTAATGCTTCCAATCTGCTTTTAGCGTCGTAGAGAGCATCATCAAACAGAGGTAATCCTGACCCAACATTCTTTTCAGAGATCTACACAGTTGACAAAATAGCCAAAATCAATGAGAATACAATGTTAATGTTAACTATTCCTAAATAATGTGTAAATGAAATCAAACCTTTAGAGGAATTCTGAAAGTCCGTTTCTTTAGTTTCTTTTCAGTGCCAAGATCAACAGTCTTTTGGTCATTTGAGGTGGAGTTGTCTGAGTTGGTAGTCAAATCATCTGGACTAGGAACATCACTAGCTTCAGCTGTGTTGGTAGACTCAGTTTCAGCTGTTAGGTTAACAGGAGCAGAAGCACTTTCAAGAGTCTGATTCTTTTTAGGGACTTCTACCCATTCAGAAATTTCAACGACAGCATCTGCTCGATCCAAAGAAAGTATACCACTTCTACTAAGAGAGAAATGAAGGCTTGCTTTGATAGGGGATGAAAGGTTGCGTGACATGTACCTAAAGAATTGAAGAATAAGAAATTTAAACTCGAATATAAATCTGCAGATCGGTCAGGTTGGGTAACGGGTAAATACAGGCTTGGGTAAAAATGGGTAATATTTGGCCAGGTCACTTTGTCCAAAACTTATAAACATTAGTATAAAGTAGTGTGTCAGATATGATTTAGAATGATGTTATTATATATCATTCAACAATAGTCTAATTTTTCAAATATACTGATTTTGGAGGTTGCGCTCTAGTACTTTGGGCTCATTTTGAACCCCTTCCTTATTTAGCTACTTATTAGATTTTTTTAAGGAATGCGCATTTGTGCCTTTAAATTCTTTATTGAAATACTAACTACTAACTGTAACCTACAGTATTTCTTTATTGTATCACTTACACTGATAACAGGGCACTTGGTGCGGGCAAAGGTAGTATCCAAACAAAAAGAATATTTAAGTTTCCAGTACTTACTTTTCACTAGCATCAGCAAGACCAGACACCGAATACTTCGCAAATGTACGTGAAGTAACACCAGGTGGCAAGAGGCCTTCATTTTCATATAAAAGTGAAACATCAAAATCCTTGTTGTGAGTGATCGACCGGAACAGCTGAGATTTAAAGATGAAAATTATCATTAGATATTAGTAATTTGATCGTTGCCCATACTCTTGAAAGATTAGAACTCTTAATAAAGATTTACCTTGATAGGTAACTTTTTCAACCGTGGCACAAGTAACTGTGTGGTGCTCTCATCTTTTACAAGATCAGGACCATCTAGATCCATCATAAGTCCGTACATAGAACCATCAATCATACCAAGCTTACGATTCAATTTGATTCCATCACTCAGATTTGCAGCATGTAATGAAGCACCTAAAACTATAGCCTCATCTGCATCTAGATGTCTGTCAAGATCACTCCTCCCAAGGAATTCTTGAAGCTTAGCCTGTGAACAAGAATACATCAATTGGTAAAAGTAAGCAGCATCATATCAATAAGCACAACTTGAAAAGGGTGGGAAAATAAAAGTACAAGGGGATGCATAGAAAAAGCAATCCAAACATTCTAATCAGTTTCCATATCTATTTAAGGTTCTTGTGGAACTGTATTGCAAAAATATTCTTTTTCTGTAGCGTTGCTTAAAACAAAGGCACCTTATGACAGTCTTGCAAACGAATATAATGTGAATAACAGAACTTTCAATTAGCATGTATAAAACAGAACAAAAAAGAAATAGCAACACACCTGCAACTTTGGTACTCGAGTGCCACCACCAATCAACTCAAAGGCGTATATATCATCAACCTTTAAACCTGAGTCCTTAAGCAACTCTTTCAGAGGGATAACAGATCTTTCCCATAGATCTTCGCACAGCTCTTCGAATTTCTGACGAGTTATTGTGCTCCTGGAAAGATGATGAAGTTGAACCATAAGAAATAAAGCGAATTGCAAAGTCGGCCTTGACTACGTAATTACCAGTAGCTTTTGGGATAACATTCTTAGAATACTAACACAGTTTATATCCTTCTCTCAAATCTCAATCATTCCCCCTTGTGAATACTTATTTCATCTATGTATTTCTAAAGGTCTATCGCATATCTTGCTACATGATTCAAACTAATTTGTACTAATATAAGCTTTTTTTCTTTTTTTTTAAAAAATTTGAACTAATATAAATTTGAACTATACTACTGTCAGAGGTTGCAAGGAAAGAGCATGCAATACCTATACTAAGGAAGGAGAACAAACTCATGGGACGTACCTAAAATCACGGTCATCCAGAAGTGATTCAACTGAAATTGGTGCTGCAGTATTTGCACTGAGAATTTCCTTTGTGCGCTTAACCTGCTTCTTCAATTTGGCCATTGCCTTAGGAAACTGCCTGACATCAACCCCATTCCCAACCTGTTTGTTGAACTCATCTGCAAAGTATTCCACCAACCGTAATTCCATATTTTGACCACCAAGGTCTGAATCCCATTTAACATCTTTGACCTGCATCACACACGAGTTACTCAGCGATATCATAATAGTAGTAATGTAGCAAAAGTTTCTTCACAAAGAATAGCATGAAATAGCTAATACTATCCAACTAGCCATAACAGGATTAGGCATCCATTTCAGCAGACACAACATATGTTGGCTGATCTACATTAATAGAAACAGAAGCAATGTTAAGTATTTCTAACAGTTTTCTTTGGTGTCCTCTCTGTGACTTGAATATTGGCATAAAAAATTCAGTCAGGATCATAAATTGAACACTTTCTCAGTTATGGGGTCTCTCAGTTGGAAAAACCTCATCTATTAGAAATGGTTTCCTATTTTCAGGCTCAACATTGTCAGTCGGGTATTCTATCAGTTAACTGGCTAATGCATACTATCAGAATATATTTACACTTTTCAGTTGAATAAAGCTTTTTACCCTGTCAAAAAACCAATCTGTGAATTACTTATATGGCATTAATTACAGGTGGGCAATGATCAGATTATACCGTCAGCAATGCATAATATTTGGTTATAGTTTACTTAAATACAATTATTATCCAAGGTTTGCCGATCATAAACCTAGCAATACGTTAACACGGTAAAATCCTAATGTACATTATTATGTGATCTAGGAAGCCTATACCTTATAGAACTCTAAGACTATATATACCGAGCCGAGCATATGATATTAAAATTACAAAACAACATTAGTTCTAACATATATATAAATACGTCTCATAGAGAGACAATAAAACTACCTGAAACTGATTCGCAGAAACAGTCTTCCCATACTCCTTGGCACTATACGCCGAATAATACACAAGCGCCGCATAAGTACTACTCGCCCCCATATCATAAAACACCACATACCTCGACCCATTCCCAAAATCCTTATCAATCCCATACTGCAACGCCGCACCACAATGCTCATTCACAAGGGCCAAAACATTAACCCCCGCCATCTCCGCACTCAACAACACCCCCCTCCTCTCCTCCACACCAAAATACGGCGGAACGGTAATAACCGCATCTTTCACACTCACCTTACTATGAAACTCAGCTAATTTCACCCCATACCCTAACACCATCCCAACCATCTCCTCAACCGAATAAACCGTCTCCTTATCGTCTATCCTAATCCCTACAGTACCTCTCTTCTCATCCACCATTACGTCATAAGGCAAGTACAGGTCATCTAAAAACTTTTTAACATAATTTATATCTTTGTTAAGCAAGTCGCGAAGGCGCGAATAGACTTTCTCCGGATACCGAGCGGTTAAACCGGCGGCTTCTTCTCCGATCAAACGGTCGCCGGAGTGGAAGGCGACTAAGGCTGGGGATTTACGTTTTGACATTTCGTTGATGGCGATTGAGATGGGGGATTGGCCGGGTTTGAGGTTGACTACGGCGACTTTGATCCATTCTGAGCCTAGATCGATGCTTGAGACTGCTGATTGGGATTGGTGAGCTGAATTGATAAGCAGTAGCAATGTGATGAATAAGGTTGATCTGATTATTGGTAACATTTTGGAATTTGGAGCCCTAATTTTGTTAATTAAGTGTTTTTGTGGAAATTGATAGTGAGATTTTATAAAGATGTGTTTTGGGGAAGAAGGGTTGACTGACGTGGTCAGTGGTGTTGGGGGCCAATGGGAGTGTGACACGTGGGAAATGTGACAGGTGGAGGTTTGAGATGGTTCTGGTGTGTTGTTTTTGGGGTATACAGTAATTGTGACTGATTTATTACGAAATAGATATGAATATTCTACATTTCTAAAAAAGAAATGATATGGTGCTTAGTTAAAATTAAGAGAATGACCATTTCACATTTTTTGAAAATTATTGAAAAAAAAATTAATTAAACGGATTTTCAGTTTTTCTTTTTTCATATAAAAATTTCTTGAAAAAAGAGGAAATTTTTCACCAAATAAACGGCCCTTATATTTTTCAGCTTTTTCTTCCTACTTATTTTTTTTATTCACAGAATTCTGATATCTGATAAGATTAACGGTTTGAATAAAAAGAGATAATGAGTTAAAAAAAAAATTATATTTATGTGTGTAAAAGAGTGAGTAAGTACATAAATTAGTACTAGTATATAGCAAAACTCATTTACAAAAGTATTAGGGAGTGTTTGGTTTGAAAGGTAATCATTATAGTTGGAGTAAATTTCGAGAATTGTCTTTGTGGTTCATTTATAAATACACGAGTGGGCCCCGGTCTGTCACGTTGCGGCAGGGCATCGTATTTGGAGATAAACTGTTAGCATCTACATGAAATCTGTTAAGTGCAAATCACATCCGCAACGTGTAATGCATTAAAACACTTGAATGTAAACTATAGTATTGCAACTGACATAAGATATATGCGTATCGGACAGTACATTGGCAAAGAAGAGACTAGCAAACGAAGTTTTAGCTTCAAATTACCAAAATTTTCAAACTGTAATGACAAAGTATAATCAAAATACATCAAATAATTTGCTGTAAACTTATATCGGCCAAGATTTCCCAATAGCCACTCAACCTCAACATGAACATTACCTGCGGTGATTGTCAATGCTTGAAGATTGGTACGAACAGCGAAAAATCCCATTTCTTTTAGTCGCGCGATTTGGGCATCATATTTTCTTCTCGAGGCACTGATAGTTAAAAAAACAAAACAATTATGAACTCAATGAGTCGATAAATGAGAACAGCAAAAGGTAGTGATATATGTTACCTTGCGAATTGTTTGGAGCTGTAAACCCGCCAGTTCCTAGGCCGCAAAACATGTGCATGAGCATATCCAAATTCATGTTACCGGGAACATATCATGTTTGGGTATTAGTTTTTCATCTCATCTCATGACTTAGACCTGCAAGCATATTTAGTTTTCCATTAGATAAATGCCTTAACAGAATGAGTTTGGTGTAGCAGTTCTTTATTATAGTCTTTGAATCACAAAGTTGCGATGAAAAAGGATCAAACAACCCATCTTTCGCATCAAGATATGACTTTTTACCCAAAAAAAAAATCTTACGCATCAAGATATCCAGCAAATCACTATAAATTCAGTATATTTATCAACTTATTTAAATGCTTATAAGCTTATCTACTTACTTCCAATGCCAATAATACCATCAACAATTACAAAGCCTAAGAATATCGAATAAGTATAATAACAGGTTTGGGACCCCGCAATTTCATTATGCATAACAAAATACCATATCTTTTGTGCAACAGGTATAAAACATTAGCATGTAATATTGAACATATGAAGGTCTTTCGCACTGTGTTTCTATTTGGGTTTCCAGGTTGTATATGGCCTGTAACAATTTTGAATAGCAAAACACCATATACTAATCTGTTAATGATAGTTAAGTATTTTATGATACTGATGCATTACCAAAAAAAAGTTACGTGGAAGAAATGACAGGTACTTGGAGTTTGTTGAAGGAGCGCAGGGCGTGTATTTTTTACCTGATTCAACATATTAAAAAAAATGTTTCATTAAAGACATGTATAAAGATTAAAAATAAGTTGTGTGTTTGTTACCTTAGCTTTTACAATACAAAAATGTATTGGCAAACTTCCATCTATATATTTGGCTTTGCAGAAATAAGCTGGAGCCAACGTTGTAAGGGTTCTGTTAGCAAGAACTCCAATGCCGAATGGTTCCCTTTGCACTGTACCCAAGGTTGTAGTGCAACCGTACCCGGTGTTGACTTCAATTGTTGCTTTCAAGGTATCTTGCTCATAACCTTTTTCCCTAACAAATAATACAGAGTACATTGTCAATTTGTCATTGTTACGATAACAAATGAATAAAACACAAATAAATAAATACACATTGGCAACATTCAAATTGGTTTCACTATTTGTTTGATTAGTATGTAACCCACTAAAACCGTTATCAATCGAAAGGTAAAAACCGAGCCACAAACGAACGAAGCCATAAAGTGTGATCATACCAACTGGATTTTTTTATTGCTTATCAAAATGAGTGCTCTGGCCATTGGGATTATGGCCCATTCTTTACATTGGCAATACACCAATTTTTTGACTGTAAAGAAAGAAAGAATTGGATAAATAGATAAACTTATCGATCATCCTTGAGGCATTAATATAGTCTTTATTACATGGATGGCATGTATTAAATGAGGAAGGAAGGACCGTATCACAACTCTTTTTTGGACCAGATAATGAAAAAAAACATAGTCATTATACGTACCGCTCGCTTTGGATGATTATTGACGCTGGTGATCGTTTTTTTCTGCGCACAATTTATCAGGTAAACTCCGCAATGATTCGTTCATAGTTTCATACCTTAAAAAAAGAAAACGCCAAAGCTTACCATAACATAAATAATTTTCTAAATAACATACAAAATAGTCTTAGATATTTAAAACATATTTACCTCTAGTAATTATACAACCATGCCTGCAAATGTAGAAGTAGCAGGGCGAGAATGGTTTGAATTGTCAACGGCATTTGCAGAAGCTTCAACAGCATTGTGATTAGCTGGGAATGTACTATTACCTGAAAAACAAACATCAGCAATAAATTATAAACGTTAACTTTTTATACGAAACGTGGATTAACTTTGTTTAACAAATTCAGTTTTACCTTCTTTTTTGCGGTTATCATGTTACTCGGTGCGCCACTTCCAGAACTCAACTCCGTAAATGAAAATGGTTCTGATACTTGTAGAATACGGGACAACATTAAACGACTCATCAATTTAGGAAAGATGGCCCTCTTCGCCTTGTACCATTCACAACTTTTATTTCTCTCTGTTGCTCCTCAACGTGTCAGTGTTTATCTTCTTCATCATCTGGATATGATCGATAAAGACAAAACACCAACATCACTAAAATATTCTTAAAATTACAATACCTTAAATATAAACACGCAACTTACTTACACTTATACATCAATAAGCCTAAACCGAAATATGTCTGTTATCATGTTACTCGGTGCGCCACTTCCAGAACTCAACTCCCTAAATGAAAATGGTTCTGATACTTGTAGAATACGGGACAACATTAAACGACTCATCAATTTAGGAAAGATGATCCTCTTCGCCTTGTACCATTCACAACTTTTATTTCTCTCTGTTGCTCCTCAACGTGTCAGTGTTTATCTTCTTCATCATCTGGATATGATCGATAAAGACAAAATGTCACACCCCCAAAATCGGGTCCAGCGGAAGCATACGTGTAGCTGGGGTGTAACTCAATTGGTATTACAACACAAGTTCAAAAATGGTTTTAACTTCAATCATTTAGAATAAAATAGTTAAGTCAAAAATGTTGTATTTACATTGTTAAAAGTAGTGCGGAAGTAGGCCCTTAAAAGTAGTTTAAAACGGTCCCCATATAAATAATCAGAGTCTTCTATGACCATGCCATACCCTGCCAAAACCTCCAGTAGCGTGCCATTGGTTAAAACCTGAAAATACATGCTAAAGTGTCAACACGAGGTTGGTGAGTTCATAGAGTTTGTTTAACAAATAAAGTATATAGAAAAATGATCACACAGCAAAGGCATCGTAAATCCACTCAGTTACAAGTCCCGCCATAAGAGACTTGTAACCTGTGTGTTCACAACCCACTGCTAAAATAGTTTATGTCTGGTAGTCAAACACATGAGGTCAATAATAAGTCACAATATAAGCACCACATATATAATAAATCAAGGCCGCTCCGAACAAGGGAGACTTGAAGTCACTCCGCCACCTAGGCAAAGAATTATTAGTCACTCCACCGAATTGGTGAAGAATTATTAGTCACTCCACCATGGCGAGAATTATTAAGGATGCTCTGAACATGAGAGACTTTATAGCGTTGCTCCGAACATGGGAGACTTTAAGTCTTAGAACGTACAGTACAATAAGTCCAAAAGTTCAAGTCAAAAGGTTCAATAGTTCAAACAAGTTAATTTGAGTACGTTTTGCTTATGAGCATAAATAGTGAAGCAAGAGTCATTTAAGTTCAATTAAGAGTAAACAGTTTAAGCATGTATCTCCCCCAAAGAGTTTAAAACAAGTACTAAAGAGTAAAAGTGGGGCTATGACTCACCTGGTGTGATAGCTACGATGACAAAAGTTGATACACAGAAATGAGGTTCGATCTCAAACCGCAACCTAATATGAATGATAGTGATCTACTTAGATCATGAAATGATGAAGAGAATATGCATACACATAATACCTATACCACTCATAACTTGGAAATAATTGTTATTGTCAAAGTAAAGTATTTTCCATAATTAAGAAAAATAAGTCCAACTAGAATAATAAAAACTTGTCGTAATATATCGTATGTAAAAACGTTAGTGTTATATTCCTTACTTTGGAAAACCTTGAGATAACGTCTAATCGCCGTAAAGATAAACTTATAATCCTTAGTACTTCATTAGTTATGAATATAACTCTTGAATAAGAAATCTAGAAAAATAGCATTTAGTACGTAGTTATATTATTTCTAGTAGTGACTAAATATATATATAGTTTTGACGATTTTAAAACATGTATAACTTTGTCGTTTTAAGTTCATTTTCCTCGTTCTTTATATCCCCGGAATCGTCTTAACCTATACTAATATATTTTTGATAGTTCGGCTCCTCTAGGTTACGTCTAACGCCTCTATTTGTCCGTCGAAAAATGTCAAACAACATGCAGTTTTTCAGAAAATAGGTTTCGTCGTTAAATTCGGAAAATCATATCTCCTTCGTTATTAACTCGTTTTAATCCGTTCTTTCGCCCACGGCTTCGTTTTTGAAAGTATTTTCTAAATCTTTGTTCAAAAATATCCCCTGAGTTAATGAGTTTCCCACGTTTTCAAAATAAGGACAGTAGGCACTTATATAGTTTCAAAAATCATTTTCCTAGTTTCAAACTTGTTTCAACTTCAACCAAACCACTTTCAATCACCACAAATCTAGTCTAATCTTACCATACACCTTCTTAGGGTGTCATGGGTTCCTAAACATCATAAATCAAGTGGATCTAACAAGGATCTAACTATAATCTATTTCTAGGGATCAAAAGTTAGATATATATATATATATAAATGAGTGGTATAACTAACATATGCATGTAGATCTTGAATGGAAATCATATGATCACAAAGATAACATGAAGAAATTATGGACAAGAGTTTGACAACTTACCTAGAAAGATTATAGAGCTTGGATGAGTAAAACCTAAGAAACCTTGAGTTTTTATCACAAACCCAAACAAGAACAACTAAAGGGACTAGATTAACACTTGATCTTGGAAAAGTTATGGTTTTTCCTTGTTTTTCTCTTCTTGGCCGAGCATCACTTCAAAGGAAAGAAAAGAGAGAAAGTGAAAGAAAGTTTCTAGTTGATTTTAGGTGAAATGAGATGAAAAGTGTATATTTATTATAAGAAAACTTGTACAAGTAATAATGTAAGACAAGATCCACAATTTTAGGAGGCTTAGGGGGGGGGGGGGGGGGGGGGGGGCGGCAATGTCAAAGGGTAGGAAGAAAGAAAATGAAACTTGTAAGAAATCTTGACTTTGGTGTAGAATTGGGTAGATATTATTAGTTTTAGGTGATACCGGGTACCGAGTTAACTAAAAATAATTTGTAACGAGATAAAATAAAATATAATGAAGTTGTAAAAATTGTAAAATAATATTCCTGATGAGAATCGGAAGTTAAAATAATGATCGGGTTGAAATATCGCAAACCGACGGAGTTATAAGCTTCGACCGGAAAACGTAACAGTTGATTTGAAAACACCGGGTAATTTAATAATAAAATTTTTATATTATTATTATGAGTATAAAAATGTGTTAGGACCATAGTTGGGATTTTCGGATCAATTATTAAAAATAATAGCTCATAAGATAACGTTTATTAGGTAAATAACCGTACGTATACAGAAATGACGCAACTCACGCATAAACGACAAATTTTCTCCGGAGGTGAATAGTGTTTTATGAATAGTAAAATTTTTGAACGCTTCTCAGAATCACAAACTGACTCCGAAAAAGATGAATAGTAAAATGATGAATAGTGATCGATGAATAGTAACCGATGAATAGTAACCGATGAATAGTAAATGTGAAAGTTCGGGAAAAGACCAGAATTTACGAGTTGTGACACAAAACACCAACATCACTAAAATATTCTTAAAATTACAATACCTTAAATATAAACACGCAACTTACTTACACTTATACATCAATAAGCCTAAACCGAAATATGTCTGTTATTTTTCCTGTCACATATCCATGGTATCACACAACAAAAATATTCTTAAAATTACAATACCTTAAATATTCCGGCACCAAAAAAACCGAAATTGATAGATCAAATGTTATTGAATCTTGAAACAAACCCGACTTCAACAGCAATATCAGCAGCCTTTACCATGAATTTGTAGAGAAAAAAGTGGTGAGAAGATAATAAGCAAATCAAATAACCTAATAAACTGAGAAAATAAATTCATCCGAACACCCCCTAACAAAACAACAAAACTACCCTAAGCTATAAGCAAAATCAAATCTCATAAACAACCAATCGAATTAAATAATTATAATTAAAAGCTTATACATACCTTTTTTTGAGTATCTCGGGCAGAAAAAACTCTCAAAATTCAAACCATAGCTCTTCGTTACTGTGCGATTGGAGAGAGGCGCAGAGGATTCCAGATGATGAGTATGAATAATGAAGCTTATCTCGGTTTACTTATATACGTTTTTTTTTTTTTTTTTTTTTTTTTTTTTTTTTTTTTTTTTGGACCGGAATTTTTGGTGGGCTTTGGGCTAAAGTGGGCTAACTATGAATCCAGCGCAAAAAATGTGGCATCGAAACGACACCGTCTATGATTGAATTTAATATATATAGTAATTTGTGATCCTTGAAATGATTTTTTTGCATGGTTGCTCACTAAGCTTAAAAGATAACACGAACATTTTTAAGAAGGACAACTAATGTTATTATTTTCAAAATTAGAGACTATACGTGTGAATAACAACTTTCAGGGACTGTAGATGAAATTTTAGATAAAGACACGCTGATCTGTGTAATTTACTCAAAAGGTTATGAGTTATGACAATTGGAATGAATATTTAGGTTGTGTTTGGTTAGTATTTGGGAATCATTATAGGAATTGGCTTAATGTATGACGGAATACGAATGAGTATGGATACATATGTTTGTAAGTTTGGTCATTAATTTTTTAGACATTGGATTTCATATTAATGTCACTATTTATGTTTTGTTTTTCAAAGATAAATTATCATTTTTAAATTTACTGTTACATGTTAATAACAATCTTTAAGGCTAAAAGTAGTGGTGGTGAGTCACTCATTGCCACCTCAGCGGTACTTCAGCTTTCTATCTCTTCTTACTTTCACTCACTCCCGCTCACCATACATCCGTAATGGTCACCCTCACTCACATTTTGATATACAAAATATATCCCACCAAATATTTTACACACTTACAAAACAAACAAAAACAAAATAAATAAATAAATAAAACATTACTTCTGTTTTGGGTTCAACTTTGTCGGTACACAGTGCATGAATAGTAACTCAATAACGTTGCACAAATAGGGCCGTGAGTTGTGTTGCCGGATTGGAAGTCACAATCGTGACTAAGCCACTCGCCGAGTAATAACATCCCACTCAGTTTAGCCTTAGCTTCATTACTCAAAAAGGAGAGTTTAACATCCACAAACTTTTTTGACAATGTTTCAGCTCATATTAAATATGATCACTTTGTACACCTAATGATACCTGTTTGAAAACTCAAACTCATCAACCAAACGTACAAACTTGAGAGCGAAAGTTATGCAACCTTCAATCCAAACACCCCATGTTTCTTGTGTTAATTTGATTTTATAGAGTATTTTCTTTTTCAACCAAACACATCTTATTGCCTAACAAAACAAAAATAATACCGAGTATCCTGCTTATTTTTTCACTCTCTTGAAAAAGAAGCAGATATCTTGATAATGATAAAATATATTCTATTTAAGTTGGACTTGACATTTTTATGTGCTAAGAAAATCCAAAAGGGAAAAAACGCTAACAGCACACTACAAAGGCTGTGAACAAGTTCAAATTGCTATATGTTACAAAAAATGTTCTTCAAGAAACATAAGAACTGATACACCTAACGTAAGGAACCCGTTAAATCAATGATCTAACCAAATCACATCATATTATACAACTTAACCATCAATATGGCGTTTATGGGAGTCTCCCGTTGGAGCACTAGTAAATCTGTTCCCCTGCGAAGTTTGATTTTTGATGATAGTTTTGTTGCGTTGATGTAGACGGATGTTGGAAATGAGGTTTAAAGTGACCCGGTCCGCCCTGTGCTTCTGGTAGCTATTGTGAATCATTTGATAAAAGTGATTTAAGAAAGTTAATTGACTCAAGGTTAGTTGAACTCCCAAGCCTTACATTCGATCCGTTATTTTCTGGCTGGCCAATATCAGTTTCTTTTACCATCGAAGTCAGTGATGCATCGATCCCAGATAGGCCATTATAAGATAATACATTGGCTACTGCTTGTATGGAGGCTGCAAGAAGTTCTGGAAGATCTTCTCCAGGATGTGTGATCTGAATCATAATTAGTGTTAAATATTTTCAACGTAAGAAAGCAATATTTTCAGCAGAGGATTGGTGGCTTACATTATCAAAATCTTTTTATCAATGATTAGTATTACATATGACTACACAAAACTAGACACATTCCTACCCATACAAAGTTTTGGATATTGTTTTAGATATTTGCTCTTTATTGGGGCTGATCTGGGTTGTGTTTTAGCTCTACCGTCATATAAAATAAAAGTAGCTAGAAAACCACAATGGGTATATGTCGCCTTAAGTGTATTTTTTTTTATGCATTAAACGTCTTAAATCATTTTATTAAGATGATTAGATTATTACTTTTGAGATAATAAAATTTTGTTGTCATATTTTATACACCAAGTGTTCATAAAAAATGAATGTTTTGGACAAAAGCAACCTGAGCAACTGAAACAGACCCATACCAAAAGTTACTAGTTTTTGGCTCGTCATCATACCCACCCTTGCCTAAACAAAATACACTGGATATAACAGGAAGAAAGATTGTACCTTGAACATAATTGCAGCAGACAACCTTTCTCTCAAACAGTAAATCTGAGCAGCATCCAAAGCAGTTGACTCAAAAGAAAGCCACCTATCAGCAATAACCCTGACTATATTCTCTGGAGAAGACATAATGTTATCTTCATGTCTCGTTGGCATTTCCTGGTCATCATCACCTTCTTTCTCGTCACTATCCCTGTCACTGGTATCATCATTAATAGGAGCCACGGCAATCTCTGTAGCTAGTAATAGCAAAGGAAGTGGCCCAACAATACTACAACTCTTAATATTTAAACCCCCATCTCCACGTGTTATCTCATCATATATGACCAAAGGATTAACATCTTTTTCCTTGAAAGTTAACCTAGAATTAACGGACTGAGGATGTAACCTAACCTTATCATTATTAGCATTTTCTATGATAACAGATTTTCCTTTTTGTCTAATAGGTGGAAGTAACCTTCCCACCATAGGATATAAACCAGCAACAAGAACTGCATTTATTATACCGATATCTTGAGCATTTTTATTATGCTGCAATGAACTTGCTGGAATAAACCTGTTTCTTTCAAGTTCTTGTTGAAGTTGCTTACGCATTCTATGTAGCATACTCATAACGCCTCCAGACACAAAATATTGAGAACAAAATCTTGCTTCCAGACCCCTGTGTTTGGCATTTTTCCAACACTCAAATGCTGCTATTATTGCTAATTCATCACCGCTGCCACCATATAATGAGGCCAACTCACGTTTAGCATCTGTTGCTTTCTTTTTATCATTAAGTAACGTCGGAAGGGTGAAAGGATCTCTATAGTCCTTGGCAGAAGCTAAAGTCAAAGCAGGGTCAAGACAATTCATTGATATAGCAAAAAGAAGCATCTTGCAAGTCACTGGATGAACTGGTATAGAACCGAGTTTCTCCCCGAGCTCTGTGAGTTCTTCATCAGGTGATAAAGCCCCAATATCTTGAAGAACACTAACTGCATTATGAATGGCTTTAGAAACAGGAGGATCTACCATTTTTTTCAAGAAATCTTCTATTTTGCAACTCGGATTAAGAACCTTCACCTGTCAGTAACAAACAATTTATAAAATTGGTTAATAATGGGTCCAATATAAAAATGATGAAATGAATTCCAAACTCTTTTAACACTTGCAATTTGCTTAAGATAAATATACAGTGTGAGTAAGCATCACAAGTCATAATAAAAAAAACATGATTACAGCTCAAATAACACGCGTTTACAATTTTTCCCCAGAGATACTCACAATCTGAAGTTTATATACCAAAGGACTTATGGTACCCCTTGTTGTGTGAGAAGCTCCCCAACCACATGACTGTGGGTTCAAAAAGAACTATACTTGTGAGATAGTTTGTGGTGTATATATTGTGAGATAGTTAGAATTGCCATTCAAAAAAAAAAAGGCTGTAAAACTATACTTGTGAAAGAAAGGGAATAATGCTTAAAAGTTTTCCATCCTTGGAATTGCAATGTGTAGAATCTAATATCAACATAAGATAATAAGAAACTTTCTATAACCCCAGTTCAATTCATGGGCAGTACCACTACGAGGGCAGACTGGGCATCTGCCAGACTGCCACCATCTAGTGCTAATTAAATATAAGCACTTTCCTTCTTGAGATTAAATAAGGTATATTAGGTTCAGAATTTATCAACAACAGTCTCATAGCTGAATGCCACATTACTGAACAAGAGGTCCCTTGTTTGAGTATTTCCTACATTGTTCTGAATTTTATTTTCGTTTT
This sequence comes from Artemisia argyi, assembly GCA_030686995.1. Taxonomy (NCBI): domain Eukaryota; kingdom Viridiplantae; phylum Streptophyta; class Magnoliopsida; order Asterales; family Asteraceae; genus Artemisia; species Artemisia argyi. The sequence continues at coordinate 161,886,693 of CM060697.1, read as the reverse complement.
ATCTATCATATGCAGCTACATGTGTTAAATGCAACCATCACCTGCAAACATAGTTCGTCAAGTGGTGTTCTCTTAATCTCTGGCACTTGAAATTCCGGTAATGAAGCTGCCCGAAGTTTTGAATAAAGATGGTAACATACTCCCGCTTGACAACGTCCAGCTCGTCCCTCTCGTTGCTTGGCACTTGCTTTTGAGATCCAAGAGGATTGAAGAGTTGAAACCTTATTATAAGGGTCATAACTTTTTTCTTTCATCCTTCCACTATCTATTACAAAAACAACATCATCAATTGTTACAGCGGTTTCTGCTATATTTGTTGAGAGAATAATTTTGCGGCACCCCTGAGGAGGTCTTTTGAAAACTTCCTTTTGTTCTAAAGATGGAACCTTAGAATGAAGTGCTAATATCAAAAACTTAGAAGAATCTTTGAACAAGGGACTAGAACTTAGTTTGTCTCGTGCTTTATTTATGTCATCCCAGCCCGGAAGAAAAACAAGAATAGCTCCTTCTTCTGAGTCTGTACATATTTTCCTCACCAATTGCTCTATGAGGATAACATCAACTAATTCAGGGTTTACGTCTTGCAAGTATCTATCAAGTACAAGTTGTTCTTCTTTCGGATCTACTGAGTTTGTGTCTATATGTTTTCTTAGAATCTCAACAGCTTCTTTTTGGTTCTCATGTTCAGCCCATGCAAGTGCGGTTTTCCCTTCTTTATCTTGTAAATGGCAATTGGCACCAAAGGAAAGAAGCATGCACAAATCACCGACTCTTCCCTTCCTGGCAAAAACCATTAATGGTGTGACACCTGTCACAGAATGCTGAAAATTAAGGACACCTAATCCTTCACCAGTTGAAACAAAATCTACGAGGGAATCCATCTCATCACTTGTCCAGGCTATATTAATAGCCTCTTCAAGGGCAGGTTTATACTTCTCAGTAAAATCAGAGTCCTCATCCATGCTAGTGTTCGATGTGCCATCAAGATGAGAAACTTTTGTTGACGTTGACTTTACATACAAAAGCACATCCTCCAGATAGAGCTTATTCACCTGAAACACAGATGCAACAGACTCACTAAAAAATGGAAGATGCAAAGACCTAAAAATAAGATGATTTAGGGTAGAGAGGGAAAAAAAAAAAAAAAAAAAAAAAAAAAAAAAAATTACATTATAAGTGAACCCAGGGACGCGTATGACTGGGCAGCCTCCAAAGTACTGAGAAAACCGATCGGCATCAAGTGTAGCACTCATCAATACCTTTGTAAATAAGATGTTGGTCAATTTCTTATAGATATTCTATATTCGTGAACCAAAAAGTGGATCAATATTTGAAGAACAGTGGAAGATATTAGTTGTACTAACCACACGTAGTCGAGGATAGAAAGGAAGCATATCCCTGCAAAAGAAAAATCCTTGATTAGAACTGTTTGGATGCTAATACTATAATAGAAGAATTACTAAGGCCAAAGCTTATTAGTATGCCAGGGTTGTTCAACATGCAAGAGTTTATGCATGTGATTTTATCAAAGCAATGTAAAAGACACCTGATGATTGCCAGCATAACATCAGAGAAACGGTCCCTTTCATGAATTTCATCCTGCAAAATTTGTGACTACCCCATCAGTAACACTATGATTAGAAGTATAATTAAGATGCATTTTCTATTTATAATTGTGATGCACAGCCAAAACTGTTATGAATGATATTCTTCGAGCATGAAATTTATTTTCAAATAGAAGAGCCAATGAGTTTCATATAGGGTAGGATATAAGTGGTATAAACCAACAAAAAAGACTTGATTAATCTTCCATTAAAAGAGTCTGTTTTTGCATTATTTCCTGTTCATGAATGTAAACACATCGACCTAAATAAATATCTGCTGCTTCATTAGAAAATAAATTCCATGTTTGTGCTGGAAAACGTTTATTCTTTTGTATAGTCATAAAGCATTTACAGCGGTCGAGTGTATAGTAGATTTAACTGGATCTTTTAAATACAGACTCTTTCATGAATGTACAATCAGAGTCTTGAGATACTAAACGGACAATGAACAGTATTAGCTTTCCATATTTGAATAAATTATACTCCCAACATGCTAGTATAAACTAAAACGATCATATAATATACATGTACTGAGAAATTGCAGAAATCTCCTGATTTAATCGTTAGGAATTCAAATATTTGCAGGTGATGTACAAGATTAGATCAATACCACAATGATGTGCGTAATGTCAGGAAATGCGTCTTTGACATTCTTTGCCTTCTTTGCTGAGGTTTTTTTTCCAGACCTAGAGTTGCCAGCTCTTACCATGACCCTCAACAAGACCCCATTCGTGCAAAACATAATCGATGAATGTCTTCCACCTTTGTTCTCCAACCTTATCTAGGTTTTCACCACAAGAGATAAGTGATATTAAATTTAAGTTGTCTTGATAAAAAGAAGTGCAGGCTGGTAAGAAATGTATGACATATGCTAAAAGATCCTACACGCTTGCAGTAATACAACACCAAACTTTTGTGACAAATAACAAGGAATTAAACGCTCTAAACTGCAAACTCGAGTTTTTTCATGCCCGACACTGCCTAGCTGTCTTTATGGCCTTCTCTTTGTGCAATTGTGCAAGTATCTTGATTGGTGAGATACTAAGTGGCAAGTACTACGGTTTATTATACTAATCACTCCTTACTAATATTAATTATAAAAGTGAGGATGAAATAAGTGGGAAGTGGGAACAACTTTTAGAGAGAGCTTTAAAAAAACACAGATTTAACCACATAGCTGTAGTATGATTAAGCGCCTTATAGCTTCATTAATCTACTCCTGAACTTTCCCCCCGGCAAGTTTTCAGTATTTACTACGAAACAATCAGAAAACTTTTTTTTGAATGGCGAGAAAATCTTTAAACTGACCTAGCTGCTACACTAAAAATGTAACAGTAACAACGATACCCAAATCCCGCCTGAGCGAGGTATGGGGGGAGGTAGAATGTAGAATATCATACCCCTACCCCTGGGTAAACCTGAGGGTAAGGAGACTGCTTCATGGTAGAGGAAGATATGAAAGCATAAGACACATGGATAGAGAAGCTATGTAAGCATAGAACACATAAAGAACAAAAACCAAGCAAGAGACAAATATCAGCATAAAAAGTAAGGACCAAAAAGGGACATACAGGCATACAACGCATGGCAGCATATGAAACAAAAATGCATAAGACCAAGAAAACAGATCTAAAAGCATGTCCTTGTGTCTTGTAACTGGGATTAACATTCAAAACTGCAATCCACGTGCATACTTTTTGGAAACTCCTTACAGAGCTGGTGTAAGTTGCCAATACACAATTATGCATACAGGTTCACAACAACAATGTAATTAACCAACTTGCTACTACGGAAGCATCTAGTGCCTTGCGTTTATGTAGTGAGGTCTTGTGAATTAAGATTGTTGCAATACATATCAAGCAAACTTCGGTGTGTATATCATTATCTGGAAAATCCTGCAGTTTAATTGGCAAATTTCCTATGTTGAACTGCATCTCTTTAGTATTTTCCAAGAGTTTTTATCAATGCAACTTCCTTTATAGTGTGGAATTTGGTGACTTACTTGATAAACTTAACCTCAGATGTCTTTCTTTTGACTTTTTGTTTCTTTGCCACAAGATAACAATTAAAAATTACTCATTTTCAATCAAGGAAACTATAGAAGTCAGAATTACGATCCCATTCTATTTTACTGTAAGAAATTTGAAGTAAAGATGGCATGTATATAATACCTTCTATTTTTTTAAGTTCAGCAGTATGGAAACACAAATTGCCATTCACTCTCCAGTTACTAATCTTTCAAGATTGTTTCTATTATAGCATACGATAACTGCAAATGACTACACGTCTGGAAGATTATTGAACTGGATAAAAATATCCACACTGGATAATTTATTCACTCTCAGGGATTTAGGTACACACTCTATAGATGCACAAGCAGTAACAGTACATAACAGCATATGTATACCAACTTTAAAAGTACCTTGTATCCAACAGTGTCTCCAATACTTTCACCTCTTTCAGAAGATATTCTTTCGGCAACTACAAAAAATAGATGAACAAACATATAAACCTAAGAAAAATAGAGCATAATACACGAGATTGTTATAAGGTTACTGGTATGAAAGGTCCCGGAACTTTAGTAATGGATACCTACCTGATATTGCAGAGATCCGTCGAGGTTGGGTGCAGACTATCTTACATGCATCACCTTTACTCCACATATAGTCCAACAGATATTGAGGCACCTGCACCAAAAGTTAGTTATAAATATACAAGTGATTGGGCACATAAAGGCCATACAACTTTTTAAATTACATATGTAGCCATGTAGGTAATCTATTTGTCTTCCAATATAGGAACATAGCACCTGTAAGTCTGCTATATTATATTGCTACAAAAGTAGTAATTTAGATACTTCTTACAATGAAGTATTGTAAAGGTGATGCCAACCTGTGTTGTCTTCCCGCACCCAGTTTCGCCAGATATAAGAACTATCTGTACCAAGGCAACAGACACAAAGCTGTTATAATCCCAGTTAACAAACAAATCTCGCATTCTACATACATGCACATACATTAAGTATGTCTTAAAACAAAGACATGTATGGATGTACATAACCTCCCATTATTTTCATTTGTACATCCAATAAGATATAGATATAACATATGTGATACATAAGTGAGCAGTCGCACCTGATTAGATTCTATCGTTGATGTAATAACGTCCTTAAAGGATGCAATTGGAAGTTTGGATCTATTTTCGGTAATCTGCAAGCACAAATATATATCATGCAAGTAAGTAAACGCTATAACAGAAGTGTCTAGTATGCATATCTACTCTATCAATAAAAATAAAAATAAATAAAACAACAACAACAACAACAACAACAACAACAACAACAACAACAACAACACCTGTTTCATCTTGAGGTCTGATTCCATCCTGGAATTAACCGATTCTAGCTTCTTTGCAATTTCAGCCTTTTCCATTTTAGGTTTGCAGAGACTGTCATCAGTCTTTCGTGTTTTACCACTATTTTTACTAGAGGTGGTTGCAGTCTTTTCAGCTTCCCCATGTTCACCAGGTGGATAAAGGGAAAAAAAGTTTGTCAAAACTTCTTTACTCTCTTCTGAAAATTTAAAAGAAATGGGATCCCTCTTCACGCTGGCCTTATTAATCTTCTCAACGGCCTTTTTCATCTTCTTGATGGCCTTTACCTTGGCCGCTCTCTTCTTCGTTTTGACCTTGTGAACTGAAACAGCCCTTTTTCGAGACCTAGAACAAATGAGGTTTGTTAGAGATTCCACAAACTTACCCACAATCACAAATCTACTACAAGTAGACTACTAACTAAACTAAATGAAAAGTTTATTTGATAATATAAAATAAGACCGAGAGCAGGTTATAAAATTGTTTCCATGTGCACTACAAACAATACTCACCCAGTACCACGTGATTTCAATCCCATTTGCCTGCACACATTGTGCACCTCACCACGGTCGAACCTTGATAAGCCGGCATTAAATTTATACACTGAAATCATTACATGGAAGTTGCATGAGTTTCAATCCTGTAGTAGCTAGTAAAGTAACAAAAACTGCAAATATGCTGTACATAACCAAAATAACTTCTATTATAACGTCTCATTCCTCAACTTCAGGGACAATGTCAAAGAAATAGCTACTTCATAAAGATGTGCACAGGGCAAATATGTTTCACTGGAGTGAATTGAAATAGAATCCTTCACACAGGGGGGATGGTACATATGCGCAAGCGACATTAAATATTAATAACACCTAAGCTACCACTTTGGCTTAGATAATTATATCCGTTTGTCTTCCAATCTTTACTATGTCACATGGGCTCTTATATGTTATACTCTAGTTTTTCACATTTGGTATCGAGTGCTTTAGTTTTAAGTTTAACCTATAAACACAGTATACCAAATTTACAGTCCCCGTCATAAAAAACCAATATTAGTTATCAAACAACAAATAAATTAATCCCTAATATACTCAAACAAAACAGAGTATCCAAATACATTCAAACCTCAATATAAAGTATTTAAACAATTGGGTTAATGTTTCGAAACATATTTCTAGGATCCTATGAACATGTCATAAAATTTTCATACCCATTATATCAAAGTTGGGAAATTTAGTATTTTTTATAGTTTAAAATGTAATTTTATTAAAAACCCATAATTTATTAGTGATTAAATTTATTATTTTCATACCCATTATGCTAAAGTTTTGAAGTTTATAGTTAGAAACCCGGAATTAATTACCGTTATCATTTGAAGCTAGAAAGCTTTCAAGTTTGGTTCGGATATGAAGCCGAGTATCTTCAGAAACTTGTCTTTTTCGCTTCTGTCCTGCTGACCGTGTCATTGTTTTGGATTGAATGATAGTTAAAGGTACTGTGTGTCACTGTGTGTGTGTGAAAATGGTTGGGGGTAAAGAGAAGGTGGTTATGGTTTGTGATGTTATGTGCCCTAATTTTATTTTATTTTGTTTTTTGGTTTATAACAAAGGACATATTTGAAAATTCTGGGCTCGGGCTTGGGCATGAATTAACACGGGTCGAACTTGGTCATGTTATACGAGTAGTTTTCACTTAAAAAAAAACCTTTAAAGTTAACATCTAATTTACATTTAAATAACTAATTTATAAAAAAAATTTATGAAAACAATTTACATGTTGTCCAATTGAGAAAAAACAAGTGTCTGATACCCATTTAATTTTTAAAATGGTCATACATTCCTATTTCAAAAGAAGAAAAAAAAAAATATGCTAAATGCGTCCAAATCTTTTACAAATTAACTCATAAAAGCATATTTTTATGATTCTTAACACAAATTATCACCTCTACTACACACTTCATTTGTCATGACTCAAACCAAAACACTTATTTTGGGACCATCATTTTATTCAAACCAACTAATTTTTCGTCTATTTAAAGATAAAATTATAAACTACAAAAAAAATAATAATAAATAAAAAAAAGGATGAAACTAAAAAAAATAATACAAATTTCTTTTAGCTAAACAACTACATATCACATCCATATTTTGTCAGATTTCTTCTTTTCGCATGTTGATGATCGTGGTATCCTCATCCAATAACCCCACTGTGCTAGTGGCATGTAGGGGTGTAACGGTGTTATTGGGTCAGGTTGTCGAGTTATCGGGTTGGGTTGATTCAGGTTTTTAATTAGACAAATGTGACCTGCAACTAGGGATGGCAACGGGGCGGGTTCTAGTGTACCCGTACTCGCACCCGTTTATAATATCCAAACTCGTACCCGTCCCATTACTCGCTGAATACCCGATTAATATTATCCATCGGTTTTTCGGGTTTCTCCGCGGGTATCGGTTATCCCCAATTGAATATTATATGGACAAAATGGTGGTATTAAGATTAAGTCACACTAAAATCTACCGACAAAACAAATGAAAACACCCTAATATATTCAATTTTTTTTTAAGTTAATAAAAATGAATATCGTATCAAACGATTTAACGCTTTTGAATAATCCATGTACCAAATAAAACGTGTTATGCAATAGAGATACTTATATAAAAAATATAATGGAAGAAATTATATATATATATATATATATATATATATATATATATATATATATATATATATATATATATATATTCTAGTTTATTATAATATCAATAAAGCGGTTAAAGATTCAGGTAAACGGATACGGATACGTGTACTCGTGCGGGTATTACCAGAACCCGTCACCGAACCCGTACCCAAGTAAAAAAAATTATCAATACCCAAACCCACAAACACGTCCTCGAACTCGACTCAACCGGTTCGGGTTTCGGTTTTCCCCATTGATTTCAGGTGCTTTTGTCATCCCTACCCGCAACTGACTCGACAAATAATCGGGTTATCGGGTTCGGGTTATTTTCAGGTCGGGTGCTTTGGGTTATCGGGCTATGGCTTAATAAAATCAAAGTAATGAAAAAAATTATAAGTACTTCAATTTTGATGGTCTATTTTAATTAGAAAAACTATAATATTGCATTAATGTCGAAATAAAATAACTTTGATAATATTTAGTCAGTGATGGATGTGAAAAATATTGACTACCTGTTACAACAAAAATAAATAAATAAATTATTAATCAAATGTCTCATATTTTTAATTTTATTATGTTACTAAAGATTAAAATTACTAAAGATTAAAATTGATGACACATTTGACTAATAAAAAATATGTTTTGTTTTTTATCAGGTAGTCAATAATGTTTTTATCTTTAGTATAAAACACTATGGTAACATCTAAATCAAACCAAGTTTATTTATTCTCCATTCAAAAACTCGTATTGTACTAGTTGAAATACTTGAATTTATAAAGCACTTGTGACACTGAACCATTCAACCCCATGCAATAAGACTGACGGGATTTCATATTTCCTATGCAAATATATATAATATTTAATATATATCGGGTCTTATCGGGTTGATCCGATGACATATATAATTTAACCCGAACCCGACCCTATAACCATATCCGGTTATCAGGTTCGGGTCAAACTAACCCAACAAGCTTTTTCAACCTGATTAAACCCGACCCTATAAGCCTTATCGGGTTCGGGTCAAGTCACCCCGACTCTACTGACACCCCTAGTGGCATGGGACATCCCCAATACAACTAGAATTCCTTATAATTATCCACGTTTGATTAGAAATCAAACTTAACATATTACTTGTTTAAGGGTCCATTAGAGGTGGCAACTTGTGCTCGTAATGAAAAAAATTGGCTAATTTTGACTATTTTGTAAAATACTTTGGCACATTTAGCCCCTTATTTTTTTTTTAAATGGGCATATTTAGCCAATTGAAAAATCAAATGGCACTAACGGACACATATTTTCTCTTAATTGGAGAACATTATTATCGTTTTTAAAGAAAAACTTATATATATAATATATATTTAATTTTTAAAATATAAATGCAGTATTACGTTTAATGAATTTATTTCGTTATTTTTTGTCTTCTATAAAGCGATTTGTATAACATGCTCCCGTTTGGCTCGTGCCTATTCTAGCCCGTGCCCGTTCTAGCCCGTGCCCGCCCGGTCCGCCCGATTTGCCACCTCTAGGGTCCATACAAACTCTTATGGTTTGTGGTTTTACCTTAAAGTACCATATATATTTAGGGTTAATAGTCTAAAAAAAACATTTAATTTGCCACATTTTCCAATTGTTGGCATCTATCTTTTAATTTTCCTATAAAATTCAAATACTTCGTCAATCTTCCTATTGTAGCCCTATAACGGAGAGGATTTGACGTGGCACAAATTAATCACTTATTTCCCTATTTCCTCAATTCCCTCAACAATCCAAATAGTGCTTGGTCTTCACTCTTCAGCTCAATCCAAATAGTGCTTGGTCTTCAGCTCAATCTTCCTATTGTAGCCCTATTTCCTCAATTCCCTCAACGATCCAAATTGGTGGTAAGAATCATGGTAAACAATTCATTACATGCTATCAATGTGGTGTTTATAAGACATAGGGTTTTCATAGGTCTAATTTTTTAAGACCATTAGGTCGTTAGTTTACAAAAAAAAAAAAAAAAAAAAAAAAAAAAAAAAAAAAAAAAAAAAAACTAAGGCCTATAAAAAATTGAATCAAGATAACAAACAAAAAATCAAGTTTTTAGGTCAAACTTACGTTTTTAAGTGGTGTAACCCGTAACGTCAAACGAATGACTCATGATGCCAGTGTTGGGATTAGACAATCATGATAACCATTATCACTACGAGTATGCAAAGGATTGGATCTAGATTGATGTTTAAAGGTTAACACATTAATTACTAACCTCGAGTTACTTGAATTACTAAGGGCATCCACTATGATAAAATATTATAAAGCTTTATAAGTTAATTTTTTCATGCCACATCAATATTTTATAGACCTTTTGAGTTAATAAATCTATTTCTACTATGGCATAAACAACTTAAAGCTTTATAATTGTTTCTCACAACACATGCATTAAATGTTTTGAGATTATGAAGAGGTCTAACATTTAGGACCTTTTCATGCCACATGTGTATAAAATAAAGCTCCACTATGGCTAATATAAAACATAAACCTTTTCAAGTTTTTTAGACCTATTCTTAGACCTCTCATAGTGAATGCTCTAAGACAAGTAACGGTTGTTGAATCTTGAATCATTTAGATTGAATTATATTATTAACTGCTGCCCCTTCGTCTACAGTTCAACAACAATTTACAACTTATAACCATCACTACTGACCATAGATTCGTAAATAGAGAATCTAACCACGTATGGGCTGTTCACGTAGTCGCTATAAATGTTTGACTCTTGATCGTATTTCTAAATGGAATAGCATACACTTCGTCGAAAATTGACTCGGAGAAGATGATCAGAGTGTCAGGATAGCATCTCTTTGATACCAATTGATATACTCAATTCCAGGATCACTTGAAGAATTGATTGAACCAAATAGGAACTATCAAAAAGATAATCAAGTTAGATTCAAAGCTCAATAATGAGTTACACGTTTGTTACAAATGAGAGGGAAGATATTTGAGAGAGAAATGTAGGTAAGAACAAGAAATGAATGGTAACAATTATTTAAAAGGGATTTTGGCACCAAAGTTGGCTATAGCTTTGTGTGGTAATTAGCGTGTGTGCCTCGTTTAAAAAATGCGTGCATCATTGCATTGCATTTAGGATTTCACATCGTAGTACCTAATGCGAGGCCATTCAAAAATGTGCTCGCGGTAGACCGTAATTTTTCGCATTTGCGTAATGCTAGTAACACTCACAATTGTCGCAACATGGAATTTAGGTCATTCTGGAAAAATAGAACCATTTAGAAAAACCTACAATATTTTACTAAACTTTGAAAATTAGTTGTTTAAAGACGTCTAAAACAAACACAAGAATGACATCCAAATTAACCTTCGGTTCATGATCACGCACCATTAACATGATTTGAAATCCCGCAAACAATCTTCTTATTCTAGCTTCATATATGTTAAATAATTTAACAGGAATTCATATGACTGATTTAAATTTGACTAAGTTTTTTAGTTTTACTTTTGTTATTGTTTTAGTTACGAATGAATTATGATTGTTAACTAATAAGTATACTTTTAACATAATATTACATCATGTGATCATGATATATAAAAAATGGAGTCTAATCGTTCACGTTCAACTGCATTGATTGGTAACAATAATAAGGATCCAGGCAAAAATTATGGAATTCAAGATCCAAACATTATAAATAATTTTACATGTTAATTATATTCGAAAATAACTAAAGCAAGAGGTTATTGTTTAAAACAACACTTAGAGGTTTTTTTTATTATTTTATTATTTTTTTTTTCCTGTTTGAAGATAGTTTCTTTTCAGATTAATATGTTGTTAGGAGAAAGGATTGTTATAACATATGCATGTTTCTTTTTCCCTGCTGAATCACCATCCTGAAAAAGCTAAATGTCCTATTTACCCTTGTCTTGAGAATTACATAAATATATAGGTTTTGTTTATAGTTGTAAGTCATAATTAGTAACAAAATATTTCAAACAAATCAAATTTATGTTTTTGAGACCATAGATTGAATTAAAAAAATAAAAAATAAAAATAAAATAAATATGTATATATTTTTAAACCATATAATTAAATCAATTTCAGCTAAATACGAGTATATGTGTAACAATTTAGAATCAAAGATAAAAAATAAAATAAAATAAAATAAAAAATTACACCTTAGTTGCTACAAACTTCCAAAAACCCAAGTAGAACAATACATTTAACAGTCCATTCATATCAATTGATATGTTTTTTAGACCATCGAAGGAGGAAAAAAACCTACTTTATATGTACATTTGTACACATACAAAGTCAACATGAAGAAATTTTGTCACAGAAATCAAAGATGTAGAGACGACAAATTAATGGCAAAGACGGGGAATAAGGTGGCATATCGAAGTGGGGATAATGGTGAAGTTAATTGGCTGTGATGGGGAGGTAGGTATGGAGAAGAAAAGTGAATTGGGTATTTGGGGAGGAGAGAAAATTAAAGAGAATAGTGAGGATATTTTGGGTATATGGGTAGGGACCATTATCTTGGATACAAACAACCACAATATTAGCCACCCTTTACATTTAGGATTTCATTATAAGTTAAGTAAACAAAAAACGATCTTTTTTTCTATATGTATTAAGAAAGTTTCCCATTTAGGATATTAAGCAAAAAAGAAACACCACCTTAGTTGGAGTTTATAATGTTATTTCTAAGCATTTTGTGTCATGACTTAGGCCTTGTTTATTTTTAACTTAATGGCCCATATGGGGATGGAAATGGGTCCACAAGAAAATAAGTAAGAGTTTCTTTTTCAAACTTTGCTAAATGAACATCTAGATGGGGAAGTGGTTAAAAGTGATGTTGATGCGTGGGAATCGCAACAGGCTTTACCTCTTGAGGGATCTCGAGAAGCTTACAACCCCCACCAGGCAGTGTACCTGATCGTTGTAGTATAGTATAGTGACAAGTACCGGGGGATTGATCGTTCAGCTTAGGAATAGTGTCGCTAGGATTAGAAAGCCTAAATACTAGTTCTAAAGGTGAGGGATGATTCTTTTTATGTTTTTATATTTTATGAAAAGCAAGTAAAAATCTCGGGTTTTGGAAGAATGGGCGGAATTAGTTGCTATTCAACTAACCCAATACTAAGATGCAATCAAAATAAAATATTAAAAATGAAAATAAACTAATTTATACTAAAGTTGTGAGCAGTAATTGGAGAAAATGTGTTTACTTAGATTTCATTACTCCCTAGATATCTTTTACACGTTAATTACTTGTTATAATTGCATGGATGACGGATCGTATTCCTTAATACTATTCATGGGGTGGCACACATAACTCCCCAATTCTATGAGCTCTTATCTCCTCCTACATCATGCCCAACACAACTATAGGGATTGTAAACAGTGGCTCATGCATTAAATACAACCAATAAAGACCTAGTGCGCGTTGGTTCATGTTTCTTAAGACGTTCAAGCATGTTACCAATTGGAGATCTGCCAGTTTTCTTAAGCCTAACATATAAATCATTCATCAACAACAAGAATAAACAAATAATCAACACATAATCAATATCTAGGTTTCATTAGATCTAAGCAAACACAAAAGAGATCTAGCCTAGCATGATAGAATTAAGATAAGAACATGATATAGACAACCAACACATAGACATATTGATTGAATTAGAAGAACACTTATCTTGATTAATCATGCAAGGTATCAAGGGGTTGGAACCCTTGAAAAACCTGTAAAGTTACACCAAAATCGTACTTAGGGTTTCTCCCAAAACTTCTCTTCTTCAATGTGAAAAATTAGAAAACTATATATAGAAAAATAGGTTTGACGGCGTCAAGAAGAAACATGTGACACCGTCACCTCGCCGCCAAAACATTCCTCGGACTGCCTAGATCTACTTCTGACGCCGTCAAGACTTATATACTTCCAGGCCATCATGACTCTTTTACTCTTGACGCCCTTCCTACGTGACGCCGTCAAAACTCTTCTGGGTCGTCATGGAAATTTGTGAAATTTGCTCTTGACGCCGTCACCTACTGTTTCCAGCATGGAAAATTAAGACTTTGGCGTTTTCTTCACTTTTATGCTCCAAAAACGTCCGAATTGCTTCCTTTTCCAGATTTCACTCCCAAAGTACCTAAAATCACAAAAGGAACGATTTAGGGCAATATTTGATCAAATAAATTCGAATTCAGGCTTAAATGACCCCCTAAAAACTGATCATTTTTCGCCTCATCATATACCCTTACACTTGAGATTTGCTTGTCCTCAAGCAAATGCGCTTTTATTCTACTCAAAAGACAAGTTAGGGGTCATTTAACACTAATATAAAAGTAATTACAACAAATAATCGTTCCACTAAAGACCAATAGACAAGCACGGAGGTCATACACTAGCACCTCACAAATAGTGTTTAGATACTCACATCTCTCGGGTGTAATAAAGTGTAAATTACAATATGGAACGGAAGATATCTCTCACTACCTGTCATAGCAAAATAGATTACCATAGGCTTGGGAAAGAATCAAACCTCCACCACATGGCGTAAGCACCTAGGATAAACTATCAAAGATGTCTTTTAAAGGGTTGTAACGTTAGGTGTAGGGATATGAAATACACGGTTTTGTTGGATAAAGGAAGTTTTACTGGTGGCGAGTTAACAATCTTAGTTAATTACATGTACAAGATGGCGTTGCTAAGCCAAGACTAGACTCGACTTAAGCTAATAAATGAGAAATAACAAAAACATAAAATGAACATAGAATAAAAATGGATGGTAGTCCGTATGTTTTTTCTCTTTTTCCTTTTTCTATTTTTTTTTCTTTTTCTTGATTTTCCGATTTTTTTTTTTTTTTTTTTTTTTTTTTTTTTTTTTTTGCATACACTTTTACCCTACCATCCAAAATAATACATCATAGGGGATGAGAATTCCCCTTACACTTGAATCTTTACATACTTTACATTTAACTAATCTAATGACTCGAATTAAGAAAATCAAAACACTTTGAGCCTTTTTAAGATTAACGTACATATGGGGGTAATAAATGATGTTCTTCCCCATTACTCCATAAAATAAGTACTTACCCATGAGTCCCAATCGTCCCAAAACAATATGTACAAGGATATGACTCAACTTAGCAACCATGTAATCAATTAGAAAGTTAACTTAGGGTTTAACAAATAACAATAATGCACTAAAAATGAGCGCATACACGGAAGGCTAAGGCAATTTGGGTGTACATTTAAGTAGGGTGTAACAAATTCTTCCTTTAAGTAAAATGCTTAAAGTTAGAAACGAAAAGATAGGCTCGGAGGGGTGTACTAGGGGTTTCGTGTACTAAAAATGAGTACAACGCTAAGGGTGTGGGAAAAATTAGTTGACTTAACTAGCCAAGTAATATGACTTAAATGGTCAAGTAATTATGATACGGGTTTAACACAAGGGTGATCCTAATGCCTCCTATCATGTAGTAAATCCTACTACACGAATGTAGTCTCACTAGCGGTCTCGGGATGCATCACTAACGCAAGTTCTAGAATCTAAATGCTACCGGTACACTCATAAGCACTAATAGTGAATGCTTTTCCTATCAAATCTAAAGGCAAACCTCACATACTTGGGTGGAAAATTTTTCTGAATATACGGTTATGTGCTAGTCATACAATCTCCTATCCATGATACGCTTGCTATGGCTAAAGTTTCACTCCTAAATGTTGTAAAAAAATTTAAATTTGGTGCTAAAATTGCACTAACAAGTATTTCTCATAGTTTTATTACACATCTACCATCAAACAAAACAAACTCAAGCGAAAGTGCATATGTAAGGTATCATCTTTTTACCCTCCCCTTACACTTAAGATGAACATTGTCCCCAATGTTCAAGTAAAGAATGTAAAAGTGAAAAAGTAAAGAGAATGAAATCAAATACTCCCCTGATTCGCTCGATATGGATAATAGGATGGCCAGGTTAAATCTTCCTCCAAGAAAATGAACAATCAAAGCTTCCCTTCCAGAATATAAATCATCTTCTTGTCATACATAACCTGTAAAACCTGACAAAATAGACAAGACAACCTCGCGTAAAATCGGCGGCATCCTATATAAGTTTCTAAATCCTAGAAAACAAGATAAGATATAATGCTTGTGGAATGAAGTTTGCAGATCTCCTGGAGATTATAAAACTTAATAATTCACAAAAACCATAAGACTCCGTTAGAAAAACAAAACTGGTAAAATTTCCAGATTTTAACTCCTGACGCCGTCAAGAGTAAAACCCTGACGCTGTCAGAATGGACCTGCAGAAATTCTTATGTTAAGTTTCCGGAAAATTTCTGGAAAAACTTGGTCTATTTCCTGGAAAATCCTGCAAAACTTCATTATGACTCAATACAAGCATTTGACTCTAACAAATACGAATATACATGTTCATTTATTATTGTGGAGAATCATGATCGGTTTGTTTCTTAAAAACATATTTGGGGTTTCCCCTTACACTTATCTTTTGCAAAAATACTTCTAGGTGGAGTTAAGACTAAGCCAAAACAACAAAGTAAAGAATTTCCACATTTTAATTTAGAAACATGATCTATCAACAATAAAAATTAAGCATGCATACGGAAGCAAATAACAATCAAACAAATAAAATCACACAAAACATGGGTTGCCTCCCAAGAAGCGCTTTTCTTTATTTACGAGTCTTGTAGCTAGACTCAAGGTTATGGGTTACTACGTGATACGGGTGAGTTCCTCGTTGAGGACATCTTTGGGATCAAACTTAGGTTTTAACTTCCTATCGGTTTCCTTAGTATGGTATGACCTTTCAAACTTTTCTCCATCCAGATCATACAAGGTCATTCTAATATGCCATGACCCGTCACCTTCTTTAGGTGGCTTGTCCCACCTCCATTTACACTTATCTCCCTCTCTTTTCCATTTATTCCTTTCTATGTTAATGGGCATTACGCTTAATAACTCAATCATCTTCCTAAAGACTAAGGGGTCCTCAAAGGGGTCTAGCTCTTCATCTCTAGCTATGAGTTGTTCTACCGAATGTGTCTTTTCAACAAAGTCTTTTTCTAGATAGAATGGGCATTGAGGTCCTATAAAGTTCATTTCTATCCAAGGTCCATATCTAGACGGTCTCCTATTCATCTCTACCCAATGCGGTGTTGGTTCATCATCACAATCACAACTATGCTTCTTAACATCATACACCGACCAAGTATCGCCTTCACCTACCATTATCTTGGATTCCTTGCAATCTATCATGGCACTAGCAGTTGCTAAAAATCCTCTTCCTACCAATAATGGGCATGTAGTGTCACTAACCATATCTAGGACGTGAAAATCCGCTAATATAGTTAATTTTCCTACATGAACAACTACATCCTTAATCATTCCAACCGGGTGGGCAATACTCCTATCCGCTAGCCCTATCAATACCTCCGTTCCCTCTAACTTTCCTAGCTTAAGAGCGGTGAATAAGGACAAGGGAATCAAGTTGAGGCTTGACCCTAAATCGGCTAGTGTGTCGAAAGCTTCGGATCTTCCTATCTTACAAGGCAAAACAAATATACCCGGATCATCAAGCTTTTTAGGCAACTTGTTTTGAACGAAGGCGGTCCCATTTTTACCTAGCTTACACTTCTCATATTTTTCTAGGAGGGCACTATAGTAAGGAGCACGCGCTAAGACATCAATGACGGGGTGTTCAAGGTGAAGCTCTTTGAATTAATCGTCAAGGTCTTGCGTAAGAGGTGTTTCAACTATGCTTTTGACCGGCTCTATAGTGGGTGTTTTATTTGATTGGTCCTTTTGGGGAACTTGGTTTTGTTTGAAACACGTGCTCGTTGATTTAACCGAGTAGTATTGTGGACACGAAGTGGGTGACGAAACTGAGGATATGGAATTAACGGTTAGTTTTGGATTCTTGACCGTGTCGCTCGGGAGTGCTCCCATTTCTCGGTCATTGAGAACTTTCAACAATGCATCAATTCTAGTGGTCATCTCGCTTTGCTTTTGTTTGAAATCGGCTTCAAACTTAGATATGCGAGCTTCTTGAGATGCCATGAATTTTGACATCAACCCTTCAAGATTGTTGGTACTACCAAAGTTGTTAGAAGGATTGTTGTTGAAAGTACGGTTGGATGGTGGACCATTTGGTTGGTAACGATTAGGCGGATTGGAAGAATTGGTTTGATTTTGTTTCCACCTAAGGTTTGGGTGATTTTTCCATGAGGGGTTGTATGAATCACCATAAGTGTTTGGCTCGGGCTTGAAAGTGTACCACTTATCTCCCGCTTCGTCTGTACGCGTGGATGCGTAGTCTGCAAAAGCTGTTCCGGGGAGTTCCACACAATCACGAGTGTCGTGGGGACCACTACATAATTCGCATGAAGAAGTGATTTTGTTCACTTGGCTTGAAGGCTTAGGAGCTTCGTAAGATTTCATGAGAAACTTGACTTGGTCCTCAAGTTCCATGATCCTACGGTCGGGAGTGCTAGAGTTGTTCGAAGGCAAAGATATTGCCTTGACCGTTTTGTTCAAATCACGGGGATCATTCCAACTTTCGTTGTCATAGAGAGCAAGATCTTCTATGAGTTCCCATGATTGTTCCGCACTAAGATCACGTAGCTTACCACCGGCCGATTGGTCAATGGCTCGCCTCGTGGAGAGATCGATATGGTCATAAAAAATTTGGACTTGGAGCCAAAGATCTATGCCATGATGAGGGACTTTTTGGAGTAAGTCCTTGAAACGAGTCCATGCTTCATAAAGAGATTCATTTTGACGTTGTTGGAACATCAAGATGTTATTTCTAAGCTTAGTAGTTCTCCCTGGTGGGAAAAATTGAGCAAGGAAACGAGTGGTGAGATCATCCCATGTGGTGATGGATCCCGCGGGTAAATGCTCAAGCCATTGACTAGCTTGATCCCGTATAGAGAATTGGAATAGGCGTAATCGGGTTGTCTCTCTAGTTTCAACATCTAGGTCTATGGAGTCTACGATTTTGAGAAAGTCCTTAAGGTGTTGAATTGGGTCTTCAGACACATGTCCGTGGAATGCACATCCATTTTGCACCAACTGGATGGTGTCGGGTCGCAGGTGGGCTACAACGGCTTCTTTGGGAAGCTCAATGGCATTTCGGTAACCTTTGTGGCTTGGTTGGGAATATTCTCCTAAGGTGCGGGCTCTAGGAGGTTGGTTTAGTTGTTGTGGGTTTGGTTGTGATGGGATGATGGGATCTAAGATATTACCACCTTCCAGGATGGCGGATGGTAATGGTTACGAACAAAGAAACGAATAAATAAGATAGACTAAAGAAAACCTAGAAAAATTAAATAAAAAATATCACTAGAAAGGAACCTAATGAGTAGACCTAATAAAAATCAAATCCAACCTAAACAATAACTATTCCCCGGGCTGCGGCGCCAAAAACTTGATGGCGCCGCACTCTATTGCGAAAGATGAGAAATAAATGTAAAAATAGACAATCCCCGGCAGCGGCGCCAAAAACTTGATGCGTGGGAATCGCAACAGGCTTTACCTCTCGAGAAGCTTACAACCCCCACCAGGCAGTGTACCTGATCGTTGTAGTATAGTATAGTGACAAGTACCGGAGGATTGATCGTTCAACTTAGGAATAGTGTTGCTAGGATTAGAAAGCCTAAATACTAGTTCTAAAGGTGAGGGATGATTCTTTTTATGTTTTTATATTTTATGAAAAGCAAGTAAAAATTTCGGGTTTTGGAAGAATGGGCGGAATTAGTTGCTATTCAACTAACCCAATACTAAGATGCAATCAAAATAAAATACTAAAAATGAAAATAAACTAATTTATACTAAAGTTGTGAGCAGTAATTGGAGAAAATGTGTTTACTTAGATTTCATTACTCCCTAGATATGTTTTACACGTTAATTACTTGTTATAATTGCATGGATGACGGATCGTATTCCTTAATACCATTCATGGGGTGGCACACATAACTCCCTAATTCTATGAGCTCTTATCTCCTCCTACACCATGCCCAGCACAACTATAGGGATTGTAAACAGTGGCTCATGCATTAAATACAACCAATAAAGACCTAGTGCGTGTTGGTTCATGTTTCTTAAGACGTTCAAGCATGTTACCAATTGGAGATCTGCCAGTTTTCTTAAGCCTAACATATAAATCATTCATCCACAACAAGAATAAACAAATAATCAACACATAATCAATATCTAGGTTTCATTCGATCTAAGCAAACACAAAAGAGATCTAGCCTAGCATGATAGAATTAAGATAAGAACATGATATAGACAACCAACACATAGACATATTGATTGAATTAGAAGAACACTTATCTTGATTAATCATGCAAGGTATCAAGGGGTTGGAACCCTTGAAAAACCTGTAAAGTTACACCAAAATCGTACTTAGGGTTTCTCCCAAAACTTCTCTTCTTCAATGTGAAAAATTAGAAAACTATATATAGAAAAATAGGTTTGACGGCGTCAAGAAGAAACATGTGACGCCGTCACCTCGCCGCCAAAACATTCCTCGGACTGCCTAGATCTACTTCTGACGCCGTCAAGACTTATATACTTCCAGGCCATCATGACTCTTTTACTCTTGACGCCCTTCCTACGTGACGCCGTCAAAACTCTTCTGGGTCGTCATGGAAATTTGTGAAATTTGCTCTTGACGCCGTCACCTACTGTTCCCAGCATGGAAAATTAAGACTTTGGCGTTTTCTTCACTTTTATGCTCCAAAAACGTCCGAATTGCTTCCTTTTCCAGATTTCACTCCCAAAGTACCTAAAATCACAAAAGGAACGATTTAGGGCAATATTTGATCAAATAAATTCGAATTCGGGCTTAAATGACCCCCTAAAAACGGATCATTTTTCGCCTCATCAGAAGTACTCCCGAACCAGACTCTCATATATCATTATTTATCATTTTCTAGACATTTATACCCCTCATCTTCATCCTTGTTTATATCACTAGTTCTTTCCTTATCATAACAGTCAACACACCTAAAAACTTTCTACCTCCCCATCACTGTCTAATAAATCTCTACATCAATGCCGGCTATCTTCTTCCTCCACGTCGCTCTTTCATTTGCTGCTTCTTTAGCCACAAAAGTCAATGACCTTCGTGTATGTCATATTCGTTCCTCCACTTCAGATTTGATTATTTGAGAAGTTAGGTAATTTACCCTTTGTTTTTAAATAATATGTCATTTATTTTTTTGCTAAAATGTTTATAACTTGAAACCCTCGAATCGAACCCCAAACACCCACAAAAGCAATAGCTCTAAAATTAAACATTTTTACTCAACTGATGGAAACTATCTTATTACATGCTTGTTATTGAAGAAAATTATCATTTTTGAAATTCTTGGTGGTGGATTCATTGACGTGTGCTAATTGCTCTGTAAATTTATAATTATGATACTTATGATACGATACAAATACAAATAAAAAAAGCCATTGAAGTAAAGATTCAACTTATGTCTTCATCATATCCTTTTATGTGGCAATTTAATTTACATATATTTGAAATTGCAAAAAGGATATGCTTATATAATGTACCAGTGTATGCATTTTTATGATAATATGATTCAATTGATGCTTTGTTTTGATGTTATCCAAATATTGAATGTTGACATGCTTGTTATTTTTTCTGTTAGATTATGGACTTTTTAAAAGAAATTTTATTCTTAGTTATTATGTTGTGGTATGTGAGACGAAGAAGAATTGTTGCAAGGATTGAAAGAATTAGAGATAACACATCGGCATTAAGCGGACATGCCTACACGTAAGAGTTATTACATGGAAACAATACACAATGTCAAGAATTGATGCGCCTTTCTCGGGATGCTTATGTGTTATTATGCAACCATTTCAAACAAAAAAACTGGTTACGTGATAGTAAGCATATAAGTATCGAGGAGAAGATGGCAATTTTTTTTAACAACTGTTGGACATAATGAACATTTTAGGATGATCAAGCGAAGATTTCAACACTCTTCAAGAACTATTCATGATTGTTTTCATGAAGTTCTGCAAGGAATGATGGAATTCGCAAAAGAAGTCGTATGACCAACACCTGTTGATTCAGACATGATGTCCGATAGACAAAGAGCTTTAAGAGATATCTTTCCAATATGTTTTAGCTTATATGTTGTAGATTTATAATATTCTGTAGAAGTTAATTATATGTTGTATTGTGTTAATGAAGGGAGCTTTAGGTGCACTCGATGGAACTTTAGTTCATGCAGTTGTACCTATTAATGAGCAGACTGCCTACAGAGGAAGAGGAGGAGGCTGGTGTTATCAAAACATTTTAGGAATTTGTGATTTCAATATGATTTTTACTTTTGTTTGGGCGGGATGGGAAGGCATAGCACATGACTCAAGAGTACTAACTGAAGTCGTACATAATCCAACATCAGGCTTTACGTTTCCCCCTGCAAGTATGTATTATTATATAGTGATTATTCATTTATATTATTTAGTCTTCATAATTGGTAATAGTATTTTTCCTATATCAATTACAGATAAGTATTATCTTTGTGATGTTGCATATGCAAACACTCGTGGATTTTTGGCTCCATATCGTAACACGAGATATTGGTTAGCAGATTTTCGACGCCGACGCCCTTTAACTAAAGAAGAAAAGTTTAATCATGCCCATGCGCAACTTAGAAATGTCATTGAGCGTGCTTATGGTGTCTTGAAAGCAAGATTTCCAATTCTAAAACAAATGGCTAGTTATAAATTTGAGGTGCAAAGAGATGTGGTCATTGCTTGTTTTGCCATACATAATTTTATAAAGAAATGTAACATCCAAGATCAGTTGTTTTAAGAATGTGATAAAGACAGTATATTCAACAACCAAGAGGAATTTGAGGGTCATGTAGAAGAGGAAGTAGATGGAACACAATGGGGCACTCAAAGCACACAATATATGGCTAATTTGCATGACAAAATTGGCAATCAATTGTAACAGGTTCTGGTTTATTTTGTTACCGTCATTTAGGTTACTAGTGACGTTGACGTTGATGTGTAACATTATTAGATCGAAGTTCGGTTAACGTTAATGTGTATTATTATTAGATCAAACTTTAGTTATTAATGGTATTAAGATGTAATTTTATGGATAATATATTGCTACTACTAATGGTGTTAACTCCAGGTACAAATAATACTTGTACATGTTGATTTTTTATAAAGGGGTAAGATTGTCATTTTCAGTAAAAAAGATGCTCCAAATGCAAATAAAAAGAAACAAACTTTATTCATAAAAACTCTTATGTAAAGGCCCACATATATCTAGAGGGGCCCTTTTACCAGCTAGCACTTAATGACAAAAAAAAAAAAAAAAAAAAAAAGAAACGTCACCTTAGTGACTTATCTATTTTACACATAGATTATTTGTCTATTTTTTTTATATCTTAGTGCTTATCTGCAAACTTATTACATTTACTTATATTACTTTGTTTAATATATTATGTATATATAATTTTTTTTAATTCGGGTCAGGTCAATTCGGGTTCGGGTCAATTTGGGTCGTGTCAACTCGGGTTCGGGTCTAGGTCGTTTAAATTGATACAATTTTGATGTTCAAACTTGAAATACATAAAAATTAGAAAGAAAAAAAAAATCAAAACCCGACTAAGATACTTAAATTAAACCCGAACCCGACCTTATTTAGAACTCGTGTCAATTCGAGTTGACCCGACCCGAATAAACATATTTGGGTTCGGGTTCGGGACGAGTCGACTTTTATGACACACCTACGTGTTTAGCTAAAAGCTACGCACGCATCTCATACGTGCACCTCACATGTCACACTAAACTTATAACCAAAATGAATTATTTCTTTTTTCCTTTTAACTAAAGGGGTGTTTGTTTAAGCTCATATGTGAGCTTATGGCTTACGTGATTTCAGGTTATATAACATAAACCATAATTTTATCGTTTATTTTGACACGTATGAGCTTATATAAGATTGTTGTATCACAACAATTATATAAAATTATTGTATCACAAGTTTACAACATTGTTATATATGCCCATAAACAAGGTTTTCAAAATCGGGATCCCACTTAAGATCGATTTCTTCTTTGCAAGATCGAGTTAGTAAGATCGGATCGAGATCTTAAGATGCTATCATAATATCATTTTGTTAATAGTTTTTTTTAATATTATACAAATCTATAAATTATTATATCTATACTACATATAAAGGAAAAATGGTCAATTTTGAAAAAATAGTCAATCTTGAAAAGTGAAAATATTGAAAAATCTTATTAAAGGAAATTATGAAATATAATTAATACTCTTATTAAAATACCCCGTTACTTAAAAGTACAATGATTTATTCATATTGTACAACTAATTAAAAACATATCTACCAAATTAAATACAACCAATTAATACAAATCACAAATCGGGTTGACCCGGGACGCTTCAAACCAGACGGGTTGAACTGGTTTAATTTGACCCGTTTTCGACCCAACCTAGCAAGTTGTCCAGGTAATTTTTCGACCGGAACGGTTCACCCGGTTGAACCACCCGGGTCGAACCGGGTTTCAAGACATTATGTTTAATTCCTAAATATTCAAACTTTTATTATTTTTCATTTATAACCTATAAACTTTTTTTGATGAATAAACTATTTGTCGCTATAAAGAATGTATGGTCAAGTCTTGAAAAGTGAAATCTAGAAAGTTAAAGGTGAGAGAAATGCATAGTATAATTAATATTCTTATTAAAACACCCCATAACTTTAAAGTACAATAATTTATTGACATTGTACAACGAATTAAAAGTATATATATCAAATTAAAAACAACCAATTAAAACACCCCTTACTAAAAACTACAATAAAATTTTCGCAATGTACAATTTAAACAAGCTACAACATAATCTAAATATAAAATAAGTAACACACTAACTAATATTATTTTACACATTATACAAATTAATAAAACACACAAAGCTTCATACATGCTAACAAGTTGATGGTACATATAGTTTTGAAAACTGGACCGGACCAACGGGTTCAACCGGGAACCGGTGTCGCCACCGGTTCGTCTAATTAATAAAAGCCATACGAAAATATATATTTCAAAATGAAATTATTAATACACATCGAAAACCGGGTTGACTTGGGACGCTTCAAACCCGGCGGGTTGATCCGGTTTAATTTGACCCGTTTTCGACCAAACCCGTCGGGTTCACTTGATTTAAATCGACCTATTTTTCGTCCAGAACGGGTCGAACCGGGTTTCAAAACATTATGTTTAATCTCTACATCTTCAAACTTTTATTATTTTTCGTTTATAGCCCATAAACTTTTTTTATCACTAAACGATCTGTCGCTAAAAAATCCCGTTGCTATGCACGGGTACTCGTCTATTTCATAAACATAAAATTATGTAAATGTTTCATAAAAATGTTGTCTTAAATTATGATTATGAAATGTTTAAAAAATTAACATGTTGTTTGTTAAACTCTACAAAATACAATCAAATTTGTGGTTTTTTATTTTGTGTTTTGAGAAAAGTAAGATCGGATTTAAGATCATATGGTTAAGATCGGGATCCTATAAGATCTTATGCTTTCAAAAATCCTACTGAAGACCCTGATCATTTTTGCTTTGTAACATGTTCGAATCCAGATCCTAAGGTATCAAAATAAGCTATAAGCCGAAATACTTATAATAAGCCAGGTATAAGCTTAAACAAACACCCCTAAAACCGGACTTATCACCCCAAGCATTTTCACACACAGAGAGTACCATTAACCATTATTCAATCCAAAACAATGAAGCGACGAAAGAGAGGCGGCGGCGGCGGTGGTGGAGTTCCGAAGGTTGCGGAAGCTACTCGGATTCATATCCGACGCACACTCGAAGAATTTAGGGCTTCAAAAGATGACGGTATAATAAATTGAATATAAATTTTGAAATTATATTTATGACATGTTCATAGGATCCTAGAAATATGTTTGGATACGCGATTAGGTGGTCAACTATGGTTTTTAGATATGTGAAATGTGATATAGGTTAAACTTAGAACTAAGGCACTCGATATCAAAAGTAAAAAACTACAGTATAATTATCTAAGCCAAACTGGTAGCTAAGGTGTTATTAATATTTAATGTCGCTTGCGCATATGTGTATCATCCCCCCCTGTGTAAAGGATTCTATTTCAATTCACTCCAGTGAAACATATCTGCCCCAACAGACATCTTTATGAAGTAGCTATTTCTTTGACATTATAATAGAAGTTATTTTGGTTATGTACAGCGTATTTGCAGTTTTTGTTACTTTGCTAGCTACTACAGGATTGAAACTCATGCAGCTTCCATGTAATGATTTCAGTGTATACATTTGATGCTGACTTATCAAACTTTGACCGTGCTGAGGTGCACACGCTGTGCAGAAAAATGGGAATGAAATCACGTAGTACTGGGTGAGTGTTGTTTGTAACGCAGATGGAAACAATTTTATAGCCTGTTCTCTTCTTATTTTATGTTATCAAATAAGCTTTTCATTTAGTTTAGTTAGTAGTCTACTTGTAGTAGATTTGTGACCGTGGGCAAGTTTGTGGAATCTCTAACGAACCTGATTTATTCTAGGTCTAAAACAGGGAATAAAAGGTGTGTTTCAGTTTACAAGTTCAAAGGGAAGTCCGAAAAGCCCAAAGCGAAGAGTGATCTCACTTCTTTTACGTTTTCAGAAGAGGGTAAAGATGTTTTGACGAACTTTTTTTCCCTTTATCCACCTGGTGAACATGGGGAGGCTGAAAAGACTGCAACCACTTCTAGTAAAAATAGTGGTAACACACGAAAAACTGATGACATTCTATGCAAACCTATAATGAAAAAGGCTGAAATTGCAAAGAAGCTGGAATCCGTTACTGCCAGGATGGAATCGGATCTCAAGTTGAAACAGGTTTTTTTTCTTTTTTTTTTTTTTTTTTTTTTTTTTTTTCATAGAGTAGATATGGATACAAAGATACTTCTTTTATTAACGTCTACTTACTTGCATGATATATATTTGTGCTTGCAGATTACCGAAGATAGATCCAAACTTCCAATTGCATCCTTTAAGGACGTTATTACATCAACGATAGAATCTAATCAGGTACGACTGCCCACTTTATGTATCACATATGTTATATCTATATCTTATTGGATATACAAATGAAAATAACTGGAGGTTATGTACATCCATACATGTCTTTGTTTTAAGACATACTTTATGTATGTGCATATATGTAGATATGCGAGATTTGTTTGTTAACCGGGATTATAATAGCTTTGTGTCTGTTGCCTTGGTACAGATAGTTCTTATATCTGGCGAAACTGGGTGCGGGAAGACAACACAGGTTGGTATCACCTTTACAATACTTCATTGTAAGAAGTATCTAAATTACTACTTTTGTAGCAATATAATATAGCAGACTTACAGGTGCTGTTTTCCTATATTGGAAGACATAGATCACCTATGTATGTAATTAAAAAAGTTGTATGGCCTTTATGTGCCCAATCACTTGTATCCTTATAACTAACTTTTGGTGCAGGTGCCTCAATATCTGTTGGACTATATGTGGAGTAAAGGTGATGCATGTAAGATAGTCTGCACCCAACCTCGTCGGATCTCCGCAATATCAGGTAGGTAATCCTTAATAACAATCTCGTGTATTATGCTCTATTTATCTTAGGTTTATACGTTTGTTTATTTATTTTTTGTAGTTGCCGAAAGAATATCTTCTGAAAGAGGTGAAAGTATTGGAGACACTGTTGGATACAAGGTACTTTTAAAGTTGGTATACATATGCTGTTATGTACTGTTACTGCTTGTGCATCTACAGAGTGTGTACCTAAATCCCTGAGAGTGAATAAATTATCCAGTGTGGATATTTTTATCCGGTTCTATAATCTTCCAGACGCGTAGTCATTTGCAGTTATTGTATGCTATAATAGAAACAGTCTTGAAAGATTAGTAACTGGAGATGAATGGCAATTTGCATTTCCGTACTGCTGAACTTAAAAAAAAAAAAAAAAAATAGGAGGTAGTATATGCATGCCATCTTTACTTCAAATTTCTTAAAATTGATGGGTTCTTAATTCTGACTTCTGTAGTTTCCTCGACTAAAAATGAGTAATTTTAATTGTTATCTTGTGGCAAAGAAACAAAAGTTAAAAGAAAGACATCAAAGGTTAAGTCAAAGGAAGTTACAAAGGAAATTTGCCAATTAAACTGCAGGATTTTCCAGAAAATGATATACACACTGAAGTTTGCTTGATATGTCTTTGCAACAATCTTAGTTCACAAGGCCTCACTACATAAATTGATAAATGTGAGGTACTAGATGCTTCCAAAGTAGCAAGTTTAAATGTTAATCCCAGTTACAAAACATTTTGTATGCATATTGGCGACTTCCACTAGCTCTGCAAGGAGTTTTCAAAAAGTATGCACGTGGATTGCAGTTTTAAATGTTAATCCCAGTTACAAGACAAGGACATGCTTTTAGATCTGTTTTACATTTTTAGTGTAGCAGCTAGGTCAGTTTAAAGATTGTCTCGCCATTCAAAAAAAAGTTTTCTGGTTGTTTCGTAGTAAACACTGAACACTTGCCGGGGAAAGTTCAGGACTAGATTAACTGGAGATATAAGGCGCTCGATCATGCTAAAGCTATGTGGTTAAATCTGTTTTTTTAAAGCTCTCTCGAAATGTTGTTCCCACTTAGTTCATCTGTAATTTTTATAATCAGGATTAGTAAGGAGTGATTAATATAATAAACCGCTGTACTTGCCACTTAGTATCTGACCATTCAAGATACTTGCACAATTGAACAAAGAGAAGGCCATAAAGACAGCTAGGCAGTGTTGGGTATGAAAAATACTCGAGTTGGCAGTTTAGAGTGTTCATCGTTATTATTTGTCACTAAAATTTGGTGTTATATTACAGCAAATGTGTTGGATCTTTTAACAAATGTCATACATTTCTTACTAGCCCACACTTCTTTCTATCAAGACGCCTTAAATTTTATATTTTGTCTTATCATTATCACTTACCTCTTGTGGTGAAAACCTAGATAAGGCTGGAGAACAAAGGTGGAAGACATTCATCTATTATGTTTTGCACGAATGGGGTCTTGTTGAGGGTCATGGTAAAAGCTGGCAACTCTAGGTCTGGAAAAGAAGCCTTGGCAAAGAATGTCAAGGACACATTTCCTGACATTACGCACATCATTGTGGTATTGATCTAATCTTGTACATTACCTGCAACAAACACTTTTAATGGAAGATTAATCAAGTCTTTTTTGTTGGTTTATACCATTTATATCCTACCGTATGAAACTCATTGGCTCTTGTATTTGAAAATACATTTCATGCTCGAAGAATATCATTCATAATAGTTTCGGCTGTGCATCACAATTATAAATAGAAAATGCATCTTAATCATACTGTTATTGATGGGGTGTCACAAATTTTGCAGGATGAAATTCATGAAAGGGACCGTTTCTCTGATTTTATGCTGGCAATCATCAGGTGTCTTTTATATTGCTTTGATTAAATCACATGCATAAACTCTTGCATTTTGAACAACCCTGGCATACTAATAAGCTTTGGCCGTAGTAATTATTCTATTATAGTACTATTAGCATCCAAACATGTTGTAATCAAGGGTTTTTCTTTGCAGGGATATGCTTCCTTTTTATCCTCGACTACGTGTGGTTAGTATCTTCCACTGTTCCTCAAATATTTTTCCACTTTTTGGTTCACAAATATAGAATGTCTATAAAGAAATTGACCCAAATCATATTTACAAAGGTATTGATGAGTGCTACACTTGATGCCGATCGGTTTTCTCAGTACTTTGGAGGCTGCCCAGTCATACGCGTCCCTGGGTTCACTTATAATGTAATTCCCCCCCCCCCCCCCCCCCCCCCCACACACACACACACACCCTAAATCATCTTATTTTAGGTCTTTGCATCTTCCATTTTTTAGTGAGTCTTGTTGCATCTGTGTTTCAGGTGAATAAGCTCTATCTGGAGGATGTGCTTTTGTATGTAAAGTCAAAGTCAACAAAAGTTTCTCATCTTGATAACACTAGCATGGATGAGGACTCTGATTTTACTGCCCTTGAAGAGGCTATTAATATAGCCTGGACAAGTGATGAGATGGATTCCCTGATAGATTTTGTTTCAGCGGGTGAAGTCCTTAATTTTCAGCATTCTGTGACAGGTGTCACACCATTAATGGTTTTTGCCAGGAAGGGTAGAGTCGGTGATTTGTGCATGCTTCTTTCCTTTGGTGCCAATTGCCATTTACAAGATAAAGAAGGGAAAACCGCACTTGCATGGGCTGAACATGAGAACCAAAAAGAAGCTGTTGAGATTCTAAGAAAACATATAGACACAAACTCAGTAGATCCGAAAGAAGAACAACTTGTACTTGATAGGTACTTGCAAGACGTGAACCCTGAATTAATTGATGTTATCCTCATAGAGCAATTGCTGAGGAAAATATGTACAGACTCAGAAGAAGGAGCTATTCTTGTTTTTCTTCCGGGCTGGGATGACATAAATAAAGCACGAGACAAACTAAGTTCTAGTCCCTTGTTCAAAGATTCTTCTAAGTTTTTGATATTAGCACTTCACTCTATGGTTCCATCTTCAGAACAAAAGAAAGTTTTCAAAAGACCTCCTCAGGGGTGCCGCAAAATTATTCTCTCAACAAATATAGCAGAAACCGCTGTAACGATTGATGATGTTGTTTTTGTAATAGATAGTGGAAGGATGAAAGAAAAAAGTTATGACCCTTATAATAAGGTTTCAACTCTTCAATCCTCTTGGATCTCAAAAGCAAGTGCCAAGCAACGAGAGGGACGAGCTGGACGTTGTCAAGCAGGAGTATGTTACCATCTTTATTCAAAACTTCGGGCAGCTTCATTACCTGAATTTCAAGTGCCAGAGATTAAGAGAACATCAATTGAAGAACTATGTTTGCAGGTAATGCTTGCCTTTAACACATTTAGTTGCATATGATAGATAAAACGAAAATAAAATTCTGAACGAAACTCTTCAATGTCATATGTTGTTTTTTTGGAAAAATATAAAGTTTAGGGTGTACAAATTCTAAGGGTATTTATTGGTTTTATAGAGTTGTTAAAAACATGAAAACTAATAAGTTTACTTCAGTAAATATACTATTTATTTAAAATTTAACAACTAAAGCTTTATTAATTACTCTCTTATTTTTTTAAGTTTTATTTATTTATTTATTTAATTTATTATTTATTTATTATTTATTTTTAATATTCACATCAATTTTTGTACATTTTTTTATTAAATGAAATTTTAATGAAGTTTGCAAAAAATAAAAAAAATAAAAAATAAAAATAATAATAATTTTGACTTTTCAATTGGCTAAATGGCTAATAATAGGGCTTGATTTTGCAATTGAGCTATTTTATTGATCAATTTTAAAAATTCCATTTCTAATTAAATTCTTTTCCCTTGTTACATAAGAATGTGTAAACTCTATGCATAATAATAAGATTAAGTTATTCGACCTCTCAGATATATCTCAAGTCAAATTAGAACTTGTCTTATAAAAAAAAAAGCTCCTCTATGCATACCAAGTTGAGTTTGAAAATAGTTACTAACCATTTAAAAAATAAAATAAAATTATATACACCATTTTAAAATGCTGTAATACTCCGACACGTTAATTTAAAAATTATGAAAACACCCTCAATGATAAAAAAACTAATAATACAAACTCAAATTAAACCCATCAAATCAAAAACCCAACGAACACCAAAACGAAAACCAAAACAAACACGCCGTGATTTCAATGGCCGTCAACCAACACGTCACAACCATCACAAACCACCATCACAAACCACCATCACCAAATCCCAACTCTAACTCAATCTCCGGTCACACAAATTCATCATTATCATCACCGATAGTTCAAGATCTGGATCTTAACCACCAGGTCACCTAAATGGACGATTTCGGCATGTTAGCTCATTACTTCGGATTTAAACCACAAAGAAAATCCGCTCCAGTGAAATCCGATACCCGTCCATCTCCATTCACCACCACTTCATCATCATCAGATATTGATTATGATTCGATTTTCAAAAGCACTGAAGGTAAATGTAAATCAGTTAATTTTAACTCGAATTTACCTGTTTATGATAAACCAGTGTATGCTGATTTTGATGATGGTGCTGGAAATATTTTTGATGGATTGCCTGGTGTTAAAAGTAAATCTATGGGTAATTCGACCTCGGCGCGGTTTTATGAAGATGATAATATTTTTGCGTCCATGAGTTCTAATGTGGAGAGTAAAAAAAGTGATGGACTTGATGATTTGTTGAATAATTTGGGAAGGAAGGAGACGGCGAAGGAGGATCGAGTAAGAGTTCCGGTGGTTTGGATGATTTCTTGAGTAAAAGAATTTAATGTTGTGTTAAAGGTCATGGTTGCCTTTATGAAGATGGTGGCAGTCTGGCAGATGCCCAGTCTGCCCTCGTAGTGGTACTGCCCATGGTCTCTTGTTATCTTATGTTGATATTAGATTCTACACATTGCAATTCAAAGGATGTAAAACATTTAATCATTATTCCCTTTCTCTCACAAGTATAGTTTTACAGCCTTTCTACTTTTGAACGACAATTCTAACTATCTCACAATATATACACCACAAACTATCTCACAAGTATAGTTCTTTTTGAACCCACAATCATTTGGTTGGGGAGCTTCTCAGACAACAAGGGGTACCATTGGGACACAACCCCTTTGGTATATAAATTCCCAGATTGTGTATCTCGGGAAAAAAGTTGTAAATGCGTGTTATTTGAGTTGTAATCATGTTCTTTATTATGACTTGTGATGCTTACTAACACTGTCTATATTTAGCTTCAGCAAATTGCAAGTGTTAAAGAGTTTGGAATTCATTTCATCATCTTTATACTAGACCCATTATTAACCAATTTTATAAATTGTTTGTTACCGACAGGTGAAGGTTCTTGATCCGAGTTGCAAAATAGAAGATTTCTTGAAAAAAACGTTAGATCCTCCTGTATCTGAAGCCATTCATAATGCAGTTAGTGTTCTTCAAGATATTGGGGCTTTATCACCTGATGAAGAACTCACAGAGCTCGGGGAGAAACTCGGTTCTATGCCAGTTCATCCATTGACTTGCAAGATGCTTCTTTTTGCTATATCAATGGATTGTCTTGACCCTGCTTTGACTTTAGCTTCTGCCAATGACTATAGAGATCCCTTCACTCTTCCGATGTTACCTAATGATAAAAAGAAAGCAACAGATGCTAAATGTGAGTTGGCCTCATTATATGGTGGCAGCGGTGATCAATTAGCAATAATAGCAGCATTTGAGTGTTGGAAAAATGCCAAACACAGGGGTCTCGAACCAAGATTTTGTTCTCAATATTTTGTGTCTGGAGGCGTCATGAATATGCTACATGGAATGCGTAAGCAACTTCAACAAGAACTTCATAGAAACGGGTTTATTCCAGAAAGTTCATTGCGGTTTAATAAAAATGCTCAAGATATCGGTATAATACATGCAGTTCTTGTTGCTGGTTTGTATCCTATGGTGGGAAGGTTACTTCCACCTAGAAATAACGCAAGATGTTTTATGATAGAAAATGCTAACAATGATAAGGTTAGGTTACATCCCCAGTCCGTTAATTCTAGGTTAACTTTCAAGAAAAAAGATGTTATACCTTTAGTCATTTATGATGAGATAACACGTGGAGATGGGGGTTTGAACATTAAGAGTTGTAGTATTGTTGGGCCACTTCCTTTGCTATTACTAGCTACAGAGATTGCTGTGGCTCCTATTGATGATGATGGTAGTGAAGATGATAATGATACCAGTGATGGAGATAGTGACGAGGAAGAAGGTGATGATGACCAGGAAATGCCAACGAGATGTGAAGATAAAATTATGTCTTCTCCAGAAAATCTAGTCAAGGTTATTGCTGATAGGTGGCTTTATTTCGAGACAACTGCTTTGGATGCTGCTCAGATTTACTGTTTGAGAGAAAGGTTGTCTGCTGCAATTATGTTCAAGGTACAGATTTTCCTCCTGTTATATCCAGTGTATTTTGTTTAGGGTCAAAAGGGTGGGTATGATGACGAGCCAAAAACTATTAACTTTTATAAACACTTGGTGTATGAAATATGATAACAAAATTTTATTATCTCAAAAGTAATAATCTAATCATCTTAATAAAATTATTTAAGACGTTTAATGCATAAAAAAAAATACATTTAAGGCGACATATACCCATTGTGGTTTTCTAGCTACTTCTATTTTATATGATGGTAGAGCTAAAAC
This sequence comes from Artemisia argyi, assembly GCA_030686995.1. Lineage (NCBI taxonomy): Eukaryota > Viridiplantae > Streptophyta > Magnoliopsida > Asterales > Asteraceae > Artemisia > Artemisia argyi. Next base: position 161,852,649 of record CM060697.1, on the reverse strand, counting down.
ATAACCCAGATCAGCCCCAATAAAGAGCAAATATCCCAAACTTTGTTTGGGTAGGAATGTGTCTGGTTTTGTGTAGTCATACGTGATACTAATCATTGATAAAAAGATTTGGATAATGTAAGCCACCAATGCTGAAAATATTGCTTTCTTTCATTGAAAATATTTAACATTAATTATGATTCAGATCACACATCCGGGAAAAGATCTTCCAGAACTTCTTGCAGCCTCCATACAAGCAGTAGCCAATGTATTATCTTATGATGGCCTAGCTGGGATCAATGCACCACTGGAATCAGTTGACTCGCTGACTTCGATGGTAAGAGAAACTGATATTGGCCAGCCAGAAAATGGCGGATGGAATGTAAGGCGCGGGAGTTCAAATAACCTTCAATCAATCAACTTTCTTAAGTCACTTTTATCAAATGATTCACAACAGGACTACCATAAGCACAGGGCGGGGCCAGGCCACTTTAAACCTCATTTCCAACATCCGTCTACATCAACGCAACAAAACTATCGTCAAAATCAGACTTCGCAGGGGAACAGATTTACTAGTGCTTCAAGGGGAGACTCCCATAAACGCTATCATGGAAAGAGAGCTTAGTTACAAGACATTGTAAGTGGCTACATTGATGATGGTTAAGTTGTATAATATGATGTGATTTGGTTAGATCATTGATCTGGTTTCTTAATTTAGTTTTTTCAGTTATGTTTTTTTCACAAACATTTATTTATAACCTATAGCAATTTGAACTTGTTTACACTTTACAGCCTTTGTAGCGTGCTGTTAAGTGATGATATTTATTACCCAAGGTCTAGTGGTATGTGAGTGGCTCATAAACCTAAAGGTTGTGGGTTCAAGTCTCGTTAGATACATTGTGAGTGTGGGAATTGGGATAGGTGGTGGGGTAGGAGTATAAAAAGTTGTTCCAAAAAAAAAAAAAAAAAAAAGTGTTTTTATTGATGAAAGATAGATTTATTTTTCTTGAATGTTAGCCTTTTCTCCCTTTTGGTTTTTCGTGGCTCAGAAAAATGCGGAGAAGTCCAACTTAAATAGAATATATATCAGGGTAAAAGCCATGCTTCATGTATTTATAACTAGCTGGGTATTTGCATTTGCCTAGGCAAGTATCTTGCAATTAATAATTTTGAGAAATGCTTTTGGATTATTTATGATTTTGTCATTCTAAAAAAATTGTAACTATGCATTAACTTGATTGTCTCTAATTTTGCTAATTTGCTATTTTTTAGTCAATATAATTTCTAGTCAATATAATTAGTATTATAATATTTGTTTATTTATCTCAAAGTTCAGGTTTTAGCATACGATATATATCCGATAGAATTTTATTGTGGTTTTGCTGCTGGGCTTATGTTTATGTGCAACAAAAAATATTTCTTTTGTAATGGGTACATGTTATTGGAGGAGTTAAATTAGAAGAACATTTAATTATTAATGGAACTACATTCTTTTAATGGTATAAATATAAATATATTGAATATATAATTTTTGTTTTGTATATCAACGAGTAATTAGGTTGTTGCACGTTGCGGTTGAGCCAATTTAGGTCCAAGTCAGTTCCAGTATACATTTCGTTGTTGCGAAGGCAATTTATGATATGTTAATCTGATGGTTATAATATTTCTTCTCGCATTCTCGTATTTTGTTGGACACTTTAAAAAACAAACACCCACTTTACATTTAACATACCGTTCTAAATTATACCACGTCACAACATACCTTGCTACATTTATTGCATACAAATGATTATACCATGAAATTCTTCCAAATAACATCCATAGCCAAAATTTTCCAGCAGCTGAACCATCCTTTGAAGTAAAGTTTCTCAGTAAATGTAAACATTCATCCTAGTGTTAGTCGTCATCGTCATTCCTATCCATCTTAAATTAAGTGTATGCTTCCTCTAACTCGGTATCTAAAACCTCAAATTCACCAATATCTTTTTCCTCTTGAACTAACATTTGCACAGACTTCCTCTTCTTCCTCAGCCGCTGTTTCGTGCACCAATGCTTACCATTTCCAATCATCCTTTACAACATAGGGATGTTAAGTGTTACAATACATTGTTCAATTTCTATTAAAAAACGCACGACATGTAAGAGTGATATGCTAACACTATCGTGAGGATGATGGGAGAAATCGATGCAAACGTTTCTAGGAACCATGCAAAGAAAATTATTGTCACAAATAAGCTCAGATAATGGTATCCCTGTCACATAACATCTCTTTGCAAACATCATATAAGACATTTATATCGATTTCCTCCATTATGAAGTATTGACGTTAGCATTACGGAGAAACCATGAATAAGCTAACATCATACAACAGTGCAAACGATGCGTAGAAAAATCAACCAAAAGCACGATAATCTTATATTCAAGCCAAAATTAACTTTACAAAGAAATTGATAAATAATATACCTCAACAAAGCCATCTAACAAGGGACACCAACCCAGAGTGTTTGGTAGTGAAAACCCTTCCTTTTAGCATTAACATAACCTCTATATCGATTTCTTCTATCCTCTTCACTCAAACGTTATTATATGTAGTTGACATTTCTTGTATAGCCTAAATACAAAAGATGACGACAATCTATTAATAATTGTATCAAGAATATTCATGACTCAAGTCATATACTGTATTATGTACCAAACAATGTTATTTTTGTCTTTAAATTAGCCGAAATAAATAACATACTTTATGTATGGTGCGTCAAGCAAGGGTTAGTTTAGGTTTATGCTTTAGGATAATGCTAATTGTATGTCCAATTTCTCTTGTTAGGTAAGAACCTCGTGATAAGAGTGTTTATCTTGAGCCGGGGTAGCACTCACATACACTTAGAGTTTTGTGTGTGTTTTTATGGAGAAGATGAACTTTTCATTCTCAAGGAAATGCATGTAATGATGCATTTAGGGTTTGGTGAGATCCCTCATATATGATCTAATGGTCGCAGATGACCCACGTGGGGGTTATCCTACGGAGGAGACAAGAATGACACGTGGCGGTGTATTCTTGGCTCTTGGTATGAGGGAATCTTCATACGAGCAGGGGCGGAGCCACTTGCAAAGTAGGGAGGGCACTTGCCCCCAACACTTTCTTTAATAGTCCTAATTTTCGTGAGTAATATTTATGTTTTTTTGAGATTTTAATGGTGTTGCCCTCTACAAGTTCCATGGATTTTAAAAAATGAGTTGAAAAAAATATGAGGAAGATGATGCATAGGAAAATGTGATAGGAGAGAGAAGTAATTTATTACTTTTTCTGCGCAAAATTGGTGTAAAGTGACATGTGGGCAGTGGGAAGTAAAGTAATTTATTACGGAGTACTTTTTCCACTTCTCTTACTATATGATTTTATGGTTCTCATTTTTTATTTATCATTTGTCTAAATTTGTCTAAAGTTAGAAAACTACGTAGATATAAAATATTTGACTTTTAATATATATATTTTTTTGTTAATTAAATGTTGTGCATTTTTAAATATTTTGTTAATTTGTTATGATATAAATGTGCAAAACATCTATCATGAGCTTTGTTACTTGTTATATTATTTGGCCTCAAAATATGCAATGATACCAAAAAAGAGAAATGTCAACCTCATCAACATTCGTTAATATTGTTTGATATTCTTATGTTTTTGCTCAAATTAGTTTTTTTTTTTTTTTTTTTTTTTTTTTTTTTTTTTTTTTTTTTGGTGATAAATATAAACTATCTTTTAACCCCATTTTTACTAGATTAGCTACTCTTTTACATAATATATATTGTTATTTTGATGCAAATATTACATAGCTTAAGTTGGTTTGTGCAACACGAGTTTTTTTTTCCGACTTACGTAAATGTATAAATTTTTTGCCCCCCATGCGCTTATTTCCTGGCTCCGCCACTGATACGAGGTACAATCTTAATGCCATAGTGTCATGGTCATGATAATCAAATGCTTGTTTGGATAATTCTTGAATTGTGTATAGTTCACGTTCCTAATACAATATTTTGACCCTATTTGTTGCCTTGGGTTACACGAAATTAGTATTGAGATAAAACAAAAACACACTCAATTTCTAGACACAAAAAATTGAGCAAAACATAAAGAACTTGTATGTGTTGTTGATATGAATATATATTCCTCTCAAATACCAAATTATGTTTATATATATCTAAACTTATTGGTGGTTGTTGGAAAAAGTTGTAACTCTTGGTGAAAAGTCACACCCTTTAATGAAAAGTTACAACCTTTCCTTTAAATGTGTCCAACAACAGTTTTGTAACAGTTTCAAACCGTCACTATCATTAACTCTAGTCATGAGCCATATGCATGTCCGTCGCGACAGTTTAGTGACGATGAATTCTGTCACTATCTCGCCCTTTGACTTATATTCACAACCTTTACCATTATTTGTACACTAACGGTTGGGGAGGATAACTGTCATGCAATTGTTGCTTGGAGATGGGTTCTCCAGGTAACGTCTTTGTAGGCTTGAGTGTTTTAATATTTGGTCGTATGGGCTTTAGCTATTGGGCTAAAACTCTCATAGGCTATCTCAAATATCTTTAGAAAATAGTGGAAATACTTTTAGCTCATGTGCTAGCACAACTACACAAGTGGTTAAGTATGAAAGATATGTATTGAAAATAATGAACAAGCTAGTATGAAAGATTTGAATTGAATTTTTGGTTAATAACTTATGATAATGATCTATGAACAATTATGAACAAAGATACAGAGGATTCTAACACTTCTTTTTCTATGTGAGTCTCTCCTTGACCACATTGTTAAAGCCTACTTGAGCACTAAACTGAATTTTCTTTATATAAACTGAATTTTGTTTGAGAATTTGTAGCTGTAGCAGGACATCTAAAGTAGATATATTTTCCATAATGTTAGGATATGCTACCTAGTACATTTGGTTCTAGTTATGCTGTGTACTGCTGCAGTTGTTTCCAAATTCCAAATGATGTTCGGATGTTAAGATTGTCATTAGTAGTTTCTCTAGTTTCTGTAACACCACCAAGTATTTGCAAACCACCTAATCAAATTAACCAAACTATCATTTACAAGACCCATAAACATTTAACATAAAAAGAAATAATACCAATTTGAGGAGGTGATCAATCTCCCAAACATAGTTGCAAGATAAAGAAGACGACTGGAGCAATTTTCTGTTATATTCCCTCAATGCAAAACTTACAATATTAAAAGTAATAGAAAGATGAAGCTACTTGCTTGACTTTAAGAGTCAAACATAAACATAGGAGTAACTATCAAAACATGCGATATAGTCTTCAACATGAGCATGAGAATCGGTCCGGAACAAGTCTTGGTATCCATTTTACAACATGGGATTGGACTGGATCCTTTCTAATCTTCATACCAGTCTGGACGTGTCACAAATCTTGTGCCTCGAATTTTTATTGTAGGTTCCGGTTCCAATACAGGAGACATATCAAAAGACCTGTGAAGTATCAATACAAAACTAGTAAGAAAAACAGGAGAATCTGCAGGCAAGTATGCAATGACTACACAAGTATTCAATAAAAAGAATAAATACCACAACACAAAGTAAATGAAATCTATAGAAGCAACTGATCACTCACAGATTGTCCTCAAGATCAGAAAGCGGTGTGATTTCCTCCTTCAAACCCTTTCTCTTACGAATCTCTTTCACAAGTGTGCTCGCTTGAGACCCATCTTCCAAAGGATCCGATGGCATCATGTCCCAATGATCAAATACAAGGTGAGGAAAAGCTTGCTCAGAAGTACAGCGTCTTAGAGCATTTGAAAACTCCATAGATTCCGCCACAGGCAAATAAGCCTTGATGTTGAACAAAGGTGTATTGGGCATTTTTGTCTGCTCAAACACATGCCCACGTCTCGCATTCAAGACGTTGTGGATTCCACTAAACGCCTGTTCTGGTGCCTGAATTTCAACCAAGTAGACTGGCTCCAGTAGTCGTGGTTTGGCAGTTAGCTGTGATGCATGGATAACCCGTCTAGCGGTTGAAATTAATTGACCACCACCACGGTTAATGGCATTAGCGTGTAGTACAGCATCACACACTTTAAAGCAAATACCTCTCATATTCTCTTGAGCTAATGCACCTTCTTTTGAAGCCCATTGAAAACCAGCTACAACTGAATCTTTGACTTCATTTAAGTACTGAACCCCTTTACACATGTCAACAACCATGTTTGGACCCGTTGTATCTGGCCCAAAACACCAGATTTTTTTAGCGAGATCCTTGTCCCATCCAAACTCCTCAGTCAATATTTTACCACGTACTTTTGGGTCAGCACGTGGACCAATTCGCCCTTCATCTATAGCTTCTGCTAGTCCCTCCTCCATTGGTTGTGCTTCCATGTATAAACGATTATGTTTGTTTGGGGACTTACTCATAACAGTTCTGGAAGATTTTTCAAGAACAGTTTCACGGAACGACACAACAGGATCTGAAACATGAATTGGGGCTCCATACATATAAACGTTTTGTAAGTCCATTAAACAATTTTCAACATGAAAACAGCCCACACCTGCAATAATATGCTCACCAGACTCCTCCATAGTACAAACAACCATAGGATCAGATTTTGCCAATCGCTTTAACCCTTCAACGAGCGTAGGTAGGTCAGAAGCATCCTCACATTGAACCGCAATACGTAACACTGGTGAAACAGAAAATTTCATAGCACGAATTGGATATGCATTGGATTCTTTCTCATTAGTCAATGTAGCAGTTCTAGTAATAAACTGATCTAAACCAACTAAAGCAACTGTATTCCCACAAGGAACATCTTCTACAGCCTCTTGTTTCTCTCCCATCCATATAATTGTCTTATGAACACTTTTCACATACAAATCTTTCTTTTCACCCGGGACGTAATTAGGACCCATTATTCTAACCTTAAGACCCGCTGAAACTTTACCAGAAAACACACGACCAAAAGCAAAAAATCGTCCTCTGCAATGATCAGATGCTGGAATCATTTTCGACACATAAATCATAAGAGGGCCATTAGGGTCGCAGTTTCTTATAGCGTTAGCATAAACGTCATCTAAAGGACCTTCATACAAATTCTCAACGCGGTATCTTTGAGCAGTATGAGGTGAAGGCAAATGGAATATCATCATGTCAAGTAAAGCGGTAGCAGGTAGCCATGTTTGCATCACACGCTTCATCAACATTTTTCCCGTTAACTCTTTCTCTTCAGATTTAATAGTAACACCAAGCTTAGTCAACTTAAGCCACAGTTCATCTTTCTCTTTGTTCATACACAAGTTAATAATCTGTTTAATGGGCTCGTAAACAAACTGAACAAACCCACGTTTACAATCTGCTGACCCGGTATTCTTAGTAGTCCATTTTCTCGTATTTGGATCAAAATAGTTCTCACCCCAGAGCCTTTCCATCATCTTTGACTCGTCAACACCAAACTTAGAAGCATACATTTTCGCGAATATAGTCAAATTAAAAGCCCAACCCTGCAGCCCAGAAGAGAAAGCAACAGTACCTTTCTCGGGGTAAACCATGACATCACCAAGAATTGGGTCCTCATATGTTGCAATGACGACATTAACATTTTCAATAAACTGTTGGAATGTTTGATATGCTTTCTCTCCATCAACTTGAAGATCAAGGATACAACGGTCCATTTTGTTGATAGTCAAAACGGGTCGAATCCTTTCTCCAAGGGCTTGTCTTAGAACGGTTTCTGTCGGAACACAAACACCTTCAATACTATCGACGACAACTAATGCACCATCAGTAATACGCAGGGCAGCAGTGACCTCAGCAGAAAAGTCAATATGCCCGGGTGAATCAATAAGATTGATTAGGTATTCGTTCCCATCACGTTCTCCTTTAAAACTCTTAAGAGCTTCATCAGTCATCTTATAGTAAAGAGACCTGCCGGTTGACTTGATAGTACCACGCGTGTTATTGATACACACATCACCAGCAAATTCGTGAGCAATAAAACCGGAAGCAGCCACAAGAGATTCGGTCAAAGTTGACTTCCCTGTTATTACAAATGCATCAGCAAAACAAACAAATTGATAAATAGATGAATCGGAATCAAAAGGCTAGTAATTTATTACCGTGGTCCTGATGACCTATAACAGTCATGTTACGGATGTTATGTTTGTAGTCCATGATTCTACGAAGCTCTTCAAATGTTACCATTTTTCCTAGATTTAAGGATCAATGCCAAAAAGAGCAGTAGATTACAAAATTCCTGCAACACAAATACCATATACATGACATAATTAATATCATTATCGTAATTCATAGAATTGGGAGAATACAGGTTGTACAACACAAATCAGAACTTAAAAGCAATTAACGCAACAATATATAAAACGTTATGTACGTTCTCTCATTTTTCCTATCAAAATTCTAATAAGCAAAAAGCACATGTAAGCTTTTCCAGTATGTAGAGAATTTATATGGCCTGATCGACTAAACAAATCCAAGACAGCAACAATGATTTGTAGTCAATATAGTTTGGTTTTGTTATAACAAAGTGATTGTTAGACGGATTAGCCTATAAATAGTTCCATCTTATTATCTTTATCATCGACGTCAATACAATAACTCACAGCATCAACTTAAAGAAAGCTCTAAAAAAATAGATATCGATCAACTATTCATGGCAAGTAAACATATGTGTTTATCATTAATAGTGATTATCAAACACATCTATAGGTTTACTTAACGATTGGCACCAACATATAACAGATGATCAATAAAAGATTTAATTACATGCAGGCCGGCTTCATAGATTATGTTCAGTTTAGACTCTTCAACAATATTACGATCATAACACGATCATGTACACTTGATAATTAGTTAGTTAATTGATTAGTCTGATTGTTAATACTTAATACTCAAAACAATAACTCATAGCATCAACTAAGAAAAGCTACATATAAAATATATACACTATATCAATTATTAATGACAACTAAACATATATATACTCTTCATCATTAAGCATTAACATGTAACAGATCAATACAAGATTTAATTACAAGCATGCATGCATGCTTCAAAGAGTATGTTCAGTTTAGAGGCTTAAACAATCTTACGATCATAACAAAATTAATATTTATAAAAATGTCGACCAACCCAACAACACCTCCTACGTGTTGTTTAATACAGAACGTACTGAAGCTTATTTATAAACCTAAAAAGGGTTATTACCTTAACGTGAAACCGCAACTCAAACCACGAGAATACCTTGAACAAATATACTTCGATTGTTCTTCAGGTCCCTTTTGCAGTTCTCGCTACAAAAGGGTTTTTAGCGAGATCGTATGCCTTGAAGAGTTGATGTAAAGCGTGCCATATTTATATAGTTTTAGGGTCGGTTAGGATTACGTGAGGGGTACGTTATATACAAAGAATACCACTAATGTTTATCATGTTATACGTTTTCTAAACTAATTCTCGTACTCGGTTTTTTTTGGTATATTCGTTTTTGGTTTTCGTAATGTGTGGGACGCACGCTAAGATTTAGTTAATACTCCTAAGAGAAAATTCAATTGCATACCTTTATTTTGGTATATACTAATGGACAAATTCCCACATTTCATTTATTTCTTCACTTTAAACATGTCACACTTATTCAATTTTTTTTTTTAATTGTATGTGACTAACTAAAAAAAAAACAATACCTGTTGTGTGACTAAATCATCACAAATGTTACATTTATTATATATTGATGTGGCAACAGGACGGGAAATAGTCACACATAATACACATTTACTTGAATAAATCATCTCAAATGTCACATATATTATATATTTATGTGGCCAAAGGACGAACAATAGTTACTCTCAAAAAACATTCGTGTGACTATAAAGTGTTTACGGTCACTCATATTGACTAATCCAACAAAACTTGTGCCTAATTTGTCACACATATTCACGGTTTTGGTCACTCTTTTTCGATGAAAAAAGGCTACGTATTCAACAATGTGACCATATGCTACCTACGGTGGCGGGACCTTTGGTGACACACAACGAAAAAACGTGTGTGACTATATGCATATCATCAAACATTTCTGGCGTGACCAATACAAAATTTTGTACTAGTGTCAACCATTGCATCGTTTACCACCATCTTACTAAAATCCCTATTTTTTGAAGATGAAGCTGCCATTGAATGAGTTACTTGGATGAGGGTGTGTGTTTGTTTGTTGAGTAATTACTTGTTAGGTTAATAAGTGATAAGTGATAAATATAGTTTGGGAATATCAAAGGTGTAATAAATTTATGTTTAACCTACGTTCCTTTTTCATACAAGTAAATTACACCGTTAGTCCCTATATAACTTTAGTCAATAAATCTGTAAACCGTGTGTCTTTTCCAAAGGAAAAAAAATCGTTCATTTGCCTAACGGAATGGTTATAAATTGGAACATTTCTAGACAACTAAATCATTCAAAACAAGTTAATACAATAGCAAAAATGGCATCAAGCTCACGAATAAATGTGCAAGAGATACAACCAAATGTTGAAGTTCTAGAGGATGCAGGAAGGCAACAAAAACTAGAAGACATTGAGGATACTACAAGCAAAGAAAGTGAAGAACTCAACTTTGAAGAATCTCTGAAATGGTATTTTGAAAAAAGGGAAAAAATCATAAAGAAAAGTTGAAAAAGTTTGAAGAAAAAGCTGCTAAAAAACCAAAGAAGAGTAAAACGAAAAAAAAATCTACTACTTGACAAACAAATATGCTTCTTCAAAGTCGTAGATTTCCATCCCAACGTAAATCACTCAAGGTATGGACAAACAAATCTACTACTTAACAAATGATCAAAGGATTATATTTTCCTTTAAACTTTACAATTTTAATGTGACAAAACATTTTTCAAAAATATTTTACAAACTATTTTTGAATTAAAAAGAAATGTTTTAAGTTTGAAAAAATAAGTTTTAAAAATTCCCAACAGCTATATTTTACCAAAACCAGCTCAAAACTCACCTAAATAAACTTTCACCACTAAAGAAAAAAATTGGAGCATTTTTGTCCCGAACAGTACCACGGTACCACTAAATTTAGTGGTACCGTGTGACAACTAGTGATGTCATCCCTCTGTAACGGTTAAATTTCTCTTTGCCTATAAATAGTGGACCATTTTATACTTCTCACTTGATTTTTCCAGTCACTTTTCTCTGGTTTAATCCCTTCTTAGTTAGATCACTTTCTTTGATCATTTAGAGAGTCTTAGTTTGTTTTAGAGTGATCCAATCATCCACCCAAGTGATCACCTTCATTCCTCTTCTAATCCAAGAGAAGAACACAAAGTATCAAGAAGATACAAAGTGCTAGAGTCATTGAGTAGTGCAATTGCATTACTTGTTGTAAGCTCGTTGTATCTTGATATACATCAAGTAGTCATTATCTTTTGTTTAGTCTTGTGAGAGTGGATCATTGTGATCTTGTTGAGATCTCTTGTAGCTAGTGAGCTTGTGTGTTGATCAAGTGGATCAAGGGTAGATCGTGTAGGTTGTGTGATTTATGAAGATCGGGTAGATCGTGATTAGATCGGGTAGATCGAGTGTAGATCATGTGGATCTTGAAGCTTGTGTGATTTGTGAGGATCGGGTAGATCGTGGTAGATTGATACTAGCTAAGATTAGTACTCGACATTTAGCTTAGTGTCGGAAAATAATGTAAGCGATGTTGTATGGTTTTCTCTGCCGAGAATGGAGCTTGTTGATTAGTGAAGTAACTCTCGAGTTGGGTACTCGGGGAGTGGAGTAGGGCGAAGAGGAGCTTCATGACCGAACCACTATAAATCGCCGTGTCCGTGTTTGCATTTTCGTTACCTATCTCTTTACATTTACCTTCGCGTTTATCGTTTTATATTGATATTTGCATTGCGTTGATGCTTATGTGGTTTTTTGTTTATATGGTGTTGATTATGTTTGTGTCATGACTTGATAGTGTTTGTGTTGTAGTTTACTTCATACAATCTTTAGTTGTTGTATGACCATTGTTGACACTTTTCATATTACATCAAACTTGATTGGTTATTTGATACAAAAGTTTTAAGTTTTTAATGGAAACATATTCACCCCCTCTATGGTTTCCACAAAGGCGAATAAATAAGGGTTAATGGATGACCCCTAGTGGAGTCCTACTTTCACAGGGAAAAACTCTGAGATTCCCACAGTGGACCGCACACGGGTCTTAGCCCCCTCATACATATCCTCGATGACTCTTAAGTATCTCATTGGGGTTCCTTTATCTCTCCGAGTTCTCCAAATCAACTCACGAGGGACACTATCATAGGCCTTTTCGAGGTCGAGGAAGCCATACACCACTGACAAACAATATGGAAATAATGTCTAACAGACAATAATATTTAAATCCACTCGTTAATTAAATTACTTGGGAATTTGATTTTTCAATAAAGACATTCAACTTGGAAACGTACGATAAACGAACGAGTTATGGCAAAATTTTGTAAAATTTCTTCACTTAAATTTATTTTCAAAAATCCTTTTATTATAAAAGCTATAAGTCCAAACTTGTTTCAATTTATAAAGCGAAAGTGTTTTGTACAAATATTTGGGATTATGTGTAGATACTGACGATTACCAATCGAATCACCTTATTTGATGTGATGGTTTATCCGTTATCGTTTTTGACTTCTCTCCGTCATCTCTTCTCGACTCGAATTCTTGTCAATACTCTTCTTGACTATTCTGTTATCGTTTCCCTTTTTGGCGTGTGTACTCTTGAGTCTGTGTTTTCTACCGTTGCACGAATGATGATACCAAACTCTTTTAAAATGGATGAAACAAGATTATTTTTGGAAATAGTAATGGTTGACTTTTGAAAACTCTTGCGCATTTGATTCTTTATGAATTATATTTTTGAGACGAGTCTTTATATTATTAGGACGTGCCGAGTACGTTGTGCTATGATATTATTGGCAGTGTTGTGTTGTTCTATCCCTGATATTGTTGTGATATTGCGTTGCTGTGACTAAGGTGAGTTTCATCACCCCACTTTTACTCGTATAATGTTTTATTGAAATCTTGGGGTGAGAAAACATGCAAACCGTTTTGATTGGACCGATTATTGATTTGTGATTTTGTTACACTTATTATGTAGATAAGGTTAAGGTTTAGTATCCCATTAATTGCCAACTAATATATCGTTAGTTCCTGCGGGAAGCGCGAATGTATTTCCGTTTTCTTATGCTTGTGTTATGTACCAATTTCGTAGCAACCCAATGCTAGTTTTGTCTTCCGCTGAACCAAATTTTAGGGGTGTTACAAATGGATATGGCGTGTTGATGTCTAGAACAATGGACTTATTTGATTTCTTCGGTTTTGCTCCAAATTGCTTTGATTTCCTTCACTTCTTGGTTTTAAATTGCGTGCGGCGATCCGTTGCGCTCGAGGCCCAAAAGACCGATGCGTGATGCGCGATGCGGTTGCGAGCGCATCACGGACGCGCGGCGATAGGTAATAAATAAAAAATATATGATATTTCTACTTAAATTACTCTACAAGTAAATGATTAAATACGGAATAAGTCACGTGCATAATGATATTACTTACTGTTATAACATCAAACATGTTAACTTAATGGTTTGACCAGAAACAAAAAGTCAACTTAAACTATAAAAGTCAAAGTTAAAACTGTTGCGAAGTGATGCGTCCATTGCGTCCGATGCGAGCAACACACTGTTGCGATGTGATGCGTTCGCATTAGGCCGCATCCTGGAACAACCTCGCATCAAGTTTGGCGTTGCGTTTTTTCAAACGCATCACTCTGATGCGCGATGCGAGCGCAACGATGCGCGCAATTTTAAACCAAGCTTCACTTTAATCAAAAGCACCTTATTTGATGTTATCATAGATGTTAAAAAAAATCATGTATATATATGTAAGAATTGAGATGTCATCCAATAATTCCTCACTAATGCATTCATCCTTGCTTAAACATCTGAGAAAGGAATTATTGGTTTTACTAATGGCTTGTGATCGTACGTTGCTTCTTCTTCATCCTGCACAATCTTAGAAAGAAAACTAGAATCATAAGTAAAATAAGAGTTAGAAATTGGTTCCTCCCTAGTGGTGTTCGCTTTAACATGATCACGTGGGTTTGATTCAGTTGAACTTAGAAGAATTCCAGAGCCTCTTTCTTGAAGTACTTTACCCATTTGACCAATTTGAATATCTAATGCCTTGATTGAAGGTCCTTGATTCCTAATTGATGCATCGGTTGAAGCTCGAATTTCTTTGATTAACGACGAATGTTCGTCATGTCTTTTAGCTGATTAGCCATGAACTTTTCAATGCTTCTTCCATGCTTTGCCTTCTTTTCTTGAAAAGATTGATTTCCATTATCTCTTTGATAGAAACCTGGTCCATTAGCTCTATGTCTCCTTGATAGGAATGGCGCACCAAATTGAGTGTAGTATGCTTCTTCAAGTGTATTTCCTTCCTCCTTGAATGGGCAATATTTAGTTAGATGAGTTCCATTGCACAATTCACATCCCACTTGAATAGCATGCACTCTTTCATTCAACTTCTTAAATTCCCTTCCACAGGGCCGTCTCGTTGATTTTGGTGGCCCTGTGCCATGACTACACGGTGGCCCCACTAAATACAAAAAGTAAACGTATAAATAAAAATATCCATCAATAATACGTAAAAGGTATCACTAACATTCCAAAAACACTGAAACAACGATACTAAAAGAAATGGCAACCGGGTTAAGCATTCAAATTAAATATTTAAATAGTGCGATTCTTCTAGCATAGGCAAAGTTATTGATTAGATTAAAACAATAGTTTGAAATGTTACCTGATCGAGTGATGGTGAAACTTTCGAAATTTAATATCAAAGGCTAGTGATCGATTTAAAAAAAAAATTGCCCTAACTCTTTACCTCTATTCTCCAAAGTGTGTTGTGAAGTTTTTTCTTTTCTTTATTATTTATTAACCTAACGACAAACGTTTTATAGTTGTGTATTATATTGTGTTTTAGCCCTTAATGGTCAGGCCCATAAAGAAACGAAAGTCAGATACCGAGTATTAGTTATGATAAGGGAAGTGATACTTACACCACTTTTTTTTTATGCACACACCACAATTATGCATATAGCATGTTGTAACATGTGCATTAATAATGTAACATTGTAGTGTGTGCATAAAAAAAGTGGTGTAAGTATCACTTCCCTTATGATAATCATTATTACTCAATATCTATACTACTTATAATGGAGGAATGACTCTCTCTCTCAAATATTCAGATGTACAAAAAATGATGCATGGTTTATAACACTTTAAAGCAAATAGTTTTTTTAATTACAACAACCAAAGCATTGTGTACAACAAAAACTAGCATGAATCAAAATTCAGACCACTTTCCTTGGAATTCTACATTAATAGCATTAAAAACACCCTTACACCCAATATTACAATTATTTAAACACAATGTACAACCCTCATTCTACATTAATAGCATTAAAAACACCCCTACACCCAATATTACAATCATTTAAACACAATGTACAACCTTCATTCTACATTAATAGCATTAAAAACACCCCTACACCCAATATTACAATCATTTAAACACAATGTACAACCCTCATTCTACATTAATAGCATTAAAAACATCCCTACACCCAATATTACAATCATTTAAACACAATGTACAACCTTCATTCAACATTAATAACATTAAAAACACCCCTACACCCAATATTACGATCATTTAAACACAATGTACAACCCTCCATCTTAACCTAGACACGAACCTGTGACCAAGACTCAACTCAATAAAACTCGACTCGATATACAAGGCTGTGAGCTCAAGCTCACGGTATCCCTTGTTTTCGCGACTCAATAACAACGACAACAACAAAAAGAAAGAAAATGATACCAAACAATTATTTAGTTTCATATTTATTAGTTTTAATCATTATTTAATCAAAAACTCTTGAAAATTCATGTACTTATCCCCTATCGTCGCTAGAACGACAAGAAGGGTGGTGGGTTTTCCTACCTTCGACCGCCGGTATCAACAAAACGAGAGAGAGAGATATGGTTTTGGTGATGAACTCAAACAGTGGTGTTAATCGTGGTGTTGAGAGGTGTTTCTAGGCGCATGATGCACGTCAAAATGATAGGGAGGTTGTAAGGAGTGTGGTAGTGGTGGCGGTGAGTTTAAGTGGCTGACGGTGGTGTTTGTTTGGCCGGAAAAACGACTGGAGAAGAAGAATAAATAGGGTGCGGCTGGTTTGAGAGAGAAAGGGTGTTAAACCCTAAGTGAGGGTATAATGAAGTTTATAAGGAAAGTGTTTTGGACCTTGTGTGAACTATATTGCACCCTTAAGGACTAAGATTGTAAATATATGCTAGGGTGGGAAGTGCAGTTTACCAAATCTTTTAGTATTTCGTTCTCGAGGAAAATTAGGTGTCGGAATGACTTCCCATGACATTTTTTTAATTCTATCGAAAAATTTTATTTCAGGGTACCCGCCGCTGCAACGAGCGGCTAGCCTGCTTGTTTTATAGGAAGCATGGAATTGGGATAAAATAGTACGTATATAATATAATATACATATATATAACAAACTTTTTCAGAATTTGGTGGCCCCTTCTCTTGTGTGGCCATCCAAGTGTGCTTAACTGATTAGTGATCACTTACAAACCATCTGAATTGTCAATACCTCTACTTCTTGTCGATGCTCCATCATGCCATCTTTGAGAATGATCCGCCATTTCTTGTATTACTTTCTTTCCATTAGCAACACTCATCTTTGGAATAGCTCCTTGCGAATCCAACATTTGTCTTGTTGAAACATCCAGCCCCTTATAGAACAAAATCACTCATGCATAGCAGTAAAATCATGTTGAGGACATCTCAATAATAATTACTTGAACCGTTCCCAAGCCCTGTAGAGAGTTTCATAAGGTTCTTGCTTAAAGTTATTGATTTACTTCATTCTCTTTGCAGTAGTAAAGGATCCAGCAGGTCCATTTCTTATCCATCTACTTGCATATCCAGTGAGAGTAGTAGGGAAGTTGCGTAGCATGAGTTGATCTTCATTCACATCTGGTACATTAAACAAATCATCAGTCTCAAGTACCTTTTCAATGTGTTCATTTGCATCTTCATTATCAGCCCCACTAAATGCATTATCCGGCAATTCCTTGAGGAATTGTCCCTCGAGTTCAAATGTGGTTGTCAAATTTGGCCTAGCAACAGCTGAGCCATAAACACCTCGGGTTTGAGTCATGTACTCCTCCATAGTTTGATTCTCCATTGTTTTAGTTACTTCTTCGTCACTCTGATTCTCGAGATCAGAAAAATGTGTACTTATTTGATGTTATCATAGATGATGATGAAAAAAAGAAAGAAAGAAAGAAAGAAAAAAAGAAAAAAAGGAAAAAAAGTTGGGTATCGATAAGAATTGACATATTTTTGGGGGCTTATGTGTAATGTAATATAGTATATAATATCAATATCATCAATTTGGGGGCAAACGAAAGGGAAGGGAGGAAAAGAAAACCCTAAAATGCCTGAGGACGAGGCCGAGCCCGAGCCCGAGGTATCTTGTTCATCGATTTTCTTTTTAATTTCTGCTATCTTGTATTTAATTAATTGTTTTCTAAAACTAATTTTGTTCAACAGGCTATAATGATCTGTGTGGACACCAGTAGTTGGATGGAAAACACCAAATCACCTATGTTTAAGGACCAAGCAGCGGCTGTGCAATTCTATTGTGACAAAAAAATAAAGGTTCTTTTAATTCTAAGATTTAATTTTAGCAGCGTTTCTTATTATTATTATTATTATTATTATTATTATTGTTATTATTATTATTATTATTATTATTATTATTATTATTATTATTATTATTATTATTATTATTATTATTATTATTATTTTTATTTTTACAGTCTCACCCGAGGACAATCGTCGCTATATGTGGAACGGCTAGGTTTTCTTTATATGATTTATGGATCCTCCCTACCAGAGATTTTCCTATGACCATCTTCGATATCATTAATGGTTAGCTTCTTCATTTTATTAATTGGCTATATATACTTGTATTTATCATGATCATGTTTATTGCTGTTACTCAGATGGACATATTGGCGGAGTGTTGGAGCTTTTATATGTGACCGAAATTGCTCATTCACATTTTTTTCATAGCGTAGGCCCAGATATGAAAAAAAGGATTGTCTATTTTGCTGGAGGGTATGTATGCTTATATTAATTTACGTACTAATGCAACTTTTCTATCATAATTTTATATCTCCATGTGGCTTTCAGTCCTCTATTTGACACATTGGATGAGGCAGAGCGTTTAGGAATAGCGCTCAAGGAAATGAATGTAGCTTGTGATGTCATCAGCTTTGGTGACTCGTACTTGGATAAGAGGCAATTTTTCTACACCTTGAATTATTTTGCAAATATTGGTGGCAACTGCAACATTTGCCACGTTCCACCTGAATCTTCTGTCCTTGTGGCCCTATCCAGGTTTACTTATAATCTATCTGTTCTCTTAATTGGACTCTACAGCCAGATATTGGCTTATCATATATCTTGTAAACTTTTTCGGTCAGGTCTGAAATCTTCATCCCTCGTTTGGGAGTAGGAACCAGTTCTGCACATTCGGTGCAGCATGATAAGAACATGCCAATCGTAATCTATGTGAAACCTCCTCCTAGTGATCCCGGTTTTCCTGCAGATGATCTTAAAACAGACTGTAATTTTTCACATATTTCTTTATTTTTTTTATTTATTATTATTATTATTTTTAATCAAGATCCATCAATCTTTTAACATTTTTTCCCTGCATTTTTAGGTCCATTTTGTCAAAGGGTACTTTTAACTCTTGAGGAAAAGAAGGTTTCCTACAAGATCCAATTTATGCGCAAAAAGCCTAAATGGTGATAATCTTATTTATAAATTTTGAGTTTTTAGTATAAAGGATTGGTTTTTATTTGCGTTTTTGATGGTTGAGTGTTTGTTTGTGCTTTTGTAGGTTTTTTAAAAAGAATCCAGATGGGATACTGCCTTTGATTAGGTTTAGTGATGGAACATTGGTTTCCAATTCTGATGTTATTGTACGGATGATTGAAGAGATGTATCCGGAACACCCTCTTGAGAATCCACCTGAGTTTGCCTATGTGTATGTTTATATTCACCCCTTGTGTGCCTTTATATGTACCATATATGTAATCATACACAGACATACAGCAACGACGTTACCAAATGTTTTTTGTAAGCTACCGTTAGTTTTGCCGAATATAGCCATATGCAAAGACCCTTTGTATTACAGTGATAGAGTTTGCAATAAAGGGTGTTTGAGATTGTTTATTGAAACTGTAGCAATAAGCCGTTTTAAATAAGCAACTTCTTTTTTGATTGCAGAAACTCAGTTTAGATTAGCAATCCCGAACACCCAAATTAAAACATTGCTTTAAAAACACAGGAAGTAGTTTTAATAAGCAAATTCCAAATGTGCATTTGAAGTCAAATTTTTGGCATTACAATTCTGAAACCGAATACTAATTATTGTTTAGAAGTCAAGGATGATTATCTTTTACGTTGCACTTAGGTGTATTCAAATTGAAATCTTGTTTTAAGGGGTCAAATAATTTCCTAAGGAATACTGGAATAAAACTTATAGTTGTCTTGTGTTTATTCAAATACCATTTATGTTATAGCTGATTGTCTTTTTAGATTATTCCATATCACATGGCGCTTCCAAAACACCCACTAATAACCCCCTAAGAAACTATTACTCTTGAAAATCGTTGAAAAATATATATAGAATGAGTTGTTGAAATAACATGCAAGTAAGAAAAATTATAGTTATAATTATTGGCATTTCAAAAGAATAGCTTTTTTGCAATCAAAAGGTCAAAGATGTTGTATCAAAGCCAGTTGTTTATTTTGGAACTTATGCAATTTTATATTCTTAAATTTTCTTGAATTTGGTTGTTGCTTACATGTACCTGACTCCTTGCCTCTTATCGTCCTTTTTTTCTTTCTTTTACTTGGGTCATGTTGGCGACTAATGCATTTATAAGTTACTGCGGGTCATAATTATCATAATCAACAACAAAAGGTTACAAGTTTAGTTGAATAATCACCATCAGTGAATCCATTTCACGACCTCTTCATTTTCTGTCACATGAAATTGTAGGGGGTTAAAGATTCTCCCAAAGCTTGCGGCATTTTTAAAGAGAAAGGACAAGAATGATGGTAGTGAGCAAGCTTTACTTCGTGAGTTGGAGGAATTGGACTGTCTCCTCTTACAACATGTATGTTTTATTCGATACCCTTATATATATATATATATATATATATATATATATATATATATATATATATATATATATATATATATATATATATATATTCCTAGTAAACAAGAGATGATTATTCTATTGAGTGAATACACAATCTTAGTGTTTTATGTAAATGATGACTAATTTGAAAGTTATAACATCTAAGGGGCCTTATCTTATTGGGAAAGAGATCACAGCCGTTGATTTGAGCTTGGCACCAAAGTTGTACCACCTTCTGAATGCTTATGGTAAATTGACTGTTCCCGGACATCTAACTAATGTGCTGCGCTACAAAGAGGTACACCACTTGATTTTTTCAATTCTTAATCTTTTCTTGATAATTGTTCGTCTCCATGTGTGCGTATTCCACCGTTGATTAAAAACACTTGGAACACCTTTTGCATACCTAATTGGTGCATCCTGTTGTTGTAATTGGCTAATTGGTGAAACCTTCATTAATATATTCACATAATCTAAACTATTGATGTTTTTACACATTAATATGAATGTCTTAGTCATACCCCTATTCCTGCTAAGACTGTATTTGCTGGAATGCATACACGCTATATTCTTGATTTCAAAGTTAACAAAACAAGTGTCCTGTTTATCAGGACCATTATATTATTGGGTGGAAATTGTCAATTGTTTGCAAAATGGGATTGAATCAACCCATTTCATGTACTAGTATATCTTTACTCTAAAGCTTGTAGTGATAGAATTGGTAAATACTTGGAAAGTTTGTTAACAAGAAGCAACACGATATCTTAATATGAAATCAATGGAATGGCCACGAGGCAAAGGAGTATGATCTCGTCCACTATTGATATAAAGAAATTGGCTCATGGGATAAAAACATATTAAATAGGTCTTCAAGGGTCTCGGATTTCGGCTTGTCATTAAAGATCATCTTTTACTAATATGCTCTATGTCGTATACATATGTGTGTTCACAACTTGAGTTTTCTTTGATGTTTCTTATGCAGCTTCTCTTTAATTACCCGTCGTTTAAGAAAACCAAACCTTCTCAAAAGGATGTCAAGGAAGGATGGCGCCGAAAGGTTAACGATGCGAGAGGTTAATGCAATTATACGAAGCCATGCCAAACTATAGCTTTAGTACTTATCTTTTAATATATATATTTTTTTGTTAATTAAATATTGTGCATTTTTAAATATTTTGTTAATTTGTTATGATATAAATGTGCAAAACATCTATCATGAGCTTTGTTACTTGTTATATTATTTGGCCTCAAAATATGCAATGATACCAAAAAAGAGAAATGTCAACCTCATCAACATTCGTTAATATTGTTTGATATTCTTATGTTTTTGCTCAAATTAGATTTTTTTTTTTTTGGTGATAAATATAAACTATCTTTTAACCCCATTTTTACTAGATTAGCTACTCTTTTACATAATATATATTGTTATTTTGATGCAAATATTACATAGCTTAAGTTGGTTTGTGCAACACGAGTTTTTTTTTTCGACTTACGTAAATGTATAAATTTTCTGCCCCCCATGCGCTTATTTCCTGGCTCCGCCACTGATACGAGGTACAATCTTAATGCCATAGTGTCATGGTCATGATAATCAAATGCTTGTTTGGATAATTCTTGAATCGTGTATAGTTCACGTTCCTAATACAATATTTTGACCCTATTTGTTGCCTTGGGTTACACGAAATTAGTATTGAGATAAAACAAAAACACACTCAATTTCTAGACACAAAAAATTGAGCAAAACATAAAGAACTTGTATGTGTTGTTGATATGAATATATATTCCTCTCAAATACCAAATTATGTTTATATATATCTAAACTTATTGGTGGTTGTTGGAAAAAGTTGTAACTCTTGGTGAAAAGTCACACCCTTTAATGAAAAGTTACAACCTTTCCTTTAAATGTGTCCAACAACAGTTTTGTAACAGTTTCAAACCGTCACTATCATTAACTCTAGTCATGAGCCATATGCATGTCCGTCGCGACAGTTTAGTGACGATGAATTCTGTCACTATCTCGCCCTTTGACTTATATTCACAACCTTTACCATTATTTGTACACTAACGGTTGGGGAGGATAACTGTCATGCAATTGTTGCTTGGAGATGGGTTCTCCAGGTAACGTCTTTGTAGGCTTGAGTGTTTTAATATTTGGTCGTATGGGCTTTAGCTATTGGGCTAAAACTCTCATAGGCTATCTCAAATATCTTTAGAAAATAGTGGAAATACTTTTAGCTCATGTGCTAGCACAACTACACAAGTGGTTAAGTATGAAAGATATGTATTGAAAATAATGAACAAGCTAGTATGAAAGATTTGAATTGAATTTTTGGTTAATAACTTATGATAATGATCTATGAACAATTATGAACAAAGATACAGAGGATTCTAACACTTCTTTTTCTATGTGAGTCTCTCCTTGACCACATTGTTAAAGCCTACTTGAGCACTAAACTGAATTTTCTTTATATAAACTGAATTTTGTTTGAGAATTTGTAGCTGTAGCAGGACATCTAAAGTAGATATATTTTCCATAATGTTAGGATATGCTACCTAGTACATTTGGTTCTAGTTATGCTGTGTACTGCTGCAGTTGTTTCCAAATTCCAAATGATGTTCGGATGTTAAGATTGTCATTAGTAGTTTCTCTAGTTTCTGTAACACCACCAAGTATTTGCAAACCACCTAATCAAATTAACCAAACTATCATTTACAAGACCCATAAACATTTAACATAAAAAGCAATAATACCAATTTGAGGAGGTGATCAATCTCCCAAACATAGTTGCAAGATAAAGAAGACGACTGGAGCAATTTTCTGTTATATTCCCTCAATGCAAAACTTACAATATTAAAAG
This sequence comes from Artemisia argyi, assembly GCA_030686995.1. Taxonomy (NCBI): domain Eukaryota; kingdom Viridiplantae; phylum Streptophyta; class Magnoliopsida; order Asterales; family Asteraceae; genus Artemisia; species Artemisia argyi. The sequence continues at coordinate 161,829,436 of CM060697.1, read as the reverse complement.
TAATAGAAAGATGAAGCTACTTGCTTGACTTTAAGAGTCAAACATAAACATAGGAGTAACTATCAAAACATGCGATATAGTCTTCAACATGAGCATGAGAATCGGTCCGGAACAAGTCTTGGTATCCATTTTACAACATGGGATTGGACTGGATCCTTTCTAATCTTCATACCAGTCTGGACGTGTCACAAATCTTGTGCCTCGAATTTTTATTGTAGGTTCCGGTTCCAATACAGGAGACATATCAAAAGACCTGTGAAGTATCAATACAAAACTAGTAAGAAAAACAGGAGAATCTGCAGGCAAGTATGCAATGACTACACAAGTATTCAATAAAAAGAATAAATACCACAACACAAAGTAAATGAAATCTATAGAAGCAACTGATCACTCACAGATTGTCCTCAAGATCAGAAAGCGGTGTGATTTCCTCCTTCAAACCCTTTCTCTTACGAATCTCTTTCACAAGTGTGCTCGCTTGAGACCCATCTTCCAAAGGATCCGATGGCATCATGTCCCAATGATCAAATACAAGGTGAGGAAAAGCTTGCTCAGAAGTACAGCGTCTTAGAGCATTTGAAAACTCCATAGATTCCGCCACAGGCAAATAAGCCTTGATGTTGAACAAAGGTGTATTGGGCATTTTTGTCTGCTCAAACACATGCCCACGTCTCGCATTCAAGACGTTGTGGATTCCACTAAACGCCTGTTCTGGTGCCTGAATTTCAACCAAGTAGACTGGCTCCAGTAGTCGTGGTTTGGCAGTTAGCTGTGATGCATGGATAACCCGTCTAGCGGTTGAAATTAATTGACCACCACCACGGTTAATGGCATTAGCGTGTAGTACAGCATCACACACTTTAAAGCAAATACCTCTCATATTCTCTTGAGCTAATGCACCTTCTTTTGAAGCCCATTGAAAACCAGCTACAACTGAATCTTTGACTTCATTTAAGTACTGAACCCCTTTACACATGTCAACAACCATGTTTGGACCCGTTGTATCTGGCCCAAAACACCAGATTTTTTTAGCGAGATCCTTGTCCCATCCAAACTCCTCAGTCAATATTTTACCACGTACTTTTGGGTCAGCACGTGGACCAATTCGCCCTTCATCTATAGCTTCTGCTAGTCCCTCCTCCATTGGTTGTGCTTCCATGTATAAACGATTATGTTTGTTTGGGGACTTACTCATAACAGTTCTGGAAGATTTTTCAAGAACAGTTTCACGGAACGACACAACAGGATCTGAAACATGAATTGGGGCTCCATACATATAAACGTTTTGTAAGTCCATTAAACAATTTTCAACATGAAAACAGCCCACACCTGCAATAATATGCTCACCAGACTCCTCCATAGTACAAACAACCATAGGATCAGATTTTGCCAATCGCTTTAACCCTTCAACGAGCGTAGGTAGGTCAGAAGCATCCTCACATTGAACCGCAATACGTAACACTGGTGAAACAGAAAATTTCATAGCACGAATTGGATATGCATTGGATTCTTTCTCATTAGTCAATGTAGCAGTTCTAGTAATAAACTGATCTAAACCAACTAAAGCAACTGTATTCCCACAAGGAACATCTTCTACAGCCTCTTGTTTCTCTCCCATCCATATAATTGTCTTATGAACACTTTTCACATACAAATCTTTCTTTTCACCCGGGACGTAATTAGGACCCATTATTCTAACCTTAAGACCCGCTGAAACTTTACCAGAAAACACACGACCAAAAGCAAAAAATCGTCCTCTGCAATGATCAGATGCTGGAATCATTTTCGACACATAAATCATAAGAGGGCCATTAGGGTCGCAGTTTCTTATAGCGTTAGCATAAACGTCATCTAAAGGACCTTCATACAAATTCTCAACGCGGTATCTTTGAGCAGTATGAGGTGAAGGCAAATGGAATATCATCATGTCAAGTAAAGCGGTAGCAGGTAGCCATGTTTGCATCACACGCTTCATCAACATTTTTCCCGTTAACTCTTTCTCTTCAGATTTAATAGTAACACCAAGCTTAGTCAACTTAAGCCACAGTTCATCTTTCTCTTTGTTCATACACAAGTTAATAATCTGTTTAATGGGCTCGTAAACAAACTGAACAAACCCACGTTTACAATCTGCTGACCCGGTATTATTAGTAGTCCATTTTCTCGTATTTGGATCAAAATAGTTCTCACCCCAGAGCCTTTCCATCATCTTTGACTCGTCAACACCAAACTTAGAAGCATACATTTTCGCGAATATAGTCAAATTAAAAGCCCAACCCTGCAGCCCAGAAGAGAAAGCAACAGTACCTTTCTCGGGGTAAACCATGACATCACCAAGAATTGGGTCCTCATATGTTGCAATGACGACATTAACATTTTCAATAAACTGTTGGAATGTTTGATATGCTTTCTCTCCATCAACTTGAAGATCAAGGATACAACGGTCCATTTTGTTGATAGTCAAAACGGGTCGAATCCTTTCTCCAAGGGCTTGTCTTAGAACGGTTTCTGTCGGAACACAAACACCTTCAATACTATCGACGACAACTAATGCACCATCAGTAATACGCAGGGCAGCAGTGACCTCAGCAGAAAAGTCAATATGCCCGGGTGAATCAATAAGATTGATTAGGTATTCGTTCCCATCACGTTCTCCTTTAAAACTCTTAAGAGCTTCATCAGTCATCTTATAGTAAAGAGACCTGCCGGTTGACTTGATAGTACCACACGTGTTATTGATACACACATCACCAGCAAATTCGTGAGCAATAAAACCGGAAGCAGCCACAAGAGATTCGGTCAAAGTTGACTTCCCTGTTATTACAAATGCATCAGCAAAACAAACAAATTGATAAATAGATGAATCGGAATCAAAAGGCTAGTAATTTATTACCGTGGTCCTGATGACCTATAACAGTCATGTTACGGATGTTATGTTTGTAGTCCATGATTCTACGAAGCTCTTCAAATGTTACCATTTTTCCTAGATTTAAGGATCAATGCCAAAAAGAGCAGTAGATTACAAAATTCCTGCAACACAAATACCATATACATGACATAATTAATATCATTATCGTAATTCATAGAATTGGGAGAATACAGGTTGTACAACACAAATCAGAACTTAAAAGCAATTAACGCAACAATATATAAAACGTTATGTACGTTCTCTCATTTTTCCTATCAAAATTCTAATAAGCAAAAAGCACATGTAAGCTTTTCCAGTATGTAGAGAATTTATATGGCCTGATCGACTAAACAAATCCAAGACAGCAACAATGATTTGTAGTCAATATAGTTTGGTTTTGTTATAACAAAGTGATTGTTAGACGGATTAGCCTATAAATAGTTCCATCTTATTATCTTTATCATCGACGTCAATACAATAACTCACAGCATCAACTTAAAGAAAGCTCTAAAAAAATAGATATCGATCAACTATTCATGGCAAGTAAACATATGTGTTTATCATTAATAGTGATTATCAAACACATCTATAGGTTTACTTAACGATTGGCACCAACATATAACAGATGATCAATAAAAGATTTAATTACATGCAGGCCGGCTTCATAGATTATGTTCAGTTTAGACTCTTCAACAATATTACGATCATAACACGATCATGTACACTTGATAATTAGTTAGTTAACTGATTAGTCTGATTGTTAATACTTAATACTCAAAACAATAACTCATAGCATCAACTAAGAAAAGCTACATATAAAATATATACACTATATCAATTATTAATGACAACTAAACATATATATACTCTTCATCATTAAGCATTAACATGTAACAGATCAATACAAGATTTAATTACAAGCATGCATGCATGCTTCAAAGAGTATGTTCAGTTTAGAGGCTTCAACAATCTTACGATCATAACAAAATTAATATTTATAAAAATGTCGACCAACCCAACAACACCTCCTACGTGTTGTTTAATACAGAACGTACTGAAGCTTATTTATAAACCTAAAAAGGGTTATTACCTTAACGTGAAACCGCAACTCAAACCACGAGAATACCTTGAACAAATATACTTCGATTGTTCTTCAGGTCCCTTTTGCAGTTCTCGCTACAAAAGGGTTTTTAGCGAGATCGTATGCCTTGAAGAGTTGATGTAAAGCGTGCCATATTTATATAGTTTTAGGGTCGGTTAGGATTACGTGAGGGGTACGTTATATACAAAGAATACCACTAATGTTTATCATGTTATACGTTTTCTAAACTAATTCTCGTACTCGGTTTTTTTTGGTATATTCGTTTTTGGTTTTCGTAATGTGTGGGACGCACGCTAAGATTTAGTTAATACTCCTAAGAGAAAATTCAATTGCATACCTTTATTTTGGTATATACTAATGGACAAATTCCCACATTTCATTTATTTCTTCACTTTAAACATGTCACACTTATTCAAATTTTTTTTTTTAATTGTATGTGACTAACTAAAAAAAAACAATACCTGTTGTGTGACTAAATCATCACAAATGTTACATTTATTATATATTGATGTGGCAACAGGACGGGAAATAGTCACACATAATACACATTTACTTGAATAAATCATCTCAAATGTCACATATATTATATATTTATGTGGCCAAAGGACGAACAATAGTTACTCTCAAAAAACATTCGTGTGACTATAAAGTGTTTACGGTCACTCATATTGACTAATCCAACAAAACTTGTGCCTAATTTGTCACACATATTCACGGTTTTGGTCACTCTTTTTCGATGAAAAAAGGCTACGTATTCAACAATGTGACCATATGCTACCTACGGTGGCGGGACCTTTGGTGACACACAACGAAAAAACGTGTGTGACTATATGCATATCATCAAACATTTCTGGCGTGACCAATACAAAATTTTGTACTAGTGTCAACCATTGCATCGTTTACCACCATCTTACTAAAATCCCTATTTTTTGAAGATGAAGCTGCCATTGAATGAGTTACTTGGATGAGGGTGTGTGTTTGTTTGTTGAGTAATTACTTGTTAGGTTAATAAGTGATAAGTGATAAATATAGTTTGGGAATATCAAAGGTGTAATAAATTTATGTTTAACCTACGTTCCTTTTTCATACAAGTAAATTACACCGTTAGTCCCTATATAACTTTAGTCAATAAATCTGTAAACCGTGTGTCTTTTCCAAAGGAAAAAAAATCGTTCATTTGCCTAACGGAATGGTTATAAATTGGAACATTTCTAGACAACTAAATCATTCAAAACAAGTTAATACAATAGCAAAAATGGCATCAAGCTCACGAATAAATGTGCAAGAGATACAACCAAATGTTGAAGTTCTAGAGGATGCAGGAAGGCAACAAAAACTAGAAGACATTGAGGATACTACAAGCAAAGAAAGTGAAGAACTCAACTTTGAAGAATCTCTGAAATGGTATTTTGAAAAAAGGGAAAAAATCATAAAGAAAAGTTGAAAAAGTTTGAAGAAAAAGCTGCTAAAAAACCAAAGAAGAGTAAAACGAAAAAAAAATCTACTACTTGACAAACAAATATGCTTCTTCAAAGTCGTAGATTTCCATCCCAACGTAAATCACTCAAGGTATGGACAAACAAATCTACTACTTAACAAATGATCAAAGGATTATATTTTCCTTTAAACTTTACAATTTTAATGTGACAAAACATTTTTCAAAAATATTTTACAAACTATTTTTGAATTAAAAAGAAATGTTTTAAGTTTGAAAAAATAAGTTTTAAAAATTCCCAACAGCTATATTTTACCAAAACCAGCTCAAAACTCACCTAAATAAACTTTCACCACTAAAGAAAAAAATTGGAGCATTTTTGTCCCGAACAGTACCACGGTACCACTAAATTTAGTGGTACCGTGTGACAACTAGTGATGTCATCCCTCTGTAACGGTTAAATTTCTCTTTGCCTATAAATAGTGGACCATTTTATACTTCTCACTTGATTTTTCCAGTCACTTTTCTCTGGTTTAATCCCTTCTTAGTTAGATCACTTTCTTTGATCATTTAGAGAGTCTTAGTTTGTTTTAGAGTGATCCAATCATCCACCCAAGTGATCACCTTCATTCCTCTTCTAATCCAAGAGAAGAACACAAAGTATCAAGAAGATACAAAGTGCTAGAGTCATTGAGTAGTGCAATTGCATTACTTGTTGTAAGCTCGTTGTATCTTGATATACATCAAGTAGTCATTATCTTTTGTTTAGTCTTGTGAGAGTGGATCATTGTGATCTTGTTGAGATCTCTTGTAGCTAGTGAGCTTGTGTGTTGATCAAGTGGATCAAGGGTAGATCGTGTAGGTTGTGTGATTTATGAAGATCGGGTAGATCGTGATTAGATCGGGTAGATCGAGTGTAGATCATGTGGATCTTGAAGCTTGTGTGATTTGTGAGGATCGGGTAGATCGTGGTAGATTGATACTAGCTAAGATTAGTACTCGACATTTAGCTTAGTGTCGGAAAATAATGTAAGCGATGTTGTATGGTTTTCTCTGCCGAGAATGGAGCTTGTTGATTAGTGAAGTAACTCTCGAGTTGGGTACTCGGGGAGTGGAGTAGGGCGAAGAGGAGCTTCATGACCGAACCACTATAAATCGCCGTGTCCGTGTTTGCATTTTCGTTACCTATCTCTTTACATTTACCTTCGCGTTTATCGTTTTATATTGATATTTGCATTGCGTTGATGCTTATGTGGTTTTTTGTTTATATGGTGTTGATTATGTTTGTGTCATGACTTGATAGTGTTTGTGTTGTAGTTTACTTCATACAATCTTTAGTTGTTGTATGACCATTGTTGACACTTTTCATATTACATCAAACTTGATTGGTTATTTGATACAAAAGTTTTAAGTTTTTAATGAAAACATATTCACCCCCTCTATGGTTTCCACAAAGGCGAATAAATAAGGGTTAATGGATGACCCCTAGTGGAGTCCTACTTTCACAGGGAAAAACTCTGAGATTCCCACAGTGGACCGCACACGGGTCTTAGCCCCCTCATACATATCCTCGATGACTCTTAAGTATCTCATTGGGGTTCCTTTATCTCTCCGAGTTCTCCAAATCAACTCACGAGGGACACTATCATAGGCCTTTTCGAGGTCGAGGAAGCCATACACCACTGACAAACAATATGGAAATAATGTCTAACAGACAATAATATTTAAATCCACTCGTTAATTAAATTACTTGGGAATTTGATTTTTCAATAAAGACATTCAACTTGGAAACGTACGATAAACGAACGAGTTATGGCAAAATTTTGTAAAATTTCTTCACTTAAATTTATTTTCAAAAATCCTTTTATTATAAAAGCTATAAGTCCAAACTTGTTTCAATTTATAAAGCGAAAGTGTTTTGTACAAATATTTGGGATTATGTGTAGATACTGACGATTACCAATCGAATCACCTTATTTGATGTGATGGTTTATCCGTTATCGTTTTTGACTTCTCTCCGTCATCTCTTCTCGACTCGAATTCTTGTCAATACTCTTCTTGACTATTCTGTTATCGTTTCCCTTTTTGGCGTGTGTACTCTTGAGTCTGTGTTTTCTACCGTTGCACGAATGATGATACCAAACTCTTTTAAAATGGATGAAACAAGATTATTTTTGGAAATAGTAATGGTTGACTTTTGAAAACTCTTGCGCATTTGATTCTTTATGAATTATATTTTTGAGACGAGTCTTTATATTATTAGGACGTGCCGAGTACGTTGTGCTATGATATTATTGGCAGTGTTGTGTTGTTCTATCCCTGATATTGTTGTGATATTGCGTTGCTGTGACTAAGGTGAGTTTCATCACCCCACTTTTACTCGTATAATGTTTTATTGAAATCTTGGGGTGAGAAAACATGCAAACCGTTTTGATTGGACCGATTATTGATTTGTGATTTTGTTACACTTATTATGTAGATAAGGTTAAGGTTTAGTATCCCATTAATTGCCAACTAATATATCGTTAGTTCCTGCGGGAAGCGCGAATGTATTTCCGTTTTCTTATGCTTGTGTTATGTACCAATTTCGTAGCAACCCAATGCTAGTTTTGTCTTCCGCTGAACCAAATTTTAGGGGTGTTACAAATGGATATGGCGTGTTGATGTCTAGAACAATGGACTTATTTGATTTCTTCGGTTTTGCTCCAAATTGCTTTGATTTCCTTCACTTCTTGGTTTTAAATTGCGTGCGGCGATCCGTTGCGCTCGAGGTCCAAAAGACCGATGCGTGATGCGCGATGCGGTTGCGAGCGCATCACAGACGCGCGGCGATAGGTAATAAATAAAAAATATATGATATTTCTACTTAAATTACTCTACAAGTAAATGATTAAATACGGAATAAGTCACGTGCATAATGATATTACTTACTGTTATAACATCAAACATGTTAACTTAATGGTTTGACCAGAAACAAAAAGTCAACTTAAACTATAAAAGTCAAAGTTAAAACTGTTGCGAAGTGATGCGTCCATTGCGTCCGATGCGAGCAACACACTGTTGCGATGTGATGCGTTCGCATTAGGCCGCATCCTGGAACAACCTCGCATCAAGTTTGGCGTTGCGTTTTTTCAAACGCATCACTCTGATGCGCGATGCGAGCGCAACGATGCGCGCAATTTTAAACCAAGCTTCACTTTAATCAAAAGCACCTTATTTGATGTTATCATAGATGTTAAAAAAAATCATGTATATATATGTAAGAATTGAGATGTCATCCAATAATTCCTCACTAATGCATTCATCCTTGCTTAAACATCTGAGAAAGGAATTATTGGTTTTACTAATGGCTTGTGATCGTACGTTGCTTCTTCTTCATCCTGCACAATCTTAGAAAGAAAACTAGAATCATAAGTAAAATAAGAGTTAGAAATTGGTTCCTCCCTAGTGGTGTTCGCTTTAACATGATCACGTGGGTTTGATTCAGTTGAACTTAGAAGAATTCCAGAGCCTCTTTCTTGAAGTACTTTACCCATTTGACCAATTTGAATATCTAATGCCTTGATTGAAGGTCCTTGATTCCTAATTGATGCATCGGTTGAAGCTCGAATTTCTTTGATTAACGACGAATGTTCGTCATGTCTTTTAGCTGATTAGCCATGAACTTTTCAATGCTTCTTCCATGCTTTGCCTTCTTTTCTTGAAAAGATTGATTTCCATTATCTCTTTGATAGAAACCTGGTCCATTAGCTCTATGTCTCCTTGATAGGAATGGCGCACCAAATTGAGTGTAGTATGCTTCTTCAAGTGTATTTCCTTCCTCCTTGAATGGGCAATATTTAGTTAGATGAGTTCCATTGCACAATTCACATCCCACTTGAATAGCATGCACTCTTTCATTCAACTTCTTAAATTCCCTTCCACAGGGCCGTCTCGTTGATTTTGGTGGCCCTGTGCCATGACTACACGGTGGCCCCACTAAATACAAAAAGTAAACGTATAAATAAAAATATCCATCAATAATACGTAAAAGGTATCACTAACATTCCAAAAACACTGAAACAACGATACTAAAAGAAATGGCAACCGGGTTAAGCATTCAAATTAAATATTTAAATAGTGCGATTCTTCTAGCATAGGCAAAGTTATTGATTAGATTAAAACAATAGTTTGAAATGTTACCTGATCGAGTGATGGTGAAACTTTCGAAATTTAATATCAAAGGCTAGTGATCGATTTAAAAAAAAAATTGCCCTAACTCTTTACCTCTATTCTCCAAAGTGTGTTGTGAAGTTTTTTCTTTTCTTTATTATTTATTAACCTAACGACAAACGTTTTATAGTTGTGTATTATATTGTGTTTTAGCCCTTAATGGTCAGGCCCATAAAGAAACGAAAGTCAGATACCGAGTATTAGTTATGATAAGGGAAGTGATACTTACACCACTTTTTTTTTATGCACACACCACAATTATGCATATAGCATGTTGTAACATGTGCATTAATGATGTAACATTGTAGTGTGTGCATAAAAAAAGTGGTGTAAGTATCACTTCCCTTATGATAATCATTATTACTCAATATCTATACTACTTATAATGGAGGAATGACTCTCTCTCTCAAATATTCAGATGTACAAAAAATGATGCATGGTTTATAACACTTTAAAGCAAATAGTTTTTTTAATTACAACAACCAAAGCATTGTGTACAACAAAAACTAGCATGAATCAAAATTCAGACCACTTTCCTTGGAATTCTACATTAATAGCATTAAAAACACCCTTACACCCAATATTACAATTATTTAAACACAATGTACAACCCTCATTCTACATTAATAGCATTAAAAACACCCCTACACCCAATATTACAATCATTTAAACACAATGTACAACCTTCATTCTACATTAATAGCATTAAAAACACCCCTACACCCAATATTACAATCATTTAAACACAATGTACAACCCTCATTCTACATTAATAGCATTAAAAACATCCCTACACCCAATATTACAATCATTTAAACACAATGTACAACCTTCATTCAACATTAATAACATTAAAAACACCCCTACACCCAATATTACGATCATTTAAACACAATGTACAACCCTCCATCTTAACCTAGACACGAACCTGTGACCAAGACTCAACTCAATAAAACTCGACTCGATATACAAGGCTGTGAGCTCAAGCTCACGGTATCCCTTGTTTTCGCGACTCAATAACAACGACAACAACAAAAAGAAAGAAAATGATACCAAACAATTATTTAGTTTCATATTTATTAGTTTTAATCATTATTTAATCAAAAACTCTTGAAAATTCATGTACTTATCCCCTATCGTCGCTAGAACGACAAGAAGGGTGGTGGGTTTTCCTACCTTCGACCGCCGGTATCAACAAAACGAGAGAGAGAGATATGGTTTTGGTGATGAACTCAAACAGTGGTGTTAATCGTGGTGTTGAGAGGTGTTTCTAGGCGCATGATGCACGTCAAAATGATAGGGAGGTTGTAAGGAGTGTGGTAGTGGTGGCGGTGAGTTTAAGTGGCTGACGGTGGTGTTTGTTTGGCCGGAAAAACGACTGGAGAAGAAGAATAAATAGGGTGCGGCTGGTTTGAGAGAGAAAGGGTGTTAAACCCTAAGTGAGGGTATAATGAAGTTTATAAGGAAAGTGTTTTGGACCTTGTGTGAACTATATTGCACCCTTAAGGACTAAGATTGTAAATATATGCTAGGGTGGGAAGTGCAGTTTACCAAATCTTTTAGTATTTCGTTCTCGAGGAAAATTAGGTGTCGGAATGACTTCCCATGACATTTTTTTAATTCTATCGAAAAATTTTATTTCAGGGTACCCGCCGCTGCAACGAGCGGCTAGCCTGCTTGTTTTATAGGAAGCATGGAATTGGGATAAAATAGTACGTATATAATATAATATACATATATATAACAAACTTTTTCAGAATTTGGTGGCCCCTTCTCTTGTGTGGCCATCCAAGTGTGCTTAACTGATTAGTGATCACTTACAAACCATCTGAATTGTCAATACCTCTACTTCTTGTCGATGCTCCATCATGCCATCTTTGAGAATGATCCGCCATTTCTTGTATTACTTTCTTTCCATTAGCAACACTCATCTTTGGAATAGCTCCTTGCGAATCCAACATTTGTCTTGTTGAAACATCCAGCCCCTTATAGAACAAAATCACTCATGCATAGCAGTAAAATCATGTTGAGGACATCTCAATAATAATTACTTGAACCGTTCCCAAGCCCTGTAGAGAGTTTCATAAGGTTCTTGCTTAAAGTTATTGATTTACTTCATTCTCTTTGCAGTAGTAAAGGATCCAGCAGGTCCATTTCTTATCCATCTACTTGCATATCCAGTGAGAGTAGTAGGGAAGTTGCGTAGCATGAGTTGATCTTCATTCACATCCGGTACATTAAACAAATCATCAGTCTCAAGTACCTTTTCAATGTGTTCATTTGCATCTTCATTATCAGCCCCACTAAATGCATTATCCGGCAATTCCTTGAGGAATTGTCCCTCGAGTTCAAATGTGGTTGTCAAATTTGGCCTAGCAACAGCTGAGCCATAAACACCTCGGGTTTGAGTCATGTACTCCTCCATAGTTTGATTCTCCATTGTTTTAGTTACTTCTTCGTCACTCTGATTCTCGAGATCAGAAAAATGTGTACTTATTTGATGTTATCATAGATGATGATGAAAAAAAGAAAGAAAGAAAGAAAGAAAAAAAGAAAAAAAGGAAAAAAAGTTGGGTATCGATAAGAATTGACATATTTTTGGGGGCTTATGTGTAATGTAATATAGTATATAATATCAATATCATCAATTTGGGGGCAAACGAAAGGGAAGGGAGGAAAAGAAAACCCTAAAATGCCTGAGGACGAGGCCGAGCCCGAGCCCGAGGTATCTTGTTCATCGATTTTCTTTTTAATTTCTGCTATCTTGTATTTAATTAATTGTTTTCTAAAACTAATTTTGTTCAACAGGCTATAATGATCTGTGTGGACACCAGTAGTTGGATGGAAAACACCAAATCACCTATGTTTAAGGACCAAGCAGCGGCTGTGCAATTCTATTGTGACAAAAAAATAAAGGTTCTTTTAATTCTAAGATTTAATTTTAGCAGCGTTTCTTATTATTATTATTATTATTATTATTATTATTATTATTATTATTATTATTATTATTATTATTATTATTATTATTATTTTTATTTTTACAGTCTCACCCGAGGACAATCGTCGCTATATGTGGAACGGCTAGGTTTTCTTTATATGATTTATGGATCCTCCCTACCAGAGATTTTCCTATGACCATCTTCGATATCATTAATGGTTAGCTTCTTCATTTTATTAATTGGCTATATATACTTGTATTTATCATGATCATGTTTATTGCTGTTACTCAGATGGACATATTGGCGGAGTGTTGGAGCTTTTATATGTGACCGAAATTGCTCATTCACATTTTTTTCATAGCGTAGGCCCAGATATGAAAAAAAGGATTGTCTATTTTGCTGGAGGGTATGTATGCTTATATTAATTTACGTACTAATGCAACTTTTCTATCATAATTTTATATCTCCATGTGGCTTTCAGTCCTCTATTTGACACATTGGATGAGGCAGAGCGTTTAGGAATAGCGCTCAAGGAAATGAATGTAGCTTGTGATGTCATCAGCTTTGGTGACTCGTACTTGGAAAAGAGGCAATTTTTCTACACCTTGAATTATTTTGCAAATATTGGTGGCAACTGCAACATTTGCCACGTTCCACCTGAATCTTCTGTCCTTGTGGCCCTATCCAGGTTTACTTATAATCTATCTGTTCTCTTAATTGGACTCTACAGCCAGATATTGGCTTATCATATATCTTGTAAACTTTTTCGGTCAGGTCTGAAATCTTCATCCCTTGTTTGGGAGTAGGAACCAGTTCTGCACATTCGGTGCAGCATGATAAGAACATGCCAATCGTAATCTATGTGAAACCTCCTCCTAGTGATCCCGGTTTTCCTGCAGATGATCTTAAAACAGACTGTAATTTTTCACATATTTCTTTATTTTTTTTATTTATTATTATTATTATTTTTAATCAAGATCCATCAATCTTTTAACATTTTTTCCCTGCATTTTTAGGTCCATTTTGTCAAAGGGTACTTTTAACTCTTGAGGAAAAGAAGGTTTCCTACAAGATCCAATTTATGCGCAAAAAGCCTAAATGGTGATAATCTTATTTATAAATTTTGAGTTTTTAGTATAAAGGATTGGTTTTTATTTGCGTTTTTGATGGTTGAGTGTTTGTTTGTGCTTTTGTAGGTTTTTTAAAAAGAATCCAGATGGGATACTGCCTTTGATTAGGTTTAGTGATGGAACATTGGTTTCCAATTCTGATGTTATTGTACGGATGATTGAAGAGATGTATCCGGAACACCCTCTTGAGAATCCACCTGAGTTTGCCTATGTGTATGTTTATATTCACCCCTTGTGTGCCTTTATATGTACCATATATGTAATCATACACAGACATACAGCAACGACGTTACCAAATGTTTTTTGTAAGCTACCGTTAGTTTTGCCGAATATAGCCATATGCAAAGACCCTTTGTATTACAGTGATAGAGTTTGCAATAAAGGGTGTTTGAGATTGTTTATTGAAACTGTAGCAATAAGCCATTTTAAATAAGCAACTTCTTTTTTGATTGCAGAAACTCAGTTTAGATTAGCAATCCCGAACACCCAAATTAAAACATTGCTTTAAAAACACAGGAAGTAGTTTTAATAAGCAAATTCCAAATGTGCATTTGAAGTCAAATTTTTGGCATTACAATTCTGAAACCGAATACTAATTATTGTTTAGAAGTCAAGGATGATTATCTTTTACGTTGCACTTAGGTGTATTCAAATTGAAATCTTGTTTTAAGGGGTCAAATAATTTCCTAAGGAATACTGGAATAAAACTTATAGTTGTCTTGTGTTTATTCAAATACCATTTATGTTATAGCTGATTGTCTTTTTAAATTATTCCATATCACATGGCGCTTCCAAAACACCCACTAATAACCCCCTAAGAAACTATTACTCTTGAAAATCGTTGAAAAATATATATAGAATGAGTTGTTGAAATAACATGCAAGTAAGAAAAATTATAGTTATAATTATTGGCATTTCAAAAGAATAGCTTTTTTGCAATCAAAAGGTCAAAGATGTTGTATCAAAGCCAGTTGTTTATTTTGGAACTTATGCAATTTTATATTCTTAAATTTTCTTGAATTTGGTTGTTGCTTACATGTACCTGACTCCTTGCCTCTTATCGTCCTTTTTTTCTTTCTTTTACTTGGGTCATGTTGGCGACTAATGCATTTATAAGTTACTGCGGGTCATAATTATCATAATCAACAACAAAAGGTTACAAGTTTAGTTGAATAATCACCATCAGTGAATCCATTTCACGACCTCTTCATTTTCTGTCACATGAAATTGTAGGGGGTTAAAGATTCTCCCAAAGCTTGCGGCATTTTTAAAGAGAAAGGACAAGAATGATGGTAGTGAGCAAGCTTTACTTCGTGAGTTGGAGGAATTGGACTGTCTCCTCTTACAACATGTATGTTTTATTCGATACCCTTATATATATATATATATATATATATATATATATATATATATATATATATATATATATATATATATATATATATATATATATATATATATATTCCTAGTAAACAAGAGATGATTATTCTATTGAGTGAATACACAATCTTAGTGTTTTATGTAAATGATGACTAATTTGAAAGTTATAACATCTAAGGGGCCTTATCTTATTGGGAAAGAGATCACAGCCGTTGATTTGAGCTTGGCACCAAAGTTGTACCACCTTCTGAATGCTTATGGTAAATTGACTGTTCCCGGACATCTAACTAATGTGCTGCGCTACAAAGAGGTACACCACTTGATTTTTTCAATTCTTAATCTTTTCTTGATAATTGTTCGTCTCCATGTGTGCGTATTCCACCGTTGATTAAAAACACTTGGAACACCTTTTGCATACCTAATTGGTGCATCCTGTTGTTGTAATTGGCTAATTGGTGAAACCTTCATTAATATATTCACATAATCTAAACTATTGATGTTTTTACACATTAATATGAATGTCTTAGTCATACCCCTATTCCTGCTAAGACTGTATTTGCTGGAATGCATACACGCTATATTCTTGATTTCAAAGTTAACAAAACAAGTGTCCTGTTTATCAGGACCATTATATTATTGGGTGGAAATTGTCAATTGTTTGCAAAATGGGATTGAATCAACCCATTTCATGTACTAGTATATCTTTACTCTAAAGCTTGTAGTGATAGAATTGGTAAATACTTGGAAAGTTTGTTAACAAGAAGCAACACGATATCTTAATATGAAATCAATGGAATGGCCACGAGGCAAAGGAGTATGATCTCGTCCACTATTGATATAAAGAAATTGGCTCATGGGATAAAAACATATTAAATAGGTCTTCAAGGGTCTCGGATTTCGGCTTGTCATTAAAGATCATCTTTTACTAATATGCTCTATGTCGTATACATATGTGTGTTCACAACTTGAGTTTTCTTTGATGTTTCTTATGCAGCTTCTCTTTAATTACCCGTCGTTTAAGAAAACCAAACCTTCTCAAAAGGATGTCAAGGAAGGATGGCGCCGAAAGGTTAACGATGCGAGAGGTTAATGCAATTATACGAAGCCATGCCAAACTATAGCTTTAGTACTTATCTTGTGCACTTATTGTCAAGCATCCGTTATCAAACTGTACTAGTTTTAAGACCCGTGTGTGCATGAGGTTGAACAATAAATCAAATCTATTTAATTATTGTCAAGCATGCGTCTTTATGAACTATTACATTGATGCATCATCTTGTCTCATGAAGACCTTAGATGTTCTAAAAAAGATTTACGACACGAGATCTTACTTGTGCCATGTAACGTTATATATGCTCTAGAACCAGTATAAGCCTTTGTATCAATCCTCCTATATAAATCACCAAGCTAACTGTACTATATGGTATGTGCCTGAATTATTCTTTTTAAATAGTGATTTATAAGCTAATTCTTTTATAGTTACTTACTAGTTATAATGCTCGCGCACGCGCGAGTTTTATTAAATTTTTTAAATCATATATTTTTATTTATTAAAAAACAAATAATTTAATCTTTGTTTCGTTTGATTTATGATGTTTAGTTATAGTTTTTTATTATTAAAGATAATTATTTAAAAATTTTAATCCTATTATTAATTGCATCTTATTTATATTTTTTGTATTTATCTTTTACTTGTATTAATTGTATCTTATCTATATTTTTTGTATTTATCTTCTATGAATAAATATAAAATATTACCTAATAAGAATATAATATATTTTTTTAAATACAATTATTACTAAATAAGGTATGAATTGATTTTTTTGAAATGAAAAATTCCCAAGGTTTTGTTTTATTATATAAAAGATTGTGCTTAACAGATAGGATGATCTTTTGTGGCTAGCCATTTTTTCGCCATGCTTAACTGAATACGGAGTACGTAGTATTAGTTTAGAAGCAATAAGAAATGTATGCAAATAGCAAAGTGTAATTGGTAAAGTAATTATTATTATTATTATTATTATTATTATTATTATTATTATTATTATTATTATTATTATTATTATTATTATTATTTTTTTTTTATTATAATCATCACTTTATTATTATTATTATTATTATTATTATTATTATTATTATTATTATTATTATTATTATTATTATTATTATTTTTTTTTGATATTTTTGTTCTAAGAGAAAAAGCTGAAAATGGCGGTATTTTGTGATACGAAATATTCGGGAAAAAAACGGTTAGGGAAAAAAAGGGTGGAGGGAGAATTTAAAATCAGCAACGAACTCTCCTTGACCACATTGCCAAAGCCTACATGAGCACTTTTTTTTTCTTCTTTAATATAAATTGAATTTTGTTTGAGAATTTCTAGTTGTAATAAGAGTATAGGACATCTACAGTAGATATATTTTCCATAACGTTACAATACGATGTCGATAGTACCTAGTACCTTTGGTTATAGTTATGCTCTAACGCGGTTGTTTCCAAATTCCAAGTGATGTTTCGATGTTAACATCGTCATTAGTAATTTCTCTAGTTTCTGTAACACCAACAAGTATTTGCAAACCACCTAATCAAATTAACCAATCTATCATTTACGTGACCCATAAACATTTAACATCAAAAGAAGATATGATAAGATCAATTTGAGGAGGTGATCAATCTCCCAAACATAGTTGCAAGATAAAGAAGACGACTGGAGCAATTTTCTGTTATATTCCCTCAATGAAAAACTTACAATATTAGAAGTAATAGAAAGATAAAGCTACTTGCTTGACTTTAAGAGTCAAACATAAACATAGGAGTAATCAAAACATGTGATATAGTCTTCAACATGAGCATGAGAATCGGTCCGGAACAAGTCTTGGTATCCATTTTACAACATGGGATTGGACTGGATCCTTTCTAATCTTCATACCAGTCAGGACGTGTCACAAATCTTGTGCCTCGAATTTTTATTGTAGGTTCCGGTTCCAATACAGGAGACGTATCAAAAGACCTGTGAAGTATCAACACAAAACTAGTAAGAAAAACAGGAGAATCTGCAGGCAAGTCTGCAATGACTACACAAGTATTCAATAAAAAGAATAAATACCACAACACAAAGTAAATGAAAACTATAAAAACAACTGATCACTCACAGATTGTCCTCAAGATCAGAAAGTGGTGTGATTTCCTCCTTCAAACCCTTTCTCTTACGAATCTCTTTCACAAGTGTGCTCGCTTGAGACCCATCTTCCAAAGGATCCGATGGCATCATGTCCCAATGATCAAATACAAGGTGAGGAAAAGCTTGCTCAGAAGTACAGCATCTTAAAGCATTCGAAAACCCAAAAGATTCCACCACAGGCAAATAAGCCTTGATGTTGAACAAAGGTGTATTGGGCATTTTTGTCTGCTCAAACACATGCCCACGTCTCGCATTCAAGACGTTGTAGATTCCACTAAACGCCTGTTCTGGTGCCTGAATTTCAACCAAGTAGACTGGCTCCAGTAGTCGTGGTTTGGCAGTTAGCTGTGATGCATGGATAACCCGTCTAGCGGTTGAAATTAATTGACCACCACCACGGTTAATGGCATTAGAGTGTAGTACAGCATCACACACTTTAAAGCAAATACCTCTCATATTCTCTTGAGCTAATGCACCTTCTTTTGAAGCCCATTGAAAACCGGCTACAACTGAATCTTTGACTTCATTTAAGTACTGAACCCCTTTACACATGTCAACAACCATGTTTGGACCCGTTGTATCTGGCCCAAAACACCAGATTTTTTTAGCGAGATCCTTGTCCCATCCAAACTCCTCGGTCAATATTTTACCACGTACTTTTGGGTCAGCACGTGGACCAATTCGCCCTTCATCTATAGCTTCTGCTAGTCCCTCCTCCATTGGTTGTGCTTCCATGTATAAACGATTATGTTTGTTTGGGGACTTACTCATAACGGTTCTGGAAGATTTTTCAAGAACAGTTTCACGGAACGACACAACAGGATCTGAAACATGAATCGGGGCACCATACATATAAACGTCTTGTAAGTCCCTTAAGCAATTCTCAACATGAAACTCACCCACACCTGCAATAATATGCTCACCAGACTCCTCCATAGTACAAACAACCATAGGATCAGATTTTTCCAACCGCTTTAACCCTTCAACGAGCGTAGGTAGGTCAGAAGCATCCTTACATTGAACCGCAATACGTAACACTGGTGAAACAGAAAATTTCATAGCACGAATTGGATATGCGTCGGATTCTTTCTCATTAGTCAATGTAGCAGTTTTAGTAATAAACTGATCTAAACCAACTAAAGCAACTGTATTCCCACAAGGAACATCTTCTACAGCTTCTTGTTTCTCTCCCATCCATATAACTGTCTTATGAACACTTTTCACATACAAATCTTTCTTTTCACCCGGGACGTAATTAGGACCCATTATTCTAACCTTAAGACCCGCTGAAACTTTACCAGAAAACACACGACCAAAAGCAAAAAATCGTCCTCTCCCATGATCAGATGCTGGAATCATTTTCGACACATAAATCATAAGAGGGCCATTAGGGTCGCAATTTCTTATAGCGTTAGCATAAACGTCATCTAAAGGACCTTCATACAAATTCTCAACGCGGTATCTTTGAGCAGTATGAGGTGAAGGCAAATGGAATATCATCATGTCAAGTAAAGCGGTAGCAGGTAGCCATGTTTGCATCACACGCTTCATCAACATTCTTCCTGTTAACTCCTTCTCTTCAGATTTAATAGTAACACCAAGCTTAGTCAACTTTAGCCACA
The DNA here is from genome assembly GCA_030686995.1 of Artemisia argyi. Classification (NCBI taxonomy): domain Eukaryota; kingdom Viridiplantae; phylum Streptophyta; class Magnoliopsida; order Asterales; family Asteraceae; genus Artemisia; species Artemisia argyi. Next base: position 161,809,529 of record CM060697.1, on the reverse strand, counting down.
GTTCATCTTTCTCTTCATTCATACACAAGTGAATAATCTGTTTAATGGGCTCGTAAACAAACTGAACAAACCCACGTTTACAATCTGCTGACCCGGTATTCTTTGTAGTCCATTTTCTCGTATTTGGGTCAAAATAGTTCTCACCCCAAAGCCTTTCCATCATCTTTGACTCGTCAACACCAAACTTAGAAGCATACATTTTCGCGAACATAGTCAAATTAAAAGCCCAACCCTGCAGCCCAGAAGAGAATGCAACAGTACCTTTCTCGGGGTAAACCATGACATCACCAAGAAGTGGGTCCTCATATGTTGCGATGACGACATTAACATTTTCAATAAACCGTTGGAATGTTTGATATGCTTTCTCTCCATCAACTTGAAGATCAAGGATACAACGGTCCATTTTGTTGATAGTCAAAATGGGTCGAATCCTTTCTCCAAGGGCTTGTCTTAGAACTGTTTCTGTCGGAACACAAACACCTTCAATACTATCGACAACAACTAATGCCCCATCAGTAATACGCAGGGCAGCAGTTACCTCAGCAGAAAAGTCAATATGCCCAGGTGAATCAATAAGATTGATTAGGTATTCGTTCCCATCACTTTCTCCTTTAAAACTCTTGAGAGCTTCATCACTCATCTTATAGTAAAGAGACCTGCCAGTTGACTTGATAGTTCCACGCGTGTTATTGATACACACATCGCCAGCAAATTCGTGTGCAATAAAACCGGAAGCAGCCACAAGAGATTCGGTCAAAGTTGACTTCCCTGTTATGACAAATGCATCAGCAAAACAAACAAATTGATAAATAGATGAATCGGAATCAAAAGGCTAGTAATTTATTACCGTGGTCCTGATGACCTATAACAGTCATGTTACGGATGTTATGTTTGTAGTCCATGATTCTACGAAGCTCTTCAAATGTTACCATTTTTCCTAGATTTAAGGATCAATGCCGAAAAGAGCAGTAGATTACAAAATTCCTGCAACACAAACACCATATACATGACATAATATCCAGGGACGGAGCCAGGAATTTATATTGGGGGGGCTCAAAAAAATTTCGATAGTAACATAAAATTCTTTGTTTTAAAAGCTAGGTAGTAACATATAATTACATCATGGATCGTTATCTACTTATTCGCCAACCAAAAAAATGATAAATTTAAAATTAAATATAGTTGATAACTAAAGTAAAAACTTTTTGTTACCTGTAACTAGTCTCGAGTTTTGTGATGCCTTGGATGAGACAATCGAAAATACCCCTTACAAAGTGTTAAAGTTAATAAAGTTTGAACAATTATATAAGTTACTTACTTGACGCATTACGTTTAATATTTTGTTGAATTTACATACATGAACAAAATCCTTAAAGTACTTATATTTGACGGGTTATCAAATATTTTCATTAACATTTTGTAAAATTACTTGTATTTTTATATTGACCAATATGAGTTAAATGTTCAAGCAGTTAATTATCTGTGAACCAAAACTCGATGACATAATACTAATTAGACTATTCTTATGATACTAGTAGTAAAAGATACAGTAAATAAATAAAGATGTGGAACAAAAAGTACAATAATAAAGCATTACATGGGGAACATGCACAATTTTTTGTCTACTCCCCATTAAGACTTTATCTTTTCCAATGAGTCATCTTCTTGGTCAAGAATACCTGCAACAATGCAACCTAAACCATCAACGACACAACACACGCCGGAAACTACTTTCGATAGCAACAACAATTTTTTACAGCAAGGAAGAGCTTCTATCATCCATAGTTTCCGACGTTCGAAAAACTGCTATTCACCATTAAAGGTGGGCAAGTTGGGCCGGTTGGAGGGGGCCGAGCACCCTCCAGCCCCCCTACTGGCTCCGTCTCTGATAATATCAGTATCATAATCCATAGAATTGGGTGAATACAAATTGCACAACACAAATCAGAACTTGAAAGCAATGAACGCAACAATATATAAAACGTCATGTACGTTCTCTCATTTTTCCTATCAAAATTCTAATAAGCAAAAAGAACATGTAAGCTTTTCCAGTATGTAGAGAATTTATATGGGCTGATCGACTAAACAAATCCAGGACAGCAACAATGATTTGTAGTCAATATAGTTAGGTTTTGTTATAACAAAGTGATTGTTAGACATTAGCCTATAAATAGTTCCATCTTATTATCTTTATCATCGACGTCAATACAATAACTCACAGCATCAACTTAAAGAAAGCTACAAAAAAAAAAAATAGATTTCGATCAACTATTCATGGCAAGTAAACATATGTGTTTATCATTAATAGTGATTAGCAAACACACCTATAGGTTTACTTAATGATTGGCAACAACATATAACAGATGATCAATAAAAGATTTAAGTTTAATTACATGCAGGCCGGCTTCATAGATTATGTTCAGTTTAGACTCTTCAACAATATTACGATCATAACACGATCATGTACACTTTATAATTAGTTAGTTAACTGATTGATTGTTACGGAGTAATACTCAAAACAATAACTCATAGTATCAACTAAGAAAATCTACATGTAAAATATATACAGTATATCAGTTATTAATGACAACTAAACATATATATACTCTTCATCATTAAGCATTAACATGTAACAGATCAATACAAGATTTAATTACAAGCATGCATGCATGCTTCAAAGAGTATGTTCAGTTTAGAGGCTTCAACAATCTTACGATCATAACAAAATTAATATTTATAAAAATCTCGACCAACCCAACAACACCTCCTACGTGTTGTTTAATAGTACTGAAGCTTATTTATAAACCTAAAAAGTTATTACCTTAACGTGAAACCGCAACTCAAACCACGAGAATACCTTGAACAAATATACTTCGATTGTTCTTCAGGTCCCTTTTGCAGTTCTCGCTACAAAAGGGTTTTTTAGCGAGATCGTATGCCTTGACGAGTTGATGTAAAGCGTGCCATATATATATAGTTTTAGGGTCGGTTACGATTACGTGAAGGGTACGTTATACAAAGAATATCAATAATGTTTATCATGTTTTAATACGTTTTCTAAACTAACTCGAACTCGTTTTTTTGGTATATTCGTTTTAGGTTTTGTTAATGTGTGGGACGCAAGCTAAGTTTTAGTTAATAATTAATAAGCATAAAGTGTCCTTTTAAATCATATAAAAGAATTACTTTCGTAGTATTTCTGCAAATCCCTTATTATTGTAAAAAAATTAGACGAATAGGAGAGCTCGATTTTGCCACGTAGGTGAAATCGAGCAATATGATTGGTCAATAAAAAGTTAAAATTAAATTGATTTTGGTCAAACTTAATCAATTTGGTGGAGAAATTTGGTTAAGAGAAAAAATGCATAAAAATATAGGTGTCAAATCTTTTATATAATAAAAGAATTACATCATTTCGGAGTATTTTTGCAAATCCCTTCTCATTGAAAACAAAATTGGGCCAATAGGAGAACTTGATTTTACCACGTAGGCGAAATCGAGCAACGTGATTGGTCAATAGAAAATCAAAATTAAATTGATTTTGGTCAAACTTAATAAATTTGGTGGAGAAATTTGATTAAGAAAAAAAATGCATAAAAATATGTGTCAAATTTATGAAAACAAAAACTTAAAAAAATATGAAGTAATTAATAAAAGTTTAGTGGTTGAATTTTAAATAATTTATATAGAGTAAAGTGTAAAATTATAAGTTTCCATGTTTTTTAATAACTTTAGAAAAAACACAAATAACCCCTTACACTTTATACCCCCTATACTTTATAATATTAACTTTGTTTAAAATTACATATTAGTCTTAGTTTTTAGACTTTCATCCATTAAAATTACAAAATTCGGTAAATATGCGAATTAGTTTTAATATTGTTAGTTTTAGATTTTCATCAATTAGAATATTTTTTTTTAAATAAGGACTCGTGTTATTCTATTTAAAAGTTTAATTTATGCATACACGGATTTGAATATTAAATACGGCTGAATTATTAGTAACGAGAATATAAATATCAAATGGTAAGCATGAGTTACTGTGATATGAAAATAAATATACGCGATTCTACTTATAACAACGACTCATGAAATTGTTATTTAAAATTTATATATGAATATCCATAAAAACATTTTAAAAACTTTACGGAGCATATTTTAACTTCATTAACGCTTATTATGTGCTACTAAACTCGCACATTTTGTACAACATGATATCAATAGTTAAAGTTAAACAATAACATCAACATCAACCTTAGCATGTCTGTCAGTTAAAAACGTTATACAAAGCTAATTTACTCATTTTGACAAGTGATATGCACTATTAGGCTGCACCTTCTATTTTTTATTACTTTAGCAGAAAGTGTATTGTGCGTGTTGTTAAGTTCGAAAGAAATGAAGAAAAAAAAGTGTACGTTTTGTGCCAATAGTTTGAGTATTAGCTGATTTATGTTTCTTTCATGATGTTTTATATACCAGTTGATCCTTATGCGTTGTTTATTCGAACTTGACACATTAGAGACTGAGAATACAAGTTCATCACCAAGTATGCTAAAGTAGGAACCTTAAAACCCCGAAACTACACCTGATGCATCAACTACAGATTTACTTTTAAGGTTACTTAGAACATAAATTTGATATAAGTATTTGCTTATATGGTATATGTGCTTATTGAATTTTAACATCAAGTTGTCTCTTGAATTTTTATGTAGTTAAACGGCTAACTCACATAATCTCAAGCTAACGTTATATAAATGTCTTTGTCTCAGGCACTGATATGTGTTGCATTAACCTTATTCCAAAGTTAGAAAAGAAGAAAAAAAAAACTCACAAGTATTTGATGAGTTGATTGCTTTTGAATTTGTTGTAATATAGAATAATGATGATCTAGAAAGAGATGTAACTAATGTGTCTAATTCACTTGAAAATCTGTTGCGAAAAGAATGAGTCGATTTACTAAAGTTTGATTTGCTTAAGTTATTAGAGTTTGAGACTGTTATTTTCTATTAATTACAATAAGTTTTTAAAGGATTTTGGAACCGTCTTAATAGTTAGGTTCAGTGGTGATTATGATTGTTTTAATGACTGTCTTAATAGTTATTAAAGGGTTTTTATGACTGTTTTAATTGCATAATTCGTTTGTGACTGTTTTTAATAGCTGAATTGATGGGTGCTTGAAACTGCCTTGATAGCTGAATTCAAGGGTGTTTAAGACTATTTCAATTGCTAATTTTAGGGGTGTTTGAAACTGTAAAAATAGCCAAATACAGGAGTGTTGCGACTATTTTTAATAGGCATTGTTATTGCAAAATAAATTTGACTTATACTAAATTAATAGATGTAAAGTTCAAAACATTTTAAAACAATATATTTGGTATTAAATATATGATAAAATTTTTATGTCAAAACCCCGTGCGTGCACGGGTATTATAACTAGTTTATAAAAACAAAAACTTAAAAAAAAGAGGAAGTAATTAATAAAACTTTAGTATTTGAATTTTAAATAAATTAGATAGAGCTAAGTGTAAAATTACAAGTTTCCATGTTTTTTAATAACTTTAGAAAAAAAACAAATAACCCCTTACACTTCATACCCCATATACTTTATAATATTAACTTTGTTTAAACTTACATAATTATTAGTATTAGTTTTTAGACTTTCATCACTAAAATTACAAAATTTGGTAAATATGCGAATTGGTTTTAATACACATTAAATATTTTTTAAACTAATGTTAGTTTTAAACTTTTCTAGAATATATTTTTTTTAAATAAGGACTCATGTTATTTTATTTAAAAGTTTAATTTATGGGTACACGGGTTTGAATATTAAATACGGCTAAACTATTAGTATCGGGAATATAAATATCAATGGTAAGCACGAGTTAGTGTGATATGAAAATAAATATACGCGATTCAACTTATAACAACGACTCATGAAATTGTTATTTGAAATTTATATATGGATATCCATAAAAACATTTTAAAAACTTTATGGAGCATAATTTAACTTTATCAACGCTCATTATGTGCTACTAAACTCGCACATTTTGTTTAACATATAAATAGTTAAAGTTAAACAATAACATCAACCTCAACTTCAACATATCTATCAATTAAAAACGTTATATAAAGCTAATTATTAAAAAAAAAAAAAAGTTAGATAGTCATTGTTTAATGAAAGTGTTCTCCTTAAATTATTAAATAAAAAAAATGCACGCATCACAATCCTTATTTGATAACAATCACCTCAAAAAAAAAAAAAAAAAAAAAAAAAACGTGGGTGATAACGTGACTTTATTCATTGACGTGATGTTTCATAAAAAATAAAAATGTAATAGTTGGCTGTTGTAAAGGAATTAAAAGTATGTACATGAGAATTATTATGCAATTATATATAGTTTTTAATCAGGTTATTACGTTACTATACTGCGATTATGTTATTGAGTTGGTAATCACAGATGTGAGATACAACCATTCTTCTATACTTATGATTTATGTGTTAACCTCTTTTTGCTTCTAAATAAAATTCGAAAGAGACCTCAACAGAACTTTAACTTATGTCTTGTCTAGCTGATAGTTTTTAGTAACATTTTTTTTATGGTTTAACTTCTTTTTTTTATACACACCAACTTTTAGTAACTTTTTTTTAAATGTTTTATTGAAAATTTCTACACCTAATATTTGTGTTTTTACTATAAACATACTAAGCTATGATAGAATTAGTTGTGAGTTTAGGGGTTTTTATTAAGCTTCTCAAAAAGGCTTAAAGCTTTATCATAAACTTATTATGTTATAGTAATTGAATAATCCAATAAGCACCTTCAATAAGGATAACCAAACACCCCTTTAGTTCTAATATGAAGTTTTGTTATTTGATGTTAGGAATAATTTTGTTGTTATCCTCACTATAATGCAACATGTTAGTGGTGTTTGCAGTTTTATAATCTTATCGCACCTACTAAAATGCAAAGCAATTTGTTGTGTGCGTTTTTTAGAGAATGATTAAGTATCAACACATGATTGTCGTGAAAGAATTATCTACGCCTGCTCAAGGTATGAATGTATAATTAAGTTGAGTTGCTAATTTAGATAATACATGAATGTATTTTAATGTACCAAAGATGTGTTTTAGTGCCTATATGAGAAATTTTATGGTAGGAATTCTTAGCAGGTGTCTTTGAATGAGTTAATTAAACTTAGCAGGTGTTTGTTGTCATTGATAACACTATGAGTGTCAACCAACGGTTTAAAATATGGGTGTCTTTTACCTTGATGATTTAGGCTAATTGTGAAGAAAGTTGCACTAAAGTGAAAGGTCGGTAATGATTCAAACAATCCTAAAAGACTTGCGAATATACTCTTTGCCGTTTTTCCATGCATTTATAATTTACTTATGCAAGTAATAATAATTTCCTTATATAGTTCGGTCTCACAGAAAAATTATTCTTATACCTTATACGTAAACGCATTCTACCATTACATCTTTTTTTGTTTCTCTTTATGTAATAAAGAAGCTATAGTATAAGCATCTGTGTTAATTTGGTAAGTTTATGATCAAACATGAGAAGTAAATAGCACAAACTTATGAAAATATAATTTTTCAAACAAAAAGATACATTGATAAACATGGTATAATAGTTATTTATAATCAAGGAAATGAATCAATCTTCAAATCAATCTAAATATGCTACATATTTTAACGAAAATATAAGTAAAAGAAATACCACAATTACAAAACACATCGTAAATTGATATCACGGGTTAGCAAAACTAAAAGCGTTTATCACTAACTTCTTATACAAGTCAAGTACTGTTATGTGATTTTGCTTGAGTAATAAAATGTTATTTTTAATTCAAAAACATTCTGCTAAAATAATAAGTATATTATAACATATATACACGTGGTTTTTTATTTTTAGTCTACAAAGTAAAACCATTTAAAATATGTTAAGTGATTCATTTGTTAATTGATAATAATATATAATCAGAAAGAAATTTTAAAAACTCTGTGTGTGCACAGGTATTATAACTAGTAGTAATGAACATGAATTAAACCATACTTAATGTAATTTTAATATTTAATTAGCTCACATCTTAACATATCAAAAAGTTCCCACATGCAAAGGGACAAATCTCATCCACTTATTTTTTCTTATTTTTTTTTGAGAAAAAAATGGAAATTAATATTTTAACTAAAAATGCAATTACATGCTATTTTTTTTTTTTTTTTTTTTTTTTTTTTTTTTTTTTTTTTTTTATATAATTTAAACTAGTAATAATTCTCGTGCATGTACAATCTTTGCACATATTTTAAAATTTTAATATAATATACGGGCGTATAAGAATTTGACACTGTTTAATGTTTTGTACCTGTGATGTTACTCACATGGGGCTCAGAATATTGAGAAGACAAGTACAACTATTTATTACAATTTAAATCAATTTGTTTTGTAGTTGTGTTTTCATTTTAATACCTATAATCTTAATTCATGCATCTATCAATTTTTGGTATTACAAATAAATTATTTATCGTTATCCGTATTCTAGTTTTTAACACGTGTATGCACGGGTTATTAAATGCGGATTAGGTTCGGATAATGACCATAACTAATAATAATATTTCAACTATATTTGCTCGGCTTTGAAAATGTGATCGATTTTGTTTAATAATCTTATTGTTTGAGTAGTTTAATTTGGTATTTTAACATAGGTCAAATTCATAAAATATAAAGGGCAAATCGCACAAAAATATACTCAACTTATGCTCAATTTCAATCTAAGGTACTATATATATATATATATATATATATATATATATATATATATATATATATATATATATATATATATATATATATATATATATATATATATATATATATATATATATATATTAATTATTATTATTATTATTTTTTTTTTATTTTTCTCAATTTAGTGTACCAAATTTTTTTTAGTTGCAATGTTAGACAATTTATATGTTACCAAGTTACCACCATCATACTTCATCTTCTCCGACCAAATTCCGGTCAACTTCCGTCTAATTTTTTTAATCACATTTTTTCACTTTTAGTGTTCATATGCATCATATTTTTAACATCACTATTTTAGTGTTAATCACATTATCCACAAGGGAAATTGGCAAAAAAAGGCATCATACTTGCCTCCTTTTGTCATTCTATGTAGCGTCATTTTTTTTTTTTTTTTTTGATTATATCACTAATAACTTTTCAAATCCGTGGCATTGTATGTACTGGTGACTTGCTTGACCTGTTGCAGCAGGTTAAGTTAACGATCGTTTGTTTCATTATTGCATCGTTAGTCCTTTATTATTGCAACGTTAGTCCTTTACACGTTTTCGTCCGTTTTTACACGTTTTCGTCCGTATTTACACGTTTTTGTCCGTTTACGCATGTTTTCGTCCGTATTCACACGTTTTCGTCCGTTTTTACACATTTTGGTCCGTTTTTACACGTTTTCGTCCGTATTTACACGTTTTTGTCCGTTTCCGCACGTTTTCGTCCGTATTCACACGTTTTTACACGTTTTCGTCCGTTTTTACATGTTTTCGTCCGTTTTAACACGGTTTCGTCCGTTTTTACACGGTTTCGTCCGTATTAACACGTTTTTGTCTGTTTCCGCACGTTTTCGTCCGTATTCACACGTTTTTACACGTTTTCGTCCGTTTTTACACGGTTTCGTCCGTATTTACACGTTTTGTCCGTTTCCGCACGTTTTCGTCCGTATTTACACGTTTTCGTCCGTTTTACACGTTTTCGTCCGTATTTACACGTTTTTGTTCGTTTCCGCACGTTTTCGTCCGTATTTACACGTTTTTACATGTTTTTGTCCGCTTTTACACTTTTTGTCCGTTTTTACACGTTTTCGTCCGTTTTTACACGTTTTCGTCCGTATTTACACGTTTTTGTCCGTTTCCGCACGTTTTCGCCCGTATTCACACGTTTTTACACGTTTTCATCCGTTTTACACGTTTTCGTCCGTTTTTACACGGTTAAGTCCGTTTTTACACGTTTTCGTCCGTATTTACACGTTTTTGTCCGTTTCAGCACGTTTTCGCCCGTATTCACACGTTTTTACACGTTTTCGTCCGTTTTTACACATATTCGTCCGTTTTTACACGGTTTCGTCTATTTTTACACGTTTTCGTCTGTATTTACACATTTTTGTCCGTTTTCGCACATTTTCGTCTGTATTTACATGTTTTTACATGTTTTTGTCCATTTTTACACGTTTTCGTCCGTTTTACACGTTTTTACATGGACAAAAACGTGTAAACACAGACGAAACCGTGTAAAAACAGACAAAAATGAACAAAACGTGTAAAAACGGACAAAAAATGGACAAAAACATGTAAAAATGGACGAAAACGTATAAAAACAGATGAAAACGTGTAAATACGGACGAAAACGTGCGGAAAAGGACAAAAACGTGTAAAAAACGGACGAAAACGTGTAAAAACGGACGAAAACGTGCAAAAACGTGTAAATACAGACGAAAACGTGCGGAAACAGACAAAAACGTGTAAATACAGACGAAAACGTGTAAAAACGGACGAAACCGTGTAAAAACGGATAAAAACGTGTAAAACGGACGAAAACGTGTAAATACGGACGAAAACGTGCGGAAACGGACAAAAACGTGTAAATACGGACGAAAACGTGTAAAAACGGACGAAACCGTGTAAAAACGGAGGAAAACGTGTAAAAACGGACGAAAACGTGTAAAAACGTGTGAATACGGACGAAAACGTGCGGAAACGGACAAAAACGTGTAAATACGGACGAAAACGTGTAAAAACGGACGAAACCGTGTAAAAACGGATGAAAACGTGTAAAAACGGACGAAAACGTGTGAATACGGATGAAAATGTGCGGAAACGGACAAAAACATGTAAATACGGACGAAAACGTGTAAAAACGGGCGAAAACGTGTAAAAAAGGAAAAACGTGTAAAAACGGACAAAAACGTGCAAAAACGTGTAAATACAGACGAAAACGTGCGGAAACGGACAAAAACGTGTAAATATGGACGAAAACGTGTAAAAACGGACGAAACCGTGTAAAAACGGACGAAAACGTGTAAAAACGGACGAAAACGTGTAAATACGGACGAAAACGTGTAAAAACGGACAAAAACGTGTAAAAACGGACGAAAACGTGTGATACGGACGAAAACGTGCGGAAACGGACAAAAACGTGTAAATACGGATGAAAACGTATAAAAACGGACGAAAACGTGTAAAAACGGACGAAAACGTGTAAAGGACTAACGTTGCAATAATAAAGGACTAACGGTGCAATAATAAAACAAACGATCGTTAACTCAACCTGCTGCAACAGGTCAAGCAAGTCACCAGTACATACAATAGTACGGATTTGAAAAGTTAGTGATATAATCAAAAAAAAAAAAAAAAAAAAAAAAAAAAAGGACGCTACATACAATGACAAAAGGTGGCAAGTATAATGTCTTTTTTTGCCAATTTCCTTATCCACAACGCATTAAACTTTATAACTTTCATTGAATTATCACAGCAGCATACTATTTACATTGATTAATTTAATTATTAAGGGCCCATTCGGTTAGAGGGTGTTGAATAAATGATTAGGATTTTGACTCAAATATAATGTTTGATATCTATTAATTCCTTTACCGTACAATATTTCATTCCAAAAAGTTACCTTTTTCAAATCCTGGCAATAAAGGTTGGTATCATATGATTCCCCCTGACATAAATTTTGTCCTTAGAATTATAGCAACAAATTACTTTTGATATAATTAGTATATTATTATTTTATAAATTTTGTCTCGTGTGATATATTTTTTTTATTTTAAATAATATTATTAAATCTTTTATAACTTTAAAAATAAAACTTTTTATATATAATAATATATATTCTCTCTCCTAATCTTTTCTCAAATCTATTCCAAATCTTTCAAACCTTTCCCAAACCCGAATCTAATTCCAATCCCACTTACAAACCAAACGCACCCTAACTTCTATAAAGTTCTATGAAATGACAGACTACACTTAGGCCATGGCCACCGTTGGCAGTTGTACAATGGGAAAAGTTTGGGGAGGTGGCAAGTGGCAACGTTTAACTAGCAGGGTACCCGCGCAATGCGGCGGCGGATACCATATGACTAAATTTTGTGGGAGCAAATGCTTTTCATTATACATTTTTTCTAACAATAACTTTACGTATTTAAATTTCCGGTGAATTACATAGTTTAATTTATTAAATTTTTGAACAATAAATTGGCAGCGGTGTTTAGGTTTTTAGTATATTTCGTCAACAAAGAATTTTCTATCGAGAAACTGTATCTATAGAGTTGAGGAACCATTTCGAAGACTGTTTTTGTGATGGCATGGTGCAAGCGACGATAGTCAATTAAGATTGTAATAACCCTATATTCAAGCTCATATTTTAAAAATTGTAAGCGCTAAACTCATCTATAGTTATAAGAAATAGAAATATCGCTACTAAGTTTTAGAAAAAGCTTTAGAAAATCCATAAAGGTTTGTGTATATTTGTAAAAATATTACATGTCCAAAAATCCATTTCTTTAACTATTGTATCTTCATTCCACCAACTTTGGCTTCCTATAATACAAACTTGATATGTCTACAACTTTGGCTTCATTTTTGTACCTATTGTTTTCCCTTGCTAGCGTTTCTACTGTTCGATGTTGTTTTCAAGATTATACGGAGTAACATTTTAGACAACACTAATTTCTCAATTTCAATGTAAAACTGCTACACTTGTCATAAGTAGATCTACCTCTATAAACTTTTTTATAAACATTTAGCTCAATAATTTATAAAATTTAAACACAATTCAAAATTCAGATTCAAAAGTCTAAAACATTTCGTCGTAAAATAACATCCGTTTATCGTCTTGTCAAACTACCACTTAAAGGATCAACAATTCGTCGTAACGAAGTCACAACCAAACGTACCAAAAGCTTAACATGTTCATAAGCTTTGAATAATAGGCAAGCACATATATAAGACCTTTTCATTATATCCAAGACCCACAAAAAATGTCACATGCTCGCAAGAATCTTCTCAAACCTCAACTTTCGAAACCACTAAATATAAGAGAAATAAAATGGTTTTCAAAACCACTGAACATGGGCAATAACATATATAAACAAATAAATCACAAAACAGCTCTAGGTTTTAAAACAATAATAGTTCGAGTCGTACATCTCACATTTCCAACAAAAAAAGTAGTGAAACCAACATAAAAATAGCAACGTTGGACATTATTAACTCGAGATCCAAACATAGAAGTAGCGAAACCATGTTTTCAGCTGTTGGGTCGCGTTTACTCGGTTAAAAACCCATTGAAACCGCTAAACAAACTAAGAAAGAAAAAAAACTCACAACCTGAATTTATGTATCAAACAAACCTATAACCGAGACCGAGACCAAAACCGGGTTAAAACCCAGTAAATGTGCCACCGAGAGACATACCAAGACCAAACCATGTTTTTTGACACGCATACCAAATCCAAAAGATCTGCAGTTTAAACATACAGTCTACAACACAGCCTCAAACTGATCTTGAAAGATCTACATTAACAAAATCACCTTGAACAATCGAAACCATACAAAACCATAGCTCACAGCGGGTGGTTCACGAAACCACACAAAACCGCTACCACTGAGGCCACAAAGAAAACACCACCTGTTGGCTTACCCAACTAAACACCCTAAACCACAACCGAAACCAATGGATCTACTCCTGAAACAACACATAACCGATACCACCAAAATAAGTGGTGGCTATTGTCGATTGTGTTGGCGGAGGAGGAAGTGGTGGTAGCTGATGTTGTGAATACAACATATATTATAGAACATAATCCATCCTTGTTACCCCTTAGAATTTTGTGGTGACTAATTTTGTGGCGATCACATGTTCTTAATTTATACGATTTTGGCCGCAAGTAATTTCCTTTCGACAAGTGTATCTGTAGTTTTAAAGATCATGCTCAAAAAGCGTTTTTTTTCTAGTGGCATGGTTACGTAGCGACAATAATGTAATATTTTCAATCAATTTGTGAGTGAGTTTTCTCGATAGAATTATTTTTAATTGTAGTAATTAAATGGAAATTAATTCATTAGTTGAGTACTCATGCATAATTGCGATAACATTTGCGTGCCGTTTCGTAGCTTTTGGGCCCAATATTTTTGTTTTTCATTTTTCTAAGAAACTAAATTTTCATTCATTAAATAAAAATACAACTTACAATATGAAATTATAGTAAAAAAAAATACGGAATTAAAAGATGGGTTTAGGTTGAGTTGGATTGTCCAAAAAATATGGGCTTTTAACATGTGATATTTGAAATGTTTTTCATGGGTATATTGAGTTTCTATATCCTAATATTTTGCACTTTTTTTTATTCGTTTTAATTTCGTATTTTAGGCAGCAGGTACCCGGTGACTATTTTTGTAGCGAACAAATATTTTTCATGTTACACTATATATATCCCCTACGTTTTCATTTTCAATACATACTACTTTCAATTTCTCAACACATAAACGGTAACATTTCTTATTGGTTAAGTGAATCTTGATAATGGGTTAATCCTGATCTCGTCAATAAAATATAACCCTCAAAATTAGTCATTTTGTCATTACGAATCCCAAATGTAACCATTAACCTCAAAACAATTTCGGCTAAAATTAAGCATTAACCATTCAACAAAATTCGGTTAACACTTTAAATCCGTATGCTCGGCTCGAAATAAATTTTAACCAACAAAGATAAAACCCACTGTTAACATTAACCAACTTAATATCAAAATTAGCCCAAAATCATATATATCATACAAATAATTTACGGCTCAATTACCTTGAATCAGTTGAAAACCATTTTCAGCCTAAATAAACTTTAATCAATATCCTGGATATTAAGGCCCATGATAAAAATATCAAACAATTAATGTGAGACCATTTGGCCAGTCCAATTAACATAACTTAAACCTAAAAGCGCTAGGTATAGTTGGTGCTGTGAGGTGATATCATGGGAAAAAGTTGTGTCACCTCAACACTTTTTGTTTATGACACCAATTTTGGCTATGACACTAAAACACCCCTCTTGGCATAGCACCTGTTTTTTGATGCGGTCGTGCATATTTTTATTTTTTATTTTTTTAACAAAATAATATATTTAACTAAAATTCAATTTCATTAATAAAAAAACATTACATAAAATAAAAAAGGACATCAAATTAAAATAGTACATTAAATAAAAAAATACGTAAAATAAAAATTAGACGTAAAAATAAAAGTAAATTAGTCTTGGGAATAATATAAGGCCCGGATTCATTTTTTTCCTGCTTGATGATAGCCGCATCAACCGGATCCATCTTGTTCGTTTTGATTGCCAAGACCTTCATATCCTAGGGCTTTTTTTCTGGCGTAGAATACTTTGGCCTTCAAGTCAAAATAATGATTGAGTTGTTGTTTGACCAACCCAATCCTTACAAACAGTTCCTATAAACACAAACAATACAAGTGTATTATTACACATGCTAAAGACTAACCAGGTAGAATGCAATAGTACCAAATGGCAAAAGATAAAGACAATATTCCTTTGCCTCAGGATGCAAATGATTTTTTACTCGTGGGATTTAAAATCAGAAATTGATTGGACCAGCCCAAGTCTTAAAAAAAAACACACCAACTCTAATCCACTATACCCGAACCAACAACACTCACCCTAATTTTATGTATATAATTTTGTTTTCTCACACAGCCCTAATTTATTCTAATCTAGAATATCCACAGCCACGAGCACTCTCTTCCTTTATCCAACCTAATACAATAATTAGTCCCTTAGCTGCTCAACCAAAAACAATACTAAAAATAAGTTCATCCCTTATGATTACTTCTGTTTGTTTCTACCTCACCAAAACTTCCTTTGGTTTGTTTACTTGAAGCACACAAGAACACGACTTCAAGATCTTATTATAAGGTTTTAGATCAGGTAGATTCGTATGTTTTGTTTTTGTTTTGGTTGTGTTTAGATGTGGGTTTGATGTTGGTTTGTTGACTGTGTTCGTGATATGGTGATGGGTTTTAGGTTAGTTATGGATTTGGTGTTGTTTGATTTGGGTTAAGTTATCAAACGGTGCATTTCTTTTGGCATTTTGTGGATTACAATCGGTCGAGGGTTGTGGAGGCAGTATCTGTAGTGTATGTTATTGTTTTAGACAGAAAAGAGAGAGAGATGAATGTATTTGTATTTTATGTTAGTTTATATACGATTTGAAGTTTTGTGGCTGTTACTATAATGATAGGTTAGAAATTTGCCATTACAAAGTTTTTGAAATGGTTATAAATGGTCATTTAATTTTCTGTATCAATATATGATGGCTGTTAAAAGTGGGTATTTAATTTTCTGGTTGTAACTTTTAATTATGCGAATGATTTAACAATGGCTGTTACAAGTAACTTTTAATTATGCGTATGAGTCAATCTATTAACTATTGATTTCATATATTATTGTTAACAACATTTACTAAATGGCTTGTTATTTCTTATTTGGGAAATGTTTTTGGTCTTAAAATTTTTAAGACTTCCTCATTTAGAAGTCCTAAATACATTAGTATGTAGTATAGATATTCTCTCTCCTAATCTTTTCTCAAATCTATTCCAAATCTTTCAAACCTTTCCCAAACCCGAATCTAATTCCAATCCCACTTACAAACCAAACGCACCCTAACTTCTATAAAGTTCTATGAAATGACAGACTACACTTAGGCCATGGCCACCGTTGGCAGTTGTACAATGGGAAAAGTTTGGGGAGGTGGCAAGTGGCAACGTTTAACTAAACCATTGCAAAGCTTCACACAGCTCATTCGGGTAAACGTGATTCAAACCTGTAACCGAACAAACTTTCTTAAATAGAAGTCGGACAACTTATTACTGGTGTCCCCTTTGTTTCTAACCCTAAAAATGTGGATAATTTGATTAACACTAAATAATGTTGTTTAAAATGTGCTTGTTATGAACACCAAAATTGGAAAAACTTAATTAAAAAAAAAAAAAAAAAGAAAAAAAAAAGAAAACAGTTTAGACGGAAGTTGGTCGGAGAAGATGAAGTATGGTGGTGGTAACCTGGTAACCTATAAATCGTCTAATATTGCAACTAAAAAAAAAGTTTGATACACTAAATTGGGATAAAAAAAAGTGGAGTACCTTAAATTAAAATTGAGTATAAGTTGTGTACATTTTTGTGCAATTTGCCCAAATATAAATATTAATATATGTTATATTTAATCTCGTTCATATATTTAATAATATGTAAGCGTACGTTGGTAGTGTTTTAGCATTATGATTGCTTTGATAACAATAATTATAACTATAATCCTAATTGTGGATTTTACACTTAAGTCCATAAAATTAGATTTAAGATTAGCCTTTTATTAAAAGTTTGCGGTTTAATTGTGAATTATATTAACCAATCAAAATATAACGTTTAGAAAAAAAAAAAAAAAAAAAAAAAAAAAAACTTATTTTATCTACTAAATTAAACAACTATGTGTGCAAATCAAAAATCAAAGTTGTATCATCTTCACATATTGCATTGTCAGCTTATACACAATTGTATCATCTTCACATATGGCATTGTGAGCTTATACAGCAGTGTGTGCAAATCAAAAATCAAAGTGTGCAAACAACCTCATTTGTTATACTAAATTAAATCTATTCATATTTGATGTACGTGGGAATCGCACCAGGCTTTACCTCTCAAGGGATCTTGAGAATCTTACAACCCCCACCAGGCAGTGTACCTGATCGTTGTAGTATAGTATAGTGACAAGTACCGGGGGATTGATCGTTCAACTAGGAATAGTGTCGCTAGGATTAGAAAACCTAAATACTAGTTCTAAAGGTGAGGGATGATTATTTTTGTATTTTTATATTTTTTAGAAAGCAAGTAAAAATCTCGGGTTTGAAGGATTTGGGCGGAATTAGTTGCTAGTCAACTAACCCAATACTAAAGATGCAATCAAAATAAAATACTAAAAATGAAAATAAACTAAATTAACTAAGGTTGTGAGCAAATAGTGGAGAAAATGTGTTTACTTAGATTTCACTACTCCCTAGACATCTTTTACACGTTAATTACTTGTTATAGTTGCGTGGATGACGGATTGTATTCCTTAATACTATTCATGGGGTGGCGCACTTAACTCCCCAATCCTATGAGCTCTTATCTCCTCCTATGCCATGCCCATCACAACCATAGGGATTATAAACAGTTGCTCATGCATTAAATACAACCAATAAAAACCTAGTGCACATCAGTTCATGTTTCCTAAGACGTTCAAGCATGTTACCATTTGGAAATCTGCCAGTTTTCTTAAGCCTAACATCGAATTCATTCATCCAAAACAACTACAAACAAGTAATCAACACATAATTAACATCTAGGTTTCATTAGATCCAAGCAAACACAAGATAGATCTAGTCTAGCATGATAGAATTAAGACAAGAACAAGATATAGACAACCAACACATTGACATATTGATTGAATTAAAAGAATACTTATCTCAATTACACATGAAAGGTATCAAGGGCTTAGAACCCTTGAAAAACCTGTAAAATTCGCACCAAGTTCGTACTTAGGGTTTCTCCAAAACTTCTCTCTTTTAATGTGTGAAAATTAGAAATATATATATATAGGAAATAGGGTCTGACGGCGTCAAGACAAACCTTGTGACGCCATCACCTCGCCGCCAAAATATTTCTCGGACTGCCTTGATCTACTTTTGACACCGTCATATGTTAGCATTTTCCAGGCCGTCATGCATTTTACTCTTGACGCCCTACTTCGTGACGCCGTCAAATCTGTACTGGATCGTCATGGAAATTACTCTTGACGCCGTCAGGAATTCCTTCTTGACGCCGTCACCTACTGTTCCCAGCAAGGAAAATTAAGACTTTGGCGTTTTCTTCACTTTTATGCTCCAAAAACGTCCGAATTGCTTCCTTTTCCAGATTTCTCTCCCAAAGTACCTAAAATCACAAAAGGAACGATTTAGGGCAATATTTGATCAAATAAATGCAATTCCGGGCTTAAATGACCCCCTAAAAGTGGTTCATTTTTCGCCTCATCATATACCCTTACACTTGAGATTTGCTTGTCCTCAAGCAAATGCGCTTTTATTCTACTCAAAATACAAGTTAGGGGTCATTTAACACTAATATAAAAGTAATTACAACAAATAATCGTTCCACTAAAGACCAATAGCCAAGCACGGAGGTCATACACCAGCACCTCACAAATAGTGTTTAGATACTCACATCTTTCGGGTGTAATAAAGTGTAAATTGCAATATGGAAACGGAAGATATCTCTCACTACCTGTCATAGCAAAATAGATTACCATAGGCTTGGGAAAGGATCAAACCTCCACCACATGGCGTAAGCACCTAGGATAAACCATCAAAGAGGTCTTTTTAAAGGGTTGTAACGTTAGGTGTAGGGATTTGAAATACACAGTTTTGTTGGATAAAGGAAGTTTTTACTGGTGGCGAGTTAACAATCTTGGTTAATTACATGTACAATATGGCGTTGCTAAGCCAAGACTAGACTCGACTTAAGCTAATAAATGAAAAATAACAAAAATATAAAAGTGAACATAGAATAAAAAGGGATGGTAGTCCGTATGTTTTTTCTCTTTTTCCTTTTTCTATATATATATATATATATATATATATATATATATATATATATATATATATATATATATATATATATATATATATATATATATATATATATATATATTTTTTTTTTCTGGATTTATTTATTTTTTTTTTATTTTTATTATTTTTTTTTTGCATACACTCTTACCCTACAAACCAAAATAATACATCATAGGGAATGAACATTCCCCTTACACTTGAATTTTTACATACTTTACAATAAACTAATCTAATGACTCGAATCAAGAAAATCAAAACACTTGGAGTACTTTTAAGATTAACGTACATATGAGGGTAATAAAATGATGTTCTTCCCCATTACTCCATAAATAAGTACTTTACCAATGAGTCCCAATCGTCCCAAAACAATATGTACAAGGATATGACTCGACTTAGCAACTATGTAATCAATTAGATAGTTAACTTAGGGTTTAACAAATAACAATAATGCACTAAAAATGAGTGCATACATGGAAGGCTAAAGCGATTTGGTTGTACATTTAAGTGGGGTGTAACAAATTCTTCCTTTAAGTAAAATGCTTAAAGTTAGAAACGAAAAGATAGGCTCGGAGGGGTGTACTAGGGTTTTCGTGTACTAAAAATGAGTACAACGCTAAGGGTGTGGGAAAAATTAGTTGACTTAACTAGCCAAGTAATATGACTTAAATGGTCAAGTAATTATAATACGGGTTTAACACAAGGGTAATCCTAATACCTCTTATCATGTAGTAAATCCTACCACACGAATGTAGTCTCACTTGCGGTCTCGGGATACATCACTAATGCAAGTTCTAGAATCTAAATGCTACCGGTACACTCATAAACACTAATAGTAAATGCTTTTCCTATCAAATCTAAAGGCGAACCTCACATATTTGGGTGAAAATTTTTTCTGAATATACGGTTATGTGCTAGTCATACAATCTCCTATCCATGAGACGATTGCTATGGCTAAAGTTTCACTTCTAAATGTTGTAAAAAATTTTAAATTTGGCGCTAAAATTGCACTAACAAGTATTTCTCATAGTTTTATTACACATCTACCATCAAACAAAACAAACTCAAGCGAAAGTGCATATGTAAGGTATCATCTTTTTACCCTCCCCTTACACTTAAGATGAACATTGTCCCCAATGTTCAAGTAAAGAATGTAAAAGTGAAAAAGTAAAAAGAATGAAATCAAATACTCCCCTGATTCGCTCGGTATGGATAATAAGGTGGCCAGGTTAAATCTTCCTCCAAGAAAATGAACAATCAAAGCTTCCCTTCCAGAATATAAATCATCTTCTTGTCATACATAACCTGTGAATCCTGAGAAAATAGACAAGACAACCTCGCATAAAATCGGCGGCATCCTATATAAGTTACTAAATCCTAGAAAACAAGATAAGATATAATGCTTGTGGAATGAAGTTTGCAGATTTCCTGGAGATTATAAAACTTAATAATTCACAAAAACCATAAGACTCCGTTAGTAAAACAAAACTGGTAAAATTTCCAGATTTTTACACGTGACGCCGTCAAGAGTTAACTCTTGACGCCGTCAGAAGTGACCTGCAGAAATTCTTATGTTAAGTTTCCAGAAAATTTCTGGAAAAACTTGGTCCTACTTCCTGGAAAATCCTGCAAAACTTCATTATGACTCAATACAAGCATTTGACTCTAATAAGTACTAATATACATGTTCATTTAATATTGTGGAGAATCATGATCGGTTTGTTTCTTAAAAACATATTTGGGGTTTCCCCTTACACTTATCTTTTGCAAAAATACTTTTAGGTGGAGTTATGACTAGGCCAAAACAACAAAGTAAAGTATTTCCACTATTTAGTTGAGAAACATGATCTACCAACAATAAAAACAAAGCATGCATACGGAAGCAAATAACAAACAAACAAAAATAAAATCACACAAAACATGGGTTGCCTCCCAAGAAGCGCTTTTCTTTATTTACGAGTCTTGTAGCTAGACTCAAGGTCATGGGTTACTACGTGACCTCATCGTTGGTTCCACTCTCCGATTGTAAATATTCTTTGTAGAAACCAATCACCTTTTTCTCAACCGCCCCCATAATCTTTTGGGCAAATTCTTTATCGACTTTATACCTTGGTCCTAGGGCCAAGCAATCTTTGTAATAAAGACTCCTTTTTTCCCATACATAATCCATGCCCTTTTTCTTATCCTCTTCATTGATGTCCTCAAAAGCACCAACGTTGTCCTTATCAAACTGGGATATAAAGCGAAATTCTTTCATCCTATTAGGCATCCTATAAGTGATACTATCGGTGTCACTTGCAAATCGGATCGTTCCTTCTATCTCATCATATTCCAACTTAGACTCCTCAACAAACGGTTTGCCAAACACAACATTGGATAATCGACAATCAATAACATTAGCAAGATCTTCCACAATCATAAAGTCAGTGACAAAAGTGAAATTACCAACAAAGACATGTAGACCTTTGACTCTCCCGACAAAGTTACAAACTCCACCGGGGTGTTTGGGCTCTTTTCTAGGTTCAAGTCTTGTTTTCACTATATCATTATAAACAGTTGAGGACATAATGTTGATTGGAGATTTAAAGTCAATGTAAGCATTGTTAATGTGTCTATACCCAATCATACATGGTATCTTAGCATTTTTAGGATCGCCTCTCTTAATCTTAGGTTCAATTATAGTAAAAGGAGATCGCGGGTTATCAATAAGATTATTATAATATGCAATCTCCTCCTTAGTGGGTATAGATTAAAGTAATCATTAAGCTTCGGATCTATTTCCCCCTCTTCTAGTTCCTCAACAACATTCACAAAATCATTAGGCCCTTGGTCCTCATTTGAATACAAGGCGGTCGCTAGGTCACTAAATGCATGTTCGAGCTCAACCTTAATCAACCTATTAAGCTCCCTAAGTTCCCTAATCTCACTTTCAATTTGCTCGCGTAACACAGCCACTTCTCTAGGGGAAAGGGTGGATTCGCGTTTTCCATATTGGTCAACGGAATAGTCAATGAATTTTAATTTACTAACAAAGGCACAAAGAAAAAGATAGACTAAAGAAAACCTAAAAATAAAAATTGTTAATACAAATATCGCCTAAAAACGTTATTTATATTTTACGATCTTTGCTAAGTTTTGTTAATGACAAAGTATGAAGTTTAGCTATAAGTAAATCATCACTTTAAGTGTTTAAGTCTTGTTTAACTAAGGTTAACATTTTCTTTTAAACAAAACATTGTGTTTATTTCTTGAACTAAAATGAGTCTTGTCACATCATATTTATTTCTTTATATAGTAAGGTCACATCACATTTAGGGCAAGTTTTGTCATGATGCATTTATGGAAAGAAATGTGTTTGACTAACTTTGTTGTTGCTTGCAAGCTTTGTATTTGACTTGTTTTTAAGTGATGTGACATTGTTTGGTTGCTAGGAGTTATGAGACAAAACCTTGTTTGGTTTGAAGAGTTATTGCAAAAACCTACTGCAGACCCGGCGGTACCCTGGGGGTACACGGGCGGAACCCATCTGAGGGTTCCGCCTGATCCGCCAAGCATGCAGTGTGGTGTGCTATAAATACCAAGCCATAACTTGATTTTTGGCTAACCCTTTTAGGACATATATTCACACACTCTCTCAACTAACTCAGTAACCTTTTGATTTGTGATTCTCTTATGTAGCAAGGGACTTCACAAGATCATTCAAGAAGCTACAAGCTTCAACTCTAAAGTTGCAAGTCTTGGTAGCTTGGTCATGCATAAGCTCTGATAGTTTATACTTCATGTGTGTCATGTATATAGATGTAAGTGGTTAGTATTTTAGGCCTCAAAATACGTAGTGTGTCGGGAGTTGTTGTACCCTTGTAAAAGAACTAACGGGAGTGGTTGTACCCTTGGAAAAGAACTTGACATCTAGCTTAGTGTCGGTAAAAGTGTAAGCGACGAATGGGAGTGGTTGTACCCTTGTAAAAGAACTCGACATCTAGCTTAGTGTCGGTAAAAGTGTAAGCGACGTTGTAAAGGTTTTCTCCGCCGGTGAAAGGAGCTTGTTGATTAGTGCTTATAACTCTCGAGTTGGAAACTCGGGGCGTGGATGTAGGGCAAGGAAAAAGAATCCTTGTAGCCAAACCACGATAAACAATCGTGTTGTGGTTTGATCGTTTCTTTCTTTATCTTTGCTTATTACATGTTGTCGTTTAGTTATAATTGCTAATCACATATAAAGCTTTCCAAAAGAATTAAAACAAGTAAAGTTGTATTTATATCTTGAAACAAATGTAAAGCTTTTCAAAGAACTAAAACAAGCAAAGTTAGGATCATCACAAGTAAAGCTTTTCAAAGTATGAAACAAGTAAAGTTAGAATTGTTATTCACATGAAAAGCTTTTCAAAGAATCAAACATATAAAGTTGTGTTTATATCTTTAAGCAAACGTAAAGTTTCTAAAAGGATATTTAAGCTAAATAAGAATCGAAAAAGCGGTAAACTATTCAACCCCCGCTTCTAGTTTTCCACAATTGGCATCAGGAGCTACGTTACTCAAGATCTTTAAAATAGAATGTATTTTAAAACTTGGATCGATCCATGGATTTTGAAAATCTCAAAGATGGGCAACCTATTCAAAACCCACCGCTATTTGAAAAAGAAAACTTACTTGAGTGGAAAAGTAATTTTGAAAACTATGTGAAATCAATTGATCAAGATCTTTGGCATACTAATTCTTTTGGCTATTTCAAACCAAAGAAAACAAGTTTTAGAAAACCAAGATAACGATCTTAAACTTGATAAAAATACTAAAGCTAAAACAATGATTTATAAAGCTTCAGTACCAAATATGAAAGAATGTATTTTTGTCAAATGGCTAATGATATTTGGAAAAATATGTTAAACTCTCATCAAAGAATATGTCAAGTCAAAGATGATCAATTTGATCTTACATATGAAATGGAAGTTGACGAAGACAATGATCCGGTAGTTAATTGTCAATTTACTGAAACAACAAGCAAGGTGTTAGTGAAGATGATTACTCATGTCAAGCTCGTAGTGGACTTGCTTGCGATTCAAGGAATAACACGAATGAAGATGAAGCCAACCATCCGGTTTGTGATTCTTAACTAGATAAAACATCAAGCAAGGTACACTTTGAAACCAAACACTTTTGCTTTGACAAATTTATCCTAGAGTTTTCTAAACTAGAAAATGAGTCTAAAACGTTTATGCAACATGGACCTAAAAACTATCTTCAAGAAAGAGTCTTCAAAATCTTTTAAGAAAATTTTTGAAAAGGAAATCTTGTTAGAAGATAAAATGTCAAGAATTGAGAGTAATGTTGAAATTAATCTAGAATGTAAATTATGTCTAGATTACAAACATGAGATTAAAATGCAAAATGAGAAAGGAAAAATTATTAGTTAAATTTGATGAAAGCTCAAAATCTTTTGAAAGATTGTTGAGGAGTTAAAGGTTGTTTAAAGATAAAACCGGATTAGGATTTAACTCAAAAGCACCATTAACTAATAAAACAAAGCAAGTAAAATTTGTCTAACCTAGAAGAGAGATTTAGAGATAATTCTATCTCTAATAGAAACTCATGATAGAAGAATTAAGATTATCATGTTCTATGCTTTTATATGATTGTCTAACCTTCTTGGATACATGAGTAATTGAGTTTCAAAGCGTGTCGTCAAACCAAGACTCTACGCGTTGTGTTTATCCTCTTGATAGCATCTCTATGCAATTTAAAAGGTACACATTACTTCAACTTGACTTTAATAGTATCTTGCTTCTAGCATTATGTGTTAGAATATGTGTTATTAGTAATACTCTAAAAGTGTTTACTTGCTATTAGTAATAACTAGGATTAGATTCTATGCAACAAGGAAATTCGTCTTTAGTACTAGTAGGAGATATAAGGTGCTTTGGTTCTTTAACCATCAAGAGATAAACACGAGAAACTCTTGAGTGAGTCTCACTCAACTCTTGCTTACAAGTGAGCTAACTAAGAATTTCCTAAGTGTTAAAATGTCTAACACTTTTGTGATGCTTGCAAAACAAACCTTTGTTAAATAACATTCTCAAACACCATACTTTGAGTCTTAAATTGTGTTTTTCTTCAATCACTCCTTTATGATAATCTCACATAAAACACACAAGGTGAAATAAATCACATTAGCATATATTAGGATGAGTGAAAGAAAATAAGTTTTCAACATCTAGGATTTACACATCAAATGTGACACATAGTCTAATAATGTTGTACCTCTTGGACTTTTTAGAATAAATAGAGTTCATAGTGTCCTAAGTAAGAAAACCCAAAGAGTCGAGGAGTCGTTGAATATGACATTTAATGAGTAATCTCCTCCTTCTATGATATCATCTTTGGTAGATGATAACTTAGTCGAAAGTCCAATGATGGCAAGACAAGCATGGAGTAAAAGTACAAAACAACATCTTCTCACCTTGAGTTAAACATTGAATCAAGTAAAATTGACACAAGTTATAAAACTTGATTTATTGTTCATTAGTTGTGTCTAAACAAATTCAACAAAAACAATTTTTGGAATTTAGAATAAAACACTAGTGAAACGAAATTGATATTTCAAAGTAATCAAGTGAGTATAGTGTCAACATTTGAAAGACTTTTTGATAATAAAAGCAAGCCACAAAAGCAAGGGATTTTAACTTAAAGACATTCCTAGTTGCTCTCTTGTTCTCAATGGTTAAGTTATTGATGACTTATCAAGAATGAGATTAGTAAATCCGTAGGTAAAACTAAACATAGAGAAATGTTTGGAAGACTAATTGTTCTCATAACATTTAGATTCAACATTATGTTTAGCTTTTGTCTATGTGCTCGTGTTAATGAAGATCCTAAGACAACTCTTTAGTTGAGCCTATTTGGATACATCATAAGGTACTACACAACTAGGATTATGGTATCCCAAAAGAACGGGAAAAGAAACCATAGTGTGTGACAAATGGAATTATGTCGGTAATAAGTTGATAAGAAAAGCACACGTGGTACTTGCACTTTTATACTTACTTACCCAATGATTCTCCAAAACACGTAAGATTCTCAAATTAGTATCGGATGGAGAAGCACATTAACAAGCTCCGCTTGAACAAGCAAACTCGCATCAACAACGAAATTCATCTTATCAACATTGCTATACCTTCAACAAAGGAAGCATCGACTTTAGCGACAATTCAATCCATTATGTTCTTAATTGACATATTGTGATCCATCATCATCGTCTTGGTAAAAATGTTCATTGAGGAATATCTTAACTAAGAAAATCTTATACGTTAACCATTCTATCAACGTTTTCACAAAAGCTCTTGAATGAGAAACATTCATCATCCCTAGGCTTAGTCAAGGACTCATAAGACCTAAAACCTTAGTTTTGAACATTAGGATAAAACCACAAAAATCAAGACAATTCCTTTTGAGTTTTCCCTGCAGATCCCACGGCACCCTCAGACCATACGGGCGGAACCCATTTTTTGGTTCCGCCTGGTCCGCCAAAGCTACAGAATATTTTATTTAAGTTCAAAACCAAACACCTCTTTACTCACAACTCCAACTTACCATCAGCCCATAAGATTCACAAAATGAGCAAAACTTCAAGCATATTCCTCATAACCTTTCATCACTCAAACCTCTTCAAACAACCAATGTGAAATGAGAAACCGAGTTATCCTTTGTCCTATCAATATCGAGTCATTCACCATCTTCATGCCCTCAAAGAAACCAAGAGTCAATATCATCTTCACCAATAACTCCACCTAGTCATCTTCACAAGAAGATTCCACAATGTAACCAAACAAGTGTGTCATCCCCACTATAACCTAACCTATCAAGATTAAACCATCTTTCATGATACATAAACCTATGTTCACCTTTGTGTCGCTCTTTGAAACAAAAGGCAATTGTCATATTCATACTCTCATTAACATATTTGTCTATGTCGTCAAAAGTCAAGTGAATTTCATTATGAAATGTGTCTCTTCCACTTTCTAGCAAGTGAAGAACACAAAGAAGATATCCAAGCTTTAAGTATTGTCAAGCAATCACCACCTCATTTCACATATCCACTATCGGTCGTCAACCATACTTTACCACCATTCACCACATTGTTAAAACAAATGAAAAACGTCATTGAAACATCACTTGCATTACAAAACATTTTTAAGCATCATAATGAGTCAAGTCAACCGCACCTCCACATTGTTTTCATATAGGCACACACTAGAACATACACATTACAATAGTCATTTACTTTAATGTGAAATTTTGAATTTCTAGGAATCATCATGCCTCCTCTAACTCACTACGACCACAAGGACACCATCAAGTACCTACCCAAACACCACAAAACCAAAGGTCTCACTCAAACTCAAATTGTTGTCTTCAAAGCCTTAGAAAAACGATATGTCCCTAAGGGTAGAACCATTGATCCATCCTTCTTAGAAGGTACAAACCTATACACGGAATTTGCCACAATCAACTTTGAGTATCTCTTAGAAATCGACGAGCCTATTTGTTCTAGGTTCATTTTAGAATTATATGCTTCCGTCACCCTCTCCAAGGATGAGTATGGTCGCATGTCTATTAACTTTAGGGCTAGTAGTCATTAATACACCTTCACTCTCGAGGAGTTTGCTTAAATCCTAGGTGTCTCAAACCATGGTACTTGCAGCTACTCCTACTTGCATTCCCTCTCAACTCTTGACACACTCTTTGACCGCATCTATCCCTATGATACCCCTCTTATGTTCAAAAATGAACTACGTGACCACCTCTTCATTAGGACCACCAACACTAGGAGAACTAGAACCGGAAATGAGGTCATCTAGGACCCATATGGTATGGAATTCAATGAACTCAAGCCCCAATTAAAGGAATGGGAGGAACTCCTTAGAACCAATGAAATTAGCACCATAGGAAACCGGGATCACATCAATGTTTGTCTTAGCTACATGCTCTATAGCATTTCCACCGGTCAACCTTTTAACTTAGCCTATTACCTCGCCAAAAGAATGACCGACATACCTTTGGTAGGAACAACCGCTCTTCCTTATGGAATGCTTCTCACCCGCCTCTTTAGAACAATCTCACCCATTCCTCCTAACGATAATGAAATGTGCCTTGACTATTCTCTCATTCCTCACATCTTCGTTCCTCTAAGTGATAAACAAGTTTTCAAAGGTAAGGGCAAACGTACTCGCTCACCTACACCATCATCATCATCATCATCTGACATGAGAAAGGATGATTAACTTCCTAACTCTAAGTTACCTCCTTTAGACTACCTTCTAGAACTCCCCTTCATTGAAAATATATCCGAAGAGTTCAAGCAAACCAAAGGAATTTTCAAGTGCTTTGGAAGGTACATAAGCAAGCTCAATAAGAGGATAGACCGGTTATGAGACGATTAAGGAGTGTTTGGCTTAAGAATGCTTTAGAATCGTCTTTGTGTTAAAACTACGTGAATTATGTGTTTTTCACTTTCATGGTTTATTATGTTTGTTGGATTATGTTTGTATGAACTTTTATGCATAATGACAATGTTTAAGGTGTTTGTCATTTTTTTCTATGGTTATGGCAATTCTTACTAAGTATAGTAAAATCCTCGACCTCAAGGTCAAAGTCCCATGATATGTATGTTTACATGTCTAATTTTTGCATTGCCTAACCAGAAATACCTTATCTCTTTGATTTTAGGAGTTTTCGAAAATTTTGAAAATCGTCTCGCGGGTCAAAAACGCGGACTGCTAAATTTTTTACCCCTGGCGGATCTGGCGGTACCCAAAATTGGGATCCGACAGTGTAATTTCTGGGAAACCCAGAAATGGCCCAACGGACCAGACGGAACCCAAAACAGGGTTCCGCCTGTGTATTGTGAGGGTTCCGCCAGTCAGTTGCAGAAAATTTTTGTTATTTTTTCTTAAGTCCAAAACTTGTAAAGTGTCAAACCATTATCCTAAGTGAGAAACATCTTCCATTAACTCCAATAACCATATTAGAACAACTCTCACTCACTAAAACAATTAGGAAACCACTTCCCTCCAAAAATTCAAATTCAAACATAACTAACTCAAGGAACCCTTTTAAAGGATCCTTCAAACCATTGAAACATTTTCAACCAAATCACATCCCATGATCACAAAGCATTGAGTGCATATGTTGATCTTTCACTCCACCCTATTCCATTGAATTAACATCAAATGATGTGACATGGTCATGAAAATCATTTGAAACCTCATTCTTTGAATGGTAGAACATCAAATCCAAACACCCATTTCAACACCTTTTCAACCTTATAAATTTGAAAGTTTTGCAACAATTCAAATCACACCATAACCATCAAAATCCTTCTAAAAAACCACTAGGATTAGGGTCAAACCTTGTTGCTTCAACAAAACCGTCAAGTCAAGCTCATCATCTTCAAGTGATGCTTCGCTTAACATTTCTTCACCTATCGAAGATCTCCTTAACCTCACTACCTCAACACCATCCTCAACACATTTCAATACCAATGTGATCACTATTCAAGATTTGCTTAATCTTGCTACTTCAACACTTACACCAATGGAACTTTTCCATACACCACCAACATCACCACATCCACTATTGGAAACTTTTGAAAACCCATCACCTAAACCATCAAGCCCTCCATCATTGTCACTTTTTAACACCATTGCCGAAATGGAAACCCAACAACAACCAACATTTCAACCAAATGAGTCATTGGATGATGCACCTCATCCACCGTCATTGCTTGAGAGTTTGGCCTACCGTTATGCTAAATCCTCAATTTTTCCAAATGATCAAGGTCATACACACCTACAATCATTTGTGTTTCAACCCATTCACAAAAACCTTCATGGTAACCATTTACAAATAACCAAGCCTACACCATTTTGTTCAAACAACAACCACCACAACAACAATAATCTTCCACCAAGACCAACAACAACCACCACCCAAAACCATTGTTGTTTCACCCTATCCAATAAAATGAGGTTTATCCTAAACCACATTGTGGAACGTCTCAAGTTTAGAGTCTCCAAATTGAAACAAAACTGTTTCTTTTGGAAAATGTTGCTCATTAAAACCAACAAACCAAGTTTAGAGTACCAACACCACCTCAAGTTTAGAGTCTCCAAAATGAAACAAAACCGTTTCTTTTGGAAAATGTCTCCCATTTAAACCAACAAACCAAAACCCGTGTCACCCTCTCAACCTTCAAAATAAAGCCCGCTACAACCCCCAACACACATTTTCATCCTTAAACAACCTTAGCCTTGTTTTTGGAAAATGTTTCTCATTAAGGAAAATGATGATTTCCTTGTAGCTTTTTATGCTCTTAGTTTATTTTTAGCTTTTCTTTATTTTTAAAAGTAGGATGTTGTCATCCAAATTTCTTGTCTTTTTAAGAGTCAAACTTTTACATGAAATGAATTTCATTCTACTACAAGGTTTTCTTTGTTTGTTGACCATTTAGGTATGATGTGTGAACTATACCTTGTTATGGTACCATACATAAATCTTGTGCTTTATAAACTAACCTCTCTTTTTGTAGGTTCATTATCCATGTTTTCCTTCCTTGATACTCCATTTAGGGGAGTAATATTCAAGGGGGAGCATGAGTGTTGTACTATTTCACTTCACAACTCTTAGTTGTGTTTAAACATGAAATACTTTCATGACTTTTCTTGTGCAACAACTAACCTTTTTCTTGTAGGTTCAAAATCCATGTCTCCTCTCTTGGCACTCCATTTAGGGGGAGTATCATCCAAGGGGGAGCAAGTCTTAATTCCGCTTCGCTACTCTTCTTTTTGTTTCGACAAAAAGGGGGAGAATTTATATAAACTTGTGCTTATCAACCTCATATTTGCAAAAACATTTTTTTTGGTGCTTATCATCTCATCTTTGCAAAAACAAGTTTTTATACTAACTTTATAAGACCTAACACTAAAACTAGTGACTTACTTATAAATAAAGTTTATGTTTTGTCATCAACAAAAATGGGGAGATTTTTAATACAAATATCGCCTAAAAACGTTATTTATATTTTACGATCTTTGCTAAGTTTTGTTAATGACAAAGTATGAAGTTTAGCTGTAAGTAAATCATCACTTTAAGTGTTTAAGTCTAGTTTAACTAAGGTTAACTTTTTCTTTTAAACAAAACATTGTATTTATTTCTTGAACTAAAATGAGTCTTGTCACATCATATTTATTTCTTTATATAGTAAGGTCACATCACATTTAGGGCAAGTTTTGTCATGATGCATTTATGGAAAGAAATGTGTTTGACTAACTTTGTTGTTGCTTGCAAGCTTTGTATTTGACTTGTTTTTAAGTGATGTGACATTGTTTGGTTGCTAGGAGTTATGAGACAAGACCTTGTTTGGTTTGAAGAGTTATTGCAAAAACCTACTGCAGACCCGGCGGTACCCTGGGGGTACACGGGCGGAACCCATCTGAGGGTTCAGCCTGATCCGCCAAGCATGCAGTGTGGTGTGCTATAAATACCAAGCCATAACTTGATTTTTGGCTAACCCTTTTAGGACATATATTCACACACTCTCTCAACTAACTCAGTAACCTTTTGATTTGTGATTCTCTTATGTAGCAAGGGACTTCACAAGATCATTCAAGAAGCTACAAGCTTCAACTCTAAAGTTGCAAGTCTTGGTAGCTTGGTCGTGCATAAGCTTTGATAGTTTATACTTCATGTGTGTTATGTATATAGATGTAAGTGGTTAGTATTTTAGGCCTCAAAATACGTAGTGTGTCGGGAGTTGTTGTACCCTTGTAAAAGAACTAACGGGAGTGGTTGTACCCTTGGAAAAGAACTCGACATCTAGCTTAGTGTCGGTAAAAGTGTAAGCGACGAATGGGAGTGGTTGTACCCTTGTAAAAGAACTCGACATCTAGCTTAGTGTCGGTAAAAGTGTAAGCGACGTTGTAAAGGTTTTCTCCGCCGGTGAAAGGAGCTTGTTGATTAGTGCTTATAACTCTCGAGTTGGAAACTCGGGGCGTGGATGTAGGGCAAGGAAAAAGAGTCCTTGTAGCCGAACCACGATAAACAATCGTGTTGTGGTTTGATCGTTTCTTTCTTTATCTTTGCTTATTACATGTTGTCTTTTAGTTATAATTGCTAATCACATATAAAGCTTTCCAAAAGAATTAAAACAAGTAAAGTTGTATTTATATCTTGAAACAAATGTAAAGCTTTTCAAAGAACTAAAACAAGTAAAGTTAGGATCATCACAAGTAAAGCTTTTCAAAGTATGAAACAAGTAAAGTTAGAATTGTTATTCACATGAAAAGCTTTTCAAAGAATCAAACATATAAAGTTGTGTTTATATCTTTAAGCAAACGTAAAGTTTCTAAAAGGATATTTAAGCTAAATAAGAATCGAAAAAGCGGTAAACTATTCAACCCCCCTTCTAGTTTTCCACAAAAATAAAATCTTACTAGAAAGGAATCTAGCAAGTAGACCTAATAAAAAGAAATTCTAACCTAGACAATAACTATTCCCCGGGCTGCGGCGCCAAAAACTTGATGTACGTGGGAATCGCAACAAGCTTTACCTCTCAAGGGATCTTGAGAAGCTTACAACCCCCACCAGGCAGTGTACCTGATAGTTGTAGTATAGTATAGTGACAAGTACCGGGGGATTGATCGTTCAGCTAGGAATAGTGTCGCTAGGATTAGAAAACCTAAATACTAGTTCTAAAGGTGAGGGATGATTATTTTTGTATTTTTATATTTTTTAGAAAGCAAGTAAAAATCTCGGGTTTGAAGGATTTGGGCGGAATTAGTTGCTAGTCAACTAACCCAATACTAAAGATGCAATCAAAATAAAATACTAAAAATGAAAATAAACTAAATTAACTAAGGTTGTGAGCAAATAGTGGAGAAAATGTGTTTACTTAGATTTCACTACTCCCTAGACATCTTTTACATGTTAATTACTTGTTATAGTTGCGTGGATGACGGATTGTATTCCTTAATACCATTCATGGGGTGGCGCACTTAACTCCCCAATCCTATGAGCTCTTATCTCCTCCTATGCCATGCCCAGCACTACCATAGGGATTATAAACAGTGGCTCATGCATTAAATACAACCAATAAAAACCTAGTGCACATCAGTTCATGTTTCCTAAGACGTTCAAGCATGTTACCATTTGGAGATCTGCCAGTTTTCTTAAGCCTACCATCGAATTCATTCATCCAAAACAACTACAAACAAGTAATCAACACATAATTAACATCTAGGTTTCATTAGATCCAAGCAAACAAAAGATAGATCTAGCCTAGCATGATGGAATTAAGACAAAAACAAGATATAGACAACCAACACATAGACATATTGATTGAATTAAAAGAATACTTATCTCAATTACACATGAAAGGTATCAAGGGCTTAGAACCCTTGAAAAACCTGTAAAATTAGCACCAAGTTCATACTTAGGGTTTCTCCAAAACTTCTTGATGAGGCGAAAAATGATCCGTTTTTAGGGGGTCATTTAAGCCCGAATCCGACTTTATTTGATCAAATATTGCCCTAAATCGTTCCTTTTGTGATTTTAGGTGTTTGGAGAGTGAATTCTGGAAAAGAAGCCATTTTGGACGTTTTTGGAGCATAAAAGTGAAGAAAACGGCAAAGTACCAAATTTCCATGCTGAAGACACAAGGTGACAGCGTCAAGAGTTACATCTTGACGGCGTCAGACATGAGGAATAAAATACCGAAGGTGGTGACGGCGTCAAACGTCATCATGACGGCGTCAAAGTGGCAAGAATAAAATACCGTGGTTGGTGACGGCGTCACATAGGCCGTCATAAGTAGATCAAGGACGTCCGAGGAAGTATTTGGCGGCGAGGTGACGGCGTCACATGGTGGTCTTGACGCCGTCAGCCTAGTTTTCCTATATATAGTTTTCTAGTTTTTTCATTAAAAGAAGAGAGAAGTTTTGGTGAAACCCTAAAGACGAATTTGGTGTATCTTTTACAGGTTTTTCAAGGGTTCCAAACCCTTGAGACCTTGCATTGTAATTGAGATAAGTGTTCTTCCAATTCAATCAATATGTCTATGTGTTGGTTGTTTATATCTTGTTATTGTCTCAATTCCACTATGCTAGGCTAGATCTCTCTTGTGTTTGCTTAGATCTAATGAAGCCTAGATGTTGATTATGTGTTGATTACTTGTCTATTCTTGTCTTGGATGAATGATTTTATATGTTAGGCTTAAGAAAACTGGCAGATCTTCAAATGGTAACATGCTTGAACGTCTTAAGAAACATGAACCGATGCATACTAGGTCTTTATTGGTTGTATTTAATGCATGAGCCACTGTTTACAATCCCTATAGTTGTGCTGGGTCATGGTGTAGGAGGAGATAAGAGCTCATAGAGTTGGGGAGTTATGTATGCCACCCCACGAATGGTATTAAGGAATACAATCCGTCATCCATACAAGTATAACAAGTAATTAACGTGTAAAAGATATCTAGGGAGTAGTGAAGTCTAAGTAAACACAATTTCTCCAATTACTGCTCACAACCTTAGTGTAATTTAGTTTAATTTCATTTTCAGTATTTTATTTTAATTATATATTAGCTTTGGGTTAGTTGAATAGCAACTAATTCCGCCCACTCTTCCAAAACCCGAGATTTTACTTGCTTTCATAAAAATATAAAAATACAAAAATAATCATCCCTCACCTTTAGAACTATTAATTAGGTTTTCTAATCCTAGCGACACTATTCCTAAGCTGAACGATCAATCCCCCGGTACTTGTCACTATACTATACTACAACGATCAGGTACACTGCCTGGTGGGGGTTGTAAGCTTCTCGAGATCCCTTGAGAGGTAAAGCCTGTTGCGATTCCCACGCATCAAGTTTTTGGCGCCGCAGCCCGGGGAATAGTTATTGTCTAGGTTAGGATTTCTTTTTATTAGGTCTACTTGCTAGATTCCTTTCTAGTAAGATTTTTATTTTTATTTTTAGGTCTTCTTTAGTCTATCTTATTTCTTTGTGTCTTTGTTCGTAAACCGTTTCGATGGATAACAATAACATTGATCGGCTGATTCCTGTTATTCGTATTTTTCGTCGTAGGATGTTCCAATTACCCGCCCCACTTCCTTTAGCAGAAAATGAGAACCCACCTAACCTCTCACCCAACCACCATTTTGACAATAATTCTGAGCTAGAAGAGTCTGATCATGATGATGACCGTAGAGCTAGTCCTTTTTACTATTTAGACTCCGATGAGGATCTTGATGATGGTGACGTAATTAATGAGGATAGAATGGAAGAGGAAATAAACCCTCTTAGGTATGTTGACCCTAGAACTAGGATCGAGTGCGATAGTTCATTTAACATGCAATTCCCTTGTAAGATTGGATTTAAAAGCTTTAATGCCTATCTCAACTCATCCCTTCCAATGAACATAATCTCACGTCACGAATACAATAAAATCATGATAGAGGAGTTAGAATACAAGGGGGAAAACGTTATTGCTAAGACAATACCACTGCACGTGTTTGTAGGAAGGTTGGTTTATCTTGTTGAGTTCATGGTTATGGAGAATCTAGGAGAGTTTATCGATAATAAATTGACCCAAGTTGTGTTTGGAAAACCCTTCAAACGATTGACCGACCTCGATGAAAAACTCATAGAAGGGCTAATTACATTCTCGGATGGGGATGAAGATTTTGTCTATCAAATGCCCCGCGCACACCCTAGGTTCAAAGATTTTTCCATGGAAAAGTGTAGTAGGTATCCGCCCATGGAAATGCTAAGTGAGAATGATAAGAGAAAGGGACTTAAGTACACGCATGAAAAGAATAAAAAGTACTATCGCGGGTACCTAGAGCTAGGAGAAGAATATAAGAAAGATGAGGCGACAATTAGATGGCTCACACTTGGTTATGTGAGCATAAGCGATACACGATAGCCCATGACTTTGAGTCTAGCTACAAGACTCGTAAATAAAGAAAAGCGCTTCTTGGGAGGCAACCCATGTTTTGTGTGATTTTATTTGTTTGATTGTTATTTGCTTCCGTATGCATGTTTTATTTTTATTGTTGGTTGATCATGTTTCTCAATTAAAATGTGGAAATACTTTATTATGTTGTTTGGCCTAGTCTTAACTTCAACCTAAAGGTATTTTTGCAAAAGATAAGTGTAAGGGGAAACCCCAAATATGTTTTTAAGAAACAAACCGATCATGATTCTCCACAATATTAAATGAACATGTATATTCGTATTTGTTAGAGTCAAATGCTTGTATTGAGTCATAATGAGGTTTTGCAGGATTTTCCAGGAAGTAGGACAAAGTTTTTCCAGAAACTTTCCGGAAACTTAACATAAGAATTTCTGCAGGTCCATTCTGACGGCGTCAGAGTATTACTCTTGACGGCGTCAGGAGTTAAAATCTGGAAATTTTACCGGTTTTGTTTTTCTAACGGAGTCTTATGGTTTTTGTGAATTATTAAGTTTTATAATCTCCAGGAAATCTGCAAACTTCATTCCACAAGCATTATATCTTACTTTGTTTTCTAGGATTTAGTAACTTATATAGGATGCCGCCGATTTTAAGCGAGGTTGCCTTGTCTATTGTTGTCAGGATTTACAGGTTATTTTCGACAAGAAGATGATTTATATTCTGGAAGGGAAGCTTTGATTGTTCGTTTTCTTGGAGGAAGATTTAACCTGGCCAACCTATAATCCATACCGAGCGAATCAGGGGAGTATTTGATTTCATTCTCTTTACTTTTTCACTTTTACATTCTTTACTTGAACATTGGGGACAATGTTCATCCTAAGTGTAAGGAGAGGGTAAAAAGATGATACCTTACATATGCACTTTCGCTTGAGTTTGTTTTGTTTGATAGTAGATGTGTAATAAAACTATGAGAAATACTTGTTAGTGTAATTTTAGCGCCAAATTTAAATTTTTTTACAACATTTAGGAGTGAAACTTTAGCCATAGCACGCGTCTCATGGATAGGAGGTTGTATGACTAGCACATAACCGTATATTCAGAAAAATTTTCCACCCAAAAATGTGAGGTTCGCCTTTAGATTTGATAGGAAAAGCATTCATTATTGGTGCTTATGAGTGTACCGGTAGCATTTAGATTCTAGAACTTGCGTTAGTGATGCATCCCGAGACCGCTAGTGAGACTACATTCGTGTGGTAGGATTTACTACAAGATAAGAGGCATTAGGATCACCCTTGTGTTAAACCCGTATTACAATTACTTGACCATTTAAGTCATATTACTTGGCTAGTTAAGTCAACTAATTTTTCCCACACCCTTAGTGTTGTACTCATTTTTAGTACACGATACCCCTAGTACACCCCTCCGAGCCTATCTTTTCGTTTCTAACTTTAAGCATTTTACTTAAAGGAAGAATTTGTTACACCCCACTTAAATGTACAACCAAATCGCCTTAGCCTTCCGTGTATGCGCTCATTTTTAGTGCATTATTGTTATTTGTTAAACCCTAAGTTAACTTTCTAATTGATTACATGGTTGCTAAGTCGAGTCATATCCTTGTACATATTGTTTTGGGACGATTGGGACTCATGGGTAAGTACTTATTTTATGGAGTAATGGGGAAGAACATAATATTATTACCCCCATATGTACGTTAATCTTAAAAGTGCTCCAAGTGTTTTGATTTTCTTAAATCGAGTCATTAGTATAGTTTATTGTAAAGTATGTAAAGATTCAAGTGTAAGGGGAACGTTCATACCCCTATGATGTATTATTTTGGATGGTAGGGTAAGAGTGTATGCAAAAAAAAAAAAAAAAAAAAAAAATCGAAAAAAAATCAAGAAAAAGAAAAAAAAAAAAAAAAAAAAGAGAGAAAAAAAACATACGGACTACCATCCCGTTTTCATTATATGTTCATTTTATGTTTTTGTTATTTTTCATTCATTAGCTTAAGTCGAGTCTAGTCTTGGCTTAGCAACGCCATCTTGTACATGTAATTAACCAAGATTGTTAACTCGCCACCAGTAAAACTTCCTTTATCCAACAAAACCGTGTAATTCATATCCATACACCTAACGTTACAACCCTTTTAAAAGACCTCTTTGATAGTTTATCCTAGGTGCTTACGCCATGTGGTGGAGGTTTGATCCTTTCCCAAGCCTATGGTAATCTATTTTGCTATGACAGGTAGTGAGAGATATCTTCCATTTCCATAATGTTATATTACTTTATTACACCCGAGAGATGTGAGTTTCTAAACACTATTTGTGAGGTGCTTGTATATGACCTCCGTGCTTGTCTATTGGTCTTTAGTGGAACGATTATTTATTGTAATTACTTTTATATTAGTGTTAAATGACCCCTAATTTGTCTTTTGAGTAGAATAAAAGCTCATTTGCTTGAGGACAAGCAAATCTCAAGTGTAAGGGTATATGATGAGGCGAAAAATGATCCATTTTTAGGGGGTCATTTAAGCCCGAATCCGACTTTATTTGATCAAATATTGCCCTAAATCGTTCCTTTTGTGATTTTAGGTGTTTTGAGAGTGAATTCTGGAAAAGAAGCCATTTTGGACGTTTTTGGAGCATAAAAGTGAAGAAAACGGCAAAGTACCAAATTTCCATGCTGAAGACACAAGGTGACGGCGTCAAGAGTTACATCTTGACGGCGTCAGACACGAGGAATAAAATACCGAAGGTGGTGACGGCGTCAAACGTCATCATGACGGCGTCAAAGTGGCAAGAATATAATACCGTGGTTGGTGACGGCGTCACATAGGCCGTCATAAGTAGATCAAGGACGTCCGAGGAAGTATTTGGCGGCGAGGTGACGGCGTCACATGGTGGTCTTGACGCCGTCAGCCTAGTTTTCCTATATATAGTTTTCTAGTTTTTTCATTAAAAGAAGAGAGAAGTTTTGGTGAAACCTTAAAGACGAATTTGGTGTATCTTTTACAGGTTTTTCAAGGGTTCCAAACCCTTGAGACCTTGCATTGTAATTGAGATAAGTGTTCTTCCAATTCAATCAATATGTCTATGTGTTGGTTGTTTATATCTTGTTATTGTCTCAATTCCACTATGCTAGGCTAGATCTCTCTTGTGTTTGCTTAGATCTAATGAAACCTAGATGTTGATTATGTGTTGATTACTTGTCTATTCTTGTCTTGGATGAATGATTTTCTATGTTAGGCTTAAGAAAACTGGCAGATCTTCAAATGGTAACATGCTTGAACGTCTTAAGAAACATGAACCGAGGCGTACTAGGTCTTTATTGGTTGTATTTAATGCATGAGCCACTGTTTACAATCCCTATAGTTGTGCTGGGTCATGGTGTAGGAGGAGATAAGAGCTCATAGAGTTGGGGAGTTATGTATGCCACCCCACGAATGGTATTAAGGAATACAATCCGTCATCCATACAAGTATAACAAGTAATTAACGTGTAAAAGATATCTAGGGAGTAGTGAAGTCTAAGTAAACACAATTTCTCCAATTACTGCTCACAACCTTAGTGTAATTTAGTTTAATTTCATTTTCAGTATTTTATTTTAATTATATATTAGCTTTGGGTTAGTTGAATAGCAACTAATTCCGCCCACTCTTCCAAAACCCGAGATTTTACTTGCTTTCATAAAAATATAAAAATACAAAAATAATCATCCCTCACCTTTAGAACTATTAATTAGGTTTTCTAATCCTAGCGACACTATTCCTAAGCTGAACGATCAATCCCCCGGTACTTGTCACTATACTATACTACAACGATCAGGTACACTGCCTGGTGAGGGTTGTAAGCTTCTCGAGATCCCTTGAGAGGTAAAGCCTGTTGCGATTTTCACGCATCACTTCTCTCTTTTAATGTGTGAAAATTAGAAAATATATATAGGAAATAGGGTCTGACGGCGTCAAGACAAACCTTGTGACGCCGTCACTTAGCCACCAAAATATTTCTCGGACTGCCTTGATCTACTTTTGACGCCGTCATGTGTTAGCATTTTCCAGGCCGTCATGCATTTTACTCTTGACGCCCTACTTCGTGATGCCGTCAAATCTGTACTGGATCGTCATGGAAATTACTCTTGACGCTGTCAGGAATTCCTTCTTGACGCCGTCACCTACTGTTCCCAGCAAGGAAAATTAAGACTTTGGCATTTTCTTCACTTTTATGCTCCAAAAACGTCTGAATTGCTTCCTTTTCTAGATTTCTCTCCCAAAGTACCTAAAATCACAAAAGGAACGATTTAGGGCAATATTTGATCAAATAAATGCAATTCCGGGCTTAAATGACCCCCTAAAAGTGGTTCATTTTTCGCCTCATCAATATTGCATGTATCAATTAAACATGCTGAAAAACGTAAAGAACAAAATAGAGATTGTTATGTAAAGCGCAAAAAGAAAAAAAATTGAGCAAAATCATTAATGGAGACGTCCCTCTGTCCATTATGGATAACAATAAAGGTTTAATTAATTTATAAAATAGAATATAAAAGGATAATAATTTTGTCAAAGGATAATAACGTTGTCAAAGGTTTAATGAAGCTTGTTATAAAAAATATGAAAAAAGCGCTCGCTGGATGAAACAATTTAAACCATATTTTACTAAGTAAACCAATTATATTTTTGGTTTATTTGTTTGTATGCTATACTATATCTCATTTTGCAATGACATTTTTATTTTAGTATATATGTGTAACACCCCCAAAATTTGGTACAGCGGAAGACTCAACAAGCTTTCGGGGTGTTACGAGGATTGATATCCATTCAAAGTCATGAAAGAACGAGATAAAGTAAACATAAGTAAAACACAACCAAAACGGAGTTTTAAAGTTTACATTCATCCCAAATTTATCAAAGTAAGGCCCAAAAGAAGTAAAAGTAGATCCAACATTACATATCAGAGTTTCTAGAAAAATAGATCCTTAACCGCATAGCCAAGCCAAATCTCCAATCCAAGCATCCAAGTGCATCACTTAATTACCTGAGAAAACGTGCTAAAATTCAGCTTTCGCTGGTGAGATCATAGGTTTATATTCAATATCAAATCAAGTGGACATATACGCAAAACGCTTGTTAGCTAGACTAGGGCTCAATCCTCAACGCAAAATCCTATAGTGCACACTATAGATCATCCAAAATCCTCAAATAAGCCAATCTCATAATCCAACCATTATTTAGTCCACACGCGATGGTTCACTATGTGACTAGGGTTGATGTAACTCATCTAACCAAATCTAGTCCACATGCGATGGTTCACTATGTGACTAAGGTTGTTGTAACATCCGTCTAACCATATCTAGTCCACACGCGATAATTCACTATGTGACTAAGGTTGACATAACATCCTAGTTCCATAAGCATAGCAAGTTTTGAAAAACAAAAGTGATAATAGTCCACATAAAACAATTTGCACGTTTCTCACCCCAAGTATTGAAAACAAAGTTCAAGAGAAAAAGTGGGGCTATGACTCACCTCAAGTCCAGAAATCAGCAAGAAAAATTGGTAGAAGTAAGATGTATCACAACTCAAAAAGACAGCAACTACAGACTCGACACTTCCTAACAATATAAACTCGTTTTAGGATCATTTACTCAAAATCAATTATTCCCAATCCCAAACGTATTCCATTTTACTTTCCGAAAATCCATTTCTCGTATTATTCTCGTATTAGTTTGGAGTTTGGTATCCATGAGGGTGGAGGGTCGACACAACACAAAATAAGAAGCCACAACGAAAAAGATTAATAAAACAATCTATAGGTCTAATATTAGCCCAAAAAATTATTTAAATAAATCATCGAAGTTTATCAAATCCGTCGATTTGGTAATCCCCCATATTTATTTACTTAATATATCACTCCAAGATTATACCCAAAACCTAAATCGCATAGCACGTATAGTACTATATGGTATGTATCAAAGTTTAATAAATTCACTAATTACGTCGTCAAGCTTACCAAATTCGTCAACTTGGCAAACTTCACGAGATATTTAGTAATCCATTATTCTCGTACACATACCACAACCTATGGGCGTCGTAGGATACGATGCCCATTAATATACTCATTTTATATAACTAAATAGCTCTCATTTAATCCGTCGATTAGATAAGTTACGTAGTTATTGAAAGTGAATGTATTAATGTCACATATCCGTGACAAACACAAAAGTCACCAAAATAAATAATATAGCCCACTTGGACTCAAGTGACCACGACTTCGTATAACTCGATAATTTCCACGTTTATTTTAAAAATGTATTTTATTTAATATAATTATCCAACGTTATAGACTTCATTGTCATTTATAGTTGTTTTATTATAATAACGTTCCCGACATTTATTACACTATTCACATAGTATAATATATATCATCGCGTTATTATAATATTACTCGTGATCGTTTTATTTTTAATATACGCACTTATATAGTTATATATACGTTTTCATGTCTATATACTTATATAAACGTTTATATTATTAATAATATTATTACGAGTTTTATTATTTATGTTTGATTATAAATAATTATCGAGTCATATAGATGGTCACATGTCTGAGTCATCACTCTCGGCTCATTGTCCAAGTCCAAGTAAAAATGATAATCAAGTCATACCAAGTAATCAATCTCAGTCCAACAATTCCCAAAAAACGTGCTACAACCCTAACCTATGTCCGTCAATCTAATAAACCATCTCGAAACCAGTTCCAATTACTCTTCATCAATAACTCCATAATCATCACAATAAATCCATTATCGAGACTACTAAGGTCTCGACCCAACCAAGTACATCGGCCGAAAATCAACTACCACAACAACCAAAATAATAAGACTGAAGCTAACGGGCGTTGCACCTCAACCACAACCGACGATTCCCACGCGTCTCCCCCACTAGCTCGAAGAAAAGCACGCGTCGCCAAGCAATCTTTTGATTGTTTTGGTTGCTTGGCCGACCGAAAGAATTGCAACATCGACGCATATTTTTTTGACTGTTGGGGGCTTGTTTTCAACCATTGCACCCTTTCTAAAATGAAGGAAAAATATAAATGAAACCATTGCCTGTAATTTAGGTTTTTTTTTTTGGTTCTCTGTCTTTGAAAAAAAAGACGAAGGAGGCGTACAAATTTGTAAGGGGTTTTAGGTTTATTAACTTATTTATTTGTCTTTTAGAAATAGGCCCATCAAAGCCCATTTACACTTGCAATCTTAGTCTACATAATTACCATGCCCATTTA
Source organism: Artemisia argyi (assembly GCA_030686995.1). Lineage (NCBI taxonomy): Eukaryota > Viridiplantae > Streptophyta > Magnoliopsida > Asterales > Asteraceae > Artemisia > Artemisia argyi. The sequence goes on along the minus strand of CM060697.1, from coordinate 161,765,530 downwards.
CATTGAATCTACAATGAATCTACAAAATATAGTTTGTTTTAGTTTAATTTAAAAAGAAAAAAAAAAGAAAAAAAATTGTTATGGGGTTGCTTTTGTGGTCACCACTAGCTAATTGTGGTTGGGGTGGAGTTATGGAGAGAGAAAGCTGATGTGGCGCTGACGTGGCGGAGTTGCTTGGGTGTGAAAGTGGTCACCACTTGCATTAGTCTAACAACATGAACACAACAAGAAAGTCATCACATTATATGTAATCCGGGTTGGTTTACCAAGCCAAACCCGAGCCAAGTGACCCACTTGGGTCTCGGCTAGAATTATGAGTCAAGAAAGACTCAACCAATGACCACCTTGGTCTCGGCTAAAGCTCAAACGAGCACACCAAGGCTGCCAACAAGGACCCTTTTGGGTCGCACATAACCAACAACGACAAGAGCTAGGCTCGTTCAAAACGAGCCACCAATCAAATCCAACATAACAAGGCTCTCACTGAATATACTAGGTCAAAACCCAACAAGAAAATCAAGCCATAGGCTCGAACCACACGAGACCGTGATCCACGGCTCGTGTAACGAGTCGACCCAAATCCAAAACCCAAGAAACGGATACCAAACGAGTTTTTCATCATCAAAAATACTATTTCCCATTAAAGTTTGCAAAACCCATTCAAGAAAACTTAGTGTACCCACGACTTGGGTACCAAATCAAAACATACGAGTTGAAACTCGTGTCACTCACCTTCAAAAAGGCTCCAAAACTACGTTTCTTCAAAAACCTAACAAGAAAAGATGAAAAGGTGGTGTTTATGTGGCGGTGGTGGTGATTTCGAGGTGTTAGAGGTGGTTGTAGGGCGCGTGAGTTATACCAAAAGATAGATCGTGATGAGATGGTTAAGATGGTGGTGATAGTTTGGTCGTGGAGGTGGCGGTGTGACAGTGGTGGCCGGTTATTGGTGGCGGCGGCTAGGGTGTTAAAGGGGAGAGAGAGAGATTGAAAAAAGATGATAAAGGTGTGGTGTGTGTTGTGTTTGTTTCCAGGGACAAAACCACAAGTACGTTTTTTGTAGATACTCTTTTAAAAAAAAATAATAAATGTATTAATTATAATAATAATAATAATAATAATAATAATAATAATAATAATAATAATAATAATAATAATAATAATAATAATAATAATAATAATAGTATTATTAATATCAAAGGTAAGATGACTAGGTGTAGAATACACGGACCAAAACCCGAAACTTATTTAAAATATATCAACTCTCTCGAACCAAGCTCGTTCCCAATAATTATGAAATACCACGATACGTTCCAAAAATATATAAAGTCGAACCGTAAATTCAAAACATTAAATTTTCGTTAGGTCGTTATAGTGCCGGAGTCAACGTTGTGCCAAATAAAATCTCGAAATAAATTCTCATCACATCGATAATCCAAATTCGATTCCATAAAAATTTTAAATATAATCAACCACAATATAGGTTTTACAAGTTCGTTACGAATAAAATTTCAAACATAAATTTATAAACGAACTTTTACGTAATGCGGGTTTTCAAAATGGCTCTCTAATTTGCCAGTTGTCACAATATGTTTGTAAGATGATACTTATGTTGACGTCGTAACTATGTTCGCATAACATTTTATCGCAAATATTTAAATTACCGGATACCCGCTGCCGCAAAGTGCGGGTACCCAGCTAGTTGTAAAAAAAAAAATACGAACCTCATTTACTTACTGTTTTGGATTTGTCAATCGGTAGCTAGATGTTGAAACTAGTTTATTAGTGGGAATGTTTGGATTAGTAGCAGGGCCGGTCTTGTGATTTTGCTATCCTGGGCGAGATTTTTCAAAAATGCCCCCACTAATTATTGTAATGACAAAATGCGCAATCTTTATGGATTTGGCACTTTGGCTTCATGACAAGACCCACAGTCAACTTAATAAAAATTGAACAAGTAGTTAACTATTTTAATTTTTACAGTAAATTTTTATGTTTGAAGATTTTGTGACTGACTCATGATTTTTTGTCAAGAAGCACATAAACAAATTTCCCTCGTTTCTGCTAGATGCTAATCGTGTGTAGACCGCCAAATACTTTTTTTTTTACACAATATTAACTATCAATATCTAGTTGAAGCTATTATATAACTAGTTTAATTAGTTGTATATTATGATATACTTTTTTTCATTCAGTTTTAGTATTGGTTAGATATAGAATTTTGTTAGAAACAAAGCCAAAATGCAAATAAAAATTATAAACATGGAAACAAAGGATATTGTAAAACAATAAGACTGATTTGATTATATGAAAATACTTCGTATAAGAAATTTACATATTTAAAAGAAAATAGTTAAATAGTAAAGTAACAAAATTTTCTATTTTATTTCAAAAATAAAAGCCAAATATATATTTTTTTTAGTTTGTCAGTTATCTCTCCTCCATTATTGTGTATCTTCTTCCTTCTGAAACTCAAGTCACCATTTTCAAAACTCTACATGTTTCCACCTTATCACGGAGAATCAATCCACAGTACTAAGAATTTGATGCCCTCTATTTGTGTGATGCCCTAGGCGGTCGCCCGGCTCGCCCTACCCTCGGGCCGACCCTGAATTTAGTAGGTGATCCTACAATTGTTCGTATAATCATTTAGTGAGGCTCTTTATGTTTATCTTCACTAGTATCTTTTTCTATAGGGTTTGCTAACGATAAACTTTAGAGTTGTGGTTAATATGATCATTTTTACTACAATTAGTTGTAAGAAACTAATTTATTCAATGAAAATGAAGTGTTTATTGTGTATTCATAACTTTAGGGATTTTATTCACTTTTATCAATCATTCATTAGTTCATATGTAATAAAATAAAACTCGAACTTTTAGAACGACTATTAGCAAAACCTTTTTTATAAATTGAATTCTTTGTTTTCGAAAAGAAAGAAAAATGAAAATTTACATCATTAATCCTCGAAGTTGATTAAAATCTTGTGTAAAGTCCTTTTTTAAAATATCGCCATTGGTCCCTAGTACAGTATCTTAATTTTAAAGGGATGTGTTAACCGGACCCTCCCTACCATGGGGGGTCCACCTACTTTAATCAAAATGTACAAGTTTTAATGCAGATAGTACAGGCGGCGGCAACACTGTCTTTCACAAACCCTCCCTATAGGAGGTCCGGTTACTCATGCCATTTTAAAACGCTGATCATTCAAATGACCAATTATCATTTAGTAACTTGTTAAATATTAGGGTCACGTGGTCTTATCATTACATACACATCCAAACATCATTTAACCACCCACACGCAATATACCTTCATCAAAACACGTGTCTTCTTCAACCTCTCATGCCACCCTAGTGCCCTACCCCTACCTTCACATCCACCGTTCCAACTCAAAAGTCAAAACACAACACAATTCATTTATTTGTCTACTTTATAACTCATATTCGCAAAACATATAGGTTTTTTGGTTTTTCTAACAACAACCTTTAGGCTTGTGGCTAAGCAAATATTTTTTTTATTACAATACCACCTATGAATAATTCTAATTGGATTATTATCCCTCAAAGAAATGTAAATAACCACGAAAATAGTGAATATACAATTGATATTTGATTGTTATTAGTTGAATTGTATTTTTCAATGTTGCAAAAAACGGCCTACAAGGCCTTGTAATCGTCGATTCCAAGCTACAAGGCCCTGGAACTTGGAGACATTTACAAGGAAGTCGGCCGATTAATCGGCGATTACAAGGTTTTGGGCCGATTAATCGGCTAAAAAACGCAACTAGACCCTCGACCGCCTCAGGACCGATTCACGATTTTTGCAACATTGGTATTTTTACAAACAATTATAATAAAATAAAATCTCTTAATCACAACCCATGGGTTGTCCTTAAAAACCTCATATTCTTACACTTTAGTTAATAATTAATATGACCTTTTTAAGATTTTTGCAAACTCTAATTTTTTATTTTTTTAAATATTAATTTTAATTTTGTCTCAAGATTAACTTATATATAAGCATTGATTTAAACTTTGGAGATTTGTAGGTCTAACAACGATCAGGTGACTGCAGATAAGCACGACGACAGTGATTAGAGAATAGTCGTGACATTGCGATTTTGATCACAATGTTGTGTGTGTTTGATAGCGAATAAAATACGAGTGTTTATGTTTGTTTTTTGCTTTCAAATGAGCTGAGAACAAGATATGCGCCTATGTGTGTTGGACTTAATTAGGGTGAGATGATGTAAGGGGCGCCGACGATGGTAATAATGAAGGAGGAGATGGAGGTAGAGGTAAGCAGGTAGGCTGATCCTGAGTTATTGAAAGCCCTTTGACCAAACAATCAAAAAATGCTCCTACTAAAAATTGTATACTTAAAAAACACTATCTAATATAATACAATCCTTGAAAGTTGAAACTATAATACATTTACGGAGCACAACATATTCGTCAAGCCGTGAAAACTAGACAACATTTCCAACTATCATTGGTTCAAATCTTTAAAATATTTTATCAATAAAAATTGGCGCATATGCCTAACTTGTTTATGAAAACACTCTACAACTACATCATATCACGTCAGACCACAAGTTTGAAATCATAAAAACCTAATAATCTTTTAATAATAAGTTGTTTAATAAGAAAATTAAAGAAATCACCGAGTTCAGTTTTTTTGTATAATCCCACGTGACACTTTTAAGAAAGGAGCTGATTCGCACACCAAACTTTTTTATTCTTGTATCATACTCTGTGCATTACAGTGTTGTATTGTGTACTCTCTGTGCATTACAATGTTGTACAAAATGGTGTGTTTAACAAAAAAAAAAAAAAAAAAAATAGTGTGCGAATCAATCCCCTTTTAAGAATGTACAAAACTAAAAGTTTCTTTCCTGTGTTAAACCAATTCACTTCATCTTCCCTGTTATACCACATTTCTCGCCAAAATTTTTAACATACTCACTCCGTCCCAAAATATAATACTTTGGTATTTTTGATTGTCTCAAATTTAATGTATACTTTCAATAAAAATCAATCAAAATACTTTTAAGTGGGTGAGAATGAAATTATATTGGTTAATATTGTAAGAGGCCAACTTTTCTTAAACTTTATTAAATTAAAAATGAACATATAATTTGAGATAGAGGGAGTATAAATTAAAAACTATAGATTTGATTGCCTCAATTTGTTTGATGCTCCGGGTCGTCGCCCACCCTTGCCCAACCCTAGGGCCGACTTTGAAGGTAGGGGCGAGGGAGGTTAAAAAAGGGTTTGTTCAGGTTCATTTTGTGGAAAAAAAAGGTTGTTTTTATGAAAGTGTGTGTGTTGTGTGTGTGGGGGTGGGAGTGGGTTAAATGTTAGATGTGTATGTAATACAAAGACCACTTTGCCCTCATACTTAACGAGTTATTTAACGGTCAATAGCTATTTGGATGATTGGCGCATCAAAAACCTGAGGTATAGGGGCTAATGACGATATTTTTTAAACGTAGGTAATTAGAGAAGACAAAACAACTAAATATGGGAAATTAAATTTATATATAGTCGCCTCATATCACGAACCCTTGAATCATTAAAAAAGAAGTCTAAGCTTTAACGATTAATTCTGTATTGCGATCAAGATTAATTTAAGGTAACACTTTTTGCTCTTAAAGCTCGATCTTGGTTATGTCATTCACGTTAGTTAGGATTAAGAGTCTGTTATTAAACTGTAATGTAAGTAGCTTTTTTTTTTTTTTTTTTTTTTTTTTTTTTTTGTTTTTTGTTTTTTGTTTTTTTTTTTTAATAAATAAAAAGCAATTACTCGAACAACAATGCATGTGTGATCGAGACTTGAAAACAAAACTAGCAATGGAAGTTGTTACAGTTACATATTGGAGCCTGGACTTAATATTTGAAAATTATGTGGTGAGCTAGACAGATGTGGATCGATGATGAAAAACTGTGTTTCTAACAACTCATGACCTATTTCTCGAAAGCCCTAATTGACTGGTCAAGTGACGTCTTGCGGCGAGGGAATGATACCAATAGGGCAAGTAATTTTACTTAATTATATTATGATAATCGATCCGATAAAACAATTTGACTTGCACTGTCTTATAGTTATTTGTCAAGAAAGAGACTTAATACAAAAAACAAGAGGACCCTAATTAAAACCACCTATGCTGTACCAAAACAATGTTGTTAAAGTGCCTAGCGCTTAAGCCTTTTGGAAAAACTGGAGTACTAGACCAATCAACTAGGGCTAAATTAGGGTGTATGCATGTCTACCTTAAATATTTTGAGGTTGTCTTAGTATGATGATTTATAATGTAGGAGGCCAGGTTGAGTAACAAGGATGAAAAGTAGTTAGAGAATGAAGTGTGCTTATAGCTAGCTATGAGCTTTTGTATTCATAATGCTAATTATTGTCTCTTACAGAAACTAGAGGTGTTTGGTAATCACTTTTAAAGATTAATGATCAGAATATATATGATTCTGACTTCAGTTCACTTTAGCTTATTGAGATTTTGATACTTGTTCTAGTAATATATCAAATTTAAGAAGACTATCGCAACGCTTTCTTGTTTTTAAACTCTTTATGAGATGATATTAGTATATACATGGTGTATATATTCTAGTATGCAATTCTTATTTTTATGGTCCTTCTTTGCAGGAATTTTGTCTAATACTTCTTTTGTTATTGATCTTGCTTAAAGCTAGGAAAAATGGTAATTATCTTTCAAGTTCGAAGCTATTCAATCCCATTTCTTAATCGTGCATAATTTGTTTCTTTTGTGTTTAAAATAATAATTCAAAATTCTTTCCTGCCAATTATCAGGTGACGTTTACAGCTGGGAGGCTTCGTAGGTTGATGGATAATAAACATAACATCCGTAACATATCTGTCATTGCTGATGTTGATCACGGTACCTATATATATAAGCACTACTATACACACTTTAATTCCTGTTTATCATTTATGATTTTGTTTCGCTTATGCTGCATTTGTCATAACAGGAAAATCAAATTTGATCAGCTCTCTTGTGGCTACTTTCGGCATCACTGCACAAGAAGTTGGTAATTATGTGCGTACGACTAAGACTGACACACGTGTTGATGAAAAGCAAAGTGGTATCTATCTTTACCATGAGATGACTGATGCAGCTCTCAAGAATTTGGAAGGAAAACATAAGGGGAACAAACACCTCATAAATCTTACTGATTCACCTCGACATGTTGATGTTTCTTCTGAGGTCAATTCTGACCTACGTATAACCGATGGTGCATTAGTTGTCGTTGATTATACTAAAGGTGTAAGTGTCCAAACAGAAAGTGTTCTTCGACAAGCCCTCAAAGAAAGGATTCGACCCGTTTTGACCATAAACAAAATTGACCTTTGTTTCTCCCTTAAAGTTGATGGAGAGGAAGCATATCAAAGATTCCAACAGGTTGTTGAAAGTGTTAATGGCATAATTTCAACACATGAGGATCCGCTTCTTGGTGATTTTATGGTTTACCCCAAGAAAGGAACTGTTGCTTTCTCTACTGGGATCCACGGATGGGCTTTTACACTGAATCACTTTGCGAAACTGTATGCTTTTAAGTTTGATATTGATGAGACAAAGATGATGGAAATGCTTTGGGGTGACAACTTCTATGACCCAAAAACGGACGAGTGGACCACTAAGAATACTGGGTCTGAATCTTGCAAACGTGGGTTTGTTCAGTATGTTTACGAGCCTGTTAGACAGGTTATTGACATGTGTATGAATGATCGCCAAAAAGATGTTTTGTGGCCTTGTTTGAAGAAGCTTGGTGTCTTCATCAGGTCTGAAGATAAAAAAAGGTTGACGGGGATGGCATTAATGAAGTGTGTAATGCAGAAATGGCTTCCTGCTGTGAATTTACTTGAAATGATGATATTACATTTGCCTTCACCTTGTACTGCTCAAAGATACCGTGTTGAGAATTTGTATGATGGTCCTTCAGATGATGTTTATGCTAACGCTATTCGAAACTGTGACCCTAATGGCCCGCTTATGTTTTATGTCTCCAAAATGATTCCAGCATCTAATGAGAGTGGACGCTTCTTTGCATTTGGTCGTGTGTTTTCTGGTAAAGTTTCACCTAATATGAAGGTAAGACAAACGGGTCCAAATTATGTCCGAGATGAAACTAGAGATTTGAATGTGAGAAGTGTTCAAAGGACTTTAGTCTGGATGGGAGAGACACAAGTAACACTACTTGATGTTCCTTGCGGAAATACTGTTGCATTAGTCGGTTTGGACCAGTCTGTCACTAAAAACGCAATATTGACAAACATAGAAGAGGTTGAAGGAGCTGATGAATGATGATTACTTTTATTCTTGGTTAAATACGCCTGTTTTTTATTTTTATTTTTTTTATTGATGAGAGACATTTTATGCGTAGTTAGAATACACGTCGTTAGGTTTTTTTAAAGTTAACATGTTGGTTTAAAAGTGAATTATATTAACTTTCAAATGTTTTTACATCATAAGAATAACACCAACAGGAATGGGACAGACCCCACACCTAATACAACAACCTACTCAATACTATCCAATATCTGTCATGCCTATGATATGACTAAACTGACAAAACATAACAAAGAACTAAAACACATCACTGCCACAACATCCATTCCATTAATTCACTATTGAAATGCACCATTACCATCTAGCTACATTTCCATCTTACCCTCTTGCCAATTGCCATGATCACTCACCCAGCACCCACAGTAACCACAGCAAGAAGGGTTAATGGCTTCACTAGGCACCCATAACCCCTCCACTGAAGGGCTCTGCCAGTTATACGTACTACATTTCCATCCCCTGCTTTTCTTATCAGTTGCACAAATGCTTCACAAGTATTTTCTATGCGTTAAGTTGTTATCTGTTTCTGGGCTGTTCATTTTAGTTTAGTTGAGTAGTTAAGGTAATTTTCAAATAGCTGTTATCATATTTACCATGTACTGTCATAGATAATGTCAAACAGTAATTACACAAGTTTGACACTTTGAGTTGGTATTATTTGGGGTCTGAAACATATGTAAATTTTTCGACACATCTATTTAGCAAACAGAATCCAGATTTTACAAACCTAAACTAATTGTTTAACCACATAAGATGCATATATAATGTTTTATTATACATTCAAATATAGTAAACCAAACAAAATGGTAGAGTGATACAGGTATTCATACCACAATAAGCATTAAAGTTTGTACAAAATCAGATGAGCACCAAACTGAGGTTGCAACGTGAGAATGGTATGTGGAGCATGCGAGTATGATGGAGAAAGCTCGAAAGAGAAGCGTTGTAGAATCATAACTAGTGCCATATTTGCTTCTAACATAGCAAAATTTTGTCCGATGCATATACGTGGACCCCCTCCAGATGGAAAGTACGAGGCTAGTCCCTTGCCTGCCTTTGACACACCTTCAGCGAATCTATCTGGGTTGAACTCGTTCACGTCGTCACCCCATATATCAGGGTCATAATGTAAAAGCATCATATGCAACAGGAAGTGTGTCCCAGCCGGTAATGTTATGTTTCCTATTTTTGTTTCTTCATGAATCATTCTTCCTAGTCCTACACCCGGTGGGTATAGCCTAAGTACCTCCCGCAATATCATATTGATCTGCAAAACCGGTACTTATAAGTTATAACCAATACTGTGTGTTGGATAAGGATTGTGTGTATAGTTAAGTGGTAAATTCATAAATCTAAGCACATAGAAACTTACAACTTTTAGGCGACTTAAGCCATCGACATCTGGTTTTTTATCTTTAAACGCATTTAAAACTTCATCTCTAGCGCGATCTTGCCAATTCGCGTGCTGACTCAACAAAATCATCGTCCAAAGTGACCAAATTTGCAGTAGTCTCTTGCCCTGCAAAGTAAAAGAGTTTGCACTCTTCAATGACATCATCAATACTAAGTCTCGAGTAGTTGTTATTCCCTTGCTGTTTGATTTCTTTGTCATTTGAATCCAATAATATGCCCAACAAGTCTTCTTTAATATTTTGGGATAATTACCAAAACGGATCAGTCGCCAAAAACACTTTCCTTAAATAGATTTTTTAAATCACTTTCCTCTAGCGGATCAGGGCAACTTGGCGACTCAACAAGGGTGTGACACGTGTCTTATTATTTTATATATAGTACATGTATGTGTAAGGTATAATGTATAGGACAACTCGTACTTTTTGGGCAACTAGTATAGGGCAACTTTTTGTGATTTAATTTAATTTTATACAATCTTATCACCTAATCCTCATTAATCACATACCCACCTCATTTATTTACACACATTCTTTTACTCATTTACACATACACAATCCACAACCCTCATTTATTTATACCACCAATCCTCACACTCTCTTCTTGTCAAAACTTCCAACCACCACCGAACCTGACAACCACCGTAGCTGAGGAAAACAGTTAAAGAAGTCAACAACAAAAGTTAACATGTTACTACTAATCAAGTGTTAGATGTTATTTTTCATAGATTTGTACATATTAATTGTAGATCTCAGCTGTATTTTATTTCAATATTTGAAAATAGTGTTTTTTTTACAGCCGCCTCTCCGCAGCAACTGGCTTGTCGCCGGAAAGTTGCCGTTGCCGGTACTGTATCGGTGAATATTGATAAAGTAATGTTTATTCTTTTGTTTTCAGATAGATGTGTTATTCTTTAGATCCACATGAGCTTACAATTTTTTTTTTTTTTTTTTTTTTTTTTTTTTTTTTTTTTTTAAAGATAAGAGACGGCCACCATGAAGGATAATCGGACTTGGCTACAGCTGTGGCGGCAGAAGCGGAGTAAAGTTTTTTCAGATAAGATTACATTTTCATGAGTAAATTAACACCTTTGATTGAGTAATATGGTTTGACATATGTGTTAATTAAGTACCAAAAGAAACGTAATACTTATATGGACATATGTTTTAATTATGGACCCAAAAATTACATATGACTTGCATATAATTTGAGATATGTGGTAACACATATGGTTTTAACACAATGTGGCAATAGTTTGAGTTTATATTTGTTAAAGGTTATATTTAAGAAGGTAAAGTTGCAGTTTGATGTACTTGTGGATTGTATGAAAGTGTTTGAATTTGAAGTTGAATGCATCAAGGTATGTAATAGGTCCTCGAATTACTTGATGGATGAATGCTTTGATATGGAATTTACATATCATCTAAAATCATCCATCTACCAAGTAATTCGGCTATACACAGCTTGTTACATTGAACTTCATCTGTAGAACCTCAATTATAAAGATACGTCTTTCCAGCGTTTTTGATGGTATTCTAGAGTTAATTTGAACACCGTCCCTAGTATCATTTGTGTGGTTGATGTTGATCACAAGTTAGTGCCTTTTTTGTAGCCGTATCTTTATGGACGATGTTCAAAAAAACTCTCGAACATCAACAACAACGCTGTAAAGACGTATCTTTATCATTGAGGGGTGTTGATTGCGATAATGATATAGTGTGTATTGTTCATGACAGGCCACACTCCTTCATTATCCCATTCAACACGAGTCCTAATACTCACTTTTATCTAGAATCTACAATTGTATCATACTTTATGTAATCTTAGTTAGCTTAATAGCCCAACGTTGTTGTGTTATGCGTGTTGCTTTATTAAGTAAAATATATTTACTTTAAAGTCCATCACGTTATTCATTTTTTAATATTGACAAACGATGTTACAACATATTTAGCCATTCTTAGTGTCCACAACAGTTCCTTTTGTTATTTCATCAATCTAGCAATTTCCTTGGTGCAAGCTTTTGCTCAAAGAGTGATGAAAAAGCAAAAGGGAGTGGTGGGGGCACTCAGAAGGGTTAAGTATGTTGATTTTAGCCTATTTTAGTTGCACAAAGTAAGCTGTAATAGACATGTAACATCGTGTGTCAATATTGAGAAATGAATAACGTGATGCAGTTTAATAAACTACATAATTACTTGTGTTGTGTTTGTTTCTATTGCATTCTTGACATAAAGTTTGTTTGGTTGTTTCCTTCTTTCCCTAGGCTTTGAAATCGTTAATAAAACTGGTAACAAGAAATGACGAGGCCGTCTGTACGTGGTACCAAACCGCCAGACAGTACCCCCAGAGGATTGCGAAGCCGTTTATTGATAATCAATCCGGAAACCATATCCCCTCCTACACCTCCTGAATTTGACGATCCTTTGGAACTACGACAATGGGTGCCATTTCTAGAGGTATGCAAAAGTTTAACTATGTTTTCCCCTTCAAATTTGGTTATCTACTACCTGTGATATTTACATAAGTTAGATGCGTTAGTCGAGTAGACACGTTGAAACATAAGTAAGTTAGGTTATACAACGATTACATAACTATTAAATTGAATAGGTTCAAACAACCTTAGGGATTACATTTTTCGAAATATTAATGACTACAGCAATCTTAGTTTTCAGGAGATGAGTCTAATCCTAAATGGTCCGAGTCGTAGTCAAATTCTTCAATATCTTCTTGTTCAATCTCCTCATCACCATCCTCTGGTTGGGCATCTTCAAACAAATTCATCCGTGGCATATTGGCCAGTTGGTTCGCATGATCTTCTGCGAGTCGTTTTTTTCTTTGTTTCTCTGTTGCTGCTTCCTTTTGTTCTCGCCCCATGTTTAACTCAAACTCGTTTTCCCACTGGATGTATGTTTCGTCAAAATCCCATACATAGTCATCTGACTTGGGGCTCTTTTTTTTTTCTTCAACAATACCTGTTACATATAAATAAACCAAATTAATTTTTCGTAAGCATAAATAAGTTTCTATTAGATTATTACAAAAAAAATAAAAATCTAACATACATTTATTTTTCTCATCCTTTGATACACTTTTTTCGTCAACCAATTGCTTTCTGCAAAAGATTAACAAAATTAGGACACATAATATACAAGTAATTAATTTTTTAAAACAAAAAGAAAAATAAAACTACATACTTTGGGGGTTTCTCTGTCTGCATCTCAATATTTGCATCAGTTGCTGGTCTTTTTTTTGATGATGAAACTGTTTTGGATGAAGACATTCTTGGTTATGTTTTAGATTAGGATTCACTAGTGTTTAAGATTGGATGATGTAAATTGGGTGAATAGAACCCTGCCTATATAGATGAATAAGAGGGCAAACCAAGAGGCACCATTTGAATTAACTATACTTTATTTATTGGAAGTTCAATGTAATAAATAGTTGAATTTAGTTTAATGTTAAAAGGTGCAATTAACTATTAAAAATAATTGCACTAATATAACTGTAATACAGAGTGTAACCATTATGTAACCAAAACAAACAAATATAATATGTTTAACTTTTATTTGTAGTAGCAATTTAGTTGGCGCAACCTTTTTGTCAAAGAGTGTTGAAAAAACAAAAGGAATTGTTCGGGGGACGCATAAGGGTTGTTCATTTTAGCCTATTACATTTGTACAAACTATGTTGCAATAGACATTTAACATTGTTTTGAGGATCGAAGCAATGAGACCATCATTCACTAACCATACTCAATTAATATAGAATGATAAGAAAGAAAGAGAGGATGTCGTAGAAGTGTCTTTGGTGCAAATACAAATTTTTGCCATATCCTCTTTTTCCTTCTTATCATCCCATATTGATTGAGTCTACCCAAGAATTCTGAGTTCCCAAAATATATTATAAGATACGACATTCATTAGTTTATTAGGTACTTATTTAGGGTCTTTTATTTTGTACATTGAACTTGTGTATGTCATGGCCTTTTTATTTTTAACTAAAATGTTATGTGCAAGGGTTTATTTTGTTATATGTAAAACTTTTGTTATTTTCAATGGTGAATTGATAGTTTTGCATGGGGAAGATGAACTTCCTGCGTCGGTTACTACAGTAGTTATGTCATCCCCTATTTATATTCCTGATTTAGTTACTAAATAATATTTCTAACCTAACTTATCATATCAGCCACCCTACTCCGTCATCCATTATCCATGGCTTCTACTTCTTCCAACAACATCAATGAAATCAAAGCAGCATCTGGGTCTTATAATTTGGCAACAGCATTCAAGTTCTATTTCAACAATGAAATTACTAAAGAGAAGGGTTGTTTGAAAAGATACTTGGATGAGCGTAACCAACTCGAAAAGAAAGTAGAGGACCGTCAGGTTACACTAAATGAGACTCATCATCTGCGTTCATTCAACCAAAAAGCAGTTCAAATTCTTCGTTGTCTAGTTGAAACACAGGAAAGGGAGCGTAAAAGGATTCTTTTGTTGACTGCTCTAATCAATGATATCAGTGACGGGATTCATGAGAAGGAGCGCCAAGCTAAGCTTATGGAGGTTCATGAACAACTCTCCTCTGATGAAGATTAGAGTATCACCATAATTGTTGTCTTTTGGGGTTATATTTTCGTACTTGTCTTTGTTTCTTTATGTTGAATGCTTGATTATCAAATGGCTGTAAGCCTCAAATTGTAATGACTTTGAATTATAATGAAAATTAAGTTTTTGGTTTTTCCTTTTTCAATTGTTGATGCAAATGCGAATCTCATCCATTTGTTGTGGTTGTTTAGTATGGACATGATTTGTCATGGCATATTAATTCTCTATTTGTTCCATATCATATACTTTTTTCTACTGGATCTCCACTACACATAAATTCATTCAATATTGAATATTTAAATCATAGTCATATTTAAACAACAGGTTATATTGAATACTTCAATCATATTCATATTTAAATATGTGCATTCGAATGGATAAAAGTAAATGGATGTCTAAATGGGTGGTTGGCAGTTGGCACACAGGCCATTGTGTTATGCTGTTTTCAAAATTTGCTTTTGGCGGTCCTTGTCCCCCTTTTTCCCGCCTATCCTCTTGGGAACCATTGAACCACTACTTCCCCAGGCTATTTAAACCCTCGATTGTTTGGGTAAGAACACACAAAAACAAACATATTCCCTTTACAAGATACTCAATTAACAATGGCAGCAAATACACCTTTTCAAAAAGTAGTGGACCATACCCACAATGTGGTGGCGCAACCAAATGTGGTGGAGCCGCCGCAAAAAGTAGTGGACCATAACCACAATGTGGTGGAGGTGCGGCGAAATGTGGTTTTAGATCAGCACAAAGATGTAGAGGAAAGTGGGTATGGTATCGGGCAGAGGGATCCTTTAAATTTAGAAAAACGGATTAGTGATCTTGAAATTATCTATCAACAACTCAAAGAAAGGAAGGAAAGGAGGCAAAGGGATGAAAGCATGGAATACGGCTCTGGTTCGAACAATTTTGGTGTTTGAATGTTTGTATGTTTCTAGTATCTCATGCTTATGGTGTTTCAATGCTTTTAGTATGGAAATAAATTGGTTATGTATGGAATGTTTCTTACTTTTGATCAATATTAATTAAAATTAGTATGTTTAATTAATTGTTTACGCTTGATTGTGAATGTTTAATTTGGATGAGAGTTTGAATCTTTGCAAATTGGTTAAGAGTGGACAGCAACATTGAGTTGTATCAGACAAGTTGTGTAGTGTTTTTCACATTTTGGATGTCTTATTTTGTTATACATTCTGTTTCTTTGGCCATGTCCTAAATTGTTTTATACACTTTCTACAAATTAGTTGGAGATTAATATAAATTTACCTTATTGGAAAAAAATGATGGTCAAATAACAACATAACAGGGTAAACCAATCTACAACCATGTTTCAAGGTTTCATCTTTTGAACATTATCAAGATGGATAAAGGAAACCCACCACAAAACAATCTAATACTTATGTTTCACATATATCTTCGGAAGTTGCCTTGTATTGTTGATTGTGGCCTTTTGTGGAGCTAGAAATTGCATTCTGCTAGTACCTTCCACTTGTGACTGTGGTACCTTAATTGTATTGCTACCACTTGGTTTAACACCTTGTGGTTGTTCCTCACCGTATACTTCCCGTCTTAGGTCTTCTAGATCTTTAGGTGGCAATTGCATATTTGGTTCAGCATTTGGTCCATATCGCTCATAAATCTCAGGAAATATGACCTCTCTTAGTACCTTGTTGGACCATTCCCTATCGTCAGGGTTTATCTTCTTAAGTCTTTTACGACTAGACATATTCTTCGGGCAGTGATGCAAAAATGCTGAAGAAATTTACTACAATGGGGAGTAAAAAGATATGAGGTGAGGAATGAGATGTGACAATCAGGAAGAAGATGTGGAAAAAAGAAAAACCCTATGCCAACTCTTAAATAGAAAAACCCAAAGCACAAACTTAGTCACATGGAAACAGTGCAGCATATTTCACACAGTTGTAAGTAAACGCAAACCACAAACTCAGTCATATTCAATAAGGATTGAGTTTTGAAAATAAACCCAAACCACAAAAATATGTTTACTTTGATATTGTATTCTGGTATATAAGTGGGTTATTAGTAACGGTATAAACCGTTTACAAGTTACCATATAACGTTTACAAGGGTTAGTAATTTAGTTTTTGGTTTACGTTGACTTTAATAGTCAAAAGTGGTTTTCCCAAACACTGCACTATAGAACTTTACTGCATATACATGCTAATGTAAATGGACAAACATAAAGCATCTAAAAAGAAGCATATAATTTCATTGATGAAAAGTAGAGGTCTTTGGGTTTATGTTTCTATTGGGCCAAGTTGCATAAACATTGAAAAAGTTGCCCATAGTTTATAAAAGTTGCCCAATCAAAATTTTGCCAATTTGTACCTGACACTTGTCATAAGTATACACAATGTGGTCAGAAGTACAAGTTGCCCAATAATACTGTGGGATTTTGTCAGTAAGTGGTAAAATTAAAAGTCAAACTACAAAACTCAAAGTTACTTAACGCTAGATTAAATCAACAAGTAAACCATCATTCAATTGAACTATACATAATGAAACCCATAAAAGTAAACCAACATAACAAAAGAAAATACCAAGAAATACAAATGTAACATACTAGTGTTTATAATTTTTGTAAGGTTCACATTGTTATAAAAATTTGTTTTGCAAGTTATGAAATACAAATGTAACATAATAGTGATTGGGTTCAGGTTCACATTAATTATAACTAGTACATATTGATTTGATTGACATGAATTAGACCAAAAAAGTCTGCCTGGGAAGACAACCACTATGTAACAATTTATTGCGGGTTTAATTTCTGCAATGATTACGTTTACCACTTGTTTACTACTAGTAATTTTTTGTATTTTATATAATTGGAGTTGCTCATTCTATGGTTTCATGCCTTTCTTATAGGTGTTATACACAATAAACCTAGCTTGTTTTACCATAACCAGAGAATCATCAAAAAAATGGCTGAAAAACCTAATCTGAAAGAACTTCAAGAGATGAGTGGTTCAGATGAACTACATAAATGTATAAACTTCCTGTTCTCTCAAGAAATTCCGATGAATGAAACGATGCTCATGTGGCTTGGTGAGCGACGCGATGAGCTCCGTATCAGCATTGACAAGCGTTCAGCGAGAATGAATGAGGTTTTTGACCTTAACTTAGATGAAGAAGAAGCTGCTGATGATACCTATGAATCCCTTCGTGAGGTTCAAGTGATGGAGGTCCGTTTGCTCGAGTCCTTTGCAGCCATTCTGAAAGAAGTTCTTGCTCTTATATCCAAGAAGGAGCATGCCATTGCCACCTTGAATAAGTATGATTAGGACTAAAGGTTAATTGTTGTTTAGGTTCTTTTGTGTTTGTCAGTCGTGTAGGTACTTTGGTTTGGTTTGGTTTGGTGGTCTTTTATTTTGATGTTGTTTGAAGGTTTAATGGAACTGCTCTGCAATTACCCAGTTAAATAATGAATGGTATTTATGTTTTAATGTAACATTCTTGTTTAATTTTTTGAGGTATTTATGTGTGACACAAAACCAAATTTTGTTAACAAATCATAGTGGTTGTCAAACCCATATGAACTATAAACATTATCAGCACAATCACACACAATGCTTAAAGATTTTATGATCCAGATAGCTTGTATATAGTTACTTACAGATGTTTTAAGAGATGCGTATAGCAGCTTACTTGTGTAAGTCCTCGTTAAAACAACATTTGACAATAAAAGTTAACTCTTTGTTGCATAGTACATGAACAACTCTGTTTTTGGGTTAAAACAGCCTGATACACATATTAATGGACCTTGTTATTTGGATCACACCTC
Source organism: Artemisia argyi (assembly GCA_030686995.1). Lineage (NCBI taxonomy): Eukaryota > Viridiplantae > Streptophyta > Magnoliopsida > Asterales > Asteraceae > Artemisia > Artemisia argyi. The sequence goes on along the minus strand of CM060697.1, from coordinate 161,747,337 downwards.
AAGTATTACTGGTAAAAATTAAACAACAAAAACATTTAAAGAAATAACATAATAACTAATTATGCATTAATACCGTTGTGAAAATACATCCATTTCAGATAGAAGGACTAAACACCATCATACATCAACAAAACTACCTAAACACGTACCATAAACAAAATACATCATAACCCAGTACCAAACTTGCTTTCCATTACTTTTATAACCAAAATACCACCACAAAAGACGATTTACCTTGAAAAAGATGGTTGTTCACAACTGGGCCAAACAGTAAGAAAGTTAATATTTAAACTGCATTAACTTCTTCATGATCCTTGACTTATCACCAGCACGGCGAAGACTTGCCTGTCGCCTTTTAATCAAGTACTCAATTTCTTCCAAATCCTCCTGCTGCGATACCTTAAGACGGACCAAGGGTTCTTTCAGCACAGCATAGTTCCCAAACTTTTCAAGCTCCAGTAAGATAGCATGCCTGTGCTTAACACGTACCTCTATTTCCTCGATCATCCTCCCATAATCTTTCTCATCACCCCTATTGGCGTCTCTCTCCCTAGCAAAAATACTATGGAGGACCATATCAATACGCCTACAACCAATGTCATTTGCGATTTGATCGTAAATTGGTATGATAGACGCCATGTATTTGGAAATGTGGTTGCGTATCCAAGAAGAGTGTTGTAGAAGAATATTTTTGGAAATGAAGTAGATCAAGCATTCTTAAATACGCAATAAACTAAAAAGTTGCCCAAAAAATAGTGTAAGAACCAAATTGGAACAGTGTTTAGTTAAGTCACAGTTCCCAATGCAAAAAAAAAAATGTTAAAATTGATCAGAGTTGCCCAAAACCTATAAAAGTTGCCCAAGCATACCCTTGCCCAATAACTGCATGACACTTGGCATAACTATACAAAAGTAACTCACAAGTACAAGTTGGGCATGGGTAGTTTAGGATTTTTTTCGCTTATCTTGACTTTAATAGTCAAACGATGAAACTTTATACATGGGTTTCATTTGTTGGTCTTGAGAATGTTCAAAAGATGAAACTTTATACATGCTACTGATTTAAGTAACTCATGTTCTTCAAATGAGGTGGAAATCAAGTGTATTTGAACATGTTCTTTGTTAACTATCATGGCCACATTTCTGATATACCCAACAAAGTATGCAAACATTGTACATTTACCAATGATCATATATATCATATAGGAAATTACTAATTATCAATACTAATGACAAATATTGCAAATATAGGACATTATAATTAAAGATACACAATACATTGTCTCAAAACATCAACAACTAGAATTAAAAATACATAACAAATTTTGTCCCCAAACTTTTCTGACCAGCTGGAAGGCCTAAAACGCAATTCGTTATTCTTGGTGGTCTTGGAGCTGAAACCTTAGACATGCGTCTCTTCTTCAGTTGAACATGGCCTTTTGCATCATAACTCTCATCAGAAGAACTTGAATCATCAATTGAGTCAAGACTTGATGGAATATTTTTAGAACGGGAACCTTTTTTTTAGAAAAAGAACTTATTGGAATTTTCTTTGCCCATGTTTTAGGAGGTCTTTTGTTCACCAAAGAAGCTAAAGGTTTTTTTAGTGTATCCTCATAAAACTCAAGGCTGGTGTCAGAATCAGAATCAATAACTATTAACTCATTTTGTTTGGGTGGTTCCTGTGCCTCCTTGGCCCTTCCAAAAATAGCATCAAGTTTTGCTATAGTCTTTGCCTCCATTGCCAATTTTTCCTCTTTGACCTCCTTCAGACTACCATACATTACTTCAAGCTTTGACACCCTCTTGCCAAGTGATTCAAGCTTTGATATCCTCTTGCCAAGCGCTTCAACAGGTGCACAAATATGAAGTGTCGACAATTAATAAACACATACAATTAAACTAAAAATAATGATAAAAAGAAAGAAAGGTATACACTAACCATTAGCAACATCACGTCGATTGTTCTCCCTTTGGCACAAGTCTTCTAGAATCACCTCAGCCATTTCCTCGTCATCATACCATTTAGTGCCATATTTACTCAAGACATAGTCAACCATAGCATCGTTAACCACCATCTTACTAAAATCATTATTTTTTGAACAAGAAGCTGCCATTGAATGACTTAACTTGAAAATAATGGTTTATTGTTGTGACGAATTAGGATGAGGGTGTGTGTTTCTTTGTTGAGTAAATAGTTGTTAGTTTAATAAGTTATAAGTGATAAGTGATAAGTGAAGTTTTGGAATACCGTGTAATAAATGTCTGTATAACCTACGTTCAATTGGCATTATCAAAATGTAGTAGTATACAACGTTCAACGCAAAAGTATTAAGACGTGTGTCTTTTCCAATGAAACCGTTCAGTTGCCTAAAGCAATGGTTATAAATTGGAACATTTGTAAGCAACAAAATCATTCAAAAAAACTTAAAGGTATACAATATCAAAAATGGCATCAACCTCAAAAATTAATGTGCAAGAGAAACAAGAAAAGGTAGGAGCAATGCAACAATCAAAAACAGAGGAGTTTGAAGAAAAAGCTTTCATACTTGAAAAAGAAGAAGCTGAAGAAGAAGAAATAGGGGAAGAGGGAACATTTGAAGAAGCGCTGGATTGGTATATGAAAGAAAAGTTTAAATTTCTGGAAAAAAATTTGAAACAATTTGAAAAAAGAGAAAAAGCTGCAAAAGAAAAACCAACCAAGTGTAAATACAATTGGAAGAATATGTTGGCAAACAGAAAAAGCATAAACATGCCCGATCAGGAAGAAGAAGACTCATCAGATGATGGGTATTTGGATTATGACAACCTACATTTGTCATTTGATCCCGAAAAATGTCAAAAGTTTCATTGCTAATTGTTTAATGTAATGTTTATTTTATTTTCAATGAAATCTTTATTTTTGTGTTCTTTTTTATCGAATTTGAATTCAAATGTTTATGTTCTATTTCATTATATTTGTCAAACTAGAAAGTAAGTAACAATGAACTTCAAAGTTCAATCAACAACATTTCTAGGTGGGACAAAGGCAATCAAAGAAAAATGTGTTGACTTTAATAGTCAAATTTTGTTATTCCAATTGCATTTTGACTTTTGAAAGTCAACCTGCTGATTACATGCTTCCGTTTGTTAAAAAAAAAAAGCATCCTATTCAAACAACACTGATGAATTGAAACTAGATAATCATTCATTGTTTATTATTGTAAAAATGTTTTGTTCATAAACATTAAAAAATTACAAATTGTTTATGTATGCTTTTGCATATTACATCCTACAACAGCCTAGTTTCATTAAAGATAAGACTGGAGGAAGCAACAACCTTAGAGCGACAGAGTGGAGGCGAGAGAAACATTCAGCAGAGACGGCAATGGCGGATGGTGGTGCACTCAGGTGGTATTCAGATACGGTGGTGGTGGTGGAGAGGTCAGGTGGTATTCAAATATGCTTGCTGCTGGTGGTGGTGATGGTTGAAGAAGCTATGAGAATCAAATATGCTTGCTGGTGGTGGTGGTGATGGTTGAAGAAGCTATGAGATTGATGGGGTATATAGTATATATATAGTGTGCTTTGAAGTGTTTAGGACTATATTAATTTGTTTTGTGAACGTTAAGTATCATTAAAGCTAAATGATCAACTTAATCTTTGTACCGTATGATTGTTAAAAGTGGTGAAAGTACAAAAAAAAAAATTGCCCAATATAAGTTGCCCAATATATAGGTAGTTGCCCATGAAAAAACCTTAAAATACCTTACACAACACTTACACATACCTTACAAATACATTCTAATTTTTGTACTTTAATAATTAAATATTCGACATGTGTCAAACTCTTATTGAGTTGCTCAATTTTTTAGTTACCCGATCTAATTTTGGGAAGTGAAATTTCAAAGTCTAAAAAGTGACTGGTCAAAAAGTCAATGATCTGTTTTGGTAAATTTGCGTAATATTTTCCCCCGTTTTCATTGCAGTTACCCGTTTGTGAATAATTTCTTTTATTGAACTCGTCACGTTACGAGCAATCTCCTTCATCCTCCTGTTGCTTTGTGTAGGCAAAAATCTAAAATAATGTATGTACAGTAAAGTCGAACATTATTAACTACAATTCTAGGTAATTGGTCTTCTTTTATAAACGATTTATGAAAATTGTACTCACCGGGATCCTGGAATATATAATGATTGGAGAGCCTTTATAACTAGTTTTGCTTGTTCGTGTTGAAGTTCAAATATCTTTCTTCCTTCCACATAACTACTACCAAACGCGGTACGTGAAATTACATCACTAGTAAATGCTTGAAGATGAGGATACACATCTACTTCACATGATCCTCCTTTCGTCATTCTTTCCCATTTAGTGATTGACGGCGGTGCACGTTGGTGCTACTGTGGTGGTGATTGACGGGGTGGAGAACGGTGGTGCGGGGTGGAATGGTGGTGGTGTGAGTGAATGAGTAAATGGAGAGAATGAATAAAATCTGTGCTAAGTGTTGGTATGAGCAATAATCGAGTTAGGTAGAAAAGGTAGCAAACTTATAGGGACTACAAATACCCTATTAGCGACTACCTATTGTCCCTAAAGCTCGGAGAGGGAAATGAATTATTTAGGCGGTGCGTTTTGACTTTTCATAGAAAAATTGGAGGGAATCCTTTAGCGACTACAGGGTCACTTTTTGGGACTACCGTAGTGGCTAAAAGTTATTTCATATTTTCTTTTTTACAAAATTACCATAAGTTATTAGATAAATCGGTTATTTTTTTTATAATTTCGTGAAATATATGTTAATTAAAAAAACTACAGGGATTTTTTTATAGTTTCGCCCAAATCCTAAACCGAAAACGAACCGAAACATAATCGGGTCGATTTCAGTCGGTTAGGGTCGGTCGGGTTTGTCGGTTTTGTTGGGTTTCGAACCGAAACGGAAAAGTGAAACCCGACTAAAAACCGAGTATGGGCTGGTCGGGTCGAATCATTTCGGTCTCTATCGGTTTCTTGGGTCGAGTCGGGTCGGGTGGTCGGTCCAAATGCTCAGCCCTAGTTCAAAACGAACGTTGTTAACGCTTTTCATTTTTGGCTTAAGATTCGCTTTGAGCTAGCAATGTTATATTCTTTTTTTAGTATTTAAGAGCCGAGATGATATTTATACATAAGATGTTAAAAGAATTAGTCAATATAATATGGATATACATAACATGTTAAATGAATGAGTCGAGATTATATTGTTATACATGAGATGTTAAACGAATGAATCGACATGTTATCGTTATACATGAGATGTTAAACAAATTAGTCGATATGTTATAGATGTATACATAACATGTTAAACGGATGAGTCAAGGTGTTATGAATATACATCTCATGTTAAACGACTAATTCAAATCCTTGCAGTTAAACGAACGAGCCGAGATGATATGGTTATATATGAGATGTTAAACGAACGAGCAGAGATGATATGGTTGTACAAGAGATGTTAAACGAACGAGCTGAGATGATATGATTGTACATGAGATGTTAAACGAATGAGCCGAGATGATATGGTTATACACGAGATGTTAAACGAACGAGCCAGAATGATATAGTTTTCCCACCAAAACACTTCCCACCAAATTTTTCCACCTAAACACTTCCCACCAAAAAATTGCGCTAAAATTTCCCCCCAAAACGTTTGTATAAAATATCTGCTTATCCTCAAACCAACCTCACAACCTCTTATCCTCAAAACCTCATAACCCCACAACGCTCGTTCTCCTCAAAACCACTCAACCTGAGATGCAACGATATAATCCTTTTATGTGTAATTGTGGAATAGGATATATATATATATATATATATATATATATATATATATATATATATATATATATATATATATATATATATATATATATATAAGAACGAGCCATAAACTAGATACATTTGGATTGGAATATTATGCATGTCCTCTTTCGAAGGTGAACAATTATACATTTCTTATTTATGTAACTATACAAACAATCATATAATTTCATTACTTGTGTAACAGCCAAAATAAAAATATCATGGATGTGGATATTTTATGTGGATGAGTGAATTTGATGACCAGTTACGAGTAATCTCTTCTCCTTCAACATCTCACGGTTCTGGATCTGCACCAACAGGGTGCTCAAACTGTCTTGAAAAAGATCTTAGGGTAAACATGCTGGAGGCACAAAAACAGGTGTTAGAGACAAGAGTAAGGATGCTGGAGGCAAGACTTGAAATGGCAACGAATCCCGACAACCACGACCACGCATGTCAGTCGGATGCAATACTCCGTGACCTGTTAGGTGACATGGAAAATCTTCGTATTTAGTATTGTTGTTGTTGTTGTTGTTTGTTTGTTGTGTTGTTGTTATTGTTGTTGTCGTGTTACCGTTGTTGTTTAATAAAATGTTGTTGTTGTTGTGAAAACTTCGTATGTACTAATACTTTTTAGAAAACTTCGTATGTTGTTGTTGTTGTTTATGATTCACTTTCAAGAATGGAACTGAAGGAACAATATCACAATTAACAAACACGAAGGCAAACCATTTATTTAAAACACGCAAGAGTTCTCAACCACATACATTTCATACAGACTCAAAACGAAACAACTCGACAAGCAAACTAAACAACTCAAACGAAACAACTCGTGACAAGCAAACGAAACACACAAACATCGCCCATTCGAGATTTGTTAACCTATTTCCCAGATCATCAAGTTTGGTGCCCAACGTGCTTTAAGCTTCATCGTCACCTACAACAGCAGCAACTTGAGCTTCAGCAATTAACAAACACAAAGGCAAACCTTTTATGTGTGTTTTGTGAGAATTGACGATTTGATTTTGTATGATTAATTATAATATTATTAATCAATAAAATTAAAAAAAAAAAAAAAAAAAAAACCCCTCTAGCGACTACATGTAGTCTCTAAAGATTGGGCGCCAAAATTTCCCGCCATAGCATAAGTAACAATTTTGGCTTTGACTAAATATTTTTCGACACGAACCCTTTTGCGACATGTAGTCGCTAAAGATTGAGCGCAAAAAATCCCCCCCCCCCCCCCCCCCCCCCCGGCATAAGTAACAATTTTGGCTTTGACTAAATATTTTTCGACACGAACCCTTTTGCGACTACATGTAGTCGCTAAAGATTGGGCGCCAAAAATTCGCCCCATAACAAAATTAACGCTTTTGGATTTGACTAAAAATTTTCCGACACGAACCCTGTTGAGACTACATGTAGTCTATATAAGTTTTGAAAAATTTGACTTTGACAATTTTTTTTGTCCTCTAATTAATAGCGACTACGTGTAGTCGCAAAAGGTGAAAGTCAATGTAATACGTGTAGTCGCTACAAGTTTTGGTCAAAGACAGGGCCAGGAAAGTTAGTATTTTTGTCGTTTTCTGGAGCTGTTGCGATAACATGTGTAGTCGCTAAAAATTTGCCGTCTCCAAAGCCCAAAATTGTTGTAGTGACATAATGCCGAACAGTAATTACACAAGTTTGACACTTTGAGTTGGTATTATTTGGAGTCTGCAACATAGATAAATTTTTTGATACACATTTATTTAGCAAACAGAATCCAGATTTTACAAACCTAAACTAATTATTTAACCACATAAGATGCATATATTATGATCTATTATACATTCAAATATAGTAAACCAAACAAAATGGTAGTATAATACAGGTAACTAATTCTTACCACAATAAGCACTAAAGATCGCACAAAATCAGTTGAGCGCCAAACTGAGGTTGCAACGAGAGAATGATATGTGGAGCATGCGAGTATGATGGAGAAAGCTCGAAAGAGAAGCGTTGTAGAATCATAACGAGTGCCATTTTTGCTTCTAACATAGCAAAATTTTGTCCGATGCATATACGTGGACCCCCTCCAAATGGAAAGTACGAGGCTAGTCCCTTGCCTGCCTTTGACACACCTTCAGCGAATCTATCTGGGTTGAACTCGTTCACGTCTTCACCCCATATATCAGGGTCATGATGTAAAAGCATCATATGCAACAGGAAGAGTGACCCAGCCGGTAATGTTATGTTTCCTATTTTAGTTTCTTCATTAATCATTCTTTCTAGTCCTATTGTCGGTGGGTATAGCCTAAGTACCTCCTGCAATATCATATTGATCTACAAAACCGGTACTTATAAGTTATACGGAGTAACCAATAATGTGTGTTTGATATGGATTATGTGTATAGTTAAGTGGTAATTCATAAATTTAAGCACATAGAAACTTACAACTTTTAGGCGACTTAAGCCATCAATATCTGGTTTTTTATCTTTAAATGCATTTAAAACTTCATCTCTAGCGCGATCTTGCCAATTCGTGTGCTGACCCAACAAAATCATCGTCCAAACGAGCAAATTTGCAGTAGTCTCTTGCCCTGCAAAGTAAAAGAGTTTGCACTCTTCAATGACATCATCAATACTAAGGCCCGAGTTGTTATTCCCTTGCTGTTTGATTTCTTTGTAATTTGAATCCAATAATATGCCCAACAAGTCTTCTTTACTACTATCCCCTGTTTTCAATGCAGTCATGCGTTTGTGAATAATTTCTTTTATTGAACTCTTCACGTTACGGTCAATCTCCTTCATCCTCATGTTGCTTTTTGTAGGCAAAAATCTAAAAAAATGTATGTAAAATCAATCAATAATAGTTACTTCTAGATTAGTCTTCTTAAGTAATGATTAGTGGACCAAGTATAGTACTTACCGAGATCCTGGAATATACATTGATTGTACCGCCTTCATAACTAGTTTTGCTTGCTCGTGTTGAAGTTCAAATATCTTTCTTCCTTCCACATAACTACTACCAAACGCGGTACGTGAAATTACATCACTAGTAAATGCTTGAAGATGAGGATACACATCTACTTCACATGATCCTCCTTTCGTCATTCTTTCCCATTTAGTGATCATTTCACCACAACTAATGTAAAAGGCCGGTAACATATGCTACAAAAAAGGAACAACGACATTATGGTTTGCAATCTTGAAGTGTGTGACTATACCAAAGGACAGCGTCAAAAAGATTTACCAGCGCGTTCATTATTGAAACTATATATACTAATACTAAAAGTGACCCAACTCGGCTCTATGTAGCTCCGTCATTAAATATCTATAAACTTAATTAATAAGAAACACGAACCTTGAGTTTTTCAACATGAAACGCAGGGTTGATGATCTTTCTATGTTTTGCCCATTGATCGGTTTCAGCATCTGCAAGTCCTCTTGCTAACAACTTCGTTAACGGATTTCCTTCTCTTGCCTTTTGAAATAAGTAATTATTAGCCAAAATCTCACGTATTAATGCAGGTTCTGTTATGTGCACCATTGGTCGTGGCCCCATCCATGTAAAAAAGTTGTTACCTGTACAAATATAGATGATTTGTACACCATTAAGGCACCTACGTTAAATTGCTAAACAATCATGGCCAGTTGTTTATACAACCATTACAATTCTAATATGGGAATAGCATATTTGCTGATGTACTAAACAATGTTTGTTACTTGCAAGCGTGATAAGTAGACAATCTCCCCAAAATGCAATCCAATCCATATTTTTTTTCTTGTATCCGTTATTCTTGACGGTGAAAAAAAAAAAAAAGAAAAAAAAAAAAAAAAAAAGGGGCACGTACCATGTGTCTTAGCAGACTCATAGACGAAAGGCATAACTCGTTGCACGATATTATCAGTGAGCTTTATAGGTTTGGATTTCGCCATAGTTGTCATATGTACCATCTTTTTCACGTCTCCATATAGAAACCTATATGAATTTCCATTCAAGCCTTGGCCTCTAAGATACTTCTCCATCGCCTTCGGTCTTAACCAAACCCAATCGAAAAATCTCCATGCATATGCCAAAATCGTGACCACTACTACACTAAAACACACTGCATTCGTGCTCGAGCTTAGCTCCATTTCGATATGGGGGAGTTTACAATTTACAAGTACACACTCGTTTTAAGTTTTATAATAATATGATCATGTGAAAACGGTAGAGTTGAGGAAATAACAAAGATTGGTAAGAAAGCGGTTTTTGAGTGTTGTGTTGATGAATGGAATGATGGTTATATATTGGTGGATGATTTATAGTCAAGTCCATAAATTCTGACTTTTAGCCAATAAAACCAATGGAGCTTTATGGGTTATATATTGGTGGATGATTTATAGTCAAGTCCATAAATTCTGACTTTTAGCCAATAAAACCAATGGAGCTTTATGGGTGTAGCTCTCGTGTACGAATCAATAGACCAGGGTTCGAGTCCCACCCTTGTTCTAAATTTCTCTTCTACCGCAAATGCTCAGATTGACCGGTCAACGAGAGGTCTATTAGAGAAAATGGCCAGGGTTTAATGCTCACATCCTGATAAGTACAGTCACTGGGACATGTGCTCATTATCTGAGGCCGGGTCCTTGAGGGAGGGTCTGGTTGGCATCCTTAGGATGCATGGGACCAGAGTGATCCAACCGTTCTTCACCTTTCATAGAGCTAATAAAATGTAACTATATATTTTAAAATTGAAACGATGCGGGTTGGCCCATTGGCAAAAAGGTTTTTGACTATCACATTAGAATGTGTGCGCTCTCAAGTTAAGTATAAACAATCCTAAAGTGGTCCCGTCAACCTCCTATGAAGAAAAGGGCTTTACCTAGGTTGACATGTGTGGTATTGGTTTCAGACCCTTTAGTCGTAAAAAAGACAAAAACCATGGTTTCCATTAAAAATAAATAAATAAATAAGGAAATTTGCATTTCTGTGACTAAAGATGCCATTTATTTCCAACTTAAATCAACTTTGTGTTATATTGTTGAATTTGAGACACAAATATTGCCATTATGCAACGTGACACTCTATTTCATATAAATAAGACAACCAACGTCTTTTAATTTTTTACATACGTAAAATTATAAAGTTTTTCATCAAACTGATTATACTAATAAACGTATTTTTTATGCTCTTCAAGTTGATATCTATTTTGCTCTATTTTTGTAGAAAAAAATATTGAATTTTTTCGCACTATATCATACAATTCGCAATGTATTCGTAATGAAAAATTACATGTAATTAAACCTTATCCTTCCTCCCATGAACCCCTTTCATCCTCCCTCCTTAATTTCTCTCTTCAACAACATGCAACTTTACCTTTTCACTCCTTTCATACACTTGCAAAATTTTATCATTTGTCACCGACTTATTCTTCCCATATGTTAATTTTCTTCACATGATTTATTTTTGTCATAAAGAATATAACGATCTTTCTAAAAAAGTTGAGTTTTGGTTAAGAAAAATAATGTTTGTATGTTATGTTTTGTAACTTGTATAAAATGATATCTCTGCAAACTATGCAAATAAAGTTGGTACTTCTTTTCATTTGTTTGTGTTTTACGAAATTTATGAATACGATAAGACATTATATGAGACAAGGGCAATTTTGGCATCTAAAAAAAAAGTAATAGTTTTAGCAACATGCCACAAAAATGAGCTAAATTGAAAATAAATGTCATCTTAACTCACACAAATGCAAATTTGCCAAATATAAAGAGCAGTTGATTCAAGATAAGAAGGCCAAAAGGTTGTCTCACTCTTTTGGGACACAGCATGTCAATTAATGATAATCCAAGGATCAAATGCAACTGACGCTTTATTAAAAATCAAGCCACGTTTACATGAATAGGAATAAAATATAAAATTGATAAAGGGTTTTAATACATGAACCTTGATAAGACGATGAAAACAGCATGGGAAGACGTACACGTGGATAAAACTTCATCTCTCGATGTAACGAGTGACGACTAATTTCTAGAAAAATAGCTTGACTTCTACGTTTTCCAAATTTTAAACTAACATATTCTAACTTTGTGCAAAAATATAATAAAAAGTGTCTTAAAAAATGGTAGTGAAGATCGTATGTGTATTTCCCTCGTATTCCACTTCAAACCCGGCTTGTTAACATATTATTTTGCCACTTCATCCGTCAGATGTTATTCCCATAATTCTCGCTAATTAACTGTTTTGGTTTAAGAAACAGTTTAGGTCCTCTCCTCTTAACTTTTTATCATAAAATGTAAAGATAGTAAATCTTGCTAAAATGATGAGCTAAGCTAATAGCTATCTAAACCAAACCCCACAAATTATTGTTTACTGATAATGATCGTGAGATGAAAAGCAATTTATTAATATTTAATGCAAATCTTTAGATTATGTATGAACGAGGTGGATGTATCCGCCGTGTTACTGCGGGGTAACTGTCGATTTAGTAAAACGGTGTTTGTTTTATTTTAGTTCACGTAAACTTATTGAAGGTGGAATTATACAGGAACGGGCCGAACGTAAACCCATGAATCCCAACCTTACAGTGAGCCCAATAAACACAACAACTACATCCGAAAGTATTAACACAACAATAAGATATTTTACAACTAATATTATTTTATTGCTGGCAATATTTTATTCTTTCTTGGATCCTAGCAATATTTTTTTGAACGGCTTGTGCAAGATTGGAGAGCTGGATTCGGCTTGTCGTCAATAGAAAGCATGAGAATGAATGGAACAAGGGGTAGGAACCCACCGCGTTGCGGCGGGGGCCTTTGCCGCTTCTTCTGGTTAGTGCAAGTGCCGTCCCACAAACCATTTCTAAACTTGCTTTTAAAATAGCTAGGTCTTAGGCATTCGAATAAAAAGAAGCCCCTTCCTAGTTGCCTACAATAAGACACTTAATAATAATAATACACAACCTTAGTACGAAAATAGTAGCTTCTCAATCTAAAAGGCCATAACCAAGACTGAACAAGATATTCATGCTATTTGCATGCAAAACAATCATAAGGAAATTATTTTAAAAAACTCAAAATTCTAATTAGCAACGTACACAATTACATCTAGGATATATCCACACATTTCAGCCCATTTCCTCATATAGCTTTAAATTATTTACATCCCACACTTCAGAAAAGTAAACATGAAAAACTCCATGTGGAGATGCTACCTGTCCAATTGATAGCCTTTATAGAACCCGTTGAATTACATTCGCCGGTTGTTAATGACCTAACAAAAGTTATAAAGTATAGGTAAACCATAGTTGAGCTACACTCACCCTTTTTTATCAGGTACATAACAAAAGTTATAGACTGTTAAGTGCACATAACCAATAAGAAAGCAAATACACCAACAATGACCATCGTTGGATAAATTTTGATAAAAAAAATGGAATTGCAAGAAATAGAGGGTTTACCCAAGTTATGTAATCCCACGTGGCAATGAAGTGTCTTGTGTAGAGTACACATAGGAGTTTGCATATGTGATGCACCCCCTGTTTATGCTACTCCTGACGAATGCAAAGGACATACTTGTGTTTACCTGCAACTACACAACCACATCATTAAAATCACATTTAAAAAAGCCACATCGATGAGCTCCTAATCTCTAGATAGTGAGGTTATTGGCTTTGTCATAATTAAATAAGCCCAAAAGCCTATTTCAATCGCAAATACCCAAAAAGCAAGCTTATCAAACTAAAGGCCATCGCTTATTGAAGAGCATAAGCTCATATGCCTATAAAAATGAGCTCATGAGCTTTCCAAATTAGTGTAAAGAGTGCGTATCAAATTTAGATACAACCAAATGAGAAGAAGAAATAGCAGACATCATCTTCCAATGTTAAGGTCAAATCTAGTACTGTAATTACCAATTTCTTGGGTATGATTCTAGTATTTTTGCGTAGCAAACTATAATCTGATCATCAAGGTTTTCGGCTTTTCGCATGTGAGTGCACTCAGACAGGGAGACAATATATTAATTATTAAAGAAAGAAAGTGGGTAAGTTAATTAACCTTGACACAGAGAAGTGTTACTCCTTAATTCACATCTCACCTTTGTTCCTTTATTCACACCTAAAACAACGGTAAGCATCAGCATATTAGTATAAATTTATTCCTGGCTCATATGTTGTTTGATCCAAAAAAGATGTTTAATATTTATGAAGCTACAACCTAATTGTATCCGTAGCTATCAGTTAAGACACCTATAGCCAATGAGTATACGCGCCTGTTAGTTTGATGCGAGTACCTGGACATTCTTCAAATTTTCTGTAAGATTTACTTGAATAACTTATCTGTAATTCAATTTCATAAATAATCAAACTTAACTTACAAAAGGCCTGAACTCATGAGATATAGCCCAGTTCAAATCACCTCATAATTGCAAAAATAAGGTTAAACAAACAACGACACACAAAGTAACATTTTTGCACGAACGACTCGATTTCACAACAAAAGCCAAAATAAAAAATATTGTACCTCAACCTAGTATTGCAACCCACACCTGTCTTCAGCCCCGTCAATTAACTGCAAAACAAAAATCAAAACCATGAGCGGTGACGCACTAAAACCAAAACCATCTTTATCACCAAAGTATATTGTTTATCATCACCAATAACGTGTATTTATATTTTTGACAATATTGAAGATAAAATTACCTTTGAATCTCGTACACACAGTTTCATGAAGTTCGTCACTTATTCCTGGGTCTTGCGAAACGAACCGGTTGCATATGTGAGCAAAGTGAAAATATATCCAAAATTAATAGAACTCATAAACAAATTCAAAGATTTAATCAGGGTTGATAAACTTACACAACTAACTTTTCTACTGCATGCCGTCTCTCGAGTATTGTTCAAGGAATTTGTGGATTTGGATTTGGGTTATGTGTTAATTTGATCCGATGATGGAACCAATCCGAGCAAGGAGTAGGGAAGAAAGAAAGGCGGTTGGACAAAAGTGTAGAAAAGCAGACGGTTGAACTTATCTGGAAGTTTTTAGCGAAAGTAAGTATTAGTCACGGACTACCGGACCAGCATTCGGAGAGTAAACATTGCATCTTACTGGCCCCAACGAATGGAAAGGCCCAAATGACATGCCCAAAGAATATTTTAATAACTTTTGGGAATCTTGTCCAGCGAGAAATCGGGTAGAAACGTTTTTTATAATAAAACATGCGGAAATAATATTATAACAAAAACTGGGAATCCGGTCCACTCTGAAATGATAGATAGTATAATATAATTCTTATTTTATTGATGGCAATTTGTGAGGTTTGAAATGAAATGAAACCTTTGTTAAAAAAAAAAAAAAAAAAAATATATATTTTATTAGTTGTTAGATCGTGGCAATATTTTATTCATTCTTGGAATTCTTATTTTATTGATGGCAATATTTTATTAGTTGTTAGATCCTGGCAATATTTTATTCATTCTTGGACCCCAGTCTACTGATAATTGTATTATTTCTTACTACTTTAGCCCAACTCTCTCTCTCTCGATCATGCAACATGTACACACAATTACAATATTACATTAACATACGCATGTGTTCACACAAGTGCGTCCATAAACTTGTCCTCAGGCTTAATATGCAAGTCATTAACTTTCACATGTTGCACAATTAAGTCCATAAGCTTAGCTTTTATTTAAGTGAATCCTTGAACTTATTTCAACAAGAACTAGTTATTTACCTTTGTGCACGCATGAGAAATTAGCATAAATCTTACAAATGTGTTAAACATACAGTAAGTCACAATCATTTTAAATAATTTGTGCATAAAATTTCTATATTATCTTATTTTAATGAGACAATTGTTTAATAATGTAAAATTCTATTTTGATATGCTAAAGTCTTTCTGATGAGTACATGTGGTTGTTAAATAATGTTTATCTATAACATTATGTAAAATTTTATATACTTATATAATTATAATAATTGTGCACGCAATAGTTTTTACATAAATTTTATTATGTATTAATATCAATTAATATTTTGTATAGATTTTTATTGAAAGAAAGATTTGATTTTATTTAATTTGCATAGTGTTAAGATTGATGTTCTTTTAATTTAGCTATTAATGTTATGTTTTAGACATTATGCATGTTTAACGTAATGACCTTTGAAAAAATTGTTTTTCCTGATATTCTTAATTAAACTTGAAAGAGGAATTACATGCATTATTGTTATATGTACAATCTCGTATATTTATTTTCATCCCACGGTAATCCGTGAGGTTCTGCCTTCATTTTTATATTTATATTCTTATTAATAATAATTTTACCGGTATTTAATTTTAAACTCGTGTACGCGCTGGATATACTTATAAAGAGGAATCACATGAGACGTTATTGAATGTGGAAAGCAAAAAAGAAAAAATAAACTTTTTCGGATATCCTTACTTAATCTCATAAAGAGTAATTACATGATTATATGTACAATCTCGATGTATTTATTTACATATTACAGTAACGTGATTTTTTAAATTTATAAATAATATTTATAAGGGGCATTTACATATATATCCTTGGAAATTTCAAAAATTACACATATATCCTTTTGATGCATTAAAAGCATTGTACTTTATGCATTAAAAACTAGTAAAAAGGATATATATGTAATTTTTGAAATTTTCAATAATATACATGTAATTATGCCTATTTATAAATAACAACAATATATGTGTTGTTTTTTCAAAGAAATATATATATATATATATATATATATATATATATATATATATATATATATATATATATATATATATATATATATATATATATATATATATAAATTCTAAAGGGTATAGAATGTAGAGGTTCTTTATTAAATTTATAAAGCTACTAAAAAACATAAACATTGATAAGTTAACTTATTGCTACATGAAATTTAGCTGGGTTTATTTTTCCATATTTGACTTTCTATTGTCCAATTGTATGGCTTCATTTTTCCTACATGGCAAAAAATTGAGCTCTTATTGGTCCAACTCGAATCTGTTGAAATATTTGATTTCACATTTTGTATGTTCTCTTATTATATATAAGAGATTTAAGCGTTCTTCATGTTTCTTGAAAGAATTAATGTCATAAAATAGCAACAAGCTCTTTGAAAATATTCATTTCGGTATTTAAACTTTTTTTTTTATCTACTTTGATAATTATACTTGTAGAACTGTCGAGGGGGTGAATACGTTCTTTTCGACTTACTTTAGTTTTAAGTAAGTTAAGTCTCAAGTTCGCATATAAGGGTGTGAACAATATAACAATAAAATCGTATTCCAAGAGTTAAGGGAAGAGAGACAAACACAACGATTTAAACTGGTTCGGGATGAGGAGTTTAGATCGTCCGTACGTCCAGTTGCGAATCCACGACACCTAACTATTCACTAGTATCAAATCCTTGTCGTGGATAAATCGTACAACCTTAGCTCTCACCAATCACCTAACGGAGATCCGCACCCGGAACCACCCCCAAAGATATCGCGATTCTATACCTACCACAAAGGCTTCTACCAAAGAAGCAACAAACCCCAAACTTGACCGCGCCTGGTACAAGGCTTGACTGCACCCGGTACAAGACTTTGACACCCTTGCTTGTTCGCACCCGAGAACTACCATTCTTATATATATAGTGTGAGGTTCTTTTCAAAACCAAATAAATTGCGAGAACTGCGAGAACTACCAAGGACCAATCATATTTTAGAGAATTAATTATCCCTTTTTTATTTCCAGCCTATTTTCAGAGGGGTAGAATCAGTATTTTGCATTATTGTACATTAATGATATATTTTATTTTCTCCATGATTATTGGAAGACACGATCAATCACTTATCTTTATCATAATTATACGCTCAGCTATGAAACCCTGAAACATTTTTTTATCATCACCATCGATCATCACCATTCTTTTTCCCAGTAAAAAAATTAAAAAATAAAATAAAAAAGAAAGAAAAAAACGCTATGGATTCCACTCATGAAAACTCTACTGAAGACAATTCCAATGTTCCAGGTCCTATTGAAACACAAACCAATAATGTTATTCAACCTGATAACGTTGATGACATAGTTAATTCGGATGAACATGATCCTTCAGGTAATTACATTATTCTAGTTTATTTTAAATTTATTTATCATGTTTTTAAATTAATCATGTCGCTAAAAATTCATGCTTTGTTGTTACAAATTACCAGATTACACATGCTCATAGTTATACTACTTTTTTTTGAATGTTTTTAAAACTTTCTGTTGTTATTAACAGGATATGATTATTTGTTAGTGTTTTTAAATTGCGACGTTAAATTCATATAAAAATATATACCATGTATTTTTCAAAAACAGATACAAAATAAAAATATATACCATGTTTTTAAATTAATCATGTCCGTTAAAATATATACCATGTTTTTAAATTAATCGTGTCATTAAAATATATACCATATAAAAATATATTCCATGTTTTTAAATTAATCATGTCGTTAAAATATATACCATGTTTTTAAATTAATCGTGTCGTTAAAACATATACCATATAAAAATATATACCATGTTTTTAAATTAATCATGTCGTTAAAAATATATACCATGTGTTTTTTTAAAAACATCAAATCAAATGCAAAATCAAAATCATTAACACACATGCATTTTTCAAAAACACATACAAATAAAAATGAATCATCATTTTATATATTAATCATTATTTTACGCTGTAACAAGTGGACCTTGAACTCACAATAAACATCAACGTGCAATAGTCTATCATTTTTTACTACAAAAAAATTTGTACAATCAGAAAAGTATTCAAATACTTTCCATTATTCACTAACAATTACCACCAATTCGATATTTTAGAAGCCGACTTTTTTTTCCGATTGAAAAAAGACTAGCATGGGGATTTTATCTGCGGTAGATGATAAGGATTGTGTGTGTTTTAAATTGTGAATTATATTCGGAAGTGTCCTGATTAAATCAAGTGGGAGAAGCTATGATAACTTCTCCGGTTATCGTGGTACTATAATGGAACGAGATCATTTACAAATTAAATGTGAAATGTATAATACCTATTTTGACCCTCAATTTAAAAAAAAATGCAAGGAACTAATTCCCTTTATTAACAAAAATGCCATGTGCATTCTCAACCATTGATCATAAAATTTAAAGGCTAAGATCGGTTCTCGCAATTTATTTGGTCAGTTTTCAGTCATTTTCAAAAAATCATATAAAATCAACCGTAGCTCCGTTTAGGACTAGCAACCTATATATATATATAGAGAGAGAGAGAGTTAGGATCAAATAAGAAGATTACTTAAAATAAGAAGGAATAAGAAGAACTATAACTACAAATCCGAGATGCACCGACCTAAATTAGATGCATCCCTATAATCTTAGATGCATTATAACGCACCATAGTGTGTTTTCTAGCTTTTAATCAGATGCATATACGTATATTAGATGCTGTAACACCCCCAAAATACCGCAGCGGAAGACTGTGTCATAGGGGTGCTACTTCATAATACAAAGTACAAGTTATAGAAAACGAACTCTAAATGAGACGTTTTGAAAAGTTACCATTCGATTAATGAATTCAAAGTTACAAACATGAGATTCCATAGTATGATACATAAATGTATACAAAACGTTTTGAATGGTAAATGATAAAAGCGTAAGTCTTCAGAATATGCAGCTTGACTCTAAGTTCCACGCACTAGCTATCGCCTTACTAACCTGAGATAAACATGCTAAAGTGTCAACACAATGGTTGGTGAGTTCATAGAGTTTGTCTTAAAACAGTTGAAAAGCCTTAAAGAATGTTCACACAGCAAAGACATTGAGAATCCACTCAGTTGCAAGTCCGGCCATAAGAGACTTGCAACCTGTGTGTCCACAACCCACTGCTAAAAGTTAGTTTATACAATGCACCGGATTATATTCACCCAAGGTCAAGAATAGACACAAAGGCGGGGGCATCTTCCCAAATAGTACTATGACATCCAAGGTCAAGCATAGACACAAGGGTAGGGGAATCTTCCCATGAGTACTACCAATACCTCTCCGACAGAATAGAGTATTATGTATGCACGTAAATACGAATCTTGTATTTAAATTAAGCATGTATAGTGTATCAAGTATGTATAACGCAATCAAGTATAATGCCAATCAAGTATAACACAATCAAGTATAAATGTTTAAGAGTATTTGTACAAGTAAGCAAGTAGTTGAGCATGTATCTCCCCCAAAGAGTTAAAAACAAGTATAAAAAGAGTAGGGGCTATGACTCACCTTAAGTCTATGTAATGAGAAATGAAAGTGGTAGTCGAATCGCGAAAGTCTCTAAGAGCAGCCTAAAATATAACGTTGCGACTTAGGTTTGGAGTAACGTCTAAGAATACGAAGAATTGCCTATATATGTCTTGCATAATGTTCATGATGTAGTACTTAGTATATAGTGTAAGTTGTTGAATATAAGTGGTTTATGAAACATGTATAGGTTGTATATCTCTTACTACCGTTCGGGCCGACATAATTCAGAAGTCAAGGAGTAAACGTTTGAGGAGCCAGGACACTTTAATTCGTAAATCCACAACTCATCTCGACGGCTTACTTAATGAACTCCTCACATGAGGCTCCCTACTATTGTAGTATTTGATAACATATATATAAGTTTTGATCTTTAAAAGTTACATGGTCTTTAGCCGTGGCTTTGCCGTGACCTTGGTCATTGTTACCATGGTCTTGAGACTCAACCTTGGCTTTAGCCATGGTTGTGGTCTTGGCTTTAAGTCATTAGACCTCTTGGTCTTAGTAAATCATAACTATTATATAGTGACTTTGGTCTAAAAATGGGCTGTTAAGAATTTGAAGAAAATTATCACTCAGAAAGCGTTTTCAGGGCTCGAGCTTCTTTTTCCCTAAACGAAAACGTCGTTCCGGACAACTTTCGTGTTTTAACTTTTTGATGAATCGGACCAGAAGAGTGACTTTCAATTTGGCAGAATGCAAAACAGTAGGGTATAGGCAGTTTCGGCGTTTTGGTTTCGCTAACTTCTTATGGCCATAACTTTTGACTCGTGTACTCGTTTTAGGTGATTCAAATTGCTATGTTTTCCTTTTGAAGTCCTTTATAACAGTAAGTAAGTGTCAAGTATCATAGTTATACTATTTTGGTCGTGGTTCTCCATAAAAATCACTAGTTTGCTTGTTTACTTGTCATAAGTTAACATATGTATATCAATACTTGTTTTATCCATTTTTAAACATCATGAACACAATAACAAGAACATATATAGCATGAAAGGAACACAAAGAGCATGAAAATGATAATGAGCAAGAAAGTGTATAAGGGTTTCTTACAACTTTTGGCTTTCTCTTAAGAAAGGTAAGTAACTAGTAAGGTACGGACTTTGATAGACTTAAGCTTCACTCTTTGCAATCTATGATAAACCGTGGTTATTTGAAGATTATAACGACGCCTTCTTGAAAGTCCAAAGCTATTTGAAGATTATAACTACGTCTTTTTGGATACTTTAGAGTTATAACAACTTTTCTTAGAAAATTTCCAAGATTGAAGATCAAACACTAGTTTTCTTTCAAAAACTAGTTAACTTTCTTACAAAATATAAGAAAAGTGCCTTAGGTTTTAGGACTTGAAGGTTATTAGAAGGTGTGGTGCAAGTTTTCTATGTGTTTTAGCTTGGTATTTATAGGGTAGGAAAAATAGTTAACCATATATTGGGTTAGAATTTAACCATGGTTAGTTTAAGACACTTGTAATGATTTAAAGAATCAATGGTCAAGATTTAACCACACATGGTGACTCCCCCCCCCCCCCTAAGTCGGTTTCAATAAGATAAGGGTGGCTAGATGAGTAGTCATGGTCTGTGGATGATAATATCCTAAGTATGTAGCTAGTTTTGACTCCGTAAATTGCTAACCATAAGTTTTTAAGTCACGAAACTTAAAACCGGGTATCCCTAAAAATATGAAACTTATAAATATGCTAGAACTTATCAATATACTCCATAATAAAATATAAAATGAGTGGTAGGATCTATCGGGTGCTAAAACCCTGCTAAAAACTGGAAACACGGGTCTAAAACGCGTAATTCGCGTAAAAAGCTGAACTGAAAAACGTAAAATTCCAAAACTTTTGGTATTGTCCTAAAATGAGAGAAAATCATATTTCTATTGTTTATAATGTTTTATGGAGATATCGGGATGCTGGAATGACGTTTAAACCTAAAAGTAAATCTCGGACACGGCTTTGTGATTTTTGCAGAAATGATCCGACGAGTGTCAAACTCTCGGATTATCGTTAAAATAGTTTAACTTACAAGAATATGAAATAAAAATTTTTGAGATGAATAGTGAAAAGTGAATAGTGAAAAGTGAATAGTAATAAGTGAATAGTGAAATATTCGGGAATAAAAGTTAACCTGAAAATGCGAATTGTTACAGTCTCTACCCCTTAAGGAGAACTTCGTCCTGAAGTTCTGTTGATGTTAACTACTTACGGTGTGTCTAAGAGAATTCGGGATCTCTAATATAGTGGTGTTTACTCTGATTCGTCTAAGGTTCTGGTTAAGGAGTCGTATCGGCTACAATTAAGCCCACTTATTTATAACACATTACTTACATAAAGAAGCGTCCAAATTTATGTAAGTAAAGTATCATAAACTTATGGTTCGGTGATTTACAATTTCTTTATTTAAATGAAGAGGCGTCCCAATCCATTTAAATAAGGAGATTCTAAATCATCCTACTTAAGAATTTCCGACACAAAATCCGCCTTCTGAGGCCGATAGTAAGATAATCAAGTCATAAAATCCCTAGAGCTAAGCAATAATATTATTTAACTCAAATCTTGTGTCTCATCAAACAAGAACTGTCACAAGATCAAGTTAAATAATTAGTTATTACTGAGCTCCATGTTTCTAATGACTCGGCTAATCTCTGGGGCTCCTTATAATACTAAAGTCACATCATCTAACAGCGTGGAACTAAACCAACAATTACCAAGAAGCGTATGCATATGTAGTGTGTGTAAGGAAAATAAAGAGGAGAGTCTTAACGTATATAGCAGTTATAGTCTAGGCACTAAATGCAACCTAGTTCTCTATAACCAAGGCTCTGGTACCAATCTGTAACACCCCCAAAATACCGCAGCGGAAGACTGTGTCATAGGGGTGCTACTTCATAATACAAAGTACAAGTTATAGAAAACGAACTCTAAATGGGACGTTTTGAAAAGTTACCATTCGATTAATGAATTCAAAGTTACAAATATGAGATTCCATAGTATGATACATAAATGTATACAAAATATTTTGAATGGTAAATGATAAAAGCGTAAGTCTTCAGAATATGCAGCTTGACTCTAAGTTCCACGCACTAGCTATCGCCTTACTAACCTGAGATAAGCATGCTAAAGTGTCAACACAATGGTTGGTGAGTTCATAGAGTTTGTCTTAAAACAGTTGAAAAGACTTAAAGAATGTTCACACAGCAAAGGCATTGAGAATCCACTCAGTTGCAAGTCCCGCCATAAGAGACTTGCAACCTGTGTGTCCACAACCCACTGCTAAAAGTTAGTTTATACAATGCACCGGATTATATTCACCCAAGGTCAAGAATAGACACAAAGGCGGGGGCATCTTCCCAAATAGTACTATGACATCCAAGGTCAAGCATAGACACAAGGGTAGGGGAATCTTCCCATGAGTACTACCAATACCTCTCAGACAGAATAGAGTATTATGTATGCACGTAAATACGAATCTTGTATTTAAATTAAGCATGTATAGTGTATCAAGTATGTATAACGCAATCAAGTATAATGCCAATCAAGTATAACACAATCAAGTATAAATGTTTAAGAGTATTTGTACAAGTAAGCCAGTAGTTGAGCATGTATCTCCCCCAAAGAGTTAAAAACAAGTATAAAAAGAGTAGGGGCTATGACTCACCTTAAGTCTATGTAATGAGAAATGAAAGTGGTAGTCGAATCGCGAAAGTCTCTAAGAGCAGCCTAAAATATAACGTTGCGACTTAGGTTTGGAGTAACGTCTAAGTATACGAAGAATTGCCTATATATGTCTTGCATAATGTTCATGATGTAGTACTTAGTATATTGTGTAAGTTGTTGAATATAAGTGGTTTATGAAACATGTATAGGTTGTATATCTCTTACTACCGTTCGGGCCGACATAATTCAGAAGTCATGGAGTAAACGTTCGAGGAGCCAGGACACTTTAATTCGTAAATCCACAACTCATCTCGACGGCTTACTTAATGAACTCCTCACATGAGGCTCCCTACTATTGTAGTATTTGATAACATATATATAAGTTTTGATCTTTAAAAGTTACATTGTCTTTAGCCGTGGCTTTGCCGTGACCTTGGTCATTGTTACCATGGTCTTGAGACTCAACCTTGGCTTTAGCCATGGTTATGTTCTTGGCTTTAGATCATTAGACCTCTTGGTCTTAGTAAATCATAACTATTATATAGTGACTTTGGTCTAAAAATGGGCTGTTAAGAATTTGAAGAAAATTATCACTCAGAAAGCGTTTTCAGGGCTCGAGCTTCTTAATTCCTGAACGAAAACGTCATTCCGGACTACTTTCGTGTTTTAACTTTTTGATGAATCGGACCAGAAGAGTGACTTTCAAATTGGCAGAATGCAAAACAGTAGGGTATAGGCAGTTTCGGCGTTTTGGTTTCGCTAACTTCTTATGGCCATAACTTTTGACTCGTGTACTCGTTTTAGGTGATTCAAATTGCTATGTTTTCCTTTTGAAGTCCTTTATAACAGTAAGTAAGTGTCAAGTATCATAGTTATACTATTTTGGTCGTGGTTCTCCATAAAAATCACTAGTTTGCTTGTTTACTTGTCATAAGTTAACATATGTATATCAATACTTGTTTTATCCATTTTTAAACATCATGAACACAATAACAAGAACATATATAGCATGAAAGGAATACAAAGAGCATGAAAATGATAATGAGCAAGAAAGTGTATAAGGGTTTCTTACAACTTTTGGCTTTCTCTTAAGAAAGGTAAGTAACTAGTAAGGTACGGACTTTGATAGACTTAAGCTTCACTCTTTGCAATCTATGATAAACCGTGGTTATTTGAAGATTATAACGACGCCTTCTTGAAAGTCCAAAGCTATTTGAAGATTATAACTACGTCTTTTTGGATACTTTAGAGTTATAACAACTTTTCTTAGAAAATTTCCAAGATTGAAGATCAAACACTAGTTTTCTTTCAAAAACTAGTTAACTTTCTTACAAAATATAAGAAAAGTGCCTTAGGTTTTAGGACTTGAAGGTTATAAGAAGGTGTGGTGCAAGTTTGCTATGTGTTTTAGCTTGGTATTTATAGGGTAGGAAAAATAGTTAACCATATATTGGGTTAGAATTTAACCATGGTTAGTTTAAGACACTTGTAATGATTTAAAGAATCAATGGTCAAGATTTAACCACACATGGTGACTCCCCCCCCTAAGTCGGTTTCAATAAGATAAGGGTGACTAGATGAGTAGTCATGGTCTGTGGATGATAATATCCTAAGTATGTAGCTAGTTTTGACTCCGTAAATTGCTAACCATAAGTTTTTAAGTCACGAAACGTAAAACCGGGTATCCTAAAAATATGAAACTTATAAATATGCTAGAACTTATCAATATACTCCATAATAAAATATAAAATGAGTGGTAGGATCTATCGGGTGCTAAAACCCTGCAAAAAACTGGAAACACGGGTCTAAAACGCGTAATTCGCGTAAAAAGCTGAACTGAAAAACGTAAAATTCCAAAACTTTTGGAATTGTCCTAAAATGAGAGAAAATCATATTTCTATTGTTTATAATGTTTTATGGACATATCGGGATGCTGGAATGACGTTTAAACCTAAAAGTAAATCTCGGACACGGCTTTGTGATTTTTGCAGAAATGATCCGACGAGCGTCAAACTCTCGGATTATCGTTAAAATAGTTTAACTTACGAGAATATGAAATAAAATTTTTTGAGATGAATAGTGAAAAGTGAATAGTAATAAGTGAATAGTGAAATATTCGGGAATAAAAGTTAACCTGAAAATGCGAATTGTTACAGTCTCTACCCCTTAAGGAGAACTTCGTCCTGAAGTTCTGTTGATGTTAACTACTTACGGTGTGTCTAAGAGAATTCGGGATCTCTAATATAGTGGTGTTTACTCTGATTCGTCTAAGGTTCTGGTTAAGGAGTCGTATCGGCTACAATTAAGCCCACTTATTTATAACACATTACTTACATAAAGAAGCGTCCAAATTTATGTAAGTAAAGTATCATAAACTTATGGTTCGGTGATTTACAATTTCTTTATTTAAATGAAGTGGCGTCCCAATCCATTTAAATAAGGAGATTCTAAATCATCCTACTTAAGAATTTCCGACACAAAATCCGCCTTCTGAGGCCGATAGTAAGATAATCAAGTCATCAAATCCCTAGAGCTAAGCAATAATATTATTTAACTCAAATTTTGTGTCTCATCAAACAAGAACTGTCACAAGATCAAGTTAAATAATTAGTTATTACTGAGCTCCATGTTTCTAATGACTCGGCTAATCTCTGGGGCTCCTTATAATACTAAAGTCACATCATCTAACAGCGTGGAACTAAACCAACAATTACCAAGAAGCGTGTGCGTATGTAGTGTGTGTAAGGAAAATAAAGAGGAGAGTCTTAACGTATATAGCAGTTATAGTCTAGGCACTAAATGCAACCTAGTTCTCTATAACCAAGGCTCTGGTACCAATCTGTAACACCCCCAAAATACCGCAGCGGAAGACTGTGTCATAGGGGTGCTACTTCATAATACAAAGTACAAGTTATAGAAAACGAACTCTAAATGGGACGTTTTGAAAAGTTACCATTCGATTAATGAATTCAAAGTTACAAATATGAGATTCCATAGTATGATACATAAATGTATACAAAATATTTTGAATGGTAAATGATAAAAGCGTAAGTCTTCAGAATATGCAGCTTGACTCTAAGTTCCACGCACTAGCTATCGCCTTACTAACCTGAGATAAGCATGCTAAAGTGTCAACACAATGGTTGGTGAGTTCATAGAGTTTGTCTTAAAACAGTTGAAAAGCCTTAAAGAATGTTCACACAGCAAAGGCATTGAGAATCCACTCAGTTGCAAGTCCCGCCATAAGAGACTTGCAACCTGTGTGTCCACAACCCACTGCTAAAAGTTAGTTTATACAATGCACCGGATTATATTCACCCAAGGTCAAGAATAGACACAAAGGCGGGGGCATCTTCCCAAATAGTACTACGACATCCAAGGTCAAGCACTACTACAAAAAATCTCAAAGAAACCGGTCAAAATGGCCCATGAAGAGTGGTTTTTGAACCACTCTCTGAAGGGGGGTATCTCCATGATCGAAACATATAGAAACCGGTTTGGAAACCTATCTCTAAAAGAAGCATCGACACCTGTTTCTCCTAAAAATCGGTCTCCATTATGGAATAAACAAACATATTTTTGTAAAACATTGACATCGGTTCTCTCACAACCTGTCTTTATAAAAGCACATAACCTATCTTTATATAGAGTAAAAAGATATGATTTTAACTCAAAACCTGTCTTTTTGGTAAATCTATTCTATTAAAAAAAAAAATCTAAAATTTTTCAATAAAATGGAAAATTTTAGAAATAAATTTAATAATTAAATATATATATAAATGCAACAAATATATATAAACCGATTAAAATACACCACAAATGTCAAAACCAACAAGGTAAATTAAGATAATATGTCAATTCAACTAAACATAAATCCCAGACAAAATCCAAATTAAAACATTAAAATTCAACTCTAAAGAAAAACACTATAATTCAACATAATTGAACATCCATTATCTGGGATTAATCGCGCGACAGTGTAAACCATGCACCAATGATGGCGTTCAACTCTTTGTTCTCTAACGGACGATCGTCACTCCAAGGTACCAAATAATGGTCAACAAAGTCAAATAGCCTAGGTCAATACTCCGGGTAATATAAGGTATCACCAGGTCGTTAAGTCCCGTTGAAGTGTGGATTGTAACTTTAGCGTATTTGTGATCGGGTAATTATTCACAGAAAAGGGTTATGATCAGAATTATTTGGAATTTATTAACAAATATAGCTTAGGAAAGCTACGTGATTGATTACGGGAATTTAGATTACGGAGATTTGAGCTAAAAACTAAAAACGTACGTTTTAATAAAAAAAACGTATACAGATGCACAAAACAAAAAGTACAACTGAAGGATGGTAAGGGTTAAAAGTGTAAATTTAAAATTTTTACAATCCTAATAATAAAAGAAAATTTTAAGAAAAATTAAAATTATTTTTACACTATTTAATTATTTATAATTAATTAATTACTAATTATCTATTTAATACTAATTAAATTAATTAGAATTATTAAAAATACTAAAAAGACTTAGAAAATTAAGAAAAATTTTACAAATCTAATTAACCATTACAGGAATCCTAAAAAATTATAAAAAGTTAATTTTATGTATTTTTAAACTAATTAACTAATTATTAATCTAATTACTTATTAATTACTAATTAAACTAATTATATTATAAAAAATAGAAAATGAACAGTAAAAATTCTAGAAAAATTTATAAAAATGTTTTAACTAAAATAAAAGCTAGAAAAATTATAAAAACTAGGTTATACTATATAAAAACTAATTATGCTATTTAATTGATTAATATTAATTAAAACTAAATTAAACTAAAATTAATTAGAAATACCACTAAATGACAAAATAAAAATCTGGAAAAATTTGTAAAATTATTTTAACCTAAAATATAATTTCTAAAAATATAAAAGTGATATATTACTTAGAAATTAATAAAAAAGAAAAATAAATAGATAAATCCTATTAAATAGAAGCTATCACTATTTTTAAAAGTGGTTTTTTTGATTTTTTCTTTTTCTAAACTGATAATAAGCTAAAAACAACTAACTTTAATAAAAACACTTTTGTTTTAACCCAATGAATAAGCAATTCAAGTGCTTATTACACCCACAGTTGACTTTTGTTGACTGTGGAGTGTTTTAGCTCAAATGGTGAAATGGGGGGTCCACAATGGTTGAGATTGGTTTCTATGAGTTTAACAATCAATAATAAGCAACTAATGAGCAAAGGGTTGGCCTGAATAAGCCAAAAAGACCAAAAATAAGCACAAGCTTATTGATTTCTGAGGCAGTTATGAGACAGAGATGAGGGACCAAGTTAGGGTGGGTCCACAAGCTTAGGGGTCAAACAAAAGGGTCAAGAACACTCCATGGTAGGAGGGGGGTTGATGGGGACCAAAATTAAGTGACAAGGACCACTGTAGTGGTCACAAACCACCACAAAAGGTGGTGGAGTGGAAGTGATCTGCTGAGAACAGGGCAATGGGTTGCCCTGCAGGTTACTTCCAAGGGGTGTGGGACCCACCAAATAAAATCACAAAAATCTATAAAATTTCTTAAAAATCAACCAAGTGGTAGAGAGTAAGCATGTAAAATTTTAGACCTTGAATCTTAGTATCCAATAAATTGCAGGCCTCCAAAGTTGGCTCAAAATGACTGAGAAAGATTTTGACTTTTAAGAATTTTACACTACTTTGACTTTTATGAGATTTGGCTTAATCTAACTAACTCAAATCATGTTTATGAGTTAAATTTAGACTGATTTATATTAAAAATCCAACTTATCTATTGAAATGAAAAGGTTTTGGACTCTAAAAACCACCACAGTTAACTGTGGTGGTGAAACTTTGTGATTTTGACCTTTGGTTGTTGTAAGGTACCAAGTGAGTGTCTCCAAGGTCTGATAAAACCTACCAAAGGTTGTCTATAACCAAGCAACAATACAACAACAACAAAAGAGTAGCAGTTAGGCTATATCCAAACACCCCCTTAACAGATGATTAGTATGAGAATTACAAAGCAACCATTTAAATTAACTTACAAACAACTACACTAACTTGTACTGACATAAATTAAGTTAGATTAAGCTAAAATAAACAACAAACAACACTTTAATTAAGTAAGGCAGATTATGCATAAATAAGTAGGAAAATAGCTCACAGTTGATTCCAAAGCCAAGATTGAGGTACCCAGGATTCAATCACACAAACCTAATACTCCCCAAGGAGTTCTAAACCAGATTCCAATCCAAGCTTCCAGCTTATCTCCATTAACACAGATACCTTTTTTTTTCTTTCTTTTTTATTTATCTTTGGCTATTTGAAACTTGATACTGGAAAAGGTTTAATGCTTCAAAATATCTTATATAAACTTAAATGAGATCACATATGAACTTATGGAACAATAGGAACAAGAGCTAATCATTAATTCATGCAACCTCAGATTTTCAATGAAATATAAAAAAGTTGAGTTTAAAAGGAAAACTTGGATTTCATTCAAATAGAAAGTTTACAATTACACTGATAAGACTTAAAATACAACTTAAAAGCTAGAAATTACTTGGAATCTAAGTTTTACAATAAGTAAAAAAATTACAAAATAAGCTAAAAATCCACACTCTGATCACTGGTGCATCTTTTTCTTTTTATACTGGAACCATTAGGGTTTCTTCCAGTCCATGATCACTTCCCACCTTGCTTTAGAACCCTTAGATCACTGACTTTTAATCCTAGCCCTTCACCTGCTTTTGGCGCCATTTTCTTTGTGTCAGGTTGAGGTGGAGTGGGGGAAAGGAGAACAATTAAAGAGTTTTGGAACTTAGCTTAAGAGTCAAGGGGAAGGGATGGTGTGCTGAGGTGGAGGAGGGGGGAGCAGGTTGCCAGTTGGAGGGGGGATTGACTTTGGTTGACTGGGAAGTGGAAGGAGGGATTGGGGTGTTAGTTTAAACGGGGTGGGCTGATGGTGATGGTGGACTGGGAGTGGGCTAAAAGAGAGATGGGCCTGGTGGGTTTGGTTTTAGTTGGGTTTGGATTAGGTTTTTGGTTTAGGTCCGGATGGTTGTGGTAACTTTAAATCACAAGGACCATTCATGTAATTTGGCCAAACATTGAGGGGTATGTTTTGCCATGTTTCCAAAATATCCCAAGGGTGTAATTTTGCCAAGTCTGAATTCCCATGGACCATGAATGTAATTTTTGCACTTTTGAATTTCCCGAGGGCCATAAATGACAAGTTTCCAAAATTGAGGGACTAATGTTGTAATTCCCTCAAACTCACACCAAAGGATTATTTTTGACAATTTATGATTTTCCAAGGACCCTAGATGATTTTTTATTCAAAATAATTCCACCCGGGATCAAATCTGTCAATTTCCAAAACTCCAGGGACCATTTTTGTCAATTTTGGATTTTAAGGGGTAAAAGTGTAATTTTCTCAAACTTTATCACCCAAGGACTTATTTTGATAAATTTTGACTTTTCTTTGCCTTGGGTTGACTTTTCTTTCGTTTTAAACTTCCAGGGACTAGTTTTGCCAAATTTTGAAACTTGAGGGACTGAAACTGCCAATTGTGCAAACTTTGTTCGTTTTTCATTTGTTTTTAAACATTTTGCAACTAAAATATATAAAACACACTTTTGGGATAATTTGTGCATTTTGATGCGTTTTTGGGTGTTTTTGGATGTTTTGGCAGTCCAGATACGGTAAAAATGATGAGTGTTTGAGCACTCATCAATCCCCCACACTAAGCTATTGCTAGTCCCTAGCAATATTTTGAGAAAAACTTGATGGATTTTAATCTCTTTACCAAAAGCCATCACTTCTGGAGTAGCCAGGTGTAAGAACTGTGGCACACCTGATAACCGTGTGATTTTGAGCAAACCACCAGCTGTCAACGGATTTGATAAGTCTTTACCAGGAGCCGTTTGCTCCTGGACTAGCCAGCATCTTGATGGACCTAGTCAACATCTTGGTGAGCTGATTACCAATTATGGTTTTTCCACGGCCTTTACCACAAGCCATAATCTTGCGGGCTAGCCAACTCATTTGTTTTTGGGGAGTTGAGGAACCGTACAATTTTTGGCAAATTGCAAGCCATCAACGGATTTGAGTTGTCTTTACCAAGAGCCGTTTGCTCCTGGACTAGCCAATCCCTTTGTCATTTAGACTTTGGCGGACTGATAACCACAAAAATTTTGGAATAAAGTGAAAAATTTTTGAAAAATTTGGGCCAAAATGGGGGTACTTGAAAGTATTTTGCGATAAAATTCGCTAGAATTCCCCCCCCCCCCCCCCCCACACTTAGAAATGAATATTGTCCTCAATATTCAAAGTCCCGGCTATTATGCCGAATCTGTGAACGTAAAAAGATAATATTCGAAGGTAACTGTGGAATTTTGTTTTGTATTTTTCACTTTATTTATCTGTACATACAATTACACTTTTTTTTTTTTTTTTTTTTTTTTGAACTTATATACATATATACATTTTTCAAATAGCGGGGGGTTGGCCATTCCCCCACACTAGGGTGGTAGAAAGTAGAAAGAAGTCAGAAATACGGGTGAAAACCCGTATATGTTGCTAATTTTTGTTTACCGAGTCACTAGCTTGACTCGATCCCCGAATTCAATTGTCCTTGGGGAAAGTTTGGAGATCCGGGACAACCATGGATGGTATGTCCTCTCCAAAGTAATGTTTTAACCGATGTCCATTCACTTTGAAATTAGGTCCGTCATTTTGTGATAACTCGACGGTGCCATAAGGATAAACCTTAACGATAGTGAATGGACCAGTCCATCGGGTTTTGAGCTTTCCCGAGAAGATCTTGAGTCTAGAGTTGAAAAGAAGGACTCGATCACCAACGTTAAAAACGCGGTTTTTGATCTTGGAGTCATGAATCTTCTTTGTCTTTTCTTTATAGATCAAAGAGTTCTCGTAAGCTTGATCACGAAGTTCATTTAATTCTTTGAGTTGAACTTTCCTATGATCACCCGCAGTTTTGAGGTCGAAATTAGCATGCTTGAGAGCCCAATAGGCTTTATGCTCAAGCTCGATCGGAAGATGGCACGCTTTCCCGTACACAAGTTTATAAGGCGTACACCCAATGGGTGTTTTATACGCTGTACGGAAAGCCCAAAGTGCATCATCTAATTTATCCGACCAAGATGCACGATTTTCCCCAACGGTTCTCTCCAATATTCTCTTTATGCCTCGATTGGAAACTTCTACTTGTCCACTTGTTTGAGGGTGGTACGCAGTAGAAAGACGGTGAGTTACACCATACTTTTGCATGACTTTATCGAATTTGTCATTACAAAAATGCGTACCACGATCACTAATTATAGCACGTGGAGTTCCAAATCGAGCAAAGAGAGCTTTCAAAAACTTCACAACTACTCGGGCATCATTTGTGGGTAAAGCTTTTGCTTCGACCCATTTTGACAAATAGTCAACTGCCACGAGTATATACTTGTTTCCATGAGATGACGGGAATGGCCCCATAAAGTCGATGCCCCAAACATCAAATATTTCACAAACTTGGATTGCATTTTGTGGCATTTCATTCTTTTGTGAGATATTCCCGTGACGTTGACAAGCGTCACAGGATTTGACTAATTCATGGGCATCTTTGTAGATCGTGGGCCAAAAGAAACCGGAGTCAAACACCTTTTTGGCGGTGTAATTTGGATTGTGGTGGCCCCCCGTGGGACCAGCATGGCAAGCCTTTAAAATTTCAGCGGCTTCTTGACCATACACACACCGCCGGATGACTTGATCCGCGCAAATCTTGAACAAGTAGGGGTCGTCCCAAAAGTAATGTTTGACATCTTTGAAAAATTTATTTTTTTGTTGGGACGACATCCCTTTCACAATGAAGTTACCCGCAAGATAGTTTGCAAAGTCGGCAAACCATGGGGTAATCGAGTCTCCACGAAATGAAACCGCATTGAGGGTTTCGAGAGGAAATGTTTCATTTATTTCCTTTTTCTCGAAAGCATCTTGGTGGGGGTTTTCAAGACGGGAGAGATGATCAGCAGCTAGGTTCTCAGCTCCTTTTTTATCACGAATAATGATATCAAATTCCTGAAGGAGGAGAACCCAACGAAGAAGTCTCGGCTTTGCATCTTGTTTTGCAAAAAGGTACTTCAAAGCCGAGTGATCCGTATACACTATGCTTTTTGTCAAGATCAAATATGACCGGAATTTCTCAAAGGCATACACCACAGCTAATAATTCTTTTTCAGTGGTGGTGTAATGACTTTGAGCCTCAGTCATAGTCTTGCTGGCATAGTGTATAGGCTGAAAATGTTTTGTTTTTCGTTGCCCCAAGACTGCCCCAATAGCATAATCACTAGCATCACACATGAGCTCAAAAGGCAAGTCCCAATCAGGGGCAACAAGAATCGGTGCCTCGGTAAGCCTTTTCTTTAATGTTTCAAAGGCTTCGATGCACTCAGGGGAGAAGATAAAAGGAGCATCCTTTTCGAGGAGATGGGTCATAGGCCGGGCGATTTTAGAAAAATCTTGAATAAACCTACGGTAAAAGCCGGCGTGACCCAAAAAGCTCCTAACACCTTTCACAGTTGTGGGATGAGGTAATTTTGCAATGACGTCCACTTTGGCACGATCAACCTCAATCCCGTTTTTTGAAATTTTATGGCCGAGGACAATGCCCTCTTTGACCATAAAGTGACTCTTCTCCCAATTTAGACATAACTTTGTGTCTTCACAACGTTTTAGCATATCGTCTAAGTGGGAGAGGCATGACTGAAACGAATCCCCAATGACCGAAAAATCGTCCATAAAGACCTCCATACTTTTCCCGATCATGTCGGAAAAAATGGCCATCATACATCTTTGAAACGTGCCCGGAGCATTACATAAGCCAAATGGCATACGTTTATATGCGAAAGTTCCATAGGGGCACGTGAAAGTAGTCTTTTCTTGGTCTTGCGGGTCAATGGGAATCTGAAAGTAACCCGAGAAACCATCGAGGAAGCAATAATACTCATTCCCCGCTAATCTCTCGAGCATCTGATCCATAAAGGGCAGAGGAAAATGATCTTTGCGGGTGGCGTCATTTAACTTACGATAATCAATACAGACGCGCCAACCCGTAACCAAACGAGTGGGAATTAACTCATTTTCCTCATTTGTGACAACTGTAATGCCACCCTTTTTTGGAACACAATGGATTGGGCTGACCCAAGGACTGTCCGAGATAGGGTAAATCAATCCGGCATCAAGAAGTTTTGAAACCTCTTGTTTGATAACCTCGTGAATTTTTGGATTCACCCTTCTTTGTTGTTGGACTGCAGGTTTGAAGTCGTCCTCCATTAAAATTTTATGAGTACAGAATTCAGGGTCAATGCCCTTGATGTCGGAGAGACGCCAAGCAATTGCTTGTTTATGAGACTTCAAAACCTTTATGAGAGCAGCCTTTTCCTCATCACTTAAGTCTTTGGCAATTATGACGGGTAATTTATCATCACCCTCCAGAAATGCATATTCAAGATGAGGCGGCAAGTCCTTAAGCTCAACCTCGGGGAAGTCATCAGTTTTCTCAACATTTTTGACTTCCTCCTTATGAAGTTGTTGTGGTAGAACAGGAAGAGGTGAGGGATCTTCGTTTAACAATTTTTCAAGCGTGAGAATATCCCTCTCGAGGTCGATCTCTTGGTTATCGACTCCATCGGGAATCGAGTCACTTTTGAGAAACGCCTCCATTTCTTCTAAGATGAAGTCACTTCCCTCAAACGGAGTGAGGGAAGGAGAAGAATTGGCTATGATGGGATGAGAAGATTGAGTGAGGTTTTCACTCGAAGAATCATCAATGAAACCTAAAATCTCTTGAGCATACTCCTCAGCAGCAACATCGATGACATCAATTTGATTCACCGACTCACAATCATAATTGGAGGAGTATCTCGAAGTTTGATTTAGGTTGAAGGTTATGGCTTCCGTTCCAACACGTAATGTGATCTCATGCTCGAACACATCGATAAGAGCGCGCCCAGTTCTGAGGAATCCCCGCCCAAGAATGAGAGGGACCCTAGAATCGGCATCAAAGTCAACAATCACAAAATCTGCCGGAAAATGGAACTTTCCCACTCTAACAAATACGTCCTCGGCAATGCCAATGGGACGAGAAATCGAGCGATCGGCAAGCTCTTAAGTCATGCGCGTGGGAGTGAGTTCGGGAAGAGAAAGTTTCTTCCACACAGAATATGGCATCAGGTTGATGCTAGCACCTAGATCGGCCAGGGCGAAGCAATCAACCATACCCGGGAAAGTACAAGGAATGAGAAATTTCCCGGGATCTCCAAGCTTTTCAGGAAGCTTTTTCAAAAGAACCGCAGAGCAGTTCTCATTCAGAGGAGTTCTTGCCATCTCAAATAATTTTTCTTTATTATTCAACAGATTTTTGATTGTCGATGCAAACTTGGGCATCAAGAGAATAGCATCCGTGAAGCTGATATCGAAATGCAAATCTTGGAAGATTTGGAAAAATTTATCCATTTGGTGATTAGCTTTTTCCCGGAGCTTTTGTTCACTGAGACGTGATGGATAGGGAATAGAAGTTTTGGATTTAGGGTTGTCCACTGGAGTTTCTGGTGGTTCAAAGACAACTCCAGGATTACATCTGGTTTCAGGAATAACCTGAGGTTGGACGTGTGCTGTACTTCGTGAGCTAGGATTTTGCACTTTGTCCTTTGTTACCTCAGGTTCACGATTCACTACCTTTGGAGGAGAAGAAGAGGTAGTAGGAATCGCGGGTTCATCATATGAAGCACCACTTCGTGTTGTGATCGCCTTAGCATCGCCCCTCGGGTTAGCGATCGTGTTGCTCGGTAAAGTAGTACCTGAGCCCGAGGGTCGATCATTTAAAGACTTCTTGATGTCAGAAATCTGGCTGACCAGCAACTTGTTCAACTCTTCTTGGGACTTCATGAAATGTTTCAACAACTCATCAGATGAAGGCCCGGTTGGAACAATGGCTTGATTCGGATTAGGAATATTTGGAGCTCGATTGTTCGGATTGGGACCTTGATTTTGAAAATTACCCTGATTAGGGTTGTTGTTTCCATGAAAATATCCCTGATTGAAATTACCCTGACCTTGGTTCCGATTAAAGTTTCCTTGATTATGTTGTTGGAAACCTTGATTTTGGAACCCTTGGTTTTGATTTTGAAAACCGTGACCCTAATTGAAGTTACCTTGGTTTTGATAACCTTGGTTCGCTCTATTTTGATTTTGGCCACGGTTTTGGACATTTTGGTTTTGATTAAAACCAGGAGGTCCAGGATAATGATGTTGAGGACGATAGCTAGGGTCCATAGGAGGGCGATATTGATTGCCTCCTTGATTTTGGGACCCAGCTACAGCATGAGCTTCGTATGGAGTACCATCAGTAGCTGTGCAATTGTAGTAGGCATGCGGCCCACCACAAGTTACACAGACTTCCACTTTTTTAACCTCAGCAGGGGGAGGATGTTGTGGAAATGAGACTTTCTTTGTTTGGGCGAGAACCAAAGCTTGGATCGCTTCAGTGAGCTTGTCAATCTTAGCATCCGTACTAGATTGACCCACAGAAGATGAAGTGGAAGGACCCGCATTAATTTGAGAAACAATCGGTTTGCTTCTTGTAGAGCGGACCTTAGACTTGTTTTCTATGATTTGCAAAGCTTCTTTTGTGGTTTTACTCAAAAAGTTGCCTCCCGCGGAGGCATTGAGTGAATCCTAATCAGCTTGGCTCACGCCATTGTAAAACGTATCGAGTTGCATCAACTCAGAGAAACCATGATGTGGACACTTGCGAAGTAATTCTTTGAAACGATCCCACGCTTCACCAAAAGATTCATCATATTTTTGAGTGAACTTGGTGATTTCGTTCTTAAGACTCGTGGTCTTGGAAGGTGGGAAGAATTCATTCACAAACTTTTTGACAAGATCTTCCCAAGTCTCAATAGATCGTGGAGGTTGTTTTTCAAGCCAAATCCGGGCTTGCCCCTCCAATGAGAATGGGAAGAGAAGAAGTTTTATTGCTTCACATGGGACATTTTTGTACTTGATGGTGGATGTGATTTTATTGAACCATCGAATATGAGCATGAGGATCGTCCCTCTCAAAACCGTAGAACTGACTTGAGGTTACAAGATTGAGTAACCCGGTTTTGAGCTCAAAACTATCAGCCACGATGGCTGGGACAATAATGGCATCTCCGTAACCCTCGATGGGTGCTTGGAGAAGTTCACACATGGGACGGTCTTCCGCCATGGTGACAGTGGGTGTGGTAACAGTGCGGATCTCAGATCCGACTGTTGGTGCTGAACGTCTACGAGGTCTTCTAGGTTTTCGTACAAGCTCACGTAATGGGCTAGTAGACCTAGAAGAACGAGTGCGCATGCACTAAAAACTCACTCAAAACAAAATCGAGGCAAAACGACAGTGAACTTAAACCAATAATCACAAGTGAGTGGCTTCTTTAGAAAAGGTACACCACACACAAGGATACAAAGGCAAGTTTTAATCTTTTTGGTTTGGGAACTTATTTGTTCACACCCCCAGTTGGAAGGTGTTCTGTCTTGGTTTGCGACGGTTTATTTTTATGTAGATTTATTATTCACAAGAAAAAGACGAATGTTTTTGTGTTTTTGTGTATGGGCTTAAAAACTTTTGGAGAATATTTTTGGTATCGTCTCGTTTACCAAAATCGTTTTTCTTTAAGAATCACCTTAAAAGAAAACCGAATCAGAAAACGTTACGATCTGTTTTGTTGTTTTTAATTTTTTTGGTGTTTTAACACTTTAGGAAAAGTGTTAATGACTTTTTTGTATTTTGATTATGAAAATGTACACAAGTGGTGGTATTTATACAGTGAGTGAAGTGAGATAACACTAATCTCAAATAACGCTAAAGAAACGCGCACACTTCCCCGGCAGCAGCGCCAAAAATTGATTGAGCCCGAACCACCTAACTTATGTGGACCAAATAATGGTCAACAAAGTCAAATAGCCTAGGTCAATACTCCGGGTAATATAAGGTATCACCAGGTCGTTAAGTCCCGTTGAAGTGTGGATTGTAACTTTAGCGTATTTGTGATCGGGTAATTATTCACAGAAAAGGGTTATGATCAGAATTATTTGGAATTTATTAACAAATATAGCTTAGGAAAGCTACGTGATTGATTACGGGAATTTAGATTACGGAGATTTGAGCTAAAAACTAAAAACGTACGTTTTAATAAAAAAAACGTATACAGACGCACAAAACAAAAAGTACAACTGAAGGATGGTAAGTATTCCCGCCTGTCACGCGGGTGACCCGGGTTCGTTCCCCGGCAGCGGCGCCAAAAATTGATTGAGCCCGAACCACCTAACTTATGTGGACCAAATAATGGTCAACAAAGTCAAATAGCCTAGGTCAATACTCCGGGTAATATAAGGTATCACCAGGTCGTTAAGTCCCGTTGAAGTGTGGATTGTAACTTTAGTGTATTTGTGATCGGGTAATTATTCACAGAAAAGGGTTATGATCAGAATTATTTGGAATTTATTAACAAATATAGCTTAGGAAAGCTACGTGATTGATTACGGGAATTTAGATTACGGAGATTTGAGCTAAAAACTAAAAACGTACATTTTAATAAAAAAAACGTATACAGACGCACAAAACAAAAAGTACAACTGAAGGATGGTAAGGGTTAAAAGTGTAAATTTAAAATTTTTACAATCCTAATAATAAAAGAAAATTTTAAGAAAAATTAAAATTATTTTTACACTATTTAATTATTTATAATTAATTAATTACTAATTATCTATTTAATACTAATTAAATTAATTAGAATTATTAAAAATACTAAAAGGACTTAGAAAATTAAGAAAAATTTTACAAATCTAATTAACCATTACAGGAATCCTAAAATATTATAAAAAGTTAATTTTATGTATTTTTAAACTAATTAACTAATTATTAATCTAATTACTTATTAATTACTAATTAAACTAATTATATTATAAAAAATAGAAAATGAACAGTAAAAATTCTAGAAAAATTTATAAGAATGTTTTAACTAAAATAAAAGCTAGAAAAATTATAAAAACTAGGTTATACTATATAAAAACTAATTATGCTATTTAATTGATTAATATTAATTAAAACTAAATTAAACTAAAATTAATTAGAAATACCACTAAATGACAAAATAAAAATCTGGAAAAATTTGTAAAATTATTTTAACCTAAAATATAATTTCTAAAAATATAAAAGTGATATATTACTTAGAAATTAATTAAAAAGAAAAATAAATAGATAAATCCTATTAAATAGAAGCTATCACTATTTTTAAAAGTGGGTTTTTTGATTTTTTCTTTTTCTAAACTGATAATAAGCTAAAAACAACTAACTTTAATAAAAACACTTTTGTTTTAACCCAATGAATAAGCAATTCAAGTGCTTATTACACCCACAGTTGACTTTTGTTGACTGTGGAGTGTTTTAGCTAAAATGGTGAAATGTGGGGTCCACAATGGTTGAGATTGGTTTCTCTGAGTTTAACAATCAATAATAAGCAACTAATGAGCAAAGGGTTGGCCTGAATAAGCCAAAAAGACCAAAAATAAGCACAAGCTTATTGATTTCTGAGGCAGTTATGGGACAGAGACGAGGGACCAAGTTAGGGTGGGTCCACAAGCTTAGGGGTCAAACAAATGGATCAAGAACACTCCCTGGTAGGAGGGGGGTTGATGGGGACCAAAATTAAGTGACAAGGACCACTGTAGTGGTCACAAACCACCACAAAAGGTGGTGGAGTGGAAGTGATCTGCTGAGAACAGGGCAATGGGTTGCCCTGCAGGTTACTTCCAAGGGGTGTGGGACCCACCAAATAAAATCACAAAAATCTATAAAATTTCTTAAAAATCAACCAAGTGGTAGAGAGTAAGCATGTAAAATTTTAGACCTTGAATCTTAGTATCCAATAAATTGCAGGCCTCCAAAGTTGGCTCAAAATGACTGAGAAAGATTTTGACTTTTAAGAATTTTACACTACTTTGACTTTTATGAGATTTGGCTTAATCTAACTAACTCAAATCATGTTTATGAGTTAAATTTAGACTGATTTATATTAAAAATCCAACTTATCTATTGAAATGAAAAGGTTTTGGACTCTAAAAACCACCACAGTTAACTGTGGTGGTGAAACTTTGTGATTTTGACCTTTGGCTGTTGTAAGGTACCAAGTGAGTGTCTCCAAGGTCTGATAAAACCTACCAAAGGTTGTCTATAACCAAGCAACAATACAACAACAACAAAAGAGTAGCAGTTAGGCTATATCCAAACACCCCCTTAACAGATGATTAGTATGAGAATTACAAAGCAACCATTTAAATTAACTTACAAACAACTACACTAACTTGTACTGACATAAATTAAGTTAGATTAAGCTAAAATAAACAACAAACAACACTTTAATTAAGTAAGGCAGATTATGCATAAATAAGTAGGAAAATAGCTCACAGTTGATTCCAAAGCCAAGATTGAGGTACCCAGGATTCAATCACACAAACCTAATACTCCCCAAGGAGTTCTAAACCAGATTCCAATCCAAGCTTCCAGCTTATCTCCATTAACACAGATACCTTTTTTTTTCTTTCTTTTTTATTTATCTTTGGCTATTTGAAACTTGATACTGGAAAAGGTTTAATGCTTCAAAATATCTTATATAAACTTAAATGAGATCACATATGAACTTATGGAACAATAGGAACAAGAGCTAATCATTAATTCATGCAACCTCAGATTTTCAATGAAATATAAAAAAGTTGAGTTTAAAAGGAAAACTTGGATTTCATTCAAATAGAAAGTTTACAATTACACTGATAAGACTTAAAATACAACTTAAAAGCTAGAAATTACTTGGAATCTAAGTTTTACAATAAGTAAAAAAATTACAAAATAAGCTAAAAATCCACACTCTGATCACTGGTGCATCTTTTTCTTTTTATACTGGAACCATTAGGGTTTCTTCCAGTCCATGATCACTTCCC
Source organism: Artemisia argyi (assembly GCA_030686995.1). NCBI lineage: Eukaryota > Viridiplantae > Streptophyta > Magnoliopsida > Asterales > Asteraceae > Artemisia > Artemisia argyi. The sequence continues at coordinate 161,705,493 of CM060697.1, read as the reverse complement.
ACCTTGCTTTAGAACCCTTAGATCACTGACTTTTAATCCTAGCCCTTCACCTGCTTTTGGCGCCATTTTCTTTGTGTCAGGTTGAGGTGGAGTGGGGGAAAGGAGAACAATTAAAGAGTTTTGGAACTTAGCTTAAGAGTCAAGGGGAAGGGATGGTGTGCTGAGATGGAGGAGGGGGGAGCAGGTTGCCAGTTGGAGGGGGGATTGACTTTGGTTGACTGGGAAGTGGAAGGAGGGATTGGGGTGTTAGTTTAAACGGGGTGGGCTGATGGTGATGGTGGACTGGGAGTGGGCTAAAAGAGAGATGGGCCTGGTGGGTTTGGTTTTAGTTGGGTTTAGATTAGGTTTTTGGTTTAGGTCCGGATGGTTGTGGTAACTTTAAATCACAAGGACCATTCATGTAATTTGGCCGAACATTGAGGGGTATGTTTTGCCATGTTTCCAAAATATCCCAAGGGTGTAATTTTGCCAAGTCTGAATTCCCATGGACCATGAATGTAATTTTTGCACTTTTGAATTTCCCGAGGGCCATAAATGACAAGTTTCCAAAATTGAGGGACTAATGTTGTAATTCCCTCAAACTCACACCAAAGGATTATTTTTGACAATTTATGATTTTCCAAGGACCCTAGATGATTTTTTATTCAAAATAATTCCACCCGGGATCAAATCTGTCAATTTCCAAAACTCCAGGGACCATTTTGTCAATTTTGGATTTTAAGGGGTAAAAGTGTAATTTTCTCAAACTTTATCACCCAAGGACTTATTTTGATAAATTTTGACTTTTCTTTGCCTTGGGTTGACTTTTCTTTCGTTTTAAACTTCCAGGGACTAGTTTTGCCAAATTTTGAAACTTGAGGGACTGAAACTGCCAATTGTGCAAACTTTGTTCGTTTTTCATTTGTTTTTAAACATTTTGCAACTAAAATATATAAAACACACTTTTGGGATAATTTGTGCATTTTGATGCGTTTTTGGGTGTTTTTGGATGTTTTGGCAGTCCAGATACGGTAAAAATGATGAGTGTTTGAGCACTCATCAATGGAACATAGATTAAACTCACAACAGCCGGAACAGGTTTCTTCCCACTAAGAACACTTGCTACTGACCTTCTAACAGGACCTCCACTTGTAGCCTGGAGACATATGTCGTGTAATGTAATATTAGTCTTGATTCAAGATACTCTTGACCAACATATATATTCTTATCTAGTATTAATATAGCATAAGCAATAAGTTTCAAAGTCACATTGAATCCCAATGTCGTCTTAAGTGAGCACCATACAAGCTGTAATCTCATAGACCACTTACATATAATTGTGTATTTTCAATATCTCCTATAAACTGTCTACGACACTTAAACACATCACATGAATAGGTCGTATACCTAAATGGCAATGTCGTCTTAAGTGAGCACCATACAAGCTGTAATCTCATAGACCACTTACATATAATTTTGTATTTTCAATATCTCCTATAAACTGTCTACGACACTTAAACACATCACATGAATAGGTCGTATACCTAAATGGCATTGTCTTAGTAAAAATAAAGATTAAAGAAACATGAATACAAACACACCTCTGCAGATGAAGCAACTCTACCTAATGATGCAACTACTGCAAAAGAAAAAAATTAATAAGTAAATGTGACAAGTGGATGAGTAACTCTAGTTCGAGAGAAAAATATATATATATATATATATATATATATATATATATATATATATATATATATATATATATATATATATATATATATATATATAAATCTTTAAACTTGAGCCTGTCATGGTTGGAGCTCCACTTCCAGAAACACCAATCATTTCTGAAAGCTTCTTTTGCCAGACCTCATCGAGTTTCTCCAATGATTTTTCCATAGGCCTCATGCCAACCAGCTAAAAAAAGGAAACATATAAATTATATAATGTACAGTTAAAATTAAATAAAACTATCAGCTGATAGCAATATAAAAAAAAGATATAAGGTATACCTTTTGCCACTGCTACCAAGACTGAAATGAAGCATACCTGACATCAGGTATCCCGTCATTAAGACACTACAAAAACCAAAATAACAGTTTGTCTTACAAATCTAAAACCAAATAATATGATTTAAGAATTACATCATATCTTAACCCAATTCACCAACCTCCATACAAATCGGGACTTAGGCCTTGTGAACTTTAAGAATTACAGCCTTGTTGCTCGTTTCGATGCAATGGGTCACCTAATTTAGTGTTAGTGAACTTACAAGTGGAACTTTATTTTTAACAGTTGCTTTGATATCTATTGAAAAACCATTTCAGCTTGATATTAGTGCATTAATAAAATTATAACAAAAGCCATTAACGGGTGTTCATATCATAGCAGCCATTTGTAACAGACAAATGTATGATGCTATGAAATATAAAATTGTTATAGCTTCTAAAAATAGTCAAATAAAATCAGCAAGTTTGTCACTAATTGCTATTATCTTGACATTCAATACACAAAACAAGTAAATATCTAATAGTGTAGTCATTAAACTTTAAACTAAACAAAATCTTTAACTAACAGTAATATGTTTATAAAAAGTCACACAACAATATAACATCAATTAACTCTCTTAAATTAGATCTAAGTTTCAATTAAGCCCCAAAGTAACAAGACTGCAATATACATACACATACACAGATTAAGCGTACAACTAACCCAAAACAAATTTAATAAGCCTAAATTCAACACATACATACCCAACATGAAGGGGATACAACTCACCATTACCAAAGCAGTAAGCGAACAGTTCTATCTTCAAGGTAGATTGTTTTTGACAAGAAATCAATTCCAATGGTGGCCTGCAGGTAAATATATCCAAGATGAGATACGGTCAAACATAATAAACATTGAAGGATAAGAGCACAAGAATGGGGTCCAATACCAACTGTTGATTATTTCTAATATATACTCTAATACAAAAACATTGATTTTTAACAATTAACAATAATTGATGAAGAAAAGTAAAAATAATACCTGATAGTGATGATATTTTTTTACCGGCTGATTGATCCCTAATTGTACAAGCTTATATTTTGTTAATGATAACACAATCGCCATTTTTATTATTATTTTGCAGATCAGATCTCAAATTAATATTTTGCGATGGCATAGTGAAGGGAGGGAGGGAATGGAGGAAGATGAATAACGACTGTGTGTGACTTTGTGCAATGAAAAAGTTATCATTAAATCTCTCACTCAATTTTTTTTGAACGATCTCTCACTGAAAAGTTGAATTAAACTGCCCTTTGTTAAAAAATAAAAATTAAATAAACCGCCCAAACTAAAATAAAAATTAAATAAACCGCCCAAACTAATAGAAGAACCAGGTTGTTTCATCAAAAACGGTGTCCATAAATAGAGACATGTTGTTATCTAAACATCAGTGTCTTTGATTGTTTAAAAAGATAGGTTTTTTACCCGTAAACCCAGATTTATGTGTTTTGTCTTATAAAAGCTGGTTTTTTTAAGACAACCAATCTCAGTTCCTTGCAATCCCGCTTTTTTTTTATCATAGGAATAGGGTTTTATATAACCAGTCTTTATTAAGGGGTGTTTTTAGCCTTTTGTGTAGTAGTGAAGCATAGACACAAGGGTAGGGGAATCTTCCCATGAGTACTACCAATACCTCTCCGACAGAATAGAGTATTATGTATGCACGTAAATACGAATCTTGTATTTAAATTAAGCATGTATAGTGTATCAAGTATGTATAACGCAATCAAGTATAATGCAAATCAAGTATAACACAATCAAGTATAAATGTTTAAGAGTATTTGTACAAGTAAGCAAGTAGTTGAGCATGTATCTCCCCCAAAGAGTTAAAAACAAGTATAAAAAGAGTAGGGGCTATGACTCACCTTAAGTCTATGTAATGAGAAATGAAAGTGGTAGTCGAATCGCGAAAGTCTCTAAGAGCAGCCTAAAATATAACGTTGCGACTTAGGTTTGGAGTAACGTCTAAGAATACGAAGAATTGCCTATATATGTCTTGCATAATGTTCATGATGTAGTACTTAGTATATAGTGTAAGTTGTTGAATATAAGTGGTTTATGAAACATGTATAGGTTGTATATCTCTTACTACCGTTCGGGCCGACATAATTCAGAAGTCATGGAGTAAACGTTCGAGGAGCCAGGACACTTTAATTCGTAAATCCACAACTCATCTCGACGACTTACTTAATGAACTCCTCACATGAGGCTCCCTACTATTGTAGTATTTGATAACATATATATAAGTTTTGATCTTTAAAAGTTACATGGTCTTTAGCCATGGCTTTGCCGTGACCTTGGTCATTGTTACCATGGTCTTGAGACTCAACCTTGGCTTTAGCCATGGTTGTGTTCTTGGCTTTAGGTCATTAGACCTCTTGGTCTTAGTAAATCATAACTATTATATAGTGACTTTGGTCTAAAAATGGGCTGTTAAGAATTTGAAGAAAATTATCACTCAGAAAGCGTTTTCAGGGCTCGAGCTTCTTTTTTCCTGAACGAAAACGTCGTTCCGGACAACTTTCGTGTTTTAACTTTTTGATGAATCGGACCAGAAGAGTGACTTTCAATTTGGCAGAATGCAAAACAGTAGGGTATAGGCAGTTTCGGCGTTTTGGTTTCGCTAACTTCTTATGGCCATAACTTTTGACTCGTGTACTCGTTTTAGGTGATTCAAATTGCTATGTTTTCCTTTTGAAGTCCTTTATAACAGTAAGTAAGTGTCAAGTATCATAGTTATACTATTTTGGTCGTGGTTCTCCATAAAAATCACTAGTTTGCTTGTTTACTTGTCATAAGTTAACATATGTATATCAATACTTGTTTTATCCATTTTTAAACATCATGAACACAATAACAAGAACATATATAGCATGAAAGGAACACAAAGAGCATGAAAATGATAATGAGCAAGAAAGTGTATAAGGGTTTCTTACAACTTTTGGCTTTCTCTTAAGAAAGGTAAGTAACTAGTAAGGTACGGACTTTGATAGACTTAAGCTTCACTCTTTGCAATCTATGATAAACCGTGGTTATTTGAAGATTATAACGACGCCTTCTTGAAAGTCCAAAGCTATTTGAAGATTATAACTACGTCTTTTTGGATACTTTAGAGTTATAACAACTTTTCTTAGAAAATTTCCAAGATTGAAGATCAAACACTAGTTTTCTTTCAAAAACTAGTTAACTTTCTTACAAAATATAAGAAAAGTGCCTTAGGTTTTAGGACTTGAAGGTTATAAGAAGGTGTGGTGCAAGTTTTCTATGTGTTTTAGCTTGGTATTTATAGGGTAGGAAAAATAGTTAACCATATATTGGGTTAGAATTTAACCATGGTTAGTTTAAGACACTTGTAATGATTTAAAGAATCAATGGTCAAGATTTAACCACACATGGTGACTCCCCCCCCCTAAGTCGGTTTCAATAAGATAATGGTGACTAGATGAGTAGTCATGGTCTGTGGATGATAATATCCTAAGTATGTAGCTAGTTTTGACTCCGTAAATTGCTAACCGTAAGTTTTTAAGTCACGAAACGTAAAACCGGGTATCCTAAAAATATGAAACTTATAAATATGCTAGAACTTATCAATATACTCCATAATAAAATATAAAATGAGTGGTAGGATCTATCGGGTGCTAAAACCCTGGTAAAAACTGGAAACACGGGTCTAAAACGCGTAATTCGCGTAAAACATTGAACTGAAAAACGTAAAATTCCAAAACTTTTGGAATTGTCCTAAAATGAGAGAAAATCATATTTCTATTGTTTATAATGTTTTATGGACATATCGGGATGCTGGAATGACGTTTAAACCTAAAAGTAAATCTCGGACACGGCTTTGTGATTTTTGCAGAAATGATCCGACGAGCGTCAAACTCTCGGATTATCGTTAAAATAGTTTAACTTACGAGAATATGAAATAAAAATTTCTGAGATGAATAGTGAAAAGTGAATAGTAAAAAGTGAATAGTGAAATTTTCGGGAATAAAAGTTAACCTGAAAATGCGAATTGTTACAGATGCATTTCTTGATTTCTCTTAACTTTTGTTCCTCTGCACGTGCTAAAATCTTGAAAATCAATTTGCACCATCTATATATCAAATTAACTTTCAAAACTCAAGATGTTGCATCTATATGAATAGAAATGCATCTAATGCAAGTCCTTGCATCTCAAATGCGTGGTTTTGGTCACTTATTACCACTTCTTATTTTAATTTACATCTTACTGGATCCCTACCCTATATATATATATATATATATATATATATATATATATGTGTGTGTGTGTGTGTGTGTGTGTGTGTGTGTGTGTGTGTGTGTGTGTATATGCCGGCGACCAAATGGGTTCCGATCCAAAACAGGAGGCGGCTGTTTTGCCCCAGGCCCGCCCAACTCCTGCAACTTGCTTATTTTACTAAAACTCAACTTCCAAGACTTGATAAACATGAAACTTTGCAGAAATACTAACTATACTATGATTATCATTCCTACACTTTGGTATGACATAAACATTTGCAGAAACATAAATATTGGCTTATGCCAAACACTCCTTTATACATTTCAAAGTATAACTTGTACAAAACTCTTTACCACACTATCATTTCTGCAAATACAACTTTGACACCATAAAAAGGACTCCATAAAACTTTACTTTTCAAACGACTATAACATTATGAAACATGGGGGTTTAACTTGATCAAGCACGATATCTATTTACACTACCATACGCACAAGGGAAGATATACTTCCATCCTTTTAATTCTCATCCTTAGGCCTTTATCTGAGACTTTATATCATCTACACAACCTACAAAACGTGCCAACAATAAAGCATAAGCTTTCGCTTAATAAGTAATAGGCAATAACATGTTATTATACATCATTTTCACATATTAGCATTGTAAACGTCCAACCTTAGTCCATATAACTAATAGCATCATCACTTACACAAAAGAACCTTAACGATTCATTCAACAATATCACATATATCATCATATACCGTAGCTTCTATGAATCAAGGTCAATTCATTACCTTAGATAGTTTCATCTAACTATAGCCTATTTTAACATTAGTCCAAGTGATGAGATCAAATAAGTAAATTTTATTAGCATCATTTATCCTATTTCATTGACTTGTTTTATATTATTTTGTATGAGAATTGGTGCCTTAATGTTTACTTTGGTCAACCACTTGTGAATGGTCAACTATAATAGTCAAACTGCCTATAATCAATCTCCGTGGAAGTATAGGGTTTCCCCGGGTCGTTATGTCCCGACGAGGTGTGGATAGTATTAAAACGGGTTTGTGATCGGGTGAAATTGGACGAAAATGGATATAAGTGAGTCGTGATTGATTACACTAAGGAAATATGAAAGATAATAGCTTAAATACACTATATTAACAAGACTGGAAAGTTTGAAAAACCAGAAACGTTTAAAACTTAAAACGCGTACGTTCACGTTTAAATAAAACGTAAACGTACGAAATAAAAAGTGAAACGGAAATCTGAAAACACCCAGGGGGTGAAAATGACTTTTTTACAAACCTAAGGGTAAAAGAAAATTTTTAGAAAATTAAAATAAATTTTAACCCTAATTAATTATTTAATATTAATTAAATACTAATTATTACTAATTATTAATATTTAAAACATTTAAATATAATTTAATACTAATTAAATACTAGAAAAATGAAAATAAAATTTCTAAAATTATAAAATAACTAAAAACAAGTTTTAAAAATAAAGATAAGTGTTTTTGTCTTTTTGTGGATTTTCTATTAATTAATTACTTATTAATTACTAATTACCTAATTAAACTAATTTAAATTAAGAAAAATAGAAAATGAACAGTAAAAATTACAAGAAAATTTCTAAAATTATTTTATAATATATAAAAGCTAGGAAAAATATAAAAACAAGGTTTTGATTAATAAAAACTAATTATGCTATTTTAAACTTAATATTAATTAATTTCTAATAAAACTAGTATTAAATATAATAAATACCAAATGATGAAATAAAAATCTGAGAAAATTAATATAAATACTTTAATATAATAGGTAATTAATAAAAATATAAAAAAGCTAAGTTCTTAATAAAAATTTAAAAATGAAAATGAAAATTTAATTACATTAAATAGAAACTATCACTTATTATTAAATTTGTTTTTCTGGATTTTTCTTTTAGAAACCTACTTTACATCTAAAAATAGCAATCTTTTGTAAAAACAAACTTTTTAGAAACTAAAAATAAGCACTAATGAAAGCAAAAAAGCCAACAGTTGACTTTAGTTGACCAAAATGGAAAATAAGCTAAAATGGCTTAAAGTGGGACCCACAATGGTGAAATCTGATTCAAGCAAGTTAGATAAACATGTTTAAACAAGAAAATGTAGGTATGATCCACTGATTAAGCCAAAAAGCTAAAAATAAGCACTTGAAACTTTGGTGCTAGACTGAAAGTGGGACAGAACTCAAAGCTCAAACTAGGTGGGTCCCAGGGGTTTCAAGGTCAAACCCAAGGTCAAAATGTGGTGTGTGGTAGGAGGGGGGTTGGGAAAAACAAAAGTGGTGGCCTGGGCCCCACTGAGGTGGCTGGAAATCACCACCAAAGGGTGGTGATTGGGTGGCTGTTCTGCTGAGACAGAGCAAAGCTCAGCCCTGCCCTGCAACTGTCTTTGGAGCTAAGTGGGGCCCAGGGAGAAATTTCTAAAAATGTAATGATGCAAGGAAATCAAAGACTAGCTGGTAGAGAACAAGTTTCAATAAGTTTCATTCCATGAAATCACACACTAAAATCAATAAAATTCTTACAACTTTTGAAAAAAAACTGATGAGCACAATTTGACTTTTGATGAAACTTGGATACTATGACTTTATCCAACTTTGAATGATCACTACTAATGAAATGTGATATTATAAGCTAAAATGAACTTAATGAAAGCAATACCAACAAAATCTAAAGCTATGGTGAAGGTTTGGACATCCACAAGTCCAACAGTGGACTGTGAAGGGTCTTAGCAAATGATTTTGACTTTTGGTCAAGTAACAACTGGTTTTAAAGCTTTGGCTGAGCTAATATTACCTAAGGTAAGTTACAACAACTCAGAATAACAACAAAAACTCATAGCAACAGGCAGAACTCAGTAATGCCAAACACACCTAAACAAAGACTAGATTTTTTATTTTTCAAAGAAAACGGACAACCTAAGCTATAACAATGACAACTAAGTTTACATTAAACAAATATAAGCACAATGCAACTGAATTAAACACTTGTTACCCACCGCTACAGTAAATATAAGAATATGGAAAAATTAAGCTTACAGTGGACCTTGTGAGGTTTCAATCAAGAACTTAGAACCCAATATTACAACCTAAAGTCTCCCCTGAGACCACTAATACCATATGGATCCTTCACCATCCATGTATTCTGCTTCCATAAATCCTCCACACTAATTCTTATACTACTTTTTTATTTTTGTGAATTTTGAGTTGTTACTGAACTTTGAAGTGAAACAAGTTGTAAAGTTTAATGAGCTTATAAAAACTTATTAATGAACAAACTACACTCAGATAAGCAATAAACAACCACTGCTAACCAACTTAAGAGTAAATTTAGAATTTTAGGAAAATTTCCAAGATGATTCAAATTACACAAAATGACTTAACTACAATTGATTTTGACTAAAATTACAACTGGAAAAGAAAATTAAGCTTTAAACGATTACATTATATTAAAACTACTCTAATACTACACTACTGCCTCTTTTTCTTCTTTTTCTTTTCTTTTTATAAGCCTGGAGGTCCACTGAATCTTTCCCACTTGTTCTTAGCCATTGGATTGGCTCCATGTGATCTTGGCCGTTTAAATTGATATTGGCGGGAAATGAGACTTTGGCAGAATTGAGTGGTGTTTGGTGAGCAATAAATGAGGAGGGGGGATTGGAGTGGTTGAGTGTTTGGTGATAGTTGGTGAGGAGGGGGGAACATGGTTACTGAAATTAGGGGGTAATGGTGGGAGGTTAGGGATGTACAGTAGCGAGGTTGTGGTTTGCTGGGTGTTGACTGGTCAAAGACCAGGGAGTTATTAGTTTAGGTTGGGTTTTGGTTAGTGGGCTGTGGTGTGGGCTGGATCAGTTTATGGATCAAACAAAAAGGGGTAAGGGTGGATTTGGTTTATTTAGTTTAGGGTCCATTTGGTATATAGAATAAATCACAAGGACCAATGTTGCCATTTGCTGAAAATTAAGGACCAAACATGTAATCTTTCCAAAGTATTCATAAGGACCATAGATGCCAAAATTTATTATCCCAAGGACCATTTATGAAGTTTTCCACTTTAAAACACCCGAGGACCATAAATGTCATTTTACAAAAGATGAGGGACCAAACATGTAAATCTATAAAACCTCACACCAAGGATCTAAAATGACTTTTGTGACTTCCCAAGGATCAAAAATGATTTTTCTTTCAAAAATATCCCACCAGGGACCAAATCTGCCAAAATCTGAAACTCCAGGGACCAAACTGTAAATTTCCAAAACTTTTCCAATTTTTCACCAAAGGACTAAATATGACAACTTATGATTTGAAAAGGACCTTTGGTGATAATTTTCTATATTTTGAATATCCAGGGACTAGTTTTGTAATTTTATGAAAGTTGGGGGACTGAAACTGCCAGTTTTGCAAACTTTGTACGTTTTTCGTCTGTTTTTGCTCATTTTGCATCTAAAACATATAAAACACAATTTTGAAATATTTTTAGTATTTTGATGCATTACTGAGTGTTTTTGTATGTTTTGCAGTTCAGATTAGACCAAAAATGATGAGTGTTTGAGCACTCATCAATTCTCAGGTAAAAACAAGCAATAGGTGAAAGTTAATGATATTGGACGAATTATTGAGCTAAATGATCAAGATTTGAAAAGTCTATTGAAATTCAAAAGATGTGCCGTATCTCTCTCAACAGATACGCCGCAACATCATACTTAGATGAATTCGAAGACCATTGCCTGACTTTGAAGAATGCGTCGCATCCAATTACAACATGTGCCACATAAAGAAATAGGTTACGCCGCATCTTAAAGCGGTGTATGAATATTCCAGAATATAATAATCTTGGACCCCATGCGAAGTTAAGTAGATGCGCTGCATCTGTCATCAACATGTGCCGCATCGACCCCTCAGACAGAACCTATAAATACCCCAAGACAGATATGAGTTTTGTGTACAGAAAAACCCTAAGGATACGAATTCAGTCGAAGAAGCATCACAAGACGCGCCCCAAACGAAGATCTTAGAGCTGTAAGAAGGTCCTGCATATGTATAATTCATTAAGTAGTTTTATTTATTGTATTAGTAAGCTTTAATCCATCAGGATTGATAGGCTTGTGGCCACCATACCGCTCCCCTTAAAATTGCTTTCCCATCGGTTAAAGTTTATATGATTGATGTTTTTGGAGAATTATATTTGTGCATTGATAACCTCTATGTTTAGTTGAGTCTTCTGGGATACCATACCTCTTCCTCGCCTGCTTATCTAGTGTCTAGAAAGTAGGATAAACATAAGTAATCATTAAGGTTTTACTCGCCGATATATAGGATCCAACGAGACAGATTAGATTACGATACTCATCATATAAAACTAGCAATATAACAAGTGACAAGCTACTTAATTATAAGGACAGATCTTTTTACATGTTTCTATTATCCATCTGTGTACGTGATTGCTATTCGCTGATTCGTTCTCACTAGTTTTACTTTTATTAATTACTAAATCCGTGTTAGTCTCTCAGGCTAAACCCCTTTTTATTAGATTAGGATTGTAAAACTAACTTAGATATTAAAATACTGATTAAATCAACTAGATATTGCGTTCCATTCTTAGTGTTCGACACTCTACTTACCACTATATGCATATTGATCGGGTACACTGCTCGTTAAGTGTGTTTGTTAGTAATAAGTCAGCTAAATATAAATGTAAAACTTGAATTAGGCTAAACACCACTGTGCTACACTGACATATCGCACGCATCAAGTTTTTAGCACCGCTGCCGGGGAATGAATTATTAATATCTGTTTATTTGATTAGTATTTTAATTATATTCTAACCAGTAACTTTGTTGTATATTAGTTTAGATTGCATTCATTGTACATTTTGCATATTTTATTTTTTGTTTGTTTGTTAATTTTTATCTTCTGTATCTTTTTATATTTTTTTTTTCTGTATTACTGCTCTCTGCTGTATTTTGCTGATCTAAACGATGCGACGCATCTGATTTATCAGATACGGCGCATTGCGTTTTTTTTTATTTTTATATACAGCGTAAACTTAAAAATTCGAAGTACGGCGCATCTATCCCCTAGATACGACGTATTCTGTTTTTAATCAGAAAATTTTCAAAACTCTTATTTTTTAAAATTAATTTTTCGAATATATTAAACTAAGATACGACGCATCTGTTTTCACAGATACGACGTATCGTTTTTCTGAATAAAAGTCTGATTTGATTTTTAATGTAATAAGATATGGCGCATCCTATTTTTAGGATACGGCGCATCACTTGCAGATATCAGCAACTTTTATTTTTCTTTCCCGAACGGAGAAAATTCTAATCAATCTTTCCTGTCCCTTAGAAGATTTTTACTGCGAAGCCTATTTGTTTTGTGTTTCAGGAATCATGATTGATATTTTCCCAAGCTGGTTCGGAGGACAAAGGATCAAACTTACAATCGATGAGATTGTATCTAAGTTCGCCGGAAAATATGATAAGGAGTATCATGAGGTGGAAACTTTCATCAATAAACTGTTGCTAGAAGAACAAAACAATATGATTAGAGAATTGACGATTAAAGTGCACCAATTGTCGAAGGTGATTAAGGGAGTTTTGTTCCAAAAGCATAACTTGAATGGAATAACTACTAGAGGCAGATTAGTGTCAAAGATGTTCCAATTAGTGGACATAATGTTTGGTTACTTGACAATGGAATTAAGAAAGAGATGGAGATAGAAGATCTCACGTAAACAAAATAGAAGCCGAACGTGAGTCTAACTTGAAGACTCTGGAATAAAGATAAGTGCTTACCGGGAGACAACCCGAATTTATTTTTACTGTTTTTGCTGTCGAGTCTGTCTGACCTGTAGCAGATGCGGCGCATCTCCATTAATAGATGCGGCGTATCTATTGCACAAGTCATATCTGTCTTTATTTTTCTGCATTTTATTTTCTGAACTATGAACTTTTTATCAGTTTATTTAATACGGCGCATCCCTGGTTAATGATGCGACATATCTAATCTTTCTGACCCGTACCAATTCCAGGCTCGATATGACACATCTTCCTCAATAAGATGTGGCGCATCGACTGACCTGATGATTTACAGTTTTATTTTTATTTTTATTTTTTATTTTCTAACCACCGATGAATTTTGTACAAGTATCGATCTTTTTAAACTCAGGTGTATAATTGGTGGTATATATATTCATTGCTCGCAAATGCATAATGGAGGATCAAACTGAGCAAATCGCAGAGGAGTTTTTCGTTCTAATTCTTTTTAATTTCCTGTTTTTAATTTTAATAAACAACGGGGACGTTGTTTAACTTAAGTAGGGGGGGGGGGATGGAGAATTAGAACTTTTACTTAACTCTTACTTGTCCTTATTTTTCAAGAATATACTTTAATTAGCGCTTAATATATCAAAATTTAAAAAAAAAAATAGCAAGTTTTTTGTTTAATCTAAGTTGCATAGCTGTACACAAGACTTTATTTTTAAAATTTTGATTTCAAAATTCACAAATCTATGAGTGTGTCGGTGCCTTGTAAACTTTAGAACTTGACTTGTATATTATTTGAGACCACCATAATAAGTATTATTTTTATAATTTGAGTGACTTGTCTAAATTGGTAAAATTCTAGGATTACACCAAAAAGCCTTTATATGTTTTGTATTATTAACTAACTACACTAGTTAGTTAACCCCATTATAAACCCTTTGTTTTCTCTCATTTTTAGAGTAAGATACCCCTAGAAAAACACGTAGAGCCTTTCCTTTAGGAATTTTACACATTGTTATTATATTTCGTTACACCTTACACCTTAGCCTACCCTGTAGATTTAAGTCCATGGTTAGTTGCTTAGGCAAAGTGTGTTTCCTTGCGTTACCTGTGTTCGTGTGCATAAATTCATTATCTTTGGTTAGGTCGGGAAATTGCACAATGCAATGAAGTGAAAGTACATATTATATATTTTTAGTCAGTTTTTCGTGTGTTTATGATAACATCAAATTTACCCCCAATCTAAGTATTAATTTCCCCCCTTAAAATACTCATCTTTTCTACTTTTATGAAGAATATATACTCTTATTTCTTCCTATTTTGGTTTCAGGGTAAAGATGAGTAAAAGAACGAACTTACGCGGAAATGGAAGGACTTTGGAGCAAATACGTGGAAATTATGGACTCTGCACTAACTACGGCATAGAGGTTCATCTACCTACGCCGTAGCAAGGCTTCACGAATACTACGCCGTAGAAGCTCTCCTACCTACGGCGTAATGAAGAATTTATGAAGACTACGGCGTAGCCCAACAACAGGCTACGGCGTAGAAGTCCACTAAAGAACACTACGGAGTAGACAACTTTCCAAGCTACGACGTAGCCACCTTATCTACTACGCCGTAGGATGCTTATCATCAAGACTTTACGCCCGTAACACTTGGTCAAGTTACGGCGTAACACAATTTGCAAAGGTAACGGCGTAGCAACTCTAATACGGTACGCCGTAACATAGTCGGGGCCTATAAATACCAACCCTAATTCCGAGTTTTTGATATCACTTCACATCTTTTCACCACAGTAACGTTGGGAAAAACACAGGAAGGAGGGAGAACGAAGTTCTAGCCACATCCAAGTCATTTCCAAGGGAGGAATCACACACCGATCATAAGTGTTTTCATTCCTTTACATTGTATTTGATTCATGCTTAGATTTGTATTAACTCAACATTGTTTTACTGCAATTATGAACATGAGTGGCTAAACACCTTTTGGTGTTAGCCTAGTTATGAAATTGTTATGTTATTGATTTAGTTTTCCATGCATCTATTATCTATTGTTTGTTTACTTTCATGGCGAGGCTTGGGACACTCTAGTTCCCATGGTGATTAGCGTTGGTTGTTCTCTAGATACTTGTAGAATTAACCCTAGGAAGCAAGTTGCTAGGGATGTGACTTGGTGATAGCAATATCACCATACACGTGCGAATTAACCCTATGACCACCTACCAATGCTAGACACTTAACGGAGTTAGAGGGGTGTAAGATCTGACCATGCCGCATTCGTTAGCCTTGTCCATGTTAGTAGAGGCACTTAATGACTCTTATGTCTTCGTACCGATGAACCCAAGGCTTTACAATAGCTTTGGATAGGATAAGGTATAAGATAGATCTAGGCGAATTTGACCATCTGACCCGAAATGAATATTGAATCCCCGAATGATATGATAGGATGCACTTATAGAAAAACTAGTTATGATCATAACAAAAGTAGTAATTAGGTTAACACTACTTCTCTTTACTGATTTCCTTCTATTTACTTTATTGTCTTGTTATTACTTTTAATTAGTTTAATTAATCTTTCAACTCAAAACCCCCTTTTAAACGTGACACGAACTTAGATAATTTCCGCACCTTAGCTCTTGGGACGACCTCGGCTTTACCATTTGACTATACCACACACGACTAGACACACTGTCCGTTAGTGCGTAAAAGGTAGACCTTAGGTAAACAAGACTTTATAAATATTAAAACATGGTCAGTAAAACCTGCATCAGTTTACTACTTTCACTATTACATTATGTCTGAAAGTCTGAAAATTAAGAAAAAATTATCCAGATTTATTGTGATGGTATTGTGGTGAAATTTTACACCTTTAGTGAATTAAAAAAAATCGAAAAAATGAGAAAATAAAATGAAAGAAGAAGTTGGTGTTGTAAACAAGAATAGAGGGAATGAAAGTAATCAACAATTGATCATCAACTATGAGATTTACAAAGAGTATATATAGACAAACATTATGGCAAAACCCTAATAGATAACATGGGCCGTGGGCCTATTATGGGCTATATGGACATCCACATATAATTATTCATAACACTCCCTCTTGGATGTCCATATTGTTAATACGCTTAGAAAATGCTGCCTTATTAAAAACCTTGTCAGGAAAACCCAGTGGGACAAAACCATGACTAAGGGAAAAAGAGTGCAGCGCGTATTATCTCTCTGATGACTACATCACTTGAGCTCTTCGAGTAGGTGCATTCCAATGTTGTTGTTCAATGTCCTAAATGTTGAGGTAGAAGCGCCTTGGTAATTAGATCCGCCAAATTGTCACTTGAATGAACTTGTTGAACAATAATATCACTATTCTTTTGTAAGTCATGATTGGAAAAGAACTTTGGCACAATATGTTTTGTCTTGACGCCTTTGATGTAACCTTCCTTGAATTAAGCAATGTATGCTACATTATCTTCATGCAAAACTGTCGGTTCCTCCTTCTCTGAAGAGTTACCACATGATCTACATATGTATTGTATCATACTTCTAAGCCAAACACATTTTCGACTTGCTTCATGTATCGCTAGAATTTCTTCATGGTTGGATGAAGTCGATGAGATCGTCTGCTTAACTGAACGCCATGAAGTTGTAGTTCCTCCACATATAAATACATATACAGTTTGAGATCAACCATTATAAGGGTCAGACATATATCCTGCATCTGCAAAACCAACTAGACTTGTATTTGATGGGTTAGTGAAATATAAACCCATATCGTTTGTACCTTGAAGATACCGAAATATTTGTTTTACTCCATTTGAGGATTATGCCTCGTTAAAACCTTACTAGATAAAACCCTGTGGGACAAAATTCTAGTGAAGGAAAAAAGAGTACATAAATCCTTTATATGCTCGGGGATGTTGCCTCATTAAAAACCTTGTGGGGACAAAACCATGGTCAAGGGAAAAAGAGTGCAACGCGTATCTTCTCTCCCCTTGATGATCACATCACTTAATCTCATTGAGTGAAATGCACATTCAAGTGTCTTGATAGAATCACGTGAATAAATATTCTCTACATGTTATTTTCATATCTATTTTAAGGATTAACATACGTCATACATCTCATACAAGTACATCCGTGTAATTCACATATACATATTTTAGTATGACACATTTAAATCGATATTGTGATCATCATCTTTATAAATCAAGGGGTGTTTCTTCATCATGCGACCTCATAAACATGAGCGTCATTTATTTGTATAAAGATATGTAGCATCTTTCTTTAGCTTTCATGATGCATAATGATTACATCTTTAAGATGTTCAATTCATAAGCTAAGACAAGCTCCATCTTTTTGTTTCGAATTCAACTTCTATGCATTCAATCGCCTTTACAATCATAAAATCAAATTGTATGAAACTTAAAACATATTCACATCTAGATCTCTTTATAAAGTTTCATGGGCTAACAAAATTCTTTATTTGGCACAATACTATACACTAAGGTGATTATAATATATTTGCCAAACACATGATTAATTCAATACAATCAAGTAGTTTCTCGAGAACTTTTCTTATATGCTCTAAATATCGCTAGCATGCTCCATGCATTTTATATGCTATAATGAAATCTCAATAACACATGAGCTCTATTAATTAACTTTTAGACACATATCGATTACTTATTACATTGCCAGACTTATAAATATTATTTACATTATTGGATCCACCACATGAGAACATATCTCCTTAGAATCATTTACATGTCTTTACAAAAGTATTGCGTGCCATTAGTTATGTCTTATATACCAAAATTTCAATACTTTAATTTCACTTTCTCATAAAGATCAATGCATATCCAATAATTTTACACATTCATATATACAGACTTCAAGTCCTATTAACCTTATCTCTTCACACGAGATTTTAATCTTTCATTAGCTTTTTGCGTCTTTACTTCTTTTAGCCATTCACTTATACATCTGCACTTCCTGCAGGTATTGCTTCCATGATCCTCACCATGATTATAGCGCTATCTCATAATCATTACCATGCCCATTATCATATACAATAGTACTATCGACGTCAATTCATTACTTTTCGATTCCACACATTACTAGACATTGTATATCGTTTGTTGAGATCTCATAGTTTTTTATGTACCCGGGGTTTTTCAATAACCTTCATGTCTAGTGTCTCTTGACTATTATGGGGTCTTATTACCTCGATTTGACCATCTTCATTTTCTTGCTCCATTTTATCTAATCATTCGAGGACTTTTATTTGGAATCGATTTGTCTATCACGCTGCAGCCGTACCATAGACATACTACCATTGATTGGTTGTACCTTTGGGACATATATTTAAATTGGAGCATTAGCAGCATTTATATTATCTAGTCACTTATTTAATATCACAAGCATGCTGGCAATTACTAGATCTGGAATGTTATTTGTCCCTTGAACTTTAAGTTCATATTCATTAGTGTGAGGATCAACATTTATATCATAATTCATTCCATATTTCTCGCTGCTCATACTCTCCCCCTGAATGAATAATCAATTTAAACATCCCATTTTGTGTGTTGTGGTGGATTTACACAATTACAAAATCTCACATGGGAAATATAGTTTGTGACTAAAACTATTCTAACGAGGAGGATTCATTATAGATTGTTGGCAAGATGCGAATTCATATGTCATAACATGCCCCATAAACTAAAAGTTTTGTTCTCATAATATTATTGGCTTTGCAATCAACTGAAGACGTTTTATAAACGTTTCAACAAAAGCAATTCGCGTATGAACATGGGCTACTTTTATGTACAACACTTATTCCAATAATCGCCCAATACTTGAAAGTATTCACCACCATTTCCAAAGATACAATTTGGAAAACCGTACTCGCATTTTATAAGATGAGCCATTAATTACGCTAACTTTTAGTTGCGTCTTTTATGATCATTTTGACGATGCATCGATTTTAAAACACAAAATGATCCACATGACGGATGTATAGGCCTACATACATCCCCTTTATGTTATTTCCAAAACTTTATAGAACGAAGTGCTTAATAGAATTTGGTGGTGATATAACTTCCACTGAGAACAATCAAATTTATCTTTAAAGAATCCCATGGTTCTTCTATACATTCGCATCATCATTGACCTGGCATGGTCCAATCGGTCATGCCACTCAATAAAATAATCTTGGCTCATAAACTCTATTTGATGACCACTTGGTTCAGTTGCACTTTTATGTGAGAATAATATGAAAATGTTAATACAACATCACATTTCTCCAATCAAACCGATATAAGCTCTTTCATAAATTTCACATTTAATATTTACCTTAGCCCATAGTATAATCAAGCAAGAAAAACATTATATAATAGTGAAGTTGCAAAATTTTCTACACACATATACAACGTTAATCAAGCAATGATATTTCATAAGGAACTAATTAACTCACATGATAAATAAACGAAACATGTATGACAAACACAATTTAATAAATAAGTCACGCTTATATAACAAAGCAGCATTTACAATTCGCTTATTAATAATTGATCATCAACTATGAGATTTACAAAGACTATATATAGACAAACATTATGGCAAAACCTAATAGATAACATGGGCCGTGGGCCTATTATGGGCTATGTGGACATCCACATATAATTATTCATAACAGTTGGTAGTTTATTTAAACCAACAATGTAAAGTTTTGTATTAAGTGGTTGATATCACAAATATTGTTGTATTATATTTATGGATTGAAAGGGAGTTGGTGTAACACCCCCTAAATTCGATTAATGACAGCGGAAGACTTAACGGGGTATTATGTAGTAGATCTTTGTCACAATCATAGTAATCGTTTTGAAAATCCATTTTATCATTCATTTTAAATATTTGAATACAAAAATAGTTTTGGAAAGATGATGAGGCGAAAAATGAACCATTTTTAAGGGGTCATTTTAGCCCGGATTCGAATTTATTTGATCAAATATTGCCCTAAATCGTTCCTTTTGTCATTTTAGGTACTTTTGGAGTGAAATCTGGAAAAAGAAGCATTTTAGACGTTTTTAGATCATAAAAGTGAAGAAAACGGCAAAGTCTTAATTTTACTTGCTGGGAATAGTACCTGATGGCGTCAAGTCCGTGACGGTCCAGAAGAGTTTTTAGCATTGGAAATGACGGTGTCACCTAAGGCCGTCATGGTCCCAATATTAGTGACGGACCAGAACAAAATTACACATGACGACGTCAAAACTGGATCTAGGCAATCCGATTTCATTATGGGCGGCGAGTTGACGGCGTCACAAATTTCTTCATGACGCCGTCACCCTGTATAATCTATATATAGTTTTTCAATTTTCATTCATTAGTGTGCAACTTTGAGGGAAAAACCCTAGGTCCGAATTTTTACAGCTTTTTCAAGGGTTTCATCCCTTTGAACTTTTCATGTCAATTTGAGATAAGTACTCTTTCAATTCAATCAATATGTCTATGTGTTGCTTGAATATATCTTACACTTGTCTTCAATTTAACATGCTCGGCTAGAACTCTTTTGTGTTTGCTTAAATGTAGTGAAACCTAGATGTTAATTATGGGTTGATTGTTTGTTTATAGGTTTTACGGATGATTGTATTCGATGTTAGGCTTAAGAAAACTGGCAGACTTCCATTGGTGACATGCTTGAAAGTCTTAAGAAACATGATCAGAGGTGTACTATGATTTTTGGTTGTATTTAATGCGTAAGAGAATTCTAATGATCCCATGTTAGGAGCTTCTAACGGCTCGACATAGGAGTGAAGTAGGATCCTATAAAGTTAAGGAATATTGTACACGACCCTACGACTAGTATTAAGGAATATGGCCCCCCATCCATGCAATTGTAACAAACTATCAACCTGTAAAAGATATCTAGGGAGTAATGAAACCTAAATAAACACAACTTTCCCTATCATTGTTTACACCACATTAGTAATTAGTTTCATTTTCATTTCTGTTATTTAATTTTAATTGCATTTGTAGTAAATTAGGTTAGTTGGCTAGCAACTAATTCCGCCCACTCTTCCAAAAACCGAGAATTTTAATTGCTTTCATAAAATATGAAAATACAAAAAGAATCATCCCTCACCTCTAGACCTAGTTTTTAGGCTTTCTAATCCTAGCGACACTATTCCTGAGTTGAACGATCAATCCCCCGGTACTTGTCACTATACTATACTATAACGATCAGATACACTGCCTGGTGGGGGTTGTAAGCTTCTCGAGATCTCTCGAGAGGTAAAGCCTGGTGCGATTCCCACGTATCAAGTTTTTGGCGCCACAGCCCGAGGAATAGTTATTGTCTAGGTTAGGATTTCTTTTTATTAGGTCTACTTGCTAGATTCCTTTCTAGTAAGATTTTATTTTTATTTTTTAGGTTTTGTTTAGTCTATCTCATTTCTTCGTGTCTTTGTTCGTAACCTTCACCATCCGACATCATGGAAGGTGGTAACATCTTTGAACCCATCAACCCACCACAACAAAACCACCCACAAAACCCACCACTAGCAAACCAACCTCTTAGGCCCCGAACCTTAGGAGAGTATTCCCGTCCTAGCCACCAAGGCTATCGAAACACTATCGAGCTCACTCAAGGAGCAAATGTGTCCCCCTTGCGATCCGACACCATCCGGTTGGTGCAAAGCGGATGTGCATTCCATGGACTTCATTCTGAAGATCCTAATCAACTTCTCAAGGATTTCCTAAAAATCGTAGATTCTATAGACCTTAATGTTACAACTAGAGAGTCAACCCAATTACGCCTATTCCAATTCTCTCTACGTGATCAAGCTAGTCAATGGCTTGAACGTCTACCCGTGGGATCAATCACCTCATGGGATGATCTCAACACTCGTTTCCTTGCTCAATTTTTCCCACCGGGGAGAACTACCAAGCTTAGAAATGATATCCTGATGTTCCAACAACGTCAAGGTGAAACTCTATATGAAGCATGGACTCGTTTCAAGGACTTACTCCAAAAAGTCCCTCATCATGGCATAGATCTTTGGCTCCAAGTCCAAATCTTCTATGACCATATCGATCTCCCCACAAGGCGAACCATTGATCAATCGGCCGGTGGCAAGCTACGCGATCTAAGTGCGGAAGAATCATGGGAACTCATAGAAGATCTTGCTCTCTATGACAACGAAAGTTGGAATGATCCTCGTGATTTGAACAAAACGGTCAAGGCAATATCTTTGCCTTCGAACAATTCTAGCACTCCCGACCGTAGGATCATGGAACTTGAGGACCAAGTCAAGTTTCTTATGACACTCGTGATGTCCATAGGTTTAAGTTTAAAGGTTGAACACAAGTAAATGGTGTTAATTGTATCGATAGCCAATTAACAAGTTTAAAATCAAGTTTGTTATTGCATTAAGCTCATGACACACAACGATTAGACATGCATCAATGTGTGATGTAAACTAATATAAAGGGGTGCCCTCAGGATAGGTCTTTGCCAGTAACCTATGAGTTGTTGAATATTGTGTGCCTAGTCGCTCATCCTAGCTAAACTAAACGGGGATTGTCAGTCCCAAATAGATCTATTCCCAAATATTCACGTTCACTCGCAAGTGATTAAGGTTCATGATCGATAGGCTTTTGGCAATAGCTACTTAAGCAATAAAAACATCAGGCATAGCATACTAAAAAGCTTGTGTTCGAGTTTGTAGCATGTATCTCCCCACAAAAGAATTTAAAAGTTTAAAGAGTAGGCTATGAACTCACCTGGATTGCTCGGTAGAACTAGTATCGTAAATCAAACGTTAGGTGGAAAAAGCTTCAACACACAACCTAAGTAAAATATGGCAAGTTTTTAGAGTTTGATAGTCTAAGTTCAGTTTATTGCGAAAATTGTTTATTATAGTGTATTGTTTGGTTAGTTTACTTGTAGCAATTTAAACGTGCGTGTTTAAATGCCTGAAGTTCAAAAACAAAGTTATATTTCAGAATATAACTCATGAGTATGTTCTTGTTTGACGAAGTATAGAGATCGTTGAAAATGAATGAGGTCGGTGGTTGGTAGAACCAAATTCGGGTTTAAACTTTGGTTAATCGTTTTAAATATATTCTTATCGTAGTATTATATATATATATATATATATATATATATATATATATATATATATATATATATATATATATATATATATATATATATATATATATATAAAATACGAAGTGTGACGATATACGTCGAATGGTTACGAAGGTCGGTGTGATTAACAAACGGTGGATATGTGTCGAAAAGTTAATCGGTTTGAGAGAATGTGTTAATTGTTAAAAAATATATATATATATATATATTTATTATTTTCGTTATTACGTTATATATATATAAACTATATATATTTATTTAATTTACGAAATGTGCTTGATCGAATCGGATTTATATAAATTACTTATATATATAAATATAAATTATAACATTTATATTTTATTAGAAACCTTTAAGTTTTAAAAAGTTTACATTTTAACCCCCTAACGGCATAACTTTACACCGTTAGTCCAAAACGTTATTTAATTTCATTTCTAGTCCAAAACTCTTTTATATTTTCATTTTATACCCAAAACTTTCTAGATTTACAGTTTTCATCACAAATACGCCAAAATGGCAGTTTTCCATTAAACTTTGCATCTTGACAGTTTTCGTCCCTCGAGTTAAAAATATTTGCAAATCTAGTCCAAATTTCACCAACTTCAAAACTTAATATTTTTATTTTCTAAATAAGTTTAAAACAGCTTATTGGAGTTGTAAAAATAGCTTATTTGCCAAAAGAGCTTATTTCTTTCTTAATGGGCCCTAAACAAGTTAAAAACTAGGCCCGTTAAGGTTTTTAGATCCAAAGGGCTTAGGAAACTTTTGGGCTTAGCCTTAGTCTTATTTTTGGGCCACAATTTCGTTTAGAAATAGCTTATAGAACCAGCTTATTGGAAAAGCTTATTTTTTACGTTTTTGGCTTAAAGGCCCAATCGTATACATATTAGTTTTAAGAAAACGCGACAAGCTTTGGGGTTTAACGAGGGTTCATGTGAGTTTATGGGAGTGATTTTAAGGCTTAGCTTATTAGTTTACCATGTGGACTAATGATTTAAGCCATAATAATGATATGTCGTGTGTATACTTTTGAAAATACAAGGCCAAAGCATGTCGACATATCATTATTATGGCTTAAATCATTAGTTGAAAAGTGATTAAGGTGGTGTGCATGGGTCGTGTACATGCATGTATGCATGTATATATATATAGTAGATGTTTTAAAAATGTGGTAAACATGAATGTGGTGACCAAGGGTATGTAGTACTAGGAGTAGGGATCAAAATAGTTAAGTGATGATGAGGTTTGGTTTATGAATCGTCCTTGTGCACAAACGAGTAGGAGAAAGACAACAAAAGTTCATGGTTTGCGTTTGGATTTGTAAAATGTGGTCAACAAGGTATGTGAGGATTCTCATGAGAATAGTAGAGTGGTTGCATGATTTCGTCCTTGTGGAGTCCTTGCCGAGAGGAAAACAACAAGAACACATGGATTTGAAGTTGAGTTTATTAGTTTAGAGGAGGTCAATTCCTCTTCAACTACATATGACCATTCAAAGAGGTCTCATTGCTGCCTCTTAAGTCAAAACTAGTCGGAAAGGAGGAGGTTTACACGTATTCGTCCTTGTGTTAATGTTAACGAGAGGAAAACAACAAGAAAACTATCATTATAGCTTGTCTTGGTTCGTTTGTGGGTTTGTGAAAGTCAAAACATAATAAAAACGTATTCTAAGGGTTTTGAGAAGCTTTGGTGTCAAGTTTAGGGTGATACGAGGCGTGGTAATATTAAAAACGAATTTTTGGTTTTTGTGGTCACGTAAAAATGGAGTTGAGCTTTGATTAGTTTTTTAGAGTTAAATGTACACGATAGAAGAAATGATTTGTCACGTATGATTTTTGGCTAGGAGGAGTAACGAGTGGTGTACCAATATGTAGGTGTCGTATGGAAAAATCGTGAGTAAATGAGGCAAAGCAAACGGGGTGTGAGACATGGTTTTCGAAATAAATCAATAGATTTGGGCTTGGTTTGGTTTTTGGGCTTGCGTGTGGACTAGGCCCAAGAAGAAAAGAAAGAAAATGAAAAGGGTCAGTTTGGATTGTATTGTTGTTGCAGAATCGGGCCGAGGCCCAATGGGGTTTGTAGGCCCAATTGGTTCATCTCGAAAGTCGTGTCGAAGTTAAGAGTAGTTACTAAGCGTTTGTGGAAATTTTCGTGAGCTCGGGAATTTATTACAACGTATTCGGTTAGTTATCCGATGATATATATATATATATATATATATATATATATATATATATATATATATATATATATATATATATATATATATATATATATATATATATTTGAACTCAACTCTATATAAGGGAGGGTTAATATGAGATCAAGCTTAAAGTTGTAAAAGTAAGAACTAATCACAACCATTGGATCTACTAATTAGTATTAAATGAGATCAATAATTGATCAATTGCAGTATTGTAAATAAGTCGAATAGTAAGGGTATTTTTGAGAATTAAAATTTTGGTCAACCATGTTTTGCGTTTGTTTACAAAGTACACGCATTTTTCTTCTTCTTTCAACTAATTCCCTGGTACCACTGGTCCATTTTTTTTTTTTTTTTTTTTATTATATATTTCAAAAATAATACATATACCAAATCATTTATACACAAAATTGTTATACATTTCTATTAAAACAAACATACTCAGGGGTATTTACCAACAAATGACATACCAAATTGCATAAACTGAGATACATCCCTTTCATAAAAAAAATACAGATCTTAAAAAGATCCAAACACACAGCACGATAAACACATCTTACTACCAAAAGATTGATACACAAATGTATTAACTTACATATCCATCCTAAAAAAGTACAAAAAATTGATACAACCTAATTGATAAACACACACCAACTACACAATTACAAAATCAATACTCAGTTCACTTCAGTACCAAAACAAGTTAGACCAACCCAACAACCCACCTGATAATCATGTACCAAGCTGCGACATGTGGCCTTGTCGGATCTGAAACCAAAATTGTTAACTCTTGCGATACACCGGATACATCGGCACAAATAGCGGCACCGATGTCAACAACGACATACCATGATGTATCCGGTGTACCATGATGTATCTGATGTACCGTGATGCCATGATGTATCCGGTGTACCGGCGACAGCAGCAATGGCAAACTCCGGCGATAATAGTTAATGTAAACGAGGGTGGTGTACCAGGTCATGTCGTCGCGAGAAAAAGACGGATCTGAAACTGAGGTCGGTGTACGAGATCCATAATTACATTTCACGTGTCGGTGGTAAAACATCACCAGATCCTTCGTAAAACTACTCATCGGTGCATTTTTTTTGTTTGTTTATGGAGGCTGGTATAATTATGGAGGTGTGTTAGACAGAGGCGGATTGTAGTCGCCGGAAAATAAGATAGGAGAGGGGTGAGATGGGAGGAAGGCTAGAGAGAAAGAGAAAGGAATCTGGTTACCTTGGTGAGAGAGAAAGGATGAAGTGAGTGAATAAATTATTTAGGTTAATGAATTGTTGATTCCCAAAATGCCCTTTTCATTTAATTGTTAATTACATTTTAAATTAAATTATTTAATTAATAAATGAGACACTTGGTTTAATCTTATTGGTTTTATAATAGATCTTATTTTAACGACTTTAATATTGATCTTATTTGAACTCAACTCTATATATATACGTTACTTAATAAACGTTAGTTATAAAAATTAATTCGCGATACTTAGACTATCTAGGTTCGTGTGTAAGCGCGTTTCAAAGTAAACGGTAATCACCAACGGCGTTGTGATTATAAAAGTATATCTCGACTAACAAACAAAAATTTTGTTATCGGTAAAAAATGATTTTTTTAAATATCGTAATGATTCGTAAATCATAGGTTTGCATTTACTATTCATGAGGGAAAATTACGGGAGGTTACAGTACATACCCCTTACAGTGAATTCCGTCCCGGAATTCAAGCTAAAACGGTTGTCGGTGATGCCTAGGAGAATAGGTGTGGGTATTTGTCGCGGATTTGGTCTTCGCGTTCCCATGTGTACTCCGGTCCTCGCTTAGAGTCCCAACGAACTTTGACAATGGGGATGCGATTGTGTTTCAATTATTTGACCTCCCTGTCCATGATCTCTACGGGTTCTTCCGTAAAGACAAGGTTTTCGTCGAGCCGAATCTCTTTCCAAGGGATAACAAGAGATTCATCGGACAAGCATTTCTTAAGGTTCGATACATGGAAGGTGTCGTGCACTCGGTTAAGTTCTTCCGGTAGTTCAAGTTTGTAAGCAACTGGTCCTATCCTCTCTAGGATCTTAAAGGAACCAATATACCTAGGGTTTAGTTTTCCACGTTTTCCAAAATGTATCATTCCTTTCCAAGGAGATACCTTTAACATGACCTTGTCTCCAATTTGGAATTCCATGGGTTTTCGTCTTACGTCAGAATAACTCTTCTGCCTGTCTCTGGTAGCTTGCAGATGTTGTTTGATCTTTACTATTTTTTCCGTTGTCTCATGAACGAGATCGGGCCCGGTAAGTTGTATCTCTCCAAGTTCGGCCCAACAGATAGGTGATCTGCACTTTCGACCGTAAAGTGCTTCAAAGGTTGTTGCCTTAATGCTGGCATGGTAACTGTTGTTGTAGGAAAACTCGGCCAAAGGTAGGTGTCTATCCCAACCTTTTCCGAAGTCAATCGCGCATGCTCGTAGCATGTCTTCTAGGGTTTGGATGGTTCTCTCACTTTGTCCATCGGTTTGGGGGTGATAAGCCATGCTCATATCTAATTTGGTTCCCAAGGCTTTTCACAAAGTCTTCCAAAAATGAGAGGTAAAACGGCTATCTCGGTTGGAGATGATTGAAATAGGCACTCCATGTCATGACACTATTTCCTTGAGGTATAACTGTGCGAGCGTACTCATCTCGTCAGTTTCTTTGATCGGTAGGAAGTGAGCGGATTTAGTTAGACGATCAATAATGACCCAGATGGTGTCTAACCCGGTTGACGTTTTGGGCAGTTTGGTGATGAAGTCCATGGTAATTCGTTCCTATTTCCATTCGGGTATCTCGGGTTGGGTTAGTAATCCTGACGGCTTTTGGTATTTTGCCTTTACTCGTGAGCAGGTCAAACATTTCCCGACAAACTCAGCAATGTCAGCTTTCATGTTTGGCCACCAGTAAAGTTTCTTTAGGCCGTGGTACATTTTGTCAGAACCTGGTGAATAGAGTATTTTGACCTGTGGGATTCATGCATGATGAGGTCTCTTATACCTCCATAGAGAGGAATCCAACTTCTCTCTTTGAAACAGAGCGTTCCATCAGCTCGTTTCACAAAACCGTTGGGGTTTCTGGCATGCCATAAATCTTTTCATCAGGTTGGTTTGCTTCCTTAAGGGCTTCGGTTTGTACGTTGAGTATTTGGGTAGGAAGGGGTGAAGAAATGGTTATTCCTAATGATCTAATCCTAAGAGGTTTAAGTCGTTCCTTCCGACTTAAGGCATCTGCCACTACGTTGGCTTTACTTGGGTGATAACGGATTTCGCAGTCGTAATCGCTAAGTAATTCTAACCATCTACATTGTCTCATGTTTAGTTCCTTCTAGTCTAAGATGTGTTGGAGGCTTTTGTGGTCGGTGTATACGGTGCATTGTGTGCCATACAGGTAGTGTCGCCATAACTTAAGGGCGAATACTACGACTCCTAATTTCAGGTCATGGGTTGTATATTTCTCTTTATATTTCTTAAGTTTTCGTGAGGCGTAAGCTATCACTTTGTTTCGCTGCATCAATACGGCTCCTAAACCATGATACAAAGCATCATAGTATACCACGAAGTCCTCACTTCCTTCGGGTAATGCCAAGATTGGTGCTTCACAAAGTTTTCGCTTTAGGAGATGAAAGGCTGAATCATGCTTTTCTTCCCAGACGAATTTCTTGTTCTTTTGAGTCAGTTCGGTCAAAGGCTTGGAGATTTTTGAAAATCATTCAATGAATCTCCTGTAGTAACCGGCAAGACCTAAGAATTGGCGAATCTCTGTGGGGTTGATTGGAGATGCCCAATCTTTCACGGCTTCGATCTTTACGGGGTCTAGATGAATATCTTGACTATTGACAATATGACCAAGAAATTGTAAGGTGTGGATCCAGAAATCGCATTTCGAGAATTTGGCATACAATCGCTCCCTCTTGAGTAATTCCAAG
Source organism: Artemisia argyi (assembly GCA_030686995.1). Classification (NCBI taxonomy): domain Eukaryota; kingdom Viridiplantae; phylum Streptophyta; class Magnoliopsida; order Asterales; family Asteraceae; genus Artemisia; species Artemisia argyi. Next base: position 161,676,085 of record CM060697.1, on the reverse strand, counting down.
TTGGTTCTCAGATGATTAGCATGTTCTTTCTCATCGCGGGAGTAGATTAGGATGTCGTCGATGAACACAATTACGAACTTGACCAAATAAGGTTTGCATACTCGGTTCATGAGATCCATGAACACTGCAGGTGCATTGGTTAAACCAAATGGCATTACTCGGAACTCGAAATGTCCGTAATCGGTTCTGAAGGCGGTTTTGGGAATATCCTTTTCTCGGACTCTTAGTTGGTGGTAACCTGAACGTAGGTCGATCTTTGAGTATACACTCGATCCTTGCAACTGATGAAACATGTCGTCGATCCTGGGTAATGGATATCGATTCTCTACCGTGAGTTTGTTTAATTCCCAGTAATCGATACACATTCGAAATGATCCATCTTTCTTCTTAACGAATAAGACTGGAGCTCCCCAAGGTGATGAGCTTGGTCGGATAAAACCTTTATCTGAAAATTCTTTCAGTTGCTCAGATAGTTCCTTTAGTTCAGACGGCGCTAGTCTGTAGGGTGCTTTTGCAACTGGTGCCGCTCCAGGCACAATTTCGATTTGGAATTCCACCTGACGCTCAGGTGGAAGACCGGGCAAGTCTTCGGGGAATACTTCGGGAAATTCATTGACGACCGGAACTTCTTCAAGTCGTCTCTCTTTCGACTTGTCTTCCGTTAGATGAACCATGAATGCTTGACATCCTTAGTTCATATACTTGACTACTCGGATATACGAGATGATTCCGTATCGAGTCTTATTCAGTTCGCCGTGAACAATGAGGGTTTCGTCATGGAGAGGGATATGGATGGTTTTCTAGTCATAGAGAATTCTCGCATGATGCCTGGACAACCAATCCATACCTATGACGGCAACAAAGCTACCAAGTGGGATAGACATAAGGTCGATGGGGAAAGGTTTGTCTTGCAAGATTACGGTGCAATCTCGCAGGACGATGTCGGTGTTTATTAGGTTTCCGTCGGCCATTTCAACTTAAAAGGTGGTGTTTAGCTTAGAGGGTGCTACGTTAAGTAAGGGGGCTAATCTAGTTGACACAAAACTCCTATCTGCTTCGGAATCGAATAAAATCCTAGCATTATGTTGGTTTATTAAGAACGTACCCCTGACAACGCCGGGGTTTGATGGAGCATATTCTTCTTTGATCACGTAAGCTCTCCCTCGAGCAACGTTCTGCTGGCCATTCCCTTTTGGGCAGCGGTTCCTGAAATGTCCTATTTCTCCACAAGTGTAACAAGCTGGGGCTATAGGTTGAAGATTGCTTCCAGTGGCTGGACTCTTGCAATCCTTGGCTTGGTGTCCTATTTTCTTGCATCTCATGCACTTGGTGGTGCATGGTCCATCGTGGTGTAGTTTACGTCTATTACACTGAGGTTTCAGACCTTGGTATTCTTTGCTATCCGTAGCAGTGTAAGCTTTGACAGCTTCTTGTTTTTGGTTTTGTCGGTTGTTGTGGTACGGGTTGCTACTTCGGTTGTTGTTGGAGTTGTGGTTGGAGTTGGAGTTGTGATGAGTAGTCCTCTTGTCATCGAGTTTCCTCTTGAGTTCGTTGCTACACTTGACCTCTCGGTCAAGGAGTTTCTGTGCAAGACTTTTAGAGAGGTTGGGTTTGATGAGGTAAGGTCACCCTCAATACTCCGAGGAAGTCCTTCAACGTACTTCTCCAGAGTCTTCTCGAGGTCGGGTACAACCGTAGGACATAATACCATAAGTTCTTGGAATCGGTGGTTATAGGTTTTGAGATCAACACCTTTGACTTTCAGTTGGTGGAATTCATCTTCCAATTTCCTCAGTTCAGAACGGGGGCTATACTTCTTCAATATTTTGGCATTGAATTCCGCCCATGTGAGCTGGTAGGCTGCCGTTGTTCCCATAGTCTGGACTGTGGCGTTCCACCAGGATAAGGCATCTTGCATGAGTGTTCCTGTGGTGAAGGTGACTTTCGTGTCGTCGGTACAACCGCTCCTTTGAAAGACAGTCTCAATTCGCTCAAACCAGTGAGCCAGTTCGGTCACACCTTCAGTACCTTTGTAGAAAGTGGCCTGGTAACTCATGAAGTCTTTGTAAGTACATCGGCGGTGGGTGGCTGCCACACTCTCTCCAGTGGGCATGCTAGTACCGTTGTTGCGGGCATTAGCTGCTGCTTGCTCTGCCAAAACTGCATTCACGCCATCGGCGATCGCCTTCCGAATGTCTTCCGGAGTCATTACAGGTGTGGTGTTTTCGGTTTCGAGGGTAGCAGTTGCTCTTCTTGTTTTTTCCATGTTTCTATAAACATGCAAGGAATATAGGTTTAGAGGTCTTATAACGCTAGAGTAGGATTATGCGAAGAGTGAAGAAATCGAATATAGTTATCATGTTAATTACAACAATCCGAGTCTATGGAGTATCCTAAGGGGATCTAAGCGGTTTTTATATATAACATCACGACATGTCTGAATCAAATCACAACATACATGAGAAATATAAAAGATCTAATTATCCTACATAAATCGACAACTCATGAGACAATATATAAGAGAAAATGCAATATGACTATGAGAAGCAACCATGGAAAAACATAAATCAATATTAATATAGTACATCCACACAACAGAAGATTAATAACTTGTTCGATAGTTTGTTACAACATATGGATACAAGATTCCTTATTAATACAACATTGGTAGTCTAAGAGAACTCTTAGCTATACTAATACATCTCTGATCTATGGTCCTCTAGGTGCACCATCCAGACGTCGCTGAAGGCTTATAACAATATCCATTAAGATCTCTACTATCTGATCTCGAGCTCTGTCTCTAGCTCAAAAATCCTCAATCATGAGTCGATAAATCAGGACCTGAGAGCTGAGCTGGTCGACTACAGAGTCAAGTGCCTCTATCGCTGTCTGCATCGAAGAAACATCATAGTGCAACACAGTCGTAGTCTCTCTGACCTCCTCAAGCTGAGTACCCATGTAGTCGAAAGCTATATCCATAGCTAGCTGGCCTATGACAAGGTTCTCTACCTCATCTCCAAGAATCTCGACCTGCTCTAGTGGCAAATCATTCAGGATGCCAACGATGTAGTCTAGTCGATCCTCATGTCGAGCTAGTAGGGCGGCGAGTAGGGGTACGGTGTGGTGAAGGGGTTCTCCGGTGATAGGAAGACTCCTCGAGATGGCGGCGGATGAGCTCTCTTCTAGTTCAGCTGTGCTAGGGGCTCCCTCCTGGAATCTCCAACGGCGGATGATCGGTAGTAGGAAAGACCATCGATGAGCTTCGAATCTTCTATGAGTCTTGCGACGAGCTGTTGCCTCTGCTGCAACCTGAACGTAGGGATCTGAGGAAGAAGGGATCAAGTGGCATGCCTTGCCACGGGTCGGCAAAGAGTCGCTGTGAGTGGTTAAGGATGTAGGCGGGGTAGAAGATGGTAGTGGCACGGTAGTGGTCTGTCGGTAGAAGATAGTAGGAGATGGAATAGAAGATGGTGGTGCAGGTGATGGTGTCCTGGTGTGTTCAGGGGCTGGGGGTGGTATAGCAGAATCTGCTGGTGCACATACCCTCTTCCGGGCAATGATCTTACGGACAGGGCCTCCCTCGTGTCGGCGAAACAACCGGCCAAAGGGTTCTGGTTCATAGGGTTGAAGTTGTCGAACACGTCTTCGGCGGCGGATCAGACCGGGTGGTGAAGATTGAGAAGGGGAGGATGTGGGAGGAGAATTCTCTGAGGTAACCACTGTTGACGCTGCATGTGTCGATCAGTAGCAGGTGACATAGGCATCACTGCAAGAGCAAAGTCTGAAGTAGGAGACGCAAGGTCTTCACTTTTTGAGTCAGACAATACTAAGATGGGGTGTGGAGCTGGAGACATAGTACTGTAACAATCCCGAATAGTAAATGTAAGTTAAAAATCATAAACATGTTAGCCTTGCTAAAACTCATATAATAGGCAACATTCTTTAAGTGTTAGGAATACGTAGGCACGGAAGGCATGAGATATTTATGTTTTTGAAAATGACCTTTTTTTGAAAAAGTAGTTATAGTCCAGTGTTTAAAAATACACCTGATTCGCTATAACCATGGCTCTGATGCCAATCTGTAACACCCCCTAAATTCGATTAACGACAGCGGAAGACTTAACGGGGTATTACGTAGTGGATCTTTGTCACAATCATAGTAATCATTTTGAAAATCCATTTTATCATTCATTTAAAACATTTGAGTACATAAATAGTTTTGGAAAGACCAGTCATATCTTCGCAGATATGTTTTATTTAGGTGAATGATAAAGAAAACGTTTATTTAAAAAAAAACCCCGTGCCCGGGTTGATGCCCTTCTCCGTGCCTTAAACATCGGACTAACTATCATTAATTGGCAAGGAAAAGGACTAGAATGAAACTTGGTGGCAAGAAGGATCTGGAACACCCTTCTTGGATGTATGGTCGGTCGAACACAAGCCCAAGAGGGCAACCCATTACCCTAACTTGCTCCCAAAGTTTCCTCTAGTATATATACAAGGCCAAGGGTATCTCATTCACATCTTTTGTGCACACTCTATACCCTAAAGGCTTTTCTTTTTCTCTCTCGCTTCAGCTGATCGAACACCCCTAAACACTTAGGGTTTTCGATTTTGTTTTTCCAAAACAATAACTTGTGTTTGATCTTGCAATCAATTTAATTTGGTATCAGTTTGTGTGTACAAGAACGAGGTAATAACTCATTATAGTTATTATCAAGAGATCGATAAACAAAACGATAAGGGGTTTATCATAGATCTATTGTTACACAAGTTCAAGATTTATTGAAGTGCACCGGGTACGTTCTTATTTATGTTTTAGTTAATCTTTATACGTGTTATACTTGATCCTAGCTTCCGCATATACGTGTACTTTGGTTGTCATATTCTAACAGTGGCATCAGAAGCCATGTATAACATGTAATTGATTACTAGAACGTAATAAATATCAGATCTTTAATTGTTTTAGATACATGTTTTGATCTAGGGTTTTTCTTTTAAATTTTTTTTTGAAACCTAGAATTGATTTTGTTAGGATCTTTTCTAATCAAGAATGCATGTGGCTAATTGTTTCACCTTTTATAATTGTTATGGTTATTAGTTGTTTTGATTTGTATTTAATTACTTGTTTTATTGTTTTTAAATTGTTGGACATGATTGTAAGAAATAAAAGGGTAATTTTTTATAAAGAAAATAATATGGACTAATAATGGTGAAATTTTAAGTGATAAAGATTGAATCTTGCGGTGTCTTATGTGCCAACAACTGTTCGCTTCGCACGGTAATTCGCTTCAAGGCGAGACTAGCAAGATTCATACTTTATTACATGTTTTAAGATTAAATCCATAAACTTTTGCTTGATTGATGTTTTGTACAACATGTTTTTTAAAATAACTCGTTTAATACAAATTCATAGTCGTGGTAAGAAGGCTTGGAAAGAGCCTTAGAGTCTGCCTTGGTTATCACACTTACGAATACGTCTTAAACGATTTTATTTTAAAAATCATTCTTGTACAAAGTCATCTTAAGGTTTTTAACCTCAAATAAAACTTTTTGTATTAATCTTAAGAATTGGTTATAAAAAGGTTTTGAAAACTTATGTTATAAAGATAAGTGCATGCATCTTTATACATATTTTGATTGACACATCAAAATTGAATACCCTAAAATTTAAGTTACATGCCATCTATCTATAAGGAACACTTGGAATTCTAATTTAGTAAACGTGAGACCTAGGCTAAATTTTTATAACAAGGTAAAATTCTGTTAATGCGTGAGACCATAGATAGTAATTTTACAGTTTCTAAAGTAGACGACTTAATTAAGTTGTGCGTGAGACCTAGAACTTAAGGCATGAGATGGGATGAAACATGCTTACAAGGCAAATTAATGAATCAATTTGATGTAAATCCCATAATGGTCTAGGAATTGGAAATCTTGTTTGCCAATTATTGTTCGACAGATTACCATCTTTTATACTTTCACCACTAGCAGATCAACTGATGTGGTGGAATCTATGTAAAGTTGGATCCTAGATTTTCAAGAAAATTAGTTGGTTATATGAAAAGTCTTATGCAGTTGAATTGTATGAGTCTCTTGACAAACTACATAGCTACAAGCATGGTGATGGTAAACCAGTTGAAGATTATGTAAATGAGATGAAAGAATACTTTGATCAACTTCACAGAATCAGATTTGGTTACCCCGAGAATGTTCAAGTCAACTTGATCAACAGGTCCCTTAACAAGGACTTTGCTGGTTTTGTGCAGAACTTCAACATGCATTGCTCAGGGAAGACAGTCTCAGAATTACTCGCATTGCTTGTTGATTATAAGAAAGGTCTACCAGCCAAGGTCAAGGATCCTACCCTGCAAGTGTTGGCGATTCATGGGGGGAGAATCCAGAAGAAATCGCATGTGAACAAAGGCAAAGGGAAAGGTGATAAAGGCAAGCAGGTCATGGCCTATCAACCACAACCCAAGATGAAGCAACATCAGCCTAAGCAGAACAAGATGAATCCTCCAAACAAGAAGGATCAGGCTTGTCACCACTGTCATGAAAAGGGCCATTGGAAGCGCAATTGTCCTATCTACATTCATGACTTACGACAGAAGAAGCAGGGTAATGAAGCTGGTAACCCCAGTACTTCAGGTGCGTTCTTTATGATTGAAATATTCACTCTTACTCCTAAATTTAATTCATGGGTATATGATACGGGATGTGGCGTTCATATTTGCAATACCTTGCAGAGGTTTAGAGTTGAGAGAAAGTTGGCCTATGGAGATCAATTCTTGCACGTGGGTAACGGAGCACATACAGAAGTTGAAGCTATAGGAGTTTTTAATTTAGTGTTGCCTTCGGGCTTATTACTATCTTTAAATAATTGTCATTATGCACCGTCAATTGTTAGAGGTGTAATTTTATTTTCATGTTTGTTGAACCTTGGTTTTGATCATACTATTACTAGCAATGGAATTTCAGTTTCTTTAAATGGTGTTTTTTATTTTAATGCTATTGCTGTGAATGTATTTTTGAGATTGATATGAATGATAATGATAATGCTTTTGTTAAAAATAATTCAATGTATAGCATCAATAATAAGAGAATCAAGAAAGGTTTGGATTCGTCTTATCTTTGGCATTGTCAACTTGCTCACATTGGCAAGGCTCGCATGGAAAAGCTGCAACATGATGGGCTTTTAGAAAAGATCAATGATGAATCATTTGATAAGTGTGAATCTTGTATTGTTGGGAAGATGACTAAGAAACCCTTTAAAAATAGGATTGAAAGGGCTAATGATCTACTTGCTCTTATTCACACAGATGTGTGTGGATCACTTAGACATGTGTCAAGGAGAGGTGCTAGCTACTTCTTAACATTTACGGATGATTACAGCCGTTATGGGTATGTTTATTTACTTAAACATAAGCATGAGGTGTTTGAAACATTCAAAGTGTTTAAAGCAGAAGTAGAGTTGCAACTTGGAAAGAAGATTAAAGCTCTTCGATCCGATAGAGGTGGTGAATACCTGAGTCAAGAGTTTATAGATTATTTAGCTAAGGAGGGAATTGTCCAGCACCTTACTTCTCTATATACTCCACAACAAAATGGTGTATCTGAGAGAAGGAATCGTACATTGCAAGATATGATACGATCTATGTATAATCTAACAACTCTTCCTTTTTCGTTTTGGGATTATGCTTTAGAATATGCGGTTCGCATTCTAAATATGGTTCCAACAAAGAAGGTTGATAAGACACCATATGAGTTATGGACTGGAAAAGCTCCTAACTTGTCTTATCTAAAGGTCTGGGGTTGTGAGGCGTATGTTAAACGTGACTTAGCAGACAAACTCCAAAAAAGATCTGTAAAGTGCATCTTCGTAGGATACCCTAAGGAAACTATGGGTTACTACTTTTATTACACACCTGAAAACAAAGTTTTTGTTGCGAGGTATGGAGACTTTTTGGAAAAGGAGCTCATATCTCAAGAATTCAGTGGGAGAGTATATGATCTGGAAGACGGTCAAAAAGATGTAACACCTTCTGAAAACACTAGCCAAATTCCTGTGGAACCTGAAAGTTTAGGTCCACCACCTGAAGTTGAAGTGGTTCCCATTCGTAGGTCAACTAGACCTGTTAAAGCCCCTGAACGTCTATGTCTTAACGTAGAGTGCGAGGAAACTATACTAGGGAATCTTGATGAACCTACTAGTTATAGGGCTGCCATGAATGGTCCTGAAAAGGAGAAATGGCAGGTTGCTATGAATGAGGAAATGCAATCCATGAGAGATAATGAAGTCTGGGAAGAAGTAGAGCTGCCTCCGAGTGCCAAGTTAGTTGGGAGTAAATGGCTCTACAAGAAAAAGACTGATATGGATGGCGTTGTACACACCTATAAGGCCCGTTTGGTAGCTAAAGACTATACTCAAACATTTGGTGTTGACTGTGAGGAGACCTTTTCTCCTGTAGCTGACATTAGGGCTATTAGGATTCTTATAGCCATAACCACTTACTATGACTATGAGATTTGGCAAATGGATGTCAAAACCGCCTTCTTAAATGGTCGCCTAGATGAGGACATCTATATGGCGTAGCCTGAGTGGTTTGTGAATCCAGAATCACCAAATCATGTATGCAAACTTCAAAGATCAATTTATGGATTGAAGCAAGCATCACGACAATGGAATAAGAGATTTGATAGTGAGATTAAAAAGTATGGATTCACTCAAAATCTTGATGAGCCATGTGTATATCACAAAGTTAGTGGGAGTGATGTAATTTTCCTTATTTTATATGTGGATGACATATTGATCATGGGAAAAGACATTCCAAGTTTGCAAAAGGTTAAGGCATATCTTGGAAAGTGTTTTTCAATGAAAGATTTAGGGGAAGCTGCATTCATTCCAGGAATCAAGATATATAGAGATAGATATCAGCGATTAATTGGATTAAGACAAAGTGCTTACATTGATAAAATATTGAAGAGATTCAATATGCAAAATTCAAAGAAGGGATATTTGCCAATGCAAGAACAACATGTCTTGAGTAGCAAAGTTTGTGCTTCAACACCTGCAGAGGTGCAACGCATGAAGAGAGTCCCTTATACCTCGGCTGTGGGATCTATTATGTATGCGGTAAAAAGCACAAGGCCTGATGTGGCATTTGCTCAGAATTTAACCAGTCGATATTAGCAGAATCCAGGTGAAGCTCACTGAACTGCTGTTAAGAATATTCTTAAGTACCTTAGGGCTACTAAAGATATGTTCTTAGTTTATGGGGGTACTCCATCTGCAGAACTTGATGTTACAGGTTACTGTGATGCTTCTTAAAAAGGTGATAAGGATGATACGAAGTCTTAGACAGGTTATGTCTTTGTCATTAATGGAGGAGCTGTGGATTGGAGGAGCAGAAAGCAGAGTACACTATCAATGTCTGCAACAGAAAGTGAGTATATAGCTGCTTTAGAAGCTGCAATGGAAGCTGTTTGGATTAGGAAGTTTGTTTCAAGGCTTGGGGTTATGCCTTCAATTCAAAGACCTATAAAAATGTATTGCGACAACTCAGCTGCAATTACATTTGCCAATGAACCTGGAATCATGAAAGGCACCCCGATTAAGCATCACTATGTTCGAGAACAAGTCGAAATAGGTGAAATCGAAAATCTCAAAGTTCACACAGATGAAAACTTAGCAGACCAGTTAACAAAGCCTCTACCTGGCACGAAGCTCTATAGGCATGTTGAAGGCATAGGACTTTATTTAGCTGAAAGTTTCATGCCTATTTGTGATTAGTATTTAGATAATGGATGTAATGTACAATTATTATTTTAATGAAATAAAATATTGTTTATATTTATTTAATCATTGTCTTAATAATATATTCTATATTTTTATGTTTAAATCCGTGAATAAATTATTATTCTAAATTGTCCGTTGTCGATTAATAATATGGGAATATCATTAAACTAAGACAAATTTGAGTATTGGTTTAGGATATACTTGAAAGTATATTGATACGTAGTCATACCAATTTCACATGATATTCAATGAATTGAATATAAGACTTATACCAACAATATGATTTAGATATTTAAGCGAGAATCATATTTAAACTTATCCTCAGACTTGAGATACCAGATAAGAGTCATTGATGTAGTGCATTTTTGTAAAGCAATCTACCGCTCACCGTAACAGGGAGTTATAAGGGTTGTTTTCAGAAGTGTTGCAAAGTTCATGGGTTATTCTTGTAGTCAAGAAAGAATTTGTTCCTTCTGATTTGTTCAGAAGTTTAATACTGCTGGGCCCCTCGTAGGGTTGACAAAATGTTTGCGTGGCTACGCCCAAAGTCTATCTGGAATACGTTCAGATGTTTTGATAATTTTGTTCAATCATAAAGAGACAAGAAACGGAAAGTTAATAAAGAATCCCACATCTTTATTAATGTAGTATTAGAAACGAAAGGATAATAATAATGATGAATCATTAAAGGTTTTCCAAGAAACCTAGCTCGGATCGTACTGGGGGCATTGGAGTGTTGCAAGACGCCAACCAATGTCATTTTACTATTAATGGATATACGAGTGGGTGCTGTTAAATGTTACGTATAAACATTAATATGTAAATGAATAGTATCAAACCCGAAACTTCGGGATTGCATACAATACCAACGAGAATTAAAGATTAATAAATATTAATAGTTATGTATATTTATTAATAACACAAGTGTAAGGACTAATGATCGTTAGTTATTAATTGTATGGACTAACTTTCATTAATTGGAAAGGAAAAGGACTAGAATGAAACTTGGTGGAAAGAAGGATCCGGAACACCCTTCTTGGGTGTATGGCCGGTCGGACACAAGCCCAAGAGGGCAACCCATTGCCCTAACTTGCTCCTAAAGTTTCCTCTAGTATATATACAAGGCCAAGGGTATCTCATTCACATCTTTTGTGCACACTCTATACCCTTTTCTTTTTCTCTCTTGTTTCAGCCGATCGAACACCCCTAAACACTTAGGGTTTTCGATTTTGTTTTTCCAAAACAATAACTTGTGTTTGATCTTGCAATCAATTTAATTCGGTATTAGTTTGTGTGTACAAGAACGAGGTAATAACTCATTATAGTTATTATCAAGAGATCGATAAACAAAACGGTAAGGGGTTTATCATAGATCTATTATTTCACAAGTTCAAGATTTATTGAAGTGCATCGGGTACGTTCTTATTTATGTTTTAGTTAATCTTTATACGTGTTATACTTGATCCTAGCTTCCACATATACGTGTACTTTGGCTGTCATATTCTAACAGTTAGAATAGACGTACGTTTGGTTTATTTAAAGTTAACATGTTGGTCTATATCATCATTATAATGTTTGTTTTCATCCTGTCATGGCCGGTCTTTAGTTTTGTTACCTCATACTTGTCCATATAGCAGGTTCCCCTGCTTTCCTTATCAGTTGCACAGATGCTTCACAAGTATTTTCTGTGCGTTAAGTTGTCATCTGTTTCTGGGCTGTAAATTTTAATTTGGTCGACTAGTTTAGGTGATTTGCAAATAGCTTTTATCATATTTACCACGTACAGTCATACATAATGCCGAACAGTAATTACACAAGATTGACACATTTATTTAGCAAACAGAATCCAGATTTTACAAACCTGAACTAATTATTTAACCACATATGACACATATATAATGATCTATTAAACATTCAAATATAGTAAACCAAACAAAATGGTCGTATAATACAGGTAACTAATTAATTCTTACCACAATAAGCACTAAAGTTCGCACAAAATCAATTGAGCACCAAACTGAGGTTGCAACGTGAGAATGGTATGTGGAGCATGCGAGTATGATGGAGAAAGCTCGAAAGAGAAGCGTTGTAGAATCATAACGAGTGCCATTTTTGCTTCTAACATAGCAAAATTTTGTCCGATGCATATACGTGGACCCCCTCCAAATGGAAAGTACGAGGCTAGTCCCTTGCCTGCCTTTGATACACCTTCAGCGAATCTATCTGGGTTGAATTCATTCACGTCATCACCCCATATATCAGGGTCATAATGTAAAAGCATCATATGCAACAGGAAGTGTGTCCCAGCCGGTAATGTTATGTTTCCTATTTTTGTTTCTTCATGAATCATTCTTCCTAGTCCTACACCCGGTGGGTATAGCCTAAGTACCTCCTGCAATATCATATTGATCTGCAAAACCGGTACTTATAAGTTATAACCAATACTGTGTGTTGGATAAGGATTGTGTGTATAGTTAAGTGGTAAATTCATAAATCTAAGCACATAGAAACTTACAATTTTTAGGCGACTTAAGCCATCGACATCTGGTTTTTTATCTTTAAACGCATTTAAAACTTCATCTCTAGCGCGATCTTGCCAATTCGTGTGCTGACTCAACAAAATCATCGTCCAAGTGACCAAATTTGCAGTAGTCTCTTGCCCTGCAAAGTAAAAGAGTTTGCACTCTTCAATGACATCATCAATACTAAGTCCCGAGTAGTTGTTATTCCCTTGCTGTTTGATTTCTTTGTCATTTGAATCCAATAATATGCCCAACAAGTCTTCTTTAATATTTTCCCCCGTTTTCATTGCAGTTACCCGTTTGTGAATAATTTCTTTTATTGAACTCGTCACGTTACGGGCAATCTCCTTCATCCTCCTGTTGCTTCGTGTAGGCAAAAATCTAAAATAATGTATGTACAGTAAAGTCGAACATTATTAACTACTTCAATTCTAGGTAATTGGTCTTCTTTTATAAACGATTTATGAAAATTGTACTCACCGGGATCCTGGAATATATAATGATTGGAGAGCCTTTATAACTAGTTTTGCTTGTTCTTGTTGAAGTTCAAATATCTTTCTTCCTTCCACATAACTACTACCAAACGCAGTACGTGAAATTACATCACTAGTAAATGTTTGAAGATGAGGATACACATCTACTTCACATGATCCTCCTTTCGTCATTCCTTCCCATTTAGTGATCATTTCACTACAACTAATGTAAAAGGCCGGTAACATATGCTACAAAAAAGAAACAACGACATTAAGTTCACAATCTTGAGGTGTACATACGTGTGAGTGTGTGACTTTCACCAAAGGACGGAGTCAAAAAGATTTACTAGTGCATTTATAACTAAAACTATATATACTAATATACACTACACAAAGCGACCCAACTCGGCTCTACATAGCTCTGTCGCTAAATATCTATAAACTTAGTAAGAAACACGAACCTTGAGTTTTTCAACATGAAACGCAGGGTTGATGATCTTTCTATGTTTTGCCCATTGATCGGTTTCAGCAACTACTAGTCCTCTTGCTAACAACTTCGCTAACGGATTTTCAACTTTTGTCTTTTGAAACAAGTAATTATTACCCAAAATCTCACGTATTAATTCAGGTTCTGTTATGTGCACCATCGGTTGTGGCCCCATCCATGTAAAAAAGTTGTTACCTGTACAAATTAAATATAGATGATTTTTGTACACCATAATTAAGGCACTTAGCCACTTACGTTAAATTGTTAAACAATCATGGCACACTGTATACAACTATTACAATTCTAATATAGTATATTTGCTGATGTACTACATAATCACTAAAAAGAAATTGTCATCTAGTGACACATAAAAAAAGTGTCACAAAAAATAAGAAAAAGTGTCACTGAAATTAAAAAAAGTGTCACCAAAAGTATAAATTAAGTGTCACTAAAAAGTTTTGTACTTCTCCCACACTTAAAAAAGTATAGATAGAAGTACAGTAAGTAAAAGTCTATTTATGGTGACACATAAAAAGTCTGAGCACATAGTTTTCGTCTTCTGTGACACAGTTTGTCTATTTGATCACACTTTTTAAAATGTGTCACTAAAAAGTTAAATTTAATGATAATTTTTTGTGTTATTAGAACCTCTATTACTAAATGTCTATCTTCTTGTTGTGATGTTTGTGACTTACAAGCATGATAAGTAGATAATCTCCCTAAAATGCAATCCAATCTAATTTTCTTTTCTTGTATTCGTTATCAAGGGCGGGTACCACAAATTTGTTTAAAAGGAGGCAAAAGTTGAGAGTAAATGTCAAATCGGGTCATGTCATGACTAACTCGACCTTTGTTGATGTAATGCAGCGATTTTGCATTGAATGAAAATGAACTTATTTAGCTAGAACCTAAACTAGTTGTTAATGGATAGACAATATTTATGATGTACTTACCCTCGATCATTATCGATATTAATACGAATAGAGAAAGCGAAAACATAAATTAAGATAACAAAAGAATAGCACAAAAATCGAACATAAGATCATCTCTTTGAAAGTAAAGAATGTCCTTAAGATAGACTAAGATGTAGCTATTGGTTAACGTTTTACCATTATATTCTCTTATGATGCAAAATAAAATTGTGCATCAAGATCATCCAAAGAAAATCAACATCGATAGAAATCTTAATATTTACTAGGAACTTTGTGGGGCAACTGCCCCCATTATTGTAGTACCGCCCCTGGCCGTTATTTCTTATCATAGATGGTGGAGAGAGAGGAGGGAAAAAAAAAAAAAAAGTTTACTTACCATGAGTCTTAGCAGATGTATAGAGGAAAGGCATAACTCGTGGCATGATATTATCAGTGAGTTTTATAGGATTTGATTTGGCAATAGTTTCCATGTGTCTCATCTCTTTCACGTCTCCATATAGAAATCTATACGAATTTCCATTCAAACCTTGGTTTCTAAGATACTTTTCCATAGCCTTCGGTCTTAACCAAACCCAATTGAAAAATCTCCATGCATACGCAAAAATCACGACCACTGCTACACTAAAACACAGTGCATTCGTACTCGAGCTTAGCTCCATTTCAATAGACTTCAAATAGTACACTCTTAGAAAGTGGTTTTGAGTGGTGTGATCGATGACCAATGGGATAATGTTATTTATTGGTGGATAATTTATTTTGAAGTCCACAATATTGGACTTATTATTGTTTTGCTCCATTAGTTGATGGTTTTAATTTTTTGGATAAGAACATTGTCCAAATAAAGAAAAAGGATAAAAGAGAAGACCACAAAATAATCTTTAATAGCCAACATGTCAACCGATGATAATTAAAGGACCACAATGTAACAGACTTCTACGGAGTTCAAAAAATATATATAATTTTGACAAGGGTTTGATAATGGGACTTGAGAGTCATCTTTTGACGTAACGAGTGACGACTTTCCTTGTTCAAAAACTAGTTTATCCTTGAAAGTCCGTGTTGAAATGACCTAAATACCCTCGCTGTGGGGTCCATTTTTCTTGGTGGCCAAGCTCACTTTGTTGAATGTTGATATGTGAAGGGGGAGTAACGGCGGAATAGAACATCTCAGAGCACTAGGTGTAGATCCGCTGTTGGCATTCGCCGTCCGACGTGGAAGTCACAACGGCGAGCCGAAGCTCGCCGCTACACCAAAAACGCCTCGCCGTTCTTCTTCGTTGGGTTTCTACCCGTGGCCACGGCGAGATATCTTTCTGACAAGTTGGCATGTTTCTTTCATTTTTCATCACTCTCATTCCAAAACCCTAATTCATCACCATGGCCGATACTCTGACCACCAGAGATAAAAAACTTCCGGTCGCTGGAAAAAGTAACATCTTGATCACCAGTGCTCTTCCATACGTCAACAACGTTCCTCATCTCGGTAACATCATCGGATGTAAGTCTCTAAGCTTTAACACCTTAATTTAATGGTTAATTTATCAATTTTGGGTGGATATTGTTGTTAATAAATCTGGGTGGTGGTGATATTGTTGGGGTTGGTTTTAATAAATCTCGGTTTGGGGGGTGATATTGTTGTTTGTTTATTTTATTTTTTATTTAATGAATGAATAAAAAAATAAAAGTGTAAGTGGTGGGGCTCTAATAGGGAAGTTGAGGTTTGTTGCTTGGTTGGGGGGATTTGTTGTGAAAAGTTGAAGTTGAGGTGTTAAGTGATGTGACAGGAGTAGGACCCGAATGAGAAGAAGATGCTCACCATCTACACCTAATGCTCTCATATCTTTTTCTTGAACAAAGAACATCTTATATCTACTTGGTAGTTTTACATCCACTGTAACATACTCCCAACGTCTAAAAATAAAAAAATAAAAATAAAACACTAAGAAATTATGATACGTGTAATTAATACTAGTTTTGATTGAGAAAATGTTATTTTACACTCATAGTTAATACTAGTATAAAGATAAAAAATGAGTAATTAATGCAAGTTTTGATTAGAAGTGTAAAGTACAAAAACTAGTCATAATTACCATCTATATATAAAAACTGGACATTTATTTTGAAACAAACATAAATAGTAATGTGATTTTTTTTTAAACAGATGGAGTATTTACTAACAAATAATTAAAATATGTAGAATAAATCATGCAAGACACATAATTAAAGGGAGGTGAGACTTCCATAATTAATTGACACACTCAATTACCATGAGTCTTAAGGCATCTACTATGACGAACATTTATAAAGATTTATAATAGTGCCTAGTTATCCGAAATCATAAATTCATAAACCTATTTATTCTTATAAACCTTTCTTCACTATAGATAAACTTGTTAAAGCTTTATAAAACCCTATTAATTACAAAAGCATTAAATTTAGAAAATGTTCAAGATATTAGACATTTTCATTCCACATAAGGATAAAACACATTTTCACTATGGTTAATAAAATTCTAGAATTCTTCATCTTTTCTTAAACCTTTTCACAAACTGCTCTTAGCAGACGTATAGACGAAAGGCATAACTCGTGGCATGATATTATCAGTGAGTTTTATAGGTTTTGATTTGGCAATAGTTTCCATGTGTCTCATCTCTTTCACGTCTCCATATAGAAATCTATACGAATTTCCGTTCAAGCCTTGGTTTCTAAGATACTTTTCCATAACCTTCGGTCTTAACCACACCCAATTGAAAAATCTCCATGCATACGCAAAAATCACGACCACTGCTACACTAAAACACAGTGCATTCGTACTCGAGCTTAGCTCCATTTCGAAACGGTCGTACGACTGGTTTTGTTAGACTTCAAATAGCAAGGTTTTCAAGATCGGGATCCTACGTAGGATCATTTTCGCCTTTGCAAGATCGTGATCGTAAAATCGGATCGAGATCCTAAGATCCTACTATAAAGCTATTTTTAATGATTTTTGTAATATTATTTAAATCTACAAATTATTATATATTACAAACATGAAATTATAAGAATATTTTATGAAAATGTTGTTTTAAATTATGAATATGAAATATTTAAGAAGAATCACATGTTGTTTTTTAAATTATATAAAAAACATAAACCATAAATTTGTAGTTTTTTAGTTTGCGGTTCGAGAAAAATAAGATCAGATCAGAGTAGATCTTAAAATCCTATAGTTGAGATCAGGATCATATAAGATCTTAAGCTTGATAAGATCCTACGTAGGATCCGGATTGTTTTTGCTTCGTAGAATCGTAAAATCGTAAGATTCTAAGATCAGGATCGGTATCTTAACAGCTATGTCAAATAGCACACACTCTTATAGAACTATAACAAGTGGCAGGAACCCGCCGCGCTGCGGCGGGGGCATTTGCAATGTTGGTTGGGTGCTGCAATAGTAGACGCAGTAAAGTTTTTTTGAACAGACGCAGTAAAGTTGAAAACACCAGTTTTAGGAAACCTAGTGGTTATATTTCTTTAGCTGTCTGGTACAAAAGTATGCATGTTTCTGTTGGTATGCAGCCTACATGCGCAACAGCAGTTGTAGACATTACATTTTGTCATTAAATAAGAAACAATGAATCAACTGAAGATCACCCAAACGTAAACAACGACAGCAGTTGATTCTTTGTTTCTTTAATTGTGACCGGTCCACGCCTTGCAGCTATACACATTGTCATTAAAGTTTTTTTTTTTTTTTTTTTTTTTTTTTTTTTTTTTTTTACCACTTTGGTTTATACACAGTTCTGAGCTAAAAGAGCATGACAATTACGTCGGTGTAACCGACGCCTGTTCGCAACGCGCGTTTCGAGTACCCTCGTTGGCAAAGTTTTGAGCTGTCCTGCTACTTTGGGACACACGACCACACTGCCCTATATTTAATAAAAAAAAGAATCATAAAAAATAGCTTTGCGCAAAAGTTTGTCTAAAATGGACTGCCGATAAACATATTGTAACATACCATAACGTGCCCCCACAGGGAGCGGCTGCTGCTGCTGAATGCTTTCGCACCGATCAACCCAACTCATACCAGTTGAGGTGCACATGCAGCTTCAAGATCTGAAGTGGCAACAACCCAAGACGTAGAAGATGATTTACATGGCAGTATACTTGCAGGTTTGTTTTTGCTCTCCATATTCGATAATGGGCAAATGGATATGTCCAATCAAATTGAAAATGTTAGCAAACGCGTTTAAAGTCAACAAAGAAAGAATGTAAAAAAAGGCTCCAGGAAAATATTATTTTACGGAAGTTGACGGAAATTATTATTTTACATAAGGAAGGTCCAGGGAAAATGGGAAATATTACTTTAAGGCAAGACACAGAAATTACTATTATTTAACAAAAGGTCTTTACTTCGTGACGAAGAATTCCTTGGGCTATGTTAGAGCAAGAGGTGTGGTGACAAACCTTTACCTCCTCATTTGGGGGCCAGGGGTGTCACATCGCCCAAACATCTCTTCACAACTAACCCCTCATCATTTATAACTAACCTCAACTTACTCACTTACACATTTATTTATTTATTTATTTCACTAAATAAATTAAATTCATTACGCAAAAATTAAAAATAACACACCAAACTAAATTTATTTCTTCAAATTAAAAAAGTTAAAATACGGAAAAAAATAACAATACGAAAATTAAATAAAATAAAAAAACAATACGAAAATATAAAAAACGAAACTACATGCGTATTAAACATTTTATTCATCGGCATCCTCATCGAGATTTTGGTATTTCTTCGTTATTTTTGCTTGTCTCCTACGAATGATTTCCGCTCTGACCGGGTCAGTAACCAAGCTGGGATCTAGCATGAGCATCTACATTTCCTGCATTTCCAAGGCCTTTCTTCCCTCCTCCTCCTCTCCTCGTAACAAGCAGTCTGAGCGTCTTTGGCTTGCGTATACTTTTCGGATAATTGTCCCGAAAAAGTACTCGTTTGACTCCCACCGAAGCTCGCAGCGCTCGACGTATCCGTCGATTTTTGTTTCTTTCCAGCTCGTTTGTTGGCTCTTTCGGGACGAGGTCGTGCGTCCGGCCCGAATATATCCTCGAGACAAGAAACGTCCAACGGATCCTCAGCATTCCATTTCGGGTAATTTCTCAAAAACTCCCAAACATGCTCGTACGTGAAACCCCTCACACCAAAGCGTCTCTGCGAAACTCGCCTTGGCATTGTTGATTTGATCATGCTCATTCTCACCACTTCGACGCCCCAAATGCTTATATATAGTGTTGAACTTTTGGCAGTCGCCGTTCATCCTCGTCCATTTCCCGGTAAGCATATTCTTGCCTCTAGGGTCATCCACAGTTTGCTGGTTGAACGTTTTTGTAATTCCGTTCCAAAAGAATTCGTCGGATTTGTCGTTCCCCATTTCTTTGTCTTGCGAAAATTCTATCCAAGTTTTCGTAAGAAGCTTTTCTTCGGCCTTGGACCATTTCCGATTCGCATGCGTTTGACCTGCAAGTTCCAAGTCGTCGGCATCTAAATTTACGACCTTTTTTTTCTTTGACGGCCTTAGTTTTCTTGTCTCTACCTTTGGCCGGTGACCGTGCTTTTGGAACTTTAAACTGGGGTTCGACCTGCGGTTGGGGTTCGACATGAGGTTGTGGTTCCACTTGTGGTTGTGATTGATGAGCTGGGAACTAGGATGCTTGAGACGAGTTAAAAAATTGTGGTGGCAACATTCGTTGAGAATGACTTACAAACCCCGCTTGTTGCAACGCAATTTGTTGATTATTATAAACGTCCATCGGATTGAAATGTTGTGAACCATATGGCAATGAAGGTTGTGGGGAATTTTGCGACGAGGGAGTAGAAGTGTTTGACGATCCCCGTATCGTTGGTTTGAGGTTAGGAGGGTTGTGAAATAACCGGGTTCGTTCGGGTTTTGAGATATAGTGATGAAACTTATATATTTCTTGAGTTGAGAAGATATATATTGTTGAATTGTAGTGATGAAAGTATGTGAAAATGGTTTAATATTTATAGGGGTTGTAAAATTTTTAAAATCAAAAAAAGAGAAAAAAAAAAGGACCATTTGAAATAAACGGTAATATTACCGTTTGTAATATTAAAGTGCATGCTACTCTCTTTTTTAACAATGGTGTCAGGGTTTTTGCTTCGTCGTCTGGGTGATGAGGAGGGCTCCAACGAGCCACGGCGAGGTTCAATCGGTGTGGTGGCGAGCTACGGCGAGCTCTACATCGGACGACGAGCTCCAACGGCGAGCACACACCTCTCGCTCTTATATATAGATAATAAGAAAGTGGTTTTGAGTGTTGTGAGATGCCCAATGGGATAATGTTATTTATTGGTGGATAATTTCTTATGAAGTCCACGATACTGTACTTATTATTGTTTTGCTCCATTAGCTGTGATGGTTTTCAATTACCCTTTAGCGACTACAGGGTCACTTTTAGGGACTACCGTAGTGGCTAAAAGTTATTTCATATTTTCTTTTTTACCATAAGTTATTAGATAAATAGGTTATTTTTTTATAATTTCGTGAAATATATGTTAATTAAAAAAACTACAGGAATTTTTTTTATAGTTTCGCCCAAATCCTAAACCGAAACCGAACCGAAACATAATCGGGTCGATTTCAGTCGGTTAGGGTCGGTCGGGTTTGTAAATTTTTAGTTGGTTTTGTTGGGTTTCGAACCAAAACGGAAAAGTGAAACCCGACTAAAAAACGAGTATGGGCTGGTAGGGTCGAATCATTTCGGTCTCTATCGGTTTCTCGAGTCGGGTCGGGTGGTCGGTATAAATGCTCAGCCCTAGTTCAAAACGAACGTTGTTAACGCTTTTCATTCTTAAGATTCGCTTTGAACTATGAATATACATCTCATGTTAAACGACTAATTCAAATCCTTGCAGTTAAACGAACGAGCCGAGATGATATGGTTGTACATGAGATGTTAAACAAACGAGCCGAGATGATATGGTTGTACATGAGATGTTAAACGAACGAGCTGAGATGACATGATTGTACAGGAGATGTTAAACGAATGAGCCGAGATGATATGGTTATACATGAGATGTTAAACGAACGAGCCAAAATGATATAGTTTTCCCACCAAAACACTTCCCACCAAAATTTTCCACCTAAACACTTCCCACCAAAAAATTGGCGCTAAAATTTCCCCCCAAAACTTTTGTATAAAATATCTGCTTATCCTCAAACCAACCTCACAACCTCTTATCCTCAAAACCTCGTAACCTCACAACGCTCCTTCTCCTCAAAACCACTTAACCTGAGATGCAGCGATATAATCCTTTTATGTGTAATTGTGGAGTAGGAAATATATATATATATATAAAAAAAAAAAAAAAAAAAAAAAAAAAAAAAAAGCCATAAACCAGATACATTTGGATTGGAATATTATGCATGTCCTCTTTCGAAGGTGAACAATTATACATTTCTTATTTATGTAACTACACAAACAATCATATAATTTCATTATTTATGTAACAGCCAAGAGAAAAAATATCATGGATGTGGATATTTTATGTGGAAGAGTGAATTTGATGACCAGTTACGAGTAATCTCTTCTGCTTCAACATCTCACGGTTTTGGATCTCCACCAACAGGTTGCTCAAACTGTCATGAAAAAGATCTTAGGATAAACATGCCGGAGGCACAAAAACAGGTGTTAGAGACAAGAGTAAGGATGCTGGAGGCAAGACTTGAAATGGCAACGAATCTCGACAACCGTGACCACACATGTTAGTCGGATGCAATACTCCGTGACCTGTTAGGTGACATGGAAAATCTTCGTATGTCGTGTTGTTGTTGTTGTTGTTTGTTTGTTTGTTTGTTGTGTTGTTGTGTTGTTGTTATTTTTGTTGTTGTGTTACTGTTGTTGTTTAATAAAATGTTGTTGTTCTTGTGAAAACTTCGTATGTAGTAATACTTTTTAGAAAACTTCGTATGTTGTTGTTTATGATTCACTTTCAAGAATGGAACTGAAGGAACAATATCACAATTAACAAACACGAAAGCAAACCGTTTATTTAAAACACGCATGAGTTCTCAACCACATACATTTCATACAGACTCAAAATGAAACAACTCGACAAGCAAACTAAACAACTCAAACGAAACAACTCGCGACAAGCAAACAAAACACACAAACATCGCCCATTCGAGATTTGTTATCCTATTTCCCTGATCATCAAGTTTGGTGCCCAACGTGCTTTAAGCTTCATCGTCACCTACAACAGCACCAGCTTGAGCTTCAGCAATTAACAAACACGAAGACAAACCTTTTATGTGTGTTTTGTGAGAATTGACGATTTGATTTTGTATGATTAATTATAATATTATTAAAAAAAAAAAAAAAAAAAAAAAAAAAAAAAAAAAAAACTTCAGCGACTACATGTAGTCTCTAAAGATTGGGCGCCAAAATTTCCCGCCATAGCATAAGTAACAATTTTGGCTTTGACTAAACATTTTTCGACACGAACCCTTTTGCGACTACATGTAGTCGCTAAAGATTGGGCGCAAAAAATTCACCCCATAACAAAATTAACACTTTTGGCTTTGACTAAAAATTTTCAGACATGAACCATGTTGAGACTACATGTAGTCTATATAAGTTTTGAAAATTTTGACTTTGACAATTTTTTTTGTCCCCTAATTAGTAGCGACTACAAAAGGTGAAAGTCAATGTAATATAATTTGCGGACTGGTATTTTGTCTTCTAGTGTTTCTTTAGCGACTATGTGTAGTCGCTACAGATAATAGTGTAGTCGCTACAAATTTGCCGTCTCCAAAGCCCAAAATTGTTGTAGTGACATAATGCCGAACAGTAATTACACAAGTTTGACACTTTGAGTCGGTATTATTTGGAGTCTGCAACATAGATAAATTTTTTGACACATTTATTTAGCAAACAGAATCCAGATTTTACAAACCTAAACTAATCATTTAACCACATAAGATGCATATATTATGATCTATTATACATTCAAATATAGTAAACCAAACAAAATGGTAGTATAATACAGGTAACTAATTCTTACCGCAATAAGCACTAAAGATCGCACAAAATCAGTTGAGCGCCAAACTGAGGTTGCAACGAGAGAATGGTATGTGGAGCATGCGAGTATGATGGAGAAAGCTCGAAAGAGAAGCATTGTAGAATCATAACGAGTGCCATTTTTGCTTCTAACATAGCAAAATTTTGTCCGATGCATATACGTGGACCCCTTCCAAATGGAAAGTACGAGGCTAGTCCCTTGCCTGCCTTTGACACACCTTCAGCGAATCTATCTGGGTTGAACTCGTTCACGTCTTCACCCCATATATCAGGGTCATGATGTAAAAGCATCATATGCAACAGGAAGAGTGACCCAGCCGGTAATGTTATGTTTCCTATTTTAGTTTCTTCATTAATCATTCTTTCTAGTCCTATTGTCGGTGGGTATAGCCTAAGTACCTCCTGCAATATCATATTGATATACAAAACCGGTACTTATAAGTTATACGGAGTAACCAATAATGTGTGTTTGATATGGATTATGTGTATAGTTAAGTGGTAATTCATAAATTTAAGCACATAGAAACTTACAACTTTTAGGCGACTTAAGCCATCAATATCTGGTTTCTTATCTTTAAATGCATTTAAAACTTCATCTCTAGCGCGATCTTGCCAATTCGTGTGCTGACCCAACAAAATCATCGTCCAAACGAGCAAATTTGCAGTAGTCTCTTGCCCTGCAAAGTAAAAGAGTTTGCACTCTTCAATGACATCATCAATACTAAGGCCCGAGTTGTTATTCCCTTGCTGTTTGATTTCTTTGTAATTTGAATCCAATAATATGCCCAACAAGTCTTCTTTACTACTATCCCCTGTTTTCAATGCAGTCACGCGTTTGTGAATAATTTCTTTTATTGAACTCTTCACGTTACGGTCAATCTCCTTCATCCTCATGTTGCTTTTTGTAGGCAAAAATCTAAAAAAATGTATGTAAAATCAATCAATAATAGTTACTTCTAGATTAGTCTTCTTAAGTAATGATTAGTGGACCAAGTATAGTACTTACCGAGATCCTGGAATATACATTGATTGTACCGCCTTCATAACTAGTTTTGCTTGCTCGTGTTGAAGTTCAAATATCTTTCTTCCTTCCACATAACTACTACCAAACGCGGTACGTGAAATTACATCACTAGTAAATGCTTGAAGATGAGGATACACATCTACTTCACATGATCCTCCTTTCGTCATTCTTTCCCATTTAGTTATCATTTCACCACAACTAATGTAAAAGGCCGGTAACATATGCTACAAAAAAGGAACAACGACATTATGGTTTGCAATCTTGAAGTGTGTGACTATACCAAAGGACAGCGTCAAAAAGATTTACCAGCGCGTTCATTATTGAAACTATATATACTAATACTAAAAGTGACCCAACTCGGCTCTATGTAGCTCCGTCATTAAATATCTATAAACTTAATTAATAAGAAACACGAACCTTGAGTTTTTCAACATGAAACGCAGGGTTGATGATCTTTCTATGTTTTGCCCATTGATCGGTTTCAGCATCTGCAAGTCCTCTTGCTAACAACTTCGTTAACGGATTTCCTTCTCTTGCCTTTTGAAATAAGTAATTATTAGCCAAAATCTCGCGTATTAATGCAGGTTCTGTTATGTGCACCATTGGTCGTGGCCCCATCCATGTAAAAAAGTTGTTACCTGTACAAATATAGATGATTTGTACACCATTAAGGCACCTACGTTAAATTGCTAAACAATCATGGCCAGTTGTTTATACAACCATTACAATTCTAATATGGGAATAGCATATTTGCTGATGTACTAAACAATGTTTGTTACTTGCAAGCGTGATAAGACAATCTCCCCAAAATGCAATCCAATCCATATTTTTTTCTTGTATCCGTTATTCTTGACGGTGAAAAAAAAAAAAAAAAAAAAAGGCACGTACCATGTGTCTTAGCAGACTCATAGACGAAAGGCATAACTCGTTGCACGATATTATCAGTGAGCTTTATAGGTTTGGATTTCGCCATAGTTGTCATATGTACCATCTTTTTCACGTCTCCATATAGAAACCTATACGAATTTCCATTCAAGCCTTGGCCTCTAAGATACTTCTCCATCGCCTTCGGTCTTAACCAAACCCAATCGAAAAATCTACATGCATATGCCAAAATCGTGACCACTACTACACTAAAACACACTGCATTCGTGCTCGAGCTTAGCTCCATTTCGATATGGGGGAGTTTACAACTTACAAGTACACACTCGTTTTAAGTTTTATAACAATATGATCATGTGAAAACGGTAGAGTTGAGGAAATAACAAAGATTGGTAAGAAAGTGGTTTTTGAGTGTTGTGTTGATGAATGGAATGATGGTTATATATTGGTGGATGATTTATAGTCAAGTCCATAAATTCTGACTTTTAGCCAATAAAACCAATGGAGCTTTATGGGTGGAGCTCTCGTGTACGAATCAATAGACCAGGGTTCGAGTCCTACCCTTATTCTAAATTTCTCAATGGTATCATTCTTCTACCGCAAATGCTCAAATTGACCAGTCAACGAGAGGTCTATTAGAGAAAATGGCCCGGGTTTAAAGCTCACATCCTGATAAGTACAGTCACTGGGACAGGTGCTCATTGTCTGAGGCCGGGTCCTTGGTGGAGGGTCTGGTTAGCATCCTTAGGATGCATGAGACCAGGGTGATCCAACCGTTCTTCACCTTTCATAGAGCTAATAAAATGTAACTATATATTTTAAAATTGAAGCGATGCGGGTTGACCCATTGGCAAAAAGGTTTTTGACTATCACATAAGCATGTGTGCGCTCTCAAGTTAAGTATAAACAATCCTAAAGTTGTCCCGTCAACCTCCTATGAAGAAAAGGGCTTTACCTAGGTTGGACATGTGTGGTATTGGTTTCAAACCCTTTAGTTGTAAAAAAGACAAAAACTATGGTTTCCATTAAAAATAAATAAATAAATAAACAAATAAACAAATAAGGAAATTTGCATTTCTGTAACCAAAGATGCCATTTATTTCCAACTTAAATCAACTTTGTGACATATTGTTGAATTTGAGACACAAATATTGCCATTATGCAACGTGACACTCTATTTCATATAAATAACACAACCAACGTCTTTTAATCTCTTACATACGTAAAATTATAAAGTCCGTGTTAAAAAAACTAGTTTATCCTTGGAAGTCCGTGTTGAAATTACCTAAATACCCTCGCCGTGGGGTCCATTTTTCTTGGGGGCCAAGCTCAATTTGTTGAATGTTGATATGTGAAGGGCTCATATCTTTTTCTTGAACAAAGAACATCTCATATCTACTTGGTAGTTTTACACTTACATCTACTATAACATACTCCCAACGTCTAAAAATAAATAAATAAATAAATAATAAAACACTAAGAAATTATGATATGTGTAGTTACAAGTTTTGATTGAGAAAAAGTTATTTTACCCTCATAGTAAATATAAAAATAAAAAATAAGTAATTAATGCAAGTTTTAATTAGAAGTGTAAAGTACAAAAACTAGTCATAATTACCATCCATATATAAAAATTGGACACTTATTTTGGGGCAAACATAAATAGGTGGATTTTATTATTATTATTATTATTATTATTATTATTATTATTATTATTATTGTTGTTGTTGAAACGGATGGAGTATTTACTAACAAATAATTAAAATATGTTGAATAAATCATGCAAGACGCATAATTAAAGGGAGGTGAGACTTTCATAATTAATCGACACACTCAATTACCATGAGTCTTAGGGTATCTACTATGACGAATCTTTATAAAGGTTTATAATAGTGCCTAGTCATCTAAAATCATAAATTCATAAACCTTTTTTTTTCTTATAAACCTTTCTTCACTATAGATAAACTTGTTAAAGCTTTATAAAACCCTATTAATTACAAAAACATTAAATTTAAAAGATGTTCAAGATATTAGACTTTTTTATTCCACATAAGTATGAAAAACATTTTCATTATGGTTAATAAAATTATAAACCTCTTCATATACCGTTTTATAAACCACTATAGTGGATGCTCTTGGCGGACGTATAGCCGAAAGGCATAACTCGTGGCATGATATTATCAATGAGTTTTATAGGTTTTGATTTGGCAATAGTTTCCATGTGTCTCATCTCTTTCACGTCTCCATATAGAAACCTATACGAATTTCCATTCAAGCCTTGGTTTCTAAGATACTTTTCCATAGCCTTCGGTCTTAACCAAACCCAATTGAAAAATCTCCATGCATACGCAAAAATCACGACCACTGCTACGCTAAAACACAATGCATTCGTACTCGAGCTTAGCTCCATTTCAATAGACTTCAAATAGTACACACTCTTAAAGAACTATAATAGGAAAGTGGTTTTGAGTGGTGTGATCGATGACCAGTGGGATAATGTTATTTATTGGTGGATAATTTATTTTGAAGTCCACGATATTGGACTTATTAGTCACTTCGGTAAAGGTTTTTTTTTTTTTAAATTTTGATTTTTTTAAAGTCTACTAACTAGCTACCTAGCAGATCACGACTTGTTGCTTTGCTCTATTAGTTGTGCGCGAGTACTTTAAGCATGAAAAACAAACATTTTATTGAGAGCATTCTCCCATAATATGAGGAAGAGTTGAGCTACAAGGCCTTCGGTGTCACCGTGGTAAAGATTAATGACAAAAAAATGAATAGAAACGTCATTGTATTATCAGTTTGAATAGAAACATTTACTACCTCCGTCCCAAAATATAAGTCCATTTCTGAATTTTCAAAGTCTATTTATTTCAACTTTGACTTTAATTATTTTTTTTCATGTTATATAATACTTGATAAAAAAATATACCAATGCAAATGCATTTAAAACACAAGTCCATTTATATATTTTTCATCAAGTATTATATAACACGACAAAAAATAATTAATGTCAAAGTTGGAACAGAAAGACTTTGAAAATGTCAAAATGGACTTATATTTTGGGACGGAGAGAGTATGATTTATATGCATTATTGTTAGTTTTGGATAAGAACATTAATTGTCCAAATAAGGAAAAAGGATAAGAAGTGAACACCATAAAATACTCTATCTTTAATGGCCAACATGTCAACTTAAAGGACCACAATGCATCTGATTTCTTAGAGAAAAATCAAGCATATTACGGATTAAAAATATATATAATCTTGGCAAGGGTTTAATAATACGTAAATGCTACTCTTAAGGCCGACATGTACCATAATGAGACGACGAAATCAAGGTAGGAAGACGTACACGTGGACAAAAGTCATATTTGGACGTAACGAGTGACGACTTTCCTTGTTCAAAAACTAGTTTATCCTTGCATGTCAGTGTTGAAATAACCTAAATACCCTCTCGCCGTGAGGTCCACTTTTCTTGGTGGCCAAGCTCAATTTGTTGACATATGAAGGGGGAGTAACGACAGAACAGAACATCTCATATCTACTTGGTTTTTTTACATCTACTATAACATATTTACTAACAAATAACTAAAATATGTAGAATAAATCATGCAAGACGAATAATTAAAGGATACTTCAATCTAAATATCAAAATGTCATATATATATTCAAAATATATGTTTTCAATGCATGATATACAATGTATTTAAAGCATGATTTGGGTGAATATATCATTATATGTTTTAGTTTGCTATATACGAAATTGACCCAATAATTAAATGTGTAGAATAAATCATGCAAGACAAAATACGTTGTTTCTCTTGTATGGGATCTCTATATTTTTGGGCCAATAATTTTTTATGCACTTGCTTGGCCTAGTGATATAGTTATTTTTACGCATATAGATTAATATATTAAAATAATTAGATCATCCCACCGGTGAAATTGTGTAATTTTTTATGTTAGGATTATATAAGTGGCGAGTCTACGAGTCTTGTAATAACTAATATGTATAAGTGTGTAATAGTAGTCCGATAAGCTAGTCAGTTAATAGACCATGTACAAGCCTTACTAGGCCCGGCGCATACAAAGCCCATGACCGGCCTAGTAGTGGTATATAAACTCCCCCCCCCCCCCCCCCCCCCCCCCTCCACACTTGGAGAGGGTGTGTGTGTTGCTCATTTTTTCATTCCCTACTATGTGTAATATAACACCGACATCTTTCTTTTAATATAATCTTCTACTTTCTCTTTCAACATTTTTTCTCTCTCTAGTTTCTACATCTTTCTTTTTCTAGTAATTTTTATAGACTCAGCGTGTGTTAAACTCGATATTTTAGAACCTACATTTGAAAATATTGAGATGTGTCCCGATTGATATTTCAATCCATTCTAAGATTGATAACATTTGCTAGCACCTTTATAGCACATTATCACTAAATTGTGAGGATTTGAGCCTATTTCATATAACATACATCTCTATGCTTGAATATTTTGTTATGAGTGTGTCGGTGATTTTATTCATTCTAAAACTTGTAATTGTAAATCATTGCCAAACCGCAGTGACATCACACTCGTGTTTTGTATTCGTGTGATGAAGAGGCACCTTAGGAATTAAACCCAAATAGCCATCCAAGATCGCCAAAAAGATGTTTTGTGGCCTTGTGCGAAGAAGCTTAGTGTCTTCATAGAAGATAAATAAAAAAAAATAAAAAAAAAAGAAAAAGAAAAAAAAAAGATTGACGGGTATAGCGTTTTTAATGTGTGTAATGCAGACATGGCTTCGTGCTGCTAATGCTTTACTTGAAATGATGATATTACATTGAGAATTTGTACGAATGTCCTTCAAATGATGTTTATGCTAACGCTATTCAAAACTGTGACCCTAATGGCCCGCTTATGCTTTATGTTTCTAAAATGATTTCAGCATCTCATGAGAGCGGACGCTTCTTTGCTTTGGTCGTGTGCTGTCTAATAAAGTTTCACCTGGTATGAAGGTAAGAATAATGGGTCCAAATTATGTCCCAGGTGAAACTAGAGATTTGAATGTGAGAAGTGTTCAAAGGACTTTAGTCTGGATGGGAGAGACAAGTAACACTACTTGATGTTCCTTTCAGAAATATTGTTGCATTAGTCAGTTTGGACCAGTCTGTCACTAAAAACGCAATATTGACAAACATAGAAGTGGTTGAAGGAGCTGATGAATGATGATTAGACTCATGCTAATGGGAACGCGTCCCACCCCACCCGACTAAACACCTATTGCGTCCTCCCAATTAGCTCCACCTAATTGGACAGAAGTTCACCCCCACAAATTTGAAATTATAGTCCGGTGTTGGACCTTAAGTTTGGGCACACTCCCCATCAAATTTTCAAATGTTACCCTCTTTTTAAGTGAAAAAAATCATTTTGTAAACCTTCTATTTATCTTTATAAAACCCCATTTATCTTTTTATTTTTTTCACACTCTCTTTTACATCTATCTTTTATTTTCTAATTCAAAAAAAAATATATCTCAAAATACTCTCAAAACCAAAACACCAAAATCCCATCAACAACAAAACGTTCCAATAACAACCAATCCCAATTTCATTTTAAACGAGCAATCACCACCGATTAATTTTGGTCATCAAATGTACCTACCTAACCGTATTCAGCTCCATTTTATAACCAACAAGCACAAAATCAAATATATTATCCACATATGGCATCACCACCGTACAACCAACCTTCTCAATCTTCTCCGATCGCGCCTTTTAATCTTGATGACGAATGGGTTTTGGGCGCAAGTAAATGCATACCTTGCGAAAGAAATGAAGAAGGAGACACGTTCATATGATTCCTGCACCTGAAAATGGAAAAATGAGATTCGTCCTAAATGTTTTCAATTTTCTGCGGTTTACAACTCCATGAAATCGAGGGAAATAAGTGGTGCGTCTGAAGAGAAGTACAAGGCTTTAGCACATAATGAATATCGTGCTCAATAGAGTTCCCACTTCACAATGGTTGAGCGTTGGAAGACTTCTTTTTTTTTTTAAATTATTATTATTATTATTATTATTATTATTATTATTATTATTATTTTAATAGCAAAGTAGGTGGTTCCAAAAAATAGAGGACATCGGAAACCACCTCACACGGCACTTCTGACTTGGCACATATTGGTTTGGATCTCAACGACGAAGCAACTGATTCAGAAGAGGATGTAGAGGTTGCGGAGGTTCGACATATGGGACGGGACATGGCAAAGAAGAACGCATCATCCTCCGACTCTCGTTCGCAAGCATATGGCTCATTTGCTGTTTATGACGCGATGCTCAACAAATGGCTAGATGTCGCGAACCCGTTATTGTCCTAAAGGAAAGAATCTTTAGCAGAGTTTTTGAAAATGAAGCAACAGGAATTGGAATAGGAGAAACTAAAGCTTGAAAAGGAAGAAAGAATGGAAGAAAAGCGGCTTGCTCAACAACGAGAAATTGAAGACAAAGGACTTGCTTACGAGATACAACAACTTGAGTTTTAACGTGAATAATTTGAATGACAAAAACAAGATAAAATGGAGAAATACATCATGTACTACACTGAATAACACGAACAATTGATCGGTAAAACACTAGAAAAATGCTTAGCCATGAAGCAACAAATCAATGTGCGCTACAATTTTAACAATTAGTTTAAGTTTATTTTAATTTTTATTTTATTTGAATTATTATCGTAATGTTTTATAATTATGAATGAAATTTTAATTATTATTTTTTAATAGAAAAAAAGTTAAGGTCGTTATCGCGGTCACCATTAGCACATTGTGGTCTTGTGTAATGTAGGAGAGATAAAGCTGTTGTAGCGAGGATAAACGTTATTAATGAAAAAGATATTTTAGCAGTTTGAGGTCTACTTGTATTCTTGTTTGAATACGCCTGATATGTTTTTTTTTTTTTTTTTTTTTTAATGATGAAAAGGATATTTTATGCGTAGTTAGAATAGACGTTAGGTTTATTTAAAGTTAACATGTTGGTCTATATCATCATAAAAATGTTTGTTTTCATCCTGTCATGGCCGGTCTTTAGTTTTGTTACCTCATACTTGTCCATATAGTAGGTTCCCCTGCTTTCCTTAACAGTTTGCACAGATGCTTCACAAGTATTTTCTGTGCGTTAAGTTGTCATCTGTTTCTGGGCAGTAAATTTTAGTTTGGTCGACTAGTTTTCGTGATTTGCAAATAGCTTTTATCATATTTACCATGTACAGTCATACATAATGCATAATGACGAACAGTAATTACACAAGATTGACACATTTATTTAGCAAACAGAATCCAGATTTTACAAACCTGAACTAATTATTTAACCACATAAGATGCATATATAATGATCTATTAAACATTCAAATATAGTAAACCAAACAAAATGGTCGTATAATAGTATAATACAGGTAACTAATTAATTCTTACCACAATAAGCACTAAAGTTCGCACAAAATAAGTTGAGCGCCAAACTGAGGTTGCAACGTGAGAATGGTATGTGGAGCATGCGAGTATGATGGAGAAAGCTCGAAAGAGAAGCGTTGTAGAATCATAACGAGTGCCATTTTTGCTTCTAACATAGCAAAATTTTGTCCGATGCATATACGTGGACCCCCTCCAAATGGAAAGTACGAGGCTAGTCCCTTGCCTGCCTTTGATACACCTTCAGCAAATCTATCTGGGTTGAACTCGTTCACATCGTCACCCCATATATCAGGGTCATGATGTAAAAGCATCATATGCAACAGGAAGAGTGACCCAGCCGGTAATGTTATGTTTCCTATTTTAGTTTCTTCATTAATCATTCTTCCTAGTCCTATTCCCGGTGGGTATAGCCTAAGTACCTCCTGCAATATCATATTGATCTGCAAAACCGGTACTTATAAGTTATAACCGATACTGTGTGTTTGATATGGATTATGTGTATAGTTAAGTGGTAATTCATAAATTTAAGCACATAGAAACTTACAACTTTTAGGCGACTTAAACCATCAATATCTGGTTTTTTATCTTTAAATGCATTTAAAACTTCATCTCTAGCGCGATCTTGCCATTTCGTATGCTGACCCAACAAAATCATCGTCCAAACGAGCAAATTTGCAGTAGTCTCTTGCCCTGCAAAGTAAAAGAGTTTGCACTCTTCAATGACATCATCAATACTAAGGCCCGAGTTGTTATTCCCTTGCTGTTTGATTTCTTTGTAATTTGAATCCAATAATATGCCTAACAAATCTTCTTTACTACTTTCCCCTGTTTTCATTGCAGTCACGCGTTTGTGAATAATTTCTTTTATTGAACTCTTCACGTTACTGTCAATCTCCTTCATCCTCTTGTTGCTTTTTGTAGGCAAAAATCTAAAAATATGTACGTAAAATCAATCAATAATAGTTACTTCTAGATTAGTTCTTCTTAAGTAATGATTAGTGGACCAAGTATAGTACTTACCGAGATCCTGGAATATACATTGATTGTGCCGCCTTCATTACTAGTTTTGCTTGCTCGTGTTGAAGTTCAAATATCTTTCTTCCTTCCACATAACTACTACCAAACGCGGTACGTGAAATTACATCACTAGTAAATGTTTGAAGATGAGGATACACATCTACTTCACATGAGCCTCCTTTCGTCATTCCTTCCCATTTAGTGATCATTTCATTACAACTAATGTAAAAGGCCGGTAACATATGCTACAAAAAAGGAACAACTACATTATGGTTTGCAATCTTGAAGTGTGTGACTATATATAGTAATACAACGTACACAAAGCGACTCAACTCGGCTCTATGTAGCTCTGTCGCTGAATATCTATAAACTTAATAAGAAACACGAACCTTGAGTTTTTCAACATGAAACGCAGGGTTGATGATCTTTCTATGTATTGCCCATTGATCGGTTTCAGCATCTGCAAGTCCTCTTGCTAACAACTTTGTTAACGGATTTCCTCCTCTTATCTTTTGAAATAAGTAATTATTAGCCAAAATCTCGCGTATTAAAGCAGGTTCTGTTATGTGCACCATCGGTCGTGG
This sequence comes from Artemisia argyi, assembly GCA_030686995.1. NCBI lineage: Eukaryota > Viridiplantae > Streptophyta > Magnoliopsida > Asterales > Asteraceae > Artemisia > Artemisia argyi. The sequence continues at coordinate 161,641,836 of CM060697.1, read as the reverse complement.
CCCTACCCATGTAAAAAAATTGTTACCTGTACAAATAAAGATGATTTGTACACCATTAAGCCCTCGGTATATTAAATTGCTAAACCATCATGGCATAGTTTATACAACCGGTCCATGGTACAATTTTAATATAACATGTATGGTGGTGTACTACTGTGACTTGCAAACACAATAATCAGATAATCTCCCCAAAACGCAATCCCAAAAACCATGTTAGTGTGTATATATGTGCATCTAGACAGTGAAACAAAAATAATACTAATACGAACCATGAGTCTTAGCAGACGCATAAACGAATGGCATAACTCGTGGCAGGATATTATCAGTGAGTTTTATAGGTTTTGATTTGGCCATAGTTGTCAAGTGTGCCATCTCTTTCACGTCTCCATATAGAAACCTATACGAATTTCCATTCAAGCCTTGGTTTCTTAGATACTTTTCCATAGCCTTTGGTCTTAACCAAACCCAATCGAAAAATCTCCATGCATACGCAAAAATCACGACCACTACTACACTAAAACACAGTGCATTCGTACTCGAGCTTAGCTCCATTTCGATACGATCCTTCGGGTGGTTTTATTAGACTTCAATTAGTACATACTCTTATAGAACTATTATAAGGAAGTGGTTTTTTGAGTGTTGTGACTTGTGAGATGACCAATGGGATGATGTTATTTATTGGTGGATAATTACTTTAGTAGTCCATGATGTTGGACTTATTATTGTTTTGCTCCATTAGTTGTGATGGTTTTCAATTAGTCACCTCGGTAATAATTTTTCTTTAAGCAGAACAAACAAACATTTGATTGAGAGCATTCACACATAATATGGGTAGTGCATGTTGAGCTACAAGACCTTTGGTGTCACCGTGATAAAGATTAATGACAAAAAATGAATAGAAATGTTATAGAATTTACAGTTGAATAAAAAACATTTGTGATTTGTGCATTATTGTTAATTTTAGATAAGAACATTGTCCAAATAAAGAAAGATGATAAGAAGAGAGGACCATGAAATAATCTTTATTGGCTAACATGTCAACTTATGATAATTAAAGGACCAAAATGTAACTGACTTGTAACAAAAAAATCAAGCATATTACGGAGTAAAATATAAATAAAATAAAAAATTGACAAGGGTTTAATAGTACGACGTAAATGTTACTCTCAAAGGCCGACATGCACCGTTATGAGACGATGAAAACAACGTATATAGGAAGTCGTACACGTGGTGGATAAAAGTTATCTTTCGACGTAACGAGTGACGACTTCTAGAAAACAGCGTGTCTTGTATGTTTTATCAATTTTAAATTAAAAGTTAAGTTGAAATAAGAAATAAAATTAAAATAAAAAGAGATGCTCTTACAAATATAATTATATCTTATTTTAAATTTCTTCTCTAACTAAGTTTCCGTCTATAAAAATAAAATTTTATTCTCATATGTATGATTCGTTTCGCGTAATAATTAAAAGTTTATTATTATTATTAATATTATTATTATTATGAAAATTCATTTTATTAATTTGATAAAAAAAAATAGCCAATATTTGTTCATTTAATATTTAAAGAATTTGTGATGTATGTTAAAGTTTTCCCATAACCCACTAAGCGAATTGTGCCTTGTTCATAGTGCTTTTCTTCGTTATGATCGACGTTGCAATGCCCATTTTGATATATTCATCAAAGTCATAAGCTAAAGTTATGGGAGAACGTTGGGTTACGTGTGCGCGCTATACATGGGCATACGTGTGTGTGATGTGACAACAGCTTTTAACGACACTGGTATTATGTGTGTGCCAGCTTAAAGGGTGTGTTTACAAGCAACTTTCTCTTTATTTTACGAGGTTAATCAATAAGTCATACAGCATACTTGTTATCAAAGATTATGAAAAATGGTGTTACTACAGTAAATGCTTAAAGATAAAAAAGACTTGAACCTTAACAAATGAGCTTTCAAGTTTCAAAGATGAATTAGTATTGTTTATTGACGATGATCTTGAGATGAAAAGCAATTTATTGACAAAAAATATATTTTTTTTTATCAATGTTTCAGATTATATGGATGTATTTTAGCCATGACATAGATGAAAATGGACAAACTGTCGTTCTCAAGATATGCAGCATGTACGCATAACTACTAAACTACATATGCATGTGTTCACACAAATGTGTCCATGAACAAAGCTGTCTTTTAACTTAGCATTTGTATTAATTTGTAAAATTATTCTATAATTAAACTAGATTTTGTGTGGCTAAATCGATGATTAATTATGTTTCGACAGAACAAAAGCATCTTTTAAACTTCTTAAATTGAAAAAATAAAAAATAAATAAAAAATAAAAATAAAAAATAAAAAGTTGTCCATATTCAACCGGCATGTCAGACCAGTCAGAATTAGTAAAAGGTATATTTAAGAAAGTCCCTCAACTTTTAGTTTTTTCATATATAAGTCCCTGAACTTTCACTTTATCCATTCTAAACATCTAAATTGTGTAGGATACTCTACCATTAAACTGTTGTTTAATTTCTTGACATTCCATTTCATTAAGTTGATGGAAGATTTATAACCTACACTAACACAAGTAACTTAACCCATACATCTATCTGCATAAATATTTTGTTCATTCTCTGCGTGATTTAAACCTTAGCATTGCTATGAGTTCAACCGCAGCCATACAAATGACGTACCATGTAACACCAACTAAAATGACTTGTAGCCACGAGCTGTTAACAAAGTCTAGTAGCAAAGAACCACCAGCATGTGACTCGATGCCACCAGATGTAGTCTCTCCAAGCTGTAACCGAACTATAACTGATGCAACACTAGCCATTCCAAGAGGAATACCCCATTCATATGGATATATGAATGACTACTACGAATCTCATTTCACGCCACAAACTCTTCATTGTATGAATCCCTCTTTGATTTATTGCTAGTTGTACTAGAAGAAGGTTTAGGGTCTGGTTTGTTGTTTGATGACTCTCGCAAGATATATAGTGATGGGCATGGGCCGAACTTAATGGGGGCTAGGAGGGGGTCCCCCCCCCCCCCCCCCCTTATTTTTTTTAGCCATTACTTGTCTATATGTATGTTACATGGAAATTTTAAAGAAAAAAACAAAATATGTTGTAGAACCGTAGAGGGGGTGAATACGGTTTCTTAGGCTTCTAAGAAATTTAAAAACTTTAAACCTCAAAGAAACCAAGTGGTTGTGTAATCAATCCAAACAACCACAAACACAAACAAAGTATATAAAGCGAGTAAAGAGAGACACCACGATATATACTGGTTCGGGATGGGGGGTTTATACCATCCGTACTTCCAGTTGCGAATCCGCGACTCTGATACTATTCACTAGTATAATCCTTTCGGTGGACTACAAACCGTTACAATTCACTCCATCGATATTCACCAATATCGATGCTCACAAAGAAGGAGTTACTCACCAACGGTATTCCGCCCTCGGAAACCACCCAAAAGAATCTCACGATTCGACTTTACCTAAGGATCATAAAGATCTCTACCAAGACTTCCACCCGGAAGTATCAAACCCCAACTAGATTCCCAATGATCTAGGCTTGGTCACCAAGACACAAGACTTCCCTTACAAAAAATTGAATGAATGAATGAATGTTTGTTCAATCAAGTCCTAACCTAACCTAGAGACTCTATTGTAGTAGAAAGGGTAAAGATAAGAAGACCCTCGACACAATCACAAGAGTGGATTAGGTTCTTGTGATTCTTCTCTTGCAAAGATATGTGTTCTTCCAAAGATGTTAGTGTGAAAATCAAGAACACAAGATTAGAGATAGAGAGATTGAAAGATTTGAGAGTGTTTAGAGAGAAAGAATCTAGAGAGAAAGAATAATGACAAGGGGTGAGGAATACAAGAGGCAAGGCATGGTATTTATAGGCAAAACCCAAACTTGGGAATATTTTACCGAGGCCGGCGCGTCACCCAGACGTTGACGCGTGGGAGGCGCGCCAGACACCCAGGGAAAATATTCCTGAGGCTTTGGGTGTTTGGCATTATAAATGCCTTACCTTGCTAAACCCCCAATAGTACTTCACACTAAACCTTAACATTAATCATTCTAAGGTTTACCAACTCAAATAGCCAATTTGGAAAATCATTTGTGAAGTGTTTAAAGAGAAACCAAATTACCAAGGGTTTAAAGTGTAGATAGGGTAATTTGGAAGGGGTAGAAGTGTATCTCCTCACATGGCATAGAAAAGAGAGAAATAATGTGCCAAGGAATATTCCAATGCTTGGGGGAAGAATGTGATGGAGGGTTGAGATGAAATGGTTTAAATTGGATGGCTAGGATCAAAGGGAGCCTCCTTTGGTTTTTCAAACAATTTGACATGTGGAGAAATGTGGATGGATGAGATGATCTCATTAGAGATGGATGGCTAAGATCACACTTGCCTAGGTTAGGGTTAAGAAAGGATATTCCAAGGAATATGCTTTTCTTGGGGGGGAAAGGAGAAATGGAGGGTTGAGATGGTTTCATTTGAAATGGATGGATGAGATCAAAGGGAGCCTCTTTTGCTTGGGGGGAAAGGTTAGATCAATGGTTGGGATTGTTTTGGTTTGAATTCAATGGCCATGATCAAACCCATGTGGTGATATGGAGATGAGGGGTTGGATGGATGGTTGTGATGTGTTGTAAATTGAAATCAATGGCTAGGTGATTGTGTGAAAATCAATCTATTATAGTATAGTTGTAATATATCGAAATGATCCGCGTGAAATACAGATCACCCGAGTCGTTTCCAAGTGAAGGCGAATGGAATCAAGAATATTGATTCGTGAAACCGTGAATTGAGAAGTGTAAAAGTGAAAATAGCAATCAAGTAATTCAAGTATTCACAAACAAATATGAATTATGCAAAGAGTACAAGCTAATAATGCATAAAAGTCTAAAACGTAAAAACGGAAATGCAACCGCGTTATTTAAAACGCGACTTTTATTTAAAAATGATCCTACAAACTTGAAACTATTTTCTAAAAATCTTAAACTATTAAAATGAATTTCTAGAAAATGAAAAATATTTTTTTGACTTTTCTATTATTTTCTAAGAATTTATTTTGATTTTTGTAATTTTAAATGAATTAAAAATTAAAGAAAATAGTAAAATGAGTTGGAAAAATGAAAATTAAATTCTGAAAATTCTAAAATATTATAAAAGAATTTCTAAAAATATTTTTGTATTTTTCACAGCAATTTCTGAATTTTAATGGATTTTTGGTATTTAAAAATGAATAAAATCAAAAGAAATTAAGAAAAATAGTAAAAATGCTTGGAAAAATCTGGAAAAATTTCAGAAAATCAAAATTAATAAAAAGAACTTGGATAAAAAATTTGAAGTGAAAATGAATAGTAAAACTGCTTATTAAGGCAAACTGCTTATTCACAAGTGCTTATAATTAAGCACTTGTGAACAAAATGTTATGAAATTGCCAACTATGTCTTAGAATGATGCAATATGCTCAGTTAAGCAAGATGTTACAAAATATATCACACCAATTCACAGAAACTCATAAATATAGCAATAAGCTCAAAATTATAAGCTCAATGATCTAATAGAATAAGCACAGACTGATCCAGAGGCAAAGAATTTATACACAACACTAATTCAACTCAAATAAGGCTCAGATATGCCATTTGAACACAAGTACAAGCTTATAGATGCAATAGCAGGCCCAAAGTTCAAAACAGTTACTTGTCTCAAGTGTGCTATCTGACAGAAGCTATAAGCTCACAGAATAAGCTCAAATTAACCAGCTTATGGGGGCAAAAACACAAAGGTATAATTGAGAATCTAAATCAACCAACTGCTAAACCAGATACAACTATTTAATTCTCTAAATTCCACTAAGTTCAGCAACCTGTTAAACTATACTCAATGTAACCGTGGTCTAAATGAGATTCTTTCTAAATTGACTTATTCCAATTTCAGTTAACCAATACTACTCCTATTAGTGATATTAAGCTAATTTATATTTGAATTAAACTAGCTTAAGCTATATTACAACTGCAAATACCAATTAACTAGTTGTATTCTAATGCTACCAACAAATGAGAGATGATTAAACTAAGATTGACTATATATATATATATATATATATATATATATATATATATATATATATATATATATATATATATATATATATATATATATTCCTACTGATTTTAAGCTATATAACTCTACTTTTATTCAAATTTAACCTAAGTGTGCAGACAAACCACTAATCCACATTCAAACTACCACTGCAATGATGAGATCCAAACACTCCTCTTTCTATCAAATTACACTATACCTTACTAATCTAGTCCAATAATATCCAAAACAATGATCAATTCAGTTAACTAAACTCTAATATTAATCAAAGAAATAGTAAACTACAACTGAATACTACTCAAACTCAATTACTAAACACTAATTGATGTCAATTCAAAAATAATCTACCACAACTATCCACTAACCACACAATCACAGATCAAACAGTAACACAGTATCACAAATCCACAACTCAATCAGTATCACTATAATTAAACTCAATTACAGCAATTCAACAGTTAATAGCAACTGATCTAACAACAACAAGATAACACAGAATCACTACAAACAAATACTAAAATAAGCTACTCACTCAGATCTATCAAAACAGATGAATCAATGACTAGAACAAGCTATAATCTAAACTAAAACTACTACTAAATCAAATAATCAACCAATAGAACAGTAAATTCTAATGCTAAACTAAACTATCATAGTATATGCTACAAATTAGAGATCAGATTCCAAACTTACAAAGTAATTATCACCTCAGCAAGAACAGAGGTGGTTCACTATGCTTGCCTATCTTTAATATAGGCAGGTCCTTCCATTTCTGACCAAATCTATCTCTTATTCTCAGCAACAACTTGATCAATTCTGACTTTGATTGATATTAAACTATGACTCAAATAACTCCACTAAGAGCTAAAAAGCTCAAATGGAGTATATAAAAGAAAAATAAGCTCAAATGAAAGCTTTACTAATCAATATGTATACATATTTTTTATTTTTTATATTTTTCTGATTTTTATTTATTTTTTTCTTTTTCTGTAAATGATTTATAAGATAAGAGAAGAGTAAATGATTTAAGCTGAATAAAACTAGAAATAGCAGAATAAGGAAATATTAAAACAGAATAAGCAAAATTAAGATGAACAATAAGCTGAATATTATTGAAAATAAGCACTTCTATTAAAAAGTTCAAGTAAAATTACATCAACTAAACTAAAATACAATTCAAAAGAAATTTTAACAGAGTTTCATTACCTACAATACTACACACTAACTAAGCTCACAAGTGCCTCTATTTATAGGAGGAGGGGAGTGATAAGCTCACGGATTGCCAAGCTGGCAATCCGTGTGAGTTGTGTTTCTTTGAAGCTCCTCATAGCCCTTTGATCATTCCAATCATTGCCAAACCAATCATAGCCCTTAGATCATGATAAATGACGCGTTCCACCCAATCAGAGATTGCCATGTGTCCTCTGTGTGCTTCTTAATACTCTGACGTATACTGACACCCCTGACATCTTCTAGAAGCATACTTGATTGTACCATTCTACCTTTAATGACGGTAATAATTGTGATTGGAAGGTTAGGGTTCATGGGAGTTCTGGGTAAAATAGATTTGGGGGAAAAGGGAAAGCGGGGTAAATGTTGTTTTTATTATTTTGACCGAGTTTGACCCTTGACCCTTGGTATAAATGTTGACCAAAAGGAATTGTGGACCGGGTTTGGGTTTTAAGGGATGATTGGGCCTTTGAATAATGTTTGGGCCCTTTTTATTATTGGATTGTGGTCAGCTTTTGTATTATGAAATTTACAAGGATAATTCATGTAATTTTCCAATTTCTCAAGGACTGAACTTGTCACTTTTCAAAACTTCTTCAAGGGACTTGTGATGCCATATTTGAATAGTTGAGGAGCTAGTGTTGACTTTTATTCATATAAATCAATGAGGGACCAAAAGTGATAACTTCCAAAATGCAAGGACTAATTCTGACTTTTCTTCAAACTTTCATTATGAGGACTTTTCTTGCAAATTTTCAAACTCAAGGGATCTCTTTTGACTTTTCACAACTCAACTTGATTTCCAGCTTGACTTTCTGACTCGTTCTACTCTCGTGCTCGTTTTTGCTGGTTTATGCATGATTATTTGTCTTTTTGTGATTAATCCGTACCTGCATGTTCACAACATAAAAACACATATTTCTTTTGCATTTGTTAGTACATTTAGTCAATTTAGGTTGGTATTTGGCTATAAAATGGTATGTGAATTAACACATACCACTAGGATGAGATGAGCCATATTAGGGTTTCAAACAATTCCCCATGTGTTGAAAATAAAGGGTTAGGATGTGTTGTAAGGGAATGGATGGTTGAGATGTAGTGTGTAAGGGAATATGTAAGGGTGTAAGAGATTATGTAAGAGAATATTTGATTTGGATATGATTGGATAGGATTGGTTTTGTCTTATGCATAAATGAGATTAAGAGACGATTAAGACATAATCTAATTGTCATTAAGAAGAAAAGATTTAGACAATTAAGATTATAAGTTGAGAAAATCATACGTTACTTATAAGTTCAAGTAACACAACGTCGAGAATCAATAGTTTCATATCTCGTGACTTTCCATGACTCGACGTTCTCAACTAATACCTTGGTTCAAACAAGTTAAGTGCTTTGCCTTGATGTAAAGCATAACCCAAGTGGGAAAGGATGCGTTTATGCAAAGTAACCTTTGACTTAGTTTGACCAATAAGGGAGTAAACCCGTTACGTAATTAGAGAAGACGTAAGCACGGGATATGAGCATATTGATGCTTCAACACGATGTTACGTGAAATATATAAGCTCCCTAAGTTTAGAAAAGCCTTGGCTAGAGGCGGTAGTTAGAAAACATGAGTTGGCGTTTTCCCGTAAATGGGTGTATTAAAAATGGGATTTCTCAAATCTCAAAACTCGTTTCGAGTGTTCTCAATTAAGCACATAACATATTTATACCTGTTTTGAAAGATCCACGTTTGTCGGGTAAGGGAAAAGCCGACTTTCAAAATTCGCCCGAAACCATACAGACTCCTGGCGCGTCACCCGTGCGTTGACGCGTGGGCAGCGCGCCAGGAGCAGACATTGGCTCTGGCGATTTTGAGCTAACGTTTGTTATTTTATATGTTTCGATGGTTTATTTGTCATCATTAAAACATAAAGAAATCTTGATCATGTTGCCTCACATATGTATCAGCAAAACAAAGGGTAGTAGCTTTGTGAATTGCATAATACCAAAGAAAGAAACAAAAGTACAACTACATGTATATTACTGTTATTTTTTAACATTCATTTTGGAGGTATAATAATAATATTGAATCAAAGCGAATGCTTTAGAAAGAATTAGGTAATGCTTCAAGAAATTAGTTTCAAGTTACGAAAATAAAGCTACATTTACGTTGTAATAAAGTTACCCCCCTCCTAACAAAAATGTTCAAGTTCCGCCACTGGTGATGGTGTCCAGTACTCGGATGAACTACTTGATTTTGGTTTTTTAGTCATTTGTGCTTGTTGTCTAGCAGCAACAACTTCTTTAAGCTTTTTTATGTTCGGTGATGACTTTGATTGTGTTGAGTTTTCTGCTATTCGTAAGAGTTTTTTGCTTGTTTGAGCTGCGGGCATTCCTGGAATTGGTGGTTGCCAATATAACCAGTTTGTGATTGATCGGATAGCTTGAATTGCTGATACTCGTGCTTCCCAGTGTAGGTTTTGGTTCTGATCAACAAAATTTTGTACAACTGATCAATCAAACTGAAAATAGAACATGAATAACCAACGAACACTTCCCAAATTTTATTTTAAATTCTAATATCTTTTGGGGATTATAGGAAATTAATTTTATACCAACCTTAGAGCGCTTAGAAGATCCTTTCTCCATGGCCGCTACATATTTATCCTGAAATTTATCGACATCCACAAAGATGTTTGAAGCACAAATTAAACACTGCCATTACTTGCACCAATTCTGACATTACTACGCAGTTGCTTTGACATAAGAAACTCTAACGCTGCAAGTTTTGACCTCTCAACCACCTAAACAAGTTAAAAAATATTACCATGATTTATATCTGACAACAACAGGAAATTTCCGTCAGCAAGATATTCTTTTTTTCTGACAAAATTCATCCTTAAGTGTTTTTGGGATTGCTTATTTAAATGCTTATCTGCTTGTTTTTAAAGTAGATAAAGAGTGTTTTGGTATATATATATATATATATATATATATATATATATATATATATATATATATATATATATATATATATATATATATATATATTTGCTTAAATCAATTAAAAGTAAACTGATTGGTGTTAAGCTGTCTAGATTCGCAATCCCAAACACCCTTAAAAAATAAATTATGTTCAAATTTGTATGCTTACGAGATGCAATCAACAGGACACGCTTCAATGGCCTTTTTAACTTTATTTTTAGGGTCGGCCCATTGAGCAATGACTCAAGCTCTAACATAAATAGATTCAATTGCAAATGTCTTTTGGCAACTAACACGCACTTTAAGCAGCCAACACATTTAACTTCATCAACAAATACAGCTCTCTGCTCACTTTCAGATCCATACCATACTGTGTATATAGGTTTTCATGTATACCCTTTAAAATCTGCAACCTTAGCTTGTTCTTGTATATGAAACCTAGATTATATGCGTGAAATTAACTGTCTATAACAGAACTTTTTTAGCCATTTTTATGTATCTGAAATGAATTTCAACAAACCTAAGCTTAAATTGACAACATCGATATCATTTATTTGTGATAAGAACATTATCATCTGAATCATGAAATATGCAATATTTGTGGTATATGAAAAATTATGATTCTATCTTTCATAGAATTTTATTTACTCTCTAACGAAGATATAATTAAGCACAAATCGTTATCTTGTACTACATACATAAAGCATTAATACTCTTTCATTGTGATGAAATCTACTTCAAGTCATTTAAGTGACTCTTGTTTCTTAAAATCATATCTTGTTGATCAAAATCAATACCACATATGCATGCAAGTTGATGAGGCGAAAAATGAACCATTTTTAGGTGGTCAATTTATCCCGGATTTGAATTTCTTTGATAAAATATTGCCCTAAATCGTTCATTTTGTCATTTTAGGTACTTCTGGAGTGAATTCTGAAAAATGAAGCATTTTGGACGTTTTTGGAGCATAAAAGTGAAGAAAACGGCAAAGTCTTAATTTTCCTTGCTGGAACAGTACCTGATGGCGTCAAGAGTTTCTTAATGACGATGTCAAGAGCAATACAAGAGGTGGAAGTGGATAAAGTCCGTGACGATCCAGAAGAGTTTTGTACTATGGAGATGACGGCGTCACCATAGGCCGTCATGGTCCAAATGTTAGTGACGGCCCAGAGTAGAATTACACATGACGGCGTCAAAAGTGGATCTAGGCAATCCGATTTCATTATGGGCGGCGAGTTGACGGCGTCAAAATTTCCTTCTTGACGCCGTCACCTTGTAAAATCTATATATAGTTTTGCAATTTTCATTCATTAAAGAATAACAACTAGGGTGTAACTTTGGAGAGAAACCCTAGGTCGAATATCACATCTTTTTCAAGGGTTTTTACCCTTTGAAACCTTTCATGTTCAATTAAGATAAGTACTCTTTCAATTCATTCAATATGTCTATGTGTTGTTTGAGTATATCTTACACTTGTCTTCAATTTAACATGCTTGGCTAGATCTCTTGTGTGTTTGCTTAGATGTAGTGAAACCTAGATGTTAATTATGGGTTGATTGTTTGTTTATAGTTGTTACGGATTATTGTATTCGATGTTAGGCTTAAGAAAACTGGCAGACTTCCATTGGTAACATACTTGAACGTCTTAAGAAACATGATCAGAGGTGTACTATGATTTTTGGTTGTATTTAATGCGTAGGAGAATTCTAATGATCCCATGTTAGGAGCTTCTAACGGCTCGACATAGGAGTGAAGTAGGATCCTATAGAGTTAGGGAATATTGTACACGGCCCTACGACTAGTATTAAGGAATACGACCCATCATCCATGCAATTGTAACAAATTATCAACCTGTAAAAGATATCTAGGGAGTAATGAAACCTAAGTAAACACAACTCTCCCTATTATTGTTCACACCACATTAGTAATTAGCTTTATTTTCATTTCTGTTATTTTATTTTGATTGCATATTAGTTAAATTGGGTTAGTTGGCTAGCAACTAATTCCGACCACTCTTCCAAAACCGAGATTTTAATTGCTTTTAAAAAAAATATAAAAATACAAAAAGAATCACCCCTCACCACTAGACCTAGTTATTAGGCTTTCTAATCCTAGCGAAACTATTCCTGAGTTGAACGATCAATCCTCCGGTACTTGTCACTATACTATACTACAACGATCAGGTACACTGCCTGGTGGAGGTGTAAGCTTCTCGAGATCCCTCGAGAGGTAAAGCATGGTGCGATTCCCACGTATCACAAGTTGTGTTAGAAAATTTAGGATCACAGTAATTTGAGAGTCATGTAAACACTTTCAGATTGAAGTATTTTGATTGTTCTATCGAAATCTCAAATCGAATAAAACTCAGATTTAGAAATGAGAATATGTTTTGTTGCTATGAAAACAAAACCAGACACAGATAACATATTCTTGAACAAAAAAACCAAATTTCGGTTATAACTGCTATGAAGTTATTATAACCACCAAAGAACAGTTAAATTAACAGGCAAAATATAGGTACAAAATTATGGGAATTTTATTTTTAAGTGCGTTTTTAACATAGCACTTTATACCAAATAAAATTTATCCAGCCAGGGGCACTGCCCCTTGGATCCTGCCAAGGGCTGCCACTCCTTGGACCCTGCTATCAGGGGCGCTGCCCCCGGACCCCCGTGATTCGGGGCTATACCCCCGAATGATAATCATAATAACGTTATGCAAGTGTGCACTCCGCTCAATCCCGACTTGTTGAACATTTATCACAATTACACATTGGTCAACTAAGTCAATTCATTACACTTAAATCATATTGATGATGCAAAATCATTACCATTCCTCTCCCATTAAGTGTAATCTTGATTAACTTGAAGCAAACTCATAACAAACAACAAACTGATGCATAAATGAAATATCGAGACGATTGAATTTCACATTAGTACATTAGCATTCCAAATATTCGAATATCAGAGTGTCACTAAAGGATTGAACTCTTCCTATTCATGGTGAATACATGAAGATAATATACACAACAGCTTACACATTCACATGTTCTACTTGATACTATGTTTCACTAACTTGTGTCCTATCCTTCAATAAGCATATCAAAGCCAAGTCCAAAGCTTCTTGAAGCAACTAAACTTCATGCTTATATAGGTAGTTTTTACTCTTGCACCTACACATGCAATTTGTCAAAAAAACCATTAAGAAATATAATTTCAAGCTCCTTTATCTTGCAGTTCTGAACACATACTGTAAGATGATGTAATTATGTGTTCCAATCCAAAGATATCAAGCTTTCCTCATTGAATTCAACATTTAACACCTAAGTGTCTGAGAGTCGTGTAATTTGACCAAATAAACCGAATTTCGGTAATAACTGCTATGCAGTTATTATAACCACCAAAAAATAGTTAAATTAATAGGCAAAATATAGGTCCAAAATTATGGAAATTTTATTTTTAAGTGCGTTTTTAATATAGCACTTTATACCAAGTAAAAATTTTCCAGCCATGGGCACTGCCCCTTGGACCCTGCTACCAGGGGCGCTGCCCCCGGACCCCTGTGATTCGGGGCTTTGCCCTCGAATGATAATCATAATAACGTCATACAAGTGTGCACTCTGCACAATTCCGACTTGTTGAACATTTATCACGATTACGCATTGGTCACCTAAGTCAATTCATTACACTTAAATCATATTGGTGACGCAAAATCACCAACAAGTTGTAGTAAGTGTTGCAATTGGATAGGTACTAATGGTACAATACAACAACATAAGCTTCATTAAGAATAATAGAAATATAAGAATTTAAAAGTAGTGGTAATAATAATAATAATAATAATAATAATAATAATAATAATAATAATAATAATAATAATAATAATAATAATAATAATAATAATAATAATAATAATAAAGCGTATCCAAAGATTTTCGGTGAGTCAAGACATTGGAGTACGTGTTGTTGCTCATAATTTTAGTATGATTAGCTTCGCTATAGCTAGAGGAGTGGGGGCCCAGTTAGTATCTCGGCTCTCAACTAATTTCTTGTAAATCCTATGATTTTATAATAAAGTGATGTTTATAAAATAAATAAATAAATAAGGAATTAAATATAAAAAAAACTATGAATTTTAAAAATTGTAATTATAATAATATAAATAAAAAATAAAATAATATTAATAATAAAAATTAAAATTAGTAAAAAAATAAGAAGAAGAATAACGTGCAAAATACTCCATGTTACAAGTAAAATGACGAAATACTCCTCATGTTATAACCACGTTAGCAGAAAATGGAAAAGAACATGTGTCATTCATCTCTAAGAATGGATATTGTCTAACGTTTATTGACGAAGAGATATGGATGTCTAAACTTTTGTAACAGGGATGTAAAATGTGAAGTTTGGCAAATCACGAGGATGTAGAATAGAGTTTACTCTAAAATCAGCCATGGTTGATGACATTGTGATTTGAGCCTACTTATTTTAAGAAAGTTTAGTCTAAAATCAGCCTTGCTTGGTGACATTGATTTGAGCCTACTTATTCTAAGAAAGTTAAGTCTAAAATCAGCCTTGCTTGGTGACATTGAGATTTGAACCTACATATTTTAAGAAGACTTTCAAGTCCTGTAAAGAGGATCCAGTTACATCTATCTAGTTTATGAGTTGGCTTCATTTTTGAAAAAAAATATTCCCTCCTCCTTCTAACTGATACAAGCAGGCTGATCATGGGATATGCAGATCTGAATATTAGTCGCATACGAATATATAACGAGGTGAATGGTAGACGTAAGAGGATGAAGAAACTCATGGCTAGAAAAATAGCTCCTTCAGCAGCTGAACAACCAAAGGCTGAAAGTGACGAAAGTAAGCGTTGTTACATGAACTCGAAATTAAAGGTGGCTGCAACGGAAGGTGACGTTGAACATTTTATCACAATCTTAGAGGAAGTTTGTGACGAACAGCAACTGCAACCAGATTCAATTCTTGAGCAAAGGGATTACAAAGGAAACACGTGTGTGCATATAGCAGCCAAGCATGGAAGACATGAACTCATTGGATTTCTGACCACGCTTTCAGCATCCATGAAATTTTTTTAGCAGACAAATGATGGAGGTGATAATGCGTTGCATAAAGCTGCGAAAGCAGGACATCTCTCTGTTACAGATCTTCTCATAAGATATGGCGAAGAGGCTCGTCTATACTACATGGGCAAAGAGAATGGAAAAGGTAATGTGCCGTTACATGAGGCTTTACTTCATAACCATCAACACGTGGTTTGTTGGTCCTAATTAAGAGTGAGTCGATATGAATTGCAAAGTAAAAACTAGATAACTTTATTAATCGTCTAACCAAATAACTGTTACATAATGTCGAGTATATATAGGCATCGAATGGTTGCCATGAACCATTGTGTCTGTTCACTAAGGGTTGTGTTTGTTCGAATGGATACAAACCAAACATCACACCCATTCGGTTTCTAACTGCCATAACTAACTAATAACCGTTTATAACTAACTTAACTACTAACTACCATAACCGCTATTCGGTTATTATCTTTCCAACGAGAAACTTTGGTCCTTCATGTCTTGAATCTTTAAACCTGGAGCAATGTCGAGATTATATGCTCACATTCTCCTCCTTAATCTTGATCGTTGCTTCGTCCTAAGTCTTTAACTCCGAGCATTTGTCGCATAGTCACGAACTTTAGTCTTGGTAAGGCCTTTGTTAAAATGTCTGGTCTTTGTAGTTCTCCACTGATGTGTTCAACGTTGATATGACCATTCTCTACGCATTCACGAATGAAATGATAGCGAATGTCGATGTTCTTGCTTCTTCCATGAAATGCTGGGTTCTTTATGAGTGCTATTGCTGATATGTTGTCAACTCTAAGCATTATCCTTTTTTCTTGCCATCCAGTTAATTCACTAAGTAAGCGTTTTAACCACAAAGCTTGACATGTTTCTCTAGTAGCCGCCATGAATTCTGATTCACATGATGATAGTGCCACTGTAGGTTGTTTCTGAGTACACCAAGTAATAGGTGACTCTCCAAAATAAAATACGATTCCAGTAGTTCCTTTTTACTTGATCGGTGTTGATTCCATAACTACTGTCGCTCTTCTTTCTTGTATATGATTCCATGCTCCTTTGCTCCTTTGATATATCGGATTACTTGTTTTACTGCCTTGAGGTGAATTTCCTTCAGGTCTTGCATAAATCTGTAGTCCGACTGAGTAACTAAGATCTGGTCTTGTGTGCAGTAAGTACCTAAGACTTCCGATTAAGCTACGGTAGTAAGTTGCGTCAACTGGGTTTCCATTATCTTCTGCATTGACCAACTTACTGCCGGGATCCATAGGTATCTTCGTATCATTACTGTCCGTCATACTTGTTTCTTTCAAGATCTTGTTAATATCATGTTTGCTTGATTTTAATCTCTCCTCCTGTCTGTGTAACTTCTATCCCAAGGTAATAAGCTAGCAACCCTAAGTCGCTCATTTCAAATTTGTCTTCCATCTGAGATTTGAACAAGTCTAATTCTTTCTTTGGAGTGCCCGTGATTATCAAGTCATCTACATATACTCCAACAATAAGTGTAGAAGTCTTGCTTCTCTTTGGGTAAATTGCTTGTTCGAGATTACACTTCTTAAAATCTAATGATTTCAAGGTTTGATCAAGTTTCATGTTCCAAGCTCTAGGTGCTTGTCTTAAGCCGTACAAAGCTTTAGTTAGCTTGTAGACTTTATCAAGGTTTCCTTGCTGAATAAACCCTTCCGGTTTTTTGACATAGACTTCTTCTTTCAATTCTCCATGTAAAAATGCTGATTTTACATCTAAGTGGTGTACTGACCAACCATCATATGCTGCTAGTGCTAATATTAACCGAACTATCTCCATCCTAGCAACTGGTGCGAATACTTCATTGAAGTCTATTTCTTGTTCTTGTACATAACCTTTTGCTACTAATCTTGCTTTATATTTGATGATCTTTCCGTGTGCATCCCTTTTGGTTTTATAAACCCATTTGAGTCCAATTGCCTTCTGATTTTCTGGCAATGTTGTGAGAGTCCATGTGTGATTCTTATTAATTGAATCCAGTTCAACTTTCATGGCCTCAATCCATTTCTTATCTGTTGATGCTTCCTTATAGTTACGGGGTTCTTCTTCTATGAATAGTAGACTTTCAGTCTCAACTATACGTGTTGTTCTATATATATCCGTTACTTCTTTGAAACCTCGTACTGGTGTATCATCAAATCTTTGTTCTGAGCTTCCTAATGAGCTAATAGTAGTTTCTCTATCATTTTCTGAGTTGGGTTCGTAAGTGTATGCTCGTTGTGTGGTTGGTGATTCTGGATCTGGTATTGGTTCGGGTGTTTGAACCTCTTCATGATACTTATTATCAATGTAACCTCCCACTATTTTCCTTACGAGTATTATGTACTAATCAAAGTCTATTATATCACTTCAATATTCTATAACACTTGTGACGACAACGAACGCTTGATTCAACGAATATACTATTACGGATGGTCACGACATAAATTGTTATTCACCTATACACGCGGAACGATGCTCACACACACTCGCCACGATAGTCCAAATCGCGAAATATTAAATGTTTTCATAATAACACGTGACATTATTTTCATACTCGACCAACTTCCGGACTCACGAAAATAACTCACCTAAACCCTCACTAAATATACTAAATGTAATTAACTCTAAATATATCAACGGGCCCTTAACCCCTTGCCTCAGCCCACCACCGAAAACCCACTCAACAAGCCTATGGGCTCAACCCATCTCTCTCGGCCCACTCTAGAACACCCGGCCCAGTTCCTTTTAACTTTAAGTTTCACTTTGCCTTCTGTTTGAGGGTAGCAAGTAGCGAGCACACACAAAACGACCCCGACATTTCCTATATCTCACAAACGACGTGTCGATATTATTACACCTCTTGATTGACCTCGCACCCAAGAATCACGTACGATGACCATTTTTATTTATCTTGTACGAGTACCACACTAAAAATCACTAGAGCTAAACGAGTAAACCTACCCTACACACTAGAAAATCAACTCGCTCAAATCTTTGTTTCTACTAAATTATTTCGACTCGTTACCACCTTAACGATCATAACTAGAATATTTAGTCATCTTTGAACTTATTTGAACATATGAATCCTCATAATACATGAACAAATTTAAAACCGATTTCCCCTATACCATTTTACCCCATGAACGAAATGAAATTTCCCCCATGAAACACTCCCCATGAATTAAGCTGACGAGAGTGTCTAACTTGGAAGAAAATAGTTCCCTAACATTTAATATATCCTGCCAGCTACAGGAACTTATGTCTTGGAAATAATTTAAACTCAATACTATATATATACGTACTCCACTCTTCGTTGCATGCACCACCTTCACTTACACGTACAAAGGCCTCCTACCGCCACTCCTAAACTCCCTGCACTTACACAACCCACTGCTGCTCGACCTGGATTAAAACATCCTCACTTGGAGACCATTCGAAGTGCACAGGTCCCTTCCTTTCCAACCACGACTAGTATTCGAACCAAGCAAGAGAAGCTGCTTTGTTCCCCTCCTCCTCTACTCGACATCTCACCACCTTTAAGGTATAGTAAGCATCCTAAAATCCCTACAGTTTCTAAAACTTCATGCATGCATACAATGTCACAATCATTTCGTGTTCATACGTGTGATACATATATACATACGACATATACACCTAGATACATAGCGTGACATGCCACCTTTTTGGAGGGCTTAGGAGTCACGTTAGGCTTAAATGCAAGTTTGTTTACATCCCATGCATCATAGGTCTTAATATCCTACTCAACATGTTATTAATCACGAAAAAGTAATAGAAACATTGTATTTTCATACGAACATGCATATATAAGGTTGTGACGAGACACGCCACCTTTATGGAAGGCATAGGAGTCTCGTTATACATCATTTACATCCTTGTTTCACGTTACATGCATCATATGACTCGCCCTTAATGATTACTTTGCTCATGCACGCGACCAGATTCGAAAATGAAAAAGATAGAACCTTGTTATTTTATGTAAAATAATCGACCCAACTAGCTAGAAGACACCAAGTTATCTTGAAATCTAAACTAACGAGCAGGTCATATTATTACTCCACCCCGTAGACCACCCAACGAGCTATCAATTTTGTGTTTAAACTTTTCAAAAATAACAACTCCTCGACACCCTAATTTGGCCAAAGTATTTTGCAAAAACTCGACAATGACAAGGTTTAAAAATAAGTCGAGTGGGCTTATAAGCCCATTAAGTGAAAATAAGCCATTCTGATCGTATAAGCTGTGCAAATAAGTTTTCCAAGATTAAAAATAAACTCGGTAAAGTTTTTATAAAAATTCTAACGATTTTTGTGAAAAAGGACCAAAAATGTGACGCGTCGACACTTATAAGGACTAAAAATGTAAAACTGTGAAAACAAGGGTTAAAACTGTAAAAGCAGAAACTATAGGACCAAAAATGATAAAGTAATAAATTTCGAGTTCATATCGTATACTTGGACAAATAGAGGGCTGTTATCGGATTATTATAAAACGAGGACTAACGGCACAGCGCTAACGCCGTTAGGATAAAAGTTGAAATCTGAAAAAGGACCAAGGACTATATCTGAGATTCTAATATTTAATTCCATTTCCCGCCATTCATATCATTGCATTGCATGTTGAAATTCTTAATGTAGTTTCATAATTTTATATACATTTATATATAAATAAATTTTTCTCAATTTCGACCATGTCGTTTAAACCACGAATTCTATTGTCGTCAAACCAATAAATCATTTCATTCTTAAAACATTCGCGATTAACCTATTCGGACTATCAAAACACTAAAACTCATCGTACTATTTAGGTTGTGTGTTGGAGCTGTTCCTTGACCGTAACTGAGATCTTTATCACTACCACTGTACTACTAAGGTGAGTTCATAGTCCCACTTTTACTATGTTTTCAAATCCCGTGGGGAGATACATGCTACTAAACTGAACACAAGTATTTTTCTTGTATGCTATCCTGATTTATATTGCCTAAGTTACCGCTTGTCAAAAAGTCCCTCATATCATGAACCATTAATCACTTGCGAGTGAACGCGAATTCGGTGAATAGATCTATTGGCAGTTGACGCCCCATTTGAGTTGCTGGGTAAGTAACCAAATGCACTTTATTCGAATTGACTAAGGAGCCTGACAAACTCCTATTACACGAGGGCATTATCACCTACACCATTTCATGGTGTGGGATTTATTATATTACACCCGATGTTAAGGTTTGCGTGTCATGAGGCTTAGGGCAATATATATATATATTACACTGCGATGCTACTATTTTTACTACTATTGGCTTGTGTTCAACTATTACAACTTAAACACTATGGATTCACTCAACATTCATGTTGACCTTTTAGCATGTTTATCTCAGGTAACTGACGCTGGCAAAACGGGCACGGAGATTGGCAAATGACCCCTCTTTATGGACCATGTTTAATAATGTTATCATTTGTTTTTATCAGAAACCGTTTTATTTGTAACTTTGAATTTATCGTAAAACTTCCTTGTGTCATGTTATGTTAAATTTATGAAATGATAACTGAACTTTTATAAAAACGCCTCTTTTGAGTCGTTTTCTATGGTTATGACTACGATCCGAGAAGTAATACCCCAATTAGTCTTCCGCTGCTTACTTACAAATTTAGGGGTGTTACAGATTGGTATCAGAGCCATAATTATAGAGAACCAAGTGTATTTTCAAAACACTGGACTATAATTGTACTCTAAAAATGGACCATTTAAACCTTGATACCTAATGCCCTCCGTGCCAATACTTTGCCACCATCTTCCCATTGAATTCTACTTAACAGATGACGCATAACTATTAGACGTCATGGCGAATTAAAATGATTATTATATCAATAACCTATACTTATGTTATTATATTCGGGATTATTACAGTATCATGTCTTCAGATTCCTACCCCACCATCCCACAATTTGACTCACAAATCGAGGAGGTCACATCCCCCGCTACCATACTAGCATCACTAATGACCCCAACTCCTAATTCGCCAATGGCTGTGTCTGAAGAGACTGAACCATTCGAGGAGGATGAAGTCGCCGCCACTCCAGTGATTTCACCAGCCATTCCGACCCACCTTCGTGCTTCAGACCCGGAGACAGATAATGGCTCATCTGACTCAGAATCTTCCAACTTTTTCTCGCAAGTATCACCACCACCTCAACCTGCACCAGTCGAACGGCGAGGCTCCGCTACGATCTACTATACTCGAAGGCGGGTACGAGCACCCCCAGCTCCCATCCACCCACCACCAGCACCACCGTCGTCACCTACGTCCCCTATATCACCTCTACAGATAATGTCGCAATCATCACTCCTATCACCTAGACGTCCCTTACCACCGCCCACTGTCTTCTACCACCAGACCACCACGGTCCCATTATCACCTCCCACTCGACCATTACGTGCCCGCAGTAATCCGTTACCACTCAGCAATGGAGTGCATCTCTCAACCCCCTCACTATCAGATTCTCACATTGAGAATACGACCGAGGATGTTTGGGTCAGACCCCGCGGAAGGCACGAAGATCACATTGATGAGATCGCGGATTTTAATAACGAGATTTCCCTTGAGCGTATCATGAGCATTGAAGGGGAAGTGGGGAATCTAGTGATGGGACGGATAGCTATGGACGAGGTCTTCAACCTGATGGGTACTCAGCTGCAGGGAACTCTCGAGGTTATTTCCGAGTTAGAGGGGAAACTTAAGAACGAAAGGCAGGAGGTACGAGACCTGAGGGACATTGCCGCAATGATGCAAGACATAAATGAGCGACAGGCTGATGAACTCGTTACAACCAACACCCGCATTTTGACGCTCGAGCACAGGTTAGAAGAATCCCAAGCCAGGGAGAGAGACAGAGACCAGAGGGTGGAGGAATTGACCGAGATAGTCCGAAGCCTCCAACGCAAATTGGAAGACTCGCCAGGCCACTCATAGAGTATTGATGTATATGTAGCTTGGACATCCTAACTTGCTACGTGTAGCAATAATAAAAGATCTTGTAATAAGTTGTTTTGTAAACACTTTAACAAGTTATTATTAGTTATGATCGCTATAAGTTAATATTAATGTATGATGCTTTGGCTGTTTTCATGTGCGTATGTGGTTGTAACTCTTCTATATTGTGGTACCAAGTTCGTCCTTATAAATGAGTTAAAATTTTATCCAGATATTATGATTGTGACAGCACTGTTATGAGTTTTACTACTTACCTTGTTATTAAATCATTCTGTCATGACACGGCCACTATGTAAGTTCTAAACATGTGCTTCTCTTGTGGTATAAATAGAAATATGCCTCGTACAAGAGCAAAAACCGCAACATCAACACCAGCCATGACCCCAGCCGCTATTCAAAAGTTGATTGCTGATAGTGTCGCAGCAGCACTAGAGACTCAAGCAGCTGCAATGGCTCGTGCGAGCAGCACAAATAGACCAACCGGAGAGAAAGAGGTGGTCGTGGTTCGCAAATGCACCTACAAGGATTTCATGGCCTGCAAGCCCACCTACTTCAAGGGAACTGAAGGAGTGACCGAGCTCGCCCGATGGTTCGAGCGTTCTGAGACGGTTTTTATGAGAAGCGGTTGTGCTGACGACTGCAAGGTCACATTTGCTACAGGGACCCTCTTGGATGATGCCTTGTCTTGGTGGAACTCTACTGCCCAGAACATGGGTATAGAGGAAGCCTACCAAATTTCGTGGTCCGAGTTCAAACAAAAGATGTTGAAGAAGTACTGTCCCCGTACTGAAATAAGGAAGTTGGAAGATGAGTTTGATCGGTTGACGATGAAAGGGTATGATTTTAGGACTTACGATCGCAGGTTCCAAGAACTTTCCTTACTATGCCCCGCTAAGGTGCCCGACCTCGAGAAATTGCTAGAGAGGTACATCGAGGGGTTGCCTAGAAACATTGAGGGTAATGTCACCGCGTCTAAGCCTCAAACCCTAGAGGAGGCTATGTCAATTTCTCAGAGGTTGATTGAGCGAGAGATAAAATGCGGACAGGGCCAAGGAGGTAATGACAACAAACGGAAGTTTGATGACCGCAGGAGCAACAACCACAACAACTCTCACAATAACAACAATGTCCACAACAACAACCGCAACTACAACCCCAATAACAATCAGAACTACCAACAGAACCGTAACCACCACCACAATCGGCAGAACCGTCAGCAGGAAGTCGCCAGGGCTTACATTGCTGCACCCGCTGGAACTGGGGGTTATGTTGGACCCGCCCCTATGTGTAACCGCTGTAAGCTGCACCACAATGGGCCCTGCTTTGCTAAGTGTGGAAAATGCCAAAGGACCGGCCACAAAACTCAAGACTGCAAGGCCACCGGCGCCAACTTGCAACCCGTGACAGTAGTGTGCCATGGATGTGGCGAAAAGGGGCATTACAAGAACCGGTGCCCTAACCAAACTGCCAACCAGAACAATAACGCTCGGGGGAGAGCATTTGTGATGGAAAGAGGAAATGCGCAGGAAGACCCAGACGTAGTCACCGGTACGTTTTTACTTAACAATCACCCTGTTAAAGTTTTATTTGATTCGGGGGCCGATAAAAGTTTTGTATCTACTTCGCGTGCGTCATTACTTAACATCAACCCTACCGAACTACACACCACCTATGAAATTGAACTAGCCAACGGAGAACTAGTAAGCACAAATACCGTAATCCAAGGTTGCACCCTACTATTACTCGACGAACCTTTCGATATCGACCTCATGCCGATCAAGCTTGGCAGCTTCGACGTGGTCATCGGCATGGACTGGCTGTCCAAGAACCGTGCTAGAATCATCTGCGACGAGAAAGTCGTCCACATCCCTTTTCAAGGTGAAACCCTAATCATCCGTGGTGAACGGAGTAAGACCCGTCTCGGCATCATATCATACGTCAAAACGGTAAAGTACATCGATAGAGGATGTCACACCTTTTTGGCACAGGTGACAGAAAAGAAGTTGGAGGAGAAGCGACCTGAAGATGTGCCTGTAGTAAAGAACTTCCCCGAAGTATTTCCCGATGAGTTGCCCGGCCTTCCACCCGTCCGCCAGGTGGAATTCCAGATCGACTTGGTGCCAGGAGCAGCACCAGTGGCGCGAGCACCCTATAGGTTGGCGCCGTCCGAGATGAAAGAATTATCCGAACAATTGCAAGAATTATTAGACAAAGGGTTCATTCGACCTAGTTCCTCACCTTGGGGAGCTCTGGTGCTATTTGTCAAAAAGAAGGACGGATCCTTCAGAATGTGTATTGACTATCGTGAGTTGAACAAACTTACAATAAAGAATCGATACCCACTACCCAGAATCGATGACCTTTTCGATCAGCTTCAAGGATCGAGTGTTTACTCTAAGATAGATCTGAGATCGGGCTATCACCAATTAAGAGTCAGGGAAGAAGACATCCCTAAAACGGCTTTCAGGACACGATACGGCCACTACGAATTCCAAGTAATGCCATTCGGTCTAACTAACGCACCCGCTGTGTTCATGGACTTAATGAATCGAGTGTGCAAGCCTTATTTGGACAAATTCGTAATTGTGTTCATCGACGACATCCTTATTTATTCCCGAAATAAGGAAGAGCATGCAGAGCATTTAACAAGTATCTTGGAACTACTCAAAAAGGAGAAATTGTACGCCAAATTTTCCAAGTGTGACTTTTGGATAGAGAAAGTACAATTTCTTGGACACGTGATTGATAGCAAGGGTATTCACGTGGACCCCGCAAAGATCGAAGCGATCAAAAATTGGGCATCTCCTACAAACCCCACGGAGATACGTCAATTTTTAGGTCTTGCAGGATATTATCGTAGATTCATCGAAGGTTTCTCAAAAATCGCCAAACCCTTGACGGAATTGACGCAAAAGAAGAAAAAGTTTGACTGGGGAGGAGAACAAGAATCGTCATTCCAACTTTTAAAACAGAAGCTTTGTGAAGCTCCGATCTTGGCACTACCCGTGGGTAGCGAAGACTTCATGGTGTATTGTGATGCATCATGCCAAGGTTTAGGCGCGGTATTAATGCAAAGGAGCAAAGTTATCACATATGCTTCTCGACAACTCAAAACCCACGAGAAGAACTATACCACCCATGATCTCGAATTAGGAGCAGTAGTATTTGCTCTTAAACTGTGGAGACACTACCTGTATGGCACCAAGTGCACGGTGTTTACAGATCACAAAAGCCTACAACACATTCTAGACCAGAAGGAGTTGAACATGAGACAACGCCGATGGTTGGAATTACTCAGTGACTACGATTGCGAGATTCGCTATCACCCTGGGAAGGCAAATGTTGTGGCAGATGCCTTGAGTAGAAAGGAGCGAATTACACCTCTTCGAGTCAGATCTCTAGGAATGACAATTATATCACCACTTCCATCGAAAATCCTTGAGGCCCAGACAGAAGCTCTCAAGGAAGAGAACAAACCAAAAGAGAAGATCTACGGTATGCCAGAAAGCGAGAATGGCTTTGTAAAGAAATCAGACGGAAGGTTGTGTTTCATAGACCGAAGTTGGATTCCACTCTATGGGGGAATACGAGATCTCATCATGCATGAATCTCACAAGTCTAAATATTCCATTCACCCAGGGTCTGATAAGATGTATCAGGATCTCAAGAAACTTTACTGGTGGCCAAACATGAAAGCTGACATCGCCGAGTATGTCGGAAAATGTTTGACGTGTTCACGGGTAAAGGCTGAGTGTCAAAAGCCATCCGGTTTGTTGATACAACCCGAGCTTCCGATGTGGAAGTGGGAAAGGATTACAATGGATTTCATCACAAAATTACCTAAGACACCAAGAGGATTTACCATTTGGGTCATCATTGATCGCCTCACCAAATACGCGCACTTTCTACCAATAAAAGAAACCGACGAGATGAGCACCCTTGCACAATTATATTTGAAAGAAATAGTCTCACGACATGGAGTGCCAATTTCCATTATCTCGGATCGAGATAGCCGTTTCACGTCAAACTTTTGGCAGGCGTTACAGAAGGCAGTGGGTACACGCTTGGATATGAGCACTGCATATCATCCACAGACCGACGGTCAGAGTGAGAGAACTATTCAAACCTTGGAAGACATGCTCCGAGCATGTGTGATCGATTTTGGTAAAGGTTGGGATAGACACTTACCCTTAGCAGAGTTCTCGTATAACAACAGCTATCACGCTAGCATCAAGGCAGCTCCATTTGAAGCCCTTTATGGCCGGAAATGCCGATCACCAGTTTGTTGGGCAGAAGTCGGAGATGCACAAATCACAGGACCCGACATCATTCAGGAAACCACTGATAAAATCGTGCAAATCAAGCAACGTCTACAAGTAGCCCGGGACAGGCAAAAGAGTTATGCCGATGTGAGGCGAAAACCCATGGAATTCCAAGTTGGAGATAGAGTTATGTTGAAGGTGTCTCCTTGGAAAGGAATGGTTCGATTTGGGAAACGTGGGAAGTTAAATCCCAGATACGTTGGGCCATTCAAAATCTTAGAAAGGATTGGCCCCGTGGCATACAAACTTGAACTTCCGGAAGAACTCAGTAGAGTACACGATACCTTTCACGTATCAAACCTGAAGAAGTGTTTATCAGACGAATCTCTTGTTATTCCGTTAAAAGAAATTCGGATCGACGACAAGCTTAACTTCATTGAGGAACCAGTAGAAATCGTGGACCGAGACGCCAAACAATTGAAACAAAGCCGTATTCCTATTGTCAAAGTTAGGTGGAACTCTAAGCGAGGACCAGAGTACACTTGGGAGCGTGAGGACCAGATTCGCGCTAAATATCCACATCTATTCCCATAATCGTCCCTAACGACTATCTTAGACTAGAATTCTGGGACGGAATTCAAAATAAGGGGTTGATACTGTAACCTCCCACTATTTTCCTTACGAGTATTATGTACTAATCAAAGTCTATTATATCACTTCAATATTCTATAACACTTGTGACGACAACGAACGCTTGATTCAACGAATATACTATTACGGATGGTCACGACATAAATTGTTATTCACCTATACACGCGGAACGATGCTCACACACACTCGCCATGATAGTCCAAATCGCGAAATATTAAATGTTTTCATAATAACACGTGACATTATTTTCATACTCGACCAACTTCCGGACTCACGAAAATAACTCACCTAAACCCCTACTAAATATACTAAATGTAATTAACTCTAAATATATCAACGGGCCCTTAACCCCTTGCCTCAGCCCACCACCGAAAACCCACTCAACAAGCGTATGGGCTCAACCCATCTCTCTCGGCCCACTCTAGAACACCCGGCCCAGTTCCTTTTAACTTTAAGTTTCACTTTGCCTTCTGTTTGAGGGTAGCAAGTAGCGAGCACACACAAAACGACCCCGACATTTCCTATATCTCACAAACGACGTGTCGATATTATTACACCTCTTGATTGACCTCGCACCCAAGAATCACGTACGATGACCATTTTTATTTATCTTGTACGAGTACCACACTAAAAATCACTAGAGCTAAACGAGTAAACCTACCCTACACACTAGAAAATCAACTCGCTCAAATCTTTGTTTCTACTAAATTATTTCGACTCGTTACCACCTTAACGATCATAACTAGAATATTTAGTCATCTTTGAACTTATTTGAACATATGAATCCTCATAATACATGAACAAATTTAAAACCGATTTCCCCTATACCATTTTACCCCATGAACGAAATGAAATTTCCCCCATGAAACACTCCCCATGAATTAAGCTGACGAGAGTGTCTAACTTGGAAGAAAATAGTTCCCTAACATTTAATATATCCTGCCAGCTACAGGAACTTATGTCTTGGAAATAATTTAAACTCAATACTATATATATACGTACTCCACTCTTCGTTGCATGCACCACCTTCACTTACACGTACAAAGGCCTCCTACCGCCACTCCTAAACTCCCTGCACTTACACAACCCACTGCTGCTCGACCTGGATTAAAACATCCTCACTTGGAGACCATTCGAAGTGCACAGGTCCCTTCCTTTCCAACCACGACTAGTATTCGAACCAAGCAAGAGAAGCTGCTTTGTTCCCCTCCTCCTCTACTCGACATCTCACCACCTTTAAGGTATAGTAAGCATCCTAAAATCCCTACAGTTTCTAAAACTTCATGCATGCATACAATGTCACAATCATTTCGTGTTCATACGTGTGATACATATATACATACGACATATACACCTAGATACATAGCGTGACATGCCACCTTTTTGGAGGGCTTAGGAGTCACGTTAGGCTTAAGTGCAAGTTTGTTTACATCCCATGCATCATAGGTCTTAATATCCTACTCAACATGTTATTAATCACGAAAAAGTAATAGAAACATTGTATTTTCATACGAACATGCATATATAAGGTTGTGACGAGACACGCCACCTTTATGGAAGGCATAGGAGTCTCGTTATACATCATTTACATCCTTGTTTCACGTTACATGCATCATATGACTCGCCCTTAATGATTACTTTGCTCATGCACGCGACCAGATTCGAAAATGAAAAAGATAGAACCTTGTTATTTTATGTGAAATAATCGACCCAACTAGCTAGAAGACACCAAGTTATCTTGAAATCTAAACTAACGAGCAGGTCATATTATTACTCCACCCCGTAGACCACCCAACGAGCTATCAATTTTGTGTTTAAACTTTTCAAAAATAACAACTCCTCGACACCCTAATTTGGCCAAAGTATTTTGCAAAAACTCGACAATGACAAGGTTTAAAAATAAGTCGAGTGGGCTTATAAGCCCATTAAGTGAAAATAAGCCATTCTGATCGTATAAGCTGTGCAAATAAGTTTTCCAAGATTAAAAATAAACTCGGTAAAGTTTTTATAAAAATTCTAACGATTTTTGTGAAAAAGGACCAAAAATGTGACGCGTCGACACTTATAAGGACTAAAAATGTAAAACTATGAAAACAAGGGTTAAAACTGTAAAAGCAGAAACTATAGGACCAAAAATGATAAAGTAATAAATTTCGAGTTCATATCGTATACTTGGACAAATAGAGGGCTGTTATCGGATTATTATAAAACGAGGACTAACGGCACAGCGCTAACGCCGTTAGGATAAAAGTTGAAATCTGAAAAAGGACCAAGGACTATATCTGAGATTCTAATATTTAATTCCATTTCCCGCCATTCATATCATTGCATTGCATGTTGAAATTCTTAATGTAGTTTCATAATTTTATATACATTTATATATAAATAAATTTTTCTCAATTTCGACCATGTCGTTTAAACCACGAATTCTATTGTCGTCAAACCAATAAATCATTTCATTCTTAAAACATTCGCGATTAACCTATTCGGACTATCGAAACACTAAAACTCATCGTACTATCTAGGTTGTGTGTTGGAGCCGTTCCTTGACCGTAACTGAGATCTTTATCACTACCACTGTACTACTAAGGTGAGTTCATAGTCCCACTTTTACTATGTTTTCAAATCCCGTGGGGAGATACATGCTACTAAACTGAACACAAGTATTTTTCTTGTATGCTATCCTGATTTATATTGCCTAAGTTACCGCTTGTCAAAAAGTCCCTCATATCATGAACCATTAATCACTTGCGAGTGAACGCGAATTCGGTGAATAGATCTATTGGCAGATGACGCCCCATTTGAGTTGCTGGGTAAGTAACCAAATGCACTTTATTCGAATTGACTAAGGAGCCTGACAAACTCCTATTACACGAGGGCATTATCACCTACACCATTTCATGGTGTGGGATTTATTATATTACACCCGATGTTAAGGTTTGCGTGTCATGAGGCTTAGGGCAATATATATATATTACACTGCGATGCTACTATTTTTACTACTATTGGCTTGTGTTCAACTATTACAACTTAAACACTATGGATTCACTCAACATTCATGTTGACCTTTTTAGCATGTTTATCTCAGGTAACTGACGCTGGTAAAACGGGCACGGAGATTGGCAAATGACCCCTCTTTATGGACCATGTTTAATAATGTTATCATTTGTTTTTATCAGAAACCGTTTTATTTGTAACTTTGAATTTATCGTAAAACTTCCTTGTGTCATGTTATGTTAAATTTATGAAATGATAACTGAACTTTTATAAAAACGCCTCTTTTGAGTCGTTTTCTATGGTTATGACTACGATCCGAGAAGTAATACCCCAATTAGTCTTCCGCTGCTTACTTACAAATTTAGGGGTGTTACAATCAATGTTTCCTATGTTGACTGGTGTAATATTTTCGTTGTCAACTCCGTCTACTACAAAACTAGTCAGAAATGTGTCTTGTGTACTTGTATCATCTTCACTATTATCCCACTCCCACGGTTTTGTTTCCATAAACTTTACATCCCTACTAACATGTTTCTTCTTTCTTACTGGATCATATAGCCTACATGCTTTTGATCCTTCCTCTACGCCTAAATAAATCATCGGTATGCTTCTGTCATCTAACTTCTTCAAGTGAGGTATTGTTATCTTAGCATAAGCTGTGAATCCGAATATTTTTAGGTATTCCAGGTTCGGTTTTCTGTTGTAGAGGGCTTCATATGGTGTTTTATCTTCCAGGGCTTTGGTAGGTACCCTGTTGAGTATGTAAATGGCGTGTCTGACTGCTTCCGCCCAAAAAGTTAAGGGTAACTTCATTGCTTTCATCATACTCCTAGTAGTCGATAAAACTATCCTATTCTTTCTTTCTACTACACCATTCTGTTGTGGTGAGTACGGTGCTGTTAACTGTCGTGCGATACCATTTTCCTTACAGTAGTTGGTGAATTCGTTAGATGTAAATTCACCTCCTCTATCTGTTCTTAGCATTTTCAATTTCAACTTCAACTCCATTTCTACCTTCTGCCTAAATTCCTTGAATGTGTTAAATGCCTGATCTTTCGTGGTTAGAAAGTAGACCCACATAAAACGTGTACAGTCATCTACTAATAAGAAGATGAGCTTCTTTCCTGAATTTGTGGCTGGGCTTATGGGACCACAAAGATCTCCATATACCAAGTCCAACGGGTTCTTGGATCTGAATTTAGCTTTGTTTGGAAATGGTGTTCTGATGTGTTTTCCTAATAAGCATGCATCACATATTTGTCCTGCATGTTTTATTCTCGGTATCCCTTCTACTAGGCCTTTTCTTGTCATCTTGTCTAATGCGTCAAAGTTCAGATGACCCAATCTAGCATGCCATAACCATGCTTGGTTATCTATGTTTGCTAAGAGACATATAGGTGTTTCAATGCGTAGGTTGATACTGTAAAGTCGATTCTTAGATCTTTCTACTTTCATCAACAAAGTCTTGTTCTTATCATACAAAGTCAGTATATTTTCATCCATGATGATCTTGCAACCTATCTCGGTAAGTTTTCCTAGACTAAGTATGTTGCTCTTGAGATTTGGAAT
This sequence comes from Artemisia argyi, assembly GCA_030686995.1. NCBI lineage: Eukaryota > Viridiplantae > Streptophyta > Magnoliopsida > Asterales > Asteraceae > Artemisia > Artemisia argyi. Next base: position 161,609,921 of record CM060697.1, on the reverse strand, counting down.
GTAGTAAACATCTGAAACTATCTTTTGTTGTTGGTTTCTACATCCTAACAATATTGAACCTCTACCTTTTATCTCTACATACGATCCATCTCCAAAACGAACGCGTCCAGTGATGCTTGCGTCAATATCTTTAAAATGACTCTTGGTTCCGGTCATATGGTTACTTGCACCATTATCTAAATACCATATGCTAGCATCTGTTGCAGCATACTTCTAGGGTTGTATTTGACCTTCGTTCAATAAAACTTCTTCAGTTTCATGTGTAGCCATTAACAGTGATGGTTCTTCGTCTTCTAAGATAAGTTTTGACTGTTCCTGATTTGTTGATGGTTTTCTACAAGTTCTTTGAATGTGTCCTAATTTTCCACAGTTGTAGCACTTTATCTTACTTTTATCCCACCCTTGTTTATCATTATTTGATTTATCATTGTGGGATGAGTTTCCTTCATTCGAGTTGCCTTTATTTCCCTAGTTCTGCCAGTTTCCTCGTGAATAGTTTGATCTACCACGACGTTTGTGAAAACGTTTTCCTTTCTTAGAGTGTTCGCCTTGTGCGAATAACAAATTATCCTGGCTTTCTACTTGTCCTCCCTTTCGGAGTTTTATCCTTTCCTCGAATGCCTTAAGTTTTCCTACGACCTCATCTAACATAATCTCATCGAGATCATTCGTCTGTTCTATGGATGCTACTATCTGAATGAATCTATCTGGTGTGGAGTCTAATAGTTTTCGTACTAAAAATGATTCATCCAAGGTCTTTCCTAATTCTTTTGCCTTCGTGGCGTAGCCATTCAATTTGGCTGTAAATGCATCCTCCGTTTCATCTTCCTTCATCTAGAGGGTCTGAAATCCAATCATCAATGATTGTAACCGTGCTTGTTGCACATTTTCTTCTCCAACGTGTCTCTTCTTCAATGATTCCCATAATTCCTTTGCCGTCTTACAACTTGCTACTTGTAAAATAACATCTTCGGTCAACGCTTGATATAGGAGGGCAGTTGTTGCCTTATCCTTCTTATCATCTAGTTGCGTATTTTCTTTAGGTTCTATTGTTTCCCATAACCCATGTGCTTCTAGTATAACCTTAATTTGTATTGCCCAAACTGTGTAGTTTGTGGTTTTGAGTTTAGGGCATTGGTATTGTGCAATAGGTGTTCCGGATTTCAATGTTGTGCTAGTTGTATCTTCGACCGACATCCTAATACTGTTTATGATCTTCACTTTTGAATCGTATGGGAATTCTAACTAATGTGGTATAACTTAATACTACGGGAACAGAAATAGTTACCGGGAATCCTAATATAAAAATCTATGGATTTCTAATAGTATAAAGTAAGTATCTATACTATAAGTATGAAATGAAATCCGAAAATTTGAGATTTGTTGTGACCTTGTTGTGTTAGTCACGCGTGTATTCCCTTCTTGTTGGTACTTGAATATTCCAACTAATGCTTTTCTTTGTTCCCCGTTCTTGTTTCCAAAGACAAACGGTACACCCTTTCTTTTGATGTTGTCGACTAGACTTTCCTATAACCACTATGTACCACGTTGCTCTTTCTCCTTTGTGTTGATGTGAAACAATTCGTGCCCTAGACAATCTTTATTTTTCTCGGCTATCTTCTGTATATACCAGGAATTCGAAAGTTCTTGTTGTCTTGTTTCCAAATTCGTATGAACACAAAGTCAATAATACTCTTGGTATTTTAACCAAAACAAGCGTTTGCTTATTTAATTCTTCTTACTACTCGAAGGTAGTGAACCCAACAAAGTTAGCGAGTTGCTCAAAACTTTGTTCTCTTCGTTGCTTGTCCGCGTTCCACAATACTTTTCTTCTTCTTATTCCACACCGTATCTACAACAACCTACAAGAATATTCGACGATATTCCCTGTGAACAAGTGATCAAGTTTGTTCCTGTTGTTGTCCCTTGTATTGGAGCGTGTTCCTAAACAATCCTTGATTGTTTCTTCTCTTCTATCGGTATACCTTTTCTAAATCCCAAGCAACGGAAGTAATCAACTTTTGTCCAAACATTTGCGTTTGCAAGCGTGGATCTTCTATCCTTCTTATGACGTCTTCTACTTCAAAAATCTGTTGCGATAGATAACAACAACTAGGCCTACGTTTTTGTTGTATGATTGTTGGTTGCAAACAAAGATGTTTGTAAACAAACGTTAGTGTCTTTGTTTTACGCAGAAATCACACACCAAAAACTAACAAGTCACCACTTCGTTGGTGGCTTTTCGATTGCAATTCCCACACAAGTACGGTCGTGCACTACTTTCCTTACGTTCAAAGTTATCCAGGCAGCGTATGATGAATGTATACGATGCGTGTTCTTTCCTTCTGAAACAACAGGTTCAGCGGTTTTCTTTTTGGTTTCGTTTTGTTCTCGTTAAATGGATTTCTGGATTTAAAGTGTAACGAGCGTGAGGCTCTTGATGCCAAATGTTGGTCCCAAATAAGAGTGAGTCGATATGAATTGCAAAGTAAAAACTAGATAACTTTATTAATCGTCTAACCAAATAACTGTTACATAATGTCGAGTATATATAGGCATCGAATGGTTGCCATGAACCATTGTGTGTGTTCACTAAGGGTTATGTTTGTTCGAATGGATACAAACCAAACATCACACCCATTCGGTTTCTAACTGCCATAACTAACTAATAACCGTTTATAACTAACTTAACTACTAACTACCATAACTGCTATTCGGTTATTATCTTTCCAACGAGCAACTTTGGTCCTTCATGTCTTGAATCTTTAAACCTGGAGCAATGTCGAGATTATATGCTCACATGGTTGACTTGTACTTGGGTGCATGTTACTCATTCTGTCTGAACAAAGAAAGAAAGTCCCCATTTTATCTCTGTCTAGAAGCGGGAAATATCAAGACCTTTAATGCTATGTTAGAAGCTGATACTTGGACATCTACTCGTTTCGATTACATGATAGAGACTCAATTTATGAAAGGAAAATCAGTGCTTCATGCCGCTATTTCAAGGAAAGATAAAGGTAAACAAACCACACATACATGTTCGATCGAGAGAATTGAAGAGCTTAAGATATATTGTCTATATAGTTAGATCAAGCAAACTCATTCTGAGTTTAGTTTTAAGACTTTTTTTACAACTAAATGCTTAAGTTTAATAGTTTAAATGTACTCTGTCTATGCATGTTTGAACTACCCATACATACTCACTCTGTCCCAATATTATTGTCCATATTTATATTTTGGTTGTCCCAAATTAATTGTCCACTGCTAAAAATATATAAGAAAATTTGGTAGATATTATTATTACAAACTTTTAGTAGAACAATAATTAATTATTTAGGGGTAAAAGTGTCATTATGAAAAAAGTAAGAGAGAGAAAACAGTAATAATTATGTTTTTTTTCTTAAACTGTGTATTTTGGCGGTGGACAATTATTTCTGGATGGAGCGAGTAATAAATTAGGAGTGATTTATTATTTTTGGCTATTTTTAGTGGATATCATAGTTTAGTTGGTGGCCTCTTTCATTATTGAAGTACAAATGAAACTTTCTTAATTTGTAGTTTATCCGCGACTAGTTTATACTAGTAATATTTAACATTACAAAACCTAACTAAACCTGCAATGCAACCAACATATTGTATTGACATTATGTGTTTATATAGTCTTTCAACTGAATTCCGTTTTGTTATTATGAAAGAATGGGCAAGCTACTAAGAAGTGTGACGGTATCACAGAAGCTGCAAGGCATGCATCAACACTGCATGGACTTCGGATTGTATGAAGCTGCTAAGAGAGGCAACGTTGACGAATTCATTAGTGCCTTGGAGAAATATTCTGTGGAAACAAACTTAGCTCTAATAACCATATTCGGCAAGATAACTCCGCTGCAGAATACATTTCTTCATGTGGCAAGCAGGTATGGACATAAGGACCTCACGTGGCTAATAATGTGTTATTTTCCTAGTTTACTTGACAGGATAAACTGCCATGGGAATACAGCCCTCCACTTGGCTGCCAGAGAAGGAAATCTTGGAGTAGTTGAGATATTAGTCAAACTCAGAAAGGGAAAGTTAAGCAACGAGCTACAACAAAGTATCACTAATGGTGCAATGTCAGGTATGAAGGAAGACATGCAAATGATGATAGCTGAAAATGACGAGGGGAGAACACCATTGCAACTAGCTCAAAATAACGACAAAATTGATGTTGTAGACTTCTTGATAAAAGAACATGTGGAGGTGGCCTATCAAGTAAACAAGAAAGGCACTTCATTGCTATATATTGTCATAATAAATGGTCATACAGAGCAATTAAACAAAATTTTCAGCACTGTTTCTCATAATGTTGATCAGAAAGTTTTAGATGACCAACTTACCAAGGGAAAATCTCTAATTCTTGCTGTCATACGAAGTTGGAAGATAGGTAATTTCGAAATTCTCTGAATTTATACTGTACTAGTTTAGTGTGTGAAGAGTAAAAGCTATATAGAGTAATTTTTTTCTCAAAATATATACCTGATTTTGTAATTTATTAACAGAGAAATTACAAGAATTAGTAAGACAAAAGCCCATGCTATTCAACATCAGATGTGAACATGCACATAAACTGGTGCATTTTGCAGAATTATTTGGTTTTCATGTAGCGGCAAACTATTTGCGTAGTGAATTCAAATTGGAAATTGTTCTTGACAACACAATTGCAACTGTGACTCCAAATTTTCCTCTGCATTTATACAGCCTTGATGCATACTCCCTCTCTATCACTGGGTTAGTGGATCCGAGAATTGAAAATATTTGGCAATTGATGCACCAGAAAGGGGTAGATGAGAGAATGAGAAAACTAATCTGCAACAGATCCCTTCAGTACAAGCCTATAAACAATCTGGAAAACCCCATGGACATTAAGTTGTATGAAGCTGCAAAGAAAGGTGACGTGGATAGCTTCATTGATGTCCTGGAAAACATCTCACAAGAAAATAGTTCATATCTTCAAACAATTTTACAACAGAGGACTCACATAGGAAACACATTTCTACATGTGGCAGCAATTCATCGGAACGAAGATTACACCGGTTTTATTGTTTTCTATTTTCGTAACTTGCTTAGAGAGAAAAACAAAAAAGGTAACACTGCAATTCATGAGGCAGCCAGAGCAGGGCATCTTGGAGTTCTTGAGATTCTCATGAGAGTCGATAAGTACCATGAACAACTTAACACTTCTAAAGAATACGACACTGGTGGACCACCAATTGGTATGTCTGATTTGCTTACTGCTTTGGTGTACACTTCAGCAGGGAATACATCCATGCTTGAAGCCTTCGTTAATAATCAGAGGAAGGTAATAGACTATTTGATCAAATCAAGTGTCAAAGAAGCATGTCATGTGAACAAAGAAGGTAAGTCAGTGTTATACTTTGATGTGGAAGCGGGCATGATGGACGCTGTCAAGACTGTATTAAGTAGTATAACTCCAGATGATAATCTGAAGTATATTTGTCAATTGACAAAAGGAAGTTCTCTTATAAATGCTGCAACGCGCAGAAGAAGTACAGGTATGTTGCTACACATCGATCAGTTATCTATGCGCTTTAAACTAATTTTTATCTGTAGAATATAATTTTATTTACTTGATTCTTTTTATGCCAGTGATGTTTCAAGAAATATCAAGAAAGATTCCTGCACAAATTCATGTCATTGATGAAGATGGTCAGACACCATTGTTTTTTGCTGTGTCAACAGGTTTCCTTGAGGGGCTTAATTGTTTACTTGATGAATTTAACATGGACACCTCACAAAAAGATTCATCCGGCCACAATCTTGTATATATTGCATCAAAAAGCGGGCATGTCCATATTCTACAGAAGTTGATGCAGAACTTTCCTGATGCAGGAAGGTTTGTAAATCGCGAAGGTCAGAATATTCTTCATATTGCAACTATCTTTGGAAGAGACAATGTTGTTAGGTTCGTACTACAAACACTAGATTTGCAGTGTCTCATAAATGGGATAGACAATGATGTTAATACACCACTTCATTTGGCAACCATAAACTGGCATCCTAAGGTTGTGAGCTCTCTAACATGGGACCTGTTGGACTATTAATGTTATAGAAGCAAAGATAGGGTAGTATATTGTATTAGTTATTAATTTTAGAATTCTGTAAACCCAAGTTATATGGGCTGGGTCAATATGGGTCAAGTTGGGTCGTATAGAAACAACGGTTATAGTTTATACCGTTTGGTAAAATAGGGTTGTAACGTTTAGAAAGGTCGTGTCTTTAGGAATCGTCATGCCTCTTCATAGGCACCGATTCACATAGTATATATATGTCGAAGTCTGTAAAACATATTCAATACAATTCAATCAATAAAAGTATCGTTTAGTTTAAATCAAAATCCTGTTGTTTATTTCATATTCAGTCGTATTTCAATAATTGGCATCAGAGCTTACGGTTTAATCGATTCAAGGGAGACAGAAGATTGTATTCAGGAAAGAAGAAAAGATCGAACATAAAGGGTGCTGCTTTGATTCAGAAACAGAAGAAGAGGGTTCGGTTTTTTGGGTGGTGTTTGTTCGAAGATTGAAAAAAACAGAAGTACGATTATCTTGTTGCTGCTGTTCGGAAAAACGAGACAAAAGGAAACAGTTATTCTGGTTTGTGGTTCGAAGAAATCAAAGGCAGAATCGGGTATTACGGAACCGAACACAGTGAGATAAGTTTTTCAATTTCGAATTGTTTATTTAGTGTAGAAATTTAGAATTATTGCAAGTAGAAAAAATTAGAATATTAGTTTTGTGGTGAAACTAGGAAGTTGTGTTAGTTTTGTGGTGAAACTAGGAAGTTGCGTTAGTTTTGTGGTGAAACTAGGAAGTTGTGTTAGTTTTGTGGTGAAACTAGGAAGTTGCGTTAGTTTTGTGGTGAAACTAGGAAGTTGTGTTAGTTTTGTGGTGAAACTAGGAAGTTGCGTTGGTTTTGTGGTAAAACCAGGAAGTTGTTTTGATTTTGTGGTGAAATCAGGAGGATTAAGGATAGTTGGTTAATAGGAACTAGGGTACTATTCTTGGAAGATACAGTAGGTAAACCGTTGGTTAACTAGGGCACTGTAGGTATTAGGGACATTTGTTAAAGATTGGTAGAAAAAAGAAAAGAAACATGTCTGGGGATTCTTCAAAGAAGAATGAAAATGTAGCGAAGGAAGGAGGATTAACAATGAATTTCCAGTATCCAATGTTAAACTCTACAAACTATACAATTTGGGCTGTAAAGATTAGGGCGTTATTTAATGTCCATGGAATTTGGGAAGTGATTGAACCAACGCAAGGAACCGAGGTCGATCAGAAGAAGGATAATTCAGCAATTGCAATGCTATATCAAGCAATTCCAGAAAGTATGGTATTGCAAGTTGCTAACCTTAATTCGGCAAAGGAGATTTGGGATGCGTTGAAAATTCGACATGTTGGAGTTGATAGAGTTAAGGAAGCGCGTGTTCAAACACTAGAGTCAGAGTTTGAACAATTAAAGATGAAACATAATGAGTCGCTAGATGTGTATGCCGGGAAGATAAGTGAGATTGCAACACAAGCAAGCAGTTTAGGGCATACGATGGATGATAAAAGGCTGGTTAGGAAACTTTTAAGTTCTGTACCAGAGAAGTTTATGCAAATTGTCGCAGCAATAGAGCAGTTTGCAGATCTTAATACAATGCCATTTCAAGAAGCCATTGGAAGATTAAAAGCTTTCGAGGAACGAATGATGAAGGCAGTCAAAGAAGAAGATGGATCCAGTAACCTACTTTTCAGCAAAGTAGATGAAAAGGAGAAGACCAAGGAACACAAGTGTGAACGTTGCGGTCATGAGAATTCAAGTCAAGGAAGACCGGGACGTGGGCAAGACAAGAATTGGAAACCATGGAAGAAAAAAGATGGTGATCAAGACCTGAGTCAGATAAGATGTTACAAGTGCAAAGAATTTGGACACTACAAAGGCGAATGTCCAAAGTTGGAAGCAAACCTGATTCAGTACGAAGATGATGAACTATTGCTATGAAAGAACTTTGAAGAATTGAAGACTTTGCCGTCTATAACATTAGGGGGGTGAATGTTGGACTATTAATGTTATAGAAGCAAAGATAGGGTAGTATATTGTATTAGTTATTAATTTTAGAATTCTGTAAACCCAAGTTATATGGGCTGGGTCAATATGGGTCAAGTTGGGTCGTATAGAAACAACGGTTATAGTTTATACCGTTTGGTAAAATAGGGTTGTAACGTTTAGAAAGGTCGTGTCTTTAGGAATCGTCATGCCTCTTCATAGGCACCGATTCACATAGTATATATATGTCGAAGTCTGTAAAACATATTCAATACAATTCAATCAATAAAAGTATCGTTTAGTTTAAATCAAAATCCTGTTGTTTATTTCATATTCAGTCGTATTTCAATAGGACCATCGTGTTAACCTGAAGCTGGTGAACAAAGATGGGTTGACGGCTCTTGATACCGTTGAGGAATGCATGGAACCGATCACATCCTTTCAACAGGTTTGTCTTTGAGAATTTATCATCTATTCATTATGTTGGCAGTACATGATATCTTCATTAAGAGTCAAGCACAGAAACACTTGGTTATGCTTTGCGTAGTTTCCTTATTCACCGTATCTGATTGAGACATCCAAAAGTCTTTATTGTGCACGTAACTTATGCATGACCAAAGCTATTTCAACTTTGACCTCACTCGAAATTTACCCAACTGGCCACTTAGTTATATATAAAAGAAATCAAAAAGCTAGTTTCCTTAGGTTAATACCCAACAGTTCCATTTGGAGATATTTTATTAATCAACTAACTTGAGCTCAATTGTATGCAGCGGTTGATGTGGACTGCTTTAATGTCTGCCGGTACTCTAAGAGCTGGGTATAAGAATAGAAAAGTATCCAAAAAACATAATATATCGGGGAAAGATGAGCAGTACAAGATGGATCACTCCAAGGATCGGGTGAATACTTTGTTGCTGGTGGCAACATTAGTTGCCACTGTCACATTTGCCACTGGTTTCACCATGCCAGGTGGCTACAACAATTCCGGACCAAGAGAAGGCCAGGCAACCTTGCTACGAAAACTTATGTTGCAGACCTTTGTGATCTGTGACACAATAGCCTTATATAGTTCCATCACAGTTGCAGTTACTCTCATTTGGGCCCAACTGGGTGACCTGACCTTAGTTGTGAAGGCTCTTAGGTTTGCGTTACCACTGTTGTCCATATCTCTTACTACAATGTCAGTGGCATTCATGGTTGGTGTATTTCTAGTGGTCGAAAGCCTTACCTGGTTAGCCAGCATTGTTTTGATTTTTGGGATATTGTCTCTCGCAAGCGTCCTCACACTCTTTATCCCCCTCTGTTTTCCTGGGTCGTCAACTTCTTCAGTCGTGCGCTACATCACCTACTATATTTTTCATCTATTGGTCTCGCTTCTGGAAGTTCAGATGATAGACACATCAAAGAGCAGTAGCATAGTAGTTGAAGGAACCGTATCAATAAGAGATTAAGCTTCGGATTGCTCATCTTAAATGCTTATCCGCTTACTGAGTTACATAATGATGAGTCAAAATAAAGTCATGTGAAAGCCCATGACGTGCATACATGGGATTTAAGTGGTCACATATTTCTTTCTCGTGTTAGCATTAGTGTAGTAGCATCATGTTCCTAGTTTTAATACTTGTTCTATTAGTCTTCCTAGTTTAATCATGAGATGGTTACACCTTTTGGTTCTCATCTTTGTATTTAAACTCATGAAAAAAAATGGAAGATAGAAAATTATTATCAAAGAACTTAAGAACATATATGTTGATTTAAAAAATAGGGTAAATTGCAAATTTAGTCACTAAAGTTGTCTAAATGCGCAAAAAAGACACCGAGGGAAAATGTTGTGCAAAAATGCTATTAATGTTCCATTTTTTTGCAAAACGGCCACCGAGAGCTAACTTTCGTTACTTTCCTCGTTAAGTGCCACGTTACTAAGGGTATTGTCGTCATTTCACTGTTCCCAGGTTAATATGTATATGTGTCATAACACTGTAGCTATAAGGACTAAATTTGCAATCAAAGTTTTTACCATAATTAAATATGACCGTTTGATCACACTATTCCACACAAGTTTTTTTACACACTTTCCACTATCTAGTAAAAAAAAATAGTCGTGATTTGTGACTATGGGAAACAAGCAACAATCAAAACAAGATGGACAAACAGGAACCCAGGACGACGATTCTACTGTTGTCCGTCATGTGGGTTTATTGGATGGACGAATGCTCCAATGTGTTGCCGAGCAGTCGATGTCATCTCTGGCCTTGAGGGAAAGGAATGACCTTGAAGAAGACTTAGAGGAGCAGATGATGTTGATGAGGGAGAAGGATAAGCAGTTGAAGAAGCTCAACAAGTTTCTTCTTTTAAGTTGGGTCTTTTTTTTTCATTGTCTTTAAGTTGGTTTAGGTTGGTATATGGATGTGTTGTGATATCTTTCTGGGTTGTATCATTCCAGGGAATAAGGTCATCCCTGGTTTGTATTGACCTTATCATGTTAATAAAAAGTAGTTGTTTTTGGCATTATAGTTGGATCATCGTGGTTGCTTTTGTTATTTTAAAAAGACCAATGTAGTCAATAATGTTCCTTTTAGTTGTTGAATCACTATGCAGCAAACTTGGTTTCTGGTTCTTTATCAACTTTGACTTACAAAAGTCAAAACTAGTTTGGGTCATTCGATATAGTTAACTTGTATGAAGTTGGGTCATTCAATATATTTAAGTATATGATGATGTCAAACCACAAAGTCTTTGAATTGTGCAACATTATGCAGCAAATTACCATTTTGGTTGCATAATCAGCAAATTACCATTTTGGTTGCACCAAATTGGTCGTTTGCTTAATATTGATGCAACAACTTTGACTATGCAGCAAATAGTGGAACAATAAATTTGCATGAAGACCATGGTAAACCCAACTAAAAACAAATGCCATTCCTAATCAATCAAAGTCTGAAAACAAATACCGAAAAAATTATTGTCTAGAAGACAGAAACTCAGTTACATAATCCATACACTCATTGTTAAAATACAGAAACAAAGAACCAAATAAGTTTATTGCACCATCACAATGGTGTTGACTCACTTGGTGATCTTGGATTTTTTCTTGATCCTCTTCTTCCTTTGACCTCCACCATCCATTATTGATTGTGATCCCACTGACCGAGTTGTCCATGTTGATATCTCACTTGCTTGTGTTCTAATTGGCTGACTTGGCCTTGCTGCTACCACATTTGCTTGTGTTCCAACTGGCTGACTTGGCCCTGCTCTCACCTCTATTGCAGAAGATCCCACTGGCTGAGTAGTTCTTCCTAGTACCTTGTCGGGTACTCCTTCCTTTCTTGTTCCACTACCCTTCTTTTGGTTGTCTCTTGGACCCGTACAAGCTCTATAATTGTGACCCTGCCCACCACATGCAACCCATTTGATTGTCTTGCCCCTCTTTGACAATTTCCTATTTTTCACGAATGAGTTTTTCATATCCTATTCAGCAATCTCATCCTTTGACACTCTTCTCTTCTTCCTTGATCTACCAATTGGAACATGGTGGTGAGGTGGCTTTAGGTGGCTAGGAAACTGCATTTAGGCCAAACGGCTGGACCAGCAATTCCTTCAATCTTGTATTGATGCACTAAAAACATAAAAAATCATCTTAAAGTGTAATCTTATTCCTATTCGTATGGTTCATGAGGTTAACATATCACTGTAGCCAAAAAAATCGATACTATTAACAATGACCAAAACATACCGTATAGTTAATGAAGATCAAAGATCGGGAAGATCTTGCGCGGTTTTTCCCAAATGGTTGAACCATCCTAATCACTTTTTAGTAGACCAAACTGCGTATTTGAAAAGTTTCGAGCAGAAATTGCAATTGGACTTTTAACAATAGGGTTTATTGGGTTTTGAGATAATTGGTGTGTGTTATATTGGTTTAGGAGGGAACCATGAAATGACAATAATAACCTAAGGGACGATGCAACTTAACGAATGAAATTACAACAGTTAGTGTACAGTGCCTCTTGATGAGTGTGTTAATACTCATCATTTTTATCGTATCTGAACTGCCAAAACATCCAAAAACACTCAGAAATGCATAAAAATACAGAAATTATCCCAAAAGTGTGTTTTATATGTTTTATATGCAAAATGTTTAAAAACAAATGAAAAACGAACAAAGTTTGCATAATTGGCAGTTTCAGCCCCTCAAGTTTCATAAATTGACAAAACTAGTTCCTGAAGGTTTAAAATAAAAGAAAAGTCAACCCAAGGTTTTGAAATGTCAAAAATTATCAAAACAAGTCCTTGGGTGAAAAGTTTGAGAAAAATACACATTTGGTCCCTGTACTTTCCAAAATGTCAAAAATGATCCTTGGGGTTTTAAAAAAATGGAAAAATGTCAAAAAGGTCCTTGTGATATTGATGGTTGGCAGTATTGGTCCTTGTGAGTACTTTGGAGATTGTTCATCTTCAACCCCTCAAAATTGGTAAATTACAAAATTGGTCCTTGTTATTTACCTAAACCAAACGGATCCTATCCCTTTAATCCAAATTTAAACCCAATCCAAAACCAATCCAACACCACCCTTATTACTACCCCTTGGCCCAACTCCATTTCCTTGGCCCAATCCAACACACAGCCCACCCATCCCCCTTTTAATATCAAAAATCGGTCAACAGACCTTTGACCTCCACCTCTTCCAAACATCACCCGTGACTAACCCTGCTAACCCTGCTACCCTCATCATCAGCACCCACTCAACACTCCTCCATCATCACCCCTATCCCCCCTCCTACACCCCTCCAAACACTACGCTCCAAATCAACACCCCTGGCTTCAAATAATTAGAAGAAAACGCCAATTTACAATTGGGCGCCAAAAAGTTTAAACGGTCAAGATTGAAGCAAAAGATCCAAGGGTTGTAAAGCTAGGTGGGAAAGGTCCAAGGAAGTCTCAAAAACCCTAGAAGAGCAATATAAAAGGAGGGAGAGAGGCTGAGAAGAGGCATGTAGAATTTAGCTTATTTTTATTTATGTCCAATTTATGTTTAATCTTTTTCTGTCTAAACTAGTTGTAATTTCAGTTTCAATATTGTAAGTTGAAGTTTTCAATCAATGAAATTCAAGTTTTAAATAATTCTCAGCTTATGAAATTCCATGTTAGTCTAAAAATCTCAAAAAGTGTACTAGTTGTTTCTAGCTATTTAATTGAACTCATAGGGTCACTCAGGCTCCTCATTAAGCTTATTTGAGCTTTATAGACCTTAACACTTAGTTTAGAAGTAAAAACTCAAAAAGATAAAAAAAATTCAGAAAAATAGAAAAGGAAATAAAAAAATATGCATGGCAAATGAAAGATTGCTGGAGCACTGTAAAAAATGGATGGCAGTGGTATTAGAGTTCCATGGGGAATGATAGGAAGTGATTTGGGTTCCTGGTTCATGATAAAAAGCTTGGATGGCATGTTGTAAGATTCATTTTTCATTTTTTTTACCATTTAATATATTAACTACTTTTATTTAGTATTAATTTTGATTTCATATTTATTTAAGTGTTATGGAGTTATGGAGTGATTAGATGTTGTTATTATCTCATTTGTCCATGTAATCTATTGTTGCTCAAAGTTTCAGATAAACTGCCTTTTAGATAGATTATTAGATTCATGAGTCTTGTTGTTTAAAGTAAGGTTTCTGTGGTTCTTAGGTATTAATACATCTTCAAAAAAGTACTTGTAAGTCAGAAACAGGGCTTATATCAGCCCTCTGTGTTGAAACTCTCTATTCCACTTTCAATAAGGAGTGTTTGGAACAAGGGATCTCACTGAGTTTCAGTGAGTTTTGCTGATGGTTTGTGTTTTTACAAGTCTATTTTGGTTCTAGCAGCCCATTTCAGTCATTAAACTTGAGGTCATTTAGTTAGAAAGTAAAAAAAATAGTTTCCACTTTAAAAGCTTCTAACTGTTAGGATATTTGATTTCCAAAGCTCAGTTATAGGTATAAAATCTGGTAATCTAGCTAACTTTAGTTTCATTTCATGTTAGTATAACTTATTTAATCATCTAGGACTTAGTAAAATTCATTTTAGTCAATATTGGTTCAAACAAATCAAAAAGTCAAACTTTCAAGAGAAGAAATGGACAGGATTTGAACTGCTTCTCCAGAATTCAAATCAGTTTGGAAATTGTTAAATATTGTTGATTTGAGAAGTTTTGTTGCTTGTTTGTTTAAATCAAAAAGAATCTTCAGTTCTGAAACTTATTTACCCATTGAAATTTAGGCTTGAATTTGACCCATTGGCCATGTTTATCCCCTGCACCCATGATCCCCAGTTTGACCCATTTTTCTAGGACCCCTACTTTGTTCATTACTTAAGCATTTTGTTTGAAATTAGGTGATCTGAGATCCATGGTGGCTTGACTTGTTTGGTATATATTTAGTTTTTCCTGATTAGCTTTTTATCTAGCTTATTTTGTACTCTAAAGTTGCCCTGATGCCACTGCTTATACTGTTTCATCTGTTTATGTATTGAGTTTGTGATTTAATGTTTCTATATGATAATTGTTGTTATGTTGTTGTCATTAGCTTGCTTGTGTCATTTTGAGTTTGTGTATACTTGTGCTTACCTTGGTTTATGCTTGTATGCTTAATTTGATCTCACTGCTTATTTCACAAGCTTACTTTAAACCTTTGCTGACTGACCCATTTTCCCAAGGCTACAATAAGCTCAAACCTTGAGCTTATTGCCTGATCTTGGACAATTTGAGAAGCCCTCCTTGCAAGCTTTTGAGTTCCAACTTCACTTTGTACCCTGGGTTACCCCTGTGGGCCCCACCAAGGGCTGCAATTAAGCCATTTGGACTGTTTGGTCTCAGTGCATTTTGGATTTGCTTATTTGGTTATTTAGCTTATTCAGTTGGATTATCTTGTCATTCTAGCTTCTTCCATACACACCTAAGTTGTTTGTAGTTTGTTCTCTGGCCTTGGTACTTTGTGTAGCTTATTTCAAAGCTTATTGAAGCTTATTTAAGCTTAAAGCCAACTGTTTGGCTTATTGATTGGCACACAGCTTATTTCTGAGTTTAATAAAAAGTGCCTTCACAAAAAGTTCTTATTTTTAGTTGTAAATTAGTTGTGTAAAAGAAACTTAAGAAAAAAACAAATATAATTAAAGTGGTAGCTTCTATTTAAGCCCTTTTGGCTTATTTTCTGCTTATTTATAAGCATTTATCATTGTTAAATTTTTCTCAGGTTCCTTTTTAGTTAAAATAATTTTAGGAATTTTTTTAGATTTTTCCTTGGTCATTTAGTATTTTTTATAATTTAATTTAGTTTAAATTAATTAAATAATTAGTTTTATTTAATAATTAATAATTAAAAAGTAGAAAAATTAGGTTTTCTGTTTTAAAATTAGTTTTATAATATTTTAGATTTTTCTAAATTTAATTTTCATTTTTCTAGTTAATTTTCATAATTAATTAATAATTAGTGTAATTTAGTTAATTAAAAAGTAATTAATAATTAGTAATTAATTAAATAGGGGTAAAAATAATTTTAATTTTCTTAAAATTTTCTTATAACATTAGGATTGTAAAAATATAATTTTCACATTCGTAGGACTTTATTTGCTCATGTTTCACTTTTTATTTTGCGCGTTCGCGTTTATTTTAAATTCAAACGCGCGTTTTTAGGTTTACTCACGTTCCTAGGTTATCTGATCATCAGTAATTGTTCCAATAGTGTTTCTAAGTTATTTTCAATCATAATCTCGTAGTATAATTGTTCAAATCAAATTCCTGATCCTCCTCTTAAATCACCCGATCACTTAAAACGTTTTTAAATACAATTGCTTACCTCGTTGGGACATAACGACCTGGGAATACACTGTACTCCTTGGTTAGTTGGTCTGAGATGTTTGACTTGGTTGACCAATCACATTGGAAAACTTAGTTGACCGTTTAGGACCAATCACCTCTCGATGGCCATTTTGCACAAAAAAAAAAAAACAAAAAAACAAAAAAAAAAAAAAAAAAAAAAAAAAATGGAACATTAATGGCATTTTTGCACAACTTTTTCTCTTGGTGTATTTTGTGCGCATTTGGACAACTTTAGTGACTAAATTTGCAATTTACCGTAAACAAATACAAGTATATGCACGGATTATACATCTCAAAATAAAACCACGTTATTGTGTATATAAATAAATACATGATGTTGTATGCATACTAACAACTCATTTTATTTCTCTTTATGAGTTTAAATAGGGATATCCCCAAAAAAATGACTATCTTCATTCAATAAGGACTCATGTTATTCCTTTTTATAAGTTTAAAACATGTGTACACGGGTTTGAAAATTAAATACGGTTAAATTATATATATATATATATATATATATATATATATATATATATATATATATATATATATATATATACGATTATACTTATAACAACGACTCATGTTGTTCCTATTTTTAGTGGATAGGTGATAAGGATTTATTTGATACATTTTTAGGGGGTCATTTAAGCCCTAAGTCGTGATTTTATGATCAAATATCGCCTCAAATCGTTCCTTTTTTCATTTTAGGTACTTGGGACGTGATTTCTGGAATATGGATCATTTTGGAGCTTTTCGGACATTTTTATGCTCAAGAATGAAGAAAACAATAAAACCAAGAAAAGTCAGGTTTTTACACTAGACGACGTCACGCTTTGGAGGCTGGTGTCGTCACCTTATAACAAGACTGGATGTTTTTTATAACAAGACGCCCCAGAAAGATTTTGGAAGTTAACACCTGATGCCGTCAGGCACAAAAGTAGCAATGCCGTCTGGCTTTGCAATTACACTAGACGCCCTAGAAGAATTTATATGTGACGATGTCAGAGGCTTGTTTGGACGATACGGAACCCTGAATTTTGTGTTCTGACGGCGTAAGAAGCCATAACCTGATGCTGTGAGCTTTGTAATTCTATATATAGTTTTGAATTTTTCATTCATTAAGTGTGGAACTTTTGTGCAACTTGGGAGATAAACCCTAGTCTGAATTTTACAGTATTTTTAGGGTTTCAAACCCTCTTTTCTTCCATGTTAAATTGAAGATAAGTTCTTCCTGTAATCATTCAATATGTCTATGTGTTGTTTGATTAATTGTTTGTCTTTTCTTTTACATTAACATGCTAGCTTAGATTTCTTAATGTTTGCTTAGATCTAATGAAACTTTGATTGTTGTTTGTTGTTTGGTTGATTGACTCGTGTTAGGCTTAAGAAAACTGGCTAATCTCCTATACGGTAACAAGCTTGAACGTCTTAAAAAACGTAATCGGATGTGTACTACGGTTTTATTGATTGTATTTAATGCATGATTAGATGTTGATGATTCTATGATAGGATACTAAATGTGTCGTCATAAGAATAAATAGATATTCATAGAGTTGGGGAAGGACGTACACGCCCCTATTAAGGAATACAATCCGTCAACTGTGGAGAAAGCTGATTTTACGGAGCCAATTTCGGCAGCAAATAAAGATTTAGAGCAGAAGTTAATAGATGACTTAGATGAGCCTCTTATGGTGCTCGAATCAGATGGGATGATTAACAAGAATGAGTTTGCTGTTGCACAAGTTGCTGTTGCACCTGTTGAGCAAAGTTCTGTTCCGCTGGGACGAAAGATCAAGCAGAACATCGGCAGATTATATTGAAGTTGAGATGTGAGATCTGTCTTGGACATCTTTCGACTAATGTTCGGTTGAAACAAGAACCGGTTCCTGTTGAAAGAAGAACATGGGATCCCGGAATTACTCAATATGACGTTTTGAAGCAACACCTTGAGGACAAGGTGTTTTTGGGGGCGAGAGTATTGATAAGAACCTCTTAGTAATTTCCTTATTAATATTATTTAGTTTCCTTTATTATATTTTCTTAGTGAACAAGTTAAGTCTAGGCGCATTTTATTATAAATAAGGTATTAGGGTTGTAATTGAGATTATGTTTAATGAATATGAAGTATTGAATTGTTAATCAATTGGGAGGTCGGTTTATCTCATTAATATAAACCATTGGGAGAGCTTATTCGACCTCTCGAACGTCAATTATTCTATCTCTATTGTTCTTTTATCTTATAATCGATCCGGTTCGTATCATGGTTTACCCCAAGAAAGGTACTATTGCTTTCTCTATCGGGATCCACGGATGGGCGTTTACACTGAATCACTTTGCAAAACAGTATGCTTTTAAGTTTGATATTGATGAGGCAAAGATGATGTAAATGCTTTGGGGTGACAACTTCTATGACCCACAAACGAATGAGTGGACCACTAAGAAAACCGGGTCTGGATCTCGCAAACGTGGGTTTGTTCAGTATGTTTACAAGCCCATTAGACAGATTATTGTATGAAGGATCGCCAAAAAGATGTTTTGTGGCCTTGTTTGAAGAAGCTTGGTGTTTTCATTAGGTCTGAAGATAAAAGGTTGACGTGGATGGCGTTCATGAAGTGTGTAATGCAGAAATGACTTTGATACGTGGGAATCGCACCAGGCTTTACCTCTTAAGGGATCTTGAGAAGCTTACAACCCCCACCAGGCAGTGTACCTGATCGTTGTAGTATAGTATAGTGACAAATACCGGGGGATTGATCGTTCAGCTAAGAATAGTGTCGCTAGGATTAGAAAACCTAAATACTAGTTCTAGAGATGAGGGATGATTATTTTTGTATTTTTCATATTTTTTAGAAAGCAAGTAAAAATCTCGGGTTTTAAGGATTTGGGCGGAATTAGTTGCTAGTCAACTAACCCAATACTAAAGATGCAATCAAAATAAAATAAAATACTAGAAATGAAAATAAACTAAATTAAACTAAGGTTGTGAGCAATAAGTGGAGAAATTGTGTTTACTTAGATTTCACTACTCCCTAGATATCTTTTACACGTTAATTATTTGTTATAGTTGCGTGGATGACGGATTGTATTCCTTAATACCATTCATGGGGTGGCGCACTTAATTCCCCAATCCTATGAGTGCCTACTTCACTCCTATGTCGAGCCGGCTAAGAAGCTCCTAACATGGGATCATTAGAATTTACTCATGCATTAAATACAACCAATAAAACCTAGTGCACGTCAGTTCATGTTTCCTAAGACGTTCAAGCATGTTACCATTTGGAGATCTGTCAGTTTTCTTAAGCCTAACATCGAAATCATTCATCCAAAACAACCATAAACAAGTAATCAACACATAATTAACATCTAGGTTTCATTAGATCTAAGCAAACACAAGATAGATCTAGCCTAGCATGATGGAATTAAGACAAGAACAAGATATAGACAACCAACACATAGACATATTGATTGAATTAAAAGAATACGTATCTCAATTACACATGAAAGGGTTCAAGGGCTGAAAACCCTTGAAAAACCTGTAAAATTCGTAAAAGGTTCGGCCCTAGGGTTTCTCCAAAACTTCTCTTTTTAATGAATGAAAATTAGAAAAATATATATAGAAAACTGAGGCTGACGGCGCCAAGACCAAAGAGGTGACGCCGTCATCTCGCCGCCAAAATACTTCTCGAACTGCCTTAATCTTCATCTGACGCCATCATGTGTTATGGTCTTCCAGGCCGTCACGTCTTTTACTCTTGACGCTCTACTTGTGACGCCTTCACGTTTGTACTGGACCGTCAGGCAAATTACTCTTGACGCCATCATGATCTTCCTCTTGACGCCGTCATGATCTTCCTCTTGACGCCGTCATCTACTGTTCCCAGCAAGGAAAATTAAGACTTTGGCGTTTTCTTCACTTTTATGCTCCAAAAACGTCCGAATTGCTTCCTTTTCCAGATTTCTCTCCCAAAGTACCTAAAATCACAAAAGGAACGATTTAGGGCAATATTTGATCAAATAAATTCAATTCCGGGCTTAAATGACCCCCTAAAAGTGGTTCATTTTTCGCCTTATCAAATACCCTTACACTTGAGATTTGCTTGTCCTCAAGCAAATGCGCTTTTATTCTACTCAAAATACAAGTTAGGGGTCATTTAACACTAATATAAAAGTAATTACAACAAATAATCGTTCAACTAAAGACCAATAGACAAGCACGGAGGTCATACACTAGCACCTCACAAATAGTGTTTAAATACTCACATCTCTCGGGTGTAATAAAGTATAAATTACAATATGGAAACAGAAGATATCTCTCACTACCTGTCATAGCAAAATAGATTATCATAGGCTTGGGAAAGGATCAAACCTCCACCACATGGCATAAGCACCTAGGATAAACTATCAAAGAGGTCTTTTAAAGGGTTGTAACGTTAGGTGTAGGGATATGAAATACACGGTTTTGTTGCATAAAGGAAGTTTTTACTGGTGGCGAGCTAAAAATCTTGGTTAATTACATGTACAATATGGCGTTGCTAAGCCAAGACTAGACTCGACTTAAGCTAATAAATGAAAAATAACAAAAACATAGAATAAACATAGAATGAAACGGGATGGTAGTCCGTATGTTTTTTCTTCTCTTTTCTTTTTCTATTTTTTTTTTCTTGATTTTTTCGATTTTTTTTTTTTTTTTTTTTTTTTTTTTTTTTTTTGCATACACTCTTACCCTACCATCCAAAATAATACATCATAGGGAATGAACATTTCCCTTACACTTGAATTTTTATATACTTTACAAATAAACTAATCTAATGACTCGAATTAAGAAAATCAAAACACTTTGAGTACTTTTAATATTAACGCACATATGGGGGTAATATATGATGTTCTTCCCCATTACTCCATAAAATAAGTACTTTACCCATGAGTCCCAATCGTCCCAAAACAATATGTACAAGGATATGACTCGACTTAGCAACCATGTAATCAATTAGATAGTTAACTTAGGGTTTAACAAATAACAATAATGCACTAAAGATGAGTGCATACACGGAAGGCTAAGGCGATTTGGTTGTACATTTAGTGGGGTGTAACAAATTCTTCCTTTAAGTAAAATGCTTAAAGTTAGAAACAAAAAGATAGGCTCGGAGGTGTGTACTAGGGGTTTCGTGTACTAAAAATGAGTACAACGCTAAGGGTGTGGGAGAAATTAGTTGACTTAACTAGCCAAGTAATATGACTTAAATGGTCAAGTAATTATGATACGGGTTTAACACAAGGGTGATCCTAATGCCTCTTATCATGTAGTAAATCCTACTAAACGAATGTAGTCTCACTAGCGGTCTCGGGATGCATCACTAACGCAAGTTCTAGAATCTAAATGCTATCGGTACACTCATAAGCACTAATAGTGAATGTTTTTCCTATCAAATCTAAAGGTGAACCTCACATATTTGGGTGGAAAATTTTTCTGAATATACGGTTATGTGCTAGTCATATAATCTCCTATCCATGAGACGCTTGCTATGGCTAAAGTTTCACTCCTAAATGTTGTAAAAAATTTTAAATTTGGCGCTAAAATTGCACTAACAAGTATTTCTCATAGTTTTATTACACATCTACCATTAAACAAAACAAACTCAAGCGAAAGTGTACATGTAAGGTATCATCATTTTACCCTCCCCTTACACTTAAGTTGAACATTGTCCCCAATGTTCAAGTAAAGAATGCAAAAGTGAAAAAGTAAAAAGAATGAAATAAAATACTCCCCAGATTCGCTCGGTATGGATAATAAGGTGGCCAGGTTAAATCTTCCTCCAAGAAAATGAACAATCAAAGCTTCCCTTCCAGAATATAAATCATCTTCTTGTCATACATAACCTGTAAATCCTGAGAAAACAAACAAGACAACCTCGCGTAAAATCGGCGGCAATCTATATAAGTTACTAAATCCTAGAAAACAAAGTAAGATATAATGCTTGTGGAATGAAGTTTGCAGATTTCCTGGAGATTATAAAACTTAATAATTCACAAAAACCGTAGGACTCCGTTAGAAAAACAAAACCGGTAAAATTTCCAGATTTTTACACGTGACGCCGTCAAGAGTAATCTCGTGACGCCGTCTGAAGTGATCTGCAGAAATTCTTATGTTAAGTTTCCAGAAAATTTCTGGAAAAACTTGGTCCTACTTCCTAGAAAATCCTGCAAAACTTCATTATGACTCAATACAAGCATTTGACTCTAACAAATACGAATATACATGTTCATTTAATATTGTGGAGAATCATGATTGGTTTGTTTCTTAAAAACATATTTGGGGTTTCCCCTTACACTTATCTTTTGCAAAAATACTTTTAGGTGGAGTTAAGACTAGGCCAAAACAACAAAGTAAAGTATTTCCACTATTTAATTGAGAAACATGATCTACCAACAATAAAAAAAGCATGCATACGGAAGCAAATAACAAGCAAACAAACAAAATAAAACTCACACAAAGCATGGGTTGCCTCCCAAGAAGCGCTTTTCTTTATTTACGAGTCTTGTAGCTAGACTCAAGGTCATGGGTTACTACGTGACCTCATCGTTGGTTTCACTCTCTAGGTCGTCTTCTAAACCAGTTTTGTATTTCGGACCTAGTTGCAAGTATTCTTTGTAGAAACCAAGCATCCTATTCTTTACATACTCTACTCCTCTACGTCTATCCTCATCATTCCTATAATAAGCCGCTTGCTTGTGTTCCTTTTCTAAATTAGAGAGGAGGCGGTATTGCTCAATCTTGTAGGGCATTTGATAGGCAACCTCATCATTTTCTTCCTTGAATCTAACTATCCCATGAGTCGGATCGTAATTCATCCTAGTGACCCCAACAAATGGTTTTCCAAATATTATTTGGCTTAGGCAAGCATCTATCACCGGACGAGTGTTTTCTACTATCATAAAATCGATCTCATAAGTGAGATTGCCTATAATCACATGCAATCCCTTCACTCTTCCTACAAAATTACTTATCAAATTCCTATTGGGCATCATCCTAAAATCAAGTTGCTTCTTCATCACCCAATTGTAATAGGTCCTAGTCATGATGTTAACAGGAGATCTAGGATCTATGTAAGCTTTCCATATATGCATGTGCCCGATATTGCTTGGTATGTTAATGTTAGAGGGGTCTCCCATTTTGATAAGGGATGTGCAAAGGATATATGGTCTCTCGGGACTATCGAATAAATCCTTATGGTATTCCCGTTCTTCCTTGGTGGGCAACTTATCAAAGTATTTCTCTATAGTTTCTACTTCCTCTAACTCCTTTTCCTTATTAATCTCAACTCCCCTACTTTCATCCCTAGTTTCGGTTTCTACTCCAACTTCATCCTTGTCATTTTCTTCTATCTCCTTATCTAATGGCTTAATGGTTACATGTTTAGATGATGAGGGGTCCTTAATTTGAATTCCGTTATTGGTGTCCCTACTGTCCTTCCTAGGTGTAGTTAACGCTTGGTTGTTGAGGGCTTTCAACAAGTTGTCAATCTTGTTGGTCATCTCCGTTTGTTGTTGGTTGAATTCAGTTTCAAACCTAGCTATGCGAGCTTCTTGAGATGCCATGAACTTAGACATCAATCCTTCAAGATTTTCGGTACTACCATAATTGTTAGAAGGATTGTTGTTGAAAGTACGGTTGGAGGGTGGACCGTTGGGTTGGTAACGATTAGGCGGATTGGAAGAATTGGGTTGATTTTGTTTCCACCTAAGGTTTGGGTGATTTTTCCAAGTGGGGTTGAATGAATCACCGTAAGGGTTTGGCTCGGGCTTGAAAGTGTACCACTTATCTCCCGCTTCGTCGGTACGCGTGGATGCGTAGTCCGCAAAAGCTGTTCCGGGGAGTTCCACACAATTACGAGTGTCATGGGGACCACTACATAATTCGCATGAAGAAGTGATTTTGTTCACTTGGCTTGAAGGCTTAGGAGCTTCGTAAGATTTCATGAGAAACTTGACTTGGTCCTCAAGTTCCATGATCCTACGGTCGGGAGTGCTAGAGTTGTTCGAAGGCAAAGATATTGCCTTGACCGTCTTCTATGAGTTCCCATGATTGTTCCGCACTTAGATCACGTAGCTTACCACCGGCCGATTGGTCAATGGCTCGCCTCGTGGAGAGATCGATATGGTCATAAAAGATTTGGACTTGGAGCCAAAGATCTATGCCATGATGAGGGACTTTTTTGAGTAAGTCCTTGAAACGAGTCCATGCTTCATAAAGAGATTCATTTTGACGTTGTTGGAACATCAAGATGTCATTTCTAAGCTTAGTAGTTCTCCCCGGTGGGAAAATTGAGCAAGGAAACGAGTGGTGAGATCATCCCATGTGGTGATGGATCCCGTGGGTAAACGCTCAAGCCATTGACTAGCTTGATCCCGTAGAGAGAATTGGAATAAGTGTAATCGGGTTGTCTCTCTAGTTTCAACATCTAGGTCTATGGAATCTACGATTTTAAGGAAGTCCTTAAGATGTTGGTTTGGATCTTCGGAACAAAGTCCATGGAATGCACATCCGCTTTGCACCAATCGGATGTTGTCGGATCGCAAGGGGGTCACATTGGCTCCGGTGAGCTCAATGGTGTTTCGGTAGCCTTGGTGGCTAGGTCGGGAATACTCTCCTAAGGTTCGGGGCCTAAGAGGTTCTAGTGGTGGGTTTTGTTGTGGTGTGATGACGGGTTCAAAGATGTTCCCATCGTCCATGATGTCGGGTGGTGAAGAGTTACGAACAAAAACACAAAGAAATAAGATAGACTAAAGAAAACCTAAAAATAAAAACAAAATCTTACTAGAAAGGAATCTAGCAAGTAGACCTAATAAAAAGAGATTCTAACCTATACAATAACTATTCCCTGGGCTGCGGCGCCAAAAACTTGATACGAGGAAATCGCACCAGGCTTTACCTCTCAAGGGATCTTAAGAAGCTTACAACCCCCACCAGGAAGTGTACCTGATCGTTGTAGTATAGTCTAGTGACAAGTACCGGGGGGTTGATCGTCCAGCTAGGAATAGTGTCGCTAGGATTAGAAAACCTAAATACTAGTTCTAGAGATGAGGGATGATTATTTTTGTATTTTTTATATTTTTTAGAAAGCAAGTAAAAATCTCAGGTTTTAAGGATTTGGGCGGAATTAGTTGCTAGTCAACTAACCCAATACTAAAGATGCAATCAAAATAAAATAAAATACTAGAAATGAAAATAAACTAAATTAAACTAAGGTTGTGAGCAATAAGTGGAGAAATTGTGTTTACTTAGATTTCACTACTCCCTAGATATCTTTTACACGTTAATTACTTGTTATAGTTGCGTGGATGATGGATTGTATTCCTTAATACCATTCATGGGGTGGCGCACTTAATTCCCCAATCCTATGAGTGCCTACTTCACTCCTATGTCGAGCCGGCTAAGAAGCTCCTAACATGGGATCATTAGAATTCACTCATGCATTAAATACAACCAATAAAACCTAGTGCACGTCAGTTCATGTTTCCTAAGACGTTCAAGCATGTTACCATTTGGAGATCTGCCAGTTTTCTTAAGCCTAACATCGAAATCATTCATCCAAAACAACCATAAACAAGTAATCAACACATAATTAACATCTAGGTTTCATTAGATCTAAGCAAACACAAGATAGATCTAGCCTAGCATGATGGAATTAAGACAAGAACAAGATATAGACAACCAACACATAGACATATTGATTGAATTAAAAGAATACTTATCTCAATTACACATGAAAGGGTTCAAGGGCTGAAAACCCTTGAAAAACCTGTAAAATTCGTAATAGGTTCGGCCCTAGGGTTTCTCCAAAACTTCTCTTTTTAATGAATGAAAATTAGAAAACTATATATATAAAACTGAGGCTGACGGCGTCAAGACCAAAGAGGTGACGCCGTCATCTCACCGCCAAAATACTTCTCGGACTGCCTTAATCTTCATCTGACGCCGTCATGTGTTATGGTCTTCCAGGCCGTCACGTCTTTTACTCTTGACGCTCTACTTGTGACGCCTTCACGTTTGTACTGGTCCGTCATGAAAATTACTCTTGACGCCGTCATGATCTTCCTCTTGACGCCGTCATGATCTTCCTCTTGACGTCGTCATCTACTGTTCCCAGCAAGGAAAATTAAGACTTTGGGGTTTTCTTCACTTTTATGCTCCAAAAACGTCCGAATTGCTTCCTTTTCCAGATTTCTCTCCCAAAGTACCTAAAATCACAAAAGGAACGATTTAGGGCAATATTTGATCAAATAAGTTTAATTTCGGGCTTAAATGACCCCCTAAAAGTGGTTCATTTTTCGCCTCATCAGACTTCTTGCAGTGAATTTACTTGAAATGATGATAATACATTTGCCTTCACCTTGTACTGCTCAAAGATATACAACGTTGAGAACTTGTATGAAGGTCCTTCAGATGATGTTTATGCTAACGCTATTCGAAACTGTGACCCTAATGGCCCGCTCATGCTTTATGTTTCTAAAATGATTTCAGCATTTGATGAGAGCGGATGCTTCTTTGCATTTGGTCGTCTGTTTTCTGGTAAAGTTTCATCTGGTATCAAGGTAAGAATAATGGATCCAAATTATCTCTAGGTGAAACTAGAGATTTGAATGTGAGAATCGTTCAAAGGACTTTGGTCCGGATGGGACAGTCACAAGTAACACTGCTTAATGTTCCTTGCGGAAATACTGTTGCATTAGCCAGTTTGGACCAGTTTGTCACTAACAACGCAATATTGATAAACGTAGAAGAGGTTGAAGGAGCTGACGAATGATGATTACTTTTATTCTTGGTTAAATACGGATGATATTTTTTTACTGATGAGAAAGATATTTTATGCGTAGTTAGAATACACGTTAGGTTTATTTAAAGTTAACATGTTGGTCCATATAGTAGGTTCCCCTGTTTTACTTATCAGTTGCACAGATGCGTCACAAGTATTTTCTGCGCGTTAAGTTGTTATCTGTTTCTGGCCTATAATTTTTAGTTTGGTTGACAAGTTGATGAGATCAAATAAGTATATATTATTGGCATCATTTATCCTATTTAATTGACTTGTTTTATGTTGTTTTTTATGAGAATCAATACTTAATTGTTTACTTTAGTAATTCTCTGGTAAAAACAAGCAATTGGTGAAAGTTGATGATTTTGGACGAATTGTGGAGCTAAATGATCAAGATTGGAAAAGTCTACTGAAATCCAGGAGATGCGTCGTATCATTCTCAACAGATACGCCTCAACATCATACTTAGATGAATTCGAAGACCATTGCCTGACTTTGAAGAATGCGTCGCATTTAATTACAATATGCGCCGCATATGAAACTGATCTTGAGATGGTTCATAGGGATGCTGAGGGGCAAGTCGTGTTTAGGTCTGATGAGGGAGTTCTTCAGCACTGTGCATTACAGAGAGACTGATCTTGAGTTGGATACTCACGACACTCTGGTATTTAGGTTAGGTGGGGTGCCTTGTCAGATGCCGATGAGGCAGTTTATTTTAGCTATGGGATTACATACCGAGGAGGAGATTCAGTCTGCTGGATTTGTTACATACTGGATAGAGTGTTTGAGGCATGTCCCTGATAGAATGGAGCTTAGAGATTACTGGATGAGGATTTCGTCTGGAGGAGACTCGACTGCCACCACTCCATCCTACACTCTCATCAGGGAGCCTTTGTGGAGATTGTGTCACCGTTTGATTGTCTTGGCAGTTGCTGGGATAGGTCAGTCACCTAAAAAGATGACCACTCTAGACCTTTTTCTTCTCAAGAACATGGATGAGGGGAGTGTGGTGAACGTTCCTCACTTTTTGGCTCATTATCTATGTAGGATTGCTCCTGGGAGGGATTGTAGGAGCCAGATTACCGAGGGACATTTTGTTTCGAGGTTAGCTGTTCACTTTGGGGTTATTGGTGAGTTCATCCCAGCTGGATTAGATGTGTTTGGGATTGAGCTTCCCTAGATTGATATTGATTACTTTGAGAGGAGGCTCAGGTTGTGTGAGACTGAAACTATACTGGGGACTTACAATTGGGTGCCATTAGGTCCTCCTCGACCAATTGTGGTTGAGCAGGAGCAAGGGGCTGATCAGGATGTCCCGGCTGCTGCTCCAGCTTAGGAGGGACCACAGGTACCACCACCACCGCAGCCAGCTCCCCGTACTACTGCTCAGAGATTAGACAGGATTAATGATGAGCTTAGGTTGTTTCGTGGGTCTATCGAGGATCAGAGAGAGGCCATCCAGGGTATTGCGGATTAACAGAGACGATTAGGATCATGGTTGGTCAAGAGGATGACAGAGGTGATGAAGGAGCGTGGTATGAGATACCAGAGGTATGATGGACCAGTCGTGACAGACACGCACAAACACTTTGAGAGACGCAGAGTCTGATAGAGGACCGATGGGGCCAGCACCTCTACACCTCCAGCAGATGATATTTCTACCCCTCACCCTTGATTTTATCGTTGTTTGGATTTATGGACATGATTTCACGTACATTACTATTATTCTTTTGGGATTGTATTTGATATTATTATTATTATTATTATTATTATTATTATTATTATGTTTATATTTGATGTTGCAGTTATATTTATCGATTATGTTGTGATTAAGAGTGGCATTAAGTTCAACATAAGAGTCCGAGAAAGAACCGAAAGATGAGTTGTGGATTATGACCATTTTTACAACAGACTGTTGTTATCCTTTTCTATCATTTTATTTCGTACCAATTCCAGGCTCGATACGGCGCATCTTCTTCCATAAGATGCGGCGCATCGACTGACCTAATGATTTATAGTTTTATTTTTTATTTTTTATTTTTATTTTCTAACCACTAATGAATTTTGCACAAGTATCAATCTTCTTAAACTCAGGTGTATAATTTGTGGTATTTATATTTGTCTACACTTTCTATTTATACGAGAATAATGAAAAGCCGAACGCCTAACATCCACAGAAATTATTGCTCGCAAACGCATAATGGAGGATCAAACCGAGCAAATATCATGGGAGTTTTTCAGTTCTAATTCTTTTTAATTTCCTGTTTTTAATTTCAATAAACAATGGGGACGTTATTTAACTTAAGTGGGGGATGGAGAACTAGAACACTTACTTGTCCTTATTTTTCAAGAACATGCTTTAATTTGCGCTTAAAATATCAAAATTTAAAATTTTATTAGCATCTTTTTGTTTAATCTAAGTTGCATAGTTGTAAACAAGACTTTATTTTTTTAAATTGTGATTTGAGTTTATCAAAATTCACAAATCTATAAGTGTGTCGGTGACTTGTAAACTTTAGAACTTGACTTATATACTATTCTAGACCACCATAATGAGTATTATTTTTATAATTGCAGTGACTTGTCTAAATTGGTAAAATTTTAGGATTACACCCAAAAAGCCTACATATGTCATATGCTATTAGCTAACTACACTGGTTAGTTAACCCCTGTATAAACCCTTTGTTACTCTCATTTTTAGAGTAAGATACCCATAGAAAAACTCGTAGAGCCATTCCTTTAGGTTTTATACACCGTGTTTTTATGTTTTTCGTTACACCTTATACCTTAGCCTACCTTGTATGTTAGTGCAAATGTTACAACATTTGATCTATACAATGTCTTCATGTTTTGATGATGACAAATGGGTAACTTGTAATACATAACGTAAAGTGCACAAGTTACTCGTTCACACATCAACGTCTCTCGACATCACTTCAGGTATGTACAAACACACTTTACCAACTTTGTTAAGTGATCAAAGAAAATATTTTTGTCCTTAAACCTTACATTTTATAAATGTGACAAAACATTTTTTTACAAAAATAAACTAGATAAAAATAATTTTTGTATTTATAAAGAAATTTTTAATAAGAAAGATAAATTTGAAATTGAATTTCAAATTGTCCAAACGTCCTTATTTCCCGCCCGAATCAGATAAAATTTCACCGGGTAACATTTCACCACAAAATGACAAAAACTGTCGGGAAGGTCCCTTAAATAGGTGACGGTCCCTTATTGATAAGGGATCGTGTAAGGTTTAAGGGACCGTCCCTGGCATCTCGTGTTGGCTATAAATACTGACCCATTTTTATCAGAAAATCCAACCCTCGTTGCACAAAAATTTCCTGGTCTTTCCTTTTCATTCTTTGATCACTAAAACTCTTTGGTATGTGTTTATAAGTGATCCCGTCATCCACTACATCATGTGCAAGAGAAGAACACTCGAAGTTGTCAAGAATCGAAGTGTTATTGAGTCCACACACCAACTAGTGTTATGATTTCCTCTACCTCATGGGTAAGATAAGAACTCTCGACATAGATAAAGATTCGAGATGTTATAGGTGTCCACACATAAACGTAACAAGTGTTACGGTGATAGGTTCTACAAATATTGTCAATGTTTCCGACTTGTGTGTGAGTCGAGGATGGGGTTGTTTATGTGAACTTGGATGGTGATGTAGATCCAAGAAATCTTGTAACTAGAATAGGTCATGTAATTGTTGTATGGTGTGTGGTGTCCTATTATGTAAGCTAGGAGTTAGTTGAGTCGGTGTGTGAAGGCTTGGATCAGGTGATGATCTAAGTGAGTCTCGTATGAAGGCTTGGATTGGGTGAAGATCCAAGTGTGCCTTAGTGTGAAGATTCAAGTGAACGGGAGTGCTCGTTGTGTGAAGGCTTACATAGTGTGTCGATCTAAGTGGAACAAGATTGCTTGTTCGTGTGGCCACGTGGGCCTTGGTGTGGATTGGTTCTAGCTAGGATTAGGACTCAACATTCCGCTTAGTGTCGTTAAACTTGGTGTAAGCTTGTGTACGGTCTGTTCCACCATAAAGGAGCTTGTTGATTAGTGAAGTAACTCTTGAGTGTGAGTCCTTTATCGACTAGATATCTTAGAAACGCAAAATACAATAAAACTTAATCACATGAAATAAAACTGACAAACCTACTGGTGGCGGTCCTTTATCGACCGACGGTCCCTCAAATGATAAAGGACCGTCCACCTATTTACAGGACCGTCCCCAGTGTAATCTAAATTAGATTATAAACTTTTAAACCTTGTGTCTTGCTTATCTAATTGCTTGTTATGAGTGACTTAACCACTATTCATATTTAGTCACGCTTGATCGGAAATTTGATACGAAACATTTTAAGTTTTAAAGAGGAACATATTCACCCCCCTCTACGTTTCTACATTGTAGATTTAAGTACATGGTTAGTGGCTTAGGCAAAGTGTGTTTCCTTGCGTTACCTGTGTTCGTGTGCATAAATTCATTATCTTTGGTTATGTCGGGAAATTGCACATTGCAATTGGAGTAAAAGTACATATTGTATATTTTTAGTCAGTTTTTCGTGTGTTCACTACTTTCACTATTACGTTATGTCTGAAAGTCTGAAAAGTAAAGAAAAATGATCCAGAAATATTGTGATGGTAATGTGGTGAAATTTTACACCATTAGTTATTTTATATTTATGTTTGAAAAAAAAATCGAAAAAAATGAGAAAAGAAAAAGAAAGAAAGAGTTGAAAGTTTGTTATAAACCAACATTGTAAAGTTTTGTACTAAGTGGTTGATATCGCCACTATTGTTTTATTATATTTATGGATTGAAAGGGAGTTGGCCGTTATGGGAACACCAACTAAGGATTGTTTATTCTTTGTTTAAGATTTTATTGAGTATAATTCGTGTCTACCTAAAGCGTGAGTTATTCAATGATATGAGTCTTATTCATGGGATGGTAGGGAAGTATTTTAACCACACTTAGGACTTAATCTATTTGTTTCTTGTTAGGTATTTTTTACTTTACACCAATTTATATCCTAAATGTTTTCCATAGCCAACCGTATTGTTATATTCGTTGTTAGCTTTCGAGCATCCGGATATGATGATGGCCAAGTAAGAATATTAAATGTATGAATAAGGTAGTGACCATCCGAGTATTAGATTAATTGACTAACGCGCCAGCGATCTGGTGTGTGAATTGGTGACCATCCGAGTTTTAGATTGATTACATGATGCGTCGGCGATCTGGTGTGCAACTTGGTGACCATCCGTTATGAAAATAACGCGCCAGCGATCCAAGGAACACATTAGTGACCATCCATCATTTGAAAGGTCAAGGACTCGCACTAGCGATCCATGAAGCATACTAATGACCATCCATTAGTTGAAGCGTCAAGGACTCGTGCCAGCGATCTACTAAGTTTATGCAGGAGATGTTCAAGCAAAGCTAGGTTTAACCCATGAACCAAAAAGCCCTTTTTACAGCTTTAGACTTGTTATTCCTTAGCTTTAGTGGGGGAGATACGTATCCTTGTCAAGCATATGATAGAATATTCGTCACGTCCGGATAGTTAAACGATTAGATTTGCTTTTATTAAACATATATTTTGTTTCTAATTGGTTAAGTGTTTGGCCGTGCAATTTTGATAAAACGAATAAGTGCTTAAATGTAAAAACATCCTATCAAGGATACATTTTCATTATGTTTAATCTAAAAGTTTACTTGAGGACAAGTAAAGTTCAAGTGGGGGGATATTTGATGATTAAATAAGTACATATTATTGGCATCATTTATCCTATTTAATTGACTTGTTTTATATTGTTTTGTATGAGAATCAATATTTAATTGTTTACTTTATAATTCTCAGATAAAAACAAGCATTTGGTGAAAGTTGATGATTTTGGACGAATTATGGAGCTAAATGATTAAGATTGGAAAAGTTTACTGAAATGCAGGAGATGCGCCGTATCATTCTCAATAGATGCGCCGCAACATCATACTTAGATGAATTCGAAGACCATTGCCTGACTTTGAAGAATGCGCCGCATCTCATTTACAACATGCGGCGTATCAGCTAAAGACTTCACCAGACACTATCCAAGACGTTAAAGGATATGCGCCGCATAGAGAAACAAGTTACGCCACATCTGAAGGCGGTGTACGAATATTCCAGAATATAATAATCTTGTACCCCACACGAAGTTAAGTAAATGCGCCGCATCTATCATCAAGATGCGCCGCATCGATCCGTCAGACAGAAGCTATAAATACCCCAAGACAGATACGAATTTTGTGTGCAACAAAACCCTAAGGAGACGAATTCAGTCGAAGAAGCATCACAAGACACGCCCTAAACAGAGATCTTAGAGCCGTAAGAAGGTCCTCCATGTGTATAATACATTAAGTAGTTTTGTTTTATTGTATTAGTAAGCTTTAATCCATCATGATTGATGGGCTTGTGGCCACCATACTGCTCCTCTTAAAATTGTTTTCCCATCGATTAAAGTTTATATGATTTTTTTTGGTGACTTGTATTTGTGCATTGATAACCTCTGTATTTAGTTGAGTCTTCTGGGCTACCATACCTGTTCCTCGCCTACTTATCTAGCGTCTAGAAGGTAGGATAAACATAAGTAATCATTAAGAGTTTACTCGCCGATATTTAGGATCCAACGAGACAGATTAGATTACGATACTCATCATATAAAACTAGCAATAAAATAAGTGACAAGCTACTTAAACCATAGGACAGGTCTTCTACGTGTCTCTAATATCTATATGTGTACGTGATTGCTCTTTACTGATTTGTTCTCATTAGTTTTACTTTTCCGTTTAATTTAAATCCGTGCTAGTCTCTCAGGCTAAACCCCTCTTTTATTAGATTAGATTGTAAAATTAACTTAGATATTAAAATACTGATCAAATCAACTAGATATTACGTTCCATTCTTAGTGTTCGAAACTCTACTTACCACTATATACATATTGATCAGGTACACTGCTCGTTAAATGTGTGTGTTAGTAATAAGTCGGCTAAATATAAATTTACAACTTGATTATGTAAAATTAACCTATGCCACACTGACATATCGCACGCATCACAAGTTTAGGTGATTTTCGAATAGCGGTTATCATATTTACCTCGTCTGGTCATACATAATGTCGAACAGCAATTACACAAGTTTGAATGGTGAATTGATCATTCCATATCCTTCCTCTTCTTATGAGAAGACAAAATGGAATAAAAGACACTTCGAGTTGGTAGTATTTGGGGTCTGAAACATATGTAAACTTTTCGACACATTTATTTAGCAAACAGAATTGAGATTTATCTATTAAACATTCAAATATAGTAAACCAAACAAAATGGAATTCTTCCACAATAAGCATTAAAGTTCGCACAAAATCAGATGAGCGCCAAACTGAGGTTGCAACGTGAGAATGGTATGTGGAGCATGCGAGTATGATGGGGAAAGCTTGAAAGAGAAGCGTTGTAGAATCATAACAAGTGCCATTTTTGCTTCTAACATAGCAAAATTTTGTCCGATGCATATACGTGGACCCCCTCCAAATGGAAAGTACGAGGCTAGTCCCATGCCAGCCTTTGACACACCTTCAGCGAATCTATCTGGGTTGAACTCATTCACGTCATCACCCCATATATCAGGGTCATAATGTAAAAGCATCATATGCAACAGGAAGTGTGTCCCAGCCGGTAATCTTATGTTTCCTATTTTAGTTTCTTCATGAATCATTCTTCCTAGTCCTACACCCGGTGGGTATAGCCTAAGTACCTCCTGCAATATCATGTTGATCTGCAAAACCGGTACTTATAAGTTATAACCAATACTGTGTGTTTGATAACGATTGTGTATAGTTAAGCTAGTGGCAAATTCATAAATTTAAGCACATAGAAACTTACAACTTTTAGGCGACTTAAGCCATCAATATCTAGTTTTTTTATCTTTAAACGCATTTAAAACTTCATCTCTAGCGCGATCTTGCCAATTCGTGTGCTGACCCAACAAAATCATCGTCCAAACGAGCAAATTTGCAGTAGTCTCTTGCCCTGCAATGTAAAAGACTTTGCACTCTTCAATGACATCATCAATACTAAGTCCCGAGTCTTTGTTATTCCCTTGCTGTTTGATTTCTTTGTCATTTGAATCCAATAATATGCCCAACAAGTCTTCTTTACTATTTCCCCCCGTTTTCATTGCAGTCACCCGTTTGTGAATAATTTCTTTTATTGAACTCGTCAAGTTACGGCCAATCTCCTTCATCCTCCTGTTGCTTTTTGTAGGCAAAAATCTAAAATAATGTATGTAAAGTCAGACATTATTAACTACTAGGTAATTGGTCTTCTTTAATAAACGATTTATGAAAACTGTACGTACTCACCGGGATCCTGGAATATACAATGATTGGAGAGCCTTTATAACTAGTTTTGCTTGCTCTTGTTGAAGTTCAAATATCTTTCTTCCTTCCACATGACTACTACCAAACGCGGTACGTGAAATTACATCACTAGTAAATGTTTGAAGATGAGGAAACACATCTACTTCACATGATCCTCCTTTCGTCATTCCTTCCCATTTAGTGATCATTTCACTACAACTAATGTAAAAGGCTGGTAACATATGCTAAAAAAAAAGAAACAACGACATTATGTTTCACAATCTTGAACACCAAAGGATAGAGTAAAAAAGATTTACTAGTGCGTTCATGACTAAAACTATATTATACTATTACTACACAAAGTAAACCAACTCGGCTCTATGTAGCTCCGTCCCTATATATCTATAACCTTAATAAGAAACACAAACCTTGAGTTTTTCAACATGAAACGCAGGGTTGATGATCTTTCTATGTTTTGCCCATAGATCGGAATCAGCATCTGCAAGTCCTCTTGCTAACAACTTCACTAACGGATTTCCAGCTCTTGGCTTTTGAAATAAGTAATTATTAGCCAAAATCTCGCGTATTAATGCAGGTTCTGTTATGTGCACCATCAGTTGTGGCCCCATCCAAGTAAAAAAGTTGTAACCTGTACAAATATAGATGATTTGTACACCATTAAGCCCTCGGTATTAAATTGCTAAACCATCATGGCCTAGTTTATACAACCATGGTCCATGGTACAATTCTAATATAACATGTATGGTGGTGTACTACTGTGACTTGCAAACACAATAACCAGATAATCTCAGCAAAACGCAATCCCACAAAACCAAGTTAGTGTGTATATATGTGCATCTAGACAGTGAAACAAAAATAATACTAATACGAACCATGAGTCTTTGCAGACGCATAAACGAATGGCATAACTCGTGGCAGGATATTATCAGTGAGTTTTATAGGTTTTGATTTGGCCATAGTTGTCAAGCGTGCCATCTCTTTCACGTCTCCATATAGAAACCTATACGAATTTCCATTCAAGCCTTGGTTTCTTAGATACTTTTCCATAGCCTTTGGTCTTAACCAAACCCAATCGAAAAATCTCCATGCATACGCAAAAATCACGACCACTACTACACTAAAACACAGTGCATTCGTACTCGAGCTTAGCTCCATTTCGATACGATCCTTAGGGTGGTTTTATTAGACTTCAAATAGTACACACTCTTATAGAACTATTAAGGAAGTGGTTTTGAGTGTTGTGACTTGTGAGATGACCAATGGGATGTTGTTATTTATTGGTGGATAATTACTTTAGTAGTCCATGATGTTGGACTTATTATTGTTTTGCTCCATTAGTTGTGATGGTTTTCAATTAGTCACCTCGGTAATAATTTTTCTTTAAAGTCAACTAACTAGCTCACGAATTGTCGTTGTTTTGCTCCATTAGTTGTGAGTATTTCAATCAGTCACCACTTAAAGACTTTTCTATAAGTCAACTAACTATTGCATGTTCTAATTAAGCAGAACAAACAAACATTTGATTGAGAGCATTCACACATAATAAGGGTAGTGCATGTTGAGCTACAAGACCTTTGGTGTCACCGTGATAAAGATTAATGACAAAAAATGAATAGAAGTGTTATAGAATTTTCAGTTGAATAAAAAACATTTGTAATTTGTGCATTATTGTTAATTTTGGATAAAAACATTGTCCAAATAAAAAAAGATGATAAGAAGAGAGGACCATGAAATAATCTTTATTGGCTAACATGTCAACTTATGATAATTAAAGGACCAAAATGTAACTGACTTGTAACAAAAAAATCAAGCATATTAAGGAGTAAAATATAAATAAAATAAAAATTGCCAAGGGTTTAATAGTACGACGTAAATGTTACTCTCAAAGGCCGACATGCACTGTTATGAGACGATGAAAACAACGACGGAGTGACGACTAATTTCCTTGTTAAAAAAAAATAAGATTGGCCTTCTAGAAAAACAGGTTGACTTGTATGCTTATCAGATGCTCAAAGATTACAAAAAAAAATTAAAAAAATAAATAATAAAATAAAAGACTTGAAGCTTAACAAATAAGATTTCAAAGATGAATTATTGTTTTTGACGATGATCTATAGATGAAAAGCAATTTATTTGATATTTTTTTTTATCAAAGTTTCAGATTATATGGATGTATTTTAATTAGCCATGACATAGATGAAAATGGACAAGTGTCAGCATGTATACATAACTACTAAACTACATATGCATGTGTCCACACAAATGTGTCCATGAACAAAGCTGTCCTTTTAACTTACCGGCCATTTGTATTAATTTGTAAAATTATTCTATAATTAAACTAGTTTTTGTGTGACTAAATCGTTGATTAATTATGTTTCAACAAAAGCATCTTTTAAAATTCTTAAATATGTCAGACCAATCAGAATTAGTAAAAGGGTATATTTAAGAAAGTCCCTCAACTTTCAGTTTTTTCATAGATAAGTCCCTGAACTTTCACTTTATGCATTCTAAACATCTATATTGTGTAGGATACTCTACCATTAAATTGTTGTTTAATTTCTTGACATTCCATTTCATTAAGTTGATGGAAGATTTATAACCTACACTAACACAAGTAAATTAACCTATATATATATATATATATATATATATATATATATATATATATATATATATATATATATATATATATATATATATATATATATCGTGAAGCGTTCAAATGAAAAGCTCAAATTTTGTGAAAAAGCGAGAAGCAATCATAGCCACTTATTTTATCCTCCTTTAACTTTGATCTAATAGCTAATATTAGTTAATCAATTTTTTGAAAATTCCTAAAAAAAATTTGAAATTTTTTTAAAAAACTTTCTTCAATTTTCGAAAAAAAAAATCAAAAATTTTTTTTCGAATTATTTTCTTTCGAAAATATTTGTTTCTAAACAAAAAAATTCGAAAAAAAAAAATTCCGAGAAAAAAAAATTTCCGAAAATTTTTTCTCTGAAATTATTTTTCGTCACATGTGAAAAAAAAATTTTGAAATTTTCATGAAATTTTTGTCACGTGTGAAAAAAAAATCGCCACATGTGAAAAATAAATTCATCGCATGTGAAAAAAAAATTTCGTCACATGTGAAAAAAAATTCCGTCACATGTGAAAAAAAAAATTTCCGTCACATGTGAAAAAAAATTTCGTCACATGTGAAACAAAAAAATTCAAAAATTTTACAAAAAAAAATTCGAAAATCTTTTGAAAATTTTTTCGAAATTTTTTAAAATTTTTTTGAAATTTTTCAAAAAAAATTAGTTAGCTAATATTAGCCATTAGATCAAATTTAAAGGAGGATAAAATTAGTGGTTAGGATTAGTTCTCGCGTTCTCACAAAAATTAGATTTCTCACATGAATGGCCCCCTACATATATCTGCATAAATATTTTGTTCATTCTCTGCGTGATTTAAACCTTAGCATTGCTATGAGTTCAACCGCAACCATACAAATGAGGTACCATGTAACACCAGCTAGAATGACTTGCAGCCACGAGCTGTTAACAACGTCTAGTAGCAAAGAACCACCAGCATGTGACTCAATGCCACCAGATGTAGTCTCTCCAAGCTGTAACCGAACTATAACTGATGCAACACTGGCCATTCCAAGAGGAATACCCTACTCATATGGATGACTACTACGAATCTCATTTCGCGCCACAAACTCTTCATTGTATGAATCCATCTTTGATTTCTTGCTAGTTGTACTAGAAGAAGGTTTAGGGTCGAGTTTGTTGTTTGATGACTCTGGCAAGACATATGGTGATGGGCATCGGCACAACTTAATGGGGGCTAGGAGGGGCTGCGCTCCCCCCCCCCCCCCCCCTCCCCTCCTCCCAAAATTTTTGTTTTTTTTAGCCATTAATTGGCTATATGTATATTACATGGAAATTTTAGGAAAAAAACAAAATATGTATTAGCAAAACAAAGGGTAGTAGCTTTGTGAATTGCATAATACTAAAGAAAGAAACAAACGTACAACTATATGTGTATTGGGTCTTATACAATTTAATATTTGTACCCTTTTAACACTTTAGTTTAAGTGTTTAATAGTGACAATTCCAAAATTTCAGAAAAGTATAACAATATTTTCTCTACTGTTACTTTTTTAACATTCATTTTGGAGGTATAATAATAATATTAAATCAAAGCGAATGCTTTAGGAAGAATTGGGTAATGCTTCATGAAATTAGTTTCAAGTTACGAAAATAAAGCTACTTTTACGTTGTAATAAAGTTGCCCCCCTAACAAAAACGTTCAAGTTCCGCCACTTGTGATGGGTCCAGTACTCGGATGAACTACTTGATTTTGGTTTTTTAGTCGTTTGTGCTTGTTGTCTAGCAGCAACAGCTTCTTTATGCTTTTTTATGTCTGTTGATGACTTTGATTATGTTGAGTTTTCTGCTATTTGTAAGAGTTTTTTGCTTGTTTG
Organism: Artemisia argyi; assembly: GCA_030686995.1. NCBI lineage: Eukaryota > Viridiplantae > Streptophyta > Magnoliopsida > Asterales > Asteraceae > Artemisia > Artemisia argyi. Next base: position 161,570,259 of record CM060697.1, on the reverse strand, counting down.
AGGTGCGGGCATTCCTGGAATTGGTGGTTGCCAATATAACCAGTTTGTGATTGATCGGATAGCTTGAATTGCTGATACTCGTGCTTCCCAATGTAGGTTTTGGTCCTAATCAACAAAATTTTGTACAACTGATCAATCAAACTGAAAATAGAACACGAATAACTGACAAACACTTCCCAAAATTTATTTAAAATTCTAATATCTTTTGGGGATTATAGGAAATTAATTTATACCAACCTTAGAGCGCTTAGAAGATCCTTTCTCCATCGCCGCTTCATATTTATCCCGAAATTTATCGACATCCACAAAGATGTTTGAAGCACAAACACCGCCATTACTTGCACCAATTCTGACATTACCACATAGTTGCTTTGACATAAGAAACTCTAACGCTGCAAGTTTTGACTTCTCAACCATCCTAAATAGGTTATAAAACATAACCATGATTTATATCTGACAACAACAGGAAATTTCCTTCAGTAAGATATTTCTTTTTTTTTTCCGACAAAATTCATCCCTAAGTGTTTTGGGGATTGCTTATTTAAATGCTTATTTGCTTGTTTTTAAAGCTGATAAGGAGTGTTTTGGTAAAACAAATTATCTGCTTAAAGCAATTAAAAGTAAGCAGATTGGTGTTAAGCTGTCTAGATTCGCAATCCCAAACACCCTTAAAAATGAATTATGTTCAAATTTGTATGCTTACGAGATGCAATCAACAGGACATGCTTCAATGGCCTCTTTAACTTTATTTTCAGGGTCGGCCCATTGAGCAATGACTCGAGCTCTACCATAAACAAATTCAATTGCAAATGTCTTTTTGGCAACTAAGGCGCACTTTAAGCAGCCAACACATTTAATTTCATCAACAAATACAGCTCTCTGCTCGCTTTCATATCCATATCGTATTGAGTATATAGGTTTTCCTGTATACCCTTTAAAATCTGCAACCTTAGCTTGTTCCTGTATATAAAACCTAGATCATATGCGTGAAATTAACTGTCTATAACAGAACCATTTTAGCCATTTTTATGGACCCTGCTACCAGGGGTTGCCGCCCCTGGGACCCTGCTACCAGGGGCGCTGCCCCCGAATCCCTGTGATTCGGGGCTTCGCCCCCGAATGATAATCATAATAACGTCGTACAAGTGTGCACTCTGCACAATCCCGACTTGTTGAACATTTATCACGATTACACATTAGTCAACTAAGTCAATCCATTACACTTAAATTATATTGGTGACGCAAAATCACCAAGAAGTTGTAATAAGTGTTGCAATTACATTGGTACTAATGGTACAATACAACATTGGTTGAGTCTGGGGCAACTTGTTCATCTTTGCACAAAAAAAATCCTAACTTTTTAAAATGTTTAAAAACTAGTATTTAATTTTTCAGAATTTCGAGAAAAGGGTAATTTGGCATAAGTACATCTCACTTTTTATGTGAATCTGTCGCAGCTTATTATAATAAATTATAGAGGGACATGCACAATTAACATATAACTTGAATTCAAAACCTAACAAATCAAACTTCCAAAATAGCTGAGAAACCAACAAGCAATCAAAATAAACCTTATCATAATCGAAACAGGAAAGAGGATCAGACAAAACAGCATAAGCTTTATTAAGAATAATAGAAATATAAGAATTTAAAAGTAATAATAATAATAATAATAATAATAAATTAAATATAAAAAACTATAAATTTTATAAAATGTAATTATAATAATATAAATAAAAAATAAAATAAAATAAAATAAATTATAATAAAAAATAAAATTAGTAAAAAAATAATAAGAAGAATAACGTGCAAAATACTCCATGTTACAAGTAAAATGACGAAATACTCCTCGTGTTATAATTACGTTAGTAGAAAACGGAAAAGAAAATGTGTCATTTGTCTCTAACAATGTCTATCGTCTAACGTTTATTGACGGAGGGATATAGATGTCTAAACTTTTGTGAAATGGATGTAAAATGTGAAGTTTGTAAAATCACGAGGATGTATAATAGAGTTTACTTTAAAATCAGCCTTGGTTGGTGACATTGTGATTTGAGCTAGCCTACGTATTTTAAGAAAGTTTAGTCTGAAATCAGCCTTGCTTGGTGATATTAAGATTTGAGCCTACTTATTTTAAGAAAGTTTAGTCTAAAATCAGCCTTGCTTGGTGACATTGTGATTTGAGCCTACTTATTTTAAGAAAGTTTACTCTGAAATCAGCCTTGCTTGGTGATATTGTGATTTGAACCTTTTAGTCTGAAATTAGCCTTGGTTGGTGACATTGAGATTTGAGCCTACTTATTAAGATTTGAGCCTACTTATTTTAAGAAAGTTTAGTCTAAAATCAGCCTTGCTTGGTGACATTGAGATTTGAACCTACTTATTTTAAGAAGACTTTCAAGTCACTGTAAAGGGGATCCAGTTACATCTATCTGGTTTACGAGTTGGCTTCATTTTTGAAAGAAATATTCCCTCCTCCTTCTAACTAATACAAGCAGGCTAATCATGGGATATGCAGATCTAAATATTAGTCGCATACGAAAATATAACAAGGTGAATGGTAGACGTGAGAGGATGAAGAAACTCATGGCTAGAAAAATAGCTCCTTCAGCTGCTAAACAACCAACTGCTGAAAGTGAAGAAAGTGAGAGTTGTTACTTGAACTCGAAATTGAAGGTGGCTGCGAAGGAAGGTGACGTTGAACATTTTATTACAATCTTAGAGGAAGTTTGTGAGGAACAGCAACTGCAACCAGATACAATTCTTGAACAAAGGGATTACAAAGGAAACACGTGTGTGCATATAGCAGCCAAGCATGGAAGACATGAACTCATTGGCTTTCTGACCACGCTTTCCGAATCAGATAAATTGTTTAAGCAAACAAATGATGAAGGCGATAATGTGTTGCATACAGCTGCAAAAGCAGGACATCTCTCTGTTACAGATCTTCTCATAAGATATGGCTTTGAGCATCGTCGATTCTACATGGACAAAGAGAATGGAAAAGGTAATGTGCCGTTACATGAGGCTTTACTTCATAACCATCAACACGTGGTTGACTTGTTAATTCGCTTTGGTGCACGTAACTCATTCTGTCTGAACAAAGAAAGAAAATCCCCATTAAATCTCTGTGTAGAAGCGGGAAATATCGAGACCTTTAATGCTATGTTAGAAGCTGATACTTGGACATCTACTGATTTAGATGACATGATAGAGACTCAATTTATGAAAGGAAAGTCAGTGCTTCATGCCGCTATTTCAAGGAAAGATGAAGGTAAACAAACCACACATACATGTTCTATCGAGAGAATTGAAGAGCTTAAGATATAATGTCTATATAGTTAAATCAAGCAAACTCATTCAGCGTTTAGTTTTTAAGATTTTTTTACAACTAAATGGCTTAAGTTAAATAGTTAAAATGTACTTTGTCTGTGTACGTTTGGACTACCATACATAATGAGTGATTTATTATTTTGGGCAATTTTTTGAGGATATTGGCCTCTTTCATTACTGAAGTACAAATGAAACTTTTCTAGTAGTCTGATGCGTAGTTTATCCGTGACTAGTTTATGATATTTAACATTACAATACCTAACAAAACTTGCAATGCAACCAAGATGTTGTATTGACATTATGTGTTTATATACTCTGTCTAACTGATTCTGTTTTTGTTGATAATTAGTGATGCTGCAAGGAATTCTAGCTAAAGGGATGCACATGCTACTATATGCGAAAGATGAAAATGGACAGAGTCCCATTGAGTTGGCCTCTACAATTGGTTTTAAAGAGGGGCACCATATGCTAAGTCTTGAATTGAGCAAAGATATCACTACTGGTGATCTTTGTGTAAATGAACAAGTATTTGAGCAAAGTCCAGATGTTTTATGTTCGCAGTTGGCAAAGGATGAGCAGATGAGGCGGGAAGGAGTAAAGGCTGTAAAGCAATCTCCAGATTGGGATGGTATATATGAAAGAATGGGGAAGCTACTAAGAAGTGTGACGGTATCCCAGCAGTTGCAGGGCATGCAACAATACTGCATGGACTTTGGATTGTATGAAGCTGCTAAGAGAGGCAACGTTGATGAATTCATTAGTGCCTTGGAGCAATATTCTGTGGAAACAAACTTAGATCTAACAACCATCTTCAGCGAGAAAACTCCGCTGCAGAATACATTTCTTCATGTGGCAAGCAGGTATGGACATATGGACCTCACGTGGCTAATCATGTGTTATTTTCCCAGTTTACTTGACAGGGTGAACTGCCATGGCAATACAGCCCTCCACTTGGCTGCCAGAGAGAGAAATCTTGGAGTAGTTGAGATATTAGTCAAACTCAGAAAGGGAATGTTAAGAAACGAGCTACAACAAAGTATCACTAATGTTGCAATGTCAGGTATGAAGGAAGGCATGCAAATGATGATAGCTGAAAATGACGAGGGGAGAACACCAGTGGAACTAGCTCAAAGAAACTACATCAATTATGTTGCAGACTTCTTGATAAAGGAACATGTGGAGGTGGCCTATCATGTAAACAAGAAAGGCATTTCATTGCTATATATTGTCATAATAAATGGTGATACAGAGCAATTAAACCAAATTTTCAGCACTGTTTCTCATAATGTTGATCAGAAAGTTTTAGATGACCAACTTACCAAGGGAAAATCTCTAATTCTTGCTGCCATACAAAGTTGGGAGATAGGTAACTTCGAAATTCAATGAAACTGGTTTAGTGTGTGAAGAGTAAAAGCTGTATAGAGTAATTTTTTTCTTAAAATATATACCTGATTTTGCAATTTATTGACAGAAAAATTACAAGAATTAGCAAGACAAAAGCCCATGCTATTCAACATCAAATATGAACATGCACAGAAACTCGTGCATTTTGCAGAATTATTTGGTTTTCATGAAGCAGCAAACTATTTGCGTAGTGAATTCAAATTGGAAATTGTTCTTGACAACACAATAGCACCTGCAATTCCGAATTTTCCTTCGCATTCATACAGCCTTGATGCATACTCCCTCTCTATCACTGAGTTAGTCGATCCGAAAATTGAAAATATTAGGCAATTGATGCACCGGAAAGGGAGAGATGAGAGAATGAGAAAACTAATCTGCAACAGATCCCTTCAGTACAGGCCTTCAATAAATATGGAAAACCCCATGGACATTAAGTTGTACGAAGCTGCAAAGAAAGGTGACGTGGATAGCTTCATTGGCGCCCTGGAAAACATCTCACAAGAAAATGGTTCATATCTTCGAACCATTTTACAACAGAGGACTCACATGGGAAATACATTTCTACATGTGGCAGCAATTCATGGGAACGAAGATTTCACCAGTTTTATTGTTTTCTATTTTCGTAACTTGCTTAGAGTGAAAAACAAAAAAGGTAACACTGCAATTCATGAGGCAGCCAGAGCAGGGCATCTTGGAGTTCTTGAGATTCTCATCAGAGTCGATGAGTACCGTCAACAACTTCAAACCTCTAAAGAATACGACATTGGCAGACCACGAATTGGTATACCCGAATCGTGGCATTATGATTGGCTGTATACTTCAGTAGGGAATACATCTGTACTTGAAGCCTTCGTTAATAATCAGAGGAAGGTAATAGATTATTTGATCAAATCAAGTGTCAAAGAAGCATGTCATGTGAACAAAGAAGGTAAGTCAGGGTTATACTTTGCTGTGGAAATGGGCATGGTGGATGCTGTCAAGACTATACTAAGTAGTATAACTGCAGATGGTAATCTGAAGTATATTTGTGAATTGAAAAATGGAAAATCTCTTTTAAACGCTTCAACACGAAGAAGAAGTACAGGTATGTGGCTACACCATCAGTTATCTATGTGTTTCAAACTACTTTTTGTGCTTAGAATATAATTTTATTTACTTGATTCTTTTTATGCCAGTGATGTTTCAAGAAATAGCAAGAAAGATTCCTGCACAAATTCATGTCATTGATGAAGATGGTCAGACACCATTGTTTTTTGCTGTGTCAACAGGTTTCCTTGAGGGGCTTAAGTGTTTACTTGACGAATTTAACATGGATGCCTCACAAAAAGATTCATCCGGCCACAACCTTGTACATATTGCATCAAAAAGCGGGCATGTCCATATTCTACAGAAGTTGATGCAGAACTTTCCTGATGCAGGAGGGTCTGTAAATCGTGAAGGTCAGAATATTCTTCATATTGCAGCTATCTTTGGACGAGACAATGTTGTTAGGTTCATACTACAAACACCAGATTTGGAATGTCTCATAAATGAGAAAGACGATGATGGTAATACACCGCTTCATTTGGCAACCATAAACTGGCATCCAAAGGTTGTGAGTTCTCTAACATGGGACCATCGGGTTAACCTGAAGCTGGTGAACAAAGATGGGTTGACGGCTCTTGATACTGCTGAGGAATGCATGGAACCGATCACATCCTTTCAACAGGTTTGTATTTGAGAATTTATCATCTGTTCATTATTTTGGCAGCACTCGTATATTACTTACCAAATTTATATCTTCTTCATTAAGAGTCAAGCACAAAAACACTTGGTTATGTTTTACGTAGTTTCCTTATTTGCCATATCTGATTGAGACATTCAAAAGTCTTTGTTGTGCACGTACTTATGCATGACCAAAGCTATTTCAACTTTGACCTCACTCGAAATTTACCCAACTGGCCACTTAGTTATGTATAAAAGAAATCAAAAAGCTAGTTTCCTTAGGTTAATACCCCACAGTTCCATATGAAGATATATTACTACGTATTAATCAAGTAACTTGAGCTCATTTGTATGCAGCGGTTGACGTGGACTGCTTTAATGTCTGCCGGTACTCCAAGAGCTGGGTACAAGAATAGAAAAGTATCCAAAAAACATAATGTATCAGGGAAAGATGAGCAGTACAAGATGGACCACTCCAAGGATCGAGTGAATACTTTGTTGCTGGTGGCAACATTAGTTGCCACTGTCACATTTGCCGCGGGTTTCACCATGCCAGGTGGCTACAACAATTCCGGACCAAAAGAAGGCCAGGCAACCTTGCTACGAAAACTTATGATGCAGACCTTTGTGATCTGTGACACAATAGCCTTATATAGTTCCATCACAGTTGCAGTTACTCTCATTTGGGCCCAACTGGGTGATCTGACCTTAGTTGTGAAGGCTCTTAGGTTTGCGTTACCACTGTTGTCCATATCTCTTACTACAATGTCAGTGGCATTCATGGTTGGTGTATCTCTAGTGGTCGAAAGCCTTGCCTGGTTAGCCAGCTTTGTTTTGATTTTTGGGATATTGTCTCTCGCAAGTGTCCTCACACTCTTTATCCCCCTATGTTTTCCTGGGTCGTCAACTTCTCCAGTCATGCGCTACATCACCTACTATATTTTTCATCTATTGGTACTTGCTTCTGGAAGTTCAGATGATAGACACATCAAAGAGCAGTAGCATATATAGTAGTTGAAGGAACCGTATCAATAAGAGATTATGTTTGCTTGGGATTTCTCATCTTAAATGCTTATCCGCTTGTTGAGTTACATAACCACATATAAGCACTGTGGACTGTCTGGATCCAAAAAACTCTGTTTGCTTCCTGCTTATTTCAAATTGCTTATGAAACATAAGTATTTTAGACTATTTTTATTCTGTTTGCTTCCCGAGTTTGCTTGTTATTCATATTAACTTTTTCCATTTGTGGATGCTAAAGATCATATTGACATTATTGCTTCAGTTTCTGTTACCTTATTTCTTTTCTGTACATGCTTACCTGTGTGACGCGTATTTCTATTCTTTCTTGTACATGTTTATCCTATAGCGTAGAAAACTACTAAATACATGCTATATTTCTCCTTTGTACATTTCTATTTCGTCCTAGAATTGAAGAGATCGAAGAGAAGAAATTTCATGAGTTCATTATTTGAAGGAAAGAAATGTACTGAGGAGAAACAATGTTAATCCTTCAATGATGTCAAATCTTTTATATAACAAAAGAGTTACATCATTTCAAAAGTATTTTGCTAAAACAATCTTATTGAGAAAAAAATAGGCCAATCAATTAGTTTTATTTTGACATGTGGTAAAATCGAGCATTCTTATTAGCCAATTTAAAGTAAAAAATGAAAAAATTGGTCAATCTTTGATAAATTTGATAAAGAGAAAAAAAACATAAAAATATAGTTGTTATTTGTGAAAACAAATACTTAAAAAACGAGAGAGTAATTAATAAAACTCTAGTTGTTAAATTTTAAATAAATCGTATGGGATTAGATGTAAACTTAAAAGTTTTCATGTTTTTTAATAACTTTAAAAATTAAACAAATGACCTTTAGACTTTACTAGACGAGTACCTGTGCATAGCAACGGGACTTTATAAGGACAGATCATTTAGTGATAAAAAAAAAGTTTATGGGTTATAAACGAAAAATAATAAAAGTTTGAAGATTTGGGGATTAAACATAATTTTGAAACCCGGTTCGACCTGAGTGGTTCAACTTGTTGGACCGTTCTGGTCGAGAAATGGGTCGATTTAAACCGGGTCAACCCTACGGGTTGGGTCGAACATGGGTCAAATTAAACCGGGTCAACCCGTCGGGTTTGAAGCGTCCTGGGTCAACCCGGTTTGCGATGTTTATTAATAGTTTCCTTTTGAATATATTTTCAACATTTCTATTTTTAGTTTCAACTTTTTACTTTTCACTTTTTGTTTTTTCCTTTATATATAGAATACGCGGATACCCTGTGACGATTAACCAGAGAAATAGATCTCGATGAGGCCTGATTTACAAGTTTGTATTGATTTCAACGGGACCTCTCTAGTTCGTTTTCGGATGGCTTTTATTGGTTAGTCGAACGGCGGCGACACTGGTTCCAGGTTGAACCCGTTGGTCCGGTCTAGTTTTCAAAACTATATATACCATTAACTTGTTAGCTTATATGAAACTTTGTGTGTTTTATTAATTTGTAGAATGTGTATAATAACACGTACTTTTCATTTTAGGGTATTTTAAAAATAACATTAATTAGTGTGTTTAATTATTTTATATTCTTGATTATATTGTAGTTTATTTAAATTGTATATTGTACTTTTTAGTAAGAAGTGTTTAATTGTTTGTATTTAATTTGGTAGATATACTTTTACTTAGTTGTATAATATAAATAAATCACTGTACTTTTCAGTAATGAGGTGTTTTAATAATAGTATTAATTACACTATACATTTCTCTCACCTTTAACTAATTTTCAACATTCAACAATTCAACAATTTCACTTTGACCATACACTCTTTATAGATAGTATAGATACCAGAGATACTTTATATTTTAAAAATACAACATATATGTTGTTTTACAAATACAACATGTATATGCATGGGATTATAAATAACAAAATAAAAGCATGATTTATTGTGTATGTAAATAAATACACGAGATTGTATGTATATGAACAACTCATGTTATTCCTTTTTATCAGTTGAAGTAATAATATCCGGGGGAAAATAGCATGTGAGTTCAATAAGAACTCATGTTAACCTCTTTATAAATTTGATATATGCGTACACACGTTTGAAAATTAAATATGGCTAGATGCCGGATCCCTTGCAAAGGGGATTAATTTTAAAAAGTCTAAAAAGTTTTCTGGTGATGCCACGTGTCCCCCGTCCCTTTTAGACTCAAGGGCATGATTGTAAATTTACTCCCTCCCGCTTTTTTCTCTCTTTCCCTCTTTCTTCTTTCTCTTATCTGATATGCTTTCCTTTTTCCGATCTTTCTTCTTTGATTTCTTTCAATTTTCCGGCTATATATAAACGAATTTACACAATGATTTCGATTCAATTCATTCATTCATTCAATTTTACATTTTTTTTATTCTTTCATTTGTTCATATTTTGCAAAATTAGGGCTTTTTTGTTCTCAATTCATATTCCTTTATTTGAATCGTTAATATTTCTTCAAATCGTGTTAATTGTTCATATCGGATTCGAATTAGCCGTTGGATTACTTAATTGCAATAGAATTAGGGTTTTAATCATTCAATTGGTTAATTGGAAGACAATTGGGGGTTTTGAGTATTCAATTGGTCTATTGGAAGAAAATTAGGGTTTTAACCGTTCAAATTTGGGGATTTTTGATTGTTAAATCAGTTTCTGATGGCTGAGAGTGATACTCATGTGTTTAATCAAGGTAATTTCATTTTTTATAATATATTCATCAGTCAGTTATTTTTTATTAGGTTCATCAATTAGTTGTTGAAGATATTATGCCTGCATTGTTTGCTTAGTATGATGTGGATTCATCAGAGCATATTAGAATGAGGTTCATTAGTTATTTCTCGTTATTCTGGATTAATTAGAGGTTCGGATTCATTAGAATAACTTGTTAGAACATATTAGAATGAGGTTCATCAATAATTGATATTTATTGTGGTTTAATTAGATGTTGCGGATTCATTAGAATAACTTGTTAGAACGGATTAAAATGAGGTTCATCAGTGATTGCTTGTTATGATGGTTTAATTATAGGTTGCGGATTCATTAGAATAATTTTTTAGAATGGATTAAAATGAGGTTCATCAGTAATTCCTAGTTATTGTGGTTTAATTAGAGGTTGCGGATTCATTATAATAAGTTTTTAGAACGGATTAAAATGAGGTTCATCAGTGATTGCTAGTTATGATGGTTTAATTATAGGTTGCGGATTCATTAGAATAACTTTTTAGAACGGATTAAAATGAGGTTCATCAGTAATTCCTAGTTATTGTGGTTTAATTAGAGGTTGCGGATTCATTAGAATAACTTTTTAGAATTGATTAAAATGAGGTTCATCAGTAATTGCTAGTTATCGTGGTTTAATTAGAGGTTGCGGATTCATTAGAATAACTTTTTAGAACGGATTAAAATGAGGTTCATCAGTAATTGCTAGTTATCGTAGTTTAATTAGAGGCTGCGGATTCATTAGAATAACTTTTTAGAATGGATTAAAATGAGGTTCATCAGTTATAAAATGTTATCAATTTTATTTGTCTTGGTTCATCAATTATTGATTGTAATAATATATAATAATGAGGTTCATCAGTGATAAAGTGTTTTTGGTTCATCAGTCATTCATTGTATATATTTTTTTTCAGATGATGATTATGAAGTTGTTCCATATTCTGTTGGTATTATTTCTGAGGAGGGGGTGAGAAGTTATGGATTCCTGATATTCCTGATGGTGAGAACCCGGCTTATGGTATGATGTATCATTCTCTGGAGCAGGCTTATGAGTATTACAAAGATTATGCAAAAAGAACTGGTTTTGAGATTCGTTTAGGTCAACATTATAAATCTACGAAGAATAAGGACAATAATCCTAATCTGCAATATTTTGTTTGTAGTAAAGAAGGTATAAATCCTGCCCCAAAGAAAGTTGGATCAAAGAGAAAACATAGGAAACATCCGTCTAAGCGTACTGATTGTAAGGCTGTTTTACGTGTGAGGTATGTTGAAGGAAGAGGATATTGGTGTTATGAATTTGTTGAGGGTCATAACCATAGCCTAGTTAGTCAGGAAGATAGTGTTTTTCTGGTTTCGTCTCGTGATGTTTCTTATACTCAGCAAGTTTTTCTATATCTAGCATCGCAAGTGAATCTTGGTCCAGTGAAGGGCTTTCATTTACTTAGGCAGATTTATGGGGACTACGATTTATCGGGGTTAGTTCGGTTGATTGTAAAAACTATAGGAGATATGTGCTTGATTTCATTAGTAAGAATGATGCTCATATGTTAGTTGAGATGTTATTGAACAAGAAGGATTTTCATCCTAATTTTTCATTTGAGTATCAAACTGGTGAGAGTAACGCGTTGACGAATCTGTTTTGGGCCGATGAGTACGCAAAAAGGAATTATTATGCTTTTGGCGATGTTATGTCATTTGATGCTACATTCAGGACTAATAAGTAAGTTCATTTTATATATGTTTTTTATTTTTCAACTGATCAACATCTTTTAATTAATAAGTTCATCTGTATTTTAAGATAAGATAGATATTTTTATTTGATTGTACCCCATGTATCTTATCTATTTATCATAAAATCCACTTTTCTTATCTCTTTACCCCACATATCCTATCTCTTTATCAGAAAATCCTCCATCCCAACTATTCTATATTTTTTCCTCTACCCCACATATCCTATCTCTTTCATATCTTTAAATACTGATGAAATGAGTGTAATAGGTCATGTTTCTAGCTTGAATTGTTTCCCCGGAGTGGTCGTTGGGTGAGTGTGAGTAGCTTTTTGAAACTCATTGATAAGCTCAAACACACAAAAACTTTGCTGCAACAAGATGATGGTCAACGGTATAAAAGTTAATTCGCGTTGCACATCATCTTGTTCTGGCAGTTTATGTGTGTTTGAGATTATCAATGAGTTTCAAAGCCTACGCAGAGTCACCAGCGACCATTTCTGGGGAAACATTTGAAGCTAGAAACATTTAATTTTTTTAAAGTTGCTGTATTTGATTGTTATAAGCTGATGTTGTTGAATTTAAATGGTTCATCAGTATTTTAAGATATGGTTCATCAGTATTTTTTAAACAAAATTTTTTAAAGTTGGTGTAAATAAGTTCATCAGTATTATAAAGTTGTTGTATTTGATTGTATAAACTGATGTTATTGAAGGGTATTGAATTTAAATGGTTCATCAATTATATTGTAATGGTTCATCGGTTTTATAATAATGTTTATCATTTATTTTTGATAGGTACAAAATGGTTTTTGTACCATTTACTGGGATCGACAATCATAATAATTGTGTTACATTTGGAGATGCGTTGCTGTCGTCGGAGACTAAAGAATCTTACATTTGGTTGCTTGAATGTTTTCAAAGAGCCTTCGTGCGAGCACCAAAGGTTATTGTTACTGATCAAGACGCATCAATGAAAGTTGCTATAGAGACAGTTTTCTCGTTATCTCGTCATAGATTATGCATGTGGCATATCATGCAGAAGTTGACTTCAAAGGTATGTTCATCAATGTATTTTTTTTTTTAATTATTTTTGTTTATTAGTTACTTATATTTTAAAGGTTCATCAGATAGTTTTACATTATAATGTTCATCATTTTATGGGATATTGTTTTGGACTGATAGAATAATGTTCATCATTTATATAATAATGTTCATCAGTTAGTTTTTTTATATAATAATGTTCATCAGTTAGTTTTATAGAATAAGGTTCATCTTGATTTTTGTAGGTTGGTCCTGATCTAGCTAAAGATGAAACTTTTAAACGAAGAATAGCATATATTGTTTGGACTGATAGAATAGAGCCTGAAGAGTTTGAAGCTTTGTGGGAGAAATTATTAGTTGATTTCGATTTGAAGAGTCACAAATGGCTTTCTGATATGTATGATTTGAGGTATAAATGGATTCCAGCCTATTACAGGGATGAGTTGATGTCGGGTTTGATGCGTACTTCTTCTAGGTCTGAGAGTGAAAACAATGCATACGGTCGCTTGACGAGTATTGATTTGACTTTATGGGAGTTTTATAATCATTTTGAGAGTGTGGTGGGTTGTCAAAGTTTTGCTCAACGTAAAAATGATCGTGACAGTCGGTATACTATTCCAGATATGCACACAGAACTTCAATTAGAGGAGGAGGCATCAGAATTATACACTCGGTCCATTTTCTTTGATGTTCAAAATGAGATTTATGCTTCTGTTATTTCTTGTATGTCGGTTAGTGTTTCGGATGTTGATTCTGGCAAAAAAATTGTTATAAAAGATACTGGCGAAGATGAGCAGATTTCTAGGCGACATCATATAGTGAAAGGGAAACCACAGTATGATGTTTTTTATGAGGTAACATCTTTTTATACAGACAGTTTTGTTTCATTATTTTTTTTAATTAGATAAGAATGAGGTTCATCAGTCATTGTAGATAATAATGAGGTTCATCAGTCATTGTAGATCAGAATGAGGTTCATCAGTCATTATAGATTAGAATTAGGTTCATTGTTGCTTTTTATCATGTTTTTTGTACTCAGATAATGTATGTAGATAATAATGAGGTTCATCAGTCATTGTAGATCAGAATGAGGTTCATCAGTCATTGTAGATTAGAATTAGGTTCATCGTTACTTTTTATCATGTTTTTTTTACTCAGATAATGTATGTAGATAATAATGAGGTTCATCAGTCATTGTATATCAGAATCAGGTTCATCAGTCATTGTATATTAGAATGAGGTTCATCAGTCATTGTAGATAAGAATGAGGTTCATCATTGCCTTTTATCATGTTTTTTGTACTCAGATAATGTATGTACTACCTTTTTTTCAGGTTTTGTGTAAACCAGCTGAAGAGTTTTATCAGTGTACGTGCAAACGTTTTGAGTCATATGGACTGTTATGTCGTCATATCTTTTATGTGATTCAGTTTTCAAATGTTAAAAACTTTCCCAAGAAGTACGTGCTTAGGCGTTGGTCAAAAGATTCATTACCACATCCATCAGTCATTCAAGCCACCGGTGACAGTCCTAATATGATCTTGCGTGAGATATTCAGATCAGTCGAGTATTGTGTGAATCGTTATGCTAATGATCCTGAGCTACTGCAAAATTTTAGAGATCATCAGGTTCAGTTAATGGCGAAGGCAGATGCTGATGTTCCTATACCTCCAAAGACTACTAAACGGGATAGGATTGCTTCTATTCTTGGTGTGTCGCAACCGGATGACATTATTGTGAATGTTCCAAAGCAGGTTAGACTATTTATTCTCTTTTTTGTTATCTAGGTTAGTTGATGAACATGTTAAATTTTTGCAGTTTAGTTATATTTATAGTTATTATAGGTTCATCAGTTGTTATAGGTTCATCAGTTATTATAGGTTCATCAGATGTTCAACATATTTTTTCATCATTTTTTATTCCTTTATTATGTGTTTTTAGCTGCTATGTTAATATAGGTTCATCAGATTTATGTTATCATAATTTAGGAGTTATCATAGGTTTATCAAATATAGGTTCATCATTTAATATAGGTTCATCAATTTTTTGTTCTGTGTTATTTTAGGCCCATCAGTTATCATAGTTTCATCAGTTTTTATAGGTTCATCAGTTTTTATAGGTTAGACTATTTATTCTCTTTTTTGTTATCTAGGTTAGTTGATGAACATGTTAAATTTTTGCAATTTAGTTATTTTTCTAGTTATTATAGGTTCATCAGTTATCATAGGTTAAACAGATGTTCAACATATTTTTTCATCAACATAGGTTCATCAGTTATTATAGGTTCAGTTAATATATGTTCATCAGTTATTATATGTGTTATCCTAGGCCCATCAGTTATCATAGTTTTTCAGTTTTTATAGGTTCATCAATTGTTGAACATATTTTTTGATCATTTTTGTTTTTTGGTCCAAAACAGGTTAGTACTAAGGGTTCGCGAAAGAGGATTAAGAGCAGTGTTGAACGTTCACTTATTGCTAGTGGGAAGCGTAGAAAGAAGAATTGTACAACCTGCAAATCTAGTATGAACGATCATAACCAGGCAAAGTGCAATGCCATAAAAGCTCAAATTGTTGCTAAGAAAGCTAGCGAAAAGGCTGCTGCGAAGGAGATGAAGCAGAAGGCGAGATTGGCTGCCAAGAATGCGAAGTTGGCTGACTGCTACTAGGAACGCGAAGTTGGCTGAGAAGACTGCTTGTGTAGTTACTTAATAAATGTGGTGTTAGTTTGATAAGAGTGCTCAAAGTAACTTTGATTTTTCTATTATACAAATAAATGTGATGTTTTGTTTGATAAGAATGCTTTTTTTTTTAAATAATAATCAAAGTAAATTTGAATTGAGATAATAGTATTCTAGTATTCTATTTTGATGAAATTTATTGTTTAGGTTCATCAGTTTTACTTATAAAGTTGAGATAAAAGTTCTTCAAATTTTAGAGGTTCATCAATTTTAAATTATAACAGGGTCATTATAATTATCAAAGTTTCTAAAAAAAAGTTCTTCTTTCTACAAATTTTAGAGGTTTACCATTTTTTACATATTAAAGTTCATCAAAATTTACATATTAAAGTTCATCAAAAGTTAATCAAATTTAACAATTTTTTTCAGGTTCATCAATAAATTCAGGTTCATCAACTGTTCTTTCTTTCAAAAGATTTTCATCAAATTTTAGAGGTTTATCATTTTTTACATATTAAAGTTCATCAAAAGTTAATCAAATTTAACAATTTTTTTCAGGTTCATCAATAAATTCAGGATCATCAACAAACAAGAAATAAATTCAGGTTCATCAATTTTATTTAACATAACAAAATGATAGTTCTATTAAACTAAAATAATTTGTCCATAACAACCAACCAAAAAGTAGTATTTATACTAGAACATTCCCTAATTAGATTAGGTTACTACTGCCAAAATTTTAACCATAACAAACTATTAGATCAAATTGTTTTTAGGTCTGTCGAAGAAGAGCACTAGCTTCCCGTTCGAAATATTCGCTGGCACGTTCTGCAATATTCTTTTTTGACATCTGCTGGAGCGTTCGCTTTTCCTTCAGAGGTAAACGATGATATTTTTCTACCTCACTCTCCACTACATGTCTGTTTTCATTGTAGTCGGACAACAGAATCTTTGACATGTACTTCTTTCTCAAGTCTTCAATCTGTTTGTCTTGTTCAGCACCTTCTTTTACAAACCCAGCATCAAAGTCTTTTTTCTCTGAATAAGTTTCCATGTGTCTCATGGCAAAAATTCCACAATCAATGAAATTGTTTTTGGTTTGCCATGGCAATTTGATATGATCCACTTTGCAGTTGTTCAGTGCTTGATAATTTGGATGCCCATTGTCTTTCAAGAACTTTATAAATTGAAATCTCTGTAATAATAAATTAAAAACAATGAGATTCAATTTAACTATGTTGATGAACATACATTTAATATACCTAACATTCTTACCAAATTAACCAGCTTTTTCTGATATCTATCCCTGACTAATTGATTGTGATCCATGTTGTCAAGAATATGGATTTGAGGTTCTTTCAAGTTGAAACAGACGACGTAGTAGTGATCGTCACCGAGCATCATCGGGAAAAGCGCCTGTTAAACATAGAGGTTCATCAATTATTTACAATTAACTATAGGTTCATCAGTTTTTTTAAGGTTCATCAGTTATTTATCTTAAAACAAATTAGTAAAATAGAAGTGCTTACCAGGTCAATGTCTCTGATAGATTGATAAACAGGAGACAAAAACAAAGGATTCTTCATGTTTTCATTAAACTTTTATGTGAGTGCTTTCGAGTTGTGAGACATATTCTCCATTTCTTTTGTCTGTGGTTCATCAATATAAGTTAAAGCATATGTACATGATTTCAAATATTGAATCATAATTGATAAAGATTTTTGTAACTTACAATCATTGATGTGTGGCCATATAGCTTCTTCAATGATCCTACGTTCCTTTTCTCTTCTGCCATGTTATGTATATACGCCCACATATCAATCACTCCTGAACTAATTTCATTCCCTTCTTTGAAGCTCTCAAAGTGGATTCTTTGACCGTCAACAAAATATGAATGAAATAACACATCACTGCAATTTCATTTTAAGGTAATATTTTAGAAAAATAAAGAAGCTACTTATTATAGAAATATGATTTTTAAATTGATGAACCTAATATATATTACTTACTCGAGTTCTCCTCTTGCAGCGAATATTGTTTCAGCCACCTTTCTTTCATTGTCTTGTACTTTGCTCTTCATCACAACGACTCTTTGTAAATACGGAGATTTTAGAGATTCAGCAGGCTTTGTTTTTCTTTTTTCTCTTATATTTTCCAAGTCTTCTTGACCTTCTTCACCTTCTTTGATATTCTTTTCCGTTTGAGGAACTTTAAGCTTTCGAGCAATTGTGTTGAAAGAATTAAGTGGCGTGGCTTTTAGAGGCGTGGAAAAACCTTCATCTACTATTTCACATCTTAATTTTTCTTCTGCTGATGGGGGAGCATATGATATCGGTGTTATCATCTTTGGGGATTCTTTATATTGTGGGGAAGAGTTCTTACGTTTTTGTGATGTTTTTTTCAATGCTAAAGTTTCTGTTTGAATTCTTCTCCAAAGATTGTCATCACTAGTCTTGCTCAACATTTCTGAGGATGTGTGCAAGAACGGTGTCTTTTTTAGCAACTCATCCAAGAACTGCTCCAAGTCTTTCTTTTCTTCATACAAAACCAAAGGCAAAGACTTATTCTCAAATTCCTCCGTATTGAATATCGGGAATTCTGGCCTATGCAACTGTTTTATAAGTTCATCAGTAAGTTAATCAATAAGTTCATCAATAAATTATAAGTTCATCAATAAGTTCATAAAACAAATCAGTTATAAGTTCATCAATAAGGTTATTACCTAACGTTCAATCTTTTCATATTCTTTCAAAAAGGCAGGACCCATGAACATTTTAGTTAACGTTAACTCAGCCTGTTTGTCCGTCTGAGGTTCATCTGTTAACTCGGAGCCATGATTCATTTGAGGTTCATCAGTTTGCTTAGATGCAACCTTAGCGTCGGAGCCATCCTTTGTTTGAGGTTCATCAGTTTGTTTAGATGCTTCCTTTGCCTCGGAGGCATCCTTATCATCACCCATCGTTATCATCATCATTGAGCTCTCATCTTCACTTTGTGAGCTCTCAAAAGTTGTCATGTTTACCAAACTGTTCATCTAGTCTCGGACTTCCAACAACGACTCATTTCCGGGGTACATCTCCAATCCAGCCCTTAGCATGTCATCAATATTAATTTTCATCTCTTGAAATAAGCATAACATGTTCCTCAGTGAGTGATTGAATTCCTGTCATTAAGATAATCAATTAAGTCTTTGAACCTATATTAACTTAAAATTGATGAACCTATATTAACTGATGAACCTATATTTGAAGAACCTATAATCAAATAACTTTTTAAAGTCTATATATTTTTTTACCTCAGCTGATTTGAATTGGGAATACTCCCCTTGAAACTCTAAATCATTGCGGATAACTGTTGTTGGGTGAGCTTAATACTTGAGGATGAAGGTTCATCATTTCCATTTTCAGGTGTTTGATCGGTTCCGGTAATTGGTTCAGCAACTTCAGTGTTTTCATCAGTTCCGGTCGTTTGAATATACTCATTTGTTCCGGTCATTTCAATATCATCATCTGGTAATTGATGAACCAATTATAAGAAATTCAAATATACACAAATTTTTTGCAGATAATATGTAAGTTATGAAACATAATAGATTTTTACCCTGTTGATCAACCCATTGATGCTCCTCAATATCATCTATATGAACATCAGCCACTTACTCACCAACGTCATCTGTCTTTGGAGATTTTGATGTTCTTTTCCTTTTGTATCCAACAATGTTTTTGCACATGTTCATCGAATAGCGGTTTTGAGGAGATAGTGAACTCCTTTTTGCTTTCTGTTTTCTTCCTACATGTTTTACACCATTTTTCATAAGTTATAACAGGTTCATCAGATTATAAAAGTTATTTTTTTTTCAAGTTCATCAAAAGTTCAAGTTCATCAGATTTTACATATTCAAGTTCATCAAGATTTTCATCAAATTTTTTAGGTTCATCAATTTTTACTTATAACAAAAATTTACTTATAAAACAATAATATAATATAAATAATGTTTATATACATACCTTCTGGATCATTTCCCCCCCCCCCCTGCTTCTTGTGGTTTGTCTTCCAGCATTAGAAGATTGGTCCATAAGCCACTAATTTTAGATACAACTTTTTTTAGGTAAATGTTTAAAAAAAACAATATAATATAAGGTTCATCAGATTATAATTTGTGTACCTTCTATAGGCATCGAACCTTCCCTTTCTGAATTGTTCCCTTGAATGACTTCTGAAAAAAAAATGTCATTTTTTTTAAGATGACACATACAAAAAGTACTGATGAACATATAGTAAAATGTATACTTATATTAGAAGGTTCATCAGCGTTTGTTTTTTGTTTCTTTCTTCTAATCCTCTTTTTTTTACTGGCTCATCGCTATCTTTTATCGGCACAATGTTAGCATCTGAATTTAGACACAATGTGTAAAGATTCAATCATCCGTAAAAAAACACATTATACGGGACAGTAAGTGATGAACCAAATAAAATAATAGATCATACCTTCAATCATGAGTAGTCCAGGCTTTACAGGAGAGTTATCCTTCAAATGAGCTCTAGCCCAATGTGATCCAGCTTCATATGAGAATTCAATCTTGTCTTCATCATCACCCCTCGGTTCTTCCTCCAATTGAATTTCTGCTCCAGCATTCTCTATCTGCTGTTCATCATCGTTCTCTGAATCATCATCATCATTATTTCTGCAGCTTCAACATCATTATTATCTTCATCATCATCTTCCTCTGCATCATCATCCTCTTGATCTTCTTCTTCTTCTTTATTTTCCTAATCATTATTTTTTTCTTCTTGATCTTCTTCCGGATCTTCTTTTTTCTTTACTTTTTCAGCTTTAGGAGCTCTTCCTTTCTTGATTTTGCCAAACATCATCTCTTCCAATTCTTCCAAATTTTCTGTTTTCCAGTAATTAAACGCTAGGTATTTTGGTTTCTTCAGCAGCGAATTGGCAAATATCACCTGCAATTTTAAGTGTAAATCTTAAATTAAGAAAAATGTAACTGATGAACCTGATAACCTAACTGATGAACCTATAATCTAACAGATGAACCTATAACCTAATTGATGAACCTATAAGTTAACTGATGAACATAAAGTATATAGTAATTACCTCCAATAGCAAGATTGGACCATAGAATCTTGTTCCCGGTCTCCAATTTTTCCTTTCGTCCTTCAAATTATGTAGCACATACTCGCACCAGTCCAATTGTTTCACAACATCCATATCAGTAAGAGAAGGGATGACTCCAATATTCAAAGTCCCCATCGTTCCCACATAAGACAAAATAGTACAAAACAATGATATTATGTTCTTCAAAAATATGTCTCCACTATCATTTTTCCTAATTTGATTCTTAATTACCGGCATCAAATCTTTTTTTGCATAAAGTCTAGGAACACCTTTGAATTATTTTTTCCATTCTATGTATGCTTCATTTGAGCTTTCCTTAACAACATCACGCACATCAACTGCATACTGACCCATTGGGAATCCGAAGGTATGGTGGATTAACTCAGGTGTTATGTGTATATTATCACCAAAGACGGTTAGATTTCCAGATTCAGCATCAAACCTCTCAAGCAACCAATACCCTAAACGACTTGGCATGACATTAATTTCAAAGTCTAACAATGATTTAAAACCCATACTTGATATTGCCTCTTTTTGGTCTGTTGTTATTTTCTTAATTGTATCATATAATGGACCAGGAAAATTTTTTATTTGAACCGTTGGAAAATTTTTTAGGTTAGGTGGGAGAATTTGTCGAAGACTTAATCCAGGCTTAAGGTCTTCAGAGAGAACAGGTTTATTAGTTTTTGATGAACCTGATGGTTTTGAAGGTTTGGAATGTTTTGATGAAGCTGAAGGTTTTGAAGGTTTTGAAGATTTGGAAGGTTTGGAAGGCTTAGAAGGTTTGGAAGGTTTAGCAACGATTTCAGGATTTGATGAACCCCGTGTTCTTTTAGGAAGTGGTTGATCAGCTTTCAATGAACCCCGAGTTCTTTTATTAGTAAACGCGTGTTCAACAAAGTCATCATCACTTGGAGAATAGGTTGTTAACGTCATAGGCTTCTTTCTTATACCAAAAAAAAAAAAAAAAAATAAAAAAAATAAAAAAAAAAAAAAAAAAACTGATGAACAATCTTTCAATGAAAAATAACTATAATTTTTTTTTTTCATATAATTTTTAACTGCTGAACGTTATTCTAAATAACAACTGATGAACCTCTTTTCAATCTATTCTAACAAGTTAGTACTAATTATACAATGATAACAAGTAATCACTGATGAACCTCTTTTTAATCTATTCTAACAAGTAATGGCAATGTATCCACAACTTCTAATCTAACCATGATAACTAATCTAATCACTGATGAACCTTTTTTTAATCTATTTCTAACAAGTTATAGCAATGTATCAACAACTTCTAATATAACCATGATAACTATTCTAATCACTGATGAACCTTTTTTTAATCTATTTCTAACAAGTTATTCTACTGATGAACCATATTCTTAATATATTTTTAACAAGTTATAAACACTTTTTTCATTTATTTTAACTGCTGAATATTATTCTTAATCTATTTCTAACAAAATTTATCCACAACTTCTAATCTAACCAGATAACTATTCTAATCACTGATGAACCTCATTGTAATATATTTTAACAATTATTCTACTGATGAACCATATTTCTAACAAGTTATAAACACTTTTTTCATCTATTTTAACTGCTGAACCTTATTCTTAATCTATTTTTAACAAAATTTATCCACAACTTCTAATCTAACCAGATAACTATTCTAATCACTGATGAACCTCATTGTAATCTATTTTAACAATTATTCTACTGATGAACCATATTTCTAACAAGTTATAAACGCTTTTTTCATCTATTTTAACTGCTGAACCTTATTTTTATATACAGAAACTGTTGAACCTCATTCTTATTTATTATACACTTCTAACTAATCGGCAATCGATAATCGGCAAAATAATAATTGATGAACCAAAAACTTTTAAAAACCTGTAAAAGCTGGCCGTTCTTGGAATCGTTTCGATCTCTTTTCTAACAATGTTGGGCTCTTTTCTCTTCCAGATTCTAAATAAAAAATAATAATAAATCAAAATCATATTATCAAAATAAATAAATAAACTGATAAAATAATCCTAATTCTTTATGCATGCATTTTATATTCTAAAAAACCTAAATGAAACCCTAATGTTTTCAAAATCTAAAATTAAAAATAATAATAAAATGCATATTTTTTAAAAGTAAATCCATTTGTTCAGTTTTTTTCTAAAAATTACGCATGCAGTTGGATTAATTTAAAAAAAAATTAAAACATAAATGAAACCCTAATTTTTTCAATTATACTATATATATAAACCCCGGGCACTCAACGAGAGGCCGCCACGTGGCCGTACTGTAGCACATGAACAGTACCGACCACTGTTCATGCTACAGTAATTTTTTAACGCATCGCTACAGTACTCGCTGCAATTTTTTTTTTTTTTTTTTTTTTTTTTTTTTTTACATAAATTTCCGTATAAAAATTTGTTTTTTAAAAAAAATTAATAACAAAAAATAAAAATAAAAAAATACGAAAAATAATACACTTACAAAAATTTCTTATACAAATTTGTTTCTTTTAAAATACCCAAACAACAAAAAAAAAAATTCAACCGCAACGCAAAAAAAAAAAAAAAAAAAATGTAAACATAAACAAATTATGCTTCCAAGTAAACATATGCATATTTCAAATAACAAAATTATTAATTACACCATACAACCGACAAAATACAAAACACAAAACGCACCCGCCGCAACGCGCGGGTAACCCCGCTAGTTTAATCTATTCCTTACCAGTTGGATTCATCACTTTGAACAGAAAATGATCGGAAAATGAAACCCTAATTTTTTCCCCAAATTTAGATCGCGATTTTTGATAGAGGAGAGATTTTGTGAGTGCGTGAAATTTGTGCGTGAAATTGTGAGTGAGTGAACGGTTTGGAGGGAAGAGAGAAGTGGGGGATAAATTACCGTTTCAACCTTTTTAGGAAAGTAGCGTTTTTTTTTTTTTTTTCTTTTTTTTTTTGAATGAGAGCGGTTGGATTGATTTTGGTCAAATATTTGACTAATTGGATGGACAAGATTCCTTTTTAGACTTTGTAAATTTACACCCCTTTCTAGGGGATCGCAACTCCGAGCTAACTTATGTAAAGTTATTGTGATATGAACACGATTGTACTTATAACAGCGACTCATATAATTTCTATTTTTAATGGGCAGCGGATTCGGGCTTGAAGACGGATATGGTGACTTTGTAGACTTATCTAGACGCAGAGATATGAAATGGATTATTAATTATCTCATCAATGGATAAAGTCAAAGAGCTCAAACATGCTAAAGAAGATAAACTTTGAGAAGACAAGTTGATAAACAAAAGCCACGTAACTCAATTGTTAATCAATACATTATACTAGTACTACGAAACATGTTTCTCGCATCTTTCAAACTTCGTAAATTGTGTAGAAAAAAAAATGTTTTTGCCCATATTTGACCGGCATCTGGTCAGACCAGTCAAAATTAGTAAAAGGGCATATTTTAAAAAGTCCTTCAACTTTCAATTTTTGCATGGATAAGTCCCTGAACTTTCACTTTTTGCATGAATAAACTTCTAAAATCTAAACATTTACAATTTTAAATTGTATAGGATACTCTTACCATTAAATTGTTGTATAATTTCTTTATATTCTATTTCAGTAAGTTGATGGAAGATTTATAACCTACACTAACACAAGTAACTTAATCTATACATACATCTGCATAAATATTTTGTTCATTCTCCGCGTGATTTAAACCTTAGCATTGCTATGAGTTCAACCGCAGCCATACCAATGAGGTACCATGTCACACCAGCTAAAATGACTTGCAGCCACGAGCTGTTAACAACGTCTAGTAGCAAAGAACCACCAGCATGTGACTCAATGCCACCAGCTGTAGTCTCTCCAAGCTGAAAGCGAACTATAACTGATGCAACACTAGCCATCCCAAGAGGAATACCCCATTCATATGGATGACTACTACGAATCTTATTTCGCACCACAAACTCTTCATTGTATGAATCCCTCTTTGATTTCTTGCTAGTTGTACTAGAAGAAGGTTTAGGGTCAGGTTTGCTGTTTGATGACTCTGGCAAGATATATGGTGATGGGGTCCAGTACTCGGATGAACTACTTGATTTTGGTTTTTTAGTCGTTTGTGCTTGTTTTCTAGCAGCAACAGCTTCTTTAAGCTTTTTTATGTCTGGTGATGACTTTGATTGTGTTGAGTTCTCTGCTATTAGTAAGAGTTTTTTGCTTGTTTGAGTTGCGGGCATTCCTGGAATTGGTGGTTGCCAATATAACCAGTTTGTGATTGATCTTATCGCTTGAATTGCTGATATCCGTGCTTCCCAATGTAGGTTTTGGTCCTGATCAACAAAATTTTGTACAACTGATCAATCAAACTGAATATAGAACATGAATAATGCAACAAACACTTCCCAAATTTTATTTAGAATCCTAGTTTATTTTGGGGATTATAGGAAAGTAATTTTATACAAACCTTGGAGCGCTTAGAAGATCCTTTCTCCATGGCTGCTACATATTTATCCTGAAATTTATCTACCTCCACAAAGATGTTTGAAGCAGAAACACCACCATTACTTGCACCAATTCTGACCTTACCACGCGGTTGCTTTGACATAAGAAACTCTAACGCTGCAAGTTTTGACCTCTCAACTATCCTAAACAAGTTAAAAAAACATAGACCATGATTTATATCTGACAATAACATGAAATTTCCTTTAGTAAAACATTTCTTTTTTTTAACAAAATTCATCATTAAGTGTCTTTGGGATCGCTTATTTAAGTGCTTATATGCTTGTTTTTAAAGCAAATAAGGAGTGTTGGTTATTTGGTAAAACTAATTATCTGCTTAAAGCACTTAAAAGTAAGTTAGTTGGTGTTAGGCTGTTTAGATTTGCAATCCCAAATACCCTTAAAAATGAATTATGTTCAATTTTGTATGCTTACGAGATGCAATCAACAGGACATGCTTCAATGGCCTCTTGAACTTTATCTTCAGGGTCAGCCCATTGAGCAATGACTCGGGCTCTACCATAAACAGATTCAATTGCAAATGTCTTTTCGGCAACTAAGGCGCATTTTAAGCAGCCAACACATTTAACTTCATCAACAAATACAGCTCTCTGCTCACTTTCGGATCCATACCATACTGAGTATATAGGTTTTCCTGTATACCCTTTGAAATCTGCAACCTTAGCTTGTTCCTGTGTATGAAAGTATGAAACTTGATTATTCATTTATTCGTAAGAAATCTTCTATACAAGCACTACTTTGACGATTATCTTTGAAATGCATCTCAATAAAACTTAGCTTCTATAAATCACATCTTTTATTGGTAATCAAAACTTCATCTTTAGTCTTTACTATGAAAACTTTTTTTGACTTTTACTAGACATTCTAAATTCAATTTTAATAAAAATAGACGGGTCGCATTTAAGTAACTCTTGGTCTGATAGTTATATTACAGGTTGTTCATCAAAATCAATACCACAAATCGCATATGCTTGTACAAGTGTAACAATTGGACGACGTATATGTTCCAGTCATAAAGGTGCATCTCTGTTTATCGCTTATCAGCTAAAATAATGCACTGTGGGTCAACATTAACATTGTGGGCACGTAATTAAATTTCGCGTGTAACAAAAGGGTAATTTGGAATAAGTACATCTCAGTTTCTATGAGAATTAGTTGCAACTTTTTTATATGATAAACAGGGGCGGAAACAAGGAGGATCACGTGCCCCCCGGCGAAAAAAATTGTAGTGTAAAATTTCTAAAATATATAAACTTTTTTGTAATCCCCCCCCCCCCCCCCCCCCCCCCCAAAAGAACCAATTTGTAGGGTAGTTTCCAAAAATTATTTAAGTGTGACCCCTCGAGCAAAACTTTTCTGGCTCCGCCCCTGATGATAAAGTACTAATGTAATGATTTTTTTGGGATAACTATGGTTTTCGACTTCTTGGCCGACTAATCAGGAGTTCAGGACTTGTGAAGAATTTCAGGACATGGCCAAGTTCTAAAATCAGACATGAATAAGCAACCAATATGAAAACAAACCTTGTCATAATCGAAACGGGAAAGAGGATCAGACAAAACAGCATAAGCTTCATTAAGAATAATAGCCATATCATGTCCAGCCAATCCTGCTATATCAGGATGACACTTCTTTTGCAGTGACCTATACGCTTGTTTTATCGCCATATTATCTGAAGAGCTATCTACACCTAGAAGATCATACAGATCAAAATCTGTTATAGAAGAATTTGAGGACCCTGCAGCTTTGCATACCATAGAGGATGCATGATGATATTTTTTGCATGAAAATGAAGATGTAGCGAAAAAGGGTCTGGATTTGATAGGTGTGAGTGACGATGGTGTAACTGTGGGAGCTGAAAGGATTAAGGAATGCATGGTAATTGATTGACCTCCAATGGAATAGGAATGAAGTGGGGGCAGAGGAGATGGCAGAGGAACAAAGATATTTTGTAGGAGGAAATGTTTAAGATTTTTTCTTCACTTTTTTTCCTTTTTTCTGTCTTTTTTTTCCCTACCACTGATCCTATTTATGGTTTATCCAATTTCTTGATAAGAAAAAGTAAAAAATAATGAGAGCAAATTTTGATAGATAAAAAATTTAAATGTTTACTTGCCGAATTATGTTGATGAACATATGTTAACACTTGTTTATCAACAAAACAGGTTATTTACGTTTAAACATGTGTTCATCTGAATAATTAGCGTAAAACTTTTGTTTAGCAAAACCGGGTAAACCTTGTGTATCAAAAAATTTCCTGAGTTCATCAAAACCTTCCAGTTTAATGCTTTCTAAAAGATTTTTTTTTTTTTTTTTTTTTTTTAATTGATCATCGTTACATACATGTGTAGTGTGGAAGCATGTCGAACATTTGAAATAATAATGACCATTGCAAAACAAAAACCAGATAACCAGTACGATACATTGATGCGACTCTACAAGTATGATGTTTTTATATAGCCAAAACATTTGTCAGTTTGGTTTATAAGCATTGTACTTTATTGTTCACGTATATATATGTATTGTAAAAGAATGGGAAAAATCTTATATTCAGAATTTAATTCGTGTTACGACTTTCTTAAACCATCGACAAGGATGAGCGATATTGAGCCACACACTACAATCTATTAAAAAAATATCTAACACATAAACTTCACTTTCACCAACAATTCTGAACTTCTGGTATATCAAACATATGAGACTCGTAATTACAGATTAAAGAGTTCTCAAGATTCACCTGTACTAAACCATAATCTTTTTTATGGACCATCAACGCATGTGCTCTGTAGGTATAACAAGTAAACAAGTTACAAGTATATAGATACAAAAATAATCTTATTTTTATTTGGACTTCCAATATATCACGCTATATTAGTACAAAAGTTGACCACGTATGCCGAGTACTTGTCACAGAATCTTGGCCGGTTTGAACAAGACGACTATGAGCCACCTGTATTGACTATAATACAGAATAATACCAACAAGCCTTACCAAATGCCTTCATTTTTTCGCAGATATTGAATAGATTGAAAAGAAAATGAGCACACAAAATAAGTTCAAATAAACAATTTACTTGAAAAAAGATCCATTCAATTCAACTCAATCAACCATAATTGAGTTTATATCTCAAAGTCCAAATACCTGTACTTTCAGCTTTAAATTTGCAAAACTAACGAAACAATGCCATGACATGTGGCTTTGCGTAGAAGAAAGGATTCTAAAATACTCAAAAAGGTTAAAATTGCAACCATAATCACTTGAACTCGCCTGGGTGTTTTCCTCGTTATTATGAACTGAAAATGGATTCTTAATACATGGGTGGAATCACACAAGGCCCCTTTGTTTGAAGACTTCAAGCATTGCAGATCCAATCTTTGCTGGTGATTCTACAACTGTCACACCTGCTTCCTTCAGGGTCTTGATTTTGTCTTGTGCTGTTCCCTTTCCGCCTGATACTATGGCTGCAAGTTTCAGAGAAATTTGTTTAGTGATTTGTTTAAACGCATTAATATGCATTTGATTAGTGTAGTATAGTTTATTCTAAAATCATAAGAGACTCATACCTCCAGCATGACCCATACGTCTACCAGGTGGAGCAGTAAGTCCAGCAATAAAACCAACGATAGGCTTATCGGTCCCCGCTTTCCTGTTTTCATATTATAAATATTGGGGTCATAAGAAACTCGTGCCACATGTTGATTACAGTAACTTAGTTCTCTAAAATATTTTGAAACTCGTGAATTTGTTATGTTTTAATGCTATAGGAACCTTTGCTTGCAAATATCAGTGAAAAATGATGAAAAGAGCTATATGAACCTCTTAGTATCTTTAACTTAAGCTATTTGAACACGATCACTAACATTCAAATGTAATTTATTAAAATAACCCCCACAACAAGCTTGTTCATTTTTCATCTTCACTGTGACGACTAATATGAGAGGTCATCAGTAAAAGATCGTGTGACCTAGTTTTATAAAGGGGTATCATATCTGACCTTAATGAGGGCAGCAGCATCTTCTTCTGCAGTACCACCGATCTCACCAATCAGAACAATACCTGCATAGCAAATGCAATCAAGTTTCAGACAATGAAACAAAGTAAACTAACTTAAATGACATGACAAATTCTATTATCACAACAGTACTTGAAAGGTGACTGCTAGACACACAATGCTGTATGCAACTATATATGAATGTGTATTCTTAAAAAGCAATACTGGATGTTGAAATATGAAGCTGTTTTGAGAGTTAGTTATGAGATATCTATACACCTATATCACCATTATATATGTATTTACATCTTAATTAACAGTTTGTGGCTAATATAAAGACATGTTTTAAGAAAGTGCAGTTAACATGTGTTTACTTTTACAAATCAGCAGTGACTTTGCATCACTTTACACTAGCAGTCATTAATTGGTTTTGTCAAGTTGTTAGTATAAATACTCATTTCCTTCCTTTATAATAATCATCCAATACAGAATTCTGTAATGTGTGGGCGTGTGTGTTGCGTGCGTTAACTAATTGTGTACCTGTTTATCTTTCATTGCAATCGTTTGAGTCTGTTTATCAATACAATCATCTGTCTGAGTCAATTAGATCTCCATTACTATTATAAATACATAAGACATATAACCCTTCTTGTTTTCCATGAAAATATAGTGTTTCCTTCATAGTTCCAACTTCTAAGGTTAGAAAGACCAATCCCAGATATAAAATGATAACGAATGTTGACCTTATGAGACAATTAAGGCAACAATGTTTAACTTTTTAACAGAGTAACAGAAAAGGAAGCTGATGTTAAATTCTAACAAAAGCTGTACTAAATTCAAATCTGGAAAGCACTATGTTTTGAATGTTTATGAAAGATAAAAAAGTCCCTAGACTTAGAAGGAAGTAACTTTATACCAATGATTAAACCTATAAAAAGAAAACAATGATTAAACCTATAAAAAGAAAACAAATTTACCAGTAACACATAACTATAATACTATACTTGAAATCTCGAATGCTACACTTATAACTGAACTGTCACCATCCAAAACAATATCTATCTTATAATTGCAACCATCAGTGATCAGTGTTGTAGTTTTCCTCCTCTAGATTATCATTAGTAGCAATACACCGATGTGAAGAGCTGAGCTCTAGTATACTGCAGCAACTAATGCATAATTATAACCATGTGGGATTATAATGACAGCATTGTGACACTTGAGGAAAAAAGTTATCAAAACAATCATTACATTATTTAACTTGTAAAGAGGCCTTCCTGTAATTATATGACCATATATATGTTATCTAAATCGTCTAAAAAAAGCATACCCTTTGATACAAGAATGTAATTTTTTATCTTGGAAGTATGTGTTTTATGTGTCCAATCTGCCTATTGGTGCTTGAGTGCTTCTAAGCTCAAAGAATACTATCTGAGTCTATATGTTAAGTTAATATTTATAATAATTAGTAATAGTGCCAGGAAACTTAAAATGCTAAGCAAAAACTTTTTTTATGATATTTATGTTGGAAACAAACTGGATTTCCATAAATCAAAATAGGATGGCCCTAAAATAAGCTGAGAGCAATTACCCAAACTGAAACAACTAACCAAATTTTAATTCATTCCAAACTTAAGTTACCTTCTGTCTGAGGATCAGCAAGGAACTTCGTCACGCAGTCAACAAAGTTGGTCCCGTTGAAAGGATCACCACCAATGCCTACACAGGTGGATTGTCCTAGGCCAACTTGTGTGGTTTGATAAACCTGCGATAAGGCAAGATGAGCCATTCAAAAAGTTGCAACAGATATTTATTGAAAATGAATATAAGCAACATTGAGGTAAAACAAA
The DNA here is from genome assembly GCA_030686995.1 of Artemisia argyi. Classification (NCBI taxonomy): domain Eukaryota; kingdom Viridiplantae; phylum Streptophyta; class Magnoliopsida; order Asterales; family Asteraceae; genus Artemisia; species Artemisia argyi. The sequence continues at coordinate 161,539,093 of CM060697.1, read as the reverse complement.
GAAATTCTTAAGAAATATTTAATGCCATATCATGTGTGATAATAACCCCCTCAAGTCCGAGCACCCACCCCAAACCCGATTGTCGCCTTCTCTAGTACATAATGATAAGAGACACATGAAACAGTTCTGTAGTGAACCTCCTAACCATCAAAAAATCCTAAATGGAGTAACAACTTAAAGCATATCTCACCGCTTCGTACGTGAGTGTACCGGACCGAGATACAATACCGATGCGCCCTGGCTTGTGGATGTATCCAGGCATGATTCCGATCTTGCACTCTCCAGGCTTGATGATACCTGGGCAGTTGGGACCAATCAACCGTGTTTTTGACTGCTGAAGAAGAGCAGCCTTTACCTTAACCTATATACGTATAATTATCGACAGACAAAAGGTTAGCATTATACTAAAGTGAAAGCAAGGTTAATCAGTTTTAAAATGATATCAGATATAAGAAACGCAGCATACCATGTCATGTTGTGGTATTCCTTCCGTAATACAAACAATCAAATCAAGTTCCGCTTCCAGCGCCTCCATGATTGCTGCTGCAGCAAAAGGTGGAGGCACGTAAATCACTGATGCATTAGCCTTGGTTTCAGCTTTCGCATCTGCAACACTGTTGAAAACAGGGAGCCCTAAATGCTCCGTTCCACCCTTCTTGGGAGTAACTCCACCAACCTACAAGACAACATAATTTTTCATAACGTCAATTAAACCTCTCAATCTCCATATCCCAAAAAAATACCATTCCAACACACTAAGTACGCTTATGCTCAAAACCTTATTTGTTTTCAAGAAGCCCCAAATTAAGTAATTATGCCCGAGTAGCTTATTTCCTTCCAAAAATGATATAAGCCTTTTGACATAAGCTTAACCAACACTTTCTAAGTGTTAATAGCTTTTCCAAATACAATAAGTTATTAAGCACTTGAAATATGCTTTACCCAAACACCCCCTAAACAAACACATACACAAAAACTAGATGCAAATATGCTATAAATAATACAAAACAACAAAAACTAGATGCAAATATGCTATAAATAATACAAACCAACAAGTAATAACTTATGCAATTAAAGAGTTGTATATAAATATTAATCTCCAAACAAATTCAAGTCATGCTTTCTAAAATGATTAATAAAAACTTCCAAAACTAACGACCGGATTGTATATCAATTAATAGTTTCATAGATATTCTCCACGTCATACTTGCGTCATTCCAAAATATAGAACTAGAAAAATATTCATTTATAATTATCCGTAAGCCGTTACAAACAAGAGACCGTAAACAATTAATTAACTTGTTCCACTACCTTTCTATATCACTCATCTCCCTATTTAAACACAATATTCATTTAAGACCGTCCACAACATTTCTCGCAACCAATCGCCCGTGCGAGTTGCAAATCATCAGTGACAACTAACTTGTTCCACAAGTTTTCTCTAAGTACAATACTGTTTACGCATAAACTATTAGACAAACATTATTTGGTAACATACGCGCCATTTCCGCAATTAACAACACAAAATCAAAATAATAATTTCCACGGCGCTACAAACCGCTTTCTAACCAACTAAAAACATTATAACTTCCTCGACAAGTTTTCGCTATTTCCCAATTATATTTAAATCATTATTATTATTTAAGTGAGTGTCATTTCCGTAATTAAAACTACAAACTAATAATTTAACAGATCAGAAACCCTAGATCCAACAATAAAAAGATGACGTCAGCAAATAAAATAGTTAAAAATAATATACCATCTTAGTGCCGTATTCGATGGCTTGTTCGGTATGAAAAGTTCCATTTTTACCAGTGATTCCTTGACAAATGACACGTGTGTTTTTATCAACGAATACGGCGGGTGGAGGAGGAGCTGTAGCGAAGGACCGCGATGAGGATTGGGAGATCGGTGATGATGATTTAAGTTTTGTTGAGAGGTTAGCGACGAATCTAGCCGCTTGACGAGACATAATAATAATAATGGCGGCTTAAATCTCTCTCTGTGTGTGTGTTTTGATTTGGGGGAAGACCTTTGAATGAGAGAGCCGACGACGACAAGTTGTTTATTATTTTATTAAATGAATGGAGGAATAAAGTTGGAGAAAAAGGGCACAATTTGGGGGTGTGAGTGTGGGAAATGTGAAATGTTATTCGGGTCGGGTCGGGTTGGGTCATATTATTTGAGCTAATTTTTTGTACATTGGTTTGTACTTTTTTAGGTGAGAAATGTGTTACTCGCGCAATGATGTGATGACGATGGAAAAAATATGTAAAGCATGAATAGTTGACGATGATATATAGTGATGGTAAAAAAGAAAAATTCGGTGGTGGTTGTTGGCAATGATGTTAACCTGTTAGGTGAGGATCATGGTACTCACGTAATGATGTGATGACGGTGGAGAAAATACGTAAAGCATGAGTAGTTGACGCTGATATATAGTGATAGTAAAGAAGAAAAATTCGGTGGTGGTTGTTGGCAATGATAATTGTTGATTGTAGTTATAAATAAGAGATTTATGTATCATTGCTTATGACGTAAAAATGGATCAATATACTTCATTATATTATGCAACTCATCATGAAGATAGATTTATGTAATTCTTTGATAAAATTATATGAGATGTAACTAGATATGAAATAGATGTAACTAGATACGAAATACAATTAAATCAACAACTATAATAATTGTGTCGTGAAATGTATTAATACAACATGTTTAATGTTTATACTATAGACATTGCTACGTAAGGTTGTCCGTAAAACTATTCATGAAATAGTAAGTTGCAGATTTTCTAATCCTTTTTGGTTTACGATTAGCGTACTGATATTATATAAATATTTAGTTACAAAATTGAATTTTAAAGATTAAATGATCATTATACATATGTAGTTAAGAACTCAATGATCATTAATATAGACTTGTGTTGCTACATATTTGCATGTATAATGTTTTAACATACATTTTAATGTTCAGATTAATGTGTATAGTTACTAATAATTGGTAATTATAATGAATAATTATTACTTTCATTAAAAAAATAAAATAAAATAAAATTCTAGCAAGTGTGTAAGCTTACAAATTCTAATACTTCTGACAATAAATGTTCTAGATGTTTGATCTTTAGTAGAGATAGAAATAGTGATAGAGATAGAGATTTTCTAAAAGAATTGGTTCTATTTTATATTTTGTTCATAATCATATCCAAATATTACAAGTGTCCTTGACTTAATTTCTTTCACTTCATTTAATAATTTTGAAACATACTACAATTGTATGAGCATGAACATAAATAGAAACAAATTATAAGAGGGAAAAAGATAAATAGATAAATAAATGAGGGTTAACGTTCAAAGCTTCTTGAGTCGTGAATCGTTGTAACGGTACATTATAAATTTAGTTCTCAAATTCAGTTGTGTTCATTTAGTTATTTTTAATACTAGATTCTTATTTATCATGATACTTTCATAACCATTCATCTTTGAAACCAACTTTTGTTTTGTCTCATACAACTCTTGCACGATATTCGTTTCTTCTTACACAATAATATATCATAGGGAAACACAACATCCAAAATGTATGTTAAGGATAATGATAAAGTCTAGACTTTGTCAATAACTTACTACACGTTATCTTGTATATAGTTGTAGGTGGTCCTTATATTTAGTCATACTATTTGTAAGTATATTTGATTACTTGCTTTATAAACAATGCCACCATGAGAAATATATACAAAACTTTCTAAGCTTTCTTGCTCTTGATTTCTCATGGTATCAGAGCTTTTAAAAAAGTAAATGAGCTACGATCTTCCATTACTTTACAATATTTTTTCACTACAAATCGTCCAGCGATGTTAATCATCACTAAAACATCACGAGTCCCCCATTCCGGATGCTTGTCTTGAAAAATCCACACAAGTCATGTTGAAAGTCCAACCACAACATCATCACATGTACCCACTACAATCTTGAACCCATAACCAAAATAGGTGTTTTACCCACTAAAATCTTAGAACCATCACCAAAATAGGTGCTTTGTTTTTTAAAGTGTTATTTATAAAATAGGTTTTTGACAAACTAGTAAAAATGTTTATTTAACATGAAACCAAAATCTACGTTTTCACTATTTGTAGTTGGATGTAAATGTGTGGAATCTTTGAATAAGTCATCCTCTTAACAAATCATGTTCAAGTTATTCGGCCATGATATTTTATTCATTTGTAAGCGGTTTAACAAAAGTAGTGATGAATTTTTTCAACTCTTATGGTGACCGCCATAAGGATATTTGCACCCCGTTATATTATATGAGGGTAACACTCTTACCAAAAAAGCTATATGGATAGTTGGCTGATGCGTAGGGATTGCACCAAGCTTTACCTCTCGAGGGATCTCGAGAAGCTTACAACCCTCACCAGGCAGTGTACCTGATAGTTGTAGTATAGTATAGTGACAAGTACCGGGGGATTGATCGTTCAGCTAGGAATAGTGTCGCTAGGATTAGAAAACCTAAATACTAGTTCTAAAGGTGAGGGATGATTATTTTTGTATTTTTATATTTTTTAGAAAGCAAGTAAAAATCTCGGGTTTGAAGGATTTGGGCGGAATTAGTTGCTAGTCAACTAACCCAATACTAAAGATGCAATCAAAATGAAATACTAAAAATGAAAATAAACTAAATTATACTAAGGTTGCGAGCAATAAGTGGAGAAAATGTGTTTACTTAGATTTCACTACTCCCTAGACATCTTTTACACGTTAATTACTTGTTATAGTTGCATGGATGACGGATTGTATTCCTTAATATCATTCATGGGGTGGCGCACTTAACTCCCCAATTATATGAGCTCTTATCTCCTCCTATATCATGCCCAGCACAACCATAGGAATTATAAACAGTGGCTCATGCATTAAATACAACCAATAAAGATCTAGTGTACATCGGTTCATGTTTCTTAAGACGTTCAAGCATGTTACCAATTGGAGATCTGCCAGTTTTCTTAAGCCTAACATAAAAATCATTCATCCATTACAATTATAAACAAGTAATCAACATATAATTAACATCTAGGTTTTATTAGATCCAAGCAAACACAAGATAGATCTAGCCTAGCATGATGGAATTAAGACAAGAACAAGATATAGACAACCAACACATAGACATATTGATTGAATTAAAAGAACACTTATCTCAATTACACATGAAAGGTATCAAGGGCTTAGAACCCTTGAAAAACCTGTAAAATTCGCACCAAGTTCGTACTTAGGGTTTCTCCAAAACTTCTCTCTTTTTAATGTGAAAATTAGAAAACTATATATAGGAAAAGGGGTCTGACGGCGTCAAGACCAAACTTGTGACGCCGTCACCTCGCCGCCAAAACTCTTCTCGGACTGCCTTGATCTACTTTTGACGCCGTCATGTATTGTGCATTTCCAGGCCGTCATGAATTTTACTCTTGACGCCCTACTTCGTGACGCCGTCAAATCTATACTGGATCGTCATGGAATTTGCTCTTGACGCCGTCAAGGATTCCTTCTTGACGCCGTCACGTACTGTTCCCAGCAAGGAAAATTAAGACTTTAGCGTTTTCTTCACTTTTATGCTCCAAAAACGTCCGAATTTCTTCATTTTCCAGTTTTCACTCCCAAAGTACCTAAAATCACAAAAGGAACGATTTAGGGCAATATTTGATCAAATAAAGTCAATTCCGGGCTTAAATGACCCCTAAAAGTGGTTCATTTTTCGCCTCATCATAGGGAATAAACATTTCCCTTACACTTGAATCTTTACATACTTTACAATGAACTATTCTATTGACTCGAATTAAGAAAATCAAAACACTTGAAGCACTTTTAAGATTAACGTACATATGGGGGTAATAAATGATGTTCTTCCCCATTACTCCATAAATAAGTACTTTACCTATGAGTCCCAATCGTCCCAAAACAATATGTACAAGAATATGACTCGACTTAGCAACCATGTAATCAATTAGAAAGTTAACTTAGGGTTTAACAAATAACAATAATGCACAAAAAATGAGCGCATACACGGAAGGCTAAGGCGATTTGAGTGTACATTTAAGTGGGGTGTAAAAAATTCTTTCTTTAAGTAAAATGCTTAAAGTTAGAAACGAAAAGATAGGCTCGGAGGGGTGTACTAGGGGTTTCGTGTACTAAAAATGAGTACAATGCTAAGGGTGTGGGAAAAATTAGTTGACTTAACTAGCCAAATAACATGACTTAAATGGTCAAGTAATTATAATACGGGTTTAACACAAGGGTGATCCTAATGCCTCTTATCATGTAGTAAATCCTACCACACGAATGTAGTCTCACTAGCGGTCTCAGGATGCATCACTAACGCAAGTTCTAGAATCTAAATGCTACCGGTACACTCATAAGCACTAATAGTAAATGTTTTTCCTATCAAATCTAAAGGCGAACCTCACATATTTGGGTGGAAAATTTTTATGAATATGCGGTTATGTGCTAGTCATACAATCTCCTATCCATGAGACGCTTGCTATGGCTAAAGTTTCACTCCTAAATGTTGTAAAAAATTTTAAATTTGGCGCTAAAATTGCACTAACAAGTATTTCTCATAGTTTTATTACACATCTACCATCAAACAAAACAAACTCAAACGAAAGTGCATATGTAAGGTATCATCTTTTTACCCTCCCCTTACACTTAAGATGAACATTGTCCCCAATGTTCAAGTAAAGAATGTAAAAGTGAAAAAAGTAAAAAGAATGAAATCAAATACTCCCCTGATTCGCTCGGTATGGATAATAAGGTGACCAGGTTAAATCTTCCTCCAAGAAAATGAACAATCAAAGCTTCCCTTCCAGAATATAAATCACCTTCTTGTCACACATAACCTGTAGAACCTGAGAAAATAGACAAAACAACCTCGCGTAAAATCGGCGGCATCCTATATAAGTTACTAAATCCTAGAAAACAAAATAAGATATAATGCTTGTGGAATGAAGTTTGCAGATTTCCTGGAGATTATAAAACTTAATAATTCACAAAAACCATAAGACTCCGTTAGAAAAACAAAACTGGTAAAATTTCCAGATTTTTACACTTGACGCCGTCAAGTGTTAACTCTTGACGCCGTCAGAAGTGACCTGCAGAAATTCTTATGTTAAGTTTCCGGAAAATTTCTGGAAAAACTTGGTCCTACTTCCTGGAAAATCCTGCAAAACTTCATCATGACTCAATACAAGCATTTGACTCTAACAAGTACGAATATACATGTTCATTTAATATTGTGGAGAATCATGATCGATTTGTTTCTTAAAAACATATTTGGGGTTTCCCCTTACACTTATCTTTTGCAAAAATACTTTTAGGTGAAGTTAAGACTAGGTCAAAACAACAAAGTAAAGTATTTCCACTATTTTAGTTGAGAAACATGATCTACCAACAATAAAAATTAAGCATGCATACGGAAGCAAATAACAAACAAACAAAAAATAAAATCACACAAAACATGGGTTGCCTCCCAAGAAGCGCTTTCCTTTATTTACGAGTCTTGTAGCTAGACTCAAGGTCATGGGTTACTACGTGATACGGGTGAGTTCCTCGTTGAGGACATCTTTGGGATCAAACTTAGGTTTCAACTTCCTATCGGTTTCCTTAGTATGGTATGACCTCTCAAACTTTTCTCCATCCGGATCATACAAAGTCATCCTCATATGTCATGATCCGTCACCTTCTTTAGGTGGCTTGTCCCACCTCCATTTACACTTTTCTCCCTCTCTTTTCCACTTATTCATCTCTATATTAATGGGCATTACGCTCAAGAACTCAATCATCTTCCTAAAGACTAAGGGATCCTCAAAGTGGTCTAGTTCTTCATCTCTAGCTATGAGTTGTTCCACCGAATGTGTTTTCTCAATGAAATTTTTTTCTAGATAAAATGGGCATTGAGGTCCTATAAAGTTCTTTTCTATCCAAGGTCCATATCTAGATGGTCTCATATTCATCTCTACCCAATGCGGTATCGGTTCATCATCACAATCATAACTATGCTTCTTTAAATCGTATACCGACCAAGTATCGCCTTCACCTACCGCTATCTTAGACTCCTTACAATCTATCATGGCGCTAGCGGTTGCTAAAAATCCTCTTCCTACCAATAATGGGCATGTAGTATCACTAACCATGTCTAGGACGTGAAAATACGCTAATATAGTTAACTTTCCTACGTGAACAACTACATCCTTAATCATTCCAACCGGGTGGGCAATACTCCCATCCGCTAGCCCTATCAATACCTCCGTTTCCTCTAGCTTCCCTAGCTTAAGAGCGGTGAATAAGGATAAGGGAATCAAGTTGAGGCTTGACCCTAAATCGGCTAATGTATCGAAAGCTTCGGATCTTCCTATCTTACAAGGCAAAACAAATATACCCGGATCATCAAGCTTTTTAGGCAACTTGTTTTGAACGAAGGCGGTCCCATTTTTACCTAGCTTAAACTTCTCATATTTTTCTAGGAGGGCACTATAGTAAGGAGCATGCGCTAAGACATTAATGACGGGGCGTTCAAGGTGAAGTTCTTTGAATTCATCGTCAAGGTCTTGCGTAAGAGGTGTTTCAACTATGCTTTTGATCGGCTCTATATTGGGTGTTTTATTTGATTGGTCCTCTTGAAGAATTTGGTTTTGTTTGAAACACGTGCTCGTGGATTTAACCGAGTAGTATTGTGGACACGAAGTGGGTAACGAAACTGAAGATATGGAATTAACGTTTAGTTTCGGATTCTTGATTGTGTCGCTTGGGAGTGCTCCCATTTCTCGGTAATTGAGAACTTTCAATAATGCGTCAATTCTAGTGGTCATCTCGCTTTGCTTTTGTTTGAAATCGGCTTCAAACTTAGATATGCGAGCTTCTTGAGATGCCATGAACTTAGACATCAATCCTTCAAGATTGTTGGTACTACCATAATTGTTAGAAGGATTGTTGTTGAAAGTACGGTTGGAGGGTGGACCATTTGGTTGGTAACGATTAGGCGGATTGGAAGAATTGGGTTGATTTTGTTTCCACCTAAGGTTTGGGTGATTTTTCCAAGAGGGGTTGTATGAATCACCGTACGTGTTTGGCTCGGGCTTGAAAGTGTACCACTTATCTCCCGCTTCGTCAGTACGCGTGGATGCGTAGTCCGCAAAAGCTGTTCCAGGGAGTTCCACACAATCACGAGTGTCATGGGGACCACTATAATTCGCATGAAGAAGTGATTTTGTTCACTTGGCTTGAAGGTTTAGGAGCTTCGTAGGATTTCATGAGAAACTTGACTTGGTCCTCAAGTTCCATGATCCTACGGTCGGGAGTGCTAGAATTGTTCGAAGGCAAAGATATTGCCTTGACCGTTTTGTTCAAGTCACGGGGATCATTCCAACTTTCGTTGTCATAGAGAGCAAGATCTTCTATGAGTTCCCATGATTGTTCCGCACTTAGATCACGTAGCTTACCACCGGCCGATTGGTCAATGGCTCGCCTCGTGGAGATGTCGATATGGTCATAAAAAATTTGGACTTGGAGCCAAAGATCTATGCCATGATGAGGGACTTTTTGGACTAAGTCCTTGAAACGAGTCCATGCTTCATAAAGAGATTCATTTTGATGTTGTTGGAACATCAAGATGTCATTTCTAAGCTTAGTAGTTCTCCCCGGTGGGAAAAATTGAGCAAGGAAACGAGTGGTGAGATCATCCCATGTGGTGATGGATCCCGCGGGTAAACGCTCAAGCCATTGACTAGCTTGATCCCGTAGAGAGAATTGGAATAGGCGTAATCGGGTTGTCTCTCTAGTTTCAACACCTAAGTCTATGGAATCTACAATTTTGAGGAAGTCCTTAAGATGTTGGTTTGGATCTTCGGAACGAAGTCCATGGAATGCACATCCGCTTTGCACCAACCAGATGGTGTCGGATCGCAAGGGGGTCACATTGGCTCCGGTGAGCTCAATGGTGTTTCGGTAGCCTTGGTGGCTAGGTCGGGGAATACTCTCCTAAGGTTCGGGGCCTAAGGGGTTCTAATGGTGGGTTTTGTTGTGGTGGGATGACGGGTTCAAAGATGTTCCCGTTGTCCATGATGTCGGGTGGTGAAGAGTTACGAACAAAGACACAAAGAAACAAGATAGACTAAAGAAAACCTAAAAATAAAAATAAAAATCTTACTAGAAAGGAATCTAGCAAGTAGACCTAATAAAAAGAAATTCTAACCTAGACAATAACTATTCCCCGGCAACGGCGCCAAAAACTTGATGCGTAGGGATTGCACCAGGCTTTACCTCTCGAGGGATCTCGAGAAGCTTACAACCCCCACCAGGCAATGTACCTGATCGTTGTAGTATAGTATAGTGACAAGTACCGGGGGATTGATCGTTCAGCTAGGAATAATGTCGCTAGGATTAGAAAACCTAAATACTAGTTCTAAAGGTGAGGGATGATTATTTTTGTATTTTTATATTTTTTAGAAAGCAAGTAAAAATCTCGGGTTTGAAGGATTTGGGCGAAATTAGTTGCTAGTCAACTAACCCAATACTAAAGATGCAATCAAAATGAAATACTAAAAATGAAAATAAACTAAATTATACTAAGGTTGTGAGCAATAAGTGGAGAAAATGTGTTTACTTAGATTTCACTACTCCCTAGACATCTTTTACACGTTAATTACTTGTTATAGTTGCATGGATGACGGATTGTATTCCTTAATATCATTCATGGGGTGGCGTACTTAACTCCCCAATTCTATGAGCTCTTATCTCATCCTATACCATGCCCAGCACAACCATAGGGATTATAAACAGTGGCTCATGCATTAAATACAACCAATAAAGACCTAGTGCACATCGGTTCATGTTTCTTAAGACGTTCAAGCATGTTACCAATTGGAGATCTGCCAGTTTTCTTAAGCCTAACAAAAAAATCATTCATCCATTACAATTATAAACAAGTAATCAACACATAATTAACATCTAAGTTTTATTAGATCCAAGCAAACACAAGATAGATCTAGCCTAGCATGATGGAATTAAGACAAGAACAAGATATAGACAACCAACACATAGACATATTGATTGAATTAAAAGAACACTTATCTCAATTACACATGAAAGGTATCAAGGGCTTAGAACCCTTGAAAAACCTGTAAAATTCGCACCAAGTTCGTACTTAGGGTTTCTCCAAAACTTCTCTCTTTTTAATGTGAAAATTAGAAAACTATATATAGGAAAAGGGGTATGACGGCTTCAAGACCAAACTTGTGACGCCGTCACCTCGCCGCCAAAACTCTTCTCGGACTGCCTTGATCTACTTTTGACGCCGTCATGTATTGTGCATTTCCAGGCCGTCATGAATTTTACTCTTGACGCCCTACTTCGTGACGCCGTCAAATCTGTACTGGATCGTCATGGAATTTGCTCTTGACGCCGTCACCTACTGTTCCCAGCAAGGAAAATTAAGACTTTGGCGTTTTCTTCACTTTTATGCTCAAAAAACGTCCGAATTGCTTCTTTTTCCAGTTTTCACTCCCAAAGTACCTAAAATCACAAAAGGAACGATTTAGGGCAATATTTGATCAAATAAAGTCAATTCCGGGCTTAAATGACCCCCTAAAAGTAGTTCATTTTTCGCCTCATCATTGGCATTCTATTATTGTAAACATAAAACTTTTTGAAAATAATGTTGATTAAAGTCTATTAACATATGTTAGTTTACAAGTTAGACAACATAGATGATACATTCACATTCACATTCACATAACGATTAAAAGCGTTTCACACATAAATGTGTCAAGAAAATTTGGACAGTGAAAAAATAAGAAAGAGAACATACAATATAATTTGATTGATGTGCCACACTTGACAAACTTATGTGTGAAACTTTTTTTTTTTTAACATCATGTGGATGCATAATCTCTTGTTAAACAAACGCAAACACCTTCTTGTAAAGTCGCGAAGAACTTTGTATCAAACATGTATACTTTATAGTCACTTGAAGCTCGTTTGTGCTTATCTCAACATAAAAGACATTTTTTTCCTTATCAACTATTACCATAAACCCTTACGAGTATTAGAGCAAATTTGGTTAAAACTCTTATAGCAAATTATTTTGTGTGTAAAGTACGAAGTATCTATTCCAAATAACATAAAGAAAAAACACATTTGCTTAAAACTTAAAAACTTAATAAATGAGTAATCTTAGATTTTTAGAGGTGGCAATCCGTGCTCAAATCATAAAAATAGGCTTTTATGAGCTAATTTGTAATCATCATTTACTTGAACTGGGCATGTATAAGTACTAGGACTGCAATCAAGTCAAACTTTTATCAAGCAACTCGAGCTCGAGCTTGACTCGATCAAGCCAAGCTTTTATCAAGCTTAAGCCCAAGCTCAAGCCCAAAATTTAGCTCGAAACATATAACGAGTCAAGCTCAAGCTTTTGATAGCTTGGCTCGAGCTCTTATTAAGCTTTTTCGAGCTTAAATATATATATATATATATATATATATATATATATATATATATATATATATATTATTTATTTTCATAATAAATTTATATACTCCCCCATCTCAAAAATATTGTCCATATTCCTTTTTAAGTAAAAACTAGAGAATATAGTAAAGGAATATTCTTTTTGGGTGGTTGAAAACTAAAATGACTCCACTTTTATTAAACTTTATAATTCTTGTCTTCTGACAATTATTTTGAGACGGGGGGAGTAAGTAATTAAGGGCTAATTTGAGTATTACCCTAATTATAAGTACTTATTTCATAAATAAATGAATAATGTATTATTTCATAAATAAATGAATAATGTATTTTAGAAAGACTTTTTACCTTAAGTAATCTAACGATCTATATTCTAGCGCCTCGTTTCTCTTCTCTGATCATTCAACAACCAAGTAAGTTTCTCTCTTTATTTTTCCAGAAAAAATTGTAAGGTTACTTATCAACAACTTTTATTTGATAATGTTAACTGTTAACATCAACAAAAACTAATCATATTTATAGTCTAATCAATATTTATACTATGAGCTGAATATCGTGTATATTGAAAAAAATAAACCATTTATATAGTATATGATAAACTAGGGACCAGGGAGATGCTTTTGTTAAGCATGAGTGCTACCTCCATCTTTTAAATCTATATTTTATAAACGGTGTCACTATTTTGAGATAATGTGAGCTACTAATTTGATTTTCAAATATGGTTTTAGTTTGTTTTACTTTATAAATATATTTATTGATGAGTTTGGCTATTAAACACATTATTTTTTATGCATTCAAGCTTTTAAGCCAAGCTCAAGCTTTGTTCAAAATATACTTAAGCCAAGCTCAAGCTTAGATGATTAAAGCTTGACAAGCTATCAAGCCTTGTCAAGTTCAAGCTCGGCTTGACTCGATTGCAATCCTATGTATGACTTTTTCAAAAGTTAAATGACATTAATAGGCACATGTTTTATCCCAATTGGAGTACATTGCAAGAATTTTGTTTTGTAAAAAAAAAAAAAAAAAAAAAAAAAAAAAAAAAAAAAAAAAACTTATAAATAAAATATATTTAGTTATTTAAATATAAATAAGGTATTACATTTGAGGATTTTTTTCATCATTTCATGTATTTTCTAAAGCGATTTGTATAATATGAGTCCGTTTAACCCGTATCCGTTTGAACCCAAGCCCATTTGAACGAGTGGCCCGAGCCCGCTCGACCTGTCCGTTTTGCCACCTCTATCTAAAATATCACTACTCATAAAAGGAAATATAATCTATTAACTATATATAAATACTTTATTACATGAGAAAATACATACACAAATTAACGTTACTATAAACCCTTGTCACTATGCGCAAATAATCATTTAATTTATTAAACTTATTAATAAACACGTTATAAATGACTATTTACAAATTAAACAAACCGCAAACACCATTTTAGCAAGTCTTTGTACTTTAAGTCAAACTAGTTAATCAACTATATCCGAAACCTAGGAGAAGGAAGAACACAGACAAAGCTGAAAACCCTTTAAAAATGGGGGTTTCAATTTCTTTCATCGGAATCGCAGTTACAGTCGCTCTGATTTCACTCCTCTTCACGTTATTTAATCCACTCTCTAATTATCATCCTCCTGCATCACCACCCACTCCAGTATGTATTACTTTATTACTTTATTATCATTAATAAATGTTGTAGTAGATCAAGTAAGCTTGTAGTTGCATATATATTTAGCAATTACTGCTTGTTATAATGGTTTCGTAACAAAGATCTTTCATTTGTGTCATTGTGTTCTTAAAGCGAATAATTAGACAATGACCCTTGTATGATTAGATCATTAGGATTACACTTGCTTAATGTATGTAACACCCCGCAAAGCCGAAAGCAATGGACTACTTGGATAATCTTGCGGTTTACTAAAAAACCATGATGGAAGGATATGCTAGTAGGCTATTACTTGAAGGTTATAAGAGGCTCAAATGTCTTATCTAATACCGATGTGGGACGGTTGTTACACGTTACCTTTTTCAAAGGATGTGCTTTACCGTTGTTTTTCTGTCATACCATAGGTTTTAGCCAGTGTTCTGTAATCAAAGTTTTCAAGGGGTAGATAGGAATCATTTGCATTTGCTACTATGTATCTGGATTCGCTTAACTGAAATATTTTATGGCAGAGATTGTTCACAGTAGAAGATCTAGCGATATACAATGGGAGTGATAATGGCTTGCCCATCTTGTTAGGAATTCTTGGGTAGGTACTCACTTTTTCACTCTTTCTTTCTGTTGTATGAATATTCTTCTTTTGAACTATTGTTAGTAGTTTTTTAGTAACAAACTCGATTGTGTTTAGGTTTGGGAATTGGGATGTCATGATAATAACTCGCTGATGTGAATTGTTTTGTTCATGAGAAAATCTTGATAATTCCATTTAACTAATTTCCTGATATCCATTTCTAGCATTGTTTGAAATTAAGTTCATGTTTTAACTTAGAATAACATTTCTTAATTGTATTGAAAGTAATAACACATACCAAAGTTTTTGTCCTGAAAATTGAGGAAGATCTGATTTAAATAGTTGCTCTGAACGATTCCCGGAAGAGAGAGTTTAAAGATTAGGTATATTTGATGTATGCATAGATATCGTGACATTGATAAGGTGGCCTTAATTTATTGTTTTTTTTCTTCTTGTGTGTGGAACATCAGGTCAGTATTTGATGTGACGAAAGGAAAGTCTCATTATGGGCCGGGAGGCGGCTACCATCATTTTGCTGGAAGGTGTTATCTTTTTCCCTACTACTTGACCTGATATGAATTTTTCATAATTACAACATGTGTCTCCTAGAAGTTACGTGTGCCTATAAATGCTGGTAAGGTGTTCATCAGTTGAACTGACTGAACACAAAAGTTATGCACAGTTTACCAAAGAGCATTAAGTTTATACAGTCAATTGACCGAAGGGAATTTTATATCTCCGAGTAATTCACTTGTTTTAGAAAACATTTTATGTTTTATGATTGTCTTTTATCATTTTGGTCTGATCTTATTTCGTTTTCTCTTTTTCATTTCAGAGATGCTTCCAGGGCATTTATCTCCGGAAACTTCACAGGTACGTTTGTCAATCCCTGTCAAACACCTCATCTGTTGTTGTGACACGTGATGCTTGTTTACCTGAACGTTAATGCATGACAAGCAATATGTTTTCAATATTTTGTTATATAATCTGTGTATTTTAAGAAAAAAAAAAAAGTAGATGAATTTGGTATACTTCAAGTAACAAGTTGTGGAAGAAGTTATCATTGTGAACTTGCATATATTAACTTTGGTTTATTATCATTTAACGGATACAGGGGATGGACTTACTGATTCTTTAGTCGGTTTATCCAGCACCGAGGTAAATAATGTTTAGTCTTTGTGACTGATTCTATTAACAATAGAGTAATGCGTCATATTCGTATGATAGTCAAAACATTTAACACCCTATCTATAATTTATAGGTGAAAAGTATAGTTGAATGGAGAGACTTCTATTCCAGGACATACATGTAAGTTTATGTTTGTGCTTGTACAATCGATCTATACTTGTCTTAACACACATGTAGAGTCGAATTTTGCTAAATTGGGCGGGGGAAGTAATTATGTTAGTGCTTGTACAATCCATCTATAATCCTCATTATCTCACTGTTGAATCTGATATTGTTTGATTGGTGGTATCAGATTTGTTGGCAAGTTAATTGGCCGGTATTACAACAGCGAGGGCAACCCCACAAAGTATCTTAAAGGAGTCGAAGCAAAGGCAGCAAGAGGAGCACAGTTGATGGAGAAGCAAAAGCAGGAAGAAGCCAAAGTACCTGGCTGCAATTCTAAGTGGAGCCAGAATGAGGGTTCTGAGGTACGCCAGTCAACAATTATATCTTATAATTTCATTTGACTTTTAAGGCCAACCACAATTCGTTATAAATTTTTCCTTCTATGTTTTTGTATCAATGCCAGATATTAGTCAAAGTTATTTGTTTGACTCCAAAAGTCAAAGTTATACTATATTTCAGGATTGTTTTAGGTGTTCATAAGTTATATTTTGATGTATATGGCAGGTGTGGTGTGACCATGGATACCCACGGTTAGTTCAAAGACCACTAGAAATAGCTTTGACTGGGAAAATGAGCAAACGCTGTGCTTGCTACAATGAAACGGATTTAGACCAACCAGGTTTAGAAGTTTATGAAGGTTGCGGTTACTTATCTAAATCATGTCGGCTGTGATTCTCATGAAACGAGTGCCATTGGCTTCATAGTCTGCTATAGATTTTTGTTCTTGATTATTTATAGTGATCTTATAGAAAAATTTTCGTTGAAAATCACGTGTGTCTATTTTGACATCATTAGAAGACCATTTTCTGTTACTAATAGTATACAGTAACATATTTATTGACGCTGACCAATTGATCGTGTGAATAGTGGAGTGTGGTGTGATCTTGTGGGTTTTAAGCTAGCAATTTGTTAAAAAGAACACATTTTAAAGGCATGCTTTGCATCAAATTTGTTTCCAGAGCAGCCTATGCACTTTATTTTATGTTTAATTAACTGTAGTTGATAACTAAAACAATTCAAAAGCTAATATTTTGGCCTGAATAATAATGGGGGTTGGATTAGCTTATTCCCTCAGTTTATTTACTTAGACCGGCCGTAATGGGTCATTTAATGACCACTACGGGTTAAAGGTGATGAAAATTTGAGAGGTAGGAGTGATATCTGGGTGGATATGATGAAGGATGTTACCATTACCACTAGTCCTATATGAATTTGAAAAAAAGTCGATAAACGTACTTTTTAAGTCTCAAGTCTTATGAGCTTATCAATGACATAAAGTACCCAAAAGTCGAGTGGACTTTTCAGTCTCACTTAAGCTTACAAGCTTAAAAAATATGTTAATACAAACATTGCTAAATGTTATCTTTTGCATAGTTAAAATAATTGTAACTAGGGTCAATCGGGTCGACCTGAACCCGAGTTAGCCAAACGACCCTATTTAGTATTTAGGTTACTCGGGTTGACACTCCGATTTCTTCACAAGAGGTTTCATGTAGAAACATACCTTATTAGTTACACGTGTTAGGTTGACCAAAGAAATGATCAAAAACGGCTACGAAGATACCCCGGTTAAATCTCGTACTTCATCACCGACTAAGCTTACTCGAATAATCCAGACAACGAAAACAATCAACCTATTACAGTTTTATTGACATTGTATGTCTCTTTATAAAATGTTTGACACATGGCAGTGGTTACATATGTCTAGGGGGTGTTTGTTTCAGCTTATATAGCCGGCTTATAGCTTATTTGGTTTTGGACTTGGCTTATTTTGAAACTTTCAGCTTATATAATTCTTTGCCAGTTTGCCTCCAATATTCATTCACTCCAAACAACAAATGTTAAACCCTGCAACCTTATACAAAACCAGTACCACCATAACAACCATACTCCAACACATCAAATCCTTAAACCACTTAAAACAGCTACATTGCATCATTATAACATCACCCTTAAACCAACATGACCTCACATCACATCTCCTTACATTTGCATCATCAAAACCAAACACCCTAGACTATGCATACACCATTTTCCTCAACCTTAAAAACCCAACTACCTTTAACTACAACACCATCATTAGAGCCTTTGCTAAAACCAAAAACCCAAATCAATCCATCATACTTTTTAAAAAAATGTTGTGTATAGGCTTAGTACCGGACTATTTAACGTATCCGTTTGTACTTAAGGCTGCGTCGAGGTTAAGTGAGGTTCGCGTTGGGTTTTCGGTACATGGGAGAGTTGTGAAACATGGGTTGGAGTGTGATAGGTTTGTTAGGAATGGTTTGATTCATTTTGGGGGGTGTTTTAGGGAGGTAAAGTATGCGCATAAAGTGTTTGATGAAATGTTTGATAATAAGAATTTGGTGTCGTGGAATTCGATGTTGGATTGTTATGTGAAATGTAGGGAGGTGGAGTTGGCGAGGGAGGTTTTTGGGGTGATGCCGGAGAAGGATGTGGTGTCGTGGAGCTGTATGGTTGATGGGTGTGTCAAGTGTGGGGAGTATGGTGAGGCGTTGGAGGTTTTTAGGGAGATGTGTGGGAAGGGTGTGGAGGCGAATGAGGTGACGATGGTGAGTGTTTTGGGTGCTTGTGCGCATTTGGGTGCGCTTGAGCAAGGGGTTTTGATGCATAGGTATATTGTTGAGAATAGGATTGGGTTTACTTTGGCGTTGAGGACGTCGCTTGTGGATATGTATGCTAAATGTGGGGCGATAGATGATGCGTTAGTAGTGTTTCGTGAAGCTTGTAAGAAGGAAACGGATGTTTTGATTTGGAATGCGATGATTGGTGGGCTTGCTACACATGGTTTTTTTCGTGAATCGCTTGATATGTTTACAGAGATGCAGAATAGCGGGATTTCCCCGGATGAGATTACGTACTTATGTATCCTTAGCGCTTGTGCTCATGGTGGTTTAGTTAAAGAAGCTTGGTACTATTTTAATTCTCTTGCCAAAAATAATATGTACCCAAAAACTGAACATTATGCTTGTATGATCGATGTATTAGCACGATCGGGACAACTAACACAAGCATATAAGTTCTTATCTGATATGCCGATGGAACCAACGGCTTCAATGTTGGGGGCACTTTTCAATGGCTGCATTAATCATAAGAATCTAGATCTTGCTGAAGTAGTGGGAAAGAAGCTTGTTGAATTGGAACCTGATCATGACGGGAGATATGTTGGTTTATCAAATGTCTATGCGGTGATTAGAAGATGGGATGAAGCAAGAGCAATGAGAGAAACAATGGAGAAAAGAGGTGTGAAGAAATCGCCGGGATGGAGCTTTGTCGAAATTTTTGGATCAACTCACAGGTTCATAGCTCATGATAAAACTCACCCTGATTCTGAACAGATATATAATTTATTGAATTTTATAGTGAAGCAATTGACTGATCTGGATTTAGAAATGTCTCAACCTGATTGTATCTATGATATTGCTGTAGATTTGTAATTTTTTTATTTTTATTATACTATAGGATTTGTGTCTGATGATTGTCTATTCATGACTCTAGGACTGTGTCATAAAACAAGAATAAATTTATTCTTGAGATTATTTTAAGGTATGATGTTTTTACAAACACAAATTAGAGAGATTGACATGCCTTAGAGAAGATTGTGTAAAATGACGAAATGCTAATCCACTTAAAGAAGTTCATCTATTACACCATTTAAGAATCAAGAATCGTATTTTCTGATTCTGTGACTCGTATGTACTCGCCTCATTGACTGAACTACCATGATTTCCCTGCACAATATCTAAATTTTCGGCATTGTGGCAAACTAAAAAAATAAAATAAATTGTACACATATGGTATGTGTATGCCCAACTTTAGGTGCATTTATTAGCATTGAACTATATACATTACACTCCATGTTTCACTTGGTAAATATGTCTTGAAAACCTATTACATCGAGACATTACACATGGATCATATAGAGCAATACCTAGAAAACTAGTTTTTACATACGTGAAATTAATAGTGGCACAGAAGCAACGGTGTCCTCGCCCATAACAGGCTGGAAAAGATCCAAGCCCCCATAACGTTCAAGAACACGCATTCTGCACTCCTCTGCAGCCATTAATCCGGTTGAGTAGGCACCATGTACCGAGCCTGGGTAGTCGGAACTTGTTGCCTCCCCTGCAAAGAATAAGTTATCCACTGGGATTCTTAGCTTGTCATACAGATCATGGGGTTTTCCTACTGTATCATAGCTATATGAACCTAGTGAATTCACATCACTGCCCCAACGAGATACTAGATACTGAATCTGTAATAAAGAAAACACCAAGAAATAAAAATGTTAGGGATATAGGTATAAAAATGTTAGGGATATAGGTACTTTACTACTAAGATAGTGTTTGGATGTGCAATTCAAAAGTAATTACATATTATCAGGCTTAGATGACAGGTGGCTTGAAATTTAAAATACGCTTATGCTATTTGAAGTTGCAACAATTAGATTTTCGGAGGTTTGAATAATTGAAAATTTATGGTTATCTAATAAAACAATATATAAAATGACCAAAATGGCATTTATGTGATAAGTAACCAATCATTGTGAACTCATATTCCTGAAAATAGATAATGGGTTTCAAAATGCAAATTCAAACGCCCCTGATGGTAAATATAGGATTATCAGATGTATTATTACCGGGGAGGAAGCATCAGGAAGAATCTTTTTAAGCTGTGCAAAAGCAAAACTAGCTGCAGCTTCATCAGACATTTTCTCGATGTCTTTGGCTAGCTGTCCTGCAGGCATATAAACAAGCACCGCGTGACCAGTGGCCTTATGGAGATTTAGAAAGTAGCTGCATCCATATGATGTCTCAGCCACCACGCCTAAAAACTCGACGTTTGGCCAAAACACTTTTTCAAAATGCAAAACTATCTTGTTCTCGATCCCAATTCCAAGGTCAGCAATGGCTTCTTCCTTCCATTGAGGTAGTCTTGGTTCAAAACTAATGGTATTTGACTTCAAAACACCAAGCGGGACAGCAACTATGGCTGCATCCGCGAAGAATGTTTCACCATTTTCAACTGTTACCTTTACACCATTTGTGCGCCTGTTTATCTTCTTTACCCTGTAGCAATACAAGTATATAAAAAAGTCCACAAAATAACAAGTACTTAGGTAACATGATTAATGATGATCAGAAATTACCTGTGATTCACGCGGATGTCGAGGCCTTTTGCAAGTGTATTTATAACTGGTTGGTAACCCCGGACCATAAGTCCATGGCCGCCTGGAAGCAACTCTTCCTGTACATTAGTTGAACACATATAAGATGGTGGATGACATTTTTAGCTTTAAAGAAAACGACTATAACAAAAAAGCTAAACATAAATGCAAAAAGAGTAAAGAAAAAGATGTGCCTTATCCCAGCATTTAAGAGATATGGTATCGGAATCAGCAGCAAACCAGCCTTCCATTCTACACAGGTACCATTGCAAAACCTTATGAGCTAGCCCCTCCAACCTTTAAAAATTGAAAGTTATGGTTATTATGATTATCTGGTTATACTAATCATAGAGAAGGCAAAATAGTCAGGTGGGTTAAGTGGTGAATCGATTCAGATCAGGTCAAAATGGGACACTAATCAACCCATTAAAGTCTAAGTATATAGCATGTTTCCTTTTTAGCTTACCACAAAGCACGCCAGAGGTATAACAAAGCCAAAATAGACACATTAATAAGTAAACAGGTAAATAATGATGCCTATAGTTACATACATCGTTACAAAGAACATCAAGGTAGCTAGGAAGCCTATTAATACCTTAGTTTTGGGTTTCTATTAAACACAATCGATATAGCATGCCGTATAGACGTATCTTCACTAAACTCCTCTCTCACTTTATTTGTCTGTGATTACATAAACATAAAATATTACGAAAAAAGGACCCAAATAAAACATAGCAAGCAAAAACAGCTAAGATCAAATTAAAAGAATAATACACTATTTCTGTCTAGTTTAACAAACATAGACAAGCCATACCTCTTCCAAAATTCTTTCAAATGTCTCTCCAACTTGCGAGACTAGTGCTTGAGGAACTTTATTCCCATCTTTGTCATATAATGCATAACTGAAGAAATACAATAACAATCGGCATAAATCAGATCTACAGCTATATATACACTCTCCTATAAAATTAAACCACATTCATGAGCTAAAAGACATAAAAACAATCAAAATACCTCTCTAAGTCATGGTCATACAACACTGAGTTATCACCACTTGTACGATATAAAGGCAATCCGAGCCTTCCAATGAGAGGCGCCAACGGATTCTCTTTGCAAACTCCGTGCAACCTGCAACATTACCACAAAAACTTAACATTAACATAGACAGTGATATAGATCTATGGCCCATTAGTCTAGATTTTGAACTGATTCTTACCATGACGCTCCAAGGTCTACAGGAAAGCCAAATGAGTAATCTGTACAAACTCGACCACCAATTCTTTCACGAGACTCAAGTAATATAACCTGAAAAAGTGACCAAAAGATTAATACATAATTCCGTTACAAATAACAACAATTTCCTTGAATCGAAGCAACTATTTTTTTAAAAAGTACCCGAAATGAAGCATCATAGAGAACTCGAGCAGCAGCCATGCCAGCAACGCCACCACCAATCACAATGACAGATGGAGATGCAGCACGCGTTGTTTTCATATTTGAATAAGACAATGCTACATTTTATGCACAAAATATAACTGTTAACACATAAATTACAAAGCAAAGCACTCATAATTAATTTTTACCGAACCACATTAAAATTCAACAGTAAATCAAAAAACTTCATTAGTATCCGATAATTGTGTTTTTAAGGAACAAAGAATCGATTTATTAATAGCTGCACCAAAACTTTTTCTCACAGTATCTAATAACTATGTCTTAACATTTAAAAAAATTGTAAATTTTACAAACTAGTTATCATATCATAACTTTGAAAAAACAAAGCACTTCTTGAAACTAATTAATCCCTAATCATATAACAACTTTTTAAATAAAAAGCAACAAGAGTAGATAACTACTGTTCATTAAAAAATTATAATTCAAAAAAAAAAAAAAAAAAAAAAAAAAAAAACACTATTTAAACCTTGTTTACTATTATCTCTTGATGAATCCATAATGATGATGATCTTATGAATAAAATATATAAATGCAACTGATCATAAGTTTTCCAAACACGTACAACCCTTTAAGCCTCAGAGAACCCTTTAGTTGATAAACAATCCTGATATGAAAATCGTGTCGAAATTTTGTGAAGACAAAGACAAAGATGATGATGAAGATGATATATGGTTTAGGTAGTAGAAATTTGGTTAGTTATATAAGGATGATATCATGTACCAGATAACTTGAACACATGAAATACGTGGTTACATTTTAGTTGGATACTGTTAGTTTTTTATATTTTTTCAAAGTGTTTTAATAAAAGGTCGGTGGAATTTATTTTGTTGTTGAGAAGAGAAGCTGCGTATCATCGGGACTTTTTACTTGTCATGTGTTTAACAGTTTGGTCAACACCGGTTGGTTATTTTTTGACATTTAAACATGTTGTTGTCTGTCGACATGTGAAAGGTGATATTAGATTTTAAAATCGGGTGTACCTCTCATTCTGTAGATACATCAACGTCATATCGTCTTCTTTCTTTTTCGCTTACTCGTCACTCACAACTTGTTTATTTTCGCACACAATTTATTACCACCCACAATATTAATTTAAATATCTAAATGAAAAGACACAAACACACACTTGCTTTTTGTTTTTTTTTTGGCACCATGGTGATCGAATTGGGAGTTTTTTTGGGTTGTGACGCGTGACTAAGAAAGGGTTGAAATGGTGGTGGCACGCGACTGGGAGCCTCATGCGTGAAAATGGCTATCCAATCCCACTAAGACTGTCCACTAAAGACACTAGACTCTAATTTATTTTTTTTAGGTTGACTACATCGGATGAGACGATTTTTTTTTTTTTTTTTTTTTTTTTTTTTTTTTCCTCCTCCTATTGTCTTTCATCGGACTAATTGGCTGCATATTTAAGTCTTCACCAAGACATTTTTGTTATTTTTTAAAGCCTCTAGAAAATGAAACATGGCACAATGGTTAGTATATAATTAAGGATTAAGTTTGTAGATACGCAACGTACTTTCTTAAAAGTACCGAAATACGTAACCTACTAAAGATATTACTTATATCGCTAAGAAACTTTCAAATTTTGCACAATATACGTAATGTTGACCCATTTTTTACCTATTTAACCGGTTTGCAGGTTCATACTTAATAAAACATACATTCTTGGCCCATGTGATTTGCGTCTGTTTTCAACCGTCATCCTTTAACATTTTTTCAATTATGAAAGTTACAATAATGGTCCTTGTAGTTTGGGTTGACTTTCACCTTTGGTCCGTTTTTACAAAAACTTTCTTTTTTCAATTTTTTTTCAAAAAAATAAAATTGTTTCGGAAACTTTTTTTTTCTATTTTTTCCTAAAAAAAATGAAAATTTTTTTCTACAAACTTTTTTTTTTCAAAATTTTATTTTCTAATTCTTTTTTTCGAAAAAAATTTTTGAAAAAAAATTAAAGAAATAATTATCGAAAAAAAATCTTAAAATATTCGAAAAATAAAAATTTTTTAGAAAAAAATTAAAAAAGAAAATTCAATTTTTTTTAAAAAAAAAATTCAAAATAAACAGGTATGGAAGCTATAATTGTAAACCACGATCGAATCTATGGAAGCATTGGTTTATACATTCCTCCTAGTCTCGACTCTAGGAATAATTTTTTTCGCTATCTTTTTTAGAGAACCGCCAACTATTCAAACTAAAAAAAAAAAAAAATGAAATGATTTTTCATTATCGCAATTGAAGTAATGAGCCTCCCAATATTGGGAGGCTCATTACTTCAATTAGTCCCCATGTTCCTCGAATGGATCTCTTAGTTGTTGAGAAGGTTGTCCGAAAGCGGTATATAAGGCGTACCCAGTAAAACTTACAAGTAAACCAGATATAAAGATGGCGACTAGGGTTGCTGTTTCCATTATTATATAATTTCAAGACCACAATGGATCTATAGTAAGATCGTATATTTACAATGGGATGGTATACAAAGAATAAATTTTTTTTAGAAAAATTCAAATCTTACAATATTCTAAAAATAAAAAGTATTTCTAATTTTTTTTTTTAATTTTTTTTTCTAAAAAATATTTGTATTCGGATTAAAAAAAAAAAAAAAAAAAAAAAAAAAAAAAAAAAACTGATTAAAAAAAAATAGATTTTTTTTAATTTTTTTTTAAATTCTAAAAAAAATTATTTTTTGAATATTTTAAATTTTTTTTTGAGAAATTTTTTTTGAAACAATTTTATTTTTTAAAAGATTTTCAAAAAAAAAATATTTTTTTGAAAAAAAATAAGTTTTTGTAAAAACGGACTAAAGATGAAAGTCAACCCAAACCACAAGGACTATTATTGTAACTTTCATAATTGAAAAAACGTTAAAAGATGACCGGTGAAAACAGATGCAAACCACAGGGGCTAATAATGTATGTTTTATTAAGTATTAACCTGCAAACCGGTCAAACAGGTAAAAAATGGCCAACATTGCGTATATTGTCCAAAATTTGAAAGTTTCTTAGCGATATAAGTAACATCTTTAGTAGGTTATGTATTTCGGTACTTTTAAAAAAGTATGTTGCGTATTTACAAAGTTAGTCCACGACTGTGGACATATCAGTTAGATCAACTTTTTGATCATACATATCAGTTAGATCAACTTTTTGATCATAGTAGTTTGTTTTGTGCTGACGAATCTGTGTTGTATTGCTTGTATAAGCATGAGCAAACAATACTAAACTAGAGTGGACAAAATAAACAAATTATTGGATAACTGATTGGGCCTACTATGACGATGTTACATGAACGAGCACTACACACTCTCAAAAAATATCCAAGATCTTCATTTAAACATGCTCAATTGTGTTGGCCAATGAGAATAAAGATAATTAAATAATAAAAAAAAAGTAATAAAACAAAGTTCATTTTTATAAAAATCAAAGGCTGATTATTTTTGTTCACCATCACAATATTTAAAAACATGACCTACAATACAACAAATAGTTATTCACGTTAAATTCTACACACCCATTATAAGCGTTTGTTTTTATTTATAAATTTATACACCAAAAAATGTTTTGACTATTTAGAAATTCCCACACTCCTTCATGGGAACTTTTGACTATTTTGTACACTTTTGCAAATGTTGAGATTTGCGTATAATTTTTCACACAATTTTTTTTCCATGCACTAAGTAAGCGTGTACTTTGATATATCATACATTTATAAGTATGTATTCATGAGCTAAAAATGTGGATAAATGGATTTTTTTTTGTAGTGCTATCGTACTTGTGTGAACTTTAGAGGATCTCTATCTCCTATATTCACTTCGTTGTGTTACTTGTGACAGAATCACAAGTTTTGTTTGTTCAAGATATTCATGGTGAATACTTAAAGGTTGCATTATCTTTAGCATAAGGGTAAAAGCTATAAATATTCTATCTACTCTTTATATAACTCATTTTGCTTTCTCTATTTAAAAAAAAAAAAAAAAAAAAAAAAAAAAAAAAAAAAAAAAATCATTCTGCTTAACAGTGTTTTAGGTCAATTGTCATTATCCAGAAGTTAATGACTTGCTTCGTTTTCGACACATCATTTTAAATCTAAATAAAATAGTATGTGTCAATTATACTTTGGTCCCACGTCATATAAAATATCTAAAATTCCATCGCATTCACACTCTCTTCATTTTCATCATCCCGTCTTCCACAAACCATTACCATCCTCTCATCACATGCACAATGATAAAACATCGTCAAGAATCTATACTAATAAGGAACAATTATTTACATAACATTTGATTTAATTCTCAATATTTCCACAACAATATCCTCGCCATCATGGGAATCCTAAATCCACGACTATTTGTCACCTAGTGAGAGTACTCTAGGAAGTAAGGAGATTCAAATGTTCTTTGGATGGCTTGCTACCAGGGGAGGACCGGTATTCTAAGTCATTAAGTGCATAATTTTCCTTTACTAATATAAAAATAATAAAAATAAACTAAAATGTAGGATTCAATTGAAACTAATAAACAAATCAAAAAAAGAAGTTATATATTTAGGGATGGCACCCGTGGGTAATAGGCACGGGTACCTCTAACCCGTCACCCGCCCACGTAGTTTTTTTCTCACCCATCACCCACTAATGGGTACAAATTTTTACCCATGCCCTTGCCCGCGGGTATTTGTTGCCCATAGGTTAGTATTATACAACAAAATTACAAAACGATGATATAAAAACTAACTATAAAACTGCGTAATAAAATACCAATCAATTTGCGAAATACAACTTTGATTATTTGATCTTTCATACTATCTTTTTAGTCTTGAAACTCAAACAAACTTTTAGATTAGTGTGTTTTTTTAGACTTGGTGGTAACTGTTAAATGTATACCTGCAACATCATAAATATTTTAATTAGTATAATTAATTTTAACATGGGTATATGGGTACACCTACGGGTATCTTGACGGGTATACCCATAGGTATTTTAAATGGGTTTCATGGGTTTACCCGCGATGGGTATGCCTCACCCGTCACCCACCCGCCACCCATTGATGGGTAAAGATTTTCACCCACAACCCACCCGTGGGTGAAAATTGACGCGTTTACCCACCCATTTATGGCGGGTACCCGCGGGTTGTGGGTTTTTTCTCGCCCATTGCCATCCCTATATATATTTAACGTGATAGTGCAGTAACTAAACAAGACATGTATCTATGTAACACAAAATTTCAGAATCATGTTCATTTAAGAGAAATCAGATTTTTAACGAAAATTTACACTAAGACAAACATCTATCGGGTTCTTGAGAACCTCTGAGAACCCCTAGGTCTGCTCATGCTTGCTACTCGATTCAATTAAAAAACGTCTTTGATACATTTGATTATTTTTTTTTATCAAGATACATTTGATTGAAACTACATATTTTCGTGCATATGTAAAGTTAATTTGTTGGAATTTAGAAGGTTGTAACAAGATTAGAATAAAGACAAATGACTATGGTAACGGGTAGGTGATCGACCACAATCAGGTCAATCTGATCCTAATGCAAGTGGAGATGAATCAGAAAGTGAAATGACTTGTTATTAGTTGTGAAATTCAATAATAAAAACTGATGGGTTAAATGACATAAAGTAGTTTAGGTTTGGATGGATGAGAAATTAAGTTTTTATATATTTGATAAGAAATAATGTTGTTATGCCGGAAACTGAGGTTTTTGCCCGAAAATAACGATGTTTGGCTATAGTTGGGGATACAAAAGAGGAACAAGATGAAGAATATGAAATGACCATGATACCCTTGTTGACCTATTAAACATGTTAAAAACAAGTTTGATAGTGTATTACGAGTTTTCTATTAGAGCACGCGGTAAGGTACCCGTGAGTTAAGACTTAATTCACTGCCACCTCAGCGCCACGTCAGCTTTTCCTTTTTAATCTTAACTCTTGACTTTCCTCCCCGGTAACATAACTCACCTCCACCCCAAATATTTTCAATTTCAACCCTAATTTTTAACAAACACTTCATTTATTTAAAACATAACATAAATTCTTAAACATAATACAATACGAAATTAAAACATAAATATTACATTACGAAACATATAAAATTTTTTAAAACATAAATATTACTTAGCATTTAAGCGTCGTTGTCGGAATCTTCTTCTTCATTCTCATATTAAAAACGTCTTACCCAAACATGCTCCATAAGATCTTGTCGGAGTTGATTATGCATATCAACATCGTGTAGTTCTCTATGTATGCGACGATGTGAATCACATCTGTCGATCCACCTATCTCGGCTCATACGTGAATTTGAAATGATCTGGAAGTGGATCGGAATAGTAAGATTGAATACCTTCTACTATTTCTACAAACGGTTAGAAATATAGGGGGCAAAATGATTTTTTTTTTATTCGTTACCAAATCTAGCCGTTACCTTTTTTTTTTTTTTTTTTTTTTTTTTTTTTTTAACAAATTTCACACTTTAACGTGCGTTAAGTACTTGCCCGAGCACGTTAACGCACCTCTTGCCTTTGGGGGCCGGTAAGGTAACTTGGTGAATTTGCTGGGTGCGTTAAATCTTAACTCAGGTGACAAAGTCACCTTACCGCTAGCTCTTATAGAGGAAACACGATGGGTTATAATAGAAAATACATAAAGTATTGATAGCTTTTACCTTTACATAATCACATTGTTGCCACCATACCATACAAACACCAATGAGAAAGAGGTCGGAACGAAACTCAATCCCCTTAGCTTT
Source organism: Artemisia argyi (assembly GCA_030686995.1). Classification (NCBI taxonomy): domain Eukaryota; kingdom Viridiplantae; phylum Streptophyta; class Magnoliopsida; order Asterales; family Asteraceae; genus Artemisia; species Artemisia argyi. The sequence goes on along the minus strand of CM060697.1, from coordinate 161,509,608 downwards.
TATATAACAACTGATCTGATAAAGTTAGAAATAAGACATTTAGATCCCTTATAACTGTAAGAAATTGACTAGCGAGCTGCTAATATTATTTTGTTATACAAGAAAGGTATTCAAGTAGTCTATACTTTCGCTTTTGAAACATGTTGCAAATCGTATATGAGCCATAGCATAGACGGAACTTAAATTTTTTTCTTGAGAGGGCCGAAATTATTAGAAGTTTTTACTAGCCTTTCTCCTTATATAAAAATATACACATAGTTATTTGAATTAAAGGAAGACATGAAATAAACGATGAAGCCTAAAATGACATACAATTATGAATTGTATTCTGAAATTTTGAACTTGTAAAAATGTAGCATCACTAGTATCAATTAAGTGTTAGCTCATTAGAAGATATGGAGATATAAACAAATTTCAGCCGCGACATAATACAATGAACCTACATTTCAAAAGACATCAAAGGAAACTATCAAAACATTCGAACTGAAGGTAAACTATAATTAGAAAAACTTGAAATGTTTAATACTGTAATGGGTAACTTGACTATATATACATTAGCTAAAAGCAAATGCATGAATCACGATAATATATTGGTTTTATATGCAAGCATATTTGATCACGAGTATTAAATGTTGACTTCTCATACACTGTCATTTCACTTTTCTAAATAAAGAAATAACATGAAAGTTAACTAGGAAACTACCTTTAAAATATCAAAAAATTACGCTATTGCCCCTAAAATTTGAGGGGGCCACAACCCTCCCTAGTCCCTGTGAAGGTCCGTCCATGAGCCATAGTCTAATCGGATGTGATAGACACCAGGTGCGGATGCATGTGGTTAGTATGGGGGGCGGTGCCTTCCATGGCTAGCCCCAAATTTTAGTAATCTCAAATTGCCCCTCACTCACCTGTTAAAACCTAATGTTCAACACTCTAAAACCTTATAAATAATTCATTTATAAGTAACAATACTTGATTTATCATTACAATCTTAGTATTTTTTTGTTGTATTTTATTACTATTGTCAAATAATAATAATAATAATAATAATAATAATAATAATAATAATAATAATAATAACCCCACAACCTATTTTCCGGATTCCGCCACTTATAGATGTATGTTTAGTAAAAGTAACTGTTGCTGGAACTGGAGCTAGTGTTAGAGATGAAGATTATAAAAAGAGATTATTTTTATAAGCTATATGAAGTAACCTTTGGTTTTCAGAGATTATGAAAGATTATTATTTTTTTTTTTATAATCTCTTATAATTTGTTTCTGCCAAACAAATATTGCTTTTTTAACTAGTTTATTTTTTGAAAAAATAAGCATAATCTTTTAACAATTTTGAATGCCAAACATGCCCAGCATGCAACATCTAAGATGATGGGGTATTGGTATCATTTTCACCATGATCATTAGTTAAATCAAAGAACTAAGGGTGGTGTTTGTTTTTTAAAAAGTGATTCTTAACTACCTCTTAACATAACTCGTTCAGACGCGGTCAGACATTTGGGTCATTAAGTGCGTTTGTTTTTTTCTTCTCGTTCAGAGGCAATTAGACGCTCAAACCTCTTAACCAACAAGATGTGTAGAGGATGTCTTGTTGCTTTTAATGTCTTTTAATATTTATGTGTCGTAAGAATAAAATTGCATCATATTATATCATTCAGATATTTTTTTACAAAAAAACAACCAATATTATTTTATTCAAATTTAAATATTTACGTCTCAGATTCAAATATGCGAATCAAATTCAGATTCAAAACCTTTAAATAAACAAACATCACCTAACTAAATATGTCTTATCTGTTTCATAAAAAGGAGATTACATTAACTTTTTGTTTAGGAGTCGCCACAAATTATACATGAGATAGAAACGCGTGGCTAGAACTAAAAGTCGTGTCTATTGATTTCTACACTTGTTTATTTGCACGTTTTGAAATGTTTTATTTATTTATTTAATTGGCCACAGCCCCACAGCTTGCCGCGTGGGCTTTGTTTTTCTTCTTTGTCATTTTTCAAATAATAACTTTTTGTTATTTAAATACTATTAAAGGTATGTCTAATTGGTTAAGCTTTGTTTTTTTTTATGATTTTTTATTCTTTTTTTTTGGATCCATGTCTAAATATGCCATTTTGTATCAATTATAAAGACCATTTAGGTAACTAAAAACCATAAAAAGACAAAGCTTAACCAATGCCTCATTGATTAGACATTCCCAAATATTAAAATTGAAGATATATTCCACGTTATTAGTTTATCGACCACTTTCAAAAGAATAATAACCCTGTTTATTCGAGTCACCCGTATCGTGTGTTAAATAAACATGAATTAACAAAGTTGATAAATAATGGAGTAATTCTTAAATTTGGTATTATAAGATTTGTTTCAATGTTTTGCCAATTTCACCAACCTTTTTAGGCTTTAGATGAGTTGACAACATTATATCATGAAGTAAAGCTCATACTAATTAGAACGTGTATAAATTTATATTAAGTTCAACATAGATGAAGGCATCATCATCGTCTACATGTGTGAATGCTAATAAATCACGTTTTATTAATCTATTATATTATCGGAGTTAGAATCAAATAAGAAAAAAAAATTAAAATAACAATAATAAGAAGAAAGTACAACCACTCATTTCAGATGCACCTACAAAAATAGATGCATCTCATCTTAAAATTCTTTCTCCTATTTGAAATGTGTGGCTAAAAATTTCTTATTCTTGTTATTTTAGTTTTTCTTCTTAATGTATCCCTTCCCTCTATTATAGTCGGTTACGGAAGATAGTAAGGGCAAGGAGGGATTTGGCCCCCCTAAAATTTTAACTTTCACAAATAGTTTACAGGGTGTTCTCAAGTTTTTATTGGAGAATGAAAATGAAATAAATTGAGAGAAACTAAAAGTATGTCATATTCTTACATTTTTGGATTGGAAAAAAGCAAAGTAAAAGGCGAGTAAAATGTGTGTTTTTTTTAGTTAAAAACTTTCACCTCATATATATGATGAACGTTGAGAAAAGATAATAAGGTAAAAAAAACAAAGTAGTGGATTTTTAATAAATGTCTAACTTTGATTTACTTTACTTTAAAAAAAAATAAAACAAAAAATAAAAAATAAAAAATAAAAAAATTATTGATTAATTTTCTTTCTCTTCACATTCTTTTTTTACTCTTCTTTAACTTTTTTCCACTCCCCTCATCAAAAATCTTGAGAATACGGTGTTAGTATGTTTTGCTTATAAAATAAAGGAAAAATTACAAACAAAAGACCAGTCGCCTTAAGATTTATCACTTTTCATGTTTAAAATTTTCAGAAGTCCAAACTATATCGGCCGACTGTGCAACTTGTACAACGCAACAACAAGCCAACAAATGTTCATGTATTGTAGGTGGATTAATCTTTATTCGATTGTTTAATGACACGTGTCAAACGTAGACATGAGTTGCCCAAAAAATAAGCCGTCCTTAGTCTATTTTGAACTTTTGAAAATTTGAAGTCTGGAAAGTGATAAGTCGTAAAGCGACCGGTCAATTTTGGTAATTTTCCCTAAAATAAATCGTATAAGAACAATTTTAAAGCTCGGCCCCTCCAAAGTGAAATAACAATATTTCGGCCCCTCCAACAAAGTCGTTCAAGTTCCGTCACTAATTATAGCCTTAATTATTATTGTAAAATTAAATGACGTCTTATATACAACGGAAATTTTGTGGTACAAACGACTGCTAACATAATAAAATATAATCAAACTATAGTTACAATACATTATTAGACGATAAAAGGTTTTGTTATTGATTTATTTCAAACATACATGGCATTACGGTATATATCTTACTTTTCTCATACTTCATTTTGACAAGATCATGTATTGATGTCGTTTATAAATATGCTACATATCTCACTGCAATTAGGATTAAGATCAAATAAAGAGAAGAAAATACACCAAATGGTTGACTACTTACATTAATTTGCAAGTGTCCACGACGGTAAGCTCTTAACGATTTTATAAAATTAACATGTCATACATCATTAACCAAATCATAAACATTCATTCTAGGGGTGAGCATCGGTTCAGGACCGGACCGGATCGACAAGATCAAGGACCCGAATTGCCAAAAAACTAAGACTGAGGACCGGACCGAATGTGGTCGGTCCTGTCTCGGTCGGTCCGTCGATCGGTCCGGTCCAACAAGGCCAAATAATCGGTTTGTGGTCTGATCCGGACCGGACTGAGGACCGAATTAGCCAAAAATCCAAGACCGAGGACCGGACTGAATGTGGTCGGTCCGGTCTGGTCCGGTTTCGGTCGATTCTTCGGTTGGTCCAGTCCGTTCGGATCGTTTGCTCAGCCCTAATTCATTCTATAAATACTGCGGAGTAATTATATTAACTTTTTTAAACTTTATATATAAATGTAATATACATTATAAGTGACTAAGTGAGTTAGCTTATTTGCTTGTAAATGTTCATAACGAGGATTGTTTACCCATGATCAGCTGCGGGGCGTGGGCGTGGAATATTACATGAAATGAGTTTCCGTTATCATAAATATCCGATTTAAATCGGTTTTAGTTTTACTTACAGAATATTTTAATTATATACAAATAAATTCAAAGTACTAAACTAATAATGTTATCTTGTTTATTAAATACATTAAAAGTTATTTATAGAAAAACAAAAAAGAAAAAAAAAATTGCTAACCTAAGGGTGCTTTTGGTTTGAACATAGCGAATGAAGGAATTAGTATAGGAATGATTTATGTGGTTTGTTTCATGGTAATCGGTATGGTGAAATCTTTATAATTAGGTATACATTAAAGGTGGCAAGAGACCTTGGTATGAATCTATTATTCTTGAGAGGTCCACCACTACTATCAAACTCATACTAATTTTGATTCATATTAACAAACCAAAAAACCTCCAAGTTTTATAATTACGTGTTAAACTAATTAACTACAAATTAAACAATGGATGGTTTTCATAAATAGGGTAAGTGATTGAGACTATTAATTTATGCGACTTTTCGCTTAGGGACACTTTCATAAAGTTAAATAAGTGGTTGACATGTTTTGCTCTTTTGTAACATTTTCGTTTAGGGACGGTTTTGTTACACAAACAGTCCCTAAATTTAACTCGAAAACAGTTTATTCAATCGTAAGTAGGCATAGTGATTTTTTTCATACAATTTTTTGAGACTATTTATGCAACGCAATTAAACTTAAAAAAAGTAATTTCGTTATTTTTGTTTGAAGTTTACTATTCGTTGAGTAGTGGACATTTGTTAAATGTTTATTTAAACATTTGTTTAATAATGAACCATTTCGAAGCTTTTGAGCCATTGAGCGTGTATGTGCTGAATATCTAAGTGATTGGTGGTGTGAAGCAACTAATGGCCCAATAAAACCTTATCCAATCACCACCATGGTTGTCAGATGGTAGGGCATTAACTTTTGATTTAATTTTCAGCGCACACATGTAACATGTTTTTAAACATTTAAGCTCAGTTAAACACGAGTATCGGTAACATTATTAAGCCAGTAACGCGTTCAACCAAGTTGTGGTGCATCTTTTGTTTCTTCGCCATACTCGTTTTCTAGTTAGCATCTTTACGTAAAAGTTAGATTTTGTTTTTGGAGAAATTGATGTGTATGCATGATGTACATGTGTGTAATGCTGTTGTATAACTTGCTTTGCGGATCTCATGCCTTATGAGACGTGTATAACTATCAAGTATAATGGCGTTTGTTTTTTAAGAGGCTCTAAGTCTGAATCTGATTCGCATATCTGAATCTTGTAACAAAGTGTGAATCTGATTTCCATCTTAATATTAATAATTGGTTGGAAAATCTGAATCTATTTCAAATAAAACTTTTTATTTTTGTAAAAATGTCTAAATGTGTTAAACTATGAGTTTATACAATTTGAATTTAAAACGATTGTATTCGCACGAGAAATAAACTTTATTAAATAAAAAAACAAATTTAATAATATAATCAATTAATAGATAAAAGTATAATTTCATGTTTATTTGACAAAAATAATTATATCGGAGTTTAAATTGATATTTTTAAAATGGTCACGTTAGAGTTGATATCTATGAGTCCGAAACCGAACCTTCAATTTGAACAAAATATGAATTGTCACATATCATCTTATACATTATTTACTTGACAAAATATATGCAATGATTATATTTAATACTTTTAATACGAAAGATGAAGATGAAAAAAAAAAAAAAAAAAAAAAAAAAAAAAAAAAAAGGTGTTAAGGCACTTCATCCCCATCTTGTTTAATAAGAGGTTTATGCTTCTTACTTTCTCCTAATGAACCCCCCCCCCCCCCCCCCCCCCCCCCCCCCCCAAAAAAAACAAAAAAAAAAAAAAAAAAAAAAAAAAACACTTTTACCACTTATTGCCTCTTACCGGCTCTTAAAGACATGACAAAACAAACACTATTAATGACCCAAATGTCTTACCGCGTCTAAATGAGTCAGATTAATAATTTTGAGACGGAAGATACGATCTTGTAGCTGAAAGTTAACTGTAATCAATCATAGGCCCAACACTGTGCTATAGCCTTATAGAGCTTCAAAAATCAGAATGCTACATTGCTACTAGCAAGGAAGAAGCCCAACTTTGTGAAATCCAGAGCCAGACAAGTTCACAAATTATTATTAAGCAAATCTTTATACGTGTCGCACGGAGGGGTTCCCGGAGGTTCTTGTGTATCACATGGATTTTTCTTAAGTAGTGTAAGGTTTTGCTAAAAATGCCGGGGTTTTTTTTTAAAATGCACCTTGTCCCAATTTTCATTTTACAGGTATTCTTTAGTTTTAGTGAAGCGAACTTCATAACATTTATTCTCGAGTCCGCCGTAGATTATACCTATTAGATACACACAAGTCATTCATTGTTGGCATTTGTAATGTATGAACTATGAACCATTTACTAATAATTGTGTTTTTATTACCCTTATGCAAAGCAGCTTCTTTTTATTCACAAAGAAACTTAATTTGCAGTTTGCTTCAATGGGAAACTTTGTATGAATTGTGTATATATAACTGCAAGAAAACTGTCCTTGTTGTTCCTTTTCTTATAGAATTGCCCGATCCTGATACACATAATGTTTGGTTTGCATTTTCACAACAAGACGGTTTGTTTAAAATGTAAGTTTACAAAAGCAGTAAACTAAGGGAGATAGTAAAATTTTGATCCAATTATGTTACAATAATCGTCGGAGTATGACTGTTTAGGGAATAATACAGGTATCACCAAGCTAAAGGCTTGATAACAGAATTTTAAAACACACAAACATGCTTAAATGGTTTAGCCACAAAACACAGTTCAGCTTATCTGTTAAATTGAACCAAGTTACTAACCACTAGAGTTTGTGCAAAATTAAATGAGCACCAAATTGAGGTAGAAGAGTGATGATAGTACGTGGAGCGTGTGAATATGATGGGGATAGCTCAAATGAGAAGCGTAATAGAATCATAGCGAGAGCCATTTTTGCTTCCAACATAGCAAAATTTTGTCCAATACAAACACGTGGACCCCCACCGAAGGGAGTATACACAACCTGCCCCTTGGTTACCTTTGACACACCTTGTGAGAATCTTTCTGGATTAAACTCTTTTACATCGTCACCCCAAATATAACGATCATGATGTGAAAGCATTGTGTGCAACTGCATGAACGCTCCGGCTGGTAAAGTAATGTTTCCTAATTTTGTTTCTTTATGAACCATTCGTGACATTGCTACCACTGGAGGGTAAAGCCTAAGTACCTCTAGGAAGATTGTATTGATCTGCAAACCCAAAAGAATAATTATAAACAAAACAGAAAATGATTGACGGTATGTCGAAAAAAGAAACTGTAAAAATTTGGGAAACTTACGACTTTGAGTTGATTCAATCCTTCCATATCGGGTTCTCTATCCCCGAAAACCTTTAAAACTTCATCCCTAGCGCGTTCTTGCCAAATTCGGTGTTGACCCAACAAAATCATAGTCCAAACAAGCAAATTCGCGGTAGTCTCTTGGCCTGCAAAGTAGAAGAGCTTACACTCTTCAATGACATCATCAATACTAAGTCCATATTTGTTATTTCCTTGCTGTTTAATTTCTTTAGTATTAGAGTCGAGTAGTATGCCGAGAAGATCATCATTGCTACTTTTGCCCTCTTTCATTTCAGTCACCCTTTTATCAATTATTCCGTTTATCAACCCCCTTACTTCTTGGTAAATCGCTTTTATCCTCTTGTTGCTTTTTGTTGGCAGATATCTATAAGATGGAAAAATTAACAATAATGAACTTTAAACTTATAAAAGGGTCATGTATATGAAATATTGTTGAAAGGATGTACTTACTGCGATCCTGGAATGTAGACTGATCGAGAAGCTGTAATGATTAGCTCAGCTTGTTCTCTTTGAAGATCAAATATCTTTCTTCCTTCCTCATAGCTACTACCAAACGCTGTGCGTGAAATTACATCACTCGTCAATGATTGGAGATAAGGCCACACATCAATTTCGCAAGAACTCTCTCCCTTTAATGTTTCTTCCCATTTGGTGATCATCTCATCACAGCACAAATTAAAAGCCGGTACCATATGCTATAAAGAAACATCATCAATATCATATTTCTAAAGCTAGTTTACTAAAAATAATATTATATGGAATTACGAATTTTAGTAAATAAAAAACAGAATATTTCTGGTATCCCAACTAGGCAATGTGTCAAAACGGGTTGGATTTACCATAAAACACTTTGTAGTCATTTTGTAAAGAAAAGAAGCAAAACCTTGAGCTTCTCGACATGAAAGGCAGGATTGATGATCTTTCTATGTTTCACCCACTTATCACCTTCGACATCGACTAGTCCTCTTGCTAGCAACCTTGTTAACGGGTTTCCTCCTCGTATCTTTTGGAAGTCTTCATAATTATTCAACATCTCTTTGATCATTGTCGGATCAGTTATGTGTAGTACAGGATTCGGCCCCGCCCATGTAAAACAGTTCTTACCTATCAACCATTAAATGGTAAAACATTATATCTAATTAAATGGTAAAACTATGTATTTAAAGGTCTCAAAACATAACAAGATACAAACCATGAGTAGTAACGTAGCTATGAGCAAATGATAAGACTCGTGGCACGATATCATCGTCCAAATTTATCGGTTTCTTGTATGCTTCAGTTATCATCTTAACCATGTCCTTCACATCTCCATATAAAAACTTGTATGGGGTTCCTTTAAGTCCTTGGTCTCGTAGAAACTTTTCCATCTTTTTTGGTTTCAACCAAACCCAATTGACAAACCTCCAAGCATATAGTGCCACTAGCGCTATCGCGGCTAGACTGAGAACACGAAGCAATCCAATCATGTTTAGGACTGGTTCCATGTTGAAAATGATCAGATTTTGGTGCTTTGGTGAAGATGTAGTGATGGTCTTTATTGATAGATAGGTTTCACTCCAAGTCCTTGAAGTTTTAGTAGTTAAGTTTGCTCCATACGTTATTTGTTTTTTCTCAATGGTCATTACTCGTACGTATGAATGTCAACCTAATAATAGCCAAATGGGGACAAGAAAGAAATTTATAAAGGGTAAATTACACTGTTGGTCCCTAAAATCTACCCCGTTTTCATGATTGGTCTCCCCGTTTCGGTTTTTTGGTGTACGTCGTCCCCGATGTTGCAAAACGTGACCCGTTTGGTCCCTCGAGCCCTGTTATGCCTAACAATCGTTAAGTTTCCTCGTTAGTTGACTTGTCAACCGGATATTTTCGTCTTTTCACTTACTTTTTTTGGCGCGTTTGGTCCCTTTCCCGCCTAAAAGTCTTGGGGACCGTTTATCTACTTGTCGAGTGATGGATAATGCCTATTTATACCCAATACCAGTTTAGGCGATTGTATACCCAAGAACACACATAAACACACAAATCCCAAACAATTTACAGTTCAAACAATGGCATAAATTGGATACTTTCAAAATGATCATGAAGAGTATGAAAAGGTGTTAGACAACCATTTTCTTTTTTACGCAGTACTAGATGCTTTTGGTGATGAACCCATTGCTGAATACGGTTCGTATAGGCAAGTAGATGAGTAGATGAGGATCAGGATTCTTAACTGGCTTCGGACACAAGACTTCTACTATGATAAGATTTTGGGACTTTATGAGGAGGATGAGCAAGATGATGAGGAGGAGCAAGATGAAGAGGAGGAGCAGCAAGACAATGATGATACAGGGTTCGAAAATGTTTATGCTTTGGAAAACATTATTAAAAATTCTTGAAGATTTGTTTTAACAAATCAAGGTGAGCAGGGAAAATCAGATGGAAGAGAGCAGTGGTTCTAACAAGGTGGAGTGAAATGGAGTCAAATAGTTCGTAATGGTGGTCTATCTATGTTTTTAATATTTTTTTAGTGTTTTGGTTGGTTAATTAGATGGATGAAATGGTTGTAACCCTTTAAAATATATCAATGAAAAATTTGGTTGTTAAGTTATTGTTTTTGATTTATGATTGCTTGTTAATTACCAAATATGTTTGACTTAGGGAAGTCAACAAACAAAAGTTTATAGTTTGTGGTATTTGCAGAAAACATGTAAACTTCAAATTTGCAGAAAACATGTAAAATACCAACATGTAAATCATGAGCCCATGATTTGCAGAAAACATGAACCCACAATTTGTAGAAATCCAAAACTTATACATAAATCAAGAACACAAATTTGAAAAAGACAATAACATTATTTAAACTACATTCATTTAAAATACATTACCATCAAATGTTGCATCATTCCAAAAGATTATTTGTTATACTAGCATCATTAATTACAGTCATAAAAAGTTTAGAAGTTATACAACCATCATAACAAAAGCTTAAGGTGGAGATCCTACACCATCTTCCTTTTTGCCTTTGCCCTTGGCAGCATCCAGGTACTCCTAAACCTTTTGGTTTTTTAGTCCCAAAATTCTTTTCAGCAATAACAGTCCAAGTTTTCTATGTTGCCAGGCCTAGCACTATATCCTAGTCAAATTTAAGTTTGTGGATAGGCTTCTGAACTGGGCAGGCAGAGCTAGGAGAGGCTGAAGAGGTTCAATAGCTTGGATAGGATCAACTTGCAGAGCATCAGATTGGAAGAGCTTGTAGTAAAATCAGATTGTAGATAATACCAAGCAAGAAATTGGGGTGGGATTCCAGTACAATCACTGCTTGAATTAGAGCTAATGGGTATGACTTCTGCAAATAAGAAATGCTAGGTCAGTTTGATTGATGAAAATGTTAAGATATATCACTATCTAACAAAAAGCTTTTGAAGGTATACCAATGTAGAATTAAGTGATCCAATACTCATTTGGTCCTCTCAATGTAATCCCAAACAAGGCTACAATGTAGAAGAATCCAGTATTCTCTTATTTGGTCCTCTCAATGTTATCCCAAACAAGGCTGCAAAGTACTCTCTTTGGTAGTCAAGCACAAACAAGGCTGCAAGTTTCTATCTTTGGTGGCCAAGCACAAACAAGGCTGCAAGGTTCTATCTTTGGTGGCTAAGCACAAACAAGGCTGCAAAGTTCTATCTTTAGTGGCTAAACACAAACTAGGTTGCAATGTTCTCTCTTTGGTGGCCAAGCACTAACAAAAGCTTTTCAAGGTTCTAATGTGTTCTCTGATTTGGTCCTCTCAGTGTAATCCCAAATAGGCACCACAAATAATCAAACACAGAAAACATAACTAGGCACATTACATTTGGTTCTGTCAGTGTTCAACGGTAGGCATCAAACTACATTCTAGGCACAACTAGGCACATTACATTTGGTTCTGTTAGGGTTCAAGGGTAGGTGTGAAACTACATTCTAGACACATTACAAGGTTGCAATGTAGAAGAATACTAGTGTGGCAAGGTATACAAGGATCAATGTAGACCATCTATGTAACATTCAATGAGTGGGAAACTACAATAACACATTAGTCTAATTTGCTGAGTCTAAAGGGATAATACTAAGCTCTTTCTAACACGCAAATACTAACAAGCATAACAAATCCCCCAAAAATGGTAACACAAAATAACCTCAAATCTGATAAACAAGATAAATTACAGTTAAATGGACCAAAAGGATTTATCATTGGATAAATAACAATAGCCCTATAAATACTTGTACGGTTAGGGGACTTCATTGACTTGATTTTAGCTTATTATAGCTTTAGGGTTTTGATCGGGTTAAGTTATTGTGTAAGTGTTTACTCTTCCCAACTGAGGGATTAAATGGTGATGTAGTTGGTTTTTATAGTAGGTAACTGGTTTGACTTTCATTAGTCAAACATATATGTGTAACATTTCAATGAGTGTTTGACTATAATAAAAAATGAGTCTATTTCGTCCTAGTTGTTTTTTGACATAACCAAGAACCAAAATAATACTATTTTGACTTACATTAGTCAAACATATGTTATCTAGTTGTTTTCAGACCTGAACAAGAACCAAAAAAAATATCATTTTGACTTTAATTAGTCAAACATATGCATTTTTTCATAGTTGTTTTGACTTTAATTAGTTGTTTCAAGACTAACTAATCATTTTATTCATCCAAATAAAAATGACTAACTAATCATTTATCCAAGAACCAAAATAATATTGTTTTGACTTTCATTAGTCAAAAAATGAGTAACTAATCATTTTATTCATCCAAATTCAAAACTGACTAAACATTTTATTCACCCTAATAGTTAGTATAGACAAATGAAGGAAATGATAAAGTTGATTTCATTCCATTAAACTAAAACATATTACATGGTTGACTATTTATAAACAAGATAATCAAACTAAAAAGTCAACTAAACTAATATAACAGTAAACTGCTAACTAGGTACTAATACAACGCAATACTACATTTTATTACATTGTGCTAAACTATTGTTGATTAAAACTCTCATCTTTGAAGGACTTGTAGCTCTGCATACACTCTGCATAGTTAAGGACTGTGTAGAGGTGGTGTTTGTATTAGCATTTATCTTCACTTTAGTTTTGTTACACATGCAAACCCCATAGTTGTCTTTGATGCTCCTCCTCCATTTCTTCTTCTTGCCTACACTTAGCCAACCACTCTTGTTTATCCCTTGCTTCCACTACCACCAGGAAGTGTATCCTTGTGGAATACCTTAACTAAGTTTTTCATTGTAATGTTTAGATAATGGAGTGATGGTTTGGGAGAAAAGACTAAAATGTTATGAAGTATAAAAAAAGCTCCTACAGTCATATCCTTTGCGTAACCCCACTCTGTAAGGACTTTATGATGTATTGCACCAGATATTGTACCTGAGAGATCTTTAAGAGTTACTGTAAGATCTCTAAGGGCATTTGGAGTACACGACTTGGTTATTAAAACAACTTGATCAACTTTCTCATTATTGATAAAGCTCTTGATATCACCTAAACATCCAATCATAACCCCCTCCCCCATTAGCATTTACAAACCCTCAACGGCGCTAAGCCATAGCCCACGTGTAAAATCATAATCCTCACCCACATCCTCAACAACCATCCTCATATACTCCTGTGTCGACATTATAGACACCTCTCCACCTTCCCGAGTATCCGCTATTTTACGTAGCTTAGCCCTTTGAAAAATACCCATAGGACCTGGAATTATCCTAACTCATTTTTCGGGTGAATTTTCAAAATTTTGGTTTTGTGATGAAACTGGGGGTGCATTCATTTTCTTGTGTTATTTGGTGGTTGCAACAACCCTTTTGCCAATTTCTATTGTGTTTTAGACTGGTGTTGGTAAGTGCCATAAACCCTAATCCTTAAACGGACTAGGACAGGGACGACTCTTGCAACTGTATTTCCACATCAGGTACTATGATAGAGATGACTCATGCAAATGTGTTTCTACATCAGGGACTAAGAAAGTACTTAAATGGTTCAAATATGGTAGTTTTTTTCCAGGTTTTCCCTTTTCCCCCCAAATAACCCTAGAGCACAAAATACATGTTTAGTCCCTGAACTCTCGCATTTGTATTAACGTAAGTACACCAACTTCACCTTCCATGTTAGTCCTTTGGTCTTTTGTCCCTCCAAACCACCATGCCACTGACAACTTCCATTTTTACCTATATAACTAGCCACATGAATATGTCGTATCCCTATAGCACCTTCCATTTTCATCCATAATTGGCATCCATAACACCCAAGTGCTGAAATGAAAACAAATTTTGTTGACGTCCACAACACCCAAATGGATGAAACAAGAACCAAATGGTCAAAAATGCTAGCTTTTGTAAAATGATGTTATTGATCATACCCCTGAATGGTCTGATGGGGGTATCAATGAACCACAAAAGTTCACTGTACTATGATTTAGCAGGATTTCTGAACTACACAAGTTCAAGGTTTTCGTGAATGACATTAAAGAAAAATTAAGGAAAGATGTTGACATGCTGAGATACAAATTTCCAGGAAATGGTGTGTCCAATAAAGGCATGGGCAGAGTTTAATCAAACTTTAGACATCATACTGGTGAAACTAATTCATGGTGCAGTTAATGTGCCAAGAGAAAAAGATGAACTTGTTGCTGTTGAAGCTGTTGTTGATGAAGTTGTAGTTGATGAAGAGGTGGAAGGCAATGGAAGACTATTGAAGAGGAGAAGGGTATATGCTGATAAGATGGAATAGGCAGATTTCCAAAATGATGGTTGATGCTGAAAAGGCAAATAATTGGTGATTTTGTGTTTAATTTCAAGTTTCTATGTATTTTGTATTTTGTGGTATGTAGCATGGTTAGGCAGTGCTTGCTTCATCTTTTGGGATAATGTCTTTTGTAACCGTGTTGTTATGGTTAATCAAAATCACCTCTTTTCTATGTGTAGACTAATTTTATTTTCTACAAAAATGATCATGAAAGAATATACCAAAGTACAAACTTATGATAATTGGCTAATTTCATATGCATTTACAGTGTGCAGTTTAATGTGTTATACTAAAAAAACACAGTTGTTTGAGTGTGCAACTGCTGTCTGCAATTGCATTTCCAAACAACCCATAAAACTATAAACTAAAAATGCTCATGGCATGAATTGACTTTTATAAGTCAACTTACAAACAACACTCAAACTACAAACTGTCATATTACTAGAGTTATATTACTTACTACTTGCAACAAACATAAGTCAAATTATCTAAAATAAAAGCTGACACAAACACAAAAAACATAGCAATACTGCATATTTAATATTAGTAGAGTAAGATGTTAATTTTTACAACAAAATTTTGCAGCATTGCCAAATATTAGTTAATGTACCCATTGTAGAAAACTAGAATGGGGGTTGAATAGTTTTTACCGATTTAAATTTAGTTTATAAAACTTTAGATCGATAGTATGTGAAACCTTTGGATGTTGAGATATGGATAATGTAAGTTACCAGGAAAAGAAATAAATACGATCAAAGTAAGGAGATAAAAGAATAGAAGCAAGACACAATGGTTTATAGTGGTTCAGCTACAAGGACACCTTCTTTGCCCTACTCCACTCCCCGAGTACCCAACTCGCGAATTTGTAAACACTATGTTAACAAGCTCCTTTAACCGATGGAGAAACCTCACAACGTCGCTTACACTTAATCCGGAGAAAGCTAAATACCGAGTCCTTTACATGGAAGACCAATCCAACATAACTAACACAACAACTTTGAGAATACAAGAAGAAGTATCAACAACAAGAGACAACTCAGTGGTCTTGAGGTGATGAAGAATCTGAGCAACTTGAAGAGAAGAATGGCTCGTATGCTAGAAAGTCTGATCTCGTCTTGTAAGAAGAACCTTGAGAACACAAGAGAAAGAAAGCTACAAGAATGATCTTTAGATCTAAGGTTAGAGAACTTAGAATATAAAGAGAAGATATATCTAAGTGGGGTGAGAAACAAGAGAGAAATAGCTCACTATTTATAGGCAATTTTGAGCACTGTTCACCGGGATCTGGCGGATCCCTTCCCAAAGGGATCCAGCCAGTGTAAAGCAAGGGATCCGGGTATTTGGTAGTACCAGTCCATATTTTGGGTTACAATTCAGGGTTTTGCGTTATGGGTTAAGATCCGTGGGTTAGGTGATGTCAAAGACATCTTAGGTCATAGATTATGGACTTTGGGTCATGGGTCATGGGTTTTACCCATTATTTATGTCATGCAATGGGTCATGGGTTATGGGTTAAGCTCCATGGGTTATGGGTTATGGTTTATGGATTACCCAACTCTTTTTCATGCATTTCATTTATTACAAGTAAGTATATTTGTATGTAAATAGTAAATGGTAAATGTAAAAACATGCAATGTTTAGATTTATAATTTTACATAAACTTTTGTTTGTTATCGACAAAACTTAAAGAGATTGCTAAATATTAATAAACGTTTTTACGGTTTATTTGTATTAACACCCATGTTGCAACAAAAGTAATAGTTTATAAATATCCAATTACAACAAACAGAAATAAGTCAACGCTTCTTAGACTTCCCCTTCATGCTTGTAGATCCCACTTCCAGAGCATTAAGAGCTCTTAAACCAAGTATGCATCCAGTGATGGCTATTATCCTGTAGCCTCTTGGAGCTGAAGTTGAAGGAGCTTGTGAATGAGTTATTTTCCTTTGACCAAATGTTTTTGAAGTTGAAAGAGCTCTAGATGTTTTCTTAAGCATTTGAAGTGGAAGCTCATAATCTTTTGGGAGCAGCTTGAGTAGTTGAAGTGGAAGCAGCTTTACTTTTGGGAGCTCTAGATCTCTTGGAACCTTTTACATCATCAGAAACATACTCTTCACTGGAAACATCTTCATCATCTTCAATCTGAATCACCTCTGTCTCGTTTGCCTTTAGGGAGCTATGGATCTGAAGGTTTTGTATCCTCTTTTCAAAGAATTGTACCTTCCTCCTTTTCTGTCTAAAAATACACATCCTCAAGAGTTTCTATCTTGTTTTCAAGGATTTCTATCTTTTTTTCAAGGTTTTGAATCCTGCTTTCACAAACCTTTTCCTGATACTGATCTACAAGTTAATAGGTTAACACATGTTAAATGTACATATATAACACACTTATAGACAACCCATAAATCAGTATGCAAATAATAAACAAAAGGCCAAATCAACATCAATAGTGTGCACCATTGCAGTTTGACTTGCTAAAGTCAAATTGCATTTTGACTAATGATGTAATACATAAGTCCAAACAATCTGCTAACTCTTTTTATACCAAATTGTGCGGACATCCAAACACCCCTAAAGGTCTTCACAAGACAAGAGCTCAGCTGATGAAGTATATGCAGACTTGTAACAAGATCTAGCAGCTTAGTGTATAAGTAATCCATTGCATTTTGAGTAATTGAGTTTGACTTGCTAAAGTCAAATTAGGTAAAGGGCCTTAATTGCTAAAGTCAAATTGTAGTTTTAATAATGCAAATAATAAACTAACCTAAAATGCTTTCATTAGGGCAACAACAAAATGGACAAATCAACATCAAAAGGGTCTAAATACATGTTCAAGGTTTGCCATTTCACAAAAAAACCAAAATGCATATCTTTATTCTGCTCTGCTTGATTTCCCTATATTTTTTTATTTTTTTTTTCTCGTCTAACCAAACACATCTTCAAGGGATGGAAAAAGGTCACTGGGTCCATTTGAGATTATTGTGAAATAAGATAGGCGCAGATGAGCAACAAAAGGTCAAATCAAGTCATTAAGATAAAATTTTATTCTAAACAAGAACAATGCAAATATGTGCTAACCTTTCACCATAGCATAATTCCATAAGTCGTCTAACATTTCATCTGACACATCATCCCCTACATTCTAGTTATTCTTATACTTTTCATAAAGATAATCTACCATGTCTTCAGTTAATGTGACTTTGCTCCAATTTTATTTGCCATTGCAAGAATCAGAGTAGTAGATCGTTCGAGCATTTTATATGCCGATTTGTGTAATCGTTCTAGGGTTGTGTGCGTGACAATAATCGGATTATACATTAACAACTAGGAAGACGATCGGATTGTATAATAACAAGTGAGATAATCGGGTTGTAAAAGTCATTATATACTCAAGGACCAAACACGCCAAAAAAAAGTGAAAAGACGAAAATATCCAATTGACAAGTCAACTAACGAGGAAACTTATCAATTTTTAGGCATAATGGGGCACGAAGGACCAAATGGGTCACGTTTTGCAACGTTGGGGACGACGTACGCTAAAAAACCGAAATAGGGGACCAATCATGAAAATGGGGTAGACTTCAGGGACCAACGGTGTAATTTACCCAATTATAAATTTTATGAAAATTCCAAAGATGCAAATTTGGGGAAATTTCGAGAGTGGACATGTTGATAACCGTATTACGAAAAACGACACTCGAAAACTGTGTTATCAAAAACGACACTCTAAAATTGTGTTATCAAACACGACATGTGCACAATAGCTAAAATCTATAAAAATAGCTTGCGCAGACAGAGTGCACGCAAAACCCCTTGCGCGCGTCAGTTGGATTCTTTGCAAGTGTCTTTTAGATTAAATGAGAAGGTAACACCTGAAAGTGCGCGCAAAAGTGTTTATACACCCATTATTTCCGCGTACATTTTATTTAATTTAGATCAAACAAGGTCGACAATTGGCGGTGCGTGCAAACCATTTTGCTCGCCCTTGTTTGCGCGCAAATGTTTTTGCTCACACACTCATTTACGCGCACTCTTTATGTTGCAACAATTTTTTTGTTATATCTTTATATTAAATTATTTATTTATTTTGGGTAAAAAAAAAGGCATATGGGTGTTTAGGAGTAGGACAAAGGGGTTGTTTGGTTTGTTTTCAATCACAATGGGTATCGGATTTGGTATGGGTAGAATGACAATAGATAAAATTAAGTTTATCATTACTAATGTTCATGTTCGGATGCCAAAATATTGTATGAAAAAGTGTATAGATATTTGAATTTTATAGTGGAAAAGAAGAAATAGAAAATGGGGCTTACAAAATGGTTTGCAAAGACAACAAATTGATGGGGAGTGAGGCTATGGGTATACAACATGGCGCCTACAGAATGGATTTTATTCTTTCGTCCATAAAAACTCAACCAAACATTTTGTATCACCATCTGGTCATTGTATGATGGGAAACCCCACAAACCAAGCGACTCCTAAAAGAGAAGAAATATAGGATTGGAAGAGATAGACGGTTTGAGTTGCACGAGTGAGACCCATGGATCTAAAATCTAAATCAAGAAATCTGTAAATCAGCTCATTGTCGATGGCTGGAAAAGGTCGCGCGGACCAAAAACGCGAACCTATAATGCGAGCTCAACACCACGAGTCGCGGCACAGGTTCTGGCGCAATACTTGCCAGCTGACGTTATTCGTATTTTTTTTCAAATATATATGTTATGTAACTATTAATTAAAAAAAAAAAAAAAGAACGTTGGGTAGCCGTTTTTTTTTTTTTTTAATCACCTTTTCAAATTTTCTACCATTTAAAAATCTTATAAATACCCTTTAAATCTTCTACTTTTTTACACACACTTCTACATACACGCATCTCAACAGTATTTCTCTTTTATTACCGTCAAAAATGCTATAGATCGTAACAACTATGATCATTACTATCTTTATTTTCAAGATAATGCGGATAGAATATGCCGGTATTTTCAAGCTTATGAACAATTTTAATCTTTGGGTAATCAAGAAACCAAGAGTTTGGGTCCTCATACTAGGACAAATATACCACGTGAACGAGCTAGAAGTTGCAGAACAACGGCTTTTAGGTGATTATTTTGGGGAAGATAATATCCACCTAAATACCCGAAGAGTAATCTTAGGCGAAAGTATCATATTAGTTCAAAGCTTTTTAAGCAAATGGTCAGTGATATTACCAATTACAATCTTGACCCTCTTCCTGAATACTTCATTTTTTTTAAACAACGACCGAATGCTTTGGGTCGTTTAAGTATATTAGTCCTATCATGAAATGCACATCGGTCATACGCCAATTGACATACGAGTATACGACACAACAACCGATGCATTTGATGAGTACTTACAAATTGGTAAGTATTGTTAACGTTATTGTTTACAAAACTTTACTAAATGCATATTTACTTTATACATAGAAGAGTTTTTTAAAAAGCCCAATTTAAATGATATCCAACATATATATGCATTGCATGAAGAAAAACATGGACTTCCGGGAATGCTCGGGAGCATTGATTGTAAACATTAGGAATGGTCAAAATGTCTGAAGGCGTTAAACTGGAAATTCAGAAGGCGTGATCATAAATACCCGACTATAATGCTTGAAGCCGTTGTGTCATATGATTTGTCGATTTTGCATGCATTTTTTGGTGTTGTGGGGCAAATAACCACCTCAATGTTCTATATGGTTCACTGTAGTAAATGGAAAAACATACGAAAAATGTTAATATTTAACGGATGAAATTTATACTCAATAGTTTACATTTGTCAAAACGTTTTCCAATGCACGAGATGAAAAAACAATGAATTTTAAGAGAGTTCAAGAAAGTGCAAGAAAGGATATTAAACGAGCTTTCGGAGTCCTACAAGGTCGTTGAAGAATTTTACAACAACATGCACGTACTTACCAAGTCAACACGCTATGAAGAATTATGTATTGTTGCATCATACTACATAATATGATATTGAAATATCAAAAATTCACAATTAGTGAATTCAACGAATTGTACTTTCCTCCACAACCAAATATCTAACGTACTTGGGTTGAACGATGTGAGATACATCGAAGTAAAACAAAGAACTACATGATAGAAGAGTTCACAATGACCTTCGACAAGATATCGTGGAGCATTTATGAAACCTTAATCATTAAATTGTATTTTTTTTTCCCAATGTATCATTATTTTTAGTGTATCATTTATTTTTTTTATGTCTATTTTTAATTAGTAGAATTTATTTTAGTTTAACATGTTGTTTTATTTTAATAAATGAAAAAAAAAATTGTGGGGTCCATGGGTGTCCTATAACACTAGTTTTGGAAGGAGAGTGTTTTTGTGCTAAGTTATAGGTTTTAAGTTATAGGAAAAAAATGTTGAGGTGACATCACTTTTCTTATAGCGCGAGCCCGACAACACCAGGGCATCTGGTGCTCTAAGAGTAAGGTGATGTTTGTTTATTCAGTGGCTCTGACTCGAATCTTAATCTGATTTACACATCTTAATCTGTACCTGAGGCGTAAATTTTATAATCTGAATCAAATTATATTATTTGTTTTTTACTTTTTAAATGTCTGAATGATATAAATACAAATCAGTTTTATTATAACGAAACATAAACATGTTTAAACGTTGTATGAGCAATGAGTCAATAAATTAGCATAGTTTAGCAACTTGGGAATAAAATTTTTTAAACAAAACATTATTGTTTCGCAAATTAATGTCGTAAAGTAATCATATATTGTTGATGTGTTGTACTCCCATGTGGTTGAACATCTTCCTAATTATACAAATTGTAACTATCATTTACTTTACAATCATAAGATTGCGAAAAAAAAAAAAAAAAAAAAAAAAGCATTCCATAGTATACTTAACATTGTCAATTAACAATTAAAATATTTTTGGTGAAATATTTTAAGCTCATATTCAAATTACGCTTGTCACAATTTAATTTCACAACTAGTTATATATCACTATTGTTTGAAAACTCTCAAGTGTTTGATCAACATTATCGTTACTATATTGAGCATTATTTGTTTAGCAAAAAGAAATGGGTAAATCTCTTTAGCGTACTATCAATATTAAAGGGAAAGTTGAAAAAAAAAATCGCACAATAAAAAATAAAAAATATATAAATAAAATATAAATAAATAAAAAAATAAATAAAATAAATAAAAAAAAAAAAAAAAAAAAAAAAACATCTAGCTAGTTAAGAGGTTTAAGCCTCTGACACCGTCTGAACGAGAGACGAAAAAATAAAAATAAAAAAACGCACTTTTTGAATCAAATGTCTCAACGCAATCAAGAGGCTGTTAAGAGATTTATTTATTTATTTATTTATATTTTTTTAGAAAAAAAAAAACACCACCTAAGAGAGAGGTTATCATATTATGATTCACAAAATTTAATCAATAAAAGCATGCAAACAATAACTTGGTCGAACTAATTTTATTTTTTAATAATTAATGAAATGAACAAACAAGAATGGGACACGTGGCACGCATACAGGTTTTGCGTGCGGTGTAGATTTTGTAACATGTAAACTTTGTGTCGATTTTGGTAATTTGAGTGTGTAGGTGTAGAAATTGGTAATTTTATCTGCAAATTTTCTGTTGAGTCAATACAATCCAAACTGGCGTGTTGTGACCGTAATTATAAATGTCCCATTTTTGTTAATTTGATAATCAAAAACCAAATACATACGGTAATTTTTTTATACTATTTTGTATTATAAATTTTACTTATTTTCGACTTTAGGCCGAGCGAGCAACGGGTTTGAATTCATCGATAGACAAACATGAACCGGGTAAAGCTCCCTCCTCCAGGCGCGGATCTATGTGCGAACCATCTATAGCATGTGTCACATATGATTTGAGCCGATGAAGTGTAATACATTTGTAAAAGTTATTGGTTTTTTAACGGTGTACACGTAGGTTAGAGGAATGCAAAAAAATAGCAAGAATCAGAGAAAAAAGTGGATTGTTTTTCGGTTTTGCTCTTTGAAAAGGAAGGAAGAAAAGAAGAGAAAAGGAAGGAAGATAAGAAGATGGAGTTGAGTGGAGAGGATGATCAACATCAATATTCTATAGATAGGAGACATCACTTTATCTTTTATTAGTTTCTTGAGTCCTTTTTTAATGTAAAAACAAATTAATATCTATAAATTAGGGATTCAGTTTTTACATTTTCTCCATCATACTTTTAAAATCGTTATATAGTATTATAGTTATAAAATGTTGTTGTCCAGTTTTATCAACTTTAAAGCTATTTCTTTTGTGTTATGTTTGTGATCGAATAGCCCGGATCCAATAATTAAAACCTTAAAAAATAAATAAATAAATAAAACTATTTTTACGTCAAAAAACCAACAACATGCGAAGCTTAGCGAGCTGAAATTGATGGCACACATGGTTTAAAATCTTAGATCCATCGATGCGCTACTCTTGAGAAAAGTTGTGTGGCAACATCAAGTTTGTTTTATAAAAAAGGTTGTTTTATAAGGAAGATTAATCCTTTCATATAATTTACATATAATATAACAAAATAATCTGGTTTATCTTTTATTACTGTGACTTAAACGACGCAACCAATTCCTTGCGGACAAAAAAAAAAGGTGACGGCCAAAACAAAGTTAATAAAATACAGAGGAAGAGAACAACAATACTCGTCCAAAACTTAATATACAAAAGTCTAATGATCACTTAGAATAAATAATTTATTAAGAGTACAAAAGACTAATTTCAAGATGTTCATATATATTCAACCTTTTTCAAACGGTAACTTACACACCCAGTTACGTCTAAGAGAAATGCCCGTTGGTTATATGTTTCTAGTATTTATCATTTATGTATGTTATATTGATCGCATTGAACACGAATGGTGTTGATCGATGTGGTTATGTAAGTACGAAAACACACTCGTTTATTCTAAGTTTGAAAGGCAATTTTAATGTTTTATAGCAAAATCTTTTAGATTGCATCGTTGTGTTGTACCAAAGTGACAATGTGGTGAGAGGGACTATTGACCATATTGTTTTGGTATTTATCGATGTGAAGATAATTACAATGATTTTGAGTACTGCAATAGTTAGATGACAAATTAGCAAAAGTAAATTTAATGGTCGTGTAACCCACAGAACAAAAACTTGAAGAACAAGTCTCAAGACCAACAATGTACATTATCACACTCCACTGTCATAAAAAGCACACCAATCTTTTATATAATACAACAAAACCCCTATTGGGAATTTTTCATTTCAAAAAAATGCATTCATACCTTATTTAGTAATAATTTTATTTAAAAAAATTATTTTTTTTATTAGGTAATATTTTATATTTATCCATAACACAAGTAGAAGATAAATACAAAAAATATAGATAAGACGCAATTAATAATATGATTAAAATTTTTAAATAATTATCTTTAATAATAAAAAAACTATAATTAAACATCATAAATCAAACAAAACAAAGATTATATTATTTCTTTTTTAATAAATAAAAATATATGATTCAAAAATTAAAAAAAAAAAAAAAAAAAAAAAAAAAAAAAAAAAAAAAAACGCGTGCGCGGGCATTATAACTAGTGGTGTGTAAAGTACAAGAAGGTCGATGACAAAATTTATTTATTGATGCATTATCTTTGTCGCCAATTGTATATGTCGATGTCGTTATGATCTGTGAGAGCATGCCTGTGGTTAGATGAACAAGGCTAGGCGGGTGATAGAGTGAGAAGTTTCTAATTATACTCATACATTTCAAGCAGAAGTCGGGGTGACAAACATATGCAGATGTACGTTGCAACTTGATGCTCGTTTCATCAAGGGACTTTTTGGTTCATCTTTGGAAAAATCAACGACAGTATTGATCATTAGTCTAATGATATAGGGGTTCATTGTTCATTTGGTATGCCATATGAATACCGTCCAATCCAATTTATATATTTATTAGTTGAGTTTCTAAATTACGTGTCCTCTAGCGGCAAAAGAACATAATAATGCCGTGAATGGAATGTCAAGTATATTTTGTAAGTACAAGATCAAACGAACGACGGATTTAGCTTTAATATGTTGTACCTCGTGTAAGCACGTAGGATTAGTAGTGTTAAACAAAACAAAATAAAAATGTACAAGTACATCTGTACATATATTAGCTAGCACTAAAGTTACCCTTTGCCAAAATGATGCAAACAGGGACGGAGCTTGAACAATATTATTGGAGGGGCCGAAATATTTTCGTAATAATTTTGAGAGGGCCAAAACTATAATTATTATACATTTATACTAATTTTTTAGAAATAATATGCAAAATTACAAAAAATAAAGGCTAGTGGTCCTAAATTTAGGGGGCCACAACCCCCTCTTACCCCTACTATCCTCCCGTCCAAGGATGCAAACCTTCTTAAATCAAATGCTGATATCCAAAGTTCCAACTCTAATTCTCAAGTTCAAATAATCAAAATTGAAACTTGAAAAAATAAATAAATAAATAAATAAATAATAATAAATAAAAGTTGTGAGCGCTAAGCTTTTACTACTTACTACTCACCTACTATCTAGTGCTACTTTTACCAAACACAACATACATCACATCAAAATCACAACACCAAATTCACCTAACAACGGTTTGTATTCATTAGATGGTGATAATATGCTTTATGAGTAAATTACATAGATCGTCCCATTGGTTTGTCCAAAATTGCATCTTCCGTTCTTAAAACTTTTTTGTTCCATATACCATCCCTATCTTTATAAAAACAATCACACCCAATGACCCAAAGTCCTAAAGCTTAACTTTTACTTTATTAAGTTTCTTCGTTAAATCGCATGCCATGCGCATGAGGGTATTATTGTCCCTTTATCTCCTCTATTCTGATATTAATCATTTTCATACTCATTATCACCTCGATCATTTCTATGAAACCCACCATCACCGTAAGCCACATTGTCGACGCCTTGCGTACACCACGACCACACAACACGCGCCAAATCCCACAGCTACGTCTACGCCACCATATACATGCTACATAGTCGTCGTTGCACCACCGCTATCTCCCACTTATTTATACATCTTGATTTATATTTTTTTGTTGCGCCTGAAATAGTGAGACTAGTGAGTTGGTATTTTGAAGTGTAGTAGTTAGGGTGAAATATCCCAGGGTCAGTTGTGTGATGATCGTATTTATAGATAGGATGTTTATTTCTATTTTTTTTTAAATGTAAGTGAATAGGATAAAAGAAATTTGATTCTTTGTTATGGTTAGTGCAGGGTCTAATGAAAAGGTAAAATTTGAATATGACCAATTAACTATAGGGGTGGGGAGCATCAAGTGGATTCTTGAAAACATCTGTATAATTTTTACATTGGTTGTTAATACGATTATAGTCATTAGGTATTTAGATGTGAAAAGTTTAGATTCTTAGTTATTCGTTTCTATAAATCTTCGAGCTAAGTTAATGGAAGACAAAATAGTTAATGGTGGGTGTTAATTAATGGTGGGTGTTGATAAGAAAGAGACAAGAAAGAAGATGGGTTTATATAAGCAAACTTAGATTTGAGGAAAAAAAATCCTTTAAAACCATATATATTACTTGTAGATTACTTGTAGAGAGAGACACATACACAAAACGATGGTCAACGTAGTAATGGGCTATTGGTTGGTGTCGGCAGAAACGGGTGGTGGTATGAAGAAGTTTAGAGAGAACAAAGAAAGGTTAAGAATTATATAGGTGTAAAAGTGTTACCGGGAAAGAAATAACTATAATGACCTCATTTGACTTGCACACGAGTTGATTTAACTGTCAGTTTTAACGTCCATTAAATGCAAGAACTATGAGTGTTATTGTTTGCAATAACAATGATGAACAGTGCAACTTTAAACTCTCAAAAACGATAGATGCAATTTTCACCAAACCAAAAAGACCATTTATGTAATTTACTCTATATTCATTAAAATCAATGTGATAAACACCCCACTTATGTCTTTTGGAAACACAAACGCCAAAGCAGTACTATAGATCACTTATACTCCCTCCGTCCCAAAATTATTGTCCCCTATTGACTTTTTCAGTCTTTCTTTCTCAACTTTGACTCTAAATATTTTCGTTTGTGTTATACAATTTTTTATAAGAATTATACCAAATAAAAATACACTTAAAACTCAATCCGTTCATATATTTTGTATCATGTATTATGTAATATAAACAAAAATACTTAAGGTCAAAGTTGGAATGTAAGGACCGAAAAAGTCAATAGGGGACAATAATTTTGGGACGGAGGTAGTAAGTACTATCATAGAACTCGTGAGTTACGGCAGCAAGTACCCCGTAATTAAAGTTTAGGCACCAACAAAATAACAATAACGAGCTGATTAACCTAAAAAAAAGGAAGAAAATGATCTCAGTCAGATCCAGTCCACCCATTTTTAGCTGTTCCGAAAGGTCCTCTCAGGTTCGTTTTCGGACAGCTTTGATAGGCTAACCAAACCGGTGGCGATTCTGGTTCTCAGTTGAACCCCTTGGTCCGATACAGTTTTTAAAACCATATGTATCAACAATTTGCTTGCATATAATTATTAAATTGCATGAAGCTTTATGTGTTTTTATTAATGGGCAAATTATTAAAAAAAAATATATATATTATACTTGCCACTATTTCATCTTGAGGGTAGCGAACTATTTTTTTTTTTTTTTTTTTTCATTTTGAGTATAATATTCTTTTAAATTCATCATCTTTAGGGTAATATGTGACATTTTTTCCCTTCGGGAAAAAAAAAAATTTGTATTAGCTATGAAGGGCAAAAATGTCCAAAATTTTCGCAAAATACCCTAAAGATGATGAATTTGAAAGAAAATTACCCTTAAAATGAAAAAAAATAGTTCGCTAACCAGAAGATAAAACAGTGGCAAGTATAATATTTTTTTTTAATAATTTGCCCTTTATTAATTTGTACAATACATATAATAACATGTATTTTTTTATTTTAGAGTGTTTTAAAAGTAACATTTATGAGAAGAGTTGAAAAGTCAATAAGTAATTATGGTTATAATTTTTTTTTTCTTATATTAAATTACATTGTATTTTTTTTAATTATTTTTTTTTTAAATATGTTTACAAAAAGTGTTTTAAAGTGTTGTACCTAATGTTATTATAGCTATACTTATTAAAATTTTCATATATTTTGAATGAGTATGCTGGAAGTAGGCATGAGCATCGGTCCCGGACCGGACCGGACAGACCAAGACCGAGACCGAATTAGCCCAAAAGCCGAGACCGAGGACCGGACCGAATGTGGTCGGTCTGGTCCGGTCCAACAAGGCAAAACAGTAGGTTTGTGGTTCGGTCCGGACAGGACCGGACCGACCAAGACCGAAACCGAATTAGCCCAAAAGCCGAGATCGAGGACCGGACCGAATGTGGTTGGTTCGGTCCGGTCTCGGTCAGTCCATCGGTCGGTCCGGTCCGTTTGGGTGGTTTGCTTAGCCCTAGCTGAAAGCTATTGATCACATAGCAAAACCAACACAATTTTATGATAAGTAAGTGTGTTGGCTTAATATTTTAAGACTTCATTTTTGAAAATGTTTGAGATACTTTATAATGTAGTGTAGATAGATGTATAAAGATCAAGTACAATGAATAAAATTATACTTTTTTTTTAACTCTTTTTCATCTTTTTTGAAAATGTGATCACAAAAGAATATATAAATCCTTATAATATTCTATAAAAAAAAATAATAATAAGGACATGCCCATGATCCAAACACCTTATGTACTTGTACCACAAGTTCTACACATAACTATTTCAAACAATACCCTCAATTCACCAAACAACCTTCATTCATAACTTTCACAAAGCAAATATAATCTACATTTCCCATACCTATTACTAATAAAAAGGAGCAATCACATATAGGCCTTATCCTACTACAAAATTTATATACAACATACTATATTTCCTAACCAAATAAGCAAGTCAATTAGCTAAAGATGCAAAAACCTCCTTACTTCACAACCTAGATTATACAATAGAAGTTAGAGTGTGTGTAAGAATGTTGTTGAAACAAAAAGTCTCTTAAATGCCTACTGGTCATGTAGAAAAACATTAAAAACAGTTTACTCGTATCAATTAAATTAGACCAATAGAAAAGGTCTATTTTAAATTCGAACTTCCCTATTAGCTAACAAAAAGACAAAAATTGAATTGAATTGGTTGACATCATTTAATTTTGTTGACATAAATAATGCCTAAAAACATTATTAACATGTTATCAATATCTCTATGTTTTGATTATCACAAAATATAAACTCATAGAACTAAAACTTGTGACATAAACAAGTATTTAGTGCTTAATATTTCTCTTTATATCCAAATCACTTAAGGTATGAATAAACAAAGTGTTTAGTGCATTTTATGATCAAAGGAAAGTTTAATTAAGCATTACAAAGTTTATTTAATTATATAAACATATTATATATTTTTGAAAAACACTTTTGGTAATAAAGAAAAATGTTTTATTCATACTAAATATATGAATTCAAATTTTTAACCAAAATCAGTTATTTTTTCACCAAATAAACTTTCCCCACTAAAAGACAAAGAATCTGGCCGTTTCAGCTGGGCGGCCCCCTTAATTACAAAGGGCGGTCCCCTTAATTTTAAGGGGGCCGGCCATGATTTAAGGGGACCGGCCACGCTCCTCTGTCAGAATCTGTTGCCTATAAATACCACATTAAACCTGGATTTTTTCCTCACCTTTTGCACTACTAAACTTTCTGATCTAGATCTAAATCTCCATTCTTTTATCCTTTGATCATAAGTATATAAATTCTTTGTTTCAAAGTGATCCAACATTCATCCTCTCAAGTGCAAAAGAAAAATACTTCTATCCCTCAAGACAAGAAGTATTACAACTTGTTGTGATCTCCACATCCAAGTTGTTGGTGCATCATCAAAGATCATTTACATTATTCTTTGTGAAGATTGTTGTGAATATTTGATTGTAGTTAGTTGTGTAAGATATAGATTGTGTGATTAATTAGTAGCTTGGTGTGAAGAAGATAAGCTAGGTACTAGATTGGTGTGAAGAAGATAGGTGTGGAGTAGTTAGTTGTGAAGTAGATTGATTTGACGAAGTTGTGTAGAAGTTGTGACTTAGGTGTGACGAAGTTGTGGTGTGAAAAGTGGTGTGTAGATTGGTGTGTATATTGGTGTGTACGGTTTTCTCCGCCATAAGGGAGCTTGTTGATATAGTGAAGAAAACTCTCGAGTTAGGTGCTCGGGGAGTGGAGTAGGGCAAGGAAGGTGTCCTTGTAGCCGAACCACTATAAATCTCTTGTCTCGCGGTTCGATCTTTCCATCTCTTACTTATTTCATTACTTATCTTTATAATATATTGTGTAGTATTAATTGTTTATATTGTACAAGACTTGAGATCACATATTATCGAATCTAAGTTTTTAAAAGCTATGCAAAACTCTAAAACTAATTTTTATAACGAAGTAAAAAGACGTAAAACTATTCAACCCCCCTTCTAGTTTTCCACAATTGGTATCAAGAGTCACGTCTAGCAAGATTTTTAAAATATATTGTATTTTAAAACTTGTAACGATCTATGGAATCTGAAAAATATTTAGAAGGGCAATCTATGCAAAGACCACCACTATTTGAAAGTGATGGATTTTTATATTGGAAAAATAGATTCGAAACGTATATGAAATCAAAAGATCTTGATCTTTGGCATATTATTACCTTTGGTGATTTTCCTCCTATTCAATATAATGTTGAAACTAAAATGAATGAAATTGTATCTTTTGAAGAACAAAATGATGATTTGAAAAAGAAATTAGCAAAAAATAATGAGGCTAAAATGGTAATTTATAATGCGCTACCACGCAAAGAATATGAAAGAATTTTTATGTGTAAAACCGCCAAAGAAATTTGGGATTCTTTACTAATTACTCACCAAGGTAATACCCAAGTCAAAGATAATAAAATAGATCTTCTTGTACAACAATATGAACAATTTACGATTCTGGAAGAGGAATCAATTGATAATGCTTTTGCTAAGTTTAACACTATCATCACAAGTTTAAAAACACTTGATGAGACATTTTCTAGTAAAAATTGTGTTAGGAAATTTCTTAGGGCATTGCATCCAAAATGGCGAGCTAAGGTCACGGCAATCGAAGAATCAAAGAACTTGATGACGTTATCACTAGATGAACTAATTGGCAACTTGAAAATTCATGAAGAAATCATAAGAAGAGATTCGGAAACGGTCAAAGTCAAGAAAGAACAAACCAAATCAATTGCTCTAAAAGCCAAAAAGGAACCTAGTGATGATGATGATTCAAGTGACGAAAGTGAAGACGAAGAATATGCAATGGTCGTAAGAGAATTCAAGAAGTTCTTCAAGAGACGAGGAAGATTCACTAGATCATCACGAGACGAAAGAAAAGCACTCCAAAGAAATAGAAGTGACAACTACGGGAAGAGAAAATGCTTTAGATGTGGAAGTCCAAATCATCTCATTGGCGAATGTTTAAAGCCACCAGGTTATGAAAGTCAAGGTGCTTTTGTTAGTGGAACATGGAGTGATAGTGACAAAGAAGAAGTTGAAAAGCCAAGAGACGAAAAGTGTTTTATGGTAAAAGAAACCGACGAAATATGTTTAGGAATTGACTTGGAACCTGACGAATGGATCAAAGATAGCGGATGTTCGAGGCACATGACGGGGAATCGCAATCTATTCTCTACATACAAGGCATACAATGGAGGTAACGTTATTTTCGGTAGTGACTTACGTGGAAAAATCATTGGCAAAGGTACGATCTCTCAAGACTCACTTACTATTGAAAATGTAGAGCATGTAGATAAATTAACATATAAATTGCTTAGTGTAGGACAAATATGTGATAATAAATGTAGAGTTACATTTACCGAAGATGATAGCGAAATAGTTAAGGATGAAAAAATTATAGGTAGAGGAATTAGAAAAGGTGGCATATATGTTATGAAACTAGGAAACAAACCTGAGAATAGGATATGTCTAATAGTGAGTGCTTATTCACTCACTATTATTTGGCCAATTACCTACCCAAAACGACTATTTGAGCTAACAAATGCAAAGAAAACGTGTGTTTTTGTGTTTGTGATATGCAGGAACGGATTTATCATAAAAGACGAAAAATCTCGGGAAAACAACGAAAACGGGCACGAGAGTAGAAGATGGTCAAAAAGTCAAAGCCAGGAATCCACGAGTCAGTTTCAGTCCTCTATCTTCTCAGACTTGGCAAGTTTAGTCCTTGAAATATATTTTGGAAGAAATTCAGATTCAGCCCTTGAACTTTCATATTATTACACATTTGGTCCTTGTATGATTTTGATACTAAACCCAAAAAAACTGCCAAGTCCACAACATAACAAGCCTGGTCCAAATGAGTTTAAGCCAAGTCCACCAAATTCTTACCCAAGCCCATATTACAAAAGAAATGACCCGAGCCCATTTTTACCCTTAGTCAAAAGAAGTCAACACACGTAATATAAAAAAAACCAAACGCGCCTTATTTTTCTTCCCCAATTTATCCCAAACCCAGAACCAATGAACCCTAGATCACCCTTATCCTCAATTGACTCGAACCACATCAAGCCACTTCAATTAGCCAATGATTGACTAATCATTGGTTCTTCTAGAAGGTATATCACGTGTCAGAGTCACGTGTCAGAGAGGTTATTAGATACTTCGAGAGACATCTGGCAGCTAAAGATTGGATGGAACGCGTCATTCTTCTCCTTGGATTCTGCTGAGTCACATGTCAGAGAATGAGACACTCAAATGGGGACAGATGAAGCTATATGAGTGGACGGGACACATCATGGATATCAATCTAAGGGCTCACATCAATTTAAAGAAGCACAAATTTGATCATAGGGCTGTGATTGACTTAAAGAAGCACAAATAGTCGCGGATTGCCAGCTTGGCATTTGATCACCCAAGCATCTCACCTCATCTATAAATAGGTGTTAATTTCTAGCTCATTGTATGTAGGTTTTAAGTAGGGTTATGCTGCTAAATTGTAACTAGACTAGTGTTTGTAATAGATAGCTTTTAACAAAATTCAAATTTTCTTCTTATTAATCTCAGCTTATTTCATAATTTCAATTGCTTATTCTGTTTTCACTTAGCTTATTAATAGTTTATTTCAATTATTCTCAGCTTATTTTCTCTTCTATACTATCTCTTTTAATCAAATTTAGCTTAGTTAAACTTTCCTTTTCAATCATTTCACTAGTCTTTCAAATTCAGAACATATAAAAAAAATCAGATAAATATTAAAAAAATAAAAAAAAAATAGTTTCATATTCAGTTTTAGATTCAAATTAAGCTCAATTCAGTTTTACAAATAGTTGTTTCAAGCTTTGAAAACTTTTTGTTCATCATGTACTGTTTCATTCCAAATCAAGTAGAGGTGTTCCATATGATGCTGAGGTGTGTTTGATAGCTGATTCAGACAAGCAGACATCAGCCTATCTTAAAGATAGGCTACAGTGAACTCCCTCTGTTCTAGCTGAGGGAGAGTTGTGGTAAACTTTGTTCTCATTCTCAAATCTTAGCATAAATATAGATTGATAGTTGTAGTGGTTAATTGTTTCATATATAAAAGTAGCTTAATCTGCTTTGTTTGAGAGTGATTGAGTATAGATTAGTGTAGGTTTGATAGCATAATTGTTAGTATTGATCTGTTTCAGTATAGCATTATAGAGTTGTGTTGATTTTAGCTTGGATTATTGATAGTTTATATCCTGAGTTTGCATAGCTGAGTAGTATTATTGATAATTGTTCATCTGTCATTCTAGTAGTTGTGATATTGATAGATCTCATCTCTGTGTTACTTTCATTTTGTGGTTATGATGTTGATATTTGCTTGTTGATTGAGTGTGAATTGATCTGAGTTGTTGCATTTCACTATCTGAGCTTATCATTGTAGACCTGTTAATTTGTGGAATAGAGGATCTGAGTGTAATTGAATCTAGTGTTAGCTTATTGATGTTATAACTTCTGTGTAGCAAGTAGAAGCTACTTGGGATAGTTGATGAGTTGTTTATAGTGATTTACATCTAGTTGCTTCATATAGTCACTATACATGGAGTGTTTGGTTTAAGTTGATCTGCTGAGAATTAGAGATAGTAGGTTAAGTCTAATTGCACTCATAGCTCACATATGTAAGTTGTAGTCTAATTAATGCATAAAATTGGTAAGTAGTTCACTAAAAGTCAATATTAGCTTACATTTCCATAATCTGCTAGTGTTCATGCTTAAATGAATCTGTGAGTTTTCTATTTACTAGTAAATCAGTTAATCTAGTTGTAACTAGTGTTATTTCAGCTTTATTACACCTTAATTGAAAGATTTAAGCATTTAAAATCCCTTTTAGTCAACTCTTGTGTGCAATAAGAAAGTCTAATGCCTTCAGTTTTTGAGTGACTACAAGCAGCTGATCTTGGATCTTTTCAGAGTAGTATATGTGGAATCTTAGTAGGATTTAAGAAGTTTTGGAATCTTTGCAGATCAGTGATCAATTGGCAACTTTTAGTTGGAATATTTGAGCTATTTGAGTGACTGTTTGCTCTTGCTTATTTGCGCCATTGAGTCGGATTTCTGTTTTAGTATAGAGGCCTGCTAGTTTGCATTTGAGCTTGTAATTGTTAGATAGCTTATCATATGTACTTCATCTGAGTAGTTTTTGATTTGTGTTTGGTCTACTTGCTTCTGAGTTGGCTTTTGCTTATTCTGCATAGCCTTAGGTGCTTAATTCATAGCTTATTGCTATTGTTTTGTGTATCTGAGTACTTCTGAGCTTGTTATTGGTAGAAATTTGTCATAACTGAGTTTAAAACATCATTAGTGGTCAGTGTTCCAAGTTTCATCAAATTTTATTCACAAGTGCTTATTAATAAGCACTTGTGATAAGCAGATTAGCTTAAATAAGCATTTTTCCAGCTTCTTTTCACCTAAAAATTTTATTTTGAGTTTCTTTTTATATTTTTGATTTTCTGGAATTTTTCCAGATTTTTCCTAAGCTTCTTACTATTTTTCTTATTTTATTTTGATTTTATTCACTTTTAAATCAATTTTTAAATATCAAAAATCCATAAAAATTTAGAAAAAGGTCAGAAAAATACAAAAATATTTTTAGAATTTCTTTATTAATATTTTAGAGTTTTTAGAATTTAATTTTCATTTTTCCAAATTATTTTTCTATTTTTCTTTATTTTTAATTCATTTTTAATTGCAAAAATAGGAAATTAATTCTAGAAAATAAATAAAAAATCTAAAAAATATTTTTCTTTTTCTTAAAATTCTTTTTATTAGTTTTAAATTTTTAGAAATTATTTCCAAGTTCGTAGGATCATTTTTCGTCATACGTTACATTTTAAATTTTACGGTTGTGTTTCCGTTTTTACGTTTTTCATTTCGGTGCATAATTAGCTTGTAATCTTTGCATATTTCATACTTGTTTGTGATTATGTGAACTATTTGATTGCTATTTCTCATTTTCTCACTTTACAATTCACGATTTCACGAATCGATATTCTCGATTCCATTCGCCTTCGTTGGAAAACGACTCGGGTGATCCGTATTTTACGCGGATCACTTCGATACTATACTATAATTATTATAATTGGTTTTCACACGAATCACCTAACAACCCAAGATGAAAAACTTTACACTATAGCATAGGAGATTAGGACATGCTAATATGCAACAAATACAATCTTTGGCCTCTAAGGAATTAGTTAGAAATTTGCCTAATCTAAAATATGACAAGCATTTTTGTGATGCATGTAAAATTGGAAAACAAGCTCATGCTAGTCACAAAGCCAAGAATATAGTATCCACTACTAGATGCCTAGAATTATTACATATGGATCTTTTTGGTCCATCCGCTGTGCGGAGCTATGGAGGAAACAAATATACCTTAGTGATAGTAGATGACTACTCACGATACACGTGGACTAGGTTTTTAAGTGACAAGACCCAAGCCTTTAAAAAATTCGAAATATTTAGTAGAATGATTCAAAATAAATTAGGATGCTCAATAGTTGCCATTAGGACGGACCATGGTAGGGAATTTGATAACGAAGTACAATTCGGAAAATATTGCGAGTTAAATGGAATATCTCACAATTTCTCCGCTCCTCGTACTCCTCAATCAAATGGCGTAGAAAAAAAAAAAAAAAAAAAAAAAAAAAAGGTCACTACAAGAAATGAGTAGAACTATGTTAAATGAACAATCCATCCCACAAAAATTTTGGTGTCACGCCGTAGATACATCAACTTATATTTTAAATAGGGTATCAATTAGAAGAATTCTAGGAAAAACTCCTTGTGAGTTATTAAGAGGTAGAAAACCAAACTTAAGCTACTTTAAGGTATTTGGAAGTAAATGCTATATTTTAAACACTAAGGACTATCTCACTAAGTTTGATCCAAAATCGTATGAAGGAATATTTTTAGGATACTCACAAAATAGCAAAGCATATATAATACTTAACAAACACTCCATGAAAGTAGAGGAATCACTAAATGTAACATTTGATGAAACACCACCACCTCCTAAAACATTACCTTTAGAAGATGATGATTTAATCGAAGATGAAGCTATTGAGGTTAGTAAAACAAAACCCATAGGAAATGATAATGAAGACATTCACTTAGAAAATAACGAAACTGTTAATATTAAAGAATCTAGATCTCGTCCATTAGACAATATAATAGGACATCTTAACCAAAGAACCCTTAGGTCACAAGCCCAAGATAAAAATAATTTATGTTGTTTCCTCTCAGAAATAGAACCTAAGAATATTAGCGAGGCGTTAAAGGATGAAAGTTAGGTTATAGCTATGCAAGAAGAATTAAATCAATTTAAGGCGAATGATGTTTGGGAATTAGTCCCAAATTGATTCGTTGTGTTCTGGTGTGTGTAAACAACAATTTATCAAAATATCAACAAACGTGAAGTTTAATTTGTCGTGAGACAAATAAACGTGAAGTAATACGAGTAAACCGTTTAGGAAAACGATTACCTCGCAAAACTTGTGAAAGTGATATTCAAATTGTGAGACCGGGAAGTGATTTCCCGGGTCGTACCCCAACGAGGTGTGAATGGAAAGTTTCGAATGAGATTTGGATTAAAATCTTGTATGATTGAAAAGGTTATTTGGTTTTGCGTTACGTTAAGTTAACGAATTTAAAAATTAACGAACGAATGTAAAAGTAAATTATCCTAAGGTAACTAACGATCTAAGAAATACCTAAAGACTATGGGAAAGCATAATTAGTTATCGGGAATCCTAAAAACGTAAACTAAATTAAAAATGCGAACGTAATTCAAAAATAATGCGAGAGCGCAAAATAAAACGCGAGTTTTAAATTCTAAACATCCTACGGGTTCACGAATAATTTTCTTACGTGCTAAAAGACAAAAGAAAATTAAAAAAAAAAAAAAGAATTTTGAATTTTCAATTACTTTTCTATTTTCTACAAATTAAAAACTAATTTAAAGAAATTAAATTATTAATACTATTTAAAACTTTTGCAAAAAATCTGAAAACTTTTTGAGAAATTAATTTAACCTAAGTTTATCCTAGAAAAAATATAAAAACTTGGTAAAAGTTCAAAATAAGCTAGCAATTAAGCCATCCAAAGCTGATTAGCTTATTTGGAAGAAACTATTACTAATACTTAAAAACTAAATTATGCAATGTTTTAAAGAAAAAGACCCAAGGGCATGTTGGTAGGGATGTGGTGCGTTGTGTCTGTTTGTGTGATTAGGTCCAAAGTTCGATTCCCATCAAACACATTTTTTTTTTTTGTTAACCATTTTTTTGTATTTTCCTTTTCTTCTCGTTACTAAACAACACAACATATAACAACTTGAATTATCACCACACAAACAAACTGAGCACTTTAAACAGACTTATTATAACAGTTTTTACAAACATTAAATCCATACTCTCTTCATGAAAAGAAAGCAATAGCAGCAAGTACTTGGAAACAAGCCAAAAGTTGGCAAAAAGAGAATAAAAAAAAAAAAAAAAAAAACCAACTGCTAACGAACGATTTAGTGCAAATAAATTATGCTAGCAACAAATCAGTACTAAAGCTTCTTAAATCCCAAAAAGAATCAGGCAATACATGATCAATACGAAGTGGGTCAGAGCTGGTATGTGGGTGCAGGGTAAAAACATGGCTCAACAGTCAACTTGGAGGCCAAGGTTTGGCAACTGAATGAATCCAATTTTCGATATTCTTTTTGATATGAGTTAATAGATAGCAACACTTCTCAAATTAACAAGCTTCTATTATTTTTATAAAGAAACAAATCCTACAAATCTCTTGAAACTTTGTTCCTCAACTGCAGTTTAGACCTCTTGAATTGACTTTAAATCATGAATTTTATATGACTTTGATGATGTTACGGCTACTACTAATCCCTAAGATTGTTGTGCTAAACTATAATACCCCCCAAATCTGAGTTATGAAAGCACTAACCTAGTCTAATTTACTGGTTAAAAGCTACGAAGTCTAACTGTTTCAATACTAAATTGCATAAAATCCAAGTTTTAATGACACAGCCTACCAATTTTTGTTATCTATATCAGCCTACTACTACCTAAGCTATAACTCTAAGCTAATTACCGACTATAAAATTCTGATTATTCTAGTAAATTGCAGCGAACCAAACACCCCTAGCTAAGACTGTCTACAAAGGTATGCAAAACAAACAACTAAATTACCTAACAAAATTAACCTATTAGCTTATATAAGAACAAAGCAATCTTGAACAAACAAAAAGCAACAATTTCTAACAGTGATTACCAAACAACAATTAATCGTTGTGAAAATAGGAAAAGGCCTACTTGTCGTCCGAGCTACGAAGCTGAGAACTAGAACCAATAGAACCACCTAATTGCTCACCCGAGCTCTAAACCATGCTCCCATCCAAGCTGCCATTTTTACTTTCACCCTTTTTCTTTTTCTTTTAGTAACACCCTTTTTTTTCTTTCAAATACAGCTTATTCCCTTTTTTTTTTTCTTTTTCAATCTAAAAATTCTTTATAAGCAATTTAAGTGAAACCACAAGACAACAATAAGGAAACTAAGTAACTGTAAACAGAATAACTCTTAAAAGATTTCTTTCATTAAACTTAACTGAAGATTACAAAAACAAACTACTGATTTTTTTAGAAAACATAAGAAATATATAAAATTAAGATGGATGCCCTTAGGCTTACAATTGATTCACTATTTATACTAAACCTTCAAGTGGTAGGTATGACTTTGCACTTCTTGGCTTCATCTTGTCTTCACTATTGTGCTTCCTCACTGAGAGGGCTTTTGAGCTGGACACTTTGAGATGAATCTTAACCCTTGATTAATGCTCCCTTTATTCTAGCCTTCTGATCTTCCTTTGGCGCCTAAAATGTGTTGTGGATTGCCCCCATGGCATCCCATGACTGGTGGATGGTGTTAGGTACAAGTGATGTGGGATTCGTGGGATTGGGGGAAGGTTTTGAGGTTGATGGGAGGGGATGGTGATGGTTATGTTGGCTAGATGTGATCACGCCGGGGGGGGGGGGGGGGGGGGTTTGGTTGTGTTTTTTAATCAGAGGGTTTGAGTGAGTGGGGAAGATGGAGGGAGTACGTAAAAACGTTTTTAGGGTTGGGGTTGGGTGAAGGTTTATTAAACATAAAAGGGAAAAGGGGGGGGGGGGGTGGGCTTTGGTGGTATGGGCTATGGGAGGGTCGGTTTTAATTGGGTGGGCTTTTTGTTTTGTTAAGTTTGGACTTTGGCTTTGGTTTTAATATTTAGGGATCCGTTTGGTGTTGATGGTATAAAACCACAAGGACTTAATTTGTAACAAAGCTGAAATTTAGGGACCATATTTGCACATCTTTCAAACTTCAACTAAGGTTCAATTTTGTCGAGTTAGAGAAACCAAAGGACCAAAAGTACTCTTTTCCACATTTGAAACACCGGGGATTAAAACTGTCAATTGGCCAAAGTACAGGGGTCAATTGTGTAATTTTCCAAATCGTTTTACCCAAAGATCATTTGTGATTCGTTTTGACTTTAAAAGAACAAGGGTTGACTTTTCTTTGAAAATGATTGACCAGGGACTAGTTTTGTGAGATTTTGAAAGTCGGGGGACTGAAACTACCAATTATGTAACTTTTGTTCGTTTTCGTTTGTTTTCATTCGTTTTGCATCAGAAACATATAAAATACGATCTTTGGGATTTTCTTCGCATTTTGGTGCGTTTTTGAGTATTTTTGATCGTTTTGCAGCTCAGAATTGACTAAAAATGATGAGTATTTACACACTCATCAATCCCCCACACTAAACTATTGCTAGTCCCTAGCAATCTTTTTGAGAAAAATTAATGGATTTGAAGTCTCTTTACCAAAAGCCATCACTTCTGGAGTAGCCAGGTGTAAGAACTGTGGCACACCTGATAACCGTGTGATTTTGAGCAAACCACCAGCTGTCAACGGATTTGATTTGTCTTTACCAGGAGCCGTTTGCTCCTGGACTAGCCAACTCTTGATGTAACAGTCAACATCTTGGTGAGTTGATTACCAATTATGGTTTTTCCACGGCCTTTACCACAAGCCATAATCTTGCGGGCTAGCCAACTCATTAGCTTTTGAGGATGATGGGGAGTTGAGGAACCATACAATTTTTGGCAAATTGCAAGCCATCAACGGGTTTGAGTTATCTTTACCAAGAGCCGTTTGCTCCTGGATTAGCCAATCCTTTTTGTCGTTTAGACACGGCGGATTGATAACCACAAAAATTTTGAAACTTGCGTGAAATTTTTTTTTTAAATTTTTGGCCAAAAACGGGGGTATTAGATAGTAAAATGTGATAAAATTTGCTAGAATTTCCCCCCCACACTTAGGATTGAATATTGTCCTCAATATTCAAAGTCCCGGCTTATTATGCCGACTCTTTGAACGTAAAAGGGCAACATTACAAGCTAAATGTGGAAAAATCATTTTGTTTTTCACTTTATTGGTAACCACAGCAGGGGTAACTCCCCCACACTTAGGGTGAAAACCCTAAGTACATGCTACTGTTTTTGTTTACCGAGTCGCTAGCTTGACTCGACCCCGAATTCATTGGTCCTTGGGGAAGCATGATGTGGAAGAAGAAATCTCCATCGGACTTTCATCCAAGATGTTTGGACAAACATTTGAAGCACGTGAAAGTTCCACACCGATGAGATAGAATCCCGGCTCAAAATAGTATAAACTATAAGCGGTGATGCCGGGATCAAATACAATGTCTTCATTCCCGAAAGAATGAAGATCAGGAGAAGTCACCCGATAGGTGAAAAATAGAAAGAAAGTCATGATAAAAATCTTGACTAACTCATCATCATCAGGAGGAGGATTCATGGATTCATCATCATGAATCTCATCATTTAAGCTCATGTGATCAAGACATATCCTGGGTGTGTCTAGATCAAAGTAGAAGTGATCATACTCCGGTGGAGATATGATATGAGTGAGTTCACAAGAGAACTCATTAAAGGTGAATGAATCATATTCGAGATCGATGTGAGTGAGTTCACAGGAGAACTCATCGAAGGTAAATGATTTATAATCAGGGAGAGAATTATGAGAATGAGAAGTGGTACTGCCACTAATCTTCTCTCCCATAGGATCAAACGTAAAGGCTTCAAACTACGGAATAGGATCATCGGAGAAAATGTCACTATCCTTAATGGGGATAGGAGACGAAATAGGTTTTTCTTTGAAAGCCTTAATTTTAGAGATGAGGTGACTGACATTTAATAATGTAGCACGAAGGGCTTCATTTTTTATTTCAGTGTCAGTTTCATCAATCTCTTATTCTAAGTTGACAAGCTCAGAAGGTAATCCTTCCACATGACTGATGTTTCCAAAAGATAAAGATTCATCAGTATGTGAGGTACTAAGCTCGATGTTGGGATTAGAATTTAAAAGATTTTCAATTTCTCCCAAATCGGCTTCAAAATCAAACAGATCATCATCACTTCCCAATGGAAGTGGATTGATGTGAGTAAGTTCGTCAGTGAACTCTTCAAGAAGAAGGTCAACATTAGAATGAGGCAGTGATGCCTCTACATACTCAACTTCTCCATAAGATGTACAATCATCATCAAAGTCGGAGAAAGTTTTACAATGATCTTTTGGATTTTCGGGAGGGGAAGGTAAATCACACATATGATTGAAAGTTCCCTGTGACTCTCCTGGGATTGGGACAAGGTTCTCAACACAAGACTTTATGAATTCGTCCGATTCCGTTTCAGGAACAGTGCTAAGATGCTCATCCCCCATGTTTAGAGAGTGAGTGTGAACTTCGGGTGTGATATCAATAGACTGAGGGAGTTGAGAGGAGCTAGCATTCATGGATTGTACAAGTTCCATTTGCTCTTCTGCTAGTAATGTCTCCGTCACATTATTTTCTCCCTGATTTTTCACGGAAGGAACCACAACTGATGAATCTGATGAGCCTTGACGAATATCAAGGGTATCTTCATCATCACTATTGTTGTTGTCATCGTCATCGTCATCGTAGATGATAGTATTACGCATTCGAAGTCTTACTCTAGCTGCTTGTTCAGCTTCTTCGGCTAGTATTTCTTTGTAAGACTTCGGACGAGGTTCTTCCGGAGCAGGTTTGTTAACCAAATCCTCAAGAGTATTTAAGACATTTTGCAAAAGTACTTGAGGAAATGGTTGAGGTTGTGTTTCAAAAGTTTGGTATTGTGGAGATTGATCGTGATAATTGTTGTCACAAGGAAAAAGATTCGTAGTGTGACAATCGGTGCTAAAATGTGGACCTCCACAATACTCACAACCGTATTGTTGTGAAGTTGGTGCATTTTGAAACGATTCGGCATTGAAATTTTGATAACACGGATTATGCTCATATGAAATGAAATTGTTTTGTGGCTCATTGCAAAAGCTTGCATTAGAATCGTAAGCGAATGAATTACTCGAACCACAAAACAAACAACTTCCGTTTTGAATATCATTACCACATCGTTCACACGTGCACCAACGACATGGTAGACCGAAAAGTGGCTCACCACAACCGACGCAAGGAATAAACGATTGCCTTAGAGAAGGAATCGGGCCATTCAAAGAATCAACAAAATAATTCGAATGATTATCAAGTCTCGAAGAATATTTTGAAAAATCCGGAGATGGGACAAGTGGTATGCTCTGAGAGCTAGGAATTTCTACCACTTCCGTTATGGTCCCCGGTTTTTGTTCTTGACAAACATGATGATCAGGCAAGTCGTTTATTTTAGTCACCGTTTTAAGCTCAGTACGTTTACTTGATAAACTTCGAATCGTAAATTGTGAGAGTTGTGGATCGACTCTTGACGGTTTGCCATTCATAGTACATATTTCGGGATGTGAGGGGAAGTTGGAAGAATTTTGAGAATCATTGAAAGCATTCGGATTTGCTTTGCACCATTTATAAAATCCGTCTCTAATATCACTTCCACACCGTTCGCACCCACACTTGTAACAACGAAGATCGTCATCCACCGGACTTTTACAATGAAAACAGTGATAGTCGAGTGATGACATAAGAATTAAACATTAACGAGGGATGAGAAGAAAGAATTAAACAGTAGGAGACGAAGATTATTTTTGGGTTTTTCGAAAAGCACAACAATTAAAACAAGACCAACTCATAAAGACAGGGGAACTTAAACCAATAATCACAAACGCAAGGTTAACTTCTAAAGAAAAACGCACAAAGGAGCGGGAGAGAAGAATGGATCTCTCACTGGGCGAAGTTCGTTGGATCGCCACATACCGTTTCGACTCCTCTTAAAGTGTGTTTTTCGTTTAAAAGTTTTCCAAAACGCAAGTGATATAAAGGCAAGTTTTGATCTTTTGTTTGGGAACTTATTATGGTCACACCCCCAGTTGGTAGGTGTTCTGCCTTGGTTTGCGGTGGTAAGATTTTAATGTTGTAATTATTAAACAATGAAACGGGAAAATCTTTTTGTGTTTTTCTTAACTTTTATAGATATAATATATATACTAGAAACAAAAGAAAAATATTTTTGGTTTTTTATACGTTTTATAAAAGCGTAACTTCTTGCGAAGGTTCTACACGACTAATCGTCTAAACCTTATCGAGACTTTCGACACACAGCCTCCCCGGCAGCGGCGCCATTTGATTCGTTGTGTTTTGGTGTGTGTAAACAACAATTTATCAAAATAGCAACAAACGTGAAGTTTAATTTGTCGTGAGACAAATAAACGTGAAGTAATACGAGTAAACCGTTTAGGAAAACGATTACCTCGCAAAACTTGTGAAAGTGATATTCAAATTGTGAGACCGGGAAGTGATTTCCCGGGTCGTACCCCAACGAGGTGTGAATGGAAAGCTTCGAATGAGATTTGGATTAAAATCTTGTATGATTGGAAAAGTTATTTGGTTTTGCGTTACG
Source organism: Artemisia argyi (assembly GCA_030686995.1). Classification (NCBI taxonomy): domain Eukaryota; kingdom Viridiplantae; phylum Streptophyta; class Magnoliopsida; order Asterales; family Asteraceae; genus Artemisia; species Artemisia argyi. Next base: position 161,465,361 of record CM060697.1, on the reverse strand, counting down.
TTAAGTTAACGAATTTAAAAATTAACGAACGAATGTAAAAGTAAATTATCCTAAGGTAACTAACGATCTAAGAAATACCTAAAGACTATGGGAAAGCATAATTAGTTATCGGGAATCCTAAAAACGTAAACTAAATTAAAAATACGAACGTAATTCAAAAATAATGCGAGAGCGCAAAATAAAACGCGAGTTTTAAATTCTAAACATCCTACGGGTTCACGAATAATTTTCTTACGTGCTAAAAGACAAAAGAAAATTAAAAAAAAAAAAGAATTTTGAATTTTCAATTACTTTTCTATTTTCTACAAATTAAAAACTAATTTAAAGAAATTAAATTATTAAAACTATTTAAAACTTTTGCAAAAAATCTGAAAACTTTTTGAGAAATTAACTTAACCTAAGTTTATCCTAGGAAAAATATAAAAACTTGGTAAAAGTTCAAAATAAGCTAGCAATTAAGCCATCCAAAGCTGATTAGCTTATTTGGAAGAAACTATTATTAATACTTAAAAACTAAATTATGCAATGTTTTAAAGAAAAAGACCCAAGGGCATGTTGGTAGGGATGTGGTGCGTTGTGTCTGTTTGTGTGATTAGGTCCAAAGTTCGATTCCCATCAAACACATTTTTTTTGTTAACCATTTTTTTGTATTTTCCTTTTCTTCTCGTTACTAAACAACACAACATATAACAACTTGAATTATCACCACACAAACAAACTGAGCACTTTAAACAGACTTATTACAACAGTTTTTACAAACATTAAATCCATACTCTCTTCATGAAAAGAAAGCAATAGCAGCAAGTACTTGGAAACAAGCCAAAAGTTGGCAAAAAGAGAATAAAAAAAAACCAACTGCTAACGAACGATTTAGTGCAAATAAATTATGCTAGCAACAAATCAGTACTAAAGCTTCTTAAATCCCAAAAAGAATCAGGCAATACATGATCAATACGAAGTGGGTCAGAGCTGGTATGTGGGTGCAGGGTAAAAACATGGCTCAACAGTCAACTTGGAGGCCAAGGTTTGGCAACTGAATGAACTCCAATTTTCGATATTCTTTTTGATATGAGTTAATAGACAGCAACACTTCTCAAATTAACAAGCTTCTATTATTTTTATGAAGAAACAAATCCTACAAATCTCTTGAAACTTTGTTCCTCAACTGCAGTTTAGACCTCTTGAATTGACTTTAAATCATGAATTTTATTTGACTTTGATGATGTTACGGCTACTACTAATCCCTAAGATTGTTGTGCTAAACTATAATACCCCCCAAATCTGAGTTATGAAAGCACTAACCTAGTCTAATTTACTGGTTAAAAGCTACGAAGTCTAACTGTTTCAATACTAAATTGCATAAAATCCAAGTTTTAATAACACAGCCTACCAATTTTTGTTATCTATATCAGCCTACTACTACCTAAGCTATAACTCTAAGCTAATTACCGACTATAAAATTCTGATTATTCTAGCAAATTGCAGCGAACCAAACACCCCTAGCTAAGACTGTCTACAAAGGTATGCAAAACAAACAACTAAATTACCTAACAAAATTAACCTATTAGCTTATATAAGAACAAAGCAATCTTGAACAAACAAAAAGCAACAATTTCTAACAGTGATTACCAAACAACAATTAATCGTTGTGAAAATAGGAAAAGGCCTACTTGTCGTCCGAGCTACGAAGCTGAGAACTAGAACCAATAGAACCACCTAATTGCTCACCCGAGCTCTAAACCATGCTCCCATCCAAGCTGCCATTTTTACTTTCACCCTTTTTCTTTTAGTAACACCTTTTTTTTCTTTCGAATACTGCTTATTCCCCTTTTTTTTTCTTTTTCAATCTAAAAATTCTTTATAAGCAATTTAAGTGAAACCACAGGACAACAATAAGGAAACTAAGTAACTGTAAACAGAATAACGCTTAAAAGATTTCTTTCATTAAACTTAACTGAAGATTACAAAAACAAACTACTGATTTTTTTAGAAAACATAAGAAATATATAAAATTAAGATGGATGCCCTTAGGCTTACAATTGATTCACTATTTATACTAAACCTTCAAGTGGTAGGTATGACTTTGCACTTCTTGGTTTCATCTTGTCTTCACTATTGTGCTTCCTCACTGAGAGGGCTTCTGAGCTGGACACTTTGAGATGAATCTTAACCCTTGATTAATGCTCCCTTTATTCTAGCCTTCTGATCTTCCTTTGGCGCCCAAAATGTGTTGTGGATTGCCCCCATGGCATCCCATGACTGGTGGATGGTGTTAGGTACAAGTGATGTGGGATTAGTGGGATTGGGGGAAGGTTTTGAGGTTGATGGGAGGGGATGGTGATGGTTATGTTGGCTGGATGTGATCACGGGGGGGTTTGGTTGTGTTTTTTAATCAGAGGGTTTGAGTGAGTGGGGAAGATGGAGGGAGTATGTAAAAACGTTTTTAGGGTTAGGGTTGGGTGAAGGTTTATTAAACTTAAAAGGGAAAAGGGGGTGGGCTTTGGTGGTATGGGCCATGGGAGGGTCGGTTTTAATTGGGTGGGCTTTTTGTTTTGTTAAGTTTGTACTTTGGCTTTGGTTTTAATATTTAGGGATCCGTTTGGTGTTGATGGTATAAAACCACAAGGACTTAATTTGTAACAAAGCTGAAATTTAGGGACCATATTTGCACATCTTTCAAACTTCAACTAAGGTTCAATTTTGTCGAGTTAGAGAAACCAAAGGACCAAAAGTACTCTTTTCCACATTTGAAACACCGGGGATTAAAACTGTCAATTGGCCAAAGTACAGGGGTCAATTGTGTAATTTTCCAAATCGTTTTACCCAAAGATCATTTGTGATTCGTTTTGACTTTAAAAGAACAAGGGTTGACTTTGCTTTGAAAATGATTGACCAGGGACTAGTTTTGTGAGATTTTGAAAGTCGGGGGACTGAAATTGCCAATTATGTAACTTTTGTTCGTTTTTCATTTGTTTTCATTCGTTTTGCATCAGAAACATATAAAATACGATCTTTGGGATTTTCTTCGCATTTTGGTGCGTTTTTGAGTATTTTTGATCGTTTTGCAACTCAGAATTGACTAAAAATGATGAGTATTTACACACTCATCACAAATCCAAAGGATATGACCATCATAGGAACCAAATGGGTATATAGGAATAAGTTAGACGAGAATGGAATAGTTAATAGGAATAAAGCTAGGTTAGTTGCCCAAGGTTATAATCAACAAGAAGGAATTGATTATGACGAAACTTATGCCCCTGTAGCTAGACTAGAATCGATTAGGATATTACTTGCCTATGCTTGCGCCCTGGATTTTAAGTTATCCCAAATGGATGTGAAAAGTGCATTCCTTAACGGTTTTATCAATGAGGAGGTATATGTGGCACAACCTCCAGGATTCATTGACTTCGCAAAACCTGATTATGTTTATAAGTTAAAGAAAGCTTTGTATGGAATCAAATAAGCTCCCAAAGCTTGGTATGATCGATTAAAAGCTTTTCTTATTAAACATGATTATTCCATGGGAATGGTAGATAACACTCTTTTCACTAAAAGGAAAGACCCAAATCTCATCATTGTCCAAATATATGTTGATGACATTATATTTGGATCGACTTGTCAAGACATGTGTGATGAATTTGCCAAAATCATGCATGATGAGTTTGAGATGAGTATGATGGGTGAACTTAACTTCTTCCTAGGATTACAAATAAAACAATTAGAAGATGGAATATTTTTTAACCAATCTAAGTACATTAAGGAAATGCTTAAGAAGTTTGGCCTAGAAGACTCAAAACCCATGAAAACTCCCATGTCTACGGAGGTAAAGCTCACAAAGGATGATGAAGGTGAGTCCGTAGATAACACCAAGTATAGAGGAATGATAGGTAGTTTACTATACTTGACGGCAAGTAGACCCGACATCATGTTTAGTGTCTGCCTTTGTGCCCGTTTTCAAGAGGATCCCAAAACCTCTCACCTAGAAGCGGTTAAGCGTATCTTCCGATACGTTAAAGGCACTATACACTTAGGATTATGGTATCCTAAAGAATCCGGCGTAGAAACCATTGTCTATGCGGATTCGGATCATGCGGGAGACTACGTAGATAGAAAGAGCACTAGCGGTATTTGCACGTTTATGGGATGTTGTCTAACGTCTTGTTTTTCGAAGAAGCAAACCGCTCTTGCTATTTCTACCACCGAAGCCGAATATGTAAGCGCCGGAAAGGCATGTCAACAAGCACTATGGATGAAACAAGCTCTCGTAGACTATGGCATTAGGTTAGAAAATGTCCCCATTATGTGCGATAACAAAGGTGCGATAGATTTAAGTAAAAATCCGGTGCAACACTCTAGGACTAAACACATAGAAATACGTCACCATTTTCTTAGGGATAATGTACAAAAAGGAAATATATCTATAGAAAAGGTTGCATCGGAAGACAACATTGCGGATATATTCACAAAACCTCTTAAGCGTGAATTATTCAACCACTTGCGTTTAGGATTAGGAATGATGGAACAAGTTGACTAAATTATATTGAATTATCTCAAATTTATACTTGCATGAAATTCATTTTTCTTCCATTTCACCTATTCTGAGTCTAGGAATCTATTTCGCACAAAACTAAAGATTGAGAAAAGCTATTTTCTTTGCATAAACCGTTTTGTAAAACTCAATCAATTTTCTCTAAAAATTATTCTCACAATCTAGGAACCCCATGAAAATCATTTTCCTTGCATTGTTGACTAATCCTAAAAACATTCTATTTCAAAATCATGCATAAATTCTCACATAAATTGTCAAGATATTTAATCTAATATATGTCTTTGACATTCATGATCGAGCAAAAATTGAATCAAGGAGATTATTTGGATTGTTTCTTAGGATCGTTATTTCTTTTTGCTTCTAGGAGTCGAAACAATCACAACTCCACATTTGTTGCATATAGACACTCACTAGGACAAATTCATTAATAATGGTGTCATCTTGATCCATCATTAGTTGTTCACTCACTAATTATCTTTGCCTTTAATCTAAGATAGATGCCTTAGGAAGCTTAATTGTGCTTACCTTTATTTGCCTCCTCTTGCTTATTATATGTTGATTATTTGCTCTTGTGTTTATGTGTTTTTACATGCATGCTATATCTTGATTAGATTAGACTCTATATTGCCTAAGGGAATTGAACTTGCTTGAATTCTAATCCAAACACATAACCTTTCTGCAAATTTTCTGCCAAAAACCCAATTCTGGCAACCTGGAAATCACCAGATGGGCGGCCCCCTTAATTTTGTAATGCGGCCCCCTTAATCATTAAGGGGACCGCCCCCTAATTAAGGGGACCGGCCATCTGATGGTCGGGTTTACATAATCTTTTCTGCTTTTTAGCCCATTTCAACCTACATTTCCCATTTTTCACCAACACATTTTGTCCTAATCCCCCAAACAAACCTTATCCATCCTTAAACACACAAATCTTACACTATAAATATCCCCAATCCTCAAAACTCTCCATTCATCCCATCATGAACTCTCCAAACAAACCAAAATCAAAAGCCTCAAGGCTAGCAAGGATGACGAAAAAACCCATTTGGCGAAGAAAAAGCCCTCGAAACAAATCCATCATCATAAATGAAGTTGGAAATCATTCCTCACCCCCAACTTCTTACTTCCCAAACTTTGCATCAAACCAACAAGGTCATTCATTTGATCCACTTTACAAATCATACAACATTGGCCAAACATCTTCCTTCAAGCCAAACTACACCTCTCAACCTCCAACAACTTATAATGATCAATGCAAGTTTGATCAACCATCAAACTACAATTCCAACTACACAAACCCAACTCATCCATACCAAACCTATGATCCCCTCCACATTGCCACGGAAAAACAAAAGTTCCGTGATGAAATAAACCAAATCCATGATCTTAGTGATCTCCTTGCTATGTATCTTGCACAACGCAACAAAGGGCAACCTCCATCATCACCCTATGCAAATTGCCTCCTCCACTCTCTCAACTTGGATCAAGTTACAAACCACACTCACTTTTGCCCTTGTTGCATATTCCTTCAAAAACAAATCCTCTACTTGAGTGAAGATATTTCTTGGATTGAATATCTTCTCACTCGCAATCATCTAATACCACCTTTAACACGATACAACATTGTGAGATCCACTTCTTCCGTTCCACACTCCACTCCATATCCCTCTCAATCAAACATCTAAGCTTTATGCTTATGTTTCTCTTCAAGCAAATAAAACAATCAACCATGGGTTGCAAGCAAGTCCAAGTGCTCTCTTAGGCAAAATAGGACTATGTCTTTTCTTTTGTGTTATTTTTATCAATATGCTTCAAGCATATTGAATGTTGTAATGCTTATCATTTCTATAATGCTTGAATGAATCTATGTTTAGTTGCATAATTGTTGCCTTGCATATATGTGTATCTTGCTCTCTTCAAATATTTTTGTAGCAAAGATCTCCATTGCTAGTTCCCTTGGTGCTCTCAAATGAGGGGGAGCATACATCAAGGGGGAGCATTCTACCCGTTTAAACTTCCCTCGTGAAGCTTACTCGGCTTAACCTTTTTAATTAATACAAAAAGGGGGAGAAGAGAAATGTAAACTATATAATACTTGTCTAAAAACAAGTTTTAGATATATTGAGTTTAAGGTTTTGTAATAATCAAAAAGGGGGAGATTGTTGACATAAATAATGCCTAAAAACATTATTAACATGTTATCAATATCTCTATGTTTTGATTATCACAAAATATAAACTCATAGAACTAAAACTTGTGACATAAACAAGTATTTAGTGATTAATATTTCTCTTTACATCCAAATCACTTAAGGTATGAATAAACAAAGTGTTTAGTGCATTTTATGATCAAAGGAAAGTTTAATTAAGCATTACAAAGTTTATTTAATTATATAAACATATTATATATTTTTGAAAAACACTTTTGGTAATAAAGAAAAATGTTTTATTCATACTAAATATATGAATTCAAATTTTTAACCAAAATCAGTTAGTTTTTCACCAAATAAACTTTCTCCACTAAAAGACAAAGAATCTGGCCGTTTCAGCTGGGCGGCCCCCTTAATTACAAAGGGCGGTCCCCTTAATTTTAAGGGGGCCGGCCATGATTTAAGGGGACCGGCCACGCTCCTCTGTCAGAATCTGTTGCCTATAAATACCACATTAAACCTGGATTTTTTCCTCACCTTTTGCACTACTAAACTTTCTAATCTAGATCCAAATCTCCATTCTTTTATCCTTTGATCATAAGTATATAAATTCTTTGTTTCAAAGTGATCCAACCTTCATCCTCTCAAGTGCAAAAGAAGAATACTTCTATCCCTCAAGACAAGAAGTATTACAACTTGTTGTGATCTCCACATCCAAGTTGTTGGTGCATCATCAAAGATCATTTACATTATTCTTTGTGAAGATTGTTGTGAATATTTGATTGTAGTTAGTTGTGTTAGATATAGATTGTGTGATTAGTTAGTAGCTTGGTGTGAAGAAGATAAGCTAGGTACTAGATTGGTGTGAAGAAGATAGGTGTGGAGTAGTTAGTTGTGAAGTAGATTGATTTGACGAAGTTGTGTAGAAGTTGTGACTTAGGTGTGACGAAGTTGTGGTGTGAAAAGTGGTGTGTAGATTGGTGTGTAGATTGGTGTGTATATTGGTGTGTACGGTTTTCTCCGCCATAAGGGAGCTTGTTGATATAGTGAAGAAAACTCTCGAGTTAGGTGCTCAGGGAGTGGAGTAGGGCAAGGAAGGTGTCCTTGTAGCCGAACCACTATAAATCTCTTGTCTCGCGGTTCGATCTTTCCATCTCTTACTTATTTCATTACTTATCTTTATAATATATTGTGTAGTATTAATTGTTTATATTGTACAAGAATTGAGATCACATATTATCGAATCTAAGTTTTTAAAAGCTAAGCAAAACTCTAAAACTAATTTTTATAACGAAGTAAAAAGACGTAAAACTATTCAACCCCCCTTCTAGTTTTCCACAAATTTTTCCTTTGAATAAAAAATCTATAAATATACATGTCTCAAAACTTTAGAAATAAAAAGGTTAAAAAGAAAAGGGTTAATTATGAAAAGAGTTAACCACATTTTTGGTCTTGTGGTTTGGTGAGGATTTCATTTTTGGTCAATTTTTTCAAAAGGTTATGGTTTTAGTCCAAAATTGATAGTTTGGTTCCATTTTCAGTCCATTTTGATAACGATGTTAGTTCAGTTAGTTAAGTCCAATAGCAAAATGGCAATGTTAGTCCTTTACATTAACGATCGTTTGTAGCGTTAGTCCTTTATACCAACGATCGTTGCAACAGCTGCCACGTTAGTCCTTTATAACAAAGATCATTTGCATCATTAGTCCTTTATACCAACGATCATTTGCAACGTTAGTCCTTTTATATACATTTTTACACAGGTTTTTACATACATTTTCATACAAATTTTTACATACTTTTTTATATACATTTTACACACGTCTTCACACACGTTATTATATACATTTTTACACACGTTTTTATATACGTTTTTATAAACGTGATACACGTTTTTACACATGTTTTCACACACGTTTTTACACACGTTTTAAACATGTTTTTACAAACATTTTTACACACTTTTTACACACGTTTTTACACATTTTTTACACACATTTTTACACACGTTTTCACACACGTTTTTACACATGTTTTTACACACGTTTTAAAAAAAAATTAGAAAATATTTTTTTTCATAAATTCTTTTTGTAGATATTTTTTTAGAAATTTTTTTCTATTTTTTTTAATCATTTTTTTTTCTGAATTCCTTTTCAAATTATATATTTTTTTTAAAATAATTTCTAAAAATATTTCAAAAAAAATCAGAAAAGCATTTTTCGACAAAAAAATATGAAAAAGAATTTCGAAAAAAAAAATAGAAAGAGGGTTTCAACAAAAAAGTTTTGAAAAAGAATTCTAAAAAAATGTGAGTGAAAACGTGTGTAAAAACATGTGTAAAAATGCATATAAAAATATGTGTAAAAACATGTGCAAAATGTGCGTGAATACATGTGTAAAAATGTGTGTGAAAACATATGTAAAAACGTGACTGAAAACGTTTATAAAAATATGTGTAAAAACGTGTGTAAAAACATGTGTGAAAACGTGTTTAAAAACATGTTTAAAAACGTATATAAAAACGTATGTAAAAATGTGTGTGAAAACATGTGTAAAAATATATATAAAAACACGTGTAAAAATATGTGTGAAAACGTGTGTAAAAACGTATGTGAAAACATTTGTAAAAACGTGTGCAAAAATGTGTGAGAAAAGTGTGTAAAAACGTGTGTAAAAATGTATATAAAAAAGTGTGTAAAAACGTGTGTAAATGTATATAAAAACGTATATAAAAGGATTAACGTTGCAAACGTCGCAAATGATCATTGGTATAAATGACTAATGTTGCAAATGATCTTTGGTATAAAGGACCAACTTGGCAACTGTTGCAACAATCGTTGGTATAAACTATAAAGGACTAACGTTGCAAGCGGCCATTAGTGCAAATAACTCACTTCAACAAATGTCCATCTGGGTTACCTTCTTCAGAAGCTTCTCCCACTTCCCACCAAATATCTACATATATCCACTAAAATTTTAAAGTATAATCGTTATGATTATGTCTTGTTAAAGCGACGACAATAAGTTTTCAACATTATTTAATAACCAATCACTTCCAACAGAAACTCGGCAAATATATATTTCTATTCGTAAAAAGCACTATATCTACTGCTTTAGATTTTCTATTTCGTTTAAATACTCACCCAACACAATGAAACAAATGCTTTAAATCTATCAATCTCTATATCATTTTATTTCGTGTTACTCTACACATTTAAGGGATTTTTTATGTCACCTTTAAATTTCATACATGTTTAAATAATGTTGTTATAAAATTAGTATTTATAACCCCATATCGACTTTAAAGGATATGATGAAACACTTATGTTGCACAGGCAAAAAATAGCTTGACCATTTACGAAAGCAACAGTTATTTCCACAACTTATATACAACATATAGAAACAATAACTATGACCACATATCAGACTTTAAAAAATATCATGGAGCACATATGATTAAATGCTATGCGCATTGTATAAATTAAGCACTCATTGCCACATATCATACTCTAAAAGATACCATAAATCTTATACAAACATAAACACCCATATATTACCTAGTTAGTTCATTTCCAAATCGATATATGATACCCATAGAGGGGGGAAAAACCCTTAAAATGATGTGTCTCATAGCCCAATTACTTAACAACATCTACTGGCAAACATATTACCTCAGACAATATAAAGTATCAGCATTAAGAATAAAATTTGTACATGTCCTGCAGCTAACCCGTGTGGTGAAAACTTTTGGTCTCGACATGCACATAATTCCCACGATAACAACATTAGTAGAAAGCTAAAAACATGAAATAAGATATAAGAACAAATACTTAATGAGCTTTGAAACTCTAAGGACGATCGCGAAAGTACATTGGAGGACATTAAGCACAAAAGATAATAAAATTTGTGTATTGTCTTTTCAAACCCACTTTATATAACGACACAACAATTAAAAAAATCAGTTTCCATTTTTAGCCAAGTTATAAAACAGTTTGAGTGTGGGTTTAGATGTCGAACTGGTTGCAAACCACGATTGTAGTTTATGCCATCCGGTTTTTGCGACACCAAAATCACAACTCACAAAGTAACTAAATTATCAGAGCCAAGCAAGTACTATCCAAATTAGATCTACAAAATATATAACAATCATTGTAATCCCACATCTAGTACCATGGCTCATATATTAAGTCATCTACAAAATACGGTTGTATTTTATGTCATCTGAATTTTGCCAAGGCAAAACTATGACCGACTACTAACCATATGAACCATAAATTCTGCAAAATCACAACAAACAAATCAATTTTTAAACATCAAACATAATTGAGTATTCTAATTATCACCCCAAACAAAGCCCTAACAAAAAAAGTTCCAACTTAAACACATGATCAAGAAAATTGAGCTTAATAATTGTGATTCAAGATACTATTAACCAACACATAACAAAAACCCTAACACCTCGAATAACTATTGTAGCTAACTGAAATCATATAGCAAGCGTAATCAGGTGTTCTACTCATCATTCCGACCAAAACCCCTAAAATAATTTCAAATTTAACCACCTAAATCAAAAAACCCTAAATAACTACAAATATTGCCTAAAATAAGTTGCAACTCTAATTTTCTTACCTACACCCATTGTGCGTGTCTGAGTTTCTGTATAAAACTCCCTCAAAAATAAGCAAAACAACTCCTTATGTAAATGGATACAAAATTAATAATAGAAAACATGTGTACAACATGCGGTTAACCCTCAAAATCTCTAATAATGGAAAACGGGTTTACAACATGCAGTGACCCCTAATAATTAAGTGCCAAATAAGTGGAAAACCTACTAAACTCTTTTAATCCTCTTAGCCGACAACTAAGAGTGTGAATAGTGCCTGCTCGAGTCGCGGATCCACAATACATACGAGCCATTCTCCTCACTGTTACCGGCCTCCCAACCGGCAGCTTCACAACAGTGCCGGCTCCCAAATTCCACTTCAATGAATGTTATATAATATAATTAATGTATATGCACGAGATTATAAATATCATGATGAAATAACTATTACTGTGATATGTAAAAAATACATGAGATTATACATATTTAAGTGATCTCATGTAATTTATTTTTAGAGTTTAAGTAAGGATATCCGTGACTTTGTGTTAATTGGTCCTTAATGAACTTTTCGTAAATTGAATTGAAGCTATAGAAAGCTAACCTATGGGTGGCAATTCTCGACACGACACGAACCCGACACGAAGTTAAACAGGTTTTGGGTTGAGGATAAACAGGTTTGGGTGAATAACAGGTAAACCCGGCTAACCCGTTTAATAAACGGGTCGTGTTTGGGTTGAGCAAGTATTAAAAAGGTCAACCTGTGAACCCGTTTAAGTATATAAGACCCTAAAAAATAAAATATATAACCTTGTGTTTATGTTAGATGTGGATTAAATGTATTTTGTTATGTAGTTAATATGCGTGAATTATGATTATACCCCAGATATCATTGAAATTGACGCTTATGACTCAGAAAGTTATCGTATAGTTATTTGTACGTTATTTTTATCATATTTTAGATCCTTATATAAAATTTTCATTTAAACTAGTTAAATCAATGAACCACCAACCTTATTCACTACTTGACCTACTTACTTAAATAGGTTAAACGGGTTACACCTATTATGCAGGTCTGGGTTAGGGTTGAGTTTCTTGACACGATTAATAAATGGGTTGTGTTTGGTTAGAGGTTATACTAACCCGTCAACACGCGAACCCAAATAAGTCAGCACGAACATGACTCGATTGCCGCCCTTACTTTAACCATTCGTTTAAATACTATATTCCTGTTAATACGACTTATTTTAATATACCTTGTGCGCACACCAATATAAAGTAATTTGAGAAGAAAAAGAGCAAATTTATTGTAAGATTTCAGCCTTTTGAATAAAAGGATTGGTAATATAACGTTTCTATAAATATGATTGTTTAGATAGGCGGGCACTAAAAGTTGATCTACTTTACACGTATGAATCTAACATGGAAGGGTTCTCGTTCATGATACTACCTCGTCTTCAAGCTTTCCACAACTTTAACTCCCCATACATGTGTATCGTCATGCGCGTATCTTTCCCTATTAAGTTCCACGACACCGTGTATCCCTTCTCACACAAACGATACTCCATGGCCTGACAAGTTAATAAGAGTAATCTGCAATTAATATCAATTATCATCCCAAACATTCCAGGAAAACTATCTAAATTACAAAATACAACTTGAAAACTTATATCTACGTCACTTTCATCGACTAAGAAAAACTCAAAAACACAACAAATGAATCAAATCACTATCTTATCAACACCAGTTTCAAATACAAATTTGAAAACTCAAAAATTCATATTTGCATACTTACACACTCACAATCATTTTCCGAAGATCATACTCGAATAAGCCTTCTTAAAACCATGTTTATCAATGAGGTTGCCAACCCAATTGAAGGAGTATACATACGAAAATAGTAATTTTTTTTAATAAAACCATACAATCTTCCCATCCAACCAAATCGTATGACAACTCAATTTCACAACCTACAATCTACCACATGGCAACCTACAAATGGCTATTTTTTTAATTATTTTTTCTTTTTATTTTTAATACTTATTATTTTAGGTTGGGTTGTTGATAAATGATAAAAAAATATATATAAATTGGTTGTGTAGGTGAAAAAAAGAGAATAATATTTTAATAAGAAATTGAGTTATGATAGAATGTTGATAAATATAATCTAATCTATAATGTATCTATAATCTAACTATCTTATAAAGCATTTAGGCTTACTAAATATATAAATACTTAAAATTAAGCATTACATATTTTAATGCTAAAAGTACAAGTAATATCAACACAATTAGACATTTAATACATTAAAATCAATACAATTAGACATTTACAAGTTTTGTAGCTACATGCACACGCCACTTTCGGCCATTAATGACCTAAAAATTAATGCAAACCTTAAAATTCAACATTACACATTTTAATGCTAAAAATACAAGTAATATCAATACAATTATACATTTAATGCCTTAAAATTTAGCATTACAAAATTAAATTAAAACATAATTAATACTCTTATTAAAACACCCAATTACTTAAAAATACAATAAGTTATTCACATTGTACAACCAGTTAAAAGTATAGCTATCAAATTAAATACAACCAATTAAAACACCCCCTTACTAAAAAGTACAATAAAATTTTCACAATGTACAATCTAAACAAGCTACAACATAATCCAAAATATAAAATCTTTTATATAATAAAACAAAACCCCTATTGGGAATTTTCCATTTCAAAAAAATGGATTTATACCTTATTTAGTAATAATTTTATTTTAAAAAAAAAAGATTATTTTCTTATTAGGTAACATTTTATATTTATCCATAACACAGGTAGAAGATAAATACAAAAAATATATATAAGATGCAATTAATAATAGGCATAACACAAGTAGAAGATAAATACAAAAAAATATAGATAAGATGCAATTAATAATAGGATTAAAATTTTTAAATAATTATCTTTAATAATAAAAAACTATAATTAAACATCATAAATCAAACAAAACAAAGATTAAATTATTTGTTTTTTAATAAATAAAAATATATGATTCAAAAAATTTTAAAAAACCCGCGCGTGCGCGGGCATTATAACTAGTGATTAAATACACTAATTAATGTTATTTTTAAAACACCCCTAAAAGAAAAGTACATGTTATTATGCATATTGTACAAACTACGTAGTAATAAAACACACAAAACTTTATGCAATCTAACAAGTTGATGGTACATATAGTTTTGAAAACCAGACCGGACCACAGGTTCAACCGGGAATTGGTGTCGCCACTTGTTCGGCTAGCCAATAAAAGCCATCCGAAAATGAACCAAAGAGGACCCGTTGGAACCGATACAAACTTGTGACCCATGCCTCATCGGGATCTATTTCTCCGGTTAAATGTCACATGGTACCCGCCGCTGCAACGCGCGGGTACCCTGCTAGTACTATATAAAGCATTTGAGACATTCTATTTATGTAAGAATTAAAATTTTAAGATTCAACATTTGCTAATTGTGGAATGGAATTGTGTAAGATTCAAAAAACATGTAGTGACAAGATTCGAACTCGGATCTCTTAGGTGAAAGCAAACTATTCCAACCACTAAACTACAATGGACTTTTATTTATTTATTGCACAACCAAATATATGTACATATACAACATTTATTGCATAACCAAATACGTATAATACATATACAACTTTTGTGATTGTTTACACTAAACTTACAAATTTGTTATTTATTTGATTTTTTTCCCTATTGGTTCTTCTAATAACCAACATCAAATACATGTTTTTCTAATAGCGTTTTAATCTTACTCATTCACAAAGAAAAACTCAAATTCAATTCAATTCGCCTCCGAGCAACGTTCGTTAAACAATATACGGCGACGAGTACCTATAATTAAATTGTTAAACAACATTCGTCTTCGAACCCATTGCTTTGCGTTGGTACTATGCTAGTATACTACTACGTAGTAACTTGTTTATATCCCGCTCCGACAGAATTGAATATAGTGTCAAATATGCAAGTATGTTATATCACAAGGACAAAAAATGTAAAATCTGCAAAAAGCAATGATATGAAAGAGGCGCCGGAACTATCTAGGGTAACAACCAACCAACCAACCAACAAACACCCAAACACAGACACAAACACAGACACTTATAATTGAAAACACAACACATCAGTCAATAATACCTTAAAAATCAAAACAACAGCTTATTAGTCAGTCAAACATATTATGCCCTCAATGGCCACTGAAGAAAATAATACAAACTCAAACATTCAATTAGCTGAATCAATCAAACAGCAAGCTAATGAAGCTTTCAAAGGTAAATCCATCTATTAATATCATATTATGCTATGTTTCATGTGCTAATATGATGTTTTATGTTTTTTGTTTAGGTAATAAGTTTAACCAGGCTATAGATTTGTATACAAAAGCTATCGAATTAAACGGCGAAAACGCTGTTTACTGGGCGAATCGCGCCTTATCGCATCAGAAGCTTGAGGAATATGGTAGTGCTATTCAGGATGCATCTAAGGCTGTTGAGATTGATCCCAAGTATTCTAAGGTATACTTTTTGCTTTACTATTTGAGTGGCTAGGCGTGTCGGGTGGGTCGGATTTGGGATTGCGATTTGTAAGTGGTTTTCGAGTTATTGCGGTTTTAAGTTTGGGTATCTATTGGTTAAGTGTAATAAAACTTGTAACACCTAGTCAAGATGCTGGTTCATAAGATAACATTCGTCTTACAATGACACAACGTGTTTTGTGGTCTAGTGCGGGTGGAGTTCTTAGGAACTGTGCACATAAGTGTGCTCATGTGAAAGTAGAACCGGTTTGGGTGACCTGCCGGGAAGTCTTCACATGAGGGCCACAAAAGCAAAGCTGTGAGCCTCCGGAAACGCGGACAATATTATGGTCTGAGTTATTATTATGTGTAATGTTTTGGAGGGTGTTTGGGATTGGTTTTTGTTATGCACTTCACTAAATAGTGTCTGGATTTGCTTATGCTGTAAAAAAAAAAAAAAAAAAAAAAAAAAAAAAAAAAAAAAAAAAAAAAAAAAAGATGAAAATTTCAGTTAGCTGATAAAGAAATAATGATGCAGCACATTTGTATGATTAATGGTTTTAGGTTACATATGAGATAAAGAGGTCATTCTAATTTTATATCAGATGCGCACTTAAAAACAATATAAGTCTGTCCCGATGAGCAGAAGCTATACCTTTTATCTAAAAACATCAAGCTGCTTATCACAGTAAACACTCTCTTAGAGTTGTGTATGCAGAGTTTGTTGGTAACATTTTGTAAATTCAGGGTTATTATCGGCGTGGTGCTGCATATCTGGCAATGGGGAAGTTCAAAGAAGCACTCAAGGATTTCCAACAGGTTTGTGTTACTTTCTTGTCATTTGATTAAATTTATGGCTTGTTTTGTGGGATAGCATTGGTATTTAATATCTAGAATGATACCCATTGATGATGACAAGATAATATAATTTTACTTCAAAATTAATGGTTGAAGATGACAAATTCGTGTATGTTGGTGGTAGAAGGAATCTGCAACATATGTCTGTTAAATCTAGAATATGTTTTTCTGTGCTACAAGCCTACAAATGTATACAAGAAGTTTCGTATTAACTTTGTGCTCTACGAAATGTATTCTCAATCGACAACTAACATATGTTGCGTTTACTGTACACCTGTATATGAAATTAGGTGAAGAGAATATGTCCGAATGATCCAGATGCTTCAAAGAAATTGAAGGAATGTGAAAAGGCTGTTATGAAGCTCAAGTTTGAAGAAGCAATATCCGTACCTACTTCTGAAAAACACTCAGTAGCCGAGTCTATTGACTACCGAACCATAGGTATCATTCTGATAGTCATTGTTTATTGGTTTGCCGTATTTCCTAATTTCACTAGCAATTTCTTATACATTTTTGTCACTGTCTACAAATGGGATTAACCATCTGTTTTTCTGTTATACCCTTGTGATGGAAATTAGTTTTTGCATCTACCATTAAAATGTAGTCTATGTTCCTATCTATCCCTCCTTGCTAGAATTTTTTTGGCCTTTATTTAGTTATCAGTATCGGAGTTACATGGCTGTGATTGGATAAGTTGTTGCTAGTTACACCTGAAGGGATATAAAGAAGAAAGAAATTAAATAGAGGTAGGAATCAGAAAGATGATAAATATTTGAGATCTTTAAATTATGAAAGAACGGCGAATTGACATATCTGGAACCAGCACCCGACCTTTCTATGTTGACATATAGTACTATCTTATTTTGCAATTGTAGACAGACAAACCAGTGGACACATTTGTGTGCTAAATACAATGATACCAAACTAGTATCTTTTACTTAAATTCACGGTGCTACCAGATCACTAGAAAAAAAAAAAGATCTTTTTTTCATCACTTAGAAAATAAAACCATAGCCATGCTTTTTAAATGGAATCACTAAGATGATTTATTTGTTAGCCATATACAAAAGATATGGCAATAAGGTTTTGCAATCTCTGAATACAAAAGATAAACAGTTTTAGTTCTAATAGCATCTGATCTAAAAGTCGCTTATAGGATAAATTTCAACCCTTTGTTATATGCGTTTATATTTATATATTTTTCTCTTGTTAGAACAAGTTACGATTCTTGCATAATTCCGCCAGCTATAATATAGTTATGTTGGACATTGGCATTTCTATACGCTGTTTCTAGAAGTGTTGGTTGCAGTAAACCTTGCTCTATGGTTTAGTTTTGCGGTGGGGTTTTCTTTCTGCTCCAAGACATACCCCCCTTGGATTTATGTCGTTAGCAATAATGTAGAGTTAAATCCGTGTTATTGGCCTGAGAACTATCCATCTGGATGTTTTGCTTTGCGTTCACACACCCTCGATTTTGTTAAGATTAAAAGTATTCTGTATATATTGGACTCAGATTCTTCTTCTTCTTCTTCTGTCTCCTCTTTCCACCTGTTCTTTTTCATTCTGCTAAAGGGTCATGGATATTCTTGGTTATATTAGGCTTAGAGGAACTTACTAGTGTTGTAATTCAAGCTGTGGCCTGTGTGGCTCGTAGATGGCTCATGGCTCAGTTAAATCTAGGATATGGCCCAGTAGGAAAGCTGGTCATGTTTGGTTTGTAACATTCTTTGTAATTCATATTAGTTTCCTTGTGTCAGACATATGCTCATGCATTTTAATATGTCCTCTCCCTATTTTATCATTATAGGGACGGGCACAGACACGTCTAATCATTCACCTCAGCTTACTGCTGCCACAGTGGCAGTGGCAGTAGCAATAGTGGCTATATTGATGCTGGTGTTGGGGCCTATTGTTGCCACAATGGTGGCATCTGCAGCACTTGCAACTTTTTTGACGGTCAGGAAGACTGGTTGGTGGGATGGCTTTACTGGTGGTTTCTTAACCAAGAGTCAAATACTGAACATAGGTTTGAACTTAGTAACGATCATAGCAAATATCCCATTCAATTAAATTATGAAGTAGAAGCTCTTAGGCCATGAAAGATTTGATGATTGTTATAAGTTAAGAACAAGGTGCATATGAATTATTTTAATAACTTGAGGTATGATATGTGACATAGTTGATCTATGTATGCGTTTAAATTCTTTTATGTGCATTTTGCTGTTTGCGCTGAATGTACTTCCAATGCTCACATCTTTAAATGATATACTGGAAATTCTTCTTACAATGAGGCTTTTTAATTGTTTTACTTTCATAAATTCCAGATGTGGAGCCACAATATACCGGTGCAAAGATAGAGGGAGATGTAGTAACTTTAGATTTTGTGAAGAAAATGATGGATGACTTCAAGAATCAGAAATTCTTACATAAACGGTATGTGTAGAAAGCTGTGCTAATATTTCAGTTATGTATTATTATCATTACTATTATGATTGTTAATATTGTTATTACTACTACTACTACTAACTTTTTGAAATTGTTGTCTGTGCTATAGGTATGCCTTCCAGATTGTTCTACAGACCAGGGAAATCCTAATGGCCTTGCCATCTTTGGTCGACATAAATGTTCCAGAAGGGAAGCACTTCACTGTGTGTGGTGATGTGCATGGTCAGGTAATTCATTTTGCATGTGCTCAACACACATGTTTTGTGTTGCACACTTTCTGTTTGTTCTTATGATTAAATATGGATGGAATAGAATGGTGGAAAGTAGAGGTGGCATAGTATTGGTGGTTTTATGATGTGGGTCGGGTGACCCCAAAACACCTTTTTTCTAGGCCTTTAATTTCTTTTAAAATAATTAGTGGGTCAGACATGAGTCCGAAAGTTCTATATATCAATACTAATACGATTTATGTTGTTTACTAGTTCTTTGGTATTGACACTGCGTCTCTAACCAAAGCTTAAAACTTTTTTCGATGCAGTTCTATGATCTTTTAAACATCTTTGAACTCAATGGTCTCCCCTCCGAAGAAAATCCGTATTTGTTCAATGGTGACTTTGTTGATCGTGGTTCCTTTTCCGTGGAGGTTATTCTTACACTGTTTGCCTTCAAGTGTATGTCTCCATCAGGTACGGCTACCTTCTTTCGTGTCTTTAGTTCTTTAATGTTTTATATATGCTCTTCTAAGTAATCACCTTTATATCTTGCCTTGGTCAGCTATACATCTTGCTCGTGGAAATCACGAGAGCAAAAGCATGAACAAGATTTATGGGTTTGAGGGTGAGGTCAGATCAAAGTTGAGTGATAAATTTGTGGAGCTCTTTGCAGAAGTTTTCTGCCATTTACCTTTAGCTCATGTTATAAATGAGAAGATATTTGTGGTTCATGGTGGACTCTTTAGCACTGATGGGGTGAAGCTCTCTGACATCAGAGCAATAGATCGGTTTTGTGAACCCCCAGAGGAAGGTATGATGATAGTTATGTACTTTAGCATTCTAATCACTATTGTTGCTCAAGTAGTTATAACAATTTTGACATCATAAATATATTTTTTCAGGGTTGATGTGTGAGATATTATGGAGTGATCCACAACCTAATCCTGGTAGAGGACCAAGCAAGCGTGGTGTAGGTCTTTCTTTCGGTGGAGATGTAACAAAAAGATTTTTGAAGGACAATAATTTAGGTAATATTATATTTTGTCTATCTCGTAACATTGCAAAATCAGAATTTAGAGATGCATAATGGGTACTAGGTTGAGCCTAAAGGTGCATATAGGTCATGATATCTGGTTGAAATGCCGTCTGGGGTCCTGGTCAAAGCCCTGTCTCTTGGCCGCCTATCTATAATTGCTCTTTATGTATATTTAATATGCATTTGCGTCCAATTTTCACATAATATTTTGAGCTCTACTTTAATTAAGTGTATAATGCATGTATAAACTAAAGAATATGCATATGATTTTTTAAAACAATATAAAAAGTATGGCCTGGTTGTCCGGGATCAGTTTGTACCGTCAGTTCTAAATCATGTTGTCTTCATAGTGAGGGGTCGGCTTGAGCAGGTTTGGTCTTTATAATGGACCAGGCTTAAGCAACTTGTTCTGGACAGGCCATCATACCCCCCCTATTTTAATTCACACAATGTTTAGTGGATTTTTCTGACTGTTACTTATGTTACTTTTGGCTAAAATCAATGCTTTGTAAAGATAATTACACGATACATACTTTTAGTTTGAATGGAGGGACTGCTTTTTTGTAATAATATGAATTCACATTCAGACTATTCATTTTCAAGCTCTCAGCGGTTGTTTGTCATTCATTTTTCAGATTTAGTTGTTCGGTCTCATGAGGTCAAAGATGAAGGGTATGAAATTGATCATGATGGTAAACTCATCACTGTATTTTCTGCTCCAAACTACTGTGACCAGGTAAACTAAGATGATTAGGCTCTAAGTGTATGTTTCTTTTAAGTTTTCTATAACAGTGTCAATGGTGTGTACTTTGTAAAACTTTATTGTTGTTGCAGATGGGAAACAAGGGTGCTTTCATTCGTTTTGAGGCCCCCACCATGGAGCCCAAGATCGTCACGTTTTCAGCTGTGGTTAGTTCTTTTTGCCTTAAAAATTTTCTTATTTAAGCATTTCCTCCTCTATGTTTGACCACGGGTTCATATTATTATACATGTTTTTTAATTTCATATTTGTTTAAAAACTTCAGCCGCATCCTGATGTGAAGCCAATGGCATACGCCAGCAATTTCCTCCGAATGTTCAATTAGTGTTTGCTTATGTTGCATTTTGGGCACTACGTTTGTTCAAGATGCTGAAATCGGGTGGTTTTTCTATTCTACAACTGCACATATCACTTGAAATTCCCGAGACAAGTTCGATGTTACTTCGTTGCTAAGTTAACTAATATTTTTCATAGCTTGTGTAACGGAACTCAAAAACAGGGTGGCGTAAATTAGGGTCCCCCTGTATAATACATTGTTATTTTGTCTTAACTGTGTATCTATCATTTTCTTCTCCTTCAGAAAATTTACTCTGTACTTTTTCGTTTTGAACCTGAAGATTACGATTGAATTGTGACGAACAATAAAGATTATGTGCTAGCTTATTGGAACATTGTTCATTTTTTAGTCAAGTTTCACAGAACAATCAAGTGGACATTTTTGGGGGTTTTGACAAATATATGGTCACCCAAATTGTCATGAATAGTCCACCATTTGTTTTTTTGTAGAAAGGTTGTTATTTGGTATATATAATAGTCCTGTAAGTCTTTTCTTTTTAAATAAGAACGATCAAAATAACATGTTTTCTTGTAACATATAGATGGCAACTTTAGTATTTCATCAGTCTGGCCGCTATAATAAAAGTGTTGTTAGAGACGGACCCGATAGGGTTGAATCAGCCACGACATTAGCTATTTATCGAGCTTGTGTAAGTCACTTTGTTAATAGGTTTTGCAAGTAGCTTGATTGGGTGAATCACATTAACTATTTATCGAGCTTATAAGCCTTTTTCTTCAATAGCTTTTGTGGTCAGTTCCTTTAAGCTGGTTTATTAGGATAATCCATCACCTATATCACCTCCATCACGCGCGAGCCCCATGAAAGAGCCCCATCACCGTGTGTATGAGGTATTTTGTGAGGTGTGTGTAAAGTGAGTATTTTTAATGTTGGTGATCATAAAAGGTAAAAGGTGGTGATCGTGGTGATATGCTGAATGGTGATGTGACATTGATGATAGTGATGATCATAAAACCTAGTCTAACATTAGTTGAAAATTAAGAAACAAATAACTTAAATTAGCAAATACAACACCAAACAAATTTACGGGTAAAAAAACTGAGTATTATGGTATCAAATTTGAATCACGGGTAAAAAAACTATTTAGTGCAGCAGACACCATGCAGATTTTGATAGTACATATATATCTGGGAAGGTATGCATATGTCACCTATAGTTACGGATACCTAACGTCTTTGTCTTCAGATAATGCAACGTGAACGTGGTGCATGAAAATGTTACAGAATATGGTAACTTTGATTGTACATGTACGTGTATAGTGAATGCTTACAACTAACTTTTATACAGGGGAGTAACATATACGTTTCTTTTAAGACTTTAGTAGATTTAGAACTTTATAGTAACTCAATGCACGTGCACGAGTCATAATAATGTTTTTCAAGTATATTTTGGATGTATATCATATATAGTTACCTAATTTTGTAATACATCATCAATTCCTTTCGGGTTTCATTTTGCCATCTTACCCTTTCGGGTAAATACAGCAATGTCTTATTTTTCAGCGATCAGTCTTTGTCTCTTTGATACAGCATTCATCTTTTGTGGTCCAAGTGTGTACCTCCTTGCGTAAATTCTCTAAATGACCAAATCGTACAAATTATTCATATTTTCTAGAAGAAAATAAAGATAACTTCTCAAAATAGATAAAGCGAATTGGGCGACTAGTCGCTCATATAAAAATGTTGACAAGTGTCCCCTGATTGTACTTCGTCGATTTTTTATGTAAGGTACTTTTCCAAGTCATTCAAGTCGTTCAAATAAAATGTTGACAAGTGTCTCCTGATTATACTATGGACGATTTTTTGGACGACATTTTATTTGAGCGACTAGTCGTTCAGTCGCCTTATCTATTTTAAGAAGTCATGTTTCTTTTGTCTAGAAAAAGTGAACAATTTGACCGACTTGAGCATTTAGAGAATTTGCTCTTTTTTAAATTCAACTTTTAACAAAATAATATGCAGCATATCTTACATGTAAATCATCGATATAATAGCATGTGTAGTTCTTACATATTCGAAAATGCAATCGAAGTCTGTGTGTGTTACTTTAGTTTGCAATTATCGTCTCTGATATATAAGAGCATATGCAATTTAAAAGTGCATCCGGTTCCTCCATAGACGGTAATTGCACGCCAAATTTCTCACATGGACAAAAAGTGCAGACGTAGTCTTTGTGGGTTACTTTCAAAGTTCTAGAGAGCGCATTTGCAACTTGTCACATGGACATTTTTTGCAATTTTACTTATATAAGTTTAACGATATCTTAAAAACTATGTTACTAATTTTATCTTTAACAATTCTTGAAGCTAGCCGCCCAACAGGCGGGCCTGAAGCTTCTTTGAACACTTACATCCATGTTTTTTTGGTAAATGAACATGTTGGTTATAACGGATAAAATAAAATCAATTTCTTTATGATGGAGCATGGACTGATTTTTTTATGCAACAAACCGTGGTTGGTGCGCCGAGCAAGTACATGGTCAATGGACACGTCGCAAAGGCAAATCGAGTGCAAAATCATTTCAACTAAGTGCAGTTAAATGTAAACAATCCACATTTCTTATAATGTAAGGGGTATCACAAAGGTACTAAACGTGGAACCTTCTGAAATATTGTCCACCGTAGAAGAAGCTGTTGGTACACAAGAATGTAGGAAACATAAAAAGATTATGCTTTGAAAACTCCTCTGGTAAGTAAGCAACATTGCACAACTTCTTCGAACTATATACATCTTCGCATGACTTTATGTGTCATATGTTCTGCGCAAATGTGATTTTTCTAAAAGTGAATATGTTTAAACAT
Source organism: Artemisia argyi (assembly GCA_030686995.1). NCBI lineage: Eukaryota > Viridiplantae > Streptophyta > Magnoliopsida > Asterales > Asteraceae > Artemisia > Artemisia argyi. The sequence goes on along the minus strand of CM060697.1, from coordinate 161,441,017 downwards.
AAATTAAACAAAAGGCATCAATAAAAGGAACGGAAAGGACGGAGAAAAGCTGAAAAGGTTCATGTAGGTTCATGGGCGGAGATACAAGGGGGCACAAGGGGCAGGTGTCCCCCTAGCCAAAAAAATTGTAGTGTAAATTTTCGAAAATATTTGAATTTTTTCGTAATTTGCCCCTTTTAAGTACCAATTTATAGTGTAGTTTCTAAAATTTATCAAAGTGTGCCTTCTCGACAAAGAATTTCTGGCTCCGCCCCTGTGGGTTACGTTAATTTAGAAAATATGATGGGTTGGATTGGCCGAAAACAATAGAATCCGCTACTCATCGTAAGGGAACTTCAGGATAGTTTGAGTGTGTTAGGGATTGCTTATATTTTCTGCATATGCTTCCGTTTATAAACTATAAAATAAGCACCTTAGAAATTAGTTTTGGAACTGCTTATGTAAATAAGGAAGTTATTGGAAACTGCTTATTTGACTATAAAGTAAGCAGATAAACACAAGTGGTTGTGGCTTATACTAACATAATGTACTATGCTATGTGTACAAGTTCGTCAAACATCTCAGTCTGGTGTTTCTTTTATACAAAATGTATAAGTGGGACTTTTTAATTCGACTGCTGGAGTTTGTAAGACAAAATGGTGGGAGTGGGCTTATTGACGTTCACCACTTTTGTATGGCTACAAAGCATTCAACAACAATAAGTTACTTGCCTCCAAGTGGACCAACAAACGAGTACGTCAATGACCAATTATTTTCAATAAGTTGTACAAACACAAATATTACAAGGAATAAAAGTTTTAGGCATTTTATTGTGTGACAGAGCAAGTGATTTAATCAATGAGGCTCTCAAGGCATTGGATTTTTTGTGTTTGTTTCTTACAGTAATAAGAAATAACATCCACTTTCGCGCTAAAAATAAGCAAGAGAATGTGTATTTTTTAGAGCTACAAACACAAAACAAAACATTTGATGTCATTCTTTTTTATACTTATAAACTGCAAACATGACATTCTTTTTTATAGTCTAACGATATCTTAAAAACTATTCTACTATTATTCTCAAAAAAAAAAAAAAAAAAAAAAAAAAAAAAAATTTCTACTACTACGTAATTTTTATCTTTCTTGAAGCTACGCCTGTTGCTAGTACTGTAATATTTACATCACCTGCTCACAATGTTGTACACATTTTAACATGATATAACTATCTTATGCATTATTAAGAAAACGAATCCAATATACAAGAAACCACTCACGGGATCAAGGACTAAGGAGACACTCACACATATACACTGTTTGATGGGATATTCCACAAAACAAGCAAACTTCAAGTTCATGTGATTGATCAATTCCATAACTTTCACTACTATACCAAAACCCCATAAAAACACACACACAAAACCACAAACACTCACTCTCTTCCCATAATGCTCATTCTCCTGTTCCTCTTCCTAACATGCACCTTTCATCATGTCACCACCACCAACCACAACCAAGCCCAAGCTCACTTACAACCAAAAAACACCATGGATCCACTTGAGCTACAAACCCTCTACACCATAATGGAAACACTTTCTTCTGACCAAAAATGGAGGACCACTTATCCAAGCCCATGTACACCTTCCACTTCTTGGGTTGGTATTGAATGCAAAAAAGGTGTAAAAGACTCACACTTTCATGTCACAAGACTTGATTTTGGCACCCCACCAAACCCAATTTGCAAAAAAACAGCCACTTTCCCTTCACAAATTTTCCAACTTCCATACCTTCAATCCATCTTCTTTTTTCAATGTTTCACCAAAACTAAAACAACAATTTCCATTCCAAAAAAGCCTAGTCTTGACTTTAACCAACCTTCTTCTTTGCAACAACTAAGCCTTAGATCAAACCCTAATCTTGTTGGCACTATACCTTCACAACTATTCACTCATCTATCATCACTTCAAATCTTTACATTATCTCAAAGCAAAATCTCAGGCAAGATCCCACCAGAGATCTTTAAAATGACAACACTTGTTCATCTAGATTTAAGCTACAACCAACTTAGTGGAGCCATACCTAATGAAATATCCAACCTAAAGAACCTAGTGGGACTTGATCTAAGCTATAACACACTCATGGGGTCCATCCCAAACACCATTGGCCAACTGGGTATGCTTCAAAAACTAGACTTGAGCTCAAACTCATTCACAGGAAGTGTCCCAAGCAGCATTGTGAAACTAGGTTCTTTAGTGTTCTTAGCACTAAGTAACAACAAGCTTCATGGGAAACTGCCACGTGGGTTTGAGAATTTAAAGGGTCTAGAGTCTCTAATCATGGAAAGCAACCCGATGTCGGTTGATCTTCCAACCGAGTTCGGGTTGCTTCCAAAGTTACAAGAACTTCGTCTTGGTAACTCCGAATACTCGGGAGAAATTCCATCCACTTATACAAAGTTGCTAAATTTAACCACATTGTCATTACAAAACAATAGGTTAACAGGAGCTATACCTATGGGCTTTGTGAATCTTTCACATATATATCATTTGAATTTAAGTAGAAACTTTTTGAGTGGTGAGATACCTTTTGATACAAGTTTCTTGAAAAGATTGGGTAAGAATATAGATTTAAGTGAGAATAAAGAGCTGTGTTTGGATCCAATGGAATCATATGAAAGTGAAAAGCTTGGTGTTGATGTGTGTAATGGAAGGAGTACACGTGTGGGTAATAATTCTAGTTCTAGGGTGACGCCATTGAAGAATAAAAGTGATCAAGTTCGAGTACTTGGAGTGAGTAGGTTATGCCCATGCTTTCTTATTTTAATTTGTTTGTGTGTATTATAATCTATTTGGACATTATTATTGATTTGTGTTAATTAGTTTCTTAAGCCATTTTTATGCATCATTTGTTTACAAGTTTTGTTGTGATTAAGTTATGTGTTCAATTGTCACGTCAAGTCAACAATATTGTGCTAACAATGATGTTTTCTGTGTGTTTATTTTACTTTAGTTAAATCAACCTTTACAAAGGTATAAAATGGTAATTTTTTTGTTTTGATAAGGACAAATAAAATGTTTTTATTCGACAAAGAAAAAGTACGTAACACATGTATGTTAAACAAAGGCGCATGCCGTATAGTATACTACGTAGTACGTACTATCAATGCAAGTTTCTATATATCACTCGTGTGGCAAATATTGAAAAAGAATTAAAACACAAATGATTGAAAATGTGAATAAGTTTCAAAAGGTTAAAATGCAGGGAAAATTGTTCAGAAATACATCAAACTTGCCACCTTTTACTTTTGTATACCATGAACTTTTTTTTTTCCTATTGTATACACGAACTTTCTTAATCTTCCTATTGTATACATGAATCTGACGTGACATGGAGTTAATTACATAAATTTACATGAATCGTCCCTGTGGCTCAAAACAATTACACCATTCGTCCTTGAAACAATTACATAAAAGGTCCTTGTAGCTCAAGAGTTAAAATATTTGCATCATTAGTCCTCATTGAGTTAAAATATTTGCATCGTTAGTCCTCACTGCTACCCACCGCCACCACTACCGCCACCCACCACCGCCCACCACCACCACCGCTGCCCACCACCGCCACCACCCACCGCCACCACCCACCTCCACCACCACCGCCACCACCCACCACCACCCACCGCCACCACCCACCACCACCCACCAACACCCGCCACCTCCACCTACCAACACCACCACCACCCACCGCCACCACCCACCACCGCCACCACCACCACCACCCACCAACATCCACCACCACCACCCACCACCTACCGCTCACCACCACCACCACCACCCACCTCCACCTCCGCCACCCACCACCCACACCCACACCCACACCCACCACCTACCACCACCACCACCCACCACCTCCACCTACTGTAACACCCCGCCTTATAGACCACAATATTGTCCGCTTTGCCCGAAGGCGCACGGCTTTGTTCTTGTGGCCCTCATGTGAAGACTTCCCGGCAGGTCACCCAAGCCAGTACTACTCTCACATGAGCACGCTTAACCGTATGGCCGATTAACCGTTCCACCACAAAACGCGTTGTGTCATATAAGGCGAATGTTAACATATATGTCCCAGCATCACTCCAAGTCACAACCAATGTGGGATTTGACTAGGGTATTACATTCACCCCCCGTAGGGATTCATCGTCCCCGATGAAGTTTGCCCCACATCAATGTAATACCCTAGTCAAATCCCACATTGGCTGTGACTTGGAGTGATGCTGGGACATATATGTTAACATTCGCCTTATATGACACAACGCGTTTTGTGGTGGAACGGTTAATCGGCCATACGGTTAAGCGTGCTCATGTGAGAGTAGTACTGGCTTGGGTGACCTGCCGGGAAGTCTTCACATGAGGGCCACAAGAACAAAGCCGTGCGCCTTCGGGCAAAGCGGACAATATTGTGGTCTATAAGGCGGGGTGTTACACCTACCAAAACCACCACCACCCACCGCCACCTACCAACACCTACCGCCACCACCACCTACCACCACCAACACCCACCGCCACCACCCACCACCTCCACCCACCACCACCACCACCCACCTCCACTTCTGCCCACCACCGCCACCACCCACACCCACCACCTACCGCCACCACCATCCACAACCTCCACCTACCAACACCACCACTACCCACCACCACCACTACCCACAACCATGGTTTCATGAGTATTAATTTGAGATCGCTCACAGTTTAGTTGTGATAATCACTAGTTTTTTAATAACTCGGACACTCCTAGTGATTAGTTTCACTCTTATCAAACTAGGTAACCAGGAATGTTTTAGAAGAAAAAAACAATAATAATTACTGGTGCGAAATGAGCTAAAGAAATATGTTGAATGTTTAGATAACTAGTTGCATTATATTTCATAGTGGTGGTGGCGGTGGTGGGTGGAGGTGGTGGGTGTTGGTAGGTGGTGGTGGTGGTGGGTGGAGGTGGTGGGTGGTGGCGGTGGGTGTTGGTGGGTGGTGGTGGTGGTGGGTGGAGGTGGTGGGTGGTGGCGGTGGTGGGTGGAGGTGGTGGGTGGTGGCGGTGGGTGTTGGTGGGTGTTGGTGGTGGTGGTGGTGTCGGTGGTGGGTGGAGGTGGTGGGTGGTGGCGGTGGGTGTTGGTGGGTGGTGGTGGTGGTGGTGTGGAGGTGGTGGGTGGTGGCGGTGGGTGTTGGTGGGTGGTGGTGGTGGGTGGAGGTAGTGGGTGGTGGCGGTGGGTGTTGGTGGGTGGTGGTGGTGGTGGTGTCGGTGGTGGGTGGAGGTGGTGGGTGGTGGCGGTGGGTGTTGGTGGGTGGTGGTGGTGGTGGTGTCGGTGGTGGGTGGAGGTGGAGGTGGTGGGTGGTGGCGGTGGGTGTTGGTGGGTGGTGGTGGTGGCGGTGGTGGGTGGAGGTGGTGGGTGTTGGTAGGTGGCGGTGGGTGGAGGTGGTGGGTGGTGGCGGTGGTGGATGGAGGTGGTGGGTGGTGGCGGTGGGTGTTGGTGGGGTGGTGGTGGTGGTGGTGGTGGTGGTGTGGAGGTGGTGGGTGGTGGCGGTGGGTGTTGGTGGGTGGTGGTGGTGGCGGTGGTGGGTGGAGGTAGTCGGTGGTGGCGGTGGGTGTTGGTGGGTGGTGGTGTCGGTGGTGGGTGGAGGTGGTGGGTGGTGGCGGTGGGTGTTGGTGGGTGGTGATGGTGGCGGTAGTGGGTGGAGGTGGTGGGTGGTGGCGGTGGGTGTTGGTGGGTGGTGGTGGTGGTGGTGTCGGTGGTGGGTGGAGGTGGTGGGTGGTGGCGGTGGGTGTTGGTGGTGGGTGGTGGCGGTGGGTGTTGGTGGGTGGTGGTGGTGGCGGTGGTAGGTGGAGGTGGTGGGTGTTGGTAGGTGGCGGTGGGTGGAGGTGGTGGGTGTTGGTGGGTGGCGGTGGTGGTGGCGGTGAGTGGCAGTGAGGACTAACGTTGCAAATATTTTAACTTAATGAGGACTAACGATGCAAATATTTTAACTCAATAGTCAATGAGAACTAACGATGCAAATATTTTAACTCAATGAGGACTAACGATGCAAATATTTTAACTCTTGAGCTACAGGGACCTTTTATGTAATTGTTTCAAGGACAAATGGTGTAATTGTTTTGAGCCACAGGGACGATTCATGTAAATTTATGTAATTAACTCCATGCCACGTCAGATTCATGTATACAATAGGAAGATTAAGAAAGTTCGTGTATACATTAGGAAAAAAAAAGTTCATGGTATACAAAAGCAAAAGGTGACAAGTTTGATGTATTTCTGGACAATTTTCCCTAAAATGTACTGTAGTTTTCTTTTTGGGCTATGTTTAAATTTCCCAAATTAAATTATGATAGCAACACAAATGTGTAAACGACGTACGTTTTCAGTTTATCACATGCATTTCTTCATTATTAATATTCCATTCAAACATGACTAAAAGTTGTGATTGTTTCATAGTTTTGCCTTTCCCATCATGTTCTTCTAAAAAGAGAGAAAAAACTGATAGATATATGAAGAAAATGGTACACATAAATCACTCGAGAAAACTATTTGCGCAAACAATTTTACCCAAGAAAGATTTTGGAATAACTCCTTTTAAATAACAGACAAACTCAAACATACAAAAGGTGCAAATAGTTTTTTCTGTTGTATTGGAACCACATGAATAGTGTAATATGAAGATATGATTGTGAGTTTGTGACAAAGATGCATATATACCTTGTTTCTTTGTTGATCATGGCTTACGATCGTATATGTACCATCAATTGAATGACTAGATTTATGGGGTTCGAGTTCATCATTAGTCACATACGCTAGAAGAACACAACGCCATCTTGTAACAGAGATTGGAGATGCGCCCTTACCATTTCCGAAACAAGGAGAAACAATTGTTCAAACTTATTTTAGGCTCTTGGAACACAACGAATATCAAATGCAATACCAAAAGCACGTCTATTTTTTTAGGTTCTCCGAAACATTGGCATGGTCACATTGCTCTAGAGAAAAACCTCGCAATTCAAAAGTCTCTCTACTGCTAGCAACTTCTTTTTTTATTAGCTAGTAATTAATGTTAATTCATACGAAACTTGTAAAAATATTCAGGTTTGTTTGTACGTGCTAGATATTTAAATATGCAAACCTCAAAAATGTCGACAGATAAAGACCCATTGGCACATTGTAAATGATTTTATACGAAAATGTAAGAGTTAACTACATAAATGGTAATTGTAGTTTGACGAGTTTTTCGGATTCAGTCTATTTTCAATTTTGTTACGGGTTCAGTCACTGTGGTTTTGACTTGTCTCGGATCCAGTCCAATTTGCTTAACTCTGTTAGTTTGACCGTTTAAAGTAGGGTATATTTGTCTTTTTATTTGTGTTAACTACATAAATGGTCCTTGTGGTTTGCAGGGTTATACGTTTTTCATCTGTTTTTATACGTTTTTGTTCGTGTTTATATGTTTTTTTTTTTCCCGTTTTTATAATTTTTCGTCCGTTTTCCTACATTTTCTTACGTTTTTGTACGCTTTCTTACGTTTTAATCATTTTTATATGTTTTCGTCTATTTTATATGTTTTCACATGTTTTTATACGTTTTCGTCCGTTTTCGTCGGGTTTCTTACGTTTTTATCCGGTTTTATCCATTTTCGTTCGTTTTTATACGTTTTCATTTGTCTTTATACGTTTTTATACATTTTCGTCTGTTTTCTTACTTTTTTTTTATGTTTTCATACGTTTTATTACGGACAAAAACTTATGAAAACATATAATAATGTTAGAAATGTACAAAAACGAACGAAAACGAATAAAAACAGACGAATACGTATAAAAATGGATAAAAACTTAAAAAAACGGATAAAAACTTAAAATACTAATGAAAACGTATAACCCGACAAACCACATGGACCATTTGTGTAGTTAATTCTAAATTAAAAAAGATGAAAATGAGGGTATTTTTGTCATTTTATTCTACTTAACAGTAAAAATTAACAGATTTGGGTAAAATGGACTGGATTCGTAACATGTCAAAACCAAACTACCACAGGGACCGAACGTGTAACAAAATTGAAAAATAGACTGAATATGTAAAAGCCGGCAAACCATAGGGACTATTTATGTAGTTAACTCAAAGTGTAAGTAAAGAAAAAAGAAAGGACAGTGTAAATTTGAAAAACAGCTGGTAAGCTAATAAAAGGGTCAAATGATATGATGTGACAAAAGCAGGTTGTTTGTGAGTAAGCATACAACAATGAATACGAGATTCATACTCTGGACTTCAATTCGTACGTAATTTCTGCATTATTTGATTGGACATGACCGCCTTTATTACATGGCAACATACTATTTTGCGACCTTCTTTATCATATCTATTTTTGTTTGATTCCAATCTTCCATTGTAATCAAGTTAGCAAAAACGAAAATGAAAAAGCCATTTCAATGGACAACAGTCACAACACGTTTATTACTCATGTTGCATTCCTTTTGCAAGCATGCGAGATTTTTTCTAACTTGTGTGTTGTGGGCATAAGTTAAGCACACAGAAACAACTGAAGAACTCATGTAAAAAGACTCAGGGACCTATATAAAAGTACAAAAAAGTATACTTTTGTGTATGTCTTTGAGTCCTTTTTCGTGAGTACCTAAGTCCTTTTTGTGTGCTTAACTTGTGTCTTAAGACACACGTTAGACAAACCCAATTAGAATTATGTTATTAATATCATTATAAAGATCTATCTTACGTAATAAGTTGTGAACAATAATCTCGTATGATTGACTTCTCGACGATTATAGATAAACTTTATATGTTACACGTTTAACAAAAGTATTGATATGTTTTTAGCAGTTTTGCAATTTTTTATTTAAACTTGCAAGGTTTGAAGAAAATTTTACAAGGTTGAAGTAATACATCGCGTTTCGAATCTCTCCATTTGCTTAAAAGCTTTCAATTGGCATTATCCCCTCACCGCAAATGCTCAGATTGACTGGTCAACGATGGGTCTATTGGAGAAAATGGCCAGGGTTCAAAGCCTACCTCCTGATAAGTACAATTACTGGGACATGTGCTCATTGCCTGAGACCGGGTCCTTGAGGGAAGGTCCGATTGGCATCCTTATGATGCATGAAACTAGGGTGATCCCACCGTTCACCTTTTAGAGAATCTTGCAAATATAGCCGATTCTTTTATAAAAAAATTCTTTGGCTAGTGTCATAAAGTGTTACCAACTATTTTTTGAAGTGTCACTAGAAGTAAAAAACTACCATCAAGTTGTCTCAAACTGTTAATAGGTTGTCGTTAAAGTGTCACATAACAATCGCATAATATCAAGAAAAAAAAATATATATATTCTTTTTGCGTTTGATACTTTTGTTTTCTTGCACCTGAGTCAGTGGATCTTTTCAACAGTGTTCAACGTGTTATGCATACACTACAAAAAATAGTTCAATTTTCCGTACTTATTTGTCCACTATATGGTAAACCGTGGACTTTTTTTTACATGGGTCATAATTTTGCTACATTTATAGATATCACAAATATTTAAAAATAATTTATATTTATAAGTGTGTACAATTACAACAAAGTTACACTTATATGTGTCAAAAATGTTTTCACACTTTTAATTACAAATATCTTTTACAATTTTTGCCACACTTTTAACCATAGACATTTGGATAATATTTATATGTGACGGAAAATATGTCACGCCCATTATTAACACACATAAGCTAGTGTGGATTCTATAATGTTATACATTTTTACCCGTGGCCATTTGGCCTTTAAAATGTGGACAATTTAAGTAGCTTTTTGCAGTGATAGTAATGTTATGATACCTAGATTCACACATGTTGTTTTTAAGAGAATTAGATTTGCAATAAAAAAAGAACTAGCGACATAGTTTGTTGCCGGTTTGCATTCCAACTCTATATAAATTCAAAGTAATTCATATAATCATTTAGTTAAAAAAAATGGTATAAAAACATGCAAATAGGCGGGCGGGCGGGTGGGCGGGCGGGCGGGGGGGGGGGGGGGGGGGGGGGAATCCATTTTTTAAAGCATTTTTTGAACAAAACTTAGAGATATTATTAGATGTTTCACCTATGCGTACAAACTAGAAACGAGCTGCTAGCTGTTAAATGATCTAATAAAAGGAATTCACACATTATGCATGTAACGTATTCAAAGAATCAAAGGTTTTTTAAATTTAAAAGAAAGAATCTGATAATAATGAAGTGGGGTTTGATGAAGAGACAAGTCCTCCAGATATAGTACTGGGGAGGTGGTTGGGTCCACCAACTTCTTCTTTACATTCAGATTTGAAATTGCTTGCCAACTTTACTCCACACTCCACAGTATTAGTAATATTAACAGTTTAACTTCATTGCATACTCAACAATAATCGTACTCATCCCCTGCCATCACCTATGAGAGCAAATGTTATTATGATAAAAGACGGAGCCAGAATCAAATATGACCGGATGCATAAAATCTTTTGAACCGTAATATTGGAAACACATTTCAAAGGACCGGGTACATTTAAAATGCATTTAGGAAAAATCGTTTTTTTTTTTTTTTTTTTTTTTTTTTTTTCAAAAATTAACACTAAATCGAAAAAATCCATTGGGTTTCAGGGCACCCGCGGGAACCCCCTAACTCCGTCCCTGCTCATGCCTTTGAGTTAAACCATAACTCAATACCACGTTAGAGCTACGTCAGCTTTAACATTTCAATCTTATTACCCAAAAACACCCTTTATCATAACTCAACTATAACACCACATTTTAGGCCCAATTTAATAATAATAATAATAATAATAAAATACAAATTCAATTTAACTAATATTTCAATTCATAACATCACCTCATAAATAATAATTCATTCATTAAAGTATATTACAAATAAAAACATACGGAAATTTAACAAACATATGGAAATTTAAAAACATACGGAAAATAATGGAATTACAAATACTTAATTTATCTTCTTCTTGCTCTTGTTCTTGTTGTCGTTGAAGATGTTTTTGCCAAAAGATGTTCAATAATGTCTTGTTGGAGTCTAGCATGCGTTTCTCTGTCAAGTATTTCTTTTACCTTTCGACGATTGACATAACTTTTGTTGACCCACCTATCTTTCCTCTTATGTGGTACCGGATTCACTCACATTTCATTATACTCACTTAGTGCAAATTTTTGATCTTTTAAAATCATGTTATGCAAAATAATGCAAGATCTATCATGATAACTTCGTATTGACGTGTCGGTTGTTGTAGTATACCCTAACGTCAATGGAGCACACCAAAAGCACATTCGGCATCCTTTCGTGCACTTTCTTGTTTCGTTTTAAAATAACCATTTATAGCGTCAGTTGTGACCATGTATGATTTGACGAAAGTTGCCCACTATTGGTAAATTATGTCAGCTAAGTAATATTCCTTTTCATACATGGTTTTGTTTACCACATATGGAGCTACATGGGCGACATCATCAAGAATGTCGTCGAATAACAGAGAGTTATCTAAAACATTAATATCATTATTCGCCCCCACCATCACAAAAAATGCATGTCAAATCCATACATTTTGCTAAGCAACAGCTTCAAGCATTATTTTTGGTAATTTTTTTTATCACCTTACAATATTACCCTTGCTAACCCACCAGACAAATTTTCCACTCCCAAAGCATGCAACTAATGCAACCAAGTATTCCCGAAAAACCATGTTTTTGCTCATGTTTTGCATAAATATTTTGAATGTCGGCATAGTTAGGGGTGTAAACAAGCCAAGTTTTTATCAAGTAACTCGAGCTCGAGTTCAAGCTCGACTCAATCGAGCCGAGCTTTTATCGAGCTTAAGCCCGAGCTCAAGCCCAATAAACTGGTTCGAAACATATAATGAGTCGAGCTTGAGCTTTTGATAGTTTGGCTCGAGCGATCATCGAGCTTTTCGAGCCTTAGTATAGATATATTTTTATATTATTTTTATGTATGTTAATAAAGGCTGATTTGAATATTAACCTAATTTTAAAGACTAACTCTATAAAGGATAAAATATTTTCTAGCCTTTGTTATGAGAATTTTATTGTTGGTTTAATTACTTTTAAAAATATCTAATTTGGTTATCAAACGGTTAAGTATTTCTCTTCCAGTTTGTGATTCGAGATCATGTATAAGTTCTGTGTAAAGATTAAATTTTTTTTGTGGCATCCACAATTTGCAATTCGGTTTAACACGGAATGGTGTATCTACTATATTGTTCGAGCTCAATTTAGCTGCAAATACCAATTGGCATAGATTCGAGCTTTTCGTATATATTATTTCGAGCTTTTCAAGCTAAGCTCAAGCTTTACTCGAATCCTGCTCAAGTCGAGCTTAAACTTGGATGGTTAAAGCTTGACGAGCAATCGAGCCAAGCTCGAGCCAACCTTTATCTTTCGAGCCGAGCTCAAGCCTTGTTGAGCTCGGGCTTGGCTTGGCTCGATTACACCCCTAGGCATAGGTTGGTTCTTTTAAATACTCTGGCATAAACAATTCAATAAACGCACATGTTAAAATTATCAAGAAAATCACGTGAAGTATGAACACCCATTTGCAAATATTTATCAAGCGCATCGGGTGAGGTGCCGTATGCCAACTAGCGTATGGCGACTATACACTTCATAAGAACACTTATACTCATTCGACCCATACAGTCGGGTGCTTGGTTAAAGAATTGAAAATAACTTGAAAGAGGATCAGAAGTATAAGATTCAATACCTTTGACTATTTCTAGAAATAGTTTCCGACTCATACGAAATCTTCTTTGAAAATTCGCGTGGGAATACTTACAACTTGGAATGAAACAGTCATTCCTCAAACATTTTTCGACAACCTCATGTTCACGGTAGATATGGTTATGGCTCACACGAGGTCGAGCTGCTTCTTGTTCTAACTATTGCTGATGTTCGTACGCGCCCGACATAAAGTATAAGTCAGTTTCGTCATCTACATCGGACCAGTTTTTATGTTTTTCGTCACTTTGATTCGGATCCATTGTGAAATGAAAAGTTTTTTTTTTTTTTTTTTTTTTTTTTTTTTTTTTTTTTTTTTTTAAGAAAGGAAGTATATGTATATGAGTTTGAGTTATATATATATATATATATATATATATATATATATATATATATATATATATATATATATATATATATATATATATATATATATATATATATATATATATATATATATATATATGGCCGTTATATAATGGCAAGGGCCAAACATGTATTTTTTTTTTTTTTTTTTTTTGAACTTCAAACACATAGCCGTTGCCAAGTGCTGGATATGCAATTTTTTTTATTCATGTTTCCATAAAGCAGAGTTGCCATGCTAATGTTGGGGTTAACGTGCAACCATAACGCAAGCAAACGGTGTAATAACTCAAGCATAACACGCGTTAAAGTGTGTCCACATAAGCCATAACGCACCCTTCAAGTTACCATACCGAGAGCTCTGAGGTTTGGTATTCTTATTTTTCTTTTCATGTAATTTAGTGAAACTTTGATACCAATGAGTTTAGTTTAGGGGATTGATTTGCACATCAATTTTTTTTGATAAAAACATCATTTTTTACAAGGTGTATAAACATCATACAACACTGTAATGCACAAGATGTGGTGAAAGAATAAAAAATATGGTGTGCAAAATGCAAATCAACCCCCTCTAGTTTATTCAGACCATTTATAAGACCGGGTGTAGTAAAACATGATCATCATCGTTACTTCAAAGCCACATCAGCTTGTCACTATTTCATCATATTTATCATCAAACTATTGTAATGACTATCAAAACACTAGCATATTTCATTTAAATACAAACAAATCTTAAAATACATTGACGCATATATTAATTAAGCTTTCATTCAATCGGGGAAACGACTAAATCTTTTTCAAGAAATGAATTTCACGCGTGATAAGAGAGGAGAGAGGGATAGGACGGGGGATTAACGCTTGATACAGTAACATGCAAAATCACACGTGATACGATTGTCACTTAGCCCTTTCTTTATAGATACTCTTAAATATTAACCTAATTGTAAAAAGGTAACTTTTTGTGTAAAAAAAAAAAAGAAAAAAGTCATAACACTTTAACCCTTTCTTTATAGATACTCTTAAACAACAAAAAAACTTACATGTTTTATCTTTGTAGTTTACCTAAAATCACACTGGTCACCCCTAATCAATTTTAATCACATAAATAATTCTTAATTTTTAAACTTTGCATTGATAGTTTCAATTTTGAAAAACAAAGACTATCAATGTAATAACAATAGGAACTACCATGTAATAAAAAATTATAGACTATTGCATAAATGATCATTATTTTTCAAAATAATTACTATCGATGTAACTAGTTTGAAATTTAGATATAACTGGTGTAATTAAATTCGAATAAAGACAACAAGTGTGATTTTAGGTAAAATAAAAGGATGATAAACGTAATTTTTTCAAAACAAAAACAACATAAACTGAAGTGGATTAAAAAGTCAAACACTTGAAAAAACACATACAAGCCCAACAAGAAAGACATGGGCCAAATCTAAAAATGAAAACTAAAAATTATATGTATCGGGTTGGCGCCCTACTTACGGTTCAACCCAATTCACGCCCAACAACCCACCCACCCACTTGTTTCTGCACATCGTCTCGTGTGAAATTCATCAACCAAACACCCCCCTATCCTTTAATTTTCACAACCCTAATTCTCTTTAACAGCGTCTCCCATTTCATTATACAATTTCACTTTCTGGGTACGTTTTATTTACATTGTTCTTTGTTTGGATTCTATTTTCATTTTTGTTATTGGGTTGTTTGGATATAGAAGGGGAGGCCCGGAGTCCGAATTTTTGTTTTTTCCGATCCGTTTAGATAAGGGTTTTATTTAATTTTAATTAAAACCCGATTAGTTTGGTTGTTTTTGGATAGGGTCGGGTCAAGATTGGGTTTTGTCATCTGGGTCGGGTTAAGATGGGGGTTTTTGTCATCTGGGTCGGGTTTTTCTTGGAAAATCTTCTTGTTTGGTTTCTGTTATTTAATTATTGTGGTTATTAGTTGTTTCAGAAGCTATGTTGATTATTTTTAAGTTGAATATAGCAGTTTTGATACCCAAACAGTTTTTTATAAGCAAATCCAAACACTATTTCAGAAACTGCTAATTTTTAAGCAATCCCAAACACCCCTTAGTTATTCAACCTAGTAAAATTTATAATCATCATTAAAATGTACTTGATGATCAAAATGTGGGACTCTGTATACTTTGTTCAGGGTTAAGATGTAATCAGGGCGGAGCCAGAACTTTATTGTGGAGGGGGCAAAATATGATAATTTTTAGAAACTTCACTAAAAATGTGGGGGTGGGGGGGGGGGGGGGGGGAATTACAAAAATAGCCGAAAATTTTTGAAAATTTACACTACAATTTTTTTCGCTGGGGTCACGTGACCCCCCGGACCCCCCTTTATCTCCGCCCCTGGATGTAATTATACGCATGTTCCTAAATCGGCAGCTACTGTTACAGTTCATGATCACGGTTAATATATCATATATATCAGTAAAAGTTACAATAATTATTTATAGAAATTAAGCAATAATAGATAATGTCAGCTGATGGTGATAGCCGTCTTAAAGAGTGGGGACTAGTTAGCAGGGGACATGCTGTGCTGTGCTGTGCTATTAGCGCAATTATCAGCTTTGTGGTCTAAAGTCTAAATACCTGGTGACTACTTAATACAACGAGAACAAATTTCTTGCAACTACTTACAACCTTTTTTGTTAACTAATAATATCTGATTGTTTGATAATGTTGTTGAATATGAATTGTGATTGAAGTGCTTATGGTTAGAGGGACAGCTTCTTTCTTCCATGCATGTGGTCCTTGTCAATAATCTCAGTTGAACTTTAAAATATTAGTTATTTGCTAGTGTGTGTGTGTGTGTGTTTGTTTTTTTGTTTTGTTTTTTTGGTCATCACATACATAATGTTTTGTAATGTAGGTGTCTAGAAACATTAAGTTTCAAATGTTCTTGCTTGTAATTATATAAGAATGTTTTAGGCATATGACTTATGGTCACAGTATACTAAATTCACATAGCTGTGTGTACTTGGATGAATGTGCAGACTCAATGGAGCTTTCTGAAGAGATGGTATTCGTTGATTGTAGCAGACTAAAGTCAGCTGTGTGGAAAGATTTTGACCGGGTCAAACGAGGCGACGCCTGTGTTGCCATTTGCAAACACTGTAAGAAAAAACTCAGTGGGTCAAGTACTAGTGGAACTTCACATTTAAGAAACCACTTAATCAGATGTCGAAGAAGAACAAATCACGATGTATCTCAAGTGCTAACAACATCAAAAGGAAAGAAAAAAGAAGCATCTTTAACACCAGTAACCTTTTCTTACGATCAAGATCATACAAAAATCGATATCCCCAAATATGAACAGACCACAATAAAAGAAAATCTTGTTTCTTTAACTAATGGTAACTTTGATCACAAAAGGAGTCGATTAGATCTTGCCCGTATGATTATTTTGCATGGGTATCCTCTTGCTATGGTGGAACATGTTGGGTTCAAAATATTTGTTAGAAAACTTCAACCTTTGTTTGAACTTGTGACACTCGATGGTGTAGTGGCCGACTGTAAGGAATTATACCTCAAAGAAAAACAAAAAGTACGTGAAATTTTGAAATGTCTGTCGGGAAAAATAAGTCTCAGTGTTGATACTTACGCTGCAAAAGGAGAAGCTAAGTACTTATCTTTGACCGCACATGCGGTTGACGATTCTTGGGCTCTAAAAAAGAAAGTTTTAAGCTTTGTATATGTTGACCCTTTTCAAACAGAAGATATGGTCACTGAAGCTATTATGTCAAAATTAATGGAGTGGGATATTGACAGGAAATTGTTTTCCATGACGTGCGACAGCTGTCTTATTCATGATAATATTGTTGGTAAAATTCGCGAACAATTATCACAAAATCGCTTTCTTTTATGTAATGGTCAGCTGTTCGAAGTAAGATGTGCTGTGAATTTAATCAAAGTTATGGTGGAAGATTGTTTAGATGCGTTAAGTTTGACCATTTGCAAAATCCGTGAAAATGTACGATACATCAGAAGTTCACAAACAGTTAGTGAGAAGTTCAACGAAATGGTTCAAGAAGTTGAAGCTAATAACGAGAAGCCGTTATACCTTGGCAATGAGAAGTCATTATACCTTGACAATCCCCACCAATGGAATTCGACTTATATCATGCTTGATGTTGCTTTGAAGTACCAGGAAGTGTTTTCTCGTCTTCAGAAACAGGACTTTGGTTACACAATGTGCCCATCTGAATATGAATGGAGTCAAGTGAGTACCATAACTGGTTACTTAAAACTGTTTGTTGATGTTGCGACTGTATTTGCAGAAAGCAAGCATCCGACCGCAAATATATATTTTCCAGAAGTTTGTGCTATTCATTTACAATTGATTGACTGGTGTCAGAGTGTTGATGAGGATATAAGCTCGTTAGCCTTAAAAATGAAAAGTAAATTCGATGAGTACTGGAAGAAATGCAGTTTGGCGTTGGCGGTTGCAGCTATTTTAGATCCTCGATTTAAGATGAAACTAGTGGAGTATTATTACCCGCAAATTTACGGGGGTGATGCTCCTGATTGTGTAGATATTGTTTCAAATTGTACGAGGGCACTTTATAATGGGCATGATGTGTATTCGACATTAGCCGGAGGAAGTGATGGTGGGAATGATAGTCGAGACCGGCTGACTGGTTTTGACCGATTTGTACATGAAACGTCACAAATTCAAAATGTAAAGTCTGACCTTGATAAGTATCTTGAGGAGCCGTTGTTTCCTCGTAGTGGTGATTTTAATATTTTAAATTATTGGAAACTTCACACTCCGAGGTATCCTGTGTTGTCTATGATGGCGAGAAACATACTTGGAATTCCCATGTCTAAGGTTTCACTGGACTCCGTTTTCGACACTGGAGATAGAGTTCTTGATCAGTATCGAAGCTCGTTAAGTGCAGATACTCTGCAAGCCCTTGTATGCACACAAGATTGGATGCGAAGTGGTCTAGGAGGTTTGTGTTGATTCTTCTGTTTTTCTCTTTTTTCTATGTATGCATTTTGGGTATCATGTCAAAAGCGGCAATTTTTTGGTGTGGGTCGAAACTGGCCAAGAAAGGTAAATCAGACACGCTTTCTTATATGATTTCAAAGGTTGATTATTACGAATGATAATATATTTTTTTAATAACATGATTTTAGTGGTTTTGTGCATTAAAAAAAAGAGGCTTTCAGCCCTTTTGGCCTGTTATGTATAAAACATACCCTGTAAAGACCCTTTTTTTAGGCAGAACTGAAGAGACTCATATTTACAAGTAAATGGGTTCAATCGCCACTTCTAATAAGTTTGGTTATTCTTTACACAATGTTTGACTAGCGTTTTTGTGTTGTTTTTGTTTGTGCATCAGATTCTAAATCAAGTTCAAGCTCATCAAGTTTATCCATCTGCTATGATGCAAATTAGAATGAAGTTGGTAATCACTTCTATTTTTGCTAGCTTTTGTTAGAATCTTTTATCTGCTTTTAGCTATTGTTTTGATAAATAGAGACGCTTTATGGAGGATATGTCAGCATGACTAATGCAAGTAATTCTAGTTTTAATCTACTAATCGCTAATGTGTGTCTCACACAGTTAGTATATTAGTCTTTAAGAGAACGAGAAACCATAGTACAGTTTTGCTCATCTTGGGTTTCTTCATTCTCTTTGAACTTGTTTTGATGACATTTATAATTTGAATCTGGTGAATTGATGATATCTGATGTCGTATGATTATATATATATATGCAACTGAAGTATGCCACAAACCCTTACAGATGTATACACAGGCACCATCATCGGTGATAAGGATCTCACCACCACTTACGATCTACGATATCTAGATCGTTGGAGGTGTGACCATAAGCATATGCATGGCAGGGATTATTCTTACAGTTTTCTCTAGGATGCTGAGTTAATGGGATGAACATGGTTATGTAAACTATTTCTATAGAGAAGAGGATTAAACCACTGAAAATTCCAACTCCAATGGAGTTTAGTAACTTTCTAAAATCATCAAAACCGGCCCTTCAGCTTATTTCAAACAACAAAATTTCTATCTTTAGGAATGATGAAAGAATCTTTGGTCTATCTTTTATTCAGTGCTCATACATTTTTGTTTGGAGAGAAGGACCGATGCACGTGCTGCGCTAGTTATGGTAAACATTAGTATAATCCACGAAAGTTTGAGAAAACAAGTGATGAAGAACCACACAAAACTGATGATTTTTTTTTTTTTTTTTTTTTTTTTTTTTTTTTTTTTTTTTTTTTTTTTTAATGGCCAAAGAAATATTACATAAAGGACTTTATACAGTTTAAAGAAATGTGTAGATAATTGTGTGACCAAAACTATTTGGTTCCAGTTGATTTGACCTAAAGCACCCTATTCGATCCAATTTGACTGTCTTAAATTCCTTGCGAATAGAAGGCCTCAGAAATTGTGTATTAGTACCAAACCAAACTTAAGCATAAGACACGAATTTCAACGCAATAGGTCTTTGAGGGTATGCAACTCTTGTTTTGAAGGGCGAGCTAACATTTGAGTATTCCCTTTCTGCTTTTACCACACCACGAATGAAAACTATAGTCCAAACAAGAAATCCTTTGAATTAATGGTTAATATCCCCTGATTTCTGAATTACAGAATTGTAATTGCTATTGATCTAGTTGTGGACCTTGAGATTCCTTGTTAATTGCTTAAATATGTATCTAATCGAAATATTCTATTCATGTAGTATTAAAGCTTCAATTGCATACATTTGTCCTTGTGCTTGATCCAGGATCAGTTTTTTTTTTTTTTTTTTTTTTTTTTTTTTTTTTTTTTTTTTTTTTTTTTGTAGCAAGATATTTATAGTAATGTGTAAAAAGGAATATAATCTATTTAAAAGAAAGCTGTTTAGGACAGGCAGCTATGTTCCCTTTACAAATATTTAGACAATAAAATCCAAAATCTAAGTTTATAATATGGAGTTCAGAATATAATTCTAACTTTTTGTTGTTTTGGTTAGAAAAGCACATGTTCTCTATCAGTGTACATTCCTTGAGTTGCTTTATATATGCTAAGTGGCCATTGGAATAAACCATGTCAGCTTACTCGATCTGTGAAATATGATTAATATATACTGAAGATCTGAAACAGATTGCTTGCTGGGTAGGAAGGATTAGGACCCAAAAAATGACAAGCGTCTCCAGGTGTTTCGATTGTTTGAAGATACGATACCATGCACCTCAAGGAATGTTGTTGAGCATTAGTATAAAAAATATGCATTAGAAGACAAAAATATGTGGTATGTTTCAAGTTTATTCTATATTTTAACCATGGTGACAATAGTTGAAGTTCACAATGCAGTAGAAGAGTTGTTTATCAAATTAATTTGCGAGTGATCTTTATAGGCATCCCTTTAGATGGAAACGGCAGTGGGTCCATCACTATTGGCTCATCAGGGTACACTAATGACCAGTCGTATCGTGTCACTACGTAATGCATAAATACAAGAATATTTAGCTTAGCCAATTGGTACCCTGCACATAGCCTCGGCCCTCCACCAAATGGTATGAAAGCATAAGCTTGGACCGGATCTGCAAATCTACTTGGTTTAAAACTGAATGGATCCTGAAAATATTCTTCATCATAATGTGTTCCATATGTAGTCCAAAGCACCTTCCATCCTTTAGGAATAGTAAATCCTTCATATTCAATGTCAGCAGTCGCTTTTCTAAATGAACCGAAGATAGGTGGACACAATCGCATTGTCTCACGAGCTACTTGCCATGTATACTCCATTTTCTTCACATCTTCAAGATTTAAAGTTTCACCTGCTCTTTTGGTACTAGCAATTTCTTCATGTTCTGTAATTAAAATTGAAATTAGAATTGCAATTGTAGTAGTTTTACAAATTTGTCTAAATTAAGAACTGGTACCTTTAAGTAGAAGAGAATAGCTATCAGGGTGGTTAGCGAGCATCTTAAAAGTCATTGTAATGGCATAAGAAGTTGTATCGTGAGCTGCAAACACCAACAAAACGATATTATCAACAACCTCATTTTCAGTAACCTCGCCTTTGATCAATGCAGCCACCAGATTAGAAAATAACATCCCATCTTCTTCATCTTTCCCACGTTCTATAGCCTCCCTCTTTCTTCTAACCTCATCAAGCAATACCTTTTGTATCTCTGCCCTTGCTTTCTTAGCTCTGTTAAATTTCGTTCCTGGAAGATCAACGGGAGCAGCTAAAACACCTTCCAGAACATTCTCAAAGACTCCAAACATTGTCTCTAGCTCTATCTTTATCCCGAATAAGCATTCAAGAACAATAGCAAAGGTAAGTATTTTTGTAGACTTGTGTAGACTGATCTCTTCACGGTTCTGCCAGTTTCTCTGTAAGTGTTTCAGAATCGAGCTGCACATTCTGGGGACGATTTCTTGGAGTCCAGAAGGGCCAAGAGTTGAAGCAATAATGCCACGAAGGCAACGATGCGAGTCTCCTTGTTTCTCCATGATCGAGTTCTTTCCCATCAATTCAACAGAGGAAGTTGGCCATGAGCTTATCACTAATTTAAACTCGTTAGACATGAAGAACTTATTTGCTGCAGCCCCATTTACCACAACCGTTGGTGATCCCATTAGCCTTGTTTTAAATATTTTCCCATGCTTTTTAATTCTCGGCTGAAAAAAGGTGTCGAAAAGTTGATTCTTGCGTTGTGCTCTGTAGAAACTTATTGTTTCACCAATCCAAGGAAGACCCATTTGACCCAAGGGTAATCTGGACCATTTGGTGTTGGCTTTTTGTGGATTGCGGGTTTTGTAAATGAGAAAGATGACAAACAAGAATGAAAGTATTAGAAACAAGATGAAGGGATCCATTGATCGTTTATGATGTTGATGGTGAGAGTTGAGCTTATATATAGGAGACATGCAAATATGCAATGCAAATTGCAAGGGGAGAATAAGGGTATTTTGGTCATTTGGTGGGATGGATATTTAGTCCAGTTGTATGAGTGAGAGTCAACTAATAGTTATAGTTGTCTTTTTGGGGGGTGGCGGATGAAATCTTCAAGTCGGGCCGACGAAAAGATTTTTCATCTTCTAACACTTGCATGTGCTGCCTTGGAGATTCCCTCTTGTATAGCTATTTGCTGGCTTTGTTTTCACTTCCACTCTCTTGTAAAGATTACAATCTTCATATCCACCTTATAGGCCATATCACATTTGACAATCATGCGTAACTCAAACACCACTATGCCAAAAGCCATCAAACACATTTTTGCTTAAGCGTAACATCTCTCCACGAGACGTGGATCAAGTATGAAACATTGTGTGTTCACAAATACTACTACTCCATTCGTTCCAAAATTTATTGTCTATCTTTTCATTTTAGGATGTCCCCAAATAATTGTCAATATATTATTTCAACCAATCAAAAAAGGGTTTAGTGAGTTGAGATTATATTTGATTGTTATAAGAGTGTTATGGTCTTTGCTTAAACTTGTGTTTTTTGTCAAAAAACAAAAAATTTGAAACGGAGAGAGAAGACACTTTTTTATACCGAGTAGTTGTTTTCATATAATTTGTAGAAGTTATAAAGTCTACTATCTATCATGATGTTTTCACGGCTCGTAAAAAGATGCATGTATACAAAAATCGCCTTTCTTGCATTTATTACATCGTGTATCATGGCTAGAGCCAGTGATATAGGCAGTCAACCGGCTGAAAAAGGTCAAAACAGATTGGGCATTATTGATTTAGTGGGCTTGTCAATATTTTTTTTTTTTTATTTTTTTTATTTTATTTTAATAAAACCAAAAGAATAAATAGGATATAATAAATAAGGTCCCCAAAGAGGAGAACCAAGCAGAGCCCATCAAACAATTACGGACCACCAAATTAAAAAAAAAAAAAAATCGCAAGCACCTATGAAGCAAAAACAGATAACCAATAAACACAAATTGGTTGGGGGGGGGGGGGGGGTGTTAAATAATGTCCACGGACATAATATCCATGAGGACTAGTTGCCACCAAGCCGATTGCTCCTGTTAGAGATCTAAAACTGAGAAAGATATTGAATATGCGAGAAGATGTCTTGATTTTACATTAGCATGTCAAGATTCACTTGGCTCGTGTACAACAAGATTATGCCACCTCCAAACTACCGAAAACCACCTGCCGCCTTTAGTTTATTCCTGTCACCACCCCTAAAAAACTGACCCATAGCAGTATCTAGCGAGTAACCAGGTGGAATGAGAATGTTCCATAAGTGAAAACATTTTAATCACAATGGTTTAACCTTGCTAAAATTATATAAAATGTGATTACCATCCTCAAGTTCCATTTCACAAAGAGAACAAAGCAATCAATACTTCGTTTATCAAGGTTGGCGAGATGAGGGAGTCTATCATTGATGACCCTATAATAAAAGACGTTTAGTTTCTTTGAAACCCAATTATTCTAATTATTTCGGTTGAGAATACGACCTAAGCAACTTGGATTGAGGACTCGCTTGTCGATCACCTTAGATAAGCAGCTAATGGAGAAAATATCCTTCATGCTTATGGACCAATTCTAGTCGTCGTTACCTTTTTCTAAAAGTACCAGGCCATAAAAGCGAAACCAAACTTGATAGATCACATTGTGACCTCCCCTTTGGATGAAGTTGCTAACACCAGTTAGCCTCCCAAACGCCATTTGTAAGCACCCCTCAACTTACAATCGGAAAACATTTCTAAAGCAAGTAGACAAGTAAAATTTTTCATCAAACAACTCAGTCAAGCCATATATTCTTCAAGAAAAGTATATGATAGCGTATCAATATTAGTGGTCCAAGCCCACTAAATATACGCACGAATCAAGCTCATTACTAAGGGTTATCAATTAATACTTGATAGCGACCCGACTCTAATCCCATGCCACACTTGGCCTGACGGAAGTCATCAAGCTATGTTGAATGCGTAGTACTACTGCTACACAACTGTCACTAACTGTTAAGATGTACCATCTGACATAGGACAGTTGGGCTGCACAAAAAGCACTACTTTGAACGAGCCAAGGAAGCGAGTCCACATGTCTTCCTTGTCTGCTCCTCAGATGACAACACATGGCTTATTCACATCTGTTGATCATTCTTTAAGGATTTATCTCTAAACCCTACTTGCCTCTCTATATAAATAGAAGGCTTCACACACAACTCCATAAGTTTCACATATTTGGGCAAATGCTGCCTCACACGCACTCTACACATGATCTTACTCGAGCTTCTTGATTTCAATCAATTCATTGGGTCCTTACCGTTCAACACGGGAAATTAACCAACAAAACTATCCCAACCCATTCTTAATACTTATTTACATACCATGCGTAAACAATATATCTGATCCATTTCGAACCTTTCTAACAAAAGAATTACTAAAAGGAATACCAAGAGTGTCAATTGCGGCACTTATACTAACAATATTGGGCCATACACCTTTTTTGAGACCCAGCCTCCAAACTTCATCAAATCCACCTCGCATACCATAGATACAATGAATGACACGCTGCCATACCACATCATTATCCGTGAGGAAACGCCATTGCCATTTTACGAGAAGACCGAGGTTCTTTGCACGGATGCTACCAACACCTAGGCTACCAAGATCATGATTTGCAATTGTATTCTTTCAACTTATCCATAGTAGTTCCATACCATGTCCTTTTGTTCTTCTTTGAGTCCCCAGAAGAATCTGCAACATATCTTTTCAATAGCATCGATGACTTTCACCGGGGCTCGAGACAAAGATAAGTGTTTAAGAGGAAGAGAAGCAAGGACAAATTTTGCTAGAGTAAGACGGCCTACCATAGATAAAAGCTAATATTTCCAAGATGAGAGTCGTTTATTTACACGGTTGATCTCATCATCCCAAACATTAACTGTTTTCATCAATTTTCCCACTCGGAGACCCAAGTATATAAATGGAAGTACATTGGGCTTACAACATTTTAGGTGTGCAACCAAATCAACCTCATTTTGATTTACTCCGGCATTAAAGATGCAACTCTTGTTCAGGTTGATGCCTAGACCCGAAGCTTTATGGAAGCATTTTAGCACATATATGAGATTTTTGACATTGGCCAAAGACCATTCCCCAACAAGAAGTCCATCATCTACATATTGAAGCAACGAGATGTTAGTATCCCCTCCATTAACCGAGAGGCCATTATAAATGCTTGCTCGCATGCCTCCAAAGTGGTAACTTGCAAAGCTTCAGCAACTATGATGAACAAAAATGGAAAAAAAAAGGGTCTCCTTGCCCAAGTCCTTTTTTTTCATATACAATTCCGGCGTTGGAGATCCATTAACCAAGATGGAGATCGAAGTAGATCGTAAACAACCTCTAATCCAGCTTATCCATTTTGGACTAAAGTCCATTTGACGCGTAGCGTCCAAGAGAAATTCCCAGTGGACACTGTCAAATACTTTTGCGAGATTTAAAAAACTAGTAATTCCATATATGCTTTCACGACATAATCAATCACCTCATTTGCCACAAGGACGCTATCAAGTATTTATCTTCCCTTAATTAAAGCGGTCTGATTCAGGCTCGTAATTTTATAGATAATCTTAGCAAGTCATGAAGCAAGTAGCTTTGAATTTATCTTATAGGTACATCCAATCAAATTAATGGGACGGTAATCCGAAATCTCCAAAGGATCCCTTGACATGTCAACAATAGTTTGTGTTTTTTAAATGCGTAAATAGTTAAAATATTAAATCTGAATACAAAAACTATATATGCATTTTAATGTATTATCTTGCCTTAATCTTAAGCTAAATCAAACACGTTTATCTGTTGTCATGATCGACTTCAAACATTCATGATTCTTGCATTTCGTTACCCAGGGTCCTAGTTGAAAAGACCTTACACTTTTGCTTAGTGCACTACTTGCTTATGCTTAATTACGAATAAGTTATATTGAAGTTTTCCCTAAGAATCTTATTCTCATGCCAGAAGTGGGTGACAGAAGGCCTCATTAGTCTTGTAATTCACCTTTTGATTTTGAATAATTCTTATTAGTGGTGGTTTAAAGACTTATTGATGATACAAGAGAGCATCTCAAGATTTGATATGGAATTATGGATTGTTAATTTGTCTTATTAGTTTTGCTTAGTTTTATTAATGTTTTTACTATCAACCATGATCTTCATAAAATCAGTTCTTTCTGTACAACATATTGTCAGAACCAGTGAATTATAATTCTCAATATGTAACTTGTTCACCAATCTAAATTGTTGGACATAAAAAACAATAAAATTTCCAGTATGCATGTTTTAAATTGGAGTACAACAAACTACAAAGAATTGTACTAAAAAGAATAGTTGAGGTTTACAATGGGGGTAAAAAGAGCTAGTTATGAGACTTAGAAGAAATCTTTATAGGCATCCCTTTGGAGGGAAATGGCAGCGGATCCATGAAAATTGGCTCATCGGGGTGTACTAGCGACCAGTTATATCGTGTCACAACATAATGAACTAGTACAAGAATGTTGAGCTTTGCCAGTTGATATCCTGCACAAAGTCTTGGCCCTCCACCAAATGGTATAAAAGAGTAAGCTTGAACTGGATCTTCAAATCTGCTTGGGTTAAAACTCATTGGATCCGGAAAATACTTTTCATCATAATGTGTTCCGTATGTTGTCCAAAGCACCTTCCAGTCTTTAGGAATATTAATTCCTTCAAACTGAATGTCAGTTGTCGCTTTTCTGAAGGATCCAAATATGGGAGGGCAGAGTCGCATAGTCTCACGAGCTGCTTGCCATGTATACTCCATTTTCTTCACATCTTCAAATGTCAAAGCTTCACCTGACCTTTTTTTCCCAGCAATTTCTTCATGTTCTTTAAGTAAACGCGCATAACAATCCGGGTGGTTTGCGAGCATCCTAAATGTCATTGTAATAGCGTAAGAAGTTGTATCATGAGCTGCAAACACCAGCAAAACGACGTTATCAACAACTTCCTCTTCAGTAATCTCTCCTCTGATCAAAGCAGCCACAAACTTAGAAAACAGCATGCTGTCTTGTTCAACTTTCCCACTTTCCATGGCCTCCCTCTTCCTTTTGACTTCACAAATCAATACCTTCTCTATTTCCGCTCTTGCTTTCTTAGCTCTTGAGAATTTAGTCCCTGGGAAATTAATCGGAGGAGAAAAAACACCTTCCAAGACACGCTCGAAAACACTGAACATCTTCTCTGGCTCAATCCCAATCCCAAACAAGCATTCGAGCATTATAGTGAATGTGAGCATCTTTGTTGACCGATATAGGCTGATCTCTTCACGATTTTGCCAGTTCTTCTCCAAGTGTTTTTGAATCGAGTTGCACATTCTTGGGACCATAGCCTCAAGCCTAGAAATGTTGACAGTCGTGTAATGATGCCACGAAGGCAACGGTGAGAATCTCCTTGTTTCTCCATGATGGAATTCTTTCCCATCAATTCGACAGATGAAGTTGGCCATGAGCTTACCACCAACTTAAACTCATTTAACATAAAGAACTTATTTGCTGTAGTCCCATTTACGACCACAGTTGGTGATCCCATGAGCTTCGTTTTAAACACATTGCCATACTTCTTGAATCTTGGTTGAAAAAATTCCTCATACAATTGATTCATACGTTGAGCTTTGTAAAACTCGAATGTTTCACCAATCCAAGGGAGACCCATATCGCCATATGGCAGTCTAACCTTGTTAGTTCTTTTTCTGAAGTTTTTATAGATGAAAAGGATGAAAAAGCATATGGCAAAGATGGTGATGTAGGCAGCCATTGTTATAAGAAAGTTTTTGTTTGTGTGTTGGTTGTTTGTTGTTTAAGATTTGATGATGAAGAGAGTGGAGTGTTATAATGTATTTATAGGTATGCAAAGAGGGAAAGATTGATCGAATTTAGTCAGTTGCCAAATGAAGTCAACTAGTTTGTTAATGTTCATAAAATAATACAAAGCCAGTTGTTTTTTTTGGGTGGCTGATGAAATCTGAAGTCGGCCCGACTTAAAGATTCAATATTTATTCGACTCATGTGACTAATATTTATTCATTTAAACTCGCTGACTTTGTAATACCGTTGTAAAGATTCCTTCGCCCCAAAAACATTCAACTAACTTTTTTGTTCCCAACTCTTGTCCGCGTAAATTTTTGTTGTATGTGAACGCCAAATGTGTATGTTAATGATGGAAGCTTGAGATATTCAAATAAAGATATCAAGTTCAAACCTCCTTGAGTAGCTACTATGTTTATTGATTGATTGCCAACCCAATCTCATTTGTATAGAGGTGAGATCTATAAAAAACAACTAGTATCTAAAGTACATATAATCAAATCCCAACCATCCAATCCCTCTCCATCTAATGGCTGAGATGCATCCAAAAATTACAAACAAGGGCAAGATAGTAAAATCAAGTATCTTAATAATAAATAAATAAAAAAAATCTGCATCCATCTCATTTGTCACCTAACTTTCTCTCTCATCCAAACATTTCTCTCTCAACCAAACCAAAACCCTAGATCTAACAAACACTCGCCGGAATAATCAAAGAATCTCGCCGGAAAATCATGAATCCGACGGATTCATCAACAACACCGTCAACAAAACCTTCGGATTCATCAAAACCACTTGCTTCATCAACAACACCACCGGAATCATCAAAAGCTCGCCGGAATCATCAACAAAACCTCGCCGGAATCAAAAACGTCGCCGGAATCACCATGAATCCGACGGATTCATCAACAAAACCGTCGGATTCATCAACAGTAAATGAAACAGTAAATAAGGAAGATGCCATCATCTGGTCCAGTTTTTACAGGAGACCAAATGATGTCAGGCTCAAGATGTATTGTTAGAACTGTTGTAATGCATTTTTCGTTGACTCTTTTATTAGAGACCAAATGCAAGAAAGAGTGGTGATAATGCATTTTTCGTTGTCACTGTTCCATTTTTCCCTTTTTACATTTCTTCCTTCGTTAATTGTGTAACAGAAAGAGATGTAACTGATAAGAACGTGCAGAAAAGGATATTGATCCTTGTGTCTAATTGTAAGCCTATAAATTTTCTTAAGAACAAGATGAAGACATCTATGGGGAAGTGTTAAATTAAAGTTCTATACCAAACATTCCCTCTGAGATTATCCTTGCTGCTTGTATATGATTAACTGTGAATCCCATGGGATTAACTGTGAATCCCATGGGATTCAATGTTAATCCCATGGGATTAAATACACAATCCCATGGGATTAACTGTTAATTCCTTATTTTATTTTCTTGTGATACTTCTTTATGTGTGAGCATGTTTAGGATCCTATGGGATTCATACACAATCCCATGGGATTCACAGTTAATCCCATGGGATTTACATTTAAGCCCATGGGATTAACTGTTAATTCCATGGGATTCATACACAATCCCATGGGATTAACTGTTAATCCCATGGGATTCACAGTTAATCCCATGGGATTTACATTTAAGCCCGTGGGATTAACTGTGAATCCCATGGGATTAACTGTGAATCCCATGGGATTCATACACAATCCCATGGGATTAACTGTTAATTCCTTGTTTTATTTTCTTGTGATACTTCTTTATGTGTGAGCATGTTTAGGATCCCATGGGATTCATACATAATCCCATGGGATTCACAGTTAATCCCATGGGATTAAATACACAATCCCATGGGATTAACTATTAATTCCTTGTTTTATTTTCTTGTGATACTTCTTTATGTGTGAGCATGTTTAGGATCCCATGGGATTCATACACAATCCCATGGGATTCACAGTTAATCCCATGGGATTTACATTTAAGCCCATGGGATTAACTGTGAATCCCATGGGATTAAATACACAATCCCATGAGATTAACTGTTAATTCCTTGTTTTATTTTCTTGTGATACTTATTTATGTATGAGCATATTTAGGATCCCATGGGATTCGTACACAATCGCAAGGGATTCACAGTTAATCCCAAGGGATTCACAGTTAATCCCATGGGATTCAATGTTAATCCCATGGGATTCACAGTTAATCCCATGGGATTAAATACAGAATCCCATGGGATTAACTGTTAATTCCTTGTTTTATTTTCTTGTGATACTTTTTTATGTGTGAGCATGTTTAGGATCTCATGGGATTCATACACAATCCCATGGGATTCACAGTTAATCCCATGGGATTAAATACACAATCCCATGGGATTAACTATTAATTCCTTGTTTTATTTTCTTGTGATACTTCTTTATGTGTGAGCATGTTTAGGATCCCATGGGATTCATACAAAATCCCATGGGATTCACAGTTAATCCCATGGGATTCATACACAATCCCATGGGATTCATAGTTAATCCCATGGGATTTACATTTAAGCCCATGGGATTAACTGTGAATCCCATGGGATTAAATACACAATCCCATGGGATTAACTGTTAATTCCTTGTGATACTTGTTTATGTTTGAGCATGTTTAGGATCCCATGGGATTCATACACAATCCCAAGGGATTCACAGTTAATCCCATTCACAGTTAATCCCATGGGATTAAATGTGAATCCCATGGGATTCAATGTTAATCCCATGGGATTAACTATTAATTCCTTGTTTTATTTTCTTGTGATACTTCTTTATGTGTGAGCATGTTTAGGATCCCATGGGATTCATACACAATCCCATGGGATTCACAGTTAATCCCATGGGATTCATACACAATCCCATGGGATTCACAATTAATCCCATGGGATTTACATTTAAGCCCATGGGATTAACTGTGAATCCCATGGGATTAAATACACAATCCCATGGGATTAACTGTTAATTCCTTGTTTTATTTTCTTGTGATACTTATTTATGTATAAGCATGTTTAGGATCCCATGGGATTCATACACAATCCCATGGGATTCACAGTTAATCCCATGGGATTCACATTTAAGCCCATGGGATAAACAGTGAATCCCATGGGATTAAATACACAATCCCATGGGATTAACTGTTAGTTCCTTGTTTTATTTTCTTTTGATACTTCTTTATGTGTGAGCAAGTTTAGGATCCCATGGGATTCATACACAATCCCATGGGATTCACAATTAATCCCATGGGATTAACTGTTAATTCCTTGTTTTATTTTCTTGTGACACTTCTTTATGTGTGAGCATGTTTTGGATCCCATGGGATTTATACACAATCCCATGGGATTCACAGTTAATCCCATGGGATTTACATTTAAGATTAACTGTGAATCCCATGGGATTAAATACACAATCCCATGGGATTAACTGTTAATTCCTTGTTTTATTTTCTTGTGATACTTCTTTATGTGTGAGCATGTTTAAGATCCCATGGGATTCATACACAATCCCATAGGATTCACAGTTAATCCCATGGATTCATACACAATCCCAAAGGATTCACAGTTAATCCCATGGGATTAAATGTGAATCCCATGGGATTCAATGTGCTTATCTTATTATGAATATTCCTATTTGTTTTTTCTCCAGGAATTGCTTAACAATCTTGAACAAAAGATGTCTGTTATTTGCGATGAAAGAATTGGTTTTGAAGGACTTTTGGCAATAGCTGGTTTAGAATTCCCTGGTGATGTAAAGCTTATTAATGTCATTCCAGAACAGTATATTTTGAGGCGTTGAACAGTATAGAAACGACAGATGTGATTGGAGAACATTATTCCATTTCTAAACCTGACGATCAAAAAGTAACAATCCAACAGGGGTAGGCAACAAACGGAATATTACAGAAAAGGAACGCAATAAAGACGAAAGAGTGAGAAAGAAAAAACACTTGGAGTTAAAAAGAAACAAGTGAAGGTTTGTGGCTATTATGGAGTGAAGACCAATTTGCACACAAAAACAACTTGTCCGGAAAACCCAAAGGCAGGGCGAAAGCCAAAACCAATAGTTTCTTGAACAAACTTTTTATATTCTGCTTTACTTGATTATTTAGATGATTTGCAAAGAAAATTACGGGGTTTTTAGTTATTTTTCTTGCATATTTAGATGATTTGTAAAGAAAATTCTTCTTTACTTTGAATATATCTTGTTTCTTACTTATATTCTGTATGATTCCCATGGGATTGAATGTCTTGTTTCTTACTTATATTCTGTAAGAATCCCATGGGATTCATTGAAATTCGTTTAAAATAACTTCAACCATTCACAAGAAAATCTATATAAAATATCATAAAAATCTCATGTAGTTCTGTATGAATCCCATTGGATTGACAGTGAATCCCATGGGATTCACATTGAATCAGATAACATACTATGAAACTTATATAAAAAACACATATAAACTTACAGCTTTTCGCCTTGCATCGTGAAACACTATTCCCAAGCATGAACTCAGGCCTAGTCATTTTCAATAACACAAGGGATCAAAGAATCCCATAGGATTAGTGATGAATCCCATGGGATTTATTTCTTTACTTTTAATATATCATATTTCTTACTTATATTCTGTTTCAATGACACAAGGGATCAAAGAATCCCATAGGATTTATTTCTGTACTTTAAATATATCATATTTCTTACTTATATTCTGTTTCAATAACACAAGGGATCAAAGAATCCCATAGGATTAGTGATGAATCCCACGGGATTTATTTCTGTACATTGAATATATCATATTTCTTATATTATGTTTCAATAACACAAGTGATCAAAGAATCCCATAGGATTTGTAGGAAACTACACAACAGTTACGTCACCACTAAAAGATCAGTTACTTCAACACTTAATTCTACCATGGAAACTGTTCTACCATACACAACAGTTACTTCAGCACTAAAGCAAAACTACTAACTAAACATTCAAAATGTTAACTAAACAATCATATTTCGTTGCTTCACCGGTGTTTAGACTCGGCAACCAAACCACAATCCCATTTTCCAAACAATTCTTCAACGATTACAATATAACAAAAACATACAATATAACAATTCTTCAACGATTGGCCTTAGCAACTCTCTCGATCTCATCCTTCTTCTTGATTGCATAGCTGCACAAACAAAAAGACAGTCATAAGATTACAAGATGTTAGAGGTGATAAATTAGGGCGGTGCAAGCAAGGTTAAAAACAGGAAAACTAGTTCAAGTTTAAATGGGTCCTTTTTAGTACATGTCAAAACAAACCAAAAACAAATTTTGCAGTGAATCCCATGGGATTGTGTATGAATCCCATGGGATCCTAAACATGCTCACACATAAAGAAGTATCACAAGAAAATAAAACAAGGAATTAACAGTTAATCCCATGGGATTGTGTATTTAATCCCATGGGATTCACAGTTAATCCCATGGGCGTAAATGTAAATCCCATGGGATTAACTGTGAATCCCATGAGATTGTGTATGAATCCCATGGGATCCTAAACATGCTCACACATAAAGAAGTATCACAAGAAAATAAAACAAGGAATTAACAGTTAATCCCATGGGATTGTGTATTTAATCCTATGGGATTCACAGTTAATCCCATCGGATTCACAGTTAATCCCATGGGATTAACTGTGAATCTCATGGGATTGTGTATGAATCCCATGGGATTAACTGTGAATCCCATGGGATTGTGTATGAATCCCATGGGATTAACTTGTGAATCCCATGGGATTAATTGTGAATCCCATGGGATTAACTGTGAACTGTGAATCCCATGGGATTGTTTATGAATGCACTTTCACGTGCACCAGTGGTTAGAAGATAGATAGCCTGGTTGACACGTCTTAGAGGTGAGATATGAACGGCTTGTCGCCTGACAACACTAGCAGACCCAATCCTAGTTGCATCTTCTCTTGGTCCACTACCACATGAATAAAATAATTACACAAGTATTCAAAAAGAGTACATACATATAAAACATAACGACCGCTAGACGTATACCTGTTGATGACAGCATCAACGATGATTTGGATGGGGTTGGCATCAGTTAGGAGATGGATGATCTCCATGGCATGCTTGATCCTCCACAGAAAGATCAGGAATCTAATCACAAACATAAAGTTGCAGTTAGCAAACTTTAAGATATTTGCTAATGGAAATGATTGTATGGTATTAAACATTTAGAATAAACTAAACCATCAGCATGTCCATCTGACAAATACCACTACTACATGCATCCAAGTGCAAAACAAGATCTAATAACATTGGTACAATTCTCATTCTGGTTGCATATGCAAGAATTAATAGCTACTTAAGTTTCTCAAAATTTAAACATATTGGCGCAATAATACACTAGCAGTTTAAGACAACTACAAGGCTGTTTGAATTAGCTTATTCTACCAACTTATGGGCTAATTAGAAAAAATCACAACCCATATTTATTCAGTCAACGAGCAGGTGCGACTAAGCTTATACTTAAATAAGCAATAAGCTGATCAGCAGTACAGGCTCAAAGACCAACAAAAAGTAGGTTTGTGAACTTTTCCAAATTCAAATAAGCCCCATAGATCAAAAATATAAGCTAATCCAATCACCCTTCAAATAAGTAGCAAGAATGAAATAACAGAATGTGAAGCGATTTTTGATACGCGTAAACTCAACAAACATCAATATCATCAAATCAACGCTTAACTTAAGCATACTCATACATACGCACTTATTCACTTAATCAACTTATTAATACAACAGCTTACCTCAAGTAATCATTCACTATCACTAAATAAGCACAAATTAAGCTGAAAAACAAACAGTAGCAAAATTGATGTGATTATACCACACGAATAAAGCCGATAACGATTTCGATACACGTAAACTCAACAAACATCAATATCATCAAATCAACTCTAAACTTAACTACTTAAACTTAACTCTAAACACGCTCAGTTAATCACTTAATCAACTTATTGATACAACAGCTTAACCTCAATTTTAATCATTCACTATCACTAAATAATGTCTGATTTAAAAAAATGAGACAAGAAAATACCATAATCGACATTTAGAAGCTTATTTTGATCCGATCCCGCCAACGAAGAGTCTTTAGATTGAGCAATTTCTTCTCATAGGTCCATTTCAATGATTTACCGATGATTTGACAGTGATTTAACGGTGCTTTGATGGTGGATTGGGTGGTTAGGGTTAGGGTTACGAATTGGGGTAAACAGGGAGGGAGAGAGAGAGAGTGTAAAACGTGTGTGTGTGTGTATGTGTGAGAGTACTGGGAGGGAGGGTAAAAAGTGTGGGTGGATTGACAAAAATGCCCCTCCGTTTTTTTTTTTTTTTTTTTTTTTTTTTTTTTTTTTCTTTTTTTGTGTAATTAATCTACACCGTTAGATGGAAGGGAATGGATGGATGAGATCTTTTGGTTTGTACTTTAGCTAAATGTTGTTTCGTATAGAACTTTTCTCCATTTGTATATAGTAAATAAATATTATTTTTTTAATAAAATCATACAACTATACCAGTCAACTGGTTGGTAGGGTGACCCAAAGTCACAACCTCCAATCTGCCATATGTCATCAAATGAATGGCTATTTGTTGTTCTTTCTTTTTAATATTTATTGTTTTATAAAAGAATAGATTGATTGCATGTATTGGTTGGGTTGAGTTGTTAATAAATGGTACTCTCTCCGTTCCAAATTTATTGTATACTATTGTCTTTTTTAGTCTTTTTCTTCAACTTTGACTTTAAATATTTTTGTGGGTGTTATATAATATTTGATGCAAAATACATAATGGATTGGATTTTCAGTGTAGTTTTCAATGGTATAATTTTTCATCAAGTATTATATAATAAAAAATATATATTTATGGTCAAAGTTGAACCAGTTTGACTTTAAAAATTCAAACTGGACAATAATTTGGGACGGAGGGAGTAAAAAATTATAAATTGCTTGTATGTATTGTTTGTGTAGATGAATGAAAGAGAAAATAACATGTTAATAAAAGATTGGATAGATTGTTGATAAACATAGTGTAAATCTAGCTTCTGGCCGATCTTTTCTTCAAAGCAAATTGTCTTTATTTGAAGATGACACTTGCAACTTTATTTATAAGGATATTTACTTACAAAAATAAAAAATTATCTAACTTGTTATTCTTTAGAATTATGTGCAACCTTTTATTTATTTATCTTTATTTCTTGCTTTTATATAATCATACGTTCGAATTCTGTCTATCTTCTGACTATTTACTCTTCCATTTATCAACACTTCTATTAATGGTTAGGGCCAAACTAGTCACATAATACACATCATAATAGACGGAATCTAAAAGTATTATTATATAAAAGGAACAAAAAAAGAATGCTATAAAGAACTAGAAAAAATGACTAGTTAGCTATATTTTTAGATAATTATTTCATATTTATATTAGCGATTATAGTTTTAATATTTTGGCTGACTAATTAATGTGTTTAAGCTTATTGTCACATAAACCTAGCATGTTGTCATGAAGTCATTCCTTTGACCTCGTGTGTTGTGTTAACCTGATAAGAACAGCTATCTGTTCACATGTAATAAAGGTTCACTAGTTTTGTTATGCTTGAATGAAACGCCTCAAACCAAAACATTCAACTAACTCTTTCAAATTGATCATAAGGATTTCTCATCTTTTTACTCTGTTTTCTCTTCATGACACACCTATAATTATCTATATATTACATAGCGCAAAGGACCAGGTTCCAAGAACAGAATATAATATATATTACATAGCGCAAAGGACCAGGTTCCAAGAACAGAATATAATATTGAAAATTTTTGGCCCATTACTGGGCTCTCTTTTGGCCATTAATTTATCTTACGTAACACTGAATTTTCACAAAACAAACATCACATGTGGCACCTTTATTCTGCACACCCCTTTTAGGAAAAAAAGTAAAAGTTTCCAAATAATGAGCGAATATAGTATTAAAAGGGAAAATGTTCTACGAAATTTCCTAAAATAATGGGTAGCTTAAACAGACCAAAGCTAAAACACACGTCCTTATAATAGTAATAATAGGTGCAAATTATATTGCAACATAACTTGACTTTATACGCATCTAAAAATCGAATTGACGAATATTAGTATTAAAAAAAATAAAAAATAAATAAAAATAAAAAAACAACAACTTACAAAACACACCCTCGATAACAAACTTTATTTGCTATGTAACATATATTTAGCCGTTTCTTGAAAAAAAATAAACTAGCAAAAGGCCTCTCGATGACGAATAAAACAAGCCCAATATTGATATGCTTTTGATGCACGTAATTTTACAACGAGAAGCCCCACCCAAACACCCAAACATTATTCGTAAATAATTATGACAAAAATTCCTCAAAAATTCCCGCTGCAACGCAGCGGGCACCTTCCCACTTGTTACTAGACAAGTTAAGAAGATCGTGGAATGTTGGGGAAGATTATATATTTATAAAAATTTGGAATAAGGTTGCCTGGTTGGCATCTTTGGTCCCTCAAATCTCTTTCTCTAAGACTTGAGCCACATAATATTTTGGGCAAATGATATTAAAAGGTATTATACTTGCCACAAATTCATCGAATGGGTAGTGAACTAAAAAATTTGACTTTTGGCACCATTAACTTGTCTTTTTTTTCTTTTTGTGGGTATTTTTACCTTGTATAACCGGTGGGGCTCCACGTGTACAGGTAGGTTGCCACCCAGAAGAAGAAATTGTGGCAAGTTTAATACCTTTTTTTAAGAAATTGCCCTACGGGTAAATCCTTAGTTTATATATCCCAAGTGTTTTGGTCACCGGAACACCACTGCCACCAACATGAACACACTACCACCATTTCCTTGATCTCTATCACCACTCGTAACTCAACCACAGGTACACACCCACCACCGAAAACATCTCTCTCTATCTCTCTCTCTCTCTCTATATATATATATATATATATGAACTTTCGAGGGTATTGGAGTTTAATTACGAATAAAAACTAATAAAAATGTAATAAATAATGGTATGGTATTATGTTGGTGTCGATAGGAACGATTCGGTATGTATGCGAAATGTGGGATGTTTCGGGTTGCAATTAAGGTGTTTGATGAAATGCCTGAGAGAGATGTGGGGTGTTGGAATACGGTTATTTCGAGTTATTTACATGATGGGAAGTAAATAACGTCGGCTATTGTGGCAGTGGTGGTGGTTTCAGGTTGAAATAACGGCGGCTGTTGTGATGGTGGTGGTGGTTTCCGGTAGAAATAACAGCGGCGAATGGTGGAGATTTTTATTTATTTATTTATTTATTTATTTATTTAAATTATGGTTTGTGTGATGATGAAGGAGGAAGAGAGAGGAAGGAGAAGGTGGATGGTGGGTTGAGGTGGCCAGAGCGGCAGTGGTGGTCGGAGTGGGTGGTGATGGATAGTGCAAATTATTAAAAAAAGTATTATACTTGCCAACTTTTCATCTTCTGGGTGGTGGTGCAACCTGCTACCGGTTGAGCAAGTCACATAATACCCACAAAAAGAAAAAAAGACAAGTTAATAGTGCCAAAAGTCAAATTTTTTAGTTCACTACCCATTCGATGAATTTGTGACAAGTATAATACCTTTTAATATCATTTACATTTACTTAAACATTTGACTAACACTAAACTTTGAGTGTGACTATTTGGTTTGACTTTATACTTCAAACATTTTACTAACCAATCAAAATAAGTCTTCTAACATTAAAAGTCATAGTCAAACCATCACAATGGCATTTTGATAATAAAACACTAAAAAACCAATTTTAGGGTGTAACATTGGATTCATCATGGATGGCTCTAACTATCTACCAATGTCACATACTACACCTTTTCCTTGGGGAACTCCAACAAGACCAACATGATTAACTAGAACCCTCGCATTCAACATGCTTTCAAGCAGAATTTGACCCTTCAGATGGCTCGTGACATTCTCCCACCACCAATTCATGCATGACCTCGTGCACGGTCATTTACCCCAACCAACGACATCCCTCAAATGATTTGGCTTTACTCCAGCTTTGTGGCTAAATGGACATTCGACTTTTAGTTCTTTGGGTCCGATTGTACAATGACTACCTTCCTTCTTAGATTACTCTATTACTCTTTCTGGTAACTTAAGATCCAGCGTGCCACGACTCTCATCCATATTTGAATATTCCATTACTCTTTCCGACTTCCATCGAATGCGATATTGTGTACAAAATACGACATCATGTTATCCTCAACAACATATATCCTAGGAGACCTCCCCCGACACTTTGCGCAACTAACACTTTTAAGAACTATGGGAAAGTGACATGAGCTACTCTGATTCGGTCTGCCTCGGTGCAACTTGGCTTTGATACCACTTGTCACAGAGTCATTCCTTCGACCTCGGGTGGGGTCCTTAACCCGATAAGGACTAGCCATCCATCCCGTGTATAATAGAGGTTCACTGGTTTCATTTGGATTTTGACTCATCTAAGGAACCGGTGTGGTGCCATATCAAGTCCTCTACTCGTGGCATGTACAACAGCTTTATCTTTGGGGTACTCCAACAAGACCAATAGGATAAACCAGGAAACCTCGCATTCAGCACGGTCCAAGCAGAACCCGACCCTTCAGAAATTGTCTTGTGACATTCTCCCACCACTAATTCATTCACGACCTTGTACATGGTCATTCGCCTCAAAAAACGACATCCCTCAAATGATTTGGCTTTTCTACGGCTTTGTGGCTTAAAGGGACTTTTGACTATTTTGGTCCCATAATGCAGTGACTACGTTCTTTCTTAGATTAGTCATCCGGCAGCTGAATATCCAACGTGTAGCGACTGTCATCCTCATTTGGATTAGTCCATTATTCTTTGGCTTCCATCGAATGTGACATTATGTAGTCTACACGACATAATGTTATTCTCAACAACATCTCGGGAGACCTCTCTTGCCACCTTTGCGCAACCAACACTTTTAAGAACTTTGGGAGAGCGACATGAGCGACTTTGCTTCGGTCCTCCTCGGTTCGACTTAGCTCTAATACAACTTGTCACTAAGTTATTATTTCGACCCTGCGTGGCATCCTTAACCCGATAAGGACCAGCCATTCGCTTTGCGTATAATAGAGGTTAATTGGTTTCATCCTGCCTTGGACTCATTAGGGGAGCGGCCCTAACTCCCTACTAGTGTGGTGACATGTTGAGTCCTCTACTCGTGGCACGTACTACACCTTTACCGTTGGGGGTACTCCAATAATACAAATAGGATAAACTAGGAACCCTCACATTTTTAACGGTTCCAAGAACCCAACCCTTCAGAATTTGGCTCGTGAGAGGTGGTCTAGAAAATTGTATCTATTTAAGTGGAAGAAGTCATGAATTGTGCTTAAACCATCCACGATTTTTGTCAAGGTTCGGGAACATGTCACCAAAATACTTGGAGTAGAATACAATCAAAACTAGAAATGTTCTTGACCTAGATCTAAGTTGTAGGTAACAAATGTTAGATTTTTGTAGATGGTTAAGGATAGTTTATAGAGTTTATGCGCATTTGCTTTTAACTGAGATATTTCTAATTTGTGTCATATAGAGGCATATTAATAAGTCTTTAATTAATAAATTTTAAACAATAAGATCGATTTCTATGATTTAGTTCAAAATAGAAAGAATATTAACTGATTAAGTAAATAACTGTCAAGAACTACGTAATGAGTTACTTTTGAAGTAACTTTTTTTAAAGGTGTTTAGAAAGAAAATAAATCTTAAAAACTAAATGCAAGGAAACGAAAGTGTCACGTCACATGTTTTATCGACCAATGTGACTTAGTCTCCTTTTCCGCTACGACTTAACCACCTACATGACCTCGTAAAAACGACCAGTTAGATGACAACTATTTAACTTTTAAGTACTTCACCAATTAATGTCTTTTATCGAATAAGTCCTTATCTAACAAGTCCTTGTGCTATGTTCTCTAAGCTAGACTAAATAAATAGGTAAGCACTTAGCGTTTTGAGTCTTTCTTAGAAGTAAATGCATTGCAAGTATGCATAAGTAGTGTGTTAGCTTATAGGAGTATGTTCATTTTCAAACAAACCTTGTTTGTGCTCCTTTATCATTTTAAGCCACTCTCGCTAACCGAAGATCTAGTTTACAAAGGCCCAGAGGATGAGCTCACATGAAGTTGGATGCGCGTATGGTGGATCATACAAACATAAAACATAGGATCACTCGTTTGCTTCATGAACAACCTATCCATCTGACTCGAAATAACATAAAAGAAGAAGAATCTGACGACTAAACTTCCCATGTTTCTCTTGGTTGGACCAACAGGCAAAATAAGTCTTCCCAAAATAAAAGAGCACGAGGAAGTCACTCCAAAAGCTGGCTCAAACTCGCTCTTAGATTAGTAATTCACCGGTCACTAGATATATGAATAATCTAAAAAAAGAAAAACTACTTGTTGATGAGTGATTCGCTGGCCACTAGATTCAAGGATCCTACCTTATTCTATATCCTGATGGCTCGGTTGATTGAAGTTTCTTTATGCTCGTCCTACTTACTCATCTTGACGGTCCCAAGTCTTGTAGCCAACAAGAACATTTCTTTCTTTAAGCACAAAACTTTAGACATGAAGGGTTTGCCATTTTATAGAAGCTAGAAAACTAGAATTAGATCTAGGAAATGATCAACCCAAATAAATCGTGATCTTAAGCTACATGTGTTTCTCCTCTTCTAGTTCTATCAATCAAAAGGCTATAAAGGACCAAGATTGAGAGCGCTCATGCTATAAATGTCGTTATACTTAGGGGGTTGGCAACACACCACTCACTCCATCCCCCTTCACTCACAAACAACCAATCCCCTTATGCCACATCACCCTCCCACTTTTCCCTTCACTCCATCATTTTTTGTTGGCATCACATCACTCACCTTTCACTCACTTTTTTTTTCTTTTTCTTTTTTCTTTTTTAAATTCTATTAAAATTTATTAAAAACTAAAATTCATTAAAATTAAAATAAACATTACATAATATTATTAAAAAACATAAAATACCATTACATAATACTAAAAAACTAAACTTCATCGTCCACCTCAAGGTATGGTAATTGTTGAGCGTGAACATGCTCCATAAGATCAAATCTGACACGAAAATGTGTATCCTCATCTCGTATCTCGCCTAAAGCTGCTTCGTCAAACACCGGTTCAATTGGAGGATCCCGAATATGAACTGGCGAGATTGCGTTACCGGCATTATGTATAATCATGTTATGCAATATGACACACGTATAAACTATTTTTCTAATTCTTTCTATCGTGTGTGGCCGTAAGGGTCGATTCAGTATACTCCATTTACCCTTGAGAACACCAAATGCCCGTTCAACATCCTTTCGAGCCGACTCTTGTAATTTCTTGAACTTTTTTTCCTTCGGGTCGGTTGGATATTTGAACGCTTTAACAAACGTAGACCATGCCGGATATATGCCATCACAAAGATAGTAGCCACGCTTGTACGTATGGGCGTTCACAACAAATGGGCACTTAGGTGCCGTACCATTACGCTCGGTGAGGAATAGCGGAGATTGCATCACAACGTTTATATCGTTGTTTGAACCCGACTATCCAAAGAACGCGTGCCATATCCACAAATCTTGAGACGCCACTGCCTCCATCATAATAGTGGGGTATTGATGGTCACCCCTTTTATATTGACCCCTCAATTCCATTGGACAATTCCTCCAAACAAAATGTGTGCAATCTAGGCTACCGATCATACCCGGAATGTGATGTCGGGCTTCGTGCGCTTTGTACAAACATGCAACATCATGACTTGTTGGCCTACGTAGAAAATCTCGAGCATATAACTCAATAATAGCATCACAAAAAAATTGAAGGCATTCACGTTAAGTTCTTTGCGCCATTTCCAAATATTCGTCAAACTCATCCGGTGGTGCACCGGTTGCGAGTTGTTTAATGGCAGACGAACATTTTTGTATGGCCGTGAAACTTTTTTTCATTCTAGCATCATAACCTTCCTGAAAATACTCGAATCTAGCCTCAATAGCTCGCGTTATTTTTAAAAATAAACTTTTAGGCATACGATACATATCTTCAAAAAATTCATCGTCGAATTTTGGATCTTCACAAAAATAATCATGATGCAATCTTTGTGCAGCAGAGATCCGATTGCGTTTCACTGATTTTCGTGTCGACCTAGCCGTATCTTCTTCATTTTCGTCAATCGCGTCAGCAAAAATTTCGAGACTAGTATCGTTAGACCACTCGAACGGCTCATCTAGAAAAAAAAGTCGAACCAATTTTTTTATGCGCCATATACTTGCGGTTGAATCGGATATTTTTTTGGATCGGATGTTTTTTTTTTTTTTTTTTTTTTTTTTTTTTTTTGGAATCGGCTTTTTTTTTTGAATGGAT
Organism: Artemisia argyi; assembly: GCA_030686995.1. Taxonomy (NCBI): domain Eukaryota; kingdom Viridiplantae; phylum Streptophyta; class Magnoliopsida; order Asterales; family Asteraceae; genus Artemisia; species Artemisia argyi. The sequence continues at coordinate 161,397,554 of CM060697.1, read as the reverse complement.
CGGGTTTTTTTTTTTTTTTTTTTTTTTTTTTTTTTTTTTTTTATGTTGTGTCTTTGTTTTGCAAAAGTATATATACACACAAAAAAAAAAAAGTATCCGTTGCTCTCTTTTTAATGCCCAACGTTCAAAAACTTTAATGCACAAACGGCTACTTTTGTTCGGTAAACTTCCCCGAAAATCACCTCTGCCGTGCGGTAAGGAGGGGAGGGCGGCGGTGTTCCCGTGCGGTGGGGATGCCGTGCCGTGCCTCCCCGCATGTGTTGCCAAGGGCCTTATGTTTTTGGTGAAAGAATTACTTCTAGAACCAATAAATTTTATAGTATTGAGATATTTTGACACTTACTATATATGAAAAAAAAAAAAGAAAAAAAGAAAAAAAAAAAGAAAAAAGAAAAAAGCCTGTGTCACGTACAAAAGATGCACCCACTCTTTTCGTGACACTTATAGTTTTTTGCTGACGGCATATTTAGGGGGTGGCAACCTTGCCTCAAGTTGCCTCATCTTTTAAACCAAACAACCAATCAAGCTTGTCCAACTCATTTTTTGCCTAATCTTGCCTAAACCTTCATTTTTAGTGGCAATTTTGCCTAAGTTTTTGCCTAGTCAAGCATTAATTACATTTATTAATAACAAAATTTAAATTAAAAAAACATAAATAAAAAACAACTATTTTATTAATAATAATTCAATAATTATTACATAATACTTAAAAAAAACATAAATAAAACTAAAAATTGCAAGACCATCCATACTTTGCTGCGAATTCACGTTTTTTTTGTATTGCAATTTCCCGCATATCCGGATCTTCTATGTTATTGTGCGGTTCGTTGAAAAATTTAAAAGCTCGAATAAAGGCCTTTTCTTGTGCACCTTGTACTTGTGCCGCCATCAATTTTTCGGCCAACTCATCCTTTGCACGTTTTTTATCTAGCGACTCCGCTAATAGTTGTGATTTCTTTGAAGCATAAATTTCTAAAGTCGCAGCAACACTATTACTTGTGGACGACTCAGAAACACTTTTTTTGCCCCGTCTTTTACGGGTAGGAGTAGTGTCTTCATTCAAATCCGGAATAATTGTCTCAACATTGTCGTTGCTAGATTCAGACGACTTTTTCCGTTTATCAGAATTAGACGATGATGTTTGTCCGACAATTGGTTGTTCCAACCATTTGTCATTTTGTCTTACAATTTCCCAAGCATCAATGTGTCCAAAAGTCTTGCCTTTTGTTTTTTTTTTAAAATCGGCCATGGCATTTTTCATCACGTCAAGATCGTCACAACCACTATCTCGAAGACGGTTCTACAATTATAAAAGTAATAAATATAATTTGATACAATCATATAAAATATAAATTATATACAAAAAAAAAATAATTCAAAAATATACCGATTGGATGTAGAGGCCGTTAAAAATATTCATTTCCGCATTCATATTTTTCCATTTTGTGTTCAAGCCATGGTGTGTTCGTTCATGATTTGGTACGTTTTGAGAGAAATGTTCAAGGATTCTTCCCCAAAAGCTTGCCGACTTTTGTTGATTCCCGATTTTTGGACAAGTCGAGATGTGCACCCAAGCTTTTGCCAAAGCGACCTCATCTTCCGTTGTCCAAGGTTTGGTTCTAGCTTTACTCGGTTTTGGTATTTCCACAATTTCTTCATCATCATTTTCTCCGTCACCTAATTAATCACAAAAAAAAATACGATTTAATAAAAAAAAATACGATTATAATTGGCCGGATTCATTGGAGGAGGATTTTGAAAATATTGCGGTTGTGGTTGACGTTGAAGAGGTTGGGGATAGTAAGGTTGAGTTGGAATTTGGGCTCGATTTGGAGGTTGGGGATAGTAAGCTTGATTAGGATGTTGCGGACGCGTGAATTGGGATGGACCGGGTTGTGATCGAGACCCACGTCCTCGACCTTTTTGTGAGGTTGAACCATGTTTGGATTGATGATCCATTGTTGTTTTTTGAAAGAGTTTGATTTGAATGTGTGGAATGTATTTGAAATATTTGTGTATTTTAGATTGTTAATTGTGAGATTTTAAAGGGATTTTTTTTTTTTTTTTTTTTTTTTTTTTTTTTTTTTTTTGTTTTGGAAAACAGCCCAACGTAAACCTCTATTAAATGTAACGTTCGAATTTTTATTGGAAATGATACATGCCGAATCGGTGAGATATACCGCCCCTCATGCCGATTCTAGCTTGCCGAATGGATGGCATTGGGTTTTACCGATCGGTAATGCTTGCCGAAGTCCAATTGCCGAAGGGTTGCCACCCCCCTTACTAGCACTCGTTATTTCTTTTTGTGCAGGTTGAACAACTAACTTGACAATTAGAACAAAGTCAGCAAATTGAGATGTTTCCCAAAAGCAAGGAGCACGTGCCCCGAATAAAATACTCCGTAATCTTTCAGTCAATTGTGAATTCATGTTGTATTAATTAAACTATATAAAAAATAAAAGAATATTACAAAATAGGGGAACTACAAAGAATTACAATTTTGTGCATAAGGTGGTAAAAGAGCTAGTTTTAAGACTTGGGAGAAATCTTTATAGGCATCCCCTTGGAAGGAAACGGTAGCGGGTCCATGAAGATTGGCTCATCGGGGTGTACTAGCGACCAGTTATATCGTGTCACGACATAATGCACTAGTACAAGAATATTGAGCTTTGCCAGTTGGTACCCTGCACAAAGTCTTGGCCCTCCACCAAATGGTATAAAAGAGTAAGCTTGAACTGGATCTGCAAATCTACTCGGGTTGAAACTCATTGGATCCGGAAAATGCTTTTCGTCATAATGTGTTCCGTATGTTGTCCAAAGCACCTTCCAGTCTTTAGGAATAGTAATTCCTTCAAATTGAATGTCGGTTGTGGCTTTTCTGAAGGATCCGAATATGGGAGGGCAGAGTCGCATAGTCTCACGAGCTACTTGCCATGTATACTCCATTTTCTTCACATCTTCAAATGTCAATGCTTCACCTGACCTTTTATTGCACGCAATTTCTTCATGCTCTTTAAGTAAACGGGAGTAGCAATCCGGGTGGTTTGCGAGCATCGTAAACGTCATTGAAAGAGCGTAAGACGTTGTATCATGAGCTGCAAATACCAGCAAAACGATGTTATCAACAACTTCTTCTTCCGTAATCTCTCCTCTGATCAAAGCAGCCACCAACTTAGAAAATAACATGCCGTCTTTTTCATCTTTTCCTCCTTCCATGGCCTCCCTCTTCGTTCTGACTTCACCAATCAACACTTTCTCAATTTCTGCCCTTGCTTTCTTAGCTCTTGAGAATTTAGTCCCTGGGAAATTAATTGGAGGAGATAAGACACCTTCCAAGACACGCTCGAAAACTCCAAACATCTTCTCTGGTTTGAGTCCAATCCCAAACAAACATTCAAGCACGATAGTAAAAGTAAGCATCTTGGTCGACCGATATAGGCTGATCTCTTCACGATTTTGCCAGTTTTTCTCCATGTGTTTCTGAATTGAGTTGCACATTCTTGGGACCATAGCTTGGAGCCCAGAAATGTTGACAGTTGATGGAATGATGCCACGAAGGCAACGGTGAGAATCTCCTTGCTTCTCCATGATTGAATTCTTTCCCATCAATTCAACAGATGAAGTTGGCCACGAGCTTACCACCAACTTAAACTCATTTGACATAAAGAACTTATTTGCTGTAGTCCCATTTACGACCACAGTTGGTGATCCCATGAGCTTCGTTTTAAACACATTGCCATACTTCTTGAATCTTGGTTGAAAAAATTCCTCGTACAATTGATTCATACGTTGAGCTTTGTAAAACTCGAATGTTTCACCGATCCAAGGGAGACCCATATCGCCATGTGGCAATCTAACCTTGTGAGTTCTTTTTCTGAAGTTTTTATAGATGAAAAGGATGAAAAAGCATATGGCAAAGATGGTGATGTAGGCTGCCATTGTTATAAGAAAGTTTTTGTTTGTGTGTTGGTTGTTTGTTGTTTAAGATTTGATGATGAAGAGAGTGGAGTGTTATCATGTATTTATAGGTATGCAAAGAGGGAAAGATTGATCGAATTTAGTCAGTTGCCAAATGAAGTCAACTAGTTAGTTAATGTTCATAAAATAATACAAAGCCAGTTGTTTTTTTGGGGTGGCTGATGAAATCTCAAGTCGGCCCGACTTAAAGATTCAATATTTATTCGACTCATGTGACTAATATTTATTCAGTTAAACTCGCTGACTTTGTAATACCGTTGTAAAGATTCCTTCGCCCCCAAAACATTCAACTATCTTTTTTGTTCCCAACTCATGTCTGCGTACATTTTCGTTGTATGTTAACGCCAAATATGTTACTGATTGAAGTTTGAGATATTCAGGTAACTTTTTTGGTTTCAACTGTTGCTCTTCTATGTCTAGGTTATTTTAGACTTGGATAAGACACAATGTATCTGTCATGACTCATGAGTCATATGCATGGCCGAATGTTGAATGTAAATAAGTTTTTTTATTTTATATTTTTTTTATTATATATATTTTTTTTAAAACAAACTTGCAAGAAGATAGAGAAAGAAAAGCAATTTCCAATTTCATCTAACCAAATTTTTAAAATTTATAGTGACTCCTTGAATGAGATAAGACTTTGATTTGCTCTAAAAGAGTACCCTTTGCGGTTTTGAGTTAATCAAACACCATTCCGAAATCTCCAAATACGTTGTTATTTGTATAACCGCATCAAAACATCTCTTAGATGTAGAAATTAAGTTTGTTGTTTCACTCCAAGTTAAACACTGGTACAAAAATGGCCTTACGTCACACATGGTCGATTTCAAACGGTCACGCTGTAACATATTTACGTGACTAAATGTATGGAAATAAAATAAACAGCCACACTCGATCCGACTTGTGTGACCATTTCGGAAGATATATGTCACACATTTGTGTATTTATGTGACTAGAGGGTAGCTGTTAAATATTTTTCAATCATTTAGTCACGTTTAATTTAGGACGTGTGACCGATACAAATCAGCTTTAAGCATTAGTCACACTACAGATATACATATGTGACAAATATATGTCACACAATTGAAGAGTGTGACCAAAATAGATATATGGTCACATGAAGTAATTGTGTATGTGACTAAATTATATAGTCAAGTTTGTCACACATTATTTAAACGTGACTGCTATTCTTTGCTGAATATTTAGCCACATAGCGTTTAAAATGTGTGACAATTGAAAAGTAAGTTTGAAGCGTTAATCACGATATGCATTTAATAGTGACAAATATATATGTCACACACTTGAAGAGTATGACCAAATGTCATATATGGTCACACGAAACCATAGAAACATGATTAAGTGTACCGAAAATTCGATACATATGGTCACATAAGCAAATATGTGTGTCTAAAGTTTAGTGTGTGTTTGCTTGCCACAACCTAATGTGTAGTCACATTTAATTGTAGCACGATCATGTGACTATAGGCTTTACAATAGTCACACCATGTCACAAATGTGTATCTAAATTATGTTTATTGCCACATTATAAGGGTATTATATATGCAATACATTCTAAATAGTCACATTGTGATATTTATGTGACTATTATTTATAGCAAAATGTGAACTCGGTTATCATTAACCTTGATATTAGTCACATTGAGTTACACAAACAACAGAGTTGTAATAGCAGTAGTAACTATTGTAATAGCAGTAGTAACTTTTGTACAAACAACAGAGTTGTAATCTCACAAAAGGTGAATTATATAGTACTTACCAAAAAGTTTTTTACAACATAATGAAAACAGAGAAGCTAAAGTACGTACCCCTGCTACCTCCAAACACCTAATTATCAGCTTGTTTTTTTCACATCATACAATGCTCTCTTATACTGAGCATGAATTCTTTCAATGAGATCTTTAACTACCTCTCTATGTTCTTCACATATGATCTTTGTAGATGTCATCACAGCAAGTAAACTAGCAGGCAAAGGATATTCTTTTTCTGCAAGCATAAAAACATCAATTCCACCTTGTGTTGATAAGTGATGTACATTGCAGCTATCATAAAACTTCCATGAAGTTGAGAAATGATGGCATGGGAAGTTCCAATAGATATCAGCTGGATCAGGTTTATATAACCTATGTAATTCAACCCACAAATCTTGCTCTTTTACATCTAGCTTCTTGACTGTTTTGCTTCTTTCTTGAACCAACTCCCATAATCTGTCTAAGTCTACTCTGTCAATTGTTCTTATCAAATCCTCAAACCTTTTGTACACTGCTGATCCTCCACCAGCCCTGATTATCTTCCAAGCCTTTCCAAATTTATCTCAGTAAATCTCCCAGTCCATGATTGAATGTCTAGCTTGAATAGGATCAACATATAATGTTTCAGGAACAATCACCATCATCTGATCATGAGAAGAGCTGTCTTCTATTCTTTGTGAATCATTCTTCTTCTCAGCAGGTTTGTCTTCAATGATCTTTTGTTTCTTTGATGGTGTTTCTTCTGTACCTGTGGGGATAAAGTTTTTAACATATTTCTTGATTCGGTAGTATAGACATTCAATTTGTTCATATGTCATTTCTCTAAGGTCAGAAGCTTTATACTTACCTTGATGCTGTATGTATATCTTCATTTCACTAATGAGCTGAGACCTTGTGGGATTTCTTTTCCTCTTCTGACTTTGACGTTGATTAATTGACTTAATTAGGTCCTTCAAAACTAATTCTTCATATCTTTCCTTTATCAAATCAGCAAGTCTTTGTACTTTGTCTTCCCCATTTACAGTCTCATCTGTGTAAAGTTCTTTAATTCTAGCCTGTAGAACTTCATCCGCATCAATAAAAGCTTGCATTTGCTCTCCATGAGCTCTTTTTTTCTCCTTTTCTTCAAGTTTGAATTTTACTTGCTCATCTGTTTCAAATTCAGACACTTTATCTCTCCTCTTCTTATCCATAAAGTTAGCTATTTCAGCTTCATCAACTCTCTTTGCTACCTCTTCATCTGTAGCAACTTCAGCAGTCGAAACTTGATTTGTTGTAGCAGCAGAAACATCTTGTTGTACCACCTTAGCCATTTCTTCAACATTACTATTAGCAGCAGTTTCTCCCAGACTAGTATTAGTTTCCACTACCTGCTCTTTATTTACATGTTCCAAAACCGCCTCATAACCCCCCTTGTCAGCAACTAAATAATCATCATCCACATTATCATCACTATCAATCCCAATATCCATATCCACATGCATATCAGCACAAGCACCTTCAACATTTGTTGTTTCCTCCCCTGAGACTCTGTTTTCATTCCTCACCTGTTTGTGAGCATCCTCCAAACTAGTAGCCTTAGAAGAACTCACCCTGTGTGCTGTGCCCACCTTCTTCAACCTTCTGAACTGACCTTTTCTTGACCTCTTTCGACCTTCCAAATATCGAACACTCAGCTTCAACCTTTTGATCTTTGCACCATTTTTTGTTAAGCGCTTTTGGAGGCCAAGAACATCCTCTTCTAACTGGGTACAACAGGCCTTCAAATCCTGTATAAGTTTCATTCTATTCTCACCAGTATCCATGATCAATTCATTTGTTTCAGAACTACCCTCATCACTTCTGGATGTGTTACCTTCCCTGACAGGTGAATCAACGGGTGTATACTCACTCTCATGTATGTTACCACTGGCCTGCTCCACACCCATGACATCCTCACCCTTTTTTTGTGGAAGGTTCACCATATATGGAAAAAGCGGTGTAACCTTTCCTGAAAAATCCTTGCCATTATTTTTCAGATTTGAAAATACTTTCTTTTGTAGTGAGGGGGCAGCATAAGTTCCTTTATGTCTTTTAAAGGTAGTCAACTGTTTTTGAATAATAAGTTGCAAAAATCTTGGATATAATAAAGAAGTACCATCATTAGCCAAGGTCTTGATCATACCATCCAAAATCATTTTTGAAAAATTGAAAGGTTTTCCTTTAGCAAGGCATATCACTGCTGATGCCATGGTGGTACCAAACTCATTCCAGCCTGTTGTTTTAGGACTCAAACAATGTAAGAGAGTATGAATCAAGAATTTCCACTGAGATGAGAAGAGATCTTTGTAAAATTTTAATCTATCATTCTTCTTCTCATACCCCATTTTTTTCAAACCTTTGAAAATGGCGGCATTTTCAAGACACACAATCACTTCATTATCTGGTAGGTTAAGAGATTCCCTAATAGATGACTCAGTTATGAGTATATCTTGTCCATCTACCTTAGCCTTAATCTGTTTTTCTTCATTAAAAGTTATGACCTTATCAGTAGCCCAAAACTGCTTAATAAAAGAAATGCATATAGGAGGATTCACAGTTAATGCATACCTAATAGGGGTAGCATTCAAGAAATCGATTATCTGTGTGAATCCTTCAGAACCATCTGGTTTCTTCAAAAAAGCGACCATGTTGTGTCTGTCAACAAATGTGCGTTTTGATTCAATTGGCAACACCATCTTGAATTAGGGTTTTGTGATTTGGGGATTTTGAAAATGATTGATAAAAGATGTTAGTGTTTGTGATTATAGAGAAATTATGTGTGCGTGAAACTGAATTATCGAATTGATTGGGGATTTAAACCGTTAAGTGTAAATGTTACCAATCCACCCCTTGCACTCTCAGTTCTAGCAGTACAAACCCAGCTGAAATAACGTTTTCTTAGCAGATTTTTATTTTATTTTATTTTTTTAGTGCAAAGGGTGAATCATTATATTAATATCAACAAGTAATGAGAAAATTGAGTAATGACAAAAGTATGGGAATTAAGATTAAACATTTTCCATTAAAACTTAAAATGAAAGTTTACAAAATAATGTACAAAACCAGCTGCAGTAATATTTTCTTAGCAGCAGAATCTTTTTATACTGCAAAGGGTGAATCATTATATTAATATAAATAAGTAATGAGAATGCTGAGCAATGACAAAAGTACTGGAATTAAGATTAAACATTTTTCATTAAAACTTGAAATGAAAAATTACAAAATAATGTACAAAACGAGCTGCAGTAACATTTTCTTAGCAGCATAATCTTTTTATACTACAAAGGGTGAATCATTATATTAATATCCACAAGTAATGAGAAAATTGAGCAATGACAAAAGTACTGAAATTAAGATTAAACATTTTCCATTTAAACTTGAAATGAAAAATTACAAAATAATGTACAAAACTAGCTGCAGTAACGTTTTCTTAGCAGCAGAATCTTTTTATACTGCAAAGGGTGAATCATTATATTAATATCAACAAGTAATGAGAAAATTGAGCAATGATAAAAGTACTGGAATTAAGATTAAACATTTTTCATTAAAACTTGAAATGAAAAGTTACAAAATAATGTACAAAACCAGCTGCAGTAATGTTTTCTTAGCAGCAGAATCTTTTTATACTGCAAAGGGTGAATCATTATATTAATATCAACAAGTAATGAGAAAATTGAGCAATGACAAAAGTACTGGAATTAAGATTAAACATTTTCCATTAAAACTTGAAATGAAAAATTACAAAATACTGGAAATAAAAGTTACACATTCTAAAAATCTACTAATCTAATTTTGGAGATTTCTCCGGGTCAAATGCCACATGTGCATCTCCGTAATCCAACCCATCAAACTCCACATCAGACAAATCATCATCATCCAATGTCTTGTACGCCTTGGGATGTTGTTTGAGAGATGGTTTTTTTGTTGCTTTGTACGCCTTGGGATGTTGTTTCATACTCAGCATGTTGTTTGATAGATTTGTGATTTTCCTGCTTTCTTTCTTTCAGCAGCACACCAATTGTACACCTTGGGATGTTGTTTGAGAGATGGTTTATTTGTTGCTTTGTACTCCTTTTCATCCTCAGCATGTTGTTTGATAGATTTCTGATTTTCCTGCTTTCTTTCTTTCAACAGCCCACCATTGTGCTGATCTCTTGTTGTTTGCAGACATTGTTTATGAATACTTCCTGCAGGTTTTTGTTTAGAGATTTGATAAACTAGGATTTGTGATTTGATATACACATGGAAACGAGTATAAAAAAGGGACATGGGAAAACCAAAATACCTATGTTTAATGCAGGAAAGGATTGATGTTTCCCACAGGTGGCTTGAACCTTTTCAACATCTTCGGGCCAATCATGATCCATTGTGATGAGTTTGCCAGGGATCAATGCTTATAACTCTTGATAGTTGCCAACAAAGACTAGCCACAATGTAACATGATTGACTTGAAGAAATCTGCAAAATTTCATGATTGACCTGATCCAAATATCCCTTTGAAAAGTAGTCTGACCATGGATTTGCTGCAAAAAAAAAAAAAAAAAAAAAAAAAAAAATTAAAAAATATATTAAAATTTTAAAAAATATAGTGTAAATGAAATAAAAGATAATGTTTCAATTCAGGGTGTGTTTGAAACAACATTTGATTCTTGGAACTCCAATGGCCACATTACTTGGTGGATGGTTGGTTTTAGATCATAAAAAAGAATAGAATGCAATAAACCAACATACGTAACCTTTCTAACTTCCCACTACTGCTCCTTTTGTCGTTTCAACTCCCTTTGAGCAAAGGACTGCACCAACCACATTGCTAGATTGTTAAAAAAACAAAAGAAATAGTATGGGAATTTAGAATGGAAAGGTATGTTGAAATTCCAGACTCAAAGTAATACAAACAATCTACAAATGTTAAGTAAAGAATAGAGTCTAAGTAACATCACTCATCTTGAATGCGATAATGGAGTGTGGCATGTCATGAACAGTACACACTATATCATTATTGCACTGAAGACGTCTCAATGATCAGGCCAGATCGATCTATCTAACGTTGCAGTACCGTCTAATAACCACACAAACGGTAGTAGACGTTTTCCAAATTATGCAATGGAACCATATACAACGCTAGATAGAGTGCCCTAATCATTGAGCTTTAAATTATTAGAAAACAGATTCTTACTATCATTTATATTGCTCCCTTATATGTGACGAACATACATATTAATTATGTAGATTCTACGACATTAGAGAGCTAATTGTGCATGAATGAAATCGTATAAAATTTATATTAACAATGCAATGAACTACCATCCTTTCTACCCTAGCCAACAACAACATATTATTCAGCCTTGAATCTCTAACCTACCAACATGCTGGAAGACGAAGACGCTAAATTCAAGCATCGAACCTACAAATTATACTTGATAATTGTTTCTGTATTTTGACAAAGAGCAAAGATGAATCAACATGGATGAACAACACCAAAACAAGTTTATGTTCATACTTGAAAGTGGTGTCTATTCACCCATGTTGATACTTCTTCCATCTTTGATACTTGGATGTTTTAGCCTAAATATTCGCACATACATCTGCCACTTTTCTTCCTTATTCTCTTAATACAAATGCAACATAATTCTTATATCAAAAATACATCATACATATATATAAAGCAAACAGAGTGATACAAACAATCTACAAATATTGAGTAAAGAATAGAGTCTAAGTAACATCACTCATCTTGAATGCGATAATGAAGGAGTGTGGACTGTCATGAACAATACACACTATATCATTATCGCATTGAAGACGTCACAATGATCAGGCCATATCTATCTAACGATGTAGATGGGTTCCATCGCTTTAATTGGACCCCGTTTTCTAACGATGTTTAATATTAATTATTGAAAGAACCATTAAACAACGTTAGAAAATGGGGTCTGGTTAAAGCGATGGAACCCATCTACATCGTTAGATAGATCTGCCCTGATAATTGAGCTTTAAGTTCTTAGCAACCAAATTCTTACTATCATTTATATTGCTCACTTAAATGTGATGAATATACATATTAGTTATGTAGGTCCTACGACATTAGAGAGCTAATCATGAATCAATGAAATCATATTAAATTTATATCAATAATGCAATGAACATATTTTCATTGTAACTAAATACATGAAAAAACTGTTTAAGTTCTTGATATGTTTATTGTACTTCAACCTAATCCTAAGATAAAATAAGCTAATCCAAGCAAACCTTAATATCTCTTTTGCTCTAATTATTCGCAAAAACAACACATCATGTTCTTCCTTATTCTATCAATACAAATTATACTTGATAATTATTTCTGTATTTTGACAAAGAGCAAAGATGAATCAATAATGGATGGACAACACCGAGACAAGTTTATGTTCATACTTTAAAGTGGTGTCTGTCCAGCCATCACTGATACTTCTTCCATCTTTGATACTTGGATGTTTTAGCCTAAGTATTCGCACACACATCTACCACTTTTCTTCCTTATTCTCTCAATACAAATGCAACATAATTCTTATAACAGATAGTCAACCTAATCCTAAAATAAAATAAGCTAATTCAAGCAAACCTTAATATCTCTTTTGCTCTAATTATTCACAAAAACAACACAGCATGTTCTTCCTTATTCTTTCAACACAAATGCAACGCAATTCTTATAACAGATAATCAACATAAGCCTAAGAATAAATAGCTCTAAGGGGGTATTTGAATTATATTCATTTGTGATGTTATCAACTTTTTGAGATTTGGGATCAAAACCCTAGATTCGAGTGAGTTGTAACTGTGAGTGTGAGAGAGAAATAGAGGATTATGGAAATGTGTGAAGTGTGTTTGATAAGTTTGTAATATATATATATATATATATATATATATATATATATATATATATGTATATATATATATGTATATATATATATATATATGTATATATATATATATATATATATATGTATGTATATATATATATATATATATATATATATATATATATATATACATACATATATATATATATATATATATATATATATATATATATATATACATATATATATATATACATATATATGTATATATTACTATAGAAGTGTAAATGAAGTGTGTTTGATACACTTGCTAGGGGTGTTCACGGGGCGGTTCGGTTCGGTTCAGTTAGTTGGAAAATTTTAACTATCCATCGCTAGGCGGGTAATTTATTTATATTATATACGGTTCGGTTCGGTTAACCATGGATATCTAAAAGTAAAAACCGAAACCGAATGCTTGGTTTGTCAGTTTCTTGGGTTTTTTGAACACCCCTAATGCTTGGTAGGGGGTTATAGGGGGTGAAGAATGGGAAAGGTAGTGAAAAAATATGCTTGGCAAAGCATAATGCAATAACCCATTACCCAATAGTGGGTACTGGATCATTACCCAATAAATTGGGGGGATTGATCTTCTTTACATTTCCCTTTCCCAAGTTTGAACTAATCGCACCCGGCCTTTAGTGTATTTTGTATTTAAAAAGTCACCCATGTGAATTAGCCATTATCACCGGTCATGCATGATTTCTATTACACTATAAGCGACTACAACCCAATGCACATGACCCATGACCCATGTTAATTACCCATTATATTGTCAATCACCAGGAATGTATTGGTTGATAACATGACACTAAGAGCACTTTCATCCATAACCTAGGTTAAAGTTTAACACGCTGCCACGTCAGCTTTAACACATTAACTTTAACTCAGGAAAAAACACCCACAACAATAACTCAGCTTTAACTCAACTATTTTCAAATTCAACACTCAACTATAACTAATATTTCATTTAATAACTAATAAAATACAACTTATATTAATACTTAAAATTTAAACATACATTAAACAAACTACAACAAACTACAGCAAACATGAAACATAAAATACGATAATTAAACATAAACCTACGATAATGAAACATAAACCTACGATAATTAAACATAAAGCTACGATAATTAAACATAAAACTACAATTCAATAAAATGAATCATCAGACACATAGCCCTCGTGACTCGAATAGGAGGCACTTGAATCGTTCTCACTCGATGGCACAGATGGAAGTCCCTGAGCCCATCGCCATTCTGCTCGTTTGTTCTTCCGATCCTGTTTCCCTTTGAGGGGCCAAAAGTGAAAAAAAAGTTTTTTTTAAGAAAATCACTTTAACGCCGGGTTAATGGAATAACCCGGCGTGTAACGCACCATTAACGCGACCATACACAACAATCACGTACGAATAACGCACGTTAAAAGCCAAATAACGCACCCCGTGCGTTACTAATGTAACTGCTCTAAAAGCCACTACAACCCAATACACATGACCCATTACCCATGTTTATTACCAATTATCAACAGTCATGGATGTGTCATAACATGACACTATAACCAACTATCCATCCCAATGCATGTGACCCATATGACCGATGTCGATTAAATACCCATTAATTAATGAATGTGACCAGTGATAACCTAATGCACGTAACCCATGACCCATGTGAATTAGCCATTATCACCGGTCATGCATGGTTTCCATTACACTAAAAGCCACTATATATAACCCAATGCACATGACCCATGACCCATGCATGTTAATTACCAATTGTCAACAGTCATGGATGTGTCGTAACATGACACTCTAAGCAACTATCCACCCAATGCATATGACCCATATGATCGATGTCAAATACCAATTAATTAATGAATGTAACCAGTGATAACCTAATGCACATGACCCATGACCCATGTGAATTAGCCATTATCACTGGTCATGCATGGGTTGCACTGGCTTGGTAGGTGTATAACATTTGTCACAGACACTAAGAAGCAAGTATCCAGGGACCTCCCGATCATATGTTATCCGGGATCAAGAAAGTTTGAACTCGGATTGAGCTTGACTCGAAAAACTCAATTTATCTGTAAAGATGTGTTTTATTACAAAAATTAAATTTGAAATATAACCTAAGAATTGAATTTGGTTCGACTTCAGCGCGAAAAGCTTGATACATTCGTAAATAAGTATTTACACTTAGTACACTTACATATTAAAAAAATGAACATATTTTATATCACTTACAAGCTCAAGAACTCAACAATAACTCGAGTCGAACTTATATAAGGTTGAGCTCAACTCATTAAATATTTCGAGCTCATTTGATAGGCTTTCAATCTCAAAAATTTTAATATAGTGCTCTAATGATCCCGCCACTTAATTTTCCCCAAAATTTCAATCTCCCGCTCCGCTCATATGGCGCCCCTTTTTCACCCAAAATCAAAACATTAACACTACTAGCTTAGTCAGATCTATCTTCTATCTATTCATCTATTCTCCTTCTCTTTAGAACCGACTCACACCACCGCCAAACTTCATCGCCTTATCTCGCCGTGGTTCCACCAACCATCACTCCTCCACGCCATCACCGTCATCAAGACAAGGGAACTGTATGGGAGACTTTGTTTTCTTTGGTTGTTTGGTTCGAGATAACCACCACATCCACCACCATCACAATCGAGCCACCATCACCCTCATCTCACCTATCCTACTCTGTTCATGGGTATGCTTAAACACATATTTAATTTATATTTTCTTAAATGTGTAATCGAATATAAAACGATTTATATTGATTTTCGTGGATTAAAACTAGCCTAAAACATGTTTTTGATTATAAATTCATATGGTGGTAATCGTTGCAGGTAGACTTATTAAGACGAAATAGTTTTCCTGTTTATTGGAATGGAGATAATCGACGTGTTCTAAGAGGCCACTGTTTTGCTCGTAAAGGGAGTCTTGATTGGTTTCCACTCCGGGAGGATGTTGCTGAACAGTTGGAGTTTGCTTATCGCAGTCACGTAAGTGATCTATCAAAAGATTAACATAACATCTGTTATATAGGAAATTAACTCAAATATGGTTGCTTTTTGTCAAACTGTTTCATTTGTACCAAATGTTAGTGATTTGCTTGCTTGGTAATGTGTTTGACATTTATTCGTTCCACGTTTGGCACTGCATAAAATTGCAACCAATTGTTTATTACTTGTTGCCCGAGTTGATATGCAACCCGTATATTTGTTTCTGAGGCTAAACTTATATTTGAGACATCTAATGTTGTCGTCTTTTATGTTCACGTTAATCACGTTACTTGTTTCTTGCAGGGGCTACATGCTATTTTCACGGGTGAGGATGATACATGGGATGCCTGGCTAAAAATTCCCTCAGCTGGATTTTCTGGCACACTTCATTTTCGAGGCGTGGGTATGCTCCATTTTAGTCACCAAAGCCAACCCATGTATATTTTTACTTTTTCATGGTTGGCAGATCTTATATTATGCAGCGTTATTAGTGCCTTGGTTTCTTACATTTCTCATATTTTTTTTGCAGAAAGAAACTGCCATTAGACTCAGATGTAAGCCATTTTTTATGTTATTAATAATTTCATTTTCTAATGATAACACCTTTGTATTTCTTAATTTATATTGCAGGTGACCACTCCAATGGCCATTGAAACTTTGAAAAATGTACCAGTAATGGAAACAGTGGTAAGTAATAAAACATCCACCTTTGATTTTTTTAGTTTTACATACGTGACTAATGTACCGTGTTTTATATATACATATAGGAACCTGTTAAAACTATCGGACATACGAAAACGCTTAAGCCACGACAAACTGGTTCTACAAGTTACACCACCAACTATGATACCAAATATTAGTGAACAAAATACTGGACTAAAATTAGTATCAACGAAGCGAAAACATTTGGTCTCTAGTGAAACCTTGCAAAAGCAAGCTAAGGCGGCGAAGAGTCAACAGGTTTTAACGTATGATAGTTGAGAATTTGATTATATACGACATTACAATTTTATATATATTTGCTTCATTTATATACATTCGATTTTAATTGAATTTGAAATACAATTGTATATATATTTGCTTCATTTATATACATTCTGTTATATATATATATACTAGCAGTAGTAACTCTGCTCCAGCAGTACTAACGTAGTACTATTATTAACTCTCCTATCATGTTTGTGCAGATAGATGAACCAGTGGCTCATCTAGTTCTGTTATGTTGTGAGCTTTGACATGTTCTAGTTCTGCTCTCATCCTGATGTGTTGATATGCAGCAGCCTACATTTTCAAGGCTTTTTATATCCAGATGATGAGATTAGATCAATTGGAGAAAAACTTGTAAGTTTAACTGCAAATTTTATTAGTATGTTCATTGTTTTGGATTAAAAGTCTTCATGATGTTGTTTGAATTACTGTTGATCATGTTTGTGTTAATATTGCTTAGATAGATTTAGTGCAGCTAATGAACTTCAAAGAAAATGTGCAAGTATTTACTACTGCTAGTACAAAAGTTACTACTGCTAGTTAAAGTTGGTACTGCTCAGAGATTAAGACCGCTCGAAGTTGCTACTTGGTGTATAAAAGGATGTCCAATTTTATATTTTGTTCAGTTATATACATTCCAATTTTATTGTATTTGAATTTATTTTGATATATATTTGAATTGTTTTGATATATATTGATTTTTTAAATGTGACTAAAAGATGCATATAGTCACACTTATTAACACTTTTGGTCACTGTTTGCTTTATTCGTTGTGTGACTAAATATTACCGAAGGCCACACAAACATAAAATTCACGTGGCCATTGGATGATCTATAGTCACAAAAAATACACATTTCTTCACTATAAACAGCATACGACCACACTTATTAACACTTTTGGCCACTGTTTCCTAAATGGTATGTGAGTAAATACCAAAAACAAACATGCTTTGTGTGACTAAATACTACAAAAGGCCACACAAACATAAAATTCACGTGGCCATTGGATGATCAATAGTCACACAAAATACACATTTTTTCACTTTAAACAGCATATGGTCACACTTATTTACACTTTTAGCCACTGTTTGCTTAATGGTATGTTACTAAATACCCAAAACAAACATGTTTTGTGTGACTAAATATTACAAAAGGCCACATAAACATAAAATTCATGTGGCTATTGGACGATCAATAGTCACACAAAATACACATTTCTTCACTTTAAACAGCATATGATCACACTTATTCACACTTTTTACCACTATTTGCTTAATGGTATGTGACTAAATACCCAAAACAAACATGCTTTGTGTGACTAAATATTAAAAGGCCACGCAAACATAAATTTCATGTGGCCATTGGATGATCAATAGTCACACAAAATAGACATTTCTTCACTTTAAACAACATATGGTCACACTTATTCACACTTTTGGCCACTTTGTGTTAAATTGTATGTGACTAACTCCAAAAAAATAACACCCATTGTGTGACTACATCATCACAAACGTCACATTTATTGTATATTCATGTGGCCATTGGATTATCAATAATCACACAAAATACACATTTACTTGAATATATCATTTCAAATGTCACATATATTATATATTTATGTGGCCAAAGGACGAACAATAGTCACTCTCAAAAAACATTCGTGTGACTATAAGGTGTTTACGGTCACTGATAATGACTAATCCAAGAAAACTTGTGCCTAATTTGTTACACATATTCAGGGTTTTGGTCACTCTTTTCCGATGGAAAAGGCCATGAACTCAACAATGTGACCATATGCCACCTATGGTGGCGGGACCTATGGTGACACACAACGAAAAAAACGTGTGTGACTATATGCATATCGTCACACATTTTTGGCGTGACCAATACAACTTTTTGTACTAGTGAAAAGATAAAGTAGATTGGTTGGGTAAATGGACACAAAACTCCACATGGTTTTTCGAATAGACAAAGCAACGGAGCACTCAACAAAAAGATGTTGTCAAGTCTCCAAGACGTCATCACATACCGGCCAACAGATGAGTGGCAAGCATACACTAATGATAAATGTTTAATGGTAAATAAAGGTAGGTTAAAAGATTAATGACAAAATAACATACTCTTTTGAGATGTTTTAGATGGCAAATTTGCTCTTTTAACCTAAATAATACTCAACTCATATATATTGGAATTCATAATCAATGCATTTAAGATATTAATCATGGTATAAATTTCAAAATCAATGCATTTAAAACGAGATCAATCATTTATTTAATATAAAAACAAAACAGAACTTCAAATGTTTCGGACAGACATTAACTGATGATTACTTTAATAATTCAGGACCAACAAGACACACATGTACACTCCCAGCAGCAGACAAATTGCGCTTGTTTTCATCCCTGTCTTGCTCGTATTCTACCATCCCCAACCGTGTCTCTTTCCTTTCCCTCTTCATGACCTCTATAATCTCTTTTTCGGCCATACCTATCACCTTGATCCTGATATCTTTTCCTTCCCTTATCATGACCTCTATCATCTCGTTCTCGTTTTCTATTCCGTATATCATCATTACCTCCATCAGGTTTTAGATCATGAAAGCTATCACCTCAATTCCAATATCTTTCCTTTCACGTATCCTCATCTCTTTTTAGTTTTCTACGATCCCCAACCCTATATCTTTCCCTTTCCTCATCACGAACTCTATAATATCTTTTTCAGTCACCTATCACATTGATCCCAATTTCTTTCCTTTCCCGCATCATCATCAAGAGGCATATCTTTCCCGATATCCCGATCTCTTAGTTTTCTACGATCGCCAACCCTATATCTTTTTCTCTGCGCATCAAGGATTCTTATTACTTTTTGGAAAAAATAACCTATAGCAACATTGGTATCACCATGGACCTTGTCGCATTAAGAGTTATGATCAAATAAGAAGAATAATAAAAATAAGAAGGATATGAAGTAATCACAACCACGCATTTTAGATGCATCTACAAATATGAATGCATTTTTAATCAAATTTTTGCTCCCAAATTAAAATGTATGGCTAGAATTACTTCTTACCCTTATTATTTTAATTATTCTTATTATTGGATCCCTTCCCATCGCATTGATTCTTGGCCTTTTGGAGGTCTTCACCTTGCAATAAATAAACTGCATACAAACAGCTTTCACCTTGTCCAACAAGAGGGGTGATTGAAGACCCGTCTAGGTGGTGGACGCAAAGATCAAGCATGCAAGTGTTGTCATTATTATTCATAGCAACAAGTAACACAAGAAGTTGATGCTTCTTGCATCCAGCCTGCTAGTCACCGAAGTTGACGACATCAACAGCTACACCCTTGTCTTTTAACTTGGTTCCAAGTTTTGTATATTGATTGTCAATATCACAAAGAGGACTGAAACAACACACACACACACACACACACACACACACACACACACACACACACACATATATATATATATATATATATATATATATATATATATATATATATATATATATATATATATATATATAAGTGAGTATAGTAATAAAATAAAGCTTTGATTAATATGAGGGGAAAAAAAGACATACCCTCCAGCAAATACAACCAGTCTTTTAAGAAGGTTTTCATGTTTTTTATTGAGACAGAACGAACCCATCATGAGGGCACTTACCAAGAGTGTATCACCGCCAACATTTACGAAACCTGGGCAACAAATAAAACTTAATAAATATACATACAAACTAAATTAAATAGCTAAAGCCATAATTAAAGAAGCTAATAATTACTATGAACATTACTCATGATCAGCGAAAGGTCTTTATTAGGTTCAACCACAACACGGGTGTGTTATGAAAAGACACTAACATCGATTGCAGGATGATTCTTACCACCCATTGCCAGAGCACCAACATAATTCTCCAGATGAGTGTAAAAGAGGATATATATATATATATATATATATATATATATATATATATATATATATATATATATATATATATATATATATATATATATATATATATATATATATATATATATATTCAACATATTATAAAAGAAACCTAGATAATGTTAAAATAACTATTACTACCTCAAGGTACTTTTTACGGTAGACTCCAATTGCATCAATCTGATGCAAGAAACTATATGATTTGGAGTGTTCCATCCGGTTAGAAGTGTCCATACAAATCAATGTAACATGAAATTTAACATCATTATAACCAATAATTAACTAAAATCAAAATTAATACAAAGATCCATCAAATTACAAATATTATAATCATAAACCCTAAATGAAATCCTACATACGTCAGTTGTGTTACATTAACCAATCACAAACCCTAAACCTAAAGAATAAAATAAAATCAAAACGCACACATGCTATTAAACCAATAAATAAATATAACATGTACTAAACCAAATGTGCTTATTTGTACCTAGGTGTGTATGATGCAACTCAGTTAATAAAAAAATAAGTAAAATCAAAATTCATATACGTGCTTTCAAAATTCGTCTCGATATCATATTTCAGTACTTTTAAAAATACTAGTATAGTATAATGATCGAATAATGAAATGTGAAAATGCCTACCAAGTACTAACACTTCTTGCCATTCAAAAAAAAAAGTACTATACCGCTTCTTCATTCTAGTATATATGTTTCAGTGTATGTGGATTAAGTATATATTGAAAGGCAGACAAACATTACACACATTCATTGTAATATCTAAGGGAATTTGGCTAAACTTTACATTACGTGATTGCATAGCACTATTTAGATATCAGGCTTCAGCTTGCATGCGCCTTAGAATCACAAGTACAACACTTTATTAGATTTTTGGGTTATGTTCAAAGATATGATCTTTATACGTGTTGTTGTTCTTTAATCTTTATATGCTTAAACGCGAGCTTTTCCATGACCTTGGATTAAGTCACACCTTTTATACTTAAACATGAATTGGAAGCTATCACACATATAATGTTTCACGGTTGGCGATTTTTTGGTTTTCGTCGTACGTGTTTCCTTCAATATATACTCATTGATGTATTTTTATTTAAGAACTTAGAAGAAACTAATAACATAAAAGTGTCATAGCTCACCAACAAAGATACAGGCAGCGACATTATGAACCAAATTTTATTGGTGTAACCTATGCGCATGTGTGGAGTAATTTAAGGATTTTTTTTTCTTTTTTATTATTTATTTTTTATTATTTTTTTTTTCATAAATCGATGTGATCACAAATTTGCATAGGATTCATTTTTTTATCACGTCGATATAATAAATATTTAAAGTAATCTTTATATCACCAAAAAAAATTATTAACAATGTCATGTAAATAATTTAACCGACGACTAGTCATACCACGTCAACTAAGGTATGAAATCGAGGTGAATTTTGAACGTACGTATACGATATTAGTATTTTTTGAATTTAACGTTGTTGGAATATATAATCTACTAATCATGTTAAAGACATAAAAGCATCAAAAGTACGCAGCGGAATAAACAAATCATATGGTATAATTAATTAACCCAAAAGAAAACCTGCCTTGTGAGCTTTCACGCAAATCAACGCAAGATCAAAATCACTAACCCTAAAATTAGAGTTTAGGTAAATTAAGTCGTTTAGGGTTTTACCACCAAAAATCCAATTAGGATTTCTCTACGATATTGCACACACGTACTTTTAGCGATTCAATTTGAATGATAGTTCAAAGATCACAAAAACAAGCTAAACACTTTAGTTATGCTCAAAGTCAATCGCAAACTCTAATTTGGTTTGTAGTTTGATCGGCTAGGGAGTAAGAGGAGAAAGAAGAGAAGAAAAGCTTGCTTAGGTTTTCAAGGATTAACCACGCAATTAATGAATACAAGGGCTTGTATTTATAGTGTGTCAACTTATAGACCAAGAAAACAATCCCACATCCCTTTGGATTGAGGTTCGGCCGATTATGAGAAGAGGAGATGGATTTTAGATCCTTCTCTCCTTCTATTTACATTCGGGTCCTCATCTTTTGTATAACGACCGTTGACTAACTTCCGTTAAGTTATAATGACTGTTAGTTATTTCGTGATTTAATAATTAATATATAACTATTATATATAAATTATATTTATTTGAATCTCATACGTAACACATGCAATCTCATATGCTCGAGTTCGAAACCGAACATACATTTATAAATTATGTCCATAAACTAACAAACCTATGATGTTTGTATATTTTGAAAAGTAACTATCTATTACATGAACTTAACCCAATTCGAAACTCCTGCTATACAACTTTAAAGTTTGTTATTTATTTTATTATTAACATTAGAGTTGATACTAAAATTATGATTGTACCATTTTTGTTATCTGGATTATTGTGTATAATATTCATAGCAAAATATATTTCTTAACTAACCAGACTGTGAGTATCAAAATGAGACATAGCAAACGACTCAAATAGTGTTAACTTGACAACTGTTGAAAAAAGTCAGCAGCAAAGTGGAGATGTTTCTTTAAAGCCAAGAGCACATGCTTCCATCCTACGTACTAATTAAATGAATCTTTTAGTCGGGCCGACTTTCGATTTCATCCGCCATCCCAACAACAAGTGTTTATATATTTTATTATTTGACTTTACTATCTGACTATGTTCGTTCAATATTATCCTCTTGCATACCTATAAATACATTTTACACTTCACTCTCCAAATCATCTATCTCAAACAACCAACAATCCACAAATATAATAAAACACTCAAACTTTCATATAACAATGGCTGCCTACATCACCTTCTTTGCCATATTCTTTATCATCCTTTTCATCTATAAAAACTTCAGAAAAAGAACTAACAAGGCTAGACTGCCATATGGCGATATGGGTCTCCCTTGGATCGGTGAAACAGTCGAGTTTTACAAAGCTCAACGTATGAATCAACTGTATGAGGACTTTTTTCAACCAAGATTCAAGAAGTATGGGAATGTCTATAAAACAAAGCTCATGGGATCACCAACTGTGGTCGTAAATGGGACTGCAGCAAATAAGTTTTTTATGTCAAATGAATTTAAATTGGTCGTAAGTTCATGGCCAACTTCGTCTGTTGAATTGATGGGAAAGAATTCAATCATGGAGAAACAAGGAGATTCTCACCGTTGCCTTCGTGGCATCATCACTTCAACTGTCAACGTTTCTGGGCTCGAGGCTATGGTTCCCAGAATGTGCAATTCAATTCAGAACCACATGGAGAAGAACTGGCAAAATCATGAAGAGATCAGTTTATATCGGTCAACCAAGATGCTTACATTTACTATCGTGCTTGAATGCTTGTTTGGGATTGGGATCGAGCCAGAGAAGATGTTTGGTGTTTTCGAGCGTGTCTTGGAAGGTGTTTTGTCTCCTCCGATTAATTTCCCAGGGACTAAATTCTCAAGGGCTAAGAAAGCAAGATCCGAGATAGAGATGGTATTGATCGGTGAAGTCAGAAGGAAGAGGGAGGCCATGGAAAAGGGAACAGATGAAGAAGACGGCATGCTATTTTCCAAGCTGGTGGCTGCTTTGATCAGAGGAGATATTACCGAAGAAGAAGAAGTAGTTGATAACATCGTTTTGCTGGTGTTTGCAGCTCATGATACAACTTCATACGCTATCACAATGACGTTTAAGATGCTCGCAAACCACCCAGATTGTTACTCTCGTTTACTAAAAGAACATGAAGAAATTGCTGCCAATAAAAGGTCAGGTGAAGCTTTGACGTTTGATGATGTGAAGAAAATGGAGTATACATGGCAAGTAGCTCGTGAGACTATGCGACTCTGCCCTCCCATATTCGGATCCTTCAGAAAAGCGACAACCGACATTCAGTTTGAAGGAATTACTATTCCTAAGGACTGGAAGGTGCTTTGGACAACATACGGAACACATTATGATGAAAATCTTTTTCCGGATCCAATGAGTTTCAACCCGAGTAGATTTGCAGATCCAGTTCAAGCTTACTCTTTTATTCCATTTGGTGGAGGGCCAAGACTTTGTGCAGGATACCAACTGGCAAAGCTCAACATTCTTGTACTTGTGCATTATGTTGTGACACGGTATAACTGGTCGTTAGTACACCCTGATGAGCCAATTTTCATGGATCCACTACCGTTTCCTTCTAAGGGGATGCCTATAAAGATTTCTCCAAAGTCTCGTAACTAGCTCTTTTACCACATTATAAACAAATTAAAACTGTAATTTTGTAGTCTTTCTGTTTTGTAATTATATTCTTTTGTATTTTTTTATTTTTTACTGTATGAGCCAATACAACATGAATTCACTATTGGAGTAAAAGATTATTCTATTCGGAGCATGTGTTCCTTGTTTTGGGGAAACGCCTCCACATTCTTGACTTTGTTCCAGTTGTCAAGCTAGTTAAATACACACTTAAAAATTAAAAAACAAAATCATTGAATGACACATAGAAATTGTGCCAAAAGTGTCACTATATATTAGTAAAAATAATGCTACTTGTCCACGATTTCACTAAATAGTCCGATATATTAACGATAAGGCCTCCTTGTTAAGGTGGAGGGATGCATTTTCTTATGTATTGTAGTTGTTTTTGTTCTTAATAAATTATTGCCTTTCAAAAAAAAAAAAAAAAAAAAAAAATTAACGATAAGGCCTTTTTTTTTTTTTAATATTGTGAAGTGTCAATAAATCCCCATAAAGTTTCGTTAGAAACTCAGATATGGTGACTTAAACCCTTTGTCATTAGTTTTCAAGTAGTGTCTTTTGAATTTTATACAAAGAAAATACTTATGTAGTCTTCCTAGCTTATTCACTCCTTTTTATCTATCTACGTACTCTTTGAGTAATTCATATGCTGATAGAATATAACTTACAACCATATGGTAGATCTTTATGTTAGGCAAAATCTCCTTTATTTTATCCTTTAAACCACTTCAAGCGATAGTCATGATGACTAATCAATCATAACGTAAGAAATTCCAATACTTACATTTGTTTACCTCAAGAAGGATTAGTCCATTGGGCAATGGTTGTGGCCTTGTAGATTTTTAGATTTTCCAGTAAAGACACAAGATTAATTCATGCATGTTGCAATTTTGCGGTCAACCATCACATGTAAACTAGTTGGTTATGAAGGGTAAGACATTACACATGTAGTTAAATTAACTAGTATGAGAAACCAGTACTCTTTGAGCGTGCCATTGAGTCTTCTACATATTGTCCTTAGAGCAGAGCTGCGCATAGTTTAAACCGATCACCTTGCCTTGCAAGTTAACGTTTTGTGAATACCTCGTTTACTTTTGCTAACTTCTTTTAGTGGCAAAAACATACGTGCACGTACACAAATATACTAGAATCTAATTCTGCTGTGTAGACTTTGAATAAAACTTCGACCTAAGTCGAGCAGATCTTCTGTATTTTGACAGTGCATTAAGAGATATTCCGGTGTTACGTTCACGAACTAAAACATACTTGCGTAAAGGTCTAGTTAGTATTTTGTGATTTGTGATTTTTTCCAATAACTAGTTTATAAAAGTTGTAACATCATCTTCAGTGTCCTCAATTGATGCAAGCTATCTGCAGTTAAAAAGAGAATAAAATTAATAGAGATTGTAAGCTTTAAATTTAATGACTTTTAAATAAGGCAATAAAATAAGATTGGCGCAAAACTAAACAGTCAAACGTATGACTAATGATATATGTAATCATACATCACGTCGAGTATATAAATTATATGTGCGAATGAGCTGGTACGATACATACAACAAGAACATGAAAGAAAATAAGTTGGAAACCAATAAGTTAGCTAAATATTTTGGGGGCGCGGGAATCTTTACAAAGGTATTACAAATTCAGCGAAAAAAATATTAGTCACATGAGGCAAATAAATATTGAATCTTTAAGTCGGGCCGACTTGAGATTTCATCAGCCACCCCAAAAAAACAACTGGCTTTGTATTATTTTATGAACATTAACTAACTAGTTGACTTCATTGGGCAACTGATTAAATTCGATCAATCTTTCCCTGTTTGCATACCTATAAATACATTATAACACTCCACTCTCTTCATCATCAAATCTTAAACCAAATACTACAACCAACACGCAAACACAAACTTCACATAACAATGGCTGCCTACATCACCTTTTTTTACCATATTCTTTATCATCTTCTTCCTCTTAAGAAACTGAAGAAAACGAACCAATTATGTGAAACTACCCTATGGCGATACGGGTCTCCCTTGGATAGGAGAAATGGTCGAGTTTTACAAAGCTCAACGTATGAATCAATTGTACAAGGAATTTTTCCGACCGAGGTTTAAGAAATATGGCAATGTCTTTAAAACAAAGCTCATGGGATCACCAACTGTGGTCGTAAATGGGACTACAGCAAATAAGTTTTTTATGTTAAATGAGTTTAAGTTGGTGGTGAGCTCATGGCTAACTTCATCTGTCGAATTGATGGGAAAGAATTCCATCATGGAGAAACAAGGAGATTCTCACTGTTGCCTTCATGGCATCATTACATCGATTATCAACGTTTCTGGGCTCCAAGCTTTGGTCCCAAGAATGTGCAACTCAATTCAGGAACACATGGAGAAAAACTGGAAAAATCACGAAGAGATCAGTTTATATCGGTCTACTAAGATGCTTACATTCACTATTGTCCTTGAATGCTTGTTTGGGATTGGAATCAAACCAGAGAAGATGTTTGGTGTTTTTGAGCGTGTCTTGGAAGGTGTTTTGTCCCCTCCGAGGGCTAAGAAAGCAAGAGCAGAGATTGAGAAGGTGTTGATTGGGGAAGTCAGGCGAAAGAGGGAGGAATTAGAAGGTGGTAAAGATGAAGTAGAGAGCATGTTATTTTCTAAGTAGGTGGCTGCTTTGATCAGAGGAGAGATTACCGAAGAAGAAGTTGTTGATAATGTTGTTTTGCTGGTGTTTGCAGCTCATGATACAACGTCTTACGTTATTACAATGACATTTAAAATGTTTGCAAACCACCCGGATTGTTACTCTCGTTTACTAAAAGAACATGAAAAAATTGCTGGCAATAAATGGTCAGGTGAAACTTTGACGTTTGATGATGTGAAGAAAATGGAGTATACATGGCAAGTAGCTCGTGAGACTATGCGACTCTGTCCTCCCATTTTTGGATCCTTCAGAAAAGCGACCACTGATACTCAATTCGAAGGAATTACTATTCCTAAAGACTGGAAGGTGCCTTGGACAACATACAAAACACATTATGATGAAAAGCATTTTCCGGATCCAATGAGTTTCAACCCGATCGAGCAGGTTTGCAGATCCAGTCCAGGCTTACTCTTTTATACCATTTGGTGGAGGGCCAAGGCTGTGTGCAGGCTACCAACTGGCTAGGCTCAATATTGATCTTGTGCTCGTGCATTATGTTGTGACACAACTGGTCATTAGTATTCCCTGATGAGCCAATACTAATGGATCCGCTTCCGTTTCCTTCCAAAGGGATGCTTATAAAGATTTCACAAAAATCTGATAACTAGCTCTTTCTACCACATTAGAAACAAATTTGTAATTTTGTAGTATTTCTATTTTGTAACATTCTTTTGATTTTTGAATTCTTTACATAGTTCAATACAAATGCCATTTAAAAAACATGGTTCGCATTGGAATTAAGTTGACTGTGCAAGTATAACCGGATAAGGTAAAAAATGGTTAATTGCTTGAAAATGTATCATACTTGTCACTTTTTGTTATTGTGTGTACTGAACTTTTATTTTCTTTATTGTGTGTAGTAAACTTTCAAATTTCGATTACTGTGTATATTTTGTGACCATTTTATCAATACTTTTTTCAAATTTTGAAAGATAAAATGGTAATTTTACATGGCTGAATAGTCACAAAATACACACAATAATTGAAATTTGAAAGTTCAGTACACACAATAAGAAAAAATAAGCTCAATACACACAATAACAAAAAGTGCAAGTATAATACATTTTCAAGTAATTAACCCGTAAAAAATTTGATACATTTTCATGTCCAAGCATAAAGATATGTAGATGCATTAAGAGAGAGTAAAGTGATTATACTATGAATATATCCTTGATAATTGTTAAAAAAAATGTTAGTTTTCAAAGAAAAAGAGAGAATTACTTGCAAAAATGTTAAGATAATATTTGAAGTTGTTAGATTAATTTTGTGTTTGGCGCAAGGATTATAAGGGCTTATAGGGCTGGGCATGAGCTTATAAAACAAGCTAGCTACTAAAATAAGCTTTGTTTATCATATATCCTTATAGAAGCTTTTATAAGCTAGCCTTCATGAGTGTGTAAATATTCATCATTTTTACCTAATCTGAGCTGCCAAAACATCTAAAAACACTCAAATATGCATAATTAATACTGAAAATATCTCAGGAATGTGTTTTATATGTTTCAGATGCAAAATAATAAAAAACAGATGAAAAATGAACAAAGTTTGCATAATTGGCAGTTTCAGTCCCTCAACTATCAAAAGTTGTCAAATCTAGTCTCTGGTTACTCTAAAAACTTGAAAAAGTCACCAAAGGTCCTTTTAAAATCACAAGTTACATAATTAGACCTTTGGTACAAAGTTTCACAAAATTACAAGTTTAGTCCCTGAACTTTGAAAATTGACAAAAATGGTCCCTGGGATATTAAAACTTTGAGAAAAACAAAATTTGTCCCTGTACTTCTCATATATGGCAGGATTGGTCCTTGGTTGCAAAGTTTGGTGAAATTGCAGATTTGGTCCCTGAATTTTGGAAAGTTGACAGAAATAGTCCCTGGAAATTTAAAAGTGGAAAAATCATCTAAGGTCCATGTACAATTCATCATTTGGCAGAAAATACCCTTGTGAAATACTTTGGAAAAATGCCATGTCCAACCCCCAAGAATGCAGAAATTACAAAAATGGTCCTTGTGTTAATTTAAACCAAACCGGACCCATAATAAATCCCAATACCAAACCAAATCCAATCCAACACACTACCCAAGCCCAATCCCTTACTCAGGCCCAAAACATAACCAGCCCACACCCTTTAAATATAAAACCAGGGCTTTGACCCTTTGACCCCGCCATACCACCAACACTGTACACCCTTCACCTCCACCACTGCATCCCCAAAACCACCCTGGTATTCATCCCTCCATCTCCACTTGCCCATCACATCCCCTCCACTATCACCTACCATCACATCCACATTAAATGCTCCCCTCCCACAACATGCAAACAGAAGCAAATTGCAAAAAATGGTTTTGGCGCCAAAACACGTGGCGCTCAATTAGAGGCCCCTCATTGATCCAATGGCTCAGAAACAAGTTTGAAATGCTCAGAAGTTTAATAGAAACCCTAATGGAGGCCTATAAATAGAAGAGAAGTCCAAGAAACAGTGTGTTAGATTAATTTTAGTATTAATAGGTCGTATAAGTAATTTTCAAATTATCTTTGTGTAATTTAGCTTTCAATTAGTGTAAACTCTGTTTTCAGTGTACCTTTAAGGTGTTCCATTAATAAAAATCAAGTTTAAAGTTATATCTCAGTTTGTGCAATTTTCAATATATTTCAAGTTTTCATTTAAGCTGTATTATTTTTGTTAGAAGAATCCATGGACTCTTAAGCTCATATACCTCCCAGAAAGCTTAAATAAGCTTTTAGAAACCATTAAAATACTGCTTAGATATAAGAAAATCAAAAATACAAAAACAGTCAACCAAAGTCAAAGTTACAGGTTTTTGAAGAATTAAGTTGGAGCACAGTAAATTTTGGATGGCTGTGGGTTAGAACTCCAAGGGGAGTGTTAGGATTGATCTCATGGTCCTTGGTTCATGGTGATAAGCAGGAATGCATATTGTAAGCTTTTGAAACCATTTCTTGATTCTACTGTAGCTTAGCTTAATCACTGCTTATTCAACTTTTCTGTGTTTATTTAGTGATAAGTAGTGGTAATATTGCTTAAAATTCATAGCTTGTTCATTAGAAATCTTAGTTGCTTTGAATTTCATTTTCACTGTCTTAAGTAGCATAATTAATAATCTTTGTCTATTGTTGTTATATCCTGTTCCTAAGTGCTAATTTGAGCTTAATATATCATAAGAAGTCATTTTGAATCAGTTTATAAGCCCTAAACACCCATTTGCTTTATAAATCACAAAACAATCACTTACAAGGTGTGTTTGGATCAGTGAGATCCTAGGTGTTCAAGTGCCCAGTTGTTATTGGTCTTGGTTCACACAAGTTACTTAGGTCCACATTAGCTCAGAACAACTAAAAATACCAAGGCTTATTCAGAAAAAAGTCAAAATCAAGCATAAATAGGTCTAATTATCCCTCTGTGTTGGATTAAGTGTGGCATATGCCCCAAACCCATTCACTTATGAGTGGTTTAGCTTAATTTAGTCTTATATTAGCTTATCTAATCAATTTCAATCAGAAAATCAAGATCTAAGTTCATTAAAGTCAATTTTTAGCAATAACTCAAAAGGTCAAAATACACCCTTGTTTCAGAAATCCAAATCTTGGAAGAATTTTTGTGATTTTTGTGTTAGGTTTGAGACTTTGAGCTTTTCAGGAATTAAAGTTTGTCACCTAGTGTACAAGTTCCCATAAACAGCTTATTTTTAAGAATTTTGTATAAGCTTGTGCAATAGCTTAAAGTGACCTGCAGGGCAAGCTTATGCCCTGTGCACACGTTTTAGCCAAATTTCCAAGTAGCTTAGTGAACACCTCAGTGGACCCCACCCCTAGCTTATTGGCTTTTTGGAAAGCCAAGCAACCCATTTTGATAAGTCAGAGCTTAATTCACCCTTTTGAGCTTATTTGATAGGGCTGCAACCACCATTAAGTTTGGCCATTCTATGAGTGTACACTGAGTACTCAGTGTATGACCCCAACTTTCAAAGCCTACCCAAAGCTCATTAATAAGCCATAAGCCCTGCTTATTGGCTTATTGTGAAGCCTCCCAGTCCTTTTTCAAGTTTCAAGTTTCTACTTGGACCCCTGAGCTTATTTGTGGACCCCACAAGTGACCAAAGGTCCTTTTATTTGAGCTGTTTGGACTGAGTAGTATCAATAAGTGCTTATTTGAGATTTATAGCTTTTTCAGTGTGCTTCTTTGTTCCATTTAGCTTATTTCTAGTGTATAATCATCTGTGAGTGCTTATTTTGTCAATTGCTTGCCGTTTCAAAAATTGCTTAAGTCCTAATAAGCTTTAAGTCCACTGTTTGGAAACAAGGGGTGCACACAGCTTATTTTTAAGCTATAACAAAAGTTGTTTTGTAAAATTTTTTTATTATCAACTTATTTTTATTTGACAAAAAGAAAAACCAACAAAAACCAAATATAAAATTAGTGATAGCTTCTATTTAATAGATTTTATCTTTTTAATTTTTCATTTCAGCTTATTTATAAGCACTTCATCACTTTCATAATTTTCTTAATTTCCTGTCACCTTTAAGTATTTGTAATAATTTTCTTAGATTTTTCTCTTTCAGTTTAATAATTATTAGAATTAAAAATAGTTTAATTAATTAAATAAGTAAAATTAGTAATTAAATAGTTTTCTTAAATTTTAATTAACAACAGTAGGTTTCTATATTTTTTGTAGGCTTTTTACATCATTTAATATTTTTAGAAAATAGATTTTTAAATTATACTGTTCATTTTCCAATTTTCTTATTTAATTTTGTTAAATAAGATTTAAATTAATTAAGTCATTTAGGTATTATTAGTAATTTAAAATATTTTAAATAATTTAATTAATATAATTAGTTTTTAATTAATAGAAATCCCATAAAAAGACAAAAATATTTCTTTTTATTTTTTATACTTTCTTCAAGTTCTTTTTAAGGTTTAGAAAATAGTTTTGTAAGTTTTTAGTTTAATTTGTAATCTTTATCATTTTTAGTTTAATTTAAATTAGGTTTAATTTACTTTTTAAATAGTTTTAATTAATTAAATAGTATTTAAATATTAAAATAATCATTTAAATAATTTCATTTTCATTTTAAATTTTCTTTTTATTTTAAGTTTGAAAAGTTTCACTTGCACCCCCTATAGTTTGTAATTTGTTCAAACCCACTTTTCTTTGTCTGTAATCTGATTTCCCAATTTGTGCTTTTGTAATTATATCTGTATCTCTGTGATAGTTAATTTTATTCCAAAATTGTTCGAATACCAAGCAATCAGTTGTATAATCATTCCCCAATCATCTTGGTTACTGTCCTTAGTGCCACTTATTCCCAAAAACGTTCAAAATACAATTTCAATCTCGTTGGGACTTAACGACCCGGGGATTTCCCTGTACTTCCACCGATTATAAACACTTGACTTTTCTCTCCCAGGTGGGCCTATCAACTGCACCCGGTTGACTGGTTGGTTTGGGAGGAGTCAAGCCTCCACAAGTCCAAGCCAGTTGAAATGGGCTTTGAGGGCTTATAGTTATTCGAATTACTTAAATACCCTTTAATGGATTGACACGTAAAATCTGAAACTATATATGAATTTAATTTGATGTATTTTATACAATTTAACATTAATAAGCTTCAACTCAATTAATTCGCCAAACATCTTTGTAAAAAATTTAATCTCTAGCTTCAGCTCCAGCTTCAGTCTCAACTGTAGTTCCGGCTCCAGCCCCAACCCATTTCGCTAAACATACCTTTAGTAAATAAAACAATCACTGTCAAATCAATAGAGTTTTAACTTTATGTAGTATTTGATTAATCAATTAGACGAATACATACGCAAAGATGGTATATAGCGTCAAATAATTATACTTGCGAAATCATGATTCTGATTTGACCCTTGATGCAAAGAGTTTTTTTTTTTTTTTTTTTTTTTTGGAATACAAAGGGTTTATTTATTTTTAAATCAATATGTGTTTTTGAAAATTTGTCAAGTCTAAAATTAATTAAGAAAAGACAAGATTTAAATTATTAAGGTTTTGAAAAGTTTCCAAGTTGAAGGGGTGTTTAGAGGTAATTTGGGCAAACTATATTTATTTAATTTTCTAGATTTAAGATTTTAAGAAAAGATATAAACTCTTTATAATAGTTATGTGTTTCAAAAATTATAAACCATGTGATAAAAAAAATTTAATTTACAAAAAAAAAAAAAAAAAAAAAAAAAAAAAAAAAAAAGTGGCTGTCCTATCCAAATTATAAAATTTGGTAAACCGTGTGATAAAAGGTTATCTGTTTTTGAGTTTCCATTTAAATAATAAAAGCTTTTATTCAAAGTTTGTTAAACCATGTGATTCAAATTTCAAAGTTTGTTGAACAGTGTGATAAAAAGTTTTTATTAAAATAAATAACTGTGTAACTGTTGTATTTTAAGTTTACATGAGAATGGCGCTGGCCGCCGCGTTGCAGGCGGGCCTGTTTATTTTGCGGTATTTTTTTGTAAGTAGAAAGTGGACCGGCTGTTCGGTGCGGCTTTCGTCACTAACTTTGGGTCATTCATAACCATAACCAAATCCAAAGTATGAAAAAGGGGTATAGTTACAACTACTTAAGTAGTTTGTTTATCGAAATGAAGTTCAAGTTCCGTATGTTTCAAAACATGAGCTTTAACTACTGGTAAGAGTACTATAATTACATGCTACAGATACGGATAGTATGACCAATACTTTTCTGTTTAAAAATGATAATTTCTCCCAACTCCTTTTGTTGCAACTGTACCTTCACTGTGGTTATACGTGAAGACGACGACCCCTGAAATGGATTCTCTATCAGGTTAAAAGCAAGTCCATTTTTGGACTGCCTTCATTTCATAAACCACATGTATGATTAGCGCCAATTAGACGTGACAATTTGATCCCTAATCCCTGCTCAGAGAAATTAAGCATGTTGACGCCTAAGTCCATCCTATGCAAATCTATCAGCCACATTATACACCTGCATAAACATCAATAAAAAGCTTCAGTAAACTTATATTACTACTCGGCATCGACAAATACCAAGTGTATTCCGTAAAAATTCTGTACAATCTACATGATATTTGCTTTCGAGATAATCAGTAACACATGTATCTCCTGAGATATAACTAATTTGACCCATTTAGGTAAGTTGATGTAATAGCTTTTTATGCATCACAATTAGCATTTGAAGATTTATAGAGTAGAATGCGGAGCACAGTAACTTCTTACCCATTTAACAACATTCAATAGTTCATTTGTAGGCCTCGTATTCAGAAACAACAAATGATACCCATTCTCTTGTTAAAGAGTATCAAAATCAGATACACATGAACTACTGAGTATTGAATGCTGTATATTTAAAACATATTAACATGCTAGTATATTTAGTACGTATGTTGCATATAATACTTTGTTATTTAACTTTTTTTCCTAAAAGCATCCTTTATTTACAAAAGTTTATAATTTAGGACTTTGACTATATTTTTTGGATTATGACATGAACATCATACCTGTAGGGAGTTGATCTCACGTCTACTTTTTGTTCCAAATTCCGGCAGTTGTGCTAATCTGTTGGTTGTACAGTTGCGAGAAAGATGAGACCTGGCGTGTTGCGGCAATACAATCGGTGGTGCTTCTCCTAGTATTTGGTAGTTCAATAAAGAATTATGAAGGCTGCAAGAACAGTGAGTCTGTTTAAAGCAACCAACTGTAAGGTATAACAGCAAAACGTCTACAATATCAGGTGCGGAACTGAGATTCCTCACCTCAAGTTTATTGATAAAACCTATAAGACCTTGTTAGAAGTCGATCATCAATCTGACAGAACCTGACGCCAAAACTTATTCAAAAATCAATATGGACACACTTTTGACTCTTGGCCAATCGAGCACAAACAGAAGCCAAAAGCTTATTTTATGAAAAGGCTACAAAGTGGAATTTTATGCTAGGCATTGTAGTTTTTTTTTTTTTTTTTTTTTTTTTTTTTTTTTTTTTTTTTTTTTTTTCATTTCACCATATGAGGAGACTTAGTTCGGACAATCTTCAGTTCTATCACGCATCCAAGAATCTAACCAAAAAAAAGAAAAGAAAAAAGAAAAATCATATAAATATCACAAACGCGTTAAATTCTTTAAAATGGATACTAATTTTGAGTGTTAATCATTGAGGTGAATACTTAGTGTTACATCTTTGAATGTAAGTTTCAGAAACCGTACATGGTATTGATACGTCAAAGAAACAAATACTGACGCTTAAAAGACACTTTGGGCTTTCTATTCATGTTAACCTGAGACACCGCCATGTGATGTATTGCAACAGTTTGCGGTTGACCACCACTTAATGGCTACATTTTCAGTTGCTTATCACAACCACCACTGTGATACAGAACCTGTGAAAAAGCACAAAGCACGTAAATGTCAAGCAACACATATATTATTAGCTAACGTCTAATTACACTCTGGCTGGAAGAAAAACATTAAACTTAGGACACTGCTCGCACTCGCATGCTACTTTCTACTATCAGGCTGATGTGTTCAGGTAGATGTGAGATGATTTGGGTTCAATAACGGTCTAAAAGGGCTACTTTTTAATTCAAAATCGTGAAAAATATAACTCACCCAGATGATTTGTGGGTTATCGAGCAGCAAGATGGTTAGGTTCATATAGAGAGCACGTGGCAAAGTAATTCGCATTCTCCGACCACCAAAGAAGTCGCTGGTCTTCTTTGCTTGCACCTGCTAGTTAAAACCGAGACCATTAAATAACGCAGTTGTACATTTTCCAGCAATAGATGTATCCATAGCATCGCTCATAGATACGATTGAGTGCTATCCTAAATCCACAACCAATGTAAGATAACACTTAAATATAATATATGCTACCAATTAGATGTAAACTCTATAACTGAATTTTTAAAGTTGACTCAGTACCTGTCCAGCCATACAATCAGATTCAGCTTCTAATTGCAGCCTTTCTTCATGGAAATTCTTGAAGCCGTCAAGTGAGGACATGTCAGAAGCCTCAATTTTTTGTTGTGAGATAGAACATATCCATGTATTTAGGGATGGGAAGATCTAGCATTCCAACTTATGTGTCCTCGTCAACCAAGTTCACATCGCAAGCTTCTGTATCATGAGCCGTTTGGACACCGAAAGAATATTGTCGCCCGTGCTGAGCATCACAACGTTAAGGGTTAACTGCACACACTGCATTTGAATTAAAAAACTGGTTAGTCCTTGTTGTTAATAGGTATCCCAAATACCTTTTAAGAATTAGCTAACCAAAAGTAAGCTACTACAAATGGCTAAAGCTCAAATACCTGTCGCCCGTTTTAAAAGGTTGCATCGTTTGGCTTCCAGCATACAGTCACATACTCACCTAAATGCAGAAAAGCATATTCCACCGATAATGATAAGCATGATTGAATTATACAGTTATACCTGATGACCAAAAAAATGTGGTTTGGAACTGAACACTGACAATCATAATGGTTCTATATCGATACTGCCAACGATTGAAAGTTGAAACAAATGCTGATAATAGACAATTAATTGAAATCACTTACTTGCAACCTTACTATATTGGAAACTATAGGCACAGGATCAGGCTGTACATCACGCAAGTATAAGCAAAGCACGCTGCAAGTGCAGACGCACCACGCTTAGATACAACTGAATCTTGTCATTACTTCTTCTTGGTGATTTTGTGCTAACCATCTGCCCAATTTCATAGAAAGTTTAATAAGCAAACCTGAAACAATTTGCATATAAATTCTGGGAAAATGTGATACAGGCATAAAGTTTCTTTACTCTAACCTCGCTAACAACGGGAATAATTTACAACCTGCATAATCAGAAACAAAGTTCAACAAATAGAACATCGCCATTATAAGAGTGACATTTTGGACAAATGTATAAGTGCA
Organism: Artemisia argyi; assembly: GCA_030686995.1. Classification (NCBI taxonomy): domain Eukaryota; kingdom Viridiplantae; phylum Streptophyta; class Magnoliopsida; order Asterales; family Asteraceae; genus Artemisia; species Artemisia argyi. The sequence continues at coordinate 161,360,062 of CM060697.1, read as the reverse complement.
TTACGTCTTATACCTCGATTATTAGTACCTTGATTCCTACACTGCTTGACTGCTGCTAACCACTACGTGCATTGATTATTTGCACGCAAGTTATGACGCGAAATCTTCAATGGCTGATTTATACCTATCAAAATAATACAATACCAAATGTTACTGTCACATAGGTCAAAAGAAGAGAAAATATCGAATATTCACAGTGCAAGAATTTACTACTCCTCAGAATGTAGATTAACCCACCTTTTACAAGCATTTATGTGTGTCTATAATTTGTAGTCAAACTATGACACACATTCTAAAACGGTTCATTTATACCAGTGTAAATTATACAGTCTCAAAGGGTAATGAAATAACTTTTCTGCACATAATTGAAAAACTAAAAGGCTAACATGAATACATGATATGCAAAATAAAGAGCGTATACACTTTTTAGCTAATGATGGATTAACTATCTCGCTAAAAATATCAGAACACCCCTAATTTCACAAAATCCAAAATACAAAGCGTATAAACCAAAGGGGCTGACTGGGCCATACAGAGCGTATACACCCCTAATTTATAAGATATGCATACTCCGTTATCATATTATGCAATCATGTGGTATTTATAGGATATGGAAAATACAGAGCGCCTAATTTCACAAAAATCCCAAAATTAATACAAAAACCCTAATTCTTATAAATATCAAACCTGCGATTTATGATGTGGTATTTTATCATCGTCTATTGGTTTTCCTTTCACGTCCTTCGATCATCCTCAGCAGCAACAGCAGCAGAAATATGTGTAGCGGTGGTTAGGTATGTGTGGAAAACTCTGGAAGAGTAATATGATAACCGGGTTATTAACCTTGTTGCATTATCTGGCCAGCCAAAAGATTGCATTGGATTAGGAGGCCCAAGGAAACAGGCTCACAACCTGGGCCACAGATTTTGGCGGGAAACCATGCAAGCAAGACGACGTCGTTTGAACGTGTTTTAATATAAACTTATAATTGTTTGTCTAAATTGTCATTTAAGATTAAAATTTAAACTGCATTAAAAGGTATTAATAAGGAGTATTTTAGGAAACCAAGTTTTCTCTATTTATAAGTTGAAGAGATATAGCAAAATAATCAAACTTTCAATTATTATAATCGACCATTATTTTTAAATCTAAAATCAATTTTAGTCTTTTACACTTAGTAGCTCGTCATCAACCTTGGTTGTGGACTTGTGGCACGCACAATTTAAGTCTTTTTGTGATTCATACTTTCGTATATCCCTTCAAATTTAACTATGTTCTATGTTCAATCTAAGTTATTTTGTTTACAAACAATCATACATATATAGTACACTTTGTAGGTTTTTTCACCAATGTTTTCCACATCATGGGCGTGAGTTTCATATATACTCGATCTTGATGTTAACTTCACTATAACAAAAGTCAAGAAGGAGGCCATGTCACAATTATAGTTTGCCATAGAGTGTCCTTTCGCCTTTAAGGACATTATATATTGCTAAAAAAACATTATAACGTGACTTTGTCTTGCACCGAATTCAATAGTATTTAATCTTTTGTTCTGACTATCATAGCATTTTTATCAACCAAATGATGGTATGACTTATGAGAAATAATTTTGTATCAAGTTCCAAAACCAAGGGTGCTCTCTCATACGTAGACTTTACACCTGATATAGGAAAAGTAAAACCGTCATGGTATGATTGGATTAGCAATCCCATCAATTCTTGTATAAGTTTGTAATTTTGCCGTATCAACTTGCTAGTTCTGTTTATGTCAGCAATGGTAGATCAGACAAACAGTTACAAAACAAGAAAGGAAGATGAATGAAGCAGAAAGTAAAATGGGGGAAAATTGGTTATGTTTTGATTAACTGCCAAATGAAATAATTACAAAACTATTTAAAGACAAACTATTTACAATATGAGTCCCTCTACTTTTATACAATTTCAATATGAGTCCCTCATCTCTTTTTACACTCCCCTTCAAGTGGAGAGTGGGGTGGAACACACACTCCCAACTTGGACAACTAAGGTTGTGTTTGTTTTTCTCAAAAACCTCTTAATAACATTTTAATCTGACTCAGTCAGACATAACCAGATGTTTAGACCAGAAAGTGTGTCTGTTTTTTTTACCTGTCATTAAGAGGCAGTAAGAGGCAATAAAGATTCAGAGTGTTTGATTTTATCTAATCATTAAGAGTCAGTAAAAAGTAAAAACATCTTGTTGAACTAGATGTTAAAGGGAGTGTCTTAACACCTCTTAATGTCTTATAACTTTGTCTTTTAATGTTTTGTTTTATCTTTTTATATTTTGTTTTCTTTCCATTTTTTTTAATTTTGTTCGCTTTCTTATAGAATGTACATTTAAAGAGAATCATCGCACAAAAAATGGATGTACAAGATAATAATAACTAGGGTGAAAATTCGTGTTAAAATGTTAAATCACAACCCAAACATGTTTTGATGGGTTGAGAATGTCAACCCAAACAGGACCCATTACTAAACGTGTTAACCGTGTCGACCACCCATTTAACAACAACCATAACCCGTTTATTATTATGTCAATGTCAAAGTTAATATGTAGCGGGTGAAAAAGTTTCACACCTAATAAAATTTGTTATATATTTTAATTATAAACATTAATAATTTAACACATTCAGATATTTTTATAAAACAAACACTTTTATATCAGTCAAATTAAGATTTCTCAACCACTTATTCACATTAACTTGGAATCAGATTTAGATATTTCAACCACACATTCAGATTCATATATGCGAATCAGATTCAGATCCATAGTCTCTTAACAAACAAACAACACCTAACTTTGCTGATCCACAGTTACTACTTTGGTGAAAACATATGCCAACTGAGCTTTGGTATGAACATATATGGAGTTAATCAATCCTTATTTCAACTTGTCTATAACATAATGACAATCCACCTCAATATGTTTTGTTCTAGCATGGAAGACATGGTTTGCAGCTATGTAAAGAGCTGCTTGGTTGTCACAATACAAGTCTACTGGCTGCTAATATTTTATTCCCAAATCTTTAAGCAATCTAACTAGCCAAGTAACTTCACAGCAGGTCAAAGCCATAACTTTATACTCTGCTTCTGCACAGGATCTTGCTACTAGTGCTTGTTTCTTAGACTTCCAAGAAATTGGTGACTCACCCAGCAACACACAATAACCTTTAGTTGATCTTCTAGAAAAAGGGCAGCTTGTCAATCTGAGTCACAATAAGCTTTGAGTTTGACAGCCTGCATATGAACTGAGGTAGGAGACTTCATAAATTGACTAAGCAATTGAGTAGTGTAACATATGTCTTGTCTAATTAATTCCATGACTTAGTGACTAATTAATTATCTCAGAAGATGTTTGACAGCCTACATATGAACTGAGGTAGGAGACTTCATAAATTGACTAAGCAATTGAGTAGTGTAACATATGTCTGGTCTGGTTATGGTCAAGTAAAGCAGCTTCCCAATCAGTCTTTTAAACACTTCTGGATAAGAAAGCGGAGATCCTACATCTGCTGAAAGCTTCAAATGTCGATCTATTGGCAACTTGTAAGGTTTACTAGACAAAACACCTACTTTTTTCAGCAGATCCATAGTATACTTATACTGTGAAATAAAAATTCATTGAGATGTTTTAGAGACTTCCAAACCAAGAAAGTAGTTCAATTCACCCAAATCTTTCATATGGCATGCTGAGCTATGCTGAGACTTGAGTTCCACAATTTTTGCTTCATCATTACCATTGTTTAACACTCATCAACATAGACTAGAACTGCAGTGAACTTTGTTCCATTTTTCTTTGTGAACAATGAATAATGAGTCTTTGATTGAAGGAATCCAAATGACATAAGTGAAGAAGACAATTTAAAAAATCATTGTCTGGGAGCTTGTTTCAGTCCATACAAGCTTTTCTTAGATCTGCGCACCAAATAGAAGTACTTTCCTGCATAGACTCTCCATTACCAGAATACCCCAAAGGAACTTTCATGTAGACCTCTTCTACAAATCTCCATGTAAAAAGGCATTGGACACATCCATTTGACATGTGTACCAATCCTTCAAACCTGCAACAGCTAAAAGAGATCTCACTGTAACCATTTTAGCAACAGGAGTAAAGGTCTTTTGATAGTCTACACCATACCTTTGTCTATTCCTTTGAACTACCAATCATGCTTTTTTTTTTCTTTCCACAGTACCATATGCTTTGAGTTTAGTCTTAAAAATCCAATGACTACCAATAGCCTTCTTTCTTGGTGGAAGCTCAGTTACTTCCCAAGTATCATTTTTATCCAAGCATTCAACTCAGAATCCATGGCTCCACACCAACCAGGATCTCTCACTGTTTCATGGAATGACACTGGATCCTTCTGTGCTATCAAAGCTTTTACAAAATCTTGAAAAATTCGCAAAAAGGGTGTTTGGTTCACTTGATTAGCTCTTCGAATATGTGGTAAAACATAATCTTTCAGCTTAGTAAGCAAGTTAGAAGTCCTAGTAGACCTTCTAATAGGTATTTCATGAGTTGAAGTGGAAGAGGATGGTATATTTGCCTGTGGTGTTGTATGAGAAACAGAGGTTCCAAACTGTGCAGGGGTGGCATTAGCATTTGTAGGTTGAACATTATACAACACTTCATCATCCACAACAATAGAAGGACAAAGTGACAAGGTAGAGTAGTAGGAAGTGGTGACAAGAACTGCTGAATACTTTGTGCAAAATAAAGAAAAATATACTCATAAAACATAACATCTCTAGACACAAATGATGTGTGAGTAATCAAATTGTAGAACTTGTAGCATTTTTGTTGACTAGGATAACCAAGAAAAACACATGGAACTCCTCTAGGCTCAAATTTATCAGTAGTTCTAGAAGGATTACTCACTACTACAAAACATCCAAACACCCTTAAATGATCATATGTAGGATTCTTTTTCAACAAGACCTCTTATGGAGTTTTATGATCAAGCACAAAAGAAGGAAGCATTCTGATTAGCAGCATCTGACATCTTGATCGATAAAAAAAAACCCACAAATTTTGACCTAATTTTCAACTAATTTTGGCGCGTAAACAAGAACACAATACTCTGTTTTCAACACACTCTATAACTCACACTCAACAATTTAATATGCCATTGTTGATTAGCTCCGATACCATATCAACGATGGTAGATTAGACAAACGGTTACAAAACAAGAAAGGAAGATGAAATGAAGGAGAAAGTAAAAAAGAGGGAAAATTGGTTGTGTTTTGATTAACATCCAAATAAAATTTTACAAAATTATTTAAAGACAAACTATTTACAATATGAGTCCCTCTACTTTGGTATGATTACAATATGAGTCTTTCAACTCTTTTTACATTTTATAATATATCACTCGTTAAAAAAATTGGGTAATTTTAACAGTAAAATGAGAACCGGAGTATCCCTAACAGTATGTTCTTGAGTTTAAAATTGAGGAGAAAAGAAAGAAAATGGAAAAAACTAAAGATTATCTTGTGTTCTTGAGATTATTTAGAAGAGAAAAGAAGTGAAAGTGGAAGGAAAGTTTGTGTGATAATCTTCCGCCCATATCTGGGAAAAAAAGGAAGGAAATAATTTCTTCTTCACTTCTCTTTTTCTCTTTTCTTTTCTTTTTTTTAATTAAAAAACTTGAGAACATAGCGTAAAGATCTTGGCAGTGGGTATGACTTATAAGTAGATACCAGGAAACAATACAAAGGCTGAAAGTCAACACAATGGAATCTAGTATATACCGCCCACAGTTGCTTCATTTACAATGATATACTCTGGCTATGTTTGGCAAAAGTAGCTGTGAGCAGTAGAAGTGAGCAGTAGCAGTAAGCTGTGAGCAGTAGCCAAAAAAACTCACAGCTTCATAAAGAAGCATTGAGAAAATGAGCTTTCCTAAAAATAGCAAAGCCCACAGCTCTTATGCCAAACGAACACTAAAAATCAAAAAGCTCATTGTTCATCGCTCATTGCCCAAAAAAGCTCCAAAAAGCTTTGTGCCAAACATAGCTTCTGTGTTTCAATATTTGTTAATTAAAAGATATAATTTGATTTGTTACTAAACATATTTTTGATTAATAGTTTGATATAATCTGTGAGGGTAAAGATGTAGGATAACTTTTCACTTTAACATTATTTGTTTTGAACATGTCTAGTTTCCAAGTGGAGTAGTAGTAGTCATATTTTGACTAGTTTATTTGAAGGTAATTTTAGTATTTGACTAGTTTGTTTGAAGGTGATTTTTCTTTCTTTATTTCCTACAAAACAGTAAATTGTTTGATATTTAAGTTAGTTTCTTCATTCAGTTGTATATATATTTGAGTATCCACAAGACTACAAGTAGATGAATGTTTAGTTTTAAACTCACTACAAGAAAAAGGCCGGTATACGAGCAGTACACCGTGAACGCTTCGTTATACATATATACATAAACATGACCTTTTGCTTTTTTATACCGATGATTGACGTAATCATTTAACTGTGCAAAGAAGTCGACATTTTGGTATATTTAATTTATTTAGTTTTCAATGTTTATGTAGTGATACGCAAAGAAAATCTACCATATTATATGATCACATTTTTGTTGCGTGACCTCTCAGTTTGTTTCTCTAAACATGTTGGTTTTGCTACCAGGGACGGAGCCACTAAGTACTTGGGATGGGCCATGGCCTACCCTGAAATTTTACTCCGTATTAGTAATTCTCTCCATATATAGTAAATTGTAATGTATTTATTCCACCAGCTTGTTCTTTTGCCCACCCCAAAGTAAAAGTAGTGGCCCGTCTAGATACAAATTAGGAGGAATGTGGCATTCTGGCATTAAATTAAAAATAAAAATGAAGAAAGTTTGATCGGCAATAAATGAGCAAAATAATTATAACCTAATGAACTACACCATTCTTCAATTGTTGATATGTTTTACTTGTCACGAGTATAAAAATAAAAAATTGATGGTTATTTTATTTTTTCTAAGAAAGGCAACATTATTATTGTTCCGGGCTAATACTTATACTACTTATAGTTTGAAGATTTTTTGGCCCACCCAACTAAGAAATCCTGGCTTCGTCACTGTTTGCTACCAACTCTTCTCATTAAGATACATACCCATTATTCATTCCTTCAGTGTCTTAGTATTGTAAATCTTTGTAATCCTTGCTAATATTATGTATCCAATGCATATACCCCCCTTTCCTACTTTACTAATAGGATACCTACATTCATAAACTTTTGGGCTACACGGTCAGACTACCAAACCGATTTTAACCATAAGTCTTCATCACTTTAAGCAAACGAGGCAAACATCATTTTGTTGTTCCACAAGTCGTGATACTCCACGTCGTGCGCGTTGGAGTGGTCCAGCTTGAATGATATGGAAACATTTGGGTTGTTTCGAAAAAGGCATGATGCCATGGTGCACTTGGTATCATGCCATTTTTTTCTCGTTGCATACTCGCTCTCTAATGCATAGACACGAAGCACTGTTGAAACACGCAAACTATTAATTCATTTCACAGCTTCAAGAAGATGTCATTTGACTACTACTTTTTTGGGCTCTCATTTCTTTGAGAACCCTTGTGTAGCAATGACATCATATTAGAGCTGTAAAAGGGACTCTTCTTGTAAGATCCAAAAAGGGAGACCTGGAACCCTTAGTCCGCATGAGAGAGATATGTGATACCAAAACCTTGTCATGCAATTGCAACGGCGAGATGCGCGTATAGTAGTAATGATTGTCATGCAAAAGTCTCTTTGTACCCTTCAATTCTTTCTCTTTTATTTATTGTATATCTTCACAAAACGAGAGTAAAATCCATTGTTCATTTGGACTTTCATCTTTGTAATAATACGAGTAATTTATTAATTACGATGTTTGTTAGGATACATTGTAATAGATCTTGATTATTTACAACATGAATGTGTTCTTAATAGCAATGGTGTGACATTTACTATCTAACCAAGTTAATTATGAGTAAAAACTTAACCATTCAATACTTAATAATATTTGTTGTTAAAATCTTATTACTAACTTGTTAGCATTAAAGAAAAGTGATGGTCATTCTCGACTTAGTAACTTTGTGACGCGTCGTAGTTTATATAATAGAATAGTCAATGGACTCGTGGATTGGGCTAAGCTAATAGGATAGTAGTAAAATGTACAAGCTTACTCTTTATGCAATCCAAGCCCAATCCAATCCAAGTCAAGCTCATAGAAAGCCCATCCACTAATATGTGATGGAAGTATAAATACCTCCAAATGTGCTCATTTGGAGGTGTGCCTTGACATTGTTGTGTGTGTTTCTAGTGTGAGAAATATTGCAAGTTCCATTTCCTTTCTCTCTATACACCGTCATCGCGCTTGTGTCACAAAGCTTATATTTGTGTGATTTCATAATTAATATTGGGTCCTAACATAACTCTATATATGTCAGAATTCCATTAAGTGTTGTTCTACAATGCGATAAATTGCGATATACGACGATATTGCAATCACAAGATACTTAATGTCAGTTGTGGATAAAATTTAGTGACGCCCGATATAATAAAAACTTGTCACGCACCTCGTTATGAGTTATCTTGAGAACTGCCATAAATTACTTCTATTTGAGTTTTAAGTACTTGGGAGAGCAAATGCTAGAAAAGTACAAGTTTTGAGCTCGATTGGACGAAGAACAAAGAAAAACGACAAATTCAGCAGCGTGATCGACATGTGACATGGTCATTGAATTGTGACCACTCAGTGTTTGGAGACGGCTTGAAGCGACGGTGTCAGAACATCATAATGTCGTCACAACCATAAGGTGACGCCATCAAAACAAGGCGGTGGACAACCGATACCCTAATTGGACGGCGAGCTGACGACGTCACACCCATAAAGTGGCGCCGTCACAGCCAAAAATCTATAAATATAAATGCATATTTTTCATTATTTAGTGTGTAACTTTGAAGGAACTTTTATACCCGAATCCTAGTTGGTTTTTAGCAGTTTTGTAATGCTTTTTTTGTCTATTGAATACTTTGTGTATTATTGAGATAACTTATCTATTCAATCATGCTTAACCTTAATTGTATGACTTGTTTAATTGATTATTTCTTTATTACTATGCTAGGCTAAACTTAAGTAATATTTATTATTTAGAATTGCATGAAATCTAGTTATTGATTGCTTGTTTATCGTCTCTTGTCAATGATGTGTACGTTAGGAGTTGTAAAACTCACTATATACCACTTGGGTAGCTTGAATGTCCACTAAAACGTGTCTAGTTAATGCTTATGTCTTAGGTTATTAGTAACAAAGAGTATTTATTGCATGAATTAGTTATTCAGTGGGTTATTGAGATTTTTTTAGGTAAAAGGTTGTTACACCCAGTAAATTTATTACTCCAAAAAATAGTTAAGTACATAGGATGTGAGTAAATATCACATCTCAGCTCATTTAATAGGCGAAATACAAATGCACTAAGTGTGCTTCAAACCAAACCAATCATAAGAAAGACAAACCAATCTTATGAAAAACTATTAAATAAACTACTTGCGTCTAATATGACCATGAACCTTAATATCATTAGCATCACAGAAAGCAAGCTAATTGCTCTTCCATTAAATCTTCACACTCATCATCATCATAAGAGCTATCATCATAGTCATCTTTCTAACGCTTGTATAAGCTCTTCATTTTGGTTCCACCTCCGCTAATTGAGGATTTCGTAGCCTTTGAACTTCTTGATGCCATAAATCTTAAGGTATCATTAGCATCCTCTTTAATGTGTTTCGAAAGCTTTAAATTTATAATGCTAGTTCTACTGATTCCTTAATACACAAAACACACGAGTAAAGTATAACCCCCGTTTATAGTAAAGAGTTTTGGTAAGACCAGGTCGTTCCACAAGGACTGAGGTTGTGCTTGTATATCAATTAACTACTCAAAATGAATCTAGAAAGAGTTTGGATAATTATGCAAAGACTAAGATGAAATTCAAGTATTGGATATGTATGATTACTTGGATTGTTTTTATAACTCAATGATGGTCAATGATGATCTCAATGATGGAGCAGGTTCAATCAATGATTAGTTGTTTTTTTCAAAATAACATTTCATGGATTAACAAGTTTGATTCAAGACTTATGTTTGCTAGTATTTGGAAAAGTGGTTAACAAGCTCAAAGACTATTTGCAATGCTGAAACTATATTGTTTAGAACTAAACAAAAGCGATTTCTCCATTCAATTGATCAAAATACATAGACATATTTTGAAAACTATATAATACAAATTGGATCTTTCGAACTTTTCCAATTGACAACTATAATCAAAAGTAACAAACAATGGATGCCAAGTTTAGAGCATAGCAAGATTTCAACATAAACAAGAAATCAAGATGAGATCATATCATAACCAATCACTTTATTATATTAACATATCCAAGCAACCATAAAGAGTTTAGCCTAACATGGCTTTAGTAATCATGCTTACAGTGATTGATTCGTTTGAAATGAGCAACATACTCTGTAAATTATTACAATGATTGAACTACCGTCACTAACGATCACTATAATAATACCAAGGTAGCACTTCAACGTATTGAAACTTTGACTTCACTTGATCACACCAATTGTTGTAATTCGATATAAAAAGGTTATCAGAGGTTTAGAATAGTTGGGATGAAAGTTGTGTTCTAGTGAGACGAATTTAGGCTCTATTTATAGGCTAGGAGTAACTGATCAGATTCTGAAGTACGCCGCTCTTGGAATAAGATCGGCGGGCTTCACTTTCGATACCGGCGGACTTAGATACAAATCAGCGGGCTTCAATAGATTTTTTGGTGCCAAAGGTTCATTAATTGAACTGAAGACCGACGCACTTTGCATTAAAGATTGTCGCGATTTATATGCTGACTCAGATTTGCACACGACTCATTACGCTCCCGTAACCGGCGTACATTACTTGAAAGGACGGGTTCTTTTATTCTTGGCAGGCAAAACTTTGCTCTAGAAACCATATGGTTAAGATGTGCACACTTTATCTTGGTTCTTGAAGTTCTTTGTCGATTGGAACTGAAATGTATTTTCATGCAATTAAGTATCGAAAGTCCATAGAATCTAATAAGAAACTAACAAATAACACTTTATAAAATATATATAATTCGAGCTTCATCACTCTTCCACTTCATTCTCTCTATCATTATCCTCATTATCCAAGTTAACAACTTTACTATTACCAACATTTCCATCGCCATTTTTCGAATTAAGTGAATCACTGGGAATTGTCACAACATCTTTTTCAACCATATTAAGAACATCAAAAAGATTTGAATGTCACAATTTTTGTTGAACTAGTCACATCACCCATAGGTTTCAAACAAGATTTAATACTATAACTGGACATATTAGAATGCGTACCTTTCAGTTTAGCATGCTTATTGTCCGTCTTCTTTGTAGTCACAAGTCGGTAGACTAACCGAGACTTAAGAAAGGTGAAACCCTTGACGATTTTCTGCTACTTTGTAAGGCTTTTACAGCCAATTTATCCATGCTATTGAAGATAAGTAATTCATCTTTAATCATTCAATATGTCTATGTGTTTTTTGATTTTATGTTTTACTTTTTTTCACTTTAACATGCTAGGCTAGATCTATTAGTGTTTGCTTAGACTTAATGAAACCTAGTTATTAATTATTAATTATCATCTCTTGTTTAATTGGTTGTTAGCGTTAGGAGTAGGAAAACTGGCTATAATCTTACATGTGTTAGCTTGATTGTCCGACTTAACGCCTTCATACCCTAGAGTGCACTGGTGATTTATTTTCGTTGTATTTATTGCGTGAATTGCGGCTTGTAGATCCTAAGGAGATGACTTTTGTCACTTGTAGATCTAGGGTTTTTTAAAGGAGACTTATACATTCATAGAGGTAGGGGATTTGACACCGCCCTACAACAACAAAGGAATACAATGCGCCAATTAAATAAGGATGTGACAATTCGACTAAAGAGTAAGAGATAACTAGGGATTAAGATAATCTAAGTAAACATGTTTTCCTTATCATAAGAGTTATCACTTTTACTTTTCTGCATATTTAGTTTAATTAGTTTTAATTAATTAGTTAGTTGAAACACCTACTATCCAAACCCCGAGATTTTATTTTGCTTTATAGAAAATATAAAAATACAAAAGAATCCTACCTCACCTATAGACCTATATCGTCATACACATCGGCCTTCACAACACTATTCCCCTAGAGAACGATCAATCCCCCGTGTCTTGCCTATACTACACTACAACGATTTGGTACACTGCCTAGGAAGATTGTAAAACTTATGTAGGTTTTTGCAAATCTCCCATCAACAACGTTATAAGGCAAGTTATAGCCCTATAACTCATCTCTATGACTTGATACCACACCAAGGCTCGCGTTAGAAGGTTTCGCGTCAAATTTTCTAACTGAGATATAGGGCATTGTTTGTGTTTTATTTTTGTTTTATTGAGTTAAAGTGTGGGTCACGGAATATCCTATAAATTGAGAGATAGAATGGGGTGTTTTTGGGTTAAGTTGTAGAGAAAAAATTCTAAGGTAACAACACTTTTTGCTATAAAACGAGCCCTATTGCTCATGGGCACCTAGTGCTCTAAGGATGCAACTATGCAAGTTCAGTTTTTGAAAGTTACATCAATGGACGTTTTCTTTTCTACGTCAATATTTGCATGTTTGTCTGAATTAAACACCTTTCTTTAGAAAGTAAGCACTATGAAAGATGATTATCTTGAGAGGTTATACATATTACACGAGTGCTCCGTGCATACACTGAGATTTTATAACGGCAAAAATTTATAGTTGTGATATTGTAGTTATCAATTTCATCAACTATGAACTAACACAACAATAATAAGAAATTGTAATATTGTGTTTTGTATAATAAAGTTTGTAAATGAACTTTCTAAAATTATTAATATTGGGATTAAATATAAGAAATATTCTCTTTTTCTTGAAACTACGTTTAAAAAGAAATTTCAAAAGTTTTCATGTAATAGAAATAAACTATAGAGTTTTGCAAATAATAAAAAATAAAAAATAATAATAAAAATAAAAAATAAAGGTAGACTCAAACAACAATATCTTTGTATAAGTAGGGGTAATTGAGTCAAGCCGAGCTTGCGCTTAACAAGGCTTGAGCTTGGCTTGAAATTTATAAGGTAGACTTGAGCTTGGCTTGATAGCTTCACGGGCTTTAATCATTCAGGCTTGAGCTCGGCTCGTGTAATGCTCGAGTAAGGCTCGAGCTCGGCTCAACAAGCTGGATTTCATATATAAACATTAAATTTGATAGTTAAACTCATTAATAAATTCAAGAAAATACGCGATAAACTTGAGAGGAAATAACTTATACAAAACATTCGAGAGAATTATTGTTTAAATTTTCTACGAATATTTAATTATTATACCAATATTCACGTTAGTTTTAAGTTATTTATATAAATATGTATACTAAAAATATATGGTTCTTGAAAGCTTGAAAAGCTCGATAAAAGCTTGAGCTCGAGCTATTAAAAGCTTGAGCTTGGCTTGTTATGTGTATCGAATTTGTTTATTAGGTTTGGGCTAGCTCGGGTTTGAGTTCGATAAAGCTCAACTCGAACATGTTAAGCTAAATTTCTTTGCACCCGTATCTATAAGTAGTAGATGCTACAACACATTAAATCTGGTTGTCATTTCCGTCTTTCTAAGCCATTTATTGCCTTCCATATTTTTAAACCTTAAACGTTATATACGGTTATAAAGGACCATACTAAGTTTAAAAAAAAAGGTATAAAGGTCCATACGCTCCGTCCCATTTTTATAGTCCCCCAACAAATTTTCCTTTAGTGCAATTAATGCAAAATATTAATTATCATTTTTACCCTTATATTTAAACTAAGTTTCCTTTTAAAATCCTCTCTTAAATTTTACAATAAATAACCAAGGGTAAAGTAGTGAAATTAGAAGTTTAGTATTTGTTATGTACTGAAAGCGGAAAATTCTTTTGTAAGATAATTAAAATGAGACGTAAGGAGTAAAAGATATGAATGTTAACTTTAAAATAATAGTATTGCCAAGTTTGTATTGAGTTATACATTTAATATTGTCACAACTAACACCTAGGTAGTGTTACCATGGCGAAATATTTGGAGAGGCAATAGGTTTCGGGATAAAAATTAGAAGAGAAAAACGCACAGTTCACAATAAACTGGAAGATAAGCACAGCTTTTTTTTTTTTTTTTTTTTTTTTTTTTTTTATTATTTTTTGTTTGGTTTTGCATAGCTTTGTTTCATTGGTTTCCTTAAGCTTTCCCCTAACGTAAAACAAACATCAAATAACAATATCAAATTTACTACTATACTTTTTTATATTTGTTTGTTATCATAGTGTCCGACATTTATGTCAACTAATAAACGAGTTTTGTGTCTACTGCTGCACATACTACAGTTTCATATGCATCGCACGTCATAATTCGAACTTAAGATCTTTAATAATGACATCATGTCTGAGATGCTCTATCAAAGACCATGTAGAACCAATTTTTACAATAGAACTAATCAAACAATTTTAGTCACTAATTTTTTTTATTAAAATAAAAAAATAAACTTTCACCTTTTTTTAAAAAAGTTAAATATCTCGCAAACCGTAAATCGTTACGCGAAAAAAAATACCATCGCGACGAGAATTAAATTATCTTTCTATAGACATGCATTGTTATATACTTTCGACGAACTTTTTTTTTACGACGAACAATTTTTTTTTAAAAAAATTCCGCCCAAAAAAATCATATATGATTTGTAAAAATCATATGTGATTTGTTAAAATCAAATCATATGTGATTTTTACGAATCATATATGATTTTTATAAATTATATATGATTCGTAAGAATCATATGTGATTTGTAAAAATTAAATCATATATGATTTTTACGAATCATATATGATTTTTCTGAGCGGAAATTTAAAAAACAAGTTCGTCGAAAAGATGTAACAATGCATATTAATAGAAAGATAATTTAATTCTCGTCGCGATTGTATTTTTTTGTAGCTTGAAGATTTACCGTTTGCAAGATATGTTGTTTTTAAAAAATGTGAAAAATATAAATGGATGACTAAGATTGGTTGATAGGTTTTATGATATTTATAGGTTCTTCATGGATCTCAACTCTTATCAAGGATATATGTTTTACAAATTCTTGTTTACCAATTACAAATATTAAGTTTGTGAATGATATACATTCAGATTAATTATAGTCGGCATGCGCCACAAGAATGTTCTATGCAAAGCCTAGCCATGCGGCTAGTTCCTTTCTGATAAGTGATAACATTACCACAAAGTGCAACGAACTGTTTTTCTTATAGTAAGCCAAGCACAATCGGATTATACATTAACTCAAAAGTACATACGGATTTGCAAGTTGCAACCAACTGTTTTTCTTATACTATAAGCCAAGCACAATCGTCACATATAACTATATAAGGTGGCAGAATCAACACGGCTGAAAGATGGAAGTTTTTTTAATGCCTATATATCTAATAGTTATATACATTTGTTTCAAGTAAAATATATTACACTCCATGCAGTAATATTGAAACAGAAAATATTAATTAGTAAGTATGCAGATGCGTGTGTTGTTGGGGGTATTGAATACAGTAAGAGCGCTGGGTGTAATGGCAAGCCCCAAGCTCCTCATTCGGGCCCCACCATGCCACATCACCAAAACACCCCAACTTCAACAAACCACAACAAACCCCCCTCACCAAACAACAAACCTTCACTTCCCCATTCGGGCCCCACCTCTTACACACTTATTTTTTTATTCATTTCATTAAATAAATTAAATTAATTTCACAAATACTTAAAAATTAAAAAACATACTAATTTTATTTCATAAAATAAAAAGTTACAATACGGAAGAAAAAAAATACGATACGAGGAAAAAAAAAACACGCATACAATATGGAAAAAAAAAACGATACGGAAAAAAAAAACATACGATACTAATAGGAAAAGTAAAACATTTTATTCGTCATCTTCGCGGTCGAGATTTTGGTATTTCTGAGTTATTCGTGCTTGTCTCTTGCGAATTACTTCGGCTCTAATCGGGTCAGGGCAAGTGTTTGGATCGAGCATTAGCATCTGCATATCCTGCCACTCCAACAACGCAGCTTCTTTCTCGAACGCCTTTTCCTCCCTCTTCCTCCGCGCCTCGTAACAAGCCGTTTGAGCGTCTTTCGCTTGATTATACTTTTCGGATAATTGTCCCGAAAAAGTACTCGTTTGACTCCCCCCGGAACTCGCCGCACTCGACGTTTCCGTCGACTTTTGTTTCTTTCCTGGTCGCCTGCTGCTTCTTTCGGGACGAGGTCGTTTGTCCGGCCCGAATATATCCTCAAGACATGTAATGTCTAGAGGTTCTTCAGCATCCCATTTCGGGTAGCGTTTCAGGATTTCCCAAACATGAACCAAAGTGAAACCCCTTTGTCCAAAACGTAGTGAGAAGTTCGTTTTGGCATTCTCGACATGATCATGCTCATTTTCACCACTGCGACGCTCTAAATGTTTATAAATAGCGTTGAATTTTTGGCAGTCGGCATTGATCCTTGTCCATTTACCGGATAGCATGTTTTTTGTTCGTGGGGCTTCAGTAGTCCGCTCGTTGAAAAGTGCATGAATTTCGTTCCAAAAAAATTCATTCTCTTTGTCATTTCCGAGCTCCTCGTCTTGAGAAACTTCTATCCACGCTTCCGCAAGAATATTTTCTTCTTTTTTCGACCACAACTTTCGCGCACGCGTATTATCAGCTTCTTCCAAGTCTTCGTCATCGTCCGCGTCCAAATTTACGACGTTTTTTCCTCTTTGGGCTTTGGTTTTTTTTCCTCGGCCTTTGGCCGGTGATCTTGGCTTAGGTACTTTAAAAGTACCTTGATTTGGTTGTGTCGGTTGTGTTTGAGGAAAAGTGGATGGTTGATTCGGGTTATAAAATTGTGGCGATAAATTGAATTGTTGTTGACTTGTGAATCCTTGTTGAAAGGCTAATTGTTGGTTACGGTAAATGTCACTCGGATTTAATGGTTGTGAACCGTATGGCGGTGAAGGGTTTGGAGACGAGGGACTAGAAGAGTTTGAGGCTCCCCCGTATGGACGTTGGTTTGACGTTAAGAGGTTCGTGAAATAACCTCCTTCGTTTGGGTTTTGAGACATTTTTTTGTTGATTAGGAGAAGAGGTATAGAAAGGTTTAGTTTAGATTTGTGAATGTAGTGAAGAGAATGGAAGAAGAAGGTTGTATTTATAGTTGTAAAAAAGGGTAGGAAAAAAAAAAAAAAAAAAAAAAAAAAAAAAAAAAAAAAAAACCGTTGTATAAACGGTCGAATTTTCAAAAAAAACAAAACAAACCAAACGTAAACCTGCACATTTGTCAGCGCTTTGCTTCGCCGTGGCCACGGCGAATTAGCCAACGGCGAGCAACGGCGAGGCATGATCGGTGTGGCGGCGAGCAACGGCTCGCCGTTGGATCTGCCAGCTCGGACGGCGAGCCATGGTTCGTCGACCATACCCAGTGCTCTAAGTGGGAATTAAATTTTAACAAATATGGGACCTCCTCAAGACCATGAGAAATCTTGTTTTTCAAATTGGCATAACATTAAACCTGTTACAGCAAAAGTAGTTCGATCAGTTTCAGAGACATTATAGAGTGGGCACATGAACTTTCCTGCAACAGTAATGCCACTGCATGCCAGCAAGCATATGATCATGCATGCACTATATATACACTCATTACTTATCTGTTATTCCGAATTTAGTAGGTTAAAAAACATGATATCTATGAATTTCTCATTATATATGTATTGGAGTCAGTTGAAAATATATCTTGGGAAAGAATGAAATCTAATACTTTTGTGTGAATTGGTAATTATAACCTTGACAGAATGATTTTTTGTGTCTTGATTCTCTTTTGGGTTTGGAAAAAAATGAAACCATAATTTATATTTCGTTTTCAGTCCGGATTTTGAATAGTGAGGGTTTGAAAATCGGAACTGGAACATACACATGCACATATATATTTTCTAGGGCGGGGCAGCTGAGTCCAATACATTGTCTTCCACATAAGTTTTTGCGACATACTATACATACATATTCATATATAAAATAACCATGCATCGTAATATTAAACCTAAGGGCAGTGGCAGCCATGCCGTTGAGGCAGCGGTTTGCCCCCAAACCGCCGGGGAACACCGCCGCCACCCCAGCGGTTTGGGTGGGCGGTTTGGTTCAACGGGTAACTTCACAGCCGCGGTTTGGTTATTTTTTGAACGTTTGAAAAGTAAAATGTGAACGTTGGGCATTGAATTTTGGTTTTTTGAACGTTGGCTTGGAACAAAAAAAAAAAAAAAAAATCCTATAAATACTATACTATATCACATACATATTTCATACTTTTATCATCTCTATATCTTAAAAATCATCTCTATATCTTAAAAAAAAGTGTAGCATGGATCAAAGAAAATCTAGCTCAATAAGGCGTGGTCGTGGCGTTCGTGGACAACATTTTCGTCCGAAAGTTGCAACTCAACAACACCCTCATTCGGCCTACTATCCCCAACCTCCACCACCGGTTCAACCACAATTCTTTCAAGAACAATATTATGCACGACCTCCACCACCGTTGAATCCAAGTCAATATAACGTAATTATGACAAATGAGTTCAACCCGTTTTGTGACTACCGTGAAGGTCCTTCACGTGGCGAGCCTAGTGTTGAGCGCGAACTACCTCTATATGATGATGATGATGAAGAGGTTGAGTTTGTCCCCGAAACGCAACAACAAACTCATACCGGTATTAATTTCTATACGTTATTATTTTTTTTATACGTTATTATTTTTTTTTATACGTTAATTTTTTTTATACGTTAATTTTTTTTTATACGTTATTATTTTTTATATAGATGAAGATGTTCAAGTTGTGAAAGTAAAAACTAAGGCGGATAAAGTGGTTTGGACGACGGCCCAAGAGGTTGCTTTGGCAAAAGCGTGGATATATGTGTCGACATGTCCAAAAGTGGGGAATCAACAACGTAGAGAGAAATTTTGGGAGAGAATTACCGAACACTTCACTCAAAACGTGAAAGGTGTTACCCGATCTCATCATTCATTGAACACGAAGTGGACAACTATGAATGCCGCCATGGGTGTCTTTAACGGGCTATACATCCAACAAGTAATTTTTTTAATAATTTTCTTAATTTATATTTTGTTAGTTTATATACTTGTGTTAATTTATATACTTTTGTTAGTTTATATAATTGTGTTAATTTATATATTTTTGTTAGTTTATATAATTGTGTTAATTTATATACTTGTAGAAGCGTATTCAGGAGAGTGGATGTGGCGATATGGATGAGTTGAAAAATGCCTTGGCCGATTTTAATAAGAGAAATAAAGGCAAATCTTTTACTCATATTGATACATGGGAGGTTGTTAGGGGAGAACCGAAATGGTTGGAACAACCATGCTTTGTTCAAACATCTTCGGCATCTAATTCCGACAAACGAAGAAAGTCGTCGGAATCTACCTACTACGAGTCGGGAAGCAATGAGCATGTCGAAACTGTTATTCCCGATCTAAATGATGACACAACTCCAACAAGGAAAAGAAAAGGGAAAAAGATTGCTAGCGAGACATCGACAAAGAATAGTGTTGTTGAACAATTCGAGGCTTACACGTCAAAAAAATCACAAATGTTGGAGGAGGAGATGGAAAAAAAACGTGCAAATGATGCATTGGCCGAAAAGTTGATGGCGGCACAACTCGAGAGTGTTAAAGAAAAGCAAATGTTTCGGGCCTTGAAGTTCTTTAACGAACCGCATGATCACATAACCAATCAGGCTGTGCGAGATTTCACTATTGCTAAAAACGTCAGATCGCGGAGAAATATGGATGGCCTACGGATTTTTAGAATAATTATGTTTTTTTTTCAAGTATTGTGTAATTTTCTTTTTAAAGTATTATGTATTTTTATTTTAATTATTAATGAAATATTATGTTTTTATTAAATTATTTATTTATGAAAAAGAAAAAAAAAAAATTGGTGGTTTGGGAGGTATGAAAAAAGTGTGGGTGAGGTGGAATGATATTATTGATTGGTTGGGAGGTATGAATTTTTTTGGGAGGTATGGTTGTCACCACCCTAAGGAGTAACTTATAAATTAAATCATAAATCAATACCAAATTCAAGCTGGTTAATGAATTACTCCGTACAACATATTAAGTTCCGGATCAAGTTACAAGTTACAACCACTCGATCATATTAAAACGAGAGATGTGTGATTAGACTTCGAGTCTAGCGAATCTATCTGTAATGGGACCCAATTATTAGTTACTACTAATTTTTTTCATATAAGACATAAGTCGGTGTGGTTTGACTTCACTGCTATGTGTATTCATATGCATAACTTTATTGTTCATGTTATAGGTTTCACTTCAAGATCAATCGGGCTGGCTTTTAGCCACAACATGGCTAAAAGTTTGCCGCTAAATTATGACCATATCTAAAGATCTTTAGCCGCAACTCTGACAGACATTTAGCGACGACACCTCTAGCCATGTACGGCTCTGACAGACCTCTACATCGATCGTTGTATATGTACGAGCTCATGGATGCCGTTACACCTGCTCTAACGATCAGCTTGCAGCCACTTTAAAGTTTAAACTACTACAAAAAGTTCTATGTGAATGCTCAAAATTTTAGACGACTTAATGGACTAATTAATATGTCTCTGAAAATAGTCGAAAACCAATATCACATAATTCGACCCATAAATACGTAACATGTGTATTTAGTATTTACTATAGGTAATACAACTCAATGATATTGATGGCAAATGTTGATATATAGGAGTCATGTATGCGCATGCATGTGTGCTACGGAGTATATACCATTACAATATTTCTAAGTATAGATTCCATCATTTCTAAATTAACAATGATAGAAACACAAAATAAATTCACAAAATACATCTATAAAAAAATGTGTCATTTTATGATTGACTTATAAATTAGAAAAAGAGAGATACAATAAAACATTACACCAATTATGAATTAACATATATTTTTGTGAATTTAATTTTATGGTTTTATCATTGCTCTTTTTACATACGCAAAGGGTAAATTTCAAATTACTCGAGGGCGAAAATAAATGTGCCCCATTATTCCAACACCAAGCATATCTACATATGTAAAAGTTACACACAAACGGGTCTTTAGTATTTCTGCATCAAAAAGTGAATCCCTAGCATTTCTAAATATGCAACAATGCATACGATGGTCTTAAATACTAGATATATATTTTAAAATTTTGATATAAATTTGAGGCTTTGAGCAACAAAGATCACAGTGCCACTAAAACTAAAAACACAAGCAGTATGTAACAATTCACTTGACAAATAAGACAGCCTTTCAAAAAAAAAAAAAAAACTTGACAAATAAGACACGTATAGTACTTCATTTTAACTGGGCGGGTATTTTAGTTTAACAAATACTCATATACCAACTAGTCTAGTTCGAATACAAACACGATCTTCATTAACTTTCATGTTGGGGTACCTATTTGACACTTTTGCTTAATTTTCGAGAAGTATTTGATATTTGTATGTGTGTATATATTAGTTGGTGGTTTTAAGTTTTAACCAATAAACTAAGTTAGTTTCTAATTTCTGTTGTGTATAAATATATGATTTTGGTGTTGACTCAGAATTAACAAAACTTTTTTGTCGAGAAAATAGTTTTGGCCGGAAAATATGGGGTTAGCCGGAAAAGATGATGTTGACCGGAGTATAAACAAAGAAGATGAACATACCACCAAAACATAGACACTTGGACGCCACGTGTATGTCATGTCATCATTTACCTGTTTAGCGGGTCATATTATAACGAAACAATTATTCAAAAAATGAGTGTTCATAGTTGTATTTAATTTTACATGTTTAGCATAATGGTACACGACGGAAATCGTGTTTTTTTTTTTTTTTTTTTTTTTTTTTTTTTTTTTTTAGACTTTCCCCTTTTATTATACCAAAGCGGAAATAACATCGCTTTGGTAATTTAGAATGCTAGGGAATGCAAAAATAAATCTTGAATTGACACTAGTTGTTCTCATGTTTTCTTAGTGTTCAAAGACACTCTTTTTTTTTTAGATCAAGTCGTTATAAAGTGAACTTAAATTGGCACGAGTGGGTAATGAACCCTATTATCTCATATATACCAGCCATCATTATCCATTTACACGTGTCTTTTTCTTTTTTCTTTTTTTCTTTTTTTTCTTTTTTCCGGTTTATATTTATTTGAGTTGTATCCTTATAGCTTCTCGTTAGAAGCTTTTCCTTATATATATATATATATATATATATATATATATATATATATATATATATATATATATATATATATATATATATATATATATATATATGCTAGTATGTTGAATGAAACTCAATATATAAAAACTCTTTATAGTCGACCGAAAGTAATTAGTGGCTGACGTATAATTATCATAAAGTACTATTTTTTTTTTTTCTTTTTTTTTTTTTTTTTTTTTTTTTTTAAATATAGTATGCATTTAATGTAAAACTATCAAAAAATCATTAAAAATCAAAATTCACACTACGATGTTTTTCGAGTGGTATGCATGTGCATGCCCTCTGTCGGTATGTCCATCTTTGAAAGTAATAAACCATGTGTGAGACGCTTCCAATGAATCGTTCATAAAAAAACCTTCAAAAGATAAGTTGTAATTCAAGTAATATAACAAAACCTGGCAAACCCTTGAAGCTTTTATCACCTTTTACGTTACATGATGACTAACCGAAACCTCAAGAAAACCCTTTTGATCGAGAACCCTTTGTGCTGAAACCTTAGTCACTGAGAAACCCTTCAAAGACAATTGCATGAACTTGGTTTCCAAAAACTTCAAACCAAGCTCTAATGCCAATTATTGGTATGTAGATCCAACAAACCGGAATACAAGAGCAAATTAAAATGTAATCAAATTGAGCGAAACACATACACACGAACTTTTTGTACTCGAACGATAGTAATAAGTCACACACGAGAGGTTCTCAATGATTAGTTTGTGAAAAACCTTTTGAAGAATGACACAACTGAAACATCACCCCTCACCTCTTTTTATAAAAGTCGGGGATAAAAATCATAACCCTTACGATGCAAAGAAAGACATAAACAAGCGCCTAAAGGAATCGGCTATGCTTTCCTTGCAAGGCAAGCAAATGTCACCATTATTGTACTAGACTAAAGAAGAGCTAAAATAAACACTTAACTCCCAAGACTATAAGCTAATATTAATACTACACATATACACCAATTAAAAATTAAACACTTAAAAATACATACGGATTAAGTATTAACCAATAGGTAACCAACATATCTCCTTTTAATTAACTCGTAAAAATGTAATTCTATCAACATGCATGTATGAATCTAATAAAGATATCCTATAAGAGATATTAACTCCAAATCTTTATGACCAAAGTACGTAGGTTTATTGAGAACTTGTTGGCATCAACAACCTGAACAAAGACACTCAAGTCGAATAAGTGAATGAAATTTGTTGTGACAGAGAGAAAGCGAAAACATTAGTTGAATCGTCATGAAGAAATATAGAGAGTAATGAATGAGATCTTAAATGCATACTGTAAAACATCAACTACCCATTCTCACTCATCCATAATTCATCTTTATATAAAGCAATACAAACCATACTCACTCAGTACCATCTCTTCCTCTTTCAAACAACCATGGAGACACCCAGAAGAACCCAAAGCACTTGTTTTCTCATTTGGGGTCTTGTTGCAGCTTTGCTTTCCCACAATGTCTTTTCTACTTCTTCAAACTTGCAAGATCAAAAGAACTTCTACTTCCCTCCATTTCACCCAAGCTTTGGATTATCGCCACCGGTAGCAGTAACTCCTCCCATTGTCCCTTCTCCACCTATAAGTAAGTACTCACGCCTCTTATGAAGTTTTAAAGACAATGTATGTTGCTTATGTATATAACTTTTTTTGAATGCAAGATAACACGTACACCTTTGTCACTAGCAGACTTGAAGATATATATATTTGTTATGTATCTGAAAGTTATGGTACACTTAACACTTTGCATGTGCTTGTTGTTTTGTAGGTTACAACACTAGTCCACCACCTACTCATGGCTCGCCACCTAGCCATGGCACCACACCAATTCACCATCCACCATCTCATGGTGGTGGTGGTCATCACCATGGTGGAACTCCACCTACTAACTGTGGAAACCCTCCTACACATCATGGTTCACCACCTAGGCATGTTGATCCTTCTCCTCCTACCCATCACAACCCTTCACCAGCTCCTCCAACTTACCACTACAGCCCACCAGCAAGTGGTGGTGGTGGTAGCACACCAACTCCAATCGTACTTCCTCCCACCACTCCTGGAATCCCAATGATTCCATCACCTCCTTTTGACCCGAATTCACCCCCTCTTGGTGGCACATGCGAGTAAGTCACTTCTTCTAGCTACTTAATATCTTGATTTTTTTGATAGTGCAAGACATATGTATAAAGAAAAAATAAAAAATATGTAAAAGGTCTCAAGTTCAAACCTAACCCCTTGTTTCGTTATAATTAATGACAATAGGATGTTATGATTTGCCTCTCATTTTAGATACAACAAGTGGACCCAATATTAAGTAGCAATCTAACTTGCTAAATTTTTGGGCAAAATTTTCTAAATAAAATATTTTCATCTATTATGCAGTTTCTGGAGGAACCACCCAACTATTATATTGGGTCTATTTGGTTGGTGGGGACCGACAATCGGCTCAGCTTTTGGTGTTACCACTCTTCCCGGAACTGGAGCACATCTCAACTTGCTACAAGCACTTCAAAACACCAAACCAGATGGGATCAGTGCACTCTACAGGGAAGGAACTGCTTCACTACTAAACTCTATGGTTAACAAGAACTTCCCTTACTCAACCAGCCATGTAAAAGCCAGTTTCGTGGCTGCAATCGGGTCAAACAAGGCTGCTGCAGCTCAGGCTAGGTTGTTCAAGCTTGCGAATGAGGGTCACATGAAGCTTAAGGTTTAAGATACATTAACCTTTGTGCCATTTCAATTTATTTTGCAAAAGATGAAACCTTAATTGCGGCGGGCTGACGACGTCACAACCCATAACGTGATGTCGTCACCTATGTAAATCTATATTTATTTTCGCATATGTTCCTTTATTCGTGTAACACTTTGGAAAGGTGAAACCCTTGATGATTTTCTTCTACTTTGTAAGGCTTTTTATAGTCAATTTATCCATGTTCTATTGAAGATAAGTAACTCATCTTTAATCATTCAATATATCTATGTGTTGTTTGATCTTATGCTATACTTTTCTTCACTTTAATATGCTAAACTAAATCTATTAGTGTTTGCGTTAGGAGTAGGAAAACTAGCTATAATCTTACATGTGTTAGCTTGATTGTCCGACTTAACGCCTTTATACCCTAGAGTGCACTGGTGGATTATTTTTGTTGTGTTTATTGCGTGAATTGTGGCTTGTAGATAGTAAGAGATCCTACGGAGATGACTTTTGTCACTTGTAGATCTAGGATTTTCTAAAGGAGACTTATACATTCATAGAGTTAGAGAATTTGGCACTGCCCTACGACAATAAAGGAATACAACACGCCAATTCAATAAGGATGTGACAATTCGACTAATAAATAAGAGATAACTAGGGAGTAAGATAATTTAAGTAAACACGTTTTCCTTATCATAAGAGTTACCACTTTTACTTTTCTGCATATTTGGTTTAATTTTAGTTTAATTAGTTAGTTAAAACACCTACTATCCAAACCCTGAGATTTTATTTTGCTTTATAAAAAATACAAAAATACAAAAAGAATCCTATCTCACCTTTAGACCTATATTGTCATACACTTCGGCCTTCACAACACTATTCTCCTGGAGAACGATCAATCACCCGTGTCTTATCTATACTACATTATAACGGTTAGACACTGCCTAGGAGGATTGTAAACCTTAGGTAGGTTTTTGCAAATCTCCCATCAGCAACGTTATAGGGCAAGTTATAGCCCTATAACTCATCTTTATGACTTGATACCACACCAGGGCTCACGTTAGAAGGTTTCACATCAAATTTTCCAGCTGAGTTATAGGGCATTTTTTTGTTTTATTTTTGTTTTATTGGGTTAAAGTTCGGGTCAAGGAATATCCTATAACTTGAGTGATAGAAGGGGTGTTTTTGGGTTAAGTTATAGGTTCTGAGGTATAGAGAAAAAATGCTAAGGTAACAACACTTTTTGCTATAAAACGAGCTCTATTGCTCATGGGCACCTAGTGATCTAAGGATGCAACTATGCAAGTTTCAGTTTTTGAAAGTTACTTCACTCGACGTTTTCTTTTCTTATGTCAATATTTGCAAGAATTAAATACCTTTCTTTAAAAAGTAAGCACTATGAAAGATGATTATCTTGAGAGGTTACACGTACCAGACGAGTGCCCATGCATAGCAACGAGATTTTACAAAGGCAAACATTTATTGTTATGATATTGTAGTTATCAATTTCATCAACTATAAATTAACACAACAATAAAAAGAAGTTGTTATACATATTGTGTTTTGTATAATAGAGTTTGTAAATGAACTTTTAAAAATTATTGATATTGGGATTAAATATTAAAAAATAAATAAATAAACAAACTTCTCTTTTTTTGAAACTACATTTAAAAAAAATTGTCAAAAGTTTTCATGAAGTAGAAATAAACTACAGAGTTTTGGAAAAATAACAATAAAAAAAAAAAAAAAAAAAAAAAAAAAAAAAAAAAAAACAATGTATAACTAGGGGTAATCGAGTCATGCCGAGCTTGAGCTTGGCTTAAAAGCTTGACGAGCTTTAATCATTCAGGCTTAAGCTCGGGTCGTGTAAGGCTCGAGCTCGGCTCGAAAAGCTTGATTTCATATATAAACATTAAATTTGATAGTCAAACTCATTAATAAATTCAAGAAATTACGTGATAAACTTGAGAAGAAATAACTTATACAAAACATACAAAATATTCGAGAGAATTAGAGTTTAAATGGTCCTCCTACGAATATTTAATTATTATACCAATATTCACGTTAGTTTAAAATTGTTTATATAAATATGTATACTAAAAATATATGCTTCTTGAAAGCTTGAAAAGCTTGAGCTCGAGCTATTAAAAGCTTGAGCTTGGCTCGTTATGTGTATCAAGTTTGTTTATTAGGTTTGGGCTCGAGCTTGAGCTCGATAAAAGCTCGACTCGATCGTGTTAAGCTCAAGCTCGAGTTCGTGTTGATTAATAAAAGTTTGACTTGTTTACACACATATCTATAAGGAGTTGATACTCCCATCATATTTTTTGATGCTTGCACCACAACTTGTGCATTACAGTATTGTACCATACAACACTGCAATGCACAGTTGTGATATTTGCATCAAAAAATGTGGTGGGAGTATCAACTCCCATATCTATAAGTAGTAGATGCTACAACATATTAAATTTGATTGTCATTTTCCGTCTTTTTAAGCCATTTATTGCCTTGCATATTTTTAAAACTTAAACGTTAGAGCTTTGCTATATCGTCCTACTAAATCATCCTACAAATCCTCCTACACACATAACAATATTAAATAGTTTTTCTCCACTTATTCTCTCTGTTAGATATTCAAATACATAAACAAGTATGGTTCTTGTGATATGAATCGAATTAAAGAAAGAAAGATGAAGAGAAGATAGTTTAGAGAGAGAAAGTGAGTTGGGTGTTTCTAGAGAGAGAAAGAGATGAGAGAAAAATGAGAAGGTTAGATTGAATGAAAGGAAGCACCAACCCTCTCCACATGTGGAGAGGGGTATTTATACTAAGCTACAAACGCCCACACCCGGGCTGTGGATCAGGCATACAGTGGGTAAAGACCCGTCCTTCTTCCACGGTGTTACTTAAACTAGTACTAACTAATTAATATATAAACTAACTACGAGCTAACTTAACGCTATTACAATAATTAGGTGACCGAGACTTTTACAGGAATATTTGTATTCCTAACAATCTCCCCCTAAGCGAGGTCACCTTGAAAATTAAGCTCTTTGATCTTCAAGCATTCTTTAGTCTTTGTAGCTCGTAGGTTCTGATTCTTCACTTTTCTACACACTTTGTACTTCAAGCAAACGAACTTGTGATTTGGATTCCTTTGTGATATGTGTTCTTTGAGCTTCTTTGAGATCATCAGCCACAGTAAATCTCCAAGCTCATCCATAGAAGTATCGGCTTCATGTGATGTAGTGACTTTAGGACCGTCATGCTCACACCCTTCAGTATTAGGAGACTTCACATCAGAGTTGCGGATCAGGAGACCTTTCATCAGAGTTGCGGAAACGTTGTTGGTAGTCTCTCATCATCATTGATAGTGAGGGGACGTGTGAGCATGAGGTATGGATTGACCCAATTCAGCTGGAAGTAAGAGCCATCAACGCCATCTTTATATGTGTCCCTGAAATAAAACAATTAGCAATAAAGATAGAGAACGAATATGTCTTTGTCATTCGTTCTGCGAGGACAGACTACCCTCCGGTTTTGTGTAAACTGACCTATGATCAGGTATAGTCTCTTTTAAAGAAGACTCTCCTTGACAGGAATTTCCAGCTTGTAGTAATGAATTTTCCAAAGAATCCACTTCGAAATCTTCATACTTAGCATGTTCTCATACCGGAACGTCTCAAAGCAGACAACACGATAGAGTGAATCGGTGAATAAATATTCACGGATTGATGAGAAATTGATTTATAGAAATCACTCGCGTGTCATATGATAAACATTTTGAGTCACGACGAGAGTTTTAAGCATTGAATCATATTTCCATCAAAAATACTTTTGTTTGAAAGTTTTCAAATTAATCAATGTGCTCGAAAATTAGTTGTGAGCACATTGAAAGGTTTTTGCAAAAGTATCCGTCAATCCATATCCTGGAACAAGTTTGATTCAATGTTGAATCGCACCATTGTTGCATTCCAGTTGTCACTTGATCGTTGATCCAATGTGGATCTCACATGTCACCTACCAAGAGCTTAAAAGATGTTCGCTCTAGAAGGATTTCCATCGTCATTGTGAATATTTTCATATCACTCGGATGTTCTGGCAATACCACAAGGATAATGCGTAGGACTCTAAATATTTTATCTTATTTTTCACATTGTGTGAAACAATAAACATATTTGGAATGTGTCATATCGAGATTTATGGATGATCTCTTTGGCTCTAGACTCAATAGTGCATTTTGATCCGCTCCTGGAGACTAGGGAGGCGTCTCCTGTTTAGGTATCAACATAGCTTGCAATGAGCGGTCGATACATTGCACAGGGTTCCCCGTGAGAATGAAACAAGCTCTTTTAAGAGAACTTGAGTGGTTGGGAAGTTTAGTGCAGTGCGTCACTGGGTCCATGACGTCTTGTCTTCGATGCCAGTGTTACCTTAGTAACCACTAGTAGCATATGCATTGAACCCGGTTTCTGCCCAAAGGTTGAATATATGGAGGGCTATTTCTTTTCACCCTTTCTCATTACATTTCTTTTTCATTCTTCAACCCCTTCAGTGCTTACCGAGACTTCACCACTAGAACCTTGTTGGGTTTGTTCCAGTCATAGCTCTATCTCAGTCCGCACTCTTCCCTTTCTCACTTTACTCATTTTTTTTCAATCATTCCTAAGGACTTCTAATCTATCTAGAGGATTGTCCCTGGGAAGATCCTTCCGGTTCTGGTGGATCATGGGAATTCATACCTAGCCTTAACCAACCTTACAACTCCATGCATTAAGATAAATGGTCGGTCTTTGGTATTACTTCCACAAACGCCTTTTGCTCCCCCTCAATATGTGCATCGATATTCGAAAGTGTTTAGCACATATGTGGGAGCCTATTATTGAGTCCAAAAGATCACTTTTGATTATCAGATTTCATATTTAAATCACATACTCTCCCCCGATCAAAAATTTCAAATCTTTCAAGATTTTTGATCTCAATTGATTTAAATAATTTAGAAAATGTATAGGAGAGAAATGCGGTCAATTTTAATATTTTCTGATAAAATAGGAACCTTTTTCTTGCTCCCCCTCAATCTGTGAAGGAGGTTTTTATGTGTCAGAATTGATGAGTTTACAAAAGATTTGAAGTTTTAACGCAAAACTCTTTGAAAAGTTCTCATACTGACACATAACCATCACAAAGTGTTTTATTGCAAGGTTTTGTACAAAGTGTCGAGAGTTTTGATGATACATAAAATTTTGAGAAATCACTCTCCCCTTCAATCAATGACGGATGTTAAAGCTTAAATATTTTCATAAAATATTAAAGTCATTGATTGAGCGAAAAATTTTATCAAAATTTTGAGTTCAATTTGATTTTTAATCAAAATCTCATGGTACCACCAAGTTTTGCACAAATACCTTCTGGAAAAATCATAGAAGGGAAAGTATTTGGCGATAAAAATAAGATTTCTCTTCTTTATCAAGAAATAATGCACCGAAACGTATATTAAATCAAGGAAACATGGATATAAAGTAATCCATGCCCAGGTGAACTTCACCCGGTACAAGGAACAACCGTCTTTTTGGCGACGTGTTTTCCCCATTTTGAAAAACGGGTTGCTATCTGAAGTAATAGCAAGCCATGATTTGAATTCCGGGTTACAGCCTGAAATGACTGTAAGCCATGATTTTAAGTCCGGGTTGCTATTTGAAGTAATAGCAAACCATTTTGAAAGAATATTTTTAGGAACGACATGTTTTAGAAAAATAACTTTATTTGAAACCGAAAAACTCTTGCTCAAGCATATGTATGATTCCGTGTCATTATTGAATGACATTTCTAGAAACGTACGTAATATTGATTACACAAGAGACATGTTGTGAGAAGAATATTTTTGTATTTTTTATGATTATTATGGTTTTTATAGGTTTTATATTTTTCTATTTACGTATTGGTAGAAGATATGTACAAAGGATACCAAACAGTTTAAGGAGATGTTGACATGAGCATCAAAATGAGAATATCGTTCAGCTCGTTGTAGAAGTATGTAGTCAACATCTCTTAAACTTTCACCACCAAAGCTTTCGAGACTCCTGAATAATCGTCTGAACTTGTGCCTTCTCAGTGTGATGCTTTGGTAGCTTCCCCCCAAACCGACAATCATCTTCATGAGACCACTTCCCCCAGACAGTTGAAGTGATCCAAAAAGTCTCATTGAATGAAGCTCGAGAACCCCGAAGAAAATGATAACACCGAAGTAACAAGGTGAACCACGGATCATTTCCGCGGTAATCAATCCCGGAATGTATGATGAAGCCCGATCACATGACCCTGTTGTACGTCCCCGATGTACACATTACTCTGCGGTTTTGAGCAGTTGTCTATTTAGGGGAATAAGATATCAACATCTTCATTTCACCAAATGCTTTCCAGTTATGTTACACATACCAACTTAATCCATATTGTACACATGTATCCAACACAAGAAGAAACGATGACACCAAAGTAACAGGTTGAAGCACTGATCATCTCTGCGGATATCTCCTCCGGAATATATGATTAAGCCCGATCACGTGAACCTGTTGCGCATCCTTGGTGTACACAAATCTCTCCCCTGATGGTTGCGATCTCATCGAAATCATCATACCATTGTGTACATGAAGCGTTAACTAGAAACACTTTAGCATAAATCATATCAGCTCATATGAAGATGTCGATAAGCAATATCATCTCACGCTCCAATTGTTCTTCTCATATTTCTTCCCACTGAAAGCTGAAGTAATACATACCACAAGTGTCAAGAGAACACTTCCCCCACATAGTTGGAGTGATACACCAAACGCCACAAGTTAATACACTGATATTCTCTGCGGTTATGACATTTGTCTTCCCGGAATAACTTCAATTAAGAAGAAGTATTAAGTTCATCACGTGTACTCTTAATGCATTCAGATGTATGTCTCCTTCCCCCTTGCTGGTTTTGATACCTCAGAATCAGCAACATATATTAGAAGAACATCATTTGCTCAGATATATCCTGTGAGAATCAACTGCTGTAGAAACTCTCTATGACTATCATTACCAACCCTAGTGTAGGCTATTTGAAGTGACCACAGACGAAGTAAACCCAATATACCAAACTTGAAACTGAAGAAGAATTCCCCAAATCCGTAACTTAAGCTTGCACTTTTGTTGATTAAAGAATGATGTAGAAGAATAAGTACAACACCTCTTAAGACTATCCACATCCGCATTTGCGTGTGACATTGAGCACTACAATGTAACTCCTTGAAGTGATAGCTATAGCCTGTGAGTACTACAATGTAACTCCTTCTATCGGGTATAACTAGATAATCCAAGTCCCAATCATAAACTTTAAGAGTTCACGCAAGTCATTAATCGATACATGAAGTTTCGATGATGAAATAAGTAGACGCCTTCGTAAAATATTCTTCAATCTCAATTAAGGGATGCCAAATAAACTCCGTGATCACTTGACATTTCATGTCCAAATTGTTAGCCGTAATGACATTTTAGTCGACATTTTTCGTAATGTCCTTCGGGTTGATTTCCAAAGTGCACATTTGGAGGAACAACAATCCGTGATGAAATAGAACAAACAAACGGATCATTATTCATGTGTACAACTTCACAATCATGACAGTCATCATCAACACCTTGAGGAATAACTGGAGATTGGGTTACTTGAGTAGTCTGAGTAATACTTCTAAATGGTGCATCTTGATCAATGGAGATTGAGGAAGGTGAACCAGTTGAGACAGCAGGAACCAGAGCAACAGCTTCAGGAACTACATGATCAACATTCGTTGAAGCTTGGAAGTATTCATCAAACATAATCCTAGTCATCCTTAGTACATAGAACATTAGGTGTTGGAGGAGAGTCGTATGATGAGTCGTATGACCATTCTTCAATCATCAATCACCATGTGGTATATTCACACTTCTCCCCCTCAAAAATTGCAAGCGGGGTTTGCCATTTTTGATTGTGCAAGTGAATAAGAATACAATTAATCATGTATTTTATTCACACTTCTCCACCTCAAAAATTGCATACGAGGTTGCCATTTTTGATTAAGCATGTGAATGAGTATACACTCAATCATGTAGTTTATTCACCCTTCTCCCCCTCAAAAATTGCATACGAAGTTTGCCATTTTTGAATGAGCAAGTGAATCCGAATTCAAGCAAAGATGAGTAGATCCACTTGATGACTGACCGAACATGGAGGAAACATAAACCGGATTGTAGAGAATGGTCAAAACTAAGAAGATTTCTCTTCTTCTGAAGATAAAGCGCACTGAATCGTACACCTTTCTTTTCTTTGATGAACGGGGCCTGAAGTGTTGTCAGCAGACGCCATAATGATGACATTGAGGAACGAGGATTGAACTGAATTGTTCAAACGTCATAATGATGAAGAGCGAGGCCTGAACTGATGTGAACAGACGTCATAGCCGTTGAAGAACGAGGCCTGAACTGAAGTATTCAGACGTCATAGTCATTAGCATCAAAGTTGAGCTTTATTAACCCCTGATTGATGAGATTTCACTCTTTTCGGCAGCCAAACTCTGAGTCTTTCCTTAACAGGATTGAACGATGCACCTGCACTTAAGTAAAGACTTCCTGCACTGACATTGAGAGTTTGTTTGCATTTACATGGGTTAGTGAAATCAACATCTATTCCATTTGGGGTTCCACTTTCAACCTTGGTTTTGCAATCAGTGAACATCCTTTTTATAGGTATCCATCTAAGACCTATAATCTTAAAAATTCTACCCGTCTGTATCCACCTAAGGCAAGTTCTAGGAATGTTTGGTTTCTCATGTAAAATGGAATTATTGTTGATAGAAGACCTTTGTCCTAAATTAATCTGCCTACCAGGTTTCTGATTATAACTTTTTGGTTCTACGGGCTTGTTGTAGTTTCTAGTTTTAGATGGTTGAACCTTATCACAAATATTCACTTTCATCAGGAATTGTGTATGACAACTAAGATGGTTTGCCTTAAGAACACAATTCAGACAAGATTAGCAAACAAGGTGTTTGGATTCAGAACAAACTCTAGGATTCTTAGAGTGATTAGCTACAGGGATCGCTTTAATCGATGTGCAACTACTCATGGAAATTGAACATTTCCTATTTGTTTGTTGAGTGCTCACAGGTTTTGGTTTGCTGCTACTGGCCGAGTTCTGGAGTAAGCTAGAAGGCATCCTATGAGGTCGTGAACCTAAGATACCATCCTTTTGAAGTAGAGCCCTTTTCCTAGCCTTTTCAAGATCATTGTTCATGTACAAGTCATTTATATCATAAGAGTTTTGAGTTTTAACGTTTGGTATTGACATTCTTTTTGAACATATCCTAGAAAAGTCAGGAGAAGGTGTAGCTACTTGTTGAGCATGAACAAACCCAAAGGCATTTTTCTTAGGCAAATAATGTGAAGTGACTGGTTTTGACAAAACTTGTTTCGCATCAACTTGGGAGGTAAACTGAGTTTTTGAAAATTTTGGATGTTCAGATCTAATCGCATTCGGTTGTCTAACAACTGAATGATTTCTACTTGATTGTAAAACCGGTTTCCCCAAGATTGATGGTTTTGCAAACTTAGTGTTCACACTGTTTCTTGTTAGTTTTCCTACCTCATTTTTAAGAGCAGCAGTTGTAAAGCCCTTTTCCTGAATTTGAGATTTGAATTTATCATTTTTGACCCTCAAAGATGTTGTTTGTTCTGAAGTTTTAGTACCAGTATCTTTGATAGAGTCTCTTAGATCTATGTGATGCCTTTTCAAAGTCTCATTCTCCTTAAGTAATCTAGCCACATAAAGTTCCAATTCGATGTTTCTTGATTTAATAACATCGATGTCATGTTTAGCTTTGACTATATTACTTTTCTCATTCAGGATAGAAATGTGCTTTTCAAATTGCTGATTGTCGAGTTTTTGTCTTGAAGCTGAGCTTTCAAAGTGTTAATTTCAAAAAATTCACGGAACTCAGGAAATTCCGGATTTTTACATGGTTGATTAATTTGAAAACTTTCTTCCTTTTGTTGCATTGCGATTTCAAGTAAAATACAATCTTTTTCAAGTAGTAAAAATCTGTTAGAAAGTTCATTAAAAATTTCTTTATCAACCACATCATTTGATTTAAAAGACTCAGCCATAAACAAAGGATTAACACAATGTTTTTCAAGTTGTGCAAATTTGTTTGAAAATTCATTAAAAACTTCTTTATCAACCACATCATTTGATTTAAAAGACTCAGCCATAAACAAAGAACTTGACTCATCATCATGTTCAGCATCCTGATCACTTTCTCCCCCTTTATGACTCATATTTGTTGAATTGGAAATGGTATTGCTATCAGTCTTTTCCAACAAATTTGTGTCATAACTTGGCTTAATATGATCAGTATGCTGCCATTCATTAGAAAGCACATTATGTTGATCATTTAAGGGTACCTCAGCACATGACTCCTGTTCTTTTGCCGGTCCAAAATCTGCATTCACATCATGTGTAACAAGAGTCACTGAACTGCTGGTAGTGTCAAGCTTAGCAGTCTCTGATCCTTTGCATTTAGTGACAGCTGACCCAACATCCAATGCTTTTCCCAAATCAACAATACCATCACTTGATTGCACCTCACATACCTTCACCTTGTCTTCATACTTAGGTTCATGCTTTGCTCTTTCCTCAATGTACTCCTTAACATTACCCATGAGTTGGAGTAGTGTATCTCTGAACACGTCAACCTCAACTCCCGTGTAATTAGAAAAATACTTATTAGTCATTTGATTCTCAGAGATTTGTGAATCAATGAACACTTGGAGTTGGTTGTTGATCACACAAAAGGCAACCATGGATCTTCCTTCAGAAAATTTTTCTTTGTCAAGTTGTTGTTCAAGTTGGTCTAAATACAGAGTCATTTTGACTGTGAAAGTCTGAACATCTTGACCAAAGAGTGATGTGAATGCACGTTCGTAAGGAATGCGCGTTCGTATCCTGTTAAGTATCTAGGTCGTTCAAAGAGAACCTTGAGATGTGAGTGAAGAAGTCGAAAGCATTCAATGCACTTTTCCTTTGCAGTATCGGGCAATTTTAGCAGCTGATGAAGTTCTTTCTCAGAAATGACAGAGTCTGAAGTGGTAGACATGATGTAGACATATACGGGATTTTATAGATCTATGATTTAAACCGAGAAATAGAATCTTTAGCGGGATTTTACAAAATCAAGACAAAACCTTGAGACAATGAGAAACTGTTGGATTAGATGAACATGATGGTTGTATGATCGAAATTTGAATAAACCCCGAAATTGTATCCAATAAACTCGAGAATATCTCACCCCACAAATAATTTACAATCACGGAATCTTGAAGCTCAAACAAAATTGTGGTCCAAAGTAATACCCGAAAATACCTTACTAAAAACCAACTTCAAATAATCACTTGCCAATACAAAAGAAAAATTCGTCCTTGTGAACACAAATTGACAGTCCAAACACACTGGCAAAACACTTTGGCCCAGCTTGTGCAAAATCTGACGCAGCCCAACATGAAAGAAAGCCCAATGACACAAATTGCCCCTTGTGATTCCAGCCCAATTAACCTATTGATGAACAAGCGATCCAAACAAAAAAACCCAAATACAACTAACTTTTACACCCTTATTATTATTAGCTATATAAGAGACTCATTAATCACCCCTAACCCTACTCACACTTTATTAAGAACGCAGTTACCATATCAGACTCATACCCAATTCTCAGCCACCAAGACAACAAGTTTTGTCTCTTGAATCTTATGATAGTCGATCGACAAGCAGCACTTATCCTATCTTTTAAACCCCTGATCGAATCTCACAAGTACCACAAGTCCTATACTTTATGATTATATTGAATCAGGTAGGTTAATTGGTTTGTAGTATTTCGTTTCTTGTTTTTCTTTCTATTTTCGTATAGTGAAGGATGTTATGCTCCACAAAGATCGATGTAGAGAATCGTTTAAGCCCATCTAGGATATGTTTTACGAATAACATTAATAACACGCGGCGGAATATAAAGAACAGTAATGTTATTCAACAAGGTTTTTCATTAATCACTATATCCCCAAGATCAAAAGATCCTTGAGGCTACATAGATCGATCTATTACTAATAAACTAACAAACTAATAAACCCTAGGCGTCCAATGTAGGAACTTGACGCCTAGACACACATACACCTTTAACTAGTCGACTACATCTTTTCTGTACACTAAAACTAATGACCCATGTCCTCTTTATATACTAGAGTATTAGGGTTTACAAGATACTACGAAGGACTAATAAATAAATATTCTTTTGCAAAGCAAGTCCTTCATGTTTCATTCTTCTTCATATACTGCAGCAGAAGTACTTTGATTCAAAGTACTTATGGTTCAGCAGTACTTTGGGTAGGATACTCATAATCTTAAACACGTATGGTTTCTTGTGGTTATATGGATCGAATTAGATGAAGATATTAGAGAGATGTAGAAAGAAAGGTAGGAGCCTTTTTTAGAGAGAAACAATGTGTGTATTAGCTTGTGAATGAAGGTCTAACCCTCTCCCTTGGGTGGGAGAGGGTATTTATACTACAATACTTAGTGCTCCATGAAACGAGCTGTAGAGTGAGCTGACAGAGGGTAAAGACCCGACCCACTCTACGAATACTATTTACATATATTAACTACTAATAAACTACATACTAACTGTAATAAGGATAATTCTACAAGCTACGTAATGCTTAGCAATACTTGGGGTGACCGAGTATTTAACTGAATAATCGTATTCCTAACAATCTCCCCCTAAGGGAGGTCACCCCAGAAGATAAGTACAGAATTCTTGCATCCTTGAAATCTTGTAGCTCGTAGACTTTGATTCTTCAAACACGTCTTTATACATTCAGCAGCAGACTCTAGATGACTTGTTCAGTGAGTTGGATGATCTTTGGCATTACTTCGAGTTCATCATCCAAATGAGTATCTGCAAGTCATCTTTGAGTAGTAATGTCTCCATGTGATTTGAACATCTTTGAGTTGACATGCTCACACTTTTCTGGATCATGATCTTTTGCATCAGAGTTGTGAAAGCATAGATGAGGCCCAATCAATGATCATGATTTCTTAGATAGTGATGTTGAAGTGCGAGCATGTGGTGATGGATCAGCATCTTTTCTGCAATCGACAGCAATCGTCAAAATTTCCTGCAAGCAGACAGTTAGCAATAAATCGTCCGGTGCTTATAGGTTTGGAATTAGAGATTGTCAACAGCATAGTGTGAAGACTCCTTCTAACCCTTACCAAGACCGTTCCCAATCGGCAAACCCTGAAAGGATTCACACGATCAACCTAAGTAGATCAACGATTGGGTGAGTCGCTGGAGATCACTCCACGACTGTTGACCGTTTGTAACCATCGTGACCACTAAGCGTAATCCACAAGGAATTACCTAAGTGACCTACTTTCAGGGCTGCTTGATGTTG
This sequence comes from Artemisia argyi, assembly GCA_030686995.1. Lineage (NCBI taxonomy): Eukaryota > Viridiplantae > Streptophyta > Magnoliopsida > Asterales > Asteraceae > Artemisia > Artemisia argyi. Next base: position 161,321,400 of record CM060697.1, on the reverse strand, counting down.
ACCCTGGCAGGAATTTCCATTCAATCACTTAGAGTTACAATAGTAACTTCCCTCATAAATGTTCTGGCAGATTGCTAAGATCTGCGTAGGACTCATAAGTTTACCACTGGTGTCCTTAATGTTGAACAACCAGGGTAGAAGTAGCACGTGTTCCTATGAGATCTTGGTATGCATCTCGAGGCTCTAGACTCAATAAGTGCATTTGGTTTTCCTATGCGGAGATTAGGGAGAGGTCTCCTGCTTCAATATCAACCATCTCTAAGAGGTAAGTTGATAGATTACACCAGTTCCCCGTGAGAATGAAACAAGTTCTTTTAAGAGAACTTGAGTGGCTAGAAGGTTTAGTGCGGTGCATCACTGGGTCCATGACGTCTTGTCTTCAATACCAATGTCGCCTTAGCAACAATCAGTAGATTATGAATTGAACCCGGTTTCTGCCCTAAAGTTGAATAATTGGAGGGCTATTTCTTTTCACCCTTTCTAATTTCATTTCTTTTTAATTCTTCAACCGCTTCTTTCTCCATTCTCACATTTCTCCTTTTTTCATAATCATACCTATGGACTTTCTAATACTATCTATTTGGTATTGTCCATGGGTAGATCCCTCCGGCTCTGGCGGATCATAGGATGATTTTCCTAACCTTAGCCACCTTATGACTTCATGACTATCCTATGTTGCCATACACCAAATCATTGAAAATTCTCTCAACGTGTTTATGATTAAGAAACACATTTTGTTAACACATTGAGTTTTGTCATTTTCAAATGCTCCCCCTTAACATGTGCTCATATGTTTTGATTTGAAAATTTGCACATGTCGGGAAGAATTGCACTTTTTGAATTGATCCTCCTAAAGTAAATATGAACGGGCATTCGAGACATGCTTACATCACTAGTTAGACTAGCTTAAAGTTATTACCCGGCCCAATCAGATTCACCAAAGGTTTCTCGAAATGGTACATTCTACTCAGACAAGTCCTTTTCGAGACACGCTTACATCACTGGTTAGACCAGCTTGAAATTATTACCCGTCCAGGACTAGACCTTTCGATTCATGACAATTATTGCTTCGTCAATACATTGGTGAAGTCTGAGTCTCGCTCACATGAGATGCTAAAGATCCTTTTTCACAAACCATTTGCTCCCCCTCAATATGTGCATCGATATACAAAAGAGTTTAGCACATATTGGGGAGCGTTTGTATAACTCCAAAACAGTCACATTTTATATCAGATTTCATATTTAAATCACATTTTCTCCCCCGATCAAAAATTTCAAACCATTTGAGATTTGTGATCCCAAGTGATTTAAATAAGTTAGAAAAGTTTGGGAGCAAGATGTGGTTTGATTAAAGATATTCTGATATTGAGACAATTCATTACTCCCCCTCAATCAATAAGGGAGAATTTTAGCGTCAGTTATGATGAGTTTATAAATGATTTAAAGTTTAACGGGAAACTCATGAAATAAAAAATCATGTACTGACACATAACATTTGATACCACACTACTTATGACGCACAAGATAACTGGTGGTGGTAGTGAAAGAGTTGTTGTCGTTGTTGCTACCGATGTTGTTGTTGTGGTGAAATAAAAGCCAGTCAATGAAGTTTGAACATCTGATCAAATGTTTAGAGCAGGAGCAAGCACATTCACATCAGCCATGGAATCTGCATAAGAGTATCAACAAAGATATGCATACACACAGATTCACTCTTAATTAACTACTACCACGTAGCAGCTAGCCTACTCATAATACCATATTCATATCATGATCAAAGAACATTCAAGCAACTCATCAAAATGCTATCTATCATGAAGAGAAACTGGCAATCATGAACATTCATTGCAAGTTTCCATCAGACATAAACAATAATCACTAACATGGCAATTCACGCATTTTTTTTCAATATTCAAATCAGGAGCTTAGAAATAAGATTCTAACCCGATAACTACATACCTAAGCAAATCCTGAGAACACGAACACATAATCAGCAACAATCAAACAATTATCAGCAAACAGCAAACAAAACACAATCAATCAGATTATACGAATGCCAGAGGAGAGAACAAGAGCATCAAACACAATGGTTTTCTAACATCATTAAGATTTTGGATTAAAACGTATTTAGGGGATTAAGCGCGGATACCAACGTGAGACAAATGGACCTTTTAGTTACATAAAGCTAGGAAACTATACGCAAATAGCACATAATGCCTTAAACTTTCTAACAACTAACACATTTGGCCATTTAAGATAAAGCTTAGTAAGTTCCTCTTCAAATAATACCCCATTAACTACAAAACCTTTTATAACAATTATGAGACAACCAAGAAATCCGTTTGATGATAAAAATTGGAAGTCACTCTCCCCCTCAATTGATGACCCATTGTCATTAATTGAGTGACAAATTGTATGAGGTATCTAAGACTGATTGATTTACAAACAACACGTTACCACCATGTATTACTTAAATAATTTTCCGAAGAATCATAAAAGAAAATTATTTGTTTTGATAAAAAGAAGACTTCTCTTCTTAAACAAGAAATAATGCACTGAAACGTACATTAGATCGGAAATGCATGAATATAAAGTAATTCATGCCTTTGTTAGGAACAGTCGTCTTTTTGGCGATGAACTTTCCCCAATATTAAGACCGGGTTGCTATCTGAAGTAATAGCAAACCATCTTGAAAGAATATTTTTAGAGACGACATGTTTTAGAAAAACATTATTAAAAAGAAAAACTCTTGCTCAAGCATATGTATGTTTCCGTGTCATTATTGAATGACATTTCTAGAAACGTACATAATATTGATTACACAAGAGACATGTCGTGAGAAGAATATTTTTGGATTTTTATGATTTTTCTGATTTTTTAGGGGTTTTGTAGGTTTTACATTTTTCTATTTTCATTATGGTATAAGATATATACAAGGATATGTGAAGCAAAACCATTTCTCCTCATTTTCTTCCTGAAGACGTTTGAGAGAAACGGGCGAAGGACTCTTCATTCCAAATCATGAGAAAATGAATTGAAACCGTTCTCTCAGAAGTGCTTTTGTGAAGGAATCTGCCAGCTGAAATTCTATCCTCACAAAGCAAAAGTACCACTACCCCTTTCTCAACTTGTCCCACCACACCTTGGGAGAATCCGTTTCCCAGGAGAGACTTTGAAAGTGTATCAAACCATGCCCTAGGCGTCTGTTTTAGGCCAAAGAGAGCCCTTTTCAGACAATAGACATGGTTAGGACGATCAAAACATACAAATCTTTCTGGTTGACTGAAATAAAGAACTTTAATCAGCTCACCATTTAGAAATGCAATTTTCATATCCATTTGATAGACTGTTATGCTCTGACTTGCAGCATTGGCGAGAAACATTCTAATAGCTTCAATACAAACAACCAGAGCGAAAGATTCCTCTAAATTAATGCCTTCCTGTAGATGATATCCCTTAGCAGCAAGCCTTGCCTTGGTTTCAGAACGACATAATGCTCATCAAGTTTCACTTTGAAGATCCACTTAGAGCTATAATCATTGCACAGTCTGGAGGTAGTACCAATTCCCATACTTCAAGTCGATCGAAAGTGCTAGCTTCATTTTTCATCGCATTAACCCAAGGCATGGGTGGTAAGTTTCCTTCATGTGAACACCGGTTGAGAAGGATATCCAATAATGTTGTCAATCGGATGATCCTATATTCATTTTCTGAGATGTTCATATGGATGTAGGTAGGAACATGAAGAAGCCATGTTTGTATTCTTTGAAGAGGATGTATCAGAAGAAGATTCATGAGCAAACAGGTGTTAGTACGGAGCATCTTCAAGAGGAGCAAATGAATTCACTTCAAAAGAGTAGTCGACTGCAGTGCCTTGATGTATTGAAGGAGATTGAAGTTTTGACGATGATGGTGAGTAACTTGCAGATTAAGCATCTTGATCAATTCAAGTAGACACTGATGAACCATTTGAGTTGTACAGAAATGGAGTAGTAGCAGCTGGTGGTGTCAGTGTATCATCAGTAGGTGTCTCAAAGTATTCATCAATCATTTGGTCAAACAAGATCTTCAAATAATCATTTGTAGGTGATACATAAGGTACATGCAGGAGTGGGATTATGTACAAGACCTGAACTGATTGATTCAGGAGACAAAAGTTTAGACGCGGGTCCTGCACTGATGTGTACAGGAGCCATATGCTCAGTCAGCTCAACGAATGTGACGTGAATGGTTTACATGATTTATCGGGTTCATTTGTTGTAGACTCGGTATCCCTTACTATCTGGAGCGTAACCAATGCAGAATCCAATACCAGTTTTAGCTTATAACATTCCCAGATCTTGACTGTCATTTTGTAGGGTAGCATAAAGCACCAAACACAAATAGAGAGGAGAGATCCGGTTTCTTTGCCATATATCAGCTCATATGGAGTTTTGTTGTGAAGAGTATGTATCAAGTATCGGTTTTTGGTGTAACAAGCTGTAGCAATTGCTTCCGCCCATAGGATCATCGGTGCCTTGGAGAAGTAGAACGAGTTGTTTGTTGATAACCTCCGTTTCATTGTTTGTCCGAATGATTCTGACGGATATGTGAGTCTTACTAGCAGTTGTTTGATGAGTTTTATGATAACTTCTGGAGTCACATCCTGGGTTTTCAAAAACTTTACCCATGTAAACCGAGAGTATTCGTCGACAACAACGAGTACACATTACTTCCCATTTATACTCTTCACACTTATTGGTCTGTTTGGGTCCATGTGAAGGGTGTAAAGAACATCCTTGTTGGTGTTGACAATTTTGGGTTTGTGAGTATGCTTCTTTCGTTTACCCAGTTAACAAGTCGAATGAAGAAGTTCTTTTTCGAACTTTAATCTGGGTAGACCTCATACAGGATCATTGTGAGCAAGATCATAGATGGTACCAAAGTTCAAGCGATTAAAACTTTGTTGCGATAGCCACGATTTGTTCTTTGAGGTCTTTTAGAGAAGGCAAATAGGAGAGGACCGCATCACGTCTTCGATAGAAAAGGTGTATAGATTTGTGCCATGACTGTCTTTAAGAAGATCAATACCAACAAATTCTCAGACGAAGCATGTGTAATTTCTGAAGGCAATCTTCAGGATCGAAATCAAGATATTGACCAACAGAGAACATATTATGCCCAAGTCCTTCCACGTAATATACCCAGGAAATTAGCTATCTCCAAAAACATAATCTTCATAACTTATAATTACCCCAAAATGATAGTTCCCGAATCTAACTGTCCCGATAAACTTATTCACGAAATTCTCGAGCCCTGAGCGATCCCAATCATAGGTTTAGAGCAGCCTGAGTCCAAACATCAAAGGACGAAATGTACGACCTGCATTTGGAAACAGACGAGAGCAAAAAATTTGGAGCGTCGGATCCCCAATTTGAGTTAGGTTCCAGTTGGTTAGTGCAAACAAGTTCTGGAGCGACTAAGACCTTAGGTGCATTGGTTTCAATGGTGGAAATTTCACTAGTAGATGCAATGGGCCAAGTTAAAGGACATTGGGTCTCCAAAGGGAAAGTTCTACCAGTTGGCTTCCATTCCTTAATAGGCACTACTTTAGAGTTGGTTATCCTAGTTAAAGGGCACTGTTCTCCTAAAGTGAATTTCCTTCCTGTGGGCTTCCATTGATAACCAACATTGGCAAACAGTTTACCTGTTGCCTTCCAAATTTGCTTACTTTGTTTAGCTCTCCAAACTTTCTTAACTGAGGTTTTGTTAAACGACTTCAGAAATTTCTCAACACATTTATCATGATTATTCGAAATTATGCATTCATTACATGTTTTGCAACGTGAATTAGGTTTTGAATTATGACTCATTTTACTCAAGTTGGACTTAATGTTCCTCATGTGGTCGTCTACTGATGAGGCGAAAAATGATCCGTTTTTAGGGGGTCATTCAAGCCCGAATTCAAATTTATTTGATCAAATATTGCCCTAAATCATTCCTTTTGTGATTTTATGTACTTTGGGAGTGAAATCTGGAAAAGGAAGCAATTCGGACATTTTTGGAGCATAAAAGTGAAGAAAACGCCAAAGTCTTAATTTTCCATGCTGGGAACAGTAGGTGACGGCGTCAAGAGTAACATCCTGACGGCGTCAAGAGCAAAATTCCATGACGATCCAGTAGAGATTTGACGGTGTCACGAAGGTAGGGCGTCAAGAGTAAAAGTCATGACGGCCTGGAAATGATTAAGTCTTGACGGCGTCAAATGTAGATCAAGGCAGTCCGAGAATAGTTTTGGCAGCGAGGTGACGGCGTCACAATGTTTGTCTTGACGCCGTCAGACCCCTTTTCTTATATATAGTTTTCTAATTTTCACATTTAAAGGAGAGAAGTTTTGGAGAAACCCTAAGTACGAACTTGGTGTGAATTTTATAGGTTTTTCAAGGGTTCCAAGCCCTTGATACCTTTCATGTGTAATTGAGATAAGTGTTCTTTTAATTCAATCAATATGTCTATGTGTTGGTTGTCTATATCTTGTTCTTGTCTTAATTCCATCATGCTAGGCTAGATCTATCTTGTGTTTGCTTGGATCTAATGAAACCTAGATGTTAATTATGTGTTGATTACTTGTTTATACTTGTCTTGGATGAATGATTTATATGTTAGGCTTAAGAAAACTGGCAGATCTCCAATTGGTAACATGTTTGAACGTCTTAAGAAACATGAACCGACGCGCACTATGTCTTTATTGGTTGTATTTAATGCATGAGCCACTGTTTACAATCCCTATAGTTGTGCTGGGCATGGTGTAGGAGGAGATAAGAGCTCATAGAATTGGGGAGTTAAGTGTGCCACCCCATAAATTGTATTAAGGAATACGATCCGTCATCCATGCAATTATAACAAGTAATTAACGTGTAAAAGATGTCTAGGGAGTAGTGAAATCTAAGTAAACACATTTTCTCCACTTATTGCTCACAACTTTAGTATAATATAGTTTATTTTCATTTCTAGTATTTTATTTTGATTGCATCTTTAGTATTGGGTTAGTTGATTAGCAACTAATTCCGCCCAAATCCTTCAAACCCGAGATTTTTACTTGCTTTTAAAAAAAATATATAAAAATACAAAAATAATCATCCCTCACCTTTAGAACTAGTATTTAGGTCTTCTATTCCTAGCGACACTATTCCTAAGCTGAACGATCAATCCCCCGGTACTTGTCATTATACTATACTACAACGATCAGGTACACTGCCTGGTGGGGGTTGTAAGCTTCTCGAGATCCCTCGAGAGGTAAAGCCTGTTGCGATTCCCACGCATCATCTACTTTATTTTTAGGAACACTTTTAGCAGGTGAAGTCCTGTAATTCCTTCTATTTTTCCTTGGTTTAGAGTGTCTAGCTTTAGTGTTACTATTTACTCCTGTAGACGGACTAATGGGAATTTTAGTCTTTTTCACTTCCGGTTGCTGAACATGTTTTGATGTGTTGGGATCTGAAGTTTCCAAGGGTACCTCAAAGGTAACATGCTTGTTCTTAGTCATAGATGATGATGCAGTAGACCTATCTCGCTTGCTATCAATTTTAGGACATGTACCAATAGCATATTCTAAGAGTTCCTGAGATCTATTAGTGAGAAAGCAGGCACCTACAATAGCATCATCAAGTGGTTTTGCTATCCTATCCTCTTCAATGGTTTCACGAAGCAAGTAAAGGGACTCCTTAAGATGTTTAAGATAGTCTCTATGAACTAACTTATTATTCCTAAGGGGAAGAGGAATATTCACAGCATCAATTGCGTACTTCTTACAAGTAGAAACCTTTTGAACAACATTATCACAAGTGATGATTGGCATTTTCCCTTTCACCTGAGTCTTTAGATTCTCAATCTCATTAAGCAAAGAAGTTATCTTTTCATTATTTATATCACGTGTGATCTTAATTGAATCATATAACTCTCTGTAATGTTGTTTAACTTTCGAATTTTTAGTACGAAACCAATCATTTTCATGTTGCAATTTATTGATGGTATCTTGAAGTTGAAAATTTTGAGAATCTATAGGCTGTGGTTTTTTGGTGCCAATCACATCACTCTCATAAGACTTCAATTGGGCAATTTGAACCCTCAGTTTCCGAATCGTGTTAGTGTGAGCTTGAATCTTTTCATCACGTTTGGCTAATTCAAAATATGCATCAAATTCAGGAGCATCCGAAGATGTCTTGGCATTTGAGATTTTAATTATTTCTTCTAAATATTGACACTTTAATTGCAAATTAAGATTATCAACTTCTAGTTTTGACAAATGCCTGACCATGTTATCATGGTCATCGTTTTGAATTTTTTCACACAATTTTAAAATCTCCCACTCAAGCTCAACAACACGATTTTGGAAAACATTCAATGTAACCGACATCTCATGAAATTGATGAGCAGATAATGCAGAGTCGGTGACAGTGTAGAATACATCTTGTGCAATGCCATGAGCAATCAAGTTTTCATTCATAATGAGAACGTTTTTCCTGTCAATTTCACTGTATTTGAGATCAATAGCCAATTGTTTGCCCTCATTTTCCACATCTTGAAAAACCTTTTTCATTTGAGCCACATCATCATTAATGGTATTTTTAAGGCCCTCAAAATGTTCTTTGAGAAGATCGAAAAATGGCATGACTTCAGTTAGGTAACACTGTTTGGTTTGCTCAAAACCCCTTTCCCCTTCTGTAATCCCCGTTGGTGTAATTCTTATTTTGCATGTTTTCTTAAAGTCATTAAACAATTGACCTAGAACATATAACCCAATTAGAGTATTACACTGTGTGGGAAGAGTAAGTGGCACTAGATGCCTGGGTGTTCTCAAAGGGTAAATAGTTGGGTCAGCAATCCTAAAGACAGTGCGTGTGTTACCCACAATTTTTTCTGCTTTCATTTTCTCCATGTCAATATTCCAAAAAACTTTCTCAGGGAGGAACTTCTTTTGAGGAACAAAAATGGCTGAATGATTATCATCAGTGTAGTCATAGTGAAACACGAGATTATTAGCAGTGCACAGGGGATCCTTTAATTTCTTAGCAAGTTTTTCCCTAGTTCTATCTTCAATCTCATTTGTCTCATCATCGGATCTCACATCAGGAGGGGCATGATCAGGCTCAAGCATAATTTTGCATCATATAATGCAGGCTGAGCACCTATACCATTCCTAAGGTAGTTGGTCTTAGGTTTGTCTATGTCCTTATCACTATGTTCATCACTTAACTTCCTATGTTTTTGTATCATTTGAGCAGTTTGGATGGTTTGGCCTTGCGTGTACAATTTGTCTTCAAGCTTATTCTTTAACGTTTTAAGGCAAGAAAAATCATTTAAGAGTTCTATTTCCTTTTTCTGAAAATCCAGTTTTTGCATGATCATACTTTTTTGTATATCCTGTTTTTGTTTAACAGTCTGATCAAGTTGTTTTTTCAAAGATTCTAACTCCCTTTTTAATGTTTCTTCCTTTTTGTTATGTTCTGATACATATGTACGCATCTGCCAATCTATTTTCTGCTCTCGTTCGGTTAGCTCAAACTTTGCACGTTGTTCATATATGGTCACCTGTTCTTTAAGGGTATTAAGTCTAGTGGTCAATGAGTCATCAGGGATAAATGCAGTATTCTCATGCAACACAGAATCATCATTTAGAACAGAGGATGCACAACAAGGTTCAACAGACACTTCATTGTGTTTCATATGTTGTTCACATGGGACAACATTGCTATTTCCCATGTCCACAACATCTGAATCAATAACGTTTGTCAGTTGAACTTTGTTAGGAATCTTTTGTTCATCAACCATGTCATATAGTTCGAGTACCTTAGCATATGATGCCTGTTCATTTGCCGGTCTGATATCTGCATCCGCATCTTGTGTACCATAGGTTGTAGAACTGCTGCTTGGGTTAAGCTTCTCTGTCTCTGTTTCTCTGCACTCAGTGACAATTGATCCAACATCTGATGATTTACCCGGATCAACATTGGTATCTCTTGATTGCACCCGACTTACATTCATCTTGATGTCACACTTGGGTTTGTCTTGTGCTCTCTCCTCAATGAACTTCTTAAGATTACCCATGAGTTGGAGTAGTGTAACTCTAAACATGTCAACCTCGATTCCCGTGTGATCAGCAAAACACTGTTTCGTCATATGACTATCGTAGTCATAATTCACAGTGAATTTCAAATTGATGAACACTTGGAGTTGTTCGTTGATCACACAAAGGGCAGCCAGGGATCCAATTTTGGAAGATTCTTCTTGGTCAAGTTGTTTTTGTAGTTTAACTAAGTTAAGAATCATTGTGCCTGTGAAAGTATGAACATCTTGACCAAAGAGTATTGCAAATGCACGTTCGAATCCCATGTTGACGCTAGTTCCCTTAGAAAGTACCGAGAGGTGTGAACGAAGTTGCCGAAAGCCTTCTATGCATCTTTCCTTTGCATCTTGAGGCACTTGTTGTGGTTGTTCACATACTCTCTCTTGTAAATACGAGCACAAATAATTCCAATTGGCACTCACATAATCAAACACGTTTATCGGTTGTCTGTTATTAGAAATCTTATGCTTAATCATTTCGTACAATCTGAGTACCTCAGAACTGGCAGAGTCTGAAGTAGTAGACATGATGTGATTGTGCACGGGATTTTATAAGTCTATGATTAAAACCGAGAAATATGATGCTTGATATGTGTTATGATGACAGTTGGATTGGCACAAGGATTAGAGATTGTGTGATGATCGTTTGATGGACAAAGATATGTTGTTTAGTTGTGATTTGGTTTGATTAATGCAAGTTAGGCCTCGAAAATTTGGTGAAAATTTGGTCTAAAAACTTAAAAACCTCAATAACTTCACTCCGGAGGTGATTTGGGCCTCGAAAAATTCATTTCACAACTTCTTGGTGAAATCTTACAATATTCAGCCTGTTCCGGACGTTTTGACAGCTAATTCGCTGAAAACGGAGTTACGGTTCAAAAGTTATGACCGTTTGAAGTTTCGACGTAAAAAGTCAACTTTGGTCAAACCGAGTTAACCGCAGGAAAGGTAAGGTAACCGCAAAGAGGAGCAAACCACAACAGAAGCAAACCGCAGGAAAGGTAATCACAAGGTGAGTTAACCACAAGGTGAGATAAACGCAGATAAGAGTAAAACGCAGGAACTAATCTCAAGCACGGAGCAAACCGCAGAATATCCAAACCGCAAGATAAGCTAACCACAAAGAACTAACCGCAAACCACTTAACCGCAGGAAGCTAACCACAATGAACTAACCACAGACCACTTAACCGCAGGAAGCTAACCACAATGAACTAACCGCAGACCACTTAACCGCAGGAGCTAATCGCAGTTGACAAAAATCCAAAACTGTCACTTTCCTTGCGATTTGTTTGTATTCCCAAAATAGTAATCGCAGGCAAACTAACCACAGAGATCAGGAACTAAACGCAAATAAGCAATGCAACAGTGGAACTAACCGCAACTATGAAATACGCCCTAAATTAAATCCAAACTTCAACTAGATTACGGATATGGTATAACCAACTGAAACACAATGTTAAACTAACACCAAGGATCATAAAAGTATACCCATAACGTATCAAATAACACTAGAAAGATCAAACCATGATGTTTTCAAAGAAAAACTCTTCCAACTCACAAAAAAAACCACAAAAACCACACCAAGTCCGAATATCCAAGGCCCTAAGATGAAACCATGGCTCTTGATACCAATTGTAGGATATTCATAATCTTAAACACGTATGGTTTCTTGTGGTTATATGGATCGAATTAGATGAAGAAATTAGAGAGATGTAGAAAGAAAGGTGGGAGCCTTTATTAGAGAGAAACAATGTGTGTATTAGCTTGTGAATGAAGGTCCAACCCTCTCCCTTGGGTGGGAGAGGGTATTTATACTACAATACTTGGTGCTCCATGAAACGAGCTGTAGAGTGAGTTGACAGCTGAGGGTAAAGACCCGACCCACTCTACGAATACTATTTACATATATTAACTACTAATAAACTACGTACTAACTGTAATAAGGATAATTCTACGAGCTACGTAATGCTTAGCAATACTTGGGGTGACCGAGTCTTTAACTGAATAATCGTATTCCTAACACTTTGGTTCAGCAGAAAGTACTTTGGAGATGTACTTTGGTTCAACAGAAGTACTTTCATTTGTCTTCATATAAGCACATGTAATTTTGTAATCATCAAATCTATAATTCCCAACAATCGATGATGGTATAAGTTCACTCAAAAACTCATTACAATGATTGTTACTAAGAGTGAACGGACTGAGATCTTAGTTTCCTTTTTGTTTCTTGTTATTTGTGATCGAAAAAAGGAAAAAGAATGAAAAACATAGGTTTTTGTTTCTTCTTAATAGGATTCGAAATTAAATTAGAAGCTTGTACTTCTCACTGATCAATGAAGATAAATCTCTTGTGGTTGTGTTTGAAAAACGTAACTTTGTATGCTCAAAGAGATTAAGCTGAGATCAAATCGTTTCAATTAAGTTTTGATGGGTTGTTGATGCAGTTTATGTTCATCAAGGTGGTTGTTGTTGACTGTTGTTAGATTATGTTGCAACTCGCTAGACATAAAAATTAGCTTTGATATGAATTTGGATTGGACAATCACAATGGCCACAACTCGCTACTGAAAGTTGTTGACAACTCGTTGGGCAGTAATTTGGACAACTCACTAAACAACAGAACAAATGTGTCACTTTCCTGCTATTTGTCTTCTATTCCTCTTTTGGTTACCAGCCAAATTGCTGCGCTAAAAAAAACAATTCGCTACAATAAACTCGCCAAACAGATACAACTCGCCATCAAGAAATTTAAACCGGTAGACAACTCGCTACGAAGAAGCTTATGAAACAAACACTCGAATTGACAAAGAAAACACCACTAGACTAATGAAACAAGTTATCTAATTACTAAACAAGTCTCATATGATAAACTTACTCATGAAAGTACATCAATTTCACACTACAAACCACTAAACGATATCAAGCTAGGATGTTTTCTAGGAAAGCAATTCGAACCAAGAATAACACAAAAACCACACCTAAAAATTCGAGCACCAACAATCTTAGGATGAAACCTTGGCTCTTGATACCAATTGTTAGATATTCAAATACATAAACAAGTATGGTTCTTGTGATATGAATCGAATTAAAGAAAGAAAGATGAAGAGAAGATAGTTTAGAGAGAGAAAGTGAGTTGGGTGTTTCTAGAGAGAGAAAGAGATGGGAGAAAAATGAGAAGGTTAGATTGAATGAAAGGAAGCACCAACCCTCTCCACATGTGGAGAGGGGTATTTATACTAAGCTACAAACGCCCACACCCGGTCTGTGGATCAGGCATACAGTGGGTAAAGACCCGTCCTTCTTCCACGGTGTTACTTAAACTAGTACTAACTAATTAATATATAAACTAACTACGAGCTAACTTAACGCTATTACAATAACTAGGTGACCGAGACTTTTACAGGAATATTTGTATTCCTAACACTCTCTCTGCATCCAAACCTTTAATTCTGCCGGTTGGCAGGATCCTGTGAGTAGGCGGTTTTGTAGGAGGATTTAGTAGGATAATTTAGCATTTTTGTAAACGTTATATACGGTTATAAAAGTCCATACTAAGTCCAAAAAGAAAGGTATAAAGGTCCATACGCTCCGTCCCATTTTTATAGTCCCCCCAACAAATTTTCCTTAAGTGCAATTAATGCAATGTTAATTATCATTTTTACCTTAATATTTAAACTAAGAGCATCCACTACGAGAGACATAAGAATAGGTCCAAAAAACTTGAAAATGTTTATATTTTATATTAGCCATAGTGGAGCATTATTTTATACACATGTGGCATGAAAAGGTCCTAGATTAGACCTTTTCATAATCTCAAGACATTTAATGCATGCGTTGTAAGAAATAATTAGACAAAAATACACCGTTGGTCCCTAACCTTTCCACGAAATATCACAGGGCACCTTAACTTTTTATAAATGTTGTGTGGCGTCCAAAACTTGGGATTTTGGGACCGATTGCGTCCCTCGGCCCTTAATAGGAACATCAACGTATTCTTGGTGAGGGCAAAATCGTCATTCACTGTAGCGATCTAATTTCTAGCCGTTGTACATTGTCCCGGTTCCCTATATTACTCTGAGTCAAAATTATATTGTCACTCATCATCTTTTAATCTTTCCCCCAAAACCTTTCCTCCTTCAACATGGTACGCTGCTAGTGTGGTAAGCAAGCTATAACACGCACTTCGTGGACATCGGCCAACCCAGGGCGTCGATTCTATGCTTGTGCTGATGAAATAAGTGCGTTTTAAGATTGATTGTATTACCTTGATTTCGCAAGTAGCAAAGTACATTGTAGCAATGGTAATTCATTAATGAAATGTCATATTAATGATTAGGGGTCTTCTTGTCGGTGGATAGGATGGTATGATCCTGAAATATGTGCTCGTTCAAGAGTGATCATACCAGGCCTTTTGAGGGGGAGAAATGAGCTCAAGGAAAGATTAGAAGTTGCTCAAGGTGATGTGTGGAAGTGGAAGATTTACCTGGTGCTCAGTTGGATATTATTCTTGATTGTTTATGCACTTGGTTAACTTTTTAGCTTTAAAGTATGATGGTCGTGTTTTGTGTTTTGTGTTTTGTGTTTTGTGGAAAATGTAATTACTTGTTAGGCCACCTTGGTAGTGTTAGAACCTTTACTAAAACTATTTTGTACTAGTTTGTTTTAAGTTTAGATTGTATTGAATGGTAGTAACATTGTCTCCAACATGGATATGAAGTTTGGTTCTTTTTCAGAGTTTACGTTATGGGTATATATGCATATGCATAGAAATTTGGTTATAATTGACTTTGAATAGTCAACATTCTTTTGAAGTTTTAGTTTTGGTTAGTTTTGCCTGCATCAATTTGCAGTAGCATATTATGCAGTCATACAGTTAAATATAACATACGTTGCACACAACATACATATTTTGGATACAATTACAATTCAGAAACATAACATGGTTCTGTAGATAATGCAATTGGATATAATTCCAAATGCATAAAATTTCATACTTTTCGAAGCATGATAATCAGAGTGCATAACTTCTTCATAGTTAACATAAATAAATATTGTCTACTTCATTAGCATAACATAAAGAAAGCCCTATAGTGAGGGCATCATTTTATTCTTTAAAGCCTGCTGCCTAGTCACTCTTCTGGTAGTATGCTGGGATGAAACAGAAATTGCTTGCACATTACTTGAATGGACCTGAGATTGAGACTGTGATTGATCTTGCTGCTGGGATTGACACTGGGATTCATCAATAGGTTGATTTTGACTCTGAGATTGAACACCTGCAATTTCATCTTGTTTCTATGTTGCAACATCCTGAGTACCTTGATCTTGAATTCCAGATTGCACACAAGTTCCTTCAACTACAACATCTTGACTTTCATCAACACCTGTACCTTCAGCTTGTTTATCTGCTGCAACTTTGTTCCCTGTAGGATGTGTCCTCTTTGATGCAACCTTTTGAGTCACTTGTTTACCTTTTCCCTTAGAACTTGACCTATTTTGTTTTTTACCGCCAGTTTGACTACTTTGGGTTCCACCATAGCCAACACTCCTTTTTTTTTTTTTTTTTTTTTTTTTTTTTTTTTTTTTTTGTCCAGCAATGCTACAAACACTACACCTTACACTCTTCCAAGCCTTAGACAGTTTACCATTCTTGACAATCTCTTCAGTTTCAGGAGCTATCCTTACTCTTTTTTTACTAGTTGAGTTAGCTGCATTTGCTTGAGTCTTTGGTGGAACAATAGTTGTTGGCACAGACGATTTTTCCCAATGCTCATTGCTAGTTTTGGGGGAGACATTGTGTTTGTACGTTGCTTCCCAAGTGTTGGGATAGTAACAAGGATGCGCCCATGTTTCAACAGCTCCTACTTGTTGTCCATTTAAAGTCATATTCCAATTGGTAGCTACAACATGTTTACATGGTAAACCTGTAATCTCCCATCTTCTTCAACTACAAGGCTTCTCTACAACATTAATTACACATTGGTCTCCCCATGGTCCACTTACCTGAAACTTATCTCCACCATTCCATAAAATATTATACCTAACCGCCTCTTTCTTAATACCTTCTAACATGTGTTGTGCAGTAGGTGTTATTGGCCCATCACTCTTCTCAATGACCTTTGCAACATGTATTATCCTCTTCATACAGTATTCCCTGATGTATTCCAATGCTGTAATAATTGGTTTATTTACACCCTCAATTATTTTCTCATGAAACACTTGACACATATTATTAAGTAACACATCAGAATGGGGTCGCCCTAAAACAAGACAAATAAAGTTGTATTACTTATACATTTCATACTACTTTACCATATACCACCAAATTTACACAGTTAGATGACTTACATGAGAAATGTGACCTTAACCAATGGATTGGTGGTATCTGACTTAACCAAGCATGGGCAGCTTGACTAAATGTCTTTAAAGCATCCATAGATTTATCAAACTGTACAACAGTTGAGGCTGTTGCACATCTCCAAATATGGTCTTTAAAGGCCCTACCTTGCCAATTAACTTTCATTTGCTCATGAATGCTTCTAAGATAAAATATGTGCTCTGCATTTGGGAAAACTTCTCTTTATGCTGATGTAATATCCTGCACAAAAACAGATATTTTTACTGTCTATTTAAAAAATTAGGAAATTCAATTCATTTATAGTTTATGGGAGTACCTTGTTCATGTCAGTAACAAAATTGAAGATTGAATTTGGCTCAAGTTCAAGATCATCAAATAAACAATGAAGAAACCAAGTCCAAGCTATTGTGTTTGCTGATTCAGCAAAAGCATAAGCTACTGGGAATATACCATTGTTGCTATCAATTCCCTCAGCTGTTAGAAGTTGACCCTTGAAAGGACCATCAATTAGAAAAGCATTTATCCCTAAAAACCATCTCTGACAGTCTTTAAATCCTTCCTTCAAGGCACCTAAACAAACATAGAGTCTCTTGAATTCTCTTGTTGGAAGACTATCCTCAGCAGGCCGTTCCACATAAATCACAACTATTGTATCAGGGTTCCTCTTCTACAACTCTTGAACATAGTCTCTCAACATGGTGAATTGGAGCTTGAATTCCTTCCTAATGCCTCTGACTGCTATTCTTTTAGCTCTTAAAACCTTCTGCATTGAGACTTCAAGCTTAAATTGGTTGGTAAGCTGATTATGAACCGACTTGACAAGAATCCTTGGATTGGTTTGAATCGTATCTTTAATTTCCTTTGAAATAAAGTTGAGGTCAAAATATTTGATCGCCCTTGATTGCAAACACGTGTGTTGATCATTATATCTTCTCACTGTCCAAGCACCTTTTCCAGTACCATCCCTGCCGACAAGCAACAACCATGGGCAGAGTATTTGGGAAGGGTCATTTTTACCAGCAGTTAATGCTTCCAAACCCCTTCTTGTTAATGGACCTCTAACTGGGCCTATACCCAGTCCAGCAGTAGCAATTGGGCCAGATAGGGGAACACAACCCACACATCTGACTCTTATTCTTTTTTTGTCATTCTTTAGAAATAGCAGCTCCCTTCTTGTTTCTATGGAATGCTCTCTTACCCTCTCTTTCACATCTTTTGCAGTATCAAAGGATTGATCACAATAAAAGAAAGTTTCAACAACACCATCATCAACAAAATCTGTCCTAACCCTTGGCACCCCAGAGTGACCTATGCCTGATTCAGAAGCATAAGCAGTGTAAAATGCATCATCATCCAACACAGGTAATTGAGTTTCCAAATTCAAGTCATCACTTTTATTAGTAGATGTTCCTGCATTGCCTAACTCATGACTCTGACTCTGTTGGAACAAAGCAACCTGTACATGATTCTCCTCAGTAACATTATTTTCATTTGCCTAAATTGTGTCATCACCTACATTGCCTAAGTGACTAGTATCACTCTGTTGGAACAGAGTGATATCAACATCACCATCCTCTTCCATGTTATTGCCACCAACGGGTTCTCCTCCTACATTCTCTAACTGGTTATCCTGATTGATTTGGAATAGAGTAACTTCCACATCAGGTTCCTGAAAGGTGTTATTGCCATCAACTAGTGGTCTCCCTACTTTCTCCAACGGCTTATGCTTAGTCACTCTAAACAAACTAACATCAAAACTATCAAGGTCCTGAAAACTATTTTCCTTATCAATAATGACTAATGCACCATCACTGTTATCAACAGGTTGGCTGGCAAAGGCAGACATGTCAAGACTTGAAAAACCGGGCTCAATGTGTGGCAAGTCACTAGATTCCCCAACATATGAGACATCTACAGGTAGTTGCGTAAGTTGCATAAATGGGTTATGGTATGGGTCATTATCTATGTCATCTAGAACCAAACGTCTGCGACATGATTGAATAGCAGCATGAGCTATTTTTCTACTAGGTTCATCCATCTCTAAAAATACAGTCTTAATATACTGTCGGGACATCTCAGACAACTCTAACCTAGTCTTACCTATTTCAACATACACAACTATCAGCTTATGTTCTTCCACAATTTCTTTCAACAGCTCAAGATTGATAGCTTCACGAAAACTATATAAGCCATCGTCCAATGTCATACCAGGTTTAAGAAAATAGTAGTAATTGGTTTGGACTTCAGCATAACCGATTTGGGTCATCAGAGCATCAAGTTCGTCAATAGAAATCTCATTAATACTAACATAATCAACCTGACATTCCTGACCTCCTTCGTAGATCCTGTCTGGCCAGTTTTTGAATAAGCCATTATGGTGAACTCTCATGCTAAAATCACTATGTCGATCTGCTGTTCAAAAAGTAAACAAAACACTGTTACGATTCTCTAACAAAAAAGGGGAATATCATTAAACAATCTAAGATACATACGCTAGTAAAAGATCATCAACAAAAACACTAACCATATTGCCTCACTGCCCAATTTCTCTCGACTTCATGGCTATCAAAGTAAGGTGCATCCCTGATTTGCCATAATGTAAATCCAAGGTTTGAGATTCTTGATTTTTTACTTAAATTATTAGATTTGGTGGGTGACATTGCATTAGGGTTTTTTTTGTAGGCTTCCAAAACAAGTTTCGGGATGAGCAATGAGTACTTGTGCTACTTATATTAATCATAATGGCGGAAAAAAGGTTTAGACGTTTGCTGGGAAGTACACAGAGAGAGAGAAAAATGTGACCAGGTAAAAAGACAGGAATACCCTCCAAAGTAAACATGTAACGAGGTTTTGGGAACTATAACGGGACGTTGCTGTTCCTATTACGGGCCGTGGGACGCAATCAGCCTCAAAATCCCAAGTTTTGGACGTCACACGACATTTTTTAAAAGTTAAGGTGTCCTGTGATGTTCCGTGGAAAGTTTAGAGACCAACGGTGTATTTTTGTTAAATAATTATAAAGCTTTAAGATGTTTATGCCATAGTAGAAATAGGTTTATTAACTCAAAAGGTGTAAAACTTATTAATGTAACATGAAAAAATTAATTTATAAAGCTTTATAATATTTTAACATAGTAGATGCCTTAAGTTTCCTTTTAAAATCTCCTCTTAAATTTTATAATAAATAACCAAGGATAAAATAGTGAAATTAGAAGTTTGTATTTGTTACGTACTAAAAGCGGAAAATTCTTTTGTAAGATAAACAAAAGCGGCAACGAGGACAATAAAAATGAGACGGAAGGAGTCAAAGATATATATGAATGTTAACTTTAAAATAATAGTATTGCCAAGTTTGTATTGAGTTATACATTTAATATTGTCACAACTAATTAACAACCTAGGTAGTGTTACTATGGCGCGAGATTTGACGAGGCAATAGGTTTCGGGATAAAAATTAGAAGAGAAAAACGCACAGTTCACAATAATGAAAATAAGCACTTTTTTTTTTTTTTTTTTTTTTTTTTTTTTTTTTTTTTTTTTTAGGTTTTGCATAGCTTTGTTTCATTGGTTTCCTTAAGCTTGTCCCCTAACGTAAAACAAACATCAAGTAACAATTTCAAATTTACTACTATACTTTTTTATATTTGTTTGTTATCATAGTGTCCGACATTTATGTCAACTAATAAACGAGTTTTGTGGCTACTGATGCACATACTACAGTTTCATATGCATCACAATTCATAATTCGAACTTAAGATCTTTAATAATGACATCATGTCTGAGATGCTATATCAAAGATACATGTTTTACAAATTCTTGTTTACCAATAACAAAAATTAAGCTTGTGCATGATATACATTCAGATTAATTATAGTCGGCATGCACCACAAGAATCTTCTATGCAAAGCCTAGCCATGCGACCAGTTCCTTTCTGATAACATTACCACAAAGTATATATAGATGTTAATTATACATTAACTCAAAAGTATATACAGATTTGCAAATTGCAACCAACTGTTTTTCTTATATTAAGCCAAGCACAATGTCGTCACATATATATCTTAATAGTTATATACATTTATTTCAAGTAAAATATATTACACTCCCTGCAGTAACATTGAAACAGAAGTAATTAGCAAGTATGTAGATGCGTGTGTAGTTGGGGGTATTGAATACAGTAAGTGGGAATTAAATTTTAACAAATATGGGACCCCCTCAAGACTAAGAGAAATCTTGTTTTTCAAATTGGCATAACATTAAACCTGTTACAGCAAAAGTAGTTCGATCAGTTTCAGAGACATTATAGAGTGGGCACATGAACTTTCCTGCAATAGTAATGCCACGGCAAGCATACGATCATGCATGCACTATATATACACTCATTACTTATCTGTTATTCCGAATTTAGTAGGTTAAAAAATATGATATCTATGAATTTCTCATTATATATGTATTGGAGTCAATTGAAAATATATCTTGGGAAAGAATGAAACTAACACTTTTCTGTGAATTGGTAATTATAACCTTGACAGAATGATTTTTTGTGTCCAACTTTAGACTTGCATTCGAAGAAACATGTATGGAATTTGAGCACTCAACTACAGCTTTTGATTCTCTTTTGGGTTTGGAAGAAAATGAAACCATAATTTATATTTCGGGATTTTGAATATTGAGGTTTTGCAAATCGGAACTGGAATATATATTTTCTAGGACGGGGCAGCTGAGTCAGTACATTGTCTTCCACATACATAAGTTTTTGCGACATGCTATAGGTACATATTCATATATGAAATAAACATGCGTCGTAATATTAAACCTAAGGAGTAACTCCGTACAACATATTAAGGGTGGTGGCAGTGGTGCCGGTTTCACCACCGGTGAACCCAAACCGGCGGCAAACACCATTGCCACCTAAACGGTTTGGCTCGGCGGTTTGTTTCGGAGGTAAACTTCACCGGTGCGGTTTGAGGAAAACTAGCCGTTGATATATACGTTGGAAGTGGAGCGTGGGCATTAAAAATAGTTGGTAGTTTGGGAGGTTTAAAAAGGTATGATTGCCACTAAAAATAGTTGGGAGGTTTGAAAAAGGTGTAAGTAAGGTGGAGTGATATTATTGGTTGGTTGGGAGGTTAAGTTGTTACCACTGCCACCACCCTAAGTTCCGGTCAAGTTACAAGTTACAACCACTCATATTAAAACGAGAGATCTGTGATTAGACTTCGAGTCTAGCGAATCTATCTGTAATGGGTCCCAATTATAAGTTTTTTTTTTTCATATGACATAAGTCGGTGTGGTTTGACTTCATTGCTATGTATTCATATGCATAACTTCATAGTTCATATGATAGGTTTCTATGCGGATCACGATATATATGTACGTGCATGTTTTTTGATTAAAAGGTCAACGACCCGGTAAATATATTAATCTATGTACGTGCATGCTCATGGATGTTACACCTGCTTTTACAATCAACTTGCTGCCACGTTAAACGACTACAAAAAGTTATGTATATGTGAATGCTCAAAAATTTAGACGACTACAAAAAATAAATTAAAGGATAATCTCTGAAAATAGTCACTAAACCAATACTCCAAACCATATATACGTAAGATATATATATATACGTAATATGTGCATTTACTATCTACTATAGGTCATACAACTCAATGATGCCAAATGTTGATATATATGAGTCATGTATGCGCATGTATGTGTGCTACGGAATATATATCATTACAATATTTCTAAGTATATATAGATTCCAGCATTTTCTAAATATGCAGAGGGTAAATTTCAAATTACTAGACGGCGAAAATAAATGTGCTCCATTATTCCAACACCAAACATATCTACATATGTAGAAGTTACACACAAACGGATCTTAGTATTTCTGCATCAAAAAGTGAATCCCTAGCATTTCTAAATATGCAACAATGCATACGATAGTCTTAAATCCTAAATATATATTTTAAAATTTTGATATAAATTTGAGCATCAAAGGTTACAGTACCACAAAAACTAAGGACACAAACAGTATGTAACAATACACTTGAAAAAAAAGACACTTCATTTTAACTGTGTATTTTTAATTTAGCAAATACTCATATACCAACAAGTCTAGTTCGGACAAAACACGATCTTCATTAATTTTCATGTTGGGGGACCTATTTGACATTTTTGAATGAATTTTGGAGAAGTGTTTGATATTTGTATGTGTGTATTAGTTGGTGGTTTCAAGTTTTAACCAATAAACTAAGTTAGTTTCTAATTTCTGATTTGTATAAATATATGATTTTGGTGTTGACTAGGAAATAGTTTTGGGCAGAAAATATGGGGTTAGCCGGAGTATAAATAAAGAAGATGAACACATCAGCAAAACATGGACACTTGGATCCCACTTGAATGTCCTGTCATCATTTAACCGATAGCGGGTCATATTGTGCATAACGAAACAAAAATTCAAAATATGAGTGTTCATAGTTGTATTTATTATTAGATGTTTAGCATAACGGTACATGATATAAATATTTTTTTTTTTAATTTTTAAACTTTACCCTTTTATTAAACCAAAGAGCAAATACCGTTGCTCGGGTAATTTAGAATGCTAGGAAATGCAATAAATTTTTCTTGAATTGACTCGAGTGTTGATTCATGTTTTCTTGAGGTTCAAAGACACTTTTTTTTGGTGAAGATCGAGTCGTTATAAAGTGAACTTAAATTGACACGAGTGGGTTATGAACCTTATTATCTCATGTATACCAGTCATCGTTATCCATTAACTCATGTCTTGTTTTTTTCTGTTGGTGTTTATTTGAGTTGTTTCCTTATAGCTTCTCGTTAAAAGCTTTTTTTAAATATTTTTAATATAATTACTTATTAAAAATAAAACATACAAATATATATATATATATATATATATATATATATATATATATATATATATATATATATATATATATATATATATATATATATATGCAAGTAAGTTGAACCAACAAACTATAATGTTAGAGCACAATGTAACCAACTTGAATGAAACTCAATATATAAAAACTCTTGACAGTCAACTGAAAATAATCTGTGGTTGACATAGAATTAATCAGATTATGCATTTTTTTTCTTTTCTAATATGGTATGCATTTAGTGTAAAGCTATCAAAAAAATTCATTAAAAACCAAAATTCACACTACGATGCTTTTCGAATGGTATATACATGCATGCCCTCTTCTGGTATGTCAATCTCTGAAAGTAATAAACCACGTGTGAGACGCTTCCAGTGAATAGTTCATAAAAAACCTTCAAAAGATAAGTTGTAATTCAAGTAATATAACAAAACCTTGCAAACCCTTGAAGCTTTTATCACCTTTTACGTTATATGATGACGAACTGAAACCTCAAGAAAACCCTTTTGATCGAGAACCCTTGGTGCCGAAACCTTTGTCACTGAGAAACCCTTCAAGACAATTGAACTTGGTTTCCAAAAACTTCAAACCAAGCTCTAATGCCGATTATTGGTATGTAGATCCAACAAACCGGAATACAAGAGCAAATTAAAATGTAATCAAATTGAACGAAACTTAGACACACACGAACTTTTTGTACTCGACCGATAGTAATAAGTCACACACGAGAGGTTCTCAATGATTAGTTTGTGAAAAACCTTTTCAAGAATGACACAACTGAAACATCACCTCTCACCTCCTTTTATAAAAGTCGAGGATAAAAATCATAACCCTTACGATGCAAAGAAAGACATAAACAAGCACCTAAAGGAATCGGCTATGCTTTCCTTGCAAGGCAAGCAAATGTCACCGTTATTGTACGAGACTAAAGAAGAGCTAAAATAAACACTTAAACCCCAAGACTATAAGCTAATATTAATGCTATACATTACCCCTTAAAGATTAATTAATCACTTAAAAATACAAACTGATTAAGTATTAACCAATAGGTAACCAACATATATCCTTTTAATTAACTCGTAAAAATGTAATTCTATCAACATGCATGTATGAATCCAGTAAAGATATCTAGTAAGAGATATTAACTCCAAATCTTTATGATGAAAGTACGTAGGTTTATTGAGAACTTGTTGGCATCAACAACCTGAACAAAGACACTCAAGTCGAATAAGTGAACGAAATTTGTTGTGACTGAGAGAAAGGAAAAACATTAGTTGAATGGTCATGAAGAAATATAGTGAGTAATGAATGAGATCTTAAATGTATACTGTAAAATATCAACTACCCATTCTCACTCATCCATAACTCCATCTTTATATAAAGCAATACAAACCATACTCACTCAGTACCATCTCTTCCTCTTTCAAACAACCATGGAGACACCCAGAAGAACCCAAAGCACTTGTTTTCTCATTTGGGGTCTTGTTGCAGCTTTGCTTTCCCACAATGTCTTTTCTACTTCTTCAAACTTGCAAGATCAAAAGAACTTCTACTTCCCTCCATTTGACCCACACTTTGGATTATCGCCACCGGTTGCCGTAACTCCTCCCATTGTCCCTTCTCCACCTATAAGTAAGTACTCACGCCTCTTATGAAGTTTTAAAGACAATGTATGTTGCTTATGTATATAACTTTTTCTGAAGATAACACGTACACCTTTGTCACTAGCAAGACTTGAAAATATATATATATATATATATATATATATATATATATATATATATATATATATATATATATATATATATATATATATATATATATATTTGTTATGTTTATGAAAGTTATGGTACACTTAACACTTTGCATGTGCTTGTTGTTTTGTAGGTTACAACACTAGCCCACCACCTACTCATGGATCGCCACCTAGCCATGGCACCACACCAGCTCACCATCCACCATCTCATGGTGGTGGTGGTCATCACCATGGTGGAACTCCACCTACTAACTGTGGAAACCCTCCTACACATCATGGTTCACCACCTAGGCATGTTGATCCTTCTCCTCCTACCCATCACAACCCTTCACCAGCTCCTCCAACTTACCACTACAGCCCACCAGCAAGTGGTGGTGGTGGTAGCACACCAACTCCAATCGTACTTCCTCCCACCACTCCTGGAATCCCAATGATTCCATCACCACCTTTTGACCCGAATTCACCCCCTCTTGGTGGCACATGCGAGTAAGTCACTTCTTCTAGCTACTTAATATTCTTGATTTTTTTTGATAGGGCAAGACATATGTATAAAGAGAAAAATAAAAATATGCAAAAGGTCTCAAGTTCAAACGTGACCCCTTGTGTCGCTATAATTAAGGACAATAGGATGTTATGATTTGCCTCTCTTATTTTAGATACAACAAGTGGGCCCAATATTGGGTAGCAATCTAACTTGCTAAATTTTTTGGTAATTTTCTAAATAAAATATTTTCATCTATTATGCAGTTTCTGGAGGAACCACCCAACTATTATATGGGGTCTATTTGGTTGGTGGGGACCGACAATCGGCTCAGCTTTCGGTGTTACCACTCTTCCCGGAACTGGAGCACATCTCAACTTGCTACAAGCACTTCAAAACACCAAACCAGATGGGATCAGTGCACTCTACAGGGAAGGAACTGCTTCACTACTAAACTCTATGGTTAACAAGAACTTCCCTTACTCAACAAGCCATGTAAAAGACAGTTTCGTGGCTGCAGTCGGGTCAAACAAGGCTGCTGCAGCTCAAGCTAGGGTGTTCAAGCTTGCGAATGAGGGTCACATGAAGCTTAGGGTTTAAGATACATTAACCTTTCTTTGTGTCATTTCAATTTATTTGCATGTTAGTATTATTGGTTTAATTTGTGTTGAGTCTGTAGTTACATTTGGAAGCTTGCTTTGCAGTTTTTATGTTGTTGTTGATTATGTGTTTGGAGGTTAAGTTTAGTTTCCTCATTATTTGTTGTCCTCGTTTAATTATACCTTGTGTTACATGGGTTATATTATATGTCATATGTTATGATATGATTGATCTATGTAATAAAATGTACTTCTTACTTTTGCATTATGGATGAATGCCTTTGAATGCCTGATAATTATGTGATTCCATTTCTTTTAATTCATCGGTCAAAATAATGCCACTTTGATTTTATTATTTGAAACATAGTTAATGTTGTTTTATTACTATTAAAAATTTAAAATATTCTTTGATAAATAAAAGGTAAAACCAATAATGGTGATGAAATTCAATGCATTTACAAAAAGTAAGTTAAAATATCAATAGTTTTATGTTACTAGTACTACTCATGTCATTCTATAGTTTTGGTTCTTGCTTACATGCCAACTAAGTTTAACAATCTGTATGTGAAATTAGTTAACACATAATGCTATACGAACATACGATAACAAAAATGAACTCATTCTCGTTTGGCATTTTCATACAAGTAATGGCGGAGCCACATGCGGACCGGAAAGGGTCCTGGCCCCTCTAGGCTTAAGCCAGTTAGTATATTTATTTGCGATTTCATATGTTAAAAAAAATCATCTTAGCCCTCATCCTAGCCCTCTCACGAAAAATTTTCTGTCTCCGCCATGATACAATTTAACGTATGCATAATATATATATATATATATATATATATATATATATATATATATATATATATATATATATATATATATATATATATATATATATATATATATATATATATAATAAAAGAGTTACTTTTAAACCAACACTGGCTTATGTAGTGATTGTTTAACTCTCGGTTCTGGTTATAGCTAAGTAGATGCCCGCATGTTTAACAAATTAAATTATAGTACCTCATGAAGAAAAGGTTCTTAGAAAACGCACTTAAGGTGACAAGTTATGTTAAACTTGTGTTTAATTGCCACATCAAGTGTAGACACATGGTTAGTTGTAATAACTGGATCTGCAAAGAAGATCAAATGCTCAATTATTTCATGAACATGGGTCGAATTATAATATATATATAGGACGTAAATGCTTTGAAACTAAATGAATATATAGTAAGATTTCATGAATGAATGACTTGTCTAGCATTTATATCAAGAGCTTGAAACTTGTCTTTTTCAATTGATCGTGTTTATATACTATACCTCATTTTATTTTTACATAAATCCTCAAAGATGTGAATTGGCGGGTACACTCTGACACCGGGTGTCTTTTGACACTAGCCATTATCCACCTTACAAGAAATAGCTCCGGCAACTCTCATGACCCAGTGAAGCATCAATCGGAGTTAGCACAAGTCGAGATTCGAACTCATGATCTTTTATCCTGAAAATCACTCCAGTGAGCAAATGAGTTTTTCAAAAGTGAGTACCAACTGAGCCAAAGCTCTTTTGGTTAGTATTTTTTATTTTTTGTTATTATTAATATATATATATATATATATATATATATTTTTACATAAATTTGTTCATGCAGTTGGGAGTTGTGATGCGAATGACTAAGTTTGTTGACTTATGTCAGTGCATTTAAAGGTGTTTTAAATAAAAGTAGTTTTGCTCCAGAGAGCCATTACCGAGGGTTTGGTGTAATACAACTCAAAGGACAATGCCACCAAGCATTTGCAGTAGCAATGTGACACTATTGCTCTTGCTAACTGGCATGTAACATTCTTTAATAATTTTCTCCATATTTTGATTGGACTTCAACACTGTAGATAAAACAGGTTTGTGACATTGGCATATTGTGAGCAAAGTCCGTAGCTGATTGGATACCCGACTACGGGTATGTTTGGCGAAGTGTTGGAGCTGAAGCTGAAGTTAGAGCTTATATTAAAAGTTGGACGTTGGAACTTATGTTTTTATAAAGGTAATTGATGAATTAATTTGAGCTAAAACTTATTAATGTGAAATCGTATAAAAATACATTAAATTTATTATAGATGTATTTCTATTTTTTGTGTGATAATCTATATTTTGAAAGATATTTAAGTAGTTTGACTAACTATAAGCTCTCATAATCCCGTTTTAATTGATTTGAGCTTATAGAGGCTTATGGTCGGTTTTATTTGCATTTAATTCCTATCATTAAACAATCTTTATGTTGACTAAGACATAATCATTACATCATGTAAATTTGTTGCACTTTCATGCTTAAAAACCCTAGTTGTAAACTAGGGTTTTATCCGTGTTGTTTGAAGATTTAACACGTTCCTCTGGTTTTCTAAGTGCGATCTGCTAAGGTTTGTTGTTATGTCGAATTTAGGAGAGGGGAGTATTAGCATGACGGATCCTGTTGTTAAGGATAATGTGGGTTTCGATTTGGGAGAATTGACTGCTCGTATGAGTCGTTTGAGGGATCAAGAGGCTGGTAAATCCGGTGTTTCTCAGCCACGTAAAGTAGCTAGGGTTTTGTGAAACCATAGTCTTGAATCGGAAAACAAAAACCCTAAAGTCGATTATCTCTCTGCTGAAACAAGCGAATATGATTCTCCCTATGGTTCCCTAGAAGTTGATCTTCAACATTTACAATTTTTAATCTTTTTCCACTTTACCTAGGTTGGTTAGGTTAATTAATTGTTTATTTGATACTTTTAATCGGGGTCCGTTCTTTTATTCTATATTCTTCATATATTCGCTTGCATGTGATTGTAGTTTGATGATACTACGCTACATGGTAAATTGATTTATCATTAAATTCAAGGTCTGTTCTTGCCATATCTTATATCGGTTCTGTTTGGTTTCTTCATATGTGATCGCACAACATAATGTATTTAATTAAATCGGTTCTCCACATTCTCTTGGGTGTATTTTAATCGATTTAACATATCACTGGTACGATCGTCATGGTGGGGGAAGGGTAGTTTTTTGGAGCTAAGCGTTTGAAACCCTAACTTTTAAGTTAGGGTTTTCTTTTTTTTTAACTGTTTGGGATTGCATGCTGGTTGTTGATTGTTATTTGGTTATCGATTGTATTTGTTTGTTGTGTGTGGGTATAGAAAGATGGAAAAAGGGTTTCTAAACAACTTGAGCGAATCCAAAGGTATAAACTCTGCTGGTGATGCTTCGGTTGGAAGTGGTAATACGAATATGGGTTACAAGTCTGGTGTCAAAGATGATGGTAGTTTGGCCGATCAAACTACTATTAAGAATGATGGTACTTCCTCAAGCTTGGTCGATCAAGCTTCTTTGGAAAGTGAAACATTGGAACCAAGTCCTATTGATGTTGGTGAACATATTTCTAATGTTGAGTAGGTGGTATTGGACGCTTGTAAGGATTTTGACAAAGCAATGCGTGGTGTTGCTAGTGCTAACAAGGCTGCTAGTAATTCTCCTATTATTAAGGATTGGATAGAAGATGATGGTGATGTTAACTTGTCTACACCTGTTGTTAACATGAATACGAAGACGGTTTCAATTCCGAATATAGGTAATCCTAATTCATCTACTTCGTTTGCCAATATTTTGCAATCCTAAAAGCTTGGTACACATGGGGACACAACGAATGAACCTACCTCCAGTGTATTGAAGCAACCCCAATCTATGAAGACCCTAATATGAATCCGGTTTCATATGCGGGTGCTACGTCTATTGATCCTAAGAAGCACAAATCTAATTTTTGTAGGTTGGAATGCAGTAAGAAAAGTAATGGTGTGGATCTTATCATTCTTGTGAAAATGATTGAAGTGGTAAACACTCGATTTGATAATACTTTATATGGTTACTTTCTTGGTAAACGGATTGCATTTCTGGTTGTTGATTATTGTGTACGCACTGTGTGGGCTAAGTATGGTATTCAAAAGGTTGTGATGAATGCTAAGGGCTTCTTTTTCTTCAAGTTTACCACTAAGAACGGTGTAGAAAATGTCCTTGAAAATGGTTCGTGGATGATTAGGAATGTGCCTATAATTCTTAAACTGTGGACTATGAATACTAATCTTCTTAAAGAGGATTTGACTAATATTTCAGTGTGGGTTAAGTTCTATGATGTTCCACTTGCTATGTTCTCTGATAATGGTCTTAGTCTCCTTGACACTTTGATTGTTACTCCTAAAATGATTGATGCTTACACTAGTCAAATGTGCTTAGAATCATGGGGCCGACGTAGTTTCGCTAGGTGCTTGATTGAAGTGAAGGAGGATGAGGTTCTTAAGGAAAGTATCACTATTGAGATACCCTTACTTGATGGGACTGGTTCAACTATTGAAAAGATTCGGGTTGAATACGAGTGGAAACCGCCTCGGTGTGATAAGTGTAAGATTTTTGGTCATACTCTGGTTGATTGCTCTAAATTTGTTCCACCTCCTACTCAGCCTACACAGAGTGTTAATGATGGTTTTCAAATGGTCAATAACAAGAAGAAGGGTAAGAATGGTGGTTAAATTGTAACGGGTAAAGGTGGATTTACTAAACCTGATGTTGGTAAGAAGTTTCATTATCAACCCAAAGCGCCTCCTCTTGAACCCAAGAAGGTGGATATTACTAAGAAGAACACCGCTGATGTGGCTAGTACAAGTGGATCAAAGGTTACTACATCGAATCCCTTTAATGCCCTTAATTTGATCGATACTGATAAATGTGGCATTCCTACTGAAGTCGTGGCTAAGGATGGGGCTGAGTTGAATTGTCGCAGTGTGAGTGGTATTCCATGTCATACTCGTATTGTTGAGAAAATTGGGATGCATGAAAAGCTAATTATTGATGAGAAAGCTACTCTTATGGATGATGATGGTCAACCTCTTAAAAATGTTGATTATCCGGGTAATAAAAAGGAAGCTAAGGTGGATGGGTCTCAAATAACTGGTAAGGTATCACAAGAACCGCTTGTGAGTATTGTGAAAGAGAAGGTGCAGGTCGCGACTAGTAAGCCTAGTTCTTCTTTGTCTCCGTCTATTTCTTCTACTAAGAGGGTTAACCCATTCTCTAAGGTGGGAGAGATTGTTGATTCTGACAGTGATGAGGAGGAGGTTATTAACACTTTTGATGAGTCAGTGAACCTATTTGGTGGTGGTCACGAGCTTGAAGATGATTATGATAATGATGCAGATCATGTCTACGATCTTCCAAGGAATTTGGATGCTTTTAATGACATGTATGATATCAAGCTCCAAGGTCTTGGTAGAAAGTAATTTTGTTTTCATAGGAGTTTAATATTATCTTTTAAGTAGTGGTTTATTTCTTTTGTTTAGAGAATAGGAAGTATCTTGTTATGTAAGCTTTTCCGCCTATATAATGGGTTGAGATATGGGATTCACCCATATCCTTTATACTTAAATGCTTTCTTGGAGAAATATATTTACCGGGTCTCTTGACCTTTTACCCAAAAAACCCTAGTCTTGAATCCTTTGTTAATGCACCTGTTAAGGATCATACTACATCTGCTACGAAAGCTGATAGGTTTGCCAAACCTTATTGTTGAATCTGGTTCTAACGTATCTGTTTAGACTACTAATAAGGATATGAAAACTTCAGTCCTGGAATCAGCAGGTGTTGATAGCAATGAGGACGTGGGAGGCTCACTCTACACGCCTAAGTTTGGACTGCTGCCACTTTTCCAAAGCAAGTGAAGCCGGTTTCACTTGTACCTCGTAATGCATGTGGTTGGAGTACATCTGACTTGACTAATCCCATTAGTCTTGGTTAGTCGGTTGTGGAACCGATTTCAGGTGGTAGTCCGTGTATTAAACAACCTGGTTCCTATTATGCGATTAAGCCAAGGGTTGTGGCAATTTCTCAAGTGGTTGAACCAATGGCTAACATGGTTGTTTCTGGTACAAACACTTCGAGTGGTAGTGGTTCTTTTGGTGCATCTCATGTTAACGTGGCTGTTACTTCCAATAACACCCCCAATGCTTTTGAACAACCTGATCTTAACCCTTCTAATGAAGCCGTACAACCTGGTTTGGATGTAAATGCTAGTCTAAAAAACTCTCTCTATGTGTGGTGATTTCCGGCCGCCACCACCATAACTTTTCGTCCTATTGTTCATGATCCTATCTCGTATCTCTACCTATTAACGTTCCTTGTTGATGGTATGCAATCGATTTAGGTTATGATTTTTTTCCTGTGGTGGCGGTCGGGATATTAAATTTGCTTTTATATAAATCGTTACACCTTAGATCAAGCAAGGAAATCCTAACTCTTTGGGGTAATTATCAATCGTATTTTTTCCTTGATCGATTCTGGTTACTTGTTGTTCTGGTCATGCGCATTAATGCGAAACCTTTTTAGGGTTTCTTTATCATTGATCGATTCGTGATGGTGATATACATATATAGGCTGTTGCGTTTATTGAATGGAACCCTTTTTAGGGTTTTGGTGTATTGATTGCTGGTCTTTAACTCTTTATATATCAGTACGTGATCTGCTAACGTCTACATGTTCTATATCAGATTCAAGATTATGTAAGTGGGTTTATGACAGTTTGTTAGTCAAGTTTTGGGTAACCTTGTTTCAAAAAACCCTTATTTTTGTACCGTCACATAGATTTGGGGTCGACCGATTTGATTATAGTGTGATTGGCATTAGATGAAACTTAGGATCTGCGTAATCCTATTTCCTTATGTTAGTTCCTATTGTGGTAGGATGTTTGTTTATGACTTGATCATTCACGCTCTACTGGTCATTACGAAGCTTGGTTCAGGTCTGATTGAAGATTTGGTTTGTTAGGGTTTTCAGTTACCATGGTGCTTGTCGATGTACTGATTGCTTTTAGGGTTTCGATTAAGTATATTGGTGCTGGTCTGATTCGGTGATCTATTGGTCATCATGTTAACCCTATGTTTGGTGATCTTCTTGTTAGGGTTTTATTTACCCTAGGAATGTTGCGTGGTACCCTTATCCGTGCTTATTGGTTTTTTACGTGGCTGATATTGGAATGGGGGTTCATGGCTTGTAAGTTGCAGGTTTGCTGCATTGTTGTTACCATTCAAGCTTGGATCATTGCTTTTGGTACATACATGTCTACGTTGGTTTCTCTATGGGTTAACGTAATAGTGTGGCTTGGTGCCTTTGACTGAATGGTAGATTGTTTACATTCCCTTGTTTTGGTCAGACTTGTAGGCTTGATAGCTTTGATACTATTGGCTATAATACGATGGGAATGGTGGAAGTTTTGTTTGTGGAGTTCGTTGATACTACAAACATATTATTTGTTGATGCTCGCTTGGAAGTTGATGATCCAGGAGTGTGCAAGTTGGAGGGTTCTTCATGGAAGTAGGTGGACCGCCATAGTGATTTAGAAGGCTCAAGTACATTTCTTGAGTAGTATTGTACTGTTTATTTACATTTGTCATTATTGGTTGGTTCATTTTTGTAAGTTATAAGAATGGTGTGTCATTCTTATATTTAAGTCTGTAAGTGTCCTAAGGGACTGAGATGAGGGAAATCACCTTCATCCTCTGTACCTCAATGTTTTTTGGAGTAATGAATTTTACCGGGGTGAATTAACCCTTTTACCCAAAAAAATATGTAAATGCTAGTCAACCTAATGGTATTGATCAAGTGGTTTTGGATGCTTATAAGGATTTTAAGGAAGCAATGCACGCTATTGAATTAAAGAAAGCAGAGAATGTGGCTGCTACTTCATTACCTCAGGTTGCTTCTTTTAAAAACACTACAAGTGTTTTGGAACAGCCTACAACTTAGAATGTACCTAATGTGAAGCCGGTTTCATATGCGGGTGCAATGTCTAATGATTCTAAGCTGAAATCTAACTTTCGTAGGTTGGAGTGTAGTGGTAAAACAAATGGTGTGGATCTCTCAGTTCCTTTGAAAGTAGCTGAAGAGGTAAATTCTAGATTTTAAAATACTCTATATGGTTATTTCTTTAGTAAACATATTGCTTTTCCAGTTGTTGATAATGTGTGGGCTAAGTATGGTCTTCAAAAGGTTATGATGAATGCTAATGGCTTCTTTTTCTTTAAGTTTACCACGAAGAAAGGTGTTGAATATGTCATTGAAAATGATCCGTGGATGATTAGGAATGTGCCTATTATTCTTAAACCTTTGACTTTGAACACTAATTTACTTAAAGATGATTTGACTAATATTTCGGTGTGGGTTAAATTCCATGATGTCCCCCTTGCTATGTTCTCTAATGATGGTCTCAGTCTTCTTGCCACATTGATTGGTATGGCAAAAATGTTGGATTCTAATACTAGTCAAATGTGTTTATAATCATGGGGCCGAAGTAGTTTTCATAGGTGCTTGATTGAAGTGAAGGCAGATGAGGTTCTTAAAGAGAGTCTCACCGTTGAGATACCCTTACTTGATGGGTCGGGTTCTACTATTGAAAAAGTTTGGGTTGAATACGAGTGGAAACCGCCTAGGTGTGACACTTGTAAGCTATTTGGTCATAATCTAGAAAAAACTGTCCTAAATATGTTCCCCCTCCAATTCAGCCTACACATAAAGATAATGATGGTTCCAACCGGTTAATAATAAACAAAAGGGTAAGAGTGGAAGCTAAAGTGCACCGGGTAAAGGAGGATTTACTAAATTGACTATTGATCCTAAGTTCCGTTATCAACTTAAAGCGCCTCCTCCTGAGCCCAAGAAGGTGGATGTTACAAAGAAGAAGTCCACTGAATTGGCTAGTACGAGTGGGACGAAGATTGCTACACAGAATCCCTTTGATGCCCTTAATATGATCGATACTGATGAATGTGGCATTCCTACTGATGTTGTGGCTAAGGATGGGGCTTAGTTGGATTTTGGTTGTGAGAGTGGCATTCCTTGTCCTACTCCTACTGTTGAGAAAATTGGAAAGCTTGAAAAGCTAAATATTGATGGGAAAGCTACTCTTGTAGATGTTGATGGTCATCCTCTTAAAAATATTGATTATCTGGGTAATAAAAAGGAAGCTAAGGTGGATGGATCTCAAAAGACTGGTAATGTATCACCGCTTGTGAGTGTTGTGAAAGAGAAGGTGCATGTCGCGGCTTATAAGCCTAGTTCTTCTTTTTCTCCTTCTACTTCTTCTTCTCTAAGGTGGGAGATATTGTTGATTCTGACAGTGATGAGGATGAGGTTATTAACACTTTTGATGAGTCAGTAAACCTATTTGGTGGTGGTCACGAGCTTGAAGATGATTATGATGACTATGCGGATCATGTCTACGATCTTTTAGGGAATTTGGATGCTTTTTATGACATGTATGATATTAAGCTCCAAGGTCTTGGTAGGAAGTAATTTTGTTTTTGTAGGAGTCTAATGTTATCTTATTAGTAGTGGTTTATTTTCTTGTTTAGAGAATAAGCAGTATCTTGTTGTGTAACATTTGTTGCCTATGTAACAAGCTGAGATATGGGATTCACTCGTATTATTTGTACTTAAACTTTTTTTGAAGTGATATATATACCGGGTCTTTTGATCTTTTACCCAAAAATAGAAGCTTATGGCTTATAAATGCTTCCATAAACATGTGTGACAACTGACAAATAAAACTTATTTTATAAGCTAACTTATTTTAAAAGCTCAATCCCCCCGCCAAACACAACCTCTATCTTTTAGCATGCATGTTTGGTGTAATATAAGGAGGAACTTAAGCTTATTTTCTTGAAAAATAAGCTACTTGAAAATTAAGCTTTGTTTGGCTTGCAAAAATTATGAATGGATTTTAGATATATAATATTCCTTAACTTAAAGATGTCACTTCAAATAATTTATAAAAAAGTAAGCTATATTTTCAGCTCCATGTTTTGTTCTAGCTCCAATTTCAACTACTTGTCGACTTTTGCCAAGAGGTAGTGAAACTCAAAATTATGATGTTCAACCTAATAAAATTTTGGGAATATGGTAAATGTGTAAGAAAACGCCATTCGAATATGAATAGATATCAAAGTTGATCGTCTAACTTTTTATTGTGTCATATATACCAAAACTTGCCCTTCAATTTGTTATTAAATTCAAATTCTTTAAACAAATATTGCTCATAAAAACACAGCTTTTATTTGCAAAATCAAAATTTCGACTTCAATTCTACAGTTGATTCTAGACTGTAACATAAATGAATTGAATGCAATTTTTTACTTTACACCTACTTGAAGTCACGAACTTGTCTAAACAAATTTAAGTGCATTGAATAAAGAAAAGTTGTAAACTAAGGTTAGGGAATGGGTATTGTTGAAATTAAAACGCGGTATTACCTAAGCTACCAATAACATATTTATGGAAATGAAGTACACTATCAGTCAATGGTTTTTGGTGATGAAAACTAGACTCCTATATATAGCATTGGTCTTAATGTCTTCCTTTCATGGTTCGATAATCGATACGATACTAGTGGGCTGCATGGCTTAGAATTTTGGTTTAGCAAATTGTTGTGAGCTAGTATTAGTGGGCTAGCATTTCCAATGTGGGTCTAAAAGAGAATTCCAAATTTGGGCTTTTATTGAAAAGTTAAGAAAAAGTCTATATCCTACATAAGACGAGTTATGTCAAATCAAAAATCATTGGTCCTCATAAGATTATGGAATATCCTAAAGTTACGAAAAAGTCGATATCCTACACGATTTTTGGCTTTTGGCAACACGATGTTATGAGGACCAAAGATTCAAATAATACTAAGTCTTGTCAGAGGAGCGGAGAGAAAGAATGGCAACATAGCACCCTATGTGAGCTGTCCGATCAACTAACGGTGTATTTGTTTCATTAAAATGTTTCGCATCTGAATCTTATTATCACATCTTACTAGTAAGAGGTGGCTATAATGTCTGAATTTGAATGAAAAGTGTTGTTTGTTTTTTTTATAATTATCTGAATGGTTTTAATTTTTTCTTTTTTAATTATATATTAAACTATTGTAAATACGATTAACAAGTAGATAGTATAGACTTAAAACAAAACATTTTTATCATAAATTTAACACAATTATAAAACATTAAATAAATTATCTTAATACATATCCAAATTTTAACATAATAAAAACCATTACATAAATCATCTTAAAATAAAACATAAGCTTAACGCAATGAAACAACAATTAAGTAGTTTAACCAATACCAAATAATTTAAAACCTAGCTTTGCATAATTTGTGCCGCAATTTGATCTTGTAAGTTAATCATGTATCGTTGATCTGTGTCACTCCCAATTGGTTGAATAACTTCAACATCACCGTCATTATCATCATGTACATTTTCATTATCATGTACGTCACTTTGATCGTATTGAGAGAACAAATCATTGCTTAGACCCTCTTTTCGAATAAAATTATGAATAGCAAAACAAGAAATAGTAATATCTCTTTGTGTTACCAAAGGAAATTTGGGCATACTCTTCAAAATTGGAAAACGCGGTTTTAAGACTTCAAATGCACGCTCAATTACGATTCGAAGTTTTGCATGAGCGTGATTGAATTTTTCTTTACTGTTCATTGCACGTTTCTGACGAAAGTCTCCTAACCAATACCTGACATTGCGGTATGGAGCCATAAACCCACGCGTGTGCTTATACGCAGCATCACATAGATAATATTTATCTGAAAAAGCGAACATATTAATTTTTTGATATGTTGATATCTAAGTTTTCACATATATTACAATTCCAAACTTAAATACCTGCATGGGGAATCCGAAACTCAAATATTGGATCTACTAAAGCTTCATTTAGTATTCTCGCATCGTGTGTTGTACCTTCCCATCCAGCGACAATGTAGGTAAAGATCATGTTCAAATCGCAAATTGCCAAAACATTTTGATAAGTTTTTGATAAAAACTGCTTATTGGTTATACATTATGCATTAAGAAGATAAGCTAATAAGCAGTTACTAAGCAATCCCAAATACCCTTAAAGCTGT
This sequence comes from Artemisia argyi, assembly GCA_030686995.1. Lineage (NCBI taxonomy): Eukaryota > Viridiplantae > Streptophyta > Magnoliopsida > Asterales > Asteraceae > Artemisia > Artemisia argyi. The sequence goes on along the minus strand of CM060697.1, from coordinate 161,283,226 downwards.
TCATTTTCTATAAGGCTAGTTTTGACGAATTTTTCATGTTGTGCAGAAACATGGCATAGCCAGAGTTTAAACTCGACTCAGCTAGAAGGCTCTTAAAATACAATCCAAGAACTCAAAGGGTAACCACTTTGTTCAGCGGGTTATCGGGAGTAGGTGGTCCATCCATTAGTAGTGACTGAAAGTATGTTTTGGTTCCAGAGTATGGGAAAAACAAAATCCAAAGGTATTGGGTCCAAGGACCAAAAAGAAACACAAATGAGGTTTTCCTAACTGATTGTGGAAGCCCAAAAAAATATTAAAAGGACTATAAATGATGGAGAGTTTTGGGTGGTCGCTGAGAATCCCACTTAAGGGCTAAGGGTTAACGGGTCTGCATTGGTGCTCTAAACTGTACCCCTTATGCAGTTTTTGGGCATGACTATTTCTGTGGTTCAGGAGATCAACGATGCACTATACGTGGGTTCTAGCAACACTGATTTTGTTTGTGTTTATACAAACTAGCATCGTGTTCCCATCTCCTGAATGACAAAAAATCTATGTACTATTATGATATTGGAGGATGTGATCATGGATATACATATAAACACTAATAACTTCTGTTGTATGCTTCTTTTAAGTTTTAAATGTATATATGTTTGAGTAATCATGTATAACATATTTGGCTTTTTAAGATTATTAGTTTTCTATTTCTTTTAATAATGTTTTCTTTTTTTTTTCTTTAGTTTTTTGCTATTATGATCGCTAAAATTATCATTTATACCATCAAAATATAGCTAAGGTCAAGTGAAGTCACAGAGTGGCAATGTATTAATCCTAATGGTATAACAGAATCGAAGCGATCTCGATTCAAATTAAGAACTTCCATTAAAATGATCATTTGTACCATCAAAATATTTCCATAAAAATTATTCCTAAACTAGGTGCAACTAGACCAATGACATTAAGCTGTTTAACATCACAAAACACAAGCTGCCATAAACAAGCAGAAGATGAAAGATAATAAACATGATGAGAATTTGAAGCATTTATCGTACCCATTTTCTAAAAAAACTAAGCTATCAAATACTCATCTGATTTGGGTATGAACTGATCATGCTTCTGGAAAAGAGGCTTGATTGTGTCAAAATCAGTTATTATAATATAGTAGTATAGTATCGAAACGATCTGTAACCACCGGTAAATTTTCACTTAAATTAAAATAATACTTATCCATTTTTCAACGTCTAAATTTTTTTTTAAACATTATCAGTTTAACTAATCACAACAACTAACTAATATGATGTAACTCATCTTCTAATAAACGTGTGCACTTAAATATCTTTATATGCTAAGTATAAATATTTTTAACTTTCATTTACCACTTTACGTTAAATACACACTTAATTAAATATTTGCCAATTATTAGAGTTTTTTATAAAACCCTAAGTTATTATATATGATGATATATAAATTTAATTCTTAAACGTTAGAGTGCAAGTCATTCAAGCTTAGGTACAAGTCATCAATGCATGAAATCGTAATATTAGTATAATTCATTATAAACCTTATTGTACTTCTTTTCAAAACACATTGTACAAGTATTTCATGCACAAGACTTAAAACATGTTTCTTATATTTAATAAACCAAAGTACAAGTCCCTAAACCTATAGTACAAGTTCCTATTGCATAAACTCTAAAAAACTATATATTTATTTAACACTTAAATAAACTAACTTATATTAACTTTACTAAATACTAAAAATATATTTTATATAATCCTTAAACTCTAGTACAACCTTAACTAGTCTATGGTACAAACCCCTATTGCCTAAATCGAATCCCTTTTACTTTCTTGAATAATTCGAACTTAACAAGAACAATACCAAGCCCTAACTAGTTTCTAACAACAAGAACCTCAACTAGACCATATATGAACACAACTTGGCCACATCTACCTTGTCTCTTGAATCTTCTACATTTGGTCAAAAATGTTGAACTAGCTATATGTAGTTTAATTTGAAAAGCTTAGTATATGTAGTTTAATTTAAAACCATTCAGATTAAGAAGTTTAGAATTAAACAAGTATACGTATTATGTGTACCTTATTTAATCATTCGAATTCCATGAAGATCAAAGTAAGCCACATCACATTGTCCTTAGATATTTCACCCTTGGCCTAAAATTTAGACACATAGACCTATAAACTACTCTATTCGAAGTTAGCTACCCATTTCCAAAAATTACCATACAACACCATATAGTCTAGGTATATACACATCAACATGTTTCCTTCATGGTCAAAATTTGCAGGTAAAACCTTTGGCTTAGGATCGAACCACATCTTTATGTTTCTAGAAGTATTTCATGGCTAGTTAATTTTGATGGCTAGAATTCTACCACACCTCAACATTCACTCTCTCGTTACACTTAGTTATTCATGAACTTAAGACCACCTCATCATGTCTCCTACAACTCGACATGATGACAAGAAAGTTTGAATAACCATAATCCTTTCACTCCTTATAAGTCGACCACATTTCCATATTTTCCTTCACACCTGTTCAAGAACATTTCAAACCATCACACCCTCATTCACTTACTGATCAAGAGGGTTCAAAAATACGCCATATACAACCTGTAAGATACACCTCATCATGTCTATTCTTCTCATGACATGATGACTTAGCCATTCTTAAAACCCTTACTTCCTTCCCCTATAGTCGAGCCACATTTTCCATTTTCCTACACCAACCAATCGAAACACATAAACAGCACCCACACTCTATACAACTGATCTAGGAGGTCCAAGTAGAAGTCAAGGGAGAGTTTAGAAGCAGCCTAAGATAGAAGGAGATTAGTGATACAAGTTTCAAATCCCTTTTGTCCAAGAATTCCTATAATCGTGTAGCATACAAGTAAGTACTCCCACTCTTTTCCAATTCTTTTGTACACTTCAAATGGTCTTAAACTTTCTGATATACAAGCTCTAGTACATGTCTTAGGTCAAAACCTTTTATTTTCTTTCTTTTTCTGTCGCAAAACAAAAGAAATACCCTCTCTATTATACTCTAAATTTTGTGAGCATATATAAACTTAACAATCAGTTAGGAGATATAAAAACGAGAATCCAGGCTTTTGAATCACCGAAAACGAGTACACGAGTCAAAAGATACGGCCAAATGAAATTACCAAAAACTTGCCGAAAAGCTGTCAACAAAGTTTCTGTGACAGAAACTGAAAACACGCAAAATGAGGCATTTCTAGTCCGATTCATCAAAAAGTTAAAACACGAAAGTTGTCCGGAACGACGTTTTCTTTAAAAACGCAGGTGCACATGTCCTAAAAAGGCACGTCAAGAGCTGTAGGTGCGGACCGTTTTTAAACCCGACATTTGAATTTCCAAAAATCTTTTCTTAAACGACCTAGTTCTCGAACTTCATAATTTACCAAACTTTAAGGGTATAAATTGTCATTTTATGTGGTATAAAGTGTAACATTTTAATATTATTTCAAAAATGCACTTTCAACTCATTTTGGCTCGGTTTTAATAAAAATCAACACACGAAATACTTTCATTTCATCAATCAAACATTATAAAATAATAACTTTAATTTTCAAAGAAACTTCTTATTATAAAATAGATATGATAAATATTATCATTCACTAAGTTTTGAAGAAACTTCATATTGTCTCATTCAACCCTTAACCACCGACAAAACACTTGCGATACAAATATTAAAATCACGTATATTTGAATACGAATACTGAAACTTGACATACCAACTCAGGTCACGTGTTGAAGCCATTTATTTCCTATACCTAATTTATTTTCCATCCAGACTACTGTAACATCGAGGTGAGTTCACTAGCCCCTATTTTATACGTTTGAATTACTTTTAGGGGAGATACATGCTCTAACTATTTTTACTTTCACAAACTTTTATGGATTACCATGAGTCATAGCCCCACTTTTACTCGTTTAAATTCTCTATAAACTCTTTGGGGGAGATACATGCTCAAATACTTGTTTTATACTCAAAATATTTATACTCTTATACTACGCTATACTTATGATACTTTTGGACATGAAATGTAGTTACGATATGTGCCTTAATGTGTTACACTTATTCTACACTTTATTCTTAGCAACTGTTTAACTCCTGGATGGAGCCGATGGAGAGGTATTGATAGTACTATCGGGTTGACACCCCCACCCCTGTGTCCAACACTTATTCGAGACCTTGGGTGAATATAATCCAACTTACTTATGATACTTATTTATTCTAGTCATGAGGTTCAGTTTGCTGTTATGCTTTACATTAAGTGCTTACATATATCGTATACAACATTCTTACTCATACTATATTTTAGCAGTGAGTTGTAAACACACATGTTGCAAGTTTTGTATGGGCGGGATTTGCAACTGAGTGGATTTATAATGCCTTTGCTGTGAAAACATTCTTACTCATACTATATTTTAGCAGTGGGTTGTAAACACACAGGTTGCAAGTTTTGTATGGGCTGGATTTGCAACTCAGTGGATTTACAATGCCTTTGCTGTGAAAACATTCTTACTCATACTATATTTTAGCAGTGGGTTGTGAACACACAGGTTGCAAGTTTTGTATGGGTGGGATTTGCAACTGAGTGGATTTACAATGCCTTTGCTGTGAAAACATTATTTCAAACCTTTTCAATTTATTTTCAATAAACTCTATGAACTCACCAACCTTTGTTTTGACGTTTTTAGCATGTTTATCTCAGGTTCATAACAAACAAGGATGGCATGAAAGAGCATGGATACGAAAGGAAGGCTAAAATTCTATTAGTCTTTGATAACTTATTTGACAAACTGTAAACTAATGGGACCACATTTTGTAAACTCTGATAATTGAATAATAAATATTTCAAAACGGCTAATTTAGAGACCATTTTCTATTATTATAACTGTTATGCCGTCGAGTAACACCCAGCTTTAATTCCGCTGCGTATCCCATATTTGGGGTGTTACACGATCCGCACAAAATACGGATCACCCGAGTCGTATCCGTACGAAGGTGAATGGAATCAAGGAATATTGATTCGTGTAAATCGTGAATTGAAAAGTGGTGAAAGTAAAAATAGAGATCAAGTAATTCAAAGAATTACAATCAAACACAAACTATGCAAATAGTACAAGCTAGGTATGCACTAAAGTTGAAAACGTAAAAACGAAAATGCAAGCGCGTTTATTAAAACGTAACTTTAATTGAAAAGTGATCCTACAAACGTGAAACAATTTTTCTAAAAATCTTAGACTAATAAAATGAATTTCCATAAAAAGAAAATTATTTTTTTGACTTTTCTTTTATTTTCTTTGAATTTATTTTGATTTTTGTAATTTTAAATGAATTAAAAATTAAGGAAAATAGAAAAATAAAAGGGAAAAATGAAATTTAATTTCTGAAAAATCTAAAATATTATAAAATAATTTCCTAAAATATTTTTGTATTTTTTATGGCTTTTTCTGATTTTTTATGGATTTTTGTTAATATAAAAGTATTTAAAAATGATTAAAATCAAAGTAAAATTAAGAACAATATCAAATCAACCTGGAAAAATCTAAAAAATTACCAGAAATTCTAAAATAATAAAATGAACTTGGAGAAAAATTTTGAAGTCAAAATGAACAGTAAAATGCTAATTAAGCACAAAGTGCTTATCACAAGTGCTTATAATTAAGCACTTGTGAACCAACTTGAATGACACTCTAATCTTAGACTTTAAATTCTCAAATAAACTCAATGAACCTCAGATATGATCAAGAAAAGGCTCAGGCAAGTAACAGTACTCAATAATAACGTGAAATAAGCAATCCAATAAGCCACATTTTAGCACAGTGCTAAACAGATTAACCAGATACAAATGATCAATCACAACACTTCTTAAACTACAGATGAACTCAAAAAAAATCAAAGGAACACAGGTGCAAACTCAATTAAGCATAATCAGGCCTTAAAGTCTGAATCAGAAACTAGTCTCAAACACCTATATAGTTACAGACTACTTACAGCTAAAGAACAGTCCTAAAAAGCCAAATAGACAGAGATTGTGGGGGCAAACTCTAAACAGCTATACATAGATATCAAATTTTACAAAAGCCCTATGAATTATAATCTAATTCTAACCTAATTGTATCAAAGTTCAGCATCCATTTAACTATAAAACTCCTATCAGTTGACTTTTTTACTTTTTTTACTTTGACTTTTGTGAATCTCAATTACCTAAATCTGAATGTTGATGTACTATTAACCTAGAATGAAGTTAGTTCAAGCTATAAAAGTCACTTATGCAGCTAAAAATTATCAAATGCAAACAAATTCCTATTAACAGTGAATTGTAATTTACTCTACAAATGAATTTAACTTTTTACCTAAGTGTCTACTGATTTTATGCAATTTTTATCCAATCCTAATCTGTTGAAATTTAGCGGTGCAGAGTACTCAATGAAACAACAAGTAGATTAAACAAATTCCCACAGATCCAAACACTCCTTAATAGTTGCTGTTCCACTATGATTCTTACTAGTGGACCACTGAACTCATCAAATGAAATCAAACACAATTTTAAACCACTATTAAATAGCAAAACAATTACTGATAACCACTAAATCAAACAGTTATGCACAATTTCAAAACCACAGCTATGACAGTTGACTAAATGAGTTATGCAACTAAGATCAAGCTCAAAGCAGATGATACAATGGATCAAATAAACTCAAATTCAGTGACTAAAATAGCTAAAGCAATGATTAAAATCAATGAAACAATAACTCTAATGTAACTAACAGATTTCAAAAACAGATACTACTAATTCAAAGAGTTTAAAACAGATATTACCAAATCATCTCCCTCTGCATGAAATAGAGGGAGTTCACTAAGCAAGCCTGTCTTTAGACAGGCAAAGAACTTCCAAAACCTTCTTTGTTCTGTGACAATTCCTTGAATTCACCACAATCTCACAGATTTGACTATGATTGATTGACCTTGATTTATAATGAACAATGATGAAACACATATCCACAATAAGCTATGGAGCTTAAATGGACTGCAGAAACACGAAACAAGCTCAACTGAAAGCTTTACTAAGCAAAATATAAACATATTTTTTACTTATTTTTTTTATTTTCTGAATTTTTATACTTTTATGAATTTTAAACTTTAATCTAATATAACTTCTGAATTGATAAAAGCTAAATCTAATATTCTAAAGTGAACTTGTTGATTCAGAAATTCAAGTAAAAAACTTATTTATAAGCTAAAAAGTAAAACAGATTATGATATTGAAACAGAATTAAAAGAAAATGAACTTGACTTTTATTAAAAATGAATTACAAATACAGAAAGTAAACTAAATTAAGCTAAGATTATTCTACAAATATTTTGACAGCATTTCTCTATCTAAAAACTACTACTCCTAACACTAAAAATGAGGTAGTATATATAGGAGAGGGTAAGACTTGGGGTGAAGCTTGTCAGAAGCATCCAGAAACTTGATTCGTGGCCCTTAGATCGTCTTTGCATCATCCAAATCAATTGTATCCCTTAGATCAGAATTTGATACGTGGCTAAACCAATGAGAGACTCTCAAAATGACATGTTTGCAATCCGTGGTATACATCTTCTCTGTCCTTGTCAGAATATCTAGAAGCCGAATCCAATGCTAGAGAATGATGTGTATCCTCCAATAGAGTTCTGCCAGGTGTCCACTCGTGCAAATTCATTCTCTCTGACATCACCTGTGCACGTGACTGATCTTATAGAAGGCTTAATCATTGGTTTAAGATGGTTAATTGGAATGGTTTAGAATCAGTTGAACCATGGTATACAATTAGGGTTCATGTGGTTCGTCCTTTTCTGAGTTCAAGGGATATTGGGGGTAAAAGGGGCGGGTGTGGTATTTTTATTAGATATTTGACCCACTTTTGACTTTGTTTGACCTGTATAAAATATATTGGCCAAAGATGGATTGGTCCGGATATAAAGAAATGGCTTTGGGCTTGGTGTTTTTGATTTTGGGCCTTAGGAATTTAATAGCTTGGACTTGGTAATATTTTTGCAATTTTAGGTTTGATACACATAAGGACCAAAAATGCAAAATTCTGAAAATGTGAGGATAAATTCTGCCAAGTACATTAAGTGTGATCCAAGGGTATTTTATGAAATTTCGTGAATCTCAAAGGTCCAATAATGTTATAGCTTGAAAAAAATGTCTTCAAAAGGTTAAATCTGACAACTTCTCAAACTTGGAGGACTAATCTTGCCATTTCATGAAACTTTCTCACCAAGGGTTATTTTTGCAATTCTTCAAACTCTGAGGATCTCTTTAGACAAATTGAGCTTAGTTTTGACCTCCTGATACAAGGTTTGACTTTCTGACTCGTTCTACTCTCGTGCTCGTTTTTGCCTTATTTTTGTTCGTTTTTCGTCTTTTTGCGAGATATCCGTTCCTGCACATTCACAATCACAAAAACATGTTTTCTTTTGCGATTTTGGTTAGTTTTAGGATTATTTTGTCCTATTTTAGCTCAGAAAGGTGAGTGGATAAGCACTCACCAAAATCCCCCGGACTAAAGTATTGTCGTGTCCTCACGCAATGTGATCAATTCACGCTTTTAGGATACATAATGTCATAACTCTTCCTACTGACTTCGTAAAGTAGCAAGGAGGTTCAAAAGAAGTAATGAAATCATTTATTCCCGCAAAAGCTCCGTTTTCCAAAAAATTTCCTTTATTCCACTTTCACTTCTATTTTTGTACTTTTCATACTTCATACTTGTGACAGTTTGTTGAACTTTCATTATTTTGCAATAATTTTTAGGGTCAACGAGTAGAAACTCTTCTCATGGAAAAGTGACCATACGGATAAAAATCGTCATCCTTGATTTTTCACAAGTCCCCAAACTAAGCGTACAAACGAGATCACAGCTTATCTACAAGTTAGATGCTATCGCTACTCATAAAAGTTACTTGTGGAAACCTCTTACTCCCATGTCCTAAGTTTTTGTATCTCAATATTTTATTTTTGTTGAGAAATGAATTGCTTCATATTTTCTCGTTTCAATACTTTTTAGTCCGATAGTGACACCTAATTTCAAACGATAAGTAGTTTTCCATTTTCTCCCAAGAACAACTGCAATAGAAATTCGGTCCACATCAAGGAATTTTTGGTACATACAATATCATAGATATAAGTTGCGGAGTACTACACGTGCACCTTATGTGTCCAATTCAGAATCATACACATGCACCTCACACGCCAACAACTTATTTACATTCACGCTCTTATTCATCATAACTTTCAACTTTCACTTTTTCTCATACTTTTCTCATATTTTTCATACTTTTCTTTCTTTACTTTTTTCTCATAACATCAATGAAAGCTTATCGGGTAGCTCAAAAACCACATACATAATCAACTTTTGACTTTTGATTTTTTACTTTTTGCTCTTATTTTTTATGTTCCTTGATATGTACCCAACTTCTAAAGCAAAGATTCTCTTAAGAAAATAAGAAACTAAATATTATCCAAACCTAAATACTACTAATTAACCTAGAACATCTATTACAAATCGGTGACGTATTTTATGGGAGTAAAAAGCCACAAGTACCTCTCATGAGCTCTAAAGAGAACCAACTACTCCACGTTTAGCATCTAACTTCTAAATAAACTCTATCATTTCTCGCTCTTCGCAATTTAAGATTCCAAGTAATGAAACCAGCGAATACTTAGCCGATAATCAGCCACGCATATATAAAGTCAGTTACGGAAACTTGCAAATTCTAGAAGAAGAATTCACGTTTTCTAGCTCCTGATGTAAAAGACTAGCGAAATCTTTTAAGCTGCGCATGTATAAAGTCAAGTACGGGAACTTGCAGATTCTTAAGAAAGAATTCGCATTTTATAGCTCCTGGTGTACAAGACTAGCACAAACTTATGTGATTATCATTGGTTAAAGGAACAAGCTAGGGCTCAACGCGCCCGGTCAAGTCAAAATATTTATTCCTACTCTCGCCAGCAAGAAAGTCAACAAGGTGTCAAAACACTTATTCAAACTTTATTATATTTTTGCACAACTTTTTCAACTTTTTCACATCTTTTTGTGCTTTTTCATGACTTTTTAATTGATTTTTCTTTCAAAAATTTTTAAATTTTTCAATTTTTTCAATTTTTTTATTTTTGGTGGAAAAACAGAGTTGCAAGAGTACACGACATAGTGAAAAATGCAAGGTCAAATCGAATCGAAGATTCACCCTCCCCCAGACTAGAATTAAACATTGTCCTCAATGTTTTGTGGGTTAAGGCAATCCTAACAAAATTCTAGGGCCGTTTATTAATTATGCCAAAGAAAACGTTAGTCGATAAGATTCACGGATATAGGATTTCCAAAAGCATCGATGAATGAAACTTTAGTGAAGGAAGAACATCAAGACGAGCACGAGAGTCATCATAAATCGCGGACAATCCTAAACAAACATCACAAACAACCATGGAACAAAAGAGTAGAAGAGGCACCCCCTACTCACGTTAATCGTTAGAAATAAGAAAAATAAGAAGATGAAATTGGATAAGCATGGGTTGCCACCCACGAAGCGCTTTGTTTTTTATTTCCGAGTCACGTAGCTTCACTCGATCCCCGAATTCTATCGTCCTTGGGGAAAGTCTAGAGATCCGGGACAACCATGGTTGGTATATCCCCTCCAAAGTAATGTTTTAAACGGTGACCATTCACTTTAAAATTGGGACCATCGGGTTGAGCTAACTCAATGGTACCTTAAGGGAATACTTGGATGACGGTGAATGGTCCAGACCAACGGGTTTTAAGCTTACCCGAGAAAATCTTTAAACGAGAGTTAAAAAGAAGCACTTGATCACCAACGTTAAAAACGCGGTCTTTGATCTTGACATCATGAAGTCTTTTTGTTTTCTCTTTATAAATCAAAGAATTCTCGTAAGCTTGATCACGAAGTTCGACTAACTCATTCAATTGAACTTTTCTATGATCACCCGCGGTTTTTAAATCAAAATTGGCATGTTTTAAGGCCCAGTAGGCCTTGTGCTCAAGTTCTAGGGGCAAATGACAAGCCTTCCCGTAAACCAGCTTATAAGGAGTACACCCAATGGGAGTTTTGTAAACGGTCCGGAAAGCCCATAAAGCATCATCTAATTTATCGGCCCATGAGGCACGGTGCTCTCCTACTCTCCTTTCTAATATTCTTTTAAGGCCACGATTGGACACCTCCACTTGACCACTAGTTTGTGGATGATAAGCCGTAGAAAGACGATGTGTGACACCATATTTAAGCATTACTTTGGAAAATTGATCATTGCAAAAATGGGTCCCATGATCACTTATGATGGATCGAGGTGCACCAAATCGGGCAAAGAGACTTCTTAAGAATTTGATTACTACTCGGGCGTCATTGGTGGGGAGCGCCTTCTCTTCAACCCATTTGGACAAATAATCGACGGCCACGAGAATATACATATTTCCTCTTGATGACGGGAATGACCCCATGAAATTGATGCCCCAAACGTCAAAAATTTCACAAACTTGAATAGCATTTTGTGGCATTTCATCTTTTTGAGAAATTTTCCCTTGACGTTGGCACGAATCACATGATTTCACCAATTCATGGGCATCCTGATAAATCGTCGGCCAATAGAAGCCGGAATCAAACACTTTCTTTGCGGTGAAGTTAGCACCATGATGTCCCCCCGTTGGTCCACTATGGCATGCCTTAAGAATTTCGACGGCTTCCGTACCGTGAACACACCGCTGGATCACTTGATCCGCACATACTTTGAACAAATAGAGGTCGTCTCGAAAATAATGTTGCACATCCTTAAAGAATTTCTTCTTTTGTTGGGACGACATCTCTTTCCTAATGAAATTCCCCGCATGGTAATTCGCAAAATCGGCGAACAATGGGGTACTTTGTTCAATTTTAGTCACACTCCCAAATGTCTCGAGAGGAAAAGTTTCGGTGATTTCCTTATTCTCGAGAACACTTTGGTGGGGGTTCTCAAGTCGTGAAAGGTGATCTGCAGCAAGGTTCTTAGCTCCTTTTTTGTCTCGAATTTCGACATCAAATTCTTGGAGCAAAAGAACCCACCGCATTAAGCGTGGCTTAGCATCTTGCTTTGCCATTAAGTATTTTAGGGCTGAATGATCCGTATACACTATGCATTTCTTAAGGAGCAAATACGGTCTAAATTTCTCAAAAGCATAGACAACCGCTAACATCTCTTTTTCGGTAGTTGTGTAGTGATGTTGGGCGTCGTTCATTGTCTTATTTGCATAGTGTATCGGTTGAAAGTACTTATTCTTACGTTGCCCCAGAACTGCACCAATGGCATAATCACTTGCATCGCACATTAGCTCAAATGGTAAGCTCCAATCGGGGGCAACTAAGATTGGTGCCTCCGTTAACTTCTTCTTCAAGAAATTAAATGCATTGATGCATTCATTTGTGAAGTAAAACGGAGCATCTTTTTCTAAAAGGTGGGTCAGAGGCCGGGCTATTTTGGAGAAGTCTTGTATAAAACGTCGGTAAAAGCCAGCATGACCAAGGAAACTTCGGATTCCTTTGACGGTCGTAGGATGAGGTAGCTTTGCAATAACATCAACTTTGGCACGATCTACCTCAATCCTATATTTGGAGATTTTATGGCCAAGGACTATGCCCTCTTTAACCATGAAGTGGCACTTCTCCCAATTTAGAACCAAGTTAGTGTTTTCACACCGAATTAGCATATTCTCTAAATGGGAGAGGCAAGAGTCGAAAGAATTTCCATAAACGGAGAAGTCGTCCATGAACACTTCCATGGTTTTTTCAATCATATCGGAGAAAATGGCCATCATGCACCGTTGAAACGTGCCTGGAGCGTTACATAAGCCAAAGGGCATTCTACGATAGGCAAACGTTCCATACGGGCAAGTAAAAGTGGTCTTTTCTTGATCCTGGGGATCAATGGGAATTTGAAAGTACCCAGAAAAACCATCCATAAAATAATAGAACTCATTTCCCGCTAATCGTTCAAGCATTTGGTCCATAAAATAGAGCGGGAAATGGTCTTTACGGGTTGCGTCGTTCAACTTGCGGTAGTCGATGCAAACTCTCCATCCGGTCACAAGTCTAGTCGGTATAAGCTCATTATCATCATTCTTCACAACAGTGATTCTGCCCTTCTTTTGAACACAATGAACCGGGCTAACCCATGAACTATCCGAGATCGAATAAATCATTCCAGCGTCAAGGAGTTTTATAAATTCCTTTTTGATCACTTCGTGGATTTGTGGATTAACCTGTCGTTGTTGTTGGACAGAAGCTTTGTGATTATCTTCAAGTAGAATCTTATGAGTGCAAAATCGCGGGTCGATTCCCTTAATGTCGGATATTTGCCAAGCAATCGCACTTTTATGCTTCCGAAGCACATCTAAAAGTCGTGTCTTCTCCTCATCTTTAAGGCCTTTTGATATTATAACCGGTAATTTATCATTTTTTTCCAAGTATGCGTATTCGAGATGAGGAGGCAAATCCTTGAGCTCGAGCTCCGGAGGATTCTCAATAGACGGCTTAACTTCTTTTACGTCTGCCATTTTTAGGTCCATCGGAGGGGAAGAAACAATCGGGTTTTCATTTAGCAATTTCTCAATTAATAAAATGTCCCCCTCCGGATCAAAATTAGAATTATCAATTTCCGGTGAAACTGAATCATTTGAAAGACAAGCTTTGATTTCTTCCCAAGCGATATCACTTCCCTCAAACGGAGTGAGGGAAGGGGAAGAATCGGAGATGATTGGTTCAAAAGAAGAAGTGAGATTGCCACTCGAAGCATTTTCGGTAAAACCAAGAAGTTCTTGAGAATACTCCTCCGTAGCTTCATCGATAACATCGATTCGGTTGACCGAAGAAACATCGTAATCGGAGGAGTATCTCGCGGTTTGGTCGAGGTTAAAAGTAACGGCTTCATTTCCAACACGTAAAGTAATCTCCTCGTCGTATACATCAATTAAAGCATGGCCGGTCTTAGGAATCCTCTCCCGAGAATGAGAGGAACCCGTGGATCGGCATCGAAATCAACAACCACAAAATCTGCAGGGAAATTGAATTTCCCAACATTGACAAAAATATCCTCGGCTATAACAATTGGACGAGACGTAGATCGGTCGGCAAGCTCGAGGTTCATAAGCGTCGGTGTCAAGTTAGGGAGAGACAACTTTTTCCAAACTGACAATGGCATTAGGTTAATGCTAGCACCAGAATCGGCCAAGGCGAAGCAATGAACCATACCCGGAAAATTGCATGGAATGAGAAACTTGCCAGGGTCTTCAAGCTTTTCGGGTAGCTTTTTAAGAAGAACCGCTGAGCAATTCTCATTCATTTGAGTCTTTGACATTTCAAACAACTTTTCTTTATTATTCAAAAGACCTTTTGGCATCGAAGAAAATTTTGGCATTAAAAGTATAGCATCCGCGAGACTTATATCAAAGTGTAATTCTTGAAAAATCTGATAAAACTTTTCCATTTGGTTTTTATCCTTCTCGCGGTGCTTTTTTTCGTTTAAGCGTGACGGATAAGGCAACTTTGTTTTAACGGGCATTTCCTTTTCAGTTTCATTAACAACTTTTTCCTTTCCTTTAGACATCGGGACCACCGGAGGTTGGATGTCTTCGGTCCTTCCATTATTAATAGGAATTTCCGTATCCGTTGTCACCTTGGGTTCACGGGCGACTACCTTAGGAGGAAGAGAAAAAGAGGTAGTCGGAGCCGTTGGTCCATCATAAGAAACACCACTCCTTGCCATGATCGCTTTAGCATCGCCCCTCGGGTTAGCGATCGTGTTGCTTGGCAAAGTTCCAAAGCCCGAGGGTCGATCATTTAAACGCTTGTTAAGTTCAAGAATTTCCTTAGCCATTAACTCTTGGTTTTTCCTAATCTGCTTAAGAATCTCATCCGAGGGTGACGGATTTTGAACCACATTCTGATTTTTATTTTGAAAGTTTTGCCCTCGGTTGTTTTGATTAAAACCTTGATTTTGATTTCCATGATTATTTTGAAAATTCCCATTATTTTGAAAATTATTCCCTTGAGGCGGGCCTTGGTTGTAATTTCCCCGATTTTGATTTTGGTAAAAATTTTGATTTTGTCCTTGAAAACCATTATTTCACCGGTTTTGATTCTAATTTTGATTAAATTGATGATTACGGTTTTGCACATTATTGTTTTGCTTCACTTGATTTGGTTGATTAAAACCGGGTGGTCCAAGATAATTACCGGAACGGTAGCTGAGGAGATTATGGTCTCCTTAAGGTTGTGGGTAACCGTTGCCACCCATGTTTGCAGCATACACGTTCTCTTGAGTAAAGCCACCGGAGGCTGGGCACCCAAGGTATGAATGTGGACCACCACAAGTCTCAAAACCGGTATTAACCATATTGACTTACGGATTCTTAACTTGATTCGGCATCATTTGATACATTCTTAACATTGCCGTAGACAAATCATCAAGTTTTTTATTCATGGCGGCTAATTCAGGATTATTAGAGGAAGAAGAGTTTAGAGTCGCAGTCGATCTTATTGGCTCATTCCTCTTGGCTGAGGAATCCCAATAGTTGTAATGGGCCGTCATATTCTCGATAAGCTCGTAACAATCCTCAGGATAACGTTTCATGAAAGTACCACCAGCTGCAGCGTTGATCGTGCCCCGATGTCGTAGAGTTAAACCATTGTAAAACGTATCAATGATCGTAACGAGAAGCATGCTATGGTTTGGACAACGATCAATGGCAAGCTTATAACGTTCCCAAGCCTCGAATAAAGACTCATCGGGAAGTTGTCAAAAATTGCTAATGTCGTTCCTCGACTTCGTCACCATCGATGGTGGAAAATACTTCGCCAAGAACTTCGATACCATTTCATTGAAAGTATGAATCGAGTTCCTAGAAAGACGATCAAACCAAGGGGTGGCATGATGCGTTAGAGAATAGGGGAAGAGAGAGAGACGGAGGGCGTCATCGGAGACCCCGTTTTGTTTCATATTTTGGGTGACGGTTAAAAATTTGTCGAGATGCTTGTTTGCATCGTCACCCGGTAATCCGTGAAATTGGCATGAATTTTGGACTTGTTGTATCATGTTGTGTTTTAGTCCAAAATCCGTAGCCTCAATATTTAGAGGGGGCAATCGGGCCACCTCTACCATGCATTGTGGGTTGGCACAACTCCTCCATCGTTCGGAGATCGGGAGCTGGCACGTGTTGGTGTTCATCTCCACCTACCGGAGGGAGTTGATTATTCGGATCCATTTCCACAACGTTAAGGAAATGGACACGGTGTGTGTGTCGAATTACCCTCTCAGGGGTTTGATAAAGGTGATATAAGACTCTCAAAAGAAGAGCGGGTGTGCATACACCAAAAACAAAATAAAAAGGAAAAAGAAGAACAAAAGAAAAAGAAAAAGAAAAATCTTTTTTTTTTTTTTTTTTTTTTTATCTCAAAAACTTTTTATTTCTTTTGTTTTTTTCTTTTGTTTAAAACGTTACGTTAATTGAAACCGTTTCCTTCAAAACCACTCGCGACGGGACAGGAAAGAAGAGTGTTTCTCTCTTCAGCTAGCAATTTAATGTCTTAGCTTCCGTATTTCCCGCTTAATCGGTTGTAGAAATTGAAGTAATCCGGTAAACAACTAATTTCACGTTTTTGTTATGTTGTGAAGCTTATTTGGTTTACAACGCCCTCCCTTCCACGGGAGAGTCGAGGCTGTAATTTTATTATTTTAGTATTTTTGTAAACACTTTAGGAAAAGTGTTTTGAATTTTTCAATTTTTATATTTTTATAGAAATATATACAAGATAAATGAAGGCTTAACAAAACACGATTTTTCAAAACGAATATTCAAAAACTCACTTCAACCTTCCCCGGCAGCGGCGCCAAAAATTGATTTAATCAAAATCAATTATTATAATATAGTAGTATAGTATCGAAATGATCCGCACAAAATACGGATCACCCGAGTCGTATCCGTCCGAAGGTGAATGGAATCAAGGAATATTGATTCGTGTAAATCGTGAACTGAAAAGTGGTGAAAGTAAAAATAGACTAATAAAATCAAGTAATTCGAAGAATAACAATCAAACACAAACTATGCAAATAGTACAAG
The DNA here is from genome assembly GCA_030686995.1 of Artemisia argyi. Classification (NCBI taxonomy): domain Eukaryota; kingdom Viridiplantae; phylum Streptophyta; class Magnoliopsida; order Asterales; family Asteraceae; genus Artemisia; species Artemisia argyi. The sequence goes on along the minus strand of CM060697.1, from coordinate 161,266,043 downwards.
CTAGGTATGCACTAAAGTTGAAAACGTAAAAACGGAAATGCAAGCGCGTTTATTACGTAACTTTAATTGAAAAATGATCCTACAAACGTGAAACAATTTTTCTAAAAATCTTAGACTAATAAAATGAATTTCCATAAAAAGAAAATTATTTTTTTGACTTTTCTTTAATTTTCTTTGAATTTATTTTGATTTTTGTAATTTTAAATGAATTAAAAATTAAGGAAAATAGAAAAATAAAAGGGAAAAATGAAATTTAATTTCTGAAAAATCTAAAATATTATAAAAGAATTTCCTAAAATATTTTTGTATTTTTTATGTCTTTTTCTAATTTTTTATGGAGTTTTGTTTATTTAAAAGTATTTAAAAATGATTAAAATCAAAGTAAAATTAAGAACAATATCAAATCAACTTGGAAAAATCTGAAAAATTACCAGAAATTCTAAAATAATAAAATGAACTTGGAGAAAAATTTTGAAGTCAAAATGAACAGTAAAAATCCTAATTAAGCACAAACTGCTTATCACAAGTGCTTACAGTAAAAATCAAAGAATTCTCGTAAGCTTGATCACGAAGTTCGACTAACTCATTCAATTGAACTTTTCTGTGATCACCCGCGGTTTTTAAATCAAAATTGGCATGTTTTAAGGCCCAGTAGGCCTTGTGCTCAAGTTCTAGGGGCAAATGACAAGCCTTCCCGTAAACCAGCTTATAAGGAGTACACCCAATGGGAGTTTTGTAAACGGTCCGGAAAGCCCATAAAGCATCATCTAATTTATCGGCCCATGAGGCACGGTGCTCTCTTACTGTCCTTTCTAATATTCTTTTAAGGACACGATTGGACACCTCCACTTGACCACTAGTTTGTGGATGATAAGCCGTAGAAAAACGATGTGTGACACCATATTTAAGCATTACTTTGGCAAATTGATCATTGCAAAAATGGGTCCCATGATCACTTATGATGGATCGAGGCGCACCAAATCGGGCAAAGAGACTTTTTAAGAATTTGACTACTACTCGGGCGTCATTGGTGGGGAGCGCCTTCTCTTCAACCCATTTGGACAAATAATCGACGGCCACGAGAATATACTTATTTCCTCTTGATGACGGGAATGACCCCATTAAATTGATGCCCCAAACGTCAAAAATTTCACAAACTTGAATAGCATTTTGTGGCATTTCATCTTTTTGAGAAATTTTCCCTTGACGTTGGCATGAATCACATGATTTCACCAATTCATGGGCATCCCGATAAATCATCGGCCAATAGAAGCCGGAATCAAACACTTTCTTTGCGGTGAAGTTGGCACCATGATGTCACCACGTTGGTCCACTATGGCATGCCTTAAGAATTTTGACAGCTTCCGTACCGTGAACACACCGCTGGATCACTTGATCCGCACAGACTTTGAACAAATAGGGGTCGTCCCGAAAATAATGTTGCACATCCTTAAAGAATTTCTTCTTTTGTTGGAACGACATCCCTTTCCTAATGAAATTCCCCGCATGGTAATTCGCAAAATCGGCGAACAATGGGGTACTTTGTTCAATTTTAGTCACACTCCCAAGTGTCTCGAGAGGAAAAGTTTCGGTGATTTCCTTATTCTTGAGAACACTTTGGTGGGGGTTCTCAAGTCGTGAAAGGTGATCAGCAGCAAGGTTCTCAGCTCCTTTTTTGTCTCGAATTTCGACATCAAATTCTTGGAGCAAAAGAACCCACCGCATTAAGCGTGTCTTAGCATCTTGCTTTGCCATTAAGTATTTTAGGGCTGAATGATCCGTATACACTATGCATTTCTTAAGGAGAAAATACGGTCTAAATTTCTCAAAAGTATAGACAACCGCTAACATTTCTTTTTTGGTAGTTGTGTAGTGATGTTGGGCGTCATTCATTGTCTTATTTTTCATAGTATGTCGGTTGAAAGTACTTATTATTACGTTGCCCCAGAACTGCACCAATGGCATAATCACTTGCATCGCACATTAACCTGTCGTTGTTGTTGGACGGAAGCTTTGTGATTATCTTCAAGTAGAATCTTATGAGTGCAAAATCGCTGGTCGATTCCCTTAATGTTGGATATTTTCACAAGCAATCGCACTTTTATGCTTCTGAAGCACATCTAAAAGTCGTATCTTCTCCTCATCTTTAAGGCCTTTTGATATATAACCGGTAATTTATCATTTTTTTCCAAGTATGCGTATTCGAGATGAGGAGGCAAATCCTTGAGCTCGAGCTCCGGAGGATTCTCAATAGATGGCTTAACTTCTTTTACGTCTGCCATTTTTAGGTCCATCGGAGGGGAAGAAACAATCGGGTTTTCATTTAGCAATTTCTCAATTAATAAAATGTCCCCCTCCGGATCAAAATTAGAATTATCAATTTCCGGTGAAACTGAATCATTTGAAAGACAAGCTTTGATTTCTTCCCAAGCGAGATCACTTCCCTCAAACGGAGTGAGGGAAGGGGAAGAATCGGAGACGATTGGTTCAAAAGAAGAAGTGAGATTGCCACTCGAAGCATTTTCGGTAAAACCAAGAAGTTCTTGAGAATACTCCTCCGTAGCTTCATCGATAACATCGATTCGGTTGACGGAAGAAATATCGTAATCGGAGGAGTATCTCGCGGTTTGGTCGAGGTTAAAAGTAACGGCTTCATTTCCAACACGTAAAGTAATCTCCTCGTCGTATACATCAATTAAAGCATGGCCGGTCCTTAGGAATCCTCTCCCGAGAATGAGAGGAACCCGTGGATCGGCATCGAAATCAACAACCACAAAATCTGCAGGGAAATTGAATTTCCCAACATTGACAAAAATATCCTCGGCTATAACAATTGGACGAGACGTACATCGGTCGGAAAGCTTGAGGTTCATAAGCGTCGGTGTCAAGTTAGGGAGAGACAACTTTTTCCAAATTGACAATGGCATTAGGTTAATGCTAGCACCAAGATCGGCCAAGGCGAAGCAATGAACCATACCCGAAAAATTGCATGGAATGAGAAACTTGCCAGGGTCTTCAAGCTTTTCGGGTAGCTTTTTAAGAAGAACCGCTGAGCAATTCTCATTCATTTGAGTCTTTGACATTTCAAACAACTTTTCCTTATTATTCAAAAGACCTTTTAGCATCGAAGAAAATTTTGGCATTAAAAGTATAGCATCCGCGAGACTTATATCAAAGTGTAATTCTTGAAAAATCTGATAAAACTTTTCCATTTGGTTTTTATCCTTCTCACGGTGCTTTTTTTCGTTTAAGCGTGACGGATAAGGCAACTTTGTTTTAACGGGCATTTCCTTTTCAGTTTCATTAACAACTTTTTCCTTTCCTTTAGACGTCGGGACCACCGGAGGTTGGATGTCTTCGGTCCTTCCATTATTAATAGGAATTTCCGTATCCGTTGTCACCTTGGGTTCACGGGCGACTACCTTAGGAGGAAGAGAAAAAGAGGTAGTCGGAGCCGTTGGTCCATCATAAGAAATACCACTCCTTGCCATGATCGCTTTAGCATCGCCCCTCGGGTTAGCGATTGTGTTGCTTGGCAAAGTTCCAAAGCCCGAGGGTCGATCATTTAAACGCTTGTTAAGTTCAAGAATTTCCTTAGCCATTAACTCTTGGTTTTTCCTAATCTGCTTAAAAATCTCATCCGAGGGCGACGGATTTTGAACCACATTCTGATTTTTATTTTGAAAGTTTTGCCCTCGGTTGTTTTGATTAAAACCTTGATTTTGATTTCCATGATTATTTTGAAAATTCCCATTATTTTGAAAATTATTCCCTTGAGGCGGGCCTTGGTTGTAATTTCCCCGATTTTGATTTGGTGAAAATTTTGACTTTGTCCTTGAAAACCATTATTTCCCCGGTTTTGATTCTAATTTTGATTAAATTGATGATTACGGTTTTGCACATTATTGTTTTGCTTCATTTGATTTGGTTGATTAAAATCGGGTGGTCCAAGATAATTACCGGAATGGTAGCTGAGGAGATTACGGTCTCCTTAAGGTTGTGGGTAACCGTTGCCACCCATGTTTGCAGCATACACGTTCTCTTGAGTAAAGCCACCGGAGGCTGGGCACTCAAGGTATGAATGTGGACCACCACAAGTCTCACAACCGGTATTAACCATATTGACTTGCGGATTCTTAACTTGATTCGGCATCATTTGATACATTCTTAACATTGCCGTAGACAAATCATCAAGTTTTTTATTCATGGCGGCTAATTCAGGATTATTAGAGGAAGAAGAGTTTAGAGTCGCAGTCGATCTTATTGGCTCATTCCTCTTGGCTGAGGAATCCCAATAGTTGTGATGGGTCGTCATATTCTCGATAAGCTCGTAACAATCCTCAGGATGACGTTTCATGAAAGTACCACCAGCTGCAGCGTTGATCGTGCCCCGATGTCGTAGAGTTAAACCATTGTAAAACGTATCAATGATCGTAACGAGAAGCATGTTATGGTTTGGACAACGATCAATGGCAAGCTTATAATGTTCCCAAGCCTCGAATAAAGACTCATCGGGAAGTTGTCAAAAATTGCTAATGTCGTTTCTCGATTTCGTCACCATCGATGGTGGAAAATACTTCGCCAAGAACTTCGATACCATTTCATTGAAAGTATGAATCGAGTTCCTGGGAAGACAATCAAACCAAGGGGTGCCATGATGCGTTAGAGAATAGGGGAAGAGAGAGAGACGGAGGGCGTCATCGGAGACCCCGTTTTGTTTCATATTTTGGGTGAAGGTTAAAAATTTGTCGAGATGCTTGTTTGCATCGTCACCCGGTAATCCGTGAAATTGGCATGAATTTTGGACTTGTTGTATCATGTGGTGTTTTAGTCCAAAATCCGTACCCTAAATATTTAGAGGGGGCAATCGGGACACCTCTACCATGCATTGTGGTTGGCACAGCTCCTCCATCGTTCGGAGATCGGGAGCTGGCACGTGTTGGTGTTCATATCCACCTACTGGAGGGTGTTGATTATTCGGATCCATTTCCACAACGTTAGGGAAATGGACACGGTGTGTGTGTCGAACTACCCTCTCGGGGTTTGATAAAGGTGATATAAGACTCTCAAAAGAAGAGCGGGTGTGCATACACCAAAAACAAAATAAAAAAGAAAAAGAAGAACAAAAAAAAAAGAAAAATCTTTTTATTTTTTTATTTTTTTATCTCAAAAATTTTTTATTTCTTTTGTTTTTTTCTTTTTTATAAAACGTTACGTTAATTGAAACCGTTTCTGATATGTGGGAATCGCACCAGGCTTTACCTCTCAAGGGATCTTGAGAAGCTTGCAACCCCCACCAGGCAGTGTACCTGATCGTTGTAGTATAGTATAGTGACAAGTACCGGGGGATTGATCGTTCAGCTAGGAATAGTGTCGCTAGGATTAGAAACCCTAAATAATAGTTCTAAAGGTGAGGGATGATTCTTTTTGTGTTTTTTATATTTTTTAGAAAGCAAGTAAAAATCTCGGGTTTTGGGAGAGTGGGCGGAATTAGTTGCTAATCAACTAACCCAATACTAAAGATGCAATCAAAATAAAATACTAAAAATGAATATAAACTAAATTATACTAAGGTTGTGAGCAATAAGTGGAGAATTTGTGTTTACTTAGATTTTACTACTCCCTAGATATCTTTTACACGTTAATTACTTGTTATAGTTGCGTGGATGACGGATTGTATTCCTTAATACCATTCATGGGGTGGCGCACTTAACTCCCCAATCCTATGAGCTCTTATCTCCTCCTATGCCATGCCCAGCACAACCATAGGGATTATAAACAGTGGCTCATGCATTAAATACAACCAATAAAAACCTAGTGCACATCAGTTTATGTTTCCTAAGACGTTCAAACATGTTACCATTTGGAGATCTGCCAGTTTTCTTAAGCCTAACATCGAATTCATTCATCCAATACAATTATAAACAAGTAATCAATACATAATTAACATCTAGGTTTCATTAGATCCAAGCAAACACAAGATAGATCTAGCCTAGCATGATGGAATTAAGACAAGAACAAGATATAGACAACCAACACATAGACATATTGATTGAATTAAAAGAATACTTATCTCAATTACACATGAAAGGTATCAAGGGCTTAGAACCCTTGAAAAACCTGCAAAATTCGCACCAAGTTCGTACTTAGGGTTTCCCAAAAACTTCTCTCTTTAATGTGTGAAAATTAGAAAAATATATATAGGAAATAGGGTCTGACGGCGTCAAGACAAATCTTGTGACGCCGTCACCTCGCCGCCAAAATACTTCTCGGACTGCCTTGATCTACTTTTGACGCCGTCATGTGTTATGCATTTCCAGGCCGTCATGAATTTTACTCTTGACGCCCTACTTCATGACGCCGTCAAATCTGTACTGGATCGTCATAGAAATTACTCTTGACGCCGTCAGGAATTCCTTCTTGACGCCGTCACCTACTGTTCCCAGCAAGGAAAATTAAGACTTTGGCGTTTTCTTCACTTTTATACTCCAAAAACGTCTGAATTACTTCCTTTTCCAGATTTCTCTCCCAAAGTACCTAAAATCACAAAAGGAATAATTTAGGGCAATATTTGATCAAATAAATTCAATTCCGGGCTTAAATGACCCCCTAAAAGTGGTTCATTTTTCGCCTCATCATATACCCTTACACTTGAGATTTGCTTGTCCTCAAGCAAATGTGCTTTTATTCTACTCAAAATACAAGTTAGGGGTCATTTAACACTAATATAAAAGTAATTACAACAAATAATCGTTTCACTAAAGACCAATAGACAAGCACGGAGGTCATACACTAGCACCTCACAAATAGTGTTTAAATACTCACATCTCTCGGGTGTAATAAAGTATAAATTACAATATGGAAACGGAAGATATCTCTCACTACCTGTCATAGCAAAATAGATTACCATAAGCTTGGGAAAGGATCAAACCTCCACCACATGGCGTAAGCACCTAGGATAAACTATCAAAGAGGTCTTTTAAAGGGTTGTAACGTTAGGTGTAGGGATATGAAATACACGGTTTTGTTCGATAAAGGAAGTTTTACTGGTGGCGAGCTAACAATCTTGGTTAATTACATGTACAATATGGCGTTGCTAAGCCAAGACTAGACTCGACTTAAGCTAATAAATGAAAAATAACAAAAACATAAAATGAACATAGAATAAAAAGGGATGGTAGTCCGTATGTTTTTTTTTTTTTTTTTTTTTTTTTCTATTTTTTTATTGTTTTTTCAATTTTTTTTTTTGTTTTTGCATACACACTTACCCTACCATCCAAAATAATACATCATAGGGAATAAACATTTCCATTACACTTGAATTTTTACATACTTTACAATTAACTAATCTAATTACTCGAATTAAGAAAATCAAAACACTTGAAATACTTTTAAGATTAACGCACATATGGGGGTAATAATATGATGTTCTTCCCCATTACTCCACAAAATAAGTACTTTACCCATGAGTCCCAATCGTCCCAAAACAATATGTACAAGGATATGACTCGACTTGGCAACCATGCAATCAATTAGATAGTTAACTTAGGGTTTAACAAATAACAATAATGTACTAAAAATGAGCGCATACACGGATGGCTAAGGCGATTTGGTTGTACATTTAAGTGGGGTGTAACAAATTCTTCCTTTAAGTAAAATGCTTAAAGTTAGAAACGAAAAGATAGGCTCGGAGGGGTGTACTAGGGGTTTCGTGTACTAAAAATGAGTACAACGCTAAGGGTGTGGGAAAAATTAGTTGACTTAACTAGCCAAGTAATATGACTTAAATGGTCAAGTAATCATGATACGGGTTTAACACAAGGGTGATCCTAATGCCTCTTATCATGTAGTAAATCCTACTACACGAATGTAGTCTCACTAGCGGTCTCGGGATGCATCACTAACGCAAGTTCTAGAATCTAAATGCTATCGGTACACTCATAAGCACTAATTATAAATGCTTTTCCTATCAAATCTAATGGCGAACCTCACATATTTGGGTGAAAAATTTTTCTGAATATACGGTTATGTGCTAGTCATACGATCTCCTATCCATGAGACGCTTGCTATAGCTAAAGTTTCACTCCTAAATGTTGTAAAAAAAATTAAATTTGGCGCTAAAATTGCACTAACAAGTATTTCTCATAGTTTTATTACACATCTACTATCAAACAAAATAAACTCAAGCGAAAGTGCATATGTAAGGTATCATCTTTTTACCCTCCCCTTACACTTAAGATGAACATTGTCCCCAATGTTCAAGTAAAGAATGTAAAAGTGAAATAAGTAAAAAGAATGAAATCAAATACTCTCCTGATTCGCTCGGTATGGATAATAAGGTGGCCAGGTTAAATCTTCCTCCAAGAAAATGAACAATCAAAGCTTCCCTTCCAGAATATAAATCATCTTCTTGTCATACATAACCTGTAAATCCTGAGAAAATAGACAAAACAACCTCGCATAAAATTGGCGGCATCTTATATAAGTTACTAAATCCTAGAAAACAAGATAAGATATAATGCTTGTGGAATGAAGTTTGCAGATCTCCTGGAGATTATAAAACTTAATAATTCACAAAAACCATAAGACTCCGTTAGAAAAACAAAACTGGTAAAATCTCTAGATTTTTACACGTGACGCCGTCAGAAGTGACCTGCAGAAATTCTTATGTTAAGTTTCCGGAAAATTTCTAGAAAAACTTGGTCCTACTTCCTGGAAAATCCTGCAAAACTTCATTATGACTCAATACAAGCATTGGACTCTAACAAATACGAATATACATGTTCATTTAATATTGTGGAGAATCATGATCGGTTTGTTTCTTAAAAACATATTTGGGGTTTCCCCTTACACTTATCTTTTGCAAAAATACTTTTAGGTGGAGTTAAGACTAGGCCAAAACAACAAAGTAAAGTATTTCCACTATTTAGTTTAGAAACATGATCAACCAACAATAAAAATAAAGCATGCATACGGAAGCAAATAACAAACAAACAAAATAAAATCACACAAAACATGGGTTGCCTCCCAAGAAGCGCTTTTCTTTATTTACGAGTCTTGTAGCTAGACTCAAGGTCGTGGGTTAACGTGTATCGCTTATGCTCACATAACCAAGTGTGAGCCATCTAATAGTCGCCTCATCTTTCTTATAATCATCTCTTAATTCTAAGCATCTGCGATAGTATCTTTTATTCTTTTCATGAGTATACTTAAGTCCTTTTCTCTTATCATTCTCACTTAGCATCTCTATGGGCGGATACCTACTACACTTTTCCATGGAAAAATCCTTGAACCTAGGGTGTGTGCGGGGCATTTGATAGACAAAATCTTCTTCCCCATCCGAGAATGTAATTAACCCTTCTATGAGTTTTTCATCAAGGTTGGTCAACTGTTTGAAAGGTTTTCCAAACACAACTTGGGTCAACTTATTATCAATAAACTCTCCTAGATTCTCCATAACCATGAACTCAACAAGATAAACCAAGCTTCCTACAAACACATGCAATGGTATTGCCCTAGCAATAATGTTTTCTCCTTTGTATTCTAACTCATATACCATGATTTTATTGTATTCATTACGCGAGATTACGTTCATTGGAAAAGATGAGTTAAGATAGGCGTTAAAGCTCTTAAATCTGATCTTACAAGGAAATTGCATGTTAAATGAACTATCACACTCAATCCTAGTTCTAGGGTCGACATACCTAAGAGGGTTTATTTCCTCTTCCATTCTATCCTCATTAATCACATCACCATCATCAAGATCCTCGTCGGAGTCTGAATAGTCAAAAGTTGGCCAAATATCTAATAAAAATCGGCCGAATCGGTAAAAATCGGCCGAATCGGTCAATTTAAAAAAAATAGAAATTTAGGCATTTTACTTAATTTGGGGATCGTTTATTTCACTTATAACGTACAATGGGCCTCATAATCAGAATTGAAGCCTTTTATTGAGGTTTGTAAACATAGAAGGCTTGAAATCAGTTAAGATCTTTAGTTTGCTCTCCAGAAATTCCCAAAACATGCAGGAAATGCCAAACCGATTAATCACCGATTAATCACCGCCTTGACCGATTACAGGTTGCAGGGTGGTCGACCGCCCGACTACCGATTCACGATTTTTGCAACATTGGTACTTACAGCTAAAGAACAGTCCTAAAAAGCCAAATAGACAGAGATTGTGGGGGCAAACTCTAAACAGCTATACATAGATATCAAATTTTACAAAAGCCCTATGAATTATCACCTAATTCTAACCTAATTGTATCAATGTTCAGCATCCATTTAACTATAAAAACTGCTATCAGTTGACTTTTTTACTTTTTTTACCTTGACTTTTGTGAATCTCAATTACCTAAATCTGAATGTTGATGTACTATTAACCTAGAATGAAGTTAGTTCAAGCTATAAAAGTCACTTATGCAGCTAAAAATTATCAAATGCAAACAAATTCCTATTAACAGTGAATTGTAATTTACTCTACAAATGAATTTAACTTTTTACCTAAGTGTCTACTGATTTTATGCAATTTTTATCCAATCCTAATCTGTTGAAATTTAGCGGTGCAGAGTACTCAATGAAGCAACAAGTAGATTAAACAAATTCCCACAGATCCAAACACTCCTTAATAGTTGCTGTTACACTATGATTCTTACTAGTGGACCACTGAACTCATCAAATGAAATCAAACATAATTTTAAACCACTATTAAATAGCAAAACAATTACTGATAACCACTAAATCAAACAGTTATGCACAATTTCAAAACCACAACTATGACAGATGACTAAATGAGTTATGAAACTCAAATTCAGTGACTAAAATAGCTAAAGCAATGATTAAAATCAATGAAACAGTAACTCTAATGTAACTAACAGATTTCAAAAACAGATACTACTAATTCAAAGAGTTTAAAACAGATATTACCAAATCATCTCCCTCAGCATGAAATAGAGGGAGTTCACCAAGCAAGCCTGTCTTTAGACAGGCAAAGAACTTCCAAAACCTTCTTTGTTCTGTGACAATTCCTTGAATTCACCACAATCTCACAGATTTGACTATGATTGATTGACCTTGATTTATAATGAACAATGATAAAACACATATCCACAATAAGCTATGGAGCTTAAATGGACTGCAGAAACACTAAACAAGCTCAACTGAAAGCTTTACTAAGTAAAATATAAACATACTTTTTATTTATTTTTTGTATTTTCTGAATTTTTATACTTTTATGAATTTTAAACTTTAATCTAATATAACTTCTGAATTGATAAAAGCTAAATCTAATATTCTAAAGTGAACTTGTTGATTCAGAAATTCAAGTAGAAAACTTATTTATAAGCTAAAAAGTAAAACAGATTATGATATTGAAACAGAATTAAAAGAAAATGAACTTGACTTTTATTAAAAATGAATTACAAATACAGAAAGTAAACGGAATTAAGCTAAGATTATTCTACAAATATTTTGACAGCATTTCTCTATCTAAAAACTACTACTCCTAACACTAAAAATGAGGTAGTATATATAGGAGAGGGTAAGACTTGGGGTGAAGCTTGTCAGAAGCATCCAGAAACTTGATTCGTGGCCCTTAGATCATCTTTGCATCATCCAAATCAATTGTATCCCTTAGATCCGAATTTGATACGTGGCTAAACCAATGAGAGACTCTTAAAATGACATGTTGGCAATCCGTGGTATACATCTTCTCTGTCCTTGTCAGAATATCTAGAAGCCGAATCCAATGCTAGAGAATGACGTGTATCCTCCAATAGAGTTCTGCCAGGTGTCCACTCGTGCAAATTCATTCTCTCTGACATCACCTGTGCACGTGACTGATGTTCTAGAAGGCTTAATCATTGGTTTAAGATGGTTAATTGGAATGGTTTGGAATCAGTTGAACCATGGTATACAATTAAGGTTCATGTAGTTCGTCCTTTTCTGAGTTCAAGGGATATTGGGGGTAAAAGGGGCGGGTGTGGTATTTTTATTAGATATTTGGCCAACTTTTGACTTTGTTTGACCTGTATAAAATATATTGACCAAAGATGGATTGGTCCGGATATAAGGAAATGGCTTTGGGCTTGGTGTTTTTGATTTTGGGCCTTAGTAATTTAATAGCTTGGACTTGGTAATATTTTTGCAATTTTAGGTTTGATACACATAAGGACCAAAAATGCAAAATTCTGAAAATGTGAGGATAAATTCTGCCAAGTACATTAAGTGTGATCTAAGGGTATTTTATGAAATTTCATGAAACTCAAAGGTCCAATAATGTTATAGCTTGAAAAAAATGTCTTCAAAAGGTTAAATCTGACAACTTCTCAAACTTGGAGGACTAATCTTGCCATTTCATGAAACTTTCTCACTAAGGGTTATTTTTGCAATTCTTCAAACTCTGAGGATCTCTTTAGACAAATTGAGCTTAGTTTTGACCTCCGGATACAAGCTCTGACTTTCTGACTCGTTCTACTCTCGTGCTCGTTTTTGCCTGATTTCTGTTCGTTTTTCATCTTTTTGCGAGATATCCGTTCCTGCACATTCACAATCACAAAAACATGTTTTCTTTTGCGATTTTGGTTAGTTTTAAGATTATTTTGTCCTATTTTTAGCTCAGAAAATGTGAGTGAATAAGCACTCACCAAGGTTGCCACAATAAGAATAATTGTCCAATGTTTTTTTTCATGACCAGAGATGAGTTCTGACCAATTTACCTAAAATGGGTCAATCTACGTTATTTTTACCTCCAGTATCAAACGGTTAACCCTTAAAAGTCTAGCTAAAAGCATAATTGTAACAACCCACAAAAACTCATTACTATCATTCCCATTACAAATACCTATAGTAGGTATTTCACAGGTAAATTTTTACTTTTTATATGCATTCATTACTTGCATGACTCTCTAGACCTGCTCACGTACCCATACAAGCCAAATAACTCAACACTTACATCCTATAAACCACTGGTATATCAAGCATAAGATCACCACAATACCATAATAAGTAATCTACCAATCTAACACACTAAATATATCAAAAAACTCTAATAAACCTTAATTAAACCCTAATTAGGTCTATATGCTTATTAAACCTATATGCTTAAACTTAACTAGTTTGAAAGTGTCCAAGGCTTAAGTATGAGTTACTTTAGGAACATTAGGATACCTTAGGACCATTAGGCACTAGTACAACCCCTTAGAGCTTAGGTACAATTCCCTTAAGCACAAAACCATAACTAAGTCAGAACTTCCTAGAATTAGGCCTAAACTATCCTAAAACTTCACCATAAGGCACCACCACTTAGTATAAGCTTCTTAGGACTTATGATTAGTTATTAGGCACTCATAGAACCTTAACCTAGGCATTAAACCATAGGATAAACCCTAATCTCCCACTAAACACAATTAGGTCATTTAGGTCACAAAACTAGGTCAAACCTTCCCAAATCTTTCCCATAAGCTACCATCACGTAGTATAAGCCCCTTAGGACTTAGGATTAGTCACTAAACACTCTTAGGAACCTAAACTAGGCACTAAACCTTAGGTAAAACCCTAAACTCTCACTAAGTAAAACTAGGTCTAAACTTAACCTAAACTAGTAAAACCTAAACATAAGCACCTTAAGCACCTCAACCTAGCACCCTAGCACCTTATTCATGATTAAGCACACACTCTAGCACCTCTAAGGAACCACACAAGTAGGTGATGTGCCTACTTGTCACCACCTTCAACCCCTTGATGAGTGTGTAAATACTCATCATTTTTGTCTTATATGAACTGCCAAAACATCCAAAAACACCCAATAATGCATCAAAATACTGAAATTATCTTAAAAGTGTGTTTTATGTGGTTTAGATGCAAAATGTTTACAAATAAATGAAAAACGAACAAAGTTTGCATAATTGGCAGTTTCAGTCCCTCAAGTTTCAAATATTGACAAAACTAGTCCCTGAAATTTTAACCCAAAAAAAACAAACACCCCATTCCACATAAACTCCCCTAGCCCAACCATCTCCCAAGCCCACTTTAAGCCCAGTCCACCCAAAGTCAATACCCGGTCAAACCCACAAAACCACTCACCCTTTCTCTTTTCCCTCCCAAATACCACCACCCTCACCACTGAACTAAACCACCTGGTTTCCCCCCCCCCCCTCTTGCACCACTTGACCATCCACCTATTCACCTTATCCCTTCACACTTCCCCAACACCAATCACATCAACCCCCCCCCCCCCCCATGGTCTGCTTCCACAGAACCAATTGGCTTAAAAGCCACTTTCCCGCCAAATTGAGGAATGAGACAAGAGGCATCCAAATGGCTATATTACTGGTGGGATTTGACCCTGTGGGACCCACTAACACCCTGGATGATATAAAATGAAGAAAGGAGCAAAGAAGAAGAGGTATTAGAGTAGGTAGTTTAATTTTATGTCGAATTAAGTGTAGTTTACTTTTCCAGTGTTCTTTTTAGTTTAAAGTTGTATCCTTAAGTATTTCCAGTGTAATCAAGACTTATTTCCATAATCAATTTTAGTTATTAGTTCTATTTCAGTTTATGCTCAAGTTTCATGAAAATTTCCATTATAGTATAATCTTGTTTAAAAGATTGTTTCAGTGTCTCATCAAGCTCAATATAAGTTATTATTCAACTTTTATAAGTTTCTACAGTAGTGAATCAAGTTTTTATTCAGTCATTTAAATTACTAAAAATTTCCAAATAATTGGTCCATAAAAAAAAAAAAAAAAAAAAAAAAAAAAAAAAAAATCAAAGAAGAAGAGAGGAGAAGAGTAGCAGTTGATCAATGTTCTGGTTTAGAAGCTCATGGGAGCACTTAGGATATGGTTATGATCACTAGTCCTCAGGTTGCTTTGTGACTTTGGCAAACAAGTAAGATTTTGGACTTAACTTTCCCATAATCTTTGTTTAGTGATTACTGTTGTATTATTTGTTTGATTCTGATTAGTTAGGTATAATTTAGCTTAGTTTAGGTTTATAAATCTAATTTAGGTGTTCATTTGATCATTTGCACTAAAAAACCAAAAATCAAGCTGTTAAAGGGGTGTTTGGCTTATGCCTGTTCAAGTTTCATCAGGGTGGTATGAGTGTTGTATTTGGTGGTATCAAGTCACCTTGGATCCAAATAGGATTTGTAAGTCATAAAAATGGCATCTTAAATAGCCAAAAGTCAAAATCCCACTCATAATCTCTCAACTGTCCAACTGTTGGGACAGTTGGTTTCCAACTGACCCAAACCCTTTCCCTAGTTGTTATTTCAACTTATTGTAGTCTTAATGTAGCTTATTACTTGTTCTTCAGTCATTAAATTAGGTTAAAAGTTCACATAAGTCAAATCTCTTGTTTTCTTAAAAAAGTCAAAGTTGCATTCTCAGATTTTTCCAAAAGTTTGAGCATTTGTTTTGATTTTTGTGTTAAGAGTTAACTAGTCAAACTTGTTGTTACTTGATCCCTACCAGCTCATCTTTGAGGGTCTAGCTTAACTTGATTTTTAGAATTTTTCTTGTGGGCCCCACAAAGCCACAAAGTGACTTGCAGGGCACACCTCTGCTCTGTCTCAGCAGATACATCACCACCACCACAACTTGGTGGTGGTTTTCCAGCCACCATGGTGGTCTCCAGCCCTCAACCCTTGTTCATCCCAACCCCCCTCCTACCAGACTTGGGGTTTTGACCCTTGGTTTGACCTTGGTCCCCCTGGGTCCCACCTGGATCAGGCCATCTTTTCTGTCCCACTTTTGTGCAGCCAAGTAGTTTCCAAGAGCTTATTGAGTAGCTTATTGCTTATTCTGTGGACCACTAGTGCTTTTTCCAGCTTCATCATGTTTAAATAGCTTAAATAAACCAAGTTTCACCATTGTGGGTCCCACTCAAGACCATTTTAGCTGATTTTGCTTGCTAGTCAACTAAAGTCAACTGTTAGGCTTCTTAGCTTATACACAGCTTATTATTTAGTTATAAAATAATTGTCTTTATTAAAGTTGTCTAGTTTTATATATAATATAGTTTTGTAAAATAAAAATCAAGAAAAAACAACATAAAAATAAGTGATAGTTTCTATTTAACTTAATTTAATTTTAATTTTCATTTTTAGATTTTAATTAAGAAATTTGTAATTTTATATTTTTAATAATTTCCTTTTAGGTTAAAGTATTTTTCATAATTTTTTCAGATTTTTATCTTTTCATTTAGTATTTATTAGAATTAATTTTAGTTTTATTAATTATTAATTAATAATTAGTTTTAAATAGCATTATTAGTTTTTATTACGTAAAATCTAGTTTTTATATTTTTTATAGCTTTTATATGTTATAAAGTAATTTTAGAAATTTTATTAGAATTTTTACTGTTCATTTAGTATTTTTCTTAATTTAAAATAGTTAATTAGATAATTAGTAATTAATTAATAAAAAAAATCACAAAAAGACAAAAACACTTATTTTTATTTTTAAAACTTATTTTTAGTTATTTTATAATTTTAGAAATTTTATTTTCATTTTTCTAGTATTTAATTAGTATTAAAATATATTTAAGTGTTTTAAATATTAATAATTAGTAATAATTAGTATTTAATTAATATTAAATAATTAGTTAGGGTTAAAATTTATTTTAATTTTCTAAAAATTTTCTTTTACCCTTAGGTTTGTAAAAAAGTCATTTTCACCCCCTGGGTGTTTTCAGATTTCCGTTTTCACTTTTTATTTCGTACGCTTACGTTGTATTTAAACGTGAACGTACGCGTTTTAAGTTTTAAACGTTTCTGGTTTTTCTGACTTTCCAGTATTGTTAATATAGTATATTTAAGCTGTTATCTTTCATATTCCAGTAGTGTAATCATCACAACTCACTTTAAACCCTTTCCTGTCCAAATTCACCCGATCACAAACCCGTTTTAATACCATCACACCTCGTCGGGACATAACGACCCGGGGAAACCCTATACTTCCACGGAGCATTGATTCTAGGCTGTCTGACTTTGTTGACCATTCCTTGGTCAATTTAAGTTAGGTGGTTCGGGCTCAATCAAAATTTGGCGCCGCTGCCGGGGAGGTTGTGCGCGTATTCTAAACGGTTTTGCGTATTAGTGAACCTGGATATACATCCATTGTATATTTACCATCCTTGTGTATATTTTCATAAAAACTGTTCCTGAAAACTTTGTAAAATTAGTTTTCAACGAACACAAAAACACAAAAAGATTTTCTTTCTGATAAAATGTTTTCCAAAAACACCAAAAATATTCACCTTCACCCTCTCACATATTTGATTCTCCATTTCTTACCCTCTATACACATTTGATTCTTTCTATGTCTCATCCACACTTTCTGGTTTGCCAATGGTGTGGTAATCCTCATAATGGTGGCAATTGCCCCAGTTGTGGCATGGTAGAGTCAGGAAACGGGTCTGTCTATAACCAAGATCCCTATTCCTACCATGACACGACTGATTCATTCCATCAGTTACCACATCATGATACTCAGCAGTTTTACTGTTGTGAGTACTGTGGTGGTTCACATTACAGTTCTGATTGTCAATCGGGAAACACGCTTGTCTATGAGCAGTTTCCTGATAACAATTATAACTCAAGTACATACAACCCACAACCACATCAGTTTCCCTGTTGTGATTACTGTGGAGGTCCACACTTTAGCTCTGATTGTCAAACGAGGAATCCATTTCCTTATAACAATTATGACTCTTCGTATCAAGACCAACCTCCACAGTATCAAACTATCCAAGCAACTCCTCAAATCCAGCAAGACTTTTTAGAGGTTCTTGAGAAATTTAAAGAACTTAAGGAGGAGTTAGCTAATATTTCACTCCGCCATACTCCAAGTTCTTCTTGTGCATATTGCGGGGGTCCTCATAGTGATTTTCAATGTCAACCTTCTGGTTTTGACACATCCACATCCCCACAATTTCCTTTCATTCCAAATTCTCGTGGGAAAACTATGGCAGAATTACTTGCTGAAGAACGAGAATCTGGAAAAAGCATGGAAGAATTATTGGCTGAGCAACGCGCAGCTAAATTACGTGCTAATATTCGCAATACTGCTCTATTTGATGACTATGATGACAGTGATGATGAAGATAACATTGTTATTATTCAAAAAGATTCATCAAGTTCAACAGTTGATATCTCAGCAGTTGAGATTCCATCTCAAACAACTGCTATCACACCCGAGGTTCCCACTCACTCTTTGATCATGGGGGACGAGCATCTTGACACTGTTCCTGAAAGGGAATCGGACGAATTCATAAAGTCTAGTGTTGAGAACCTTGTTCCAATCCCAAGAGAGTCACAGGGAACTTTGGATGATATGTGTGATATTCCTTCCCCCATTGAGTGTACTAAAGATCAATTTGAGACTTTCTCAGATTTTAGCGATGATTGTACATCTCATTGAGACATTGAGTATGTTGAGGCACCACTGCCTCATTCTGATGTTGATCCTCTTCTCGAGGAGTTCGCTGATGAACTTGCTCACATCGATCCACTTTCCTTGGAAAGTGATGATGGTCTCCTTGACTTCCAAGCCGATCTGGGAGAAATTGAAAGTCTCCTATATCATGATCCGTCACTCACTTCTGATTCCAGCAGTCCAACAGAGAATAATATTCACTTTGTTCCCGAAACATTCGATACGACTCTCACCAATCCTCTATTTGAATTCGATTTTGAATTCACTATGATTTCTAACAATCCATTCTTTGACGAGGATTGTGATGAGTCCACAATGGAACATGAGTTCACAGATTCACATCTTGTGAATAATTCTCTTCATGAGGAGTTCTCCGGTGAACTCACTCATCATGTCATGACTCCTCCGGAGTTTGACAGCCCGGGGGGAGATGCTCTCAATTATGAGAATTTGCAAAATCCCACCCACCCTCCCGGGTTGTTTACGAGCTTACCCTTTGAAATCCAAACTCAGGCTATTGAGCCTCCTCTCGAGGAAGAAGATCAAATCATGCTTTTTATCATGATTTTCTTCCTTTTCTTCACCTACAGGGTGACTTCTTCTCTTCTTCACTCCTTCGGGAGTGAGCCCGGCATTCTCATGTATCATTATCTTGAGCCGGATACTTATCTCATCGGTGTGGAACTTTCACGTGCTTCATATGTTTGTCCAAACATCTTGAATGAAAGTCCGATGGAGATCACTTCTTCCACATTCCCCAAGGACAAATGAATTAGGGGTCGAGTCAAGCTAGCGACTCGGTAAACAAAAACAGTAGCATGCTTATAGGGTTTTCACCCTAAGTGTGGGGGAGTCCCCCATGCTATGGTTACAAGAGTGAAAATACACAATGGTGTTTTCCACGCTTAGCTTGTAATGTTGCCCTTTTACGTTCAAAATGTCGGCATAATAGCCGGGACTTTGAATATTGAGGACAATATTCATGATTAGTGTGGGGGGTATTCGCTATTCTAGCGAATTTTATCACATTTTACTATCTAATACCCCCGTTTTTGACCAAAAATTTTCAAAAATTTTTCACTTAAGCTCAAAATTTTTTGTGGTAATCAGTCCGTCTTGTCTAAATGACAAAAGGGATTGGCTAGTCCAAGAGCAAACGGCTCTTGGTAAAGACATCTCAAATCCGTTTATGGCTTGCAATTTGCCCAAAATTGTATGGTTCCTCAACTCCCCAAAAACAAATGAGTTGGCTAGCCCGCAAGATTATGGCTTGTGGTAAAGGCCGTGGAAAATCCATAATTGGTAATCAGCTCACCAAGATGTTGACTATTCCATCAAGAGCTGGCTAGTCCAGAAGCAAACGGCTTTTGGTAAAGACTAATCAAATCCGTTGACAGCTGGTGGTTTGCTCAAAATCACACGGTTATCAGGTGTGCCACAGTTCTTACACCTGGCTACTCCAGAAGTGATGGCTTTTGGTAAAGAGTTTCAAATCCATTAATTTTTCTCAAAAGATTGCTAGGGACTAGCAATAGTTTAGTGTGGGGGATTGATGAGTGTGTAAATACTCATCATTTTTGTCTTATATGAACTGCCAAAACATCCAAAAACACCCAATAATGCATCAAAATACTGAAATTATCTTAAAAGTGTGTTTTATGTGGTTTAGATGCAAAATGTTTAAAAACAAATGAAAAACGAACAAAGTTTGCACAATTGGCAGTTTCAGTCCCTCAAGTTTCAAATATTGACAAAACTAGTCCATGAAATTTTAAAACGAAAGAAAAGTCAACCCAAGGTAATTAAAAGTGAAATATGATCAAAAATGATCCTTGGGTAAAAAGTTTGAGAAAATTACATTTTTGGTCCCCGAACTTTCAAAAATGGCAAAAGTAGTCCTTGGTTTTTAGAAAATTGGAAATTTACAATTATAACCATTGTACTATTTCACACGTTACAATTTTGCCCCTTTTGGTGACTTTGGGAAAATTACATAAACAGCCCTCAACTTTGCATAAAATACACTTTTGGTCCTTGTGGTTTTCCAAGTTAAAAAACAAACGGACCCTAGATTTATTATAACCCAAAAAAAAAAACAAACACCCCATTCCACATAAACTCCCCTAGCCCAACCATCTCCCAAGCCCACTTTAAGCCCAGTCCACCCAAAGTCAATACCCGGTCAAACCCACAAAACCACTCACCCTTTCTCTTTTCCCTCCCAAATACCACCACCCTCACCACTGAACTAAACCACCTGGTTCCCCCCCCCCCCTCTTGCACCACTTGACCATCCACCTATTCACCTTATCCCTTCACACTTCCCCAACACCAATCACATCAACCCCCCCCCCCCCCCATGGTCTGCTTCCACAGAACCAATTGGCTTAAAAGCCACTTTCCCGCCAAATTGAGGAATGAGACAAGAGGCATCCAAATGGCTATATTACTGGTGGGATTTGACCCTGTGGGACCCACTAATACCCTGGATGATATAAAATGAAGAAAGGAGCAAAGAAGAAGAGGTATTAGAGTAGGTAGTTTAATTTTATGTCGAATTAAGTGTAGTTTACTTTTCCAGTGTTCTTTTTAGTTTAAAGTTGTATCCTTAAGTATTTCCAGTGTAATCAAGACTTATTTCCATAATCAATTTTAGTTATTAGTTCTATTTCAGTTTATGCTCAAGTTTCATGAAAATTTCCATTATAGTATAATCTTGTTTAAAAGATTGTTTCAGTGTCTCATCAAGCTCAATATAAGTTATTATTCAACTTTTATAAGTTTCTACAGTAGTGAATCAAGTTTTTATTCAGTCATTTAAATTACTAAAAATTTCCAAATAATTGGTCCATAAAAAAAAAAAAAAAAAAAAAAAAAAAAAAAAAAAAAATCAAAGAAGAAGAGAGGAGAAGAGTAGCAGTTGATCAATGTTCTGGTTTAGAAGCTCATGGGAGCACTTAGGATATGGTTATGATCACTAGTCCTCAGGTTGCTTTATGACTTTGGCAAACAAGTAAGATTTTGGACTTAACTTTCCCATAATCTTTGTTTAGTGATTACTGTTGTATTATTTGTTTGATTCTGATTAGTTAGGTATAATTTAGCTTAGTTTAGGTTTATAAATCTAATTTAGGTGTTCATTTGATCATTTGCACTAAAAAACCAAAAATCAAGCTGTTAAAGGGGTGTTTGGCTTATGCCTGTTCAGGTTTCATCAGGGTGGTATGAGTGTTGTATTTGGTGGTATCAAGTCACCTTGGATCCAAATAGGATTTGTAAGTCATAAAAATGGCATCTTAAATAGCCAAAAGTCAAAATCCCACTCATAATCTCTCAACTGTCCAACTGTTGGGACAGTTGGTTTCCAACTGACCCAAACCCTTTCCCTACTTGTTATTTCAACTTATTGTAGTCTTAATGTAGCTTATTACTTGTTCTTCAGTCATTAAATTAAGTTAAAAGTTCACATAAGTCAAATCTCTTGTTTTCTTAAAAAAGTCAAAGTTGCATTCTCAGATTTTTCCAAAAGTTTGAGCATTTGTTTTGATTTTTGTGTTAAGAGTTAACTAGTCAAACTTGTTGTTACTTGATCCCTACCAGCTCATCTTTGAGGGTCTAGCTTAACTTGATTTTTAGAAATTTTCTTGTGGGCCCCACAAAGCCACAAAGTGACTTGCAGGGCACACCTCTGCTCTGTCTCAGCAGATACACCACCACCATCACAACTTGGTGGTGGTTTTCCAGCCACCATGGTGGTCTCCAGCCCTCAACCCTTGTTCATCCCAACCCCCCTCCTACCAGACTTGGGGTTTTGACCCTTGGTTTGACCTTGGTCCCCCTGGGTCCCACCTGGATCAGGCCTTCTTTTCTGTCCCACTTTTGTGCAGCCAAGTAGTTTCCAAGAGCTTATTGAGTAGCTTATTGCTTATTCTGTGGACCACTAGTGCTTTTTCCAGCTTCATCATGTTTAAATAGCTTAAATAAACCAAGTTTCACCATTGTGGGTCTCACTCAAGGCCATTTTAGCTTATTTTGCTTGCTAGTCAACTAAAGTCAACTGTTAGGCTTCTTAGCTTATACACAGCTTATTATTTAGTTATAAAATAATTGTCTTTATTAAAGTTGTCTAGTTTTATATATAATATAGTTTTGTAAAATAAAAATCAAGAAAAAACAACATAAAAATAAGTGATAGTTTCTATTTAACTTAATTTAATTTTAATTTTCATTTTTAGATTTTAATTAAGAAATTTGTAATTTTATATTTTTAATAATTTCCTTTTAGGTTAAAGTATTTTTCATAATTTTTTCAGATTTTTATCTTTTCATTTAGTATTTATTAGAATTAATTTTAGTTTTATTAATTATTAATTAATAATTAGTTTTAAATAGCATTATTAGTTTTTATTACGTAAAATCTAGTTTTTATATTTTTTATAGCTTTTATATGTTATAAAGTAATTTTAGAAATTTTATTAGAATTTTTACTGTTCATTTAGTATTTTTCTTAATTTAAAATAGTTAATTAGATAATTAGTAATTAATTAATAAAAAAAATCACAAAAAGACAAAAACACTTATTTTTATTTTTAAAACTTATTTTTAGTTATTTTATAATTTTAGAAATTTTATTTTCATTTTTCTAGTATTTAATTAGTATTAAAATATATTTAAGTGTTTTAAATATTAATAATTAGTAATAATTAGTATTTAATTAATATTAAATAATTAGTTAGGGTTAAAATTTATTTTAATTTTCTAAAAATTTTCTTTTACCCTTAGGTTTGTAAAAAAGTCATTTTCACCCCCTGGGTGTTTTCAGATTTCCGTTTTCACTTTTTATTTCGTACGCTTACGTTGTATTTAAACGTGAACGTACGCGTTTTAAGTTTTAAACGTTTCTGGTTTTTCTGACTTTCCAGTATTGTTAATATAGTATATTTAAGCTGTTATCTTTCATATTCTAGTAGTGTAATCATCACAACTCACTTTAAACCCTTTCCTGTCCAAATTCACCCGATCACAAACCCGTTTTAATACCATCACACCTCGTCGGGACATAACGACCCGGGGAAACCCTATACTTCCACGGAGCATTGATTCTAGGCTGTCTGACTTTGTTGACCATTCCTTGGTCAATTTAAATTAGGTGGTTCGGGCTCAATCACCCCTCGACTCACCACCACCACAACCGGCCTAAGCAGCCCCCTAGCTACTCCTAGCTCGTCCTCATCACCTCCTAGACTTGCCACAACCCCTAGCTTAGCTTACTCACTTCCCCCCTCCTTGACACCTCCTACTTCCCATTCTTGCTAACTACTCCTCGCTACCATATAAATACCCCCGTCCCCTCTCCATTTCCTTCATACCTCCTCTCTTCTTTCTCTCCACCCATATTCTGGTCCTAGTGAGTGTACACGAGCTGTAGTAAGCCTAGGATTCGAGCTATCTAAGCTTTGCCCTTGTCGAGTTGTGGTTTGAGTCGAGAAAACCCTAGAAACCTTAGTTAACCCTTCCCTAGCCACGTAAGCTTTCATTTTTCTTTCTTTAGCCTTAGTTTAGTCTTAGGATAGTATTAGGATGCCATAGATCCCCTAGGATCCCTTGCCTAAGCCTTGAACCATTTCATTTACTAGTTTTCTTTTTAAAACCCTAAGTATAGATAAAACCCTAAATACATGCTATAATCCCTTTTCATAAGCCCTAAGCTATTTTAAATAACACAAATAAGCTAATAGTAGTAAAACGTAAGCTAGGAAACTTAGTTGTTACATAAAAATATAGTTTACATGCATTTAGGACTAGTTTTGCAAAACTTTACATGCATAAGGGTATATATCATAAATTCCTGAAACTATAAAGTCTAGGGACTTTTTTTTTTGGACACTTTATAGAAGTTATAAGTGTAAGGACTCATTTTGCAAAGTATTAAAACTTTAGGATAGAAACTAAAACAAGTTATAAACTAAAAAGGACTAGTTATGCAAATATTATAAAGTTAAGGGTCTAAATGGTAAATATAGAAAACTTATAAGTCCAAGGGTTATTTCCATCATTTTATAAAAATATAGAAGTCTAGGAACTAATTGTGTAAAGTATAGATAGTTATAAGTATAAATAATATAAGTCTTATAAGTTTATGGTAGAAAATGTAAATATATAAACTATAAGGGTATAATGTGAAAATATTTACCTAATTAAAGTTAGAAGCATAACACAATAGTAGGGAGCTTCATGTGAGGAGTACCATGTGGATATTTTGTTTTGACGAGTTTGCTGGCTTTACGAATTAAAGTGCCCTGGCTCCTTAAACGATTATTGCATGTACTTCTGGATTATGATGGCCCGAACGGTGTTATGTTATAACTTAATAGAAACATAGCTCAATAGTAGGGATTTTCATGTGAGGATTATTAACTTCTGAATTACGATGGCCCGAAAGGTATTGTGTTCATAACATAATACAATAGTAGGGAGCTTCATGTGAGGAGTCATATACTTCTGAATTGTGATGGCCCGAATGGTGTTATGTTATATCTAAAACATTAATGAACCTAAGAAAGATTACTTAAGAAACTTAAACACGATAACTAAAGCTTGACATACATCCAAACCTACAACACACTAGGATACGTGAGTAAGGCAGTCTAGTACTCGAGTCACTTTTTGCATCAATTAGATTTCCCTAAGCCCAGGTGAGTTCATAGCCTAATACTCTTTTAAAAACTTTTACTCTAACTGCTTTACAAACCCTGTGAGGGGGATACATGCTACTTGCTTTACTTAAAACCGAATACAAGTCTTTTTCTTTGGTTGTTGCACTAGTAAACTAACTTCCACCACTACATAACCAAAATTCATGAATCTAATCGTTTGGGATATTTTACCCACGCGAACGCGAATATAGTTGATAGATCTGTTGGAGTTTGACAACTCCCGTTGGTATTAACATCTTTCTGGATGATACCAATAAGTACTATATTTGAACCCACTGAAGTATTAACTTTGGCAAGTTATCCTTCCTATCCCCTCATGGTTGGGTCTGCAGCCCCCATGACCCAGATTGTTAACATGTGGTTCATGAGCTTAGTGCAACATACCCCACTTATGATAATTGTGCATGCATCACAATTATCACACACACTACACTTTCCCAGATGGGTGTAACAACGAAACCAAGGGAACTTTTATTCACTAACACTTAAACCTCTGACTCTTACTCAACACCTAGTGTTGACTTTTAAGCATGCATTTTAGGTATATCACTTCTACGGAGATATGGCAGAAGGAGGCAATGATCTCGGAAGACTTTCAAACCGGTTATCATTCAAACGTAAGCTAACACCTATACTTTGGGACCTCATCAAAAATAAAAGTATATCTTTTACTATTAAAACTCTGATAATTAAATGAATGATAACTAAATTTCTAAAATGTCTCTTTTCAAGTCGTCTTCTATTACTGTAACTGTGATTCTATGAAGTAATACCCCAAACACTAAATCCGCTGCGATCAGTGAAAAATGGGGGTGTTACAGATTGGTATCAGAGCTTCAGTAGATGAGAACAAGGTCAAAACCTAAACTACAACTATTTTTCCTAAACTAGAAAGTCCTCAGTACCTCTGCCATCCTCCGTAACTATACGTGCTAAGGTTAGTATAATAATTGCCTGCTTAACTGCTAAATGGTTTACAGTATTTTTACTATTATATAGTTATGTCTACTCCCCACTACTCTACCCCCGTCTCATCTAGCTTACATCCGGAGAATGGTCTTCCCTCTCCGAATGTACTAGATTATTCCCCGAAACCATATATTCCCAATCACTTAGAAAACTCTAGGAATAGTTTAGATGCACCTTCACCCTTAGGATATACACATTTCTTAGATAACTCTCATTTAAAACACTTAAGAGATTTCTATGCTAAGGCATCACCTATTCCTCCCCTAAACCCTATTATACACCCACCATTCCCCATATCTAGCTTAGAACCCCATGGTTTCTTTCTCTCTAGAGAACCATGTATACCTAGAAACCCTATCTCTACCTATACCCCTAGATATGACCCTAGGCAACCCTACACTTTAGGACCTACACCTTACTTAGTAAACCCTCCCATTTCATCTTGGAAATATGAATTTGGAGAAAACCCCTCTAGGACAACTTTAGAAAATGAGGAAATCAATTAGAGGAAATTTTAAATAATTTAGATGAAATTTTCCTTGACCTTCTTGAGAAGATAGAAAAAAGGTAATGATAATAACTTAGGTAATCAACCTGACTATAGTTTAAGAAACACCATACAAGAAAACCGTTTTAAAGTAGCTAAAATACAGAAAAACCAAATGAAACACCACCATAAAATAGCCTTTGCCCGCTTTAGGATTTGTACTTTAGAAAAAATAATAGATGATGATGAGGAAAATCATCAATCAAACCTAGAAAACACAAACTCTTGTAATTAGGAAAACCCTAGAAACCTCTAAGTAATATACCTTTTATACCTTAGAATAGTTAGTGCCTATAGGATATGTAAGATAGGAAATCAATAAAATAAGTTAGGTTTTAGAAACTACCTAGTGCCCCTCAATTCGGATAAATTAGATAAACTAGATTTAGGTATACCCTCCCACATTAACCCAATAGTAACCCCTTAGGAAAATAGATATAACCCATAGAACATGACAAGTTGGGTACTTGTTATAACATACCCCTAACCCTTACCCCTAGGAATTTAGGAAAACTACCCCGATGCCTTAGATACATAGAATCTCTAAACTGTTTTAAACTCCCCTCATACTTCCTCCTTCCCTAAAACCCAATTACTTTCAAACACTCTCCCTTATCAATGGTGAGAATTCTTATTCTACACCATAGAGATCTGAATTCTTTCTCCTCTGATCTCTAAACCCGCACTACTTCCTTAGCTTTCTCAAGCTATCTTCTTCCTAGTTAAAGATTCTACCCCTAACTATCCCATATGCAAATATATGATAGTCATATACAAGCATATTCCTATCCTTTTCCTCTTTATTTCCTTAAGATTACTATGATTTTTCCAAGTTAGTTTTCCCTATCCCCTTAGAAAAACCCAAACCATATTTAGGATTCCTATACTTGAGGTAAGAAATAACATTAGGATATCCCTAGAAAACATAAGCTTAAGTATATAATACCTTAGATCAATAAGATAGGCTATTTAAGAAGCCCTTGAGGAATTAGAAAAATAGGATTATGAATCTTTAAGGTTTTATAGGTTAGAAACCAAAATCCCTACCCCCAATAGATAGAAAAATTAGGAAGACATCTCTATAAGATAGGAATTAGCTTAGAAATTACTAGAACCTAGATTAGATATTAGGAATATTAGGAAAAACATAGGATTAAGTAGTAAAACCTTCACCTTAAGCCTTAAAACCTCTAGTTTAGGATAGACACATTAGCAAAGCTTCTACCATATAGGAATAGTCATTTTAGGATGAAATTTTCCCTTACCTAGTCTCTTAGGATACCCACACATATATTTGAGGATATTAGTGTAATACCTCAAATTTTAAAACAAGCAAAATGACCAAAATGCCCCTAAGTTTAAAATTTTTAAATAACACTTAAATAAATACCAAGAAAACCCTAGAAATTTGAAAATTAGCAACATATGATCATAATAAATTAAGTATGAATGAAATTTATTATTTTTGTAAAAGTAAAATAAATAAATATATTTAATTAATCAAAATCGAATTATACCTATTTATATGTATTTAAATTATAGAAACAAATCCCAAATACAATAGGAAACATGTATAATACTTTTATTTGACATTATCCCATTATATTGCAGCCAAAGATAAGAATTTCACTCCATATATATACATGCTACACTTTTTTATGTATGGGATAACCCCTAAACCGACTTTTTAAAGTCGAAACCCTTAAAAAAAACCCTTACACTCGACATAAAACTTTCTGAGTCTCTAAATTATTTTTCCTGGTCGTAATCTAAGCTATAGAAGTTGGGAAAATTCATGATTTAGGCTGGTGAAGCTTGGTTCGATTGTTGGGATTTGTTTTATTTGAATTGTATTAAATCGAGGGTATGTTTCTGCTTCTACTCATTCTCACGTTTGAATCTGCTTATGGTATTTTTGTACCATTCCTTACATCTCATATGATCTGCATAAAATGTTAAAATTGATCCATGCATACTTTATTGATAGTACGAATTTAAATAAAACCAAAAACCCTAAAAATGAATTAAACCCTAATCGGCTGTATTAAACTTTGTATACTTCGAATATATTTTATTCAGGTCCTAAACATATTATTTGACTATGATAAAATTGGTTTCATGATGATCAAAGTCTAGAAACTCGTTTGGTATTTATTTTGTAATCGGATCAAATAAGAAAATAAAATAAAAAGAATTAAGGATTGGAATGGGTTAGGTTTAGGGTTTCTGAAAATTTTAGTGTAACTAATGATGTTTAGGGATGAATTAATGAGGGTGTAATGATTGGGGAATTAGGGTTAGGGTTTTGTGGATTTTTGTATAAATCTATTTGGTATTAAAAAGTGTAAGGGTGTGTTTTGTAATTTTATAAACATGTAGGTTATTTTTATAAGTTATGTTAGACCAGGAGTGAGTTGGGAAAAATTATAATATGAGGGTGTTATGTTTAGATTTTACAACTAAAAGGTTTAAAGGGTAATTTATGTAGTTATATAATTAGATTTGTAATTAATTAAATTAGGGGGTTAGTTTCGGAAATTATATAAAGTTTAGGGCTGTTTATCATAATTATGATATTAAGGGGGTGAATGTATAAATTTGGATACTTAAAGGCTAATGTGTAAATACGAATATTATAAGGATAAACTTGTAATTTATTTAATTAAAAGGTTTAGTTTGTAACATTATTAAAGCTAAAGGGTTGGAATTGTAAATATGGGAAGCTTATGGATTAAAGTGAATAAAATATAAAACTTATTTTAAACCTTACACTACATTATAATTACACTTTATGAAGACTTACTAATTCTGGAATGTTACTAAACATGGAAAGTTAACTAAAAGAAGGAATCAGATTTAAAACAAAGTTATTAATGATAAAATGAACTCTAATTCAGGTATAAATATATTAAAGAAGAAGTGGACTTTTCCTTCTGTGAGTCTTTTCTGTGATTTCATTGCTTTGCTAAGGTACGGATATTCTGACCTTACTCTTAAGGTTTCCTTTGTGATATGAACCTATGATATGAACCTTTGATATGAACTTTTTGATTTGAACTTTTGCTATGATAAACCTTTCTGTTTGAACCTTCTGATTTGACAACTATGATTTGAACCTTTATTATGAACTTTTTGTTACCTGAGCTTCACTAGGCATGGGGGTTCCATGTCCGTGTCATAGATGCACCTATGGCATGACTCTAGGGCAGTAGAGTGATGTTCTGCCACGTCCCTTCCATTATATATGAATGTGCACTAATTTTTAGGGGCGTATTGATGCATCCTAGATCTGTTTTCTGTTATGATATGATATGATTATGTTTAGTGACTGGTTGTATGTGCAATGTACTCCTTTCACTTCCGGTATAATGGAGCTAGCTACTTCTTGTACAACTTATGTGATTATGATATGATTCTGATATATTTTCTGAGCTCATGGTATAATATGATTCTGTTTATGCAGGTGACTGTATAGATTCCTTACTTAACATACACTTTACATTTCCATATTATTTGTTATACCTAAATATGTTTCCCAAAATTATATCTTCTGTACTTCATCATTTGTTTTAGTTTTCTTTTGTTATATCCGTTCACTGAGCTTTTGTAGCTCAGCCGCATTTCTTTTCACCGCGGCAGGTATTCACGTTAGCTTTGGGATAGCTTTCTGGGATTGAGAGTAGAGTTGAATTGAAGATTTTGACCATAGTCAATTAAAGTAAGTTATTTATTTAAGACTTCCGCTTTTGATCTGTTCTGTTTGTTCTGATGTAACACCATATTGTTGTGACACTTTTACCCTTGTCGGGTTGGGGTGTTACAATTTATGGTATCAAAGACAGGTTGGATCGGCGGATTCATAACCCGTAGAGCTGAGGCTATGACCTGTGAGTATTAGGCTATAAAGTTTTGAACCATAGGAATTATGAAACAATTTTTGAGGATTTGCTTTTGGATTTCCCTATAATGAAACTTAAGTTATGACCGGTGAGGATTGGGTAGACTAGAACATTGGTTTAAATAGCATTGTTTCCGCATCACTCTGATTTGTGCTTTTGTCTTTAGTTAAGTCCGATAAGATCATTATTTCCGAGATTAGAAAGTTATGTACAACCTAAAGTTCAGTAACCTAGTAAGTTTAGAATTTTGAGAATTATATGATTAAGTCTTACACTATTTAAGTTTCATTTTCTGATTCTGATTCCCATCTCCGATAACTAGTTTGACCAATTGGAAGATTATTACAACCCTAAGTGTTTGACATATTATGTGAATTCTTCTGCTTATGTTGAGTATATTAAGTTTTGACACTATTTGATGTTCCATAAGCCTTTTCTATTCCTATGAGAGATCTTGAGGTTATTAGTTACGAATATAGGAAATTGTCTACTACATTATGATAATGAAACTATGTTTACTAAGGTTTTCTATGGAAGGTAACAATTTCAACAATAATCCGGGTTGTTAATTTCCTTAAGTTCTTTCCGTTAACAATGATTAGGACATCATATGATAATGAGGAAGATTGACACTGGTTTGATTGAATCTTTAGATTATTAAGTTCTCCTTTGGAAGTTTTGTATTATGATAATTCTGAGTATGATCGTTAAGTTTATGATTATAAAATTTGTTGAGATTTTGGAAGTATTGATAGATCTACTAGATTTCTATAGTTTTCTGATATGTTTCGTTTTCCGTTCGATCTTATTGATGAGGATTAATTCTGCTAAATCCTAGGAAGAAGGGGAGAATTGTTAGGTTGCCATTAGGTTGTTTTATTCACGACTTGAGATAAAGTATGGTCGCCATGAAGGTATATTTATATAATGAAAATATTATGACGCCTGGCCAACGTGATAATATTTCCATCATATAAAGTACTTTGATTGTGAGCATATGTTATCTTGGGAAGTGATTGAGGAGCATTGGATTTCTGGTAGTTGAATTATCTGCGATAAGTGAGACTTTAGGATTTATTCTACTCATCTGTGCTCTGTTTTCATTGTTAGATATCTGAATAAGTTCAAATTCTCCTCGTACGATTGTTGATCGTTGTTCATCCGTTAAGAAATTTAAAAGTCATTATAGAGTTTCCTATCGTCTGAATTTCCGCACTCAATATGTTTTCCGATATTAGTTATCTGTTGCTAGTACGCATCCGTTGAATGAATTATGATATGTTTTAAATAAGATACGAAGTTATGAATTATGATAAGGAAGATCTGTCTATTTGTTAGAATCTGTTAGAAAAGTTATTATGAATTAAGGTTATTTCTGTAACCGAAAGATTCTGTGTTCATTCCGTTCTGGCAATTTCTGCAATCCGATTTGTTTCTGTCTATTCTGCCTATTCAATTTCCGAGGATGGAAATTTCTTTTTAGAGGGGAAGAAGCTGTAATACCTCAACTTTTAAAACAAGCAAAATGACCAAAAGGCCCCTAAGTTTAAAATTTTTAAATAACACTTAAATAAATACCAAGAAAACCCTAGAAATTTGGAAATTAGCAATATATGATCATAATAAATTAAGTATGAATGAAATTTATTATTTTTGTAAAAGTAAAATAAATAATTGTATTTAATTAATCAAAATCGAATTATACCTATTTATATGTATTTAAATTATAGAAACAAATACAATAGGAAACATGTATAATACTTTTATTTGACATTATCCCATTATATTGCAGCTCAAGATAAGAATTTCACTCCATATATATACATGTTACACGTTTTTATTTATGGGATAACCCCTAAACCGACTTTTTAAAGTCGAAACCCTTAAAAAAAACCCTTACACTCGACATAAAACTTTCTGAGTCTCTAAATTATTTTTCCTGGTCGTATCTAAGCAATAGAAGTTGGGAAAATTCGTGATTTAGGCTGGTGAAGCTTGGTTCGATTGTTGGGGTTTGTTTTATTCGAATTATATTAAATCGAGGGTATGTTTCTGCTTCTACTCATTCTCACGTTTGAATATGCTTATGGTATTTTTGCATCATCCCTTACATCTCATATGATCTGCAAAAAATGTTAAAATTGATCCATGCATACTTTATTGATAGTACGAATTTAAAAAAAACCAAAAACCCTAAAAATGAATTAAACCCTAATCGTCTGTATTAAAATTTGTATACTTCGAATATATTTTATTCAGGTCCTAAACATATTATTTGACTATAATAAAATTGGTTTCATGATGATCAAAGTCTAGAAACTCGTTTGGTATTTATTTTGTAATCGGATCAAATAAGAAAATAAAATAAAAAGAATTAAGTATCGAATGGGTTAGGTTTAGGGTTTTTGAAAATTTTAGTGTAATTAATGATGTTTAGGGATGAATTAATGAGGGTGTAATGATTGGGGAATTAGGGTTAGGGTTTTGTGGATTTTTGTATAAATCTATTTAGTATTAAAAAGTATAAGGGTGTGTTTTGTAATTTTATAAACATGTAGGTTATTTTTATAAGTTATGTTAGACCAGGAGTGAGTTGGGAAAAATTATAATATGAGGGTGTTATGTTTAGATTTTACAACTAAAAGGTTTAAAGGGTAATTTATGTAGTTATATAATTAGATTTGTAATTAATTAAATTAGGGGGTTAGTTTTGGAAATTACATAAAGTTTAGGGCTATTTAGCATAATTATGATATTAAGGGGGTGAAAGTATAAATTTGGATACTTAAAGGCTAATGTGTAAATACGAATATTATAAGGATGAACTTGTACTTTATTTAATTAAAAGGTTTAATTTGTAACATTATTAAAACTAAAGGGTTGGAATTGTAAATATGGGAAGCTTATGGATTAAAGTGAATAAAATATAAAACTTATTTTAAACCTTACACCACATTATAATTACACTTTATGAAGACTTACTAATTCTGGAATGTTACTAATCATGGAAAGTTAACTAAAAGAAGGAATCAGATTTAAGACAAAGTTATTAATGATAAAATGAACTCTAATTCAGGTATAAATATATTGAAGAAGAAGTGAGCTTTTCCCTTCTGTGAATCTTTTCCGTGATTTCATTGCTTTGCTAAGGTACGGATATTTTGACCTTACTCTTAAGGTTTTCTGATATGAACCTTTGATATGAACTTTTTGATTTGAACTTTTGCTATGATAAACCTTTCTGTTTGAACCTTCTGATTTGACAAGTATGATTTGAACCTTTATCATGAACCTTTTTGTTACCTGAGCTTCACTAGGCATGGGGGTTCCATGTCCATGTCATAGATGCACCTATGGCATGACTCTAGGGCAGTAGAGTGATGTTCTGCCACGTCCCTTCCGTTATATATGAAAGTGCACTAATTTTCAGGGGCATATGGATGCATCCTAGATCTGTTTTCTGTTATGATATGATATGATTATGTTTAGTGACTAGTTGTATGTGCAATGTACTCCTTTCACTTCCGGTACAATGGAGCTAGCTACTTCTTGTACAACTTATATGATTATGATATGATCCTGATATGTTTTCTGAGCTCATGGTATAATCTGATTCTGTTTATACAGGTGACTGTATAGATTCCTTACTTAACATACACTTTACATTTCCATATTATCTGTTATACCTAAATATGTTTCCCAAAATTATATCTTCTGTACTTCATCATTTATTTTAGTTTTCTTTTGTTATATCCGTTCGCTGAGCTTTTGTAGCTCAGCCGCATTTCTTTTCACCGCGGCAGGTATTCAAGTTAGCTTTGGGATAGCTTTCTGGGATTGAGAGTAGAGTTGAATTGAAGATTTTGACCATAGTCAATTAAAGTAAGTTATTCATTTAAGACTTCCGCTTTTAATCTGTTCTGTTTGTTCTGATGTAACACCATATTGTTGCGACACTTTTACCCTTGTCGGGTTGGGGTGTTACAATTAGATTATATCTTTGGATTTGACAATTCTTATAATACACATTAGGAAATTTCACTTAGGAGATATCATGGATACTACCCTAGCTTGTTTCAAGTACCTAGGAAATATAATACTTATAATAATAGTAATAATGGTAGTAATAGACAACTTAAAACAAAAGAGAAAACCCGAAACTACACCTAAGAATAAGGATACTCCTAGTAAACCCTTAGGAAAGAAAACCTCTAGGCCTACACCCTCTTTAGAACCCTCTACTTCAATAGAACCCAATACATCACCCTTAGAAATTAGGATTAGTTAGGAAAAACTAGAAGAACCTTAGGGGGAAAACAAACTTTGGAAAGAAATCTAGTTAATCTAAAAACTCCATTAGGATACTATCTTTCAGGTATCCTATACTCTTACTCTTCCGTTTAATCCTATTCTTCCGTTTTCTCTCCTTCTACCGTTTAGATTTCATTTAAATCTCCTTCTCCCGCCTTTTTTCTCACTCTTCCTTTTAAAATCCCATTTTCCCGCCTTTTTCCCCACCCTCCTATTTAAAATCCTACTCTTCCGTTTTCCCCATTCTACCGTTTAATCTTATACCCCTATACTTTTTCACTTCACCTATACCTACCCTTCCATCCTTTCATTATCTCTCATTCCTTCATACCCTCCTATTTCTTCCCTTTCCTTCTTCCATCTTCCTTACTCCTTCCTATAAAAATCTCTCTTTCCATTACCCTCCATCCTTTCGTCATTTTACACTCTATTTTCTCCTCTATATATTATCTCTCTACCTCATCCTACAACGTTATAAAAGTAGAACTTGTATTTCTCGTCATATCACAAGATTCTATTAGTTAGAACTTGTAAGAATCATCGAACTGTAATCCTCATTATGTTCGACTATGATATTAAATCTCGCTTTGCAAAAGTTGTAAAAATGAGATCTTCAACGCCCGTCATTCTAGTCATAACATGGAAATTTACCATGTGGCAAGTTGCTAAACAGGAAGACTGTAGAACTTGTCTCTATCATGACTAGAACTTGTCTCTATCATAACTAGAACTTGTCTCTATCATGACTAGAACTTGTCTCTATCATAACTAGAACTTGTCTCTATCATGACTAGAACTTGTCTTCACCATGACTAGAACTAGTCTTCGTCATGGTTGGAACTTGTCTCTAAAATATTCTCGTACCACATTTCCTTAAGTATGGTAAACTCTCTTTGTTTTCGGCTGATACTATTTAAGGATGATTTATAATGACTATCCTATTAAAATGAACTAGGACACTCCTTCATTTTAATGAGAAAGTTATAAATCAAATGGATTATAAATTTATAAGCTCTTGTTTACAAATATTGGGACGCCTTTATTTGTAAGTAATGAGATATAAATGAGTAAGCCTAAGGATTTGGCAATAGTACAAGCATTTCCTACTCCGCTTGTGCAAACCTTCCCTTCTTTTCATACCATTCTTCTTTGGTATCAGAAATTCTTCCCTACAACTCTCTTCTTTCTCTTATCTTTCTCGACTTATTCTTTCCCCTACTCCTACAGTCATCTAAATCTCGGGACGAGATTTCTTCTAAAGGGGTAAGACTGTAACAACCCACAAAATCTCATTACTATCATTCCCATTACAAATATCTATAGTAGATATTTCACAGGTAAATTTTTGTTTTTTATATGCATTCATTACTTGCATGACTCTCTAGACCTGCTCACGTACCCACACAAGCCAAATAACTCAACACTTACATCCTATAAACCCCTGTTATATTAAGCATAAGATCACCATAACACCATAATAAGTAATCTACCAATCTAACACACTAAATATATCACAAAACCCTACTAAACCTTAATTAATCCCTAATTAGGTCTATATGCTTATTAAACCCTATATGCTTAAACTTAACTAGTTTGAAAGTGTCCAAGTCTTAAGTATGAGTTACTTTAGGAACATTAGGATACCTTAGGACCATTAGGCACTAGTACAACCCCTTAGAGCTTAGGTACAATTCCCTTAATCACAAAACCATAACTAAGTCATAACTTCCTATAATTAGGTCTAAACTATCCCAAAACTTCACCATAAGTCACCACCACTTAGTATAAGCTTCTTAGGACTTAGGATTAGTTATTAGGCACTCATAGAACCTTAACCTAGGCACTAAACCATAGGATAAACCCTAATCTCTCACTAAATACAATTAGGTCATTTAGGTCACAAAACTAGGTCAAACCTTCCCAAATCTTTCCCATAAGTTACCATAACTTAGTATAAGCCACTTAGGACTTAGGATTAGTCACTAAACACTCTTAGGAACCTAACCTAGGCACTAAACCTTAGGTAAAACCCTAAACTCTCACTAAGTAAAACTAGGTCTAAACTTAACCTAAACTAGTAAAACCTAAACATAAGCACCTCAAGCACCTCAACCTAGCACCCTAGAACCTTAGTCATGCTTAATCACACACCCTAGCACATCTAAGTAACCACACAAGTAGGTGATGCACCTACTTGTCACCACCTTCAACCCCTCGACTCACCACCACCACAACCGGCCTAGGCAGCCCCCTAGCTACTCCTAGCTCGTCCTAATTACCTCCTAGACTTTCCACAACCCCTAGCTCAGATTACGCACCTCCCCCTCCTCTACACCTCCTACTTCCCTTTCTTGCTCACTACTCCTCGCTACCCTATAAATACCCCCGTCCCCTCTCCATTTCCTTCACACCTCCTCTCTTCTTTCTCTCCACACATATTCTAGTCCTAGTGAGTATATACGAGCTGTAGTAGGCCTAGGAGTTGAGCTAGCTAAGCCTTACCCTTGTCGAGTTGTGGTTTGAGTCGAGAAAACCCTAGAAACCCTAGTTAACCCTCGTTAACCCTTCCCTAGTCACGTAAGCTTTCATTTTTCTTTCTTTAGCCTTATTTTAGTCTTAGGATAGTATTAGGATGCCTTAGATCCCCTAGGAACCCTTGCCTAAGCCTTGAACCATTTCATTTACTAGTTTTCTTTTTAAAACCCAAGTATAGATAAAACCCTAAATACATGCTATAAGCCCTTTTCATAAGCCCTAAGCTAGTTTTAATAACTTAAGTAAGCTAATAATAGTTAAACATAAGCTAGGAACCTTAGTTGTTACATAAAAATATAGTTTACACGCATTTAGGACTAGTTTTGCAAAACTTTACATGCATATGGGTATATATTGTAAATTCCTGAAACTATAAAGTCTAGGGACTGTTTTTGACATTTCCTAGAAGTTATAAGTTCAAGGACTCATTTTGAAAAGTATTAAAACCTTAGGATAAAAACTAAAATAAGTTATAAACTAAAAAGGACTAGTTATGCAAATATTATAAAGTTAAGGGTCTAAATGGTAAATATAGAAAACTTATAAGTCCAAGGGTTATTTCTGTCATTTTATAAAAATATAGAAGTCTAGGGACTAATTGTGTCAAGTATAGATAGTTATAAGTATAAATAATATAAGTATTATAAGTTTAGGGTGAAAAACGTAAACATATAAACTATAAGGGTATAAAGTGAAAATATTATATAAATATAAAACCTAATTAAAGTTAGAAGCATAACACAATAGTAGTGAGCTTCATGTGAGGAATACCATGTGGATATTTCATTTTGACGAGTTTGCTGGGTTTACGAATTAAAGTGCCCTGGCTCCTCAAACGATTATTGCATGTACTTCTGGATTATGATGGCCCGAACGGTGTTATGTTATAACTTAATAACAACATAGCTCAATAGTAGGGAGCTTCATGTGAGAAGTATTAACTTCTGAATTATGATGGCCCGAACGGTATTATGTTCATAACATAATACAATAGTAGGGAGCTTCATGTGAGGAGTCATATGCTTCTTAATTGTGAAGGCCCGAGCGGTGTTATGTTATATCTAAAACATTAACGAACCTAAGAACGATTACTTAAGAAACTTAAACAAGATAACTAAAGCTTGACATACATCCAAACCTAAAACAAACTATGATACGTGAGTAAGGCAGTCAAGTTCTCGAGTCACTTTTTGCATCAATTAGATTTCCCTAAGCCCAGGTGAGTTCATAGCCTCATACTCTTTTTAAAACATTTACTCTAAATGCTTTACAAACCCTGTGAGGGGGATACATGCTACTTGCTTTACTTAAAACCGAACACAAGTCTTTTTCTTTGGTTGTTGCACGAGTAAACTAATTGCCACCACTACATAACCAAAATTCATGAATCTAATCGCTTGGGATATTTTACCCACGCGAACGTGAATATTGTTGATAGATCTATTGGAGTTTGACAACTCCCGTTGGTATTAACATCTTTCTGGATGATACCAATAAGTACTATATTTGAACCCACTGAAGGATTAACTTTGGCAAGTTATCCTTCTATCCCCTCATGGTTGGGTCTGCAGCCCCCATGACCCAGATTGTTAACGTGTGGTTTATGAGCTCAGTGCAACATACCCCACTTATGATAATTGTGCATGCATCATAATTATCACACACACTACACTTTCCCAGATGGGTGTAACAACGGAACCCATGGAACTTGTATTCACTAACACTTAAATCTATGACTCTCACTCAACACCTAATGTTGACTTTTAAGCATGTATTATAGGTATATCACTTTTATGGAGATATGGCAGAAGAAAGCACTGAACTCGGAGGACTTTCAAACCGGTTATCATTCAAACATAACCTAACACCTAGACTTTGGGACCTCATCAAAAGTAAAAGTATATCTTTTACTAATAAAACTCTGATAATTAAATGAATGATAACTAAATTTCTAAAACGTCTCTTTTCGACTCGTCTTCTATTACTGTAATTGTGATTCTATGAAGTAATACCCCAAACACTTAATCCGCTGTGATCAGTGAAAAATGGGAGTGTTACAATAATGGATCACATATTGTATTCAAATGTTTACAAATTAATAATTCTTGTTGTTTATTTAATCGAATACCAAATTATCATTCTAGTTCTATACTTGTTGTGGTTAATTTACTTATATGTTGGCTAGTCGATCACTTACATTTTGTATGTGCTAGCAA
The DNA here is from genome assembly GCA_030686995.1 of Artemisia argyi. Lineage (NCBI taxonomy): Eukaryota > Viridiplantae > Streptophyta > Magnoliopsida > Asterales > Asteraceae > Artemisia > Artemisia argyi. The sequence goes on along the minus strand of CM060697.1, from coordinate 161,226,410 downwards.
CTGGTTTTGGGTCCTATCAGATCAGCTAGCTTCCAGTTCACAAGAGTAGTTAATTAAGGGACCTAAACTACATTCAATGCAACAAGCAACTTAAAAATTAAAGAGACACAAGTGATCATATATGCAAACCTCAGTTTTGAGCTTAAACAGTTGTTGAGGAGTAGCCTTTTGTGTCCTTCCCTTCCCTCGACTACCACCAATAGTTGCAGAAGACTCAACACTCTACATAATCAACAGTTTTAACACAAACAATATAAAAACTCAATTTCATAACCAATCTATACAATATCTATCAAATAAACCATTAATAAAAAATCGCACACATCAAAAATATTTATAAGCTACTTTTAAATCTTTTGCTACTACATTTCATGTAGAGTTTTTAAGCATCTATCAAATGATATTGAAAAAAAACATGTCTCTTTGTAACTACACACTTAACCATAGGCCCAATTAAATTAACACGAGAAGGGTTAAACCATAACACCTTAAAATGTTTGGAGTAAATGAAAAATCAAGTTAAGATTTGTAACGAAACTTGTGGTGCCCCAACATAATGCGCACACAGAAAAGCCACATCTTTTTGAAGATTAACCCATCCAATTAAACTAATTCACAAGTAGTTTCAAACACAATAATGTTATTTTGGGTAAACAAGCATAGAAATACTCATCATATACCAACCTTAGCAATCTCTAACGTTTACATAACCATTATCAATTTAATTCCTCCAAAGAGCTATACACCATACGGATACATTTACTAGCCGAGTTTAAGTACTGCACATATTGTATGGTAGCCTAGGTGCCATTTAATCTAAAGTGTCAACAAGACCTTCGGGAGAAGATTGTCCGCAGACGTGATTCCAAGAGGACTTAAACTCATTCAAGCCATTGAATAAAGTTTCTCGAAATTATTATACAGGACGTTAGTCATTCACCACAACCACAACAGGATCTCTCACGAGCCACGTTCATGCTACTGAATTAGACTAGATGATCTTATAGCAGAATGTGGAAATACAAGTTTATGTTCAAAACCTACTTCTTGCCTTTAACGCTCTACGCAATAAACATGTGCTGAGATTCTTAAATACCAATTATAAACCATTCAACTTCTTAATGAACAATTACAAACAAGACTAGGCTTGCCGCTATGAAACTAATTTGGACCATCTAATATGTTGTAAGTTGGACAATAATGACCTATTTAGCCGCAAATTTCTCGCAAGACCTTTTCAAACTAACAAAGTTCAAATATAAACAATTCTGATGACTATTTTTTGTATTAGGCTATCTTTTTTCCTAAAACATAAAGTAACAAAAACAAACTTTCAACCATAAACATACATAAATGTAAAAACATTCTGAAACATTGTGGCGAAACGCAAATCTACCCATATATGATCCATACATAAATGTAAAACACAAACACATATCATAAACCTCATAGTTGGCCAAAACAAAGAAATCCATATCAGTTTATAACCAACCCCACAATAAAATTATTTTAAACCAACAAAAAAAATAAGAAGTACAACATAAACAGGTTAAAAAAAATACCTTAAAAGTGGTGAAAATGGCAGCTATAGGTGGAGATGACGACGGATATAGGTGGAGAAGAAGGCGGCGTAGAGGTGGAGAAGAAGGCGTTGAGAGGTGGCTGACGGCGGGGTGAAGGTTTTGAAGATAAATGGGTTGAAAGGTTTTGAAGATGAAGTGGTGTTAATAAGAGGTAGTCAGATTTGTTTACCACCTCTTACCAAGTTAGACATATTAGATTTTACTCCGTCGACTGGTGATAAAAAAATAAACAAGCAAAACGTTTGACCGTTTTTTACTGGTAAGAGTAAGGGCTAGTAAGATTAAAAAAAAAATCTAAGACACATAAAATCAAATCAAGACTAAGTCAACTTCGTTACGAATATTTTAAAATATTGTTACTTTTATTTTAACACATGGTTTATTTGTAAAATGCATTTGAGAAAAAATATATATATTTCATTTTTTATTTTATTTTTTAGAATTATATATATATATATATATATATATATATATATATATATATATATATATATATATTAAAACTCATATACTTGCATATTTCTTCAAAATATAAGTTTTCAATGCATGACCTATAATACAAGTTAAATATGTTTCGAATATATATATGCAAATATGCAAGTTTTAGTGAGTATATAACAACTGCCCATGTGCTTTGTTGGTTTGCGTATCAAATTCTTCAACACCATTTGTTTGTTAATTCAAAATTGGAATGCTTATGTTTTCTTCAACACCTAACCACCATGCAATTAATTCTACGTAGTACTCGAGTAGTGCACAACCACATACGTTGTACCATTATTATTTGAATGGCTAATTAATATACCATAATCATTTTATTATTTTTGTTATTATTATTATTTTTTTCAAGCCCAAAGTCTTTCTCTTGCTATATACTTTGATATATATAGTTTAATTTTATTGATTACTTAATCACTTCATTGGTTGTGTTTATCCTGTTAGCATATCATCCTAATCATATTTCAAGCTTTCACATATACCTACTTATAACGTGAGAAACATGTATGAGCTTTAATTTAGATTTATATTAGTCATATAAAAATGTTTTTGTAGTGTTAACTCTACTCAATTAAGAAAAGAACAATAACTATATTGTGGAATCACAATTATGTGTAACCATAAAAAATATAACTAAAACAATAGCTATATATTGTACTAAGAAATTATATGTTAGCCTACATATATCTCAATCAAAACTCCAATATGGCATTATAATTATGGTTAGTCTATATAACTTTTACCCCCTCAATATGCACAGCTAATAGGACTCCAAATAATTGTGTTGATGTACGGCGATACGACGTTGATTTTTATATAACATTTCTTTTTTATTTTATACATATAAAGTATAAACACTTTCTAACTTATACAAACGTTATAAAAAAGAAAAGATGTACTCAAACAACGCATGAGTATTGCACTTGTTAGAAGTGTGCATATATCCTACACGATATCTTGGATTTATGTGGCCTAGCCCACTGACTGAACTTGAATACTTTTATTGAGAGCGCTGAAACATAATTTTTTGTATGTACAAAAAAGAATGTAAAGAGTTAACTTGCAAAACAAAAGAAAAAAAAAATCACAAGAACACTAAAATTGCAACTTATGTTTTGGTTTCTTTATTTCTTTTATTGGTTGGTAATGAAAACTTCACAAAATACCTCTAAACTCTTAGTAATATTGCATTAACAACCCTTGACTTGGGAGGGTCGGGAGGAAGAAATAGACACGGACGATAAGGGAGACTAGACTATGAATCTTCTACGGAAGCCAAAGCCATAACTCGTCAAGTAATCAATTTTTTTTATCAAGTTGGACATTTAAAAAATGTAATTGGTCTTTGTAAGTTTTCAGAATTGTGCAAATTGTTATTGTAGTTCTCTGATCCATGCACTTCTTTGTAAAATAATGTATATAAAGTTTAATGCAGTAACACAAAGAAAACTTTTCAACATATAATTCTTATAAGAATAAATCAAGAATTATAAATTTTTGTGTGGATAAACGCTTAATTGAATGACAACAAGGTTTTGCTCTCTTATCAAGCAAACTCAAACAAGAGTTAGAGTTTGCAAGTGAACTCTGAGTCTTATTAAATCAGGGACAATAGCGAGTTCAAAGAGAGTAAATGCTCTTTTTAAATGTGATATTAAATATGGAAGAGTTAGCATTTACTCCGACCAACATTTTTTTATATAGGAGACAAACGTGGATGTCACGTGAGGGTTGTTGAGACGTGTCAAACATTCACTGGATAAGTACATCTTCCATTAAATGCCTCTATTCTTGAAAACACAACAACCATGCTTTTGAAGAACAGTAATGACAATTGTTCTTCTTTTTTCACCAACTTGTATTTGTCGTGACTTTTTCAAGGTTGTACTTTATCTCTCATTTGCTTTCTTGAAAAAGACCTGCCTAAATGTCCAAAAGATATTTTGAGTTACACTATGTTGTTTGGATTAGAGAGCTGATGACATCATTAGGGCATTGTCGATCTCTGATGATCCTTTGTCATTCAGCTCCTAGTTTTTATACATAATAGTTGACTCAACATTAGCTAGCGAATATATCTTCAAGTCATATTTGATTCAATTACGATGTCTCTGACGTGAACATTGTTGAGGTTGCTCGTTGATTTTCTTAACAACGAGTTTTCTTATACTTAATCTAATTTATGTTTAAATCTCGTCAAAGACCATTGGGTGTTAGATTGACCCAACAATTATTTTCAAGCCAAAACATTTATGCCATCTAGATTCACAACATCCCATCAGATATGTGGTCCCAAAGTCTTGACCAGAAATTCTTAACTATTAGTTCAGAACACGCAAAGTGACCACAATTTTGTTCTTTGTCACAAATTTCTCCTTTTTAACTTGTTGAATTTAGTTGAAGATGATTATAAATTTTAAATGATAATCATATACAATGAAATTATACATTATCAAAGACGCAAATAAATTCAACATTTGTTCATTCACGGGACTTGAAACAATTAACTCTCAATTGGAAAACAATAATCTCGCTATGATACTACTATGGGGGAGGCGGCTGTATAGCTATGGGAATATGCTAAAACACAAATTATGGTAAATAACGAAAATGTTTTTCTAAGCTATTCGTGGATGGGTGTATAAAAACTTAATTCCTTTTTACCTTTATCATAGCCCCGATGTACAAAAGTTGTATGCATTGCATATAATAGCTATGAGTTTCTTGACGTTATAACAAAGACTACTTTCTTTCTTTCATTTCGCTGTGAAGGCCGGACTTGTTAGCACTCTCGCGCAAGCATTCTATCGCTAAGTATCGACTGGATACTATGTGACTTGGTCAATAGGATTATGCTATAAGAAACTTTTTCTACATAGCGCTAAAACCTATTATGAGAAAACCAATATCTTCATACAAGCTCGTTAGGGAGTCTATAATACTTTTAGCGTTACTATTGATATGACTCTATTATTCCTAACTTTTTTACATTTTCATTAAAAATTCATGTAACTTATTCATGCTATTGATATGATTGTATCATTCCTAACGTCCTTACATGTTAAAAATTCATATAACTTAGAGCGTGTTTGGTTTCGTCGATATTGGTATCGATTTGATAATAGTATGTAATGGAAATTGGTGTTAATCGATACCTCAATTCTGATACCAACAGTTTGTTTAATTATCAAGATAGGTATCAAACTTTAAAATATAATATCTAAATTGTTAAAAATCAATGCAAAATGTGTAGGACTCACGATAGATTTAGAAACAGCATTACTAGTAGCCTTTGGAGTATGGCTATTATTTAAGAGCAAATTTACTTTTAATTCCGTTAATCATTAAACAAACAACTTTAATCGTAATGAAAACATTTCTTATTCCGAGTACCATCTACCAAACACACCCTTATTCATTTAAGCATCACTAACAATTGAGCATCATGATGCAAAGGATCATGCTAAGCAGCAAAATATTATTCAAAATCGAAAGATTTATTTAGCTTTACTTTCATTTGTTTAACCCAAGATCTCGACAAAGGAGGTGTTATTGGCACCCTTTGATTTTGGCACTCCCCTAACTCACTTTTACCCACTTTATTGATAGAAGAAGACAATTTTCTGTTCCGTATTTTATATCTTTTAATACTTTTTGATTTTTCAAATTTTATATTTTATATTATTTAGTTTTGTAGTTTTATAATAAAAATAAAATTAAAAAAAAATAAAATAAAAAAGAAGCGAGGTGTGAGATTTATAGGGTAAAAAACTTGGCAATTAAGACGTCAATTTCTTGACGAATATTTGTCTCCACCAAACCCAAAAGCGTAAAGAAAAAAAACACACATCTTTTTCTTCTTCTCTCTCACAAAAACACACACACACACACACAAAAAACATCCAAAGAAAAGAAAAAAACACAGACAGAAACAAAAAAGATACAGATCCATGGCTGGTGAACGTGAGACTTTTGTCTATACTGCTAAGCTTGCTGAACAAGCCGAACGTTATGATGGTCTCTTATTATTTTTCTTTTCTTAATTTTAGTTTACCATGTCTTTATTATAATTATTATACTTTTTTTTTATTTGATCTGTGACATGTTTTAATAGTTTCAAGTTTAATGATCTTATAATTTGTATCATCTAATTGACTTGTGTATTGTTTGACTATATGATGACTAGACTTTGATTTGCTTAATTACAAGATCTTGATCTAACTAATAAAGATTTTTTTTTTTTGTTAATCAATTAGTGTTTGTTTTATTTTATTATGTTAATTGTGATTAATTGTTAAATTGGATTTTTTTTTTTTTTTTTTTTTTTTTTTTTTTTTTTTTTTTTTTTTTTAAATAGGTCAACCTACTAATCATGATATTATTATTACTATTTTTTATTCAAAATTTGGATCACTAAAAGATAGTTTTGTGTCCGGTCTTTGTTTTGTGGGTTTGGATGGCGCGGTTTTATGGTCCTAGAGTAGATGTAAGTTTTTGGGTCGGTTGTTGGTGTTGTAAGTTTAGAATCGTTAGATTTGATACTAGCTTCTTGATTGTAATGTTATTTATAAAAATTCTTGTCACGTCTATATAGTAAATATATGAATCTCACATATTTTATATGTAAATTTATATAAAAGTTGTTGTCTTTGAAAACCGGTACTGTAGTTTTAACAGTGTATCATATGTATTGGTATTAAAAGCTAGCAACTTTTTAATGAATCATATGTACAAAACTCGTACAATGACTAAAACGGGACAAATAAGCAAAACCTGTGTTTTATTTTGTCTCTTTGATTTACTTTTTGTTGCTATCTGATATTAACAGAGATGGTGGAAGCAATGAAGAACGTTGCAAAGATGGGCGTGGAGTTGACAGTTGAAGAGAGGAATTTGTTGTCAGTTGGTTACAAGAATGTGATTGGTGCTAGGAGAGCTTCGTGGAGGATTTTATCTTCGATTGAGCAGAAGGAGGAGTCGAGAGGAAATGATCAGAATGTCAAAAAGATCAAGGAGTATCGAAACAAGGTTGAAGCGGAGCTTGATACCATTTGCAATGATATCATGAAGGTTATTGATGAGCATCTCATTCCTTCAGGTGGTGAATCTGGTGAATCGAATGTCTTCTACTACAAGATGTAAGTTCGAAAACTGAAAATTATATAATTTCCTGCTTTATAAAGAGATATTTTAATATAACTAATGGATCTAAGGCATTTGAGCATTGAATCAAAGTGGTGGATTGGAATAAAACTTTTGGATTTTATGAAAGATAATCGTTTTTTATCCGACTTCCGATTTCAAAATGTGGTTTGTGTGTTCCTAAACTAGGTCATGTTTCATATGTTTGGCAATATTAGAGGGAAAATGAAATATATTATGTGCTGTATCGATTTACGAAGGCTAAAATGGACTTGAAAAACTCTAATTTTTGAGCTGCTGCTTATTCTTTGGGATACTACTTTTGTTTCTCCAATTTAATAATTTCATACTTTGTATTTTTTTAATGGGTCTTAAATTTTTGTTTTGTTGTTCAGGAAAGGGGATTATTACAGATACATGGCTGAATTTAAGTCTGGTAATGACAAGAAAGACGTTGCTGATCTTTCAATGAAAGCATATGAGGTACGATAGATGATCTGCAGCTTCCTTTTACTAGAGCTTGTTTCATGAACTTGGCTATTTATCAGTTTAGCTACTGAATATTGAACAGATTAGTTATAACCTAATAAAGCGATGGCTTATTTATGTGTGCAATGATGCATTTGACCTAAATATTTTTATAAATAGTCTTGACGATGCATTTGCTTGGCACATGTGCTTTTTACTAGTTGACAGTAAGCTTGCTTCCTACCTCGGTGACATCTGAGTCATAGTTATCTACTTATAAATTCTTACAATCCTTATAAAATATGTCCCTTTTTCTTGTGCTTTACTATAGTGCTCGCACCATATCATATTAGCATGTAGTCATCTGTTCTCTTTTATCTGCTAGATTTGGTTAACATACAGAATTGAGCTTTCTAGTACAAAAGTTGAAGAGCCAGAACCTTGAAAGTGATGATATAATGTTTATTTCTTAAAATATTTGTGGTTATTTAGGTTTTTACGTGTCTTTTGCAATTCTATGATTAAGTTGGAAAATATAGTTTCTTTTGCAATTCTATGAATAAGCTCTGCCTTCATGCATACTCATTTGAGTTGTTCTTTAAGAGGTTGAGCACATGAGCTCCGTAGTTATTTTTAAAGTCTAGTAATTTAAGAGAATGCAAATTCCAATGTTTTCCTGGTAGAAGCACACAACTTAGATCTTCTTTCCAGTTGATATGATTTTATTATTATTATTATTATTATTATTATTATTATTATTATTATTATTTATTTATTTATTTATTTATTTTTAATGCTTTCAGGCAGCTACAAAAACAGCAGAAGCTGAATTGCCTCCTACTCATCCCATTCGGCTGGGACTAGCTTTAAATTTCTCGGTCTTCTATTATGAAATTATGAATTCAGCTGAAAGGTTTGCTCTTAATATCTTATAGTGTTAAGCTGATACTGCACAACTTGCTTGTTGAATATTAGTTAATGTGTTCTCTTCTTTCTTAGGGCTTGTCACCTAGCCAAACAGGCTTTCGATGAAGCAATATCAGAGCTTGATACCTTGAATGAGGAGTCGTACAAGGACAGTACATTGATTATGCAGCTTTTAAGGGACAATCTCACCTTGTGGACTTCGGACATTCCAGAGGAAGGAGGTAAGTAATCATTTATATGATTTTGTTAGCCATTGTACTTCACATTTAACTTTTAAAAACATTTTCATTTGCAAAACCCCACGACTAAACTTTATTGCTCATAAATTTCTAGAAATTTTTAATTTTGGTATTCACATATGCGCCGTTTTTTGCGGAAATTAAATCATGAATTAATTATTTCATATTTGGATGGTGGCATTTTTAATTTGTTCTTTAGCAACAGTGCAATCATATTAAATCTGTATCTTCACACAATGTTTCTCATGTTACAGAAGATTCACACAAGCAGGATGGAGCTACTAAAACTGGTGGTGAGATCGAGAATGCAGAGGTGAGTGGCTCATTCTCAATTTCTCATCTCTTTGTGCATTTTTATATATGTTGCTGGTTGCTAAATGTATCATATCGTTTGACTTTAAAAAGTGAAGCCAATAATCCTTAGTACCTAAATTATTTCGTATTACTCCCTCCAGCCCAAAATAATATTAGGATGTGCTCATTTGCATATCTTGTTTCAATTGTTTCACTGTCATCAAAGTTTTATTCCTTTTAATAATAACAAACAGAAAATCTGTTGGTTCAAATCATATATATCAGTGTTAACTAGTGGGAAAGTTGGTGTAGTTTTGCCTCACTTATTTAGGGACGAATGGAGTTTTGTTGCTTTTTCATTCATCTCAGAAGCGGTAGATTTTTTTTAGGGGATTTTAGAACAGTCTAGTGAACATCTATAGGGGATTTTGGGATTGCCTAAGAAAAGTGGGATGAAGATCGCCCTATTACAGAACAGAACATCAGGAATTAACGAATTAAAATAGTATTTAACTTAGATACCCAGGGATAGTAGTAAAATTATTACGAGTGATTGCTATAGTAAAATGCTTTTCGTTGTAAGTTAACCATTATTGTTGCGAAAATTACAGAAAAGTATGATATGCAACGTTGAGCTTTTTTGAGTGAATTTAAAACCATAATTGCAATATGGCCGTTTACTTTGACACTTTGTTATTACTTTGTGACGGGTATGTTGTTAATCTATGTTTCTTCTCTTTTTCAGTGAAGGGGGAGTGATGCGTGAAGAAGTTGGTGCTGGTTCCAGAGTAGATGTACTTGATGATGGATTGTGAATCCTTTTTCTTTTCTTTTCGTTATTTTGGTTGAGTGTGATTATATGTTAGGATGATTGGTTTTGGCCATTAGGTGGTTTTATCTTTTCAATGACTGCCCATTTCCAACTCAACCTCTTGTCGTTTTCTCCTTATTCTCTGTTTATCAAGATCATTAAAATGATTGGAATTTATTTGGCAGATTTGAATGTGGCAGGTTGAGGCAACATAGAATTGTTGAAATTTCGTTATTACACATTGCTTCTAAGCCCTACGATCTTGAATCTTGATCTTGATTTACAACTTTATTTAGCTTCTACAAGTTGAAAAACATTTGGACATATAAATAGTCGATCACTTTCCAAAATTATTTGAGCAGTAATAGATGCCGGACGACGTATAGTAGAGAGTTAAGATGGCGGTGGTAAATATGGTTTTGGGATCTCCTTATTAAGCACGTGTGGTACAAAAGGTCATGGAAACAATTTTCTAGTTAAATAACTTGTTCTATCTCGTCAGACTCGTTAAAAGTAAACAGCTTTGGTTGGTGATACTGAGGAGTAGTTGTAATATCCCCATCATTAACACTCTGTTCCTGAGTATAAAATGGAAAGAAGAGAAATGAAGGGGATAAAAAGGAGAGATTAACACTCTGTTCCTGAGTATAAAATGGAAAGAAGAGAAATGAAGGGGATAAAAAGGAGAGAAAAGAAGAGGAGATGAAAAAGTTTTGATTTTTAATTGTGTGTTCTCAAGTTAGAAAGAAGAGAGAAGAAATGGTATCAAATTAAGCCTAAAATTCCACTTCTCTCCAAATCATCCCAATTTGGGAAGAAGATTAGGAGGAGGAATTTGGCATAATTTCCTTCCCTCTTCTCTTCTCTTCTCTCCAAAAAAATCTCGGGAACATGATTATTTTTCAATTTCCTCCCACTTCTCTTCTTTTCTTTCCAAAAAGAAACTCGGGAACAGAGTGTAAGGCTGGCTTTTTTTCTATAGATGTAAGAATGACATCAGATATGATTAGGATATCAAGTTGATATGAACATGACTTCTACATACAAAACACGACCCAATTTTCCTTTTTGATTGTGAGAAAACATGACCGGTAACATTCATACCAACATGAGAGAATCTTCATCCTATAAGATAGTGAATGAAAACAACTTTGATGTGTGAAAGTGTGAAAATGAGGAGTCGAGACTAATGTATTTGAAGAACATAGGCTATTATTGACTAGTTAAGTAATTAAACAGCTACTCGAGTTCGAACTAGTGCAGTTTTGCTCGACACAAAAGACAAGTGCTTCTTTCCCAAGCGGAGCGTTAAAAGCTAATATCCGGCATGACACATTCGGAATCATTGTTATTTCTATGTGATGGGTCTAATATTCTTGTATTCATCCATGATTGTTTAATTTCAGTGAAGGGGAGTATGCGTAAAGAAGTTGGTGCAGGTTCAAAGTAGATATGAAGTACTTGATGATGGATTGTGATTTGTGAATCCCTTTTTTTTTCTTTGTTATTATGGTTGTGTGTGTTAAGATTTTAGAGGATTTTGGTTTTTGTAACGTGCACAAATCTATAGAACTCATAGCTTACTGCAAATGTATCAGGGAACTAATGGCTGCAAGGATTTAAGATTAGAAATGTGTAGGGATCTACAAAGGTTCAAAAGCAAACGGAACATACAGACCGAGATTAAAAGTTAGAAATGTCATGGAGAACCGGCTGGTGCAGTACCTGTCTATTGTCGGTTTTCAAATTACATAGTATCAGAACTGAGAACCGGATCTTATAGTACCTGCGGTTTTGATTTAAAATGTGTGTGACCCCAAATGAAACATGAACCGCACATAATATTTTTCAAGCATAATTTATGTCAAAATGACGCCATTCATTCATATATAAGTAAAGAAGTCCTAAATCGAACTATACCAAACCGAGATCCATCCAAACTTTATTTATATCTGAGAACCGTACCATACATAAGCGGTTCCTGTCCAGTGTTATTTTGGTTTTCTGGTTTCCATGTTTTTGCACACCCCTGTGGAGTTACCTCATTGGATTTTGAACCAGTAGGCCCCGATTTTACAACCAATGAATTATTGAGATGCAATTTTAAGCCTAAAATTAGGTCTCCCAATCACTACTCTTTTATTAAAAGGAATTAAAGCAATGTTGTATGAACTCTAGCATCAGAAATGAATAGAGATAAATGACAAACAATTTTAGATATTTTGAATCTGAATTCATACACAAGTAATGTTTCATGGATTGTTTCACACAATATTTATCTATAATGTACAATACCAGGATTTCAAAATGAGTGAAGATTCTTACTCCACCATAAGCACTTCGCACAGCATAAGTTGTGTTGTTCCACCAACTGTTGTTAACATTGCACCGTATCTTAATATCGAACACTCTTAATTGACACCATATGTGTTTAGGAACAACATCCTATCCCCTTCATCAGTGACAATGCTACTGCTCTTTGATCTGCCGGCCATCTGAACTTCCAGAGGCCAGAACCAATAACTGAAAAGGATAGTAGGTGATATAGCGCAAGACCATAGAAGTAGACGAGTAAGAAAAAAGTAGCGGGATGAAGAGTGCCAGGATACTTGTAAGACAGAATATCCCAAAAATTTGTACAAATATGGCTAGCCAAGTAAGGCTGTCCACGACAAGAGATACACCAGCCATGAATGATATCGCCATTGTCGTAAGAGATAACCCCAACAGTGGTAATGCAAACCTAAGTGCATTCATAACTAATATAAGGTCACCCAGTTGCGCCCAAATGAGAGTAACAACAACCATGATGGCACTATATAAAGCTATGGTATCACAGATCACAAAAGTCTGCAACATGTGTTTGGATAATAAGGTTGCCTGCCCTTGTATTGGTTCAGAATCGTTATACCCACCAGGAATGGTGAAGCCAGCAGCGAATGCAACAGTGGCTATTAGAATAGCCACCAGCAACAAAGTATTCACCCTATCCTTGGAGAAATCCACGTTGTATCCTTCATCTTTTTCTGATAAATTATGTTTATTGGATGATATTCTATCCTTACTCCTAGCTCTTGGGGCACCAGCAGACATCAAAGCAGACCATGCCAATCTCTGCATACAAAAGGAACCAATGATATCCAAATAAACACTATAACTGGAATCTAGATATTTTAAAATGACGGTTATAAGAATAAAACCTGTTGGAAGGAAGTCATTTGTTGCATATATTCCTCGGCAGCGTCAAGAGCCGTCAACCCATCTTTATTCACTAGATTTAGGTTAACTCGATGGTCCCATGTTAAACAACTCACAACCTTTGGGTGCCAGTATATGGTTGCAAGATGCAAAGGAGTGTTACCATCATGATCCATCTCATTTATAAGAACTTCCAAATCTGGAGTTTGAAGTATGAACCTAACTACATTGTCTTTTCCAAAGATAGCTGCAACATGAAGAATATTCTGACCTTTGCAATTTACAAACCCCCCTGCATCAGGTAAGTTTTGCATCAACTTCTTCAGGATATGAACATGACCCATTTTTGATGCAACATGTACAGGATAGAATCCAGTTGAATCCTTTTGCGAGGCATCCATTTTAAATTCATCAAGTAAGCAATTAAGTCCTTCGAGGAAACCTGTTGATGCTGCATAAAATAATGGTGTCTGACTCTCTTGAGTCTCTTCATCGATAATATGAATCTGTACCGGAATCTGTCTTAAAATTTCTTGCAGCATCACTGCATTGGAAACAATCAAGTAAATAAAGACTATAACACTTGGAGATAGGTTTGTCATGTTCAGATAATTGGTATGCAATTATATATATACCTGTACTTTTTCTTCGTATTGCAGCATTTACAAGAGACTTTCCATTTACCAACTCATAAATATATTCCACATTAACATCTGAAGTTATATTACTTAGAATAATCTTGACGATATCAACCATGCCTGCTTCCACTGCAAGGTATAACCCTGACTTTCCTTCTTTGTTCACGTGATATGCTTCTTCAACACTAAAATTGATCAGATACTCTATAACCTTCCTCTGATTACTAGCAAAGGCTTCAACCAATGATGTGTTCCCCGCATAATTATACACCCGCCATTCGCTTATATTCGATGATTCAGCATAGTCATATTCTTCAAGAGAATATAGTTTCTCATGGTACTTATCGACTCTGAAAAGAATGTCAACAACTCCTAGATGTCCTGCTTTAGCTGCTTCGTGAATTGCTGTGTTACCTTTTCTGTTCCTATGATCAAGCAAGTGACGGAAATAGAAAACTATGAAACTTGTGAGGTCTTCATTCCCATAACTAGCTGCCACATGTAGCAATGTATTTCCAATATGAGTCGACTGGTCTAAAATGGTTCGCAGAGATTGATGTTTCGCTTGTGAAACCTTTTCCAAGATACCAATGAAACTATCAACATCACCTTCTTTTGCAGCCTCATATAATTCAACACCTATGTATTGTTTTTGCTGAACTTCTTGAGGCCCATGTTGAAGTGAATTATAGCAGAGTAGTTTCCTCGTTCTATCATCTCTCCCATTCTGTCGCATCAATTGTCTAATGTGTTCAATTTTTGGATCAAACAACTCAACAACTGAGAGTGAGCATGCATCTAGGCTGTATGAATCTTCAGGCAGCCTTGGAATCCAACCAGCCGCTGTGCTATCAAGAACAATTTCCAATCTGAATTCACTATGTAAATAGTCTGCCCCTTCATGAAAACCCAAAGATTCTGCAAAATGGACCAGTTTCTGTGCATGCTCAGCTTTTATATTTAACAGCATTGGCTTTTCTCTTGCTAGTTCTTGTAATATTTCTGCTAGCAGATTACAGAAGCAGGTAAATTACAAACACACAAAAAAAAAAAGGGAAATGTATTTTAACTCGTATATTAATGATAAGTCATGAACTGGATATGATATGTAAAGCTATATAGTTTTTAATTGTTGATAATTCAAAGATTACCAATCTCTTGACTCCATATGGCAGCGAGAAGTAGAGATTTTCCCTTGGTAAGCTGGGCATCTAAAGCATTTTTATCAGCATAATGAGACACTGTGCTAAAAATGTTCTTCAATAGCTTTGTTTCACCACGTAAAGTGGCTATATATACCAGTGATGTCCCTTTCGTATTTACATAATAGGCCTCCTCCACATGTTCCTTTATAAAGAAGTCGATCACCTCTTCTTGGAAGTGCTTACATGCTAATAACAATGGTGTTTGCCTGTCATCATTCTCCACTACCGCTTGCATGCCTTGATGTATAATACATGTTGCATCATTGATATTTAATGGGGTCTCCTCCCTTAACTTTTGATTTCTGAGTTTAACCAAAGTCTTTACTATATCGAGGTGGCCATGCTTGGCAGCCAAGTGGAGGGCCGTATTGCCATGACTGTTTACCCTGTCGAGTAAACTGGGAAAATACTGAAGGATTAGCCACAAGAGGTCCTTATGCTTATATCTGCTTGCCAAATGGAGAAATGTATTCTGCAGGGGAGTTAACTGGCTGAAGATGGTTGCTAGAGCTGAGTTTTGTTCCACAGAATATTCCTCCAAGGCACCAATGAAGTTATCTACATCCCCTTTCTTAGCAGCTTCATACAGTCCAAGGTCCATACAATAATGATGATGCATGTCTTGCTGATGTAACATCATATTTCCGAGTAACTTTGTCATCTTCTCATGTCTACTATCCCACACTGCTGAGTGTGCCGTATCAGAAATGTGGTCAAGTACTTCACCAACAACACCAGTAGGATCAATGGTATCTTTGCTTAATTCATTATGTATGATTCTTACCCCCTCTTCAAACCCAATTCTAGAGGCAAACTCAATCGGAGTCAGTCCATTTTCATCTTTTACATGTACAAGCATATGTATCCCCTTTGCTATAATTTCTTCTAGCATCACTAACAGTGGGAACAAAATAAGTTAGAAAGAAGACAATCTTAACATAACACATATTAATAATCTAAATAGAAGATATTGGTTACTTTTTAAGCGTAAATGTTACATAAAAGGCTAACCTTTATTCTTCTTAGAAATAGCAGCATGAAGCAATGATCTTCCCTTCATAAGATTTTCTTCAAAGACGCCATCCAAATCACTATCTGGTTCCCAACATTTTAAGTTCATCATAGTATTAAAGGTCTTTACATTTCCCGCTTCAATAGAGAGATAAAATCCAGACTTTCCTTCGTTGTTTACATAGCATGAGCAACATGCAGACCACCCGCAAAGTAACAAGTCGACCAAATGTTGATGATTATGAATTAACGCCTCATGTAACAGTGTGTTACCCTTGTTATTTTTGCGCATCCTCTCTTCAAGAAAAAGCTGTTGGTCATGTCTTATGAGAAGATCCAGAACAGTGAGATGTCCCGCTTTGGCAGTTGTATGAAGTGCATTATCACCTTGTTTATTTGTCAGCTGAAGCAATTCGAATCCAGACTCAATCATCAGTAAGCCAATAAGTTCAGATCTTCCAAACATGGATGCTACATGAAGATATGTGTTTCCCTCATAATCCCTTTGCTCGAGAATAGTGCTTAGTTGCAATTCCTGTTGGGTGGAAATTTCTTCCTCTAAGTTTGTAATGAAGCATTCAACATCACCATTCTCTGCAGCTTCCTTCAATTTCCAGCTCATGCGAGAAGGCTTAGGCTGACTATTCTCTCTATTGTGGGACATCATGGAAGGAGGTGTTGCAGGAGCTGATTTTTTGGACATGAGTTTTTTCATTCTAGCATGCCTGCCATTCGCCTTGTTATATGCTCGTATACGACCAATCTTCAGATCTAGGTATCCCATGAACAGCCTTGTATTAGTTGGGTGAGAAAGATAAAGTGGGGCTTAAAATGAATCAATAGAGAAGGGGAAGTTCCTTTAAAACAGAAAAATATTTCTACTGCCAAGCCAGATGCATCTTTAGCTAGTCATTGACTTCAAAGTCTTGCCCATATATGATGAGTTGATGACTCACTCCTCACTTTCAGCAACCAAAGTTGACTTAAATGGCAGATTACTATTATTCTTAGTTGTCCTCATTGAAGTTGATATAACAAACAACCATTGGTAAGGAAAGAATCAATCAATATCCTTACTGCAACCAGTTAATAACAAAAAAGTTAAACCATAAGTTTAAGAAGACTTAACATGCAATCTGCAACCTAATTACTACTAGACAATTACATTTCATTCACTGCATACTGAATGCTGATACAGAATTAAGCAAAAATGACCCCTCAAAACTCCAAAATTTATAAGGAATTTCACTTAATTAGAAAGCACTCATTAAGCAACCAATAATATCTATTTAGCCAACAGTTTTTGAGCAGAGATGAATCTTGTGAGCTTGAAACATTGTTCTTAGGGCAAATCGCATAAAAAGGTATCCATCTTAGGTCCAATTTCAATTAAAGGTACTACTCTTTTTTTTTCTCAATTTAAGGTACCCGACTTTTTTTTTTGGCCGATTAAGGTTTTTTTCTAACTTTCGTTAACTATTTCGTTAGTAAATTACATAATTGGTCCTTGAGATTGTATAGGCATTTCATGTTTAGTAAATTACATGATTTAGGTTTTTTTTCTAACTTCCGTTAACTATTTCGTTAACTTTTTACGTTTTCGTCAGATTTTTTACGTTTTCGTCCGTTTTTTCACGTTTTCGTCCGATTTTTTACGTTTTTGCCCGATTTTTTACGTTTTCGTCTGTTTTTTTACGTTTTTCGTCCGTTTTTTCACGTTTTCGCCGTTTTTTTTACGTTTTCGTCCGGTTTTTTTTACGTTTTCATCCGTTTTTTTACGTTTTCGTCCGATTTTTCACGTTTTCGTCCGATTTTTCACCTTTTCGTCCGTTTTTCACGTTTTTGTCGTTTTTTTTTACGTTTTCGTCCGGTTTTTCACGTTTTCGTCCGTTTTTTTCACGTTTTCGTCCGATTTTTCACGTTTTCGTCTGTTTTTTCACGTTTCCGAAAACGTGTAAAATTGGAAGAAAAAGTGAAAAAATGGACGAAAACGTGAAAAAACGGATGAAAATGTGAAAAACCGGACGAAAACGTGAAAAAACGGACGAAAACGTGAAAAACGACAAAAACATAAAAAACTAACGAAAACGTGAAAAAACCGACGAAAACGTGAAAAATCGGACAAAAACGTGAAAAAACTGACGAAAACGTAAAAAAACGTACGAAAACGTAAAAAAACGGACGAAAACGTAAAAAAATCGGGCGAAAACGTGAAAAAAACGGACGAAAACGTGAAAAACCGGACGAAAACGTGAAAAAAACGGACGAAAAACATAAAAAACAGACGAAAACGTGAAAAAAACGGACGAAAAACGTAAAAAAACAGACGAAAACGTGAAAAATCGGGCGAAAACGTAAAAAATCGGACGAAAACATGAAAAAACGGACGAAAACGTAAAAAATCAGACGAAAACGTAAAAAAACGGACGAAAAACGTAAAAAGTTAACGAAATAGTTAACAGAAGTTAGAAAAAAAACCTAAATCATGTAATTTACTAAACATGAAATGCCTATACAAACTCAAGGACCAATTATGTAATTTACTAACGAAATAGTTAACGAAAGTTAGAAAAAAACCTTAATCGGCAAAAAAAAAAAGTCGGGTACCTTAAATTGAGAAAAAAAAAGAGTAGTACCTTTAATTGAAATTGGACCTAAGATGGATACCTTTTTATGCGATTTGCCCTTGTTCTTACGATGCGATTTATGTTTAGCACATCAGCTTTTTGTTAACAAAAAGCTAGGATGAGCTGATGTGGTTAACATTGTTCTTACCATTCAGAAAACTGGTTTGCCATTTCCAATATAATCTCTTCTTAATTTATACGCTTTTAAAAAAGACATTTTTTTTAAAACATTAACGCCTTCATTTCTCTTCTTCTTCGTAGTTCCCTTTTTATCATCATTATAAACAGAGTTACTACAATTATTGCATTGAAGTTTGAAGTATTCAAATCTGATGGGGTCTTAAGCCAACGGCCTTCGTAAATCCATATGAAGGTTCTTGTAGGCTGATTTTCTTACGTCTAATAATGAGTGGATAGTGAATATTCTACCAAAACTACAAAACAATTTTGGTTGGTGAAACTGAGTCGAGCCATTATAGATAGGAACGATATCAAGTCAATGAGTTGGTACACAGAAACGGTGACGAAAACGTCTGCACTGCAATAAATTTGAAGAGTTGTTAGTATCAGTTGCGGGTGTGACTGGCGGCCAACCTTACCTGGCTAGCCAATCATGTACTGATATCAGGATAATCTGCCTTGCAAGTGACCTGGCCCTCCTCATCCCTAGTCTTTTTTCTTACTCGTCTACTTTTCCAGTGGTGGGTTATATCACCTACTAATCCTTTTCAGGTCTCAGTAGTCAGTTCTCAACTATAGAAGTTCAAAACACCAGCGCAATAGGTAGACAACTAATCAACAAATATCACATAGTAGATCTATTGCGAGGTTTATATTCAGGATATTGAACCCATTGTACTCTGCTATTCATGTTTTAACTAATTTCAAACTTGTCCGTTTTGAATGGTAATCGTCACTCGTATCAAAGTGAATATCAATTCATTGAATTTTACTTCTACAAGATTTAATTGAAGTAGATTGTTGTGTAAGTATCAACTGATTACTGGTTCATTTTGATGCGTACATTAAAACAGATTAGCATTTGCCATTAACGTGTTCGTGAAGTAGATTTATTTACTGGATAATACAAGTGACCATGAATAGTGCTAGGAAGAGACCGAAGGTTGTTGGTCCATGACGGTGAAATTTGTGTTACCTCCGGTGTTTCTGTTGAAGTTGTTACCAACAATGGCGAAAAGTATGTGGATGGTCATTATTTCTGGCGGTTTTAACTAAACCTTGTTTAGTTACGACTTGAGTGTCGGTGGGGTGATTGAGAAATGTCACGAAAACCCGGCCATTTACAATTTCCGGAGATGCAGCCTGAAATTGTTACTGTAGAAGATGAAGGGATAACTGTTTGCGTGAGGGTGTTTTTTTAGCAATAGGAATGAACATTTACAAAACCAGCAAATAGTTTTCATTTTAATTAATTTTTTTTCTTCAAGTTTTACTTTTAATTGAAACAAATAATGTTCATAAGGTACATTTATTTAAGAAAAATAAGAATTAGAAAGGCACATGAGCAATGGAAAGTGGAAACAAAACATTTTTGTGCTTAGTATAGGTTCAAACATAAAACCGAAAGATCATGTTTCCAGCTGAGTAAAGGTATGTATTTTGTAAACAGATTGTGATAAAACCTAAAGTCCAAAACCCGCAGCGGAGCGCGGGCTAACATTCATTCTAAACATATTTACTGGGATCAATTACAATAGAAAATTCCGAACATGCAATGTTTTAATAAATCGTTAATAAAAACCATTTTAGTTTTCTTACCCTTTTGAACTTAATTTAAACCAACGAATCATAAACTCATTCACAGCATTATGACCTAACCAATTCCATGACAATGCACAACTCTCAATTGCAAATATGTGAAACGCCACTTGATACAAAACATAACGCAAGACACGATAGCTTTTATTGTTACAAAATCACCAAATTCAACGTCTCATCACAACATTCATAACAAAACACATCCTACATCAAAATATTTCCCATAACATCATGGCAAACTAGACCCGAGCCTGGGTTGCTCTGAAAAAGAAGTTGAGCCATACCTCATATGAACCATCATCTCTAGTTGCTTTGACGCAATTCAGGTCTGACAAAATCAGCATCAACAGGCACCGAAATGTCAACAGTAGGTCTCAACTCTGCACAAACCTTGACAGCTTCGTGCACTGGATCTTCAAAGAAGTTGCTGATGAGGTCCTGGTTAAGTGGGGCCCCGTTGTCTACGGCAACCAATGCCTGTTGGGTAAGAATATAATCGAAGCGTGGAGCCCATTTCCTTGAACCCAACCTTGCGGTTGTTGAACAGTTGTCCACCATAAACGATACACCTCGAGCATGCATGAATGGGTTCAATGAATCCACAGACTCGATCAAACTTTCATTAATGATCTCGGAGTAAGAATGTCCCTTCTTCCTCAACACCTCAATCTGTGAAAAACATAGATGGAAAAAAAAAATTTTGAAATGCATGCAGGTATACATAAAAGTTGGTCAACCTACTCAATATACTGCTTATGAATGCAAGTGTTACCTGGGCCATCATAAGTGCGACATAGACACCAGCAGTGAAAGGATATAACGGGCCTAAATCACCTGCGGGTCGGACAGAACGAACACGCTCACCTACCTTCCACATGCGAGTCTGGTCAATCTTGCCCATAGGGAAGGCTGGTAGACCCTCTTTTTCCTGATGAAAGACAAACCAAACCATAAGTTCAACATCTTTTTCATACCAGAAAAGAACCCAATTCGCTAATTTAACAAATGAAAACAATCATTACAGAAATAACGTACATAAAACCGACGACCAGCCAACACAACGCTTCTGATCTCACTGCCACTGGCTACATCCTCGTAGCACTCATACAGGATCTCCATACAAGGATAGAAGGATGCACTGTATGCTGTTAAAAACTCTTTCTTGCCTTCTTCCGTCAATGACTCGTATACTGCCTTCATGCCCTGTTTATATGGAAGTGTTAAAAAGAATATAACAGTCGCAATCTTCCTTGGAATAATTTATGCATACAAGAAACTGGATCAAACCTGAGTTGATATAGTCCTTGAAATATTTCCAGTGATGCACTCTACAGTATTCTTGTAAGCCAAATCTTCACTCATGCCATCTTCTGTATATCTTCTAAACAAAGATTCCACAATACCATGCACAGCCCCAAGTAAAATACCTAGAATTCACATCAAAAAAATTACTAATTTATCATACTCCGTATTAAATAAGGTCAAGAATGTGCAAAAGACAACGAAGTATTACCTCTTTCCCCAAATATATCACTCCTGTACTCCTGCTCGAGTGTAGTGGCAAACGTAAAGGGTGAACCAAGAGCAACAGACCATCCAAGTGCAACATCAGTGGCTCTCCCATCAACATCCTGCAAGCATATGTCAAGCACTAGTTAAATACTTGCAACCCATATGTCGCAGCACATAGAGAACCGAAGAATGTAACTAACCTGATGGACGGCAAAACTTGCATTGATTCCAGCTCCGTTTACCTCCTTTCCTTGAACATAAAGCCTTCTCACTGACGGACCCATTCCTTTGGGACACACAGCAACTACGCTGATGTTCTTGGGGAAATCAGAGCCAACTGATTGCAAATGGCCAAGAAGAAACCCATGGGAAAGTCCAAGGATGCTGTTTGGCTTCATGTACGAGAATATTTTCTCATAATTATCAGCCTGCAATGAAAAAGGCGACATTAGTTATTGCATTATTAAAAAAAAAAAACTAAAATATTCAAACTCAAATCTAGCATGATCAACTAACCTGAGCTGAATCAGATATCAAGAGCAAAACCAAGTCACTCTCAGCAATCGTCTCGTAAATATCTCCAAGTGTGCCAGACTCTTCAGTGAAGCCAGCAACACGAGCCTCATTGAATGAGCTTGAACCCTTTCTTAAACCAATCTGTTTCATAACAAAATAAATAAATAAATAAATAACTCAGTCTCCTAATCTACAACTCCAACTGCCATTAACAAGAAAGATAATACTCCGCAAAATACAAGAAATGCACCTTCACTTTGATATCAGATTTTGCCTCTACAAGAGAATCTCTTAGATTTTGAGCTTGAGCGGGACCCTGCGCAAAGTACCCATATAAAACTCATTAATGTAAAGCATGTATCCAGCAAAAAAATAATCAACCTTCCAGCTTACAGACATCTGTTCTACACCATTGACCCGTTACACACCTAACACAACATTCAACTTTTATTTTAATGGCAGAGAATATTTCAACTCCTAATCTATTGTTCCCACCTAACTCGTTATAAATAAAATGCTAATTTCACCCAGTCAAACAAAAACAACAAACACGATTAACGGAAATAATTAAAAGATAACAAACCTGAGAACCCCATCCAATAACACCAATCTGCTTGATACCTTTGAATGCATCAGGCAACAAATGGAATAAATCTCTTCCTCCTCTCACAATATACTACAAACATTAAACAAAAAAACGTTAGATACAAACATACGAAAATGACACCTAAATGCAAATGCATATACATAGATAATAAGACACCCACACGATTTCCTATATACGGCCTTTAATTTATGCAGTGTCAGAACACCATGCAGGAGATAGTGTTTAAATCAGCTTATCAACATTTTCCGAAAACGGCACGTCCAAAACAAGTTTTCAAAACCCAATAATCTATTCTATGCAGTCTCGTATTAATAAGGTTTTTGGTATCATATGATGGTACTTAACTGCTTATTAAGATAACAAATCACAATAAGATTTATCCAAACACGTGATAAAAAGTGCTTATTAGCTTCTTAAAGAGTCAAAAAGCGTATTCATTTCCAAAAGAAAATAAGCTCTTTTCAAAATAACTTAGCTAAACACCAGCTTGTTAGAAAAAGCTTTTCACACAGGCTTCTAAAGTTATTAAGCCACAAACTATTTTAATGCTCAAAACAGCTTATTGTGTTTTAATAAAAGCTTAAAATAACCTTACCCAAAGACCCTCTATATATACACAACAATCCCTCTTAACTTTTATAAATAAACAAGACAATATCATTAATAACTTAAAAATGAAATAACCTCATCATAACCAGCAAGGTTAATCTTCTCCTTATTAAAAACAGAAGTCTCAAAATCAAGCAAAGTCGGCGGCCTGCTTATCACCGGCGCCGACACCATCTTGGCACCAAGCGCAGATCCACCAGCAGCTTTCAACCCTCTCTTACTCACCTTAAACCCTACATTAAACCCCAAGCTTTTAGGAGCAGCTTTCAAAGACGCAGTGGAGGACGCCGATGACGTGGCAGGTGTCAAGGCTGAGAAAGTAGTAGTCGCCGCCGCCATTTCGTCGGAGTTTATGTATGTGTGTGTGTTTTGGTAGGTGTGTGTTGCCCTATTTATGTATGTACTATGTATATACTTGTTTGAAGGTGGTTGGTGAAATGATGGCCGTTCGATGCTGATATGATAAAATTGTATTGTGTGTGGGCCCCACTTCTTTTGTATTTTTGTAACTCTTTTGTTGGACTTATTATATTTATGGTGTTATTTTAGTGAACAGTTTCGATTTTTTAAAAGATACGGGAAATAAAGAAATAGTGATGTGGTTTGAAATGGAGGCCACGAAAAACCTAATGGGCTCAACCTCTTTACAAAGAGTCAATTTGTTGCATTTTAATAACCAAGAGACTAAAATGAGCAATGTTATAAATGGCGTGAGGCGTGGCGTGGCGGCAAGATCACGCCTCAAGTCTTATGCGTCATGGCGAAGCCATGGCGTTTTTTGCGGCGTGACTAAGGCGGCGAAAAAATATTTATAAATTTATCATTTATGTTATAATATCATATTTTATATGCATATCGAGTTTACAAAAGGTGAGTTTACAAAAGGTGAGCTTACAAAAGGTGATATGCATAAGAAATAAAGTGAAAATTTGAACTATGTTTAGAAATTACTAGGCCCAAAATTTAAACCCACATCATCCCTTTCTAAAAATGGCGCCACGCCATACGATAAGGCGCGCCTTGGCACGCCTTTTCGCGCCTTATTCCACGCCTTTTTCACACGACGCCTAGACTTCACGCCTTGGTCCATTTCGTGGCGCCGAGGCCACGCCTCGCGCCTTGGCGCGCCTTTTAGAACACTGAAAATGAGTAAATGACAAGAGCCTATGAGTGAAACACTGAAACTACATAGGACCGTATTTATAACTGCTCTGAGTAAGGGTGTTTTTGTAAGTGTTAATAGATGGTTATAAATCTTGAATATAATAATGTTGATTATTTTTTTATAATTGTCTGAATAGTTTTAATATATATTTTTCTTATGTATATATTAAACAATATCAATGCAATGAATAAATAGTTTGTATAAACATGAAATAAAATATTTTATAAATTTAATACAATAATAAATCATTAAATAAAATGCAATAAGAGTGTTAAGAGGCGATAAGAGTTTGTCAAAAAAAAAACAAAAACAAAAAAAAACAAAACATTACCTTTTACCATGTCTAACTGAGAGTGATAAAAGGTGGTAAAAACTTATTAAAAAAACACACACCCACCTTAAGTATGAAAAACGACACTTGGGACTGTATATTAAATCGGTAATACTTGTACCTTTTTTCTTTCAATCAACTTCATCAATAACTTGATGTAATAAGACAATCAACTTTTAATGTTTCTTTCACTTTTTTTAAACACATAAATTAAAAGTTTATTAATAATTATAAACATTACATTAATAATTCAAATAAAAAAAAATTATAGTAAAAATTCAAAATAAATAAAACTACAAGTTACTGTGAATTTTGCGACGCAAATGTGTTTTACCAAATCAACTTTAAGGCTTAAATGAGTTTCCTTGTTAACTAAATTGCAAATAGACTAAAATACACCGTTGGTCCCTAAACTTGTGACGAAACATCACAGGGCACCTTAACTTTTTTTTTTAGTCGCCTGGAGTCCAAATAGCGAGATTTTGAGTCTAAATGCGTCTCTCCACCATTATTTGTTGTTTTGTTTTGTCTTTAGTGAAGGGCATAACGGTCATTTCATATATTTGAATTATTACCCATGCAAATCTCCTCCTCTACTATTCTTCTTCCATTTTAACACCCATAATCTGTTGGGTTTTCATTTTAAAACATTAAACACTGATGAGAATGATATTGGTGATTCTGATGCGGATAGTGAGAATGATGAGGACGATGATGAGTTCACTCCATTCTCATCAGGAAGTTCTCATGCTTCAAAACAAATGGGAAGAAAGTGTGAAGATCAAAGGAGAAGGCGTCAGACCGTTTCTACTAAAAACAAAATTATTGAAGATGAAGGAAAATACGAAAATAGAGCTCATATTAGAAGTAGAGATGAAGATGTTTATACGATGTCAATAGGTAACTTGAATGGTGCTGACAGAACAGGAAGTACGAAAATTAAGTTAGTCAATTTGTAGTTTTTTTTTAATGTAATGTAGGTCGAATTTTGTTAAATTAATGTAACATTCTAAACTCAGCTTTGTAAGTCTCATCTTTAGTGGTATAAACATCTTTAAAATTAATGAAACATAGTTTCTCTTTTTAATTCCTTGCAACTTATTTTCATGTTTTAAGCTTAAAATTTCATTTATGTTTGAATAGCTTTCATAAGCTCCCATTTCTGTTCAATAAGCTCATTCAAGCTAATTATAGCCTGTTGTGAGCTTATTTGTGTTCAAGGTAGTGTTTTATCACAAACTTCCAAAAGTCAACATAAGCTCAATTTGGTGAGAAGCTGATTCAGGAAAGGTTATGGGGTCGTTTTGGTTGGAATAGGATGTTGATAAGCTCACATGAGAATTACAATCCTGGTTTTGAGCACAAGGATAAGTGAGTTCCACTTTTACCATTTTAAGCTTGTTTAACTACTTATCATTAGCTGCTAGTTCAAACTGCTTATTATTGCTTATGCCAGTGCTTCTTTATGCATTATATGCTTATTTGATCTTTTTAAGTGTTTATATTGCATAGTTGCTTGGTCTTTTTGGTTTGAACTCATCATTGTTCATTATAGCATTTTATCAGTCAATTAGCATAAATCTCACTTAGCCTGTTTTATTGTTATTTGATGCATTATTTAGATTTTATAAACTATATATAGCATAGTTAATAAGTTTGCATCAGTAGTATAGATGATATCATTTCAAATCACCAAAAGGTAAAAACAGTCCATGTATAAAGGGGTGTTTGGATTAGGACACTTTGATGTGCTCAGGGTTGTTTTAGGAGGTAATACTGGTCTAGTTGATTCATATTAAGTGCATTTAGGTCATAAAAGGCATAAAATCCAGTTGTCATGTGGTAAAAGTCAAAATCAACGTTTATATTAAATTTTTGCTTCACAGTGAGTTTTTTAGGTTGCATAAGCATACACTTAGGTTCATAAGTAGTTAATTTAGCCTAACCAAGTTTAATTTCAGCTTGTAATCTCATTTTTAGTAAACTAGAACCAATCAAAGTTCCAAAAAGTCAACCTAAGTGTTCATCTCAAAAAGTCAAAAAAGTGTCATACAGCAGAAAAAGTTTTTGAATTTTTATTTCCTCAATTTTCAACCAAATTTTGTAAAATTTTGGGATAATGTACTCTTATATATTTTTTACTTAGTATTATTTTTATTTTAATTTTTAGATTTTTTGACAAGGCTAAATCAACCATTTTTGGACTGCAAAAACAAGTTTTCGACAGCAGAAAAAGTTTTTTAATTTTCATGATCTCAATTTTAGTCCAAATCTCATAAAATTATGGAATTCATTGATTTGGATGCTTGTTTAATTAGTGATATTTTTATTTTATTTTTTAGAATTTTTTGGGGATGGCTTATGAGGTGCCGTAAATTGGGACTGTGTGGATTTGCTTATTTCATATGCTTGTTTGTGCTTATATTGGCTTCTCAGTGAGTTTAATTATTTATCTTAACTTATTTTAAGATTGTGTTAGTAGGAGTGATCTGGTTTTATTCAAGTGCTAGCTAATTAGAGTGTTTATACGATGTCAATAGGTAACTTGAATGGTGTTACAATAATCCAGCTCTGTCAACACCATTCAAGTTACCTATTGACATCGTATAAACATCTTCATCTCTACTTCTAATATGAGCTCTATTTTCGTATTTTCCTTCATATGGAATACATGTTTTGGAACTGTTCATTACAAAACAAAATATTAAAAGTGGTAGAAGAATAGTAGAGGAGGAGATTTATATGAGTAATAATTCAAATATATGAAATGACCATTATGCCCTTCACTAAAGACAAAACAAAACATATGGGTTTAAGTCCTTGCATGCTGTTATCCAAATAAGTTTGGTGGAGGGACGCAGTCAGACTCAAAATTTCACTATTTGGACTCCAGGCGACTAAAAAAAAGTTAAGGTGTGCCATGTGATGCTTCGTCACAAGTTTAGGGACCAACGGTGTATTTTAGTCTTGCAAATATCTTGTAACGTTTCTCCATATGTCAGTAAGAGATCATCGTCACGATATTGCTCATTTATATAAAAGTCGGAAGAGATTGCCCTCCCTTTGTCTTTTATAATCATATTATGTAATATGATACATGTGTACATCAAATCCATTATTTTGTTAAGTCATCGGTCGAGCGGAAGTTTTTATTATAGCTCATTTTTCTTTAGCACGTCAAAAGCTCGACGTACATCTTTTCTTCTTGCTTCATGCGTTTGCTTATACCTTATTCGTTCTGTATCATTTGCATATGGCTGTGAAATAGTAATTTATAAGAACAAACCATTTCGGATACATCACGTCAGTAAGATAATATCCTCGTTTATAGGGCACTTAGTAGCTACAAACGGAACCTTTGGTGATTTCCCGGCTTTGAAATCGCTAAAAATAGACGATTGACATAGAACGTTGACAGCATTGTTCGCCCCCAAAATACAAAAAAACGCATTTGAATCAATAAGTCTTGTGAGACAACCGCTTCTAATATAATAAATGGATGTGGCCTGTGACCGCTACAATACATAGCACAATATGCATCGGGCAATTAGCCCACGACCAACCATGTACAATCAATGCTTCCTAACATCCTAAGAAACTCATTTTTCTCCCCATAAAAAGCATAGAGTTTTTCGACATCAACATAAGTAGGCCTTAGCAAAAACTCATCTCTATATAAGTCCATAATAGCCTTACAAAAAGGCTATTTGAGAATCATGTGAAGTTTTCTCACCCACTTGCAGATATTCCTCTAGAGCATCAGGAATGGTTTCGTATGCCAATTGACGAACTGCAGAGGTATACTTCATCAATGGGGAAATGTCAACTCTTCATGTACAATCACTATTATGTTAGATATGGCGAATTATCAGTTATTTCCTGAACAATACGTGTGAATAATGATCGGCTCATTCGGAACTGCTTACGAAATAATTTATCGTCATACTTTGAGTTTTCAGATAAGTAAGTGACAACTAGGCGATTATGAACACCATAACGATCTCTAGCTCTCGTGTTTCGTGAGCTTTTTGGGATTCTAGTAATTGAAGCTTAATTATTCATATAGTATGTCGTCGCCTCTTTTAAAAACTCTATCTCTATATTATTAACCTTTTTCTTCATCCGAGGTTGTAGAAAAAATTGTTCGGAATCCATTTGTTTTTTATGAGATGTGTAAAGTGTATAAGAAATAATGTGTTTAAAGGTTGGATGAAATTAATATAAATTATAAAAAAATTTAATTGTTATAGAGCCCAACGGACAGTTTTTAAATGTTGGTTTTTATTTTATTTATTTATTATTTTTTTCTCTACCAAGCAACCCACATGACTCGTTTGGTGGCAAGACCGAGTTCGCCATTTTTACCTTTGACGACGCGCAGTGAGGTGACACTGATTGGGCTCGACGCTTCTTGGATGTCAAGACTCTGTCGTCTTGCTCCTATTACCGGTAGTCTAAGCCGTAACTAACATCTGATGACCGACTTTGTTGTTGATTTTTTTCAAAAGGAATGATAATTGTGGCATCAAATAGAATAATGTGGGTGCAACCGAGTCGAGTTTCTGTCGCGTAACACAAGCTTGTCGCCTCGAGCCCATAGAACGTGCTAAAAAATGTTGTCGAACTTTTAAATCCTTATGTATTTAGATCTACTTATTGCTTATGTATACTTTGTGTGCTCATACGTAGATATCTTATATACAAATACTTGTTTATAAATATGAATCTATAAATCAAGCTTTTCGGAACAAGATGAACTTGAGTTTGTCTCATGAAAGCTCATCAAGTTATCTAGTCAAGCGTCGAGCATGCATAATATAGTCAAGCAGAGTCAAACCCTGTCAAAGTTGGATTGTTCGACTCTACTGGGTGGCAGGGACGGAGCTACGTCTACGATTGGGTTGGCCAAGGCCCACCCCAAAGTTATATGAGTTACCATATATTACATATTGTTGCTTTGAATTGATCTGTTAAAACATACTTTGGCCCACCTAAAATTCAAGAAGCTTAAAATCTTTGAAGACCCATACAAATATAATCTAATGTATATTATTCATTTAAACATGAAAGTGGTCTTTACTCTTTATGTTACAATACATAAATTATAAAGACATACACTTGTTAGATGCTACAAATCAACTTAAGCATATATTTTGTTACAATTTTTGTCTAATTTTACTATCAAAAACACCTTATATAGAAAATTCTAGTATTGTTGTGTAAGTCATCTAGGGTAGTTATAAGTTTATATTAAAATCCGTTCAAGCGACGCCGTTTTGGTGCGGGCTTTTCCCGCCAAATTTATTGGGCTAACCCTAGCCTGCTTCTATGATCTGCTTTTGTTCCTGGCCTGCTTCTATGATCTGCTTTTGTTCATATCACCCCGTTTCTGCTTTTACTCCTTTCTAGAACCCGCTTTGCCGATCTGATAACACATAGTGACGTTTACTATCTGAAGGTGTTGATGATTATTGATAATCCACAGTGGTTGTGATGGATACACGGATTTTGAGGGTTTTTTTTGTGGGAACAGTTTCGGTTACACAACAGTTAGGATTTTAATTTTGGGGGTTTTTGTTACCCACGTTTATACTCGATCCGACCCTTAATTGTTGCTGCCTACCATGTGTTTGATGAATTTCTTGACAAGATTTGAGGTTTTACTTTGCTTATGCTGTTTGCAGCTAAGGGTGTTGATAATCTTTGCCGACTTACTTTGGTGATGCCGTTTGTATCTAAGTGTTGGCGAAATGGATTCTTCGAGTGTTCTTGCAAGTGTTTGGGTATTCGGTACCTAATTTTTTTTGCAAGAGGGTGAGCTTATTAAACTCACATCTATGTATCTTTCGTTATGCAGTGGTGTCGTAAGTTTACAACTCTAAGCAGCTATGTATCTTGTCTTGGTAACTTTTGTTCATATCCTTTATTTACTGGTAGAAATAACGGAGGCCGTGATGATGAAATGTACATGTAAGCAAAAAGCTGTTTAGAGGCTGATATGTATCTTGGCTAGGTAATCCGGATGGTAATTGCTACTTGAAAAATGTGGCATTTGCAACTGTGATTGCAGCCATGGCTTATTAGCCTATGATGACATGAATACACCATATCTGAGCCTCCATTAAAAATATCGGTATCATTTTTTTGTTGCTTTAAAACGTTGTCGTTTTACCCGCTAAACTCAGATTAAAATAATGTTTATTATTGTCGCCTAAGTTTTGCTGCAAATGGCCTGTTGACTTTGAAAGTCAAACACTTTTTAGCTGGGAACCCATATCAGTTGCAATGGCATTGTCTGAATCATAGCCGTATCAGTTGCAATGCAATCACTTGCTCTATACATTGCATTCCGTGTGTATTAGATAGGCTATGGGCAAGCGATTGCATTTGCTGTCATGGAATGCAATGTACACTGTTGTGCTTTAGGCTTTTCCCGCAAAAATTACTGGGCTAACCCTAGCCCTGATTCTGTGATCTGCTTTTGTTCCTAGCCTGCTTCTATGATCTACTTTTGTTCCTATATAGTGTATGATATTTCTGCCGATGATGATGGATGATTGCAGTTGTATAACTATGCTGACATTGATTACAAGAGGTTGTGATGAGTTTACAGGGGAGATGAGATTGAAAATGAGATTCTCCACACTTTGGCGTGGCAAGTGGCTACACTTGCAGCCATGTCGGGTGTATCCTTTTTTCGGTCACTTACCTGCCTGAGCCTCGCTTTGATCACGCTTTGTTGATCTCATTTGAATGTATATATCTGTCTAAATGTTTGAGAAGATTGTGATGTCCGTGTTTTGTGTCATATAATTAGTATACAAAAAATATTAAGGAGGCAATGATGAGTCACCATGAGATTGGTTGAAGCTGACACCGTCTGGATCTTGGTGGGGCAACCTATTAGGTTTGCAGCCATGCCGGATGTGGCCACATTTGTTCCCTATCTGAGCCTCAGACTTAATTCGTTAGTTTGTTGAAGGTCCTGTTTGGACCTTACTAATATGACCCGCCTTAGTGTTGTTTTTTATTATACTCACCCTTTCAGACACAACTGATTATCTGCTTATTTTTTAGCATCAGTTCTGCTGAAAATTAAGAAAATTTTAAGCTCTATGTGTTTTGTAAGTATAGTTTACTGAGCACCGTATCTTGGCGGGGCTGCCACATCTAAACTGTGGCTACAGCTATAGAGGTTGTTTGACTTCGCTTCCATATTCACAGATCCAAGTATCTGTTATTCGTTGTGATGGGTAGAATCATCTGGAATGTGTTACATTTGTGTAAGATATGCGTGTTTGTTGAATGTGGTAGATTTGTGTAGAATATGTGTGTTTGTTATTGGGTTTACGATAATTGTAGCTAGAATATGTGTCTTTGAATGTGGTAGAATCGTGAGGAAAAGAAGCCCTTTAGTTTCGGTTGGATTTTGCAACCCATGTATGAAATTAAAAATCTAATTTATATAAGAAAAACCCATGCTAAAGTGAAACCAGGGTGTCGAGATCAAAACGTACGTTTACTATGTTTGAATGTTATTTAGCGTTTTGTACAGTGGATGACTATTGGTTGTGATGCATGTGAGCATGTTTCATTAAAGCCAAGATTGCCCGTGTGTTGCCTCGACAACATGCTAACGTTGCAGCCATGGACCGAAGGTATTTTTTTTTTATCTAAAAACTGTGTTTTTTAGGACTTAACCTGTGAGCCTATGAGTTATAGTTTTTCTGTTATAAATTAGCAGATCTCCTTTTATTGTTTTTGCTGTAAATTTTATATTTTTAGTATTTTATTGCTTTTGCCGTCATGGTGCATTCTTTTGGTATGAAGAGACTCAAAGAACCTACTCTACATGTGTGCAGGTACCCCCAAACAATCATGAAACGATGGCCAACTCAATTGCGTGAGCTGAATGTACAATATAATTTACTCTATGTAAGTTCGGTAATTCTATTCCTTTCACACACAAACAACCTACTTACATTTCGGTTTTTTACTTATTGCTTTATATTTTGTTCTTACAATGGTATCGAATACTATGTGACAAAAGAAACTTCATACTGCAGCTGAAGACTTGGAGCACGATTTCTACAAAATTATTTAAGAACAACCTTTTTAAATCTATTCGGGTATGTTTACTTCTAAACGGCTGACTGTATCCCACAAGATTAATGTGTGCAAACAATGTTAAAACGTCCAAAGTACTTTACTTTATTTATGCATAATCATCTAGCCAAAAAACAAAGCCCGCCCGCAACGCGGCTGATTATCATCATTCTAGTATCCATAATTCCAAGGTTTTGAAATAGAAACATAAAAATCAAAGATTTTCTAGCAACGACATTGTATTGGTTAATTGCTATGTTTATATTTGGCTCACCCGTATATAAAATCCTTGCTTCGTCACTGCTGGGTGGCATCGCTAGAGGGGACCCTGCCACAATATCGTGAAACACATTAGAGTGTTTGATTATGGTACACTGTTGAATTTTGGTGAATATGGAAATAAGTTTCAAGTGGCATGTCAATTTCGACGAATAGATCTATAAGGTTTTTATATCAGAACGTAGATTAGAGTATGGACATAGATATAGTAGTGTTTTTATTTGACAAACATTGATGCTTTTATTTGGTTAAAGTATAAAAAATGAGGAAGGTGACAAAGATTGAGGAAAAGATGATAGACATTGTCACATTGACAATGAGTAAATGACTATTTATTGACTCATTTAACAAAAAGATAACATCAACATACCTAACAAAGTTGAACTAATTAAAGACTTTTGAAGTTTAGTCATATTGTGCACAACACAACTTAATGTCATGTGAACATACTAATGTAGCAATAAATAGTCATATTGATCATGCCATACAAGCTTTTGTCTTTTATATTTTTCTTTCTACATTTCGAATACGTATCGTGTCATAATTTGTTAAATTTAAAAACTAATTTTGTAATTTACTTCAAGCTACATACTAATACGAATTCCAAATCAGTGAAAGATTTCTTTAATCTATTGATACTGGGAAAGTAAGATACTTGTTGAATACGTGACTTTTCTTTTCTAGCAAATATTGGGTAGGTGAAGGAAGACAAATTGGTAAAAGTTTTTTTTTTTTTTTTTTTTTTTTTTTTTTTTTTTTTTTTTTTTTAAGACTTGGTATAGATGAAACGACATAGGCTAACTAACTTATACATAATCTTCAATATTTTGGTGTAGAAGAGGTGATCACGATTCACAAGTGCTTTAGCAAATCAACTCCGTTCAGCATCCACATTTTCGCAAGATTTTTCAAATTGTGTCTAGTCACTCTTTTGGCCTTATGGAATTGGAGAAACAAGATGTCTAATGCTTCTATCAAGTCCAAAACGTAGGAGCAAAGTGTTAACGTCTAAAGAGGTTTTTGAGGCTTTTTATTGCTTTAGGAGATTGTTGAGGTTCATTGTTTTCTTCTATTTAATTTGGTTTTTTGATTTTTGTTATTTTTCTCTTTTGCTTGTCCTTCATCCCTTCACTTGATGGCTGTATCATGCTTAACTTTTGGCTTATTTTTGTGATATATGGAAACGCCTTTTGTCCTTAGAAAAAAATATTTTTGTGTTGCTATGGGAAAAAAAAGTTAATATCATGCAGACATATACAAATCACATACAAATATACAATAACGTAACTAAAAATTATAAGAGTTTGGTCTAAAATCTAAGGGCCCGTTTGGTTTGGGAGGTTAGACTTGTAAATTGGACTTAAAGTGGAATTTAAATGTTTAGTTACCTTATATACTGTTAAGATTGGGATGCAAAACCCACGAAGGAGGGTATATAGAAAAGTAGCCTATATTGGTGGGGTTAAAATAAATGTACAGATTTTTAATTTTTAGTGAACCCATATGTAACATGCACCACTCATTCAATTGTTTATAGTACTTTTAAAAGAATATTGTTAATTTTTAAATATATACTATCCTATTAATAAATTATTTATTTTATATTTAATATATAATATATTATTGAATATTATTTTCTCTCTCCTATTTTAAATCAAAATCAAAATCCTAAACCAAAATTATACTATATATATAAAGATGGGAATGTGGGTTGCAAAACTGGGCAATTAAAAATGTCATTACAGAGGGTTAATAGCCCAATATGTGGTGCAAACATGAGCACTTTACTGTTTTGCTCACTGTTCATCAGTTAATTACATGCTTATAAACAGTGAACGTCCTACAATATGTGGTGCAAACATGGGGACTTCACTGTTTTGCCCACTGTTCATGAATTAACTATATGTTTAACAACAGTAATTTTTTTCCAGAAGAAAACAAATAACAAAGGACATCAAATTTATTCACTATAAGCTTCATATCAAAATTTACACTATAAAATTAATAACAAATCTACATAATAAACTTTGTAACAATTTCCGGCAACGACATAATTTTTTCCAGCGACCACAAATATTTTCCGGAACGGTGGTATCTTTTTCCGGCAAGAGAGTGGCCGCTACACGTATAAATAAAAGAAACAAAAACGTTAGATCTAAAAAACCAAACACGTATGGATTTAAAATAAAAACATATAGATTTAAAAAAATAAAAAATATATATATATATTGATCTAAAAAAATACGTATACATTAATAAAAAAAAATAATTGATCTTTAAAAAAAACGTATACATTAAAAAAAACAATCAAAAAAACAAACATGTAAGGATCTTTAAAAAAAAACGAGGTGGTGGGAAAGCTTCGGTGGTGTTGGACAGTTGAAGGGGTGGCGCGTGATGGTGTTTGTGGTGGTTGTCGAGGGTTCAAAAACTCCAGAAACACTAAGAGACCTTCGATCTATTGATTAGAAGGTAAAAAGGTCTCGCCGAAAAATATTCCGGTGACCGGTGCCGGATTCTGCTGGTGCTTGCCGGAAGTTGATGAAGATTCCGGTGAAGGTGGGATAGAGAGAGAAAGCAGGTGTGAGTGGTGTGTGTTTTATTGTTATATATAAATATAAATGAAAGAAATAAATAAAAATGGGGTATTTATAGTATAAAGTATAGGGTAGGTAGTGAATAAATGAAATTTTAGGGGTTAAAAGATAAATATCACGGGGACCATTCATGCCAACGCAGCTAAACTTCTCACAAAACAATTCAGGGCCAAACGATATAGCAAACGGACTCAAAAAATTACGAAACTTGCGTCATTATTTTCAAATGATTTTTCCAATAAAATTAACTATAAATATGCAAAACTTTATCGAAATCAATTTATTTGGCAAATTCGGTTCGTCTCATGTCATTTCAAATTTACATCAAACGCAAAATTCCGGGAGCAATGCTGCACGTTTACTGTTATTCAAATCAATTAGAACCAAGTCACGCATACCGAATCAAACAGGTTTTGAATATGTGTTAGTATTTTGTGTCAAAACACATAAAAATGAAATATATATATATATATATATATATATATATATATATATATATATATATATATATATATATATATATATATATATATATATATATATATATATAACGTGCCGTAAAACACTCCCGTAGCAACGCGCGAGTAACCCCGCTCGTTAAATATAAATCCAAATCTTAATCCTAAACCCGGCCCTAAATAGCCAACAGCTTATAATTTTGACAATCTGGCTGAGTTATGTAATGGAGGCCCATGGTCACAAATGATGTTAAACGAGGGCCCATAATTAGTACTACGTTTTAAATAAAGTTAAGGAATTGTCACGAACTCACAATAATTTTGTAAAATGATAAATTTTGTTACAAAAGGGTTTCCCAAAATAACTACAAAATAAAAGTTAGAGTAATGATATATGAGTATCATTTTAAGAAAGGTAAATTGCAAATTTAGTCACTCACTTACTGCTTACTGCGAAAGTAAAAAATAACCCCGAGTTATAAAGACATGCAAAAAAGTCACTCACGTTACGGATAAGTGCAAAACAGCTACCGATACCTAACTCTCGTTACTTTCCTCATTAACTGCCTCGTCATTGAGGGTAGTATTGTCTTTTTACTGTTCATACTTATTCAATTGCCGCCATAATCACCTCTGTGTTTGGATATTAATGCGACAAGACCTCAATGGTTAAATTTGCAAATTAACTTCAAAGTTTTACACCCATAAACCCCCCTACAACCCACAGCTTGTAAACCACGACTCGAGTTAACAGTAAAAAAAACACGGTTTTCAAAACTGCAATCATCACCACCACACTCACCAAACACCGCAATAATCACCACCACCAACACACCAAGAAACATCAACGTTGATCACCACAACAACTTTGAAACAACCCCCACAACAACGTCCATGTCCACATTGTCATTCACAAGACACAAAATTCTGTCACTACAACAACTACATCACTTCACAGCCTCGTCACGTTTGCCATAGCTGCCGTAGACACTGGACTCATAATGGCGTTCTCCGGAACATCCCTGTTGGAGGTGGTACTCAAAAAAACACCAAAAGAAAAAAACCCATGAACCCCACCACCACTTCGGGTTATGTTACCACTTTTGCTCCGCCGGAGTACCATGTGTACCAAAGCCTGCTGTCGCCTCTACCTGTCGATGATGCAGGAAATGTGATGGTTCCGGATGAAGGCAATGGGTTTGTGTCGTCGCTGTTGGAGGGTGTTTGTTTTGATGATGGTGTTTGGCCATTTTGTGGCAGTTAATCTAGTTTGTTAGTTTAGTGTTTGTCTTTTGTTTGTAGTGGTTTATGTAACCGATCTTTTGGTGAATGGTTAACGCTATGGTTGTAAATTTAACTTATCTTTTGGCTAATAGTTACTTTTCTTAGTAATTACCCAGAATTGCCCACATTGACAATCATGTTTGACTTTTGCAAAGTACACAGACTTAGGGCTGAGCAAACCCGACCGACACCCGAAAACCGTCCCGATCCCGACGTCCCGAATCGTCCCGAATCCTGAACCGACCATATTCGGGTCGGGACTCAGTTTGGGTTTTTCAGATTGTCGGGATTCGGGTCGGGAGTCGGGACGAAGTCGGGATTACAAAGAAAAACCATACAAATCGGTTTCGTTTCGGGACTCGGGACGAGATTCGGGACGATTCGGGCTATACTCGAGTCGGGATTCGGTTAGGATTTTCAAGCTTGTCGGGATTCGATGCACACCCCTACACAGACTTGCCCAGATTGACAATCATTTTGACTTTTGTACATGATTGTACATGCATTAAATTATCCAGAATTGCCCAAATTGAGATCAAAGAACTAGGTCTAATATTATATCTTAGACGAGGTCTAATATTATATCTAGGAACACATAATAATGAAGGCGGAATATTCAAACTTAGAATCAATCATTATTATGAACAAGGTTTTTCATTGTCATTCACTTCTCTAACGATTACAAACTACTTAACATGTTCTACATTGATCAAGTAGAACACGTTATCTAAACTAAAACACTAAACCCTAGGCGTTTATCTTCTACGCCTAGGTTACACACACACACCCCTTTACTAGACGTCTACATTGTGGAAGACTTTAATAATAAAATCCTACACCCTTGATCTCTTTATATAGAGAGATATTAGGGTTTACAAAATACTACGAAGGACTAATAAATAAAACTTCTTTTGCAAGCAAGTCCTTCCCATCTTTTGTAGAATTCCTTCTTGTCACTTCAACCCCTTCATGTTTCATTCTTCTTGTTTTGTATCATCAAATCAATAAATATAATTCCCAACAATTTTCCCCTATTTGATGATGACAAAACATACACGTTCTTGTACGAACTTCCCTAGACGAAGTAGAGAAGTTGAGATAATTAAATCTCGCCATGAATGAAACAATCTTGTCTTCCCCTTAAGCTATGCCATGCCACTCCAAATCTCTTCTAACATCTCTTCCCCTTTTTGTTATCAACAAATACGGAATGTATGCAAATATAGATCTTGACCACCACGAACCAATACCACACTCCTATTCAAAGCCTTCCAATGTTTCGAATTGCCCACCATGAAGAACACCAAAATGCTTACTAAAAATGAATCCAAAACAATAGAAACTCCAACTAGTAGTAGTAATAATGATCAATAGTAGTAAAGATCAAACACTTCCCCTTGAGTGGTGCATGAACATCAAATGATTAAAACACATACTAAGATACTTCCCCTGAAATCAATGTGTTAACCATATTCATGATTCTTCAAATCTTTAGGCTCCTTGTAAGGATCACATGTGAAGAAAACCAAATATAACGAACTTGATGAAGAAGTAGAATTTCCCAAACTTGTGTCTTAAATCTTGTACTATCCACGGAACTCCATACTTATACGAAACCATAAATATAAGTAGACCGCAATCCCTTGACAAATCCTCAACTAATATGAGACACTGAGCACTGCAATGTAACTCCTTTAAGTAATAGCCAATGTGTGCATAGAGCATCATAAGAAAAATCACACATTGCTAGATTCATCAAGCTATATGATAAGAACACAAACCTGTGAAACTCAACTACAACATCAAATAAATGATATTCAACCTTCTTCGTAATCAATTAATCCATAAGAACCAAATAAGAGCCTTTTGAAACCGTTAAGAACAAAAACTTCTTACTGTGTGTGTGAATCAAATAACCATTCTGTGTGTAATCCAAAATCAATCAAACTCATATGTACCTCCCCTTACTGCTCGTAAATCATGCATATATATTGAACCATAAACTCTTTATATGTCTCGCAGCAGTACTTTGAATGAACAGTACCTTGGATGAACAACAGTACTTTGGACGAGCAGCAGTACTTTGAAACCATGGAGCAGTACTTTGATTACGAGATCAGTACTTTCAATGAGTACTTTCAATATACACATGCTGCTCCTTATGACCATACTTCCACATCAAGAGTCCAATAAATAATTCACCACTGATCCATAATATCTGATAATACTCCATATTGAGAAAGCAAGTGAACCATGATAACCATCTACCACATGCGACAAATCAATTTAACCCGTGATTAATAATTTATTCTCCATATATAGACGACAAACGTATTCAATCACAGTCCCATGAATGTAATAAATAAGTACGAGGATAGGGTATAAACAAATCACAGACCCTTGATTGAAACTTGAAAGTATACGATCCACCAACCTTCTTTTGATTAGTATGACAAACACCGACCCATGTGATAGGGTATAAACAAATCGCCATAATAATACGAGAATATCATTCAGTCAACCGACCCATTAACTTGTGAGCAATACCAATCAGTATGCGACAACCAGTTTATCCCGTAATAAAACTATTCTTAGAATTCCACACGGCGACTATAACAATATCAGTACAAGGTTAATTAATTGTTCATCCAATAAAACCCATGTTCCTTGTACGAGGATTAATAAGATTATCCACTATTCGACCATCAATTTTCTTGGGCCACAATCAGAATCAATATTAACATAAATCTTCCACCGATCCAATTTAATGCAAAAGTTGACAAACCCTTATCCAATGACATCACACCATAATTGAAGTATTAATGATACGAGATTTAATCACTTGCAAAAGACTCAGTACGAGAATAAGACTTATGCACCAGACGACAATCTATTTTTATTATTCCCTTACTTGTCGCCACATAAAAATCAAGCAAACAGATCCGATATCCTTAAATAAAAATAACGATTACCTTTAAAAGCTTTTTATCCAGTATGCTTTTTCTTCGACAGTTAAACCTTGACAAATCCTAGATCATGAGCTAACCTAGCTCTGATACCACTTGATAAGATCGTTGTAGCTCTTAGACGAGGTCTAATATTATATCCAGGAACACATAATAATGAAGGCGGAATATTCAAACTAAGAATCAATCATTATTATGAACAAGGTTTTTCATTGTCATTCACTTCTCTAACGATTACAAACTACTTAACATGTTCTACCTTGATCAAGTAGAACACGTTATCTAAACTAAAACACTAAACCCTAGGCGTTTATCTTCTACGCCTAGGTTACACACACACCCCTTTACTAGACGTCTACATTGTGGAATACTTTAATAATAAAATCCTACACCCTTGATCTCTTTATATAGAGAGATATTAGGGTTTACAAAATACTACAAAGGACTAATAAATAAAACTTCTTTTGCAAGCAAGTCCTTCCCATCTTTTGTAGAATTCCTTCTTGTCACTTCAAGCCCTTCATGTTTCATTCTTCTTGTTTTGTATCATCAAATCAATAAATATAATTCCCAACAATCCTGTTTGACTTTTGCAAAGTACACAGACTTGCCCTTATTATTTGTTGACATTCTTAATGGTTTGGTAGTTAACGATCGTGGTTGTTTTAAGGAGAAAATAGGGCTAGGATGTGTATGTTGGTAACAAGTATGCAACGAGGCAATCCAACCGTTTACAAGATCTTTACCCGCCATTTTCTCATTTGTTGACTATTCAACGAGGCAACCCAACCGTTTAGAATTTATTACCCAAACACGCCTAAAACACATTTCCATATGTAATTATCCCGCCTATTTATATGATATAACCTAAATAACTTCCTCATTCATCCATTAACAAAAACACACATACACAAGTTGTAGCAAAAGGTATAAGAATGTCTTGTTTTGTGCTTCTTGACGAACTAGCGGCGGCTGCTAACTCAAGTGATTTATCATATGAAATGACTGTTTATTTTGATAGGGAGACACAGCGGGATATGAAGTATGCGAAAGATCTGACAAACGCATATGAGGAGTTGCTTGATATTGTTAATCAAAGGAAGAAGTACATAGATGAAATGGGACTTGTGTGTCCCACGTTGCGGATGTTAAAGTGTTTGGAGTATTTTAAGAAGCTTTAAAAGTTCGACATTATAGAGCTTTTGGAATTGAAGAAGAAGATTGCCGAAGTGAAGCTGAAGGTTCATAACAAGCACGCATTTCTTAAAGGACTTAGGAGTATATGATTGGGATATGGTAAACATGATGTATTTGGTTCCTTTTGAATTATAATGTTTTTGCGAAAGGATCAAGGAAAAATTTTATTATGTTGCTTTGTTAATCAAGTTATATTTTGTTGATAAATTTGGATTCTTTGTTTCTAATCAAATGAATATATATGCACACAATTACCCAAAATTGTCTAGTTTGTTGGCTTCCATTAGATTAGAGAAAAGGTTATGCAACCATTTACATAGTAAAGTATTACACAACCGATAGATAAATTTTAGAACAACTAGATAGTGTTATAATCTTCCACTACAACACCATAGCAGAAGTATAACAGGTTATTGACCTAAACATGAAAGCATAAGCATTATTTAGCATCATCCTTAGTTTGCTTGTCAGCCATCAGTCTTCTCCTTTTGATTGTTCTTCCTTGGTCTTCAAACTTTTCCTCTGCAAGCACTCCATCTTGCCCAACTCCATTTATTGCAAGAACTTCATCTGGCTGATCACCCTCTTTAGCAACCACTTTATCTGTAATCACATCTCCATCAACCGCTGAGATAACTCCCTCATCTCCAACTACTTCAGTACAAACATCATTTGGAATCACAGCCCCATCACAAACTATTTGTTCACCATCATCACCATCAAAACTAGCAACATCCAAAATTGCAAACATTTCTTCACCAACTACCACAAGTGGAAGCAATCTGAAACTAATTGGTTCAACAAAAATAGCATACATATGTGTTCCTTTTTCAGCTGCAACTACGTCATCAAGTTCATCCAATGCATGATCAATTTCAGCAAACATGTCACTAATCTCTTGAGGCTCTTGCGGCTTTTGAGGATCTTGAGGCTCTTCAGGTTCAGGAGGCTCTTTAGGCTCTTCAGGTTCAGGAA
This sequence comes from Artemisia argyi, assembly GCA_030686995.1. Classification (NCBI taxonomy): domain Eukaryota; kingdom Viridiplantae; phylum Streptophyta; class Magnoliopsida; order Asterales; family Asteraceae; genus Artemisia; species Artemisia argyi. The sequence continues at coordinate 161,183,388 of CM060697.1, read as the reverse complement.
TATCAACTAAATGGTATGGATCATCTTACCATTCAGCATCTATTCCTTGATCAACCTCTTCATCACTAATCCAAGTGTGAAGATCTCCTTCCTTTCCACTAATAGTAACACCATCACTTGTGTCATCAAAATCGATATCATCAAAATCGAGCACATCTGTAGATTCTTGGGATTCCTCACTTGAATCCTCCACCATAAACTCTTGGTCAATCTCTTCCAATAACTTCTTGAATTGAAACTCATCACTCAGCCTCTTTGTATGATTTGCAATCATTTTTTCAGCACAAAATATTGGTGGGAAGTCATTATCAGAATCAACATCATAAACAGGTCCAGCCTTCTCAGGTTGGCTTGTCTTATGCCACTCTAACAATAGTAATTTCCCACTGTTTCCAGTCTCACCATCAACATCCTTTCCAACAGCATCATTCACATCATCATCCACTATTTCTTTTATCATCACACCCTTTCCCTTAGTTATCATTCGCTCCATCATCTCACACTCTACCAATGAAACACCGGTTTCAATATATAACTCCAATTCTGTAAATATAGGAACATACTCCACAAGTATCCTTACATCTTCCTCAGACTTTAGTGGTAGCAAACCATCATCCAGTGACTCCCCAGGTATCCTAAAGTGAGTAAACAGAAGGGTACGATCCGAGTAACCTAAATCGTCTAACATTTCTCCCAATAAGTCCATGGAGAAAACCTCAGAGTGAGCTCCATCAAACCAATCTTGATCTCTAAAGAGATATCTTCTTCCTGGTGTTGAGGTAAATTCACCATTGTGATGGATTTGCAAAGTAAAGATGTTTTCATTCAAATCTGTGCAACACATAAAACATCAATAACTTCCAACAACAATAACAATTTTAAATGGAAAACATGAAAATGGAACAGAGTATTCTTACCATAAAGGATTCCTAAATCAAGGATCGGGGTACTGCGTGCGTGATTTTGTCAAAGCTTAACCATTCTCAAGATCTTTACTTGTGAAATTAATGTTCATGGAAGAAATTGAGACACATATAAACTATTGCTTTAAAGGACTAAATTTGTAAAACAAAACACTGACAATTGTGGTGATTGGCTGGAAAACAATAAAAAGACAATACCACCCTCAATGACGAGGTAGTTAACGAGGAAAGTAACGAGATTTAGGTCTCGGTGGCTGTTTTGCACTTATCCGTAACGTGAGTGACTTTTTTGCATGACTTTATGAGTCGGGGTTATTTTTGCACTTTCGCAGTAGGTGAGTGACTAAATTTACAATTTACCCTTTTAAGAATAAATTCAAAAATCTTTGTAATGTTACATGTGAATTCAGTTCATCAGATAAAATTACTTTCTCACTATCTCGTTTTTAACAAACTCGGTACATTTACAATAAAAGATTTAAGCACAAGTAAAAATAAATGTTGTCACACAAGATAAGCACGCCGCCCGCCTGCTCGCCGGCGAATCTAAGTTCTCTTTCGGTCAACTGTCCACCAAGTCAAGTGCAAAAAAAACACAGTAGAATCACGCAACGCATGCTACTGGTGTGCTTCCTGCTCGCGAGGAAAGAAAGAAGAGCATGTACAAACAGGTAAGTGAACTACTCCTTCGACTGGTCTGCCCGCCGTTTGCTTTGAGGGCCTACATCCCCCAAAAATCTAACAGTAATTGAGGAAATCGATGGTGACGAGATTGATAAGGTATGTTACCATCAATCACATCTTAGAGATAATCACAGTTTGGTGGTTTATCCACATATGTTCGGTTGTCAAAACCAAAAACTATTCGATTTTTTTGCTTGGTGATTAAATTAATTTGTTAAGACACCAAAGGCCTTTTGCTCTGTGCATGTGAGTGGTTCAACAATCTAGAGGTTGTGAGTTTAAGTCTCATTCGGGACATGTGAGATACAATTTGTGATATAGTTAGTGTGGATTGTAAAAAAATTCCGTGCAAAAGAAAAAAATTACTATCTGTTTAGGCGATTAAAGCAACTTGGTTAATCTAAAATTTTTTAACTATCATTTCTTGGGCTTGAGTAAACACGGCCCATAAGCTTAAACTATAAAAGCAAAGTCCAATAAGTAGTTAATTAAAACATAATACGCTCACTACAATGTAACCCACTAAATCTTCCAACAAAATATGATAAAGATCAATAGTAGGCTTCTATCTTAATTCTTTATGTAAGTCTAAAAATTCAATGCAAGTGAAAGAGAGTATTTACACATCAATATTCCAACACTTTGCTTTCTACCACATATCGATTCATTTATTCAAGAGTCTCAGCATATACCACTTCTTGACTTCTTGTTTATTAAAATGAGAGCCTACATCTTCTTCTTGATGTTGCTTTTCATCTCCAATACTCATTCAGGCATGTAATTTACCAATTCATGTAAACAAAATTCTTGTTCATTATTTACGTGACTATGTCATATGATGTAACATAAAAAATTATGCAGTTGACGTAAAAGACAACACAATTGGAGATGCAGTGGCAATGCCAGTGCCGGTGGGGAGGAGGGAATATAGGATGCTTGATGTGTCTGGATGGAGAATGTATAGTCCATTTAAAGTGTGCTCGTTGTGCAAGTGTTGTGTCAAAGTTTCCAATCGAACAACCTGCACAAATATGCAATGCTGCTATGGCATACACTGCAATCTTCCGCACAAGCCCTTTGGTATATGCGCTTTCATGCCTAATAAATGTAACTGTAGCAATTGTGCTTCTACCTAAAATTAAGAATTAGTATCAAATACTAGAAATAAGTTGTGCATGTGACTGGTTTCATATGCTCATTTTCCTAGAGTTACTTTTCATATGACTTATAATATGAGCACTCTTCATCTACTAAAATTCTAATAACTAAAGAGATACGAAGTACTTATTTTGTACTTCGTTTCTGCATAGAATTTACATTTTGTATAATTGTATTAGGTTATTCTACTATATGCTTTCGTTTTTGTTTAATTTTATGTTCATCGTCATGCTATTTCACATAGTGACTAGTCGATCAACATGTTTAACATATTAATTAGTATTGCTTATTGTTCATTGTTGTTACAAATATTTAATTGATACTAGCTTCTAATCAATACAACATAAAAGACAGATTCTATTGCAGAATGTGAACGGCCTATTATAAAAGATTTTGCCATTATATCATTATACTTGAAATGCGGTTTAGCTGCAAAAATAAATAAATTATGATACCTTTTTTTGTGTAGTTCCATTAAAGAAGTATACTCCCAATTTCAAACTTAATTAAACGTGCGAAATGGACATTCTTCTATTTTGTTCCTTCATTTCATGCATGCCGCATTAAACCATGTAAGAAGTTTCAGCATGTGGAATGGAAATTGTAACTATTGTCATTTATGTTTGTGAGCTTAAAGTGGGTATATAAAGCATGTAATAAATTGTGACGTGCAAAATGGGTATGGTGGCTTTTTGTGCGGAAAGGCCCTTACCCCGGGTGCCTTTTGGCACCAGCTATTGTCCACCTCAAAAGTTATAGCTCCGACAACTCTCATGACTTAGTTGGGCACCAACTGGAGTGAGCACGAGCAAAGACTCGGACCTCTGAGCTCTTATCCACAAAATTTCTCCAGTGTGCCTATAAGTTTTGTTTGGTTCTTAATTTAAACAGAGGCAATTGAATATACTTAGATATTTGCATATTTTCTCAAAATATGCTTAAAAAGTATTGTGTTATATGCGTTAAAAACTTACATTTTAGGATTCAAATTTCATCGATCGGTTCGGTGGCTTACCCATATATGTTCGGTTGTCAAAACCAAACGCTATTCGGTTTTTTTTGGCTTGGTGATTGAATTAATTTGTTAAGACATCAAACAATTTTTGGCCTTGCGTTATGTGAGTGACCCAACAACCTAAAGGTTATGCGTTCAAGTCTCGTTGGAGACATGTGAGATAGAAGTTCAAGTCTAATTGAAGACATGTGAGATAGAATTTGTGAAATGATTGGTGTAGTTTGTAAAAATTTTCCATCAAAAGAAAAAATTAGGGAGTGACATGTTAAGACGATTAAAGCAACTTGGTTAATTTTATGTTTTTAACTATCATTTCTTAAGCTTGAGTAAACATGGCCCATAAGCTTAAACTATATAAAACAAAGTCCAGTAAGTAGTTAATTAAGACTAATACGTTCACTACAATGCAACCCACTAAATCTTCCAAAGATACAACATATTACCAACAAGTAATCTAAACAAAATATGATAAGAGTAGTGATATGGATGCTTAAAAAATATACCTAAAAATATGGCTAATCTATGTCTTTCAAATTTTCTCTCTCTTTATTTTTAATTTTGATCATGGCACATGTCATAATCTTATGTAATTATGTTAGACATATCTTTAATCATATGGTTTAAGCACATAAATCATTTCTCGTATGATAAAGGTCAATAGTAGGCGTCGATCTTGATTCTTTATGTAAGTCTAAAAATGCAAAGAAAATATTTGAAAAACAAATAAGTAATCACTAAAAAGGACTAGAATGAATAAAAATGTATGTATACACAACTGTTCAACAATATCCTCACATCGCCATATGGAACATGAGGGGGATCAACAACATCAGGTCTAACACTATTACTCTACCTGATATATTGATTCGCCGGGTATGTCTTCGGTATATCAACCCACATCCAAATTTTGTGCCACCCTGAAAGCCCCTTATAGCAGACGCAATAATAGGAAACCTCTCATCATTCTTATTTCTTTTCTCAATCGACTACCATTAACTATATTTGCGCAGACAGTAAAATTGACGAAACACAAGAAAAAAGTCATAGTCTGCATTCAACCCAAAACATGCCATTATAAAGGCATTCAGCCTCTGGTATCCTGTGGGGTGCGTTTAAGAAAAGCCAACATCATAAAAGTCAAACACTTCAAAATAGAATGGATCAAGTGGTATCCTAACATTCGCATCATGAGCAGGGACAAAACCAGGATCATGATTACTGGGTGCACAAATTTTTTTTAACCGTAATATAGAAACACATTTCGATAGACCTGGTGCATTTGAGATTCATTTAGGAAAAAATGATTTTTTTTTTTCAAAAATTAACACTACACTGAAAAAGTCATGGGTGTCCCGGGACCCAGCGGGAACCCCTGGTTCCGTCCCTGATCACGAGTATATTCTAAATAAAAGGTTGTGGCACGAGAACTAGGAGGATTATGAGCCTTCTCATGAGGAGCCGGAACACATGGATTTATTTAATTCTTTTTTTTAACGACAAATTTTTACAACCTACACCACTTATCTCACCAATACAATCTCACATTGTCTCTAATGAGACTTGAACCCACAACCTTTATCTTGTTGGGACACTCACATACCACTATGCCAAGAGGCATTTGGTCGGTACACATGGATTATAGTGTAACACCCATTTATGGTCTTTTACGAAGTTTGAATATTTAATATGTTTCACCCAACTCAGGTATCTTGAACAATGGTGGTTTCACGAGACATCCCAATTAAAAGAGGCAAACAAAAAGAAGAAAGAATTTTATTTGACACAAGCAAATAACAATAATTAACATTCGTTGGCCATTTTCTTAATCACACTCTAACTGGAGAACCTTACATAAAATGGTTGGAATAGTCGAAATGGTGTCACCGAAAAGGGGAAAAGAGAGAATACTAGGGATAGTCAAATTTGTGAAAAATGAATTGTCACCCTTAAACCCTTTATTTATAGCCAAAGTGAAGGGTCTAAGTGGAATACAAATGACAACGACCCATTGGAGCAACGTTTACACGTCACGCGTGATATACACGCCCAAGGTCACACGCGTGCAGGCACGTCATGGTGATGTCAAGAACAACTGAAGTGAAAGATTCATAAACCGCCAAAATAATGGGTTGGCAAGTTTTCAAAATTTAAATCATTTCACTTGTATTCCCTACGTAAAGCATTTAATGTTAGTGCGCCCTGGCATGTCTAATCATCACACAAGTTGCATATGTATTTATTAAAAGCCTAACTAGAGCAACTTGACCGGTTACTCACCCTGTAAACTCATAAATGTGACTTGATAATCTATATTATTAGTCCACCATCATATCATTAGCCCATAATATAATACTAGACTAGGGGACTTGATAGCGTAGAGATATTGGTGGCACGAACCCACCAAATACACGCCCATTATCAACACTTGAATAAGCCCAGTCCAATACATAAACATTTCCATATCACAATGACCTGGGAACACCTCTCAGGCTGCGTTCACATACATGCAGGTAGGGATGGCAAAAAAACCCGAACCCGACGGGGAAACCCGAACTAATTGGGGCGGGGCGGGGCATGTTAATCGGGTTACGGGGCGTGTTTGGGGATTAAACGGATATTTTAATCGGGTATGGGGCGGGGAGTGGGGAATCCTCGCCCCGCCCCGCCCCACCCGATTAATATATATACATATACAAATATATCTATACCTATATAGTATTTTATTAGTATTTACGTGATAAAAAATATTACTCTAATATTGTTAGTTTTTTAATATTTGTAAGAATGCAAAATTGTGATTATAAAAGCTCGTTTAATGTTATATTTTTAAGTTTTAATTTTTGGCGGTATAATTTATCATTATTTATGTATAATACTATTGTTGAAAACCTAATAAGGATCATTTGTAATTGATTATTAATAGGTTCGTTATTGCTAACAGTCAAAAAATAACAATAAATGTGAAATGGTGCGGCTTTGGTCGAGAATTGCACCCAAAGAGAACACCCCGATAAGAACCCCGATTAATACGGGGCGGGTTTGGGGGACTATCACTCCCCAATGGGGAGCCCCGATTAGATCCCGATGGGGATCGGGGCAGGTTTGGGGAGAACTGTGGTAATCGGGTTTGGGGATGGGGATGGCCGCCACGCCCTAAACCCGCCCCGTTGTCATCCCTACATGCAGACAACTGTCACCCAGCGGTTAGGATACGACACCTGACACGTGACAGTAGGAGATACACAACTAGAATATGGAACATACATGTTATGTACGAACTGTACGATTCCAAGGAAGGAATAGCACCTGTCATTTTTGTCTGCCAATCAAATGGTCATTGCATGACCTATCCACAACCGTTGATCAACCACATGGGTTCTTCCCAAAACCCTAGATACCTCCTTATAAATAAAGAGGTATCACACACAAGAAAATGGTTCTCCTTCTTCTACATATATTGCAAACACTTATTCACACACAATGAATACACACACTAGGTTTGTTTAAGTGTTACCTCGACTTTAAATATTTAATCTTATATCAGGGCCTTACCGTTGTTAACATGAAACTAAACAAAATAACTATTCCAATCCATTCTTAATCACATTTTACATACCATACGTAAACAAAAAGCAATGGTGTGTTGCAGATTTTAAACACTACTTATTTTAACACTATCAAAAGAAGGTTTCAAATTCCAATGTTATTTTTGCACCATTTTGCGCACCACAATCATAGTTTCAACTATGCTAACTAACACTTATATAATACTATAAACTATGGTTGAGTATAATAGATCACAAACTAAACATAAGCGAGAGAAATTGGCTTGAACCGAACCATACCAAACATATTTCGGTCCGCTCCTCGATCCGCCGTTTTCTTCATATTCGGTCATTGGTTCTGTCTTACGCATAATCGATCATTATGCTTTGCTGGACCACACCGAACACATTTTCGCCTGATCCTCAGTCCAGTGTTTTAGTCAAACATGGTTTTCTATGTGATATGGTATAGTTTTTAGATCATGATCATTCGGTTATCGGGTTGTTTTATTTATTTGGTTCGGTTAGTTCGGTAAAAAAAATTATGGGTAGAACCCTAAACTAGATCGAATTCAAATTCGATTAAACCAAACTAAAAACCGAATTTGAATTCGGTTCGATTTTCATGTTGACCGAAGTAACGTGAATTACATTTATATATTTTTTCCATTAAGCAGATTTTTAGCATAAATAAATAAATAAAAGTGTCAAAATTAAAAAGTGTTATAAAAAAAGAGTCTTAATTTTTAATCTTTTTAACATATAAATAATATATTATACAGTATAGTATATATTTATGTGCCTTCGATTTTCAGTTCGATTCGCTTTCATTTTGTCTAACCATATCCAAACCGAAAATCAGATATTTAATTCAGTTCGATTTAATTTTGATAAATTCTGATCAATTTCAATTCGATTCGGTTCGATTTCTATAAACGACTCAACAACAAAACAGACCAATTCGCCAAACATTAGAAAAAAAGAATTCGAGTCCTTATATTTCTTAACCATTTCTCATTTGAAGTTAGGATCAAATAGGAAGAATAATTAAAATAGGAAGGATAAGAAGTAACCACAACCACACATTCTAGATGCACCTACAAAAATGGATGCATCTTCATTCAAATTTTCCCTCCCATATAAAAATATGTGGCTAGAATTATTTCTTACCCTTATCCCTACCCGACCCTTATAAACAAACCCAGTCACACACATTTCCTCAAACACTTCGTGACACCCCACTCGTCCACTCCCCTCCCCTCCCCTCCCCTCCCCTCCCCAGATCTCCCACTTTTGAACAACAGATCTCACAAAAAAAATTAAAGAATGGGAGCATACAGAGCAGACGATGACTACGACTACCTATTCAAAGTAGTCCTGATCGGTGACTCCGGTGTGGGCAAATCGAATCTCTTGTCTAGATTCACTCGTAATGAGTTCAGCCTTGAGTCAAAGTCAACTATTGGAGTTGAATTTGCTACCAGGAGTATTAAAGTTGATGATAAAGTTGTTAAGGCTCAGATTTGGGATACTGCTGGTCAAGAACGGTATTTATTATATAGATCTTTGTGTTTTTATTTGTTTAATGTTGCATGTTTGATCTATGGTTTTGAATTTATTTGATCCTAGATCTAGTGGTTTTACGATGTTTTTTTGTTCTAGTATTAGATCTGATGTTTGCAACATTGGTTAAAAACTAGGTTTTTAAAAATTGTTTAAATTAGTGAGTTTTATAGGATCTTTTTAAGGATTAAGTTTTTATCTGGTAGCAATTTTGATCTCAAATATAATGTTAGCATACTTTAACTAAAAAAAATTAATACTACCAAATGTACTTTCAGATTTTGTATTGTTATTGTTTGGGTTATGACATTTCAACGAAAGTATGATATCGGGACGAAGTCTGAAAGGATAATAAGGTAAATTGGATTTTTTTAGTTGAGTAACGATTACCATACATCTGGGAAGACTAAAGCCATTATTTTATAGCTTTATTCAAAGTTGCGTTAAATTCATTGATTGTTGGGGCTTTAACATTGGTCATTTTGATGCGGTCAATTCTTTGTTGTTTTGGATTGTAAAACATACAAAGGGTTTGAACTTTTTATTCTTAGTTTAATGTCTAGTTTGTTATGATAAATGGTACGAGTACAATAACCAATTTGGAACACCGTGATAAGTATATTTTTATTCTATGACTGTAATCATTATTTTGTTTTATTGTAAGAAAAGAGGAGATAGTTCATGCTAATGTTTGTAAATTTCGAAAAAACAATAATGATATTTAGATATGAAAATGCAACCAATAGTGAGGTCGATTTGTGGTGGCGTGTCTTGTGAATTTATGATTATAAGTGTAAAAGTCCGACATTGACTTTTGAAATGTTTGAAATATGCAACTGTATGTATTTAAGATTGGCCCGGTGCATTATTTTTCAGGAAATGTACTGTAAACTGAAACCCAATGAATATACATTCATTAAAGTATTATTGTTTATTTTGAGTTTACAGAATTGGCATCTAAGTTTTTAGATGTATCTTAGTATTTAGTAAATGGTCCAGTTTATGTTTCTAATATGATCTCCATTAAGCCGAGCTTCTTGGTTGCATCTGTGAGGAAAATAGACTTTTATTTTTTGTGATGGTGGCCTATACGGACTAGTATATGTAAAATGCAGTGACTTCTAGTTGGGTATAAGGGTTACTTTTGGAACGACTTGATTAAAGTAAGGCAATAAACTTATCGAATTTTGAAACAATAAAACACGGTGTTATGAAATGGGACCTAGAATGCACAATGGAAGTTGAAGTTGAAGTTGATTTTGGTTTGATTGTAACAGAGGAACACATGGTAACCTAGGTGCATTCGCATGGCTTAGCTGTTAGAAGAAGGAAATTCGATATTCATATGCATTTTACGATCATGGTTAGTGAAGGTGACTAGAGATAAGCCTGAACTTTATATGCTTTATCTCATTATGATTTAAGGATGCAATTGCAGATGGGACTAGGTAACATATGAATGATTCAGATGCATCCCAACATATGTCATGAATATGACAGAAATGTCCCCTAGAAAGTTTTACTAGGGTGTTTGGAGGTGTGGTTGGTATTACAGATAATTGTATGAACAAACGAACATTACATATTTAATCTCTTACTTAAACTTGGTTTGAAGAGTTGACTAGTTCAATAGAGTTTACAAATTTGTTATGAGTTTCTTTGTGACTTCAGCTGTATGCTAGTATGTGTGGATTTTTCCTCTATAATGCTCTTTGTGTTCACGATTTGTATATGCTATTAAAAGTCAAATCTTTGTAAGTCTGTTTTATATGTCAAAATGAACTTCAGTTTCTCTAGAATGTATTTTATGCTTTATTGTAAGAAATAACTAGATAGAATGACTGGCTCGGTTTGATGCATACTCTCCTATTATCCCCACCAATTGTGATTACAGATAATTCATAGATGTCTTAAAAGTGGTACCTTATATAATCGCTAATATCCAACATGCATGTTGCTTGATCATCATTTTTTACTTTTTAGTATCTCACAAGCATCCTTATGGTTTCTTTCATGTATGTTATTTTTCATGTAGTATTAATGATAATCCAATTCATATCTGTTTCAATGCTGAATCATGTGGATATGTTTTCTAGGCTTATTTGATACGCAAGCTTCTCAAATGTGATATTTTCTAATTCCTTTTATCTTTCCCTTGTAAAAGATACCGTGCAATTACCAGTGCATACTACCGAGGCGCAGTTGGTGCATTGCTTGTCTATGATGTAACCCGACATGTCACTTTTGAGAATGTAGAGAGGTGGTTAAAGGAGCTCCGTGACCATACAGATTCCAACATCGTCATCATGCTTGTAGGAAACAAATCTGATCTGCGCCATTTAAGGGCTGTGACAACTGAAGATGCCAAAACATTTGCTGAAAAAGAGAACACTTATTTTATGGAAACATCTGCGCTTGAATCATTGAATGTTGAAAACGCCTTCACAGAAGTCCTTACTCAAATCCACCAAGTTGTCAGCAGAAAAGCTCTTGATGTTGGAGAAGATCCTGGTGCTTTGCCAAAGGGACAGACTATTAATGTTGGCAACAAGGATGATGTATCAGCATTGAAGAAGGCGGGCTGCTGTTCCACTTAGATGGAAGAAGCAGTTGCATCCTTTGTAAGTTCTTATTATCATATGAACATCACATTTCAAAGTACAAATCATAGTTTTAATCTCGTTTTGCCAAGACTAGATAAGGGTTTAAGGGTATCTCTGGACATGATTGAGTTGAGCCAAAACTGTGACAGAAGAATTGATTTCTATGCTTTATTTTTATGTTTTTTTAGCATGATGTATTGTTATAGCTGTGAGCAACCACATAGAGTAGGCAAATTCCTGAGTGGTGAATGTGGTTTTGGCATTCCAAATGTATTAACGATTCTATTGCTATCCTTGTAATTTTATTTTCATCTGACATCCGTGAACAAATTGAAGCTTTACCAATTTCTTATCATCATTTTTCCGGGTTTTCAGGCTTTGTCTTCCTGATTACATGTTTTTTTGGAGATCGAGTTAAAATGAATGTCTATTTTACAGTTTGACATGGTAATTCGTGTAAAGATCAGCAATTTTTTTCGATTGTTTTGATGAATTATAGATAGATTTTTCTTAAAAAGGGCCGACTTTTTGTTAACAGTATATATCATCTTGATCAAGCTAAAAAGCGTCAAATGAATGAACAAGCCAGGCAGAACGCTTGCATTTTTTTTCAATCGTTTTGATAAATTTACGAGATGGTTTGCTTCACATGGTCAAAAAGCTTTCAATTATTCTTTATGCGGCTGGTAGCTTGTTTCACTACCGGAAACAAAACCGTGCTAGCCAGCACCAGGTACCCACTTCAAGTCATGATTAACTGTTTTTGACATTTAATGGATGCGACTGGTAGCTCGTTTCACTACCACTAACAAACCCGTGCTAGCCAGCGGCATGGTAATTGTTCTTGACAAACCAAATTACTAACATCATTTAAAATGCAAAATGTAAAATGCAATTACACAATGCTGTAATTATTTAAGTCATTAAGGGGTGTGCTAACATTTTATCACATGCCATTCCAATCTGGCAGCCAAAATGGCATGCCATTTGCATGTTACAACACCGTACCCTTTTGTGCCATTTGAAATGTGACTGAACTCACATTGCGCCAATTTCATTTTTATTTTATTTTTTAAAAATTAAGTTTTGCTTTTGGGTTTGTGTTTTAAATTTTAATTGGGTATGATGGGGCCCAAAAAGTGTGAAGCGGCACTCAAATGACATGTGAAACAAAGAGAGGTATAGTGGTGTATGAATATGAAATACGTATGAAAAGGTGAGGTGGCGTTGATTTGACATAAATGGCACGGTAACGACATGTTACCACACCCCTTACTCTAATAAATTAGCTTTTTTCACAACAATTACATTAAAATCATGAAAACTAGAAAACATCAACGTTAAATTTGCAGTCAAATTGCAAACTTGCATATATATCCTTTGCATGCATAAAAAGCATTGTACCATGTGCATCAAAAACTTGCACGAAGAATATATATGCAATTATTCACCTTTGGATGGATATATATGCAATTTTCCTTTAATAAGAATGTCAAACATAAATGTTACTAAACTTGATATTATTTCCATGAAAAGGTTTAGTATACTTAAAAGTAATGCAAGAGTAAAGCATCGGGTTAAACCCGAACCGAATCGGGCAAACCCGAACAAAAACCAAAATGTGTGGAAAGGATGGACCGAAACCAAACCGAATGGGACTCCGGCCGGCTTGGGTTTTTCCGGTTTAGTCGGGTCGGTTTCGGTTTTAGACAACATGAACCGAATTAAAAAAACTGCAACATCTGTTATTTCAAGTCAATTCATGCAATCACCAACTTCTCTTCATATGCAAGTTGTAAAACACTTGCTGAGATATCTTCTTCAAGCACCAGGTCAAGGTATATTACTTGCAAAAGACTCGGTTGTTTAATTGAAGGCATATTGTGATTAGACTGGGCTAGTTTTCCATTGACTAGAAGATAACCACTCACTATTGTATTCTTTTTGGTGATTCTCCTATCTCTCGAAAGTCTAACAAGCAAGCAGTTGTGTCAAGATCCTCAGCTGAAGCAAAGTATAGAGCCATGGCTTTAACATGTTGTGAAATAACCTGGTTAGTAAGTCTCTAAATTCTAAAGACCTAGGTATTAAAGGTTTGAAAGCAGTTGATTTGTTATGTGCTAATCAATCAGCTTTGTATATAGCTGCAAATCAAGTTTTTCATGTCAGGACAAAGTATATAGAAGTAGACTGCAATTATGTGTGAGATCAATTGACGTATGGTCCAAAGTGGTTTATGCTAATCAACGCAACACTCTTTTGTCCAAGATAGGAGTTTCATGCCTTCCCAATCTCCACTTGAGGAAGAGTGTAAAAGAGAAGAAATGAGATAGTTGAGGGGCTGTTTTGTATTTTTTCTTTGTATAGGGTTTAGTTTGTAAATATGTAGTTTAAATTAAGGCTGTTAAGATCGAGATCTTACTATGGACCATTTTTGTCTTTAGAAGATTGGAATTGTAAGATTGGATCAAGATCGGAAGATCCTGATTGTATTTATAAAGAAAGAAGAGTTCTGAAAGTTATAATAATATGAAAATGCAACGCGTAATGCTTTAAAATACTAAAATATCTAATCGGTTATTAAGGACGCTAGATTTTTTAATCTAAAAATCTATATATTTTACTCTTGTAAAACATTTATAGTAATCCACGATTGCTTTATTGATTTACTTTAACAAAATTCATTCATTTATAGTTTATTAGATAGTTAATTTAAGGGAAATAAGTTTGAATCGGATCAAGATCTTACTATCCTATGGCAAGATCGATATCCAACTTAAGATCCTATTAAGGATCGATTCATTTTTGCTTAACGGGATCGTAAAATCGAAAAATCTTAAAATATAAATCAAGATCTTAACAACTATGGTTTAGTTAGATTATTGGCGCATCATAGCAAACTTTCCCACCTTTCTTCATTTCTCTAAACTCCATTGTTCTCATTAAAGACACAACAAGAGTTACATGCGTCTATAAAAATATACTCGTAGTTAATATGTTAGTTGAAACAAACAAAAAAACACAAACACACACAAAAAAAAATAAAAATAAATAAATAAATAAAAAAAATAAAAAATGAAAACGTGTTTCAGTCCTTGAAATATTAGTTGCAAAGAACCTTTTAATTACTCCGTAGTATGCTAATAACTAGGTATTACCTCATAGCATGACTCGAAGTCTCCAAGTGACAATTAAGTTATTGGAAAAAAGTTGTAAAGAAATTTCAAGCCACCACTGATATTCTAAAGGTTAAATATTAAACTTGAAAGTTATCAATACGGGTCACCAGGACCACATTAATTATTAATCAAACTTGACAATGGAATTGCATAGAAAGTATTTTGTATGATAGTAGTAATAAAGAGTGTAATTATATAATTAAATTTCAAACAACGTTGTCATTTGTGGTCCTGTAGATTGAATTTTCTATAAGATGACAACATACTAGACACTTTTTGTTAGGCTAAATGCACGACAATAAAGAACCAATCAAGCAAGATCCCAAACAGATTTACGTGATTTAGTTAAGCAATGTGATTTGGCTCATGTTTCCGAAGAAAAGTTATCGTTATAAACTACTCCGTATGTGTGTAACTTATAATGTTAGACTCATGACTCATGAGATTGCAGCCAAAATATATCTACGTGTATCATACCGTGAAGTGACGGAGCTAGAAAAAATTTCTTGGGAGGGCCGAAATATATATATATATTTTTTCGGGAAGAATATTAGATGGGAGGGCCGAGATGGGAAAAAAAATTAACACATGAAATCGCGAAAAATACACTAACGGGTTTAGGCCTACAGGGGTCGGGACCCTTAATAGCTCCGCCCTTCATACCGTGCTCCCAAAGAGGTCATGTTGTAACTGATATTTTTTTCACCACAATATTTGAAGTTACCGTATAGCACTTTTTCACCTCTCTCCGCTTTCTTAATTATCGTCGCAAATTATCATAGATAACTAGAAACAAAATAAATAAATAAAGAATTCATACGAAATTATTTATGTTTCTTTACACGCTCATAAAACAAAATACAAAGCTAATTAAGTTTATAATCACATCCATTTCATATATCTATTACAGTAGTATGTTATTGTTATCTTTGGTCACGTGATGTGATCTGCAAGCTCTTTCAAAATATGATATTTTCTATTCTCTTTTATATTTTTCTTGTAAAAGATACCGTGCATTCACAAGTGCATACTATATCAATGCGCAGTTGGTGCATTGCTTGTCTAAGATGTAACCCGGCATGTCACTTTTGAGAATGTAGAGAGGTGGTTAAAGGAGCTCCGTGACCATATAGATTTATTATGAAAAGTGAAATGGGATATTATTGAAATGAGTTCATACAAACTTAACAAAATGAATGGAACATTACATCATACATCTTTTCATATTACAAGTTTACAACACTAACTGAACTCAAACTCTAAGTAACTAATGACGTGACAGTTGGATACAAATCTTTGATGTCTTGTGTAGTGTGGTGAGATGTAACATTGGTCCTTTGCTTCTATTTTTATCACTGCAATGTCTTCTGCACATTTTGTAACCCATGTTGACTTTTCTATTGACTTTGGTGTGTATGCTATTAAAATTCCAACATCTTCATCAAGCTTGTAGGAAACAAATGTAAGCTGCGCCATTTAAGGGTTGTCACAACTGAAGATGCTAAAACATTTTCTAAAAAACCTATTTCATGCCAAAAGCATAGAAATATGAGGGAATACTGAAAATGTATTAATCAGATTCAACTAACTAGTTACAATACAAAGACAATAACTAGAAAAGACAAAACTTAATTGTTAAACGGGCCTAAACCAACGGGTCAGACGTATAGGCCTTATTATTTAACATTCCCTCTCAAACTCACAATGCCGTAGTGGTGAACATTGAAAGTTTGTCAAACACAAAACAAACTAAAACTGAAAAACAAACGCAGGGCGGAGTGTCCCAGAGCGCGATCTCGATGCTAGTCGGAGTCTTAATCCGATGCACTCCAAACTGTCACAAGGAAAAATCAGTCAGGTCTGAAACAGATAGACCAAAGTCAATGCAAAACCCAAACGAAATGCAGATCCAGAGCTAGACAGAGCAACGCAAGTACGGAGATGAACGAGAGTAAAAGATGTAGAGCGAGATGCTGAGCAAAATCAGGCAGATGCAGACAGGCTCAGAGCACAGAATCAGGCAGGGGAAAAGAGTTGAACTTGCAGATAGTTACAGATGCATAACCATTGCAGAGTCACACAAATACGAAGAAGAACCAGAGCAGTTCAAGCAGATAGATGCAGTCAGATGAGATGAAGAGCAAATTCAGGCAGACATATGAGTCAGATGAGATGAAAAGCAGATTCAGGCAGACATATGTATACATAGTAGATTTAGACAGACAATGCAGGCAGGACAAAACCTAGTGCATAGCACATTCAACGAGAAAGCGAAATCAGCCAGTGGAATCAGACAAACCAGATACATAATCAAGTAGTAACAGACACAACCAACAGATGCAAAACCATACAGAGCCAAGCGGAATCAGACAGTTGCAGAACTAAGCAAAACTGAACGAGATGCCAATCAGATGCGAAACCAAAACTAGTTGTTGATGTCGAGATGCAATACATAACTACTCAAGACTTAACCGGATAAAAAAAAAGTTGGGCGTTCCTAGTTTGGGCTCTTGCTCTCGTACCAATTAGCTCTTAATGCTTGAAACCTGCGCACTAAGAAAATAAACAAACACCGTTAGGCTTATCGTGGGATTGTCTCCCACGATTATCCTCCAGCGTGAGAGTAAGTAATCGTTTTTAAGGTTCTCGTAAAGAGTTTAGGGTTTTGTGAATCGTACCTTTAATGAGAATTATGTCATTCCTTATATAGGCGCAGAATCCTTGTAGGTTTCGTGCTCCTTACGTTTCGCAGGCATGGTGCTTATCCGGTCCGAGGATCTTTATCCATAGATAGAAGATCCTTATCTAGACCATAAATAGTTTGGTTGGGCTTGAGTCTACGTGAGCCCAATCCCTTTGATAATGCGGCCCAAGTTATAATAGCCCACTCGTGGATTCCCTTAGGGATTGGAGGGAAAAGTTTTTCTGGGTAGATGACATAGTTTTTCCATCGCCTTTTGAGTTTTATACTCAAGAGACGCTGCCAAGGGATGGGCGCCCCGCACCCGGTTCATATAGCACAGAGGATGCGAATATGATTGATGCCAACCGCATCCCCATTAACCCCGACCCGGAGGAGTTTTTGGTTCACATGGGGTTGAGTCGCAACTATTTCCATGGTTCGGACGAGGTGCCAACCTTTATTGATGAGAGCGGCCGGGGTGGGTGCTTGTCCCTTTTATTTGCTTGCTTCAAATAATGTAAGTGTTCCTGTATATGTACTTTCCACAACTAATCAGTGTTTTGTTATTTGCTCTTTTGTTGCGCAGAGATGGATTTGTTCGCCGCAGTGAAGCTTGAAAAGCCAAAACAGGTGACGGTGGGTGTGCGCCCTCTGAGGGATGACGAGGAGCCACTACTGGATGCTACTGCGGGATGCCTAACTGCTTTGGCGCAGGCTGGTCCTGAGGATTCACCTCCTCTGCTTGTGACGCCTGTGCAGAGCGTGCCTCCTACTAGGGAGCCATCTCATGTGGAGAAGTTACAGGCTGAGTCTTCTGACAGCGTGGAGGTGCTGGAGCCTGGGATTGTGGCACAGAGTCTAAAGCGCAAGGGAGAGGCTGATGGCGCTGGTACTTCCAAGAGGAGGCGCCATATTATCGCGGATGAAGAGTCATCCGCAGAGGATGACACATCCGCCACTGGCGCGGATAAGGAGACCGCAAAGGCTTCTCCTCTTATGTAAGTGATATCCCTGATTCCTTTTTATTCTTATATATTTATTATTACTTGTCGTAATATGCGCTGACTTTCTTCTTTATTTGTTGTAGTAACCATGCTGCAAAGGATGATGCGACATTTGTGGAAAGCGTGGTCCCTCCTCAGAATGCAAACGTGGAGGAGGGAGTGAAGGTGGCTGGGGAGGTATCTGCGCAACAGCTGTTGGTGGAGCTAGCTACTGCTGCCGAGCGTCAGACTGAGCTGGTCGCTCAGTTGAAGACGCGGTATGTTGGGGAGAGCAGCACCCTCGCGCAGAAGGACGAGAAGATTGCCCTACTCCGTGCGCAGTTAGCTGATGCGCAAGCGGAGGAAGGGTCCATCAAGGCGCATGCTGACAAGGTCACTGATGAAAAGTTGACCATGATGGCTGAGCTACAACATGCGCGCGGGGAGCTGCATCAGTTTAGGGCGAACCTTACTTGGGGGGTAAGGTATCTTGAGGAGAAAAAGGCTGAGCACTTTGGCCATATCGATGAATTTCGCCTTCGTATGGAGAAGCTACTGAAGGAGCAGGAGGAGAAGCTGCGCAGCCTGAGTATAGAATACAATGAGGAATTATATCCTCATCTTATGTCTACAATAGCTGAGTGCAGGTACGTTTTTGTATATTCCGCCATGTTGCCTTACTGTATGTATTAATTTGTATCTTTGCTTCTAATGTATCATTTTTCTGCGTGTGTAGGTGGTTGATCAGTCATGGTTTGCGCCTGGCTGCGATGGGTACCTTAAAGTCCCCAGAGGTATTGGAGACCTTTGGAAAGGTAGTTCAATGCGCCGTGGAGCGTGGTAGGGCGCAAGCTATGGAAGAGCTCCATGAGGCGAAGTTGCTAACCGTGGCACTCACTGAGGTGCCCAGTTATAATGCCGATGCCTATGACGAGCTGATGAAGGCTGTGAAGGGGATGAAGCTGCTTGAGCTTCCCCATATTGCGCGGCTGGAGCGCGACCAGGATTACCCCATAAGGTTAATTATGGAGGGGTTAACCCTGGGGCGACACATCTTGGAGGATGCAGAGGTGCAGCCAGACTTTTTTCTAAAGCCTGACGAGTCGCAGCTGCAATTTCCCGTTTTTGCGCAGCCGCGTGATATACTGAACCCCTTTGTTCTCGAGAAGGAGGTTCCTCTTAAGGAGGTCTTGGAACTGCACGCAGATAGAGCAGCCAAGAAAAAGGGTATTAAGGGTAAAGCCATCCTATGTGGTGTGGGTGCTGCGCACATTCCCAGATCAGATGGAGTTGCAGTCAGCGTAGCAACCGTATCACCTAAGGATGCGTTACTTTTTGGAAAGCTCCAAGAGGCAGGAAGCTCCGCTGCCCCAGAACATAGTCCTGAGCATCGTCATAGTGTATAGATATAGGCTTTTGTAACTTGTATATCACTCGTATAAATAACAAATTATATATCTTTGCTTTGCGTGTTGATTGTATTCGTTCTTAAATTGTTATCCTTTGTGTACAAAAGATCAATTAAGATACTCGTTTGGAACCTATATCTAAATTAAGTGCGTGACTTAAAATAAATCATAAGTATGAAAATAAACTTGCATTATTTTTGCAAAGTCTTATTATATAACCAAGAGTCTTGGCTCGTAATTTGCTAAGCTTGTACAGTGTACGTGATATTTACGCATCCTTCGTGGAATGCGCAAGGGAAAACTTACTTCAACGTCTTGAAGGTAAGGCGCCTAGCAAGGATGCGTGATCCAATGTTGATGGGTTTGCAACCCTCTTACTCAACGAGTTAGTTAGTAGGTTTACTCATCCTTTCTGCCATCGTGGGTCTTAATTAGTACATGCACGCCATGTAGGCAAAAATATAAAATAACAGTATTGACACATATAAGAATGTACGCAATAAAGTAAAATGTGTTATGGAGTTAGCTAGAAACCATAACGTTTTATTAATACTTGCAAGTGTTTGGAAAATAAAGACAATTCCTAAAGAAGAAAGGAAAATTCAATGACAAACAATTATTGGGCACACACTAAGGTGCAAGGTTGTCTGTTTGTGGGCCGTAGCCTTTCCTAAAGGTAGCATCTTTTGAGATTGCAGATATTCCAAGTGCGCGCTAGGTCATGACCTTCCATATCGCGCAACCTGTATGCACCATTACCTAGTGCATCTGTGACCTCATAGGGTCCTTCCCATTTGGGTCCAAGCTTGCCCGTGTCCTCTGCGTGGCTTGCATCATTAGCGCAGTATGCGAAGTCTCCTGGCCTGAAAGAAGTGTGTTTGACTTTTGCATCATAATACTGCTTCATTTTTGCTTTAGCCTTCGCTTCGCCTATAGCTGCGCGTTCACGCCTTTCTTCCAGCAAGTCCAAGTCTATGCGCCGCTCCTCGTCATTTGTTGTGACATTTATCTCTGCTGTGCGTATAGTTGGCATTCCAATTTCAGCTGGTATGACGGCTTCTGTTCCATAGGCAAGAGAAAATGATGTGTCTCCGGTACTGGTTTTGATTGTGGTGCGGTGCGCCCATAAAACATGTGACAACTCGTCTACCCATTTTCCTTTGTGTCTGTCAAGGCGCGCTTTTATCCCTTCGCCTAAACTGCGATTCGCGCGTTCAACTAGGCCATTGGTTTGTGGGTGTTTCACTAAAGCAAAGTGTTGTGTGATGTTCAATTGCGCGCACCAATCTTTGAATGGGTTGTCACAGAATTGTTTCCCATTATCTGATATGATTTCACCAGGTAGCCCAAAGCGACACACAATATTGTCCCATACGAAGCATTTTACCTGGTTGCCAGTGATGCTTACCACTGCTTTTGCCTCAATCCACTTTGTAAAGTAGTCTATGGCGACGATGAGGAATTTTAGCCCTCCCGCTGCAACTGGGAAAGGGCCTGCGATGTCAATGCCCCATTTATAGAAAGGCCATGGTGAGGTGATGGGGGTTAACTCTTGTTGTGGTTGGCGCGGAATTGGCCTGTGTACTTGGCAATTGCTGCATTTTTTTATCATATCTCGCGCATCGCGGTGCATAGTAGGCCAATAATATCCTGGCTGCAGAGCGCGCGCCACAACCGACCGTGGCCCTGAGTGCATACTACATGATCCAGCGTGAATTTCTCGGAGTACATAATCTGCTTGAAGAGGTCCAACACATCGGAGCCAAGGTTGTAGGAATGAACGTCGATACAGGATTCCATTTCGTAGTTCAAATCTCTGCGCTGTGCGCCGCACCCTTTGAGCGTCCTTTTGATCTTGTGGTAAAATTCCTTTGCTAATAAATTCAATGATAGGTGTCATCCACGTGGGATCCTGTTCTTCTATCACTGTGGACACTTCCATCTCTAAGATTGATTTATTCTTTAGAGTTTCTACCAATACTTGTTTTGATAGGTGCACAAAGCTTGTAGATGCAATCTTACTAAGCGCGTCAGCTTTCCTGTTGTCTCCTCTAGGTACTTGTTTGATTGTGAACCTATCAAAGCTCTGAATTAAAGACTTCGTTTTTTCAAGGTACTGGATCATGTGTTCATCCTTGGCTTCATATTCTCCTAACACATGGTTAGCTACTAGCCTGGAATCCACGTTTGCCTCTAGGTTGCGTATACCCATTTGAATTGCAATACGCAATCCAGCGAGTAGGGCTTCGTATTCTGGCTCATTGTTTGTGGCTGTGAATTCAAAGCGCAGTGCGTAGGTGAACTCTATTCCTTCTAGATTAGTAAGGATAAGGCCTGCGCCTGATCCATCCACGCATGAGGATCCGTCTGTGAATAGAATCCAAGGTTCCTGTAGATCTGTTTTTCTTGTTGAAGTTGGAGTATCGGTATCTGGCTTTTCAACAATAAAATCAGCTAATATATGCCCCTTGATTGCAGTGCGTGGTCTATACGAGATGTTATACTCGCTCAACAACACACTCCACTTTTGTAGCCGTCCTGATGCATCAGGTTTAGAGATAACTTGTTTGATTGGCTGGTCCGTGATCACAGCTATTGGGTGCGCTTGAAAGTATCTGCGCAGTCTTTTAGCTGCGAATACCAGAGCTAAGACCAGCTTTTCCATGGCGCTGTAGTTAGTCTCTGTCTTCTTCAATGCTTTGCTTACAAAGTATATGGGTGTCCGGACGGAGTTCCTATCTGTCAATAGTAGTGCGCTAACTGCTCCGTGGGTTGCAGATAAGTACATGATTAACTCTTCCCCTGGTCGTGGTGCGACAAGTTTGAGGAGTGATGCCAGATGCTATTTTAGCTGTTGGAAAGCTTCCTCTGCTTCCTCAGTCCAACGAAAGTCTCCCTTTTTGGTGCACTTCGTGAGTGTTTTAAAGAGAGGGAGTGATTTATCTGCTGACTTAGATAAGAAACGGTTTAGCCCAGCTAGCTTTCCATTTAATAACTGGACTTCTTTCAGTGTGCGCGGTGAGGGGAGATCGATAACAGCTTTTGTTTTTTCTGGGCAAGGCTTGATTCCATCAGGTTCTATTAAGTATCCAAGGAACATGCCTTCTGTCGCGCCAAAGGTGCACTTCTTGGGATTTAACTTCATGTTTATTTTTCCCAATGTTTTGAACGTCTCCTCAATGTCGCGTACTAATTCTTCCTCTGTGTGACTCTTGATGACAAGGTCATCAACATAGACTTCCAAGTTTCGTCCTACTTGTTTTTCAAAAGCCATGTCCACCAATCGCTGGTATGTTGCACCTGCGTTTTTTAGGCCAAAAGGCATTTTTGTGTAGCAATAGACCCCTTGACTGGTGTGGAAGGCTATTTTTTCTTCATCCTCCACTGCCATCTGGATTTGATGGTACCCTTTATATGCGTCTAGGAAGCATTTAAAAGGATATCCGCACAGGGATTCTACTTTCCAGTCTATCTCTGGCAGTGGATAGCAGTCCTGTGGACATGCTTTGTTGAGGTCTGTGAAGTCCACGCACATCCTCCAACTGCCATCACTCTTCTTTACCATCACTGGGTTAGAGAGCCAGTTGTGATAGTATACTTCGCGCATAATGCCTGCGTCTACGAGTTTATGTACTTCTTCCAGGATAGCTTTTGCGCGATCTGGGGCCTGGCCGCGCTTCTTTTGTCGTATTGGGGGATATCCTTGTCGGATTTGTAGCTTGTGCTCCATAATGGAGCGTGGCACTCCGGTCATGTGCTTTGGTTCCCACACAAAGATACTCAAGTTCTTTTGCAAGAGTGCGCAAACAGCTGCTTTACCTTTGTCAGATAAAGATCCTCCAATCGATATTTGTTGATCTGGGTAATCAGGATGAATAGCGACCTTTAAGTTTGGTATTTTTTCTGCGTGCTGTTCTGGAATATTCTCCACCTTACTGGTTACTGCGTTGCATTCTTTAGGTGGTACTGTGGTGTTGTAGAGGGTGACAATCCCTCCTTCTACTGGAAATTTGAGCATCCCATGTGCTGTGGATGGTACAACGCGCATGAATGATATTCCAGGTCTCCCAATGATGCCATTGTACGTTGAAGGAGACTTGATTATCATGAAATTTATCCACGTTGCTGTAGAGTGTTGCTCATCGCCCACAACTACAAGTAAGCGTAATTGTCCCATAGGCGATATCTTTTCTCCTGTGAACCCAGTCAGCGACGTCGTGGCTGGTATCAACTGATTTTGTATCTCAGGTCGTAGCCTTTTAAAGCA
The DNA here is from genome assembly GCA_030686995.1 of Artemisia argyi. NCBI lineage: Eukaryota > Viridiplantae > Streptophyta > Magnoliopsida > Asterales > Asteraceae > Artemisia > Artemisia argyi. Next base: position 161,159,376 of record CM060697.1, on the reverse strand, counting down.
ATGCTCGTACAGGATATCTGCGGATGCTCCTCCATCAATATACATGCGGCGGATGTCATGTCCCCCAGTATGTATCTCAATGGTCAGTGGCTCTATTACTGCGTTGTCCGTAGCTAGAGTGGGGAAGGATATCTCCTTTTCTGGAGAGAATTTTTGACTGACTTTTTGCTTTGTCTTGCGTTGCCATGACTGTATCATGTAGATGATGTCTTCTTTGTCTTTGGGGGGCTCTTTCTTGCCTCCAATCCTTTGTTTGTCCTTCCCTTCTTTAATGTTTTTTACGAGGTGATCCATTCTACCATCCTTTACTAATTTTTCAATTAGTTGTCACACACTCGTTAGTTGTATGGCCCTTTTGGCCGTGGTATTCATAGTATCCATTCCCGATACGCTTGTCCTCTGCGGTGTGCATTGGTGGAGGTTTTGGGAAGTTTGCGCCTTCTGTTACAAATATTTCCCTCGGAGTCTTTGTGAGAGGGGTATACTTGTCATTGTCTCGTCCACTGCGATAATTCTTGTTGCGGTTGCTGCTCTGGTCATTGGATTGTCTCCTAGGCTGTTCTTGTTGCCTATAATTTGAATAGCCTCTTTTACTGTCCGCAGCAGCTGTTTCTCCTTGGATGAAGGATCTTGTGCGCTTCATTAGTTCATCGAAGGTTTGAAGAACCTTGTCGTTTAACTTCCTAATGAGTTCTGGGTTATTGATCCCATTCATGAACCCTGAGATTTTTAGGACTTCGGGACACGCCTTTACGTGTATACACTCATCTTTAAAGCGTTCCATAAAGCGTTCCATACTAACGTGGAGTTAAACATATGGCACCACACAGGTTATGGCCAATTTTCGATAGTAGCGGCGGATTCGAAAATTTTTAGGTGATCATCAGGATCACCCGTCCCGTCATATGTTTTAACATTAGTGGGCATGCGCCTTTTCTTATGATCAGAGTAGTCGCTGATGCGCCTTGTGAAGGCATCAACTTTCTGGCGACGCCACGGAAGAGATATGTCTTCGTCTTCTTCTTCGCGACGTCTTCCTCTAGACTTCCAGTGTCCTGTTTCCTTATCCTCGTTGTCCGAGGAGTCACTGGAGGAAGAGTAATCTCTTTTGTGGCGCTTGCGCCGGCTTCCTTCAGAGGAAGAGCTTGAGGGGCTTTCACTTGGGGATATTCTCCTCCCAAATCTGTCGTGAATTCTTTTGCTCCCAGACCTGGAGGAACCTTCGCTTGGTGAATGTTGAGGTCCTAATCTGTCTTGTATCCTTCGACTACCAAGTCTGGAATGAACATTGGTGCGCCTCTCACCGTCTTCGTATTCCTCTAAATATTGTGAGTCAGATATCGTACCCAGCCTATCATGGATAGTGGTACGTCCTTCGTTATTTTCGTGTCTTCCTCGTTGGTGGCGCGGTGGTGATACTTCGCGTTCAGGACCAAAGTTGAGCCGGGCTTGCAGGCTCGTACTTGACCTTCTCCTCGCTTCTTCTTGCATGAGCGTGGTTAGAATTTCGTAATTTTGGGATACAAATTTACTCAATGTTAGATCAGGTGCGTCCTCATCCGCTGCAAGAATATCTGCCTCAGCATTGGGTACCTATCTCGATTAGGTACGCCAGGTGGCACAGTGTTGTACACTATAGGTGCCGTTTGGTGGGGAGTATTGAAGAGGGTGTGCTGAAGTTCTTCAACGCTTGGGACTACCGTGGTGGCTTGGGTAGTCCTTATGGGCAATTCTACCGCGGGGAGAGGTAGGGTTGGTCCCGTTTCTTGGTGACCAGGCGTACTGGTTGTCCCAGAAACCTGCCTAGAGGTCGAATCTTGTTGATTCTTCGTCTGGGGGTCACGTGTTTTCTCCAACTGCGGAGTCCGCTGGCTTGAGTTTTTATTCTTCGTCATTCTAGTTCTTTAGTTCTTAGTGTTGGTCCCACGGATGGCGCCACTTGTTGATACAAAAGTTGGACGTTCCTAGTTTGGGCTCTTGCTCTCGTACCAATTAGCTCTTAATGCTTGAAACCTGCGCACTAAGAAAATAAACAAAAACCGTTAGGCTTATCGTGGGATTGTCTCCCACGATTATCCTCCGGCGTGAGAGTAAGTAATCGGTTTTAAGGTTCTCGTAAAGTGTTTAGGGTTTTGTGAATCGTACCTTTAATGAGAATTATGTCATTCCTTATATAGGCGCAGAATCCTTGTAAGGTTTCGTGCTCTTTACGTTTCGCACGCATGGTGCTTATCCGGTCCGAGGATCTTTATCCATAGATAGAAGATCCTTATCTAGACCATAAATAGTTTGGTTGGGCTTGGGTCTACGTGAGCCCAATCCCTTTGATAATGCGGCCCAAATTATAATAGCCCACTCGTGGTGGGTTTGGGCCTTAGTGATGTTTATCATTTGGGCTCGTGACCCAAATATAGACTATACGTCATCAACTTGTTTGTCAGATGACATCCATGAACAAATTAAAGATTTACCATTTTCTTAAGTATCATTCTGTTAACGATGTAGTTTTAACCTTTTAGTCGTTGTCTTGCATGTACTTGGATTATGATTGTCTACAAGGACAAAATCAAGGTGGGTACATGAGGCTTACAAGATAATTATGGACTTTTGTGGCGTAGTGTTAATTTTTGTAAAAATATTCGAATTTATTATACAATAGACAGATTTGAGTACTTTAGTGATACAACTGGAAAAAAAATTTGCTACACAACAAAGTAAAAAATGACAAGTTAGATACATTTTTTAACATTTATTTATTTATTATTATTATTAATGCATATGTTATTTCTCTTATTTCTTACACAATTATTTTAAATGGATCTATGTATATTGAAATAGTGCATTCCCAGATGAACGTTTTACTCGAAAAGCTACATCCAATCATCATATCTTAATATTTATATCTAATAGGATTAAACTTTACAAATTTAATTAATCAGAACCAGCCAGCTAAAAGCACCAACTTAGCTGTTTGATTAGCACTCTAAAACATTTTATTGGGTCTGCAAACTTATAGTTCTGGATTATAAAGCTTGAATACGTCACAGACCAACAGTAATTTGGCTAGGTGGATGGTATATAGTGTACATATAAGAAGTTCCTTGTTAAAGAGTAAGAAAATCAATTCTCACTTGAAACAAAAGATACAATTTAGATGAAAAGCAGGTTTGCTAGTTAGAGTTGCATAGCTGTTAGCGGGTTACGTTTAAGGGGAACGATCAGTTGTTTAGCAAAGTGATGATGAAAATATGTGGCAATTAATTACGGAGGAAATACATACATATGTCTAATGTCAAAAGATATAAATAAAGTGTGTTTTTATGTCTATGAGTTAGCTAGATTCATATCTTATTACTCTTATTATACTAGTCTTAAAAACCATTTATCTGACAAAATCAAAACACTACATTATTCAATTGTATCATTTTAAATAGTACATAATTATGCCAAAACATCCTGTAAAATTGGAGAAAACATGCACCAAGTCAAATAATCAATTTCAAGATTTTATTGGCCTTTTTGCGACTTACCTACAACGATTTAGCTACCGACCAAGATCAGATGAATTTTTTATAAGCGTTGTTAATTAGGATTTAAGATTTTTTATAAGTTTGGAGCTCAAAGGCACACCTACATTGACTCTATTTCCCACGTGGATAATATAATAGTACGTACTACTCAAATTTTTAGTTATTAAACACAGTTGGCCTAATATATATTCGGTTTAGTACATGCAAAGTTGGATGCATGCGTGTTTCATGTTTCCCTTCACCCAATCGAAATTTTTTTATGTATTAGACTTTAGAGCATCTACAATAAATAAAGCTTTTATATACGATATTTTGTAATAAAAAAACGATTACAAGACTATTTCAATGCATAAAAGGTCTCTGAAGGATTTTTCAGCACTTCTAGCTAGTACGGTGTATTAGATTATGCATATATGTGTGAGATGATTTTGATCATGTTTTCTTTTGAAATACTTGCGCATCAATGCAAAAAGTGTTTGAAAAACCTTTTTACTAAAGAAACGTATTTATTCAAACATGTGTTGGAGATACTCTTAGGTCTGTATTGGGTAAGTTTTCAGTTCTTGATGTCATTATACATTCTAGTGCAATTTGTGAGTTCTGTCAAACTGATTCGGGTTTGTAACACTCGAGCACATGGGATTACCCAAATTGTACTTAAGTTAAAAATGTATCCAACCACGGTTTTCAACAAATGATGGAACCAAAAGCTTGTATAAGGTACAGTCTAAACTGCTCTAAATACTTTGAGTAAACTTATAAAAAGACCAAAGAACCAACTTGAAGTTAATTAATCCCAAGTAATTAAGGCATGCACTTCCCTTATAACACATTAAGTAAATAAGCTTTAAAAGATAAAACCTAGCTAGCTACTTTACTTTATGTAAACACGAATGTGACTCGTAAAACATGAGATGGTTACAAAAGATAACGGTAAGCGTAAGACGTCTTGAGTATTGACATTGTTTCCTTTATTCATTCTATAGAATTTGGATATGTGTGTACAATACATATTCAATTGTAATTTTGTGCCCTTGAACGCTCATTTTAACCTAGCTAATGGAGTAATGGTCATCAGACTCTAGTATTGATGTACACAAAAGAAATGACGAGATGGTAGACGAAGATTTTTTTTAGAAATGCTACTAATCCTCACCACACTTGCCAAACAACTATTTTTTTTTTTTTTAACTTGTTTTATTTATACCAGAACCGGGATTGGGAATGCAGGTTCCCCACACAACCTTTGCAATTTCTGTCCCATTTCTGTACCTTTGTCATTTTTACGGAAAAAAAGATGGGAACCGGGATTGTGAATCAAGGAGCATGTTTAAATAGCGCGCATTTCTTTTATTATTCAGAAAAAGAGAGACAGAACCGGGATTGTCTGTTATATTATGGGGTTTACCTATCAAGGGTAATGTGGTGTTTGGTAGTGATTATGGAACTAACCAACAAATATATCCCTCCCGGTTCTATCAGAAAAAATAAAGAAATTTTATTTAAACATGCTCCTTGATTCTCAATCCTGGTTCCCGTCTTTTTTTCCCTAAGAGTGACAAAGGTGCGATAATATATGAAACAAAAATTGCAGAAGTTTGTGTGGGAACCTGGATTCCCAATCCCGGTTCTAATATAAATAAAACAGGTTTAAAAAATTAGTAGTTTTGTAAGTGTGGTGCAGTAGCATCTCTACAAAAAAAATCGATAAACGAAGGAGGATGATCTCTCGTGAGGCCACGAGCAACAAACCATTAAATCATATTCGATATGATTCTATAGAGCTTATCATCAAACTCTTATTACCACTGTATTTCAAAATGTTAGGTCGACGTTTTTCAAATATTTGGCAAATGTACCAATATAGTTTAATTTTAATAAAGCTCAAGCGGGTGATTATATTTTAGATCTTCAATCATATGTCTATAACTAGCAGTGTATATTGTCTCCTTCCAAAGTGGCTGAGGGTTTAGTAATTTTTAATTAGATACATTTATCTTTGCATAAAAAACAATCCCACTACCAAAAGTACGAATCTTATTCATATAATATATAGATAAAAAGTACTAGTATGCCAATGCAAATAATACAAATTGACTATCCAATGGAGATTATCGAAATAGTTATAATTAAGAGACTTGGTCAATATATATAGAGTAGATTAAAGATCCTAACTATGAATTCTACACGTGCGATTTCTCATATAATTCTCAAACCAACAACTAAATTTAATTTTAAATCTTCATCTTAGCCACTTAATTTTAATAGATTTTACAATAAAAATCTCTATCTAAACCAACCCTTAAGGCTTAAGCTAGTATAATTATCAAGCTGACCTATCACATAATATTAGCGCGATGTACCCAATGATCAGAGATCGAACTAGAGGGTCTCACGAAGTCACGAGAACCCGATAAAATTTTGCTTTTTAGTGCTATTTTTTTGAAAAAAAAATCGAATTTTCTTACCGGTCCCAATGCATTGTGATTTATGTTATTGTTTAATTAGTCTATAAATAGATGAAAAATGAACTTAATTTTCTTTAACCTCAAACATTTTAACTGAAAATCGTATTTTTTTTATACTACCAGTTAAAGAAAAGTTATGCACCACCTAGTCACTTTTATCTTTGATTCCCTCCCTGCCAATGATTATTGTTAATTAAATTATTCAGTTTGGCCCTATCGAACAACCCTAAAGTATATGAACGTTGCTTTAGTAACTTATTAACGTACCCTTGTTCACACATGATATTGGCACACCTCCCCATGATATATAAATCCAACATGATGCATGTGAATTACTTGTACCATAATTCACAACATCATGATGAATCCTAAAGTCATTATGGTTCCATATCCAGCACAAGGCCATGTAACACCCATGCTTAACCTTGCATCCGCTTTGAGCCACCTCGGTCTTGAGCCAGTGGTCGTAACACCGGAGTTCATCCACCAAACCATTGTTAATAAAACCGATGTTTCTTGCATTTCCATTCCTGATGGTTTGGATGAAGAGACACCACGTGATTTCTTTGCCATTGAGTTTGCCATGGAGAATAACATGCCAATGCATTTGGACCGCTTGGTTCGTGAACTTAATGGTGAAGATGGTGGTGGAGTTGCATTCATGATTGTGGACTTATTGGCGTCGTGGGCATTGAAAGTTGGCAATGATTGTGGTGTCCCGGTGGTTGGATATTGGCCGGTTATGTTTGTGGCCTATCAGCTGATTGCTGCCATCCCCGAAATGCTATCTCTTGGCATCATCTCAGAAACTGGTAAGATTGTTAAATTAAACTTGAATGAATACGATCCATTGATTCAAAGACAGTCTAATACCTCAAACATAAGAAATACGGATTAACAGATAAAAAATATTTTTGGACTTAATCTTCATACTTTTCGATCTGAGTTACAGTTTTAATTACACTAAGTAATATGTGCGTGTTCTATCTATGTTACTATGTATCTATTATGTCGTCCTGTCTTGTGGAAAGGTAAACGAGCTAAAGAATTTGAGTTATATATACTAAGCTAGCTAGGTTATGTAATCATATCAATTATATACTCTAGCTGTATATGTTAATCAAAGTAAGTGAGGTGCTTGTTAATTTTACCAAGTTCAAACTAGATTTGATTAAAAGAAGTACATGTATCAATCACACATAAAAAAATATGTTTAATACAAAATGCTAGCTAGGTCATAAATTATAACGTGATAGCTTAGAAAAGGTTTAAATTTCTAGTATGCAAGTCATTTGGAGGGATTAGCTTTTCAAGAAAACTACTTCAGCTGGGTAAGAAAATTTTCAGACTAAATTAAAACAAATTAAAAATGGCCTAGGGTTAGATCCCAACTCCCGACTAATTAGGTCAATGAGAACAAGTGCTCATCGCATGGGATTGGGTCCTTGGGGAAGGGTCTGGTTGGCATCAAAAGATGCATGGCATCAGGGTGTTCCCACCGATTTACACCTTTTGAAGAAATTAAAGTAAGGACAATTTTTCATCCAGCGTATGTCTTTTTAGAGGAACCCTAAATGTCTATCAGAAACTTAGATACAAATTGTCAAATTAAGTTGTTTCAAATGAAAGCTAATGAAATAACCTGTCTTTCAATACTTGATAAAGTGCTTGGACTGTAAGCTTAATTTACCACACATGATTTATGAGAAATGGTCTATAGCTGCATGATTGTTAATTTATTTGACTAAATATGTTGCAAAACATGTAGGTATTCCACAAAATCAAGGCCCCGTGTACTTGGGACATGATCAACCTCCTTTAAGCACACAAGATTTACCATGGCTTATTGGTAACTTAGCTGCAAGAAAATCAAGATTCAGGTTTTGGACAAGAATGTTGGTCCGAACAAGAACCCTTTCACAAATCCTTGTAAACACTTTCCCTGAAGAACATCACATCGAACTTAACCTACCAAATCAATACCAAAAACATCCAAAGATAACTCCAGTTGGGCCTTTGACACAACATACTAAAAATGTAAACCTTAAATATTCAAAAGAAGATACGAGCTGTTTAGATTGGTTAGACCAACAAAGTGAACGCTCGGTTGTTTACATCTCCTTTGGCACTTGGGTTAGTCCCATTTGCAAAGCAAAGGTGAGAAACCTTGCTATATCTTTGGAATCATCCAAGCATCCATTTATATGGGTCCTTGGTTCCAAATGGTGTGACGGGCTCCCAAAAGGGTACGTGGAGAGACTGTCAAGTCGAGGACTAGTGGTTTCATGGGCCCCACAAAGCGAAGTGCTACGACATAAAGCAGTAGGGTGTTATCTAACACATTGTGGGTGGAACTCCACTATCGAGGCTATACAAAGCAAGGTGAAATTGTTGTGCTACCCAATAGCAGGTGATCAGTTTGTGAATTGTGATTACATTGTAAAATTTTGGCGAATTGGGATCAGGCTGAATGATTTCGGAGAAGAAGATGTTCATAGAAACTTAAAAAGTGTGATGGATGATATAGAAATGGGACAAAGGTTAGCTAAATTGAATGAAAGAGTCTTCGGGGTGGAAACTAGTTCAAGGGTGATCAGTAACTTGAAAAAATTTGTTGAAGATTACACTCGAGTTACCTACAATCAAACTTTCATGACTGAACACTAAAAAGTTATTATTGATATCTTGGGTCTGTTAAATTGGTGTGAAGATTTCTGTCTAAATTTTAAAATGCTACTTTTGATGAGTGTTGGCTTGAAGTGTAAGAAATATCAAAACTTAATCTAATACAATGTCAATCTTTCCATCTAATAGAGATAATAGGCCTAAAGGACCAACCAGTCCGGTCCTTGATCTCTAGATTTTCCTTTTCTCAATTTTACGCCTTGGTCTCGGTCCGATGACCAGGGCCGTTTAGTGAGTTTCGATGACCTTGAGCATAGCTAAACGAGTAGGCCATTTTTAAACGCAATATTAGTATATATATATTTAAGCCAGGATTAAAATGTTAACACTAAAAAATATAAATAGATACTACTACTATAAGATTACGAATACGAGAAGTGTACTATTGGACGTCAATCTTCTTTTATGTCCTCTGAAGTATTGGACCTAATGCTTTGGCCCAGCCCACCCATACCTGACAAACCATTGAACCGGTACCCGCCGACCCATCTGAACCAGATGAGTTAAACTATTATAGGTAGGGGTGTTCATCGGTTCGGTTATCGGTTAATCGATTTATTCGGTTCGGGTTGTTCGGTTAAAAAAAAATTTGGGTCATAACCGAAAACCGAACCGAACCGAAAATATCTATAACCGAACCGAACCGAAGTTCGGTTCGGTTATGGGTCAAAACCGAAAACCGAATTTTTTACTTAAATTACACTATTTATATTTTTTTTTGAATTTAATTATATATATTTTTGGCAAAAAAAATATTTCAAGCATAAAAATGTATTTTTTTATATTAGTATAAAATTTTAATGGATATTTTTTATATTTAAAATAATATAAATATATAAAAAATATATATATTTATATAAATTCGGTTTTCGGTTCAGATAGCTAAACCCATATCCAAACCGAAAACCGAATTTTTAATTCGGTTCGGTTCGGTTTTAACAAGTTTGGTTGGGTTATATGTTCGGTTCGGTTCGGTTCGGTTCAGTTTTCGGTTTATTCGGTTAATTAACCTAACCGTGAACACCCCTAATTACAGGGACTTTTAATACAAATCATCCGTAGCAAGGGTTCAACCACCGATCCAGTTCTAAAAATGTCCACCACCGGCGCCGCCGCCGCTAGATTATTTTCACGGTCATCTTCCCTCCGTAGCGCAGCCGCCGCCAGAGTCTCCTCCGCCGCCTTCCGATCAATCCCCACAAAACCTCTTTCTCATCGCATATTCAGGTGTCCAGTTGAACTGAGTGTGTGTTTGGAAAAAGTGCAACCGTTTCATACGGTGACTGCTTCTGCTTTGATGACGTCAATGCTGACTCAATCTCGAAATACTTACGCTTGGCTCTCTGAAGGTATATTCCCTTGTTTCAAATTTTGTAAAAGATATGCCCTTTTGAGGAGGTCAAGTGCCTTACCACGGGACATTTGGTGATGGTTAACAATATGACTCTGATCAAATTTAGTAATTACTTAGGATGTTATTGAGGTTGGAAGTTATTACTTTTGACATTAGTAGTAACTTGTTGTCTACTAGCGTAATATTTATACCTAATCAAGGGAACAATGCTTTAGCGTTAGTTATTTCTACTAATAATCAGTGTTCTTAGTAAAGTAGATTATCACTGCGTGGTCGAATTAGTATGAGAAATGGAGATGCAATTTTTACTTGATTTATGTACTTTGAAGGGTTTGTAGGGCTTGTGTTTAACGTAACCATGAGTTAGCACCAAATTTCCATTTTTTCATGGTTTGGATTTTGGAACATGTGAAGGTGTGAATCAGTGAATGATTATCATTCATTAATAAGGCAAGGAAGAACAATGTTTATAAATGCTTTCCTCGTAAACCATCATAGCACTAAGCCAGTAAAAATGTTGGTGCTCCGTGATCACGTTTATTTTTTCGTGTTTAATACGTAGGTATGAAATCCTACTTTTCTAATATCCAATGTCTAGTTGAGAATGAAACTTCTCTATTAAGATGTGGATATTTCATCCTTAACCATTTCAATTGAACATGTCTTACTTAATTGTCAAGGCTGACAGCCAGACAAAACTCGCTAAAAGTTCAAGAAACAAAAGGTTAATACTTGATACTAGTTTGGGTGGGTATTTGTTGTCATTTTTCAAGCATCTGATCTTAATACAACGTTTTACTTATGATGCTGTTTTTCATATTTAATTGTCAAGGATTTGTTAATTCTGACCATGGTGCGCATGTCTATTGCATTTCTGATACAAAGTTAAGAAAATCCAGATGCATAATCTGTGTATATTTTTTACTTATTAGGGGGTGTTTGCAATTTCTTTCTTGTCCTTGGTCAAGGTGATCAACATCTGGTTATAAATGTGTCACCTGTCTGTCAAAGATCTGCTCTGTGACTTCGACATCAAACACTGAGTTTCTATTATTATGAGAAAATGATACGAGTAGTTGCTAGTTCTAAGATTAAGACATCAACTATTGGTGCCGAACTTGTAACATGATGATTAGCAGTTATGGATCCGAAATAGTATCATTTTGTGAATTCTTCTCTTTTCTGCCATGGATTTTTTCTCATTTAGTTTACTGCATGAGTTTTTATGTTCAGTAGTGAATCGTTTATATCTCATTGCTGTAAATGCAACCTAATGACGCACATAATCATCAATTCTTTTAACGTTATATGGTGTTTAATCTTTTTCAAGATTGATCAATTTAAGGTTGTATCAAAGGCTGTTAACTTCTGTTGTGTTTTTATTTCATGATCTGTTTTGTTGATGCATCTACTTTTTCTGCTACTTGTTTTGTTATAGATTCATGAGTATGCCGTTTTGGTCTCTTCTACTAGCGTCCAGAGGAAAACAAGCAGAACGACGGAAGGATGAAGTGAAATGTGAATTTTGCTATTTTGACGATAATATGGCCATCAAAATTGTTGGTCTTTGATTTAACTGGTAACTTAAACCAAGTAGTTATGGTTTCCAAACCAGTGATTGTCATTGGTACCTGTATTTTTGTGGTTTTTTGATGGCTTATATACTTTGTTGTAGTGAAATGTGATTACATTTTGAAGTAGTTGTATTAGATGCTTATAATAAAAGTAACTGGTGATAGAATCTAATACTCCCTGGTTTATAGATCAATAAAGCATTTCATTGTAGGCTACAAAATGTGATGTTAACAATCACTCGGCAAAAATGAGGAAACAGATGCGCGTCTACTCTTCTAGGATGGTCTATGTGTCTGAAGTTGATAAATTAGCTTTTTTTATATACAAAAATTGACTTCCGAAGTCAAAAGTAAAATAGCTGATTAGAACTGAAGCTTCAAAACTGTTTTATCCATCCTATCGCAGAGCAGAAACCAAAAAAACCACCACAGAAAATGGATGGCTGAAATCGAACATAGTATATTCTCAAGTTGTTATAATATGGTTTATACCCTTGAACGTTTATACTAAGAGACATAAAACTATTCATTTTATTATAGAAGATACATGATTTTACATGAAATACAAACAGTCACAGAAATCTCTACTCAACTTTCTTAGTTTCAACCAAAGTCAACGTCTTCTCTTGCTGTTGACCTTCTTCCTCTTCTTCAACATTCAGTGGTAACTGTTGTCTATAGCATCGAAAGATCACCAAACTTATGAATGCTGCACACAAATACACAGATAAACATATTAACGCCACTAATTTTTTACCCTGAGGTTTGAAAATCTTTGCAAAAGCTAACACCTTAATTCCTTAACTTTTAAAACTCAATCGAAAAACTTACCTGCAAATATTCTGGTCTTGATCGAAGTCAGATTCCAAAAGGCTGTAATCACTGATCCTACAACTATTTTCTTGTGAGAGCAACCTCCCCATGCTTCCATTATCCGTGCTTTCAGGGATTCACCTGGTGCGTATAGAAGTTCAAAATTAGGCTTGTAATATTTTTGCAGGTATAAAGAAATGTGCCTGTATGATATTATTCTTACCTTTACTGCATATTTGTTTTGAGTATAATGAGTACAATTTTGGGCCAGTGAAGCCAATAAAGAACCCTAAAAAGATGCAAACACAAAATGTAAGCTTACAGTATTGATAACATAATCTGGGTCAAAAACCATGTTGAAATTGCTCTTACCAAGTGCACAAAGTCTCTTAAATGTAACTATGTGACCATATTCGGATCCAAGAAGTAACAATGGTGCCACCTGAAAGGATACACCATGGTCTTAATTCTTAAAGCAATGCATATTGTAAACTGAAGTGAACTAAATTTAGCGGGATTATGGATTTACTTTAAGGGTCATGGATGGTTCGCCAGAGAACAACTCTCTAGCTTTTGAAATAGCAAAATTTACTGCAGGAAGTACAACTCTAGCCGCTCTTAGAATGTCGTCTTCTTTAAGCCTCACTTCTCTCTTAGTTACGGTGCCATTCCTATTTTAGTTTGGGACTCCAACAAGTTAAACAAAGCTGAAGATTGTTGATCAACATTTTAAGATTTTGATATAAACAACGTTGCTAACCTTTGGGCAAGCGAATTTGAGAAGAAGGAAATACCCAAACACAGAATGCCAAGTTGAGACATCAAAGAAAGCATACTGAAAACAAAGATCAAACAAGTTTCATTAATAATATCCAAATACACAAACATAAACTGATTATGTCCAACTTCAAAACCTAAATATCAGATAAGCAATTCCGAAAGCAATGCCAAACACTCCATACCTGAAGGTAACGCCTGTTGTAAAGCAGGACGACAAGAAACAAAGCGAGCCAAACCCAAACCAAAGCGTCGATTTTGCCACATCATTCCACATTATCAGATCATTAACAAACAGCCCAATTCGATCAAAATCACACCCATAGTCATCATCACCGCCTTCTGCAAATCGCAACAAAATCAAATCATCAAAAACTAAAAACAATCCAAAAACCAAAACCTAAAAAAGATCCAATCTTTACTCACTTGGTGACGGAATCGACTGACAAGAACTCGATTTATCCTTCTTAGACCTACCACTATGCCTCCTTTTCTTCACCTTATTAGCAACAACCAATTCATCCCCCAAAACCAATTCTTTATCCTCTCTAATCTCCTGCTCGATCCGCCTCCTGGACCTCCGTCCATTTCGCGGAGAACCCACATACCCAAACCTATTCTTGCACCTTCTACGCGAACCATACGCATCCGACACTTCTTCGCACAAATCCACTCGGTTCTTGGACCTTTTAGCACCAGGAGAAGGCGAAAGGAGCAAGAGATCATGTAATGACAAAGGGTTTGTGGGTTTTGGAGATATCGTGTTTTTAGGCGAGTACGATACTAGATCGAGTGACAACGCTGTGATCGGCTCTTGGGAACTCGTTCGGGCGAGACGAGAAGCCGATTTTGTTCGGGTTTTGGTGTCGGATAGGGGGGTGTGTTTGGTGTAAGGTGGTGGTGAATCCATTGTTGTTGTTGATGTAATGTGATTAATGATTGGGATGTTTGGTTTATAAGAGTTGGGGTTTAGGATACAGGTAGCCGTTAGGGGGTTTTATATTTGAAAATAGAAAGGTGGGAAGAAGATGATGTGATTTGGGAGTTTGTGCTTAAATGAATGAATATTATTTTTAACGGTTATAAATGTCGACAAAAAAAAATTGGAGTTTTTTTTAGTTTTGTGGGGTAAATGTGTTGTGTGGTAAAAAGTGAGGATTCGTTGTGTTTCTTTGACATAATTGATTTTTATTTATTTTTAAAAAGTTGTCAGTACATTAATTTGGTGTTAAGTGTAGGCCACATGTCATGGTGACCATTATAGACATATCAGGGTTTTTTTTTTTTTTTTTTTTAATATATACAGTAATAATTTTATAATCAATTTAGTATAAAAAGACACTTAAACACAAATATATCTAAAAAAATATCTAATTAAATAACACCACACTCATACACAAGAAAGAAGAAAGTAACTGGTCGTGTTTAAGACCGACTTGTTCTCTTTATGGATTGAGGACGCATCAAGTGAGGTGGTGTAAGGGGAGGGATGCGTCCCTTTTGGTGGTTGACCATGCACTCGACCTACCCATTACACTCGGTTTTAAGATTAATGCATGTGCATAAGCGAAACACTTTATCAAAAGAATTTTGTTCAAGTGTTTTGGTGTGAAGTGCTCAATTTGTACCTAGTTCATGTAAGAGTGTTGTCTTATTGTTTCGCTCAGAGGATGATTAAGAATTTGACAGAAGAATTTTAACAATGAGTGTATTGTTTTAATTGTATCAATTTTCATCGCAAATATTCAATTGACCGGTTAAACAAGATTAAGAGAAACAATAAAATGTAAATAAATTAAATTTCAACTCCTAGCTAAAGTCATTGAAACATATGTTCGTTGTTTAAGGTTTTATCCTTATGAGAAAGGTTACTCACCGAAAAAAAAAAAAAAAAAAAAAAAAAAAAAAAAAAGAAAAAAAGTGATCATTTAGAAAAAAATATATGATCTTATTATTTCAGGTGATGACTTATATATGTTTTAAAAAGTAGGTTGTTCACATTAGTATTCACTCATATCACCATTTACCAACACCAAACATTCGTAGTGGTGACCACCAAACCAACCATATAAACGTACCCCACTTAAGCTCAAATATCCGACAATACACACACACACACACAAAACAATCAAATTTGGTTCGGTGGTCTGGATATGGGTGATGACGCGTGATAGATACTTAATTAATAAGAATAGGAATAGGATAGTTTTATTGATAGTGGCCCAATTCGAGAAGGGTAATGTCTCCTTTTACAAGTCTCCTTTTACAGGAAAAGACATGAGAGAAATTGAAGTGATTATGACAATGATAAGAGACCTATTATTTATACTATCCTATTCTTAAAATTAAGTATCGTAACTGCCAATCAAGTGTGGTAATTGCTCCCTGATTCGGTAATTGATTTGAGTAAATTCAGCCCGTTGACCATCAATTGTTTTGACCAGTGGATCCAGCCAATTTCCCTCCTGATTTACCTCCACCTATTTTCCCTTTATCCACTTGTAATTGGGCTTGATTTGACCCAACTTGACCCGATCCAGTGTGAACCCGGTTTGTATCAATACATCCGGCCCCAAGAGACGACTTGTCCTCAAGTCGGGTTAGAGGAAACTGAGCTTCTGGTCCAGCGTTGTCCAACTCAACGATTTCAGCAGTGAGGTGGCTAAATGTTGCAGAAAGTTGGAGATTTGGTGGAAGTCCCTGTAACTTGTACTCCTTACCATCTATAGTGAACTTCATGAACATCTCTTTCCAATTTGCTTGAACCGTGTTAAGTGTTGCTAACCATTGAATACCGAGTACCACATCGACTCCCCCCAAGGCAAATTGACAGAAGTTTTGTTTTATCTGCAAGTTAGAAACCTGCAACACAACATCGTTACAAATCCGGTTGCATCGGAGGACATCACCATTCCCAATTTGGACTCCAAAAGGAGAGATAAAATGGGTGATGAGATTCAGCTCACTGACTAACTTATCCGAAATGAAATTGTGTGTGGACCCGCTATCAATCAGAATTAGGACTTCAGCCTTGTCTAAAATGCCACGAAGTTTCATGGTTGTTAGAGAAGAATGACCGAATAGCGCATGGAGGCTGATTTTAGCCAATTCACTGGTCTGTTCGAGTTCATCTTCTGCTGCTCCTTCCCCCTCATCAGCAATCTCAAGAAATTTGAAAGTCCCCGTTTTACAACGATGTCCGGGGCCATATTTATCCCCACATCAAAAGCATTCCCCGCGTATGTACCTGGCCTGTTTTTCAACATCAGAAAGACGACCTTCATTTGGTTTCTTGGTTGTAGCAGTCGATGGCAACAAACTGGTTTCTGTTGGTTTAGAATCCGGCTGAGAGGGTTTCGAATTTGGGGTCCAAGAAGCATTTTTTCCGGGTCGGTTGGTGGTGAGTTTAGATTCAAACTCTAGAGCCAGACTCATGGCACTATATACCGTACGGGGCTTGTGAATTCGTACATCTGCTTTTAATTCATCTTTGAGGCCATTTAGGAATAACCCCAAAAGACAATGATCAGGCCAATTAGAAACCCGAGAGGATCTCTTAGCGAATTCCTGTCGGTATTCCTGCACCGAACCAGTTTGTTTAATGCTACAAAGGAACTCATCCGGGTTCTGGAATTCTGCCGGGCCAAAGTTTTTGGTAAACGCCTGGACTAATTCTTCCCAAAAAATGAATTGACCATTGGAGAGCCATGAATAGAGGTCCCCTTCTAAGGCATCCCCTTCTAAGTGCATTGAAGCTATCTCTACCTTCTCTTCATCTGGTATTTGATAATACCTGAAGTATTTTTCTGCTTTCAGCAGCCAACCACGAGGGTCTCCACTGCTAAAAATCGGGAAATCAATTTTGTTATAGGGTTTATGCGTCTGTCGACCCCTCCAACTCCAAGAACTTTCCCCCCTCCGTATTCCTGCTTCCTCTGGGTCGTTCTTCATGCTTTAGAGCTGCTATATCTTCCTTCATCGTTTCGATTGCCTCCAATTTTGTGGCTATGGCAGCCAATTGAGTGGCAATTGGATCTGAATTGTTGTTGTCACTATTTCGGGTTTGCACCATCTTTCGTTTCCCGAAAATGGAACCAAATGATAGATACTGAATTAATAAGAATAGGAATAGGATAGTTTTATTGATAGTGGCCCAATTCGAGAAGGGTAAGGTCTCCTTTTACAGGAAAAGACATGAGAGAAATTGAAGTGATCATGACAATGATAAGAGACCTATTATTTATACTATCCTATTCTTAAATTTAAGTATCGTAACTGCCAATCAAGTGTGGTAATTGCTCCCTGATTCTTTGGTAATTGATTGGAGTAAATTCAGCCCGTTGACCATCAATTGTTTTGACTAGTGGATCCAGCCAATTTCCCTCCTGATTTACCTCCACCTCTTTTCCCTCTATCCACTTGTAATTGGGCTTGATTTGACCCAACTTGACCCGATCCATTGTGAACCCGGTTTGTATCAACGCGTGAAGGAGGGGGAAGGCGCGTTGTGAAGAGCTACATTATGGTTGGTCTAAGCAAATTTAGTACTACATCTCCTATGGCCAAAGTACTTCAAATTTCAAACAAAACCTATGGCCAAAGGCTCCCTGTTGGTAGTATAGAGAGCCTCCATCACTCGAGTACATTTGGATTCTTTAATTGTTTGTCCAGTCTTCCTTTAGTTACAATGTTGCCTCCACAAGTGAAACCTCAACCCTTTAATTATGTGAATCTCAATGTAATTCACATCGAACGATCCAAGTTATACAAATAACAGGATGGTCAGTAAAAGATTAATTGTTCTATGCTTTTTATTTTTGTTTTGAAAATGAATAGTTCCTCTACAAAGAGATGTGCTTTTCAACTTTTTAACAGATTCGAATACAACAAAGGATGTGTGTGATTATATGAATAATAATTTTCGTATAAAAAGATCCAAGAGAAAGTCATTACAATATGTATGAGAGCAAAGCGTTCCAAGACGGACACAAATGTATAATTTTCAAACATGAATGATATCGGGTGGTGGAACTTGACCATTTTAATAGGGAGCGCCAAGGGAGTATGGACCTTCTTAGCCCCCATGAAACTCTGCACTGATATCAATGACCTGATGTCCAGATTGTATAGTGCAAATTAACAGAACATATCTAGTGCTTGCTTGCATGCCTTTGGCAAAATGCTTTAAGCCTCTTAAGTCCCTCTTCCAGGGCAGACGGCTCAATACCAAATGTAACACGCACCCAATCCTTCATTCCCAGCACAAACCCTGAAAAACATCAACACTACTTAACTTGTAATTATCCCTTACAGCATAAATCAACATAAATGTAGTACGCATTTATAATAGAGTTCTGCATCAAAATAAGGTCAAGTATGACTTCTTGGGTCAAACCGTCTAACGAATTAGCTTTCAAAATTTATAGGATATGGGCAGCTCAAAACTTTCTATAACGGATACTATCTTTTACTTGAGAAGTTATATAATTGACCTTGAAAGTCAGAGTATATACCATTTGACCTTGAATGTTAAAGCATATCTTTCTTTCAACAGTGAATCGGCTTACCAGGCAAAAGGATGACAGACTCCTCTTTAGCAAGTTTTGAGCAAAATTCCATATCATCGTTTATGCCTTGCAGCTGTGACAAGTCTAACTTGACCTGCAATTAACATTTTATGAAGTCAAACATCTAAAAAATTATATTTTGTAATAAAAATTCCCAATTACATTTTCTATACCATTAGAAAGAAAGATGCTTGAGGCTTTTGAAGACATGTAAAACATGGGATCTCCTTTAGCCATTCATAACACATTTCACCATCTTTTCTCATTATGCCGACAGTCTTGACAAAAAAATCTTCTGGTGTATTTTCAAGAATTTGAGGAAGAGCCGCCTAATCCCATAAACCAAATCATTATCTTTCTGATTAGCAAAACATGTGGCATGTGTCTATACTCAAAGCATGAACAACATCACTAAAGAACATAGCCGCAGTGTGCCAAGAAGTATCATTTTAAGTTACATACCTGTATGAAAGTTGAAGCTTCTGAATTGTAACTAAGAGATTTGTTAATACAGTCTACGATCTGAAGAAAAGGTAGAATTAAGATCACTAATGAGAGAAAGTATGACTATAAATTATTTAAAATCTAAACTGAAAAAATCCAAGTTGAGTGAGGAGTGCATTATATAATATCTGGCCATATATCAATATAAATGATACATCTATAGGGATATTGGATCTCTATATTGGAGAAATTAGCCTCAAAAAAGAGGACATACCCCATGGTCTTCAAAAATGCCATTTGGATCATTTCTGGATATCCAGCCAATCCTCCATCCAGGTACCATCCACTTCTTTGATAGAGACCCAAAGGTCAATACAGGCGCAATATTGGCAAAGATCCCCATTGGCACAAAGGAGTTACTCTCAAACGTTAAGTTTGCATAGGCTTCATCCGATATCACTAATATTCCCAGCTTTCTAGCAGTCTCAGCAACCTTCAGATAATAAATTATTCAAATTACAAAAAAATTAGATAACCTAACAAAGCGTAAATTCATAAGACCAAAGTAGACTACAACTTGCACACCTTTTGTAGATGATTAGGTGTGAATATATTACCGCAAGGATTCCCAGGATTGATAATGACTATAGCAACAGTTTTATCATCAGCCAATTTTTCAACCCCGTTTAAGTCAACCTCCCAGCCTCTATCTTGAAGAAGGTCAAAATGTCTGATTTCGAGTTGATAAAGAGTGGCAAGAGCCTCATAGGCTGGATAGCCAGGTTTAGGAAGCAAAATGTTTGCACCTGGATGTTTCAGCGCAGATAACACAACTTCAATTGCTTGCTTAGCACCGAGCGTTACATGTACATCATCAGGAGATAGTTTATAAGGGAGGTTGCTAGAAAGGTACTCAGCCAAGGACCTATCGTTACACAAAACACTTGATTATAAACGTTGACACTTCAAGACACAATTACCTATCTCGGGCTTATTACAAGTCATCAATACAATACTACCCATTAAACTTACTTTTGTTACATATACTAAAGCATTCATAAAATCTAAAACAGATTTCCAACATATACCTACACGGCTATACTGATATAATCCAATGCAAATGACAAGTAAAAACACGATAATGAATGAAAACCGGTGAACAAACATTTGAAAAACCGAACTGGCGGCTTTCCCTATTCGGTCCTGTCTGTGCTCAAGTCCCTTTGCTTAACAACTGCCTATATTCCTATATTAACAAATACTTATAAGTGTTTGAATCAGCAGTAGGATTATAAGTGTCAAGTGATGGAGGTACTACACTACTACTTAACTTCAAGGTCAAACTAGGTAAAGTCAGACTTCAAACTGTTAGTAGAATCTCCTTTCCTTATTTAGAAACTTGATATAAATTTCATATTACTCAGCTCAGGAATAATCATTCAGGTGCAAAATACCATTGAATATACAGAAATCAGAAGTGACAAGTAATAGTACCTTCTTGCTTGAAGCACACCTCCTTTAGGTGCATAACCATTATTTTTGGCAGAACGAAGAGCATCAACAACAGCATCTTCAGCTACTTTACTCGTTCGAAAACATGGAAACAAAGAAGGATCACCAATACTTAAGGGAATAACTGGCCTTTGATCACTTGGATTAAGGTTTGTTTTAACATCATCAATAACACCTTTTATTGAAAAAGAAGATGCTATCTTTAAGTCCTTATTTCCTTTAAAGTTCCACTGTTTCATACCCATTTTCTTTCTTTGGTTTCCAATCAAGTTGCTTAAGGAAATAGTTAGTTATTGGTAGATATATTGAACTACTGAAGTCCATGTACTTGGTACACCATCACTGATTGTTTGATACTCAAACTAAAGTTAATTCAATCATTTTCCACCACGTGTATTTCGTCCATCTCAAAGTATTTGTTTGCGTTTTCATATTAAGTTGTCTCAAATTAATTTAAGATATAAGTAATTAATTAGTTTGAGGTAAACTATTCTTTTGAAAAAAAAATATATATATAGTAATAATTATGATTTTTTTAAACTGCGTACTTTTGTCATATAACAATTATTTTAACACGGAAGAAGTATATACGGAGTATTAAACAATCTATTGCGTAAACTAATACAACTTCCAATCTTAAAAGTTAATAATGCTTCCTTATCTGTCACGTCTTTTCCTACATTTTGGACCATGTTTTCTCGATGGTGATGTTTGGTTTCTTATATTGAATTACCGTGTGTATAAAAATGAGTGAGATTGTTATTGTCTCAGTAAGTTTAAGATTCGACCCAATATTGTTTCCAAGAGCTTTACAAAGTCGTACTATTACGGCCTTTCGGGTATAAATATTCTAGTTAATTAAGGATTTATGTTAATTTGTATCACTTAATGATCGGCCAAGACTAGAAAATACATGTTGTATGTCCACATACGTTAGTCCATGACCCTGCATCGGTTAGGCTGCCCGTAATGATGACCAACTCAGGACAGATGGCACCATTGTCACATCAATTTTTTTTTCTTCTCTACAACAAGTTCATGCCAGCAGGCCATAATGAGATGACCGATAACACTACCAAAAACATTTCACTTAAACAATTAAATAAAACACACACACACACAAACATAGTCATACGACTCGGTCCTATTTAAGACCGAGTCATTTGTTTTTGCATGCAAAGACGCGTCTTCAACTGGGGCGTAATGGGTGGGACCGTGGGACACGTCCCATCTGGTGGTCGACCCTGACCAAGACCGATGCATCACGGGGAGTCTTAGACCATGTAAAATCTGGCGTTCTAGTATGGATTTGCTTATTTGTTTTTGCTTTTGTTTATCGCATATAGGCCATCAAAAGGTAACTTCTCTACTCCATTTCACTACAAGTCTTAAAAGTATGTTACTAAGATCAAATAAATCCCTCGCTAAGACGTTCATCGTTATTCAGTCTGACCCTCAAAAGCAAAGACACGTATATAAGATAGACAAACTCAATGATAAAGTTTAGAGAAAAAAAATTTGTATAAGATATGTCAAACATAATCCAATAACGCGTAGCTCAGTTGGTAATTCTTAGCACCCGCGTAATTACAACCGCTGAGTGAGTCATGTATGTCTCATGTTATAGAAAGACAGTTGATTATGGGTCGTTCGAGTTACCAGTTATTAACATTTTGCATCTAATTATAAATATGAATTTGACATTTCAATCAACTTCTTATTAAAAAAAAAAAAAAAAAAAAAAAAAAAAAAAAAAAAAAAAAAAAGGAATTGCGCATATGCTCAATGATGTAATTGGAGTGACTGAATTACAATTACATTGTAAAACCTAAGGGGCCGTTTGGTTCGCCGTAATTTGACGTAATTGGATGTAATTGTAATTTAATTACATTACGTAGGTTGTTTGTTTCGCAGAATACATGGAATTGTAATTCAGATTACATTACGTAGGATGTTTGGTTTGCATTGTAATTGTAATTCAGCTATTACAATTACATCAAATGAGGTAATTCAGATTATATAGGAAGTTGGATGGAAAGTTCTGAATTATATTGTAATTCAGAATTATTATTATTATTATTATTATTATTATTATTATTATTATAACAATAAAATAATAATAATATTATTATTAAAATAATAAAAATAATAATAATAATAATAATAATAATAAATATAATTATAATTATTATATAAAAATAATAAATATTATTATTTTAAAATTTAAATAATAATAATAAATAATATTTATTATAATAATATAATAATAGTAATAAAAATATAATAATAATAATAATAATAATAATAATAATAATAATAATAATTAATATTTAATATAAATATTAAAATAATAATACATTAATATGTATATAATAATAATATTTATTAATTTTATTATATTTATATAATAATTATAATAATATTTATTATTATTATTATTATTATATAATTATAATAATACTTATAATAATATTTATTATTATTATTATTTATTTTTATTATTTTTATAATAATAATAATAATAATAATTATTATTATTATTATTATTATTATTATTATTATTATTATTATTATTATTAAAAAAAATTTAATATTTTTTGTATTACAATTACGTTGAGATCCAACCAAACAAAGTGACAGAATACAACACATTACAATTACAACACATTCAAACTCTTTGAATTACAATTCATTCAAATTCCAATTTCTTTAACAGATTAAAATTCCTTTCAAAATATACTGCAAACCAAACGCACCTTAACAGTCTACTTGTATTCAGTTTGTAAAAACTAGCATGTATCCCCCTCGCGAGGTTTATAAAACATTTAAATTAGTAAAGGCGAGGCTATGAACTCACCGTGAACAAAGGAAGTGATGCAAGTAACACAACGGTGCCAGAAAGTATGGCAGAACAGTATGAGTATAGCACAACGAACAAGCAAGTGAAGAATGAGCCGCGAAAGTTCTACGATGAACCTAAAAAGACATACACGTGTCTTAGTTTTTGAAAATAAATATTTATGCCATATGGCTATATGTTATATAAATTATGATCTTAATTGTGTATGGTATACATATACTAAATATATAACAAGTTTTAGTTTGACACTAAAGAGTTATTTATAAATATGAATTTATATTCTTTATAAAAGTCAAGTGTCAAATTTATATTTGTTTCTAAGTCCAAAATATGTTATGAAGGTCCAACGATGAGTCTAAGGTTCAAATTTAGTCCAAGGGTCCCTTTTTTTAATCAAAAAGGTTCAAATTAAGCCTAAAAGTTCAAAATATAGGAGGTGGTTCAAAATATATTTAAAGTCCAAAAGTTTTATAAAATGTAAACATTTTTATACTTTTTATTCCAATGCTGATGAAAATTTTTATAACTTGCTCATCTTAGAAATTCCGTTACTTGTAAACCGTAAGTCAAAAATTTACGTTCTTTATATTCCCGGAAAGGTATTTGTCTGTACTAACAAACTTTGTGGGTCCCACTAAGTCAAAAATTTGATTACATTAGTAAAACTATTTATTTATCCATACTACTTAGTCTATCAGTTTTCAAATTTACAATTGTCCCGCGAAAAGTGCGATATATAGAGTTTTACTAACCCGATTAATTCCCCGCTTTCGGCCACGTTTAAGTTAAGATGTTATCTAAAACTTTTATGTTTTGAGTAATAGTGGGTTATTCACAAAAAAATGACTTATACACGTTTCAAATCTGTTACTCAGAATGTGACATGTTTCACAAATAATTCTATTTTAATCATCGTAATGAGTTATTCGATGAAATACCCGTCAAAATGACCACAAGACATAAGGCTATAACTACATATTTTTAGTTTAGGTCCAATGTTTACTGATTAAATCAGTTTATTCCGTTTTTACCACTGAATCAGATTCACAGTTTGCATGTCTAGTCCTTTAGGGTTTTTAGTGATTAAATTTATGTACCAAGCCTAACCAAGCAACATAACTTATATAATATACAAATATATCAAGATATATAACTTTTACAGTAGTGAATATAAAAAGAAAATGAAAAGTGAGATGGAGAGTTTCCTTACAGAAGTGGATGAACAAGAAAAACAAGATCAATGGACCACTAAACCTATATTAACCCAACAATACTTGCACCTTTTCTTTTACCCAAATCAACCCAATCTTTGACCACCGAAATACTTTGTAAAACCACGAAAATCACAGCCTCTTGAAACCTTGTAAGCCTTTAAAAATACTCTTGTAATCTTCCAAATAGAACACCTTATAAATGATGAGATTTATGTGTGTTTGAGTGTAATAAATCAAGAACAAGACTAGGGCTTCAAGATCTTTAATCTATGATCAATAATTTAGTGAAAATTTGGATGAAATGGGTGATTTGGATCTGTTTTGGGTCGTTTGTGGTGAAAAGATGAGAGAAAAATGGTGGTATTGCATGTATCTAATGAAGTGAATGGGAAAAAGATGGTTTTGTAAGTGGTATTTAGTTTAGTGGAGTTAGGTATCAAATTTTTATGACATGTGTAGCCTAAACAACACAAAAAAAAACCAGCCACCTATGTGGTGAGTGGGGTTTTGTGGTTAATAATGTATATTTTTGAGCTACGGAGTGTAGTTTGATCTCGGTAATTGCAAACGTAAAGTTTTTAAGACGCGTAACGTAAAATCGGGTAGTAATATAATGTAAAACATATAAAAATGTTATCACTTATTGTCATAACTTATTTGAGTAATTTAGATGAGTGGTGAGTTTATCGAAGGGTTTAAAAATCGTTAAAACTGAAACCGTGAGTTGGAAACGCGTTTAGTGACACCGGTTCTTGATAAAAGTGATGTAAACTGTAAAAATGAAATGACAAGTATAAAATTTAATTGTAAACATGAAAATATGTTAAAATTTATAGAATATGTAAAATCATCATAGTCTAGGTTGGTTCATGTTGTTAATACCTTAAAACAAAATTTTAAATCGCGTAAAACGTAAAAGGGTTTACGTAAAATTTGAAAAAGTAAATTATAACTTTTACAATAAGATTGTAAGGAAACAATAATACATAAAAAGTGTAGAGTGGGCATAGTATTGTGTCGCTTGAATTAATTGAACGAGTCATGACGTACGCGGGAAACTTCCGATGAAGTTCATTAGTTAAAAAATAGAATAGTTGAATAATAAACTATTAAAATAAATGACATGAAATTTTAGAAATGTCACAATTCTGTAAACCAAACAACTTGCGTAATATAATCAGATTACAATTATGCTAAATTACAACGTACGAAACGTGGGGCCTTAGTAATGTAAACCAAACAGCTTGCGTTCATTCACTAGACGTAATTGGTTGTAATCCAATTACATTTTCGTGCAAACCAAACAAGCAATGTAATGTAATCTGAATTACAATTACATCCATCCTGCCAACCACACAGAATTGTAATGTAATTGAGATTACAATAACACCAAATTTCAGCGAACCAAACGTCCCCTAAAGGTACTTTGTATTCACTCTAAATACTATGGGGCATGGACTCGATTTCCGTGCCGGATATAAAATTAATTTCTCCAATTAAATATTACCGAGTGTAGATGCTTTACATAAACAATTGAAAAAAAATAGGAAAAAGAGGCGGTTGCACAGCCATTTAGGCTTTGGAAATACAAGACCGCCTTATCCTCTCCAAAAAAATCATCCCCAACATCTTCGATTCATATGGTGAACATGCTGAAGATTCATCAGATCTGCAGGTCTATAAAATCTAATCGTGTTTTCTTTTAAGTTTAATTAAGGGGGTTCTGCTAATTTCGGGTTTGTTTATAAATTTTAGGTGATTCTTGCTTGCTGTCCATGTTTTTGGCATCTTTCACAATCATCGTCATCGTAACGGAGTCAAAGAGACATAGAGTAGGTAAATTCATGTTTATTAGTTCAATTTTATGCAGTTTTTTAATTGGTATAAGCAGTTTATTAGGTTCTGGGTGTTTGGGATTGCTTATTTTTAAGCAGAATAGTAGCTATTCATATTTCTTATCGTATTCGAATTAACTTTTACTCCTAAAATCGCTAATAAATGAAAAGCAGTTATTTTCACCTCTAAAAAGTACTTATATTTAACCACAAGTAGTAGAAATAAGCAACCTAAACACCCCCATAGTAAGTCCGGCCAGGTGTTATCAATCTAATGGATTTTAGGGTAGTTATTATAAGGGTATAAGCTAATTTTAATTAACATCTCAAGTAAACATCTCCTTCTTGAAAGTTGCTTTTTATACCTTTAAATAAGCAGGCGACCACAAACTTGCTATCCTAGATTGCTTACAATTATTCTGTTTTGGTTTTTTTATTGGTTGATTGCAGTGGCATTGTCAAAGAGAATGAGGAAGGAAGTATAAAGAGGCAATTCTGAACACCACTGATGACGCACTGGAGCGGTATAGTTCTATCTATATTTGCAATTTCATATCCAACTTTTCTATTGCAGCCCCTTTATCATGCTTTTCCAGTGGAGTACATTACTATATGTAAGCTTCAAAATGCTAGATTTATTTATTTATTTATTATTATTATTACTGTTACTGTTACTGTTATTATTATTATTATTATTATTATTATTATTATTATTATTATTATTATTATTATTATTGTGACGAATAAACAGTCAACAAATGGTCAATATGGTTTATTGTTGTTGGCAGTCGGAAACAACGTTTTACACCTTATTCAGAGACCTTCAATTGACGCCTTTGTCTGTGGAAACTCTTAAGGTTTGAATTATTTTTTTAATATAGCTTTCGTTAACGATTGGCATGGTTTGGAATTGTTGTGATTTAGTGTTCTCCAACAATAAGTAGTGTCAGAGCTGTTTTTGTAACACTTTTTGGCTGGTATAAATGGGGTGTTAAGGTGTGTTTTATAAAATATTTTATTGGTTTACCGGTCTTTGCGAAGCATACTAATTGACATCTTTTGTATGAGCAGGTTGTGCAACAAATAGAGGTTATCTGCTACGTATATGGTAAGGAGGCACAAAAGATCAAGGTTAAACCTTCAGATTCCACTTTGCAGGGTTGGGATAAGCGGCCAGTCTTATACTCTTCTGAATGGTGATTATTACTGTTGTAGGTATGAGCAAACAAGTTGCCGATTCTTTTTTGACTACACAAAGCTCATCATGATTACTTAATAAATTGGCCATTTACATTCACCTCATCATACAGATTATGTATTGTCATTTTTGCTGATAACATGTCTTAATATGTTTCAGTTACCATATTTCGAGTGGAATTGCAAAAGACCGATGAAAGGGTGTTGCGGATGGGGTAAGATACATATATTGTAGAGAATGAACATGAGTTTATTTACCCTATGTATGCCCATATTAATACTTCTTTTCATTGACATATAGATGGCAACGATCAGTTACGTAAACGTGTTTGCTGTACTCAAAGGACACGATATTCACACAAACTAGGTCAGCTCGCATCTTTCTAAGAATCTCAAATTTAGAGTAAAATTTGTGACCTTAATATTGATTCACACTTAGATCGCCTATTCATATTCTTGCTTTGATTCTAATAGAAATAGCTGAATTAACAGGGACCTTAAATGTGAGTTTAGAGAAAAAAAGTCAGAAGCCGAGCATGGGAAACTGCTGTTGTTTTTTGTGCATACATCATGTTGCTGCAAGATATGGTATCGATGATTGTCACAACTCGTAAATTCTGGTCTTTTCCCGAACTTTCAACATTTACTATTCATCGGTTACTATTCATCGATCACTATTCATCATTTTACTATTCATCATTTTTGAGGTCAGTTTGATATTCTGAGAAGCGTTTTAAAATTTTACTATTCATAAAACACTATTCATCTCCGGAGAAAATTTGTCATTTTTACGTGGGTTGCGTCATTTTTGTAAACGTACGATTATCGACCTAATAAACGTTATCTTATGAGCTATTATTTTAAATAATTGATCCGACAATCCCAACTATGGTTCTAACACATTTTTATACTCATAATAATAATATAAAAATTATATTATTAATATACCCGATATTTTGGAAATTTATTTAATTTATATCGTACGCCTAATTTAATTACGACGGTTTTCGTAAAAACTAAACAATGATCACCCGAACACCCAATATTTATACCCAACATATTTTCATAATTTCTACAACTTTATTTTATCCCGGTTAACTCCGTTAATATTTATTTTTAGTTAACCCGGTACCCGGTATACCCTAAAACTACTAATATATGCATAATATACACCAAATCTCACCAAAACTCTTACACAAACTCACTTTTCTTCCTCTTTTTCTCCAAATTGCCGCCCCCCCCCCCCTATGCTCCCTTCCTTAAAAAGTGGATCTTGTCCCCTTTAACTTGATATTTATTTCATATACTTCACATTTCTCATTCATTTCACACATATCATCTAGCAAACTTTCCTTCTTTCTCTCTTCTTTGGTGGTGCTCGACTTCATCAAGAAAAACAAGAACAAACCATCATTTTTCCAAGATCAAGCTCTAATCTTGTCCCTTTTGTTGTTCTTGTTTGGGTTTTGTGATAAAAACCTAAGGTTTTATAAGTTTTCATCTCCATAAGCTCACTAATCTTTATTGTAAGTTGTCAAACTTTTGTTCATAATTTCTTCATGTTCTTATTATGTTCATATGATTTCATACAAGGTTTACATGCATATGTTAGTATATACCACTCATTTATATATATATATATATATATATATATATATATATATATATATATATATATATATATATATATATATATATATATATATATATATATATATATATATATAACTTTTGATCCCTATAAATGGATTATAGTTAGATCCTTGTTAGATCCCCTTGATTTATGATGTTTAGGAACCCATGACACCCTAAGAAGGTGTATGGTAGGATTTGACTAGTTTTGTGATGATTGAAAGTGGTTTGGTTGGATTAGAAACTAGTTTGGAACATTAAAAATGGATTTTAAACACATATAAAAACCTACTGTCCTTAAAATGAAAACGTGGCCAACTCAGTGGGTTTGGGGTAACTTTTGACCAAATATTTAGAAAATACATTCCGAGATGGAACTATGGCCGAAAACGGGGATGAAAACGAGTTAATAACGAAGGAGATACGCTAAAAACGAGTTTAACGACGAAAACTATATTTTCTGAAAACTGCATGCTGTTTGGCATTTTTCGTTGTACAAATAGAGGCGTTGGACGTAACCTAGAGGTGCCGAACTATCAAAAATATATTAGTATATACTAAAACGAATCCGTGGATATTAAGAACGAGTAAAATGAGCTTAAAACGACCAAGATATACACTTTTGAAACTAGGCGAACTATATATATATATTTGACAACTTCTAATAGCACATATTCTCTTAAGTTATGGAAACACTATAAATCAACGCCAACACTTATTTTCCAACTACGAGTGGTATAGGCTTCATGTGCATGTACATTCATCGCATCCCCTCATAATTTAAGTAGATCGTATCATTCGTTCATTATAGGTCGCGGTTAGAGATCGAACCTCATTTTTGTGTAACCACTTTTGTCTTCGTAACTATCGTACCAGGTGAGTCATAGCCCCTATTCTTTTAAATTGTTTTGTTGATGTTTTGGGGGAGAATACATGCTCGTTTTTACATGAATTACCAATTGACTCTTTGAACATTGTTTTGAACCTTGGACTATTATGAACTCATTTGAACTTATAAATTGTTTTGAACTATTGAACTTGACTTGACTTTTGAACTTGACTTAAACTTTTGACCCTAAAGTACCGTACGTACTATAACCTAAAGTCTCCCATGTTCGGAGCAGTGCAAAGTCTCCCCTGTCTATGGAGCAGCATTATCAAGTCTCCCATGTTCGGAGCAACATAAAATCTCCCCTGTCTACGGAGTAACTTTGACTTATTACTATATAATAGTTTGTGAAAGATGTACTGTACGTGCATCAGCAATTGTTAGTCTCCTGCTGGTTTGCCGTTCGCACTCCAGTTTATACGTACCGTTCGTGCGGCCTCCTTGTGTGGGGCAGTAGGTAGTATGGATAGCACTATTAGAGGTCGGCCAACCTCTCGTTCCCCTGTCTATGGAACGCATATTATTTATTTTAGGAGCCTTGCCACTTACTTTATTATATATGTGGTGCTTATATTGTGACTTATTATTGACCTCGTGTACTTGACTACTAGACCTAAACTATTTAGCAGTGGGTTGTAAACACACAGGTTACAAGTCTCTTATGGCGGGACTTGTAACTGAGTGGATTTACGATGCCTTTGCTGTGTGATCATTTTTCTATAAACTTTATTTGTTAAACAACTCTATGAACTCACCAACCTCGTGTTGACACTTTAGCATGTATTTTCAGGTTTTAACTTATGGCACGCTACAGGAGGTTTTGGCAGGGCATGGCATGGTCATAGAAGACTCTGATTGTTTATATGAGGACCGTTTTAAACTACTTTTAAGGGCCTACTTCCGCACTACTTTTTAACGATGTAAATTCAATATTTTTGATTTAACTATTTTATTCTAAATGATTGAAGTGAAAACAAATTTTTGTACTTGTGCTGTAATACCAATTGAGTTACACCCCAGCTACACGTATGCTTCCGCTGGACCCGATTTTGGGGGTGTGACAATGATCATAGGGGTAAACATGTATTTCTTTTTTGAACAAGAAAATTACTATAAACATTTCTAGAAGTCCATGTTCAGATCAATAGAAAGCCAATATCATTGGTAGAATCGCCTTAGCTAAAAAGATATGCGAATAAGAAAAGGATGTCGTACGAGTGGATTTGGTGCAAATTCTTCTGCCACATTCTCTTCTTTTTCGCATATGTCTTTGTATAAGCCCATTTTAGCACTGATCTTGGCTTTTAGTTGATCTAAAAATGAATTTATGAATCCTATCAGATATTCACTAAATGTCACGAAAGTTGTCAACTGCTAAAGATATCATACCTTAAGCATTTTAGTTTATAATGTGAACATTTCAGTTGCAAAGTTGAGATACAGTTGTTTCTTATTTTTCTTTCGGTGCCTCTTATCAACACAGTCGGTGTGCCTATAGCTACAATGGCTGCAGAGTCACCCACAGGTATAGAAACAGGGATCCGATTAGCCCACCCTATACCAGCTGCAACAACTAGGTGTGTTCGTGCACGTACGGGTTTTTAATTGTTATAGTTTACTTAATATCTTGGTTAATGTGTAATGTTTTTACCTGCTACCATCTGCATACAACTAACGTATGCGCTATATTTTTTCCACATTGTAGCTCACGCAATTTCCGCGTCTACTCTTACCTCAGTTCAAAAGAATAAATAATCAGGCTACGCTCGCGAAGGTAATGACTGCCTGATGCTTATTTCTCTACAAAATTCAATATTTATAGCACATATTCATATAAATGTTTTTGCGTCTTTTAATTAGATATGCGGGAAGTACTACTACGCTGGACAAACAGTTGCGGCAACGCCAGTTCCCGCCCACACATTTTGTATCACGGTCTGATGTTTTCAACATTTATATAACATTGGATTTTTAATATGGGATTTTTTCCCTTTCCTTAATAATCTTCTTTTCATTCGAATCATCTTTAGGTTTCGCGATGACCGTAAGGTGTTCTTGCTACAAATGGTATGCAAACTGTTCCACAATAAGCCGTTTTTGCTGTACATGATATGCAGCCTGTAGGGGCTGACAGACGGGGTTTTGGTGCTCAAAATGCGGCTAAAAGAGGTGTTTGCGTTTGATTGTTCAAATGGGGGCTGCAACGGGTGGGTTTGGTTGCTGAAATGGTACCTGAGCTGGTGGGTTTAGGTTCTTAAATTGGGATGAAATTGGCGTGTTTGCGTGCTGAAACGTGGCCTGAAAGAAAGGTGTTTTGGTGCTGAAATTGCGGCTAAAAGGGGTGGTAATGTACGATAGGGTGAGCATAAATCTGAGGTAATCCCTTCACAAAATGTAACGTCTTTGTCACTGCAAATGGTTGATCGTTTGACAAATAGAGGCACCGACAGTTAGCGGCAGATAAGTACAATCCAAGGATATTTGATGTCGGTCTTGATCATAATCATTTAGTTCAATTTCATGTTCTCAACATGTTTTTTTAATAAAGATATTGTTTGATTTTCATGCTGTTTTGATCATGGATCTTTGATGTTATTTCTAAATACCCCGGCCCGAACTTCTTGTCGGCGATCCACTAGTAGGGCGTCGATGGGCCCAGGTCCTAGAGTGAAATGAAATTGAGACTACTCGACTTCAGAAGAATGCAATCTTTAAAGAATCTTGAACACCGGTTGTTGATGTTGGTTTTTAATAGTTAATCACACCTTTTCTCCATTTTCTATGTTTTTGATGTTTAGTTCACTTTTGTATACTCTTTATACATACGTATATGGTTATACTTTAATAAGTGTTACACGGTACACATGTTTAATAGCTGTAAACATTCAAGGTATTCCTTTCTAGAAGTTAGTCTAGAATCTTGACTGTGCTTATATACCTCATGTTCTTGAAAAACACCCGCTGCAACGCAGCGGGCTCCCCTACTTGTTGTCACTAAAGTCAAAGGATCATTTTGAGTTTTGTCAAAACCGCCTATTCATCTGCAGTGTTAGCATTCGATAAATGTTAATATATAAATGTAAATAGAAATTATAGGGATGGAATAAAATATTTGAAGTAAATTTCGATAAAAATAGAATTTAAAAAAAAAAAAAAAAAAACTGCGTACATAAGCCATTAGTCGTCTTCTACACGGTCCCCTCTTAGCCATTGTTATTGATGAAGAAAAAGACAGAGAGTTTTTGTTTGGTTCAAACGTTCTCTTTAACAAAGTTTGATTCATGGTTATCCTTTTCTACTTCTACCAAGCATGAGGTTTACTATAGTCTAAATTTTCAAAGTGATGACATCTACAACTACAACACATAAAGTCTTTAAATACTTTGATGTATTAATTAATAATAGTTTTCTACAAAAACTTGAGTTAGTCAAATCTTTTTTAAAAAGGTTTTGTAAAACCTTTTGCTACGATGTAAGAAAGCTTTTACAAAAGCGTTTTAGAATAGTAAATTTTTTTTGCTAGTTTATTACTGGAGATGCTCTAACAAACTAATTTGCTAAAAGTATATTGTTAGCTGTTGTTAGTGCAAATATGAAGATATTTAAAATAAAACGTCTTTTATATTTTAATAATAACAAACATGTAACTTGTATAATATAATGTAAAATGAGTAAATTACTCGTAACCACAAATTGACAAACTATTGAGAATGTTTAAAATATATTTTAGAGTCATTAAGTATATACAATTTCAATCCTTCACTTTTGAACCCCTACATTTTATACAAGGTATGAACATGATTTTACAAACTAACCTAATAATCAAAGTTGAATTTATTTCATATACATTGCATCAAATAATATAAAATCTCGTGCATCATTTTATAAAATGCATGTTAAACACTTGCACCATTTTTATATATTAAAATAAATAAATAAATAATTTGTAAAAATAAATTTGACAACTAGCAAGAATCTTCCAATTTGGGAATGTATTCAATTCTCATCTTACAGTGAAAGACGGATTAACCATAATTATCAAGACCAAAGAGGAAAGCATTCAAATGTGTCATTGTATTAAACCTTTAATAATCCAATTTTGGCAAATTAATTTGTTAATTAAACACATTTTATAAAATTAACAAAAACTAAAAATGCTTAATCTATTTGTGGATTAAACTAAAATTTGAAATCATCTCGTTTACATAAACCTCCAATTAAGGGAAATCATATTTTGTTTCGTCAAATATACCATTTCACTTTATTTTTGTTTTTATTAAGTAAACTTCCATAAACATTTACAAGTTTAAACATTATTCATTATTCAAAAACAAGCTTTTATTAGCCTTTTGAACAAGTGAACATTTGTGGAAAAAACAAAAACATGTGACTAAACCAACATTAAAACGGCTATATAAAATCCAACGGATCCTTGATGGAAGACGGATCCTGTTAGGAGTAGTGGATCACTTGAATTTGTCGTGTGTTGTGACTAGTCTCATTTTGCCTATTTAAGCCAACATTTAGTCCACGCTCAAACCAAGCTTTTGTAATGTAACTTAACACATTCTCTATTTTTCAAAACCCTTTTTAACCCTTGATCATAATGTTTCTAATTCTCATTTGTTGAAAACACATTATCACATGAAAATCCTCCGCAACATGATAAGAGTTCTTGTCATCCTCACCCACCAAAAGCCACTTGCATATGAAGATCCATCACGACAAAAGTATACTATAAACGAACATAACGAGGTTCATATAAAATCACGCGTTGCTACGAGATTTTCCTTCATGACGTACTTGCAAGAGATGCTAAGAACCAAAATAGTCTTCGAACTAAATTTAAGAGTTTATAATTCGCATAATTATAAACACTTAATTAATTCATAAAAGACTTCGGTCTATCACTTTACCTGCAATTTGGATGTAACAAATAGATCCTTAGTTGAAATTGACATGATTTTAAATTGTAGTTAACTTCATATTGCTAGTCTAAAGTTATCCTCGGTCATCAATATATCATTAATTTAATCACTTACATATAAGAATTCTAGGGTGCGTTTGGTTGAAGGGGGTGGGGTTCGGATTTTGGGATGATGGTAGATATATGATGTTTGGTTTAAATTAGTAGGATCCAAGAATTGGGTTCAAAGAAAATATTTGGCTATCTACAAATCCTATCCTCATGTTCATGTTTTACAAATTAATGTCATATCTTATACTTTTTGTGGGCCCATTTTTTATCTCCTTCATTTATTATATTCATATTTTATTTTTTAAATAATAAACATTAACTTTAAATTATTTATTTATTTAAATAACAAATAATATTCAAATTTATTATACTTAACTTTTTATTCAAACACAAATACAAATTCAAATCCAAATCTAAATCCACCCGCAAACCAAAAGCACCCCTAGTTTTTCATTTGAATAATTCCAAGAATTCAAAATGTTTATATTTTTTTCTCATATTAAATAGTACGGACTACGGAGTGGTACAATAAATAGAGTTTACGTTGATTTCAAAATCAATATATAAGTAAAAACTAGTTATCTATTCTTGCAGTACTTTTATAGTTGAGTAAAAACTAATACTAAAAATGAGTTGTTTATAATTAATGTTAGTTTGTAGTAAAAAATATGTGTGGCCAATAATGTATTACGGAGCTCCATTTTGAGTTTCATTTGTAATGAGACATTTCTTTGCTATTCAGAATTGTATTATAAGATAATTCCAAAGCTTGGTTGTCCTTCTTAATCATAATGTTCCGAAAACTGTACACTTACTTTATGCTTAGTGAAGTATATAGCATTCCCAACACATATACGTTTTCAAATTTCTCATTTATCAAGCATCCGTCCAATGCTAAAAAGTACTTTAAAGTAAATCTTAACTTATCACGCTCTTTTACGTGCCAAATTACCAATGGTCAAGGCTTTAAGCAATTGGTTGTTCAATACCAACTTATTGCTCAACAAAATCATCTTCCAACTTGCTTCTATCTAGCTAACGCATTAACTTATTTTCAATGAGACGCTCTAACTATGGCTAGCTGTTAGCTAGATAGCAGCTGGGATCCAGATTAAATCATATACAGTTCGTTAAGTACTAAGACTATGTTTATTGGTGACCTAAAGTCACAACCGGTCACAAGAGATTGCCAACTTGTGGTCACTTGGTGACCTAAAGTCACAACCGATTGCCACATGTCAATTTGTGATTGGTTGAAAGGGGAGAATCGGTCGTGACCACAACCCACAACCCACACCAATAAAGATAGTCTAATAAGTACGAAGTATGTGGAATAGAGACAATATATTGCGTCTCTAAGATAACCTATGGTATCAAACCAAAGATCATACTGCTTGTATACTTTTCTTATTTTTATTTTCATTTTGTTACCGAGACAAACGCCCTTTCAATAATGCATGGTTTGATACTTTTTACTTTCCAAAAAGTATATAAGCAAGATAAAAAGTTCTAAATTCCATCGATAAAGTAACTTATTTTAGACGTATATGCAAAGAAGAATAATACATAAATACATTGCATGAATCACAAGAAATACTAACATGACGTACGAGAATAAAAACAAAACAACCAAACCACTCTAACAATAAAAAAAAAAACCCATAATATAAATATATATATTATACAATAACTTAAACATTTGCATGCAACACCCTCTCTATTAAGCTGCCACATACTCCTTTTGCATGTCGATCTCTTTACACCATTTGGCCACGAAGACGAACACCATTTATCCTCGTCATCACCTTCTTATTTACCACTATAAATCTAACCCATCATAGCTCATCTTCTACATAACAAACCCTAGTATTCACATATGCAAAACACTGAAGAACATTTCATGGCAAGTGGCCTTAACTATCTTACCAGCAAGAAAGCTCTAAGGGATATTGATATCCCTCCACGTAAGCTTCTCAACCGTCGTGCCTCAGCCTCCTCCGCCATCTCGCCGGAGAATTACATGGACAATATGTACCACCACCAAAATGAACATTCTCCTAGGGTTTTACCTGAAGAAACCCTATTTAAGAAATTTCTTCCTTATAATACTGGTGCTGATTCTGATGATGAAGAGGGTGATCCTTATGCTGCTGATCATTTTCGTATCTATGAGTTTAAGGTTCGAAAGTGTACTCGTAGCCGGTCCCATGACTGGACCGACTGCCCTTTTGCACACCCGGGCGAGAAGGCTCGCCGAAGGTGTCCAAGAAGGTATAATTATTTAGGGACTGTTTGTGCTGACTTTCGTCGTGGGAGCTGTAGTCGTGGTGATTTATGTGAGTTTGCTCATGGTGTTTTTGAGTGCTGGTTGCATCCGTCCCGTTACAGGACGGAAGCATGTAAAGATGGAAAGAACTGTCAGCGAAAAATCTGCTTTTTCGCTCACACGCAGCGCCAGCTTCGTGTAGTCCCACCGGAGCCTATTGTCCCGGTGGGTAAAAAACATCATCACAATAGTGAGTCTTCTCATTGTTGTGCACATTGTAGGTGTCATTTTGATATCCATCACACTAACTCACCAACTTCAACTCTAAACATTGATCTAGACAATTTGTCTCCACCAGCTTCACCACCTTTCTCTCCAGCTATATCTGGAGCAGGGTTCTCTCCCATTTCGCGCTTTGCTGATAGGTTAGCTAGATCCGAGGCATTAGGCTTAACTCACTTAGGAAACAGTGACTATGCTCATCAAGACACTATGAACGAGTACATTAACAACCAATCCTTGAATGAGCTAATGAGGTCAATGGAGGCCATGAACATGGAAGATAATAACGAGTACATGAACATGAACATGAGCTCTAGGTGGATTGATGGAGTTAATGCAGGTAGGAGTAGTGGTGAGTATCCACAGTTTGATCTGTCCCCTACTCAGTGTGGGGCCGATATGGGTCGCACATTCGCTAGGACCAATGATCCTAAGATGAATACTGTTTATGGTGAGCCCTCCGTGAATAATGGTCCTGATCTTGGTTGGGTTAATGATCTTTTAACCTAGATGCTGATGATGATTAGTGTAAATGGTGGTGAAATGATGATGATGGTGACGATGATGATGACGAAGAAGAGGATTATTTGAAGCTATTATTATTATTGTTGTTTATTATTATGAATATTGTGTATTAATTTTTCGTGCATGGTCTGATCTAATATTTGGATGTGTAGAATTGTATTTGGTTTCGAGTGTTGATTTTGAGGAATTCCAAGAAGTGTTGAAAATGAATGTATTAAATCGGATTCTTAATAATATTTCTTCCAAGTTTTCTCTATACTTGTAGATTTGTCATGTTTTTGTTTTTTGTTTTTCTTGTTGGAAAATATTTTGTTTGTGAAGGTGGTTATTATTTTACTTCCTCCGTCCCATAATTATTGTCCACATTGGACTTTTTTAGTCTTTAACTTTGAATTTTGACTGTAAATATTTTTTTTTTGTGATATATATTAATTGATGCAAAATATATAAACGGATTAAGTTTTAAATGTATTTTCATTTGTATAATTTTCACCAAGTATTATATAACACAAATAAAAATATTTAAGGTCAAAGTGGCAAAATAAAGACTTTGAAAGTCAACGTGGACAATAATTATGGGACGGAGGTAGCATTATTTAAAATATAGTAAGAAAAAGTAAATTACTAGAAGACAAAGGTTTGAGTTGGGATTGGAATCGAATTACGGAA
Source organism: Artemisia argyi (assembly GCA_030686995.1). Classification (NCBI taxonomy): domain Eukaryota; kingdom Viridiplantae; phylum Streptophyta; class Magnoliopsida; order Asterales; family Asteraceae; genus Artemisia; species Artemisia argyi. The sequence continues at coordinate 161,120,305 of CM060697.1, read as the reverse complement.
AGGGGTTGGTTTTTCAAGGCCATAGACATTACTACTTGAACTTATCTGTAACTCGAGTTTTTACATAATAGGGATCGTAATGTTGTAACATCATTGGATCACATGCTATGCCAATGATTTTTGGACACTGGATCGGATGATCATAAGCCTGTTTTTTGCATGTGCATCTACGGGTTGTTTAAAATCAACTGATCAATTTGTGTGGTATTTACTGTTTTGTGCTTTGTGGCCATTGTGGCCATTATGAAGCAATGTAAATAGCTGTTTAATTCAGACTACTCGACACAATAATGAAAAACGTCATATGGTTGTGTACGGACACGATTGAGGTGAGATTCATGCAAAACATATACTATCTAAAGAACAAATAAAGCAATCTCAACCATCCATTCACCTTTCATCTAATGGCTGAGATGAAGCCAAAAATTACAAGCAAGGGCAACATAGTAAAATCACGTGTCTACATAAAAGGAAAAAAAATATCTCAATCCCCTCATATAATAAATTGCTCTCTCTCTCTCATCAAAACCCAGATATAAACCAAACTCGTCGGAATCATCAAACTCGTCGGAATCACCATGAATCCGACGGATTCATCATCTAAACAGTCGGATTCGTCATCAAAACAGTCAGATTCGTCATCAAAACAATCGGATTCTCATCAAAACAGTTGGATTCATCATCAAAACAGCTGGATTCATCATCAAAACATTCGGATTCGTCATCAAAACAGTCGGAATTCATCAACAAAACACAATTAATCACTGAAAATCAACAATTAATGACTGATATAGTTACAGATGTTGCTATGAAAGAAGTTAATGTTGTAGATGATGTCGTACCAGATATTGATGATGCAGATGATGTACTTACAGATGTTGCTATGAAGGAAGTTGATAGTAAAATCCCTTAGGATTCTGATTTTGTTCTTTAATGTTATAAAAAAAAGTGTAAATCCCATGGGATTATGATTTGTATTTATTTTGTATAAACTTGGAAGTAATAAATCCCTTGAGATTCTATTTTCTTATGTTTAATGATATGAGAAAAGTATAAATCCCATTGGATTTGAATTTTCTTTTGTATATACTTGGAAGTACAAAATCCCATAGGATTCACAGATGAATCCAATGGGATTAACAGATGAATCCCATGGGATTCACAGTTGAATCCCATAGGATCATTATAAATACCAAATGGATTCACAAATGAATCCCATGGGATCAATATAAACACCATTGGATTAACAGATGAATCCTATTGGATTCATAGATGAATCCCATTGGATTCACAGATGAATCACATGGGATCATTATAAATACCATTGGATTCACAGATGAATCACATGGGATTAACTAATGGATCCTATGGGATTCATCTATGAATCCCATGGGAACATTATAAATACCATAGATGAATCTCATGAGATCATTATAAATACCATTGAAATCCCATTGGATTCACAGATGAATCCCATTGGATTCACAGATGAATCCCATGAGTTATCTTAATCCCTTGACTTATCTTAATCCGTGGGATTATAGAATCCTTAATAAGAAAGTTGCAAAAGAACAAGAAGAAGAAGGCGAACAGTAGCAACAAAAAAATTTATAGACTATGAGGTATGATATAACATGTATTCAATAAATAGTCAAATGTTATTCATTATGAATCCCATGGGATTCACTATGAATCCTATGGAATTCACTGTGAATCCTATGGGATTCATTAGATAATCCCATGGGATTCACTATGAATCCCATGGGATTCACTGTGAATCCTATGGGATTCATTAGATAATCCCATGGGATTCATAATGAATCCCATGGGATTCATTAGATAATCCCATGGTATTCATTATGAATCCCATGGGATTATCTAATGAATCCCATGGGATTCATGTTGAATTACATGTGATTCGGTATAAACTCCATGAATTTTAATTCTTTAAAGGTACTACGAATTATAGAAGATGGGGCGGTTGTATGTACTTGTAGACATTTTTCCCGATACTGTTTTCTATGCCGACACATATTCTGTGTCTTCAAGAATCGTTATATTAATGTCATTCCAAAACAATATATTTTGAGGCGTTGGACAAGAGATATAATACCACCTGATTTGATAAGAAAAAGAAACAGATATGGGGAAAAAATGTAGAAGTTGAAAGACTAACAAACGAAGCAACTTGTGTAGTGGACGATTGTTTATTCAGGTTGAGCAATAATGTAGAGAAGATGGGTTCTTTTGTAGAAAAATTGAAGACTTTGAAGAAAGAAGTGGAGGCTGAGGTGCCAAATCCTCCTTCAACGGGAGATGTAATTGCTGAACATTTTGCAATTTCTAAACCAGAGAAGAAAATAGTTAACAATCCAACAAGGGCAAGCAACAAAGGAAATATTACAGAAGCAGAACGCAATAAAAGGCGAAAGAGTGAGAAAGAAAAAGCACTTGGAGTTAAAAAGAAACAAAAGAAGCCTTGTGGCCATTGAGGAGAGAAGACCAACTTGCATACAAAAACAACTTGTCCAAAGAACCCAAAGGCAAGGAGAAAGGCGAAACCGATTGATGTTTGAACAAACTTCATATATTCTTCTTTTTATCTTAGTTACTTTTATACTTTACTCGAATATTTAGATGATTTGCAAAGAAAATTCTTTTGTACTTTGAAAATGTTCTTAACTTTGAATATACCATATTTCTTACTTATATTATGTTTCAATAACATGTGGATTACATGAATCCCATGGGATTTCTGTATGAATCCCATGGGATTCACTGCCCAATAAAATGTGGATTACATGAATCCAACAGGATTTCTGTATAAATCCCATAGGATTCACAGTGAATCCCATGGGCTTAACTGTGAATCCCATGGGATTGTGTATGAATCCCATGGGATCCTAAACATGCTCACACATAAAGTAGTATCACAAGAAAATAAAACAAGGAATTAATAGTTAATCCCATGGGATTGTGTATTTAATCCCATGGGCTTAAATGTAAATCCCATGGGATTAACTGTGAATCCCATGGGATTGTGTATGAATCCCATGGGATCCTAAACATGCTCACACGTAAAGAAGTATCACAAGAAAATAAAATAAGGAATTAACAGTTAATCCCATGGGATTGTGTATTTAATCCCATGGGATTGTGTATGAATCCCATGGGATTAACTGTGAATCCCATGGGATTGTGTATGAATCCCATGGGATCCTAAACATGCTCACACATAAAGAAGTATCACAAGAAAATAAAACAATGAATTAACAGTTAATCCCATGGGATTGTGTATTTAATCCCATGGGATTCACAGTTAATCCCATGGGATTCATAGTTAATCCCATGGGATTAACTGTTAATTCCTTGTTTTATTTTCTTGTGATACTTCTTTACGTGTGAGCATATTTAGGATCCCATGGGATTTACATTTAAGCCCATGGGATTAACTGTGAATCCCATGGGATTAACTGTTAATTCCTTGTTTTATTTTCTTACACAATCCCATGGGATTCACAGTTAATCCCATGGGATTCATACACAATCCCATGGGATTCACAGTTAATCCCATGGGATTCACAGTTAAGCCCATGGGATTCACATTTAAGCCCATGGGATTAACTGTGAATCCCATGGGATTAAATACACAATCCCATGGGATTTATTTCTTTACTTTTAATATATCATATTTCTTACTTATATTCTGTTTCAATGACATAAGGGATCAAAGAATCCCATGGGATTAGTGATGAATCCCATGGGATTTATTTCTGTACTTTAAATATATCATATTTCTTACTTATATTCTGTTTCAATAACACAAGCGATCAAAGAATCCCATGGGATTAGTGATGAATCCCATGGGATTTATTTCTGTACTTTGAATATATCATATTTCTTACTTATATTTTGTTTCAATAATACAAGGGATCAAAGAATCCCATGGGATTAGTGATGAATCCCATGGGATTCATAATGAATCCCATGAGATTCTGTATTAAATCATAAATATACATGAGAAGTTATCATAAAAGACAGATTTGTAGGAAACTACACAACAGTTACGTCACCACTAAAAGATCAGTTACTTTAACACTTAATTCTACCATGGACATAAAATGATCTACCATGGAAACTGTTCTACCATACATAAGAGTTACTTCACCACTAAAGCATAACTACTAACTAAACATTCAAAATGTTAACTAAACAATCATATTTCGTTGTTTCTTCACCGTTGTAAGATTCCATATGTAACATAGTGAAAATGCCGCAATCTCGGAAATTTTTCTTGGTACTCCACTTGAGATTTAGGATTCTTGGCTTGACTTTACGAAAGCTAGCATGTTTTGTGTGACTATACATCTTGAGATGACGGGCAAACAACTTCTTCTACAAAAAATATAACCAAAAAAAGAGCATGAATTATTATAATAATGGGAAATTGTCAATTGGGATTCATAATGAACCCCATGGGTTTCAAAATGAATCCCATGGGATTCAGTATGAATCTCAAGGGATTCATACTAGAATCCTATAGGATTCTGTATCAATCTCAAGGGATTCAACTATAATCCCATGGGATTTTGTATGAATTAATTTACAACAGAAAAGTAAAATACTTACAAGAAGTTCACATATATCTTTATACTTTTCAGCGTACATTGCTCCAGAACCACTATTATCTAGTATCGTCATTGTTGTTATTTTTTTAGACGACGACTATGTCACATTCTCACCCGTCCATTCCTAGATCGAGCTATAAAATACGAACGGTGGCTGGCTTAAATTGACATAGTAAAAAACACCCACAGGATTCGTAAAAAAATCCAACGGGATTCGTAAAGAAATCCCACGGGAATCGTAAAAAGACGAATTTTTTTTTCAAAATTTTCGTCCAGAAAAATCCCACGGGATTCGTAAAAAATCTCGCGGGATTCATAAAAAATCCCACGGGATTCATAAAAAAATCCTACGGGATTCTTAAAAAGAGTAACTGTTTTTTGTTGTCCCTTTCATAAAGCTATTAATTGCTGTGAAGCCAACTCATTTTGTCATTTTCATTTTAGACAAAGTGACAACTATTAAAAATCAAGTAGAGCAACAACTACCTACATCACAGTTCAGCTTTAAAGAGGAACATAATATGGTTCCTTTAGATATTGCTTAGTTATGAACATTCTTGAGGTAGTTCGGATTGTTTTAGTTAATCCTACTCTAAACTCTAAATAGTAAATACTGCTTTCATTAAGAAATTTGAAAGTATCTAAAGAAGGATAGATTCTAAGGCGAAAAATATCATGTTGCAACACAATTTGTAGCTAGTAGATGACAAATCTCATCATGTAAGCGCTAAAAAGAGTTGAGGTAAAAACAATGTATCACTACACGCAAAAGTCACTCAAGAAAAAAACCACCACAATTAAACTCAATGAATATTATTATCAATCAATATGTGGAAATGAAAGACTGCTCTTCGAGCCAAATCTAAGTGGATACAAATGAAAACGACCTAAAAATACAACATTTTTTCGAGTATCTATAAAAACGAAAATGCAAGTATAGGTATGTAGTGTTACCAGTCACCACTATTGATGAACAAGTACTCCAAGTTGTCTCAATTGTTTAAACAATCCATACATTGCCCGTAACTCTTCTGATACTTCGGACTCCTAACCCCGGGGAAATATTTCTGCCACCGATTATAATGACACTCAAGAAAAACCTCATCAACCAAATAAATCGCTCCAGTTTCAATCAACCTCGGTATCAAATCAAATTCCGTCCCTTCAACATCCATTTTCATCACTACAAAATCCTGCTCGGTCACCGTATCCTTCAACCACTCAGCAAAATTAAACCCTTGTATCTCATCTACTGAATTCACAATCCCACCACCCGACTCAACCGATTGAATCCTCCCCATCCCTCTCCCTTTCTCCACATTCTCATCACCTGACATCTGATTAATCTCGAAAACTAAACTCTCGTTCTTAACCCAAGCAGCATACGGCAACAGAGTCACCCCATTTTTCCCCTTATACTGATCATGAAAATGTTTATCCGCTTCAACCGCATAAACATGAAACGTCTTGTTTTGCTTCGGATACTGTTTCTTAAACCAACTAACTATACTCAACCCGTAACTCCTCGACCCCACATCCACATAAACATACCTCCTCTTAAAACTAGTATCAACCATACTACTCAAATACTTCACATACAGAACTTTGTCACCAAAAACTTAACTGAACCTCATAAACTACGCGTACGATGCTAAACTCGAAACATGCGAAAACTCGTAACACTCTCTTCATCATTAAATTAAGAATTTCAATTGATCTAACTTATAAACACGCAATTACAAACAGTAAATAGCAAATTCGTGATATAAATATATCAAACAATAAATTAAACTAATTCATTATTCAATAAAACCTAATTTAAATTTAAATCGATGAATATATACCGATGAGAATCTGGTGATGGTGGTAATGACGGAGGAGTAGATCTGATGAATATTCCGGTGACGGTGGTGATGACGGAGGAGTAGATCTGATGACGGAGGAGTAGATCTAATGAATATTCCGGTAAATCGATGAACATATAACTGAAAGAATTTTCCGATGAATATTCCGGTGATCGTGGGGATCTGAGAGAATTGGAGATGTGTGAGAGAGATAGAGAGACGAGTGTGTGTATAGTGTGTGTTTAGTGGATTAGGTAGAAAGTATGGAATGACTAAAATGGCCCTCAGTATATTTGTGCATTTTAATCTAAACCATTGGATGAAAGAAGGATAGACGGTTGAGATCTTGTTATATGTACTTTAGATAAATCTTGTTTCGTATTGAACTTTTCTCTGTTTTCTTCCTTCAAACCAGTATGTACAATACATGTAACGACTCGTAACATCTCTCAATACAAAATTATCGTTGTCAATTATCAATCTCTATATAACATCAAGGGTTAATATAAAAAAAAGTTACTAAAGTTTGAAAAAAAATTCGTCTAAATTGCTAAAATTTCAAAACTGTCATTTAAGTTACTTAACATGTTGCAATTGGTTACATATGTTACTTTCTTAGTTTTAACCCATTAGTACCGGTAAATTCCTACGTGATACTGGTTAATTTTTAAGTTAATATATACAAAGAAGTTACTAAAATTTGAAAAAAAGTTTGTTTAAATTACTAAAGTTTCTAAATTGTCATATAGGATACTGAACTTATTATACCCTAATCAGATAATACCCACCTCTAACATATAAAGAATCATTCATGAAGCCAAGAACCTACAAACAATATTTATTATGTCACCAATGGAGTTCATCAAATGTTACTTAACATGTTGCAATCGGTTACATATGTTGCTTTCTTATTAGTTTTAACCCAATTTTAAATTCCTACGTGGCATTGGTTAATTTTTGAGTTACTATACAAAGAAGTTACTAAAGTTTAAAAAAAAGATCGCTAAATTAATGAAGTTTCAAAATTATCATCTAAGTTACTTATATTATCATGGGTAAGGATCCAGTGAGAAGAAAACTTAAAATGAGAAGGATGAGAAATAATTATAACTACACATTTGAGATGCATCGACTTGATTTAGATGCATATCTATTCATTTAGATGCATCCCAATTAGTTTCGAAAGTGATTTTGAAGTAAAAACGATGCAAAGTAGTACTAAAAACAAATTTGACCCGCAGATGACGAAAAATGTATATGATTTGTCTAACTTGATGAAATGCATCTAATATATGCATATGCATCTAATTTTTTTCTAGAAAATATATTATGCTGCATCTAAAAGACTAGGGATGCATCTAATTCAAGTCGATCCATCTCAAATGTGTAGTTATAATTATTTCTCATCCTTCTCATTTTAAGTTTTCTTCTCATTTGATCCTTGGTCATATTATCATACCCTAATCAGATAATACCCACCTCTAACATATAAAGAAGCATATTCATGAAGCCAAAAAACCACAAACAATATTTATTATGTCACCAATGGAGGCCATCAAAGGTTATGGCAAGTTTGATCATGACAAAGATCAAGCCTTTCATTGCAAATCACGTAAACGAATCATCATCATTCTCCTCTCAAAATTGTTATTGCACCAGTTGTTGGAACCGACATTCACAAAAGCAACAAAAATAATAACAAAAATACCAACGGCCAACAAACCCTTTCATTAGCCCAAATCCATCAAAGCAGTTTGTAGCCAGACTTTGGTATCCAAACTCATGCTACTCTAGCATCACTTCTAGAGATAAATCCAACACAACCGATCATGAAGAGATGTTTAGGCTCTTGTTACAAGTTGCTTTCGATTATTTGACCACCTTGTCTTCGTATCCTAATATGTTGATCAGTGCAACTAACAAAGCGAACGATATCTCAACATTGAAACTATGTGGGACGGTCTTGATGACACGGTTGATAATCTAAATGATTCCAGTACTTTAGTAGACGTCCAACCTTATACACATGGCTTAGCGTGACTTTGACTAATCAAGAAACTTGTTTGGGTACCTTTGAAGAAATGGAATCAAGTTTTCTTGGAGTTGTAAAAAAAAGTACACATGGAGTTGTAAGTCTATGCACCATCTGGTGTTGCACAACTGCTAAACTTCATATGAGTCATTATAAACAGAGTGACCGTGATCTCGGTCAAAGTAATTTACTAGAGATGGTTTTTGGAAGAAGGGGATTTTAGAGAAAGAGGTTTGGGAACCCTAATTATAAGTTCAATAACATAGATGACAATTTTTAAACTTTAGTAATTTAGGTGATTTTTTTTTAATTATATATATTTTTTTGTTCAAACTTTAGTAACTTCTTTGTTTATTAACCCATTTTTTATGAGGTGGAATATGTGTCGGGTCGACATGGACATGGATACGGGTTGTCAATTGGTTGCCCACCTTGGGAGTAACTACTAACTAGAGTGTAACATTTTTAAAGGTTGAGTAACCCATTTAATAAACCCGTAAACTTAAGTAACTTAGATGACAATTTTGAAAGTATAGTAACTTAGGCGAACTTTTTTCAATCTTTATATATTAACCCTAACATGCATTTGAAACTACAATAAACGATTTTTTTTTTAAGTACTAAATACTACCATATATATACTTCTTTAAGCTACTATATAACATCTTACAACAATTACTAAACATAGCTTTACCAAAGGACTTGTGTCCCAATGGTACTTCTTATTGTGTGAGAAGCTATTCAACTAAGTGGTTCTGTGTTCAAGTCCTGCTTAGGACGTGCGAGATGATTGTGGTGTATAAATTGTGAGATAGTTAATTATCGTTCTAAAGGGGAAAAAAAAGCTTTAAAATATATATGTTTGTGACGATCAATTTCTAGTTTCTTTCAAATCATAAGGTCTCGTTTCACAGTTTTGAATAGATTCTTCATCCATAAATAGAAATTTGCCCCTTTCATCTTATATACTAAAAGCTTAAGTTGTCTTATAAATGTAAAGTGCTCATAATAAATGTTTCATGAATTGATGGTACCATATGGAAGACTCAAGATGGGCAAATTGAATGTAAGAATATGAAGAGTGACTATTGAAGTTATGGGAATGCCATTAATATAAGAAAACCAAAAGATTATAAACCCTCAATCTCTTTGCCTCCCATGAGTTACAACTTACAAGCAAATCATACTAAATCATTATATAAAGAGTTGTGTGGGAATGTGAGTTGGCCATGCTTTCAAACATGGAACGAATGGTTGCACGCATGCCATTGGTAGGTTCCTACAAGGTCAAATTCATCTTCTCATTCTCATTTTAGTCATTGTCTATGAGTAGTCGATTAGAAGAGAAATACATGTTGTTGAATGTATAGCCGTATAGGAGTAAGTTTTCTTCTGTGTTTTAACCATATACACTTAGATTGTTGTTCATAGATTGGTGGCAAATAGGTAGGTCAGTGTGGATGGGTAACAGTTGAATGTGGCAAATGACAATTTCTGATGTGTGTGTGTTGTGTAGGTATGGGATACTAGATAACAGTTAGAGCCGGCAATTTTGACACGAAACCTGTTAACATGACACGACACGACCTGTTCTTAACAGGTTTCGTGTCTTAACAGGTCAGACCTGTTAAGACCTGTTATGACCTGTTAATATTATAATATATATAATAATATAATCCTTAAAATTAAAAACCCTAAAATCCTAAATCTATTCTATTATCCATTAATGTGGGTCTTTGAAATTGTATGAACTTTTGCATTATGTATCATTATGTATGTTAACAGGTTCTTAACAGGTTCTTGTATCATTCGATTTGGTCATATGCATGTTAACAGGTTCTTAACAGGTCTTAACAGGTGCACCTGTTTATTTTAGTGTCGTGTTCGTGTTTGAGAAAAATGACACGATTAGTTAACAGGTCGTGTTCGTGTTTAGCCTTAACAGGTTCGTGTAACCTGTTATGCCAGCTCTAACAACAGTCGTGCTACAATACGTTTCAAGTTCATGAGGAGTACATCACTAAGATGACCTTCGAACCTGAATCAATGCAACTTTTAGGAACAAGGTATTAGAACATACATGCCCATTCTTCTTTCACAAAATATAGGATGCCGTTAAGGACTAGAAATTGTTGAATCGTCTATTGATCCTTTTGACCTGGTGGGGATAAACCAGGTTTCTAATTGACCAAGTTCTGATATCATCGAAAGTTTTGACTGATTAAGAGTTATGATCAAGCTACGCAAAAGTAACTTGAAAGAGAGAACATATGTGTAGACCTTAGAAAGAGAGAAGGTAACCTTTTCTACCAGTTTTCATAGGAGTTGTGTTTCTTACCCTATTGGTTACTAACTATGCTATGGTAATGTTTTGTCTTTTGTTTGCAGAAAATACACAGAAAAAGAAAGTTCCCAAAAAAGAGTGCATTACACAAGTGAGGGACATGGATATATGTTTTGTTATTGGTTCTTATTAATCTTTGTATTGCAGTAAGATCATGTAGTGATTTTATACTTCTAAGTGCAAGGGATCTAAATCTTTTGTCCAGAAGAAGCCACAAAGTTATAGAATGTTCTTGTAGCTGAATTATGATGGAATTCTTCATTTGTCTTGAACGTAAAATGTAACAATTCGCATTTTCAGGTTAATTAATTTTTCCTGGAAAATTTCACTATTCACTTTTACTATTCATTTTTCCCGAAACTTTCCCGAAAGTTGATTTTTATTTGATATTCTCGAGTGATAAATCATTTCCATGGCAAATTAAATGTTTGACATTCGTCAGATCATTTTCGTGAAAGTTATTAAGGAATTACACGACATTACACGTTTTAGGGTAAAACGTCATTCAGAAATTCTACGCACAACGAAATTCAACCCCGTCAGGTGACCCCACATCAGAAAAATGTTTGACACGCTCATGATTTATTTGAGAATTAATCGTGACTGAGGAAAACATGACCAAAGACTTCCCGGCAGGTCACCCAAGCCAGTACTACTCTCGCATGAGCACGCTTAACCATATGGGCGATTAACCAATAGACCACAAAACGCGTTTCTAAGACAATTTGAGTTTTCAACTTATTAGAAAAAGTCAACATATTTTTCCCTCCTCCATTGACCAAAAATCATCCCTTGATGTTATAAGTCATTTCGTGATTTTTAGGCTTACGGTTTGATGTCTAAAAGACATTTAATACCAACCGACACTAGACTAAGCCCAGTCTAGACATTATAAGTCATTTTAAATCATTTATAACCTATTAGAAAAGTAATATTTTACTTTTCTCAATTTTACGCAATATTCGTACGTTTTACGTATTACGCGTTTTAGACCCGTGTTTCCAGTTTTTAGCAGGGTTTACCACCCAAATGGAACCTACCACTCATTTTATATTTTATTATGGAACTTATTGACATGTTTATCAATACTTTCAAGTTCCATAATTTTACAACACCCGGTTTTACGTTTTGAGGCTTAATCATTTACGATTGGCATTTCCCAGAGTCAAAACTCATCTAGTAACTTGGATAATATCATCCAAGGCACACCTCACCCCCCCCCCCTTATCCATGTGAACCGCCCTAGGAGGGGGGATTCACACTATGTGGCTCAATTTCATGAATTTACCCTTAAATCAACACTTATTTACAACTTGGTCACCAAGTTTTAGTAATTTCCTAGCACTTTCCTAACCTCCTCATTTTGGGACTATAAATACTCCCTTCCTCCCCTTCCCTTTGCCGTGGATATCACACACACAAACCACACCATCCTTTGCTCATTTCCTTCTAGTTTCATGCATGGTTCAAGTGATTCTTCAAGATAGAAACCCTAGCTAGATTATCATTCACCAAAACTCTTCCAATCCCTAATATACTTGGTGATTTCTCTTGAATTTGAATCCACTCAAGTCACCTAAACCTTCATCATCCATCTTTCAAGAATACCAAGGGTAGAAAGATTGCATGAAGAGAAGTGGGTTGAAGCAAGTCTATCAAAGTCCTATCCTTACATGTTAACTTCCTTTCATCTTTGAAAGCCAAAAGTTGTGAGCCAAACCCTAACTTGATTCTTGTTAAATAATCATGTTCATGTTATTTACATGTTATTCTTGCTATATTATGTCTTGTAGTTATGTCCATGATGTATAAAAATGATTAAAACAAGTTATTGTTATTGATTGTTACAACAAGTTACTAAAACAAGTAAACTAGTGACTTTCTTGGTAAGACCTGATAAAAATGGTAAAAATATGATATTTGATCATTACATATTACAGTAGAGGACTTAACAAGGAAACCGTAGCAACTTGAACCACCCAAAACGAGTATACGAGTCAAAAGTTACGCCCATTTGAAGTTACCAAAACTTTGCGGCAAACTGCCAAATAGCATTCTGATCAAATTTTGATTTTGAAAGTCCCACTTCTGGTCCGATTCATCAAAAAGTTAAAACACGAAAGTTGTCCGGAACGACGTTTTCGTTCAGGAACAAAGAAGCTCGAGCCCTGAAAACGCTTTCCGAGTGATAAATTCTTCAAATTCTTAAACAGCCCATTTTTAGACCAAAGTCACTAGATTATGGTTATACTTTAAAAGGAACAAGAGGTCTTATGACCTATAATCAAGACCACAACCATGGCTAGAGCCAAGGTTGAGTCTCATGACCTTGAAACAAGGACCAAAGGTCATGGCTAGGCCATGACGAAATGACCATACCAACTTTCATAGGCGTAAACATGAAACAAAGAGTTGACGAGAACTTGAACAAGCAATTTGGATCTACTTCACTTAAAAAGGAACCATGAGATATTACAAAGGAAAAATGGTCATACAAGACTTATGAAACTACCTCTAATAACAATCTTCATGTACAAATAAACTTTCCTAAGTTTATTCAAGTATCGGACATGTAACTTTTCGGATCAAAACTTATATCTATATATTTCATCAACTACTACAATAGTAGGGAGCCTCATGTGAGGAGTTCATTATGTAAGCCGTCGAGTTGAGTTGTGGATTTACGAGTTAAAGTGTCCTGGCTCCTCGAACGCTTACTAACATGACTTCTGAATTATGTCGGCCCGAACGGTAGTAAACGATATACAAGACATACATGTTTCATGAATCATTTCTTTCAACGACTTACATTATACATCATACCACATCATGGACTAAGTGCAAGACATACATATATTGGCATGTTTATGTTTCCTTAGACATTATTCCAAACCTAAGTTGCAACAATTATTCTAGGTTGCTCGTAGAAGTTCTTACGGCATATCCATCATTCTCATTATACATCATCCAACTCAAGGTGAGTTCATAGCCCCATTTTCCATTACTTAATTGTTTTACAAACCCTTGGGGGGAATACATGCTATTTTAACCGAGCACAATGTTTTTAAATTGTATGCTTGCCTGATTGTTTTATTATCACTAAGTACCAACCTTGCTAAACCGAGATCCCTTATTATGAACCATTTAATCACTAGCAATAGTGAGCGCAAATATTGTGAATAGGCCTATTGGGATTGACGAATCCCATTTGTATTGACTAAGTTCAAACAAATGCACTAATATTTGAGATTTAGGTATGTTAGCAAAGTACCTACCGGGATAAATCTGCCGATCGATATTGGTACACGTTAACATTATGGTGTCATAAGCTTAGTGTATAATACATTTTATGGGCGTATAATAACGTAGCCTACCTGTTTTGTTTTCCAAACATTGGTGTGAGCCTATAACTCACACTACCAACATATTGTGTTCAAATGATTTAACAAACTCTATGAATATCACTCAACCTTTGTCTTGACCTCTCAAGCATGTATTTCAGGTTCATGACGATCAAGGATGGCACGGAAGGACACGGATACTCAAGAGGGCTATAAATTTACTTATCATTCAAAAACTCACTTAATGTGATTTGTAAACATGGAACCAATTGGGACCTCATTTTGTAATCTCTGATATTTATATAATTTGAATGATAAACCTTTTTAAAACGACTCAATTAGAGTTCGTTTTCTATTATTGTGACTATTGTGCCGTCAAGTAACACCCAGTTCGAATTCCGCTGCATCCATGAATTGGGGGTGTTACAGATTGGTACCAGAGCCATGGTTATAGAGAAACGGGTCTAATTGAGACCTAAACTATAACCACATGTACAAGCAAAAACATTTTATAGCCTTCCGCTCTCCGTGTCTTCCATCCTCCAGACGATTATGGACTTAGTAAGCATGTTATGATACACAAACATATTAGTATATTCATATATACCCATTTTGAGCATTTCCCCGTAGACATTTTTATGCTACACAAACATAATTGCATATTGATATATGTACCCTTAACATAATTGAGCATTTCCCCGTAAGCATTTTATGCTACATGAACATACGTCTATTGATATATACACACTAGGCATTCTATACTACATGAACATATTAGTATATTGATATATAAACTCGGTTTATTTTCAATCATTTATCTAAACAATGGACTAAACATATCTGTGTATGCCTATTCTAAGGCATTTCGGCACAGCCACACTCTCCCAATCATGTTCCTACTCTAACATTCATTTTCCAAGACATTGTGAGATACAATGGTCTCATTCATTTTCCAAGACATTGTGAGATACAATGGTCTCATTCATTTTCCAAGACATTGTGAGATACAATGGTCTCATTCATTTTCTAAGACATTGTGAGATACAATGGTCTCATTCATTTTCCAAGACATTGTGAGATACAATGGTCTCATTCACTTTTCAAGACATTGTGAGATACAATGGCCTCATTCATTTCCAAGACATTGTGAGATACAATGGTCTCATTCATTTCCAAGACATTGTGAGATACAATGGTCTCATTCATTTTCCAAGACATTGTATTATACAATGGTCTTAACCATTTCTCAAATGTTTTGAGTCACACAATGGTCTAACCTACTTCCCAGACATTGTGAATTGCACAATGGTCTAACCTACTTCCGAGACATTGTGTTTTGCGCAATGGTCTCTAGAATCATTCCATCACATCATCAATATCATTTCATATGATATCAAAAACCCGTCACAACCTATCGATTTCTAAATAGAAATATGAGATTTTTAAAGGACAAACAAATCCATCACCTACAAAAGCTGAAGTTCAGCTCTACATTCATCAAAGTTTTCTTCTGAAACCTTCATTATTAAAAGTTCGTGATCCTGGCCAAGTATGTTCTATTTTAGAACTACTTAAAACTTCCTTTCCATACGTACCTACCCTTACTATCTTCTATGCAATGGAATGTGAAAACATGGGTTACAAGTCTTGTATGGCCGGGACTTGCAATTGAAGGGTTTGACATCGCCTTTGTTTAGTGGACAGTTTCCCCAAAGCAACGGACATATCACAAGTATACCTAATTTAGGTATTTGAAAAATTTTATCGAACCTTGGCTAAATATAGACTAGTCACCTATATTTAACCTAGGGACAGTGGAATATAGTCTGACTAACTATATTCGACTTAAAATTTCCAAATACTGAGAATAGTTGTACTAGGGTTATGTTTAGATTGATTTCCTACATGAACACGATAAACCACCAGAATACATTAAAACAATCTAGAGACACGATAGTGTCTTACCACTCAGCAAGATCTTAACACCTTATTTGTACTACCTAATTTCATTCTTGAAAATTTTCATTTATGAGATAATCCGAACTACTATCTTGGGATAGTTATCAAATCTTCTCTTCATCCTGTAGAAGTACTATCCTGTTTAGGTCCTAAGGATACCATTCCATCATAAACCTTTAAAGTCTCTTAAGATTTTCAAAGCAAACTCAACATCTATACCTAAGAGTATTAATGTTAAGCATACCCTACACACTTTTGTTCATCAACATATCACAACATTATCTTCACAACCGTGGCAAACACAAGCTCATTAACAGATCTTGATGCACTTTTAAAGCTCAAATCATCCTTAGTTACACCACAAGTACCCTCATCAGCTTTACAAGTTTGAATATTCATCTTGTACTTTTGGAACACCAGTATCATCTCGTAATACACTACCTTGTAACTCACCGGCTAAGTATGAATGTTGTGTGGGAATTCTTGAGTAGGATGATTTATAATGTCCTTATTTGAATGGATTGGGATGCCTTTTCGTTTAAATAAAGAAATTATAAATCATCGAACCATACGTTTATATTCCTTTAGTTATATTGTTTGGGATGCCTCTCTATGTAAATAAAGAATTATAAACAAGTGGGCTTAATTATATACGAAATAACATAAGTATGAAGTCAATAAACACTAGATACAACAACAGATTACCTACTAGGCTATGATTGCAACGACTATCCCAATTTCCATTAGTACGAGGTTTACATTTTGGTTTTCATAATAATAGTGCAATAACAAACAAACTCATTGCGAGGCCATGTAACCATATGCATGTGCAGTCGTACCAAACTCATTACGGGGCCATGTAACCATACGCATGCGCAGTCATACCAAACTCATTGCGAAGCCATGTAGCCATATGCATGGGCAGCCGTACAATTCAAACAGGACTTGGTCCAACCACATGTTCAACGCTTATTCCATGATTCGATTCTTATATCAATTGCTATTGATACTTGACAACTATATCAAGTTCTATTTTGATATTCAACTACTATATCAATTCCTATTAATATTCGACTGCTATATCAATTTCCTTTGATATTCGACTATTACCATACCTTTCCTATATAAAAGTAAGCCTCATCCTACACCATACACTGAAATGACAAATCAAGTTACATCACCGGTAATTCCAGACTTTGGTCCTCATAAGTAACCACATCTTTTCATCGACACCACTCCAACATATGACACACATAGAACTTCGGGACGAAGTTCCCCGTAAGGGGTAGAGACTGTAACAATTCGCATTTTCAGGTTAATTAATTTTTCCTGGAAAATTTCACTATTCACTTTTACTATTCATTTTTCCCGAAACTTTCCCGAAAGTTGATTTTTATTTGATATTCTCGAGTGATAAATCATTTTCATGGCAAATTAAATGTTTGACATTCGTCAGATCATTTTCGTGAAAGTTATTAAGGAATTACACGACATTACACGTTTTAGGGTAAAACGTCATTCAGAAATTCTACGCACAACGAAATTCAACCCCGTCAGGTGACCCCACATCAGAAAAATGTTTGACACACTCATGATTTATTTGAGAATTAATCGTGACTGAGGAAAACATGACCAAAGACTTCCCGGCAGGTCACCCAAGCCAGTACTACTCTCGCATGAGCACGCTTAACCATATGGGCGATTAACCGATAGACCACAAAACGCGTTTCTAAGACAATTTGAGTTTTCAACTTATTAGAAAAAGTCAACATATTTTTCCCTCCTCCATTGACCAAAAATCATCCCTTGATGTTATAAGTCATTTCGTGATTTTTAGGCTTACGGTTTGATGTCTAAAAGACATTTAATACCAACCGACACTAGACTAAGCCCAGTCTAGACATTATAAGTCATTTTAAATCATTTATAACCTATTAGAAAAGTAATATTTTACTTTTCTCAATTTTACGCAATATTCGTACGTTTTACGTATTACGCGTTTTAGACCCGTGTTTCCAGTTTTTAGCAGGGTTTACCACCCAAATGGAACCTACCACTCATTTTATATTTTATTATGGAACTTATTGACATGTTTATCAATACTTTCAAGTTCCATAATTTTACGACACCCGGTTTTACGTTTTGAGGCTTAATCATTTACGATTGGCATTTCCCGGAGTCAAAACTCATCTAGTAACTTGGATAATATCATCCAAGGCACACCTCACCCCCCCCCCCCTTATCCATGTGAACCGCCCTAGGAGGGGGGATTCACACTATGTGGCTCAATTTCATGAATTTACCCTTAAATCAACACTTATTTACAACTTGGTCACCAAGTTTTAGTAATTTCCTAGCACTTTCCTAACCTCCTCATTTTGGGACTATAAATACTCCCTTCCTCCCCTTCCCTTTGCCGTGGATATCACACACACAAACCACACCATCCTTTGCTCATTTCCTTCTAGTTTCATGCATGGTTCAAGTGATTCTTCAAGATAGAAACCCTAGCTAGATTATCATTCACCAAAACTCTTCCAATCCCTAATATACTTGGTGATTTCTCTTGAGTTTGAATCCACTCAAGTCACCTAAACCTTCATCATCCATCTTTCAAGAATACCAAGGGTAGAAAGATTGCATGAAGAGAAGTGGGTTGAAGCAAGTCTATCAAAGTCCTATCCTTACATGTTAACTTCCTTTCATCTTTGAAAGCCAAAAGTTGTGAGCCAAACCCTAACTTGATTCTTGTTAAATAATCATGTTCATGTTATTTACATGTTATTCTTGCTATATTATGTCTTGTAGTTATGTCCATGATGTATAAAAATGATTAAAACAAGTTATTGTTATTGATTGTTACAACAAGTTACTAAAACAAGTAAACTAGTGACTTTCTTGGTAAGACCTGATCAAAATGGTAAAAATATGATATTTGATCATTACATATTACAGTAGAGGACTTAACAAGGAAACCGTAGCAACTTGAACCACCCAAAACGAGTATACGAGTCAAAAGTTACGCCCATTTGAAGTTACCAAAACTTTGCGGCAAACTGCCAAATAGCATTCTGATCAAATTTTGATTTTGAAAGTCCCACTTCTGGTCCGATTCATCAAAAAGTTAAAACACGAAAGTTGTCCAGAACGACGTTTTCGTTCAGGAACAAAGAAGCTCGAGCCCTGAAAACGCTTTCCGAGTGATAAATTCTTCAAATTCTTAAACAGCCCATTTTTAGACCAAAGTCACTAGATTATGGTTATACTTTAAAAGGAACAAGAGGTCTTATGACCTATAATCAAGACCACAACCATGGCTAGAGCCAAGGTTGAGTCTCATGACCTTGAAACAAGGACCAAAGGTCATGGCTAGGCCATGACGAAATGACCATACCAACTTTCATAGGCGTAAACATGAAACAAAGAGTTGACGAGAACTTGAACAAGCAATTTGGATCTACTTCACTTAAAAAGGAACCATGAGATATTACAAAGGAAAAATGGTCATACAAGACTTATGAAACTACCTCTAATAACAATCTTCATGTACAAAAAACTTTCCTAAGTTTATTCAAGTATCGGACATGTAACTTTTCGGATCAAAACTTATATCTATATATTTCATCAACTACTACAATAGTAGGGAGCCTCATGTGAGGAGTTCATTATGTAAGCCGTCGAGTTGAGTTGTGGATTTATGAGTTAAAGTGTCCTGGCTCCTCGAACGCTTACTAACATGACTTCTGAATTATGTCGGCCCGAACGGTAGTAAACGATATACAAGACATACATGTTTCATGAATCATTTCTTTCAACGACTTACATTATACATCATACCACATCATGGATTAAGTGCAAGACATACATATATTGGCATGTTTATGTTTCCTTAGACATTATTCCAAACCTAAGTTGCAACAATTATTCTAGGTTGCTCGTAGAAGTTCTTACGGCATATCCATCATTCTCATTATACATCATCCAACTCAAGGTGAGTTCATAGCCCCATTTTCCATTACTTAATTGTTTTACAAACCCTTGGGGGGAATACATGCTATTTTAACCGAGCACAATGTTTTTAAATTGTATGCTTGCCTGATTGTTTTATTATGACTAAGTACCAACCTTGCTAAACCGAGATCCCTTATTATGAACCATTTAATCACTAGCAATAGTGAGCGCAAATATTGTGAATAGGCCTATTGGGATTGACGAATCCCATTTGTATTGACTAAGTTCAAACAAATGCACTAATATTTGAGATTTAGGTATGTTAGCAAAGTACCTACCGGGATAAATCTGCCGATCGATATTGGTACACGTTAACGTTATGGTGTCATAAGCTTAGTGTATAATACATTTTATGGGCGTATAATAACGTAGCCTACCTGTTTTGTTTTCCAAACATTGGTGTGAGCCTATAACTCACACTACCAACATATTGTGTTCAAACGATTTAACAAACTCTATGAATATCACTCAACCTTTGTGTTGACCTCTCAAGCATGTATTTCAGGTTCATGACGATCAAGGATGGCACGGAAGGACACGGATACTCAAGAGGGCTATAAATTTACTTATCATTCAAAAACTCACTTAATGTGATTTGTAAACATGGAACCAATTGGGACCTCATTTTGTAATCTCTGATATTTATATAATTTGAATGATAAACCTTTTTAAAACGACTCAATTAGAGTTCGTTTTCTATTATTGTGACTATTGTGCCGTCAAGTAACACCCAGTTCGAATTCTGCTGCATCCATGAATTGGGGGTGTTACATAAAAGGCCTTGGCTGGGCTTTTTAAGCATTGTGTGGGTAAGAATAAATGGTCAGAAAAATAAGTAGAGCGGGAAGCTAAGATTTGCAGTTAGTGGTAGATCATGAAAGCCACTGTTGAAGATAAGAAATGACATTAATCAATAGTGAAAAAATTTATGACCATGGAAGTAAAGTTCAATTCTATCGTGTAGCCCCGATCGAAAGTAAGCATTGAGTAATGAACACACAGTTTAAGAAATTACATAATTATTACTATTCTTTCTTTGAGTTTTTGTAAAGTGCCATTTTTTATTAAACCTTATTTTGAAAGAGCCTTATGCGTTTAACATCCGTTTAACTCAACTTATAACTAAACTTATTTTATAACTATTTACTTAAAATGATGTGTTACGTTTCAATTAGATGCACCATCATACTTATTTTGACTTTTTTACTCGACCTCAATAATTTTCATGCCATGATAGCAAGTTGTGGTAACATCACAACTTAGAAACCTACTTATTAACCAATGAAATCCGTCCATGACCAAAAAGTGATTGTTTCAAACATGACAAAAATTAGTGTTGAACATTACTCTATAAACACTTAGATACAGCCCGTGTGCATCGCACGGGTCTGAATGACTAGTTCGTTTTACATTTCTAGTTTCTAGCATTTTTGTAACCTCTTGATTTTAAATTGTAAATTTATGATTTTCACCGAATTATATATAGGATAAAAGCAATAAATGCTCTGTAAGTCTATATTATCAAAAACCCATTATACCTCACATTTAGGGACCGCCCTCTAAGCCTAAGTATTCCTCAATGACCGATAGCGTACAAGTACCGCGATGGAAAAGTGAAAAGAACCCTATTTATGGAGTGCAATAGAGAACCTGAGATCCGATGCGAACAATCAATCGAAGAAACTTCCTGACAGCAAAATGATCACGATAACAGCTAGAGAAAGGTGAGTGTTACATCTAGGCGGAGGGGTAATTTGATAATTTCTTCCAACTACATCTTCTAACTCTACTCAAACACTATTAATTCCATTAAAAACACAGTTTCTGGCCAAAAACGAAAATACTTAAAATGATATAAATATTTTTCCATATATATGGCAAACATCCCTCTTGCTAATACAAGTCCTAACACCCCCTTATACAAAGAACCAAGAATGAAAAGAGCAATGATACACTCACAAAAACAATTCCATAAAACTATTAACAAAAGGATGTGTCACTTCCTCATTAGCTTGATGAGAGAGAAGAGAGATAAGCTATATAAAAATACACTACTCAAAAAGTGACACATCCTTTTGTGGATTTGTTTTTGTGGGTGAATCATTTCTGAAATGAAACTGTACATCCAAATTTTTATATTCTTATATTCAAACAAAACCCACAACAGCCCACGTTAACATCATCGCCATTCGCCACCATTATAATATTCAAGACCATGTTCTTTCTTTTACATCCGAAAATCATTATTTCCCACCAAACTGATTATCTAAGGTTTGAAGATGATGTTGAATCAAGTTACCAAGCTGATAATTTAGGTTTTTGCATTCACTTATCAAGAATGAAATCAATTAGCATTTTTAATCAAATAAAGTTGTAAGGATCGATACCCATATTTCATAAATTGAAATCAATTTTGCATTATGAAATGCCTTCGGGGCCCTCTTGATTGGTTCGTGTATTCCACTTGGGATATGTTCTATCCTATTTTGTTTTTCCTCATTGGCTCACTCTTTTTACAGTACGGCTTTTTATCAATTTATGTTCTGTATTTTTTGTCATTTTAATATTTTTAGCTTACCAAACTTTATATTTTATGTTTCGTACTTTCAGTTTTATAGTGTTTTAATATAAATAAAATTTTAAAAATAAAAATTTTAAAGAAAAAATGAAAAAACAAGAGGAGATACAAATGGCTTTTTTGGGTGTATTTATAGCCACACCCATTCCACTTATAGTCGGCTAATATCTTGTTAAGTCATTTGTTTTTTCGTCAATAGTCATAGGATGTATCAGTGAGTGTTTGTTCGTTTCAGTGCTAGCTCCATGATGTTCTGTGGGGTTAGTACTTTTTTCTTGTTTTTTGGTTGGTTCGTGTGGGCTTAAAGCCTTTTTCTTTTGTTGTAATTTTACTTTGTTGATTGGCTCAAAGTTGTGATGGAAAGAAGACAAAGAGCATTTAATTTTTTTTCATTTGATAATTAGTTATTTAATTAAGCATAGTGATCACTCAACTAACACTATATTAAGCGTAATGAGTGTTTTTATAGCATAAAAAACGGAATGAGTCATACATGTAAGTAAACGGACTATTGATAGTTTTTACTTTTTACCTTTATATTTACCTTAATAAAAAAAAAAAAAAAAAAAAAAAAAAAAAAAAAAAAAAAAACTTTATATTTACTTGAAATGAATAAAATTCTAGAGCGCAGTCACATTTTGACATTGCGTGCATGCTGGTCAAAGTCAGCTATATAGGCTACGTGTTTATTAACTAGAGATATCCGAATACTTGAAAGAATTTCTAGGAAGAACAAGAATAAAAAAGGACATGTCCGAATGATAATTGAATTAAATCTTTAGGGCCCATTTGGAGAAATGACTTGGATTTACGTAGAATTGAGTTAAATCACCCTTAAGATGATATTATACAAAGAATGGAGATAAAAAAAAAAAACCGTCTAAAATACATTCATAAGTGTGATAACCAAGGTAGACTCTAGGCTATTTCCAAACCTTCTTACCATCACGGGTGTTAATAGTTTTGGAAAGATTGATAATGTGTTTATCTTATCATCAATCATTTCCAAGGATTTACACATACATGGATTTGATGAGGTCCTCTAAACTTAAAGCCCTCTAATCTTAAAGCTTTATGTTACATTTAAAGCCAGGCACTTTGTTTTATCGATCGACAATTCGACAGTATTATTTATGAGGTTGTTTAGCAGGAATCATGTAACAGCATTATCCAATTGAAAAACATTTTACATTTTCAAGAAATTACATGTTTGTTCAAAGAATACACTTATTCTATGGCTCCATATCAAACACTTTGCTTGTTATGATATTCCAGAAAGGCAATATTTTGTTCGTTGATTAAGGTTTTACACGAAGTTTTACAGTTTCTTCGTTACAACTACTAAAAATATGTCTACCTGAAATATCTTTTATTATAAAATAAGGTCAGATAAGTATTTGCCTGACTAAACATACATTTTTTGGGACGGACAAACCATCGTATGACTTCAAAACGAAAGCAGGCCCAATGTTGCTCCATCTTGCTTGTGATGTGTTCAACCGCTTCACGGTGTATGCACATTGTATGCAATATACAAACATACAACGCATCTGTTCTGCCAAGCTACGTCTTGAATGGAGCCCCTTCCCCATGGCACCCATGTGCCCTCGCTTAACGCATCCGTGTATCAAGTCAAAACAAGTAGAACGCATGTTACATTTGTTTTTATGTATGTATTTGTGTAGTTATTGGTCATTATCATCATTTTTATATATTTGTTTCCTAGGAAGGGTGCTAAGCTGGTGGTGACAGCAAAGGTGGTTAATTTGGTAGGGCATAGAATGATGAATGGGTATAATGTCCCCATAAGTTTGAAGCTACATCCATTGTGTTCATGAATTAGGTGAAGGAATGGTGTGGGTATGGAGGAACATTACCCATTACCTGACAATGGACTTTGAAGGCAATGTTTAGGGCACACACCCCACATGCCTTTGTAATGGATCATAGCCACTTTTCTTTTCTTTTTTGTTCTCTTTAAATTCATGAAAGTATTACCCATATTGCCCCATTACATGCCTTTCATGCCTTTGTAATGCTTTCATGAAATCAAAGTGATACAAGAAAGAAAAGTGGTGGCATTGTTGTTGTTAACATAAAACCAGGCACATATTTCATACAGCATTGTTATTTTAAAATAGTAACATTATCAATACATAATACAGAACAATACAAAACAGAAACATGAGAGCATCTTACATTATATGGGAAATAGAGCATTTTCCTTAATTTTGCGGCGATGACATTGACTTCCATTGTTAGTCTAATATGTGATAGAAGGCACGAACTAGATTCCTATATCAACGAACTTAGTGTTGATAGACAAATCCATAAGAGTGCATATGTATAAAACAAACTATCAACGAACTTTCAACTTGATTAGATGTTAAAATGAATTTTATCAGTTTTGTTAACAATATAACTCATTACTAGCATTGGATTATTATAAAGTTACATGAGCCAAGCAGCATATAACAAGCATTCTAAATTCATAACCATTTATCACAACGGGTTCTAAATTCTTATCAATCAATCCTACATCTAACTGTAATTATCACTCATCACTGATGACAACTTGCATTTGATAATTAATGACAAGTGGTGATGGACACTAAGTGGCCACTTCGTTACGATGAAACATGTTTAGCACTATTCAAGGGAAAAGTTGCAGTCACTAAAAAGGATTATCATTCTCTGCACAAGAGTCAAATGTGAATTTCAGTTGTGAAGATGGTGTGTGATGGATAGACAATATACCAAACATCAAGTGTACTTTCATTAAAAATCAAAATTCTAAAAACAACATATGAATCACCACAACTAGCGTTAAGGAGCTCAGCCTAGTGTTAACTGTTAAGGAACTCAGCCTCTAGGTTATGTAATCTTACTGACTGTCTAACATATACAAAAGATCCAATCTAAACACTTGTTCTTTTGTTACCTCATGTTTGATGCTGCACATGATGTTGCTGTAGCCATAGCTATCTTTCTTCGTCCAGCCTTCCTCACGCTGACATTTGAACTTGGTGACATAGATTTTGTAACCCCTTTTGAAGACCTGTTATATACAGTTTCAAAATTCATAGTCAGAAGCAAACAAAAATAAAAATGTGACAATCTTTTGTTCTTTAAAGAGAAATGAACTTGAGGATGTAAAATAGCACCCATACTTCTGAGGTGAGAAAGGCTGTTCAAAACTAGGCACTTGTCCTGCATGAAGTACCGATGACTTAAGTTGTTTTAAACCAATCTCCTCCATCTATATATCACACGTTAGAAAAATATTCTCGGTTATTATATAGTCACAGCAACTTTATTGCAACAAGAATCAAGTAAAGGCTCCATATTACCATCTTTTTCTCCTTTAGTTTACTGTCAAATTCTGTTCTATGTAGACTTAATTCCTGAACTTCAGTTAGAGGTCTGCGAACCCTTTCTGGAACTGCGTTGGAATCCCTACAAAAATGTTGCTCATGCAAAACTACTAATTTCTGGTTGAACAACTTAATGATGGACGACCTGCAGTAACCGAAAGAACTACTTACTCTTTCAATGTGGTCTCTGCCGTAACTGCTCTCATGCTAGCATCTTCATCCTCTGGCTTTGTGCAGTGTCTTGATTCTGTTTTTGAGGGAACCTTCACTAAAGCATATATGTTCAGATAACAATACTTGACAAAATTTAAGGACAGAACAATATAGAATGAAATTATCATACCAAATGATAATCACTTGTATAAGGATGTTGACTAGACACAGGGATCCTAGGTTGCTCTTCTTGTATATGTTTATGTATGATTTCAGCCACAAGTTTACTTTCTCTCCGTTCTCCTCTTTTCTCTGTCTGAAGATGGAAAGGACGTGGTACTGTTTTCCGTGGAATTGGTTTCTTCTTGTGGGATCCCAAGCATGAGGTGATCTGCAAAGAAAACAACAATGTCCTATTGTTTACAGAGACGAATGAAAACAATATCTGGAGTTCTTTGGTTACAAAAAGAAAAGAGAAAAACCTTGCCAAACAATTCAGCGTTATCGGGTGTTTTTGGTGGAATTCTTTTATTAGTTGCAAAATGAAACTCTTGAGGTATGGTGACTTGTCGTTTTTTGTTACAGAACAGCCCCAACTCTCCTTTACTTTCAAGTATCTAGAATTGCAAGGGAGCATGGTATAAAGTTAATGAAATGGAAGATTAAAAACTTATTACTATCATTTATCAGAGTAAATATTCTTATCAGTGATGGTGATGTTCATACCTTCTTGTTTAAAGGTCTAGCCTTGAAATTTGAAACTTTTTCCTGCTGTTCTATTTCAATCTTTGGTTTCCGTGCAGTCAATGACGTCCGAAGAGCTATCTTAGGCGTAGTAAGATAAGGTTTACGTTGATAGTTCTGCATAAAGAAAAAGAAGCAAAACTAAGCTACAAATACTAAAATACTAACTTTACTATTTCAGTTGCTTGTTAATTACCCGAAGAGTGGTTTCTACTGAGACAACTGTGGTAGCTTCTGCGCTCTGTCAATACAATAACACAATAAAAACCTCATTTTTTAAATCTAATTCAAGTTCATTAATTATATAAGCTAGCAATAAATTTACTTTTCTGATCAAAGGTCGGCGCTCAAATTTAGGAGTCTGGACAGCTGAACTCCTGATATTACCCAAGCAAACACTCTGAGATGTTTTAAACGCATGTTCTGTAGGCCTTGTCTGCATCAATTTGGGCTTTCTTAGCATCATTCCACCTGCTCTTGCATTGTGTGGCGAGTGTCGTATTCCAGTACTTGCAATCTATAAGCACAAGGGCCAATATACAATGCCATTACAAATTTAACATTGACGAATATGATCAAAAAGGATGCATGGTAATCAAAACTAACCTGTCTAATTTTCCCGCCTTTAAGCGTTTGCGTTTGTATTTCTTGGTTTTCTTGAGTAAAACTGGGCGTAATCCTATTTGAAAAATTTGTATGCCTATAGATTGAACAAATATCAAGCATAAGAAGAACTGATAGACTCAATACGAAACTTATAAGTAATTGTTAAGGCCGTCCTTAATGCAATTGGCTTTCAATAGTTGCGACTAACAAATAACTTACTGGTGCTAACTGTCTTTCCAACTAGATTAGCGTATTCTAATTCATTTAAGGAGCCATAAGCACATTTTAGGTCCATAATTACAAGTACTAAACGAAGAGTATTAACAAATGGATCGAGTCACAAGTACAGTAAAAAACAAAAAGAAAGCATAAGCAGTTCAAACTGATCCGCTAACCTTCGTTTCTGTGGTTCCAAGTTGAAGTTCTTTTTGGTACTGAA
Source organism: Artemisia argyi (assembly GCA_030686995.1). Classification (NCBI taxonomy): domain Eukaryota; kingdom Viridiplantae; phylum Streptophyta; class Magnoliopsida; order Asterales; family Asteraceae; genus Artemisia; species Artemisia argyi. The sequence continues at coordinate 161,092,252 of CM060697.1, read as the reverse complement.
GAAACCTGTGGACATAGATGGTTCTGATTCCTGCGATTAACATATAAAAGTACATTCAATTATCACATTTCACCCAAAATAATCTGTGCTGACGAGTAAAACAGCAAGCAATAACTGATCTAGTCAGGGTATAGTATATAACCTTGTGGGAATTTTCCGCTACACTCATGTCACAAAGGCTTTTAAATTGAACATTTCTTCTAGTATTATCCATAGACATCAAATCTACACCAAAAAAAGCAAAGAACGATCATAACTCAATAGTCATATAACAATGAGAACAACGGATAACAATAACACAATGGATATTCCATTAGCAAATTAAAGCACCAATTCATGAACATTACACACGAAAGAATTGTAATTTTTCCTAACTGCACGAATTTGAAATAACGAACGAATTCACCAATTAATCAAAATCAAATCAATACAAACTTGATCAATGATTCACTTCACATTACTAGTCCCAAAAATTTGTGTTACATGTCTTGTTTAGTTAGTCCAACGAATTATCGTAAAAAAATTGTGAAGCTGATCATCAAACTACATACATACTGTAACAATTGATATGAATTAAATTTGTGGTATCTCTTAAAAGTTAAAACAAAACCCTAAGTATAATAATATCTAAACATGTCAAAAAAAAATGTAATAAAATGAGAGGAAATTTATACTATTCGCAACGTGATCGATCAATTTGGGGGTCGAGAACTTGCTGTTTCCGGAATCCATTACTATTACTAACAAACTAACTAACTGATTGTATAACAAGTTTTGAATGATGAGAATTGGAAAGTGAAAATGATGTAGAGAGCGTAAATTAGAAGCAAAATGTTGGGGGATTTGGTGAATAATGAATGAGAAGGGAAAAAGGGAGGAATTTATTTGTTGGTTTAATAACGGTTGAGTTTGTTTTATTTCAGACAAAGGGTGGGAAAAACTTATGACCGTTAGAACACAAATCATTTTCTTCATTTATTTTTTTGTTTTGAAAAAGTGAATTTATTACAATCCGTTACTTGTGGATGTGAATAGTAATGATTGAATTAAATATATATATGATTTTTTATATTTCAAATCGTGAGTATTTTTTAAAGATACATTTTTATCGAAGTGTGGGTTTTAAGTTTTTTTTTTTTTTTTTTGTAGGTTTTCGAATAATTTCTTATGCAATTTTAATAGAGGATTGTAGCTAATTGGCTATTTAATTGTAGCTAAGATATTCTCTTTGATCAAAGGTGTTGTTAGGGGTAACCTTATAGGATACTGGCACCCCCTCACATTTATTTACTCCGTTGGCTGGAAAAATAGTTTTTACCGTTTTCTGTTCCTTATTTTATGTTTTTTACAAGTTTTGACTTATCAAACTTTATATTTTATGTTCCGTACACAAAAATTAAAAATAAAAATAAAACTTAAAAAAATGCCAATATTTATTTAAAGAGGTATGGATAACCTAGGTCTTTTATCAATTCGTTCAATACAGTTAAGTCAAAGTTATGTGTTATTACTAATGGTGTGCTTGTTCAAACTCGGGAAAGGGAAAAGAAAAGCAACGATAATGGTAGGGAAAAAAAATAAATCTCCCAATTTACTATTAGGTAAAGAGTTATTGCATTATACTCTACAAAACATCTTTTTTCATTATCTTTCTCATTTCTCACCGCCCATAACCATTTACCAAGTACGCCCTAAAAGTATGTTTAATATCATTCCTAAACTGATGTGTCGGTTTTCTATTGATTGTAGCAAAAAAAAAAATCATTTTTTTTCTTTTTTAATAAATCAATCAATACACAGTTTTAGACATAAGGGTATTCGTAATTGTTGTCCACCTAATCATTTCGTTTTCAATTGATCTCTAATAGGAAGTCAAAGATTATCTTTTGATCTAATCATTAAACCAGCCATAATGTACACGGATCCAGAATCAAAAGGGATCGGGTGCACATAAATATTTAAACCATAACAATAGGCATAAGTTTTTGAGACTGGATGCTTATAAACAAAATCAAGGATTTTTTAGATAAATTAACACTATGAAGCGAAATTTCATGACAGCAAGAACCCCTTAGTTCCGTCCCTACCGGTACAAGGTTTGATGGTGAATGCATAAGTGATGTTGACGTGGCACATGACTACACTACCACTGCACCACATTTTTACGTTCGATCTAATGAGCTTCCATATTATGTGAGATAAGAAACTTTTTATAATTTAATTCATATGTGTCATAGTGAAAATAAAAAGGTGAAAAGTTTATATGTAGTTGAGATAGTACGTTTTGTAAAATTAAAAACAATTATAAGGTAAAAGATTTATGAACATATGAGTAACTTTGATTTACGAATGGTTTAAGAAATATGTTTATCAAAACCTCAAATATTGATAACATATCGGGGTTAATTAAAACGTTCAATCACTTCATTGCTTTTATTATTCTAAGAACCATATAAAATAACGAAATTTTGTTAATCTACCTTAAGTACTCATATATATATACAACATTATATAAGGGGGAACAATTTTAACTTTTTACCAATTCAAGCACACATCAACCATTATCATTACAAATAAGCGTCTTAAACATCCTAAACAACAAAAACTACATAACTTTTTGGCAATCGGACCAATCCATTTTATACTTGACCAAATTGAAATGAGGATATGACCGCAAAGAAAGCATACTTAATAATGTGTTTATTTTAATCCACAACTAATAAACCACAGTTTTTTTCCTAACCATCTTGAAGCCTTTGCATATCAATCCACTTTCTCGCACACAAGCTCTTTCCCGGTGCCTTTAAACTCGATTGAGCTTTTCCTACGCCTCTCGTTGTGTCCTGCTAGACGCCTTCTACAACTTCTCTTGGCATCGTCAAATTCTGAAAGCTCGTGAAACCTGCCCATCAACTTAATGAAATAGATATACGAATGTGGTATATGGTACATGTTGATGAACCACAACGTGTACAAAACAATGATGCAATATGATACGGTTTTGTTGTACATTCACATGTTAATCTCAAAGTATGTTTTGTCTATTTTACTAGTCCTTGAAGTGGTACAAGTGAGTACCGTACCATAAAGTCATGGTACTCTCGAGTGAAAAAATAAAAGTACTCTTATGTTATGGGTGGGTGATAGAATGCGATATTTATTTAATACGAGTACTTGTGTACTCGACTTGTTATCGTTAAGTGTTATTTCTTGTAAATTAACCATGCATGAACCGTATTTAACTATTTATCATCATGCATGTTTCTGAAACGACAAACATATTGAGTTAGACAAACATATTGAGTTACAATTACTATTTGTTAAAGATAATACACATCTAACCTTGATGCTTGCATGTTAAACATTATTCAATGTGTCGTTCTAAAAAAATCATGACTGGTTACTCTCACATAAACTTAAAGTAGGCATGTTTTAGAAAAGTTGCATCATAATGAGGACTGAAAACATTTATAAAACTAAAACCATGACCACTTGCTTCTTATGTTACAATTACTATTTGTTAAAGATAATACACATCTAACCAATTTACTTTTCACTTAACAAAAGTCCTAATTGACAAACACATTTGGGTATACGAACGTAAATTAAATGTGGTTAACTTGTTACTTTGTTAGTAGATAATTAACTTGTAAAGTTGTAAGGTTTCACTTAGCGTTTGCAAACTTCTTGTCTTCTGATTTACATTTTAGAAATTTTAAACTTGGATAGTTATTGCATAATCAACTGTTTCTATTATGTATCTATTTTTTTAGATGTATCTAAAATAGGTGGTTGTGATTTCTTCTCATTCATCTCGTTTTAATTTTTCTTCCTATTTTATTCTAACTGTAATTAGTATACATAATTAACATATATAGCTATAACATGTACGTCAACTTTGTTGTAATTTTTACTAGAATTTCAGTTATGTCAACATAGAATATTAGCAACATTTATAATCTTTAAAATTGCACACAAAAAAGAGAGCATGCTTTGATGCATGTTCTTGGCGGGTATGTTTTCCCCAAGTCCCTAACTATATATAATGTAGTTTCAGAACTATAGTATGTATACATACACATCGTAAGAAAGATTTATAGAACTCGAAACATAACAAGAACACTAACCGACTACATTGCTGACAAAACCTTTGATGGGTTCCACCAATGATTACGGCTTGAGCCTTCGCATGTAGCTCACACACTTTGTGCCTACGATGATATTGCTTGGCTTCATTGAGATCACTCGTACACTTGTCAGCCTGGCAACACCTTGTGTTGCCAGACGATCCATTACCAGCATCGGCTCCTTTCTTCTTCTTTGCATTCACATCAAGATAACCACCGCCACAACCCGATAACCCATCTCCATGGTGATCACTGATGAAACTTTTCTTCATCTTCAACTTTTGGTTGGAGGACGCATCGGTTTCCATTTCAATTTTGGGAGTCTACAAAGCAAGGTGCACAATTTATATGAAGAGGAAGTGATATAAGTAACATGTCAAGTACAAATAGTTATGTTATATTGGTTTTAGAGGAGATGACGTTGCAAGAAAATGGTCACGTTCCTCAAAGCGGGCGGACACTCTCCTGAATGGGTCATTGAGTTAACTTGAACTTTGTCTTTCACATATTGTCTTAAGATGAGGCGTGTAAACTGGCCGCCATTGCTGGTTATCAAAACATTTTGCAAGAAATAGACTATTAGAGTTGAAAATGACAAATGATTCTTTAGTACACTAGATAAAAATGTTTGATTAAGTTATATATATAACATATTATTAGGCTTCTCCAATGCAAGGTGAGGGATAACTATTTTTGTTCCACAAAATCCTTTAAAAGCTTTTTGTCATCAGACTAAGGTGGTGTTTGTTTGTTAAGAGGGTCTGAATCTGAATCGCACATCTGAATCTGAATCTGATGCGTAAATGTCTGAATCTGACCGCATCTGAACGGGAAAAAAAAACTCATGTTTGAACCGCACATTTGCTTGCTCGTACTATTTTTTTTTGGTTTTTATTTGTGTCAGCAAGAGGCAACAAGACGCATTCAGACACCTCTCTCAAGTCTAAACCATTAAGATCTTACTGCATCTGAACGCGTCTGAACGGAAAAAAAAACAAACGGTCTGAACGTCAAAATGTCTGACCGATTCAGACATAATGCCCATTCAGAGGCTGTTAAGAGGCAAAAAAACAAAAAACAAACGCAGCCTAAGGGTTTTATTTCTCAAAGTCTTTAAGCAACGACTTTTTCTTAATTAGAATATTATATGAACCTCTTTTGAAAAAGCTTGCATAGGAGTTGATTTAGTCACTAATAGCTAATTCTCATTTGAGATGCTCATGAAAGGAATACAAGGACACAAGTGCTGTGAGCAAAAGACATACCTGAATTTTCTTTTGTGTGTTTGTTTGTATTCAAGTTTGTGTTAATTGAAAAGACTAATGATGCGAAACAAAATCCGTATGCATTTCTCATGTGTGGGGGACAGATTCGAGTGACATGGTTTGGCACCAACTTTTTTGTGTTAAGTAAATACTACGTACCTTCTTATTTGAAACGAAATAATATAAGTAGAATTCAATAAAGTAAATTTATAATTAGAATTGATATACCACTGGTTTTACAAATATTTGGTAAAATTTGTAAAAAGCAGCATCTAGCACAACTATGTAAAACTATGTTTTATGGGCTTGGTTATTGATACACTTCCTAAAAATCTAAAATGATACCAATACCTTCTTAACTTTTTTAAAATTTTTTAAACTTTTATAATTTTGATTTTATTATAAAACTGCAAAACAGAAATTACAAAATATAAAATATGAAGTTTGCCAAGTAAAAAAAATAAAATAATAATAAATAAATAATAAAATAATCATAGAAAACTGTCTTGTCACATTAATAAAGTTGATAAAATTGCCGAAAAAAATGCAAAACATAAAGTATAAAGTTTGACAAGTTAAAAGTAGTAAAAGACAAAAGATACGGAACAAAAAACAATAAAAGATTGTTTTGTCTTGTCAATAAAATGAGTAAAAGAATGTAATTGGAGTTAGAATAGTAGTAATGGTGACCCAACTTTTCTAGGGTCACCCTTGACACCTCAGCGCTACATCAGTACATCAGTACTTGGACAGCTTTCACATGTAATGACGTAGTAAGCCATGCGAAATAAAAAGAGATATGTATAACATTTCGAATTCTCGATATAAAAATGGTTAAGAAGGCTTGATACATCGAAGCAAAAGATTGAGGATGACTTATTTGAGCATATATATTAGTATTGTTCAACTTGTTTACACATTGGCTGTGTGAGTTAAAAAATAGGTTTCGGTTGGGTTTTAGGCATTGGAGCAAAAGATTAAGAAATGACATACAATTTTAGCCATTGATGATGCTGTTAGTTTTATCACCTCAAGCATTTTTTTTTTTGGAGAGGAAACAATTGAAGCAACATTTACAGCCAAAACTCCTCATACTGTCATACATATTAAAAACTACGGAGTACAAGCGGTAGAAACATAACCCACCGTAACTAACCACAATGACATAAAACTAAGACATATTTGATAGATAATTTTAATTCGATTTTGATATAATACTCATATTCGGTGTAATACTCACTACTGCCTTATACTTCGTTAATTTTAATTCGGTTTGATATAATACTCGTATTCGGTGTAATACTCACTACTGCCTTATACTTAGTTATTTGGTTAATACAGTACCTTAACCATAACTAATTTAGTCACATGACTTTCACATATCATATCATCGTTAATTTTTAACAGAGAAAATTATATGTAAGGTTTAACAAGTGAATTTTTTTTGTTTTTTGTTTTTTGTTTTTTTCTTTTTTATTGACATCTTTTAGTGTTTGAAAGTTATTACCCACTTCTTCAATATTGACTCCTGGGACAGACTTGTGATTTTTAGTGCACAATTTTTTTTATTTTTATTTTTCTTTTTTTATTATTTTTTTTATATCATCATATCATTATAAGTGATGTTGTAAAAATTAGCCTAGGTGGTCGATCAATCAGCGCCTAGACGCTATGTAGGGATTAACCGTCTAATTCTAGCCTAAACGGCCTTATTAATTAAATTGGTCAAAAATTGATCAACATACCGATTAATCGAATAATATCGGCCAAGTCGTACAAAAATCGACTAAATCAATAGCACGGGTCAACTTTTTCAAAAAAATTTAAATTGATTTTTTTTTTCTTCTTCTTTCCATATCTCCCGTTTTTCACAAAATTAGTGGACACAGTCATTCAAACGCACCTCAATCGATGAGTTAAAATAAATTGTGAAGGTATGCTCAGTTTTCTTAATGCAACTGAATGTTTATTACACTAATTGAATTCTAAAATTGGTTTCTAAAATTAATTGAACAATTAGAACTTGGAACCTTCAATGATTTGTAAGCATTTTGTTATGTTATACTTATAATTTCAAAATTTTATTTATAAAAAAGCTAATTCGATTGATTCATGTCTAACCGATTAATCGCTAGGCAGTACCTGGTTGTACTACTAGTACCTACAAGCTTGACTATAAGTACTAAAATTGCATAATAAAATTTTATATTGGCCAAATTGAATTTGCCCCATAAAGAATCAAAGTAGCACACAAATATTCTCAGGGCTGTATATATAAAATTGAGACACTTTTAAGGAGGGGAAAAAAAACAAACTTTGTTACCTAAACTTGAGTGTTGTGATAATAAGTAATGGTTATTATGATGTAGTTCAATCACCACAAAATACAACAAACCCAATATGGCAATACTTTGGTATGATCTTATATGAATTGTATTAGTCTTTTTCAAAATCAACCACAAAATATAACAAACAGGGTATGTTATTTACAATTTTTTTTACAAATAGAAAGGTTTACAAAGAGAATAAGTTACTTGCTAATTAATCTCATCATATCTAGGGTCGTAACGAACTAAACGTTCGGTGAAAATTTTATGAATGTTTGATTAAAAGTTCGTTGATGTACCTTTATTTATTAAATGAACGAACATTGTTCATTTATTTTCGTGAACATTCGATTATGAGTTCTTTAATGGTCATTTATGTTCATTTATTTGTTTTTAAATGTTCGCCTATCATATATTTTTTTAATATATACTTTAAAAATTGATTTACGTAAACAAAACAACACTTATAAAATACATAATTATTTTGTGTTCATTTATGTTCGTCCGTTTAGTGTCTTAATGAACGAATATAAACAGACATGAACAAGCTTATTCCTTAATAAGAACTAGAAAATTCGTCCGTTTAAGCAACCTTGTCCGTTTATATGTCCGGTTAAAACTAAAAGAACGAACATGAACAAGGCTCATTTTGTGTTCTTCGTTTACAGCCCTACTCATATCCAACTAACTTCGTTAAAAACTAACGGTGAAGGCATGTAACAGTCATGTGACTCAGTTAATTGAGGGTAGTAAAAAACATTTTGAGGTTTAGAACTAGGAACGTAAATCCAATACGTGTCGAAATCTTGATAGATAACAAATATAGTTCAAACTGGGAACGTTGATCGAAACGAGGTGAAACCAACTTTTGGCATTTGGAAATCAAGAGATCATAAGTGTGATGGGTATCAAAGAGGTAGGATCCGTGATCTCGTGTAGCCAATAAACAGTGAGTGTGTTGTTTGTAATGGTGGAGTGACTTTGATGTGTTGCATCACTATGCAAAATCTTAACCCCACATGTTCCTTCAGGTACGTTTGCTTTTCGTGCTGCTTGACTATCTGTTTCAAAGTTATTGTGCAACATATACAGGTACAATCAAATACAGTGACAAGAAAACGAGATGGAGATAAAGTTTCTTGACGTGTTACAACATTAGAAGCTGTTATGTTCAAGTATTAAAATTTGATTAACTGATATCTGAAACTAAAGATCAGATAATTGAAAACAGACTTTGCATATTGGGACATCAGAAGCTAAGCTACTAAACAGATGTGGTTTTCCAGGGAGGGCGAGCCTTTTTGACTCAGTTGTACGCGGCTTCACTGGGTTAATCCCAGGACTGTTCCCCACCCTTCCTTGACCACCCCCAAATGTACAAACCTAGCGAGGTTTGAACCCTTGACCTCTTGTTTGAAAGCCAAGGACCTTACCCCTAGGCCATTTGGTGGTGGTTGGACATCAAAGCTACTGCAATACTCCGTATTATAATTCCATGTAATATTAAAGCAGAGCCGGGGAGATAAATGATTTCAAATGTTTTACACAGGTTCAAGATTGACACATTAAAATAGGGCTGAGCATCGGACCGGATCCCGACCCGACACATACCGATACCGAAACAACACAGAAAACAATACCGAATACCGACCCGAAACTTGTCGGTCGGGCTCGGGTATCAGTCGGGCTAATCGGTCGGTCGGTTTGTCGGGACTAATCGGTTTCGAGTCGGTTTTGCTCAACCCTACATTAAAATGGGTTTCAAGCGACTTTACTGGCTGTCAATAGGTTATTTTTTGATAGTTGAATGTCGCATGTAAAATGAGGGAAAAAACATAATTTCAAATGTATCATCACTTAACAAATATCATGTTCCAGTATCTGAATCCATCAGCAAATATTTAGCAGTCATTATATTATCAGACCTAAAAGCATCTTTGATTTTAAGAAGTAACATTGACAAAGTTAGGCCTTCCATATTTCATCAGTAGTTCCATCTTCGTAACTATAAACCTGATACACGCATATAATAGTTATACAGGTCAAAAAAGACTCTGGGCGCACCTTGACTCCAAAAACATACCTATGAACTAATTCACTATTTGGGTCTCACAAGACGTTTCTCATAGTCTCGACACTCCCATTGGTTGGACCAGCACACCGCTGCTACCAACTATATCTGGAAACATTGAACAAAACTCCTTATTGTAAAAGACTTGTGTTCTTTGATCAAAACTAAATAGAGCCTTTCTTTTCTTTTTTAATAAAGGTGTACATGAGTACATGACCAAGGTAAAATTGTAAATAATAACAAATCTCTCACGCTACTCTCTTGAGAGATATATCACACAATGGTTTCACATCACATTCTCTTAAGGTATGATCTCAAGTGTTTCCCTTTTAACTGTTACAATGACATTTGATGGCCTCAAAAAATAATACAAAAAAAAACTAAGAATCACCTGTTGTCATAGGGCTTGATTCTGATGGCTTCTCGGCTGTTTCCACGTCCATTGTTACAACATCACTGACATCAGCTTCCACTTCCATCATAATTTCATCCCTATCTGCCACCACTGGTGGGGCTCCGTTTTCCATGACAGTGTCAGACTGCATTTGCGTACTTGGAATTGGATCGTCAGTCACTTCGTCAAGTCCATTTGGTGTTGTTACTGGTGATGATGAATGAGGATCGCTTGAGATGGCCAAGGTTGATGTTACGGACAAATTCTGTAAGCATGTTTTATAGATAATCATTATCATAAAGTCCATTTGTAAAATCGTATGATTTTGATGTTCCATAAGGCCACAATGTGTCAACAAGCATTTACCTTTTCTAAGGCCAGAGCAAGCTTTGAGAGATTTGGATACAAGCTTCGTGCATCCAATATGATCTGTTGATATCAACAAGCAAAAAAGTAGAAGTAAATCAGTAATGAGAAAATGTATTTAATGTATAATCAAAAGAAGCAGGCAGCTTATATAAGAAACCAATTCTTCATCACAAATGATAGAAGAATCACCTCTGATAGCCTTTGTATGGTGAATGGCGGACCATCAACAAAACTATGAAGAGCTGCAAAACATAAACAGGAGAATGTACGTTCTTAATTAGTCAAAAGTGAAGTTTCCAATTAATCAGAAAAAGTTTCATCTGTAATGATAGCAAGTCATGGCCACACTCGAATCCTTAGAACAAATTGTTATAAATCCACTATGAGGAATTGGTAACTATACTACTGTGTGTTAATTTAATGTTTCCAGCATTAGATAACTGTGATAGATCATAAGCATTAAGTTTTTTACTTTATAAACTGTGAAGGAAAATGATTGCGGAATGTACCATCATCCAACCTTCTCACCAACTCAGCATGTGTCTCTCCTAATGCAACTATTTGTTCTTCAGGCGTCATTTGTGTCAGTGGATACTCAGAAATGACCTAAAACAAAATAATAAAGGGGAATAAGACTTATCACCATCTGAGAACAAAAAATAATGATTACATATAAGCTTATAGATTGGCATACCTCCCCATACCTGCTTTAAATGAAGGGACAACATGTTTTTGAATCTTTTCCAATCATACCTGCAGTGCCAAATACCATAATGTCATATAAATACTTGTTCCCAATGCTGGTAACCATAAAGGTAACTAAAAGTTCCAATTAAATGTATACGAGGAAAGCATGTAAACTGGAAAATATTTTGATGGTAAGTTAACCATGTCATGAAATAAGACACAACCGTGGAAGCTGTTCAAGCACAAATGGCTACGCTTCACTGCAAATAATAATATGAATAAATCATTTAGCTTATATGCAGCAACAAATAGCAACACTCACTAGAGTAAAACATACCCATACATCTTTATCATTTGCATAAACATAAATATAACAGCAGGGTGAGACAAAAATGGAATATTAAGTGTTTGAATAGAAGAAAGGGTTTCGCGCTCCGAAAAATTCAAGAATTAGGTCGATAACAACAATGTGCATACCAGAACTTTCCAGTGGCTGCAATGGCTTTCAATATGCTTCTTACTTCTTCTTGTTCAGCAGTCTCGTACCTCATTTCCGAGCCCCTGGGATTCCCAAACATACAAAGGTTTACCGAATTGCAATGTTATGGTAAAAAAACATACGTTAAGAAACATATAATCATGAAGTAGGACTTGCACAACCAACGATGTGCGTAAAAGCTATACACAGTAAATTAAATGACAAATTTGAAGTCCAAGAATATATTGATTGGAGACGACATGATGTAAATGATATTTATCATTAATTGTGATATTGCAAGTAAAGTCTCAAACCGCTCATAATGAGCATTCACAAAAACTGTTATACTATTTAGCAGCAAAAAGAAACTCACTGATGATGTTCAGGGGACCTAATCAAATTATCATGACTATCATCAGTCACCGCAGAAATCACAACAGGCTGCTCCAAAGTCTCAGTTGTCTTTGGGCTTTCCAATGCAGGAATGGTTGACTGCTCCAGGGTTTCAGTTGTCTGCGTGTTTGTAACCGGTGGTGATATGGATTCATCCAAGGGTTTTGTTTCAAGTGTGTTTGTAGCCTCGGGTAATGCTGCATGCTCAACATCTTCGGCTGTCTGTATCTCTGTAACGTTAGGCAGTGTCGTCTCAGCTGTCTGCATGTTAGTATCTGGAATCGGTGACTGCTCCAATGTTTCTGTTGACTGTGGTTGTGCAGCCACAGGCGATGTAGATTGATCCAATGGTTCGGTTGTCTCGGTGGTTGTAGCTGGAACCACGGGTGAGTTATCCGTAGTTTCAGTTGTTTGTGTATCCATTACGAACCCTTCTGTATAAACCTAAAAAAAATGACGAAAATGATTCACTAATAACATCTTTAACAACATATACAAACAATGCAGTTATGCAACATACAGTCTCCAAAAGATAAACATATATATAGGGGATGTTTGAGATTGCTTATGCTTCTGCTTATAAATAAGTACTAATAAGCTTCTTAAAGAAAGCACTTCATAAAACAGTGTTTGGATTTTCTTACTTTAATAGATAGCTTAATTTTACTAAAAAAATAATAAGATTTTAATCATATCCATTTATAAAACGTTTAAGGTAGGGGTGAGTATCGGGTCAAACCCGACCCGACACGAAAATCGAAAAAGGAAAAAACTCAAACCAAGAACCGAACCGAGAAATAGATATCAAAACCAAAACCAAACCGAATAACTCGGTTTGGGTCGGTTTTCGGGTTTCGAACCGAAAAAACCGAATCGAACCGAAACGGACAAAAACCGAAATAAATATACAAAACCGAAACCGAACCGAAAAAGGTCGGTTCTGTTCGATTTGGTCCAATTTTGGACGGTTTGTCGGTTCGGGTGGATTTACTCAGCCCTAGTTTAAGGTCAATAACAAAGTGAAAACATAATTTTACTTTTCTTTTTTTACAACTTAAATCATTGGATTCTTTTTATCAATATAATAACTTAAGTTTCGGCCCTCCCAATGAAAATGCTCAAGTTCCATTACTAGTGATAAGCAAAATCAGTTTGGATGAGGCAAAACTGCTCACACATAAGCAGATAAGCATTTTGGATGTTACTGCTTAAAATTAAACACATAAGCAATCGCAAACACCCGTATGTGTATATGTCTAAGATAAACCAATAACGCTTAACGAAAAACCAAATCTATCTATTACATGTTCACCTACAGTTATGATAACAAAAAGTAGTTACCCTAACTAACTAATTTTAGCTGAGGATAAGATAAGCTTTTATTTCCACCAAATTGATAGTGTTTGTTGCATAGTTTAAGATGATACTATTAATAAACTAACACAATGTTTAAAAATTACAGCAAGTGAATAAAAATCGAAAAAGAAGAAAAAAAAAACTAGGGTTTGATAATTGGCAGGTGAATCCCAACAAATAAAAAGATTAGATCTAGGAATATTGAACCAGAAGTAGATAGAAATAAATGTGTAGAAAATTGGAATTAAAAATCTAATACCTGTTAAAGAAGTTAAAAAAAAGTAAATCGGATGCTGTAAAAGATTAGTTGATTGGAAGGCGGCGGTGGATTAGAGTGTCAAGGGCTCGACGACGATTTATTGTTATTCCGTTGCTCCCGATATTTATTGTTATTCCGTTGCTCCCGATTGGCCGTTTTTTTTTTTTTTTTTTTTTTTTTTTTTTTTTTTTTTTTTTTAATCTTAAAGAAATAAAAGATGTTGAAAATGTTTGGTACTTTTTTCCAATATAATGTAACTCTATGTCTAATTCAGTAATCGTTTACCGTGAATAACAACGAGATTTTATGATAATAAATATTTATAGTTGAGATATTGTGTTTAAGTGCGTCATGTAACATTTAACAATTGACATTAAGATTGAAATATAGATATCATTAGATCAAGGTTGAGATGGATTTCTAAAACAAAATGATAAAGATACAGTAATAGGAGAAAAAAAATCCTATTTTTAATACAATTATTTCAAAAACTATTAAAAAAATGTTTTTACGTGTGCAAGTAAACAAAATTATTTAAGTTTTAAAGTGTATTTTGGGATTAAACATTACTAATTTTTATGTTTTTTTAAAGATTAAGGAAAAACATGTATCTGCTTAGGGATTAGCAACAGGTCAAACTCGACCCAAACTGACCAAACCCCACTAGACCCGAAAATGAATAAAGGGCAAAACTTAAACCGAGAACCGAATTGTGTAAAAGTTATCGAAACCGAAACCAACCAAATAAGGTCGGTTCAGGCCGGTTTAGCTATTTCGAACCAAATAAGTGTGTTTTGACATGAACCAATTCAAATAAAAATAATTATACAAAACCAAAAGCCGAACCGAATAAAATCGGTTCGGCCCAGTTTCGGTCTTTTTGTCGGTTCGGGTCAGTTTTCAGGTGATTTTGCTCAGCCCTATGTCTACTACTTATAATGCATGCATATGCATTCCTTAAACTTAAAATGCTTAAATTTTGAATATTGTTAATTGCCTATAATCCCTTTTAAACTTAAATGTTTAAATGACAAGTTATACGATTCTCCGTTTCAAAACGAGTTTAAGTCCTTTATCCATACCAATCTTTACTACTTTTAAAATATCAACTTTTTAAATGGCAAATTTTTAATATCGGTCAATCTTTGCGTGTTTATCAATTTAAAAAAAAATACACGTTTCTCTATCAATATCAATTTACACGCTTGCTCTTATAAAGAGTGAATGGTATTTCTCATAATTTAAAAGCTTAAATTTGAGTAATTTTAGTTGACTATTACACCATTAATTAAAAATTGTAATATCATCTACGACTAAATTCATATTTTAAATATTGTTTAATCACTAAACTTTTATTTCTCACAGTGATTATAAATTGAACTTGTAAATTTTGCATCAATGGTCAAACTTGTTTGGAAAAACTTGGGCTGAATCGATCAAAACCAATTGATGCGTGACATGCCACAACTAGCATTTTTTACTTCGCAAAATGGGTCCAAACTAGTCTAAACCCATCAGGTCTAGCTGTCGAGTGAGATCAACCTACCTCTACTTGTCCGGTCCACGATCTAGGTTTTCCTAGTTTTAAGCCTTTGGTCCACTCCTATCTAATTCAGTCATGTCTAAGGCTAACATTCACCCATACTTTCCTACATAAATGTCACATTGTCATATGTACACACGCGAAATGAACAAAAGGCGTATTAGTGTATTACTAAGATTATCTTCGTTTTCGCCTTTTTCAACTTTGGTTTGTTGATTTTTGATTGACAAATCCACGAAATTTAAGTCCACAACTGAACATACTCAACCTGAATAAAGTTCTCTCCTCGCAAGGAGAGTATCATTACCTCTTCAAAGTTGTTTATATCACACATGATTCGAACTTGACACATCTCACTAAAATGATAATACTCACATTTTTTCCCAACTATCACTTCCATATGTAGTTTATTCTTTATGATTTAGCCCGCTAGTTTCAACTTTATTTGGATTTTAGCTTAACACGAACCGTGGTGTGTATTAAAAGTAGGGCATCGGTCCGGAAACCTATTTGGTCCAAAACTCCGGACCGAAGTGTTCAGTCCAGGTCCAGCCGTTGGTCTGGTTCAGTTCGTCCGTCCGCACCTGTCCAACAAAGCATACTAGCTGATTATCCGTAAGACCGAACCACATCAGACCGGACCAACCAAGGACCAGACCCGAAATATGTTATTTTCTGTCCGGTTTTTGGGTTCGGACCGTCTGCCATCTATAATGCTCGGCCTTAATTACAAGTATGAACCCAAATTCAAAATTAATTTTCACGTTTAAGGTAGAAAAAAACCAATTCAGGTAAGAAATAAAATCATTAAATAATAAAATAAGAATTTAATTTTCAAATCCCCCGCTCTAACGGTAAAGGTTCATCTATAAATACACCTCT
Organism: Artemisia argyi; assembly: GCA_030686995.1. Lineage (NCBI taxonomy): Eukaryota > Viridiplantae > Streptophyta > Magnoliopsida > Asterales > Asteraceae > Artemisia > Artemisia argyi. The sequence continues at coordinate 161,076,101 of CM060697.1, read as the reverse complement.
TCATCACTCATTCGCTTCATCTTCATTTCATTTTATAAAATTCAAAGCCCTAATTTTCAATTTTAGGTTTCAAATGGATTTCCACACCTTAAACAGAAGACAGCTTCAATCACTATGCAAACTTAATAAGATACCTGCTAACATCACCAGCGTTGCGATGGTCGAAGCTCTCCGATCGCTCGAGACCGTAAGTTTTTCGATTTTGATCATATTATTATATTGAGATAGGTTTTGACTTGTTTTACACGGTGTATATTAGTGAATAGTGATTACTTTGTAACGATTATGAGCGATATTTTATTTGGTTGGTAAAGTGATATTAGCGCTTTTTTAGCCGAATTGTTGCTGCAATAACTATTGATGATATTCATTTGATGCTGTTGATCTAGTTAATTAGTTGTTAGTAAAGTGATTGAGTACTTTTTAGTCGAATCGTAACATATACATCCCCTCTGTTATTTTCGCAACAACTAGTGTTAATCTACCTTGTAAGATGTGAACTTATGACCTCAGTCTTTAGGCTATGAAAATATAACCATATGTATACAAAGATCTCGTTTATACACTGTCATCTTTCTCAGCCCGTCCTTCCTCACACGAACATTTTAGTAAGATGACTGGGATCTTGCGGCTTATTCTGAAGACATGTTATATACATTTGTAAAACTCCTGGTCGGCAAACAACATAAAATGCCTAGACCTTTTTTTTATATATATATATAAAAAGATAGCATGAGAATGAAACTACATCCATACTGAGGAGGTAAGAAACACTTTAAACTAGGCACATGTCTGGTTGTTCTGTTTAATTGATGGATCATTGTCTTTGTAAGAGCCGGGTCAAGTATTTGTCACATTTTGTTATATCAATGGCTCTATGCTCTTCGTGTAGATCAGTAGATCTAAATCGTGAACTTCAGTTAGATGGCTGTGCCTCTGCGGACTCTTTCAAGACATGGAATTGGGTCAATACAATAAGCGTGGATAATGCAAAATTGTGATTTTTGTTCCACAACTCAATAATGGACCTTACTAAAGCATCTATACATTTAAATATGCCTTGTATATTCTCATAAACTTGTAATTTTTATGCATCAGTTGATTTATTATAATATTAACATTGGCGTGGCATGCTTTTCTTGTGCTGATTTCAAATGTTTGTATTGTTGGTTATCAGGTGGAAGGGATTGAAGAGGTTTTGAATCCCTCACGATCTGAAACAGCTGGATCGTCTGTTGAATCACCTGAAAAGATTGAGGTGACGTCACCTAGGGTTCCTCGGACAAGCTATAGGACTTCCACTCGTCAAAAGGCGAAGAAAACTGATGTGGATTATCTGCCTGCGACTGTGAGCAGGACAAATAGTCGTGGAGTAAGGAGGCAGTTGGCTGGAGAAGTTAACGAATTTATGAAAACACCTTTGGTTTCCGGCACTAGAAAGAAGGCACCAACAACCGTGCAGACAACGGTTCAAAGTGTGTATAACACAAGAAGATCAGCACGGTTGGCTGAAAAGAAATGTCCTGATGCGGGTGTGATTGGGAGGGAAACAAGTCAAGCTGTGGAGATTGGTTCATTTTTGGAAGAAGTTGGTGTAACTTTAGACAAGGACTCGGGCAATTTTGTTTCAGAGAATAGCGTAGGATCAGGTATTCATTTCTACACTATTATTAGGTTCATGTTTGTAGTTTTGTACAACTTTTGTTTGCTGTTTTGATATGCATATCTCATAAGTAGTACCAAAGTGAAGCTGATTTATCTGAGAATTTAAAGTAACAGTAGTTAATCGATAGTTGAAATAAGTTAAAGCCATCTGTTACGCACCATTACTTGAAATACAAGTTGAAGCCATCTGTTATGCACCATTACTTGAAATACAAGTTGAAGCCATCTGTTTTTAAATCATGCAGGGTCTGGTTCAATGGAAACATTTCATGAGTCAAGTGTATCATCTGAGAACACAGAAGATAAGGTTGTGGAAGAAAGTGTTGAAAGCTGTGATGTTGGCCTCTCAAAGGAAAAAGTGGAAGACATTTGCAATGCGTTTGAGAAGCTTGATGTTCTTGTCGTAGATGGAACTGATCCGGATTTCAAGGCTGAAAAGACTCAGCATGTGGACGCTACACCTGTAAGTGAAGTGAATGTAGACAACTCAGAAGTGAAATCAGTTGAAATGTTAGAGCAACATGAGAATGTGGAGTTAAACGAGATGCAAAATGATGCGGAGAATGCTGTTGTAAATGGAGTTGATAACTCTGAGGTGAAAAATAATGTAGATGAGCTAAAACCTGATTTAGAAGGCATCTCTAGTCCATGTGAGGAAGGGGAGTCTGAAGAAAGTTTCATGGTTGTTAATGAGAAAAATGACCGCAATGAAGCATTGAATGGTTCAGTCAAAGAATTTATTGTGTGTCTTCAAGTGGACAATCTAAAACCAGACTCAAAAGTCATCTCCAATCAAGTTGAGGATGAGAATAATTCTGAAGATAATTTGATGGTCACTGATGAGAAAAGCGATACAAGTGATGAAGCATTGAGTGTTTCAGTAAAAGAAGACAATGTTTATTTACAAGTGGACAATCTGAAACCAAATTCAGAAGGCATATCCAGTCCGTGTCTTGATGAAGAATTTGAAGATAGTTCTGTGGTTGTTTGTGAGAAAAACGATATCAGTGAAGCCTTGAATGATTCAGTCAAAGAACAAAATGTTTATTTTCAAGTGGACAATCTAAAAACAGATTTAGAAGTCATCTCCAGTCCATGCGTGAATGTGGATTCTGAAGAAAATTTGGGGGCTGTTGATGAGAAAAACGATATCAATGAAGCATTGAATGAGACAGTCAAAGAACAAAATGTTTATTTACAAGTGGAAAGTGTAAAAGCTGATTCAGAAGTCATCTCCAATCTAAGTGAGGCTGTGGAATTTGAAGAAAATTTTGGGGTTGTTAATGAGAAACACGATACCACTGAAGCATTGAATGATACAGTCAAAGAACAGAACGATTACTCACAAGTTGACAATCTAAAAGCTGATACAGAAATGATTTCCAGTATTTGTGAGGATGTGGTTCTAGAAGAAGTTTTGGAGGTGGTTGATGAGAGAAACAATCTCAACGAAGGACTGAATATCCCAGTCAAGGAAGAAGATGTTCATTCTCATGAGGGCATTCTAAATTCAGATTCAGAAGACGTCTCCGATCTATCTGAGGATGGGGATTCTGAAGAAGAATGGATGGTTGTTAATGAGAAATCTGATGTTGACGAAGCATTGAGTGTATCAGTCGAGGAACAGAATAGCCTGCATTCAGAAGAGGATGTGGTTTTAGAAGTTTTGGAGGTGGTTGATGAGAGAAACGATCTCAACGAAGAACTGGAAATCCCAGTAACTGAAGAAGATGTTTATTCTCATGAGGGCATTCTAAATTCTGATTCAGAAGACATCTCCAATCCATCTGAAGATGGGGACTCTGAAGAAGAATGGATGGTTGTTAATGAGAAATCTGATGTCGACGAAGCATTGAGTGTATCAGTCGAGGAACAGAATAGCCTGCATTCAGAAGAAGATTCAGATAGCATGCTCTCTGATAGAACAATCTTTCTACCAGGTAAACACTTGCAATACGTAGTTCAACATTTTGACTATTCTGTGTTTTTCAGTTACTAATAATATAGCAATAATTTTCGTGCAGAAATTGACGGTAGTGCTGCAGATCCTTTTTCCAGTGACACTGAGAATCCAAATGGCGTTACAGGATTGAAACTTGACAACATGTTCACTGCCGGTTCAAAAATGATGTCTGAAGACTCAGAGTGCGATGGTCAGCTTTATAGCCTCTATTTTTCAAATAAAAAATATGCTTACATCACTCAATCTTTGCAATGTCATCATACCATTTTGTTTGTTTGTTAGGGTCTCCAAATATGGGCCGGGATATCATTCACTTCAACACCGAGAATCCATTTGAACTGTCAAAGATAGAGAGTTTAGACAACCATAATGTTGCCGAGGAGTTGAATGCAGAGGTCATAGAAGAGAATATCTCCACAATTATGGGTACATTAAACAATGCTGTCTATATGTACTTTTGTTATCTATGTTAATTGCCTTAACCATTGTCAAATAAAAGAGTAAAAATCTGTTCAATTATAAGGAAAAAAGGTTGATTGTAATTTAGATCTAACACGTATTTACAAGACATTACGTGAATGTTAGCAACTGCATCATATAGTTTTTTTTTTTTTTTTTTTTTTTTTGTTTCTTCAGGGTCACCAAATATGTTGGGGGATTTCGTTAACTTTAACACCGAGAATTCAAGTGAAGTGTCAGAGTTGGCGAGTTTAGACAATCATATTGTTGCTAAGATCATTACTGCAGAGGGCACATATCAGAATATCTCCGAAAATACAGGTGCATTGAAAATTGTTGTCTATATGTCTTCTGCTAACAATGTTAATTTAATCCAATCACTGTTAAACTAAAACCAAAATCTGTTCATAAATTTAAATTTAGGTCGCTTGTAATGTAAATCAACATATGCTTACATGTGATCACTTGAATGGTTAGCAATCGCATCATATCATCTTTTGTTTCTTTAGGGTCTCCAACTATGGTGGATGATTTGATTTGCTCTGACGACGAGAATCCAAGTGAACTGTTGGAGTTGGAGAGTCTAGACAACCATACTGTTTCTAAGGTTGTGACTGCAGAAGCTGTAGAAGATAATATCTCCAAAAGTACAGGTAGTTTTATTGGTTGTTGTGTATATGCTTTCTGTAAATGACCTGATTTAATGCGAAATATCTGCAAAATAAAAATGTCTTGATGTGAAAAATGAATTTCATGGAAAAGGTTGATTGTAATTTGGTTGATCTCTTGTCATTACAGTTGATATGGTCTTAGTCAGTCCCAATGAGCTAGAGTCAGGCCTGGATTATTCAGCTTCCGGAGAAGCACAAGAGTGTTTGATGAACGAAACGGACATTGAGCTTAACCCTGATCAAGTCAACCAAGAAGCTGAGCAGATTATATCAGATGGTCATAAAGCAGATCCTGAGCTTAACCGTGAACAAGCCATTGAAGAAGCTGAGCAAATTATATCAGATGGTGATAAAGCAGATCCTGAACTTAACCCTGAACAAGTCAATCAAGACGCTGAGCAGATTATATCAGATGTTGATAAAGCAGATCCTGAGCTTAACCGTGAACAAGTCAATCAAGAAGCTGGTCAGATTATATCAGATGGTGATAAAGTAACACATGAATCTGTAGATGTTTCTGATTTTACAAGAAACCAATTTTCAACTAATGCAAATGACGATATCAACAACCCAACTTACTTGACTTCACTGAAGAAGCAAGCTTTAAGTGATACTCCAGCATCAAAAACAGGACTGACTCAGGTTTCTGAAAATAATGAGAACAGTGGAAGGAAGCTGCAAGCTGTTATAGGCGAAGCGGATAAAAGCATCAATGAAAATGTTGTGGATGAGAAGTCTGTGAGGCCTGAAATTAGTATCAGGCAGCTAAAGAAGCAGTTGAAAAAGTTGTCTATTAAAAATAACTTGAATACCATCAAAGGTGATAAGGTGCGTGTCAAGTAAATATTTTGTATTCGAAACATCTGTTATTTATTTGTAGCTTAATACCATGTAACCGAAATAATCTGTCTAATTTGGTTGTTATGTGATTGTAAACACACGTGCAGGTGGCTGAAGCAAGACCTGCTTTGAAAGCTGTGTGCAACAACCAATTGGCCACCACAGAAACGGATAACTGAGGGCTATCTACCATAGCAGTTTTCAAAGAATGCACACAATCTTGATATAATGATCATACTATTACAATGTTTTCTCTCTTATTAAATTCTGACACAATATGCAAAATACATTGTTTGAGAAGTTTCAAATATTATATGAGCTGAAATGAAACAATACTTTCATAATGTCATTCTGGTCTCGTGGGTTTGTGTTGCTTTTGTGGATCCTGGGGAGGGAATAATGTCATATATGGTACATTCGTACCTACTAGTTGATACAGCTTGAGTTGAGAACCGGTTATTTACTTGCTCATTAATAAGTATGTTGAGGCTTGCTGTTAAATGTACCATACAAAGAAAAAAACATTGCATGTCAATATGCCACAACAAAAGACAATCTGGTTTAGACCGTAATGATGTGAATTTTAGAGAGAAAGCATTGAGTATTAGTATAGCTCTAAAAGGGCAAATCAAAAGCTATTGCTTGTAACACATAAGAAAACTAGATGCTGCTCATGCCTTAGGGAAGGCAGGCTTGGACTTTACTAATGGAAATTAGACGATTAACAACTTGGGTTACCACCCGGGCGCCTTGTCTTCGCACAAACGGCTTTGTGGGTGAGAGAAAGTGAGGGCCTTTGTGAAATAGGTTTGGGTTTGATGTTAACTCTTCATGATTCACAACATTTTTTGTGGTTTTTAACCAAGTGTCTTGTCGCATAACACGTCGCTCCAGTTCAATTTACCCGAGTTAAAGGTGACCGTCAAACCAAGCTTTGGCGACTCCGGGCGTTCTGATGCTAAGTGACCACACGCGAAGGCCTCTTTTGGCACGTGAAGGCCATGACGGGAGAGGTGATGGCATGCGAAGGTGAGTAAATGGGGTTGGTGTTCACTATTCATCTAACGAAAAAGTTGAGAAAAAGTGGTAACGGTCCGATATCGAAGACTGTTGACAACTTGACATAATTTTAAAATTTTTTATTTAAAATTTTATCATTATATTTACCTATAAATACCTCTTTAACATTTTTGTTTTTCTTACATTGAAATCATATTTCTATCTTTTATATTTCTTAAAAAATGTTTCAAAATACTAAAAAAAAAAAAACCCAAAATAACATCGGCAACAAAACATCCTGACACCAGTTATTAATATATGTTTTTTTATTTCAATTTAATGAAGGTTTAATTTTAGTTTTTATTAAATCTGTTAAAAAATGAGTTTGGTGATTAGTTAGATGGTGACTATTACACCCCAAAGGTGAAGTTAAAGTGATGTGACAAAAACATGATGTGATAGCTGAGGTGGAGTTGAATGTTAGATGACCATCACACCTGACCTAAAGACACAAATATTTTGAGTAAAATTATTTTTAAGCCTAATCCATAAAGTTAAAAATAGACATACAAATATATTATATCTATATACTAAGCAGTGGGCTAACTCCCCAAATGCTACAGGACCACCCCATGAACAGTGTAAAGTACTCACAACAAATAGTGTTAGGAATAGTAACTAACGGTCGTTAGCTATTTAATGGCCGTTTACCATTTTCATAAAAAAATCCGTACGCACTTGGTCCTTCATCTTAGAGGTTCATTGCAAATTTAGTCCTTAGATAATTTACGTAGTTGATCCTTCATGTTATACACCGTTTACAAAGTACGTCCTTAAGTACTAACGGTTGTTAATTACTTAACGGTCATTAACTAACGACCGTTATCTCTTTCACATTAAAAAAAAATGCACTTGGTCCTTCATTAGAGGTTCGTTGCAATTTTAGTCCTCACATAATTTACGTAGTTGGTCCTTCATGTTATACATCCGTTGCAAAGTCAATCCTTTGTCACTAACGTGCGGCCAAATCATTTGTGGATTTTTTTTGCTAACTTACGTATACAAAAAAAAAAATGATGCAACATGCTTATATAGGTGAACCACTTAACTAAAAACAATGATACTAACCAAACTAAAACAATCTTTGATTTCGTTACTACAATAACTTTTTTGGCTGAACTCATACAATCTTATAAACATGTTTCACACGAGCCTTTACAATCAAATGGTATTATGCATATTTCACAACCAAAAAACAAATGATATCATCATATTCTCTTAAAGCAAACATTCCTTAAAACAAATAAAAATCCACTTTTTTCGCACAACACCCGCAGCAACGCGCGGGCTCACGACCTCATTAAGCCTAATCCTAAAGACACAAATATTTTAAGTAAAGTTGATTTAAGTGGAACATTGATTGGTAAACATGACGACAAAGAATGAGTATATGACAATTAAAGATAGACATACAAATATATTAGGCCATCCGGAGTGGTGGGTGACCGGCTCATCATTAGTGCCAAGTGGATGGTGACCACTAAAATAGAAGTGAGATGTCACGCCCAAATTGCATAAGTTTGGTGACCGGCTCACCAAAGTGAGGTGCAAAAAACATGGAGCCTATTTTCAAAATGTAAATGTTTTTTATTTGTTTTGTGAGTGCGTGTAGGATATTTAGTGAGGTATATTTGTATAAAATGAGTATTTTAATTAAAGGTAAGGGGATGATAACTAAAACTAATGAAAGGTGAGAGAAAGTGAGAAGAATTGAAAGGAGAGAAAAAACTGATGTGACGCTGATGTGAATGATGAGCCGGTCACCACCACTCCCTTTTGCCTTATTACTCAAGGGTTTTGCTAACCAATGCCCACTGAGCAAATGTTAGTGTCTAAATAAACGAACACGAATTTTTTCGATTAACATAAAAATACATTAAATTCTGATTTATTTAAGTGAAAATCAAGTTGAAATATAATAATTTATATTTTATTTAATGTGCATTTAATGCATATTTAATGTAATTTTGTGTTAATTAGGAAATATTGTGTTTATTTATTAGACATTAATGACAATACTTAAAACACAATTAATAATACTATGTTTTTTCATATTTAAAGTCGTTATACATTTATGGGCCGTTTGGTTGGGGGTGTCGGATTTAGATTCGGGTATTACACACAATAAATGATGGTTGGTTAATCAAGTAATCTTTTCAAACCCGTGGGACCCACCACTTTTCATTCCACACTAATAAGGTTGGTTTTATACAAAACCCGTGGGACCTACTATAAATCTCTCACAACATTTTCTTTTTTTTATTAAAATATTATATTTAAATGTCATTTAATTATTATATCAAATAAAATATATTTTTTATCTCTTAATTTTCTCTCTCATACTTTTTCCCCAAACCTTTCTCAAATCTTTCAAACTTTTCCCAAATCCAAATCCAATTTCAATCCTACTTGCGAACCAAACACACCCTTAATGTGTATTAAATGAATATAAAAATTAACTTAAATATATGTCATTTTTTGTTTAACAAAGTCAAAATTTTCCTTTTACGTTCATATTAATTACGTAGTATTACCTAAAGCATTCCCCGATCGTGATTCTTTTAGTAATTAAAAAAATGCATAGAGGAGCGGGGCAAAATGCGAATTTAATTTTGAAAACCAATAAATAGCAAGCCCATGCTTTGACCACATCTAAAAACAAGCAATCACCATGCTATCACCTACACTTACACCGAAAAAACGTGCCAAAATATGCCTAATTGGACCGGACCGACCGAAGACCGGACCGGACCGAGACCGGACCGACCACATTCGGTCCGGTCTCGGTCTATGGTTTTTCCGGTTCTCGGTCCTCGGTCCGGTCAGTCCGGTCCGGTCCGGTTTTTGGACCATGCTCACCCTTACTTACACTTGTCACATTTTCTATTTTCCAATAAACCCTTGTTTCCATTCCCTCAACCGGAGGACAGGAGATGGTGGCTGACAACGGCGAGGCCCCCACTTCCCAACCACCCCCATTACCACCACTACCCCCATTACCACCACCATCTCCGTCACAACCAACACCAACTCATCCCACCCCCCAGCTGCATTCCATTCGCCGGCGCTCTCCAAGATTAGTTGAATGTGGTAATGGTGGTTTTGAGGGTGGTTCGAGTAAAGCTCCTGCCAAAAAGAAGGCTAAGGTTGCTACGACTAGTTTAGTTGGTGGTGTTGGATTTAATGATGGTGGTGAGCGGGTGTCTTTTTTGATTGGGGATCCGGTTTCTGATGAGGAGGCCAGGCGAAGATGGCCGTGGCGTTACGATATCGAGGTATTCGTGTTTTTTTAATTTTACATTGTGGTTAAATAATTGTGTAGGTTTACCAATAATGCAAAGTTTGTTAGAGTTGATTTTTTTGTGTGGTTGTGTTCGAATAGTTGTTGGATTCATACTAGGATGTTGTGAATCCGCTCTTAGGATTAGGAAAACATAGACAACCTATGGAAAGTTCCCACTCGCACATATGGTCTACTTGTCACCCGAGAGCCCGGAAAGAGAAACTATATAGGAAAATAGGAAATCTGAGGCTAAGAGCTCGTCAATCTACATACACTAGATCCCTTTACTAATAAATGAAAGCTTGCCTAAATTGCGGAAGTTCTTTTTATTGTAGACCACTTGGATACCTTCTAAAAAATATTAGTAGCCCATTATTGTAGACTTATACGGGGCTCAAATGTCTTATCTTATACCAATGTGGGGCGGTTTGTTACGGTTGGTGTTTGGTGTACAGATGATTTTTGTGGTCTTGAAAATCCGGTCATGGGTAGTATTTAAAAAACTTAGTGTTTTGGTTTGGTGTACAGATAATTAGTAAAACTGACGCATATGCCAACTTAAAAAACCTATGGTAGTATGGTATGCATTATTAAGCACATATTGGTGGTGTGCAAATTCTGCTTAGGAAATTGCACTTGTGCATATGGTTAGTTGATCTTTGATTGTTACTCCTTGAATTTAAATAGGTTTCATAAGCATAGTGATGATAATGTACTCGCGTTTTTGAGTGCTGTTCATATACCGTTAGATTAGTATAGTAGTATATATTTTTAAGCATATATGGTGAATGAATACGGTATTTGCAGTAATGAGTTACCTCAAATGTTTTTAACTATTAAAAGAAATGGTTGTAAGTTTTGGACTTGTGGTGGTTGGCACGAGTTTTTCCAGAAATAATCAAAGTTTGTGCAGAGTTTGCTGGCTGGATACTACTTTCTTTGATTTCTTAACTTTGTTTGCTGATTTATTTTGTTGCGGAAAAGGGATCACAGGTATTTTGTTTACTCGTACCCATTAATCTGATGAATTGTCATTTGTCTGGAATCATGTAGGAACTCAAAAGAAAAAGACGCTACCCGACAACCAAGTTAGTGTTCACTCTATCCATGCATATAGTATCATTTGGAGTTTTAAACATATAATTTCTTGTTAACTAAAAAGTCTATGATGCAGGATCAATAGTGAGGATGATGATGACGAGTTGATTTTGAATGTGAAATGCCATTATCTTCAAGCTAAGATTTCGACACGTGTCTTTGATCTTGGTGATTGTGCAACTGTAAAGGTAATTTTTTCCTTCCTCCAGACATAGTTAAATGTTTTCCAAACAATGAATCATTGGGTTTTGCATGTCTTTATCATTTTTAAGGATTTGCTAATACAAATTTGAAGTTGCCATGAGTCATTTATGTTTTTAATTTTCTTTCAGGGTGAAGAAGAGGGACATGATCATGTTGGTAGGATACTTGAATTTTTTAAAACAAACACAGATGAAGAATATTTTCGAGTTCAATGGTTCTTCAGAGCTGAAGACACAGTAAGGATACTCAGTATACTTTTCTATAGGCATTAAAGCCTGTCATTTTATGCTAACATTACTTTTTAATATGTAAATTGTTTATGTGCATGTAATTCAGGTAATAAAGGACGCAGCAACATCTAACGACAAGAAGCGAGTGTTCTATTCTACCTTAATGAATGACAATCCGTTAGATTGCATTGTCTCAAAAGTGAAAGTACTCAAAGTAGCCCCTGGTGTAAGTTAAAATTTGTACTTAAATTCCGAAGGATAATCATAAAGTCAGCTGTTTAAGTGTTTGGCACATATTGTATATTTTTTTGGGATTCACTTGTAAAATGGCCCGTACATAAGTAAATAATTATAATTGGTTCTGTTGCAACTACTTTGAAAGTAATGTACAATATATCATAATTTGACTTTGACCCCTAAATAATCCGATAAACAGAATCAGATTGATTGTACCTAAAAACGAGGAACTTGTTATTTGTGAATTGAAAATACAATGCCAAACACCCCCATATTCTCCACTAGCATGCTTTAACATTGTGGTTAAATGTCTTGTTATTTGGCAGGTAAATTTGAAGTCTATTCCAAAATGTGATTTCTACTATGACATGGAATACAACATTAATTACTCCACATTTTCTACTATAAAAGATGGTAAGTAGTCGTATTTTTTTTATCTCATCATCTATTTTAGATTCTACCAGAAACGTGTCTGACATATTAAGGATATTGCAGATGTTTCTTCAAATAATTGCTGTTTGTCCTCTTCTGACAAGGAGGAAATCCACATTAATGGAAGCATCGGCAAGGAGGAAATCCACAGTAATGGAAGCATTGGCAAAGAAGAAATCCACAGTAATGGAAGCATCGGCACTAGCATAAATGGAACACTAACTAGATGTAAATCTCACAAATCAGAGTTGACCCTATTAGATTTATATTCCGGCTGTGGTGGAATGTCAACAGGATTGTGTTTTGGAGCAAAACTATCCGGTGTAGATCTATCCACAGTAAGATATGACGTCTACCTTTAATTATTATCTTGAATTTTACAGCTTAATAATCATTTTGCTATCCCTCTTAATATGTAGAAATGGGCTGTAGATGCCAATAAATGTGCGTGTGAAAGTTTAAGATTAAACCATCCAGAGACACAAGTAAGTTCAATCTCATCTTTAATAAAATCGTTTTAACCAAACCAAAATTGAATGCATTTGATAATTACAGTTCGTGTTTTACAGATTAGAAATGAATATGCTGAGGATTTTCTTGACCTTATAAAGGAGTGGGACAAGCTCTGCAAAAAGTATAAGGTCAAGGAGGAGAAAACAGACGTTCATGATCCCATGCTCGCAGGATCACAGGACGATGTTACACCCTCAAAAGCTGACAATATTGTCTCGAAAGATGAATATGAAGTTGAAAAACTGGTGGATATATGTTACAGTGATCTCGATGGAACTAACAAGCGTGAGCTCAAATTCAAGGTATGCATAATTATATCATGATATCACTCTATTAGAGATCTGAATCACATATCTGAAGTTCGGTTTCTGGAAATAACGTTTTTAGGTTCGTTGGGTTGGATATGGTCCAAGTGATGATACATGGGAACCAATTCAGGGGTTAAGGTAATCTTTTAAGTATTTGTATTATAAATGTATATTCAATATTATATGCTAAATTGGTGGTAATTTATTTTCATTTGCTCAGAAAATGCCAGGATAAGATCCGTGAGTTTGTCCATAAGGGATGCAAGGCAAAAATCTTACCTCGTCCGGTACGATTATTACACAGAATGTTCTAATTATTGTGGAAGCAAATTATTTTTTACTTATTGAAGATGATTGTTTTTTTATATGTATTATTTTGTTTATGTTTCAGGGTGATGTTGATATCATATGTGGTGGTCCTCCATGCCAAGGAATAAGTGGTCATAATCGCCATAGAAATTTTGAATCTCCTTTGGAAGATGAAAGGAATTATCAAATTGTAGTCTTTATGGAAATTATTAGCTTTTTGAAGCCAAGATACGTTCTGATGGAAAATGTAGGCGACATATTGAGGTATGCAAATGGTTCCCTTGCAAGATACGCAATAAGTTGCTTAGTTCGTGAGTATTATCAAGTAAGGCTCGGGATTATGGCTGCTGGCTGTTATGGTCTTCCTCAATTCCGCTTGCGTGTATTCTTATGGGGTGCTCGTCATGACGAGGCAAGTATTTATCTTATCAATGTTTTATTAAAATATACCCTTCATGATAATAATTCTCTTCTTGCAGCATTTGCCACCATTTCCACTTCCTACTCATGACGTGGTCTTCAAATACGGGTCTCCAACTGGATTTGAGGTGCTAATTGTAGTTAATCGCATAAGCTTTGATTTAATTTATCAAATATTTTGCTAATTTAGTTTCACATGACAGCGTAATGTTGTTGCTTATGATAAAGGGAAATTACAGAACATTGAAAAATGCGTTCTTCTTAAAGATGCCATATCTGATCTTCCACCGGTCTGTAATCTCTCCTCTCGTTTTTCATAAGCATGCTTTTATACTAATTAATTAATTACTAAAGTACTAAACCTCTTTATGAAGGTCTCAAACTCTGAAAGTCGTGATGAAATGAATTACACAGATGCTCCAGAAACCGAGTTTCAAAAATTTATAAGAGCTACCAAGTCAGGTGAGCTGACTCATCATCCATGAAACATATTTGTGTTGGTATAATCGTATAAGGGCAACATTACTTATGAGTTATCACTTGTGACATTCAGATATGTTGGGCGATGCTTCTTTGAGTTCATGTGATAAAAAGAAGCCTTTACTTTATGATCACCGGCCTTTTTCGTTAAACGAGGATGACTGTTTGCGAGTTTCCCGAGTCCCAAAAAGGAAGGTTGGCATTATTGTGTGATAGTTAGGGCTGTAAACGAACCGGACGAACACGAACGAAGTCCTGTTCATGTTCGTTCATTTAATTTTAACCGGACAAATAAACGAACACGGACGCTTAAACGGACAAATTTTCTTGTTCATGTTCGTTTATTAAGAAAAAGAATTGTTCATGTTCGTTTATGTTCGTTCATTAAGACACTAAACGAGCGCTAAACGAACATAAACGATCGAACATAAATGAAAATAGACAAAGAAACTTAAACTTTATTGAATTTTTCATAATATATTGTTTTATAAGTGTTGCCTTGTCTGAACAAACCAATTTTTAAAATTATAAAATTAAAATATATGATATATAAACATAAATAGATAAATAAACATAAACGAACTTTAACGAACGCCTAATCGGACGTTCATGAACATATATGAACGAACGAGACTTTTGTTCATGTTCGTTCATTTAACTAAACGAACGTAAAATATTGTTCATGTTCGTTCATTTAATAAACGAACGAACATAAACGAACTTTTTACCGAACGGTTCATGAAATGTTCACTGAACGTTCAGTTCGTTTACAGCCCTAGTGATAGTGTTTACCAAGTTTATTCATGTTTTTTAACCTTTCTTTCTTACCATTTTTTATTTCTAATATTTGATATTTTTTATAGGGAGCAAGTTTTAGAGATCTACCAGGCATTGTTTTTGGGGAGGATAATGTTGTAATTAGGGCACCTGAGCCGGAGCTCATGCCATCTGGAAAACATTGGGTAACTGTGATGTGGACTGTTACTTTAGCTAAGCTCGTGAAAGGAAGATTAGTATAAATGTGTAATCTGCTTATTTATGTGTTTCTGCAGGTCCCCAATTATGCAATAAATCTTAATGATGGGAAGAATATGAAGTAAGAAAAACTCTCCAACTGTTCTAAGGAAACATGTTATTTTTCAAGCCTTTCCTAAATTATATGCTCCGATATTAATGGCAGATCTTTTGCACGTGTGTGGTGGGATGAGACGGTTTCAACCGTGCTGTGTGCACCAAATTATCGCACTGAGGTTAGCTTTACTGCAACAGTTAAATGTTTACATAGCCATTTTAGGGTATCTATTAATGTTGTTGTAACATCATCAGGCAATGATACATCCAGAACAAGATAGGGTCCTGACAATTCGTGAGTGTGCAAGATTGCAGGGGTTTCCTGACTTTTATGCATTATGTGGCACTGTGAAAGAAAGGTATTCATTCATTATCATTAAAAAATTTCCTTTCATTTTTCAGTACTCCCTTTGTTCAAGTAGTTGCCATGCTGTGTTGTTTGTAGATACCGGCAAGTGGGGAATGCTGTAGCAGTACCAGTTGGACGTGCTTTAGGTTATACACTTGGAATGGCACTGCAAAAGTTGAATGGAGACGAACCTCTCGTGACTCTCCCACCAAAGTTTGCACATTCTACCACCCTTGACTTGTTGCAGCCGTCATTAGCAATTGAACCTTGAGGTCCCCAAATATATGTTGTTATTTGTTGTAACTTTCTGAATCTTATTTTTTCCATGTCCAGTGGATTAATGGCTTAATGCTTTATCCATTGTTTTCTTCATACTCAAGAAAAACTATACATAAATCTTACAGTGGATGTCTTACTCAGTTAACTACTAAGAAGTTGCAATTTCCTTATCAAACATGAAACTAAGTTTCAACTTTAAATGATTTTGTCACCAAGTCATGTCGGCTTACAGAAAATTATTATCGACTAGACAACAAATCTTACCAAGTATCCAACTGCTTATAAAAGTCACACAATTAGTTACAACTTTAGCAAAAAAGAAATGGGGTTGAGTAGGTCTTTAGTCACTACAAGTACTGCTTTATTATCCTTTTTAGTTCTTTATCTCGCGGTTTCTTTCAACAACATAGCAGCCAAACATCGCCATTCCACAACCACAAACCACCACAAGCACCATCTTGACACGAATGAATCAAACCCGCGACTCCAACAAGCTTATCGTGCACTCCAGGCATGGAAACTTGTAATTTATTCCGACCCGTTTAATATGACTTCAGACTGGATCGGCCCTTCAGTTTGCAGTTACACAGGAGTGTATTGTGCTCCATATCCAAACGATACAGATATTCAGACAGTTGCAGGTATTGATCTAAACCATGGAGACATTGCGGGGTTTCTCCCCGATGAACTCGGTTTATTATCTGATCTTGCACTCATTCATCTAAACAGTAACCGCTTCTGTGGTATACTTCCTCACACTCTATCAAATCTCACTTTACTCTTTGAACTTGATCTCAGCAACAATCGCTTTGTGGGTCCCTTCCCTTCCGTTGTCATGTCCCTCACTAGCCTCCAATATCTAGACCTTCGTTTCAATGAATTTGAGGGGCCATTGCCTCCCGAGCTCTTCAAAAAAAACCTTGACGCCATTTTTATCAACAACAACCGTTTGTCATCTGTGATCCCTTCAAATTTAGGGTTTAGCACTGCTTCTGTGGTGGTTTTTGCTAACAACAATTTAGGAGGATGTATCCCACCAAGTATAGCCAATTTTGCTGATACCATGGAGGAATTGTTGTTGATCAACACAAATTTATCCGGGTGTTTGCCATATGAAGTAGGGTGGCTTTATAAGTTAAGAGTATTGGATGTGAGTTCTAATAATTTAGTAGGTGAAATACCTTATAGTATTGCAGGGTTAGCTCATTTGGAACAGCTAAATTTAGGCCATAATATGATGAGTGGTGTTGTGCCTTTGGGTGTTTGTGAATTGCCTAATTTGCTAAACTTCACGTTTTCTTATAACTACTTCGTCGAGGAAGTGGGTATATGTGGAAATCTGACATCGCAGGGGATCACATATGATGACAGAAGAAACTGTCTTCCAGATAAACCTCTTCAGAGGAGCAAGAAGGAATGTGATCCAGTGATTGAGCATCCTGTTGACTGCTTTGAGCATCCATGTGGTGGTGACAAACATGTTGAATATCGTCCCCAAAAGAACCATACATGATGCATCATTGTTAACTTGTATTGTACGATGTTTTGATGCTTGTCTTAGGTTTTATGATTATCGAAAGAAGTTATGTTTTATGTGCATATTAGCTAGGTTGTATAAATGATATATGTACTTTGAACAAGTTACAAATAATTATGAACTTATTAACATGTACGTATTTTTGATATTCAATTATAAGTGAAAGGCGTTTTTTTGATAGTTGCATACCCGTGTTACACTTACTTTTAAACTACTTATTCAACCCGATGCGACTTTTTCACAAGATTACACATCAGGCAATATTGAGCTTGTATCTATACACCAGAAAGAGTTGGGTCGAACTTACGAACTTAATTTCACAAAAGTCCTTCATTCGACTGCCACGCAAGCAATGGCGGAGACAGGAGGGGACAAGGTGGGCACGTTATATATACGTTAGGTTTGATCTCGGTTTCTATATTGATTAAAGATACTTATAATAAAAATATCTCTATTATTTTTCCTTTTAAATTAACCACTCTAGATTTTTTTTTTTTTTTTTTTTTTTTTTTTTTTTTTTTTTTATAAACGGTTGAAATAGAAAAATCAACGTCATGTGATACAAAATGAGTTAATCGTGACTGTTAAAGTGTTAAGAAAATCAAATTTTGAATTACAATTACCGTTGCAGTTTTACTACTATACGTTGCTAACAACAAATTAAAAAAAACGTGACCTACAACTCAGGCTCATCTAAGCGATTACCATGTACCCAACGGTAACTTTTAGTTGCATTTTTTCCTATATATATTCACCATTTTCACACCTCTAAACCACAAAATTATTTACCTCAGTCCCCAATTCTCACAATTTCATATATACAAAGTATTTTCAGTTTTCATTCTTCTAAGCAAAGTTCGGTCTTCTATGGAACAACAAATGACGAAGATGATTACAAGCTTATGTTTGATCGTCATATCGCTTGGGTTCATGGGGTCGTGTTATGGGGAAACATTCCTTGTGGGTGGCAAAGATGGTTGGGTTCTTGACCCTCGTGAGAGCTACAATCATTGGGCTGAACGGAGTCGGTTTCAAGTCAATGACACGCTCGGTAACAATCTACATTAAAAAAAATGGTTCAATATATATTACTAATGAAATAATTTACGTCTAAACGTTTGTGTTTTATATATTGCAACGCAGTTTTCAAGTATACGAAGGGGTTGGATTCGGTTTTGGTGGTAAACGAAGAGGCATATCACAACTGCAACAGAACGAACCCCAAAGAAGCGTTAGAAGATGGTAACTCCGTATTCAAATTCAAAAGATCGGGTCCATTTTTCTTTATCAGTGGACATGATGACAAATGCAAGAATGGTCAGAAGCTGACCATTATAGTCATGGCAGTGAGTCACCATGATCACGTTGTGCACTCCACTAACAATGCTCCTACACCCGCACCGGGTGTGGCAATGGCGCCATCAGCGATGTTACAAGGTTTTGACGGACATGGAATACGTGCTCCAGCTCCCGCTCCAACATCAGGCGTCACGTCTATTGGTTTTGAGTATTGTATTGGATTCATTTTGGGTTTGGGTTTGATTTGGCTTTGAAAGGTTTGGGTTTCATTATGGGTAGCATGTCATTTCATTCTTTATTTTTAAGGTTACGGTTCTAGTCAAAGTATTTATTTCTTGTTATCTAGGAGTTTTGTTCTATTAAAATCTCTTTATTCTTATTGGTTAATGATCAGCATTAAATGGCAATTACTTTTTACTCTTTCCATTTCTCGTATTTCAAAATGGTTTTTTTTTCTTGAAAGCTATGCAAATAACTATTCCCATCAACGTTTCAGCAAATTTTGTGACCTCTTTTCAAATGATAGATTGTGACTTATTAAATGTTAAGTTATATGAACTACTACTACTACGTATAACAAAAGTATGTGAAATATAAAAAGACAAGAATTTTCATCCATAAATAAACATGCCCAGCAAACAAAATCACATGTAAGATTTAGTTTTTTCAACCAAAAGGTGACATGAGTCATGACACATTGGTAGGTGAGATCAAAAAAATAGGTAAGATGAGAACCCGAGACTTTACGTATTCAAACATAGGTTGCGTGTGGCGTGAGGCTTGTAAGAGCTAATAAGCGCTTAAAATTTTAAAATAAGTTAGGTTATAAAATAATATTTTTTTGTTACACAAACTGACAAATTTATAAAACATTTTATAAGTCATGAGCCTCCTTAATCCCAAAGCTATTGAAATGGATTTATAAAGGCTTATAACTAGTCAAATTACTTAAATATCATTCAAAATATAATAAATTATCACCCAAAATGTGAAAAAATATCTGGATTTAATTTATTTATCTTTATGCGATTTTACGTTAATAAGTTTAGTTACGACTAATTTTTCAAACAACTTTATAAAAATACAGCTACAGCTCTAGCCCCAGTACTGTTGGGTATTTTCTCCTTGGCCCATGAGGAAAGCCCACCAAATCAGCCCAAACCTAAAGTCAATGGTATTTGTTGACTTTGGATGGATGGAGTATTATATGTACTAAGTTCTGGGCAGCCAAAAACAAGTGAGATACAATAATAGAAAGAGAGAGAGAGAGATCAGAAGAGAGTAAAGTGCAGAATTTCGTTTTTCCCTACAGCAGCCCACAAAACTGAAGATCCCCAGAGATTGAACCGTTGGATCGTCCCCATTTTTGGACAGCAGCTTCACAGCATCTGGGCCAACATTTTGGACGGTTGAATTTGTCTCAAGTGGTCTAAAAGTCGAGATATTAAGGCTGGAACAGAGGGCAGATTTTCTGGTGATGTTGTTCCTCTTTTATCTTTAGTTTGTTTCCATACATCTTGATGCTTTATTCCAAGTGTATGATGATTGTTGTATGCCTCTAGTATCTAGAGAAGATCTGATTGTATTGCTCTATTATTGGTGGTAGTGGATTTTAAGCGGCACTAGTTGTTCCGTGGTTTTTACCCGTTTTGGGGTTTTCCACGCTAAAAGCTTTGGTGTTCTTGTTGTGTGTTTGATTACATTATTACCTGCTGGTCTTGGGGCTGATTTTATATTGTTAGGGGCTGTTTAGAGTTGTGGTTAGTGTGCCTTATTTGTTTACTTCCTCATAGGTTCATACGGGTTTGGGTAGGTGTTGTCAAACGAAGGTTTAGCTTCCGCATTTGTGTTTATACCGTTGTGACCCATGCACCTTTACCCGTCAAATTGGTATCAGAGCTTGGTTCTTGGTTTGGGGACTTAACCTGTTTGAATAATGGAAGCTAATACAAGTAGGATGGTTAGTTTGAATGGTTCTAATTATCATGTTTGGAAAGGAAAGATAGAAGATCTCCTTTATGTTAAAGATTACTACTTGCCTGTTTTTAGTGCTGAGAAACCTGAGAACAAAACAGATGCAGAATGGACTATTTTGCATAGACAGGTTTGCGGGTATATTAGGCAGTGGGTTGATGATAATGTTTTGAACCATATTTGTGAGGAGACACATGCTCGTACTCTTTGGAACAAACTTGAACAGTTATATGCACGAAAAACTGGAAATAACAAGTTGTTCTTAATCAAGCAAATGATGGGATTAAAGTATACTGATGGGTCTCATATTACTGATCACTTAAATGCTTTTCAGGGTATTATAAATCAGCTTGCAGGCATGGGTATCAAGTTTGAAGATGAGATTCAAGGCTTGTGGCTTCTTGGTACTTTACCGGATACTTGGGAGACTTTTAGGACATCTTTGTCCAACTCTGCACCAGATGGTGTTATCACCATGGAATTGGCTAAAGGTAGTATTCTGAATGAAGAAATGAGAAGAAAGTCACAAGGTTCTTCTTCACAGTCAGACGTCTTGGTCACTGAAAGGCGGGGGAGAAGTCAAAGTAGAGGTCCAAGTAACAGAGGTAATCATCGCAGTAGTTCCAGCAAAGGGAAATTTGCTGATGTTGAATGCTATCATTGTCATAAAAGGGGGCACACGATGAAGTTTTGCCGACAGTTGAAAAAGGAGAACAAGAAGAAAAACTACAACAACCAAAGGAACAAACACAAGAAAGATGATGATGGTGATGACAGTACTGAAGTAAATACCACCACAGATGAGTTCTTTGTTTGTTCTGATTATGATATGGTTAACCTTGCTCATGATGATTTGAGTTGGATTCTTGACAGTGGTGCTACATGTCATGTTGCAACACGAAAAGAATATTTTTCATCTTACACACCAGGTGATTTCGGTGTTGTTAGGATGGGTAATACTGGGCTATCTAGGATTGCTGGTATTGGAGATATTTGTTTGAAGTTTGACACAGGGATGGAATTGGTTTTACATAATGTGAAACATGTCCCAGATATGAGACTCAATATTATCTCAACAGGTCTTCTTGATGAAGATGGTTACCACAACAGTTCTGGTAATGGCTTGTGGAAAGTGACTCTCGGATCCTTGATTGTTGCAAGAGGGAAAAGGGAATCCAAGTTATATATGACACATCCGAAGATCTCCAAGAGCATTGTCAATGCTGTAGACAATGATGATATGATCGAGTTATGGCACAAGAGACTTGGTCACATGAGTGAAAAGGGGATGTCTATTCTTTCTAAGAAGAATGTGTTAACCGGTGTGCATACGGGTTTGGGTAGGTGTTGTCAAACGAAGGTTTAGCTTCCACATTTGTGTTTATACCGTTGTGACCCATTGCACCTTTACCCGTCAAGTACAACCTATTTCGCCAAACATAGTCCGATACTCGTAGTATCTCTAATTTGCATTTCAAAAGAAAAAATATAACACATAAACACAATACTGGTTTGGTCCCGTACTAGAACTCATGGGCCAATCCACCAAGACCTAATGCACTTAATACTTATTGTGGTTCAAAGCCCATGTACAACTTTTATCAGCCGCTAGGGTTTATACCCTATAAATGTTAGCGCCTCCCTTCGTTTTCTTTTCAGAATCAGTTTCTTTCACTTCTGTTCTTTCAATCAAAAAAGCTTTTTATGATTTTCTTTATTACAAATGTTTATACTGAGAAGAGTATGGAGATGAGGATAATGGAGCGGAGATGATACAAAGTATCAGATGGTCCGATTATTACTCCTTGCTACGTTCTTTCTGATCCATATTCTTTTCTTTTTGTTACTTATTCTTTTTGTTGATTTTGTTTTTTTAAAATATGTTTTATGATGAATTGAAATCTTGGAAAAGATGATGAGATCAGATTAATCTTAGGACACCTTCTGACACAGTTTGACAATGCTGTGTATGAGAACACCATTACATCTTTCTGATTTTCCCAAGATTTCTTTTCTTTATTTTCTCTTCTTTTAATTATTTTTTACTTGTAATTATTTTGCCTTTATTACTATGCTGCAGTTGTTAAGCTTTTATTTTATTTAATGTTTTCAAAACCGGGTTTCTAATCGACCTAGCCAGGTCACTGGGTATTTATGTAAAAAAAAACCCTGCTGTTTATGCACATGTCTGGACACCCATCTAAAACAACCGGCGGTTCGCACTGTGTTTTTAAAATATGAAAGAAACCTGAACTGTTTTGACCGGTTGACCTGCCCGGGTTGAAGCGGTTTCAAAATATTTTATTTTCTTATCTTGTACTCGTAACAATTAAGTTTTTAAAATTCGTTCAAGTTTTTTACTTTTGTATGAATGACTATTTTTTTGTCTAAGCTAATTCTGTTTCATTTTTCTACCTAATGAAGAATCTTCAATGGTTTTGTTTTTTGTAATTGTATCTTTATATATGCTGCTAATCAAAACAGGTATTTGAAAACAGACTACCTTTTTAAACTCAGGAGATGTACATAAGCACGTTAAATATGTTATCCAAACTATAAATTACTTGCCCTTTAAATCTAAATATGGAAACTGAAATACGTATAGCATCGATGTGGGGCGAATCACTAGGTCACTTGTTTGATTGTTGGGTCAACCCTATTTTCCAAATATGTGGATGGAATATTTTGGCCACCAAACACTTAACCTTCAATATACACACATATAATTCAACGACTTGAAAGTTGAAACTTATTAACGTGGGTCACATAAAACTCGAAGGGTAAAACTCAGTTTTGAAGCCTCTAGTTTTTTTGGCAAAAGCAGTTCAACTGGCCGGGTTTCAAAGTTGTTAATATCAACAATATAACCGGTTCTTTAATACCCAAATTTTGATTCATGGATTTGAATTTTTAAGTAGGGTTATATGGAGTTAGGATCAAATAAGAAGAAAAACTAAAATGAAACCACAATCACACATTTTAGATGCACTTACAAAAATAGATGCTCCCTTTAAATTTCTCTCTCTTATCAGCCGCTAGGGTTTATACCCTATAAATGTTAGCGCCTCCCTTCGTTATTTTTATCAGAATCAATTTCATTCACTTCTGTTCTTTCAATCCAAAAAGCTTTTTATGATTTTCTTTATTTCGAATGTTTATATAGAAGAAGATTATGGAAATGATGATAATGGAGCGGAGATGATACAAAGTATCAGATGGTCCGATTATTACTCCTTGCTACGTTCTTTCTGATCCATTTTCTTCTCTTTTTTTTACTTAATTTTATTGTTGGTTTTGTTTATTTTAAATATGTTTTATGATGAATTGAAATCTTGGGAAAGATGATGAGACCAGATTAATCTTAGGACACCTTCTGACACAGTTTGACAATGCTGTGTATGAGAACACCATTACATCTTTCTGATTTTCCAAGTTTTATTTCCTTTTTTCTCTCTTCTTTTAAATTATCTTTTACTAGTAATTATTTTGCCTGCACTTGTTAAGCTTTTGTTTTATTTAATGTTTTCTAAACCTGGTCTGTGATCGTCCAGGCCAGTCACTGGGTATTTATGCAAAAAAAACCTTAACAGTTTATACACATGCCTGACACGGTGACACCCATGTTTCTTTCAGCTTTGCGAACATTGAATCTGCTAAAAAAAAACGGCGGTTCGCACTGGGTTTCCAAATATGAAAGAAACCTGAACTGTTTTGACCGGTTGACCCGGCTGGGTTGAAGCGGTTTCAAAATATTTTATTTTCTTATCTTGTAAGTTGTAACAATAAGTTTTAAAATTCGTTGTTCAAGTTATTTTACTTTTTGTATGAATGACTATTTTTTAGTCAAGCTAATTTCGTTTCAATTTTCTACCTAAGAATGAAGAATCTTCAATGGTTTTGTTTGTTTTTCTGTAATTGTATGTTTTTACATATGCTAATCAAAACAGGTATTTGAAAATAGACTACCTTTTTATAAACTCAGAAGATGTACATAAGCACGTTAAATATGTTATCCAAATTCAAAACTATAATTCACATGATATTACAATCTAAAAGCTTCTATGTTTTAAAAACTTGGTCTTGAATGAACCGGGTCGAATCAGTAGGTATCCGGTTCGATTGTTGGGTCAACCCGGTTTTCCATATATGTGGATGGAATATTTTGGCCACCAAACACTTAACCTTCAATATACACACATTCAATTCAATGAGTTGAAACTTGAAACATATTAACTTGGGTCACAAAAAACTCGCTTGGTAAAACTCAGTTTTGATTTTTGAATCCTCGTAAAACCGGTTTATTTTTGCTTGTTTTTTCGGCCAAAAGATGTTCAACCGGCCGCTTGAATCGGGTATTTTCAAATTTGTCAATATTGACAATATAACCGGTTCTTTAATACTCAAATTTTGATTCATGGTTATAACTTATACTAGGTCTCTACCCGTCCGATGGACGGTTTTCTTAATAACTGATACTCTGTTTAAGTTTCAATATACACTAACTATAGCAAAATACACGCACTTTGCGACGGGTAATATTAAAGAAGTTATAAGAGAATAAGGTGATGTGTTGGTTACGTGTTTGAGAATTCACATGTAATAAGACTTAAATAATCGTTTATATCTTGATTCTCATCCTCTTTCTTTTTTTGACGGCTCTCGAATCTAGTATATTATATATAGTTTTTATGTCTTTTCACTATAAAAATCGGGGCACTTCCATTTAGTAAATAAGTTGTTTCAAAGAGTGCATTCTTGAATTTTAATGCTAAGTCGATCGTCTTTCATACTTCTAGAAATTTAAGTGAACCATCTATTTTTGTCAAAATATCGACAAAAGTTTATGCAACTGCAACTATAAACATAATGCATTTGCATTGACTTCCAATAAGAGATGAAATCAACATAGAGCAAAAAATGTTTAAACATCAAATATGCAAATCTTATCCATTTATTCTTTCATGAAGAAAAAATAACCCTCCACTTTTCATTTTTTATTTATTTTTTTTAAAAGAAAATATATTGCAAATGGTAAATCGTTAAGCGACAAAAATTAAACTATCATATTGAAAATTTTTTTCATCTTTTAGTAGATGGGCACTTTCGACATTTTTTTTTTTTTTTTTTTTTTTTTTTTTTTTGTTAGCTTTTTTTATGTTAAAATTTACGCCCTGAGAATCACATGTGAGTTTTTATTTTAAAAATCATGTGTGACTTTACAAATTACATTTGATTTGTTATTGTAAATATTACGTGTGATCTCATAAAGCACATCGATTTTTAAAATAATAAAATCAACTATGATTTTACAATTCACATATGACTTTTCATTGAGTAAATTTTAACTCTAACAAAAAACTGTTTAGTGAAGTACATAGAAATATAAGGATTAATTATCTGTGAAGTATTTAAATTACCTGATAATAAAAAATAAATGGCCATAATATGTCCGTTTGATCTTTAGGAATTGAACTTACTCATTCCAACAAAACTAAACAAACGTTCAAATTACATGTAGAGTTATGTAGTTAAAAGGCGCTCTGTCAAAATTTGATTTGACTAAATACCATAATAACTTATTTGGGTTGAACTTTTAAGTTTTGATTCATTACTGTATTTATTATCACCTTCATTGTCTTGGAAGCGACATAGCCACTCTTGTTACAGTATGAAACGCATTATAGTTTCGTCTCACGTTTCCAGTTAAAGCAAATTTGATTAGCTTTACCATTAAATCACAAAAATGATCTCTAATCACATTATGAGATTGTTATACAACAAAACATATAATGATTCATAAAAGCGCCCATTTCCAGGAATCTATACTTACTTCGAACACCACATAAGGATCATCATACGCGTAAGTAGCATCCCATTTGTTGTATATTTATTCATCGTAGATATTAATGTTATATGGTCACTAATCCATCAATTCTCACTTCTTCGATCGGACCTGCAAACACTATAGATATAAATATACACTTACTACACCAACGGTCCTTTGATCTATTGGTATCCATGAGATGGTTGCGTCCCCAACCTAGAGGTTGTCGGTTCAAGTTCATCAAGGGATGAAAGTGACATTGTTGTAATTGTGTGAGAATATTTTCATATACTGTAGTTGTGTGTGAGTTTGCTCTTATAATAAAAAGAAAGAGGCAATTCCACATTTCCCCCCAATCAAAACATCAAAATTCCATATTTCCCCAAACATGCAACAAAATCATTGCACATTATGCATTATTATTTTGTAAGTTGGGTAAATATGGCATTTCGAGGTTTATATAGTTTAACTGTCATGCAAACTTATCAGCAAAAAAAAAAAAAAAAAAAAAAAAAAAAAAAAAAAAAAAAAAACCTTGCCCGTCTAAACTTGCATTAAATGTTACTATATGACCCATTATCTAACCCGTGTAATGCACCCATTTTGCTATCTCTAAAAAGAACCATATCTCAGTGCATTGTTATAAAGGATTCAATAAGCTGACTTTTTCTAGCTTTTATAGCCGGAAGAAAAGTTTCTGCCAGATGATTATGCAATTTACTTTCTCCAAAATCTAATCTATTATATTTGAAGTTATATTGCAACAATTAACTTACTTTCTCCAAGTGTAATCTATGCCAAGTTATAATCTGAAAACACAAAAAGATACGTACCAACCAATCAGTTACGCACTCGATCACTACAATTATCATAAAATAAACCAAAATAAATATATTACGGAACACCTATAACTATTAACGCTGCAAGAACATCTAGCTTGCTAGTCATGTTAACGTTTTGGTCATATTAACATCTGACAAATTACTTGATTAAAATGGCCAAGAATCAAAGAACTAAATATCGAATGATTAAATTTAGATATGGTTGACTTTTTAATACCTTTGATCCATCGATTCGCCATGGAAGAACTCCACTTACACACCCCAGCCACTCATGTATTATAAAAGTTCATATTGTTACTGACTTCAAAGGATTATAGAAGAGCAAGTAACATCAACTAAAAGATCCACATTCACAAAACACTAACAATTTATAACCCTTGATAACAAAATTAAATCAACGTGTTAACATCAGTAAGGACGACCAAATTGCCTCTAAGATTAGGAGTTGCATACACATCATCAAGCATCCATTTCACAATAAATAAAACATGTATTAAGAAATTATTTTGACCGAAATTTACTCTGAGATTTACACGTCGATTTTTTTGGTATGTAATTTGTCTACAATTGTGACACGTATTAAGAAATTATCTTGATTTAGTGTATAGATAGATGTACCTATATCGATCTGGTTCTTATCAGAATGTCTACATAGTAAGTGTTAAATTTTACGCAAAACAACAGTTTATGAAGTTTCTATACCACTGCTTAAGTGCGAGAATCTAAGAAATTTTAGCCAAACACTCAAAACTAAGCAGATAAGTAAAATAAGCAATCTTAAACACTATAACTGCTCACTTTCGCTAAAACTAAGAAGATAAGTTAGTTAAGGTGTATGAGACACCATCTAACTCATTACTATCAGTTAGTATCATAATTGAGTTACTTACAACTATATTTAATGTGCTTACCACATTTATCTAAATGGTATATTCTATATACTGATTGTCCCAAAACCTTTATTAGAAAAAGCACTTGCTATGTATAAACTTGTGAAAATTTATACATAGCAAGTGCTTTTTCTTAAGGGAAATTAGTACTTTATAGTGTTTGTAAATTGGAAAAAATGATGATCTCTTCTTTTTTTTTTTTTTTTTGACTAAATAAGCATTTAAGAGGTGTTTGGGCTTGCTTATTTGAACTGCTTGTCTACTAAATTATAAACAGGTTTCAACCTATTTTCATTAAGATAAGCAACATAAGGCAAACACGCAAAACTACTAATTTGTTTTATAACGTATTTCAATAATAGAATTGACTAAAAAATCATGAGTGATGTGGAGTAATTCAATAATAGAAAGAACATGTACACCTCCTAGGTAAACATGCAACACTTTATACATAGATAAATTCCAGTTGTTTAAATGAGATAAAAAACAATAATCTTGCTTGAAAAATGTCAATGTTAATCCAATCAAATATCAATACTACCATTTGCTAATCACAGAACAATATTCTTTAAGCAATACTACCATAACCAATATCAACCAATCTATAAATAAATGTCTCGCCCACCTCATTGAACGTTAAAAATATCATAAGAAAACATAATCATTTATGTCCCACAAGCATATCATTTATGTGATTTTGTCAATGCCACTTAAGTTTAGATTTCTTTCACAGTATAATGCAACTTACTCATTCTATTCATCCACTTGTCTGTCCTTCAACTTTTTCTGAAACCAGCCATCTTTTACATGAAAAAATTTCTTTGAAAATGATAATCTTTACTGACTGTCATGACAACTAACTTATTTAGCAAAATAAACATGTATGTAATTCTTTTGGACTTGATAAAAGCTATAATTCAGTATGTCATTTAAACAAACACTTTATGCGCATCTTCTTGCGGTGTAAATACATTAACAAATTAATTAAAAATCTATAAATTACCTTTTTTTTTTGGCAAAGATGATGTCAAGAAGAGCTACCTGTTGACAAAACGAAAATCAACCGAATATCAATAAATCAATAAAAATAAATCTCAATTGAATAACCTGATTAATAAAAAGAAAAAAAAAGTATATGTTTAGTACCAATTTAACGGGCCTTCAATCTCTGCCAATTGACGAATTACACTTCATACATGAGTTCACAAAAAAGAAACTCCTGCAATCTGTTTTCTTTAAAAAAAAATGAACTGATGTACGAAGTGTGAGTCAAAGACGGTTTTGAATTGATTAAAACTGCCGATTTCAGTTTTAGAGCCCTTGAAAACTAAGAGGGGAAGAAATTTGCGGAGGATAAGACATGTCATATTTTGACCGAAATTTACTCTGAGATTTACACGTCGATTTTTTTGGTATGTAATTTGTCTACAATTGTGACACGTATTAAGAAATTATCTTGATTTAGTGTATAGATAGATGTACCTATATCGATCGGGTTCTTATCAGAATGTCTACATAGTAAGTGTTAAATTTTACGCAAAACAACAGTTTATGAAGTTTCTATACCACTGCTTAAGTGCGAGAATCTAAGAAATTTTAGCCAAACACTCAAAACTAAGCAGATAAGTTAAATAAGCAATCTTAAACACTATAACTGCTCACTTTCGCTAAAACTAAGAAGATAAGTTAGTTAAGGTGTATGAGACACCATCTAACTCATTACTATCAGTTAGTATCATAATTGAGTTACTTACAACTATATTTAATGAGTGCTTACCACATTTATCTAAATGGTATATTCTATATACTGATTGTCCCAAAACCTTTATTAGAAAAAGCACTTGCTATGTATAAACTTGTGAAAATTTATACATAGCAAGTGCTTTTTCTTAAGGGAAATTAGTACTTTATAGTGTTTGTAAATTGGAAAAAATGATGATCTCTTCTTTTTTTTTTTTTTTTTTTTTTTTTTTTTTTTTTTTTTTTTTGACTAAATAAGCATTTAAGAGGTGTTTGGGCTTGCTTATTTGAACTGCTTGTCTACTAAATTATAAACAGGTTTCAACCTATTTTCATTAAGATAAGCAACATAAGGCAAACACGCAAAACTACTAATTTGTTTTATAACGTATTTCAATAATAGAATTGACTAAAAAATCATGAGTGATGTGGAGTAATTCAATAATAGAAAGAACATGTACACCTCCTAGGTAAACATGCAACACTTTATACATAGATAAATTCCAGTTGTTTAAATGAGATAAAAAACAATAATCTTGCTTGAAAAATGTCAATGTTAATCCAATCAAATATCAATACTACCATTTGCTAATCACAGAACAATATTCTTTAAGCAATACTACCATAACCAATATCAACCAATCTATAAATAAATGTCTCGCCCACCTCATTGAACGTTAAAAATATCATAAGAAAACATAATCATTTATGTCCCACAAGCATATCATTTATGTGATTTTGTCAATGCCACTTAAGTTTAGATTTCTTTCACAGTATAATGCAACTTACTCATTCTATTCATCCACTTGTCTGTCCTTCAACTTTTTCTGAAACCAGCCATCTTTTACATGAAAAAATTTCTTTGAAAATGATAATCTTTACTGACTGTCATGACAACTAACTTATTTAGCAAAATAAACATGTATGTAATTCTTTTGGACTTGATAAAAGCTATAATTCAGTATGTCATTTAAACAAACACTTTATGCGCATCTTCTTGCGGTGTAAATACATTAACAAATTAATTAAAAATCTATAAATTACCTTTTTTTTTTGGCAAAGATGATGTCAAGAAGAGCTACCTGTTGACAAAACGAAAATCAACCGAATATCAATAAATCAATAAAAATTAATCTCAATTGAATAACCTGATTAATAAAAAGAAAAAAAAGTATATGTTTAGTACCAATTTAACGGGCCTTCAATCTCTGCCAATTGACGAATTACACTTCATACATGAGTTCACAAAAAAGAAACTCCTGCAATCTGTTTTCTTTAAAAAAAAATGAACTGATGTACGAAGTGTGAGTCAAAGACGGTTTTGAATTGATTAAAACTGCCGATTTCAGTTTTAGAGCCCTTGAAAACTAAGAGGGGAAGAAATTTGCGGAGGATAAGACATGTCATATTTTGACCGAAATTTACTCTGAGATTTACACGTCGATTTTTTTGGTATGTAATTTGTCTACAATTGTGACACGTATTAAGAAATTATCTTGATTTAGTGTATAGATAGATGTACCTATATCGATCGGGTTCTTATCAGAATGTCTACATAGTAAGTGTTAAATTTTACGCAAAACAACAGTTTATGAAGTTTCTATACCACTGCTTAAGTGCGAGAATCTAAGAAATTTTAGCCAAACACTCAAAACTAAGCAGATAAGTTAAATAAGCAATCTTAAACACTATAACTGCTCACTTTCGCTAAAACTAAGAAGATAAGTTAGTTAAGGTGTATGAGACACCATCTAACTCATTACTATCAGTTAGTATCATAATTGAGTTACTTACAACTATATTTAATGAGTGCTTACCACATTTATCTAAATGGTATATTCTATATACTGATTGTCCCAAAACCTTTATTAGAAAAAGCACTTGCTATGTATAAACTTGTGAAAATTTATACATAGCAAGTGCTTTTTCTTAAGGGAAATTAGTACTTTATAGTGTTTGTAAATTGGAAAAAATGATGATCTCTTCTTTTTTTTTTTTTTTTTTTTTTTTTTTTTTTTTTTTTTTTTTTTGACTAAATAAGCATTTAAGAGGTGTTTGGGCTTGCTTATTTGAACTGCTTGTCTACTAAATTATAAACAGGTTTCAACCTATTTTCATTAAGATAAGCAACATAAGGCAAACACGCAAAACTACTAATTTGTTTTATAACGTATTTCAATAATAGAATTGACTAAAAAATCATGAGTGATGTGGAGTAATTCAATAATAGAAAGAACATGTACACCTCCTAGGTAAACATGCAACACTTTATACATAGATAAATTCCAGTTGTTTAAATGAGATAAAAAACAATAATCTTGCTTGAAAAATGTCAATGTTAATCCAATCAAATATCAATACTACCATTTGCTAATCACAGAACAATATTCTTTAAGCAATACTACCATAACCAATATCAACCAATCTATAAATAAATGTCTCGCCCACCTCATTGAACGTTAAAAATATCATAAGAAAACATAATCATTTATGTCCCACAAGCATATCATTTATGTGATTTTGTCAATGCCACTTAAGTTTAGATTTCTTTCACAGTATAATGCAACTTACTCATTCTATTCATCCACTTGTCTGTCCTTCAACTTTTTCTGAAACCAGCCATCTTTTACATGAAAAAATTTCTTTGAAAATGATAATCTTTACTGACTGTCATGACAACTAACTTATTTAGCAAAATAAACATGTATGTAATTCTTTTGGACTTGATAAAAGCTATAATTCAGTATGTCATTTAAACAAACACTTTATGCGCATCTTCTTGCGGTGTAAATACATTAACAAATTAATTAAAAATCTATAAATTACCTTTTTTTTTTGGCAAAGATGATGTCAAGAAGAGCTACCTGTTGACAAAACGAAAATCAACCGAATATCAATAAATCAATAAAAATTAATCTCAATTGAATAACCTGATTAATAAAAAGAAAAAAAAGTATATGTTTAGTACCAATTTAACGGGCCTTCAATCTCTGCCAATTGACGAATTACACTTCATACATGAGTTCACAAAAAAGAAACTCCTGCAATCTGTTTTCTTTAAAAAAAAATGAACTGATGTACGAAGTGTGATTCAAAGACGGTTTTGAATTGATTAAAACTGCCGATTTCAGTTTTAGAGCCCTTGAAAACTAAGAGGGGAAGAAATTTGCGGAGGATAAGACATGTCATATTTTGACCGAAATTTACTCTGAGATTTACACGTCGATTTTTTTGGTATGTAATTTGTCTACAATTGTGACACGTATTAAGAAATTATCTTGATTTAGTGTATAGATAGATGTACCTATATCGATCTGATTCTTATCAGAATGTCTACATAGTAAGTGTTAAATTTTACGCAAAACAACAGTTTATGAAGTTTCTATACCACTGCTTAAGTGCGAGAATCTAAGAAATTTTAGCCAAACACTCAAAACTAAGCAGATAAGTTAAATAAGCAATCTTAAACACTATAACTGCTCACTTTCGCTAAAACTAAGAAGATAAGTTAGTTAAGGTGTATGAGACACCATCTAACTCATTACTATCAGTTAGTATCATAATTGAGTTACTTACAACTATATTTAATGAGTGCTTACCACATTTATCTAAATGGTATATTCTATATACTGATTGTCCCAAAACCTTTATTAGAAAAAGCACTTGCTATGTATAAACTTGTGAAAATTTATACATAGCAAGTGCTTTTTCTTAAGGGAAATTAGTACTTTATAGTGTTTGTAAATTGGAAAAAATGATGATCTCTTCTTCTTTTTTTTTCTTTTTTTTTTTTTGACTAAATAAGCATTTAAGAGGTGTTTGGGCTTGCTTATTTGAACTGCTTGTCTACTAAATTATAAACAGGTTTCAACCTATTTTCATTAAGATAAGCAACATAAGGCAAACACGCAAAACTACTAATTTGTTTTATAACGTATTTCAATAATAGAATTGACTAAAAAATCATGAGTGATGTGGAGTAATTCAATAATAGAAAGAACATGTACACCTCCTAGGTAAACATGCAACACTTTATACATAGATAAATTCCAGTTGTTTAAATGAGATAAAAAACAATAATCTTGCTTGAAAAATGTCAATGTTAATCCAATCAAATATCAATACTACCATTTGCTAATCACAGAACAATATTCTTTAAGCAATACTACCATAACCAATATCAACCAATCTATAAATAAATGTCTCGCCCACCTCATTGAACGTTAAAAATATCATAAGAAAACATAATCATTTATGTCCCACAAGCATATCATTTATGTGATTTTGTCAATGCCACTTAAGTTTAGATTTCTTTCACAGTATAATGCAACTTACTCATTCTATTCATCCACTTGTCTGTCCTTCAACTTTTTCTGAAACCAGCCATCTTTTACATGAAAAAATTTCTTTGAAAATGATAATCTTTACTGACTGTCATGACAACTAACTTATTTAGCAAAATAAACATGTATGTAATTCTTTTGGACTTGATAAAAGCTATAATTCAGTATGTCATTTAAACAAACACTTTATGCGCATCTTCTTGCGGTGTAAATACATTAACAAATTAATTAAAAATCTATAAATTACCTTTTTTTTTTGGCAAAGATGATGTCAAGAAGAGCTACCTGTTGACAAAACGAAAATCAACCGAATATCAATAAATCAATAAAAATAAATCTCAATTGAATAACCTGATTAATAAAAAGAAAAAAAAAGTATATGTTTAGTACCAATTTAACGGGCCTTCAATCTCTGCCAATTGACGAATTACACTTCATACATGAGTTCACAAAAAAGAAACTCCTGCAATCTGTTTTCTTTAAAAAAAAATGAACTGATGTACGAAGTGTGATTCAAAGACGGTTTTGAATTGATTAAAACTGCCGATTTCAGTTTTAGAGCCCTTGAAAACTAAGAGGGGAAGAAATTTGCGGAGGATAAGACATGTCATATTTTGACCGAAATTTACTCTGAGATTTACACGTCGATTTTTTTGGTATGTAATTTGTCTACAATTGTGACACGTATTAAGAACTTATCTTGATTTAGTGTATAGATAGATGTACCTAAAGATCTTCAAACACATTCCCGGCTAATCTCTTCTAGGTTTCCGTATTTTTATCATCTTCACTACCATCATGTCCGCTGCCAAACCACCACCGTCATCATCTCAAGAACACCATCTTATTCTTTAACTCAAGAACACAATGTATCTTCAGTTTATTCACATCAAATGATTGATTTTACGCTTTCTTTTAAAACAAACTCATATATAGAACAATTTGCAATCAAACCAACAACACAAAAAAATTTTCGCACACCAAATACTAAAATCAATTCAAGAATATTTTACAAATCAGGATACATAAAACATATGATTCACTAGTAACATATCAGGATCATATCTCATCGTTGTTGAAAAAGGCTTTTAATAGGTTTTCTGTATGCCCTGCGCGTGCGATTTCTTCTTTCATAATACTTTTGCAGTCTCGTGAAGAATATGCGATCAACATGCTGGTAATACCATTTGCACCACCTCTTAGAAAATACAAGTGGCAAAATGAAAATCCCCAATCCAACAACTAATCCTAGTCCAACGCTTATAAAGTCGTCAAAATTCTTTGAATTATGGCGACTGTTTGTAGATGCGGGTGGGACTGCTGCGACTCCTGTGAATGAGCAAATTTTGGTTACTGGAAACCCGCATAGTCGTGTGTTTCCTACATATGAAGAGCTTTCAAAGGTTTGGAACTGATTCTCTCCAGGGATTTTTCCTTCTAGTTGATTGTATGACAAGTTTATCACTGAAAGGAATCTGAGTTCTGTAAGGGATGAAGGTATTTCACCCACCAATTTGTTCTTCGACATATCCAGTGATTCAAGTTGAGTCAGATTTCCAATTGATGATGGTATTGATCCTGTAAACTTGTTATTATATATATTAAGAAGATATAACGCTTGGAGTCTTCCGATGTTGCTTGGAACTTCCCCTCCAAAGTGGTTACTTGAGATATCGATGGATGTGAAGCCAGTCAAAATTTTGACAAGCTGCAGTTCAGTCCCCTGCATGGTAACAATCACAGTATCCTGATAGTAAAAGCCACCAAGTTGAAGAACCCTAAAACTCAGGTGCTTCGTAGATGATTTCTCGTCTGTCGTCATACCAAGCCAATCCAAAAACAAATCTGCTGGCACGACACCAGTAAAACTATTAAATGCTATGTCAAAGATCTGAAGTTTCTCCCACGGGGTAGAATGGGATGTATCTATACAATGTAGCCCCCCATGTAACCAATGTTCTGAAAGGCTCAAGGCGCACAAAGGTACAAAAGGGGTCAAAGAGCCTCGAGTCGAGGCGCAAATCAAGGCGCGGGATTTATAAATATGAGGCGCACTATATATTTAAGTTTTTTTATAACATATGTGACAACTTATCCAGCTTAAATTACACAAAAATATCAATATTCAATGCATAATGCCACTTAATAGTTATTATATCTAACAAAGCTTGCATTTAAACCCAAAATATCAAGCAAGCAACATATCAGAATCCATGAACTACCCTAAATCCCTGAATATACATTACAATATATGAATTTATGACTTATAAAATTTAACAAATTACCATGTATCTCTATCAACTATCAACAGCAAAAATTCTATAATTGATTGGTAACACTTAACACTAAAGAAACAACATTTGTGTCTGTTAATAAGCTACTATTCTTAGACATTAGATTACAAAATATATATATGTATTTGTTGATTGTGTGTTTTAGTTATTTTCTAAAATATTAGAGTTACTAGATACTTTATAACTTAAAGGGCCCAATGTATATAACATGTAAGCCCAAAATGTATCTTACTGTTAAGAAAAAAAGGCCAAAACCCCGTTACATCTTCTAGGCGCAAAAATCCCCAAGGCGCAAAAGCGCAAAAATCCCCAAGGGGCTACGATTTTTACGGGATTCATGCATGTCGTGAGACTCGATCCGAAAAAATCCCAAAGGCTGGAGCCTCGAGGGATTTAGGGAGTAGGCGCGCCTTAGGCACGCTTTTTAAAACATTGCATGTAACATGTTGGATTTCAGGACTAGAACTACCAAGTTGCTATTGTTTCTCAAGAAACATGGAAAAATGTCGTTTATCTTGTTGTTCCCAAGGTTTAAGACCTCCAACATTTTACAATTTGCAAGAGATTTCGGTATCTTCCTTTGTAATGAATTCCTTTGGAGATCAAGAGTGTTTAAACTGCAGCTGCTCGTAAATGTTCCTATAATAGGACCACTGAGACTATTGTTTCCCAGATTGAGAACTTGAAGTTTCCCACAACATTTAAACAAACATTCTGGTATCCTACCGCTAAAACCATTGTGTGACATATCAAGGACTTGTAAGTTACTTGCATTGCATATGGTTTGAGGGATTGGACCAGAGAGTGAATTATTAGAGACCAAGAAGAAAGTAGCCATGCCCAAGTAGCTTCCAATACTATTAGTGATTGAAGAACTGAAAAGGTTGTCAGAATAATCGATATAGGTAGCAAATGGTGGTGGTGTTGGAATAACTCCGGTGAGCTGATTGGAATTCAAGTCGAGGACACTAAGAGATTCTGGAAACACAAAGGGTTTTTGGAGACTCGCTATCTGATTATGTGAAATGTTCAAATGGGACAGCATTCCATTGCCGATGTCCCATATCCATAGTGGTACTTCTTCGCTAATATTGTTGTTCGAAAGGTCAAGAATGGACAATCTCGACTGGTTCCTTAGGTTGGGGATAGTCTGGAGATTGCATGAGGCCAATTTCAATGACAAAAATTGGGGAACTGGGAACATGGTAAAGTCCGTGTCACTTGTTTCAACTGACAAGTTACTGAAAGAAAGATCAAGTGTTGTAAGGTGTGGCAAACGCTGGAAAGCTTTAAACTGTATAGTGCCGTTTAGGTTGTTTGATGACAATAAAAGGACGCTAAGCATACTAAGTTCAAAAAAAGACATTGGAATTTCACCTACGAGTCTGTTACTACTTAAATCGAGTGTTTCTAAGCAAGATATGGATGCATTAAAGAAGTTAACAAGCGGACCGTTAAAATTGTTATTGGAAAGATGTATCTTTTGCACTTGTGGGAGATAGAACAAAGATGACGGTAGACTTCCACTAAATGCATTGAATCCCAAATCAACTGCCAAAAGTTTATGAAGATGTAGGAAATAGGCAGAAGGAATTGAACCTGAAAAAGTATTTCCAGGGAGATTTAAATGAGTGAGTTTTTTGCACAACTGCAATGATGGTATTCGGCCTGTGAAGTTGTTTAATGGCAATTCTAGAACTTTCAACCTTGTCATTTGGGAAAATATTGCAGGAATCTGTTCACCAAAATATGAGTGTGACAAGTTTAAGTAAATCAGACTTGTAAGATTGCCAAACCTTGAATGGAAGGGACCAGTTTGATCACCAAAATATTGTATGCCTGATTCAGCCTCTGAAGCTAATCGAGACTGAAGAGAAGGCTCCAATCATTGATTCCACCCAATATAATCTCCTGGCTCAAGTCTAGACCAATGACTTCACCCACAGAACGTTTCCAGATGCAGCGATCAATACTCTTATATCTCCAAGACAATAACTTAGTTGAATTTGCGGGATCAAATTCAAGAGTGTCCCGCAGCTTATATAAAACGAGCTGTTGGTTCCTCTCACATCGTCCCGAGGCAGAAACCAACACATTAATACACATAAAAACTGTTAAGAAGATGGAAAAGTTCAGTAGAGCATTCATTTTCCTGTTACTAGTTAAAAAAATTGACATATATCTTGGTTGCCTAATTGAGGTCAGGCAAGATGGTTCAGAAAATGAGAAAAGTACTTGTTGCTCTTGATTATCTTTTTGTGTGAATGCATTGACTATAGACTAGCTATTAAGCATAAGCAAACAAATAAAGTTGACTGGCCCAACAGGAAGGAGCTTGGAACCTGTTTTGTTGTATATATATATTTTTTTTGCATTGGCTATAAAGCGTATGGTTTTTTCTCATTTGATTTGTTTAGTACATCGGATATGATTCTGTACTTTAATTTCACTAATCATTAACGATTGTTCACGAGCTCACTGAGAACCTGGTATAAATAAAGGAAAGGTGAGCTTACTTGAAAGACGGTCATAGGTTAGTATCCTCTCTTTTTAATGTAAACGATGGTACGTTATTTAGCTATTGTTCATGAGCTGACTTTGTGTTACTCTACTCTAAGATGGTTCACGATAGGATAACCTCCTTTACGATATCCTACTATGGTTAACTCTAACATGATGGGATAACCTCCTTTCAAATTTCCACCGGCCTAATGCTTTTTGGCTTAACGATATGTGAGTAACTCGTCAATCTAAAATATTATGGGTTCAAGTCGTGTGACATATATGATGTGTATATAATTGTGCACGTTTCTTCTAGTTTCAGAAAAAATAAAAAGAAGATGTTTTGCTAGCCATTTAACCTTTTGTCCATTTCCTTTTGTCTAGTTTGACCAATTACAAGTCGCACATTTAACAAATAAGTCAATATACGTATATATCAAGTGAAGACTCATCGTCATAATATATTTTTTGTTCCTTTACATAAAACAACGCGTAAAGTTTAATAGATACATCGAACTTGTATATCTTTTAATGAATTATTAAAAACATGTGTAACGGGTCTCCTTCCAATTAAAAAAAAATAGCCTTGAACATACGTGCAAAATAGAAATTTCTTGTAGTGCAAAATAGAATTTTGTAAGTCGATACCACGTGAGTCGAGGTTGTGACGGGTGGGAAGAGTCCTATATAAAATGATCGTGTGAAACAGTTAAAATGTATATAACGAGAGTCGAGAGATTGCAGTTCCTAATAAAAAAGATAAAAATCCAAATGGTTAACAGGGCCAGCTTTGAGGGTGTGCAAGGTGAGCGACCGCTCAGGGCCTCAAAATTTTAAAGGGCCCCAAAATTTGTCCCGCTAATAATTATATGCATGTGTCGACATATTTTTAAAAAATAAAAGAGTATTTAGATGTTAAAATATCTTAAATGGGTAATATGTTATAACGTTTTGATAACTAATTGCATTATATCTTATAAATGGTGACACTTTATATATAACATTGCTTATCGAAAGGCCTCATTATATAATTTCGTACAGAGCTCTCAAAAATTTCACCAATTCATGGGACGGCCCTGATGGTTAAATAACATGTAAAGTATGATTCATCAGCTCTCAAGATCCAAAAGCTATGCAGAGGATTTGTGATACGTGCATGAAGACCGCAAGCAACCATGATCTCCTTATTTTCACATGCACAATTGAACTAGTTTGTTGCATGCAAAATTTTTGGAACCACGAGTCTACCACTTTAGCACTACGTGTATTTAACTTCCCATGTAATCTGTTCTTGTGCCTTAAGATTAGGATACCACTACTAGTTTTATTTCTTATTTAAATGTATCTTGCTTTGTTAATGAGAATAGAGAAGAAAATTAATCAAAAGTAGTCTTGTTCCTTTCTTAGTTTCTTGGAGATTTGCTAACTCAATTAGCTATTTATCTTAGGAGATTGACCTCCTCTAATTGGTCCCTATCAATTTGTTGATAGAAAATCTGTTAAGGAAATCATTTCAATCAAAAATTAAGTTAACGAAATCGAAAAGAGGCTTCTTAATGATGTTGCATTTGTTAAATTGATTCGTTACGATGCCAAGGAACGGTTGAGAGTTAACGAGACGTTAATTTTGTCACTTTTTAAGCTTGATTCGATTCGAGGCTTTGGTAATGTAAGAGGTACAAGGTATATCAGATGAATTATCACTCAAAGTTTCAGTGCATTCATTAAACAAAAGAAGTGGCCTTTAAATAGGCTTACATGCAAACGACTCTAGACGAGAAAATAGGAAACCACTTAACCACTTAACCACTACTGCAGTAAACTAGGAAATACCGAAATAAAAGTTCAAACATGACCAAGTAAATGTGACTGACTCAAACGTGGGTAGACGTGCCCATATTCCATGCAAAACAAAGATAGATAACCCACTCGCACATATCACTTCACATGCACACGTGCACATGTTATGATCATATGCAACAAACACTCCCCTAAACTGGACAGTGTCACACTTCCAGTTTATCAACTCCAAGCATTTTCCTGAACTTGATGAAATCATCCAGCTTCATTGGCTTCGTCATGACATCAGCCAATTGGTCTTTAGTCCCACAAAACACTAACTTGATTGACCCCTTTGCCACAAGATCTCTAAGATAATGAAAGCGCACATCAATATGTTTAGTTCTTCTATGCATTACCGGATTCTTTGACAACTTGATGGTGGAACTATTGTCACAAAATACATCTATTGGAAGTTGCTGCTCGCTTCCAAGATCATTAAGTAAACCATCCAGCCACACACAATGCTGCGCACAAGTAGTAGCTCCCACATATTCAGCTTCGGTCGACGAGAGTGTCACTATGTCTTGCTTTCTCGAACTCCAACATACAGCAACTCCACTTAACAAACAAACATACCCGGACGTGGATTTTCGATCTTCCAAATCTCGAGCATAGTCACTGTCGGTAAACACTTGCAAAACACCACTAGGATCATTCTTGTACAACAACCCATAGTCATAAGTACCTCTCAGGTACCTCAAAATTCTTTTACCAACCAACAGATGTTGTTCCCTTGGACTTGACATATAACGAGAAATTAGAGACACCGAATAAGTAATATCCGGTCGTGTTACCGTGAGATACATTAAACTTCCCACCAATCTCTTGTACATCCCAGCATCAATTTCTTTCCCCATACCTTCTTTTGTTAAAAACGTACCTAGGACTATTGGGTTTTTAACAGGCTTAGATTCCCACATCCCAAACCGCTCCAGAACTTCCTTTGCATACTTCTTTTGACTAACAAAAACACCATCTTCCTTTTGTTGCACTTCCACACCCAGAAAATAGTGCAACCTTCCCAAGTCTGTCATTTAGACTTCTTAAAATCTTCACACAGAACTTCATCATTGCCTGCATATATGAGATCATCAACGTAAACACTTACCAACACCATCTTTTCTCCTCTTTGCTTAATAAATAAGGTGTGATCATATTGACTCTTAGTGAACCCTTCCTTCATGAAATAAGTCTCCAAACGGATGAACCATGCCCTCGATGCTTGCTTCAACCCATACAGAGCATGGTTCAATTTGTAAACCTTGTCTTCTTCCCCTTGCTTCACAAACCCTCTCGGTTGCTCCACATACACCAACTCGTTTAACTCGCCATAAAGAAACGCACTTTTGACGTCGAGTTGGTATATAACCCATCCCTTTTGAGCCATTAAAGCTACCATGGATCGAATTGTGTCCCAACGAGCCACCGGAGCAAAAACTTCCTCGTAGTCCACCCCTTTTCGTTGTGCATAGCCTTTCACCACGAGACGAGCCTTGTGCTTGTCGACCTTTCCTTCTTTGTTGAACTTCATTTTGAATACCCATTTTAACCCGATTGGTTTTGCATTAGTTGGTGCATCAACAAGTTCCCACGTATCATTTTCTTCAATGGATTCTAACTCTTGCATCATTGCTCTCACCCACCTCTTGTCACCTTTGGCTTCTTCATAACAAGTTGGATCACCTGTTGAGCTATAGACTGCAAAACCAGCTTCATTCTCTATGTCTTCCAAGGATTCTTCATCCATGTGATAATCTTCCATCCAGGTGGGTGGTTTTGTATTACGAGTCGATGTTCGACGCATCACATCATTATTACTTGAGCCATGTGCAATTGTACTGCCAACTTCCCCATGTGATGTCTCCTCCATGCTTTGTACGACATCATGAGGCCCATTATCTTGTGGTTCTGTTGCAGTGGACCCCCTTTCTTGTGTTCTTTGCATAGAGTTGTCACTATCATCAGAAATAAAAAAATCCCCTTGTACCTCTTCTTGTGACCAGTCCCATCGTGCCTCCTCTTCAAAAAGTACATCACGACTTATCACCACTTTCCTTAACATTGGATCATACATTTTATAAGCCTTGGATTCAAGACTTACCCCAAGGAAAATACACTTATGGGACCTCTTGTCAAGCTTAGACCTGAATTGTGAAGGTATGTGCACATGACCGATGCACCCAAATACACGGAAATGTTCAACACTGGGCTTGTTACCTGACCATC
The DNA here is from genome assembly GCA_030686995.1 of Artemisia argyi. Taxonomy (NCBI): domain Eukaryota; kingdom Viridiplantae; phylum Streptophyta; class Magnoliopsida; order Asterales; family Asteraceae; genus Artemisia; species Artemisia argyi. The sequence goes on along the minus strand of CM060697.1, from coordinate 161,032,918 downwards.
TTTCCTCTGGAACACCTTCATCTAATGCCTTAGTGATACACCTATTCAATATGTGACAAGCCCAAGATGCCGCCTCTGCCCAAAAAACCTTTGGTAAATTCTTCTCAACAAGCAAACATCGGACCATGTTCATTATAGTTCGATTGCGCCGCTCGGCGATTCCATTTTGCTGTGGCGTGTAAGCCATCGTGAGTTATCTCCTAATCCCATTCTCTTCACAGAATTCATTGAAGCGAGTTGAGGTGAATTCCCCTCCCCTATCGCTTCTCACTGACTTAATCTTTCCCCCACTTTCATTTTCAACAAGTGCTTTAAACTTCTTAAAAGTTTCAAAGCAATGAGCTTTCTCAGCAAGAAAATACACCCATGTCTTTCTGGAATAGTCATCAATGAAAACTAATGCATACCTCTTTCCTCCTTGAGAAGGTGGGTCGATAGGTCCACACAAATCAGTGTGGATGAGTTCAAGCTTCTCTTTTGCCCTCCACGAGCTCATCTTTGGAATCGCTTCCCGTTGCTGCTTCCCAAGGTTACACACCTCACAGATTTGCGTCTTCCCAGTCACATAAGGCAAACCACGTACCATTTTCTTGTACTGCATGGTCCGGATTGCCTTTGCATTCACGTGGCCATAGCGTCTGTGCCACAGTTGTGTTGGACTATCCTCTTCTATCTTGAAACACCCTGGTTGGAAGGGTTGCATGTTGGCGCATACAATGAACATACGGTTCTTCGTCATCAGTGAGGCGATGATTAGACCATGAGTTGGATGATAGATCTTGCACTCCCCTCGTCGAATGGTCACAGTGAGGTTCTTTTCTTGCAACTGACCGATACTAAGAAGGTTCAAGGTTAAAGCAGGTATGTAATACACATTCGTTACGATGTGTACCCTTCCTCCAACCTCAAATTTTATGTCACCCAGCCCCTTTACTTCCAACCTTAAGTCGTTTCCCAGCCTTACTGTATTTTGTTAGTTTTCATCAAGGTGCACGAACCACCCCTTTATCCCTGTCATGTGATTCGAACACCCTGAGTCAAGGAACCACGTCCCCTTGATGGGACGGTCCACATCTTCTACTTGGGCCATCAGCACCAACTCTTCCGATTCATCAAATTCAGCATAGTTTGCAGCTCTTTCATTCTCGGGGCATTCATATTGAAAATGCCCAAGTTTGTGACAACGATAGCACTCGAACATGTGCTCGCCACGTCCCCTTCCTCGACCTCTGCCTCGGCCCCGGTTAGAGGTTCCTCTTCCCCTTCCGCGACCTCTCCCCGTGCCGTTGTCATTCTCAACTTTCATCACTTGTTCATCACTTGCCCTTGGTTTCAGTTTCTGCTCATGGACGAGTAATGAACTTTGCAACTCATCAACAGTAAGTTTGTCTATGTCCTTCGACTCCTCAATAGAACAAACCACATAATTGAAATTTTCTGTCAAAGTTCTTAGTACCTTTTCGACGATCTTCACTTCCGGCATGTCTTCCCCAGCCAAACTCATCTCATTAGAGACCGTCATCACCCTTCCAAAGTAGTCGGTCACCGACTCGCCTGTCTTCATCTCCAGCATCTCATACTCTCTCCTTAGGCGTTGCAATTGTGCCCTCTTGACACGTGCATTCCCTTGGTACTTCACCTTCATGGCATCCCAGAGTTGTTTCGCGGTGTTCTTCTGTATGATGGTTCTCAAAACATTCTTGTCAATGGAGTAAAACAAGAAATTTCGAGCCTTCAAGTCCTTCAGTCTCATCTCGTCTAGTGCCTTCTGCTGTGCAGCAGAGAGTTGGGTAGACGACTCAAGTTCAGCGAAACCTAGGTCGATAACACCCCAGTACTCCTTTGATCGAAACAAGTTTTCCATCATGAGACTCCAATGATCGTAATCGCCGTCGAACTTTGGGACGATCGGTGCTTGAGAACTGCTTCCTTCAGACGCCATTTGAAATGCCTCTCTTCTCTCACTGAATGAATTTTTAAAGTAGTTCGCTCTGATACCAGTTGTAAGAGGTACAAGGTATATCAGATGAATTATCACTCAAAGTTTCAGTGCATTCATTAAACAAAAGAAGTGGCCTTTAAATAGGCTTACATGCAAACGACTCTAGATGAGAAAATAGGAAACCACTTAACCAGTACTGCAGTAAACTAGGAAATACTGAAATAAAAGTTCAAACATGACCAAGTAAATGTGACTGACTCAAACGTGGGTAGACGTGCCCTTATTCCATGCAAAACAAAGGTAGATAAAATTTGATCGGCTCCAAACCGTCAACCTAATCGACCAGGTGATGGTCAACAAGGTCAAACATCCTAGAGTCAATGCTCCGCGGAAGTATAGTCTTTCCCCGGGTCGTTATGTCCCAACGAGGTATGGATTGTAATCAAAACGGGTTTGTGATCGGGTGAATCCGGACAGGAATAGGTTTTGAGTGATTAGAATGATTACGCTAAGGAAATACGAATGAGAACGATGTAAACAAACTATATTAACAATAACGCGAAACCAAATTAACCTAAAACGTAATCTAAGAATTTAAAATCAGAATTTGCTTATACGTAAGCAGAAAAATTAAGCCAAACGGCTTAAATAGAAGCTATCACTTTATTTGTGTTTTTGGTTTTTCTTATTTTACAAACTACTTTTAATAACGTAACCTAAATTTAAAAACGCAAAAGTTATTTAAATAAAACGCGAGTTGCAAATAACGTATGCAAAGTAAAATTAACGCAACTAAAACATGAATTCGAACAAGGAATGAAAATTAAAACTCAAAAACTACTTAAAAGTCTATGGGAATGATAATAGAAAGTTAGGGAACCCTAAAACGTAATCTAAAATTAAAAACGCGAAAGTTAATTAAATAAAACGCGAGTGCGCAAAGTAAAACGTGAAATTTGAGCTAAGCTAACCCTACGGTCATGAAAATTATATGTTTACGAACCTAATGATAAAAGAAAATTTTAGAAAAAAGAAAATTATTTTTTTGACTTTTTAATTTTTTATTATTAATTAAATACTAATTAAACTAAATATAATTATTAAAAATACTAAACTACTTTTGAAAATTACCAAATTTTTTCTAAAAATGCTTAGTAGTATCAGTTAACCAATAAAAATATAAAAGTGCTAAAAAGTTTGCCAATAAGCTGAAAAATAAGCTAGATCAGAAAATAAGCCAAAAAGAAAATGTTCTAGTATAAAAATAAAAATGGAAAAATCAAACACTAAGATTGCTATAGGGGAGATGGTGCACGTGGTCATGATGGTATTGTAACTTGATAACCAACAGGTCCAGGGTTCAAGTCCCACTAGTGACCAATTTTTTGTTTTTATTTTTCTGTTTGGTTTTTCTTTCACAATTACACTTAAACACTGAAAATAAACACTTTTAATAAAAACAAACTTTTTACAAATCACATTTAAGCTAAAATGTGAGCTTAATACCTCAACAGTTGGGCTATTGAGACTTGAAATGGATTTTTGAGTAGCAAAAGCTAATTAATAAACTACTAAATTGAAGATGAAATGAAAATGTACTGAGACAAGTTAATGTAAACTGAAAATACCAAATAAGCACACTGAATAGCTCAAATAAGCAGATACAAGAAAAATAAGCAAATCTAAATTCACTACAGGCCTCACAGACCAATTATGCCATAAGCAGCCCACTGTAGGGCCCACAAAACAATTCTGGTGGTCCAAGGTGAGGGTGAAAGTAATAAGCCAGCTAGGAGGACTTATGAATAAGCTGAAATTCAAGGAGTGGGGTCCAACATTGAGCTCTTTATGAGCTTGTGAACTTGGGAGGTGAATCTGGTGCAGGGGAGTGCAGTCCTGGGGGGCTCACTTCAAGGGCTTAAAAAACTATTGACAAAGATTATTAAAAATAAAATAAAATCACTAGCTTGTAGACAAGCTGACAAAGAAGCTCAATGTCAAACTTCAGGTCCTAAACACTAGAAACAAAGAATTGAAAAGTACTTGATCTAAGGCTGTTGGGACAAAAGAAATGCAAGGCTGCAATTGGTGGGGGCTGATGCCGGCTGTCCTCAGGCTACAAAACCTCATCTAGGCCCTTAACAAGCTAAGTTATACTGATATAGCTAATGTTGGACAAGAAATAAACAACAAATCACCACTAAGCTCAAACAAGTAAAAAAATAAGCAATCAAACTTACTGTTTCAACAAACAGTCAAAGTGGGCAAAATCAAGCTTAAGCATAAGCCAAACTCCAATAAGCTAAACCTTGAAAAGCTCATAGACCTAAAGATTAGCCACAAGGGAACATGCAGTCCAGGACTGAGCTAGTTTGGTGCTTATGGGAGGATTAGTGGGCTTTTTTGACTGTTCCCCTGGTGCAGGGTACTCTTTGTGGAAAGGTACCAAGAAAAAGCCGTCAAATAAGCATTTAAGCTATAGATATAAAATTAAACAAAAATATACTGATTTAGATGAGCAACTAAATATTCAAATCCTAAAAGCACAAAGCATGAATTCTAATATTGAGCCCTACAGAAAATCCACAAGTTACTCAAAAACCACCAAGGCTGCCATTTTGACTTTATGAATTTCTCATAAAGTTGACTAAAACAAATTTCAATTGAGTCAGACAGAATCCAGATGATAGTTGATGATCATGTGAGACTTATTTAAGCTAACAAGAACATTAATTTACCTAATCCTAAGGTTTGGGCAGACAAAACACAATAGTGCAACAGATTTGAGAATTAAACCTAGATTTTGACTTTTTACCCAAAGGATACTTGATTTCTTGACTTAACTAACCTAAAGGGACCTAATGCAACTTGTAACAAACACAAACAACCAATGAAACTCACAGTAGCTCAGTAAGACTCACTGAACCAAACACTCTTGCAGGTAATCTATTTGAGATTTTATAAAGATAATGACAAACAAAACCAAGGTTTTAGATAGAAAATTACATAATAAGCTATTCTAAGTTAACTTAAGCTACTGGCAATCAAATGTAAACAGTTTAAGATAAGCACACTTAATAAGCTGTTTTAACACTAAAATTAGACTAACCTGGGTAAAAGCTAACCTAATGATTTAAGAACTCAAAACCAAACATTTTAAACAATAACAAACATAACTAGGCAGCAAATATCATAGAGTAAGCATAAATAAGCACTTAATGAGAAGTAAAAATAAATAAGCAGTTTGAAAATATGTATCAGGAAACCTCAAATTTTTCATTGAATTAAAAAGAAGGTACAACTTATTTGAAGCAATACTAAAACATTAAAAATTAATCTAAGCTCTTCCTAAAACCTAATTAACTACCTACTTCACTACTATTAACTACTCTAACTGCCATGAAAATGGCTACAATTTAACTATTTATACTCATAATAAAATTACATTAGGGTTCCATCTTGTCTTTGTCTTGTTTCTTCTGCTTTCACCACAGCCCTTGGATCCCTCTGATTTCATCTTAGCCGTTGGCTTCAATTTCTTGGCGGGAAAAGGTTTTAATCCACTTGGGGCCTGTTATCATGGCAGGGGAGGGTTTGGAGTCTTGTGGAGGAAAGGTAGTGGAGTAGGGGTGGCATGTGGCAGAGGAGGGGGTGATGATGATGTTTTCTTTTGCAGGTTTGTAGCAGGGCACGTGAAGGGGGTGAGGGTGAGGTCAAATGAGTTGACCCTGGTATTTGTTATTCAGGGGTGAGTTGGGTTGGGTAATGGGAATGGGCCAAGGTGAGTAGTAGTGGGCTTGGGTGTTTTATTTTTGGCTTAGAAAAAAATGAAGAGTCCATTTGGTTTGTAACATTAGTTTGTTTGTTTTATTTAAGCTTAAAACCAAAAGGGACCATTTGTGTAACAATCTGAAAGTCCAGGGGCTGGTTTTGTAATTTCCCCAAAGTTACTCATAATGGTCAATATTGCCAAACCATAATTAAATTTTTCCATTTTCAAAACACCCGGGGACCAAATCTGACAAGTTTCAAAACTTGAAGGACCAATATTGTCCGTTGTTGAAAATTATATTCCAAGGACTTATTTTGACATTTTAAAATTCCCAAGGACCCTAGTTGACTTTTCTTTCAAAAATTCCCACCAGGGATTAATTCTGCCAAAGTCTGAAACTCTAGGGACTGAATTTGTAAATTTCCAAAACTTTTCCAATTTTTCACCAAAGGACAAAATATGACAACTTATGATTGTAAAAGGACCTTTGGTGATAATTTTCCATATTTTGAATATCCAGGGACTAGTTTTGTCATTTTATGAAAGTTGAGGGACTGAAACTGCCAATTTTGCAAACTTTGTACGTTTTTCATCTGTTTTTGCTCATTTTGCATCTAAAACATATAAAACACAATTTTGAAATATTTTCAGTATTTTGATGCATTTCTGAGTGTTTTTGTATGTTTTGCAGTTCAGATTAGACCAAAAATGATGAGTGTTTGAGCACTCATCAATCCCCCACACTAAACTATTGCTAATCTCTAGCAATAACTATTTTGAAAACTTGATGGATTTTAAACTCTTTACCAAAAGCCATCACTTCTGGAGTAGCCAGGTGTAAGAACTGTGGCACACCTGATAACAGTGTGATTTTGAGCAAACCACCAGCTTTCAACGGATTTGTTTAGTCTTTACCAAGAGCCGTTTGCTCCTGGACTAGCCAACTCTTGATGGACCTAGTCAACATCTTGGTGAGCTGATTACCAATTATGGATTTTCCACGGCCTTTACCACAAGCCATAATCTTGCGGGCTAGCCAACTCATTCGCTTTATGGGATATGGGGAGTTGAGGAACCATACAATTTTGGGCAAATTGCAAGCCGTAAATGGATTTGAGATGTCTTTACCAAGAGCCGTTTGCTCCTGGACTAGCCAATCCCTTTGTCGGTTAGACCTGGCGGACTGATTACCACAAAAATTTTGAAGCACCAGTGAAAAAAATTTTAAAATTTTTGAAATTTTGGCTAAAACGGGGGTATTATATAGTAAAATGTGATAAAATTCGCTAGAATAGCGAAATACCCCCCACACTTAGCATGAATATTGTCCTCAATATTCAAAGTCCCGGCTATTATGCCGACATTTTGAACGTAAAAGGGCAACATTACAAGCTAAGCTTGGAAAACACCATTTTGTATTTTCACTTCATTTGTAACCATAGCATGGGGGACTCCCCCACACTTAGGGTGAAAACCCTATAAGCATGCTACTGTTTTTGTTTACCGAGTCAATAGCTTGACTCGACCCCGAATTTATTTGTCCTTGGGGAAGCATGATGTGGAAGAGACAATCTCAATCGGACTTTCATTCAAAATGTTTGGACAAACATTTGAAGCACGTGAAAGTTCCACACCGATGAGATAAGTATCCGGCTCAAGATAATGATACATGAAAATGCCGGGATCAAAGATGGTGTCCTCATTCCCGAAGGAGTGAAGAACAAGAGAAGTCACCTTGTAGGTGAAGAAAAGGAAGAAAACCATGATGAAAATCATAATGAGATCTTCTTCCTCGAGAGCAGGCTCTGTAGCCTGAATTTGGATTTCAAGGGTTAAGCTCGAAAACATCCCGGGAGGGTGGGTGGGAATTTGCAAATTCTCATAATTGAGTGCATCTCCCCCCGGGCTATCAAACTCCGGAGGAGTAATGATATGATGAGTGAGTTCACCGGAGAACTCCTCATGAAGAGAATCATTCACAAGATGTGAATCTGTGAATTCATGTTCCGATATAAACTCATCACAATCCTCATTCTGAATATCAAAGATTGGATTATCAGAAATCAAAGTGAATTCAGATTCAAATTTGTAAGGAATTAAATATTCCATAGATTTGATAGATTTGATGATCTGAAACAAGAAGAATGAAACATGAAGAATACTGAAATGATAAGCAAAAGATACTGCTGAAGTAGAACAAGATTCTGCTGAAGGCAACTGCTGATGATGCGTTTCTGCTGAAGAGCAAAGATTCTGCTGAAGAGCAAAATAGTTCCACTGATGGATTCTGCTGAAGAGCAAAGATTCTGCTGAAGAGCAAAATAGTTCCACTGATGGATTCTGCTGAAGAGCAAAGATTCTGCTGATAGATTCTGCTGATTGACTGCTGCTGATCAGTGAGTCATACTACTGAATGGATAAGGATGAAAGAAGATATTATGTGCATAAAAGTCAAGTGTATCCTTTAGATAATATCTTTCACCAGTCATCAAATTGAACACTCCAAATGAGTTGTAAACATAGATACGTGTTGTATCTTAGATGACTTGACATCCTTGTCATAAGCTAGATAGTAGATGACTAAGCTTATCAATTTTGTAATGATCTCCTTTGTTCTATAAAAAGGAAATCACACCCCTTTAGATAAAGTGTGGTGGTGAGTGCATGATTCACAGTGAAACAAAGTGAACATCACCTCCAAGGTGCTTCGTACTTAGAAATTACAATAACACCAAGTGTGTTAAATTGTAAAGCACCTAAAAGAGTGTGTGTGTGGGAACATCAGACGAGGGGTCTGATGAACATTAGACATGGAGTCTTTTGTTGTTAGGTTTGTTTAGCCTCAAGGATCTTTGATCCCTGTTAGATTGTAAACCGTGCTATACTTGATCACATAGCATTGGGGCTAGTTGGAATAACAAACGGAGAAGTTAGTAAAACCTTGTTATGATAATATTGTTTCTTTAATAGAATATTCCGTCAATATTATCATCGTGCTTTTCATAGCCAAATTCCTAAATCAAAGGATTAACATCCTAGAGCCCATAAACGATCACGTTAACTTATTTTAGAAAAAGGTATTCTGTAAGTCTAAAATAAGTCTCCTCACAGAATTCAAATAGAGGATTGGTGAGAGTAGTATTGAATGCTTCGGGAACAAAATTATTATCATTCTCAATTGGACTGTTGGGATCAGAAGTGAGTGACGGATCATGATATAGGAGACTTTCAATTTCTCCCAGATCGGCTTCGAAATCAAGGAGACCATCATCACTTTCCAATGAAAGTGGATCGATGTGAGTAAGTTCATCGGCGAACTCTTCAAGAAGAGGATCAGCATCGGACTGTGGGAGTGATGCCTCAATATACTCAATGTCTCCATGAGATGTACAATCATCATTAAAATCTGAGAAAGTCTCAAAATGATCGTTTGAACACTCAAGAGGGGAAGGAATATCACACATATGCTCAAGAGTTCCCTGTGACTCTCCTGGGATTGGGACAAGGATCTCAACACTAGACTTTATTAATCCGTCCGATTCCTTATTAGGAACAGTGTCAAGATGCTCGTCCCCCATGATCAAAGAGTGAGTGGGAACCTCGGGTGTGATAGCAGTTGTTTGAGATGGAATCTCAACTGCTGGGGTATCAACTGATGAACTTGATGAAGTTTTATAAAATTCAAGGATGTCAAGTGTATCCTCATCATCACTGTCATCAGGAATGAAACGGAACAAAGAGCTAGATCTGGCTACCTTTTCTCTTGCAATTGATTCCCTAACAAATTTTTCATATGCATCTTGGGAATTTATTCTAGCAGCCTGCTCTTCAGCTAGCAGCCTGCTCTTGGGAATTGATTCCCTAACAAATTCTTCCATGGACTTTTGATGAGTATGTCTTTGGGCAAAGTCTTTAACTAAACCCTTAAGCTCATCAACGATTTTCATCATATTTTGCATTTCTGGAAGAAGTGCTTGATTCATATCGTACTGTGGAGGTTGATCGTAATAAGGTGTGTCAAAATTGTCACAAGGATATGGATTCCCTGTTTGACAATCTGAGCTGAAGTGTGGACCTCCACAGTAATCACAACAGTAAAACTGATGTGGCTGTGAGTCGTATGTGCTAAAGTCTAAATTGTTATCAGGAAACTGCTCATAGACAAGCGTGTTTCCCGATTGACAATCAGAACTGTAGTGTGAACCACCACAGTACTCACAACAGTAAAACTGCTGAGTATCATGGTGTGGTAGCTGGTGGAATAAATCAGTCGTGTCATGGTAGGAATAGGGATCTTGGTTATAGACAAACCCGTTTCCCGACTCTACCATGCCACAACTGGGGCAATTACCACCATTATGAGGATTACCACACCACTGGCAAATCAGAAAGTGTGGATGAGACATAGAAAGAATCAAATGTGTATAGAGGGTGAGGAAATGAGAATCAAAAGGGTAGGAGGGTGAAGAAGGATATTTTTGGTGTTTTTGGAAAACATTTTATACAAATGATAAAGAAAATGTTTTTGGGTTTTTTTGTGTTCGTTGAAAACTTGATTTAAAATGTTTTCGGGAACAGTTTTGTTTTGAAAATAAGAAAATATGAACAAAGGATGGATAAATGTACAATGGAACGAATTCGAAAGTCACTAATCAGAAAAACCGTTTAGAAAACGCACAACGTCCCCGGCAGCGGCGCCAAAATTTGATCGGCTCCAAACCGTCAACCTAATCGACCAGGTGATGGTCAACAAGGTCAAACAGCCTAGAGTCAATGCTCCGCGGAAGTATAGTGTTTCCCCGGGTCGTTATGTCCCGACGAGGTGTGGATTGTAATCAAAACGGGTTTGTGATCGGGTGAATCCGGACGGGAAAAGGTTTTGAGTGATTAGAATGATTACGCTAAGGAAATACGAATGAGAACGATGTAAACAAACTATATTAACAATAACGCGAAACCAAATTAACCTAAAACGTAATCTAAGAATTTAAAATCAGAATTTGCTTATACGTAAGCAGAAAAATTAAGCCAAACGGCTTAAATAGAAGCTATCACTTTATTTGTGTTTTTGGTTTTTCTTATTTTACAAACTACTTTTAATAACGTAACCTAAATTTAAAAACGCAAAAGTTATTTAAATAAAACGCGAGTTGCAAATAACGTATGCAAAGTAAAATTAACGCAACTAAAACATGAATTCGAACAAGGAATGAAAATTAAAACTCAAAAACTACTTAAAAGTCTATGGGAATGATAATAGAAAGTTAGGGAACCCTAAAACGTAATCTAAAATTAAAAACCCGAAAGTTAATTAAATAAAACGCGAGTGTGCAAAGTAAAACATGAAATTTGAGCTACGCTAACCCTACGGTCATGAAAATTATATGTTTACGAACCTAATGATAAAAGAAAATTTTAGAAAAAAGAAAATTATTTTTTTGACTTTTTAATTTTTTATTATTAATTAAATACTAATTAAACAAAATATAATTATTAAAAATACTAAACTACTTTTGAAAATTACCAAATTTTTTCTAAAAATGCTTAGTAGTATCAGTTAACTAATAAAAATATAAAAGTGCTAAAAAGTTTGCTAATAAGCTGAAAAATAAGCTAGATCAGAAAATAAGCCAAAAAGAAAATGTTCTAGTATAAAAATAAAAATGGAAACATCAAACACTAAGATTGCTATAGGGGAGATGGTGCACGTGGTCACGATGGTATTGTCACTTGATAACCAACAGGTCCAGGGTTCAAGTCCCACTAGTGACCAATTTTTTGTTTTTATTTTTCTGTTTGGTTTTTCTTTCACAATTACACTTAAACACTGAAAATAAACACTTTTAATAAAAACAAACTTTTTACAAATCACATTTAAGCTAAAATGTGAGCTTAATACCTCAACAGTTGGGCTATTGAGACTTGAAATGGATTTTTGAGTAGCAAAAGCTAATTAATAAACTACTAAATTGAAGATGAGATGAAAATGTACTGAGACAAGTTAATGTTAACTGAAAATAGCAAATAAGCACACTGAATAGCTCAAATAAGCAGATACAAGAAAAATAAGCAAATCTAAATTCACTACAGGCCTCACAGACCAATTATGCCATAAGCAGCCCACTGTGGGGCCCACAAAACAATTCTGGTGGTCCAAGGTGAGGGTGAAAGTAATAAGCCAGCTAGGAGGACTTATGAATAAGCTGAAATTCAAGGAGTGGGGTCCAACATTGAGCTCTTTATGAGCTTGTGAACTTGGGTGGTGAATCTGGTGCAGGGGAGTGCAGTCCTGGGGGGCTCACTTCAAGGGCTTAAAAAACTATTGACAAAGATTATTAAAAATAAAATAAAATCACTAGCTTGTAGACAAGCTGACAAAGAAGCTCAATGTCAAACTTCATGTCCTAAACACTAGAAACAAAGAATTGAAAAGTACTTGATCTAAGGTTGTTGGGACAAAAGAAATGCAAGGCTGCAATTGGTGGGGGCTGATGCCGGCTGTCCTCAGGCTACAAAACCTCATCTAGGCCCTTAACAAGCTAAGTTATACTGATATAGCTAATGTTGGACAAGAAATAAACAACAAATCACCACTAAGCTCAAACAAGTAAAAAAATAAGCAATCAAACTTACTGTTTCAACAAACAGTCAAAGTGGGCAAAATCAAGCTTAAGCATAAGCCAAACTCCAATAAGCTAAACCTTGAAAAGCTCATAGACCTAAAGATTAGCCACAAGGGAACATGCAGTCCAGGACTGAGCTAGTTTGGTGCTTATGGGAGGACTAGTGGGCTTTTTTGACTGTTCCCGTGGTGCAGGGTACTCTTTGTGGAAAGGTACCAAGAAAAAGCCGTCAAATAAGCATTTAAGCTATAGATATAAAATTAAACAAAAATATACTGATTTAGATGAGCAACTAAATATTCAAATCCTAAAAGCACAAAGCATGAATTCTAATATTGAGCCCTACAGAAAATCCACAAGTTACTCAAAAACCATCAAGGCTGCCATTTTGACTTTATGAATTTCTCATAAAGTTGACTAAAACAAATTTCAATTGAGTCAGACAGAATCCAGATGATAGTTGATGATCATGTGAGACTTATTTAAGCTAACTAGAACATTAATTTACCTAATCCTAAGGTTTGGGCAGACAAAACACAATAGTGCAACAGATTTGAGAATTAAACCTAGATTTTGACTTTTTACCCAAAGGATACTTGATTTCTTGACTTAACGAACCTAAAGGGACCTAATGCAACTTGTAACAAACACAAACAACCAATGAAACTCACAGTAGCTCAGTAAGACTCACTGAACCAAACACCCTTGCAGGTAATCTATTTGAGTTTTTATAAAGATAATGACAAACAAAACCAAGGTTTTAGATAGAAAATTACATAATAAGCTATTCTAAGTTAACTTAAGCTACTGGCAATCAAATGTAAACAGTTTAAGATAAGCACACTTAATAAGCTGTTTTAACACTAACATTAGACTAACCTGGGTAAAAGCTAACCTAATGATTTAAGAACTCAAAACCAAACATTTTAAACAATAACAAACATAACTAGGCAGCAAATATCATAGAGTAAGCATAAATAAGCACTTAATGAGAAGTAAAAATAAATAAGCAGTTTGAAAATATGTATCAGGAAACCTCAAATTTTTCATTGAATTAAAAAGAAGGTACAACTGATTTGAAGCAATACTAAAACATTAAAAATTAATCTAAGCTCTTCCTAAAACCTAATTAACTACCTACTTCACTACTATTAACTACTCTAACTGCCATGAAAATGGCTACAATTTAACTATTTATACTCATAATAAAATTACATTAGGGTTCCATCTTGTCTTTGTCTTGTTTCTTCTGCTTTCATCACAGCCCTTAGATCCCTCTGATTTCATCTTAGCCGTTGGCTTCAATTTCTTGGCGGGAAAAGGTTTTAATCCACTTGGGGCCTGTTATCATGGCAGGGGAGGGTTTGGAGTCTTGTGGAGGAAAGGTAGTGGAGTAGGGGTGGCGTGTGGCAGAGGAGGGGGGTGATGATGATGTTTTCTTTTGCAGGTTTGTAGCAGGGCACGTGAAGGGGGTGAGGGTGAGGTCAAATGAGTTGACCCTGGTATTTGTTATTCAGGGGTGAGTTGGGTTGGGTAATGGGAATGGGCCAAGGTGAGTAGTAGTGGGCTTGGGTGTTTTATTTTTGGCTTAGAAAAAAATGAAGAGTCCATTTGGTTTGTAACATTAGTTTGTTTGTTTTATTTAAGCTTAAAACCAAAAGGGACCATTTGTGTAACAATCTGAAAGTCCAGGGGCTGGTTTTGTAATTTCCCCAAAGTTACTCATAATGGTCAATATTGCCAAACCATAATTAAATTTTTCCATTTTCAAAACACCCGGGGACCAAATCTGACAAGTTTCAAAACTTGAAGGACCAATATTGTCCGTTGTTGAAAATTATATTCCAAGGACTTATTTTGACATTTTAAAATTCCCAAGGACCCTAGTTGACTTTTCTTTCAAAAATTCCCACCAGGGATTAATTCTGCCAAAGTCTGAAACTCTAGGGACTGAATTTGTAAATTTCCAAAACTTTTCCAATTTTTCACCAAAGGACAAAATATGACAACTTATGATTGTAAAAGGACCTTTGGTGATAATTTTCCATATTTTGAATATCCAGGGACTAGTTTTGTCATTTTATGAAAGTTGAGGGACTGAAACTGCCAATTTTGCAAACTTTGTACGTTTTTCATCTGTTTTTGCTCATTTTGCATCTAAAACATATAAAACACAATTTTGAAATATTTTCAGTATTTTGATGCATTTCTGAGTGTTTTTGTATGTTTTGCAGTTCAGATTAGACCAAAAATGATGAGTGTTTGAGCGCTCATCAATAACCCACTCGCACATATCACTTCACATGCACACGTGCACATGTTATGATCATATGCAACAGGTAACAGCGTTAGAGAGCTCAGGAAACCCGTTACAAAGAAAGCAATTGCGTTACAAGAGAAAGTTGATTCAACCATTAATACTGTTGATGACATCAGCAAATATGTTTCAGAATCTGTTATAGATGAACAAGGTCCATTGAAGGTATTAATGACGACACAGCAAAAACTGCAGTGAAGTTGTAAATGAAGGTAGTTTGAATTAGGGGAAGATGGAGAAGCTAGCTGATGTGTGATAATGCGAAGATGATGAAACTAATGATTCAGATATCAGAGAGGAACGAAATGCAGATGCGGTTGATAAATTCGTTGAGTCGAAGAGTGGAGCATTTGGAGAAGGAGGTTTTTATGAATGATAAGTTAACGAGGAAGAAAGTAGAAGAAAACGTATACTAGGAGGGAAAAAAATAGTTTCTGTATTTGACTTGCATTGCATGTAACCATGGTTTGTGAAATTTCATTAACTTTTTTGTGATGGTTTTAGATTTCGAGAATTATTTATACATCAAAACTAAAGGTATTCTTCAATAACACCTCTAACTCCCATCCCCAAATATATCAGACTCGAAATCAAAGTCCAATATACTTAAATTTGACTCTCACTCTTCATTGCAAGATGTAGGGCCGTCACATTGATTTGTGTGACATGATGCGAAACTACAAATCAGGCCCTGTAAATCACAAAAAACTTAAACTATTATGAAAAATTCAAAACATAATATAGTTAGACATGTATAAATACTAATGGACATATATTAAATCGGAGGCCCTCTCGCATAATATTTAAAAAGGGCTATAAAATTTCAAGTTAGACATGTATAAATATATTTAGAAACGTATAAATACTAATAGACATACGTTAAATCGGAGGCCCCACATAAATGGTGGCTCTGTGCGACTGCCACACATGCTAATTACCTCCGCTGGCAAGATGACACTGAATTAAGTTCTTTTTGTAGATTTATCTGCAAATATTCGATTCCTTGGAAGTGACTTTCAGTTATGCCGCCCCATGGCTCATATATAAAGCAATGGACAACCATTCTCCAACTCCTTCACATTTAAATATCCTTCAACTCTTCAAGTAAACTTCCTGAGCCTCTTACAAATGTCTTGTGCTTCAACCTATATGAAATTTAATGTAATATGTTTTAGAAATGAGATAACTATAAAGAAATAATATGCGTCATTATTCAGCTTTTTTTTTGTATTATTATTATTATTATTATTATTATTATTATTATTATTAGGGATAATGATTTCTAAATGTATCCAACTTGACACGTTTTACCAATTAGTGTAAGGAACTTTTAATTTTGCTATCTTGTGTAATAAACTTACTAATCTTTGCAAATTTATGTAATAACGGTGTGATTAGGATTTTTACGTTTTTTCTTGCCATGTTGGCAGCCACGTTGTCCATGTTTTTGTCCTTTTCCCTAACGTTATTATTTCCCCCCAATTTAATAACAAACCCAATTCACAAACACAAATCATAAACACAAACACAAATCATAAACACAGACACAAATCAGAAACACACACACAAATCATAACTCACACACAAACACAAATCAGAAACACACACACAAATCAAATCAGAGTCACAAACACAAATCCCTCATGGCTGATTACGCCCCAGGAACCAAAAGAGTGACACATAAGTACGTTACAACACATTGTCGATGTCGACTTCCTATGACTGTGAAAACGGCATGGACAAAGGAGAATCCTGGGAAACGATTTATTTCTTGTCCCAAATATGTAAGCCCCGATTTAATTTGTTATGATAATCATGTGTATTTTGTTATAATAATCCTGGGGAAATGATTATTGGTTTTTAACTGTTAATTTCATGGGTGTTTTGTTTTGCTAATAAATGTTAATGAATATATTTGGTTGCAATTTCAGGACAAGAGTAAAAAGTGTGGGTTCTATGAATTTTTTGATGATGATCTACCTAGTGACTATTATAGGGAGTTGTTGTTTGATGAACATCAAAAGGTCAAAAGAGGGTTGCAAAGTAATGAAATGCAAGAGGACATTGATGTTCTAACAATGGAGAAGAATCAGTTGGTACATGAGTTGACCTGCACAAAGGCAAAATTGCAATTGTATGATAGGCTGTTTCTTATCTTGCTTGGGATTATAATCATCTTTTGTTTTGTATTTGGAATGAAAGTGGGAAGCTGATTTAGGTTAATGAACACTAGCAAGTTTAGTATTTAACAGTTGTAATGTAGTAATTAGGTTTATGTTGTAATTTGTCTTCATAAAGTCAATATTTTGCAATGAAATGAAAATTTTGTAATATTCCATGGTATAAAACATTTGCAGTTGCCTTTATGATGCTTATCATGTATATGAGTGTTAGCAGTCATTGGTAATGGTTCATATGTGAAAATTGACTTTAGAAAGTCAAAGTGTTATTCAACTGCATGAAAGCCATACAGATAGCACCAACAGTCAAACAACATAGGTTACAACTAACCCCTTGTCTTTTTACCCTTCCCTGTTGAACTTTCATTGGGAACTTTGGGAGACCATGGTTTGATACCATGTCTTGCACAATCGAACAAATTTGGAAGGCCTAAAATCTTACCCCTTGCAGCAAATGCTTCTTTGGCATCAAATGGTTCTTTGGCAATCTGATTTGGAGTTGGATTTTTCATTGCAGCCTTCTTTGAAGGGCCAGTCTCAACATAACCTTTTGGAAAGTAGTTTTCCCATCCAGAAGAGTCACTTGATGAACTTCCAAAATCAATTGATTCACTTGATGAAATGTTAATGATCTCTGCACACAGCCATAATAAGTAATCAAAGTGCAGGCAACAGTTTCGAAAAAAATGCAGGTAGAGAAAAAAACAGTAAATTGTGCAAGCATGTGATGTTTAAAGTAGCATGCAACTGTCAAAAAGTGCAGAATAAGAAAACAATAGTAAATTGACCAAATTCAATGTACACATATGCTGAATATGACTATCATAGTCATATTAATGCATTAACATAAAGAGTTGACTTTTCAAGGTCAAAGTACACAAAAGAGGGCAATTTTAAGTTAATTAGCATCCTAACATAGTTAAGTACATACTTCCAAGATCATGATTGCCAAAAATAATACACAAAATATGGCAATCTAAAGATAATAAACTACTTAATCTAACTTCATTGCTTTGTCCTTAGAGCTTCCTTCACCATCAACCTTTTTTGACAAGTTCTTTTGTAGAATTCTCTGGCTTGGTACCCTTCTAGGCATGGCAAACTGTCTTTGTTGATTTGGTTGGTTTGCTAGTCTGGATTGAGTTGGAACACCCTGACTTGATTGAGTTAGAATACCCTGACTTGGTTGAATGACTTGGCTGGCTTGATTCACTTGGCTGCCTTAAGTTGGAATACCCTGAGTTGATTGACTCTGACTTCCCTGATTTGGTTGAGTAGAACTACTTGCTTGACCTACTCTTTGCTCACCAAACCAATAAGCAAACCCCTTATTAGTTGGCTGATGTGTCCTTGAAGTCCTTCTTGCACCACCTGTTGCAAATTGAACTCCACCAACATTTCTAAATGCACTTTCTTGTTGTGGAGTATGCATACCTGGAACATCAGATCCCCTCACACCCCCACTTAATCCTCTAGCATCCCCAACAATATGAGCAACATTTGATGAACTAGGTGGTGGGGCAAGGTGACTAGCAGTCTCAACATGTTCACTAGCAGTTTCACCATGTTCACTAGATGCTTCCTTACTTGGCCTACCAACTTTCTTTTTTGGCTTAACTGGTTTTTCGATGGTTGAATTTAGCATGAATCTATAATTAGGGTTTTTTGTTTGGGGGAAAGTGTGTGAGATCGTGTGTGGATTTGGGAAAGTTGTGTGGGTGAAATAAATACAAGGTTTTTTATTAAAAAAATACGTATAACGGAAAACGGGCTTTATGGTCAGTTTATTTACAAATATAATGGGGTCAACAAGGGGTCAACAAAGTCCACCTTACCAAGTCAGCTAATCTCATTGCCATGTGGGACGAGTACATAAATTTGTAAAGATTAGTAAGTTTATTACACAAGATAGCAAAATTAAAAGTTCCTTACACTAATTGGTAAAACGTGTTAAGTTGGATACATTTAGAAATCATTATCCCTTATTATTATTATTATTATTATTATTATTATTATTATTATTATTATTATTATTATTATTATTATTTTAACGAATGTTAAAGCTCAAATGCCCGTTGCTTGAAGAAATTGTCTAGTATAACCTCATCACAATATTCGTTTAGTAACCAAGCAACGTCACAAAAGCTCGAGTGGTTGTTTGATCGTGTTACCAAAACAACATTAATATCATGACTCATTTCATGAATTTGGATATCAATTGGCATGCATGCGCACATGGTTGATAATTTTTTATGTGCTCGTGTAACCTCTTCCTAGCTACTAGAGAACTTCTCCTTCTTGTTCTTGAGTATATCCAAGTTAGCTTTCAACGTCAAGTCGGAATATACTCTCTGGCTCTATCCAGTCGATCCGAAGCATCACCTTCTTGAATGTATAAATGAGTTCAAAAAAAAAGTAATTGTTATGCATGAACCTCATAAAACTTAAATAAACAGATACGGATCGAGAAGCAATTAAAAGGTCGAAAGAAAACCTTAGATAAGAGATTAGGAGGGATAAAGGGATTACAGAGTAGAGGTTAGAGTAGAGAAACTTCATTTGGTCTCTTCTATTCTTCTCAAAAATCTAAAACCTTCAACCTTGTCATTCGTAAAAATATTGATGGAATTTGCCCACCAAAATTCGAGTATGACAAGTTCAAATAAATCAAACTTGAATCATTTGATGTACGACAAGTTCAGTCTGACTGAAGAGAAAACTCAAATCATTGATGGCAGCAGATACACATTCCAGGCTTGGCTTTGGGTTCCCTGTGCCATGAAATGAAATGATGAAAAAAAGAAAAAAAAAAAAAAAAAAAAAAAAAAAAAAGTGCCCCTTAAAATAATGACTCAAATTACATATAAAAACCCAACCAGTAGTATCTATATTATAGGACTAATAGTAACTCTAATTTGAAATTAGTTGAGAAAAAAAGCCCAAAATGTTGGATATATTGATAAATTTCGAAGATTGGTTGGAAAAGGGCCCAATGGTTGGTTTGTAGTACTACATTTTTATACACCGGCTTACAGAAAAGGCCACATGAAGTAATCTGTACACAAGTAAACTATACAAGATGGTGCCCCTAAAACATCTTGGGCCTTGTGAGGGGCAATGGGCGGTGGCCTATCCCCGCACAGGTCCAAATCCGGCCCATGTCCAAATCTGGCCCTGTGTAAGATACTCTGTATAAATATCCCAAACTTTTTGTTTTTCCTTCAGCCTTATAATTCTTGATTACTCTGATGTCGAAGTGCTGGTATGATGAGGAAATTACCTTTTATGATTTCTTTGTATTTTCTCTCTTCATTCTTATATATTGTGTTATTGTTATTTGTTATCTACTTCCGCGCATTGAGCAATTAGCTTAGCCGCATTTTCTTTTCTTCCGTGGCAGGTAATCAAGGTTAACATAGATGTGTGACGAGAGCTATCTCGACCTTAGAGATTATGCATTTAAAGACTCTATTTAGATTAAATTTTTGTACTTAATATTATGAAATTTTGGAGTTTAAACTGGCTAGACGAATTTTTAATTATTATCAAAACTTTACTTATTTATGAATCCATTAATAAGATTGGTCCTTCAATTTTAGGTTCTTTATCATTACTGTGACCTCTCGTTCCTTTTCGGGGCGGGGGTGTTACAGTGGTTGTGAGATTTGATTTTCCGATTGAGATCAGATAGTATTGTTGGTTGAATTGAGATTCAATAGAAGTTCTTTTGTATGTGTTAAATTGTGTTTTTCAATGATTGTTCACAAGCTCACTTCCCGGTGACTCATGGTATCATGATCGATGTGATAAACTTTTTTACAATATATCTGGATCTTTCAATTTTTATTTTGAATCCGTAGTAATAACAAGTTGCATGATATCCGAGTTTTCATTAAATCCCAAAATCCAATTTCTCTTGTGTGTGCTTTTTAAGCTGTAAGTACTGATACGAGCTTAACTGGCTTACAAAACAAGGACATACATAAATGCAAAGGTATTATCAAGAGAAATGGGAGATACAGTTTTAGCACTTGCTGGCCTTCCTGTCAACCTCTAAAGTCTAATCTTGTCTCGTTTGACCAATTACAGATCATCCATGCAAAAAACGAGTCAATTTTTATTTATTTATTAATAATAAAAAATAGCAACACGTGAATTTAAAAGATACATGGCCGGTATTTGTACAATATGTAACGCTATGTACCAGGTCTCTTTCGATCAGGAAAACAAAGTCTTGAACATTCGTGAAAAATAGAATTTCTTGTTGTATCATTGCACGACACATATTAATAAAAGGGCCAATTACTTTACAAATTGTCTTGTTTTTGTTGACTGATGATAGCTACATATCAAGGCCCTGAGTGCCCTTATACAGTGATGCTTTTGTACTTTTATGAAATGAAAATATAAGATTGGATTTTTCTAATTAAGAGCTATGCTTAAAATAGAATGGAATGCTCATCCCACGGAGAATATAAAACATTAATTGGATTTTCAATTTAAAACCATAAGTGAGGTGTCAGTTTTTAGGAACAATAACTTTGGCTAAACGGTTTATAATAGAAAATATGCTAACAATAGGTTAACTGTGTAGTTAATATAGTTTATTCACAAATTGGTTATCAAAGTCTGATTAGGCATACATGATTTTGGAGCAACATTTACATTTAAACACAAGTTCTTTGAGCGAGGAACTTTTGGTTGGAAGACACTTATAATTCAAGAAAGAATATAGCAATTTGAAATTAATTTAACTTTTCAAAGCCCCCAAATTAAAGTAGGTTCGAATAGCATGTGTTCTTGACTTCTTGTTATGGAATAAAACATTGACTTTCCTTATAAGAATAAACATCTTAAAACTGAAGTGATGTGATCTTTTTGAAGTTTTATACAGTTTTTGATCATTTGTAGTGCTTTTATTGTAGTAATGTGGGATTATACGTTTATTATGTCAACTTTATTTTTGGATCAAAAGTGTAGATTGACAGGGACACCTCAACCCTGTGTACCATAATCGTACCCATCAACCCTACCCAGCAAAGGTTTGATGCATGTGAAATACCTCCACCCAATACCCAACCATGCTGCGGAACGGAATCGAACTCGCGTCCTTTAGTCGGATCAAGACATCACATGATTGGACTCAGACTTCTAAGGTAGCTGGTTGATATCATTAGAGCTTGTAGCCCCTAAATGAGGACTTCCCGGTTGGTCACCCAACCCGGTACTACCTCACCTAGGCACGCTTAACTTTATTTTTACTAATCCACAGTTTTTTCCTTTTATTTTTTACGTGTTAAAACCGAATCACCAAGTGGGATGTCACTGGATTTACATATAACACCAACAAATCAACTAATTATCAAGTATGACAAGGAATAGGAAACCGAGACTCATATGACAAAGAACAGACCATGGAACTGTGCAAATGTAATGGGAAAATTCATGTTTCGTCACTTCGTGTGATCAACTTTTAATAAAATACTTGATAGTTCTTTTACATGTACCATTACATGCACCTTATGTGTATCAATTGGTGATTTTGGATCTTTATTATGTACTGTTTAGTTAATCTTGTATGCTACCCTTACTCAAAGGCACTCAAGAAATCAATATGAACATCCATGGGTTGTGCTATGCATAGCCCTATAATTATCTTAGTATAGATAGAAGACTCAACATTGTGATATACTTTCTTTGGGTAAAAGGTTTTTACAGCCGATGAATATATTACTTTAAAAAACATTTGAGTACATAGGATATAAGTTAATCCTACATCTTAGCCCATTAAACAGGTAGTGAAGCTAATATATATAATAGACACTTCTACTTCTAACAAAAAAGAAAACACTTAAACGGTAGAATACATTTGACTCAGAGCTGACACCGAACATAAACTAATGTTTAGATTGACCACGAAGACTTATGTCCCACACCTTACAGAATGCCATATGTTTTCAGTTAATTCATATGCATAGTCTTCATAGCCATCATATATGTAGTAGTCCTCATCCTCACGGAGACTAACCTGAGTCAACGACATGATATACTTGTTAGTTGATAGGTGAGGCCAAAGCTTAAAGGTTTATGGTCCATTAGATTTGGGTTATGTTAGCTTATTCTTTAAGTCATGCTCTATTATAAATAGACATGAAATCTCATTATGTAATGACACAAAACACAATTCAATAATATCTCTATTAACTATTTTACATGGTATCCGAGCTTTAGGTAAGATCCACTTACAAATTTGTTATCCATCGGTCATCGACTACTCGCCGATGATCCGAAGGGATCCGAGTTATTTTTTTATTTTTATTTTTTTATATATTTTTTTTTGGATTTTGTTTTTCGTTATGTATAAACCGTAAACCCTAGCCGTCAAAACACACAAAATATGTTAAGTTGCCTTCAATCAACCATATTTTCCTTCCTCATCAAATTGTTTTCATTGTTGAAGATCATTGTCATTGATAACAAAAGGTAAAGCAAGCCATGCATAAAAAAATAGCAAACGTCATAAAAAATGGAGGAAACCGCGAAGCGGTATACAATAATGTCGCCAAACAAAAGTCCATCTCCATGCAAACGAACAAAAAAGATGAGGAGAAAAAGAAGAGAATAAAAAAAAAAAAGAAGGCGATTTCAATATTTTATCCGGTTTGTACATCCGGGGAACCTTCCGTTCAAACTGCAAAGGAGTGTTAGATGATAGGTTAAGATACAAGTCTAAAGTCTTATGTTTAATTTAGCTAGGATTATGTTAGCTTATTCTCTAAATCACGTTCTATTATAAATAGACATAAAAACTCGTTATGTAATAACACAAAACACAATTCAATAATATCTTTATCTGCTATTTTACAATACTTTCTTTGTTTATCTATATGGAGAATATAGTGTAACTGAAACTACTTTGCCGCATAAGGTCAACGATATGACATATATCATTTTGTGCATCGTCTACCTCTAATGTATTACAGTAGTATTATGTTTACCTCACATTCCTATAATTCTGAAAAAAGGCTCATAAACTTTATACTACATAGCTTGTCATTACTCACTATAACACCTCTAACTCCGATCAACATACATTAGATTGGAAATCAAAGTCCCATATACTTATATTTGACTCATAGTCCAATTCATTAAAAGATGAAACAAAACTGAGTTCTTTTTGAAAATTCATTTGTAATTCTTCGATTTCTCGAGGTTGAGTTCCAGTACTACCCCATCTTGGCTGAGGAAGAGTTACGTTGGTGCAAAACAATGCATAATTATTCTCCAATTCCTTCACATTTAAAGATCCTTCAATTAAACTCTTGACCCTCTTACAAATAGCCTCTGCGCTCCGACCTATCCACAATTTTATGTAACATGTTTTTAGAAATTATAAAAAGCTACAAAGATGTAAATAAAACTCGAATGACCTTTGATAATCACCTTTTTTTGACGAATGTGAAAGATCGAATGCCCGCAGCATGAAAAATTTGCAAGCGTGACCTCAGTGGCACACTGATTTAGAAATCAAACAACATCACGAAAATTTGAATGAATTTTCAGTCCTGTTACCAAAACAGCATCTGTATCATGACTCATTTCATGGATTTGTACATCAATTGTCTTGCACACATTATTGATCATTATTATGTGTTCGTGTGATCTCTCCCTACTCGACAACTTATCCTTCTTGTTCTTGATTATGTCCAAGTTGGTTTTCAATGTTTGTATGTACTCTATGGCACTATCTACTCTATCCGACACATCACCTACCTGTATGTTTAAAGCAAGTTAAAAAAAAAAAAAAAAAAAAAAAACAAAACAAAAAAACAAAAAAAACAAAAAAAAAAAAAAAAAAACAAAACAAAAATAAAAAAACGTCCATTTAAAATAATCAGAGTTCAAAACAGATAAAAGTTGAAAAACCTTGGAGAGGTAATTAGGAGGGATTAGAGAGAAGAGATGAGAATAGAGATACTTCATTTGGTTTCTTATATTCTTTTCTGTGAAAAACTAGAAGGGGGTTGAATAGTTTTACGTCTTTTTAACTTATACAAAAACTTGGTTTCAATTAATTAATTCGAGTTTATTCAATTGTTTGTTTGAAAAGCCTTTGATTAAAGTTAAGGATAAAAACAACTATATGATATATTATATGTGTGTCCTTTTAGGTTTGTTATGAAAAACTTTGTTTTTGAAAACTTAGTTTGGTTTTAAAACCTCGTTTACTCTTAAAACTTTGATTCGATCTTATGTGAACTCAAGTCTTGAACAATATGAACAACTATATCAAGGTATGACAAATAATAATAATGTAAGCTAAGTATGTAAATCAACACATGCATAATATAAACAATTATAGCTATACGAGATGTAAATAAGTAAACTAATAATAAGTTAGAGATGGAAAGATCTAACCGCGAGACAAAGGATTTATAGTGGTTCGGCTACAAGGACACCTTCCTTGCCCTACTCCACTCCCCGAGTCACCAACTCGAGAGTTTTCTTCACTATGTCAACAAGCTCCCTTATGGCGGAGAAAACCTTACACAACTTTTGCTTACACCAATTAACGACACTAAGCTAAATGTCGGGTTCTAATTGTAGCTAGAACCAATCTCACAACACACCACAACTTCTTCACTACTTCTTCACTACACAACTTCTTCACTGCTTAGCTCTAGATCTTCACACCACTACTTCTTCTTCACAACACTACTCCTACTGCACAACTTCTATTCACAACTATCACACCTAAATCTACTCTTTACAAATAATATATACAACTACAAAACTATATTCACAAATCTACAATACTTCTTAAACTTGAGGTTGAAGGAGTATTCTTCTTTTGCACTTTGGATGAGGTAGGATGAGGAAGGATTAAATCACTTGAAACAAGGATTAATAATCTTATGATCAAAGGGTTTAGAAGGATGTTTAGAAATGATTGGATCTGAAAATTTTTGTGCAAAATGTGGTAAAAATACCAGGTTTGAGGAGGTATTTATAGGGAAAAATTTCTGACAGAATCTGACATGAGAGCGTGGCCGGCCCCTTTAATTGTGTGCCGGCCCCCTTAAAATTAAGGGGGCCGCCCAGACGAAAACGCCAGTTTTCTTGTCTTTTTCTGGGGAAAGTTTATTTGGTAAAAAACTAGCTGATTTTGGTTAAAAATTTGAATTCATATATTTATTATGAATTAAACATTTTCCTTTAATTACCAAAAGTGTTTTTCTAAACATATAATGAGTTTATTTAATTTTATAAACTTTGTATTATTTAAATAAACATCCCTTTGATCATAAAATGTATTAGTCACTTGTTTATTCATAACTTAAGTGATTTTGTTGGATGAAGTGATATTAGTTGCTAAATACTTGTTTATGTATTAATTTTGCGTTTAATGTTATTACATTTTGTGATCGTCAAAACTTAGGGATATCGAAAAATATGAATAACATTTTTATACATTATTTATATCAACAATTTCAATAATCTTCCTTTCTGGTTTCTTCAGTTTTGAAGGTGAACACTTGAGACTTGCATCCATGTTGAAACCTCCAGAGTGGCTTGATAACTATAAAAAAATATTTTAAAAGCATGTTATATTATATTATGGAGTATTAATTATATGTGCTTTATATAGACATGCATGTGTGTTTTTTAATGGTTAGAAAAGGGAAAGTAGAAGGATCCAAGTTGAAAAATGATATGGTCCGGGTATATGATGTAACAAAGTAGAAGGATCCAAGTAATTACATATGATGTCACCTTTCTTTCATCACTAATTATCTCTTGCTTTACTTTTTTTTTTTTTTTTTTTTGTTAAGTGGAGCATCGAATCAGATTTCAAACTGTTGAAATTTCAACCCCTATATTCTTTTCTCAAACTGGCAGGGTTGTCGTCCAAAAATTTCGGTTGCACAATTCTTATTAAAATTTGAGAATAGAATATGAATGCACCTCCTCAGATTAATTGGAGTCATCAAGTAAAAAAAATGGGTAAACGGGTGATGTTTTGCATGTTTAGATTACCTTCAGATAACCCGAGGAGGGTGTCTTTGACAACTATTACCTATTTGAAAATATGAAATTAATACACCCATACAGTCTGATTGGAACCATCATGTCTTTCGACAACTATTGTCTATTTGATGCCACGACCTCCAACCCAAATTGAGAATAAAAAGTTGAGTGGATTATTCATTTTCCGGTTTTTAGCTATAAAAAATCTGACATATATCTTAGCTTACTAATTGATATCACTTTATTCTAAATGAGGTTAGACCAGATGGTTCAAATAGTTACTATGTGATCTTGATTATCTGAACTTTTGTGAATTCTCATCGATCAATTTTGACCCGTTTCTCAAACTTGCCCATTTTGCCATCTCGATCTAAGCATAAGTAAACAAATAAGGAGCTAAGAATCCATTTTGCACCTTTTATTCATCAATTACGAGGAAACCCATATAATCGGAAGCAAGATTAAATGAAATATTTATTTTTATCTCCTTAATTGTCCTTTTTGTAGTTGTTTATACATAGGAATCTAGGCTTCATTTATGCTAATTGTTAATGTGTATCCTGTCTTTTTGTTGTACATGACGGGATAACATCTTTTACAATATTTCACCCAGGCTAACTCTAAATGCTAGTATATGATGCTGAGCATAAACAATTTCAAATTTCTACCAATTCCTTGATTTTTCAGGTTATTGTTTTGCATCCGTTAATAATGAGTTATCAGAAAATCACAGTATCCAGTTTTCTCTTATTTGTGATTTTAAGCTGCAAGTACTTCCGTTATGCATTAATTCATGATAAGAACTTAATTGGCTTACAGATTAAGGACTTATCGAAATGCTACGGTAACGGGACATGACGTTTTTTTAGTCATCCCATTAACCTTTTCCTTTTGTCTCGTTTGACCAATTACAAGTCGTCCATTCAGCGAATGAGTCAATGCATGTCATGGTATTTTTTGTTCGTTTTTTTTTTTTTTTTTTTTTTTTTTTTTTTTTTTTTTTTTCTAAATTAATAAAAACACCTTAATTTAAAAGATACAGCGAATTTGTACTTTATCTATTGATTTATATATTAAAAATATAGGGGTAACTAGTTATTTGGATTTAGACAAAAGCTTTCCACATGCATGCAAAAAAGAAAATTTTGCAGTTTTATTGTGCCGCATTCATACACAAAAGTGCCCTAGTACATTGTTGTTTTTCTGCTTTTATAAAAACATTAGGTCAACTTAAACTATACAATTTATTCCCGCTTTGTTCAACCATTAAGAGCATCTCTAATGCTGGACTTTGTCAAATACATAGCAATGCCACGTCATGCCACACAAGATTTCTATAAACTATACTTCATAAAAATCATTATCTCGAATGCTATAAACTTCATAAGTTCATAAAAATCACTATCTCCAACGCTATAAACTCCATAAGTTCATAACGAGTATGATTACTGAGTCTATTTATTTATTTCTCTATGGTTTATACACATGAACTTGTTCATCTCTTTTCTCTATAAACTTTTATAAATATTGTGCTCCAATGGAGGTTTATGGCACATAATTAGCTCCATGTCAATATCAATATGTCACTATGGATACGCACTACAAACCTCCATTTGAGATGCTCCAATAACTTAAAGTACAACCAACCTTTTTAACTACTATATATAGAAACAACCTTTAAGATTATGATATACTTTCTTTGTTCATCTTCTGAATAAAAAAACTACCAAAACTAGTTTACCAGATTCTTTTACATTCGAAAAAAAGACTCATACATATATAAACTTATACTACGTACATAACTTTGTTTTACCTATTGGAACACCTCTAACTCAGATCCCCATACATTTGGCTGGAAATCAAAGTCCCATATACTTAAATTGGACTCATAGTCGAGTTCATTGCAAGTAATCCATACATTTGACTGTAAATCAAGGTCCCATATACTTAAATTTGAATCATACTCAAGTTCATTCCATGATAAAGAACTAAGTTCTTTATGTAAATTTATCTGTGATTCTTTGATGCTTTGGGGTCCACTTTCAATTCGGGTGTCCAATCCTGGTTGAGGAAGAGTTAACAAGGCATGATCCAACTCCTTCACATTTAAAGACCCTTCAAGCAAACTCTTGAGCCTCTTACATATGTCTTGTCCTTCAATCTATCCACGAGATAATGTAAACATGTTATACACTATATAACAAACACAAAGGACACAAAATGTTAATGCTATGTCTGTTCACCTTTTTTTGACGGATGTTAAAGGTCGAATGCCCGTTGCTAGAAAAATTTGCTACTGTAACCTCAGCACTATACCGGCTTAGTAACCAAACAACGTCACAAAAGCTTGAATGGTTCTCCAATCCTGTTACCACAACAGCATCAATATCATGACTAATTTCATGGATTTGAATATCAACCGGTTTGCACACATTTTTTATCATTTTTGTGTGTTGGTGTGATCTCTTCCTACTAGACAACTTCTCCTTCTTGTTCTTGAGCATATCCAAGTTAGTTTTCGACATTTGAATGTACTCTATGGCTCTATCCACACGATCCGACACATCACCTTCCTGAATGTAAAAAATGAGTTAGAAAAATAAAGTAAACTATTTAATTTCTTAAAAGTAAATAAGCAGATAAGCAGAAGCAAGAGACCGAATACCTTGGAGAAGATATTAGGAGGAATAAGTGAAAAGAGATTAGAGTAAAGAGACTTCATTTGGTTTCTTCTATTCTTCTCAATAATCTTCCTTTCTGGTTTCTTTAAATCTGAAGCTGAATACTTGATGCTTCCCTCCATATGTTGATACCTTAGCTTAAGAGTGGCTTGTATACTTGATTAGTAGAAGAAATATTTAATATGTTAGGAGCATAATATATCACATTATATAGATAGATAGATAGATGGATAGACACGTATGTGTATTTCTAATGGTTTGAAAAGGGAAAGTAAGTGGAAAGACATGGTCCGGGGGAAGTATCGATCAAACTATGTACAAATTTGATATATATGATGTCACCTTCTTTCATCACTTATCTTTCTTTTTTGGTTTAGTGGAGCATCGAATCAGATTATAAGCCGTTGTTAAAATTTTAAACCGAATATTCGTTTAATTTCTCAAAACATTTTTTTTTTTGGTTTAGGATTGTCGTCCAAATCTTTCGGTTGCAAAAATTTATAAAAAAAATAATGAGAATATTAGATTTAATACATCTTTTCGATTGGAGCCATGCAAGCCTTTAGGAGAATAATACTCCGTATTAAACAACCTCCAACACAAAAGAAGGTTTATTTTTTTTGGTTCTTTTATCATCATAAAATTTACAGTAGACCGTAAAAGTCGTCAACATGGTTTGTTTATTTAGACTCGAGACCATGTATGTCAATAATATTGACATAAATTGTTTTTAAAAGACAAACTCAAACAAAATTTATCTATAGAACCAAGCGTAAAGGCTTAACTTTCATACCAGGAAATCGAAGACGTGTCAATCGTTCTTTATCAACTGGTAGTCTAGAGTCAAATAAAACATTGGCACCATGACTGCAAGAAAGTTTACGAGGTCAATGAGTTGGCGGTTTTACTTAACTTTTCGGCAAACATTATCTTCCCACGGATGGTTTTCACTTCACTTTTTGTTTCTCAATAATGATCCAAATCAATAGTTTGTGTAAGAATCATTGCAGCTAAAATAGTTATTTTGTACTTTTACTCTTACAATTATTTTCTTGCAAATACCAAATCAAATCAATTCCTAGCAGCAATTCAATCAACCTTCAAACAACTTAGGTGGAAACTAGAACAGAAGAAAATGACCTAAAAACAAATTTCATGATGTGAATGCTACATTTGGTTAGCAAAACTACAAGTCTATAAGAACAACGTAAACAACGTTTCGCAATTCATAAGTTGTATTATATGTATTATCATTAAAACTACGATAACGATTTATACTAACTTATGTACCATATGTGGCTTGGTCCACTCAAAATCATATGTGGTGGTGGTGAGGTTCCGGTTGAGAAAGCAACAAGAGATATTATTCCACTATTCATATTCAGTGAATGGTTGTGAACCGTGTGAGAGAAATTATGTACCTTTGTTGGTCATAAATGTGACAATGAAAGCTTGTCGTTGTACTGTACTTAACTTTGAAGTTTGAAATGTTTTTGATTTTATCTTTGAGTAATTACACCTGTGGTCCCGAAACTCCATCCGATTCTCAAATATTGTCTCAAATTCTCAAAAATCGCAATTATAGTCCCAAACATTTTTTATTAATTGCGCACTTGATCTTTTTTGATAACAATCGTTAATTTTCTCATTGGTTGCAAGGGCCAATTTGTTTTTTCATATTTTCTTATCAAAACAACGCAATTACACCGTTAGTCCTAATAAATCCAACTAACCCCTCCCACTCTTTCCCGCCTATCGAATCCTAATTATTAACCTAATTTCACAGTATACTAATTAAAAACAAACCATCCCTAATTAAATTGCCAAGAACCCTAATTACCTTTCCAGAACACATATAAATTATCATCGCCAATTGTCGATATAGAAGAAAATGATAAGGGTAAGGCTGTGATTACTAAGGATGATTATAGGGGTTGGTCGAAAGTGTTCTTGACAAATGGAAACATTGAGAAAATGTATGCTAATTATGGTGAGAATATTAATGCTAAATATAGTGGGTGTGCGAACATAAGCAATGAAATGACAAATGAGATACTTGAATGGTTAAGAAAAAAAGCATACAACAAAATACCTTTGGATTTACCAAGTAAGTTGCAATTGTGTCTGTGTTTTGCTATAATATAATGAAGCATGGATTTAGGTTTCTGTATAAAATAAATGTTATTGTCTTCCTTGAATTGCAAGCCACATTATACAAGAGAGTTTGGGAGTACAATTTGAAAATCATACTATATCACACCATGGAACTTTATCACCCTTTATTTCCAATCTTTACAAGCTATATTAATAGTGTAGTTTACACACCGTCCCTCATTGGTCAACACATTGTTTTTTTTTCATTTGATTCATCATTCAAAGTAGGAACATGCAATGTTTGGGTAAATGGAAATTCACTGCTCCACTCCACTGGCCACTTCCAAATTCCATTAGATATCACATCTTTTACTTTCATTTGGATTTTTAAATTTTCTTGTATTAAGAGTTGTACTATATTTTGGTTGTCTATAACAGATGGCCTTGTATTTGACTTTTATGTATTTTGGTTGTAAGTTGAAAACAATTTTTAGGGTCAGTGTTTATGTTTGGTAGTCCTGTCATATATTAAGTAATGAAGTAAAAGTCAAAATAACCTTACGACAAGCAGATGGCCAATTACACATGACTTTTGAAAGTTAAAATCACCTTTGCAGTTTAGGGGGTGTTTGGAACTGCCTAACTAAACTAACACACTTCATAAACGCAGTTAGATTGACCAAACATGTCCTAAGTTCATTTACCTTTTTAAATTTGCTTATATTAAGAGTTGTAGTATGGTTTCAGCTAGTATACACACAAGCAGCTTGATTCTTATGTCATTGTTTTGGCTTTCTTTGCAAATATCAACTCCAAGGGAAAGCAGGTTGATGTGATCATTATTTCAGATAATTATACTAATGTTGATATGATTCTTTTAGACTCTGATGATGCTACAAGCACTAATTATGATACATTTTTAGACTCTGATGATGATGTGATCTATATGGGTAATTTTTTCATACAATGAAGATGATATTGTGGTGAAGGGTGGCTGGGGGCTTTTTAATCTAACTGCTTCCACTTTAAGGGTAAGAAAGGTAAGGGGAAAACACGGTAGAATAAGGAAGATTGCAATAATAAGTTGCATACTTGTTCTTAGAGCCCCTAAAAGTGAGGTTCAGAGACATAAAAGTGAGGTTACGTTAAGAAATTGTACACTTGGTCTTACAGCTCTTAGAGCAAATGTGGGATTCTCCAGCAGCAAAAGGAAGAAGTGGGATGTTCCAACACCAAAAACATGAAGTGTTAACTAGTTAGGTAATGTGAAGTATGGATTTGGTTGTAAGTTGTAAGTTGTAAGTTGAAAACAATTTATTTTGGTTGTGTATAACAAACGACCTTGTATTTAACTTTGAGTAAATTGCAAAAATCGTCCCTAAAGTTTGGCCCGTTTGCATGTTTCGTCCCATATATTTCGAAACTACAAGGATCGTCCCTAAAGTTAACCTTTGGGGCATATATCATCCTTTTGGGGCATATATTGTCCCAAATATTTTGAAATGTTAAGGATTAAACATCCAAACAGGCCAAACTTTAGGGATGATACATGTAAACAGGCCAAACTTTAGGGACGATCCTTGCAGTTTCAAAATGTGTGGGATGAAACATGCAAATTAGCCAAACTTTAGGGACTATTTTTGCAATTTACTCTTTAACTTTTATGCATTTTGGTTGTAAGTTGAAAACAGTATTTAGGATTGATGTTTAGGTTTGGTAGTCCTGGCATATATTAAGCAATGAATTATGGATTTTGCTTTGTGTATAACAGATGGCCTTGTATCTTGATTGCTTAAAGCATTGTTATTTTGGTTTCCTTTTGAGATGGCCTTGTAATGTGTATATTGTGTAATTTGACTCCTAAAAGTCAAAATAACCTTATGATAAGCAAATGGTCAATTACACACGAATTTTGAAAGTCAAAGTTACCTTTGCAATTTATAGGATGTTTATAATTGCCTAACCAAATTGGCACACTTCATAAACACAATCTATACTGACCAAACATGTCCTAACCTAGTCTAAAGTGCCTAAAAGTTGTTGACCATGTTGTCATTTATGTTTCTAACCGGTTTGTGTCCAAAAAACATACCAGTTTGACTTTCATTAGTCAAACAATCTTAACAAGGTTATCATTTGTATCTCATATCAATTTGTGTCCAAAATAATACCAGTTTGACTTTCATTAGTCAAACATAGTCTAAACTGTCTAAACACTCCTTTTTCGGCATTTGCAGTTTTGAAATTTGCAGTATGTGGGTATTACTGTGATGGAATTTGCATTTGCAGTTTATGGGGTGTTTGGAACTGCCTAAACAAACATGGCTTATACCTTGATTGAATAAGAGGGTGTTTGAAAGATGGTTTCATGATTAACCAGTTCTTGTCAAAACAATACGAGTTTAACTTTTAGAAGTATTTTTAGTTTTTCTTTAACTATGTATGCATTGTAATTGACTTGCATTAGTCAAACTTGTGTTAGTTCATAGGATGCTTGGATCACTTGAATTGACTAGTGAAAGTCGAACTGTGGAAAATTTTGGTGATTGTATGCATTGTAATTGACTTGCAATACTAGAGTGCTTTGTCACACCCCGCCACGGCGGAAACGCGCGGGTATAACTTCATGGATATCATCACAACACCTGGTGTCAACATAGAGAACAGCTACATGCACATAAATAGAGCAATGTACCAACACACAGTGTTGTAACAATACCCAAAGATAAACAAAATAAAATCCAAGAGGTAACTTCAATAAGTTTGAAAGTACCAAACATAAAACATAAATGTATCAAATCCAAAACCAAATAAAATCAAATCCCAAAACATAAATAAGTCTCCATGCAACTAAGTCTCGCCTAATTGCTGCCCTCAACATTGGCCTTAGAATGCTCACCTGAAAATGATGCTTAAAATGTCAACATAACGTTGGTGAGAATCATAGGTTTAGACTCAACACACCAGGCAACCGAATTTACTGTGATTACAAAAATATAGCTGGACAAATAAATTATAGTTATCATATTGCTACATGCATTTGCAAGCTAATATCCACACATAAAGGCAACAACACTCATAAGGCAACCATTAGGACGGCTCGTGTCCTCCGACCCCATAATTAGTACAACATCAGGACGGCTCGTGTCCCCCGATCCCATAATTAGTGCCACATCAACATATCATCAATTAGGTCGCATGCGCGAGCAACAGGGTAAGCACCCTCCCAATTGAATCCCAAAATATATCATCAATTAGGTCGCTATCCTAATTGAATCCCAAAACATCCACGCAAGCAAATAATCACACATAGCATATATACAATAACATTATAAGTCCAAGCTCTTTAATACCACACACATAATCACAGTAAACCAAAACATTTAAGACAAGCATCATTCCCATCCCAAGTTTAAAACAAAGTAAAAATATGGGACTATGAACTCACCTTAAACTCCGCAGCTCCACAAAACAATACACAATCTATAATACACAAAAATAATCCACATTACATAAGGTCAAGCTAAAAGCTACAACCCATGTAATACACATATGATGGATGTCTAAGACTCATATGACCCACCATGGATCTCCTAGACACCACACTAACCACTACCATAACTTAATACTCACTAAATCCCTTGCACTCTAAAACTCAGAAAACGCAGAATTTTTAAGTACATTCGCTCACATGAAATTCTGACAAATAAAGCTTAACAACTCACACCAAAAATTTACCATGGTCTCTCATAAGCATAGAAGCTAATCCCAGAAGGCCATGTACCAATAACACACACAAGTATTCATATAAAATTCAAACTTGTCAACTACTCAAATTCGGATCTGAACGCACACCAAAAAGTTTTGATTTTTAATAATTACTTCCATAAGTTTTTATCGCGAATCCTCTTCGTGGTAGTCTAATATAACCTAAAACTTAACTATTCCAGAAGACCAAGTCAAAATACCACTTTTACAACCACATGCCAACCACAAACTTTTACCCAAAATCTGTCCCGGTTTGACAGCTTTGACACCTTAACAAAGAAAAATAAAAAGACCGACTTCCCGACCTCAAAATTGATTGTGGCTGGACTTTTTGGAAAGCTCTTTCATTATACTACAATTTAGACCTAAAATTCGTGATCTAACTCATCACCATCTGTTATGTACACTCACATCTTTACAGCCTTACAAATCTGTCCAAACCCTAACTCAATAACTAGCATGTTTTACGCTCAATTCCCTTAACCATTAACCATAATATTAACATCTAATCATCCTAACATGTTTTACTTCAATAATTTACTGAAGTATATAAACCCTAGATTCCATCATATTAATTATTACATGAATCATAACAATAATTGATTAATTACACATAAGGGTTAAAGATTTTACCTTGATTCTTGATTTTTGCTAGACAATTATAAAACCCTAATTTTTTCTCTTGGATCCCCCTCTTGTGTCGACTTGTAATGCAGGAAAAAGGGATAGGGGAGTTTTGATTTTGTATTTATAATTAATTTGGATAATCCCTAAAGTTTAGAGTTGTATTTGGTATCAAATTTGGTTTCCTTTTTCCCCCCTAGCACCTTAATCGGCCGCCCCCCTCCTAATAATATATATATTTTTATTTTTTTTATTAATTAATTTATTATACTCAAAACCTCATACTTTTCATATTTTATGTATTCCCATAACAAAACCTAACGTCTTTCGCGATAAACCTTAATTTTATGACAAACCGGAAAATATTCATTTTCAAAATAAAGTTTCCAAAAATAGATTTTTACACACTCCATGAGCATTTCCTCACAAAAACAACATCCCCGTAACTTACTAACGCTCAATAACTTGAACGAAGACTCGTTACGCAAAAACTCAAAACGCCAAATATACAAAAGTCATTTCTACACCATATAAGTGATCAAAATGAACTTTCCCAAAATCAACATTATCAAAAATCACTACAACAACCACAACGCGAAGGGATTTAGTGCTAACTTAAATACTAACCACACTATAACACACAATAACACCCATAAAACTACCCAAACACCCCAAACAAAGTTAGAATAACTCGAGGCTAAAAGTCTAACTAACCTGCTAAAATCACGGTTGTTACATGCTTAAATACGCCAGCCAACTTTTCTTAAATATACCTGCCAACCGTCCACAATAGAGTGCTTAAATACACCTTCTAACCTTCCATTTCATTTTTATCTCAATAGTTATATTGCCTTCAGTTTGATTTCAAAATGGACGATGATGTGATCATTATTGATGGTAAGGAAATCCACCTCTTTAAGTTGACTCGTGAAGAGTTAGAAGATATGCTTGTAGCATTATTACCAAGTGAACCAACTGTTGTGCCAACAAAAGGTAAGCAAGCTAAAAGGACAGTTAGAAGATATCCCTTAAGTTGTTGACAAAGGTAACAAAGCCAAAAGTTCACCTATAAAAATTACATACTTTATTTACAAGCTATTACAGTTAATGGTAAAGTAAGGTTGCAGACAAGAAGAAAGCACAAAAGGGATGGTAAAGAGGCTATGGTTTGAATGGTCGTATGTTGTTATATTTTGTTATGGTTTAGTAATTGATGTTTAAGAAATTGAATTACTTGTATTAATTTGTGGCATGTAACTGTTAAACATAGTCTAAACTGCCCAAACACTCCATTTTTTGCATTTGCAATTTGTAACATTTGCAATTAGTGGGATTGCAATATGATGGTATGACTAACTAGTTTGTGCCAAAATAATACCAGTTTAGAAGTCAAACAATCTAAACCAAGTTGTCATTTATGTTTCTAACCAATTTTTGTCTAAAGAAAATACAAGTTTGACTTTTAGAAGTCAAACATTGTTAACCAGCTTGTCATTGTATTTCTAACCAGTTTGTGTCCAAAAAAAAATTAGTTTGACTTTCATAAGTCAAACAATCTTAACAAGGTTATCATTTGTATTCCATACCAGTTTATGTCCTAAATAATACCGGTTTGACTTTCATTAATCAAAATATGTATTTTTTATAGCTTTTGAACAACAATACAAAATAAAAATAAAAAATAAAAAATAAAAAATAAAATAAAATAAAAACACTTTGTTTTTGCATTTGCAGTTTAAGGGGTGGTTGGAACTGGCTAACCAAACTGGCAAACTGTCTGCCATTGTAGTTTAGGCATTTGCATTTGCAGTTTGTGGTATATGCAAATAACCAACATAAACATTAAAAGACTTAAGAAAATCCAACAACTACCATGAAATAACTAGTTTAGAATCTTAATATAATCCTAAAAGTTAAGTTACAAATTAATCAGATTCCAAACAAAATTCTGGCAACAACCTTTCCTCCCACTCTTATTCTTGCCTAAATCTGACTCCCAATCTTGTTCATCCCTTGCTTTTTCTTCTAATGTTTGTGTTGATGCTTCTTGGTCTAATCTCAGTTGATGTTCCCGTTCTTCAATAAGATGTCCATCTTCTAATGGTTTTGTCATTGCTTCATGTTCTTCAGTAAAATGTCAATCACTTGCAAGCAAATCAGTTGTACCACTAACACTTCCACTACAAATTATATCATTGCCATTTCCAAAAACTGTATCCTTGAGGAAAACCTTAACCACAATCTCATTGTAATGTTAAGATAATGGTCTGATTGTTTAGGAGAAAAGACATAAACATTATGAAGTATCAACGCAACTCCTTCCGTAATCGCGTGTCTAAACCTCCCCTTAGTAATCACTTTGTAATGAATGCTACCTAAAATTGAACCTGAAAGGTCTTTCATTGTTACTGTGACATCACCCAACGCATTCACAGTACAAGACTAGATTATCGCAACAACCTTGTCAAGTTTCCATTTCTTGCAAAATTTCTTGATATCGCCAAAACACCCACTTACGATCCCCCCATCAACATCCACAAACTCAACCACGCTAACCCACGAGCAACGCGAAAATCCTCATCCTCACCCACATCATCAATAACTTTTCTGATATACTCATGTGTCAGCATTACACACTTCTGTTCGCCTTCCCTAATATCTGTTTTTTTATGAAGCTTCACCACTTGAACAATACCCACTGGACCTGGTATTACCCTAACAGCTTTTTCAGGGCTTTGAGATGAAACTAGGTTTTCGGTAGTGGGGGTTGTGATACGGCTTTGGTGGTCGTGGATGCAGGGACGAAGGGACGCGTTTGGCCGGATATCAGACTAGTCCATTTCAACATTAACAGATTGTTTACATTGATTAAATGAGTGAATTCATTTTGGGTTGGGGTTTTCGTTTGAAGAACAACGATGGAATTAATTGGGTTTCTAAAAATGATACTAAATTTATGTTTGTGAATTTGTGCTTGTGAAATTGAAGATGGAGGGAAGTCTTTATGTTTGTGTCAGGTGATAGACGAAAATAAATAAATAAATAAATAAAGGGAATTGCATATATATCTCTCCAAATATCAATAATTGCATATATATATTCTAAGCAAACTTATAATGACATATATATCTTTTCAAAAAACATTAAATATTGCATATACAACCAAATGACTAATTTATATATAAATTAAATCCAAAAATACGTAATAATTTAACATTGACATTTATACCCTTTTATTTCTATCTTTTTATAACTATGATATCTCTCATTCTCTATCACTTATATGTTATAAAAATTAAAGTTACCCAAATGCTTGTTTCAAAAAGCAAGAACCCGTATTACTAATTTCAGAATGGCGCAAACATAGTCATACACTAGTTTAAAACTAAATCACGCTCTTATTCAATATTTATAATTATCAATATATTTGAATAAGATTTTATAGTCATATTGCACCTATTGTATCTAACCACATATGGTTTTCTTTTTCGATCAGTTATGTTTGATGAAGCAAGGCTATATTTTCACCATGCTAAAAATGTTAAAATTATCATTTAAACTTTTACTTTTGGTAAAACTTCAGTTATATTATCTTTCGAATCCCAAAATCATAACAAACATGACTACTATCATTTGAAATATCATGAACTTTAGTTTGAAACATCATAACAAAAATGTTATTATTTTCAGCTTCAATTAGAAAGAACTTCAAAACTTACAATACGTTAATTGATTTACTTATCCTTAAAACTTTTACTTATGGTAAAACTTCAGCTATATTATCTTTTGAATCCCAAAATCATAACAAACATGACTACTATCCTTTGAAATATCATGAACTTTATTAAAGGATTTGTATATTGTTTATGAAAGAGCATTGTAGACATAAATTTTCAAGTTGGTCTTTTTTTATATATAAGTTGTACATGTATATCGTTTATGACATGCATTTAAGAATCTGTATATTGTTTGTTAATTTCACAAAATGAGTTAGTACTTCATTTCATCCTTTTTATAAGTTGTACATGTTTATAATGGTACAATATGTGTTTGTTTGCTTATTAGTATGAGTGATGCACTTGGTTTTTAAATTTGATGTCGTAGGTGTTTAGTTGTCACGTATATAGCTACATTAGGTTACCTATATTTTGCAGTATGGGTTCAAATATGTTTGTTTGGTTATTTGTATGAATGATGCACTTGATTCTGAAATGTGATGCAGTAGGTGTTTAGTTGTCACGTATATGGCTAAATTAGGTTACCCGTAGGTTGCATATTCTACTGCATCACTATGTATATTTTACTGCATCACTATGTATAATCTACTGCATCACTATGTATATTCTACTGCATCGCAATACACTCAACAAAAAAAAATCCTATACTGAGGTAGTATTACTGCATCATAATTTTACATATTATTACATTGCTATATATATTCTACTGCATCACTTTGTATATTCTACTACCTTGCAATACACTAAACAAAATAACACAATGCAATAAATTATTTAAAATGAGAAGAAATATACTTGGTATATTTCGAAAACACCGAGATAGTATTTTATTGTAGTTTGGAAATCAACGCTATACGTCTCACAAAGGAAAAAATGTCTTGAAAGTAATGCTTAAATATCTATACTTCATGTTATAAAGAATTTCTTTAAAAAGAATACAAAATTCATGTTCATTAACGATTTTATGCCTAAATTAAGTTACCCGTAGGTTGCATTATGGGTCAAAATGTGTTTGTTTGCTTATTTGTATGAACGATGCACTTGATTTTCAATTGTGATGGAGTAGGTGTTTAGTTATCACGTATATGCAAGGGTAATTAGTCGACTTTCAAGGTTTGAAAAGTAATGACGATAGTAACTTTTATAATCATGATAGTGAAATGTTAAATACAAAAATTGTACATGGTTAGGTGAAGGAAATACTCGTTGTCTACTGAATCAGTAGTATCAATGAATTCAATGTGTATGGCTAACTTAGTTTACCCGTAGGTTGCATTATGGGTCAAAATATGTTTGTTTGCTTATTAGTATGAGTGATGCACTTGGTTTTTATATTTGATTCAGTAGGTGTTTAGTTGTCACGTATATGGCAACATTAGGTTACCTATAGGTTGCAATATGGGTTAAAATGTGTTTGTTTGGTTATTTGTATGAACGATGCACTTGATTTTGAAATGTGGTGCAGTAGGTGTTTAGTTGTCACGTATATAGCTAAATTAGGTTACCCGTAGGTTGCATATTCCACTGCATCACAATGTATATTCTACTGCATCACTATGTATAATCTACTGCATCACTATGCATATTCTACTGCATCACAATACACTCAACAAAAAAAATCCTATATTAAGATTGTATTACTGCATCATAATTTTACATATTACTACATTGCTATGTATATTCTACTGCATCACTTTGTATACTCTACTGCCTTGCAATACACTAAACAAAATAACACAATAATGCAATAAATTATTTAAAATGAGAAGAAAGATACTTGGTATATTTCTGAAACACTGAGATAGTATTTTATTGTAGTTTGGATATCAATGCTATACGTCTCACAAAGGAAAACATGTCTTGAAAGTAAGGCTTAAATATCTATACTTCATATTATAAATAATTTCATTAAAAAGAATACAAAAATCATGTTCATTAACGATTTTATGGCTAAATTAGGTTACCCGTAGGTTGCGTTATGGGTCAAAATGTGTTTGTTTGCTTATTTGTATGAACGATGCACTTGATTTTCAATTGTGATGGAGGAGGTGTTTAGTTGTCACGTATATTCAAGGTTAATTAGTCGACGTTCAAGGTTTGAAAAGTAATGACGATAGTAACTTTTATAAACATGATAGTGAAATATTAAATACAAAAATTGTATATGGTTAGGTGAAGGAAATACTCGTTGTCTACGGAATCACTAGTATCAATGAATTCAATGTGTATGGCTAACTTAGTTTACCCGTGGGTTGCATTATGGGTCAAAATGTGTTTGTTTGCTTATTACTATGAGTGATGCACTTGGTTTTTATATTTGATTCAGTAGGTGTTTAGTTGTCACGTATATGGCTACATTAGGTTACCTATAGGTTGCAGTATGGGTTAAAATGTGTTTGTTTGGTTATTTGTATGAACGATGCACTTGATTTTGAAATGTGATGCAGTAGGTGTTTAGTTGTCACGTATATGGCTAAATTAGGTTACCCGTAGGTTGCATATTCTACTGCATCACTATGTATATTCTACTGCATCACTATGTATAATCTACTGAATCACTATGTATATTCTACTGCATCATAATACACTCAACAAAAAAAATCCTATACTGAGGTAGTGTTACTGCATCATAATTTTACATATTACTACATTGCTATGTATGTTCTACTCCGTCACTTTGTATATTCTACTGCCTTACAATACACTAAACAAAATAACACAATGCAATAAATTATTTAAAATGAGAAGAAAGATACTTGGTATATTTTGGAAACACTTAGATAGTATTTTATTGTAGTTTGGAAATCAATGCTATATGTCTCACAAAGGAAAAAATGTCTTGAAAGTAATGCTTAAATATCTATACTTCATGTTATAAAGAATTTCTTTAAAAAGAATACAAAAATCATGTTCATTAACGATTTTATGGCTAAATTAGGTTACCCGTAGGTTGCATTATGGGTCAAAATGTGTTTGTTTGCTTATTTGTATGAACGATGCACTTGATTTTCAATTGTGATGGAGTAGGTGTTTAGTTGTCACGTATATGCAAGGTTAATTAGTCGACTTTCAAAGTTTGAAAAGTAATGACGACAGTAACTTTTATAAACATGATAGTGAAATGTTGAATACAAAAATTGTATATGGTTAGGTGAAGGAAATACTCGTTGTCTACGGAATCACTAGTATCAATGAATTCAATGTGTATGGCTAACTTAGTTTACCCGTAGGTTGCATTATGGGTCAAAATGTGTTTGTTTGCTTATTAGTATGGGTGAGGCACTTGGTTTTTATATTTGATTTAGTTGGTGTTTAGTTGTCACGTATATGGCTACATTAGGTTACCTATAGGTTGAAGTATGGGTTAAAATGTGTTTGTTTGGTTATTTGTATGAACGATGTATTTTATTTTGAAATGTGATGCAGTAGATGTTTAGTTGTCACGCATATGGCTAAATTAGGTTACCCGTAGGTTGCATATTCTACTGCATCACTGTGTATAATCTACTGCATCACTATGTATATTCTATTGCATTACAATACACTCAACAAAAAAATTCAATAATGAGATAGTATTACTGCATCATAATTTTACATATTACTACATTTTGATGTATATTCTACTGCATCACTTTGTATATGCTACTGCTTTGCAATACACTAAACAAAATAACACAATGCAATAAATTATTTAAAATGAGAAGAAAGATACTTGGTATATTTCGGAAACACTTAGATAGTATTTTATTGTAGTTTGGAAATCAATGCTATATATCTCACAAAGGAAAACATGTATTGAAAGTAATGCTTAAATATCTATACTTCATGTTATAAAGAATTTCTTTAAAAAGAATACAAAAATCATGTTCATTAACGATTTTATGGCTAAATTAGGTTACCCGTAGGTTGCATTATGGGTCAAAATGTGTTTTTTTGCTTATTTGTATGAACGATGCACTTGATTTTCAATTGTGATGGAGTAGGTGTTTAGTTGTCACGTATATGCAAGGTTAATTAGTCGACTTTCAAGGTTTGAAAAGTAATGACGATAGTAACTTTTATAATCATGATAGTGAAATGTTAAATACAAAAATTGTATATGGTTAGGTGAAGGAAATACTCGTTGTCTACGGAATCACTAGTATCAATGAATTCAATGTGTGTGGCTAACTTAGTTTACCCGTAGGTTGCATTATGGGTCAAAATGTCCTTGTTTGCTTATTAGATTGAGTGATTCACTTGGTTTTTATTTTTGATTCAGTAGGTGTTTAGTTGTCACGTATATGGCTACATTAGGTTACCTATAGGTTGCAATATGGGTTAAAATGTGTTTGTTTGGTTATTTGTATGAACGATGCACTTGATTTTGAAATGTGCTGCAGTAGGTGTTTAGTTGTCACGTATATGGCTAAATTAGGTTACCCGTAGGTTGCATATTCTACTGCATCACTATGTATAATCTACTGCATCACTATGTATATTCTATTGCATTAAAATACACTCAACAAAAAAATCCTATACTGAGATAGTATTACTGCATCATAATTTTACATATTACTACATTTTTATGTATATTCTACTGCTTTGCAATACACTAAACAAAATAACACAATGCAATAAATTATTTAAAATGAGAAGAAAGATACTTGGTATATTTCGGAAACACATAGATAGTGTTTTATTGTAGTTTAGAAATCAATGCTATACATCTCACAAAGGAAAACATGTCTTGAAAGTAATGCTTAAATATCTATCCTTCATGTTATAAAGAATTTCTTTAAAAAGAATACAAAAATCATGTTCATTAACGATTTTATGGCTAAATTAGGTTAACCCGTAGGTTGCATTATGGGTCAAAATGTGTTTGTTTGCTTATTTGTATGAACGATGCACTTGATTTTCAATTGTGATGGAGTAGGTGTTTAGTTGTCACGTATATGCAAGGTTAATTTGTCGACTTTCAAGGTTTGAAAAGTAACAAGCAAGTTAGCCCGCGCGTTGCTGCGGGGCAGCCGTGTTTATGTTTATTAGAATTATGTTAACGTTTTTTGGAGATGACATCTAAAGTATTAACAAAGAGAAAAGTTAACTTGCATTGCTAAGTT
This sequence comes from Artemisia argyi, assembly GCA_030686995.1. NCBI lineage: Eukaryota > Viridiplantae > Streptophyta > Magnoliopsida > Asterales > Asteraceae > Artemisia > Artemisia argyi. Next base: position 160,988,046 of record CM060697.1, on the reverse strand, counting down.
AACAGATCTCATATACATATAAGCTGTTGATTTACACAAACATTCAATTGAAGAAAGGGTCAAACTTGAAGAAAGGTAATTTGAGTAGAACATTGTTTATACATTCTCCTACAATCATAAAAGGGTCAAACCTACAATCAGAAACTTAACTGAAGAATGTAACAGATCTCATATAGGTTGCTGATTTACACAAACATTCAACTGGAGAATGTAATTTGAGTGGAACATGTTCTCCAACTTTCATCATCAATATTTTGATGTTATCACCTAACTTGGCCGCTGATTTACACATCTCCTCAACTTACCTCGAACCCATAAGATTTTCAGCAATGTCTTTTACCACCACGTCCCTCACCAACTCGTCCCTATGTTCTTAATCCTTCAGCACGTCACCAATTCCAAGCACTTCTGTGATATAAAAAGAAAAAAAGAAAGAAAAAAATAATTTGTTGGCTGATATAATATTAGTAATAAAAAGAAGCGGTAAAGATTATTTAGATCAAGAGAGGATAATGTAATCTGAACAGTTAAATGTACATGGATCTTTTCTGCAGCTTGTAGATAACCTCATTTTGTGTATGATATTTGGCCAACATGCTCGATGTAATGTAGTGATACCAACACATACCTGTGTATGTCATTATGTTGCATACCAATATAAATGACTTGCCGTATGTGGTCAATCATTATGTTGCATACCCGTGTTCGGTTATACATCTAACAGGTTAGGCGATACCAACGTTCGGCAAGAGAATATCACCAATATATCACCTATAAGTCATCCTTTATCTCCTGAAAATTGCGTAAAAGATTAAACTCATAAGCCATGTTATGGAGCCTATGAAGAGACTTAAAAGCAAGATATATAAAACCATAAGTGACGGTTGATGATTGAGATCTTACATACGTTTCTATTTTTTCAATCTTTACTAAAGCATTCAATGTATATCAATACCGACCTTGTGCAAAATGATGTAAGAAGATCATACCAAGTTAGGTTTTATATCAGTATAAGCTCCTGACTTTCTTACTTATGCAGTTGTGGCATTTTTTTTCCCTTGGGTGCTGCTTGGGTCTGAGTCGCCGAACCTGCAAAACGAGTAGGTGAATCTATAAGACTATTAACAAAACATATCAAATCAATTAGGCAGGTTTATTGTTACAATCTTTCCTAGTCAGCATGAACCATAGTAGACTTCCAAATTGAGAATTATTCTCGTTGTCGGACTCCATTGTGAAGGATCTCTTCCTATCGCTCATGCTTTTATAATCCCTTGAGTAGGTGTTGCAATGTTGTAACCCATTAGTTTGCTGATTGGTCCTTTTGAATGTGTTTGGTGTCTATAAACCAATCTAAAGTAATTGTTGTCGAATGTGTTTGGTGTCTGATCAAGTGGCTCCAACTTAGCATCACCATTACGTGTAGTCTGTGGGCAGTTGCTCCTAAGGTTGGCTACAAATGTAGCATCTATGTTTGAGGTATTGTCATATATCCTGTCCCTAAATCTTGCACATCGTGCCAGCCCGATTGTATGAGAGCCTGCAAGAAAACAATCATTTCGCAATTCAGATATTAGACAGGTTGTGTGGGATCCTGTAAAATGGTCAAATTTCCTAGGAAGTTTATTCCAACTAAACAATATCATGTATAATTGTTTTTCTTAAACTGAAAAAACACTTGCATCCAGTTTTAGAAAGATTGATGCAACTAATGTAGATCAGGGAAAAAAAGTTTTAGTAAGACTGATGCAACTAATATAGATCAGACGCTAGTGTGCATTAGTTTGATAAAAGTTGTGCAGGACTACAAAAACAACTTAAACTAAAGGCTGAATTTCATAAGATCCTTCCTATGGTATTTAGTGTTTTTATTTGGTCCTTCTCGATCTTAAGCCAAGTTTTGTAAAATCCTCTGATTTTAAGTATAAACTTACTTCAGTCATTCTATGCATTCTATTTAAAAATAATTAATCGGAATTCCGTTATATAAGTATATCATAATTCTTGAAAGGAATAATAAAGGCCTAAACATGGATATGACAAAATTTAACAAAAACATGGATCTAACCTGATAATGCAACCATGTCTCTTGTGCTGAGTCCCTTTCGATCAAAGCTTGCAATTAGTTCATAAAGATTATTATGCCCTCGTGGAATATCAGTAATAGCTTTAGACTCGTTTGAACCTGTAGAATCACTTCTTCCAAGCATTACTTCCAATGATGGACCACCCACCTACATATTTATATTTTGATCAAAGTCACATAGTTTTATCATGCACAACCTTAGTTACTCTTGATCCAAATAAGCAGATACGCATTTTTATGATCCAAAATAAGCAGATACGCACCCGAAAATGACCCAACATCATTTGTTCAGGATAATCATTTCTGTGTTGTATTGAAAATAAGCAGATACGCACCCGAAAATGACCCAACATCTACTTGAGCAGTTCTCTAATTCGTTGTATCAGCTTAGAAAAAATTTTCTGTAAAGCGACCCAACATCAGCATTGTTCCCATTTTACTTGCCATGCAAATCAAGCATTGAAGTGAGCAGTGGTAAAATATTGCAATGGTTTAAATGGGTGTTTGGAATTACTCATTTGAGGACTTATCTGCTGTCAAAATACAAAGTTCGTTACAGATACTTCTAACTTGCAAAAGATTATCCAATGGTAAAATAATAATAATAATAATAATAATAATAATAATAATAATAATAATAATAATAATAATAATAATAATAATAATAATAATAATAATAATAAATAAATAAATAAATAAATAAATCACCTCGGAAGGGTTAGTTGCAAACATCGTCATCGAAGCAACCTGCAAAATGAATCAAGGAAACCCCCAAATTAATGAAACTCTAGTTTGAAAGAAAATAAATATAAAAGAAATATTTCAATTAAATCATGAATTAAAAAAAAGTGTTTTTTATTTGGTTACAACTTCTTTAATAATAATAATAATAATAATAATAATAATAATAATAATAATAATAATAATAATAATAATAATAATAATAATAATAATAATAATAATAATAATAATAATAATAATAATAATAATAATAGCATATTTGTGATAACATAGCTTCCCCACTCGTACTTAATGAAGCAACTAAGCTGGCTTGACCCTTTACAACTAAAGTCACGTTTGTCCGTTTACCTAAGCTAACGATATCAAGTAAGATTTTACGTTACCTGAAGATGAAGTTCCATGAAATGGATCATCCATCGGCGGCTTAATAAGCGGCTCCATTTTGGACTGCCTTCATTTCATAAACAACAGGGATAATTAGGGCCAAAGTAGACGCATCAGATACATCCTTCATACCTGCTTAGAAAAAATAAGCGTAATGACATCCCACCTTGTTTTATGGCTTTCATTATGACACATGATGAAATTAAAGTCACTTCACAATACTATACCATTTCATATCTATTACCTTCATCTCAAATAAGAACAAATGAACTAAGTAGCTGAAAAAGCATCCTTTAATAAGACGTGCACGACCACTGGTCAGTTGGCACAACACAGTCTGCCAATTTCCACGCATCACAACTGTTTACGATTGGCCAAATACATCAGTTCTATAAAAACGATATCAACAACAAAAAAAAGAAATATTAGGTATCTACGTTAGTATTAGCATGATTAAACAGCAAACAATTAACACAATAAAATTATAAAACCGATAAGAAGACGCACATGTTGAATAAGCCTTGGCATTTGAGTCCCTGCAACATTCAAATAAATGAATAAAAAGAGTGAGATTCATACATTATTAAAACTTAATTGGAAATACGCTAATAAAAATGAAATTGTCTCATTGTTATTCTTTCAATTTGGTGGTCACTGGTTTTCTGCCGCAACTTTTACAAAGGGGTATTTGGGATCGGTTATCCAATTAAGTTAAAGTCGTTACTTCAAAATATGCATTCCAAAGCGCTTATAAGTAAATGCTTACTCTTAAACGTCTATACGCTACTTTCTTAATTCCGAATGTTTGTTAGTCGCTCTTTATATTAGAATGCTTGTAACAAATTGCTTCATTGCAAATGGTTATATGTTATTGCTTAAACCATCATAACCAAATAAACTTCAAAATCTTGTTGTAGCAAATAGAACCTTAAATAACTAAAAGAAATAATATTTCTTATTAACAACAAAACCTTGAAATCATATACAATTAGATAAGTCATGAGCCGGATGACGCAACTACGTGACAATGTGATGCGTGGGAATTGCACCAGGCTTTACCTCTCAATGGATCTCGAGAAGCTTACAAACCCCACCAGGCAGTGTACCTGATCGTTGTAGTATAGTATAGTGACAAGTACCGGGGGATTGATCGTTCAACTCAGGAATAGTGTCGCTAGGATTAGAAAGCCTAAAAACTAGGTCTAGAGGTGAGGGATGATTCTTTTTGTATTTTTATATTTTTTATAAAAGCAATTAAAATCTCGGGTTTTGGAAGAGTGGGCGGAATTAGTTGCTAGTCAACTAACCCAATAACTAAAGATGCAATCAAAATAAAATAACAAAATGTAAATTAAACTAATTAAACTAGTGGTGTGAACAAAATAAATGAGAAAATTGTGTTTACTTAGATTTCATTACTCCCTAGATATCTTTTACAGGTTGATAGTTTGTTACAGTTGCGTGGATGACGGGTTATATTCCTTAATACCAATCGTGGGGTGGCGTACGTACTTCCCCAACTCTATAAGCTCCTACTTCACTCCTATGTTGAGCCTGCAAGAAGCTCCTAACATGGGATCATTAGAATTCGCTCATGCATTAAATACAACCATAAAAACCTAGTACGCATTGGTTCATGTTTCTTAAGACGTTCAAGCAAGTTACACTATGGAAGTCTGCCAGTTTTCTTAAGCCTAACATCGAAATCATTCATCCGTAACAACTATAAACAAGCAATCAACCCATAATCAACATCTAGGTTTCACTACATCTAAGCAAACACACAAGAGATCTAGCCTAGCATGTTAAAATCAAGACAAGCGTAAGATATATTCAAACAACACATAGACATATTGAATGAATTGAAATGATACTTATCTTAATTGAACATGAAAGGTTTCAAAGGGTAGAAACCCTTGAAAACACTGATAAAATCATGCAATGGTTTCTCCAAGTTATCCCCTAAAATTGTCCTCTCTTAATGAATGAAAATTACAAAACTATATGTAGATTTTTCAATGTGACGGCGTCAAGAAGAAAATTCAGACGCCGTCAACCCGCCGCCCATAATAATATCGGATTGCCTAGATCCAGATCTGACGCCGTCAAAAGCAATTTTCCTCTGGGCCGTCACGTGTAAAGGGACCATGACGGCCTATGGTGACGCCGTCATGCCCTAGTGTAAAAACATTCTGGACCTTCATGGACTCCATCCTCTTCACCTCTTGTTTTCCTCTTGACGCCGTCATTAAGAACTTGGTGACGCCGTCATGTACTGTTCCCAGCAAGGAAAATTATGACTTTGCCGTTTTCTTCACTTTTATGCTCCAAAAACGTCGAAAATGCTTCCTTTTCCAGAATTCACTCCAAAAGTATCTAAAATCACAAAAGGAACGATTTAGGGCAATATTTGATCAAATAAATTCAATTCCGGGCTTAAATGACCCCCTAAAAATGGATCATTTTCCGCCTCATCATATACCCTTACACTTGAGATTTGCTTGTCCTCAAACAAATGCGCTTTTATTCTAATCAAAATACAAGTTAGGGGTCATTTAACACTAATATAAAAGTAATTACAACAAATAATCGTTCCACTAAAGACCAAAGACAAGCACGGAGGTCATATACTAGCACCTCCCAAATAGTGTTTAGATACTCACATCTCTCGGGTGTAATAAAGTATATATCACAATATGGAAATGGAAAACATCTCTCATTACTTGTCATAGCAAAATAGATTACCATAGGCCTGGGAAAGGATCAAACCTCCACCACATGGCTTAAGCACCTAGGATAAACTATCAAAGAGGTTTTTCAAAGGGTTATAACGTTAGGTGTAGGGATATGGAATACACGGTTTTGTTGGATAAAGGCAATCTTTACTAGTGGCGAGTTAATCATCTTGGTTAGTTACATGTACAATAAGGCGTTGCTAAGCCAAGACTAGACTCGACTTAAGCTAATAAATGAAAATAACAAAAACATAAAATAAACATAGAATGAAACGGGATGGTAGTCCGTATGTTTTTTTATCTCTTTTTTTTCTTTTTCATTTTTTTTTTTTTTTTTTTTTTTTGTCATACACTCTTACCCTACCATCCAAAATAATACATCATACGGAATGAACATTCCCCATACACTTGAATTTTTACATACTTTACAATAAACTAATCTAATAACTCGAATCAAGATAATCAAAACACTTAGAGTACTTTTAAGATTAACGCACATATGAGGGTAATAATATGATGTTCTTCCCAATTACTCCATAACAGTAGTACTTTACCCATGAGTCCCAATCGTCCCAAAACAATATGTACAAGGATATGACTCGACTTAGCAACCATGTAATCAATTAGATAATTAACTAAGGGTTTAAACAAATAACAATAATGCACTAAAAACTTGTGCATACACGGAAGGCTAAGGCGATTTGGTTGTACATTTAAGTGGGTTGTAACAAATTCTTCCTTTAAGTAAGATGCTTAAAGTTAGAAACGAAAAGATAGGCTCGGAGGGGTGTACTAGGGGTTTCGTGTACTAAAAATGAGTACAACGCTAAGGGTGTAGGAAAAATTAGTTGACTTTACTAGCCAAGTAATATGACTTAAATGGTCAAGTAATTATGATACGGGTTTAACACAAGGGTGATCCTAATGCCTCTTATCATGTAGTAAGTCCTACGACACGAATGTAGTCTCACTAGCGATCTCGGGATGCATCACTAACGCAAGTTCTAGAATCTAAATGTTACCGGTACACTCATAAGCACTAATAATGAATGCTTTTCCTATTAAATCTAAAGGCGAACCTCACATATTTGGGTGGGAAATTTTTCTGAATGATACGGTTTTGTGCTAGTGATACAACTCCTATCCATGAGACGCTTGCTAAGGCTAAAGTTTCACTCCTAAATGTTGTAAAAAAATTTAAATTTGGCGCTAAAATTACACTAACAAGTATTTTTCTTAGTTTTATTACACACCTACCATCAAACAAATAAACTCAAGTGCAAGTGTATCCTATAAGGTATCATCATTTACCCTCCCCTTACACTTAGGATGAACATTGTCCCCAATGTTCAATTAAAGAATGTAAAAGTGGAATAGGTAAAAGAATGAAATCAAATACTCCCCTGATTCGTTCGGTGTGGATAGTGCGGTAACAAGGTTAGATCTTCCTCCAAGAAAATGAACAATCAAAGCTTCCCTTCCAGAATATAAATCATCTTCTTGTCATACATAACCTGTTAAACCTGAGAAAACAAACAAGGCAACCTCGCGTAAAATCGGAGGCAATCTATATATACTATCAAATCCTGGAAAAATAACATATATATCTTAAATTGCTTTCTAGGAATTAAAGGGATATAATGCTTGTGGAATGAATGTTTGCAGATTTCCTGGAGTTTATAAAACTAAAGAATTAACAAAAACTTTAAGACTCCGTTAGAAAAACAAAACTAGCAAAATTTCCAGAATTTTACACATGACGCCGTCAGGAATTATTTCCTGACGCCGTCAGAAGTGATCTGCAGAAATCTTTACGTTAAGTTTCCGGAAAATTTCTGGAAAAATTTATGTCCTACTTCCTGGAAAATTCTGCAAAACATCATTATGACTCGATACAAGCATTTGACTCTAACAAATACGAATATACATGTCCATTTAGTATTGTGGAGAATCATGATCAACTTTGTTTCTTAAAAAACATATTTGGGGTTTCCCCTTACACTTATCTTTTGCGAAATACCTTTGGATGAAGTTAAGACGAAGTCAAACAACAAAATAAAGTATTTTCACCATTTTACTTTTGAAACATGATCTACCAACAATAGAAATAAAGCATGCATACGGAAATAAATAACATTCAAACAAATAAAAATCACACAAATCATGGGTTGCCTCCCAAGAAGCGCTTTTCTTTATTTACGAGTCTGGTAGCTAGACTCAAGGTCATGGGCTATTAATTGACATCATCGTCGGTCTCACTTTCTAGGTCATCTCCTATATTAGTTTTGTATTCTGGACCTAGTTGCAAGCATTCTTTGTAGAAACCAAGTATTTTATTCATAACATACTCTACTCCTCTACGTTTATCCTCGTCATTCCTATAGTAAACCGCTTGTTTGTGTTCCTTTTCTATGTTTGACAGAAGGCGGTATTGTTCAATCTTATAGGGCATTTGGTAAGCAATCACATCATTCTCGTCCTTGAATCTAACTATCCCTAGAGTCGGATCATAACTCATCTTAGAGGCCTCAACGAACAGTTTTCCGAACACTACTTGACTTAGGCAATCATCTATCACCGGACGAGTATCCTCCACTATCACAAAGTCGGTCTCGTAAGTGAAGTTTCCTACAATCACATGCAATCCTTTCACTCTTCCTACAAAATTACTTATCAAATTCTTACTGGGCATCATCCTATAACCAAGTTGTTTCTTCATTACCCAATTGTAATAAGTCCTAGTCATGATGTTTATAAGAGACCTAGGATCGATATAAGCTTTCCATACATGCATATGCCCAATGTTGCATGGTATTTTGATGTTAGAGGGGTCACCTACTTTGATAAGGGGTGAACCAAGGATATATGGTATCTCGGGATCATTGAATAAATCCTTGTGATATTCCCGTTCTTCCTTGGTGGGCAACTTATCAAAGTACTCTTCTACGTTTTCTACTTCCTCTAACTTTTCTCCCTTATTAACCTCAACTTCCTTAATTTCATCCCTAGTCTCGGTTTCTACTCCAACTTCATCCTTGTCACTTTCTTCTATATCCTTATCTATTGGCTTAATGGTGACAACATTGACAAAGTGGACGTGTTTGGATAACGAGGGGTCCTTAATTTGGAAACTGCTATTGGCGTCCCTAGTGTCCTTCCTAGGTGTAGTTAACGCTTGGTTATTGAGGGCTTTCAACAAGTTGTCAATCTTATTGGTCATCTCCGTTTGTTGTTGATTGAATTCGGTTTCAAACTTAGCTATGCGAGCTTCTTGAGATGCCATAAACTTGGACATCAATCCTTCAAGATTGTTGGTAATACCATCATTACTAGAAGGATTTTTGTTGAAAGTACGGTTGGAGGGTGGACCGTTTGGTTGGTAACGATTAGGCGGATTGGAAGAATTGTTTTGGTTTTGTTTCCACCTAAGGTCCGGGTGAATTTTCCAAGAAGTGTTGTAGGAATCACCGTAAGGGTTTGGCTCGGGTTTGAAAGTGTACCACTTATCTCCCGCTTCGCCAGTACGCGAAGATGCATAGTCCGCAAAAGCTGTTCCGGGGAGTTCCACGCAATCACGAGTGTCATGGGGACCACTACATAATTCGCATGAAGAAGTGATTTTGTTCACTTGGCTTGAAGGCTTAGGAGCTTCGTAAGATTTCAAGAGAAACTTGACTTGGTTCTCAAGTTCCATGATCTTACGGTCGGGAGTGCTAGAATTGTTCGAAGGCAAGGATATTGCCTTGACCGTTTTGTTCAAATCACGGGGATCATTCCAACTTTCATTGTCATAGAGAGCAAGATCTTCTATGAGTTCCTATGATTCTTCCGCACTTAGATCACATAGCTTGCCACCGGCCGATTGGTCAATGGTTTGCCTTGTGGAGAGATCGATATGGTCATAGAAGATTTGGACTTGAAGCCAAAGATCTATGCCATGATGAGGGACTTTTTGGAGTAAGTCCTTGAAACGAGTCCATGCTTCATATAAAGTTTCACCTTGACGTTGTTGGAACATCAAGATATCATTTCTAAGCTTGGTAGTTCTCCCCGGTGGGAAAAATTGGGCAAGGAAACGAGTGGTGAGATCATCCCATGAGGTGATGGATCCCGCGGGTAAACGTTCAAGCCATTGACTAGCTTGATCACGTAGAGAGAATTGGAATAGGCGTAATCGGGTTGACTCTCTAGTTGTAACATCAAGGTCTATAGAATCTACAATTTTAAGGAAGTTCTTCAGATGTTGATTAGGATCTTCGGAACGAAGTCCAAGGAATGCACATCCGCTTTGCACCAACCGGATGGTGTCGGATCACAAGGGAGACACATTGGCTCCTTGGGTGAGCTCAATAGTGTTTCGATAGCCTTGGTGTCTAGGTCGGGAATACTCTCCTAGGGTTCGGGGCCTAAGAGGTTGGTTTGCTAGTGGTGGGTTTTGTGGGTGGTCTTGTTGTGGTGGGTTGATGGGTTCAAAGATGTTACCACCTTCCATGATGTCGGATGGTAAAGATTACGAACAAAGACACGAAGAAATAAGATAGACTAAAGAAAACCTAAAAATAAAAATAAAATCTTACTAGAAAGGAATCTAGCAAGTAGACCTAATAAAAAGAAATTCTAACCTAGACAATAACTATTCCCCGGGCTGCGGCGCCAAAAACTTGATGCGTGGGAATTGCACCAGGCTTTACCTCTCAAGGGATCTCGAGAAGCTTACAACCCCCACCAGGCAGTGTACCTGATTGTTGTAGTATAGTACAGTGACAAGTACCGGGGGATTGATCGTTCAACTCAGGAATAGTGTCGCTAGGATTAGAAAGCCTAAAAACTAGGTCTAGAGGTGAGGGATGATTCTTTTTGTATTTTTATATTTTTTATAAAAGCAATTAAAATCTCGGGTTTTGGAAGAGTGGGCGGAACTAGTTGCTAGTCAACTAACCCAATAACTAAAGATGCAATCAAAATAAAATAACAAAAATGTAAATTAAACTAATTAAACCAGTGGTGTGAACAATAAATGGGAAAATTGTGTTTAGTTAGATTTCATTACTCCCTAGATATCTTTTACAGGTTGATAGTTTGTTACAGTTGAGTAGATGACGGGTTATATTCCTTAATACCAATTGTGGGGTGGCGTACGTACTTCCCCAACTCTGTAAGCTCCTACTTCACTCCTATGTCGAGCCTGCAAGAAGCTCCTAACATGGGATCATTAGAATTCGCTCATGCATTAAATACAACCATAAAAACCTAGTACGCATTGGTTCATGTTTCTTAAGACGTTCAAGCAAGTTACACTATGGAAGTCTGCCAGTTTTCTTAAGCCTAACATCGAAATCATTCATCCGTAACAACTATAAACAAGCAATCAACCCATAATCAACATCTAGGTTTCACTACATCTAAGCAAACACACAAGAGATCTAGCCTAGCATGTTAAAATCAAGACAAGCGTAAGATATATTCAAACAATACATAGACATATTGAATGAATTGAAAGGATACTTATCTTAATTGAACATGAAAGGTTTCAAAGGGTAGAAACCCTTGAAAATACTGATAAAATCGTGCTAGGGTTTCTCCAAGTTATCCCCTAAAATTGTCCTCTCTTAATGAATGAAAATTACAAAACTATATATAGATTTTCCAATGTGACGGCGTCAAGAAGAAAATTCTGACGCCGTCAACCCGCCGCCCATAATAATATCGGATTGCCTAGATCCAGATCTGACGCCGTCAAAAGCAATTTTCCTCTGGGCCGTCACGTGTAAAGGGACCATGACGGCCTATGGTGACGCCGTCATGCCCTAGTGTAAAAACATTCTGGACCGTCATGGACTCCATCCTCTTCACCTCTTGTTTTCCTCTTGACGCCGTCATTAAGAACTTGGTGACGCCGTCATGTACTGTTCCCAGCAAGGAAAATTAAGACTTTGCCATTTTCTTCACTTTTATGCTCCAAAAACGTCGAAAATGCTTCCTTTTCCAGAATTCACTCCAAAAGTACCTAAAATCACAAAAGGAATGATTTAGGACAATATTTGATCAAATAAATTCAATTCCGGGCTTAAATGACCCCCTAAAAACGGATCATTTTTCGCCTCATCTCAATGATTATGATGGAAAGCTGGGAAAAAAATTTTACTACTTGCATCAAATCCATAATAAGATAATACTCCACGGAATATACAATAAATTTTATGTTCATATGCTTATAATGAGTCAGTGTATGACATAACCTACTAATTTAACCCCCAAAAGCCTAAAAACACAAAATTGATGAAATCAAACTCAAAAAAAAAAAAATGAGTTAACAAAAAGATTAAACTTTCAAACACCTTTTAACAAACCTACAGAAACCCACAAATAATTTTCAAAACCAATCACTAAAAATACAATGTTTGATTCAATCGTTTTTATATAAAAATAAAACCCAAAATAATTTACCTCAAATTTAGATAAAGGGTTTGCAATTTGGGGGTCTTTCTGGAGTATCCATTACTACAATACCCTTCTGAGACTGTTCATCATTTCCACCATTAATGGTACTAATCATCTTCATTAAACCATTGTCGCCTTTTTTTTAGAGAGATTGTGAAAGATGATATTGATTTTTTGCTGGTGACATTAATTTGGTGGGAAGAAGATAAGGAGAAAGTAAAGAGGCGGTGGGATTTTCTAGTAGCAGGGTGTGTGTCTAGAAATTTAGAGAAGGCTCTGTGTGTGTTAGATTTTGGTGGGAAACTGGACACTTGTTACAGCTTCATGGAATCGTACTATCAACCAATCAGATTTGTGTTTTTTTTATGAACAGTACATGGCTCGCTATTCAATGGTTGAGACCCAATGAGAGGTTGTATTAGAGATTTAATCACCAAATTACCCAATCAAAACCGGACATCCAGCCCTTGGATCACGCTTTTCGAGACCCCAATATTTTGGGTTTTAGTATATATAGTAATAGTAATGACGATAGTAACTTTTATAATCATGATAGTGAAATGTTAAATACAAAAATTGTATATGGTTAGGTGAAGGAAATACTCTTTGTCTACGGAATCATTAGTATCAATGAATTCAATGTGTATGGCTAACTTAGTTTACCCGTAGGTTGCATTATGGGTCAAAATGTCTTTGTTTGCTTATTAGTTTGAGTGATTCACTTGGTTTTTATTTTTGATTCAGTAGGTGTTTAGTTGTCACGTATATGGCTACATTAGGTTACTTATAGGTTGCAGTATGGGTTAAAATGTGTTTGTTTGGTTATTTGTATGAACGATGCACTTGATTTTGAAATGTGATGCAGTAGGTGTTTAGTTGTCACGTGTAAGGAATTATTGAAGATACTACTGACTGATACTGCTGACAGGTTCATGCGGAAGGCTTAGTGACTTTCTGCTGATTACTGGTTCCTGCGGACGTATAAAGATCCTACGGATAGAGTTTAACCGTGGATATAACTTATGTATTTTAGGACAAGATATGTAGAATATCTTTTAGTAGTTTATTATTATTCGTTTCTTGTAAGAAAGGTTAGGGTTTCCACTAGTATATAAGGAACCCTAGGTTATTGTAATAGATACAAGTTTTATGTACGAGTTTCATTAATATTATTAGTTTATTGATCCATAGAGGATCGAGTTTAGTATAAGTTTGTTTTTATATTCCGCATAATTACAAGCTCACAGAGATTATCTAACTTAGTTTAACTAGTGATTACATTAGTTGGCTAACGATCTATTGGCTCGTGATCTATCAAGGTATAGATCCCTACAAGTGGTATCAGAGCCACTAGATACTCTCTGTAACCTTTACACAATCACATAACTATTCAATCAGTACCAATGGGAGACAAACCAGGCAGTGATGTTGCTCTCTCAGAAGCAGGCTCTCTTACTCAACAACTACAACAGGTGGCCTTCTCCAACAGCAATGCAAAACTTCCTTTTCTTAGGAAGGATAAGTATGAGATCTGGGCCATGAAGATGCAGAACTGGATTGCAAGTGTTGACTATAACCTCTGGAATGTTATACTCAATGGTTGTCGTCCTAAAAAGCAAAGTGTTGATGCTAATGGTAAAGTTACAATTTTGGAACCTGTTTCTGCTGAAGAAATTCTTGCTATTCAAAGGGAGAACAAAGCAAGAACCATATTGCTGCAGGCAATCCCTGATGACCACATGGGAGATTTTCATTCCATGACTGATCCAAGAGAAATATGGTGGGCCATAAAAGCTAGATTTGGTGGGAATGAAGAATCAAAGCGGATGAGAAAGAGTATGTTGAAGCTGGAATTCCAAGAATTCAAGATTACTGAAGAGGAAGGTCTCCACAAAGGTTATGACAGGTTTCAGAAGATTCTGAGTCACTTGAATCAGCTGCTAGCCAGACCTGACAATGAGGAGGTGAACTCTAGGTTTCTAAGAGCCTTGCCTCCCTCATGGTCTCAGGTGAGTATATCATTGAAAACCAAAGGTGGCTTGGACTACCTCACCTTTGATGACTTGTACAACAAACTCAGAGCTTTGGAAGGTGAGATAAAGGGATTCTCTCCATATGCAGCAACTCCTTCACAATCTGCATTTGTCAGTTATAACTCAAACTACATGCCACATACCTATACAAGTCCATCCCCAGCACCACAGGCTTACTCAAGTCCATCTACTCCAAGCCAAAGTCTTCCAATGACCACATTGTCTTTTTCAAGTGCTAATCCAATAACTCATCCAAAGATTAGTAATGTGATGGAAGATGTACTTCATTCATTTGTTGCTGAAGTTGATAAACAGCAACAAATTGTTTATGAAGATTTTGAGCAGATTGATGAACTTGCTTTAGAAGAGTTGGACTTAAAGTGGCAAATGGCTATGCTCTCTCTCAAGGTTAGAAGATTTGAGCAAAAGGTTGGTAAAAAGCTCAATGTTGATGGAAGAGATGCAGCTAGGTTTGACAGGAGGAAAGTAAAGTGCTATGCTTGTGGAGAAATTGGACATTTTCCAAGAGAATGCACAGCCAAGAAGGGTGAAGCCAGTACCAGATATTCAGCATACAAGAAGAAAGAAGTGGAAGCTGGAGAATCAAAGGCCTTGATCACTGCTATAGATACTAGTGTGGACTGGAATGAGCATGATGATGATACAAGCAGCACTCCTCAAATCTCCTGCATGGCTAGTTGTGATGATAGCTTTGGACTCATGGGAATCTCTCCTCAGGTATCTACTTGTGTTTGTGATTGTGATTCTAAATATACAACTCTAAAAGAAGCTTATGATGATTTGAAACCAAAATATAATGCTTGTTTTATTGAAGCTGCAACTTATAAAGAAGCTTTTAAAACTTTAGAACAACAAAAGGTGTGGTTTCAACATAATCAATTGGCCTATGAAGAAAAGATTAGAGTTTTAAGTAGAGATTTTGAATGTGCTAGCAATGAATTAAAGTTTTCTGAGAAAGAAAAAGCTAGGATTGAGTCAAAGAAAAGTGTTTTGCAAGAAAAACTAGATAAAGAAGTAGCTTTACATAAAAATTGGTTGATTTCAGGAGATAATTTAGCTAGTTGTCTTTATGGTAGTCAAGCTGTAAACTCTGGGATAGGCTTAGGGTTTAAAAAATATGTTGGCTTAGAAGCAAGGAATGATGTGGGTAAATCTACACCAGCAGGCTTAGCACATTATGATAAAGAAGGAAATTTGCATGCTGTACCAGGACCCATCAGAGGTGTATTTATGCCTACTACCAAAACCTCTGACTTTGATGGTTCACACCATCTCTTTGGAAAAAAGTCTAAAGACTTGCCAAATAAGTCTGAAGACTCACCAACCATAGGAACCCCTAAGCCCACATCCCATAAGGTTGACTTACCAGAAACAAAGGAAACCACTGGCATTAGGATCAATGACTCCCCTGACACTAGAAGTATATCTAGTAATGATTCTAACACTTATGTCTCCTGTTCTTCTAGGGACAAGACCTCAGAGACCTCTAGTTATGCCAGCTGTGATTCCAAGACCAAGTCAGACTCACCCAAGTCCTCAATAAAGAATTCTGACAAGTCATCTTACAAGTCTGTAGACTCTGAAGTTGCTGCTGATGAAGTTCTTTCTAAGACAGCCTCTTCTGAAGACTTGTTATTTACTTCTTACGAAAACAATTCCTTTCAGTGTTTACAAAACAATTCTATTTCTGGTGTTTCTTTGAATAATTCTATGTTTAATCAGACATCTTTTGGATTTAATAAATCTTCTAAGAAGAAGAAGTGTTTTGTTTGTGGTAGCAAATTGCATTTAATTAAGGATTGTGATTTCCATGAAAAGAGGATGGGTGTTTCTGTTGTTAATAATAGACCTAGACAAAAGTGGACTAAAACCTGTTCCAAACCCTCATTAGTTCCACAGGCAAAGTATAATGTCAGCAGAATGTATTCCACTCCTGCTGATTGGACTATTTCTTCTGATAGGTCTGTTTTTCATAATAGATATCCCAATAGAAATAGATATGGGTCACAACCATTTTATGGTATTAATCATTGGTATGAATATACTGACCAAATGTTTATGGGAAGAAGTAATTAGGATTCTGCTGAAAAGTCCTCAGCAGATTGTTCTTGGACATACAAAAGACCATTTAACTACAGGGACTCCAGGAACAATTGTGGATCTAACTCAGCTTCTTGGGTTCATCATAATGATCCACAGGGTTAGCTCAAGTCTTTCATGACTTAAGTCTCTTAACATATTTTTGTTGTTGTATATTAACTTTCTTTGTTGTAGGAACATCCTCTTCTTAATAAAGACTTAGGTATTGTTGATAGTGGCTGTTCAAGAAACATGTCTGGGAATCAAGAGAAGCTACATGACTTTGTACCAATTAATGGTGGCATAGTGAGGTTTGGAAGAGGTGTAGGAAGGATCACTTGCAAAGGAACCATTAGAACTCCAAAGGTAGATTTTGAGAATGTCTACTATGTGAAGGAGCTTCAAGGATTCAATTTGTTCTCAGTCTCACAAATATGTGACAAAAAGCTTCCTGTGCTCTTCACTGAAGAAGGTTGTTTCATTCTTTCAACTGAGTTCAAAATACCTGATGACAATCAAGTATTACTAAAGGCTCCAAGAAACCATAATCTTTATACCTTTGACTTGAATGATGTCAAGCCAGAAGGTGATCTAACATGCTTGGTGGCTAAAGCATCCTTGGATGAATCTACAAAATGGCATAGGAGGATGGCACATGTTAATTTTAAAGTCATCAACAAACTTGCTAAAGATGGACTAGTTCATGGACTTCCTTCAAAGATCTTCACCAATGAGCATAATTGTGTGGCTTGTAACAAGGGAAAGCAACACAAAGCTTCTTATAAGGCCATTACTACTGTGAGCACAATCTCAGAACCATTGTAGCTACTTCACATGGATCTTTTTGGTCCTACATCCATCAGGAGTATTGATCATAAGTACTTCTGTTTGGTGATCACTGATGCTTTCAGCAGATTCAGTTGGACATTTTTCTTAGTGACTAAAGATCAAACTTTTCAGGCACTTAAAGAATTTATGGCTCTAGCTGAAAATCAACTTAACAAGAAGATTAAAGGTATAAGGTGTGACAATGGGACAGAGTTCAAAAATGCCAATCTCATTGAACTTTGTGGTTTAAAGGGTATTAAAAGAGACTATAGCACCCCTAGGACTCCACAACAGAATGGAGTTGCTGAAAGGAATAATAGAACCCTTATAGAGGCTGCAAGATCTATGCTTGCTGACTCTAAACTTCCCACCATGTTTTGGACTGAGGCAGTTGGTACTGCCTGTTATGTATTGAATAGGGTGTTGATTACTAGACCTCACAATAAGACACCCTATGAACTATTGACAGGGAAGAAACCTACTATTGAACACTTGAAACCTTTTGGTTGTCAGGTGACCATTCTTAATACAAGTGATCACCTAGGCAAATTTGAAGCAAAAGCTGCTGAAGGATATATTGTTGGTTACTCAGCTCATAGCAAGGCTTATAGGGTCTATAATTTGGCTGCAAAGAAGATAGAAAAGACTCTTAACCTGAAATTTCTGGAGGATAATGTAAATGTTCAGGGCAAGGGTCATGAATGGTATTTATACCTTGATTACCTTACTGATTATTTGGGGTATGCTAGACACACATCTAACCCATCTGCAGGTATACAAGTGTCATCTTCTAACAATGCAGGTACCCTAAAGGATGATTCAGACAGTGATGAACCCACTATTGTTGTAACAACTCTACCAATCCAGATAGCAGATCCTCCTAACAAAGAAGCCTCTGATGCCAAATCTGCTGATGATGTGGAAAATTCAACCTATGCAGAAGATCTTGCTAGACTCAAAAAGCAAGAACATGCAGCTGCTGAGGAAGCTAAAAGACTTGGTCTTGAATTTGCTCAAGACACTGAAGCACTCTTAAAACAAGCTGCTGTTGAAGAAAGCAGAAAACCTGATTCTGCTGATACATCTGCTGATGCAGCTGTTGATTCTGCTGATGGAGATTCTGCTGAAGGCAATTCTGCTGCCGTTCCTGTTTCCACTGAAGCTTCCACAAGTTTGGATGAACCTTATGGAAGGTTTCCAATTCCCTCAGATCTTGCTAATGTTGAGCAACATGAAGGCATTTTTCAATCAGCTTCTTACGATGAAGACTTTGCTCCTACTTTAACCAATCTTGATACCTCAATTGATGTTAATCTTGTTGCAATTAAAAGGATCAACACCATACATCCACAAGATAATATACTTGGTGATCCAAATGCTATGGTACTCACCAGGAGTACCATTAAAAATACCAAGTTTAGGCAATGTGCATTTTTGACTTATGTATCCACTCAGAAGAGAGACAATCACACAGATCAGAAGCATTGTTTGTTTGCTTGTTTCTTGTCTCAAGTTGAACCCACAAGTATTAAACAGGCTTTGAGTGAGCCTAGTTGGGTTGAAGCTATGCAGGAAGAGATGCAACAATTCGAGAATCAAGATGTTTGGGTACTTGTTGATCTGCCTGCAGGAAAGATTGCAATTGGGACCAAGTGGATCTTAAAATGTAAGAGGGATGCCAGAGGTATTGTGGTAAGAAATAAAGCATGATTGGTGGCTCAAGGTTTCAAACAAGAAGAAGGGATTGACTACACTGAGGTTTTTGCACCTGTTGCTAGGGTTGAGGCCATTAGACTGTTTTTAGCCTTTGCCTCATATATGGAGTTTAAGGTCTATCAGATGGATGTCAAGAGTGCCTTTCTCTATGGCAAAATTGAAGAGGAAGTATATGTTACTCAACCACAGGGCTTTGAAGACCCCCATCATCCTAAGAAGGTTTACAAAGTTGTCAAAGCACTTTATGGACTTCACCAAGCACCAAGAGCATGGTATGCTAGATTGTCTACATTTCTTTTGGAGCATGGATACAGAAGAGGAGCTATTGATAAGACCCTCTTTATTAAGAAAAACTCCAGGGACATTATTCTGGTACAAGTATATGTGGATGACATTATCTTTGGATCCACAAAAGAGGCATGGTGCAGGGAATTTGAAGAATTGATGAAAGGTGAATTTCAAATGAGTGCAATGGGGGAGTTAACCTTTTTCCTAGGGCTGCAAGTCAAACAACAACCTGAAGGGATCTTTATTCATCAGGAGAAGTATGTTAAAGATATTTTGAAAAAGTTTGACTTTGACCTTTTGAGGACTGCTACCACTCCATATGAACCACCCAAGCTTAAGAATCCCAATGAGCAAGATGAGGCTGTGAATGTTCATCTCTATAGGTCCATGATTGGATCACTCATGTATCTAACAGCTTCTAGGCCTGACATTACCTTTGCTGTCAGTGCTTGCTCAAGACATCAAGTCACTTCATTGACTTCCCATCTAAATGCTATGAAGAAAATTTTCAAGTACATCAAGGGCCAACCCAAACTAGGCCTTTGGTACCCAAGGGATTCACCATTTGTGTTGGAGGCTTACAGTGATAGTGATTATGCTGGAGCTAATTTGGATAGGAAGTCCACAACAGGAGGTTGTCAATTTCTTGGTAGAAGACTCATCTCTTGGCAGTGCAAGAAACAAACCATAGTGGCTACTTCTACTACTGAAGCAGAATATGTTGCTGCTGCCAATGGCTATGGTCAAGTACTTTGGATTCAAAATCAGATGTTAGATTATGGGTTTAACTTTATGAACACTAAAATCTACATTGACAATCAAAGTACTATTTCTATTGTTAAAAATCCTGTTTTTCATCAGAGAACTAAACATATAGAAATTAGGCACCATTTTATAAGAGATGCAAATGAGAAGCATCTAATTCAAGTGCTTAAAATTCACACTGATGATAATGTGGCTGATTTGTTAACAAAAGCTTTTGATGGACCTAGGTTTAATAACCTAGTTGTCAACATTGGGATGGTTAACCCTTGAATGCTATGTTTGAGGGGAGGCATAAGCCTCAGGGGAGGCATATGCCTCAGGGGAGGATTGTACATGTTGTATTTATGTAGATTATTATGTTTTCTAGAATTATGTTTACTAACTTTGTTTTGCAGGTTTCTTTCTAATTGTGTATATTATTTTGGTTGTTCTTTTTTGTTTTGTTTGAATGTTTAGTTTCAGGTCATGTTCCTGCTGATATACAAAGATCTACATTCAGTGGAATTGGATGTAAATACATAAAAGTTAATTTTATTCATCAGTGGAAAGCTTGGTACATCAAGATCTGTCATCAGAAGAAACACAAAATACATCAAACAACAACATACAACCACCACCACATCCCTAAACCTCAACTCCCTACTCCATCTTCCACTTCCCTTTGCCCAAGTCCTTTGGGTCTGGCATTTTTTTGTGGACCCCTCCGGATTGCATGTCCTTGTTCCAGAGCTTGGGTGCTGCAAGACCAAGGACCACCTTCAATGGACCCTTCTTCCTTCTTGAGGACTGTGGCTCTTCAGGGACAGAGATCCTTCTCATATCTGCACATACTCTTTCCATTTCACTGGTTAAGAATGCAGTGACAGGAGTGAAATCAGGGACAACCATAGCTAGAGGAGTTTTAGTTTCCTTAGCTTCAGTGGTTTCTTCTGATGAGGTTGGAGATGGACAAAACTCTGAAGGACCTTCACCTAAGTAATAGTATGATCTTTGGATTTGAGGGATGTCAAAGGTAGAGTCTGATGAATCAGAAGAGATTTCAATGACTTTGGGGAATGGCTTCATGTTTTGAATGTGAGAAAGACTTTGGGATATGTTATTTGTGGGATGGTGAGTTGATTATGACTTGAAGACTTATTTATAAAGACATGATTTGGGTTTAATGTGAGTTAATGCATGTAAATGGGAGGTAGTTGAGTCAGTAGCAATTTCTAATTGTGCAAGTTGTCCACTTAAGTGGATTCTTCGAATGAAAGTCAATGGTTTGACCAACATGCTGCTGATACTATCTATTTTGTTGTTAAGTGTGTTCCTATTGATGACTTATTCAAGATCAATTGATTCAGGGGAATGCTAATCTATCAGAAGAATTAAAACAAGTAAAAAATTACAAGGCAAATTTTTATTGATTCTTCAGAAGAACAATACAAGACAGTGAAATTGAAAGATTAACAACAAAGTTCCTATTCTACTTTGCCCTTGCCCTTGCCCTTGCCTTCCACAGCCTTTTCCTTGCCTTTGTTGTTGATGTTGAAGAGTCCTTGCCACTGAGGACATGGCAAACCTAAAACAACCTTTCTGGTCTTTGGCAATGGGGAATTCACCTTTCTTTTTCTTGGACGAGAGGACTGAGGCTTCTCAGGGGTTGTAGGGTTGTAAAGTGCATCATTATCATCATCCTCTTCATAAGAAGAAGTGAAGATGAAGGGAGACTCCTCAGGATTGGGAACTCTATTTGCCCTCTCCAATGCATTCCATCTTCTCTCCATCTCTCTCTGGTACTCTGGATCATCGATTTCAGAAGGGTATGGTGGAAGATCTTCTGATGATGAACTAGGAGCAGGGACATCATGTCTCTTCTTCTTGGCTTGTTCCTTTGTGAGACCACGAGGACGTGTCGGCATATTGAGTGGTGGTGGAGATGTTAGTGAGTCAGATGTATCAAAGGAGTCAGAAGAAAGGTTGATGATTTCTTGATTGGAAGCCATGGATGTATTGTTAATTGAAGGTATTGTAATTAGGGATTTGATTTGAGTGGAGAGATTTGGGGATAATTAGACTTTATTTATAAGATCACCCAACCGCGTGTCTTTATTACCATAAATGCAAGGTAGTTTGGAGATAATTAAGGGTTCTTTGAAATTTGAATTAAGAGATCTTTTTCAAAGATATTTGGTTTCCACTGAAAGGAAGATTCTGCTGATTGATTCTGCGGAAGGCTTTGTTGTATGAATGGTTGACCGTAGTCAACATTTGACTATTTTCTGCGGATTGACCATTTGATTTCAGCTGATTGACTTGGTTTCTTCGGATGAGTCAGTTAATTGGGATTTGCCTTAGTTGATTATTGGTCAAAGATTTCTTTCCAATAATTCATATCAGTTTCATTCCACATTTGGTAACTTCCATAATTAACCAAGACGTGCATATCCCACTCCCAAATTAACTGATTCCCTCTCGCTATATAATTTCAAAAACCATTTCAATATTTTTCAGAACACCCAACCCTAATTTCTTATTCTCAATCAATGGCTGAACTATATTTCAAATGAGGTCATAACAAACATGCCTTTCTTGGTCGTGGTAAATATGATGAAGATTATGTGGGCATGATCGAATTTCTTCAAAGGTCCAAGATTCGTTATGCTCTGCTTCAGTACCCAAATGTTATTCATGAGTATCTTGTTGTACAATTTGGGAAACCGCACAAACAAGGACTGTTGAAGATGGACCAACAGAGATTGTTGCTGTCATAGATGGGGAAGAATATGTGGTTACTGAGTCATTGGTCAGGACTAGACTATAGTTGGATGATGAAGGAGGGGTGACTGATTTGCCTAAAGGAGAGATACTCAGAGGCCTTCAGGCTGCCGGATATGGTGGTGATGGGAAAGTATGGTACAAGAATCTGTTTTGTCCAAAATAGAGGTTTTTGACACACACCTTGCTTCAGTGCATGGGTTCTAAGTCTGGTGGATGGGACCAATTCTCTACAGACATTGCTCTTGCTATTGTGTGTCTCTCTCAGGGAAGAACATTTAAATTTTCTAGGTATATCTTTAATGCTATGCTTGAAAATGTTAAGGATACCAAACTTAAATATTTATTGTATCCTAGGTTTCTTCAAATCATTTTAGACATTGAGACCAATGATCCCACTCACTTGCCTATTAAGGGTTTATCTAAAAAGTTGTTTACCCAAATGAAAATTAAATTTGCTGGTGAACACAGACCCTTACTACCAGCTATGTTGCCTGCTGGCAATGCTCCTGATGGAGTAGCTGCTGATGCAGTTGCTGATGCCCCGGTGGGCAATCCCCCTGATGGAGAAGCAGCTGATGTAGCTGCTGGTGGTCAGGATTCTCCTGATGCTCAAGCACCAGAGGATTCTCTTGCAAGAACTGAAGATGCTCCTGATGCAAATGCATCAGTTGCTCCTGATGTTCAGCCACCACCTCCTCCAAGGTCACCCACACCTGTACCTTCACCAATGGATATCAATTCTCCTGAGCATGCGCTCAATGAGAATTTAGGCTTTGACCAACCTGTACACTCACCACAATTTACTAGACTTCCCACACCTAGTCCTTTGAGACCTCACTTTGAGGATCATGTAGATGTAGATATAAATTTAGATTATTCTACTCACAGGACCAATGATGCTTCAAATGCCACAAATATCCCTGTTGGTGGAGCTGAAGGTCTTGTTACTCTCATTTCTGTATCTGCTTTGTTGAACAGGTATGTTTCTAAGGTGGACAAATTGGAGAATGATCTGAACTTCACTAAAAAGAACCTCAGCAATGCTGTTCTGACTCTAATTGGAAGAGTTAAAAAGTTGGAGGGTAAGCTTAAGCAAAGGAAGAAACAAGGTGTGGTGTATGATTCAGATGAGGATTCTACTACAGCATCTGACAACATTGACTTGGAAGGCCTTGAACTTCTTGCTGCTACCACTTTGGAGAGTGTTCAGAAGAATGCTGATACTAGACCTGAACCATCTGTTGCTCCAACTGCTGATGTTGCTCATTCTACTGATGCAAGTGTACCAAAGGACTCCAGAGTCATTTATGTCAGAAGAAAGCATTCTGCTGATAAGAAGTCTGCTGATGCTCCTAGAAAGAAGACTACTGCTGGTGTTCATAGGAAGGAATCTTTTCTTACTACTATGCCAGAAGTGAACACTCATGGTCCATCAGTAGATATCCAAGCTGATCTTCCTCATGATTCTCCTGATAAGACTTTTGTCCCTCCTGAGAAGAAAGATAAAGAGAATTCTATATTGATTGATCAAGACATTCCTTCCAGAGTGAAATCCAAGGTGGAACTTGCTAATGAAAAACTTAGTGAGATTGCTGCTGCACATTTGCAAGCTCAAGATGAAGCTGCAGCTACTAAAGTTCAATTGGATTTGAAAGCCTCAGAAGCATTAGCTAGGAAAATTCAAGATGATTTGGATAAGATGGGACCTCAATTTACTAGCACCTTACCTGCTGAGAGACAAAAGGAACTTGATGAAATAGCTGAGAATCTTACTGCTGAACAATGGGAGAACTTGGCTGAACAGGCTGCTTCCAAGCCCAATTTGGGTGAATCTGTGCTTGGAGTGAATAATCCTGATTTTGTTCAGATGATGGTTGAAAGAGGAAAGTTGTTGAAACAACAGGAGGAAGAGAGAAAAGCTAAGCATCTCAGGGAAAGACCTTGGACTAAACAGGAAATAAAGAAATACATGAGGAATTTTGTAAAGAATCAGGGATGTTCTATGTTTGGGTCAGGCTGGAATCAAAAGAAGGTTTGGGGTTTTCAGATAAGCAGCTCACCTTTTACTATGACAAGATCATTTCCAATCTTCATTCCTCTGGTATACATGTCCAAGATGTTCTGGAGTTTAGAGGCAGACTTATGGATGGGCCTGAAGCTAAGAAAGCTAAGCTTCATGCAACTACTGCTCAACCTGCTGAGTCTATTGGGTCTTTTCATGGTGGTCAGGAGAATGTGCAAATTCCTTCAGTCTTGCCTCAGAAGGATGATACTCCTGATGCTCAGATGGATGATACTCCTGCTGCTTCTCATCATGATACTGCTGAATCTCATCCTGATACCACTGAAGCTCCACATGATGTTGCCAATGATGATTCAGAAGATACTCCAATTGAAGTACCTGATGATGATGATTCTGTAGATGTTCCTGCTGATACTTCCAAACAAGTGCCTAAAGAGGAACCTGCTGATGGTCCTTCTATTCCTGTTACTACTGGCACTAGGAGAAAGACTAAAGCTATCAAGAGGAAGGCTACAAAAGATATTCCTTTAGAGGATAGTACTACTTTTCTTGATTATGCTTCTGATGATGGTCAAGACCCTGTTGTATGGGAGAAAATTGTGAAGTGGGAACTTGTTGATACTGAGCTTGGTCAAGGAAAAGTGAATGTCATAACTAGACAAGATGGAACTACTAAGACATTCTTGTTTCTGAGTCAGATCTTACATATGGTGGACAAGCAAGATCTTCTCTCACTTTATGGTTGGGTTACCAAGTACTATCAAACTCATTCCCCTGATGACATTGGAATGTATTTGATGGGTGATTTGCAGATTCTGTGTGATTCTTATAAAGGTGATTCAGGTGTAAGGTTTCAAGTATGGAAAGGTCAAAAGACATGGGTGGTTGACTATTGGAAGTTCTTTCCACTTCCTAATGTTCATATGATTGTCACAACCACTGGTAAGACCTTGTATTGCTGGGCTGATGTTCTTTACCCAATCACAAAGGAAGTAATGCATCTCATGCTGGAGACAAAGTTATCTGTTCCTTTGGATATGACTGAAAATGATCTTCATCTTGCTGAACAATTGGTAAGGTTCATCAGAAGAAGTATCTTGACTAAGAAGGAACTGGCAACCAAGCATGGTATTCAAATGGATTCATATCTGCAATGAGCTGGTCTTGGTATTGTATTTTGTTGTATATTTTTTATTTTCTTTTATATATATATATATATATATATAAAAAAAAAAAAAAAAAAAAAAAAAAAAAAAAAACATATTTGTATAGTTTTGTGTATGTTGTATGCAGGTTTGGTGTTGATTCTTATCACACTCTTTCTGGTCATCAACTTGCCTGATGTTGACTATTCCATCAAAAAGTTGGCTAGTCCAAACGGTACAGCTTTGGTAAAGACTCATCAAATCTGTTGATAGCTGTAATGGTTTGCTCAAAATCATAGGGTTTTCAACTCACCTATGCTTTAATGCTGAGTAGTTGAAATGGTTGTCAATTGACCATGGATTTTTCCTTTATGGATTCCAAATAATTGGCTAGCCCACATGTATATGGCTTGTGGTAAAGGCAATGGAAAACCATATTTGGTATTCAATTGACCAAGATGATTATTCATCAATAATTGACTAGTCCTGAGCAAACGGCTATAGGTAAAGACATCTCAAATCCGTTTATAGCTGATGATTTGCTAAAAATCATGTGGTTATCAGTGTACCTTTGAACACTTGGCTACTCCAGTAGTGATGGCTATTGGTAAAGAGACATCAAATCCATTATTTTCAATGATTCACCTCTCACAGGAGTTAACACACCTGGATGTGATGAGAATAGTATGAAACTTATATGTTTTGATGTACATTCAGTCTTGTGTTGCTGCAAAGAATGGTACTTTTCAATTGTTTGCTGATCATAGAGATTCTACTTATGAAGATTCTTTGCTGCTGATGTTTATTCTCAATCCTCTGGTTTGTGCTATTGGCGATCTATCAAGAAATCTTGAACTTAACTGTGTCAAATTCAAGATTAGGGGAGGATTGTAAGGAATTATTGAAGATACTACTGACTGATACTGGTGACAGGTTCATGCGGAAGGTTTAGTGACTTTCTGCTGATTACTGGTTCCTGCGGACGTATAGAGATCCTACGGATAGAGTTTAACCGTGGATATAACTTATGTATTTTAGGACAAGATATGTAGAATATCTTTTAGTAGTTTATTATTATTCGTTTCTTGTAAGAAAGGTTAGGGTTTCCACTATTATATAAGGAACCCTGGGTTATTGTAATAGATACAAGTTTTATGTACGAGTTTCATTAATATTATTAGTTTATTGATCCATAGAGGATCGAGTTTAGTATAAGTTTGTTTTTATATTCCGCATAATTACAAGCTCACAGAGATTATCTAACTTAGTTTAACTAGTGATTACATTAGTTGGCTAATGATCTATTGGCTCGTGATCTATCAAGGTATAGATCTCTACATCACGTATATGGCTAAATTAGATTACCCGTAGGTTGCATATTCTACTGCATCACTTTGTATATTCTACTGCATCACTATGTATAATCTACTGCATCACTATGTATATTCTACTGCATCACAATACACTCAACAAAAAAATCCTATACTGAGATAGTATTACTGCATTGTGATGCAGTAAGAGTTTACATTGAGATGCAGTACAAAATACATTGTGATGCAGTAATAGTTTACATTGAGATGCAGTATAAAAATGAGATGATGTACAGAATATAGCCAAGTTTACATTGAGATGCTGTAAAAAATACATTGTGATGTAGTAACAGTTTACATTGTGATGGAGTAACCGTTTACATTATGATGCAGTAACAGTTTACATTGAGATGCAGTACAAAATACATCCAAGTTACATAATTTTTTTACATTGTGATGCATTAACAGTTTACATTGAGATACACAAATACAAGCCACTTAAGAGGGAATCCGTCATTATTCTCATTACAAATATATTTATAATTTTTCTGTAAGCTCATACATGATAATAATGATAATGGTAACTTGTAACGACCAAAAATAGGATCTTGATCAATGTTATTTCAATTATTCTTTCTTCTTTTCTTTCACCTCGTCAATCTTGTATGGTGCAGCAGTGTATGCATAAATCTGAAAGCCTGCAAAAAACACCATCTACCTCCACGATCACCAATGCGTTTTGCAATGCTTGATGGATATGTGACACATCCTGCCAAAATGATCTGCCGTAATTATGTCCACTGCCACCAAACCACTGAGTACAATTCCCAGAAAATAAGCATACATAATAGTACAATATTATTGCAAATACTACAAAGAACATGGATTACATAAACAAAGAGTTCCAGGTTCGAAATAAAATTGAACTAATTTCACTCAAATTTAAGTTCAAGTCACCGAAAATTTAAGAATCCTTATATGTAAATATGAAAGTGATTATTTGACAGGGAGTAATAATACTCAAACTATAGGTAACTAATATGGAGTAGAAGATAGTGTTTGAATATGCTTTTGCTACTTGAAGCCATAATAATCACTTTTGATAGCGCTGGGAGTTTGGATAATTTTGATTATTAAAGCAAGTAATAGACAAATAAGGGAAAATTCATTAAAATGGGGACAATAGACATTGGTTTCAGCAACACGTCATGAAGATTTGTGTTTATACCAAGAGGAACCCCAAATTCGCAAACTTATTATGTGTACTTGTGTATTATAGACTACCTATTTTTTGCCAAATAAGTTTTCTTGTACGTTATATTGTGATGCAGTAACAGTTTACATTGAGATGTAGTACAAAATACATTGTGATGTAGTAACAGTTTACATTGTGATACAGTAATAGTTTACATTGAGATGCAGTATAAAAATGAGATGCAGTACAAAATACATCCAAGTTACATAATTTTTTAACATTGTGATGCATTAATAGTTTACATTGAGATGCAGTACAAAATACATCATTATGATATCAATGTTGCACAGTTTACATTGTGATGCAGTAACATTTTACATTGTGATACAGTAACAGCTTCTTATAAAAATGGTCAAAGTTTGCAACAAGAATAGAGTCAAACTTGTACATAACATGAGAATCATACCTACGGGTAACCCAAATGAATTTAACCGAGCGCACAACCCAATGTGGTATTTCATAGGAATGAGCATATATGGCTTCCAAGGCTCGACATATTGCAAATATAGACTTATGTTTAGCACCCCGTAAAAATTAAAGATGAGCAACATAAGTGAAATTTTTTTCTAATAAGATTTAGCCCGCAATATAAATATTCAAGTTGAGTCACTAGCCCAAATGAAAGGCTATCGCGAATAATTATACCTAGGGTTCCAACCAATAATTCTCATTTATACACATAAACTTTTTCTACTCATAACATAAGAAAAAAAATAAGCTTTTAGATCTATACAAACACCTACTGCATCACAAATTCACAACAGGTGCATCACATTGTATAATTAACAATTGATGCATCATAGTGTAAATTTAGTACATCAGAATGTAAAATCAGTGCATCGCAGCCATAAATCCCATTGAGACATTGTATCAAACACTTTGTATGCAACTTTCCTAAACACGTTTTGTATCTATCTTTTTCTACATTTTGTTCCAGGTCTAGAAGGAAACAAGATGTAGTTTGAATCAAACTGAATATAACATAAATAAAAACACAAAATAATAAACAATAGGTGTTTGATTTAGGATCTTACTATCTTATTAGTTGATGATGGACATTCATCAATCGATGATGATGAAAACTCAGTCGAAATCTCAAAATCGATTGATTCAGTTGAAGCAGTGAAGAATAGTGAAGACAGTGAAGAATGATGGTGAAAAGATGAATAATGGTGGTTCGACGGTGGAGAATAGTGGCTCTGATGGTGGTGCTGTTTGGGAGAGAAGAAGAGACAACGGGAGAGAAAAGATGGAGGAATAGAAAGTGTGAAAAGAGAAAAGTATAACCCCTTTAAAATGACCAAAATGCCCCTGACAGTTATAATAAAAAAGCTGGTGGTGGAGGGGACACGTGGCAGCATGGGAGTCCTTCCTAGCCTTCTCATTTTAAGATCCCTTCTCATAAGATCCCATCTATATATATATATATATATATATATATATATATATATATATATATATATATATATATATATATGTGTGTGTGTGTGTGTGTGTGTGTGTGTGTGTGTGTGTGTGTGTGTGGTCAAAGGGTGCACGACGGCACCAGAATATGAGGGAAGGGTGTTTTTGGTATTATGTTGAATTCTGATGTTATGGAAAAAGTGTTGATGTATGGACACTTTTTCTCACGGCATGAGCGGGACGACAACAGGATACCTAGTGCTTTATATTAATTAATTACTTGATTTTCGTGAAATAGTAGCATATAGGTGATATACATGTAAGGATATGGCCTATAGTTTTGTGGATTCATTTTCGTTTGTGCTCGGAATTGAAGATATGACACAACATATGAATGTTTGATACTTTGACAAAGCTAGTTATAGATGTGTCAATTGTATTTCTAGACTTCGTTCTCTTTTGTTGCATGCATGCATATAGTTTTATGCTATATAGGATTTGTTTTGTTACTATATTACTTATCTTCTATGCGTTTACGCTTACAATGTATGCACCTATTGCAGTTTAACGGAATATCCTTGCATGTGATGATACATTCTTAGACCTGTCATTTTTTCTGGCTCTGCTTGAAGGAAAGCGGTCTTTTTATGACCACATACTATTGATATTTAATTGTAAGAGCACAAGTTGTCGAGTCATAGATCAGCTTTTCATTCTATAAACCATAATCTATAACTCAACCCAAAAGTAGTTTTGCTCATCACTCGAGTTATAGGATCTCCGAGACACGCAGTTTTCATATATATATATATATATATATATATATATATATATATATATATATATATATATATATATATATATATATATATATATATATATATATATATATTTCATTTATTCATATTAAAATAAAAACATTGAACAATTTAGATAATACTTTTAAACCAATTTGTGTACATTTTAGGAACTAATAATATAACAAGTGGAATTCAAAAGCTAACAATGTAAAGCAACTAAGACTAGCTGTGTAAAAAACAATCAGAGACTAATTATGTAAACAATTGTATCAATAAGTTAAAAAAAAAAGAAAAAAAAAAAAAAAAAAAAAAAAAAAAAAAAAAAAAAGTTGTTGTCTTCTTCTAGCTAGTCTGCATGAAAGAAGAAAAATCCAATAACCCGAACACAAACAAACACAAACTTGTTATACACACACACACAAAAAGCTATAACATGGATGGTGGGTATAGCGCTGAGCTCTATAACGCGAGCACTGTTACGAGACCTCGCGCCATAGCCTAGTTTATAGCATGTAAGTAGTATTTTCCAGAGATGACATAGTGAACCTTACAACTATCTTTCTTTGTACAAGTTTCATGATAAAATTGATAATTACGTCAATAACTAATACTAGCAATTTAAACGAGTTTGTTTGATTCAAGATTTAAAAAAAATAATAATAAAAAAAATAAAATAAGCATGAACAATATGAACTAACAATTGATGTTATTTATATAGTACGAAAATGAATGAATTTTAAAAGGAAAACAGTATATGAAATTAGGAAGTGTGAATGAAGCAAAAGTATACTACTAAATTTCGGCTGTCGAAGTTAAAGTCAAAGTCAAGAGTCAATTGGCAAGGAAAAGGATTTGAAACTCTCGGTGGGATGTGTTTTCTCATTTGTTTGGTTAGTGTAGGATGCTTATATTCTTTAGGAATTAGGCTGTCTTTGGAAAAGGAAAGAGCTTATAAGGGCTTATAGACAGTGGCGAACCTAGAAAATTTTCAGTGTGGGATTGGGATTTAAAATTTTTTATTGCTTAATGTATAAAAAAAAATCACAATTAAAATGGGGTCGAAACCGAATATACCGAAATTTTTCTACACGAAAACTATATACCCCCTACATCGCAAAAAAAATTTCGGGGGG
Organism: Artemisia argyi; assembly: GCA_030686995.1. Taxonomy (NCBI): domain Eukaryota; kingdom Viridiplantae; phylum Streptophyta; class Magnoliopsida; order Asterales; family Asteraceae; genus Artemisia; species Artemisia argyi. The sequence goes on along the minus strand of CM060697.1, from coordinate 160,956,096 downwards.
TCGGGCGCCCCCTCCCGCTCCTATGTAGCTACGCCATTGCTTATAGAAGCTTGGGTTATTAAAAGGATAATTATCAAAATAGTCCGTTGCTCTGCGGCTTAGGCATTTTTAGCCCGATTTTGAAATATTCTTGATTTAGCCTGGGTTGCCGTGGGCAACAAGCGTATAGCCAACCACATGATGCCACATGTCCTCCAGTTGCCCAAAAATTACAAAAGTTGCCCAAAAAACACAAAAGCTGCCCCTCAAAAAGGACACTTGTCATCATTCGGGTGGCTATACGCTTGTTGCCCAGGGCAACCCGGGCAAAAAACGGGAATATTTCAAAATTGGGGCTAAATATGCCTAGACTTAGGCAACCGGGCTATTTAACTATTTATTCCCTTTTCAAATAAGCCGATTAATAAAATAAGTCTCGTTTGTCATGGGGATTATGAAAAGGCTTATAAAATAAGTCGGCTAAAAACTTAAGCCTCATAAAAGGGGCTAAGAACTTTAGCCCGAGGCTTTTGAAGAATAAATTATTATTTACCCACAAAAATATCTAACATATACAAAAACTCATTTAATTATGTCATTTTTAGTAATTTTGCAATAATAAGCCCCAGCCAAGTTGTCAAACAAGTTTATAAAAATACAAATTTTAATTTCGGCATATAATATAAGTCTCAGCCCCAGCTCCAGCACATTTCGCCAAACATACCCTTATTGTTTGAATTGTCAAATTTGAATAATTCATAGTAACGTCTATCGAGAGTGTAAGGTAAGGTAAATGAAAAAGTAATTACCAAAGTGGACTGATAAGCAACACAATAAGAGTTCACGGTATGGGGTGCCGTAGGGTGTGTTATAGCCATATGGCGCTGTCTTATCACGCCAAACGACATTGAACCTGACATTATCTGTTTCAGCGCCATTGGTAACTTGGTACCAGCCAAGCCATTTGTCATTTCAATTTATTTATTTTTTCTTAGTTTTAACTTGCTTTGGGCTTGGGTTTGTGTTTGTGTGATTTTTTATTTTCTATTATTATTATTATTATTATTATTATTATTATTATGAACAATGGTGAATATATATTAATAACCAACAAACTTACAACAAATAACTAGAAATGATTAGACAAGTCCCAATCTAATCATAAATCAATGCTTCACAGAAGCTGATACAAACAGAATACAGATACTACACTTTGGATCAATACTATCTCATTGCCAAATATTCACCATTTGAATTCATCGAAATCATAGCTTCATGACTACATTTCCTACCCATTTGTGTTTTTTGTTTGTATTGTATTTATGTGGAGTTTGTGTTTGATTGTGTTTTTTTGTTGTTGCATGTGGCTGCCCCAAAAGAGGAAAAAGATGGCTAAATATATTTTGTAGATTCCAGACTCACCCGATGGGTGGACTAATTTCGTTACATTATTTACATATATTAAAAATAAGTGTAATTTAATGATATGTTGTTTAATAAAAAACCTCATCAACGGAAGAGTTTTTTTAAATATAACATATACTTGTACTTATTCATTCATAGAATAAAGATCAGTATTATTGCTTCATATAATTTCCAATTGTTTTTATGTTGTAACTACCGAATTCAATCTTAAATGTGTGTCTACCTCCAACTTTTTTGAGTTAGTTTTTAGGGTACGTTTCGACATCACCAAGCTAAAAAAATGATGTCCAATTAAAGAAATACATGATATTAAGGTAGTCATATTGTTGGTCCAAAAGGTTTGAGTTAATGCCAGAATCTTCATGCTCGTAACAAGGATAGTACCCAACATCACCCAAAACCATAATATCATCATTTTGTAATTTTCAATGTGTACAAATCTTATTAAAGAATGTAACGATTTACAGTGGAATAGCTCTCTGTAAAACTATTCCGGTTGAGCGACAAATGTAATACTCCCTTCGAAAAATCTAGAGGCGGCTAGCTTTGCTTAGAAGTTCCTATGAGAGGGGATTCTATCAACTACAGAGCTAAGTTCTACTTTATGGGTTTGTTTAGAATTCTACTTATCCCAGTTACAAAGATTCATTTAAATAGTTTAAGGAATACTGTGGATGCACATGGGTGTTTGGCCTTGAAGTAGCTTAGCACGTGCCTAGTATAGTAGGTGGAGCGTGCACTTGGCTTTCCAATGCTGACAACTTTTGTACCAAAGATCTTGCTTTATCTTCCTTTGATAAGACATTACGCTTATTTTCCCAACGAGTTTCCCGCCCATTCACGAGATACTAAGTTCCTTGTATAGATAAGTCTTTAGGGTAACTGATGCATTTGTTAGTCCCCAGTCCCACTGGTGTTTCTTATAGCTCCTTGTACCTTGCTCCCTGACACTGCATCAGTTATACAAGGTGTTTCTTCAGTTGGTCTTTGACTTCCCTGAAGCTTGCAGTTGGTTGAGCTTTATACAACGCTCACTAATTTCTTATATTAGTGCGGTTACAACCATTGATGATCATTAGTGAGGCACCTATCACTCACAATCATCAGGGTATACTCTCTGATAACTATTAGGGAGTAACACTTTCTGATAACTATTAGAGAGTAAGACCTTTGATTTTCATCGAAAGGATGAGTTACTCTATGATCCTTATCAGTGAGTGTTGTTATCATTGACTTATATTAGAGATTTATATGATTAGGCTATTTTATATTTAAATACATTGTCATATACGTGACAAATTGATATCCTATGACATATAAAATTACACCTCATCATAGACGTGACAAATCGATATCCTATGGCATGTTGTTGACTCGCCTCTTTCGTTTTGTCATGAACTTGTATCCAAATCTTCGAGGTTCTCAATACTCATTTGTTGGTCAAGTCATGGATCCATTGAGTCAATCAATCTTTTCTATTCTCTCTCATTGTGAATCGTCATTTCAGTTAGAAAATGTTGCCGATAATATCACTTATTATGATATGTCATCTAGTGGCAATGATGAATAGGAATACTTGACGATATTGATACAGATTTATTTGATACGCCTTTAAGGGGTCATTTAAGCCTTAAATCATAAATATATGATCAAAAATTTCCTCAAATCATTTATTTTCTCATTTTAGGTATTGGGACGTGAATTCTGGAAAATGGAGCATTTTGAACGTTTTTTGACTCAAAAGTGAAGAAAACGACAAAGTCAAGAAAACAAGTTAGGAAACTACACCTGATGGCGTCACGCCTTAAATGATGACACCGTTACTTGAAGATTTAAGAGGTGAAAAATATTACATTTGACGCTCCAGTGAACTTTTGAAGATGTTACACCTGACGGCGTCAAGTGTTATTGGAGGTAGGCCGTCTGGTACAAAATTTACAAGAGACGACCCATAAGTGATTTGAACGTGACGACGCCAGAAGGCTTAATTGTGCAACACAAAACCCTAATGACGGCGAGCTGACGGTGTCAGAACTCATAACCTGACGCCGTCACATATGTAAATCTATATATAGTTTTGGTTTTTTCATTCATAAATGTGTAACTTTGTGCAACATTGGAAATATAAACCCTAGTCCGAATTTTACAGCTTTTTTAGGGTTTCATACCCTCTTTTTTTCATGTTCAATTGAAGATAAGTTTTCCTTTAATAATTCAATATGTCTATATGTTGTTTGATTAATTGTTTATATTTTCTTTACATTAACATGCTAGCTTAGATTATTTAGTGTTTGCTTAGATCTAATGAAACCTAGTTATTGATTCTTGATTAGTTGTTTATTGTTTGGTTGATTGACTTGCGTTAGGCTTAAGAAAACTGGCTAACCCCCTTTGTGTAACAAGCTTGAACATCTTAAGAAACGTAATCGGATGTGTACTACAGTTTTATTGATTGTATTTAATACATGAGTACATGTTGATGATTCTGTAATAGGAGGATACTAAACGTGTCGTCATAAGAAGAAATAGATATTCATAGAGTTGGGGATGGACGTACACTCCCCCACAACTGGTATTAAGGAATACAATCCTTCAACTAAACAATTGTGACATTCAACTAATCAACAAGAGATAACTAGGGAGTAGTGAAATCTAAATAAACACATTTGTCTCAATATAAGAAGTTCACCAATTTTATTTTCTTGTTATTTATTTTATTGTTTTTTTTTTTAGTTTAGTTATTAGTTTTGGGTTAGTTGACTAGCAACTAATTCTGCCCACTCTTCCAAAAACCGAGATTTTATTGCTTTCATAAAAATATAAAAACCGAAAAAGAGTCATCCCTCACCCTTAGACCTATTTAACATACACTTCAAATCCTAACGACACTATTCCCTCAAAGAATGATCAATCCCCCGGACATACCAATACTACACTACAACGATCAGGTACACTGCCTGGAGGATTGCAAAATATCTCAAGATCCTTTGAGAGGTAAAACCTTTTGTGAGGCCGCAATCCTCGCATCAGATATCAAGGTTTAGGCAATTAGAGAAATCAACATTTGGTGTATAGTTAACAAACTATGGGTGATGGTAGACATTTATGACTATATGCACTTGAATTATGTGTTTTAGGACCTAGAATGTTTGCTTATCGTACTTTAGATGTTTTATATGTTGCTTGTATGATATTATGTGACTTTGAGTCTTTACATTGCATGAGAACATAATTTGGGTAGTCATTCTGGTCTTTCTTGGGTCTACTCCAACTTTGCAAATCTTCTGTCCAGTTTTTGCATTTTCACGGATCCGCGAATCCCTTATAAGTGATCCGTCAATGTTAGTAAAGGATCCTTAGGCTGTCAAAAGTGTCAAACCCAAATACCAAACCTGACAGATCTGCGGATCCTTTATAGAGGATCTGTCCGTATAAATAGCGAATCCGGAAGTGTAACACCCCCATTTTTATAGATAGCAGCGGAAGCTAAATCTGGGGTATTACTTCTTGATACAAAGTCATAGTAATAGAAAACGACTCAAAAAGAGACATTTTGATAAAGATAAGTTATCATTCATTAAAATATCAGAGTTTTACAAAAGGAGGTCCCAAAATCTATGTGAAACATAGAGTTTGAATGATAACGGGTTTGAAAGTCCTCAAGTTCAGTGCCACTCTGTGCCATAAGTTGCTTAATTACCTAGGATAAACATGTTAAAAGGGTCAACGCAAAGGTTGAGTGAAGTTCATATGTTTTAGTTTGTAGTGGTTGATTAAAAGTTCGGGTGTTCAGTTGTTACACTCATGGTTTATAATAATTGCAATGAATGCAATTATTAAGGAAAATTGGTTATTATTGCAACTAAGCTCATGACACCAACACGTTAACATAGGGATCACCGTCGTGATATTTGAGGAACTAAATTCCTCTTGGGTAGGTAACTTGCCAAGGTTACCTATTGTTATCAAATATAGTGCTTATTGATACCCGACAAGGGCAAACTAACAGGAGTAGTCACACTCCCAATAGATCTATTCAATATATTCACGTTCACTCGCAAGTGATTATGGTTCATGAAATTTGGGAAATAGTGGTAGGTAAAGATACTCGTGCAATAATGAATCAGGATAGTTGAAAAATAATTTTATTATAGCATGTATCCCCCTCACGGATTTATAAAGCATTTAAAACTGAGGCTATGAACGCACCTTAGTTTAGGGAAATCTGATTGATGTCAAAGTGACTCAGATATTAGACGGCCTACTCACGCAACATGAGGTAGTGTGTATGTCAAGTCTTAGTTGGTTTGTTTATATTTCAAAACTCTATTTCCGAGGTAAGTGTTTCTAGATTTAGATATAACGTAACACCGATCGGGCCATCATAATTCAAAGGTCATGTAGTACACGCTTGAGGAGCCAGGACACTTTAACTCGTAAACCCAGCAAACTCGTTAAAACGTATAACCAAATGAAACCCCGCACATGAAGCTCCCTAGTGATACATTGTTAAATAAAAAGATAGGGTTTTAGTTTATATGAAAATATTTTATTTATATCCTCAAGTTAGTAATTTGGCAATATATACCCTTGAGTTATAAACTTTTACGGATTTAGTCTTTTATAAAATAAACAAATATATATTCAACCTTAGACTTTAGAACTTTACAAAATAGGTCCTTATACTTATAACTTTAAAGAAATAACAAAAAACAGCCCTTAAACTTAATAGTTTACAAAATTTACAATATATACCCCTTTGCATGAAAAACATTACAAAACTAGTCCAAAAACATGCAAAGCACATTTTTATGATACAAAAGAGTTTTAAAGCTTATCTTTTATTAGTATAGGCTTATATAAGTAGCTTTAATGAGATTATACCTCATGAAAAGAGCTTATGAGCAAAATATCAAGAAAACACGAAATTAGGGTTTTAAAATGAAAATGCCTTGTTTTTAACGATCAAGGCTTAACCAAGGGTTCAAATAGGGTCTAAAACATCTTATAAACATCATGAAACTTAAATAGAGCTTATAGAACTAGTAGAGGCTTACACATTGAATATGGGTCCATAAGGGGTTTTAGGGTTTCTCGATAAGAATAAGGCTTCGGGGGCTATTTCATCTTCTCGATAAGAATAAGGCTTCGGGGGCTATTTCTTCTTGATGCTTTGCTTCTAATGGCTTCTAAGGAACCTTGGGCTACTGCTAGGAGCAAGCGAGAGTAGATAATTGAGGTGGAGAAGTGTTGTGGGATGATTTTGAAATTGTGGTGTTGTCGTGGTATTTATAGGGTCGATGGGGGGTTATGGCTAAGTATTCTTGGTGCCTAAGTCTTCTATCTTGGAGTGGAGTGCAATGGATTCAGCTTAGAGGCCAAGGTTTGCTAGGATAGGTCGAAAAGGGTGGTGGTGAGGTGTTGGTGATGTCGCGGTGACAAGAAGGTGACGGGGAGCATTGTTGTTTGCTTGGTGGCCATGGAGTTATAAGGTAGAGATAAGGAGGTGATGGAGGTTCTAGGGAGGATGCTAGAGTGATGGTGATAAGGTGGTGACAAGTAGGTGGATCATGGTGGAGGGTGCTTGCTTGGTTGTAGGTTAAAACTAGTTTAGGTGTCGAATTAGGGTTAGCACTAGGATTAGGGTTTTGTTTTAGGATTAGGGTTCAAGATTAGGGTTTAGAATGATTTAGGATTAGTTTTAAGGTTTAGGAATCATACCTTAAGGGTTTGTAACTTGTGCTAAAGAAATGGTAAGGTTTAAACCTAGTTTAGGCACTTAAATGACGTAATTTGGTTAAGAGCTTGAAGGACTTGTACACTGAGCTTAAAGTAGTTGTACTAGGGTTTAGGGAGGCAAATATAACTAAGATAACTTATACATAAGCTTTGAATACTTTTAAACTAGTTTAGACTTGAAATTAAGGTTTTTGAAATAACCGTAAACGTATACAGCTTGTTTTGGTATAATGTTAGATATAGTAGGTTAGATTGATAGAATACTTGATAAAATGATGTTTGAAACATAGAATTGACATACCAGGAGGTTTACAAGATATACACATAGAGATATTTTGCATTGGTAGTTGCGTGAGACGTCTAGTAGGCTATGTAAGTTACTTTCTATAGTGGAAAAGTGTAATGAAGCAAAAATGTTACATGGGAAAATACCTTATATAGATATCGTAGTGGAAATTACGTTAATGAAAATTGCGGGTTGTTACAGCCAGTCATCAAATTCTCAAATCTTATATTTGAACTTTTTCACTTTCACACATTTTCATAATCCCCTTCCTTAATCTTTAGGATAAAACATTAAACCCACTAAATCCTTAAACCTTGGGATAATTCTTTACACCACTTTTTCTATATAATCACCTCCTCCATTCTACAATTACTTGCACCTCCTAGATTTCAATCTTGCTTCTTCTTCCTCCTCCACCATGACTTGTTCATCCAACTCCTCCTCCACACTTATCAAAAAGAAAAAGAAACCCACAAGAATAAGAGTTGAAAAAACTTACATCATCAACCTTTGTACATCTAGTGAAGAAACATTAGAACAACTACGCCATCTCCACCACCTTCCCAACAATCACCTAGTCCACTTAGAGCTCCATCTAAGACACCATCCTCGCAAAGAGCTAACTCCTTACCCTTCAACACTTCTCCTTCAACAAACTCACCCTCACTAATCAATTTGTGTGTGCTTGTTACTCCACCAACAACAAAATTATTACCGTTGGAGCCTCACCCACATACTTCTCAACCGCCAAACCTTTTCACCAATGACATCAATAAAACTCCTCCAATGACTTCTCATCCTCCTCCACCATCACAACTAAATTGACTAGTCATCGAGACTAACCTTTTACCCGCATTCTACAACTCCCAAGACTATCCTTCGAGATTTTTGAAGTGGTTTAATCCACCAAGAAATGAACCTCAAAAACCCCATCTCCAAGAAGTCCCTTGGAACTCTCAAACCAAGAAAGCCAACAACAATTACATGACATGTAATGCATGTGTTGTAGTCACAACCGAGAACACCTCTGGATACTTTGGGAACAAATCAATTTGTTGTTCTCCTACATCTAACACCACTTTGAAGCTCCACCCGCACCACCAACCCTTCCACCAAACTAGGTCTTTGTTTATTATTAAGCAAAATTCACTATTGGAAGTTACTAGAACTATTTTTTTATTTCTATGTTTATTTATGATTTTCTAGGTTATTTTTCTTTTTAAAATTTTACCTTCATTTTCTTATAATAAAATGAGGGTTATTTAAATTGTGCCCTAATGCTTTGTTGTGTCTTCATGTGTTGTTTGTCATGATTGTGGTTGTCTATTATGGTCGGTATGTCTTGCGGTTGTTTATATATTGTGGTTGTGATTATGGTGATCGTCATATTCATGCTTCTGCACACTAACTTTGTCTCGTAGCACGTCTCCATTGCTTCATTCCTTGGTGCCCCAAACAAAGGGGAGCATATGCCAAAGGGGAGTATTTGCATCGTCACCTAGTTTCCGCTTCGCAACTCTACACTTTTTGTTTCGGCAAAAGGGGGAGAAATGACGTAAACTCATAACTAAAACTTGCATACTAACAATTTTACTAAATATGAGTTTATATTTTTCCATAATAAAAAATGGGGAGATTTTTTATAAAAATATCACGTAAAAAAGTTATTTCTATTTTACGGTCTCTCAACGTTTTGAGAATGACAATTATTAAATTATATAATGTAAAACTTTACGTAACCAAGTTATTAGTGAAAAGTTTCCATTTCGACATCAATCATTTAAGGTATGAATAATAAGATCATAAAGCTCGTTAAATGATTAAAGAACCCAATTCCATAACACATAGTATTATAAATTTATATAAACTTGCTTACACATGACTAAACAAATGTTTTCCTAATTATTAAACCATGCTTAATAGTCATCACCTAACCATATATGACAAATGATTAAACAAAAGAGACAAAATAATTAAGCTAAATTCGGAAAAGAATCTAACCCAATCGTACCAAATTTAGTAAATCTTTCGATTTTAATTTTGGAAAGATTAACCTTTATAACTGATCTGCGGATCCACTAGGATGAAAAACTTACGCAGATTTTTTTACCTATAAATAGAACCCATTTCTCACAATTTAGCTCATCCATTTGCGTATTCTCTTAACCTTTTTCTAAATACTTACTAGCATTCATCCACTACACACTCTTTGACCATTCCACTTGTTCTATAACTCATTACAAGTGATCAATCTTTTACCACTTTGTGAACAAGTGAAGAACACAAGAAGAACATCTAGCTTCTAAGTGTTATAGTTATTAGTGTGTGCATCTATACTTAGCTATTTGACTTTGTATATTGTTGTTGTGTCATAAACTCCACCATCATACACCAAAGTTGTTAGTCATCATCATACACGAACTTAGAGAGATCCGTTGGTATTTTTGGCCTTAAAATACATAGTGAAGAAATGTTGGTCTTGCCTTGAGAAAGACTCAATATCTAGCTTAGTATCAGTAAAGAAGTTAAGCGACGTCGTAAGGTTTTCTCTGCCGAAATGGAGCTTGTTGATATAGTGCTTACGAACACTCGAGTTGGGTACTCGAGAAGTGGAGTAGGGCGAGGAAGAAAGATTTTTACCGAACCACTATGAATTATTGTGTCTTTGGTTTGCTCCTTCCATTTCTATCTTGCATTTACTTATTACCTATTGTATTTACTTACTTGCATTTCGTGTTGATTTCACATCATGCAAGCGAATCTAAAGTTTCTTAAAACGAGTTTTAAATGGTAAAAACTATTCAACCCCCTTCTAGTTTTCCACATACATGATGATGGGAACGTTAGTGTAGATGGTTGATTGAATGATTACACTAAAATTAAGGAGGGACGATTGTTATTCAATGTTATCAAATAGTTTTATGTAACTGTAATTTACGTGAAACTAAAGATTGAGATTTCGAGAGAAGTGTTGATAAGAGTTTGGAGGTGCGGAGTAATGGTGTTTAGTCAAGAGGCGGTTTGGTTCGGCTAGTTAAAAATTTAAACCATCCATCATGGGGCATATATTTCACTTTAAACCTAAAACAAAATCACATTAGGTGGTAACTAGACATTCGGGTACCCAGTGAGTAGTTTACCCACAGTTCATGCACTGGTTAACTAGTTTTGACATTTAATCAAGTCAAATCACATGAATGATAACATGGTCTAGAGCACAAAATGTTATTGTAGTAAAACAAAAGTATTAAATAGTAAAATTATTTCGACATAATAGTTACAGTTAAATCATCATACATAATAAATTAATTAAAAATACTTGTTCCACATTTATAGCTTACGAGGCTTTATTAAACCCGTGCGATGCACTGATTGTGTCTAATTTTTCATAGTTTAAATGGAAGCTTTAGGTGCTCGTGTTGTTGTTTTGAACTCGCAGGATGCGTTAAATTATATTTTTTCTCAAGCTAATGCTATTAAGATGAATGACTTTAATTATTTTGTTGGTTTCAGATCTTTTTGTTAGCATTGAGAATTTTAATCCCTTTTTGTTTTTTGTGTTTATGATTTAGATTTATCAATAATTACTAAATAACTATAAATGTTTATAGCATTATTGTTCAAGAGTAATTTTAATTTTCTTTTATGATTGATCCTTTTTTATGGATATAGTTGATCGGGTTATGTTCGTGGTAATATAATAGCATGTCCGTTTTCGTGCACTATTATATTTCATCGATAAGTCGGAGGCAATGACGTTTTTATTTTTACCTAAAGTTTTTCAGTTTTTTGTATGATAATATTTTTTTTTAGTGTATTTGGGCCATTTTTATCAAAATTGACAAACTTTGAGGGTTATTTATGTCATATTGTCAAATTTATGTGTAAATTTATAATTTTTATCATAAGTTGAAGTGTTTTATGTGTTATTATGGATTTTGCTATTGACTCTCTTGTTTATTATTTGAACTAATATTGTTTTAGTTATGGTTTTTCTTTTTATTTATGATTATATATAAATGTAAGCTTAAGTTATAAGTATTTTTATAAAGTTTAGATCTAAAACACATGAATCTAAATCATCTGAAATTATAAACTAATTTGTACAAAAGTTTAAACTAATCCAAACACCCTAATTATAAGCTTAAATAAAGTCAAAACTATGGCATAACAAAAAATATTGATAAATAAATAGTCAATAAACTAATCACCTCGCTTGAGAAGGGATAAGTTACTCTGGTCACGACTTAGGACAAAAGATATGAGTTATATCCTTGTTACATAAGTAAAATAATAATCCTAAATAATTTCCTTCATGGCCCAATGAAAGTTTTAAGTAATAACATATATATCTCTACGTTATAAGAGATTTATAGTAGAGTCTTTTATTTTAACCAAGGTTGTCAGGATCGCGATCCTGATCGTAGGATCGTACGATCCTACGATCCTACATATAAAAAACGAGCAGGATCGTAGTAGGATCTTAATTCTATCAGGATCGGTATAGGATCGTAGGATCGCACGCAGGATCGTGGGATCGTAAACGATCCGATCCTACTACAAGCCCATGTTTTTATCTCGAGGGGAGCAAGATCGTTGTAAGATCGTATGATCGCACACAGGATCGTAGGATCGTGAACGATCCGATCCTACTAGAAACTCATGTTTCTTATTGTTTTTTCTTTTATCGTTAATTTAAATTCATTTATCATATAAAATATTCTATAAAAGTATAAAACTACAACTCTTATACAATAATATATACATTTTCATAGGATCTTACGATCCCGATCCGATCCTACGATCCCGATCTTGTGAAGCCAAAAACGATCCTAGGTAGGATCCCGATCCTGACAACCATGATTTTAACATTAAATTTCCTTGAGGACTCATTGGAAGTTTTGGGTAATACAGTAATAAGTCTATATTCGGATAGTAAAGCCCATCAAAAAATTAACATATGACTACAACCCTAAAAACACACATTTTATAACCTTAATTTTCACACATTTGCAGGCTTGCAACCACACACCCAAACACAAATGCAACACCCAATCCCAACTAAACAAAAACCGCAGCCATCAACATCCATTTATCCAACTCAAACCGAAAGACCAGATCTTTTTATCTACTATCTTTCTTCACTCGATAGCAGAACACCAAACACACTCTTTTATTGATAAACGACTGTGAAACAGAAACATGTTATCATCTTCAAGATCTTGGGAAAAAAGGTCTCGGGTAGGTATCCTTTTGGTTTTCTCTTACAGATCGATGATGAGTTGGCTTTCAGTTTCTAAAGACCTGTAAACATCTTTATATCTCTTTAGGGATATTTAAGAAAACAACACTGAGATCCCTTTTATTTTTGTTGATTGTTTCAAAAAGTGTAGATGTTTGGTGATGGGGTTTTTGTTTTTGTGGTTTGCTTAGAGATGGGAATTAGGACAATGATATAGCTACGCGTTGTTTTGTTTTTCTTTTTAATTTTCGGATATTGAACTAAAGCCATGCTTTTAGTTTTCGGATATTGAAATGAAGCCACCGGATACACCCAAACCACTAAGCACGCCCAAAACTACCAAGCACACCACAAACTACCAGCCAGAGGGTGGCGGCAATTAGGGTAATGGTGGCGGCAGTGATGGGGAATGGGTTAATGGTGGGTGGTAGCAAGGTGTCTTGTGGTAGAGAGGGAGAGAATAGGAGACCAAAGATCACTTTTGCAGATCCCGGTCACCATTCATTTTGATATAAAACAGATCTTAAAAATGATATACAATAGTAGTTACTGTGAGATTTGGGTCTCGATTTCACGATTTTGAGGGTTTGTATATGCTATTTATAATTCTTTTATGTTGTAACTGTCAAGCCCTTTATATTCTTTTTTGTTCTAATTGTCGGAGATGGTTTGTATACTCGCAAATAAATGATTGAAACAGATTGTACACAGATGGTTTGTATTCTTTGTATTGAATTGAAGGCTCGTTTTGGTCTTTGATGTGCCTACATTCAAGTATTTATATGTAATATACTCTTCATGTGGCTTAAACTATGTTGTACCGTACTTTCTTTTGTGCACAAACCCTCTTGCACATTAAATTAAGGGGTTTAACTATTAGGTATAATAGATAGTAATTAATAACATTAATCTAGTGTCATACTTTGATGTTTGGTAATTAAATGTTTAGATTAGTTTATCAAAACATCTTCATACTATAATATAGTTTAATAATGGAGTCAATGCTTGCACAATTACTCAAATATTTACTTAAAACCTATTAATTTGGTTCGTATTATAGCAAATATTAGAAAATAAAAACTGAAACCAAACTATAACAAGCAAGTTTACATGTTTTGTTTTTTATTTATTTTGGTTTCTTCCTTTATTCGGTTTTAGCGGTTTCAGATTGAGCGAACCAGCTCGGTTTCTTGAATTTTATTAACGCTCCAAACATGGAAGACCGGTTTGTATAAACTATTAGCTTGATTTCGGATACCTTAAATGACAAAGTTGTTGTGACGGATTATCCGTCACTAAAGTGTTAACAATTGATGTAACTATCGTAAAAACTGTAGTTAATGAAGCGTCGTTAAAATCTATTTGAAAAGTTGACTTTTCATCAAAACACCACTGGTTTTTTTCTATTATATATAAACACCATTAGGTTTTAAACTGTAAGTACTTCCCTTATGCGTCAACGCACAATAAGAACCTAATTGGTTACGAAATAAGGACATATAGAAATGCAAAGGTATTATCAAGAGAAGCACGACATGATGTTTATTTGTCTTCATATTACACTTTTCCTTTTTTCTCTTTGACCAATTATAAGTCGCCCATCTACCAAATGAGTTAATGTCACACTTACTTTTTCTTAAAATTGTTCTCCACCGAAAAAAATATATAGTTTAAGAAAAATGTATTTAACGCTGTTTTTATTTTTGTAAAAGCTGAAACAAGTCGATTCAAAACTTTGACAATTAATTAATTCTTGTTCGGTATTTAGAGATAATACTTATTTGATTGCTTGATTGATATCACAAGATACATGATACATCTATACACATAATAGGAATGATCTACAAACGGGCTTGGGCCCGATACATAGCAATATGGGCTAACACTCCCCCGCAGTCGAAGCAGGAGGACATCGGACGTTGAAGCTAGAGCGAAATTCTTCAAACAAAGCAGATGGTAAGCCTTTCGTAAAAATATCTGCATATTGGTAACATGAGGGAACATGTAGAACCCGAACTTGACCAGTGGCAACCAAGTCACGAACAAAATGATATCAATCTCTATGTGCTTTGTTCGTTAATGCTGAACCGGATTACATGATAAGTAGACTGCACTAACATTGTCACAGTAGACTAGCGTAGCGGAAGATAAAGGTGTGTGCAGCTCACGAAGTAAATTTCGTAACCAACAAGATAGAGTTGGTTGTCTCTTAGATGACCAAGATAGAAGGCTGTTGCCAAGGAAAACACAGTAGCCCAATCCGAATTAAAATATGCTACCAAGGATGAAGTAGAAGAAGCAAACAACTGTAACCCATAGTGTAATGTACCCCGGACATACCACAAAATCCGTTTGAGAGCCGAGAAATGGGGCTCGCAAGGGTCATGCATACGAAGGCAAACCTACTGGACTGCATAAGATATGTCTGGGCGAGTAAATGTGAGATAATGAAGAGAGCCCGCAAGACTCCGATATAAAGTAGGATCAGATACCGGATCACCATCATCCCCTAGTTTAGACTCAGTGTCAACAGGAGTCCGAATGGGATTACAATTAACCATATGTGCTCTCTCCAAAATCTCAATAGCATACTTCTTCTGAGATAAGAACAACCCTGAGGAATCACGTGTGACAGAGATACCCAAAAAATAATTAAGTGGACCCAAATCTGTCATAGCAAATTCCTGATGTAAGGATCTAATAATTCGCTGCAACAAACTCTCAGAAGAAGCTGTGAGTACAATATCATCAACGTATAATAACAGGTAAGCAGTATCCGTCCCCAGTCTGTATATAAATAAAGATGAGTCACAACGACTAGGAGAAAACCCAATCCGAGTGATATAAGATGCAAATCGCTGAAACAAAGCTCTAAGGGCCTGCTTGAGCCCATACAGAGACCGCTGTAGTAAACATACATAATCAGGATGCACAAGGTCCCGAAACCCTGGAGGTTGATGCATATAAAATGTCTCGGATAAATCACCATGTAAGAAAGCATTCTTGACATCGAGCTGATGAATCGGCCAATGTCGAGAAGTAGCTAAACTCATAACAGTCCGAATAGTGCCCAGTTTAACCACCGGGCTAAAGGTCTCATCTACATCAACCACTTCTAACTGATTACTACCATTTGAAACAAGGCGAGCCTTGTAGCGACTAAGAGTGCCATCAGGTAAATACCTATGACGAAAAAGCCACAAAGAGCGAATAATGTTGGTGTCAGTGGGTTTAGGCACTAAAGTCCAAGTTTCATTCTTAACAAGTGCAGTGTATTCATCACGCATAGCATTTTGCCAATTTGGATCAGTAAACGCATCACGATAGGTTTTTGGTAATGGTGAAACCGAAGATACATGCATGTTAAGACACTAAGTGGGACGATTAGTCCCGACACAAAAGCGTGTGACCATGGAGTGAGTCGAGACAGGAGGAGGATCTGGAATAATATGTGGGTTTTGTTCCACGACTGGATTTGGTGTTTGTGGTTGAGTTGTGGATGGGTCATGGGCTGCCTCATGTTGGGCCATCTGAGGATGAGTCATTATGGGTGTGGTTGGTTCAGTTGTGGGTTGAGGCATACTGGGTGGCACAACGGGGGCGGATGGGATGAATGGCGGATTTATATCGGGTAAGTCATCCAAGAAATTGTATTTTGGTGCCGATGTTGGTTTAGACGTGCCATATGGAAAAACAGTTTCATCAAAGGTTACATGACGAGAAATGATAATTTTATTGGTGTTTAATTCGAGGCAACGATACCCGCGATGATTTGAAGCTTGACCCAAATAGATAGAAGGAGTGGCGTGTGGTTCAAGTTTGTGATTAGGGTATAAGTGAGGGTAACATAAGCAGCCAAATGTACGTATAAGGCTATAATCCGGGTTTTGGCCAAAGAGTCGGGTGTAAGGGATTTCGTTGGCAATAGCAGTTGAGGGTAAAAAATTGAGTAAGTGAACAGCCATATTCAGAGCTTCAACCCAAAATGTTAGTGGAAGGTTGGCTTGAAAAAGCAAGGTCCGAATGAGATTATTGATGGTGCGAATCATTCGTTCAGACTTGCCATTTTGTTGTGATGTTTTGGGGCATGAAATGCGCATAATGATCTAAGAATAATACATAATACTTGAAACCCCAAAGACTCGAAATTGGTGAAGTCCATACATCCGAGTGAACGATGTCAAAACAAGCATTGACGACAATATTGGAACTAGTGAATGGAAGTCTAACGTGTTTGCCAAGCTGGCAGGCATGACAAAGCACGGGAGGCTTCTCTTTATTACATGAAATGAGATTATTTGAAACTAGATGACGTAACACTTCGCTTCCTGGATGTCCAAGACACTGATGCCACGTATGTTGACTGACTAGGAGAACTTGAGGAATGGGAGACGGAGGTGTGACAGGATAAAGGTCCCCCGTGCTATCACATCGGAGAAGCACCCGACGTGTCATGAAATCTTTAACAGAAAAACCAAAAGGATCAAATTTGACAGTACAATTGTTGTCACAAACAAACTGATGAACATATATTAGATTTTTAACAATATGAGGGGTAATAAGTACGTTATTTAAGTAAAGTGGTCAAGAGGGAGTTGGCAAAATGCGACGACCTGTATTAGTGACAGGAATAGAATGCCCGTCACCAACCGAGACGGACGGATACATGCATGTATTAAAAACATTACTAAGACTATTAACTGAAGCATTAAGATGTGAGCTTGCACCTGTGTCCATATTCCAGTTACCGGGAGTATGATCATGTACTGTCATGGCATTAAATGCATTAGGCGATATGGTTTCATGACCCGTAAGTGGACCCAATTGCTGCCACATTTGACCCAACTGCTGCCCCATTTGTGTCGGCTGACCCACCTGAGCTTGTTGACCCGAGGTACCCATTTGAACCTGGTTAGTGGACTGAGGCAAGTATTGGGCTTGGTTGTACATATGTAGACCCGATTGATTTGATTGACCAGGTTGATAGATAAAACCTAGTGGGCTAAAGGGTTGACTTGGTATTACAATATGAACATGAGCTGGTCCAGAAACAAATGCGACAGGTAGTACATTGGTAGGAGTCCCACTTTGTGAAGCTATTTGTCCCAAACCAACCAAACCACTATATCCCAATTTAGCTAACGTGGTTTGTTGATTGTGCATTAATTCCAACATCTTGGATAATAAACTTTGGCTTATAAGAAAAGTGGCTGATGAACACGAACAAAAGCACTAGCAGAAACAAAAAATAAAAAATAAATAAAATAAAATAACGAGATTACAACGAATATAATAACACTTATGACCTTTTTAACGCACAAGTAACAATAACTTGTGTGCGGATTGTAACCTAGCACGAATCACCAACACACTTAACAAAGAAATTTTTTTTGGATCGGTTTATGTTGAATATTTTTGGGTATGGTGAAGCAGTAGTCGACAAGATTAGAGGAGCGGGTGAAGGTGGGTTAAATTAGGAATGGATATTAAGTCTGTGATACCATGTTTGGTATTTAGAGATAATACTTATTTGATTGCTTGATTGATATCACAAGATACATGATACATATATACAAATAATAGGAATGGTCTAGAAACGGGTTTGAGCCCGATACATAGCAATATGGGCTAACAATTCTTTCATGTAACTTTGTAAATAATAATTCTGATTAGATATATATAGTAATCTTAAATAATTTCAACTTTTATAATTAGCACTGGACAATTATTTTGGTACAAACCAAAAAGTTAATATTACTATATATATTATAGGGCATCTAATACGACGCCGTTCGATGAACAGTGTACTCCGTTTTTTTTCACGCTATTTCCGTTAGCCCAGCTTCCCTGATCCAATCGGCCCATTTGTGAACTGATATACAATGGATGAAGGAGATAGATGAACACACGTTTCCAAAACTCTCTCCATCCATCTCCTTATCTATACCACTGCCTTCATCACTTTCCAGGAGGTTAGGGTTTATTGATTTTGCATTGTAATGGGTAGAGGTTGTGGTGGTAGGATAGGGGCCATGGTGATCTTGATTCAGGAGATGGTGCACTTTTTTTTGCCGGCGAAAACTACAACAGTAGCATCTTCCATCAGTCATCGAGATATACACTGTAAGATTTAGTTTACATTGATTTTGGTTTTTTTATGGTTAATTGTAAATTATTGTTGTATTGAATAATTGATTAATCGTATTCATTTTTATTATAGTTTTTTTTTACTTCTTAAGTTTAAGGTTGAAATTGGGCGGATTCAGGAATTACTTGGGCTACTTTGAATCTAAACCGGTATACAAAAGTTTATTTATTTATTTATTTATTTATTGAATCTAATCTGAATTGGGTTACTAGAAATAGGGCTTTTGAAATAGAGTTATTGTAGTTCATTCATGGGTTAATTGCAGGTTTAATGTGATGATATGAGAATGTTGTAATTGAGAAACTGAAATTAAAGGGTAAGCCGTTTGATGTTAAAATTGTTGGTAGCAGGAAAAAAAGAAAAAAAAAAAGAATAAGGGTTGAATTTTGTCAGAAGAGGCTGTTAAAACAATGAGTCTTGAAAATTTTGAACGTATATATTTTGTATGGATGATTTACTGATGATTGTGTCATTGTATTATGTCATGATCATACTAAAATTAATCATATTGTGTCATGATCAGGTAACAACGTTAAAGAAAAGTAAAGAGGTTTGGAACTTTTGTGTCCGAGCTGTCTAGCATTTACACAGCAGCACTGAAAGCTGCAGGAGCAGCACTGAAGGCTATAGTTTAATTTACACTATTGATATTATAGGTAAACGATTAACCTTCTTGCTTTTTGAACTTTCTTTTGAACTTACATGTAAGTAGAAATAGTAATAAATATTAAGACAGAAATCCTTAATTCTCGGGTTTAGGTGTTTTTTATTAGTTTTTTTTATGTGTATTCATTATTACTATATATATTAAACGCCATTTGATACTGCACCGTTCCGTGAACAGTTCCATTGTGGGCTCCCGCCATTTTTTTGGGCTACCTGTTCTGTCACTGCTCTGGTCCAAATCCATCTTATATGAATGAAGAAGACGTTAGAATCTCCAACGCCTCACTCATACATACCTGCAGTCGCCACCAAACCCATCCCTAACCTCCAAAATCAGTTAATCGGATGAACTTCTAAACGCAACCATGAGGGATGCAATTAGTGATTATTTGAAAACCCTAAATCAGGGTTTCGCCGTTGTGGCCAAGGTGGGCGTATGGCGCCCTATATTTGCGAACCCACTTCCAATAACAGGTATTCTGATTTATGGGATTTTGTTCTTTGTTAGATTATTGATAGGTAGTTTATGAGTTTCTTGCAAGTCGGTGCGCCGTCGTTTAGGACTTTCACTGTTTTTGTGGTGCTTATAAAATTATGATAACATCCTTTAAGTTAGGACTTTCACTGTTTTTGTGGTGCTTATAAAATTATAGCCATAAATGTGTCTTCAAAAATATTAAGCAAAGATGGCTATGCTCATATTTTTTATAGTAACATACTCTGATGACAATGTAGTTGATTATACATGAAAGATGAAAAATATATATGTTCGTGTATGTGTGGTGTGTATTAATTTACACACCTTTTCTTTACCAAATATCGGACTATAACGACCAAAAACCCGACTATGAATGCCAAATTTGTATTGTTTTTGAGTTTGTGATGTGCAGGTACGGATATTACACAAAAAGGACAAAAATCATGGAAAACCGGCAAACACGAGCACGGGATTGGAAAGAGTGTCAAGAGCCGAAGCCGGGGAAGAAACTATGGTCAAAAATTCAAAAGTCAACCTTGGAAAATTCTTACTTGTCAAGATAAGCCCTTGGATCCTACTATGGAATTATGACAAGATCTGCCCTTGGATTTTAGTTAAAGTCATAATTGGTCCTTGTAATTTTATTATACAAAAATCTGAAAAACCAAAGTCCAAATACCAAGCCCAACTCTTAAACACCCCAAAGCCCAATCCATAAATAAAAAAACCCGAGCCCATACCCACGGGTCAAATAAAGTCAAATACTTATAAAATATTGTTACCCAATCCCGCCCCCCTTTTTACCTCAATTACCCAGGTTCTATGAACCCTAACTACTATTCACCACATAAATTTCCCAACTAACAGCAATTAAGGACAATCAAGTAATTTTGTACGTGCTTCTAGAAGATTTGATGATGTCAGAACGTGTCAGAGGCTAAGAAGCACACAAGGGTACACATGGCAGGCTAGCATTGGTTGAGACGCGTCACAAATTGTGATCAAAGGGCTGTCAAGTGAGATGCAATGATGGATTGGTGATCAAGGGCTGAGGATTACTTCAAACAAACACAACCTCACACGGATTGCCAACATGGCAATCCGTGAGCTCACCACTCCTCACCTCCTATATATAGATGTAATTGTAGCTTAGTTTAGGGTGGAGTTTTCGAATAGCGAAGCTCTGCCAAAATCTTTTCTTAATTGTAATCGTTTTTAAATTCAGTTGTAATTTCCATTTTTTTTCTTTTCAACTTATATAATATACCCATGGAAAGAGATTACAATAAGATGGCAGGCAAACGAGCAACAAGTTGCACCGCAACCCCCTTTTGGATGGCAAAACCAATCCTATTAAAAATGAAGTTTTGATTCTTGAGGGTCGAAAAATTACTTTGCTAAATTTCCATTTGTTTTAATGAAATTTAGTTTTAATTTTGAATCAAATTAGTTCTAATTAGTTTACTGCTCATTGTTTCTTTATTATTACTGTTTTATCATCTTAATTCAATAAGCATCTCTTTTACAATCTCAGTTTGATTTTTTATCTTAGTCATAAGTTTCATTTTAAACTCAGAAAACAATAGAAATTAAATAGTTTCTGTGCTGATTCAGTTTCCAGTTAAGCTTTTCAGTAGCTTATATACAGCTTATAATACGTTTTCTAGCTTTGGAAAGTGTGTTGTTTTATCCTTTAACAGTTTATGTTCATTTGAAGCTTTGGTCAAACAAAAGTCAACTATTGAGATTAGTGGTGAATTGTGGTGATTTAGACAAGATTGAGTGAGATTGGGATGCACTCAGCCTGTCAAAAGACAGGCAAGCAAAGGGAACTCCCTCTGTTTAGCTGAGGGAGAGTTTTGGTAAAAATTCTTATTCAAGTATTTTATAGATAATGTTTGATTTGTAGTTTCATTAAGTTTTGACAGCTGTTGTTTAATTGATTGTGTTAGCTAGTTAGAAATAGTATTAGTTTATATTGAACTTGTTTGATAGTTGATTACATCTGATTGTTGACATCTGTGTAGTATATTGATTTTTGATCATCTGTCATTTTGAGTTCTTGTAAGATTTAGTAGTTTTAAATTGTTTGAGTAAGCTCCTGTTATTGATATCACAACTTAATTGATGATTGGATTGATAGATTGAAGTTATTTGCATTGATTTTTAGTGGAAGTAGGATATATAGGGGTGTTTGGCTTAACTAGATTTAGAGTGGAGAAGTTGGTTGTTTGCTGAATTTGTGGATCACTCAAGTTTCATGTAGGTAGTAAAAGGATTTTAGATCATAAAATCAGTAGGCCTTATTTACTAATAGTCAAAGTTAGGATTGAATCATGCTTATCTGTTAGTATAGTGGTGATCAGTAAGTAATATTATAGTAATAAGTGCTATATACTCAAGCTAGCTTAATCTAGAATTGCATTAGCTTATTAGAACATCTTAAAGTAGAATTCAGCAGTAGAAATCCATATTAGTCAAAGTTTCTAGATTAATTCAAAGTCAAACTGTGCATTACTTTTGTTGTTCACTGCTGCTGTTTTAGTGTGGTTTTATAGTTTCATTTGGTAGGATTAGATAAAGTGTATTAGTTACTTTGTATCTCAGTAGTGTAAAGGTTGAATTGCACCCATAATACTTCAGCTTAGAACTTAATTGGATTGCCTTTTCATGTCTGCTTATCAGGGGTCTGGTCATATTTTCTGTTTAGTACATTAAGGCTGCTAGTGCTTATTTTAGATTGTAATAGAGTTTCTTTGGAGTTATTGAGTTTCTTTATAGTTGTATAAGTGTTGTACATGGTCTGTTTTACCTGGCTTATTCATTTTCTTACCTTCTCTAGAATTAGCTTATTAGTGTAATTGCTTATTGATTGCATTTCTTATTTCTGAGTTACATTTTATGATTTCTAAGCATTATTGATTTTAGTTTGGCATATAACATCTGTGTTGAAAGTTTGGTTCAGTTTTTGTGGCAAGTCCTTAAAAATAAGCACTTGCCATAAGCTGATTTGCTTGAAATAAGCTCTTCTGCTCATCTTTTCCTTTTCAAAATTTTTCTGCAAGCTCATTATAATATTTTAGATTTTCTGTAAATTTTTCATAATTTTCTGAGTTGATTTGATATTTTTCTTAATATTTCTTCACTTTTAATCATTTTTAAATAACAAAAATCCATAAAAAATCAGAAAAAGCTTTGAAAAATACAAAAATAGTTTTAGAAATTCTTTTATAACATTTTAGAATTTTCAGAATTAAATTTTCAATTTTTCACTTTATTTTTCTATTTTTCTTTATTTTTAATTCATTTTTAATTCCAAATATAGAAAATAAATTCTAGAAAATAAATAAAAAGTCAAAAAAAAAGTATTTTTCTTTTTCTTAAAATTCTTTTTAATAGTTTAAGATTTTTAGAAAATTGTTTTACATCCGTAGGATCATTTTTCAATAAACGTTACGTTTTAAATTTTGCGATTGCATTTCCGTTTTTACGTTTTTAAATTTGGTGCATATTTAGCTTGTACTCTTTACACATTTCATCTTTGTTTGTTATTGCTATTTTCACTTTCTCACTTTTCAATTCACGATTTCACGAATCGATATTCTCGATTCCATTCGCCTTCGTTGGGAAATGACTCGGGTGATTCGTATTTTACGCAGATCACTTCGATACTATACTATATATTATATAATTAGTTTTCACGACGAATCAATTTTTGGCGCCGTTGCCGGGGAAGGCCAAAGTGAATTTTTGAATATCGTTTTGAAAAATCGTGTTTTGTTAAGCCTTCCTCTATTTTGTATATATATCTCTATAAAAATTGAAAAATTCAAAACACTTTTCCTAAAGTATTTACAAAATACCAAAAAAATAATAATAAAAGTTACAGCCTCGACCCGATCGAAAGAAAGGGCATTGTAAACCAAAAAAGTCTCACAATATAACGAAAACGTAATTTAGTTGTTTATCGGACTATTTCAATTACTACAACCGAATAAGCGGGAAATACGAAAGCTAAGACATTAAATTGCTAGCTGAAGAGAGATCCATTCTTCTCTCCCGTCCCGTCGCGAGTAGTTTTGAAAGAAACGGTTTTCGATTAACGTTACGTTTTAAGAAAAGAAAAACAAAAGAAATAAAAAATTTTGTGATAAAAATATAAAAAAAACAAAAAGATTTTCTTTTCTCTTTTCTTTTTCATTTTCTTTTTGCTTGTGGTGTATGCACACCCGATCTACTTTTGAGAGTCTTACGTCTCCGTTCTCTAACCCCGAGCGGGTTTTACGACATACGAGTCGGGTTCATTTCCTTGACGACGAGGAGATGAACCAAAATGAACACAACGGACCCCCGCCGATGGGTGGTCCGCAACACAATGTTATCCCGCCGATGGGACAACAACCGGCATTTGATCCACGTCCGATGGAAGAACAACTCCAATCACCATTCAATGGTGTAAGGAGAGCTATTGTGATTCCGGACATCAATGCCAATTTTGAGATCAATCACGGATTACTCACTTTGATCACGGGTATATCCTTTCACGGGTTCGATCACGAAGACCCTTATGCTCACATCCGAAATTTCACCGACATCGCTGAGACCATAAGAATGAACCAAGTTCCTCACGATGCGGTAAAATTGAAGTTATTTCCTTTCTCCTTAAAAGGAGCAGCCCGGACTTGGCTGAAAAAGGAACCGCCCAATTCGATTCACACTTGGAATGATCTCGCTTCCAAGTTTGTGAATTACTTCTATCCTCCCTCTAAAACTTCTAACCTATGTTCTCAAATCTTTCAGTTCCAACAAGCTTTTGATGAAACATTTAGTGAAGCTTGGGACCGGTTCAAAGATTTGAAGGACAAATGTCCGAACCATGGGTTTACCGACCTTTAGCAGATTGACACGTTTTATAATGGGTTATGTCATGCTGACCAAGATTCACTTAACTCTGCTGCGGGTGGTAACTTGTTGGCTAGGAACACGAATGATGCTTTCATGATAATCGAGAATAAAGCTCGTGTAAGAATGTCAAGGAATAAACCTCAAGTGTCTAATAATGGTAAAAATAATGATGAATTGGTAAATATGATTGTGGCTTTAACAAAGAAAGTTGATGCAATGTCTATTGAAAAACCAAACCATCAAGTAAATGTGGTTAGTCACGGTTGTGAGACTTGTGGTGGTCCACATTTGTATTATGAATGTCCGGCCACCGGTGCTTTTTCTCATGAGAACGCGTATGCTGTAAACGCGGGTAACAACGGTTATCCACAACCTCAAGGAGACCGTAATCTCCTTAGCTACCGTTCACCTCATTTTCTTGGACCACCTGTTCTCGAACAACAAAACCAAGTCAATCAAGTCAACCAGAATCATAATGTTGTGAATCGTAATAATCAAGGAAATCAAAATCAGAGTCGAGCTAATAACGGTTTTCAAAATCATAATCAAGGGTTTAATCAAAACCGGGGTTTTCAAGGTAATTACAATCAAGGCCCGCCTCAAGGGAACAATTTTCAAAACCATCAAAACCATGGAAACCCTGGGAATTTTCAGAACGCTAATCATGGAAATCAAAATCATGGTAATTTCCAAAACCGTGGGCAGAATTTCAACAATAATCAAAATCAAAGTGTTATTCAAAATCCGTCGCCCACGGATGATTTGATTAAGCAATTGATTCAAAACCAACAATCTTTTATGGCAAAATATGAAGAGTCAACACGGTTGTTTGCTAATCATATCAGTGATATTAACAAACGTTTAAATGATCGACCCTCGGGTTTGGGTATTACATCTTTGCCAAGCAACTCGATCTCAAACCCGAGGGGCGAAGTTAAAGCGATCACGACTCGCAGTGGTGCTCAATATGATGGACCCACAGCTCCTACTACCTCTTCTTCTTCGTCTCCGCCTAAGGTAGTGGACTGTGAGACCGAGGCGACAAAGGACCCGGTTCCTCCTATTAATAATGGAGGAGCTGAAAACGTCCAACCTCCAATTGTCTAAAAGTCAAAAGATAAAGAAAAAGTCGTTTTTGAGAATAATGTGAAATACAAGTCTAAATTGCCATATCCGTCACGATTTAATAATGAAGAGCTTCGTGCAAAGTCTAAAAAATAAATGGAAAAATTTCTGAATATTTTTCAAAAATTGCACTTTGATATAAGTTTTATGGATGCTCTCGTGTACATGCCGAAATTTGCTTCAACGTTCAAAAACCTCATAAGTAATAAAGTGAAATTGCTTGAATTAGCCGAAACGCCAATAAATGCTCAATGTTCCACGATTCTTCTCAAGAAGCTTCCCGAAAAGCTTGGTGACTCGGGAAAGTTTCTCATTCCTTGTTCATTGAAAGATCAAGAAGTTTGTAACGCCCTGGCCGATTCAGGTGCGAGTATTAACCTCATGCCATTATCGATCTACGAACAACTTGGAATGGGGGCTCTTAAACCGACGAGAATGACTTTGGAGCTTGCTAATCGATCGATCACTCATCCAGTTAGAATTGTTGAGGACGTTTTTGTTCGTGTGAATTCAAGTACTTTTCCGGCAGATTTTGTTGTTGTCAATTTTGAGGCTGATCCGAGAGGTCCTCTAATACTAGGGCGACCGTTTTTACGAACCGCAAAAGCCCTAGTAGATCATTTTGAGGATACTCTAACTTTACGACATGATGACGATATTATGATTTTTAAAGCCGATGGTTCGAAATTGAAGAAGTATTCCGTCAAAAGCATCGATGTTTGTGATTATACCTTTGATGATTTTGTAAAAACTTTCGTCTCCGACTCTTCCCCATCATTTCCTCCGACTAAGGAATATGATTCTCTTTGGGAAGAGTCGATGAATTTCTTGCAATTGAAACGATTCCGATTTCTGAGACCGACGATTCTTACTTTGATTCGGAGGGGGATATTATTTTTCTTGACAATTTGTTGAACGATGAACCGTCAATCCCTCTGGATAAAGTTAAGACGAAGATTGAGCTTATAATTGACGATCCTCTTGAGCCCGAGCTCGAGGAATTTTTACCAGACTTTGAGAGTTTTACCTTCGATACGACTGAGGAAATGAGTGGCAATCCCACTTATTGTCCTGATCCGACATTTGAAGCTTTTCATTTCGATCACTCGGAAGAGACGAGTCGTGGCAGTACCACTTCTCATGCTTTTATCTCTCTTCCGGAGTTTGAGTCATTCGTTTTGATGAATTTGAAATTGAAAAGTTTTCTAAATCTGAATATGAAAGTTTCAGTTTGATCTTGAAGTTGATCACGATCCGGGTGGTGTTCTTAAGAATGAGAGTTTTAAAGAAAAGTTTTTCCCATCCCTCCCACTCGGACAAGTTTGTAAAAGGAGCTTAAATGATAAAATTCATAATTCCACAATTATGAAATTTTCTTTTGATGTTGATGAGTTTCTCAAGATTGTTATCATGACTTTCTTGCCATTTGTAACGTTTGGTATGGTTTCTCTTACCCTTCACTCCGTGGGGAGTGAGGATGCTGTTTTTGACCCTGGTATCGTTTTTCAAAATTTTCAACATTAAAATACCAACGGTTATCTCTTCGGGATGGAACTTTCACATAAATCATATGTTTTTCAAAATATTTTGCATGAAAGCCCGATTGAGATTATTTTTCCACGGATTTTTCCCCAAGGACGAATTAATTCGGGGATCGAGTCAAGCTACGTGACTCGAAAATCAAAAACAAAGCGCTTCGTGGGTGGCAACCCATGCTTATCCAATTTCATCTTCTTATTTTCTATTTTCTAACAAGAGGGGGTGTCTCTTCTACTCTTGTGTTCCGTGGTTGTTTGTGATGTTTGTTAGGATTGTCCGCGATTTATGATGACTCTCGTGCTCGTTATCTTCTCTTCGCTCGAGTTTCATTCATCGGTGCTTATTGGAAAATCCTATATCCGTGAATCTTATCGACTAACGTTTTCTTCGGCATAATTAATAAACGGCCTAGAATTTTGTTAGGATTACCTTAACCCGTAAAACATTGAGGACAATGTTTCGTTCTAGTCTGGGGGAGGGTGAATCTTCGATTCGATTTTAACCTTGCATTTTTCACAATGTCGTGCACTCTTGCAACTCCGTTTTTTCACCAAAAAATAAAAAATTGAAAAATTGAAAATTTCAAAAATTTTGATGAAAAAGCAATGAAAAAACACAAAAAAAAAATGAGAAAAAATGAAAAAGTTGTGCAAAAATATAATAAAGTTTGAATAAGTGTTTTGACACCTTGTTGACTTTCTTGCTGGCGAGAGTAGGAATAAATATTTTGACTTGACCGGGCGTGTTGAGCTCTAGCTTGTTCCCTTAACCAATGATAATCACATAAGCTTGTGCTAGTTTTGTACACCAGGAGCTATAAAATGCGAATTCTTCCTTAAGAATCTGCAAGTTCCCGTACTTGACTTTATACATGCGCAGCTTAAAAGGTTTCGCTAGTCTTTTACATAAGGAGCTAGAAAACGCGAATTCTTCTTCTAGAATTTGCAAGTTTCCGTAACTGACTTTATATATGCGTGGCTGATTATCGGCTAAGTATTCGCGGGTTTCATTATTTGGAATCTTAAATTGCGAAGAGCGAGAGATGATAGAGTTTATTTAGAAGTTAGATGCTAAACGTGGAGTAGTGGTTCTCTTTAGAGCTCATGAGAGGTACTTGTGGCTTTTTACTCCCATCAGATACGTCTCCCATATATAATAGATGTTCTAGGTTAATTAGTGGTATTTCGGTTTGAATAATATTTAGTTCTTTGTTTTCTTAAGAGAATTTTTGCTTTAGAAGTTGGGTACATATCAAGGAACATCAAAAATAAGAGCAAAAAAGTGAAAAAAATCAAAAGTCAAAAGTTGATTATCTATGTGGTTTTGGAGCTACCCGATAAGCTTCCATTGATGTTATGAGAAAAGTCAAGAAAGAAAGAAAAAAGTGAAAAATATGAGAAAGTATGAAAAAAAAAGTGAAAAATGAAAGAAAAGTGAAAGTTAAAAGTTGTATCGAATAAGAGCTTATGTATAAATAAGTTGTTGGCGTGTGAGGTGCATGTGTGTAATTCTGAATTGGACACATGAGGTGCACGTGTAGTACTCCGCAACTTATATATTTCTGATATTGTATGTACCCAAAATTCCTTGATGTGGACCGAATTTCTATTGCAGTGGTTCTTAAGAGAAAATGAATAACTACTTATCGTTTTAACTTAGGTGTCACTATCGGACTAAAAATTATTGAAACGAGAAAATATGAAGCAATTGATTTCTCAACAAAATAAAATATTGAGATACAAAACCTAGGATATGGGAGTAAGGAGTTTTCACAAGTAACTGTTATGAGTAGTGTTAGCATCTAACTTTTAGATAAGTTGTGATCTCGTTTGTACGCTTAGTTTGGGGACTTGTGAAAAATCAAGGACGGCGATTTTTATCCGTACGGTCACTTTTCTATGAAAAGTGTTTCTACTCGTTGACCCTAATAATTATTGCAAAATAATGAAAGTTTAACAAACCATCACAAGAAATGAAGTATGAAAAGTCCAAAAATAGGAAGTGTAAGTGTAATAAAGGAATAAAAGGAAAATTTTGGAAAATGGAGCGTTTTAGGGAATAAATGATTTTATTACTTCTTTCGAACCTCCTTGCTACTTTTCAAAGTTAGTAAAAAGAGTTTTGAAATTATTTATCCCAAAAGCGTGAATTGATCACATTGCGTGAGGACACGGCAATACCTTAGTCGGGGGGATTTTGGTGTGTATTAATTTACACACCTTTTCTTTACCAAATATCGGACCATAACGACCAAAAACCCGACTATGAATGCCAAATTTGTATTGTTTTTGAGTTTGTGATGTGCAGGTACGGATATTACACAAAAAGGACAAAAATCATGGAAAACCGGCAAACACGAGCACGGGATTGGAAAGAGTGTCAAGAGCCGAAGCCGGGGAAGAAACTATGGTCAAAAATTCAAAAGTCAACCTTGGAAAATTCTTACTTGTCAAGATAAGCCCTTGGATCCTACTATGGAATTATGACAAGACCTGCCCTTGGATTTTAGTTAAAGTCATAATTGGTCCTTGTAATTTTATTATACAAAAATCTGAAAAACCAAAGTCTAAATACCAAGCCCAACTCTTAAACACCCCAAAGCCCAATCCATAAATAAAAAAACCCGAGCCCATACCCACTCCATACCCACGGGTCAAATAAAGTCAAATACTTATAAAATATTGTTACCCAATCCCGCCCCCCTTTTTACCTCAATTACCCAGGTTCTATGAACCTAACTACTATTCACCACATAAATTTCCCAATTAACAGCAATTAAGGACAATCAAGTAATTTTGTACGTGCTTCTAGAAGATTTGATGATGTCAGAACGTGTCAGAGGCCAAGAAGCACACAAGGGTACACATGGCAGGCTAGCATTGGTTGAGACGCGTCACAAATTGTGATCAAAGGGCTGTAAAGTGAGATGCAATGATGGATTGGTGATCAAGGACTGAGGATTACTTCAAACAAACACAACCTCACACGGATTGCCAACATGGCAATCCGTGAGCTCACCACTCCTTACCTCCTATATATAGATGTAATTGTAGCTTAGTTTAGGGTGGAGTTTTCAAATAGCGAAGCTCTGCCAAAATCTTTTCTTAATTGTAATCGTTTTTAAATTCAGTTGTAATTTCCATTTGTTTTAATGAAATTTAGTTTTAATTTTGAATCAAATTAGTTCTAATTAGTTTACTGCTCATTGTTTCTTTATTATTACTGTTTTATCATCTTAATTCAATAAGCATCTCTTTTACAATCTCAGTTTGATTTTTTATCTTAGTCATAAGTTTCATTTTAAACTCAGAAAACAAAAGAAATTAAATAGTTTCTGTGCTGATTCAATTTCAAGTTAAGCTTTTCAGTAGCTTATATACAGCTTATAATACGTTTTCTAGCTTTGGAAAGTGTGTTGTTTTATCCTTTAACAGTTTATGTTCATTTGAAGCTTTGGTCAAACAAAAGTCAACTATTGAAATTAGTGGTGAATTGTGGTGATTTAGACAAGATTGAGTGAGATTGGGATGCACTCAGCCTGTTAAAAGACAGGCAAGCAAAGGGAACTCCCTCTGTTTAGCTGAGGGAGAGTTTTGGTAAAAATTCTTATTCAAGTATTTTATAGATAATGTTTGATTTGTAGTTTCATTAAGTTTTGACAGCTGTTGTTTAATTGATTGTGTTAGCTAGTTAGAAATAGTATTAGTTTATATTGAACTTGTTTGATAGTTGATTACATCTGATTGTTGACATCTGTGTAGTATATTGATTTTTGATCATCTGTCATTTTGAGTTCTTGTAAGATTTAGTAGTTTTAAATTGTTTGAGTAAGCTTCTGTTATTGATATCACAACTTAATTGATGATTCGATTGATAGATTGAAGTTATTTGCATTGATTTTTAGTGGAAGTAAGATATATAGGGTTTGGCTTAACTAGATTTAGAGTGGAGAAGTTGGTTCTTTGCTGAATTTGCGGATTACTCAAGTTTCATGTAGGTAGTAAAAGGATTTTAGATCATAAAATCAGTAGGCCTTATTTACTAATAGTCAAAGTGAGGATTGAATCATGCTTATCTGTTAGTATAGTGGTGATCAGTAAGTAATATTATAGTAATAAGTGCTATATAACTCAAGCTAGCTTAATCTAGAATTGCATTAGCTTATTAGAACATCTTAAAGTAGAATTCAGCAGTAGAAATCCATATTAGTCAAAGTTTCTAGATTAATTCAAAGTCAAACTGTGCATTACTTTTGTTGTTCACTGCTGCTGTTTTAGTGTGATTTTATAGTTTCATTTGGTAGGATTAGATAAAGTGTATTAGTTACTTTGTATCTCAGTAGTGTAGAGGTTGAATTGCACCCATAATACTTCAGCTTAGAACTTAATTGGATTGCCTTTTCATGTCTGCTTATCAGGGGTCTGGTCATATTTTCTGTTTAGTACATTAAGGCTGCTAGTGCTTATTTTAGCTTGTAATAGTGTTTCTTTGGAGTTATTGAGTTTCTTTATAGTTGTATAAGTGTTGTGCATGGTCTGTTTTACCTGGCTTATTCATTTCCTTACATTCTCTAGAATTGGCTTATTAGTGTAATTGCTTATTGATTGCATTTCTTATTTCTGAGTTACATTTTATGATTTCTAAGCATTATTGATTTTAGTTTGGCATATAACATCTGTGTGGAAAGTTTGGTTCAGTTTTTGTGGCAAGTGCTTAAAAATAAGCACTTGCCATAAGCTGATTTGCTTGAAATAAGCTCTTCTGCTCATCTTTTCGTTTTCAAAATTTTTCTGCAATCTCATTATAATATTTTAGATTTTCTGTAAATTTTTCATAATTTTCTGAGTTGATTTGATATTTTTCTTAATATTTCTTCACTTTTAATCATTTTTAAATAACAAAAATCCATAAAAAATCAGAAAAAGCTTTGAAAAATACAAAAATAGTTTTAGAAATTCTTTTATAATATTTTAGAATTTTCAGAATTAAATTTTCAATTTTCCACTTTATTTTTCTATTTTTCTTTATTTTTAATTCATTTTTAATTCCAAATATAGAAAATAAATTCTAGAAAATAAATAAAAAGTCAAAAAAAAGTATTTTTCTTTTTCTTAAAATTCTTTTTAATAGTTTAAGATTTTTAGAAAATTGTTTTACATCTGTAGGATCATTTTTCAATAAACGTTACGTTTTAAATTTTGCGATTGCATTTCCGTTTTTACGTTTTTAAATTTGGTGCATATTTAGCTTGTACTCTTTACACATTTCATCTTTGTTTGTTATTATTGAATAATTTGATTGCTATTTTCACTTTCTCACTTTTCAATTCACGATTTCACGAATCGATATTCTCGATTCCATTCGCCTTCGTTGGGAAACGACTCGGGTGATTCGTATTTTACGCGGATCACTTCGATACTATACTATATATTATATAATTGGTTTTCATGACGAATCAATGTGCTTTACCAAATCATTGTTTCTGTCTCGATTCCAGGTTGATGGTAAAGAAAATAAGGTACTATGGGAGTGTGGGAGCGTAATTTGTAAGAGGATGATGGCACCTGAAGCTATAGCTCCTCGAATACTTGAAGCAAGAACACCTATTCCTGCAATGGCTATTGATTTTGCAGCTATGGCTGCAGCTGCTACATCTGTAGTTTCTGACACCCAGAGTAATCAAGAGTTTTCGGGTATTGAGTTTCTTAAGGTATGCTTGATTGAACCGATAATTGACAAGGAACTAATAATCAGTGATTGGGTCAATTAGTAATTGTGGGGCTTAATAGACAATATTCAAGAAGATATATGGAACTTCACACTAATGCCTACTTTGAT
The DNA here is from genome assembly GCA_030686995.1 of Artemisia argyi. Taxonomy (NCBI): domain Eukaryota; kingdom Viridiplantae; phylum Streptophyta; class Magnoliopsida; order Asterales; family Asteraceae; genus Artemisia; species Artemisia argyi. Next base: position 160,922,726 of record CM060697.1, on the reverse strand, counting down.
ATGATTTTTTTCCCAACAGCTTGAGACAGTACCAAGAGATTACCGATTTCCAACTTCAAATCAAAGTAGGCATTGCTTTACCTGATATGTGGAGTATCACCGGTGAGTTTTCTTTATGATTCCATCTGCTATGCCCTTATGTCTGGTAAAAAACAATGCAATATGCTTTTTACGCTTTAAACCCATGTGAAAATAGTAAGTTATGCCGGCTAGGTAATGGGTTAATTTTAATACTGGTCCAAATGGTCTTGGCAGGTTTTTGTTTACACAACAAGCAGTCAAGATGCCAAATTTGTCGATCAGTATTTTTATCTATGAAATGTCTTTTTGGGTTACCTGTTGCAGAGGCTACAAACATGTCTCCTTTTGTGTCATTTCCGTATGTCTGGGATACATGCTCTTTTTGAGATTCATCGTTTGTAGGAGAATGTTAATCTTATCGTTCTGCCTGCTCCATTTATCTTAATCGTAAGATGTCTATTTTATATATGGATTTTAGTCCAAATTTATAGATTAGTGAAAGGGGATTAAGGGACCAATTGTATTAGCTTACAAGCATCACAGGCAAGTTATTCTAATTAGCAGATCTTATGTCAAGCATTGCAGCATCAATTTAATCTGGCCTGCAACATCTTATAATATGTATTGAAGAATGACTTTTGTTCCCACTTGAACTTTCACAAAAGCTAAACTAATTAATTACTGTAATTTTTATAATACAATCTACAATTTAATTAATCGAACCTGAATAGGTTTATTACTTTGAAATAATAGTTGGATAGCTACAGATATGGAATTCACTAACCAATTTATTTTGCAGGAACTCTCTAAATCTCACGGTCACTTGATTCAAGAAAACTCAAGAAATACGCGACCCGCTTTAAAGTCATCGACAAAGTTTGAACCTTTTTACGACTATTCCAGCGCTCAAGACAAATGGCATACTTAAATGGTGGGAGCAGTCATAGTTAAAATAAACGATCACCAGCTTCAGTAAGTGGTGACGTTACTTTTACATGAGTTACCACTAACTAATGTAAGTTTGATTGTCAGTTAATTTGTTTGTATACTCTATTTGTCAGTTGTAACTTTGCCATTGCTTTGTGATATACAGGATCTGGAATAAACCTTCAAATGTCACTACAATGCTCTTACCGAAGAAACAAATGCATTATGGATTATTTCAAGGGAAAGGTAAATTTATAAGTGCCTGTCTTTTCATGTTTATGGATTCTGAAGAGTGAAGATTATATACTAATCAGATGCGTTTTTTTTTTTTTTTTTTTTTTTTTTTTTTTTTTTTTTTTTTTTTTTTTTTCCTTTGCAGAATATTAACGGACTTACACAAGGACGGATGCAGAAGTGAAAAGGATGGTTACCGTTAGGTATATTGTACTGTCTAATTTCGGATGTTTGGACTTTCGAACGATAGTTTGGGTTGACTAGAAGTAGCAACAGCTAAAACCATAATTTCTTCTTACTCAAAATTGGTTTCTGCAATTGCTAAAAAATTTTATTTTGTTTTTTTTTTAAAATAAAGATGTGTTTTTTCATTATCATTCTTTTGACTCTATAAATAGTTAATGTATTAAATATAACTACAAAAGTTGCACCGCTTATCTATAAGCAAGTCAGAACTTGCAGCTTAATATTTAGACAGGGGTGCTTGCTTTGTAGTTGGTTACACTTTTTTAAAATGTAATTTTCAGGTAGTATGTTGGACTTGAAAAAATCGCAGCGTATATTACTTTCAATGTTATATCTAATCAACTAAGATAGGACATTTATCGTTTGCACTTACTGTGAACAAAATTTCCAATTGGCAGATGCAAGAATTGAGGTAGCGCATCATGCTTTGTCCAACCCATGTCAGGCAGCTTCTTTCAAATTGAAACAATATATGGCTTCAAATGCAGGTAGGACAGTCAGCTAGACTTGCGGTTGGAGCTATAGTTTTACTCAATCGAATGTTTGCTAGGTATGACCCCTGTTTTTAACTATGCATTTTCGTTTTCCTTGGAACAGTTGGCCAAGAAATTAACAAAATAGTGAATTGTATGTATGCTACTGCCATGTAATGATTTAATTTAAGGCTCAATACTTCTGTCTCATTGTTTTGCATTTTTATTTTGGGTTACACCGTTTCCTCTTCCAGGATCAACGGTATACCATTAAAATTTTTCATCTAATATACATCAGTTCCGAGTTATTTTTTTTTTGGGTAAAAGGGTTTCATACCCCGGTAAATATTAGTTCCGAGTTATTTGTAAACTGTATTCTGGTCCAAACTATAAAGCTCAAACTAAACATTTCTTTAAATCTTTGTTTTTTTTTATGGCATGTGGGTGTCTTGGACTAAGGCATGTTTGGTTTAACTTATTTAGTTGGCTTATTACAGCGGGAGACAACTTTTTTCACAGTCCTGTAAAAATGTTGTTGAGGTAAACCGTTAGTTTCAGTTTGCATTCGACAGATCTTCTTTCACTTAGATAAATAAGCAATATGAATTATCGACTGTTTTACAGGCAAGAGCTGGGGCAGGATCTGCAACTCTTTCCATGGTTAGTAGCTACTATAAATTGTTTTAAGTATTCTTATACGATTCAAATATACAAAATAATGTTATTTCGTCATCTGATTATTCTTATTCTAATTCTTAGGCTTATGTTGCTGTTAAGTTTGTTGATGCATGCTTGCAAGGGTCAAGAGGAGATGCAAATGTGATTAGATGCGCTTTTCTGGATTATGTGCATGTTGTCATGTTTGACACTAAAATCATCCTACAAAAATATTTTCCATTATTTATATCGTGGTTATCTCATTCCAGTTTACTTACTAAATTCAAGTTATTAATCGGTTTTCAAGGTATCTTCAAATAAAGTTAGGGACTGTTCTCTAGCAGGTTATAGAATTGCCCTTCTTTGCATCAAAGGTGAGGATTGGCCGTAATGGCATTGAGGAGGTTTACGCACTTGGTTCCGTGAATGATTTTGAAAGGTAATTGTTGGTTAATACCATTTTCGGTATATGCAAATTGTTACCATCCCAAGATTAGTGCACAATATTTCTTAATCGTTGGTTAACTGGACAATTTTTATAGGAATGGTCTGTAGATGGCAAAGAAAGAGTTGGCTGCAAGCATTGAAAAATCGCTGGTTTATGGTATACAACAAAAACAAATTAAAGATAACTAAAAATTTCTTAAAAAATAGCAAAAAAATTACGTTAAAAACCCGCGAGGCCGCAACGCGGCCGACCGGAGCCAGACTCGTTCATAATAATATTGAGACATAGATAATTACTAGTAATTTTTTTTAGTTCGTTTTATTTGTTAAAAACATGTCAATTTAAAAGATGCATCGAATTTGTTTTACTAAATATACGTGCAATGAATTCTTCTCGAGTCAGACAAAAAAAATCTTTCAACATGCGTGCAAAAACAGAATTTCGCTGTTGTATTAATGGCAACACCATTTTTATAAAAGCAACCCCGCCACGTCAGCGCCACCTCAGCTTTCTCTCTCCACAACTCCACCCCAACCATAACTAGCTAGTGGTGACCACAAAAGCGACCCCGAAAACTACAACCAAAAACATACTCCATAAAACAAATAAAAAAAAACTACACACACAAATCTTGCAAATGTTTCGGTTGGGAGAGCAACCACAACTTTGAAATGGTTGCTTGGTGACGCGTCGCTTTGAGGTGAGCTAATGGGGCAACGCGTTGCTTTTATAGGGTTGTGGTTGGGAGGCAACTCCCATTAGCATGAGTCTAAATGAAAGTGCCAATAACTTTACAAATCATCTTGTTTTTTGTTGCAGAATTTTCTTCTGTTGACTGACGATGACTATCAACGCACATAAGTGCTCTTATACAGTGATGTTTTGTCTGCTTTTATAAAATGATTAGGTTAACTTAAAGTACAATTGTGAGGTTCTAGGTCTTTTTGGTTGAGTTATTTTACGGGAAGCTTCTTTCTTAGGCTGTGTTTGATTTTTTTTTTTTTTTTTTTTTTTTTTTTTTTTTTTTTTTTTGCCTCTTAACAGGCTCTGAATGGCCAAAATGTCTGAATCGGTCAGACATTTGGTCGTTCAGACCGTTTGTTTTTTTTTTTTTTTTTTCCGTTCAGACGCGTTCAGATGCAGTAAGATCTTAATGGTTTAGACTTGAGAGGGGTGGCTGAATGCGTCTTGTTGCCTCTTGCTGACACAAATAAAAACCAAAAAAAAAAATAGTACGAGCAAGCAAATGTGCGGTTCAAACATGAGTTTTTTTTCCCGTTCAGATGCGGTCAGATTCAGACATTTACGCATCAGATTCAGATTCAGATGTGCGGTTCAGATTCAGATTCAGACCCTCTTAACAAACAAACACCACCTTAGTATCTCTTGGACTTTTTGGCCGTTGAAATTCTTTTTTATGTCAGTTTTGTTTTTCGAATTTACTATATATAGATGGGAGGCGATAAATTCACGACTCCCTTTTTTTAGTTTGAATACTTGCAGACCGACGGAAATTAATGGTAATGGTTGTATGGTGGATATTAGAGTCGCGTCAATTTTTCAACGTTATTCGTTTGGAGCTCTTTGCCAATTTGAAAGAACGAGGATCAGGCGGAGTCGGCAGGGCTAGTCAAATTAATGGTGGGTACGGCTGGTAAGAGGCACTTGTTGCCAGGGGCGTAGTCAGAAATTTATTTTCGGAAGAGTCAAATTTTTTTTGAAAGACGTCAGCAATAGCTAAAAAAAACATCATAATATATAACTACGTAAAAATATTGTTCATTTAGCGTTTTAATTGCACACAACGTTCATCTGCATCATTAAAATCATCTAAACTATTTATTGCATGATACTGATGTAAAATTATAATATCAGTTTTTAAAATGAGCCAAAAATCAATAAAAGATAAATGGATTATTATAAGTTAACAGTTTTTAAGATGGGCTAAAATCAACAATAGATACACATATCATATTGGGCTTTATTGCGTAATACATATGTAAAATTATTAGGCTTTGTGGGTGAGCCATAGCCCACCTTACCTCCACATAGCTACGCTATTACTTGTTGTTATTAAATTAGCAACCACTACATCACTCACTTCCGTCTTCCACCACAACCGGTGAAGACCGGAAGTGAATCGCTAATAAATAAATGTTTTTATATAATCTATCTATATTCTTATTAGTGTATGTTAATGTAATTAGTGCTGTTATAAATAAATGTTTTTATATAATCTATCTATATTCTTATTAGTTTGCCACGTAAGATCTAATGTATATATTAGAATAATGTTTATCGATCAGATACTTGTACATCCGCAATAAAGGCTCATAAACTTATACTACATATACCTGGTCATTACAAAACTTAGAGCATCCACTATGTTAAACCTTTATAAAGGTTTATAGTTTTATGATGGCATTAATTAACAAACCTTGAACATATCTTCACTATACATAAACCTCATAAAGCTTTATAAAAAGTATGCAAAATTCAAATGCATTAAATCATGAAGAGGTACAATATTCTAGACCTATTCATCATAAACCTATTTATAAACCTATCTTCACTATGGTTTACAAGTTCTTAAATCTCTTCATCATTTTTTAAACCTTTTCATAAACTACTATAGTGGATGCCCTTAGTGAACTTCTTTAAATCAATTATAATTTAATATATTCTTCTTTTTTGTTTTAATACATGTAATTTTGAAAGGTATTATTTTTATTATTATTATTATTATTATTATTATTATTAATGGTGAATGTTTTTATATTAATCTCCATCAAATGTACAAATCATAAGAATAGAAACAAGCATTGGACAGTACCCAAGCTTGATACAAAACTGGAAAAACTATACCACAATCTATACTCAATGTCTAATCTCAAACAATACAATGACTATATCAGACAACACAATCTCATACACATCTCTTGACAGAACAGAGCAATAACTGTTGCATCTTCCAATTCCACCATCAATTCATTATTATAGCATCTACCATCTAGCTACATTTCCCCATTTCCAATCTACTTAACTAATCATCCTGCAACCACAGTAGAAAAATAGATATGGAGTGGGGCTTCACTAGGAACCCATAACCCCTAAATGTACTATATTTCCATTTTTACAAATGACTTCACACATTTAGTAACACAACACAACACACATGTACACTGCTGTATGTATTTTAGTACAACTATAAACGCATTTTCACATATACCATTGTGTTGATACTAGGTATTCATTCATGTTTATATCCTTTTAAACATAACTTAAAACTATTTTTCAGTGTTGCAAAAATCGGCCTACAAGGCCGATTAATCGGCGATTACAAGCTGAACGCCCTTGGACCTTGGAACGAATTACAAGGTAATCGGCCGATTAATCGGCCTTGGACCTTGGAATCGGCCATTAATCGGCCAAAAATCGCTACACGGCCCTCGACCGCCTCGGGACCGATTCACGATTTTTGCAACATTGCTATTTTTATTATATAATTTAATGGTATGAAAGAGTTTTGTAAGTTCTGCATTAAAACCTTCACTAAGTAAACATAGCAAAAGATATTAAGAGGAAACAAATAAGCAAGAAAAACCTAAGAAGAATATTAAGGTGCGAAGAAGGAAAAAAAAAAAAAAAAAAAACTGGACAAAGTAATATTATAGTTGTTGGGTTTCGCTTGGGGCCTAAAATGAACTAGAAGTGGACAGGGAACACCGAACACATATATATTTATAAAGTAGGCTTATCTATAAATGTGGCTCTAATGGATTTGGGCCTGTGCAGTTGATACATCATAATAATAAAAATTATATAATTGAAGATGTAATGTATGTTTTAACATTATGTTATTTAAATAATAAAGGTAAACATTATATGAATCAACTGTTGTTATATAAACTTAGTAACAATATGATGGCACAAACATGTAAATAAAATAAGGGAACATGATGATCTAAAGTCTAAACTGATATACCAAATCAGATTCAGAACAAATCATTTTATACACAATCCCTTTATATATGTCATACAACAAATCCCACATACAGAACAAAATCTTGAAATAAAAGTCTCCTCCTTCCCAAGGGAATTTCGCCCTAATAAAAGGGTTTGATGGTGGGTCATGAGGCGAAATGGTTGACGTTGGGTGTGTCCAAGTGTGTTTCGCTCTTCCCTATTGAGTGGTCACGAAATGCAAGTCCAATGAGGAAAATGGCTGGAAACTTGTCCTCTATTAAAAATATAATAATAATCATAAAAAAAAAAAAAAAAAAAAAAAAAAAAAAAAACAACTCCCCAAATGACTAACCGGGTAATTTTCGATAAAAATAAACACCTTAAAACTGAAGTGATGTGATCTTTTTGATGTTTTATACAGTTTTGAATCATTTGTAGTGCTTATATTGTAATAATGTGGGATTATAAGTTTTTAAGTTTATATCATAAACTTTAAGTTTTACTAATTCACTGAATTTCTTTTTTATTCATTAGGTGTAAAAACAGAATGATCAAATGGATGTCACTGGATTTACATTTTACACCAACAAATCGACTAATCAAGTATGGCAAGCAATGGGAAGCCGAGACGACTAACATGACACTGAACAGACCATGGAACTGTGCAAACGTAATGTGAAACTTCATGTTTCGTCACTTCCTGTGATCAACTTTTCATAGAATTCATGATAGTTTGTTTACATGTACCATTACATGCCCCTTAATTATGTGTATCAATTGGTGAATTTGGATCTTTATTATAAGATAGAATGTAGTACTGTTTAATTAATCTTGTATGCTACCCTTACTCAAAGGCACTCGAGAAATCAATATGAACGTCCATAGTTGTGCTATGCATAGCCCTATAACTTTCCTAATAGAGATAGAAGACTCAACATTGTGATATACTTTGTTTATCTATATGGAAAAACATAGTTACTGAAACTGCTTTGGCTCATAAGGTCAACGATATGACATATATCATTGTTCTACATCGTCTACCTCGAATGAGTATAATATTTACATCACATTCCTTAAATTGTAAAAAAGCTCATAAACTTTATACTACATACCTCTAACACGGATCAACATACATTAGATTGGAAATCAAAGTCCCATATACTTATATTTGACTCATAGTCCAATTCATTGCAAGATGAAACAGAACTGAGTTCTTTTTGAAAATTCATTTGTAATTCTTCGATTTCTCCAAGTTGACTTCCAGTCCTGCCCCATCTTGGCTGAGGAAGAGTTACGTTGGTGCAAAACAATGCATAGTTATTCTCCAACTCCTTCATATTTAAGGATCCTTCAACTAAACTCTTGACCGTCTTACAAATAGCCTCTGCTCCGACCTATCCACAATTTTATGTAACATGGTTTTAGAAATTATAAAAAGCTACAAAGAAGTAAATAAAACTAGAATGACCTTTGATAATCACCTTTTTTTGACTAATGTGAAAGGTTGAATGCCCGGTGCATGAAAAATTTGCAAGCGTGACCTCAGTGGTACACTGATTTAGAAACCAAATGACATCACGAAATTTTGAATAATTGTTCAGTCCTGTTACCAAAACAGCATCTGTATCATGACTCATTTCGTGGATTTGTATATCAATTGTCTTGCACACATTATTGATCATTTGTGTGTGTTCGTGTGATCTCTCCCTACTCGACAACTTATCCTTCTTGTTCTTGATTATGTCCAAGTTGGTTTTCAATGTTTGTATGTACTCTATGGCACTTTCTACTCTATCTGACACGTCACCTACCTGAATGTTTAAAGCAAGTTTTAAAAAAATGCGTCCTTTAAAATAATCAGAATTGGAGAAACAGATAAAAGATGAAAAAACCTTGGAGAGTTTATTAGGTGGGATTAGAGAGAAGAGATGAAAGTAGAGAAACTTCATTTGGTTTCTTCTATTCTTTTCAATAATCTTCCTTTCAGGTTTCTTCAACTTTGAAGGTGAACACTTGAGGCTTGCATCCATGTTGAAACCTAATTTAGAGTGGCTTGATAACTATAAAAAAATATATATATTAAAAGCATGTTATGTTACTACTATATTATATTAGTTACAAGATGCATATGTCACGCGTTGCGTGCAGCGGGTCCAATTGCTGATGCAATTTCTTTTAACATCGAAATAAAAATAAATTTCTTAACTTACAGTAAAAAATCTGTGATAAAATAGTGTACATCGTTATTAAATAAAGGTATTAAACAATGAAGATTTGTTAAATTTGTTTCTTATATTTGACATATCACACGTAACAATGATTCAGACGTATCTGAAAGATCAATGCACACCAAGCTTATTAATACAAAATGTCGTAAAAAACAAACCTTCAAATATATAATGGTCAATATATCATACTTGACCCTATGTGTTTTATAACGATCATTTTGTATTTTTGAAAGGAGTCTATATATATGTCCATGACCTTCATCTCACTACAGTCTCATTTCCATCATACTTGTGAGTGGTGACCATGCCATGTGATCTATATGTGCAACTCTCCATTTTCTTTAGGTACGGGAGTACTTCATTTTCTTATATAGTCACAACGTTAATTTTATTATATAATCATTTTTAATATGTTCATGTTCTTGTAAACTCGTCACTTTTGACATAAACTATGTGAAAATATTTATTAATCTGCAAAGAAAACATGCACGAACTCATTAGACACACAAATGAGCAAACAAAACGTCCAAAGATCTAAATAAAAATACATAAGATAATTTAAAAAAAAAAAAAAAACACTAGAGAATCAAAATCAAATAAGCAAAAAGACCAAAAGTTATTGAATCTAAAATAATTAACCAAAAAAAAAAAAAAAAAAAAAAAAAAAAAAAAACACTAGAGAATCAAAATCAAATAAGCAAAAAGACCAAAAGTTATTGAATCTAAAATAATTAACCAAAAAAAAAAAAAAAAAAAAAAAAAAAAAAAAAAAGTAGAAGGAGGGAAGAAAACAGTACCGTAACAACAATCGGACCGGAACAGTTATAGCGGCATGTGCATCATGCAGATAGTGTAGCAGCGGTGGTGGTGCTGGCTAGAGGCTAGGAAAGCAGGTGGTTGATGAAGAGAAAAGATATGATTTGATAGAATGTGTGTATGTTAAATGAGGGGCGTGCTTTTTATATTTGATTTTTAATCTACTGTTAAGAACAGGTTATAACATGTGCTCTATATAGATATGCATGGGTGTTTTTTAATGGTTAGAAAAGGGAAAGTAAGTGGAAAAAATATATGGTCCGGTATACGATGTAACAAAGCAGAAGGAAATAGGTAATCACATATGATGTCACCTTTCTTTCGTCACTTATATGATGCTTTGTTTTTTTGTTGTTAAGTGGATCGGAGCATCGAATCAGATTTCAACCTGTTGTTGAAATTTCAACCCCGATATTCTTTTCTCAAACTAGCAGGGTTGTATTAAAATTTGAGAATAGAATATGAATGCACCTCCTCAGGTTAATTAGAGTCATCAAGTTAAAAAAAAAAAAAGGTAAACGGGTGATGTTTTGATTGTTTAGATTAACCGAGGAGGGTGTGAATCTTTGACAATTACTATTACCTATTTGAAAATATGAAATTAATACACCCATACAGTCTGATTGGAACCATCATGTCATTCGACAACTATTGCCTATTTGATGCCATGACCTCCAACCCAAATTGAGAATAAAAAGTTGAGTGGATTATTCATTTTCCGGTTTTTAGCTATAAAAAATCTGACATATATCTTAGGTTTCTAATTGATATCACTTGATTCTAAATGAGGTTAGACCAGATGGTTCAAATAGTTACTATGTGATCTTTGATTATTTGAACTTTCGTGAATTCTCATTCAATCAATTTTGACCCGTTTCTCAAACTTGCCCATTTTGCCACCTCTAAGCATAAGTAAACAAATAAGGAGCTAAGAATCCATTTTGCACCTTTTATTAATCAACTACAAGGAAACCCATGTAATCGGAAGCATGATTAAATGAAATATTTATTTTTATCTCCTTTGTCCTTTTTGTAGTTGTTTATACATAGGAATCTAGGCTTCATATATTTATGCTAATTGTTAATGTTTATCCTCTCTTTTTAGTGTACATGATGGGATAGCATCTTTCACAATATTTCACCATGGCTAACTCTAAATGCTAGTAGTATATGTTTCAAATCAAGGCTTACTATATGATGCTGAGCATAAACAGTTTCAAATTTCTACCCATTCCTTAATTTTCCCAGTTATTGTTTTGCATCCGTTAATAATGAGTTATCATATAATCACAGTATCCAATTTTCTCTTATCTGTGATTTTAAACTGCAAGTATTTCCGCTATGCATTAATTCATGATAAGAACTTAATTGACTTGCTGCTTACAGATTGACTTACAGAAATGCTAAGGTAACGAGACATGATGTTTTTTAGTGTTCCCATTAACCTTTTCCTTTTGCAGTTTTTGTTGACCAACGACCACTATCAAGATGGATAAGTGCCCTAATACAGTGACGTTTTCTGCTTTTATAAAAACATTAGGTTAACTTAAACTAATATTTATTGCCAGCTTTGTTCGAATATTAACAGCATCTCCAATGCTATGGACTTTGTCAAGTCCATAGCAATGCCATGTCATGCCACACAAGGTTTTTATAAACTGTATATAAACCACCATCTCCAGTGCTATAAACTTCATAAGTTCATTTTTTGTTAACGGCGATTCGAATAGAAACTCACAAGAAGCTAGAAAGAAAAGTTACAAAAGTGAAGGAAAGAGCGTTAGAAGGTTGGTTAAACCAAGCTATCCAATTTAAATATGATTTCCTACCTCTACTAGAAATCCAATTGAACGACATAAGTTCATAACTAGTATGAATGAGTTTCTATTTATTTCTCTCTCTATCGTTTATACACATGAACTTGCTCATCTCTGTTCTCTATAAAATTTTATAATATTTGTGCTTGAATGGAGGTTTATGGGTTATAAACTCCACATAAGCTCCATGTCACTACGGACAGGCACTATAAACCTTCATTGGAGATGCTCTAATAACTTGAAGTATAACCAATCTTTTTAACTACTATATATAGAAACAAGATTTAACATTGTAATATACTTTCTTCGTTCGTCTATTTATTAAGAGAGTGAGTTGTTCATATTCATTTATGTTTGTTCATTAAGACATTAAACGAATCCTAAACGAACATAAACGATTGGACATAAATGAAAGTAGAAAATCAAACATAAACTTTATTAAATGATGCATAATATTTTGTTTTATAAGCGTTGTTTTGTTTAAACAAACCAGTTTTAAAAGTATACAATTAAAATATATGATATACGAACTTAAACAAATAAAGGAACATAAATGTATTAAACGGTATATTTGATTAATTATGAATGATCACAATAGAGTGTATATATAACATGCTAATGGTCCAAATACAAGCCAAGACTAATCACTATTGGGCTAGACCTATAAATATCCGCTAACAAAATGAACGTTAATAAACGTGTAATCGGACATTTACGAACATAAATGAACGGTCACGGCTTTTGTTCATATTCGTTCATTTAACCAAATGAACATAAAATATTGTACATTTTCGTTCATTTAATAAAAATAAGCGAATATAAATGAACTTTTTACCGAATGGTTTATTAAAAGTTCACTGAACGTTCAGTTCGTTTACAGCCCTACCTCTAACTCAGATCCCCATACATTTGGCTGGAAATCAAAGTTCCATATACTTAAACTGGACTCATAGTCGAGTTCATTGCAAGTAATCCATGCATTTGACTGGAAATCAAGGTCCCATATACTTAAATTCGAATCATACTCGAGTTCATAGCATGATAGAGAATTAAGTTCTTTCTGTAAATTTATCTGTGATTCTTCGATTCTTTGGGGTCCACTTTCAATTCCGGTGTCCAATCCTGGTTGAGGAAGTGTTAACAAGGCATGATTATTCTCCAACTCCTTCACATTTAAAGACCCTTCAAGAAAACTCTTGAGCCTCTTACATATGTCTTGTCCTTCAATCTATCCACGAGATAATTAATGTAAACATGTTATACACTATAACAAACACAAAGGACACAAAATGTAAATGCATATGTCTGTTGACAATCACCTTTCTTTGACGGATGTGAAAGGTCGAATGCCCGTTGCTTGAAAAATTTGCTTGTGTAACCTCAGCACTATACCGGTTTAGTAAGCAAACAACGTCACAAAAGCTCGAATGTTTATCCAATCCTGTTACCATAACAGCATCAATATCATGACTAATTTCATGGATTTGAATATCAACCGTCTTGCACACTTTTTTGATCATTTTTGTGTGTTCGTGTGATCTCTTCCTACTACTAGACAACTTCTCCTTCTTGTTCTTGAGCATATCCAAGTTAGTTTTCGACATTTGAATGTACTCTATGGCTCTATCCACACGATCTGACACATCACCATCCTGAAAATATAAAACGAGTTAAATAAAGTAATCTATCTGCACAAACGTCTTAAAAAATAAATAAGTAGATATATAATTAAGCAGAAGCAGCAGACCAAATACCTTGGAAAAGAGATTAGGAGGGATGAGTGAAAAGAGATTAGAGTAAAGAAACTTCATTTGGTTTCTTCTATTCCTCTCAATAATCTTTCTTTCTGGTTTCTTCAATCTTGAAGCTGAACACTTGATGCTACCCACCATGATGAAACCTTAACAGTGGCTTGTATACTTGATAATTAAGTAGAAGAAGTATTAATTAACAGGCTAGAAGAATAATATATTATATTACAGTATCATAGAGTGTGCTTTATATATATATATAGATAGATAAATGGATAGACCGGCATGATGCATGTGAGTGTTTTCTAAATTCTAATGGTGTGAAAAGGGAACGTAAGTGGAAAAAAGATATAGTGTGAAGGATGAAAGTAATTACAAATTTGATATGATGTCACCTTTCTTACTTCACCTATCTTCTATTTTTTGGTTTAGTGGAGCATCGAATCAGATTATAACATGTTGTTAAGTTGAAATTTCAATCCGAATATTCGTTTCTCAAAATTATATATTAGGATTTTCGTCCAAATATATATCTTTCGGTTGCAAAAATTTATATAAAAATTTGAGAATAGAGAATCCATATATACACCTGTTCAGTTAGATTGGAGCCATATATCAAAGCCTTAGGACAGATATTGACTAGCTATTTGATGCCACAAGCTCCAACACAAAAGGGCAAGTTTTGTCTCTTTGGTCCGTTCATCATCATAAAATTTAGAGTAGAACGTAAAACTCGTCCACGGTGTTTGTCAATTTAGACTCGACCGTCTACCTCACAAACTATTGACATAAATCATTTTTATGAAAAATAATAAAATAAAATAAATAAAAATAGATCTAGGAACGACTTTAGTTTCAAACCAGGAAATTGAAGAAGTCCCAAATTGTTCTCTATGGAATAGTAGTCTAGAGCCAAATGACCCTCGCCACTATAACTCCAAGAAAGTTTACGAGCTCAGTGAGTTGGGGTTTTACTTAACATCTGGGCAAAATTTATCTGCCCACAGATAGTTTTGCTTTAATTCATGCTCCTCAACAATGATCCATGACCATATCAATAGTTTGTGATGATAATGATTCCAGCTAAAAGTTATTTTGTAGTTTTGCTCTCACAATTATTTTCATACAAATATCAAATCAAATCAATTCCTAGCAACAATTCAATCAACCTTTAAACTTAAGTGTATATTAAAACAAAAGAAAATATACTAAAAACAAAATTGGTCAAATTCCTTCAAAATGCATCATACTGGGCACAAATGGTACTTCCGTGTACTGAACAAATTTTTTTCCTTATGCTGGTACTGAACTTTCATTTTTTGGTCTTTTTGAGGTACTTTGTGACCTTTTTGCCTCTCAAATTATTAAAAATTCAGGGGCAAAAATGTCATAAAGTACCTCAAAAAGACCAAAAAATAAAAGTTCAGACCTATATAAGGGAAAAAAAATTGTTCAATACACGAAAGTAACATTTGTTGCAAGTATAATACATTAATAGGTATTTTACCCAACAAAATTCCATGAGATTTAAAGATTTATTGATGAAATCTCACACAAAAGCCACTGTATCTTGTGTTTCTACGAGTTATACTAACCAAGCACAGGAGGAACTAATTAGTATCGACTAGTTTTATGGTACGTTTGATGAAACGAGTTGGAGCTATTATAAGCTAGAAGCTTAATTAAGCTTATATTTTTATAAAATTGTTTAGCGAATTAGTTATAGCTAAAACTTATTAATGTAAAATCGCATAAAAATATATCAAATTAAATTCGGATATATTTTCAGCTTTTATGTGATAATCCATTATATAGTTGATTATTAAGGAATGTTAGTCGTGATCGCACTTTACAGTTTTATGGTACATATTTGGTGATTTGACTAACTATAAGCCCCCATTAGACTATTTCAATTGGCTTGAGTTTATGTAGGCTTATGGAGTATAAAAACATTCATAAGCATATATGTCGAACAAAACTTATTTTATAAGATAGCTTACTTTAAAAGTTCAAGGCCTCTGTAAACTTCTATAAGCCTCGCTCTAAACACGGCCTTATAATCTTGGTGAGTTCGCATAAAAAAGTATGTATCGCCACCAAACACGGAGTTGAATACTACATTGGTTAGCCCAAATATTATGTATTTTCATTAAACTAGGATAACGATTTTTACTAACTTATGTACTATAAATATGTGGTTTGGTCCATTCAACATCATATGTGGTGGTGGTGAGGTTCCAGTTGGAAATAAACGACCAATCAACTGATGAAAGCTACAAGAAACATTATTGCACTATTATATTCAAGAGTAAATTACAACATTAGTCCTTGTAATTTAGCCAGATTTCATGATTAGTCCCCATAACAGATAAATTATTTCAGACCTCCCCACCGTTTGGATTTCTGCACGCTACTATTCCAAAATCCTAATGACCGTTATAATGAGCTTGTTATTTATTTCTTTTGAATTTGTATAACCAGATAAAAAATAACACACCACCACTTCAATTTCACGTTACCAAATTTACAATCCTAGATTTAAGAACTCTAAAAAGGGTGCTTTGTTGGTGTGGCAAACAATATGTAATTTGCACGTCTTGGACTAATTAAAATCCAGGTCGTAGATTCTATTGTTGTCCAAACCATGTATTGGTTTTTTAATTTGCATTTTACTTTATGTCATAAGAATCGAACATCTATCACATATTATTTGGGTTTCAAGGAATTAACTTGCAGATTTGTTGGGTGGTATGATCCTGTAGCAACTCGTAAATTTCAGTCACTATTTAACTATATACTTTTATTTATACTTGTTTTAATTTTTAAAGTAAATACTTTCACGTAAAATCAAGAAAGTTCAATCGCATAAGCTTAACTCATAACCAACACTAGACTATGATCAGTCTAGGTGTTCTATAGATTTTATTTTCTTTTTATACATATTTTATATGTACTATTGCTATTTTATCATTTTTACGTAAACCTTATATGTTTTATATTTTACGCGTACTTAAACCTACGTTTCTAAGTTTTAACAACATATACGCGCTCCGTTAAACTAATCACTCATTTAATATACTAATATAGAGTATATTGATAAGTTTTAACATTTTCATAAGTTTTATATTTTTACGATACCCGGTTTTAAGTTTCGTGACTTAAGGACTTAATGTAAGCAATTACCTGGATCAAACTACACCCCGTAGACTCAATAGGTATCACAAAGCTACACACTCACCACCTCATGATAGAGGTGGCATTCAAAGAAGGCCTTACCAAGCCATATGGCTTGGTAAGAATGTGATTTGCATTTTAGTGATAACACATGTCCAAACCACTCATATATACCCAAAACTACTTATAAACACATGCAAACTAGATAAAATTTTCATCTCTCTACCCCTCTCCTCTCCTCCTTTGCCTTGAGCTCAAGCCACCCCAAACACCACTTCCATTGATTTTCTAGTTACAAGTTACACAACAAAGTTGTAGGTTATAGTGATCTCTACCTAGTTCTTGAGTTTATTTGGTGTTTCTTTGGATTAAAAAGAAGATTATCAAGGTAATTAGGGCTGAGATAAAAGGCTTCTTATAAGGATTTTATAAGGTTGAAATCAAGAATTGGTAAATATTTCAAGAAAGGGTAAAGATTAGAAGGGTTTAGGATTGATTTGTTCTTGTTGTTCTTGTAACTTTTCATCCTATTCCTTGTAAGATTTATGTTTATTTTCATGTTTTTTCAATATGATTGTATTATGATACGAGAGTTTAATTATTTTTATGATGTATGTATGAATATATAAGTATTTGACATTATACATATGATTTGAACTATTAAAACAAGCTAAACAATCCCTAGGTACATGTTTAAAGCTGAATATTTGAACAATCCCAAAGATTAAGTTTTCTATACAACTCAGTGGGTTATGGACCTTAGGTAAATAAATAAGATTATAGACATATATCTTATGGTCGTTTCGCAGGGTGGCGCGCTCCATAACTACTCCGGATGAGTAAATGAGAGCAAAAATGGTAAAAGTTGTCAAAAACTACACATTGAAATGTATTAGCTAAAATCTCTAATTTTTTTTTTTTTTTTTTTTTTTTTTTTTTTGGGTGCAAAGGTGAAATTATATTAATCACTCCAAATATTGTACAAATACAAGAGATTTCTACTAACTGTTTTAGACAAAACCCAAGAACAGAAAGTACAATACATCAAGAAAATACATCCAATATCAGACATGCTTGTAACACATATCTGACAATACTATGTAAACACATGACTCATAATTCTTCTCTTTCATTGTTCCTGTGCTTGTCAGCTTCCATTAGAAGCTATTATGGTCCACCTTATAATACACCTTAACCATCTAGCTACACTTCCATCTTACCCTTCTCCCATACTCACTCATCCATCATCCACAGTAAGCATAAGAGAAAGGGTTAATGGCTTCACTAGGCACCCATAACTTCTCCACAGCAGGGGCTATACCAGGTGTGCTACATTTCCATTTACTACAATGGCTTCACACACACTGGGAACTCACCTTACCCTTCACAAAAGGAAACCTACTTTGTGATATAATCTAGGCTGCTTATCCACTAGCTCCTTTTTATCACCCAATTACCTAACAAAGGCCTATTGAGTGCATAATTAGGAATTACTAGATTCACAGACTAGAAGAATCAAGGTACAAGGCCATCTTTTGTAGGTGAGTTTAATCAATACTTTCAGAATTCCATCAAGAAAGAATTTGAAAGAATGAGGTATAAACCTTTCCGAGGCACAACAGTTTAAGGACCTCTACATTCTGAGCATGTGACCAGGTTTATGAAGTAAGCTGATCACATTGTCATAATCCAAACATCCCTTTTGTGACTAAATTCACTGTTCCATTGACACAGCCTTGTAATCTTTAGTATAATATCAAGGGTTCTGGTTTTCCACCCATATTTCCATTACTGTATCATTGCTCTTTCTGATATTCATGGGGACTTGCCATTGCTTATATACCTCAATCACCATATTGGATTCTTTAACTGTCAAACTTGCCATTTTGAACCTGATATTATTTATGATGTCCTTCAATACTTGTTTGTAATATTTTTTCTCATTACTGAATATCCTTTTGTTTCTTTCAGTCCATATGTAATACACACAGGTTGCAAGCACCAGTCTCCTCATGATACTCATAATGTTGTTATTACAGGGCATCTTGGACATATCAATCAAAATTTCCTTCCAATTGTCAGACCACTCCTCCTTCTTAATCCTTTTCTTCATATCCTGCCAAATAAGTGTAGAGTAGGGACATTCAAAGAAGAGATGTTCATGTGAATCAGGACATTCTTCACATAAAGGACATTGAACCTGTTTCTCTGGATACCATTTAAGTAGCCTATCCTGAGTGGCAAGTCTACCTAATATGCTCAACCATACAATGAAAGAGTGCTTAGGTGTACAATGGGAGAACCATACCACATTACTCCAAGCGACATTTTCATTTCTGATCCTCCAGTCATGCCAAGCTTTGTTGATTGAGAAATTGGTTTTAACACCATTTCTTGTTACCCAGACTGTTCTTTCATTGCTATCATGAATCATAAAGTTTTTAGCTTTATTTCTTAGAGATAACAAATGCTTCCATCCACAACTTGAGTTACTACCCACTTGCACATCCCATATTGTCCTTCCTTTTAACCTGAATACATTGATCCATTTCACCCAGAGAGACTCCTTATTACTTGCAATATTCCAAAGGTGTTTAACCATGAAAATTTCATTCCACTGACCCAAATCTTTTATACCCAGGCCACCTTCCATTTTAGGTTTGCAAATCTGTTTCCATGCTACTTTAGCTTTACCTCTAGTCAAATCACCTTGACACCATAAGAATCCTTTAAGAAGCCTATCAATATCATTCACAACTGACTTTGGGAGGATGAACACCGAGGCCCAATATACTTGCATAGAGGCTAGAACAGATGCTATAAGTTGGAGTCTACCTGCATAAGAGAGCATTTTATTCTTCCAATTGTTGACTTTAGCTTTGACCTTGTCAATCAAGCATTTGCAGTCATTAGATCCAATCTTCTTTGTAACTAGAGGCACACCTAAGTAAGAAACAGGGAGATTTCCCACTTTGAATGGGAGAATAGCAAGAATATCATTTTTACTTTGTTCACCCACATTTCCAAAGAAGATTGTGCTTTTACCAATATTAGGCTTCAATTTTGAGATGCTGCTAAATTCTTCCAATACTTCTTTAATCACTTTAGCTGACTTAAAATCACCATGACATAACACTAATAGGTCATCTGCAAAGCATAGATGAGAAATCTTGAGCTGTTTACATCCCCAATGGTATTTGAAGTCCTTATTAGAATTAATGTGATTATGTAGGAGTTGTGTGAATATTTCCATCACAAGAGTGAAAATATAAGGTGACATAGGGTCTCCCTGCCTTAGGCCTCTTCCACCTTTGAAATAACCATGTCTTTCACCATTAATACATATGGTAAAGGCTGAGGACCTAACACACACCATATTAGTGTTAAATGACCCCTAACTTGTATTTTGATTAGAATAAAAGCTCATTTGCTTGAGGACAAGCAAATCTCAAGTGTAAGGGTATATGATGAGGCGAAAAATGACCCATTTTTAGGGGGTCATTTAAGCCGGAATTGGAATTTATTTGATCAAATATTGCCCTAAATCGTTCCTTTTGTGATTTTAGGTACTTTTGGAGTGAATTCTGGAAAAGGAATCATTTTGGACGTTTTTGGAGTATAAAAGTGAAGAAAACGGCAAAGTTTTGATTTTCCTTGCTGGGAACAGTACCTGACGGCGTCAAGAAGGATTTTATGACGGCGTCAGGAGCAAAATGGATGACGGCTCAGAGAAAACGTGACGACGTCAGAACAAGGGCGTCAAGAGTAAATTTGGTGACGGCCTGGAACAATAATACACATGACGGCGTCAGATATAGATCTAGGCAGTCCGAGAACTTTATTGGCGGCGAGATGACGGCGTCAGAATTTTACTCTTGACGCCGTCACCTCGTGAAATCTATAAATACTTTTCTAATTTTCATTCATTAAGGAGGAGCTTGTATGGAGAATTCTAGGGCCGAACTTTATAAACCCTAGCTCATTTGTAAAAGTATTTTCAAGGGTTTTCACCCCTTGAAACCCTTCATGTTCAATTGAGATAAGTTTTATTTCAATTCATTCAATATGTCTATGTGTTGTTTGAATATATCTTATGCTTGTCTTGATTTTAACATGCTAGGCTAGATCTTTTGTGTGTTTGCTTAGATGTAATGAAACCTAGATGTTGATTATAGGTTGATTGCTTGTTTATAGTTGTAATGGATGAATGATTTCAATGTTAGGCTTAAGAAAACTGTCAGATCTTCATTGTGTAACTTGCTTGAACGTCTTAAGAAACATGAACCGATGTGTACTAGGTTTTTATGTTTGTATTTAATGCATGAGTGAATTCTAGTAATCCCATGTTAGGAGCTTCTTGCAGGCTCGACATAGGAGTGAAGTAGGAGCTTATAGAATTAGAGAAGTAAGTACGCCACCCCATGATTGGTATTAAGGAATATAACCCGTCATCCACGCAACTGTAACAAGTAATTAACCTGTAAAAGATATCTAGGGAGTAGTGAAATCTAAGTAAACACAATTCTCCCATATATTGTTCACACCACTAGTTTAATTTTGTTTATTTACATTTTTGTTATTTTATTTTGATTGCATCTTAGTTATTGGGTTAGTTGACTAGCAACTAATTCCGCCCACTCTTCCAAAACCCGAGATTTTTACTTGCTTTCATAAAATATAAAAATACAAAAAGAATCACCCCTCACCTCTAGACCTAGTTTTTAAGCTTTCTAATCCTAGCGACACTATTCCTGAGTTGAACGATCAATCCCCCGGTACTTGTCACTATACTATACTACAACGATCAGGTACACTGCCTGGTGGGGGTTGTAAGCTTCTCGAGATCCCTCGAGAGGTAAAGCCTGGTGCAATTCTCACGCATCAACTAACGATGCAAATATCTTAACTCTATAGTCAATGAGGACTAACGATGCAAATATTTTAACTCAATTAGGACTAACGATGCAAATATTTTAACTCTATAGTCAATGAGGACTAACGATGCAAATATTTTAACTTAATGAGGACTAACGACGCAAATATTTTAACTCTATAGTCAATGATGACTAACGATGCAAATATTTTAACTTAGTTAGGACTAACGATGTATACAATAGGGTAATTAAGAAAGTTTATGCATACAATAGGATGATTAAGAAAGTTTATACATACAATAGAGAAAAAAAAGTTCATATCATACAATATTAAAAAGTGACAAGTTCGATGTATTTTTATACAATTTTCCCTTAAGTTTATATCATGTAAATAGTATTTTCAGAGATGACATATACAATGAACCTTACAACTATTTTTCTTTGTACAAGTTTCATGATAAAATTGTTAATCACGTCAATAGCAAATAGTAGCAATTCAAACGAGTTTGTTTGATTCAAGATTAAAAATAAGAATATGATACATAGATAGTCATGAACAATATGAACTAACAATTAACTGATGTTTTTTGTAGTATGAAATTGAATAATTTTAAAAGGGAAACAGGATATGAAATTAGGAAGTGTGAATGAAGCAAAAGTGTTTCGGCTATCGAAGTCAAAGTCAAGAGTCAAGAGTCAATTCGCATAGAAAAGAATTTGAAAGTCTCGGTTGGATGCTTTTATTTTTCAGAATTCATTAAAATTTCATATTTACTCAAAGGGAATTGATTGGCACACATTGATTTTTGATTAGGACACTCCAATTAACGCATCAGTCAGTTGTACCATATTAACAACATGCTTTAATTACTTGTATCGTGAGTGTGCAAATAAAAAATAAGAGTGTGCAAATCACCTCCCTTACTGAAATAATGCTTTAAAAGCATTGTACACAATGTAAAATGGTTGTATTTTGGGTATATTTGAAATCTATATTGAAAAGAAAGGGAGATATGAAATTAACCCTATTCTTTAATTAGAATTATTGTTTGAATTGTCAAATTTCAGTAGTCAAAATTTGACAAACAATATTTTTAGATTACATGTATT
This sequence comes from Artemisia argyi, assembly GCA_030686995.1. NCBI lineage: Eukaryota > Viridiplantae > Streptophyta > Magnoliopsida > Asterales > Asteraceae > Artemisia > Artemisia argyi. Next base: position 160,899,984 of record CM060697.1, on the reverse strand, counting down.
TCGTGATAATAATTTTACGCATGCCAAGAATTTTAGGGATAATTTTATCGCACACTATTTCTTATTAAAATGTCAAGTTACTATGTATCACGATGCAATGAAGATACAAAAGCGTTAGTCAGTAGTATTACAAGATTTTGATGATTGGCGGTGAAAGATACTTGCTAATCAGTAAATGTTATGTATTATTCGTCAAAATAATATATAACGTATAAACATAGAACAATATAAATTAGTTTTTGTGATGTATGATTAATAATATATAATATAACATTGCTTATATAAGTTATGGTACTAAAAAATAACACAATTTCATATTTTATAAATCACATGAAAATCTTTGTACTTTAACATGTACGATTCTTTTCAATTAAATTTATTAGCAAAATAATTAGAATTGCACTTAACTTTCACTAAAATACATACATAGATGATAAATGTTAAAATATGCAATTTACAAAAAAATTAATTGTCCATAACCAAACAAAAATTTGGCATTAAACTTATATAAATGAGTATTTTAAATAATCATGCGTGCAAGAATTAATGTTTAATGATACATAACATTAACCATTTGTACGTATTGCATATTAATTTGTATTTCTTAAAACTTAAAAATACATTTAATGAAAGAAAAGTCATTCCTATATTATATGTAGTATAGATTTAGGGAATTGATATGTACACATAGCATTTTTTATTCATACACATAAATTATTGTCTATTGACTATCATACCTTTATTTTGTTATAAGTCATATTAACGTAAAACTAGAAGGGTACCCGCGCAATGCGGCGGCGGGTACTCGATAACTATTTTGTGGTTAGCAAATGTTTTTCTTTAGACACTATATATATCACGAAATGAACCTCCAATATCCCCTTTCGTTTTTGTTATTTGAATAAAGTACTCGGCTTCCAGATCGTTTCATCGGTCCCGGGTAGGTCTTTAATGTGTGTGTATATATATATATATATATATATATATATATATATATATATATATATATATATATATATATATATATATATATATATATATTAAAACTTTTTTTAAATGAAATGTAGCCAATACATTTCATTTAAAAAAAGTTTTAATAATATACAGTTCAGTCCATGCGGTAAGTCCCTGACACATATTTTCCCCCTGTCCCAACCCTTTTTTTCAAAGGAAATATAGCCAATTGGCTACATTGTAATGTAGCTATATATATATATATATATATATATATATATATATATATATATATATATATATATATATATATATATATATATTTCAGTTTCATATGTTACAAGCAGTGTTGAAAAAATCGGCCTACAAGGCCGATTAATCGGCGATTACAAGCTGAACGGCCTTGGACCTTGGAGCGAATTACAAGGTAATCGGCCGATTAATCGGCCTTGGACCTTGGAATCGGCGATTAATCGGCCAAAAATCGCTACATGGCCCTCGACCGCCTCGGGACCGATTCACGATTTTTGCAACATTGGTTACAAGTATTGGTTGGCGTTTACAATAGACTTATAATGGGCTGTAAATGAACTTGTAATATGTGTTACATCTACGTTTGAAATAGCTAAACTTTTAAGCTTTAATGGGTTGTTATAAGTTAATGGACTCTTACAATACATCTAATTTCCTAGATATTAAAAAGTCCGAATTTTTAATAGCAAAATTAATACATTTAACTTTGGGCTGAAACCTCTTTATATATAATTTTCTTTTTGTGGAAATGTTTTTGGTCTTATTTTTATAAGATTTCTAAATTTAGATGTCCTAAATACATTATAAGTTAGTAAAGATAAATCCAGTTAAAAGTTTTCAACCGTAATCAATTGGTTGGAACGTATATAGCATGAAATGAGTTTTATATGTTTGCCATGTGGTAATGGAACGTATAAAGCATGAAATGAGTTTTATATGTTTGCCATGTGGTAATGACCTCTTTAACTGTTTGACACTGATAGTGCTTACTGTCTTGCAATGGTAAAGAAGATTGAAAGTGGTGATTTTTGGTATGTTGAATAACTCTCTTATTGCAATGCATGAAAAAATAGAGACTTGTATATTGAAAGTGGTGATAACTCTTATTGCAATGCATGAAAAACTAGAGACTTGTATAGAACAACAACATGGACATTAATGATCACATGTCTTTTTCGACCATGTTTATAGTCACAAAACAACAACATGGACATTAATGGTCACATATTACAGTCACAATGGCTTCTATCGAAAAGCATTAGACTTGTTATAAAAGATGAAAGATTCTAAAACAAAACCAGATGCAATCGCCCTAATAAATGTTTTGTTTGTTTTTTACTTGACTGACTTATCTAAAAGTAAGGTAAATCAATTTACGAGTTCGTTATCTGAAATCATATAGACATGTTGTTTTGTTTTTCGCTGTCAAATAGAGTCGGTTAAAAAGAAGTGACAATTAACTGAAAGTATAAAATTGATGATTTTGGTTATTAGAAACACGATTAAGGACATTAAAATTGAGGCGAATGAGGTGACGAGAGGCAAACATAAACGATGGGCTTCCTGCACGTTTTGAGAAGGAGGTTAAATTATAATCCCTCCTAAATTATAAACTAAATAATATATATAAGGGATGGCATAATAGTCAATTTACAAATGTTTTTATGTGTACAAATCAAATTCATATGTTTATAAATCAATTCTTATAGATTTAATTTGTCAAATTTTACTTTTGTATAGATTTAACTGATGTGAGGTTTGCAAGACCTCAAACAAGTTTTACAATCCTCCTAAGCAGTTTACAATCCTCCTAAGCAGTTCATCCTCATAGGCAGTTCATCTATGTTGCAAGACCTCAAAGAAGTTTGACACTATGTTGGTTGTGGAGAGAGACACTAACGTGACGTTGACTTGACTGTGATAATATTGGTCACTATTACCATTAGCCTTAGAGTTAGAAAGATAATTGTGCTGTTAGAAAAAAATAGTATTTTTTAAAAAAGTATATGCAAAAAATAGCGGTTATAAGATGTGTGAGAAAACATTTGCAAACCCCACATCAGTTAAATCGTGTCCTAATAGTTCATCTAAGATGTTACACGTTTTATGAAAAACAAGCGAAAGTTTATATAGATTTACAAGGGTGACGGTATCACGTTATGGGTTGTGACGCCATCAGCCCGCCGCAATTAGGGTTTTGTCCTTTGCAAGTCGCCGCTGTTATGCCATCCCATTTGATCTCTGATGCCATCAGGTGGGTCTTGATGCCGTCTCTTTATAAAACTTCTAAGTTGTCACGTATAAAATTAACTCTAAATCTTGGTCTTCAAATACAAGTGACGCCGTCAGGAAGCTTTTCTTGGCAAATTCGCGACTTGGTCGTTTTTCTTCATTTCTTCGTCCAAAATGGCCCTAAATGCGCCGGTTTTCATATTTTGCGTCCCAAATACCTAAAATGCAAAAAGAAACAATTTACGTCAATATTTGATAAAAAAAACATAAGACTTTTTGGCTTAAATAACCCCTTAAAATGTATCAAATAAATCATTATTATAAACTTTTTTTTTTTTTTTATTATATTGATTATAGTGCCTAACAATTAGAGGTGACAAAACGGGCAGGCCGGGCGGGCACGGGCTAGAATGGGCACGTGCTTGAACGGGGTATGGACTAAACGGGTACGAGCCAAACAGGCACAGGTTATACAAACCGCTTTATAGAAGACTAAAAATGATGAAATAAATTGCTTAAACATAAAGCATTTATATTTAAAATTAAAAAAAAAAAAAAAAAAACTAAAAATAAAAACGATTATAATGTTTTCTAATTAAGAAAAAATATATGCCCGTTAGTGCCCATTTAACTTTTCAATTGGCTAAATATGCCTATTTCAGAAGAAAGGTGGGGCTAAATGTGCCCAAGTATTTTACAAAGTAGACAAAATTAGCCATTTTTTTTTTTTTTTTTTTTTTTTGCACAAATTGCCACCTCTACTTACAATTCCTAATGTATGTGTATGTTTTGTCGAAATCGAATCATCAATTGATGAATCCAGAGCCAAATTTTCATCTTCCAAGTGAGAAAAATAAATACGTTACCATGAAACCATAATCAAATTGAAAAAAATAGGGTTTTGCGTAAATTTGACAATTTTGTGTTTGTTTCCTGTAAGGGTGGAAGGATTCTCATCGAATATGGGTTTCAAACAAGAATTTGACATTTTTTTTTTTCAATTGAATTAAGGGTTTCTAACAAGAGTTACCTGAGAATGAGACAATTATTTGATAAATTTCATGCATGACTTTGTTATAAAAAACCAAGATGGGTTTTCTAAATTTGTTGGTTTTTTGTTGACCTTGTATCTTATAAATTGTTGTGAAAAATACAATAGTAACTATCAAGCATTCTGATTAATATAATAGGCAAATTAAAAGTTGGGTGTATATAAAAGAAAAATGTGACAAGTTTGATATATTTTTAAGCAATTGCCCTTTTAACTATCATTGTTGTCGTTAACGGTCATTTAAGTATTATTCTTATTTTCTTCTCTTGATCAATCCTGCAATCAGATTAGTACTAAATCCACACAAATAACATAATAATCTATATAATATAAGAGATATATGATATATAATTGAGGGAATAAATATGTGTAATTAGAGCGTTATCACTTCCCCAATAACTAAACCATATTTGGTTTGAGGAACGTACAATTGTTCCAGACTAGGCTGCAGGTCAGCCATACAAAGCTTTTCCGCAATCTCAGCATCAAGATAAAGAAGGTGCATAACATCCTTAATATCAAAATCATTATGCAATGACAAATCTGCCAATAAGGGGAACTCAAGTTCACGAAACACCCGATAAGCAGAGTCATATTCCGCTTCCGCAGCGGGCTTATAGGCAGTAATTTCCGTCAGTTTTGTGCCCGCCTTGCCATGCTCAATGCTAGCAGCCAAGCCTTTCTGAATGCCCTTCATAACGGGGCAACTCAAAAGTTTCCCCAACATCATACAATACTCCACAGAATTCAAACACTTAGTAAGGAGTAACTTCATGCCATGCACTAACAGCCACCTATAGAGGTGGCAAAACGGGCGGGCACGGGCACGGGCACGAGCTAGAATGGGCACGGGCTAGAACGGGCACAGGCTGACACGGGGCAAACGGGCACATATTATGCAAATCGCTTTATAGAAGAGTAAAATTGACGAAATAAATTCCTTAAACGTTACACTTCATTTATATTTAAAAAATTATATATATATATATATATATATATATATATATATACATATACATACATACATACATACATACATATATATATATATATATATATATATATATATATATATACATATACATACATACATACATACATACATATATATATATATATATATATATATATATATATATATATATATATATATATATATATATATATATATATATATATATTGGAGGCTTTATTTTCAGAACCCTGTTAAGTGCGGGAACTGCGAGAATTCCAATTTTGCATTAGAAACATGCATGTTCATATAAAACATGTATGTTTTCTTACATACACCTTAATACACATACCTGCGTAACATACATGTTCACATAAAACCATTTTGCATTGATATGTTACACTTAATAGGGTTGTATATGAACATGTATGTTACGCAGGTATGTGTATTAAGGTATATATAAGAAAACATACATGTTTTATATAAACATACATGTTTTCTAATGCAAAATTGGAGTTCTCGCAGTTCCCGCATTTAACAGGGTTCTGAAAATAAAGATACACTATATATATATATATATATATATATATATATATATATATATATATATATATATATATATATATATATATATATATATATAAGTTCTTCTTTAAAACGATTATAATGTTATCCAATTAAAAGAAAATATGAGCCCGTTAGTGCCCATTTAACTTTTCAATGGGCTAAATATGTCAATTTCAAAAAAAGGAGGGGGCTAAATGTGACCACGTCTTTTACAAAATAGCCAAAATTAGCCCATTTTTTTATTTTGGGCACAAATTGCCACCTCTAGCCACCTGCGACCAGCGATAGCAGAAAGGAAGCAAGGGTAAAAGTTCTCGTCGAGATACACAGCTATGTCCACAAGACGAGAATCTAACTGGGACAGCTTGTCAGTAACCTCATTCAGTTGAGCATCATGATTCTCCTTAAAAAGACTCTTCAAAGTTTCAAGCACAGCTTCATGAAGACGCACCTTTTTAAAACAAAAAGAAAGGATGAAGGGTCAATAGACAAACATAAATATAACTTTAACACAAAATAAAGCACCAAACATACCTGATCAGAGAGATTCTTATTTTTACACTTTAAATCGGTAACATCAGCACTTAAGTCGGCAAGCTTAGGGTCCTTGTCTTCTAAAGAAGAGCGAAGCTCCATTATTTCCATAGAAAAAGCTGGACGCTCCACTTCAAAGGACAAAGCCTGATCATTTGAGGACGCGTGCAAGTCCGCAAGCTTCGTCCTAAAAGAATCACGCTCTCCTACAAGCGTTACAGTCTTTTCCTTTAGCGAAGATATCTCGGCCACATAAGGATTATCTGAGGACTCTGCAAAAGTACTTCGAGTACGAAGGCAAGTTACCTCCTCGACCTCGGCCTTCGCCGATGCTAGCTCAACTTTCAATCTCTGAACCTCCTCATCCTTTACCTCTAGATGCTTACCGCGATGGTCATAAAGAGAAGAAAACTTATGCCTCTAGGCAATATTATGTTCAGCCCGCATTCGCAGCTCCACACTGAAGGCAATTTGGCGAGCAGATAAAAAAATTAAACTCCTCAAAAAAGCATTCATAATCCATCCCGCGAACCTCAGCAAAGATGCCGGCGGAGCAAACCCATCAATAATCTCCCGGCAATCAACGGCATTAGTCAAACGAGAACCACGAGAAACATTCCACTCTGGAATAAAAACTTCGCCAAACACATTCGGATCTACATCCGCAGCAGAACGAATATGGCCATAAGGAAACTCATCCCCAGAAAAACCCGCTTGGTCACTAATGCCAAACATCAAACAACCAATGGGTAAAGAAACATCCGGAACAGGAGATGACTCATAAGTTTTCCCTTATCTTTCCCTTTTGACGGCGAACAAGTAACAAATGTCGTGGCCGTCGGGGCTACTGACGCTGCTAAACGGAAGAACTGAAAAAAGAACTAACCAACATAGTGTAATAGCACAACCAACATCACCACCAAAACATAACTCACTTAAACACAAATATATCCCATAAAAAACAAAATCACAAACACATACAAAACAACAACTTTCACAACTCAGTCGTCTAAACTACTGATGTGATGTGCTATGTCGTTGTAGAATATCCTTACTCAAGTTTTAAATTTATAATAGTCGACTTATCCTATAACACACACTAACGAGTAGTGTACCCAATCAATGTAGGCAAGTTGGTAAGTAGAGTGTCGATCACTAAGAGTGGAACGTTAATACCTAGGATGTTTATCAGTATTTTAATATCAAAGTTAGTTTTACAATCAAATATAACGCAGGGGGTTTTCAGTCTGAGAGACTGGCACGAATTGGTTTGATTAAATAAACTAAAACTATTGAGCAAGAATACAACGAATGGCGAACACGTACATAGATAGATAATAAATACAGATAGAAGGCCTGACTAATGATTAAGTAGCTTGTCACTTGTTTTATTGCTAGTTTTATATGATATCGTAAACTATTCTCTTTCGTTGGTATCTTGACTATAGGCGAGTAAACCCTTAATGATCACTTATGTCTAAGAATTATTTATCCTTTTTACAGGCTTACACTAACTTATAATACTAGTGAAGTAATCGTATGAGGGGTATGGCGGCCCAAGCTTGCTACTCCTAAACACAAAGGTTATCAAAGTACATATAACAAGAACCAAAAAAACATCATACAAACTTTAATCGATGGGAAAGAAAATTTTAAGGGGAGCAATATGACGGTCACAAGCCGATCAATCCTGATGGATTAAAGTGTACTATTACAATAAAACAAAACTACTTAACTGAGTTAAAACACATTCAGGACCTTCTTACTGCTATGAAATCTTCAATTTGGTGTGTCTTGTGTTGCCTTTTCATATGTATTCTTCTCCTTAGGTTTTCTTCTTTTCGTTCTAGGGTTTATGGTACACGAATCCGACTGTATCTTGGGGTATTTATAGTTTTTATCTGAGGGATCGATGCGGCGCATCTAATAAGTAGATGCGGCGCATTGACTTAACTTCGCATGGGGTCCAATATTAATATATTCTGGAATATTTGTACACCGTCTTCAGATGCGGTGTATCTTCAATGCAATGCGGCGCATGTCCTTCAGTATCTTGGATTGTATTTGGTGAAGTCTGGAAAATGATGCACCGTATGTCAGAACTGTGATGCGGCGTATCTGAGCTAAAACAAGTTGGTTCTTCTTCGTTGACCAAGTTTCATATGCGGCGCATCAAATAAATTAGATGTGGCGCATTCTTCAAAGTCAGGCAATGGTCTTCAAATCGTCATTCAATAGACTTTTCCAATATTGACCATTTAGCTTCATATTTCGTCCAAAATCACTAACTTTCACCTATTGCTTGTTTTTACCTAAGAATTACTAAAGTAAACAATTAAGTATCGATTCTCATAAATAATAATAATATAAAACAAGTCAAATAAATAGGATAAATGATGACAATAATATGTACTTATTTGATGTCATCAACTACCGAGTTCTCAAAAAAAAAATAATAGGACAACACATCTTGAACGATTTGTGTAATAGTAAAGGACGCGTTGGTGGGGAGCCATGTAGGATAACGACGTGTGGTAATACTCTTATTACACTAGTCTTAAGGCATGTTGCCAAGTTTTATGTAATTTATGAATATTAATCAATACTATAAATGAATTTTCAGGGGGTTTTATCTTTCGCATGGTATCAGAGCGGATCTCATCCCGAGACCTAGTCGACCACCCTGAGTCGTTATTTTCTACAAAAACCTTACATTTTTGTAGTTTTGGACATAACTTATAAACCAATTGGAATTAAATGACGTGGTCAATGTCAATCTCTTCATTTTCCAATTTTACATAAAACCCAACGACCACCCTCGTCGAATGTCCGATGCGCCGGCACACGTAGCCACAACCCGCTATAAAAATACTTTTGCTTTTTTGCTTTTGCTACTGCTTTGTTTCGCTATTGCTGCTGTTGTTTGGAAATAATGCTTCCGCTTGCTATTAGATGTCTTCATCAACAGAAATTTTATCGCTTTAATATTCTAAGTTTTTTCCATTTTGGGTTTTTGTAATTTCGTCGCTCTAATTGCAGAAAAGTATTAAAAAGTATGTCAGATGAGTTGGCCCAATCTCTTGTGAGTATGAGTCCCTTAAAAGTTGTTGTTAAGTTTTATATAATTTATAAATATCGATCACTAATAGAAATGAATATAAGAAATTTCTATCATTCAATAGTGGTAACTGTTTTATATTTTCTTATATTTTGCTAGCTCTTTGTTGATTTCAAGTTTCTTTTTATTTATCAATTTCTTTTGCAGAAAAATAATAATTAGTGTAATGAACTTAGGGTGCGTTTGGTATTCTGGAATGAAAATCAGAGAATGAATTTTCATTCCAATCATGTGTTTTAACATGTAAATCTTTCAAATATAGGCGACTATCTTTGATGATTTGGTTTTATTTTCTTTTTATTGGAGTAGATATAGATGTAAAGTGTCGTTTAGTTGGGTAGATTGGTTGAAAAAACCCGCATCTTGTGTCTTTGTTTTGATATAGCTTCTTGCTAGTTTTGTTTTCAATAAATTTGCCGTTCAAAAAAAAAAAAAAAAATCAATCACTACTGTCAAACTCATATCTATAATGATTCATGTCAACATACCAAACACACTCTTAGATGAATGGCGTAATGGCTTTTGGCTTATTTAATAAAAAGATCCAAAGTTGAAAGAATTTGCTCGGAAACTGTCGATATGAAAAACAATATATTATATATTAAGTCTTCTAGTCACGTTTAAGTGGCACTAATTACATTATGATATCTTTTTCCTAAAGTTAGTACAATTATATGCATCTCCACTCCTTTTCGTGTAGAAACTATTTGCCACTTTAGTATTATAAAACTCGTAAAGCCACTTATATTCTTTTGTAATATGAGTTTTATTTACGACCGTCCTAGCATTTGAAAAAGTTTGATATAGACCTTTAAAATGGTGATAAACAAATTAACTTTATATATATTGTAATTAACATTTAACAACAAGTGTTCGTTGTTCCTCTGTAGTACCCAAAAAAAAAAAAATAAATAAATAAAATAAATAAATAAATACTTTAAAAAGTTTGAAACAACTAACAATGTTTGTTTATTGCCCTACCGGAAAGCATCAACAATCTTAAGTAAAAAGTCTAAAAAATTGATTACTAAATTAAGTTGCTTGAAGATATTATTAAATTAGTCACTTAATTAAAAGAGAGATTTTTATAAACCTCTGCATTAAAATAAAGGTTTAGAATCACTCAATAAATGAAAAAAAAAAAAAAAATATATATATATATATATATATATATATATATATATATATATATATATATATATATATATATATATATATATACACACACACACACTTTAAGGGTGTTACTTTTCCATTTAACGAGTGACCTAAATCATTATTCCCTCTTATTGGAAACTTGGAAACTGGGAAGCTCACAAAAAGATTTCTTTTTTAAATTAAGTGGCTTTTTTTAGCAAAAAATTAAGTGGCTAAACTAGACATTTTCAAAACTATATCCTTACCTCCTTCTGTTACTTTTAAATATTTTTCTATAAACTATAAAGGGCTCCCCCTCCTATCTTTGCTTTAAGATTTTATGTGCTTTTGAAGTTCCCACCAAATTGTGTAGCCCAATTTATTATCTTTAACCCTTTTACACAATTTTACTAACATTTACAAATTCGATTTTGTGCATCTAATTTCTTGGTTCTTACAAGTTTTTAGATCTTTTCTGCTACGTGTTTTTATATTTCTGGCCAATCACATTGGATAAATCTTAACTAACAAAAGTTGTGTAAAGGTGTGTGAAAGAAGTAATTTGTTTACTCTAAAAGACAAAATTCCACTATTAAACGCATTTTTTGGGTTATCCGAATCAAATGACTTCGTTTTTATATAATCGGAACCTTTTTGCAATGATTCCAATTATGCATAGTTTACACTTTAGTTAGCTTATAATAACTTTATGCTCAAACACCCGTTGCAACGCGCTGATGGAATAATCTTGTTTGCTTCATTTACCATGTTATTATTTGCATTATTTAGCAATACCAATCAAACATGATAATCATGTGAAAAAATAAACTTATTCTAATTTTTGAGGTAAAAGATTTGATTTTTAAAGTTCGCCTGTTTGGTTTCCGTAAGCCAACCATAGGCTAACTAGTTCGCTTGTTTGGTTTCGGTTTTCAAAACATTGAGTAAAACTAACATCAATTGTAAACTATCCTTTACATATGCTAGATGACCGTATGCATTTAAGAATACGATATTGAGAAACTCACATAAACACACAACACAATGACTGTAAGAGAATGAACCGAAAGTCAACCAAAATAAATACATAATTTGTACATGATTCAGCCAGTTAATGTAATTCACCACCATCAACATCAAGGCATCATCAAGCTGGTCTAATAGTCATATTTTGATATACTCACAATAAATCTCAGGTTTGAACTTCTGTAGATAAAATTTTGAAAGTGACACAAGAAAGGGTCAAAAACGATAAAAATATACATTTCCTTAATCAACACACATTCTAATATTAACTTCATCAACAATAAACTCATTTGTTAAATGTTAATATACACCCTCTTAGTTTAGTAAATATTGCATAAACACCTTTTTAAGTTTAGTAAATGATAAATTACTCTTTAAATTACTAAAGTGACTTAAAATTGTAGTATTCCTTTAAGTTTATCAAAACTAGAAACTAACCGTCAAACCCTTTAATTAAACGAAAATGATTGGGAGACCTAGGGCATGTTTGGTGCACGAACTTATCAGAGCTTATAATAGCATGAGCTTATTTTTTTTAGAAAAATAAGTTACCATAAAAAAATAAGTCTCGTTTGGCTGACATAGTTTGAAGAAACATGTAAAAAAATAAGCTACTAAATGGAATGCTAGTTGAAGGAGCATGTAGAAAAAAGCTCCAGCAACAGGCTCTAGCAACCCGCTCCAGCTCCTACTAGTGTCAAACATACCCCTAATTTGTGTGCCTAAATTCATGCCCAAACATATATGTCATAATTTAGGCACGGTCTCCCAATCAATTTAACTTTGTTCACATTAGTTTTGCATATTATGTTAGTATTATTTTTTGGAAAACATGCAGAGTAGTATCACTATTATTCGTATCGTTATCTTAAATATTTACAATCTTACAAATGTAATAATGTTTAATTTTATTAAACTCACATTAAGTACATAAAAACTTTATTTCGTGGCCATAATGTAAATGTTTTTGTACCTGCTAAAACGCGCGAATAAATAAATCCAATACATTTAGGTGAAAGATTCACCATTAAATCAAGTAGGAAAAAATTCTATCCACTTACGCATTTAAGCATTTAGCAAAGAAAGCCACAGGCAAACATCTTTCACTGTACAAGTTTAAACTACATTGTTCATGCATGCTTTTCATCCAATTCTCTTTTCTTCATAATCTTGAATTATGGTTTTAAATTTCCCTATAGTTATTATAATATAATATAATAGTTAAAGATGATGTGACACTTATTACTTAATTTAAATTCTCTAATAGTAGCTAATTCTTATTCTTATTGGTTGATGAAGTGATATTATCCCAAGTCAAAGGCTCAACAGTGGTAAGACACCACTTTGACAAAAGGCAAATTAGGGAGATATTTTGAAAACCCGCATTACTTTAAAACTTATAAATTTGAAATATTTGCAAAGTTTATTCGTGATGAGATTTGTAAACGTTGGAATGTGATTTTTAAATCGTACGTTATTTATGGAATTTGAATTTTAATTATTGGTTTGGTTTGGTTTGGTTTGGTTTATTCGTGATGATTTATTGTGAAATGATTATTTGGCACTACATTGACTCCGGCACTAGGATAACCTAACAATTTTAATTATTTTAATATTGGTTCGGATATTTATATTTTTTGGAACCTATCGCGAGATTTTTGATTATTTGAAACGAGTTCGGTTCGAGAGAGTTGATTTGTTATTAAAGGTTTCGGGTTTGGTCCGTGTATTTTACACCGAGGTACTTTACCCACTCTACCCTTAATAATATTATCATTATTATTATTATCATTACTAAAATTCTTTTTTTTAAACTACAAAATCGTCCTTGTGTTTGGCTGGCACAAAAACACAACACACACAAACACAACCTCACTTTCACCTCTCTCTCTCAAAATATTACTTCACCCTCACCACTAACCCTAGCCGCCCTCACCTCCGGCCACCACAGCCGCCACACCGCCGCCCCCCATCACATACCATCATCACCATTCGAATCCCCATCACCTACTCTATCCGATCTACTACCACACGCGCCCCATACCTCTCCCTATTTCATCTCGAAATCACATAAAATCACCACCATCTTGTTGTTTTCGAAGATTTATTCATTTTGGGTCGTGAGAATCGAAGGTGAGACGAGTGTAACTCGTATTTTTGTTGAAATTCGTGACCAAGGGTCACGAATCTTATTGTTTTCTTTCGGGTAATGGTTAAAAACATGAAGATTCAAGTGGGTTTTGAATAAAACATGATCTAAAACGAGTTTGGTATCCGGGTTTGATGTTTTCTTTTGGGTCGAGGTGAAACCGAGAGCAATGGCTCTCGGCTTGGTTTTATTTTTCGAGCCTATATGGTTTGGGCTTCTAGTCATGGTAGCAAGGATGTTTATGGTTGTGGTATATTGTTTTGTTTGAGGTTTGATTTCGGATGGATTCATGTTGTGGTCTTGGTGACGCCGCGACCCTAAGGGTCCGTTTGGCTGTTTCGGTGTGCTCGGATGAGCCTTAGCCGAGACCCTTGTGGTCTTGGGTTTGAGTTCTCATGACTCTTGGTGAAGCCGAGACCCAAGTGGGTCTCTCGGCACGGGTTTGACTTGGTATATCGACCCGGAATATGTATATTATCTTGATGGCCTTCTTGTTGTTTCATGTTGTTGTTGTTGTGGTGTTTATTTCCTTTGGCCGAAAGGAAATGATGGGCCGAGACCCTTTGTGGTCTCGGCAATGAGACATTTGATTTTTGTTGAGAAGTGTTGATGAGTATGGATTTGGGGACCGATTGTGAGACGGTCACACTAGAATGACGGAGATAGGATTAGTCGGGTGCCGTAGTCGGACCCTCATATTGTAGCACGTGGATTTGGGATTGATTTGGACGGAGTTGTTTATTTATTCATGACTTGATTATTATTTGTGGACTTGGACTATGAGCCGAGAGTAATGACTCGGACATGTGACCAAATTCGTATGACTCGATAAATATTTAAAATCAAACATTAAAAATAATACTCGTAATAATATTATTGATAATATAATCGTTTATATACGTATATAGACGTGATAAACGTACATATATATATATATATATATATATATATATATATATATATATATATATATATATATATATATATATATATATATATGCGTATATTAATAATAAAACGATCACGAGTAAACGTTATAATGATATAACGATAATTATTATACTATGCGAATAGTGCAATAAATGTCGGAGTATTATTATAAATAATAACTATAAATAATGTCGAGAACTAATACGTCGGGTAAGTAATAAATAAAAAACATGATGACTTTTATAAATTTGGTAAACATATCGAGTTATACGAGTTGAGGTTGCTTAAGTCCAAGTGGACTTTATTATGTGACTTTTGTGTTGTCACGGATATATGACGATTAATATATCCATCTTATATAACTATGTGACTTATTTAATCGACGGGTTAAATCGAGTTATTTAGCTATATAAAATGAGTATATTAATGGACATCGTATCCTACGACGCCCATAGGTTGTGGTACATGTATTAGGATAATAAATTACTATATATCTCGTGGAATTGGCCAAATTGACGAATTTGGCAAATTGGACGATATATATAGGGAATTTATTGGACTACGATATTTACCATATAGAATTCTTTGTGCTATGTGATCTAGGTTGGGTAATCTTGGAACGATATATTACGTAAATAAATATGGGGGATTACCAAATCGACGGATTTGATAAACTTCGATGATTTATTTAAATAATATATTTGGCTAATATTAGACCTATAGATGGTTTATTATTTCTTTCGTTGTGGCTTCTTGGTTTGAGTTGTGTCGACCCTCCACCCATATGGATACCAAACGTCAAATTTCAAATTAATATATGAAGATAATTTGAGAAATGGATATTTTTGGAAAGTTTAATGGAATACGTTCGGGAATGGGAATATTTGATTTTGAAGAAATGATTTCTGAACGAGTTTGATATTGTTAGGAAGTGCCGAGTCTGTAGTTGCCGTTACTTGAGTTTGCTTACGTCTTTCATCTATCGATTTCTTTTGAGGATTTTCTGGACTTGAGGTGAGTCATAGCCCCACTTTTACTCTTGAACTTTGTTTTCAATACTTGGGGTGAGAAACGTGCAAATGTTTTATGTGGACTATTATCGCTTTGTTTATTTAAAACTTGCTATGCTTATAGAACTAGGTAGGATTGAGCGAGGCCTAGTCCTGAACTAGGTAAGCTATTGATTTGGTTATAGAGCGAGGCCTAGTCCTGAACTAGGTAAGCTATTGATTTGGTTATAGAGCGAGGCCTAGTCCCGAACTAGGTAATCTATTGAATTGGTTATGGAGCGAGACCTAGTCAAGAACTAGGTAAGCTATACAACGAGGCCTAGACTAGATCTAGGTAAGTTGAACATGTCGTATCCTTACGCATGTTGGGTATGTCGTATCCTTACGCATACAGATTGATTTGATTTGATTTGGTTTTTGGACTATCGTGTGCACCTATAGGGTTGATTCGATTTGGTTGGATTATTTTGGTTGGATGATTGAGGCCTAGTCTAGCTAGCAAGCGTTTTGCGTATATGTCCACTATATTGAATTATAAATTTAAACCTATGATCTCACCAGCGAAAGCTGACTTTTAGCACGTTTTCTCAGGTAATTAAGTGATGCCCTTGGATGCTTGGATTGGAGGCTTGGCATTGGCACCTGGTTTATGGATCTATTTTCTGAAACTCTGATAAATAATTGTGGACCTACGTTTATTTCTTTTGGGCCTTACTTTGGAAAATTCTTGGGATAAATGTAAACTTTAAAACCCGTTTTGGTTGTGTTTTTCTTATGTTTACTTTATCTCGTTCGTTTATGACTTTGAATGGATACCAATCCCCGTAGCACCCCGAAAGCTTGTTGAGTCTTCCGATGTACCAAATTTTGGGGGTGTTAAAAAATCACCCAAGCAAAAGCAACATCCAAAAATGAATTCTTTTCATCCACAAGAATTTACGTCTCACCGACATCAACCTCATCTATGCCACAACCCCACTCTTCCAAAACCCCCGCAGTAAAACGCGAGATTTTTGTAACCCATTATCACATCATGAACCACTGATCCATCAGCAACAGAGACGAGAGACGATTCTAAATGACATGTATGTTATTTTGCGCGGTTAAATTTTTCCTTCGAACACTTTTGCAAAATAAGCACCACCTAACATGTGGTTTTGTGTGGTGGTGGATTGTTGTTGGTATTAAATGTACCATTACTTATTTTACTAAACATGTTTTAGGGATCTCCTTATGTCATTGCGGGTTTTGATTTTTGATTATGAGTTGAAGGTGCTTTTTTTGAGTAGTACGATTCTTTCATAATTTATGTTATTTACAGCATGTCTAATTTTGTAGGCTACATTTTTTTATGATTGTGCCCTATTTTACCGGTGGGTGAGGTTGCCTTGAAGGATAGAACTACTGAGACAATTTTATGTTATGGTAGGTTATTCTTGTAACACCCCTAAAATTTGATACAGCGGAAGACTCAACAAGCTTTCGGGGTGCTACGGGGATTGGTATCCGGGTTGTTACTTTTCTTGATGGGTCGAGGCGTACCCGAGAGCAAATGCTCTCGGCATGTGCCATTTTCGGATTTATTTTGGCTTCTTGATATTCTTGGTTCATGGTTATCGATTTAAGGGTGTTTGGATTTTATTTTTGATTATTGGATGATTCTTGGTTGATTGGAACTTTCATGGATGTTGTTTGGTTTTGTGGCCGACGACCCAAGTGGCCCGTTTGGTTGGTTTGGCTCGACTAGAGCAAGCCGAGACCCTAGAGGTCTCGGGTGGGACCCACACATCTTGTGGTGTAGTATTGACCCGGGTTTGACTTGGTAGGTCGACCCGTACGAGTGGTATTCGATTTGATTGTAGTATATATTTTGTCGAGTTATTATGTTTGTTGGTTTTGAGTTTTATTGTTTCATTTATATATTTGAGCTTGAAGTGGAGTTGAGGCCGTAACCTCACGGTTTCGGCAATTTAATTAATTTTGATATTGTGGAAGTTGTGTTGACGAGTATGGACTTGGGGACCGATTGTGAGACGGTCAATTAGATGACAGAGATAGGTTAGTCGGGTGCCGTAGTCGGACCCTAATGTTGTAGCACGTGGATTTGGGATTGATTTGGACGGAATTGGATTATTTATTATGACTTGGTTATTTCTATTTTTGGACTTGGACTATGAGCCGAGAGTGATGACTCGGACATGTGACCAAATTCTTATGACTCGATAAATATTTAAAATCTAACTGTTAAGTGCGGGAACTGCGAGAACTCCAATTTTGCATAAGAAAACATGCATGTTCATATAAAACATATATGTTTTCTTACATACGCCTTAATACACATACATGCATAACACACATGTTCATATAAAAACCTGTTAAGTGCAATAGATCAATGCAAAATGTTTTTTATTTTTAGAACCCTGTTAAGTGCGGGAACTGCGAGAACTCTAATTATGCATTAGAAAACATGCATGTTCATATAAAACATGTATGTTTTCTTACATACACCTTAATACGCAGACATGCGTATTAAGGTGTATGTAAGAAAACATACATGTTTTATATGAACATGCATGTTTTCTAATGCATAATTGGAGTTCTCGCAGTTCCCGCACTTAACAGGGTTCTGAAAATAAAGCTCCCATATATATATATATATATATATATATATATATATATATATATATATATATATATATATATATATATATATATATATATATATATATATATATATATATATATATGCGTATTGTTAGCCTCGCTCTTTTATAAAGATAACGTCACATACGTGAATTGGACTAGATACGTAGTTAGTTGTGCCTTTAGGGACTACTATTGTACAAAAGGCAAAGTAATGTTGTAATGAGCCTATAAATACACATCATGACTCTCCATGAGGGGTGTGGGAAATTGTGTATTTTACTTTCATATTAATATAAACCTTTTCTTCACCCTCTCTCTACTTTATCTCTCTAAAACCAAACATGGAATTCATCTATTTTCATCAACCTCGACCTCCCGAATCACATAAAAATCGTTACTTTTCGATCCTACAATTGGCATCAGAGCTATGGTGTTGCTTTTTGATGATTTTTTTGTGGTTCGTACTATTGCTTAAGCTGTTTTTTACATCATTTTTTTCAGATCTGGAAATTTTTTCCTTATCTTTGGTTATAAATAGTTTTTTAAACAATGTTTATTGTATCCTATGGTCAAAAAGTCTTTCACAACTAGTATCTCTGTTGGGTTTCAGTCCCAAGATTGCAGATTTTTATCTCATTTTTTATTGGCTTTTTGTTCCATACTGTGTAAAAGTGGTCCATTATAATATTTCTGCTTCATGGTCAAAAGTGGGTCAAAAGCTGCTCGAAATTTTTTGGCCGGAATCTGAACGGAAAAGGACGCCGGAAAACATTCTACGCGTTATCTTATGCCAAAAACCATAGATCTACGCATATCTTCAGTTTTTCTACGCATAACTTGGACAAGTTATGCGTAAGGTTCTACTAACGCAAGAAACCCTTGTCTTACGCGTAAGTTTTACGCAAAAAGACATGGGCTACGCAAAAGATACGTTTACGCGTAAGATTTCTACGCAAAAGTTTTCTACGCATAAGATTTCTACGCAAAAGATTTTTACATGTCTACGCATAATGTTTTGCGTAAACTGGCCTATATGAAAACTTATGCGTAAAGTGACCAACAGAAGTAAGATGAAGCAGAAAAGAGACCATTGACCATTAACCAAATACCAACTCGTGACCTCAGGTTATTAACCATCATCAGTCCAAGAAGCAATCATAAAACAAAAATGAAATGACCAGATCCAAAATCATCTGCCAACAACAAATCCCAAACAACTTCAATTCCCAAACCATCTCCATACGAGCAGATCTCAGACCGATTCAGTTTTTTCTAAATCTTTTAAAGATATTTTTACTTGAATCATCATCATCGACCCATGTGTAGTGGACCTTCCTCATAATATTCGAATTAACTTAAATAAAGAATAAGACATGAGTCCCAGTCCTTCTTTATATTCAGATTTTTTAACCAAAACGAAAATTCAACAATATATATACCTACCCGAGACCCTTTAAAAGAATCTTAAAGCCATGGTTATTGTGATTGTGGTCTTCCTTTTCTTCATGACTAACTGGAAAATATGGGTGACGTGGTTAGACGGATGTGGTAATTCAAGGATCGTGATGTTCGTTAAGCAGTGATAAGAACTCGGTTATGAACTTATGATTGTCGAGAAGTAGGAGAGGTAACTGGGAAAGATGAGTTTTGATTTGATTATTTCTGAGTAGGGAGTTACCTGGTGAGAGAGTAGTAGCGTTAAGTGGGAGGCGGATGAAAAGTGTGTAGGGTTTCACATGTCGAGTATTTCATTTTATTTTTATAGAATGGATTGGATTTTGGGCTGTAATATTGACATGGGCTACGATGTGTGAACACTTACAACAAGGTTGGATTTGTGGAATGGATCAATAAGGTGTTAAATTGAACTGACACGGTGGCCATATATTATGAATTATCAATTTGATCCGCAAGTTATTTTTTGGATATTCATTTGATACTAGTAATATTTGAATTAAAAGAGTGGTATTTTGGTATATAAATTGTCACGGGGATACATATATTCACGGCTAGAATTGTTATGGTTTGACAAGAAAATGACTACGGAGTTTGTGTACGGTATTATTGATTTGACTTTGAAGTGGCATCACAACAAGTGTACTTATTTATCTCAAAGTCTAGGGGTGGTTGGTTGCATGACTTTTGAAGATAACTTGTGTACGCAAATTAAAAAATTCAGTCTTGACAATCTAGTTATTACTGATGTAAGGAGTTACGTTGTAGTGCTCACAGTATAGCTATCACTTAAAGGAGTTACGTTGTAGTACTCAGTGTCACGCGAAGCAGTGGCTTGTTCAAGCGGCGAATATTTCGTGCAACCTCATACTTAAAGGAGTTACGTTGTAGTGCTCAGTATAGGTATTAAGTCACATCTATCGTACAAGCATTAAGTCACAAGATGAGATGATTACTTCTTTTTCAAGCTGGTCATATCGGGCTGTCTCCATATGTGGTCATTACTATTAGCCGGTGAATTCAAAGGAGGTTTGATTACAGGTTGATTTGAGAGACAAGTATTGAGAGTATTTTTGCGACATATACTCACAAATTATGCTTACACGGTCTATCTATATTCCATCAGAAGTGTAAAGTACGGGTAATTATGGCATGGACACAAAATAGTATGATGATTTTGACAAATCGCAACCATCAGGAGGGAGAAGAACATGCCAAAAGAAGTAGTGTTTCATCTCTAGTACGTTGGTTGTTCGAGGGAATTGTGCTTACACTAGAACCGAAGAAGTACTAATGATGTGTACATCGGAGCGTATTACCAACCTTCTGTGCAATACTATGTGAGGTATATTGTCATGATGCTCCCTGAACGACAACCATGTGCTTACACATCTACTTTATCCGCTGCGTGATGAAATGAGAGGTGTCGGTTCAGGAGGGAGCAGGAAAAAGAATAAAGGCTCACTAGTTAGGAGGGAGTAATAACCTAACTAGACCATTACAGTTGAAGTTCAGAGCTACAAAGACCTTTGTCGTCAGTGTCAACGATCATACGCCGAGATCGTCGGAAGAGAGAACTTCAAGTCTGCGTCAGTATCTAGACTACAGAGACTCTGCGCTTCAACAACGTCAACATAGTTTACTATTGTTGTAATTTACATTGTTTATGTATTTATAGGTCTCATTGTAACCATTCACGTGTGACGATATCTTGGAGGGAGATTGTTAGCCTCGCTCTTTTATAAAGATAACGTCACATACGTGAATTAGACTAGATACGTAGTTAGTTGTGCCTTTAGGGACTACTATTGTACAAAAGGCAAAGTAATGTTGTAATGAGCCTATAAATACCCCTCATGACTCTCCATGAGGGGTGTGGGAAATTGTGTATTTTACTTTCATATTAATATAAACCTTTTCTTCACCCTCTCTCTACTTTATCTCTCTAAAACCAAACATGGAATTTATCTATTTTCATCAACCTCGACCTCCCGAATCACATAAAAATCGTTACTTTTCGATCCTACATGTATATTAATAATAAAACGACCACGAGTAAACGTTATAATAATATAACGATAAGTATTGTACTATGCGAATAGTGCAATAAATGTCGGGAGTATTATTATAAATAAATAACTAGAAATAATGACAAGAATTAATACGTTGGGTAATTAATAAATAAAACATTACTTTTTATAAATTTTGTAAACTTATCGAGTTATACGGAGTTGTGGTTACTTAAGTCCAAGTGGGCTTTATTATGTGACTTTTGTGTTGTCACGGATATATGACGATTAATATATCCATTTTCTATAACTACGTAACTTATTTAATCGACGGGTTAAATCGAGTTCATTTAGCTATATAAAATGAGTATATTAATGGGCATCGTATCCTACGACGCCCATAGGTTGTGGTACGTGTATTAGGATAATAAATTACTAAATATCTCGTGGAGTTGGCTAAATTGACGAATTTGGCAAATTTGACGATATATCTAGGGAATTTATTGGACAACGATATTTACCATATAATATTCTTGGTGCTATGTAATTTAGGTTGGGTATAATCTTGGAACGATATATTACGTAAATAAATATCGGAGATTATCAAATCGACGGATTTGATAAACTTCGATGATTTATTTAAATAATATATTGGGCTAATGTTAGACCTATAGACGGTTTATTATTTCTTTCGTTGTGACTTCTTGGTTTGTGTTGTGTTGACCCTCTACTCATATGGATATCAAACGTCAAACTTCAAATTAGTATGAAGATAATTCGAGAAATGGATATTTTTGGAAAGTAAAATGGAATACGTTCGGGATTGGGAATATTTGATTTGAGGAAATGATTCTGAACGAGTTTGATATTGTTAGGAAGTGCCGAGTCTGTAGTTGCCGTTTCTTGAGTTTGCTTACGTCTTTCATATATCGATTCTTTTGCGGATTGCTGGACTTGAGGTGAGTCATAGCCCCACTTTTACTCTTGAACTTTGTTTTCAATACTTGGGGTGAGA
The DNA here is from genome assembly GCA_030686995.1 of Artemisia argyi. Lineage (NCBI taxonomy): Eukaryota > Viridiplantae > Streptophyta > Magnoliopsida > Asterales > Asteraceae > Artemisia > Artemisia argyi. The sequence goes on along the minus strand of CM060697.1, from coordinate 160,877,166 downwards.
AACGTGCAAATGTTTTATGTGGACTATTATCGCTTTGTTTATTTTAAAACTTGCTATGCTTATGGAACTAGGTAGGATTTGAGCGAGGCCTAGTCCCGAACTAGGTAAGCTATTGTTTAGTTGTTGAGCGAGGCCTAGTCCCGAACTAGGTAAGCTATTGTTTGGTTATTGAGCGAGGCCTAGTCCCGAACTAGGTAAGCTATTGGATTGATTATAGAGCGAGGCCTAGACATGAGCTAGGTAAGCTATTGATTGGATTGATTTGAGCTATAGCGTGCACCTATAGGGTTGATTAGATTTGGTTGGATTATTTTGGTTGGATGATTGAGGCCTAGTCTAGCTAGCAAGCATTTTGCGTATATGTCCACTTGATTTAGTTATGAACTTAAACCTATGATCTCACCAGCGAAAGCTGACTTTTAGCGCGTTTTCTCAGGTAATTAAGTGATGCCCTGGGATGCTTGGATTGGAGGCTTGACTATGGCACCTGGTTATGGATCTATTTTCTAAAACTCTGATAAATAATTGTGGACCTATATTTATTTTCTTTTGGGCCTGACTTTGATTGAATTTGGGATAAATGTAAACTTTAAAACCCCGCGTGGTTGTATTTTTCTCTTGTTTACTTTATCTCGTTCTTTTATGTCTTGTGTTGGATACCAATCCCCGTAGCACCCCAAAAGCTTGTTGAGTCTTCCGCTGTATCAAATTTTGGGGGTGTTACAGATTGGTATCAGAGCCAAGGTTATAGAGAACTAGGTAAATAGACACCTAAACTATAACCGATTTTTATAAAAAAACGATCCTCGACCATTGCCCGCCAGCCCGCCAAGCCGAAGCATCATTGTTATTATTGAGGTATTATGAGATAATGACTTGGAATGAGATTTTTGAGATGATTACTAGATATGGGATTCTTGAGATGATTTGAGGATTTGAGATTTATTGATTTAGTGATATGATGGCGTTTTGAGGAATTATATGGCTTAATGGTTTTATGAATGATTTTAGTAATGCGGTATTTGAAATCTTTCTTGATATATATGATTTGAAATTATATGATGATTTTTGATACGGTATTTTGAGTTCGCGGTTTAGTTGTTTTGAAACACTTACACCTACCCTACGCCGTTGTCACAGACTATGGCCTCCCGTACGTTTGACGTTGTTGAGGATATTCTTACTACACCTGTACGCCCAGCACAGATCACTATGGCTCCTGATGATCCTTACAGGATTGCCATGCATTCAGCTATTGTGTCACCGACAACTTCTAATTCTGCACCTACGCAGGGACCCTCATCTTCTCTAGGGCTCCCTGGTACTTCGAGGCAGCTTACTCTTCATCAGGCTTTGGCTCGTGTGGCTCCACGTTTTGCCCACCGAGCTATGACACGTATGTCGGTACGCCCTACTTCACCATCTTTACATTTGGATGCTCACACTCTCCTGTCAGATGCACCACCTACATCATTGCGTCGTCGTCCTAGATCACCTACCACATCTCCACATGGTTCACCTGTTAGGAGACGATGATTGATGACGTACACTTCCGATGAGGAGGAGGAGGAGTACGAGGGTGAGGATGAGGCTGATGACCCTCAGGAGGCTGAGCAGGGTGATGATGACCCTGATGAGGAGGATGACCCTCAGGAGGCTGAGCAGGGTGATGATGACCCTGAGGAGGAGGATGACCCTCAGGAGGAGGAGATGCCTGATGATGATGGTTTGTTAGTGCCGCCAGCTCAGGTTGAGGATCCTGATATCCGATAGAGCCTGTTTCACCTGATCATCCATTTTTGTTTGAGTTGCCACCTGGTAGTCCCGTTGAGTCGGATGCACCTTCTGAGGTTTCTGCTGAGCATGCAGCATTGGGTGAGACTGGTAGGATGTGGACTCAGATTACTGCTCTAGGTGAGAGGGTTACACGTATGTCTGAGCGGATTGATAGGGTGACCGTTGAGTTCATAGGAGAGTTGAGGATTGACATGGTTATGGCTGAGAGGAGAGTTACTGAGATGAGGAGAGGTTTGATGGAGATTCATGAGCATATTGAGGGTTTACAGCGAGGTTTTATCATAGCTCGAGAGGCCGACCGCAAGTTATGGCAGAGGAATGCCGAGCTAGAGAAGGAGGTGGCAGACCTCAAGAGAGACAGTGACACCCATAGTGTGGAGTTAGGATCACTATGGAGAGAGCTTGATGGCTTGAGGCAGGAGTTGAGGTGCCTCCGCCAGCAGCGTGGCTAGATGTTTGGGTTATGTTGTCTTGTTGCTTTCTACACCGAGGAGTGTTCGGTTAGAAAAGCTAGTTATCGTATTTTGATGTATTTTCCGTTGAGTATTCGTCTCGTTTGGAACGATTATTATCTTTTGTATTTTCGGTAGTTGGAACGATGTTGGATCTCTATTGTATGATTGATGGTTATTATTATATGATATTATGTGGTTTTGGAGATAGTGGAAATTGAGTCCCTATTCGCCTTATTGATGTCTTGTGGAGTATTATTGATATTCTTTCCATGACTTGGCTTCATTGATTTAATTCTTGTTGAGCACATGATAAGTTCTATCGGAGACTCATGAACCTTGTGTGATGTTTCAGATCAATGGCCCCACGATGAAACCCTGTTAAAGCTACCAGAACTGGTCCTGCAACGACTACCCCTGGTCGCCGAGGACGCCGTCCTACTCGAAATGTTGAAACCTCTACTCCTGATAACCTGGACACTACTAACCGCAACAACAGGAATCAAAATGTTGATGTTCAGGGAGACAATGATCATGTTCCACTTAACGCACCTACTGTGGATCAAGCAATGATCAATCAACTTGTGGAGCAACGAGTTGCTGAGCTACTAGCTGAGTCAAATCATTCCAACAATTCTGCTGGAACATTTCCACCTGTTCGTGCTAATGGATGTAACTACAAGGAGTTTCGAATTTGTGGACCTATTGAGTTTGGTGGAACTGAAGGAGTGGTCTACTTGGTCAGGTGGATAGAGAAGACTGAGTCAGTGTTTAATGTCAGTGGTTGTGCGGAGAATGCGAAGGTAAAGTTTGCTTCTTTTACCTTCAAGGATGAAGCTTTAACTTGGTGGAACAATTACCGTAATTCGGTTGGGAGTGATGTGGCTTATGCTATGACTTGGGAGCAATTTAAGTTTTTGCTGATTCAGACTTACTGCCCAAGGAATTAGGTTAAGAAGCTAGAGATTGAGTTCTGGAATCATAAGGTGAAAGGTACCGATATGGCAACTTACAATCGCAGTTATCGATAGTTAGCTTTGCTTTGCCCCGATATGGTTAGGACTGAGACTCAAAGGATTGAGCGGTATACCGATGGGTTGCCGGTAGCTACAAGGAACGATGTGATTTCTGCTAAGCCTGCAAACATTCATGAGGCTATCACGATTGCTCAACAATTGATGGACTCATTGGTATTGGAAGAAGCTGAGAAGGACAAGAATGGAAAGAGGAAGAGGGATAATCACTCTAAGGGTAATGATCATCGAAACAAGCGACAAACAACCACTAGAGCTTATGCTATGGGAGATGGAGATAAGAAGAACTACAATGGAGATGCACCCAAGTGTAACCGATGTTATAAGAATCATTCTGGACGATGTACTGTGATGTGCAAGAATTGCTCTAAGATGGAACACATAGCTAAGGATTGTAGAGCTCGACCACTTGCGATGGTTCAAGCTACTCCTGAAACTATGAGTAAGGCAAATGTCACTTGTTATGGATGTGGAAAGAAGGGACACTATAGGAACGAGTGTAGGAAATCGTGGAACCGAGGAAACCAAGGATCGGGTGGTAATGGGTACAATCATGGAAACCGTGGAGCTGGAGGAAACCGTGGATGACAAGATAATGGGGACCAACGTGTGGAAGCTGGAGCTGCTCATGGAAGAGTGTATGCACTTGGGAACGAGAGAGGAGAAGATCCGAACGTCGTTATCCGTACGTTCCTTCTCAATAATCGTTATGCTTCCATACTATTTGATACTGGTGCCGATAAAAGTTTTGTGTCCACTAAGTTTGCACCCTTACTAGAGAAACCCCCGATGGCCTTAGGAATTGGTTATGATGTAGAGTTAGCTAATGGGAACATAGAGAGGATTAGGACTATCATTCGCGGTTGTACGTTAAATTTTCTGAACCGTCCTTTCAACATAGATCTTCTACCCGTCACGTTAGGGAGTTTTGATGTCATTATTGGTATGGATTGGTTGTCGAAGTATCGTGCTCATATACTTTGCGATGAGAAGATCGTGCGTGTACCTTACGGCAAGGAGATTCTGAACATACCAGGAGATCGAAAGGAATTGAGAGGCCCATCTAGATTAGCGGTCATATCTTGCACAAAATTACCGAAGCTAATGGAAAAAGGATGTTGCCTTTTCTTAGCTCAAATTTCTGAGAAAAGAGGGATGGAGAAGAAGGAAAGATGCATTGGAGATGTGCCAATAGTTCGTGATTTTTCGAATGTATTTCCCGATGATTTGCTTGGAATCCCGCCTACTAGACAAGTAGAGTTTCAGATTGAGTTGATACCTGGTGCCGCAACCGTGGCACGAGCGCCTTATCGACTTGCACCCACTGAATTGGAAGAGTTATCGAAACAACTAGCGGAGTTAGCTGAAAAGGGATTTATAAGACCAAGTTCTTCGCCTTGGGGAGCCCCGGTCTTATTTGTGAAGAAGAAGGATGGATCGTTTCGTATGTGTATTGATTATCGAGAGTTGAACAAGTTAACGGTGAAGAATAGATACCCGTTACCGAGGATCGACGACCTGTTCGATCAGCTTCAAGGATCGAGTGAGTATTTGAAGATCGATTTGAGATCGGGATATCATCAACTTCGAGTTCGCGAGGAAGATATTCCGAAAACGGCTTTCAGAACCCGTTACGGGCATTACGAGTTTCAGGTGATGCCGTTTGGGTTGACTAACGCACCGACGGTATTCATGGATCTCATGAATCGGGTGTGTAAGCCTTACATGGATAAGTTCGTGATTGTGTTCATTGATGACATTCTAATCTATTTGAAGAGTGAGAAGGAGCATGAGGAGCACCTAAGGCTTATCTTAGAATTGCTCAGGAAAGAGAAACTGTATGCCAAGTTCTCCAAATGTGAATTTTTGATTCCGACGGTACAATTTCTGGGCCATGTGATTGATAGACAAGGAGTTCATGTAGATCCTGCTAAGATTAAAGTGATTAAAGATTGGGCTGCACCAACGCCCCAACAGAAGTTCGTCAATTTTTGGGTTTAGCCGGTTACTACCGAAGATTCATTGAGGGATTTTCGAAGATAGCAAAACCGTTGACCAAATTGACTCAAAAGAGTGTTAAATACGAATGGGGAGATAAGGAAGAGGAAGCATTTCAATTACTTAAGGAAATGTTGTGTAGTGCTCCTATCTTGGCATTACCTGAAGGTAGCGAGGACTTCGTCGTCTATTGTGACGCTTCTCATAAGGGTTTAGAAGCTTTGTTAATGCAACGAGAGAAAGTGATAGCTTATGCTTCCCGACAACTCAAGAAGCACGAGAAGAACTACACCACCCATTGATGAGGCGAAAAATGAACCACTTTTAGGAGGTCATTTAAGCCCGGAATTGAATTTATTTGATCAAATATTGCCCTAAATCATTACTTTTGTGATTTTAGGTACTTTGGGAGTGAAATCTGGAAAAGGAAGCAATTCGGACGTTTTTGGAGCATAAAAGTGAAGAAAACGCCAAAGTTTTAATTTTCCTTGCTGGGAACAGTAGTTGACGGCGTCAAGAGCAACACCCTGACGGCGTCAAGAGTAATTTCTATGACGACCCAGTACAGATTTGACGGCGTCACAAGAAAGGGCGTCAAGAGTAAAATGCATGACGGCCTGGAAATGCATAACACATGACGGCGTCAGAAGTAGATCAAGGCAGTCCGAGAAGAGTTTTGGCGGCGAGGTGACGGCGTCACAAGCTTTGTCTTGACGCCGCCAGACCCTATTTCCTATATATAGTTTTCTAATTTTCACATTAAAAGGAGAGAAGTTTTGGAGAAACCCTAAGTACGAACTTGGTGCGAATTTTACAGGTTTTTCAAGGGTTCTAAGCCCTTGATACCTTTCATGTGTAATTGAGATAAGTATTCTTTTAATTCAATCAATATGTCTATGTGTTGGTTGTCTATATCTTGTTCTTGTCTTAATTCCATCATGCTAGGCTAGATCTATCTTGTGTTTGCTTGGATCTAATGAAACCTAGATGTTAATTATGTGTTGATTACTTGTTTATAATTGTTTTGGATGAATGAATTTGATGTTAGGCTTAAGAAAACTGGCATATCTCCAAATGGTAACATGCTTGAACGTCTTAGGAAACATGAACCGATGTGCACTATGTCTTTATTGGTTGTATTTAATGCATGAGCCACTATTTATAATCCCTATGGTTGTGCTGGGCATGACATAGGAGGAGATAAGAGCTCATAGAATTGGGGAGTTAAGTGCGCTACCCCATGAATGGTATTAAGGAATACAATCCGTCATCCATGCAACTATAACAAGTAATTAACATGTAAAAGATGTCTAGGGAGTAGTGAAATCTAAGTAAACACATTTTCTCCACTTATTGCTCACAACATTAGTTAATTTAGTTTATTTTTTCATTTTTAGTATTTTATTTTGATTGCATCTTTAGTATTGGGTTAGTTGACTAGCAACTAATTCTGCCCAAATCCTTCAAACCCAAGATTTTTACTTGCTTTCTAAAAAATATAAAAATACAAAAAGAATCATCCCTCACCTTTAGAACTAGTATTTAGGTTTTCTAATCCTAGCGACACTATTCCTAGCTGAATGATCAATCCCCCGGTACTTGTCACTATACTATACTACAACGATCAGGTACACTGCCTGGTGGGGGTTGTAAGCTTCTCAAGATCCCTTGAGAGGTAAAGCCTGGTGCGATTCCCACGTATCACCCATGATTTGGAGTTAGGTGCTGTGGTTTTTGCCTTAGGATATGGAGACATTATCTGTATGGTACCAAATGTGTTATATTCACTGACCACAAAATTCTACAACACATCTTGAATCAAAAAGAGCTCAACATGAGACAGCGACGTTGGATTGAGTTGCTAAGCGATTATGACTGTGAAATTCGTTACCATCCTAGTAAAGCAAACGTTGTTGCTGATGCTCTTAGTCGAAAGGAGAGGATACCACCGCTACGAGTTAAGTCATTAGGAATGACTATCGTATCGCCGTTACCTTCTCAAATATTGGAAGCTCAAACGGAAGCGTTGAAAGCAGAAAATCGACCTGCTGAGAACATATTTGGGATAGAAGAAAATGAGAAAGGATTCGTTAAGCGTTCTGATAGAGTATTATGTTTTGGAGAGCGGAGTTGGGTACCTTTGTATAGAGGAATTCGAGAGTTGATTATGCACGAGTCGCATAAGTCAAGATACTCTATTCATCCTGGGTCTGACAAGATGTACCAGGATTTGAAAAAGTTATATTGGTGGCCAAATATGAAGGCAGATATAGCATTGTACGTTAGTAAGTGTTTGACTTGCTCTAAGGTTAGGGCCGAACATAAAAGACCGTCAGGATTATTGACGCAGCCAGAACTCCCAGTTTGGAAATGGGAGCGGATTACGATGGACTTTATTACCAAATTACCAAAGACAGCTAGCGGTTGTGATGCTATCTGGGTAATTGTGGATCGTTTGACTAAGTCTGCTCATTTCCTGGCGATTAGTGAAGATGATAGTGTTGATAAACTTGCGAGGTTGTACGTGAAGGAGATCGTTTCTCGTCATGGAGTTTCGATATCGATTATTTCTGATCGCGACAGCCGCTTTACGTCAGCGTTGTGGCGATCACTTCAAACCGCTTTGGGGACGAGACTTGATATGAGTACTGCATATCACCCCCAAACCGATGGTCAAAGTGAGAGAACTATTCAGACTTTGGAGGATATGCTTCGTGCATGCATAATAGACTTTGGTAAAGGCTGGGAGAAGTATCTACCCCTTGCGGAGTTTTCTTACAATAATAGCTACCACACAAGTTTTAAAGCTGCACCATTTGAAGCTTTATATGGCCAAAAATGTCGTTCGCCTATTGGTTGGGCTGAAGTTGGAGATAGCCAACTCACAGGCCCTGAGATCATTTTGGAGACTACTGAGAAAGTGACGCAAATTCGAGATCGATTACAAGCAGCTAGGGATAGACATAAAAGTTACGCCGATCAGAGACGTAAACCCCTAGAATTTCAGGTTGGAGACAAAGTGATGCTGAAAGTCTCGCCTTGGAAGGGTGTGATACGTTTCGGGAAACGTGGGAAACTGAACCCCCGCTACATTGGACCATTTCTCATTTTGGAAAGAATTGGGCCCGTGGCTTATCGGTTGAAATTACCACAGGAACTGAGTAAAGTTCATGACGTGTTTCATGTTAGCAATTTGAAGAAATGTCTTTCGGATGAAACACCGTTTATACCAATTAAAGGTATTCGTGTGGATGAAAGTTTGAATTTTGTGGAGGAGCCGATTGAGATATTGGATAGAGAGATTAAACGACTTAAGAGAAGTCGTATTCCACTCATCAAAGTTCGTTGGAATTCGCGGCATGGACCGGAATTCACGTGGGAATGTGAGGATGAGTTTCGAAAGAGATATCCGAAGCTTTTTACTTCGTAGATGGTTTGTTCCGAGTGAAACCCGGGACGGGTTTCTTCTGAGGCTGGGAGGATGTGACAACTGGCAAATTAGGGAGCCGTTTTGAAAACCCGCATTACTTTAAAATTTGTGATTTTTGGAATATTTAAAAAGTTTATTTGTGATGAGATTTGTAAACGTTTAAATGTGATTTTAAATCGTACGTTATTTATGGAATTTGAATTATTAATTAATGGTCTGGTTTGGTTCATTCGTGATGATTTATTTTTGAGATATTTATTTGGCACTACATTGACTCCGGCACTAGGATAACCTAACAATTTTATATATTTTGAATGTTGGTTTGGATATTTATATTTTTTTTGGAACGAATCGTGAGATTTTAAATATTTGGGAATGAGCTCGGTTCGAGAGAGTTGATTGTTTTAAAAGGTTTCGGGTTTGGTCCGTGTATTTTACACCGACTTACTTCACCCACTCTACCCTTATTATTATTATTATTATTATTATTATTATTATTATTATTATTATTATTATTATTATTATTAAAATTCATTTTTTTTAGTAATACATAAAAATCGTCCTTGTGTTTTTTGGTCATCACACACACAACACAAACACCCTCACCCATTTCACTCTCTCTCTCTCTTAATATCACCTCACCCTCACCAACCCTAGCCGCCACCTAGTCCGGCAGCCACCACCGTCACACCGCCACCCCTACAACAAAAATAACACCATCACATTAACCCCCTCATCGAGATCTATCTTTTGGTATAGGTCACGCGCGAAATAAACACCTCTAACACCACGAATCCACCACAAATTCGTCATATTTTTCTTGTTTTTGAGGTTTCTTCACGTTTTGGTCTTGGAATCGAAGGTGAGACGAGTTTCCACTCGTATTTTGGTGAAAATTGTGACCAAGGGTCACGAATTTATTTATTTTATTTCGGATTTATGGGTAAACACATGAAACTCAAGTGGGTTTTTGATAAAATGGTTGAAATAATGAGTTTGGTATCCGGGTTGTTACTTTTCTTGATGGGTCGAGGCATACCCGAGAGCAAATGCTCTCGGCATGTGCCATTTTCTGATTTATTTTGGCTTCTTGATATTCTTGGTTCATGGTTATCGATTTAAGGGTGTTTGGATTTTATTTTTGATTATTGGATGATTCTTGGTTGATTGGAACTTTCATGGATGTTGTTTGGTTTTGTGGCCGACGACCCAAGTGGTCCGTTTGGTTGGTTTGGCTCGACTAGAGCAAGCCGAGACCCTAGAGGTCTCGAGTGGGACCCACACATCTTGTGCTGTAGTATTGACCCGGGTTTGACTTGGTAGGTCGACCCGTACGAGTGGTATTCGATTTGATTGTAGTATATATTTTGTCGAGTTATTATGTTTGTTGGTTTTGAGTTTTATTGTTTCATTTATATATTTGAGCTTGAAGTGGAGTTGAGGCCGTAACCTCATGGTTTCGGCAATTGAATTAATTTTGATATTGTGGAAGTTGTGTTGACGAGTATGGACTTGGGGACCGATTGTGAGACGGTCAATTAGATGACAGAGATAGGTTAGTCGGGTGCCCTAGTCGGACCCTAATGTTGTAGCACGTGGATTTGGGATTGATTTGGACGGAGTTGGATTATTTATTATGACTTAGTTATTTCTATTTTTGGACTTGGACTATGAGCCGAGAGTGATGACTCGGACATGTGACCAAATTCTTATGACTCGATAAATATTTAAAATCTAACATTAAAAATAATACTCGTAATAATATTATTGATAATATAATCGTTTATATACGTATATAGACGTGAGAAACGTATGTATATATATATATATATATATATATATATATATATATATATATATATATATATATATATATATATATATATATAAATGTGTATATTAATAATAAAATGACCACGAGTAAACGTTATAATAATATAACGATAAGTATTGTACTATGCGAATAGTGCAATAAATGTCGGGAGTATTATTATAAATAAATAACTAGAAATAATGACAAGAACTAATACGTTGGGTAATTAATAAATAAAACATTACTTTTTATAAATTTGGTAAACTTATCCAGTTATACGGAGTTGTGGTTACTTAAGTCCAAGTGGGCTTTATTATGTGACTTTTGTGTTGTCACGGATATATGACGATTAATATATCCATTTTCTATAACTACGTAACTTATTTAATCGACGGGTTAAATCGAGTTCATTTAGCTATATAAAATGAGTATATTAATGGGCATCGTATCCTACGACGCCCATAGGTTGTGGTACGTGTATTAGGATAATAAATTACTAAATATCTCGTGGAGTTGGCTAATGTGTGGCAACTCTTTTGAGCAACAGCCCTGTCTGCAATGTTACCAAAAGTAATTTTTTTCCTTGCACTTACAATTTGTCATTTACGTTCCACAATAGACAATTTCTGTCAAGGGAATATTTAACGTTTTTGTTTCTCAGCAGGTGCGGATAAGTGGTTGAAAATGCACATCAAGATTACCTGCGTAGAATAATCATGGAAAATCTTCAATTGCAGGCAAGCTAATGTATACCTTTAGTTACCAACAGACTACTGCATAGTCAATTTTCACATGTTTGTGTATTAATCAATCACGTGTATTGGTGAAAATATTTATAGATGTGCCAACCCTCACACTATCATTATCGGCATTCTCTTTGTTGCATTCTACAGCTAGAATTCCCAACTCAGTATGCTCGATAACGGGGCCACGTCAATGGGACCTGACACACTAGGGTCACCAACAGCATGTGACCCATCAACAAGCAAACAGAGGTAAGTTTTCTATTAAAAACATCGTGATAGAAGGCACCAAATGTGCGGATGGGGCGAGAGGGCAAAATTTGTACTTCGTATTTTCTTAGTATGGGTAAAAGAAATCAGGTTAGGTTCTCCGTTTTTGAAAAAGTAAACTTGGCCAAGGTGCCATGTTATCATTCATATTCCATTCATTCAAAGTTTTTGATGGTAGAATTGTTTTTATCATCTTTTTGAAAGTTAGATCCTTTTTTATCCTTATATATATATATATATATATATATATATATATATATATATATATATATATATATATATATATATATATATACTTTTAGAGTTTAGACCTTTTTATTTTTATCAATAATTTTTGAGAGTTTAGGTTTTTATCAGATTTTTTAAAGTTTGACCGTCTTTGTCATTTTGTTCTCAATAACTAGATAGTCATTCTTATTTCGGGTGCAAGAAAATATGTTCCTGAAAATATAATCCGTAAGATTGAGAGACGCACCAAGGGATCTTGAATAAGGTAGCTTTCTTTTTCAAGTATGATGTCGTATGTTAGTACTTTGAAAAAAATCTTTTGTGTATGATTTTGTTCCATTTTATCAATATCAATATATAAGCATCTGTTGCTTCTGTTTTATCAAGATTTCATCAATAATCTGTAGATGTAGTAAAATCATTCCAAACTCCATAGTAATAGTTACGTGCGGCTGTCAAAGTTTTGTATGAAAGTAATTTGCTACTCGGTTAGAAATATAATTGATTCATTAGTAGATGTTATGTTGAAAAAAAAAAGGCAAAGGAAAAGTGGCCTGTTAATTACGAATGTATGCTATAAAATAGAGTTCCCACTCCCGATACATGCTTACATTTTCCCATAAATGTGACCTTCCATTATTTAGCACAACTGACTACGTGATTCATATGCAAATGGCAGATAGTAGCGGCTCATGTTTAATGTCAAAAGGTGCCGGAAAAATGACTGTGGTACAACTAAAACCCGTCAGTGTGTACCATAAATGGACTGAACCCCCCCCCCCACACACACACACACACCCTGAACCGACCTGATTCTGATGTACATTGCTGGACTAGAAAGTATGGTTCACAAATTTATGCCACAAGCCTAATATGGTTTCCTACCGAATAGAATGATTGAGGTGAGTTTTAGCTTTTACTTAATGTGCACTTAATTACGTCGACAAGGATTTATTTAATGTGTTATAAAGTGTGATTATTGTGATTGGTTCTTTTATTTGCTAAAAGATGACTGGAGTTATACAAGGCTACATGCCTGATTTACATGTGCAACAACTGTTTAATGATGAGAATAAAGGATGGTTCTGCATGTCTTGCGCTATATGGTTGAGGCATGTGACCAAAGTTGCAGCCTGCCAGAATGAACGAGGGTACGCGTTTCCGGTCTATTAACCTTTTTTTTATAGTGGGAATTTGGTAAAATTTTTTAGCATGATTAGTATTCCGTGGAATGGATTCGAAGTCAAAACAATGTGTAGATGATCGAAACTTATTTGCAATTTGAAATTGTATACTGTTAAGGGATTAGTTCATAAATTTTTTTAGTTTCTAAGGACCTGTTTATTTATTCAATATTTGCGCATAAGAATTTAGGATTCTCTTTATTACATTCTTAAACTTATGTGGCACGGCTCAAAATGTAGATAGAGACGTGCTTTAAGGACAAGGATGAAGAGGCATTTCCAGATGTATTAGAGTCAACATTTAGAAGGAAAGTGATACAAATGCATGCAAACATAAACGATTAGCTGTTAGATGGATTTCAGATGAAATCTATTGACGGTGTCAATGATAAAGACTTTGACTCGGATTTTGTGAAGATACATGTCACAGACGAAGACAATGATAATATTATGATGCGAAACTATAATGGTATCTCCTTCCATTCAAGTGTGATTTGATGTAGACGCTAAAAGTTTATCTTCAAATTTTAGCTATCGTATTTATTATTATTATTATTATTATTATTATTATTATTAAATTCATTATCTTCAACTATTTTTGCGTTCATCACTTATTCATTGGTGATATTATACAAAATGTAATCGCGTGAATCCATTAAAAAAACTTCAAGAAAAAACGTATACAAAATGTAGGATGGTATAACGAACAAAGCCCCGCAGCAACGCGTGAGCTATTCTGCTCGTTATACTTATAAGTCAACGATAATTTCATACATTTTGGCCCTGGCCCATAAGTGATCTTGGATTAGGGATTAGCACCGTCTAGAAATAACCAGTCTTTAGGCTGGGCGCAGAAGAAATGGTCAACCGACTTAAAATCGACTGGGCGATCGATCGCTCTTATTGTAGGATGTTGATCACCTATCGATTGTTGTTGTTATTATTATTATTATTATTATTATTATTATAAGTCCTCTCACGACCAACATAAAAAGCAAAACTTGTACTTTCCAAACCATTATAAAATAAATAAATTAATTAAACGCTTTATTTACATTATAAATACTTCACTAAAATCACAATTCAAACCCCATTTATCTTATTATTTTATACACAATCTATATACACTTTCATCAACTTTTTAAATGACTTGTTCGCTTCCACACATCGTCGATGAAATCAAAGCTTTGGTTAATAAATAAGTCGACAAGGATAAAGATCGTCAGCTAGTCCTTATGAACTTAGCTGTTGAATTTGAAAGTGCATCTGTAGCTAAAGATGATTTGAGAGCCTACGAGGAATGTAGTGACATTCCACAAGAGAAGCGTGTTTTGATCGACCCTTATTTGAATCAAGCATCTGAATTCGATTACGAGATGCATAATGCTTTGTTTCGAAAGACGGGGAAATTAGAACAATAACTTAATTCTAAATTTGTTTGGACGTATCTAAAAAATTAGGAGAATTGTTTGTTTATATTATTTTTTAAATTTCGTATTATAATATTTATTTTTATTTAAATGAATGAAAATTTATTTTTGAGTACGAAGAATCAAAGTAGAATACGAACTTTTATTCATTATACCAGCAAAGCTAAATATGACATTGAAATGAAAATGAAAACTACGACACAAAAAATAAAACACATTAGTTCTTCGGGTGTCCGAGGATTGTTTCCAGAAGTGTTTTTTTGAGACATTTTTGTATAAAATGATGAAAAAGTGTTGAGAGCTGATATTTAAAAATTGGTGAATTGAATAGGTATTTATAAGTAAAAAATTAGAAAAAAAAGAGTAAAAAAAAATGAAGCTCGCTGGTAGTCACTACTATGCCCGGCCTTTACATCTCGACACGGACCCACTGTCATAAACAATATATATTTTATGTACATGGCTACTACATGTATCTCATTTCCACGCAAAAATAATAAAGATATTTTGGTATATGTTCCTTTGTTCATTTCTTTTTTTTAAAAGTTTGTTCTTTTCTACCGAAATAGATTTTAACTTTGTTAGAATATGCTCTCTTTCCATAATACTGCCTCCGGTTTTCTATAATACTCCCGCCGTCCAAATTTATAGTCCCTCTTTTCATTTTTTGTTGTCTCAAAATTTTTTTCCCCTTTCAAATATAGTTGTGAATAATATAGTAAGTTTACCATATTGCACCTAATGATACTAAAAATTATAAACATCATTCAAAGATTTAATTAATTGCAAACAAGTAAGAGAGATAATACAGTAATGATTATGTTTTCTTAAACTTTGTGTTTTTTTGTCGGGAGACAATTATTTGAAATAGAGGGAGCACAAAGTAATGAAATCAACTTAAACCCATCTCTTCCTCTAACTTTATCTCCCAATATTCGAAAAAGACTACCAAAATTCCAAAATTACGGCAAAAAACCAACATTTTTAAAGTTGGATACACGTTAATGGTAGATTCATTCATTAACTACGCGAAAGAACGATTCATACTTATAAATGTCTCAAAGCCACTAAACAAACAAGGTCCATTCGATTGCATTATCCACAAATTTTATGGCCCCGAATGAAACCACCAAAATCTCGATGAATACACCTTAAACAACCCGAACACTACTATTATCGACCGTCCTAGCGCCATCCAATGCCTTCATAATCGCATATCCATGCTTGAAGCCGTTACTCAACTCAACATCCCAAACCAACTCCTAGTAGAAGATCTCGAATCATTAAACTCAGTTGAGCTTAAAATGATTTATGTTTTCCCATGATTGCGAAACCACTACTTGTTGATGAGACCACAAAATGCACATAAGGCTAATGGTAATAGTAAGCAACATTATCACCGCCAACTCAACGTCACGTCAGCTTCTTTCTCCACAACCAACATCACCACCAACATAATATACTCCCTCCGTCTCAAAATAATTGTCAGGAGACAAGAAACACAAAGTTTAATAAAAGTAGGGCCACTTTAATTTTCTACCACTCAAAGAGAATATTCCCCCACTAAATTATCTAGTTTTTATCTAAAAAAAATGAACAATTATTTTGAGACATCCCGAAAAGGAAATATATTTTGAGACATCCCGAAAAGGAAATATGGACTATTATTATGAGACGGAGGGAGTAATAACACAACCGACATCATCACCAAAACATGCCCAACTTAAACATAATTATACCGCACAAAAACCAAAATCACACACACTCACAGCAAAAACAACAACTTACACAACTATGTCGCCTGAACGACCAAGTTCTCCGAAAACAACACCTAAGATGTGTCATACGGGGTAAGGGTTAATAAGGAAAGACACGTTTTCAGGTTTCACATAGGCATAGCACGCGTCTTCAACTTCTTAATACACATGTCAAAAGATTATGTTGTTAGGAGGATAAATTATAAATAAATAGCAATGCTCATTTTTATTTTTATTTTTATTATTATTTTTTTACTGTTTAAACACCAAAACTATGTAAATAATGTATTGTTAATGTCTAATGAAAAATACCAACCATGTAGATTATTTTTAGAGTTAATTACATAAATCGTCCATGTAGTTTACACGCTTTTTTTCACATTTCGTTCTAAAACTTTAAAAACTACATTGCTCGTCCTTGTGTTTAACACTTTGTAACAGACCTGTCATTTGACGGTTAGTACTTTAAAAATATGTCGTTATGTCGTGTAAGGATTTTTTATTTTTTATTTTTTATTTTTTTTATTTTTATTTTTTTTTCACACATATTCATCTGCTACCTTCATTTTTCTTAATTACTTATTTTTGTTAATCATACGTCTCTCTTACTTTTTTTCAGAATCTCACACTTCTTCATCTTCCTCTTAAAACAAATATATAAATATCAAGATCACCAAAATTGAAGAATCAAACGTAACACAAATGCTTATTTTAGATAATATACAACTTAAGAACATAGATACATAAATACAAATGCATCAGTAAAAATTAATATGTTGTTAAATCCATCAATAAAAATCATGAAACAAGAATTCAAGCAAAAGTAACTAACAAAAATCACATCTAAAGTTTCCACAACAACAAATTAAAACATCTTGAATGCTTATTTTCAAAAAGAACAAAATGAATAAATAAAAAGACTTTGTGATGTGATTGGTGTAGGGGTGTTTTATAGTGTATTCGTTTCTAATTTTCTATAAACGAGTGTGTTACATGTAGATTGAATGGGTATTGAGAAAAGAACATAAAAGTGGGTATTTTGAGAATGGTGATGGCTGTTGCATCTTATATCTATAGGTTGTAATATTATGTTGGGAAAAAAGTTGGTATAAGTGTTGATGATTTGTTTTAACTTCTTTTTTTCAATTTGAGTAAACTAGTGGCATGATTAAATATGCTTGTTTATGCTTTAGATTTTTTTAGATATAGTGGATAAAGTCGTTAGGGGTGGTAATCTTTTCGGTTTGAACCTTCGGCAACTAATGCCGCTCGGCATCATGGAAAACCACATGTTCGGCATGCCAAATTCGGCATGCATTTCGGTAATACATACCGAATCGGTATGGCAGCTTCCCCAAAAAAATTCGAACGTTGCACATTTGTTGTTATAGCCGTTTGAGGCATTTTTCAAAAAAAAAAAAAATAATAATAAAAAGAAAAAAAAAAATCCCTTTAAATATTAACTTGATCTTGTTAATTTATTCACACAAACAAATCACAAAATATTTATCATCAAATCACACACTACTAGCCATGGCTTCATCATCATCTTCTTCATCCTCGGACGAAATAATTATTCCCACCGAATCATCCGATCTATGGCTATCCGGTAGTACGTTCGAAACTTTGTTAGTCACATACGATGCCCTTGAAGATACGGAAAGCTCTAACGAAATACGTGGTTATATCACCCGTTTTCGTGAAAGAGCTTTAGAAACTCTAAAGAATGATTATTTTGTTGAACAACCAAAGTTTAACGAAAATATTTTTCGCGATCGTTTTCGTATGCATAAAAACTTGTATTTAAGAATAGTTGGTGAAATTGAAGCGCAAATCGAATGGTTTCAAGCAGGTTATGACGCGATGGAAAAAAAAGTTTTACGGCGTTACAAAAATGCACGTCGGCTATTCGGCAACCTCCGGATAGATTTGATGACTATTTAAACATGACATGAAGAACGTCATGTTATTATTTATTTATATAATTACTTCGTTATTTAAACATTTCGTATTTTTTATTTATTATATATATATATATAGGGTGAGGATCAGGTACGTTTTTGTCTTTTAGTGCGGATGATACGGACGAATCTCAGCCCTCCATCTAGTCAACCATCTGAAAAAGGCGTAGTGGCAATATCGTAAATATCCCGTCTTTTTTTAGAATCGTTACTATCGTATTAGCTTTTTTCTGAAAAAAATTCAAAAAAATCCGAAAAATTAAAAAAATAAAGAGGACAACAAATAATTAAGAATCGGTGAAAAAAATTAAAAAAAAAAAAAAAACGTTTTCATCGTTAAAGGTATTGTGATATTAGCGTATGATTTTGACTTTTGTAAAAAAGTCAAAATCAGATTCTGATATCACATAAACTTTTTTACTATCGTAATAAAAAAAGTCAAGATCAGGATCAGATTCTGATATCACATAAACTTTTTTACTATCGTAATAAAAAAAGTCAAAATCAGATTCTGATATCACATAAACTTTTTTACTATCGTAATAAAAAAAGTCAAGATCAGGATCAGATTCTGATATCACATAAACTTTTTTACTATCGTAATAAAAAAAGTCAAAATCAGATTCTGATATCACATAAACTTTTTAACTATCGTAATAAAAAAAGTCAAGATCATGTTCATTTTTACATGTAAAAAAGTTTAATATCACGTTAGTTTTACAATATCACCGTAGCTATCATGGGTTTTTAATATCACGGCTCATAATATTGTTAATATCACGGTAGAACTCATAATATGGTTAATATCACGGTAGCACTCATAATCAAAAAAACAAAAAGTTCTCAGAAAAATCTGAAAAAATAAAAAAATGAAAGAAGATAACAATATTAAGGATCGCTCAAAAGGAAAAAATTAAAAAAAAAATCATTTTCATTAAGAATATTAAGAAGATAACAATAGCGCTAGATCTTGACTTTTTTTAAAAAGTCAATATCAGATCTGGATTGGACGGACCAGATCAATCCGCACGTCCGCACTTAAAAATTGTATCCGCACGTGATCCGATATATATATATATATATATATATATATATATATATATATATATATATATATATATATATATATATATATATATATATATATATATATATATATATATATATATATATATGTATTATTTAATATGTTGTAGGTGAATGCTTTGATAAATTTTGTGATGCGATTATAATGTTATATGGGCGAGAGTTCTTGTGTAGGCCGACAACCCATGACATTGCACGCATATTCGAGGCACATGAAGAAAAACATCACATTCCTGGAATGCTTGGTAGCATTGATTGTACACATTTCATTTGGCGAAATTGTCCTAAGCATTTGAGAGGCCAATATAAAAGAGGTGATCACCAATAACCGACTATTATGCTTGAGGCGACGGCTTCAAATGATTTGTGGATTTGGCATTCATTTTTTGGTCCTCCCGGTTCAAATAACGATGTCAATGTTTTGAATCAGTCTCCATTGTATGTTACGGAGAGAAATGGAACGGCACCAAACAGTTCATTTGTTTTGGTAGGATGACTTTACAAATGTGGATACTATCTTACCGATGGAATCTGTCCTAAGTATTTAACACTTGTTAAAGCATATCTGTATCCCACTCACCCAAAAGAAAATAAATTCAAGAAGCTACAAGAGTCTGCAAGAAAGGATGTCAAACGAGCTTTTGGTCGTCTAAAGGGAAAATGGTTTATTCTAAGTCGTCCTCTCCGGGCTATGTCCATCCAAAAGATTCAAAAAATTATTTATACTTGTATTATATTGAACAATATGATTTTAAAAGACGATGGGATGGCAATATCACCGGTTCATATAATGGATCCGCCGGTAGCGCCAGTTTGTGATGATAGTGTACTCCATGAGTTATTCGACGAAGATATCCATAACCGTCTCCGATATGATCTTACAGAGCACGTAGCGGCTCAAGACTTACCATACCTCGATGACTAATGTTTTTATATTTTTTTTCCTAAGCATTATGTAATTTTCTTTGAGTTATTAATAAAATTTAATGTTTTTCTATAATTGTTTAATATTATTATGAATAAAAAAAATAAAATAATATAATTAGTTTTTTTTTTTTTTTTTTTTTTTTTTTTTTTTTTTTTTTTTTCGCATCATGAATGCCACTAAAAAATGAATGTGAGGTATGGTGAATTATGAAATGTGTTTGCAATATGTTATTGGTTAATTTTGCTTGATGTTGAATTATGGTGTGGCAAGGTTGCCACCTCCTTATAGTTTTTGTTGGGTTTTTGAATCTGAGTTTATAGTTGTTGATCTATGTTGTTGCTGTTTACAAATTGAGGGTGCGTTTGGTTCGCAAGTGGGATTGGAATTGGATTTGGATTTGGAAAAGGTTTGAAAGATTTGAGAAAGGTTTGGGGAAAAATAGGAGAGAGAAAATATATTATTATATATATTATTATATATAATTTATTAATTTTATATTGTATTTAATAATTAAAAAAAGTATTTAAAATTTGTTTTATTAATTTTTAATATAATAAAGAAAAAGATAGAAGAGAGAGACAAGATTGTGGCCCCACAAAAGTCAGAAAACCTGCCCATACCAACCTATGTTGCCAAAATTGGAAATAGTATACATTTTTTGAATTTTATATCCATGCACACAGTGAAAATGTCTACCAAACGTCGGATTCTTCTTTGGAATGTCAAAACCCAATCCAAACCGCCAACCAAACGGGCCCTGAATTTGTTTTAATTTGGTTTGATTTTAATTTAATGAAGATGAACAATGGTGTTAAAAGAAAATTCAAACTTCAACAACAAAGCTAAGAGGTTAAAAATGATAGTAAAAATGACTAAAGTACCCTAATGATCACGGGTAAAATGACAAGAACATGAGAATACCCTTATCCGGATAGAGTTAACGAACTAAACTAATGGACTAACTGTAAAATGACCGGTCTGTTACAAAGTTTCAAGTACAATGACAGGCGGTGTAATTTTTTAAATTTTAGGACGAAATGTGAAAAAGTGTGTAACCCACAACAACGATTTATGTAATCAACTCATATCTTTATATAATTATCTAGTGTTAAGTCTATATTGTGGAAAACTAGAAGGGGGGTTGAATAGTTTACCGATTAAAATCATTTTAACTTGTTAAGTTAGCTTTGAAACTTTCCGTTTGATCAAAGGTATATGCACAAACACAATATATAACATGCAAGTAAATGAAAGAAACGATCAAACCACAACACGAGTATTTATCGTGGTTCGGCTACAAGGACTCTTTTTCCTTGCCCTACGTCCACGCCCCGAGTATCCAACTCGAGAGTTACTTTCACTAGTCAACAAGCTCCTTTCACCGGCGGAGAAAACCTTACACATCGCTTATACTTTTACCGACACAAAGCTAAATGTCGAGTTCTTTTACAAGGGCACAAACACTCCCGTTAGTTCTTTTACTAGGGTACAACAACTCCCAACACTCTTTGTATTTTGAGGACTAAAATACTAACCGATCACTACTGAAAATACACAATCAAATGAAGTGTAAACTACACAAGTCTACACAATGCTAAGCTAACAAGTCTTGCACCGTTGTATTGAATACTTGTTACTTTTAGTAAGCTCGTGAATCTCTTTGCTACAAAAAGAAACTTCACATATGAAATGTTAAGAGGTTAGATGAAGGAATGAAAGTGTGTGTAAAATGTAATGTCAAGTGATGAACCAAAATTCAACTTGTGGCTCAATATTTATAGCCAAACCTTCTGCAGGTCTGGCGGATCAGGCGGACCCCTCAAAAGGGTTCCGCCCGTGTACCTCCAGGGTACCGCCGGGCTTGCAGTTGGTTTTGCAATAAATCTTGCAAACCAAACCAAGTCACATCTCATTACTCTTGCAAACCAAACAATGTCACATCACATAATATCAAGTCAAACACTAAACTTACAAGCAACATCTAAGTAAGTCAAACACATTTCTTTCCATAAATGTATAATGACAAAACTTGCCATAAATATGATGTGACAATTCTATTTTTAGAAAATAAGAAGTGTTCTGTTTTATGAAATGTAAAATGTAGCAAAAGTCTAGTTTATGCAAGTCTTTAAAACTAAGATTATGTTTTACTTAGAAACAAAAGTTTACATTTGTCATTAACAAAACTTATCGAAGATCGTAAAATATAAATAACGTTTTTAGGCGTTATTTGTATTAACAATCTCCCCCTTTTTGTTGATGACAAAACATAAACATTGTTTTTAAGTAACTCACAAAATCTTGGTTTTTAAGACTTAAAAAAATAATATTAAACTTGTTTTACTTAAGTTATGAAAATCATATTAAGTTTTGAAAGTTTAATATATTTCTCTCCCTTTTTGTCGAAACAAAAAGAAGAGTGGCGAAGCAGAATAATCCCCATGCTCCCCCTTGGTCGATACTCCCCCTAAATGGAGTGCCAAGATGGGAAACATGGATTTTGGACCCTACAAAAAAAATTTTGTTAGTTGGTGATATATATAGTCAAGGATGTAGTTACCACACACATTGCAACCACAATGACAACACAAACATGATCAACCAACAATGTACTAAAGTGAGTAGAAAGAAATATCATTCCAAGTAAAATTTTGACTTTTAAAAGTCAAAAGACAAGAAATGAGAACTATTCTTCTACTTTTAAACAAAAACTAAAAAATAACTAAGAGAAAAAAAATAAAAAAAATAAAATCCTACTTTCCTAAATTGGGGCAAACGGCCTCCAAGGATTGTCTAGGATTTGTTGGGGGTGGGAAAGAGCATCCAAACGTTCTATGACGTGTTGGAATGCAAAACGGGTTTCATTTTGGAATTGGTTAAGCAATGTTTTGATGGTTTCACCCATTTGCTCACAATTTGAGCAAGCATGGGAATGAGTGGGTTGAAATGGGTTGGTTTTGGTTTCTTGGTTTGAAGGTTGGTTGGTTTTTGGTTCTTGGGTGGAGGATGGATTTGGTATTGAGTCAAGCAAGGTGGTTTGAAATTCCATTGCTTGATGAAGGTGGTTCTCAACCATGCTTTGGATTTCCTCAAATGAGGGGAAGAAAGTCTCAAAGGTTTGGGCTTGAGAATGTGGTGGATTTGGGTGATCATTGTTTTCAAAGTTTGGTTCTCCATATAGAGGACCATGGATGTCATGGTAGATTGGGTGAAACAATAATGGTTTAGGTTGATGGTACACTTGTTGTGGAGGTTGAATGTGGTTAAAAAGGTTATCTTGGTCAAGAATTGACTTTGGTGAAAAAGGTGGTGGTTGTGATGGTCTTGGTGGGAGATCATTAAGATCTTGGACAAAAGGGTGTGGTGATGTGGTAGGAGACCCAAATAACTCCATAGGTTCCATTTTGGGTAATGGTGATGGTGATGAAGTTTTGGATGGTTGGGTTGGAGCACTTGGTGGACTTGGGTCAATAGGTGATTTAGTTGGTGGTGGAGTGAGCTCATTTGGTTGATTGGGTGATGGTGATGGAGATGCAAGGTTCAAAAAGTGTTCATTTTTTATAGGTGATGTGAATTCATCCGAAGATGAGGAGCTTAGGTTGATGAGTTGATTAGACCATAGTGGTTTTACACTTATCCGGGCGGTTTTCCGGATAGGTCTTGATGGTTGGTTGGTGATTGTTGACTTAGTCATGGTGAAAAATGGTGTAGAAGTTTCAGAAATTGTGGTGAAGAAGGTGTGATTTGATAGTGTTTAGGATGGTTTAATTTATAGTGTTGAAGGATTATGGAAAGGAGTGTTTGGATTTGATGTTAGTCCATACAAAAATGGAGGTTTCTAATGATTTGGAGAACTAATTGTGGGTTGTCAAATCATAGAAGTCAATCCAATGAAAATGGTGAAGTGAGAAGACAAGTTTTGCACTAAATGCTTAGTGGTTTTGGTGGATGTGTGGTAGTATAAATCTCAGGGATTTCAAGGATCCCTTAAAAGGGTTCCTTCCTTTATGTGTGAGGGGTCCTTGAGGTTGTTATGGCAAATTTTAATTTTTGGCGGGAATTGGTTTGGGTTCAGTTTATGGAAGAGTGAGTACCCTATTATGCTAAACACATTGCAAGAAATGGGTTTCTACCTAAAAGGATTGGATTTTGGTGTTTGGATGTTGAATTGTGAAAATGAGAACAAAAATTCTGCAGGTTTCTGGCGGCACCCTTAGAATACACAGGCGGAACCCATTTGAGGGTGCCGCCTGGTCCGTTGGGCCATTTATGGAATTCCCAGAAATTGCACTGGCGGAACCCAATTTTGGGTACCGCCAGATCCGCCAGACCTTCAGAAAGTGGCAGTCCACGTTTTTGACCCGCGAGACGATTTTCTAAATTTTTGAAAAGTCCTAAAACCAAAAATATAATTCATAACTGGTTAGGAAATGCAAAAATTAGACATGTAAACACGCATAGCATAGGAGTTTGACCGGGGGCTAGCGAATTTCACTATACTTAGTGAAAATTATATAAACATGAAAATTTGACAATTTACCAAAAGTTGTCTCCCTGCATCATTGTTAGTTAAATCATGTTTCAAATAGTATCAAACATCCTACCAACACATAAATTCAAGAGAACCATTGTTTACACAACCAAATTGTTTAAATAGCACCTTGTGCCAAACACTCCTACACACCCGTACTCATTGACGATCGATCTTATTCTTGAGCTTTCCAAGGAACCTTCCAAGATTCTTAAACATCCCCTTTGTTTGCTTGAACTCCTCCGACTCATTAGGAATATCCGGTAGTTGAGAAAGGTATTCACTCATTGAGGAAGACGAAGATGAGGTAGGAGGATGTGGACGTTTTCCTTGGGCTTTGTACATTCTCTTATCACTTAGTAGGACAAAGGTGTGTGGGATGAGAGAGTAGTTAAGGCGAAGACCGTTTAGAGTTGGTGGAATGGGTGAGATGAACCTAAAGAGACGGGTCAAGTGCATTCCATACGGCATAGCCGTTGTGCCATGCACGGGAATGTCGGCCATTCTCTTGGCCATGTAGTAGGCAAGGTTGAAGAGTTGCCTAACAGACAAGGAGTAGAGCATGTAGCAAAGGCAAAGGTTGATATGGTCACGGTTCCCTATTGTGCTAATGACATTGGCTCTAAGGACATCCTCCCATTTCTTGAATTGGGGTTTGAGTTCGTTCATTTCCATTCCATATGGGTCCTTATCGACCTCATTCTTCGAACGGGTTCTCCTAGTGGTGGTGGTCCTAACAAAGAGGTGGTCACGGAGAACGTCTTTTGAGTCAAGGGGTGTGTCATAAGGGTGGATACGGTCTTGGAGGTTGTCAAGAGTTGAGAGGGAGTGCAAGTCGGAATAGAGGCAAGTACCACGGTTTGGAACACCTAGGATTTGAGCAAACTCCTCAAGAGTGAAGGAGTATTGATGACCGCTAACCCTAAAGTTGATAGACATATGACCATAATCATCCGTGGAGAGGACGGAGGATGCATAGAACTCTAGAATGAACCTAGGACAAATAGGCTCGTCGATATTCAAAAGACACTCAAAGTTGATTGTGGCAAAATCGGCGTAAAGGTTTGTGCCTTCTAGAAAGGATGGGTCAATGGTTCTACCCTCATGGACATAGTGTTTTTCTAGGGCTTTGAAAATGTTTACTTGGTTTGGGGTAAGACCTTTGGTTTTGTAGTGTTTTGGTAGGTACTTAATGGTGTCCTTGTGGTCGTAGTGGGTTAGACGAGGCATGATGATTCCTAGAACAACAAAATTTCACATTTTAGTTTATGTAAACCACTATTATTATGTGGAAGTTCTAGTGTGTGCCTATATGAAAACAATGTGGAGGTGCGGTTATCTTGACTCATTTTGATGCTTCAAAATTGTTTTATGCAAGTTTTGTTATAAAACAAAAGATAACCCAAACGCTCTTAGTTCAATGTAGCTTCGTTTGAATGTACCCGAAAATACATATTGGTTATGTATTCCCTTTAGCATTCAAGAGACATTATGCAAGTGATGTTTTAAACATAATGTTTTGATTTTGTATTCTCAATGTGAGACGAAAATATATTTGTCCTACTTGTGAGAAATTTTTGGAAGGATTTGACATGGGGTGTTTTAGCAAACATGTTTATACTAATTAAAGATGCAATTCCTAACTATGAGAAACATGATTAGTTTTATTAAACACATAATCTAATGCATGAGTTTTTCAAGTTAATGCATAACCCCAAGTTTTTGTTTTTGTGCAAGAAATAGAATTCCTAGACTCAGATCAGGATTGTAATCATGTTTAGAATACTTACAATGATGATTTAGTTGCAATGTAAATGAATGGAAGACAAAGAATTCGTAGGTATGGATGGATGGTAAAGTGAATAGTAGCAGTTTGGAAGTTGTGGTATGAGATAATGAGTGTTTGGTTTAATATAAACAAAGAAAATGATTCTGCAGGTCGACGGATACGACGGAACCCTGAGTTGAGTTCCGTCCGTTATGGCTGAGGGTTCCGCCGACCCTGCTGAGAAAGATGGTTTTGGATTTGTTTTGATTTTTGTGATTTTTGTCTAATGTCCAGAATTACAATGTAGGTTTCATGAGTCCTAAGCCTAGCCTAAGAAGATTAAAAGGTTCACTTTTAAGAGGTTTTGTGAGAATGTCGGCTATGTTGTCTTCGGAAGAAACTTTCTCAATTGAGATATTTCCTTTTTGAACGTTGTCACGAAGGAAATGATGACGGATTTCAATATGTTTGGTACGAGCATGTTGAACCGGGTTTTTGCTAAGATCAATGGCACCTTTGTTGTCACAAAGAATTGTGATGTCGTTTAGTTGAATTCCGTAGTCGACAAGAGCTTGCTTCATCCAAAGAGCTTGTTGACATGCCTTTCCGGCCGAAACGTACTCGGCTTCCGTTGTTGAGATAGCAAGAGCCGTTTGCTTCTTAGAGAACCATGAGGTGAGACAATGTCCAACAAAAGTACAAATACCACTTGTACTTTTTCTATCGACATAGTCACCGGCATGATCCGAGTCGGCATACACTATGGTGTCTATTCCCGTTCCTTTGGGATACCATAAACCTAAATGTGTAGTGCCCTTAATATACCTAAAAATCCTTTTAACGGCTTCTAGATGGGTAGTTTTAGGATCTTCTTGAAAACGAGCACATAGACAAACACTAAACATAATGTCGGGTCTACTAGCCGTTAGGTAAAGTAGACTACCAATCATACCTCTATATTTAGTACTATCTACGGATTCACTTTCCTCATCATTGGTGAGTTTAGTTTCCGTGGACATGGGAGTTTTGATAGGTTTCGAATCTTCTAGTCCAAATTTCTTAAGCATGTCCTTAATATATTTAGATTGGTTAAAGAAGATACCATCTTCTAGTTGTTTGATTTGGAGTCCTAGGAAAAAGTTGAGTTCTCCCATCATACTCATTTCAAACTCGTCATGCATGATTTTTGAGAAATCCACACATAATTCTTGATAAGTTGATCCGAATATAATGTAATCAACATAGATTTGGACTATGATAATATGTGAGTCTTTCTTCTTAGTGAAGAGAATATTATCAACTAAGCCCATGGTATACTTATGGTCAACTAGGAATGTTTTAAGTCGATCATACCATGCTTTTGGAGCTTGCTTAAGTCCGTAAAGAGCCTTTTTAAGTTTGTAAACATGATTTGGTTTTTCAAAATCGATGAAGCCCGGTGGTTGAGCAACATACACTTCTTCATTAATGACTCAGTTTAGAAATGCACTTTTGACATCCAATTGAAAGAGTTTAAAATTGTGTGCACATGCATATGCAAGTAAGATTCTAATTGATTCGAGCCTAGCAACCGGAGCAAAAGTTTCATCGTAGTCAATGCCTTCTTGTTGGTTATATCCTTGTGCAACTAGCCTAGCTTTGTTTCTAGACACAATTCCATTTTCATCCATTTTTTTTCGAAATACCCATTTTGTTCCAATTATAGTTTGACTCTTTGGTTGAGGAACTAATGTCCATACATCATTCCTAACAAATTGGTTTAACTCTTCTTGCATTGCAATTACCCAAGACTCATCTTTAATTGCTTCATTAATATTTTTAGGTTCAATGGTTGACACGAAACAAAAGTAGTTGCTTTCATTTTGAACTTTTGACCTTAGTGTTCTTTCGTTAGTGTTGCCAATGACACTATCTAATGGATAACTTTTAGATTCTTTGACATTGACAATTTCTTTGTTAAATAGTTCATCTTCTTTGTCATCACTTAAAATTTCTTGATTTTCTATTGCTTGGCTTTCAACTAAGTCATCATCTA
Organism: Artemisia argyi; assembly: GCA_030686995.1. Lineage (NCBI taxonomy): Eukaryota > Viridiplantae > Streptophyta > Magnoliopsida > Asterales > Asteraceae > Artemisia > Artemisia argyi. The sequence goes on along the minus strand of CM060697.1, from coordinate 160,848,721 downwards.
CCAAAGGTGATGTCTTAGAGGGAGGTGGACTCTCGTCAAATGTTACGTTCAACGATTCCTCGACTCTTAAGGTTTCTTTGTTCAAAACAATGTATGCTTTACTATTTTGTGAATATCCAAGAAATACACCTTCATAAGACTTTGGGTCAAATTTGGTGAGATAATCCTCGGTGTTAAGAATGAAACATTTACTCCCAAACACTCTAAAGTATCCTAATGTAGGCTTTTTACCTTTATATAGTTCATAAGGGGTTTTATTCAAAAATGGTCTAATTAGGACTCGATTTAAAATGTATGTTGAAGTGTCGACGATATTACACCAAAACTTTTGTGGAATGTTTTGTTCATTAAGCATTGTTCTACTCATCTCTTGCAATGTCCGGTTTTTACGTTCTACTACACCATTATATTGAGGAGTACGAGGAGCCAAAAAGTTATGAGTTATACCATTATTATCACAAAAGTTTCCAAATTGAAATTCATTATCAAATTCACGACCGTGATCCGTTCTAATAGACACAATATTAGACCCTACTTGATTTTGAATTTTCTTACTTAGAATCTCAAATTTATCAAAAGCTTCATTTTTACTTTTCAAAAATTTTGTCCAAGTATATCTTGAGTAATCATCAACTATGACCAAAGTGTAGAAGTTTCCTCCATAACTTTGTATAGCGGATGGACCAAATAAATCCATATGCAAAAGTTCTAGACACCTGGATGTAGAAACCAAGTTTTTAGCCTTATGGCTATTATGGACTTGTTTACCGACTTTGCAAGCATCACAAAAGTGTTGGTCATATTTCAACTTAGGTAGGTTTCGAACTAAGTCTTTGGAGGAGAGGTTTTGGATTAGTCTCATGTTAGCATGTTGATGCGTGGGAATCGCAACAGGCTTTACCTCTCGAGGGATCTCGAGAAGCTTACAACCCCCACCAGGCAGTGTACCTGATCGTTGTAGTATAGTATAGTGACAAGTACCGGGGGATTGATCGTTCAGCTTAGGAATAGTGTCGCTAGGATTAGAAAGCCTAAATACTAGTCCTAAAGATGAGGGGTGATTATTTTTGTGTTTTTATATTTTTTAGAAAGCAATTTAAAATCTCGGGTTTGAAGGATTTGGGCGGAATTAGTTGCTAATCAACTAACCCAATACTAAGATGCAATCAAAATAAAATACTAGAAATAAAAATAAACTACTTTATACTAAAGTTGTGAGCAGTAATTGGAGAAAATGTGTTTACTTAGATTTCACTACTCCCTAGACATCTTTTACACGTTAATTACTTGTTATAATTGCATGGATGACGGATCGTATTCCTTAATACCATTCATGGGGTGGCACACTTAACTCCCCAATTCTATGAGCTCTTATCTCCTCCTACACCATGCCCAGCACAACTATAGGGATTGTAAACAGTGGCTCATGCATTAAATACAACCAATAAAGACCTAGTGCGCGTCGGTTCATGTTTCTTAAGACGTTCAAGCATGTTACCAATTGGAGATCTGCCAGTTTTCTTAAGCCTAACATATAAATCATTCATCCAAAACAAGTATGAACAAGTAATCAACACATAATTAACATCTAGGTTTCATTAGATCTAAGCAAACACAAGATAGATCTAGCCTAGCATGATGGAATTAAGACAAGAACAAGATATAGACAACCAACACATAGACATATTGATTGAATTAGAAGAACACTTATCTTGATTGCACATGCAAGGTATCAAGGGGTTGGAACCCTTGAAAAACCTGTAAAGTTACACCAAAATCGTACTTAGGGTTTCTCCCAAAACTTTCTCTCTTTAAATGTGAAAAATTAGAAAACTATATATAGGAAAAGGGGTCTGACGGCATCAAGACAAAGCTTGTGACGCCGTCACCTCGCCGCCAAAACTAATCTCGGACTGCCTTGATCTACATTTGACGCCGTTAAGACTAAATCATTTCCAGGCCGTCATGACTTTTACTCTTGACGCCCTACCTTCGTGACGCCATCAAATCTGTACTGGGTCGTCATGAAATTTTGCTCTTGACGCCGTCAGGGAATTACTCTTGACGCCGTCACCTACTGTTCCCAGCATGGAAAATCAAGACTTTGGGGTTTTCTTCACTTTTATGCTCCAAAAACGTCCGAATTGCTTCCTTTTCCAGATTTCACTCCCAAAGTACCTAAAATCACAAAAGGAACGATTTAGGGCAATAATTGATCAAATAAAGTTGAATTCGGGCTTAAATGACCCCCTAAAAACGGATCATTTTTCGCCTCATCACATGTCCTAAATGTCTATGCCATAAAGTTGAAGATTCATCTAATGAGGTAAGACAAAGTTTGTCTCTAGATGTTGGATCCATCTTCATGACATATACGTTATTCTTAAGGACACCTTTGGCTATGGTTATACCATCTTTAAGTATTTTACTTCCGTTTTCACTAAAAAGAACATTATACTTATTACGACAAAGTTGACTAATACTAAGGAGATTAAAACCTAAGTTATCAACATGAGCTACATCATCAATAAAAAGGGAGTCATGAGAGATTGTACATTTTCCGATGATTTTGCTCTTAGCATTACTACCAAACGTAACATTACCTCCGTCACATTTGTGATAAGAAGTGAAGAGGCTTTTGTTACCCGTCATGTGCCTTGAACAACCGCTATCTTTAATCCATTCATCCGGTTCCAAACAAACTTTGAGGCACACCTATTTTATGAAAAACACTCAAACATTTGGTCCCCAATTTCTCATGGGTCCATTTTGGTTAAGCATGCCATTAATTTGTTCCAAGTATGAAAATAGAGCATAAGGGTTCCATGGCATGTGGTTTGGAGTTTGGTAATGTCTAGGAGTGTTTTGGTTCCAAACATGTTGGTAGTTTGGTCGAGCGTTGAAGTTGCTCTTTGGAAAGGGGCGTTTGGGAATTGAAGTCTTAAGTCTTGGTTGAGTAGTTTTAGCTCTAAATTCATTTTTACTAAATCCTACTCCAGTTTTAAACACAAGTTTTGTTCCACTTTTGTATGTAACTTTAACAAATTTTGAACGATCCGAAGTGGATGAGGTTACTGCTGCAGCAGGTCTGGCGGAACCTTCGGGGCCAACGGGCGGAACCCTAAATTGGGTTCCGCCTGACCCGCAGGCTGCTGTAGCAATTTTATTTGTTTCTTGTGCAATTTTTTCTTGTTTCATTTGACCCATTGAAGTTTCTATTTTCGTAAATCCTAGTCCTGTTTTATCAAAGGGTGACTTTTGAAGTTTCATAATTTTATCCGCACAAGAAATGCTCTTATCAAACTTCTTAAACTTTGTGGTTTGTTTTATTAGATCATTTTGAGTAATTTTGAGTTTCTCAATTTCTAGTTTAAGTTCTTCACATGATTTGCAATATGTGTCAATACTTTTACTCTTTTATAATCTCTTAGCCTTTTCTTTTAACTCATAAACTTCATTTTCTAAAAACTCCTTTTTTGTTTTTAAAAATTTATTTTTGTTTATGATTTTTAAGCTTAATTCACAAAGTTTGTTATATTCTTTTTGTAAAGTGTCATCATCGGCAATTGATGAATGACGACATGCTTGAAAGATCTTTGGATTCCTCAATTGCCGTCACTTTTGCTCTCCACTTCGGATGGAGTGCTCTAAGAAATTTCCTGACAAAGTTCTTACTACAAAAAGATTCGTCAAGTGCTTTAAGTGAAGTAATAATAGTATTAAACCTAGCAAAAGCATTATCAATAATCTCATCTTCGGAAATAATAAATTGTTCATATTGTTGAACAAGAAGATCAATTTTGTTATCTTTAACTTGTGAGTTTCCTTGATGAGTGACAATTAAAGATTGCCAAATATCTTTGGCGGTTTTACACAAAAAGACTCTTTCATATTCTTTCTTAGGCAAAGCGTTGTAAAGCATCATTTTAGCTTCATTATTTTTACCTATTAATTTCTTTTGATCATCATCTTTGATGTTAGTAACTACGTTATCACCATCAATAATTATATACCACAAATCTATATCTTTAGATTTCACGTAAGTTTCAAAACGGTTTTTCCAATATATAAAACCATTTGCTTCAAAGAGTGGTGGTCTTTGCATAGATTGCCCTTCTTTGTAATTTTCAAAATCCATGGATCGTTTCAAGTTTTAAAACACAATATATTTTAAAAGCTTAAGTAACATAGCTCTTGATGCCAATTGTGGAAAACTAGAAGGGGGTTGAATAGTTTACCGATTAAAATCTTTTTAACTTGTTAAGTTAGCTTTGAAACTTTCCGTTTGATCAAAGGTATATGCACAAACACAATATATAACATGCAAGTAAATGAAAGAAACGATCAAACCACAACACGAGTATTTATCGTGGTTTGGCTACAAGGACTCTTTTTCCTTGCCCTACGTCCACGCCCCGAGTATCCAACTCGAGAGTTACTTTCACTAGTCAACAAGCTCCTTTCACCGGCGGAGAAAACCTTACACGTCGTTTACACTTTTACCGACACAAAGCTAAATATCGAGTTCTTTTACAAGGGCACAACCACTCCCGTTAGTTCTTTTACTAGGGTACAACAACTCCCAACACTCTTTGTATTTTGAGGACTAAAATACTAACCGATCACTACTGAAAATACACAATCAAATGAAGTGTAAACTACACAAGTCTACACAATGCTAAGCTAACAAGTCTTGCAACGTTGTGTTGAATACTTGTTACTTTTAGTAAGCTCGTGAATCTCTTTGCTACAAAAAGAAACTTCACATATGAAATGTTAAGAGGTTAGATGAAAGAATGAAAGTGTGTGTAAAATATAATGTCAAGTGATGAACCAAAATTCAACTTGTGGCTCAATATTTATAGCCAAACCTTCTGCAGGTCTGGCGGATCAAGCGGACCCCTCAAAAGGGTTTCGCCCGTGTACCTCCAGGGTACCGCCGGGCTTGCAGTTGGGTTTGCAATAAATCTTGCAAACCAAACCAAGTCACATCTCATTACTCTTGCAAACCAAACAATGTCACATCACATAATATCAAGTCAAACACTAAACTTGCAAGCAACATCTAAGTAAGTCAAACACATTTCTTTCCATAAATGTATAATGACAAAACTTGCCATAAATGTGATGTGACAATTCTATTTTTAGAAAATAAGAAGTGTTGTGTTTTATGAAATGTAAAATGTAGCAAAAGTCTAGTTTATGCAAGTCTTTAAAACTAAGATTATGTTTTACTTAGAAATAAAAGTTTACATTTGTCATTAACAAAACTTAGCGAAGATCGTAAAATATAAATAACGTTTTTAGGCGATATTTGTATTAACATATATAATGAAATTGAATTTCCCACTTTCTACAATTATAGGTAGCAAGATGAATTTATATATATATACTAAAAGGCAGAAACACTTACTGTAGCACTGTAGTAGCTACAGTGGACGAAATAGTAGCTATACTGTAGCAAGCAAGGTCCTTCAGGGACTACTACAGTGGTTAACGGCTGTTAACTAACGGCCGTTATCTTTAACATTTTTAAAATACATTGTACGCACTTAGTCTTTCATCTCAGCGGTTCATTGCAAATTTAGTCCTCACATAATTTACATAAATGATCCTTCATACTATACATCAATTGTAAAGTCAGTCCTAGGTAACTAACTTCACGTTAAGTAGCTAACGGCAACAAAAGAATTCCGCAACACCGTGTGAGACGAGGAAGTGATTAAGATTGTCGAAAAAAAAAAAAAAAAAAAAAAAAAAAAACGCGGCGACGCGCGAGCTACCCCACTCGTTTATTACTAATGTAACTTGTGTTTCGTGTAGTTATTGCTAACGTCACCGGATAAGTGTCCCTGTCACTAAAAACATTTCTACATCATTCTTTTTTCATTTTCACGTAGACTAAATAATTAAATATCGGTAAATGAAAAGGAAACCGATAATCCAAAGTGTTTGTTACAATCGGCCACACAAGCAATATATGAGATTATATCATTGATCAAAACTGTTTTGCGTCCTCCTGTTGCAAAAAAATTTAAGTGACAGAAATATACAACGATTTATTGAAGAGTCATACTTTTTCAACTGGTTGCTACGACCCGTTTGTTCCAACTTTAAACATATTTTCGATGCATCTTCATTTTCAACTAATTCACACATTTGTTCCAAGTTTCCAACTAATCACCCATTGATTGCAAAATACATACAAACAAAAAAGTAATGTCACTGTCATGAGAAATCCCATTACTCTTTATTTAATTAAATTTTTAGTTTGTTGTTACTTTGTTTTCTCAACGACAGCTTATCTTTTCTTCGACAGTGTGATGATTAGATTACTACAGTACTTTGTTTTCTCAGCAACCCCTTAATAACCCAATTAAACCACTAATCATTCATCCCCATAACCGTAAAAGTAACAGTATGCTTTTCGGCTATAGCATGTGTAGGTCCTTTCGGACTAGGTAAGCAACATCAATCAAGCACCTACACAGATGATACACATGTGTTAGCCACGTTTTAGGTTTGACCTCAAAACCAAACTTCAACGTGAGAGTAAGTAATAGATATAGACCGAACAGCTAAGTAATAAATGTGAGAGTAAATGTGTGTAGTTTAGTTAGTTGAACATTGAAGGAGGATGGGTTATTATACCCTAACTATTGTACCTGACAATCAAAGAGATGAAGCAATTCGGGATACGCCTAGCTTGGGTGCTAAGTGTCGGTCCACGTGTGGGACAATATCCCGCATAATTCAGGTTAGGCGGCTCGAGCATGGTCCTTGGTACAAACTTTTGGGTAAAAGGATCTTCTAGGTAAAAGAGTGCCCCTTTTGTTATAGTCATTCGACATGTGTTCTGTAGAAACGTGGAGGGGTGAGGGGTGAATACGTTCCTGTTTAAAATCTAAAATGTTTTGTATCAATTTTTCGATTAAGCGTGGCTAAATATGAATCATGGTTATTGATATCTTACAGAAGCAATTAGACATATAAGAATAAGAGAAGAGATAAACATAAGGATCACTTGGACTGTCCTTTAAATGTATGGACGGTCCCATATATAGGTGGGACCGCCGGCCTATTTACAGGACCGTAATCAATGACGCTTCAGATGTTTTGCATTATCATGTAATAAGCAACAAACCACGCAAACACAAGCTCAAAGCAAGCATAAATGTAAAACGATAAATGCAAGAATTAAGGTAAAGAGAAAAGTAGAGAAAACGCAAACAAGACACGATGATTTATAGTAGTTCGGCACGAAGCACCTCTTCGTCCTACCCCATTCCTCGAGTACCCAACTCGAGAGTTACTTCACTAGTCAACACGCTCCCTTTAAGCGGAACAAATCGTTCACCAAAGCTTACACCAATTTAACGACACTAAGCAGAATGTCGAGTCCTAATCCTCGCTAGAACTAATCTACACAAAAGCCCACGTGGCTACATGAACAAGCACTCTTGTCCACTTGGATTTACACACAATCCAAGTCTTCACACGGACGATCACCCAATCCAAGTCTTCACGGACCTTCACCCGGTCCTAGTCTTCATGCACGGACTCACACCAAGTCCAAGTCTTCACACACCGACACACGAACTTACACAAAGTCCTAATCTATACACAATCACCTACGGACGTACACATTGTCCTAATCTACACAATCATCCACAGACTTACACGTTGTCTGGATTTACACTTACATAACTAATCACGACTCACACACAAGTCGGATACACTAATGTACAAATGAGAGAGTTTGGAGGAAGAAGAGAATCGTAACACAAGTTACGTGTGTGTGTGTGTGGACTACAATATAACACTTCGATTCTTGACTATTTCGAGTGTTCTTCTCTTGCACTTGAGATAGAGGATGACGGGATCACTTATAAACACATACCAAAGAGTTATAGTGATCAAATTAGAAGGAAAGAACATAGATTTTTTTGTGCCATGAGGATTAAAAAAATCTAATGAAAATGGGTCAGTATTTATAGGCAGCTCGAGAAGCGCGGGACGGTCCCTTAAACCTTAGACCGTTACCTTATTTAAGGGACCTTCCCAATAGATTTTGTCCTTTAGTGGTGAAATGTTATCTGGTGAAAATTTAACTGATTTGGGCTGGAAAAATAGCTGTTTTGAATTTGAAATTTAAATTTCAAATTCAAATTTATTTTTCTTTAAAACGTTTCTTTATAAATACAAAAATATTTTTTCTAGTTTATTTTTGTAAAATTGTTTTGACACATTTATAAAAATGTGAGGTTTAAAGACAAAAATATTTTCTTTGATCATTTAACAAATTTGATATAGAGTTTGTTCATACATTAAGTGATATAGACTTAAGATGTTGATGCGTTCTTGCATTGATGATTTGTGTAAATGAGTAACTTGTGCACTTTATGTTATGTATGACTAAGGATCAAATGAGAAGAAAACTTAAAATAAGAAGGATGAGAAATAACTATAACTATATATTTGAGATGCATTAACTTGAATTAGATGCATCCCTAGTCTTTTAGATGCACCATAATATATTTTCTAGCAAAAAATTAGATGCATATACATATATTAGATGCATTTCATCAAGTTAGACGAATCATATACATTTTTCGTCCTCTGCAGGTCAAATTTGTTGTTAGTACTACTTTGCATCGTTTTCACTTCAAAATCACTTTCGAAACTAATTGGGATGCATCTAAATGAATAGAGATGTATCTAAATCAAGTCGATGCATCTCAAATATGTGGTTATAATTATTTCTCATCTTTCTTATTTTAAGTTTTTTTTCTCACTGGATCCTTACCCTGTTATGTATTACAAGTTACATGTTTGTCGTCATTAAAATATGAAGACAATGTATAGATTAAACGTCGTAACGTTTGCACTAACATGTTCATTAGGATCCATGACCGACACGTAGAGACACTTGTCATCCGGCACGTAACCTCCAGACATATACACCAACATGTCCCCCAAATATTGTATTAGAAGCTGTTTGTCATCATTAAAATATGAAGACAGTGTATAGATGAAACGTCGTAACGTTTGCACTAACATGTTCATTAGGATCCATGACCGACACGTAGAGACACTTGTCATTCGGCACGTAACCTCCAGACATATATACCAACATGTCCCCCAAATATTGTATTAGAAGCTGTTGCTAGAGATTATGAAAAATAGATTATTTTTATAATTTACATGAATTAACATTTGATTTCAGAGATCATAAAAATTGTTTTTTTTAATAATCGCTTACTAATTTGGTGTACCAAAAATACCCATAATATCATAACAGATGGGTCGCATAACGAAGAATAAGTTAAATAGTTATGATTTACCTAGAGGGATGAGAAATAAACCACAAGGTTTGCTGTTCGAATCATGGCATTTGGCTTTTATAGTTAGAAAGGGTTTTTTTTTTTTTTTTTTTTTTTTTTTTTTTTTTTTTTTTTTAAATAGTTAGACTCCTAATAGGTTTACATGTTTGCCTTTTGTAACTTTAAAGTTTCTCATGCTTGGTTTACATTTAGACATTGTTTATGTTTTAAAAGAATTACTGTAAAAGATTTCAGTTTATAATGCTTGATTGTTATGATATTAATCGATCTTGTTGGATGATGAAAATCCAGATGATGAAAACCCCGTAGGTAATGATGTTTATTGATCCACAATAAATATATAAATGTTACATGAGAGGAAACTAGAAACCCTAAACCCACAAACGGGCTTTAGCTTATCTATCATCTAATGCTCCTGATAATTCGAGCGGCTAAAGTTCGAATTAGAGGAAATAATTTAATTATTAAATACAATAGATGAAGTAACTGCGGCATATTGGTGATTGAAAATAAAATTAAGCTGATAAAGATATAATGGAAATTGCAAAATATGTAGCAAATAGATATATATGATGTTTATGCCTTAGTTTGTGAATTGTGATAGAACTAAAGTTGCTAAGGCTGGGCGCAGTGGTGACCCTGGGTGACCCAGGTTTCTGGCTGTCACGTCAGCTTTCTCTTTCCAGCGATCAGACATGACCTAAGTGCCACATTGGGATTGAATTTAATACAAACGGTAACATGCTTCTTTTAATATCGGTTGTAATGTCAACCGATTGTTGTTTTTCGCCAATCACGACCGATATTCGAACTAGTGTCCACATAGGTGACAACCGATATTGATATCGGTTGAATACAAAGCTCGACCGATTGATTCCGTTCCATTGCTCTCAGCCTAATAGATATATAAATTGCAGGTCATATATAACTAGTTCATACACGTTATCTAGAACTGCATAATATTTTGCGGGTTATTCTATACAAACACCCCTAATTTCCTACACACACCCCTTTATGCATTAGTAGTGTTGTACATATCTACAGGCTTCGGAAAACTTGGCTGAATAAGGTCAAATGATTCACAAGAATATGACATTTTTTGGACGGTTGCTAAATTTCTATTTACCGAAAGGAATCACATTCTGAGTTTAATCAGAAGCTGCTCAAGGAAGTTCAGAATGAATATATGCGCAATGTGCTATGCCCTTTTATACAACTTTGCTATTTTATTATTCTTGCCTTAGTAGTTCAAAACAAAATATTATGCTTTCCTTAGAATCATGAACAGCAGCAACATTGACATCAACGTCTATTTTGTATCCGTAATTCACAAGATTCATGTAAATGCTTTCATTCACATGAACCAGTCAATATGTTTCCTTTTAGACTATGAGTGCGACGCTGTCACAACTATACCTAAACATAACGTAACTTCACCTGAGTCATCCGCATATGGTAGATTCTGATCTATTTGCCAAACTAATAAACAAGACACTTTGATAGGACCACCATGTTACCACTTTTATCCCATGTTTTTTGTAATTAATATCAGAAAGTTAGCTTAGTTATGGAATGTCAAACCAGTTGATCTTTAAGTAAAAAAAATATTCTACTTTATACCGCAATTGATCGCCTTTTATTTGGTATGGTCTAACAAATTTTATTTCTTTGATGATGCAGGCACCCTAATTCAAATATCACAAATGAGATCCTAAAACGTGAAAACGTATTCAAAATATGAGGTAAGTGCGGCTCGCCCAAGACCAATATATTAGGCACGTTTTTTGGGGAACCTGACCATTAGGATATTCAATCATCAACATACATTTCTTTTAGAGTACTATATAAATACAATACAATATTGAAGGGAAACGGGCATTTTTAGCTCAGTCATGGACCAGTCGAAACCAATAGACAGAGAAAAATACTCGAAAGCAAGTTTGGTCCCAACCGATTGCTCTATACAGCAACTTTTTTAGCATTTCTCATAACTTATAATACTAAACAAAACCCAGATCCTAATCATGCTATTACTTGTTCCTATACTTTCTAACAGACCAATTGACTCTCTCTTGAGACCAGGAAAAAAAAAAACTATTATAACTTACCACAAGAATCGCTATACACAAAAGCTTTCTGACCAAGCTTTTACTTGGCTAGCCGGCTAGGCGGATAGACTGTATTTCTAGTTACCTGGGCTCCTTCAGCCTGAACCTCGCTGAGCCGTGTCTTCTCAAGGCGTGCTCTCCGAGCAGCTTCTTGGATATGGCGGTCATGGTCTTTAAGCATCTGGTCCATGTTTGATGAAACCAGGGGACCCGAGAAATGGATCTTATTGTTCCCCTTGTATCCTTGACCGTCCTAAACATAATCCAAACATAACAAATAAGAAATCATTAAAGCAACCTGCTGAAATGGTTTTACATAAAGACTTTTTAACTGACCATAATTTGTTCCTTATTACTAGCTCTTCCACTTCCTATCCGGCAAGGACCAGCCATGTTCTGAGAAAGATCAAGATACCTTTGATCTTGCTTTCTAGCACGTATAAATTCTTCGGTTGATTCTGATAACTTACCCACTTGATACTTTACTGGTTGAGAAGGAACATTTTTCTTCCCTGATTGTGTGCCTGCCACCAATGGCCCTGAATAAGATGCCCTCATTGGAGGAGAACGTTTCATACCTTTCGTCACATCTTTTGAACCATTTGGGATTGTGGGTTGCTCAATAGAAAAATCAGAGGCAGTATCTCCATTGTGCCTGCTGAAGAGCTCACTTCTACTCTGTGAGCTTGCACGATCCCGCCTTTTCTGAAATAATATATACATAGTGGCAGAGCTTGGTCAATTTTTTTAGGAGGGCCGAAGGGTAATTCCTAAAACATAGGAGGGTTAAACCATAATTTATTTAAAAAGTTTAAGGTTTATAACATAAATTATGCATAAGTACAAAGGTATATAATATAAATATGGCAAATCTTAGGGGGCTATGGCCCTTCCTAGTCTCCATGTGGCTCCACCTTTGAATATATAATGTTCACCCGAAGTTAATAACTTATGCAGGGAGTAGTCACTTCTGCAACCTAAACAAGGAAGTGTAACAAATCATGCAGATATACCTGTATTGATGTGACTAACTCAGCATTAGCATCAGGAGCTGGCACTGCACGAGTTTCCTTTGGTCCCTTGCTTCCTGCCGCCCTTTGTCTACAGAAGTCAGAAAATTCAATTAACCAAAGTCTCACATTGAGTAATCCAGAGCACACGTACATAGATTAAAAAGTGCCACATAAACGATAACTACACAAATATTATCTTAAGTATACAGCATGGCCCAACTGAAAAAGAAATTGATAATATACATAAGTTTAGGACAAGGAGGTGATCTTAGTTCATGAAAAGTTAAGTTATTTATAGCATTTGTTTTATGTATGCGCCACTTAATTATCTAAGGGAGTATTTTACTTGTTATAAGAATAGCTAAGAACAATTTTAATGACTAAAGAAATGGTTATGCACTAATATATGCACATACCTTCTAGCTTCATCGTCTCTCATTTTCGCATCAATTTCTTTACTGGGAGGATATTGCGGCAAAGTTGCAGGATCACAAGCATGTGGTTCAATTGTAAAGAACTGGAATAAAATGAATGTTACATAAACCAAATGACCACATAAAGCTGTCATACACAGTCCCGCATACATGAGTCTACATTACTACTCTTTGTTATGTTATCTCATTTGATTTCATGTGTTTCTTGCATTTTCAGTAATAAATGTTCAAAATTTCTTTCGATATAACTAAAACAAGAAAAACATTTAGGACTATAAAAAGGAGGAGTTACCTCACTCTTGAGAGCAAGAGCAGCAGTTCCTCTTTGCCCAGGATCTATTGCAAGCAAACTCTCCATAAGCCCAATAGCAGCCGGAGGAAAATCCTTAAAGGCTTCTACGATGCATCGTTTATAAGGCTGGGCCGGTTTGAACACCGTTGAGTGGGGTAATTTTGATTTTGTCCAATAATCATTAGACGGTGAACCACAAAGCTTAAAAATCCTATGCAGTTGCTCAACCTACAAGAAACGGGTCAAACTGTTCAACGTTGCCCAATGAGTATTTCAAGTGTTTACAATCTCGTTTGTGATTGTTATAGTACCTCAGTTCGACCAGGCATGATAGGCTTGCCTGCATATAACTCACCAAGGATGCATCCCGCACTCCACAAGTCAACAGCAACTCCATAACGAGTAGCTCCAAGTAGTAACTCCGGTGGTCGATACCATAGAGTCACAACCCTGCTAGTCAATGGCGCAATTTGACGACTATCATAGAAATTAGCCAACCCAAAGTCAGCGATTTTCAAGATTCCATTATTGTCGATCAAAAGATTTGAACCCTTTATGTCCCGGTGCAGGATACCGTTACTATGACAATGATCTAGTCCACTTAACAGTTGTTTCATATAGCATTTGACCTGTAAAAAACAGAACCCTTTAGCTCAGTATAATATAAATAACCAGACGACTAAAAATTGCTTAGATAAATGATCGATATGATGAGACACCTGTGGTTCAGTGAACTTGATTCCAGGTAGTGTTACAAGTCCCGTTAAATCATGTTCCATATACTCAAAAACAAGGTACAAGCTACATGAAGTTCGTGAAGTAATCAATCCTTCGAGTTTAATTATATTCGGATGATCAAGCCTTCGCAAAATAAGTATTTCCCGTGCCATAAAAATAACACTCTCAGCATCCTTATTATCAAACCGCACTCTTTTCAATGCAACAATTTTATTACTCAACAAATCACGAGCTTTATACACATTGCTATACGTCCCTTGACCAATCTACAACAATCAAATATCAAAATTAAGCACTCACAATTACACTATCACACTCCAAAAAAACACAACCAATACAAAAATCACAATACCTTATCCAGCTTCTCAAATGTATCAGCACGACGAGGCAGCCAACCATTAATAGCTTCACCAGCCACTTCAACAAGCCACGAGGGCCAGCCCGCCACAACCTGCTCCCCCTCTATACCTTTCGGCATACTCCTAATACTCAAACTAGTATCAAACACAACACCCGGCCCATCTCTCTTCTTTTCGTAACTATCATCTCTTACGCGCCTAGAACTATTCACTCGCTTATCTATCGACCCGGTTCGAACCTCCCCTCTATTTTTTACCCTAAAACTCTCCTCCCTTCGTGCAACACGCGATTCGGATAATTTACTACTAGACCTCCTATCCCATGGGCTGGAACTCGAAGGCTTAACACAAATCCCACCCATTTATTCAAACCTAACTAACTTATAACTAACTAACTAAAAAACCCCTTTTACAAAACTTGCTAAAACATTAGGGTTTGAGCAGGAAACAAAATTACAATTAAAATAGAATAAAACAGTAATAAAGACAAATATGCAGGCTTGAATCAGTCAAACTGATTGATTATACTGAAAAAGTTAAAAACTTTGATTTACTTACATGATTAATCTCTGAAACTGTTTGTGAAAATTGATGGGTTTAATGAAATGAAATTAATTTGGGGAAATGAAAACGGAGTAATTTATAAAAAGAAATTATAAATTGTTCACAAAAAAATGTGATTTTTATAAAAAAAAACTGGAAATGAAAATGAAACCCTTAAAAGCAGAGAAAATGTTTGATGGTGGCACTGTCTTTGTCTGGAATCAATTATGCCACTGTTTTTTTCTTTTATTTTTTAGTATTGTTTTGATTTTTGATTTTTTTTTTTTTTATTAAAAAAACAAAAAACCAAAAGAAAACAAAGATACTTTCATGGTATGTTATACTATGTTGCGAAAGAATCTGTTTCCAACTATTTAAAAAATGAAATACTCCGTAAGAAAAAGATATATTGATAAATAAAGTAATGCTTAAGTTATTGAGACACGCGTTACGCATTAAGTTGTTTGTTAAAAGTTTTTGAGTCTGAGTATGATTCGTGCATCTGAATTTGAATATGTGACAGAAAACTTTGAATCTAAATCAAGTATATATATATATATATATATAGAACGTTTA
The DNA here is from genome assembly GCA_030686995.1 of Artemisia argyi. Classification (NCBI taxonomy): domain Eukaryota; kingdom Viridiplantae; phylum Streptophyta; class Magnoliopsida; order Asterales; family Asteraceae; genus Artemisia; species Artemisia argyi. Next base: position 160,833,314 of record CM060697.1, on the reverse strand, counting down.
AATGATTATAATACACAAAACTAGTTTAGATATCATTATGAGTTAGTAAGATCCTCCTCCAAGTCTTGTTGGGTAAGAGGTTTGAACATCTTAACGCATCTAAACGAGAAAGATAAAAATAAAAAAATAAACACATTTAATTGTCGAAAATCTTAACTATTAAGATTTATAGGTCATTAATAAATATTAAATAATTTTATCAAGAAAACAAACACAACCTAATTGTTTGTAATGAAAAGACAGAAGATTAAAAGCCTGAACATATCTTAACCGTTATATGTACCACCAGTTATAAATTTTTTTTATTAAATGTAGCCCAAGGATATGTTTTGTAAAACATAATAAAAAATTGAACTTTGATTTTTGTGAATGGTTTAGTAAGAACTTTTTAGTTTTTGACATATTTGATACTCTTTTCATGTCAAAATTATTCTTCACGTTTTTTAATTATTGTATACCGTCGTTCTAAATTATTATTTTTTCATTATTATAAATAGACTGAGAAGTTTGATCGAGTTTACTACATAACATCTAATTGAAATTATTATTACAAAGTTTAAAGAAAAAAGAGTAAATTGTACTCTACAAAAAGTAAGAAAAATGAGACAATAATAATAATGTTTTTCTTTAAATTGATTTTTTTCTTTCTTTTAAGAAATAATTATTCTTAGTCGTAGGTAATATTAGGTTAATAAATGTCTACATTACCAATGTTAAATTATTAGATGGAGTAGTTAAATTGTGGAGAGTAAGTGAACGACTTTTAAAAGAAAAGAGTTGAACAACCTTGTTTCCAATGGTTTGGAACTTTGGAATTGGAACAAACAGTTTTAATCTAACCATGCAAAATAATGTTTGGTTCGGCCGTTCGGCTAAAAATTTGGGCTCTTTCTCTCGGATGGTCTAGCCATTAACTTGTCAATCTCGTATTCTCATGATGTTATTAAGTCCAGATCGATGCCCTTTTGGTATTTACTAGAATGCGGAAAAAATAGTTGAATCCCTGGTGTTATATGCCAAATGGGTCAAAGGTGTCACTAGATTACCCGATAAGTTACAAAGGGTAAAATATGAAAAATCAACTTTCGATTGGTTCACCAAACAAAGCAAAACAAAAACATATAATGAATCATTTGGGGCAAAAAAATAAGAGTAATAATAATTGAAGTAAAGAAACCTCTAAAGAACACCATATTTTTATTTTATTTAGTAGCAAAAAGATGCACTATATATCAACTTTATGCCTATTCACAAAAACTAAAATTCACAAACTATATATATGCATATACTAGCTAGTAGCTATCAATGCTAGGATATATATATATATATATATATATATATATATATATATATATATATATATATATATATATATATATATATATATATATATATATATATATATATTTTCAACGAAGTTGTTTGGTTGCTAACTGCTATCTTTTCATACAAATTAACGGATTCGCTAGTTGCGTGTGGCTAAATGAATAATGAATATTTGGACAAAGAAGGAAAGTAATTAATTTGATCAAAATGTATGATTGATTTTGATTCCAATGAAACAAATTGCCTTACTATAAATAAGCATGCACAAATAGTTTAATTAGTTGAAAGAAATATCAATAATTAGATCAATAGACGATTCCCACCGGCTCCAGGTCTTCAACTTTGGTTGGCTTAGCTTATAATCAAAACAACAAAAAATATTAAAATTTCGATAAATGCAAGAATCCATTTTAAAGTTTATAGGATAGTGAAGTGTAACAACACGTTTATAAAATCGGTAACATAAATGGCATGCATGTATTATACAGTATTGACCCGGTTAAGTCGTCGGTTCATCGGGGCACCAGTTCAACCGGTTCGACCACTAAGTCAAACCGGTTTTCTACATGTCCTTGAATGCGGCCTGGTGTTAACTGTTAAGATTGTTGGACTACATAATTCACCGTAGATGATACGTTTTATTGATACGATATATATAGAGACAATACATAATGAAACCCTAATGGACTCAACCCCACATACCAGGCTTGGGCCTTATTTATCATCTAATAAAGACTCCTTGTTTGTCACATCCTCCCATGATTTTGAAGGCATAGTCACATAACGTATAAACTCTTCAAAAAGGCTAAAATGTAAGAAAGAAAAATGTATTTAAGTTTAGGTTGTAGAAACAAAATACGTTAACTTCCTATGAGATCCTTTTGTCATAGAGTACCCACTACCCAGCTATACCCAAACCCAATAAGTTTACATGCTTTAAGGTATTGAAAAACTAACTTAAATAATAAAACCGATCAAAGCAGCACCTTTTTAAGTTGTGTTTGAGCTAGTAGTCGAACTTAAATTAAACACTAATGTAAATTTTTACTCAAGAATAAGTAAGTTTGATTTTTGTTTGAATTAACAGATTCAAACACTTTCGTGTTTATGTTCATCTGCAATTTTGAAAAGAAAGTTGAAACCCGGTGGGTTAAAGATGAACCGTGTCAACCCGGGTCGGCTGAAACCCAACTGTTCAATCCGGGTTTGAAAATCTCAAAAAACCGGCTACTTCCGGCCCGGTAATATGACAGTATAACCAGTCGAGTCGGACGGTTTTTAAAACATTGACTAAACTTACCGAGTTATTTCAGCTAAACGCTGACAAGTAGCTATAGGCACTTTATAACTTATGACTAGCTATTTACAATTACACTAATAAAAGGTTTGGACTCTTTGCACTCCAATGTTGACTCCAAAAGGTGCGATTTTGAGTCACACTACACAAACAAGTCCCACTACTTGACAAATTGCATCGCCTTTCTCCCCACGCAAAGCAATTACTTGGAACTTTCTATGACTTCTGCTGAGTTTCTTAATATATATGAGCATTGATTAATTCATCCACCACAACACAAACAAATTAAAACAGTTTTAACGTAACACTAAAAAATCTAAAAAATGTTCCAAGAATATTCAGTTTTTCTATTCAGTACAATCAAGAAGGCAATAATGTTTGGTTTCTGTAGTTGTTTCTTGGGGTCAAAAAAGGTGGCAATCGAAGGAATTACTCCTAGTGAAGCTCATTATGTCCATGATGACCATGAAGAAAAGAGCAAGAGTGAAAAGAGTGCAGCAATCCCGGTAGCTTATTTTCCCGTCGGTTCAAATCTGTCATGTTTGTAGAAATAGCGAACCGTGATTGATGATCATAGCCATGTGATGTTATGGCGTTTGGGAGGAAGTATACATTTGATGGCCCGTAGAGTACGTACATGCAACTATTAACGAAGGATTTACAATGGAAGATTGAGCAACTTGATACAAGATATTGCCCGTACCGGGAGTGCATATCAAGATACAATCTTAGTACTGTGAAGAAGAGCAAGACTATATAAGAAAACTTTAATGCCGATATTATTTATTATCATTTCCATTCAAAAGTGATCAATAGCTAGAGACACAAACTTGTTTTCTAATTAATGGTAAAAATTAGTAACCCTTTTGTTTCAAGAAATTCTACATGAAAGGTTGTTTAATCAAGCAAATTTTTAATTGTGTCTTTGTATATGTCGATAATCGTCTAATTCCATGGCTTTTATTGATCTCTTATTTATCGATGTAAAGGATTGATACAGGGTATTAAGCCAAGATTGTACAGTGCGAAACATGAAGCTAGCATACAGTTATTAGACAAGAGGTTCATGAACATTGATAATCATGAAGAAAACAAATAATGAAAACTTCTAGCTATCAGTATAATACTGAAATTCCTAAACAAAAACTGACAAGAAAAATTAGAAACCACAACAAGATATGAAAAAGGTGAAAATTACATGAAATTTTGTGTGTATGCATGCAATTGTGATTTGTGCATTGTGCATAACCACATATAGCAAGGTTACAGGATCTCATGTCCTTAGTTATATGATTATTTATACGATCCTCGACTTTCTTGATCCATAAAACACGAGTTTGCTTGACATAAATCTATTTAAAGAAATGGCATTTTCTTCTTACCTTTTATCATATTCATCTCCCTACCACACGATTATGGTACGTGACATAACAAACGGTTTTAGTGAATATAATGAGTGAGAAACACATTTTATTTTTTTGTATGTCAAAAGGCAGAGTCGCTTTATTTTGTTGGGTAAAAGTCATAAATACATAACGTACTTTCAATTTTGACTCATTATACATAATGTATTTATTGTCAAAATGCTTAATTAAGTTTGTATTAGTTGTCATAATGCTTAACAAATGGTTCTTTATTATGCAAAATGACTTAAATACCCTTGGATTTATCACCACCACAAAAATTCAGTTAAAAATGCTCCATGCCTCCACAACAACCATAATCAAACCCAAACTAATTACTGATCACCACAAGACCATGACCACTCGACTTGATGCAAAACCCATTACCATGACTCAAGACTACAAACCAAACGACCTAAACACCATGGTCGTGAGTTTAAAACTCACGGCGTGCCCAATAACGCGACCAAAACCACACGACAAAAACATGGATAATAAAAATGTTACAAAATCAGATTACAAATTTTATTTTTATAAACTTTATTTTAAATAAAAACCCAAAACCCTTGTTTGATTCATTTAAGACTCGTTTACACGAGTTAAGCATTTCCCACCGTCGGTACGAGGTCACGGACGGTGGGTCTTACCTTCTTGGACACGGGAATCAATAGATCGACAAAGATGGATGATGGTGGTGGTGATATATGCGGCGGCGGTGATGTATTCGTGGTGCTAGGGAGAGTTACAAGGCGCGTGTGTTATGTAGAAATGACGGGGAGGTTGAGAGGAGTAAGGTGGTGGTGGCGGTGAGAGGTGGTGGTCGACGGTGTGAGCTCCGGTGGCCGGAAAGTGGCCGGAAATGCTAGGGTGGGCGGTGGCTGCTTTGGAGAGGAGAGGGTAACCAAACCCTAGTGTTATTATCAAGGGGTATTTATAGGGCTGGGGACTTTGTCGACTGTTCTTTTGTGGTTTTCTCCCTGGAAATTATGGTGGTGGGAGGTAGGAGATGAAGACATAAGAAATGACGAAAGTACCCTTAACAAATCCTATTAGTTATGCGTAATGAAAAAAACACAAACTTAATTAAACATTTTGACAATAAAAATAGTACATTATATATAATGAGTCAAAATTGAAAGTACGTTATGTATTTATGACTTTTACCCTATTTTGTTTACCTAAAAAGAGTTGCATACTAAAGGACAGATCTACACCATTGGACCCATCAATATCTTTTCTCTCATACTTCATTATCAAAACTTGACACGCACAAAAACACACACATAACTCACTTTCTCTCTCTAACAAACTATAAAATCAACAAAACAACATCAAAATCAAACTGTTTTCAACCGTAAAAATAAAATGAAACACATAGAAATGTAAAAACGTGGCAAGCAAAACCGGATCTGGGAAAAAACCGGTTCACAATGAATAGATTCAAACTGAGAACGATGGTATGGCACTTCTAATTAATTATTTTGTTATTATTTAAATATTTGTTGTGATTTTATTCTTATTTATGGATTTTATTTGTGTTTTTGTTGATAATTATAAAAAAAATTTGTTTGTTGTTGATTTTAGTTACTTATTGATATATTACTCTAATAATGTGATAATTGTGATGATTTTGTTCTTATTACTTTTATTTGTATTTTTGAAAATATTTATGAAGATGTTTGTGATAATATGAGATATTAGAGGTTAGGTTTAAATGAAACTAGAGATGTTATGATGCTTCTGTTAGATTTGTGGTGGATTTTTCTATTTAATGGATACATTATGTATGTTTCGATAGGTTTTACAAACGGGATTTGAAAATATCTATGGTTGAATCAGCAAACTAAAGAAGCTATGGTTGAAAACTGAAGAAGCTCAAACACCTGTGATATCACAGGTGATATCTCAAATGATATCAAAGATGATTTCACATGTTCCTCCATCATCACCACTGATTCAACAAAAAGAAGAAGACGATACATATGTGATATCACCTGTGATATGAAAGGTTCATCCAAAAAGTTGAACAATATGAGAATATTGGACTTTTGTAAACCACTTACAGTAAAACCTCTATAAATTAATACTCGATAAATTAATAACCTCGATAAAATTAATAATTTGTTCAGTCCCAACTTTGGACCAATACAAATTTTGACCTCAATCAATAAAATAATAAGATAATAATTTTTTTGAAACCCCAGTGTATATATATTGGTCCCAACAAAATTATAAATTAATAATTACTAAAAATTTTCATAATATACATGTAATAATTTATATTTCATCTCTAATTAGTTTACACCGTAATTTATTTTTCATATCTAACTAATATACACTGTAACTTGTACATATTCGAACTTGTTTTTCTAATTTATTTTTCATCTATAACTAGTATACATTATAATTTATTTTTAATCTTTAACTAGTATATAGTGGAACTTGTTTTTTAATTTATTTTTCATCTCTAACTAGTATATATTGTAACTAGTACATATTGGACTTGAAAATTTAAAAGCCATACGTAAAACCTCTTTAAATTAATAAATTATTAATTTATCGATATAATAATATCTCGCTAAATTAATAAAATGTACCGGTCCCAACACTATTAATTTATAGAGGTTTTACTGTACTTGTATAAAAACTCATCTTTAGTTAATTTTGTAAACCACTTACTTGTATCATACAAAGCTCGACATCTTGGTTTTGTATTAAATTTTAAGAGGGCCTCGATTGAAAATTTCTCTTTACGCATCATCGACATTAATAGTCGCTTTTGCATCAAGAAATATTGGACTTTTGCACTCACGTGTTTGACTCCTGAAAGTTCAATTTTGAGCCGCAATAACAGGTTCATGAACATTGATAATCCATCAAGAAAGGTGGCATTCGAATGAAACCGAAGAGATGCTAGCTGATCATGATGTTGACGGTGACCACAAAACACAGAGTAAGAAGAGTAGAACAAGTTTTGCAATCTCGGTTTCTTATTTTCCAATCGGCTCAAACCTTTCACGCTTGTAAACATGGCTATCGAAGTACTTACGGAGATCCTGTTGATGCATGGAGTTGTAACTGATGAATGAGCGAGTCTGGCTATAATATGTACTGCAACTTGCAAAAATCAATGTACAACTTTGATATGAGTTGAAAATAAACAAGAGCAATTTTATTGCACATATTTATTTTCTTTGTACAAAAGAAAAATATAACGAAAGCGTGCAGTATAACGAAAGCGTGCAGTCAATATATTTAAAACTAGTTGTAATAAATTATAGTTAAACACACAAACTTGTTCATTCCTCATTCCCTAGAATAAGAGGTGTGGTGACAAGCCTCAAGCTCCTCATTTGGGGCCCACGGGTGCCACATCACCCCAACACATCTTCACAACTAACCTCTACTAATCCATCCTCACTCATAACTAACCTTAACTTACTCATTTGGCCCACTTTTTTTTTTTTTTTTTTTTTTTTTTTTTTTTTTTTTTTTTAAATAAACTAAATTCATTTAACAAATTATACAAAATAATACAACATACTAATTCAAATTTCGAAACAGAGGGCGGGGATATTATTAAAATTTCAAAATTTCAAAAAAGATGGCGGGATATTTTAAAAATTTTAAATTTCAAATTTCAAAATTTCAAACAAAACAATGAAAACGTGTGCAAATTAAAATTTTAAATTTCAACTGAGCGGGATAATTTAGAATTCAAACTGAAAATTCAAATTCACATAAAAGGGAACATTACAACAATACGGAAAATAAATACACACGATACGGAAATAGAAATACACACGATACGGAAATAGTTAACATAAAACACAACTACTAATCGTCTCTAAATATATATATATATATATATATATATATATATATATATATATATATATATATATATATATATATATATATATATATATATATATATATAGAATAAAACCCTTATTCTCTCTGGCGAAAAAGGTGAAACCGATTCCCTAACTATTCGATCCAAGAAACCTACATCGACCCTAAACTATATTGTTTCATTCTCTATAGTGGGTCGGTGGATTCTTTAATTGTCTTTTCACTTTTGGTTTGTTAGATCGTGGGGTACTTATATAATATTTGACTTTTGGTTTGTTATTGTTTGATCGTGGGGGTCCTCTACTGATTTTCTTCCTGCTATTGTTGTTAATCGATTGTTTTGATCGACAATAATTATGGTGGGAGGTTAGTTTTCTGGTGCTATTTGCTATAAACCCTGATCTTTGCGATTAGGGTTTTATCTTTTTATTTTGTATTGCATGCTTGCTGGTGGTAATTGGCTATTATTTGGGTTTGATTATTGTGTTAGTGGTTGTGAATGATGAATAAGGGTTTTTTGAATTCTAAGAATGTTAACGTTGATGTTGAAGGTTTGGCTAATCGTACGAAGAGATTGAAAGGTATTGATGAGGGTTCTTCTGCTCGAATCCATATACGTAAGGATGTTAGGGTTTCTATTGACCCTAAATCTGGTATTGATCATGACGGAACCGTGGTGGATGATGTGAATGGGATGGGGATTACTTACACTGCTCTTGGTTCTGATTTGTATAATAACGTGGGGTGTCCTAGTCAAGAGAAGCCTAGTCAAGAGAGTTTGAATGTGGATGATTCTCCTGGTTGTTCTATGAATAGTATTCAGAAAGTGGAGCCGATTCCACTTACGAAAGATACATCACATGGTGACGACTTGGAGCCGGTTACAAGTGCTGAAACTGTGAAGCACTTGTTATCTAATGCGCATAATAATTTTGATGAAGCCATGAATAATATTCAACGTGAGATTGTAGCTAATAAGGCTTCCTCTTCTATTTTGTACAATTCGAGTGGTATTGGGCAAAATTCTAATTCGACAGTTTCTAGTCCTGATGCTTCTAAGGATGATACTACTAGTGGTACCGGAGTGAAGTCGGTTTCTTACGCAGGTGCTACTTCTAATGAACCTCAGAAACATGTGTCTAATTTTTGGAGGTTGGAATGTAGCAAAAAGAAGGATGATGTTGACCTTTCAGTTCCATTGAAAGTAGTGGAAGAGGTAAACACGAGGTTTGAGAATACTCTCTATGGTTATTTCCTTGGCCAACGCCTTGCTTTTCCTGTTGTTGATTACTATGTCCGCAATGCATGGGCTAAGTTTGGTGTGCAAAAGGTAATGATGAATGCAAAGGGGTTCTTCTTCTTTAAGTTCAATTCGAAGAAAGGTGTTGATGATGTGCTTGAAAACGGTCCTTGGTTGATCAGAAATGTTCCTATTATTCTTAAACCATGGACTTTGAACACTAATCTACTTAAAGAGGATCTGACTAACATCCCTGTAGGGGTTAAATTCCATGATGTCCCCCTTGCAATGTTTTCTGATGATGGCCTCAGTCTTCTTGCACACTGATTGGTACGCCCAAAAGATTAGATGCTTTTACAAGCCAAATGTGCAAGGAATCGTGGGGTCGTAGTAGTTTTGCTAGATGCATGATAGAAGTGAAGTCGGATGAGGTGCTTCGGGACAGCCTCACTGTTGAGATACCGTTACTTGATGGTTCGGGTTCGACTATTGAGAAGGTACGGGTTGAATACGAGTGGCAACCACCTCGTTGTGACAAGTGTAAGATATTTGGTCATACTCTGACTGACTGTCCTAAAGTTGTTATACCTCCTGTTCAGCCTACTAAGCCTGTTAATGATAGTTTCAAGACTGTCAATAACAGGAAGAAAGGAAACAAGGTGGTCCTACAATTCCGGGTAAAGGAGGGTTTACTAAACCTGTTGTGGGTAAGCAGTTTCAGTATCAACCCAAAAAGACTCCTCCTGAACCTAAGAATGTTGGTGGCAATAAGAAGAAGACTTCTGATGTGGCTAGTTCTAGTGGAACAACGATCTCTACATCTAACCAATTTGATGCTCTTAATATGGATGATACGGATGCGTTTGGTATTCCTACTTATGACACCAACATGGATGTGGATACTGGCCGTACAATGGAAGTTAATGAGGATGAGTCGGTTAAGACTGGTACTACATCACAAGAACCGCTTGTGAGTGATTCAATGGGAACTAAGGAAGTTGGTTCTACTCCTATAGTTGAGAAAATTAGTAAGCTTGAAAAGCTACTTATCGATGGTAAAACTACTCTTGTGGATGATGAAGGTCATCCTATTCCGTCTGCCTCTGTCACTAAGAGGGCTAACCCATTTTCCAAGGTGGGTGATGTTGTGGTTTCTGATAGTGATGAGGATGAGGTTCTTAACACGTTCGACGAATCAGCAAATCTTTTTGGTGGAGGTCATGAGCGTGAAGATGAATTTGATGACTATGATGATTACTCGAAACAAATTTATGATCTTCCAGGGGAACTGGGTGCTCTTAATGCCATTTATGGCTTTAATCTCTAACGTCGTAGGAAGTAGTTTATATTTTTGTCCGAGTCTTTAAATGGTTTTGTTTTCTTGTCTAGAAAATAGGAAGTATCTTGTTATTTAAGCTTTTCGCCTATGTAACGGGCTGAGATATGGGATTCACTCATATCCGTTGTACTTAAATGTTTTTTGGAGTAATATATTTACCGGGTCGTTGACCTTTTACCCAAAAAAAAACTACTAATCGTCTCTGTCCCATGCCCTTGTGTTTCTTAGAGCGAACCACACATGTTGATACTTAATCCCTTTCCCATAGCGTTCATAGTAAATACGGTTTGCATTGCTGAGACGACAAGGGTCATCACTTGTACGCAACAACTCTTTGTAAATAGCATTATAGTTTTGACATTCAGCATTCATCCTACTCCATAGAGCCGTAATACTATTTTTATTACGGTGCGGACCATCACTTTGATAGTTGAACCTTTCTGTAACTTCATTCCAAAAGGAACGTTCAGTCACAGCGGATGTAGAATCATGAACTTCAAGCCAAATGGTAGCTAGCACGTATTCTTCTTCCATTGACCAACGGTTTGTCATTGTAGTGTGTGTAAATATTGCAGTGTGTGTAAAACAGAGGGATATTGCATGGTATAAATAGGGGTTTATTGAAAGTGGGATACATTTCAAATTTTGAATTTAAAAACAAAGGGCGGGATACATTTGAAATTTTGAATTCAAAACTCTGAGCGGGATACATTTGAAATTTTGAATTCAAACTTCTGAGCGAGATGCTTCCACCTCCTCCTCCTATTTATAACCCATTGGGGAACCTTGCTGAATACACACACAATTCACACTCACATTCATCAAAGAATTCTATCTAGTTCTTCAAAAAGAATGTCTCACACTCCACCACAAAGTACACCTGAAGACAATTCCCCACAAAACACACCACCGGAAGATCTGTTTCCGGTGTTTCAGTATGACAACCCACCACATCCAACTCCACCAGCAGTTATGTTTCCACCGCCAAACAATCAACCACCAAACCAACCCATCATTCGTCAATTGACTGAGGAAGAACAGTATGAGCTGGATATGCAAGTGCTTTTGGAGTATGAAGCTGAGCAAGCCCGTCAGGAAAGGGAGCGTGAGGCGTACCTCAAAGGAAAACAGGATCGGAGGAACAGAAGAGCAGAATGGCGTTGGGCTCAGGGACTTCCACCTGTGCTATCGAGTGAGGACGACTCAAGTGCCTCCTACTCGAGTCACGAGGGATATGTGTCGGATGATTCATTTTATTGAATCATAATTTTATGTTTATTTATCGTATGGTTTTTTAGTGGTTCAAATTTCTGTTTCTTAGTTATCGTATCGTAGGTTATTGTTGTAGTCATTGTTTCAAGTAATATCAATGTTATGCTGAATCGGTGTTTCACAATTTCATTCTTTCATTTTCTACAAAATACATACAAAAACAATATAACCCAAAAAAGAAAAAGAAAAAAAAGAGAGAAAAAAAAAAGGACAACACTTGCAGGCTCTCTCCCTCGTCACGCAGACGACGAGGCTCTCTTTGGCGAGCCACAAGAAGCTGCAGCTGGTGTGGTGGCGAGCCATGGCGAGCTCCACGTCGGACGATGAGCTGCCATGGTGAGCCCACACCTTCTCCTCCTAGGCCTAGGGCATGTGTCTTCATGTTCAGTTACTATAATAAGTGATGAGTGCTCAAACACTCATCATTTTTGGTCTAATCTGAACTGCAAAACATACAAAAACACTCAGAAATGCATCAAAATACTTAAAATATTTTAAAATCGTGTTTTATATGTTTTAGATGCAAAATGAGCAAAAACAGATGAAAAACGTATAAAGTTTGCAAAATTGGCAGTTTCAGTCCCCCAACTTTCATAAAATTACAAAACTAGTCCCTGGATATTCAAAATATAGAAAATTATCACCAAAGGTCATTTTGAAATCATAACATGTCATATTTAGTCCTTCGGTGAAAAATTGGAAAAGTTTTGGAAATTTACAGTTTGGTCCCTGGAGTTTCAGATTTTGGCAGATTTGGTCCCTGGTGGGATAATTTTGAAAGAAAAATCATTTTTGGTCCTTAAAAATCATAAATTATCAAAAATGATCCTTGGGTGAGAATTTTAAGGAAATTACATGTTCAGTCCCCGAGGTTTGGAAATTTACATAAATGGTCCCCGGGAATTTTGAAAAGTACAAAATTGCAAAAATGGATTTTGGATATTTAAACTATGCAAGATTGGTCCTTATAATAAATTTTGGGAATTATCATTTTTAATCCTCAAGTTTGGCCAAATTACAATTGCGGTCCTTGTGATTAATTTCTATAAAACCAAACGGACCTTACTTATTATTATCATTAAACCCAAAACTAATCCAACACACCCCACCCTTATTCCTACCCAATCCAACAAATAACCCAACATCCAAGCCCACTCCACAAACACCCTCACAGACCACTCCACACAAATAATAAAAACACAAACCGTTTTATTTCCACCCCGGTCAACCCAACCTTTTGACCCTTCCACCTCCTTCCACTTGCCCTGCTTCACCACTGCAACACACCTCCCCCCTCCTCACCTCCACCTCAGCAGACCCATCTCCTTGTCCCCCAGCTACCCAATAACTCCAAACCACATTAATTACTCCTCAATACACTCCAAGCAATAACCAACTGCCAAAATAGCTTTTTCCCGCCAAAAGGATTTTAAGGGCCAAGATTGCTCCAAGCTATCCTACGGCTGAAAGAGAAGTGGGAAAGTCAAGGTTTCACTCCAGGAACTATAAAACTCAAGAAAAAAAGCAAGGAAGAATATTATGAGTTGTAGCAGTAGTGGTAGGAGTAGTTTTAGCTTATTTTGTAATTTTTTACTTATTGTAAAACTTAGTTTCCAAATCCTAATTTAGCTTTTTCAGTATATTCTAAGTGTTGTCCAGTGTACTTCTCAACCTTTAAGTTAATGAAATCCAATATTGTTATGTACATTCATTTTTTTTAAATTGTATGCTTTATGGTTAACCTTTATTACTACTGTCTCATCAGCTCACATTTAGTCTAAGCAAGTTTTCTTATAAGTAATAGTGATCATCAATCAGTTTTAAGTTAAGTTTTTTTTTTAGAAAAGAAAAAAAAAATAATACCAAGAAAATAAAAATAAAAAAATTCAAGAAAAAATAATCAAAAGGAGGGAGATAAGGAAGCAGAGATGGTTTAAGAAGTTGAGATTGGATTGGGTAATAGTGCTCTAAGGGGAGCTATAGGCTTGTTCTTGGTTCTACAATCTCACTTGTTAAAAAGCTTTGTAAGAATATCTCATATTTTCCAACTTTTTCTCTATTCACTGTTTATGCTTGTTTTATGTTTGTTCTTTGTTTATTTCTGCTGTGCTAATAATATTAGAGTATAAAAAGTGAGTTTTAACCTTTGCATTGTGTTATCCTTTTGAAATTTAGGCTTAAACAGTCTTTAAAGGGGTGTTTGGCACAGTGGTTTTCACCACTGTGCATTGTTCATTTGTTGTAGGTTTGGTTTATGCATGTTTCTTTAGTCCATAATAGATCAGTTAGACCATAAAACACAGGGGTCACTTGTAAAAAGTCAGAATTCTCTTGTAATCCTTACCTCAGATTCACTGTTAGAACTTGTGTGTTCACAACCATTGATTTCAGCTCATAATTGGTTGCTATAGCTTAATTTAGTTTCTCCTTACCTTAAAACAACATAATCATTCATTAGATTCAGTCACAATCTCATATAAGTCAATATACCAAGTTTCTTCAAAAAGTCAAAGTTTGTTTGTTCAGATTTTCACAAAACTTCAAAGAATTTATTTGATTTTTGTAGTTGCTTTCATGGATTGAATCTTGTTTACATGTGTTGTCCATCAGCTCAACTTTGAGTTCCCAACTTCCTTTCATTTTTGTAAATTTTCTTGTGGGCGCCACCATTGCCCAAAGAGGGCTGCAGGGCATGCTGCCCCCTGCTGTGCAGATCAGACTGCCACCACCACCACTTGGTGGTGGTTTTCTAGCCACCTCAGTTGGCCCCAGGCCACCACTTTTGTTTTTCCCAACCCCCCTCCTGCTACACTTTAGATACTGACCATTGGGTTGACTTGGATACCCCTGGGTCCCACCTAAGTTAGCTCATTTTTTCTGTCCCCATTTTCAGTCCTAAACTAGGTTTCAAAACGCTTATTGCTGCTTAATAGCTTATTCTGAGGTCCACTAGTGCTTTTTACAGCTTAAACAAGTTCAACTAAGTTATTTGGGTCAGAAAAACTCTTAGTGGGTCCCACACAAGCTGGTTCAAGCTCATTTCCTTGCTTGGTCAACAGAAGTCAACTGTTGACCCAACAAGCATTTCAAGTGCTTATTTCTGATTTCCTAGAAAGTTGTTTTTGTAAAAAGTTTTTGTTTTTAGTTATAAAATAGTTTTCTAAAATAAAAATCCAGAAAAAACAATTTAATTTTTAAGTGATAGTTTCTATTTAATGTAATTTAATTTTAATTTTAATTTTTATATTTTTGTTAAGAACTTAGAAATTTTATATTTTTCTTAAATTCCTATTATATTAAAGTATTTATAGTAATTTTCTCAGATTTTTATTTTGTTGTTTAGTATTTATTAGAATTAATTTTAGTTTTATTAATAATTAATTAATATTAAGTTTAAAATAGCATAATTAGTTTTTATTAAGCAAAACCTAGTTTTTATATTTTTTATAGCTTTTATATTTTATAAAATAATTTTAGAAATTTTCTTATAATTTTTACTGTTCATTTTCTATTTTTCTTAATTTAAAATAGTTTAATTAGATAATTAGTAATTAATTTATATTAAAAGCACAAAAAGACAAAAATACTTATTTTTAATTTTAAAAGTTGTTTTTAGTTATTTTATAATTTTAGAAATTTGATTTTCACCTTTTTAGTATTTAAATAATATTGTATTGTATTTTAGTTATTTAAGTATTAATAATAAGCAATAAATAGTTTTTAATTAATATTAAATAATTAAATAGTGTAAAAATCAATTTTAATTTTCTAAAAATTTTCTTTTACCTTTAGGTTTGTAAAAAAGTCATTTTCACCCCCTGGGTGTTTTCAGATTTCAGTTTTCACGTTTTATTTCGTACGTTTACGTTTTATTTAAACGTAACGTATACGTTTTTAGGTTTAAATCGTTTCTGGTTTTTTCTAACTTTCTTGTCTTATTCATATAGCTTATTTAAGCTATTTCATTGTACAAATCAGTAGTTTAATCAAACTCAAACCCCTTTCCATCTAGATTCACCCGATCAAGAAACCGTTTTATAACCATTCACACCTCGTCGGGACATAACGACCCGGAGAAACCTTATACTTCCGCGGAGCATTGATCTAGGCTGTTTGACTTTGTTGACCATTCCTTGGTCAATATAAGTTAGGTGGTTTAGCATCAATCAAATTTTTGGCGCCGCTGCCGGGGAGGTTGTGTGCGTATCTAAACGGTTTTTCTGATTAGTGCTTTTGGAATTCGTTCCATTGTACATTTATCCATCCTTTGTTCATAAAAAACAAAAAAACATTTTCTTTCTCATTTGTACAAAATGTTTATCCAAAAACCCAAAAACATTCACCTTTACCCTCTCACATCTTTGATTCTTCATCCCTACCCCTCTCTAGACTTTTGATTCTTTCTATGTCTCATCCACACTTTCTGGTTTGCCAGTGGTGTGGTAATCCTCATAATGGTGGCAATTGCCCCAGCTGTGGCATGGTAGAGTCGGGAAACGGGTCTGTCTATAACCAGAATCTCTATTCCTACCATGATACGACTGATTCATTCCATCAGTTACCACACCATCAGTCTCAGCAGTTTTACTGTTGTGAGTACTGTGGTGGTTCACACTACAGTTATGATTGTCAATCGGGAAACACGCTTGTCTATGAGCAGTTTCCTGGTAACGATTATAACTCTAGCACTTATCACCCACAGCCACATCAGTTTTACTGTTGTGATTACTGTGGAGGTCCACACTCTAGCTCGGATTGTCAAACAAGGAATCCATTTCCTTGTAACAATTACGACTCTTCGTTTTCAGACCCACCTCCACAGTACGATATGATTCACACAACTCCTCAAGAAACCGAGCAAGACCTTTTACTAAAGGCTCTTGATATTTTAAAAGAACTTAAGGAGGAGTTGGTTACTACACCGTTTCGAGACTCTCGTGAGAAATCTATGGCGGAATTACTTGCTGAAGAATGAGAGGCCAAAAACGAATTGAGTATGGAAGAATTACTTGTCTTAGAACAAGCAGCTATAACTCGTACCAAATTTCGTCAAGCTGCTCTTCTAGACTGTGATAATGATAGTGATAATGAGGACACCCTTGATATCCTTCAATTTTATAAGGGTTCCTCAGATTCATCAGTTGTGATTCTTCCCTCGGATAATCAGGGAGAAAATAATGAGACGGGGAAATTACTAGCCGTTGAACAAACGGAACTTGAAAATTCCATGAATGCTAGCTCCTCTCATCTCCCTCAGTCTGTTGTTATCACACCCGAAGTTCACACTCACTCTCTGAACATGGGGGATGAGCATCTTAGCACTGTTCCTAATAAGGAATCGGACGAATTAATAAAGTCTAGTGTTGAGATCCTTGTCCCAATCCCGAGAGAGTCACAGGGGACTTTTGATCAAGTGTGTGATATTCCTTCTCACCCTAATAATCCAAATGATCAAATTGAGACTATCTCTGATTCCAGTGATGATTGTTTATCTTATGGAGACATTGAATTTATTGATGCATCACTTCTCCACTCTAATGTTGACTTTCTTCTTGAAGAGTTCGCTGATGAACTCTCTCATATGGATCCCATCCCACCAAGGGATGAAAATGAAGTCTTTGACTTTGATGCGGATTTGAGAGAGTTAGAATTCTTACTTACTCGTGATCCTTCGATTGAACTCACTCAGATCAATCCACTTCCTCCGAAAAGTGAAAATGATCTGGACGAATTCGAGGCTTTTCTTACTGAAGATAGTTCAATTTCATATGAAGTTGATGATAATTATCTTGATCCTGAGGGGGACATTCTTTTTCTAGAAAGTTTGTTAAACGAAGATCCATTCCCCCCTCTCCCACCCAAACAACTTCATAATGAGGAAATCAAATCAGTTGAGGAAACTGATAAATTTCCTGAGATCAAGCTCAAGGACTTGCCTCCTCCACTTGAATATTCATTTCTTGAGGAGGAAGTTCTTATCTTAATTGCTATTCAGATCTCTCTTCTTTCCTTCACCTACCAGGTGATTTCTCCTCTTCTTCACTCCTTCGGGAGTGAGGATACCATCTTTGATCCCGGCATTTTCACGTATCATTATCTTGAGCCGGATACTTATCTCATCGGTGTGGAACTTTCACATGCTTCATATGTTTGTCCAAACATCTTGAATGAAAGTCCGATTGAGATTGTTTCTTCCACATCATGCTTCCCCAATGACAAATGAATTAGGGGTCGAGTCAAGCTAGCGACTCGGTAAACAAAAACAGTAGCATGCATATAGGGTTTTCACCCCAAGTGTGGGGGAGTCCCCCATGCTATGGTTACAAATAGAGTGAAAAAACAAAATGGTTTTTCCACGCTTAGCTTGTAATGTTGCCCTTTTACGTTCAAAATGTCGGCATAATAGCCGGGATTTTGAATATTGAGGACAATATTCATGCTAAGTGTGGGGGGGGGGGGGGGGGGGGGTATTCGCTATTCTAGCGAATTTTATCACATTTTACTATATAATACCCCCGTTTTAGCCAAAATTTCAAAAATTTTAAAAAATTTTCACTGGTGCTTCAAAATTTTTGTGGTAATCAGTCCGCCTTGTCTAACCGACAAAAGGGATTGGCTAGTCAAGGAGCAAACGGCTCTTGGTAAAGACATCTCAAATCCGTTTACGGCTTGCAATTTGCCCAAAATTGTATGGTTCCTCAACTCCCCGAAAACAAATGAGTTGGTTAGCCCACAAGATTATTGTAACACCCCCAAAATACCTGAATGGCAGCGGAATGGAATACCTGAGGGTGTAACGGATCATAGCACACAAGCAAGGAAATATTGAACGACCTAAAGTGTCGTTTATAAAATACATCGTTTGATTCATTCAAAATATTCAAAGTTATAAAATATAGGTCCCAAAAGTTAGAAAAGGTTTAAGGAAACAAGTTTAGTACAATCAAACGATAGTTCAAAGTGCATGAAATCCAAAAGTGACGCGTCAACCTTGATACACAAAGTGACTCCATGCAATGCCATGAGAAATGCCTTAGTTACCTGAGAAATACATTGTGAAAACGGTCAACATAAAGTTGGTGAATAATCATAGGTTTATAAGTAAATCTAGTGTACAAATGCCATAAGTAATGCCAAGAAATAGGATGTCCGGAAAGTATATACATTGGCTCTTAAGCTCATGACCCCGAAGCTAGACGTTACTTGGCCCCAATGAGTGTTTACCAGACACTCTAATAATAAAGACATGAAATGCATTCGTCCCATTTGGAGCAACCCAAACACGAATGGAGGCGTCACCCTCGATAGATCTATCTACTCACTCTCGCTTAGTACTAGAAATTAACGGTCCATGATAATAAATGGGGACTTGTCAAGACGTGGTAAATAGGCAACTTAAGCAATGTATGAATTTTATACTTAGGCATGTACACAAAAATAAGTAATGCAATGTATTCTCCCCCGTGGGATTTGAAATCAAAATATAGAATTAAAACGGGGCTATGAGAACTCACCTCGAAGTGATGGTACAAAGATGGTGCAATGAGGTAAAAGTAGTCGGGACAATGAGGCGCGAGTACTAGCCGCAACCTAAATGAATAATCATGATCTAACTTAGATCAAGCCGTAATGAAATGAATGCACATGCACATGATACTCATACCACTCGTAATTTTAAAATACTAGTTATCGTCGTAGTAAAATAGATTCCATACTTAGGAAAATAAGTCCTTATATAGGAGTATATAACTTGTCGTACTATCTCGTTAAAAAGTGTTAGCGTTAAATTCCTTGTATTGAAAACCTTGAAATACGTCGTTAAGTCGTATAAGTATTCTCTCGGGTCGTACGTATTCATTTGATAAGAAAATAGTCCTTAGTAATATTTTCTAGAAAATATACCGTTTAGCGCGTACGTTATTATTTTTATTTGTGTCCATATATATATATATATATATATATATATATATATATATATATATAGTTTGACGATGTTAGAATGGGTATAACTTTGTCGTTTTAGGCTCGTTTTCCTTGTTCTTTATGTCCACGGATTCGTCTTTGTATATACTAGTATGTTTTTGACAACTCGGCTCCTCTAGGTTACGTTTAATGCTTCAAAATACCCGTCGTATTCTGCCAATCAGCAAGCAGTTTTTGGAAAAGTAGTTTTCGTCGTTAAATTTGCAAAAATCATATCTCCTTCGTTATAAACTCGTTTTAATCCGTTCTTTCGCCTAAAGTTTCGTTTTTGAATGTATTTTCTAAATCTTTGGTAAAAACTTAGTCACCATCTACTATTTTCCCACGAATTTAAAATAGGGACAGTAGGTATATCAAAAGTTTCAAAAACCATTTTCAAGTCTCTAAACTAGTTCCATCCTCCATCAAACCACTTTCAAACACCACAAAGCTAATCTAATCCTACCATACACCTTCTTAGGGTGTCATGGGTCCTTAGACATCATCAATCCACTAGGTCTAACAAGGGTTTCTTAGGTGTCCATTTCTAGGGCTTCAAAGTCAATATATACAAAAATGGAGTGGTACAAGTTGATGCATGTATAAGATCTTGTAAGAAAATTATATAAACATAATAATAACTTGTAAAAATCATAAAAATGAGTTTGTTTACTTACTTGATGGTTTAGAGAGTTTAGATGATAAAAAGCCTACTAATCCTTGAGTTTTTATTTCAAAACTCTAACAAGGATGATTATACAAACTAGTTTATACCAAGATCTTGTAAAATTTGTTGTTTCTTGCTCCTTGACCACCTAGGTCGATCCAACCTTCAAGAGAAAAGAGAGAAAAAGTTTTTCTAGTTGCAAGTAAAAGTGTTTTTGTGATAAATAAGTGAAAAAGTTAAATATATATATGTAGACAAAAGTTTGGTGTACATTTAAGAGTGTTGGTGAGGTTATTAAAGTTTGAAGACCTTAGGGGGGGGGGGGGGGGGTTGGCCGGTTCTAAGGAGTAAAAAGGGGGAAATGTTTTGTGATTAATTAGAAAAATTAGTATTAGTAGTAAAGTGTAGTTAGGTTAGGTTTAGGTTTAAGGTTTAATCGGGTACCGGGTTTGTTAGAAATAAGTTTTGTTGAAGTTATTCGGGACGTAATAAAGTTATAAAAATTGTAAAAATAAGTCGGGTACAAGCACGGAGAGTTAGGGTGATTATCGTTTAATTTTGGTGAAAACCGGCGTTATTAAGTTAAACGTACGATACGTAATAGTTAAATTTCCAAAATACCGGGTAAATTAATATTATAGTTTTTATATTGTAAAAATGAGTATAAAAACGTATTGGGATCATAGTCGGGAGTGTCGGACATGTTAGACACATTTATAGTTCGCGTATTAGCGTTTATTTAAAATAAACGTACGTAAATCGTTAATTGTACCAAAAGTATAAATTTAATTATCCTACGAGTGGAATAGTATGCAAGTGCCCTAATGATGATATGCAGACTATTTCTAGTCCGTATGAAGTGTCCCTGATAATAATGCATGAATTCGCTCCTGAACCAATACGGTTACGCGAATTTGAACACTCGTAAACTAAATTTACGATGACATGAGTAATGCACGTGAATAGTGGTTTTCTCTCGGAAATGAATAGTGTCAAGTGAATAGTAAAATTTCTGAATATGTCTCGGAATGTCAAATTGACCTAAAAAACGATGAATAGTAAAACGATGAATAGTGATCGATGAATAGTAATTTGTGAATAGTAGAATGTCGAAGTTTGAAAAATGACCTGAAATTGTGGGTTGTGACAGTCGCCCATCCAAAAAGGAATTCAGTCCCTGAATTCAGTTAGTGTTGGTCTCGGTACAAGGCTCGGTGAAAAGTTGTGGATACTTGCGTTGCATTTGGTCTTCTCGTTCCCAAGTAAACTCGGGTCCTCTTCGAGAATTCCAGCGAACCTTCACGATCGGAATTCGACTTTGTTTCAACTGTTTGATCTCGCGGTCCATTATTTCAACTGGTTCTTCCACAAAGTTAAGCTTGTCATCGAGTTGTATTTCTTCTAATGGTATAATGGCAGACTCGTCCGAAAGACATTTCTTGAGGTTCGAAACATGAAATGTGTTATGTACGTTGCTAAGTTCTGACGGAAGTTCAAGCTTGTAAGCAACCGGACCAATCCTTTCCAGGATCTTGAATGGTCCAATGTATCTCGGGTTCAATTTCCCGCGTTTTCCAAATCGTATCACGCCCTTCCAAGGCGAGACTTTCAACATAACTTTGTCCCCGACCTGAAATTCCAATGGTTTGCGTCGAACATCTGCGTAGCTTTTCTGTCGACTTCTAGCAGTTTCGAGTCTCTCTCGAATCTGAATTATCTTTTCTGTTGTTTCTTGTACCATCTCCGGGCCAGTACATTGTACTTCACCGACTTCAGCCCAACAAACTGGAGATCGACACTTACGACCATAAAGTGCCTCGAATGGTGCAGCCTTAATGCTCGAATGGTAACTGTTGTTGTAAGAAAACTCGATTAACGGCAAATGGTTAGCCCAACCATTTCCAAAGTCAATCACACATGCTCTAAGCATGTCCTCAAGTGTTTGTATAGTTCTCTCACTCTGACCATTGGTCTGAGGATGGTAAGCAGTGCTCATGTCTAACTTGGATCCAAAAGAATCTTGTAATGACCGCCAAAAGTTTGAAGTAAAACGACTATCTCTGTCGGAAATGATGGAAACTGGTGCACCGTGTCTTGAGACTATCTCCTTGACATAAAGTCTAGCAAGTTGTTCCATTGTATAAGTCTCTCTAATGGGTATGAAATGAGCTGATTTGGTAAGTCGACCAATGATTACCCAAATAGCATCGAAACCTCCTGACGTCTTTGGAAGTTTAGTGACAAAATCCATAGCAATACGTTCCCACTTCCATTGTGGAATCTCTGGTTGTTGAAGTAACACTGACGGTTTCTGGTATTCGGCTTTCACTTTAGCACAAGTAAGACATTTGCTGACGTACGTAGCAATTTCTGCTTTCATGTTCGGCCACCAATAAAGCTTTTTGAGATCCTGATACATCTTATCAGAACCTGGATGAATAGAGTACTTCGACTTGTGTGATTCATGCATAATCAATTCTCGCACTCCACCATAGAGTGGTATCCAACTTCGGTCCTTGAAGCATAACACTCCATCTGATCTCTTTACAAAGCCATTATCGCTTTCTGGCATACCATAAAGCTTCTCATGTGGTCGGTTTTCTTCTTTGAGAGCCTCAATCTGAGCTTCTAGAATTTTCGATGGCAATGGCGAAATGATAGTCATTCCCAATGACCTGACTCTCAAAGGTTTGAGTCGTTCTTTTCGGCTAAGTGCATCTGCTACAACATTCGCTTTTCCTGGGTGATATCGGATTTCACAATCGTAATCACTCAACAATTCTAGCCAACGACGTTGTCTCATGTTGAGTTCCTTCTGATCGAGTATATGCTGTAAGCTCTTGTGGTCGGTAAAAATTACACACTTAGTACCATAAAGGTAGTGTCTCCAAATCTTGAGTGCAAAAACTACCGCACCCAATTCCAAGTCGTGCGTAGTGTAATTCTTCTCGTGTATCTTAAGCTGTCTAGATGCATAAGCTATCACCTTCTCGTGTTGCATTAGCACAGCTCCAAGTCCTTGATGCGAAGCATCGCAATATACCACGAAGTTCTCAATACCTTCAGGTAGTGACAAAATCGGTGCGCTACACAGCTTTTGTTTCAATAGTTGAAATGCGGACTCTTGTTTTTCTCCCCACTCGTACTTTTCATTCTTTTGTGTCAGTTTCGTCAACG
Source organism: Artemisia argyi (assembly GCA_030686995.1). NCBI lineage: Eukaryota > Viridiplantae > Streptophyta > Magnoliopsida > Asterales > Asteraceae > Artemisia > Artemisia argyi. The sequence goes on along the minus strand of CM060697.1, from coordinate 160,809,776 downwards.
GCTTTGCTATCTTAGAAAACCCTTCAATAAACCTCCTGTAATATCCGGCAAGTCCTAGGAATTGACGAATTTCCGTAGGAGACTTGGGCGTAGCCCAATCCTTAACTGCCTCGATCTTTGCCGGGTCGACTTGTAAACCTTGGCTATCAATGACGTGGCCAAGAAATTGAACTCTTCGTATCCAAAAATCACACTTAGAAAATTTGGCATACAATTGCTCCTTCTTGAGTAGTTCCAGGATTGTTCTGAGGTGTTCTTCGTGATCTTCCTTACTCTTGGAATAAATCAAGATATCGTCAATGAATACGATCACAAACTTATCGAGATACGGTTTGCACACCCTATTCATGAGATCCATAAATACCGCAGGTGCGTTAGTTAATCCAAAAGGCATTACTTGAAACTCATAATGACCATAACGTGTTCTAAATGCCGTCTTCGGGATATCCTCTTCCCAAACTTTAAGTTGATGGTAACCGGATCTTAAATCAATCTTGGAATAAAAACTAGAACCTTGTAACTGGTCGAACAAATCGTCAATTCTTGGGAGTGGATAACGGTTCCGATTGTTGTTATAGTTGTTGTTGTTGTTTCGAGTGTTGTTGTAGTTGGTGTTGTTTGAACGGTTATTGTTGTTGACAGCAGCCTTCCCTTTGACCATTTGGACCATGAGTTTCTGAGTTATACGAATAGCCTCTTCCATTGATTGAGGATCAAAAGAAATTACATCTCCTCGAATACTTTCAGGCAATCCACCAATGAAGTTTTCCATCTTTTTCTCATCATCGGGAACCATAGTTGGACACAGTACAGCCAACTCTTGAAACTTCCTGATGTAAGTCTCAATATCATCGCCTTTAGTTACCAGCTCATAAAATTCCGTTTCCAACTTTTGCACCTCAGTTCGAGGGCAAAACTTCTTTGTCATCAATTTCTTGAATTGATCCCAATTGAGCTTGTGAGCATTTTCCATACCAATGGGCTGAGCATAAGAATTCCACCAAGACATAGCTTCATCAAGAAGCATACCTGTAGCAAATTTTACCTTGCTAACATCCGGGCATTCACACATGAGAAATACATTCCCAGTCTTTTCAAACCAGCGGATTAGAGCAACCGCTCCTTCAGTGCCCTTAAATTTGACAGGATCACTAATCTTGAAATCTTTCCATGTACATTCACGCCTAGCAGTGGGTGGTTCAACGACCTCTGTATTAGAAGCAGTCTCAGCAGCCCTTGCAGCAACCTCAGCTCTCTCAATCTCTAGAGCTTCTGCAATACTATCCCTGACCAACTTGCGGATAGCGGCTTGAGTCATAGCGGACGTTTCTGGTGCAGTCTTACTCTTCCTTGGTGCCATATTTCTGATAAATCACAATGGAAATAACCATGAGAAAAATCATAATAGAAATAGTCATCGAACCAAAGATATACACCCACAACACGTATATAAATATACAACCACAACAAATATAAATACAACCACGACATGTACGAGTACAACCACAATCTGTCTAGATATCACCACGACAAGTATATATATACAACCACAACAACCGCATCACGTATATATACATCCACAACCTGCTCCTCAACAGTCTCAAGTCGAGTGGTAATGATCTCATCAACTCTATACCCCAACCTATCTACTTGCTCCTGCTGAGCACCCGTCTGATCCTCTAATGTGACGGCTGTAGGGCTCCTAGCCGCAGCCGCTCTAGAACTCTCACCTATGTGGTACTCTGGTGGTGGTGAAAGGTCATCAGTCTCGGTAATAGGTGAATCTGGAGTGGTAAGCCTTGCGCGCTTCCTGAGCGGCAAGAGTGAGGTAGGCATAGGAGTAGTAGTGGGTATGGCTGGTGGTGGTGGTGTAGGCACAGTAGGACTAGGGAGACTCCTATAAGTAGATGTAGCAATACGAACTCTCTTCCTAGCAACCTGGTAAGTCTTATCCCTAGGAAACATAAGTCTCGGCTCTGAATGGATAGTAGTAGTAGGAGATGATGGTATGTCAGTAGGTATAGTAGGATGGACATGGGGAGTAGGAGCCGTCTCCTCCTCCTCGAAAGGTTCGGTATCATCATCTGACGCCAAAAGTGGCAACTCAGGTGTAGGAGAAACAAGTGGTGAAACAGCAGTGGAGGACACAGAGCCCTCATCATCAGAATCTGATATGGTGTAAAGTATGACAGTGTTGGGATTCGAAGACATGTCTCTGTGATAATCAAGGTGAAATAAATAAATAACTCGTATAATGGCATCACCTAAAAATAAGTAAATATGCACTTATGATGAAATGATGATATGCTATGATGGTGTGGTTATAGTCTAGGGTCTATGATGCAACCTAGTTCGCTATAACCTTAGCTCTGGTACCAATCTGTAACACCCCCAAAATACCTGAATGGCAGCGGAATGGAATACCTGAGGGTGTAACGGATCATAGCACACAAGCAAGGAAATATTGAACGACCTAAAGTATCGTTTATAAAATACATCGTTTGATTCATTCAAAATATTCAAAGTTATAAAATATAGGTCCCAAAAGTTAGAAAAGGTTTAAGGAAACAAGTTTAGTACAATCAAACGATAGTTCAAAGTGCATGAAATCCAAAAGTGACGCGTCAACCTTGATACACAAAGTGACTCCATGCAATGCCATGAGAAATGCCTTAGTTACCTGAGAAATACATTGCGAAAACGGTCAACATAAAGTTGGTGAATAATCATAGGTTTATAAGTAAATCTAGTGTACAAATGCCATAAGTAATGCCAAGAAATAGGATGTCCGGAAAGTATATACATTGGCTCTTAAGCTCATGACCCCGAAGCTAGACGTTACTTGGCCCCAATGAGTGTTTACCAGACACTCTAATAATAAAGACATGAAATGCATTCGTCCCATTTGGAGCAACCCAAACACGAATGGAGGCGTCACCCTCGATAGATCTATCCACTCACTCTCGCTTAGTACTAGAAATTAACGGTCCATGATAATAAATGGGGACTTGTCAAGACGTGGTAAATAGGCAACTTAAGCAATGTATGAATTTTATACTTAGGCATGTACACAAAAATAAGTAATGCAATGTATTCTCCCCCGTGGGATTTGAAATCAAAATATAGAATTAAAACGGGGCTATGAGAACTCACCTCGAAGTGATGGTACAAAGATGGTGCAATGAGGTAAAAGTAGTCGGGACAATGAGGCGCGAGTACTAGCCGCAACCTAAATGAATAATCATGATCTAACTTAGATCAAGCCGTAATGAAATGAATGCACATGCACATGATACTCATGCCACTCGTAATTTGAAAATACTAGTTATCGTCGTAGTAAAATAGATTCCATACTTAGGAAAATAAGTCCTTATATAGGAGTATATAACTTGTCGTACTATCTCGTTAAAAAGTGTTAGCGTTAAATTCCTTGTATTGAAAACCTTGAAATACGTCGTTAAGTCGCATAAGTATTCTCTCGGGTCGTACGTATTCATTTGATAAGAAAATAGTCCTTAGTAATATTTTCTAGAAAATATACCGTTTAGCGCGTACGTTATTATTTTTATTTGTGTCCATATATATATATATATAGTTTGACGATGTTAGAATGGGTATACCTTTGTCGTTTTAGGCTCGTTTTCCTTGTTCTTTATGTCCACGGATTCGTCTTTGTATATACTAGTATGTTTTTGACAACTCGGCTCCTCTAGGTTACGTTTAATGCTTCAAAATACCCGTCGTATTCTGCCAATCAGCAAGCAGTTTTTGGAAAAGTAGTTTTCGTCGTTAAATTTGCAAAAATCATATCTCCTTCGTTATAAACTCGTTTTAATCCGTTCTTTCGCCTAAAGTTTCGTTTTTGAATGTATTTTCTAAATCTTTGGTAAAAACTTAGTCACCATCTACTATTTTCCCATGAATTTAAAATAGGGACAGTAGGTATATCAAAAGTTTCAAAAACCATTTTCAAGTCTCTAAACTAGTTCCATCCTCCATCAAACCACTTTCAAACACCACAAAGCTAATCTAATCCTACCATACACCTTCTTAGGGTGTCATGGGTCCTTAGACATCATCAATCCACTAGGTCTAACAAGGGTTTCTTAGGTGTCCATTTCTAGGGCTTCAAAGTCAATATATACAAAAATGGAGTGGTACAAGTTGATGCATGTATAAGATCTTGTAAGAAAATTATATAAACATAATAATAACTTGTAAAAATCATAAAAATGAGTTTGTTTACTTACTTGATGGTTTAGAGAGTTTAGATGATAAAAAGCCTACTAATCCTTGAGTTTTTATTTCAAAACTCTAACAAGGATGATTATACAAACTAGTTTATACCAAGATCTTGTAAAATTTGTTGTTTCTTGCTCCTTGACCACCTAGGTCGATCCAACCTTCAAAAGAAAAGAGAGAAAAAGTTTTTCTAGTTGCAAGTAAAAGTGTTTTTGTGATAAATAAGTGAAAATGTTAAATATATATATGTAGACAAAAGTTTGGTGTACATTTAAGAGTGTTGGTGAGGTTATTAAAGTTTGAAGACCTTAGGGGGGGGGGGGTTGGCCGGTTCTAAGGAGTAAAAAGGGGGAAATGTTTTGTGATTAATTAGAAAAATTAGTATTAGTAGTAAAGTGTAGTTAGGTTAGGTTTAGGTTTAAGGTTTAATCGGGTACCGGGTTTGTTAGAAATAAGTTTTGTTGAAGTTATTCGGGACGTAATAAAGTTATAAAAATTGTAAAAATAAGTCGGGTACAAGCACGGAGAGTTAGGGTGATTATCGTTTAATTTTGGTGAAAACCGGCGTTATTAAGTTAAACGTACGATACGTAATAGTTAAATTTCCAAAATACCGGGTAAATTAATATTATAGTTTTTATATTGTAAAAATGAGTATAAAAACGTATTGGGATCATAGTCGGGAGTGTCGGACATGTTAGACACATTTAGAGTTCGCGTATTAGCGTTTATTTAAAATAAACGTACGTAAATCGTTAATTGTACCAAAAGTATAAATTTAATTATCCTATGAGTGGAATAGTATGCAAGTGCCTTAATGATGATATGCAGACTATTTCTAGTCCGTATGAAGTGTCCCTGATAATAATGCATGAATTCGCTCCTGAACCAATACGGTTACGCGAATTTGAACACTCGTAAACTAAATTTACGATGACATGAGTAATGCACGTGAATAGTGGTTTTCTCTCGGAAATGAATAGTGTCAAGTGAATAGTAAAATTTCTGAATATGCCTCGGAATGTCAAATTGACCTCAAAAATGATGAATAGTAAAACGATGAATAGTGATCGATGAATAGTAATTTGTGAATAGTAGAATGTCGAAGTTTGGAAAAATGACCTGAAATTGTGGGTTGTGACAATTATGGCTTGTGGTAAAGGCCGTGGAAAATCCATAATTGGTAATCAGCTCACCAAGATGTTGACTATTCCATCAAGAGCTGGCTAGTCCAGAAGCAAACGGCTTTTGGTAAAGACTACTCAAATCCGTTGACAGCTGGTGGTTTGCTCAAAATCACACGGTTATCAAGTGTGCCACAGTTCTTACACCTGGCTACTCTAGAAGTGATGGCTTTTGGTAAAGAGTTTTTCAAATCCATCAAGTTTTCAAAACAGTATTGCTTGGGACTAGCAATAGTTTAGTGTGAGGGATTGATGAGTGCTCAAACACTCATCATTTTTGGTATAATCTGAACTGTAAAACATACAAAAACACTCAGAAATGCATCAAAATACTTAAAATATTTTAAAATCGTGTTTTATATGTTTTAGATGCAAAATGAGCAAAAACAGATGAAAAATGTATAAAGTTTGCAAAATTGGCAGTTTCAGTCCCCCAACTTTCATAAAATTACAAAACCAGTCCCTGGATATTCAAAATATAGAAAATTATCACCAAAGGTTATTTTGAAATCATAACTTGTCATATTTAGTCCTTTGGTGAAAAATTGGAAAAGTTTTGGAAATTTACAGTTTGGTCCCTGGAGTTTTAGATTTTGGCAGATTTGGTCCCTGGTGGGATAATTTTGAAAGAAAAATCATTTTTGGTCCTTAAAAATCATAAATTATCAAAAATGATCCTTGGGTGAGAATTTTGAGGAAATTACATGTTTAGTCCCCGAGGTTTGGAAATTTACATAAATGGTCCCCGGGAATTTTGAAAAGTACAAAATTGCAAAAATGGGTTTTGGATATTTAAACTATGCAAGATTGGTCCTTATAATAAAATTTGGGAATTATCATTTTTAATCCTCAAGTTTGGCCAAATTACAATTGTGGTCCTTGTGATTAATTTCTATAAAACCAAACGGACCTTACTTATTATTATCATTAAACCCAAAACAAATCCAACACACCCCACCCTTATTCCTACCCAATCCAACAAATAACCCAACATCCAAGCCCACTCCACAAACACCCTCACAGCCCACTCCACACAAATAATAAAAACACAAACCGTTTTATTTCCACCCCGGTCAACCCAACCTTTTGACCCTTCCACCTCCTTCCACTTGCCCAGCTTCACCACTGCAACACACCTCCCCCTCCTCACCTCCACCTCAGCAGACCCATCTCCTTGTCCCCCAGCTACCCAATAACTCCAAACCACATTAATTACTCCTCAATACACTCCAAGCAATAACCAACTGCCAAAATAGCTTTTTCCCGCCAAAAGGATTTTAAGGGCCAAGATTGCTCCAAGCTATCCTACGGCTGAAAGAGAAGTGGGAAAGTCAAGGTTTCACTCCAGGAACTATAAAACTCAAGAAAAAAGCAAGGAAGAATATTATGAGTTGTAGCAGTAGTGGTAGGAGTAGTTTTAGCTTATTTTGTAATTTTTTACTTATTGTAAAACTTAGTTTCCAAATCCTAATTTAGCTTTTTCAGTATATTCTAAGTGTTGTCCAGTGTACTTCTCAACCTTTAAGTTAATGAAATCCAATATTGTTATGTACATTCATTTTTTTTTAAATTGTATGCTTTATGGTTAACCTTTGTTACTACTGTCTCATCAGCTCACATTTAGTCTAAGCAAGTTTTCTTATAAGTAATAGTGATCATCAATCAGTTTTAAGTTAAGTTTTTTTTTTTAGAAAAGAAAAAAAAAATAATACCAAGAAAATAAAAATAAAAAAATTCAAGAAAAAATAATCAAAAGGAGGGAGATAAGGAAGCAGAGATGGTTTAAGAAGTTGAGCTTGGATTGGGTAATAGTGCTCTAAGGGGAGCTATAGGCTTGTTCTTGGTTCTACAATCTCACTTGTTAAAAAGCTTTGTAAGAATATCTCATATTTTCCAACTTTTTCTCTATTCACTGTTTATGCTTGTTTTATGTTTGTTCTTTGTTTATTTCTGCAGTGCTAATAATATTAGAGTATAAAAAGTGAGTTTTAACCTTTGCATTGTGTTATCCTTTTTGAAATTTAGGCTTAAACAGTCTTTAAAGGGGTGTTTGGCACAGTGGTTTTCACCACTGTGAATTGTTCATTTGTTGTAGGTTTTGGTTTATGCATGTTTCTTTAGTCCATAATAGATCAGTTAGACCATAAAACACAGGGGTCACTTGTAAAAAGTCAGAATTCTCTTGTAATCCTTACCTCAGATTCACTGTTAGAACTTGTGTGTTCACAACCATTGATTTCAGCTCATAATTGGTTGCTATAGCTTAATTTAGTTTCTCCTTACCTTAAAACAACATAATCATTCATTAGATTCAGTCACAATCTCATATAAGTCAATATACCAAGTTTCTTCAAAAAGTCAAAGTTTGTTTGTTCAGATTTTCACAAAACTTCAAAGAATTTATTTGATTTTTGTAGTTGCTTTCATGGATTGAATCTTGTTTACATATGTTGTCCATCAGCTCAACTTTGAGTTCCCAACTTCCTTTCATTTTCGTAAATTTTCTTGTGGGCCCCACCATTGCCCAAAGAGGGCTGCAGGGCAAGCTGCCCCCCTGCTGTGCAGATCAGACAGCCACCACCACCACTTGGTGGTGGTTTTCTAGCCACCTCAGTGGGCCCCAGGCCACCACTTTTGTTTTTCCCAACCCCCCTCCTGCTACACTTTAGATACTGACCATTGGGTTGACTTGGATACCCCTGGGTCCCACCTAAGTTAGCTCATCTTTTCTGTCCCCATTTTCAGTCCTAAACTAGGTTTCAAAATGCTTATTGCTGCTTAATAGCTTATTCTGAGGTCCACTAGTGCTTTTTCCAGCTTAAACAAGTTCAACTAAGTTATTTGGGTCAGAAAAACTCTTAGTGGGTCCCACACAAGCTGGTTCAAGCTCATTTCCTTGCTTGGTCAACAGAAGTCAACTGTTGACCCAACAAGCATTTCAAGTGCTTATTTCTGATTTCCTAGAAAGTTGTTTTTGTAAAAAGTTTTTGTTTTTAGTTATAAAATAGTTTTCTAAAATAAAAATCCAGAAAAAACAATTTAATTTTTAAGTGATAGTTTCTATTTAATGTAATTTAATTTTAATTTTCATTTTTATATTTTTGTTAAGAACTTAGAAATTTTATATTTTTCTTAAATTCCTATTATATTAAAGTATTTATAGTAATTTTCTCAGATTTTTATTTTGTTGTTTAGTATTTATTAGAATTAATTTTTGTTTTATTAATAATTAATTAATATTAAGATTAAAATAGCATAATTAGTTTTTATTAAGCAAAACCTAGTTTTTATATTTTTTTATAGCTTTTATATGTTATAAAATAATTTTAGAAATTTTCTTATAATTTTTACTGTTCTTTTTCTATTTTTCTTAATTTAAAATAGTTTAATTAGATAATTAGTAATTAATTAGTAATTAATTTATATAAAAAGCACAAAAAGACAAAAATACTTATTTTTAATTTTAAAAGTTGTTTTTAGTTATTTTATAATTTTAGAAATTTTATTTTCACCTTTTTAGTATTTAAATAATATTGTATTGTATTTTAGTTATTTAAGTATTAATAATAAGCAATAAATAGTTTTTAATTAATATTAAATAATTAAATAGTGTAAAAATCAATTTTAATTTTCTAAAAATTTTCTTTTACCTTTAGGTTTGTAAAAAAGTCATTTTCACCCCCTGGGTGTTTTCAGATTTCAGTTTTCACGTTTTATTTCGTACGTTTACGTTTTATTTAAACGTAACGTATACGTTTTTAGGTTTAAATCGTTTCTGTTTTTTTCTAACTTTCTCGTCTTATTCATATAGCTTATTTAAGCTATTTCATTGTACAAATCAGTAGTTTAATCAAACTCAAACCCCTTTCCATCCAGATTCACCCGATCAAGAAACCGTTTTATAACCATTCACACCTCGTCGGGACATAACGACCCGGGGAAACCTTATACTTCCGCGGAGCATTGATCTAGGCTGTTTTACTTTGTTGAACATTCCTTGGTCAATATAAGTTAGGTGGTTTAGCATCAATCAAATTTTTGGCGCCGCTGCCGGGGAGGTTGTGTGCGTATCTAAACGGTTTTTCTGATTAGTGCTTTTGGAATTCGTTCCATTGTACATTTATCCATCCTTTGTTCATAAAAAACACAAAAAAATTTTCTTTCTCATTTGTACAAAATGTTTATCCAAAAACCCAAAAACATTCACCTTTACCCTCTCACATCTTTGATTCTTCATCCCTACCCCTCCCTAGACTTTTGATTCTTTCTATGTCTCATCCACACTTTCTGGTTTGCCAGTGGTGTGGTAATCCTCATAATGGTGGCAATTGCCCCAGCTGTGGCATGGTAGAGTCGGGAAACGGGTCTGTCTATAACCAGAATCTCTATTCCTACCATGACACGACTGATTCATTCCATCAGTTACCACACCATCAGTCTCAGCAGTTTTACTGTTGTGAGTACTGTGGTGGTTCACACTATAGTTATGATTGTCAATCGGGAAACACGCTTGTCTATGAGCAGTTTCCTGGTAACGATTATAACTCTAGCACTTATCACCCACAGCCACATCAGTTTTACTGTTGTGATTACTGTGGAGGTCCACACTCTATCTTGGATTGTCAAACAAGGAATCCATTTCCTTGTAACAATTACGACTCTTCGTTTTCAGACCCACCTCCACAGTACGATATGATTCACACAACTCCTCAAGAAACCGAGCAAGACCTTTTACTAAAGGCTCTTGATATTTTAAAAGAACTTAAAGAGGAGTTGGTTACTACACCGTTTCGAGACTCTCGTGAGAAATCTATGGCGGAATTACTTGTTGAAGAACGAGAGGCCAAAAACGAATTGAGTATGGAAGAATTACTTGTCTTAGAACAAGCAGCTATAACTCGTGCCAAATTTCGTCAAGCTGCTCTTCTAGACTGTGATAATGATAGTGATAATGAGGACACCCTTGATATCCTTCAATTTTATAAGGGTTCCTCAGATTCATCAGTTGTGATTCTTCCCACGGATAATTAGGGAGAAAATAATGAGACGGGGAAATTACTAGCCGTTGAACAAACGGAACTTGAAAATTCCATGAATGCTAGCTCCTCTCATCTCCCTCAGTCTGTTGTTATCACACCCGAAGTTCACACTCACTCTCTGAACATGGGGGATGAGCATCTTAGCACTGTTCCTAATAAGGAATCGGACGAATTAATAAAGTCTAGTGTTGAGATCCTTGTCCCAATCCCGAGAGAGTCACAGGGGACTTTTGATCAAGTGTGTGATATTCCTTCTCACCCTAATAATCCAAATGATCAAATTGAGACTGTCTCTGATTCCAGTGATGATTGTTTATCTTATGGAGACATTGAATTTATTGATGCATCACTTCTGCACTCTGATGTTGACTTTCTTCTTGAAGAATTCGCTGATGAACTCTCTCATATGGATCCCATCCCACCAAGGGATGAAAATGAAGTCTTTGACTTTGATGCGGATTTGAGAGAGTTAGAATTCTTACTTACTCGTGATCCTTCGATTGAATTTACTCAGATCAATCGACTTCCTCCGAAAAGTGAAAATGATCTGGACGAATTCGAGGCTTTTCTTACTGAAGATAGTTCAATTTCATATGAAGTTGATGATAATTATCTTGATCTTGAGGGGGACATTCTTTTTCTAGAAAGTTTGTTTAACGAAGATCCATTCCCCCCTCTCCCACCCAAACAACTTCATAATGAGGAAATCAAATCAGTTGAGGAAACTGATAAATTTCCTGAGATCAAGCTCAAGGACTTGCCTCCTCCACTTGAATATTCATTTCTTGAGGAGGAAGTTCTTATCTTAATTGCTATTCAGATCTATCTTCTTTCCTTCACCTACCAGGTGATTTCTCCTCTTCTTCACTCCTTCGGGAGTGAGGATACCATCTTTGATCCCGGCATTTTCACGTATCATTATCTTGAGCCGGATACTTATCTCATCGGTGTGGAACTTTCACGTGCTTCATATGTTTGTCCAAACATCTTGAATGAAAGTCCGATTGAGATTGTTTCTTCCACATCATGCTTCCCCAATGACAAATGAATTAGGGGTCGAGTCAAGCTAGCGACTCGGTAAACAAAAACAGTAGCATGCATATAGGGTTTTCACCCTAAGTGTGGGGGAGTCCCCCATGCTATGGTTACAAATAGAGTGAAAAAACAAAATGGTTTTTCCACGCTTAGCTTGTAATGTTGCCCTTTTACGTTCAAAATGTCGGCATAATAGCCGGGATTTTGAATATTGAGGACAATATTCATGCTAAGTGTGTGTGTGTGTGTGGGGGGGGGGGGGGGGTATTCGCTATTCTAGCGAATTTTATCACATTTTACTATATAATACCCCTGTTTTAGCCAAAATTTCAAAAATTTTAAAAATTTTTCACTGGTGCTTCAAAATTTTTGTGGTAATCAGTCCGCCTTGTCTAACCGACAAAAGGGATTGGCTAGTCCAGGAGCAAACGGCTCTTGGTAAAGACATCTCAAATCCGTTTACGGCTTGCAATTTGCCCAAAATTGTATGGTTCCTCAACTCCCCGAAAACAAATGAGTTGGCTAGCCCACAAGATTATGGCTTGTGGTAAAGGCCGTGGAAAATCCATAATTGGTAATCAGCACACCAAGATGTTGACTATTCCATCAAGAGCTGGCTAGTCCAGAAGCAAACGGCTTTTGGTAAAGACTACTCAAATCCGTTGACAGCTGGTGGTTTGCTCAAAATCACACGGTTATCAGGTGTGCCACAGTTCTTACACCTGGCTACTCCAGAAGTGATGGCTTTTGGTAAAGAGTTTTTCAAATCCATCAAGTTTTCAAAACAGTATTGCTAGGGACTAGCAATAGTTTAGTGTGGGGGATTGATGAGTGCTCAAACACTCATCATTTTTGGTCTAATCTGAACTGCAAAACATACAAAAATACTCAGAAATGCATCAAAATACTTAAAATATTTTAAAATCGTGTTTTATATGTTTTAGATGCAAAATGAGCAAAAACAGATGAAAAACGTATAAAGTTTGCAAAATTGGCAGTTTCAGTCCCCCAACTTTCATAAAATTACAAAACTAGTCCCTGGATATTCAAAATATAGAAAATTATCACCAAAGGTCATTTTGAAATCATAACTTGTCATATTTAGTCCTTTGGTGAAAAATTGGAAAAGTTTTGGAAATTTACAGTTTGGTCCCTGGAGTTTCAGATTTTGGCAGATTTGGTCCCTGGTGGGATAATTTTGAAAGAAAAATCATTTTTGGTCCTTAAAAATCATAAATTATCAAAAATGATCCTTGGGTGAGAATTTTGAGGAAATTACATGTTTAGTCCCCGAGGTTTGGAAATTTACATAAATGGTCCCCGGGAATTTTGAAAAGTACAAAATTGCAAAAATGGGTTTTGGATATTTAAACTATGCAAGATTGGTCCTTATAATAAATTTTGGGAATTATCATTTTTAATCCTCAAGTTTGGCCAAATTACAATTGTGGTCCTTGTGATTAATTTCTATAAAACCAAACGGACCTTACTTATTATTATCATTAAACCCAAAACAAATCCAACACACCCCACCCTTATTCCTACCCAATCCAACAAATAACCCAACATCCAAGACCACTCCACAAACACCCTCACAGCCCACTCCACACAAATAATAAAAACACAAACCGTTTTATTTCCACCCCGGTCAACCCAACCTTTTGACCCTTCCACCTCCTTCCACTTGCCCAGCTTCACCACTGCAACACACCTCCCCCCTCCTCACCTCCACCTCAGCAGACCCATCTCCTTGTCCCCCAGCTACCCAATAACTCCAAACCACATTAATTACTCCTCAATACACTCCAAGCAATAACCAACTGCCAAAATAGCTTTTTCCCGCCAAAAGGATTTTAAGGGCCAAGATTGCTCCAAGCTATCCTACGGCTGAAAGAGAAGTGGGAAAGTCAAGGTTTCACTCCAGGAACTATAAAACTCAAGAAAAAAGCAAGGATGAATATTATGAGTTGTAGCAGTAGTGGTAGGAGTAGTTTTAGCTTATTTTGTAATTTTTTACTTATTGTAAAACTTAGTTTCCAAATCCTAATTTAGCTTTTTCAGTATATTCTAAGTGTTGTCCAGTGTACTTCTCAACCTTTAAGTTAATGAAATCCAATATTGTTATGTACATTCATTTTTTTTTTAAATTGTATGCTTTATGGTTAACCTTTGTTACTACTGTCTCATCAGCTCACATTTAGTCTAAGCAAGTTTTCTTATAAGTAATAGTGATCATCAATCAGTTTTAAGTTAAGTTTTTTTTTTAGAAAAGAAAAAAAAAATAATACCAAGAAAATAAAAATAAAAAAATTCAAGAAAAAATAATCAAAAGGAGGGAGATAAGGAAGCAGAGATGGTTTAAGAAGTTGAGCTTGGATTGGGTAATAGTGCTCTAAGGGGAGCTATAGGCTTGTTCTTGGTTCTACAATCTCACTTGTTAAAAAGCTTTGTAAGAATATCTCATATTTTCCAACTTTTTCTCTATTCACTGTTTATGCTTGTTTTATGTTTGTTCTTTGTTTATTTCTGCAGTGCTAATAATATTAGAGTATAAAAAGTGAGTTTTAACCTTTGCATTGTGCTATCCTTTTGAAATTTAGGCTTAAACAGTCTTTAAAGGGGTGTTTGGCATAGTGGTTTTCACCACTGTGCATTGTTCATTTGTTGTAGGTTTTGGTTTATGCATGTTTCTTTAGTCCATAATAGATCAGTTAGACCATAAAACACAGGGGTCGCTTGTAAAAAGTCAGAATTCTCTTGTAATCCTTACCTCAGTTTCACTGTTAGAACTTGTGTGTTCACAACCATTGATTTCAGCTCATAATTGGTTGCTATAGCTTAATTTAGTTTCTCCTTACCTTAGAACAACATAATCATTCATTAGATTCAGTCACAATCTCATATAAGTCAATATACCAAGTTTCTTCAAAAAGTCAAAGTTTGTTTGTTCAGATTTTCACAAAACTTCAAAGAATTTATTTGATTTTTGTAGTTGCTTTCATGGATTGAATCTTGTTTACATATGTTGTCCATCAGCTCAACTTTGAGTTCCCAACTTCCTTTCATTTTTGTAAATTTTCTTGTGGGCCCCACCATTGCCCAAAGAGGGCTGCAGGGCAAGCTGCCCCCCTGCTGTGCAGATCAGACAGCCACCACCACCACTTGGTGGTGGTTTTCTAGTCACCTCAGTGGGCCCCAGGCCACCACTTTTGTTTTTCCCAACCCCCCTCCTGCTACACTTTAGATACTGACCATTGGGTTGACTTGGACACCCCTGGGTCCCACCTAAGTTAGCTCATCTTTTCTGTCCCCATTTTCAGTCCTAAACTAGGTTTCAAAATGCTTATTGCTGCTTAATAGCTTATTCTGAGGTCCACTAGTGCTTTTTCCAGCTTAAACAAGTTCAAAACTAAGTTATTTGGGTCAGAAAAACTCTTAGTGGGTCCCACACAAGCTGGTTCAAGCTCATTTCCTTGCTTGGTCAACAGAAGTCAACTGTTGACCCAATAAGCATTTCAAGTGCTTATTTCTGATTTCCTAGAAAGTTGTTTTTGTAAAAAGTTTTTGTTTTTAGTTATAAAATAGTTTTCTAAAATAAAAATCCAGAAAAAACAATTTAATTTTTAAGTAATAGTTTCTATTTAATGTAATTTAATTTTAATTTTCATTTTTATATTTTTGTTAAGAACTTAGAAATTTTATATTTTTCTTAAATTCCTATTATATTAAAGTATTTATAGTAATTTTCTCAGATTTTTATTTTGTTGTTTAGTATTTATTAGAATTAATTTTAGTTTTATTAATAATTAATTAATATTAAGTTTAAAATAGCATAATTAGTTTTTATTAAGCAAAACCTAGTTTTTATATTTTTTATAGCTTTTATATGTTATAAAATAATTTTAGAAATTTTCTTTTAATTTTTACTGTTCTTTTTCTATTTTTCTTAATTTAAAATAGTTTAATTAGATAATTAGTAATTAATTAGTAATTAATTTATATAAAAAGCACAAAAAGACAAAAATACTTATTTTTAATTTTAAAAGTTGTTTTTAGTTATTTTATAATTTTAGAAATTTTATTTTCACCTTTTTAGTATTTAAATAATATTGTATTGTATTTTAGTTATTTAAGTATTAATAATAAGTAATAAATAGTTTTTAATTAATATTAAATAATTAAATAGTGTAAAAATCAATTTTAATTTTCTAAAAATTTTCTTTTACCTTTAGGTTTTAAAAAAGTCATTTTCACCCCCTGGGTGTTTTCAGATTTCAGTTTTCACGTTTTATTTCGTACGTTTACATTTTATTTAAACGTAACGTATGCGTTTTTAGGTTTAAATCGTTTCTGGTTTTTTCTAACTTTCTCGTCTTATTCATATAGCTTATTTAAGCTATTTCATTGTACAAATCAGTAGTTTAATCAAACTCAAACCCCTTTCCATCCAGATTCACCCGATCAAGAAACCGTTTTATAACCATTCACACCTCGTCGAGACATAACGACCCGGGGAAACCTTATACTTCCGCGGAGCATTGATCTAGGCTGTTTGATTTTGTTGACCATTCCTTGGTCAATATAAGTTAGGTGGTTTAGCATCAATCAATAAGACGTAAAACAAGGCTTTTTTGTGACTCATGTTCAGTGACCAAGTTAATTACTACCAATATTTTATAAAGACGATAGAGATAAAGTGTGACCCGCAACTTAGTCAAGTTTATTTTATCTGTTGGTTTCAACAACGTAGCTCACTTCTATAGCGTTTAGATTTCTTAGGATTAGCAAAATATTATAATAGTGTTTCAAAATTGTTTGGATTATGTATTGTTTAGATATCTTACGATTATCAAAATATTATAATAATGTTTCAAAATTGTTTGGATTTTGTAGTGTTAAGATTTCTTACCATTAGCAAAATATTATAGTAGTGTTTCAAAATTGTTTTGTTTCTGTAAGCAGCATGTAACTTACGAATACATTAAAAATACAAGAGTTGGTATATGTCATTTTCCGAAATAACAATAAATGAAAAGACTGTTACTTATGATCTATGGATAATCAATCAAACGAAAATTACCTTAAGACACATGTATGGATGAAAGAGAAACAGTCTAGTAAGCTTTCAGATGAATATGTTTTTTTTTTTTTTTTTTTTTTTTTTTTTTAACATTTGAGAAGTAGGTCAAAATTCAAAATATCCAACAGGTATTATATGAGTTTAAAGAACTATATTTAACAAAATATAACTTAAATAGACAAATTACAAAAGAGTAATAATAAGAGTTACTCTAAGAATTAGTAATATAATACAAAGAACTATTTCACCTTGGCGGCCAAGGCATAAAATCGTTGGATTCTAGTACAAGAACTTTTCAACAGGACGTGTTCGTCCATTTTAAGTCAAATACACACATTTTTCTTAAGACTTATAAAAAAGTTTCCAATCAATTTCAAAACCCTCTTCCTCACGCCAAGAAATTTCCAAGAACCTGATAGAAATATTGTGTATAAATATCGCAAAAATGTGCCTATGGGTTCATCAATAACAACACACTCCAAAAACACATACAAAGATTATAAAATCTAAAAACTTATAAAAAGATTGCAGATCAATTTTTTGCTCAATTAAGATGGCTATCATATCTAGTTTCTTCAGTTGCTTCTCGGGTTCAAACAAGGTAGTCGATGATGAAGGAAATAACAAGATCAGTGCATCGAAAGAATCTCATAAAGTTGATGGAGATCACAAAGCAACGAGCAAGATCAAAAAAAGTGCACCAATTCCGGTTGCTTACTTCCCCGTGGGCTCAAACTTTTCACGCTTATAAGCTACTCCATAAAAAGTGCAGCAATTCCCATGGCTTATTTCCCCGTCGTGCGGTTCAAATCTCTCAAGTTTGTAGAAATAGCGAACCGTGCTTGAAGATCATAGCCATGTGATGTTATGGCATTTGGGAGGAAATATACACTTGACGGCCCATAGAGTACGTACAACTATTTTAACGCAATGATTTACAATGGAAGATTGAGCAACTTGATACAAGTTATTGGCCGTACGGCCGTACGGGGAGTGCATATGTACTGTGCTGACGAAGTGCAAGAATATAAGAAAAGTTTAATGCCGATTTTCTATTTATTATCATTTCCATTCAAAGTGATCTATAGCTAGAGACACAAACTTGTTTTCTAATTAATGGTAAAAGTTAGTAACCCTTTTGTTTCAAGAAATTCTACATGAAAGGGTGTTTATCCATCAAGCAAATTTTTAATTATGTCTTTGTATATGTCAATAATCGTCTAGTTCCATGGCTCTTTATTGATTTGTATATGTCAATAATCGTCTATGTAAAGGATGAGTTGTGTTAAAAAACGACGAATACATGAAACAACCACTTTCCCCCAATTTCTAGGGCACAAAAAATCAACACCAACACTCAAATTAACCCACTTTCAATCCACCAAAATTAAATTCCTTCAATACCCACATCCAAAATCCCCAACCCATCATTTCCCCCAACACAATTCAATCGATCTGTGATCGTCTCCATCCCCCTAATGGCGTCCTATTTTAACCATAAAAACATTAAGGACGAAATTATATGGAAATGGAAAACTAAGAACCATGTAGTGAGTGGTTCATCCCCTAATGACGAATCAGTCAAAACGATGAATAACCCGTATGCACGTGATGTGGAGAGATTGGCAACAACATTTTATGTGACGAATTTTCCAAAAATGTTGGAACCAAAAGAATTATGGAAGACATGTGCCAAGTATGGAAAAATAGTGGATGTCTATATTGCACGTAAACCTTCAAAGGCTAGGAAACAATTTGGATTTTTGCGATTTGTTGGAGTGGAGGATGCAGAACATATGGCAAGACGTTTATCGCAGATCTGGTTGGGAAGCTTCCATTTGTATGTATCGATTGCTCGCTTTCAAAGGGACCGGACCAAAACTGCACCTAAATCTCATATGCAGGATCATTCGTCTTCGCATAAGAATTTCCAGAAGGGCAATAGTCATCAATCGTATGCCAGTGTTTTAAAAGGTAAATCAGAGGTAATGGAGAATCTCTCAAAGTGCCACAAACTGACGTTGGAATCCCGGGATATGCTTCAGGTCGAGGATACTACAAAAGTTCTATTAGCGAAGGTACATGATGTTAATTCAATGCCAAATTTACATCGTCTTTGCCAGAATGAAGGATTTCTCAATATTGAAATTAAATATGTTAGAGGTTTATGGGTGTGGTTAGAGTTCTCGACGATCGAGGCATGTCGTTCTTTCCAAACCAATGGTATGGTTAAAGATATCTTTCAGGAGATACAATTTGTTCACAAAGGTTTTGTAGTAGATGAACGTATGATCTGGGTTGAAATTGAAGGCTTGCCACTATGTGGATGGGGAGTAAGTGCTTATAGAAAAATAGCAGAAATATGGGGTAAAGTGATGTTTTTTGAAGAGGATCAAGTTGACTACACTAGTTGGAAACGTGTATGCATTTTAACAAAATTAAAGGAAGGTATCACTGGGAAAGTATTAGTGCAGATTGAAGGTGAGGATTATGTAGTGACGGTTAGAGAAGTACAATTATGGTCACCAAATATTGAGATGCCTAGTAGCATTGACAATGAGACAGAGCCTGACTTAGACTTAGAGTCTAACCAAACGTACAGTGACAATGAAAACGTGGAAGAGGAGTATATTGAGGAAACCGTATTTGATTGTGGATCTGAGCACACGAACGCAAATATACAAAGTCAAGAGGCAACTTACCAAAAAGAGGATTCACATTTAAATAATGAACAAAAGGAAGAGGCATCTAGCAGTAAGGAAGACGGGAAAACTAAGGAAGGAATTAATATAGAAAAGGAGGATTCAGACGATTGAAGTTTCCCACCGGGGTTTGAATTCATGAAACATGTGTCAACACCAACGACAAAAAATAATTAGGAAGAGAATTCGCCAACAACATCGTCTACCACTTGCTCGACGAAATTTGGGAAAACTAAGGAAGGAATCAATATAGAAAAGGAGGATTCAGGCGATGGCAGTTGTCCACCGGGATTCGAATTCATGAAACATGTGGTAACACCAACGACAAAAAATAATCAGGAGGAGAATTCGCTGAGAATCTCATCCACCACTTGCTCGACAAGATTTTCCAGGTCGCTACGTAGATCAAAATCTAGAAAAAAACGGGGGGAGAGGATACTTGGTGAATTACAACAGCTAATCATGGAAGGGGGTAGCATGGGGTATGATATGCATGGATGTGAACTAACTTTGCAGAGGAAACATGAAAGTAAAGGTGGGATGAGATGTCCAAATGAATATAGTCTCGTTTAATGCAAGAGGGGTAGGGAATGGTGATAAAAGACGGTGGATTAAACGTCTTTGCTTCAAACATGGGGTCACGTTTTTGGGGATACAAGAATCGAAGATGTCAAAGATTGATATGTTAAAAATCAAATCTTTGTTGGGTAATTATAATTTCGACTTCGCTACTAGTACGGCCAGAGGCTATTCGGGTGGTATTATTTCAATGTGGGATCCAGCTATTTTTACCAAGAGTAATCTGTTCTGTAGTAACAATTATGTCATTGTGGAAGGATATTGGGGCGGAAACAAAGAGCTATGTTATGTTTTCATTATATATGCTCTACAAGAAAGTGCAGAGAAGAATAAGTTATGGGACGAAATTAGTCGGTTCATGGATGCTCATGAGGGACAATATATTTTGTTCGGTGATTTTAATGAGGTTCGTGGGGTCGAAGACAGATTTGGGACGCAATTCTCTGCTTTGGATGCTGGACGTTTTAATGCGTTTCTTTCAAATGTGGGGTTGCTAGAAGTCTCGTTAGGTGGAAGAAAGTATACTTGGTGTAACAAAATGGGCACTAAAATGAGTAAACTAGATAGATTCTTTACATCGGTGGATATTGGAAATATTTGTGCAGATTTATCGGCTACAGTGTTAGAAAAACGATGGTCGGATCATAATCCCATTCTTTTGTTTCAACAAAATACGGATTACGGGCCGACTCCCTTTAAATGTTTTCACTATTGGTTGGGTATGGAAGGATTTGATGAAGTAGTCAAGAAATCATGGGCACAAAATATAGGTGCGGGTAATTCCAAGCAAACACATTTCAAACAGAAACTTAAAGATCTCAAAGCAGACATCAAGACTTGGAGGAGGCAATCGAAAGATGTTGAGGATATAGATAAAAATGAGATGCAAGATAAAGTGGAAGATATTGATAAGAAGATGGATGAAGGGCAGGCAACCTCCGAAGAGATATTGGTTAGAATTGATTTTATGAAAAAATTGGATGATATGGAGAAAAGAAAACATCTAGATTTGGCTCAAAAATCGCCTGTCGAATGGGAGATAGAGTGGGATGATGATGAGGCGAAAAATGATCCGTTTTTAGGGGGTCATTTAAGCCCGAATTTGAATTTATTTGACCAAATATTGCCCTAAATCGTTCCTTTTGTGATTTTAGATACTTTGGGAGTGAATTTTGGAAAAGGAAGCATTTTGAACGTTTTTGGAGCATAAAAGTGAAGAAAACGGCAAAATCTTGATTTTCTTTGCTGGGAACAGTACCTGACGGCGTCAAGAGGAATTTGATGACGGCGTCAAGAGCAATTTTGGTGACGGCCCAGAGAAAACGTGATGGAGTCAGAACATGGCCATCAAGAGTAAATGTGGTGACGGCCCAGAACAAGATTACGCATGACGGCGTCAGATCTGGATCTAGGCAATCCGAGAATATTTTTGGTGGCGGGTTGACGGCATCAGAACTTTCTTCTTGACGCCGTGACCTTAGGAAATCTATATATAGTTTTTGTAATTTTCATTCTAAGGAGAGGAGAATTTTAGGGTCAAACTTAATAAACCCTAACACGACTTTTACAATATTTTCAAGTGTTTTCACCCCTTGAAACCCTTCATGTTCAATTGAGATAAGTATTCTTTCAATTCATTCAATATGTCTATGTGTTGTTTGAATATATCTTACGCTTGTCTTAATTTTAACATGCTAGGCTAGATCTATTGTGTTTTTGCTTAGATGTAATGAAACCTAGATGTTGATTATAGGTTGATTGCTTGTTTATAATTGTAATAGATGAATGATTTCAATGTTAGGCTTAAGAAAACTGGCAGATCTCCATTGTGTAACTTGCTTGAACGTCTTAAGAAACATGAACCGATGTGTACTAGGTTTTTATGGTTGTATTTAATGCATGAGCGAATTCTAGTGATCCTATGTTAGGAACTTCTTGCAGGCTTGACATAGGAGTGAAGTAGGAGCTTATAGAGTTGGGGAAGTAAGTACACCACCCCACGACTGGTATTAAGGAATATAACCCGTCATCCACGCAACTGTAACAAACAATTAACCTATAAAAGATGTCTAGGGAGTAGTGAAATCTAAGTAAACACAATTCTCCCATATATTGTTCACACCATTAGTTTAATTAGTTTAATTTACATTTCTGTTATTTTATTTTGATTGCATCTTAGTTATTGGGTTAGTTGACTAGCAACTAATTCCGCCCACTCTTCCAAAACCCGAGAATTTTACTTGCTTTCATAAAATATAAAAATACAAAAAAGAATCATCCCTCACCTCTAGACCTAGTCCTTAGGCTTTCTAATCCTAGCGACACTATTCTTGAGTTGAACGATCAATCCCCCGGTACTTGTCACTATACTATACTACAACGATCAGGTACACTGCCTGGTGGGGGTTGTAAGCTTCTCGAGATCCCTCGAGAGGTAAAGCCTGGTGCAATTCCCACGCCTCAGATGAAAATTCCAAAATTTTTCATGGATGTTTAAATCAAAGGAGAAGAGTTCAAGCAATATCAGGCATCACACATGAAGGATCATGGATTACTAATCCTATGCAGGTTAAAAAGGTATTTTATAACTTCTTTAAAGACAAATTTGGTCCTATTGATGCATGTTTACGTGAACAAATTGAGAGTGAGATTAGGGAACTTAGGGAGCTTAATAGGTTGATTAATGTTGAGCTCGACCATGCATTTAGTGACCTAGCGACCGCCTTGTATTCAAATAAGGACCTAGGAACTAAAGATTTTGAGGATGTTGTTGAGGAACTTGAAGAAGGGGAGATTGATCCAAAGCTAGATGACTATTTTAATCTATACCCCACTTAGGAGGAGATTGCGTACTATAATAATCTTATTGATAATCCTCGACCTCTTTTCACTAGAATCGAACCTAAGATAAAAAGAAGCGATCCTAAGAATGCTAAGATACCATGTATGATTGGGTATAAACACATTGACAATGCTTACATTGATTTTAAATCCCCAATCAACATTATGTCCTCAAGTGTCTATAATGATATTGTGAAAACAAGACTTGGACCTAGAAGAGATCCCAAATACCCCGGTGGAGTTTGTAACTTTGTCGGGAGAATTAAAGGTCTCCATGTCTTTGTTGGGAACTTTACTTATATCACTGACTTTATGGTTGTTGAAGTCTTAGCTAGTGTTATTGATTTTCGCTTATCCCATGTTGTGTTTGGTAAACCATTTGTGGAAGAGTCCAAGTTAGAATATGATGAGATAGAAGGGACAATCCAATTTGCTAGTGACACCGATAGGATCACTTATAGGATGCCTAATAGAATGAAAGAATTTCGTTTTGTGCCCCGATTTGACATGGATAACATTGGTGCTTTCGAGGACATCAATGAAGAGGATAAGAAAAAGGACATGGACTATGTATGAGAGAAGAAGAGTCTTTTCTACAAAGATTGCTTGACTCTAGGACCGAAGTATAAAGTCGATAAGGAATTTGCCAATAGGATTATAGGAGCAATTGAGAAAAAGGTGGTTGGTCTCTATAAAGAACATTTACAATCAGAGAGTGAGACCAACGATGAGGTCACGTAGTAACCCATGACCTTGAGTCTAGCTACAAGACTCGTAAATAAAGAAGAGCGCTTCTTGGGAGGCAACCCATGCTTTGTGTGATTTTTATTTGCTTGATTGTTATTTGTTTCTGTATGCATGCTCTATTTTTATTGTTGGTAGATCATGTTTCAAACTAAAATGGTGAAAATACTTTATTTTGTCGTTTGGCTTTGTCTTAACTTCATACAAATGTATTTCGCAAAAGATAAGTGTAAGGGGAAACCACAAATATGTTTTTAAGAAACAAAATTGATCTTGATTCTCCACAATATTAAATGAACATGTATATTAGTATTTGTTAGAGTCAAATGCTTGTATCGAGTCATAATGATGTTTTGCAGGATTTTCCAAGAAGTAGGACAAAGTTTTTCCAGAAATTTTCCGGAAACTTAACGCAAGAATTTCTGCAGGTCACTTCTGACGGCGTCAGGAAGAAATTCCTGACGGCGTCACGTGTAAAAATCTGGAAATTTTGCTAGTTTTGTTTTTCTAACGGAGTCTTAAAGTTTTTGTCGAATCTTTAGTTTTATAATCTCCAAGGAATCTACAAACATCATTACACAAGCATTATATCTTACTTTGTTTTCTAGGATTTGTTATCATATATAGATTGTCGCTGATTTTACGCGAGGTTGCCTTGTTTGTTTTCTCAGGTTTAACAGGTTATGTATGACAAGAAGATGATTTATATTCTGGAAGGGAAGCTTTGATTGTTCATTTTCTTGGAGGAAGATCTAACCTTGTTACCACACTATCCATACCGAGCGAATCAGGGGAGTATTTGATTTCATTCTTTTACCTATTTTACTTTTACATTCTTTAACTGAACATTGGGGACAATGTTCATCCTAAGTGTAAGGGGAGGGTAAATGATGATACCTTATAGTATACACTTTCACTTGAGTTTGTTTGTTTGATGGTAGGTGTGTAATAAAACTATGTGAAATACTTGTTAATGTAATTTTGGCGCCAAATTTAAAATTTTTTACAACATTTAGGAGTGAAACTTTAGCCTTAGCAAGCGTCTCATGGATAGGAGATTGTATGACTAGCACAAAACCGTACCATTCAGAAAAATTTTCCACCCAAATATGTGAGGTTCGCCTTTAGATTTGGTAGGAAAAGCATTTACTATTAGTGCTTATGAATGTACCGGTAGCATTTAGATTCTAGAACTTGCGTTAGTGATGCATCCCGAGACCGCTAGTGAGACTACATTCGTGTAGTAGAATTTACTACATGATAAGAGGCATTAGGATCACCCTTATGTTAAACCTGTATCATAATTACTTGACCATTTAAGTCATATTACTTGGCTTGTTAAGTCAACTAATTTTTCCCACACCCTTAGCGTTGTACTCATTTTTAGTACACGAAACCCATAGTACACCCCTCCGAGCCCATCTTTTCGTTTCTAACTTTAAGCATCTTACTTAAAGGAAGAATTTGTTACACCCCACTTAAATGTACAACCAAATCGCCTTAGCCTTCCGTGTATGCACTCATCTTTAGTGCATTATTGTTATTTGTTTAAACCCTTAGTTAATTATCTAATTGATTACATGGTTGCTAAGTCGAGTCATATCCTTGTACATATTGTTTTGGGACGATTGGGACTCATTGGTAAAGTACTAATCTTATGGAGTAATGGGGAATAACATCTATTATTACCCTCATATGTGCGTTAATCTTAAAAGTACTCCAAGTGTTTTGATTATCTTGATTCGAGTCATTAGATTAGTTTATTGTAAAATATGTAAAAATTCAAGTGTAAGGGGAATGTTCATTCCCTGTGATGTATTATTTTGGATGGTAGGGTAAGAGTGTATGCAAAAAAAAAAAAAAAAAAAAAAAGGACTACCATCCCGTTTCATTCTATGTTTATTTTATGTTTTTGTTATTTTTTATTTATTAGCTTAAGTCGAGTCTAGTCTTGGCTTAGCAACGGCATATTGTACATGTAATTAACCAAGATTATTAACTCGCCACCAGTAAAGATTGACTTTATCCAACAAAACCGTGTATTCCATATCCCTACACCTAACGTTACAACCCTTTAAAAGACCTCTTTGATAGTTTATCATAGGTGCTTACGCCATGTGGTGGAGGTTTGGTCCTTTCCTAAGCCTATGGTAATCTATTTTGCTATGACAGGTAGTGAGAGATGTTTTCTATTTCCATATTGTGATATATACTTTATTACACCCGAGAGATGTGGTATCTAAACACTATTTGTGAGGTGCTAGTATATGACCTCCGTGCTTGTCTTTGGTCTTTAGTGGAACGATTGTTTGTTGTAATTACTTTTATATTAGTGTTAAATGACCCCTAACTTGTATTTTGATTAGAATAAAAGCGCATTTGCTTGAGGACAAGCAAATCTCAAGTGTAAGGGTATATGATGAGGCGAAAAATGATCCATTTTTAGGGGGTCATTTAAGCCCGAATTTGAATTTATTTGATCAAATATTGCCCTAAATCGTTCCTTTTGTGATTTTAGGTACTTTGGGAGTGAATTCTGGAAAAGGAAGCATTTTGGATGTTTTTGGAGCATAAAAGTGAAGAAAACGGCAGTCTTGATTTTCCTTGCTGGGAACAGTACCTGACGGCGTCAAGAGCAATTTTGGTGACGACCCAGAGAAAACGTGATGACGTCAGAACATGGCCGTCAAGAGTAAATGTGGTGACGGCCCAGAACAAGATTACACATGACGGCGTCAGAACTGGATCTAGGCAATCCGAGAATATTTTTTGCGTCGGGTTGACGGCGTCAGAACTTTCTTCTTGACGCCGTCACCATAGGAAATCAATATATAGTTTTTGTAATTTTCATTCTAAGGAGAGGAGAATTTTAGGGTCGAACTTAATAAACCCTAACACGACTTTTACAATATTTTCAAAGGTTTTCACCCTTGAAACCCTTTATGTTCAATTGAAATAAGTATTCTTTCAATTCTTTCAATATGTCTATGTGTTGTTTGAATATATCTTACGCTTGTCTTAATTTTAACATGCTAGGATAGATCTTTTGTATGTTTGCTTAGGTGTAATGAAACCTAGATGTTGATTATAGGTTGATTGCTTGTTTATAGTTGTAATGGATGAATGATTTCAATGTTAGGCTTAAGAAAACTGGCAGATCTCCATTATGTAACTTGCTTGAACGTCTTAAGAAACATGAACCGATGTGTACTAGGTTTTTATGGTTGTATTTAATGCATGAGCGAATTCTAGTGGTCCCATGTTAGGAGCTTCTTGCAGGCTCGACATAGGAGTGAATTAGGAGATTATAGAGTTGGGGAAGTAAGTACGCCACCCCACGACTGGTATTAAGGAATATAACCCGTCATCCACGCAACTGTAACAAACAATTAACCTGTAAAAGATATCTAGGGAGTAGTGAAATCTAAGTAAACACAATTCTCCCATATATTGTTCACACCATTAGTTTAATTAGTTTAATTTACATTTCTGTTATTTTATTTTGATTGCATCTTAGTTATTGGGTTAGTTGACTGGCAACTAATTCCGTCAACTCTTTCAAAACCCGAGAATTTTACTTGCTTTCATAAAATATAAAAATACAAAAAAGAATCATCCCTCACCTCTAGACCTAGTCCTTAGGCTTTCTAATCCTAGCGACACTATTCCTGAGTTGAACGATCAATCCCCCGATACTTGTCACTATACTATACTACAACGATCAGGTACACTGCCTGGTGGGGGTTGTAAGCTTCTCGAGATCCCTCGAGAGGTAAAGCCTGGTGCAATTCCCACGCATCAGATAAAAATTCCAAATTTTTTCATGGATGTTTAAATCAAAGGAGAAGAGTTCAAGTAATATCAGGCATCACACATGAAGGATCATGGATTACTAATCCTATGCATGTTAAAAAGGTATTCTATAACTTCTTTAAAGACAAATTTGGTCCTATTCATGCATGTTTACCGAATAGTCGTAGTCAAAGGTTCCATTGTCTTAATACTACTGAAAAAGTGGAGTTAGAACGTGAAGTAACTGAAGAGGAAATCAAGGTTGCGGTGTGGTCTTGCTCGGGAGACAAAGCCCTAGGCCCCGATGGTATATCTTTTAAACTAATTAAAACGTATTGGGAATCCTTCAAAGATGATGTATGTGCATCCGTGCGAGAATTCTTTACCACATGAAGAATTCCAAAAGGGTGTAATGCATCATTTATTACTCTTATAGCGAAGGTGACAAATCCTCAGTTAGTTAATGAATTTCGGCCAATATCGTTGATTGGAATACAATACAAGATTATTGCTAAAGTATTGGCGTTTCGAATTGCAAAGGTGGTTGATAAGGTGGTAAGTCCAGAACAAACGGCGTTTATTAAGGGGCGACAAATTTTGGATGGTCCTCTTATATTGAATGAAATAGTTGAGTGGTTTAAGAAAAAAAGGAAGAAACTTATGATCTTTAAAGTTGACTTTAAAAAGGCGTATGACTCGCTATCATGGGATTATTTGGACTTTGTTATGAAAAGTATTGGTTTTGGGTGTAAATGGAGAGGATGGATCAAGAGTTGCTTGACATCGGCTAGAACCTCGGTGTTGGTTAATGGAAGCCTGACAAATAAGTTCTCTTTATTTCGTGGTCTTAGGCAAGGAGACCCATTGTCTCATTTCCTCTTCATTTTAGCCATGGAAGGCTTCCATGCCACGGTTCAGCATGCTACAGAGTGTGGTCTGATCAAAGGAGCTACGGTGGGATCTAGAGACTGCAAACTATCTCATTTATTGTATGCTGATGATGTGGTTTTCACTACTGAGTGGAGCCCAACAGATCTTGGTAATATATCTTCTCTTTTACATGAATTTTTCTTACAATCAGGTCTGAAGATAAACGTGCAAAAATCAAGCCTTTATGGTGTAGGAGTTGATCAAGCGGAAGTTCATCGGGTTGCTCAATTATATGGTTGTAAGTCGAGTAAGTTACCTTTTATATACCTTGGTTTACCAGTTGGGGCGCAAATGAATCGAATTAAATAATGGGAACCGGTTATTGATAAATTCAAAGGAAAGCTGTCAAAATGGAAAGCAAATTGTTTATCTATTGGAGGTCGACTTACGTTAGTTAAAGCCGTTCTTGGTAGCCTAAGCATTTACTACATGTCATTATTCCTTGCCCCTTTAGGTGTTATACAAAGTGCTTGAACAGATTCGAAGTAATTTTTTTTGGGGTAGAGATGGTGTGAATCACAGATTACATTGGGTTAAATGGAATTCTGCTTTGATGTCTATGGAAAACGGTGGGTTAGACATTGGAAGCCTTTTGGCTTTTAATCAATCGTTGATACAAAAGTGGCGATGACGTTTAGTAAATGAACCAATGGCTATGTGGGTTAAGATCATCAAAGGTATACATCGTGATCAAGCAGGTATGAGTCAAGATAGTATTTGTAAGTTGAATGGTACGTGGGCAAAAATTGTAGGGTTAATTCGAGATATGAATGCAAAGCAGATTATTACTTGGAATGTCTTGGAGAAGAAGGTTGGTAACGGTAATGATACTTTTTTTTGGTTGGATGTTTGGGTGGGAAATCAAAGTCTCCGAGATAAGTTCAATAGGTTATACAAGCTTGACATGGTTCTAGATTGCATGATTAGCTCAAGATTTGTTAATGGTGCATGGCATTGGCAATGGTGTAGAGAATTAAGAGGTGGCAGAGAGCAGCAACAATTCCACGATTTAATGCATTAATTAGTGGTCAACAATTGCAAGATTTTCTGGACTCATTTGTGTGGAATCTGGATGCAGAGGGAGTGTTCTCAGTTGGTACTACAAGGAAATTTATAGATGACAATAATATGATTCATGCGTTAACCGCAACACACTGGAGTAAATTCGTGCCTAGACGAGCTAATATCCTCATTTGGAGACTTCGTTTGGATAGACTCCCACTTCGATTCAGCTTATCTAAACGAGGATGCGAGATAGATACCTTGAATTGCCCTATTTGCAATGACGGTGTTGAGACAAGCATACATTGTTTTCGGGGTTGTGAAGTGGCTCATCAAGTTTGGAGAAAAATATCAAGATGGTGTGACGTAACGATTCCAGTTGGGGATAGCATACAAGAGTGGTATGACGGTTTGGTTGATTCCTCTAGATCAAGTGAGTCGAAGATAAAGTTCGAGGTGATTGTTATAGCTTATATTTGGATCCTTTGGCGTTTCCGAAACTCGGTTGTGTTCAACAACAATCTGATTAGAAGAAGTGACATTTTTGATTTGATTGTTTTAACGTCATTTAACTGGTTAAATGCCCGAGCTTCTAAGATGCATATGTCTTGGAATGATTGGGTTTTTAATCCTTTGTAATTGTTCTCTTTGGCAAGGAGAAGTTTCTTGCTTCTTCCTTGCTTTCTAATAAATTTTGCCGTTCAAAAAAAAAAAAATAAAAAATGATGAGTTGTGTTATACAAACTCTCCTTATATATATTGTCACATCAGGAGAGTTTAGTAAAAACATACAACCCGCGATTCACATCGTACAAATCAACGATGCATGCAATGATTGGAAACCCTCCTTATAGGAGGGTCCAAATAACTTGCCCTTTTGCTTTTGCATCAAGAAATATTGGACTTTTGCACTCACGTGTTTGACTCCTGAAAGTTCAATTTTGAGTCACAACTCACAAGCCACGTTTTACTTTGACCATTTTTATGCCTTTCTCCTCACACCAAGTAATTATATCGAGATACTTGCTAGAATTTGATTATGTTTGTCCTAATAAATAGAGACGAAAATTAATGGCATCGGTACATCTGCAACAAACACATTAACATAGAAGTTCCCATACTACGGATAATTGAGAGGGTGATCATGTTCAGATTATTTAGTTGTTTCTCGGGTTCAAGAAAGGTGACATTTGAAGGAAACCAAAGAGAAGCTGATCATGATGTTGACGGTGACCACAAAACAAAGAGTAAGAAGAGTAGAACAAGTTTTGCAATCCCGGTTTCTTATTTTCCAACCGGCGTAAACCTTTCACGCTTGTAAACATGGTGATCGAATAGTACTATTGGAGATCCTGTTGATGCATGGAGTTGTAAATTTGTAATTGAGGAATTAGTCAAGTTTAGTAGTAATATTTTATAAAGACCATAGAAATAAAGTATGACCCGCAACTTGGTCAAGTTTATTTTATCTGTTGGTTTCAACAACGTAGCTCACTTCTATAGTGTTTAGATTTCTTAGGATTAGCAAAATATTAGCGTTTCAAAATTGTTTGGATTATGTAGTGTTTAGATATCTTAGGATTATCAAAATATTATAATAATGTTTCAAAATTGTTTGGATTATGTAGTGCTTAGATTTCTTACCATTAGCAAAATATTATAGTAGCGTTTCAAAATTGTTTTGTTTCTGTAAGCAGTCAGTAACTTACGGGTACATTAATTAAAAATACAAAAGTTGGTATATGTCATTTTCCGAAATAACAATAAATGAAAAGGCTGTTACTTATGATCTATGGATAATCAATCAAAAACGAAAATTACCTTAAGACACATGCATGTATGGATGAAAGAGAAACAGAAAGACGAGTAACCACGTAAACGTTGTATATCTAGTAAGCTTTCAGATGAATATGTTTTTGATCAAAATTACCATTTGAGAAGTAGGTCAAAATTCAAAATATCCAACAGGTATTATATGAGTTTAAAGAACTATATTTAACAAAATATAACTTAAATAGACAAATTACAAAAGAGTAATAATAAGAGTTATATGAATTAGTAATATAATACAAAGAACTATTTCACCTTGGCGGCCAAGGCATAAAAACGTTGGATTCTAGTACAAGAACTTTTCAACAGGACGTGTTCGTCCATTTTAAGTCAAATACACACATTTTTCTTAAGACTTATAAAAAGTTTCCAATCAATTTCAAAACCCTCTTCCACATGCCAAGATATACATTATCGAGAAATTTCCAAGAACTTGATAGAAATATTGTGTATAAATATCGCAAAAATGTGCCTATGGGTTCATCAATAACAACACACTCCAAAAACACATACAAAGATTATAAAATCTAAAAACTTATAAAAAGATTCCAGATCAATAATTTATTGCTCAATTAAGATGGCTATCATATCTAGTTTCTTCAGTTGTTTCTCGGTTTTAAACAAGGTAGTCGATGATGAAGGGAATAACAAGATCAGTGCATCGAAAGAATCTCATAAAGTTGATGGAGATCACAAAGCAAAGAGCAAGAGCAGAAAAAGTGCACCAATTCCTGTTGCTTACTTCCCCGTGGGCTCAAACTTTTCACACTTATAAGCTACTCCATAAACAACAGTGTGATTTACTACATGAAGTCTACTACCGCACACTAGTGGATTCACCATGCGTTGTGCCATCGTTCTTGGGAGTTGGGACTCTTTGCACCCAACATACATACGAGTACCATGTTAATTGGTTAAACTGGATCATGGATCCTGTTCAAGCGTGTTCTAATTTGTAACACTTGTAATGTAATATCTTTATTTGTTTCTAGCTGCTTGCAAGCACTAATAAAACCGGCATTCAAGAAAAAAGTAGAAGAGTAAAGAATATGTTGATGTGCACTCTATTCATTTTGCGTATTTAATTTATCACTTTTTATTGGAGATTATCTTTAAGCTCGTACAAGGGGTTTCTTAGCAATACATGTAAGTCGACTACTTCTAAATCTGCTGGGATGGTACATGGTGATACTGGATCCAAATCTGCTGGAAAAGGGGGTCGATCTAGTGGTTCTACTAATGTGGCCGAAGGTAATGATAATATTCCTACTAGTTTGGCCAATCAAACTAGTGTTTTGCAATCTGTTGGTGCATCAACTAACTTGGCCGATCAAGTTGGGTTGAATATGGTTACGCCACCATACATCAATGTGGATGTTGATGAACTTGGTCCTAATGCTAGTGTTCCAATGGTTAATGTTGATGTGGTGGATGATAATGTGAACAAGGGTAACGATAAGGTTGTTTTGGATGATCATGGTTCTATACAACCTAATGTGGAGCTATTAATTGCTAATGCGAATAAGAAGTTTGATGAAGCAATGTCTAAAATTGATAGTGATATTGCCAATATGGCCTCAACTTCTGAGTTGAACAATTCGAGTGGTAGTGGGCCTCCTCCTAATGCACCCAAGGTTGATTCTACTAGTGGTAATGGAGTGAAGTCGGTTTCTTATGCGGGTGTTGCTTCTAACGAATCTCATAAGAACGTGTCTAATTTTCGGAGATTAGAATGCAGTAAAAAAAAGGAAAATGTTGACCTTTCAGTCCCATTGAAAGTAGTGGAAGAGGTGAACATGAGGTTTGAGCATACACTCTATGGATATTTTCTTGGTCAGCGTCTTGCTTTTCCTGTTGTGGATTATTATGTTCGCAATGCGTGGGCTAAGTATGGGTTACAAAAGGTAATGATGAACGCTAAGGGGTTCTTCTTCTTCAAGTTTACTTCGAAGAAAGGTGTTGATGATGTGCTTGATAATGGTCCATGGTTGATCCGTAATGTTCCTATTATTCTTAAACCTTGGACTTTGAATACCAATTTGTTGAAAGAGGATTTAACTCACATTCCGGTGTGGGTTAAATTTCATGATGTTCCTTTAGCGATGTTTTCTGATGATGGGCTTAGTTTGTTTGCTACTTTGATTGGGACTCCCAAGAGATTGGATGCCTTTACTAGTCAGATGTGCAAAGAATCTTGGGGTAGGAGTAGTTTTGCTAGATGTATGATTGAAGTGAAGTCGGATGAGGTACTTAGGGACAGCCTTACTGTTGAGATTCCTTTACTTGACGGTTCGGGTTCGACTATTGAGAAGATCCGTGTGGAATATGAGTGGAAACCGCCTCGCTGTGATAAATGCAAGGTGTTTGGACATGTTTTGGTGGATTGTCCTAAGGGTGTGATACCGACTGCTCAACCTTCTAAGAATGTTAATGATGGTTTTCTGACTGTTAACAATAAGAAGAAGGGTAAGCAAGCTGCCTCGAATACGGGTCGCGGAGGTTTTACTAAACCTGTTGTGGGTAAACATTTTGAATATCAGCCAAAGAAGACTCCTACTGTGCCCAAGAAAGTTAATGATAGTAAGAAGAAGACTTCTGATGTGGCTAGTACGAGTGGAACTACGATCTCTACATCTAACCAATTTGATGCGCTTAATATAGATGATACGGATACGTTTGGTATTCCTACTTATGACACCAGCATGGATGTGGATACTGGCAGTACAATGGAAGTTAATGTGGATAAGTCGGTTAAGACTGGTGCTACATCACAAGAACCACTTGTGAGTGATTCAATGGGAACTAAGGAAGTTGGTTCTACTCCTTTAGTTGATAAAATTAGTAAGTTTGAAAAGCTTCTTATTGATGGGAAAGGTACTCTTGTGGATGATGATGGTCATCCTGTTCCGTCTGCCTCTGTCACTAAGAGGGCTAACCCATTTTCCAAGGTGGGTGAGGTTGTGGTTTCTGATAGTGAGGAGGAGGAGGTTCTCAACACGTTCGACGAATCTGCGAATCTTTTTGGTAGAAGTCAAGAGCGTGAAGATGAGTTTGATGACTATGATGATTACTCGAAGCAAATTCATGATCTTCCCGGGGAATTGGATGCTCTTAATGACATTTATGGCTTTAATCTCCAAGGTCGTAGGAAGTAGTTATTTTTGTCCGAGTTTTTTTCTCTATGATGTGGTAGTGGTTTGTTTTCTTGTCTAGAAAATAGGAAGTATCTTGTTATGTAAGCTTTTCGCCTATGTAACGGGCTGAGATATGGGATTCACTCATATCCGTTGTTCTTAAATGTTTTTTGGAGTAATATATTTACCGGGTCTTTTGACCTTTTACCCAAAAAAATCTTTAAGCTCGTACATTTCATTTACGTGTAGTAAATATATCGTATCTGACTTGAAATTTGTTACTATCATAATCTATTTTCATGTTTATTTGTGAAGGTTTTGGTTGTTTTTGCTCGTCTAAATTTCTTGTCAGTTCTTTGTGTTTGAGTCTTTACGTGGTTGAGCTAAATCAGTACCGTTTCTTGCCATTATTGTTTGGGACGTATTCTAAACGTAAAACATGATAATCGAATAGTACTTTTGAAGTAATTAAGGAGATGCAATGAGGAATGAGACTGGTTATAACTTGTACTGCAAGAGCAATTTTGATTTAAGTTTTAAATAAACAATACTCCGTAGCAATTTTGATGCACAAATTTATTTTTCATTTCGTTGTTGTACAAAACAGTGTAATAAAGGCATTCAATATATATTTATAAATAACAAACTTGTTCATTCATTAAGGCATATGTCTTCATGTTCAGTTACCTTAACGAGACGTAAAACGATATTAAATACAGAGTATTATTTTGTGACTCATGTTTAGTCAATATTTTATAAAGTAGAAAGAGATAAAAGTTTGACCCGCAACTTGGTCAAGTTTCTTTTATATGTTAGCAGATTATGTAATGTTTACTGTTTAGAATTCTTAAGATAAGCGAAATATTATAATTGTGTTTCAGAATTGTTTCGTTTCTATAAGCAGGAAACTTACATGAAAAAAAGGTTTAATTACAAGGTTGGAATATGTCATTTTCCGAAATAACAAAATACCGAGAAAGGGTGTTACTTATTTTCTAAAGATAATCAATCAAAAAAATAAAATAACAATGGCAAATGCAACATGATGGGAGAAGAAGAAATAAAAGAGTTTAACCACGTAAACATTGTACATCTAGTAACTTTTCAGATACGATTCATCAGTATTTTTTAGTTCCAAATTATCAGTTTTGATTTTAAAATCAAGTTTTATTTAAAAAATAGACTAAGAATCAAAATAATGCGTACAAGAAGTTTATAGTATTACGGAGTACATGAGTGTAAAGAACTATATTTAACAAAATTTAATTTAAATAGAAGAATTACAAAAAGTTTCCAGGAGCTTAAACTAGTTAGGGAAATCTTATAAAGTTTCCCCTAGGTGGCCACGGCTAAAAAATGTTGGATTCTAGGAACTTTTCGAGTGACATATTTCATCATTACTTCCATATTTAAGTCAAAACATGTACACATTTCTCGTCAAACTTATAGGACCAATCAATTTTAAACCCTCTAGCTTCCACACGCCAAGTGATATCCAGATATTTCCAAGAAACTGATGGATAGAAAATTTTGTGTATAAATTTCTGAAAAATGTGCCTATGTGTTCATCAACAACAACACACTCCAAAAACCCTACATACACAAGCTAATAAAATCTTAAAACCTACAAAGTTTCCCTTTTCATTGTTTCGATCTCTCATATAAAATGGCCATCGTATCTAGTTTCTTCAGTTGCTTCTCGGGTTCAAACAAGGTCGTCGATGAAGGAAATAACAAGATCAACGCAGCGAAAGAATCTCATAAAGTTGATGGAGATCAAAAAGTAAAGAATAAGAGCAGAAAAAGCGCACCAATTCCAGTTGCTTACTTCCCTGTGGGCTCAAACTTTTCACGCTTATAAACAGAACAACGGTCTGAAGTTATGACATGAAGTCTAATACTATAGTGATTTATCTTCCAGTCATCGATCTTGAGTATTTTTTT
This sequence comes from Artemisia argyi, assembly GCA_030686995.1. Taxonomy (NCBI): domain Eukaryota; kingdom Viridiplantae; phylum Streptophyta; class Magnoliopsida; order Asterales; family Asteraceae; genus Artemisia; species Artemisia argyi. The sequence goes on along the minus strand of CM060697.1, from coordinate 160,773,698 downwards.
TGTAAAACGTACATATATGTATAATATATGAAGAGTAGGAGAATAGAGTCTTTGTATAAATTCTGGTAAAGCTTGTTGCAGTATTAAACATATTGTATTTGAATTGAAATTTGTTAATTGGAATCATTATTCGCAAGGTTTGATCGTTGAAACTCCACATATACGTTCAAGATGGTATATATCTTAAAAGATAAATACTAGTTTTACACGATTTTCACAAAATAAAATTCACACTCCACGTATTCTTGTTCCCACTCTTTACATTTTTTTTTGAACGACAATAAATTATGAATTATATATAAAAAAATAAAAGCTAACTAGAAGCTAGAAATGGCTGCATAAAACATGGACAAAAGTTAATGAGTACAAGCTTTTTGAGGATTAAAATCCAATCTAATCTAACCAAAGCAATTTAATTTTCTTGCACCCGCTTGCAATCCAATACAAGGCTAGTACCTGAAGCTTATGCAATAGGACATATGGAGAAGCTACTGATGTGTTAAAAACCTTGTTATTATGGCATAACCATATCAACTAAATGGCACTATGATACACTACATCAAATACCAACGCAATTGTACCATGAAGTTGAGCAGCGGAAACAGAACACCCGATTGATTCTCTAGATAGGTCTTATGGAAATATTAACCCCCACCAGTTCGAGATTTTCAACCACAATGTGTTGGACATCTATCATTGAAAGAACAAGTGGTAAAAGTGCGCAGGTTCAAGGTTGCATATCGGGCACATCATAGAAGGATAAATAATTCCCCTGTTTTAAAGGTAAGTCTCACCGATACCCAATTAAGAGATACTCTCCAAAACATATAATTAACTTTGATAGGGATGTGCGTGTTCCATTAAAAATTTTCTCCATAAGTTGGAAGAATGAGGTTATCTACCTAGTTTCATATTTAACACTAAAGGTTCTTGCGTCACCCAACGTCCATTGCAAGCGATTTGTTTGATCACATAGATTAACCATCTAAGCTCACGTCAGAGATTGATTTATCTCTTCTTCTTCAGGATCTCCTCTTGGATGACGTCTCCAGTTGAGTGCATCTATATTATCAGAAACAAGATGCTCAATGATGTTGCCAACTCGACAATCTTTGACCTCTTTAATGGCGAATAATCTGGGGAACCTTACTTGCAAAGGTTCTGATTCACAACATAAATCTGTCCACAAAGGAATCTCCGCCATTGCTAACTTTTGCCAAAAAATGGTAGATAAATTTAAACCATTCGTTCCCACATTTTAAGATTCGACCTCATGTTACTTTTCTGAAGCGTAAGACTGATAGTAATAAGACCACACTAAGATCACAAATAGCCCTGCCAGATCAACATCAACTCAGCTTTCTCTCCCCTAAACCTACACATATCAAATGCTCGTAGTAAGAGGACCACACTCACAACTAAAAACACACCCCACAAAATTAAATAAAAACAAAAAGCACACACACAAACCAAACAATACATTCGGTCCAGCAGCAGACTAAACCAGCTGACCTTTTTTAAAGATTCAATCAAAAAATTAGTAAAATAACAATGGCACATACAACACGTATGGGTGAAGAAGAAATAGAAAGAGTTTAACCACGTAAACATTGTACATCTAGTTACTTTTCAGATAAGATTCAAAAGGATTTTTAGTTAAAAATTGTCAGTTTTGATTTTAAAATCAAATACACGAATTTTGAAGATTCATAAGTACTCCGTATTTTAGTTAAAAATGACAGTATCAGTTTATAATATATTACATGAGTGTAAATAACAATATTTAACAAAATATAATTTAAATAGAAAAATTAGAAAATTTTATAAGCAAGTTATGCAGGAGCTTAAACTAGTGAAAAGTTATAATTATTCCCCTTGGTGGCCACAGCTAAAAAATGTTGGATTCTAGCATAAGAACTTTTAAAGTGACATGTTTCAATTCATCACTGCTTCCATTTATGTCAAAACACGTACACATTTCTCGTCAAACTTATAGGACCAATCAATTCTGAAACCCTCTTCCTCACACCAAGAGATATCGAGATATTTCCAAGAAACTGATGGACAGAAAATTTTGTGTATAAAATTCTGAAAAATGTGCCTATGTGTTCATCAATAACAACAAACTCCAAAAACCCTACATACACAAGCTAATAAAATCTTAAAACCTACAAAGTTTCCATTTTCATTGTTTCAATCTCTCATATAAAATGGCCATCATATCTAGTTTCTTCAGTTGCTTCTCGGGTTCAAACAAGGTCGTCGATGAAGGAAATAACAAGATCAGCGCATCGAAAGAATCTCATAAAGTTGATAGAGATCACAAAGTAAAGAGCGCACCAATTCCAGTTGCTTACTTCCCCGTCGGCTCAAACTTCTCACGCTTATAAACTTAACAACGGTCTGATGCATGTTAATTACGACATGAAGTCTACTACTATAGTGGATTTATCTTCCAGTCATTGATCTTGAGAAATTTTTTTAGTAAAACTTACATATTATATATATGAAGAATAGGAGAATAGAGTCTTTGTATAAATTTTGGTAAAACTTGTTGCTGTATTAAAATATTGATTTTGAATTGAAATTTTTTTATTGGTATATCTTTCAGACCTATTCGCAAGGTTTGATCGTTGAAACTCCACATATACGTTTAAGTTGGTAGTTTACTTAAAAGAAAGATATTACTCTCACACAATTTTCACGAAATAAAAGTGAAAGTAAGTTGAACTAAAAGAATTGTATTGTATTAAGTTTTCTTTTTCATGTTCCCATTCCTTATAATTTTTTATTTTATTTTATTTTTTTATTTATTTATTTTTTTTTTTTTTTAATGACAAGGAATTATATATAAAAACTAAAAGCTAGCTAGTGAGAAGCTAGGGATGATTACATAAGACATGGGAAAAAGTTAACTAATACGGGTGCAACCGTGCAAGCTTTTGAAGGATGTAAGTATGTAACTAACGTAACAAAAGCATTCAATATATATTTATGACTGTCAAACTTGTTCATCCCCTTGGGCATGTCTTCATGTTCATTTTACCTTTATGAGAAGTAAAACGATATTAAATATATTTTTTGTGACTCATGTTCAGTGATAAAGTGTTCATGGTGTGACGTATTGTTGGTGACATGACATTAATATCATGGAAGGCCTGAATCATCCAATTACTTAGTCAACTTAATCAATATTTTATAGAGATGAAAGAGATAAAAATGTGACCCGAAACTTGGTCAAGTTTCTTTTATCTGTTTAGCAGATTATGTAGTGTCTACTGTTTAGATTAGATTTCTCAAGATTGACGAAAAATTATAATAGTGTCTTAGAATTGTTTCGTTTTTAGTTTACCGGGTATAAACTCTTTAAAAAAAAAAAAAAAAAAAAAAAAAATTGTTTCGTTTCTGTAAGCATGTACGTATGTAACTTACAAGAAAAAAGGTTTAATTACATGGTTGGTATTTGTCATTTTCCGAAATAACAATACAGAGAAAGGGTACGTGTTGCTGATTTTCTAACGATAATCAATCAAAAAAATAAAATAACAATGGCACATGCAACATGTATAGGCGAAGAAGAAATGGAAAGAGTTTAACCACGTAAACATTGTACATCTAGTAACTTTTTAGATAAGATTCATAAGTATTTTTAGTTCAAAATTACTCCCTCAGTCCTAAAATTATTATTCAGTTTTAATTTTCAAAGTCAAACTGGTTCAACTTTAATTATAAATATATTTTTTTATTATATAATATTTGATAAAAAATTATACTATTGAAAAGTACATTTAAAACTTAATTTATTTATATATTTTGAATCAAATATTATATGACACCCACAAAAATATTTAAAATTAAAGTTGAAAAAGAAATATTAAAAAAGTCAATAGTTAACAATAAATTTAAAACGCATAGAGTATCAGTTTTTTATTTTAAAATCAAATACACAAATTTACTTACAAAATAGGTCAAGGTAAACAAGAAGTTTATAGTACTATGAGTGTAAAGAACTTATTTAACAAAATATAATTTAAATAGAAAAATTACAAAAAGTATACAGGAGCTTAAACTAGTGAAAACATATTTCCCCTTGGTGGCCACGGCAAAAAATTATTGGATTCTAGCATAAGAACTTTTAAAGTGACATGTTTCATTACTGCTTCCATTTACACGCATTTCTCGTCAAACTTATATGACCAATCAATTTTAAACCCTCTTCCTCACACCAAGAGATATCGAGATATTTCCAAGAAACTGATGGATAGAAAATTTTGTGTATAAATTTCTGAAAAATGTGCCTATGTGTTCATCAATAACAACACACTCCAAAAACCCTACATACACAAGCTAATAAAATCATAAAACCTACAAAGTTTCCATTTTCATTGTTTCGATCCCTCATATAACAAGATCAGCGCATCGAAAGAATCTCATAAAGTTGAAAGAGATCACAAAGTAAAGAGCAAGAGCATAAAGAGCGCACCAATTCCAGTTGCTTACTTCCCTGTGGGCCCAAACTTTTCACGCTTATAAACTGAACTACGGTCTGAAGTTATGACATGAAGTCTACTACTATAGTGGATTTATCTTCCGGTCATTGATCTTGAGTATTTTTTTTGTTTTTTTTTTGAAACAATTTTTTTGTAAAACTTACATATATGTATTTGAAGAGTAGGAGAATATAGTCTTTGCATAAATTCTGGTTTTGTATTTGAATTGAAATTTGTTAATTGGTATCATTATTCGCAAGGTTTGATCGTTGAAACTCCACATATACGTTTTAGTTGGTATTTAACTTAAAAGAGAAATATTAGTAGTTCAAAAGTAAGTTGGATTAATAGAATTGTATTAAATTTTCTTTTTCATGTTCCACTCTTTTTAATTAACTTTTTTTAACGGCAATAAATAATGAATTATGTATAAAAACTAAAAGCTAGCGAGAAGCTAGGAATTGTTACATATATAAGGTATGGGCAAAAGTTAACTAATACGAGTACAAGCTTTTTGAGGATCTAAAATCCAACCAAACCAAAGTAATTTAATTTTCTTGCACCCGCTTGAAATCCAATTGAAGACTAGTGCCTGAAGCTTATTGAATAGGACATATAGAGAAGCTATTGATGTGTTAAAAACCCTGTCATTACAGCATAAGCATATCAATTAAATGGCACTATGATACACAACATCAAACAGCAAAGCAATTTTACCCTGAAGTTGAGCAGCGGAAACACAACACCCGATTGATTCTCTAGATAGGTCTTGTGGAAATATTAAGCCCCACTGATTCGTGATTTTCAACCACATTGTGTTGGAAATCACTACACCAATAGCAAAGGTTTGGGACAAGCAAAACCTTCGGGTCGACATTGTCGTCCCAAATTTTGGCCATGGCCCACTATTTTTTCTACCAAAAAGACAGTCAAAGCAAATTGAATATTTGTGCCAAATGGGACGACAATGTCGACCAATTTTGTGTGTATTTGTTTTTTTTAATTTAAAAAATTTTTAAATCAGTTTTTAATTTAAAATTAATATTAAAACTTTTTTAAAAGCCAAATGGGACGACAATGTCGACCCATTCTGCATGTATTTATTTTTTTAATTTAAAAACTTTTTAGATCAGTTTTTAATTTAAAATTAATATTAAAACTTTTTTAAAAGCCGAATGGGACGACAATGTCGACCCATTCTGCATGTATTTGTTTTTTTAAATTTAAAAACTTTTTAAATCAGTTTTTAATTTAAAATTAATATTAAAACTTTTTTAAAAGCCGAATGGGACGACAATGTCGACCCATTCTGCGTGTATTTGTTTTTTTTAATTTAAAAACTTTTTAAATCAGTTTTTAATTTAAAATTAATATTAAAACTTTTTAAAAAGCCGAATGGGACGACAATGTCGACCCATTTTGCATGTATTTGTTTTTTTTTTAATTGAAAAGCTTTTTAAATCAGTTTTTAATTTAAAATCAATATTAAAATTATATGTTAGAGTAAAAATTAATTTTAAAAATTACATAAATTAAAAAATTTACAAAATCAATACTTTACTATTTATCAAAATCAAAAATATTTTTGATGTTAAAACGTAATCAATATGATACGTATTTACAGCTTCGATATAGAAAAACTAATACGACAATATCATGCATTGTACTGTGGACTTCTAAAAGTGCTCAACCATATCATGCATTGTTTTCGTATAAATACTTGCTTTGTATGGAGCTCTATAGTCATTGGCATTGTATAGAACTCTATAGTCATCTCGGCTCAATAGTTAAACATTTCGTGTATAACCATATCATCTCGGCTCATTCGTTAAACATATCCTGTATAACCATATCATCTCGGCTCATTGTGGTTAACACTTGGCCCATAGTTAGGAGTTGCATCTTTCAAACTAGAACAAGATAAGCTGGAACTTTGTTGTTGAGCACGAGTTCCATAATTGCTCGGCTCATTCGTTTAACATCTTGTGTACAACCATATCATCTCGGCTCATTCGTTAAACGAAACATGCGAGTTAATAAACTGCTTTACGCATGGTGAGACATTGTGGTTAACACTTGGCTCATAGTTAGGAGTTGCATCTTTCAAACTAGAACAAGATAAGCTGGAACTTTGTTGTTGAGCACGAGTTCCATAATTGCTCGGCTCATTCGTTTAACATCTTGTGTACAACCATATCATCTCGGCTCATTCGTTAAACGAAACAGGCGAGTTAATAAACTGCTTTACGCATGGTGAGACATTGTGGTTAACACTTGACCCATAGTTAGGAGTTGCATCTTTCAAACTAGAACAAGATAAGCTGGAACTTTGTTGTTGAGCACGAGTTCCATAATTGCTCGGCTCATTCGTTTAACATCTTGTGTACAACCATATCATCTCGGCTCATTCGTTAAACGAAACAGGCGAGTTAATAAACTGCTTTACGCATGGTGAGCAATTATGGAACTCGTGCTCAACAACAAAGTTCCAGCTTATCTTGTTCTAGTTTGAAAGATGCAATTCCAAACAATGGGCCAAGTGTTAACCACAATGTCTCACCATGCGTAAAACAGTTTATTAACTCGCCTGTTTCGTTTAACGAATGAGCCGAGATGATATGGTTGTACACAAGATTTTAAACGAATGAGCCGAGCAATTATGGAACTCGTGCTCAACAACAAAGTTCCAGCTTATCTTGTTCTAGTTTGAAAGATGCAACTCCTAACTATGGGCCAAGTGTTATGCATATCCGTAACAACTCGACTCATCCGTTAAACATGTTATGCATATCCGTTTAACGTGTTATGCATATCCGTAACAACTCGACTCATCCGTTTAGCATGTTATGCATATCCATAACAACTAGACTCATCCGTTAAACTTGTTATATATGCATATCCATAACAACTCGACTCATCCGCTAAACATGTTATGCATGTCATAACAACTCGACTTATCCGTTAAACTTGTTATATATGGATATCCATAACAACTCGACTCATCCGCTAAACATGTTATGCATGTCATAATAACTTGACTCATCCGTTTGACATGTTATGCATAGTCATAATAACTCGACTCATCCGTTTAACACGTTATGCATAGATTATTGGATTTAATTTTAAATTAAATTAAATAATTTTAAATATTTTTTATTAAAAAAAAGATTGTCTCGTTTTTGGTATTTATTTAGTATTAATTAAATAATTCAAAACAAGATTACAACATCTATTTAAATAATTTTAATTTATTTAAATATTTTTTTTAATTAATTTAAATCATTATTTATTTATTTAGTATTAATTAAATAATTTAAATCATTTTTAATTTATTTAGTATTAATTAAATAATTAAAATCATTTTTAGTATGCAATAGATAAATGAAAAAAAAAAAAAATCCATAAGGAACGACAATGTCGTTCCAAAATTTTTCACCAAAATTTAAGGTACCCGCGCCGTGAATTAATTTATCCCGCCACAATATTTGGAACGACATTGTCGTTCCAAAATTAAAAAAGCAAAAAAAAAAGAAAAAAACTTACTCCCTTTGGTACGACAATGTCGACCCAAAGGGATTTAAAAAAATCGTGCACCCTTGGGACGACAATGTCGACCCAAAGGGCTCAATAATTGATAAACCCAGTCAATGAACCATCTGTTCTATCAAAAGCAAAACAAAAAAAACCCACATCGCACCATCTTCATCTTCTTCGATTCTACACCAACACAACCAAATTAATACCACATTCGACACCACAATCACCTCAAAACACCAATTACACACGCACCACTGTGCACAATTTGTTTAATTTTTGTTAATTTGGTTTATGTAAAGGTATGAATTTTTTGTTAATTTCATTTTGTTAATTTGTTTTGTTATTGATATTCCTAGGTTTGATAATCTTTGTTTCTATTTTGTGTTGTGTTTGTGGTGGCGTTAGATGGCAGCAGCACCACCACCACCGTGAACCAAAGGTATGGCTTTTTTTTTTTTTTTTTTTTGTTGTTGTTGTTGTTGTTAATTTAAAGGTATGTTTTTTTTATTGTGTTAAAGTGTTTTGGTACGACAATGTCGTCCTCAAAATTTATGGACAGCTGGGACAAAGTTATGGACCACCTCTAGCTTGTGTTTTTTTTATTGTATTAAAGTGTTTTGGTACGACAATGTCGTCCTCAAAAGTTATGGACAGCCGGTATTAATTTAGCTTGTGTTTTGTTAGACATTGTAGTAAAGTTTACAAGTATTGATGTGCTAAAATGAAGTTGGTATTTTTTTTTTTTTTTTTTTTTTTTTTTTTTTTTTTTTTTTTTTTTTGTATGTTTTTGGTTAGCCAGGACAGCCGGGACAACACCTCTTTTCCTCTTTTTCTCTTTTATTCTCTTCCTCTATTTTAGCCGCGAACTAGGTATATAATTTAATTACTCTTATAATATTGTAATTTGGTTAGTATAATTGTTAAACTTATGTGAATTGTAATTTTTTTTTATGAAATGTATGTTTGTGTAGGACCATCGCAAAAGCACCACCTCTCTATCTTTCTTCCTTTCTTCTTCTCTTTGAGCCGTGTACCAACTGTGACATCTAGTATGTTTTCTTTATTTCCATATTTTGTTTTTGTTTATTAATATGTAATTTAATTAGTAATGTATTTGTTATTGGAATGATATTGTATTGTTAAACTTATGTGACTTTTTTTTAGGATTCTAGTGATTGATTTCGGACAACCCTCATCTGAAATTAATCATCCTATAGAAAACCCGTCCGAAATTAATTTATTAGAAATTAATTTCGGAAAGTCCCCTGTTTGTGACTGCTTTTTGAATGTTTTGTCTCATTTAGGATATGGATGCGTATAACTGTTTTACTATTTGAGAGAAATTCGACATTATTTCCCTTTCACTCCTACGAATATGTCTTTAATGCACATATTTGGGGAGTTGAAGGGAAATGCTGCCGAATTTTTTTCAAATAGTAAATCGGTTATACGCATTCATATATGAGACAAGGCATTCAAAGAGTGGGTTAGGATTGCCTTCCATAGTTGCACTAGGTAATCAAAACAGTTCATAATTACGCCTTTTTATGTTTGAATGTGTTTATTTGAAACTGTTTTTTTTTGCAACGCAGTCATGACAATTGATAAGACTTGGACCACTATAGCAAACCGTAATTCCGATGAGTTTTTAGATGGTCTTTTTGCATTCATTGCGCATTGTGAGCCATTGTTACACCCCATCACAAAAAAGATTCTTTGCCCATGTGTTCGTTGTGGTAACGCTTGGAATAAAGCGCATACCCATCACAAAAAAGATTCTTGTGTGTTCTTGTACTTATAATTTTACAGATGGCGTGTGTAGGTCCCCAAGCACACGGCGGGGATGCCGGTGGTGATCCACCACCACCACACCGACCCTATTTTACTACGCCGGGCTACTGTTTCAATAAGAAATTGTGATTTTTATTTGAAGTTTTTTATTGATAAAACTAAATTTTTTTACTTGTATTCTCACGACTCAATAACTTATATTTGTAGCTTCGGTTTCGAGTGTGCCCTCAAATCGGGTCATAAGGAGTGCGTTCAAATCGAACGGTAATCGGCCTTTGCCCATCGGCTTTGACGTTGATGATCTAGGTACCTTTACAGCTGTGGGCACGTGGGCACCGCAGTTTAGTAGTCTTTTGGGGGAACTAGTTAGTCCACTTCCCTTTGACTGCGAGCACTGGGAGCAGATTCCGGAGCCTTTTATGGCTCACATATTTCCCGCACTCGAGGTATTAATTGTTTATTATATTTGTATTCTTATCATTATCGACCGTTTAGATATGCGTGCTATACTTAAATTGTTTGTTTATTTAAATGTGTATATTTATTTGCAGACTTATTTCGAGCTCACGCCTTGGTTAAACAGGAAGGACAATATAAGGGTTGGGCAGAATGTCTACACGGTTGGGGAACGGATAAGTACTGGGATTGGGCTTCAGCTGCGGTTACTATGGCGCAAGCATAGAAACAGGATAAAAACCGCATACTTTGACACACAACCGACACCCGAGACGGCAAAGCAAAATCCGCCGCCGTCGACAGTGTGGGGTAGCAGAAGCCAAGCGGAGTGGGAGTCGTTGGTCAACTGGTTTTCTGATCCGAGACGAATGGCGAGATCTGCAAAAAATGCAGAAAACCGGGCAAAGAACACTGCTAAAACCCACCAAGGGAGGAAGTCGTTCGTACAAGGACGAACGGAGCGCGTAAGACTCATTATAATTTTTTGATTTTCAAATGTCTATATAATGTTTATATATAACTCGTTATTAATTTATTTTATGTTGTATGTATAGCGGGTTGCGAAGAACGGGCAGACTGAAGAACTCGTGGAGACGTATAGGATAGGCCATACAAGAAAAGATGGCGTCTTTACAAGTGAAGAAAACGAGAAGGCTTATGTAAGTAATTTATCTCCTAACATGCGTAATTAATATCAAGTTACTTGTTTTTTTTAACTTACCTCTTTTTTTTTTTTCTTTTTTTTTTGGTTAACGTGTGTGTGTATATATATATATATATATATATATATATATATATATATATATATATATATATATATATATATATATATATATTTTGACTTACACAGTTGGCGATGAAGGAGTTGTGGCAACAAGTTAAAGCCGGTACGGCCCCGTTAATGACTGAGAAGCAAGTACTCGATAAGACAGCCCACAGTAACAACCGGCAAAATTATAAGGGCGTTGGCAGGCTAATGCCGGGTAGCGGCAAAGCTTCATCGAGATACTCTCATTATCCGCTTCAACAAAACAATGCTACTGAGGCTATTTCGGCGGTCTTAAGACAAAAGGAACAAGAGAATGAATTGTTGAGGAGGCAAAATGAAATACTCCTCCTTCAGCAGCAACAGATTCAGTCTCGACAAGCCAACTTCGAATCTATGTTTGGCCAGTTTGTCAGCCACTACAACAACAACAGCAGCTCAGGTAATCCGTTTCCTGTTGACTTTTCAGGATTACCACAAAATCCCCCATTTCCCCCATTTCTCAGCCCTAATTCCTTCGAAAATTGTTATCGTCCCGTCTTTCACAACTCTACTACATGCCCGGGTACAAGTTCTAACCCGGATCATAATCTTAATTATTCCGACCCGACACCCGACCTTAACCAATATATACGACAAACTAATCCTCATATGAGCCACATTTCCGAGAATTTTAATGATAGTGGTAGTGAGGAGGAGGGGGAGGAATCGGAGGAGGAGGAGTAGGCGTAGGCGTAGTTTAATTTGTATCCTATTTGTTATTAGTTATGTAATACTAGAATCTATATATTGCCGAATCTTGGTTTGTTTTTGTATAAAGTTCGTATTTGTTAGTTTAATTTGTATCGTATTTGTCGAATTTAAGTCATAGATGAGTAATTTGGTATTGTATCATATTGCCGAATTGGTATTGCGGATATTGGTTGATTTACAGCTTGTGTAATGGTAGGTTTTTTCCGGAAAATATTCCGGAAAAAACCTGGAAATGCAGGCTGCTGCTGCATTTTTTTTTTGCATACTTCACAAAATGGGACGACAATGTCGTCCCAAAATTACAAGGAAAAATCGTTCCAGTTGGCAAATTTTTTAAATATTTAAAACCTTTGGAACGACAATGTCGTTCCATTGGGTATTTTTCAAAATATTTTTAGTATTTAAATAACTAAAAAACGGAAAATATATCAAGTTTTGGAACGACATTGTCGTTCCATCGGGCATTTACCAAAATATTTTTAGTATTTAAATAAGTAAAACATGTAAAATAAATCAAATTTTGGAACGACATTGTCGTTCCATTGGTCATTTTCCAAAATATTTCATGTATTTACATAAATGATTTGCTAAAAAACAAATAGAGATTTGGAACGACAATGTCGTTCCAAACGTAATATTCATTGTTTGACTGGTTAGTGGGTGTCGTGCCATTGATTTTAAAAATGTCGACCCAAACGTTTTTGGGACGGGGAAATTGGTACAACCAAAAAGGGTCGAGATTGTCGACCCAAATCGTTTGGTACGACCCCACTTCAGCGTTTGGGTCGACATTGTCGACCCAAATCGATCCCATTTTTGTAGTGCATCGAGCATTGAAAGAACAAGTAGTAATATTGCGCAGGTTCAAGGTTGCATATCTGGCACATCATAGAAGGACAAATAATTCCATTGTTTTAAAGGTTAAGTCTCGCTGATACCCAAATAAGAGATACTCCAAAACATAGATTAAATTTGATAGGGATGTGCGTGTTCTATTTAAATTTTTCTCCTTAATTTGGAAGAATAAGGTTATCTACCTAGTTTCATATTTGACACTAAAGGTTCACGTGTCATCCAACGTCCATTGCAAGCAATCTAGTTGATCACATAAATTAACACTTTGAAGCTTACGTTAGAGATTGATAATATCCACGAAATCCTTTTGGATGATATCTCTAGTTTAGTGCCTCAATATGACCAAAAACAAGGTGCTCAGTTATGCTGTTGACTCGACAATCATTGGTCTTTTCAAGGACCAATAATCTCGTGAACCTACTTGTAAAGGTTCTGATTCGCACCATAAATTTGTCCAGAATTAAATACTCTCTCCATTCCATTTGATTCAACCCATTGAGTCATATGTGCTTTTTAAACTCACTCTATAAATCATATGTGGTTTTATAGTGTAAATTACCAATAGCCACAAAAAGCTGAAGTTTTTTCGTGTTTTGTCCATCTTCAATGAATTAAGTGCTCTAATCTAAAAGTTGAAATATAATGTGTTATAATACATGGTTGGAAAGCGATGAATGTCCAGTTTTTATGGGAAAAATGGTGAAACTTTTAGAATTCTGTATAAAAAGTTATGTTCAAAATACTGTGACTGTTCATTTTCCGAACTTTTAATTGGTGTTATATCATGCAAGTTTTACAATAGTGTGAATTTTACCACATGTATTCGATGCTGAAGCTAAAAGTATATTGTAGGCGTTGTATGCTAAGTTGCTTATAATAGTTAAGTGAATTTTATAATTTAACTAAGAGAAATTAAATATCCTCCTGCCATTATTTCTTACTATTCTTATTTGCATGATCCTGACATTTGTCAGTACTGACGGCTTGGATATAAAAATATAATTTAGTGAAAAAAAAATACAGTATAATATTATTGTGTGTAAAAAAATAAGTAGGCATATAATGGTCAATCTTGAAAAAATAGTCAATCTTGAAAAGTGAAAAAATGGTCAATCTTGAAAAAATGGTCAATCTTGAAAAATCTTATTAAAGGAAATTATGAAATATAGTTAATACTTTAATTAAAACACTCCATTACTTAAAAGTACAATAATTTATTCACATTGTACAACAATTAAAAACATATGTACCAAATTAAATACAACCAATTAATACAAATCACAAACCGGGTTGACCCGGGACACTTCAAACCAGACGTGTTGAACCGGTTTAATTTGACCTGTTTTCGACCCAACCTAGCAAGTTGACCCGGTTTAAATCGATCAATTTTTCGACCGGAACGGTTCACCCGATTGAACCACCCGGGTCGAACCGGGTTTCAAGACATTATGTTTAATTCCTAAATATTCAAACTTTTATTATTTTTTATTTATAACCTATAAATTTTTTTGATGAATAAACCGTTTGTCGCTATAAAGAATATATGGTCAAATCTTTGAAAGTGAAATTTTGAAAGTTAAAGGTGAGAGAAATGCATAGTATAATTAATAATCTTATTAAAACACCCCATAACTTTAAAGTACAATAATTTATTCACATTATACAACCAATTAAAAGTATATATATCAAATTAAAAACAACCAATTAAAACACCCCTTACTAAAAAGTATAATAAAATTTTCACAATCTACAATTTAAATAAGCTACAACATAATCTAAATATAAAATAATTAACACACTAACTAATGTTATTTTACACATTATACAAATTAATAAAACACATAAAGCTTCATACAAGCTAACAAGTTGATGGTACATATAGTTTTGAAAACTGAACCGGACCAACGGGTTCAACCGGGAACCGGTGTCGCCACCGGTTCGTCTAACTAATAAAAGCCATACGAAAACATATATTTCAAAATGAAACTATTAATACACATCGAAAATCGGGTTGACCTGGGACACTTCAAACCCGGCGGGTTGACCCGGTTTAATTTGACCCGTTTTCGACCCAACCCGTCGGGTTCACTCGATTTAAATCGACCAATTTTTCGTCCAGAACGGGTCGAATCGGGTTTCAAAACATTATGTTTAATCTCTAAATCTTCAAACTTTTATTATTTTTCGTTTATAACCCATTAACTTTTTTTTATCACTAAACGACCTGTCGCTATAAAATCCCGTTGCTATGCACGGGTACTCGTCTAGTTAATTTAAAAGGATATAACAACTATGAGTTTTTTTACCAAACAATAGCTTTTGTAAAACATATTTCCCAATGTATGGCATCGTCAATAATATTGACTATTTAATGGTGTTTTTATTATTATTAGTTATCACTTTTAATTTTTTTCCATTTACTTTAAAGTTTGAAATACATACTAAACGAATTTTGGCATGGTCGTTTCCAACATAATTAACATCTTAAAGTAGTTATCACTTTTATTACTCAATATAATTAACATCTTATTTATAATTTTGACCTAATGTACTACCAGGTAATTTCATTCACACGGGCAACCATTTGTCCATGTACAATCATTTACTCTCCCTAAAAAGGTAGAGCCTTGCAGTATCATTTTTATGATTCTTTTGTGTTAGGGGAGCTAATCCTATTCGTTTCAGATTTGGTGGCTAGAAGTTTCACTTTGTAATTGGCTTGTAATGATTTGTAGTTGAAGTTTAACCCCTGAATTATGCTGTTGTACAATTGAAGCATTTGAAGGATTCAGTGCAACTCTTTCGTCACTTTAAGTATGCGTATTTTATATTCACTAAATGTTACTATATATTGGTTTCATTGAGTTATGGTAGCTTTATTTGCTTGGTATAAAAGCGAATCCGCAAAGCAAACATTGTGTTGTTTTGTTTGTCATCCTTTTTGAGGATCACGAAACAAAATTTTGATTGCCTTGTATATTTTTCATTACACGCGTTTGTAATGATGATCAATTGTAACGGTGTAGGGAGCCAAAATGATTTGAAGTTCTTTAACTTTTTGTCGTAATCGAATTTCTGATAATCAAGTTGATTTATTATTGGCACATCTTAGTAGCAATCTTAAATAACAAAACAATAGTTGTAAGCAAGACATGTTTAACCTGACTATTATGGTTTCTCGGTAAAAATTCAACTTAAAATGTGACTCTAGCTAGGTGACTAACGAATTTGTTTTGTTGATTACAAGTATCAACTACACCTACAAGGCCATCATCAAAAAGAAGATCATCTCACGTGGAGATTAGTATGATAACTTGAGCAAAATTAATATACATAAATATTACTATACATTTAGGAGAATTTTTTAGATGAATACTCACAATTAGATGAACAAGCGGCTCACATTAGGATCAATAGGGTTTTCTTATTTCTTTATTTATAATTTGTAATTCGTATTTATTAAAGGATTTAATAAAAAGAGGCTATATTATCTAATTAGGTAAGTACCATATAATAGATAATATTTTTGAACATGCCACAGAATGGTAATTATGTTTTTTGAAAGCAATTAGTTGGTAAAAAACTCACAAAACTCTTTAACTAAATACAAATTACAAACAATTATCTCCCTTTGGTGTCCAAGGCTTAAAAACGTTGGATTCTAGCACAAGAACATTTCAACATGTCACGTCATCCATTTCTAGTCAAAACACACGTTTGAAAAAGAAAAAAGAAAAAAACATATTTGACCAATTTCAAAGCCCTCTTTCTCAAGCCAAGAGATATCACGAAATTTCAAAGAAACATGGTAGAAATTATGTGTATAAATATCGCAAAAATGTGCCTATGAGTTCATCAATAACAACAGACTAGGAAAACACATACTAAGATTATAAAATCCAAAACACTTATAAAAAGTTTCCAGACCATTGTTTCTCTCAGTTAAGATGGCAATCGTATCTAGTTTCTTCAGTTGCTTCTCGGGTTCAAACAAGGTAGTCGATGATGAAGGGAATAACAAGATCAGTGCATCGAAAGTATCTCATAAAGTTGATGGAGATCACAAAGCAACGAGCAAGAGCAGAAAAAGCGTACCAATTCCTGTTGCTTACTTCCCCGTGGGCTCAAACTTTTCACGCTTATAAGCTACTCCGTAAAAAAGGGATGGGAAAAAAACCGCACTCGACGGGGAAATCCAAACTAATTGGGTTGGGCGGGGCATGCTTACCGAGTTATGGAGCGGGCATAGGACATAAACGGGGATTTTACTCGGGTTTCGGGCTGGGAGCGGGGAATAACGACCTCGCCTGCCCCCGTCTGAATGATATAACACATATACCAATATATCTGTACTTATATATTATTAGTTTTTTATCGTTGTAAGATTGCAAAATTATTATTATAGAAACTTGTTTAATGTTATATTTTTAAGTTGTAATTTTTTGAGGTATAATTTATCATTATTTATGTAAAATACTATCGTTGAAAACCCCTAGATTCATTTGTCGTTGGGGCTAAAAATCTTCCTTGCTCGTTCCTAGGTATTTTATTCCATTATTTTAGATCGCCGTATTAATTCACTAACTCTGTAATTCATTTCTATTTTCTGAATAGTTGGTTGTGTGGGTTGATTAATGAGTAGTCTTAGATTTAGGCTGTAAACATGCACAAATCCTTTTATGTTAGGTGATGTAAGTTTCATTTAAAGTTTTCCGGCTTTTTCTGAAGCCTTAAAAACGCTTGTCTGTAACTGATTATTAATAGTTTTTTAGGTTTTTAAATTATTGTTAACGGTCTAAAAATAATAATAAAAGTGAAATAGTGCGGCTTTGATCAAGAATTGCACTCAAATAGGACACCCCGATTACGACGAGGCAGGTTTGAGGTAGTATCACGCCCCAATGCACCACCTTGATTAGATCCCCGATGGGGATTGAGGCGGGTTTAGAGAGAACTTTGGTAATCAGGATAGGGGATGGGGATGGTCACCTCGCCCTAAACTCGCCGTGTTGCCATCCTTAGTTTGGTGTGACTTTATAGGGGATTGAGCTAATAAAATAAGTTATCTTATAAAACAAATTTGTTTGTCACACAAGCTAATGAAAGCTTTTATAACTCATAAGCCTCCATAAGTCTAAGCTCATTGAAACGGGTTTATGAAAGATTATAGTTTGTCAAATTGCTTAAATACCCTGAAAAATATAATGAATTAACACGCAAAAGCTTGAACTATATATGAATTTTAATTTGATGTTTATTATGTGATTTTACATTAATAAGCTTCAGCTCTAAATAATTTGTCAAACATTTTTATAAAAATATAAGCTCCAGGTTCACGCTTATAATATAAGCCCAACTCAAACTTGAGTCTTAGCTTCAGCTACAATTCTAGCTCATTTCGCCAAACAATTGAAAGATCTATATTTGATGGGGAGGGGGCTCAAAGAGTCAATCCTAGAAGGTCAATCCCATCCTGAAGGTCTTAACAAATATAGCTCGTCCTACGAGGGCCTCTCTCACTCTGCTCACCTCCCCTGTAAGCAAGGTAAAGAAAAGTCCTCCGACACTAGTCCAGGGGGGATCTCTTACTATATAAGATATCAAATGTTGTATAATCCGCTCTGATAACAAGGTGAAGTTTATGGTCACGTACATTCAATGAGAAAGATACATATGTATGAACCTCTTTGAACATGCCTCTCAATATGGTCCATCAAAATTTTTATATCAATTTATTTTATTAAACTCTCTTGGTTGTCTAGCACCGCAAGCATACGTCAATAATTTACCTTCGAAAAGGTTCTATAGAATGGTAAAACATTGAAAGTATTTTTCACATGATGACAAATATATGAGATAAGTTACATTTTAGTGTAATACCAGATAATTTACTAAAATCATATCGCCACATAACAATTACACTTCATATATAAATTCATGTGACACTAATTTGAAACGGGTAAACAGATCGACGGGGTTTTCTATGTTCATGTTATCCTAGAAATGTGAGTTTTTAACTTAGATGTATGCAGTCAAACCGAACTACGCCTTGACTATTTCCAACCTTTTCCCAGACCACTCGATCATGTATATCTAGTGAGGTTTAGACCATAAACCTCAACTTAGTTATGAAGTTATCCATTTGGTATAGTTTCTTTTTTGGTAAAGAACCATTTGGTATACTTATGTTGCTAACAAAAAGAAAAGGAAACATGCGTGTATGGATCTAACCTGGGTTTCTCTTCTTGTGAGTTTGAGTAGTCGGGGTTTTATAGTAGGACATGTTGCTTTAAAAGCCGCCTCGTACAAAGTGGCAAAACACGAGAAAGCGTGCATTGAAATCAACATATTTTTATTCCTTTCGCGTTTGATACTTTTGGTTTCCTTGCACCTGAGGCAATGGAGTTCCTTAAGAGAGTCTAATGAGTTATGCATAGTTATGTTATGACACCTATATCCACAGATGTAGTTTTTAAAAGAATAAGTTTTGCAATCCAAAAAGGGTTAACGATGCAGCTTGTTAAAATAAGTTTGCAATCCAAAAAGGATTAACAGTGCAACTTGTTGCCCGTTTCACCTATATGTAAATCCAAAAGTTAATTCTTAATATATTATGAAAAGGAAAGTTGTCTAAAGAAAAAGGAAAATTAAAACAGAAAATGAAAGATATTCATTTGAACGTAGACTCTACCTTTCACTTGGTGGCTAAGGCTAAACAAACACGAATACATATTCGTTTTTGTGCATAATAACCTTGGGACTCATAACTGTTAAAACAAACACACGTTTTACGTGACCAATTGTAGCCACCTTAATTCCTCCTTACGCAATGAAATAACTGGGAAATTGTTGATAACTTGATAGAATATGTGTGCATATATATATGAGAAATATATGGAATTGGTTCATCAAGAACATATTATAAAAAAATTCACACTAGAGAGTAAAAGTCTCAAAAGTTTATAAGCAATCGTCACATTTTTAGTTTTGCACTTTCAACTACTAAAATGGGTTATATGCTCGGTTTCATTAGTTGCTTCTCGGGTTCAATCAAGGTGATGGTCGATGAAACTGAAGAAGCTGACTCACTGACAAAAGCTCATGTTGTCGATGGAAATCAAGAAGTAAAGAGCAAGAGTAAAAAAACTACAACAATTCCAGTGTCTTATTTCCCACTCGGCTCAACCTTGTCACGTTTGTAGAGGTAAGAGATTATGCTTTTAGAGACACTCTCATATTGTTTTAGCACAATCAAGACTTCAAGAGTACAAACAATAGTTCAACATAAGTGTAGTGAGGTTCGCGAAAAGGCTACGTACACTTGATGGATAAAGTATAGCCATTAATTCAAGAAACCGTATACATAGACATGTAAGACTGATTAATCATCTCCAGTCATTTTACTGATTCCTTGGACATCGTATATAATGGTATTGTAACTTTAGGGACATTTTGGTCTGGTAAGAATACAGTGAGAAGAAAACTTAAAATGAGAAGAATGAGAATAACGATAACCACATATTTGAGATGTATCGACTTGAATTAGATGTATCTCTATTCATTTAGATGCATCCCACTTAGTTTCGGAAATGATTTTGAAGTGAAAACGATCCAAAGTAATACTAGCAACAAATTTGACCCACATATTATGAAAAATAAATAGGATTCATTTAATTTGATGAAATGCATATAATAAATGTATATGCATCTAATTTTTAGCTAGAAAAATATATTGTGGTGCATCTAAAAGCTTAGGGATGCATCTAATTCAAGTCGATGCATTTCTAATGTGTAGTTATAGTTATTTCCCATCTTTTTTATTTTACAATTTCTTCTCATTTGATCTTAAGTCCGTTTTGGTAAAGATTTTGCTTTGGTGGATATGTGAAGGTCTAGAGAGACATGCATGCAATGAAAAGAGAAGAAAAGCAAAAATTTATCAGTGAAAATACCTAATATAGGTATTGCAGTGGAAATGATATCGATGGGATTTTATGGGTGGTTACACAGTTGAGCAAAAAGATCTAATAGAAGCCGACTTAAAAGAATAACTTTAAACAGATTGTTGATGGAAAGAAATCCAAAAGTTCAAAATTGGATTCGAGGTAAAACCTGAAATAATTTCTTAATAAATTTGTCAAAAGATCGTTATTAATTTCTATTTCTCTAACTTAATTTTCATTTTGTGTTGCAGGCATGATTTATGATGAATGCATCTTTCTTGTAAAGTATGTAGGTGTGTATGTGATGTGCAGCTTTAGATTCTTTCAGAAGAAGCAGAAAGAACCCCTAGTATTTTCTTATACATAGGTCCATCCCACATTTTCCCTCTTCTCTTTTAGCAGTTTTTCTGTGAGCAATAATAGTTACAAGAAATATAGCTGAGCTTTGCTACGTAATCTGCAGATTTGATGTTGGCATGAAGGAAGTATATACCATATAGAATTTGAGACGGGGTGCAGGTTTGCTTCTTCTCATTATTATGACCGTATATGTACTTGTTAATTTGAAATGAGAGATGTTGGTCTAGTCTCGTCTATGAACAATTGAATAAGGAAAATATACTAAGTTTATTTATTAAACAATCATTAGTTTTACACACTTGGTTTACATGGTACTTATACTTTTCTAACTGACACTATAACTATTCTAATAGACACAACGGTTCAAGTTTAACTGCCATAACCGAAAATAACTGTCATTCGGTTATAGGCTTTATTTTTGACACACTAGGACCCTACACTTTACACTTTACATATACGACTCTAAATACTTGACTTTCATGGATTAGTAAATTAGTATCCAATACTCCTTCCTAATTTATTAATCCATGCCTTCGATATCTTCAAGCTCCATCATCTTTATCTTTGAACTTTGGCTTGTTTCCACTTCCTTTGTCTTGATCTTCAACGCGAACTATGTTTTGAACTTCTTCTTCCTTGTCTTCAATCTCATCTCAATCATCTTTGTCTCCTTTGTCACTATCTTCCTTCATTTGTATCATTTCATAATCTTGCGTCTCCAATAATCTGTTTCTTGTATCACAATCTTCTGGTTCAGCTTTCTTGTTGCTTTATTTAATGTCTTTCTCAATCTGGTTCTCCTTCTGAAATCTTGATGGCGTCTCTCGATGCTTCTTGCATTTGCCCTTGTCAATACTTGGTTCTTCTTCTAAATGTTTCTCATCTGAAACAGCTTCATGGTTCTCTTTCTCAAACTGTTCTCTTACTGCTTTTAACTTTTTCATCTCTTTGCTTGTGCAATCTTTCAACTTCTTGAGGTTCTCTAACTCTCTCTACATTTGTTTCTCAAACACCATTTCTCTATTTCTTATTTTCTTCTCAAACTCTTGTTTTTCCATCTCTAACTCTTGAAGCATTTCGAACTTCCAAAACTCTAATTTACTCTTTAAATCAATTTCTATCTCTGACCGCATATCTTCTAACTTTTCTTTTGGAAATTCATTCCTTTCAATGCCATTTCCATTCCATCTCGGTTCTTCTTTTAAGGATGTTATCTCCTTTTCATTTTTACTAGTAACCATTAATAGTGCTGGTTCGTCATCTTCGAACACAAGGTTTGCTTTTTCTTCTCTACGGTCTGGTTTTGGACAATTTGCAGCAAAGTGTCCAAACTCATGACAATTATAACACTCTATTTCTCTAAAGTCTCTCCTATGGTAGTTTTGATCTCCATGGTTTCTCTTGTTTCTATCATAACTATCTCCATTCTTACTATCTCTTGTGAATCTTCCTTGGCCTCTTCCTTGTATCTTATTACCACCTCCTCGTCTATCATTTCCATAGTTGCGTTCATAATTTCTGTTATTCCCTTGACGTGTGAACAACAATTTCTCACTATTATCTTCCTCACTTCCTTTTCTAAACTTAAGCCTTTCTTCATAAGTCTTAAGTTTTCCAATAATCTCCTCTAATTTTACTTTCTTAAAATCAACAACCATTTCAATGGTTGCTACTACTGGTACAAACTTATCTGGCACTGCATTAAGCACTTTCCTTACTTTCGTTTGCTCATCAAATGTTAATCCACATGTAGCAGCCTTTGTAATAATACTCATCAACTTCCCAGCTAATGAATCTATCGTTTCATCTTCTTTCATCACAAGTCTCTCAAATTCTGATTTGAGTTGTTACGAGTGTGCTTGTTGTACATCTTCTGTCCCGATAAATCTAGCCTTTAGTGAATCCCAAATTTCTTTTGTTGTTTCACATCCCGCAACTTGCATTTGCAAATCCTCTGGTAACCCTTGAAATAGGTATGCTGACGCCGAACTATCCTTCTTTACATCAATCTCTTTTGATGTACTTACTCCTTCTACTAAATCCCATACTCCATTTGCCATTAATATCTTCTTCATTCTTAATGCCCATAATGTATAGTTCGTATTATTTAGAACTGGGCATTGATATGATGGTAATGATGTGGTGAAAACAACTCTGTTTTCGTTTTTATCGCCCGTCATATCTTTCGATTTTGGTTTTCTTCTAAGACCAATATAATTCTAATAATAGTCGATCTTAAATTCTTCTTTCTAAACCACAATAGTAATATGCAACTTCTAAAACCAATATAATCTTAATAATAGTCGAACTTAAAACTTTCTGCCTAATCACAATAATCCTCAAACAATTCTAAATGTTTTCTAATACGAATTGTAATAGAAAAAATCTATTCTACTAATAAGAAAAACAAGTATTGAAGTATAGAACCTTAATTTCCCTTGGGCCTCTAGAATTCTTGTGGGTTTATAAAAAACTGGCGTTCTCTTATACCCAAATAATATGATGCGTTCCTTTTCTATCCCCAAACAAAACACTTCTGCTTCCTTCCTTCTTTCTTCTACACGCAGTTAGGGCACAACTGTGATCGTCCCTGGTCCTTCTCCTTCTTCTGGTTTTCTCTCTAATCAAATGGTGGTGGTGGTTAATCGGTGTTTCAACTTTCTTCTCTGATAATGATGGTTACTTGGTTACTCTCGTCTATGAACACTTGGTTTACATGGTACTTATACTTTTCTAACCGACACTATAACTATTCTAACAGACACAACGGTTCAAGTTTAACTGCCATAACCGAAAATAATTGTCATTCGGTTATAGGCTTTATTTTTGACACACTAGGACCCTACACTTTACACTTTACATATACGACTCTAAATACTTGACTTTCATGGATTAGTAAATTAGTATCCAATAAGAGATATTACAACAATTTTCAGACATGGTACAACCATGGTATTCGTTATTATTTTTTTGTAAAGTGACAGTTTTTTTTAGAATATTTCAAGTAGTATAAAGGAAGAAAACAGCTTGATTCATTCTGTACTTTGTAGTTTTCTTTCATCTTTCTCCAGTGTTTTAACTGAATTACTACCTTATGAGTTATGAGACGGTTGTGTATCAAGAACTTCCCATGAGACATTCCATGTAGATTCGATGCTGATCTATTTGTCTAGTTAAATGTCGTTGTTATGGTTGCAATATTAATTGGTAGGGGACCTTGTTGAGTTATTGTCATGGGTAAAACCAAGTGAAGCATGTTAAGAGATTTATTTCTTAATCGATAATAATACATAATCAAAACGAAGTTTTAAAAACCTTGTGCGTGCACAGGTATTATAACTAGTTATAAGTTTTAAAAGTCATAACATACACTAAAGTTGAATTACATAATTATATATTACTATTTAAAAAAAATAAATAAATGTCCATTTTCTAAATATACAAAATTTTAAGAATTTTGACGAAATATATTTTTTAACAATCAAAATATCATCATCACTCACTAAACAATTTTTGATTGGTTAAAATACAAAGTGAATATTTAATTTGACACATTTCAAAATGAAAACATAGACATTTGTTATGAGACGAATAGAGTAATATTTTAATAACAATAGTGTGCTAATTGTATAACATGTCTCGTCAATGAGACTTGGCATGTAAAAGGAATTGATGCAGGAGGTTAAGGTTAGTCCCTATGTTCACCTTTGATGAGAGTATTGATGAGGCGAAAAATGAACCGTTTTTAGGGGGTCATTTAAGCCGGAATTGGAATTTATTTGATCAAATATTGCCCTAAATCGTTCCTTTTGTGATTTTAGGTACTTTGGGAGTGAATTATGGAAAAGGAAGCATTTTGGACGTTTTGAAGCATAAAAGTGAAGAAAACGGCAAAGACTTAATTTTCCATGCTGGGAACAGTACCTGACAGCGTCAAGAAGGAAAATGTGACGGCGTCAGGAGCAAAATGCATGACGACCCAGAGAAAACGTGACGGCGTCAGAAGTAGGGCGTTAAGAGTTATTTTTGGTGGCGGCCTAAAGAAGGATTACACATGACGGCGTCAGCTCCAGATCTAGGCAGTCCGAGAACTTTATTGGCGGCGAGATGACGGCGTCAGAAATTTACTCTTGAAGCCGTCACCTCACAAAATCTATATATACTTTTCTATTTTTCATTCATTAAAAGAGGAACTTGTGTGGAGAATATTAGGGCCAAACCTAATAAACTCTAGGTCGTTTGTAACAGTATTTTCAAGGGTTTTCACCCCTTGAAACCCTTCATGTTCAATTAAGATAAGTCTTCTTTCAATTCATTCAATATGTCTATGTGTTGTTTGAATATATCTTATGCTTGTCTTGATTATAACATGCTAGGCTAGATCTTTTGTGTGTTTGCTTGGATGTAATGAAACCTAGATGTTGATTATAGGTTGATTTCTTGTTTATAGTTGTAATGGATGAATGATTTCGATGTTAGGCTTAAGAAAACTGGCAGATCTCCAGTGTGTAACTTGCTTGAACATCTTAAGAAACATGAACCGATGTGTACTTGGTTTTTATGGTTGTATTTAATACATGAGCGAATTCTAGTGATCCCATGTTAGGAGCTTCTTAGCCGGCTCGACATAGGAGTGAAGTAGGAGCTTATAGAAATGGGGAAGTAAGTACGCCACCCCATGAATGGTATTAAGGAATACAATCCATCATCCACGCAACTGTAAGTAATTAACATGTAAAAAATATCTAGGGAGTAGTGAAATCTAAGTAAAAACCATTTTCCCAAATATTGCTCACACCACTAGTTTAATTTAGTTTATTTTCATTTTTATTATTTTATTTTGATTGCATCTTTAGTTATTGGGTTAGTTGACTAGCAACTAATTCCGCCCACTCTTTCAAAACCCGAGATTTTACTTGCTTTCATAAAACATAAAAAATACAAAAAGAATCATCCCTCACCTCTAGACCTAGTTTTTAGGCTTTCTAATCCTAGCGACACTATTCCTGAGTTGAACGATCAATCCCCCGGTACTTGTCACTATACTATACTACAACGATCAGGTACACTGCCTGGTGGGGGTTGTAAGCTTCTCGAGATCCCTCGAGAGGTAAAGCCTGGTGCAATTCCCACGCATCAAGTTTTTGGCGCCGCTGCCGGGGAATAGTTATTGTCTAGGTTAGGATTTCTTTTTATTAGGTCTACTTGCTAGATTCCTTTCTAGTAAGATTTTTATTTTTATTTTTAGGTTTTCTTTAGTCTATCTATTTCTTCGTGTCTTTGTTAGTAAAATAAATTCATTGACTATTCCGTTGACCATTATAGAAAACGCGAATCCACCCCTTTCCCCTAGAGAAGTGGCTTTGTTACGTGAACAAATTGAGAGTGAGATTAGGGAACTTAAGGAGCTTAATAGGTTGATTAAGGTTGAGCTCGACCATGCATTTAGTGACCTAGCGACCGCCTTGTATTCAAATAAGGACCTAGGGGATAAAGATTTTGAGGATGTTGTTGAGGAACTTGAAGAAAGGGAGATTGATCCAAAGCTAGATGATTATTTTAATATATATACCCCACTAAGGAGGAGATTGCGTACTATAATAATCTTATTGATAACCCTCGACCTCCTTTTACTAAAATCGAACCTAAGATAAAAAGAGGGGATCCTAAGAATGCTAAGATACCATGTATGATTAGGTATAAACATATTGACAATGCTTACATTGATTTTAAATCCCCAATCAACATTATGTCGTCAAGTGTCTACAATGATATAGTGAAAATAAGACTTGGATCTAGAAGAGATCCCAAATACCCCGGTGGAGTTTGTAACTTTGTCGGGAGAATTAAAGGTCTACATGTCTTTGTTGGGAATTTCACTTATATCACTGACTTTATGGTTGTTGAAGATCTTGCTAATGTTATTGATTGTCGCTTATCCAATGTTATGTTTGGTAAACCGTTTGTTGAAGAGTCCAAGTTAGAATATAATGAGGTAGAAGGGACAATCCGATTTGCTAGTAACACCGATAGGATCACTTATAGGATGCCTAATAGAATGAAAGAATTTCGTTTTGTGCCCCGATTTGACATGGATAACATTGGTGCTTTCGAGGACATCAATGAAGAGGATAAGGTAAAGGGCATGGATTACGTATGGGAAAATAAGAGTCTTTTCTACAAAGATTGCTTGACTCTAGGACCAAAGTATAAAGTCGATAATGAATTTGCCAATAGGATTATAGGGGCAATTGAGAAAAAGGTGGTTGGTCTCTATAAAGAACATTTACAATCAGAAGGTGAGACCAACAATGAGGTCACATAGTAACCCATGACCTTGAGTCTAGCTACAAGACTCGTAAATAAAGAAAGGCGCTTCTTGGGAGGCAACCAATGTTTTGTGTGATTTTTTATTTTGTTTGATTGATATTTGTTTCCGTATGCATGCTTTATTTTTATTGTTGGTAGATCATGTTTCAAAACTAAATGGTGAAAATACTCTATTTTGTCGTTTGGCTTTGTCTTAACTTCATCCCAAGGTATTTCGCAAAAGATAAGTGTAAGGGGAAACTCCAAATATGTTTTTAAAGAAACAAAACCGATCATGATTCTCCACAATATTAAATGAACATGTATATTTGTAATTGTTAGAGTCAAATGCTTGTATCGAGTCATAATGATGTTTTGCAGGATTTTCCAGGAAGTAGGACCAAGTTTTTCCAGAAATTTTCCGGAAACTTAACATAAGAATTTCTGCAGGTCACTTCTGATGGCGTCAGGAAGAAACTCCTGACGGCGTCACGTGTAAAATTCTGGAAATTTTACCAGTTTTGTTTTTCTAAAGGAGTCTTAAAGTTTTTGCTAATTCTTTAGTTTTATAATCTCCAGGAAATATGCAAACATCATTCCACAAGCATTATATCTTACTTTGCTTTCTAGGATTTGTTAGCATATATAGATTGCCGCCGATTTTACGTGAGGTTGCCTTGTTTGTTTTCTCAGGTTTAACAGGTTATGTTTGACAAGAAGATGATTTATATTCTGGAAGGGAAGCTTTGATTTTTCATTTTCTTGGAGGAAGATCTAACCTTATTACCTTATTATCCATACCGAGCGAATCAGGGGAGTATTTGATTTCGTTCTTTTACTTATTTCACTTTTACATTCTTTACTTGAACATTGGGGATAATGTTCATCCTAAGTGTAAGGGGAGGGTAAAATGATGATACCTCATAGGAAACACTTTCGCTTGAGTTTGTTTGTTTGATGGTAGATGTGTAATAAAACTATGAGAAATACTTTTTAGTGTAATTTTAGCGCCAAATTTAAATTTTTTTACAACATTTAGGAGTGAAACTTTAGCCATAGCAAGCGTCTCATGGATAGGAGTTGTATGACTAGCACAAAACCGTACTATTCAGAAAAATTTTCCACCCAAATATGTGAGGTTCGCCTTTAGATTTGATAGGAAAAGCATTTACTATTAGTGCTTATGAGTGTACCGGTAGCATTTAGATTCTAGAACTTGCGTTAGTGATGCATCCCGAGACCGCTAGTGAGACTACATTCGTGTAGTAGGATTTACTACATGATAAGAGGCATTAGGATCACCCTTGTGTTAAACCCGTATCATAATTACTTGACCATTTAAGTCATATTACTTGGCTAGTTAAGTCAATTAATTTTTTCCACACCTTAGCGTTGTACTCATTTTTAGTACACGAAACCCCTAGTACACCCCTCCGAGCCTATCTTTTCGTTTCTAACTATAAGCATCTTACTTAAAGAAAGAATTTGTTACACCCCACTTAAATGTACACCCAAATCGCCTTAGCCTTCCATGTATGCACTCATCTTTAGTGCATTATTGTTATTTGTTTAAACCCTTAGTTAATTATCTAATTGATTACATGGTTGCTAAGTCGAGTCATATCCTTGTACATATTATTTTGGGACGATTGGGACTCATGGGTAAAGTACTTATTTTATGGAGTAATGGGGAAGAACATCATTTTATTACCCCCCATATGTACGTTAATCTTAATAGTACTCCAAGTGTTTTGATTATCTTAATTCGAGTCATTAGATTAGTTTATTGTAAAGTATGTAAAAATTCAAGTGTAAGGGGAATGTTCATTCCCTATAATGTATTATTTTGGATGGTAGGGTAAAAGTGTATGCAAAAAAAAAAAAAAAAAAAAAAAAAAAAAAAAAAAAAAAAAGAGAGAGAGAAAAAAAACATACGGACTACCATCCCGTTTCATTCTATGTTTATTTTATGTTTTTTGTTATTTTTCATTTATTAGCTTAAGTCGAGTCTAGTCTTGGCTTAGCAACGCCATATTGTACATGTAATTAACCAAGATTATGAACTCGCCACCAGTAAAGATTGCCTTTATCCAACAAAACCGCGTATTCCATATCCCTACACCTAACGTTATAACCCTTTAAAAGACCTCTTTGATAGTTTATCCTAGGTGCTTACACCATGTGATGGAGGTTTGATCCTTCCCCAAGCCTATGGTAATCTATTTTGCTATGACAGGTAGTGAGAGATGTTTTCCATTTCCATATTGTGATATATTACTTTATTACACCCGAGAGATGTGAGTATCTAAACACTATTTGTGAGGTGCTAGTGTATGACCTCCGTGCTTGTCTTTGGTCTTTAGTGGAACGATTATTTGTTGTAATTACTTTTATATTAGTGTTAAATAACCCCTAACTTGTATTTTGACTAGAATAAAAGCGCATTTGCTTGAGGACAAGCAAATCTCAAGTGTAAGGGTATATGATGAGGCGAAAAATGAACCGTTTTTAGGGGGTCATTTAAGCCGGATTTGGAATTTATTTGATCAAATATTGCCCTAAATCGTTCCTTTTGTGATTTTAGGTACTTTGGGAGTGAATTCTGGAAAAGGAAGCATTTTGTACGTTTTTGGAGCATAAAAGTGAAGAAAATGGCAAAGACTTAATTTTCCATGCTGGGAACAGTACCTGACGGCGTCAAGAAGGAAAATGTGACGGCGTCAGGAGCAAAATGCATGACGACCCAGAGAAAACGTGACGGCATCAGAAGTAGGGCGTCAAGAGTTATTTTGGTGACGGCCTGAAGAAGGATTACACATGACGGCGTCAGCTCCAGATCTAGGCAGTCCGAGAACTTTATTGGCGGCGAGATGACGGCGTCAGAAATTTACTCTTGACGCCGTCACCTCACAAAATCTATATATACTTTTCTATTTTTCATTCATTAAAAGAGGAACTTGTTTGGAGAATATTAGAGCCGAACCTAATAAACCCTAGGTCGTTTGTAACAGTATTTTCAAGGGTTTTCACCCCTTGAAACCCTTCATGTTCAATTAAAATAAGTCTTCTTTCAATTCATTTAATATGTCTATGTGTTGTTTGAATATATCTTATGCTTGTCTTGATTATAACATGCTAGGCTAGATCTTTTGTGTGTTTGCTTGGATGTAATGAAACCTAGATGTTGATTATAGGTTGATTTCTTGTTTATAGTTGTAATGGATGAATGATTTCAATGTTAGGCTTAAGAAAACTGGTAGATCTCCATTGTGTAACTTGCTTGAACGTCTTAAGAAACATGAACCGATGTGTACTAGGTTTTTATGGTTGTATTTAATGCATGAGCGAATTCTAGTGATCCCATGTTAGGAGCTTCTTACCCGGCTCGACATAGGAGTGAAGTAGGAGCTTATAGAATTGGGGAAGTAAGTATGCCACCCATGAATGGTATTAAGGAATAGAATCCGTCATCCACGCAACTGTAACAAGTAATTAACCTGTAAAAGATATCTAGGGAGTAGTGAAATCTAAGTAAAAACCATTTTCCCACATATTGCTCACACCACTAGTTTAATTTAGTTTATTTTCATTTTTATTATTTTATTTTGATTGCATCTTTAGTTATTGGGTTAGTTGACTAGCAACTAATTCCGCCCACTCTTCCAAAACCCAAGATTTTACTTGCTTCCATAAAACATAAAAAATACAAAAAGAATCATCCCTCACCTCTAGACCTAGTTTTTAGGCTTTCTAATCCTAGCGACACTATTCCTGAGTTGAACGATCAATCCCCCGGTACTTGTCACTATACTATACTACAACGATCAGGTACATTGCCTGGTGGGGGTTGTAAGCTTCTCGAGATCCCTCAAGAGGTAAAGCCTGGTGCAATTCCCACGCATCAAGTATATACGTTACTAGCTTATAGACCCATGAAATTCACAGGATTTTAGAGGGTTTTTGATTAAAAAAAGATAAGTACGTTAATACAGTAAGAAAAAACAACGAACGAAAAGCGTATGCAATTTTGTTGAAACGAAATAATAAGTTATAAGTGACTCAAAGTATGAAATACAATACTTTTAAATAACATCCACTTTATTTCAATACGGATTCAATGTCAATTACATCCACTTTCTTTGCCTCTTGATTCATGGTATCGTTGTCTTTCCCTACGCTGTTTGGGTCATATTAAATGGATGTAGTGGTCATTATAAAAGTTGAACATAAGCTCCTTTCCGTCAATATCTGAAAGTGATTTAAAAAAGTGTAAGTAGTACAAATGTTGGATATATAATAATTTTAAATAAAAAAAAAATGTATAAACATTTAACATGTATAATATACATACCTATTGGTTGTTTGATCATAAACCTTGAAGAACCTCTTTATATACGACATTCATAGTAGTATTGGACAGGTTACCATCCGCATCTGGAACAACAACTTTCAAACCCTTTTTGCTTTTGACACGTGAAAGAGCCACATACAGCTGTCCATATGTGAATACAGGACGTGGTAGATACAATCCGACTTTTGAAAGCGATTGGCCTTGGCTCTTCTTTATTGTCATGGCGAATGACACAGAGATGGGATATTGTTTCCTCACAATCTTGATAGGTAAACGTTTATCAGATGGAGTAATTCTCAAGCGTGGTATGATAACCTTATGTCCAAAATGTGTACCACTAATTATCTGCACTTAAATAGAAGTACGTGATAAGCGTAAAACTTGAAGTCTTGTCCCGTTACACAATCCATTCGTTTGATCAATATTACGCAGCAACATTATCGGGACACCAATTTTTAACACCAGCCTATGATTTGGAACACCTGAGAACTTTAGTCCATTTATAAAATCTGTTGAGAAAACAGATTCATCTATTGATGAACCACGATCACTTTTATCAATACTATCGCAACTAAGGTAAACCATATCCTCGCCTGGAAATGTCTTAAGCAAATGATCATTAATATTATCGACCACTTCATTGGTCGGAGCAAGAATGGCCTTTTCTTGAAAATATGACGGATCGTCTATGTGATTCAAAAGGTTTGGATACGTAAAATCTACAATGGATTTTTTTGGGTCCGAAGAATCATGTATTAGAATATCTTTGGGTATATCTATTTCAACCTCTCCGTCTGGTGCATTGATTCCTCCCGAACCACACTTTTTATTTCTCAACCGCTTGTGAACGGCCGATACTAAAAGGGAGAGGCCGGGAGAAATGGCAAAGTTAATCCGTGGGTCTTAAGTACAGAAAAGTACGTGAGTACAGAAAAGTACATCCCCGGGTCGTTATGTCCCAACGAGGTGTGAACGTGATACTACCATGACTTGTATTGTGTTGAAATAATATTAGTATAGAAAAATAGGAATCTGATTGACTAACACTGAATGTGAATAGTAATAGCTCTGTTACAGCTACTTTATTTAAGAAACGTACAATCAGAAACCCTAAAATAATAATGTATTTACAAACGTACGTTTAGTTTTAAATAAACGTAAACGTAACGAATAAAACAAAACATTCCCAAAGAGGGAATTTGCATGCCTTAACGGCTTAAATACAAATTAAAAGAAAATAAAATAACTAACTATATTTATAATATTATTATTATATTAATAAGAAAACCTAGAAAACTAAAATGCTTACGATTATGTAACACTTACGTAACCGTAACAAAATAAAAAGTGAATACTGTCAAATATAACTCTCACAAATGTGAAAATTATATTTTTGGAATCCTAAAAGAATAAGAAAATTATTAGGAAATTAAAAATATTTATTATACACTTATATTAATTATTATTAATTAAAACTATTATTAACTATTTATTAATTACCTATAAATAAAGAAAATCTAAAGCAAAACTAAATAAACAAACTAAAAACTTAGAAAAGTTTAAAATAATATAAAAGAAATTTTTTAAACTAAAAATATATTTATTATACAAGCATTCTATTTATTATTAATTATTTACTATTATTTAATTACTAATATTATTATTAAATTATTATAAATACTAAATTAGCAAACTAAAATCTAAAACTTTTTACATAATTCTAAAATACTTATAAGAAGCTAAGAAAAATATAAAAACTATATTTTATACACAAAAATAAGGAAACTTAATTAAAATCTATTATTTATTAATTAGACTAATTAAGCTAAATTAATTATTATACATACTAAACTAATTTATAAAATTATAAAACTTTTTATAATACTTCCTAATCATCTCAGGAATACATAAAAAATATAAAAAGTTTATAAAAATTATAAATAAGCAGTTTTAAAAATATATTACTTATTATCTCCTAAAAGGTATGTAAATTATATTAATTATTAAAAATACTATATGAACAGTAAAAATTATGAAAAAATTACAGAAAGTAAATAATAGTATGAAGATGCTAGGAAAAATAAGCATGGGCCACCAGCTTATCCCAATAAGCTGTTATAAGCTCATCAGTCCAAATAAGCTAAAGGTCCAAAAGTGGGTTAAGTATATTAATTGTGCAAAGCCTAATGGAACTGGTGCCCCAGAGCAGTTGGAAGGGGTGTGGGGTTATATGCATGATACTAGCGAGAGGTCCAAGGTTCGAATCCACCCACACCCATTTTTACTTTTTATTTTATTTTTCATTTTTTCTTTTTGCAAAACTATACATTAAGTAAAAATATGGAACTTTAACCAAACCAACTTATCCAAAACATGGAAATAAGTTCTGTGGAAGCTTATTTCCATAACAGTTAGCTTTTTGGCTTTAAGCTTCTTAAATAGAAGCTATCACTGTGGTTAAAGCTTTATTTGGGCTTTTTCTTTTTATGAAACTAAATATATACAGATAATATACATATATAATAAAAATGAAACTTAAGAAACCTAGAAATAAGCAGATTTGTGGGCTTATGGCTTATTCAGTGAGCTTTAGGCTCACAGTCTGAGTTTTAAGCTTGGAATAAGCTTAAAAAAAGCTATACAGTGTAAAACAAAGGTATGTGAGTGTATATACAAGTATAATAGGTGTGTATGAACAAGAATAAGCACTGAGAAGTTCTTATTAGTTTGGGCTTAAGGTTTAGACAGTTGAGCTTTTAATGGCTCAACTTGGATGGATTTGAAGCTCAAATGAGCTTGGTATAAGCCCAAACTATAAAGTAAAAGTAAAAATGTATTTGTACAAGTATAATTAATATATATGTACAAGCTTATGATCAGAGAATCACTAATAAGCTCAGAATAAGCAAATAAGCAATTCCTTAGTACACAGATCCAAACACCCCCTGCAACTAATTAGAGTGGCCATTTAAGCTTAGTCAATAAGCTGAAAAGGTCAAACTAAGGATTGGAGTAGCAAGCTGAGGTGTTTAGCTTTCCAAAAAGCTAAAGCTCATCAAGTGGGGTCCACTGATGAGCTTTTGGGAAGCTTATGAAAATCATCCATTTCTTGAGTATGGTGATATAAGGCTAAGTGTTCAGGAAATGGGACAAACAAAAAGCTCATTGCAGCCCTAGTAAATAAGCTACAAACTAAAAATTAAGCACTGGATCTTAAAGTATAGTAGTTAAGCTTCCCAAAAAGCTAAACCACATAAGCTAGATCCAACAGGTGAGCTTTTTGCAAGCTTATGAAATAAGTTTGGTTGGGTAAGTTATGCTGAGGACTCAGCCTATCTTTTCTGGGTGTGATAAGTTGAAGCTGCTTGCAGCCCATGTAAATAAGCTACAAGGTGAGATTTAAAAACAGGATCCTAAAGTGGGGTTGCTAGGCTTCCTAAAAAGCCAAGCCACACAGGCTGAGGATCACTAGTGAGCTTGGTGTGAGCTTGTGGAAATGGTGTAATACCCCTGATTGCTCAGGGGTATGTTGTGAGTGGGCAAACTATCAAGGTCACACAACTTATCTATTAAGCTAATAAATGCTCAACCAACACTGAGGTCCTTGAGTTGGATAGGTTGCCTATCATAAGGCCAAGAATCATGAACTCAAGCTCAATGGGGAGACTTTTTAGAGGCTTGTGAAATCAACTCACCTTCACTGTTTGCTTCAGTGAAGGGAGTGTGGTGCACAAAAAAATGGGTTGTTTAAACTATCTAAATAAGCTAAAAACAGATAAATAAGCAATCACATAACAACTATGGTACTAAAACAATACAAATAAGCCAAATTCACAAAATGGGGTCAAGTCATGAGACTTTGACAAGCTCATGAACTTGACAGGCCACCGGTGACACAGGGCAAAAACATGTAAGTATAAGCACAATTTTAAACTAGTAAATAAGCTAAACAAAAATTGATAAAATTCACACATAAAGGTGAGCAGCTAAACTAAAACATATCATAAGCACAGGTTCTAAAATTAAGTAATAAATCCTACACAAAAATATCTATTTAATTCAAAAACACAAAATATGAAATTTTGACTTTTTATTTTTATGATCAAAGTTGACTTTGATCAACTTTGATATGAATTTATGGACTAAACAAGACATAATATGATACAAGAACATGAAATAAACAATAATAAACAACATTTAAACACAATTTATGAGTATGGCCACACAAATCCTCACAGTGATCAAATTAAGGGTCCAAGATGATGATTTTGATTTTTGTATGAGTGTGCAATAGGTTTGAAGGCTGTCAAACCTCAAAGAACTTAGTACACCATATATCCATTAAAATCAACAACTCAGGCTCATCTAATCACCCTGGGATCAGTAGTGCCAAACACACCTTAAATGAAATTGATTTTAGCTTTTCATTACATATTACTGTATATACCAATTTTATCAAATCCAAAGGGTTTCATCTGTTAAATTAGGACCTTATAAGCTTAAACAAGTAGTCACACAAAGTTTAAACCTTGATTATCAAAAATCATGTTTACACAGTTGAAATGCAATTTTCAAGCATAATTAAATTCAAAACATAACAACCTAAAATTAAGCTATATTATCATTACATGAACAAGAATTAAACAAGAAAACAGGAAATCAACACAGATAGATAATTTAAGCTATATAAAAAAGAAAAAATTGTAAAAGTAGACTTACATGGTGAATCCTACTGAGACTTTGGAAACCAAGGACCAAACCACAACCTATAGTCTCCCATGAGACACTACAACCAATGGCAATCCATAATAGCCATGCTCCAAGCAGAATCACCCAAGAAATCATGATTTTTGAATTATTTTCTATTTTTCTCTATTTTTAATGATTTTTGGTTTTTTAAAGACTAATACTGAATTAAGGTTTCTAAAAGCTCTCATTAGCTTTGTCAGGAGCTTATGTGACCTAAAGAG
The DNA here is from genome assembly GCA_030686995.1 of Artemisia argyi. NCBI lineage: Eukaryota > Viridiplantae > Streptophyta > Magnoliopsida > Asterales > Asteraceae > Artemisia > Artemisia argyi. Next base: position 160,737,117 of record CM060697.1, on the reverse strand, counting down.
TCCATATCATCAACAATAATCAACAGGAATGAAATGACAAGAAATTAAAGGATAACTTGAAAACTTGAATTTGTAAAAGAAACTTGTATTAAACTGAAATTAAATTGTTCCATTACACTAATTTGAATTCCATTACACTAATAAAACAGTAAATGACATTAAAGTAAAAGGAAAGCATGTAAAGATTAATTAGACTACATGACTGAGGCTAGCCCAAAGTGAGTATTCTTCTGTTTCTCTTGGTCTTTTTATAGTCTTCTGATAAACTTGGTGACCACTCATAATTCCTATCTTTAATCTTGAACCCTTGGATGTGCAGAATCGATCTCAGCCTTTGAAAGCATTTTTGGCGCCAAAAGTCTTGCAAGTAACTTGAGGCGGTTTGAGATCATTAAATGCATCTTGTTGGCTTGTATAGGTGGAGGGGACAAGGTATGGTGGATTTTTAAGCTTGGAGGGCAAGTTGGAAGAAAAACAGGGGAGGTGGTTTGATTTGGGGGAAAAAGTAGTGGAGAAGCATTTATGTGGGAGTGGGATAGGTTTGAGGTGATGTAGGGGAGTAGGATATGAGCTGTGGAGACAGGTGGAGGGGGGAAGTGGCACAAAAACCACCCTGGTTTGTGACTGGGGCTGTTTTGGGAGAAGGTGAACAGTAAAGGAGGTATTTGGCGGGGGTTGACCTTTTGACCAAGTTTAAATATCAAAGGGGGCCGGGTTGGGTTTTGTTTTGGGCTTGATGGTTGGGCTGGGTTTGTTTGTGTTTGGTTTGGATAATAATAAAGGTCCGGATTGGTTTTGTAAGTATAAAAGCCCAAGGACCATTGTTGTTATTTCTGAATTTTGGAGGGACCTAACTTGCCAACATTCCAAACTTTCTTCAAGGACCAAACCTGCCAAGTAAACATAACACAAGGACCAAAAGTAGTATTTATTTATATTTAAAAACTTAAAGGACCATTTGTGTAAATTTGGATTTTTGAGGGACTTGTTTTGTAAATTCCCAAAAGTTATCAATAAAGTTCCAAATTGTCATTCATGCATAGTACAAGGGTATTATTTGTAAATTTCAAAGTTTAGAATACCCAGGGACCTATTTTGCCAATTTTGTAACTTGAGGGGTAAAAGTTGCCATTTTGTGTAAACTTTTATCCAGGGATGTTTTGTGAACATTTTTGGTTTCCCAAGGACTTAAGTTGACTTTTCATTAATTTTGAACATTTAGGGACTAGTTTTGACATTTTGTGTAACTCCAGGGACTGAAAACGACAATTGTTGTGAAATTGATCATTTTTCACTTGTTTTTCAATCTTTTGTACCTGAATCACATATAAAACACATTGTGATGAATTTGTAACATTTTGTGAGTCATTTGTGTGTTTTTGGTTGTTTTTGTGGGTTCAAATAGGTATAAAATGATGAGTATTTAGACACTCATCAATCCCCCATACTTAACTATTTCTAGTCCCTAGCAATCTTTTATTTAAAATTAATGGATTTGAAAAACTCTTTACCAAAAGCCATCACTTCTGGAGTAGCCAAGATGTTTTGGTTCAAGTAAGAACTTTGGTCCAAATGATAACCAAGTGATTTTGAGCAAACCACAAGCTGTCAACGGTTTTGATTTGTCTTTACCAAAAGCCGTTTGCTTCTGGACTAGCCAACTCTTGATGGAATAGTCAACATCTTGGTGAGCTGATTACCAATTATGGTTTTTCCACTGCCTTTACCACAAGCCATAATCTTGCGGGCTAGCCAACTCATTCGCTTTATGGGATATGGCGAGTTGAGGTACCATACAATTTTGAGCAAATTGCAAGCTATAACGGATTTGAGATATCTTTACCAAGAGCCGTTTGCTCCTGGATTAGCCAATCCTTATGTGTGTTAGACATGGTGGACTGATTACCATTTGTTGTATTTAGTGCAAAACACTAATACCAAATGAAAAAAAAAAAAAAAAAAAAAAAAAAAAAAAAAAAAAAATTAAATTTTGGTCATTTTTGAGGAAAAGGGCATACAAGGGTATAAAAGTGATCAAATTCGCCAGAATTCCCCCCCACACTTAGGATGAATATTGTCCTCAATATTCAAAGTCTCGGCTATTATGCCAAATCCTTGAACGTAAAAAAATAACATTTAAAGCTAAGTGGGGTAACACAACAATTATTTTATTTTTAATATTTATAATTTTTTATTACATTTTCAAAATATATACAACATGTGGGGCATACCCCCACACTTAGGTGGTACACACGGGTGAAAACCCATGTTTATGCTATTGTTTTTGATTACCAAGTCGCTAGCTTGACTTGACCCCGAATTAACTGGTTCATAGGGAAATGGAGTGGGATTGCCACTCAAAGATTGGGTGAGAAATTGGAGTAGGATTGCCACTCACAGAATTATAAATGATAAGGTAGGGAGAATCTTTTTGGGTTTTTTTATATAATATAAACAGAAACGAAGAATGTTTTTTGTATTTAAATTTTATATATATATATACAAAGAAATGGCTAAAAAGGAAATCTAAATGAGATTTTTAATACATGATACTGATTTAAACCTAATCTATCTCATTCCAGGGATAATACTAAGCACAGTAAACCCTTTTTTAGTGTAAACATGGTGTTTAATCACATTTAGACCTAGGAATATCAAGATTAGGAAAATTGACAGTAAAGTGTAAATCAAAGCACAGATAGATTTCAACCATAAAATATTTTTGTATTTTATATTGTTTATATGAAATAAAATATGATATAGTATATGTAATCACTACCTCCCAGGCTTGTGTCAAGTTTACCACGCTAGCTAATCACTTGTGAATGATTAACTGTAATAAATATGCCCTGACAGCCCGGTAGTTGAATGATAAAGTATAATATACATACAAAGATAGGTATTTCAACAAAATATATATAAAATATAAGTCATAGTAGGCAGCACACCTCCCCGGCAACGGCGCCAAATTTTGATTCCTCCCGAACCACACTTTTTATTTCTCAACCGCTTGTGAACGGCCGATACTAAAAGGGAGAGGCCGGGAGAAATGGCAAAGTTAATCCGTGGGTCTTAAGTACAGAAAAGTACGTGAGTACAGAAAAGTACATCCCCGGGTCGTTATGTCCCAATAAGGTGTGAACGTGATACTACCATGACTTGTATTGTGTTGAAATAATATTAGTATAGAAAAATAGGAATCTGATTGACTAACACTGAATGTGAATAGTAATAGCTCTGTCACAGCTACTTTATTTAAGAAACATACAATTAGAAACCCTAAAATAATAATGTATTTACAAACGTACGTTTAGTTTTAAATAAACGTAAACGTAACGAATAAAACAAAACATTCCCAAAGAGGGAATTTGCATGCCTTAACGGCTTAAATGCAAATTAAAAGAAAATAAAATAACTAACTATATTTATAATATTATTATTATATTAATAAGAAAACCTAGAAAACTAAAATGCTTACGATTATGTAACACTTACGTAACCGTAACAAAATAAAAAGTGAATACTGTCAAATATAACTCTCACAAATGTGAAAATTATATTTTTGGAATCCTAAAAGAATAAGAAAATTATTAGGAAATTAAAAATATTTATTATACACTTATATTAATTATTATTAATTAAAACCATTATTAACTATTTATTAATTACCTATAAATAAAGCAAAACTAAATAAACAAACTAAAAACTTAGAAAAGTTTAAAATAATACAAAAGAAATTTTTTAAACTAAAAATATATTTATTATACAAGTATTCTATTTATTATTAATTATTTACTATTATTTAATTACTAATATTATTATTAAATTATTATAAATAATAAATTAGCAAACTAAAATCTAAAACTTTTTACATAATTCTAAAATACTTATAAGAAGCTAAGAAAAATATAAAAACTATATTTTATACACAAAAATAAGAAAACTTAATTAAAATCTATTATTTATTAATTAGACTAATTAAACTAAATTAATTATTATACATACTAAACTAATTTATAAAATTATAAAACTTTTTATAATACTTCCTAATCATCTCAGGAATACATAAAAAATATAAAAAGTTTATAAAAATTATAAATAAGCAGTTTTAAAAATATATTACTTATTATCTCCTAAAAGGTATGTAAATTATATTAATTATTAAAAATACTATATGAACAGTAAAAAGTATGAAAAAATTACAGAAAGTAAATAATAGTATGAAGATGCTAGGAAAAATAAGCATGGGCCACCAGCTTATCCCAATAAGCTGTTATAAGCTCATCAGTCCAAATAAGCTAAAGGTCCAAAAGTGGGTTAAGTATATTAATTGTGCAAAGCCTAATGGAACTGGTGCCCCAGAGCAGTTGGAAGGGGTGTGGGGTTATATGCATGATACTAGCGAGAGGTCCAAGGTTCGAATCCACCCACACCCATTTTTACTTTTTATTTTATTTTTCATTTTTTCTTTTTGCAAAACTATACATTAAGTAAAAATATGGAACTTTAACCAAACCAACTTATCCAAAACATGGAAATAAGTTCTGTGGAAGCTTATTTCCATAACAGTTAGCTTTTTGGCTTTAAGCTTCTTAAATAGAAGCTATCACTGTGGTTAAAGCTTTATTTGGGCTTTTTCTTTTTATGAAACTAAATATATACAGATAATATACATATATAATAAAAATGAAACTTAAGAAACCTAGAAATAAGTAGATTCGTGGGCTTATGGCTTATTCAGTGAGCTTTAGGCTCACAGTCTGAGTTTTAAGCTTGGAATAAGCTTAAAAAAAGCTATACAGTGTAAAACAAAGGTATGTGAGTGTATATACAAGTATAATAGGTGTGTATGAACAAGAATAAGCACTGAGAAGTGCTTATTAGTTTGGGCTTAAGGTTTAGACAGTTGAGCTTTTAATGGCTCAACTTGGATGGATTTGAAGCTCAAATGAGCTTGGTATAAGCCCAAACTATAAAGTAAAAGTAAAAATGTATTTGTACAAGTATAATTAATATATATGTACAAGCTTATGATCAGAGAATCACTAATAAGCTCAGAATAAGCAAATAAGCAATTCCTTAGTACACAGATCCAAACACCCCCTGCAACTAATTAGAGTGGCCATTTAAGCTTAGTCAATAAGCTGAAAAGGTCAAACTAAGGATTGGAGTAGCAAGCTGAGGTGTTTAGCTTTCCAAAAAGCTAAAGCTCATCAAGTGGGGTCCACTGATGAGCTTTTGGGAAGCTTATGAAAATCATCCATTTCCTGAGTATGGTGATATAAGGCTAAGTGTTCAGGAAATGGGACAAACAAAAAGCTCATTGCAGCCCTAGTAAATAAGCTACAAACTAAAAATTAAGCACTGGATCTTAAAGTATAGTAGTTAAGCTTCCCAAAAAGCTAAACCACATAAGCTAGATCCAACAGGTGAGCTTTTTGCAAGCTTATGAAATAAGCTTGGTTGGGTAAGTTATGCTGAGGACTCAGCCTATCTTTTCTGGGTGTGATAAGTTGGAAGCTGCTTGCAGCCCATGTAAATAAGCTACAAGGTGAGATTTAAGAACAGGATCCTAAAGTGGGGTTGCTAGGCTTCCTAAAAAGCCAAGCCACACAGGCTGAGGATCACTAGTGAGCTTGGTGTGAGCTTGTGGAAATGGTGTAATACCCCTGATTGCTCAGGGGTATGTTGTGAGTGGGCAAACTATCAAGGTCACACAACTTATCTATTAAGCTAATAAATGCTCAACCAACACTGAGGTCCTTGAGTTGGATAGCTTGCCTATCATAAGGCCAAGAATCATGAACTCAAGCTCAATGGGGAGACTTTTTAGAGGCTTGTGAAATCAACTCACCTTCACTGTTTGCTTCAGTGAAGGGAGTGTGGTGCACAAAAAAATGGGTTGTTTAAACTATCTAAATAAGCTAAAAACAGATAAATAAGCAATCACATAACAACTATGGTACTAAAACAATACAAATAAGCCAAATTCACAAAATGGGGTCAAGTCATGAGACTTTGACATGCTCATGAACTTGACAGGCCACTGGTGACACAGGGCAAAAACATGTAAGTATAAGCACAATTTTAAGCTAGTAAATAAGCTAAACAAAAATTGATAAAATTCACACATAAAGGTGAGCAGCTAAACTAAAACATATCATAAGCACAGGTTCTAAAATTAAGTAATAAATCCTACACAAAAATATCTATTTAATTCAAAAACACAAAATATGAAATTTTGACTTTTTATTTTTATGATCAAAGTTGACTTTGATCAACTTTGATCTGAATTTATGGACTAAACAAGACATAATATGATACAAGAACATGAAATAAACAATAATAAACAACATTTAAACACAATTTATGAGTATGGCCACACAAATCCTCACAGTGATCAAATTAAGGGTCCAAGATGATGATTTTGACTTTTGTATGAGTGTGCAATAGGTTTGAAGGCTGTCAAACCTCAAAGAACTTAGTACACCATATATCCATTAAAATCAACAACTCAGGCTCATCTAATCACCCTGGGATCAGTAGTGCCAAACATACCTTAAATGAAATTGATTTTAGCTTTTCATTACATACTACTGTATATACCAATTTTATCAAATCCAAAGGGTTTCATCTGTTAAATTAGGACCTTATAAGCTTAAACAAGTAGTCACACAAAGTTTAAACCTTGATTATCAAAAATCATGTTTACACAGTTGAAATGCAATTTTCAAGCATAATTAAATTCAAAACATAACAATCTAAAATTAAGCTATATTATCATTACATGAACAAGAATTAAACAAGAAAATAGGAAATCAACACAGATAGATAATTTAAGCTATATAAAAAAAGCAAAAATTGTAAAAGTAGACTTACATGGTGAATCCTACTGAGACTTTGGAAACCAAGGACCAAACCACAACCTATAGTCTCCCATGAGACACTACAACCAATGGCAATCCATAATAGCCATGCTCCAAGCAGAATCACCCAAGAAATCATGATTTTTGAATTATTTTCTATTTTTCTCTATTTTTAATGATTTTTGGTTTTTTAAAGACTAATACTGAATTAAGGTTTCTAAAAGCTCTCATTAGCTTTGTCAGGAGCTTATGTGACCTAAAGAGTCCATATCATCAACAATAATCAACAGGAATGAAATGACAAGAAATTAAAGGATAACTTGAAAACTTGAATTTGTAAAAGAAACTTGTATTAAACTGAAATTAAATTGTTCCATTACACTAATTTGAATTCCATTACACTAATAAAACAGTAAATGACATTAAAGTAAAAGGAAAGCATGTAAAGATTAATTAGACTACATGACTGAGGCTAGCCTAAAGTGAGTATTCTTCTGTTTCTCTTGGTCTTTTTATAGTCTTCTGATAAACTTGGTGACCACTCATAATTCCTATCTTTAATCTTGAACCCTTGGATGTGCAGAATCGATCTCAGCCTTTGAAAGCATTTTTGGCGCCAAAAGTCTTGCAAGTAACTTGAGGCGGTTTGAGATCATTAAATGCATCTTGTTGGCTTGTATAGGTGGAGGGGACAAGGTATGGTGGATTTTTAAGCTTGGAGGGCAAGTTGGAAGAAAAACAGGGGAGGTGGTTTGATTTGGGGGAAAAAGTAGTGGAGAAGCATTTATGTGGGAGTGGGATAGGTTTGAGGTGATGTAGGGGAGTAGGATATGAGCTGTGGAGACAGGTGGAGGGGGGAAGTGGCACAAAAACCACCCTGGTTTGTGACTGGGGCTGTTTTGGGAGAAGGTGAACAGTAAAGGAGGTATTTGGCGGGGGTTGACCTTTTGACCAAGTTTAAATATCAAAGGGGGCCGGGTTGGGTTTTGTTTTGGGCTTGATGGTTGGGCTGGGTTTGTTTGTGTTTGGTTTGGATAATAATAAAGGTCCGGATTGGTTTTGTAAGTATAAAAGCCCAAGGACCATTGTTGTTATTTCTGAATTTTGGAGGGACCTAACTTGCCAACATTCCAAACTTTCTTCAAGGACCAAACCTGCCAAGTAAACATAACACAAGGACCAAAAGTAGTATTTATTTATATTTAAAAACTTAAAGGACCATTTGTGTAAATTTGGATTTTTGAGGGACTTGTTTTGTAAATTCCCAAAAGTTATCAATAAAGTTCCAAATTGTCATTCATGCATAGTACAAGGGTATTATTTGTAAATTTCAAAGTTTAGAATACCCAGGGACCTATTTTGCCAATTTTGTAACTTGAGGGGTAAAAGTTGCCATTTTGTGTAAACTTTTATCCAGGGATGTTTTGTGAACATTTTTGGTTTCCCAAGGACTTAAGTTGACTTTTCATTAATTTTGAACATTTAGGGACTAGTTTTGACATTTTGTGTAACTCCAGGGACTGAAAACGACAATTGTTGTGAAATTGATCATTTTTCACTTGTTTTTCAATCTTTTGTACCTGAATCACATATAAAACACATTGTGATGAATTTGTAACATTTTGTGAGTCATTTGTGTGTTTTTGGTTGTTTTTGTGGGTTCAAATAGGTATAAAATGATGAGTATTTAGACACTCATCATGCATCTCCGATGTCTCCATCTCCTAGAATATCTTTGGGTATATCTATTTCAACCTCTCTGTCTGGTGCATCTTCGACGTCTCCATCTCCTATTTTTAGTATCCATTCAGCAAATTCACGTATCTCATTAACATCTTCAGGCCGAGATCCAATAGTTAGCCTCATGTTGGCAGTTAACTTCAGAACCGTGCAATGGTCCCACAAATATGATTGCTTTAAAGAAGCACTTACAATGTCTTGGCGGGAACCTTTTGGAATAACGGGAAGAACCTGTCTAAAATCACCACCAAAGACTACTGTCATTCCACTGAAAGGTGTTTGGCAAATGTCAAACCTCGTCTTACGTAGAACGTCGCGCAATGTACGATCCAAAGCCTCAAAACAAAGCTTATTGGTCATTGGTACCTCATCCCAAATAATTAGCTTGCATTTCTTTAACAACTCTCCAAGATCACTTTGAGGGCAGATAGAGCAAGTAGAAGCCTCATCAATATTGATAGGAATATGAAATCATGAATGAGCAGTTCTACCACCTGACATCAGTAAAGATGCAATACCACTTGATGCGACGTTTATGACTATATCACCGTTCCTTCTAATACCAGCATCAAGGGTTTTCCATAAATATGTCTTCCCAGTACCACCGTATCCATATACAAAATATACACCTCCTTTTCCTATTTCAACGGATGTCATGATAGTATCGTAAATGCTTTTCTGTTCTGTGGTTAAAGCCGCGTACAGACGGGCATACTCAGATTTCAAATCTTCTTGATTATAATTAGTCTCATCATATAGAAGTCGATTACCAAACTGAGCTATGTATCTATCATCTGGGAATGGCATCTCAGGGAAACGCCTCAATGTTTATCCTCTCGACCGCATAAGGTCTTCGATCCAGAACAAAGCTATATTTTTCTTTTCATCATCACTAAGTCGCAAACCTGCATAAATATATTTTAGTAGTCAACTAAAAGGAGCAGTAGTAAAACATGAGAGTGGAGAAACACGGCATTGTGTATCTTATATTCAAAGCAGTCTAAATATCGCTTTACATAAGGTTCAGTATAGAGGTAATTAATAATTGAAAATTGCTAAAATTTAGATTTTTGTGTTATTTTGTTGCTTTTACATCATTATCAAAAAGGAAATCCTAATATGGAAAGCATTTGCAAGTTTTAAATCAAGTTCAAAGTGAGCTGTTTGAGCATTAGTATGCCCTGCACCAGCTCATTTTGTCCCATCAGTGTAATTTCACAAGCTCATTCAAGCTTACTCACCTGAAATTATGGCTTGAGATTTAGTTTTGTTATAAGTTTATACTACATGGTTGCTATGTTTGTGCTTTGTTTGGACTCATTACCTTATTTGATTAGCCTACTTTGCTCTGCAAGTTTATACTACATGCTTGGTATAATAATCCAAATTTCATCATCACTAAGTTGAAGTTTGCATACATATTTTTTAGTAGTCAGGTAAAAGCAACAATAGTACAACATGAGAGTGGAGGAATAGGTCATTGTGTATCTTATATTCAAAACAGTTTAAATATGACTTTACATAAGGTTCAGTATAGAGGTCATTAATAATTAAAAATTGCTAAAAATTATATTTCTGTGTTATTTTGTTGCTTTTGCATCATTATCAAAAAGGAAATCCTAATATGGAAAGCATTTGAAAGTTTTAAATCAAGCTCAAAGTGAGCTGTTTGAGCATTACTACCCTGTACCAGTACATTTTGTCCTATCAATGTAATTTCACAAGCTCATTCAAGCTTACTCACTTGAACTTATGGCTCGAGATTTATTTTTGTTATAAGTTTATACTACATGGTTGCTATATTTGTACTTTGTTTAGAATTATTAGCTTATTTGATTAACCTACTTTGCTATGCAAGTTTATACTACATGCTTGGTATACTAATCCTAATTTCTTATGGTTACTGTTACAGACTTTGTAAGGTGTGCACAAGAACTGAATTTAGCAACTATAAAGATACGGTTAATAAAACTATAAAAGCAGATAAATAGTTAATTGTGTACCTGGTAATCCTAAAATGTGACTTCTTTTGTATTTGACATCTTCGGCAAGCAAGTGCCATGTTTGTAACCACACAGTCAAAGGAGTTTGAAGTTCCTTTTGAGAGAGCAATGTAACAAAAAGGTCGCGTAGATGTTCAGCGGACGACCAGTGTGCTGTATCTTTAATACTTTCAATATACTCCTTGTCGTCTTCTAAAAGACCCGCTGCATAGCAAGCTTCTTTATATGTAGGATATTCAACCTTGTCCCAGGTTCTTATGTCAGCATGAGTGGTACATCCTTTCTGGCAATTTAGTAGCATTCTACATTAGTAAGCTTCACCGATTGAAATAGGAACATTATGAATTCTACCAATTGCGTAACCTTTCTTCCTGAATGTCCACATCCTTTTTTCTTCATTCCATACAAATTTTGTAGGAAACTCAACATACGAAAGTTCCCTTGCCGCAGGATACTTCTCATTCATTTTCATCCAACCATCAAACATAGATGTGCCTACTGATGGCTTGTTGACAACTGCTTGAAGATCCGAGTTCTCGTCATAGAAAATTCTCTGCTCGCCTTCTAGGTGAAAAGAAAGTCTTTCAACATTTGGTGTTCTATAATGAATCTCAAACTTAAATAGCCTCCACGCAGCCTCACACGTAGACAGGTACCTGCAATCATAGAAGGCCTTAATCTCGTCAACTGGTTTAGCACTTTCCTGACCTTCTACCATTGTAGCTGGTTCATACAATTGGGCAGAGACTCTATTTGGACCTTTGTTTATATATTTAAACAAATACTTGATTGATCCAGTCTGATTACACCATTCAACACTAAGGTGACACTGATAACGTTTGAGAAGCATAGCGTTGTAAGGGATAACATATCCGTTATGCAACTTGTGTCCACCCTTTTCAACATAGTTTCCGTTGTCACGTCTTCTATAAACAGGGTACCCATCGAAGTCAACTGAACTTTGTTGAATGAATATTTTTGGAAAGTGTTTGGTACATTTCCCGTCAGTGGTGCAAACTTGATTTGGCTCATCAGAAACTAATTTGTGCAAATCAAGATCCTCGTTTGGATCAAGTATCTCAGCGCATATGAATTTTTCGATATGTTCAACATTCGGAACCTTGTCATCCTTATGCAAAAATAAACATATATGGGCGTGAGGGAGTCCTCTCTTCTGAAACTCAATGGTGTATACAACTGCAAATGTTGTGTTCAATTTAGTATGAAGAGCATGTAAATTTGACAATCTATGTATAGTATACTTGTAAGAATGCAAAAATTGTTAAAATACAATTTTAAAACATTACCTGCTTGAATATGTCCGAACAGTTTTAGGTCTTTGACGTCCTTGATCAACTGATCCAAGTTCATTTTAAAAACTCTACTAAGCACATCAGGACGGTCGGTAGATGTAAGGTTGTGCTTGTGCATATAGCGTGCAATTTCAGGCCATTTAGGATTGCATGTGATTGTTAGAAAAAAATATGGGCAACCATACCACCTACATAACGCCATGGCATCCAGATAGTTTTGATGCATGTACCTTGGTCCACCAGTAAACGAAGAAGGCAATATGATAGGCTTCCCAATTTTGGTAGCGTCATTATTTCCAGATGCGATGCTTTGGCGTATATTAGAGTATGTATCAGCCCTAAGTATAGACTGCTTGGACCGATGGAAATGCATGCGCTCAGTCTCCACCATAGTGAAAGCATCCACAAGAAACTGTTGAAACAACCGACCTCCACGTATAAACAAATTCTCTTTATTGGGACGGTCTTGAATGTGATAGGCAAACCATTCACGCATAGCAACCGTTTTGACTGTTTTTTTGGTGGCCGATATGGCAGAGATTTTCTTATGTGGAATTCCCAAAGTATATCCATCTTGTGCGCATGGCATCAACAAAGGGTATTGCAAAGCAAGATACACAGGATGGAAAATATTAATACGTTGCAAAGGTCCATCTCGCTTTTCCAAAACAATGTCACGATCCTCTATGCATGAATCCAAGTCTCCTACAATAAGACCAGCCACCTCGTTGGCAGTAGGAAGAGTGTATTGGCGTCCATCTTTACCTCGCTTTGCGATGAGCCTGATTCTTATATTCTGCTCGCTGTCTTCCGTGTATCGGTCACGTGCCCTTCTAAATGTTTTAACCAAATCGCTTGATTCATCTAAAACATCTTTAACTTGATTGATAATGTTGCAATCAACAGGATCCTTTGAACTTGAAGGTGCCGACGACTTATTAGATTTGTTGATATGAATATATAAAAGGGATTAGCAAAAATGAAGATTATAAGAGTAAATATTTGTAGTCAAGTTATGTCTACACATTAAAGAATTATATATGTTATGGATTTACCTTAATGCTGTTGCTCTATTCTCTGTTTCATTTTCTGTGTCATATAAATAGCTGTGCAAATTTGGGCAGGACACCTGGTTCTGGAAGTAAGCTACCAATTTTATGGTAGTATTGTCCGTGTAAGCGGAAAACGTACGGGCCACGACCTTTCTTGTTGATTGAATCATCAACTTTCCCGCCCATTGACGTAAAAGCAAACATGCTGTTGTACGTTCTTATATTGTTCTTGAAGTTCTGGCTCTTGGCATCGTCGTTCATGAATAAGTCAAGCAATGGTTTTGGATTTGGCGGTGATGCATCAAGTTTAACTTTACCCTTAGCATAGCATATATTGTAAGGTTTGTTATTGGGATTACTGTTTCCTGTTCTCGCTTCAGGTTCCCATAACAAAGCATGACATTCCGTACATTCAAATATAGGATCTCCATGGTCGTAGTAATCTACAAAATTAAAAATATGCTTGTTAAATGAAATATTAGATATAAATAATGACATTTATTGGAATGAGTAAAAAAATAACACGTAAATTTACCTTCGGATATACCAACGAATTTGTCGTAGACTTTTCTGACATGGCCTTCATCATCAAGATTAAATGCAATAGGCGTGCGGCTTTGTAATGGAGGTCTCTTAGATCTTTTTGTCCTTCTTGACGATTCTTCTGCCTTGTAAGTTGAATTTTGTGTTGTAAACGCAGGAATTCTGTTTTTTGATGCATGTTTAGGCCGTTCATTAACGGGAGTCACCAACTGTGTTTGAAAAGTAGCTGAAATAGATTTAATAACAATTATAAGTACATGGTATAATCAAAGGTCTATTTTCATTTGTTGAATGGTTACTCCGCTAAGTAACAGGAGTAAGCAATTTTGTTTTCAATGCTATAATTTTTAGATACTACCGTTTGATATGTCCGTCAACGGAGAACGGCTTTTTCTTGCAGCTGCAGCTGGGGTAACTTGATGACTGGTTGTCGTAACAGAGTTTGGTGTACTTGTAGGAATATTCTCATTGTTACTCGTGTTGCGACGGACTGACCTTTGTGATACTATATGGGAAGAATAAAATGATAATTATATACTCAAACAGTTTTAAACAGCAAGTAAAACTAACAAGCACCAGTTAAAAACCGCTACCTTTATCTGAAGTTGGAGTTGTACGAACGCCTAAATTTAAATGACCTGTTGAAACACTTGCTTGGTTGTTTGTATTAACTGCAAGAGTTGCTGTACATTTTTTTGCAGACATGGATGCAAAAAAGTTTTTCCGATTAGGTTTCTTATAGACTTTAAAAGGCCATGACATGTACAACCGGAGGAGTTTACTTCATATTATATAGTAAACATTACCTGATTTGGAAGGCACTCCAAATGCACAAGCTGTATTTCTCGCGAGTAGAGGATTCATTCCTAATGTCGTATTAAAAAAAATTGAACCTTGTCATAATGATGTTATGCAGTTGTTGAATATATAAATTGTTGAAAGCATTAGGCAGAATAAGTATAAAAAAAATTCAACAAAAAGCAACCTAATTATAATTGAATAAAACGACTTGTAGCTTTTTTATAATCTGTATCTATGTATGCCGATATGAGTGAAATTCAGTTATGTTAAACAATTTAATAGACTATTAAAAACGATAGTATAAAATAAAATGGTAACTAAATAAGCCTTACCGGAGGACGAAGATGTGACAAATTCAGACTGACTTGGTTTAGGAAGTATTACGCTTGTAGCCTTAGTATATCTTCCTGTTATGATTCATACACATAGATACTTGATTTTTAGTCAAAAATGTTACGTCCATTAATTGGTAATATTACGTAATTATATAATAGTTTTCCCACTAAGATGTGGTGATACTCTTGAATTTCTTGGTTTCGCAATATGAGTTGTTGGGGTGGCAGTTTCTGGTGTGGTTTGCGTAGGAACTGGAGCATGACCTTGTTGTGAAGGGGAATGTAGACTACGGTTGATAGACACGGGAGAACTATTTATCGCTTTGGTTCCTATAGCAGAATATCCGAATTTATGGGGCATTTGGTAAACTTGTTAAGAGGAAAATAAATTAACTAAGCAAACGAAGCTACTTGTAAACTTTGAGTATACAAACCTTGATAATGTGTTTCAAATGGAAGATTTGTTCTTTGTAGTCCTAAAATAGAATATGTGTCGTTTCTTCGTGGAACATCTATCAGAAACATGAATTGTAGAATTTAGTATATGAGAAACGAAAACATATTGTAAGATGTATCAAACACTTGATCTTATTGAACAATTAACTTACTATTGGAGATGTCCGAAAGCGGAAACCTTTGATGAGTTGTTCGTTGAGTCGGTGTAGAACTTATAAAGGAACCTATAAAACAAAACAACAAAAAGAATAAGATATTAACATAAAAAAATTGGTTAATTATATATTTTTTTACTGTTAATGTTTGTAATGATAAAGAAGATACCCGTAAAAAATAGGTTGTAAAAGGAACGATAATTTATTATCAACAATAAAGAAAACTGAAGGATTGTTTGTTAAGGGCGAACGTGTATTTGTGAAAGTCCACGGAGCGACATTTACATTTAGCGGATCATCTAATGAATGAAGAACTAAAAATTAATAACACGAATTGGAACAGTAAGGAGGTATTGTTAAAGACATAATGCGAAATAGAGTGTTACAATTCAATAGCTGCGTCAACGAAACTCTTCTTTTAGATGAAGTTGAGTCTCCCAAAATGGATTGCGGAATAATCTCTGATGATTCAACTGAAGCAGATTGAAACGATCTTGAATTGTTACTGGAACTGGAAGTTATTTGCTGTGGTATTAAATTTATATTCGTCATTTTTTGAGAAGATGTACATTTTCTTGAATTTCTTGAAGTATCTTCATTCTCCATAGTATTCTTAGGAAATTCGATTGTGTGTAGCAGGTAAAGGTATATGTGAGTAATTAAAGGATCTTGAAACTAAGTAAAAGTGAAACGTATAGAGCAAAGGAAGTTGAAATTTGAGTTAAATTAGCCATTAACATGAAGATTGCATGATATCTATTTAATAATTAAAAACATAAATTGATTTAGTTGTGTATTAACTATTGTGGAAAAATAATTTAAAAAAGATATTTCACGTACTTATCCAATTTATAATAAACACATAGAATGCATAAAATGTTTAACAAAAATTAAAGAAAACATAAATATAGTTGCTTAAAAACGTCATAACATAAAAATAAAGACTAAAACAAAGCATGTCATTATTTAGAAAAGGATGAGAACACGCAATTACGATGTCATGAATATCAAACATCGTCATCGTCACTTTCATCATCCGTATCATTGGAAGGTGCATCTTTATCGTCAATGACGATGTCCTTTGTTTCTTGTTCGAACGCCTAAAGCCAATGCCAATGCCATCTTCATCTTCCTCATCTGTACCTTCCGTGGATTCATCATTATTAGTTTCAAGATCGCTTAAGCCAATGCCATCTTCCTCATCTGTACCTTCTTCAACGGTGTCACTTATATGAATGTCATTATCTTCAATAATGTCATCAAGGTCATCATTATTATCTTCATCACTAACGCTAAACGGATTTAATGACGACGTCCTTTGTTTCTTGTTCGAACGCCTAAAGGTGATAGGTGTATCGTCATCAAGTTCCTATGTCAAAGTGTACAATAAATGACATTAGGAGTACGTTTTACATTTATAGATTTGAACTGAAAATCTTTTAAAAAAATGAATATATAATTTTGGTAAAATCAATACCGCGTTAGGATTATTTTCAATGTTAGTATTGACAATCTTATTTTGTGATAATGCTTCGACAGATGGTTCGTCAGAAGATAGAACATCAAGATCTTTTTTTGTGACAAAATCACCATTTTTCATCAATCGCCCAAGTTTGCGTGGGACAGGAACAACCTGTAGAATTTTAAAATAACTTACATATCTTATTATTTTACGCGCATTTTTTATGACAAAAAAATGTGATAGATAAGTTTTCGATGCAACTTTATAGTTGTAATTCTTACCACATCATCATCAGATATATCGATAACCGTAATATCTTTACCGGATACATCAATAGCATTGGATTCTTTAGTATCTTCCTCTTGTTTGCTTGTCTTCATTGAAAGAAACGTAAATATTAAAAAGTAAAGTACAAACATTAGAGTTACAAATAATTTCAAAAATAAAAGATGTTTAGCGATTTGTTGTTTTTATAAAAATGAATGTGTACCTTTGATGATTTACTGTTAACCATAATGTGATGTTAAGAAATCTGTTTACAATATTGGTGATTGAAAATAGTTTAGTTTTTATAGAGAATGAATGTCACATTATATTAGGATTTGATCTGTACAATATTTTAATTCATTTGTAGATTACACATATATTTTAAGAGTTTATTATATTAAATATTCGTTTTTTTATAACCAAATCTTGCTAAGTAAAATGTATATACTTAAAATATATAACTAATCATATTGTACATGGTGCAAACGTTTTAGTTACTTGTAAATAATGACATTCATATAACTTATGTGTTATTATAAACAACTTGTTTAATAAGAAACCGTGCATAATGCAAAATATACTTTATTATACCAAGTACATATAATTAAATTATTTTGAGATGATAATGCATTGAATTTGTAATTGCTGATATATATTGCTTTCATGCCAATTCGCTTGCCAAGTAGAAGAAAAGTTGGAACCAAAGATCTTTAGAAATACATGGAGAGGAAGAGTATGTACATCACTTGTCATGAAGATTTTGATAAACAGCAGCAAGTATTCGTCTTGTTGGGTAGAAAGTTGTAATGTTGGTGGTTTTTGGTCTCTTTGTTTATTTTGGTTTTGTGCAAAATTTATAATTTCTGATTCTTCATCTAGTTATTGAGTTTAGTATTATATACTTTGAGCACAATCAATGGTCATTGGTGTTTGTCTGTATATCTAAAATACTTGTTTAACTGCAATTATATGTTAATTTATACATAAACTTAAAGAGTACTCTTAAAAGTAAATGCAACAATAGTAGGCCATAGAAATACCGGGTAAACCAATATCAAGATTTGTATCATTATGACAGTTATTATTGATTATTTTTGTTTGAAAGGAATACCGGGTAAAACAATGTCGATATAATAGTATGAAGATACACAGACAAAATGAAACATGATTGAAGAGTGTAACATGGGATCATATTCAAATAAAACTTGTAAGTAGCAAATATGTTTCCACAAAATATTCATATTCATTTCTTATTCATTACACTTATTCATTGAAATCATAATAAGGAAATGTAGCCGGCATATGTATTGAGCAATTGATGTTGAACACGATTCACTCTTCATCGAAGAAGTTTAGGTCAAAAATATAGTCATCATCAATATCATGACCCATTTCACGAAGCTGGTTGATTAAGTCATTTGTCTTGTTAATCTTTGTCAATAAACCGCTAAGAAGTTTTTGACATGCTTCTTGATCTCCAACATTAAAGCGTAACCAATCAATGATAGGTTCTGGGTCGAAATCATCTGTAAATGAAAATTATACGTGTTAATATTGTTTTAAAACAATGTCGAGTAAAATATAATGAATTACATTTGAAGATTACAACCTTGATCTTCTTTAGAAGATTCACCTTCTTCAAAAGACGATTCTCCAAAAAGGTTGCCAGCGAGTTTACTCTTTGGAGATGTTTTAGATTGAAGTGAAACATCGGTTTGCTTGTTCTCAGAACTCTTCAACCCAACATCTGGATTGGAGCTTTCGCCTTTTTTACATTTATCATCTTTAGATGAGAAGTGATCGGCTGAATTAGTGACACATAATTTTTCAAACATTTCTAAAACACTTTTTTCTCTACGTGATGCCATGGAAGATAATTGCCAAATTGTGTGTTTGTGATAAATGAGTTTGTGTGAAACGGTATTTATAGAAAAAATGGTATACATGATAGCTTTGTTAGTGAAAAGGCGATAATCTATTTTGAAACAATATTGTGTGTCAATTATGGTAGGAATTACATAATTATTATGCTATAATTAAAAGTAGGTATATTATGGTTAAAAAAACATATCATAATTACATTAACACCTTTTGAGTTGCTTAATTTATTTAGTCAACATATTTCATTAAAAGATTCATGCTCATCTACATTATACTACATTGAAATATTTGTTAGACTTTAAAATGTGTGACTAATACTTTAGGAATGGATTTGATGCACGTAATTGTTGAATGGAAGTAATTGTAATGACTTTGTTAGGGCGACATTGCATGCTGGTGTTTAGTTTAAAAGGTCATAACATGTAATACTTCCTTACACATTCATTCTTCCAACACTTATTCAATCTCTAT
This sequence comes from Artemisia argyi, assembly GCA_030686995.1. Classification (NCBI taxonomy): domain Eukaryota; kingdom Viridiplantae; phylum Streptophyta; class Magnoliopsida; order Asterales; family Asteraceae; genus Artemisia; species Artemisia argyi. The sequence goes on along the minus strand of CM060697.1, from coordinate 160,717,772 downwards.
AAACAAAACATGTATTTTTTGTTCTTCGAGTATGAATTAAACAAAATATTTGTTCATTTTCTTGTTTTATGAAATAACTTTTTGTGGAAACATGTATGGCCCTATTCGGTTTACTATATTAGTATAAATGTTTGTATGTATGTTTTTATAAATGTCAATATGATTACTTGTACGTATTTTTATTTAGTTAATATAAATGCCAATATGATTGTTGAAATGATTGTATGTATGTATGTTAAAAATGATATGCGTAGGAATTTTCAGTAACATACATATAGCAAATGCAAACCTGCAAATAGTTTTGGATGATAAGAGATAAATGTGTCTTTGCAGTTGCAACTTATCACATTATTTGTTTATGAGGAAGAACTTATTTGTTATTGTTCATTTCAATAATGCTTTGACAGGATGAGCCTTCAATTTGTTCTTGCTGTCAACAAAGGCAAACTATCAAAGATACAGGTAATGTAATTTTCTCACAAATTATGCTACACTTAATTTCGTAGTAACAATATGTCTATAAATCTATTGAAAATATTTAAAAAAAAAACAAAAGTTTGATGTTTTTCTCCTTTACAGCGTCTTCCGTCTATGTTCACTGAAATTTTTTACAATGGAAGTCAGTGGCTTTATTTGATACACAATAGAGGAAGAAAACACAAAGTATGGCTCAAGAAAATGCCTCAGAACAACTTCAGACTGTACGGGGAAGAATGAGAGACATTTGTTAAAGACAGTAGTTATACTAATGTTGCAGCATTACACTTTATCAAGGAAGAAACTGATACATACTATGTAACAACTTATGGTGAAGATGGATCTGAATGCGGTGGATATGACCGCACGGAAATTGGATCAAGGCAAATGAGATGCTTGGCTACGATTCAAAATGATGTTGCAAGTTCTCCTGTAAGTGCAATATTGAATGAATTGTTTTAATATATGTATTATGTAAATTACATAAATATCTTATACTTTAGTTATAAAGAAGTTGTTGAACAAATATGTGCGTAGGTGCTTCTGGGTGATTTCTTGCAAGACATAGTTACTAAGGAATATGATGTTCAAGTGGGTGGTATGTTTTTAGCTACGGTGAGGCATCGTCGTGTTCGCATTCCTGGAACAGGAAAGCGGGTAAAATATGGGAACATGTTTTATGGTGAAGGTTGGGGTGAGGTTGTTGAGAGTCAACACTTAAAGGCTGGCAAGAGAATTGTTTTTACAAATCTCGGTGGTTATTCGGTTTGAGTTATTTCTTTTGCACCTAATGGGCTTGGTCTAGGTTTCGAAAAGATTCCTAGAACAACACTGAATCGTGATGATCAAATAATCCGAGGACCTCTGGAAGAAGGTATGATTTGAAAGTAATTTTACAATCTTGCATATAGTTGTGATGGATTTTAATTGTAAGAAATTTGTAACATATTTGTGTCATCCAAAATGAAAAACAGACAAAAGTATGTTTCATATTTATGACTGGGAAGGGCATAAACAACATGTTAACGAAGAAGGATGCTTTTATAGCCCAATGCTTGCTTACGTGACTGATAGGAACCGTTTGGTAAACATAGCTGCCATTTGAATAAATTTATTAGTTATTATGACATTTAATAAGACTTGTTGAAAAAAAATGTGACTGAGATTTTGTTTAATGGCAGACTTTACTAGCAAATTTCGTTAGGGAAAATGAGTTATTTTAGTGTAATGATAAATGAGTCTGGCAAAACGTCAGGAAACATGTCTAGGAGGTTCAAACATCATAAATTTATTGAAATAGACTTTTGTAGTGTGGTAGTTTTGTTTAACTTGTTATTTTTTTGAGTTGTATGTACCATCGATAAGATCGGATTATTTGTCCCAAAATAATTGTCTTCCGACAAAATAACATACAGTTTAAGAAAAACATAATTATTACTGTTTTCTCTCTTTTATTTTGTTGCAGAATGATAATTTTACTCTTAACCAATTAATTAATGTTTTCAGTTTGTAATATTAATTTCAACCAAAGGTAATATGATAAAGTCGATCAATTTTGTTAGTAGACAATAAAATTGAGACATTTTAAAAATAAAACGTGGACTATTAATTTGGGACGGAGGAAATAACTAACTTTTTTATTTTTGATTATTTTGTGTATTGATTGACGTATTTTTGGGTATCGAATCAAGTATTTTTGGGAAGCAAATCATGTATTTTTGGAAATGGATACACAGAATAATAGGAATTCAAAAAGTTAGTTATTAAATAGTTCGATCATAATGATATATGATACATACAATTAAAAAATGTGACAAGTAAGAGACAGTAAGCCCTTTTGTTTATTTTACTCTTGAAATTAGTTTCCTCAATTTTAAAAGACTAGAATGGTACCCGCGCAATGCGGAGGTGGGTACCTGTAACTATATTTTGAGTTATTCGGTTACACATTTAGTTGTCTTTATGCTTTATAAGTAGAGATGGTAGAGGCGATTAAGCCAAATAATTTTAGTTTGAACAACAAACCTGCTTCTTAATAAACTTACTAACCAACTTCTTAACCAACCCTTCATAACCAATTAATTTTGAAATCCTTCCATAATAAGCAAATAAAAGTAAAAGTCTGAATTTTAAGTTTTTCTAATTATAAAATAGTACCAAATGCATTATATAATAGTATAGATAATATAAAGTTTTTTGTTGCGTTTTTATTATTTTATTTATAATCTTGTATTTATAAGAACGACATCTACATCATTTTTGTTTATTTGTAGCCAAAATAGTTTTCGTGACTCCATTTATTCCAAAACCTAAAATTCATTTGACAAAACATCAAAAATACTTTTACCTTGTATGATAAAAATTAGTAAATAACTTTCCTAATGGTTACTTGAATAATCATATTGAGTAATATGCTACAAAGTTGAGTTAAAATGTTAATAAGGACATCTTAGGTCACAGAAATGCAAATTTCCTAAATTAAATACATGCACAAAAATGAATATAATGCACATCGGTGAATCCACTAGCGTGTAGTAGTACACTTTGGGAATGTTTGGCGAAATGAGCTAGAGTTGTAGTTAAGTCCCGAGCTTCTGTTGGGCTTATATTATAAGCCTGAACCTGAAGCTTATATTTTCATAAAGATGTTTGACAAATTAGTTGGAGCTGAAGGTTATTAAAGTAAAATCGCATAATAATACATTAAATTAAAATTCACATATACTTCAAGTTTCTATGTGTTAATTCATTATATTTTGCAGGGTATTTAAGTAATTTGACAAACTATAGTCCTCCATAAGCTTGTTTCAATGAGCTTAGACTTATGAAGGCTTATAAGTTATGTGGAAAACTAGAAGAGGGGTTAAATAGTTTTACGTCCTTTTAATTTTATATAAAATAACTTTGTTTCAAAAAGGTTGATTCGAGTTTATGTGAAATATACTCTTGTACAATATAAAAAAGTATATATAAACTAAATAGCAAAGTAAGTAAAGAAGTAAATGAGAGATGGAAAGATCGAACCGCGAGACAAGAGATTTATAGTGGTTCGGCTACACGGACACCTTCCTTGCCCTACTCCACTCACCGAGCACCAAACTCGAGATTTTTCTTCACTATGTTAACAAGCTCCTTTACGGCGGAGAAAACCTTACACACCACAACACAACTTCTACACAACTTCTTCACTACTACTTCACAACTTCTTCACACCTAGTCACTACTTAATTACACTACTTCTTCTTCACACCTCTATTTCTTTCACACCTAGATTACTTCACAACTCCTCTATCTACACACCTTACTAACCTAACTTCTTATACTGGCTTCTATCTACTATTCACAACTTATACACAAAATGGATATATATGTGATGATGCACAAACAACTTGGATGTGGAGGTCACAACAAGTTGTAATACTTCTTGTCTTGATGATTTGAAGTATTCTTCTCTTGTACTAGAAGTGTAGAAGCTTGAATCACTTGGAAATAAAAGCTTATGATTATATGATCAAAGGATTTTAGAGAATAGAAATGCAGATTTAGATCAGAAAGTTTTTAGTGCAAATGGTGAGGAAAAAATCCAGGAATAGTCCAGTATTTATAGGGGAGAAAATACTATGCAGGAGCGTGACCAGTCCCTTTAATTAGGGGCCGGTCCCCTTAATAATTAAGGGGGCCTCCTAACAAAATTAAGGAGGTCGCCCATTTGAACGTTGCCCAGAATTGTCTTTTTGTGGAGAAGGTTTTTCTGGACCACTTTTGCTATTTTTGGTTGAAAATTTGAATTCATATATTTATAATGATTTAAACATATTTTTTATTTCCAAAAATAATTTTGTAAAAGATATAAAATGTTTGGTGACATTTTATAAATAGTCAAGTGTTTAATAAAAATGTTCCTTTGATCATAGAATGCAATAAACACTTTGTTTATTCATACCTTAAGTGATTTGGATGTTAAGTGAATATTTACCACTAAATACTTGTTTACGACATGATTTTTAGTTTAATGGGTTTACGTTTTGTGATTATCAAAACATAGAGATATTAATAAATGTTAATAATGTTTTTGGTCATTATTTATATCAACAAGCTCCCCCTTTTTGATGATTACAAAACCTAAACTTATTAGGTATAAAAATTAGTTTTTAGACAAGTATTTAGTGAGTTTATGTTCACTTTTCCCCTTTTTTGTAGAATCAAAAAGGTTATGCCGACTAGCGTCATGAATGAAGTTAGACGGGTAGAAACCTCCCCCTTGATGTGTGCTCCCCCTCATTTGAGAGCACCAAGGAAACGAGCTATGGAATGTTTGGCTAAAAAATATGTGAAAAATACAAGATATATATGCAAAGAAAGAATAAAGCAAACATAATAGCTACTTAGTTTGAGCATTTAAGGTGATCATAGAAATGAACAACATTACAACATTCAATATGCTTGAAGCATATTGACTAAAATACAATGAAATAAAGGAAACAAAATAGTCCTAACTTGCCAAAGAGAGCTCTTGGACTTGCTTGCAACCCATGGTTCAGTGTTTTAATTTTGGTTGAGAAGGACATAATCATAAAGCTTAGTTATTTGATGGAGAAGGATATGGAGTGGGGTATGGAGCGGAAGAGGTGGATCACACGATGTTGAATCGTGTCAAGGGATTGCACCAGGTTTTACCTCTCGAGGGATCTCGAGAAGCTTACAACCCCCACCAGGCAGTGTACCTGATCGATGTAGTATAGTATAATGACAAGTACTAGGGGATTGATCGTTCAGCTAGGAATAGTGTCGCTAGGATTAGAAAACCTAAAGACTAGGTCTAGAGATGAGGGATGATTCTTTTTGTATTTTTTATATTTTTTATATTTTATGAAAGTAAGTAAAAATCTCGGTTTTGAAGGAGTTGGGCGGAATTAGTTGCTAGTCAACTAACCCAATACTAAAGATGCTATCAAAAGAAAATACAAGAAATGAAAATAAAACTAAATTAAACTAGAGTTGTGAGCAATATGTGGGAGAATTGTGTTTACTTAGATTTCACTACTCCCTAGATATCTTTTACAGGTTAATTACTTGTTATAGTTGCGTGGATGACGGATTGTATTCCTTAATACCGTTCATGGGGTGGCGTACTTACTTCCCCAATCCTATGAGCGCCTACTTCACTCCTATGTCGAGCCGGCTAAGAAGCTCCTAACATGAGATCACTAGAATTTGCTCATGCATTAAATACAACCAATAAAACCTAGTACACATCGGTTCATGTTTCCTAAGACGTTCAAGCATGTAACACAATGGAGATCTGACAGTTTTCTTAAGCCTAACATTGAAATCATTCATCCATTACAACCATAAACAAGTAATCAACATATAATTAACATCTAGGTTTCATTACATCTAAGCAAACACAAGATAGATCTAGCCTAGCATGTTGAAATCAAGACAAGCATAAGATATATTCAAACAACACATAGACTTATTGATTGAATTGAAAGAAGACTTATCTCAATTGAACATGAAAGGATTCAAGGGGTGAAAACCCTTGAAAACACTGTAAAATATGACCTAGGGTTTACAAAGTTCGGCCCTAGTATTCTCCACACAAGTTCCTCTTTTTATGAATGAAAAATAGAAAACTATATATAGATTTTGATAGGTGACGGCGTCAAGAACAAAATTATGACACCATCATCTCGCCGCCAAATAGTTTCTCGGACCGCCTAGATCTGGGTATGATGCCGTCATGTATACTCCTTATGCAGGCCGTCACCAAAAATTGTCTTGACGCCCTTGTTGTGACGCCTTCAGGTTTTCACTGGGTCATCATGGATTTTACTCTTGACGCCATCATGATCTTCTTCTTGACGCCGTCAGGTACTGTTCTCAGCATGGAAAATTAAGTCTTTGCCATTTTCTTCACTTTTATGCTCCAAAAACGTCCAAAATGCCTTCTTTTCCAGAATTCACTCCCAAAGTACCTAAAATCACAAAAGGGACGATTTAGGGCAATATTTGATCAAATAAATTCAATTCCGGGCTTAAATGACCCCCTAAAAGTGGTTCATTTTTCGCCTCATCATATACCCTTACATTTGAGATTTGCTTGTCCTCAAGCAAATGCGCTTTTATTCTAATCAAAATAAAAGTTAGGGGTCATTTAACACTAATATAAAAGTAATTACAACAAATAATCATTCCACTAAAGACCAAAGACAAGCACGGAGGTCATACACTAGCACCTCACAAATAGTGTTTAGATACTCACATCTCTCGGGTGTAATAAAGTAATATCACAATATGGAAACGGAAAATATCTCTCACTACCTGTCATAGCAAAATAGATTACCATAGGCTTGGGAAAGGATCAAACCTCCACCACATGGCGTAAGCACCTAGGATAAACTATCAAAGAGGTCTTTTAAAGGGTTGTAACGTTAGGTGTAGGGATATGGAATACACGGTTTTGTTGGATATAGGCAGTCTTTACTGGTGGAGAGTTAACAATCTTGGTTAATTACATGTACAATGTGGCGTTGCTAAGCCAAGACTAGACTCGACTTAAGCTAATAAATGAAAAATAACAAAAACATAAAATAAACATAGAATGAAACGGGATGGCAGTCCGTTTTTTTTTTCTTTTTTTTTTTTTTTTTTTTTTTTTTTTTTTTTTTTTTGCATACACTCATACCCTACCATCCAAAATAATACATCATAGGGAATGAAAATTCCCCTTACACTTGAATTTTTACATACTTTACAATAAATTAATCTAATGACTCGAATTAAGATAATCAAAACACTTGGAGTACTTTTAAGATTAACATACATATGGGGGTAATATATGATGTTCTTCCCCATTACTCCATAAAATAAGTAGTTTACCCATGAGTCCCAATTGTCCCAAAACAATATGTACAAGGATATGACTCGACTTAGCAACCATGTAATCAATTAGATAATTAACTTAGGGTTTAACAAATAACAATAATGCACTAGAGATGAGTGCATACACGGAAGGCTTAGGCGATTTGGTTGCACATTTGGGGTGGATTCTAAAAAAATTCTTCCTTTAAGTAAAATGCTTAAAGTTAGAAACGAAAAGATAGGCTCGGAGGGGTGTACTAGGGGTATCGTGTACTAAAAATGAGTACAACGCAAAGGTGTGGGAGAATTACTTGACCTATGAAGTCAATGTAATTATATTACATGTGTAGAACAAGGGTTATCCTAATGCCTCTTATCATGTAGTAAATCCTAACTACACGAATGTGGTCTCACTAGCGGTCTCGGGATGCATCGCTATCACAAGTTCTAGAATCTAAATACTACCGGTACACTCATAAGCACCAACAATGAATGCTTTTTCCTAAAGATCTAAGGGCGAACCTCACATATTTGGGGTGGAAATTTTTGAGCGGTATGGTTTTTGTGCTAGTCATACAACTCCTATCCATGAGACGCTTGCTATGGCTAAAGTTTCACTCCTAAATGTTGTAAAAAAATTTAAATTTGGCGCTAAAATTGCACTAACAAGTATTTCTCATAGTTTTATTACACATCTACTATCAAACAAACAAACTCAAGCGAAAGTGTATCTGTAAGGTATCATCATTTTACCCTCCCCTTACACTTAGGATCAACATTGTCCCCAATGTTCAAGTAAAGAATGTAAAAGTGAAATAAGTAAAACAAATGAAATCAAATACTCCCCTGATTCGCTCGATACGGATAATAAGGTGACCAGGTTAGATCTTCTTCCAAGAAAATGAACAATCAAAGCTTCCCTTCCAGAAAAATAATCATCTTCTTGTCATACATAACCTGTAAAACCTGAGAAAATAGACAAGGCAACCTCGCATAAAATCGGAGGCAATCTACATATGCTAATAAATCCTAGAAAACAAAATAAGATATAATGCTTGTGGAATGATGTTTGCAGATTTCCTGGAGATTATAAAACTAATAATTCAACAAAAACTTTTAAGACTCCGTTAGAAAAACAAAACTGGTAAAATTTCCAGATTTTTACACGTGACGCCGTCAAGAGTAAACTCGTGACGCCGTCAGAAGTGACCTGCAGAAATTCTTATGTTAAGTTTCCGGAAAATTTCTGGAAAAACTTCGTCCTACTTCCTGGAAAATCCTGCAAAACTTCATTATGACTCGATACAAGCATTTGACTCTAACAAATACGAATATACATGTTCACTTAATATTGTGGAGAATCATGATCAAGTTTGTTTCTTAAAAACATATTTGGGGTTTCCCCTTACACTTATCTTTTGCAAAAATACCTTTGGGTGAAGTTAAGACTAGGCCAAACAACAAAGTAGAGTATTTCCACTATTTTAATTTTGAAACATGATCTGCCGACAATAAAAATAAAACATGCATACGGAAACAAATAATCAAACAAAATAAAAATCACACAAAACAAAGAATGACACCATAAGCACATCTCATTATCACTAATTAACGTAAGCATAAAGATAAAAATAAAATTATCCAAGGCCAACAAAGGCCACAACCTAAATTATTACAATTCTAATTGTTTCAAATTACATCACCATCAATAAATTGTTCAAACATAACAGACATCAAGAAAGATCATTGGGGAGGGGGACCATAACGGTAGTCATAACCAGGAGGGAGGTGCCCTGTGTACCCGTAGGGAGGGTAGTCCGTCTCACGACCGGGGAATGGGTCAATCTGCAGGTGGGGCTCGATCTGATCATGGGTGAAGAGGTGCTGCATCTGGCGGATGGTATGATCATACATCCAATCAAAGCGCTGGTCAGTGGTGGTCCGCCATGCGTCCACCTGACCCATCCAGGCCCCCTGGTGTGCCTGCCAGTCTCCCCGACTCATGTCTCGGTAGTAATCAGCTGACCCAACCTCATAATCCCCGAACTGATGCTGCTGGGGTGCTCCCTCATCATCATCATCATCCTCAGCACCATCAGGTCCTCCTGCCTCATACCAGCCATAGGACCCATCCACCAGCTGCATCACGATGCTCATCTGCCTGAGGGATTTAGCCCTCACTACCCTACAAGCCCCGCAGTCGCTCAAGTGTCCCATGATCTGGGGAACAAGCAGCTCATAAGATCGAGCCAACCGGGTCACGAACATCCCCCCACACACCCTGTCAATATCCCTCTCCCCCACACTGGTCTTCAAATAGCTGGCTACCCAAAATGGAATGTTGCAGTAAACATCCGCTGAAAAGATGGTATATAGGTAGAAAAGATCTGAACCAGTGACACGGTGAGTGGTGCCATGATGCCCCGAGAGGCTGTATGTGATGCACCTGTGGGCTAACCTGATCACGGGGTCCCTTATTGATGTTGCCCCAGTAGTCGAGGTGTACACCCCGTTCCCGATGCTCGGCCAAAAAGTGGCGCACCTCATATCATTCCTCACAGTCTCCCCATGCAACAACCTCTGCATAAAACCTCCCTCAACAGCCTCCTCCCTAGTGTACAAACCAATCCTCCACCCAAACTCAGTAACCGAACATGATCGAACCTCCCCTCCTAACCTAAAGTAAATAGTGGTACCCCACATATCCGTCCTGGCCTCTGCCAAATCAAAGTGAAAAGTCGCGAAGAACTCCCTAACCAACTCACTATACACAGTCTCCCTCATCCTGAACAACCTCTCCCATTGAGGACCCGTGAACCCATCAATTTGGATCCTCCCCAAAAACTCAGCCTCTAAACCTTGGGATCTCAGAAACGCCCAATCAATCACAGCACCAGCATCAATGTGGTGATTAACAAGCTCCACATACTTAGTTGTAGCGGCAACATTGTCGAACTCACCCTAACTGTGGACCAATTCCCCATAGTTAACTTGTTGGGACCTAGAGGAGCTGCCACGGTGTTGTTGTCATCGCTTGCTCATTTTCCTGGAAAAAGATAGAGTGAACGGAAACTATTAGAATGAAAATTTTATTGGTTCACGCTGTCAGACACATCTGACGCCGTCAGGAAGGAGGTCCTGACGCCGTCAGACCTAGCAGAAATCGGGCCATGCAATTACAAGGGAAAAATCAATTTTCAAACTCTAAACCCATTACCTAAACACTCCTTTAAGCAGAAAACATGGATGGGGGTTCAAAAAAAATCCGTGGTAAGAAAGATTTTTCCTAAATTAACGCATGATTCAAGTAGGACAACATCATCTAATGGTAACCTCATGATTACAAATCACCAAGGGAAAGGCATTACGATTTATCAAAGATGGGTCAAAAATGGGGTTTCGGATGAAGGGGGTTTTCAAAATTGATTGAACCTAAGGACAATTGAATGAAAAAGAGTGAGGAAAAACTACTTACCAAGTGGAGATTAGTCACGGAAGATGTCGGATTGGATGATGGAGACTCGGAGGTGGAGCAGCAATTTGGGTGAGATTTGTGGGGTATGGGTTGAAAGTGATGGAGTTTGGGTTATTATTGCTGAGATAGCGAGGTGACGGCGTCAAGAGTTACCATCTGACGCTGTCAGATGCCCGCATCAGGTATAGAAAGAGGTAATTCCACATTCAGTCCCTATACTTAGTGTGAATAGCTAAACACAAGTAAAAACTATGAGTAGCTATCCCATTAGTGAGGTCCACCAGGGTCGAACATTTCATTACTGTCACGGAAAGAGGTGTGGTTGTTGAAAGGGGTGGGTGAGGTTTTAGTTAAGTTGTAACCTTCGCATTGGTCAACGGTGGGTACAAAGAGGTGTTGTTCCATAGAGGGTCTCAAAGTTGTGGTGTTTTTGAGGTACAACCTCTTCACACCAGGTTTAAAACCAAAGGAACGTCTCTTGCACAAATTTGGGAGCATGGTTTGCAAGCATCCAACGAAAATGTTATGAAATTGCGAATTCTTCTCTTGCTGAGGATGCTTACAAAAGTAGGAGGTGATTGACGGTGAAGCACTTGGAAAGGATTTCTCGTTATCCTCTTGGTTAAACACCAAAGGAGTTGGAACCTCAAAGATTTTTTCGATTTTTCTTGGTGCAGATTTTTCCTTAATCTTCTCTTTGATCCTTGATATGAATTTGTCTGCTAAATCCATAAAAGCATTGCGAGTGCTTTCCATGCGTGCTTCTAAGTGCCGGATTTGTTTTTCCTGATTATTCATGAAGGTTACCATTATCCCTTCGAACTCCTCTTGTCGTGAACGTTTAGGAAAATTATGGTTGATAACCGCATTCCTACATATATTAGGATTCCATGTGGTTTCAGTAGTAGGTTTTTCAGCTCTCATTAATTCTTTTACCTGCTTCTCGATACTTCCTAATAATTGTTCTTGGGTGGCGTGCGCGTAATCGAGTTTCCCCTTGCTTGAAAACATCGGGTCCTCCCATCCTTCTTCTTCGTACTGTGACAACCCCTCAAGAACTTTCCAGCATTCGTCAATGCTAAGTCTGTTCAGCCTGCCCTTGGCTGCGTAATCTATAGCCCTCCTTGTTTGATAGTTAACTCTATCATAAAAGATTTGAATCTAGATCCATGGTTCGATGCCATGATGAGGGACTTTTCAGAGTAGGTCTTTGTATCGAGTCCATGCTTCGTAAAAGGTTTCACCTTGATGTTGTTGAAACGTCAAGATGTCATTTCTAAGCTTGGTAGTTCTCCCCAGTGGGAAAAATTGAGCAAGGAAACAAGTGGTGAGATCATCCCATGAGGTGATGGATCCCGCGGGTAAATGTTCAAGCCATTGGCTAGCTTGATCACGTAGAGAGAATTGGAATAGGCGTAATCGGGTTGACTCTCTAGTTGTAACATCAAGGTCTATTAAATCTACGATTTTAAGGAAGTCCTTGAGATGTTGATTTGGATCTTCGGAACGAAGTCCATGGAATGCACATTCACTTTGCCCCAACCGGATGGTGTCGGATCGCAAGGGGGTTACATTGGCTCCTTGGGTGAGCTTAATGGTGTTTCGGTAGCCTTGGTGGCTAGGTCGGGAATACTCTCCTAGGGTTCGGGGCTTAAGAGGTTGGTTATCTAGTGGTGAGTTTTGTTGTGGTGGGATGACGGGTTCAAAGATGTTACCATCGTCCATGATGTCGGATGGCGAAGAGTTACGAACAAAAACACGAAGAAATAATATAGACTAAAGAGAACCTAAAAATAAAAATAAAATCTTACTAGAAAGGAATCTAGCAAGTAGACCTACTAAAAAGAGATTCTAACCTAGACAATAACTATTCCCCGGCAATGGCGCCAAAAACTTGATGCGTAGGGATTGCACCAGGGTTTACCTCTTGAGGGATCTCGAGAAGCTTACAACCCCCACCAGGCAGTGTACCTGATCAATGTAGTATAGTATAATGACAAGTACCGGGGGATTGATCGTTCAGCTAGGAATAGTGTCGCTAGGATTAAAAAACCTAAAGACTAGGTCTAGAGATGAGGGATGATTCTTTTTGTATTTTTTATATTTTATGAAAGCAAGTAAAAATCTCGGTTTTGAAGGAGTTGGGCGGAATTAGTTGCTAGTTAACTAACCCAATACTAAAGATGCAATCAAAATAAAATACAAGAAATGAAAATAAAACTAAATTAAACTAGAGTTGTGAGCAATATGTGGGAGAATTGTGTTTACTTAGATTTCACTACTCCCTAGATATCTTTTACAGGTTAATTACTTGTTATAGTTGCGTGGATGACGGATTGTATTCCTTAATACCATTCATAGGGTTGCGTACTTACTTCCCCAATCTTATGAGCGCCTACTTCACTCCTACGTCGACCCGGCTAAGAAGCTCCTAACATGAGATCACTAGAATTTGCTCATGCATTAAATACAACCAATAAAACCTAGTACACATCGGTTCATGTTTCCTAAGACGTTCAAGCATGTTACACAATGGAGATCTGCCAGTTTTCTTAAGCCTAACATTGAAATCATTCATCCATTACAACCATAAACAAGTAATCAACATATAATTAACATCTAGGTTTCATTACATCTAAGCAAACACAAGATAGATCTAGCCTAGCATGTTGAAATCAAGACAAGCATAAGATATATTCAAACAACACATAGACTTATTGATTGAATTGAAAGAAGACTTATCTCAATTGAACATGAAAGGATTCAAAGGGTGAAAACCCTTGAAAACACTATAAAATATGACCTAGGGTTTACAAAGTTCGGCCCTAGTATTCTCCACACAAGTTCCTCTTTTTATGAATGAAAAATAGAAAACTATATATAGATTTTTATAGGTGACGGCGTCAAGAACAAAAGTCTGACGCCGTCATCTCGCCGCCAAATAGTTTCTCGGACTGCCTAGATCTGGGTCTGACGCCGTCATGTATACTCCTTATGCAGGCCGTCACCAAAAATTGTCTTGACGCCCTTGTTGTGACGCCTTCAGGTTTTCACTGGGTCGTCATGGATTTTACTCTTGACGCCGTCATGATCCTCTTCTTGACGCCGTCAGGTACTGTTCTCAGCATGGAAAATTAAGTCTTTGCCGTTTTCTTCACTTTTATGCTCCAAAAACGTCCAAAATGTCTTCTTTTCTAGAATTCACTCCCAAAGTACCTAAAATCACAAAAGGAATGATTTAGGGAAATATTTGATCAAATAAATTCAATTCCGGGCTTAAATGACCCCCTAAAAGTGGTTCATTTTTCGCCTCATCAGTTTGTAACTTGATCCAAGTTGAGTGAGTGGGGTAAGCAATTTGCATAGGGTGATGATGAAGGTTGCCCTTTGTTGCGTTGTGCAAGATGCATAGCAAGGAGATCACTAAGATCATGGATTTGGTTGATTTCTTCACGGAACTTTTGCTTTTCCGTGGCAATGTGGAGAGAATCATTTGGTTGATATGGATGAATTGGGGTTGTGGAGTTGGAATTGAGATTGTTGGAAGTGTAGTTTGATGGTTGACCAAACTTATAGGTATCATTGTAGATGGTTTGAGGTTGAGATGTGTAGTTTGGGATGAAGGTGGATGTTTGTCCAATGTTGTATGGTTTGTAAATTGGATCAAAGGAATGTCGTTCTAGGTTTGGAGTGAAGTTTGGGAAGTAAGTAGTTGGAGGAGTTGATTGATTACCAACTTCATTGGTTATGATTGATTTGTTTCGAGGGCTTTTTCTTTGCCAAACGGGTTTTTCCGTCATTCTTGCTAGCCTTGAGGCTTTTGGTTTTGGTTTGTTTGGAGAAGTCAGCATGAGTTGAATGGAGAGTTTGAAGAATGGGTATTTATAGTGTGAGATTTGTGTGATTATGGATGGATAATGTTTGTTTGCGATATTAGGACAAAATATGTTTGTGAATTTTGGGAAGCGTAGGATAAAATAGGCTAAAAAGCAGAAAAGATTCTGTAAACCCGACCATCAAATGGCCGGTCCCCTTAATTATGGGTTGGTTCCCTTAATAATTAAGGGGGCCGCCTTACACAATTATGGGGGCCGCCCATCTGGTGGTTTTCAGATTGCCAGAAGTGGGTTTTTGGCAGAAAATTGAAGAAAGGTTGTGTTTTTGGGTTTGGTTTCAAGTAAGTTTAACTCTTTGAGGCAATTTAGCATGTAGTATATACATAATTTAGCATGCATGCAAAAACACTTAAGTAATATAACAATCAAGCAAGCAATTTTACCTAGTGGGAGCAAGTAAAGGCAAGGGCAAGCAATTCTACCTAGTAGGAGCAAGTAAAGGCAAGGGCAACCAATTCTACCTGGTGGAACTATCTTAGAGTAAGGGCAAAAGCAACTAGTGAGTGAGAAGCTAGTATTGGAACAAAAGTGACAATATTGTTTGTGACTTTGTCCTAGTGTGTGACTGATCGGCTCCAAACGGTCAACCCAAATCAACCAATGTGAGTGGTCAACAAGATCAGACAGCCTGGTGCCAATTCTCCGTGGAATGTAGGGTTTCCCCGGGTCGTTATATCCTGACGAGGTGTGATGGTAATCAAAACGGGTTTGTGATCGGGTGAATTTGGACAAAAAAGGGGTAATGAAGGTTTTGAATAATTACGCTAAGGAAATACAAATGAGAACGATTTAAACAATCTATATTAACAATAACGTGAAACCTAGTTAACCTAAAACGTAATCTAAAAACTTAAAATCAGAGTTTGCTTATAAATAAGCAGAAAAATAAGTCAAAAGGGCTTAAATAGAAGCTATCACTTTTTTTTATGTTTTTTTGTTTTTCTTATTTTACAAACTACTTTCACTAACGTAACCTAAATTTTAAAAACGTAAAAGTTATTTAAATAAAACGCGAGTGCGCAAAATAAAACGTGAATTTTAAGCTACGTTAACCCTACGGACATGAAAATTATATTTTTACGAACCTAATGATAAAAGAAAATTTTAGAAAAAAGAAAATTATTTTTTTGACTTTTTAATTATTTATTATTAATTAATTACTAACTAGACTTAATTAAACTAATTTAATTATAATAAATACTAAATGGAAAGTAAAAATTATAAAACTTTTTCTATAACTACATTAATATAACAGAAACTTAATAAAAATATAAAATTACCTAAGTACTAATAAATAAGCTTTTTTATAATTAATTACTTATTATTTATTTAAAACCTAAATTAAACTATTTTAATTATATTAAATACTAAACTAATTTATAAAAATATGAAAATTTTTGTATAACTACTGAATACTAACAGAAGGTTGTAAAAAATATAAAAAGGTCCTAAGCACTTATTAATAAGCAGTACAATAAGCTAATAAGTAAACTAAGCTTAATAAACTAAAATTACTATATAAATAAAAAGTGAAATATACAACTTGAAAAGGACCCTAGGGCAGATGGTGCTTGGTGTGTGTGTTGTGTATCTGAGCTAGAGGTCAGGGGTTCAACCCCTGGCTTTTAGCTTTTCTTTACAAACATTTTTTTTTTCAAAATGTTTTTACACAAACTCACTAAACAGCTAACAAGGAACATTTTTCATAACTACCATGTTTCATGAATCTTACTAAATAAGCAGTTGAGAAAGCAAATTATAAGCAGTTTGCATAGAAGCTTAAAAAAAGAAATTTTTAGAAAACTAAAAAGCTACTAGAAATAAGTGTGGAAAACTAGAAGGGGGGGGGGGGTTTGAATAGTTTTACGTCCTTTTATTTTTATAAACACAAGTTTGTTTTAAAAACTGCGATTCTAGTTTATGTGAACTCAATACTTGCACTATATGAACAATTGTATGGTAACTAACTAACAAAGCTAATATAGTAAAGATAAATAAATGAGTAATGAGAAGAGTTGGAAAGATCAAACCACAACACAAGGATTTATAGTGGTTCGGCTACAAGGACACCTTCCTTGTTCCTACTCCACTCCCCGAGTCACCTACTCGAGAGTTTTCTTCACTATGTCAACAAACTCCCTTTTGGCGGAGAAAACCTTACACACCAATTTACACACTACAATAGCTTCACAACTTCTTCACACCAATATACTACACACCAATCTTCTTCACACCTATCTTCTACACACCAATCTTCTACTTCACACCAATCTTCTACTTCACACCAATCTTCACAACTAACCTACTTCACTACTAATCAACTTCTACTTCCTACACAACTTCTATATCTTCTAAACAATATATAAGAAGCACAACATAATATTCACAAATGAATGTATATATACACTATGCACAACTACTCTTCAACACTTCTTGAACTTGGTTGTAGAAAGAGTGTTCTTCTTTTGCACTTTGGATGAGAATAGATGATGAGGGATTGAATCACTTGAAACAAGGATTAATATACAAATGATCAAAGGGTTTTAGAGGATCTTTAGAGAGTTATAGATCTGAAAATTTCGTGCAAAAGGTAAGACAAAAATCCAGGTTTAAGGTGGTATTTATAGGCAAAAGATTCTGACAGAGGAGCGTGGCCGGTCCCCTTAAATCAAGGTCGGTCCCCTTAAAATTAAGGGGACCGCCCCTTATAATTAAGGGGGCCGCCCAGCTAAAACGGCCAGAATCCTTGTCTTTTAGTGGGGAAAGTTTATTTGGTGAAAAACTAACTGATTTTGGTTAAAAATCTGAATTCATATATTTAGTATGAATAAAACATTTTTCTTAATTACCAAAAGTGTTTTTCAAAAATATATAATATGTTTATATAATTAAATAAACTTTGTGTTAGTTAATTAAATACCCCTTTGATCATGAGATGTATTAAGCACTTGTTTATCCATACCTTAAGTGATTAAGTTGGATATAGTGATATAAACTAGCTTAATACTTGTTTACGTAGTAATTATACGATTTACGATTTTACATTTTGTGATCGTCAAAATATAGAGGTATCGAAAGATATGAATAACGTTTTCACACATTATTTATGTCAACAATCTCCCCCTTTTTGATGATTACAAAATTTAAACTCATTAATCGAAAATTAGTATATATTCAAGTATTATTGTGAGTTTATATCACTTCTCCCCCTTTTTGTTAGCATCAAAAAGGTTATCCCATGTTAATGTAAGCTCCCCCTCGAAGTATACTCCCCCTCGTTTTGAGGCCAAAAGGAATCGAGATATGGATATCTTGCAAAAATATTTAGTGGCAAGCAACATATATATGTATATAGCATGCAAGAGTAGAGACTAAACATAACCATAACATTAATAATATGAAAAAGATACATCAATCATTACATTAACAACCATAACAAGTAATGCAACTAACAAAATCCTTAAAGGCTTAGAATCATCACTAAAATAAAAAGAAAACCAAGGCTCAAACATGAGAGTCCTCTCTAGAGCTTTCCATCCAAAAGGTTTAACACAATTTTATTTGTAAAGCACCAAGCATGTTTAATTGGGAGGAATGGATGGTGAACATGGAGATGGTGATGGTGGAGGTGTGTTTGTTGATGGTGGTGGAGGTGTTGTGTTTGTTGTTGGTGGTTGATGCAACAAGTTTTCAATATGAGAAAACATGTATTGGATCTCATCTCTTAATCCGAACACAATTGTTCGGTTGTGAATGCAACAAAGGCAAGTGTCTCCATGAGCTTCAAGTAAGCTCCATGGGACGGGGTTATAGGTTGGTGGATTGATAGGAGATGATGATAAATGTGCATCAAGAGGTGTTAATGGTGATAATGAGAGAGTGAGTGCAAGAGTTGTGATGGTTGATCAATTGTTGGAGGAGATAAGTGGGTGTTGATGTAGTCATTTATGGATGAAGTGGATGGTATGGAGGAAGTGGAGTTTCCATTTGTTGAAGGTGTTTTGGAGGGTGCATTTGGTGCACTAGGAGATGAACATTGAGGTGGTGGAGATGGAGTGGTGTTGTCTTCATTTGTAAGATCAATGAAGAGTTGTTTGGGTGGAATGATGACAAGTTTTTGTTTCTTGGCATTGTTTGAATAGGTGGTTCTTGGTGATGACATGATGATGTTTGATGAATGTTTGAGGATGATGGAATGTGAATTAAACATGCATGGAGATTATATAGTGGGAAAAATTGTTTAGAAGTGGAATTAATTTGAAATTGTAATGTTATATTCCAAAATCAGTTTAGGGATCACAAGATGCAAAAGAGAACAGTGTAAAAAATGTTTCAGATGGCCGGTCCCCTCAAATGGAGGCCGGTCCCCTTAATTTTAAGGGGGCCGCCCATCTGACGACCCAGAAACCAAAATTTTTCAAAAATTTTCTGGAAAAACGTTGTGTTCTATTTTGTATTTGCAGCAAGCACCATTTGGACATTTCACATTTGTTTTGGTCTATTATAAAGCAAACATGATATATATATATATATATATATATATATATAAGCTAATCATGCAAGTATATATATAATTTAAGAGTCAAAGCATGCATTCATAAGCATATATTAAACATAATAAACAAGTTAACATACTAATCATTTATCCAAACAATTATTCCAAGAAAGTTTCAAGTACTTCCGAATGTATTTCAGACAAATAGCACACAAGACATAAAAATTAAATATTGTTTAACAAACATAATCAAAGCATATCATTTCTTTTTCTTCCCGAAGATACCCTTCAAAGTCTTTCCTATAGATTTGAAGGCACCTCTAACTTCTTCGTGCAAGCTCTTTTGTCTTCTAAGCATCTCGGTAGTGCGTTCATGAAGCACTTCTTCGTTTTGATCACTAGGAGATGGGGTAGAATACTCGGGATAGTCAAGAACCTCTAAATTGTCAACGAACTCAGAAAACGAAGGGGTACTAGCATCATGGATGTTTTCCTCCTCATCGTCATCGTCTTGCCTTGAGGATGATCCATGGAAGCTATGACGACGAGGTTTACCCTTGTCACTTCGAGTTCGTCGAGCTTGTTTTAAAGCGAGAGGACGTAGAGTGGGGTAGATGGACTCATAGATACTATTGTCAAGATCGGGGTAGTACTCGATAACATGAAGATAGAGACGAGTGAGGAACATTCCATATGGAAGGTTGGCTTTGGGAGTTTTTCTAGCACACTCAATCCGTTTGCTAAAGAAGTAGGCCAAATTGTACGGCTTTTCGACAGCTATACAATACAACATGTGAGCAAGGCACGCCGGGAGATGGTCCCGGTGACCTCCGGTACCAAACGCATTCTCACGAATGAGTTCTTCCCAACGCTTCATGTGGGGGCTTAATTCCTTGAGGAGAAGTTGGTATGGAGATATTTGAACGTTTTTGGATTTTATTTTTCGGCTTGTGATGGCACGTTACACCAAGGATTTGACGAATTTCGTCGGGATGAGGAATTTCGTCAAAATAGGGACCGAAGGTTGGTCGATAGAGATTAAGAGATTCGAGGTCCCACTCGTTTGTGAAAACGGCTTGGCCTCTAAATGGAATTTGGAGGATATGACCAAATTGTTCGAGAGTTAGGGTGATAAATTCATTTTGAATCATGAAAGAGATGGTGATGAAACCAAGATCATTGGCTTGGATGGTGACTTGGCTATAGAAATCCATTATGAAGCGAGGAATGATAGGTTCATTTATTTCATAAAGACAATTGAAGTTGATGCTTGAAAACAAGCGATTTATGTACTCGGATTGAGCAAAAGCAAGATCTACTACACGTCCTTCATGAACATTTCTATCTTCAATTTGACGATATATAAGTCCAATGGAAGGAGATGTGGTAGGGAGTTGGGAAACTTTAGGAATGTAGTTTTTAGTGTGAGAAAGATCTTCGGTAATTGCTTTTGGCATTTTCACCTAAACACATCAACAATACAAAAAGACCAAAATAAATATAAAGAAAGATAAAAGTATATGTATATTGTTAAGGCTTATGTTGGAACGTAAACATACTTCGTTACTAATCCTAAGAAGTAGATTACCATGTTCCTTAATATTGTTTTTAACTCGTTCTAGATATACTTTACGATGTTTAATAAGTAGTTATGGACAAGTCCAAACGCCCTTTTAAACATCTTAATATATCATGAAATTTACTAGATTTACATTAGATTGTAAAACTAGCTATTTCTTGCGAGTTTCTTATGCATGTGATTTGTTTTTGAAAAAGATGGTTTGTATTTTTACAAAAAAAAATGTCATTTTTAGTAATAAACCAAACGCTTCCTTAACTAGTGACTTATACCACTAGTATGTCAATATATATATGAATTATATATCTTGACAAGTCCGATTAGTAATTTTTAGGTTTATAATAATAACAAAGTTTTATAAAAATTATAATGACTAGGTTTCGATATTATTTGGACATAATCCAAACACCCCTATATTGTGAACCAATATAATTTTTCTTGGTCGAAGAATGTAATTTCAAGTTTTACAAGTTACAAAAGTATAATGTGATTAGTTTTAACACGTTTTCAAATCATTATTCAACAATGAGTTTACTAAAAATTTTGAAAAGGAGTGTATGAAGTTTTTTTTCAAAAAATTTCGACATGATAGTTTATAATTACTAGTTTCTAGTGTTGATTAATCATTCTAATCCTAGGGGAAGCATTTGGTTATGGAGTTTTAGGACTTAATTCGAAAGAAATTGTGAAATTGAAGAATTTTATAAAACATGCTTAATCATGAATATGACCAAATAAGATAAAATTAGATGAAATGTGTTGTGAAAAACTTACAATACGTAATGGTGATTGTGTTAGATGAATTTGCCCTTTGCGGATTAACCCGAATTATGTGATTTGGAAGTGATTTGAGATGTTTTTGGGTTTTGGTTTTCGTCACAGCAGAAGCAGGGGAAGGGGAGTATGAAAAAGTGGAGTGTTTGGCAAAAGGAACAAAGGGAAAAACGGGTTTGAGCTATCAGATGGCCGGCCCCCTTAAACATTAAGGGGGCCGCCCTTCATTTGGCTGCCGGTCCCCTTAAACATTAAGGGGGCCGCCCTCCAAAATTTGATTTTTGTGATTTTGGTTTCTGGAAAGAAAAAGAAAATATTTATATGTATGTATTAGATTTATATTTAATCAAAAATACGTTGGAGGGTATTCGCACGAAAGGAATTACTTGACACTTTTACTTGACATTTTGCCAATTAAATTTTCTTGATCATTTCGGATGAAATTTATCAAGTTGTCAAGTACACGAGAAAGTTGTGGAAGGTTCATAAGTATATGTATATATATATATATATATATATATATATATATATATATATATATATATATATATATATATGTATGTAGTATGGGTTTATAAGACGAGAATAAAGGAGGGAGACGTATGCAACGGAAGCCGGGAGTTTGTTTCATCCATAGATTTTTCGACTCATCTCTCTTCATCAGCATGAGTGTTGTTGAAAGTTAAAGTTCAATAAGGCAAATGGGGAAAAGAAAAGGTTCGTAAACGAACAATTTCTAGTTCTAGAAAATCAACAAATGAATTTTCTAGGTTATAAGATCCTATATATATATATATATATATATATATATATATATATATATATATATATATATATATATATATATATATATATATATATATATATATTTAGATATAGTATAAGTAAATAAGTATATATATGTATAGAAATAAAACCTAGAGGGAATAATGAACCAATCAAAATCACATAAAAGCTAGATACTAAACTAAGCATGCATTTGTTGACAAGAAAATAAAAGGAAATGTGTACCTTTTGTCTTCAATGCGTTTAACTTCAAAATCTTCAATCTTCAAAGGAAAGTCCGAACACGGGGTGACATCAAAGATTTCCATGTATGAATGGCGAAAATTTTTACGTTGGCCCCCATTGTCTCATTTGACCAAAGTTATTTGTCCCGAACATGTTTTGTATTTGACTTGGGCGCATATATGGTGGAAACATTCCCCATGGATTGAAGTTCCACATTTGTTGATTATTGTTAAAGTTTCGTCTATTTTGGTTTACTCTTGGTTGAGGTGTTTTAGGTCTAGGGTAAGAATTATTCGGTTTCCTAGGTGGTGGAGTTTTAGATCTTGTTTTAGTTTTGGACGATCCTACTTCGGTTTTTAAAGATGGTTTATAAAACGGTTTTATTTCTTCATTACCAGCAAGAGTTATTTTCTTATCATTTATGAGTATATACTTAGGATTAGATTTTAAAGGTTTTAGTTCCTTGAGTTCGCTTTCAAATTTAACATTTTTAACTTCACTTGTTGAGGCTTCGGTTGAGTTAAAACCTAGACCAGTTTTATCTCCGGATATTCTTTGAATACTTATAATTTTACTAAGTGAGTTACTACTATTTTCAAATTTATCAAGTTTGCAAATTTCTTCCTTAAGTTTGTTGTTTTCACTTCTAAGCTCTTGACATGATTTATATTCTTCAAAAGTTTCTTTACCTTTTTCAAGTTGATGTATTTTAATTTTTAGTTCAAGTACTTCATTTTCTAATTGGTTGTTTATGTATTTTAGTGATTTGTTTTTAGCCATAACTTGTTGTCCTAGTTTGCATAATCTATTGTATTCACTATCTAAATCTTTTTCATCTAATGATAGATTTTCATCACTAAAATATTCGGTTTCGGAACGTACCTCACTTGATGTTTTAGCCATAAGACACTTTTCTTCCTTTGTTGTTTTTTTCTCATCTTCATCGCTATCGCTCCAAGCACC
Source organism: Artemisia argyi (assembly GCA_030686995.1). Lineage (NCBI taxonomy): Eukaryota > Viridiplantae > Streptophyta > Magnoliopsida > Asterales > Asteraceae > Artemisia > Artemisia argyi. The sequence goes on along the minus strand of CM060697.1, from coordinate 160,694,238 downwards.
TCCAACAAATGCTCTTTGATTTTGATCTCTTGTCATCATTGGACATTTTCCAATAAGGTGATTCGGATCACCACACTTGAAACATTTTCTCTCATTCTTGCTATACTTGTCATCATTATTCTTTTGAGATGTTCTTCTTTCATCATGTGGTTGTCTAACGAATCTTCCTCGCCTTTTGAAGAATTTCTTGAAATCTCTTACGGCCATGGCATATTCTTCGTCTTCGCTTTCGGAAGATGAGCTATCTTCGTTGTTGGATTCCTTTCTAGCTTTCAAGGCAATTGACTTGCTTTGCTCTCGTTTCCCTTTAACCAATTCGGAGTCCTTCTTTATTATTGCTTCGTAGACTTTTAAATTACCAATTATTTCATCAAGTTGTAGCGTTGACAAATTCTTTGATTCTTCAATAGCCGTCACTTTAGCTCGCCATTTTGGGTGAAGAGCTCTAAGAAACTTCCTAAGAAAATTCTTACTAGAGAAATTCTCATCAAGTGCTTTTAAACTTGTGATTATAGTGTTAAATCTAGCAAAAGCATTATCAATTGATTCCTCTTCCAGAATCGTGAATTGCTCATATTGTTGAACAAGTAGATCTATTTTGTTATCTTTGACTTGATTATTACCTTGGTGGGTTATTAATAAAGAGTTCCAAATTTTTTTGCGGTTTCACACATAACGATCCTTTCGTACTCTTTACGTGGTAGCGCATTGTAAATAACCATTTTTGCTTCATTATTTTTTGCAAGTTTTCTTTTTAAATCATCATTTTGTTTTTCAAAAGGTACGATTTCATCTTTCTTAGTTTTGGGGTTATTTTGAATAGGTAAAAAATCACCATTGGTAATAACATGCCAAAGATCTAGATCTTTTGATTACACATAAGTTTCGAATCGATTTTTCCAATATAAAAATCCATCACTTTCAAATAGTGCTGGTCTTTGCATAGATTGCCCTTCTAAATATTTTTCATATTCCATAGATCGTTACAAGTTTTAAAATACAATATATTTTAAAAATCTTGCTAGACGTGGCTCCTGATACCAATTGTGAAAAACTAGAAGGGGAGGGGGGTTGAATAGTTTTACGTCCTTTTATTTTCATAAACACAAGTTTGTTTTAAAAACTTCGATTCTAGTTTATGTGAACTCAATACTTGCACTATATGAACAATTGTATGGTAACTAACTAACAAAGCTAATATAGTAAAGATAAATAAATGAGTAATGAGAAGAGTTGGAAAGATCAAACCACAACACAAGGATTTATAGTGGTTCGGCTACAAGGACACCTTCCTTGTTCCTACTCCACTCCCCGAGTCACCTACTCGAGAGTTTTCTTCACTATGTCAACAAACTCCCTTTTGGCGGAGAAAACCTTACACACCAATTTACACACCACAATAGCTTCACAACTTCTTCACACCAATATACTACACACCAATCTTCTTCACACCTATCTTCTACACACCAATCTTCTACTTCACACCAATCTTCACAACTAACCTACTTCACTACTAATCAACTTCTACTTCCTACACAACTTCTATATCTTCTAAACAATATATAAGAAGCACAACACAATATTCACAAATGAATGTATATATACACTATGCACAACTACTCTTCAACACTTCTTGAACTTGGTTGTAGAAAGAGTGTTCTTCTTTTGCACTTTGGATGAGAATAGATGATGAGGGATTGAATCACTTGAAACAAGGATTAATATACAAATGATCAAAGGGTTTTAGAGGATCTTTAGAGAGTTATAGATCTGAAAATTTCGTGCAAAAGGTAAGACAAAAATCCAGGTTTAAGGTGGTATTTATAGGCAAAAGATTCTGACAGAGGAGCGTGGCCGGTCCCCTTAAATCAAGGCCGGTCCCCTTAAAATTAAGGGGACCGCCCCTTATAATTAAGGGGGCCGCCCAGCTGAAACGGCCAGAATCCTTGTCTTTTAGTGGAGAAAGTTTAATTGGTGAAAAACTAACTGATTTTGGTTAAAAATTTGAATTCATATATTTAGTATGAATAAAACATTTTTTTTAATTACCAAAAGTGTTTTTCAAAAATATATAATATGTTTATATAATTAAATAAACTTTGTGTTAGTTAATTAAATACCCCTTTGATCATGAGATGTATTAAGCACTTGTTTATCCATACCTTAAGTGATTAAGTTGGATATAGTGATATAAACTAGCTTAATACTTGTTTACGTAGTAATTATACGATTTACGATTTTACATTTTGTGATCGTCAAAATATAGAGGTATCGAAAGATATGAATAACGTTTTCACACATTATTTATGTCAACAATAAGCTATAAGCTAAATTATGGATGGAATAAGCTAAAGGCTAGCTAAACAGATCTAAATAACCTTAAAATAAACAGAAAAACACAGAGACTAAGGAATTAAGCACAAATAAGCAAAATTATTCACATACTAAAGCTACAAACCAAGCAGGCAACAAGGGCTAGATTCAGGCTTAAATTAAGCTTATTCAATAAGCTCAAAACCAAAATAAGCTTTGAGATGACTAGCTAGTTGTATGGGCTTTCTAGAAAGCCCAAAATCTCCAGCTGAGGTGGGGTATAGGACAAGCTAGGAGCTTGTGAAGTTGGCCTGTGAGCCACTGAAATGAGTAAACTCACAGTCAAGCTCAGAAGCTCTTAAGCTCAAAAGGAATACTTAACAAGCTGACATATGGTACAAAGGCTGAATTTAAACTTAAATGTGACTAGAAAAGCTTAGTTTGAAGGACTTACAAGTTTATGCAAGCTTATGAGCACCAACAGTAAAGGACTTATGTGATTTAAGTGAGTTATTGGAATTGAGTGGTTTCAATAATAAGCTTTAAAACTAAAACTCAGTTAACCACCAACAAACATAGACACAAGCAAACATATACAAGCTCAAAACAATTATCAAACATCAAGAACATCCAACCAGAATATGAAATCAACAAGCTCAGATGGCTGCTGATGCATCAGCAGCATATGGGTCCAAAGGGGTGACTACTTGGAGGGCAAAACAAGCCCAATCCACCACTGATAAGCTATCTTAAAGGGAAATAAGCAAAGGCTTCTAATAGAGGAACCTAAATAGCACTAGGGGACAGAGTTAAGCAGTACTCATGAACTTATAAGCATTTAAAAAGCAATCCGTGTCCTAGGCTGCTATAAACCAAACAGACCAAAAGGGTCACTTTGGTAGCCAATATAAGCAGCAAAATAATTCCTAAAATATAAAATTAAAATGGTGACTTATAAACAAGCTGACAAATAAGCTACATATTAATTTTTAGACCTAGACACTAAGTTTTGAACAATTTAGAAAGACTTGATTGAGGGGCTGTTGGACTAGTCTCCCCTGATGTGCAGTTCTAATGGGTGGGTTGACAGGCTCAAAAAAGCCATGACACAAGCAGTGATAAGACAAAACTAGCTCAAAATCTTTCACTCTATACTACTAACAATAAGCAAAACACAATTCTAAACTTAATTCCTACTAGAACCTATCTAAAATTTTGTTGAAAAGGGTGTATCTGGGACAGGTACTGCTGAAGCAGTGGGCAAAAGAAATGGGTGAAATGTGGGATTTTTGACCCCCAAAAGGTCAAGTCCAAGTTACCAATTAGTAAAAACCTATTGTGAGTAAGTTTGAACCACACACAATCTGCTAAGAGACTTAAACTAAGATACTACCTAAACTACTAGTTTGTAAAATTTCAACTAAAAGAGTTTTAGAGATCACACTTAGACACTTGCATACTCCTAGAAAGTGATAAGACCTAATGAAAAACAACTAAAGTGAATTAAGTAAAGGTGAATGAACTAGAATTGATGGCCAAAATGTTATGTGCTAAGGAAAACAGGTTATGCCAAACACTCCCTTAAGGGGAGCTGCTTGGGTTATTCAAATAGAAAGGCTAACTTTGAACTAAAATTTGAAGGAAAATGACTTAAATAAGCTAAATAAAGATTAAATAAGCATAATACAATTAAGATTAAGAAGTTAAAGAAGCCAAAAAGCAATAAGCAATACTAAGCTACGATTTCACAGTTAATGAACAATTTGCAAACTACTCAACTATATCTATCACTAAACAACCACAACTGACTTATAAGCATAAATAAGCTAGAGATAACAGAGAAAAAGCACTTGATAAGTAGAAATAAGCAGTGGGATAAGCTAATAAGCAATTAGGGAAATTTGGCAAAGTGATAAAAGAAAATTATAAATTGCATTAAGCTGAGTTTTTAAGAGTACAAAAAGTGAGAATGAAACTTAAAGACAATACAGATTTATACTAATTATTAAAACTAAATTACACTAAAATCTATTTAAACAACTAAAATCTAAAAAAATTAACTAGCCCTACTCTCTGCTCTTCTTCTTCCTTTTATATGTGGAGATTAGGGTTTTGTGGGACCCCATTGAGGTTTCCCAGCAATGATAATAGCCATTGGATGACTTGAGGCAATCTTAGCCGTTTGTGGTGTTTTGGCGGGAAAGAGGTTTTTAACCTTTGTGGCAGATATAACTTGTGGCAGGAGGCAAGCTTTGGACTGGGGTGGAGGAAAGGTAGTGTAGGGTGTGAATGGCAAGGGTAGGGGTGGTGATGATGTTGGTTTGGTAGGGTGTTGGCAGAAGTGTTGCAGGGTCACGGGGGAGGGAAGGATAGAGTGAGGTGGAGTTGGTTGACCCTGGTGTTTGACCATGTTTTAATATTACAAAGGGGTGGGCTGTTTGTAGGTTGGGCTTGGGGTTGGGCCAGGGAATGGTGGTGGGTTAAGGGTATTGGGTAATAAATAAGTAAAGGGTCCATTTGGTTTAAGTTAAAAACACAAGGACCATAGTTGTAATATGCTGAAAGTGAGGGCCTGTTCTGCCAATATTCCAAAAGATATCATAAGGACCATACTAGCCAAGTTGTAATTCCCCAAAGACCATTTGTTGTACTTTTCCATTTTAAAAACATCAGGGACCAAAATTGCCAATTTGCCAAAGTACAGGGACCAAATATGTAATTTTCTCAAACTTTTCACCCAAGGACTTGTTTTGACAAATTTTGAATTCTAAAGGACTTGAGTTGACTTTTTCTTTCGTTTTAAAACTTCAGGGACTAGTTTTGTCAATTTATGAAACTTGAGGGACTGAAACTGCCAATTATGCAAACTTTGTTCGTTTTTCATTTGTTTTTAAACGTTTTGCATCTAAAACATATAAAACACAATTCCTGGAATAATTTCTGTATTTTGATGCATTTTTGAGTGTTTTTGGATGTTTTGGCAGTTCAGATACGATAAAAATGATGAGAATTTACACACTTATCAATCCCCCACACTAAACTATTGCTAGTCCCTAGCAGTCTTTTGAGAAAAATTAATGGATTTGAAACTCTTTACCAAAAGCCATCACTTCTGGAGTAGCCAGATGTATCGATTCAAGTAAGAACTATGGTCCACCTGATAATCATGTGATTTTGAGCAAACCACCAGCTGTCAACAGATTTGATTTGTCTTTACCAAAAGCCGTTTGCTTCTGGACTAGCCAACTCTTGATGGAATAGTCAACATCTTGGTGAGCTGATTACTAATTATGGTTTTTTTACTGCCTTTACCACAAGCCATAATCTTGCGGGCTAGCCAACTCATTCACTTTTTTGGATATGGCGAGTTGATTTACCATACAATTTTGGGCAAATTGCAAGCCGTCAACGGATTTGATATATCTTTACCAAGAGCCGTTTGCTCCTAGATTAGCCAATCCTTTTGTCGGTTAGACATGGCGGACTGATAACCACAAAAAATTTTGAAACTTTAGTGAAAATTTTTTAAAATTTTTGAAATTTTGGCCAAAAACGGGGGTACTAGATAGTAAAATGTGATAAAATTTGCTAGAATACCCCCCCCCCCCCCCCCAGACTTAGAATGAATATTGTCCTCAATATTCAAAGGCCCGGCTATTATGCCGACTCTTTGAACGTAAAAGGGCAACATTACAAGCTAAATGTGGAAACACCATTTTTTTTCACTGTATTTGTAACCACAGTAGGGTAACTCCCCCACACTTTGGATGAAAACCCTAAGCACATGCTACTGTTTTTGGTTACCGAGTCGCTAGCTTGACTCGACCCCGAATTCATTTGTCCTTGGGGAAGCATGATGTGGGAGAAACAATCTCCATCGGACTTTCATTCAAAATGTTTGGACAAACATATGAAGCACGTGAAAGTTCCACACCGATGAGATAAGTATCCGACTCAAGATAATGGTAAATGAAAATGCCGGGATCAAAGATGGTATCTTCATTCCCGAAGGAGTGAAGAAGAGAAGAAGTCACCTTATAGGTGAGGAAAAGGAAGAAAACCATGATGAAAATCATGATTTGATCTTCTTCCTCGAGAGCAGGCTCATTAGCCTGAATTTGGATTTCTAGGGTTAAGCTCAAAAACATCCCGGGAGGGTGGGTGGGAATTTGCAAATCCTCATGATTGAGTGTATCTCCCCCCGGGTTATCAAACTCCGGAGGAGTCATGATATGATGAGTGAGTTCACCGGAGAACTCCTCATGAAGAGAATTATTCACATGGTGTGAATCTATGAACTCTTGTTCCATTGTGGACTCATCACAATCCTCATCAAAGATTGGATTGTTAGAAATCATAGTGAATTCAGATTCGAATTCAAACAGAGGATTGGTGAAAGTCGCATTAAATGTTTCGGGAACAAGGTGATTATTATTCTCTATTGGACTGCTGGGATAAGAAGTGAGTGGTGGATTATGATATAGGAGGCTTTCAATTTCTCCAAGATCGGCTTCAAAGTCGAGGAGACCATCATCACTTTCCAATGAAAGTGGATTGATGTGAGTAAGTTCATCGGCGAACTCCTCAAGAAGAGGATCAGCATCAAACTGTGGGAGTGATGCCTCAATATACTCAATGTCTCCATGAGATGTACAATCATCATTAAAATCTGAGAAAGTCTCAAAATGATCGTTTGAACACTCAAGAGGGGAAGGAAGATCACACATATGATCCAAAGTTCCCTGTGACTCTCTCGGGATTGGGACAAGGATCTCAACACTAGACTTTATGAATTCGTCTGATTCCTTTTCAGGAACAGTGTCAAGATGCTCATCCCCCATGTTCAAAGAGTGAGTGTGAACTTCGAGTGTGATAACAGTTGCTTGAGATGGAATCTCAACTACTGGGATATCAACTGATGAACTTGATGAATCTTTATAGAATTGAAGGATATCAAGTGTATCTTCATCATCACTATCATCAGGAATAAAACGGAACTGAGAGCTAGATTTGGCTGCTTTTTCTTTTGCAATGGATTCCGTAATAGATTTTTCAAAGGCATCTTTGGAATTTATTTTAGCAGCCTGCTCTTCAGCCAGCAATTCTTCCATGGATTTTTCATGTGTATATTTTTGAGCAAGATCTTTAACTAAATCCTTAAGTTCATCACAAATTTTCATCATATTTTGCATTTCTGGAAGAAGTGCCTGACTCAATTGGGACTGTGGAGGTTGGTCATAATATGATGTGTCAAGATTGTTACAGGGAATTGGATTCCCTGTTTGACAATCTGAGCTGAAGTGTGGACCTCCACAGTAATCACAACAGTAAAACTGATGTGGCTGTGAGTCATATGTGCTGTAGTCATAATTGTTATCAGGAACCTGCTTATAGACAAGCGTGTTTCCTGATTGACAATCAGAACTGTAGTGTGAACCACCACAGTACTCACAACAGTTAAACTGTTGAGTTTGGTTTGGTAAATCGTATGGATATTGGTCATTTTCAAAATTGTGAGTGTTACCAGAAAACTGTTCGTAGACAAACGTGTTTCCGGTTTGACACTCAAATCCTTGATGAGGACCTCCACAATATTCACACGAATATGTCAGTATCTCATGATGTGATGGCTGGTGGAATGAGTCAGCTGTGTCATGGTAGGGATAGGGATCCTGGTTATAGACAGACCCATTTCCGAACTCTACCATGCTACAGTTGGGACAATTCCCACCATTATGAGGACCACCACACCATTGGCAACCAAAATGATGTGGATACGACATATAAAAGAATAAAAGGTTCATAGAGGGTAAGAAATGAAGAATCAAAGATGTGAGAGGGTAAAGGTGAATATTTTTGGAATTTTTGGAAAACATTTTGTACAAATAAGAAAGAAAATCTTTTTGGTTTTTTGTGTTCGTTGAAAACTAATTTTAAAAAGTTTTCGTGAACTTTTTTGTTTTTATAATAAGAAAATATGAACAAAGGATGGTAAATATACAATGAGTGTATATCCAGATTCACTAATCTGTAAAACCGTTTTTTGAAAAACGAGCACAACCTCCCCAGCAGCGGCGCCAAAATTTGATCGGCTCCAAACGGTCAACCCAAATCAACGAATGTGAGTGGTCAACAAGATCAGACAGCCTGGTGCCAATTCTCCGTGGAATATAGGGTTTCCCCGGGTCGTTATGTCCCGAAGAGGTGTGATGGTAATCAAAACGGGTTTGTGATCGGGTGAATTTGGACAAAAAAGGGGTAATGAAGGTTTTGAATAATTACGCTAAGGAAATACGAATGAGAATGATTTAAACAATCTATATTAACAATAACGTGAAACCTAGTTAACCTAAAACGTAATCTAAAAACTTAAAATCAGAGTTTGCTTATAAATAAGCAGAAAAATAAGCCAAAAGGGCTTAAATAGAAGCTATCACTTTTTTTATGTTTTTTGTTTTTCTTATTTTACAAACTACTTTCACTAACGTAACCTAAATTTTAAAAACGTAAAAGTTATTTAAATAAAACGTGAGTGCGCAAAATAAAACGTGAATTTTAAGCTACGTTAACCCTACGGACATGAAAATTATATTTTTACGAACCTAATGATAAAAGAAAATTTTAGAAAAAAGAAAATTATTTTTTTGACTTTTTAATTATTTATTATTAATTAATTACTAACTAGACTTAATTAAACTAATTTAATTATAATAAATACTAAATGGAAAGTAAAAATTATAAAACTTTTTCTATAACTACATTAATATAACAGAAACTTAATAAAAATATAAAATTACCTAAGTACTAATAAATAAGCTTTTTTATAATTAATTACTTATTATTTATTTAAAACCTAAATTAAACTATTTTAATTATATTAAATACTAAACTAATTTATAAAAATATGAAATTTTTTGTATAACTACTGAATACTAACAGAAGGTTGTAAAAAATATAAAAAGGTCCTAAGCACTTATTAATAAGCAGTACAATAAGCTAATAAGTAAACTAAGCTTAATAAACTAAAATTACTATATAAATAAAAAATGAAATATACAACTTGAAAAGGACCCTAGGGCAGATGGTGCTTGGTGTGTGTGTTGTGTACCTGGCTTTTAGCTTTTTTTTACAAACATTTTTTTTTTCAATTTTTTTTTTACACAAACTCACTAAACACCTAACAAGGAACATTTTTCATAACTACCATGTTTCATGAATCTTACTAAATAAGCAGTTGAGAAAGCAAATTATAAGCAGTTTGCATAGAAGCTTAAAAAAAGAAATTTTTAGAAAACTAAAAAGCTACTAGAAATAAGCTATAAGCTAAATTATGGATGGAATAAGCTAAAGGCTAGCTAAACAGATCTAAATAACCTTAAAATAAACAGAAAAACACAGAGACTAAGGAATTAAGCACAAATAAGCAAAATTATTCACATACTAAAGCTACAAACCAAGCAGGCAGCAAGGGCAAGATTCAGACTTAAATTAAGCTTATTCAATAAGCTCAAAACCAAAATAAGCTTTGAGATGACTAGCTAGTTGTATGGGCTTTCTAGAAAGCCTAAAATCTCCAGCTGAGGTGGGGTATAGGACAAGCTAGGAGCTTGTGAAGTTGGCCTGTGAGCCACTGAAATGAGTAAACTCAGAGTCAAGCTCAGAAGCTCTAAGCTCAAAAGGAATACTTAACAAGCTGACATATGGTACAAAGGCTGAATTTAAACTTAAATGTGACTAGAAAAGCTTAGTTTGAAGGACTTACAAGTTTATGCAAGCTTATGAGCACCAACAGTAAAGGACTTATGTGATTTAAGTGAGTTATTGGAATTGAGTGATTTCAATAATAAGCTTAAAACTAAAACTCAATTAACCACCAACAAACATAGACACAAGCAAACATATACAAGCTCAAAACAATTATCAAACATCAAGAACATCCAACCAGAATATGAAATCAACAAGCTCAGATGGCTGCTGATGCATCAGCAGCATATGGGTCCAAAGGGGTGACTACTTTGAGGGCAAAACAAGCCCAATCCACCACTGATAAGCTATCTTAAAGGGAAATAAGCAAAGGCTTCTAATAGAGGAACCTAAATAGCACTAGGGGGACAGAGATAAGCAGTACTCATGAACTTATAAGCATTTAAAAAGCAATCCTAGTCCTAGGCTGCTATAAACCAAACAGACCAAAAGGGTCACTTTGGTGGCCAATATAAGCAGCAAAATAATTCCTAAAATATAAAATAAAAATGGTGACTTATAAACAAGCTGACAAATAAGCTACATATTAATTTTTAGACCTAGACACTAAGTTTTGAACAATTTAGAAAGACTTGATTGAGGGGGTGTTGGACTAGTCTCCCCTGATGTGCAGTCCTAATGGGTGGGTTGACAGGCTCAAAAAAGCCATGACACAAGCAGTGATAAGACAAAACTAGCTCAAAATCTTTCACTCTATACTACAAACAATAAGCAAAACACAATTCTAAACTTAATTCCTACTAGAACCTATCTAAAATTTTGTTGAAAAGGGTGTATCTGGGACAGGTACTGCTGAAGCAGTGGGCAAAAGAAATGGGTGAAATGTGGGATTTTTGACCCACAAAAGGTCAAGTCCATGTTACCAACTAGTAAAAACCTATTGTGAGCAAGTTTGAACCATACACAATCTGCTAAGAGACTTAAACTAAGATACTTCCTAAACTACTAGTTTGTAAAATTTCAACTAAAAGATTTTTAGAGATCACACTTAGACACTTGCATACTCCTAGAAAGTGATAAGTCCTGATGAAAAACAACTAAAGTAAATTAAGTAAAGGTGAATGAACTGGAATTGATGGCCAAAATGTTATGTGCTAAGGAAAACAGGTTATGCCAAACACTCCCTTAAGGGGAGCTGCTTGGGTTATTCAAATAGAAAGGCTAACTTTGAACTAAAATTTGAAGGAAAATGACTTAAATAAGCTAAATAAAGATTAAATAAGCATAATACAATTAAGATTAAGCAGTTAAAGAAGCCAAAAAGCAATAAGCAATACTAAGCTACGATTTCACAGTTAATGAACAATTTGCAAACTACTCAACTATATCTATCACTAAACAACCATAACTGACTTATAAGCATAAATAAGCTAGAGATAACAGAGAAAAAGCACTTGATAAGCAGAAATAAGCAGTGGGATAAGCTAATAAGCAATTAGGGAAATTTGGCAAAGTGATAAAAGAAAATTATAAATTGCATCAAGCTGAGTTTTTAAGAGTACAAAAAGTGAGAATGAAACTTAAAGACAATACAGATTTATACTAATTATTAAAACTAAATTACACTAAAATCTATTTAAACAACTAAAATCTAAAAAAATTAACTAGCCCTGCTCTCTGCTCTTCTTCTTCCTTTTATATGTGGAGATTAGGGTTTTGTGGGACCTCATTGAGCTTTCCCAGCAATGATAACAGCCATTGGATGACTTGAGGCAATATTAGCCGTTTGTGGTGTTTTGGCGGGAAAGAGGTTTTTAACCTTTGTGGCAGATATAACTTGTGGCAGGAGGCAAGCTTTAGACTGAGGTGGAGGAAAGGTAGTGTTAGGTGTGAATGGCAGGGGTAGGTGTGGTGATGATGTTGGTTTAGCAGGGTGTTGGCAGAAGTGTTGCAGGGTCACGTGGGAGGGAAGGATAGAGTGAGGTGGAGTTGGTTGACCCTGGTGTTTGACCATGTTTTAATATTACAAAGGGGTGGGCTGTTTATAGGTTGGGCTTGGGGTTGGGCCAGGGAATGGTGGTGGGTTAAGGGTATTGGGTAATAAATAAGTAAAGGGTCCATTTGGTTTAAGTTAAAAACACAAGGACCATAGTTGTAATATGCTGAAAGTGAGGGCCTGTTCTGCCAATATTCCAAAAGATATCATAAGGACCATACTAGCCAAGTTGTAATTCCCCAAAGACCATTTGTTGTAATTTTCCATTTTAAAAACATCAGGGACCAAAATTGCCAATTTGCCAAAGTACAGGGACCAAATATGTAATTTTCTCAAACTTTTCACCCAAGGACTTGTTTTGACAAATTTTGAATTCTAAAGGACTTGAGTTGACTTTTTCTTTCGTTTTAAAACTTCAGGGACTAGTTTTGTCAATTTATGAAACTTGAGGGACTGAAACTGCCAATTATGCAAACTTTGTTCATTTTTCATTTGTTTTTAAACGTTTTGCATCTAAAACATATAAAACACAATTCCTGGAATAATTTCTGTATTTTGATGCATTTCTGAGTGTTTTTGGATGTTTTGGCAGTTCAGATACGATAAAAATGATGAGTATTTACACACTCATCAGTGACTATATGCAACAAATGTGGAGTTGTGATTGTTTCAACTCCTAAATGCAAAGAAGAAAACTTCCTAAGAAACAATCCAATATCTCCTTGTGAGATTTTATGCATGATTTTTAAAGAATGTTTTTAGCATTATTCAACAATGCAAGAAAGGATAATTTTTATGTATTTCCTAGACATGAGAATAGTTTTAAAGAAAATTTGATTGGGTTTTATAGAAATATTTATGCAATAAAATGTAGTTTCCCAATCTTTAATTTTGTGCAAAATAGATTCCTAGACTCAGATATGAAGAGGTGGAAGGAAAATAAATTTTATGCAAAGAATAAGTAGTGTAAATGCAATAAAATTTAGTCAATTTGTTCCATCATTTCTAATCCTAGACACAAGTGGTTAAATAGTTCACGCTTAAGGGGTTTAGTGAATATATCTGCAATGTTATCTTTCGGTGCAACCTTTTCTATAGATATGTTTCTCTTTTGTACATTATCCCTAAGGAAGTTGTGGCGTATTTCTATATGTTTAGTCCTACAGTGTTGAACCGGATTTTTACTTAAATCTATAGCACCTTTGCTATCGCACATAATAAGAACATTTTCTAACCTAATGCCATAGTCTACGAGAGCTTGTTTCATCCATAGTGCTTGTTGACATGCCTTTCTAGTGCTTACATATTCGGCTTCAGTGGTAGAAATAGCAAGAGCAGTTTGCTTCTTGGAGAACCAAGATGTTAGGCAACATCCCATAAACTTGCAAATACCGCTAGTGCTCTTTCGATCCACGTAGTCTCCCGCATAATCCGAATCCGCATAGACAATGGTTTCTATGCCGGATCCCTTAGGATACCACAATCCTAAGTGTATAGTGCCTTTAATGTATCGAAAGATACGCTTAACCGCTTCTAGGTGAGAGGTTTTAGGATCCTCTTGAAAGCGGGCACGAAGGCAAACACCTTTTTCATCTTTACTTAGTGTTATCTACGGACTCACCTTTTTCATCTTTTGTGAGTTTCACCTCCGTAGACATAGGAGTTTTCATAGGTTTTGAGTCTTCTAGGCCAAATTTCTTAAGCATTTCGTTAATGTACTTAGATTGGTTAAAGAATATTCCATCTTCTAATTGTTTTATTTGTAATCCTAGGAAGAAGTTTAGTTCACCAATCATACTCATCTCAAACTCATCATGCATGATTTTGCAAATTCATCACACATTTCTTGACAAGTCGATCCAATTATAATGTCATCGACATATATTTGAACAATGATGAGATTTGGGTTTTACTTTTTAGTGAAAAGAGTGTTATCTACCATTCCCATGAAATAATCATGTTTAATAAGAAATGATTTTAATCGATTATACCAAGCTTTGGGGGCTTGTTTGAGTCCATATAAAGCCTTATTGAGTTTATAAACATAATCAGGTTTTGCGAAGTAAATGAATCTCGGAGGTTGTGCCACGTAAACCTCCTCATTGATAAAACCGTTAAGGAATGCACTTTTCACGTCCATTTGAAATAACTTAAAGTCTAGGGCGCATGCATAGGCAAGGAGTATTCTAATAGATTCTAATCTAGCTACGGGGGCATAAGTTTCGTCATAATCAATTCCTTCTTGTTGATTATAACCTTGGGCAACTAACCTAGCTTTGTTCCTAGTTACTACTCCATTTTCATCTAGCTTATTCCTATATACCCACTTAGTTCCTATGATGGTCATGTTCATTGGATTTGGGACTAGTTCTCAAACACCATTCGTCCTAAATTGATATAGTTCTTCTTGCATGGACATAACCTAACTTTCATCTTTTAAGGCTTCATTAATATTCTTAGGTTCTATTGCTGAGAGGAAACAAAAGAAATTATTTTTATCCTAGGCTTGTGATCTAAGGTGGTAGTGTAGGGATTGCACCAGGCTTTACCTCTCGAGGGATCTCAAGAAGCTTACAATCCCTACCAGGCAGTGTACCTGATCGATGTAGTATAGTATAATGACAAGTACCGGGGGATTGATCGTTCAGCTAGGAATAGTGTCGCTAGGACTAGAAAACCTAAAGATTAAGTCTAGAGATGATGGATGATTCTTTTTGTATTTTTATATTTTTTAGAAAGCAAATTAAAATCTCGGGTTTGAAGGATTTGGGCGGAATTAGTTGCTAGTCAACTAACCCAATACTAAGACGCAATCAAAATAAAATACTAAAATGAAAATAAAACTATATTAAACTAAAGTTGTGAGCAATAAGTGGAGAAATGTGTTTACTTAGATTTCACTACTCCCTAGATATCTTTTACACGTTAATTACTTGTTATAGTTGCGTGGATGACTTATTGTATTCCTTAATACCATTCATGGGGTGGCGTACTTAACTCCCCAATCCTATGAGTGCCTACTTCACTCCTATGTCGAGCCGGCTAAGAAGCTCCTAACATGGGATCATTAGAATTTACTCATGCATTAAATACAACCAATAAAACCTAGTACACATCGGTTCATGTTTCCTAAGACGTTCAAGCATGTTACCAATTGGAGATCTGCCAGTTTTCTTAAGCCTAACATTGAAATCATTCATCTAATACAACCATAAACAAGTAATCAACACATAATTAACATCTAGGTTTCATTAGATCTAAGCAAACACAAGATAGATCTAGCCTAACATGATGGAATCAAGACAAGCACAAGATATAGACAACCAACACATAGACATATTGATTGAATTAAAAGAATACTTATCTCAATAGCACATGTAAGGGTTCAAGGGCTAAAAACCCTTGAAAAAGCTGTAAAATACGTATATGGTTCGGCCTTAGGGTTTCTCCAAACTTGTTCCTCTTAATGAATGAAAATTAGAAAAATATATATAGATTTTAGAGGCTGACGCCGTCAAGAACAAATGGGTGACGCCGTCATCTCGCCGCCAAATAAATCCTCGGACTGCCTTGATCTACATCTGACGCCGTCATGTAGTCCACTTTTGCAGGCCGTCACACATTTAACTCTTGACGCTCTACTTGTGACGCCTTCATGTTTGTACTGGGTCGTCATGGTTTTTACTCTTGACACCGTTAGGATTGCCTTCTTGACGCCGTCACACACTGTTCCCAGCATGGAAAATTAAATCTTTAGCGTTTTCTTCACTTTTATGCTCCAAAAACGTCCAAATTGCTTCCTTTTCCAGATTTCACTCCCAAAGTACCTAAAATCACAAAAGGAATGATTTAGGGTAATATTTGATCAAATAAATTCAATTCCGGGCTTAAATGACCCCCTAAAAGTGGTTCACTTTTCGCCTCATCATATACCCTTACACTTGAGATTTGCTTGTCCTCAAGCAAATGCGCTTTTATTCTAATCAAAATACAAGTTAGGGGTTATTTAACACTAATATAAAAGTAATTACAACAAATAATCGTTCCACTAAAGACCAAAGACAAGCACGGAGGTCATATACTAGCACCTCACAAATAGTGTTTAGATACTCACATCTCTCGGGTGTAATAGAGTAATATCACAATATGGAAATGGAAAACATCTCTCACTACCTGTCATAGCAAAATAGATTACCATAGGCTTGGGAAAGGATCAAACCTCCACCACATGGCGTAAGCACCTAGGATAAACTATCAAAGAGGTCTTTTAAAGGGTTGTAACGTTAGGTGTAGGGATATGAAATACACAGTTTTGTTGGATATAGGCAGTCTTTACTGGTGGCGAGTTAACAATCTTGGTTAATTACATGTACAATATGGCGTTGCTAAGCCAAGACTAGACTCGACGTAAGCTAATAAATGAAAAATAACAAAAACATAAAATGAACATAGAATAAAAATGGATGGCAGTCCGTATGTTTTTTTTTTTCTTTTTTCTTTTTCTATTTTTTCTATTCTTTTTCTTGTTTTATCGATTTTTTTTTTTTTTTTTTTTTTTTTTTTTTTTTTTTTGCATACACTCTTACCCTACCATCCAAAATAATACATCATAGGGAATGAAAATTCCCCTTACACTTGAATTTTTACATACTTTACAATAAACTAATCTAATGACTCGAATTAAGAAAATCAAAACACTTGGAGTACTTTTAAGATTAACGCACATACGAGGGTAATAAATGATGTTCTTCCCCATTACTCCATAAAATAAGTACTTTACCCATGAGTCCCAATCATCCAAAAACAATATGTACAAGGATATGACTCGACTTAGCAACCATGTAATCAATTAGTTAACTTAGGGTTTAACAAATAACAATAATGCACTAAAGATGAGTGCATACACGGAAGGCTAAGACGATTTGGTTGTACATTTAAGTGGGGTGTAACAAATTCTTCCTTTAAGTAAGATGCTTAAAGTTAGAAACAAAAAGATAGGCTCGGAGGGGTGTACTAGGGGTTTCGTGTACTAAAAATGAGTACAACGCTAAGGTGTGGGAAAAATTAATTGACTTAACTAGCCAAGTAATATGATTTAAATGGTTAAGTAATTATAATACGGGTTTAACACAAGGGTGATCCTAATGCCTCTTATCATGTAGTAAATCCTACTACACGAATGTAGCCTCACTAGCGGTCTCGGGATGCATCACTAACGCAAGTTCTAGAATCTAAATGCTACCGGTACACTCATAAGCACTAATAGTAAATGCTTTTCCTATCAAATCTAAAGGCGAACCTCACATATTTGGGTGGAAAATTTTTCTGAATAGTACGGTTATGTGCTAGTCATACAATCTCCTATCCATGAGACGCTTGCTATGGCTAAAGTTTCACTCCTAAATGTTGTAAAAAATTTTAAAATTGGCGCTAAAATTGCACTAACAAGTATTTCTCATAGTTTTATTACACATCTACTATTGAACAAACAAACTCAAGCGAAAGTGTATCTGTAAGGTATCATCATTTTACCCTCCCCTTACACTTAAGATGAACATTGTCCCCAATGTTCAAGTAAAGAATGTAAAAGTGAAATAAGTAAAACAAATGAAATCAAATACTCCCCTGATTCGCTCGGTATGGATAATAAGGTGGCTAGGTTAAATCTTCCTCCAAGAAAATGAACAATCAAAGCTTCCCTTCCAGAAAAATAATCATCTTCTTGTCATACATAACCTGTAAATCCTGAGAAAACAGACAAGGCAACCTCGCATAAAATCGGCGGCAATCTACATAAGTTATTAAATCCTAGAAAGCAAAGTAAGATAAAATGCTTGTGGAATGAAGTTTGCAGATTTCCTGGAGATTATAAAACTTAATAATTCAACAAAAACTTTAAGACTCCGTTAGAAAAACAAAACCGGTAAAATTTCTAGATTTTTACCCGTGACGCCGTCAAGAGCAAGCTCATGACGCCGTCAGAAGTGACCTGCATAAATTCTTATGTTAAGTTTCCGGAAAATTTCTAGAAAAACTTGGTTCTACTTCCTGGAAAATCCTGCAAAACTTCATTATGACTCGATACAAGCATTTGACTCTAACAATTACGAATATACATGTTCACTTAACATTGTGGAGAATGATGATCGGTTTGTTTCTTAAAAACATATTTGGGGTTTCCTCTTACACTTATCTTTTGCAAAAATACCGTTTGGTGAAGTTAAGACTAGGCCAAAACAACAAAGTAAAGTATTTTCACTATTTAGTTTAGAAACATGATCTACCAACAATAAAAATAAAGCATGCATACGGAAGCAAATAACATACAAACAAAATAAAAATCACACAAAGCATGGGTTGCTTCCCAAGAAGCGCTTGTTTTTGTTCGAGTCACGAGCCTGACTCTACCCTTATTTAACGGAAATAGGGGAGGTTTTCCCTACACTTAGGATTAAGTGCGGGTGGAAGTAGTGATACACACCCTTAGGGTGGAAATATGCCTCGTGAGGAAGGAGTGGTGGATGAATTATATGCTCAAAGGGCTGTGCTCCTATCATCATAACCTTACCTAATTCAATTGGGTTAGTGGGCGGATTAAGATTTTCTCTTAGAAAGGGATCATCTTCTATCAATTTCAAGAGACTACTAGTTGGGGATCCATCTTGACCTAATAAACCCGGTTTAAACCCATAATGTTTCTTGTGATCAATCATAAATGGGTGATGTAAGCATGTAAGGTCATTTTCCACTCCTATATTGGTTTCCTCTCTAAAAGGCTTAGAGCCCACTACCGTTGTCCTAAGACTACCTGGACTATATAGTTTGATGGGTGGATCGGAACCTATTTCAATTCCTAAATTTTCATCCAAGGATGGAAGATTAGGTAACGGTTTTGGTTGAGGCTCCGATTCATCAAAACTAGGAACTTCCCTAAAACTAAGAGTAAGGTTATCATTATAAGTATTCAAACCTATATCCTCTAGTTGTGTTTGGTTCAAAGGTTCTACCTCTATTGGGGTTCCTAAAGTCTCTTCTACTTCATCCGAATAAGTCACGGGCGGTGTATATGCCTCAAATGATGGTAGGACTTGTGGGGTACTTGGTGGGTTTAAATTTTCAACTCTATCCTCCATCTTATCAGGATTACCAATGTGCTCAGCTTGTATTGTGGTGAAATCAAACCACCCCGTGTGCCCAGTTATCTCATCTATAGGTTTATCCCCAAACAATCTTCTTGCTTGTTCCCTTAAACTTGCTATCAATTGATCCGTAACAACGTTTGTTGGGTTGTCCATTTTCTTGGCAAGTATGGCACAATTCTCTATGGTTTCCCATGCTTCATCAACACTTAATCCCCAAAGGTCCCCATCTGCGGCATGGTCAATGTCCATTTTGGTATAGTGGTCGACACGATGGTAAAATATTTCAATTTGGGACCACAGATCGAAATTATGATGAGGGACTTTTCAGAGTAAATATTTAAAACGAGCCCATGCATCATAGATAGGTTCATCCTCATGTTGTTTAAACATCAAGATGTCATTTGGAGTGGGTGAATTTCGTGGTTGGTAGTATGGTGGATTCGCGTTCTCCATAATGGCTAACGGAATAGTCAATGGAAAGGTTTTTACAAACAAAGACACAAAGAAAAGATAGACTAAAGAAAACCTAAAAATAAAAATAAAATCTTACTAGAAAGGAATCTAGCAAGTAGACCTAATAGAAAGAGATTCTAACCTAGACAATAACTATTCCCCAGGCTGCGGCGCCAAAAACTTGGTAGCGTAGGGATTGCACCGGGCTTTAACTCTCGAGGGATCTCGAGAAGCTTACAACCCCCACCAGGCAGTGTACCTGATCGATGTAGTATAGTATAATGACAAGTACTGGGGGATTGATCGTTCAGCTAGGAATAGTGTCGCTAGGATTAGAAAACCTAAAGATTAAGTCTAGAGATGATGGATGATTCTTTTTGTATTTTTATATTTTTTAGAAAGCAAATTAAAATCTCGGGTTTGAAGGATTTGGGCGGAATTAGTTGCTAGTCAACTAACCCAATACTATGATGCAATCAAAATAAAATACTAAAATGAAAATAAAACTATATTAAACTAAAGTTGTGAGCAATAAGTGGAGAAATGTGTTTACTTAGATTTCACTACTCCCTAGATATCTTTTACACGTTAATTACTTGTTATAGTTGCGTGGATGACTTATTGTATTCCTTAATACCATTCATGGGGTGGCGTACTTAACTCCCCAATCCTATGAGTGCCTACTTCACTCCTATGTCGAGCCGGCTAAGAAGCTCCTAACATGGGATCATTAGAATTTACTCGTATATTAAATACAACCAATAGAACCTAGTACACATCGGTTCATGTTTCCTAAGACGTTCAAGCATGTTACCAATTGGAGATCTGCCAGTTTTCTTAAGCCTAACATTGAAATCATTCATCCAATACAACCATAAACAAGTAATCAACACATAATTAACATCTAGGTATCATTAGATCTAAGCAAACACAAGATAGATCTAGCCTAACATGATGGAATCAAGACAAGCACAAGATATAGACAACCAACACATAGACATATTGATTGAATTAAAAGAATACTTATCTCAATAGCACATGTAAGGGTTCAAGGGCTAAAAACCCTTGAAAAAGCTATAAAATACGTATATGGTTCGGCCTTAGGGTTTCTCCAAACTTGTTCCTCTTAATGAATGAAAATTAGAAAACTATATATAGATTTTAGAGGCTGACGCCGTCAAGAACAAATGGGTGACGCCGTCATCTCGCCGCCAAATAAATCCTCGGACTGCCTTGATCTACATCTGACGCCGTCATGTAGTCCACTTTTGCAGGCCATCACACATTTAACTCTTGACGCTCTACTTGTAACGCCTTCATGTTTGTACTGGGTCGTCATGGTTTTTACTCTTGATGCCGTCAGGATTGCCTTCTTGACGCCGTCACACACTGTTCCCAGCATGGAAAATTAAGTCTTTGGCGTTTTCTTCACTTTTATGCTCCAAAAACGTCCAAATTGCTTCCTTTTCCAGATTTCACTCCCAAAGTACCTAAAATCACAAAAGGAACGATTTAGGGTAATATTTGATCAAATAAATTCAATTCCGGGCTTAAATGACTCCCTAAAAGTGGTTCATTTTTCGCCTCATCATAAGGGTTCTTTGATTAAGGCTTCCTATTATATTATCTAATGGGTGTGATTTAGATTCCTTAATATTTACTACTTCGTTTTCTTCTAAGTCTATGTTTTCAATATTATTTCCTAGGGGTTTTGCTTTACTAACCTCAGTAGCTTCTTCTTCAACTAGGTCATCATCTTCTATTGGCAATGTTTTAGAAGGTGGTGGTGTTTCATCGAATGTTACATTTAGTGATTCTTCTACTTTCATAGTGTGTTTATTGAGTATTATATATGCTTTACTATTTTATGAATATCCTAGAAATATTCCTTCGTATGATTTTGGATCAAACTTAGTAAGGTATTTCCTAGTGTTTAAAATATATAACATTTACTTCCGAATACCCCAAAGTAGCTTATGTTAGGTTTTCTACCTCTTAACAACTCATAAGGAGTTTTTCTTAAAATTCTCCTAATTAATACTCTATTAATTATATATGTCGATGTATCTACGGCGTGACACCAAAATTTTTGTGGGATGGATTGTTCATTTAACATTGTTCTACTCATTTCTTGTAGTGACCTATTCTTTCTTTTTACTACGCCATTTGATTGAGGAGTACGAGGAGTGGAGAAATTGTGAGATATTCTATTTAAATCATAATATTTCCCGAATTGTACTTCGTTATCAAATTCCCTACCGTGGTCCGTCCTAATAGATACTATTGTGCATCATAATTTATTTTGAACCATTTTAATAATTTTTTCAAATTTTTCAAAAACTTGGGTTTTGTCACTTAGAAACCTAGTCCACGTGTATCGTGAATAGTCGTCTACTGTTACTAAGGTATAATGGTTTCCTCCATAGCTACGCACAGCGGATGGACCAAATAGATCCATATGTAATAATTCTAGGCACCTAGTAGTGGATACTATATTCTTAGCTTTGTGACTTGCATGAGCTTGTTTTCCAATTTTACAAGCATCACAAAAGTGTTTGTCATATCTTAGGTTAGGCAAGTTTCTAACTAATTCCTTAAAGGCTAAAGATTGTATTTGTTGCATGTTTGCATGTCCTAATTTCCTATGCCACAAAGTGGAGTTTTCGTCTAGGGTTGCTAGGCATATCCTATCTTCCGGTTTGTTTCCTAGTTTCATAACATATATGCCTCCTTTCCTAATTCCTCTACCTATGACTTTTCCATTCTTAACTATTTCGCTATCCCTATCAGTAAAGGTAACCCTACATTTATTATCGCATATTTGTCCTATACTAAGTAAGTTATATGTTAAATTATCTACATGCTCAACATTTTCAATAGTAAGTGAGTCTTCAGAGATCGTACCTTTGCCAATGATTTTTCCATGCAAATCACTACCGAAAATAACATTACCTCCATTGTATGCCTTGTATGTAGAAAATAGCTTGCGGTTCCCCATCATATGCCTCGAACATCCGCTATCCTTGATCCATTCGTCGGGCTCCAAGTCTATTCCTAAGCATATTTCATCGGTCGCTTTGGCTACAAGAAATTTTTCGTCTCTTGGTTTTCCACTTCTTCTTTGTCACTATCACTCCATGTTCCGATAACGAAGGCGCCTTGATAGTCATAACCCGGTGGCTTTGGACATTAGCCAATGAGATGATTTGGACTTCCACATCTAAAGCAGTTTCTTTTCCCGTAGTTATCGTTTCTATTTCTTCGGAATGACTTTCTTTCGTCTCGTGGTGATCTAGTGAATCTTCCTCGTCTTTTGAAGAATTTCTTGAATTCTCTTACGGCCATTGCATATTCTTCGTCTTCACTATCGTCACTTGAATCATCATCGTCACTAGGTTACTTTTTGGCTTTTAGAGCAAGAGATTTAGTTTGTTCTTTCTTGCCTTTGACCGTTTCCGAATCTCTACTTATAATTTCTTCATGGATCTTCAAGTTGCCAATAAGTTCATCAAGTGATAACGTCATCAAATTCCTCGATTCTTCAATTGCCGTGACCTTAGCTCGCCACTTTGGATGCAATGCCCTAAGAAATTTCCTAACACAATTCTTACTAGAAAAGGTCTCATCAAGTGCTTTTAAACTTGTGATAATAGTGTTAAATTTAGCAAAAGCATTATCTATTGATTCCTCTTCCAGAATCGTAAATTGTTCATATTGTTGAACAAGAAGATCTATTTTGTTGTCTTTGACTTGACTATTACCTTGGTGAGTGATTAGTAGTGAATCCCAAATTTCTTTTACGGTTTCACACATAGAAATTATTTCATATTCTTTGTGCGGTAATGCATTATAAATTACCATTTTAGCTTCGTTATTTTTGGCTAGTTTCTTTTTCAAATCATCATTTTGTTTTTCAAAAGGTACAATTTCATCCATTTTAGTTTCTGGATTATTTTGAATAGGGGGAAAATCACCAAATGTAATAACATGCCAAAGGTCAAGATCTTTAGATTTCACATAAGTTTCGAATCTATTTTTCCAATATAAAAATCCTTCACTTTCGAATAGTGGTGGTCTTTGCATAGATTGCCCTTCTAAATATTTTTCAGATTCCATAGATCGTTACAAGTTTTAAAATATAATATATTTTAAAAAATCTTGTTTGACCTGGCTCTGGTACCAATTGCGGAAAACTAGAATGGGGTTGAATAGTTTTATGTCCTTTTAATTTTATATAAAATAACTTTGTTTCAAAAAGGTTGATTCGAGTTTATGTGAAATCTACTCTTGTACAATATAAACAAGTATATATAAACTAAATAGCAAAGTAAGTAAAGAAGTAAATGAGAGATGGAAAGATCGAACCGCAAGACAAGAGATTTATAGTGGTTCGGCTACAAGGACACCTTCTTTGCCCTACTCCACAACACAACTTCTACACAACTTCTACACAACTTCTTCACATCTTCTTCACAACTTCTTCACTACTACTTCACAACTTCTTCACACCTAGTAACTAATTAATTACACTACTTCTTCTTCACACCTCTATTTCTTTCACACCTAGATTACTTCACAACTCCTCTATTTACACACCTTGCTAACCTAACTTCTTATACTAGCTTTTATCTACTATTCACAACTTATACACAAAATGGATATATATGTGATGATGCACAAACAACTTGAATATGGAGGTCACAACAAGTTGTAATACTTCTTGTCTTGATGAGGTGAAGTATTCTTCTCTTGCACTAGAAGTGTTGAAGCTTGAATCACTTGGAAACAAAAGCTTATGATTATATGATCAAAGGATTTTAGAGAATAGAAATGGAGATTTAGATCAGAAAGTTTTTAGTGCAAAAGGTGAGGAAAAAATCCAGAAATAGTCCAATATTCATAGGGGAGAAAATATTGTGAAGGAGCGTGGCCGGTCCCCTTAATAATTAAGGGGGCCGCCTAACAAAATTAAGGGGGCCGCCCATATGAACGTTGCCCAGAATTGTCTTTGTGTGAGGAAGGTTTTTCTGGTCCATTTTTGTCATTTTTGGTTGAAAATTTGAATTAATATATTTATAATGATTTATACATATCTTTTTATTTCCAAAAATGATTTTATAAAAGATATAAAATGTTTAGTGACATTTTATAAAAATTCAAGTGTTTAATAAAAATGTTCCTTTGATCATAGAATGCAATATACACTTTGTTTATTCATACCTTAAGTGATTTGGATGTTAAGTGAATATTTACCACTAAATACTTGTTTACGACATGATTTTTAGTTTAATGGGTTTACGTTTTGTGATTATTAAAACATAGAGATATCAATAAATGTTAATAATGTTTTTGAGCATTATTTATATTAACAAGTTATAAAAGCTTCCATAAACCCGTGTGACAAACAAAACTTGTTTTATAAGATAACTTATTTTATTAGCTCAAGCCCCTATAAAGTCACACCAAACTAGGGAAGGCAACGCGGCGGGGTGACTATCCCCAATCCTAATTACCAAAGTTTTCCCCAAACCTGCCCCGATCCCCATCGGGGCGTGATGCTACCTCGAACCAGCCCTGTCTTAGTCGGGATCTCATCGGGGTATTCTCTTTGGGTGCAATTCTTGATCAAAGCAGCACCATTTCACATTTATAATTATTTTTGGATTGTTAGCAATAATTTGAAAAACTAGAAACCTGTTAATAATCAATAAAAAAAAAAAAAAAAAAAACATTATTAAGTTTTCAACCATAGTATTATACATAAACATGATAAATTACACCGCAAAAAATTACGACTTAAAAATATAACATTAAACAAGTTTCTATAATAATAATTTTGCAATCTTACAACAATAAAAACTAATAATATTAGAGAAATATTCTTTATTACATAAATAGTAACAAAATACTATATAAGTATAAATATATTTGTATCTGTGTATATTTCATTCGGACAGGGCGGGCGGGAGTGTTAATAACCCGCTTATGCCCCAAACCTGATTAAAATCCCCGTTTAAGCCCCAAGCCCGCTCCATAACCCGATATGCATTCCCCACCCAACCTCAATTAGTTCGGATTTCCCCGTTGAGTGCGTTTTTTTTCCATCCCTACGCTAAACACAACCTTCATTTTGTAAATCCCACCCTTGTTTACGGAGTAGCTTATAAGCGTGAAAAGTTTGAGCCCACGGGGAAGTAAGCAACATGAATTGGTGCGCTTTTTCTACTCTTGCTCGTTGCTTTGTGATCTCCATCAACTTTATGAGATTCTTTCGAAGCACTGATCTTGTTATTCCCTTCATCATCGACTACCTTGTTTGAACCCGAGAAGCAACTGGAGAAACTAGATACAATTGCCATCTTAACTGAGAGAAACAATGATCTGGGAACTTTTTTTTAAGTGTTTTAGCTTTTATAATCTTAGTATGTATTTTTCTAGTCTGTTGTTATTGATGAACTCATAGGCACATTTTTGCGATATTTATACACATGATCTCTATCATATTTTTCCTGATATCCCTTGGCTTGAGGAAGAGGGCTTTGAAATTGGTCAAATGTGTTTTTGTTTCAAACGTGTGTTTTGACTTGAAACGAATGAATGACATTTTAAAATGTTCTTGTGCTAGAATGCAACGTTTTTATGCCTTGGCCACCAAGGGGAGATAATTGTTTGTATTTAGTTAAATTATAAAATTCACTTAACTATTGTAAGCAACTAAGCATACAAGTGATACAACGCCTACAATATATTTTTGGGGTTTTTTTTTAGCTTCGGCATCAATTACATGTGGTAAAATTCACACTATTGTAAGCTTTAATCTCCATCAATTTCTTTTTTTCTGTTTGTTCCACTACCTTTTTTTTATTATTATTATTATTATTTTCATTGTTAAAACTTGCATAATATAACACCAATTTAAAAGTTCGGAAATTAACAGTCGTAGTATTTTGAACATAACTTTTTAAACGGAATTCTAAAAGTTTCACCGCTTTCCCATAAAAAATTGACATTCATAGCTTTCCAACCATGTATAACACGTTATATTTCAACTTCTAGATTAGACCACTTAATTCGTTGAAGATGGACAAAACACGAAAAAAAAAACTTCCCCCCTTTTGTGGGTATTGATAATTTACACTATAAAATCACATATGATTTTTAGTGTGAGTTTAAAAATCACATATGGCTCACAGGTGGGTTGAATCAAATGGAATGGAGAGAGTATTTTTTTTTTGGACAGATTTATGGTGCGAATCAGAACCTTTACAAGTAGCTTCTCGAGATTATTCGTCCTTGAAAAGACCAAAGATTGTCGAGTCAACAACATAACTGAGCACCTTGTTTTTGGTCATATTGTGGCACTCAACTAGAGACATCATCCAAAAGGAGTTCGTGAAGAAGAAGATATTATCAATCTCTGATGTGAGCTTCAGAGTGTTAATTTATGTGATCAACTAGATCGCTTGCAACGGATGTTGGATGACACATGAACCTTTAGTGTCAAATATGAAACTAGGTAGATATATAACCTCATTTTTCCAAATTATGGAGAAAATTTTAAATGGAACACGCACATATCCCTATCAATGTTAATATATGTTTTGGAGAGTATATCTTAATTGGGTATCAGCGGGACTTAACCTTTAAAATAATGGAATTATTTGTCCTTCTATGATGTGCCCGATATGCAACCTTGAACCTGCGCAATCTTACCACTTGTTCTTTCAATGCTCGATGTCCAACACATTGTGTTTGAAAATCACGAACTGGTGGGGCTTAATATTTCCACAAGACCTATCTAGAGAATCAATCGGGTGTTCTGTTTCCGCTGCTCAACTTCAGGGTACAATTGCTTTGGTGTTTGATGTTGTGTATCATAGTGCCATTTAGTTGATATGGTTATTCCGTAATGACAAGGTTTTTAACACATCAATAGCTTCTCCATATGTCCTATTCCATAAGCTTCAGGCACTAGTCTTGAATTGGATTGCAAGCGGGTGCAAGAAAATTAAATTGCTTTGGCTAGATTGGACTGGATTTTAATCCTCAAAAAGCTTGTTGTTAACTTTTTCCCATGTCTTATGCAGCCACTCCTAGCTTCTCGCTAGCTTTTAGTTTTTATATATAATTCATTACTACGTATTTATTTTCGTTAAAAAAATGTAAAGAGTTGGAACATGAAAAGAAAATTTAATACAATTCTATTAATACAACTTACTTGTGAATTTTATTTTGTGAAAATTGTGTAAAACTAATATTTATCTTTTAAGATATATACCATCTTGAACGTATATGTGGAGTTTCAACGATCAATCCTTGCGAATAGATCTGAAATATAGAGTATGATACGGCCAATTAACAAATTTCAATTCAAATACAATATGTTTATTACAACAAGAAGCTTTACCATAATTTATGCAAAGACTATATATAATCTTTATTTTCAGAATCTGTTAAGTGCGGGAACTGCGAGAACTACAATTTTACATTAGAAAACACGCATGTTCATATAAAACATGTATTTTTTCTTATATTCACCTTAATAGTTAATACACATACATGTGTAACATACATGTTCATATAAAACCCTGTTAAGTACAACATATCAATGCAAAATGGTTTTAAATGAACATGTATGTTACGCAGGTATTTGTATTAAGGTGTATGTAAGAAAACATACATGTTTTATATGAACATGCTTGTTTTCTAATGTAAAATTAGAGTTCTCGCAGTTCCCGCACTTAACAGGGTTATGAAAATAAAGCCATATATATATATATATATATATATATATATATATATATATATATATATATATATATATATATATATATATATATATATATATATATATATACGTTTTACTAAAAAGTTCTCATGATCAATGACTGGAAGATAAATCCACTATAGTAGTAGACTTCACGTCATAACATCAGACCGTTGTTCGGTTTATAAGTGTGAGAAGTTTGAGCCAACGGGGAAGTAAGCAACTGGAATTGGTGCGCTTTTTCTACTCTTACTCTTTACTTTGTGATCTCCATCAACTTTATGAGATTCTTTCGATGCGTTGATCTTGTTTTTTCCTTCATCGACGACCTTGTTTGAACCCGAGAAGCAACTGAAGAAACTTGATCCGATGGCCATTTTATATGAGAGATCGGAACAATGAAAATGGAAACTTTGTAGGTTTTAAGATTTTATTAGCTTGTGTATGTAGGGTTTTTGGAGTGTGTTGTTATTGATGAACACATAGGCACATTTTTCAGAAATTTATACACAAATTTTTCTGTCCATCAGTTTCTTGGAAATATCTCGATATCTCTTGGTGTGAGGAAGAGGGTTTCAGATCGAATTGATTGGTCCTATAAGTTTGACGAGAAATGTGTACGTGTTTTGACATAAATGGAAGCAGTGATGAATTGAAACATGTCACTTTAAAAGTTCTTATGCTAGAATCCAACATTTTTTAGCCGTGGCCACCAAGGGGAATAATTATAAGTTTTCACTAGTTTAAGCTCCTGCATAACTTGCTTATAAAATTTTGTAATTTTTCTATTTAAATTATATTTTGGTAAATATTGTTCTTTACACTCATATAATATACTATAAACTTCTTGCATACATATTTTGATTCTTGGCCTATTTTTTAAGTAAAATTTGTGTATTTGATTTTAAAACCAAAACTGGTCATTTTGAACTTAAAAATACTTATAAATCTTATCTGAAAAGTTACTACCTAGATGTACAATCTTTCCGTCTTTAAACTCTTTCTGTTTCTTCTTCGTTCATGCATGTTGCATTGCATGTGCCATTGTTATTTTATTTTTTCGATTGATTATCATACTATATTATAATGGAGGAAGACCTACTATTAATAGAAATACTTAAATTAAGTAATACAACTACTAAAGCTATAAGTACAACAACTAATGCTATTTATAAAAATTCCCCTCATATTTAATTCTAACATAAAATTAATACTAACATTAAATACAATAAATAAATCATTATATACATTAAATACAATTAATTAACTGGTCAATAAATATAATTAATGCACTTATTAAAACACTACTTACATATGAAATACAAATTATCAAGCATATTGTACAACCAACTTAAACACATTCCTGCATTAAATGTCACTAATACAAATAATAAAGCATATTATACAAATATTCAAGCCCGAACGGGCAATGGGCCAATGGACACGAGCTAAATGAAATTTCTGATATCCGTAAATATATTGTCAAAAAGAACATAATAAACTAAAATATGTTCACATATTGTAAAACCAAGCAAACTACTAAACAAAAAAATAAAATAAATAATAAATAAAATAATACAAACTAAGCAAAATTTCATCAAACTTTTGCTCTAAAAAACTAATCAGTAAAGCTATTGCCAAAAAACGTACAAATAAAATATATTATTAGCCGTAAAAATTAAATTACAGGATGCATGCAGCTGCATCACGCGAGGACCCTGCTAGTCTTTATAAAATAAGTAACACCCTTTCTATGCATTGTTATTTCGGAAAATGAGATTTCCAACTCTTGTAATTCAACCATATTTCTTGTAAGTTACGTGCTTACAAAAACGAAATAAATTCAGAAACACAATTATAATATTTTGCCAATCTAGGAAATCTAAATAGTAAACAGTAAATAATAAACACTTCATAATCTTCTAACGGATAAAAGAAACTTGACCAAGTTGCGGGTCACAATTTTATCTCTTTCATCTTTATAGAATACTAGCTTCAAGACCTGCCTGATGGGCGGGCTAGCTCTATAATTTTATTTGATTAATATTAGACAATTTATATTTAAGTTTGATTATCCCAAAAGACCATAGCATATATGTAATAAATTACACAAATACATAAGCATACAAAATATGTTTAATAAACGAAGTTATATACCCGCACTTTGCTTCGGGTTGTTTGCATACGAAAGTATTATCGGCACCATTGGTATACGTCTCGTTAAGATATTTAGTTTTTCCCTTTCTATTCTTAATTCAAACATACCACCTGGGAAGGAGATACAACCCATTTAGATATAAAACTTCTTAGCTAACATCCACTCTTGGGACTATAGAGCAACATATAAGTTGAAAAAAAAATGATGCAACAAAATCATCAATATGGGCACTACGAAAAAAAATCAAACATTCTTACAATTGATCGGTAAAATCATTTAAACAAATAACACTTTAAAAATACAGAACTATCAATTATTGGGTCTTGTAACTCGGCTATAAAGATTCAATTAACTAATATTATAGTGTTTGTTTTTGCTGGAAAGTTCAACTAGTTTCCTGCACTTTTGTTTCTGAAGTTGTTCTCTGCTGCACTTCATTTGCAGAGATGCAATGCTTCAGCCGCTAAATCAATCCGTTAGCTTGCCTATTTGTTGGCAATGTAGATTAAGCACATCGTAAGATTGATTCGAAAGCATGTAAGCAACAACAATGCATACCAAGGCGCGCTCCAACATGTGGTAATGCCACATATTGGAGAGTTTGGCAAATCTGATTATTCAAAAAAAGCTAATGTGATTAAAAAGTACATTTTTTTGGAAAGAGATACTGAAAACTTAATCCACTAATCCAAAAAGTTTAAAAATTGTCTCTATAAGATTCAGCGATAGCAAGTTACACATACCGTTGCTAATAGCATTAACCGAAGATGTCTCGAAAGATCAGTCATCACATCCGGATTCAACTGATGCACCACAATTCTCACAGCATGAAAGTTCTGCAAATATAGACAACACGCTACCTTAAGATTGTCTGATAAGGATGATTGGTCTTCTGCATAGGTGTGTGAGAGGCCTTCAATAAGCTTATAAGAAACTGTTGATGCAAGTATATATATATATATATATATATATATATATATATATATATATATATATATATATATATATATATATATATATATATATATGTATATATATATATATATATATATATGTATATATATATATATATATATATATATATATATATATATATATATATATATGTATGTATATATATATATATGTATATGTATATATATATATATATGTATATATATATATATACATTGTTCTAAAAGGCGCGCCAAGGCGTCGCCAAGGCGCGAGGCGTGGCCTCGCCGCCACGAAATAGACCATGGCGGCTGCTCTAGGCGTGGCGTGGGAAAAGGCGTGACAAGGCGTGAAAAGGCGCGCCTTTTGGTAAGGCGTGGCGCGCCTTTTTGAAACAGTGTTGGTTTTTTTTGTTTTTTTTTAATTATTATTATTATTTTAATAACTATTTGAACGATCATTTGAAATTTGGGCTATTTGTTATTTGGGTATGATAATTATATAATAAGTAGTAGTTAAATGTCTAATATAGTAGTCCAAATGTATATGAAATATGATATTATAACATAAATGATAAATATATAAATATTTTTTCGCCGCCTTAGTCACGCCGCAAAAAACGTCATGGCTTCGCCATGGCGCGTAAGGCTTGAGGCGTGGCCTTGCCGCCACGCCACGCCTCACGCCATTTATAACATTGTATATATATATATATATATATATATATATATATATATATATATATATATATATATATATATATATATATTCAGCCAAAATATTTTCATTTGCTGAACGCTTGATCACAATATATAGTCCTGTTCTAGTGAAATGTACTAACCTCTTTTGATGTACCAATAATGAGAAATAAGGTCAACTTTGCTTTAATTGATCGAAGGTAAGTTTCTAATATCATATCTAAAAGTATCATACATGTGATTAAAAATCCAATTTAGCATAACATATGAACAAATGGTACACAAATAGATATATGGTGTCTTAGTCAAAACCTTTTTTATCAAATGTAGTTTAGTCTCTACCATTCTAGTACTGAAAGTACCATACCTAATTTTTAAGATTAACCAAGATGAATTATCAAATGGTTTACATTGTCTTCACAACTTCAATAAACAAACATCGAATGTAGAAAAAAGCAATGGAAAATACCTTCAGTTTTGACCTCTATCTCTTTCAATCTCTCCATATATGAAGTTGCATTTATCGCTGTCGTTCCCGTTTGCTTCCGCCTATTCTCTTGCCGCAAGCTTAATGCAATACTCGACTGAAAACAGTTGCAATACTAATAGCATTTAACAATGCGCGACCCTACAACACTTGAAACATAACAACATTATACAGCAAATATCCAGTAGGTAACTAAGAATACAACAGGATAACAATAGCACAATAAAAGACTACAGCAAACAAACCTAAAGAAACTCCATAGATAAGTAATATGCTTGTTTCACATGATACTTTTCATGGTGTGCGTGTGTGGCATTCCAATTAACGATTAGCCTACCACGAACACTTTCAGCGGTTGCGTAGAACGTCTTTGGAAGCTCAAATTTGTCATGAGAGAATGATGGCGTAATCTCTGCTGGTATTTGATGCTTGATATAACCAATTCAAAATCAGGAACGACTGTACCATTACTTGAAGCATCCATTGTTTGTGCACAATTTCCTACACGATTATTCCATGGCATTAACCCTTTAAGAAAACAGCTCCAATTGGGTTAATTTAGTCGTTAAAGTTTGCAAATGTGTTCATATATGTCTTTAAATAGTAACAAAACCCAAATTCAGCTTGTAAATATTTCACCAAAATCGCATATCACAATTTTTCACCAATTTATGTCTAATACTATTGCGGGATGCAGTCAACTAAACCATATAAATTTTGTCATAGGAAAATTAGAGCACTTGATACCTCATAATTGCTAACTTTTTAGAATCAGTAGAGTCTATATAAGCACAATTATTATGAAATTCTATGTACAATTACTACTTTTGAACAAACTTTAAAAAAGATAACTAAAGTTTAGAAATCAATGAAACTATATATTAATCAATCATATCGTAGATTTTGTTTTGTAATTAGCAATACACAAGAAAAAAGTATATAATAAAAACAACCATTGAATATAGTTGTCATGTAAACATAATGATGCATATATGTAGCTACCACAAACATAAACTTCAAGTATAAATGCATAAAAGGGTTCAACAACTTACAATTTAGCAGATGTTGTTGAAGCTCCCTCAAGTCGATCTGATCATTAATCAAAACACCTAAAGTGACCTAATTCAAAAAGCCAGAAGAAGAGGTATCAACATATGTGAGACTAAAATAAACATATATGACTTTCAGTCTTACAATACGTCATTGGCGCATTTTATCAAACACATGATAGGCATATATGAGCCTTAATAGCGAATAAAATAGGATTTAATAAGAGAAATCAGTATCACACTTAAACACTAAACCCACCATAGAGGTGAAGGTATAATAAAAAGAGAGATATGCTTTTGAAAATGGTTTGGATCTTGAATCAAAATGTAAGTATCATATTGAAAGTAAACAAATTTAAACATACTTTCCTACATTATTATTTAGTGCATATCAAAAATAGTTTCATACATTTCTCTTAGACATTCTATCAAACATCTTCCACGCAGCCTTCAGTTCTTCATATCACATCCTTGTAAACCATAAAAAGTGAATCAAAAGTATCAAAATCTACATCAATCATATTTTAGAAACAATACTGCATCAAACCTGTCACTACAGAAGAACAATATTGCATCAAAATTGAAACAATATTGCTTCAAAATATTAATTAATGATTTAATATGTGGTTTTAGACAGAGATGATTGTTCTACATTGATTACAATAACTTGATTCATTCTTCAAAATCATCTTCATAAAACCTTAAAGGTTGAACTTTTGATATTAGGGTTTGAATTTTAACAAAAACTGTAAATTAACATACCTGTATCATTCGATAATGGTAAAATTCAATGACCGAATATCATGTTGTAGGTTATGAATTTCATCACTTTCTCCACACAAATTGATCATTCGATTGGCATGTGCAATTTTTGTTTGCGATGTGATACACAATAATGAATTGTCACCGAGCTTACTGGAAAAGTTTATTTTAGTGAATTTGCAAAAATAAATAAATCAAATATTGATTCACTTCCCTAATTTATCTCCCATTTTTTCTCCAGAAGTTGACTTTAAAATTTTCAAAAACTTTCTAATAGTAGTGCATTTCCACGTGTCATTTTTATAGAGTTTTGGGGTGATTTTTTGCCTCTAAAAATAGCAATCAAACTTGTGTTTTATATAGGTTGGGATTGATTAAGTTGCGGGTCACACGGGAAGGGATCCTTGTGGCGCAGGAACACCGCCGCCGTCCCCTGGATCATGCATGGGAAGGGTCTTGTGGGTGAAAGTTTCACGCACGGGATCGAGGAGGCAACGGATCTATTTTTGACCGTTGGAGGAGGCAACGAATCTTTTTTTTTTTGAGTTTATATATTGGACAAAATGGAACATATAGACAATAAAAAATACATACCGAGAATCAAATTAAATTTTTGAGCACAAAAAAATTCATACCGAGAATCAAAAATGGAGCGTGGCAACAAAAATAGAGATCCTACAAAAAGTGGTCGTGGATCGAGAGGCGTAATTCGTCCTCTAATTCAATCACAACCCGGTTACGAATCATCTTCTCAATTAGAACCCGGTTACCACCCCAAATGTATACTCAATCTCCACTATTTTTCTACACCCAACAACCCCTCCTGCAAATTCCTACTAACTTCGACCCGTTTGAGCCGCGCTATACCCAACAATCAACACCGCAAATGCCTACTAACTTCGACCCGTATGAGCCGCGCTATACCCAACAAAAAAGGCGTGAATGGGTGAGCGAACCGTTACCCGTTCGTGATGATACCGATGATGATGAAGATTCGACCATGTTGACATGGTACCCGAGACACAACCAATTAATGAAGAAGCCGTAGTGGTCGAACAAGATGTAGAAGTCGAAGAAGTCAAAGAGGAGGTGGTAACTAAAAAATAGTCAATAAGATTTGGACGCCCGAGGAGGAGGAGGCATTAGCTAAGGCTTGGATTAAAATTTCAGTAGACAAACAAGTTGGCGACCGTCAAACAAGGGAAGGATTTTGGAAGCGAGTTCTAAAGCATTTTAAAACCCTTGTGCCGAGAACCCAACGCACTAACGATCAATTGAACTCGAAATGGACTCTTATGAACGTGGCTATCGCTGCATTCAACGGTTACTTCCAACAAGCGGTATATTTTTTACATATGTTATATATATATAGTTAAATAGCCCGGTTGCCCTGCGTCTAGGCATATTTAGCCCAATTTTGAAATATACTCATTTTAGCCAGGGTTGCCCTGGGCAACAATCGTTATAGCCACCCGAATGTGACAAGTGTCATTTTTGGGGGGCAACTTTTGTGTTTTTTGGGCAGCTTTTGTAAATTTTGGGCAACTGGAGGACATGTGTCATCTTGCGGTTAGCTATACGCTTGTTGCCCAGGGCAACCCGGGCTAAATAAAGAATATTTCAAAATCCGGGCTAAAAATGTCTAGACCACAGGGCAACGGGCCATTTTGGTAATTATCCCTATATATATATATATATATATATATATATATATATATATATATATATATATATATATATATATATATATATCGGAAGTTTTATATATATACTTGTATTACATTGTTTTATATATACTTGTATTATATTGTTTTATAAATATGTAGGTGCGCTTGAAAGAAAGTGGGTGCGACGATCTTCATGTTTATGAGAGAGCCCAACTCGATTTTGAAAAACAATTTAGGAAAGATTTCTCGCATTCTAAAGCATGTCACATTCTCAAAGATCAAGCAAAGTGGAGAGAACAACCGTTGGTTAGTCAGACTCCAGAATCCACGGGATCGAGCAAGAAAAGAAAGTCGTCGGAGTCAAGTAGCGCTCAAACGCC
This sequence comes from Artemisia argyi, assembly GCA_030686995.1. Classification (NCBI taxonomy): domain Eukaryota; kingdom Viridiplantae; phylum Streptophyta; class Magnoliopsida; order Asterales; family Asteraceae; genus Artemisia; species Artemisia argyi. Next base: position 160,657,729 of record CM060697.1, on the reverse strand, counting down.
AACAAACGAGACGCTAATAAACATGGAAGATTTCGACTGTGACTTACCGAACCTCAACGAGAACCCAACTCTATCACGTCAATCGAGAGGCAAAAAAAAGGTGAATTCTGGATATTCAAGCTGAAGTTCGATGTGTGATACCCTTGCAAGGTACACGGCCGAAAAGCAAAGTTTATTGATGGCGCAGTTGGAGGTTCAAAAGAAATATGACGCAAAATATTTCAAGTTTATTGATGGGGAGGTCTACAATCGTGACATGAAGTTCGTTATGGAGCCGCACGACAATATCCCAGACCCGGCTTTTAAGGAATTTGTCATCAAAAGGAAACGCGATATATGCGCACAATACAGTTGGCCATGTAGTTTGTAGGATTTAATGTTTTTACGTTAGTTTTATGTTCGGTTTTTAATTTTAATAGAACTTTAGTTATTTTATGTTTTTAGTAATATTATGTATTTTTTTTATTATTTTGATGGAACTAAAAAAAAAAAAAAAAAAAAAAAAAAAAAAAAAAAAAAAAAAAAAAAGTGAGTGAAGGGTGAGTGATCGGATGCCAACAAAAATAAGGATGAGTGATGAAAAAAGTGAGTGAATGATGCTGAATAAGAGGATTAAATGGGAGTGAGTGATGAGAGAGAGAGAGAGTGCAACAACGTTTGCCAACCCCCTAACTAATTGAATGATTCATGCCTTCCATGGTATTAATGTCATGTCACCAAAAATACGTCACACCATGAACACTTTAGTCACTGAACATGAGTCAATATTTAATACTCCGTATCCTTTTACGTCTCATTAAGGTAATTGAACATCAGGACATGCCCAAGGGAAATGAACAAGTTTGTTAGTCATAAATATATATTGAATGCTTTTCTTACATTGTTTTGTACAAGTACGAAATGAAAAACTTGAAAGGATATGATGTAAAGTGTTTTTCATGATCATCACCTGCTAATCATGATACAAATTATAGCTAATCATAAATCAATCATAATAAATGTCTAATCAATCATAATAAATGTACACAGACTAATACTCTCCCGCAATTGGAGCGGGAGGAAACCGGATGCTCAAACTGGATCTAAACTCTTCAAATAAGACCGAAGGAAGTCTCTTGGTGAAGATATCTGCGTACTGATAACGGGAGGGTATATGGAGAATGTGTACCCGACCACAAGTAACCAAGTCACAGACAAAGTGTATGTTAATCTCGATATGTTTGGTCCGTTGATGCTGAACAGGGTTGGCAGACAGATAGATGGCACTAACATTATCACAGTAGACCAGAGTGGCAGTAGAAAGGGGAGAATGCAGCTCATGAAGAAGGTTGCGAAGCTAGGCAGTCTCAGCTACAACATTAGCAACACCTCGGTACTCAGCTTCGGCACTTGAACGGGAGATGGTGTGTTGTCGCTTGGAAGACCAAAAGAGTAGATTATCACTCAGAAAAACACAGTAGCCCGTGGCATGTGGATGAGCAACCCGCCCAGTATGCATCTGTATATCTAACAAGAGAAGTGGTAGATGATGAGTATAGATGAAGACCAAAATCCAAAGTCCCTCGTACGTATCGTAAAATATGCTTAAGGGCAGCTAAATGTGGCTAACTAGGATCATGCATGTAAAGACAAATTTATTGGATAGCATAGTAGAGATACGGTCTGGTAAACGTGAGACACTAAAGACCACCTGCAAGGCTGTGATATAAAGTAGGATCTTGAATTGGAACACCTTTGGGACCCAACTTGGATTCTGTATCAACTGGTGTTCGAGAAGGGTTACAGTTGGCCATGTGAGCATGCTCAAGGAGCTCTGGAGCATACTTCCGCTGAGTTAGAAATAAACCTGTAGAATGCCATGTAGCAGAAATACCAAGGAAGTAATTAAGTGGCCCGAGATCAGTCATGTCAAACTCATTGTGCAGGGAGGCAATGATCTGCTGTAGAAGAGCTGTAAAAGAGGCTGTAAGAATAATGTCATCCACATAGATAAGTAGGTAAGCAACTTGAGAGCCTTGTCGAAGAATAAATAAAGAAGAGTCACAACGACTGTGGTAAAATCCAACTCTAGTAGCATAACCTGCAAGTCTCTGAAACCAAGCACATGGTGCTTGCTTTAGCCCATATAAATATTTCTGCAAAAGGCAGACATTGTGAGGGTACCTAGGGTCCACAAATCCCGGCGGTTGGTGCATATATACAGTCTCAGATAACTCCCCATTAAGAAAAGTGTTGATCCCAGTTTGTAACACCCTCATTTTCATAGATCGCAGCTGGTTTAGATCTGGGGTACTACCTCATGGAATCACAGTCACAATAATAGAAAACGACTCGAAAAGAGACGTTTTTATAAAATGAGTTATCATTCATTAAAATATCAGAGTTTTTATTAAGAAGAGGTCCCGTAAATATGAGTGTGAAAATAGTATTTTGAATGATAAAAGGGTTGAAAGTCCTCCAAGTTCAGTGCCGCTTCGTGCCATAGGTCCGTAACAGCTGGATACCTAGGATACATGCTTAAAAAGACAACACTAGGTGTTGAGTGAGAGTCATAGGTTTAAGTGATAGGGTGAATACAAGTTCCTCAGGGTTCAATTGTTACACCCTTCAAGGAAAATGTAGTGTTTATGATAATTGTAATGCATATCACTAGTACAAATCTCGGATTTCTAACGGCCACACAGTAACTTATTTGTGTGACTAAATGTACCAGAATAAAATAAACAGCCACACTTGATCCGACTTGTGTGACCATTTTGTCTTTCCAACTGAGGCTACAGTCACACATTTGAATATTTTCGTGACTAAAGGTATCTGGTAATTTTTTTTTTGATTATTTAATCACATATAATTTGGGACGTTTGACGGATACAAATAAGTTTGAAACATTACTCACGCTATATCTATACATATGTGACAAATATATGTCACACAATTGAACAATGTGACCAAAATTCATATATGTTCACATGAAGTAATTGTGTATGTGGCTAAGTCATATAGTCAAGTTTGTCACACATTATTTAAAAGTGACTGATATTTTTTGATAAATATTTAGCCACATATGAATTTGAAATGTGTGAGTGTGTGATAACCGAAAAGTAAGTTTGAATCATTAGTCACGATATGCATTTAAAAGTGACAAATATATGTCACACACTTGAACAGTGTGACCAAATGTCATATATGGTCACACTTTTGCTTTTATAGTTCAAATGTTTTATAAACTGATTTTATAATATTTCTCAAATTTTAATATCTCCCTCACATATTTTCACTACTCCTGGCCACATTTTTTCCCCAAAATCAAATTTACATTTTCATTGTCCCTCCTAGGTCACATATTTTCACTACTCCCGCACACTCGACAACACCATTTCATTTCATTTCCCCCAAATCGATCTTCATTTCATTTCATTTGATTTCATTTCCACACAAACCCTAAAAATCAATATCAAAATCAAAATCAAAATCCACTAAAATCAGAAGAAGAAAGATGTTGCGTGTCGCGGGTAGGAGATGCTCGTCAAGGTTGTCGTCAGCACCAGCCTTATCCGGCATCATCAATCGCAACCAAATCAACCTCTCTATCGTTTCTAATCCTAATCATGCGTATTTCAATTCCATGATTTTAAATCATATCATAGGTCAATCTAATCATAATGATTTTGATTTGTGCTTATAGATGCGTTTTGTTTTTGTTTATGTGAGTCGGTTAAGTTATCAATGGAGCTATGGTACAGGCAATTGAGAAGACAAAGACTGAGACCAAGACTTCAAAGAAGAATGCCAAGAAACAAGAATCAGAGGAAGAGCAGGAGAAGGTATAATTTTTATATGTTTAGGTTTGTTTATGTTATACATGATTAATAAGCATGATTTTTATAGTTTATACTGCTTGTTTGTATTTTTTTTGAAAAAAATATATTTTTTCTGATTTTTAGTTGTTACTATAATGTATGTCTTTGGCATAACCTATTTTTTTCTTCGGTATTGCTTTGTGTGCAGGTACACGATATCCGCTACCCGCAGATGCCGTTGATGCTCAGCCTCAGTGAGGCCGGTTCAGGAACACAAGGTATGTCGCCTTGCACGCAGGTATGCCGTATGCAATAATCCTCTGACTTTTTTTTTTCTTTTCGCATCCATCACTTTATGTTCTTTGTATTCCTTTTCGCATCCGTCACAGGTTTGTAGTTACTTCATAGATTTGATCAGCCATGTACTAAAAGTATATTTGTCATCCAAAAATGATAATAGTTCAAACATCATGTGTGTTTATATGCTATTATAAGTTAGCAACACATGATAACACTTCGGTTATAAACGTAAGCATGATCAGGTCTACAATTAAAGTATGAATTTTACTTTGCAACATGGGTTCGACTCCTTGCAGTTGCGAGGATTGTTTAAAACAACATTAACGCATATTGTTGTGCCTTCTCTATGTGCAGATCTGACTATTTGGCATCTACTCACTCCGATGAAGTCTCAGATGCAGAAATGTGATAAGTGTGCCCATGAGTTCAACTCACCTATCAATTATCGGATATATATATAAAATTTCACCGCCGGTCTAAGAGATATCACAAGGTTATCTTTCTTGTATGTAAAAACCAATGTCTCTACTCTTTTTTTATGGAACTATTGAGAGTTTGAGGCCTACCTATCCGAGCTACATGATTATAGTCATATTTGCAACACATAAGATATGTTTCTTATATATATGGCCTTCTTTTCTTTGTTCTCTAGAATCCTCAGAAGTACAGAGAATTTTTAGGAGCATTTTGGGATAAGGTAAATTTTCATCGTTGTGGTAGGGACATCAAAAGGTTTTATCCCTGCGTCACTTTCCTCACCTATGTTTCTTTTGCAGCTCACATATGATGAAGCTCACGACATTATGTCTTTGGACGATGTTAATCTAGAGGGGCTAGTCCTCTTTCTTTTCCCTGAATTTACATATGAACGTCTTGAAGCTATGGATCTATTGTTTTTTTTTATACCTTTCTTGAAATATATTTGCGTGATTTATCAAGAACAGCTTATCGTGTAACATCAGTGACACTATTTAGCAATCACTGCAGTATGTACAGTTTGAGATGATTTTAAGTAAATATTTTTAGTTTTAATTAGTGTTGATTAATGGTCAATTTGTCGAGATGGAGAGGCTTCATCACACACTACAACACCTCGAGATTGAGTTCACTGAGACAAAAGAAAGAGTGGAAATAACTCTGATGGATCAAGAACTACTCAACCAAATGGAAAGGATGTATCTCATTTAGTACTACTAGTGTATTAGTTACAACTGTTACTTATAAGTTAGTACTGTTAGTTCATATAGTTAGTACTGCTTATATGATATGTATTAGTGGTTCAGTTATATACATTTCAATTTTATTGTATTTGAATTTGTTTTGATATATATTTGAATTGGTTTTGATATATATTGATTTATTAAATGTGACAAAAAGATGTATATAGTCACACTTATTAACACTTTTGGTCACTGTTTGCTTAATTCGTTGTGTGACTAAATATTCCAAAAGGCCACACAAAAAAAATCATGTGGCAATCGGATGATCAATAGTCACACAAAATACAAATTTCGTCACTTTAAACAGCTTATGGTCACACTTATTAACACTTTTGGTCACTTTATGCTTAATTGTATGTGACTAAATACCAAAAACAAACATGATTTATGTGACTAAATATTACAAAATGCCACACAAACATAAAATTCAAGTGACCATTGGATAAACAATAGTCACACAAAATATACATTTTTTCACTTTAAACAGCATATGGTCACACTTATTTACACTTTTGGCCACTGTTTTTTAAATTGCATGTGACTAACTCCAAAAAAACAACACATGTTGTGTGACTAAATCATCACAAACTTCACATTTATTATATATTCATGTGGCCATAGAACGGGGAATAGTCACACAAAATACACATTTACTAGAATAAATCATCTCAAATGTCACATATATTATATATTTATGTGGTGATGAGGCGAAAAGTGTGTCGCTTTTAATGGGTCATTTAAGCCTGAATTCGAGATTATTTGATCAATTATTGCCCTAAATCATTCCTTTTGTCATTTTAGGTACTTTTGGAGAGAAATCTGGAAAAGGAAGCATTTTGGACGTTTTTGGAGCATAAAAGTGAAGAAAACGGAAAAGTCTCAATTTTCCTTGCTGGAACAGTACCTGACGGCGTCAAGACTCTCCACATGATGGCGTCAAGAGTTACAAAAGAGGTGGAAGTGGAAAATACACGTGACGATCCAAAGAGTTTTTAAGCCTAGGACATGACGGCGTCACCCAAGGCCGTCAGGGTCCAAACATTAGTGACGGCCCAGAGTATTTCTACACATGATGGCATCACAAACAGATCTAGGCAATATGATTTTATTATGGCGGCGAGTTGACGGCGTCACAATCTAATACATGACGCCGTCACGATGTGTAATATATATATAGTTTTCCAAATTTCATTCATTAGTGTGCAACTTTGAGGGAACAAACCCTAGTCCGAATTTTATCAGCTTTTCAAGGGTTTCAACCCCTTGAATCTTTCATGTTTAATTTAAGATAAGTATCCCTTCAAATCATTCAATATGTCTATGTGTTGTTTGATTATATCTTGCGCTTGTCTTCTATTTAACATGCTAGGCTAGATTTCTTTTGTGTTTGCTTAGATGTTGTGAAACCTAGATGTTAATTATGGGTTGATTGTTTGTTTATAATTGTTACGGATGATTGTATTCGATGTTAGGCTTAAGAAAACTGGCAGACTTCTATTGGTAACTTGCTTGAACGTCTTAAGAAACATGATCGGAGGTGTACTACGATTTTTGGTTGTATTTAATGCGTAGGAGAATTCTAATGATCCCATGTTAGGAGCTTCTAACGGCTCGACATAGGAGTGAAGTAGGATCCTATAGAGTTACGGAATATTGTACATGACCCTACGACTAGTATTAAGGAATATGACCCGTCATCCATGCAATTGTAACAAGCTATCAACCTGTAAAAGATATCTAGGGAGTAATGAAATCTAATTAAACACAACTTTCCTCATTATTGTTTCCACCACATTAGTATAATTAGATTTGTTTTCATTTCTTTTATTTTATTTTGATTGCATCTTTAGTTAATTGGGTTAGTTGGCTAGCAACTAATTCTGCCCATTCCTTCAAAACCTGATATTTTACTTTCTTTTTATAAAATATAAAAATACAAAAAGAATCATCCCTCACCTCTAGACCTAGTTTATTAGGCTTTCTAATCCTAGCGATACTATTCCTGAGTTGAACGATCAATCCCCCGGTACTTGTCATTATACTATACTACAACGATCAGGTACACTACCTGGTGGGGGTTATAAGCTTCTCGAGATCCCTTGAGAGGTAAAACCTGTTGCGAGGGTGCAATCCCTACGTATCATGTGGCCAAAGGACGAACAATAGTTACTTTCAAAAAACATTCGTGTGACTATAAAGTGTTTACGGTCACTGATAATGACTAATCCAACAAAACTGGTGCCTAATTTGTCACACATATTCGGGGCTTTGGTCACTCTTTTTCGATGGAAAAGGTCACGTACTCAACAACGTGACCATATTCCACCTACGGTGGCGGCACCTTTGGTGACACACAACGAAAAAAACGTGTGTGACTATATGCATATCGTCACACATTTCTGGCATGACCAATAGCAGTTTCTATACTAGTGTATACAATTATCAAGAGAAAAGAGTTATTGCACTAAGCTCATGAAACCGCACATTAACATGTCCAGGTCATGGGGCACTGTAGACCCTTACATGACGGGATGAAGATAAGGTTAACTTGTCAAAGTTAAACCTAAAGGGGTGTTTTCAAATATGGTACTTATTGGTACCCGGCAGGGGCAAGCCAACGAGAGCTGTCAAACTCTAATAGATCTATCAACTATATTCGCATTCACTCGCAAATGATTATGGTTCATGAATTTTAGTTATGTAATAGTGGCAGAAAGTAACACTCGTGCAATAACCAAAGAAAAAGACTTGTATTCGGTTTAAAGAGAAAAAGTAAGCATATATCCCCCTCACAGGGTTTGTAAAGCATTTAAAAAGTGAGGCTATGAACGCACCTGGGCCTAAGGAAATCTGATTGATGTGAAAAGTGACTCGGATAATAGACCGCCTTACTCACGTATCCTGGGAGTATTGTGGGTGTGTTTGTGTGTGTTAAGTCTTTAGTTATTTTAAGTTTCTTAAGTAATTACTCCTAAGGTTTCTAAGTTTAGTTACAACATAATACCGTCTGGGCCATCATAATTCAGAAGTATATAACTCCTCGCATGAAGCTCCCTAATAATATTATGTTGTTTAGTACTTAGGTTATATATATATATATATATATATATATATATATATATATATATATATATATATATATATATATATATATATATATAACACTATTCGGGCCATCATAATTCAGAAGTATATAACTTCTCACATGAAGCTCCATACTATTGTATTATGTTGTTTATATATAACATAATACTGTTCGGGCCATCATAATTCAGAAGCATATAACTCCTCACACGAAGCTCCCTACTATTGTGTCACGTTGTTAAGTATTTTAGATTATAGTTATAACATAACATCGTTCGGTCCATCATAATCCAAAGGTCATGTAGTAAACGTTTGAGGAGCCAGGGCACTTTAATTCGTAAACCCAGCAAACTCGTCAAAACGAATACCAAAATGAAACCCCTCACATGAAGCTCCCTACTATTGTGTCATGTTTTTAAGTAAAAGATAGGTTTTGTTTTTATATGAAAATACTTCACTTTATACCTTTTAAGTTTCATATATTTACAATATTTACCCTAAACTATTGTACTTTTATATTTTATATTTTTAACTTTCTAAACTTCTCACTACTAGTCCCTATACTTATATATTTTGAGAAAATGACAGAAATGACCCTTAGACTTATTAGTTTTCAGAATTTACCATTTATACCCTAGACTTAATAACATTTACAAAACTAGTCCTTATAAGTTTATAACTATATTACTTTTTATCCTTAGGTTTTATAACTTTGCAAATTAAGTCCTTATACCTAATACTTCTAAGAAACGTAAAAAACAGTCCCTAGACTTAATATTTTCAGAAAGTTGCCATATATATACCCCTGTGCATGGTAAACTTTGCAAAACTAGTCCTAAAACCATACAAACTATATTCTTATGAAACAAAAAGTTTTCCTAGCTTATGACTCACTAACATTAGCTTATCTAAGTTTCCTAAACTAGCTTATAGCTTATGGTAAGGGATTATAGCACAATATTAGCAATTCGACTATAATTAGGGTTTCAAAATGAAAAGTTGAAAACTAGCAAATGAAAATGATCAAGGCTCAAGCAAGGGTTCCTAGGTGATCTAAGGCAACCTATAACTATCCTAGGACTGTACTAAAGCTATTAGAATAAGTGAAAGAGCTTACGTGATAAGGGGAGGGCTTAACGAGGGTTTTCTAGGGTTTAGGGTTTCGCGGTGGAAAAAGGACTCGACAAGGGTGCAAGACTTGGCTAGCTCGATTCCTCATCTTACTAGGGCTTGTGTACTACTACTAGGGTCAGAGAGTTTAAGGTGAAGAGGATAGGAGGTGTAATTTGCATGGGTGGAGGGTGTCGAGCTATTTATAGGGCTCGGTTTGAGTGGTGAGCAAGAAATGGGTAGCTAGGTGGCGAGAGGGGGGGGGGGGGGAGGTGACTACTTACAGCTAGTGGTGACTCTTAAGAGCTAGTCTGGTGACTAAGGGTGGCTAGGAGTAGCTAGGGGGCATAGGTGGTGTGTGGTGGTAGTTTTGGCTGCGACCCTAAGGTGGTGACATGTAGGTGATGCACCTACTTGTGTGGTGGGTGCTAGGGTGCTTGGTGATGACAAGGAGGTAGGTAAGCAGCTAGGCTAGGTGCTTGAGGTGCTTAGGTTTAGGTTTGAACTAGTTTAGGTTTATGTTAGTCTTAATCTAGCTTAGTAAGTGATTAAGGTCTATCTTAGGGTTTAGTGCCTAGATTAGGGTTCTAGAGATTCTAAGTGACTAAGATTAGGACTTAGGAGACTTATATTAAATGGTGGTAACTTATGGTAAAGATTTGGGAAGGTTTAACCTAGTTTTGAGACTTATAAAACCTAGTTAGGGCTTTGTGCTTAAGAGACTTGTACCTAAGTTCTAAAGAGTTGTACTAAGGTTTATGGAGTCTAAGATATCCTAAAGTTTCTAATGTAACTCCTACATAAATCTTGAATACTTTCAAACTAGTTTAGTTTAGAAATTAGGGTTTTAGAGATAACCATAAACACTTAGAGCATTGGGTAAGGTAACTCGCTGTCATAAGTTAACACACTGCCACGTCAGTGCCACATCAGCTTTTACCTTTTAACTTAACTCATCACTTTCCACCCCGGTAACATAACTTACATTTAACTCACCTTAACTCACTTCCACCCCAATTATTTTCAATTTCAACCCCAAATTTTAACAAACACTTCATTTATTTAAAACATAACATAAATTCTTAAACATATTACAATATGAAATTAAAACATAAATATTACATTACGAAACATATGAAATTTAAAAACATAAATATTACAAATATTTATTCATCGTCGTCGGAACATTCTTCTTCATTTTGACGTTGAATACGTCTTCCCCAAACATGCTCCATAAGGTCTTCTCAGAGTTGAGTATGCATATCCACGTCGTGTATTTCTTTATGTATGCGACGTTGGGTATCACATCTGTCGATCCACCTGTCTCGGCTAAACCATGGTGTCGGATCCACCCACATGTCCGGATGCTCACGTAGTGCAAACTTTTGATCTTTTAAGATCATATTATGTAAAATTATGCAAGCATACATTATTCTTTGTAACTTGACAACTTCCATTGCACGTGCTGGTTGTCGTATTATACCCCAACGTCCTTGAAGGACCCCAAATGCACGTTCGACATCCTTTCGTGCACTTTCTTGCTTCTTTTTAAAATAAGCATGCTTTTCGTCAGTGGTTGCCGAGAAGGACTTGACGAAAGTTGACCACCGTGGGTAAATTCCGTCGGCCAAGTAATAACCCCGTTCACACCGATGTCCATTTAGCATATACGGTGCTCTTGGGGCTTGGTTGGCAAGGATGTCGTCGAATAAAGGAGAGTTATCTAAAACATTAATATCGTTATTCGCCCCCGCCATCCCAAAAAATGCATGCCAAATCCATAAATCCTGCGAAGCAACAGCTTCAAGCAGTATGGTTGGGTATTTTTTAAAACCGCTACCATATTGCCCTTGCCACGCAACCGGGCAATTTTTCCATTCCCAATGCATGCAATCAATACTACCAAGCATGCCCAGAAAACCATGTTCACGCTCATGTTTTTCATAAATAGCCTGAACGTCGGACCATATTGGTTTCCTTAGAAACTCCCGCATAAACAAGTTCAGAACACACATGTTAAAATTATCAAGACATTCACGTGCAGTACGCTCACCCATTTGCAAATACTCATCTAATGCATCGGGTGCGTTGCCGTATGCCAATTGGCGTATGGCAACGGTACACCTCATAAGTGTACTAATACCTTGTCGACCCGTGCAGTCGGGTCCTTTGTTCATGAATTTAAAATATTCTGGAAGAGGATCGGAATAATAAGACTGAATACCTTCAACTATTTCTAGAAATAGTTTCCGAAGCATACGAAACCTTCTGCGAAAATTCTGGTGCGAATACTTACACCCTTGATAAAAGTAGTCACTACGCAAACGTTCCTCAGCAACTTCAAACTCACGGTGGATGCGTGTACGCGGGATGCGTTGTTGAGCTGCCGCTGCTGCTGCTGCTTCTTGTTGTTCCAATTGTTGATGATATTCAAATGCGGCTATCATATGCTCCATGTCCAGTTCGTCATCTATATCGGAAAAACTTCGTTCTTCTTGGTTATTTTCATTTGGATCCATTGTGAGCAACAAAGTTTTGGGTGATTTTTTTTTTCTTATCGAGATGAAGTGTATAGATTGAATTTGAGTTTTGTAAGTGTGAAAATAAAATGTGTCTGAGGTGGGTATTTATAGTGGTAAAAAAATGGGTTGGAATAATTTTTTTTTAAGTATATAGCCGTTATTAACGGTTATAAAGTATAGGGGTGTTAATGAAAATTTTTTTTTGAACTAAAGAGCCATTTGAGGGGGTTCGGTGTTATTTTTTTTCTTTTTTTTTCCTTTTTTTTTTTTTTTTTTTTTGGTTTGCCTGACTTTAACGTGAGTTAAGGTGTTAACGCACCCTTTTAACGTGCAAGTTAGCGCAGAGCACGGTAAGGTAACGCACCCCGTTTTGGAGCTGCGTTAAAAGATAACTCGGGTCGTGCGTTACCTTACTGACCGCTCTTAGGGCTTGATTAAGGTTTATTTTGATATTATGATAGATATAGTATGTTGTAGTGTTAGATTGCTTATTGTGGTGTTGTTTAAATTTTAGATTAGGAGTTCATGTGGTATTGTTGTAAGGATATTTCATTGGCAAAACTGAAAATATCCTAAAATATCATCTCATATGTCATTGTTAAAGAGGTTGAGGCTGATATTTCTATTTTTTTCCTATTTTCTTTAATATAATTTGATGTTCAAATTGTTTGACATATCCCACTAGTGAGGGCTGTCATTAACAGTGAACGAGATGGGCGACCACCCAGGCCCCCACTATTTTAAGGTCCAAAAATTTGTCGCGTTAACAATATTTATACATTTGTACATATATTTTTCTCAAAGAAAACAGCAATTAGGTTAGAATGCATATCGAAATAGTGTTTAAATGGCTATTTTGTGTTACATTTTATAATACGGCAACACTTTTTATATGTCATTTTTTTTAGAACGGCGATATTTTCTTAACTACCAAGGAGCTAGAACAAAGCAAAATTGCATAGAAGACATACAAAGAGATGGGCTTTTAAGCCAATAGATGAGATCAATATAGAACTCATATTTTCCATCGAACCAATGAACCAATCATAATCACCCATTTTTTATATAAATTAATAAAAAACTATTTTTCACAATTTTTTAAAAACAACATATCTTGTAAATGGTAAATCTTCAAGCTAAAAAAAAAAAAAAAAAAAAAAAAAAAAAAAACATTGCGACGAACGCATTGTTATATACTTTCGACAAACTTTTTTTTTTTTTAATTTTCACCCAGAAAAATCATATATGATTCGTAAAAATCACATATGATTTGACTTTAACGAATCACATATGATTTTTCTGGGCGGAAATTTTGAAAAAAAAAAAAGTTTGTTGAAAAAAAAAAATCGTCGAAAGTATATAACAATGGTATTTTTTTTTCACGTAAAGATTTACGGTTTGCAAGATATTTAAATTTTAAAAAAGGGTGAAAGGTTTTTTTATTTTTTTTATTTATTTTTTTTATATAAAAAAAATGAGTAGCTAGAAATGGTTCATTAGTTTTATGACAAATGTTAGTTCTATATTAATCTTTTGGCTTTATGCTAATTGACCCAATTTAAATTTGATTTACGTTTACCATTGACCCAACTCAAAGACATAGTAACAAAGTTATCAAAAAAACAAGTTTTGACGAGATCTCGTCGATCCAAAAATGCAAGCATTACGAAACGCCCAGACGTGCCACCTATATTATTAGTTTATGAAGGCTTTATTATCGATTTTTGCCCCGAGCCTCCAAAATCTCGAAGATGGCCCTGCCATTAGCCATTTTAAACTTTGCAAGAACCTGTATAAGTTATTAAATGTTTAACATGCATCATGATAGAAAAAATGAAGAAAAATGTCAAAATAACTATAAGTTATTATTAATTTTTTGTTTAATCAAAATGACAAAACGAAAAACGCTTCCAAAATCCAAACTACCTTCTTTTTTTCTTTTGGCAATTTTGCACTAGTTTTCAATTTGTAGTGAATGGCTTTTCTAGGAGTTTTACTGATTGTCTTTAAGAAAGTGTCAAAAGTCTAAAATTGTCACCCAAAGCAAAAAAAGAAAAGCTGACAATAACAAAATGGGGAAAAAAATTAAACTATTTGATAAAATTTCGAAGAAACTAGCTTCCTTGTTCGTAGACAAAGCGGATTCGGGTTTTTTTTTTTTTTTTTTTTAATCATGGGTTTCCGACTCGACATTGCGAGCCGACTAATCTCATGGCGACTATCCTTTTTGGATAGCCCGGAGTCGGCGCATGTGAACCTCCGTGGCCACAAGGGGATTAATTTTCTCCCCGTTGGATTCGAACCCTTGACCTCCTCTTTGGAAGACTGGTATTCTTACCGCTGGGTCACCCTTTGTTGTTATTCCAAGGGATAACTTGTATCCATGTGCTTCATATTCGCCCGGAGTTCACTCCCAGAAATATAGCCATCCCTACCCCTCACGTCAATTCCACGAGCCTCTTATCCATTCTCATTTAATCACGTGTGTTTAGTTGTAAAAGAATTTGTTTAATTTTCTATTTCAATTCCTTTAAATAAATAAATAAATGACGGTTTTTATCCCTAGAAATGAGTTATAAATTTAAAGAATGCATTTAAATGACATTTTTTAGAGAAAAAAAAAAAAAAAAAAAAAAAAAAATCATGAAAAAATAGAGTATTTTTCACTAACTAATGTTAAAATTCGCAATAAAAGGGAGTACTTTGGCAAACCATGTTGTCTTTGGTTATTTTGTTTAAATAAGTAAGAGTGAAAATCATGAAACAACCAAATATGATATTTGTTTTCATTTACTCACTTTAGCTTTATTTTAGCTATAAAAAGCGTACAAAGTTTTAATAATATTTCATTAATGTGAAATGTAACTTGATTATAATCTGGTGACTTATTATTCTTTCAAGTACGACATAAATTATTTATATATATAAATGTTGGTTGGAAGTAGTCATATTTTCACAAGAATAGAAAAAAATAGAAATTTCGATGATTTTCATTATTAATATGAAATTTGTTTTACTAAACTGAAAACACTCATGAAACTTAATAGTTATTAATACTACTCGATGACATAGTTTTCACAAAAGAAAAAAGAGGTACGTAGGTTATTTACTTATTTTTGTCATTCAAAATGTATTTTTTATTTTTTATCAAATAAATTTTAACTTTTGGAATAAACTAGCTATGAAAACTATTTTAACTACAAATAAACAAAAATTAATGTAGATGTCGTTGTTATAAGTATAAGATTATAAATAAAACCATAAAAACGCAATAAAAAACTTTATATTATCTTTTAAAATTAAGAAAACTAGTAGAGGAGGATGATAGAGAAGAGATCAAGTGAGAAAAATAATGAATAATTAAAATGAGAAGAGTCAAAAGTAATTCTAGCGTCATGGTCATTCTAGACATAAGTAGTTTATCTAGTACTACCTCCGTCTCACATTAAACGTCCACTATTACTTTTTTAAGTATTTTTTCTTCAACTTTGACTTAAATTTTTTTTGTCCATAAAAAAAAATATAAATAATAACTCCAAATACCGTCTTCCACGAGTTATGGGTCCCAATTCCGTCTTGGACGGTGTATGGGGAGGTTGATATGTAGACAACCTTACCCCTACCTAAGGTAGAGAGGCTGCTTCCGGTTCTACCTAAGGTAGAAAAGGACCTCCAGCCTTTTGTAGGGAGTGAGGATCGAACCCTTGACCTCTTGGTTGAGAGGCAGGGGGTTTTCAAACTGATCCAACCCTACTTGGTTTTAGTTGTTTTCATTTGTGTAAAAAAGACTTAGAAAAATCATAGTGGACACATAATGTAGAACGGAGGTAGTAGTTTCTCATAAGATTTGTTTATCTCTTTTATGATAGTTTGGTTGGAAGTATAAATGGTGTGTTTGTTTTTTGCATATGTTGAGATGTGAGATTCACTCACATTTTATATACTTAAACGTTTTTTTGTAGTAATAATATTTTACTGGGTGTAACAACCTTTTACCCAATAAAAAATAATAATAATAAGGAAACTATTTTCAAGAGCAAAATAAACAAAACTACCATTACAAAAGTCTCTAAATAAATTTATGATCTTTAAACCTCTAGACATGTTTCCTGACGTTTTTACAGACTTATTTATCATTACTAAAATAACGTATATACTCTCATCAAAGGTGAACCATAGGGACTAACCTTAACCTCCTGCATCAATTCCTTTACATGTCAAGTCTCATTGACGAGAAACTACTTTAGCGTCGTCAATGAGCAAGGTTATACAATTAACACACTTTGCCTTCATCCAATAATTGGTAGTTGAATTCCTTATGATCCATATATAAAAACTAATACTCCTATCTATTGGATTGTATTGAGAAATCTGCTATTCAGAAACACTATGTTTCAACAGATAAAGAAGAGAGTAGACGAAGCCTCCGTATATACGTAGATGCAATAGTAGCATCCCCCTTTATGATCCATATACAAAAACTAATACTCCTATAAGAGTCTAAAGTTTTGACTTTCTTTCAGGCAATGGTAGCTGGCCTCAAAAGTACTATAACAGCGAGTTACTCTTTTTGTTTTTTTTGAAAGGCCTTCATATGTAACAGTATATAACAGCGAGTTACTCTTACCAAGTCAATCATCAAATATCCAATAAGACTTGTTATTTGGTAAATAAACCATAAGGCGGCTACAGAGAACTAACTGATAAGCCATGTATAATAGTTGAGTCAGCATTATGGTATTAATCCATAGTGTATGAGTTGGCTTTCGATGTCAATCTTAATTGTCAACAACTACCCTAAGGCGGCTACAGAGAACTATCTGATAAGCCATGACAATAACTCAACAAGGTCCCCTACCAATAATATTGCAACCATAACAACGACATTTAACTAGACAAATAGATCAGCATCGAATCTACATGGAAACCCTCATGGGAAGTTCTTGATAGACAACCGTCTCATAAGGTAGTAATTCAGTTAAAACAGTGGAAAAAGATGAAAGAAAACTACAAAGTACAGAATGAATCAAGCTGTTTTCTTCCTTCGTCCCCCACTACTTGAAATATTCTAAAAAAACTGTCACTTTACAAAAAAATAATAACGAATACCATGGTTGTACCATGTCTGAAAATTGTTGTAATATCTCTCTCATTTCAAATTAACGAGTACATATACGGTCATAATAATGAGAAGAAGCAAACCTGCACCCCGTCTCAAATTCTATATGGTATATACTTCCTTCATGCCAACATCAAATCTGCAAATTACGTAGCAAAGCTAAGCTATATTTTTTGTAACTGTTATTACTCACAGAAAAACTGCTAAAAGAGAATATGGAAAATGTGGGACGGACCTATGTATAAGAAAACACTAGGGGCTCTCTGCTTCTTCTGAAAGAATATGAAGCTGCACATCACATACACACCTACATACTTTACAAGAAAGATGCATTCATCATAAATCACGCCTGCAACACAAAATGAAATTCGAGTTATAAAGAGAAATAGAAATTAATAATGATCTTCAGACAAATTTATTAAGAAATTATTTCAGGTTTTACCTTGAATCCAATTTTGAACTTTTGGATTTCTTTCCATCAACAATCTGGAGTATCCGCAAACCCCTACTAAATGCTTCATTGAACAGGATTCTGGTTTGCATCGACTGGAGTCCTGGCAACCATGATAAAACCGCCACTGGGGTCAAGACAATGATGCCAAACAGCGTGTCATATGTGCGGGCGACAGAAACAACAGTCCCCCATAGAAAAGTTTTCTCTAAAATGGGCCGAAATACTTGAGCAATCAGAAGACATCCCCACCCAGTGGGAATAAATGCCAAGAGACTCGTGAAAATATCAATAAACTTGAACTGTGTGAACTCCAGCAAACCAACTATTATAAGTATTCCAAGAACCACCACCAAAAACTGAACCAACCGATAGTAGATGTGTTCCCTTGCTGAATACTTGTCACGAGCGTATATTACAATCGAGTAAATTCCAAGAGTCACGACCACATAGATACTCTCCAAAACATATATTAACTTTGATAGGGATGTGCGTGTTCCATTTAAATTTTTCTCCATAAGTTGGAAGAATGAGGTTATCTACCTAGTTTCATATTTAACACTAAAGGTTCTTGCATCACCCAAAGTCCGTTGCAAGCGATTTGTTTGATCACATAGATTAACCATCTGAAGCTCACGCCAGAGATTGATTATCTCTTCTTCTTCAGGACCTCCTCTTGGATGACGTCTCCAGTTGAGTGCATCTATATTATCAGAAACAAGATGCTCAATGATGTTGCCGACTCGACAATATTTGAGCTCTTTAATGGCGAATAATCCGGGGAACCTTACTTGTAAAGGTTCTGATTCACAACATAAATCTGTCCACAAAGGAATACGCTCTCCATTCCTAACTTTTGCCAAAAAAATAGTAGATAAATTTAAACCATTCGTTCCCACATTTTAAGATTCGACCCCATGTTACTTTCCTGAAACGTAAGACTGATAGTAATAAGACCACACTAAGATCACAAATAGCCCTGCCAAATCAACATCAACTCAGCTTTCTATCCTCTAAACCTAGACATACCAAATGCTTTTTTTTTTTGGTAAAAGGGAAACATCCCTGGTAAAATATATTAATCACCCAAAATCCGATAAGTACAATGGAATGTGACTGAGTGACACATTAACCTCAAGCTCAAAAACTTGAACAGCCAAAACGAATGACATGCCATTCGATTACATCATAACTACATAACCAATAGCACCAATAGGAAAAAACCATCTAATGGTGCATAAACAAATAGAAAAGCTACTCATCTAAACACCGAGTTAGGAAGATCCCATAATCGCGCATAGCCTTCTGCCTCCTTAGAGCGTTTAAAACAACAGGAGAGAAGCTTAAGCCGAACAGTCGTGTAAATACCTTCAATGACTTGATTAACAGTCCTTTTAGACTTCTTGAATAAACGCCAATTACGCTCTTGCCATATAAAGTACGTAGAAGCCGCAAGCACCAATTTAGCCACAACAATTTGAGTCGACCTTCGATTAGCACTAGAACCAAGCTAATCAACAATAGAGTAGACATTATGAGGAAGGTTAGCAAGACCAGCCAACGCCTTCATATGAGACCAAACCGAATCAGCAAATGAACAATCAAAAAATAGATGATCATGAGTATCCGGAATTAGATCACATAGCGAGCATGTAGATCCAAGGTTACTATCCACATCCCACCAACAAATACGGTCCTGCGTTTTAAGCTTACGCTTAATAATAAGCCAAAGATTAAACGCGTGGCGAGGTATGTTATTAGGAAACCACACCATATTATACCAAATCACTTTGTTATCTCTCGGCCGAATCGAACTCCAAACCTGGCTCACCGAGAAAGGCTTCAAAGAACCATCACTAAGGCGCCAAACCAAACAATCTTGATCATTATTAACCGAGGACGAACAAGAAGATAAGACCGAGTACTTATCACTAAGATACGTAGGCCAAACCAACGTTCCTTCATGAATCAAATCTGCCACCTTCGATTGAAGGTTTAAACCTGACCGATACATATCTCTATAAGAGATAATATTAGATAACGGCCCAATTTCACACCACTTATCAAACCACACCAAAACAGTAGAACCATTTCCAATCTTATGCCACATAAACTCACGAATAGTAGATCGCAAACGTAACATGTGACGCCAACCATTAGACATATTCCCAGAAATAGGCACATCCCAAAAGTTCCGAGCATGAAGCTTATGTGAATGAGTCCATCTAACCCAAATGGAGTCCTTATTAGAAAGTAATTTCCAGATGTGACTCACCATTAGGGCCGTATTAAAATGAGATAAACGTCTAATTCCAAGACCGCCTTCATCTTTAGGAAGACACACCACTTCCCAAGCAACCTTCGACTTACCTCTATTGGATTCACCGGGACATACCAAATGCTCGTAGTAAAAGGACCGCACTCACAACCAAAAACACACCCCACAAAATTAAATAAAAACAAAAATCACACACACAAACCAAACAATACATTCGGTCCAGCAGCAGACCAAACCAGTTGACCTTTTTTAAAGATTCAATCAAAAAAATAGTAAAATAACAATGGCACATACAACATGTATGGGTGAAGAAGAAATAGAAAGAATTTAACCACTTGTACATCTAGTAACTTTTCAGATAAGATTCATCAGGATTTTTAGTTAAAAATTATCAGTTTTGATTTTAAAATCAAATACACGAATTTTAAAGATTCATAAGTATTTAAGTTAAAAATTACAGTATCAGTTTTGATTTTAAAATAAAATACACCAATTTTACTTAAAAAATTGGTCAAGAATCAAAATATGTATACAAGAAGTTTATAATATATTATATGAGTGTAAAGAACAATATTTAACAAAATATAATTTAAATAGAAAAATTAGAAAATTTTATAAGCAAGTTATGCAGGAGCTTAAACCAGTGAAAACTTATAATTATTCCCCTTGGTGGCCACGGCTAAAAAATGTTGGATTCTAGCATAAGAACTTTTAAAGTGACATGTTTCATCACTGCTTCCATTTATGTCAAAACACGTACACATTTCTCGTCAAACTTATAGGACCAATCAATTCTGAAACCCTCTTCCTCACACCAAGAGATATCGAGATATTTCCAAGAAACTGATGGATAGAAAATTTTGTGTATAAATTTCTGAAAAATGTGCCTATGTGTTCATCAATAACAACACACTCCAAAAACCCTACATACACAAGCTAATAAAGTCTTAAAACCTACAAAGTTTCCATTTTCATTGTTTCGATCCCTCATATAAAATGGCCATCGTATCTAGTTTCTTCAGTTGCTTCTCGGGTTCAAACAAGGTCGTCAATGAAGGAAATAACAAGATCAGCGCATCGAAAGAATCTCACAAAGTTGATGGAGATCACAAGATAAAGAGTAAGAGCAGAAAAAGCGCACCAATTCCAGTTGCTTACTTCCCCGTGGGCTCAAACTTTTCACACTTGTAAAATGAACAATGGTCTGATGTTACAACATGAAGTCTACTACTATAGTGGATTTATCTTCCAGTCATTGATCTTGAGAATTTTTAGTAAAACGTACATATTACATATATGAATAGTAGGAGAATAGTCAGGGCCGTCCCATTGATTTGGGGGGCCCGGTGCGAAATCACAAATGAGACCCCTATAAATCACGAAGTTTAACTATTATGGAAAATAAAAAGTTCTTTCATATTACGCAAAACATTAACCAAAGTCTATAAAAGAAGATGCAACATATTTAGTTCTTGAAGAGTGCCATTCTTTTAGCGTTTTTCGTAGCAAAGTTGTAGATCAACATTTCATAATTAACACTTTCTAATATATCATTCTCAATAGCTATCAATGCCAATCCATTAAGTCTCTCTTGTGACATTGTAGACCTCAAGTAAGACTTCAACAATTTTAATTTTGAGAAACTTCTTTCTGCAGACGCCACAGTGACCGGAATAGTCAATAATACTCTATACGCGATTATTGCATTAGGAAAACAATCTACCTCCTTCAGATATCTTAGAACTTCAGTTGGCCCCATACTGTTAGGCAAAAAATTCTTTAACAACCTTAACTCCAGGTATATCTCATTTGCGTCGATATCAGATTTATCGTTATTCTTCAATGCAGCTTCAAGACAACTACAACAAGACTTAAGACTGTCGCCATCATAGGACTTCAACTTGTCCGAAGTAAACAAGAAACCAAAGATGTTCTCATATTCTTGGTATTGTTCGAACCTTGTTGTAAGTGAAGCAATTGCTTGGTCAACAATGTACAAGAAATAGTTTACCTTGAATGACTCCTCTGCGGAAAGCAAAGCATCTTGACTATCTGAATTCTCATCAAATTGTTTTTTTCTACGGATTACACGCTTTTGAGTAAAAACTGGATTTATGTCCATTTCAATGGCAATTTTCTTAGCCTCTTCAATCGATTTAGAATACCCTATTTCTCTATAATCCTTGAAAAAAGAAATAAGCCCTTTCACTTATTTGATTGCAACATCAATAAGCATATCCTTGGATTGTAACCTTTTGCTCACCAAATTCACAATGTACAAGATGTCGAACCAGATGACTATTGCTACTATGAACTGAAAATCACCAAGCTCATTTTCTGCTAGAGATTTAGCTCCACTCTGGATTATGGTATCATTATCATCTTCAGCAATTTGAAATAAAGCTTCACGTATCTCCAACATCTGCAATCTGATAGCTTTAACACTTTCTACACGGCTCTCCCACCGAGTTGTTGACAGTGACTTAAGAGTCGACCCTTTAAATTTATCTTTCAAAACCTGCCATCTTTTAGAAGAATTGGCAAATATAGTGTAAATGCGTTGTATGGATCAACTTTTTTTTTTTTTAGCCCAAAGTTTGTATTCTATTTTTTGTATTTGGCCCGGATTAACTTTGATAATATTTAACAAAGAACTAAAAATTCAAAACGTTTATATATAAAACTATAAATATTAATAGAAGTATACTAAATCGGGGGGCCCTAAAAAGGGGAGGCCCGGTGCGGTTGCACCACTTGCACACCTTAATCGCCGCCACTGAGAATAGTCTTTGTATAAATTCTGGTAAAGCTTGTTGCTGTATTAAACATATTGTATTTGAATTGAAATTCATACTCTATATTTCAGATCTATTTGACAAGGTTTGATCGTTGAAACTCCACATATACGTTTTGGTTGGTATTTAACTTAAAAGAGAAATATTAGTAGTTCAAAAGTAAGTATTATTATTATTATTATTATTATTATTATTATTATTATTATTATTATTATTATTATTATTATTATTATTATTATTATTATTATTATTATTATTATTATTATTATTTTTGGGTAAAGCGATTACCCGAGTAAAATATATATAATCATAATAAACAGTTAAGTACAATGAAATGTGCCTGAATACCACATTAACTTCAAGTAAAAGCTTGAATAACCACAAAACATTTGTGACATGCCACAAATGAGAAAATCTAGCTAACTACAAAAACTAGAACACCCATAATGAAGAACCACTTCAACGAGCAAGTATCACCACCACCAACCCACATCCGTAATAGAGGAGTATAGCACGCCAACTCAGACTGCCTCCTTAAAAAACCTTCCCAAGAAAAACCCAGTGGAGAAAACCTTGGAGAAGGAAAAAAGAGTACAACTCTCAATTGGCACTCCACCTGAAAGATATAGCTGAAATAAGACTATGGCGCCTTCAAAACATTAGAGAATCCCAAAATAGATGAACGGCCCGTCTTCATCATTAATTGGACCTGATAAGAGAATTAGGCAACTTCCAATGATGCAAGAAAACCTCCACACTACTCGTCTTTTTAAATCTACACGAAAGGAACTTGAGACGAATAGTGGACCTGATAACTTCAATGACTTGATCCTTAGACCTCTTCATCTTCTTGAAAAGCCGGTTGTTCCGTTCCTGCCAAATAAAGTAACACGAGGCCGCGAACACAAGCTTAATAATAATGCATCTAGCAGATCTTTTCTTCGAGACAGGCGTAAGATAATCCACAAGCAAATCCAGGGATGTAGGAATGTTACCTACGCCTATAAATTTTCTTTTTCATGTTCCCACTCTTTTTAGCTAACTTTTTTTAACGGCAATAAATAATGAATTATATATAAAAACTAAAAGCTAGCGAGAAGCTAGGAATTGTTACATATATAAGATATGGGCAAAAGTTAACTAATACGAGTACAAGCTTTTCGAGGATCTAAAATCCAACCTAACCAAAGTAATTTAATTTTCTTGCACCCACTTGTAATCCAATTAAAGACTAGTGCCTGAAGCTTATCGAATAGGACATATGGAGAAGCTATTGATGTGTTAAAAACCTTGTCATTAGAGCATAACATATCAATTAAATGGCACTATGATACACAACATCAAACACCAAAGCAATTGCACCCTGAAGTTGAGCAGCGGAAACAGAACACCCGATTGATTCTCTAGATAGGTCTTGTGGAAATATTAAGCCCCACCAGTTCGTGATTTTCAGCCAGAATGTGTTGGACATTGAGCATTGAAAGAACAAGTGGTAATATTGCGTAGGTTCAAGGTTGCATATCGGACACGTCATAGAAGGACAAATCATTCCATTGTTTTAAAGGTTAAGTCTCGCTGATACCCAAATAAGAGATACTCTCCAAAACATATATTAACTTTGATAGCGATGTGCGTGTTCTATTTAAATTTTTCTCCATAATTTGAAAGAATGAGGTTATCTACCTAGTTTCAGATTTGACACTAAAGGTTCACCTGTCATCCAACGTCCATTGCAAGCGATTTAGTTGATCACATAAATTAACACTCTGAAGCTCACGTTAGAGATCGATAATATCCACAAACTCCTTTTGGATGATGTCTCTAGTTGAGTGCCTCAATATGACCAAAAACAAGGTGTTCAATTATGCTGTTGACTCGACAATCATTGGTCTTTTCAAGGACAAATAATCTCGGGAACCTACTTGTAAAGGTTTTGATTCGCACCATAAATCTGTCCAGAAACGAATACTCTCTCCATTCCATTTGATTCAACCCACCTGTGAGTCATATGTGATTTTTAAACTCACTCTATAAATCATATGTGATTTTATAGTGTAAATTACTGATACCTACAAAAGGCTAAAGTTTTTTCGTGTTTTGTACATCTTCAACGTATTAAGTGCTCTAATCTAAAAGTTGAAATATAATGTGTTATACATGATTGGAAAGCTATGAATGTCCGGTCTTTATGGGAAAAATAGTGAAACTTTTATAATTCAGTATAAGAAGTTATGTTCAAAATACTGCGACTGTTAATTTTCCGAACTTTTAATTGGTGTTATATCATGCATATTTGAACAATGAAAAAAAAATAAAAAAAAAAATAGTGGAAAAAACGGGAAAAAATTGATGGAGATTAAAGTTTACAATAGTGTGAATTTTACCACATTTATTCGATGCTGAAGCTAAAAAAACCCAAACATATATTGTAGGCATTGTATGCTAAGTTGCTTACAATAGTTAAGTGAATTTTATAATTTAACTAAGAGAAATTAAATATCCTCGTGCTATTTGTTCTTAATATTCCTATTTACATGATCCTCACAAATGTCAGTACCGACGACTTGGATATAGAAATACAATTAATGTAAAAAAAAATATAGTATAATATTATTGTGTGTAAAAAAAATAAGTAGGCATATAATTAATATAAAATGATATAACAAAACTCTTTAACTAAATACAAATTACAAACAAATATCTCCTCTTGGTAGCCAAGGCTTAAAAATGTTGGATTCTAGCACAAGAACATTTCAAAATGTCATGTCATTCATTTCTAGTCAAAACACATGTTTAAAAAAAATAAAATAAAAAATAAAAAATAAATAGTTGACCAATTTCAAAGCCCTCTTCCTCAAGACAAGAGATGTCAAGAAATTTCAAAGAAACATGATAGAAATTATGTGTATAAATATCGAAAAAATGTGCTTATGAGTTCATCAATAACAACGGACTAGAAAATAACATACTAAGATTATAAAATCTAAAACACTTATAAAAAGTTTCCATATCATTGTTTCTCTCAGTTAAGATGGCAATCGTATCTAGTTTCTTCAGTTGCTTCTCGGGTTCAAACAAGGTAGTCGATGATGAAGGGAATAACAAGATCAGTGCATCGAAAGAATCTCATAAAGTTGATGGAGATCACAAAGCAACGAGCAAGAGCAGAAGAAGTGCACCAATTCCTGTTGCTTACTTCCCCGTGGGCTCAAACTTTTCATGCTTATAAGCTACTCCGTAAACAAGGGATGGGAAAAAAATACCGCACTCAACGGGGAAATCCAAACTAATTGGGTTGGGCAGAGCAGGCTTGCCGGGTTATGGAGCGGGCTTTGGGCATAAACAGGGATTTTACTCGGGTTTGGGGCGGGGAGCGGGGAATAATAACCTCGCCCGCCCCGTCTGAATGATATAACACATATACAAATATATTTGCACTTATATATTATTAGTTTTTTTTTATCGTTGTAAGATTTCAAAATTACTATTATAGAAACTTGTTTAATGTTATATTTTTAAGTTGTAATTTTTTGCAGTGTAATTTATTCCATTATTTTAGATCGTCGTATTATTTCATTAACTGAGTTCTGTAATTCATTTCTATTTTCTGAATGGTTGGTTGTATGGGTTGATTGATGAGTAGTCTTAGATTTAGGCCATTAACATGCACAAATCCTTTTATGTTAGGTGATGTAAAGCATCATTTACAATTTTCCGGCTTTTCCTGAAGCCTTTATAACGCTTGTCTGTAACTGATTATTAATAGGTTTTTAGTTTTTTAAGTTATTGCTAACGGTATAAAAATAATAATAAAAGTGAAATCGTGCGGCTTTAATCAAGAATTGCACCCAAATAGTACACCCCGATTACGACGAGGCAGGTTTGATGTAGTATCACGCACAAATGCACCACCCTGATTAGATCCCCGATGAGGATCGAGGCATGTTTGGAGAGAACTTTGGTAATCAGGATTGGGATGGGTATGGCCACCCCGCCCTAAACTCGCCCTGTTGCCATCCTTAGTTTGGTGTGACTTTATAGGGGATTGAGCTGATAAAATAAGTTATCCTACAAAACAAATTTTGTTTGTCACACAAGCTTATGAAAGCTTTTATACCTCATAAGCCTCCATAAGTCTAAGCTCATTGAAACGGGCTTATGGAGGATTATAGTTTGTCAAATTACTTAAATACCCTGAAAAATATAATGAATTAACACGCAAAAGCTTGAACTATATGTGAATTTTAATTCGATGTATTATTATGTGATTTCACATTATTAAGCTTCAGCTCCAAGTAATTCGTCAAACATTTTTATAAAAATATAAGCTACAGCTTCAGGCTTATAATATAAGCTCAACTCCAACTTGAGTCTTAGCTTCAGCTAAAATTCTAGCTCATTTCACCAAACAATTGAAAGATCTATATTTAAGGGGGACGGGGAGGGGGCAGAAAGAGTCAATCCGAGGAGGTCAATCCCATCCTGAAGATCTTAACAAATATTGCTCGTCCTACGAGGGCCTCTCTCACTCTACTCACCTTCCCCTGTAAGCAAGGTAAGGAAAAGTCCTTCGACGCGAGTCCTTGTGGGGGAGGGGGGATCTCTTACTATATAAGAGATCAAATGTTGTTGTCTAATCCGCTCTAATAACAAGACGAAGTTTATGGTCACGTACATTCAATGAGAAATATACATAGGTATGAACCTCTTTAACCGTGCCCCTCAATATGGTCCATCAAAATTTTTAAATCAATTTATTTTATTAAACTCACTTGGTTGTCTAGCACCGCATGCATACGTCAATAATTTACCTTTTAAAAAGTTTTATAGAATGGTAAAACATTGAAAGTATTTTTCACACAATGACAAATATATGAGATGAGTTACATTAATTTACTAAAATCACATCGCCACATAACAATTACACTCGGTATATAATTTCATGTGACACTAATTTGAAACGGGTAAACAAATCTACGGGATTTTCTATGGTCATGTTATTTGTGAGTTTTTAACTTAGATGTACGCAGTCAAACCGAAGTACGCCTTGACAATTTCCAACCTTTTCCCAGATCACTCTATCATGTATATCTAGTGAGGTTTAGACCATAAACCTCAACTTAGTTATGAAGTTAAGTATCCATTTTGTAGAGTTTCTTTTTTGTTAAAGAACCATTTGGTTTACTTATGTTGCTAACAAAAAAAAAAAAAAAAAAAAAAAAAAAAAAAAAAAAAAAAAACATGCATATGTGGATGGGTTGGAGGGAAACATGCATGTGTGGATCTAACCTGGGTTTTTTTTTCTTATGGGTTTGAGTAGCCGGGGTTTTATAGTAGGACATGCTGCTTTGAAAGCCGCCTCGTACAAAGTGCAAAGCACGAGAAAGCGTGCATTGTAAATCAACATGTTTTTATTCCTTTCGCGTTTGATACTTTTTGTTTTCTTGCACCTGAGGCAATGGAGTTCCTCAACATAGTCCAACGAGTTATGTATAGTTATGTTATGACACCTAGATCCACAGATGTAGCTTTCAAAAGAATAAGTTTTGCACAAAAAGAGTTAACGGTTCAGCTTGTTAAAATAAGTTTTGCAATCCAAAAAAAGTTAACGTTGCAGCTTATTGCCCGTTTCACCTCTATGTAAATCCAAAAGTTAATTCTTAATATATTATGAAAAGGAAAGTTGTCTAAAGAAAAAGGAAAATTAAAACAGAAAATGAAAGATATTCATTTGGACGTATACTCTACCATTCACTTGGTGGCTAAGGCTAAACAAACACAAATACATATTCGTTTTTGTGCATAATTAAGTTTCAAACCTTGGGACTCATAACTGTTAAAACAAACACACGTTTTACGTGACCAATTCTAGCCACCTTAATTCCTCCTTACGCAATGAAATAACTGGGAAATTGTTGATACCTTGATAGAATATGTGTGCATATATATATATATATATATATATATATATATATATATATATATATATATATATATATATATATATATATATATATGAGAGATATATGGAATTGGTTCATCAAGAACATATTATAAAGAGTAAATTACACCGTTCGTCCCTGTGGTTTACTCCAAATCACTACCGTAGTCTCTGATCTATTTTTTTTGCTTTTTTAATCTTTATGGTTTACATATTGCACGTTGTCAGTCCCTATTGCTAACTGTCGTTATCTTCTCCGTTAGGAGATAATTGTCAAGTGGCAACGTTAGTCCATACACCAAACGATCATTTGCAACGTTAGTCCTTTATACTAACGACCTTTACTAATTAACTCAAATTTTGGTTTTCTTAAAAAAAATCTTTTCTACGCGGTTTTTATTTTCGCCCGTTTTCATGCGTTTTCTTAGTTTTCGTCCGTTTTTATACGTTTTCGTCCGTCTTTATACATTTTCATATGTTTTTCTTACGTTTTCATTCGTTTTTATATGTTTTCTTACGTTATCATACGGTTTTATCCGTTTTTATACGTTTTTGTCTGTTTTCCCCCGTTTCATGCGTTTTCGTCCGTTTTTATACGTTTTCGTCCATATTTATACCTTTTCGTCTGTCTTTATACGTTTTCATCTATTTTTCTTACGTTTTCCTTCGTTTTTATCCGTTTTTATATGTTTTCTTACGTTGTCATATGGTTTTATCCGTTTTTCTATGTTTTTTTCCTCCGTTTTTTACATTTTTCTCTGTATTTTTTACGTTTTCATATGTTTTCATCCGTTTTTATATGATTTCATCCGTTTTTGCTCGTTTTCTTACGTTGTCATATGGTTTTATCCATTTTTCTACGTTTTTTCCCTCCGTTTTTTACATTTTTCTCCGTATTTTTTACGTTTTCATATGTTTTTATCCGTTTTTATATGGTTTCATCCGTTTTTATACGTTTTCGCTCGTTTTCTTACGTTTTCACCCGTATAAAAACGCATGAAAATGTAAGAAAAACAGACAAAACATATAAAGACAGACGAAAAGGTATAAAAATGGACGAAAATGTATAAAAACGGACAAAAACGTAAGAAAACGCATGAACCGGGGAAAAACAGACAAAAACGTATAAAAACGGATAAAACCGTATGACAATGTAAGAAAACATATAAAACGAATGAAAACGTAAGAAAAACATATGAAAACGTATAAAGACGGACGAAAACGTATAAAAAGGAACGAAAACTAAGAAAACGCATGAAAACGGGCGAAAACGATAAAAACCGCGTAGAAAAGATTTTTTTTTTTTAAGAAAACCAAAATTTGAGTTAATTAGTAACGGTCGTTAGTATATAGGACTAACGCTACAAATGATCGTTTGGTTAATGGACTAACGTTTCCACTTGACAATTGTCTCCTAACGGAGTAGATAACGACAGTTAACGATAGGGACTGACAGCGTGCAATATGTAAACCATAAGGATCAAAAAAGTAAAAAAAAAAATAGATCAGGGACTACGATAGTGATTTGGAGCAAACCACAGAGACGAACGGTGTAATTTACTCTATTATAAAAAAATTCACACTAGAGAGTAAAAGTCTCAAAAGTTTATTAGCAATCGTCACATTGTTAGTTTTGCACTTTCAACTACTAAAATGGGTTATATGCTCGGTTTCATTAGCTGCTTCTCGGGTTCAAGCAAGGTGATGGTCGATGAAACTGAAGAAGCTGGCTCACCGACAAAAGCTCATGTTGTCGATGGAAATCAAGAAGTAAAGAGCAAGAGTCGAAAAACTACAGCAATTCCAGTGTCTTATTTCCCACTCGGCTCAACCTTGTCACGTTTGTAGAATAATTTTTTTTTAAGTATATAGCCGTTATTAACGGTTATAAAGTATAGGGGTGTTAATGAAAAAATTTTTTTGAACTAAAGAGCCATTTGAGGGGGTTCGGTGTTATTTTTTTTCTTTCTTTCTTTTTTTTTTTTTTTTTTTTTTTTTTTTTTTGGTTTGCCTGACTTTAACGTGAGTTAAGGTGTTAACGCACCCTTTTAACGTGCAAGTTAACGCAGAGCACGGTAAGGTAACGCACCCCGTTTTGGAGCTGCGTTAAAAGATAACTCGGGTCGTGCGTTACCTTACTGACCGCTCTTAGGGCTTGATTAAGGTTTATTTTGATATTATGATAGATATAGTATGTTGTAGTGTTAGATTGCTTATTGTGGTGTTGTTTAAATTTTAGATTAGGAGTTCATGTGGTATTGTTGTAAGGATATTTCATTGGCAAAACTGAAAATATCCTAAAATATCATCTCATATGTCATTGTTAAAGAGGTTGAGGCTGATATTTTTATTTTTTTCCTATTTTCTTTAATATAATTTGATGTTCAAATTGTTTGACATATCCCACTAGTGAGGGCTGTCATTAACAGTGAACGAGATGGGCGACCACCCAGGCCCCCACTATTTTAAGGTCCAAAAATTTGTCGCGTTAACAATATTTATATATTTGTACATATATTTTTCTCAAAGAAAACAGCAATTAGGTTAGAATGCATATCGAAATAGTGTTTAAATGGCTATTTTGTGTTACATTTTATAATACGGCAACACTTTTTATATGTCATTTTTTTTAGAACGGCGATATTTTCTTAACTACCAAGGAGCTAGAACAAAGCAAAATTGCATAGAAGACATACAAAGAGATGGGCTTTTAAGCCAATAGATGAGATCAATATAGAACTCATATTTTCCATCGAACCAATGAACCAATCATAATCACCCATTTTTTATATAAATTAATAAAGAACTATTTTTCACAATTTTTTAAAAACAACATATCTTGTAAATGGTAAATCTTCAAGCTAAAAAAAAAAAAAAATAAAAAAAAAAAAAAATAAAAAAAAAAAAAACATTGCGACGAACGCATTGTTATATACTTTCGACAAACTTTTTTTTTTTTAATTTTCACCCAGAAAAATCATATATGATTCGTAAAAATCACATATGATTTGACTTTAACGAATCACATATGATTTTTCTGGGCGGAAATTTTGAAAAAAAAAAAGTTTGTTGAAAAAAAAAAATCGTCGAAAGTATATAACAATGCATGTCTATAGAAAGATAATTTAATTTTCGTCGCAATGGTATTTTTTTTTCACGTAAAGATTTACGGTTTGCAAGATATTTAAATTTTAAAAAAGGGTGAAAGGTTTTTTTATTTTTTTTATTTATTTTTTTTATATAAAAAAAATGAGTAGCTAGAAATGGTTCATTAGTTTTATGACAAATGTTAGTTCTATATTAATCTTTTGGCTTTATGCTAATTGACCCAATTTAAATTTGATTTACGTTTACCATTGACCCAACTCAAAGACATAGTAACAAAGTTATCAAAAAACAAGTTTTGACGAGATCTCGTCGATCCAAAAATGCAAGCATTACGAAACGCCCAGACGTGCCACCTATATTATTAGTTTATGAAGGCTTTATTATCGATTTTTGCCCCGAGCCTCCAAAATCTCGAAGATGGCCCTGCCATTAGCCATTTTAAACTTTGCAAGAACCTGTATAAGTTATTAAATGTTTAACATGCATCATGATAGAAAAAATGAAGAAAAATGTCAAAATAACTATAAGTTATTATTAATTTTTTGTTTAATCAAAATGACAAAACGAAAAACGCTTCCAAAATCCAAACTACCTTCTTTTTTTCTTTTGGCAATTTTGCACTAGTTTTCAATTTGTAGTGAATGGCTTTTCTAGGAGTTTTACTGATTGTCTTTAAGAAAGTGTCAAAAGTCTAAAATTGTCACCCAAAGCAAAAAAAGAAAAGCTGACAATAACAAAATGGCGAAAAAAATTAAACTATTTGATAAAATTTCGAAGAAACTAGCTTCCTTATTCGTAGACAAAGCGGATTCGGGTTTTTTTTTTTTTTTTTTTTTTTTTTTTTTAATCATGGGTTTCCGACTCGACATTGCGAGCCGACTAATCTCATGGCGACTATCCTTTTTGGATAGCCCGGAGTCAGCGCATGTGAACCTCCGTGGCCACAAGGGGATTAATTTTCTCCCCGTTGGATTCGAACCTTTGACCTCCTCTTTGGAAGGCTGGTATTCTTACCGCTGGGTCACCCTCTGTTGTTATTCCAAGGGATAACTTGTATCCATGTGCTTCATATTCGCCCGGAGTTCACTCCCAGAAAGATAGCCATCCATACCCCTCACGTCAATTCCACGAGCCTCTTATCCATTCTCATTTAATCACGTGTGTTTAGTTGTAAAAGAATTTGTTTAATTTTCTATTTCAATTCCTTTAAATAAATAAATAAATAAATGATGGTTTTTATCCCTAGAAATGAGTTATAAATTTAAAGAATGCATTTAAATGACATTTTTTAGAGAAAAAAAAAAAAAAAAAAAAAAAAATCATGAAAAAATAGAGTATTTCTCACTAACTAATGTTAAAATTCGCAATAAAAGGGAGTACTTTGGCAAACCATGTTGTCTTTGGTTATTTTGTTTAAATAAGTAAGAGTGAAAATCATGAAACAACCAAATATGATATTTGTTTTCATTTACTCACTTTAGCTTTATTTTAGCTATAAAAAGCGTACAAAGTTTTAATAATATTTCATTAATGTGAAATGTAACTTGATTATAATCTGGTGACTTATTATTCTTTCAAGTACGACATAAATTATTTATATATATAAATGTTGGTTGGAAGTAGTCATATTTTCACAAGAATAGAAAAAAATAGAAATTTCGATGATTTTCATTATTAATATGAAATTTGTTTTACTAAACTGAAAACACTCATGAAACTTAATAGTTATTAATACTACTCGATGACATAGTTTTCACAAAAGAAAAAAGAGGTACGTAGGTTATTTACTTATTTTTGTCATTCAAAATGTATTTTTTATTTTTTATCAAATAAATTTTAACTTTTGGAATAAACTAGCTATGAAAACTATTTTAACTACAAATAAACAAAAATAATGTAGATGTCGTTGTTATAAGTATAAGATTATAAATAAAACCATAAAAACACAATAAAAAACTTTATATTATCTTTTAAAATTAAGAAAACTAGTAGAGGAGGATGATAGAGAAGAGATCAAGTGAGAAAAATAATGAATAATTAAAATGAGAAGAGTCAAAAGTAATTCTAGCGTCATGGTCATTCTAGACATAAGTAGTTTATCTAGTACTACCTCCGTCCCACATTAAGCGTCCACTATTACTTTTTTAAGTATTTTTTCTTCAACTTTGACTTAAATTTTTTTTGTCCATAAAAAAAAATATAAATAATAACTCCAAATACCGTCTTCCACGAGTTATGGGTCCCAATTCCGTCTTGGACGGTGTATGGGGAGGTTGATATGTAGACAGCCTTACCCCTACCTAAGGTAGAGAGGCTGCTTCCGGTTCTACCTAAGGTAGAAAAGGACATCCAGCCTTTTATAGAGAGTGAGGATCGAACCCTTGACCTCTTGGTTGAGAGGCAAGGGGTTTTCAAACTGATCCAACCCTACTTGTTTTTAGTTGTTTTCATTTGTGTAAAAAAGAATTAGAAAAATCATAGTGGACACATAATGTAGAACGGAGGTAGTAGTTTCTCATAAGATTGGTTTATCTCTTTTATGATAGTTTGGTTGGAAGTATAAATGGTGTGTTTGTTTTTTGCATATGTTGAGATGTGAGATTCACTCACATTTTATATACTTAAACGTTTTTTTGTAGTAATAATATTTTACTGGGTGTAACAACCTTTTACCCAATAAAAAATAATAATAATAAGGAAACTATTTTCAAGAGCAAAATAAACAAAACTACCATTACAAAAGTCTCTAAATAAATTTATGATCTTTAAACCTCTAGACATGTTTCCTGACGTTTTTACAGACTTATTTATCATTACTAAAATAACGTATATACTCTCATCAAAGGTGAACCATAGGGACTAACCTTAACCTCCTGCATCAATTCCTTTACATGTCAAGTCTCATTGACGAGAAACTACTTTAGCGTCGTCAATGAGCAAGGTTATACAATTAACACACTTTGCCTTCATCCAATAATTGGTAGTTGAATTCCTTATGATCCATATATAAAAACTAATACTCCTATCTATTGGATTGTATTGAGAAATCTGCTATTCAGAAACACTATGTTTCAACAGATAAAGAAGAGAGTAGACGAAGCCTCCGTATATACGTAGATGCAATAGTAGCATCCCCCTTTATGATCCATATACAAAAACTAATACTCCTATAAGAGTCTAAAGTTTTGACTTTCTTTCAGGCAATGGTAGCTGGCCTCAAAAGTACTATAACAGCGAGTTACTCTTTTTGTTTTTTTTGAAAGGCCTTCATATGTAACAGTATATAACAGCGAGTTACTCTTACCAAGTCAATCATCAAATATCCAATAAGACTTGTTATTTGGTAAATAAACCATAAGGCGGCTACAGAGAACTAACTGATAAGCCATGTATAATAGTTGAGTCAGCATTATGGTATTAATCCATAGTGTATGAGTTGGCTTTCGATGTCAATCTTAATTGTCAACAACTACCCTAAGGCGGCTACAGAGAACTATCTGATAAGCCATGACAATAACTCAACAAGGTCCCCTACCAATAATATTGCAACCATAACAACGACATTTAACTAGACAAATAGATCAGCAACGAATCTACATGGAAACCCTCATGGGAAGTTCTTGATAGACAACCGTCTCATAAGGTAGTAATTCAGTTAAAACAGTGGAAAAAGATGAAAGAAAACTACAAAGTACAGAATGAATCAAGCTGTTTTCTTCCTTCGTCCCCCACTACTTGAAATATTCTAAAAAAACTGTCACTTTACAAAAAAATAATAACGAATACCATGGTTGTACCATGTCTGAAAATTGTTGTAATATCTCTCTCATTTCAAATTAACGAGTACATATACGGTCATAATAATGAGAAGAAGCAAACCTGCACCCCGTCTCAAATTCTATATGGTATATACTTCCTTCATGCCAGCATCAAATCTGCAAATTACGTAGCAAAGCTCAGCTATATTTTTTGTAACTGTTATTACTCACAGAAAAACTGCTAAAAGAGAAGATGGAAAATGTGGGACGGACCTATGTATAAGAAAACACTAGGGGCTCTCTGCTTCTTCTGAAAGAATATGAAGCTGCACATCACATACACACCTACATACTTTACAAGAAAGATGCATTCATCATAAATCACGCCTGCAACACAAAATGAAATTCGAGTTATAAAGAGAAATAGAAATTAATAATGATCTTCAGACAAATTTATTAAGAAATTATTTCAGGTTTTACCTTGAATCCAATTTTGAACTTTTGGATTTCTTTCCATCAACAATCTGGAGTATCCGCAAACCCCTACTAAATGCTTCATTGAACAGGATTCTGGTTTGCATCGACTGGAGTCCTGGCAACCATGATAAAACCGCCACTGGGGTCAAGACAATGATGCCAAACAGCGTGTCATATGTGCGGGCGACAGAAACAACAGTCCCCCATAGAAAAGTTTTCTCTAAAATGGGCCGAAATACTTGAGCAATCAGAAGACATCCCCACCCAGTGGGAATAAATGCCAAGAGACTCGTGAAAATATCAATAAACTTGAACTGTGTGAACTCCAGCAAACCAACTATTATAAGTATTCCAAGAACCACCACCAAAAACTGAACCAACCGATAGTAGATGTGTTCCCTTGCTGAATACTTGTCACGAGCGTATATTACAATCGAGTAAATTCCAAGAGTCACGACCACATAGATACTCTCCAAAACATATATTAACTTTGATAGGGATGTGCGTGTTCCATTTAAATTTTTCTCCATAAGTTGGAAGAATGAGGTTATCTACCTAGTTTCATATTTAACACTAAAGGTTCTTGCATCACCCAAAGTCCGTTGCAAGCGATTTGTTTGATCACATAGATTAACCATCTGAAGCTCACGCCAGAGATTGATTATCTCTTCTTCTTCAGGACCTCCTCTTGGATGACGTCTCCAGTTGAGTGCATCTATATTATCAGAAACAAGATGCTCAATGATGTTGCCGACTCGACAATATTTGAGCTCTTTAATGGCGAATAATCTGGGGAACCTTACTTGTAAAGGTTCTGATTCACAACATAAATCTGTCCACAAAGGAATACGCTCTCCATTCCTAACTTTTGCCAAAAAAATAGTAGATAAATTTAAACCATTCGTTCCCACATTTTAAGATTCGACCCCATGTTACTTTCCTGAAACGTAAGACTGATAGTAATAAGACCACACTAAGATCACAAATAGCCCTGCCAAATCAACATCAACTCAGCTTTCTATCCTCTAAACCTAGACATACCAAATGCTTTTTTTTGTTTGGTAAAAGGGAAACATCCCTAGTAAAATATATTAATCACCCAAAATCCGATAAGTACAATGGAATGTGACTGAGTGACACATTAACCTCAAGCTCAAAAACTTGAACAGCCAAAACGAATGACATGCCATTCGATTACATCATAACTACATAACCAATAGCACCAATAGGAAAAAACCATCTAATGGTGCATAAACAAATAGAAAAGCTACTCATCTAAACACCGAGTTAGGAAGATCCCATAATCGCGCATAGCCTTCTGCCTCCTTAGAGCGTTTAAAACAACAGGAGAGAAGCTTAAGCCGAACAGTCGTGTAAATACCTTCAATGACTTGATTAACAGTCCTTTTAGACTTCTTGAATAAACGCCAATTACGCTCTTGCCATATAAAGTACGTAGAAGCCGCAAGCACCAATTTAGCCACAACAATTTGAGTCGACCTTCGATTAGCACTAGAACCAAGCTGATCAACAATAGAGTAGACATTATGAGGAAGGTTAGCAAGACCAGCCAACGCCTTCATATGAGACCAAACCGAATCAGCAAATGAACAATCAAAAAATAGATGATCATGAGTATCCGGAATTAGATCACATAGCGAGCATGTAGATCCAAGGTTACTATCCACATCCCACCAACAAATACGGTCCTGCGTTTTAAGCTTACGCTTAATAATAAGCCAAAGATTAAACGCGTGGCGAGGTATGTTATTAGGAAACCACACCATATTATACCAAATCACTTTGTTATCTCTCGGCCAAATCGAACTCCAAACCTGGCTCACCGAGAAAGGCTTCAAAGAACCATCACTAAGGCGCCAAACCAAACAATCTTGATCATTATTAACCGAGGACGAACAAGAAGATAAGACCGAGTACTTATCACTAAGATACGTAGGCCAAACCAACGTTCCTTCATGAATCAAATCTGCCACCTTCGATTGAAGGTTTAAACCTGACCGATACATATCTCTATAAGAGATAATATTAGATAACGGCCCAATTTCACACCACTTATCAAACCACACCGAAACAGTAGAACCATTTCCAATCTTATGCCACATAAACTCACGAATAGTAGATCGCAAACGTAACATGTGACGCCAACCATTAGACATATTCCCAGAAATAGGCACATCCCAAAAGTTCCGAGCATGAAGCTTATGTGAATGAGTCCATCTAACCCAAATGGAGTCCTTATTAGAAAGTAATTTCCAGATGTGACTCACCATTAGGGCCGTATTAAAATGAGATAAACGTCTAATTCCAAGACCGCCTTCATCTTTAGGAAGACACACCACTTCCCAAGCAACCTTCGACTTACCTCTATTGGATTCACCGGGACATACCAAATGCTCGTAGTAAAAGGACCGCACTCACAACCAAAAACACACCCCACAAAATTAAATAAAAACAAAAATCACACACACAAACCAAACAATACATTCGGTCCAGCAGCAGACCAAACCAGTTGACCTTTTTTAAAGATTCGATCAAAAAAATAGTAAAATAACAATGGCACATACAACATGTATGGGTGAAGAAGAAATAGAAAGAATTTAACCACTTGTACATCTAGTAACTTTTCAGATAAGATTCATCAGGATTTTTAGTTAAAAATTATCAGTTTTGATTTTAAAATCAAATACACGAATTTTAAAGATTCATAAGTATTTAAGTTAAAAATTACAGTATCAGTTTTGATTTTAAAATAAAAAAAATTGGTCAAGAATCAAAATATGTATACAAGAAGTTTATAATATATTATATGAGTGTAAAGAACAATATTTAACAAAATATAATTTAAATAGAAAAATTAGAAAATTTTATAAGCAAGTTATGCAGGAGCTTAAACCAGTGAAAACTTATAATTATTCCCCTTGGTGGCCACGGCTAAAAAATGTTGGATTCTAGCATAAGAACTTTTAAAGTGACATGTTTCATCACTGCTTCCATTTATGTCAAAACACGTACACATTTCTCGTCAAACTTATAGGACCAATCAATTCTGAAACCCTCTTCCTCACACCAAGAGATATCGAGATATTTCCAAGAAACTGATGGATAGAAAATTTTGTGTATAAATTTCTGAAAAATGTGCCTATGTGTTCATCAATAACAACACACTCCAAAAACCCTACATACACAAGCTAATAAAATCTCAAAACCTACAAAGTTTCCATTTTCATTGTTTCGATCCCTCATATAAAATGGCCATCGTATCTAGTTTCTTCAGTTGCTTCTCGGGTTCAAACAAGGTCGTCGATGAAGGAAATAACAAGATCAGCGCATCGAAAGAATCTCACAAAGTTGATGGAGATCACAAGATAAAGAGTAAGAGCAGAAAAAGCGCACCAATTCCAGTTGCTTACTTCCCCGTGGGCTCAAACTTTTCACACTTGTAAACTGAACAATGGTCTGATGTTACGACATGAAGTCTACTACTATAGTGGATTTATCTTCCAGTCATTGATCTTGAGAATTTTTAGTAAAACGTACATATTACATATATGAAGAGTAGGAGAATAGTCTTTGTATAAATTCTGGTAAAGCTTGTTGCTGTATTAAACATATTGTATTTGAATTGAAATTCATACTCTATATTTCAGATCTATTTGACAAGGTTTGATCGTTGAAACTCCACATATACGTTTTGGTTGGTATTTAACTTAAAAGAGAAATATTAGTAGTTCAAAAGTAAGTATTATTATTATTATTATTATTATTATTATTATTATTATTATTATTATTATTTTTGGGTAAAGCGATTACCTGAGTAAAATATATATAATCATAATAAACAGTTAAGTACAATGAAATGTGCCTGAATACCACATTAACTTCAAGTAAAAGCTTGAATAACCACTAAACATTTGTGACATGCCACAAATGAGAAAATCTAGCTAACTACAAAAACTAGAACACCCATAATGAAGAACCACTTCAACGAGCAAGTATCACCACCACCAACCCACATCCGTAATAGAGGAGTATAGCACGCCAACTCAGACTGCCTCCTTAAAAAACCTTCCCAAGAAAAACCCAGTGGAGAAAACCTTGGAGAAGGAAAAAAGAGTACAACTCTCAATTGGCACTCCACCTGAAAGATATAGCTGAAATAAGACTCTGGCGCCTTCAAAACATTAGAGAATCCCAAAATAGATGAACGGCCCGTCTTCATCATTAATTGGACCTGATAAGAGAATTAGGCAACTTCCAATGATGCAAGAAAACCTCCACACTACTCGTCTTTTTAAATCTACACGAAAGGAACTTGAGACGAATAGTGGACCTGATAACTTCAATGACTTGATCCTTAGACCTCTTCATCTTCTTGAAAAGCCGGTTGTTCCGTTCCTGCCAAATAAAGTAACACGAGGCCGCGAACACAAGCTTAATAATAATGCATCTAGCAGATCTTTTCTTCGAGACAGGCGTAAGATAATCCACAAGCAAATCCAGGGATGTAGGAATGTTACCTACGCCTATAAATTTTCTTTTTCATGTTCCCACTCTTTTTAGCTAACTTTTTTTAACGGCAATAAATAATGAATTATATATAAAAACTAAAAGCTAGCGAGAAGCTAGGAATTGTTACATATATAAGATATGGGCAAAAGTTAACTAATACGAGTACAAGCTTTTCGAGGATCTAAAATCCAACCTAACCAAAGTAATTTAATTTTCTTGCACCCACTTCTAATCCAATTGAAGACTAGTGCCTGAAGCTTATCGAATAGGACATATGGAGAAGCTATTGATGTGTTAAAAACCTTGTCATTAGAGCATAACATATCAATTAAATGGCACTATGATACACAACATCAAACACCAAAGCAATTGTACCCTGAAGTTGAGCAGCGGAAACAGAACACCCGATTGATTCTCTAGATAGGTCTTGTGGAAATATTAAGCCACACCAGTTCGTGATTTTCAGCCAGAATGTGTTGGACATTGAGCATTGAAAGAACAAGTGGTAATATTGCGTAGGTTCAAGGTTGCATATCGGACACATCATAGAAGGACAAATCATTCCATTGTTTTAAAGGTTAAGTCTCGCTGATACCCAAATAAGAGATACTCTCCAAAACATATATTAACTTTGATAGCGATGTGCGTGTTCTATTTAAATTTTTCTCCATAATTTGGAAGAATGAGGTTATCTACCTAGTTTCAGATTTGACACTAAAGGTTCACCTGTCATCCAACGTCCATTGCAAGCGATTTAATTGATCACATAAATTAACACTCTGAAGCTCACGTTAGAGATCGATAATATCCACAAACTCCTTTTGGATGATGTCTCTAGTTGAGTGCCTCAATATGACCAAAAACAAGGTGTTCAATTATGCTGTTGACTCGACAATCATTGGTCTTTTCAAGGACAAATAATCTCGGGAACCTACTTGTAAAGGTTTTGATTCGCACCATAAATCTGTCCAGAAACGAATACTCTCTCCATTCCATTTGATTCAACCCACCTGTGAGTCATATGTGATTTTTAAACTCACTCTATAAATCATATGTGATTTTATAGTGTAAATTACTGATACCTACAAAAGGCTAAAGTTTTTTCGTGTTTTGTCCATCTTCAACGTATTAAGTGCTCTAATCTAAAAGTTGAAATATAATGTGTTATACATGATTGGAAAGCTATGAATGTCCGGTCTTTATGGGAAAAATAGTGAAACTTTTATAATTCAGTATAAGAAGTTTTGTTCAAAATACTGCGACTGTTAATTTTCCGAACTTTTAATTGGTGTTATATCATGCAAATTTGAACAATGAAAAAAAAGAAATTAAAAAAAAAAAAAAAAAAAAAAAAAAAAAGTAGTGGAAAAAACGGGAAAAAATTGATGGAGATTAAAGTTTACAATAGTGTGAATTTTACCACATTTATTCGATGCTGAAGCTAAAAAAACCCAAACATATATTGTAGGCATTGTATGCTAAGTTGCTTACAATAGTTAAGTGAATTTTATAATTTAACTAAGAGAAATTAAATATCCTCGTGCTATTTGTTCTTAATATTCCTATTTACATGATCCTCACAAATGTCAGTACCGACGACTTGGATATAGAAATACAATTAATGAAAAAAAAAATATAGTATAATATTATTGTGTGTAAAAAAAATAAGTAGGCATATAATTAATATAAAAGGATATAACAAAACTCTTTAACTAAATACAAATTACAAACAAATATCTCCTCTTGGTGGCCAAGGCTTAAAAATGTTGGATTCTAGCACAAGAACATTTCAAAATGTCATGTCATTCATTTCTAGTCAAAACACATGTTTAAAAAAAAAAAAAATAAATAAATAAAAAAATAAATAGTTGACCAATTTCAAAGCCCTCTTCCTCAAGCGAAGAGATGTCAAGAAATTTCAAAGAAACATGATAGAAATTATGTGTATAAATATCGAAAAAATGTGCTTATGAGTTCATCAATAACAACGGACTAGAAAATAACATACTAAGATTATAAAATCTAAAACACTTATAAAAAGTTTCCATATCATTGTTTCTCTCAGTTAAGATGGCAATCGTATCTAGTTTCTTGAGTTGCTTCTCGGGTTCAAACAAGGTAGTCGATGATGAAGGGAATAACAAGATCAGTGCATCGAAAGAATCTCATAAAGTTGATGGAGATCACAAAGCAACGAGCAAGAGCAGAAGAAGTGCACCAATTCCTGTTGCTTACTTCCCCGTGGGCTCAAACTTTTCATGCTTATAAGCTACTCCGTAAACAAGGGATGGGAAAAAAAATACCGCACTCAACGGGGAAATCCAAACTAATTGGGTTGGGCAGAGCAGGCTTGCCGGGTTATGGAGCGGGCTTTGGGCATAAACAGGGATTTTACTCGGGTTTGGGGCGGGGAGCGGGGAATAATAACCTCGCCCGCCCCGTCTGAATGATATAACACATATACAAATATATTTGTACTTATATATTATTAGTTTTTTTTTATCGTTGTAAGATTTCAAAATTACTATTATAGAAACTTGTTTAATGTTATATTTTTAAGTTGTAATTTTTTGCAGTGTAATTTATCATTATTTATGTAAAATATTATCGTTGAAAACCCCAAGGTTCATTTGTTGTTGGGCTAAAAATCTTCCATGCTAGTTCCTAGATAATTTATTCCATTATTTTAGATCGTCGTATTATTTCATTAACTGAGTTCTGTAATTCATTTCTATTTTCTGAATGGTTGGTTGTATGGGTTGATTGATGAGTAGTCTTAGATTTAGACCATTAACATGCACAAATCCTTTTATGTTAGGTGATGTAAAGCTTCATTTACAATTTTCCGGCTTTTCCTGAAGCCTTTATAACGCTTGTCTGTAACTGATTATTAATAGGTTTTTAGTTTTTTAAGTTATTGCTAACGGTATAAAAATAATAATAAAAGTGAAATCGTGCGGCTTTAATCAACAATTGCACCCAAATAGTACACCCCGATTACGACGAGGCAGGTTTGAGGTAGTATCACGCACAAATGCACCGCCCTGATTAGATCCCCGATGAGGATCGAGGCATGTTTGGAGAGAACTTTGGTAATCAGGATTGGGATGGGTATGGTCACCCCGCCCTAAACTCGCCCTGTTGCCATCCTTAGTTTGGTATGACTTTATAGGGGATTGAGCTGATAAAATAAGTTATCCTACAAAACAAATTTTGTTTGTCACATATGCTTATGAAAGCTTTTATACCTC
Organism: Artemisia argyi; assembly: GCA_030686995.1. Lineage (NCBI taxonomy): Eukaryota > Viridiplantae > Streptophyta > Magnoliopsida > Asterales > Asteraceae > Artemisia > Artemisia argyi. The sequence continues at coordinate 160,613,985 of CM060697.1, read as the reverse complement.
ATAAGCCTCCATAAGTCTAAGCTCATTGAAACGGGCTTATGGAGGATTATAGTTTGTCAAATTACTTAAATACCCTGAAAAATATAATGAATTAACACGCAAAAGCTTGAACTATATGTGAATTTTAATTTGATGTATTATTATGTGATTTTACATTATTAAGCTTCAGCTCCAAGTAATTCGTCAAACATTTTTATAAAAATATAAGCTACAGCTTCAGGCTTATAATATAAGCTCAACTCCAACTTGAGTCTTAGCTTCAGCTAAAATTCTAGCTCATTTCACCAAACAATTGAAAGATCTATATTTAAGGGGGACGGGGAGGGGGCAGAAAGAGTCAATCCGAGGAGGTCAATCACATCCTGAAGATCTTAACAAATATTGCTCGTCCTACGAGGGCCTCTCTCACTCTACTCACCTTCCCCTGTAAGCAAGGTAAGGAAAAGTCCTTCGACGCGAGTCCTTGTGGGGGAGGGGGGATCTCTTACTATATAAGAGATCAAATGTTGTTGTCTAATCCGCTCTAATAACAAGACGAAGTTTATGGTCACGTACATTCAATGAGAAAGATACATAGGTATGAACCTCTTTAACCATGCCCCTCAATATGGTCCATCAAAATTTTTAAATCAATTTATTTTATTAAACTCACTTGGTTGTCTAGCACCGCATGCATACGTCAATAATTTACCTTTTAAAAAGTTTTATAGAATGGTAAAACATTGAAAGTATTTTTCACACAATGACAAATATATGAGATGAGTTACATTAATTTACTAAAATCACATCGCCACATAACAATTACACTCGGTATATAATTTCATGTGACACTAATTTGAAACGTGTAAACAAATCTACGGGATTTTCTATGTTCATGTTATTTGTGAGTTTTTAACTTAGATGTACGCAGTCAAACCGAAGTACGCCTTGACAATTTCCAACCATTTCCCAGACCACTCCATCATGTATATCTAGTGAGGTTTAGACCATAAACCTCAACTTAGTTATGAAGTTAAGTATCCATTTTGTGGAGTTTCTTTTTTGTTAAAGAACCATTTGGTTTACTTATGTTGCTAACAAAAAAAAAAAAAAAAAAAAAAAAAAAAAAAAAAAAAAAAAAAACATGCATATGTGGATGGGTTGGAGGGAAACATGCATGTGTGGATCTAACCTGGGTTTTTTTTTCTTATGGGTTTGAGTAGCCGGGGTTTTATAGTAGGACATGCTGCTTTGAAAGCCGCCTCGTACAAAGTGCAAAACACGAGAAAGCGTGCATTGTAAATCAACATGTTTTTATTCCTTTCGCGTTTGATACTTTTTGTTTTCTTGCACCTGAGGCAGTGGAGTTCCTCAACATAGTCCAACGAGTTATGTATAGTTATGTTATGACACCTAGATCCACAGATGTAGCTTTCAAAAGAATAAGTTTTGCACAAAAAGAGTTAACGGTTCAGCTTGTTAAAATAAGTTTTGCAATCCAAAAAAAAGTTAACGTTGCAGCTTATTGCCCGTTTCACCTCTATGTAAATCCAAAAGTTAATTCTTAATATATTATGAAAAGGAAAGTTGTCTAAAGAAAAAGGAAAATTAAAACAGAAAATGAAAGATATTCATTTGGACGTATACTCTACCTTTCACTTGGTGGCTAAGGCTAAACAAACACAAATACATATTCGTTTTTGTGCATAATTAAGTTTCAAACCTTGGGACTCATAACTGTTAAAACAAACACACGTTTTACGTGACCAATTGTAGCCACCTTAATTCCTCCTTACGCAATGAAATAACTGGGAAATTGTTGATACCTTGATAGAATATGTGTGCATATATATATATATATATATATATATATATATATATATATATATATATATATATATATATATATATATATATATATATGAGAGATATATGGAATTGGTTCATCAAGAACATATTATAAAGAGTAAATTACACCGTTCGTCCCTGTGGTTTACTCCAAATCACTACCGTAGTCTCTGATCTATTTTTTTTGCTTTTTTAATCCTTATGGTTTACATATTGCACGTTGTCAGTCCCTATTGCTAACTGTCGTTATCTTCTCCGTTAGGAGATAATTGTCAAGTGGCAACGTTAGTCCATACACCAAACGATCATTTGCAACGTTAGTCCTTTATACTAACGACCTTTACTAATTAACTCAAATTTTGGTTTTCTTAAAAAAAATCTTTTCTACGCGGTTTTTATTTTCGCCCGTTTTCATGCGTTTTCTTAGTTTTCGTCCGTTTTTATACGTTTTCGTCCGTCTTTATACATTTTCATATGTTTTTCATACGTTTTCATTCGTTTTTATATATTTTCTTACGTTATCATACGGTTTTATCCGTTTTTATACGTTTTTGTCTGTTTTCCCCGTTTCATGCGTTTTCGTCCGTTTTTATACGTTTTCGTCCATATTTATACGTTTTCATCTATTTTTCTTACGTTTTCCTTCGTTTTTATCCGTTTTTATATGTTTTCTTACGTTGTCATATGGTTTTATCCGTTTTTCTACGTTTTTTTCCTCCGTTTTTTACATTTTTCTCTGTATTTTTTACGTTTTCATATGTTTTCATCCGTTTTTATATGATTTCATCCGTTTTTGCTCGTTTTCTTACGTTGTCATATGGTTTTATCCATTTTTCTACGTTTTTTCCCTCCGTTTTTTACATTTTTCTCCGTATTTTTTACGTTTTCATATGTTTTTATCCGTTTTTATATGGTTTCATCCGTTTTTATACGTTTTCGCTCGTTTTCTTACGTTTTCACCCGTATAAAAACGCATGAAAATGTAAGAAAAACAGACAAAACATATAAAGACAGACGAAAAGGTATAAAAATGGACGAAAATGTATAAAAACGGACAAAAACGTAAGAAAACGCATGAACCGGGGAAAAACAGACAAAAACGTATAAAAACGGATAAAACCGTATGACAATGTAAGAAAACATATAAAACGAATGAAAACGTAAGAAAAACATATGAAAACGTATAAAGACGGACGAAAACGTATAAAAACGAACGAAAACTAAGAAAACGCATGAAAACGGGCGAAAACGATAAAAATCGCGTAGAAAAGATTTTTTTTTTTTTTTTTAAGAAAACCAAAATTTGAGTTAATTAGTAACGGTCGTTAGTATATAGGACTAACGCTACAAATGATCGTTTGGTTAATGGACTAACGTTTCCACTTGACAATTGTCTCCTAACGGAGTAGATAACGACAGTTAGCGATAGGGACTGACAGCGTGCAATATGTAAACCATAAGGATCAAAAAAGTAAAAAAAAAATAGATCAGGGACTACGATAGTGATTTGGAGCAAACCACAGAGACGAACGGTGTAATTTACTCTATTAGAAAAAAATTCACACTAGAGAGTAAAAGTCTCAAAAGTTTATTAGCAATCGTCACATTGTTAGTTTTGCACTTTCAACTACTAAAATGGGTTATATGCTCGGTTTCATTAGCTGCTTCTCGGGTTCAAGCAAGGTGATGGTCGATGAAACTGAAGAAGCTGGCTCACCGACAAAAGCTCATGTTGTCGATGGAAATCAAGAAGTAAAGAGCAAGAGTCGAAAAACTACAGCAATTCCAGTGTCTTATTTCCCACTCGGCTCAACCTTGTCACGTTTGTAGAGGTAAGAGATTATGCTTTTAGAGACACTCTCATCTTGTTTTAGCACAATCAAGACTTAAAGAGTACAAACAATAGTTCAACATAAGTGTAGTGAGGTTCGCGAAAAGGCTACGTACACTTGATGGATAAAGTACAACCATTAATTCAAGAAACCGTATAAATAGACATGTAAGACCGATTAATCATCTCCAGTCGTTTTACTGATTCCTTGGTAGACATCGTATATAATTGTATTCAGGGACGGACCCAGAATTTTGAAATAGGTGTTGCACAATTTTTTTTTCGAAATTCTTGCATAACTTGTTTCTATTATTAGTATTAAAATTTGCACCATATGGTATTTTGGGGTTAATCTCAAGTTCCACTATCTATATTATCTATAAACAGAAAATGGTCAAGAAGTGAAAAGTGAGAAAACTGAAATTAATGTATTGACTAAATTACCCTTAATTAATCTATGACAACTTAGAAACTATCTTAAAAAACTAAACTATCTTTAGAAACAATAATTTCATTGCATAAAAATAAAAATGACTATTTTATTCCTCATAGACTAAAAGTGACGAATAAACAAACATTTTTCTTCCTTTGAAAATGTCATATCAAAGAATAGAAAATGATATAAAATTGTACATATGTGGAGCTAACGACATCTGTCTAGAAAACTTGGATTAAGGTTTATATTGAATATATGTAATTGCAAAATAAATCTCAAAATAGATCTTTGGTGGTTGGACATTTGTTTATTTGACTCGATACAATATTCTAATTTGCATACTTTTTATTTTGCTTGAGACATTTACTTTATAAGTTTACAGAGCACACTATAAATACAATACAATTATGTTATGCGCAAAATAGAGTATCCAATTAAAACTTTGAGTGTGCAAATCAATTTTCTTATTTTCATATAAAATTTTTGTAGTGTAATTTGTGATAGGATCGAGGTTTAATAAATACTAGACGAGTACCTGTGCATAATAACGACATTTTATAATTGTTGCATTTTTTTGTACACTTCACCTTCAACCGTTTAATTACTATTTTTCTGATAGTTGATCATTTTACTTTTGACTTACGGACATATCAAAGGGTTATGCACATGTTATATAAAAAGAGGCATATGCATATTTGAAGTTTCGAAAATAACTACACGAGTATCCATGCATATAACAACGGGATTTTCTAGCGGCAAACAACTATAGTTACACAAAACGTTACACAAAATACTTAACCAAATCATCACTATAACTATCTGCCGCTATAAATCTCGTTGCTATGCACGGGTTCTCGTCTAGTAAATAAATAAAGTAGCAAAAATATTATTTGGATTGCTAATATTGAAAAACGATACTTTTTGAGAACAAATTACACTTCGTGACTCAAAATTGGGTGTGGCATGTGCCACACTCGGCTCCCAAGTGGGTCCATCCATGATTGTATTGTAACTTTAGGGACATTTTGGTCGGGTAAGATTACAGTGAGAAGAGAACTTAAAATGAGAAGAATGAGAAATAATGATAACCACATATTTAAGATGCATCGACTTGAATTAGATATATCTCTATTCATTTAGATGCATCCCACTTAGTTTCAAAAATGATTTTGAAGTGAAAACGATGCAAAATAATACTAACAACAAATTTGACCCACATAGTATGAAAACTATATATGGTTCGTTTAATTTGATGAAATGCATCTAATATATGTATATGCATCTAATTTTTAGCTAGAAAAATATATTATGGTGCATCTAAAAGCTTAGGGATTCATCTAATTCAAGTCGATGCATCTCTAATGTGTAGTTATAGTTATTTCTCATCCTTTTTATTTTAAGATTTGTTCACATTTGATCCTAAGTCCGTTTTGGTAAAGATTATCCATTGGCAAAACTGAGAATATCCTAAAATAACGTAATGGTTCCGTATGGACCAATCCTTATGGTATCAGGGTTGCGATCCCCTAAAAAGGGGATGCAAATTAAAAAGGCTAAAAACATTTTTCCACCATCCGATCAGTCAAATGGTTGACCAAAACCAATCACACGGTCCAGATTTAAATGAGATAAAAAAACACGCTCTTTCTAATAGAAGGGGTATAAGCGTAAATTTACAACCCCCACTCTCTTCCTTCTTCCCGCCAAACAACTTCTCTACTCTCACATTCATTTCACACACTAACTCACACACACAAAAACTGTCAATTTCCAATCAAAATTTGGGAAAAAAACTAGGGTTTCAATTTCCGATCATCTGTAATTGATTAAAACACATTATACGCTCGGAAAAGATGAATCTAACTGGTAATTTTAGATTAATTTAATTTTTAGGGTTAATTTTTTTTTTATTTTTTATTTTTTTTTAGTTTGTGCATAAAAAAAAGTATTTTTTACAAAATAAAAAATATACAAGATCTGTTGTTGAAATGTGATCGATATAATGATGCACACCAAGTGCTCGATGAAATGCTTCAACTAGATTCAGGTCATAAATGTGATAGAAATCTGGTTTTAGTGGCGATTGATGATCTTCAGGTTCATCATTTAGTGCATTTTTTGTTCACTTACTAGCTTGCGGGTTCGATAGAGTAACTTGTTAGAATAGGTTAGAATAAGGCTCATCAGTTATTTATTGGATCATGGTTTACTTAGTAGCTTGCTGGTTCGATAGAGTAACTTGTTGGAATAGGTTAGAATGAGGTTCGTCAGTTATTGATTGGATCATGGTTTACTTAGTAGCTTGCGGATTCGATTGAGTAACTTTATAGAATACATAAGAATGAGGTTCATCAGTTATTTGAAAATAGGTTCATCAGTTATTGCTAGTATGTTTGATCATCAGTTATTTGAAAAATAGGTTCATCAGTTATTGCTAATGCGTTTGATAATCAGTTATTTGAAAATAGGTTCATCAGTTATTTAAAAATAGGTTCATCAGTTATTTAAAAATAGGTTCATCAGTTACTATATGTTCATCATTTTTATTATGTTATGAGCTGATAAACATATAAGCTTATGATGAACCGATGAACATACAAGCGTATGATGTATTATGAATTGATGAAAAAAAATCATTTTTTTTTTTTGAAAAAATTATTTGAAAGTAGGTTCATGAGTTATTGATAGTGCATTTGATCATCAGTTATGAGTGATGATTGGGGTGCCTAATTCATGGGCCTAAAAACATGCCTAAACTGAGGTGTCATCCCCTGATTGGTGACATCAGGGGGACCCACTTCTTTACATTTTATCTTTTATCATCTTCACCCTCCATTTTTCCACTTGTCTTCATCCTCTTGTTAGGCCTCTTTTTAGGCCTACCAATTAGGTCCATGAATCATTTTCCGTTATTGAAAATAGGTTCATCAGTTATTGCTAGTGGGTTTGATCATCAGTTATTTGAAAATAGGTTCATCAGTTATTGCTAATGGGTTTGATCATCAGTTATTTGAAAATAAGTTCATCAGTTATTGCTAGTGCGTTTGATCATCGGTTATTTGAAAATAGGTTCATCAGTTATTGCTAATGCGTTTGATCATCAGTTATTTGAAAATAGGTTCGTCAATTATTGCTAGTGGGTTTGATCATCAGTTATTTGAAAATAGGTTCATCAGTTATTGCTAGTACGTTTGATCATCAATTATTTGAAAGTAGGTTCATGAGTTATTGATAGTGCATTTGATCATCAGTCGTTTGAAAATAGGTTCATCAGTTATTGCTAGTACGTTTGATCATCAATTATTTGAAAGTAGGTTCATTAGTTATTGCTAGTGGTTTGATCATTAGTTAATTGAAAGTAGGTTCATCAGTTATTGCTAGTGGGTTTGATCATCAGTTATTTGCTTGTGTTTTTAGGTTCATTTGTCATTTTGAAAGTAGGTTCATCAGTTATTGCTAGTGCGTTTGTGTTTATATTGGATTCAATTTGGTTTTGGTTTGGTTTTATGTTTTATTTCGGTTTGGTGTTTATTTTGGTTTCAGTATGTTCATCAGTGATTAATTTTTGGGTTTTTTTAATAGGTGGAAAAGCTAAGCCTTTAAAGACACAAAAAACTGAGAAGAAGGAATACGATGAGGTATAAACTTATGATATGTGATTGATGTTTGTTAACAAACTTTATAGCTTATAATTAAAAGCTTATGTGATCATGTCTTTTAATAAAAAGAAAAAATGAGCTTTTTTTAAGCTTTGAGTAAGTTAATAACATGTTAGGGGTAGTTTGTTTCAACTTATTTAGTTGGCTTGGGGCTTACTTAGTTTTGGGCTTATGTTTTTTGCAGCTTATCTAAAACTTAGCTACAGAAAGAAGAAGAAGAAGAAGAAGAACAAGAAGAAGAACAAGATGTTGGAAAAGAAGAAAAACAGGATGTTGAAGAAGAAGAAAAGCAGAATGCTAGATAAGAAGAAATATAGGATGTTGGAGAAGAAATACAGAATGTTGGAGAAATATGTTCATCAGTTATTTTTCATCACTAATTTTGTTCATCAGTTAGTATAAGTTATGATTGTTAACTTATTGTTCATTAGTTATTGATTTGTTCATCAGTTAGTGTCAATTGTTCATGTTGTTTTTTATCATCAAATTATGTTCATCAGTTATTGTTCAGTATTAGGTTGTTTTGTTCATGAGTTATTTATTGGTTCATCAGTTAGTGTCAGTTGTTCATCTTGTTTTTATATCATCAAATTTTGATCATCAATTATTGTTTCAGTATTAGGTCGTTTTGTTCATCATTTAGTCATTTATTGCTCATCATGTTTTTCTTAATAAGTTATTTCCAAGTGTCAGATTACTTTATTCATAGTCACTATTTTGTTCATCAGTTATTATCGATAAATGGTATGTTCATCAGTATGTAATGTTTGTTCAAAATCTGATGAACCTTCAATGACAAACAATGTATATGATGAGCAAAATTATGTTCATCAGTAATTGTTCTTTAGTTTTCATTCATTAGTAACAATGAAGGTGTATTGAAGCCAGTCATTTCATTCATCAGTATGTAATGTTTGTTCAAAATTTGATGAACCTTCAATGACAAACAATGTATATGATGAGCAAAAGTATGTTCATCAGTTATTGTTCATTAGTTTTTATTCATCAGTAACAATGAAGGTGTAACAATGAATCTTGCATTACTAAAATGATTAATGATGCGCCATGATACAAAAATTAGTGCATCTAACGCAATTTTAATACTAAAAATTTAAGCTAGACATTTCATCAAACATCTTGTGTGCAACAAATATGAGTAAAACGTCAACTTTAACGTGTGATATCTTACTCATATGATATCGGATTTGATTGATTCAAAAACCTGTGTAAAGAGTGAATCAAAATCTAAAACTTTTATGTTTTAAATTTTTCACGATTCGGCAATTATGAGGGTACAAAATAGAGCCGAAAATGACAAAAAAATAAAGAAAATCAAGACCCATTTGATATGTAAAAAAAATCGAAATATTTAACAAGATTTATACCAAATTAAAGAGGATTAAATTTTAAAAATTATGGTGAAATCGGTTTTTTCTAAAAGTTTGTCGTTTAAGAGATATGTGCGTTTGAAAATTGAGGTGAAAAACTAAAAAACGTGTAAAATTACGACTTTGCCCCTGACATGATTTTTTGAATATTTAGTATGGGAGGACATGTGTCGCATGGAGATTACTTTTTAGGCTTTTTAAAATTTTGTCACTTTGTAAGGGATCCCACACCTATGGTATCATCATCTCATATGTCATTAAGGGTGAGCATGGTCCAAAAACCGGACCGGACCGGACCGGACCGACCGGACCGAGAACCGGAAAAACCATAGACCGAGACCGGACCGAATGTGGTCGGTCCGGTCTCGGTCCGGTTCGGTCGGGTCCGGTCCAATTAGGCATATTTTGGCACGTTTTTTTCGGTTTTTTGGTCGGTCCGGACCGGACCGACCGGACCGAGGACCGAATTTGCCAAAATGACTAGACCGAGGACCGGACCGAATGTGGTCGGTCCGGTCCGGTCCGGTCGGTTTTGTCGGTCGGTCCGGTCCATCCGGTCCGTTTGCTCACCCTTATATGTCATTGTTAAACAGGTTGAGGCTGATTTTTTTATTATTATTATTATTATTATTATTATTATTATTATTATTTTTACTTCTTTTTTTTAATATAATTAAGGTTCAAATTGTTTGACATAATAGTGAATGAGATGGGCGACCACCCAGGCCCCCCACTATTTTAAGGTCCAAAATTTGCTGCATTAACATTTATACATTTGTACATATATTTTTCTCAAAGAAAAACGCAATTAGGTTATAATACATATCGAAATATTGTTTAAATGGCTATTTTGAGTTACATTTTATAATACGGGAACACTTTTATATATCATTAGTTTATGAAGGCTTTATTATCGATTTTTGCCCCGAGCCTCCAAAATCTCGAAGACGGCCCTGCCATTAGCCATTCCAAACTACCTTCTTTTTTTCTTTTGGCAATTTTGAACTAGTTTTCAATTTGTAGTGACTGGCTTTTCTAGAGTTTTACTGATTGTCTTTAAGAAAGTGTCAAAAGTCTAAAATTATCACCCAAAGTAAAAAAGAAACTGACGATAATAAAATGGGAAAAAATTAAACTATTTGATAAAATTTCGTAGAAACTAGCTTCCTTGTTCGTAGACAAAGCGGATTCGGAATTGTTTTTCATTCCAAGGGGTAACTTGTATCCATGTGCTTCATATTCGCCCGGAATTCACTCCCAGAAATATAGCCATCCCTACCCCCTCACGTCAATCCCACGAGCCTCTTATCCATTCTCATTTTTTTTTAGCAAATATCCATTCTCATTTAATAACGTGTGTTCAGTTGTAGAAGAATTTATTTAATTTTCTATTTCAATTCATTTAAATAAATTAATTAATGATGGTTTTTATCCCTATAAATGAGCTATAAATTTAAAGAATGCGTTTAAATGATATTTTTTAGAAAAATAGATTTCGTGAAAAAATAGAGTATTTTTCACTAACTAAACACACATTAAAATTCGCAATAAAAGGGAGTACTTTGGCAAACCGTGTTGTCTTTTGGTTATTTTGTTTAAATAAGAAAGAGGGAAAATCATGAAATAACAAAATATGATATTTGTTTTCATTTACTCAATTTAACTATAAAAAAGCGTACAAAGTTTTAATAATATTTCATTAATGTAAAATGTAACTTGATTATAATCTGGTGACTTATTATTCTTTCAAGTACGACAAAAATTATTTATATATAATGTTAGTTGGAAGTAGTCCTTTGTGGTTAGGGTGATGGCTTTGCCGAAGCTCTATCCCTTAGGTTGTTGCTGGTAAAAAAAAGTCATATTTTCACAAGAATAGAAAAAAAAAATAGAAATTTCAATGATTTTCATTATTAATATGAAATTTGTTTTACTAAATTGAAAACACTCACGAAACTTAATACTACCTCCGTCCCAAATTTATTGTCCACTATTGACTTTTTTAGTCTTTCTTCTTCAACTTTGACCTTAAATATTTTTGTGGGTGTTATATAATATTTGATGCAAAATATATAAATGGATTAGGTTTTAAGTGTACTTTTCAATGGTATAATTTTTTATCAAGTATTATATAACAAAAAATATATATTTATGGTCAAAGTTGAACTAGTTTGACTTTGAAAATTCAACCTGGACAATAAATTTGGGACGGAGGGAGTAGTTATTAATACTACTCGATGACATTGTTTAAAAAAAAATACATATGTTATTTACTTATTTTTGTCATTCAAAATAAACGTATTTTTGATGTTTTATCAAATAAATTTTAACTTTTGGAATAAACTAGCTATGAAAACTATTTTGACTATAAATAAACAAAAATAATGTAGATGTCGTTGTAATAAGTATAAGATTATAAATAAAACCATAAAAACGCAATAAAAAAACTTTGTATTATCTTTTAAAATTAAGAAAACTAGTGGAGGAGGATGATAGAGAAGGGAAGTGAGAAAAATAATTAAAATAAGAAAAGTAAAATGTAATTCTAGTTTTTCATAAGATTGGTTTGTCTCTTTTATGATCGTTTGGTTTGAAGTATAAATGGTGTGTTTGTTTTTCGCATATGTGATAAGATGTGAAATTCACTCACATTTTATGTATTTAAACGTTTTTTGGAGTAATAATATTTTAACGGGTGTAACAACCTTTTACCCAAAAAATAATAATAATAACCATTTTCAAGAGCAAAATAAACAATATAACAAAAGTCTCTCAATAAATTTATGATCTTTAAACCTCTAGACATGTTTCATGCATCAATTCCTTTACATGCCAAGTCTCATTGACGAGAATTGGTAGTTGAATTCCTTATGATCCATATATAAAAACTAACACTCCAAACTATTGGATTGTATTGAGAAATCTGCTATTCAGAAACACTATGTTTCAACAGATAAAGAAGAGAGTAGACGAAGCCTCCGTATATACGTAGATGCAATAGTAGCATCCCCCTTTATGATCCATATACAAAAACTAATACTCCTATAAGAGTCTAAAGTTTTGACTTTCTTTCAGGCAATGGTAGCTGGCCTCAAAAGTACTATAACAGCGAGTTACTCTTTTTGTTTTTTTTGAAAGGCCTTAATATATAACAGTATATAACAGCGAGTTACTCTTACCAAGTCAATCATCAAATATCCAATAAGACTTGTTATTTGGTAAATAAACCATAAGGCGGCTACAGAGAACTAACTGATAAGCCATGTATAATAGTTGAGTCAGCATTATGGTATTAATCCATAGTGTATGAGTTGGCTTTCGATGTCAATCTTAATTGTCAACAACTACCCTAAGGCGGCTACAGAGAACTATCTGATAAGCCATGACAATAACTCAACAAGGTCCCCTACCAATAATATTGCAACCATAACAACGACATTTAACTAGACAAATAGATCAGCATCGAATCTACATGGAAAGCCTCATGGGAAGTTCTTGATAGACAACCGTCTCATAAAGTAGTAATAAAGTTAAAACAGTGGAAAAAGATGAAAGAAAACTACAAAGTACAGAATGAATCAAGCTGTTTTCTTCCTTCGTCCCCCACTACTTGAAATATTCTAAAAAAACTGTCACTTTACAAAAAAATAATAACGAATACCATGGTTGTACCATGTCTGAAAATTGTTGTAATATCTCTCTCATTTCAAATTAATGAGTACATATACGGTCATAATAATGAGAAGAAGCAAACCTGCACCCCGTCTCAAATTCTATATGGTATATACTTCCTTCATGCCAACATCAAATCTGCAAATTACGTAGCAAAGCTCAGCTATATTTCTTGTAACTGTTATTACTCACAGAAGAACTGCTAAAAGAGAAGATGGAAAATGTGGGACGGACCTATGTATAAGAAAACACTAGGGGCTCTCTGCTTCTTCTGAAAGAATCTGAAGCTGCACATCACATACATTCCTACATACTTTACAAGAAAGATGCATTCATCATAAATCACGCCTGCAACACAAAATGAAATTCGGGTTATAAAGAGAAATAGAAATTAATAATGATCTTCAGACAAATTTATCAAGAAATTATTTCAGGTTTTACCTTGAATCCAATTTTGAACTTTTGGATTTCTTTCCATCAACAATCTGGAGTATCCGCAAACCCCTACTAAACGCTTCATTGAACAGGATTCTGGTTTGCATCGACTGGAGTCCTGGCAACCATGATAAAACCGCCACTGGGGTCAAGACAATGATGCCAAACAGCGTGTCATATGTGCGGGCGACAGAAACAACAGTCCCCCATAGAAAAGTTTTCTCTAAAATGGGCCGAAATACTTGAGCAATCAGAAGACATCCCCATCCAGTGGGAATAAATGCCAAGAGACTCGTGAAAATATCAATAAACTTGAACTGTGTGAACTCCAGCAAACCAACTATTATAAGTATTCCAAGAACCACCACCAAAAACTGAACCAACCGATAGTAGATGTGTTCCCTTGCTGAATACTTGTCACGAGCGTATATTATAATCGAGTAAATTGCAAGAATCACGACCACATAGATCCAAGAGAGTATGTAAACAGCAATGCTCTTGCTATGCGCAGCAATACCCAACTGGTAAACGATTCCATACTGGAAAAAGAAAAACCGTAAATCCAAAATAATTTCGAACAATTTTCCAAATAGACCAGTAGTCCTCAAGTGATCCTGTTCTTCATACCACCATCTCTCCCAACTCTCTTCAGACTTTGCAAACACGCCCCCATTAAACCATATCCAGTTCATAAAATCATCATAATCATAAACTGTTTTTAACCAGTCAAACCCTGACGGATTAAACACAAAAGGTGCCATGATCCATGAAACCACTAGGAACCAACTCGAGATGGTCAACGCAATGTATGTAAACGTTCCTTTAGCAACAGGACTATAAGCAGCATAAACAGTTAGTATCAAACCCAACTCAATCGCCTTTATAAAGTGACTACGAGCATAAAGTCTATAGTTTTCAGCAAATTTTTTATGTTCCACCACAAATCCACGTCCGGTTGCCCGATATTTTGCACCACCATGAAGAATGGTCCGCCCGAAGTAATGAGAACGAGTTCCCAAAGAGAACGTATAGAAAACAGACGAAAGCTCTAACTGCATAGTAATAAAATCCCAAATTGCTGCTAGAAAACCGAGCTCAAGGGTATTTTCGACAATCATGGGTAAAGCGGTGAATATGCCAAGCTGAACTATAAACTGTTGGTTTAAAATCGTCCCTAATGCTTTGTTTGTGTTGGCGTTTCCTGCCACAGAATTCTCAACCCCACTTAATGCAAGATACAACCGGCCCCACAGGAACGCATACACAGTCAACGAAATCATCATGGTGTTGAAAAAGAAGCCAACAGTAGTGTAGAAAAACGAAAGCATTCTGAAAAAATCAAGTCTATGACCCAATCTGTACACGTCTCTACTAAGAACTTGCTCTCCGTTTCCACTAGCAACCTTTGCTTCAAACATGGATACTTGGTTTAATCCGACATCTCTTCCTTTCCCGACTTGTATGTACTCATGATGAGTTACGTTTCCACCTCTTAGGGTGCAATTAAATCCAGCAAATATATCCTCACTTAAGTTGATCAATCGTGAAGCTTTACTGATTCCACCACGAGTTAAGAACCAAAACCTATCAAACACGTCAGGATGGCCATAATGCAACCGGATTTTCAAAGGGTTTGCTAAAACACGCTGACCCAATGTGACAAAGCTTGTTTCTTGAGCAGACATGAACCAAGCAAGTGAAGAGACAGAACCCGTAAAGATATGTTCTCTGACTCCCAAAATATTCGGCTTACGAATCCCGTATTTGCTCCTGTACTCCTCGAGTAAATTCCTCATTTTAAGGGCTTCCTCAAAATAGTTGTCTTGATTCATGTCTATGGTCTGCACCGCATCTCCTCTGGTAAAAATAAGAGCATGGTTTTGATTCTCGGGTTTTCCTTCACCAAGCTTTAAGGGACCAGGCAACTTCACTCGATAAATTTCAACTTCTCTCTTCAACTCCTGATCATACTTCACAAGAACAGAATAATACTCGGTTGGTTTGTCTCGTACAGGTACCTCATCAACGTAGGCAACACGAAGAGCTTCATTGTTTTTCATTAAATACAAAATCTCTTCAGCACGTGGATCCTTTTTGGCCTTTTGATCCCCGTATATCTGACAAGCAACAACATAAGTAAACTTCATCAACGCCGTCCCATACTCATGGCCTTTGTATAAAGTACTCACTGCACTGTCTGCTCGACGCAAACTCCTTCCTGAAGAACCATCCACACTGCCACGACGAGAACTGCCACCATTCCCCATAGACACGAGTTCCCGTGCTCCTTCACGAATGTCCATCTCAGACGCGGAATCAAGAAAAGCCAGCATCTTTAGTGCCCGATAATTGTACATCATCCCTCTGACTGTACGGGCAAGTGTTTGGCCTCTATATGATGCCCAAAGCCGAAGCTCTCTAGAATAAGTCGTCTCCGATTCTTCCTTTGACATAAGTCCTTCCCGTTTCATACGCTCCAGAAAGTTTGCCCATTCATCCTTGTAGATTGTTTGCAGATAAAAAAGAGTCTCGACCCCATCTTCATTCTTTTTTGTTAGTTGTTCTCTGTTGTAAACCACTTCTTCATTGTAGTAAGGCGTCAAGACACTGAACGCCGTCATCTTTTCAACTTGGGGAGCATGAGGCATGTTCATAAACAATGAGTTGCTGAAAAATGCAATACGTCTCCTTGCTTCAAGATTCACGGGAATGTTGTTCATCGAATCATGTGACGTGAGAAGAGTATGCAGCCGGCGAGCCTGTCGGTAAAAATTCTCGTTGTCTGACTTGGGCAACTCGACAGCATTCTCAAAAAGCAGCCCAGCACCCGAAAGCGGTCTGTCAGGAGCCAGCCCATCCGCTTTCAGCTCATCCATGGTCCTTTTGTCTTTAAAGAAATCCCGAGTAGCAATCTCGTAAAGTGCTTGTAGTGAATTGACCACCTTGCTAACGTCTTTTTGGGGCTTGATTAACAGACCAACAAGTTTGATCAGTGCAGCATGGACCTTCGGTAGGGCATACATGTCGAAAGTCTTGGTAAACTTTTCGATATCGATTGCAGCATCGATTTCTTGAAAAAAGGTGGTGATAATCGAGTGTTCTTGGGTGTTGAACTTTACAATTGCGAGCAGCAAGTGTCGAGCACTATCAAAAGCTTCTACAACAGCACACCGCCTGTACTCATTCTTCCCAATCTTGTACCATAACCACTTGTCCGGAGCATCAACCAACTCCTTTGCTTGACCGAGAGCAAGAAGCAACTCGTTACACAACAAAAAACATGGCCACCTCACAACTCTAACATTCCATGTATTCTGAGGCAATTCAAGAAGCTCAACCTCATGATCACTAACAATGTCTTCTTCCCTGAACGTCAATATTATTTCATTCCATATCAATGCAAACTTATGGGCCTCGATTTGGTTCGATTCCAGTTTCTTAAATGGCCTACCAAGACCATATCTTAGCTTCAATCTGTTAAGTGCGTCTTTGAACTTACTCTTCAAACTCCCTCTCGTATTCAACAACTGTTCCTCAGGCATAAGATTGAACTGCATAGCACTAGCGAAAAACTGAAACCGCAACCTCAACTGTTGCACATTGCGAATTTCACCCAAATGACTAAACAACCCAACTCCCGCACCCACAAAAGAAGAGTAAATTGAGTACCAGATTTGCAAATCCATTAAGTAAACCAATACAACAGGTAACCATAAAAGCCCTAAAGCAAACCTGTTACTGTTCCCAAAGAACTGATGCCATTCGTAAGTCACATCTCTAAGTTTTAAAATATCTTTACTGGGCTGAATCATCGGTTTTATCTGCAAGAAGTAACTAAAGCAAAACTTTGTCGCGAGAACCACAAGCCAAAACAAAGAATACTTTATGTTATCCACAAGACCTTCCCGAAGCCCACGACCCACGAAACTCCTACTTTGAAACCACCACGTTATAACATAAAATATCCTCCAATTAGTATTTTCAAGAAAATTACGCACCCATGGGATTACAAACAAAGCCAGTGCTAGAAGTTCAGGTAAGACAAACACCACAGCAACTTCAAGAAAAGTTACCACACGTTTATTAGCCGCACTAGTCCAACGTTGATCATCCTTCCTCTGTTTCCAGATCCGACTATAAAACACTATAAAAATAATGATCCAAATAACAGACGTCACAATCTTCAACACCATCCTCACCCCCAACGACAACGTCTCCCTCGACACCAACTTATACTGCATAACAGCATCAAGCACGGCCTGCAACAACCTCAATGCACTCCATGTAATAAAAACACTCAGAACCCTCGCCTGCACATCCTTATCACTCAACGCCTCCCACGGATACGTCTTGCCATCTTTCCATGCCACAATAATTGCCGCTTGCAGAAACAAAAACAACATAATCCAAAGCTTATCAAAACTCCTAAACAGATTCAAAAACGACCGTTGCTCCACAAACCCCGTCTTCCCTACCCTCTTCCCTCTACTAGTAGTTGCAAAAAAATTACTCCCAACATCAATAGGCCACTTCAACTTCTCAAAACACCTCTTACTCCAAAAATATTCATTTATATCATCATAATTCCGCCAATCACCGTGCGGCGCAGTCCCATTCTTACTATACCCAACTTCTGCTTTCACCGTGTCATAAATCGGCTTCACCACACGCTCTAAAAACGCATTCTCCCCAGAAAAACTCGGCAAAGCCGGCCTACCCGTATTCTCATCAATATAATCCTCCAATATCCTATTCAACTCCATACACATATTATGAAAAATATAACATAAACACTCCGGTATAAACCGTAAATTGGCAGACTCCCCCCATATCAACAAATACAAACCAACATACAAAAGCTCACGCCGCTGATCACTCTCCGTAATATTTCGCCTACTTTCCGATATCCAAATATTCGATTTCTTCCCTAAAAAATAACACCAGTGACAAGTTAGTACACTTTTTCCAAAATTTACGGTAAACACTGTTATGAAAAATATAAGGGGTGTTTGTTTAAGCGTATATAGCATGCTTATAGCTTATTCAGTTATTTGGTTTTCGGCTTATTTTTTATAAACCCAAACCTTTTGGCTTATTTTGGGTCATATGGGGTTATACAAGCTTATCATGTCATGATAAGCTTGTAAAGCTGAAAAGCTTTAAAATAAGCCACAAAAAGTTTGGGTTTATAAAACATAAGCCAAAAACCAAATAAGCTATAAGCCTGCTATATATGCTTAAACAAACACCCCTTAACATACAGAGGCGGATAAAGGGAGGGAATTGATTTGCACACTTTAAAAAATGACTGGGACACTCTATTTGTGCATTAAATACTTGTACAGTATTGCTTCAACTATTTGTACATATGAGTGTCCCAGTAACATTTTGGAGTGTGCAAATCTCCTCGCAGGGTGGGCACGTGTAAACTTTTTAAAATATCAGGCTATTTTTGTAATTTGCTCCTCTCACGAACCGATTTATAGATTTATAGCGTAGTTTCTAAAAATTATGAAAGTTTGCTCCCTCGACCATAACTTTCTAACTCCACCCCTGAACTAACACATACATTCAGAAATAACCCATAAATTTAAAAAAAAAAATGGATTTCATACCTAAAAAAGAACACCAATGAGTATAATTCTTCAACAGCTTCTTCCGAAACTTACGAAGCACAGTGGGGTCCAGCGAGTCGATATTATCAGGAGGAGGTTGCAACCGCATCTGGTTATTCGACAAATGAAGAACCAGATGCTCACGCTGATTCGAAACGTTGTCGTATTGGAATCCGAAAAAGTGCGCCAGCCAGTCGAGCAAGTCGTAGTGGTCTTGCCATGGGGTGAAAGGTGGGCGGCGGAGGTTGCCAATGGAACGCAAGGCGGCTGTGGCGGCGCGGACTTCGGGGTAGCGTAAGGAAGGGTGGTTGGTTAAGAGGTTGTGGATTGGGATTATGTTGTAGATGTTATCGGGTGGTTGTTGGCGTTGACGGTGTGTCATTGTTGTTTGGATCTGGTGTTAGCGGAGATTTAGTGATGGGTTGGGGTGTAAATGTAATTGAGTAACGTTTTGAAATTTGATTGAGAATGATTAGAAAAGGGGAGTGGTGGGACCGTGGTACCGCGTGATTGGACTTTTTCCTTTGTGAAATTTGAATCTCTCTGGCAAGATGGGCAAGTTGCTACACTGTGTATATATTTGACTAAATTACATGGTTGGTCCCTGTGGTTTATACAAAGTAACAACTTTCGTCCTTATCTTTTAAAAGTTGCATGGTTAGTCCCTAAGTGCGTAAACAAATAACACCACAGGTCCCTTGGTTTAACTGGTGTTAACTAGGTTAGTTAAAATTTACAAGTTAGCCCCCTTTGGTTAAATAGCGCTGCATCGTTAATCCTTTGGTTAAATAGCGCTGCATCGTTAATCCTTTTAACGTTTTCGCCCGTTTTTGTCCCTTTTTTTTACGTTTTCGCCCGTTTTTGTCCGTTTTTTTTGTTTTCGCCCGTTTTTGTCCGTTTTTTTTACGTTTTCGCACGTTTTTGTCCATTTTTTTTTTCGCCCGTTTTTGTCCGTTTTTTTTACGTTTTCGCCCGTTTTTATCCCCTTTTTTTTTTCCGCCCGTTTTTGTCTGTTTTTTTTTTGTTTTCGCCCGTTTTTTTTTACGTTTTTGCCCGTTTTTGTCTATTTTTTTTTGTTTTCGCCCGTTTTTGGCCCTTTTTTTTACGCTTTTTGTCCGTTTTTTTTTGTTTTCGCCCGTTTTTGTCCGTTTTTTTTACGTTTTCGCCCGTTTTTGTCCTCTTTTTTTTGTTTTCGCCCGTTCTTGTCCGTTTTTTTTACGTTTTCGCCCGTTTTTGTCTTTTTTTTTTTCTGTTTTCGCCCGTTTTTGTCCATTTTTTTGTTTTAGCCCATTTTTGTCCTTTTTTTTACGTTTTCGCCCGTTTTTGTCCGTTTTTTGTTGTTTTTGTCCGTTTTTTACGTTTTTGTCCGTTTTTTTTGTTTTCGCCCGTTTTTTTACGTTTTCGCCCGTTTTTGTCCCTTTTTTTTTATTTCGCCCGTTTTTGTCCGGTTTTTTTTTTCGTTTTCGCCCTTTTTTATCCGTTTTTTTTAACGTTTTCTCCTGTTTTGTCCTTATTTTTACGTTTTTGCCCGTTTTTGTACATTTTTTTTTACGTTTTTGTCTGATTTTGTACCATTTTTTTATGTTTTAGCCTGTTTTGTCCGTTTTTTACATTTTCGCCCGTTTTTGTCCATTTTTTTACAGACAAAAAATTCAATAAAATATAATTTTGAATTTTTTTTTAATAATCATCGAAAAAAATATTTTCGAAAAAAAATTTTGGGTAAAAAACGGACAAAACGTAAAAAGAACGGACAAAAAGAAAGGACAAAACGTAAAAAGAACGGAAAAAAAAAATTTGGGTAAAAAAGGTACAAAAAGAGGAGAAAACGTAAAAAGAACGGACAAAAACGGGCAAAAAAAAGGGACAAAAACGGGCAAAAACAAAAAAAAAACGGACAAAAACGGGCGAAAACGTAAAAAAAAACGGACAAAAAACGGGCGAAAACAAAAAAAAAAACGGACAAAAACGGGCGAAAACGTAAAAAAAAACGGGTGAAAACAAAAAAAATGGACAAAAACGGGAAAAAAACGGGCGAAAACAAAAAAAAACAGACAAAAACGGGCGAAAACGTAAAAAAAACAGACAAAAACGGGCGAAAACAAAAAAAAACGGACAAAAACGGGCGAAAACGTAAAAAAAACGGACAAAAACGGGCGAAAACAAAAAAAAATGACAAAAACGGGCGAAAACGTAAAAAAAATGGACAAAAATGGGCGAAAACAAAAAAAAATAGACAAAAACGGGCGAAAACGTAAAAAAAAGGGACAAAAACGGGCGAAAACAAAAAAAAAACGGGCGAAAACGTAAAAAAATTGGACAAAAACGGGCGAAAACGTAAAAAAATGGACAAAAACGGGCGGAAAAAAAAAACAGACAAAAACGGGCGAAAACGTAAAAAAAGGGACAAAAACGGGCGAAAACAAAAAAAAACGGACAAAAACGGGTGAAAACGTAAAAAAATGGACAAAAACGGGCGAAAACGTTAAAAGGATTAACGATGCAGCGCTATTTAACCAAAGGATTAACGATGCAGCGCTATTTAACCAAAGGATTAACTATGCAGCGCTATTTAACCAAAGGGGGCTAACTTGTAAATTTTAACTAACCTAGTTAACACCAGTTAAACCAAGGGACCTGTGGTGTTATTTGTTTACGCACATAAGGACTAACCATGCAACTTTTAAAAGATAGGGACAAAAGTTGTTACTTTGTATAAACCACAGGGCCCAACCATGTAATTTACTCTATATATTTTGTTACCTTTTGTGGCCGGATTTTCAGGCATGTAAAGATATTTTTAACGTTTATTAATCCTACTGCTAAAAAAGTGAATATGTGTAACTAGTTTATAGATATGTGAAATCGACATGATTTTATATGGTTTTTATTAAAAAATGTAGGTACGTGAATAAAATAAGAAAGAACGACATGATCTTAAAATCTAACCAAATCCGATCTTACTTTTCTCGAATCGCAAGCTAAAAAACTACAAAGTTATGAATTATGTTTTAAAAAATAATAAAAAAAATACATGTTCATCTTCTTAAACATTTCATATTTATAATTAAAAACAATATTTTCATGAAACATTCATATAATTTTGTGTTTATGATATATAATAATTTGTAAATATGAATAATATTACAATGACTATTAAGAAATAAATAAAAAATGACATTAAAGTAGGATCTTATGATACCGATATGAATTTACAATTTCGATCTTACAAAAATGAAATGATCCTAAGGCTAAGCATGGCAAACCCCAAACCGACCGAACTGAGAAAATCGATCGGACCGACACAAACTCGACCGAATTGAAGGACTAGAGGTCCAGTCTCGGTTCCAACTTTTTCCTTATTTCGGTCTTGGGTCGGTCCGGTCCGGTCCGGTCTTACGTACAAACCGATCATTATGCCTTCTTGGATAGGACCGACCAAAGAACCGGATCGAACACATTCAGTACAGTCCTCAATTTGGGGTTTTAGGCTAAATCGATCTCGATCTGGTCCCCGGTTCGGTTCGTTCTTAGCTCGATGTTCACCCCTAATTTTAAGAGCTGTGGGTACCCTAAGTTTTCCGGTGCGTTTTCCCCCTTAACGCGACTGGACGGCGTCACTTGGGTACCGGGGCTTGCGTTTTCGAGTCCTGAGCCGTCATGACCAGCCGAGATGGTCCCGGAAAACGCCACTCGACGGCGCCACATGCATACCGTGGCTCGCGTTTTCCAGCAAAATGATCTCGTTTTTCACTTTTTTTTGTTGTTGTGGGTTTTGCGTTTATATGTGTGTGTGTGTTTGTGTTTTTATATATGTTTGTGGTTTTTGAAGCGTTTTTTTTTTTTTTTTAAACTTGCAGCAATGATGGTGAATTGGTGAGAGAAAGAAGACAAGGTGACCACAGTTTTTATTTATTTTTTATTTTTAGAACTTTTTCACTTTAAACCTTGTTTTTATACATATTTATATTATAAATCCCTTAGGTCATTATTCCTACACCATTAGTCCCTATTATGTTTACGATGTTAGTCATTTAGTTATTTTTCTTACATGTTTAGTCCTAAAATGTATAAAATTTGATTTAAATGTATAAAATAAAATATGTTGTTTTATTTAAATAAAAAAAAGTATGTGGGGTTCAAGAGTGCACACGGCACCAGAAACTAATGTTATAGGAGGGTGGAGGTTTTTGGTGTTATCGTGAATTCTGGTGTTATGAGAAAATGTGTTGATGTGGCAGCACTTTTCCTCACGACACCAGCGGGACGGCACGAGGATACCTAGTGCTCTAAGTATGATCTCTATTGAAACCTTGGTTTTATTTGTTTAAATTTGACATTGTCTATAATCTTGTATGACGTTGAAGCTTCCACTACAATGCCGTTGTTGTTAACGCTTTGAAGCAATCAAAGTGGTGGTCACTTGACTTTCATATGAATGGAAGCCCTATTGTGAATACGATTTTGATAAGTAAAATTCTTTGAAGCCCTTTCAAGTCTATCGGTAGGAATTTGCAACGCGTTTGACACACTTGTTTGAATTTTAGATCCAAATTTGAGATATTTGTCAATATTATAACTTATTTCTTTGGAGCAAAGTAATGATGATCAGTCACTTTCTTTTAACAAAGTACTTCGTAATTGTCAATTATGGTCATTATAAAAAGTAGGTAATCAACTCAACTATCCTACTAGTATTTATTTATTAAAAGAAGTTTTAACTTTTTAGAAAGCTCGTCAAAGATACCCTACTAGATTTCTTGGATTGGATCTTCATTTGAAAAATTGATTAAATAGATAAGGGTTTTGCTAGCGACAGCTTTAAGGGTTGTTATTTAGTAAATACTAGTAAGTTTTATTACAACATTATTTATAAATGCTTTTGATTGTATGATAATCTGAAAAAAGTAAAGACAATTTAAGATATAAAATAATGTCTCTTAACGACAACTCTTAAGGCTGTCGTTAGCAAAACCCAATAGATAAACACATCGCTTATATATCTCAACATTCATATTTTGTAAGAATTTCCAGTAAGCATGTATATACTTGAATCAAAATTTTATAGAACATGCTGCAAAGTAGTTACCGCAATTCAATAGCAAAAATAAAAAATAAAATAAAATTGTATTTTAAGATACTGCAAATGCATTACTTTCTTGTTATGGCCTTATGGGCAAACACATGGATAGTTGACAATTTGACATACATGTTCACTACAAATATACAAATGACATACAGTATAAGTTCATTTTTTTTATGACCCACTACAAATATACAAGAAAAACGTTAATCAGTCAACATTTCAATAAACTGAAATCTGGATCTTAAGTTATTTTATTCAAGAAAGATGACAGGTAAGATTCAAAAGCCATTCATAGAGATAGATGCTTATTTATCATATGTGTTGGGCTGAATCTAGAATTCATACCTTACTGAGCTTTTATGTACAGGAAAGATTTATACCAATTTATTTCAATTATACATATTTCTTTTAACAAGTCAGCATTACGGAGACCAATTGCAAGGTGAAGATTCAAAATTAATGTACACCGAGACATATATCCAGTTAGAAGATTTATTTTCAACTTTGTTTGATATTGATAGCTAAAACGAACAAAAACAGGAAGTCACTATCGAAAGCAATACCCAACACCTATGCCAAAAGCTAACAGCCAAAACCAAAACACCCAAAAAGTCAATACAAAACCATTAGGCCATTACCAAACTGGGCATAGCCACAAAAAGCAAAAACAGCATATATCCCATATGCCAATAAAAGGAACACCACTAATCACTTTGATGAACATTTGAACATGCATCTGTAACATACCCCCCCCCCCCCCCCCCCAGATGGCCCAAGCTGCAAAAAAAAAACCTGTTTGTGCACCTTAGACAGGTTCCCGAGCCCACTAACTTTTAATCCAAACTTTATTTGCTACCTTCCATAAATCGGTTCATATGTTTGAGATAACAGGCATAAATATGAATCCAAATTAATCCCGCATATATATATATATATATGGTATGCAAGACAACCTTCTTTTTTTTTTTTTTTTTGGTCACAACAATAATTAACCAACCATATTACTAATTAGACGCACGGTATACACCACCAATACAGGTTGATAAACAAGGAATACATAACAAATTGATAAACTCCCATCTCAAACAACCACAAAGATTTTCCACAAGAGCTATACTTTGCAGCAGATTGTTTAGTTGATCTATCAATACAGTTTGATAAAATAAATAAATAAATTAATAATTAAAAAAAATGCATTCTTAAATACTACAAACGTATCGCTTCCGCACTATCTTAATTCTTATCGGTCATGATTGTCAAATAAAAATAAACCATGAAGATTATGACCTTACGGGCAACAAGGACAGTTGACATATAAGTTAGTTTTTTTTAAGACCACTAGAAATATACAAATAAAAATTCATCTATCAACTATTCCAAAAATTGAATTCTGAATCTAAAATTATTCTCGATTCAATAAATACAAGAAGTATGTATGATTTAAAAACCCATTCATGTTAAATTGTTTTTGACCACTACAAATAAGCATCCATAAGTCTACTCTTGGATAAACTTGAGGTCCGAATCTAAAATTATTTAATTCAAGAAATATGACAAGTAGGAGTATAAAAACCACTCATGACAGGTACATGCTTATGCATAGTGTAATTTTGGCTGAATTTCTTACATGTAAGATTGATACTAATCTTAATTGAGGGCTGGATATTTATTATCTTGTACAATTTCTTTTATTTTTTGGGGTATGCAAGTATATTTGTATATATAGAACGTTAAAATTCTTGTAGAAAATTAGCAACTCAATACATAGCGGTTGCAAAAATCGACTATAAGGTATCAACGCCAACTACTAGATGGAGATAGAGATCAGTATACACCTAAAGAGACCAATTAAACTCACTTCTCAAATCATGGATTCAAAAGTAAGATTTATTTTTAACTTCGTTGATCTTAGTAGTATTACTTCTTTTCTTCATCGCTAAAACAAACAAAAACTAGAACTCACTACCAAAAGCACTACATCCGTTGCAGAAACCCAGATGGCCCAAGCCCAAGGCTGGTTATGACCTTTGAGCACACATCCATTGCAGAAAACCAGATGGCCCAAGCTGTGACCAATAAAACCGCCTTCAAACCTCTTTATGCGACTTAGACAGGTTTCCAACCCAACGACTATTGAAACACACGCAACCAGTTTAATATATGACCCCAATATAAGCTCTACCTTACATTAATTGGTCCATATGTTTGACATAACAGACATAAAAATCCAAATCAACCCCTCAAATATATTCCATATGGAAGACTTTTGTCCCACTGATTGGTCCATATGTTTGACATAACAGACATAAAAATCCAAATCAACCCCTCAAATATATTCCATATGGAAGACTTTTGTCCCACTGATAACCCAACAACTGACTATTAGACGCAAAGTAAAACCACCAATACAATTTGATAAATAGCGAATATATACCTTTTGGATCTAACTTCCATCTCAACCCACTACATAAGTTTTCCACATATTGTTTAATGTACATCCAATCTGATCTACCCCGAATCCTACCCCTCCACGCCATGGGCGGAGATACAAGGGGGGCACAAGGGGCAGGTGCCCCCCTCGTGAAAAAAAATGTAATGTAAATTTTCGAAAACATTTGGCTTTTTTCGTAATTTGCCCCCCTTATGTATCAATTTATAGTGTAGTTTCTAAAATTTATCAATGTGTGCCCCTCGATAAAAAATTTCTGGCTCCACCCCTGCTCCACGCTCACAGGCCACACCTTCCAAACCCGTACTCAACATAGTACTATCTTTGTCCTTAAGACTAACTAAACCGATGTACCAATCTATAACTTCCCAAACATCTATGTGACAACTCTTTTGGTAATTTTAGCTTGTTTATTACATATGGGAATTTAACTTTTATATGAAGATAAGTAATGAGATAAATAAGTGACAACTATTGGTACTGTACTACTGTTACTTTTTTAAATTCTGGTAACCATTTAATTGTTTGGATAAAGCCATCTTCAAAGGGCATCTGCAAAAAGCTCTTTTTAGCCTCCAATGAGTTAATAGGCATTTGCTGATGAGTCTTTGGGTATTTTCAAAATACAATAAGCCATTAAGCACCTCAAATAAGCTTACTCAAATATACTGACGTATAAGCCACAATACTAATTTCTAAAAACCTCAATGAGTTAACTTGTGACCATTGACATGAGGTTAGAAAATTCATCAACCTAAAGGACGCTTGACAGAGAAATGTGGTATTTAAATGTTGGCAGGCAGGCAGAAGCAGAACGTATTTTATATTACATGGATGATGGATATTAGGACACTCCCAATTGGCATAAAGTTGCAAGCCAACACATTAAACTACCAACATAGACTCAAAATTCTCAAACACATCAAACAACACAACGTCGATCACATAAACATTCTCAAGTTCTCTATAATAACAACATTATCCAACGGCCCATTCTACATTGTACCTCTTACATTAAATTACAATCAACCTAGCTATCTCATTCACCATTTTATCACAAATGAATACAGTTACAGGGTATGAACAACATTTAAGAAGCATATGATCACCAACACAAGACTACATAACTTTTATTCAGATATCATAACAGTATAGCTTAAATCACTTATTCCTCAAATTCATACTAAAATCTTTTAGAAAATGTACCTGAAACGAAATCACCGTCATCAAAATCACAACGCTCTCAATTTAATACTCTCGACAAATCCACAACTAAGCAACCTCTCAACATACTTCCCCAAAACATCAACTTCCAAATTCAGCTTCATCCCAACTTCCTTCCACGCACCCACAACTTTCTGCTGTGTATACTCAACCAACATAAAATCAAAACAATCCACATCATCAAACACATTACAAACAGTCAAACTAGTCCATCAACCACAATAAAGCCTTTCGGCACAATAAACCTCAATATCTCCTTACTCGTCTTAACCTTAATCCATAACGAAGCACCAATTTCCCCTGTCCCGTTAACATGCCCTTGCACAAAATGTCCCCCCATTCGCGAAGATGGCTTAACAGCTCTTTCTACATTAACCAAATCCCCTTTTGCCAACTCGTCTAACGACGTTTTTCGTAAAGTCTCAGGAGCAAATCCTACTTAAAAAAAAAAAAAAAAAAAAAAAAAAAAAAATTCGTGTCGAAATGAGTTACTGTTAGACATGTTCCATTAACTGATATACTGTCTCCGAGGTTTATGTCTTGGAGAACAGTTGGTGGGTGGATTGTTATGTTTTACGAGGTTTCGGTTTCTTCGAAAGAGATATTTTGGATATGGCCCATTTCTTCGACTATGCTATTTTTTGTTGGTCCAAAGAATTGAATAAACTATGAAAATCATAACATCAAAACACTGTATTATGCTATTTTGTTACACTTACAGTGACATTGAAAGGAGTGGCATCGCCTTCCTTTCCCATGTGAGCAGCAACTCGAGCTGACCAATGGTCATACGAGAAGGAATAGCATGTGGATTCACAATGATGTCGGGACTCGGGACATATACCTTCAATAGTCCATGGCATGTCTTCTTGTATATAAGTCATTCTAACCGCTATTCACCGGGTTTAGAAACCTTTTACCCAAAAAAAAGTCATCCCAACCGTTCCTTTCGGTCCGTGCCTACTGCTAAATTTGTCTCCTATTTGAGGGATTCTTACTGATCTCATTCTAACTTTAAGAAACCTCAATCCATCTGCATTTGTTGTCAAACACACCTGATCCACAACTCCACTTTTCACTGTGTCTCAACCTCGTGCTATGATCACTTTGTGTATACCTTGAAGCTTTCCCTGGACTATCATCAGGGGGATTGGGCTCGTTTTCCCAGTAATTACAGCATCACCAGAAACTCTTGTATCCCGATAGCCGAAAAGAAAAGATTAACAAATGACTAAAAACATCACCGGGGGACAAAACTTGGGATTTTAGTCGCTGTGAGTCCAAAACTTGGGATTTTGAGGCCAAAGAGGTCCCTTGACCCGTTTTTCATTGGTCAACACCGTTATTTGCTAGTATCTTTTTTTTTAGTTAAGGGCATAACGGTCATTTCATTAATTTGGATTATTAGTCATACTTTTCTTCCCCTTTTGCTACATAACATCTGCAACTTTAACCATATGTTTTCACATTTGACTCCATTGAAATATATACACAGGCTTACAAAGCTACAAAAACTGTTTTGGCTGAAAATCAACTTCAAAAAAAGTGAAGAATATTATAAGCCCATTATCATCTCGATCACAAGCTAAACAACAAAGCCCAGTCTCACAACACATCAAGCTAACAGAGACCCCGAAACTGGTAAGTTATCAAATGCAATAAACAGAACCAAAGTTTCTTAGCAGAATAAACAAACGAAGCAAAAGAATACAATGGTATAACAAACAGGTTGAGATTTATGAACCGTTCACACAAGACACAACTTTTGGTAGATTGTCTGTTACTCCAGAATACTTGATTCTAAATACACATAGGAGCTTGTAAGTAAACGAAGTTTATAGGAACGTTTTGAAATAGCAAAGTAATAGAAATAATACTTTAAACCAAATTTCTGCATAATACAAATATATAAAACATAGTATCCATACTTTGAGTGAAACACCAGACAATAATCCAAATAACTGAACGTAAAAGTAAATAATGTATGCAGACGATACTTCCATCCAGATTATCGTCCCCTTTTGAACCCAATACGACCCCTACCAGACCCTTCATAGTTCATACCCTTCACATGTAGATGACCGATCGCCTGCTCTCATGGTCCCACTGTTAGATTATGGACATTATTTTGATAGTCGTATGTTAGGATCGAACTCGAGATCACGGGATTGCACACTTTACGTATGAGAATTAAAGTTTAATAATTTAATAATTTAATATAAAAGTTATATTTGATTATGAGAATTAAAGTTTAATAATTTAATAATTTACGTATGAGAATTAAAGTTTAATAATTTAATATAAAAGTTATATTTGATTATTAATTACACAAAACAAATAAAGAACGTTAGTAATTAATGCAAATTAACTAATGTTCAAAGATAAGGACCATGGATAAAAAATAGATAACAAGAAGGATCTAGAACCCAAGCCCTAACTTGTTCCCTAAGTTTTGTATCCTATAAAAGCAAAGTCAAGGATTTTAATTATATAGCTCTTGCACACATTAAAATCCTAAATCGTTTCTTTTGCTCCTTCTTTGACTTTGTCGACATACAGTATACATGCATGTATGATCACATCATATGCATGAGCATGTATACATATAAGTTAATGATTTCCTTGACTTTGTCGACATACAGTATACATGCATGTATGATCACATCATATGCATGAGCATGTATACATATAAGTTAATGATTTCCTTGACTTCATGTATGTGATTAGGGTTTTGTTTGGTGTTTTATTTTATTTGTCAATTAGTTTTGTTTTCTTAAAACAATAATGTTTTGTGTATATATTTAAACTAGCATTTACTTTAATTCGTTAATAGTACGTGTGTACAAGAACGTGATATAACCACACTATTGGTTATATCTTGAATTGAATTACAAAAGAGGTAAGGGGTAATTCTTATAATACACATAAACCCTAGTTAGGGTTCTTGAGTTGAAGATTGCATTTGATTCTTGTTCGGGCTAGAATCACTACGGTATATTTACTATTTATATTTGATTAATTAATTACATATTATATGGTCTTGTTATAATTGCGTCTGCTATGCTCTCTTGATGTGTTTGGTTTATTTTATATGATTGTCATGATATTATAATTCCAACAGTGGCATCTAGAGCCGTTATAATGTGTAATTAATTATCGAAACGCATAAAAATTGAATCTTGATTCGTTTAGTTACATGTTTTTAGGGTATTTTGATTCCTAACCCTAACTTTTTTTATAGGTCGATTTAGACCTATTAGGGTTTTAGGGTTTTGGTTTTGATTTTTTAATATGATTAGAAACCCTAGGATGTCATGTAATTGGTTATGCGTTTTAGTAAACGATCTTGGTGCAATATGTTAATTGTTAAGCATAATCCATGAAAAAGTGCATATTTGCATTGATTTTATTGTGTGATAATTTAAATAGTTTAAATTGGATATATATATATATATATATATATATATATATATATATATATATATATATATATATATATATATATATATATATTAATTGTTAAGTTATATCGAAACATGTAAATTTATTAATAGATGTCGAATTGAGGAAGACTCCAATATTAAGTAATCAATTATGTGCTATGTGGTATTTGTTTAGTTTTGGCTTACGCAATCAATTTATCGATATATGTGGCTCTTTTTCCTAGAAGAAGAAAGCCTTGATTGAATAAATACGTTATACACCAAGACTTGATTATTAATAGGACTATTGAATAAGATTTGCATGTGGCTACATGTTTTATACATATTTAATTGTTATGTTATGTATATGTTTATTTAGTTGTTTTATTTTTTTATTTTATATGACTTGTTTTTGTTTATTATTATGTTAGACATGTTTATAAACGAAAAGGGTAATTTTTTGAATAGAAAAATAATACGGACTTAATAAATGGCGAAATTGTTTTGGTTTTAAGAGTAAATCTCAAAGAATTGGTTGATTGATGTTTTTGTACATAGTGTGCGAAAGACGGACCGAAGGTTGCCATCCAATGTACTTGTAGAGAGGGGTTTTTAAAGCTCATGCACCTACCGGTTCTCTACAACTGCTTGGTTGCCGACTCTAGACTTACCTATATCACTATATTACGTACACTGTCATCTTAAGGGTGAATTCACCACAATTCCAAAATGATTATCTGAAACACTAAGCCTTAGGGCTTATGCAAAAGTACGATATAAGTGGATGATAATTGTTGGTAATTCTTTAATTGGTGAACCTGATACCTCAATCAAAACTTTTTTATTTTACTCTTAGTAAATTGATAATAAAAATGTTTTATAAAACCAATGTTATGAAGTTGTATGCATGCTTCTTCATACATTATTTTGATTACGCGTCAAAATTTAATACCCTTATAAAATTAAGTCGAATGCCATCTAATTAAGAACACTTGAAGTTGTAATTTACGTCATGTAAGAACTTGGTGAGATTGCAATGGAGAGGTAAATTTCATAAATTCATTGCTAGCAGATCAACTGATGTGATGGATTTGTGAGTTTGCAGTTTTTAAGTTAGACGACTTAAATTGAGTAGGAAGTGAGATCTTGGACTCAAGGCATTAAGATGGGGATCAAACATGCTTACAATACAAATATTTTGTGATTGTAAATCCCATAAATCTAGGAATTGCAATATGATATTGGCAATTATTGTTCGACAATTACCTTGTTGAATACTATTATTACTAGCAGATCAACTGATGTAATGGTACTATGTCAATTTGGATCCTAGCTTTAAGAAAATACTACGGTTTATATGAATATTTACCAATGGGTATTTTATTTTCTTAAAGATTTAATTATTGAAAATACTGAAATTGAATTGTGTAATTCGTTTTAATGTATTAATGCAACGTTCAAACCGTAAACACACTTTGGGCTTTGGTAAATTGATCTCGTTCTGTTTTCAAACAAATGTTTGATTAAGAATAATTTACTTAAAAGACAAATGAAGTCTCCTTTCTATGAAAGAAGAGTGAGACACAATCCTATTCCTTTTTATGAATGAGAAAGGATAATAGGAATATTAGATATGTCTAAATTCTAATATAACTCATAGCAAATTTTTTAATAAGTTAAGAAAATTGCGAATATTTTTCATAGGGATTTTATCATCCTCATTCGGTGATCAAATTCTTAGTAACAAATATGATATTTGGTTAACAGAAAATTATGTATGACATTTTATGAGTTATTATAATTAGAAGCTAGACTAATTACCGCATAATGTTTAAAGACAAACTAGTTGTTTTGACTATTTAAAATGTGCTACATACATTGTAGGATGATAGACCTATTAAGAAAGAAATTGCATGCCCAATTTTTCAAGTTAATAGCATTGGTGGATAGTCCATCATTTACGTAGTAGAATACACTCTTTAATACATAAGTAATTGTTATGTATGGACATTCAAAGGTGTTGGAAAGTTAAAAGCACACTATTTTCTTTCACTAGATATGAAACATTTAGAATATTGTCAAATTCAGT
Organism: Artemisia argyi; assembly: GCA_030686995.1. Taxonomy (NCBI): domain Eukaryota; kingdom Viridiplantae; phylum Streptophyta; class Magnoliopsida; order Asterales; family Asteraceae; genus Artemisia; species Artemisia argyi. Next base: position 160,580,852 of record CM060697.1, on the reverse strand, counting down.
GGGAGTATTGTGTACTTATTACTGAATAAGGAATTATTGTAATGATCTTTAATTCAGTGGGAGTTACAAGCTTTGACATCTTGGTAGCTAAAGATAATTAATTTCCAAGTGTAGACACTCATACTTTTAAGGATAGTCTTGTACGTTTCCTTACTAGACATTGTTGTTCTACATCTACTTGTTATGCTAAAATCTATGACACAATCATATTGATCACATAAACAAATGCATGGCGTGTTGTTTATCAACTATATGAGGTTGTTCCATGCACAAGTGGGAGAAATGTTATCTTTAATATGTGCAAGAAACAACTCATAAAGATATGATTTAATGGATTCTCTTGACTACAAGGTAAGAGAATAACGTTCTAATTTGAATTATACTAATCTAATTCAAGAAACACTTGGTGTTACAATTTATGTTATGTGAGAACTTAGCTAGATTACAACAACAAGGTGAATTTCATATTTTCATTACTAGCAGATCAACTGATGTAATTGAACTATGAGAATTTACAGTTTCTAAATTAGATACCTATTAGAACATGTGTCAATATGATATCAAGATTATTTCAATTAGTATATTATGAATTCTTGGAATGACATAAATTAATTAAGTAATCTAATGCTACTTCAATCTGAATATTTATGTGTTCTTGGAATGACATAAATAAATAAAGAAATAATGTTATTTACATTATGAAGTAATAAATTAACTTGAAATTACTATTGAAACCAAAAGATGGTGTTCATAATTACTTTAGTTAAACATGTTTATGTTTCATTGTAAAGATATAAACATAAAGTCTTTTAATTGTTACAAGACTTATAATAAAGTAAGACGTTATCTTGTTATGTGTCTTAATTAAGACATATACATGAAGCCATTAAATTGTTAAATGACTTATAACGTATAGTGGGATTATAACAGTTTATGTTTTCTTGTAGAGTCATTGACATGAAGTGACTTTATTAAAAGTACTTGTGTTATAAAGCATGCAATTGGCTTGAAAATTATTATACCGTTAAAATAAATTAGTTGGTAAATAGACAAGTCAAAAGGAATATGGTTATCTTAAATATTGTTAGATAGTCTTACAATATTAATCTTAATGAAATGCCAAATGTTTATGGTATGTTCAGTTAGAAAAATCAAACTCTAGTTGTATTGTTTGATTAAAGATAACTATGACTTCTTTTCTTCCAAAAGTTATCAAGGTTAGAATGTTGAGTATGACTTGGACATATTTAAGTAAACTCCATCATAGAAGATTAATAAGACATTATCATATGATGGAATGTGATGAATATGATGAATCACATTAAGTCTTAAATTGAAGTTCTAAATTGTTTAACTGCTTATGAAGAGGTTATTAACAAAATAAAGTCAGGAACTGTCAATATGTATTTGTAATATCCCAAAAGAGAATATTGTATTGTTGCTTTATTTGCTAAGTATTTAAAGATAGTCTTTAAATTGCTAAAAGCAAGTGGGAGTTTTGATCTTTAAAAAATAAAATTACAAGATACATAATCTTCTAAAATACACTAGTAAATATCATGATGAAGTTTGACATTTGAATGTTAAATCTCAACATGATAATAAAGTTTGACATTTAAATGTTAAATCTCAAGATGATGGAATTATCATTCATAGAATAGCAATATATCTCAGATATTTGATTAATATGCTGAGGGCTGTGATTTACAAGATTATTGTAAACCTGATAATCGTTATGATATATTACCAAATATGAAATTGGGTAAAATATACATGATATGAATGATCAAGATGCTATCCATAAAGATAATCAATTTTAGAAACTTGGTTTATCTTAATAGTTAGACTATAAAATGAAGATGAGTTTCTTCAAAGATAAGGTAACCATTGTGGTTTAAATCTTTGTATAGAAATCATATGGACAATATTGTACACGTATTTAATACATGTCTTATGACAAGATTATTTATCTCACTTAAGCAATTAACTGTGATAGAATATTCTTTTCTAAATACATTAAATATATAAAGATTATAATTTTCATATTTATGAAATTGATAATGGAATATCAAAACTCTTTCTTGAGTGATTACTTGAGCGAGGACGATAAGTAATCAAAAGGAGTTTATGAATTCAAATAAATTTTTGAAAGTGTACAAAGTGCAATAATCCATGGATGGATAAATGCATGCATCTAGAAGATTAATCTTGTGTTTAATTATTAAATCCATATTTTAATTTCTAATTAAAATAAGATAATTTCTAAGTATTCCTAAAAGCTAGTGGGAGTATTATGTTTAATTTCTTAAATCATATATGTTGTAAAACATATAAAAAGTAACATTTCATATAAGTTAAGTCTTAGTTTGGAATGAAACTTTACTTGTAAGATTTAGAAAATAAGACATACAACCTTGGAATGAATATTTATTGTTGAAACGTGAGCGGTAAATAAATCTGATATAACATGATATATTATTTAGAATGTCTAAATAGATATGTATGACATGAATAAAATCTAAGTATGACTCAATGATTTTTCATGAACATCATGTTTTGTTGTATCATGCTTGAGTACAAGATGATTTGGCAATATTAATATCTAATTAAAAGTTATTAGATAGCTTGTGTAATATTCTAAAAAGAATATGTTTGATTATAGAATCACATCCTAAATCTGGAACAGCTTCCAAATTCTATAGATGAACAATTTTTCAATTGTTGTGAAAATTGTCATAGCCAACAAACTTGAAAGTTTGAAGGGCATTAAACATTACACAATAGATATTAATGTTTACGAAAAATGTTTAAGAGCATGTTGTTGTTTGCATACAATGATGCTAATGAAATTGAGGTGACACTCAATGCTAGTTATGGTAAGGATTTCATCTTTGGCTATTACTAGTTATGCTTACTAAAAGTATAGTTGCATTATACATTAAGAGAATAAGAATACATTAAACTTTAAAATGTTTGGAAGTTTGATTATCATAAATTGTTGGTTAAGGATGTCACATATTTTATGAAATATTATATGGCATTATAAAAATAGTTGAGTATGCACATATAAGGACTTCAATAGTTGAATTCTTGAAATAAGTATTCTTAAAATTCCAATAGATCAAAGTTGGATGATTTATGACTTGTCAACAAGTATGAATGTCATTACTTGAGACATAATTCATCAACAAGAGTTATCATGCATTGATCTATTTAGTATTTGGATAAGGGATGTTAAACAATTATTATAATAAAATACATGGTATGTTTAATTTATAATATATATTGTATCCTATTTTGCTTGTTTAATCCATGAATAAATGTTAGTCTAAATTGTCCATTGTCAGTTAGTAATATGGGAATATTATTAAATCAAGACAAATCTGAAGGTTGGTATAATATACTCAAAGTATATTGATGCGTAGTCATGCTATTTCAGATGATATTCAATTATACCGAATATAGGACTTATCTCAACTACATGATGTTATCCTCAGACTTGAGATGCAAGATAAGTGTCATGAATGTAGTGCATTTTTGTGGAACAACTTAACGCTATACGTAACTGGTAGTCATAAGGGTTGTTTTCAAAAGTGTTACAAAGTTTGTGGGTTTTGCTTGTAGTCAAGATAGAATTTGTTCCTTCAAATTTATTTTTGGAGTTTAATACTGTTGGGCCCCTCGTAGGGTTGGTAAGATGCATGTGCGGCCGCACCTAAGATCTCCCCTGAATATGTTCAGAAGATTTGGTAATCTTGATCAATCATAAACAACGAGAAACAGAATGGTTAATTAAGGAATGACTTTAATCCATATCCTTATTAACGTGATATTAGAAATAAAAGGATAATAATAATGAGAAATCATTAAAAGGTTTGTCCAGGAGCCTTACTCGAGATCGTACTAGAGGCATCGAATTATTGCTAGACGCTAACCTATGTGATTACACTATTAAAATATGTCCAAGTAGGAGCTGTTAGATTATGGACATTATTTTAGTAGTCGTATGTTAGGATCGAACTCAAGATCACGGGATTGCACACTTTACATATGAGAATTAAAGTTTAATAATTTAATATAAAAGTTATATTTAATTATTAATTACACAAAACAAATAAAGAACGTTAGTAATTAATGCAAATTGACTAATGTTCAAAGATAAGGACCATGGATAAAAAATAGAGAACAAGAAGGATCTAGAACCCAAGCCCTAACTTGTTCCCTAAGTTTTGTATCCTATAAAAGCAAAGTCAAGGATTTTAATTATATAGCTCTTGCACACGTTAAAATCCTAAATCGTTTCTTTTGCTCCTTCTTTGACTTTGTCGACATACAGTATACATGCATGTATGATCACATCTTATGCATGAGCATGTATACATATAAGTTAATGATTTCCTTGACTTCATGTATGTGATTCGACAACTATAAAACACAAAGGGTTTTGTTTGGTGTTTTATTTTATTTGTCAATTAGTTTTGTTTTCTTAAAACAATAATGTTTTGTGTATATATTTAAACTAGCATTTACTTTAATTCGTTAATAGTACGTGTGTACAAGAACGTGATATAACCACACTATTGGTTATATCTTGGATTGAATTACAAAAGAGGTAAGGGGTAGTTCTTATATTCCACATAAACCCTAATTAGGGTTCTTGAGTTGAAGATTGCATTTAATTCTTGTTCGGGCTAGAATCACTACGGTATGTTTACTATTTATATTTGATTAATTAATTACATATTATATGGTCTTGTTATAATTGCTTCCGCTATGCTCTCTTGATGTGTTTGGTTTATTTTATATGATTGTCATGATATTATAATTCCAACACCCACCACTTCCAATGTTATCCAATGGTTTCTTTCCACCTTTGACCTCTGTCAAAAACTGGTCCAGACCAAATGGATAAGCTTCTTTAGCCACTTCTTTCTCAAACTCGACTGGTCCAGTTCTCGGTGCGCTCTTTTCACCAGCACTAGTGAATCCCTTGTCGGGTTTAAACCGGTCAGTCTTCCTGATTTTCTCAAGCTGTTTCTCAGCCCCACCGTACATCTCATCATCAGCATCTTTCTTTGGCCTGTATAAAGTGGATATAGTCGGTTGTGCAGTGAACAAGCCTTTATCACAGACATTGTACTGGTCATCGCTTGCAAAACCAGAATCCATTCCCTTTTCTTGATTGAATAAACGTTGATCATACATGACTTCACCACTACGTGACGTACCAGCAGACGCCATACCGAGTTCAACTTTTTCACTAATGTCACGGTCTAGGTCTCTGGTGATCTTACTCTTCTTCCCCATGGTTGCATCTTTGGCCTCCAACCTTCTCTCCCTTTCTCTCTCTCTACGCCTCTCTTCACCCATTTTCTCTCTCTCCATCCGCTCTTCTCTTTCAGCTTTTGATTTTCCCTTTCTCTCTCTTTATGCCTCTCAGTCACAAATCCAAATCTAACATAAATTTAGTTACCTTGGTATGAAATCCCGTGATGTAACCAACAAGTGCTATTTCCATCATCTCATAACCAATTTGCTCATCGGTTCCATTGATAAAACAAGCTAGCTGAAATAAAAACTAGGAGTTAACATGCGTGTTTATCTTCCTTTTTATGTATTTAGCGAGATACCATATGAAAATCCTAGAAGTACAAATAGACAGTGATTTACATCGAATGTAACCACTTGAGCATATTTTCAGAATATATTATTAGTAGAAACTTGCCTACGAATAGTTCCTTACAAATATATGTCAGCATAAACGAAATACGTTTACTAGTAAGAATAACAGACATAATAGGGTGAGACACATACCATATCCTATGAAAGAGTATGGAAGATAAACAACATTGGCCAGATGATTAGTAATTTTGATGTTCATATAGTTGCCTAAAACTTTCTAGCCAGAACTGACAGTTTTTGATATATCATCCCTAATAGGAAGTGAAACGGGCCAGTCAAAACGGGTGAGTGGTTGACGGTCAAACGGACCAAGTTGGGTAATGGTAGATAACAAATATATTAAATATGGTTGTGTGGAAAACTAGAAGGGGGTTGAATAGTTTACCAATTATAATCTTTTTAACTTGTTAAGTTAGCTTTGAAACTTTCCGTTTGATCAAAGATATATACACAAACACAATATATAACATGCAAGTAAATGAAAGAAATGATCAAACCACAACACGAGTATTTATCGTGGTTTGGCTACAAGGACTCTTTTTCCTTGCCCTACGTCCACGCCCCGAGTATCCAACTCGAGAGTTACTTTCATTAGTCAACAAGCTCCTTTCACCGGCGGAGAAAACCTTACACGTCGCTTATACTTTTACCGACACAAAGCTAGATGTCGAGTTCTTTACCAAGGGTACAACCACTCTCGTTAGTTCATTACAAGGGTACAACTACTCCCGATACACTTTGTATTTTGAGGACTAAAATACTAACCGATCACTACTGAAAATACACAATCAAATGAAGTGTAAACTACACAAGTCTACACAATGCTAAGCTAACAAGTCTTGCAACGTTGTGTTGAATACTTGTTACTTTTAGTAAGCTCGTGAATCTCTTTGCTACAAAAAGAAACTTCACATATGAAATGTTAAGAGGTTAGATGAAAGAATGAATGTGTGTGTAAAATGTAATGTCAAGTGATGAGCCAAAATTCAACTTGTGGCTCAATATTTATAGCCAAACCTTCTGCAGGTCTGGCAGATCAGGCGGACCAAACCAAACAATGTCACATCACATAATAAATCTTGCAAACCAAACCAAGTCACATCTCATTACTCTTGCAAACCAAACAATGTCACATCACATAATATCAAGTCAAATACTAAACTTGCAAGCAACATCTAAGTAAGTCAAACACATTTCTTTCCATAAATGTATAATGACAAAACTTGCCATAAATGTGATGTGACAATTCTATTTTTAGAAAATAAGAAGTGTTGTGTTTTATGAAATGTAAAATGTAGCAAAAATCTAGTTTATTCAAGTCTTTAAAACTAAGATTATGTTTTACTTAGAAACTAAAGTTTACATTTGTCATTAACAAAACTTAGCGAAGATCGTAAAATATAAATAACGTTTTTAGGCGACATTTGTATTAATAATCTCCCCCTTTTTGTTGATGACAAAACATAAACTTTGTTTTTAAGTAACTCACAAAATCTTGGTTTTTAAGACTTAAAAAAAAATATTAAACTTGTTTTACTTAAGTTTTGAAAATCATATTTAAGTTTTGAAAGTTTAATATATTTCTCCCCATTTTTATCGAAACAAAAAGTAGAGTAGCGAAGCGGAAAAATGCACTTGCTCCCCCTTGCTTGTTACTCCCCCTAGAAGGAGTGCCAAGGTGGGAAACATGGATTTTGGATCCTACAAAAAAAAAATGGTTAGTTGGTGATATATATATAGCCAAGTTTGTAGTTACCACACACATTGCAACCACAATTCAAATGATCAACCAACAATGCACGAAAGTAAGTAGAAAGAAATATCATTCCAAGTAAAATTTTGACTTATAAAAGTCAAAGGACATGAAATAGTAATATTCTTCTACTTCTAAAAGCTTAAAAATTAACCAAGAAAGAAAAATAAAAGCCTAGTTTCCTATATTGGGGCAAACGGCCTCCAAACGGTTGTCTAGGATTTGTTTGGGTGGGAAAGAGCATCCAAACATTCTATGACGTGTTGGAATGCAAACCGGGTTTCATCTTGGAGTTGGTGAAGCAACGTTTTGATGCTTGCACCCATTTGCTCACAATTTGAGGGTTGATTGGTTTTTGGTTCTTGGGTGGATGATGGGTTTGGTATTGAATCAAGCAATGTGGTTTGAAATTCCATTGCTTGATGAAGGTGGTTTTCAACCATGTTTTGTATATCCTCATATGAGGGAAAGAAAGACTCTAAGTTTTGAGCTTGAGAGTGTGGTGGAGTTGGGTGATCATGGTTTTCAAAGTTTGGTTCTCCATAAAGAGGACCATGGATGTCATTGTAGATGGGGTGAAACAACAATGGTTTGGGTTGATGGTATACTTGTTGTGGTGGTTGGGTGTGGTTAAAATGCTCATTTTGGTCAAGAATTGACTTTGGTGAAAAAGGTGGTGGTTGTGAAGGTCTTGATGGGAGATCATTAAGATCTTGGACAAAAGGGTGTGGTGATGTGGGAGGAGACCCAAATAACTCCATAGGTTCCATTTTGGGTAATGGTGATGGTGATGAAGTTTTGGATGGCTGGGTTGGAGCACTTAGTGGACTTGGGTCAATGGGTGATTTAGTAGGTGGTGGAGTGAGCTCATTGGGTTTATTTGGTGATGGTGATGGAGATGCAAGGTTCAAAAAGTGTTCATTTTTTATAGGTGATGTGAATTCATCCGAAGACGAGGAGGTTAGGTTAATGGGTTGATTAGACCATAGTGGTTTAACACTTATCCGGGCGATTTTCCGAATGGGTCTTGATGGTTGAGAGGTGATTGTTGACTTAGTCATGGTGAAAAATGGTTTAGAAGTTTCAGAAATTGTGGAGAAGAAGGTGTGATTTGATAGTGTTTAGGATGGCTTAATTTATAGTGTTGAAGGATTATGGAAAGGAGTGTTTGGATTTGATGTTAGTCCATACAAAAATGGAGGTTTCTAATGATTTGAAAAACTAATTGTGGGTTGTCAAATCATGGAAGTCAATCCAATGAAAATGGTGAAGTGAGAAGACAAGTTTTGCACTAAATGCTTAGTGGTTTTGGTGGATTTGTGGTAGTATAAATCTCAGGGATTTCAAGGTTCCCTTAAAAGGGTTCCTTCCTTTATGTGTGAGGGGTCCTTGAGGTTGTTATGGCAAATTTTGAATTTTGGCGGGAATTGGTTTGGGTTAAGTTTATGGAAGAAGGAGTATCCTATTATACTAAACACATTGCAAGAAATGGGTTTCTACCTAAAAGGATTGGATTTTGGTGTTTGGATGTTGAATTGTGAAAATGAAAACAAAACATTCTACAGGTTGCTGGCGGCACCCTCAGAATACACAGGCGGAACCCATTTGAGGGTGCCGCCTGGTCCGTTGGGCAATTTCTGGAATTCCCAGAAATTGCACTGGCGGAACCCAATTTTGGGTACCGCCAGATCCGCCAGAGCTTCAGAAAATGGCAGTCCGCGTTTTTGACCCGCGAGACGATTTTCAAAATTTTCGAAAACTCCTAAAATTCAAAAGATAAGGCATTTCTGGTTGGGCAATGCAAAAATTAGACATGTAAACACACATTTCATAGGACTTTGACCTTGAGGTCGAGAATTTCACTATACTTAGTGAAAATATCATAAACTTGAAAATTTGACAACTTGCTAAGAGTTGTCTACCTGCATCAAAGTTAGATACTACATGTTCCAAATTGTATCAAACATTGGACTAACACACAAATACATCATAAATATTGTTTAAACGACCAAATTTGTTCAAATACCACCCAATGCCAAACACTCCTACACACCCGCACTCATTGACGGTCAATCTTGTTCTTGAGCTTTCCAAGGAATCTTCCAAGATTCTTGAACATCCCCTTTGTTTGCTTGAACTCTTCTGACTCATTAGGAATATCCGGAAGTTGGGATAGGTATTCGAGATGTGGGAGCCTAGAGTTTGGCAAATTGTCATATTCACTCATTGAGGAAGATGAAGATGAGGTAGGAGGATGAGGACGTTTTCCTTGGGCCTTGTAGACTCTCTTATCACTAAGTGGAATAAAGGTGTGTGGAATGAGAGTGTAGTCAAGACGAAGACCATTTGGAGTTGGTGGAATGGGTGAGATGAACCTAAAGAGACGGGTCAAGAGCATTTCATATGGCATAGCCGTTGTGCCATGCACGGGAATGTTGGCCATTCTCTTGGCCATGTAGTAGGCAAGGTTGAAGGGTTGCCTAACGGACAAAGAGTAGAGCATGTAGCAAAGGCAAAGGTTGATATGGTCACGGTTTCCTATTGTGTTAATGACATTGGCTCTAAGGACTTCCTCCCATTTCTTGAATTGGGGCTTGAGTTCGTTCATTTCCATTCCATATGGGTCCTTATCGACCTCATTCCCCGAACGGGTTCTCCTAGTGGTGGTGGTCCTAACAAAGAGGTGGTCACGGAGTACGTCTTTTGAGACAAGGGGTGTGTCATAAGGGTGGATACGGTCTTGGAAGTTGTCAAGAGTTGAGAGGGAGTGCAAGTCGGAATAGAGGCAAGTACCACGGTTTGGGACACCAAGGATTTGATCAAACTCCTCAAGAGTGAAGGAGTATTGATGACCGCTAACCCTAAAGTTGATAGAAATATGACCATAGTCATCCGTGGAGAGGACGGAGGATGCATAGAACTCTAGAATGAACCTAGGACAAATAGGCTCGTCGATATTCAAAAGACACTCAAAGTTGATTGTGGCAAAATCGGCGTAAAGGTTTGTGCCTTCTAGGAAAGACAGGTCAATGGTTCTACCCTCATGGACATAGTGTTTTTCTAGGGCTTTGAAAACTTTTACTTGGTTTGGGGTAAGGCCTTTGGTTTTGTGGTGTTTTGGTAGGTACTTAATGGTGTCCTTGTGGTCGTAGTGGGTTAGAGGAGACATGATGATTCCTAGAACAACAAAATTTCACATTTTAGTTTACGTAAACCACTATTATAATATGGATGTTCTAGTGTGTGCCTATATGAAAACAATGTGGAGGTGCGGTTATCTTGACTCATTTTGATGCTTCAAAATCGTTTTATGCAAGTTTTGTTATAAAACAAAAGATAACCCAAACGCCCCTAGTTCAATGTAGCTTCGTTTGATTGTACCCGAAAATACATATTGGTTATGTATTCCCTTTAGCATTCAAGAGACATTATGCAAGTGATGTTTTAAACATAACGTTTTGATTTTGTATTCTCAATGTGAGACGAAAAAAATATTTGTCCTACTTGTGAGAAATTTTTAGAAGGATTTGACATGGGGTGTTTTAGCAAACATGTTTATACTAATTAAAGATGCAATTCCTAACTATGGGAAACATGTTTAGTTTTATTAAACACCTAATTCTTATGCATGAGTTTTTCAAGTTAATGCATAACCCCAAGTTTTTGTTTTTGTGCAAGAAATAGAATTCCTGGACTCAGATCAGGATTGTAATCATGTTTAGAATACTTACAATGATGATTGAATTGCAATGTAAATGGATGGAAGACCAAGAATTCGTAGGTATGGATGGATGGTAAAGTGAATAGTAGCAGTTTGGAAGTGGTGGTATGAGATAATGGGTGTTTGGTTTAATATAAACAAAGATTTTGGTTCTGCAGGTCGGCGGATACGGCGGACCCCTGAAATGGGTTCCGCCCGTTGTGTCTGAGGGTTCCGCCGACCCTGCTGAGAAAAAGAGTTATGTATTTGTTTTGATTTTTGTGATTTTTGTCTAATGTCCAGAACTACAATGTAGGTTCCATGAGTCCTAAGCCTAGCCTAAGAAGGTTAAAAGGTTCATGTTTAAGGGGTTTTGTGAGAATGTCGGCTATGTTGTCTTCGGAAGAAACTTTCTCAATTGAGATATTTCCTTTTTGAACGTTGTCACGAAGGAAATGATGACGGATTTCAATATGTTTGGTACGAGCATGTTGAACTGGGTTTTTGCTAAGATCAATGGCACCTTTGTTGTCACAAAGAATTGTGATGTCGTTGAGTTGAATTCCATAGTCGACAAGAGCTTGTTGACATGCCTTTCCGGCCGAAACGTACTCGGCTTCCGTTGTTGATATAGCAAGAGCCGTTTGCTTCTTAGAGAACCATGAGGTGAGACAATGTCCAACAAAAGTACAAATACCACTTGTGCTTTTTCTATCGACATAGTCACCGGCATGATCCGAGTCGGCATACACTATGGTGTCTATTCCCGTTCCTTTGGGATACCATAAACCTAAATGTGTAGTGCCCTTAATATACCTAAAAATCCTTTTAATAGCTTCGAGATGGGTAGTTTTAGGATCTTCTTGAAAACGAGCACATAGACAAACACTAAACATAATGTCGGGTCTACTAGCCGTTAGGTAAAGTAGACTACCAATCATACCTCTATATTTAGTGCTATCTACGGATTCACTTTCCTCATCCTTGGTAAGTTTAGTTTCCGTGGACATAGGAGTTTTGATAGGTTTCGAATCTTCTAGTCCAAATTTCTTAAGCATGTCCTTAATATATTTAGATTGGTTAAAGAAGATACCATCTTCTAGTTGTTTGATTTGGAGTCCTAGGAAAAAGTTGAGTTCTCCCATCATACTCATTTCAAACTCATCATGCATGATTTTTGAGAAATCCACACATAATTCTTGACAAGTTGATCCGAATATAATGTCATCAACATAGATTTGGACTATGATAATATGTGAATCTTTCTTCTTAGTGAAGAGAGTATTATCAACTAAGCCCATGGTATACTTATGGTCAACTAGGAATGTTTTAAGTCGATCATACCATGCTTTTGGAGCTTGCTTAAGTCCGTAAAGAGCCTTTTTAAGTTTGTAAACATGATTTGGTTTTTCAAAATCGATGAAGCCCGGTGGTTGAGCAACATACACTTCTTCATTAATGACTCCGTTTAGAAATGCACTTTTGACGTCCATTTGAAAAAGTTTAAAATTGTGTGCACATGCATATGCAAGTAAGATTCTAATTGACTCGAGCCTAGCAACCGGAGCAAAAGTTTCATCGTAGTCAATGCCTTCTTGTTGGTTATATCCTTGTGCAACTAGCCTAGCTTTGTTTCTAGATACAATTCCATTTTCATCCATTTTATTACGAAATACCCATTTTGTTCCAATTACAGTTTGACTATTTGGTTGAGGAACTAATGTCCATACATCATTCCTAACAAATTGGTTTAACTCTTCTTGCATTGCAATTACCCAAGACTCATCTTTAATGGCTTCATTAATATTTTTAGGTTCAATGGTTGACACGAAACAAAAATAGTTGCTTTCATTTTGAACTTTTGACCTTAGTGTTCTTTCGTTAATGTTGCCAATGACACCATCTAATGAATGACTTTTAGATTCTTTGACATTGACAAGTTCTTTGTTAAATAGTTCATCTTCTTTGTCATCACTTAAAATTTCTTGATTTTCTATTGCTTGGCTTTCAACTAAGTCATCATCTACCAAAGGTGATGTCTTAGAGGGAGGTGGACTCTCGTCAAATGTTACGTTCAACGATTCCTCGACTCTTAAGGTTTCTTTGTTCAAAACAATGTATGCTTTACTATTTTGTGAATATCCAAGAAATACACCTTCATAAGACTTTGGGTCAAATTTGGTGAGATAATCCTTGGTGTTAAGAATGAAACATTTACTCCCAAACACTCTAAAGTATCCTAATGTAGGCTTTTTACCTTTATATAGTTCATAAGGAGTTTTATTCAAAAATGGTCTAATTAAGACTCGATTTAAAATGTATGTTGATGTGTCAACGGCATTACACCAAAACTTTTGTGGAATGTTTTGTTCATTAAGCATTGTTCTACTCATCTCTTGCAATGTCCGGTTTTTACGTTCTACTACACCATTAGATTGAGGAGTACGTGGAGCCGAAAAGTATAAGTTATACCATTATTATCACAAAAGTTTCCAAATTGAAATTCATTATCAAATTCACGACCGTGATCCGTTCTAATAGACACAATATTAGACCCTACTTGATTTTGAATTTTCTTACTTAGAATCTCAAATTAATCAAAAGCTTCACTTTTACTTTTCAAAAATTTTGTCCAAGTATATCTTGAGTAATCATCAACTATGACCAAAGTGTAGAAGTTGCCTCCATAACTTTGTATAGCGGATGGACCAAATAAATCCATATGCAAAAGTTCTAGACACCTAGATGTAGAAACCAAGTTTTTAGCCTTATGGCTATTATGGACTTGTTTACCGACTTTGCAAGCATCACAAAAGTGTTGGTCATATTTCAACTTAGGTAGGTTTCGAACTAAGTCTTTGGAGGAGAGGTTTTGGATTAGTCTCATGTTAGCATGTCCTAAACGTCTATGCCATAAAGTTGAAGATTCATCTAATGAGGTAAGACAAAGTTTGTCTCTAGATGTTGGATCCATCTTCATGACATATACGTTATTCTTAAGGACACCTTTGGCTATGGTTATACCATCTTTAAGTATTTTACTTCCATTTTCACTAAAAAGAACATTATACTTATTACGACAAAGTTGACTAATACTAAGGAGATTAAAACCTAAGTTATCAACATGAGCTACATCATCAATAAAAAGTGAGTCATGAGAGATTGTACCTTTTCCGATGATTTTGCTCTTAGCATTACTACCAAACGTAACATTACCTCCATCACATTTGTGATAAGAGGTGAAGAGGCTTTTGTTACCCGTCATGTGCCTTGAACAACCGCTATCTTTAATCCATTCATCCGGTTCCAAACAAACTTTGAGGCACACCTATTTTATGAAAAACACTCAAACATTTGGTCCCCAATTTCTCATGGGTCCATTTTGGTTAAGCATGCCATTAATTTGTTCCAAGTATGAAAATAGAGCATAAGGGTTCCATGGCATTTGGTTTGGAGTTTGGTAATGTCTAGGAGTGTTTTGGTTCCAAACATGTTGATAGTTTGGTCGAGCGTTGAAGTTGCTCTTTGGAAAGGGGCGTTTGGGAATTGGAGTCTTAGGTCTTGGTTGAGTAGTTTTAGCTCTAAATTCATTTTTACTAAATCCTACTCCAGTTTTAAACACAAGTTTTGTTCCATTTTTGTATGTAACTTTAACAAATTTTGAACGATCCAAAGTGGATGGAGTTACTGCTGCAGCAGACCTGGCGGAACCTTCGGGACCAACGGGCGGAACCCTAAATTGGGTTCCGCCTGATCCGCAGACTGCTGTAGCAATTTTATTTGTTTCTTGAGCAATATTTTCTTGTTTCATTTGACCCTTTGAAGTTTCTATTTTCGTAAATCCTAGTCCTGTTTTATCAAAGGGTGACTTTTGAAGTT
Source organism: Artemisia argyi (assembly GCA_030686995.1). NCBI lineage: Eukaryota > Viridiplantae > Streptophyta > Magnoliopsida > Asterales > Asteraceae > Artemisia > Artemisia argyi. The sequence continues at coordinate 160,565,838 of CM060697.1, read as the reverse complement.
TCATAATTTCATCTGCACAAGAAATGCTCTTATCGAACTTCTTAAACTTTGTGGTTTGTTTTATTAGATCATTTTGAGTAATTTTGAGTTTCTCAACTTCTAGTTTAAGCTCTTCACATGATTTGCAAGATGTGTCAATACCTTTACTCTTTTCTAATCTCTTAGCCTTTTCTTTTAACTCATAAACTTCATTTTCTAAAAACTCTTTTTTAGTTTTCAAAAATTTATTTTTGTTTATGATTTTTAAGCTCAATTCACAAAGTTTGTTATATTCTTTTTGTAAAGTGCCATCATCAATAGAGGAGTAAGATGAGTCGGATAATACCTCATTTGAGTTGTGAGCCATGAGAGCAATATCGTCATTCTTTGGCTTATCGTCATCTCCTTCATAGTCACTCCAAGCACCACCCACAAAAGCTTGTTGAGGTTTGCTCTTTGGTGGTTTTGGACATTCTCCTACAAGATGACTTGTGTCTCCACACCTATAGCATTTTCTTTCAACCTTTCCTTTCCTATCATCACGATCTTTTCGGAAAGTTTTCTTGTCATCTTTAGGTTGCCTAACAAACTTTCCTCTTCTACGAAAGAACTTCTTGAAGTCTCTAACGGCCATAGCATATTCCTCATCATCACTATCCGAAGTAGATTCTTCATCATCACTTGATTGGACTCTAGCTTTCAAGGCAATGGACTTAACTTTTTCTTTCTTGCCTCTAACTAGTTCCGAATATTTTTCCATTACCATTTCGTAAACTTTGAGGTTTCCAATTAGCTCATCAAGTGACATGCTTGAAAGATCTTCGGATTCTTCAATTGCCGTCACTTTTGCTCTCCACTTCGGATGGAGTGCTCTAAGAAATTTCCTGACAAAGTTCTTACTACAAAAAGATTCGTCAAGTGCTTTAAGTGAAGTAATAATAGTATTAAACCTAGCAAAAGCATTATCAATAATCTCATCTTCGGAAATAACAAATTGTTCATATTGTTGAACAAGAAGATCAATTTTGTTATCTTTAACTTGTGAGTTTCCTTGATGAGTGACAATTAGAGATTGCCAAATATCTTTGGCGGTTTTACACAAAAAGACTCTTTCATATTCTTTCTTAGGCAAAGCGTTGTAAAGCATCATTTTAGCTTCATTATTTTTACCAACTAATTTCTTTTGATCATCATCTTTGATGTTAGTAACTACGTTATCACTATCAATAATTATATACCACAAATCTATATCTTTAGATTTCACGTAAGTTTCAAAACGGTTTTTCCAATATATAAAACCATTTGCTTCAAAGAGTGGTGGTCTTTGCATAGATTGCCCTTCTTTGTAATTTTCAAAATCCATAGATCGTTTCAAGTTTTAAAACACAATATATTTTAAAAGCTTGAGTAACGTAGCTCTTGATGCCAATTGTAGAAAACTAGAAGGGGGGTTGAATAGTTTACCGATTAAAATCTTTTTAACTTGTTAAGTTAGCTTTGAAACTTTCCGTTTGATCAAAGATATATACACAAACACAATATATAACATGCAAGTAAATGAAAGAAACGATCAAACCACAACACGAGTATTTATCGTGGTTCGGCTACAAGGACTCTTTTTCCTTGCCCTATGTCCACGCCCCGAGTATCCAACTCGAGAGTTACTTTCACTAGTCAACAAGCTCCTTTCACCGGCGGAGAAAACCTTACACGTCGCTTATACTTTTACCGACACAAAGCTAGATGTCGAGTTCTTTACCAAGGGTACAACCACTCCCGTTAGTTCTTTACAAGGGTACAACTACTCCCGATACACTTTGTATTTTGAGGACTAAAATACTAACCGATCACTACTGAAAATACACAATCAAATGAAGTGTAAACTACACAAGTCTACACAATGCTAAGCTAACAAGTCTTGCAACGTTGTGTTGAATACTTGTTACTTTTAGTAAGCTCGTGAATCTCTTTGCTACAAAAAGAAACTTCACATATGAAATGTTAAGAAGTTAGATGAAAGAATGAATGTGTGTGTAAAATGTAATGTCAAGTGATGAGCCAAAATTCAACTTGTGGCTCAATATTTATAGCCAAACCTTCTGCAGGTCTGGCGGATTAGGCGGACCCCTCAAAAGGGTTTCGCCCGTGTACCTCCAGGGCTCCAGGGTACCGTCGGGCTTGCGGTTGGTTTTGCAATAAATCTTGCAAACCAAACCAAGTCACATCTCATTACTCTTGCAAACCAAACAATGTCACATCACATAATATTAAGTCAAACACTAAACTTGCAAGCAACATCTAAGTAAGTCAAACACATTTCTTTCCATAAATGTATAATGACAAAACTGCCATAAATGTGATGTGACAATTCTATTTTTAGAAAATAAGAAGTGTTGTGTTTTATGAAATGTAAAATGTAGCAAAAGTCTAGTTTATGCAAGTCTTTAAAACTAAGATTATGTTTTACTTAGAAACTAAAGTTTACATTTGTCATTAACAAAACTTAGCGAAGATCGTAAAATATAAATAACGTTTTTAGGCGATATTTGTATTAACAGGTTGCATAAACGTTTATTGAAATATGATCCGCTTCTTAAAAGATGACTTTACGAGGTTGACATATGCTAATGGTGACTTTTAAACCCTCAAAACAAATCCTGTATAGCTAACAAAGTAAAGTTTACCTCTTCGACCTTTTAACCATAAAAATACAACACATATAGAGCCATTTCACAAATATGTGTTTAGTCTCTTCTCTAATTAGGCTAACATTATTATTATAAATAACTAGATGGTCAATTGATTGAGAAAAAGTTTAGATTCTTACCATGTTTCTCCTCAATAAGACAATAATAAACGACGCCCAAAATACGTAATAACTATACTCCTAACTTGCATGTGAAATTTCTTAATTTTGTAGTAAGTTTTAAGAGCATCAGAATAGAAAGGAACATACAGATGACATTCCGTTGGTATATTAATATGAAATATTCCAGGTTAGCCATGCTCGAATAAACCCAAAGTCCCAAACCAACCCATACAAAAAAATTATTTTGATTCGTTAAGCAACCCGCCAGATCTATCCAAATAGCCACTATACACTTTTATAAAAATGTGATTGAAAAAAAAAATGTAATGATAGTAAACTATAAACCTGAATTTTATTGCAAATATCCATTTTTGTATGATCCTTCAGCATGGGTTCAATTGGCAAAGCTTTCACCACCCGTGCATTGATACACGTTAATTTGAATTATACACTGTTAAATAACTGGTGTACGACATAGATGTGGGAGTGCATCCATATCAGCTTGCAGCCTCAAATATGCCATGTAGGGTTCTACCAGTATAGTTGAATAGATTTTTTCTTCATCATAATATTTTTTTTTGAAAGGCATCTTTTATTACCAACAAAAACAAGAACACTCCATGGGACATACCCCAAGAAGAGAAAACACAAGCACAAGACCAGACACCAGGAAACAATTACAGGCTTGCGCACAATTACATTCCAATATAGGCCAGAAACAAAAGCAACCTATCTAAAACATGAGCTATGTGAATAGACAGGAAGCATTGCCGCAAACCTAAAAGCGAAAAGAACAAGGGCTGCCCATGCGAAAACATTACACGATGAGAGCCAAACCCCCAAAATGAGAAACTGGAATTGGCAGCCCGAACTAACTGCACAAAAATCAATACCCAACACCAGATGATATCTAACCAGATTTTCATGGTCTCTCTAAAGCACTTCCCATTGAAGACTTCCTTTCTTTGACCTCCAGATGCTCCATTCAAACGCCAAGATCCATTTGAGAACTGAAACATCCTAAGCATAAAGCTGCCCAACTCAAACCACACGAACATAACCGCTAGATAATTAATAAACACGCAGCTCTCGATATAGAAGCTAACCGAAACAGCCCGACGTCTTGAAAATTGAAATTCTACAAACATGAAGCCGTGAAGCTAACACGAGAAGGACGAACCTTTACACCAATCGACCCAGTTGATGTTAATCTTTTTGGATCTGCGTAAAATCCAAAAGAAGGACATCAATTGAATCTCAAAGAAGATATCATCTGCCACCATAAGTTTAGACTGAAAAAACTTTGCATTACGCGCTTTCCAAATCAGGTACAATGCACTCCAAATCACTGCTTGCCACACGTTCTTCAATTTAGATGGCACTGAAATATCCGCGGTCAAGATGTCACTTATAGATGAACCATTAAAGCAGCCTATATTCCACCATGAGAAGATCTTAGACCAAACAGTAGACGCAATCCCACATCGAACAAAAATGTGATCAATTGTTTCAATCGCCTCCTCACACCAGGGACACAAAGTTGAATGGAGATCCACTCCAATATGATCAAGAAGGGACCTCACAGGGATTCGACCACATTTTAATCTCCATATAAATACATTTACCTTATGAGGCACGATGTTACACCATAACGTTTCTTCAGCATGTGTACCTAAATAAAGCACTTTATCATCGATTATCTCTTTGAGACCTTTAACTGAAAATACACCGTCATCATCAAGCAACCACCTCCAAGAATCTACATGGTCATGAACCGGAACTATATCCCTCACTAGATTAACTAACTCTTCTAGCTCTCCCGCTGACCTTCCTCTAAGGACACCTACCCAATCCCATTCCCATCTCCATCCATCAGTACTCCATTCGTCATGATTCCTAACAGAAACATCTTCATCACCCTCAAACCTAAACATCTTTGGAACCTATCACACAATTTAAAATCCCCAACCCATCTGTCCTTCCAAAACCGAGTCCTCTCACCATTTCCCAACTTCTTGCCAAAAGAGGAGGTAAAATTCACCCCTATTCTATCTATTTCTTTACCCACCCGAATCACATTGCCCCAAGCACCCCTATTAGCTACTCCAGATATGTCTCCTACTTCAGGCAAACCTCCTGACTGACCATAAATACTTTTTATCACTCGAACCCAAAAAGCATTTCCTTCCACCCGAAACCGCCACCACCATTTACCTAATAACCCCCAATTGGCAGCCCTAAGACTCCCAACATTAAGACCCCCACATTCAAATTTCAACAACACTTTTTCCCATTTAACCCATGCCATTTTACGAGTATCAGACCCCCCCACCCCAAAAGAATTTTTTCCTCACACTCTCAAGAATATTAATCACACTAGTTGGGGCACGGAACAAGGAAAAATAGTACAACGAGAGGCTACCAAGAACTGATCGAACCAAGGTTAGACGACCCCGAAAGAAATAGATCTAGCTTTCCAATCTGAAAGTCTATCTCTAAACTTCTCCACAACAGGCATCCAACTCTCTACTTTATTCATATTTACCCCAATAGGGAGCCCAAGATACATAAACGGCAATTTCCCAGGACAACATTTCAACATTCGCGCCATCCCATCCACCTCATCTTGAGAAACACCTACCCCGTATAACTTGCTTTTACTTAGGTTTATTTTAAGGCCCGAAGCTTTTTCAAAACATTTCAAGATTCCCATTAGATTCCTACCGTTGTCCAGACTCCAATCACCAAAAAAAATTGTGTCATCGGCGTACTGTAAATGCGAAACCACTACCTGATCTCTTCCCACCGTGATCCCCTTTATGACACAATTATTAATTGCCTCTTTCATTACAACATTAATTCCTTCTGCGGCAATAATATTAATTGAATTGACTGAAGACATACCTTCCAACGACCGGATCTCCGGTCAACTCTTTCGGTGATGGGAAACCTACCGGAAGAACCCACAGTCTATTGAAGATTGATTAATGATCACAGAATCTACTTGGTTGTATTTGCCGTAGCAAGCAGTGGCAACTAGCAACAATGGCATTCTGTTCACAAAACGAATCAGATAAATTCGCAAGTCCAAAATAAAGAAGTAGTGACTATCAATAATAACGAACTAACAATAACAAGAATAGTAGTAACATAAATAAAGCGGTACAACTAAATAAAATCTTACTTTCATAATTTGTGGTGCCTTCAAAGGACCGTGACCATTAGTCACTTGGAACTCTCCTTGAAACCTTTGACAATCGACATTTCGAAAATCGTTTCCCCATTGCCCGTCTCCCTTGGAATCGGCAGTTACCAGATCTTCGGTTTTTGCTTGTATTTCCAAGAGAAAAGACACAAAAACCAGAATCAGTTAACTTTTTTTTTCCTTGTAAGTATCATCGTTGAGACTTAAATGCATTAATAAATACAAATTGAGTGCTAAGTAACCTGCAAGAACAACCCATTTGGTGCTTTAATCCTAACACCACTAGGATCATCGTTGAGACTTAAATGCATTAAACTCTTTCACAGACTCGATAAAATAGTTTACTTTGGTTAGCCAACATTTGCCGGTATGTATCTGATATTGATTTGGTGTGATATACAAGGTACGTTGATATAAAGAGGTCATGCATATTATCGAACTAAAGCTAGCTTAGTGATCATATTCTTCATCGCAAATGAAATGGAAATATTGTTTTGTAACTTTTGTTTACCTTATCTTCATATCACATTGTCTTAAAAAAATTTAGTGCTATGATCGACGCATACAATACAACATATCTCAAGTATCTTTCAATAACAAAAACAAATTTGAAAAAAAAAAAAAAAAAAAAAAAAAAAAAAAAAAAAAAAGTTGAAAACTGGTCAGGAGAATCAAACAAGTCAAGATAATTAAATCAGTAACGAAAATATTTTCTTAAATGCAATTAACACCTTATTGAGAAACATTTGAATGAAAAATTTATTGTTGAAACTTACTACTAATTTACATTAAACACATATAATTATAACTATTTTTAAATTCTTTTTATGTTCATTGAATTTTCAGTTATGTGTTTCTTTTATTATATCTTCGATTATTTAGGATTATAATTATCTATTCAGTTGAGGTCTTAGTAAGATGAATGTAGAGTTTTTTGATGTAGTAAAAAACGTTGTCTCGTGATAAAAGAACTCATCTCTACGTAAAGATAGATATCATCATGTGGAGGCGGGTCAAAGAAATGATGGTTTCCTTTTTAAGTTCTCAACAACATCAACAACTACTGAGTTTGTGTCGTTGTTAACATCTAACTTTAACAATTACAACTGATTTCTCTCGCTTTGATGGGTGTTGTGCTAGTTCCGGAATGCAATATCGATACACATACCAAGAAAAACTTTCCAAATCAATAGAAGTACACTGGAGGCGTATATGAAATATACAACAGTGGTGTAAATGTTTGTCACTTTGTTTTGCAAAAAAATAATACATTTGATCTATCATAAGAGAAGCCGAACCTTTTACAATTGGGCTTTTGCATCTACTTAAAGACCTGGATCTGGGCTCGTTAAGCTAGAGAGTTGAGATCAACCAAAATTATTTAAAGATGCAATGAAACAATCCGGTCACTTACTTTTGCATTAAAAAAAAAAAAAAAAAAAAAAAAAAAGAAAAAAAAATCACTTTTCACATTTTTTTAAAAAATAAAATATCTTGCAAACGGTAAATCATCAAGTGAAAAAATACACCATCACAACGAGTATTTTTTTATCTTTTAGTAGACGGGCACTTTAATATACTTGACGATTTTTTTTCTCGTTTTTTTCCAGTTACGTCTGGAAAAATCACATGTGATTTGTGATCATTTGTATCACAAATCACATGTGATATTGTGATCTATGAAATCACATTTGTGTGATTTCATAGATCACATGTGATTTGTGATACGAATCATATGTGATTTTTTCAGACGTAACTGGAAAAAAATGGGAAAAAAATGGACAAAAGTATATCGAAGTGCCCGTTTATAGAAAGATGATTTAATTCTCTTCGCGATGGTATGTAGGGGTGCTATTCGGGTCGGGTTGGTCGGGTTCGGGTCAAACGGGTCGGGTCCAAGTCGGGTCGAGGGTAAAAATAATATACCCGAACCCGACCCTATTTGAACTCGGGTTAGTCGGGTTCGGGTCAAATCGGGTCGGGTCAAGTCGGGTCGGGTCAAGTCGGGTTCGGGTTTGTCCAATTTAAAAAATCACATAATTTTATTTCTTTTTTTCTTTTTTTTTTTTTTTTTTTTGCGAATGACAATTATGAAAAACCAAATTCACTTTGTAGTTTGTACCTTTAACATGAAAAACTATGTATATACTAAGATACCAAAGATTTCATTCATACGAAATAAAAAGAGAAGATATGCATGTAGTAGAGCCATGTTCATGTTTCAAGTGTGAGGTATCCACGTTGCATATGAAAAGGGGCATGTCATACCTTCAAAGTTCAAACACTATAAATTCTCACACCCACCACCTTTTTCTCGAGGAAGTAATTTCTACGTTCAAATACTATGTCGAGGCAAAAAAAAAATATATATAGAAAATGGGCCAAGTTTACTACATGGATCACTTAATTTAACTTGGGCCTATCAAAAAAAAAAAAAAAAAAAAAAAAAAAAAACCTCGGGTTAGTCGGGTTGACCCGAACCCGAATAGGCAAGTTTTTGAAACCCGATACCCGACCCGAGTTCGTAATCGGGTTAGTCGGGTTGACCCGATTGACCCGACTAAGATTTTGGACCCGAGTAACCCGACCCGAGTATCCTTATTCGGGTTCGGGTCCGGGTCGGGTCGGGATTTATGACACCCCTAATGGTATGATTCGGTTTACGTAACGAATAACGATTTGCGAGATATTAAATTTTTTAAAAAATAATGAAAGTTTATTGTTTTTGTTTTGAAAAATAAATGGATGGTTATGATTAATTAATTGGATCTTTAAACAATATTGCATCTACATTGAACTTTTCTTGTGTACCCAAAGTCCTACTAGTCATCTCTCTTTTGATAACCAGTCATCTCTCTTTTGATAAATAAGTTGAAGAGTGGTCTAATTAAAACATAGATAATAGATTACTTTATACGAATATCGCCAAGAATCAAAAAACTTGCTACATGACATATAGAAGAAAAGTCGAAAAACTAGCTAAGGTATAAATGAGGGGAGATGATATCTCTACTATGAATTTTCTTCGTAGACATAATTTTAATAGGGCTCACATAACTTTTATTTGTGCTATTTATATGGGTCCCACTAAATTTATGTGTATGCGGTAAATTTTTATGTGGAAATATCAATACCCATTAATGAGAGACAAAAAATTGATTTTCAATAACATTATCGTAATTACTAGAAGTTAAACGACATTTTTGGGTGAAAGTAAAAGAAAAAGAGAGAATTTTTTAAATGGCCTAGGTGTCTACGAAACAAGACTTCGCACAGAAAATTTACGAAAATGAACTTTTGAATGTGATCGGTTGGATTTCTTAAAACACAAAATCGCAACCCTACACGTGTATTATGCGATTTTCTGGGCGACGTAATTAATTGAAATGAACAAAAAGCGAGGAATGGGTGAGTGAAAATTGTCTGGGCGAATCAAAATTGTCTATGCGAGGCGTTTGGGCCAAGGTGCGAGATGTGGGCGAGAGGTTGGGCGAAGAATTTACGCGAGAGGTTGGCAATGCTTGGGCGAGAGCATTTAAATTGGGCGAGGTTAAAGCTTATGGGCGAGAGATTGGGCGAGAGGGAGCATGTAGGCGAGAGGTTAGGGAGGTAGTATTCTCTTAGCTCAGATATGATGATTCATTATAAACAATTTCTTCAACATGCTACTGCTTCATATCCACATTATTGGTAAGTGAAAGAGTTGAGATTGTGATATAAAGAATTGATAATATGGTTTGTGCGGCTAGAAAAAGTGTTTGTGAAGAAGAGACTTGTCGACTGTTTAGAAAGGTCCATTATTTGTGTTTGGGACAATCCTTCACGGGTCGACTGTTTAGAGACTAAGTGACAGGGACTTGTCGATCATTAATGTTTCATATGTTCCCAAAAAGCTAAAAAGTCCATGTGTCCAAATCTTTATAATATTATATTCACTATGGAATGTTTCATATGTTCTTGCCTTCTTGGTATATAAATAAAGCTAAGCTTCTACTTGTTTTGGATCAGAAATTATAAGCAGAGAGAACATTATTTTACCAAAGATCAAATGATCATATTGTTGATTTTGGGGTCATTCATTTTCCTATTATTTCATATGATCATTATGCATGGTACTTCATGATGACGTATAGCCTATATCTGGGCCGCAAGCCCAAATGATAGACATTACTTACACCTAAGCCCATCACGAATGGGCTACCATGACAATGGTATGGGCCGTAGTATCAACGCTTTGGGCTCATGAAGCCCAAAGGCCCAATCTAACCCACCGGGTACACAATAAGGATTATCTATTCAAGGAATAGATATCCTTACCTCGGATAAGCACCATGAGTGCGAAGAGTAAGGAGCAAGAAACACGGTTTCTTAGCCCCTATATATAGAATCATACGATTCTCATTCAAAGGTACGATATACAACCCTAACTCTTTAAGAGAACCTCAAATCGATTACTTACTCTCACGCCGGAGTCTAATTGGGGGAGACAATCCCTCGATAAGCCTAACGGTGTTGTTTATTTTCTTAGTGCGCAGGTAACGAAGTGCTAAGAAACGAATTGATATAAGAGCAAAGCCCAATAACAAGGTACGCCCAACTTTTGTATCAACAAGTGGCGCCATCCGTGGGACCCTACTAAGAACTAGAATGACGAAAAACAAGAATTCGAGCCAGCGGACTCCGCAGTCAGAAAAACGTGACCATCAGAGGAAGAATCAACAAGATCCAACCTCCAGACAAGTCGTTGGGACAACCAGCGCACCTGGTCACCACGAGGCAGGGACAACCCAACCTCCCCCAGCGGTAGAACTACCCAGGATCACTTCAGAGGTCCCCAGCGTTGAGGAACTCCAACGCACCCTCTTCACTACTCCTCATCAAGCTATACCCGCAGTGAACAACACTGTGCCTCCAGGTGCACCTGACCGAAACAGGATACCAAACACTGAGGTAGAAACTCTTGCAACAACTGAGGACGCGCCTAATCTAACTTTGGGAAACTTTGTATCCCAAAATTATGAAACCCTAACCGCCCTCATGCAAGAAGAAGCTGCAAGAAAAGCAGGTGCGGACCTACAAACCCGACTTAATTTTGGTCCAGAACATGAACCATCACCACCACGTCACCCGCGAGGAAGACGTGCAGAACGTACCACTATCCATGATAGGTTAGGTGCGGTATCTGACTCACAAAATTCTAGAGACAGTGGTAGGCGCGCCAATGTCCATTCCAGACTTGGCAGTCGGGGAATACACGATCGATTAGGGCCTCAACATTCGCCAAGCCAAGGATCTTCCAAATCTGGAAGTAGACGGATCCAAGACAGATTGGGGAGAAGGAGATCCCCAAGCAGAGATCCCTCAGGCTCCTCTTCCGAAAGGAGCAGGCGCAAGCGCCGAAAGAGAGACTATTCTTCTTCCAGCGATTCCTCGGACAACGAGGATAAAGAAACAGGACACTGGAAGTCAAGAGGAAGACGTCGCGAAGAAGAGGAGGAAGATATATCTCTCCCATGGCGACGCCAGAAAATTGATGCGTTTACACGGCGCATCAGTGATTACTCAGACCGTAAACGCAGACGCATGCCCGCTAACGTGAAAACATATGATGGAACAGGTGATCCTGACGATCACCTAAAGATCTTCGAATCAGCCGCAACTATCGAAAATTGGCCACAGCCTGTGTGGTGCCACATGTTCAATTCCACGTTAGTAGGAAACGCGCGCACATGGTTCAGCAAACTCCCACGTAGGAGCATTGGTGGATTTGAGGAGCTACGGAAAGCATTCCGCCACAACTTCACCCAGCGAAAGAAGTGCGCTAAAAACCCTGTGGAACTAGCAAGAGTGAGACAGCGCCAGGGGGAATCAACCAGCGCTTTTATGGAACGTTTTAAAGATGAGTGCATACAAGTCAAAGCATGTCCTGAAATCCTAAAAATTTCAGGGTTCATGAATGGAATCAATAACCCAGAACTCATCCGGAAGCTTAATGACAAAGTTCCACAATCTTTTGATGAGCTAACAAAGCGCACTAGATCCTTTATACAAGGAGAGGCAGCTGCTGCGGATAGCAAGAAAGGTTATTCAAACTATAGGCAACAAGAACAGCCGCGGAGACAATCCAATGATCAGAATAACAACCGCAGCAGGAATTACCGCAGTGGAAGAGACAACGACAAATATACTCCTCTCACTAAGACTCCGAGAGAAATATTTGTAACAGAAGGTGCGAACTTCCCAAGACCACCACCAATGCGCACTGCAGAAGAAAAGCGCCTAGGTAGTGAATACTGCGAATACCACGGCCAAAAAGGCCACACCACTAACGAGTGCGTCCAACTAAAACAACTAATTGAAAAGTTAGTCAGAGAAGGTAGGATGGACCACCTCGTAAAGAACATCAAGGAGGGAAAGGATAAACAGAGAAACGGGAGCAAGAAAGAACCCCCAAAGGAAAAAGCTGATACTATATACATGATACAATCATGGCAACGCAGGATAAAGCAAAAAGTCAGCCAAAAATTCTCTCCAGAAAAAGAAATATCCTTCCCTACCATAGCTGCGGACAACGCAGTTGTGGAGCCCCTAACCATTGAAATACATACAGGGGGACACGACATCCACCGCATGTATATTGATGGAGGAGCATCCGCAGACATCATGTATGATCATTGCTTCAAAAGGCTGCGACCTGAAATCCAAAGTCAGTTGATACCAGCTACAATGTCACTAACAGGATTTACAGGAGAAAAGATTTGGCCCATGGGGCAGTTACGCTTATTGGTGGTTGTAGGAGATGAGCAACACTCAACCGCGACATGGATAAACTTTATGGTAATCAAGTCTCCTTCACCATACAATGGTATAATTGGAAGACCAGGAATATCATCCATGCGCGCAGTACCATCCACAGCACACGGAATGCTCAAATTCCCAGTTGAAGGAGGAGTGGTCACTCTCTATAACACAACGGTACCACCAAGAGAATGCATCGCAGTGACAACTGAAGCGGAGACTATTCCAGAACAGCGCACGGAAAAATCGCCAAATTTAAAGGTCGCTATTCACCCAGATTATCCGGAACAACAAGTTTCGATTGGAGGATCTTTATCTGACAAAGGTAAAGCAGCCGTATGCGCACTCTTGCAAAAGAACCTAGACATCTTTGCATGGGAACCAAAGCATATGACGGGAGTACCTCGCTCTATCATAGAGCACAAGTTACAAATCCGACAAGGATATCCTCCAATACGACAAAAGAAGCGCGGCCAGGCCCCAGATCGTGCAAAGGCTATTTTGGAGGAAGTACACAAGTTAGTAGATGCGGGTATCATGCGCGAAGTGTACTACCACGACTGGCTTTCTAACCCAGTTATGGTAAAAAAGAGCGATGGTAGTTGGAGGATGTGCGTGGACTTCACGGACCTCAACAAAGCATGTCCACAGGACTGCTATCCACTGCCAGAGATAGACTGGAAGGTCGAATCCTTGTGCGGATACCCTTTCAAATGCTTCCTAGATGCATATAAGGGGTATCATCAGATCCAGATGGCAGTGGAAGATGAAGAAAAAACAGCTTTCCACACCAGTCAGGGAGTATACTGCTACACAAAAATGCCTTTTGGCCTGAAGAATGCAGGCGCGACATACCAACGACTGGTGGACACAGCCTTCGAAAAACAAGTAGGCCGCAACTTGGAAGTCTATGTTGATGACCTTGTGATCAAGAGCCATACAGAGGACGAGTTGGTGCGCGACATTGAGGAAACATTCCGGACGTTTGGGCGGATAAACATGAAGTTAAATCCAAAAAAGTGTACCTTCGGCGCGACCAAAGGGATGTTCCTTGGATACTTGATAGAACCAGATGGCATCAAGCCTTGCCCAGAAAAAACAAAAGCTGTTATTGATCTCCCCTCACCGCGCACACTCAAAGAAGTCCAATCATTGAATGGAAAGTTAGCAGGACTAAACCGTTTCTTATCTAAGTCGGCGGACAAATCTCTCCCCCTCTTTAAAACACTCACGAAGTGTACAAAAAAGGGAGACTTTCGATGGACAATCGAAGCGGAAGAAGCTTTCCAACAACTTAAAAACAATCTGGCATCTCTTCCCAAACTCGTTGCACCGCGACCAGGGGAAGAACTAATCATGTACTTATCGGCTACCCATGGAGCAGTCAGCGCCGTATTATTGACAGACAGAAACTCCGTTCAGACACCCATATACTTCGTAAGCAAAGCCCTTAAGAAAACAGAGACTAACTACAGCGCTATGGAAAAGCTGGTCTTGGCTCTAGTGTTCGCAGCCAAAAGGTTGCGCAGATACTTCCAGGCGCATCCGATAGTTGTAATCACTGATCAGCCAATCAAACAAGTTATCTCTAAGCCTGACGCATCAGGACGCTTACAAAAATGGAGTATACTACTAAGTGAGTATAATATCTCATACAGGCCGCGCACTGCAATCAAAGGACAAGTCTTAGCCGATTTTATCGTGGAGAAGCCAGATAGCGACAGCCCGACATCTGCATCCAAAGCAGATTTACAAGAACCCTGGATCCTGTTCACAGACGGGTCTTCATGTGTAGATGGATCAGGCGCAGGCCTTATCCTCACAAATCCAGAAGGTATGGAATTCACCTATGCACTACGATTTGAATTCACAACCACAAACAATGAGGCAGAATATGAAGCCCTACTAGCCGGACTACGCATTGCAATCCAAATGGGTGTACGCAACCTAGAAGCAAATGTAGATTCGCGCCTAGTCGCTAACCACGTGTTAGGTGAATACGAAGCCAAAGATGAACACATGGCCCAATATCTGGAAAAGACAAAATCCTTGATCAAGAACTTTGACAGGTTTACAATCAAGCAAGTACCTAGAGGAGATAACAGAAAGGCGGACGCATTCAGCAAGATTGCATCCACAAGCTTCGCACACCTCTCAAAACAGGTATTGGTGGAAACCCTAAAGAACAAGTCAATCCTGGATATGGAGATATCAACGGTGATAGAAGAACAAGATCCTACGTGGATGACACCTATCATCGAATTTATTAGCAAGGGAACCCTACCCCAAGATAATAAAGATGCTCGAAGAATACGGCGCACAGCGCAACGATTCGAGTTACGCAATAACGTACTCTATCGACGATCTTTCTTACAGCCATGGCTCAGATGTGTGGGACCCCTCCAAGCAAACTACGTCCTCCGCGAAATTCATGCAGGATCGTATAGTATGCACTCAGGGCCACGATCCGTGGTAGCAAGCGCTCTGAGGTCAGGATACTATTGGCCAACAATGCATCGCGACGCACGCGACCTGATAAGAAAATGCAGTAATTGTCAAGTACATAGACCAATTCCGCGCCGACCACAACAAGAGCTAACACCAATTACCTCACCATGGACATTCTACAAATGGGGTATTGACATAGCAGGACCCTTCCCTGTCGCAGCTGGAGGAGTAAAATTCCTCATCGTAGCCATAGACTACTTCACAAAGTGGATCGAAGCAAAGGCGGTGGTGAACATCACGGGAAACCAAGTCAAGCGCTTTGTTTGGGACAACATCGTCTGTCGCTTCGGCCTACCGGGCGAAATCATATCAGACAACGGAAAACAATTCTGTGACAACCCATTCAAAGATTGGTGCGCACAATTGAACATCACACAACACTTTGCTTCAGTCAAACACCCACAAACCAATGGCCTAGTTGAGCGCGCAAATCGCAGTCTTGGCGAAGGTATAAAAGCGCGCCTTGACAGACACAAAGGAAAGTGGGTAGATGAACTCTCGCACGTCTTGTGGGTGCATCGCACGACGATCAAAACCAGTACCGGCGACACGCCATTTTCTCTAGTCTATGGAACAGAAGCCGTCATACCCGCTGAAATAGGAATGCCAACTATACGCACAGCAGAGGTCAACGTCACGACAAATGACGAGGAACGGTGCATAGATTTAGACATACTGGAAGAAAGACGCGAACGCGCAGCCATACGCGAGGCAAAGGCTAAGGCAAAAATGAAGAAGTATTATGATGCAAAGGTCAAACACACTTCATTCAGACCGGGGGACTTTGTCTACCGCGCCAATGATGCGAGCCACGCAGAAGACACAGGCAAGCTCGGCCCTAAATGGGAAGGACCTTACGAGGTCACAGACGCGCTCGGTAATGGCGCATACAGACTGCGCGACACGGAAGGTCACGACCTCGCGCGCACTTGGAACATTTGCAATCTCAAAAGATGTTACTTTTAGGCTACGGCCCTCACACAAACACATTTGCATCCTACGTGGTGCCCAATAAGTGTTTATTTTTCTTTTCTTTTCTAGGAATTGTACTTTCTATTTTTTCAATAAACTTGCAAGTATTAATAAAATGTTATGGTTTCTAGCTAACTCCATAGCGCAGTTTTACTTTATTGCATATATGTCAATATTGTCTATCTTATATTTTTGCCTACATGGCGTGCATGCACCACTTAAAGACCCACGAAGGCATAAAGGATAAGTTAACCTACTAATTGACTTGTTGAATAAGAGGGTTGCAAACCCATCAACATTGGATCACGTATCCTTGCTAAGCACCTTACTCTCGAGACGTTGAGGTAAGATTCGCGAACGCACCCCACGACGGATGCGCATATATTAAGTACACTGTACGAGCTTAGCAACATAACGAGCCAAGACACTTGGTCAGATAATAAGACTTAGCAAACAATGCAAGCATATTTAAATCACGCACTTAAAAAACTTAGCCACAGATAAAACTTAGCAAACAATGCAAGTATACTTAAGTCACGAACTTAAAACAAAATATGTATCTTATTCCACATTTATCGATAAATTACAAGGAAAGATACATAAATATACAAAACGCCTATATACTATGGCGATACTCAGTATTCTCCTCTAAAGCAATGGAACTCCCCGTTTCCTTAAGCTTACTCAAGGTTATAGCATCTTGCATAGATACGGTCGGAACGCTCACGGCCACGCCATCTGATCTAGGAAGGTGTGCAGCGCCCATACCGCACATCACGGCCTTGCCCTTGATACCCTTCTTCACAGCAACCCTCTGGGCATGTCGCTCCAGCACCTCTTTCAAAGGAATTTCCTTCTCAAGAGCAAAAGGCTTCAGGATATCACGAGGCCGTGCGAACACAGGGACTTGAAGCTGCGATACATCAGGTTTTAGATAATAATCTAATTCCTCTTCCGCGTTCTCCTCAAGATGGCGCTGCAAAGTTAGACCCGCCATCAGCACGGCTATGGGATCATCTTGATCGCGCTCCAACTTCCCTATGTGGGGCAACTCAAGAACTTTCAGCCCCGCCATGGCCTGCACTAGCTCATCGTAAGCCGTAGAGCTGTAACCAGGGATCTCCGCCAAGTCCTTCTCCAGCAACTTAGCCTCACGAAGCTCCTCCATGGCCTGCGAACGGCCACGGGCCATTGCACAGTGCACAACCTTCCCGAATGCTTCCACCACCTCCGCAGACTCTAGTGTGCTCAGGGCTGCCAGACGCAGCCCATGGCTAATCAACCATCTGCATTTACAAAGAAACAATTGTGTAAGATAACCAAAAAAGCGATGAAGTAATTTCAAAGATAAAGAAGCAAGGATACCTGCGCTCAGCTATAGTAGACATTAGATGGGGGTACAGCTCCTCGTCATACTCTATGCTGAGAGCGCGCAGCTTCTCCTCATGTATTGAGACCGCCTTCTCGATGTCCTCTTTAAACTTCTGGAGGCTAGCATAATGCTCCGCCCTCTTTTCTTCGAGATAGGACACCGACCAGGTAGTCTTAGCCTTTATTTGCTCAAGCTTTGACCTCGCGTACTTCAGGTCAGCCAATATGCTCATTTTATCTTGAGCAATCTTCTCAGCATAAGCCCTCGAGGCCCCCAGCTCCACTTGCGCACCCGCCAATTGCGCACGGAGGGTCGCCAACTCCTCCTCCTTCTGGGCTAGAGCACGACTCTCCCCAGCACACTTCCCCTTCAGCTGCGCCACCAGCTCAGCCTGACGGGCAGTAGTCGCAGCCAACTCATCAAGCAGTTGCTGCGCCTCACCACCATCAGCAGCCAAAGTATCCCCCTCCTTGTTTTCGTTCTGTGGAGAGGAAACTTCATCATCCTTTGCGCCATCATCCCTACGCAACAAAGCCAATAATTACAACAAGTAATAATAAAGGAAAAAGAGATAGTACCACTAATTTACACTTACAAAAACGGGGAAGTGTCATCCACCTTCAACCGAGCGCCGGAGGTCGCAGTCTCCTCTGCGTTCGACTCCGCGTCTCCAATGACGTGTCGGCGCCTCTTCCTATTGACACTCCCACCAGCCTCAGCCTTGCGCTTTGAACTCTGCGCAACCTCCTCTCTCAGCACCTCCTCAGGCTTCAGGATCCGGATGCTATCAGATGAACCTGAGCGCGCCTCTTCATGCGCCACCTCCACTTCGGGCACCGCCTTCTCAGTAGGCTCCGCCACTACCTCGGGAGCTACAGTCTGCACAGGCGTCACCACGAGTGGGGGCGTATCTTCAGGGGCGGCCGAGGGCAGAACAGTCAAATGCCCCGCGGTCGCGTCAAGCAGGGGTGGCTCCCCTTCCCTCAAAGGACGAACCCCTATGGTGACCTGCTTTGGCTTATCAAGCTTCACCACCGCGAACAAGTCCATCTCTGCAAATATAAAGATGACACAAGAAAACAACGGAAGATTAGTTGGTAAATGCGCGAAGATAAAGAATAAAAAACTTACAAACAGATTACAAAGGATGAACACCCACCCCGGCCATCCTCACTCAGGAAAGTGGGAACCTCATCTGCTGCGCCAAAATACGCGCGACTCAATCCTACATGTACCAAAAACTCCTCCGGATAGGGGTTAATGGCCAATCGATTGGCATCTAACGTCTGCGCGTCAGCAATCCTATATGAACCGGGTGCGGGACGCCCATCCCTTGGTAAGGACGCCTGAGTATAAAACTCAAAATTGGAGGGAAAGACCACGTCGTCTACCCAAAAGAAATATTCCCTCCAATTCTTAAGAGCGTCAACCTTTTCCGTATAACACTGAAACGCCCCTGGGCGCTTCGCAAATGATACCCAACCGTTTGACCACGTTGAGTGGTAAAAGGAGCGGAACAAGTCCACGGTTGGTTCTATCGCTAGTAAACGACAGTTTACCTCAAAATTCGACACCTTCGCCGCACCTATACAGTGCAGCTGAGAGATGTGAAGGCGATAGTGATTGAGCAAATTGCTCAGAAATACAGATATCGGTACGCGGTAGTTAGCGTACTCAAAAAATTTCGTGTATAAACCTATCTTCCCTTCGGGGAAGTCGGCTATACACGCATCGACATCTGGCACCTCCGGACGTACATCCAAAGGCACAAAATAGTCGGAAGAAAAATGCATCACATCCTCGACAGACATCGCAGAGCGAAACTCATCTAACTGAGCGACAATTTTCATCTTAAACCTAAGAAGACGCACACAAAAATTACCTACGAAGGTTAAAAGGTTTTCTTGCAAAAAACGCTCTAAAAATGAAGAAGATGGTGAATAGTAGCTGTGTGTGTGTTTTTTACTGTGTGTGTAAAAAAGGGTGGCGGTGACCCTTATATAGGGGTGGTAAAAACCCTAATCCCTATCCACGTGGAACCCACTCACAGTGAATGTGTGGCTAGAAGGTGAAAAGGTACATGCACTTTTTCCCGAATCCCAAGAGATACGTGGACACTACCCCCATTTTTCGAGGTATCCGTTTGAAATACCTAAGACTAGGTGCATTGCACTTAAAAACGGGCGGCAATATTCACTTGTTCTCCCGCCACGCTTACCGCTGTTAATATTAGTCTAGTATCCGCGGCTACGAGCCACGCACACTAGACTGGGGGGACATGATGACGTATAGCCTATATCTGGGCCGCAAGCCCAAATGATAGACATTACTTACACCTAAGCCCATCACGAATGGGCTACCATGACAATGGTATGGGCCGTAGTATCAACGCTTTGGGCTCATGAAGCCCAAAGGCCCAATCTAACCCACCGGGTACACAATAAGGATTATCTATTCAAGGAATAGATATCCTTACCTCGGATAAGCACCATGAGTGCGAAGAGTAAGGAGCAAGAAACACGGTTTCTTAGCCCCTATATATAGAATCATACGATTCTCATTCAAAGGTACGATATACAACCCTAACTCTTTAAGAGAACCTCAAATCGATTACTTACTCTCACGCCGGAGTCTAATCGGGGGAGACAATCCCTCGATAAGCCTAACGGTGTTGTTTATTTTCTTAGTGCGCAGGTAACGAAGTGCTAAGAAACGAATTGATATAAGAGCAAAGCCCAATAACAAGGTACGCCCAACTTTTGTATCAACACTTCAAAAGAATTACCACTTCCACCAGGTCCATATGCATGGCCAATCATAGGTAACATACTCCAAACTAGAAAGAATGTTTATGTTCATCTAGCCGAGCTAGCCCAAGTACATGGACCACTCATGTCACTTCGTTCCGGTCAACGAACCCTAATCATCGGATCATCAGCCGCCGTAGCCTCAGAGATACTCAAAACACATGATGATGTTCTTTCTGGCCGAGAAGTGTCACGATTTCAAGGCAAGGAACCATCTATAATCAATATGAATCTTGTTTTTTCATCTGAATGTGATAATGGTTGGAGGGTTTTAAAAAATCTTTATAAATCAAAGCTTTTCTCTGGCAAAGCTTTGGAATCTAGCGCGAAGATGAGAGAAAATAAGGTTGAGGAGATGGTGAAGTACTTAGGTTCGAAACAAGGAGAAGATGTTATTATCAAGGATGTCTTGTTTGTAACAGCTATGAACATCTTAAGCAATACAATATTCTCTACCGATCTTGTGGACTTTGAGGGCAATGGTGCATGCATTATGGACAAGGTAAAACGACTTATTCTATTGGCTGCAAAGCCAAAATTATCAGATATATATCCGAAATTGGGTCGTTGGGATTTACAAGGTTGGTATAAAGAAGTCATGCATATCATTCAAGACGAGTTTGGATCTGTTTGGAAGGATGTTCTCGACATGAAAGAAAATGGAAGTAATATTTCCTCAAATATGAAAGATTTTGCGGATAGTTTGATTGAAAAAAGCATTACTAATCTACAAATTAATCTAATAATGCAGGTTCTTTCTTGCTTCTCTATTTTAATTTCAGTTTAACTTTGTTTAGATGGCTACCCCTCAGATTCCACCTAGCCGGCTAGCCGAACACCATAAGTCCACACACGGTTCAGTTCAATGACTAAATGTTAATACAAGTAGCTCGCCAAAATTGTCTTAAAAAAACTTTTTCAAATTAGGGCTTGTCTTTGCACTTGACAAAAATGTTGTGACTCACTTGCCTTTTTGTTCCAATTTTCCTTACTAGGAGCTATTTACAGCAGGCACTGAAACAACAAGTTTGAGCATAGAGTGGTTTATTGCAGAGCTTATGAAATACCAAGAAGTGATGCAAAGGGCTAAGAATGAAGTTATGAAACAAATAGATGGAAATGTGGTCAAAGAGTCCGACTTGGTTCGTCTTCCCTTCTTAGAAGCTTGCTTCAAAGAAACACTGCGATTGCACCCTCCGGCGCCACTTCTTTTGCCTCACAAACACTACTAGAAAAAGTGCCAATAGCAACGGCCCAAATTCGTTGCAATATGGCCTAAAATCGTTGCTAAATGCTGTTAGCAACGATATTACCAACGAAACGGGTTCGTTGCTATATCGCCCGTTGCTAAACCACAAATCGTTGCTAAATGACTCAGTTCGTTGCTATTTGGCAACGACCTTCGAAGTCGTTGCTAGTTTTGGGATATGCACAAGTTGTTGCTAAATCAAAAGATAGCAACGAAATTATTATTGATGATATTTACTAACGACCTTTCACTCGTTGCTAAATTAGCAACTAAATCTCTAATCAGCAACAACTTTCAGTTTTTGGAATAGCAACGTAAAGTTGTTGGTAATTTTGGTTATAGTAGCAACCACATGAACTTGTTGCTATACAAATGGTTTGTTTCATTACAAACCATTTACCATTTATAACCTGCTAATAATTAATCAAACATATAGACAAAAGATACATTCCAACAGTGCACAATATAAAGCTAAACAAGATCCATCAACGTTTCGTTCAAAATAACAATAACCCATCAAACATCGGTAAGGGCGGCTATAGTTAAGAATTCACAACATCATTACAAAATTAGCTACCTAAAAGTTTAGAGCTTATATACCGATAAAGGGTTAGACATCACAAACTCACTTGTTAGAAGACGTGACCTGTTGTTGATCACTGAACATTTTTCTCATCTCAGCCCTCATTTCTTCTCTCATTTCTTCCCTCACCTCTTCAAGCTGGCTTTCAACTCTAGCATTCACTTGTGCTTGAATGTTGGCCTCATTGTCGACTAGTGTTGAATAGGATTTAGTTCCATGGCCATGCAAAATCTCAGGATCTTGAGTAATTCCGTGACCATAAAAGTTCTTCTTTGGATCGCCGATGGCTTTTTCCCACACTTCAGAGTCAAAAGGAATACCAGATGGTGAATCCAAACCAACACCTTCTGATGAATCCAAACCAACACCATTGACAGCCTGTACAGATTCTTTATAAGTTGTCACAACTTTTTCTGACCTTGTATCACACCAAACACCTTTACCTTTGTTTCTCTTGTGCAACCTTTCAAACATATCAACTTTTGATGCTCGTTTTCCTGTTTTTTTCTCCTGTAAAATCAGATAAACATAAATCAAATACTTCATGCTTTACATAAGATGGTTGTGTGCAGCAGTCCTTAAAAGGCTGATATTGCTAAACAAAAATGCATTAAACTACTGAACGTATTTCATAGTGAAAAGCAAACAATAGTGTAAATTTATTCGATATCAACATTCCTATCTTGTCTAAATATTCCTTATGCGAGTATTAGTACCAATCCTTAAGTAGGAAAAAGAGCTCAAATCAGTATCCGCAAATATAATGTCCACTAATTTGTAACCAAACAGTTTTGCAAGTATTATTGAACTCCTAATAACATTCAAAAAGTCTTAGAATTAAATGCTTACTCATTACCCATACAAAAAATATTCAAAGTGCTTACCCATTCGTGACTATGTGCACGAAAGCTTTTAGACCCGCCGGTATGCCTAACGTAGGAGCTTGTACCTTCCACATCCCCGGGAACCTTTTTTCTGTTCTCGGCACCCACCTTTGATCGCCTCATCCATTCCAGTTTCATCCATGACTCAATAATACAATCCCAATCAGCAGCGACATTCACAAATTCAGGACGAAAGTTCCTCCAGTCAGCTTTGTTACTACTTCCAGAGTCCTTTTCACATTTTTTCCTAACCATAGCCCATGTACCTCGACATCTCTCCATCGATCTCCTTACCCAAACCTTTCTAGCCTCTTTTGGATCCATTATTTCCTCATACTTATATCGATCCTACATAAATCATGATAGATATTAAAGCATTATGCTTTCAAAACTCAACGCTACAACATAGTATAAATCTTAGCTCTGAGATTTAAGATCTTAGTTTTAAAAACTTTAATGAAGACAAAACATATTGTAAATAACTACCAGAAAGCACTGGTACAGAAGATCCACAAAATCATCATCAAGTTGACTCCACTGAGTTTGTGTCCCACGAAAATGTGCCTTGAAGTCTTTCGTAATTGAGATTGCAGCACATGATTCGAGATACCTGCACAATAGATTATACATGTATTAGTTACCAAATCATAACAAGATAAATAACCATGTGAATTATACTTACTCCGAGGGACCAATAATATGGATTAGTTTTTTTTTCAGATGGGTCCTTAGGAATATTTATGTTCAAGTATTCTCCTCTTGGTCCCCTTTTTTGAGTAGATGTGTCATCATCTGTGTAAAAAAAGTAATGTACATCTAATGTTATGACACAAACAAAAAATTAGCCTAAACCATGACAAAGAGTAAGAAACATACTTGTGCTAGTGCTAGAAATTGCCTCAGTGGGCGCAACAGGTATTTGGGATTCCATTGGAGTTGGAGACAATGTATCTGGCACCGGTGAGGAGGAATGAGGAACCGGCAATGTGGAAGGTGGGGTTACCGGCATTGGTGAATCAGGTATCAACCTATGTGATATGTTAGCTCGACGGTTACCCTTCCCTCTAGTTGCTTGAGATCTACCCCTTCCAGTCATATCTGTCATGTGATAGATAAAAAATGTACTTAAGTTATGTCACACAACTGAAAATTGCAGGGATAAGAATGTACTATATTCCAATAAGTGTCATAGATATTAAGTTGAGTAACTTATGAGATGGTAAACAAAAAGAATGTTGCATTTCAGCACAACAAGCTATTACATACGACATCGTAATATGTGGTTAATAGATTGTCAAATTGGATGTTAATACATGAAATAACAAATATAAACACAAGTTTGGCGCAATGGAAAGTTGGGTCACAATTAAAGGGTAGGCCACGAGTTTAAGCTTCACTGTTATCCTATTTTGTAAAGTTAGCTTACAAAACACAATATCTAGCAAAATGAATGCAACTATTGAAATCGACCATAAAACTAATAAGCAAAAACAAGCAACATATTATAGTGAGAGTAGAAATGAACATAATATCAAACATAAAATCAGCTATAAATTGAAAAAGAAAGGAATTGCATCATACTTTAGGTTGAATAAAAGAAAAGGAGTGAGCGGAGAAGAGACTATAATTTGGGGATTAGATCTAGGGTTTTTTTTTCCTTATAAACAAGATCCCCTTTTTCTCCCGCTCATAATTTTTCATTCTCCCGCTCATTGAAATTTGTTGAATTTGTAAAGTTTTGCCTATGAACCACAGATTATACAGAGTAGCTTGGATATGTAAAAGGGAAAATTCCATAAACACCTCATTCGTACAACTCCTCCACCCTAAATGCCCCACATTTTTTTGTTTTCTCCAAATACCCCAAGGGGAGATGGTCGTCTTCAAATCTTGGGCGGATGCTTTTAGATAGTAACATGTGTCCCTATACATGTCCCACCAAGTACTAACATGGTACCACCCTCAACAGGTACTTTCTTGGGCGACTGGACCACATTTTTTGGGCGACTTATTTTTTTGTCTTTTTTGTAAAAAAATTTATTAAATACATTTTTGGTCCTTGTTGTTTGCTGGGTATTTCATTTTTAATCACTCTTTCTTTCTCTTTAATGAATAAAAACTAATCTTGCTAAAATACAAAGACATAGGTCATGGATATACATGATTCAAAATACCAGCACATGATACATGATTCAAAATACCAGCACAACAAGAATACCAGATTCAAAATATATGATTAAGAATCTTATCATTAAGAATCTTATCCATCCTTTGAATAGCTCACTCAATAGTAAACGCCATAAGTCATGGATATACATGATTCAAAATACCAGCACATGATACATGATTCAAAATACCAGCACATGATCTAATATAGCAGCTCATATTATCTACTCCCAAGATTTCAAAAGCTCCCTTTCTTTTTTCATCTTCTTCTAGATAACCCCGATACCACCATCCAGAAAACACAAATACAAAAATACCAGATCCGGTGGGATTGGATACTAACAATAGCTAGATTAAGTAAGCAAAATAAGATATATGTGTTTTACCGTCGGAAAACAAAAGGTGAGGCGGTGGTGGCTCTCGGTGGTGGTGGCAGGGGGCGGTGTTGGCGCTGGTGGTGAGGGGTGGCGTGTGGTAGCGAGTGGGTGGTACGAGGGAACTCGGGATAACCCGATCTACGTTTTCGTTAGGAAAAATATTTTTGGCCGGAAAAAATTATTCCGATGGCCGGAATCTCGCCGGAGAAGACGACCGGATGGGAGAGGTCGCCGGCAGTGTAGAGAGAGAAAGGATATGTATGTGTTTATATGAGAGAGAGATGATAAAAATGTGTATGTGTTTTATGTATTTATGTTTATGTGAAATACCTAGCAAACCACAAGGACCAAAAATGTATTTAACATAATTATTAACTTTTTTACAAAAAGACAAAATGGTCAAGTCGCCCAAGAAATGTGGGTCCAGTCGCCCAAGAAGTACACTTTGATAGTTGTACCATGAAAGTACAAGATGGGACCATGTATAGGGGACACATGTCACTATATTATACTATCCGCCCAAATTTTGGAGGCGACCTTCTCCCGTTGGGGTATTTGGAGAAAACAAGATTTTGTGAGTTATTTAGGGTGGAGACCATTGTACTTTTGGGAGGATAAGGTTTGGTTGGCTGATAATACACGATTAAAACCAATGACCAAATTTTATATTTCTTTTCTTTCTTACTTTTACATTTTTTTTAATTGTAAAACTTAGATATATACATTAAAAAATTCGTAATCTTATATTTATAACTAGAAAGTACTTCAAATTTCAAAAGTAATCATCTAATTATTTTAAAACTTCAATTTAAGGGTGAGCATTCCGACCGTTTGGACCGGACAGACCGACAAAACCGACCGGACCGACCGAAGGACTAACGGTCCGGTCTCGGTCTGAGATTTTTCATTAATTAATTCGGTCCTCGGTCCGGTCCGGTCTGGACCTACCAAAAAAACGAAAAAACTTGCCAAAATTTTGCTAATTGGACCGGGCCGACCAAAGACCGAGACCGGACCGAGACCGGACCTACCACATTCGGTCCGGTCTCGGTCTATGGTTTTTCCCAAAGTCGGTCTTGGCCGGTCCGGTTTTTGGACCGTGATCACACCTACTTCAATTACGAGATTAGCGGAGTAAACGGGTTAGATCGAGTTGAACTTTTTTTTTAGACGACAATTTTTTTCACACCTATACTAACTATCTCACAAATGCATCCGGCGAGGCTTGAACCCACAACCTCTAGGTTTGTGGAAACTCACATACCACTAAACCAAAGACCTTGGGTTAACCCCGGGTCAAACTTTGATAGCGCTCGACTAGACAATTTTAAGGTTGACCCCGGGTTGATAAGTTGATATATTATCGTTAGACATGATATGTTAAACGGACGAGTTGAGATGGCATCGTTCTATATAAGATGTTAAACGGATAAGTTGATATATTATCGTTAGACATAATATGTTAAACGGACGAGTTGAGATGGTATCGTTAGACATGACATGTTAAACGGATGAGTCGATATGGTATCATTACACATGGCATGTTAAACGGACAAGTCGAGATGGTATCGTTAGACATGAGATGTTAAACGGACGAGTCGAGATGGTATCTTTACACATGAGTTGTTAAACGGACAAGTCAAGATGATATCGTCACACATGAGATGTTAAACGGATGAGTCGATATAGTATCGTTAGACATGAGATGTTAAACGGACGAGTCGGGATGGTATCGTCAGACATGAGATGTTAAACGGATGAGTTGAGATGGTATCGTTATACATAAGATGTTAGACGGACGAGTCAAGATGGTATCTTTACACATGAGAAGTTAAACGGACAAGTCGAGATAGTATTGTTAGACATGAGATGTTAAATGGATGAGTCGATATAGTATCGTTAGACATGAGATGTTAAACGGACGAGTCGAGATGGTATCATTAGACATGAGATGTTAACCGGACGAGTCGAGATGGTATTGTTATACATGTAATGTTAAATGGATGAGTCGAGATGGTATCGTTACACATGAAATGTTAAACGGATGATTCGAGATGGTATCGTTCCACATGAGATGTTAAATGAATAATTCAATATAGTATCGCTAGACATGAGATCCTAAACGGACGATTCGATATGGTATCTTTACACATGAGATGTTAAACGGATGAGTCGAGATGGTATCGTTTTACATGAGATGTTAAACGGACGAGTCGGGATGGTATCTTTACACATGATTTGTTAAACGGACGAGTCGAGATGATATCGTTACACATGAGATGTTAAACGGATGAGTCGATATAGTATCGTTAGACATGAGATGTTAAACGGACGAGTCGGGATGGTATCGTTAGACATGAGATGTTAAACTGGCGAGTCGATATGGTATCGTTATACATGAGATGTTAAACGGACGAGTCGAGATGGTATCTTTACACATGAGATGTTAAACGGACGAGTCGAGATAGTATCGTTAGACATGAGATGTTAACAGACGAGTCGAGATAGTATCGTTAGACATGAGATCTTAAACGGACGAGTCGAGATGGTATCTTTACACATGAGATGTTAAACGGACGAGTCGAGATGATATCGTTACAGATAAGATGATGTTAAACGGATGAGTCGAGATGTCATAACTCCTTCATACGAACTCCGCTTTTAATGATTAAAATGGCCACGAAACCGGGAGAGAGAGATCTACAACTTTCATTTTGGAGTTCAAAACTAAATTTTTAACCCATTTGCGTCACGAGTGAAGTCACATAAAACTTCAGTTTTTAACGCGAGTCAAACACTCATGATGTTGAAGTTCACGCTTTTAAGACATACAGACAATGTGCGTTATTTATTTTTTTATAGATAAACCATAAATTACATATATACACAAATAATAGATTGCATGTTATATTTATATGTGCATAGATTATCCTAAGTAGATTGAAATTAAACTGCCATTATTTAATAAGGTTTAATAAAAAGAGGGAAATTTTTTCCCCTATGCTATTTCATAAATGTAGTAACTAGAAAATAATTTAAAATAAAATTGGTTAACTAAAAAAAATTGAGAATTTTCCCGTGATTTTTCATATATTTAGCAATAAAAATGTTTGAAATTTTTGACCAACAATTTTTGCAACAAAATATTCGTTGCTATATTTGCGATTTCGTTGCTAATATTTAATTATTTGGTTGGCAAAAATTAAAACTTCGTTGCTAATTTTTTTGCAACGAAATTTTTTGAGAAAGTCGTTGCTAAAAAAGAGAGGGAATGTTCCCACCAAAATTTGAGAAAATAGCAATGAATTTAGCAACTAAAAGTCGTTGCTAACCAAAGATTCAATTTTTACTGAATTTCGTTGCTAAATTCATTGCTAATGTGTGAATATAGCAACGACTTATTGGTTGTTGCAAAATTTTCGTTGCTATTGGCACTTTTTCTAGTAGTGAAAGCTACTAAAAGATGTGAAATATTGAGACATACCATTCCGAAAGGTAGTCAAATACTAGTTAATGTTTGGGCAATTAATCGTGATCCTAAAACTTGGGATGATCCTTTGAGCTTCAAACCTGAAAGATTTATTGGAACGAATCTGAGTTACAAAGGGCAAGACTTCGGATACCTACCATTCGGATCAGGAAGACGAATGTGTCCAGGAGAAGCAATGGCTTCCAAGACAATCCTCTTAAGCGTTGCATCCCTCATTCGAAACTTTGAATGGATTCTTCCCGATAAAATGAACCCTAACGAGATTAACATGGATGAAGAATTTGATATGTCGATGCATATGAAAGAACCACTGCACGTGATTCTCAAGCTTCGCGAGCACTTAAAAGACTGACAGCGGTATCATAATGGTTTGATCAAGCTAATAAGTTCCATTAGTATTTTAAAGGCCTTATGTACGTGACTATTTGTAGTAAAATAATTAAGATGTTTTGTGTTTGCATAATTAAATAAGGATGGTGGGTATTAATATCATAGAAACAATTAAAAAAATAATAATAAATAAATAAATAAATTGAAAAAAACGGACAAAAATTATTAAGAATCACTGAAAAAAATAAATCGTTTTCATAATTAAAAGGTATTATGATACTATAGTTTTTTTTAATATCACTCTAACACTCATACTTTTTTTTTTTTTTTTTTTTTTTTTTGAAACTTTTTAATATCACTTTTTTTTTTAATATCGCAATAAAAAAACAATGATATTAAGTTTTTTACTAATATCAAAGTAACTTTTTCAATATAACGATTCATTTTTACATGTAAAAAACTTAATATCACGTTGGTTTTATAATATCACCGTAACAACATGGGTTTTTAATATCATGGTTTATTTTTACATGTAAAAAAGTTTAATATCCCGTTGGTTTTATAATATCACCGTAACTATCATAAAACTCTTTCATAATATCCTTAATATCTTGGTATGACTAATAATCACAAAAACAAAGTGTTAAGAAAAATCTGAAAAAAAAAAAGAAAAAAAAAGTAAAGAAGACAACAATAGTAAGGATCACTCAAAAGGAAAAAAAAAATCGTTTTAATGATCAATTAGTACAGTGATCGTCGCGTCAGATCTCGACTTTTAAAGTTAAGATCAGATCTGGAAATAGGCAGCCCAGATCCATCCACACATCCGCACGGAAAAAAAAATCCGCACCTGATCCTCGGTCTATATATATATATATATATATATATATATATATATATATAGTGTTCGGTTCAAGAGAAAAGTGCATTTCGGTAGAAAAATGAGAAAATAACTGTGATGCACTAAAATTTTTAACTGTGATGCACCAATTTTTATTTTAGTGCATCAAAGTTAAAAGAAAAAACGGTGCATCACAGTGCTTATTTTAGTGCATCACAGTTATTATCTCACTTTTCTACCGAAATGCACTTTTCTCTAGAACCTACCCTATATATATATATATATATTATAAAAGAGTGTATCGGGTTATTTTTTGATCTAATGGTCTATATTATTTATGACATTTAGTTAAAAATGAAATGAATAAAACTAATAAAAATGAAGGGTTTTTTGCATATATATCCTTCTGAAAATGCATAATTGCATATATATCCAAAGCATGCATAAAAACCATTGTATTATATGCATAAAAAACTTGTAAAAATGATATATATGCAATTATTTACTTTGAGAGGGATATATATGCAATTTTGCCTAAAAATGAAGGGTTATTATTGTTTTTTCCCCTACCTACCTAACTCTCTCATCACCTCTCACAAACACAATCACTTTTACATTTTTTTTTTCACACACATCTCCCCCAAACTCTCTCATCCTAATGAACCCTAACTTTTTTTCCCAATATTAACAATCATACATATGATCAAATTGATGGATTAAGTAGTAAATCATGCAATTCATACCTAGTTAAGGCCCGATCCGTCTTCTATTCAACAGGATTCATCATAAAAATGATCCAATCAACTTTGACATTTTTTTTATGTTTTTGTTTGTATTAGGGTTAGTGAAGGTGTTAATTAGATTTTTATGATATTTAGGGTTCACATGGTGTATTATATATTTTTTTAGGGTTGATAGCGATTTTAGCTATGGATTTTTTTTAAGCATGATGTTAACAAGTATTAGTTACGATTGATTGTGTTATTGTAGTTATAGATGAAGAACAAAGCAGAATCACATGTGATTTGCTACGAATTATAGTATGTTATTGGTCTTTGTGATAGTTATTGAAGTTTTTATTCTATTTTGTTTGATTGTTGTATTATGGTTATTGTTGTTGTGATTAATGTTGTTATGATTGTTGATGCACACCACGTGTTTGATGAACTGCGTCTATGATAATCACACGTGATTTATCATATATTAGTATATATTTTTTACTGTAAAATCACATGTGATTATTAAACATTTATATGTATAAATGATTACTTAAAACTATATTTATTGTTTTTTTATGCATGTCGATCGGTACTTAAAGGTTAACTTCCATGTTTAGAAGATAAGTGATTTGGCTAAGAAATTGAAAGACGATTATTGAGAAGATGAAAAGAAGTTTATTAAAGTGATTGCTGTTACGGATATGAACTTTCGTGTTTAGAGTTTGATGAGTGTCTTTGGGAAACAAAGACTAGTTGTAATTTTTATTTTTGTTAACATATAAACTAGTATATTGTTTATATTATAGCGTTTATGTTGACTATATCATTTTTTTTTTTTTAAGTGCCTTCCATCCAGTAAAATATATTACTCCAAAAAACAGTTAAGTACAATAGAATGTGACTAAAATACCATATTAACCTCAACCAACCACTTCAACAACCACTAAATCATTCATGATATGCTATAAATCAAGAAGAAAAAATAAAATTACCCTAGAAAAAACTCAATCAAGTTTCGCGATTTTTGAAGAAAATATACGATCGTTCCAATCATTCTTTTTCTTCATTAATAATCAACGTGGTATTTAGTTATTCATTGTCACCTACCGAATTAATTATTGGTCGATCTAATTTATTCTGTTCTCTATTGGTCCACTTTTAGCGTGGGTCGGTGTTGTTCATATTTATTATATTGATCAATAGTAGTCGGTGTAGGATTCTATATTATATATATAGTACATAGCGCGAGGACGGGTTTCCCGAAGTTGATAAAATAATAATAAACCTTAAGCCTATTATTGGATTGGATGTAGCCCAATGACGTAGCCCAAGAAAATCACGGAACTATATGACTGGCCCGTTTTCTTTGACATAATTATGGAAGAGACCGACTGATTGCCGACATTGCAACTTATCGCTTCGTTCTACACAAACCTACCACTCTCTTCTTCTTTCTAGATCTACCAAACCGAGAGTATCATCCATGAAGATTTCAAAGTCAAATTGGAAGAGAAGAATTACGGTCTAAAATTCCATGTAAGTCATAACATATTCGTCAGCAAACGATAACAAATTATGCTTATGGATTTTGATTTCAATGTCTTATAAATGTTATTTGTAAGCTTTTGATGCTTTTTGAAAAAAAAGGAAATCTCCACTATTATTATTTGATATAATTTATTGGTTCGTGTTAATTTCATAATAAAAATGTGTTACGTCAAGTGGAATGAGTGGTTGACAAATTATCAAGAGTATTCGGGAAGGGGCTAGGCGTTTGGCTACTATTTGTGAGGTTCGTTTTTACTTTTTGCCAACCAAATAACAGTGACATAAGTACATGACCACCATTAGTTGTTTGTGTTCTTTGAAATAGCCCTTTTGT
Organism: Artemisia argyi; assembly: GCA_030686995.1. Taxonomy (NCBI): domain Eukaryota; kingdom Viridiplantae; phylum Streptophyta; class Magnoliopsida; order Asterales; family Asteraceae; genus Artemisia; species Artemisia argyi. The sequence goes on along the minus strand of CM060697.1, from coordinate 160,532,867 downwards.
ATTGGTTTTGACCTATTATGATATGAAATATTTACAGCTTCTCATTTGGACCCCATAAGCCTGTTTGCTATATAGATTTGCATTTATTTTAACGTAATTTGTTATGAGAGGTGTTTGGGGTTCGGTTACTAGACTGTTATGTTTTGATATCCTTACACATAGTTTTGAGTATTTGGATGTTCGGGAGGTGTAGTTAGTTTTAATGATGCACGTGCCTTTTAGTATATGTTATTCAGGTAACACGACCTAATCACCTAATTCTATGTATTTAAAATCATTTGTTGTATATGCAGGGTTTGAGATTACATTTCTCAGGAGGGGTCTTGGTGAATGCTTCTTATTCGGTTGCTTGAACAGTTGAACGGGTTCGTATGCAACAGGTATATCATTTGTAAGATAAAAAGTGATACCGAGTGCCAAAAAATCTACTTGGTGTACTTTTTTTATTACATGAAACTTGAAAGTTTTGAACAAGCGTATAAACGATTCGTAGCTGTTTCATTTTATTTCTTTTTTATTAATCCAAATTGTCTAAATTTTTGGTGTAGCAAAAGGAGGTAGATACGTCGGCGACAGTTGTGCTTTTAATTGGGATTAGGTAACTGATATGTACTCTTTTCCTACAAATCCATGCCTTCTCAGATTTTTAATTTTTATATGTTACGTTTTCAACAAATAAATAAATAAATAAATAAAATAAAATAAAATAAAAGGAAAAAAAATTGAAAGTTAAGTGAAAATTACAAAAATATTTATTTAAGATTCAATAAAATGTGTAAATGCAGATGGCAATAAGGGGCATGGTCACAACTATGCTTTAAAGGGTCATGCGGGAAGATGAATTGAGAAGGTAATATATTTTGCTTATTTCTTTTTTACATGACTAGCTTTAGTTATTATTTGTCATGCGGGGATGTTTGGCTAACTGTATCAAAAGTGGTTATGTGACCTTAACAGTTAGTTTGCCAACTCTTTAGAAAGGGTGGGGCAGAATAGATCAGATATTTCAGATTGCGTAATGCTAGGTGCAGAAACTTTACCGCATACACATGCAGGTAGTTGATGTGCAACGAAAGTTGCACGTGCAGCTTTTGACATGAACCACGTGTTTTCATTAATTGGCTAAATCACTTTGATGCTGTAAACGTTGTAGGGACATCATCTCCACCTCTTGGAATCGCAGCTCCTACCGTTGCAGCACAATCGGTGCCTCATGAGCGCATTTATGGTGAGGGAGATACGCTTATCTACTTCTATACCATGATCTTTACATAATAAGATTGTCATTTTTAAAAACTTATGTTTATTGCTGCTCATAGGTTTACCTTCTCATGACGTGCCGACCAGTACTACCCACACAGAGGAAGTCCGAAGGTCTACAATACTCAACTCCTGGGTGATCATCGACAACACGCACCCAGCGACCGGCGCGTGCACGTTCGGGTAAATAGTGCATACTAATGTTACATTACTAATACCGCTTAAGCTTGAATTTAATTATGATGATTGTTAGCTTTTTTATTGTCCAACACACAGGTGCTCCGAATGAGTATAGAGCTTTTAAGGCATGCAACTGCGTATGCTGTCACTGCCATACCGGTTTCTGGTATGAGGAAAGGATTGGTGTTTCTACTCAGCGGTCAGGTCCTCTATATCATCGATGTTGCCATGGTGGAGTGGAACTGCAAATAAACGGTACAAGGGATTCTAGAGCTAAGCCAGAAACTGATGCTAATGCAGAATTGCATGCGTCCATACGGGTAAATGATTATTCTATCATAGGTTCATCCAAACATACATAATACGTGCTCTGAAAACTGCCCGGTTTATTCGTCTTTCCCATTTGTTTTACACAAATAATATAATATTACAATCATAGCTGTGGTCGTATCATAAACCCACTAAATTGTTTGAGATAACATATTTAAGTACAAATATTGCTCAACAAAGATTAGGTTAATGAAACCGAATGATATCGATCATGTGATGAATCTTTGTTGTTTTGTCTGAAACAGGTACAGCTCTAGCTTCACACATTTTAGGGGGCTGAAATCGGGCCATTTGTGTGCTCAAATGGGGCCTTAAACATGTGTGTTTAGGTGCTCAAATGGGGCTGCGTTTGGACGCTGAAATGGGGTCAGTTTGGGGGCTGAAATGGGTAGCTTTGGGTGATGAAACCTGGGCCGAATAGGTGGATATGAGGTCTGAAATAGGTGACTTTGGGGCTCAAGGTGGGTTTGGGTGTGGATTTGGCTGCTAAAATGTGGGGGTTGAAGTGGATGCGCTTGGATGTTGAAATGGTTGCGTAGTAACAGTCATGTGTAATCGTAAGAAACGCGTTTGAATGTTATATTTAAGTTCCATAGAAAAGTGTAGCAAACACCCCCGCCGCAACGCGGCGGGTTCCTTCACCTTGTTAATTACACAATCGTGGTTCGGTTCTTTAATCTTATATTCATAGATTCGCGTTTGGTAATATTTATTGGATTGCTAAGGTTTATATATTACTCAATCGATTTAATACATAATTCGTGTGGGATTACTATTGCTCTTAATCGGTGTATCAAGATGAACGGGGCTATTGTTTGGTACATCTATCGTATTAAACCCTAACTTTTTATTAGGGTTTATTTTTTTGGATGTGCATCTGCTATTTGCTGTTCGCTTGCTTTTGTTTTTTGTTGCTGGTTCTAAGTTGTTTATGGTTTATGAGAGATGGTAAAAGGATTATATCATTTAATCACATGTGATTCAAGTACATTAGAAGTATTTATCATTTTATTTATATCTCAATTGTGCTTATTAAATTTCCTTATGTTGATTTAGTTCAAGTACAATTAACATATTTAAGAGGTTCACGGTTCATGTGCATTTGATCAGCATGTACATATGAAGATGATATGTTATTGTACCTACACTTACACGTGATTTCCATAGGCAATCACATATGATTCTGCATATAATCGTGTGTGATTTTTACAATAATCAGATGTGATTTTTAATCTATAATACTTCTAGTCGCAATCACATGTGATTTTTGGTATAATTACATGTGATTTTCAGCTAATTAAACATTACATGGTTTGTTTATCATATGTTTATTACACGTCACATGGTTTAATTTGTTTTCTTTACATTTTTTTTATAAATATGTTGTGTCTTAAATTCAGACATAGTACACATAACAAATAATAAATTATTCAATAAAAGGAGAATTCCATATACTCAATTAACAATACGTAAAATAGCTTGAATAAAATGTACGGAAAGAAAAACGAAAAGTAAATTCAACACAAAAGTTTTCTAGCACAAATCAATGTCGTATTTATCTTCGCCTTTCAGCATAACAAACAAGTTTTTTTGTATGCAAATTAGTTTTGTCTCAACATTGTTCACATTTCTTTTTCGACTTGCACAAAACTTCAAGTGCTTTCTCTCTTTTATTCTTTCACCGTCGTCTTTTCTGATGCGGAATTTTGCAAAATCACTAAGTTTTACAATCCTCCTAGGCAGTTTACCTAACCGTTGACCCGTTGTAGTGTAGTATAGGCAAGACACGGGGAATTGATCATTCTCTAGGGGAATAATGTTGTGATGGCCGAAATGTATGACGAATTAGGTCTAAAAACCCTTACAAGATCTGTAAAATTCATCACCCTAAGTGTTCCCAAGATACCTCTCAAAGATTTTACTTTGAATGAGAAAAATACGAAAAATATATATAGATTTACATTGGTGACGGCGTTACTTTATGGGTGTGATGCCGTCAGGTTGTCGTCATTAGTGTTTCGTCCTTAGCTGTGTCACCGATGTGACGACGTCGTCACGCACTATTTCTCTGGTAGTGACGCCGTCAGATCTAGACCGTCACAGTTGGCTGAATCGTCAATTGTAAAATTGTAACTGAATGATTATGTCGACTTGCAAGTGACGATGTCATGTTGAGATTGCGACGCCGCTAGGCGTCCTTTTCCTGACGCTTTTGTGACTTGGTCATTTTCTTGTCCAAATAAGCCAAAAACTCACTCTTTTCCGACATTCGCCTCCAAAGTACCTAAAACTCGAAAAGAAACGATTTAGGTTAATAATTGATCAAATATGTACGAGTTTAGAGACTTAATGAACCCTTAAATCGCATGTTTTTCAACCTCATCAAATATCCCTAAACTTGGGATTTGCTTGTCATCAAGCAAATGTACTTTTATCCTAATCAATTTACAAGTTAGGGGTATTTAACATTAGTTTAAAAGTAATACTACACGACTCATTCCACAATAGTCATAACAAGCACAACAATTATATATTAGCACCTCACATAAAGTGTTTGGATTCTCACATCTCTCGGATGTACAGGTTGTATAACATGTATAGAAATGGGAAAATAAAACACTCTCTACCTGTCATAGCACAAAGATTACCATAGGCTTGATAATGGATCAAACCTCCACCGTTTTGGCATATGCACCTAGGATAAACTATCAAAGAGGACTTTTGAAGGGTTGCAACGTTATGTGTAAGGGTAAGGAAAACATGGTTTTGTGGATATAAGGAATTTTACTGGTGGCAAGTCAATCACATGTACAAGGTGGCGTTGCTAAGCCAAGACTTGACACACGGACTCTAACTCTTTTTGTATTTTTTTTCTTGACTTTGTCTTGACTTAAACAAAAACAAAAATGCGGGATGGTAGTCCGTATCTCTCTCTCTCTCTCTCTCTCTCTCTCTCTCTCTCTCTCTCTCTCTCTCTCTCTATTTTTTTTCCTTTTTTTTCTTTTTTTTATATCACATTTTTTTGATTTTTCTTCTATACACTCTAGCCTTACCATCCACAAAATATACATCCATACATAGAGATTTATAGATTTATCCCTACACTTGAAGCTTTAATTAAATAAAACTAACTAATGACCAAAATTAAAAGGATCAAAACACGTGGAGTACTTAAACATTAACGTAGATATGGGGGTAATAATTTTGACTTTCTTCCTCATTACTCCATATCAAATAATACTAAACCCATGAGTCCCAATTGTCTCAAAACTGTATTTACAAGATACGACTCGACTTAGCAACCATGTAATCAACTAGACAATTAACTAAAGGTTTGACATATATGTTGTCACGGTAATACATTAAAGATGAGTTGCATACAAGGTAGGCTATGGCGATTTGGGTGTAGCATTTAGGGGTGGATTGTAAACAATGCTCTTTATTAATATTTCGAAAACATCGAAATATCACAAGAACCGTGAAAAGGATAGGCTCAGATGGGTTAACTAGGGGTATCTTGTACTAAAAATGAGTACATAGCAAGAGTGTAGGGTAGTTACTTGACCAATGTAATTATATTAACAGGTTTAAAACAAGTGTTATCCTAATGCCTCTTATCATTTAGTCAATCCTAATCACATGAATGCGATCTCACTAGCGATCTCGGAATGCATCACAAAAGCAAATTCTAGAATTTATATACTACTGGTACACTCATAAGCATTAAAAGTGAATGCTTTTTCTTACATATCTAAAAGCGAACCTTACATTTTTATGGTGAAAATTTTTGAGTGGTAGGGTTTTTGTGCTAGTTATATAAGTCCTATCCATGAGACGCTTTATTAAGACTAAAGTTTTATGTTATAAAAAAATTTAAATTTGGTGCTAAAATTACCTTCACAAGTATTTCTTTCAGTTTATTATACAATTACTAAAAAATAAAACAAATAAAAAATGAGTAACTAGTCTCTAAGGTGTGTATTTTTACCCTCCCTACACTTAAATTGAACATTGTCCCCGATGTTCTTAAAAAGAACCAAAGATATGATAACGGAAAAAATAAAAGAGATAAAAGAAACTAGTACTCCCCTAATTAGTTCGGTATGAACGGGAAGTACGGTCAAATCTTCCTCCAAGAATATAAAATTGTCCAATGATATTCTTTTTGTCAAATCTAACCTGTAAATCTTTAAGAAAACGAACACGAAACCACACATAAAATCGGCGGTAAACACTATATATAATAAAAACAAATCCTAGAAAGGAAATAAGATATAATACTTGCAAAATAAATGTTTACAGAAATCTAAAAATTTTCAAAAATTAAGTTTTGATAGAAAAACAAAAATCTGGAAAACTGTTGCTATAGTACCTGATGGCGTAAAGTGTTAGTCCTGATGCCGTCAGGATAGACCTGACAAATTATTTCATTTTTTTTCTAGAAAATTTCTGGAAAAATCTAACTTTTATAACATGGAATTTTCTGTAAAACATTTATTTGACTCAAACAAACACAAGAATACGATAAAATATATGTTAAGTATGATTGTAAATTTTGATGTTCGAATTTCGTTCTTTTGACAAATATGAACTTTAATACACTTATCTATTTGTAAAATATCTTTATATGCAATTAAGACGGGGTTAAAAAAAATAAAATATTTTCACAAATTATTCGAAACATGAGAATAAAACAATTATAATTGAACTTATATGAGAGAAACAAACAAACAAAATAAAAAGAAAACAATTGAAAACATGGGTTGCCTCCTAAGAAACGCTTTTATTTATTTACGAGTCTTGTAGCTAGACTCACAGTCATGCCCTATTACGTGACTTCGTCATCTGTCACGTTCTCACAATCATCATTGTTGGTTTTATATTCGAGTCCTAACTCTAAACATTCTTTGTAAAAACCAAACATCTTTTTCATTAGATAATTTACTCCTCTTCTCTTATCCTTATCACTCCTATAATAGACCGATTGCTTAAAATATTTTTCTAGATTTGGCATTAGCCGATATTGTTCAACCTTATGGGGCATTTGATATGCAATACAGTTACAAAGAAGTTAAATTTTACTCCATGATCGTTTGCTAGCTTGGTATGTAATGAATCTTGTAATCGCAAGGCTAATTTTAGATTGTTTGACATGGGTAAACCAACTAATATAATGGCTAAAGTGCAAATTTCTTTGTCACTGGTTTTGGAAGTTCATACGAGGTTCGAATTCAGCTGGTATGGGTACTTGTAGGCAGGAGAGTTGTGTTCCCAGTTGTCGTGAACCATGTGAAGAATGCATGGAGTAAACGTGGTATTGTACGTGCCATGATGAATTAAAAGGGCATATTCTTTTTCAAGTTTTCTTCGGTTGATGGAATTAATGGAGTACTGGAGATTGACCTTGGTTCATTTGATCCGTTCCTATTATATTGAAGAAGTGGACTCTGAAAGTTAATTTGTTGAAAGAAGACTTGTGCTTGATCCTTGTTTGGGTTGAACTTCATAAAATTCCAATTGTGGCTTTTACTAAGGACGGATTGAGTGCAATGGTTACAAGACTTGGTAATCCAATTATCCCGGACTCTTATACTAGTTCTATGTGCATGCAGTCATGAGGACGTTTGAATTATGGTCGAACTTTGATTGATATTTGAGTTGATTGGGAGCTTAAGGATACCATGGTTATTGCTATTCTGAGTTTGGAAGGTAATGTGCTTCATACTGTTAGATTGGAATGTGAATGGAAACTACATAGATATGGAGTGTGTATGGTTTTTGTCATGATGACATGACTTGTTTGAAAGGCGTTGTTGTTGAAGTTAAGAAGCAAAACATGATGTCTAATGACAGTTTTCAAAATGCTTGTAGGAAGGCATTTCGAGGGCCTTTTATTAATACATGTCCAAAATTCCAATTTAAACCAGCTAAACAGGTGTATAAACCTATGTCAAAGAAGAATGGAGCTAGTACGAGTGGCACGAAGAAGAGTTCAGAATGTCTAGTGCTAAGGTAGTTACTTCGAATCCATTTGATACTCTAAACTCGGTTACAAATGATGACGGTGTAGGAGCGAATGGAGATAATATGGGAAAGGCTTATCAAGTGGCGTCTAGTAATCCTACCGTCGGCCCTTATGTTGAACGTATAGTGACTAGTGGTAGTTATATTAATAAGGGTGGGAAGTCGATTGAAAAGGTTGTTCAAGAAAGTGATAGTGACGTGGAATAAGTGTAGTATGATGAAACTGCTAACATCATTGCTTCAAAAAATCCAAAAGGTGGAAGTGGTATTGAGAAAAAGAGCTTGTATTAGCGTCGGAAGGAGGATTATGATGATTATGAACGTGAAGATTTAACTACAGAATAGCTGACATTCTGTGAAGCGCTTGATATAAATCTTCGTGGTCAAATTAGACGTTAGTTTAAGTTTGGTATTGAGTCAAATGTATTCTACTGGGTGGTCGTATGTTTCCTTTTATAGGAATAGTAATGCATTGTTATGTTAGCTTTACTGCCTATGTAATGGCTGAGATGCGGGATTCACCCGCATCTTATGTGCTTAAATGTTTTTTAGAGTAATATGTTCACTGAATGTAAAAAAGGTAAACTTCAATTTACATGAGTGCGACGATGGTTGCAGGGTTCTACGAAACATATATGAATCGAAACTTTTCTCGAGTAAAGCTTTGGAATCGCGTGCAAAGACGAGGGAGACTAAGTTTATGGAGATGATGGAGTACTTAGCATCAAAGGAGGGTGAAGATATAGTTATAAAGGATGTTGTGTTTGCGACCACAATAAACATTATAGGAAACACAATGTTATCGATTGATCCTGTGGACTTTGAAGGACTATATGCGCTTACTTTATTACAAGCCCATCCTTTTACCTCATTACCGTCAGTAACTGCACTATCGACATGCGTCTGGTTTAACTTTGGTAATTATTCATTGCTATATGCCACCAACACTGACAGCTGCATGTTCTGTTTTCCTTGAATACAATAATTCATGTTTTATAAATGTGGATCAGTTTAGTCCTTATTTATCTAAAATGTGTTAACTGAGTCACTTGTAGCTTCTAATATATTGAAGACAAAAATACATCGTTGGTCCCTAAACTTTCCACGAAACATCGCCTGGCACCTTAACTTTTGAAAAACGTCTCCGTGCGTCCCTCCTCAAGTTTTTTGAGGCCGATTGCGTCCTTTGACCCGTTTTTCGTCGGTCAACAACGTTTTCTGCCGTTACATTTTATTTTTAGCACAAGGGCAATACCGTCATTATGTAATACCGTGTGCTGAGTCACACGCAGTGTATGCAGATGCTACAGTAATTATATGATAATAAAAGCTAAGTGTATTCAACACTCATCCCTAAATTCTCCTCTCTCTCATCAAATCTTATCCTAAAGTATTTCCGATCAAATCTTAAGAATGGCGTGATGCGGATGTGGCAGGTGGGCAGTCCTAAGGACCTATTGGAACAATGTCAACGCCGGAAGGCGTTATTATGATTGTCCGGTGGAGGTGCGTTCATGGTTGGGTTGCTTTAAGTTAAAATGTCACGTTTTGTTTAATCAATGTTTTAGTCTAATGGCTATTTTTGATTGCATGTTTATGTTCAAGTTACGAGTATAAGCGTCAAAGTCTTGATTTTAGATTATTAATTTTTAGGGATCCACATGTCCCTTCAATGGGTGGTACGATCCACCAATGCCACCAAGAGCAAAGGAGGTGATCCTCTACTTGAGGAGGCACATTCACCGTAATGAGGCGGCATTACAAGAATGCCAAGCACGCCTCATGGCTTAGACATTGGAGGTCGTCAACGCCCGAGACAATGCAATCGAGCTAGAGGCTGCTCACCAAGCAGCTGTAGATGAGATCTATCTTGAGAAGGAGAAAGTTTGCCGCTTGAGGAACTTGTGTGTTGTATCCTGGATACTTATTGTTTTAGTTTGCATATGGTGTATGTAGTGTCTTTACAAAGACATGTTTTTTGTGTTTTGCAAAGCTTCCTAGAATGTAGAATGCATGTATAGTAGTCTGGTTAGTGTTTTATGGAAGCGTTATTGTAGGTATAGGTTGTTTAGTGTTATATGGAAGTGTCATTGTAGGTTGACTAGTAGAAAGCTTTTACTTCATCAAATTTTGGTAACTGGCTATGACTAATACAAAGCTTTGACTTATTTGCTCTCTGTCAAAATACAAAAACATCAACCAAGTAAGAACTCAAGCATGATATGATTTCTTACATAATGCAAAATGGATATGATTTCTTAAAACATAGTTCAGAAACACACATTCTTAAAACATAGAAAATATTGTCTAGGAATTAAATATTGGATGAAAACCATTGTCTTAGGAATTACATACTCAAGCAGCATTCACTTGACTTCCAGTAATAGACTGGTCAACACTTGCTTGTTCAGTTGCTTCGTAGTTGTTACCTTTACCCTTTCTCTTCTTCTGTGATGAAACTTTTGGCTAGGATGAACCTAGTTTTTGAGACTGTTGTGTACCTGCTTGACTTGCAGTAACACCTCCTTGCCCAGGACATGTTTTCTTGTTGTTTCCAGCATTGCCACAAATTCCACAAACCACACTCCTACTAGACTGTGACAGCTTACTATCTTTATCAGTATCATCATTTTCTGTAAAAGCCCTAGTTCTCTTCTTTCATGGCCTACCCAATGGTTTATGATGCTTAGGTGGAAGAATGGTTGTATGCTCATTTGACTTTTTCCAATGTGGATATCCTTTGATGGGTTGTATGTGGTGTTTTTATGTTTCCGCCCATGTCTTAACCAAGTAACATGGATGAACCCATGACTCTACTGATCCTACTTCAATTCCATTCAACTTCATATACCGGTTGGCTACAATAGCATGTTTGCATGGCATACCTGTAAGCTCCCATCTTCTACAACTACAAGACCTGGCTTTAACATTTACCAGCCGCATTTCTCCCCATCCACTAACCTGATAGTTATCTCCTTCAATCCCTAAAACAGAGTATTTATAAGCCTCTTTCTTATTGAAGTCTAACATGCGCGTTGCCTTTAGTGTAAACGGTCCCGGACACTTATCAATTGTATGCATAACATTCACTATTCTTTGCGTACAATATGCTCTAACGTATTCTAAAGGAGTAATGATGGGTTGGTGCCTACCTCCCACAAGTTTCCCATTAAACACTTCACACATGTTATTAAGTAACATGTCAGAATGAGCTCTCCCTACATATGTATAGTACATGTTTTTGTAATCCATAAAAAAATGTTGAACATTGTTGATTTACAACAGAATTGTTTACTACCTAAAAAATGCGACCTTGACCAATGGGCTGGTGGTATCTTACTTAACCAATCATGTGCAGGCTCGCTAAAACTCTTGAATGCAAGCATTGATGCCTCAAATTGTTCGACAGTTGTTGCTGCAACACATCTCCACAAATGTGACTTGTGTTCTGCAGAATTCCACTGCAATTTCATATTCTCATGGATGTGCCTCAAACAGTATCTGTGTTCCGCACTAGGAAATACTGTTGCTAAAGCTGGAATTATACCCTGCAGAAAGTAACATCGATCCATTACTAATAAACCAATAATTTTTGAATTATATAACCGAATATAATCAATTAAAAATAAACAGCACCTTTGTCTGTCGCTGGCAAAAGTGTATTGTGAATTTGGTTGCAAGTCAAGATCATCTGCAAGACAATCAAGAAACCAAATCCATGAATCTTTGTTCAACTTCAACAACAGCATATGCTAAAGGGTATATTCCATTGTTGCTATCAATACCAACAGCTGTAAGAAGCTGCCCAAGAAATGGACCCCTCATAAAAGCACCATCTAAAACCCAACAACTCTCTTTGATAAGCTTTGTATCCTTCCTTCAAAGCACCTAAGCAAACTTACATCCTCTTGAAAACTCTCGTTGGACTTGATGGATCTAACGCAGTTTGCACACTTATCTTAACTGTTGTATTAGGATTTATTTTCTACAACTCTTCAACATAGTCCCGCAAAATGGTATATTGCTGCTTATGATCACCCCTGATCTCAATTTCTGCCTTGTTTTTTGCCCTTAATGCCTTTTGCATAGAGACTTGGACTGCAAACTGTTTACTGAGTTGATCTTGAACAGCCCTGATTGGAATATCTGGATTCACTTGAACTTGGTCAATTATTTGCTTTAAGAGAAACTTGTAGTCACAAGCTTTGATCTCTCTTGATTGCAAACATTTGTGTTCATCCTTGAAAGTTCTAACACTCCATAAATCTTTGTATGTATCTTTTGCTACATACAACAACCATGGGCAATGTGTTGGTTCCACCTTTTCTGAAAGCAAATATACATCCCTTCCATGACCTCTAGTTAATGCACCAGTCCTCTTGGGTACTGTTCCAAGTCCAATACCTCCACTTGTACCACATGCTGGTATTGTTCCGATACACCTAGCCCTAATTCTTTGTTTGTCATTCTTAATGAGTTGCAATTTCCCCCGAGTTTGAATTGAATGCAGGTTGATCATATCTTTCACTTCTTTTGCAGTTATAAAGGTTTGACCACAAAAAAAAAAAATAATACTTCTTCGTCTTCTTGTTGTACCTCAATTAACTTTTGTTTCTTGTATGCGCTCATCTTTTTCTTCCGAATTACATACTCAACCTCATTCTCATAACCACTTACAAAGTCAGCATCAGTCAAGAGTTCTTATATCTCATTTTTCTTAAAAAAATCATCTGGTATCTGGCCAGAACTACCTATACTGGGTATAGGTACCTCCTCAATCAATTTGAACATATCAAACTCAACATCAGGCTCATCAAAAATATTCTCTTCATCAACAATAATGTTTCCATCTTGATTGTTCTCAATATCATCGACATCAGACTCAAAATTATCTGTTTCACTCACATTTTCATCATCTAACTCTTCATCAGTCTCACATAAGTTTATAGATTTACCTTTTTGCATACGATCGACAGGTGTATGTATTTCCTCATCTAGATGACTAAACTGTTGTTCAATTTCACATACCTCTACAGGAATACCTTTTTTGCTATGGTCAACCGTAACCGGACTATTTTTTTGGCTATGGTCAACCCTAACCGAACTATCTTTTTGGCTATGGCCAATACTAACCGGACTATCTTTTTGGCTATGGTCAACAGAAACATGACTATCTTTTTGGCTATGGTCAACACTAACTGGACTATCTTTTTGGCTATGATCAACAGAAACAGGACTCCCTTTGTGGCTATGCTTAACACTAACCGGACTATCTGTTTGGCTCTGCTCAACACTAACAGGACTATCTGTTTGCATATGATCAACATGTGTATCTATGATCAGCAAGGGTTCAATTTCTAGCACCTCACTAGATTCTACCAAAGTATTGACTTCCAAAGGTGGTTGTCTAACTTCACTTAAACCCTCTACCACAGGCTTTTTAACTATGCTTTCTAAGAACATTTTTTTGAGAAATATGGCACAATAGCAAGGGCTGCATTCTTCTTTGATGCATCCACCTGAGAAATAATAGTTCTAATTGACTTTGGTGACATATCATCAACATACAAACTTGTCTTACCGTTTTCAACATAAACTTCTATCATCTTATGTTATTCAACAACATCTTTCAATATTTCTAAATTCGCAGCCTCACTTAAGCTATACAAACCATCGTCTAAATTACTACCAGGCTTAACAAAGTAATAGTAATTTTTTTGACCTAGGTCGTAACCCAATTCATACATAAGAACATCCAACTCTTCAACTGACACACTATCAACGTCAACCAAATCAACTAAACTTTCCATACCTCCATCGTATATTCTACCAGGTCAGTATTTAAAAACACCATTGTGATGAACCCTCATGCTAAACATATTAGATCTACCACCTGAAACATATCAACAGACCAAAGTACATTATCAAACCTTAATAACAAATTGAAATATACCCCAATTACACATTCCAACGATTATAGAAACAAAACGTACCGTATTTTTTCTTAGCCGAGTTGCAAAGAACGGTATCATCAATTCGATAACCTGGATCTCTTTTTACTTTCCATAGATTAAAATCCATGTTTTGAAATTACCAAAAATTTCACAATAACATGCAAAGAGGGTTTGTGAATTGTGATAATTATTGTAACGAAAATTTTGGGATGAATAAAAGAGGCCGTCTATGTGTTTATAGGGCAGGAAGAGGGATATGACATGTGGAAGTAATACAGAGTTGCTATTCACGGTATTACATAATGACGGTATTTCTCTTATGCTAAAAACAAAATGTAACGGCAGAAAACATCGTTGACCGACGGAAAACGGGTCAAAGGACGCAATCGGCCTCAAAAAACTTGAGGAGGGACGCACAGAGACGTTTTTCAAAAGTTAAGGTGCGTGGCGATGTTTCGTGAAAATTTTAGGGACCAACGATGTATTTTTGTCTATATTGAAACTTGTAATTCTTAATCACTTTGGAATAAATTAACACTTGTCATTTAATAATGTCACCTATGTTTTGAGTTAATGCATGTGTTAACCTTAACTATAAATTTTAGATCATTAGTAACACATGTAAATCAAAAGAAAAATGTTAAATCCTCCTGCAAAATTATCCTACAAATCAAAATTCAAGCATCGTACATTTAAGAAGACTTTTGGAGCGATAGTACATTAATTAATGGAATAAATGAAATTGGTTTCATATAGAATTAGAGCATACGGTAACATAACCATATCCCCCACGTTAGGTTATAACGCACCAAAGTTATGGCACGTTAAACGTTATCGGGGGTGGAGGGCAAGTCGAAGTTAACGCATTATATCATCTAGTAACGCTGCGTTGTGTTAAAAAAAAATTCACTTTGTTCCCTACAAACGTTAATATTACCGTTGTATTAAAAAAAATCATTTTAGCCCCCTATGTTTTATATACGTTACAAACGGCTATATTAAAAAAAAAAAAAAAAAAAAAAAAAAAAAAAAAAAAAGACTTATTCAAACATATTTTATCACAACTATAAATACCCATTCACCCACACAATTTTTTTCACACTTCCACTACTTTGTATACTCTACAATACACTTGAATTAACAAAAAAAAAATGTCGGGCGGAAACAATAACAACACTGACTCGTTCATGAATTTCTTTGGTGGGTGGAATAACCCATACGTGGGTTCTTCCTCAACTCCGAATCAAGATAACCAAGAAGAAAGAAGTTTCTCCGATGTAGATGATAAAATTGACATGGAGTTTATGATAGCCGCGTTCGAATATCATCAACATTTGGAACAACAAGAAGCTGCGGCAGCAGCAGCTCCACCACGCATCCCGTGTACACGCCTCCCCCATGAATTTGAGAATGCCGAAGAACATTTTTGTAGTGACTACTTTATTCAAGGGTGTAAGTATACGCACCGGAATTTTCGAAGAAGGTTTCGTATGAGCCGGAAACTATTTCTAGAAATAGTCGAAGGTATTGAATCTTATTATTCCGATCATCTTCCTGATCATTTTAAATTCTTTAACAAAGAAATCGATGCAACGGATCGCAAGCCCATTAGTACACTTAAGAGGTGTACATCTGCAATACGTCAATTGGCGTACGACAACGCTCCCGATGCGTTTGATGAGTATTTGCAAATGGGTGAGCGTACTTCACGTGAATGTCTTGATAATTTTAACAAGTGCGTTCTGGATTTGTTTATGCCAGAGTTTTTAATAAAACCAACATGGTCTGACGTTCAAAAAATTTACGAAAAACATGAGTGTGAACATGGTTTTCTGGGAATGCTTGGTAGCATTGATTGCATGCATTGAGAGTGGAAAAATTGTCCGGTTGCGTGGCAAGGGCAATATGGTAGCGGTTATAAAAAATACCCAACCATAATGCTTGAAGCTTTTGCTTCGCAAGATTTATCGATTTGGCATGCATTTTTTGAGATGGCGGGGGCGAACAACGATATTAATGTTTTAGATAACTCTCCGTTATTTGATGACATTCTTCGTAACCAATCCCCAAGAGCACCTTATATGATAAATGGACACAGATATGAACGGGGTTATTACTTAGCTGACGGAATTTGCCCACGGTGGTCAACTTTCGTCAAATCCTTCTCGGCAACCACTGACGAAATACATGCTTATTTTAAACAGAATCAAGAAAGTGCACGAAAGGATGTCGAACGTGCTTTTGGTGTGCTTCAAGGACGTTGGGGTATACTACAACAACCGGCACGTGCACCGGAAGTTGTCAAGTTACAAAGAATTATGTATACTTGCATTATTTTGCATAACATGATTTTAAAAGATCAAAAATTTGCATTACGTGAGTATATGGAAATGTGGGTGGATCTGACACCATGTTTTAACCGAGACAGGTGGGTCGACAGATGTGAGGCCCAACGTCGCATAAATAGAAAAATATGGCGACGTAGATATGCATACTCAACTCCATCAAGACCTTATGGACCATGTTTGGCAAAAACGTCTTCAACGTCAACATGAAGAAGAAGATTTCGATGACTAAGTATTTGTAATTTTTATGTTTTTAAATTTCATATGTTTCGTAATTTTTTTTGTTGTATATATATATATATATATATATATATATATATATATATATATATATATATATATATATATATATATATATATTTAATTCCGTATTGTAATATGTTTAAGAATTAATGTTATGGTTTTAAATAAATGAAGTATTTGTTAAAGTTTGGGGTGGAAATTGAAAATAATATGGTGAAGGTGAGTTAAGGTGAGTTATGATACATGGGTCAAAGTGATGAGCTAAAGTTAAAAGGTTAAAGCTGATGTGGCGCTGACGTGTCAGTGAGTTATAAGATAAATTGTAGTCATGTTACCTTATGATCTTATAGATGCATTAGTTGTAAAAATGACTTTCATATTCATGGCTTTCATTTATTGCGAAGCAGCTGAGTTACATAGTTGATTCTAGTTTAAGCATATGACTCAATTACAGTATTAAGCAAATATTTATAGTGATTGACTCTGCAAACTAGATATCGACTAAAAAATACTTCAGTAAATAACAAAAGTAACGTGTTTGTAATTTTATAATTTGTAATCTTTTATAAGATAGCATTAACTTTTAATATGAATTTAAATAATAACTTCTTTAAATAGTAAGGTTGTCCACCGATTGTTACTTTGGTGAGGCCCATACTCGATCAATATGCCGATATCCATCGACATGCCCTCTTATTTCCATTACTTTGGTGAGGCCAAGTTTACCTCTCTAATAATGTCACTTCTCTTGATTATTGGGCTACTTGTTTTCTTCTTATTTCGTATGTTTCTTGATCACTTTTTTCCAAAAGAGCAACATCTTCCACCGGGTCCAAAACCATGGCCGATCATAGGCAACCTTTTCCAAATAAGAAAAAATGCTCATGTAATTCATCCAGCCAAGATGGCCCAAATCCATGGACCACTTATGTCACTTCGTCTCGGACATAGAACCCTAATCGTAGGATCATCATCTGTCACGGCTTTTGAGATCCTCAAGACCCATGATCATGCTTTTTCAGGTCGGGATGTATCAATATTACTTAGAAACAAAAAACCAACAATTCATAACATGAACCTTGTATTTACGACAGAGTGCGACGATGGTTGGAGGATTCTTCGAAACATATATGGATCGGAGCTTTTCTCGAATAAAGCTTTGGAATCGTGTGCAAAGATGAGGGAGACTAAGGTTATGGAGATGGTGGCGTACTTAGCATCAAAGGAGGGTGAAGATATAGTTATAAAGGATGTTGTGTTTGCGACCCCAATAAACATTATAGGCAACACAACATTATCGATTGAACTTGTGGACTTTGAAGGAAATGGTATAGGTGCATGCATTATGGAATCTGTAAGGAAACTTACTAAGTTGGTTGCAAAGCCACAATTAATAGACATGTTTCTGATATTGGGTCAATGGGATTTACAAGATTGGTATAAGGAGATCATGCACATCGTTGAACAAGATTTAGGTTCTATATGGCAGGATACTCTCGAGAAGAAACGAAGTGGAGACTATATTTTCTTTCCTGATATTTTGATTGACAAAGGATTCACAAATCAACAGATTAATCCTTTGATGCAGGTACGCTAATTTTGCTTACTTTTTATATTTTCTCTCGTACGTAGGATATTAAGTGATTCCCCCGTGTACACTTTCTGACTTGTCTATACTTCTTCTTTTCCTTCTCAGGAGATATTTGCTGCGGGCACCGAAACAAAAACTTTGACCATTGAGTGGCTTGTGGCCGAGCTTCTCATAAACCAAGACGCGATGCAAAAGGCTAAGGATGAAATCACGCAACACATACACGGAAAAGTAGTTAAAGATTCAGATTTGGTTTGTCTTTCATACCTAGAAGCTTGTTATTATAAGGAAACATTAAGATTGCACCCTCCAGGACCAATTCTTGTACCGCGCAAATCTATGCAAACATGTGAGGTTATGGGCTACACCATCCCAAAAGGTAGCCAAATTATGGTTAACGTTTGGGCAATTAGTCATGATCCTAATATCTGGGACGATCGATTTAGCTTCAAACCTGAAAGACTTATGGGATCAAAAATATGAGTTACAAAGGGAAGGACTTTGAATTTTTACCATTTGGATCGGGAAGAAGAATGTGTCCCGGGGAATCAATGGCTTCAAAGACAATATTACTAATAGTTGCATCTTTGGTTCGGAACTTTGATTGGTTCCTTCCTGATACCATGAATCCCAACACAATTAACATGGATGAGGAAATGGATGAGGAACTGGATACATTACTACGTAAGAAAGAGCCATTACATGTAATGTTCAAGCTTAATGATCTAGGATCTTTGGATTTGACTTCACGTACGTGGTTTGACTTCACGTGCGTATGTAAAGCTCGATTTTTAGTATAGTTAGTAAAATCATACATTCTGTTATTTTTCTTACTTTTATTTTCCTATGATTTATTTTAAGATCAGTCTAGCAGCTTTGTTCTGGATCTCTCATAGGTCCAAGAATCTTGAGCTTCCAGGGGAAAATTGGTATAACATGATGTAGTATGCTTTTTAGCTAAATACTACTTTGAGCTTCCTATGTCGATGCACAAATAAGGAGAAACTCGCAAAGACAAATAATTGGTATGCATTTCTGAAACGTTTTCTTTTAATTCTTTTTGTCTCTTAATTACCAAAGCATAGTCAAGCTTGAGTAATTTCATTTAGAATTAGTGTCAAATACAAATTAAATTTGAATAAGAAGCTAATTATTTCACGTAAAAAACTAGCAAGTGAAGCGATTTAAAAGTAAAAGCAGATTTGTGATCTACTTGAGATCGGTTTGATTTAGGTGAAATTGAAATCGAGTTTCAATTAATATTAGTATCGAATACAAACTTGGTTCCAATAAGAAGAAGCTAATTATTTATTGTAGAAACATTATAATTGAAGTGATTTAGAAGTAGAAACTATGTTTGCAATCTGCTTGAGATCGGATGATTTAAGTTGATTCAAGTTCGAGCTACATGAATATATCCCATGTGAGTTGAGCTTAGGTTTCAATTATAATTAGTATCTGACTGAGATTGGCTTGATTTAGGTGAAGCCGAGATTGAGGTGCACGAATAAATGTTCATAAAATTCGACTTGCATGGATTAGTCTGCGAAGTAGGTTAGAGTTTAAAAATATTGAGTTTGTTAACATTGAATTTGATCAATTTTGTCCGTATGTAGAGTTTGAAAGTAATAGTTAATCCAGATTGAACTTTAAAATAAAGGATTGACCGAGCTTGAGTGACTCATGGGCCTGGCACTGTATAGTCTCGACTTGATTACACCCGTCGGAATTAGATGATTCACAACTTTATATTACATTAATTACTGTGTAAATTAAGGGAAGTTAGAAAAAAGTTGCGAATTAGTTTGGTCCTTAAGCTTCTCACACGCATATTTATCTCAATTTGTATCTATTTAGTTTTGTATAATGCCAGGATAATGATTAATTAGTGTTAGTATTATTGTAGATTACGTAGTCGGTACAGAACTTCATGATTAGTTTCAAGACACTTTGAGTTTTGCTTAGTTATTGGTTTAAATGATATAACCTTCCATGTGACGTTCAATGAATGTGATGAAGTTGTCGGGTCTCAAGAGTAATTAGTACCAACATAGAATTAGTAATTTTGTGTTGGTTGTTATTGGTTGGAGCTATAACTAATGCATATTGCATGTTGATCTATATATGATTAATGGTTTTTTTCTTTATGCAAACTATAATAGTTATAATGAATATGGATGGTATGTTTACACTTGATGTTAGTATATACCTCTTATGCATCTACAACTCATAGAATGTACCTCTGAGTATTTGAATCAAGACTGCAATGTTCAAAATATGATGTGAGCACGCATACTAACTTATCCGTTAGAGGGATCAACATGCCATAAGTCTACAATTTTGTCTTAAAGGTGAGCTTCATAATCTAATTGTAGTTAGTTTTATTAAGTTTGTTTGATGGTAAATAACTTTATTTGATAAGGAGCCTGTAGTTCCTGCTTTTGAAGTATTTGTACCGAATGACCAGAAGATACTTGAAGCATTCTTCCATGTGCTTTTGATGTCATTGTCGAGAAGATCAAAGCAAAAGATCAGTAACCACACCAGATTAAAATGCCAGCTAGAAGCTGCCTGAAATGCCAATGCTCCATTGCGCATGTAGTCACTAAAGGCTTTTGAGGATATTGAGCTAAGGAGAATAGGACCAAGGGATGTGTTTATATATAACATTTAGGGGATGTTTCTTTTTTACTTTATGAGGAAAAATAGTGGAACCCACCAATTTAATATTATTATTTTGTTAAAAGGGACCCATTTTTTTCACTAATGGGTCTATATCCCCAAGGCAAAAAATTTAAGCCACTCCCCAATAAGATGTTCGTATAGGTGTGGGCTCCACACATCCTCTTAGCTAACAAAAAAAAAAAGAAACAACCGCTTAATCTTGTCCAACAAGTCATTGCTAGCACCTCCTTAAGTTTCAAAACTCGACACTCAACCCTCTCCTTTTTCCTTGTTCGACCATAAAAATATTTGTGACTTAATATAATTAAATCTCATACACAACGCGTGCAATCCCATAGACTCATGTTCGAATCCGGTCATACGTATATTAAATATATCCACAAACTAACAAATACCATCGTCATTATTTATATTCCGATTCCATATTGTTGATTTTCATAATATCTACTATCATACGTTTTTTGGAATATGTTAATCTAGTGTTGAATGTGATCTTTGAATTTTCTGATTATTAATGTGATTGTAATGGATTTACACCTTGTAGTATTTCAGTTTTCAGTTATAAGATTTACTATTACTATTTTAGGGTGTGTTTGGAAATTTGCCGGGAATAGAGGTTGGGTTGCTGAAAGAAACAAGTTCAGCTTCTATCTTTGAATGAATTCCATCTATGGTCTCTAGACTTTTTATCAACATTCATGTCCAATTTTCTAATCGATCTGTTTTAACTTTCTATTTTTTATTTGGCTCACTTATTAAACGGTGATAAAGCCCATTTATGCTAATACAAAACGCACCACGCAAACATACTTTCACTTATTCACAAATATACACCACAACACAATAATACACACACAAAAAACACGTTTGATGTTTGATGACGTATAGTCTATATTTGGGCCATGAGCCCAAATGATAAACATTACTCGGCCCAAGCCCACCACGAGTGAGTTATCATAGCGAATGACGGGCCATAATAATAACGGCTTTGGCTCACGAAGCCCAAAGCCCAACCAAACTAATCGGGCATGCGATAAGGATCTTCTATTCATGGAATAGATATCCTTACCCCGATAAGCACCACGAGTGCGAAGAGTAAGGAGCAAGAAACCTACGCGGTTTCAGCCCCTATAAAAGGAATGACATCTCTCATTCAAAGGTACGATATACAACCCTAACTCTTTAAGAGAACCTCAAATCGATTACTTACTCTCACGCCGGAGTCTAATCGGGGGAGACAATCCCTCGATAAGCCTAACGGTGTTGTTTATTTTCTTAGTGCGCAGGTAACGAAGTGCTAAGAAACGAATTGATATAAGAGCAAAGCCCAATAACCAGGTATGCCCAACTTTTGTATCAACAATGTTCGAGGTGACCTAACACCACTCTCCAAGCCTCCATGCATGGTGGTGGTGAATAGCAGACCAAGCGTGATCGTACATGTTCACAGGTGGTCCGGTTGCTTATTACGCCTAGTCTAGAAGTTACACTCCCATATATTAGGTTAGTAGAAAGTATCAACACCAATGTCACACAGTTTGTAATAAAGTGGAAGATTTATAAATTGTAGTAATAGTTTCATAGAACTAGTCAAGTTTGGTAACATGATTTTCTTTTTTTCTATTCTTTAGCATTTCCTAAGAACTTATTTCCACAAGATAATGTTATGATTTATATAGCAAATAATGTAATAACTTTAAGTCAATTTTATGTATTAGTTGACCTGAAGATCAATGCGAAACTATATGATGCCTAGAACAGTGGGTCTGATAGTGTTTTTCCGACGCTATGACACCATAACACCGATAATATTACATCCCATTTGGCGTTATAGTTAGTTTTATCGTTGTTTAATCAAAACTGCAACTGTTCGGTTTTTTTCTTTTTTCTTAAAGTTGTAATGTTATCTTCTATCAAATGATTTTAATCTAGGCAAGAGGTTGCGCTTGCCTACCGCGTGTATAAAAAAGTCCGATGTTGTCTTGGTAATATATAATGTGTTAACATCTTTTAACGACATATGTTGTTGTTATACGTACTCCTTTGGCGATAGTTTAAAACCCTTAGAGCACTAGGTACCCTGGTGCCATCCCGCTAGTGCCGTGGGGAAAAAGGCTGTCACATCAGCACATTTTCCTATATCACCAGAATTCACAACAACACCAAAAACCCCATCCCTCATATAACACCAGTTTCTGGTGTCGTCGTGCACCCTTTAGCCCCACATATATTTTTTGTTTTTTTTTTCATTTGTTTAAACATATTTACATAATTCAACACATTTAACTAAAATTAAAATTTTTCATTAACAAAAAAATAATAATAATAAATAAAAAAAAATACATTAAAATTTTCATTATCACACACTTATTAATCATTACCGACTCCACTTTACACTTAATTACTCGTTGCCAATTCCATATTTCCATTTACTACATGAGAACCATTTAAAATTTTAAACAACGCAATAACCATTTAACATTAGAACCATCATAAGAAAAATAATAGATGTTAAATAAACAACATAACCCATTAGGCCCATGTGCCCAACCAAGTCCAACAAACAAAATAAATTAATTTTTATTGTCACTTACAACCATAACATATTTTAAACCCACGCAATCATCTTCCTCATCCCATTCTCAAAAACATGCGCTTCTCAGATTACTACACTCTAAAAAAAACACGAACAACACAACAAATACAAAAGATCACATCCTTTTAATTTAATTGAAAAAGGATAACAAAACTAGAAAATGCAAAAAAAAAAGGGGGGGGGGGGGGGGAAACGCGAGGGACGGTACCCGGCACGCGCTGTCGGGTGGCGTTTTCCGGGACCATCTCGGCTGGTCATGACGGCTTAGGACTCGAAAACGTGAGGGCCGGTACCCATCTCGTGCTGTTGGGTGGCGTTTTGGGGGAAAACGTAAGGGAAAACGCAGGGTACCTTAGGCTCTTAAAGTGGCATAAAATAATTTTTCTCTATTAATCAATTCAACTTATTATTAAATCGAGTCAGTTCTTTATTCCAACTCCTTACAGTTTGAAGCAGTCACTATAAAACAATCTACCGTTTTTTTTTCCCTCCAAGTATTTTTTTTTTTTTCCTCTCCTACAAATAAATAGTTAGATTTTAAATAACAAATAGATACACAAAAGGTAAAGTTATAATTTTAAGGGAGTTATAGATAACCAAACCTTTTTTTTAACAAGTAGTGTCAACACATTTCACACTGTGCGCTGTAATATGCTATGAATACGTCATTTGTAAAATACACATTTTACAAACGTGTTACTGTTAAAGGAATAGTAATACACTTGTCAAATATAATACACTTGTCTTTCGCTACCAACTTTCTAATCAAACAAGCTGCTAGATAAGTTAACTGTCAAATTTATGCAAAAGTGATAGGGGGGCACAAATAAATGGTTTGCTTCTCTTAACACCAGTTGGCACGCATATTTCCACTTATCTTTATGACCATTTAACTTTAAATTGCCCCTTAATATTAAAAACATATAAGGTGGTAGTGTTTAGTTCGTGAATTTAAAATTTCAAAATTTCATATTCTGATAAATTTCAATTTTTGAGGATTTAAAATGTTAGAATTTAAAACAACTTTACGTGTTCAGTTGACATATAAATTTATAACATTTTTTGAAAGATGTCCTAATGTTTGTTATTGCAAATTTTCTTAGTAAGTCAGATTTACTTTAGTTCTTAAAAAAATAAAAAAATAAAAACCGTCGAAAATCATAAATGAAAAGAAAAGGAAAAAAAAAAGATAAAAATAGTATTTTGGTCATCTCTAAAAAATATTGTGTTTCCTTCACTTTTTTTAGGTTTCTAATTTGCCTCATGTTATCAATTTATGAAATTTTAATATCTTTCATTTGACATACCAAACACGCTATTTCAAAAAATTTAAAATACAAATACTATGAAATCCCTCAATATATCCCTCCAACGCACCCTAAAACATTTCCTTTTGAGTCAATTAAGAGACAAACTCACAAACATGCATATAAGTTTATCAAGCTATAAACCTAAATAAAATCAACTATAAGATGCTATCTTGAAATCATTTATTTTATTCACAAAAGTGCGAAATCAGTACTAAACCAAATATATTATCGTAAGTTAAAATGTATATTTAAAGCTCCACGACAACGAACAAAGTCAAAACTTCTCATTTATCATAAGATAGCACGGTGCATTTGGCATATGGGATGTTATAGGGTAATTTTTGCACACAAGTTTAGAAATGACATGCCAAACTGCACTCCCATGTCATGTTATCGGTCATAATGTGATCTTTTTCACATCTCGTTTTTTTTTTTTTTTTTTTTTTTTTAATTGAGTGAGATTTTTTTTATATGATGGTGCGTTTTAAAACTTTTATCAAAGAGATTTATGTTTAGGGCTGAGCATCGGGCCAGATCCTGACCCGACTAATCTTGATCCCGAAAGTCACTTATATCGTAAATCGAATACCGACCCGAACGTAGTTGGTTTTTGGCCCGACCCGTCTCGAAAGTAGTCGGTTTTTGACTTTTTGCTTGTATTTTGTCGGTTTTTGGCCCGTCCTGACCCATCCCAAATCCCGAAAATGCTAAAATTCCATCCTGACTCCCGACCCGAGAAGCTATTATTCGGTTTTGGGACTATCGATTTATGTTAGGATCGGATCGGTTGTCGGGACTCGGGCGGTTTTGCACACCCTATTTATGTTACAGTAATATTAAAGATCATGTGTTAAGATTGTGTACTCGCAAGATTGGTAATGGTGCCTCTACCCGTTTTTAGGAGGATTCTTGGTGTGGGAATCAGCCTCTCAGATTTATTTTCCCACGCATATATATATGCTCGATACTAACAGAGTGTTCTATTGCAAATAGACTTTCTATTCTCATTTCATGTTCTGCTCTTAGACGTTCTCCAAAAGATGATGGGGCTGAATTGGCCCAACCTACTGCCTTGCGTGCTATGATTGGTGATGTTGTGCTATCAGATGATTCTGATTCTTGGAAGTGGTCTCTTAATGCCTCTGCTGGGTTTTCAGTTGCGAGTGTGCGTTCCTTGGTGGGTGATCATACCTTAGACGTGGATATGTACGCTACTAAATGGAACCGTTGCATTCCTATTAAAGTTGATGTTTTTCTATGGAGAGTGATGCTTAATAAAATCCCTTCTAGGGTAAATCTTGATAGGAAGGGCATTGATGTTGGTTCGGTTCTATGTCCCATTTGTCAAGATGATGTTGAAACGGTTAACCACGTTTTCTTTTCTTGTGATATGGCAAAGGATTTGTGGGCTTTGTTGGCTAGATGGTGGAATTTGGACATTCTAGTTTTTGATAACATTTTTGAGTGGTTCGAGTGGCTTTCTTCTCTTCATGTCTCGAATATGGTGAGGTTGGTTCTCGAAGGGGTAGGGGGGACTCTCATGTGGTTTATTTGGCGCTTTCGGAATCTTTTGGTCTTTTCGAACCCTCCTCTTAAGAAAGCGTTGCTTTGGGATCTTATTGTTTCCCAATCATTCTTGTGGATTTCTTCTAAAAATCTTAAATTTAATTTTAGTAGGGTTGGTTGTCTGCAAAACCCCGTAGCTAGCTTTGCTTCTTTGTAATTTCTTTTTATAGCTTTTGCTATAGTTTTTATAATATATCGCAGTTCAAAATATATATATATATATATTACCGTTTATAACACCCCTGTAAAACCAAGTGCATCCACCTCTCTAAAAATCATATACGCTACATTGTATAGAGCTTGTGGACCACATCACTTGGCCAAATCGACTTATTATTCTGGTAAAGCCCTATGCTATATTAGGCCGGACTTTTGTTTAGGACTTTCATGACAGGCTATCTATGGTCAGACCAGGACGCACGGTGCTCCGTGCATCTTAGCTGTAAATTGCTATGTGGGGTTTATTAATATTATACCGTAAATTTAAGACTACTTTTTTGTTGTATTTTCAAGTGTAATACCATCATACACAAACGTCCATAAGTTCTGTCATATAAAAACAGAAACGTCCATCCGATTGTATCGTGTTGTGAGTTGTGACTATACTTTTAATTCAATAGAACAATCTACATGTATGATCTCGGCTTTTTAACTTGAAACAGGAGTATTCAAAAGTTTATGCTAAACAATTCTCGCACATACCATTAAATTTTACTCCAAATAGTCGATTTTTTATTCCAAATACAATGATAACGTATCTTTTTCATATTATGCATTTATCTGACCACTGTTCTTGACCTGTGGCTGAGAATGTAAGCTAACAAAAGTTGGTTGGAGGATAAACAGCACTAATGTCTTTCCTTTCTCGTACGTCTATTGTTTTGGGCCATTTGAAACTTGTGGGAAATGTAGAGTGAAACGTAGCTTTGTCTTGTCCATCCACGTATACCATAATTATCTGGCCAACTTGCTATCTACAGCCATTCGGACCACATTTTAAATGTCTGGTTCTCATAGTTCCCACCCTAAATGCTCCATTCATGTGATCATGTCGTATAACATCATGGAATCAAAAATATCTGCAAGTTTCAATCTATAAAAAGACTACCATAAAAGACAGTATTAGTCTTATCAAATGCTATTTGAGGTATATTAAGTTATTAACTAATTAGTATAAGGTCTAAACTCGTTATCAATACGATACTTGAAATTAAGTATACATATGATAGTGACCGAAAACTGTAATTTGATGATAAGTTTATGTTCGTAATCTTAAAATAACCAATATACTATACAAATTAAAAAGCATTACATACGTGTTTGCAAGTGCATAAATAATTTGCCACTACGACTTTTTGACAGATGCATCATGCACGGCATGTTAATGACCGTAATTTCTTCTTTACAAAGTCTTATTTGATTACTTCAATTCATCCCTCGTGTTATTGGCCTATTAGAGAAACC
Source organism: Artemisia argyi (assembly GCA_030686995.1). Classification (NCBI taxonomy): domain Eukaryota; kingdom Viridiplantae; phylum Streptophyta; class Magnoliopsida; order Asterales; family Asteraceae; genus Artemisia; species Artemisia argyi. The sequence goes on along the minus strand of CM060697.1, from coordinate 160,505,319 downwards.
CAGATTGAATAATGATAATCATATATACTAAATAAAAGCGTCCTTTCGGGTTTTGAAAGTCAACCTAAGAACAATTAACAAATTATATTATTGAGCATGACATTGTGGATTCATTATGTTCAAAATAACAAACCAATAAGCAACTAAGCATAAAAGACTTGTCTAACCATTGATAATAACGAATAGTCAGTATTAAACAAATTAAAGTTGTCTATTAAGTCACATGTGATTTTTGGAATTTGAATCAATTTGGCTTTTTTTAAATTGTGCCGCAAGGTATATGATACTCCCTCCGTCCCATATTAAATGTTCTATTTGACTTTTTGAAATCTTACTTTCTCAACTTTGACTTTAAAAATTTTTGTTTTTTTAATATAATACTTGATAAAAAATGTATGAATGGATTAAGTTCTAAATGTATTTTCATTGCGTATAATTTTTTCAAATATTATATAACACAAACAAAAATATTTAAGGTCAAAGTTGATAAAGGAAGACTTGAAAAGTCAAACATGTACATTTAATATGGGACGCATAAAAGTTATCATAGTTAAATGCTTGATGATATTAATAATTTCTTAGTTTTTCTTTTTAAGTTTACCTATATATTATATATAATAAATTTACTTTACAGCATAGTTTATTAACGTATGCACGTACATTACAATTCACAATTAAATAAAAGAGTGCAAGGGTGTTTGCGCATATAGGTTTGCGCGTTATCATACACATGTAAAAATCAAAGAAACTTAAAATGAAAAAATGTCATAAGACGGTGCTCGCAAGAATGAAGCGCGCATTATGGTCTGCGCACGTACCGCCACATGACAAATTCACAATCAACCCCCAACAACGAAATGGGTCGAATTTATTGCGCGTTTGTCTCAGTTTTCGTAACATACATTGAAAGTGTTGAATTTCGTGACACAAATATGTAACGAGGATAAAAAATCTAACAACTTTTAATAAATGGTCAACTTTTGCAACTTTTGTGAAACCAAAAGTCAACTACAAAAGTCATATTCACAAATAATAAAACAAGGGACCTACAAAAATGACGGACTTTTATTTGCCGCGTAAAATAATAATATATATAGGCTGTAGTATATATAGAAGCCAGTTGCACTTGTTCAATTTCCCAACACTTTCCTCCTTTTATTCCTCCTCTTCATCTTCTCTGTTTTGTCGGAGATCTTGTCGCCACACCAAACATGAAGAAGTCATCTTTCTTTGCTGCCTCTGTCGCTGCTGTCTCCGCCACAACCGCCATCACCGGTTCCACTATCAACATCCAAACATCTCACCAGGTATATATCATCAATCAATTTTTTTTTTTTTTTTTTTTTTTTTTTTTTTAACGCAATTTTCACAACCTGCACCTCTGATCTCATATGTCTGTGACAAGGCTTGAACCATAACTTTTAGGTATTGTATTTGTAGTCACTAGTCAGGGTGGGTCCTTAGACCTTAGGTACAGGGACATTTATGAAATTTTACGGCGTAATGCTAATTTATAAAAAGAAAAAACTTTTACTATGGTCTCAAAGAATATTTTTCTGGTTTTGTATAATTTTTCGTAAATACAGCTGGTTAAATTGTGTCTTGTAGTTATATTACATTATTACCCCGTAGTTTATCATATTACGGCGTAATGTCAATTTTTATTTAAATAAAAAAAATATAAAAGAACAACTTTGATTTTTTCTAAATATACATGGTCCAAAAAAATTATGTTTCTCGTTTTGTATAATTTTTTGTAATTTACTCCGTAGTTTATCATGTTACGGCGTAAGATTCATGTGGTTAATATTAGTTTCTTTTTTGTTTTGTTTTGTTTATATAGGAACATGGAGAGCCAAACAAACGCGATGAAAAGAATTGTTGCTCGGAGAAATTTGCGCCTAGGTTTGATGGATTAAGGTTTATCGAAACACTAGTTACTGCTCATCGATAACAAATATTAATAGTGGTTTGTATTCTCAGATTTGATGAGAGATCTAATTTAGATGGATTAATTTTGTTGTTTCTTGTGAAAGAAGTTTGTTTCTGTTTTTCCATGTTTGTGTGTGAAAGATGGGATTGGGCCAAATGCCTTATTTTTAACAATATTATTATTTTTTAGTATTTTACTGCTGGATCGATTTGGTCCACAAATTAGCATCTTCGTAAGTTGTAAGCTGATACCAAGTATTTTGCTTTTGCGTTTCTTTTTAGCTTAGAGTTTAAATTTGATGGAAGTATATTCTTTTTAAATGCTTTTTGATAAGTATAAAAAGGATTCGATATTGGTACATTTAAAATACTAAGTAATACTACCTCCGTCTCAATTTATTTGTTCACTTTTGATTTTCAAAGTCTTTCTTTGTTAACTTTGATCTTAAATATATTTGTTTTTGTTATTTAATATTTGATGCAAAATATATAAATAGATTGAGTTTTAAGTGTATTTTTAATCTGTATAATTTTCATCAACTATTATACAACACAAATAAGAATATTTACGGTTAAAATTGACAAAGAAAGACTCAAAAAGTCAAAACTGGACAAATAAATTGGGACGGAGGGAGTATCTTTTTAACCTTTTTTATTTTAATAATTTCATTTTTATTATTAAATCGCAAAATAAAAAAAATGACACAAAAAATGTAAAATTTGATAATTCAAAAGTAGTGAAGTACCAAAAATAAGGAGCAAAAAACTATAAAAGAATGTTTTGTCATATTAATAAAGTGAGTAAAACTGTAAGCATGGATCAAAAACTATAAAGTTAGACAAGTAAGAAATAATGAAAGACAAAAGATACGAAACAAAAATAACATAAAACGTTGTCTTGTCATGTCAATAAAGTGAGTATTAGATGTATTTTAGGAGAAAATGGTATCAATAGTATCACCCGTATAAAAATGCATTTGAGTCGTTCTTCATGAGTATGTAGTTGACCAAAAACCGAAACAATAAAGCAGCTAAGTGTCTAGTGGTTTGACTATGATGGCTTTGTTTGGTGTCGAGCTTATAAGAGAGAGCCTGAAGTTCTAAAATAAAAGTTTTTATACTTACAAGTCATTGTAGTTTTGAGAAATATCTTATGTTGATCACTCTACGTTTTTTCCGTCTATTCCACTCACTTTACTTTTTATTTAATTTTTAAAATCATTATTATACTTTTGAATAATATACATTTAAGTCATTATCATTGAAGTGATAAACGATATTGTCCACATAATCTCCATGTAAGCAACTCTCATCCACCTCATCATCTTAGTGACAAATCATTTTCATGAGCCCATTTGACTTCCATGTCATTTTGTAACATAGTATTTCACTATTTCTTATAAGCTAGGCTTTCGCGTTATTTTTTCTACTAGTTACTTTTGATAGCAAATGTAATCTTTCCTAACATAGTTTTGTCAACGTTTAGTGTTAATTTAGTTGTGATATAAGACTACATATTCATCTTTAATTTTTTTTTTCATCGGTGCCTTCAAGTCATCATATAAAAGGTCAAAATATCTCTGCAAAAAGGTGAAGATCAGTGAGATCACCCTGGTCTCACGCATTCTAAGGATGCCGACTGGACCTTCCCCCAATGACTCGGCCTCAGGCAATGAGCACCTGTCCCAGTGACTGTACTTATCAGGAGATGGGTTATGAACCCTTGGCCATTTTCTGCAAGAGGACCCTCACTGACCAGTCAATCTGAGCATTTATGGTGAGGGGATGGTGTCAATTGGACTTTAGTGCCAAGGAAGAGGTTTGAACCCGGGTTTATTGACTCGGGCCCAAACACCCTTACAATTGGACTAAAGCTCCAATGACAAAAGGTCAAAATATCTATCTACCTCCTAAACTTAAAATCATATTTCATACATCGTCTTTAAATATTGGGTCATTATACAAAGTCAATAACATATATCCCACAAGTGGTGAAGAGGTTCAGGACCTCGAGTTCGGCAGTGGCACGGGTTACAAATTAGAAAGACGCTAGTGGAAGGACATGGAAAGATATTCGTTGTTACCATTGACTTTGGTAAGGGGTACCAGTAGTCAGGGTGGAGGTGTTTTTTTTGTTGATAGTCAGAGTTGAGGAGATTTCTAGTGAGGTTGACTGCGGTGATTTTCAAATATGGTGATAAGAGTGAAAGGTATCATGAAAAAGAAGAGCTCTTCATTTGGGCCCATAAGTGTCACATCACTTTAACATTACCAATTCAAAATATACCTTCTATCATAACACAAAACAAACTCTTTATTTGGGCCTTACCAACGTTCTATATAACCGTTTATTTTGCAACATATCTCTGCAAAATAGTTTGTCGTATTTATTTCATCTGGGCGACGAGAGAAGCTACGACGAGCAACGAAGAAGGGTAGGGGTGTGGCGGCGAGGGGTGGCGAAGGGTGGTGAGCAGCCACATATGAACGGCGAGCTCAATCTTGCCATGATACCGTTCGCTCTAACACTAATGAGGATTATGTTGCGAAGAGTAATGACAAGTTAGAGAATTATGTCATATATTTGTTCTTTAACTTTAATCGGGATGTCACATATCTAACTTTTGGCACCAAATATTGATACATGGATGAGGATTGTTTTTTTGACTCTAAATAAACAATTTTGGCAGTGGAGTGAGTGGAATAGAAGAAAAAATAGTAGAGGACTCATTTAGACATTTTTCAATAGTATAGCGACCTGAGAGTGTCATAATCTTAAAATAAGCTAGCTTGTAAAATAAGTTTTATTTGTCACACAGGTTTATGAAAGATTTTATAAGTCATAAGCTTTCATAAGTTAAAGCCAATTGAAACGGGCTTATGGGGGATTATAGTTAGTCAAATTACTTAAATACTTTCAAAATATAATGAATTATCACGCAACAGCTGAAAATATATCCGAATTTAATTTGATGTATTTTTATACGATTTTAAATTAGCAAGCTTCAATTCTAACTAATTTAGCCAAACAGCTTTATAAAAATATAAGCTCTAGCTTCCGGCTTATAGTACAAGCTTCAGCTTATATTATAGCTTTGACTTGGCTGTCTATGATTTGTGTGGGAGATCTACCTAGCATTGCGTTAGTCTGGGAGGATATTCTCGCTTAGATTCTACCAATATTGAAGTGCAAATGTGTCATGAGTGTGGTTGGTCGTCTACCTATTGTTGCTTCCACGTATTTCGTGTGGTAAGAAAGAAATAATCGGTTATATGGTAAAGGTGTGAGGCACGCTAAAAAGGTTCGAGACTTGATAGTTGAAGCTGTAAGATTTTAGCTTGCATCTATACATCTTAAGAATAAGCCAAGCGTCGCTAAAATGAAGAAGATCTGGAAGATTGCAAATATGGGAACTAGTATCACATAATGCTTTTCATGGATACAAGAGTATTGTTTTGTATTGTTAATATGTGAATAGCTCTTGTTTCTTAGTCTTGGTCGTTTATGGCTTATGGCTTGAGGTATGTTCAAGTCATATTGATTGCTTTTTGCGTGTCTGAAATGAGGGTTCTTTACTCCTCTCTTAATGTACTAAACGTTATACTTCATGTCGATAATGCTGCTACTAATGTTTATGGAGGACACGTGGAAAACAATGAAAACATCCCTAGTTCGTCCAATGCTGCTCCTTTTTCAAAGAGCACACCTGACATGGTTAAAGATGGAAAAAAAAAGTTGGTAATCCATTTTTTAAGTTTGCAATTTGGTTATTTCGGAGAGTGATAGTGATGATGATGAAGTTCTTGAAGAATACAGTGAAACCACAAGTTTTATGGCAATTGACGGTTCTAAAAGTGGTAGTTGAGTGGGCATGAAGAGCTTGCTGAAACAGTGGAAGAAGGACACCTATGACCAAAACCCTTATGATGATGAGTTTGATGATTGTGGTATGATTGATGCACAAGTAATGCATATGACATTAGTCTCTATGGTCAGCTTAGATAGTTTGTTCTTTTTTATTTTGCATATGTATGACATGTCATTTCTTATGCTAGTTTTAGGTATTAAGCACTGTAGGCGCTTTTGCTTTGCCTTTTTGGACTGAGGTGTGTGACTCACCCACATCCGTTGTGCTTAAATTGTTTTTTTCAGTAATAATATTTTATTGGGGTAACCTTTTTTTTTTTTTTTTTAAAAAATAAAAAATAAAAAAAAATGTTATACTTCATTATTAATATATTTCATCGGGTAACAACCCTTTACCCAAAAAAAAAAAAAAAAATTAACATAAGTTTCAGCTCTAGACCGAAACACAGCTACAGTTCAAACCCATTACGACAAAAATACCGTATGTGATTTAAATATGTTCATATTGACAAATTATAATTGGAAATGCTTTGAATTTTGTAGATACAACTTTAAAAGGACATATAATTACTTTTTCTTTTAATACTGTCTCAATAACTAATTACATGATTCATCTGAATTTGCAAACAATAAAACTTACTGAAAAATAAAAGAATGAAAACACGATCATTCACCTATAATAAAAAAAAAACATCAAAATAGCATAATAGTTTCTCGTGATTGTACCTTTATTATGATCTTTTGGCTCTTGTAATTTCAATTAATAAAGTTTGGTTCAGCTCTGTTTTGCATGACTATAATTACATAATTTAAGATCGAAACTTTAAAATAACATGAGAGGTAAATCACGTAACATAATGGCCGAATGATGGTAGACAAAATTTAAACACATGGAAGTATAGAACTATGTTTTGCCATAATTTACACCATACAAACCATCACTTCCACTTTTGAGTAAAAAAGAAAAAGAAAAGCACCCGTTAAGGTTCTTCAATTTTGTGTAATTAACAAAATATAGGATTTCCGATATCCCAAGATTTAACAAACATCCATGAACGATCGGGAAATGATATATTCAACGAAGATATATAAAATCCGTCTGACAGAACTAACCAAAAACAAGATTGAACACCAAAATGAAACCTATCGCACTCCCGTTGAGCAAGTCTATAGAACACTTCCAAACACTGATATTTCTGACCCCACCAAAATTCACCATCGAAGTGGGAGCTACGATCAAAACTCTCACAAAACGAAAAGTAATAATAATTGTTGGAGGGTATGACATGCTTTCCAAGATCATCATCTTTTGATCTAATATGAGTAACAATGGTATCGGGAGTACCATTAGTAACATATATTTTCCATTTTGTAGTGAAGAAGCAAGCATTTGTAATCGATGAAAATGAAGATGCTATGACGAGAATGATCAAGAAACTATGCATTGTATAAGATCAATGTTCATTTAAACTTAATTTTATAATTTTAAGATGTATGTTTACTTCAAAAAAGTTATGTATTCAACCTTTACAATGGTGGCTTAGGGACTGGTATTCACACAAAATGAATGACACAACTATTAATCCTATGAATTTGACATGCATTTTACACAAAGAAAGTAAACACATTATTCTTTCGATTGTCCAAACAATATACATCATGATATTGTTAGAATATGGACATTATTTTAGTAGACGTATGTTAGGATCGAACTCGAGATCACGGGATTGCACACAATACGTATGAAGAGAAAAAGTAATAATTATTTATAAATGTTATAATTAATTATTAAACACAAAATAAATAATAATAATTAGTATTATTGATTAATGACTAATTATTTATTAAACGAAGATTAGGAAAGTAATACTAGACAAAACATGGAAACAAGAGAAGGTTCTGGAATGTTCCAAAACCGATCGGCCCAAGAGGTTCCCACCTCCTTATGTGCCTTGAGCTCCAAGTTTTGTATAGTATATAAGCAAACCCAAGATGTAGGTTTTTCTCATAACTTGTACACACACATCTTGGTGTTTTCTCTCCTTTTCTTTGTCCCTAGTCGATTCATCAAAACTAATCCCTAAGGGATTCGATTTTTATGATCTAAAAAAGGTTTTGTGTTTTATTACTTGCATAAACTTTTTCTTGAATTAGTACGTGTGTACAAGAACGTGATTCAAACACATTATTGTTTGATTCTTGGATTGAATTACAAAAAGGTAAGGGGTAATTCTTATAATCCTTATAAACCCTAATTAGGGTTCTTGGTTCCAGAAGATTGCATTGATTCTTGTTCGGGCTAGAATCACAAAGGTACGTTTATGATTTAAATAATTGATTAATTAATTACATGTTATTCGATCTATTATAATTGCTTCCGCTCATGCTCACTTTGATGTACTTGGTTTATTTATATGAAGGTCATGATATAATAATTCCAACAGTGGCATCTAGAGCCAGGTTATAATGTGTAATTAATTATCAAAACGCATAAAAATTGGATCTTGATTCGTTTAGTTACATGTTTTTAGGGTTTATTTGTTAGATTCCTAACCCTAATATTTTTATGGGTCGATTGACCTTAAAGGGTTATTACGGTTTATGGTTTTTAATTTTTTAATTTGATTAGAAACCCTAAGATGTCATGTGATTGTTATGCGTTTTAGTAAACGATCTTGGTGCAATATGTTAATTGTTAAGCTTAATCCATGAAAAAGTGCATATTTGCATGGATTTTTATTGTGTTATTATTTAAATTGTTTAAACTGTTTATATATATTAATGGTTAAGTTATATTAAAACATGTAAATTTTAATAGATGTCGAATTGGGGAAGACTCCAATATTAAGTAATCAATTATGTGCTATGTGGTATTTATTTAATTTTGGCTTACGCAATCGATTTATTGATGTATGTGGCTCTTTTTCCAAGAAAAAGAAAGCCCTAATTGAATTTATACGTAATACACCTTGATTTGATTATTAATAGGACTTTTGAATAAGATTTACATGTGGCTACATGTTTTTATACATATTTAAATTGTTATGATTATGTATATGTGTTTATTTAGTTGTTTTATTTTTTTATTGTATAATTACTTGTTTTGTTTATTTATTGTGTTAGACATGTTTATATAAACGAAAAGGGTAATTTTTTGAATAGAAAAATAATACGGACTAAATAATGGCAAAATTGTTTTGTTTTTTTAAGAGGTTAAATCTCAAAGGATTGGTTGATTGATGTTTTTGTACGTAATGGTTAAATAGGCTCGACCGAAGTTTACACACTATAAGATGGGTATAAGGATGGCAACGCATTAAATTGTGGCCTTAGATAGACAACATTCTGTCTTAACGCTCGTTTGTGTGTAAATTAGACTTACCGAACAACCATTACATGTACATTGTCATCTTAAGGGTGAATAATCCACAATTCCACAATGATTATCCGAAACACTAAGCTTTCGGGCTTATGCAAAAGTACGATATAGTGGACGATAATTGATGGTTATTCTTTAATTGGTGAACCCGATACCTCAATCAAAACTTTATTATTTTACTCTTAGCTAATTGGTAATAAAAATGTTTTGTAAAACCAATGTTATGAAGTTGTATGCATGCTTCTTCATACATTATTTTGATCACATCAAAATAGTTATACCCTTATAAAATTAAGTCGAATGCCATCTAATTAAGAACACTTGAAGTTGTAATTTACGTCATGTGAGACTTGGCGAGATTGCAATGGAGAGGTAAATTTCATAAATTCATTGCTAGCAGATCAACTGATGTGATGGATTTATGAGTTTGCAGTTTTTAAGTTAGACGACTTAAATTGAGTAGGAAGTGAGACTTGGACTCAAGGCATTAAGATGGGGATCAAACATGCTTACAATACAAATGTTTTGTGATTGTAAATCCCATAAATCTAGGAATTGCAATATGATATTGGCAATTATTGTTCGACAATTACCTTGTTGAATACTATCATTACTAGCAGATCAACTGATGTAATGGTACTATGTCAATTTAGGATCCTAGCTTTAAGAAAATACTATGGTTTATATGAATATTTGCCAATGGGTATTTTATTTTCTTAAAGATCTAATTATCGAAAATACTGAAATTGAATTTTGTAATTCGTTTTAATGTATTAATGCAACGTTCAAACCGTAAACATATTTTGGGCTTTGGTAAATTGATCTAGTTCTGTTTTCAAACAAATGTTTGATTAAGAAATATTTACTTAAAAAACAAAAGAAGTCTCCTTTCTATGAAGGAAGAGTGAGACACAATCCTATTCCTTTTCATGAATGAGAAAGGATAATAGGAATATTAGATATGTCTAAATTCTAATATAACTCATAGCAAATTTTTTTTAATGGTTAAGAAAATTGCATATATTTTCCATAGGGATTTTATCATCCTCATTCAGTGATCAAATTCTTAGTAACAAATATGATATTTGGTTAACAGAAAATTATGTATGACATTTTATAAGTTATTATAATTAGAAGCTAGACTAATTACTGCAAAATGTTTAAAAACAAACTAGTTGTTTTGACTATTTTAAAGGTGCTACATACATTGTAGGATGGTAGACCTATTAAGGAAGAAATTGCATGCCCAATTTTTCAAGTTAATAGCATTTGGTGGATAGTCCATCATTTACGTAGTAGAATACACTTTTAGTACATAAGTAATTGTTACGTATGGACATTTAAAGGTGTGGGAAAGCTAAAAGCACACTATTTTCTTTTACTGGATATGAAATATTTACAATGTTGTCAAATTCAGTGGGAGTATTGTGTACTTATCACTGAATAATGAATTATTGTAATGATCTTTAATTCAGTGGGAGTTACAAGCTTTGATATCTTGGTAGCTAAAGATAATTACTTTCCAAGTGTAGACACTCATACTTTTAAGGATAGTCTTGTACGTTTCCTTACTAGACATTGTTGTATTACATCTACTTGTTATGCTAAAAATATAATGACACAATCATATTGAACACATAAACAAATGCATGGCATGTTGTTTATCAACTATATGAGGTTATTCCATGCACAAGTGGGAGAAATGTTATCTTTATTGTGTGCAAGAAACAACTCATAAAGATATGATTTAATAGATTCTCTTGACTACAAGGTAAGAGAATAAGGTTCTAATATTAATTCTAGAAACACTTGGTGTCACAATTTATGTTATGTAAGATCTTAACTAGATTGCAACAACAAGGTGAATTTCATATTTCATTACTAGCAGATCAACTGATGTAATTGAACTATGAGAATTTGTAGTTTCTAAATCAGAATAATGTTCTGATATGAATTATACTAGGCTAATTCAAGAAACACTTGGTGTTACAATTTATGTTATGTGAGAACTTAACTAAATTGCAACAACAAGGTGAATTTCATATTTTCATTACTAGCAGATCAACTGATGTAATTGAACTATGAGAATTTGCAGTTTCTAAATTAGATACATATTAGAACATGTGTCAATATGATTGCAAGACTACTTTAATTTGTAGATTTATGAATTCATGGAATGACATAAATTAATTAAGTAATCTAATGCTACTTCAATCTAAATATTTATGTGTTATTGGAATGACATAAATAAATGAAGATATAATGTTATTTACATTATTGTGAAGTAATAAATTAACTTGAAATTACTATTGAAACCAAAAGATGGTGTTCATAATTACTTTAGTTAAACATGTTTATGTTTCATTGTAAAGATATAAACATAAAGTCTTTTAATTGTTACAAGACTTATAATAAAGTAAGACGTTATCTTGTTGTGTCTTTTAATTAAGACATATACATGAAATTATTAATTGTTAAATAACTTATAACGTATAGTGGGATTATAACAGTTTATGTTTTCTTGTAAAGACATGGACATAAAGTGACTTTGTAAAAGTACTTGTGTTATAAGGCATGTAATTGGCTTGAAAATTATTATACCATTAAAATGAATTAGTTGGTAAATAGACAAGTCAAAACGAATATGGTTATCTTAAATATTGTTAGATTGTCTTGCAATATTGATACTAATGAAATATCAAATGTTTATGGTATGTTCAGTTAGGAAAATCAAACTCTTGTTATATTGTTTGATTAAAGATAACTATGACTTCTTTTCTTCCAAAAGTTATCAAGGTTAGAATGTTGAGTATGACTTGGACATATTTAATAAAACTCCAACCTAGAAGATTAATAAGACATTATCATATGATGAAATGTGATGAATCACATTAAGTCTTAAATTGAAGTTCTAAATTTGTTTAACTGCTTATGAAGAGGTTATTAACAAAGTAAAGTCAGGAACTGTTAATATGTATTTGTAATATCCCAAAAGAGAACATTGTATTGGTTCTTTATTTGCTAAGTATTTAAAGATAGTCTTTAAATTGCTAAAAGCAAGTGGGAGTGTTGATCTTTAATAGATAAAATTGCAAGATACATAATCTTCTAAAATACACTAGTAAATATCATGATGAAGTTTGACATTTAAATGTTAAATCTCAAAATGATAAAGTTTGATATTTAAATGTTAAATCTCAAGATAATGGAATTATCATTCACAGAATAGCAATATATCTCAGATATTTGATTAATATGCTGAGGGCTATGATTTACAAGATTATTGTAAACCTGATAATCATTATGATACATTACCAAATATGAAGTTGGGTAAAGTATACATAATATGAATGATTAAGATGCTGTCCATAAAGATAATCAATTTTTGAAATTTGATTTATCTTAATAGTAAGACTAGAAAATGAAGATGAGTTTCTTCAAAGATTTGGTAACCTTTTTTGGTTTAAATCTTTGTATAGAAATCATATGGACAATGTTGTACACGTATTTAATGTATGTTTTATGACAAGATTATTAATCACATTTAAACAATTAACTGTGATTGAATATTCTATTATAAACACATTAAATATATAAAGATTATGATTGTCATATTTAGTTTCATTTATATGAAATTGACAATAGAATATCAAAACTCTTTCATGAGTGATTACTTGAGCGAGGACGATAAGTAATCAAAAGGAGTTTATGAATTTAAATAAATCTTTGGAAGTGTACATGGTGCAATAATCCATGGATGGATAAATGCATGCATCTAGAAGATTACTCTTATGTTTAATTATTAAATTCATGTTTTGATTTATAATTGAAATAAGATAATTTCTAAGTATTCCTAAAAGCTAGTGGGAGTATTATGTTTAATTTCTTAAATCATATATGTTGTGGAACATATGAAAAGTAATATTCCATATAAGTAAATGTTAAGTCTTAGAATGGAATGAAACTTTACTTGTAAGATTTAGGAAATAAGACATATAACCTTGGAATCAATGTTAATTGTTGAAACATATGCGGTAAATATATCTAATATAACATGATATATTATTTAGAAAGTCTAAATAGTTATGTATGACATGAATAAAATTTAAGTATGACTCAAAGATTTTTCATGTACATCATGTTTTGTTGTATCATGCTTGATTACAAGATGATTTGGCAATATTAATATCTAATTAAAAGTTATTAGATAACTTGTGTAATATTCTAAATGAATACGTTTGATTATAGAATCACATCCTAAATCTGGAACAACTTCCAAATTCTATAGATGTACAATTTTTCAATTGTTGTGAAAATTGTCATAGTTAACAAACTTGAAAGTTTGAAGGGCATCAAACATTACACAATAGATATTATGGTTTACGGAAAGTTTAATAGCATATTGTTATTGCATACAATGATGCTAATGAAATTGAGATGACACTCAATACTAGTCATGGTAAAGATTTTATCTTTGACTATATGAACTAGTTATGCTTACTAAAAGCATAGTTGCATTATACATTAAAAGAATAAGAATACTTTAAACTTTAAAAAGTTTGGGAGTTTAATTATCATAAATTGGTGGTTAAGGATGTTTCACATTTTATGAAATATGGCATTGTCAAAATAGTTGAGTATGCACATATAAGAATTTCAATAGTTGAATTCTTGAAATAAGTATTCTTAAAATTCCGATAGATCAAAGTTGGATGATTTATGTCTTGTCAACAAGTATGAATGTCATTGCTTGAGACATAATCCATCAACAAGAGTTATCATGCATTGATCTATTTAGTATTTGGATAAGGGATGTTAAACAATTATTATAATAAATTGAAATACATGGTATGTTTAATTTATAATATATTGTATCCTATATTTGTATGTTTAAATCCATGAATAAAGGTTATTCTTAAATTGTCTGTTGTCAGTTAATAATATGGGAATATTATTAAATCAAGACAAATCTGAAGGTTGGTATAATATACTTAAAGTATATTGATGCGTAGTCATGCCATTTCAGATGATATTCGATGATACTGAATATAGGACTTATCCCAACTATATGATGTTACTTTATGGATTTAGTTATTAAGTAAATCATGAGAAGTTATCCTCAGACTTGAGATGCAAGATAAGTGTCATGAATGTAGTACATTTTTGTGGAATAACTTAACGCTATACGTAATTGGTAGTCATAAGGGTTGTTTTCGAAAGTGTTACAAAGTTTGTGGGTTTTGCTTGTAGTCAAGATAGAATTTGTTCCTTCAAATTTATTTTTGGAGTTTAATACTGCTGGGCCCCTCGTAGGGTTGGTAAGATGCATGTACGGCCGTACCCAAGATCTCCCCTGAATATGTTCAGAAGATTTGGTAATCTTGATCAATCATAAATAACGAGAAACAGAATGGTTAAATTAAGGAATGACTTTAATCCATATACTTATTAACGTGGTATTAGAAACAAAATGATAATAATAATGAGAAATCATTAAAAGGTTTTTCCAGGAGCCTTACTCGAGATCGTACTAGAGGCATCGGCGTGTTGCAAGACGCTAACCAATGTGATTACACTATTAAAATATGTCCAAGTGGGAGCTGTTAGAATATGGACATTATTTTAGTAGACGTATGTTAGGATCGAACTCGAGATCACGGGATTGCACACAATACGTATGAAGAGAAAAAGTAATAATTATTTATAAATGTTATAATTAATTATTAAACACAAAATAAATAATAATAATTAGTATTATTGATTAATGACTAATTATTTATTAAACGAAGATTAGGAAAGTAATACTAGACAAAACATGGAAACAAGAGAAGGTTCTGGAATGTTCCAAAACCGATCGGCCCAAGAGGTTCCCACCTCCTTATGTGCCTTGAGCTCCAAGTTTTGTGTAGTATATAAGCAAACCTAAGATGTAGGTTTTTCTCATAACTTGTACACACACATCTTGGTGTTTTCTCTCCTTTTCTTTGTCCCTAGTCGATTCATCAAAACTAATCCCTAAGGGATTCGATTTTTATGATCTAAAAAAGGTTTTGTGTTTTATTACTTGCATAAACTTTTTCTTGAATTAGTACGTGTGTACAAGAACGTGATTCAAACACATTATTGTTTGATTCTTGGATTGAATTACAAAAAGGTAAGGGGTAATTCTTATAATCCTTATAAACCCTAATTAGGGTTCTTGGTTCCAGAAGATTGCATTGATTCTTGTTCGGGCTAGAATCACAAAGGTACGTTTATGATTTAAATAATTGATTAATTAATTACATGTTATTCGATCTATTATAATTGCTTCCGCTCATGCTCACTTTGATGTACTTGGTTTATTTATATGAAGGTCATGATATAATAATTCCAACAGATATAATGATAACTAGCCATGTATATAAATTAAAAGCTTGCGGCATAGCAAAAGGAGCGGGTCAAGTTGAATAACGGGTTAAAACAAGTTTTGTTTAAAATGAGTCACTTAAAGAATGGGTCAAACGGACTCGGATTGGGTTGTCCTACTAATGTTAGCTTTAATAAAAACCAGTATGTTGAACATAACTTGTATATTCGTTCACAAAAATACATGACTATATAGTTATTTGCAACAAATAATCCCACAATATCGTGAAAAAATCCTAGTATTTGCTAGAACAGTACGTTTTAGTTTCTCTGAGTTCTCTTCTTTGATGGGTATATCTCAAACTACATATTAAGCTTTGCCACAGTAAAAATATTTTTATGTCGAGGATCTTTTTTGAGCGGTAAGTATTTAATTTTATGCTAGAAAGAGGTTTACAGAAAAATTCCAAAAGTGTAAAAGAGAATTGAATTGAATTCAATACCCAATTAATATGAAAGAGACTTGCAGCTTAAAAACATTTAAAAACATACTGTATAATGGTAGAAGAGATGATCTACAAGACTACATGCCTACACCAATTCAATAGCAAAAACTGCAACATGAGAACACCTTGTCCTTAACAATGTTATTTTTTCGCATACACATTTTTCTTGTTCGAACTCAGCTTTCATACATTAATACCATCACATTTAATTTCCGGGCCTTAAGCTTCAATGCCAATAAAGCTTATATTTAAAATCATGACAAAGAAAATATAATTTAACAAAAATGATAAGTGGACCTAATACATGGACCTAAAAAAAGACCTAATGCATAAATGAATTGTATAATTTATGCATTGTACAATTCATTTATACATTAGGTCTCTTTTTAGGTTCATGTATTAGGTCCATGTATCAAATCTCATAATTTAATGAATAGATAGTAAATAAATAAATGCATCTAACAAATTGACTACCAATAAAGACCAGGTCTCCAAATTTTCTTTGCTATTAAGGTTTAACATATGGGTTTTTCTAACTTGTATCCCGGAGTACAAGTTAAGGAGATATAAAAAATACATCAGTTGCTCAAAAAGTACACAAGTTGCCCAGAAAGTATATCAGCTCAAAAGGACAGTGTACTTTTGCAGTCCTTCTGTTGTACTTTTTTTGGCAACTTGTGTACTTTTGAGCAACTTTGTATATTTTTTTGGGCAACTTGTGTACTTTTTATGTTTCCTCAACTTATATCCCGGAATACAAGTTAGAAAAACCCTTAACATATACATCTCTATCACTCTATGTTAATTACTCCAAGGTTTAACAAGCGACCACACAGGATCCGGAAATGATATATTCACTGCGGATATATAAAATCCGTCAGGACGTACCAACCAATAACAATACTCAATACCTCGGAACCTGTCACACTTGTTTCGCACAAGGTTACCGAAAACCTGCAAGGACTGGTATTTTTGACCCCACCAAACTTGACCATCGAATATTGTCCCACGATCAAATCTATCGCAAAATGACCAATGATAGTCACCATTGGAAGGGACAATATGATTTCCCATATCATCATCTTTTGATTTAACATGAGTAACGATATCACTAGGAGTGTTGTTAATAATATACATTCTCCATTTTTTAGTAAAGAAGCAAGCATTTGTGATAGATGCAAATGAAGATGCTATGACGAGATAGATTAAAAGGGTACGCATAGTAAAAAGAAATTCGAGAAAAACGTTATTTCATAAATTATAAGAACTTGTTGCAATGTATGTTATGTTCTCAGCCTATATATAAACAGAAGAATTAGTACCAGTACTTTGAACAAAATGATATTTGAGACAACTATTAATGCTAGGATTCATATAATTCAAGGTTTATTTATTTATTTATTTTGACTTGACTTGACTTTAACTTTATGATATTTTTTGTTGTCTTCAGAATATTTCGAGTTTTGGTCAAATGTCATACATATTGGAGAACATAGCATTAGAGATTACGTGACATGAACTTTATTGCATTCAATGGTAATTGATAAAGTCAATTCTAAAAAATAAAGGCTCATGATACGCACTACTAACTTTTTATTCTTTCACCAAAATCTGTGCATTACAGTTTTGTACGATGTGTTCTGCAACTTGTATAAAATGGTGTTTTCATCCAAAAATAATAATTTGCGAATCAATCCCCAATAACAGGTAACATTTTCAAGTGTAATTTGATTCTGATAATTAATACAAAACAAAAGTGCAATTTGATTATAACACACCCACGCGAGAGCACGTACACATGTTTGTGGTGTTTGTCTAAAAACGAATAAAAAAGATAGAATTAGTTTTTCGTTTTCAAATGAAGAAACTAAAACACATGTAAAAAAATTTATTAGATTAATCAAGCTTTACTTTTTTATATAGGAAATGTTTCATATTTGTATCAAACTAGGATTGTAAGCCGCGCGTTGCCGCGGGAGTCGGATTTTAAGTGTGGTGCCGTTAAAAAAAAAAAAAAAAAAAAAAAAAAAAAAAAAAAAAAAAACTGTAGCACTGTAGCAAAATTATTATTTTAAAAAAGTTACTGTAGCTAATCACAAAAAACACTGTAGCAGAAGAGGGAACAGTGACACCACGCTAAATGTAATATATATATAATGCATGACATATGTATTGTTCTTTACCGCCATTCTCCTAATTGTACCCAACCACCATCAGGACGCTTAGATGCAAAAAATCCATCTGGACGTACTGACCAATAACAATGTTGAGCACCCTCTTTGTTTCGAGAGCATACTTTTCTTATGTGTTTATCAAACAAAGCCAAGCTCCGAAATTTCGAACCACACCAAAAGTAGGCATAGAAAAGAGTTCGACCATCAATCCTATCGCAAAAGGACCAATAATAAGTTCCTTTAAATGGGATGGTATGATTACCAAGATCATCATCTCCTGATTTGACATGAGCAATGAGATCATTATCAGGCATATCACTCGTTACAAAAATATGCCATTTGTTCATTATACATAACGCATGAGTTAGAGAAGCAAATGTGCATGTTAGAATGAAAACGATAAGCAACTTATTCATTGCACAAGACCTGAATTTTACATCTTACATGCATTTAGTTGTCTCTATTTATATGCTCATGTTTAATTGTTTAACGAATGATACTTGTAACGATGATGCTTGTAACGCTTATAGGTTTATTTATTATGTTATTGATGAATGTGTAAATACTCATCATTTTTGCCTTATTTGAACTGCCAAAACATACAAAAACACTCAAATATGCATCAAAATGCTGAAAATATCACAGGATTGTGTTATATATGTTTCAGATGCAAAATGAGTAAAAACAAATGAAAAACGAACAAAGTTTGCATAATTGACAGTTTCAGTCCCCCAACTTTCAAACTTGTCAAAATTAGTCCATGTGCATATATTTTGAAAGATAAGTCAACCCAAGTCTTTTGAAAGTCAAATATTATAAAAAATGATCTTTGGGTAAAAAGTTTTAAGAATTTACAAGTTTAGTCCCTAGAGTTTCAAAATTTACAGAATTGGTCCCTGATGAAATATTTTTGAAGAAAAGTTAATATTGGTCCTTGGGAAATCCAAAAGTTGTCACAAATAGTCCTTGGAGTTCAATTTTTAGACAATGGCAAAAATGGTCCCTCTACTTTCAAATTTGGCAGTTTTGGCCCCCGGGAATTTGAAATTGGAAAATGTTCAATAGTGGTCTTTGGTATATAAAACTTGGCATGTTTTATCCTTGTAATACTTTGGCAGATTGGCAGTTTCAACCCCTCAAAATTCTGGAAATTACAATATTGGTCCTTGTATTATTTGTTATCACAACCAATTGGACCCAAGTTATAAAATTGCACCAAACCCAGTCCAAGCACAACACCAACCAAACCCCTAGCCCATTTACCCTTCCCAGGCCCAAACACAAACAATAAAATCCCACACCCCCGTTTTATTTATTCACCTAGTCAAACTTTGACCATCTCCTTCCACCTCCCAACCAACTTGGCCTGCTAAACCCCCTGCCACATTCCAATCACCCATCCCTCTGCAACAATCACCCATCCCTTGTCTCCTTGGCCTACCACTAAACCCCAAACCACATTTAATGCTCCTTATAACTCTCCAAGTTACCCCAACTGCCAAAACCAAGTTTTCCCGCCAAAATTGCAATGGATGGCCAAGATCATTTAAAGCTTATCCTAGGGTCCAAATTGAAGTGCGATTCATCCAGAGGCTCAAACAAACCCTAAGGGTTCACTATAAAAGAGAGAAGAAATAGCATAGATGGTAGTTAGTTAGTAGAATTAGTTGTAGTATAGTTGTAGCATGCCGAATTTAGTTTAACTCAAGTTTTTCTAGTGCAATTTTCATTTCAAGTTAAAGTTATCAGCTTAACTCAAGTGTAATCTTAAATATTCAGTTGTAATTCACGTTTCTTAGTTTAAATGCAAGTTTTGCCAATTTCAAGTAAAATTATCATTTATGTTTAACAGTTGTTATCAATGGTGTTTATGTTTCACTTAGTTCATTTTAGCCTAATATTAAGTTTTAAAAAAGCTTTGAAAATATTTTAGATAGCATTAGTCCACTATAGCAAAAATTATCAAAAATACCAAATAAATAGTTTAAAAATAAAAAATCATCACTGAAGATAGAAGAAGCAATGGAAATTGGCCATTTTGGATTTTCATGGTAGTAGTACCTCAGGGGAGGAGTTAAGATGGCAATTGGTTCCCTGGTTCATGTGTTTCTGCTTGGACTCCATTTGTAAGCACTTTACTATGTGCATTCTGTTTTTTTTTTGGCATTCTACTGTAGAACACATTATTCACTGCTTTTCTTTATGTTTCTGTGCTTAATTAAAGTGTGGGATCTGTTTTGATGTAATTTGATGCTAGTTTGTTCATTAGAGTTCATGATTGCTTATTATTGTGCTTTAATTGCCATTTTATCATCATCTTGAATCTTAGGGCATTGTTTATATTGTTAATGTTTCTGTGTTAAAATACTCTTACAACATCAAAACAGGACCTTGTGAATCAGATTTGTGGATTAATTCAGTGAAATCATTTAAAAATCACAAAACAGCTTAGTTAAAAGGGGTGTTTGGCTCAGTTCAGTTCTATGTGTTTAGGACTTTTTTTTTTTTTTTTGCTACATTTGGTTCATACAGTTTGCAATACACATGTTTAGGCTAGTTAATGCATAATATACCAGTGCCTTTTGTTCAAAAGTCAAAAATCACCTTTTAGTCTCATTTTTCTTTAACTGTTAAGTTTTTAAGATCCACAATCACTCGTTTCAGTTCACAAGTAATTGTTTTAGCTTAATTTAGTCTTATCTTAGCTTATCTTATCATTTTCATTCACTTAGAATAGATCCAAGTTCATCATAGTTAAACTAAGTTTCAAAAGCAAAAAGTCAATAATGCACCTTTGGCAGAAAACCCACTTTTTGTGGGAATTGTTTAGATTTTTGTGTTTGGATTCAGACCTTGTACTTTTCAGAAGTTGTAGACTCCCACCTAGACTATAGAAGCCCACATTTGGCTTAATTTGTGAATTTTCTTAGTGCTTATTTTGGTGGCTTAAAGTGGCCTAAGAAAATTCACAAATTAACCCAAAGCCCCATTTTCAGTCCAAAGCTCAGTCCAAAGCCCCATTTTCAATTAGCCATAGCTTGTTCACTAGTGGGCCCCACACTTAGGTTTTTGGCTTATTGGAAAGCCAATAAGCCCATCTTCAGGGCTTATAGCTTATTTCATAGTTTAGACCTTATTTGATAGGGCTGCATGCCTCTTGTACTTTGTCCCATTCCACCACTCACACTGAGCACTCAGTAATTGTGCCAAGTTTCATGCCCTCTCATGTGCTTATTAGTGAGTCTCATGATCTGCTTATTGGCTTTTTAGAAAGCCCATAAGCTCAAATTTCCACATCATCTTTTTCCTTGGTCTTCCAACATCCCTAGTGGGCCCCACAGACCTCCTAAGTTGCTACATGTGGCATGTGTGGTCTGTGGTTGGTTTGGATTTGCTTATTTGTTTTGTTTTTTTTTTTTTTTGTTTTTTTTTTTGCTTATTTAGTGTACTTCATTACTTGTTTCTGCTTATTTTCTTTGCACCCAACTTCATTGCAGCTTATTTTACCTTTGTTTTGTGTTGTGTGGCCTTTTATAAGCCTATTCAAGATTAACTAAATCCTAACAAGCTTTGAAACCCCATCTGCCAAACTCAATAAGCACTCAATGTGCTTATTTTTGTGATTCAGCCAAATCACCTTTGTTAAAGTTGGATATTTTGAGTATGTAAGTAGTTTTAAAAAAGAAAAATCCAGAAAAATCAACTTTTAAATTAAGTAATAGTTTCTATTTAATATAATTTAGCTTTTTAATTTTCCTTTTTGATTATTAATAAGTATTTTTTTCATTTTTATATTTTTCTTAAATTTCTTTTATATTAAATTATTTTTAGTAATTTTTCCAAATTTTTATATTGTTATTTAGTATTTTCTATAATTAATATTAGTTTTATTAATAATTAATCAATATTTAAGTATTAAATAGTAAAATTAGTTTTTATTAAGCACACCCTAGTTTTTATAATTTTCCTAGCTTTTATATGTTATAAAATAATTTTAGGAATTTTTCTAGAATTTTTACTGTTCATTTTCTATTTTTTAGAATTTAATTAGTTTAATTGGTAATTAATTAATAATTAGTTTAATAATTGGTAAAATAGTTAATTAACACATAAAATAAACGTTTTATATTTTTCTAGGATTCCTGTGATGGTTAATTAGTTCTATAAAAAATTTCTTAATTTTCTATTGTCTTTTTAGTATTTTTAATAATTTTGTTTAGTTTAATTAGGTAATTAATATTAAATTAGTAATTAATTAATATAAAGTCCACAAAAAGACAAAAAAGTATATTTTTAATTTTAAAATTAGTTTTTAGTTATTTTATAATTTTAGAAATTAATTTTTCATTTTTCTAGTATTAAAATAATATTACATTGTATTTAAGTTATTTAAATATTAATAATTAGTATTAAATAGTATTTAATTAATATTAAATAGTTAAATAGTGTAAAAATTCAATTTCTTTTGCTAAAAATTATCTTTCTTCCTTAGGTTTGTAAAAAAGTCATTTTCACCCCCTGAGAGATTTCAGATTTCAGTTTTCACTTTTTATTTGGTACGTTGACGTTTATTTAAACTTAAACGTACCTTTTAAGTTTTGAAACATTTTCACTTATCTGGATTTTCAGTTTTTGTCCGTATTAAGTATTTGTATCATTTGCAGCTAAAAATTAGTAGTATAATCATCCTAACCCTTTGCTGTGAAAATCACCCGATCACAAACCCGTTTTTATACCATCACACCTCGTTGTGTCATAACGACCCGGGGAAACACTGTATTCCGCGGAGATTGAGCCTAAAGAGTTTGACTATATTGACCACATCCGTGGTTGACTTTAGTGGACTGCTTTTGCATCAATCAATTATGTTATATATTTAATGTAGATTATTATTTTACTACGTGATTCCTTCTTAATTATATTTGTGTAACATCAAAAATAAAATCATAAATGTGAATTTTATATGAACTACCCCCCTCTCGTATATACTCTATGATTGTCTAAGGACCCTGAACAACTATTTCATAAAAAAAAAAAAAAAAAAAAAAAAAAAAAAAAAAAAAAAAAAAACATGTGATGTTATATGTATTAGGCAATAAGCCATGAGAATGAACAAATAAGTAAATGTAGAATTGGAAAATGATATTGTTTACGAATGAAGTATACTTATAATCCAAAAAAGTGTCAACCATTTCGTAAATGTAGTTTACTAGTTGAGGTTGTGATTCTCGGCCTTAGATCGAATAAGAAAAAGAAATATTTGAATCGATGACTTAATATGCATGCAATATCGAAAATGTAGACCCCGGATAGCAATGTAGATACTAGATAGCATTGGGAGTCTCTAGACTCGATGTCAAAATTAATACAAATACTTTGAGGCTATTTTTTAGATGCTTATTCTTTTATCACAAATGTTGTGTGGAGCTTGAAAAACACGACCCAATGTCTTAGATAACGGTTTTTAGTTAGAGCTTCTAGTTCAATCAGTTCTTTGCTTAAAACCAACTTCTGTTAACCTAACTAGTTGAACTGATTAGGTTAACACGGGTTGGTTCAATCAGTTCTTTGCTTAAAACCAACTTTTGTTAACGTAACAAGTTGAACTGCTTCTTGGTATGATTTTGATCAAGGTTGAGATTTCGATTAGTAATGATAGATCGATGGTGGGTTGTACTTGTTTGAAAGAACTTTCTTAAGGAACATAAAAACCCGAGATCTTGAGTTCGAAACTTTTTATTAGAGTTTGACACTTGTTGGTTGGTGAGGGGTTATTGTTTTTGGTAGTTTACTGTTGGAGATTGGATTAAAATTAGGGTTAATTTTACAGATTGGTAACGAACTTTCAAAAAATTTCAATGTTAGGTAACGAACTTTCTAAAATTCTATTATTACCTATCAAACTTATTGAATTTTTTCAAATGTTACCCATATGGGCTATCTTTGCAACTGGTGACCAGCTAAACTGGTAAGTTGAAGGGTATATTTGTCCTTTCATGTATTTTAATAAGCTTATCTCTTCTTCACCACCACCATCACTAGTCACTACCACCTAACCCCCACCGCAGCTCACCACTGCTTCCTAACACATCAGTTTCCACCGCATCCACCACCACCACCATCTGATCTGTCATCACCACCACCATCCCCACATCCACCACCACCAATCTTTGTGCATAACACATTTTTTCTGCATAACCAAACACAATTACCCATCTTCAATCAAGTACCAACCTTCGTCTAATATCATCATCACTAATTCTAATTCATACAAACAAACCCTAATTTCTCAATAATTAAAACCCACTTACACTTTTTAAAAAGGAATACTTTTTGGATAATAGGATGGTGGTCGTTAAGTGGCCATGAAGGAGTAGCTAATTTGTTCCACCGCTAGTGTTTTCTTGAGTTCAAAACCACGCACCTCTTGTTGAGGCAGTCACCACCACCCAACTACTACCAGAATCTGATGAGCCAGCCACCACCACCACCTAACGACTACCATGAATATGCCATAACCACCGTCAGCATCATGTCACCACCAACCACAAACTCTTAACTGAAACATGAAATAATGTGTTTAAAACTAAAACCTCAATATCAACATCTCAAACCATCAAACTTGATAGCTGAGATCATGAAAATCACAACCAATTTCAAAACAGTAGCAATAATATGTTGTTTTTCCCAAGAGGACCCTGCTTCGAAGTTTCAAGAAAAATCACCACCATCGAAAAATAAATAAATAAAATAAAATCCAGTTTTTATTCAAGATCCATAGACTAAATTTGAGTCGATTCACCAAATGATTACTAAATCAGTTATGTTTTTTCCTCAAATTTATGATTGTGTTTACACTTTTTTTTTCGTGCTTGTTTTCACCAATGATTACTAAAGGGAAGGGCAAGAAAAAAAGATAAAGAAAGAAACATATAAGAGAGAGTAATTTGATAAGAAAGTAGTCGGGTGATGTTGGCGTAATTAAAAATGGTGTTGCAAGAAGAAAGAGAAAATGAAAAAACAAATTTACCATGATGTGCCTTACACATGTGTGGTTACAAGTGGGCCTAATAAACTTAAACGGTCATATAGCCTATTATTAAAGGTTGCAATAAGTTTAATAGGTAATACTACGTAATACTACTTCCGTCCCTAAATAAATGTCCAGTTTGACTTTTTAGAGTCAAACTGGTTCAACATTGACCTTGATTTTTTTTTTGGTGTTATATAATATTTGATGCAAAATATACGGATAGATTTAGTTTTAAGTATATTTTTCAATGATATAATTTTTTATCATGTATTATATAACACAAAAAAAATATTTAAAGTCAAAGTTAAATCAATTTGACTTTGAAAAGTCAAACTGGACATTTATTTAGGGACGGATGGAGTAATATTTTAGAAAGTTTGTTACCTAATATTGGAAATTTTTGAAAGTTCGTTACCAATCTGTATAATTAACCCTTAAAATTATTGGAGTTGATGTTGATTTTTTATTTGATTTGGGGTCGATGATAGAACAGAGACCGAGTTTGTTCTTTGTTGTTTGCTACTTACTAATTTGACGAACACGATGGCCACTTATTTATTTAGATCGAGTTTTGAGACCCGGTGGTTTTTGGGAGCTTTCCGGCTCTCACGTTGATTGGAAGAATAGATTAGGGCCGCAAACAAGCCAAGTTTTTTATCAAGTGATAGTGCATTTTACATACACCTCACTATACGTTAAATGCTCAATTATATATTGTTATTATCCTTTATATAAGCTACTTTGAGGTGTTTTGTGTTCATGTAGGTAATATGTAAAATGGAGCTAAAATGGCGAATTTGTGAGCTAATGTGACATACGAAGTGTTTGGATTATACTTGAAGTAAACGTGGACGATTAAGAACCAAAATGAAGATATAAATACAAGCGTGATATTGCTACATTGTTTGTATCATAATTTCTTCGTCCGAGCTCCGTTTTAGGTGATTCAAAAGGCCACGGAAAGAATAAAAAGAAATCTTCACATCTAAATAATAAAATGCAAGAAATTCTGAAGTTTACTTGTGCGTTTACCAGCTGGAACAGCCAATTTGTGGCTATTGGGGTTTTAGCCCAATTTATCTTATAAAATATTTTGGACCTTATAATATTAGCTAAGTAAAAGTCCATTGTTTTTGGCTGGCTGAGTTGGACGAGCAGAAAAGAAAAAGAAAAAAAAAAAGCCCAAGGCTTTCTTAGCTTTGGCGTGAAGAAAAGAAAAAGGGCATCTCTTGGTTATATTATACAACTGTTCGACAACAAAGAAGGAGGGGAGAGTAGTAGGCATTTTTTTATTTACGAGAGGCAGAGAAGGAGATGAAGGTAAACAGCAGGTCGACTAACATGGTGTCCAGCTAAACATCTCGCGATCACAACCGGGACTAGGGTTTGATCTTTTGTACTTTGAATGATTTATTTGTTTGAACGACTTTAGAGTTGTGAACACTTTGATGTTGATTTGATCTTAATGCATATTTTATGTCTTCCATTATTATGTTATAAAATTAATTTAATAGTTAGTTGTAAGACGGTATAATATTGTGGTTGTCCCGGTCGTGCCGAATCGATCCTTTGTGACGTATGAGACGATTGGTGCCAATACACATATTCCGTGCCCAGAATTAATTATTAAATTAGTACTAGTTTTTGTCTATGAAAACTCGAGCAACCGCAATCTCTAGTAAAACAAATACTTTAGTAATTAATTGTGATCAAACCTGAAACCAGAAGTGATCGTGTTTTTAATTCATAAGTTTTACTGTCTCAATTTTATTGTGTTAATTTAAGTTTATTAGTTTTAATTAATTTAATCGTTCTTAGCTTTTATAATTTAAAGTAGTAGTAGTTAAAATCAATCTCTCTTAATCAAAAGAATTTACTGTTTTCGTCTAATCAAATAAGAATTATGGTGTTAACCATAAACTCCTCGTGGATACGATCCTTTACTTACCCTATTCTAAAAGTAGGTTAATTAAGGTTATTTTTGGTAGAGTCAACGACCTCGATCAAATTTTGGCGCCGCTGCCGGGGAGCTTCTGCGCTAAACGCTTAGTTTTTGTTTGATTAGTTGTTTTTATTGTCTTTTAAATTATTAAAAAAAACCAAAAATATTTTTATTTTCTGTTTTTAGTTTATTTAATTTGTTTGATTAGTTTTTATTTATTTATTTATTTATTTTGTCTTTCAGACGTTAAAAAAAACACAAAGATTTTATGCTTCTAGTTTCTTTTAGTTGTGAATATTAGTTTTGTGCACTTGTTTCTTTATTTTGATTTTCAGGTTCAATAGATGAAGCAAAACGATCAGTTGCTTCTTATTTTCTTCCAAGTTATACTTCATCTTCTTGTTGGACTTGTAGGAGTCCATGTCATTCGGTGGAAAACTGTCCAAACAAGAAAGTATACAAGAGGGTCATCATTGATGACGACGATGATCCTGTGATAGATTTTGGCACATTAAATTGTCAATACTTTCCAGAATGGTATACGCATCAAGAAAACTCAAGAACCACCTCAACAACATATGGATGACATGTCTGCTACTTTAGAGAGTAATAGCCATCAAGTGGTAACTGAAAACCCCAACAATCAAGTTACTCAATGGGAAGAGCGCATAGACATCATGGAGAGTGGTGATTTTTCCAACACAATAATGATGTATTCAGATTCTGAAGTTGATATAGAAGATTATAGAGAAGAGTGGTACATTAGCAAATCAAGTGAGAAAGAGGAAGGTGAAGGTCAAATAATTAATCAAAATGAGACATTAGAAGAATATCTTTCACCTTTAGAAGATTCGGTTCAAATACTGGTTTCAAGTCAATTTGGGGAGGATGTTGTGGATTCTACTACCACTTACTATCCCACAATTTCTCCAGAACCGATCTTTTCACCAATCATGGATACAAAATCACAAGATTACGAGGACATTTTTGTTCTTTCAAAAGAGGAGGAAGAGTGTTTAGATTCATTGGAAGAATTATTATCTTTTCTTGAGCAAGATGTTGAAGTCACACATATCGATATATATCCACCTCAATTGCCACAGGTAGTGATCAACCAAGTTGGGGAGGATGACTTAAATTTCAAAAATGAGAAATCACAAGAAGAGGTGTCATTAGTAAACGAAGAGCATTTTGTTGTTGAGCGGTGTCATGAGAGTTCACTTAGTAAACTCACTCATATCGTTGTTAAACAAGTTCATAGGAAAGCACGAGTAGGAGTTCGTAAATTGAGGAACTTTTCATGTCAAGGAAAGAGGAATTTTAAAGAAGTGTCAAATTCTGGAAGGCTGGTGAATGTTTCAAGCAAGAAACCTCGAGAAAGACATGTTCGTATTGCATCAAACCGAAGGAAACGGAAGATAAGAGTGTGGGTTTCAAAGCATAGATACTTTTCGTATGTTAGAGAAGCTTGTGTTAAAGTATTGTTATCAAATTTGAATGTGTCATGGACTCGAAATACACGAGCATATCCGGGTAACTCGAAAGGTAAATGTTCAATCAGACCACCGTAGGAAGCATAACAAGTAAGTTTGTCTGGCTAAAGACGTTAAACTTAGCGCTACTCGGGAGGCAACCCGTGTTTGTTTTCTGTATTTTATTTATTTATTTTACTTTGTCGAACGTTGTGGGTGTGTTCACTATAAACCCTCACGAGACTACAACTCGTCCACTCGGGCTACCGAGGGGTTTAAAGGCTTGTTGCATACGCTAAATGCAACCGTGGTTCCTACGAAAGTGAGTTAGGGGATTTTTTTTTTTTTTTTTTCATTTTATGTTCAAGTCATTAATTTTTAACCAAATTTCAACTTGAAGTTTGCATTGGGGACAATGCATTGCTTTAAGTTGGGGAGGGGGTACTATAATATTTTAATACGAAATTGTGGTTAAAAATGCGAAATTTTAAAAATTTTAAATTTTTTGTCGCATCATTTGAAAAAGCGTTGTGCTAATTTGGACGTGAGAAGTCTCTTCTACACATATTTTTTGAGTTTTGCAGATTTTGAAGATGGACTTTTGGATGATACTATGTCGCGAGATAAAGAACCAACCACAATTTCTTAATGAGGTGAACCCGTTTCCTTTGTATCATCGTTTTTGGTTGAATTAATTGATTTGAATTTTGCATAATGTGTGCATTTAGTTAGTTCATGTGTAAATTTAGTTTTTTTTTTTTTTTGCATATTTTTAGTTTAAAAGATCAAATCATTAAATCAAGTTTTCCTAATTTACTTTTTACTTAGAAGAGGAAGGAAAAGAAAATGTTTTGATAGAATTGTTTTTTTTTTTTTTTTGTTTTTTTTTTTGTATGTGAATTGGACAGTGTACGACACATAGAGAGATCTTTCATTTTGCAATTATGTGTCGTCACTGGCTACGATAGTTTATTTGAGGATTGTATTTACAGTATAAGCTCTTAGAAATTGAAGGATTAAACCGGTGAGAGTTTTGAGCCTTTGTTGACTGACACATTCATAATCAGTCTTATATTTCTTTTCATGAGTGATAGTCTTCCCATGTGATGTCATCTAGAACTTGAACTTAGTCTCTTCAAGATTGCATTAATTATGTATGAACAACGCATGATGATGGCACCTAGGATTTAACCCCGTTTTAGCATGCTTTTGTTATAATTACATTGACTTCATTGGTCAAGTAATTGCCCCTACCCTCTTGTTGCACTCATCTTTAGTGCAAGATACCCCTAGTGAACCCTTCTGAGCCTACCTTTTCATTTTGTTTACACTCCACTAAATATGTTACACCCAAATCTCCTTAGCCACCCGTTTGTACACTCATTTTTAGTGTACGTACCCCTTGTGAAAAATATGTAAACCCTTAGTTAATTGTTTATTTAGTTACATGGTTGCTAAGTCAAGCTGTATACAGTTTTGGGATGATTGGGATTCATGGTAGTATGGTTATTTATAGAGAAATGGGGAAGAATGTCAATTTATTACCCCCGCATACGTAAATGTTTAAATGCTCCATTTTTATTGATCCTCCTAATTCGGGTCACTAGTATTATCAGTGTATGTTATGTTCAAGTTGAAAAAAAAAGGTTGAAAAAAGAAAAAAAAAATAATAAAAATAGAAAAACATACGGACTGCCATCCTGCTTATGTTTAAGTCAAGAAAGAGTCGAGAAAATCAAAGAAAAAGTTGTTCTATAGTTGGTGTTCGTTATTTATCGAGTCATGGCTTAGCAACACCACATTTATACATGTAACTACGTAGATAATTAGCTTGCCATCAGTGAAAAATCCCCATTATCCTAAACCGTTTTTCCTTACCCTACACCTTACGTTACAACCCGTTATAAGACCATCAGAGTTGAGAATATGTAATCTTAAGTAGTGGCGAATGAGACTATTTGCAAGCCTATGGAAAATCAACCCTTGAGGAATGACATTGAGCGAAACACATAACCCCATTAAACACTTGAGAGATGAGAGATTATCCTTGTGAGGGCCTTCAATTCTAAGTTGCTTTATCTTCAAGTAGATTATCGTTTACTATTAGTTGCATATGATAGATATTATCTATGTGCTTGTTATGTGCTTTGAAGATCCATGTGCTTAAAATGATTTCTATCGTAACTATTTTAAAAGTCTTCCTCGGGACGAGTAAGAGTCAAGTTGGGGAGGTTTGATAGTGCATTTTACATACACCTCACTATACGTTAAATGCTCAATTATATATTGTTATTATCCTTTATATAAGCTACTTTGAGGTGTTTTGTGTTCATGTAGGTAATATGTAAAATGGAGCTAAAATGGCGAATTTGTGAGCTAATGTGACATACGAAGTGTTTGGATTATACTTGAAGTAAACGTGGACGATTAAGAACCAAAATGAAGATATAAATACAAGCGTGATATTGCTACATTGTTTGTATCATAATTTCTTCGTCCGAGCTCCGTTTTAGGTGATTCAAAAGGCCACGGAAAGAATAAAAAGAAATCTTCACATCTAAATACTAAAATGCAAGAAATTCTGAAGTTTACTTGTGCGTTTACCAGCTGGAACAGCCAATTTGTGGCTATTGGGGTTTTAGCCCAATTTATCTTATAAAATATTTTGGACCTTATAATATTAGCTAAGTAAAAGTCCATTGTTTTTGGCTGGCTGATTTGGACGAGCAGAAAAGAAAAAGAAAAAAAAAAAAAGCACAAGGCTTTCTTAGCTTTGGCGTGAAGAAAAGAAAAAGGGCATCTCTTGGTTATATTATACAACTGTTCGACAACAAAGAAGGAGGGGAGAGTAGTAGGCATTTTTTTATTTACGAGAGGCAGAGAAGGAGATGAAGGTAAACAGCAGGTCGACTAACATGGTGTCCGGCTAAACATCTCGCGATCACAACCGGGACTAGGGTTTGATCTTTTGTACTTTGAATGATTTATTTGTTTGAACGACTTTAGAGTTGTGAACACTTTGATGTTGATTTGATCTTAATGCATATTTTATGTCTTCCATTATTATGTTATAAAATTAATTTAATAGTTAGTTGTAAGACGGTATAATATTGTGGTTGTCCCGGTCGTGCCGAATCGATCCTTTGTGACGTATGAGACGATTGGTGCCAATACACATATTCCGTGCCCAGAATTAATTATTAAATTAGTACTAGTTTTTGTCTATGAAAACTCGAGCAACCGCAATCTCTAGTAAAACAAATACTTTAGTAATTAATTGTGATCAAACCTGAAACCAGAAGTGATCGTGTTTTTAATTCATAAGTTTTACTATCTCAATTTTATTGTGTTAATTTAAGTTTATTAGTTTTAATTAATTTAATCGTTCTTAGCTTTTATAATTTAAAGTAGTAGTAGTTAAAATCAATCTCTCTTAATCAAAAGAATTTACTGTTTTCGTCTAATCAAATAAGAATTATGGTGTTAACCATAAACTCCTCGTGGATACGATCCTTTACTTACCCTATTCTAAAAGTAGGTTAATTAAGGTTATTTTTGGTAGAGTCAACGACCTCGATCATCAAGCAACTCGAGCTCGAGCTTGAGTTTGACTCGATCGAGTCGAGCTTTTATCGAGCTCGAGCCTGAGCCCGATTCCAATAAGCTAGCTCGGAACACATGATGAGGCGAAAAATGAACCACTTTTAGGGGGTCATTTAAGCCCGGAATTGAATTTATTTGATCAAATATTGCCCTAAATCGTTCCTTTTGTGATTTTAGGTACTTTGGGAGTGAATTCTGGAAAAGGAAGCAATTCGGACGTTTTTGGAGCATAAAAGTGAAGAAAATGGCAAAGACTTAATTTTTCATGCTGAGAACAGTACCTGACGGCGTCAAGAGGAAAACCATGACGGCGTAAAGAGTAAAATCCATGACGACCCAATGCAAACCTGACGGCGTCACAACAAGGGCGTCAAGAGTTAATGAAACCTATATGTTAATTATGTGTTGATTACTTGTTTATGGTTGTATTGGATGAATGATTTCAATGTTAGGCTTAAGAAAACTGGCAGATCTCCATTGTGTAACATGCTTGAACGTCTTAGGAAACATGAACCGATGTGTACTAGGTTTTATTGGTTGTATTTAATGCATGAGCAAATTCTAGTGATCCCATGTTAGGAGCTTCTTAGCCGGCTCGACATAGGAGTGAAGTAGGCGCTCATAGGATTGGGGAAGTAAGTACGCCACCCCATGAATGGTATTAAGGAATACAATCCGTCATCCACGTAACTATAACAAGTAATTAACGTGTAAAAGATATCTAGGGAGTAGTGAAATCTAAGTAAATACAATACTCCCACATATTGCTCACAACTCTAGTTTAATATAGTTTATTTTCATTTCTAGTATTTTATTTTGATTGCATCTTAGTATTGGGTTAGTTAACTAGCAACTAATTCCGCCAAACTCCTTCAAACCCGAGGTTTTTACTTGCTTTCTACAAAATATAAAAATACAAAAAGAATCATCCCTCATCTCTAGACCTAGTCTTTAGGTTTTTTAATACTAGCGACACTATTCCTAGCTGAACGATCAATCCCCCGGTACTTGTCATTATACTATACTACATCGATCAGGTACACTGCCTGGTGGGGGTTGTAAGCTTCTCGAGATCCCTCGAGAGGTAAAGCCTGGTGCAATCCCTACGCATCAAGTTTTTGGCGCCGCAGCCCAGTGAATAGTTATTGTCTAGGTTAGAATTTCTTTTTATTAGGTCTACTTGCTAGATTCCTTTCTAGTAAGATTTTATTTTTATTTTTAGGATCTCTTTAGTCTATCTTTTTCTTCGTGTCTTTGTTAGTAAATTAAATTCATTGACTATTCCGTTGACCATTATGGAAAACGCGAATCCACCCCTTTCCCCTAGAGATGTGGCTTTGTTACATGAACAAATTGAGAGTGAGATTAGGGAACTTAGGGAGCTTAATAGGTTGATTAAAGTTGAGCTCGACCATGCATTTAGTGACCTAGCAACCGCCTTGTACTCAAATAAGGACCTAGGACCTAATGATTTTGAGAATGTTGTTGAGGAACTTGAGGAAGGAGAAATAGATCCGAAGCTAAATGATTATTTTAATCTATACCCCATTAAGTAAGAGATTGCATATTATAATAATCTTATTGATAACCCTCGATCTCCTTTTACTAGAATCGAACCTAAGATAAAGAGAGGCGATCCTAAGAATGCTAAGATACCATGTATGATTGGGTATAGACACGTTAACAATGCTTACATTGACTTTAAGTCCCCAATCAACATTATGTCCTCGAGTGTTTATAATGATATAGTGAAAACAAGACTTGAACCTAGAAGAGATCCCAAATACCCTGGTGGAGTTTGTAACTTTGTCGGGAGAGTTAAAGGTCTACATGTCTTTGTTGGGAATTTCACTTATATCGCCGACTTTATGATTGTTGAAGATCTTGCTAATGTTATTGATTGTCGATTATCCAATGTTGTGTTTGGTAAACCATTTTTTGAAGAGTCCAAGTTAGAATATGATGAGATAGAAGGGACAATCCGATTTGTAAGTAACACCGATAGGATCACTTATAGGATGCCTAACAGAATGAAAGAATTTCGTTTTGTGCCCCGACTTGACTTGGATAATACTGGTGCTTTTGTGGACATCAATGAAGAAGATAAGAGAAAGGGCATGGATTATGTATGGGAAAAGAAGAGTCTTTTTTACAAAGATTGCTTGACTCTAGGACCAAAGTATAAAGTCGATAAGGAATTTGCCCATAGGATTATAGGAGCGATTGACAAAAAGGTGATTGGTTTCTACAAAGAACATTTACAATCA
Organism: Artemisia argyi; assembly: GCA_030686995.1. Taxonomy (NCBI): domain Eukaryota; kingdom Viridiplantae; phylum Streptophyta; class Magnoliopsida; order Asterales; family Asteraceae; genus Artemisia; species Artemisia argyi. The sequence goes on along the minus strand of CM060697.1, from coordinate 160,470,795 downwards.
GAAAATGAAACCAACAATGAGGTCACGTAGTAACCAATGACCTTGAGTCTAGCTACAAGACTCGTAAATAAAGAAAAGCGCTTCTTGGGAGGCAACCCATGTTTTGTGTGATTTCAATTTTGTTTGTTTGTTATTTGCTTCCGTATGCATGCTTTATTTTTATTGTTGGTAGATCGTGTTTCAAAACTAAAATAGTGAAAATACTTTATTTTGTTGTTTGGCCTAGTCTTAACTTCACCCAAAGGTATTTTTGCAAAAGATAAGTGTAAGGGGAAACCCCAAATATGTTTTTAAGAAACAAAAACCGATCATGATTCTCCACAATATTAAGTGAACATGTATATTCGTACTTGTTAGAGTCAAATGCTTGTATCGAGTCATAATGAAGTTTTGCAGGATTTTCCAGGAAGTAGAACCAAGTTTTTCCAGAAATTTTCCGGAAACTTAACATAAGAATTTCTGCAGGTCACTTCTGACGGCGTCACGAGTTTACTCTTGACGGCGTCACGTGTAAAAATCTGGAAATTTTACCACTTTTGTTTTTCTAACGGAGTCTTAAAGTTTTTGTTCAATTATTAGTTTTATAATCTTCAGGAAATCTGCAAACATCATTCCACAAGCATTATATCTTATCTTGTTTTCTAGGATTTATTAGCATATGTAGATTGCCGCCGATTTTATGCGAGGTTGCCTTGTCTCTTTTCTCAGGATTTACAGGTTATTATTGACAAGAAGATGATTTATTTTTCTGGAAGGGAAGCTTTGATTGTTCATTTTCTTGGAGGAAGATCTAACCTGGCCACCTTATTATCTATACCGAGCGAATCAGGGGAGTATTTGATTTCATTCGTTTTACTTATTTCACTTTTACATTCTTTACTTGAACATTGGGGACAATGTTCATCCTAAGTGTAAGGGGAGGGTAAAATGATGATACCTTACAAATACACTTTCGCTTGAGTTTGTTTGTTTGATAGTAGATGTGTAATAAAACTATGAGAAATACTTGTTAGTGTAATTTTAGCGCCAAATTTAAATTTTTTTACAACATTTAGGAGTGAAACTTTAGCTATAGCAAGCGTCTCATGGATAGGAGATTGTATGACTAGCACAAAACCGTACCATTCAGAAAAATTTTCCACCCAAATATGTGAGGTTCGCCTTTAGATTTGATAAGAAAAGCATTTACTATTAGTGCTTATGAGTGTACCGGTAGCATTTAGATTATAGAACTTGCGTTAGTGATGCATACCGAGACCACTAGTGAGACTACATTCGTGGAATGTAGTAGGATTTACTACATGATAAGAGGCATTAGGATCACCCTTGTGTTAAACCCGTATCATAATTACTTGACCATTTAAGTCATATTACTTGGCTAGTTAAGTCAATTAATTTTTCCCACACCTTAGCGTTGCACTCATTTTTAGTGCACGAAACCCCTAGTACACCCCTCCGAGCCTATCTTTTTGTTTCTAACTTTAAGCATCTTACTTAAAGGAAGAATTTGCTACACCCCACTTAAATGTACACCCAAATCGCCTTAGCCTTCCGTGTATGCACTTATCTTTAGTGCATTATTGTTATTTGTTAAACCCTAAGTTAATTATCTAATTGATTACATGGTTGCTAAGTCGAGTCATATCCTTGTACATATTGTTTTGGGACGATTGAGAATCATGGGTAAAGTACTTATTTTATGGAGTAATGGGGACGAACATCATATTATTACCCCCGTATGTGCGTTAATCTTAAAAGTACTCTAAGTGTTTTGATTATCTTGATTCGAGTCATTAGATTAGTTTATTGTAAAATATGTAAAAATTCAAGTGTAAGGGGAATATTCATCCCCTATGATGTATTATTTTATGATGTATTAGTCGGCTCGCAATGTTGAGTCGGAAACCCATGTTACAAAAAAAAAAAAAAAAAAAAAAAAAAAAAAAAAAAATACGGACTACCAACCCTTTTCATTCTATTTTTATTTTATGTTTTTGTTATTTTCCATTTATTAGCTTAAGTCGAGTCTAGTGTTGGCTTAACAACGCCACATTGTACATGTAATTAACCAAGATTGTTAACTCGCCACCAGTAAAGACTGCCTATATCCAACAAAACCGTGTATTCCATATCCCTACACCTAACGTTACAACCTTTTAAAAGATCTCTTTGATAGTTTATCCTAGGTGCTTACGCCATGTGGTGGAGGTTTGATCCTTTCCCAAGCCTATGGTAATCTATTTTGCTATGACAGGTAGTGAGAGATGTTTTTCGTTTCCATATTGTGATATTACTTTATTACACCCGAGAGATGTGAGTATCTAAACACTATTTGTGAGGTGCTAGTGTATGACCTCTGTGCTTGTCTTTGGTCTTTAGTGGAATGATTATTTGTTGTAATTACTTTTATATTAGTGTTAAATGACCCCTAACTTGTATTTTGATTAGAATAAAAGCGCACTTGCTTGAGGACAAGCAAATCTCAAGTGTAAGGGTATATGATCGAGTTTTGAGACCCGGTGGTTGTTGGGAGCTTTCCGTCTCTCACGTTGATTGGAAGAATAGATTAGGGCTGCAAACAAGCCAAGTTTTTTATCAAGCAACTCGAGCTCGAGCTTGAGTTTGACTCGATCGAGTCGAGCTTTTATCGAGCTCGATCCTGAGCTCGATTCCAATAAGCTAGCTCGGAACACATGATGAGGCGAAAAATGAACCACTTTTAGGGGGTCATTTAAGCTCGGAATTGAATTTATTTGATCAAATATTGCCCTAAATCGTTCCTTTTGTGATTTTAGGTACTTTGGGAGTGAATTCTGGAAAAGGAAGCAATTCGGACGTTTTTGGAGCATAAAAGTGAAGAAAACGGCAAAGACTTAATTTTCCATGCTGAGAACAGTACCTGAGGGCGTCAAGAGGAAAACCATGACGTCGTCAAGAGTAAAATCCATGACGACCCAGTGCAAACCTGACGGCGTCACAACAAGGGCGTCAAGAGTTAAATTGGTGACGGCCTGCATAAGGAGAATACATGACGGCGTCAGACCCAGATCTAGGCAGTCCGAGAAACTATTTGGCGGCGAGATGACGGCGTCAGACATTTGTTCTTGACGCCGTCACCTATCAAAATATATATATAGTTTTCTATTTTTCATTCATTAAGGAGGAACTTGTGTGGAGAAAACTAAGGCCGAACTTTGTAAACCCTAGGTCATATTTTACAGTGTTTTCAAGGGTTTTCACCCCTTGAATCCTTTCATGTTCAATTGAGATAAGTCTTCTCTTAATTCATTCAATATGTCTATGTGTTGTTTGAATATATCTTTTGCTTGTCTTGATTTCAACGTGCTAGGCTAGATCTATCTTGTGTTTGCTTAGATCTAATGAAACCTAGATGTTAATTATGTGTTGATTACTTGTTTATGGTTGTATTGGATGAATGATTTCAATGTTAGGCTTAAGAAAACTAGCAGATCTCCATTGTGTAACATGCTTGAACGTCTTAGGAAACATGAACCGATGTGTACTAGGTTTTATTGGTTGTATTTAATGCATGAGCAAATTCTAGTGATCCCATGTTAGGAGCTTCTTAGCCGGCTTGACATAGGAGTGAAGTAGGCGCTCATAGGATTGGGGAAGTAAGTACGCCACCCCATGAATGGTATTAAGGAATACAATCTGTCATCCACGCAACTGTAACAAGTAATTAATGTGTAAAAGATATCTAGGGAGTAGTGAAATCTAAGTAAACACAATTCTCCCACATATTGCTCACAACTCTAGTTTAATATAGTTTATTTTCATTTCTAGTATTTTATTTTGATTGCATCTTAGTATTGGGTTAGTTGACTAGCAACTAATTCCGCCAAACTCCTTCAAACCCGAGATTTTTACTTACTTTCTACAAAATATAAAAATACAAAAAGAATCATCCCTCATCTCTAAACCTAGTCTTTAGGTTTTCTAATCCTAGCGACACTATTCCTAGCTGAACGATCAATCCCCCGGTACTTATCAGTATACTATACTACATCGATCAGGTACACTGCCTGGTGGGGGTTGTAAGCTTCTCGAGATCCCTCGAGAGGTAAAGCCTGGTGCAATCCCTACGCATCAACACATAAGGAGCAGAGCTCGAGCTTTCGGTAGCTCTAGCTCGAACTTTCGGTAACTTGAGCCCGAACTTTTTTAGCCTTCATGTATATAAGTATTTTTATTATACATATTTATATAAACAACCTAAATGCTAATATGTGAATATTGGTATAATAGTTACTCCCTCCGTCTCTAAATAAGTGTCCGCTATTTTTATTTTTATTTTTTACTTTTTTTTAATTTTGACCTTAAATTATTTTATTTGTGTTATGTAATACTTGATGCGAAATATATAAATGAATTGAGTTTTAAACATATTTTCATTGATATAATTTTTATCAAGTATTACATAAAAGTGTAGCACAAATGAAATAATCTAAAGTTAAAGTTGAAAATAAAAGACTTTAAAAGTTAATAGTGGACATTTATTTAGGGGCGGAGGGAGTAATATTTATCATATGTGGATTTTTTAACCCTAATGTTCCATTGTTTTGTATAAGTTATTTGCTCTTAATTTCATCACGTATTTTCTTGACTTTATTAATGAGTTTGACTATCAAATATAATATTTATGTATAAATTCGAGATTTTCGAGCTGAACTCGAGCCTTATTCGAATATTACTCGAGCCGAGCTCAAGCTTGTTTGATTAAAGCTCTTCTAGTTATCGAGCCGAGTTCGAGCATAGCTTGTGATTTTCGAGCCGAGCTCAAGCCCTGTCGAGCTTGAGCTCGGCTTGGCTTGAGTACAACCCTAGAATAGATATGAAGCATGGAGGGCATCCTAAACTAGAACCGGAAGAATAAGGTTAAACATTCTCTATATATATATTATAAGAGGGAGGTCGGTCCTGATTGGCTAACGCATAAAATATTATATAGACAATAAAATATTAATATACTTAGCATACTACTATATACATTATTTCACCGAGACATATTCAAACACAGTCCAGTAAATTGTTAGGCTTACCTCTTTTTTTTTTTTTTTTTTTTTTTTTTTTTTTTTTTTTTTTTTTTGTATAATGCAAGCCAATTCAAACGGGCTAAAAAACAGTGCCCTATGACATAAATGCTATAGTAAAACATATATGAAAACCACAAACACTATGGCAAAACACATATGAAAACCACTCGCTGTAACGCGGCGAGAGCCAACACCTTGTTTAAATAATTATAAGAGGGTGAATGAGATTTATGGCTCAGATCCTTATCGTAATATTATAATATGAATGATGGTTTTGGAAGTTTTGCTGTTGCACTTGCATCACCAAGATCTTGGGTTATTAGGTGAAAGTCAAATGGGTTATCACCTTCATCCACTCAAAAAGCTCCAATCACTCCCATAATCACTTGGAATACGTAATGTCAAATGCCCAAGGTTATTAATAGCTAGCGTAAGACATAGCGTGACGGCATGACCAAGCCTCATGTCTTTGCAGCGGAAGCGCAGCTTTTACGTTTATAATACGTGTTATAAGGCGACACAAAATATTAAAATATTTTATATATATCAAGTTTACAAAAAGACGTGACATAAGACGCCATGATGACATGATCAAGCCTCACGCCTTGGTGAGGCCTTTGCGAGCCTTTTAGAACCATGCAAACACTCCATTAGTCTACATGAAAAATATATATAAATACAATTAATAACGTGAAAATTTATCCGATAATCTTTCTAATTTTATCACAAAACAACAAATTTAGTTCCTATTTATTTTTTAAAAGTCTCTGAATCTGAATATTATGTGTAAATGTCTTAATCCAAATTTAACAAAAAAGAACAAATATAAGAGGTTGGGAGGGAATTGGAGAGATTTTTTTTATTTTTATTTTATTTTATTTTTTTTTTTTGTCAACACTATTAAAATACCCCTCTCAACTCTCAAGTCTGGACCATGTTTTACGTGTAATATTTTGGGGATAAAATTGAAAAGAAAAAAAAGTAGATAGAAAGAAAACAAAAAGAAAAGAAGAAATAGTGAGGTGTAGTTGTTCATCATCCATCCACTTTTCTATCATCACATTTTCAATGGCGAGCGTTATCTCATCTTCATCCTCTTCATCATCCACCATCCAATTCTCCCACCGCCGTTCCACATCCCCGCCCTCACTCTCCTCACCCACCTTCCTCCGCCGCCGCCTCTTTTCTTTCCACCAGTTTTCCGGCCTCAAAATCCAACAACAAAAACAATCATTAGCGTCCTCTCAAAGGGTTTCAAAAAGAGTTGCAGGAAGTAGCATTGTTTGTGAAGCTTCTTCTGATACTGCTCTTGATGGTACTACCCTTTTTTTTTATAATAGATTAGGGGGTGTTTGTTTAAGCTTTTTTTTTTTTTTTGGCTTATCAGCTTATGTTTCATAAGCCCATTTCTTGGGCTTATTCTGGAAATTGAGGGTTTACCGTTTATAGTTTATACTCATGAGATAATAAACTTATTAAGACCATAAAATGGGCTTGTGAAATATAAGCCGAATTCGCCTAAGCTCAAAAATAAGCTTAAACAAATACCCTGTTATATTTCATATTTATATTTATATTAAAAAAGTGTTCACTATTAGTACTATTTGTTAAACCCATGGTCCCACCTGAGAGATTTTGAGGATAAAAAGTCACTCGGCCAGGAGAGTTGCCGTAGCTGTTCCTTGTAGGGTGGACAATGGCTGGTGCCAAAAGGCATCCGGGTTCAAGGTGTTCGTGCCAATTCACACCTTTATTTGAGGATTAGTACTATTTGTTAATACAATTGAAGTAGGTTTTTATAGTTTTTGTAAAGTATTGAGTTAGGTTAATTTTAGGTGGGAAGTGAACTTTTCTATCTCCATAAATTAGCATAACATAGACAAATATTTGGACCGAAATTGGTTCAATTTGACAGTTTGTTATCCAACGGGTTACTTGCACCAAATAACAGCAAATTTTCAAATTATTACCGAGCAAGTCAACTTACTTGTAGAATTAAGCAAGTTAGCATACTGCTTAAGAATGCTTTCTAAACATAGCCACAATTGGTAGTCACAAGTTCCCTCTTCTGGTAATAAATAAATAAATAAATAAATAAATAAATAAATAATCAGAATAATTTTTACTAGAAATAGCAGCTTGTTTATACCATTTAATGCTATTTTGGTAACTATTTGAAAGTAGGGAACTATTTTTGCCTGCTTGTTGCTTGTTTTTTTGATTTTTGCCCTTTTTTTCTCTCACTCGCACACCTGCACTTGCCGGAGGTCTCGTTGGAAGCAGTCTCCCTACTCCCAGGTTTATCCTGGGTAGGAGTAGGATCTGTCTACATTCTACATCCCCCATACCCTGCCCGGCGGGATTGGGTTTGTTGTTGTGTTGTTGTTGCATTGAATTAAGTTATGTCAATTTTCCGGAACGAAATCGGTGCAATTTAAAAACACTTTCATAGTTGTATAAACTTACTTGTGGAATTAAGCAAAATAACTAACTGCATAAAAAGGCTATGATTAGTAAGCATAAACTCATATTTAAAGAGTTTGTTCTCCTAAAGGCTAATTGCACAATATAACAACCTATGTTCAGGGGCGGAGCAAGAACTTTATTGTCGAGGGGGCAAAATATGATAATTTTTAGAAACTACACTAAAAATTGGTCCGTTGGGGGGGGGGGGGGGGGGGGGGGGGCAAATTACAAAAATAGCCGCAAAATTCGAAAATTTACACTACAATTTTTTCTGCCCTGCCTATGTTACTCCTTTATTGATTAAGACAATGGTGCTAATTGTGTTGTTATACATGAACTTAAACATATAAAAAAGGGTTCCCAAACATTGGTGCTTATAAAGACTTGCAAGGATTTTTTGCATGAGGTTTTATATGTAACATTAAACTACGGAGTATATGAAATTATGAATTGTATTGAGTAGCTAACATGAGTGTGTTGGAGTGAAAAATGAGGCTAGTGACGATATGATGATAGGTTGGATGTGAATGTGATTATGAAGGGAGATATTTGTTGGCCATATCCTTTTCCTAAATGTTGCTTGTGAAGTGTTGGCGTATCATATTCATACAAGTCTTAACCGAATCAAAATAGTGTTCTAAGCAAGAATTGATGATTTTGAAGTTCCATGGATGAGTTGGATCCATTTACCTTACTATTATACACACCAAAGAATGAACTGCATAGATGTCATATGCCTTGTGCTCAGTATGCGATTATGTATACAAATTACAGTTGTGGAACTCTTAACTACAACTCTCGCTTACTAAGAATGAAATTAGCCATTATATTTATATGTTATAAGCTTAGTTATGAAAAAACTCAAATAAAAGGCTAAAAGCCCACGGATTGAATGTAACACTCGTATGTACATAGGTTGGTTGAAGATGTAATATAACATTATTGTTTAGAAAAATAAAACTAGTGGTTAAATATGTCAATTTCATATTGATACAGTTTTACAAGTCATTTGGCGTCAATCCTGGTTTTGTGGGCACACTATTATGGTCAAGTAGGGTGTTTGAACAAAAGAAAAGCACATGACGATGTGTTTAATACTTAAAGGATTGTTTGTTTGGTCTTAGTAGCCGATTCAGATGCTCTCTTTGATCCTGTCAGGGGCTTAGGTGTTTGATAGACAAAAAATGTAGCATCTGATCTGAATTATCAGAATCGTTCAGCACCAAAGAGATCCAGAACCATTCAGCAGTTGAATATTTGCATATTTCCCCCCATCTACCCTTAACAATACCTCTCCTATTCCTCTTGTTTCTTTTCTTGATGCAGTTTTCTTAAATCCCTAGTTGATTATTGCTCCTAGCATCTTTGCTGCTCGAATTTTAGTTATTTTAACATTAAACAAGGTTTTCTATGGATTTTACTTTTGCTGAAGCGTTAAAATTGTTTATTTGCTTGTTAAAATGATTAAGCTAATGTAGAAGTTGTAGCTCATCTAATGTAGCTGAAGCGATTTGAGGGGTTTTATTATGTGATCCGAGCTTAAAATTGTGATTTTTATCATTCATGTATCTATTCAAAATTACTATAAAGGATGTTTCATTTCATTACAACTTCATACAAAGTCTTCGATTCATTCGGCGCTAAACAAGTTAATATCGCATTTTTAAACCTTAAGGCTTATACTTTAAGTATTATGTATTATTTAGCTTAGGAGTGACAAGCCTATACCTGAAGACTTGGCCACCAAGTTTTGGCAGGGTGTTAAAGGAGAATAATTAAGAATCAGCAGGAGAGTTAGCAAGTAAAAGGAACCTAACTAACATGGGGAAATTCCAGTGCCTATTTGATAGTCTTGTTACAGAGTGATTGAAATTTGTTTTACGCGTTGTATACTTTTTGTAAATAATCTTGTCTACGAAAGCAAACCATGAACTCACTAGGCCATCGGATTACATATGTATATATTCATATAATTGATAGAAAGTGTAATTGAGACAAACTTGCAAAGAAATGAAAAGTATTGACGAAGTCTTATTCTGCATTGCGATGCAAGTATAGCAAATTAGGATGTAAAGGTAAAAAAGTATGCTGTTTGAAATGCTTGTGTGGTTAAGTAGTAGCATTCTTACAGATTAACCAACTGGTGGAAACCAGGTTGTTACAAAGGGACATATAGACTATTTCAGATCCGTTATACTATGCTCATCTATTTTATTTTTTTTGGCTCGAGACGGCTTATTGTTAGGCAGTTAAGTATTAATAGAAGTAAGGTATGAGTATGTCTAAAAGAGCCTTGTTTAGCTTTACATGATAAATCTCACTCTGCACTCAACCCACTACCATTTTTCTTTAAGATGGGTTCACATTTCAAAGCCATGTTAAGTACCTTGAAATGAAACCTTTTTTTTTATTATTATTCATAAAGAATACCGTAGAAATTTGAGGATACCAAGTGATATGCCGGTCGAGGAATTGAACCTCCAGGGTGTTTGGGTGCTATTTTTATTTGTGTGCTGGCTGTATCCATATTCTATGTTAGATCTGAGTTCTGAATGTTTTGTCTCAGAATGTCATTCCTGTTCACTGTGAATTTGTAAAACAAGATTTCTAAGCAAAAGGTATGAGTACCACAATTAGCAATTGCCATACCCGACAAAATCTAAATAAGGCTGTACCTCAAATTTTTAAAACAGTATCACATCTCTAGGTTTGTGAGGCAATCAGTTTGATCTGCTTATGGTGAATCGTACGAGAATGTTACTGCTGTCTGTAGAAGCACGATTTGATAATAGCATGTGTCCCCGTTTGGTAATCATTCTCATAATCTTTGTCATTGGCTTTTGTAACTGCAGTTCCGTCGGTTACCAGTGAAACATGGGAGTCTCTAGTGCTCAAGGCCGATGGGCCCGTGATGGTTGAGTACTGGGCCCCATGGTGTGGACCCTGCCGTATGCTCCTGCCTGTCATTGGTGAATTGGCAAAGGAATACGCTGGAAGACTCAAATGCTACAAACTGAACACTGATGACAGCCCATCCATTGCAACTCAATATGGAATTCGTAGCATTCCCACAATCATGATCTTTCTCAACGGCGAGAAAAAGGATGCAATTATTGGTGCAGTTCCAAAAACAACTCTGACTGCTTCCATTGAGAAATTTTTATAGACATTATGGTAATTGCAGTTTGTTATAACCATCATTTCCCTCAGTTCCTTGATTCCACATTCTCTTTTGAATATTTATTTGGACATCAAGTGTACAGTTGAAGGTTCATTGGCATGTATGCATAACAAATACATAATGTTTTTGATTCAGAACATTGCAACCAAAGTTTTCAAAGATCCTTATGCTTATTTAGTACTTTGCTTTTACACAATTGCATTTTTTGTTGGAACGACCATCCTTGTATTTCCTTTATTGACCCATATGCTTGTCTTTGCTGGTCACTGTCATAGTCTCATACTCCACAAATGACCACTTGATGTTGCCATATTATTTTTGTAAGCTAATGGTAAAATTGGCTTAAGTTTTGATTGGCCACTGAAAGAAAGATACTGGTTTATTGATTAATTGACCAAAACAGCTGGGTATCTAATATCTTCATCGAAAAACATTGTTAAACTTTGTTTCAGTTTGATGTGATTTGCTTGCCACAACGACCAGATAGGATAGGAGATTGTCAACCTTCCAATTTTTTCTTTCTGAAGCTTCCCTACCTACTGGGGGGTTTTTTTCCTGCTCCAACTTCAGATTCTCTGAAATAATCCCCGGGAGGAGTGTCATTTTTAGCAAGATCCCCAACTATTGAATCTGTTGTCGTTCGTGGGGCTGCTTTTGAAATGAGAAGAATAGCATAGTCAAAGTAGGCCAAGTCGGTAGCCTTTTCTAACACTCTAGAAGGGCTATAGAATTAGAAAAAGGCTTAACTATTTCAAGTTGGTTTTGATGTTATCTATTTTCAACAAGTACTAAAATTTACCTTATTTCATAATATTGGCTCATGTGACAACCCTATGTTAAAAAAATTGTAGAGTTGTATAATAAGTATCAGGAAGTTGAGTTTTGGGTTCCTGAAAGCAGTTTCTTTATCTTCGGGTGATATGACTGTCTACATCTCACTTTCTCATATATAGCTCCGACGGGATTGAGGATTGTGGTTGTAAGTTGAGTTTTGAGTTGGAATAGGCAATAAGGGATATTATTATTTATTCTCCCCGAGTTGCAAGTTTTGTCTGCCAAAAACATAACCAACCACTATCGTCATCGGTTGTTAGATCATAGCAATAATGCTTGATAAGTCATTGTATTTCATCTTGTTGTCGATTAATAACTCAAAGTCCATGTGACATATTTTAACTTTATTTGTTTTTCAAAAAGATAATCTAGATTACTTCAAATTGCAAAAAGAAATATTCTTTGGATCATCTTTAACAATTTTGATTAAATATAATCTTACTATATTATAAAGGAGGAATGCTTTCTAATTTTAGCATGCTTAATTTTAAGCCTTACAAATTAATAAGCTTAAAGTACAAGTGATGAAATATAATTAGACATTTACAAGTTAATAAGCTTAAAGTACACACCAATTTTCCCCTCATTTAATTCTAACATACTATTAATACTAACATTAAATATAATAAATAAAACATTATGTACATTAAATACAATTAATTAACCGGTCAATAAATACAATTAATGCACTTATTAAAACACCCTTTTACATAAGAAATACAAATTATCAAGCATATTATACAACCAACTTAAACACAATTCCTGCATTAAATGTCACTAATACAAATAATAAAGCACATTATACAAATATTCAAGTCCGAATGGGTAACGGGTCAAATGGGCTCGAACCCGAACGGGCATTGGCCAAACGGGCTCGAGCCTGAACGGACACGAGCCAACGGGCTCGAGCCCGAACGGACACGAGCTAAACGAAATTTTGATATCCGTAAATTTATTGTCAAAAAGAACATAATAAACAAAAATTACACGATTCACCGGAAAATTTTAATTTAGGGTACCCGCCGCTGCAACGTGCGGGTACCCTGCTAGTAGACTTAAACGTGTGCCAGTGTTTTTAGATTATTAGCCATTTTGTGACATGTTTCCACTTTTTGATATTAGAAGTAAACAAGATAGAAGCACGTAAATTCTAGAAGGGTGCATCGAAGCCATAGCACGCCACTTGCGGAAATTGATGATCTAGAAAAACAGTAACATGAGTTTCTTCCTCGGAAATAGATGATCCAGAAAAACTGCGCGTGATACAAACCCTCCCTATATTGTTCACATACGGGGTTTGGTCAAACCATACAATCTGCAAATGCATACCTTATAAATCGACGATGCGTACAATAACTGGAAATTGGATTGAGGGTCCAAATAACTTGCCTCTTTTGAAGTTTGGTTTAAACTTGACCATGATGGTACTTCAAAAAAAAAATTTATTCCCTTTTGATACTTATCTCAATATTATTGATTTATAACTTCAGCAAATGCCCAACACAATAACTAAAATATCATTCTCAACTATAACTATTATAAACGCATGTGAGTCTTATAACACATCACCAAAAATACCACTCATTTAAAAAAATTAAAAATAAAAATAACTAAATAAATAAAATAACACGAATGGTTCGTGAATCCACCACCGAATGTCCCAATGACATGGCAATCGCACCAACCATGGTGCAGTATGCCATGTTATTAGATGAAAAAAAAAATCTTAATAGCATGTCATTATTTAGTGCACCGTGTACTTTTACACATAGATGTTATCTTAAGAAAAAAGAAACAAAATTCAACACTTAATTATCATCATGTAATTTTTATTGCGTGGGACAAATTATAATTAAATTTATTGGGATCATTAGCAGAACTCAAAACAAAATTATACTACTTAGAGGGGTATGGAGGCGCCATCGCTCGCGTTTTCCCCACCAGCCCAAAATCATTTATGGCGTACCGTACTGTGAGTGGCGCCACGGTCGCTTGAGGCGTGGTGTTTTTTTTTTCTCGGTGGGTTTGTTACTAAAGAGATAATTTCAGAATAATTTTCACTTATGTTACTAAAAGATGGATCAAATCTCATAAAAGGATTGAAACTCCCACAGTTGCAGGTATGGAGATTGGAGAAGAAGATCAAAATGTTTTTTTGAGGTTTTTGGTGTGTTGCAATTTTAGTCCTTGTGGTTTTCTTTTATACTTTTTTTTTTACAGTTTTAGTCGTTGTGGGTTTTTTTTATACAATTTTTATGAAACTTTTTCTATTTTAGTTTATTTTAGTTAATGTTATGTATGTTTTATTTTATGTTAAAAAAAAAAAAAAAAAAAAAAAAGAAAAAAAAAGCCGACAGCACCAGAATTTTTGGTGCCAACAGTTACAGCCAGAATGTAGTGTCGTAGGATTTCTGGTGCCATGGAGATTTTTACTGACGTGACAGCACTTTTTGCTTACGGCTCAACCATACCTAATGCTCTTACAAGCGGAGCCACGGATGATCGTGTAATAATAGAGTATCGACTTTTACACTACTTTGAATGGGGCTTGGGGCTTGAAAGCAGTAGTGGCTCTCATTAGTCTTGAGAATAAATGTAGTTAGTTGAAATCGTTAACACTTATGATTTTTGCGAATAAATGAAATGTTTAGATGGTTGAAAACGAGACAACACTTGTCAACTTCTTTGATAGTTCAATTAAATCTCGAAGAGTTGAGCAACATTCAACAATGGACCACAGGATAACCTAACGCCTTAAGGTAATGGTTCCTGTTCGTCTAAAACGATGCATATTTCGCACCACAAAAATGTCACATATTAAATTAAGGAAAATGATTTGGAGGCCTAAAAAATGTGCCTAATTGTGTGCCTAATTGATGTGGCAATAAATTATTGGTTTGTTAAGAAGTGGTCCCCTTGCTGTCCCCAATAATATGATGACACATATGTTTAGTCATATTATTAGGCATATGAGTTAGGCATCCCAATCAATGCTCTTAAATTAATAACCAACTCTAAAAGTTTTCACGAACAAATTTAAACATATATTGCAATATAGAAAAAGAATGAGATAAATTATGTGCATGGGTTCGGGTTTAAATTTTGTTAAATGCAAATAAATTTTAACGACATTAATCTTCTGAAAATTGCAGGTTTTAACTAGTTTGATATGTGTGGCGGTGTATTTAAATCTCATGCATTAGTCAAACATAAAGTTGGAAACCCTTACGCAAAAGAATAACAAATAAAGAAATAACAAATGATGGGAAATAATTATATTTAGCGAATAGGAGTGAACGAGTGGGGTAAGCCCGCGCGTTGCGGCGGGACCTTATATGTTTTGTAGTTTTGTGTTTTGTGGATCATTCGTTGTAGTTATTAATGTTGGTATGTGAAATTGATGTATGTTTGGTTCGAAGCAATTTTGCTTCGAACCAAACATACATCAATTTCACATAACATGAGGCTAACACTGAAGTGTTAAAGGTGCAAAAGGATGATCTAGTAGCACATGCAATCCCCATGTTTAATCTATTGAAAATGTATGTCACAAATTTCCGCCCAGGTGAGATTCCATTCTCCTAATTCGAACACGTAAAGTAAAATTGTATCTCTATAGTATGTGTCGGTCTAATTGAAGTCGAGTCTTTCAACCGTACTCTCCCAGTCTCCCTTGAAAGTCTCCTCCATTTTATCAACCTGCATTGCTAAATTGTGCAACAATTCAGTACCTACCAATTTTTAAGATACTAAAGTAACAATGAATCATCAACTAAATTATTTTATCTTGAACTATATGGTCCTGGGTACATTGTTTTTTGCACTGCTGCTACAACTCTTGTTGTACTAATCTTACTTGATAGCTTATCAAATGTTTGGCAGAAGATTGTCTTATGTGTAATAAAGCTCGTGTAACCGTAATCTAAAAATAAAGCTCAGGTACCTATCTTAAATTCGCACAATATAATTTTGTCAATTTAGATAAAGTTGGTAGTTAATGTTTTATCTAAAAATAAGCTTATAAATTCACAAATCAATGTTATAGGAAAAAGATTAATTTCCATAGGAAGTTCTTGAAAATTGAAATACTTTAAGAAGGAAAAGCTTATGGATTTTGCATTGGACCTCTGAAAGTCACAAAATAAGCTCTTTCTTTATGTATTCAGTTAATATTGGTCAAGGTATTTTATTTTCTCATAATATAGTAATGTACCTCTAATGACTGCCCTCAAAAGTGCTAAAGAACACATGGGTCTGATCATCCATGGTTGACCTTCCAAGTTTTAGTCTCCCACCAGCCTTAAAATAACAGCCACTATCGAAAAATACTTTCAAAAACTTAATGCATAAGAACATCTACACAAAAGGGGTAAAATGGGTCGGTTACGGGCAATAACAAATTGTCAAATTCCATTAAAAATGGCTAATTATTTGGGTATGCTGCTGCGGCAAGGGCTGTTTATCTACCCTCGAATTATTACAATGAAATAGATAATAGTATGATTTTGATAACCAAGCTATATAAATTTATGACGTACCTTTTGGAAACTGTTGTCCACCAACAATTTTTTGTTAGGAGGTGACGAAATCAGGCATTAGCGCGTATTTGTTCTGTCTCATCTCCAAACTCCCCAAATCCATAACCCTATGCGTGGCCTGTCATTAGCATCAGGTTATTTAGTAAAGGAAATATGCGTTATGACTGAGAATCAAGGAATAAGTAATTTAATGTCATTATCAGAAACTATGAATTATACACAAAGCATATGTTAAAAAACGATATAATTCAGAGAACTGTGATGTATGTGTTAAATTACTAAGAAGTTGGTACTTGTCACACACACTAAATTTTATTTTAACACATTTGGTGCATTTTTGTCAAGTATGCTCAAGGGTATTTTATTTTGATCCAACAAAGGAAACCGCAACTTACAATTTTTAGACATTGGTTATGCTGTGTATCGATCGAAAGTCGGGGCGGCACAGCCCCCAACCAAGGGAGTCGTTACATTCAGTATGTCCCCCTCCTCTGGCGCGTTCTGACCAAGCGTTAAAGGTTAAAAAAACAAATCGATAAAAGATTAGATGTCACTGGTATGATTTCATCATAAAAGAAAACATTAAACCATGGCGAGGACATACTTGATAAGCTTCAAGTGCAATAAGTGTTGCCGAAGTTTATTTAAGAACACTGTGCAACTCTTGACATTTCTTCCACTGATGCAGGCCCTTCAAACTACAACATATTGACAACACATTATTTTAAGGTGTTAAATAATACACTTATAGGCATGTACAGAAAATCTTGATACAATATAATCAAATGCATTCCAATTGCATTCCAACATCACACGCAACTGTGTTCACATGAAAAGTCAGCAACAATGATCATACAATTTTTGGTTTTCACGCCTTTTTTACTATTACTAACAACTACGGCCTGTTTTAAACTTACATGTGGCATGCATATTCAGAAGCAACGCCAAAATCAGTGTTCGGATTGAGGTGGTTGACATTTTATCATTCAAACATTTATTTACAGGTATAGTTCATGTTTTTACTTTTTATAATTCAAATTCAGTATTTTACAAACTCAAAAGTAGCATTAATTCATTTAAAAGCTTTAAGATGCTGCAGAATAAAGAAGGGTAACCTGGGAAACGATAATTAATGACAAAGGCGCAACCATCAGTCACCAATCCACAGCAACAACCACCGTTTCACTACGCCTGTGTACGTCGGGTAAAATACATATTTAGCTTATACCATTCTAAAAAAAGTGATAAAATAAAAATAAAAATTCAAAGAAATGCTATCCTGATAGCCTCAAAGAAACGCATATTCATAACGATCATTACACCACATTTCTGCTATATAAGTCATCAATTAGCACAATTTTAAAGAAAAGAATGCTCACTGTAATTATTGAAGCATGTCAAATTGCAAAACGCGAAATTGTTACCTCCATTCCTTTCGTTTCCATCTCAGGCTTTTCTTTTTCCATGACTGTACTAAGGTCGATCTTTACCTCTTCGTGCATGAACCTACCGATAACTGCAGACCCTTTTCTGGGCTGTCGTGGACAGCGCCAGTCGAAAAATATTCTGCAATAAAGAGAATCCAATGTGTATATAGTATTTCGGATCTATAAAAATGATATGGTAGGGAGAAGCAATGTATGAGGAGATCACAAAAATAAGTAATTTCAGTGATGCTATTGCCATTTACATAGGCAAACTTGTTATGAGAAAAAATTCATGTTAATATCTTGTAACCTTTCTTTTCTGAAAAGGCTGCTAAAAGATTTCAGGCCCTGGATCCAAAGCCACATTTTTAATAGGTTAATATGAATATAAAAATGAATTTTCAGTTTCTGAAATGGTTTAAGAATATTTGGATAGATGGAAAATGAGAACAAAGTTATCTAACAGGCCCTTCTATAAACCATTAACTAACGGTAGAGGAAAGCAATAAGGCGGTCTCAACGGATAATGAATAGAGATTTGAAAAAGAAAAAAAAAAGCGATCCTATGAAAAATTATATATGAACTGTAAAAAAGTAGGTAATCGAGTAATATGGGGGCGTTTGGCATATTGATACTTACAACTAAACCCAAATATCAAAACAATAATCACACTAATAATAAATTTGTAAGTATCAAATTTACCTCAAGCATAGCATCTTTCTTGACCCTGCCGGCATCCCCGCTACACCTCCGCCACCAACACTAACACTTCTGGTTTCCATGTGGAGGAAAAAAAAGGAGAAAACTATTTCTTTTTCTCCGGTAATCTGCAACAAACCAAGAGCAAGTAACTAATTCCTTTTTTTACCAAAGATGTATATATCAATTAACCAAAATACCAATTAAGCAAGCTTTTGCCTTAGATCAATTAAGCAAAATACAAACAGACATGAAACCAAACAATATTCAAAATAAGAAAAAAAAAAAATAAAATTAATGACCGAGTATACCTTGTTCGAGGTTTATGTTTGTTTGGTGAATAACAAAATATCCGGGTCGGTACCGAAAGGAAAAAAACTGAATGGAGGATCATTTTTTAGGAAGAAGATGAACAGTGGAAGATCTTGTGGATCATAAAAATTGGGACTTTGATTATTAGATTTGTGTGTTTGATGAATCATGGGAGAAGAGATTGTTTTTATTTCATGTGTGTGTGTGTGTGTTTCTGAAGGTAAATGTGGGGAAGAAGGAGTGTGAAGAAAGGGGGAAATATCTTGGAAAATAACGGAATGTGGAATGGGGAACGGGAAGAAGCACTGTAGAAAGCACTGTAGCCGTAAGAGCACTGTAGAAACAACTGTAGCTCCAAGCAACCTCCCCCTTTTAGTATATTTATATAATTTTCAAATTCATTTTTTTTAGAACGTCATCACTTGAAATCAGACCTCTCGAGTTAAACCATCCAAACGAGTAGACCCCGGGACCTGAACCACTAGGAGAGACCTGCGAAGGGAGAACTCACGGCTTCGCACTAAGAGGAAAATCTGGATTTTCTTAATCACTTGCGAGACTTGAACCCGAGTAAAACCTCTCCCAAGCTCTATAAAGAACTCAGGTGGCCAACTGAATTATGGTGTCGTTTGTTTTTTTTCCCAATAATTACTGTTTCGATCTATTCACTTCTTTTGTCTGCGCAAGGGCAGAGGTTTATGTTTGTTTTTTTGCAGATATAAGTGCTTCTTTTCACTTCTTTCGTATTCTAAATTTCAGACATTATCTTTCACTTCTTACCTCTTCTTTCACAAACCCTGCATCTCTTTCTCAATATCCGTTTTTATACGTTTTTGATCGGTTTTTTACGTTTTATTCTTTTTTTTACGTTATAGTCCGTCTTTTTACATTTTCGTCCATTTTGTACGTTTTCTTCTGTTTTCTTATGTTTTCGACCATTACTTTACGTTTTCGTCCAAATTGTTACGTTTTCGTATGTTTTTTACGTTTTCGTCCATTTTTAAGTTTTCGACCGTTTTTTTTTACATTTTTCGTCGGTTTCTTTACATTTTGACCATTTTTTTTACATTTTCGTCGATTTGTTTTTTACTTTTGTCGGTTTTTTACGTTTTCATCTGTTTTTTTACGTTTTCGTCTATTTTTTTTACGTTTTAGTCAATTTTCTTACGTTTTCGTCATTTTTTTACAATTTAGTCCGTTTTCATCATTTATTTTTACATTTTCGTCTGTTTTATTACGTTTCCATCCATTTTTTAAGTTTTCGTCTGTATTATTACGTTTTTATCTATTTTTTTATATTTTCATCTGTATTTTTACGTTTTTGTCTTTTTTACGTTTTCGTTTGTTTTTTTTACCTTTTCATATATTTTTTTTTGTGTTTTCTTCTGTTTTTTTTAACTTTTTTGTCTTCTTTCTTTTTTCTTCTTCTTTTTTTTTACGTTTTCATCTATATATATATATATATATATATATATATATATATATATATATATATATATATATATATATTATATATTATATATATATATATATTATGTTTTTGTCCGTTTTCTTACGTTTTCGTCATTTTTTTAATGTTTTATTCCGTTTTTGACGTAAGATAATGTTCAAAATTGTACAAAACTTACGAAACCATATGGAAACGGATGAAAACATAAAAAATAGACGAAAACGTAAAAAAAACGTACGAAAATGTAAAAAGCGGATAAAAACGTAAAAAAAACCATAAGAAAACGTGAAAAATGTCAAAAACATAAGAAACAGACGAAAACGTAAAAGACATACGAAAACAAAAAAAAAACGGTCGAAAACGCAAAAGATAGACGAGAACGTAAAAAACATACGAAAACCTTAAAAACGGTCAAAAATGTAAAAAACAGACAAAAACGTAAAAAAGTAAAAAACATACGAAAAACATAAAAAAAAAGGTCGAAATTGTACTAAAATGTAAAAACAAAAATACGAAAAAGTAAAAAATGGATGAAAACGTAAAAAAACAAACAAAAATGTAAAAAACGAATGAAAGCGTAAAAAAAACAGACAAAACATAAAAAATGGATGAAAACGCTTAAAAACATATTAAAACCTAACAAAACGGTGGAAAACATACCAAAACGTAAAAAAATGGACGAAAATGTAAAAAAAAAACGCTAAACCGTAAAAAAACAGACAAAAAGGTAAAAAAGACGAAAATGTAAAAAAAAACGGTAGAAAACGTTAAAGAACATACCAAAACGTAAAAAAAAATACAAAAATGGACGAAAACGTGAAAAAACGTAAAGGAACAGATGAAAACGTAAAAAAAACAAATGAAAACGTAAAAAACCGAACGAAAACTTAAAAAAAGGTCAAAAACATAAAAAAGACGTATTTAAACGTAAAAAAAGACGAATACGTAAAAAAAGAACGAAAACTTATAAAACGGATGATATCGTATAAAACGTACGAAAACTTGTCTTTGATACTCTGTATCACAAAACATTAGTTTAAAAAAAAGAAAATAAAAAGAAAAGTAAAAGGTCTTTAATAGCACAAAAAACAAGCAGACGAAACGAAGACTTTAGATATGCATCTTCTTCTGCAGACATAGTTTGCAGATGAAGAGGTAAAAAGCTTTGAGAAAACAAATGACACCTAAGTCAGTTTTTGTTTACTTTTTGTTTTGGTTTTCCCGTTGATTTGCGGGATTAAATTTACTTATCTGATCATAGCTCTCATTATTAAAAACCTATTTATTAAATGCTGTTTGTTTACTAACCTCATTGCTAAAGAGCAGGCCCGTCTAGAAAACAATAACTAATGAATAATAATTGTTAGGGGTTGGCAATGCATCACTCACCAATTTTCCCTTCACTCACAAACAACCAATCCCTTTATCCCACATCAGCCTCCCACTTTTCCCTTCACTCACTCATTTTTTGTAGGCATCACACCACTCACCCTTCACTCACTTCATTTTTTTTTTAAATAAAACAAACTTTTTATTTTGTAGAATATGTAAAAATTAAAAACTGAAACAACAACATTTACATAATACCACACAAACAAACACACACAGATCTTCCATAAACAAACACAAACAAACAAATTTGGTTGCATGAACCTGGAAGCCCAAATGTTTTTAGTAGCTCAAATATTAACCAAACCCAAACACACACAAACAAACACACACAAATTGGTTGTCTTCTTCCTTCATTTGCTGCTGCAACACACACACAAACACACACACACATCAATAAAAAAAAATTAAAAACAAAACCCAACGTTCCAATCCAACGGTAACAAAGCCCCAACGTTCGAATTTTTCTCCCCTCCCCGTGCGTGAAGGCTTGCCGTGCGTGAAGGCTACCGTGCGGTGTGGAGGCACCGGCGGCGGTGTTCCCGCAGGGGAAGGGCACCGTGCCGTGCCTCCCCGCACCCACTGCCAAGCCCCTTAAGAGTGCGTTTAGTTGGAGAAAAATTTTCTAGTTTTCTATCTCTGGTTTTGTAAAAATTTTGAAAGGAAATTTATCTCCACAAAACAATTGAAAATATAAAAAATGCGTTTAGTTGATGTTTGTATTTTCTATTTTGAAGAAAGGGAATGAGGGTTGTGGGTTATAAAAGAAAACAATGAAAACAACTAAAATTTGTTTTGTAGTTTCCTTGTTAATTAAGGAAATAGGAGATTTTGTGTTTTGCAAAATATTTTGTTGAAAAACATTGATTTGAACGCGATCTCTGTTTTCTTTATTTTTCATAAAACATTTTATATGAGTGTTTTCCCCCAACTAAACACACCCTAAATGTTCGGGGATTTTCATGGAATAATGGGCAGATTATGTTGATGGAGCCCCTACCGTTAACGGTTTGATATTAAACGTTGTTTCTGTGGTAGCCTCCCATCGTAATGGAAGTAAATAAAAAGCTTCTTAAAATGCATTATATCAGTTTATATACTTCATTACTCGGTCATCCTATGATAAGTGTTTATCTTAGTATTTTGGTTTGTTTTATCCATAAAAGATATAGATTGACGGAAATATCTTAACTCGGATGCTTTTTGGCACCAGTCATTGTCCACTCTATAAAGAATAGCTCTAATGACTCTTTTAGCTCACTAAGGCATTATCTCAAATGAGCATGAGTTGAGACTTAAACCCATAACTTTTTATTAACAAAATT
Organism: Artemisia argyi; assembly: GCA_030686995.1. Taxonomy (NCBI): domain Eukaryota; kingdom Viridiplantae; phylum Streptophyta; class Magnoliopsida; order Asterales; family Asteraceae; genus Artemisia; species Artemisia argyi. Next base: position 160,448,116 of record CM060697.1, on the reverse strand, counting down.
TCTTCATTAAACCCACGAACTTTTTAAAGGTGGGGTACAAACTAATTTGAAGCCATTTGTTCATAATTGTTGTCCCCTTTCAAATTTCAGTCAATAAAAGGATTTTAGAAAGTAAATGTGAGATTTTTGTTAGATAATGTGGATAATCCCCCGTAGAACAATGTGTCAAGTAGGGGTGGAAACGAGCCGAGCCGAGCCCGAGCCTGCCAGAGCTCGAGCTCGGCTCGTTTAAGTTTTAAAAGGCTCGAGCTCGAGCTTGGCTCGTTTCGAGCCTTAAACTTTAAGCTCGAGCTCGGCTCGCGGAATATTTTATAGGCTTGGGCTCGGCTCGTTTATACCATTTGGCCATGAAAAGTTAAAGCTTGGCTCGAGCTCGAGCTCGGCTTGTAATATATCTTTATTGAGCTCGTTAATAAGCTCGAGCTCGGCTCGTATATAAGTTAAAATATCATATTTTTGTTTAGGCTCGCGAGCCCAAACGAGCTTTTTATTTAAAGCTCGAGCTCGTTTAGGCTCGGCTCGTTCGAGCTTTTTACCGATCCGATCCCGAGCTTTTCACGAGCGGCTCTGCTCATTTCCACCCCTAGTGTCAAGTTGGTGATAAACACTTATGGAAATTTGCATTCCTACGACGTAAGATAACACTTAATGCCGATATGACCTACTTATATGCTATAATGTTAAATCCAATGTTCTAAGATACTTATTGCCAATATCAGTCAACTTAGTATCATATTGTTACCCTCACTTTGGAAAGTAAAGTGTACTTGATACCTTTTTTCGCTGCGAATATTGTGAAATTATAGTCACTTGCTTGTACTTTTAGCTCAACTTTACACTCATCTATTTTAATCTCATTTATATGTAAAATTATAGGGGATATGATGTCTACTTTATAAAGTAGGCAAGTTACCTACTTTTCTTTGTAACAAAAGGTAAAAACAGTGACTGAACTGTATCAGAGACTTACTGCAAGGACTGAAATATACATTTTGTAAATTTTTTTCAAAAAAAATGGAGGCAATTGCCTACATTTAAATGTAGGCATTATTTCCCCAAAATTATAACAACAAAAAATTCGAACAAGTTGTGCAAGATAACATATTATTTGATGCTATTTAATTTAATATCCATTTCGATATACTTTTTTTTTTTTTTTTAAATTGTAAATTTTTTCTTAAATTTGCAATATATTTCGTACTATATTTTATGTTATATATATACATTATCTCTCCTCAAATAAACTTCTCTTTTCTTTAAAAAAATCTCTCCTACTTCTAAATAACCTCTTCTATCTCATACAAACCCTCTTTTCCTCATTATGAACCTCTGCGAACCCCTCTTTCCGCACCCATTATCGAAATATATATCACTAACTCATTGTGTACCCCATCTATTACGAATCTCCTCATTCCTCTCACCATCCATTCTCCATTTTGAACATGCACTTCACACACTCATTTCTTTCGAAAACCCGCCTAATTCCACTCATTTTTTTTTTTTTTTTCCTTTTCACCTTCATTTTGCCATTTTATAAACAATTCCATATTTTTTTTTGGAAAATTAGAAGGGCTTGAATAGTTTTACGTCTTTTTAATTTATTATAAAAGATTGTTTGCTTGTTTTCTTTGCTTTAAAAATTTAGATTCGATATTATGTGAACTCAAATCTTGCACAATATAAATAACAATATATATATATATATATATATATATATATATATATATATATATATATATAATAATGTAACTAAAGAAATAAATGAGAGATGGAAAGATTGAACCGCGAGACAAAAGATTTATAGTGGTTCGGCTACAAGGACACCTTCCTTGCCCTACTCCACTCCCCGAGCACCTAACTCGAGAGTTTTCTTCACTATGTCAACAAGCTCCCTTATGACGGAGAAAACCTTACACACAAATATACACACCACAACTTCGTCACAACTTGATCACACCTTATACACAACTACTTCACACCTATCTATCTTCACACCTATCTTCTTCACAACTATCTTCTTCACAACTATCTACTTCCCAACAATTTTCTTCACAACTATCTACTTTCCAACTATCTACTTCACAACAATCTTCTAAACAATCACTCTATCTACACACTAAGCTAATCTATCTTCTACCAAATATTCACAACAAATAACACAAAGAAATATATGTAATGAATGATGCTTTAACAACTTGGATGTGGAGGTTCCAACAAGTTGTAATACTTCTTGTCTAGGAGGATAGAAGTATTCTTCTCTTGCACTTGAGAGGTTGATGTTTGGATCACTTTGAAACAAAGATTTATGTAAGTATGATCAAAGGATTTAGAGAATAGAAATGGAGATCTAGAACAGAAAGTTTAGGAGTGCAAAAGGTAAGAAAAATCTGTGAAATGAGCCAATATTTATAGGTAAACAAATTACTGTTCTGGAGCGTGGCTGGTCCCCTTAATTATTAAGGAGGCCGCCTAGTATAATTAAGCCCCCCCCCCCCCCCCCCAGAAAGTTAGATTTGTTTGTCTTTTTGTGGGAAATGTTTTTCTGGATAATATTTGTCATTTTTTGTTGAAAATTTGAAATCATATATTTATAATGATTTAAATATATTCTTTTAATTCCAAAAATGATTTTGTAAAAGATATAAAATGTTTATTACATCTTATAAAAGTTCTAGTGATTAGAGAAAAATTTTCTTTAATCATAGAATGCAATAAACACTTTGTTTATTTATACATTAAGTGATTTGGATGCAAAATGAAATATTTATCTGTAAATACTTGTTTACGACATAAGTTTTAGTTTAATGAATTTACGTTTTGTGATTATCAAAACATAGAGATGTCGATGAATGTTAACAATGTTTTTAGCCATTATTTATGTCAACATTTTTTTATCAATTTACTACGTCATGAAACACTTGCGATCTTTTGCTTTTTAACAATTTTAATTGTTAGTTTATTTAATATTTTGTTGTTTGTTGAGTTTTTTGTTGAAATTTTTTAATATATATAACTTATGACTTTCGAAATAAGAGTTGCGAAGTAAAACTAGGCTAAAACTATGGAAAGATTTGCGAAGTAAAACTAGACTAAGGGTATGTTTGGCGAAGTGGGCTGAGGTTGGGGCTAGGGCTAGGAATGAGATTGGAGCTGCAACTTATATTAGAAGCCAAAATTAAAATTTGTATGTTTATAAACTTGTTTGGCAAATGGGATGGGCAGAGGCTAGGGCTTATTATTGCAGAATTACTAAAAATGACATAATTAAATGAATTTTTGTATATGTTAGTTAATTTTGTGGGTAAATAAGTAATTTATTCTTTAAAAGTCCCGCGCTAAAATTTTTAGCTCATTTTATGAGGCTAAAGTTTTTAGCCGACTTATTTTATAAGCCCTTCCATAAACCCCATGACAAACGAGACTTATTTTATTAGCTGACTTATTTTAAAAGCAAAAGCCCTTATAAGCTTTTATAAGCCCTTTGCCAAACACAGCCTAAAACTATGAAAAAAACATAGATTTGAAAATAAAGAGTCTAAAAATGGTTGCAATTGCAGAAGTGTATTCATGACATTAAAAAAAAAATAAGAAAAAAAAAGTTTTAGATCTAGTAATATGACACAAAAATGACTTAAAGTTGAAAATAAATCCTGAATTGCAAATTTCCCTACATTCATTACCATATGGAAATAGTATTAAAATTAAAAAAACAAGGGACCTTACTGAATCATTAATTTATGGCCAAAACCCATTTTACTACCTTAAACTTGGCTAACTGAAACTCCTACTACCCTGAACTTTTAAGGCGCGGGATGATACCCTGAACTTGGAAAATGGGTCATTTTACAGTCATTCATTAACTTATCTAGGTCATGTGCCGATAACTTTGTCACATGCCGTTAAATATTTGATGGGCCCAATAAAACCCATTAGTCTTCTACATTAAAAGTCAAATATACCATTCTTGTAATCCTCGGTCTCAAGCAACTAGAAGGTGATTTTCAATCTTTGGCGCTACTTTCATGATTCACTGTTTGAAGCTACTTTCATGATTCAATATTTTCAATTTTTAGGTAGTTATTTCATTTGTTGTATCATCAAAATACATAACTATCTTTGAACTCAGTTTGCAGACTCATTAAACTGAATATACCAAACATGTATCACAGAACAAACGTAATAAGCACAACAACGAAAACACCACTTGATAAAAATAATCCCCAATAATCCGTAGCAAAATAACATAGTACCATCTGAAGCCAAAAGTCAAAATGCTTTCAGATGTCAAAAAGATAAACACATCAAACATTGCATCGTAACACAATTGCAAGCATTTAAATTAAAACAAAAAAGACAAATATTCCAGCATCCTCGTTGATTCCTACGTAGTGTTGTCGGCTGAATCCAAGCTCACAGTGCCTGTCCTTTTGGGATGAGTGCTTGACTTACAAATTCCACAATGCATGTCTCTTCCATGACGAGAAAGCTTAGTCTTCGATTTTTTTGGCTCATGCTTCCTTCTTCTTCTTGCTTTCTTTGGCCTACCTGGCATTGCCTTTGGAAGAGGTGGCAACAACTCCCTAGCACCACTATCAGGCCAAAATTCTTCACTCCCCACAACTTCAATTGGGTGACTGTAGGCTACCAAATATTTCTCTTTCGAATAGCATTTGTCTATGTAATCGTATGGATCTTTTGCTCTACTCTTTATGGCTGCAATAGCATGACAACATGGGATATCGGAGAGCTCCCACGCACCACAACTGCTTGTCTTATCCCGGGTTTGAACACAATGTTGAGTTTTCCCAAAGTAAACTTGAAACCTCTCTTCACCATTCCATCTAACCTCCCATTTACAGCTTATGGAAGAATTTTCATTCATTATATTCCTTATATTTGGTCCATAATCAAGCCTCCATTTACTAGCAAATTCCACCTTTTGAATCCTTCTTTCTATAAGATACTCTCTAATAATTTCATTCATAGAAATTATAGGCTTACTTCTAGCACCTATAAGCACAAAATTCCAAGCTTCAATACTGTTTTTGTCTACCGAGTCGCATTTGGAAGATGACTTGAAAAAAGCCCTACACCATTGCCTAATATCTTTATTCTCAAGAGATCGCTTTGCACCATCTTTAATACTGTCAATCTCATCTAACCGTTGTTGCATTTGTGCCTCATTTGCGCACTTAGCAACTGAATAAAATGCTACTTTGAGTTTTTCCCCACGAAAATCTGAATACCAATTTGCACATATGTGACGTGCGTGTAATTTGTGTTCAGCTTGTGGGAAAATGGATGAAACTGCATTTAACAATCCCTTGAAATCAAACAAGTTATAATTAAATATGATATAAACATTCATAAATAATGCAACCTAAAAATTAAAAGTTTATAAGATAGTGAGCATACCTTTTGCTTATCAGACATGAATGACTACTCTTTTCCATCTGGAGTCACGATATCAACTTTTAGATGCTCTAAAAACCAACTCCATGAGGATTCTGACTCGGTCTCAACAATTGCCCATGCTAACAGGTACATCTGATTGTGTGGATCCTTACCAACAGCGGTAAGAAGCATACCCTTCACCACACCCTTAAGAAAGCAACCATCAAGCCCTAAATATTTCCTACATCCTTTTAGAAACCCCTTACGAACAACAGCCAAGCAAACATACATCCTTTTGAAGTAAGGAGAAAGCCCATTACCAAAAGGCTAAACTTGAATTTCAATAGAACTTTCGAGATTTGTTTGTAGTAAAGCTTTTGCATAGTCATTCAACTTTTTATACTCCTGTAGCACATCCCTTTCTAAACGCTTAACGACCATTGCCTTAGCTCTTTTGCATTGATTTTTGGTCACCTATATCTCTAGTTGAGCTTTAATGGTATCTTGAATATAAGTAGACTTAATATCTGGGTGAGCATAAATCATGGCTTCAAACTCCTCGGCAATCCATGGTGCTTTTATATGTGAGATCTTAAACATCTTTGAACAAGTATGCTTTTCCTTTAATGTTTTTACGAGGAAATACCTTTTTCCATCATGTAGTTCATTTGCAGCATACACCATCCATTTACAGTGCTCATCTATGCATTTTACCCTAACACGAGAACTAGCATTTTTTACGAATTCATAGTCCCTTTTTTCTTGCACCGCATATTTCAGTGGAGCTTTCTTGAATTGTTGATGATCGATGAATGATTGACGAATGGAAAAACTTACAGCCCCGCTGTTTTCTTTGTACCTTGGAAATCTCACTGGTGTTCTCCTTAATTCAATGGTTCCATCTTCTGATACATCTTCATGTAAACTCTCAACGTCGGAATTGTCAAGATAGTTTTCTTTTCCATCTTGAGAAGTAATTTCTTCTTCATCACCATGCTATACTTCTTTTTCTGGTTCATTTGCAGTAGGTTCTCTTACAAGTTGCAGGATCCTGTAGTGCTTTTTTACTACTTCTATACCAAGAGCCATCTCTTCATCTTGATTGGGCTCGATAGTCTCTGTCATTACATCAAGTTCATGTTCACTATTTTCTTCAAAATCATCTTCATCTACGTCATGTTCCTCATACTCTCCATTGTCATTATTATTCATGCTGCATAATTGTAAACCAATATAATACATCAATAAATAATGTTGTTTGAAAGAATAACAATGAATCCTCACTTTACAATCATTAACAATGGCTCTAATAAACCATTCCATTTATTGTTGGTATTAATGTAGTTGGATATAATTAAAAAGCAAACAACAACAATAGAGAATAAATAATCTACTAAAACCCTAAAAATCTTCTTTTCAAAGTATCACAGGATCGACATTAAGGAGGCGACGTTTTGTTTTCTTTGGATATTTTGACTTTTGTAGAAGACTGATGGGTTTTATTGGGGCCATCAAATATTTAACGGCACGTGACAAAGTTAACGGCACATGACCTAGATAAGTAAACAGATGGTTGTAAAATGACCCCTTTGCCAAGTTCAGGGGACCATCTTGCGCCCTTAAAAGTTCAGGGTAGCAGGAATTCCAATTAGCCAAGTTGGAGATAGTAAAATGGGTTTAGGCCTTAATTTATCATGCCTAAAACCAAATTGTTTTGAATTTTGACCATGAAACTAAGCGAAAACTCTTGGAACTTAATGATTTGAAATTTTAACTTGAAGACTATGTTATAAACACAATGTTTAAACAGAACTTGATCAGCATGTAATTTCAATTTTTTTGAACTCGAACATAGGACTACTCACGCCAGAGAAAAAAAATGAACATAGTTCAAACGTAGTCGTAGGAGTCATAGCTATATATTAACGTTGCTAGAACTTCTTGATTGGTCGTACCCATTGGTTTCTTTACATAAACATAAGACTAAACGGAGTGGTAGTGATTTTGCCATCGTGACTGGCCAACTCACGCGTGAGTTCCAAAACACACATCACATTCTGATACGCCTGGGCTCGAGCCCATGAAGTATTTAGGTTTTAGGGTGTTACCCTAAATTGTCTTATAAATACTCTTGTAATCATTTATTATAATCAATCAATCAAAGTTTAATATAAACAAATCTCTAGTTTTTCTCTCTATTTTTTTAAGGAGCTCGAACAAGCTAAAAGTGGTATCTTATCCCGAAACAACCTCTAACCGGGTCGTATCACATTCACGAGTGAGTCAACAAAAGAAAGACAGTCAATGGTGAGCCACTTACCATGCGCGAGTTGGTAAAAGTTGTGGGTCTACTTTTTGTTTTAATATATTTTATTTAGCTTGTGAGTGTTTGTGAGATATTTAGTTAAAATATTTATATAAAGTTAATATTTTAATGAAAAGTGATGAGAAATAACCAAAACGGATGAATGATGAGAGAGACTGGAAAGAAGTGAGAAGAGAAAAAAAATTGAAATGACATTGATGTGACGATGATCTAGTCACCACCACTCTCTTTAGCCTAAAATAAAGCCACTCTCTCTCATAGCTTTAAATTTTACTCACATTCTAAAGAAATTAGGAAAAGATAATATCTACTCCGTATTCATCAAAAATATTATCCACCGAAAAACATTAAATATCTATACTATCTATAATGGAAAAATGGTCAAACTTGAAAAGTTGAATCTTGAAAGTTGAGTATTGAAAGTCAAATGTGAGAGAAAATCAATGTAATTAATACTCTAATTAAAACACTCCATTACTTAAAAGTACAATAATTTATTCACATTGTACAACCAATTAAAACATATCTATCAAACTAAATACAACCAATTAAAACACAAACCGGGTTGACCCGGTAATTTGACCCGTTTTCGACCCAACCTAGCAAGTTGACCCGGTTTAAATCGACCCATTTTTCGTCCGGAGAGGTTCAACCGGTTGAACTACCCGGGTCGAACCGGGTTTCAAAACATTATTCATTACTTAAAAGTACAATGATTTATTCACATTGTACAACAAATTAAAAACATATCTACCAAATTAAATACAACCAATTAAAACACAAACCGGGTTGACCCGGGATGCTTCAAACCCGGCGGATTGACCCGGTTTAATTTGACCCGTTTCGACCTAACCTAGCAAGTTAACCCGGTTTAAATCGACTTATTTTTTGACCGGAACAGTTCAACCGGTTGAACCACCCGGGTCGAACCAGGTTTCAAAACATTATCCTTTACTTAAAAGTACAATGATTTATTCACATTGTACAACCAATTAAAAAACATATCTACTAAATTAAATACAACCAATTAAAACACAAATCGGGTTGACCCGGGACGCTTCAAACCCGACGGATTAACCCGGTTTAATTTGACCCGTTTTCGACCCAACCTAGCAAGTTGACCCGGTTTAAATCGACCTATTTTTCGACCGGAACGGTTCAACCGGTTGAACCACCCGGGTCGAACCGGGTTTCAAAACATTATTTTTTGTTTATAACTTATAAACTTTTTTTTATCAATAAACTATTTGTCGCTATAAAATCCCGTTGCTATGCACGGGTACTCGTCTAGTTTAAATAAAAAGATAAACAATAAGGCATGAAAAAGAGTTGGCATGGTATGGATCAAATTAATAAAATAATTCAAGTATACTCGTCGATTTGTCGTGATTGATGTCAACGTTGTATACACACGGTTATTTAAATATGTTTAGTTATTAGAGTCCAAAAAATATACTTAGTTGATTAAACTAAGTAAATCTTATCTTATTAAAATAACAGAAAAAAAAGAAACACAAACTCTAGGCCACGTCGTAATGGGCCCGTGCAAAGTTTTTCTTTCAATTCGTTTATTTTAGTTTTTGTAGGAAATAAAGTTACATATAAACATTTAACGATATATCTGAGCTCACGACCTCGAGCTTACATACACGAACTTTTAGTATCGTTTAAACTACGGGTGGCAAAAAAACCCGACCTTTGATTCGAACTTGACTGGGACCCGAACTCTATTAAATCTATTCGGGTCGGATATTCAGGGCCAATATTTTATTCCTGTTATTCGGGTCAATTTGAGTAACCTAAATACTAAATAAAGTCAGGTATCGGATTGAAAAAGTTTAGCTAACTTGGGTCGACTCAAATAAAGACGTTTTCCTAATATAACTTTTTAAAAGAATCTATTTTAACGAGCATAAATAGGCAATTTTATTACATTTTACTCATATTCTGCTTGACCCAAACCCGAATAGATCTAACCTGAATTCAAATAAGGCCGATAAGGCTGGGTTCGGGTATGTTGCTTTCAGCCTGAAACTGACTTTGACCGAACCAAATTGACTCGAACCCGACCATCCCGACCCGATTAACAACCCTAGTTTAAAACAATGATATGTCGATGCAGAATTGTAGTGTTGTGACCAAGGTTATAAATAGCTTGATGTGTGGCGTGGCGGCATGGTCAAGCCTCACGCCTTACGAGCTATGATGAAGTCATAACGTTTGTTAAGGCGGGACGTAAAACGACACAAAATATTATTGATTTATATATTATACCATATTTCATATATAGAGTTTACAAAAAATGTTATGCATAAAAAATTAAGTTAAGAAACTATTCTTACATGTAATCTTCTTCATATCTTTAACAAAAAAATTGCTCAAAGGAGTTGAATTTAAGAAAGGCGCCACGCCTCGTTTCTTTTCACGCCTCATCTCACGCCACGCCTAAAACCGACGACCGACGCATTAGTCAATTTCTTAGGTGAAGGCCATGCCTCACGTTTTAACGAAACCTTAAGGCTGCCATAACATGAATTTTAGAACCCTAACCGTGACTCTTGACAATTATATGCTCGATACTACGTCATGTATTACGTGTCGACGTTAGTACTAATTACTTTCTTGTTATTCATAACAAGAGTTCATGCACATATGTTTTTTATGTTGGGTAGTTGAATGAGATTTTCCTTATTCAAATATTTAGAAGAGATGAGACTTTGACTCATATAAACACGACTATTGTGAGCTATCAAATGACTATTTCTAACACTTTCACCGATCTCCTTAGCAGGGATGGTGCCAAGATTTTGAGTTGACGGGGGCGGTAATTTTCTCTTTTAAGATCTATCTTATTTATCATATGAACATGAGCCGATTATTTATAATAATTTGCAAGGTCAAGCCTCACGCATTAGAAGCTATGTCGAAGCTTTAGCGTTTATTAAGGCGTGGCTTAAAGCGGAAAAAATGAAAATATTTATGTATTTATATATTATATATCATATTTCATATATATCGAGTTTACAAAAAGTATTATACATAAGGAACTAAATCACTAAACTATCATTTCATTCAATTTTCTTCATTGTCATTAAAAAAAAAAAAAAAAAAAAAAAAAAAAAAAAAAAAAAAACATTTTCATCGTAGTTGAATTCAAAAAAAGGCGTCACACCTCATGCCTTAGCACACCTTATTGCGCCTTTCCACGTCTCATCTCACGTCACGTCTTGAGCTGACGCCTTGATCTATTACGTAACGTGAAGGTCACGCCTCACGCCATTACGATGCTATAGCGCGCCTTTAGAACCATCGTAATTGGGTTGGTTTTTTAAGTTGGGAGGGGGGGGGGGGGGTGAGCACCCTATAGCCTTCTGATGATTATTCCGTCCATGCACCTTAAGATGTTTTCTTAAAAAAGGATGACAATAGATGATGATTGTTTGGTTTGTCGTCATGAATCACAATAGGTATATGTATATGTATATGGTGAAATGACAATGGGTATATCCTTTCCAATAATATTGTTTGGAAACTAAAAAATAAATAAATAAATAAATAAATAAGCCCAAGGAATGACAATAATAAGCATTTTTTTTGTACATCAGATAGGGAATCAACAGCAACAACAACAACAACGAACCCAATCCCGCTGGAGCAGGGTATGGGGGAGGTAGAATGTAGACAGGTCCTACCCCAGGATACACCCAGGAATAGAGAGACTGCTTCCAAAGAGACCTCCGGCATGTGTAGGTGTGCGGGTGGAAAGGAAAAGCAAAAAGAGCAATAGGACAGTAAACAACAAGCAGAAGCAAGGCAAACAAAAAAGAAACACAAACAAAAACGCACGAGGTCTATAGCTATGGCAAAGCAAAGCAAGACAAAGCAGGCAAACCTAGGGAGCAACAAAAAGCAAGGCACAAGCAACGCATGGGGCCTAGAACAAAAGCAAAAAAAAAAAGAAAAAAAAAAAAAAAAAAAAAAAACCCCTAAACCTACAAAGTCCCCAGCCGGGACTACCCGCAAACCCTAATTCTATCTCTCCACGCCTTCCTATCTGAGGTCATGTCTTCGGACAAGCGCAGCTCCTTCATGTCGAGCTTAAGTCTATCCTCCCACCAGAGATTGGGTCTACCCCTTCTTCTCACTCCATCTACAACAAGCGCTTCGACTTTTCTAACTGGTGCTGATTGTGACCTCCTCCTGACATGACCGAACCACCTCAACCTTCCTTCTCTCATCTTCGAGATAACATTCTCGACTTCGAGTTTAGCTCTAAAAACTCCGTTCGGGATCATGTCAAGCAAGGTTTTACCACAGGTCCATCTTAGCATTCTCAGTTCTGCCACCTCTACCCTGTTGGCTTGGACCTTGGTGATAGGCCAGCACTCGGACCAGTACAACATAGCAGGTCTAACCGCCACCTTATAGAATTTTCCCTTTAACTTTAAGGGGACGTTCCTGTCACAAAGGACTCCCGACGCCGCCCTCCATCTCGCCCAACCAGCTCTAATCCGGTGGGTTACGTCCTCATCAATCCTCCCTGATTTGTAGATCATCGATCCAAGATATCTAAAAGATTCCTGAATGATTTTTTCAAACCAACCTCATCACCGATCTATGAAGAATCCCTTATAATTTGGTATCCTCAAACCCATTTACACATACCAAAACATGAACAATCATTGTCATTTCCATTCTTTTCATCCCATACCCCAAACTGCACCTTATTTATTTTTTAGCAGGATTTTTGTTGGTAGATCAACTTGGTATGCATATGCCTACTGATTTAAAGTTGTTTTGGTATCCTCCCTTAATTTTGTAAACTTAATTTATATATTTGTTGAGCTCTAGAAGTTTTGTTAACATTCGTTAGTTTGAGGATTTTATAGTTTTTTTTGAGGAAAGAAGGAAAAATTAAAATAAGGAGAATGATAAGCACATGTAAACTAGGTTGGTAATTCATGACAAGTAAGGGTGTCATAAAACCCGACCCGAACCTGACAGGGTTCGGGTCAACTCGGGTCAAAAATCATATTCGGGTCAATCAGGTCAACCCGAATTGACCAGCGTTCTAAACAAGGTCGGGTTCGAGTATGATTTTTTATGCTTGACCCGACCCGAATCCGAGTTGACCCGACTAAACTAACACTTTACAATGTAAAAATACTCGGGTTGACCCAAAACCCGAGTTGACCCGACTGACCCGACCCGAGTTAAACCGAACCCGAATTGACTTGAGTTCTAAACAGGGTCGGTTTCGGGTATGTTTTTTGGAGGCTTGACCCGAGTTGACCCGACCCGAGTTGACCCGACTTGAGTTGACCCAAACCCAACCGAGTCAACCCTAATGACAAGTATGGGTTAGGTAACTCTGATTATCGAGTTATACCCGAACAACAGTTCATGATATTTAACTGCTGGTCGATACTATATAATTTGTTTTATAACAAAATAGGTGTAATTGAATTTTAAATTTAAAATATAAATTAATATATTTTTTTTCAACCATAAAAATTAGTAGCTGAGATTTATCTCTTGACATATAAGAAAATTTTAGTATGTAAAATACTACTCTTTAAATAGTCTAAGGTTAAAACTTATAATAATAATAATAATAATAATAATAATAATAATAAGAGGCGTGAGAGTATAAAATACGAGAGTAGTAAAATACTTTGCTCTTATCAATCATCATCATTATATATTGATATCTTATAATCTCCTCTCCTCATCCCATACGCCACCCTTTCTTTCTTCTCCATAAAAAAAAGAAACAACCTCTTTCCATTTTTATTTCATCCTACCCAAATTCCAAGGTAAACTTTTTTACTTTCTTTCCATCTTTTATTCATCTTTTTAAATTTTCATTCTATGTTAATTAATGTTACCCTGTTTATGAATCCAAACCCTTGTTATGGTTTTTTAATTTTTTGTAATTTGATCCCCTTTGTTTGGGATGCGATTTTTGTTTTTCGGATTGAAGAATAATTGTTATACATTGAGTTTTATAGGATTGAAATTTGAAAACAATTTGTATCACATTTGATTATGATTGCTATATAAGTATGTGTCCTTAATTTGATGATATGATAAACGGATATCTGCAGATTACATATTTCCCTTTTGATAGATTGATTAGTGGGTGTTTGTGTTAGCTTATTTAGCGGGCTCATGAGCTTATATAAATTTTAAAAAAGCTTATGGCCTTAACTAAGCTATAAGTATAAGTGTGCCCGGTGTGGGGTGCCATAGATGCATGTTATAACTGATTTTGGGACCTATGGCGCTGCTATGTACACGCGCCATATGACCCTCGGCTAGTGGGCTATAACAAGTGTTATCAGTTTTTTCTTTTTGAGTTTAAAGTGAATAAAAAGTGAAGTGGCTGATTTTTTTGTGCTGTGTTAGTTATGTTACGAGCGAGAGGGTTTTTTTTGCGTGTGTGTTAGTAATAGATGATGCGGCGGGGTGTATAACTTGGTCGACACCTAGCACTCTAACATGATAAAACATGATAAGCTCATTAGCCCAAAAAAGTTTTATTGAGCGTTCCAAGAAATTGAGCTTACTAGCTTTTCTAAATTTAGATAAGCGGATATGCCTCTTGTATGAGGCTATGAGCTAACACAAACACCGCTTAGCAACCTTACAACTACATGATAGGGACTAGGGAGTGATAATTTAATTTAGCTTGGGTTTTGAAGTTTAATGTAATGATTAAACAAGCTATTAGATATTTAAAAGCTAGTTGAACTTAAAAAAAAATCAAAACTTTTTTGTTCTTGTCCACCCATTGTATTTTTTTCTTAACAGTTGGGTTTGGTGGTAAACCTTATCTTGATTTGTTAATAATAATATCAATGGCAAACCACAAACCCTCCCTACAAGGGGGTCCGGTTAACTCATGCCAAATATGATACCTTATCTACTAGAGTAAAGTCATAGTACAATAATTACTAGATTTGTCAAGATTTATTTGAACTTTAATCATAGTGTACTACTATGGCAAGTTTTGCTTTACATGACAATATGTATATCATTTATGTACTATATCATATATCCACCCTCAAGTTGGTTGGCCTTATCTATCAAAATAGCAACAATGGGGGGGCGGGGGTGGTTCCAAAATATTGGTTTGTGTATAAAATCCTAACTTTTTTGTTATCTGTTTCAGATACAATTAAATAAGGATCAAGTGTACTAATCAAATGGCGACGGAGCGATATATACATGATTCAGTGCCACAAAACGACTTTAACAAAGAAGATGACCCGTATTTGAACAAGTGGAAATCCTCGAGTGAGTCGATTGATGAATCTGAAAAAAGTCCTTCAGGTGGCTTTGATTGTAATATATGTCTAGACACGGTCCATGATCCGGTGGTGACACTATGTGGACACCTCTATTGTTGGCCGTGCATATATAAGTGGATGCACCACCATAAAACAACCCCTGATTTCCCTGATAAGAAAATTGTGTTGTGCCCTGTTTGCAAAAATGAAGTTTCTCAAAAGACTATAGTGCCCTTATACGGTCGTGGCCAGACCACAGAAACATTATCTGAAAATAAATCTGTTGATGGTGACATCACGATCCCACGTAGGCCTCCTAGTCCTAGATGCAGTTTGAACAGCATACCAGCTCAGCAAGTTAATAACCGGAACTATCAACATGCACCAATGCCTATAACTATGCATGGTTTTGGTGGTGTGACCATGACAAATATGATCAATCCATTAAGTCCAACAACCGGTATGCTTGGTGAGATTGTGTACGAAAGCATATTTGGAAATGCACACTCTTCTTTATTTACATACCCGAATTCATATAATCTAGCGGGGGTTAGTACTCAGCGTGCAAGAAGACAAGCAATTCAGGCAGATAGATCTTTGAGCCGGATTTGCTTTTTCTTACTCTGTTGTGTAATGTTGTGCCTCCTCTTATTTTGATATCGTTTGGAAAACTATGGTTTTTTGTGTTGCATTGTGTATATTTGTAAAAAGTCTATGAGAAAGATAGTATGAGTATGAGTGTATGACCCTGGCTATGTTGGTTGTTATAGGGACATATGTCGTACAACTGGTTGAGCATCTAACAAAATTGTTAGAACTTGTCACCAAGTGTTTTTTAGGTGTTTAGCAGATATTGCCTACTTGTGAAAAATATTTTGGAACTCCATTGAATTTTGATTTAGGCTTTGGGAGAGTATACGGGTAATTGTGTTTTTTTTTGTTAGTTTCAAATTACATAGTAAGCCCTTCAGAAATTTTAGATTACCCCGCCTTCTCATAACTTTTTATCTTTTAATTTTTGACACATATATTTTTTAACCCAGATTTTCCAGATTTTCTTTAAAAGACGAATTTAAAAATAGATTTGCTAAATACGGAATTATTTAGGTTTTTTTAATAGAAGATATTTAAAATAAATAAATAATAATTAAAAAATATTGCCTAATAAGGTATGAATTGATATTTTTGAAATGGAAAAATTCCAATAGGAGTTTTATTTTATTATATAAAAGATTTTATCTACATTGGGTGCGAATCTGGAAAAGTAGAAACTTCATCTATAAGCTTGTGTTTATGGTGGTTTAGAGTATGTTTATTCATAGGTTGCCAACACAATCTCCTTTATATATAGTACAAATAGTGTTTTTTTTTTTAATAAAATCATGCAATCATACTATCCAACCGGTTCATAAGGTGACCTAAAGTCACAACCTCCAATCTGCCACATGATATCAAGTGAATGACTATTCGTTTTCCTTTTCTTTTTTCTTTTTAGTATTATTATTTTATAAAAGAATAGATTAGTTGTATGTATTAGTTGGGTTGGGTTGTTGATAAATGGTAAAAAAATTATAGATGGGTTGTATGTATTGATTATATAGGTGAATGATAGAGAAATAATATGTTAATAAGAGATTGGGTTTTGATAGATTGTTGATAAACATAGTTTTAGAATGAATGACACTGGTTTTATACAACAGTGGTCCGAGTCTAACCAGTACAAGTAGTATAGTCTGTAAAAGTAATGAGACATGTTAGTAGGAAAGCGTTTAAGGCCTGTTTGTACGTAGGCTTTTTTTTTTTTTTTTTTTTTTTTTTTTTTTTTTTTTTTTCAAGTAGTAAGCTTTTTGTTTTAGAAAACAAGTGAAACAAACTCCTCCAAATCAAAAAGCTTTGTTTGATAACATAAATTTCACTTGTGTCTTAAATATGTAGCTCCTAGAAGAAAGCTTATAAATGAAGCTTTCTAAACTGTTTAGAGCTGTTTAAACTTAAAATTATTTAATTACCTTCTGTTTAATTAATAGATGATCACATGTTCTTTTTTTCTCTCATTGAACTGAACTTTTTTATCTTTTTTAATCACCACCTTTTATAAGTTAACATAATAACATGTAGTTTGTTTTATTTTTCAAGAAGAAATAGGTCTACAAGTAGTTTAATAACATAATAACATGTAGTTTGTTTAAACTTAAAATTATTTAATTACCTTCTGTTTAATTAATAGATGATCACATGTTCTTTTTTTCTCTCGTTGAACTGAACTTTTTTATCCTTTTTAATCACCACCTTTTATAAGTTAACATAATAACATGTAGTTTGTTTTATTTTTCAAGAAGAAATAGGTCTACAAGTAGTTTAATAACATAATAACATAATAACGTGTAGTTTGTTTAAACTTAAAATTATTTAATTACCTTCTGTTTAATTAATAGATGATCACATGTTCTTTTTTTTTTTCTCTCTCGTTGAACTGAACTTTTTTATCCTTTTTAATCACCACCTTTTATAACTTAGTGGACAAAATTTATCCTCAATGGGATACGCTTGTCAAAAAAAATTCAATTGCATGGGATGAAAAACCGATGAAGTTTGAAAGGGTTCAAGAAAATGTAAGAAAAGATATTCAAAGAGCTTTCGAAAACACGCTATGATGAATCATTTATTGTTGCATCATATTGCATAGCATGATATTAAAAGATCAAAATTTCGTGATTAGTGAATTTAACGAATTGTACGTAAGTCCACAATCGAATTTGCAACATACTTCCGTTGGAAGATGCACTACACAACGAAGAACACACAAAGAACTTCGTGATGCAAAAGTGCACACCGATCTTCTAAGAGATATTGTGGAGCATCTATGAAATCTTAAATCACTAGAGTGTATTTTTTTCAGTTTCTTATTTTTAATGAAATGTGTTTTGAATAAATGTGAAAAAAAAAAAGAAAAGAAAAGAAAAAAAAAAAAAAAAAAAAAAAAAAAACTGTAAGGCCTAGGAAGAAAAATATGAAAGAAAAAACCCTGTAAGGCCCCGAAATGTTTTATAACTTGATTGATGAAAAAAGATGTTTATGGATTGAGTTATAAGTTATGAGTTATAAGATGAAAAAGTGACATGACAATGTCTTTTGCAATAAGACGCGTCTATAACACCCGACTGCAAGTGGTGTTATTATCATTCGGTAATGGTATCCTTGACAACATGTGCATTGAATATTGGCTCTTCCATTTTCGACAAGGCAAAGAGTGGTGGGTGTCCTTATCTTTAAAAAAAAAAGCTAGTACAAAATGATATAAAATATGATCATCATGCCATTAATCAATTACTTATTTACTTGTGTTGCATTTTAGAACTTATTAAACATTGCACTACGTGACAGTTGGTCAAGTGATGGGCCATTAGAAAGATACACAACACGTAACTTCAATCATTTAACATTTGTTGCCTACATTTTTAACATCTTTGAAAATCATTCTAAATAAACGGCAGAGGTGGGGTGAAAAAATCGTTTAGGACAGATTTTGACGTGACCATGGAATGGGACATGGATAAGAATGGCTGAATGGGCCATATATGTGACAAGGAGTGATAAAGAGTAAAGACAACTTCGTTATGGGCTTTATCCACCTCAGTCCTCAACAACATCTTTCACTAATTCACTACTTGGCTTCTATTATAAAACTTAATAACTCTAACCTATAGGTAAAATATTAGTAGTACGTATCCTTTATCGAGTCCTTTCATTAGGTTCATGATTTGAAGACTACATAGTCAAAAATATTGTCCCCGCCTAATCACCGAGATCTTTTTTTCGGGTGGAAAAAGTTGTGTTGCTAGCTAGCCAATATACGAATGGTAAACTATTCAGTATCAAGTTTGTAACGAAGCTAGTAAAGTTCAAATGAATGTTTAAACTTTAAACCTTGTAATGGAACACGACCTAGGTTATTAGATTTAGGTTAATTTCTCATAATCCTCGATTAACATTAAACCGGGATATAAATACAATGCAAGCATGGAGAGTAAGTTGGGCCAAAGGCGCGGACGTATCCTATGCACTATTCGGTTTTTGGGCCGAAACATATGCTACGCCGGCCCTAATATGGGTAACCCATTTCTGAAAGGGCTAACGAGTTAAGTAGCTTGTTAAGTCATAAATAGCGGCCAATGGGCTGAGGATTGTACTTCTAATTTGTACATACACATTTTCAGCTCTAATGTTAACTGGGTTTGCAGGCTGATAAAATCAAACTAGTACATTACCCGTTTGTTGAATTGGTTGACTAGGTTTTACCTGTTTAAGACCCTCTAAAACTCAACATTGACCCATTTATTCCATCTCCTCCTGGAAGGACGGAATGGTAGGGGAGTAGAGAATCACTGGTAAGGGTTGGCCAGGAGCTCTGCAGTTGATCCGTTGGGTAGGAATAAGAGTAATTAATGGCTTTCGAGATGAGGCAGTCATCAACTCTTCGTGGGTAATGCGCCCAAGAAACTGTGCATGTATCACTGTTGTGCATGCAGTGTTAGAAAATGCCGCCCTAATCAAACACTCATTTTTACAAAAAGAAGTTTGAAGATACTAACATTATTATAACAAATAGCTAATCTTTTGCGAACCGGGGCTCTAAACTATAAGAGACCTTGGTTATTTAACGATTCACTGTAAATGTGACTTTCAATTAGGGATGAGCATTTCGTACCGAATACCGGAACCGAACCGGACCCGTACCGGTACCGTACCGAAACGGTACCGATCCCGAAATACGGTACGGTACCGGTACTACGAAATAAGTTCGGGAAAAATTCGGTACCACTAATTCGGTACGGTACCGGTACCAAATCGGGAAATTCCCGAAAAAAAAGGGGAAAATCCCGATTTCCCGGTACCGGTACCGGTACCGATTCCCGAATCCCGTTCGGTACGGTACCGGTACCCTAATTTATGCTCGGGAAAAATTCGGTACCTCCAATTCGGTACGGTACCGGTACCGTGCTCATCCCTACTTTCAATAATCATAATCATGTTCAGTATACCCAAACACGAAAAGTAAAAACCAATTATTTAGATTTGTATACAACTATAATCCGTGTGTGACCTACGATTTTCAGCTTCTGTTGCACATTCAAATATGCATTGATCAACCAACTGGAACAAAAAATGCAAATTGTTTTACTGCGAAACTCCAGCCTCATTTTCGTGACAACGTTAATGGGCATGTTTCCTGAACCGTACAGAATTCAAAATCAACGTTACACTTTAAACCTGTTTTTACAAAACTAAATTTGGTTTCCACAAAATGTAAACGCTTGTTAAACATTGTTTTCAATTCAGATTACACTTCGTGAACAGGAGAAAACAAAAAGCATTGATAAAAGACTAAATACTTGCCATACGAGCCACTAACAAATCCAGAACTCACAACCTATTCTCGTTACATCAGCGACGACTCTCCTCAATTTCATCAACCTCCTCAGATTCAGACTCTTCATCTCCATCTAAAGATGCTGCAGCAGATGTCTGCTGATGACGAATCAAATGCCCAAAAGTTTTCACAATCTCTTCTGCCATCTTCAAATCATCATTTTCTTTCAAGTATTCAACACAAGCTTCAAGAGTATCTTTATTCAATCTGCACCCGCGCTTATCCTCAGCAACCACACACTTTTTCATCATTTCCGCCGCCTTCTCCAAATCATTCTTTTTTACATATGCAGTCACAAACCGGACCCATGTGCTTGCAGGAGGTTGCTTTCCCTTGGCTATAACTTGGTCAACATATGCTTCAGCTTTATCGAAATCACCCTTATTGCAGTAAGCTTCAATCACCATATTAGGTATTCTAAAGTCGAAAGATAAATTCTGATATTCCCATTCAGCCAACAGTTTCTCTGCTCCATCAATATCGTCTAATTTCACTAATGCATTAACTATGGCAGAATAACCCCTGTTGTATACTTTGCTCCATGATGTTTTGTATAAATCCCATATACGATAAACATCATCTTTTTTACCAAGAGAGGCGTACATACGAAGAAGAATTTCCCAAGCTGCCCCTTTTGAGGTTCCATATATTAACCCCTCTGATTTTTTAAGCATTTCATAAGCTTTATCATTTAAGCCAGATTTAAGGTACCCACCAGATGCAATAACGTAAGTATTCCAATCCGCATTGAGGGAAGAATTTTCTTCCATATTTTTCAGAACTTTTTCCATTCCGTCGATGTCAGAAGCAGCAGCATATGCACTTAATCGGATGTAATATGTTGGTTTATCACAAGCAACACCCATCTCGATCATTTCTTGATACACTTTGTCTAGCTTTTCATTATCTCCGATTTTCTTATATAGGTTAAGCATTGAGTTGTAAGAAAGTGTTGTCATCATCCCCGTTTGCTTCATTTTTTCTGCAGTGGCTTCTGCTTTCTCAACTGATTTTGTGGTTGCGTAGCAATTTAGAAGAGCACCATAGACTTGTAGATTCTTCACATCATTTGGCATGCTATTAAAATACTTCTCTGCTTCTTCTAGTCCTTTAACTCTTGATAATAAATCTAAATGAACGGCTACACCCGCTGGTTGTAGATTGGTTTTTCTGTTACTCATCCATTCTGAAAGCTGCGACCAGAATGATTCAGTAGCAACCATTAGAAAATATTTATTGAAGGAAGTTAAACATTCCATAAACATTACAATGATGATCAAAATAGGTCGACATAAACAGAGTGTTCTAAACTTCTAATTTCCTAGTCAATGGAAATTAGCAGCTATAATAGACAAAGACTCTTGTTTAACTAGATGTCTTTAATGTAAAGCAATTTATGATTTTCTATATTGCAACAAGTATTCTTGAGCTACTCAGATAGTTTGAGAGGCTAAATCCTACATTAAATAACTTGTCTCAGCTTTCTATCTCAAATGTGTCATATGTGTTGAGTTATTTTCCAAATGAATTTTGTACATTTGAACCACAAGTAGTATCTTATCAATGGACCGCTCTCATAAACAGTCAAAAATACCTTCCCACATAGTGTTTTTTTTTTTTTTTTTGGGTGGGGGGTAAAAAAACATATGTGAGTACACTGTAACATTTCCGAATGGGAATAGGGCGAGCAGCAAAATATACGCGTCAAGATAACTATGCTCTGATGGGATTAAACAAGGAGATACGACTTCAATATGTACTTCTATTGGCGTGCTTAAGCCTGAGTGCTACGCTAAAGCTCAAACTTAGAGACATCATGAGGCTTGAGAACGCGCTTGTGTCAACTGGCCTAAAGCTCAAACCTTTAATCTCCTTACACACCACAAGTTCCTACATGCTCATACAAGTTACATAAACTCGAGCCCTATCTCAAGCAATATACGCCTTACTTACTAAGAGCTCCTAAAGGATCAAATCATACCAGAAACAGAACTCTCAAAACAACCCACAAATTCACACCTAACTCTAAATCAAAAAATTAACAAACTTGAATATCAAAGATCCTTAAACAGGAATGATCACATTATCATTTCTATAACTAATTACTATTTCACAAAGTAAAAAACTACCTGAAGCGCGTGAGTGTAACGGTTAAACTTCCTTAAGCTTTTGATAATAACAATAAGCTGTTGAAACTTAACAGTTTTCCCTTCCTTTTCCCACTGATCAAGTATCGGTATCATCGAAACATTAGGGTCTCCGACAGGAGATATCCTACGATACAAATTGTCGTTCTTCTTTGAAACATTTGCTTTTGGGGCTATGGTTGTTTCTGTCGAGTAAAACAAAGCCCTTGATAATGAAATGAAACTGCTTTTGTTATGGGATGATCTAAGTAAAGCCATCATTGTTTTATTGTTAAGATTATTGTGTTTGGTTTTTGATAAAATGATTTGGGGGTTTTGGGGTTTCAAGTTTAAGGTTTAGGGTTTTAAGGTGATATTTATGTATTTGGACCTTGTATTTTGGTTTTGTTATGTTTTAGCGCTGTGTTTTAAGTAGTTATATTTGGATAGGGGTGAGCAAAATCGACCGACTCCCGAATCGTGTCCCGGTCCCGAGTCTCGAATCCTGTCTCGAAATCGAACCGATCTCAAATATGTCGGGACTCGGTTTGTGTTTTCCATTTTTTCAGGATTCGGGATAGTCGGGATCGGGACGGGCCGAAAACCAAAAAACAATAAACAAAACCGATCAAACCGACCGATCATGTCCCGTCCCGAAACCGTAGCGAGCTTAATCGGGTCCAGACTCAGTTTGTGTTTTTTAGCTTGTTGGGATTCGGGATAGTCGGGATCGGGTCGGGAGCGGCCCGATGCTCAGCTCTATATTTGGACACTCTTCTTTAGTTCTTTAGATAATAGGGTTATGTGTACAACAACAACATACACAATCCTGTCGGGGCGGGATATGAGGATGTAAAATGTAATAGGTCCTTTCGAATGAACTCGAAAGTAGTGAGATAGGTCTTACCCCTACCACAAGATAATAGGTTATGAGTGTTGACCCTTGTTGGTTAAAATTTTTGTTGTAAGTTTTATCTTACTGATAAAGCCGTTAAAATTTACTTGAAAAAAATGTATTAAGTTTTTAAGTTGTAGGTGGTTTATTAGACTTAAATTTTGGTTTCATATTTTGTTAATTTACTCTTGACTAATGTCAAATGAGGTCATGTAAAATTTTTATTAGTGTCGTGCTACATGTTTTAGTTGTTAGACAAAATTTTATTTTCTTTCCCTTTAATAAAGATGTTAATCTAGCGCGGGAACTTTTCTTTTACATGTCGAATATTTGTTTACACATTTTTTTTTTTTTTTTTTTTTTTTTTTTAAGAAAACGACTTATAAGTTTAAACAATATTAAAAGGGAAATTGGCAAAAAAAGGCATCATACTTGCCACTTTTTGTCATTGTATGTAGTGTCATTTTTTTTTTAATTGTAGCACTAACCTTTCTAAATCGTGTCATTGTATGTACTTTGCGACTTTTTAGCCATGCGAAATGACCATTTTACCCTTCAAAATTTGAAAAAAGTAGGGGTAAAATGGTCACAAAGTACACACAATGACAGGATTTAGAAAGGTTAGTGCTACAATAAAAAAAAAAAAAAAAAAAAAAAAAAAAAAAAAAAAAAAAAAAACGCTATATACAATAACAAAAAGTGGCAAGTATGATGACTTTTTTTGCCGATTTCCCATATCAAAAGGCTTCTAGGAGTGGTCTATTTCAAATTTCAAATGCTTCTATCTTGGTTGAATTCTTAAATGCTTCCAAGAATCTTCGGGGTTTAAGAGTGAATCTTGTAAAGAGTAGAACATATGGTACCAGTTTTCCTTCTACGAAATGCTTCCCTTACTACCTGAAGCGCGTGAGTGTAACGGTTAAACTTCCTTAAGCTTTTGATAATAACAATAAGCTGTTGAAACTTAACAGTTTTCCCTTCTTTTTCCCACTGATCAAGTATCGGTATCATCGGAGATTTGTTTGTAACCTCAACTAAATTATCCCTAAAACCTATAATATTTACACTACGTGCCGCAAATTTTGGGAGGGCCGGGACCCTCCCCTGCCCCTTAATAAGTCCGCCATTGTTGACGTAAAGCCCAACTGTATAAGAGTTATCCAACATGTCTCGGGTCCAACGGATGAATAAAAAGTTAGATCATACTATTTTCACTATTTCAATTTTCACTGAAAAAATAATAGTAGCAAATTGTTCAAACGCGCAGATGAACCCAACACGATACCCATGCTCACAAAATGACCCGTTTAGACCCGTTAGCCAACCCTCTCAATTTGCCACCTCTAACCCTTAACAACTAATAACACATTATCATTTCCACAACTAAACGCAATATATCAGAACTTATAACATAAAAGTACCTGAAGCGCGTGAGTGTAACGGTTAAACTTCCTCAAGCTTTTGATAATAACAATAAGCTGTTGAAACTTAACAGTTTTCCCTTCTTTTTCCCACTGATCAAGTATCGGTATCATCGAAACATTAGGATCTCCAACAGGAGATATCCTACGATACAAATTGTCGTTCTTCTTTGAAACATTTGCTTGTGGGGCTATGGTTGTTTCTGTCGAGTAAAACAAAGCCCTTGATAATGAAATGAAACTGCTTTTGTTATGGGATGATCTAAGTAAAGCCATCATTGTTTTATTGTTAAGATTATTGTGTTTGGTTTTTGATAAAATGATTTGGGGGTTTCAAGTTTAAGGTTTAGGGTTTTAAGGTGATATTTATGTATTTGGACCTTGTATTTTGGTTTTGTTATGTTTTAGCGCTGTGTTTTAAGTAGTTATATTTGGATAGGGGTGAGCAAAATCGACCGACTCCCGAATCGTGTCCCGGTCCCGAGTCTCGAATCCTGTCTCGAAATCGAACCGATCTCAAATATGTCGGGACTCGGTTTGTGTTTTCCATTTTTTCAGGATTCGGGATAGTCGGGATCGGGACGGGCCGAAAACCAAAAAACAATAAACAAAACCGATCAAACCGACCGATCATGTCCCGTCCCGAAACCGTAGCGAGCTTAATCGGGTCCAGACTCAGTTTGTGTTTTTTAGCTTGTTGGGATTCGGGATAGTCGGGATCGGGTCGGGAGCGGCCCGATGCTCAGCTCTATATTTGGACACTCTTCTTTAGTTCTTTAGATAATAGGGTTATGTGTACAACAACAACATACACAATCCTGTCGGGGCGAGATATGAGGATGTAAAATGTAATAGGTCCTTTCGAATGAACTCGAAAGTAGTGAGATAGGTCTTACCCCTACCACAAGATAATAGGTTATGAGTGTTGACCCTTGTTGGTTAAAATTTTTGTTGTAAGTTTTGTCTTACTGATAAAGCCGTTAAAATTTACTTGAAAAAAATGTATTAAGTTTTTAAGTTGTACGTGGTTTATTAGACTTAAATTTTGGTTTCATATTTTGTTAATTTACTCTTGACTAATGTCAAATGAGGTCATTTAAAATTTTTATTAGTGTCGTGCTACATGTTTTAGTTGTTAGACAAAATTTTATTTTCTTTCCCTTTAATAAAGATGTTAATCGCGCGGGAACTTTTCTTTTACATGTCGAATATATTTATTTATTATTAATTTTTTTTTTTTTTTTTTCTCTTTTTTTTTTTTTAAGAAAACGACTTATAAGTTTAAACAATATTAAAAGGGAAATTGGCAAAAAAAGGCATCATACTTGCCACTTTTTGTCATTGTATGTAGTGTCCTTTTTTTTTTATTGTAGCACTAACCTTTCTAAATCGTATCATTGTGTGTACTTTGCGACTTTTTAGCCATGCGAAATGACCATTTTACCCTTCAAAATTTGAAAAAAGTAAGGGTAAAATGGTCACAAAGTACACACAATGACAAGATTTAGAAAGGTTAGTGCTACAATTAAAAAAAAAAAAAAAAAAAAAAAAAAAAAAAACGTTATATACAATAACAAAAAGTGGCAAGTATGATGACTTTTTTTGCCAATTTCCCATATCAAAAGGCTTCTAGGAGTGGTCTATTTCAAATTTCAAATGCTTGTATCTTGGTTGAATTCTTAAATGCTTCCAAGAATCTTCGGGGTTTAAGAGTGAATCTTGTAAAGAGTAGAACATATGGTACCAGTTTTCCTTCTACGAAATGCTTCCCTTACTACCTGAAGCGCGTGAGTGTAACGGTTAAACTTCCTTAAGCTTTTGATAATAACAATAAGCTGTTGAAACTTAACAGTTTTCCCTTCTTTTTCCCACTGATCAAGTATCGGTATCATCGAAACATTAGGATCTCCAACAAGTGATATTCTACGATACAAATTGTCGTTCTTCTTTGAAACATTTGCTTGTGGGGCTATGGTTGTTTATGTCGAGTAAAACAAAGCCCTTGAAAATGAAATGAAACTGCTTTTGTTATGGGATGATCTAAGTAAAGCCATCATTGTTTTATTGTTAAGATTATTGTGTTTGGTTTGATAAAATGATTTGGGGGTTTTGGGGTTTCAAGTTTAAGGTTTAGGGTTTTAGTGTTGAGGTGATATTTATGTATTTGGACCTTTTATTTTGGTTTTGTTATGTTTGGACACTCTTCTTTAGTTCTTTAGATAATAGGGTTATTTGTACAAGAACAATATGCACAATCCTGTCGGGGCGGGATAAGAGGATGTAAAATGTAATAGGTCCTTTCCTTATCTCCGGATGAACTCGAAAGTAGTGAGATAGGTCTTGCCCCTACCACAAGATAATAGGTTATTAGGTTATGAGTGTTTACCCTTATTGATTAAAATTTTTTGTGTAAGTTTCGTCTTACTGATAAAGGTGGTAAATTTTATGTGAAAAAAATGTAATAAGTTTTTAAGTTGTACATGGTTTTTTAGAATTAAATTTTGGTTTCATATTTTGTTAATTTACTTTTGACTAATGTCAAATGAGGTCATGTAAAAATTTTATTAGTGTCGTGCTTACATGTTTTAGCTGTTAAATAAAATTTTATTTTCTTTCCCTTTAACAAAGATATTAATCTATAATTATATATGTGCGGGAACTTTTCTTTTACATGTCCAATATTTGTTTACACTTATGCCCCCCTGCCTTTTTTTTTCCTCAAGAAAACGACTTATAAGTTTAAACAATATCAAAAGGCTTCTAGGAGTGGTCTATTTCAAATTTTAATTGCTTCTGGCTATATTTGGTGCAAAGCTTTTTGAAGCTTTTTGGGGCGATGAGCAGTGAGCAATGAGCTTTTTGATTTTTAGTGTTCGTTTGGTAAAAGAGGGGTAAGCTTTGCTATTTTTTAGGAAATCTCATTTTTCCAATGTTTCTTTAAGAAGCTGTGAGCGGTGAGCGGCTACACCTCATAGCTCACTGCTAATTATGCCAAACATAGGCTCTATCTTGTTTGAATTCTTAAGTGCTTCCAAGAATCTTCGGGTTTAAGAGTGAATCTTGTAAAGAGTAGAATAGATGGTACCGGTTTTCCTTCCGCAAAGTGCTTCCCTTACTCATTTAATTCACCGCGGTTATGATGTTTTCCTTTTTAAGTATCTTGGCCTTATGGTTCGTAAGGATTTAAGCAAGTGCAATTGTTGGTTTGATGTGATTCACACCTTCACTAAACGACTTTATAATTGGTGGTTGTTTGACTCTCACGAAAATAGTTCTTGAAAGCCTGCCACTCTATTACTTACTTATTTTTCGAGTTCCAATCAAGGTGATCAACAAGCTTGAGATCATTCATAGTCGTTTCTTTTAGGGTTTAAATATAGGGTGTGAATCGATATTATATTTATATTAATATATATTTAACCGAAAAAGTTAAATACACATTCAAATCTCAAAAGTCAAAACCATTAAAACGGTAAACCTTTTTAATATTTTTTAATCAAAACTATGAATATCAATTACAATAAGATGACAGGCAAACGAGCAGCAAGCTGCGCCGCAACCCATTTTTGGATGGTAAACCGAAAATTAATCAATGCCTACCACCGAATCCTGCCAAAAACCAATGAGCGACTAAACTAAATATTGTGTCACCCGTCACTTTGTGTGAGTAACATGCTGGTTACGTTGTTCTACAAGCTTAAGCCACAACCTTCATGTCTCGTCAGTTTTATAAAGAGATAACATCTGGCACAGTACCCTATGCGTAAGCGTAACAGATAAAAACTTTGAAAAGTATATATGGAACCCAAGGAGAAAAAAAAAAAAAAAAAAAAAAAAAAAAAAAAAAAAAAAAAAAAAACAGTATTCCAGTAACACATTAAAAAAAATTCACATATCATTTTAAGCCAGGAGTAGGACCAGAAGGAGGAATGTACATGATTACCCGTGAGCAGCATTTCTGCAAATTGTCAATTTGATGAGTTTAGACATCCAAATTTGTATGTGATACTACAATCTCAAGCTTGATGAAGAGGTATTGGTCGATCTGTGAGAGGAATAATGACGAAGTTGGCCATGACCACGGATGTGATCACTAGCTAGGATGCACATTAACCTTCCGAAACATGATGCTAATCTCATTTTAAACGGATTTTGTTTTTGTTAGTTTGTAGTTGAGGAGCGCAAGGCTTATATAGGAGGGATATTGTTTAGGAATTGAATTATTGATGACGAATCATATGTCCAAAAGTTTTCCCAATCTCATCTGCCATCTTAAAATCGCCATTTTCTTTTAAGTATTCAATACATGATTTAAGAGTACTTTCATCCAATCTGCACCCGCTCTTGTCCTCAGCAGCCACACACTTTTTCATCATTTCTGCCGCCTTTTCAATCTCATTCTTTTTTGCATATGCAGTCACAAAATGTACCCATGTATTTGCTGGAGGTTGCTTTCCCTTAGCTAAAACCTGTTCAACGCATGCTTCAGCTTTAACGAAATCACCCTTTATGCAGTAAGCTTCAATCACCATATTAGGTATTCTGAAGTCAAAAGATAAATTTTGAGATTCCCATTCGGCCAACAGTTTCTCTGCGCCATCAATATCGTCTAATTTCAGTATTTCACTAATGCATTGACTATTGCAGAATAACCCCTGTTGTATACTTTGCTCCATGATGTTTTGTATAAATCCCATATACGATAAACATCATCTTTTTTACCAAGAGAGGCGTACATACGAAGAAGAATTTCCCAAGCTGCCCCTTTAGAATTTCCATGTATTAACCACTCTGATGTTCTTAGCATTTCATAAGCTTTATCGTATAAGCCAGACTTAAGGTAGCCACCAGATGCAATCACATATGTATTCCAGTCCACGTTGAGTGAAGAGTTTTCTTCCATATTTTTTAGAACTTTTTCCATTCCGTCAATATCAGAAGCAGCAGCATATGCATTTAACCGGATGTAATAAGTTGGTTTATCACAAGCAATACCCTTCTCTTTCATTGCTTGATAGACTTTGTCTAGCTTTTCATTATCACCGATTTTCTTATATAGGTTAAGCATTGAGTTGTAAGAAAGTGTTGTCATCATCCCTCTTTGCTTCATCTTTTGTGCAGTGGCTTCTGCTTTCTCTACTGATTTCGTCGTTGCATAGCAATTTAGAAGAGCACCATAGACTTGTAAATTCTTTACATCCTCTGGCATGCTATTGAAATACTTCTCTGCTTCTCCTAGTCCTTTAACTCTAGATACTAAATCCAGATGAACGGCTACACCCGCTGGTTGTACATTGGGTTTTCTGTGAGACATCCATTCTGAAAGCTGCCATGAGAAGAGATGGGTAGCAATGGCCAGGAGATATTTATTTGTAAATGACGTTAAGAATTCTACATGTTTCTACAACTGACCAAGGAAGACTTACATAAACAGATTTTCGAGTGTTTTAGAGATACCATTCAACAGCCAACCTTAAAATTCTTTTCATAGAAAAGTTAATCATAGCAATTGACAAATACAGTTGTTTTAGTTAATATACTTGAGTCCATTTTTTATATTATTTTCTCTATTCGGACATGTATTCTAGAACTACACAGATAGATATAGTCTGTGACATTCCTGATTCCCAAATTAAATAACTTGTTGCAGCTTATTATCTAAAAAATTATGGTAACTGATTATCCAAACCACTCCCAAAAACCTTTAATGAGTATAGTTCTAATTAGTACTTTCCTGATTTGGGGCAAACTTGAAATCAAATCTAGAATATACCATGCCATCTCCATGTGGGAATAAAGTGAGCAGCTCAGTATAGAAAGTTAAGAGTTATATGTGTACTTTTATTGGTGAACTTGAGCCGTTATGAGCCAGAATACTAAGCTAAAATCTGCTAACTCTTCGGGCGGGCTCGACTCATCTGGCCTAATGCTCAAAAGTCAAACCTTTGAATCGACTTACATACCATGAGTTCCTACAGCCTCATAAAAATTGCATAAACTCCTTAACACATGCTCCTATCGGCTTAAGCCATTAATCTTCTATAAAATCACAAACATAATATGCAAATACTAACCACTAACTTATACCAAATTTGAACGAAAAAGTAACAAACGTGAATCACAAAGATCCTTAAAAATCTCAACACATTATGATTTTCATAACCAAATATTTAAGAATTAAAAAAAAAAAAAAAAAAAAAAAAAAAAAAAAAAAGTACCTGAAGCGCGTGAGTGTAACGGTTAAATTTGCGTAAGCTTTTGATAATGACAATAAGGTGTTGGGACCTAACAGTTTTACCTTCTTTTTCCCATTGATCAAGTATCGGAATCATTGAAACCTTAGGATCTCCGACCGGTGATATCCTACTATACAAACTGTCGTTTTTCTTTAGAACATGTCCATTTGGGATAATGCTTGTTTCTGTTGAGTAAAATAAAACACTAGATAATGAAATGTAATTCTTTATTGATTTGTTATGAGATCGAAGTAAAGCCTTCATCATTTTGAGGAAAACAGTGATTGGTTTTAAAAGATGTTACTGGGGTTTTGGAGTTTTGAAGTTTAAGGTTTAGGGTTTTACGATTGAGCTGAATTTTACGTGTTTGTTCATACAAGTTTTATGTTTTTTAGTTGTTTCCTTTCATCTTTAGGTAATTATATTTAGACACTGTACTTTGGGATGTTGGGCATCCGCCCCTTCCTTTATTTATGTACTGTAATATCTTGGTGAACATCCAAGGAAAAGTTGGTAAACAGCCACAAAAATGGGTAGACCACGTACATTAGAACAAAAAAACCTCGGACTTCTCCGAGCAGATCGTTCTTTGGTTTCTATAAGGCCAAAGTAGGGGTGACAATTTTTGACCCAACAAGAAACCCGACCTCAAACCAACACAAAATTAACATGTTCGGGTTGAGTCTAAATAGATTTCGAGTCGGGTTTGGGTCGACCCATCTAACCCCGTTTATTAAACAGGTCAGGTTTGGGTTGAAAATAAATTAAGCGGGTCGAGCCGCTAACCCGTTTAAGAAATTTTTTCTTAAATAAAAAATTATTTATATTTTATTATACAGATTAAATAGGTTAAACAGGTTGACCCGCAAACCCGTTTAACTTATTTAATTCGTGTAATGTGCCAACTTTTATATATAAGATGGGTTAAACGGGTCAATCCGAAACCCATTTAACCTATTCAATCAGTGTAACCTATTTAACACGCCAACCAAGTATATATACGGGTTAAATGTGTCAGGTTTGGGTTATGTGTAGACATAGTTGACTCGATAATTTAAATGGGTCAGGTTTAGGTTGAGGTTTTTTAACCCGCAAACATGTCAACCCGAACTCGACCCGAATTGACACCCCTAGATAAGGCCAAAGTACATAAATGTCATGTACTTAACTCAAAGTTACAAATTTGATCTCTTACTTATACTAACCAGAAGCGTTGATTGCTTTCATATTAGGCCAACATGATAAGCCATCTACTAATGATCGGAAGTGCAACATATTCGCTGTTGGTTGTGTGCATATTTCGTGTGAAGATCGAAATTGAGTTTTGGACCCATACTTTTTCGGGCTTCGACTCATTTTAGCAAACTCTTTATCATGCCATTATATGTTAGCATCGTATATTTCTCGCACTTATATACATATTACTTTTTTTAGATGAGTATAAGACAATAAGTATGAAAAATACTACAATATTTACGATTTTTTGAGCACGTAGAAAATAAAGATATGGAATTTATATTCTTTTTGTTGCAAAATAAAAACGTTATATTTAGATGCAAAACATACAATTAACTATTACAAAATGCACTAGTCACAACCTTCACGTCAGTTGAATGACATAAAACATATAGCAACTGATCGACATGGTATGTGATATAAAAAAAAAAAAAAAAAAAAAAAAAAAAAAAAAAAAAAAAAAACCATTAGAAAGTATTATGAAAGCCAATAAAATAGTTAAAGCCACGCCCGTAACACAATTAAAATCGACATATGTATAGTATATGCAAAATCTGTAGTGCTAACTACAAGACTAGTCCCAAGTCTTAACGTATTAGTTAATGCCGGGGCTAGGACCAGAAGGAGGCACGGGATTGCCCTTTGGCAGCATTGCTGAGAATTGTCTCCACCTTGATGAATTTGGACATCCAAGTTCATACGTGATACTACAGTCACGAGCTTGATCAACAGGTATTGGTCGAGCTGTGTTTGCTCCAATAAGAAAGTTGGCCATGACAAAAAATGGGATCACTAGGATGCACATTAACCTTCCGAAACATGATGCAAATCTCATTTTAAGTGTGTGTCGACTTGACGGTTGTACTAAGATCTTTAAACGGCTTTTGTTTTTGTTGGTTTATGGTTGAGGGGCCAAAGGCTTTATATAGGGGGATATTGTTTAAAGTTGACTTATTGGCGCATGATGAAAAGGATGCCGGCATGTGAACTGGGATTTGGTAATGACCATATTTATGTGTTATCTTGGAAATTATCCTCATTTTCTATGTTTTTAGGCACAATATAGATATCATCCTCATTAAGAAAACCAATATATTTATCCCCACGAATGTGTTTTTTTGGTTTGTTTACAATATATATTGTTCATTACAAGTTTAAACTCGCATTTTCTTTATTAAAACACGCGGTACCCTGAGTCATAGGACGCATTATTATCCTATGACACGAGAGACCCCAAGTTATAAGGCCCCGATACCAAATTCATTAGCCAAGTTATAGGGTTTTTCACCTTCTTTTTCTTTCTTTTTATGTGTGTGTGTGTTTATTTTAGACCTGTGGGGCCCAGGTGTGTCCTATAACTTGAGTGTTGGAGGAATGATGTTTTGAAGTACGATATATGTTATGAGTTATAGGAAAAAAGATGTGGTGACAACATTTTTTGTTATAACAACGTTGAATATCACCGACGGTACCTTACGCTCTTATCTTTAAGGACACCAACCCTTTATGGCTTTATGAGGTCTCACGACCAACATAAAGATGATAAATCACGTAATGTCATAATTTAAGAAAGCCTATGGGGTTTTTGGGCTTTGCAACTTAATATAAAGCTGGACCCAAATATACCTTTAATCTGGGTCAACCAGGTTGGCTGATTTAAATCATTACTGCTCCAAATAATTTTTGTTGATGCTGCCGGCAAAATGGAATGGCCAATCTTCATCAGCCGGCAAGCAAACCGGAAAAATTCTCCAACAGTTGACCTTTCATTTGATTACGCATTTTAGCCACACGTTGCCGAATTGAATATCACCAACTTTATTCTGGACAGCAAGTTAATGGATAACTTACCTGTTACAGTCTATAACTCTATATATCAATATATCCTAGTTTTCATCCAAGTGTCACAATGTTTTAATACTTTATAGTTTAGGTACAAAATGCGCCATATGATCAAAAAGTAATCTGTAATCACCATATTAGGTTTCCTGTCTATAATTTAATCGTTAAAAAAAAATAATAATAAAATAAAATAAAAATCAGAGAATGCGATATACTTGAAAACTTTGAATTTTACAAGGGCTATAAGAAAAAGTTAAAGTTCCTTACCTTTGAGGTGTTTTCTTGAGAAATTACAAAACTGATACATGCAACCAAAGCAACCTTACCGACAAAAAAAGAAAAAAGAAAATAGAAACTAAATTAGCCTGAGTGTATTAGTATAGGCGAAAATACCTCTTGTGTCTCAATTTACCCATGCTTTTTGCATATCTCATTTCTACCCCAACATGTCAAGTAAATATTTACGCGACATTCATGTATCCTATGTGCAATTTTCTGGAGCAATTGATGAAAAAAAAACTATAAACATGTCGCGTATATATATATACACGACATATATATATATATATATATATATATATATATATATATATATATATATATATATATATATGGTGGGGTTATTGTAAAAAGGCTCTTATAATAAAAAGAGTAGGAAGGATTGTGGGAGTGACATGTGTCACCCCCATGCCACATCATATGACACGTGTCACCCCCACCCACCCCCCCCCCCCCCTCCCCGAAATTTTTTTTTTCAAAAAAAAAATTTTTTTTGGGCAAAATTTTTTTTCCCGCCAAAAATTTTTACTGCATCACTGTTATAAAGTTACTGCATCTTATTTCTTTGTAATTGCTAGCTCCTTGCTAGTTTGTTGCTAATAAAAATCGCTGTTCAAAAAAAAAGTCACTGCATCACGTTTAATACACCACAATTATGATTTTACTGCATCACAGTTACTGCATTCATGATTTTAATGTTACTGCATTATGGTTATAAAGTTACTGCATTATAGTTATAAGAAATTGCATTATCATAAGTTTTCTGCATCATATATGTATGTAACTGCATCACAATTAAAATACGATTCTTTTTTAAGTGTTGGTGCATCTTTATTATAAGTTACTGCATCATAGCTAATAGTTTAGTGCATCAACTATGCTGCAGTAACTTATAACCTTAATGCACTAAAATTTAAAACTGTGATGCAGTAACTTTTATAATTGTGATGCATTAACTTTATAACTGTGATGCACTAAAAAATTTGGCGGGAAAAAAAAATTTTTTTTTTTGCCGGAAAAAAAAATTTTTGCCCGGGGGGGGGGGGGGGGGGGGTGTGACATGTGTCATATGATGTGGTATGGGGGTGACACATGTCGCCCTCACAATCTTTTCAACCCTCCCTTCTAATTTTCCACAATTGGTATCAGAGCTACGTTAAACAAGATTTTTAAAATATACTGTATTTTAAAACTTGTATCGATCTATGGAATCGGAAAAATATTTAGAAGGCCAATCGCAAAGACCACCACTATTTGAAAGTGATGGATTTTTATATTGGAAAAATAGATTCGAAACTTATGTGAAATCGAAAGATCTTGATCTTTGGCATGTCATTACCTTTGGTGATTTTCCTCCTATTCAATATAATTTTGAAACTAAAATGGATGAAATTGTATCTTTTGAAAAACAAAATGATGATTTGAAAAGGAAACTAGCAAAAAATAATGAGGCTAAAATGGTTATTTATAATGCGTTACCACGCAAAGAATATGAAAGAATTTTTATGTGTAAAACCACAAAAGAAATTTGGGATTCTTTACTAATCACTCACCAAGGTAATAGTCAAGTTAAAGATAATAAAATAGATCTTCTTGTTCAACAATATGAACAATTTACGATTCCGGAGAAGGAATCAATAGATAATGCTTTTGCTAGGTTTAACACTATCATCACAAGTTTAAAAGCACTTGATGAGAATTTTTCTAGTAAGAATTTTGTTAGGAAATTTCTTAGGGCTCTTCATCCAAAATGGCGAGCTAAAGTTACGGCGAGTCGGCGATTGAAGAATCGAAGAACTTGTCAACTCTTCAACTTTATGAGTTGATCGGCAACCTGAAAGTCTACGAAGCAATAATAAAGAAAGACTCCGAGATGATCAATGGAAAAAGAGAGTAAAGCAAGTCAATTGCGTTGAAAGCTAGGAAGGAATTTAGTAACGAAGATAGCTCATCTTCCGAAAGTGATGACGAAGAATACGCCATGGCCGTAAGAGATTTAAAGAAATTCTTCAAAAAGCGAGGAAGATTCGTTAAACAACCACACGATGAAAGGAGAGCACCTCAAAAGAATAAAGATGACAAGTATAGCAAGAATGAGAGAAAGTGCTTCAAATGTGGTGATCCAAATCATCTCATCGGAAAATGTCCAATGATGCCAAGAGATCAAAATCAAAAAACGTTTGTTAGAGGAGCTTGGAGTGATAGCGATGACGATGAGAAAGAAATCACAAATGATGAGAAGTGTCTTATGGCTAAGACATCAAGCGAGGTACGTTCCGAAACCGAATACTTTAGTGACGAAAATTTATCATTAGACGAAAAAGACCTAGATAGTGAATATAATAGGTTATGCAAAATAGGTCAAAAGGTTATAGCTAAAAATAAGTCACTAAAACATATTAATAATCAATTAGAAAATGAAATACTCGAATTAAAAATTAAACTACAACATTTGAAAAAAGAAAAAGAAGTTTTTAAAGAATGTAAAACATGTTTAGAGGTAAAAAATGAAAACGAAAAACTTAAAGATGAAATTTTCAAACTTGACAAGTTTAAAAATAGTAGTAACTCACCTAAGAAAATGATAAGTGTTCAAGAAACTTTGGGAGATAAAACTGGTCTAGGATTCAACTTAACTAATGTTTTAACTAGTGAAAATAAAAATGAAAAGTTTGAATATGAATCTAGTAAACAAAAACCATTAGACTCAAAACCTAAGTATGTACCTATAAAAGATAGAAAAATGCCTATTGCGAGTGATGAGGAAGTAAAAAGTTTTTATAAACCATCATTAAAAGCGAAAACCGGATTTTCTAAACTAAAATTAAGATCTAAAGCTCCACCTCCAAATAGACCAAATAATCCTCATCCTCGGTCTAAAACCCCTCAACATAGTAGAAATCAAGGTAGACAAAACTTTACTAATAATAGTCTCCCAATGTGGATTTATCCACATCAACCAAGCTTTAGCCCATGGGGAATACTTCCACCATACATGCATCCTAGTTAATTGCAAACCATGTTTGGTTCAAGCAACTTTGGACCAATGAGACCATGGGAACGAAGTGGCTAAGTTGTCACTTTTCGAAACTATTGGAATCTCATCTACAAATGGCTTCTATAAGTCAACATGGCAACTTGAAGTTTTTTGAAGAAAATTTATTGAAGACTAAAAGGTACGCATTTCTTTTAAGTTTATCGTTAAAATTTATATTCTTAGATTAATAACTAGTTAGAATAATGCTTAGTTATATAGCTAGTAATACTTACTTGCTCTCATATTATGAACCCCTCTTAGTTGGCTTTCCTAGGATTTAAATTAAAATTTTTCGTTGTCGAATAACATAGAAAATGGAAATCTTCTATGTCCACTAGTAGAAAACTCATGGTGATGAAGTGAAATGAGTTAAGTGGATTAATCGTTAATATAGAAGTAAGACTAGATCCCTCGCGTAAGAAAACTATGGATGAAACAAGCTCTCGAAGACTATGGCGTTAGGTTAGAAAATATTCCTATTATGTGCAATAACAAAGGTGCTATAGAAATACGTCATCACTTTCTTAGGGACATTATACAAAAAGAAAATATAACAATAGAGAAGGTAGCTTCGGAAGGTAACATTGCCGATATAGTCACTAAGCCTCTTAAGCGTGATTTACTTAACTACTTACGTTTAGGATTAGGAATGATGGAGCAAATTGATTAAATTCTTGTAATACCTAACATCTTCTGAAAAATCAAAGTTCTGAAAAATTTTCTTTGTCAGATGGGCAGACCCCTTAATTTATAAGGGCGGCCCCCTTAAAATTAAGGGGACCGGCCTCACTTTAAGGGGGCCGGCTATCTGAGCATAAAATTTTAAGTTTTCTTTCTTCTCAAATCTTAGTCTAGGATTCTATTTTGCACAAAATCAAGAATTGAGATATTTTGTTTTGCATAAATATAATCTCAAATAAAATCTCAATTCATTTTGAAATTGTTCTCACGTTTAGAATACTCATTGTTGAATAATGAGAAAAACGTTTTTCTCAAATCATGCACAATAGTCTCACTCTCATTGTCTATATATATATAATCCAATATATACGTATACATGACACTTAGAAGTGAGCAAAGCTAAATCAAGGAGAAC
This sequence comes from Artemisia argyi, assembly GCA_030686995.1. Taxonomy (NCBI): domain Eukaryota; kingdom Viridiplantae; phylum Streptophyta; class Magnoliopsida; order Asterales; family Asteraceae; genus Artemisia; species Artemisia argyi. The sequence continues at coordinate 160,409,505 of CM060697.1, read as the reverse complement.
AAAGATCGTTTCTTAAGAATAGTTGCTTAGGAGTCGAAACGATCTTAACTCCATAATTGTTTCATATAGGCATACACTAGAACAAAACCAAGAATTACACTATCACATTTGTTCCATCACTAGTTTCTCACTAACTAGTTGCCTTACACTAAGATAGGTTTTTTAGGTTGAATGATTTGCTAAATTGCTTATTTGTCTTATTGGTTATGCATGCATGCTTAGTTATGACTATTTTATGTGCTTACTTGCTTGCCTATATACTTTTCATGCATATTTCATTAAGATATTACTTGCCTTGTTGCCTAAAGAGTTGGACTTGCCTAAAACCAAACCTCTAAACAAACCCCTCTCTGAAAATCTCTTGCAAAAAACACTTCTCTGGCATTCTGTGAACCTGGCCTTGGGCGGCCCCCTTAAAGATCAAGGGCGGCCCCCTTAAAATTAAGGGGACCGGCCTATGATTAAGGGGGCCGGCCACCTGAAGCACGAGGCTCACAGATTGCTTTATGCTCTTTAGCCTATATCACCCTATTTTGATTCTCCACTTCCCAAATACACAAACATATTTTACCTAGCCAATACAACACATATTATCCTTCCATAAAAATCCCATCGAACCAAATGATGTTGTCAAACATCCAACACCAAATTCCTCCTATATCTCCAACTATACACACAACCCTCAAGCTCACTCAAAAGAACCCTTTCTCAATCCTCATAATGGTCAAGCATCTACCTATGCTCCCATCTACATACCTACATTTCATCTATCTCCTCGAAACAATCATTTTATTGAAAAATATCAACCTCCAAACAATAATCAATATTACACCTCACTCTCTTTTCCACCAACATTACAAAATTCCTTCATCATCATCTTCCTTGTAAACCTTGAAGTTTCGTGAAGAACTTGACCAACTCCATGATCTTCGTGATCTCAATACTATGCACCTTGCACAACGCAATTTGCATCACACACCTTCCTCACCATACTCAAATTACTTACCTCACTCATCCTCACACAATTACTCCATCAACATTTGTTTCCATCCTTACTCCCAAAAACACACTTTCATCTCACCCATATAATTCATATGAAGAGCATACTCAATCTCAAAACAACAATCCCAATCTCACTCCCAACACCTCACACTTTGGTCAAACTACCAATCCACTATACAAAACATCCTCCACTCATGAAACATCCCATTCTACCATACATTCATCCTCATCCATTCATGATTACCCAAATGAAACCTTTCTTTTGTCTCAACAAGACAATCTCACAATCACCCTCACTAATGAAATTCCACATTCACCAACTCATTTATTCCAAATGACCCTTGTGAGGAACATACTCAATCCTTAAACAACAACCATCAAAACTCATCCATACATGAAACCTATGTTCCATGTTCAATCCACAATCAATAATCACAATCCAACTCCACCGTCTTCCGAACATGAAAAGTTCATTGAAGAACTTAAAGAAGCACATAAGCTTAGTGCTCTTCTTGCTTTACATCTTGCTTAAAGCAATTTGGATCAACAATCTTCATCCACCAACTCATCACCACCCAACAACTTGATCCATCTTGAGAATCATATCAACAATTGTTCTTGTTGCATTTTTCTCCAAAAACAAAACATGGCCATAAATGAACACCTCACTTGGATTGAGTATCTCCTCACTAGGTCTTCTCCAACATCATCCATAACACTAAACACCAACCCTCAAGCAAATCCCTCCGCTCCAAACTCACCACCAAACGCACCAAATTCTACAAAAACCATTCCCACAAAAGTCTACCTTTCCTAAATCCAACTACCATGTTTCCCATCTCCAAAAATAAAATCATTTCAAACCTTTTGTGTTCTAAGCAAGTCCAAGAGACCTTAAGTTGACAACTTAGTATTATCTAGTGTAATTTGCTAGAAAAGCATATATATATATATGCTTATGTATTAATGATTATGTTTTCAACATAATCTATTTAAATTATTTTTGTTTGTTATCTTATATTTGTTCCATGCATATATATATATATATATATATATATATATATATATATATATATATATATATATATATATATATATTGCTTGTGCTCTAAATATTTTTGCAAGCATTCCATATCTCGATTTCTTATGACCTCAAAACGAGGGGGAGTATACTTCAAGAGGGAGCTATACATTTGTCGGGATAACCTTTTTGATGTTAACAAAAAGGGGGAGAAGTGATATAAACTCACACTAAAAACTTGCATATATATTAATTTTTAGTTTAATGAGTTTAGATTTTGTAATCATCAAAAAGGGGGAGATTGTTGATATAAATAATGTATAAAAACGCTATTAATATCTTTCGATATCCTTAAGTTTTGACGATCACAAAATATAAGAACATTAAACGCAAAGTTAATACGTAAACAAGTTTTAAGCAAGTTTATATCATCTCATCCAACATAATCACTTAAGGTATGAATAAACAAGTGACTAATACATTTTATGATCAAAGGGATGTTTATTTAAATAATACAAAGTTTGTAAAATTAAATAAACTTATTATATATTTTTTAAAAACATTTTTGGTAATAAAGGAAAATGTTTTATTCATAATAAATATATAAATTCAAAATTTTAACCAAAATCAGTAAGTTTTTCATCAAATAAACTTTCCCCAGAAAAAGACAAGAAAACTGCAGTTTCGTCTGGGCGGCCCCCTTAATTTTAAGGGGGCCGGCACACAATTAAGGGGACCGGCCACACTCCCCTGTCAGATTCTATCAGAGATTTTTCCCTATAAATACCACCTTAAATCTGGAATTTTACCCACCTCTTGCACGAAAATTTTCAGATCCAAATCTCTCTAAACATCATCCTAAAAACCCTTTGATTATATAATTGTTAATCCTTGTTTCAAGTGATTCATTCCCTCACCTCTCATCTCTCAAAGTGCAAGAGAAGAATACTTCTTCAACATCAAGTTGTGAAGTATTGTAGATTTGTGTATATAGTCTAGTTGTTGTGTACATTCATTGTAAAGGTGTGATAGTAGTGTAACTAGATAGATCTAGGAGTAGAAGTTGTGAATAGAAGTAGTGAGATATAAGTAGTGGTGTGAAGAAGATTGTTGGGAGGTAGATTGTTGTGAAGTAGATAGTTGCGAAGATAGATAGTTGTGAAGAAGTAGAGTTGTGATTAAGTAGTGACTAGGTGTGAAGAAGTTGTGTAGAAGGTGTGAATAAGTTGTGACGAAGTTGTGGTGTGTATATTGGTGTGTAAGGTTTTCTCCGTCATAAGGGAGCTTGTTGACGTAGTGAAGAAAACTCTCGAGTAGGTGACTCGAGGAGTGGAGTAGGGCAAGGAAGGTGTCCTTGTAGCCGAACCACTATAAATCCTTTGTCTCGCGGTTAGATCTTTCCATATCTTACTTATTATCTTGCTTATATCGTTATTACTTTTGTAGACGTAGTCGTATATGTATAGTTGCTCATATAATGCTAGTATTGATTTTACTTAAAGATCAAACAAAACTTTCATTCACAAAACAAAGTTTTTACACCAACATTTCTACATCTAACCAATTTGATGCTCTTAATATGGATGATACGGATGCGTTTGGTATTCCTACTTATGACACCAACATGGATGTGGATGCTGGATGTACAATGGAAGTTAATGAGGATGAGTCGGTTAAGACTGGTACTACATCACAAGAACCGCTTGTGAGGGATTCAATGGGAACTAAGGAAGTTGGTTCTACTCCTATAGTTGAGAAAATTAGTAAGCTTGAAAAGCTACTTATCGATGGGAAAGCTACTCTTGTGGATGATGATGGTCATCCTATTCCGTCTGCCTCTGTCACTAAGAGGGCTAACCCATTTTTCAAGGTGGGTGATGTTGTGGTTTCTGATAGTGATGAGAATGAGGTTCTTAACACGTTCGACGAATCAGCAAATCTTTTTGGTGGAGGTCATGAGCGTGAAGATGAGTTTGATGACTATGATGATTACTCGAAGCAAATTTATGATCTTCCAGGGGAATTGGATGCTCTTAATGCAATTTATGGCTTTAATCTCCAAGGTCGTAGGAAGTAGTTTATATTTTTGTCCGAGTCTTTCAATATTATGTGGTAGTGGTTTTATTTTCTTGTCTAGAAAATAGGAAGTATCTTGTTATGTAAGCTTTTCGCCTATGTAACGGGCTGAGATATGGGATTCACTCATATCCGTTGTACTTAAATGTTTTTTGGAGTAATATATTTACCGGGTCGTTGACCTTTTACCCAAAAAAAAAGTTTTTACAACAAACTAAAAAGGTAACATACATTTAATTGATCATTTCGATCAAGTATAGTTTTCATACAAAATATAACTAAGGATTATAAAATAAACGTTTACTTACTTATCTCTCGTATATAGCTATAATTGTTTATATTATGCATATGTTGATTTCACATACTTAGTTTACATTATTATTATTGTTATACTTAGATATAGTTGTTCATATTGTTCAAGATTTGAGTTCACATAAGATCGAATCGAAGTTTTTAAAACAAACTTGTTTTTATAAATTTTAAAACGGACGTAAAACTATTCAACCCTCCTTCTAGTTTTCCACAGTTTAATATAATGTTACCTTATTATACATTTCATTTGCTTATATTTGCATAAATGATATGGTAGTGATTTTCTGTGTGTGATTTTATGTATCTAATATAAAGTAATTTAGAGCATTGGTAACCTTGGTTGGGTTGAGTTGGTTAACTAAACTAAAACAAAACATACACAGTATTAACTAAAACAAGCTCGTTTACATTAAAAAAAAACATACATTATATGGAATTCAAATACATTACACAATGTACGATTAACCTACGATAAAAATATTAAACTACGAATCAAGAAAATGATTCAGTCTGTGTCATAGCCCTCTTTAATATTTTTATCATAGGTTTAATCGTACATTGTGTAATGTATTTGAATTCCATATAATGTATGTTTTTTTAATGTAATGAAGCTTGATTTAGTTAATACTGTGTATGTTTTATTTTATTTTAATTAACCAACTCAACCCAACCAAGGTTACCAATGCTCTAAATTACTTTATATTAGATATAAAAAAATCACACACATAAAATCACTACCATCTCATTTATGCAAATATAAGCAAATGAAATGTGTAATAAGGTAACATTATATTAAACTATTAAACCCCGTAAATACATATGTAAATTTGATGCCAAGGAAAATGACATACACAAGAGTGAGGCCTCCAACTTCTTAAATAAAAATCACACACACGTGTCGCGTATATAACTTTTTAAGTCTCCTTCCCTATGCAACATTACATGTCGGGTATATATATATATATATATATATATATATATATATATATATATATATATATATATATATATATTTTGTTTTCAATTGCTCCAGAAAATTACACATAGGATACGTGAATGTCGCGTAAATATTTACTTGACATGTTGGGGTAGAAATGAGATATGCAAAAAGCATGGGTAGATTGAGACACAAGAGGTGGTGCAGGGATACTGTAATAATTTTCGCTTAGTATAGCCCAAGACCGGTTGTGACTTGTGGATGTAGGATTTATGTAGTTTTTCCTATAAATGGTTCATGAATAACTATTATGCCTCATGGGGATTCATTGTTTAACATGAAGTTTCACATACAACTCACCACAAAATAGTAGTCTTCTGGGTTATTTGCTACTCGTAGATGATTCGATGTAAATTTATTGCTTTATTTTTGTATTTCATTAGCCTTTTATTTTTATCCAATAAATCCTAGAATCCAAAACCCTAGTCGTCATAACACACACATATTTTGTTAATTTAGCCACCAATCAATTAATAGTCTCGCATCCACATAACTTTTTTGTTTTTTTTTAAACATTGGAGATCATTGTTGTATTCGAAAATTGTTGATAAAAAATTGTCACTCGTACATAAAGGCAAATCAAGTCAAGACTTAAAAAAAATAAAACATTACAAAAAGTCTGCAAATAAACAAAAAGAAGTGCAAAACTCAAAAGGAGACGTAAACAAGCAGGCGATTTCAGTATTATATCAAATTTGTATGTCCGAAAATCTCTCATTCTAACTGCATAGGAGTGTTAGATTATAGGTTAGGTAAGCAAAATTGTGAGCTTGGAGTCCATTCATTAAGTTTAGGGTTAGGATTGCTTATTGGGTAAGCTATGTTATCACAATAAATATATTTGTAAAGTAACAAAAAAAAAAAAAAAAAAAACATAATTCAATAATATATCGCTTTGTTATTTTTACATGATATCGGAGTGGATCTAATCCTCAGACCTAGGTGTATGCGTTGAGCTAGCCACCTCGTCAAAGCTAAAACATATCTTCCTATTGTTTTGGCCGTAACTAAAAAACTCCGCTTGAAGTTAACTGACGCCGTTTGCGCCATTCTCTTCGTTTTTTAATTTTGCATAAAACCCCACCAAGATCACCTCCGCCGGATGTCTGACGCGCCGCCACGCGTCAACGGAATCCGGTTGCCTCAAATTAAAGTTTTCTTCTTTTTGTCTCCACTTTGCTTTTACCATTTGTGTTTGCTTTTGCTGATGCTGTTTTCAAGATTTGATATCGCTTACTGTCGGAGATCTTCAACAACAAATTAATATTGCTTTGATGCTTTTGTTGCTTACTTATGTTTTTGGTTTGGTTTCTGCTTTTGCTTAAAGATTTGTATCCGTTTGCTATCGGGTGTATTAGTTAAAAAATTAGTTATTGCTTTAATGTTTTCAGTTTTCAAATTCAATCTAAGTTTTCGTGATTTCATCGCTCGGATTGCGAGAGAGTATTAGATGATAAGATTCGTATGGACTAAGCCCGGTTGTGATTGGCCACTAGGATTTTATGTAGTTTGTCTTATAAATGATTCATGAATAAACACATCATGTGATTCATTAACAGAGTGTGAGAGTAGAACAAAGGATGGCAAATATGTTTTTAAGTGAAATGGTGATTTATATACAAATTAAGTTTTGTTACCAGTAAGAATTTAGGATGAGGGATCATGTCTTTGCAGTTCTTAGACTATCTTTATTGGTGTGGGTTGTGGGTTGGGGTCACGACCGATTCTCTCCTTTCAACCAATCACAAATTGACATGTGGCAATCGGTTGTGACTTTGGGTCACCAAGTGACCACAAGTTGGCAATCTTTTGTGACCGGTTGTGATTTTAGGTCATCAATAAACATAGTCTTATGCTTTGAGCGTTGCAACTTAGAAAATAGTCGGTGATTGTGCTTTTGATAAGGGTCTCTCGATCACGTTCTTACTTTTGTTTTTATTTTATTTTTATTTTTGTACTTTTCGTGTAAGATAGTACTCGTATTATGTTTGTCTCGTCATTTGTGATTTCTGATAACATGCGTATTTATTTCCGAGTGAGAGACATCATAAATGTGTTTTTGTAGTTTACAAACCGAAACGAGAATAAACCAGTGAGGTAAATAAGCCAAACCAGATAATATCACACAAAAGGCCTCTAGTGTGTACTCTCTCAAAATTATTGTCCACCGAAATTGACTACGGTGCAGAGTTGTCCCTACTGAAATTTGTCATCTATGTATCATTCCTCAATTTGTTTTTATGGAGTATTATTTTCACTCTTATGAGAAAAACATGAACAAAAGTCAGATTCATACTCTCTTGTATCTCTAGAATTCTAGACGTCTAACTTTCAGAAAGTATAATCAGAATTCATCCATATACATCTTTTGTATTCCATAGTTTACAAGAACAACATAAACCTCAATATTATACCGTACGATGATTTAAAACGGTTCAAAACATGTTACGACTAATCCGATATGGATTATACCGTACGATGATTTAAAAGGGAAAACATGTCAGTAAATCTATCAGGATTCCACACATGAGACAAATACAATCTTTAAATAGTAAAACTCATAACAACTTAACAAAAGATCAATGAACAAATTGTACAATTTGAAATTTAGAATCCAAACATACAAAATTACAAACCAAAAGTAAAAAAAAAACATAAAAGAACAAATAAATCAAAATAATAAAATCATAGAATCATCAAACAAAACAATATAATCACTTGCGTATATGCTTGACCTTATACCATCCTTTTTTACATGAATTAGTAACAATCCTTGCACCCTTCTTGAAGATGTGCTTTAGCTCCGCAGTTCGTGTCTTTACTTGACGCTCGAAACTGCCCATTTTCGATACGTGTGATATCTGAGTTGTGATAAAGTTTGAGTTTAAGATTCAAAGTTGAAGTGAGGGAAATGAAAGTGAAATGGTGATTTATATAGAAAATGGACAGCTGGTTGATGTTGTAGTAACGTTGTAATTTCGTTTTTCAAAATAGGACTTTAGAGCTGGAATGAAAAAGAAAGAAAGAAAAAGGAATCGTGGGAACCAAATTGATTGGTCGTGGAAATGTGAACGTTAATGTTGCTGTCTGTTTGGCACATCTGGCGGTGGTACCCAACTTTAAAGAGTATAACTAACGGTATGATTATTTATCTTTCTTTAAATAAATAAGTGTATAACTAAACTCGTCGACATGTTTAACCTATTCGTCTAAATAAGTTGTTATTTTACATAACCGGTGGTGAATCGACCTCTTTAACTCATGCTTATTTTTATATAAGAATTGATTTGCACGTACTTTTTATTGGGACATATCATTTTATGTTTTAGGAGGTTGTATTAACTTCATACCTCATTTTATTTGCTTATGAAGTGTGCCGACCAATAAATAGTGTTTGCGCATCAACTCCTTTTAATATACTTTTCTATTTTCATAAAATAAAGTTTAGCAGTTTAATGGGCCTAACATCTTTAATCCAACCCAACCCGGACACGTCCTTCTAAATAAACGAGGTATGTGAGTTAACCCGAACACTAAAATATTGACAATATGTTTGGCGCAGAGCTTTTTGGAGCTTTTTGAGTCGATTAGCGGCGAACAATGAGCTTTTTGATTTTTAGTGTTCGTTTGGCAGAAGAGCGGTGAGCTTTGCGATTTTTTAGGAAAGCTCATTTTCCCAATGCTTCTTTAAGAAGCTGTGAGCGGTGAGCAGTGGCTACAGCTCACAGCTCACTGCTCACTGCTACCGCTCACTGCTACTGCTCACAGCTACTTTTGCCAAACATAGCATATAAAGTTAGATCAATGAAATTCGGGAGATATGATAACTTTTGTCTTTTAGTTTTTATTTAGAGCAATTTCATATCTTCTTTTTTTTTAAAGTTGAAAATTTCATATTTATATGAACATACTTTAAAAATATTGTACATTATGTATTTATATTTACACAAACATACTTTAAAAACATTGTACATTATGCATTTTAAAAACATGCTTTAAAACATTGATGACAATGATATAATTTTCCCTTTTTATTACGTTTTGTTGGAACATACAAAACTTTATCCCTCGTTGATACAATCAAACATTTTTTCTTTATCAAAAGTCTTTCCACAAATAACTATCCAATATTTCAAATCCATAGTAATGGACTTAATGGTTGGTTTAAAGCTTGTTTTGTCATAGTTAATTATGCTTGATAGATGTAATTAATATATACTAGACGATACCAGAGCGACGGAAATTTATAACGTCAAATAATTATATTTGTTATATTGTGGTTAAGTATTTCTTGTAATGTTCGCTTTTAACAATTTGCAAAACCAAACGCAATAAAAAAAATATACTAAAATTATAGTAACCTCGTTTTGGTTTGAAACCTATTTAACAATAGCATCAACATTTTTTTTGGACCATTCATTCCTATCAACTCACATAATAAAAGAGAAGTTGATTTATGACGTGTTACATAGTAGAGGCAGAGGCGGACCTACATTTGTTCTAGATGGTGCCCAGAAACCACCTTAGACACTAAAACTCAATAGAAACATATGCAACAAAATTATGGGAACTACCTTAGAAATTAAACGGGAACCACCTTGGTAACTGAAAGATCGTGGCTCTTTAAAAACATGAAGTGACTTACTACATAGGGCTGAGCAAAATCACCCAAAAACTGACCCTAACCGACAAACCGATCGAAACCGGGCCGAAAAGAATCGAATGACCTTATTCGGTTTGGTTTTTGGTTTTATATAAATGTTTCGGTTTTACTCGGTTTGTTTCGGTTTTGGTTCGGTTCGGGTGAAAATATGTTTTTTGGGTTCGAAATAGCTTTTTCTTGGTTTTGGTTCGGTTTTGATAGTTTTTTCTCGGTTTAGTCTTCGGTTCACATTTTACCCTATTTGGTTTTCGGGTTTTGGTCGGGTTTGACCCATTGCTCAGCCTTATTACTACACATATATATTTTGCGTTCCGGAAAATAATAGAGGTGGTGGGAGAAGAAATGACAAGGTCAGATCGAGAATAAAATGCATTTTTGATGTTTTACTTTTGCAAGAGTTGTATTCCCCGTGTAAAGTATTGTTACTTTTTTGCTCCTTTATAAAATACGAGTAATTGATTTTAAATCCTTGAGCATTTGCTAAGTTTATCTATTATTTTCAACATGACCACATAAAGAAACGTAACCCATTTAAAATTATAGATCTTGCTGTGAATTTTTATACTTCAAAGTATTATTTCTTAATTTGTTACTACGTATTGTGCTGGTTATATCTTTTACTTGTTTTCTGTAGGTATATTCAAAACGAAATTTTGGAAATTCTCATCAAAGGACTTGTGCATAGTTTAGTTATATTTATGTAGCGTTGTGTTTTGTAATGTGAATGTGTTGATTTCTTTCTTATTCTTCATAGAACATTACTTAATTTTTAATAGTTAAGTACTTGATTTATGCTTTTGATGCGCCATATTAATTTTTCGTTTAAATTGGACGTGACTCGACCCGACCTGTCTAGACTCATGGATTGGTTGACATCGCTAATATTTTCACCTTCATTTAACATGAAACAACCTTAGATTTTGTGCCAGGTCCGCCACTGAGTAGAGGTTATGGATGCAATTTTTAAAACTATTCAACTTAAAAAAACGTTGTCACTCATTCATGAAGTTGTATTTTTTTGTTGTTTTCGTGTTGTTTGTTTCTCGAGTGTCTATGACTAATATTTCAATTCACTTTTGTCTTATGAGATTCTTTCTTGTTAGTGGAGTACTTTTCATCATCCTCTTCTTTATTTATTTATTAATTCTCAATCTTGTTATATATCATATCCAACGTTTCATTTTCACGATCTTATTAGTTGAAGAATTATGTTTTACCTTTTGATTTAAATGGTCGGGCCTTGAGGTCTAATTGAAAATTCCAGAAATCTAAGATTTCCTTTAGAACGGCAATCATTCATCTGTATATAAAGGACCATGTGTTGATCAAATACACAAAAAAATCCTCACAAAAACTCAATCATGAAGTCATACCAGATTCAATAGATTCAAGATTTTATTTTTGAATTTGATTGTTGTATCCTTTAAAGAAAATGAATATGTACATGCATAATTCTGTTTTAAAACAATGCAAATCGCAGGCCGCAATCAAGTTATTAGTAATCTCCGTTGAATTGTATAATACTGTTTGTATTAGTGTAATATATTCCTAAACGCAATGGTTAGGAATGTATGTGTGAAACTGATGAAATTATTTGGTTTCGAATTCTTGCATCAATAATAGATCACAAATCGAAGAAACAAACAATAGCTAGTATGTAACACATAATTCAAGTTATTTTTGATGTATCCAAAAATTGTAGCATATATCCGAGGGTGTTAGTAATTAAAGGTACCAGCTAAGCCGTCCATGAAAAAGGTCCTTGTCAATAATACTATCTATTGATGGGTACTGGTCTCATAGTTGAGAATCATAATGTTCCAGGAAAATCTCCATCACATGTTCAGAACCTATATACAAGCACGCAATAAGGATAGATGCCAGGAACACTTGCAACATCTATATATAAAGTCCTCTGCTAAGTGAGTTAAACGAGCTAGGTGTTGTAAGTTCAAGAGATGGCTATAACAGGAAAACTAGTTCAGGAAGTTGATATCACATGTCGTGGAAACTTACTCCATGATTTCTACAAGAACAAACCAGACCAAGTCGCAGTGATGACCCCTGATAAGATTCAACGTTGTGACTTAGTTACTGGTGAATGGGGTGCTCCTGGATCTGTCATTTCCTGGCACTATATCCATGGTAAATTACTTCTTTTGATCTTCCTTATAACAACACACTGAACTACTACTTATTTTCTGTTGATATCAGCAGAGCGCTTGGTATGCTTTATTAAGGGGGTGTTTGTTTCAGCTTACATGTGGGCTTATGAGCTTATTTGATTTTGGCTTATATAAAATAAGCCCTAATTTTCTGGCTTATTTTGAGACTTGTGGGATTATATAAGTTTATTACGATATGATAAACTTATATAAACCCATATGTCTTGATATAAGCCACACAATTGGGCTTATGTTATATAAGCCGAAATCAAATAAGCTTATAAACCCACATATAAGCCGAAACAAACACCGGATAAGAAAGGGAGTGAAATGAAAAACAAAAGCCTCTAACGTGTAGCGCAGGTTGGTTTCAGGGATGGAAAATTTTAGAGGTACTACTAGTATCCCATATCGATCTAGGCCGAGGTATCTGATTTATCATTAATATTTCTTTGCAAAGGTTCGACCATCGGCCGTCCTAATTATGGGAGCATGATCAGGGCCGTCCCATTTATTTGGGTGGCTCGGTGCGATACTACAAATATGGCCCCGTAAATCACGAAAAACTTAACCATTATGGAAAATTCAAAACATAATATACTTAGACATGTATAAATACTAATGAACATATACTAAATCGGAGGCCTCCTCACATATTACTTAAAAATGTATAAATATATTTAAACATGTATAAATACTAATGGACATATACTAAATAGGAGGCCCGTCACAAATGGCGGCCCTGTGCGGCTGCCCCACTTGCACATGCTAATCACCGCCACTGAGCATGATTCATCTCATGTGATGGGCTGGGGCGATCTGGCACTGGCCAGTATGTTGGGGTTTCATAGTTTCTGGAAAATTAACTTTTTTATGGACGGATGGAGAAGTGGGATGGTTTGTTTTAGATTTATTCCATTTAGCTGTTTGTACTTCGGTTTAATTACTTTATGATTTTGTTTCAATATAATCTATAATTACATGCTAATTTTTGTTTAAATTTATATGTAGATGGAAAAATACAGACCGCAAAAGAAATCATTGAAGAAGTTGACGATGAAACACACAAGATTGTGTTCAAGGTGATCGAATCAGAACTTTTGCAAGTGTATAATGCCTTAACCATCGCTGTTCATATTGAAGACAGGGACAATAAGCAGGTGGTCGTTTGGAGTATAAATTTCGAGAAGGTGAACGCAAATATACCTGATCCAACAATATATCTGGACATGCTTTGTGCTTGCACCAAAGATATGGATGCTTATATACTTAAACAAGCATAATCTAATGATAAAATGGATGAGACTGCATTAAAAAAGTATGTCGTCTATGTTTATATTCATCATGAATATTGGTGGCTTGTCAATCAAGATGTTTTTATTTTGTAATTTTAGATCTGAATTCTAATAATTACAACAATTTCTATTATCTATTCTAAGGGGAAAGGAAAAACTGTAGGCAAGAAATGAAATTTTGGGAACCATGTCTTTAATTAGGTTTACTGATGCATCGAAGATCTTGTAGGAAAACACCTAAAACATGATTCGAATTTACTTTTAGCTTATTTTTGTAAATCCATAGCAATGGACGATTCTCTCTTCGTTGAGATATTCTGTTCTCCGGGAAGAAGGAATAACAAGCCCTAGATGGACCATGGAAAGTATACCACATGTTTGTAAAGATGGGAATTCAATGCTGATACCACATTATTCGATAATGATATAGAGAAAGATGCTAACCCACTCATGTTCTGGTCCTTTGAGTATATATGATTGAAATAAGGTCATGTATGGATAATAGTATAGAAGCTGTTCGAAAAAAGAATTTAAGTTAAAGATATAGCATAAGACATGACATATATTGGGGTGGTTTTCATCTGAACTCCAGCTCAAATCATAGAAGTTAAAAGGAAAATTATTTGAAGTGCTGTATATATAAAAGGCAAAAACATATAGAAAGAACGGAAGTGAAACTGTAGCACACTGTGTACCATGACTGCACACTCTATAACCGATAATTGATTATTTGAATTGGTCCATTGTATATTCACGGCTTTGTGGCACACTTGACAATGTGCATGACGACGATTATTCTTTGATGAATGAGATAATGAGCTATCTAACAATATATGAAGATATGTGTCAAACATATGGGATACGTCTGAGTTGTTAATGTGGCTAAATGGATAATAGCGATCGCTCCTTTCTTTTAAGAGAAACTCTCATTCCTTTCGTTATCTAGATTTTGTTCATCTGTAAGCTGCTTATATCGATCACTACACTCAGACTTTACTTGATCAAGCTAATACAAGTTCTCTGTTGTTGTCATATCCGAACTTTAATGATGTTCATACATCATTTTTGTCTTTCAGTTTTTCTGAGGACTAGTAAAAAATATATATATCTGATCACTCAAAAGGAGACCTAAAGCCAAAGTTAAATGCAAATAGAAAAATCATGATAAACCTGTTTACTATTACTCTACAGATATTGCTGATTCTACAAGATTTGCTTATCAATAAAAAAATACAATAATTAAAACAGAAAAAACATGAAAAAAATCTTCAAACTCAAATTCCGTATCCATGAAGAAATTTCATTGCACGAAGTAGCTAGCCAATGTCTCCATTATTTTTCCACATATATAAATAGTGGTTCATAATATATTTCCAAAGTTGAGATCGTCAAAAGATACATAGTCTCAATAAGTTTTTTTTATGAGATCGACTAGTGCTTAAAAAAACTAAATTAAAATGTTAATCAAACATAATTAAATAATTAGTTTCTTGATCATTAACAATATGTGTTTAATATAAAAGTCAAATTTCTAGTTGGTTGCACTAGTACTCAACTTACAATTATATTTATAATTTAGGAATATGTTGACCGGACTCCCTAGGGGAAATATTCCTTTTGTCCCCTCATTTTGTCCCCCTTTTTTTCAGTACAGCACAGTTTTTTGTTAGTTTCTTTTTCGTATTTTTAACAGTTTGAAGCGTTTGACATATTAAACTTTATATTTTTTGTTCCGCACTTTCAGGTTTATAGTTTTTTTATATTAGCAAAATTATAAAAATAAAAAAAAAAAAAATCAAAAAAAAAAAAGTGGAGGGTCCGGTTAGGAAAAATAGGGAGGATCAATATATCCCATCCCATAATTTATGTAACCCTTTGACCTATAATTATGAATGTTCTTTTCATCGATCCGTATTTGAATCAATAGTTTTTATTTATTTATTTATTTAAATGAAGATAAAGATTTTGAGTGAATCAATCTTCAACAAAGTTAAAAATTAAAGATTACAGCTTATGAACTAATAACTATTTTCTTGGCAAAAATTTGAATATAATGACAACGAAAATTCCACAAATTAGTTGAGAATATCATTTTTAAAGGCAACTTCACAGCCACCTACATCATTTTTAAAGGTGCCTGGCAATGATTAAGGTGTGTATAAAAGGAAACTTATAAGTTTATTATAAATAAAAAATCACGTTCAATTAAGGTAACTTATATTTTTAATTAATTAGTATTTAATGCATTGTTCAATTAAAAAAGGAAAGTTTGAGCTTAATAACTAAACTTTAGCGATGCCCTAGGGTAATAGAAGAACTTATAGCATCCACTATAATGTTTCAAGAATAGGTCTAAAAACTTATGAAGAGGTTCAAGATTTTATGTACCATAATAAGGAACTATTTCAAGTCTAGGTGGCATGAAAAGTTCTAGAATTTTGAAGAGGACCAAGAAATGTTTATAATTATTTATGTTGGAAGAATTTATAAATTTTAAAAGTTTTAACTATAGTAGGAATAGGTTCATAAGATGAAAAAGTTTAAGAAGTAATGACAATGTAAGAGGTGTCAATTTCATAAACCTTTTAAAAGGTCCAGCATAGTGGATGCCCTAATATCAAGCTCTTGAAAAAATTTAATCTAAAGATAAAAAGATACGGAGTATTACTTATGGAGATCCAGAGATATTCAGGGATCAGTGCTTGACTAAAATAATGTGTTGCACAGGTCTTGTGTCTTCAGGATCGAATGATCAAACAAACATCATGCCATCATCATACAAGAAAACTACGATAAGGAAACAAGAGAGATTGGGGTTTGAACCCTTCTATGAATATGATATTATAATCTAAAAAGGGTTAACAATATGTTTACAGAATCCTACCCTATTTATACTTTTTTTTTTTTTTTTGTAAAAGGGAGTAATCCTGCACCATGGTAAATATATAAACCAAAACGTTTTAAGTACAATGGATATTGGTGAATCCCATATCTCAGCCCGTTACATAAGCAAACTTATATAACAAGATCAATGTTTTAAAAATCGCGCCTAAGGCGCGCCTACTCCCTAAATCCCACGAGGCTCCAGCCTTTGGGATCTTTTTAGATCGAGGCTCACAACATGCATGAATCCCATAAAAATCGCAGTGCCTTGGGGATTTTTGCGCTTTAGCGCCTTGGGGATTTGTGCGCCTAGAAGATGTAACGGGGTTTTGGCCTTTTTTTCTTAATAATAAGATACATTTTAGGCTTACATGTTATTTACATTTGGCCCTTTAAGTTATAAAGTATCTAATAACCCTAATATTTTAGAAAATAACTAAAACACACAATGAACAAAGAACTATGATTTTTTTGTAATCTAATGTCTAAGAATAGTAGCTTATTAACAGATACAAATGTTGTTTCTTTAGTGTTAAGTGTTACCAAACAACTATAGATTTTTTGTTGTTGATAGTTGAATAGTGGATAGTTTGAGACATGGTAATTTGTTAAATTTTATAAGTCATAAACTCATATATTGTAATGTATATTCAGGAATTTAGGGTAGTTCATGGATTCTGATATGTTGCATGCTTAATATTTTGGGTTTAAATGCAACCTTTGTTAGATGTAATAACTATTAAATGACATTATGCATTGAATATTTATATTTTTGTGTTATTTAAGCTGCATAAGTTGTCACATATGTTATAAAAAAAAACCTAAATGTACAGTGCGCCTCATATTTATGAATCCCGCGCCTTGGTTTGCGCCTCGACTCGAGGCTCTTTGACCTCCTTTGCGCCTTAGTGCGCCTTGAGCCTTTCAGAACATTGAACAAGATACTTCCTATTTTCTAAACAAGAAAAACACACCATTACTCACATGACAACATAAGACATAACGAATAAATTACTTCCTACGACCTTGAAGCCTAGTGCCATAAATGGCATTAAAGGCATCCAAATTCCCCGGAAGATCATAAACCTGGTTCGCATAATCATCATAGTTATAGTCATCATCAGCATCTTCAAACTCTTGGCCATCACCAAACAAATTAGCAGACTCATCAAATGGATTAACAACCACCTCATCATCAGAATCCAAAACCACGATCTCTCCCACCTTAGGAAAAGGGTTAACCCTCTTAGTAGAAGTGGTGGGAGGAGAAGAAGAAACACCAGTTGTAGGAGCCACAACCGACTCCTTCTCTTTTAAATCACTCACAAGAGGATCTTGTGAAACACTACCAATTTTAATAGACTCTTCCTCATTAACTTCCATTGTATTACCTGTCTTAGTAAACTCATCCGCAGTAACTTCCATTGTACGACCAACATCCACATCCTTGTTGTTGTCATTAGACGGAATACCAAAGGCATCTGTGTCATCCATATTAAGAGCAGCAAACTGATTAGATGTAGAAATCTTAGTTCCACTCGTACTAGGCAAATCAAAAGCCTTCTTCTTAGTGCCATCCACCTTCTTAGGATATGGAGGATTCTTTTTGGGTTGATACTGAAACTGCTTACCCACAACAGGTTTAGTAAACCATCCTTTACCCTGCGTCGTAGAACCACCTTGCTTACCCTTCTTTTTATTATTGACAGTCGTGAAACCATCATTAACCGGCTTAGTAGGCTAAACTGGAGGTGCAACAACTTTAAGACAATCAACCAGAGTATGACCAAAGATCTTACAGTTATCACACCGAGGTGGTTTCCATTCGTATTCAACCCGTATCTTCTCAATAGTCGAACCCGAACCCAAACCATCAAGTAATGGTATCTCAACAGTGAGGCTATCCCGAAGCACCTCATTTGACTTCACTTCAATCATGCATCTAGCAAAACTACTACGGCCCCACGATTCCTTGCACATTTGGCTTGTAAAAGCATCTAACCTTTTGGGCGTGCCAATCAGTGTGGCAAGAAGACTGAGGCCATCATCAGAAAACATAGCAAGAGGGACATCATGGAATTTAACCCACTGATGCGTGGGGTTTGCACCACGCTTTACCTCTCAAGGGATCTTGAGAAGCTTACAACCCCCACCAGGCAGTGTACCTGATCATTGTAGTATAGTATAGTGACAAGTACCGGGGGATTGATCGTTCAGCTAGGAATAGTGTCGCTAGGATTAGAAAACCTAAATACTAGATCTAAAGATGAGAGATGATTATTTTTGTATTTTTTATATTTTTTAGAAAGCAAGTAAAAATCTCGGGTTTTGAAGGATATGGGCGGAATTAGTTGCTAGTCAACTAACCCAATACTAAAGATGCAATCAAAATAAAATACTAGAAATGAAAATAAACTATAATAAACTAAGGTTGTAAGCAATAAATGGAGAAATGTGTTTACTTAGATTTCACTACTCCCAAGATATCTTTTACACGTTAATTACTTGTTATGGTTGCGTGGATGACGGATTGTATTCCTTAATACCATTCATGGGGTGGCGTACTTAACTCCCCAATCCTATGAGTGCCTACTTCACTCCTATGTCGAGCCGGCTAAGAAGCTCCTAACATGGGATCATTAGAATTTACTCATGCATTAAATACAACCAATAAAACCTAGTACACATCGGTTCATGTTTCCTAAGACGTTCAAGCATGTTACCAATTGGAGATCTGCCAGTTTTCTTAAGCCTAACATTGAAATCATTCATCCAATACAACCATAAACAAGTAATCAACACATAATCAACATCTAGGTTTCATTAGATCTAAGCAAACACAAGATAAATCTAGCCTAGCATGGTGGAATCAAGACAAGCACAAGATATAGACAACCAACACATAGACATATTGATTGAATTAAAAGAACACTTATCTCAATTACACATGTAAGGGTTCAAGGGCTGAAAACCCTTAAAAAACCTGTAAAATTCGTATATGGTTCGGCCTTAGGGTTTCTCCAAACTTGTTCCTCCTAATGAATGAAAATTAGAAAACTATATATATATATATAAAATTGAGGCTGACGGCGTCAAGAACAACCTTGTGACGCCGTCATCTCGCAGCCAAAAGAATCCTCGGACTGCCTTGATCTACATCTGACGCCGTCATGTATGAAGTTTTTCCAGGCCATCACGTATTTAACTCTTGACGCTCTTCCTTGTGACGCCTTCATTTCTGTACTGGGCCGTCATGAAATTTACTCTTGACGCCGTCAAATTGTTACTCTTGACGCCGTCACATACTGTTCCCAGCTTGGAAAATTAAGTCTTTGGCGTTTTCTTCACTTTTATGCTCCAAAAACATCCGAATTGCTTCCTTTTCCAGATTTCACTCCCAAAGTACATAAATCACAAAAGGAACGATTTAGGGCAATATTTGATCAAATAAATTCAATTTCTGGCTTAAATGACCCCCTAAAAGTGGTTCATTTTTCGCCTCATCATATACCCTTACACTTGAGATTTGCTTGTCCTCAAGCAAATGCGCTTTTATTCTAATCAAAATACAAGTTAGGGGTCATTTAACACTAATATAAAAGTAATTACAACAAATAATCGTTCCACTAAAGACCAAAGACAAGCACGGAGGTCATACACTAGCACCTCACAAATAGTGTTTAGATACTCACATCTCTCGGGTGTAATAAAGTAATATCACAATATGGAAATGGAAAACATCTCTCACTACCTGTCATGGCAAAATAGATTACCATAGGCTTGGGAAAGGATCAAACATCCACCACATGGCGTAAGCACCTAGGATAAACTATCAAAAAGGTCTTTTAAAGGGTTGTAACGTTAGGTGTAGGGATATGAAATACACGGTTTTGTCGGATATAGGCAGTTTTTACTGGTGGCGAGTTAACAATCTTGGTTAATTACATGTACAGTATGGCGTTGCTAAGCCAAGACTAGACTCGACTTAAGCTAATAAATGAAAAATAACAAAAACATAAAATGAAACGGGATGGTAGTCCGTATGTTTTTTCTCTTTTTCTATATTTTTTTTCTTGATTTTTTCGATTTTTTTTTTTTTTTTTTTTTTTTTTTTTTTTTGCATACACTCTTACCCTACCATCCAAAATAATACATCATAGGGAATGAACATTCCCCTTACACTTGAATTTTTACATACTTTACAATAAACTAATCTAATGACCCGAATTAAGAAAATCAAAACACTTGGAGTACTTTTAAGATTAATGTACATATGGGGGTAATATATGATGTTCTTCCCCATTACTCCATAAAATAGGTACTTTACCCATGAGTCCCAATCGTCCCAAAACAATATGTACAAGGATATGACTCAACTTAGCAACCATGTAATCAATTAGATAGTTAACTTAGGGTTTAACAAATAACAATAATGCACTAAAGATGAGTGCATACACGAAAGGCTAAGGCGATTTGGGTGTACATTTTAAGTGGGGTGTAACAAATTCTTCCTTTAAGTAAAATGCTTAAAGTTAGAAACGAAAAGATAGGCTCGGAGGGGTGTATTAGGGGTTTCGTGTACTAAAAATGAGTACAACGCTAAGGTGTGGGAAAAATTAGTTGACTTAACTAGCCAAGTAATATGACTTAAATGGTCAAGTAATTATAATACGGGTTTAACACAAGGGTGATCCTAATGCCTCTTATCATGTAGTAAATCCTACTACACGAATGTAGTCTCACTAGCGGTCTCGGGATGCATCACTAACGCAAGTTCTAGAATCTAAATGCTACCGGTACACTCATAAGCACTAATAGTAAATGTTTTTCCTATCAAATCTAAAGGCGAACCTCACATATTTAGGTGGAAAATTTTTCTGAATGATACGGTTATGTGCTAGTCATACAATCTCCTATCCATGAGACGCTTGCTATGGCTAAAGTTTCACTCCTAAATGTTGTAAAAAATTTTAAATTTGGCGCTAAAATTGCACTAACAAGTATTTCTCATAGTTTTATTACACATCTACCATTAAACAAACAAACTCAAGCGAAAGTGTATTTGTAAGGTATCATCATTTTACCCTCCCCTTACACTTAGGATGAACATTGTCCCCAATGTTCAAGTAAAGAATGTAAAAGTGAAATAAGTAAAAAGAATGAAATCAAATACTCCCCTGATTCGCTCGGTATGGATAATAAGGTGGCCAGGTTAGATCTTCCTCCAAGAAAATGAACAATCAAAGCTTCCCTTCCAGAATATAAATCATCTTCTTGTCATACATAACCTGTAAATCCTGAGAAAACAAACAAGACAACCTCGCATAAAATCGGCGGCAATCTACATAAGTTACTAAATCCTAGAAAACAAAATAAGATATAATGCTTGTGGAATGAAGTTTGCAGATTTCCTGGAGATTATAAAACTTAATAATTCAACAAAAACTTTAAAGCTCCGTTAGAAAAACAAAACTGGTAAAATTTCCAGATTTTTACACGTGACGCCGTCAAGAGCAAGCTCATGACGTCGTCAGAAGTGACCTGCAGAAATTCTTATGTTAAGTTTCCGGAAAATTTCTGGAAAAACTTGGTCCTACTTCCTGGAAAATCCTGCAAAACTTCATTATGACTCAATACAAGCATTTGACTCTAACAAATACGAATATACATGTTTACTTAATATTGTGGAAAATCATGATCAGTTTGTTTTTTAAAAACATATTTGGGGTTTCCCCTTATACTTCTTTTGCAAAAATACCTTTAGGTGGAGTTAAGACTAGGCCAAAACAACAAAGTAAAGTATTTCCACTATTTAGTTTAGAAACATGATCTACCAACAATAAAAATAAAGCATGCATACGGAAACAAATAACAAACAAACAAAATAAAATCACACAAAATGAAGAATGTCACCATAAGCACATTCAATTATTTCAAGTAAACGTAAACATAAAAAAAAAAAAAAAAAAAAAAAAAAAAAAATTGTTCAAGGCCAACAGAGGCCGCATCCTAAACTATTACAGTATCAATTGTTTCAAATTGCACAACCATCAATAAATTGTTCAGAAATAACAGACATCAAGAAAGATCACCGGGGAGAAGGACCAAAACGGTAGTCATAGCCAGGAGGGAGGTGTCCTGTGTACCCGTAGGGAGGGTAGTCAGTCTCACGACCGGGGAATGGGTCAATCTGCAGGTGAGGCTCAAGCTGATCACGGGTGGAGAGGTGCTGCATCTGGCGGATGGTATGATCATACATCCAGTCAAAGCGCTGGTCAGTGGTGGTTCGCCATGCGTCCACCTGACCCATCCAAGCTCCCTGGTGTGCCTGCCAGTCTCCCCGACTCATGTGTCGGTAGTAGTCAACTGCCCCCTCCTCATACCCCTGAAACTGATGCTGCTGGGGCACTCCCTCATCATCATCATCATCCTTATCATCAGGTCCCCCTGCCTCATACCAGTTATAGGTCCCATTCCTCATCAGCATCACGATGCTCATCTGCCCTGAGGGATTTAGCCCTCACTACCCTACAAGCCCCACAGTCGCTCAAATATCCCATGATTGGGGGAGTAAGAAGATCATAAGAACGAGACAACCGGGTCACGAACATCCCCCCATACACCTTATCGATATCCCTCTCACCCACACTGGTCCTCAAATAACTAGCTACCCAAAATGGGATGTTGCAGCAAACATTCGCTGAAAAGATGGTGTACAAGTGGAAAAGATCTGAAGCAGTGACACGGTGAGTGGTGCCATGACGTCCTGACAGGCTGTATGTGATGTATCTGTGGACCAACCTAACTATGGGGTCCCTGATTGATGCTGCCCCAGTAGTCGAGGTGTAAACCCCGTCCCTAATGGTCGGCCAAAAAGTGACACACTTCATATCACTCCTCAAAGTCTCCCCATGCAACAACCTCTGCATAAAACCTCCATCAACAGCCTCCTCCCTAGTATACAACCCTATCCTCCAACCAAACTCAGTACCGAACATGATCGCACTTCCCCTCCTAACCTAAAATAGATAGTGGTGCCCCCCATGTCCGTCCTAGCCTCAGCCTGATCAAAATGGAAGGTCGCAAGGAACTCCCTCACCAACTCACTATACACCGTCTCCCTAATCCTAAACAACCTCTCCCATTGAGGACCCGCAAACCCATCAGTGTGGATCCTCCCCAGAAACGCAGCTTCCAACCCTTAGACCTAAGAAACTCCCAATCAACCACGGCCCCAGCATCAATGTGGTGATTACAAAGTTCCGCATACTTGGTGGTGGCGGCAACATTGTCAAATTCACCCCAACTATGGACCAATTCCCCATAGTTAACTCTTTGGGACCTAGAAGAGCTGCCACGATGTTGTCGAGATAGCTTGCTCATTTTCCTGGAAAAAGATAGAGTGAACGGAAACAATTAGAACGAGAATTTTATTGATTTTTGCTGTCAGACACATCTGACGCCGTCAGTAATAAGTCCTGACGCCGTCAGACCTAGCAGAATCCGAACCATGTAATTACGTGGGAAAAATCAATTTTCAAACTCTTAACCCATTACCCAAACGCTCCTTTAATCAGAAAACATGGGTGGGGGGTCAAAAAATCCGTGGCATGAGGGATTTTTCCTAAATTAACGCATGATTCAAGTGGGTTAACATCATCTAAGGGTAACCCCATGAATACAAATCACCAAATGGATGGCATTACGATTTGTAAATGATGGGTCAAAAAATGGGGTTTCGGATGAAAGGGGTTTTCAAAATTGATTGATCCTAAGGACAATTGATCGAAAAAGAGTGAAGAAAAACTACTTACCGAGTGGAGATTAGTCGCGGAAGATGTCGAATTGGAGGGTGGAGATTCGGAGTGGTAGCAGCACTTTAGGTGAGATTTGTAGGGTATGAGTTGAAAGTGATTGAATTTGAGTTATTATTGTTGAATTAGCGAGGTGACGGCGTCAAGGGTTAATATCTGACGCCGTCAGATGTCCGTGTGAGGTGTAAAATGGATTAATTCCACATTTAGTCCCTGCACTTAGTGAATAGCTAAACACAAGTAAAATCATGAGTAGCTATTCCATTAGTGAAGTCCACCAGGGTCGAACGTTTCATTACTGTCACGGAAAGAGGTATGGTTGTAGAAAGGAGTGGGTGATATTTTAGTTAAGTTGTAACCTTCGCACGGGTCACCGGTGTGTACAAAGAGGTGTTGTTCCATAGAGGGTTTCAAATCTGTGGTGTTTTTGAGGTGCAACCTCTTCACACCGGGTTTAAAACCAAAAGAACGTCTCTTGCACAAGTTTGGGAGCGTGGTTTGCAAGCATCCAATGAAAATGTTATTAAATTGCGAATTCTTCTCTTCCTTAGGATGATCACAAAAGTGGGAGGTGATTGATGGTGAAGCACTTGGGGAAGATTTCTCGTTATCCTCTTGGTCAAACACCAAAGGAGTTGAAACCTCGAAGACTTTTTCGATTTTTCTAGGTGCGGAATTTACTTTAATCTTCTCTTTGATCCTTGATATGAATTGGTCTGCTAAATCCATAAAAGCATTGCGAGTGCTTTCCATGCGTGCTTCTAGGTGCTGGATTTGTTTTTCCTGATTATTCATGAAGGTTACTATTATCCCTTCGAACTCCTCCTGCCGTGAACGTTCAGGAAAATTATGGTTAATAACCGCATTCCTACGTAAATTAGGGTTCCACACAGTTTCAGCAGCAGGTTTCACAATACTCATTAATTCTTTTACCTGCTTCTCAATACTTCCTAATAACTGCTCTTAGGTGGCGTGTGCATAGTCAAGTTTTCCCTTGCTTGGAAACATCTGGTCCTCCCATCCTTCTTCTTCGTATTGTGCCAACCCCTCAAGAACTTTCCGGCATTCGTCAATGCTAAGTCTGTTTAGCCTGCCCTTGGCTGCGTAATCTATAGCTCTCCTTGTTTGATAGTTAACTTTATCGTAAAAGATTTGAATCTGGAGCCATGGTTCAATGCCATGATGAGGGACTTTTTGGAGCAGGTCTTTATATCGAGTCCATGCTTCGTAAAAGGTTTCATTTTGACATTGTTGGAACATCAAGATGTCGTTTCTAAGCTTAGTAATTCTCCCCGGTGGGAAAAATTGAGCACGAAAACGAGTGGTGAGATCATCCCATGTGGTGATGGATCCCGCGGGTAAACGCTCAAGCCATTGACTAGCTTGATCCCGTAGAGAGAATTGGAATAGGCGTAATCGGGTTGTCTCTCTAGTTGCAACATCTAGGTCTATGGAGTCTAAGATTTTAAGGAAGCCCTTAAGATGTTGATTTGGATCTTCTGAACGAAGTCCATGGAATGCACATCCGCTTTGCACCAACCGGATGGTGTCGAATCGCAAGGGGGTCACATTGGCTTCGGTGAGCTCAATGGTGTTTCGGTAGCCTTGGTGGCTAGGTCGGGAATACTCTCCTAAGGTTCGGGGCCTAAGAGGTTCTAGTGGTGGGTTTTGTTGTGGTGGGATGACGGGTTCAAAGATGTTCCCATCGTCCATGATGTCGGGTGGTGAAGAGTTACGAACAAACACACAAAGAAATAAGATAGACTAAAGAAGACCTAAAAATAAAAATAAAATCTTACTAGAAAGGAATCTAGCAAGTAGACCTAATAAAAAGAAATTCTAACCTAGACAATAACTATTCCCCGGGCTGCGGTGCCAAAAACTTGATGCGTGGGGTTTGCACCAGGCTTTACCTATCAAGGGATCTTGAGAAGCTTACAACCCCCACCAGGCAGTGTACCTGATCGTTGTAGTATAGTATAGTGACAAGTACCGGGGGATTGATCGTTCAGCTCGGAATAGTGTCGCTAGGATTAGAAAACCTAAATACTAGATCTAAAGATGAGAGATGATTATTTTTGTATTTTTTATATTTTTTAGAAAGCAAGTAAAAATCTCGGGTTTTGAAGGATATGGGCGGAATTAGTTGCTAGTCAACTAACCCAATACTAAAGATGCAATCAAAATAAAATATTAGAAATGAAAATAAACTATATTAAACTAAGGTTGTGAGCAATAAATGGAGAAATGTGTTTACTTAGATTTCACTACTCCCTAGATATCTTTTACACGTTAATTACTTGTTATAGTTGCGTGGATGACGGATTGTATTCCTTAATACCATTCATGGGGTGGCGTACTTAACTCCCCAATCCTATGAGTGCCTACTTCACTCCTATGTCGAGCCGGCTAAGAAGCTCCTAACATGGGATCATTAGAATTTACTCATGCATTAAATACAACCAATAAAACCTAGTACACATCGGTTCATGTTTCCTAAGACGTTCAAGCATGTTACCAATTGGAGATCTGCCAGTTCTCTTAAGCCTAACATTGAAATCATTCATCCAATACAACCATAAACAAGTAATCAACACATAATCAACATCTAGGTTTCATTAGATCTAAGCAAACACAAGATAAATCTAGCCTAGCATGGTGGAATCAAGACAAGCACAAGATATAGACAACCAACACATAGACATATTGATTGAATTAAAAGAACACTTATCTCAATTACACATGTAAGGGTTCAAGGGCTGAAAACCCTTGAAAAATCTGTAAAATTCGTATATGGTTCGGCCTTAGGGTTTCTCCAAACTTGTTCCTCCTAATGAATGAAAATTAGAAAACTATATATAGAAAATTGAGGCTGACGGCGTCAAGAACAACCTTGTGACGCCGTCATCTCGCCACCAAAAGAATCCTCGGACTGCCTTGATCTACATCTGACGCCGTCATGTATTAAGTTTTTCCAGGCCGTCACGTATTTAACTCTTGACGCTCTTCCTTGTGACGCCTTCATTTCTGTACTGGGCCGTCATGAAATTTACTCTTGACGCCGTCAAATTGTTACTCTTGACGCCGTTACATACTGTTCCCAGCTTGGAAAATTAAGTCTTTGGCGTTTTCATCACTTTTATGCTCCAAAAACGTCCGAATTGCTTCCTTTTCCAGATTTCACTCCCAAAGTACCTAAAATCACAAAAGGAACGATTTAGGGCAATATTTGATCAAATAAATTCAATTCCGGGCTTAAATGACCCCCTAAAAGTGGTTCATTTTTCGCCTCATCACCCACACCGGGATGTTAGTCAAATCCTCTTTAAGTAGGTTTGTGTTCAAAGTCCATGGTTTAAGAATAATAAGAACATTTCTGATCAACCAAGGACCGTTTTCAAGCACGTCATCAACACCTTTCTTCAAATTGAACTTAAAAAAGAAGAACCCCTTAGCATTCATCATTACCTTTTGCACACCAAACTTAGCCCATGCATTGCGGACATAGTAATCAACAACAGGAAAAGCAAGGCGTTGGCCAAGGAAGTAACCGTAGAGAGTATTCTCAAACCTCGTGTTCATCTCTTCCACAACTTTCATTGGAACTGAAAGGTCAACATCATCCTTCTTTTTGCTACATTCCAACCTCCGAAAATTAGACACGTGTTTCTGAGGTTCATTAGAAGTAGCACCCGCGTAAGAAACCGACTTTAATCCAGTACCATTAGTAGTAACAACCTTGGGAACAATAGGACCAGAAGTTGCACTCTTATTCATATTCACATTTGGACCAGAATTTGCACACGAAGGAGGAGTACTAGTTAAATTAGCATCATTCGCAAAAATCTCACTTTGAATTTGATTCAGGGCATCATCAAAATTCTTATGCGCATTAGCTATCAATTGTTCCACATTGATATTGTTATCAGCCCCATGCGAATCGTTAACAACATTACCAAGTGAAACCGGCATCACTTGGTTTGTTAGTTGCTCCATGTTAGCTTCACGAGTTGATTGAGACCCCAATTCGATACCATCATTTGCAGCAGTACTGACAGGAGTCTTATCATTAAGAGGTAATGGAACCCCATCATCATCCACGAACAGAAACTTACCCTCGACAATTTTTCGTTCCATGTCACGGATCTTTTCATCAACAGAACTCGTGACAGCATCACCAGTAGACCTAGGAGGATTATTCATATCAGCCGTCCCCTTTGTCACATTCTTAGAACACAGAAAACCCTTATTCATATCTCACCACCACTTAAAACAAATCAAACTTAATAGCTTCCAGTAGCATGCAATACCAAAAAAAGTGTAAAACCTTAATCGCTTAGGGTTTTTATTCGATAAGCTCAAAAACTAACCAGCACCCATGTTAATCCAATCAAGAATGATACAATCAATTTAATAAAGTGTATATAAGGATCACGTTTTTGGCGACGTAAACCCACTACCAATAACAACTCAAATCAGATCCACACTAATAATACCAGCCCTAAACAGTTAGGGTTACTTCCGAACGAATCAAAAAACCAAACCCTAACTGAGTTTGGATAATCGTTTAAGCACCAGAAACAATTATACCAACCAACAAGGAATAACAACAAATCGTTTAGGATATAGAATGAAGCACATGCACTTAACGACAAAACAAAGAATAAATTAAGATGGAGATCCAACTTTTGCCGTGTAGAATTAATCTTGGCAATGAAAAAACGAAGCTAACATGCAACCGACCCATGATAATCTTGAAACCAATAAAATATTATAAGTTTAAGAATCGTAGAAGGTGATATCGTAAAGTGAGGGATTCGTTTAATCGCCAAAATCGCCAAAAACGTGAGAGAACTTTTAGGGTTTTAAATGATGGATATCTTTTATTTACCCTATTTATACTAATTGAATCGTTGCTTCATGTTTGATAGAACAAAAGACATGTCGATTCCTAAAAACTAAACGTTATAACCCTAAAACTCTATAACCGTTTATACCCATTATGACCCAACCTAATACTACGGGTTTAAAAACTTTACATAATACATCCTAATCTATTCTAATTACAATTTATAACACTAATCTTCTAACTTTAACTATTGTTTTGTCATTATATTTCCAACATATTCCTCCCTAATGACAAAAACAGATAGTTCCTTGCTTCTCCTTGTTCAATCTTTCTTGTTCCTTGATGCCTTCTTGTTCATACTTTCTTCAGATCTTGATTTCTCCATGAATTTTGGTTTTGTTGCAGAGTTGTCATCCTTCTTGCTTATTTGTGATCGTATGATCAGTTCTTACTTGCTTTGAAACACAACGGTTTCTCTTACTTGCCTTGAAACACAACGGTTTCTCTTACTTGCTTTGAAAACACAACGGTTTCCCTTACTTGGATCTTTGTAACAAAACCGCAACTGTGGTTATTTCCTTTTCATTCTTCATACTCTTGAAATTGCCATGTTTCTTCCATTTGGTTAACCACCGGTTTGGTGCTATAACTGTTTTTTCTTTCTTCCTCCATTGACATCTTGAATCTTGAATGATGAATTGTTAAGTTGCTTGATCCCTTCGCTCTGATACCAATGTTGCATAGGTCTTGCATCTCCAGGATCGAATGATCAAATAAACATCATGCCATCATCATACAAGAAAACTACGATACGGAAACAAGAGAGATTGAGGTTTGAACCCTTCTATGAATCTGATATTATAAACTGAAAATGGTTAACAATATGTTTACAGAATCCTACCCTATTTATACTAATTGAATCGTTGCTTCATGTCTGATAGAAGAAAAGACATGTCGATTCCTAAAAACTAAATGTTATAATACTTCTAAACGTTATAACCCTAAAACTATATAGCCGTTTATACCCATTATGACCCAGTCCAATACTACGGGTTTACAAACTTTACATAATACATCCTAATCTATTCTAATTACAATTTATAATACTAATCTTCTAACTTTAACTATTGTTTTGTCATTATATTTCCAACATAATACAAATTATACAATAAGTTTTGAGAATTTGCCACCGACCTAGTTACCACATTTGGTAAGATGCATAGTCTTGTTAGTTTAATCATTTAATGATAACATTAATGGAATTGATTTGCATACTTTGTGAATTGATTGGGACACTCCATCTGTGCATTAAATACTTGTACAGTATTAAATACTCTGCTTCAACCGCTTGTACCTTAAGTGTGCAAATAACTTTTTTGAGTGTGCAAATCATTAGCCTAACATTAATAGTATGCATGATTCGGTAAAGTACTGTCAACACATCCATTAGTTATGATTAATTAATCTTCTATCTAATTAAATACAGTATATTTTTTCTCTCTTGGTCACAAAAAAGGCATTACATGTATTCAAAAGTTATCTAATATAATGGAATATATATCAAGAAGTATAGCATACGGAGTATATATATTAGGAGTTGGTGATCAACATATCCACGCCAAATCATATTTCTTAAAAAAAAAAAAAAAAAAAAAAAAATCCTATATATCAATGTTTGTTTATATTATCTGGTCTCTATCAAAGAATCCATATATAAACCCCTCGACTGTGCAAGTATAATATTAAACAAGAGTACGAACAAACTTGTAAGCCCCAAAATGGCTCTAACCGGAAGACTAGTTAAGAAAACTGGCATCACATGTCGTGGGAACTTGCTCCATGATATCTACAAGCACAAACCACACAACGTCGCAGCTATAGCCCCTGATAAGGTTCAAGGGTGTGATCTAATTTCTGGTGAATGGGGTGCAACTGGATCTGTCATTTCCTGGCAATTCTTCCATGGTAAACTTACATTATTTTTCTTCAATATTGTTAGCTTCTTCTTTTAAGCCCTCATCGTTATATCCGATATTATGTATGTTTATACATCTATAGTTACATCCAAATTATTTTATTGTAGATGGAAAGGTGCATACTGCGAAAGAGATCATTGAAGAAGTTGACGATGAAAACCACAAAATTGTGTTCAAAGTTATTGAAGGAGAAATTTTGCAGGCATATAAGACTTTTATCATCACTTTTCATATTGAAGAGATGGGGGATAAGCAGATGATTATTTGGACTATAGATTTCGAGAAGGTGAATGAAGGTATACCCGATCCAATAATATATCTGGACTTGCTTGGTGCTTGCATCGAAGATATGGATGCTCATATGCTAACCCAAGCATGATTAATTCTATTGATATAAATGGAGTGATTGTGCAATAAAAGTGGCTTATTATTTTCCATGATGAATTGATATGGCTGCTTGTCAATATGTATGTTATCATTGTTAACTAGGATCGTTTCGTCATGTTTTCGATTTGTTTTTTATATTGTCTGAAACTTATGTGTTATGAAGATGTGATATTGATCAGATCTTTTAGTTTGTAATTCCAGGTTTTGTTTCTAGACTTTACAACTAGGTCTACTACTCCGTGTTTAACAAATTGATCTTCACATTGTTAAGTGTGGGAAAATTTTATATTTTCCATGATGTACATCATATTGCAGTCTATAATTATAAGCACAAAACTTGTGACCTTTTATAGTATGATTGACATGTAATATTACTAGATTGATAATTTATTATTAAGTTAAAAATAAGAAGAGTAGTAATCATATATTTAAAAATGTTACAAGAAGTAGTTTGTTCAAGCTTGAAAGAGTGGCACAATTAAGGTGGAAAAAACGATTTAGTGGAAAACTACGATGTATTGTGGGCTTAACTATGGGGATTCAGTTTTGGTTGGGGCCTTGAGGGCACAGTCAGTTACCTTTCACTGGGGGCAAGTGGCACACCTCCATTTTTTTCATTCTCTTTCTTTTTTATTTGATGTGGTGTTAAACTAGCTTAAATGAGCGTGCATTCCGTAATGCCTAACTTGTGTTTGACCTTGAATTGAAAACCTCTTTGATGTCAAGTAAACCATTATACAAAAGTGAGGCACTAAATCATCAAAAGTTGGCATAAAGACATTATTTTAAATCTCCCTTTCTAGTGTTTTCATCTAAAAGCAATTTTTATCAAGCATTACACTTTGACTTCATAGATATGGTGGAAGCTTATATGGTTTACACAGTGCATACCGAAACACTCTTTCATACTATGGATATAGCCATTCAAGAAATACTATACATAGGACAAAATGAACAAATGGGGAAATTACTCTGGTAACAGATGCCCTCTATGTTTAAATGATTTTGAAGATCATGAGCATCTTTTCTTTAAGTGTAAGTTCTCTAAGAAAATTTAGGAGAAGATTAGATTATGGCAGACTTGGATGGAATTACATGTGACTGGTTGATCATTGTTAATGAAATGGCTTCAAAGCCTAATGGAAATAATATTTGTAATGTGGTCAGAAGATTGGTTTTTCTGCAAGTGTATACTTCATTTGGCAGGAAAGAAACAATAGAATGTTTAGAGATGAAAAAGGAGACTGGGAGACTCTTCAATAATATATTGTTGTGGAAACTGTAAAACTTATACCGCTGAAGCTTAAAGTTAAAAATAGTAAGGCTGTGAGAATTTTGGAAAGAAATGTTCTTTAAGGTTCTGGTGGAAAATATGATAAAGGAATCCCTTAATATGTAGCAGTTGAGGTTCAAGAAAAATGTTGCATTAAATATTGGTATATCAAGTTTAGTCTATCAAAATCCTAAATTGTCATAGATTGATATTGGTTCATATAGGCAGATGGCTTTGTATCTTGGTTCTTGATGCATTGGTTTATAATTTTCTCTTTTTTATGTAGTATATGCCTTTGTTAGGTAACTGTTTTAAAAGGATGATTGATTATTAGTTTTCATGGTGGATAGTATTTATAAGAAAGGTTTCCTGGCAGAGTTGTTTTGGTTGATATATGAACATGTATGGGCAATGCAAGTGGGTAGGAATCAAGAGTCATGAAAGTTGGGACTTCTTGGGCTTATACTTTCATTGCCAAAGGAGGATAGTTCGGAAATAATATTGAAGAGGACATTCATCTATCTTGATATGTCATCTTGTAAGCTGTTAAAGCACAAATTGCTACTCGTATTAATTTAGTTTCTACGTCCGCAATGGTTTTTTAATTGAGCATACAAATGCAAGCACTCATCTATCAATATCTTATATGTATTATGACATTATATGTGTACTAGCAGGGTATTCGCGTATTTCGGTGGCGGGTACCTTGTGAGTAAAGTATAAACACCAACAAAATAATAATGACGAGCTGATTAACCTGAAAACAACAAGAAGAAAATGATTCCGGTCCCGCCCGGTTCACCCGATTTTACCAGTTTCGATGGATCTCTCAGGTTCGTTTTCGGACAGCTTTTATTGGCTAGCCGAACTGGTGGCGACTGATTAAATCGGTTGAACCCATTGGTCTGATCCGGTTTTTAAAACCATATGTACCATCAACTTGCTTGCATATAAATTGTATGAAACTTTGTGTGTTTTATTAGTTTGTATAATATGCATGATAACATGTATTATTTATTTTAGTTTGTATAATATGCATGATAACATGTATTATTTATTTAGTCAAGCTAGTATAATGACATTTTAGTAAAAAATACTTTAGACGAGTTTCGGATGTAACATAAATGCAGGAGTAACACATTAAAATTTGGTTGAAGTTATTATACCGTTGTGACACCTCTTACGTACTTTTAGTGACAGTTTTGCATGTGCGACTAAATGACAATTTTGTAGTGATTTTCTTCACATAATTCTCTATGTGGGGTTAGAACTAGATACAATTGAGTACTTTGATTCTTTTACGTCGGCGATTAATGTTTATGCACGCATATTACTCGAGTCTAGAGTGTATGATTGTAGGCGAAAAGTCATGGGCTCATGGGCACCGGCCCGTGAATTTAGGTTGACCTGGGGTACAAACCATGGTTGTCAGGATCCCGATCCTGATCTTAGGATCTTACGATTTTACGATACTACAAAGCAAAAACGATCCAGATCTTACATAGGATCTTTGAAAGCTTAAGATCTTATAGGATCCCGATCTTGACCATAGGATCTTAAGATCTAATCCGATCCGATCCTACTTTTCTCGGATAGCAAACTAAAAAACTGCACATTCCTTGATTATTTTTTATAGAATTTAAAAAACAACATGTTAATCTTATTAAACATTTCATAATCATAATTTATGACAACATTTTGATGCAAAATTCATATAATTTTGTTTTTATAATATATAATAATTTGTAAATTTGTATAATATTACAAAAACTATTAAGAAAATAACAATATAGTAGGATCTTACGATCCCGATCCGATCTTACGATCACGATCTTGCAAAGACGAAAACGATCCTGGGTAGGATCCCGATCTTGAAAACCTTGGTACAAACCAAGTAAAGGCCCTCTTTAGTGTGCAAAATTTTAGAAATACGTTGAAAGATCCATTAATGCTACCTAAAATGCTAAAATGTTATAGAAGTCCAAGTATATTAATACCACAAGTAATCTATTGTTTTTTTTTTTTTTTTTTTTTTGAACGGAAGTAGTCTATCGTTTGAAGGGTGTTATTATCCTAGCATTTTTTGAAGCACAACTTTTATCATCTCTTATAAACACAATCCAATAGCCATTCAACTCAGATTATGGATCACAAACTAAAACTCAATGTACATACATACCAAGTTCAATATATCAACGTAACAAAAAATAACACAAAACTAATGTTTCATTATGAAGATAGTTTCTTACCTTATGTAATTAAGTAGAAAATTGGCAAGCAATTAAATAATTACTGATCTATAACATGGATAAACCCTAGCAATTTTTAAATCTCAACAACAACATAAAACAAAGTGGAGGATCAGTTACCTCTCCACGGCAAAAGAGGTCATTGAAAAAACATTAATTAAATGAAGGGATAATTACAAATGTATATAATTTGTCACTTTTTGTAGTTTTGTGTGTCATACTATTTTTTTGTAGTTCTATGTACTTGACTTTTGAATTCACTGAGTTCTATGTACGGGTGAGTTGTGTGTATTATTGAACTTTTTTTTTGTAATTCTATGTACTCAACTTTTGGGTATATCGGTCTCAATTGGTGACTTTGCAAACTTATGGAACTACATGAATTCAAAAGTTTAGTACATGGAACTACAAAAAAAAAAAAAAAAAAAAAAAAAAATAGTAGGATATACAAAACTATAAAAGGTGAAAAATTAGATACATTTCCGTATAACTATCCCTTAAAATCTTAAATGAATGATGATCAATCTGAAACACAGTAAGGAATATATACGTTATTGCGTTCTTTTTTTCTTGTTTTTCCAGAATTGACATGGGGTATATGATGTATTAGACTACCTTTATTGGTAGATGTTGCGAACTATTGAAAGGACAAAAAGGACATTAAAAATAATAATATATTAAAAATGAGCAAACTAATGAAACAACTGGTTCGTTGGGTGACTCTCGAATTTGGAGTCCAACCCTCCACTTGTCACAATAACTGGTTATAGTCTTACACATTATTTTAAAATAAAATGCTTACAGAGTCAAGAAAAAATAAAATAAATAATATTTTATTAAAAGATTGGGTTGTGATGGATTATTAATAAAGATATTCTTATGATCTCAAATTTGAATCCAAGTCTTATTACTGGGCTTTAAATGAATATATTTACATATTGGGCTTTTTAAAAACGGGTGCCCATAAAAAATATGGGGCCTTGTGCGAAGGTCTAAAGGTCTGGCTGAAAGTTAGAGCATGTTAAGATCAATGCCTAAGCAAGTTGTATCTTTAAAATAATGTTCGATGTCCTTATTCGCTATTAATCATGAGGTCCTCATATTAAATTTTCAGTTATAGCCAAAAAACGAATCTCCGATCAGTCACATAATATATATATATATATATATATATATATATATATATATATATATATATATATATATATATATATATATATATATATATATATATATATGACCAATATAAAAATAGAAGCAGCCTGTATTTGCAACTTGTAAGTAATATTATATTATTATGTCAACTTGGAGGAATTAAATTGCACAATGAAGCTTCCTAATTCCTATACATGCAAGAGGCCTGAAACTTCAGAGCATGACATTAAATTGCACAATGAAACTTTGTAAAGACTTTCCCGTAGCTTCTATCTAAAGATATACCCTTAGAGCTCACCATCATGACATTAAGGGTGCGTTATTGCTTATGTGGAATGGCTTTAACTCAAGATATGCTTGAGTTATGATATCGTATGCCTTTGAGTTATGGTATTGCGTTAACCCTCAAGCTATCATGGTTACCTTGCGTTAAGATGCAAATTTGAAAAAAAAAAAAAAAAAAAAAAAAAAAAAAAAAAAAACATAGGCCCAAAATGTGGTGTAAATTTTATTATTATTATTATTATTATTATTATTATTATTTTAAATGAGGCCCAAAATGTGGTGTTATGATTGAGTTATTGTTGAGTTATAATAAGAGTTGTTTTTTAGGTATTAAGATTGAAATGTTAAAACTAATGTGACGCTGAGTTATGGTATAACTTAATGTCATGATATCAAGTGCTCTAATAAACCTCCTAGCAATGTTACAAAGTTTGAATGTTAACCTCAAAACTCAAAAGATTCACTCCGAATGAATTTTATAATCATACCGGCATTTAAGAAACTTATTAGCATGCATGTTACTTAAATTTAGGGTAAATTACAAATTTTGTCCCTAATGTATTCGAAAATTGCAAGAAAACCATCAAAAAAATTGTTTTTTCCAATTTTGTCCCTGAAGCTGATGTGGCAATCATTTTATGCCACCAAAAGCTAATGATGGTTAGTACTCCTGTTAAGTGGCCTCACCCGATTAAGTACCTGAAGTTATTCTCGTCATTTCATGTTTTCCCGCCTATGCTAAGCCACACCTGGCAAATTGTACAAAACCCAAGAAACAACCCTATTCCAAATATTATATATATGCGTGTGTTTTTCATTTTCTTCCTTGAACTTAAATATCACAAGGAAAATCAATAAGATCTTGAGAATGGTTAAGTTTTGGCAAAATCGTGCGCACAAAACCATCCCTGATTTAGGTCTCTTTTATGGTAAGCTTATTTTTGTTTGAATATTTTAGATTGTTTTGTCCATTGTGTAGTTATGACCATGAAAATAAAAACTTGTTGATGTTTTATGTGTTGCACAGATTTGAATGAAAACATGTTTACTTTGCAAATTCATCACAATGGTGAATCTACCTTATCGTTTTAGTGATATCGATTGGTTTGACTTAACTCACTGTGACATGTTTTCAATGAATTTATTGGAGGAAATGTTTAAGGATTTAGGTTACATAGATGGTAGGCTTTCATTCACACATTTATACCTGAGGAGTCATTAGATGTAGGTTTGCTACCACTAATGTCTAACGAAGATGTGATCAGACTTATGGAGTATGTTCCTAGATTTATAGAAGTGGAAGTTTATATTGAAACCGGCGTTTCATTGGTAGAGAGGCACATGATGGAGCGAATGACGAGTACGGTATAGGTGTGGTGATAGAAGAAATTGTGGATCATGATGTCAATGATGCTGTTGGAAAATAGTTTGATGGTGAGAGTGGAAATTTTGGTAAATTACCATTGTTAGAGTGAAATCAAACCAGCCAAGCTGAGAAGGATGGAATTGTTGATGATAATGATTTTAACAATGAGTTCCCACCACCATGGTCTGCAGAAAAAATGCTTGAAAATAGGAAAAAAGGCTGAGCGATGAGTTTGAGTTTAGTAAAATATTGGCACGATTGATCAGGAGTTTGGGTTAGAGAATTCAAGTCAGGATTCCCTAGAGTTTCCAAATGAGGTTGATTTTGATGATGTCTATTTTGAATTGGGGATGGAAGAGCTTTTGTATTAACACAGATGATGTTGCTACAATTAGTGGAAAGGAAGGGGATCTTAAGACATGGTTTAGTGATGAAGAGGTGGATCAAGGTATAGATGCTGAATAGCAAGATGACCCATACCATTTAGTTAATGAACCTGAAGAGCCTGAAAAGATTGGTTACATGTTTGCTGGAATTGATCAAGCATTGGATGAACTTGATCAAGTAATTTCAGCTGATGAAGTAACAGAGTTGTATGCTATTTATGATCAAGCAATTGATGATGAAGGGGATTTGGTTCCAGTTGAGGTGGTGGTTGAAGAACTGGTTGTTGATGGTGAATAAGTAGTTTCTGATGGGTTTGTGTAAAAATTCAAGATGATTTGTATGTTGCAATTGTTACATAGGAGGGAGTTTTCTCAGCTGATAAAGGGGATGTGGTTCTAGTTGAGGTGGTAGCTGAAGAAATGGTTGAAGAAAAGGCTGTTGCTGGTGATGATAAGTAGTTTTTGATGAGGTTGTGATTCCAGATGATTTTTGTGCTACAATAATTGCACACGAGGAATTTTTCTTAGCTGATGATGGGGATATGATTCCAGATGAAGTGGTCGCAAAAAAAGGATTTAGGCCAGATGAAGTAGTTGCAGAAGAAATGCTGGAAGACCAAACTAGATCAATCAAGAGGAGAAGACTAATAGCTGACAAGAAAACTAAAGATGATGCTCAATGAATGCTTTTATGTTTACTTGCATGAACTGTTATACTTCTGCTATGGTAATGGAAGATTAAGACAATGTGTAGTTTTTCTAAACTTTATCTAGTTTGTGATATAATGGTATAGATGCCTACTAATTAGGTAATTTTGGGCAATTGTATGCATTTAGATTGACGTTCAAAAGTCAAACATGGTATTCATATGAGTTAGTGCTTTAAAATTGTTCTTTGGGTACAATATGATGCTAATTTCCTATGAATGCTTCCATAACTTTGTGATCTAATGGTATGGAAGCCTCCCAATTAGGCAATTTTGGGCAATTGTATACATTTAGATTGACTTGGAAAAGTCACACTTTAAATGTGAAACATGGTATTCATATGAGTTTGTGCTTTAACATTGTTCTTTGTGTGCAATCATAAGCTAATTTCACATACCTATGCAACATTATTAACATGAAACAACAAAGTTAAGCATACTTACTAATCCCATAAACCACTTTCCATACACCCCTTTACCAACACGAAAGATCAAACAACGACCATATGAAGAACATATGGTCTAGGAAAAATACAAAGATCAAGGTAACATGGCCAAGTAAAAGTGTAAAAATAACAAAATCAGTGAGATATTCATAAACATAAACCATTAAAGCATTATATTCATAAACATAAGGACCTTACAAAACCTTAACCTAAAAGCCACAACCATGAAAACAACATACTTAAACTAAACACAAGATCAAAAACCACAACCATAACCCAAATGACACACAACACAACCCCGTGCACTAAAACCCTAACCTTGTAACCCATCCTTAAACTTTGTAGCATGGAGGAGCTTCTTACACGCACCATGATGTGATTGATTCACTACAATTTGGAGACGAGTTACCGTCTCGAAATCTCTCTTTTGCAAACGTTTGAGCACTCTAGAATCGTTAGTAATGTCACTGTAATCAATAACACACTAATAAACAATCTCTGCAACTTGTATTTATAAAGCGGAAACAAAACACAAGCTTGATACTAAGAACTCTTGATCCTCTATGGATCTTTTTAATTATAATAAGAATTTTCTCAAAGTTATCCAATACATAAACCATGTGTTCCTTTTTATACTCAAGGAACCCTAAACCGTTTCTCAAGAAACGTATACTCTAAAACTTCTAAAAGATATGCATTATCACTTCCTAAATAAACTCATGCATATCCAAACTACATTACATAAAACACGGAAATACTATATCCGCAGAAACTAATAAAGCTGAACTATGTCTTCAGCAGATACACTGCTTCAGCAGAAACCAACTCTTCAGCAGGATCCTTTCAGCAGAATCAGCAGCAGAATTCTTACTTCACAGAATTCCCAACAATCCTCCCCTAATCTTGAATTTGACCTAGTTAAGTTCAAGATTCTTGATAGATCTTTAAAGTAACATACCAAGAGGATTGTAACATAGCACCAGCAAAGAATTATCATCAGCAGAATCTCTATGATCAGCATATACTTGAAAGCTCCATTCTTTGCAGCAACAAATGACTAGATGTACATCAAAACAAATTAGTTTCATACTATTCTCATCACTTCCAGGTGTGTTAACTCCTTTGAGAGGTGAATCATTGAAAATAATGGATTTGATGTCTCTTTACCAATAACCATCACTACTGGAGTAGCAAAGTGTTCAAAGGTACACTGATAACCACATGATTTTTAGCAAATCATCAGCTATAAACGGATTTGAGATGTCTTTACCTGTAGCCGTTTGCTCAGGACTAGCCAATTATCTTGATGAAAATCATCTTGGTTAACTGATTACCAAATATGGTTTTCCACTGCCTTTACCACAAGCCATATACATGTGGGCTAGCCAATTATTCAGAATCCATAAAGGAAAAATCCATGGTCAATTGACAACCATTTCAACTACTCAGCAATAAAGCATGGGTGAGTTGAAAACCCTATGGTTTTGAGCAAACCATTACAGCTATCAACAGATTTGATGTGTCTTTACCAAAGCTGTACCCTTTGGACTAGCCAACTTTATGATGGAATAGTCAACATCAGGTAAGTTGATAACCAAACCTGCAGACAAATACTATACAACAACATGTTTTTTTTTTTTTTTTTTTTTTTTTTTTTTTTTTTTTTTTTACAACATAATATCCCTATTCAGATCCTGCTCTGGAAGTCTTAATCCTTTGTTTGAAAACCTTCACCAAAGATTCAGCAAACAATCTTTTATTACCAACTGGATCGGGAGGAATTTCCAACTTCTGTTGCAACATTTTCTCCATCAATGATACCTTCAGAGGATACTTATTGGTAATATCCATGATAATCCTCAGACCAGTGATAGTTTCCAGCACATGCACATAAGACATAGGATAGAACTTCCAACTCTGAACTTTCCATTTCTGATTGTTCTTCCAGATATCATAACTTGCACCAGTAGGAATAGAAGAATCAAACAACACTTGAAGATCACCCAACAAATACAATCCAGAACCTTCAGGAGTATGAGTGGCATAATACTTAGTAACCAACTCATATAGAGTGACCAAATCTTGATAATTTACAAGATGAAGAATCTGCTGAAGAAAAGCAAAGGATATGGAAGTCTTATCCAATCTATAAATAGTATTGATTTGACCATCTTTACTTAACTCCCAACTCACCAGAACAACTCTAGTTCCTTCTGGCCAATCATCAGATGATCCTTCCCTTATAAATGAAGCATCAGAATCATGCACATTAATTAGACTTTGTTTTGAATGTGATGATCCTACTTTAGCCATTCTCTTTCCTCTTCTTCCAGGAACATAAATAGCATCATGAACTGCTACTTCAGCAGAATCACCTTCTGCAGCTTCAGTATCCACTGATGGAGTATCCAATTGGTCATCAGCAGAATCTTCAGAAGATTCAAGTGCAGCAGAGGCATATTGTTCATCCATAGCCTTCCTGATTTGTTTGTTTCTAGCAGCTTGAATTTCAACTTCTCTTGTCTTCAGTTCATGAAATCTAGCAAGCTCAGCCCTTTGTTCAGCTTCTTGATCTTCAGTCAACTTTCTAGCAGTTTCTTCACCTAATCTTTCCAGCTCCAATTTTCTCCTAGTTCTCTTCCTTGTTGGAGCATCTGATGTTGTCACTTTGGCTTTACCTTTATCCATAGAAACATCAACACCAGCAGAAGTAGCAGGTAAAGATACTTGTTCAGCAGCAATATGAATATTCTCAGATGAATCATCATCAACATTTAGAAGAGGAATATTCTTTGAAGCATCCATTCCAGCTTTAGCATTTCTAGTTTTGATTCTATTATAAATCTCAACTAGTTTTTCAAATGGAAGTCCCCATACATGTTTCTTAGACCAAGCAGAATTATATAATGAGCTGCTCTGATTTTTCACATATGTTCTCATATACTCTGTTTGCTGTGCTTGAGTCATGGGTTTTTCCCTTTTTGCTTTAGCTTTTAATTCATCAGCTGCCTTCTTCCTCATCTTTAACATTTTCACAATCTCAGATTCATAATCTTGTTCCCCTACTCTCTTTCCAATAAGTTCAGCAGTTACAGTAGGATTAGCAAGCATCTGTTTTCCAATCATCTGCCAGTCTGACTCATCAAACTCTAGAACTGCTGCATCCAATTCCCTTTGTCTTGCAATGGGTAAGGTAGAAACATATCTTTGAGTCTCTGAATCTAATTCTGCATCAAACTTAGCTTGTACTTCCTCAGCTAGATTTGCACTCTTCATATAATTTTCCCATTCTTGTAATAATTTACCTTGACCAGCTCTATCTTCAGCAGTTACAAGCTCATCCAAATCATCATGAGGAACATTAGCTGCAGCAACATCATCATTAGACACATGCACATCTGCCATAGGTTCATCATGTACATCTTGAACCTCTTTATCAGTAGAAACTTGTATATTCTCAGATGAATGATGAACAGGAGAATTCAAGTATTCTTTCCCAGCTACAAAATATGTTTCTCCTGATGTATTGCCTTTATCAGCAGATTGATCAGCAGTAACCCTTCT
This sequence comes from Artemisia argyi, assembly GCA_030686995.1. Taxonomy (NCBI): domain Eukaryota; kingdom Viridiplantae; phylum Streptophyta; class Magnoliopsida; order Asterales; family Asteraceae; genus Artemisia; species Artemisia argyi. The sequence goes on along the minus strand of CM060697.1, from coordinate 160,366,634 downwards.
TAATGATTGTTTCTCCTGAAGTATATCCACAGCTTCAGTCATCAGCACATCATTATCACCACCAGATACTTTTAAAGCTTCAGTAGCTTGTCTTGCCAAATACTGTCTTGTACTTCTTTTTTGAACTAGTATTATTGGTTTAGATTGAGGTGCTGCAGCAGCTTTAGGAAGAACAACATGAGACTGTCTAGCAACTTCAGCTAGAATCTCAAGAGAATCCAAATTTGCCTCCTTTGCCACTTCAGTAGAGTCCAATCCATCTTTGCTTTGCTTTTGCTGATTTATCTGGTCCTCCAAATCTTTAACCTTGCTTTTCAAACTTTGAATTTCATTACCAAGAGTAGTCCTGGTCTCAGCAAGTTCTTTCTGGAGATCTTCAGTCATTTTCATGTACCTGCTAAGAGAATCATATACAAAAGTGAGAGTAATAGGGTCCTCAGCTCTACCAGTAGATTGCTCAGTGGTATGTGGAGCTTCATTGAACCCAGCAGGAGAAACAGACTCATGTACAACATTAGGAGAACCTACATTAATTTGCTCTCCCAAAGAACTGGGTGAAGGTAGTCTAGTAAGATCAGGTTCAAGAGTCTGTAAGTCATCTTCAAACTCATGAATTTGCTCAGTTGGAGCATCCTGAACTGGTGAGATGGTAGGGCTAGGTGACATTTGTACAAGGGTAGATGGTGGTAAGTCAGTAGAATCAGGTAAAGGTTTAGCAGTTGTAGCTGGTGCTTCCTCCATTACCACTGAAGGATTACCATCAGCAGCAACACCAGAAGATGATGGATTACCATCATCAGCAGCATTAGAAGCAGGCACATTACCAGCATCATCACCCTCAACTACATTAGCATTGCCTTGTGGCAACATTTCTTCCAACATAGGGTAATGTTCCCCAGTATAATTAGTTTTCATTGAGGCAAACAACTTAGAACCTAGACTTTTAATGGGTATATGGGTCATATCTTCAGTGGTTATGTCTAAGATTATCTGTAAGAATCTAGGGTACATCAAAAACTTATGCTGTTCCTTATCTATATTTTCTAGCATATTTTCAAAAATAAACTTAGAAAAATTATAAGTTTCACCCTTAGAAAGACAAACAATACCACAACCCAATTGCAGAGAGAACTGGTTCCATCCACCACACTTGTTGCTCATACATTGAAGCAGCAGATGCACCAAATACCTCCACTTTGGACAAAATTGATTCTTGTGCACTTTGATGTATCAGTACTTTGATATCCAGCTTCTCTTAACCCAGCAAGAATCTCTGCAGTGTTGGAATGATACACACCATTTTCATCATCCAACTGAAGCTTTGTCCTTATCAACCCTTCTGTCACCACATATTCTACACCATCTATTTCAGCTACAATCTCTGTAGCAGATCTCTTAGTAGCAGATGCCCAAAATTGTTTCACCAAGGACTCACACACCAAATTGGGACAATAAGTCAAAGCATAATGAATCTTCGACCTTTGTAGAAATTCCACCATCAAATCGAATTCTTCATGTCCCTTCTTTGTTGTTAGAATAGCGTATTTGTTATGATCGCCCTTCAATTCAAGTTGAGCCATTTGACTGAATGTGTGTGAGAATGTTATGAATTACTCCAAAGAATAATGGGTTTATTTGAAGTGATAAGCGAATAATTTTGATTCGAAAAGATATGCAGAGTGAGTTAAATTTGGAAGTTCCCCAATCGTGGTCAAAATTATCGGAACAACTTATTGACCAAGTCTGACCAAACTTCTAATTTGAAAATTAACCCTTCAGCAGCAATGAAAGTCAAACCTGCTGAAGCATAGTCAACTATCAGCAGAATCAACCAAAGGTAAAAATATCTTCGGTCAATATCTTGGTTTTACTGTGCCACCCAACTCGCATTAAATATCGTAACTCCTAAAATTGGCTTATTTAATCACCCCAAATCACACATCTCAGTCATCAATTTACCCCAAATTATCTTTCAAACCCTAATTTTGATTAACCCCAATTATGTCTTCACACCCAAAAACCTCAGATTCAAATTCCTCTTCTCCATCAACAGAAGAAGATGTACCACCATATCCATGGGGGTTTGAAGGTTCTGACTTTGAAAGATCATTGGAGAACCGATGGGATGCACAAGAAAGACAATGGAATGCTCACTTGAAGGGTGAACCAAGCAATGCACCCAATCCTGCTAAGAGAGAGCTTGTCTCTCCCTTCATCTAAACCTCTGATGAAGACTCTTCAGAGGAAGAACATGAAGATCCATCCTTTCTTCCTCCTTCCACACCAGAGAGATCCCAACCAAGATCAAGTACTAGGGATCCATCTCTTCCAACATCACAAAATTTGGTGTTGGATCTTCCTGCTCCAGGACCTGGTCTTCCACATCAAGAACATATTGGACAGAGCAAGAAGACTGAGATCATACGTAAGGGAAAGGAGAAGCAGAAGTGAATGATTGAGGAATGTAAACATGGAACAAAGTTCTTGAGTATTTTCTTGACTTTGATTCATGAACATCTTCTCAGTCTTCCTTCTCTTCTTCTTACATTTTCATCTTCAGCTTCTTCATTGTACTTGTCATAGCCTCAAGTATTTTGTAATAAGTGATAGAAGCTAGTAGTACTGAATTAGTCAATAGTTTAGGAATGGTCATTGTATCTCAGTTGCAACATTGAATGTAAGCTGTAACTTGTTTCTATGAATGAATGAAAAGATCTTAGTTGAATTACTCCATTGTGTAAGACCTTCAGCATGTTTCAATTGATCAGTAGAAACCATGTTCAGCATATTGACCACATTCCTTTGACTTTAGCTCTTGGTGACATTAATCATGGGACTTTCATTCTTAGAACATCTGCAAAATAACCATCAAACAAACAAATACACCAAACAACTTGTACAACTGTTAGAGGGTTAGTGTTAAAAACTTGTTAAAAACTCAGAAATTATGCAACTTATGCAACTTATACAAATATTACAAAGTTTACAGTCATCATCCTCCCCTGAGGCATATGCCTCCCCTGAGGCTTATGCCTCCCCTTAAACTTTGCAGTTAAGGGTTTAACATTCCAATATGGACCACCAAATATTGAAACCTTGGTCCATCAAATGCCTTGGTTAATAAATCTGCCACATTTTCATCTGTGTGAATTTTGACCACTTTAACCAAATGTTTCTCATAAGCATCCCTTATAAAGTGATGTCTGATTTCAATATGTTTGGTTCTATTATGAAAAACTGGATTTTTAACAATGCAAATGGTACTTTGATTGTCAATGAAAATGGTAGTATTCATGAAGTTATACCCATAATCCAGTAATTGATTCTGAATCCATAGAACCTGTCCACAACAATTGGCAGCAGCAACATACTCTGCTTCAGTAGTAGAGGTAGCAACAATGGTCTGTTTCTTGCATTGCCAAGAAATCAGTCTTCTTCCAAGAAATTGGCAACCTCCAGTTGTGGATCGTCTATCCAAATTGGCACCAGCATAGTCACTATCACTATAAGCTGCTAGCTGAAATGGAGACTCTTTGGGATACCAAAGACCTAAGTATGGTTGGCCTTTAAGATACTTAAAAATCTTCTTGACAGCATTCATATGAGAGGTGAGTGGAGTGACTTGGTGTCTTGAACATGCACTCACAGCAAATGTAATATCAGGTCTTGAGGCAGTCAAGTACATCAAAGAACCAATCATAGACCTGTATAAATGAACATTCACAGGAAGATCAGGAGTAAGATTGTTCTTTGGTTTGGGAGCCTCATATGGAGTTATGGCAGTCCTGACATTTTCCATAGCAAACTTGGACAACATATCTTTTACATATTTCTCCTGATGTATAAATATACCATCAGGTTTCTGCTGAACTTGCAAACCCAGAAAGAAAGTGAGTTCTCCCATGGCACTCATCTGAAATTCTCCCTTCATCAAATCCTCAAACTCTCTACACCAGGCTTCTTTGGTAGAACCAAAGATAATATCATCCACATATACCTGCACAAGAATAATATCCCTAGAATCTTTCTTGAGAAATAAAGTCTTGTCAATGGCACATCTTCTGTAGCCATTCTTCAGCAGAAATGTGGAGAGTCTAGCATACCAAGCTCTGGGAGCTTGATGCAATCCATAGAGAGCTTTGACAACTTTATACACATACTCAGGATGATCAGGGTCTTCAAATCCCTTGGGTTGAGTCACATAAACCTCCTCTTCAATCTCTCCATACAAGAAAGCACCTTTTACATCCATCTGATAAACCATAAAGCCCATATAAGAGGCATAGGCCAAAAATATCCTTATAGCTTCAACTCTGGCCACTGGTGCAAAGACCTCATCATAGTCAATGCCTTCCTCTTGTCTAAAACCTTGAGCCACTAATCTTGCTTTGTTCTTCACCACAATACCCTTGGCATCTCTTTTATTCTTTAGAATCCATTTTGTCCCAATGGCATATTTCCCATCAGGAAGAGGAACTAAAATCCAAACCTGCTGATTCTTAAATTGCAGCATCTCCTCTTGCATTGCCTCAAGCCAGCTTGAATCAGCCAGTGCTTGAGGAACACTAGTTGGTTCAATCTGAGAAAGAAAGCATGCAAACAAACAATGTTTGAAATCTGTGTGATTGTTCCTCTTTTGATTGTAGACATAAGAGATAAAAGCAACTTCTCCATATTTTGTATTCTTGACAGTGCTTCTAATTCGAACAGGGTCTTTAGGATCACCAATAATCTTGGATAGGGGATGAGCATTGTGAATCCTTTTGGTAGCTGTAGGTGGAACATCAATGTTGGCATCAATGTTGGTGAGTGTAGGCTCAAACTCAGTGTCATAAGAAGCTGAGTTAAACAAGCCAGGCTTTGGTTGATAATTTCCAAGGTCAGAAGGACTAGGAAATCTGGTAAAGGGCTTATCAAAATCTGCAGAGACTTCAGTAGAAATGGGAGAGTGAACATCAGCAGAATCAGCATCTTTGACATTATCAGTGGGAAGAGGTGTGCCTTCAGCAGTATCCTTGTTTCCACTGACTGCTTGTGCTGACTGATGTAGGATAGCCTCAGTCTCTTGTGTAACCTTATCATTGAGTTTCTGAGCTTCCTTAGTAGCAGCATGTTCCTGCTTCTGCAATCTTGCAAGATCTTCTACATAATGTGACTCATCATCTTGTGCAGCAGCAGAGTGGTTACCTACAAAATGGTTAGGTGGAAAAGATGGTACAACAAAAGTATTTTCTTCTGGCTCAGACTCACATTCTCAGTCATCATCCATGGAACCTGCAGGGTTAGAACTTGAATCTTTGGTACCTGCATCAGGATTAGAAGCATGCCTAGTATAACCCAAATAGTCAGTCAAATAGTCTAGGTCAAAATACCAAGAATGGCCTTGTCCCTGAATATTAGGCTGATCTTCAAGAAATCTCAGATTAAGGGTCTCTTCAATCTTTTTAGCATTCAGATTATAAACCCTATAGGCCTTGCTATGAGCTGAATATCCAACTATATATCCCTCATCAGCTTTCCCATCAAATTTACCCAGTATATCAGCAGTATTCAGAATAGTTACCTTGCATCCAAAAGGCTTAAGGTAATGGATGTGTGGAACTTTCCCAGTGAGAAGTTCATAAGGTGTCTTGATATGAAGTCTAGTGATGGATACCCTGTTCAAGACATGACATGCAGTACTGACTGCTTCAGTCCAAAACATGGTGGGTAGTTTGGAGTCTGCAAGCATTGATCTTGCTGCCTCAATGAGGGTTCTATTTTTCCTTTCGGCAACCCCATTTTGTTGTGGAGTTCTTGGAGTACTATAGTCCCTTCTTATCCCTTTAGACTTACAGAATTCTATGAAGACAACATTTTTGAATTCTGTACCATTGTCACACCTAATTCCTTTCACCTTTTTATTCAGCTGGTTCTCAACTAAGATAATGAATTCTTTCAGAATTGGAGTTGTTTCATCCTTAGTTTTGAGAAAAAAAACACCCAGCAAAACCTGCTATAATCATCTGTAATAACTAGGCAGAAGTACTTGTGATCAATACTTCTAATGGGGGTTGGACCAAAGAGATCCATGTGCAGTAACTGAAGAGGTTCTGAAATGGTGCTCACTGCTTGTACTGTTTTGTAAGAGGCTCTGTGTTGCTTTCCCTTGTTGCAAGCAATACAATTGTGTTCATTGGTGAAGAGTTTAGAAGGAAGGCCCTTAACAAGACCAAGTTTGGATAACTTGTTGATAGTCTTGTAATTCACATGAGCCATTCTTCTATGCCATTTATTAGATTCATCCAGGGAAGCTTTGGCTACCAAACATGTTAGATCACCTTCAGGCTGAACATCATTCAGATTGAATATGTATAAGTTGAAGGTTCTAGGTACTCTCAGCAATACAGTTGTGTCTTCTGGGAGTTTGAAGTCCTTGGAAAGTACAAGACACTTATCTTCAGAGAAGAAAACCTTATGCTTAGTGTCACAAATTTGTGATACTGAGATAAGATTAAAATGCTCCAGTTCCTTCACATAGTAAACATTTTCAAAGTCTAACAAGGGTGTCCTTATGGTTCCTTTCCCTGTTATTTTGCCATCTCCGCCACCAAAGGTTACAGTGCCTCCACCTTCAATGGGCTCAAAGTCATGCATCTTATCCTTGTTCCCTGATATACTTCTTGAACAACCACTATCAACAATACCAACTTCAGTACTTTTCAAAGGATGTTCCTACAACAACAACAAAATTTACAAAATTAGTACACATTGGAGACTCAAGTCATTGCTGACTTGAGCCTGCCTTGTGGATCATTAGTAACTGGCCATGTAGATGTTTTAGATCCACCATTGTTCTTGGGCCTGTAAAGCATATTAGGTCCCTTCTTAGTCCAAGAACAACCTGCTGAGGGCTTCACAGCAGTATTCCATTTCCCACCATCATTACACATTGAGTCAAAGTGATTAGGCCAATAATCATTATAAAAGAAAGAACTAGTGGGTCGAACATATGGTCTAGTACTGGTTCTTCTCCATGAAAAATGAGATTCAGCAGAATTAGGTTTCTGCTGATGTGGAACAAAAGATGGTATTTCACTAACATTCTTCCACATTTGCCTAGTTTTTCTTTGACTAACACATGCACCCACTCTTTGCTCATGATATGTACAATCCTTAATCAAGTGATATTTACTTCCACACACAAAACACTTCTTCTTTTTAGAAGATTTATGCAAACCAAAAGAATTTCCATAACATGAAAAAGTATTCAAATCACCATGACAAACAGAATTGTTTTTAACAAAGCCAAAAGTATTATTATGCAAAGAATTGTAAAACAAGTCTTCAGTAGAAACTGTCTTGTTATCAGCAGCAACTCTAGAAGGCTTGTGGGGAGTCTTGGGTGATGTCTTTGGTGTGGTCATGGGCATGGTCTTGGGCAGGTTCGACTTCTCACTTGAATCACAGCTAGCAAATGAGGTAGACCCATCATCAGAAGACTTGTCACTGTTACAACAAGAGACAGAGTCATTAGATTTCACAATAGGGTCTTGCAAGTCAGTTGACTTTTTGCCATAGAGATGGTGTGATCCATCAAAGTCACTAGGTATGGATAGGTCAATAGGCATATGTTCCCCTCTTATAGGTCCAGGGACAGCATGTAAGTGACCTTCTTTGACAAAGTTAGCTAAACCTGCAGGTGTGGATTTACCTAGGTCATTCTTAGCCTCTAAACCAACATATTTTTGAAATCCCAAACCTATTTTAGAGTTCACAGCCTGACTACCATAAAGTTCCCTAGCTAGATTATCACCTGATATTAACCATTATTTATTTCTAGCTATCTCTTTGTCTAATTTAGCTTGTAACTCTTGTTTTTCTTTTTCTAAATCAGACTTCTCTTTTTCAGTACGTTTTAAGTCTATCTTAGCAACCTCTAAATCACTTTCTAGAACTCTTATTTTTTCATCATATTTAACTTGATTCTTCTGAAACCATACTTTTTGTTTTTCTACAGTTTTTAAAGCCATTTTATAAGACTCTACCTCTATATAACACTCATTGTACTTTGGTTTCAATTCATCAAACTCTTGTTTAAGCTCATTGTATCTTACACTACATCCAAACACACAGTTGGTTACCTGAGAGATTCCCATCAAGGAGACTTGCTCCTTCTTGTCTTCTGAAAGTGTGAATGCCAGCAGATTCAATTGTGAAGAAGTAGCAGCTTCCTCTCCAGCAGGTTCATGATCAGCCCAATCAATTTGGTGATCCAGAGTCACCATAGCCTTTGAAAGTACAGTCTTATTATTCCCTGCTTCCAATGGATAAGAACCATATCTAACTTCATCTCCAGCCTTTCTATCTTTGCATTCCCTTGAAAAATGTCCCACTTGACCACAAGTGTTGCATTTAACCTTCCTTCTATCGAACCTTGCTGCTTCTTTGCCATTAAAACCAAACTTTCTTCCAGACTTGGCTTCAAACCTTCTGATGTTCATTGAGATCATTGCAAGCTCCCATTTCAAGTGCATCTCCTCCATTTCCAATGGATCTACCTGTTCAAAGTCCTCATAAGCAATAAACTGCTGAGGTTCATATTCAGCCACAAATGAATGAATAAGATCCTCCAACACACTACTTGATTTTGATTTAGGAGCAGTTTGATTATAAGTTTGAGAAGATGCTCCTGATGAATATGAACTTGAGGCTTGATGCACAGGTTTAGTAGAGGCACCAACAAACGCAGAATGAGTGGATGGACGAATGGGACTTCTAACATCAGGCTCAAGTGATTTAAGCCTATTGTAGAGGTCATCAAAAGACATCATGTCCAACCCACCTTTGTCTTGAGAGCAATACAAACTTGTAACCAAGATGGCGGTAGAGATCTCAGAAATTTAGAATTGCAGTCTTCATTGTCGGGTCTATCCTTCAACTGATTAAGTTGACTCAATATTCGATGAAACCTGTCAGAACCCTTATGAATTCCCTCTTCTTCAGATATCTGAAATTCTTGGAATTTTTGCTTCAGCAGAGACTTCTGCAGCCTTCTTGATTCCTCATTCCCACCAAATCTTGCTTTTATAGCCATCCAAATATCCTTGGCATCCTCCATAAAATGGAAGTCACCCATATGGTCATCTGGTATAGCTTGGAGCAAAATAGTTCTGACTTTACTCTCCCTCTGCACAGCCAGAATCTCTTCAGCGGTTTTGGGTCCTACAATAGTAACAACTCCATCAACATCTGTAACATGCTTCTTCAGACTATTCCCTTTCTTAACAACCTCCCACAGATTCCAATCAATGTTTGTGATCCAATTCTGCATCTTCATGGACCACAGATGATAATCTTCTGCATTCTTCAAATATGGAAACTTAGCATTACTGTTGGAGAGATTGAGTTGTTGAAGAGAAGTGGTGTTAATGTTCTGGGTTGTATCTACATCATCATCTGATCCAGGCATGTTTGTTGATTTGTTTGGATTGTAAAAGTGTAAGATTTGTGATTCTTAGTATGGCAGAGACTCTCTCGAGGCTCTGATACCACTTGTTGAGCTATAGACCTTGATAGATCTTCTTGAGCACTCTAGAATCGTTAGTGATGTCACTGTAATCAATAACACACTAATAGACAATCTCTGCAACTTGTATTTATAAAGCGGAAACAAAACACAAGCTTGATACTAAGAACTCTTGATCCCCTATGGATCTTTTTAATTATAATAAGAATTTTCTCAAAGTTATCCAATACATAAACCACGTGTTCCTTTTTATACTCAAGGAACCCTAAACCGTTTCTCAAGAAACGTATACTCTAAAACTTCTAAAAGATATGCATTATCACTTCCTAAATAAACTCATGCATATCCAAACTACATTACATAAAACACGGAAATACTATATCCGCAGAAACTAATAAAGCTGAACTATGTCTTCAGTAGATACACTGCTTCAGCAGAAACCAACTCTTCAGCAGGATCCTTTCAGCAGAAACAGCAGCAGAATTCTTACTTCACAGAATTCCCAACACTTTAACACATGAGCAGTTTTTGCAGCCTCACGGTTAGCAAGTAACTGTGGAAACATTTCTAGCTCATCAACCACCTATGCCCTGTGTTTCATGGTATCAAGCATCTCCAAACAAAGCTCTCTAAATTTTGTCTCAAATTTTATGTCATTATCTACTTCCTTCTCTATTAAAACGTGCACTTGATCAACTATCATTGTCAAATTTACAGCTTTTGCTAGTTTTTCAAGACGGGGAAGAAGGTTTGCCATTGGTGGAGTGTTAATTTTTTAAAGGTTTGGAAAGTAGAATGAGAAGGTTAAATAGAAGATCTATGTGATATTTGGAACGTTTTAGGGACATAAATAAATCAGTTTGCTATGGTTATGTAGTATAAGATTGATGCATGGTTTTGCGCCCTCGCAAAAGGTTTTACCTCTCAAGGGATCTTGAGAAGCTTGCAATCCCCACCAGGCAGTGTACCTGACCGATGTAGTATAGTGTAGTGGCAAGTACCGGGGTATTGATCGTTCAACTCAAAGAATAGTGTTCGCGAGGGTTAAAACTTAATTAAACTAGGTCTAGAGGTGAGAGATGATTCTTTTTGTATTTTTATATTTTATGGAAAACAAGTAAAAATCCCGGGTTTTGGAAGAATGGGCGGAATTAGTTGCTAGTCAACTAACTCAAATAACTACAAATGCAATAGAAATAAAATAAAATGACACGAAAGTAAATATGGAGAAAAACAATAATAAGAAAAATGTGTTTACTTAGATTTCACTACTCCCTAGCTATTTTTTACTAGTTGATTAGTTTGTTACAATTGCATGGATGACGGGTTATATTCCTTAATACCATTCGTAGGGCCGTGTACGATCTTCCCTAACTCTATAAGCTCCTACCTCTTCCTATGTTGAGCCGACAACTAGCTCTTAACATGGCCTCCTTAGTAGTTACTTATGCATTAAATATAACCAATTAATCGTAGTACATATCCGATTCATGTTTCTTAAGACATTCAAACATGTTACCAATTGGAAGTATGCCAGTTTTCTTAAGCCTAACATCGATATCATTCATCCACAACAATTATAAACAAACAACCAACCAATAATCAATAACTAGGTTTCATTACGCCTAAGCAAACACAAAGAAAACCTAGCCTAGCATGTTAAAGTAAAGACAAGCATAAGATAGAATCAAACAACACATAGACATATTGAATGATTATTGGAAAACTTATCTTTAATCAAACATGGATGAAACAAGGGTTTGGAACCCTTAAAAGTAAGGTAAAATTCGTGCTAGGGTTTTTCCAAAACTATCCCAACGTTCTCCTCTTTTTACAAAAGAAAAATAAAAAACTATATATAGAGTTTTGGTTCTGACGGCGTCAAGTTGTAGGTTTAACGCCGTCAACTTGCCGCCATAAAACTCCACGGATTGCCTAGATCCAGATCTGACGCCGTCCCTTGTTATCTACCTCTTGGTCGTCTCTTGTAATTTGAACGTGACGACCTTGATGACGCCGTCACATGTTAAATCTCCAAAACATTCTGGCGCATCTCGTGTATTTAATTATCCACTCTTTGTCCATGAGTGACGGCGTCACATACAATTCTTGACGCCGTCAGGTACCAATTTCAGCATGATTTGGAGACTTTGTCGTTTTCTTCATTTTTTGCTACAAAAATGTCCAAAATGCTTCCTTTTCCAGATTTCTTCTCTAAAGTACCTAAAATGACAAAATGAACGATTTAGGGCAGTAATTGATCAATTAATCTCGAATTAGGGCTTAAATGACCCCTTAAAAGCGGTACACTTTTCGTCTCATCAAAGATCAAAGGTTGTAGACGTTGAAAATTTAGTCCTTGAAATAAAGTCTTCATTGGCAAGACAAATTTTCCAGGTGTGGCTTAGCATAGGCGGGAAAACATGAAATGATGAGAATACCCTTAGGCACTTAATCTGGTGAGGTCACTTAATGGGAGTACTAATGATCGTTAGCTCTTGGTGACATAAAATGAGTGCCACATCAACTTCAGGGACAAAATTGAAATTTTTGGGTGGTTTTCTTGCAATTTTCAAAAATATTATGGACAAAATTTGCAATTTACCTTAAATTCATAGTGATTTAGTTAATTCCATTTCTTCGTCAAATGAATTCTTTTTTTGTAAACTAATTATGTCAAATCTCTTGTAGGGTGCACTCAAATCATAATGCTCTTTAGTCTTTTTTAACCTTTGACTAGAGAGTTTCTATTATTTGATCAAATATCTTAATGCGTTTAGATATGTAAACATTATCATCTCTCATTGCAGTATTTACCGTATTTAATTTCCATACCCTTCTCGTGAGTTCTCCACAACATCCTCACTTCAAACGTCGACATAATCGCCACCTAATAGAGGCTGCACTTTTTAAAGCTGCCAAGAATGGCTCTCTTGAAAAATTCCAACTTGTATTAGCTAACCACAACTGACCAGGAGCCATTGTTTTATCTCACACATGACACCGAAACAACACACTGCTACACATAGCAGCCCTTTTTGGACATAAAAAACTTAGTAGTTTCCTTGCCAAGTGATGCGTGGGAATTGCACCAGGCTTTACCTCTCGAGGGATCTCGAGAAGCTTACAACCCCCACCAGGCAGTGTACCTGATCGTTGTAGTATAGTATAGTGACAAATACCGGGGGATTGATAGTTCAACTCAGGAATAATGTCGCTAGGATTAGAAAGCCTAAAAACTAGGTTTAGAGGTGAGGGATGATTCTTTTTGTATTTTTATATTTTTATAAAAGCAAGTAAAATCTCAGTTTTTAGAGGAGTGGGTGGAATTAGTTGCTAGTCAACTAACCCAATAACTAAGATGCAATCAAAATAAAATAACAAAAATATAAATAAAATAATTTAACTAGTGGTGTGAGCAATATATGGGAGAATTGTGTTTACTTAGATTTCACTACTCCCTAGATATCTTTTACAGGTTAATTACTTGTTACAGTTGCGTGGATGACGGGTAATATTCCTTAATACCAATCATGGGGTGGCGTACTTACTTCTCCAATTCTATAAGCTCCTAATTCACTCCTATGTCGAGCCGGCTAAGAAGCTCCTAACATGGGATCACTAGAATTCGCTCATGCATTAAATACAACCATAAAAACCTAGTACACATCGGTTCATGTTTCTTAAGACGTTCAAGCAAGTTACACAATGGAGATCTGCCAGTTTTCTTAAGCCTAACATTGAAATCATTCATCCATTACAACTATAAACAAGCAATCAACCTATAATCAACATCTAGGTTTTATTACATCTAAGCAAACACACAAAAGATCTAGCCTATCATGTTAAAATCAAGACAAGCATAAGATATATTCAAACAACACATAGACATATTGAATGAATTGAAAGAAAACTTATCTCAATTGAACATGAAGGGTTTCAAGGGGGGAAAACCCTTGAAAATACTGTTACAAACGACCTAGGGTTTATTAGGTTCGGCCCTAGAATTCTCCACACAAGTTCCTCCTGTAACGAATGAAAAATAGAAAAGTATATATAGATTTTGTGAGGTGACGGCGTCAAGAGTAAAATTCTGACGCCGTCATCTCGCCGCCAGTAAAGTTCTCAGACTGCCTAGCTCTATATCTGACGCCGTTATGTGTATTTCTGCTCCAGGCCTTCACCAAATTTACTCTTGACGCCCTACTTCTGACGCCGTCACGTTTTCTCTGGGCCGTCATCCATTTTGCTCCTGACGCCGTCATAAAATTCTTCTTGACGCCGTCAGGTATTGTTCCCAGCAAGGAAAATCAAGACTTTGCAGTTTTCTTCACTTTTATGCTCCAAAAACGTCCAAAATACTTCCTTTTCTAGAATTCACTCCCAAAGTACCTAAAATCACAAAAGGAACGATTTAGGGCAATATTTGATCAAATAAATTCCAATTCCGGCTTAAATGACCCCCAAAAAATGGTTCATTTTTTGCCTCATCATATACCCTTACACTTGAGATTTGCTTGTCCTCAAGCAAATGCACTTTTATTCTAATCAAAACACAAGTTAGGGGTCATTTAACACTAATATAAAAGTAATTGCAACAAATAATCATTCCACTAAAGACCAAAGACAAGCACGGAGGTCATACACTAGCACCTCACAAATAGTGTTTAGATACTCACATCTCTCGGGTGTAATAAAGTATATATCACAATATGGAAATGGAAAACATCTCTAACTACCTGTCATAGCAAAATAGATTACCATAGGCTTGGGAAAGGATCAAACCTCCACCACATGGCGTAAGCACCTAGGATAAACTATCAAAGAGGTCTTTTAAAGGGTTGTAACGTTAGGTGTAGGGATATGGAATACACGGTTTTATTGGATATAGGCAATCTTTACTGGTGGCGAGTTAATCATCTTGGTTAATTACATGTACAACATGGCGTTGCTAAGCCAAGACTAGACTCGACTTAAGCTAATAAATGAAAAATAACAAAAACATAAAATAAACATAGAATGAAACGTGATGGTAGTCCGTATGTTTTTTTCTCTTTTCTTTTTCTTTATTATTTTTTTTTCAATTTTTTTTTTTTTTTTTTTTTTTTTTTTTTTTTTTTTTTTTTTTTTGCATACACTTTTACCCTACCATCCAAAATAATACACCATAGGGAATGAACATTCCCCTTACACTTGAATTTTTACATACTTTACAATAAACTAATCTAATGACTCGAATCAAGATTGTTGGGTCTGAAACTGCTGCTGAGTAAAACTGCTGCTATAAGTGAAACTGCTGCTAGTGGTAATGATTCTGCTGCTAATGTCAAAGTGCTGCTGAGGTTAAATGCTGCTGACAGAATCTACTGCTGATGGGATAAGGATGTATACGGTTTAGATAAATATAGAATAGATTGTGTAAATATTATATTTATCTAGAATATTCTTATCGTGTAGAGAAAGGTATTGTAAACCTAGTAGGATTCCTTAGTCTATAAAAGGTGGATCCTAGGGTTAGTTTATGTACGTAGTATTATTCACTTCAAGGTTGTAAAACCCTAGCATTGTTGAGTGCTCGTATTAATAATATTGAAGTGTTGAAAGTGAATCATTATTCTTTTTAAGTTAAGCTTTTACATTCCGCATATTAGCTTAAGTGTTTAATCAAGTTAACTTCTATACAAGATCGTTTAAGCTCAACTGGGATCAACAAGTGGTATCAGAGCTTGTGATCTAGAAGTTATTATCAAGAAGATTTTTGTTTCTTAAAAGTTTGCTGTTCCTAATCTATTGCTAAGATGGGTGATGAAACTCATATGGTGACTGCTTCAAGGGTGCCCATGCTAAATCCTTCTGAGTATGAGCTATGGAAGAGAAGAATCAGACAGTACATTCGCATGATTGATTTCAACATGTGGAATGTGATTGTTAATGGTGATTCTGTACCTGAGAAGAGTGCTGATGGAAAGGAGATACCAATCAAGTCTGCTGAAGCCAACACAGTAAGGAAGATGGAAATCAAAGCACACAGTATTCTCTTAATGGGAATACCTAATGAATTTCAAATGGACTTTGATGACTGTGAATCTGGAAAAGAATTGATGGATGCTGTTGAATTTAGGTTTGGAGGGAATGATGCTACTAAGAAATCCAGGAAAAACATGCTGAAGCATCAGTTTGAGAACTTTACTTCTGAAAGTGGAGAGAAGATTATTGGCACATACAACAGGCTAAACCAACTTGTTAGTCATCTTAAGCTTGTTGGATATGTGGTTCCACAAGAAGATGTAAACCTAAAGTTTCTAAGAAGTCTTGCACCTGAATGGAGTATGCACACAGTTGTGTGGAGGAATAAGCCTGATTTTGAAACTATGAAATTGGAGAGTCTCTACAACAATTTAAGAGTGTATGAATCAGAACTATCTACCTCTTCTACTTCAACTTCTGGTACTCAAAATCTTGCCTTTGTATCCTCTAAAGGAAAAGGATCTCAAGAATCTCACTCTGCTGCTCATTCTACTACTTATGGAGTATCTGCTGCTGATGGATCTGCTGCTAGTTCAAATGATAAGATTTCTACCAGTGATATTGCTTTGTGTGCATTCTTGGCTGAGCTCACAACTACTATAAGGTCACATGTCATTAATCAAGACTTGGATTATATTGATCCTGATGATCTTGAAGAAATTGATCTTAAATGGCAAATGGCTATGTTAACCTTGAGGGCAAGAAAGTTTTTGAAGAAGACTGGAAAAGAAGTCAAGTATAAAGCTAAGGACAGTCTAGGCTTTGACAAATCAAAGATAGAGTTCTACAATTGCAACAGGAAGGGACATTTTGCTAGAGAGTGTAGAGCTCCAAAGAAGAATGCTGATGCTACAAAAAAGGTTAGTGAAGAATCAAAGACTGCACTGGTATCTTGTGATGGACTGGGAGATTATGATTGGAGTGATATGGCTAAAGAAGAACCAAATTTCTCTTTGATAGCTGTTGCTCAACCCAAGGTGCAGAACTTTGCACTTATGGCCTATGGTTCATCATCAGGATCTGACTCTGAGGTATCAAATGATTCAGACTTATCTGTGTGTTCTTTTAAATCTTGTGCTGACACTATAGAAGAACTTAAGTCTAGGAATGAGAGTTTAAATAGAGAAATTGAACACCTAAAACTTGATAACTTAGGTTACAAAGTAGGTATTCAAAATGTTGAAAGGAGGTTAGAATATCTCAAAGAGTGTGAGAAGGAATATGTAGATCAACTTAATCTCAGAGATATAGAATTTTTTAAGAAAAACAGTGAAGTAGAAGTTCTTAAAAATAAGTTAGAAGAAGCTGAAAAAGAAAAAGAGGAAGCTCTTGCTGAAAAAGATAAACATGTAGTAAGAGTACAAAAACAACAATATGCGTCTGATTTGGTTCATAAATCTATAGAGAATAACTTGATGAGAAAAGGTAGTGGAATTGGGTATAATGAAGTGGCTCCTCCAGCCAAAAGTGCTTTTGCTCCACCAGGAAAAGAACTATCCTTCATTAGTGAGCTAAATATTGAAAAACCTGTAGGTGAATGTAGCACAAGTGTTAATGAAACACCTAAGGTTGAGGCTAGAAAATTTCCTGAAGCTCCCATTATAGAGGATTGGTATTCTGATAGTGATAGTGATGAGGAACAGGTTAAACAAGAACAAAGTGTGAAAAAGGAAGAAAATCCTACAAAGTTTAAACCTAAAATTGAACAGGTTAAGTTTGTCGAACCTGTGTTAGGAAATAACTTCTCTAGGAAAATGGTAGAGTACAATGAGGTACCTAGAGAACAGATGGAAAGATTCAATAATAAGCCTAGGGGTAACCAGAGAAACTTCAACAACCTAGTTTCACACAGATTAGGTAATCAGTTTCACTTACAAAAGAAGGCTTGTTATAAGTGTGGTAGCTTTGACCACTTGATTGTTAGAAGTCCTGAACACCAAAAGCCTGTTTGGAATCAATACACTAGGGTGAATCACAAATATGTAACTAAACAAACTCACCCACATCCTAATAGAAATATGATTCCAAGAGCTGTTTTATTGAGATCTGGTGCAACTAGATCTATTTATGCTGCTAAATCAAATGGTGTTTTCAAAACCACAACTGGTTCTTCTACTGGCTCTACTGCTAGTAAGCATTCTGCTGCCAGTATGCACTCTGCTGCTAGTAAGCTACCTGCGGCTAGTACAAAACTTTCTACTTCTGGGCCAAAAGTTTTAACAAATACAGTTGTTGGTAATCACTTTTATGCTGTTAAGGCCTCAGCTTGCTGGATTTGGAAACCAAAAACTAATGATTCAAATTCTGTTTCCAAGAATAGCAGTGCATTAAGTGATTTAAAGAAATTTGATTATGTTGATGCACAGGGCAGATCCAAGTCAGTAATGGCTTGGGTCGTCAAGAGGAACTAATGTCTCTACTTTTCATGTGCAGGTCAATCTACTGGATGAGCTTAAGGATATGGTTATTGTTGACAGTGGATGTTCTGGTCACATGACAGGAGATGAGTCTCAACTTGAAGACTTTGAGGCTTTTGATGGTGGTTATGTTGCTTTTGGGAATAATCCAAAAGGTGGAAAGATTGTTGGAAGAGGAACTCTAAAAACTGGAAATTTGGACTTTGAGAAAGTGTTTCTTGTGAAAGGACTTAAGTTTAACCTCTTTAGTGTCTTTCAAATGTGTGACAAAAAGAACTTTGTTCTTTTTACAGACACTGAGTGTATGATCCTTTCTCCTGACTATCAATTGCCAGATGACAAATCTGTGCTTTTGAAGGTCCCTAGAAATGAGAATATATACAGTGACCATATTAAGAACATTGTTCCTAAGAGGGCTTTGACTTGTCTAATTGCAAAGGCCACTGTTGATGAGTCCAAATTATGGCATACGAGATTGGGACATCTGAACTACAAGACCATGAACAAATTGGTAAAAGGAAATCTGGTCAGAGGAATGCCTATAAAGACTTTTGAAAATTGTGAAACTTGTGTTGCTTGTCAAAAGGGTAAACAACACAGAGTTTCATTCAAGTCTAAAATTGTGAACACAAATACTGAGCCATTACATCTACTGCACATGGACTTATTTGGGCCTGTATTTGTCAAAAGCTTGAACAAGAAGTCATATTGTCTTGTTGTCACTGATGACTTTAGCAGGTTTACTTGGGTATTCTTTCTAGCCACTAAAGATGAAACTCCAGAAATACTCAAGGCATTTATTACAAGAGTTGAACACCTGTACAATCACAAGGTGAAGATAATCAGATGTGACAATGGTACTGAGTTCAAGAACAGTGTGATGAATCAATTCTGTGTGGGGAAAGGAATTCTTAGATAGTATAGTGTAGCAAGAACTCCACAACAGAATGGTGTTGCAGAAAGAAGAAACAGGACACTTATTGAGGCTGCAAGAACAATGTTATCTGATTCAAAACTACCTATTCCTTTTTGGGCTGAAGCAGTGAACACTGCATGCTTTGTGCAGAACAGAAGTAAGGTAGTCAAGCCTCATAATAAGACTTCATATGAGTTATTTCATGGAAAGAAGCCACTGATTGATTTTCTCAAACCATTTGGATGTCCTGTTACAATTTTGAACACTAAGGATCAGCTAGGCAAATTTGATGAAAAAGCTGATGAAGGGAATTTGGTTGGTTACTCTGTGATTAGTAAAGCTTTCAGGGTATACAATAAGAGAACCAAACATGTAGAGGAGAATCTGCATATCAAGTTTTCTGAGAATTCATCTAATCCTGAAGGGAGAGGACCAGAATGGTTGTTTAATGTTGATATGCTTACCAAAACAATGAATTATGTACCAGTTATTGCCAGTGTTGACAAACCACAAGAAGAATTTGTTTTGGTTGAGAAACTAAAGGTTGGTCCTACTCTACTACCATTTCAGACTGATCTAGGTCCTAAAGAAGATGATGTTCCTCAAGAGAAACCCAAGGAAGTTGAAGAAGATATTGAAGTACCTATTGAAGCAGAAAAAGAAACTAATGAAGTTCCCAAAGTAGTTGTTGATGTCTCTCCTACACAACCAGAAGACTCTACTACTGACTCAGAAGACTCTACTGCTAGGTCAAAAGTTACAACTACTGCTCCACCAAATTCTGCTGCCAAGCCTACTAATTCTACTGCTACTTCAATGTTTCCCAATTTGGACACTCAGGGTAGACCTATTGATGATTCTATCTATCCTGATGATCCAAATATGCCTGCTCTATAGAATATTTATTATGACACAGATGATGATGCACTTGATGGTAAGTTATTTGGAGCTGATGAAGACATTACTAATTTGGAACTCAATATTCCTGTTAGTCCCACACCTACCACAAGAGTACAGATCATCACAAAGACAAAATTTTGAGTGATCCACAATCATCTACTCAAACTAGGCAGATAACTAAAGCACTGAAAGATCTTCAACATCAAAGTTTCTTTGCCAGATCTCCGCATCAAAGAAATAGTCACAAAGATCTTCAGAATTGCCTGTTTGCATGTTTTCTTTCTCAAATTGAACCCAAAAACACTTACAAAGCCCTACAAGAAGCAAGTTGGGTGGAAGCAATACAAGATGAGCTTCTACAATTTAAGTTACAAGAAGTTTGGACTTTGGTTGATTTGCCAAATGGAAAAAGAGTGATTGGCACTAAATGGGTTTTCAGATGCAAAAGAGATGAGAGAGGAATAGTCATAAGGAATAAGGCAAGGTTAGTAGCACAGGGATACACACAACAAGAAGGTCTTGATTATGATGAAAAGTGCTTTTCTGTATGGGACCATTACAGAAGAAGTTTATGTGTCTCAACCACCAGGCTTTGAAGACCCTGATCATCCTGACAAAGTTTACA
Source organism: Artemisia argyi (assembly GCA_030686995.1). Lineage (NCBI taxonomy): Eukaryota > Viridiplantae > Streptophyta > Magnoliopsida > Asterales > Asteraceae > Artemisia > Artemisia argyi. Next base: position 160,346,241 of record CM060697.1, on the reverse strand, counting down.
AGGTAAATAGAGCAATGTATGGCCTACATCAAGCTCCTAGAGCTTGGTATGACACTTTGTCAACATATTTGCTAGAATCTGGGTTTAGTAGAGAAAAGATTGATAAAACTCTGTTTCTCAAAAAACAAAAGGATGATATTTTGCTGGTTTAAATTTATGTTGATGACATCATCTTTGGGTCTACAAACAAAGCTATGTGTGTTAGTTTTGAGAAGCTTATGAAGGACAAGTTTGCTATGAGTTCAATGGGAGAACTCACCTTCTTCTTAGGTCTGCAAGTTACACAGAAAGAAAATGGTATATTTATCAGTCAGGATAAGTATGTCAATGATATTTTGAAGAAATTTGGTTTTGAAGATGCTAAACCTGCCAAGACTACCATGGAAACCAATAAACCATTGCTGAAGGATGAATATGGAAAGGAAGTGGATATACACTTGTACAGGTCTATGATTGGCTCATTGATGTATCTTACTGCATCAAGGCCTGATATCATGTTTGTTGTGTGTGCCTGTGCAAGATTTCAAGTGTGTCCCAAGGAATCACATCTCAATGCAGTGAAGAGAATTTTTAGATATCTGAGGCATCAACCAAAATTGGGCCTTTGGTATCCTAAGGATTCACCATTTGATTTGGTCTCCTATTCAGATAGTGACTATGCTGGAGCTTCTTTGGATAGAAAGTCTACAACAGGGGGTTGTCAATTTCTAGGAAGCAGATTGGTGTCATGGCAATGCAAGAAGCAAACAGTGGTGGCTAATTCTACAACTGAAGCTGAGTATGTGGCTGCTTCAAGTTGTTGTGGACAAGTTCTATGGATGCAAAATCAATTATTGGATTATGGGTACAATTTCATGAATACCAAAATTCATATTGATAACAACAGCACACTTTGCATAATTAAAAATCCTATTTTTCATTCTAAAACAAAACATATTGAGATAAGACATCACTTTATCAGGGATTGCTATGAAAAGAAGTTGATCCAAATTGTTAAAGTTCATACTGATAACAATGTTGCTGATCTTCTCACTAAACATTTTGATGTGGGGAGGTTTCAATTTTTAATTGCAAACATTGGTATGATAAATCTTTGAAAAACTTATCTCTTTGTTTTTGTACAAGTGTGTAAAGGAATTGTGCTGCTTGCTACTCTGCTGCTTATCTTAAAGCATATGTTTATGATGAAATGTACTATGCTGCTATTTCTAACTCTACTGCTAGTACATATGTTTGTTTGCTTTGTGGTGTTTGGTCTAATATTGTGCAGGAATAAGTCTAAATGATGATTTGCAATAACAATATTATGACAACAAAAGAAGAACATCTGTCATTCATCATTCATCAAGTTCAGAAGTTCATACATCAAAAGAGAAATTACAAAGACTACTTCTGAAACCACAAAAGAGTGCAACAATCTAAGATGAAATTAAAGACTACAAGCACTACTTCCTAGGGCATGGAAGTCCAAGAACAATTTTTCTTTCTTTAGGGAGAGGAGAGTTTGTCTTCCTTGTCTTGGTGGACTTCTTTGGTCGTGGCCTTGATGACTGAGGCCTCTCAGGAGTGGAAGGTGGTTCATTTGGAGGCTCATCCTCATCTGATGATGTGTAGATGAAAGGGGAAACAAGCTCCCTTGGGGATGGTTGCCTGACAGGGATCCATGCTGGGTCTTCTAATGATTCTGAAGACGATGGAGATTTTGGGGACATCACAGCTTTACCCCTGGATGTGCTTGGGGTTTGATTTAAATGCAGAAGACCTTTGAACACAGGGAGATCATGCTTTCTCTTTTTGGCTTGCTCTTTGGTTCTACAACCATCATGAGGAGGACGGAAGGGCGGCACATATGTTTCAAAGGGGGTTTCATCTTCAGATGATGAATCAGAAGAGATATTGATGATTTCGGGTGTTGATTTCATGATTATTTGATTTGATTTGGGTTAATTGAAGTTTTGATTTGGTTGATTGGCGTTTTGATTGCGATTAGGGTTTGATTGTGTTGATTTAGGGAAAATATTTAGTCCGTTTTTATAGGGATTACGGCATATCATCACATTAATTGCTGAGGATTCTTGACTTTTTGACCAAGTTTATTTCGTCAACTCTGCTGCTGGAATATTTCACTCTGCTGCTAGTTATATAACTCTGCTGCTAGTGTTATTGTGCTGCTACGGTTGAAAGTGTGAGGGTGGGATGTGTAACTTCTGCAATCAGTTTAAAACCTAATTGATCTTCCTAATTAGTTTTCTCATGTTTCAAATTGAAGTTATCACAAACCCTAACACTTCATCTCTCTCAAAGTCAAAAATTCCCAATTTCCCTAAACCCTAACTCATGGAGTGCGTTCGTACCTGGGCAAAGCAACACAACAGTGTGGTCGTGCTTGATGCAGAATCCATTAATGAAGATTTCACAGACATGGTAAAATTTTTGAATGCTACTTCTCTTAGGTAAGCACTCACTGTGAATCCTACTATATTTGCTTCCCACATCAAACAGTTTTGGCTTACCGCTAAAATCAAAACTAAAAATGGGGAAAAATTTGTTAGTGCCTTAGTAGATGGGCAAAAGGTTCGTGTAACTGAATCATTAATAAGAGAAACTCTTCTCTTAAATGATGAAACAGAGACCACTTGTCTTGCCAATTCTGCTATTTTTGCTGGGTTAAAAGATTTGGGCTATGAGGGGAATCATACAAATTTAAAATTTCAAAAATCTCTTCTCTGTCCTCAATACAAGTTTTTGATACATCTTCTTCTTCATTGTTTGAGTCCTAAAACTTCTGGATGGCATGAGTTTAGTACTACTATTGCTTCTGCAATGGTATGCCTAAGCCAAGGTAAACCATTCAATTTTTCAAGAATGATTTTGGAAGGGATGTTTCAAAGTATCAAAGAGTCTGGTTCCTATTTGCTTTATCCAAGGTTTATACAACTCTTTGTTCAAAAACAACTTACAAAGTTTAGAGGCCATGTTGCTACTTATGATGCTCCAAAATTGGTTTCTAAAACTTTTACTTTCTTGGTTAAACATGGAAAAGGTTTTTCAGGCACAAATACAAATCTTACACCTTACATGGTGCAACTTGTGCAAAACAATCAGGGTGAAGGATCAGGAAATCCCACTGACTCCCATCACACACCCAATTTTTCTGCATCTGCTACACAACCTAAAATACTCTATATCCGTAGGAAAACCAAAAAGAACACTGATCTTCCTCAGGATAGTGTTAGTATGGCTGTACCAGATGAGGCTGTCCTAGGTGATGGGGAGGACATGTTGGTAAGGGCTGTCACTACTGCTTCTAGCTTAGCAGCAGAGCAGGATAGTGATAACATCATTAAGACCCAAACCAAGGCAACATCTAGAGATGATGATTCTTCTGAATCAAATTCTCAGGATGTTAACCCTAGCCAAATGGCAAATATAGGGGGCTCAGATGATCAAACTAGGTTTGATACTGAGTTTATGTCCCAAGATTCACCTCTCAGACCAGGTTACACAGGTCGAAGTGATGAGGACAGACCAGTGACCAATGAATTGATGGAAAACCTTGTACATGATGACAATGTCCATGATTCACCTCTCGGACCAGGTAACACAGGTCGAAGTGATGAGACTATTATGAAACTCATTCAGGAATTGACGGTTACTTGTACCAACTTGGGGGTGAAATGTACTACATTGGAGGACAAAGTTCTTAATCTTTCTTCTGTTGTTGCTGATCAGGACAAGACTATCATCAAATTACAAAAACAGATTAAGAACTTTCAGAAATCAAGATCTTCAACCTCCTTGAAAAGATTGAAGAAAGTGGGCACTTCTCAGATTGTTAGTTCTCCTGATGTCTCTACTCACTTGGAAGATGATGCTTCCAGACAGGGGAGGAATGAAGAGGCAATGGGTTCAGGGGAGGCAAATTTGGAAAAGATTGATAGTGCTCTGGGTTTGAATGATGGAATGGTTTCAGGGGAGGCTCCAGTGATTGGTGATATGGATGTTGAAAGTCCTCAGGATGCTGAAGATTTTGTGGTTGCTGATAAATCAGGAAATGAGGTTGTTATGGAAGGGGTAATTGCTACTCAAGAGAAGTGGTAGAACAACTTACAACTTTGGAGCCTGAGCAATTAGTGAAGACAACAGGGTTGATGGGTGAAACATTGATGAAGTTGGGAGATTTAGTGAAAAACAAAAGTCTTGACTCTACTGCTCAAGATTCTGCTGCTCAAGAATCTACTGCTAAGGATCTTACTAACTCTGCTGCTAGTGGATCTGCTGATGCACAAGACTCTGCTGCTGGGTCTGGTGACAATGCTGCTGCTGAAGCTATGGTATTGTTGAGCAAGAAGACTACTCCATTATCAACTCCTTCACTACCACAACAAACAACAATAACAATCAAATCATCAGCACCTAGAAAACCTGAAAAAGGGATTGTTATTAAAGAACCTGCTGCTCAACAAAAGAAGGTTATTTCTTCATCTTCTACTGATAAAGGCAAGGGCAAGCAAGTTGAAAAACCAAGGATAATGTATAAGGGGATTGACTTCACTGATGTACCATTTGAGTCTTGGCCTAAGGCATTTCAAGTTGAACATGATACAGCTGCTGCACTTAGAGAACAAGAGTTAATTGATATGGAAGAACAACAGTTAGCTGAGAAAGAGGCTGAAGGCTTAAAGAGGTATGATGAATGGATAAATGAGAAGATCAGAATAGCTGCTAATATTGAACTCAATAAGTTGATCAAGATTGAAGAAAATGAAGTTCCAACTTTTAATTTGCAATCTTGGTACAAAGAGTTTACTACAAAGAAGAGAAAAGAAAATGCTACTGCTAGAAGAAAGATAAAGATATTTAAAGGTCCAACTGTTAAACAACAAAGAAGAGAATATGAAAGGTATCTAAAGAATATGGCTGGATGGACATTGGTACAGTTGAAACCTTATTCTGATAAAGAAGTTTTTGACTTGTATCAACAAGCTAAGAAGAGAACAGATACTTTTTATGCTATGGGATGTGCTGAGGATTTAGAACAAATTGCTCAGATGAATAAGAAGTTGGTACCTAAAAAAGTAGCTGAAGCAGAGCATATTCAAGAAGCTGATGTTGTTAAACAGCTTGATATTGATGCAACAAAGACTATTTCTTCTGTGCAAGGTGATAAAAGAAAAGGTGTTATTCATAAGTCATTTGCAAAGAAGAAGAGAAAGATTGGGGAAGGAAGCAGTTCTATGCCTGAAGGAGATGAGTTTAAACATGATCTTGATACATTCCTTCTGAGCATCTAAAAGAACAATTGAAGGTTTACACTATGGTTGGTAAGATGGAAGATCCTGAAGTAGTTGATGCCAAACCATTAGGAGTTAAATATCCTGTTATCAAAGTAACTACAGGATATGATACTAACATTGGAGCATTTCATGATGTCCAGAGATCTGATGGTAAGACTCACAGGTTTCTTAGATTTCAACAGATGCTACATTACTTTGATAGAGAGGATGTTGAAGACTTGTGGAAGTTATACAAGGCAAAGTTTGGAGCTGAGAAGTTTGATGGTAAAAAGTATGAGATAGATCAAATTGATCATATCATAACTTCTTCTGATAATGTTATGTGGAGAGCTCTTAAACTTATGTTTGAACCTTCATTGGATGATTCTGAATGGACAGAGATAGTAGATTACAAAGTAAGAAAATGGAGACTCTTTCAAGATTCTGGAGTTCATGTGTTAGATATTGGACCAATTACTTTGTATATGCTAGCTGAAATGGATTACCCAGTGGTAAGATACTGGAATATTGTCAATCAGATGGTTAATGGTGATAAATCACTTAAGTTGCAGAAAGACTATGATTCTGATGATCAAGCATTCAATTTGCTATCAAAGTATAAGAAGATATTTGATCAACTTGATTCTCAAGGTTTGAAGTGTTTGGAAGCATCCTTCAAGTGATTAATTGTGCTTAGAAGAAACTTACTTATTTAGAAATAAATAATAAGTTTAGGGGAGGATTGTTGGGTCTGAAACTGCTGCTGAGTAAAACTGCTGCTAGTGGTAATGATTCTGCTGCTAATGTCAAAGTGCTGCTGAGGTTAAATGCTACTGACAGAATCTACTGCTGATGGGATAAGGATGTATACGGTTTAGATAAATATAGAATAGATTGTGTAAATATTATATTTATCTAGAATATTCTTATCGTGTAGAGAAAGGTATTGTAAACCTAGTAGGATTCCTTAGTCTATAAAAGGAGGATCCTAGGGTTAGTTTATGTACGTATTATTATTCACTTCAAGGTTGTAAAACCCTAGCATTGTTGAGTGCTCGTATTAATAATATTGAAGTGTTGAAAGTGAATCATTATTCTTTTTAAGTTAAGCTTTTACATTCCGCATATTAGCTTAAGTGTTTAATCAAGTTAACTTCTATACAAGATCGTTTAAGCTCAACTGGGATCAACAAAGATAATCAAAACACTTGGAGTACTTTTAAGATTAATGCACATATGGGGTAATAATATGATGTTCTTCCCCATTACTCCATAACGTAAGTACTTTACCCATGAGTCCCAATCATCCCAAAACAATATGTACAAGGATATGACTCGACTTAGCAACCATGTAATCAATTAGATAATTAACTAAGGGTTTAAACATATAACAATAATGCACTAAAGATGAGTGCATACACGGAAGGCTAAGGCGATTTGGGTGTACATTTAAGTGGGTTGTAACAAATTCTTCCTTTAAGTAAGATGCTTAAAGTTAGAAACGAAAAGATAGGCTCGGAGGGGTGTACTAGGGGTTTCGTGTACTAAAAATGAGTACAACGCTAAGGTGTGGGAAAAATTAATTGACTTAACTAGCCAAGTAATATGACTTAAATGGTCAAGTAATTATGATACGGGTTTAAACACAAGGGTGATCCTAATGCCTCTTATCATGTAGTAAATCCTACTACACGAATGTAGTCTCACTAACGGTCTCAGGATGCATTACTAATGCAAGTTCTAGAATCTAAATGCTACCGGTACACTCATAAGCACTAATAGTAAATGCTTTTCCTATCAAATCTAAAGGCGAACCTCACATATTTGGGTGGAAAATTTTTCTGAATAGTACGGTTTTGTGCTAGTCATACAACTCCTATTCATGAGACGCTTGCTAAGGCTAAAGTTTCACTCCTAAATGTTGTAAAAAAATTTAAATTTGGCGCTAAAATTACACTAACAAGTATTTCTCATAGTTTTATTACACACCTACCATCAAACAAACAAACTCAAGTGAAAGTGTATCTATAAGGTATCATCATTTACCCTCCCCTTACACTTAGGATGAACATTGTCCCCAATGTTCAATTAAAGAATATAAAAGTAAAACAGGTAAAAGAATGAAATCAAATACTCCCCTGATTCGCTCAGTATGGATAGTGTGGTAACAAGGTTAGATCTTCCTCCAAGAAAATGAACAATCAAAGCTTCCCTTCCAGAATATAAATCATCTTCTTGTCATACATAACCTGTTAAACCTGAGAAAACAAACAAGGCAACCTCGCGTAAAATCGGCGGCAATCTATATATGCTAACAAATCCTAGATAACAAAGTAAGATATAATGCTTGTGGAATGAATGTTTGCAGATTTCCTGGAGATTATAAAACTAAAGATTCAACAAAAACTTAACATTTCCAGATTTTTACACGTGACGCCTCTAGGAATTTCTTCCTGACGCCGTCAGAAGTGACCTGCAGAAATCCTTATGTTATGTTTCCGAAAAATTTCTGGAAAAACTTTGTCCTACTTCCTGGAAAATCCTGCAATATATCATTATGACTCGATACAAGCATTTGAATCTAACAAATACGAATATACATGTTCATTTAATATTGTGGATAATCATGATCGATTTTGTTTCTTAAAAACATATTTGGGGTTTCCTCTTACACTTATCTCTTGCGAAATACCTTTGGATGAAGTTAACACTAAGCCAAACAACAAAATAAAGTATTTTCACCATTTTAGTTTGAAACATGATCTACCAACAATAAAAATAAAGCATGCATACGGAAACAAATAACAAACAAACAAAATAAAAATACACAAAACATGGGTTGCCTCCCAAGAAGCGCCTTTATTTATTTACGAGTCTTGTAGCTAGACTCAAGGTCATGGGTTATTACGTGACATGGGTGAGTTCCTCATTGAGGACATCTTTGAGATCAAACTTAGGTTTCAACTTCCTATCGGTTTTCTTAATGCGGTATGACCTTTCAAACTTTTCTCCATCCGGATCATACAAAATCATCTTCATATGCCATGATCCGTCACCTTCCTCAGGTGGCTTGTCCCACCTCCATTTACACTTATCCCCCTCTCTTTTCCATTTGTTTGTCTCTATGTTAATGGGCATTACGCTCAAGAACTCAATCATTTTCCTAAAGACAAGGGGGTCCTCAAAAGGGTCTAGCTCTTCATCCCTAGCTATGAGTTATTCCACCGAATGTGTTTTTATCGATGAAATCTTTTTCTAGATAGAATGGGCGTTGAGGTCCTATAAAGTTTCTTTCTATCCAAGGTCCATATCTAGATGGTCTCCTATTCATCTCTACCCAATGTGGTGTCGGTTCATTCTCACAATCATAGCTATGTTTCTTAACATTATATACCGATCAAGTATCACCCTCACCTACCGCTATCTTAGACTCCTTACAATCTATCATGGCGCTAGCGGTTGCTAAAAATCCTCTTCCTACTAATAGTGGGCATGTAGTATCACTAACCATATCTAGGACGTGAAAATCCGCTAAAATAGTTAACTTCCCTACGTGAACAACTACATCCTTAATCATTCCAACCGGGTGGGCAATACTCCCATCTGCTAGACCAATTAATACCTCCGTCTCCTCTAATTTTCCTAGCTTGAGAGTGGTAAAAAGGGATAAGGGAATCAAGTTGAGGCTTGACCCTAAATCGGCTAGTGTGTCGAAAGCTTCGGATCTTCCTATCTTACAAGGCAAAACAAATATACCCGGATCATCAAGCTTTTTAGGCAACTTGTTTTGAACGAAGGCGGTCCCATTTTTACCTAGTTTAAACTTCTCATACTTTTCTAGGAGGGCACTATAGTAGGGAGCACGGGCTAAGACATCAATGACGGGGCGTACAAGGTGAAGCTCTTTGAATTCATCGCCAAGATCTTGCGTAGGAGGTGTTTCAACTATGCTTTTGACCGGTTTTATATCGGGTGTTTTATTTGATTGGTCCTATTGAAGAATTTGGTTTTGTTTGAAACACGTGCTCGTTGATTTAACCGAGTAGTATTGCGGACAAGAAGTGGGTGACGAAACTGACGATATGGAATTAACGTTTAGTTTCGGGTTCTTGACCGTGTCACTTGGGAGTGCTCCCATTTCTCGGTCATTGAGAAATTTCAACAATGTGTCAATTTTGGTGGTCATCTCACTTTGCTTTTGTTTGAAATCGGCTTCAAACTTAGATATGCGAGCTTCTTGAGATGCCATAAACTTGGACATCAATCCTTCAAGATTGTTGGTACTACCATAGTTATTAGAAGGATTGTTGTTGAAAGTACGGTTGGAGGGTGGACCGTTTGGTTGGTAACGATTAGGCGGATTGGAAGAATTGTTTTGGTTTTGTTTCCACCTAAGGTTTGGGTGATTTTTCCAAGAGGGGTTGTATGAATCACCGTAAGGGTTTGGCTCGGGTTTGAAAGTGTACCACTTATCTCCCGCTTCGTCGGTACGCGAAGATGCGTAGTCCGCAAAAGCTGTTCCGGGGAGTTCCACGCAATCACGAGTGTCATGGGGACCACTACATAATTCGCATGAAGAAGTGATTTTGTTCACTTGGCTTGTAGGCTTAGGAGCTTCGTAAGATTTCATGAGAAACTTGACTTGGTCCTCAAGTTCCATGATCCTACGGTCGGGAGTGCTAGAATTGTTCGAAGGCAAAGATATTGCCTTGACCGTTTTGTTCAAATCACGGGGATCATTCCAACTTTCGTTGTCATAGAGAGCAAGATCTTCTATGAGTTCCCATGATTCTTCAGCACTAAGATCACGTAGCTTGCCACCGGCCGATTGGTCAATGGTTCGCCTTGTGGAGAGATCGATATGGTCATAGAAGATTTGGACTTGGAGCCAAAGATCTATGCCATGATGAGGGACTTTTTGGAGTAAGTCCTTGAAACGAGTCCATGCTTCATATAGTGTTTCTCCTTGACGTTGTTGGAACATCAAGATATCATTTCTAAGCTTGGTAGTTCTCCCCGGTGGGAAAAATTGAGCAAGGAAACGAGTGGTGAGATCATCCCATGAGGTGATAGATCCCGTGGGTAAACGTTCAAGCCATTGACTAGCTTGATCACGTAGAGAGAATTGGAATAGGCGTAATCGGGTTGACTCTCTAGTTGTAACATCAAGGTCTATAGAATCTACGATTTTAAGGAAGTCCTTGAGATGTTGATTTGGATCTTCGGATCGAAGTCCATGGAATGCACATCCGCTTTGCACCAACCGGATGGTGTCGGATCGCAAGGGAGACACATTGGCTCCTTGGGTGAGCTCAATGGTGTTACGATAGCCTTGGTGGCTAGGTCAGGAATACTCTCCTAGGGTTCGGGGCCTAAGATGTTAGTTAGCTAGTGGTGGGTTTTGTGGGTAGTCTTGTTGTGGTGGGTTGATGGGTTCAAAGATGTTACCACCTTCCATGATGTCGGATGGTAAAGAGTTACGAACAAAAACACGAAGAAATGAGATAGACTAAAGAAAACCTAAAAATAAAAATAAAATCTTACTAGAAAGGAATCTAGCAAGTAGACCTAATAAAAAGAAATCCTAACCTAGACAATAACTATTCCCCGGGCTGCGGCGCCAAAAACTTGATGCGTGGGAATTGCACCAGACTTTACCTCTCGAGGGATCTCGAGAAGCTTACAACCCCCACCAGGTAGTGTACCTGATCGTTGTAGTATAGTATAGTGACAAGTACCAGAGGATTGATCGTTCAACTCAGGAATAGTGTCGCTAGGATTAGAAAGCCTAAAAACTAGGTCTAGAGGTGAGGGATGATTCTTTTTGTATTTTTATATTTTTATAAAAGCAAGTAGAATCTCGGTATTTAGAGGAGTGGGCGGAATTAGTTGCTAGTCAACTAACCCAATAACTAAGATGCAATCAAAATAAAATAACAAAAATATAAATAAACTAATTTAACTAGTGGTGTGAGCAATATATGGGAGAATTGTGTTTACTTATATTTCACTACTCCCTAGATATCTTTTAAAGGTTAATTACTTGTTACAGTTGCGTGGATGACTGGTTATATTCCTTAATACCAATCATGGGGTGGCGTACTTACTTCCCCAATACTATAAGCTCCTACTTCACTCCTATGTCGAGCCGGCTAAGAAGCTCCTAACATGGGATCACTAGAATTCGCTCATGCATTAAATACAACCATAAAAACCTAGTACACATCGGTTCATGTTTCTTAAGACGTTCAAGCAAGTTACACAATGGAGATCTGCCAGTTTTCTTAAGCCTAACATTGAAATCATTCATCCATTACAACTATAAACAAGCAATCAACCTATAATCAATATCTAGGTTTCATTACATCTAAGCAAACACACAAAAGATCTAGCCTAGCATGTTAAAATCAAGAAAAGCATAAGATATATTCAAACAACACATAGACATATTGAATGAATTGAAAGAAAACTTATCTCAATTGAACATGAAGGGTTTCAAGGGGTGAAAACCCTTGAAAATACTGTTACAAACGACCTAGGGTTTATTAGGTTCGGCCCTAGAATTCTCCACACAGGTTCCTCCTTTAATGAATGAAAAATAGAAAGTATATATAGATTTTGTGAGGTGACGGCGTCAAGAGTAAAATTCTGACGTCGTCATCTCGCCGCCAATAAAGTTCTCGGACTGCCTAGATCTATATCTGACGCCGTCATGTGTATTTCTGCTCCAGGCCGTCACCAAATTTACTCTTGACGCTCTAATTCTGACGCCGTCACATTTTCTCTGGGCCGTCATCCATTTTGCTCCTGACGCCGTCATAAAATTCTTCTTGACGCCGTCAGGTACTGTTCCCAGCAAGGAAAATCAAGACTTTGCCGTTTTTTTCACTTTTATGCTCCAAAAACGTCCAAAATGCTTCTTTTTCCAGAATTCACTCACAAAGTACCTAAAATCACAAAAGGAACGATTTAGGGCAATATTTTAACAAATAAATTCCAATTCCGGCTTAAATGACCCCCTAAAAATGGTTCATTTTTCGCCTCATCACCAAGAAATATCCATATCTTATAACATGCAAGAACTTCATTGGCGATACCCCACTTCATGTTGTGGCCAGAGGGGGAAAGCATCTTGTTGTGAGAGCTTTGCTGCCCATGGAAGTCACACCTAATGATTCTCTGTTAGATGTGAATGAAAAATGGGAATACGCCTTTGCATGAAGCTGTCTTTTATAATCGATATAAGATTGTCGAGCATTTGTTGAATAGAATATTTGACTTCAGGAACGTTGTGCTGATTGTTAATAAGAAAGGGAAGTCACCATTGTTGAATGATATTAACCCCGTATCTATTATGTTTTATTGATGGTGTATTTATAAATTACATAGGTAACATTATAAACCCTAATGTGCCTAAGCCCATAGACGAGCTCGGGCCTACCGACACATTCTATCTTCTAATACTTCCCCGCTGTCTGAGCGACGAAATCGCGAAAGCTCGAGACTAGAGTAGAAAACTCCAAATTGAAAAACTAAAACTATTTTGTTGGAGAAGATGTGTTGTGGTGCCAGCAGAGATGTCTTCGGCATGTAGCACTTCAAAAGTAGTTGTTGTGCTTTGGCAAACCTGTTGTGTTGTAGATGGGGATGCCAAGAAGATATCATCTGCTAAGCAGCAGTGATGGCTAGGTCTGTTTAGTATTTGGATTTAGGGTTAGGAGATGAAGAGGTCGTTTGTTTATGGTGACAAACGTAGGGTGTGGAAAAAAATGATATGATAAACGTTTGTTTACATTACAAATGTGGAAGAAAGGATAGATGATGGATATGTGAAAAACATGAATAGGAAATAATGTACATGAGATGTATTAAAAAAAATGCATATTTTTGTTTATTCTCACAAACATGGAATTGATTGGTGGTATGTTTGTTTATTGTGACAAACTAGTGATGGAGCCATGTTAAGAGAAAACTGAGTAAATTATATTAACATTTTTGGGAGATAGGTAGGTGTGACGGGGTGGTACAGAGGCTTCAGCTCATGGCAGCTGACTAGGTCTTGGATCATACTCGTTCTGAAACCATGTTTAATGATGTTAACCCCGTAACTATTATGTTTTATTGATGGTGTATTTATATATTACATAGGTAAATATATAAACCCTAATGGGCCTAAGCCCACAGACGGGCTTGGGCCTATCAACACATTCTATCTTCTAATAGTTTAGATGCAAGATGTATTGGATATAAGCCATCATCGTTCAATCGTAACACATCCATATTGAAATTACAAAGCAAGGACTTTATGCCATCTAGAAAGCCTAGTGATGTTGCCAAGTGTAACATGTGACTCTTTTCATTCGGTAATGTCTCAAGCAGATTTTCTGCTACAACTCGCAACATACCTGACATATAAAGTGTAGAAAACTAGAATGAGGATTGAATAGTTTTACCGATTAAAACTTCTTCTTAAAGTTATAGATCGACTTATGTCAATCTATTTTTAACGTGTTGGATATTGATAGTAGTAAAGCATATAAAAACTATACTACGAGAGAGAGAGATAGAAAGAAACAACCATAACACAAGTATTTATAGCGGTTCGGCTACAAGGTCACCTTCCTTGCCCTACTCAACTCCCCAAGTCTCGTACTTGAGTGTTCGTAAACACTTCACAACACAAACTCCTTTCACTGGCGGATAAGCCTTCATAACGTCGTTTACACTTTATCCAATACAAAGCTAGATATCGGGCTTTTCCACGAGGTAAAGCCAAACCTTCTTCACTGATACGTGGGAATCGCACAAGGCTTTACCTCTCGAGGGATCTCGAGAAGCTTATAACCCCCACCAGGCAGTGTACCTGATCGTTGTTAGTATAGTGACAAGTACCGGGGGATTGATCGTTCAACTCAGGAATAGTGTCGGTAGGATTAGAAAGCCTAAAAACTAGATCTAGAGATGAGGGATGATTCTTTTTGTATTTTTTTATATTTTATGAAAGCAATTAAAAATGTCAGTTTTTGGAAGAGTGGGCGGAATTAGTTGCTAATCAACTAACCCAATAACTAAGATGCAATCAAAATAAAATAACAGAAATAAAAATAAAGCTAATTAAACTAGTGGTGTGAACAATAATGGGGAGAATTGTGTTTACTTAGGTTTTATTACTCCCTAGATATCTTTTACAGGTTGATAGTTTGTTACAATTGCATGGATGACGGGTTATATTCCTTAATACCATTCGTGGGGTGGCGTACGTACTTCCCCAACTCTATAAGCTCCTACTTCACTCCTATGTCGAGCCTGCTAGAAGCTCCTAACATGGGATCATTAGAATTCGCTCATGCATTAAATACAACCATAATAACCTAGTACGCATTGGTTCATGTTTCTTAAGACGTTCAAGCATGTTAACTATGGAAGTCTGCCAGTTTTCTTAAACCTAACATCGAAATCATTCATCCGTAACAACTATAAACAAATAATCAACCCATAATTAACATCTAGGTTTCAATACATCTAAGCAAACACACAAGAGATCTAGCCTAGCATGTTAAATTCAGGACAATCATAAGATATATTCAGGCAACACATAGACATATTGATTGAATTGAAAGAGTACTTATCTCAATTGAACATGAAAGTTTTCAAAGGGTAAAAACCCTTGAAAGAGCAGTAAAATTCGTGCTAGGGTTTCTCCAAAGTTATACCCTACTTGTTCCTCCTTTAATGAATGAAAATTGTAAAACTATATATAGATTTTACAGGGTGACGGCGTGAAGAAAGAATTTCTGACGCCGTCAACTCGACGCCCATAATGAGATCGGATTACCTAGATCCAGATTTGACGCCGTCATGTGTAATATTACTCTGGGCCGTCACCATATCTTGAACCTTGACGGCCATACGTGACGCCGCCAAGTTTTCTCTGGACCGTCACCACTTCCAATTCTTGTTTTACTCTTGACGTCGTCACATGAAGACTCTTAACGCCGTCAGGTACTGTTCCCAGCAAGGAAAATTAAAACTTTGCTGTTTTCTTCACCTTTATGCTCCAAAAATGTCCAAAATGCTTCCTTTTTCAGAATTCACTCCAAAAGTACCTAAAATGACAAAAGGAACGATTTAGGGCAATATTTGATCAAATAAATTCAAATCCGGGCTTAAATGACCCCCTAAAAACGGTTCATTTTTCGCCTTATCAAATACCCTTACACTTGAGATTTGTTTGTCCTAAAGCAAATGCGCTTTTATTCTAATCAAAATACAAGTTAGGGGTCATTTAACACTAATATAAAAGTAATTACAATAAATAATCGTTCCACTAAAGACCAAAGACAAGCACGGAGGTCATACACTAGCACCTCAAAAATAGTGTTTAGATACTCACATCTCTCGGGTGTAATAAAGTATATATCACAATATGAAAATGGAAAACATCTCTCACTACCTGTCATAACAAAATAGATTACCATAGGCTTGGGAAAGGATCAAACCTCCACCACATGGCGTAAGCACCTAGGATAAACTATCAAAGAGGTCTTTTAAAGGGTTGTAACGTTAGGTGTAGGGATATGGAATACACGGTTTTGTTGGATATAGGCAATCTTTACTGGTGGCGAGTTAATAATCTTGGTTAATTACATGTACAATATGGCGTTGCTAAGCAAAGACTAGACTCGACTTAAGCTAATAAATCAAAAATAACAAAAAACATAAAATAAACATAGAATGAAACGGGATGGTAGTCCGTATGTTTTTTCTCTCTTTTCTTTTTTCTATTTTTTTTCTTTTTCTTTATTTTTTTTTCAATTTTTATTTATTTATTTATTTATTTATTTATTTTGCATACACTCTTACCCTACCATCTAAAATAATACATCATAGGGAATGAACATTCCCCTTACACTTGAATTTTTACATACTTTACAATAAACTAATCTAATGACTCGAATCAAGATAATCAAAATACTTGGAGTACTTTTAAGATTAACGCACACATGGGGGTAATATATGATGTTCTTCCCTATTACTCCATAACATTAGTACTTTACCCATGAGTCCCACTCGTCCCAAAACAATATGTACAAGATATGACTTGACTTAGCAACCATGTAATCAATTAGATAATTAACTAAGGGTTTAACATGTAACAATAATGCACTAAAAATGAGTGCATACACGGAAGGCTAAGGCGATTTGGGTGTACATTTAAGTGGGTTGTAAGAAATTCTTCCTTTAAGTAAGATGCTTAAAGTTAGAAACAAAAAGATAGGCTCGAAGGGGTGTACTAGGGGTTTCGTGTACTAAAAATGAGTACAACGCTAAGGTGCGGGAAAAATTAATTGACTTAACTAGCCAAGTAATATGACTTAAATGGTCAAGTAATTATGATACGGGTTTAACACAAGGGTGATCCTAATGCCTCTTATCATGTAGTAAATCCTACTACACGAATGTAGTCTCACTAGCGGTCTCGACATGCATCACTAACGCAAGTTCTAGAATCTAAATGCTACCGGTACACTCATAAGCACTAATATTAAATGTTTTTCCTATCAAATCTAAAGGCGAACCTCACATATTTGGGTGGAAAATTTTTCTGAATAGTACGGTTTTGTGCTAGTCATACAACTCCTATCCATGAGACGCTTGCTAAGGCTAAAGTTTCACTCCTAAATGTTGTAAAAAATTTTAAATTTGGCGCTAAAATTACACTAACAAGTATTTCTCATAGTTTTATTACACACCTACCATCAAACAAATAAACTCAAGTGAAAGTGTATCCTATAAGGTATCATCATTTACCCTCCCCTTACACTTAGGATGAACATTGTCCCCAATGTTCAATTAAAGAATGTAAAAGTGAAATAGGTAAAAGAATGAAAACAAATACTCCCCTGATTCGTTCGGTGTGGATAGTGTGATAACAAGGTTAGATCTTCCCCCAAGAAAATGAACAATCAAAGCTTCCCTTCCAGAAATATAAATCATCTTCTTGTCATACATAACCTGTTAAACCTGAGAAAACAAACAAGGCAACCTCGCGTAAAGTCGGCGGCAATCTATATATACTAACAAGTCCTAGAAAACAAATTAAGATATAATGCTTGTGGAATGAATGTTTGCATATTTCCTGGAGTTTATAAAATTAAAGAATTAACAAAAACTTCAAGACTCCGTTAGAAAAACAAAACTAGCAAAATTTCCAGAATTTTACACATGACACCGTCAGGAGTTAACTCCTGAAGCCGTCAGAAATGACCTGCAGAAATCTTTACGTTAAGTTTTCAGAAAATTTCTAGAAAAACTTATGTCCTATTTCCTGGAAAATCCTGCAAAACATCATTATGACTCGATACAAGCATTTGACTCTAACAAATACTAATACACATGTCCATTTATTATTGTGGAGAATCATGATCAATTTCGTTCTTAAAAACAAATTTGGGGTTTCCCCTTACACTTATCTTTTGCGAAATACATTTGTATGAAGTTAAGACGAAGTTAAACGACAAAATAAAGCATTTTCACAATTTAGTTTTGAAACATGATCTACCAACAATAAAAATAAAGCATGCATACGGAAGCAAATAACAATCAAACAAATAAGAATCACACAAAACATGGGTTGCCTCCCAAGAAGCGCTTGTTTTTGTTCGAGTCACGAGCCTGGCTCTACCCTTATTTAACGGAAATAGGGGAGGTTTTCCCTACACTTAGGATTAAGTGCGGGTGATAGTAGCGATACACACCATCTTGGTGGAAGTATGCCACGTGAGGAATGAGTGGTGGATGAATTATATGCTAAAAGGGCTGTGCTCCTATCATCATAACCTTACCTAATTCAATCGGGTTAATGGGTGGATTAAGATTTTCTCCTAGAAAGGGATCATTTTCTATCAACTTCGAAAGACTCCTAGTTGGGGATCCATCTTGACCTAATAAACCCGGTTTAAACCCATAATATTTCTTGTGATCAATCATAAATGGGTGATGTAAGCATGTAAGGTCATTTTCCACTCCTATATTGGCTTCCTCTCTACAAGGCTTAGAGTCCACTACCTTTATCCTAATACTACCTGGACTACATGGGTTGATGGGTGGGTCGGCTCCTCTTTTGTCTCCTAGATGTATATCTAAGGATGGAAAGTTGTGTGAAGATTGAGGTTCCGGTTCATCAACACTAGGTAATTCCCTAGAACTAAGAGTAAGGTTATCACTAGAAGTATTCAAACCTATATCCTCTAGTGGTTTTTGGTACAAGGGCTCTACCTGTATTGGGGCTCCTATAGTCTCTTCTGCATCTTTCGGGTAAGTCACGGGTGGTGTGTATTCCTCAAGTGATGATGGGAGTTGTGGGGTACTTTGTAGGTTTGTGTTATTTACCTCATCCTTCCTTATCTCAATATCATCTATATCCTCATCATGTGTTCCTTGAGATTCCAAGTCATTGATCATAAAACCTAGGTCTTTTTACTCAATATGATCATGCTCGGCTAAATCCTCCATAATTGTTTCTTCAAGTTGTGATGTATACAAACCCATCAATTCATTGAACTCATGGTTCACGATTAGGAGGCTTTCCTCAAAATTTTTCCAAAGGGTCTTACTAAAAGGAATTGATCCTAACAATGATTGTTTAATATAGGCCACACATGCGCATAACTCATCAAACCTATCAAACTTTACACCCATCTCCTCTTGTATATATCTAAGATCACTTAAAAATTCATTGGAGTAACAAGAAGCAAATCTATCCGAGTAAACTAATTGTTCCTCATTTATTAATGATCTAAATGGAATTTCATCCGCCATCGAGACAAATGAAAATGGTTTTACAAACAAAGGCACAAAGAAGAAGATAGACTAAAGAAAACCTAAAAATAAAAATAAAAATCTTACTAGAAAGGAATCTAGCAAGTAGACCTAATAAAAAGAAATCCTGACCTAGACAATAACTATTCCCTGGGCTGCGGCGCCAAAAACTTGATACGTGGGAATCGCACCAGGCTTTACCTCTCGAGGGATCTCGAGAAGCTTACAACCCCCACCAGGCAGTGTACCTGATTGTTGTAGTATAGTATCGTGACAAGTACCGGGGGATTGATCGTTCAACTCAGGAATAGTGTCGCTAGGATTAGAAAGCCTAAAAACTAGATCTAGAGATGAGGGATGATTCTTTTTGTATTTTTTATATTTTATGAAAGCAATTAAAAATCTCGATTTTTGGAAGAGTGGGCGGAATTAGTTGCTAATCAACTAACCCAATAACTAAGATGCAATCAAAATAAAATAACAGAAATGAAAATAAAGCTAATTAAACTAGTGGTGTGAACAATAATGGGGAGAATTGTGTTTACTTAGGTTTCATTACTCCCTAGATATCTTTTACAGGTTGATAGTTTGTTACAATTGCATGGATGACTGGTTATATTCCTTAATACCATTCATGGGGTGGCGTACGTACTTGCCCAACTCTATAAGCTCCTACTTCACTCCTATGTCGAGCCTGCTAGAAGCTCCTAACATGGGATCACTAGAATTCGCTCATGCATTAAATATAACCATAATAACCTAGTACGCATTGGTTCATGTTTCTTAAGACGTTCAAGCATGTTACCTATGGAAGTCTGCTAGTTTTCTTAAGCCTAACATCGAAATCATTCATCCGTAACAACTATAAACAAACAATCAACCCATAATCAACATCTAGGTTTCACTACATCTAAGCAAACACACAAGAGATCTAGCCTAGCATGTTAAATTCAAGACAAGCGTAAGATATATTCAAGCAACACATAGACATATTGATTGGAATTGAAAGAGTACTTATCTCAATTAAACATGAAAGGTTTCAAAGGGTAAAAACCCTTGAAAGAGCAGTAAAATTCGTGCTAGGGTTTCTCCAAAGTTATACCCTACTTGTTCCTCCTTTAATGAATGAATTATAAAACTATATATAGATTTTACAGGGTGACGGCGTCAAGAAGGAATTTCTGACGCCGTTAACTCGCCGCCCATAATGAGATCGGATTGCCTAGATCCAGATTTGACGCCGTCATGTGTAATATTACTCTGGGCCGTCACCATTTCTTGAACCTTGACGGCCATACGTGACACCATCACGTTTTCTCTGGACCGTCACCACTTCCAATTCTTGATTTACTCTTGATGCCGTCACATGAAGACTTTTGACGCCGTCAAATACTGTTCCCAGCAAGGAAAATTAAGACTTTGCCGTTTTCTACACTTTTATGCTCCAAAAACGTCTAAAATGCTTCCTTTTCCAGAATTCTCTCCAAAAGTACCTAAAATGACAAAAGGAACGATTTAGGGCAATATTTGATCAAATAAATTCAAATTCGGGCTTAAATGACCCCCTAAAAACGGTTCATTTTTCGCCTTATCATTCGCCTAAACTTTATCCGGTATAAGGCTAGATATCGGGTCCTTAGCACGGCGGACCAAACCAACACAACTAGCACAACAAGACTAAAGTAACTAACGTCCTTTTACACCTAACGACTCAATATATTTACAACACCCTTTTGAGAAGAAGAAAGAACAAGATGCACTTCTGTGATCTTGGAGGAGAATAATGCTAGCAACTCATATCACAAGCTTGTAAGTCTTCGAGAGATCGTGATCTCGCCTTTTAGAAGGAACCTAGAGAATCACAAAGAAAGACTACATAAAAGATCCTTGGATCTGTGGTTAGAGAGTTTAGAACATAGAGAGAAGGTATGTCTAAAATGGGTGAGGGATAAGAGAGAAATGGCTCACTATTTATAGGTAATTCTGAGCACTATTCACCCGGATTTGGCGGATCCCTTCCCTAAGGGATTCGACAAGACAAAACCCAGGGATCCGGCTATCTGGTATCAACAGTTCGAATTTTGGGTTACATTTTAGGGTTTTGGGTTATGGGTTATGATCCATGGTTCATGCGATGTCATGCATTATGTCAAATACGTCTTGGGTCATGGGTTATGGAATTTGGGTTATGGGTTATGGACTTTGGATCATGGATCATGGGTTCTACCCATTATGAAGTCATGCATGATGTCATGCAAATAGGTTATGGGTTATGGATCAAGCTCCATGGGCTATGGGTTATGGACTTGGTTTTTGGGTCCTGGATAGTCCAAGTCTTTTCTAGTTTATTTTCACAAGTAACATGTATTTTATAAAATGTAAGTAACTAAGTTACTTAATTGTTTTTATAAAATGGTTTTGGTTTTATGTAAACTATTTAACTAAACATGTTTGATGATATATTTGTTTAGTGGATTGAGTTAGTAAACTATTGGCTCAAAACATTGCGTATTTTATTTATCTTGTTAGAATGATTTTACATTTGTTATCGACAAAACATTAGAAGATCGTAAAATATAAATAAATGTTTTTAAGGTTCATTTGTATTAACAAAAAGCATCTTGCATAGATAGAACAAGCAACCCCCAAGAACGATAGAAAGAAATTGAAAACACAATTAAGTTAGGTAGTAAACGTTTTCAAATGGTATCAATATCTTTTCCAGTAATTGCAGCATGTAGAATAGATTATGTTTCTTCGACATTTTCAGCATCTCCATTCTAGCTGGTGCTATTGCTACCCGGAGGGTTGGAGCTATTACTCAAACTTCTAGTTTATCCTGATTCGACAAGTATTTTTGTTAGCTTAAAAAAATTAACTTTAAACTTCTTACAGAATAATTCATACGATCTTGATAACAGTAAGAAAGAGTATTTAAGTAATACCTTTATTTTTCCTATTAATCGCAACACGTAGAATATCTTGTCTTGTTTCAACATGTCCATCAGCTTCATTCTGGCTAGTAACAAGGGAATGGTTTAAGATCTTTTTCACAATGCGAGTGTTCCCTAATTCAACAATAAGATATAATGGTTATTAGAAGATGGAATGTGTCGGTAGGCCCGAGCCCGTCTGTGAGCTTAGGCCCATTCGGGTTTATAAAGTTACATATGTAACTTATAAATACACCATCAACAAAACATAATAGTTACGGGGGTAACATCATTCAACATGGTGCCTTATGCTTAAACGACCACTTAGAGTGAACCATATTAATATCGGAGGGCCTTGGCATTAGAATCCAAGTACCATTTTTAACTAACACATTATATTCATCGTGCATAACATTACGCCAGTGAGGGTTTTGTAAAGCAAGAGATGGAGATTTAGGGATGGGAGAAATGGAGAATGTATGTAGAGATAAACGATCAATGGGTTTGACAATGCCCAATTGAGACCTAGTGACCATGTGGTGAGTGTGAGGTGGTTCATTGGCGGGTTATGGGGAAGGGTCGAGGTGGTGGTTTTTGTTAGGTCGTTAGTGGGCTGGGGGGGGGGGGGGGGTTATAGTATTGGGTTGAGATTGGGTACTATGGTGGTGTTGTTGGGCCTGCGGTGATGGGCCAAGAGTGGTAACCGAGTGTATAGGGGTGTAACAGGGAGCTGTTGGGTTGATTGATTCATGGGTTGGGTGTGGTTTGGGCCTGGTTTATTTGGGTATTGGTTTGTTGTGGTTGTGTGTATGGTTTTGTGATCCGTTAGTTAGAGGGTGTAGAGGAGGGGTGATGAGATTAGTAGGAACGTGTTTAAAGAGTTGGGAGGGTGCGGGTTCTAAGAAAGTGCATGATGGTGGAGATGTGGGTGTTATGGATCGGTAGGGAAACTGTGTTTCATCGAAGGTGACATGTATAGAAAGCATGATTTTGTTTGTTTCAAGGTCTAGACAACGAAAACCATGATGATAGGCGGGAAAACCCAAAAAGATACATGATGACGTATAGTCTATATATTGGCCACAAACCCAAATATTAAAACATTACTAAGGCCTAAAGCCACCATGCGTGGGCTATTATAACTTGGGCCGCATCAATAATAGGAATGGGCTCACGCAAGCCCAACCAAACTATATACGGAATAGATAGAGATCTTCTATCTATGGAATGGATATCCTTAACCCGGATAAGCACCATGTGTGCGAAACGTAAGGAGCACGAACCCTACAAGGATTCTGCGCCTATATAAGGAATGACATAATTCTCATTCAAGGTACGATTCACAAACCCTAAAACTCTTTACGAGAACCCTAAATCGATTACTTACTCTCACGCCGGAGTCTAATCGTGGGAGACAATCCCACGATAAGCCTAACGGTGTTGTTTATTTTCTTAGTGCGCAGGTTTCAAGCATTAAGAAGCAAATTGGTACGAGAGCAAGAGCCCATAATCAGGAACGCCTAACTTTTGTATCAACAAGTGACGCCATCCGTGGGACCCTACTAAGAACTAAGGAACTAGAATGACGAAGAATAAGAATTCAAGCCAGCGGACTCCGCAGTTGGAAAAAACACGTGACCCCCAGAGGAAGAATCAACAAGATTCAACCCCTAGGCAAGCTGCTGGGACAACCAGCGCACCTGGTCACCAAGAGGCAAGTACAACCCAACCTCTTCCAGTGGTAGAACTGCCTATAAGGACTACCCAAACCACAGTGGTCCCAAGTGTTGAGGAACTCCAGCGCACCCTCTTCACTACTCCTCAGCAAACCGTACCTACAGTGGACAACACTGTACCGCCAGGCGCGCCTAACCGAGATAGGGCACCCAACACTGAGGCAAATATTCTTGCAGCAACTGAGGACACACCTGACCTAATATTGGGAAATTTTGTATCCCAAAACTATGAAACTCTGACTGCCCTCATGCAAGAAGAAGCAAGAAGAAGGTCGAGTGCGAGCCTTCAAGCCCGGCACAATTTTGGTCCTGAACGCGAACCATCACCACCGCGCCACCCACGAGGGAGACGCACAGATAACGAAAAACGTACTACTAACCACGATAGGCTAGGTACGACGTCTGATTCACAGTACTCAGAGGAATATGAAGAAAGTGAAAGGCGCACTAATGTTCACTCCAGACTTGGCAGTCGAGGGATACAAGACCGATTAGGACCTCAGCATTCACCAAGCCAAGGGTCCTCCAAATCTGGGAGTAAGAGAATTCACGACAGGTTGGGGAAAAGAATGTCCCCAAGTGAAAGCCCCTCAAGCTCTTCTTCTGAAAGAA
Source organism: Artemisia argyi (assembly GCA_030686995.1). Taxonomy (NCBI): domain Eukaryota; kingdom Viridiplantae; phylum Streptophyta; class Magnoliopsida; order Asterales; family Asteraceae; genus Artemisia; species Artemisia argyi. The sequence goes on along the minus strand of CM060697.1, from coordinate 160,321,863 downwards.
GCCGGCTCAAACGCCGAAAAAGAAACTACTCTTCCTCCAGTGACTCCTCGGACAACGAGGACAAAGAAACAAGACACTGGAAGTCAAGAGGAAGACGTTGCGAAGAAGAAAATGAAGACATGTCTCTTCCATGGCGTCGCCAGAAAGTTGATGCGTTTACACGACGCATCAGCGATTACTTCGACCACAAAAGGAGGCGCATGCCCACTAACGTAAAAACATATGATGGAACAGGTGATCCTGATGATCATCTAAAAGTTTTCGAATCAGCTGCCACTATCGAAAACTGGCCGCAGCCTGTGTGGTGCCATATGTTTAATTCTACATTGGTGGGGAATGCGCGCACCTGGTTTAGCAAACTCCCACGACGAAGCATCGGCGGGTTTGAAGAATTACGGAAAGCATTCCGTCTCAACTTTACCCAGAGAAAGAAGTGCGCTAAAAACCCTGTTGAACTAGCCAGAGTGAAACAGCGCCAAGGGGAATCAACCAGTGCTTTTATAGAACGCTTCAAAAATGAGTGCATACAGGTCAAAGCATGTCCCGAAATTCTAAAAATTTCAGGGTTCATGAATGGGATTAACAACCCAGAACTTATCCGGAAGCTAAATGACAAAGTTCCCCAAACTTTCGATGAGCTATCAAAGCGCACAAGATCCTTCATACAAGGAGAAGCAGCCGCTGCGGACAGCAAAAAGGGTTACTCGAATTATAGGCAACAAGAACAGCCTAGGAGACAATCCAACGATCAGAATAACAACCGCAGTAGGAATTACCGCAGTGGAAGAGACAATGACAAATATACCCCTCTCACAAAAACGCCGAGAGAAATATTTGTAACAGAAGGTGCAAATTTCCCAAAACCTCCACCAATGCGTACCGCAGAGGATAAGCACGTAGGGAATGGATACTGCGAATACCATGGTCAAAAAGGCCATACAACTAACGAGTGCATCCAGCTACGACAACTAATTGAAAAGTTAGTAAGGGAAGGCAGAATGGACCACCTCGTAAAAAACATCAAAGAGGGAAAGGACAAACAAAGGAACGGGGGCAAGAAAGAGCCTCCCAAAGAAAAAGCTGACATCATATACATGATACAGTCATGGCAACGCAAGATAAAACAAAAAGTCAGTCAAAAATTCTCTCCAGAAAAAGAGATATCTTTCCCCACTCTAGCTGCGGACAACGCAGTGGTAGAACCTCTAACCATTGAAATACATACGGGGGGACATGATATCCACCGCATGTACATTGACGGAGGAGCATCCACAGATATCCTATATGATCATTGTTTCAAAAGACTGCGACCTGAAATCCAAAGTCAATTGATACCAGCAACAACGTCGTTGACTGGATTCACAGGACAAAAGATTTGGCCTATGGGGCAATTGCGCTTGCTAGTAGTTGTAGGAGACGAACAACACTCAATAGCAACATGGATAAATTTCATGGTAATCAAGTCTCCCTCACCATACAATGGCATCATTGGGAGACCTGGAATATCATCCATGCGCGCTGTGCCATCCACAGCACATGGGATGCTCAAATTCCCAGTGGAAGGAGGAGTCGTTACCCTCTACAACACAACAGTACTACCAAAAGAATGCAACGCAGTAACCACTGAGGTGGAGAATATTCCAGAACAGCGCACAGAAAAAACACCAAACCTAAAGGTTGCTATTCACCCCGATTACCCAGACCAACAAGTTTCGATTGGAGGATCTTTATCTGACAAAGGTAAAGCAGCCGTGTGCGCACTCTTGCAAAAGAACCTAGACATCTGCGCATGGGAACCAAAATACATGACAGGAGTGCCACGCTCTATCACAGAGCATAAGCTACAAATCCGACAAGGATATCTCCCAATACGACAGAAGAAGCGCGGCCAAGCCCCAGATCGTGCAAAAGCTATTCTGGAAGAAGTACACAAACTCGTAGACGCAGGCATCATGCGCGAAGTGTACTATCATGACTGGCTCTCTAACCCAGTGATGGTAAAAAAGAGCGATGGCAGTTGGAGAATGTGCGTGGACTTCACAGACCTTAACAAAGCATGTCCACAAGACTGCTATCCACTGCCAGAAATAGACTGGAAGGTAGAATCCCTGTGCGGATACCCTTTCAAATGCTTCCTAGACGCATACAAAGGGTATCATCAAATTCAGATGGCAGTCGAAGATGAAGAAAAAACAGCTTTCCACACCAGTCAAGGAGTTTACTGCTACACAAAAATGCCTTTTGGCTTAAAAAACGCAGGCGCAACATACCAACGATTGGTGGACACAGATTTCGAGAAACAAGTGGGTCGCAACTTGGAGGTCTACGTTGACGACCTTGTCATCAAAAGCCACACAGAGGATGAATTGGTGCGCGACATCGAGGAAACGTTCAGAACATTGGGGCAAATAAACATGAAGTTAAACCCCCAAGAAGTGCACCTTTGGCGCAACCGAAGGTATGTTCCTTGGATACTTAATAGAACCTGATGGAATCAAGCCTTGTCCAGAAAAAACAAAGGCTGTTATTGATCTCCCCTCACCGCGCACACTCAAAGAAGTCCAGTCATTAAATGGAAAACTAGCAGGGCTAAACCGCTTCTTATCTAAGTCAGCAGACAAATCACTTCCTCTCTTTAAAACACTCACGAAGTATACTAAAAAGGGAGACTTTCGTTGGACCGAAGAAGCAGAAGAAGCTTTCCAACAACTAAAACACCATCTGGCATCTCTTCCAAAACTTGTCTCACCGCGACCAGGGGAAGAGCTAATCATGTATTTATCGGAAACTCATGGAGCAGTCAGCGCAGTACTATTGACAGATAGGAACTCCGTCCAGACACCCATATACTTTGTAAGCAAAGCATTGAAGAAGACAGAGACTAACTACAGCGCTATGGAAAAGCTGGTCTTAGCTCTAGTATTCGCAGCCAAAAGACTGCGCAGATACTTTCAAGCGCACCCAATAGCGGTGATCACAGATCAGCCAATCAAACAAGTTATCTCAAAACCTGACGCATCAGGACGGCTACAAAAGTGGAGTGTACTGTTAAGTGAATATAACATTTCATATAGACCGCGCACTGCAATCAAAGGACAAATATTAGCTGATTTCATTGTTGAGAAGCCAGATAGCGATAGTCCAACATCTGCAACCAAAACAGATCTGCAGGAACCCTGGATTCTGTTCACAGATGGGTCTTCATGTGTAGATGGATCAGGCGCAGGCCTTATTCTCACAAATCCAGAAGGTATGGAATTCACCTATGCGCTGCGCTTCGAATTCACAGCCACAAACAATGAGGCAGAATACGAAGCCCTACTAGCTGGACTGCGCATCGCAATCCAAATGGGTGTACGCAACTTGGAAGCAAATGTAGATTCTCGGCTAGTCGCTAACCATGTGCTAGGTGAATATGAAGCCAAGGATGAACACATGATCCAATACCTGGAAAAGACCAAGTCCTTAATTAAAAACTTTGACAGGTTCACAATAAAACAGGTGCCCAGAGGGGACAACAGAAGGCTGATGCGCTCAGCAAGATCGTATCCACAAGCTTTGTTCACCTATCAAAACAGGTATTGGTAGAAACCCTACAAAACAAGTCAATCTTGGAGATGGAAGTATCCACAGTGATAGAAGAACAAGATCCTACATGGATGACACCTATCATTGAATTCATTAACAAGGGAGTCCTACCACAAGACCATAAGGACGCTCGAAGAGTGCGGCGCACAGCGCATCGATTTGAACTACGAGACAACATACTCTATCGACGCTCTTTCTTACAACCATCGCTCAGATGTGTTGGACCTCTTCAAGCAGACTATATACTCTGAGAAATCCATGCTGGATCATGCAGCATGTACTCAGGGCCGCGATCTGTGGTAGCAAGCGCTCTACGGTCAGGGTATTATTGGCCAACTATGCACCGCGACGCACGCGATCTGATAAAGAAATGCAGCAATTGTCAAGTACACAGGCCAATTCCGCGCCGACCACAACAAGAGCTAACACCCATTACCTCACCATGGCCATTTTACAAGTGGGGCATTGACATCGCAGGACCCTTCCTAGTTGCAGCAGGAGGGCTAAAGTTCCTCATCGTAGCCATAGATTACTTCACAAAGTGGATTGAAGCAAAGGCGGTGGTGAGCATCACGGGAAACCAAGTAAAACGGTTTGTCTGGGACAACATTGTCTGTCGCTTCGGACTACCTGGAGAGATTATATCAGATAATGGGAAACAGTTCTGCGACAACCCATTCAAAGACTGGTGCGCATAATTGAACATCATACAACACTTCGCTTCAGTAAAACACCCACAAACCAATGGTTTAGTTGAGCACGTAAATCGCAGTCTAGGTGAAGGAATAAAAGCGCGCCTTGACAGACACAAAGGAAGGTGGGTGGACGAGCTCTCACATGTCTTATGGGCGCATCGCACCACAATCAAAACCAGTACTGGCGACATGCCATTCTCCCTTGTCTACGGAACAGAGGCCATCATACCAGCTGAGATAGGAATGCCAACTATCCGAACAGCAGAGGTCAACGTCACAACAAATGACGAGGAGCGGCGCATAGACTTGGACTTACTGGAAGAAAGACGTGAACGCGCAGCTATACGCGAAGCAAAGGCTAAGGCAAAAATGAAGAAGTATTATGACGCAAAGGTCAAACACACCTCCTTCAGGCCAGGAGACTTTGTATACCGCGCCAACGATGCGAGCCACGCAGAAGACACAGGCAAGCTTGGACCTAAATGGGAAGGACCCTACGAGGTCACTGATGCGCTTGGCAACGGCGCATACAGGCTGCCCGATATGGAAGGTCACGACCTAGCGCGCACTTGGAACATCTGCAATCTTAAAAGATGTTATTTTTAGGCAAGGCTACGGCCATTACACAGACACCTTTGCACTTTAGGATGTGCCCAATAAGTGTTTGTTTTTTCTTTTCTTTCTTAGGAATTGTATTTTTACTTTTTCAAAAAACTTGCAAGTATCAATAAAATGTTATGGTTTCTAGCTAACTCCATAACGTATTTCACTTTATTGCGTATATACTTATATATGTCGATATTGTTCTCTTATATTTTTGCCTACATGGCATGCATGCACTAATTAAGTCCCACGAAGGCATAAAGGATGAGTAAACCTACTAATTCACTCGTTGAGTAAGAGGGTTGCAAACCCATCAACATTGGATCACGCATCCTTGCTAAGCACCTTACTTTTGAGACGTTGAGGTAAGTTTTTCGAGCGCATCCCACGAAGGTTGCGCAAATATTAAGTACACCGTACAAAGCTTAGCAAATAACGAGCCAAGACACTTGGTCAAAAAATAAAACTTAGCAAACATTAATGCAAGTATATTCTTAAGTCATACACTTAATTTATACACAACAAGTTATCTTATTCCATCTTTTTACATAAAAGAAAAAGACAACTACTACATCACAAAAAAGATACACCTTGTTATTTACACAATAAATGTACAAGCCACAACAAGAAGCCTATATGCTATGACGATGCTCAGGGCTATCTTCTGGTGCAGCAGAACTCTCCGCCTCTTGAAGCTTTCTCAAGAGCAACGCATCCTTGGGAGATACGGTTGGCACACTCACAGGAACCCCATCAGACCTGGGAATATGTGCAGCGCCTACACCGCATAAGACCGCCTTGCCCACAATCCCTTTTTTCTGGGCAGCTCTCTGCGCGTGGCGCTCCAGTACCTCCTTCAGAGGAATTTCCCTCTCAAGGGCAAAAGGGTTCAACATATGGCGAGGCTGCGCAAACACTGGAACCTGCAGCTGCGACTCATCGGGCTTGAGGAAGTAGTCCGGTTGCGCCTCTGCATCCTCCAAAATATGGTGCTCCAAAGTCAACCCCTCTATATTTACCTTTATGGGGTTGTCTTGGTCGCGCTCCAACCGTGCAATATGAGGCAGCTCGAGAAGTTTCATCCCCTCCATAGCCTGCACCAGCTCGTCATACGCACTCGCGTTATAGCCAGGTACCTCAGCCAAGGCCTTGCTTAATAACTTAGCCTCATGGAGATCCTCCATAGCCTGCGACCTCCCACGCTCCACAGCACACTGCACCACCATCCCAAAGGCGCCCAAAACCTTTTGGGACTCCAAAGTGCCCATATCGGCCAGGCGCAGCCCATGACTAATCAACCACCTACATCAACAAGAACAACTTGTGTTAAAGAAAACATAGCAACATAATATAATAAAGCATACAAAGCTGAAAAGGAAGTACCTGCGCTCAGCAATGGTCGACATCAGATGAGGGTATAACTCCTCATCGTACTCTATGCTCAGGCCACGCAGCTTATTCTCCTGCATCTGGACAATCTCCTCCATGCGCTCCTTGAACTTAGCAATATTCGCGAAGTGCTCCTCTTTCTTCTCCTCCAAATACCTTACTGCCCAAGTAAGGTTGGCCTTGTACTGATGAAGTTGTCCGCGCGCCTGCTCCAGCTCAGCCATCGCGGTCAACTTCTCATTGGTGACCTTCTCATTGTACACCCTGGAGGACCCCACTTCCGCCTGCGCTTCAGCCAGCTGCGCACGGAGCATAGTTATCTCCTCATCTTTTTGGGCGAGAGTGCTACTCTCCCCGACGTACCTCGTCTTCAACTGAGCCACCAGCTCAGTTTGACGCGCAGCAGTAGCAGCCAACTCATCCATTAGTTGCTGCGTAGATACGCCCTCATCAACCTTTGCCCCCTCCTCCCTGTTTTCATTCTGCGGAGGGGCCACTGTCTCCACGAAGGCTCCATCATCCTTCGTGGCATCATCACTACAAAACATGAAGGAAGCAGTTAGTACATATTACGACAAGTAATAAAAAATGACGCATGCGGAATACGACTTACATAAACGGAGAGGTCTTAGCAGCTTCCTTATCCGCACCAGGAGCGGATGTCTCCTCCTCCGCAGACGACTCTTCATCTCCGATGATATAGCGTCTCCTCTTGGAGGTACCACTGCTACCAGCCTCTCCCTTGCGCTTCAGCTCCCGCGCTACCTCCTCAGGTTTCAACACTTCCTCAGGCTTCAATATTTCCACGCTATCAGATGATTCAGCGTGCGCCTCCTCCTCCTGCGCCATCTCCACATCTGGCGTCACGCTCTGAACGGGCGTCACTTGGAGAGGCGGCGTATCTTCGTGACCAACATCTCCCATCACAGTCAGATGACCCTGGGCCGCGTCCAGAAGTGGTTGCTCATTCTCCCTCAGAGGCCGCACTCCCACAGTCACCTGCTTTGGTTTCTCTAGCTTCACCACAGCAAAAAGATCCATATCTACGCACACATAAAAAAAAAAAAAAAAAAGAAAAAAAAAAAGAAAAAAAAAGAGAGATTAGTTACTAAACGTGCGCATATAAAACTTACATGATTAGAAGCAGAAGGGACGAACACCCATCCCGACCTTCCTCATCAATGAAGGTTGGTACCTCGTTGGCACCACCGAAGTAATTGCGACTCAACCCCACATGCACCAAAAACTCCTCCGGATAAGGGTTAATGGGAATGCGGTTGGCATCAAGGGTCTGAGCATCAGTCAAACTATAGGAACCGGGTGCGGGGCGCCCATCCCTTGGCAATGTGTCTTGTGTATAAAACTCAAAGGGTGATGGAAACACCACGTCATCAACCCAGAAAAAGTGCTCCCTCCAATGCCTCAGGGAGTCTACCTTCTCAGTATAGCACTGAAGCGCCCCCAGGCGCTTCGCAAATGACACCCATCCATTCGACCACGTTGTGTGGTAGAAGGCGCGGAACAAGGCAATGGTCGGCTCTATCGCAAGTAAACGGCAGTTTACCTCAAAATTCGACACCTTAGCCGCACCTATACAGTGCAGCTGTGAGATGTGGAGACGATAGTGATTGAGCAAATCGCTCAGAAAAATAGATATCGGTACGCGGTAATTCGCGTACTTGAAAAAACGCGTGTATAGTCCTATTTTCCCTTCGGGGAAATCGGCTATACACGCATCAACATCTGGAGCCTCTGGATGCACATCCAGAGAAATGAAGTAGTCCGATGTAAACTGACGCACATCATTCTCAGTCATCGCAGAGCGAAAATCTTCTAATTGGGCAACCATTTTCATAAATTTACTGAGAAACGAACACAAATTTACCTAATAAAACAGTTACTTTCTTTGCACAAAAAATGCTTTGAAGAAGGGTGCAAGGGTGAGTATGTGTTTTTACTATGTGTTTTAGGTAAAAAGGAGGCGGTGACCCTTATATAAGGAGTCCAAAAACCCTAGATGACGCCCACGTGGATCCCACTCACAAAACGTGTGGCTAGAAACCGAAACGGTACATGCACTTTTTCCCGTTTTCCGAGAGACACGTGGACACAACCCCCGATTTTCGAGGCATTTCTTTGAAATATCTATGACTAGGTACATTGTACTCAATATTGGGCGGCAATATTTCAAAGTTCTCCCGCCACGCTTACCGCTGTTGTGACTAGTCTAGTATCCGCGGCTAAGAGCCGCGCACACTAGACTGGGGGGACATGATTACGTATAGTCTATATATGGGCCACAAACCCAAATATTAAAACATTACTAAGGCCTAAAGCCACCATGCGTGGGCTATTATAACTTGGGCCGCATCAATAATAGGAATGGGCTCACACAAGCCCAACCAAACTATATACGGAATAGATAGAGATCTTCTATCTATGGAATGGATATCCTTAACCCGGATAAGCACCATGTGTGCGAAACGTAAGGAGCACGAACCCTACAAGGATTCTGCGCCTATATAAGGAATGACATAATTCTCATTCAAGGTACGATTCATAAACCCTAAAACTCTTTACGAGAACCCTAAATTGATTACTTACTCTCACGCCGGAGTCTAATCGTGGGAGACAATCCCACGATAAGCCTAACGGTGTTGTTTATTTTCTTAGTGCGCAGGTTTCAAGCATTAAGAAGCGAATTGGTACGAGAGCAAGAGCCCATAATCAGGAATGCCCAACTTTTCTATCAACAATACATGAGTTGCACGTGGTGCAAGTTTATAAGGCGAGTGGAGGTGAGGGTAACAAAGACATCCAAATATGCATAATCGGGAGTAGTTGGGTTATTTTTGAAAAAGTCTTGTGAAGGGAATTTCATTGTTAATAGCGGTGGATGGTAGAAGGTTGAGAGGATACGTGGTCATATTTAGGGTCTCAACCCAGAATGAAGGGGGTAGATGTGCTTGAAATAGGAGTGTACAAATCATGTTATTTATTGTTCGTATCATTCGTTCCACCTTACCGTTTTGTTGATAGATTTTTGGGCAAGATGTAACACCCCTAATTTCATGATACGCAGCGGAATTCAAGCTGGGTGTTACCTCATGGCACAACAGTTATAATAATAGAAAACGATCTCTAATTTAATAGTTTATTCAAATATCAGAGTTTATAAAATGAGGTCCTAGTAGTTACAAATTAAATTAAATTGGAATTTCAAATGATAATAAAATTTATAGCCTTCTTGAGTATCCGTGCTCCTCCGCGCCGTCCTCTTTCATTATGGACCTGAGATAAATATGCTAAAAAAGTCAACACAAAGGTTGGTGAGTTCATATAGTTTATAAATAAAACAGTTGATTTCAATAGTTTGAGATTGAGTGAATCCATAGTGTTTGTATGCAAATAAGTTGAACACAAGTTTCAAGTTTAATAAACAGTGAGCCACATTGTTGCACCCATAACTTCAGTAGTTGCAGTACCGTATCATGATTACAGTACCGTATTATTGCTCTAAGTCTCATGAACTCAAACGTTAACGTGTGTGATATCATAAAAATGATATAAATTACTGACATCATAATGATGATGTAAGTAATAATGCCCCCGGGTAGGAGCTTGCCAACTTCCTATTTAATCTCAATTTATGTGCATTTGGCTATCAATCCGGCTAGCACAAAGGTTATCTATTCGGCTAACACAAATGGGCTGTCAACCTCCAATGGATCTATTCACAATATTCGCGTTCACTCGCAAGTGATTAATGGTTCATGATATGAGGGACTTTCAGTGGAAAATTTGTGTCTTAGGCAATAAGAATCAGGATAGCATACAGAAAGTACTTGTGTTCAGCATGTTATAAGTTTCAGTAAACAAATAAAGTGTTTTGTAAATCGAGTAGAATGTTTATGAATAACAAACAAGATTTGTAAGTAAAACGAGCATGTATTTCTCCCAAAGAGTTTAAAATAAGAAAATAGAGGGGTTATAACTCACCTTGAACTAATGATATCAAACTGTATAGCGGAATCAATGAATAAGCTGGGGAAACCTCTACTCGCAACCTAGAGTATGATATTATGTCTTAGTTTCTAAAACAACGAAATGAATATATACACATGCTTTATATAGTTATTACATTCATTATGCTTGGATGTTTAACGTTTGTGAGTAAAAGTGGTCAAGTATTAATATTTGTCACGTTACGGGTTTCTAGTTATTTTAGTTTTTCCGACTTAATTTATACATCATTTCTAAACCATAAATGATCACGACTTGGTTTTTACGTAGTCGGGAAGGTAATTGAATGTACTAAACAGATTATTGAGTCCTACTGCCCCAAAATTTATTTAACTAATGTGAAATTACTAATTTACCCTTAGATGTATGAGCTGTTTGTTACAGCTGCTTTTAGTCTCATGGAAATGGCCATAAGTTGGTCTATACGACTCCATTTTATGCCCGGTTTTCGGCCACGTTTAAGATAGGATGTTAGCTACAACTTTTATGCTTTGAACAACAGGGGGTTCTAGTCAAGTTGTATGAGTTTTACTCGTTTAGAATCTGTTACTCAGTTTTTGACACGTTTTACCGTTTTGGCTCTAGTTTATTCATACGGATGAATTACGGGGTGAGTCAAGCGGAAAAATGACCAAAAGACATAGCTCTAACTCATGTGTTTTCACCTAAGTTTCTCAGTGCACGGATTTTTCCTAGAAATTCCATTTATACCCTCCTATCCAGTTTCTGTTTTGCAAACATAGTCCTTACGATGTTTCTAGTGTTTTAGTCAGATTTTCCAAGCATAATCAAGTATAATAAGCATATAGAAAATATTACATATATGAAATACTAATATTAACAGGAATCAAAGTTAGATATATGAGTTTGCTTACAATCCTTGTTAAGAAATTAAGTAGAACCAAGATCTAGAATCATTAAACTAAATCCTTCAACAAAATCCCTGGCTTCTAAACCTTCTACCCATGTGTAGTAACCCTTTGCTAGCCTCGATATAATCCTTGTAGAAACCTTATGAATTCATCCCTAGAACCCTTGTGTAGCTCCTAATTCAACCATGGAATGATCAAAACATCACTAGATTTGTGTAGAGAATAACTAGGCCTTTAACTTTGTAGTATAACTTGAAGATTGAAATTAAAAGAAAAGTGTTTGTGTTTGTTTTTTGTTGTGAACGTCTACAAGAGGGGGTGGGGTATTTATAGGACCTTGAGGAGGTTAGTTTGCACTAAGGTGTGGTCTAGAATGAAAAACATGATACATACTTGGTTATTTTTAGGCCTTAAATCTTTCTATGGCTTAAAAGGATACACATGAATGCTCTAAATGTTCTATGGATCCCACCAAGCCACCAAAACCATGGTGATTAACCTATTGGTTGTTCATAATGAGTGGTGAGTGACTAAATGGGTTGCCTTGTTATTATCTTGTTTTACGGAGGTCGTTTAGTCCCGGTAATCGATTACTGTAAGTCCTAAATTCACGAAACTTAAAACTAGGTATCCTAAAAATATGAAACTTATAAATATATTAAAACTTATCAATATACTCTATATTAGCATATTAAATGAGCGGTAAGTTAGTGCATAGATACAAGAGTATATGTAGAAACAATACACATAATAGATGAGAATAAGGAAGAGAAAGATCACAAAAGCACACTGAGGCCGGTCCCTTAAATGCATGGACGATCCTTTATTGTAAGGGACCGTTGAAATGCTTGGGGACCGCCTACAGAGGGTTAGACAGAACATATTTTAACTTAGCATGCATAAAAGTTTTCATTCATAAGAAAGTCACAATAAAGAGTGATCATTACAAGAAAGTCCTACATAGCTAGTCCTATTTCCAGTCTAGTCTTCAAGAGTAGGTCCGGTTTTATTGTAGAGCATGCATACTTTGTCTAAGATTTGTGGGGATAAGATGGTAGATGAGTGTTGCTTGAAGGGTGTGAATGCCCGAGTGACAAGAGAAGAGATATGATAAAGTCAAGATCATTCTTCATATTTTGAAAGTGGTTGCAGTTGTACAAGCAATAAACGTAATAGCCCTCATGGGCTTCCACTTGGTCAAGAGAGGGATGAGACATGGTTGGAGGATGAAGCTTTTGAGAGAGGATGATATTTAGGAGATTCAAGTCAACAAGATGAGTAAATTCTTGAGCCTTGATTGAGTGTAGAGAGTTGGGATTTGGCATTTGAGGTGTATATGATGGTTGTATTTAATGATCTTGAGGGGAAATGTTTGGAGACACATTGTGAATGGATGGAGACTCATTTTGAGGTTGAGAAGCAAAGAAGGAGAAAGATAAAGAAGATGCTTCCTTGTGGGATTTTGGTTGTGGATTGTGATTTGGATTGTGATTGTTTTAGTTGCTCATGAAGTTGCCTAAGGTTTGTTTCTTCATCTAAATTGGTTTGACTGACATTTTAGGTTTTCTAGGGGATGACATTGTGAGGAGATAAGAAGATGAAGTTATGTTATGAGTTTTTGAGGAAGAAAATGATAGTTTAAATAGGAATGAGAGGTGCTATCTTAGGCAAAGCATGCATTTTATGGTTTCAAAATTCAAATTATGTTTAAGTATTAAAGGAAGTGTAGGTTAGACTAGGACGTAAGCAATTAGGATAGCAAGATCAAGAAAACAAAAGACATAAAGACGACAAACAAGATATGGTGGACGGTCCCATAAATAAAGTGACAGTCCTTTAATTGTAAGGGACCGTCGAGTGATAAGGGACCGCCGTCAGTAGGTTTCAAAAATTTTTAGAAGAAAGAAAGTACTAGTGTGTGCCTACATGAAACATATGTGGAGGTGTGATTATCTCGACTCTAAAGAAATAAAAACCTAAGAGATAATCCAAAGTCTCCTTAGTTTAATTTTGCTCATTTTTCCATTTTGGATCGCATATTTGTTATGTAATCTGATAGAGAATGTAGAGCTCATTATGCATGCATGAGAAGACGTTTTTGAGTTGTATTAATCAATGCAAGAAAACATGATTTTCCTAAAAAGATTGTGGGTATGGTTTTAATTATGTAAGAATTGTTGTTAAGATAGATAAGTTTTAAAGAAAAACTTTCCCAATTTTATTATTGTACTCAAGAGAATCCTAGACTCAGAAAAGAAGAAAAAGAAAGACTTACGAAACTTAAGAAGAAATGTGCTCCATCATTCCTAATACAAGACGAAGATAGAAAAAGGGTTCCCGTTTAAGAGGTTTGGTAAGGATGTCGGCTATGTTTTCTTCGGAAGGAACTTTTTCAATGGAAATATTACCCTTTTGTATGTTATCCCTAAGAAAATGGTGACGTATTTCTATGCGCTTAGTACGAGAATGTTGCACGGGGTTCTTACTTAAATCAATGGCTCTTTAATTATCACACATGATTGGGATGTCATCAAGTGTGATGCCATAGTCTACGGAGCTTGTTTCATTCATAGTGCTTGTTGACATGCCTTTCCGGCTCTTACATATTCGGCTTCGGTTGTGGATATAACTAGTGCCGTTTGTTTCTTGGATAACCAAGAAGTTAATCTACAACCCATGAAGGTACAAATGTCACTAGTGCTTTTTCGATACACATAATCTCCCGCATGATCTGAGTCGGCATATACTATGGTTTCTTTGCCAGTCCCCTTATTATACCATAATCCTAAGTGCGTAGCACCTTTAATGTATCAGAAGATACGCTTAACCACCTCGAGGTGAGAAGTTTTGGGATCTTCTTGGAAGCGAGCACAAAGGCATACACTAAACACGATATCTGGCCTACTTACCGTGAGGTATAATAAACTTCCTATTATACCTCGATACTTAGTACTATCTACGAATTCACCCTCTTCATCCTTGGTGAGCTTTGTGTCCGTAGTCATAGGGGTTTTCATTGGTTTTGTGTCTTCTAACCCAAATTTCTTAAGCATTTCTTTAATTTACTTATATTGAATAAAGAAGATTTCATCTTCTAATTGTTTTATTTGAAGTCCAAGGAAGAAGTTAAGTTCACCCATCATGCTCATTTCAAACTCGTCATGTATGATTTTAGAAAAATCATCACACATGTTTTGACAAGTTGATCTGAATATAATGTCATCAACATATATTTGGAAGATTATGATATTTGAATCTTTCTTCTTAGTGAAAAGAGTGTTATCTACCATTCCCATTGAGTATTCATGTTTAATAAGAAAGGCTTTTAACCTATCATACCAAGCTTTAGGAGCTTGCTTCAGACCATACAAAGCTTATCCGCTACGGGTCCTATGATCATGTCTCCTAACCTCAATGGAACTACCAAACATCATCACTACCAAAACTAGAGTGTCCTAAGACATGCTAAGAAAGTATTCAAATAAAACGATAATAGATGCGAGAAAATTAAATCAAGGCAATAACAATTTCATAATAAGGCTAACACCAAAAGGTGTTTAGCCACTCATGTTCATAAATGCAGAAAAATAAGTGTTTATCATAATAAATGTAAACATTAATTTAATACAAATCAAGTGAATGAATAAAATTATGATTATGGCATGAATTCTCCCTTGGAAATGACTTGTATGCTGGTAGAAGTTCATTCCCCTTGCTCCCTGAATTCCTCCTGACTTCTGAGTGGTGAAAAGTGAATGAATAAACTTGGAATTAGGGCTGGTATTTATAGGGCCCGACTTTACTACGGCATAGCTCTAGGGTGAGCTATGCGGGAGCCTTTGTAATTGTTAACTACGCCGTAGCTGGATCATGGGCTACGGACGTAGTTCTCATGTTAGCACTTCTACGGAGTAGTTTTATTGGAACTACGCCATAACTTCATCTTTGGCCATGAAAGTTCTTTACTGTCTAAAATGGAGACGCTCGAATGTTTGCCATGTCCGTAGAAGTCTTAAAGGCATAACTACGCTGTAGTCTATATGTTGACTATGCCGTAGATCTTGATAAGCGTTGACTTGTCTTCAGTGAGTGTTACGGTGTAGGTAGATGAGACCTCTACGCCGTAGTTAGTACAGAATCCGTATACTTCAATTATTCTCATATTAATCCTTCTAAATCCGTGTCATTTCGTTCCTATGCTCATCTTTGCCCTGAAAACATAATATAAACAAATAAGAGTATATATCCTAACATATTAATACAAAAGATGAGTAATCTAGGGGAAATTAACACTAAAATATCGGCATTATTTGATGTTATCAAATATCCCCCCACTTGAACTATACTTGCCCTCAAGTAGACCTTATTAAAATAATTTTTAAAAAGATATCTCCCGAGAAACTGGAAGATATGAATCTAAGAATTTCCTATGCTAGTATATATCAAAGCCAAACACCTCACGAAAATGGGAACAAACACTCATCCTCACTCACTAATCTATGTGTTAATTTCGGGGTGATCACTCAACGCACAGTCATAGTAAGTATTCTATCATAGGCTTGGCAGTTACACAAATCTCCACCACTAGAGCTAAGGTCAAAACAATTTTTAAAGGCAATATTGGGTTAACATATATAAGGCTATTGGTGTAGTGTTGTTATTACCATACTACGGCAAAGGCGACAAAGGCATTGGTACATGACCGGAACGCAAGGCAAGATACCAATGACTGCTCTATTCCCTCACCTAAGCATGATTCACATCTAAAGGGTAGGATAAGACATGGAATGCACAATAATGGTGTAAAATGAAAAATAGAAGCAAATAGTCTTAACCTATAACCGAGTTGCTACCACTTTCCGTTCATCCAAAGTCAAAGCTCCAAGACGCAAAAATTAGATCATAACAAGTGAATGTACCATTAGAGGACGTCATGATGGGCACAACACTTGGTCTTCAAATCTTCATAAGTGATCGAGGTGGCCTCCTCGATGCTAAATCTTTATAAGCTCGAAACATGGTAATATACATTGTTGCACCGGAAAAATAAACTATCAACATACTGAATTTCACATTATTTTATTGTTTTTTATTTATTTTATTTTTTTTCAATTACATGAAATAATAAAATATACATCCCCCACTTGAGATGAATCATACTTGGAATAATTGGGGGGTCTCAAATGATCTTCAAAGATGGGTCTTCAACGTATGCGTGATTTCTGAATCTCTTAACTCGAACCTCAAACTAGAGCAAGTGGCAACTTCTCAATCATAAACCAAGACTACACGGTAGGCTAAGGCGAATAGGTATATCGAATTTTTTTTTCTATGGGTAAGAAACGAAAGGATAGGCTCAAAAGGGTGTTTCTAGGGGTATCTTGCAATAAAGATGAGTGTAACAAAAGGGTTTAAACACGGGGTTCGAAGAGTCGATGTGACTAATCGATAAACACACACATATAGGCTATTTGGGTGATAATCCTAAAATATTGCATTCTCAAAAAGTTTCTTCCAAATGTGTCAAGTAATCCTAACACACTACTCGTCTATGGTCTCAAAATGATGTAAACGCCAAGTTCTAAAGTCTACAAACTACCGGCACACTCATAATTTCATGGATTTAGGTAAATCAGGGGAAACTGAAAAGGTTAAACCTCACCATGAGATTAAAGGTTAAATGTGCTAGGCTAAGGTCTATTCTAGTTAGGTTCGGAAAAACATGTCAAAATTTTAAAAATGTCAAAATTTTTCAAAATAAACTAGAAAAATGGGGCAAATAAAAGTTCAAGTTAAATTCTACTCCCGTCCCCCACTTGAATTGTACAAAGTCCCTTTTGTATGCAAATAAGCAATAAGAATAAAGGAGATAAGTAGAATTGGAACGAGAACTTCTCTGAAACTTGCTCTTGAAAATGATAGAAGGATCATGTTTGAAAAACGTGCCTTCGCTTTGCCTAATGAGCAAACTTCATATCCCTGAAATCATGCGACTACCGCAAGCATAAAACCTAAAAATAAAAATAAATGAAAAATAGAAATCTTAACTCACTTTCGTAGGAATCACAATTGCATTTAGCATATGCAATAAGCCTTTTAAACCACTTGGTGTCCCAAGTGGACGAGCGAAGTCTCGTGAGGGTTTACAGTGAACACACCAACAAAGTTCATTTAAAACTAATACAAGGTCAAAGCATGTTTGTTATAAAAATTTTCTAAATTTAGTTGGTATAGGAGAAAACTACGGCGTAGTGCAAATGGAGTGCTACGCCGTAGGTGGAAAAATCTTACAGACTGACACCTGGAGGGTACTACGCCATAGTCATGGAGTAGGCTACACCGTAGATTTTTCCTGGGGGAAATTCCTGGAGTGAAAACTCCAATATTAGCTCTTCCAACGTCAATCCCTTCTCTTTTATCTGCAAAAATGATTAGAACAAAACATACAAAACCCAACTATACTAATAAAATGGAAAAACAAAGGATAATTTGGGTTGTCTCTCGAAAGAGCACTTTTGTTTATTATCGACTCTTTAAGTTTGACTCACTGCTGCGACTAGTAATTCCCATTGGTCATTTCATTTAAGGTATTATTCCCTTGCCCTAACATGTCAATGACCCGCTCATCCCTCTTATACATGTCTTCAAGATCCAAACACCCTTTGTAGAAGTCCTTAATTTTTTGATATGGATAGTCATACCCATTTTCCTTGTCCTTATTACTAATCTCAAAGAGAGGCTTGGCTCTACTTAATTGCTTTTTCGTCCACTTGAAATTAGGCACTGTTCTCGACATCTTAAAAATTGTTATGTCGTTATTACTAGATAGCCACACTAGCCCGTTAATAGTATCAACTTCGACCCCCGATGTTTCTTAAAATGGTTTCCCAAGTATAACTTCTTCTAAGCCACTTTTCACAGATTTGCATATATCGTCGAATACCATAAATCTATTAAAAATAAATAAATTCCGACAAATATTTTAACATTTTTAATTTTCCCAAGAAAGTTATTTCCTAGATATTCAAGCTCCTTTTTGAAAATTTTATTATAACTTCCTTTAGACATAATGTTAACGAGTGAACTAATATTGACGAAGGGATGAAAGTCAACAAACCTGAGTTTGCAAGTGAGTTGCAATGTGTATGGATTTGAATGATGGATCCTAATTCCGGTCTCGAGAAGGCTAGGTTATGTTGGTAGAACCAAAGCATTTCCATTGTCTTCTTGAGGTGGAATTAAGTCCATAGAGTTAATTTGATGATTAGCCTCCACCATGTTCACTTCAACTCAATGTTTGTTTTCTTCAAAGTCCACAAAAACATCAATGTCTCCAATGGGAGAAAGATCATCACGCCCCAAGGCATGTCCATGCAATATTTCTTCCTTTTGAAGAAATTCCTCCAAGTCAAACTCCTCTTGTTCATGTACCTGATTCACAACATAAACACTATCCTTTTGGGGAGTAGATATTAGTTTGTTAGCGTTAAAAGCAATTACTTCCCCACCTACTTCCAAGGTCAAACTTTTTCCAAATACATCAACCTTAGCATATGTGGTAGCCAACATAGGTGTTCCCAGTATTATTGGGATTCTTTCATCCTCAACGATTTTCAAAATGATAAAGTCCACCGGGAAAACAAGTTTATCAATTTTGACTAAAACATTTTCAATAATTCCTAATGGTGTTTACATAGATTTGTTGGCCATTTCGATATCCATTTTAATTGGTTTTAAGCTCCCAAACCCTAAGCGTGTAAACATTAAATAAGACATTATACTAATGCTAGCCCCTAAATCTGCCAATGCATTACTAATTTTTAGATTACCTATCAAGCATGGCAGAGTAAAACTTCCCGGGTCTTTTTCTTTAGGGTAACTCATTCCGTAGGATAGCCGAGCATCTTTCATTGAGCTTTACCGACTTTACTTCATCAAAGCTGTTTTTTTCTTCAGTCAACACCTGCAAGCATTTAATATTGTTAAGTTTGTTTTTTATTGAATCAACTAAAGGTATATTAATCGGAAGAGATTCAAATTCATGTTTTAAGGATTGCTCCTTATCAAGTCTCCATTTGACTTTTTCGGAGAATGTCTTTGGTTCTTTCGATTCCTCTTCCGTTGACAAAACTTTAGTTTCTTCAATGGGTTGCGTCCCATTGACGTTTGCCTCAGCGTCCCTTCTCAAACATTCCTTAACAGCGTTAGCGCATTGCTCAATTTTTAGTTCAAGACTTTTAATTCCAATGTCATGAGCTTTTAGGGATGAAGCTGGGCTCTCGACAAACCATTTTAGTGTCTCCTCCTCGCGTTTTATCATTCAGTAGATTCGGTAATATACTTATACACTATTTCTTCTAAGCTATCTATCCCATTTCTGCCAACTAAGCTTTTAACTTCTTCCTTCCGATAGTTATTTTCTGCTTCATTTCTCTTTCTCCTCCTTTTCTCGAACTCGACTGCGTACCCACCATCGTTCTTAGTTAAAGTCTTCATGACTTTGTGTGTGAAATTATCCTTAGGTCCAAATCCCATTTCCATATGCCATTTGTGACAATGCTCAGCTGTCCTTTGTATGGCTTAAAGAGCCTTGTCCGGAGTTAATCCAGGAATTGGCCCTTGAGAGTCTAGAAAGTGGCGGGTGTATGCGTCCAATCCTCTATAAAAAACAAATACCTTTATTTGTTTGTTTAGGTCATTCGTAGAACATCTATAGAGAAGCTCGTTATATCTTTCCTATGCTTGATAGAGTGTCTCTTCCCTTTCTTGCACAAACCTGTATATTTTTCTTAGGGAGGCAGCAAGTTTGGTAGGTGGACAACTTTTGTATGAAGGCTTTTCGGAGGGATTCCCAAGTGGCCTTAGTTTTGACGGAAAGCCTGTTAAACCATTTTCTTGCTGATCCAGATAGAGATATAGGAAAAACTTTTATCATAAGTTTGTATTGTGAGACATTCGGACATCCAAAAATGCTCACAATGTACAAAACTTCCTCTACATGCTCTTGTGCATCTTCATCATCCTTGTCACTAGAAAATTGTTTATTTTGTAACTCCTCAATGATTTGTCCCTTAATATCGAACTTAACAGTTTCTGGTTCTAATGCTACTCCTCTAGTGTAGCTTTCATTATTCCTTTCCATGTATTGTTCCATGGTAAGGGTATCGATGCTTGTTTCTTAATGCGACTCCGTATCTGAATCTGAATGCTCACAAAAAGAAAAGAGATTATAAATAGAAATGGGAGTATTATTCCTTTTTGCACGAAATTGCCTTTCGGGATTTTCATAAGGTCTTGCCAAAAAGGGTTTGGCACTTCTGGTCTTGTATCCAGACATTATAAAAACAATAAATAAAAGAAAACTTAAATAAAAATCCTAATAGCTCCCCAGCAGCGGCGCCAAAAACTTGATGCCGGATTTACCGACCAGGTTTTATATTTATAATTTACTCGTCTACCTAAGGTTTAACTAATGCACTATCGGGCAGCGTACCCGGTCGTGTGAGGTATAGCTAATTGGTAAAGCCGAGGTCGTCCCAAGAGCTAAGGTGCGGATATTACCTAAGTTTAATGTCACTAGTTTAAAATTGGGTTTTAATGATTGATTAATTAATTAACTAAAGAAATAAAATAACAAAACAAATAATAAAGCAAGTAAATAAGCGAAGAGAAATCAAAATGGGAGATTATTGTTAAACTAATTACTACTCTTGTTATTAACATGACAAGTTTTCTAAATGTGCATCCTATCGTTTCATCTGGGGGTTTAAGTGGATTGACTCAGGTGGTCAAATCGTCTAATCCTATCTTACATCTCGCCCTATTCTTACAACCTATAATTGCTAGAGTTCGCTGGTTGGCCTTTGGCCTACGAAATGCAAGAGTCATTAAGTGCCTCTACTAACTTAGATAGTCTAACGGGATGCGGCCGGTCGGAACTTACATCCCCTCTAATTCCTTCAGCAAGTCTGTTTAGTAGGTGGTCGTTCGTTGAAATTTTCACACGGATGGTGATATTTCTATCACCAAGACACACCCTTATCCGATATGGGTCCTATGGTCAATTCTCCAAGCCTCAATGGAACTACCAAACATCATCACTACCAAAACTAGAGTGTCCTAAGACATGCTAAGAAAGTATTCAAATAAAACGATAATAGATGCGAGAAAACTAAATCATGATAATAACAATTTCATAATAAGGCTAACACCAAAAGGTGTTTAGCCACTCATGTTCATAAATGAAGCAAAATAAGTGTTTATCATAATAAATGTAAAACCTAATTTAATACAAATCGAATGAATGAATAAACTTATGATTATGGCGTAAATTCTTCCTTGGAAATGATTTGTATGCTGGTAGAATTTCGTTCCCCTTGCTCGTTGAATTCCTCCTGACTTCTGAGTGGTGAAAAGTGAATAAATAAACTCGAAATTAGAGCTGGTATTTATAGGGCCCGACTTTACTATGCGTAGCTCTAGGGTTAGCTACACCGTAGCCTTCGTAATTGTTAACTACGCCGTAGCTGGATCATGGGCTACGAATGTAGTTCTCATGTTAGCACTTCTACGGCGTAGTTTTATTGGAAACTACGCCGTAACTTCATCTTTGGCCACAAAAGTTCTTTACTGTCTAAAATGGAGACCTACGGCGTAGCTGGAATGTTTGCCACGTCCGTAGAAGTCTTAAAGGCATAACTATGCCGTAGTCTATATGTTGAAAACGTCGTAGATCTTGATAAGCGTTGACTGGTCTTCAGTGAGTGTTACGGCGTAGGTAGATGAGACCTCTATGCCATAGTTAGTGTAGAATCCACATAGGCATATACTTCAATTATTTTCATATTAATCTTTCGAAATCCGCGTCTTTTCGTTCATATGCTCATCTTTACCCTGAAAATAGAATATAAACAAATAAGAGTATATATCATAACATATTAACACAAAAGATGAGTAATCTAGGGGAAATTAACACTAAAATATCGACATTATTTGATGTTATTAGTAGGACTAGTCTTTATGGCCCTATTGATTTAGGAGTTGTTACAACATTGGTTGTTGACGGTTGTTAGCAAGGTACTAGCAGGAGAGTGGCTAATGTCCCTCAGCCCTTGAAAGCCATTAACTAACCTTAAGCGCAATTAGGGCCGATCTCTCTCTTGGGTTAGCCCTTTTGGGTTAGCCCGCTTCTCTCTTTCAGTAGGAATGAAGGAGGCGGGAAGCTAACGCTTCTAGATTGGTTGCTTATCCTTCACTTTTGGAGCGTATCACTATTAAAAAAAAAAGGTTTATGTAATCAGAAAAATGGTTAAGGTTGCGGAAACCAGAGAAAGTCGGGAACCACCTATTACCTTTTGAATCAAAGTAGTGACGAGTCGAGTATTACAAATACAAGGGGAGAAGCAAGGCTTCGTACACAGCTTCGCTTCCTCGTCGCTTCTTTCTAGCGACCAGCTTCTCAAGTGGGTGGCTTGGTAAGCAAGCTACCTTCAGCAACAGTAAAATCCCTGTCAATAATTGGCCGAATTGGTGAACATATAGAAGGATCGAGAGCTTTACAATTGCCGTTTAGCTCAATCAAATCAAATAGAGAGGTTCATGAGTGTGCATTTATACAAACACCAGATATGCATACTTAAAATGTGCCAGTAACAACAAATTAAGTAAATCATAAGGAAACAATATATATTTCTCACTTGTTTTGATAGATAAACGAATTCCTAGTATCTCACATATTTTCACAGTAAAACGTCAAAGCTTTAAAAGAAAGTATATACTTTTTTTTTGAGTTAATTGCAAATATTGTGCTTGTCTCAAAAGGTTTTAATCAGTGAAGAAACCCTAGCCCGCACTAAATTTTTTTTGAGTACCGACTACCATTCCTAAAGAACCCTAGCCTCATGCAATGAACAATTGTTCCAGTGACCTATTTAGCCAGGAGTTGGGATTCACTACACCAATTCAGG
Organism: Artemisia argyi; assembly: GCA_030686995.1. Classification (NCBI taxonomy): domain Eukaryota; kingdom Viridiplantae; phylum Streptophyta; class Magnoliopsida; order Asterales; family Asteraceae; genus Artemisia; species Artemisia argyi. The sequence goes on along the minus strand of CM060697.1, from coordinate 160,298,727 downwards.
GAAGTCTCTACCGAGGCTTCTAGCGACTACATGTAGTTGCTAGAAGTTTAGCGATTACAATTTTAACTTATAGCGATTGATCACATGCATGTGGTCGCTAGAAGTTTGCTGCACAAAAAAACAAAAGTTAAAGAAAAAGTAACTTTTAACCTAACTATAGTGACGATATGTGGTCGCTAAAAGTTAGGCGACGAAACGAAAAAAGTCAAAGAAAAAGTATAGGTTTGACTCTAACTTCTATCGACTAAATGTAGCCGCTAGAGGTTTTGAGATATTTTGTATAAAAAATTATAAAATGAGAGTAAATATAAATATAGAATTAAAAGTTGTAAAAAAAAATGATAAGGTATAATAAAGATTAAAAAATGCAAATATAACGTTGGGGACCCACATTTTTTACCATTTCTCTTTTACTTTCTTGGTAATTGTTAGATGGTTGGGACCACCGAAAGGGGACGAAAAAGCATCCACTGCGCACGGTGGTGCTAGTGTGCTATGGAGTTTCGCATGTGATGGCATCACCAGTGGTCTAACACCTAACATAGTGCCCATCCGAATAAGTTAATCTTGGAACATTTATCCCTTATTGAACAGCCACAACTTCTCAGCTAGTAATGAGAACTGCTTGGGGCAAGTTAAAGAATCACGAGTGATTTAACATACCGTACGTACAATAGGGGAACTTGAGTAAAAGTGCACTCAAATATGATATGTTTACGGTATACATAATGAACTAATTTTCTTCACATATTTTTTTGGGGCTAGTATTAGCTTCAATCAAGTAATTAGATTATAGTACGTCGAGATTAATGTTTATGTTCGCATATTACTCGAATCTAGAATATGGTAGTAGGCTAAAAAGTCATGGCGAAGGTCTAAGGTCAATGGCTGAAAGTAAGAGAATGTTAAGGTCAATGGTAGGCTAGTTGTATTCTTAATATAAATTTTACACGTCCTTATATATATATATATATATATTACACGTCCTTATTCCCTTAGAAGCAAGTAGCAACCTGTATTTGCAACTTGTACGTAATGTGTCAACTTGGACTCTTGGAGGAATTAAATTACACAATGAAGCTTCCTATACAAGCAAGAGGCCTGAAACTTCATAGCATGAACTAGGAAGTTTGGAAAAAGACTTCCCCTTCTTCCTAAAATTTATAGCCTCGATCATAAGCCTCGTTATTTATTTTTTATTTTTATTTATTTTATTTTTTTCCCCCACAATTTGAATATTATACATCCTCAAAAGATACACGTACTATCTTAATGAATTCATAATCATACCTGCATTTAAGAAACTGATTTGCGTGTTACTCCATTTCTGCACCAAACAAATTCTTTTTTGAGCAAACTAAGAATGTCAAATCTCTTGTAGGGTGCACTCAACTTATAATGCTCTTTTAATCTTTTTTTAACCTTTGACTAGAGAAGTTGCTATCATTTGATCATCAAATATCTTATAGCGTTTAGAATAATTGGATACTTGTGTTCTTGCCTCAATTTGCTTACTATATATGTGCCGATCATCAACTCTCTTTGTGTACTTGCCACATTTAATTTCTATATCTCTCTCATGGAACCTGTACAACTTCCCAACTACAATTTCCAACAAAACGACCACCTTATCACCCAGGCTAAACTTTTTAAGGCTGCCAAGAATGGCTCTGTTGATAAATTTAAAGCCGCATTAGCTAAACATGACCCACTGAGAACCTTTGTTTTATCCCAGACAAGACTCCGGCATGAAACACTACTGCACACAGCAGCCCTCTTTGGACACCACAAACTTACTGAATTCCTTGCCAGTGAATTCAAAGATCTTATAACCTTGAAAAACGATATTGGCGACCTCCCACTTCATGTTGCGGCCAGAGGGGGAAAGATTCTTGTTGTCAAAGCTTTAGTGACCATGGATGGCCCTTATAAGGACTCTCTATTAAATGTGAATGAAGATGGCAATACACCTTTGCACGAAGCTGTAATTCATAATCACGATAACGTTGTTGAGTATCTCTTAATGAGTATACCGGACTTCAGGAAGGGTGTGTTGATTGTTAATAAGATAGGGAAGTCACCATTATATATTGCGGTTGAATCAGGGAATGCTCGGATTGTGAAACGGATCTTGAACCGTTCTGAAGGTACTAGCCAGATAGTTGAGGACCATGCTAAAGCTCTACGAGATGCAATTACTCGGAAAGATACAGGTATTATTTTAGCACACTCTTCACTGCTGAGTTCTATATCTTACAATGTACTTATGAAAGCTAACTCAAATAAGGATACATCGTCGTTGTTGAATCAGGGAATACTCAAAATATAAGAAATAGCTCTAACCCTTCAGGTAGTCATAGTACTAACCAGCTGAATGGAGTTGATGAACATGTTGAAACAAAACAATGTGTTGTACATCATGCAGTTACTGGTAACAATACAGGTACTACTACAAAAATACTCATAAATGTGGCGTCCAATGAGACTTGTTCATAGTCTAACGAAAATAAACAAAAAACCACAGGGAGATGCAAGATCGTTGATGAAATAGGGAATGCTCAGAAAACGGAAAATATCTTGAATATTTTGGATTGTAGTTGTACTAGTCATAATGGAGAAGCTGAAAATTTTGAGAAGACAGAATCTGTTCTGCATGCTGCAATTACTGGAAAGGATATAGGTACCACTCGAGCATACAAGTTTATTACCAAATTTAATCTCGTTTTCATAAGTTTTCAAGCATTCAGTATTCTTATGTTTGCTAACTTACAGCTATTACTATAATTTAAATGTCAGAGATTTTGAGAATGGTAGCAGAACATGTGGTTGGGACGTTACCGGATGAAAACAGTCATCTACTGCACTTGGCAGCATCATTAGGCTTTCTAGATGGCGTAAAGTACTTGCTTCGTAACTACAGTATGGATGTACTAAGACTGAACGATGATGGCCTTTGTCCAATACATCTTGCATCTAAACATGGTCATCTCAAAGTCATCCAAGAGCTACTTCGTCACTACCCAGACGCAAGAGAGTTCCTAAGCAATAAACGTCAAAACATTCTGCATGTTTCAGCCGAGAATGGTAAGGATAATGTTGTTCAGTACATACTTAACACTGAATGGGCTGAATTTCTCCTGAATGAAGAGGACATAGATGGGTACACACCTTTACATTTAGCCACTAAAAATTGGCACCCAAAGGTTGTAAGCTCACTAACATGGGCGGATAGAATTGACCTAACGCTGGTCAACAAGGAAGGATTGACAGCACTTGAAGTAGCTGAAAAATATATGGAAGCTGAAATGGCTCCATTTAAGAAGGTATGTAAATTTAAAGTGTACATTCATTCTCTAGTGGACCATAGTATAATGCTTATCTTAATTAGAACTGTTATGGCTTCGTGTAGAGATTAACTTGGCTGGCCTTGATGTCCGCTGGCACACCACGAGCTCAAATGAAAGATGCAGATACCGTGAAGAGATTAGAAGCTGCAAAATATGAACCATACAACATGGACTACTGCAAGGATAGAGTCAACACTCTTCTGTTGGTCTCTGCACTGGTAGCGACAGTGACCTTTGCTGCTGGGTTCACATTGCCTGGTGGCACTAAGAACTCAGGTTCACATGAAGGCATGGCTTCTATGATGCATAAAATACTATTTCAGATATTTCTTATTTGTGACAGTATAGCAGTGTATAGTTCCATCATTGTGGCAGTAATGCTGATGTGGGCACAATTAGGCGATCTCAATCTATTGCTGAATTCTTTGAGGATGGCACAACGGTTGTTGGGGTTATCTCTGACGATGATGTCTTTAGCGTTTGTGGCTGGTGTGGATCTCGTTGTAACAGACCTCCAGTGGCTTTCCATGGTGATTTTGGTAATGGGAGTTTTTTCTCTTGTAGCTCTCCTAGCTCTCTTCGTCCCACTATTTTTACCGTACATGTCCACTTCCATCATCTCTCGTTACATCTCCTACTACCCCTTTAAGTTGTTGATGTTAGCATCTGAAAGTTAACAAGAGAGATGCCAATCCTATGGGAGGGAGTTACTCAAGTAAACCGTGACCTTATTGTTATTAACTAATATAAAACTATGAGAACGTTTATGATCTCAATATTTCTTGTCTTCGCTTCAATTCTGATGAAATGATATTGTTTAGCTCATCATGCTGGTTTCATTTAATTTTTCATTACACTAAGTTAAAACTTAACCACAAACGTGTTTAAATTTGTCACATATAGAAGGATCGAGAACTTTACAATGGCTGTTTAGCTCAATCAAATCAAATAGAGCAGGTGTTCAAGAGTTTGCATTTATACAAACACCAGGTATGGATACCAGTAACAGCAAGTTAAGCAAATCATAAGGAAACAATATATATTTCTCACTTGTTTTGATAGATAAACAAATTCCCTGTATCTCACATAATTTCACAGTAAAGCGTCAAAGCTCTAAAAGAAAGTATACACTTTTTTTTTATATACTTTTTCTGTGTGTGAGTAAACTGCAAATACTGTCCTTGTCTCAAAAGGTTTAAATCGGTGAAGAAACCCTAGCCCGTACTGAATCTTTTTTGGGTGCCGACCGACCCTTCGCAAAGAATCTAGCCCCATGCAATGTGTTAAAAGAAAGGGTCAACGGGATCAACAAGATTGATGGACAATCACATTCCCATGCAATTAGGGAACCGTATATTCACTTTCTATTATATCTATACTACTACATAATGTATTTGGGGCTATTCTATAATTAAAAAGGCTTAAAAATTCAGACTTTTACTTACTAATTATGAAAACAACCACCCCTAACAATCACCCCAACAATTTATAACCACTTCAACAACCATCCCCAACAACCACTTTCCACCACCCCACCTCCCTCCTCTTCACCCCAACAATCCGCCCCCGCATCGCGCGGGCACCTTTCTAGTTTCTAACCAGCAATTCACTCTTTTCCATATTTAAGTTCATTGTAAATGTGTATAAATAGGGGGTAATCCTATCATTGTAAATCAATCAAATATAAAACAGTTTTCCCATCAATTCCTTTTCAATTCTGTTTTTTTATCATGGTTGGTTCCGTTGTCGGGACCAATGAGCGTTTGCAGTGAAGGAGTGATAACATTGGAGCAATGCTCAAATGGTGCAAATACCGTTCCAGTGCTATGTCCAAATTGCAGGTGTATTCTTTGCATTTTCGAAATTGCAGGCGTTGTTCCTGTTGGGAACCTTTGGTGCGGATGTTATCTCGTTCCAAAAGTAAAATGACTAAATAAACCTAAAGTGAAATGACAAAATCTCGCTAAAGTCGAAAGTATATTAGTCAGTTCACTTAAGACTAGGACCCTTGCAATTTCGAAAAGGTAAATTAAAGGGTTGCGCTTGCGATTTAAACATACCACGTGAACGTTATTTGGGATTTACTCTTTTCTTTTTAACAAAACAGTAGGTATATAGCAACGACATCACGTGACACTCAAATTTTATGTTTTCGATGGTTGGAGCTTCTTTCTAGTCAAGTTGGTACAGTAAACAGGTTTCGAATTTGCACAAAGCTTGTTCATAAAAAATATACTCGATCAGATTTATTTCATAATAGAATTTGGCGTGTTTTATAGATTTTTGTGGCCAATTTTCTGTTGCAACCCAATTTACCGAATTCCTACACCGATGTCATTCCCCGCCATTTTTATTTTCTCCTTTATTTCATTTTACTAGATTTCTTTCTACCCAACACATCCTCATTGTAAGCAGGGTTAATTTGCATAAATCAATAACTGAGAGTGATTACAATATAAATTAAATACAAATACAAATACAATACACTAAAAAGGCTATACGGGCTTCACCTGCTACCAGTGTTTTGAAACCCGGGTTGACCGGTTCCGGCCAAAACACGGGTCAAAAAAACGCAGGTTTCTAAAACCGGGTTAACCGGTTAGACCCGCCGGGTTTTGAGTGACCCGGGTCAACCAGGTTCTCAAAATCCGGCCGGGTTTCATTTTTGCAAAATTTTTTAATGAAAACCCGGGTTGACCCGGTGGTCGAACCGGTTGACCCGGTGGTCGAACCGGTTGACCCGGCGGTTGAACCGGTCGAACCAGTGCCCGGTGACTCGACCGGGTCGATTTCGAACCCGGTTTTCAAAACATTGCCTGCTACACTCTCAATAATAGTCCACTAACAACCCGTGCAGTTGGAGCGGAGGGACACTGAACGCTCAAACCGGTCTGAAACTTATCAAACAATGCGGACGGAAGTCCCTTAGTGAAAATAACTGCATATTGATAGCGTGAGGGAACATGCAAAACGTGAACCTCTCCAGTAGCAACTTTATCTCGAACAAAATGAATGTCAATATCGATATGCTTTGTTCGTTGATGCTACACGGGATTAGAAGATAAATATACTCAAGTGACAATATCACAATAAACAATATTAGCCGCATGTAAATGGTCAATGTAGTTCCCGGAGCTGATTTTGTAACCAGAAAGTTTTAGCTACGGCATTGGTAACACCATGGTACTCAGCCTCGACATTAAAGCAAGACAAAGTATTCTACCTCTTTGATGACTAAGACAGTAGATTGTTGCCAAAGAAAACACAATAGCTTGAAGTAGAATGTCGAGTGGTCGGGCAACCTGCCTAATTAGTATCCGAATAAGCAACCAATGAAGATGTGGATGAAGAATATAGCTGAAAACCATAACCTAAAGTACCATGAACATAATGTAAAATCCTGTAAGAGCATCAAGATGAGCTCCCGAGGATCATGCATATATAGACAAATCTACTAAACAATATAAGACAAATCAGGTCTAGTGAAGGTGAGATACTGTAAGGCCCTAACAAATTCTTGTAAAGAAGTGCATACCAACCTTCGACATGATCTTGTGGATCATCTATGGGAAGACAATAACAACAACAAGGGGAAATGTAGTTTCTTTATGTATAATACTGCTATTTTATTGAAATGTCGTATTCTATTTTATGTATCGTAATCTTATTTTTAGTTAATGAACTTTGTTTGTTTTAAAAGAAAATGAAAAAGAAAAAAATAATAATAATCATGACTCACATGCACCAATAACAGTCTTAGCTAGGAGACTGTTTTAGTTATTGTGATATTATTGGGTGTGTGTTGAGGTGGCTCACTAATAACAGTTATTGGTGCCTCTTTGCGCCTAGCACTCTAAGTTGATGGTGAGGTTGGCTATAAAGAGAGAAAACTGAGATAGCGGAGATGAATTCATTGTTTTGAGGTTTCGTTATTACGTTCGGTATTAATACTAAAACTTGCAATGTTTTAATGTTATGAATGGTAAATGTGAAAAGAACACTAAATTTGGTATTATTCAACACATTTTTAAAGGACAATGCATAAATCAACAATGAACCAACTTGGGTGTAAGTCTCTTCGCGGTGTTGGCTTCTATTTTATTTTTATCTTTGGTGTTCGAGTCAGTTTTGGATTCATTTTTATTTATGTTTCTTAAGATCGTCTTAAATTAGGTCTTGTTTGGTAATTGTTGGGTAACGTTGATTGTTTTCTTTCTTGATATTGTGAGTATCGGTTAGTCGATCTAATCTTTTTGATGAACAAAGTAACTTGGCCTTTTGATATTTTCCTTTGCTGCTTAAAACTCGCTTTTCCATTTTTGTTGTTCACAATGTGCACTTTTTATTCTTCTGTGTAATGGTTGAATTATATAAGGCTAGATCAAATTAAACTAGCAAAAGAAAAACAAACAAAATTACATACACAAGTTTTACATCCACGCATTCTAATTGATTCTGCCCTTACGATTCGTATCACATAACCAATTAAAAGAAAAATAACTACCAAATTGAAAAGCCGATGCTTTTTAAGTCTTGAACCATCAAACACTACTGAGTTACTATACATCCAAAATAAGGATCCAAATAAGATTAACACAAGTTATGTTTAAGATCCTCCGTTGCTTAGAACCTCCACCGTGCCCATCAATCCACTGAAACATGTCCGCCATATTAACGAACTCCATATTATGAAGCCACGAAGATCCAACCACAATACGATTCTATTCCGTAACTCCAAAGTATATTAAATTATAGTACATGTATCATTTTTCACATGTTGCATTGTTTCTAGGTCCACTAATTAAAAAGAAATAAAACAATGTAAACATTATAAAATGTGGCCAAAACTAACAAATAACAATTATAGATTGGCTTATAAAGAATTAAACGAATATATAGGTAAACGCAATAATTTGCCGATGAGCATGTGCAAAATAGAATAGATTCATGTTGTCTCATCGCGTTTGATTCATGTCAATTACCTAAGATCGATTTTTTTTTCTTTTTTTTTTTTTTTTTTTTTTTTTTTTTTTTGGTAAAAGGTCAACGACCCGGTAAATATATTACTCCAAAAAACGTTTAAGTACAACGGATATGGGTGAATCTCATATCTCAGCCCGTTACATATGCGACAAGCTTACATAACAAGATACTTCCTATTTTCAAAACAAGAAAACAAACCATTACTCACATGATAGTAATGACTCTGACAAAAGATAAACTACTTCCTACGACCTTGGAGATTAAAACCATAAATGGCATTAAGAGCATCCAATTCCCCTGGAAGATCATAAATTTGCTTCGAATAATCATCATAGTCATACTCATCTTCACGCTCATGACCACCACCAAAAAGATTTGCTGATTCATCGAACGTGTTAAGAACCTCCTCCTCTTCACTATCCGAAACCACAACCTCACCCACCTTTGAAAATGAGTTAGCCCTCTTAGTGACAGAGGTAGACGGAATATGATGACCAGCATCATCCACAAGAGTAGCTTTCCCATCGATCAGCAGCTTTTCAAGCTTACTATTTTCTCAACAATAGGAGTAGAACCAACTTCCATTGTTCTCATAGAATCACTGACAAGCGGTTCTTGCGTATCACTCACAAGAGGGACTTGTGAAGTAGTACCAGTCGTAACCGACTCATCCTTATTAACTTCCATTGTACTGCCAGCATCCACATCCTTGTTAGTAACAACCTTAGGAATACCAAAATCATCTGTATCATCCATATTAAGAGCATCAAACTGATTAGAAGTAGTGATCTTGGTTCCACTCATACTAGCCACATCAGAAGCCTTCTTCTTACTGACATTAGCTTTCTTTGATTCAGGAAGAGTCTTTTTGGGCTGATATTCAAAATGCTTACCCACCACAGGTTTGGTAAAACCTCCTCGACCCGAATTCGAAGCAACTTGCTTTCCCTTCTTCTTATTTTTAACAGGCTGGAAACCATCACTTGCATCATAGTAGGTTGAGCATTCGGTATGACAACCTTAGGGCACTCAACCAAAGTATGTCCAAATACCTTACATTTATCACAGTGAGGCGGTTTCCACTCATATTCTACCCGGATCTTTTCAATAGTCGAACCCGTACCATCAAGTAGAGGAATCTCAACACTGAGACTGTCTTTTAGTACCTCATCCGACTTTACTTCAATCATACACCTAGCAAAGCTACTCCGGCCCCAAGATTCCTTGCACATTTGACTAGTAAAGGCATCTAACCTTTTGGGCGTCCCAATCACTGTAGCAAGAAGGCTAAGCCCGTCATCGGAGAACATAGCTAAAGGAACGTCATGGAATTTAACCCACACCGGAATGTTAGTCAAATCCTCTTTAAGCAAGTTGGTGTTCAATGTCCATGGTTTAAGTATAATAGGGACATTACGAATCAACCAAAGACCATTATCAAGGACATCATCGACACCTTTCTTCGAAGTAAACTTGAAGAAAAAGAAACCCTTAGCATTCATCATAACCTTTTGTAAACCATACTTAGCCCACGCATTGCGAACATAATAATCAACAACAGGAAAAGCAATGCGTTGACCAAGGAAGTATCCGTAGAGAGTATTCTTGAACCTCATGTTAACCTCTTGCACTACATTCATTGGGACTGATAGATCAACATCAGCCTTCTTCTTGCTACATTCCAACCTAAGATCGAAATATTTAATTTGGCTATAAATCGTTAGATTATTTATTTCACAATGAGCCCCGCATTATTTGGATAATGTAACTGGAACCCTATTTACAAATTATTTCACAACCTTTGGTTGAATAGTTGGAAACCGTTAAGTAGTTGATTACAAAGACCGGAAACTAAAAGAATAACACAAAACAATCAAAGGAACGAGTTACTTAACGTAACCCAAAAACCCGCTATCCATATTATTTGAGTTTCAGCGATAGTGAGTTCGATTTTTTATTATTATTTTTTTTTTTATTTTTTTTTTTCACAGCCTTGCTAATTTTGTTTACTATCTTATATACATGATACAAAAGCTGTACGGTAGAGATTATAATACACCCTATAGGTGTCCAACGCACGCAAATATAGAAATAATATCTGAAGATGGAAGTTAGCTTCCAATTTGCGCACGTTTTTATGCTTTGGAATTACAAAATTTTGATTTTGATAATTTAATACGGGATGGGTTTCAATATTTTCATCACACTGCCGGAACTAAATTTATTTGGCTTTTAGTCGGGCCGGTGCATGCACTCTGTAGGACACGTTATGGCAAGCGCATGTGAGGAACAGAATAAATTTATGCAAATTAACTTTCATGCACAAGTAGTTAGTAATGGATATCTAAGGATTTGTTAAGATACCTCGATGTCATTTATTATATGATATGTAAGATGTATTAATACCCTAATATTGTGATTAGCTAAAGTTATAATTTTGTTAATTTTCGTGAACCGATCTATTATGTTGATTAATTTTGTATGTTCCGTTTTCGTGTAAGATAGGTGAAATGATTAAGGTTAAACAAAGTTAATGTCACAGTGATTTGTATTTCGAAAATTGTTGATGTCATTCGACATGCTGTGAAATGAGAGTGGTGACTGTACAAGGTCGCGAATACTAATCCTAACCGTCCTTGGAAACTATCAACAAACTAACAATTTATGTTAAAAGAGATTTTTGAGTCTTTATATTGCCATGGTTAGATGTTGATATATTGCTACCAATATCGGTACTCTACATCAAGTTTTCGCTTTCATCCATTTCAAAAAAATGTATATTATTTGTTGTATATACTTATTTAACACCCATATTTTAGACTTGAGACTCAACCCCTAACCGATTATCTCTGGCGATTTTGGCGACACAACCCTAACATACCTAAAATCGATTTTTTCTTATCTCTTCTGCTAATCGACCCTAATTCTATTATCCCTTTAACGTCCTTCTTGCTCTATATCTGTTCTAGGTATTATTCTAGTCCAGTTTGGAGTGATTAGCACAAGTTTTCTGGTCGATTTTCTTTGGATCGATTTTTTAGGGTTTAGGTTATTCGTGGAGATTGGTTTTAACCGACCTATCTTTCAGTCGGTTTTAGTTCATTCAAGAATCGATTGTTCTACATTCTTATTATTATTACTTTTCGGTCTTGAGTATGGTGGGTGGATAGTTTTTGGTTCGTTAAGGTATAAAACCCTAATCGCTAAGATTAGGGTTTTCTTTTCTTATATTGATATTGCATGTATGCTGTTGGCTTTGATTCGTTTTGCTATTTATTGGTGGCTGGTCGTGATTGATGGAGAGGGGTTTTTTGAGTCCTACACCTGCTAGGAAGGTTGCTAATGTTCCTAATGATATGGATGAGTTGGCTGCTCGTATGAAAAGGTTGAAGAAAGATGAGGCGGGGAACACCGTTGTTTCTCAGCCTACGCAAGTTATGAAGGCCGTTAATCCTCAAAGTTCCACTCACCAAGATACGCCTGAACAAGTGAAGCCGGTTTCACTTGATGATAATGTATACGTGTCGAAAGGGAATGTTGGGGATAAGAGTGATACTTTGGTGGGTAAAATGTCACATGGGGCTGATATAGGTAATACGGACAAGGTGAAGGTTGATTTGGAACAGCCTAGTGTTACACTTGAATCGAATGTGGCTTGTGATGCTTCTACTCAGCGTCAGGTGGATCAATTGATTACTAATGCGCAAATGAAGTTTGATGAAGCCATGAACAAAATTCAACATGATATTGCTACTGATATGGCTTCCTCATCTGATGCTACTTCTGTCCCTACTGCACCTATGGTTCATTCGTCTAGTGGTAATGGAGTGAAGTCGGTTTCTTATGCGGGTGCTGCTTCTAACGAATCTCAGAAACACGTGTCTAATTTTCGGAGATTAGAAAGCAGCAAGAAGAAGGATAATGTTGACCTTTCCGTCCCAATGAAGGTAGTGGAAGAGGTGAACATGAGGTTTGAGAATACTCTCTATGGATATTTCCTTGGTCAACGTCTTGCTTTTCCTGTCGTGGATTATTATGTTCGCAATGCGTGGGCTAAGTATGGGTTACAAAAGGTAATGATGAACGCTAAGGGGTTCTTTTTCTTCAAGTTTAATTCGAAGAAAGGTGTTGATGATGTGCTTGATAATGGTCCCTGGTTGATCCGTAATATTCCTATTATGCTTAAACCTTGGAATTTGAACACTAATTTGTTGAAAGAGGATTTAACTCACATTCCGGTGTGGGTTAAATTTCATGATGTTCCTTTAGCGATGTTTTCTGATGACGGGCTTAGTTTGCTTGCAACTTTGATTGGGACTCCCAAGAGATTGGATGCTTTTACTAGTCAGATGTGCAAAGAATCTTGGGGTAGGAGTAGTTTTGCTAGATGTATGATTGAAGTGAAGTCGGATGAGGTTCTTAAGGATAGCCTTACTGTTGAGATTCCTTTACTTCACGGTTCGGGTTCGACAATTGAGAAGATCCGTGTGGAATATGAGTGGAAACCGCCTCGCTGTGATAAATGCAAGGTGTTTGGACACGTTTTGGTGGATTGTCCGAAGGGTGTGCTTCCGACTGCTCAACCTTCTAAGAATGTAAATGATGGTTTTCTGACTGTTAACAATAAGAAGAAGGGTAAGCAAGCTGGTTCGAATCCGGGTCGCGGAGGTTTTACCAATCCTGTGGTGGGTAAGCATTTTGAATATCAGCCCAAAAAGACTCCTCCCGAACCAAAGAAAGCTAAGGTCAGTATGAAGAAGGCTTCTGCTGTGGCTAGTACGAGTGGAATCAAGATCACTACTTCTAATCAGTTTTATGCTCTTAATATGGATGATACAGATGGTTTTGGTATTCCTAAGGTTGTTACTAACAAGGAAGTGGTTGCTGGCAGTACAATGGAAGTTGATAATGATGAGTCGGTTAAGACTGGTACTACATCAAAAGTCCCTCTTGTGAGTGATATGCAAGAACCGCTTGTAAGTGATTCACTGGAAACAATGGAAGTTGGTTCTACTCCCATTGCTGAGAAAATTAGTAAGCTTGAAGAGCTTCTGATCGATAGGAAAGCTATTCTTGTGGATGATGCTGGTCATCCTATTCCGTCTACCTCTGTCACTAAGAGGACTAACCCATTTTCAAAGGTGGGTGAGGTTGTGGTTTCTGATACCGATGAGGAAGAGGTTATTAACACGTTCGACGAATCAGCAAATCTTTTTGGTGGTGGTCATGAGCGTGAAGATGAGTATGACTATGATGATTATTCGAAGCAAATTCATGATCTTCCAGGGGAATTGGATGCTCTTAATACCTTTTATGGTGTTAATCTCCAAGGTCGCAGGAAGTAGTTTATCTTTTGTCAGAGTCACTACTATCATGTGATTTATGGTTTGTTTTCTTGTTTTGAAAATAGGAAGTATCTTGTTATGTAAGCTCTTTGCCTATGTAACGGGCTGAGATATGGGATTCACCCATATTCATTGTACTTAAACGTTTTTTGGAGTAATATATTTACCGGGTCGTTGACCTTTTACCAAAAAAAAAAATATTTAACACCCATATTTTAACAATCAATCTGGTGTATAAGCTAAGCTTTTTATTGGATAATATACAATACAAGTGGCATTTAGTAAGAGTGTAGGATAACAGGCTTCAAATGAGGTAAACGTCCCACTATATTGACGAGCCAATAGCCAGTGCCTAGTTGCATGCCCTTATCTGGGCCCCCTCCAGAGCACAATGTTTGAATAAAAATATACGAAGTTTCATGTGTTCTTCTATAGTTTGAAGTGACTGATGCTATTTTTTTATACCTATTTTTTTAATCGGAATAAAAAAAATACTTCCATTTCCAGCGTGTTGCTATTTGCTAAGATATGCGGGTATATATATGTAAGAGTGCACTAGGATCACAAACATATAAAATTTGTTATTAACCATTTATATAGCCATAAAGATATATTTAGAGATAGTTGAAAGACAAAAAATGGCAAAGGCATCTTGTTATGACCAAAATGGAGTGAAGAAAGGTGCATGGAGTGAAGAAGAAGACAACAAACTAAGAGCCTACATTCAGAGATACGGCCACTGGAACTGGGGCTTACTTCCCAAGTTTGCTGGTATGAGGATTGGTTTTTTTTCAAGTTCTGGAACAGTTGTGGAACTTCCCAAATTTTATTAAACACCATAATGACTGATGACATATTTACCAAAAAAAAAATGCTTAAATACATTATACATCATGCATTCAAAACACGCATTTTGAGTATATATATGACATTGTTAGTTTTAGATTGGGTATATATGAAATTATCTTATAAAATTATTATGTAATATAAGTTACCGATTTTTGTAGGGGTGTGGGGTGCGTTCACTATGTACAATACGCATATGTATGTTCTTGGATCAATTCTTATGAAATTGGACACTTGCTAAATATTATCTGGTTTTCTTGTTTAGGCGTGCAGAGAAGCGGAAAAAGTTGCAGGCTGAGATGGATGAACTATCTCCGTCCAAATATCAAACATGGGAATTTTACTTTAGAAGAAGATAATACTATCATTGATTTACGTAACAAGCTTGGCAACAAGTAAGCTAAAATAACCTTTTTTTCTGAGATTTTTTTTATTTATTTATTTATTTATTTATTTATTTATTTATTTATTTATTATTATTTATTTTTTTTTGCCATATAGTATTGATTTATAAGACCTTGGTGTTTCTAACTCGAAGTTTGTTCTTGTACTCACAGATGGTCTAAAATAGCTGCAAAGTTACCAGGGAGAAGTGACAACGAGATTAAAAATCGTTGGAACACACATCTAAAGAAACGAGCTCAGAAAGAACAAAAAGTTTCGGCAAATGAACACGTTGGTATCCTTGAACCAGGTGAGGCTAATTATCCCAGAGAATGTTATGTCATAGAAACAGATCCTGAACTTGAGGTGGAAGTTGGAACATTATTAGCAGGACTATCATCATCTGAATCACCATCATCTTCTTTACACACTGAATTATCATCGTATCAGTTGAGTTGCTCGGATTATGATATCTTTAGTGACGTTACACCACAAACATTCAATGATGAACTTGTCGGCAATTTCTGGAGTGAACCATTTCTACAAGAAAATGATAGAAGCGCACCATTAGGCCATAGCTTGTTGTCACCTTATAATTTTGACTACGATTTTATCTCTCAATCTTCCTGCCATGATATGATGATGACCGATGAGTTTATATGGTCAGCACTGGATACATATGTTGCAGACAATATAGACGTCATGAATTAAAGATCATTGTCTAATTGTGGCTCTTTTTCTTCCAATTTCTCATGACTAGTTATGCTTTGTTAAATGCTAACTCTCAATAGTTTGTAGGCATATGCTCCTATTTCTTAATATAATCTTTGGATACACGAAATGCTAGCTTCTTGATGCAATGGCCTATAATGGTATTGATCAAACAAGTCAATGATCCTGGAGTCGATGGTCGTAATACTAGCTATCTTGTAAAACTAGAATTCGATATCATGGGTAGTGTATGATGGATAACTATGTCAGACCTTTTTGTTACAAGTTGATCATTTATTTTTTTTGGGTAAAAGTTCAACGACCCGGTAAATATATTACACCAAAAAGCGTTTAAGTACAACGGATATGAGTGAATCCCATATCTCAGCCCCTTACATAGGCGCAAAGCTTACATAACAAGATACTTCCTATTTAGAACTAGAAACAAACCACTAACCACATGATAACGACTCTGACAAAAATATAAACTACTTCCTACGACCTTGGAGATTAAAGCCATAAATGGCATTAAGAGCATCCAAATTCTCTGGAAGATCATAAATTTGCTTCGAATAATCATCATAGTCATCAAACTCATCCTCACGCTCATGACCACCACCAAAAAGATTTGTTGATTCGTCGAACGTGTTAAGAACCTCATCATCATCACTATTAGAAACCACAATCTCACCCACCTTTGAAAATGGGTTAGCCCTCTTAGTGTAAGAGGTAGACGGAATAGGAAGACCATCATCATCCACAAGAATGGCTTTCCCATCAATAAGTAGCTTTTCAAACTTCCCAATTTTCTCTACTATAAGAGTAGAGCCAACTTAAGTTGATCATTTAAATCTTATCATAAAGCTGACTTCTGTATTAAAGTCACTAGGATAAGAATCTCATAGAACTATAGAAGGATAAGTAGTCAACATTTGTATACGTATAAAAATGCGTCTAAGTTTAGCTTCTTTGAATACCTTCATAGAATTGGTATTTGTATTGTTCTTTTTTACGGTAATTTTTATTAGAGACTCTAGCAAGTCACTACAGAAAAAAGAACAAGTAGTTAAGTTACAATATGGTTTTACAAGCCGACCCTAGCAAGTCAATAGAGTTGGTATTTGTATTTGAAATTTTGAGTTTTTAAAGATGGCATTATTCAATATTCATGGTCAGGTGAAACGTTGTTCTAGACTTATAAAAGCAAAATCACAATTAACAAGGATAATTACCCATTTATGGAGATTAGGGGGTCCGGGGTCACGTTACCTCCTTACGAAAAAAATTGCAGTATAAATTTTTGAAAATTTTCGGGTATTTTTGTAATTTGCCCCCAAACGTGCTAATTTTTAGTGTAGTTTCTAAAAGTTATCATATTTTGCCCCATCGACAAAAAAGTTCTGGCTCCGCCAATGTCCCTCAATTAACTGGCGAACCCATGAAACTCCTTCCACGTGCTGATCAACAATGAAAATCATTTTTTATAAAAGTCTCAGCAAACCTTTGAATTTAGCCATATATACTGAATAGCTGCCAAGATAGAATACTCATGTTAGGGCGATGGCCGCGATGCAACATGCATGTTGTTTAAACAATTTAAGCTAACTATAAACTTGGCATACATTCTTTCTAGAAAATACAATATGTCCGGCAGCCATGTATTTTCTAGGTTTTAACAAGAAAATACAAGAGAAAATTCTCAAAAAAGGGTGAAATTTTTGACTTTTTTATTTTATTTTTATTTTTATTTTTTTTAAGGTACAAAAATAACACTAATTCTTTATATGGTCACGTTTGTGCGAACATACGATCCCATTAATTTGTTGACACGTGTCCAGACAAGAAGTACAAACCTAATCATTAGCACATGAGGTAGCCGTCATTCGCACATCCGTCGTTTGCACATTTGTACCCCACGTGTTGTTTGACTTTTATAAACAAGTGTTCGAACGACGGATGAGTGAATGTGTGAATGGCGGCTACCCCATGTGCTAATGATTATGATTGTACTTTTTGTCTGGACACGTGTCAAAAAAATAATGGAGTCGTACATTCGTACGTTCGCACATGACCATTTAGGGAATGAGCGTTATTTTTGTATTTTTTTTTTTTTTTTTTTTTTAATCTCATTTTTTCTCCCTTTTTGAGATTGTTCTCAAAATACAATATGACATGCATGTTGTTAGGTTTTAATAAAAAAATCTTTACCGGCTCCAACTTAATAACCTCTTTATAACCACTTTTAGCGCAAAAATGAAGTCGAAAAATTGAGCTAGCTTCTTGTGTAGTCCATATGGAAACTTTATTGGCAAAACATTGTTCTCTACCAGCCTTGTTCAAATACAACTTCATTAAGTCACATGTAAGATTATGCTCAAAATTTTTGAAGAGGTACGGTAGACCTGATATGTGAACAAAATTGCCCGTGTCACTATGAATTCTTGACGTTTTTGTTATATTTGTAATAACTGTTACTCCATAGAGTTCATGTAAAATGTTGTCTCCAAATGATTAAATAGACTAGACGAGCTTTGATTATACCAGTCGGTATATCTAATTATGAAAAAAAATATGATAACACCTATAAATTAGTATAGAGAGTTTTGAAATGATACATTCTAAAGCTTACCAATTAGCAGACCCAATACATGATCTAGAACCCAATGTAAATGGATGATATAAACCAAATATCGGATGGAACTCAAAAATGTGTTCACAACTTACTTTAAAAGTCTTTTTTTTTTTTTTCCTCCTCCTCCTCCTCCTCCTCCTCTTCTTCAACTTAAAGGTAAATTTATTAAGAAATAGGCCATAAAGTTACAAAACACAACCAATATGAAACAACATGAGTTAGGATACATCCCTAGCTTAACACAAAGGCTCAAAATCCCAATGGCATTGGACAATCCCCAAGCTCTATTACAAAACAAACAATACTAACAGAAAATATAATATAAGCAACCAAATTGCATAGCTTAGGGGCCGTTTGGTTCGCCGTAATTTGACGTAATTGGATGTAATTGTAATTTAATTACATTACGTAGCGTGTTTGTTTCGCAGAATAGAGGGAATTGTAATTCAGATTACATTACGTAGGATGTTTGGTTTGCATTGTAATTGTAGTTCAGCCATTACAATTACATCAAATGAGGTAATTCAGATTACATAGGATGTTGGATGGAAAGTTCTGAATTACGTTGTAATTCAGAATTATTATTATTATTATTATTATTATTATTATTATTATTATTATTATTATTATAATAAAATAATAATAATATTATGAAAATAATAATAATAATAAAAATAATTATTATTAATTATTATTATTATTAAAATAATAAAAATAAATAATAATAATAAATATTATTATAATTATTATATAAAAATAATAAATATTATTATTTTAAAATTTAAAAATAATAATAATAATAATAATTAATATTTAATATAAATATTAAAATAATAATATATTAATATGTATATAATAATAATATTTATTAATTTTATTATATTTATATAATAATTATAATAATATTTATTATTATTATTATTATTATTATTATTATTACTATTATTATTATAATTATTATTATTATAATAATACTTATAATAATATTTATTATTATTATTATTATTATTTATTTTTATTATTTTAATAATAATAATAATAATAATAATAATACTTAAAATAATATTTATTATTATTATTATTATTATTATTATTATTATTATTATTATTATTAAGTTTTTTTTTTAATATTTTTTGAATTACAATTACGTTGAGATCCAACCAAACAAAGTGACAGAATACATCAATTACAATTCCAACACATAACAATTACAACACATTCCAACTCTTTGAATTACAATTCATTCAAATTACAATTCCTTTAACAGATTACAATTCCTTTCAAAACATACTGCGAACCAAACGCACCCTTAGTGTACTCTGAATCCATCAAAAGAATAATGAGACCAATCAGCATCCATTAAAACATCGCCATACAATAAACTACACAGCAGGCATAATTCTTATATAATACAAAACAATAATAACTTGGAATCCAAATCGCAAAACAGAGTCCAAATAGCCTTGAACACAGCTGCTTTAGTAGCAATATCCGGCATCAACCAAGGGAGGACAAGTACAGCCCATATTCAAGAGATTTTTTTTTTTTTTTTTTTTGGGTAAAAGGTCAATGACCCGGTAAATATATTACTCCAAAAACCATTTAAGTACAACGGATATGAGTGAATCCCATATCTCAGCCCGTTACATAGGCGAAAAGCTTACATAACAAGATACTTCCTATTTTCTAGACAAGAAAACAAAACCACTACCACATAATATTGAAAGACTCGGACAAACATATAAACTACTTCCTACGACCTTGGAGATTAAAGCCATAGATGGCATTAAGAGCATTCAATTCCCCTGGAAGATCGTAAATTTGCTTCAAGTAATCATCATAGTCATCAAGCTCATCTTCACGTTCATGACCTCCACCAAAAAGGTTTGCTGATTCGTCGAACGTGTTAAGAACCTCCTCCTTTTCACTATCAGAGACCACAACTTCACCCACCTTGGAAAATGGGTTAGCCCTCTTAGTGACAGAAGCAGACGGAATAGGATGACCTTCATCATCCACAAGAGTAGCTTTCCCATCGATAAGTAGCATTTCAAGCTTACTAATTTTATCAACTATAGAAGTAGAACCAACTTCCTTAGTTCCCATTGAATCACTCATAAGCGGTTATTGTGATGTAGTACCAGTCTTAACCGACTCATCCTCATTAACATCCATTGTACGGCCAGCATCCACATCCTTGTTGGTGTCATAAGTAGGAATACCAAAAGTATCCGTATCATCCATATTAAGAGCATCAAATTGGTTAGATGTAGAAATCTTAGTACCACTAGAACTAGCCACATCAGAAGTCTTCTTCTTAGTGCCACCAGCTTTCTTAGGTTCAGGAGGAGTCTTTTTGGGTAGATACTGAAACTGCTTACCCACAACAGGTTTAGTAAACCCCCCTTGACCCGGAATTGTAGAACCTCCTTGCTTTCCTTTCTTCTTGTGATTGACAGTCTTGAAACTATCATTAACATGCTTAGTAGGCTAAACAGGAGGTATAACAACTGTAGGACAATCAGTCAGAGTATGACCAAATATCTTACACTTGTCACAACGGGGTGGTTGCCACTCGTATTCAACCCGTATCTTCTCAATAGTCGAACCCGTACCATCAAGTAATGGTATCTCAACAGTGAGGCTGTCCCGAAGCACCTCATCCGATCTCACGTCTATCATGCATCTTGCAAAACTACTACGGCCCCACGATTCCTTACACATTTGGCATGTAAAAGCATCTAACCTTTTGGGCGTGCCAATCAGTGTGCAAATCCTCTTTAAGTAGATTAGTGTTCAAAGTCCATGGTTTAAGAATAATAGGAACATTTTTGATCAACCAATGACCGTTTTCAAGCACATCATCAACACCTTTCTTCGAATTGAACTTAAAGAAGAAGAATCCCTTTGCATTCATCATAACCTTTTGAACCTCAAACTTAGCCCATGCATTGCGTACATAGTAATCAACAACAGGAAAAGCAAGGCGTTGGCCAAGGAAATAACCGTAGAGAGTATTCTCAAACCTTGTGTTTACCTCTTCCACTACTTTCAATGGAACGGAAAGGTCAACATCATCCTTCTTTTTGCTACATTCCAACCTCCGAAAATTAGATACATATTTCTGTGGTTCATTAGAAGTAGCAACCGCGTAAGAAACCGACTTCACTCCACTAGTAGTATCATCCTTAGAAGCATTAGGACCAGAAACTTTCGAATTAGAATTATGCCCAGTACCACTTGAAGAGGAAGCCTTATTAGCAACAATCTCCCGTTGAATATTAGTCATGGCATCATCAAAATTCTTATGCGCTTTAGATAGCAAGTGCTTCACATCAGCACTTGTAACCGGCTCCAAGTCGTCACCATGTGATGTATCATTCATAAGTGGAATCGGCTCCACTTTCTGAGTGTCATTCATAGAACAATCAGGAGCATCATCCATATTCAATCCCTTGCTCGCGCTATTATAATTCAGAAACCCCTTTTCCATCTCTCAACACCCACTTACAATTGCCAAATACAATCAAGAAACACCAGTAATAACGAAAACAGCATGTAGCAATTACAATCGACAAGAGAAAACCCTAACTTTGAAAGTTAGGGTTTAGCGCGTTAAGCTTCAAAAGAACTAACCACCCGTCATAACACAACATGCAAATCTTACGTATACTAATAATAATGAATGGTAGGCCCTAATACGATCGGTTGAATATTATGATAAGAATATTATGATAAGAATCAGTAGCATGCAAGCATAAAAAACCAAAGCAAATAACGAACACCAAAAGCGAATAAAGGATATCACCAACCCACGATTAACAAGTAAACAATTTAATAATTAACCTACCCACTAAGAGCATAAGATTAAAACATTAAAGAGTTTAAAATATTAGTAGGGAATCGTAAGGAAGGTGGATCGCTTTTTGTCGCCAGAGAGAAAATTACTAGGGTTTTACAATTAATATTCATATTCAAGAGAGATTGCCTCCTTAAAAAACCTATCATAAGTAAAACCGATAGGGAAAAACCATGGAATAGGAAAAAGAGCACAACTCTGGCGTGGAATAAGCGTGTAAACTTTGGCGTGGCTGATTGAATATTCGCAATGCTAGTATGATAGATAAAAATCTAAAATCCTTCAATGATTATAAAGTATATTAAAAAAATAAATCATCTACATGAGTCTGTATGCCCTTGTCATATTATGTTTAAAGCCAATGAAAAGAATATATTATATTTATTCATACTTTATCTTTATGTACCACTTACATATTTTATGACATCTTAAGATATTGGATGGTTAATTGCCTCATTGTACCAAGACTTTTGATCTATTGGTACGTGATAACTCATTAACATAGACATGATGAGTTCAAATCTCGCTGAAGACATTGTGAATTATTAATGTTTGAGATAAATGGTATAAGAGTATATAATTGGTCGTTCAAAAAATATTGGCCCACTTGTGAACATTCAAGGGCACGGGAAAGACAATTTCTCTTTGCGAAAATTGCAAAACCTACCTTCTTTGCGGGAATATTGAAGTTCAACCAGATTTCACAAATGGCTTCGCTCTAGAACCCGCGCTTAACCCAATGGCTTGTGAACATTGAAGTTCGACGAGATTTCATAAATGGATTACGTGAGACTCGCTCTAGAACCCTCACTTAACCCAATGGCTTCTAATAAAAAATTATTAGGACCCGCACCAAACCCTCAGAATTCTGGACACATTAGTTCAAGACTCGTACCTCAAGTAGCTCAATCAACAACCACGTAAAAACCTTTAGAACAAGAACTGAAAATTTTATTCGAATTAATGTTTGATGAATACTATGGCGGATCTTCGATAAATGCATCACAACATCATTCTGATGTACCCGCTCAAAACTATCAACCATCACCAACAACACAAGATGCATCTACAATAATTAAAGCTGACGCACCAGCTCCATCAACTGCATCTGCATCAACTCCAACAACTCCAGTTATTGAAATCGTTCTACCAAGAGTTGATGAGCAGAACCAAAACACACCATTTCAAGAAGAACCTACACACAACCAAAAAGATGCAACGTTAGAAAAAGAAGTGTTCGAAAACCCATTTGCCACGGAATCTGCTGAATCATCTTCAAGGTTACAAGAACCATCTAACACGCATATGTTAAATCCAAGGTACCCTTCTACACTCAAGTTGACAAAAGACCATTCTATTTAACAAGTCATCGGTGAACCTTCAAGGCCAATTCAGACGAAAAGACAACTCGCCACAGACACCGAAATGTGTATTTACATTTTCTCAATAAGCCTCATAAAACCAAAGAACATTCAGTTGGCGATGGTAGAAAATGCATGGATAGAAGCGATGCAGGAGGAACTTCTTCAATACCATTTACATGATAGTCGGGAACTAGTTCTAAGACCAATTGACACACATGTCATTGATCTCAAATGGATTTGGAAGAATAAAAAGGATGAAGAAATAACTGTAATTCACAACAAAGCTCGTCTCGTGGCTAAAGGATACAAACAAGAAAAAAGGATAGACTTCGAAGAATCATTCGCGCCAGTAGCAAGACTTGAAGCAAACAGGATTTTCTTGGCCTATTCAGCTTACAAGAACATCACTGTATATTAGATGGACATCAAGATTGCATTGTTAAATGAAACTCTAAAAGAAGAAGTGTGTTTGAGTCAGCCAGAAGGCTTCATCGACATGGAACAACCAGACTACGTCTACAAGCTAAAGAAAGCCATCTATGGTTTAAAGAAATCTCCGAGAGCGTGGTATGACAAACTATCTTCTTTCCTAATAAAAAACAATTTTCACCAAAGGAACTTTTGATTCTACCTTGTTTACTCGAAAATCAAAGATGACATTTTGATTGTTCAAATCTACGTGGACGACATTATTTTTGGGTCCACTAATCCAAATCTTTTAAAACATTTTGAAAATATCATGAAAAGCAAATTTGAGATATCCATGATGGGGGAACTAAAATTCTTTCTTGGTTTACAAATACACCAATCCTCTCATGGTATCTTTATTAATCAATCTAAATATACAATTGAGATTTTGGAAAAACATGATATGAAAAAATGTGATTCTGTTGGTACACCAATGATTACCTCTCAAAAAATTAGATTTATTTGTATGGGAAACTCATCGATCAGATGAAATATCGGAGCATGATTGGTTTACTCAAAAATACAAAGATGACATTTTGATTGTTCAAATCTACGTGGACGACATTATTTTTGGATCCATTAATCCAAATCTTTCAAAACATTTTGAAAATATCATGAAAAGCAAATTTGAGATGTCCACAATGGGGGAACTAAAATTCTTTCTTGGTTTACAAATACACCAATCCTCTCATGGTATCTTTATTAATCAATCTAAATATACAATTGAGATTTTGGAAAAACATGGTATGGAAAAATGTGATTCTCTTGGTACACCAATGGTCACCTCTCAAAAAATTAGATTAGACTTGTATGGGAAACTCGTCGATCAGAAGAAATATCGGAGCATGATTGGTTCTCTTATGTACCTTACTGCTACTAGACCCGATATTCACTTTGTTGTTTGCTTATTAGCATGGTTTCAGGCTAGGCCTACCGAACTTCACCTCCAAGAGATTAAACGGATCTTTTGGTACCTAAGAATAACCATTAACATGGGACTCTAGTATCCGAAGGATTCCGGATTTAAACTAATAGCATTTTCAGATGCGGATCACGTAGGTTGTCAAGTTACAACAAAAAGCACATCAGGTAAAGCACAATTTTTGGGTAAAAAGATAGTCGGCTAGTCGTCTAAGAAACAAGATTAAACTACATTATCAACTGCAGAAGCCGAGTATGTGTCTCTATTTGCATGTTGTGCCAAAGCTCTATGGATGAGGACACAACTCACAGATTATGGCTCTACTTTCGACATAATACCTATATATAGTGACTCAAAAAGTGCCATAGCCATCTCGTGCAATCCAGTACAACACTCGAAGACCAAGCATATTAGAGTCCAATATCACTTCATCAAAGAACGCGTAGAAGATGGTATTGTTGAATTATCCTTTATGAAGACGGATTACCAACTCGCCGATCTATTAACTAAAGCCCTTCCAATAGAGAGATTTGACGATTTAGTTCAACGACTTGGCATGCGAAGCGTAACTCTTGAGAAGCTAGAACATATTCTTGAATCTTATTGAAAAATATCTTTCAAAATGCTTCGCTGTAATTATTTCTGAAAAACCAAATACAAAATTTGAAAAACCAACAAAAACATAATACAAAAATAGAAAATTTTAAAAATACAAAAACAATATAAAACCAAAAATACAAAAATATTCTTCTCACGATATGTCTATCGTATAATCAATATTCTGTACGTTTTTAGAAATTTCATTCAATAGTGATACAGATATGTACATATGCTTGAGCGAGAGTTTCTTTTTTCTCAAAATGTTTTTCTTAAACATGTCATTTCTCAAAAAAAAATTCTTCACAAATGGCTTTCGTATACTTCAGTACGAAACCGAGACTTAAAATGATGACTTCTGACTATTTCAGATCAGAACTCGAGCTTTTCAAAAATGAGGTTGCAAGTGTACGCTTCGGTACACCACACCTAAAAATGGTTAGAAATAATCATCATCTTGACCACCTTCTTTTCAAGATTTTTCAAAATCTTTCAAATTATTATATGCTCAAGATGACTCCCTCCAAACTCTTAATCAATTTTAAACTCTATGTTTGAAAATATGCTTTCTTTAAGGGGGTATAAAAAATGTACCATTTTCATGTGAAAATCAAATCTATTTGTCTCCTTATAAGCTTTCTAAAACATGACTTTTAATCGGTTGATATCAAATATATCACGGATATGCTATTTTTGAAGGGGAAAAGACGTGATTAAAATGTGATCAAATATGTTTAAAGATTGTTGTTAAATCTCAAAAGAGCTAGACTCAATAATAACTAAAGAATTGAGAAGAAAATAATATTGAAACTCAAAAAGACTTGTTCTTAGTAGAGTATGTATCACCTCGAGAGACTCTATATAGACTTGTATTGGGACGGGTAATAATTTCTAGCTGGTTTAACTAGTGAAGTAAACGTGTCTCGCAAAGGTCTTGTCTATTAAGAGTTTATCGATTCTAAAATGTGCAAAGCTCTCAAAAGAGCTCTACACAAATATAACCAACGAATTGACGAGTAAAATGATGTGAAAACTCGAAAAGACTTGTTCCTAGACATGTAATAATTTCAAGTTAGCTACAAGAGCTAGTTATCACCTAAAAGCTGAAAATGCATCTCTTTAACTAGCGATTTAAATGTATCTCGCATGGAAATTTTCTAATTAGGTTAGTCATTTTTTCAATAATACAACTGAATGTACCATCTTTTTTGGTTTTTTTTTTCTTTTTTCTTCGTTGTTGAAAATTGCATGAGAAATTATATGTGATTAAACATTAATTTGAATATTCTAATATAGTCACATGTGATTTTATAGATTATAGTAGTTCATTTATGAAAATCACATGTGATTGAGATCACGTGTGGGAAAAATCACATGTGATTGAGATTACGTATTTGAAAATCACATGTGATTTTATTGGAAATATTCAAGTTAGTGTTTAATCACATGTGATTTCTCATGTAAGTTTTAATAAAGTGGAAAAAAGAAAAATAAATACGAAAAACGTGAAAAAAACAAAAAAAATGTTTCGCAAGTATATCAAAGTGCATATATATAAAGATAATTAAACGCTCGTCGTGATAGTATATTTTTTTCCGCTTAACGATTAACGGTTTAAAAAAATTAGTACTTAAAAAAAAGATGAAAATGGGTTTGTTAAAATGGTGAGCTTAATCTCATTCATTGGATCAAATGAAGATGAAGGGTGAGGGTTGGCCTCTTGATATATTAATGGGGGTGTGTATATGATAAAGGGAGTGTTGATATAGAATAAAGTTGGGTATGCAAATGATCTTAAATCGTTATATATAATAATAGATGGAGTGCAAAGTTGACACTGGATTATTCTCATGGTCCAAGGTTAGAACCCGACCAATGACAACTTTGATATTTTTAAAAATAGTACTTCCATTGTCAAAAGCCTATTGTTCACTGTAAAAATAAAACACAGTTTATGGAAAATGTTTAATTACTACTTTAATTTTTATAAAAAGCCAAAAAAAATATAGTTTTACAATTTGATAATTAATTAATGCTTTCATTTAGTTTGTAAATAACAATTTTGATTAGAGGTAATTGTAAACTTAAATAATTTCAACTTCTATATATGGTAGCGGATAACTATTTTGAAATAAACCAAAATGAAAAGGTTGACAATTGAGACGGATGGTTTAATTAATTCTTTGAATGTTTTTTACTATAACTTTAAATTTTTTAATAATAATAATAATAATAATAATAATAATAATAATAATAATAATAAGTGTTCCTCTATTTTCTGTTCAGATGCCGTGCTCAGCTTGTTCTATGGTCTTTACTGAGGATATTTACGAGGATCATGTTGTATCTTGCGCTGGTATTATTGGTATTAAACATCAACATAATGTGGTACGTGATGTCCTTGTTGACATATGTTCTCGGTCGGGGATTTTGGCTCGTAAAGAGATTGATATTGGGCTTTGCGAGGAAAGGGACAAACCCTTACGTACAACTGATATGTTGCTCTACCCGTGGGACGGAAGGCTTGATGTATGTGTTGATTTGACTGGGTTATCGACCTTGACGCAAACTGGTATGGTTGATTTTGTGCCGGGTCGTGCGGTAATTGAGGCTGTATAACGTAAACGCGTCAAGTATTAGGCTAAGTGCGGGAATATTGGATATGAGTTATTCCCCTTCTCTTTCTCTTCTTTTGGGGAACTTGAGAAGGATACAGTGACCTTACTGAAGCGAATTTGAAAGTTCTCAATGACCCAAGACATTGAAGCACGTGTTGTTGCTCATATTTTTAGTAGGATTAGCTTTTCTATAGTTAAAGGCGTCGGAGCTCAGTTAGTATCTCGGCTCTCCACTAACTTCTTGTAAATTTTATGATTTTCTAATAAAGTGATGTTGACTTATAAAATAATAATAATAATAATAATAACATATCTCTCTCGTTTTATGTATCTTTCATTTACTTTACAAATTTTTTAACAACTTGTTAATAAAGCATAATAACTTTTCTATAACTGAAAAAAATAATAAAAAAATAAACAACTAATCGAAAGCCTCATTAAGTTACCAACTACGCTACGATCGTTAGAACTCCCTTCAAAAAGTAGAAAGTCGGTAGTCTACTAAACCCTTAGAAGCAGGTTAGAATGGTTTCTCCCTTGTTGCTAGTTTTTCCGCTGTTGGAAGTTCTTCACGTCTAGTTGCTTATTTTTCATAGCTTTTTAAATTATTTCATATCTTTTCGTATGCACCTATTGGAAGATTAAGCTACGTCCTTTCTTTCCAATTTCATTTAGATTAAGTCAGTCCGGTTTATTAGATACTCAAAGGGTAAGAGAGGAACTTGGTTTGTACGATTGGAAATAGGGCTGAGCATCGGTCCTAAACAAAACCGTCCCGACCCGATCCCGAGAAGTCCCGAAACCGACAAGGCTGAAAATCCTAACCGAATCCCGACCCGATTCTAGTTCGGGTAATCCCGAATCCCGACCCGAGTCTCGAAACGAACCGATTTGTATGGTATTCTTTATGTTTGCTCGGGTAATCCCGAGTCCCGACACGACCCGAGTCCCGACAAGGCTGAAAACCTAAACCGAGTCCCGACCCGGGTTAAAGTCGGTTTGTGTCGGTCGAAGTCGAGCGTCGGTCAAGATTGCTCAGCCATAATTGGAAAGTTATGCTACGTACTAATTGTAATTTTAGTTTATTGGTAACTTTTTGTAACGTGGTTATAATTTTTTCTTTGTTAATGAAAATCAACCAAACCAAATTTTGTTCCGTGAAAAAAGTTAAGTTTCAAACCATTCACCCCATCGACCGAACAATCTACATTTGTTTTCAGGGACTGAGTAGAATTAGCAATAAAGGGTGACATCTTTTTTTTTTTTTTTTTTTTTTTTCTTTCTCAAAATCATCTTTTATATAATAAAAAAAAATTACATTATTTCAGAGTATTTTTACAAATCCCTTCTCATTTAAAAAAGAAATTGAACCAATAGAAAAGCTCGATTTTGCCATCTAGGAAAAATCGAACAACGTGATTGGTTAATAAAAAGTCAAAATTAAATTGATTTTGGTTAAACTTAATAAATTTTGTAAAAAAATTTGGATAAGAAAAAAAATGCATAAAAATATAGGTGTCAAATTTATAAAAACAAAAACTTAAAAAAAGAGGAAGTAAAAAATAAAACTTTAGTGATTGAATTTTAAATAATTTATATAGAGTAAAGTGTAAAATTACAAGTTTTCATGTTTTTTTAATAACTTTATAAAAAACACAAATAACCTATTACACTTTATACCCCTATACTTTATAATATTAACTTTGTTTAAAATTACATGTGTATTAATATTAGTTTTTAGACTTTCATCCATTAAAATTACAAAATTTGATAAACATGGGAATTAATTTTAATATACGTTAAATATTCTTTTAAACTAATGTTAGTTTTAAACTTTCATCCATTAGAATATTTCTTTTTAAATAAGGACTAATGTTACTATTTAAAAGTTAATTTATGCTTTGAAATACGGCTAAATTATTAGTAAGGGGAATATAAATATCAAATGTTAAGCACGATACTGTTATATGAAAATAAATATACGTGATTCTACTTATAACAACGACTCATGAAATTTTTGTTTAAAATTTGTATATGGATATCCATAAAAATATTTTAAAAACTTTACGGAGCATATTTTAACTTCATCAACGCTCATTATGTGCTACTAAATTCACACATTTTTTACAACATAATATCAATAGTTAAAGTTAAACAATAAAATCAACCTCAACCTCAATATGTCTGTCATTTAAAAATGTTATACAAAGCTAATTATTATGAGGAAAAAAAAAGAAAAAGAAAAAAAATACATGGGTTAGATGGTTATTGTTTAATATAGAATGTGTTTTCCTTAAATTATATAAAAAATTGCACGCATCACAATCCTTTTTTTATAACAATTACATCCTAAAAAAATAATAAAATAAAATAAAATAAAATAAACAACGTAATAGTTGGCCGTTGTAAACGAATTAAAAGTATGTACATGAGAATTATTCAGCAAGAATATATAGTTTTAATCAGGTTATTACGTTACTATACTGCGATAATGTTATTGAGTTGGTAATCACGGATGTGAGATACAACCATTATTTTATACTTATGATTTACGTGTAAAACTCTTTTTGCTTCTGAATAGAATCCGAAAGAGACCTCAACAGAACTTTGGCTTATGTCTTATCTAGTTGATAGTATTTAGTAACCATTTTTATAGTTTAACTATTTTGTTATACACACCAACTTTTAGTAACTATTTTTTATGTTTTATTGAAAACTTCTATACTTAATATTTTTGTTTTTACTATAAACACACTGAGCTATAATAGAATTAGTTGTGAGTTCAGGGGTTTTTCACTAAGCTTCTAAAAAATGCTTATAGCTTTTTCAGACACTTATTGTGTTATAATAATTGAATAAGCTAATAAGCACATTTAATAAGCATAACCAAACACCCCTTTAGTTCTAATATGAAGTTTTCTTATTTGATGTTATGACTAATTTGTCGTTATCCTCACTATAATGCAACATGTTAATGGTTTTTGCAGTTTCATTATCTTATCGCACACACTAAAATGTAATGCAATTTGTTGTGTGCGTTTTTTAGAGGAGGATTAAGTATCAGTACATGATTGTCGTGGAAAGATTTTCTATGCCTGCTGAAGGTATAAATGTATAATTCAGTTGAGTTGTTGATTTAGATAATACATGAATATATTTTAATATACCAAAGATGTGTTTTAGTGCTTATATGGAGAATTTTATGGTAGGAATTCTTTTCGGAATGTAACTTGTGTTTGAATGAGTTAATAAAACTTAGCAAGTGTTTGCTGTCATTGATAACACTATGGGTGTCAACCAATGGTCTAAAATATGGGTGTCTTTTACCTTAATGATTTAGGCCAATTGTGAAGAAAGTTGAATTAAAGTGAAAGGTCGGTAAGGATTCAAACAATCCTAAAAGACTTGCGAATATACCCTTTGTCATTTTTTCATGCATTTATAATTTACTTATACAAGTAATAATAATTTCCTTATATAGTTCGGGCTTAGAGAAAAAATATTCTTATACATTATACATAAACGTAAGATTAAATTTGAGTTCTACCCATTACATATTTTTTCGTTTCTCTTTATTTAATAAAGAAGCTATAGTGTAAGCATATATGTTAATTTTGTAATTTTATGATCAAACATGAAAAGTAAATAACACAAACTTATGAAAATACAACTTTTCAAACAAAAATGTACATTAGTAAAAATGATATGATGATTATTCATAATTAAGGAAATGAATCAATCTTAAAAGCTAGCTAAATATACTACATATTTTAACGAAAATATAAGTAAAAGAAATAACACAATTACAAAACACGTCGTAAATTGATATCACGGGTTTGCAAAACTAAAAGCATATATCACTAACATCTCATGCAAGTCAAGTATCATCATGTGATTTTGCTTGAATAATAAAATATAATTTTTAATCCAAAAGCATTCTCTTAAAATAATAGGTAGGTTATAACATATACATATGATTTTTTATTTTTAGTCTACCAAGTAAAACATTTGAAACATGTTAAGTGATTCATTTCTTAATCGATAACAATACATAATTAAAACAAAATTTATAAACCCTGTGCGTGCACAGGTATTATAACTAGTAAAGTAATATAACTAAAACTTTAAATGATATTCTCTCCGTCCTAATTTATTTGTCCACTTTTGACTTTCGTAGTCTTTTTTTTCAACATTGACCTTAAATTTTTTTGTCTGTGTTATATTATAATTGATAAGAATTATACCAAATGAAAATATATTTAAAACCCAATCTATTCATATATTTTGCATTAAGTATTATATAACACAAAAGAAAATATTTAAAATCAAAGTTGTAAAAAAAGACTTCAAAAGTCAAAAGTAAACAAATAAATTTGGATGGAGAGAGCATGTTTTAATAATCACATTCGATGGTTACAAACTTAAATTTTTGATATAAAAAAAAAAAAAAAAAAAAAAAAAAAAAAAAAAAAAAAAATTAACAACTAATAAAAAAATATTAGATAAAAACATTTTGCATGAAACGGTGTCAAGCTAATTTTTTTGTCATCTAAAGTTTAGGAGGTAATTTGCCTATAGCTAGGTCATAGGCCTAAATTTTATAAGATAAATAGCAAAGTTGTGACAACTGGCAAATTAGGGAGCTATTTAAAAACCCGCATTACTTTAAATTTAATAATTTTTGGATTATTTGAAAGTTTATTCGCGATGAATTTGTAAACTTGAATTGTGATTTTTTAAATTTCGCTATTGATGAGTGTGTAAATACTCATCATTTTTATCGTATTTGAACTGCCAAAACATCCAAAAACACTCAGAAATGCATCAAAATACAGAAATTATCCCAAAAGTGTGTTTTATATGTTTTAGATGCAAAATGTTTAAAAACAAATGAAAGACGAACAAAGTTTGCATAATTGGCAGTTTCAGTCCCTCAAGTTTCAAAATTTGACAAAACTAGTCCTTGAAGTTTTAAAACGAAAGAAAAGTCAACCCAAGGCATTTAAAAGTAAAATATTATCAAAAACGATCCTTGGGTAAAAAGTTTGAGAAAATTACATGTTTGGTCCCTGAACTTTCAAAAATGGCAAAACTAGTCCTCGGGTTTTTTAAAATTGGAAAATATCAAATATTACCCTTGTACTATTCACATGTGACAAATTAGACCCTTTTTGATTACTTTTGGGAAATTACATATTTAACCCTTCAAGTTTCATAAATTACATAAAAGGTCCCCGGGCATTTTAACTTGGAAAATTACAACAAAATGAACCTTGGGATTTCTTAACTTGGCAAGTTTGGTCCTTGTGAGACTTTGGAATAAAACCACGGGCCACCCCTCAAAATTCAGGAATTACACATTTAGTCCTTGTGTTTTTAACTTAAACCAAATGGACCCTTTTTTGTGCTTTTGCTAAACCTGATCCAACACACCATCAACCAATCCACCTAGGCCTGATCCATTCCTCTTTGGCCCAATCTCCCCATAGCCCACACCACAAATAAAATAATCCACCACCCCGTTTTATTAATACCCAGTCAAACTCCCCATTGACCTCCACCTCCTTCCCCCACTTGTACCCTGCAAACACCATCATCACCCCCCTCCTCTGCCAACACTGAAACACTCCAACCCCTACTACCTACTTTCACCACCCTCCAAGTACCCCAGTCCAAATAACACCCCGCCAAAGGGAAACGGCCAAATTGCTAATACCAAAGTTCCCGCCAAAAGTAAATTGAAGGTCAGGATTGCTTCTATTCATCCAATGGCTCAAGTGGAAGGTGGGAAGCGTCCAAAGGACCTTTTGGAAGGTTATAAAAAAGAGAGAAGGGCACAGGAGCAAGAGTTAGTTTTTTAGTAGTTATAGCATAGTTTAATTATGTCGTTTTAGGAGTGATTTAAATTTCAGTTGTTTTTTCTTAGTTCTAAAAGGTTGTAATCCTTAATTTAAGTGTACTCTAAACTTTGTATAATATCAATTTCAAATTCTAAGACCTAATTCAGTGAATGCTTGATTTCCTTCAATTATCTCAT
This sequence comes from Artemisia argyi, assembly GCA_030686995.1. Taxonomy (NCBI): domain Eukaryota; kingdom Viridiplantae; phylum Streptophyta; class Magnoliopsida; order Asterales; family Asteraceae; genus Artemisia; species Artemisia argyi. The sequence continues at coordinate 160,264,613 of CM060697.1, read as the reverse complement.
AAAAGCTTAAGGGTGTTAAAAGTTAATGTTCAGAGTTTGTATAAGCTTGTTTAAGCTTACTCATAAGTTTTCTTAAGCTTCCAAAGCAGTTAAGTCATTTTAAATTCATAAACCAAAAAATTCATAGAAATACAAAAAAAATAGATGGAAAATAAAAAATCAGGAAGAAAAGGAAGAATGCTTGGAGCAGGATACATAATGGATGGTCCTTGGTAATAGTTGCCTTGTGGAAGGCTTTAGGTGGTTACTTTGGTTTTGGTTCTCATTGGTTCCAGCTTGGATGCTCATTGTAAGCTTCCTGTCAAAATTTTAGCTTCCTATCATATAAAAGATTTGTACTTGTTCATTTCTGTATGTTTGGATTTATTTAGTGTAGTTAAGTTATAACATTACTTGGTGTTGTACAATAGATAGCTAGGTTGCTTTGTGTGAAATTTCCCTTTTTCAACTGATAATCATAGTTTGGTAGTAATTTTACTGTAGCTATAGTTATTGCAGTAGATTTGTGTTTAGATAGGCAATTTACATCATAATGTACCTTTGTGTGACCCTGTCATATGTTAAAACATGCACTCTCTTTGCAAATAAAAAACAGACACAATCTTAAGGGGTGTTTGGGTTTGCTGAGTCTGTGGACTGTGTGGGGTTTTAAGGTGGTATTCTCAGGCTCCACACATTCACTAGGGGTAAACATTACTTGTTCAGGCCATATAAGGAGCAAGTATTCAGTGATAGTCAAACTTAGCCTCTACCTCGTCTTTTCAGTTAACATTTAGGATTTTGGAATCCAACATCTCTCATATCAGTGTAGTAGTTGTTAACATAGATTGTTTTAGTGTCATTCACACTTATTATTGCAATTTCAATCAATAGATTAGGATCTAAGCTCACCATAGTCAACTGTGGTGTAATTCTTAAAATGTCAAATTTGCACTCTTTCAATTTTTCCCATAATGGCATGAATTTTCTTGATTTGTGTATTTGTTTTTAGGCTTTGTGCTTTTTAGATTAAGTTGTCTCCCAGCTTAAGTTTGAGATTCCACTATCCTTTTATTTTTATGAATTTCTTAGTGGGCCCCACAACCTCTCAAAGTAGCCTGCGGGGGAAGCACCTCCCCTGCTACACAGATCACTGTCCCAAACACCCAACTTCCAGAGCCCCTCATAAGCTCAATAGTGGGACCCAGGGTGTGAAACTTGGCTTTTTGAGAAGCCATGTTGCCAAACTTGTTGGTTCCAAGCTCACTTGGCTTCTCAGCTTATTGGGCAAGCTTAATGGAGCTTGCAAATTGCCCCAACAGACCTGTGTGTTTAGCAGAGTTGGAATTGCTTATTCTAGTTTATTGCAAGCTTATCCAATGAACTCTCCTTGTTGTTTTAAGCTTATTACATCCTCAGTTATTTGTCCCTAGCTTATTTCAGTTTTAGTTAGCTTTTAGCTTGACCCTATTAGTTTTTCAAGTTTAAAATCCAAGTTAAGCTTGAATAAGCTTAACTGTTGTGGAGGGGAAGCTCCACAAAGCTTATTTGTAGTTTTCAAAAAAGTTTTCTTTTATAAAAGTTAGTTATAATCAGTTGTTAGATAGTTTTGTAAAATTAAAATAGAAAAATAAAAAGGTTTTGCAAAATGGTCATAAGCCAGATTCGACCCTTAGACCTCTTGGGTTGACTGGTCAACACTCAGACCAAAGCCATCCACCATCTGGGCTATGCTTATGTTAGTGTTGTATGTTTTCTCTCTTCTTTTTATAGTACTTAGTTTCTATTTTGGCTTATTTGGCTTATAAGCTTATTTTACAGCTTATTTTTAAGCTTTTCTTAACTTTTATATTTTTCTTAGCTTAGTATTACTACTTAGTATTTATATAAAAAGTTTTATAATTATTACTCTTTATTTAGTATTTCTAATAAATCAAAATAGTTTAATTAGTTAATAAATAGTTTTTAGTTAATGATAAATAATTAAAAAGTCAAAAAAATAATTTTCTTTTTTCTAAAATTTTCTTTTATCATTAGGCTCGTAAATATATAATTTTTACATCCGTAGGGTTAGCGTAACTCAATTTTCACTTTTTATTTCGCGCACTCGCGTTTTATTTAATAAACTTTTACGTTTTTTAAATTTAGGTTACGTTAGTATAAGTAGTTTGTAAAATAAAGAAAAACCAAAATATAAAAAAAATGATAGCTTCTATTTAAGCCCTTTTGGCTTCTTTTTCTGCTTATTGATAAGCAAATTCTAATTTTAAATTTTTAGATTACGTTTCAGGTTAACTAGGTTTCACGTTATTGTTAATATAGATTGTTTAAATTATTCTCATTCGGTTTTCCTTAGCGTAATCATTCAAAACCTTCATTACCTCTTCCCTGTCCAAATTCACCCGATCACAAACCCGTTTTTGATACCATCACGCCTCGTCGGGACATAACGACCCGGGGAAGCCACTGTATTTCCACGGAGATTTGGTCTGAGGAGTTTGACTTGGTTGACCATCACCTGGTCAATTTAGGTTGACCGTTCTGAGCCAATCAATTTTTGACGCCGCTACCGGGGAGGTTGTGCGCGTATTCTAAACGGTTTTGCTGATTAGTGAATCTGGATATACACTCATTGTATATTTACCATCCTTTGTTCATATTTTCTTATTATAAAAACAAAACAGTTCCCGAAAACTTTTTAAAATTAGTTTTCAACGAACACAAAAAACCCAAAAAGATTTTCCTTCTTATTTGTATATAAAATGTCTTTCCAAAAATCTAAAAATATTCACCTTTACCCTCTATCCATTTGATTCTACCTTCTTATACCCCTCTCATGTATAATTCTTATGGCATCTCTCGGCTACACGTGTTTTCACTGTAAAAGCCCGATTGAGAATGGCTTTCGTTGTCTCCGGTGTATTTGTGAGAAATGTGGCAATAATTGTAGTAACAGATTTTGTACTATGTGCAATCTGTTCATAAGTCCAAATTCTCTCAATGATTCACCAAATTCTTCCAACTACCCTTCACAGCCCGAGATACGTGCTATTAATGACAAACCTTCAAGAATTGATCCTAACCTTTCACGGTTTACGGTTAAAAGTTTGTCAAGCAAACGTACAGAGCCTAGGGCAGTGACTGAAAAGAACGACTTACCTAATCTTCACGTTCATCAAGAAAAAAAACCCGAGACCATAACTGAAGTGGTGGAATTTCTTAGCTCTAAGAGCACACCACTTGTCCCACCTCCAGATTTTATTCCTTGTGTTGGTTGTGGTGAGCCGCTTTTTGGTTTACCATGTCGTTGGTGTACATGTGAACAATGTGGTAATGATATTCGAGACGGGAGTTGTTTGTTTTGTGGTTCGAGGAATTCATTCTCTTATGATCCTATTCAGAACTCATTCAACGACTCTTCACATTTTCCCAATTACCCATCACATTCATACCAGCGAGAATCATACTATCCAAATCACAATGATGCTTCGTATCATAATACACCAAACTTTTCGTGTGAATATTGTGGAGGTCCTCACCAAGGTTTTGATTGTCAAAATAGTCAAAATTTTGGTTACGACCAATATCCATACAATTCACCAAACCAGACTCAACATTTTAACTGTTGTGAGTACTGTGGTGGCCCACACTACAGTTCTGATTGTCAATCAGGCAACACGCTTGTCTATGAGCAGTTTCCTGATAACAATTATGACTCTAGCACATACGACTCACAACCACATCAGTTTTACTGTTGTGAATACTGTGGAGGTCCTCACTGCAGTTCTGATTGTCAAACAAGGAATCCATTTCCTTGTAACAATTATGACTATTCATCTCAAGATCAACCTCCACAGTACCAATTGACCCAAGCAACTCCTCAATTTCCGCAAGACCTTTGTCATGAGGTTCTTGAAGCATTTAAAAAATTCAAGGAAGGGTTGGCTACTACATCGTTTCTAGATTCTCGTGAGAAATCAATGGCAAAATTACTTGTTGAAGAACGAGATGCTAGAAACGAATTGAGCATGGAAGAATTACTTGCTGAGCAAAGAGCGGCTAAAATACGTCCCAATCTTCGCTATGCTGCTCTATATGATGACGATGATGACAGTGATGATGATGAAGATAACATTGTTATTATTCAAAAAGATTCATCAGATTCATCTGTTGTGATTCCTTCCATGGAGAATCAGGGAGAAAATAATGTGACGAAGTCACTAGTCGTTGATCAAATGGAACTTGAAAATTCCATAACTGCTAGTACTTCTGAACTCCCTCAGTCTATTGATATCACACCCGAAGTTCACACTCTCTCTGAATATGGGGGATGAGCATCTTAGCATTGTTCCTTAAAAGGAATCGGACGAATTCATAAAGTCTAGTGTTGAGAACCTTGTCCCAATCCCAGGAGAGTCACAGGGAACTTTTGATCATGTGTGTGACCTACCTTCTCACCCTGAAAATCCAAAAGATCATTTTGAGACTTTCTCCGATTTTAATGATGATTGTACATCTTATGGAGAAGTTGAGTATGAGGAGGCACCATTGCCTCATTCGGATGTTGACCCTCTTATTGAGGAGTTCACAGCTGAACTTACTCACATCAATCCGCTTCCATTAGGAAGTGATGATGGTCTCCTTGATTTTGAAGCCGATATGGGAGAAACTGAAAATCTTTTAAACTCTAATCCCAACATCGAGCTTAGTACTTCGCATGCTGATGAAAATTCTTTATCTTCTGGAGACATCAGTCATGTGGAAGGATTACCTTCTGAGCTAGTTAGCTTAGAAGAAGAGAATGATAATCACTTTGTTCCCGAAGCATTCAAGACTACTCTCACAAATCCTCTTTTTGAATTCGATTCTGAATTCACTTTGATTTCTGATAATCCATTCTTTGATATTCAGAATGAGGATTGTGATGAGTCCATAATTGAATAAGAGTTCACAAATTCACATCATGTGAATAATTCTCTTCATGAGGAGTTCTCCGGTGAACTCACTCATCATATCATGACTCCTCTAGAGTTTGATAGCCCGGGGGGAGATGCACTCAATCATGAGAATTTGCAAATTCCCACCCACCCTCCCGGGATGTTTACGAGCTTAACCCTTGAAATCCAAATTCAGGCTAATGAGCCTGCTCTCGAGGAAGAAGATCTGTTTTCTTCCTTTTCTTCACCTACAGGGTGACTTCTCTTGTTCTTCACTCCTTCGGGAATGAGGATACCATCTTTGATCCCGGCATTTTCATTTACCATTATCTTGAGCCGGGTACTTATCTCATCGGTGTGGAACTTTCACGTGCTTCAAATGTTTGTCCAAACATCTTGAATGAAAGTCCGATTGAGATTGTTTCTTCCACATCATGCTTCCCCAAGGACAAATGAATTCGGGGTCGAGTCAAGCTAGTGACTCGGTAAACAAAAACAGTAGCATGTACTTAGGGTTTTCACCCTAAGTGTGGGGGAGTTACCCCTGCTGTGGTTACCAATAAAGTGAAAATACAAAATGATGTTTCCACATTTAGCTTGTAATGTTGTCTTTTTACGTTCTAAGAGTCGGCATAATAGCCGGGACTTTGAATATTGAGGACAATATTCATTCTAAGTGTGGGGGGTATTTAGCTATTCTAGCGAATTTTATCACATTTTACTATCTAGTACCCCCGTTTTTGCCAAAAATTAAAAAAAAAAATTTCACTAAAGTTCAAAATTTTTGTGGTTATCAGTCTGCCTTGTCTAACCGACAAAAGGATTGGCTAATCCTGGAGCAAACGGCTCTTGGTAACGATATATCAAATCCGATAACGGCTTGCAATTTGCCCAAAATTGTATGGTACATCAACTCGCCATATCCAAAAAAGTGAATGAGTTGGCCAGCCCGCAAGATTATGGCTTGTGGTAAAGGCAGTGGAAAAACCATAATTGGTAATCAGCTCACCAAGATGTTGACTATTCAATCAAGAGTTGGCTAGTCCAGAAGCAAACGGCTTTTGGTAAAGACTAATCAAATCCGTTGACAGCTGGTGGTTTGCTCAAAATCACATGGTTATCAGGTGGACCATAGTTCTTACTTGAATCGATACATCTGGCTACTCCAGAAGTGATGGCTTTTGGTAAATAGTTTCAAATCCATTAATTTTTCTCAAAAGATTGCTAGGGACTAGCAATAGTTTAGTGTGGGGGATTGATGAGTGTGTAAATACTCATCATTTTTATCGTATTTGAACTGCCAAAACATCCAAAAACACTCAGAAATGCATCAAAATACAGAAATTATCCCAAAAGTGTGTTTTATATGTTTTAGATGCAAAATGTTTAAAAACAAATGAAAAACGAACAAAGTTTGCATAATTGGCAGTTTCAGTCCCTCGAGTTTCAAAAATTGACAAAACTAGTCCCTGAAGTTTTAAAACGAAAGAAAAGTCAACCCAAGGCATTTAAAAGTAAAATATTATCAAAAACGATCCTTGGGTAAAAAGTTTGAGAAAATTACATGTTTGGTCCCTGAACTTTCAAAAATGGCAAAACTAGTCCTCGGGTTTTTAAAAATTAGAAAATATCAAATATTACCCTTGTACTATTCACATGTGACAAATTAGACCCTTTTTGATTACTTTTGGGAAATTACATATTTAACCCTTCAAGTTTCATAAATTACATAAAAGGACCCCGGGCATTTTAACTTGGAAAATTACAACAAAATGAACCTTGGGATTTCGTAACTTGGAAAGTTTGGTCCTTGTGAGACTTTGGAATAAAACCACAGGCCACCCCTCGAAATTCAGGAATTACACATTTAGTCCTTGTGTTTTTAACTTAAATCAAATGGACCCTTTTTTGTGTTTTTGCTAAACCTGATCCAACACACCATCAACCAATCCACCCAGGCCTGATCCATTCCTCTTTGGCCCAATCTCCCCACAGCCCACACCAGAAATAAAATAATCCACCACCCTATTTTATTAATACCCAGTCAAACTCCCCATTGACCTCCACCTCCTTCCCCCACTTGTACCCTGCAAACACCATCATCACCCCCCTCCTCTGCCAACACTGAAACACTCCAACCCGTACTACCTACTTTCACCCCCCTCCAAGTACCCCAGTCCAAATAACACCCCTGCCAAAGGGAAACGGCCAAATTGCTAATACCAAAGTTCCCGCCAAAAGTAAATTGAATGTCAGGATTGCTTCTATTCGTCCAATGGCTCAAGTTGAAGGTGGGAAACGTCCAAAGGACCTTTTGGAAGGTTATAAAAAGGAGAGAAGGGCACAGGAGCAAGAGTTAGTTTTTTAGTAGTTATAGCATAGTTTAATTATGTCGTTTTAGGAGTGATTTAAATTTCAGTTGTTTTTTCTTAGTTCTAAAAGGTTGTAATCCTTAATTTAAGTGTACTCTAAACTTTGTATAATATCAATTTCAAATTCTAAGACCTAATTCAGTGAATGCTTGATTTCCTTCAATTATCTCATAAAAGCTTAAGGGTGTTAAAAGTTAATGTTCAGAGTTTGTATAAGCTTGTTTAAGCTTACTCATAAGTTTTCTTAAGCTTTCAAAGCAGTTAAGTCAGTTTAAATTCATAAACCAAAAAATTCATAAAAATACAAAAAAAATAGATGGAAAATAATAAATCAGGAAGAAAAGGAAGAATGCTTGGAGCAGGATACATAATGGATGGTCCTTGGTAATAGTTGCCTTGTGGAAGGCTTTAGGTGGTTACTTTGGTTTTGGTTCTCATTGGTTCCAGCTTGGATGCTCATTGTAAGCTTCCTGTCAAAATTTTAGCTTCCTATCATATAAAAGATTTGTACTTGTTCATTTCTGTATGTTTGGATTTATTTAGTGTAGTTAAGTTATAACATTACTTGGTGTTGTACAATAGATAGCTAGGTTGCTTTGTGTGAAATTTCCCTTTTTCAACTGATAATCATAGTTTGGTAGTAATTTTGCTGTAGCTATAGTTATTGCAGTAGATTTGTGTTTAGATAGGCAATTTACATCATAATGTACCTTTGTGTGACCCTGTCATATGTTAAAACATGCACTCTCTTTGCAAATCAAAAACAGACACAATCTTAAGGGGTGTTTGGGATTGCTGAGTCTGTGGACTGTGTGGGGTTTTAAGGTGGTATTCTCAGGCTCCACACATTCACTAGGGGTAAACATTACTTATTCAGGCCATATAAGTAGCAAGTATTCAGTGATAGTCAAACTTAGCCTCTACCTCGTCTTTTCAATTAACAGTTAGGATTTTGGAATCCAACATCTCTCATATCAGTGTAGTAGTTGTTAAGATAGCTTGTTTTATTTTCATTCACACTTATTATTACAATTTTAATCAATAGATTAGGATCTAAGCTCACCATAGTCAACTATGGTGTAATTCTTAAAAAGTCAAATTTGCACTCTTTCAATTTTTCCCATAATGGCATGAATTTTCTTGATTTGTGTATTTGTTTTTAGGCTTTGTGCTTTTTAGATTAAGTTGTCTCCCAGCTTAAGTTTGAGATTCCACTATCTTTTTATTTTTATGAATTTCTTGGTGGGCCCCACAACCTCTCAAAGTAGCCTGCAGGGGAAGCACCTCCCCTGCTACACAGATCACTGTCCCAAACACCCAACTTCCAGAGCCCCTCACAAGCTCAATAGTGGGACCCAGGGTGTGAAACTTGGCTTTTTGAGAAGCCCTGTTGCCAAACTTGTTGGTTCCAAGCTCACTTGGCTTCTCAGCTTATTGGGCAAGCTTAATGGAGTTTGCAAATTGCCCCAACAGACCTGTGTGTTTAGCAGAGTTGGAATTGCTTATTCTTGCTTATTGCAAGCTTATCCAGTGAACTCTCCTTGTTGTTTTAAGCTTATTACATCCTCAGTTATTTGTCCCTAGCTTATTTCAGTTTTAGTTAGCTTTTAGCTTGACCCTATTAGTTTTTCAAGTTTAAAATCCAAGTTAAGTTTGAATAAGCTTAACTGTTGTGGAGGAAAAGCTCCACAGAGCTTATTTTTAGTTTTCAAAAAAGTTTTCTTTTATAAAAGTTAGTTATAATCAGTTGTTAGATAGTTTTGTAAAATTAAAATAGAAAAATAAAAAGGTTTTGCAAAATGGTCATAAGCCAGATTCGACCCTTAGACCTCTTGGGTTGACTGGTCAACACTCAGACCAAAGCCATCCACCATCTGGGCTATGCTTATGTTAGTGTTGTATGTTTCCTCTCTTCTTTTTATAGTACTTAGTTTCTATTTTGGCTTATTTGGCTTATAAGCTTATTTTACAGCTTATTTTTAAGCTTTTCTTAACTTTTATATTTTTCTTAGCTTAGTATTACTACTTAGTATTTATATAAAAAGTTTTATAATTATTACTCTTTATTTAGTATTTCTAATAAATCAAAATAGTTTAATTAGTTAATAAATAGTTTTTAATTAATAATAAATAATTAAAAAGTCAAAAAAATAATTTTCTTTTTTCTAAAATTTTCTTTTATCATTAGGCTCGTAAATATATAATTTTTACATCCGTAGGGTTAGCGTAACTCAATTTTCACTTTTTATTTCGCGCACTCGCGTTTTATTTAACAAACTTTTACGTTTTTTAAATTTAGGTTACGTTAGTAAAAGTAGTTTGTAAAATAAAGAAAAACCAAAACATATAAAAAGTGATAGCTTCTATTTAAGCCCTTTTGGCTTATTTTTCTGCTTATTTATAAGCAAATTCTAATTTTAAATTTTTAGATTACGTTTCAGGCTAACTAGGTTTCATGTTATTGTTAATATAGATTGTTTAAATCATTCTCATTCGTTTTTCCTTAGCGTAATCATTCAAAACCTTTATTACCCCTTCCATGTCCAAATTCACACGATCACAAACCCGTTTTTGATACCATTACGCCTCATCGGGACATAACGACCCGGGAAAGCCACTGTACTTCCACGGAGATTTGGTCTGAGGAGTTTGACTTGGTTGACCATCACCTGGTCAGTTTAGGTTGACCGTTCTGAGCTAATCAGCTGTATCTATGGAATTTGAGATTTATTTTAATGATTCGATATGGAATATATATATGGTGATTTATTTTGAGATTCTCCATTTGGCACTACGTTGACTCCGACACTAGGATAACCTAACAAAAATTTAATGTTTTGAATTTACGGCTCGATTATATTTTTGGAACGTATCTTGGTATTTCATAATTTTTGGGAACGAGCCCGGTTCGAGAAAAGTTGGTTTATTTTAAGAGTTTCGGGTTTTGGTCAGTGTTTTTTACACGTAGCCACCTTACCCTTACACATTACTAATACTATTATTATTATTATTATTATTATTATTATTATTATTATTATTATTATTATTATTATTATTATTATTATTATTATTATTATTATTATTATTATTATTATTATTATTGTTATTATTATTATTATTATTATTATTATTATTATTATTATTATTATTATTATTATTATTATTGTTAACTAAAAAAAAAGAAGAAAGAAAAGAAAGAAAAATAATAATAATAAGAGTAAGCTACAAATCGTCCTTGTGTTTTCCTGGTCTCACACAACAACACAAACACAACACCATCTTCATCTCATTCTCTCTCTCCCTCTCATTTAACCTAGCCGCCGCCGCCACCTAAACCGGCCACCACAGCCACCACCGCCACTCCCACACCCAAAATATCACCACCAAATTAATCATTTCATCAAGATCTTTCATTTGGTATAACTCACGCGCGATTTGGACGACCCTAACACCTCGAAATCACCACCACCGCCACATAAACACCACCTTTTTCATCTCTTCTTGTTGATTTTGAAGAAACATAGTTTTGGAGCCTTTTTGAAGGTGAGTGACACGAGTTTCAACTCGTATGTTTCGATTTGGTACCCAAGTCGTGGGTACACTAAGTTTTCTTGAATGGGTTTTGTAAAATACTTATGGGAAATGATGTTTTGATGAAGAAAAACTAGTTTGGTATCCGGGTGTTCGATTCTTGGCGTGGTCGAGACCTAACCGAGAGCATTTGCTCTCGGCTTGTGTCATTTCGGATTTATTTTCGGCTTCTTGATGATTCTTGGTTGCTATTTTGATGTTTGGATTATTGTTGGTAGTTTGCAACTTGTTGTGTTGTTGCTTGGATTATGGCCGACGACCCTAAGGGTCGGTTTGGTTTTGATTTGGCTCGTTTGGAGCAAGTCCGTGGCCCCTTGGGTCCGGTCGAATATTGTTGTGACTTTGTGGTTCGGTGTGACCACTAAGGTCCGTTTGGTTTGGCTCGTATAGAGCAAGCCGAGACCCTAGAGGTCTCGGGTGGGACCCACGATTTGTGTGGTTTATTATTGACTCGGGTTTGACTTGGTAAATCAACCCGTATGTGCAATGGGTAATTGGTTATCGTATATACTTGTCGGATATTAATGTTGTTGTTTTTGTTATATTTTGTTCCATAGTCATTTTTGAGATTGAAGTGGAAGTATTGGACTTGTGATATTGATTCTTAGAGTTGTGTTGGCGATATTGATTTGGATACTGATTGTGAGACGGTTAACTAGATTGACGGAGATAGGTTAGTCGGGTGCCGTAGTCGGACCCTATTGTTGTAGCACGTGTTATGGGAATTGTTGGACGGAGATGGATTACTTGGTTGTGTTGTTTATTATTACTTGGACTTGGACAATGAGCCGAGGGTGATGACTCGGACATGTGACCATCTATATAACTCGATAATTATTTATAATCAAACATAAATAATAAAACTCGTAATAATATTATTAATAATATAAACATTTATATAAATATACAAACGTGAGAACGTATATATATTTATACAAGTGTGTATATTAATAATAAAACGATCACGAGTAATATTAAGATAACACGACGATATATATTATACTATGAAAGTAGTGTAATAAATGTCGGGAACGTTATTATAATTAAACGGTTATAAATGCCGACATAATTAATGTTGAATAATTATATTAAATGAAATACTTTTTGGAAAATAAAACGAGGAAACTTTCAAGTTATACGGGATTGTGGTCACTTGAGTCCAAGTGGGCCATATTAATTATTTTATGATGTTTGTGCTTGTCACGATTATGTGACGTTAATACGCCCATTTTCTATAACTACGTAACTTATTTGATCGACGGATTAAATATGATCTATTTAGTTATATAAAATGAGTATATTAATGGGTATTGTATCCTACGACGCCCATAGGTTGTAGTATGTGTACAGGAATAATGAATTACTAAATATCTCGCGAGGTTTGCCAAATTGACGAATTTGGTAAGCTTGACGATATATCTAGGGAATTTATTAAACTTTGATACTTACCATATAGTACTCTATGTGCTATGTGACTTAGGTTTTGGGTATAATCTTAGAGTGATGTATTAAGTAAATAAATATGGAGGATTACCAAATCGACGGATTTGATAAACTTCGATGATTTATTTAAATAATATATTGGGCTAATATTAGACCTATAGATTGTGTTAGTATTCTTTTTCGTTGTGGCTTCTTGTTTTATGTTGTGTCGACCCTCCACCCGCATGGATACCAAACGCCAAACTCCAAACTAATACGAGAATAATACGAGAAATGGATTTTCGGAAAGTAAAATGGAATACGTTCGAGATTGGGAATATTTGATTTTGAGGAAATAATTCTGAAAAGAGTTTATATTGTTAGGAAGTGCCGAGTCCGTAGTTGTCGTCTTTTGAGTTGTGATACATCTTACTTCTACCAACTTCTTCTTGCTGATTTCTGGACTTGAGGTGAGTTATAGCCCCACTTTTACTCTTGAACTTTGTTTTCAATACTTGGGGTGGGAAACATGCAAATTGTTTTATGTGGACTATTATCGTCTTTGATTTCAAAACTTGCTATGCTTATAGAACTAGGTAGGATTGAGAGCGAGACCTAGCCTAGAGCTAGGTAAGCTATACAACGAGGCCTAGACTAGATCTAGGTAAGTTGAACATGTCGTATCCTTACGCATGTGGGTATGTCGTATCCTTACGCATACAGGTTGATTTGATTTGATTTGATTTGGTTATTGGACTATAGTGTGCACCTATAAGGATGGTTATTGAGCTTTGAGGCCTAGTCTAGCTAGCATGAGTTTTGCGTTTATGTCCACTTGATTGAATTATGAATTTAAACCTATGATCTCACCAGCGAAAGCTGACTTTTAGCACGTTTTCTCATGTAATTAAGTGATGATTTGGATACTTGGATTGGAGGCTTGGCTATGGCACCTGGTTTATGGATCTATTTTCTAAAACTCTGATATATAATTGTGGACCTATTGTTATTTCTTTTGGGCCTTACTCTGGAAAAATTTGGGATGAATGTAAACTTTAAAACCCCGTTTTGGTTGTGTTTTTCTTATGTTTACTTTATCTCGTTCTTTCATGACTTGTGTTGGATACCAATCCCCGTAATACCCCGAAAGCTTGTTGAGTCTTCCGCTGTACCAAATTTTGGGGGTGTTACAGATTGGTATCAGAGCCAAAGTTATAGAGAACTAGGTAAATAAACAGCTAAACTGTAACCGATTTTTATAGAAAACGATCATCGACCAATGCCGGCCAGCCCGCCAAGCCGAAGCATCTTCGATTATATTGAGGTATATTGAGATTTTTGAGATGATTTGAGAATATGGGATATGTTGATTATGTGATATGATGGCGTTTTGAGGAATTATATGGCTTAATTGTTTTATAAATATTTTAGTAATGCGGTATTTGAAATCTTTATTTGAAACTATATGATTGGGATTTTATGATGATTTTTGATACGGTATTTTGAGTTTGCGGTTTAGTTGTTTTGAAACACTTACACCTACCCTACGCCGTTGTCACAGACTATGGCCTCCTATACGGTCAATGTTACTGAGAATATTCTTACTGCACCTGTTCACCCAGCACAGATCACCATGGCTCTTGATGATCCTTACAGGATTGCCATGCATTCAGCTACTGCGTCACCGACATCTTCAACTTCTGCACCGCCTGCTGCACCTACTTTGCAGGGACCCTCATCTTCTCTAGGGCTCCCTGGTACTTCGAGACAGCTTACTCTTCATCAGGCTTTGGCTCGTGTGGCTCCACGTTTTGCCCACCGAGTTACGGCACGCATGTCTGTGCGTCCTTCGTCACCACCCATGCACATTGATGCTCACGCTCTTCTGTCAGATTCACCACCCACATCATTGCGTCGTCGTCCTAGATCACCTACCCCATCACGACATGGTTTACCTGTTAGGAGACGAAGATTGATGGAGTACTTTTCAGATGAGGATGAGGAGGAGGAGTACGAGGGTGCGGATGAGGCTGATGACCCTCAGGAGGTTGAGCAGGGAGATGATGACCCACAGGAGGGTGAGGAGGAGGAGATGCCTGATGATGATGGTTTGCCAGCATAGCCAGCTCAGGCTAAGGAGCCTGATTCTCCGATACATTCGTTAGAGCCTGTTTCACCTGATCACCCGTTTTTGTTTGATTCACCACCTGGTAGTCCCGTGGCATCGGACGCGCCATCTGAGGTTTCTGCTGAGCATGCAGAGTTGGGTGAGATTGGTAGGATGTGGACTCAGATTACTGCTTTAGGTGAGAGGGTCACGCATATGTCCGAGCGGATTGATAGAGTGACTGTTGAGTTCATTGGAGAGTTGAGGATTGACTTGGTTACTGCCGAGAGGAGAGTTACAGAGTTGAGGAGAGGTTTGATGGAGATTCATGAGCAAATTGAGAGCTTACAGAGAGGTTTCATCACAGCTCGCGAGGCAGATCGCAAGCTGTGGCAGAGAAACACTGAGCTGGAGAAGGAGGTAGCAGACCTCAAGAGGGATAGCGACACCCATAGTGTGGAGTTAGGATCATTGTGGAGAGAGCTGGATGGTTTGAGGCAGGAGTTGAGGAGCCTACGCCAGCATAGTGGCTAGATAGTTGGATTATGTGGTTATGTTGCTTTCTACACCGAGGAGTGTTCGGTTAGAAAAGCTAGTTATCTTATTTTGATGTATTTTCCATTGGTTATTCGTCTCGTTTGGAACGATTAGTATCTTTTGTGTCTTCTATAGTTGGAACGATGTTGGATCACTATTTGTATGGATGATGGTTATTATTATATGATGATATATAGTTTTTGGATGTCATGGAAATTTAGTTCCTATTCACCTTATTGTTGTCTTATGGTGTATTGCTGATATTCTTCCCATGTCTTGGCTTCATTTATTCAATTCTTGTTGAGCGTATGATAAGTGCTATCGGAGACTTACGAACCTTGTATAATGTTTCAGATCAATGGCTGTACGCCGAAACCCTGTCAGAGCTACCCGAACTGGAACTGCCGCGACTACCCCTGGTCGCCGAGGACGCCGTCTTACTCGAAATGTTGAAACCCCTACTCCTGACAACCTGGACACCACCAATCGCAACAACAGGAATCAAAATTTTGATGTTCAGGGAGACAATGATCATGTGCCACCTAATGCACCTATTGTGGATCAAGCCATGATCAATCAACTGGTGGAGCAACGAGTTGTTCCAACAACTCTGCTGTTACTTTTCCACCTTTTCGTACTGATGAGGCGAAAAATGACCCGTTTTTAGGGGGTCATTTAAGCCGGAATTGGAATTTATTTGATCAAATATTGCCCTAAATCATTCCTTTTGTGATTTTAGGTACTTTGGGAGTGAATTCTGGAAAAGGAAGCATTTTGGACGTTTTTGGAGCATAAAAGTGAAGAAAACGGCAAAGTCTCAATTTTCCTTGCTGGGAACAGTACCTGACGGCGTCAGGAAGGATTTGATGACGGCGTCAGGAGCAAAATGGATGACGGCCCAGAGAAAATGTGACAGCGTCAGAACAAGGGCGTCAATAGTAAAAGAGGTGACGGCCCAGAACAGAAATACACATGACGGCGTCAGATGTAGATCTAGGCAGTCCGAGAAATTTATTGACGGCGTCAAAACTTTCCTCTTGACACCGTCACCTCATGAAATCTATATATACTTTTCTAATTTTCATTCATTAAGTGTGGAACTTAAGAGGGGAATTTTAGGGCCGAACTTAATAAACCCTAGCTCGTTTGTAACAGTATTTTCAAGGGTTTTCACCCCTTGAAACCCTTCATGTTCACTTGAGATAAGTTTTCTTTCAATTCATTCAATATGTCTATGTGTTGTTTGAATATATCTTATGCTTGTCTTGATTTTAACATGCTAGGCTAGATCTTTTGTGTGTTTGCTTAGATGTAATGAAACCTAGATGTTGATTATAGGTTGATTGCTTGTTTATAGTTGTAATGGATGAATGATTTCAATGTTAGGCTTAAGAAAACTGGCAGATCTCCATTGTGTAACTTGCTTGAACATCTTAAGAAACATGAACCGATGTGTACTAGGTTTTTATGGTTGTATTTAATGCATGAGCGAATTCTAGTGATCCCATGTTAGGAGCTTCTTGCAGGCTCGACATAGGAGTGAAGTAGGAGCTTATAGAATTGGGGAAGTAAGTACGCCACCCCATGATTGGTATTAAGGAATATAACCCATCATCCACGCAACTGTAACAAGTAATTAACCTGTAAAAGATATCTATGGAGTAGTGAAATCTAAGTAAACCCAATTCTCCCATCAATTGTTTACACCACATTATTTTAATTAGCTTTATTTACATTTCTGTTATTTTATTTTGATTGCATCTTAGTTATTGGGTTAGTTGACTAGCAACTAATTCCGCCCACTCTTCTAAAACCCGAGATTTTTACTTGCTTTTATAAAATATAAAAATACAAAAAGAATCATCCCTCACCTCTAGAACTAGTTTTTAGGCTTTCTAATCCTAGCGACACTATTCCTGAGTTGAACGATCAATCCGCCGGTACTTGTCACTATACTATACTTCAATGATCAGGTACACTGCCTGGTGGGGGTTGTAAGCTTCTCGAGAGGTAAAGCCTGGTGCAATTCCCATGTACCAAGTTTTTGACGCCGCAGCCCGAGGAATAGTTATTGTCTAGGTTAGAATTTATTTTTATTAAGTCTACTTGCTAGATTCTTTTCTAGTAAGATTTAATTTTTATTTTTAGGTTTTCTTTAGTCTATCTTTTTCTTCGTGCCTTTGTTCGTAATCTTTACCATCCGACATCATGGAAGGTGGTAACATCTTTGAACCCATCAACCCACCACAACAAGACCACCCACAAAACCCACCACTTGCTAACCAACATCTTAGGCCCCGAACCCTAGGAGAGTATTCCCGACCTAGCCACCAAGGCTATCGAAACACCATTGAGCTCACCAAAGGAGCCAATGTGTCTCCCTTGCGATCCGACACCATCCGGTTGGTGCAAAGCGGATGTGCATTCCATGGACTTCGTTCCGAAGATCATAATCAACATCTCAAGGACTTCCTTAAAATCGTAGATTATATAGACCTTGATGTTACAACTAGAGAGTCAACCCGATTACGCCTATTCCAATTCTCTCTACGTGATCAAGCTAGTCAATGGCTTGAACGTTTCCCCGCGGGATCCATCACCTCATGGGATGATCTCACCACTCGTTTTCTTGCTCAATTTTTCCCACCGGGGAAGACTGCGATGCTCAGAAATGACATCTTGATGTTTGAACAACATCAGGGTGAAACTTTCTATGCAGCGTGGGCTCGTTTCAAGGATCTACTCCACAAAGTCCCTCATCATGGTATAAACCTTTGGTTATTAGTTCAAATCTTCTATGACCATGTCGACTATCACACTAAACATACCATCGATCGAGCCGCAGGAGGTAGATTGCGTGATAAGAACGCCGAGGACTCTTGGGCAATTATTGACGAACTTGCCACCGATAATCAAGAGTTATGGGAGTTTAATCACATTATAAAATCGGCCATCAACGCAATCTCGACACCTGGAGGGACTAATGAAATCTCTGATGAACTTCTTTGCAAACTTGAGGCAAAAGTTGACTATTTCGAGGAAAGGCAAAAGAGACCCTTAAGTCCTAGACGGGCTGCTGTGAATTCTGTCTCTAAAACGACCTCAACACCGTTATCAGAGTCACCCTCTAGAGAGAATGTTGAGACCTTTCAAAACTATACCCCACCCTATTCTCCTCCTGTGAGACTTAGCCCAGAATTGGAGGCCAGAATGAGGGAATATATGGCAACCCATTCTGAGCGGCTTGCTAGATTCGAGGAAGCAGTTTATAAACAAAAGGAGGAAATGCAAGAGAAAATGAATGAGATGATGAGCCTAATGGAGGAGTATGCCAACCAGAAAACCCCTGAAAGGATGTTATTGAGGAAAGAAAGCGTCACCCCCACTACCCGGTTTGTTAATTCCATCACAATTGTCCATACGGATAATGAGAAAATAGAAACCCCTAGGGAACAAACCACGGAAGAACCGCCACAATCTCAACCCTTAAGTTACTACCTGAAACATGATATAAACGAAAGCACCATAACAAATTGGATAAAGAGTGACGGGTGTAACCAACCATCCAAACAGGGTTCAGAGAAGGAGGAGGATAGAAATGATGAGTATGACACATTACCTGGGGGACCGATATTTGAGAAACTACTGGTACAGAAAATAGCTACTAAGCAGATGGCGTGTGGGAACTTTGAAATACCGGCCAGCATCGGGAATTTGAAATATCTAAACACTTTCGCCGACCAAGGATCGGAAGTAAATCTTTTGCCCCTAACTATCTACACCCAACTAACGTCGAAAATGCCAGCCACCACTCGTGTTAGGCTATCCTTCATTGGACACTCTTACGTATACCCCCTAGGAATCGCAGAAGATGTGCTGGTCAATGTTGCGGGATTCATGTATCCCGTTGATTTCATGATCATCGATGATAAAGGGGGCGGATGCATGCCAATAATCCTTGGGGCACCATTCCTTACCACCGCAAAAGCTGTCATTAGGTATAAAAATAGGAAAATTGAGCTTAAATCAAGAAGAAGAAAGATTAGTTTTCCCATGACCCCGCGGTGTGCGCAAGAAAGTTTGATGAGGAGAAGGCTCAAAAACAATATTGACACATCGCCTATTCATGTTCAGGAGAAAATACATGCATGGGAGGCAAGAATCAAAAGTTACAAAGAGACTAAACATGAAAGGAGCAAAAGCAAAAGCAATGAAATTCATGTCGAATTTGAACATAGTCAACCAACAAGGAACCATATACCATTTAAAAAAGGGGACCTAGTACTCTTAAGACACTTGGAGATAACGATACCTCCCGATAAACCGAGTCCCTGGTGGTATGGGCCATTCACAATTAAGGGCATAAGCCAGGATGGGATGGCTAACTTGAGTAGTAAAGGAGGAGGAGAGGTGATTGCAAGTATCGACAGATTGAGACACCACCACCACGATAGTAATGATCGCAACTACATAGGGTACATCATCTCAAGGGATGAGGTCACGTAGTAACCCATGACCTTGAGTCTAGCTACAATACTCGTAAATAAAGAAAAGTGCTTCTTGGGAGGCAACACATGCTTTGTGTGATTTTTAATTGTTTGATTGTTATTTGTTTCCGTATGCATGCTTTATTTTTATTGTTGGTAGATCATGTTTCAAACTAAAATGATGAAAATACTTTATTTTGTTGTTTGGCTTAGTCTTAACTTCATCCAAAGGTATTTCGCAAAAGATAAGTGTAAGGGGAAACCCCAAATATGTTTTTAAGAAACAAAACTGATCATGATTCTCCACAATATTAAATGAACATGTATATTCGTATTTGTTAGAGTCAAATGCTTGCATCGAGTCATAATGATCTTTTGCAGGATTTTCCAGGAAGTAGGGCAAAGTTTTTCCAGAAATTTTCCGGAAACTTAACAAAAAGATTTCTGCAGGTCACCTCTGACGGCGTCAGGAAGAAATTCTTGCCGGCGTCACGTGTAAAAAAATCTAGAAATTTTACCAGTTTTGTTTTTCTAACGGAGTCTTAAAGTTTTTGTCGAATCTTTAGTTTTATAATCACCAGGAAATCTGAAAACATTCATTCCACAAGCATTATATCTTACTTTGTTTTCTAGGATTTGTTAGCATATATAGATTGCCTCCGATTTTACCGAGGTTGCCTTGTTTGTTTTCTCAGGTTTAACAGGTTATGTTTGACAAGAAAATGATTTATATTTTGGAAGGGAAGCTTTGATTGTTCATTTTCTTGGAGGAAGATCTAACCTTGTTGACACACTATCCACACCGAACGAATCAGAGGAGTATTTGATTTCATTCTTTTACCTGTTTTACTTTTACATTCTTTAATTGAACATTGGGGACAATGTTCATCCTAAGTGTAAGGGGAGGGTAAAATGATGATACCTTATAGGACACACTTGCACTTGAATTTTTTTGTTTGATGGTAGGTGTGTAATAAAACTATGAGAAATACTTGTTAGTGTAATTTTAGCGCCAGATTTAAAATTTTTTACAACATTTAGGAATGAAACTTTAGCCTTAGCAAGCGTCTCATGGATAGGAGTTGTATGACTAGCACGAAACCGTATTATTCAGAAAAATTTTCCACCCAAATATGTGAGGTTCGCCTTTAGATTTGATAGGAAAAGCATTTACTATTAGTGCTTATGAGTGTACCGGTAGCATTTAGATTCTAGAACTTGCGTTAGTGATGCATCCCGAGACCGCTAGTGAGACTACATTCGTATAGTAGGATTTACTACATGATAAGAGGCATTAGGATCACCCTTGTGTTAAACCCGTATCGTAATTACTTGACCATTTAAGTCATATTACTTGACTAGTAAAGTCAACTAATTTTTCCCACACCATTAGCGTTGTACTCATTTTTAGTACACGAAACCCATAGTACACCCCTCCGAACCTATCTTTTCATTTCTAACTTTAAGCATCTTACTTAAAGGAAGAATTTGTTACACCCCACTTAAATGTACACCCAAATCGCCTTAGCCTTCCGTGTATGCACTCATCTTTAGTGCATTATTGTTATTTGTTAAACCATTAGTTAATTATCTAATTGATTACATGGTTGCTAAGTCGAGTCATATCCTTGTACATATTGTTTTGGGACGATCGGGACTCATGGGTAAAGTACTTATGTTATGGAGTAATGGGGAAGAACATCATATTATTACCCCCGTATATGTGTTAATCTTAAAAGTACTCCAAGTGTTTTGATTATCTTGATTCGAGTCATTAGATTAGTTTATTGTAAAGTATGTAAATATTCAAGTGTAAGGGGAATGTTCATTCCCTATGATGTATTATTTTGGATGGTAGGGTAAGAGTGCATGCAAAAAAAAAAACAAAAAAAAATCGAAAAAATCAAGAAAAAAAATAGAAAAAGAAAGGAGAAAAACATACGGACTACCATCCCGTTTTATTCTATGTTCATTTTATGTTTTTGTTATTTTTCATTTATTAGCCTAAGTCGAGTCTAGTCTTGGCTTAACAACGCCATATTGTACATGTAATTAACTAAGATTATTAACTCGCCACCAGTAAAGATTGACTATATCCAACAAAACCGTGTATTCCATATCCCTACACCTAACGTTACAACCCTTTAAAAGACCTCTTTGATAGTTTATCCTAGGTGCTTATGCCATGTGGTGGAGGTTTGATCCTTTCACGAGCCTATGGTAATCTATTTGGCTATGACAGGTAGTGAGAGATGTTTTCCATTTCCATATCGTGATATATACTTTATTACACCCGAGAGATGTGAGTATCTAAACACTATTTGTGAAGTGCTAGTATATGACCTCCGTGCTTGTCTTTGGTCTTTAGTGGAACGATTATTTGTTGTAATTACTTTTATATTAGTGTTAAATGACCCCTAACTTGTATTTTGACTAGAATAAAAGCGCATTTGCGCATTTGCTTGAGGACAAGCAAATCTCAAGTGTAAGGGTATATGATGAGGCGAAAAATGACCCGTTTTTAGGGGGTTATTTAAGTCGGAATTGGAATTTATTTGATCAAATATTGCCCTAAATCATTCCTTTTGTGATTTTAGGTACTTTGGGAGTGAATTCTGGAAAAGGAAGCATTTTGGACGTTTTTGAAGCATAAAAGTGAAGAAAATGGCAAAGTCTTAATTTTCCTTGCTGGGAACAGTACCTGACGGCGTCAAGAAGGATTTGATGATGGTGTCAGGAGCAAAATTGATGATGGCCCAGAGAAAACGTGACGGCGTCAGAACAAGGGCGTCAAGAGTAAAAGAGGTGACGGCCCAGAACAGAAATACACATGACGGCGTCAGATCTAGATCTAGGCAGTCCGAGAAAGTTTGATGGCAGCGAGATGACGGCGTCAGAACTTTCCTCTTGACACCGTCACCTCATGAAATCTATATATACTTTTCTAATTTTCATTCATTAAGTGTGGAACTTAAGAGGGGAATTTTAGGGCCGAACTTAATAAACCCTAGCTAGTTTGTAACAGTATTTTCAAGGGTTTTCACCCCTTGAAACCCTTCATGTTCAATTGAGATAAGTTTTCTTTCAATTCATTCAATATGTCTATGTGTTGTTTGAATATATCTTATGCTTGTCTTGATTTTAACATGCTAGGCTAGATCTTTTGTGTGTTTGCTTAGATGTAATGAAACCTAGATGTTGATTATAGGTTGATTGCTTGTTTATAGTTGTAATGGATGAATGATTTCAATGTTAGGCTTAAGAAAACTGGAAGATCTCCATTGTGTAACTTGCTTGAACGTCTTAAGAAACATGAACCGATGTGTACTAGGTTTTTATGGTTGTATTTAATGCATGAGCAAATTCTAGTGATCCCATGTTAAGAGCTTCTTGCAGGCTCGACATAGGAGTGAAGTAGGAGCTTATAGAATTGGGGAAGTAAGTACGCCACCCCATGATTGGTATTAAGGAATATAACCCGTCATCCACGCAACTGTAATAAGTAATTAACCTGTAAAAGATATCTAGGGAGTAGTGAAATCTAAGTAAACACAATTCTCCCATTTATTCTTTACACCACATTATTTTAATTAGCTTTATTTACATTTCTGTTATTTTATTTTGATTGCATCTTAGTTATTGGGTTAGTTGACTAGCAACTAATTCCGCCCACTCTTCTAAAACCCGAGATTTTTACTTGCTTTTATTAAATATAAAAATACAAAAAGAATCATCCCTCACATCTAGATCTAGTTTTTAGGCTTTCTAATCCTAGCGACACTATTCCTGAGTTGAACGATCAATCCCCCGGTACTTGTCACTATACTATACTACAACGATCAGGTACACTGCCTGGTGGGGGTTGTAAACTTCTCGAGATCCCTCGAGAGGTAAAGCCTGGTGCAATTCCCACGTATCACGTACTAATGGATGTAACTACAAGGAGTTTCGAATCTGTGGACCCATTGAGTTTGGTGGAACCGAAGAAGTGGTCTACTTGGTCAGGTGGATAGAGAAAACTGAGTCAGTGTTCAATGTCAGCAACTGTGCGGAGAATGCAAAGGTAAAGTTTGCTTCTTACTTTTAAGGACGAAGCTCTAACTTGGTGGAACAATTACCGAAATTCGGTTGGGAGTGATGTGGCTTATGCTATGACTTGGGAGCAATTTAATTCCTTGCTGATTCAGACTTACTACCCAAGGAATGAGGTTAAGAAGCTGGAGATTGAGTTCTGGAATCACAAAGTGAAGGGTACTAATATGACGACTTACAATCGTCGTTTCCAGGAGTTAGCCTTGCTTTGCCCCGATATGGTTAAGACTGAGAATCAAAAGATTGAGCGGTATACTGATGGGTTACCTGTGGCTACAAGGAACGATGTGATTGTTGCTAGACCCGCAAATATTCATGAGGCTATCACGATCGCTCAACAATTGATGGACTCGTTGGTATTGGAAGGAGCTGAGAAGGATAAGAATGGAAAGAGGAAGAGGGACCATCACTCTAAGGGTAATGATTACCGAAACAAGCGACAAGCTGTTGCTAAAGCTTATGCTATTGGGGATGGAAATAAGAAGAACCATAATGGTGATGCACCCAAGTGTGGTCGTTGCTACAAGAATCATTCTGGACAATGCACTGTGATGTGTCAGAATTGCTCAAGGAGAGGACATGTAGCTAGGGATTGTAGAGCTCAACCCCTTGCTATGGTACAAGCTACTCCCGAAGCTAGGAGTAAGGCGAATGTTACTTGCTTTGGATGTGGAAAGAAGGGACACTATAGGAATGAGTGTAGAGAATCGTGGAACTGAGGAAACCAAGGATCGGGTGGTAATGTGTATAATCATGGAAATCGTGGAGCTGGAGGAAACCGTGGACGTCAAGACAATGAGGACCAGCGTGTGGAAGCAGGAGCTGCTCATGGGAGAGTGTATGCACTTGGAAACGAGAGAGGAGAAGATTCGAACGTCGTTACTGGTACGTTCCTTCTCAATAATCGTTATGCTTCCATACTATTTGATACTGGTGCCGATAGAAGTTTTGTGTCCACTACATCTGCACCCTTACTAGAAAAACCCCCGATAGCCTTAGGAATTGGATATGATGTAGAGTTAGCTAACAGAAACATAGAAAGGATTAAGACTATCATCCACGGTTGCACGTTGAATTTCTTGAATCACCCTTTCAACATAGATCTTCTACCCGTCATGTTAGGAAGTTTCGATGTCATCATTGGTATGGATTGGTTATCGAAGTATCGTGCTCACATACTTTGCGATGAGAAAATCGTACGTGTGCCTTATGGTAAGGAGATTTTAAATATACAAGGAGATCGAAAAGGTTCGAGGAACCCATCCAGATTAGCTGTCATTTCCTGCACTAAGCTACCGAAGCTAATGGAAAAAGGATGTTGCCTTTTCTTAGCTCAAATCTCTGAGAAATGAGGGAAGGAGAATAAAGAAAGGTGCATTAGAGATGTGCCTATAGTTCGTGACTTTCTGGATGTATTTCCCGACGATTTGCCGGGAATCCTGCCTACTAGACAAGTAGAGTTTCAGATTGAGTTGATACCTGGTGCTGCACCCGTGGCACGGGCACCTTATCGACTTGCACCTACCGAACTGGAAGAGTTGTCGAAACAATTAGCGGAGTTAGCCGAAAAGGGATTCATACGACCAAGTTCTTCACCTTGGGGAGCCCTAGTTTTATTCGTAAAGAAGAAGGATGGATCGTTTCGTATGTGTATTGATTACCGAGAGCTGAACAAGTTAACGGTGAAGAATAGATACCCATTACCAAGGATCGAAGACTTGTTCGATCAGCTTCAAGGATCGAGTGTGTATTCGAAGATCGATCTGAGATCGGGGTATCATCAACTTAGAGTACGCGAGGAAGATATTCCAAAAACGGCTTTCAGAACCCATTACGGGCATTATGAGTTCCAAGTGATGCCATTTGGGTTAACTAACGCACCGGCGGTATTCATGGATCTCATGAACCAGGTGTGTAAGCCTTACTTAGACAAGTTTGTGATCATGTTCATCGACGATATTCTAATCTATTCAAAGAATGAGAAAGAGCATGAGGAGCATCTAAGGCTTATCTTAGAACTGCTCAGGCAGGAGAAGCTGTATGCCAAGTTCTCAAAATGTGAGTTTTGGATTCCGACGGTACAATTTTTGGGTCATGTGATTGATAGACAAGGAGTTCATGTAGATCCCGCTAAGATTGAAGCAATTAAAGATTGGGCTGCACCGACGACCCCAACGGAAGTTCGTCAATTTTTTGGTTTAGCCGGTTACTACCGAAGATTCATCGAGGGATTTTTGAAGATAGCAAAACCGTTGACCAAATTGACTAAAAAGAATGTTAAATACGAATGGGGAGATAAGGAAGAGGAAACATTTCAATTACTCAAGGAGATGCTGTGTAGTGCTCCTATCTTGGCGTTGCCTGAAGGCAGTGAAGACTTTGTCGTCTATTGTGACGCTTCACATAAAGGTTTGGGAGCTGTGTTGATGCAACAAGAGAAAGTGATAGCTTATGCTTCCCGACAGCTCAAGAAGCACGAGAAAAACTACACCACTCATGATTTGGAGTTAGGTGCTGTGGTTTTTGCCTTAAGGATATTGAGACATTACTTGTATGGAAATAAGTGTGTTGTATTCACTGACTACAAGAGTCTACAACACATCTTGAATCAGAAAGAGCTCAACATGAGACAGCGATGTTGGATTGAGTTGCTAAGCGATTATGATTGCGAAATCCGCTATCATCCTGGTAAAGCAAACGTCGTTGATGATGCTCTTAGTCGAAAGGAGAGAATACCACCGTTACGAGTTAAGTCATTAGGAATGACTATCGTATCGCCGTTACCGTCTCAAATATTAGAAGCTCAAATGGAAGCGTTGGAAGCAGAAAACTGACCTGCTGAGAACATATTTGGGATGGCTGAAAATGAGAAAGGATTTGTTAAGCGTTCTGATGGAATATTGTGTTTTGGAGACCGAAGTTGGGTACCATTGTATGAACGAATTCGAAAGTTGATTATGCATGAGTCGCATAAGTCAAGGTACTCTATTCATCCTGGGTCTGAGAAGATGTACCAGGATCTTAAGAAGTTATATTGGTGGCCAAACATGAAGGCAGATATAGCGTTGTACGTTAGCAAGTGCTTGACGTGTTCGAAGGTTAAGGCCGGACATCAAAGACCGTCAAGATTATTGACGCAGCCAGAACTCCCGGTTTGGAAATGGGAGCGGATTACGATGGACTTTATTACCAAATTACCGAAGACAGCTAGCGGTTGTGATGCTATCTGGGTAATTATGGATCGATTGACTAAGTCTGCTCATTTCTTGGCGATTAGTGAAGATGATAGTGTCGACAAACTTGCGAGGTTGTATGTGAAAGAAATTATTTCTCGTCATGGTGTTCCGATATCGATTATTTCTGATCGCGACAGCCGTTTCACGTCAGCTTTGTAGCGATCTCTTTAAACCGCTTTGGGGACAAGACTTGATATGAGTACTGCATATCATCCCCAAACCAACGGTCAAAGTGAGAGGACTATTCAGACTTTGGAGGATATGCTTCGTGCATATATAATAGACTTTGGTAAAGGCTGGGAGAAATATCTACCCCTTGCAGAATTCTCCTATAACAATAGCTACCACAAAAGTCTTAAAGCTGCACCATTTGAAGCTTTATATGGTCGTAAATGCCGTTCGCCGATTGGTTGGGCTGAGGTTGGAGATAGCCAACTCACAGGCCCTGAGCTTATATTGGAGACTACTGAGAAAGTGACTCAGATTCGTGATCGGTTACAAGCAGCTAGAGATAGACAGAAAAGTTACGCCGATCAGAGACGTAAACCCCTAGAGTTCCAGGTTGGAGACAAAGTGATGCTTAAAGTCTCGCCTTGGAAAGGAGTGATACGTTTCGGGAAACGTGGGAAACTCAACCCCCACTACATTGGACCATTTCTAATTTTGGAAAGGATTGGGCCCATAGCTTATCGGTTGGAATTACCACAGGAATTGAGTAAGGTTAACGATGTATTTCATGTGAGTAATTTGAAGAAGTGCCTTTCTGATGAGATGCCGGTTATACCGATGAAGGATATTCGTGTTGATGAGAATTTGAACTTTGTGGAAGAGCCGATTGAGATTTTGGATTGAGAGATTAAGCGACTCAAGCGCAGTCGTATTGCACTCATCAAGGTTCGTTGGAATTCCCGTCATGGACCGGAATTTACGTGGGAACGTGAGGATGAGTTTCGAAAGAGATATCCGAAGCTTTTCACTTCATAGATGGATTGTTCCGAGAGAAACCCAGGGCGGGTTTCTTCTGAGGCTGGGATAATGTGACAACTGGCAAATTAGGAAGCTATTTAAAAACTCGCATTACTTTAAATTTAATAATTTTTGGATTATTTGAAAGTTTATTCGCGATGAATTTGTAAACTTGAATTGTGATTTTTTAAATTTCACTGTATCTATGGAATTTGAGATTTATTTTAATGATTCGATATGGAATATATATATGGTGGTTTATTTTGAGATTCTCCATTTGGCACTACGTTGACTCCGGCACTAGGATAACCTAACAAAAATTTAATGTTTTGAATTTACGGCTCGATTATATTTTTGGAACGTATCTTGGTATTTCATAATTTTTGGGAACGAGCCCGGTTCGAGAAAAGTTGGTTTATTTTAAGAGTTTCGGGTTTTGGTCCGTGTGTTTTACACGTAGCAACCTGACCCTTACACATTACTAATACTCTTATTATTATTATTATTATTATTATTATTATTATTATTATTATTATTATTATTATTATTATTATTATTATTATTATTATTATTATTATTATTATTATTATATAAACATCACTTTTATTAGAAACACATAGGGTTTACATGAAATTAGTGGGAAGCCGAGAAACAATCTGAGCTCCCACTCCTCTAGCTATAGCGAAGCTAACCCTACTAAAAAAAAAAAAAAAAGAAAGAAAAGAAAGAAAAATAATAATAATAAGAGTAAGCTACAAATCGTCCTTGTGTTTTCCTGGTCTCACACAACAACACAAACACAACACCATCTTCATCTCATTCTCTCTCTCCCTCTCATTTAACCTAGCCGCCGCCGCCACCTAAACCGGCCACCACAGCCACCACCGCCACTCCCACACCCAAAATATCACCACCAAATTAATCCTTTCATCAAGATCTTTCATTTGGTATAACTCACGCGCGATTTGGACGACCCTAACACCTCGAAATCACCACCACCGCCACATAAACACCACCTTTTTCATCTCTTCTGTTGGGTTTTTGAAGAAACATAGTTTTGGAGCCTTTTTGAAGGTGAGTGACACGAGTTTCAACTCGTATGTTTCGATTTGGTACCCAAGTCGTGGGTACACTAAGTTTTCTTGAATGGGTTTTGTAAAATACTTATGGGAAATGATGTTTTGATGAAGAAAAACTAGTTTGGTATCCGGGTGTTCGATTCTTGGCATGGTCGAGACCTAACCGAGAGCACTTGCTCTCGGCTTGTGTCATTTCGGATTTATTTTTGGCTTCTTGATGATTCTTGGTTGCTATTTTGATGTTTGGATTATTGTTGGTAGTTTGCAACTTGTTGTGTTGTTGCTTGGATTATGGCCGACGACCCTAAAGGTCGGTTTGGTTTTGATTTGGCTCGTTTGGAGCAAGACCGTGGCCCTTTGGGTTCGGTCGAATATTGTTGTGACTTTGTGGTTCGGTGTGACCACTAAGGTCCGTTCGGTTTGGCTCGTATAGAGCAAGCCGAGACCCTAGAGGTCTCGGGTGGGACCCACGATTCGTGTGGTTTATTATTGACTCAGGTTTGACTTGGTAAATCAACCCGTATGTGCAATGGGTAATTGGTTATCATATATACTTGTCGGATATTAATGTTGTTGTTTTTGTTATATTTTGTTCCATAGTCATTTTTGAGATTGAAGTGGAAGTATTGGACTTGTGATATTGATTCTTGGAGTTGTGTTGGCGATATTGATTTGGATACCGATTGTGAGACGGTTAACTAGATTGACGGAGATAGGTTAGTCGGGTGTCATAGTCGGACCCTATTGTTGTAGCACGTGTTATGGGAATTGTTGGACGGAGATGGATTACTTGGTTGTGTTGTTTATTATTACTTGGACTTGGACAATGAGCCGAGGGTGATGACTCGGACATGTGATCATCTCTATAACTCGATAATTATTTATAATCAAACATAAATAATAAAACTCGTAATAATATTATTAATAATATAAACGTTTATATAAATATATAAACGTGAGAACGTATATATATTTATACAAGTGCGTATATTAATAATAAATCGATCACGAGTAATATTATGATAAAACGACGATATATATTATACTATGAAAGTAGTGTAATAAATGTCAGGAACATTATTATAATTAAACGGTTATAAATGCCGACATAATTAACGTTGAATAATTATATTAAATGAAATACTTTTTGGAAAATAAAACGAGAAAACTTTCGAGTTATACGTGATTGTGGTCACTTGAGTCCAAGTGGGCCATATTAATTATTTTATGATGTTTGTGCTTGTCACGGATATGTGACGTTAATACGCCCATTTTCTATAACTGCGTAACTTATTTGATCGACGGATTAAATAGGATCTATTTAGTTATATAAAATGAGTATATTAATGGGTATTATATCCTACGACGCCCATAGGTTGTGGTATGTGTACAGGAATAATGAATTACTAAATATCTCGCGAGGTTTGCCAAATTGACGAATTTGGTAAGCTTGACAATATATCTAGGGAATTTATTAAACTTTGATACTTACCATATAGTACTCTACGTGCTATGTGACTTAGGTTTTGGGTATAATCTTAGAGTGATGTATTAAGTAAATAAATATGGAGGATTACCAAATTGACGGATTTGATAAACTTCAATGATTTATTTAAATAATATATTGGGCTAATATTAGTCCTATAGATTGTGTTAGTATTCTTTTTCGTTGTGGCTTCTTGTTTTGTGTTGTGTCGACCCTCCACCCGCATGGATACCAAACGCCAAACTCCAAACTAATACGAGAAATGGATTTTCGGAAAGTAAAATGGAATACGTTCGGGATTGGGACTATTTGATTTTGAGGAAATAATTCTGAAAAGAGTTTATATTGTTAGGAAGTGCCGAGTCCGTAGTTGCCATCTTTTGAGTTGTGATACATCTTACTACTACCGACTTCTTCTTGCTGATTTCTGGACTTGATGTGAGTCATAGCCCCACTTTTACTCTTGAACTTTGATTTCAATACTTGGGGTGAGAAATGTGCAAATTGTTTTATGTGGACTATTATCGCCTTTGATTTCAAAACTTGCTATGTTTATAGAACTAGGTAGGATTGAGAGTGAGACCTAGCCTAGAGCTAGGTAAGCTATACAACGAGGCCTAGACTAGATCTAGGTAAGTTGAACATGTCGTATCCTTACGCATGTGGGTATGTCGTCTCCTTACGCATACAGGTTGATTTGATTTGATTTGGTTATTGGACTATAGTGTGCACCTATAGTCTAGCTAGCAAGAGTTTTGCGTGTATGTCCACTTGATTGAATTATGAATTTAAACCTATGATCTCACCAGCGAAAGCTGACTTTTAGCACGTTTTCTCATGTAATTAAGTGATGATTTGAATGCTTGGATTGGAGGCTTTGCTATGGCACCTGGTTTATGGATCTATTTTCTAAAACTCTGATATATAATTGTGGAACTATTGTTATTTCCTTTGGGTCTTACTCTGAATAAATTTGGGATGAATGTAAACTTTAAAACCCCGTTTTGATTGTGTTTTTCTTATATTTACTTTATCTCGTTCTTTCATGACTTGTGTTGGATACCAATCCCCGTAACATCCCGAAAGCTTGTTGAGTCTTCCGTTGTACCAAATTTTGGGGGTGTTAGAAAAGTGATTAGGCGTGTTAGAAGGGGCCAATCCCCCTGGGTACCGTATTGTCTCCGTCCCTGCTTATTTCTATTAATAACAAGCACAGACGGACCTAAATTTTTGAATAGGTGTTGCACAAATTTTTTCTTATAATTTTTAGTACTATAATATCACCGGGAGAAATTTATTAGGTAAAAGGTTGCACGTATAATAAATAGACATATTTTAAAACAATTTACACATTGCGACTTAAAATCGGGTGTAACCCGTGTCACACCCGGCTCCTAAGAGTATCCACTATAGTGGTTTATAAAATTATACAAAAGTCTAAAAACTTGTAAACTATAGTGAACATCTATTACAAGCTTATGTTGCATGAAGAAGTTTAAGATATTGAACATTTTCATAATTTAATGCATTTTAATTATATGAGATATTTATAAAACTTGAAAATGTTTATATATATTAGGAATAGGTTTATAAAACAAAAAAATTTATAAATTAATGTCATAGCACAATTATAAACTTTTAAAAAGTTTATCATTATGGATGCCCTAGGAGTGGGTACGTCTTTTATAACAAGTACTCCTTAATAATTAAACATACACCAATTTAAATTGACTCACTAGTAGTAGTCGCTACTCACTACCATGAGTACCATGTCTATTGTTACCTGTTAATGTGCATGGATTCTTTTCATTTAAATTGTTTTTGGGTCATTGGGGCGTTTGGGCTAAAAGTTAGAAAGAAAACAAGTCAGATGGACTTCATTAAATTCAGTTTCGCAAATCACTAAGATGTAGGGTTGTTCATCGGTTCGGTTATCAATTAATCGGTTTATTCGGTTCGGGTTGTTCGGTTAAAAAAAATTTTGGGTCATAACCGAAAACCGAATCGAACCGAAAATATCTATAACCGAACCGAACCGAGAACCGAACCGAAGTTCGGTTCGGTTATGGGTCAAAACCGAAAACCAAAATTTATACTTGAATTACACTATTTATATTTTTTTTAAATTTAATTATATATGTTTTTGGCAAAAAAAATATTTCAAGCATAAAAAAATGTTTTTTATATTAGTATAAAATTTTAATGCATATTTTTTATATATAAGTAATATAAATATATAAAATATATATATATATATATATATATATATATATATATATATATATATATATATATATATATATATATTTATATAAATTCGGTTTTCAGTTCAGATAGCCAAACCCATATCCAAACCGAAAACCGAATTTTTAATTCGGTTCGGTTCGGTTTTAACAAGTTCGGTTCAGTTATATGTTCGGTTCGGTTTTCGGTTTGTTCGGTTTATTACCCGACCCATGAACACCCCTAGTAAGATGTAAAAGCTAGAAACGGGTCATTTTGAATAACAAGAGAAAAAAAATATATGGATGGACATAGTTGATGACTTGAATATTTAGAATTAAAAAATAAAAATCGACCGATAATAACCGCCTATTATTTGACGGATTAAGATTTTTTTTCAAGTTGTGATCAAAATATGATTGATCATATTGAGTTTGTTGTGAGTGAAAATAAACCAATGAGCCCTTGATTTTTATTAAAAGAAAACGTTTTATGTATTTAACTTATTTGAGATTGTTGAACATACTGTATTATTTTTTACTCAACTTGAAAATTCTAATCTCGTATTAGCCATAAAACCAACCGTTTATATCTCACCTGCCTTGCATTCTAGCCACCCATTGTGGGGACTATCAGACACATTTTTTAAGCTACTTGCTCTAACATACTTTATTATACCTTTTTTCCTTAAATATACAACAATCAGTTTTAATGATTGCTTGATATTACTAATTTTATATGTGGTTCACAACTTTTTTGTGTTTGGTTGCTTTGTATAATCTGTGCTACAAGTTTGACCATATAACTAACACTTCATTTATGTACGAGTTAAGAAGTAGTATTTTTTAATTTAATTTCCTAACAGCATGAGATTTATTATCAACTATCTAGCAAAAAATTATAGAAGGAAAACGAGATTACAAAGAGTTTTTACAAGCCATAACCGGATCACTGAACAATTTCAACCACAAAGGTTTGCGTCTTTTTATACTGTGACTAACGTTACGAATGAGAGAATGCTTTACTCTCGTCTTGGTGTCTTTCCTCATTAATTTCGAATCAACACATAACTTGTTCATGTATCTCCAAATAGACCAACGCCTGGTTTGTTTGAACTTCTGCATGACCGCATCAAAGCATATTTTTATGCTACAACTATAGGTACTGATTCAGGGCTATAAGTGATCAAGTACATATTTTTTTTTTTAACTCTAGTGTTAACAAAAAGTAACCAAAAAATATATGATTTATAGTTAAAATGATTGAGTTTAGTAGAAATTAAGTTTACTTTCACCGATTGATGGACAAACTAAGCAACAACTAGGAACAATGCCGTTTCCAGGTTTACATAAGCCGTGTGCAAAATTCATTGTAACTACAAAAACGAGGCCTAATAATATAAGTTAAATAAAACTTTAGAGAGATAAAATGAGAATTATTAATTTTAAAACCATTCCCACAAGGATTTTTCGATACAACATCTTAAATCAAACATTTGTAGTCATTTTCTAGAAAATGTATGGATATATATACATGTTATATAAAAATATTGAGGCCCATATAATTTGAAGGACTTGTGCGATTAAACATCTCACACACCTTTGAATACGGATTTGACTAGAAACACTATGTATTATGACTGGGTGCATTATTGAAAATTCGATTTTTTTATAAATTTAGCACCACAAAACAAAATTCCATTAGGGTCCCGTGACGCCGTAGACCCCTAGTTCCGCCCCAACTACAACCGACGTTTTTAGTACTTAAGAATATCTCCTTTTCGATTCGTAATATGCCAAAAGATCCGTGTAGAACAAAGTTTTACCATATAACCAATAAAGCAATCTTAGTCACTTTTTTTTTTATCAAAACAAAAAACAATAAATAAACTTTCACCCTTTTTTTTTAAATTAAATATCTCGCAAACAGTAAATCGTTACGCGAAAAAAATATCATCGCGACGAGAATTAAATTATCTTTCTACAGATATGCATTGTTATATACTTTCGGAAAAAAAAAATTTTCGACGATTTTTTTATTTATTTATTTTTTTCAAAATTTTCGCCCAGAAAAATCATATATTATTTGTAAAAATCATATGTGATTCGTTAAATCAAATCATATTTGATTTTTACAAATCATATATGGTAAGAATCATATGTGATTTGTAAAAATCAAATCATATGTCATTTTTACGTATAATATATGATTTTTCTGGGCGAAAATTTAAAAAGAAAATCGTCGAAAAAAAAATTGTCGAAAGTATATAACAATGCATATCTATAGAAATATGGTTTAATTTTCGTCGCGATGGTATTTTTTTGTAGCTTGAGAATTTACCGTTTACAAGATATGTTGTTTTAAGAAAAAGAGAAAATATAAATGAGTTACTATGATTAGTTGATAGGTTCTATGGCATGTATGAATTTTTCATGAATCTCAACTTTTCGTAATATATAGTAATATTACATGCGTGAGGATATTCTAACGTGACAGCAATTCGTCCGTAATCTGGTTTGCCTCATTAAAAAATTTTCCATGCATGTTTCTCAACAAGACCGACATGCATGCATGCCCCACACTGTGCAACCTCTTTTCAGTAAGAATTACTCCGTAATATACTTAGGGGCTGTTTCTTTTTTTTCCTGTTTCTAGTTAGTGTCTGTGTATATATGTGTCCTGTTTCTAGTTAGTGTCTGTGTGGATATATGTTGTTTCTTTTTTATGCTTAATTGACCATCTTAATACGAGTTTTTTTTCCCAAACAAGTGTAGGTGGAAAAAATTTATAAAAATTCGAAAATTTTATAAAAAATTTATAAAAATTTATAAAAATTCAAAAAATTCAAAAATTCTATAAAAAATTATAAAAATTCGAAAATACTTATTAAAATTTTTAAAAAATTCAAAAAATTTATAAAAAGTTATAAATTTTTAAAAATTCAAAAAATTTGTAAAAATTTATAATTTTTTAAAGATTCAAAAAAATTATAAAAATTCAAAAAAAAATTTTAAAAATTCAAGTTTTTTGTAAGTTTTTTTGAATTTTTATAAATTTTTATAAAATTTTCGAATTTTTTTAAAATTTTTATAAATTTTTTGGAAGTTTCATAAATTTATCGAATTTTTATAAATTTTTTTGAATTTTTATAAATTTTTTGAATTTTTAAAATTTTTATAAATTTTTTCGAATTTTCATAAATTTTTATAAATTTTTCGAATTTTTAATTTTTTTTTTGAATTTTTTTAAATTTTTTCGAAGTTTTCTAAATTTTTCGAATTTATTTTTTCCACCTACACTAGTTCGGGATAAAAACTCGTATTAAGACGTTCTGGATAGAAACAGTATGAAATTTTGCCCCCTTTCACATTAAGGATTCTCTTTTGCAATAAATTAAAAAGAAACACCAAAGTTTCCTGTTTCCATCCAGTTTTGATACCAAACAGGACATTAAGCAAAAAAGAAACAGCCCCTTACTCTGATATCAATAACATATTAATCTATTGTGCTAATAAAAACATAATAATCTACAGAGTATAGATCCAAGAGGTCTAAATAAAATAATAATCTACGGAGTATAGACCCAAGAGGTTGTAGCTATAGCATAACTAAAAGAGAGACAGAAAGAAAATCAAGTTGCTGCCAACTTACCAATTACCACATGGTAGAGCTGGAATAGCAGTAAGGTGGAACTTGTTAAGCAGATCGATATATCGTATAACTGAAGATTTGGTTCACATTGTATATGTGTTACCCAATTAGGCCCATGCTCATTCTTTTAATAAAATATAATTTATTGCTTTATAATTATTTTTGTCAGAATTCAAGAACAGCCTAAGCTCCGACTTAGAGCGTTATTTATCTAGCAGAAATTGCGGGGGTTTGTAGACAAACTAATAAACACCACAAAATTCATATTCAAACGGGCTAACAACCGACTAGCACAATACATGGAGTAAAACACCAGTCAACCCAAGACATGTCAAAATTTCTTAACTCCATACATGCTTAACCCGAATGAAAGAAAATTAGAAATGGTAATGATTTTATTGTGAACCCTTGACGAACTGAGTTAAGTTCCACACCTAATTGGTATCCATGTTCAAAACCAGTATTTAAGTAATCTACATTAAGACTGTAAACTAGAAGCAAGTATTTTAAAGGGGAAATGATTGGCACACTTCCAAAAGTTATTGGCACACTCAACTATACAAGCTGTTAAAGCAGGATATACATATAGTACAACTGTTTAATGCATTAAGTTGAGTGTGCCAATAAATTTTGGGAGTGTGCAAATCACTTCCCATTTTAAAGACAGCAAGTACAACCATCAAAATGAACATGGCATAACACACAAGGACGTATTGTGTAAAGATTAAATTCTTAAGAAAAGGGAAAAACCGTTTTGGAGACAGGAGACATATGGTAACTAATTTAAGGATATAAATTAAACAACATCAACCTTTTGAATTATGACATGGGGTAAAGATCCAGTGAGAAGAAAACTTATAATGAGAACGATGAGAAATAACTATAATCATATATTTGAGATGCGTCGACTTGAATTAGATGCATCTCTATTCATTTAGATGCATCCCAATTAGTTTCGAAAGCAATTTTGAAGTGAAAACGATGCAAAGTAGTACTTGCAACAAATTTGACCCACAGAGGACGAAAAACACATAAGATTTTCCTAACTTGCTAAAATGCATCTAATATATGTATATGCATCTAATTTTTAGATAGAAAATATATTATGATGTATCTAAAAGATTATGGATGCATCTAATTCAAATCGATGCATCTTTAATATGTGGTTATAGTTATTTCCCATTCTTCTCATTTTAAAAGTTCTTCTCATTTGATCCTAAGTCTTATGACATGTTTAACAACAAGATTGAGATAGATGACAAAATATTACGAGTAATTAATACAATAAGAAAAGATGAACGCGTAAGCAATATTGTGCCAAAAATGTATTAAGTTACGTACATCTTAAGATTGAGACTTGTGAGGTGTCGGTCAAATAACATTGGTGTAATGCACAACTAACTACTAACTGTTTTTCGACATTCGAAAATTTAAATAATTACTTATGACAAAAAAATGTATAAATAGACCGGCACAAAGCTAAATATAATTGTGACGTACCAAGCAAAAGGAAAAAGAACCCCGAACCTAAAACAATGATCACCATACCCTTAAAAGAGAACTTACACTCTTAGAGGTGTTTGCTTACGCTTATTTACCCGGCTTATAGACTTATTAAACTTTTGAAAAGCTAGCTTATAAGTTTAATATGTTGGGCTTATAAGCTTATCAACTTGATGAACATAAGTTGATATGCTTATAAGGCCAAATATTTGAGCTTGTAAGGTTTTCAAAAGTTCAATAAGCGCATAAGTCGAGAAAATAAACTTAAACAAACATCCTTTTAACAACAACTTACATTCTTAACATTGTGTTATCGAGTTTCTTTTTGGTAAGAATAGAAATGATGGATAAAGAAAAAGAAAAAAGAGAAATAAAAAGAAAAGAAAGCTATTTTTTTATTTCATGTTCTCTGGCTGAAAGGAAAATTTAAAAAGTTGTGTTCTTTTAATTAAAAAATAAATAAATAAATAATAAATAGTTGTCATTTTAAACAAAAAAGACAATATATAACACAAGGTATATAAACTAATGAGGGTTATATTAGCCATTTTATTAAAATTAGCTTATGTGTAAAAGATGTCCGTCCATATTTACGCGGAAACTTTTCTGTAAAAGGCATAAAACTTTCCTATCATTTCCTTTCTCTTTAATTTCTTTTTAGTTCAGAAAAAACTCGAAAGCGCCATAATTTTTCAATTTCCTTTCAATTACTTTCCTTTCTTTTCAAACAAAAGCTCATGAAAGCAACATTAACTACACTTTGACAACTTCCTAAAACCCTAATGCGAACACTACCATATACACCAACAAAATACCTGATAGAGAACAATATTGAAATGTTCATCATCCTTTTTAGTGTTCGATTCTTGGACACCAAAGAAACTAAGATGATTTTCATGATGTATTTTCCATTCTCATTTGTTTAGGAGCGGTGCCAACTCTATTGATGTTTTAATGAGCCGACCTTCATTGGTTCATAATGCTATATATCACCAATGATAACACTATATAACATCATCGTAATCATGTTTGTAACTAACGATGAGGTTATAGCACACGCGTTGCGGCGTGTTCATAACCTCCAGTTCATAATATGTTGTCTTTTTTTTTCAAAATTTTTTAAACATTTTTATTTTATCTTTTGATTTCTTGATGTTAACATCATCGTTCGTCAAAAGTATTTTTTTTAATGAATATATACAATCTTCACAGTGGATGTTAGTGTGAGGTTTTCAAAACTAAAGTGAAAAACATCTATCTTCAAAGTCTAAATAAATTGCGATAATAAGCTTTTGTATCTTAGTATCATCATTCATAAAAAAAAAAAAACTTAATATCACAGTTAAGTTTACTACTATATGAACTTAGAAAAATCTAAAAAAATTTGACAACATACTATAAGTAAAATAAGTGAGAACCGTGATTATAATGTAAAAAACTAAATATTTCAGTTTATTCTGAAAAAAAATTTGACATGATAGTAGATGCATTTTGAAGCAAAAACCTTGAAAAGGTTTTAGGAAAAAAGCTTATCTACATAGTTAAAAAAAATTATTAAGTTTATGATATTTGTAAAAAGAATCTAAAAAATTTTGACAAAAAAACTAGACACAATTTTAATAATAATCACTGAAAAAAATTACAAAAAACTTATTTTACTAGTACTAGTTAAATTGTGAAGTAAACGAACAAAAGTTATATTAGTCAAAAAAAATTTGAGAAGATAGTATAGATAAAATAAACAAGAACTGCGGAAAAAAATTTCAAAAAAAAGTTGATTTACATGTAAAAATGAACTGTGATATTAATGATTAAAAAAATGATAATTACGATTTTGTCACTCCACCTTTTCAGATGGTTGACCTGATAGAAGGTTGAGATTTGTCTGTCCATCCGTACAAAAATCCAAAAATATGTTAGAAATAAAGTACAAAGAAAATTAAAAGTTATTAATTACAGGGGCTGAATTGTATTTCGAGAAAAGGATAATTTGTAATACTGTAATAGTTGTAAATTTTACAAAATGAAGATAGAAGAGGTCCTTCCGCAGGAATCGAACATCGTGTCGAGGCTAAATGTGAAGCGCCGAACCAGTTGGAAAGGCAAACCATTCATCTACACTGCATACAGGGTATGTTTGGCGAAATGGGCTGGGGCTAGGGCTAGGGCTGGGGCTGGAGTTAAGGCTGGGGCTTATATTATAAGCCGAAATTAAAATTTGTATTTTTATAAAATTGTTTGGTAAATGGGCGGGGCTGGTGCTTATTATTGCAAAATTACTAAAAAGAACGATTTTTGTATATGTTAGATATTTTTATGGGTAAATAAGTAATTTGTTCTTCAAAAGAACCGGGTTAAAGTTTTTAGCCCATTTTATAAGGCTAGAGTTTTTAGCCAACTTATTTTATAAGCCCGATGACAAACAAAACTTATTTTATTAGCTGACTTATTTTAAAAGCTCAAGCCTCTATAAGCTCCAATAAGCCTTTTGCCAAACACAACCATAATATAAGGATGACTCTCTCCACAATTAAAAAAAAAAAAAAAAATAGTGTACAACACTTTAATTGACATAATTTTCAGACATATAAGCTTTAATTCACATATTAAAAAACAAAACATCACAAATATAATTAATTAATTAAAGTTAATATAATAGTCGTGCTTTTTATTTTAAAACACATGTGGAGTTGGCTTAATGCCTTAAATAAATACTCTTGCACACTAGTGTTTATACTTTATACTTTTATTTGTTCATTCACGTTCCTTCTCGATCTATTGCTAGATCGTTTGATCGTACAACTTCATTGACTTGATTGAAGTCCAGTTGCTATATATCTTGACTAGTGCTACTATTTTGCATCGCATTTGGTCGAAAATTAATATAAGTGTATAATAATATTGTCATAAAACCGGGTGGGTACGCATGTTAAAACTTTTATGAAACGCAAATGCACACACATCATGCACTGCACGTCTATACAACTGTGTTTCAACTCAATTATTTGGGAAAGTTTATACCAATCGTATTAAGTTTTAGATCACGTATATATTTTGTTTTTGCTAAAAAAGACGTTCTTTGGAATAATCCATTTCTTAAATTGTTAGACATCCAACCAAAAAAAAAAAAAAAAAAGGGAGAATTGGGTGGTAATTAGTCGCAAATATGGGTTTTCAAGTAGGAAATGAATATGTATTGTTGCAAGGGCTTGATTTAGATTATCATGGGGTCATGAGATAAATAGATACGATAAGGTGTTTCTTCATTGGTTGTTCTTATGTGTGTCTTCCGTTCAAATAAATTTTTAGACTGATGTTAATGGCGATCACAGTTTTCCGTGGTTATCTCTGCCACATCGGTGATACATCAACTTTTTCGATCCAAACTACACTCCAACCACAGTTGCTTCAATGGCGACCGTAACTTTACTTTTTTAAATTAAAATTTCATTCATAATTAAAAAAATTACAATAATTCAACTATAATAAAAAAAAAAATATATTACTACAAAAACTAAAATAAACTTAAATTAATATTCTAAATTTCAGCCCTCATTGATTTGTTGCTTCAATGCCAAGCACCTCTCTAGTGCTTTTCTGGTCAAATGCTCATGGGATGAACAAAACTAAGTTTTACAATCATCCTAAACAGAGTATCTAACCGTTGTAGTATAGTATAGGCAAAACACGGAGGATTGGTCGTTCTTTAGGAGAATAGTGAGGTAGAATCAAAGTATATGTCGAAATAAGTCTAAGGGTTGAGGAAATATTATTTTGTTCTTTTTATATTTATTTGAAAGCAAGAAAAATCTTGGGTTTGGAAGAGTTTGGTTTGTAACTACTAATTAAACTAAAACTAAACTAATTGTAAAGAAAAGTAAATTAGTGAATTTCTTATAAGAGATAAAACGTATTTACTTAAAAATTTCATTACTCCCTAGTTAAATTCTATTATGTTGTCGAATTGTCACGTCCTTGTTAAATGCAATGTGGATGTATTCCTTATTACCATACTAGGTTAGATAACTTAGTATTTGCTTAGGATTGCATAAACCTAGTTATTAATTATTGTGTTGTCTCTTGTTGAATGGTGTGTGAGTTAGAAGTTGAATAACTGGCCAGGGAAAATATACTAGGTTGAACGTCCACTAAAACGTGACTAGTTAATTATGACTTTGGATTAATTAATCTATGTGAAGTATTTAATGCGTAGGCTAGTCAAAAGGTGTTCTTGACAATTCATATAGGCGTCGTACACTGAGAATAGTTCTATAGATGTGTGGCCTGACCATCCCACAACCGGTAATAAGGAATACATCCACATTACATTTAACAAGGATGTGACAATTCGAAAACATAATAGGATTTAACTAGAGAGTAATGAAATTCTAATTAAATATTTATTTTCCTCTTATAAGAAGTTCACTAATTTACTTTTCTTTACAATTAGTTTAGTTTTAGTTTAATTAGTAGTTACAAATCAAACTCTTCCAAACCTGAGATTTTACTTGCTTTCAAATAAATATAAAAAGATCAAAAATAATCTTCCCTCAACTCTTAGACTTATATCGACGTCCACTTCGAACTTACCTCACTATTCCCCTAGAGAACCATCAATTCCCCGTGTCTTGCCTATACTACATTATAATAGTTAGGTACTCTGCCTAGGAGGATTGTAAAACTTAGTAGTTTTGCAAAATTCTGCAATCAATTTTTTGACGCCGCTGCCAGGGAATAGTCTATGTTTCAATTTCTATCTTGTTTAGGTCTATTCACTAGATCTTATCAAGTGAGATTTTTCTTTTTATTTTGTAGCTTTCTCGTAGTCTATATCTTCTTTGTATTTTTGTTCGTAAATTTTTTTCATTGACTATTCTATTTGCCACTATGGGGAACGCGAATCCGCAATACTTACCTACACATCCATTACCCCAAACCATTTTACTAAATGCAACAATCTCGTTGCGTGACGAAATTGTTCAAGATATTAATGCATTACTTTAGTTTAATAGGTTAATCGATGATGAATTTGAAAAAGCCTTAAAAACCTTGAATGAAAACCCTACTGTTTTTAATGATTCGGATGAAGAGTTAGGGGAAATGAGAAGTTGTTGATGGAAAAAAACATAACAACAGGGTTGATTTTAGAAATATTTTTCCTACAAGGGAAGAGTTAGATTATCACAAATAGCAATTAAAAAACATTGCCCTTCTTCTGTAAGAAAAAGACCTTGGAACAATAGAGGTAACCTTAGGAATATTAAAATACCTTACATAATCGGTTATTTCTATAGAAAAACATACCTACATTGACCTAAAGTCTCCTATGAATGTGATATCTAGACTTTACTATAATTGGATTATGAAGGAGCAACTAGAACCTAGGAAAGACCCTTACAACCTCGAAAGATTCAATAAATATTTTGGAAGAGTTTCAGGTCTACACATTTTTATAGGGAATTTTACTTATGTTTGTGATTTTTTGATTCTTAGGATGTTAGGAGTATCAAAAATACTTACTTGTATGAGATTTTATTAGGAGAAACGTCTATGAAAGAATCAAAATTAATTTATAATAGAGATAAAGGAACGATTCAATTTACTGATGGAGTAGAAAATGTCACATATAGGATGCCTTATAAGATTGTAAAGTTGATGGATATTGAGGATTTAGATATTGATAACATTCGAACTTTTGAGTTTCAAGATGAAGAAATTGAGGAAGATATTGATTATGAAATGAGGTGAAGATATTATTTGGGTGGTTTAAATTTAGGCCTAGAATATAAGCGTGATGAAAGGATACTTAAAATGTTTAGTTACATTTTTAGGCCACAAAATATGTAATAGGGCATGACTTTGAGTCTAGTTACATGATTCGTAAATTAAGAAAAGCGCTTCGTGAGAGGCAACATATGTTTATTTGTTTCATTTTGGTATTGTTTGTGTCATATATTCTTTCTTATAATTGTTTAATTTTTCATGTTTCGAATAATTTGTAAAAATGTTTTATTTTATTATTAACTTTGTCTTAATTGCATATAAAGATATTATATAAGATGATAAGTGTAGGGAAATTTGTAATTAGTTTTAAAGAACTAAATTCAAAAATGAAAAGTTTATAATTTATAATTAGCATACATCCTATCTTGTTTGTTTGAGTCAAATGCTTGTATCGAGTTGAGATAAATTTTTGTAGGAACTTATAGGTTTTAAAAGTTAGATTTTTCTAGAAATTTTTTAGAAAACAAAACGAAAAAATCTGCCAGCTTATCCTAACGGTATCACCTGCACTGAGTGACGGCGTCAAGTACTTTAGCACTTATTTTTTCCAGCTTTTTGTTTTATGTTGAAATTTAGTTTTTGAAAATTTCCAGAATTTTTAAATTTTCAGATTCTTTTAAAATTTATTTTGCAAGCATTATATTTTATTTACTTTTTAGTTTTGTTAATAATAAATTCAATGCCAGTGAATAATGAATGCAAGATGTTCATTATATAGCTAAT
Organism: Artemisia argyi; assembly: GCA_030686995.1. Classification (NCBI taxonomy): domain Eukaryota; kingdom Viridiplantae; phylum Streptophyta; class Magnoliopsida; order Asterales; family Asteraceae; genus Artemisia; species Artemisia argyi. The sequence continues at coordinate 160,220,438 of CM060697.1, read as the reverse complement.
CAAAACTTAGGGAACAAGCTAAGTGACAAACTTTCCTAATTCTCATCAAACACCCCTTAGGGTCGGCCATACTAATGACTAAGGAGGATGGGTGGGGGGGGGGGGGGGAGATTCTAGATCCTTCCCTTTCTATATTATACAACCGAGTCCTTATAATTAACGTTTAACGACCATTAGTAAAATACTGTTAAGTAACTAGTTAGTTAACAACCGTTACATACTTATAACAACAATAGATTATATCATACAGAAAAATAATTTAATTGAATTTCTACCACTACCTAGTCGCTATATTCATCCACCGTGATGTTTTGACATATCACGTCACTCCATTACCTTTTTGACTTATCACATTACCGTCTTTCTTTTTTCTAGGGATGGGTTATTGGTACCCCTTAAAACACCCCCCCCCCCCCTCCCCCCCTCCATTTTTTTTTCTAATAATGTTTTTTGTAATAAAACTGTGAAATTGAAAGTACGGAACAGAAAATATAAAGTTTAACAAGTAAAAAGAATTAAATTGTCAAAAAACACGAAAAATAAACTGATAAAATCTGTGTTGTACTTTCAAATATAGTGAACGGGGAGGTGAGGTGATAAAAAGTAAGGTAGGGCACTCCTAATAACTCAACCCTTTTCCTATTGCACTCTTTATTCATTCATACATTTGTGTTTTGTTCTTATATAAAATGAGAAGCTTATTTAAATTGTTTTTGCCACATCTTTTATTCATTCATGCATTTGTGTTTTTTTCTTATATAAAATGGGAAGCTTATTTAAATTGTTTTTGCCACATCATCAGCTTCTACTTTGGCATGGTAAGGTGCAGTCCACTAGTACGCCCTTGCATTTTGGAGTAATATGGTGTTCCATTCAAGGATATTAGCATCATTGTTGGAAAGAGAGGTATCGATGAACACAGTAGGTAAGAAGATGTGTTTTAGCGGTTTAAATAATAGCATGACATAAACTAATTGTGTACCTTCCCAATCATTTGCCAATCAAAGTTCTATTTATCGGGTTATATAGATATAGATATAGCCATATAGGCACTACCAAATCGTGGAATATATCCGAGGCACATAATATGATGACAATAAACAACCGATAGCGGGAGAATATTATATACAACGATTATGATTATAAATTTTAAATAATATGAAGTATATATCATCATTAGAAAAATATAAAACATGTGGGTTTGAGGTTTTTTTAACATATTCTTCATTGCCTATTTTATATAAAGGGGCACAGGAGTAGCGTAGCAGTATTTTGTAAGTATTCGTTTACAAATGTTGAATAAGATGCACATTCAACATATTAAAAGGACTGCATAGATTCTTTTCGATTTGATGTCTTACACATTGAATTATGGGTTTGGTTATCCCCACTCCTTACATGATTTGCACACATTAAGTTTTGACTTGCACACTTTAACAAACAAAGCAATTAAAACATAATGTATAAATAATACAACTGTTTAATGCATAGTATCGAGTGTTCCAATAAAAAAATTGAACATGCAAATTATTTCCTCTTCAAAAAAGAGATGATTTCACACTTCACAAAATGATTTGGACACTATAATTTATTGTATTTGGACATTTGTTGTCTCACAATTACTCTTACATTTTCACCTTATGAGAGTATAAATGTACAAACACAATAAATTAGAGTGTCTTAATCATTTTGTGAAGTGTGCAAATCAAATCTCATTCTAAAATGACAAGAATACCCTTATAATATATATATATATATATTTTACTTTCATATTTTTATTATAAAACTGTAAAAAAACACGAAATAGAAAATATAACTTTAATGAATTAAAAGTTGAAAGCATAAAATATACGGAGAAAAAAAATCATAAAAAATTATGTTGTCGTGTTATCAAAATGGGTAAAATTGTCAAAAAGAAGTGCGAAACATAAAAAAAAAAAAAAAAAAACGAAACGTAATGTTTAACAAGTTAAAAATAGTAAATGAAAAAAAAATACGAAAAAAAAATTGTCTAAATATACATTCAACTTGCCACTTTATACTATTGTATGTATTGATTTTTTTTTCCAATTGTATACATAAACTTTGTTAATCTTACAATTGTATCAATAATACGCTTGTTTTATGACGTGACAGTGATTAAGCACACTAATTATTGATACAATAGTAAGCTTAACAAAGTTTGTGTATTAATACAATAGTAAGATTACCAAAGTTTGTGTATACAATAGTAAGATTAACAAAGTTTGTGTATATAATAGAAAAAAAGAAAGTTCAATTGATACAATAGTGACAAGTTAAATGTATTTTTAGGCAATTTTCCTAACAAAAAATACGGAGTATCAAAAAGGGAAAATGGCAGGAAAAGGCATCATATTTGCCACTTTTTGTCATTGTATGTAGCGTCCTTTTTTTGTTTTGAATTTGGCACTAACCTTTTTAAATCGTGTTATTGTATGTATTTTGCGACTTTTTCAGCCGTGAAATGACCATTTTACCCTTAAAAATTTTGAAAAAAGTAGGGGTAAAATGGTCACAAAGTACACACAATAGCACGATTTAAAAAGGTGGGTACACACAATGACACGATTCAAAAAGGTTAGTGCCAAATTCAAAAAACAGAAAAGACGCTACATACAATGACAAAAAATGGCAAGTATGATGCATTTTCCTGCCATTTTCCCTATCAAAAATTATCTTTTTCTGTCAATAAAACGGATAGAAGGGTTAGGAGAGGTAAGGAGATAGCAATAGTACATCCCTTGAGGCCTTGAATTATAACTGTTACGTACTTTCTGAAGACGATGTACATATTTGTTAATAGTGGAGTAGGTGGTTTTATTTTTCCACAAATTTTTGTGCACCTCATTTTTAATTCTGACAATACATGATCTAAAGACGATGTACATACTACATAGTTTTGTATATATATCACTCTTGTATATTTGTTCTCAAATACGGAGTAGTAACTAATTTCTGGTAGATAAAGGAAAAAGATTTATCAAATCTTACTGATCATACATAATTCATATAATTAAAAAGACTACATGTTATTAGACTATAACACTGTTTTGGTGTAAAAATAGAACCGTTTAGAACTATTTTTACATCTTGTATGTTTCAATGTACTCTAATGTAATAGTCAAAATTTTTAGATCAATCAAACATAAATCTTCACATAACTTTTTGTAAGACTAAAGGCGCACAACATTACTTCATTTATAGGTTTACAGACTTACAGTTTAACTACTTAATAAAGTTACGAGTATTTTAAATAGATAACTAGGTTCCGTTAGAACTGGTATCCAACATTATTGTACCCATTTTAAATGTTTAAATGTTTTTTTTTATTAGTATTATAAATTATAAGAAATAGTTTTAACGCCTTATAATAATTACTTTTTAAAAACATCTTAGTGTTACACGAAATTTTGTGCAAAATTGTTTGATAAAATTTCTATCTAAAAAAAAATAAAAAAAAATAGCGTTGCATAAAAAATTACGGCATTTTGGTGTCTTCCTTGAATAGTCTTCACTAAATTTACGTTCAATATTGTAAAGCATGTTTGGAGATGTATGTTTAATAATTACGGCATTTGGGTGTCTTCCTTGAATATTCTTTACACTAACTTTCATGCGCAAGACTAAATCAGAGAATACACTTTCTTTACATTAAATCAATAAATAAATAAATAAGGTCAATTAAGATGTACATTTCATTTGAAGTTGAATATGTTTTTGACAAGTTCGGCACAAAATGAAACATTAAATATTTACATTTCTACGACAAAATGTGAATCTGGGATAAGATGATTGTATCTACAGGGGAAAACTATCCATAATCAGTAATCACAACAATGATACAATACAATCAAACGTAAGGTAAACACAAATTCATAAAAAAGAAAAAAACAAATAAACATAAGAGTTTATAAGAAGATATAATCAGAAAGTAGATGAAACCGAATGCAAAAACATGATCGAGGCACGTGTTTGACACGCTTATCTTAAAACAGATTCGTCGTAAATTCACCGTCTGTTTCTCAGGATACAACGATCAGAAACAGTATGTTGTACTGCCGGATATGACATCAATGCCTAAAATTTCCATCAGCATTTGTGTGTGACGTGTTTGAACATGAAATGGAGACTATATGCTATATATCGCATCTTGAACACCGGAGAAGGCTACAATTTATATTGTGTATTTTGTAACCAACGCAATGACCACCATTAAACTTGTTAATTGCCATTAACAACCTAATAAGAACCAAAAGGCTGTTACATTTCTCTTCCAACATGTTTCATTCACTGGTACAAAAAGTTGTATTGGTCACGCCAAAAATGTGTGACGATATGCCTATAGTCACACACGTTTTTTTCGTTGTGTGTCATTGAAAGTCTCGCCACCGTAGGTGGCATATGGTCACATTGTTGAGTTCGTGGCCTTTTTCAGCGAAAAAGAGTGACCAAAACCCCGAATTTGTGTGACAAATTAGGCACAAGTTTTGTTGGATTAGTCATTATCAGTGACCGTAAACACCTTATAGTCACACGAATGTTTTTTGAGAGTGACTATTGTTCGTCCTTTGGCCACATAAATATATAATATATGTGACATTTGAGATGATATATTCAAGTAAATGTGTATTTTGTGTGACTATTGATAATCCAATGGCCACATGAATATACAATAAATGTGACGTTTGTGATGATTTAGTCACACAATGGGTGTTATTTTTTTGGAGTTAGTCACATACAATTTAACACAAAGTGGCCAAAAGTGTGACTAAGTGTGACCATATGCTGTTTAAAGTGAAGAAATGTGTATTTTATGTGACTATTGATCATCCAATGGCCACGTGAATTTTATGTTTGTGTGGCCTTTTGTAATATTTAGTCACACAAAGCATGTTTGTTTTGGGTATTTAGTCACATACCATTAATCAAACAGTGACCAAAAGTGTTAATAAGTGTGACCATATGCTGTTTAAAGTGAGGAAATGTGTATTTTGTGTGACTATTGATCATCCAATGGCCACGTGAATTTTATGTTTGTGTGGCCTTTTGTAATATTTAGTCACACAAAGCATGTTTGTTTTGGATATTTAGTCACATACCATTAATTAAACAGTGGCCAAAAGTGTTAATAAGTGTGACCATATGCTGTTTAAAGTGAAGAAATGTGTATTTTGTGTGACTATTGATCATCCAATGGCCACATGAATTTTATGTTTGTGTGGCCTTTTGTAATATTTAGTCACACAAAGCATGTTTGTTTTGGGTATTTAGTCACATTCCATTAATCAAACAGTGGCCAAAAGTGTAAATAAGTGTGACCATATGCTGTTTAAAGTGAAGAAATGTGTATTTTGTGTGACTATAGATCATCCAATGGCCACGTGAATTTTATGTTTGTGTGGCCTTCAGTAATATTTAGTCACACAACGACTAAAGCAAACAGTGACTAAAAGTGTTAATAAGTGTTACTATATGCATCTTTTAGTCACATTTAAAAAATCAATATATATCAAAACAATTCAAATATATATCAAAACAAATTCAAATACAATAAAATTGGAATGTATAACTAAACAAAATGTAAAATTGGACATCCTTTTATACACCAAGGAGTCCTAGTCGGCTTACAATAGTTTCTTTATAAGTATCTATAATCTTTTCCATATGCAAGTAGCAACTTCGAGCGGTCTTAATCTATGAGCAGTACCAACTTTAACTAGCAGTAGTAACTTTTGTACTAGCAGTAGTAAATACTTGGCCACATTTTCTTTGAAGTTCATGAGCTGCTCTAAATTCATCTAAGCAATAGTAACACAAACATGATCAGCAGTAATTCAAACAACATCATGAAGACTTTTAATCCAAAACAATGAACATACTAATAAAATTTGTAGTTAAACTTACAAGTTTTTCTCCCATTGATCTAATCTCATCATCTGGATATAAAAGCCTTGAAAATGTAGGCTACTGCATATCAACACATCAGGATGAGAGCAGGACTAGAACATGTCAAAGCTCACAACATAACAGAACTAGATGAGCCACTGGTTCAACTATCTGCACAAACATGATAGGAGAGTTAATACTAGTACCACGTTAGTACTGCTGGAGCAGAGTTACTACTGCTAGTATATATATATATAAAACAGAATGTATATAAATGAAGCAAATATATATATATATATATATATATATATATATATATATATATATATATATATATATATATATATATATATATATATATATATATATATATATATATAATTGTAATGTCGTATATACTCAAATTCTCAACTATCATAAGTTAAAACCTGTTGACTCTTCGCCGCCTTAGCTTGCTTTTGCAAGGTTTCACTAGAGACCAAATGTTTTCGCTACGTTGGTACTAATTTTAGTCCTGTATTTTGTTTACTAATATTTGGTATCATAGTTGGTGGTGTAACCTGTAGAACCGGTTTGTCGTGGCTTAAGCGTTTTCGTATGTCCGATAGTTTTAATAGGTTCCTATATGTATATATAAAACACGGTACATTAGGCATGTACGTAAAACTAAAAAAAATCAGAGGTGGATGTTTTATTACTTACCACTGTTTCCATTACTAGTACATTTTCCAAAGTTTCAATGGCCATTTGAGTGGTCACCTGCAATATAAATTAAGAAATACAATGGTGTTATCATTAGAAAATGAAATTGTTAACAACATAAAAAGTGGCTTACATCTGAGTCTAATGCCAGTTTCTTTCTACAAAAAAAATATGAGAAATGTAAGAAACTAAGGCACTAATAACGCTGCATAATATAACATCTACCAACCATGAAACCGTAAAAATTTACATGGGTTGGCTTTGGTGACTGAGATGGAGCATATCCACGCCTCGAAAATGAAGTGTGCCAGAAAATCCATCTGAGGGAATTTTTAGCCAGGCATCCCATGTATCATCCTCACCCGTGAAAATAGCATGTAGCCCCTGTAAGAAACAAGTAACGTGATTAATGCTAACATAAAAGATGACAACATTAGATGTCCCAAATATAAGTTTAGCCTCAAAAACAAACATACGGGTTGCATATCGAATCGGGCAACAAATAATATAATATTGGTTGCAATTTTATGCAGTGCCAAACGTGGAACGAATAAATGTCAAACATATTACCAAGCAAGCAAATCACTAACATTTGGTACAAATGAAACAATTTGACAAAAAGCAACGATATTTGAGTTAATTTCCTATATAACATATGTTATGTTAATCTTTTGATAGATAACTTACACAACTGCGATAAACAAACTCCAACTGTTCAGCAACATCCTCCCGGAGTGGAAACCAATCAAGACTCCCTTTACGAGCAAAAAAGTGGCCTCTTAGAACACGTCGATTGTCTCCATTCCAATAAACAGGAAAATTATTTCGTCTTAATAAGTCTACCTGCAACGATTACCACAACACGAATTTATAATCAAAAACATGTTTTAGGCTAGTTTAATCCACGAAAATCAATTTAAATCATTTTATATTCGATTACACATTTAAGAAAATATAAATTAAATATGTGTTTGAGCATACCCATGAACAGAGTAGGATAGGTGAGATGAGGGTGATGATGGCTCGACTGTGATGCTGGTGGTTATCTCGAACCAAACAACCGAAGCAAACAAAGTCTCCCATACAGTTCCCTTGTCTTGATGACGGTGATGGCGTGGAGGAGCGATGGTTGGTGGAACCACGGCGAGATAAGGCAGTGAAGTGTGGCGGTGGTGTGAGTCGGTTCTAGAGAGAAGGAGAAGTGATGAATAGAGAGAAGATAGATCTGACTAAGCTAGTAGTGTTAATGTTTTGATTTTGGGGAAAATTTAGGGGCGGGATCATTAGAGCACTATATTAAATTTTTTGAGATTGAAAGCCTATCAAATGAGCTCGAAATGTTTAATGAGTTGAGCTCAACCTTATATAAGTTCGACTCGAGTTATTATTGAGTTCTCGAGCTTGTAAGTGATATATATATATATATATATATATATATATATATATATATATATATATATATATATATATATATATATATATATATATATATATAAGTGTACTAAGTGTAAATACTTATTTATGAATGTATCAAGCTTTTCGAGCTGAAGTCGAACCAAATTCAATTCTTAGGTTATATTTCAAATTTAATTTTTGTAATATAACACATCTTTACAGATAAATCGAGTTTTTCGAGTCAAGCTCAATCCGAGTTCAAACTTTCTTGATCCCGGATAACATATGATCGGGAGGTCCCTGGATACTTGCTTCTTAGTGTCTGTGACAAATGGTATACACCTACCAAGCCGGTGCAACCCATGCATGACCAGTGATAATGGCTAATTCACATGGGTCATGGGTCATGTGCATTAGGTTATCACTGGTCACATTCATTAATTAATGGGTATTTGACATCGATCATATGGGTCATATGCATTGGGTGGATAGTTGCTTAGAGTGTCATGTTACGACACATCCATGACTGTTGACAATTGGTAATTAACATGCATTATGGGTCATGGGTCATGTGCATTGGGTTATAGTGGCTTTTAGTGTAATGGAAATCATGCAAGACTGATGATAATGGCTAATTCACATGGGTCATGGGTCATGTGCATTAGGTTATCACATTCATTAATTAATGGGTATTTGATCGACATCGATCATATGGGTCATATGCATTGGGTGGATATATAGTTGCTTAGAGTGTCATGTTACGATACATCCATGCCTGTTGACAATTGGTAATTAACATGCATTATGGGTCATGGGTCATGTGCATTGGGTTATAGTGGCTTTTAGTGTAATGAAAACCATGCAAGACCGATGATAATAGCTAATTCACATGGGTCATGGGTCATGTGCATTAGGTTATCACTGGTCACATTCATTAATTAATGGGTATTTGATCGACATCGATCATATGGGTCATATGCATTGGGTGGATATATAGTTGCTTAGAGTGTCATGTTACAACACATCCATGCCTGTTGACAATTGGTAATTAACATGCATTATGGGTCATGGGTCATGGGTCATGTGCATTGGGTTATAGTGGCTTTTAGTGTAAGGGAAACCATGCAAGACCGATGATAATGGCTAATTCACATGGGTCATGGGTCATGTGCATTAGGTTATCACTGGTCACATTCATTAATTAATGGGTATTTGATCGACATCGATCATATGGGTCATATGCATTGGGTGGATATATAGTTGCTTAGAGTGTCATGTTACGACACATCCATGCCTGTTGACAATTGGTAATTAACATGCATTATAGGTCATGGGTCATGTGTATTTGGTTGTAGTGGCTTTTAGAGCAGTTACATTAGTAACGCACGTGCGTTATTTGGCTTTTAATGTGCGTTATTCGTACGTGATTGTTGTGTATGGTCGCGTTAATGGTGCATTAACACGCCGGGTAATTTGAAATTTTGAATTCAAAACAGAGGGCGGGATAATTTGAAATTTTGAATTGAAAACAGAGGGCGGGGTAATTTTAAATTTTGAATTCAAATAGAGGGCGGGATACTTCCACAAAGCATCCTATAAATACCTATTGGGGTTATGCTGAATACACACACAATTCACACGCACAATCATCAAAAAATTCTCTTTTGTTCTTCCAACAGAATGTCTCACAACACATCACCTGAAAACGCATCGTATTTTATGTTTGATGTTTGCTGTAGTTTGTTGTAGCTTGTTTAATGTATGTTTAAATTTTAAGTATTAATATAATTAAGTTGTGTTTTATTAGTTATTAAATGAAATATTAGTTTTAGTTGAGCGTTGAATTTGAAAATAATTGAGTTAAAACTTGGGAAAGGGAAATGTAAAGAATATCAATCCCCCCAATTTATTGGGTAATGATCCATTACCCACTATTGGGTAATGGTTTATTGCATTATGCTTTGCCAAACATATTTTTTCACTATCTTTCCCATTCTTCACCCCCCTATAACCCCCTACCAAGCATTAGGGGTGTTCAAAAAACCTCGAGAAACTGACAAACCATGCATTCTGTTTCGATTTTTACTTTTAGATATCCATGGTTAACCGAACCGAACCGTATATAATATAAATAAATTACCCGCCCCGCGATGGATAGTTAAAATTTTCCAACTAACCGAACCGAACCGAACCGTGAACACCCCTAGCAAGAGTATCAAACACACTTCATTTACACTTCTACAGTAATATATATATATATATATATATATATATATATATATATATATATATATATATATATATATATATATATATATATATATATATATATATATATATATTGATGAGGCGAAAAATGAACCATTTTTAGAGGGGTCATTTAAGCCCGGAATTGAATTTATTTAACCAAATATTGCCCTAAATCGTTCTTTTTGTGATTTTAGGTACTTTGGGAGTGAATTCTGGAAAAAGAAGCAATTTGGACGTTTTTTGAGCATAAAACTGAAGAAAACGGCAAAGACTTAATTTTCCATGCTGAGAACAGTACCTGACGGCATCAAGAAGGGAATTGTGACGGCGTCAGGAGTAAAATCCATGACGACCCAGAGAAAACCTGAAGGCGTCAAGAGTTATTTTGGTGACGGCCTGAAGATGGACTACACATGACAGCGTCAAACCTAGATCTAGGCAGTCCGAGGACTTTATTGGCGGCGAGATGACGGCGTCAGACATTTACTCTTGATGCCGTCACCTCACAAAATCTATATATACTTTTCTATTTTTCATTCATTAAGAGAGGAACTTGTGTGGAGAATACTAGGGTCGAACCTAATAAACCCTAGGTCGTTTGTAACAGTATTTTCAAGGGTTTTCACCCCTTGAAACCTTTCATGTTCAATTAAGATAAGTCCTCATTCAATTCATTCAATATGTGTATGTGTTGTTTGAATATATCTTATGCTTGTCTTGATTTTAACATGCTAGGCTAGATCTTTCATGTGTTTGCTTAGATGTAATGAAACCTAGATGTTGATTATAGGTTGATTGCTTGTTTATAGTTGTAATGGATGAATGATTTCAATGTTAGGCTTAAGAAAACTGACAGATCTCCATTGTGTAACTTGCTTGAACATCTTAAGAAACATGAACCGATGTGTACTAGGTTTTTATGATTGTATTTAATGCATGAGCGAATTCTAGTGATCCCATGTTAGGAGCTTCTTAGCCGGCTCGACATAGGAGTGAAGTAGGAGCTTATAGGATTGGGGAAGTAAGTACGCCACCCCATGAATGGTATTAAGGAATACAATCCGTCATTCACGCAACTGTAACAAGTAATTAACCTGTAAAAGATATCTAGGGAGTAGTGAAATCTAAGTAAACACAATTCTCCCATATATTGCTCACACCACTAGTATAATTTAGTTTATTTTCATTTTTTAGTATTTTATTTTGATGGCATCTTAGTTATTGGGTTAGTTGAGTAGCAACTAATTCCGCCCACTCCTCTAAAAACCGAGATTTTACTTGCTTTTATAAAAACATAAAAATACAAAAAGAATCACCCCTCATCTCTAGACCTAGTCTTTAGGTTTTCTAATCCTAACGACACTATTCCTAAGTTGAACGATCAATCCCCCGGTACTTGTCACTATACTATACTACAATGATCAGGTACACTGCCTGGTGGGGGTTGTAAGCTTCTCGAGATCCCTCGAGAGGTAAAGCCTGGTGCAATTCCCACGCATCAAGTTTTTGGCGCCGCAGCCCGGGGAATAGTTATTGTCTAGGTTACAATTTCTTTTTATTAGGTCTACTTGCTAGATTCCTTTCTAGTAAGATTTTATTTTTATTTTTAGGTTTTTTTTAGTCTATCTTTTTCTTCGTGCCTTTGTTAGTAAATTAAATTCATTGACTATTCCGTTGGCCATTATGGAGAACGCGAATCCACCATACTACCAACCACAAAATTCACCCACTCCAAATGACATCTTGATGTTTAAACAACATGAGTATGAACCTATCTATGATGCATGGGCTCGTTTTAAATATTTACTCCGAAAAGTCCCTCATCATAATTTCGATCTGTGGTCCCAAATTAAAATATTTTACCATCGTGTCGACTACTATACCAAAATGGACATTGACCATGCCGGAGATGGGGACCTTTGGGGATTAAGTGTTGATGAAGCATGGGAAACCATAGAGAATTGTGCCATACTTGCCAAAAAATGGACAACCCAACAAACGTTGTTACAGATCAATTGATAGCAAGTTTAAGGGAACAAGCAAGAAGATTGTTTGGGGATAAACCTATAGATGAGATAACTGGGTGCACGGGGTGGTTTGATTTCACCACAATACAAGCTGAGCACATTGGTAATCTTGATAAGATGGAGGATAGAGTTGAAAATTTAAGCCCACCAAGTACCCCACAAGTCCTACCATCATTTGAAGCATACACACCGCCCGTGACTTATTCGGATGAAGTAGATGAGACTTTAGGAGTCCCAATAGAAGTAGAACCCTTGTACCAAACACCACTAGAGGATATAGGTTTGAATACTTGTAGTGATAACCTTACTCTTAGTTCTAGGGAATTACCTAGTGTTGATGAACCGGAACCTCAATCTTCACGCAACTTTCCATCCTTAGATATACATCTAGGAGACAAAAGAGGAGCCGACCCACCCATCAACCCATGTAGTCTGGGTAGTCTTAGGATAAAGGTAGTGGACTCTAAGCCTTGTAGAGAGGAAGCCAATATAGGAGTTGAAAATGACCTTACATGCTTACATTACCCATTTATGATTGATCACAAGAAACATTATGGGTTTAAACCGGGTTTATTAGGTCAAGATGGATCCCCAACTAGTACTCTCTTGAAGTTGATTGAAAATGATCCCTTTCTAGGAGAAAATCTTAATCCACCCATTAACCCGATTGAATTAGGTAAGGTTACGATGATAGGAGCACACCCCTTTGAGCATATAATTCATCCACCACACTTTCCTCACGTGGCATATTTCCACCCTAAGGGTGTGTATCGCTACTTCCACTCGCACTTAATTCAAAGTGTAGGGAAAACCTCCCCTATTCTCGTTAAATAAGGGTAGAGTCAGGCTCGTGACTCGAACAAAAACAAGTGCTTATTGGGAGGCAACCCAAGCTTTATTTATTTGTTTGTTTGTTTATTTTGTTTCCGTATGCATGCTTTATTTTTATTGTTGGTAGATCATGTTTCAAACTAAAATGGTGAAAATACTTTATTTTGTTGTTTTGCTTTGTCTTAACTTCATCCAAAGGTATTTCGCAAAAGATAAGTGTAAGGGGAAACCTCAAATATGTTTTTTAAGAAACAAACTCGATCATGATTCTCCACAATATTAAGTGAACATGTATATTCGTATTTGTTAGAGTCAAATGCTTGTATCGAGTCATAATGATGTTTTGCAGGATTTTCCAGGAAATAGGACAAAGTTTTTCCAGAAATTTTCCAGAAACTTAACATAAGAATTTCTGCAGGTCACTTTTAACGGCGTCAGGAAGTAACCCCTGACAGCGGCACGTGTAAAAATCTGGAAATTTTGCTAGTTTTGTTTTTCTAACGAAGTCTTAAAGTTTTTGTTGAATCTTTAGTTTTATAATCTCCAGGAAATCTGCAAACACTCATTCCACAAGCATTATATCTTACTTTGTTTTCTAGTATTTATTATAATATATAGATTGCCGCCGATTTTACGCGAGGTTGGCTTGTTTGTTTTCTCAGGTTTAACATGTTATGTATGACAAGAAGATGATTTATATTCTGGAAGGGAAGCTTTGATTGTTCATTTTCTTGGAGGAAGATCTAACCTTGTTAACATACTATCCATACCGAGCGAATCAGGGGAGTATTTGATTTCATTCTTTTACCTGTTTTACTTTTACAATCTTTAATTGAACATTGGGGACAATGTTCATCCTAAGTGTAAGGGGAGGATAAAATGATGATACCTTACAGATACACTTTCGCTTGAGTTTGTTTGTTTGATAGTAGATGTGTAATAAAACTATGAGAAATACTTGTTAGCGTAATTTTAGTGCCAAATTTAAATTTTTTTACAACATTTAGGAGTGAAACTTTAGCCATAGCAAGCGTCTCATGGATAGGAGTCGTATGACTAGCACAAAACCGTACTATTCAGAAAAAATTTTCACCTAAATATGTGAGGTTCGCCTTTAGATTTGATAGGAAAAGCATTTACTTTTAGTGCTTATAAGTGTACCGGTAGCATTTAGATTCTAGAACTTGCATCAGTAATGCATCCCGAGACCGCTAGTGAGACTACATTCGTGTAGTAGGATTTACTACATGATAAGAGGCATTAGGATCACCCTTGTGTTAAACCCGTATCATAATTACTTGACCATTTAAGTCATATTACTTGGCTAGTTAAGTCAATTAATTTTTCCCACACCTTAGCGTTGTACTCATTTTTAGTACACGAAACCCCTAGTACACCCCTCCGAGCCTATCTTTTCGTTTCTAACTTTAAGCATCTTACTTAAAGGAAGAATTTGTTACACCCCACTTAAATGTACAACCAAATCGCCTTAGCCTTCCGTGTATGCACTCATCTTTAGTGCATTATTGTTATATGTTTAAACCCTTAGTTAATTATCTAATTGATTACATGGTTGCTAAGTCGAATCATATCCTTGTACATATTGTTTTGGGATGATTGGGACTCATGGGTAAAGTACTTATTTATGGAGTAATGGGGAAGAACATCTATTAGTACCCCCATATGTACGTTAATCTTAAAAGTACTCCAAGTGTTTTGATTATCTTAATTCGAGTCATTAGATAAGTTTTTTGTAAAGTATGTAAAAATTCAAGTGTAAGGGGAATGTTCATTCCCTATGATGTATTATTTTGGATGGTAGGGTAAGAGTGTATGCAAAAAAAGAGAAAAAACATACGGACTACCATCCCGTTTCATTCTATGTTTGTCTTATGTTTCTGTTATTTTTCATTTATTAGCTTAAGTCGAGTCTAGTCTTGGCTTAGCAACACCATATTGTACATGTAATTAACCAAGATTATTAACTCGCCACCAGTAAAGACTGCCTATATCCAACAAAACCGTGTATTCCATATCCCTACACCTAACGTTACAACCCTTTAAAAGACCTCTTTGATAGTTTATCCTAGGTGCTTACGCCATGTGGTGGAGGTTTGATCCTTTTCCAAGCCTATGGTAATCTATTTTGCTATGACAGGAAGTGAGAGATGTTTTCCATTTCCATATTGTGATATTACTTTATTACACCCGAGAGATGTGAGTATCTAAACACTATTTGTGAGGTGCTAGTATATGACCTCCGTGCTTATCTTTGGTCTTTAGTGGAACGATTATTTGTTGTAATTACTTTTATATTAGTGTTAAATGACCTCTAACTTGTATTTTGACTAGAATAAAAGCGCATTTGCTTGAAGACAAGCAAATCTCAAGTGTAAGGGTATATGATGAGGCGAAAAATGAACCGTTTTTAGGGGGTCATTTAAGCCAGGAATTGAATTTATTTGAATAAATATTGCCCTAAATCGTTCCTTTTGTGACTTTAGGTACTTTGGGAGTGAATTCTGGAAAAGGAAGCAATTTAGACGTTCTTGGAGCATAAAAGTGATGAAAACGGCAAAGACTTAATTTTCCATGCAGAGAACAGTACCTGACGGTGTCAAGAAGGGAATTGTGACGGCGTCAGGAGTAAAATCCATGACGACTCAGAGAAAACCTGAAGGCGTCAAGAGAAGGGCGTCAAGAGTTATTTTGGTGACGGCCTAAAGATGGACTACACGTGACAGCGTCAAACCCAGATCTAGGCAGTCCGAGGACTTTATTGGCGGTGAGATGACGGCGTCAGACATTTACTCTTGACGTCGTCACCTCACAAAATCTATATATACTTTTCTATTTTTCATTCATTAAGAGAGGAACTTGTGTGGAGAATACTAGGGTCAAACCTAATAAACCCTAGGTCGTTTGTAACAGTATTTTCAAGGGTTTTCACCCCTTGAAACCTTTCATGTTCAATTAAGATAAGTCCTCTTTCAATTCATTCAATATGTCTATGTGTTGTTTCAATATATCTTATGCTTGTCTTGATTTTAACATGCTAGGCTAGATCTTTCATGTGTTTGCTTAGATATAATGAAACCTAGATGTTGATTATAGGTTGATTGCTTGTTTATAGTTATAATGGATGAATGATTTCAATGTTAGGCTTAAGAAAACTGGCAGATCTCCATTGTGTAACTTGCTTGAACGTCTTAAGAAACATGAACCGATGTGTACTAGGTTTTTATGATTGTATTTAATGCATGAGCGAATTCTAGTGATCCCATGTTAGGAGCTTCTTAGCCGGCTTGACATAGGAGTGAAGTAGGAGCTTATATGATTGGGGAAGTAAGTACGCCACCCCATGAATGGTATTAAGGAATACAATCCGTCATCCACGCAACTGTAACAAGTAATTAACCTGTAAAAGATATCTATGGAGTAGTGAAATCTAAGTAAACACAATTCTCCCATATATTGCTCACACCACTAGTATAATTTAGTTTATTTTCATTTTTTAGTATTTTATTTTGATTGCATCTTAGTTATTGGGTTAGTTGAGTAGCAACTAATTCCGCCCGCTCCTCTAAAAACCGAAATTTTACTTGCTTTTATAAAAAGATAAAAATAGAAAAAGAATCATCCCTCATCTCTAGACCTAGTCTTTAGGTTTTCTAATCCTAGCGACACTATTCCTAAGTTGAACGATCAATCCCCCGGTACTTGTCACTATACTATACTACAACGATCAAGTACACTGCCTGGTGGGGGTTGTAAGCTTCTCGAGATCCCTCGAGAGGTAAAGCCTGGTGCAATTCCCACGCATCATATATATATATATATATATATATATATATATATATATATATATATACACACACAAACTTATCAGACACACTTCACACATTTCCATAATCCTCTATTTCTCTCTCACACTCACAGTTACAACTCACTCGGATCTAGGTTTTGATCCCAAATCTCAGAAAGCTGATAATATCACAAATGAATATAATCCAAATACCCCCTTATCGCTATTTATTCTTAGGCTTAGGTTGATTATCTGTTATAAAAATTGCGTTGCATTTGTGTTGATAGAATAAGGAAGAACATGCTGTGTTGTTTTTGTGAATAATTAGAGCAAAAGAGATATTAAGGTTTGCTTGAATTAGCTTATTTTATCTTAGGATTAGGTTGACTATCTGATATAAGAATTATGTTGCATTTGTATTAAGAGAATAAGGAAGAAAAGTGGCGGATGTGTGTGCGAATATTTAGGCTAAAACATCCAAGTATCAAAGATGGAAGAAGTATCAGTGATGGGTAGACAGACACCAGTTTCAAGTATGAACACAAACTTGTTTTGGTGTTGTCCATCCATTATTGATTCATCTTTGCTCTTTGTCAAAATACAGAAATAATTATTAAGTATAATTTGTATTGATAGAATAAGGAAGAACATGCTGTGTTGTTTTTGCAAATAATTAGAGCAAAAGAGATATTAAGGTTTGCTTGGATTAGCTTATTTTATCTTAGGATTAGGTTGAAGTACAATAAACATATCAAGTACTTAAACAGTTTTTTCATGTATTTAGTTACAATGAAAATATTTTCATTGCATTGTTGATATAAATTTAATATGATTTCATTGATTCATGATTAGCTCTCTAATGTCGTAGGAGCTACATAACTAATATGTATGTTCGTCACATTTAAGTGAGCAATATAAATGATAGTAAGAATTTGGTTGCTAAGAACTTAAAGCTCAATTATCAGGGCAGATCTATCTAACGATGTAGATGGGTTCCATCGCTTTTATTGGACCCCATTTTCTAACGATGCTTAATGGTTCTTTCAATAATCAAGATTAAACATCATTAGAAAACGGGGTCCAATTAAAGCGATGGAACCCATCTACATCATTAGATAGATATGGCATGATCATTGACACGTCTTCAATGCGATAATGATATAGTGTGTATTGTTCATGACAGGCCACACTCCTTCATTAGCATTCAAGATGAGTGATGTTACTTAGACTCTATTCTTTACTCAACATTTGTAGATTGATTGTATCACTCTGTTTGCTTTATATACATGTATGATGTATTTTTGATATAAGAATTATGTTGCATTTGTATTGAGAGAATAAAGAAGAAAAGTGGCGGATGTGTGTGTGAATATTTAGGCTAAAACATCCAAGTATCAAAGATGGAAGAAGTATCAACATGGGTGAACAGACACCACTTTCAAGTATGAACATAAACTTGTTTTTGTGTTGTTCATCCATGTTGATTCATCTTTGCTCTTTGTCAAAATACAGAAATAATTATCAAGTATAATTTGTAGGTTCGATGCTTGAATTTAGCGTCTTCGTCTTCCAGCATGTTGGTAGGTTAGAGATTCAAGGCTGAATAATATGTTGTTGTTGGCTAGGGTAGAAAGGATGGTAGTTCATTGCATTGTTAATATAAATTTTATATGATTTCATTCATGCACAATTAGCTCTCTAATGCCGTAGAATCTACATAATTAATATGTATGTTCGTGACATCTAAGGGAGCAATATAAATGATAGTAAGAATCTGTTTTCTAATAACTTAAAGCTCAATGATTAGGGCGCTCTATCTAGCGTTGTAGATGGTTCCATTGCTTAATTTGGAAAACGTCTACTACCGTTTGTGTGGTTATTAGACGGTACTGCAACGCTAGATAGATCGATCTGGCCTGATCATTGAGACGTCTTCAATGCAATAATGATACAGTGTGTACTGTTCATGACATGCCACACTCCATTATGGCATTCAAGATGAGTGATGTTACTTAGACTCTATTCTTTACTTAACATTTGTAGATTGTTTGTATTACTTTGAGTCTGGAATTTCAACATACCTTTCCATTCTAAATTCCCATACTGTTTATTTTGTTTTTTCAACAATCTAGCAATGCGGCTGGTTCAGTCCTTTGCTCAAAGGTAGTTGAAACGACAAAAGGAGCAGTAGTGGGAAGTTAGAAGGGTTACGTATGTTGGTTTGTTGCATTCCATTATTTTTTATGATCTAAAACCAACCATCCACCAGGTAATGTGGCCATTGGAGTTCCAAGAACAAAGGTTGTTTCAAACACACCCTGAATTGCAACATTATCTTTTATTTCATTTACACAATATTTTTTAAAATTTTAATATATTTTTTAATTTTTTTGCAGCAAATCCATGGTCAGACTACTTTCCAAAGAGATATTTGGATCAGGTCAATCATGAAATTTTGCAGATTTCTTCAAGTCAATCATGTTCCATTGTGACTAGTCTTTGTTGGCGACTAATATGTATATAGTTCTGTCAAGAGTTATATATAAGCGTTGATCCCTGGCAAACGCTTGTCCCAATGGATCATGATTGGCCCGAAGATGTTGAAAAGGTTCAAGCCACCTGTGGGAAACATCAATCCTTTCCTGCATTAAACATAGGTATTTTGGTTTTCCCATATCCCCCTTTTATACTCGTTTCCATGTGTATCTCAAATCACAAATCCTAGTTTATCAAATCTCTAAACAAAAACATGCAGGAAGTATTCATAAACAATGTCTGCAAACAACAAATCAGCACAATGGGTTGAATGAGAAGGTTCAAGCAGGTCTGCTTCAAAAAAGAAAGCGGCAAAAAGTGTAAAAAAAATTTAAATTTGATGGAAATACGTGGTACAATTGGTTGGCTGCTGAAAGAAAGAAAGAAAGAAAAACACAATCTATCAAACAACATGCTGAGGATGAAAAGGAGTACAAAGCAACAAAAAAACCATCTCTCAAACAACATCCCAAGGCATACAAGACATTGGTTGATGATGATTTGTCTGATGTGGAGTTTGATGGGTTGAATTACGAAGATGCACATGTGGCATTTGACCCGGAGAAATCTCAAAAATTAGATTAGTAGATTTTTAGAATGTGTAACTTTTATTTCTAGTATTTTGTAATTTTTCATTTCAAATTTTAATGGAAAATGTTTAATCTTAATTCCAGTACTTTTGTCATTGCTCAATTTTCTCATTACTTGTTGATATTAATATAATGATTCACCCTTTGCAGTATAAAAAGATTCTGCTGCTAAGAAAACGTTACTGCAGCTGGTTTTGTACATTATTTTGTAATATTTCATTTTAAGTTTTAATGGAAAATGTTTAATTTAATTTCAGTACTTTTGTCATTGCTCAATTTTCTCATTACTTGTTGCTATTAATATAATGATTCACCCTTTGCACTAAAAAAGATTCTGCTGCTAAGAAAACGTTACTGCAGCTGGTTTTGTACATTATTTTGTAATTTTTCATTTCAAGTTTTAATGAAAAATGTTTAATCATAATTCCAGTACTTTTGTCATTGCTCAATTTTCTCATTACTTGTTGATATTAATATAATGATTCACCCTTTGCACTAAAAAAAAATAAAAATAAAAAAATTCTGCTACTAAGAAAACGTTACTTCTGCTGGGTTTGTACTGCTAGAACTGAGAGTGCAGGGGTGGATTGGTAACATTTACGCTTAGCGGTTTAAATCCCCAATCAAATTGATAATTCAGTTTCACGCACACATAATTTCTCTATAATCACAAACACTAACATCTTTTATCAATCATTTTCAAAATCCCCAAATCACAAAACCCTAATTCAAGATGGTGTTGCCAATTGAATCAAAACGCACATTTGTTGACAGACATAACATGGTTGCTTTTTTGAAGAAACCAAATGGTTATGAAGGATTCACACAGATAATCGATTTTTTGAATGCTACCCCTATTAGGTATGCATTAACTGTGAATCCTCCTATATGCATTTATTTTATTAAGCAGTTTTGGGCTACTGCTAAGGTCATAACTTTTAATGGAGAAAAATAGATTAAGGCTAAGGTAGATGGCCAACATATACTCATAACTGAGGCATCTATTAGGGAATCTCTTAACCTACCAGATAATGAAGTGATTGTGTATCTTGAAAATGCCGCCATTTTCAAAGGTTTGAAAAAAAATGTGGTATGAGAAGAAGAATGATAAATTAAAATTTTACAAAGGTCTCTTCTCATCTCAGTGGAAATTCTTGATTCATACTCTCTTACATTGTCTGAGTTCTAAAACAACATGTTGGAATGAGTTTGGTACCACCATGGCATCAGCAGTGATATGCCTTGCTAAAGGAAAACTTTCAATTTTTCAAAAATGATTTTGGAGGGTATGATCAAGACCTTGGCTGATGATGATACTTCTTTATTATATCAAAGGTTTTTGCAACTTATTATTCAAAAACAGTTGACTACCTTTAAAAGACATAAAGGAACTTATGCTGCCCCTCACTACAAAAGAAAGTATTTTTAAATCTGAAAAATAATGGCAAGGATTTTTCAGGAAAGGTTACACCGCTTTTTCCATATATGGTGAACCTTCCACAAAAAAAGGGTGAGGATGTCATGGGTGTGGAGCAGGCCAGTGGTAACATACATGAGAGTGAGTATACACCCGTTGATTCACCTCTCAGGGAAGGTAACACATCCAGAAGTGATGAGGGTAGTTCTGAAACAAATGAATTGATGGATTCTGGTGAGAATAGAATGAAACTTATACAGGATCTGAAGGCCTGTTGTACCCAGTTAGAAGAGGATATTCTTGGCCTCCAAAAGCGCTTAACAAAAAATGGTGCAAAGATCAAAAGGTTGAAGCTGAGTTTTCGATATTTGGAAGGTCGAAAGAGGTCAAGAAAAGCTCAGTTCAGAAGGTTGAAGAAGGTGGGCACAACACACAGGGTGAGTTCTTCTAAGGCTACTAGTTTGGAGGATGCTCCCAAACAGGTGACGAATGAAAGCAGAGTCTCAGGGGAGGAAACAACAAATGCTGAAGGTGCTTGTGTAGATATGCATGTGGATATGGATATTGGGATTGATAGTGATGATAATGTGGATGATGATTATTTAGTTGCTGACAAGGGGGGTTATGAGGCGGTGTTGGAAGATGTAAATAAAGAGCAGGTAGTGGAAACTAATACTAGTTTGGGAGAAACTACTACTAATAGTAATGTTGAAGAAATGGCTAAGGTGGTACAACAAGATGTTTCTGCTGCTACAACAAATCAAGTTTCTACTGCTGAAGTTGCTACCGATGAAGAGGTTGCAAAGATAGTTGATGAAGCTAAAATAGCTAACTTTATGGATGAGAATAGGAGAGATAAAGTGTCTGAATTTGAAACAGATGAGCAAGTAAAATTCAGACTTGAAGAAGAGGAGAAAAAAGAGAGCTCATGGAGAGCAAATGCAAGCTTTTATTGATGCGGATGAAGTTCTACATGCTAGAATTAAAGAACTTTATACAGATGAGACTGTAAATGGGGAAGACAAAGTACAAAGACTTGCTGATTTGATAAAGGAAAGATATGAAGAATTAGTTTTGAAGGACCTAATTAAGTCAATGAATCAACGTCAAAGTCAGAAGAGGAAAAGAAATCCCACAAGGTCTCAGCTCATCAGTGAAATGAAGATATACATACAGCATCAAGGTGAGTATAAGCTTCTCACCTCAAGGGAATGACATATGAACAAATTGAAAGTCTATACTACCGACTCAAGAAATATGTTGAAAACTTTATCCCCATGGGTACAGAAGAAACACCATCAAAGAAACAAAAGATCATTGAAGACAAACCTGCTGAGAAGAAGAATGATTCACAAAGAAAAGAAGACAACTCTTCTCATGATCAGATGATGGTGATTGTTCCTGAAACATTATATGTTGACCCTATTCAAGCTAGACATCCAATCATGGACTGGGAGATTTACCGAGATAAATTTGGAAAGGCTTGGAAGATAATCAGGACTGGTGGAGGATCAGCAGTGTACAAAAGGTTTGAGGATTTGATAAGAACAATTGACAGAGTCGACTTAGACAGATTATGGGAGTTGGTTCAAGAAAGAATCAAAATAGTCAAGAACCTAGATGCAAAAGAGCAAGATTTGTGGGTTGAATTACATAGGTTATATAAACCTGATCCAGCTGATATCTATTGGAACTTCCCATGCCATCATTTCTCAACTTCATGGAAGTTTTATGATAGCTGCAATGTACATCACTTATCAACACAAGGTGGAATTGATGTTTTTATGCTTGCAGAAAAAGAATATCCTTTGCCTGCTAGTTTACTTGCTGTGATGACATCTATAAAGATCATATGTGAAGAACGTAGAGAGGTAGTTAAAGATCTCATTGAAAGAATTCATGCTCAGTATAAGAGAGCATTGTATGCTATGAAGAAAACAAGTTGATAATTAGGTATTTGGAGGTAGCAGGGGTACGTACTTTAGCTTCTCTGTTTTCATTATGTTGTAAAAAACCTTTTGGTAAGTACTATATAATTCACCTTTTGTGAGATTACAACTCTGTTGTTTGTACAAAAGTTACTACTGTTATTACAATAGTTACAACTGCTATTACAACTCTTGTTTGTGTAACTCAATGTGACTAATATCAAGGTTAATGATAACTGAGTTCACATTTTGCTATAAATAATAGTCACATGAAATTCACAATGTGACTATTTTGAATATATTGGTAACATATAATACCCTTATAACGTGGCGATAATCATGATTTAGATACACATTTGTGATATGGTGTAACTATTGTAAAGCCTATAGTCACATGATCGTGCTACAATTAAATGTAACTATACACATTAGGTTATGGCAAGCAAACACACACTAGACTTTAGACACGCATATTAACTTACGTGACCATATGTATCAAATTTTGGTTACACTTAATCATATATGTTTATGGTTTAGTGTGACCATATATGACATTTGGTCACACTCTTCAAGTGTGTGACATATATTTGTCACTTTTAAATGCATATCGTGACTAACGCTTCAAACTTACTTTTCAGTTGTCACACATTTCACATTCATATGTGGCTAAATATTCAGCAAAGCTTAGCAGTCACGTTTAAATAATGTGTGACAAACTTGACTATATAATTTAGACACATACACAATTACTTCATGTGACCATATATGGATTTTGGTAACACTGTTCAATTATGTGACATATATTTGTCACATACGTATATATATAGTGTGACTAATGTCTCAAACTCATTTGTATCTGTCACACGTCCCAAATTATAAGTGACTAAATAATCAAAAAAAAAATTTCCAGTTACCTCTAGTCACATAAATATTCAAATGTGTGACAATAGAATTCCGAAATGGCCACACAAGTTGGATCAAGTGTGGCTGTTTATTTTATTCTGGTACATTTAGTCACGTATAAATGTTACAGTGTGACATTTCAAAATCGACCATGCGTGACTAATAGAACTTTTTGTACCAGTGATTCTAGTATTTTTATTTCGAGACACAATATCTTATTCACAAGTACAAAAAGTTCTATTAGTCACACAAATTTTGATTATTTATCAATTTTATTATTGGTTGCAAAGATTTAGGGTTTAGTTAAGTGTGATTCTTTTGGGTTCCTTTAATTGTTTATATCATTATTTGGTATGACTACTGTGATTAATAACCAACTATAACATCCTTATATATCATTTATTTGATTTTAGGGTTTGTTTCAATCGATTTTAACCTTGCTTTCTCTGGTGTTGGACTGGTTCTACGATTCTACATTGGATTAGCTTTGGCTTATTAACGATCACATTATATTCATTAGAATCTGCTTTCTCGTGATTGGTTATTGCTACTAGGTTTCTGTACGGTGAAAACCCTAATCGCTATTAGGGTTTTTTTACGTGGATCTGTTATTGGTTGTTTCTGTTCTATATGATTTCAGTGGTTATTTTCAGGGTTGGATTGCTATGATTTTGTCATGATAAGGGTTACTAGAGAGAGGAATAAGGGTGGAGGTTCTACAATGAATAGTGGTGCGTCTGACGCTCCTATGGATTCGACTAACAAGCCAAATGTTATTGTACCAACTAATCAACTAGGTTCGGCTACTTCTACCTTTGCGGATATGTTGATAAAACGCCTAAGAAGATTGTTAAGATTTCAAAGACGAGGAAAGAGCAATGTGTGGTAGGTGCTAATGTTGCCATTCTTTTAGAAGCAGTCGATGACGTAAGGTCTAGATTCGTTAATACTTTGTATGGTTATTTCATTGGTAAGAGACTCGCTTTCCCGATAGTTGAAAATTATGTGAGAAATACATGGGCAAAGTTTGGTTTACAAAGGATTATGCTCAACAATGGTTTTTTTTATGTTCTAATTTGAAACCAAAGATGGTATGGAAAGGGTGTTGAAACCAAACCGAGGTAAACCTTTTGAAAGAGGATTTGTTTTGTGTCCCAGTTTGGGTGAAGTTCCATGATGTATCATGGGTTGCGTATACTTCGAATGGGTTGAGCTTGATCGCTTCTAAGATTGGTACTCCTATAATGCCAGACACGTATACGAATAACATGTATTTGGATTCATGTAGGAGGAGCAGCTATGCAAGAGCCTTGATTGAAATTAATATGTCTAATGAGTTTCGTGATAATTTGGTTTTGGCTATTCCGAAGCTTAATGGAAGTGGATATATGAAAGAGTCTATTCGTATAGAATACGAGTGGGAACCCCCTCGATGTGGTACTTACTTGTTATATGGCCATTCTCTTGATGATTGTCCTAAAGTTGCTCCTGAACGTGTGGTGAATGGCATAGATAAAGGAAAGGGTCAGAGTTTGGGAGTATCAAAGAAGGGTTTAAATTCTAATGATGGGTCTACGGTTGTGAAGAGGAAAGGAGCTAATTCAAAGAAGTTTAATGGTGTTCCAATGAAAAGGTTGAGTATAGGCCTGTTACACCAAAGAATACAAAGGCTTCTAATTCAAAAGATAGCACAAAGGAGCCTTTCATGCCTAGAAAACCGAAAATGGATGCTACAGTGGTAAGTACTTCTAATGCATTTGATGTTCTAGGTGAAATTGATGAGGCTTCTAATGCTAATGTAGAACCTAGTGGTAATGTCCATACACCTTTTGTTGGTACAACATCTGGTAGTCCAAGTACTACACTTTTGGTTGCAAGGAATAATGAACTGGATGGTCAGATGCTTGATAGGAAGCTTGTACTAATGGGTGATGATAGGAAGCCGTTAAAACCTGGTAAAACAACACTTCCTAGTTCTAAAAAGTTTTTGATCCGGATAATAAGGATAGTGATGATGAAGTGCTCGAATTCTATGATGAAACTACTACTTATATGGAATCTACGTGTTCCAAGGTTAGTGAAATCTCCAAAATAGGTAGTGAAGTGGGTAGGAAGAGTTTATACGAGCAATAAAAGGAGGAGACCTATGATGAAAACCCATATGATGATGATGATTTTGATGACTGTGGTTTGGCTGAAGCCCTAATGTAGTTTGCTAACGCTTATGACATTAGTCTCCATGGTCAAATTAGATAGGGTTTTTATTAGCTCCCATAAATTTGGCATGTCATTCTTATGGTAGTTTAGGTGTTAAACAGAGTAGGATAGTTTGTTTTGCCTTTTTGGGCTAAGATGTGAGACTCACCCATATCCATTGTACTTATATGTTTTTTGGCATAATAAAATTTAGGGCAAATGTTCTATAAAGGTATCATACTTGTCATCATTTCTTTTTCGAAGTGTCGAACAAATTATTTTTCCTTATACGGGTACTTATCTTTCAAATTCGGTCTTCTTGAGGTACTTTGTGATATTTTTGCCCTTCAAATTATTAAAACTCCTATTAGCTGAGAGGGCAAAAATGTCACAAAGTACCTAAAAAAGGCAGAATTTGAAATATTAGTACCCGTATAAGGAAAATTTTTTGTTCGATACCTAAAAAAAATGCTGGAATGTATGATATCTTATTCATAAGTTTTCCAACATTTTCACCAAGTATTTTGAGACATGTTTCATTCCAGTTCTTGTATTTTGAGACTCGATATCTTATTCATAAGTTTTCCAACATTTTCACCCCACCAAGTGTTGTAGGGGTGAGCATCGGGCCGGAACACGACCCGTCCTGACCCGGCCCGACGAAGCCCGATCCTGATTGTGGCCGGAATTCTAAACCGACTCCCGACCCGATAGTGCTCGGTTAGTCGGTATCGGTATCGGTTAGTCGGTATCGGTCGGGATTGGCTTGTTTTTTCTCGGTTTTTGCCTTGTCCCGACCCGTCCCGTCCCGACCCGAGTCTCGGTTTTTACTAGTCGGGATCGTAATCGGGCTGGTGGTTTTGTCGGGATCAGGCCGGGAATCGGGATGCGGGGGGTTTTGCTCAGCTTTAAAGTGTTGTATGCAGATTGCATGTGCAAATTACTCACTAATTCCATTGTAGACGAAAAGTTACGTACATAGTAGAATATGTGTGGGTTTTTACATGCTTATTATTTGGTTTTCTTGTCATAACATTTAAAAACATTTCAAGAAGAAGCTCAATTGATCTGCTATATATGGTTTATGCATCATATATCCATGAGTAGGCAAAAAATCAACCACAATAATGTTTCATTTTAAAACTTTGGAAATTTACTTTCTTACGTTTTAAGATAAAGATACGTCTTTTTCATTCACGACAATCATAAGTTAAAAAGAACAATAAATGTTTATATATGTATACTATATAGTTTAATGGAATTTCTAAATTCTGCGTCAATAATATCAGCTTAGAAAATGTTATCATGATAAGAAAACCAAATAATATATGGTTTAATTTGAAGGATAATATTAACTCAATCAATACGCATATTGAACTTAAGTATTACATACTTGCAACAAAATGACACACTCCAGTCATGCATGATGAGGTATATGATGATAAAGGAGGTTGTTTTAATTGTACATAATTTGGAAAGATGAGCTTTTATACCTTCTGAACCACATCGAGTACCCATAGTGGAATCTTATTTCCAGATTAGTTGAAGTGATATGATTCGTATACTAATTTTTTTTTTTTTGGAAAGGCATTCATTTAGATATATATTAAAAACAAAAAGTAATGGAGCAGGCTAGCTGATGAGCACCTTCCTTCTTTATTATATTTCAATGTATGGAACAAATTACCTCATAAAACATCAGTAGCCTGACCAACTTCTATAGATATATCGTTTAAGAGTATATCAAGACAAAATAGCTTGTGTCCCAATGGTAACCCTTGTTGTGTGAGAAGCTCCCAAATTAAACTGTTGTGGGTTTAAGTCCTGCTTAGGACATGTGAGAGAGTACATGATGTGTGTATTGTGAGATATTTTGTCGCCGTTCTAAAAAAAAAATAAAATAAAATAAAATTCAAGATCGATCATGCATGTTATATACCGTTTAATTAGAATCCTGATACAAAATAGATACCTAAATAAATAAGGATTTTACTAATACTACGTAACTAATAAGTGGCACCGTATGTCCGTATGTGCACATCTTACTGAATGGAGTTTTTTCCCACCATACTGAGAATATATATGATCCATGATTAACGTATGTGATACCAATTTAATTTCACCTAAGAAAACTGAGTTGGAAATATATATATAGAAACCTTAACACATGTAAGTATGTAACCCTTTGACAAAAAACTCATTTTGCTTCAAAATGCAATACGCAATTTTTTCTAGAGAAACATAGTTGCCAATTTTGAAATACTCTGTAAAAAGCAACTCATGCAGAACTTCTTACTTTTTTAAAATGTGGTCATTAAGTCGTGCATAGGATCAAGAAGAATACAACTTCAGTAAGTCACAAATATGACTTCCATATCAGCCAGAATAGTGGAAATCAAACATGTGAAACGCTGGATGTTTGAGGGTAGCAAATGCTATAAAAGTCGCCTTAACTAGGTGCAGCCTGTAAAAAAAGCCTACATGATCACCCTTGATAATTTTTTTTATATGTCTTTTTGGCAAAAGAGAATTTTATATTAAGTGAAGTTGAAGTTACAATAGAGCGAGGCCAGATCTCTTGTTATTGTTGAGGCCAGATCTCTTGTTATTGTTGAAACCTTTTACATCTTTCTACTAAACTTTAAGGTTACATGAATAAACCGAAACTACTTAAACTTCGTATGAATCTAAACTTGAGTAGACTGAACTTGAGACTTGCTGTTTGGTCTTGTTTATGATCCTTACCTGAACTTAAATGTGGCTGAAAAATAACATGTAACTTACTGCAAGGATGCCATTACCAACTTTACGTGATCACCTTTGATAAAGTGATATGGGCCACAATAAAGACAACATAAAACGTATTTTGGTGGGCCCTTCATAGTAATACAATAGGTGGCGGTTCTACGATAGTTGCCAATGACCTCTACTTTATTATAATTATTATTATTATATAGTCCCAAACGATATTTTAATCTATCTTATTTTATTGCGTTCAACACGTTCTACTTTAAAATCTTTAGTAGTATATATAGGTGTAGTGGGATGCCCAAACTAAGTTGCTTACAAAACATTCTATAGATACTCAGAGAGAGTTGCAAGAGAAAAAAAAAATGGTGAAAACACCAATTTTTGACAAAAATGGAGTGAAAAAAGGTGCATGGAGTGAAGATGAGGATAACAAGCTTAGAGCTTACGTACAAAGATATGGTCACTGGAACTGGCGTTTACTACCCAAGTTTGCGGGTATGGCGCAATTCCAAGTTCCATAGTGTTTATATAATTTAGATTTGGATTCTTCTTTGTAAGTTAGATTAATAAAACTTAATTTGTATGTATTATACTTCATTTAGGATGATATATAGAGAATATTTAAGATGATAATTACAAGCAATCTAACTAAAAGATGAATAACATTTTAAGTCTATGTTAAACAAATTGTTGCATAAATACCTTTCTTTTTTTAATACATTATCATCTTATTGTACGTTTTTGGATTATTCTTTAGGTTTGTCTAGAAGTGGGAAGAGTTGCAGGCTGAGATGGGTGAATTATCTTCGCCCGGATATAAAACACGGGAATTTTACGAAAGAAGAAGAAGATGTCATCATCGAATTACATAAGAAGATTGGTAATAAGTAAGTACTAATGTTCTTTTTTTCATTAGAGTCAATATCCTAATACCTTAAGTGCATATTTATTTATTTTGCACTTGAATCTGTCAGATGGTCAGAAATGGCTGCATATTTGCCTGGAAGAAGTGACAATGAAATAAAAAATCGTTGGCACACACATTTAAAGAAACGAGCTCAAAACGACCAGCCCGTTTTAGAAGATGAGCACGTTGGAACCGTCGAACCTGATCAGGCTAACACTACAAATAATCTTCTCCAAAACTCAGATATAGAACTTCAGCAGGACTTTGAAGCATTACTTGCTGAATCACCATTGTCTTCTTCAGGCACAAACTTATCATCATATTGGTTTAATGGCTTTGATTCAGCAGGTTCAAGTGACGATATGCCACAACTAGCTGATTACACACCAATTGATAATTTCTGGACCGAAACATTTTTAGCAAATAATGATGGCAATATATCCTCAAGTGATAGCTTATTTTCTTCTTCGGATTTAGTCTTCCCAGATTCGTGCAACGATACGATCATGCCTGATGAGCTATTATGGTCATCGACTGATTCATATCATGATTATGGTGACAAGTTTTTAAGTTGATGACCATGCCTTGTTAATTAGCGACTTTTTTTTTTCCATCAAAACTTTTTATCTCGCCATAGTTGTTGAGTTCAGTACCAAAGGGGTGTTACTTGAGTCAGTGAGTGTTACCCCCAAAAATGTATTTTCTTTCAGCTCATGATCACATCTATATAATATGAGGATGCATGCATGTAACCTGAAGGTTCATCGTATGTGTAGTATTTGCATACCATAATAAATATATTAACACGTAAGAACCCATATGATGGGTCAATTGTGGTTTATTGTTAAAGCATATGAACTTTTTCTTTGGCTGCATCATGTATTTTATTGAGAGGGGATTAGAAAAAAGTAACAAAACAAAAAGGCTTAGTGCATGTTCATAGAATTTAGAATATTGCTTTTCAAAAGAAAAAAGAATTAAGATTTTTTAATTTTATACAACTGCAACTAACCATCTCCAAATATATATAATATCGTCACGCTTATATGCATTCAAGACGATATGGTAGGAGCTACACATATTCGATTTGTATATGTGAACTACGTGATACCTGGCTTGTGTGTTAAACCATAAAATTTAATGTACCTGGCTTTTAGGCAATCAATTAGACCCTTACATGCACTAAAACAATAGTCTATTATATGTACATATCTCCGCGAATGATTTATATTATTTTCTATAGCTAAATATAAGGAGTTGTAAAAAATTTTGTCACTCCTCCAAAATGTCGTAGCGGAAGGTAACCGAGGTGTGAAGTTCATAACGCACAGACAATAATATAAAGAACAACCTCTATATGACCATTTTAAAAAGTTCACATTCGATCACGTAAATAAGTTTTGACAATAACAAGTTTCAAAAGGTACACATCACAAACAAAAAATAGTTCAAGTTCACATCGAATGATAAGACAATGCAAGAAAATCTCCATGATGGTATGACTGTAGGATGTGACTCTATGGACGATGCTCCAATGCATCGCATGCAACAACGTCTACTCACATGAGAAATACATGCTAAAAATCTCAACAATAATGTTGGTGAGTTGATAGGTTTAAGGAAATGTAAAGTGCGGACCACAAGATTTCCATGTATGACCATTATAACAAGTACAATGTCATAGAAAAAGTATTACGATGCACTAAGCTCATGACCCCGAAGCCTAAACGTGTTTGGTATGCATAATAGCATATACGTATGTGTGCCCCTGTAGGTATCTAACAAGCACCCAAAGTTCTCCAAACGATATGCGTCCGTTTGACCGGTACTTCCGGTCAAATAAGCGCTACTTACCCGAATGGGGGTGTCAACCCAATAGATCTATTCACAACGTTCGTGTTTACAAGTAAATAACGGTTCATGATAAATAAGGATTTAACGGCAAATGTCGTAACTTAGGAAATTTCGTAAATGTTTTATGCACTTGTATCAGTATGTAAAATCAAGCTTTGTATTCTCACCCCCAAGCATTTCAAAATAAGTATAAACATATAAAATGGGGCTATGAAACTCACTTCAAGCAATCAAAGCATTCGGAATAGTATTACGTAGAATAACGACAAGGAATCCTAAACGCCACCTAGAATAATAAGTCCTTTTAGAAATGATGCAACATGTACTTAATGCGTATGAGTTTTACAAATTTTTATCACCTTTGTACACTTGTAGTGAGGTTTTATAAAGTTACAAAAGTCAAAGTTTAAGAAAATAGTCAAAATGCTTTTTTAGTACTCAGGAACCCTAAAAATAAAGTTGTGTTGATTATTAAGTTAATCTCAACTTCAAATGAACGTATCTACTTCGTTTTAAGCTCGTTTTTATACGTTCAACTCACTAAACGTAGGTGAATATGTATACTTTCAATATTTTCAAGGCCTCGATTCGTGAAAACATGTTTTTTTGAGTGTCGTTTTATACCATTTCATTTTCGGACCTGTGGTTACTATTTTCAGAAAGTTTTCCGACTTCGTCGGGCTACATCTCACTCGTTTTCTAATGAAATCATTTGGTTCAAAAGCCTAAGTTGAGTGTTTTTTAGTCTAATTTCCAAAAATGTAAGCCATTTTTCTTAGTTTACACCAATAATTCCAGAAATTTTAAAGAACACAAAGGTATCAGGTCTGCCCAAAATCATAAAACATAACCAACTTCATTTGGTCATATCTTCTTCGTTACTAATCCTCACGATGTGATTCGACTTATTACGTTTAAGTTAGGGTCTTAAATCCAAAAAGTTCAAAAAGATCGATTTACCAATCTACTCCTATGATGGTGCTTTTTATGTTTGAAATCTGGAACTTAGATTCATATCGGTTTTGACAACCGATCCCATTTCACTTGTTAAAAATATTAAACCAACTCCAAAATTTATGAAATTTAACAGGGAGCTACATAAGATATATAATTAAGTGTATGCCAAATAGTTTTGCCCAGAAAAATTTATAAAGTAGTTTTCTATATTAAACATGCCGACTGAAAAACTGGACAGCAACTAGGGTTTTCTAAACTCACTTTTAAATTCAATTTCAACTCAAAAGGCATATGTAGGTGATATAAAAGCAATATGAAATGATATAAGAGTGTAAATAAGTGGTGGATGCTTACAATGAATTGGTGAATGATTTGTGAACAAGAACCTAAAGAAACTTATGAAAACCCAAAGTTACAACTCCAAAACCCTAACTTTAATTACCCTTTGAACCAAGCTTCAAACCAAAGTTATACCAAGTGCATTATGAACTAAAATGCCCTTGTTTTGCTGCCCCTTGTTGTGTTGTGTATTTGAGAGAAGGAAAGGAGAGTTGGTGTTTGATTTGCGGTGATAAAAATGTGTTAGGTACAAAGCCTTATATAGATGAACTTTTAGTTAGCCTTAGATCTCATTTTCAATAACATAGTTACAATTTAATCAAATGGGATGTGGAGTGTCTAGGGTGTTAGGTTGCCAATTTTTGGAGCTCAAAAAAAGGGGTATCAAAGATTTTTAAAGTGGTAAGGTCCACATTATGTTCTAGGGATAGTGTTTAAGCATAAATATGGATGGTTTATGTTTCAAGGTAAAAAAAAAAAATTATTTAGGTATATCCCTATATGTATAAGAGGAGTGGGTGTGGCTCGCCACAACCCTTCGCCACTCCAACGTGGACTTCATCATAGCTAGCCACCACACCATCACTCCCTCCTCATCCCTCCTCATGTTGATGTTGCTCGTTTGCACGACGAACTCACAATCTGACATATTTGTACTTTTTTTTTCTTTTTCTTTTTGTGAGTAGAAATAAAATAAAGGTGTAAGTGGTGGGCCCCAAATTAGTAAGTTGAGGTTAGTTGTCAGTGAGGAGAGGGTTAGTTGTGAAGAGGTGTTGGGGTGATGTGGCACCCGTGGGCCCCAAATGATTAAAAAAAACTCGTTGCCATACCCACTCCTCTAACTGGCCCTGGTTAGGTACCAAGGAGGGGGGGGGGATTTTGTGATTTTGATATCTAAGTGTATATGTATATGTATAATTATGTATTATTAGGAAAGGTGGTGAATATGCCATGCATGCACGGGTGTAAATGTGAAACATAAATGTTTTACTTAAAACTTGTAAAACTAAGTGCATGAACACATAAAACATGCTTGTAAAAGTCATAACACATGTTTGATGTAGACTAAACATAGTTTAGTTCCAGTTTACGTTTAAAGTCATTTTTCGGTTTACGTGATTTAACTTAACGATTATACGTAAAAGACTAAAAGTATAGTTTCAAGTATTCAAAGTAAGTTGTTTTGAGTTCATGGTTGAGTGATTCAGGATTTCTGACCAGGTTTTAATATCTATAATAGTCTCGTCTACCTATGGTCTACCTTATGCACTTATGGGCAGTGTACCCGGTCGTGTGTAGTGTAGTATTCGGTAAAACCGAGGAAATACCAAGAGCTATGTGTATCAGGATACTAGCTTAAGTCTATGTCACGTTTTAAAGGGGTTTATGTAACACCCCCAAAATTTGATACAGCGGAAGACTCAACAAGCTTTCGGGGTGCTACGGGGATTGGTATCCATTCAAAGTCATGAAAGAACGAGATAAAGTAAACATAAGAAAAACACAACCGAAACGGGTTTTAAAGTTTACATTTATCCCAAGAATTATCCAAAGTAAGGCCCAAAAGAAATAAACATAGGTCCACAATAGTTTATCAGAGTTTTAGAAAATAGATCCATAACCGGGTGCCATTGCCAAGCCTCCAATCTAAGCATCCAAAGGGCATCACTTAATTACCTGAGAAAACGTGCTAAAAGTCAGCTTTCGCTGGTGAGATCATAGGTTTAAATTCATAATTTAATATAGCGGACATATACGCAAAACGCTTGCTAGCTAGACTAGGCCTCAATCATCCAACCAAAATAATCCACCAAATCAAATCAACCTTATAGGTGCAAGCTATAGCCCAAATCAATCCAATCAATAGCTTACCTAGCTCAAGTCTAGGCCTCGCTCTATAATCAATCCAATAGCTTACCTAGTTAGGGACTAGACCTCGCTCAACAACCAATCAATAGCTTACCTAGTTCGGGACTAGGCCTCGCTTAATCCTACCTAGTTCTATAAGCATAGTAAGTTTTAAATAAATAAAGCGATAATAGTCCACATAAAACATTTGCACGTTTCTCACCCCAAGTATTGAAAACAAAGTTCAAGAGTAAAAGTGGGGCTATGACTCACCTCAAGTCCAGAAAATCCTCAAAAGTAATCGATACATGAAAGACGTAAGCAAACTCAAGTAACGGCAACTACAGACTCGGCACTTCATAACAATATCAAACTCGTTCAGAAATCATTTCCTCAGAAATCAAATATTCCCATTCCGGAACGTATTCCGTTTTACTTTCCAAAAATATCCATTTCTCGAATTAACTTCATATTAATTTGAAATTCGACGTTTGGTATCCATATGGGTGAAGGGTCGACACAACTCAAACCAAAAAGCCATAACAAACGAAATAATAAACCAACTATAGGTCTAATATTAGCCCAACATATTATTTAAATAATCATCGAAGCTTATCAAATCCGTCGATTTGGTAATCTCCCATATTTATTTACGTAATATATCGTTCCAAAATTATACCCAACCTAAAGCACATAGCACAAGGAATTCTATTTGGTATATATCGTAGTCCTATAAATTCCCTATATATATCGTCGAATCGGCCAAATTCCACGAGATACATAGTAATTTATTACCCTAAAACATATACCACAACCTATGGGCGTCGTGGGATACGATTCCCATTAATATACTCATTTTATATAATCAAATAACTCGATCTAATCCGTCGATTAAATAAGTCACTTGCTATAGAAAATGTTTATATTAATCGTCATATATCCGTGACAACACAAAAGTCACAATATAAAGTCCACTTGGACTTTAAATAACCACAACTCGTATAACTCGATAAGTTTCTAAATTTATAAAAATCACGTTTTTAATTATTATTTACCCGACTTATTATTTCGCCGTTATTTGAAGTTATTATTTATAACAATAGTCCGACATTTATTACACTATTTGCATAGTATAATAACTATCGTTATATTATTATAACGTTTACTCGTGATCGTTTTATTATTAATATATATATATATATATATATATATATATACGTTTATCACGTCTATATACGTATATAAACGATTATATTCTCAATAATATTATTACGAGTATTATTTTTAATACTTGACTTTTAAATATTTATCGAGTCATAGAATTTGGTCACATGTCCGAGTCATGACTCTCGGCTCATAGTCCAAGTCCAATATAAGAATCAAGTCAAAATAAATATATCATCTCCGTCCAAATCAATCCCATATCCACGTGCTACAACATGAGGGTCCGACTACGGCACCCAACTAACCTATCTCCGTCATCTAATGACCGTCTCACAATCGGTCCCCAAGTATCCACACTCGACAACACATCTCCAATATATCTCGTAACCCAAATATGCCACTCAAGTCCAAAATAATAAATCCAATAAGTATCCATGGTCAAAACATCACAACCACGACAACAACAATAATAATAATCCGACAAGTAATAATATATCCGAAAACAAAATAAGTTACGGGTTGAGTTACCAAGTCAACCCGGGTCAATATAAGCCCGAAACAAGATACGGGAGTCTCGGCTAGCTCTATCGAGCCACACCGAACCAAACAGCCCATTATGGGGTGTCGGCCGAGAACCAAACGACCACTAGGTCGACCCAAATATCACAAGCAAGCACCAAAATAATCAAGAATCATCAAATGGCCAAAGATGGCACATCCAAGACCCAAGCCGAGAGCCATAGCTCTCGGTTGAACCTCGACCCATCGAAACAAATACAAACCCGGATACCAAACCTTTTCTTTAATTCATTTCATTCAAAACCCATAAAAATCTTTCGTTATTATCCATGAACACCCGAAAAGAACCAAACCCGTGACCCTAGGTCACGGTTCGAACCAAAACACGAGCCAAGCTCGACCTACCTTCGATTCCTAAGACAACTCGAATGGATCTTCAAAAACCAAGACAAGAAATAACGATTTTGTGGTGATAATGTGGTGATTTTAATTCGAAAAAGGTGTTAGAGTGGTCCAAATCGCGCGTGGTTTGCACCAAAAGATAGATCGGAAGAAGATGGTTAAGGTGGTGGTGTTAGATTTGATGAGAGGGTGGCGGTGGTGGTGCGATTTGGGTGATTAGGGGGCGGTGATGGTTGATGTTGTGAGAAGAGAGAGAGAGAGTGAATATTGGTGATGAGGGTGTGGTGTTTGCTTATGACCGGATCCACAAGGACGATCCAATTTACTCTTATTAAAAAAAAACAACCCTTTTTAATAATAATAATAATAATAATAGTGAGAGGTGTGGTGGGTTAAGTAGCCCGGTGTAAATACACGGGCCAAACCCGAAACCTTAAATAACCAAACAACTTTCTCAACCCGAACTCGTTCAAAAAAAAAATAATAATATCCGAACCAATATTAAAATATAATTAAAATTGTTAGGTTATCCTAGTTCCAGAGTCAATGTAGTGCCAAATAATGATCTCAAGAATAAATCATCACGAATGAATTGAACCAAACCATTAATAAACAATCAAATTCCATAAATAACGTACGATTAAAATCACGTTCCAACGTTCATAAAATATTTCGTCACAATAAACCTTTTCAAATATTCCAAAATTATAAATTTTAAAGTAATGCGGGTTTTCAAAACGGCTCCCTAAATTGCCATTTGTCACATCCTCCCAGCCTCAGAAGAAACCCGTCCCGGGTTTCACTCGGAACAAATCATCTACGAAGTAAAAAGCTTCGGATATCTCTTTCGAAACTCATCTTCACGTTCCCACGTGAATTCCGGTCCATGCCGCGAATTCCAACGAACTTTGATGAGGGGAATACGACTTCTCTTAAGTCGTTTAATCTCTCGATCCAAAATCTCAATCGGCTCTTCCACAAAATTCAAACTCTCATCCACACGTATATCCTTAATTGGTATAACCGGCGTTTCATCCGAAAGACACTTCTTCAAATTGCTAACATGAAACACATCATGAACTTTACTCAATTCCGGTGGTAATTCCAACCGATAAGCCACGGGCCCAATTCTTTCCAAAATAAGAAATGGTCCAATGTAGCGGGGATTAAGTTTCCCACGTTTCCCGAAACGTATCACACCCTTCCAAGGCAAGACTTTCAGCATCACTTTGTCTCCAACCTGGAATTCTAGGGGTTTACGTCTCTGATCGGCGTAACTTTTCTGTCTATCTCTAGCTGCTTGTAGTCGATCACGAATTTGAGTCACTTTCTCAGTAGTCTCCAAAATAAGTTCAGGGCCTGTGAGTTGGCTATCTCCAACTTCAGCCCAACCAATAGGCGAACGACATTTACGACCATATAAAGCTTCAAATGGTGCAGCTTTAAGACTTGTGTGGTAGCTATTATTATAAGAAAACTCCGCTAAGGGTAGATATTTATCCCAGCCTTTACCAAAGTCTATTATGCATGCACAAAGCATATCCTCCAAAGTCTGAATAGTTTACTCACTTTGACCATCGGTTTGGGGATGATATACAGTACTCATATCAAGTCTCGTCCCCAAAACGGTTTGAAGTGATCGCCACAACGCGGATGTAAAGCGGCTATCGCGATCTGAAATAATCGATATCAGAACTTGATGAGTGTCTAAATACTCATCATTTTATACCAATCTGAACTGCCAAAACATACAAAAATACTCAAATATGCATCATAATACTTAAAATATCTTAGAAGTTTGTTTTATATGTTTCAAATGCAAAATATGCAAAAACAGATGAAAAACGTACAAAGTTTGCATAATTGGCAGTTTCAGTCCCTCAAGTTTCAAAAATTGTCAAATCTAGTCCCTGGTAAATCAAAACATGAAAAATATCATCAAAGGTCCTTAGGGATTCATAAGTTGTCAAGTTTAGTCCTTTAAAGTTAAAAATCACAAAATGACAACTTAAGTCCCTCAAGTTTCAAAAATGTCAAAATTAG
Source organism: Artemisia argyi (assembly GCA_030686995.1). NCBI lineage: Eukaryota > Viridiplantae > Streptophyta > Magnoliopsida > Asterales > Asteraceae > Artemisia > Artemisia argyi. The sequence goes on along the minus strand of CM060697.1, from coordinate 160,181,168 downwards.
TCCTTAAGGTTTTAAAATGGGAAATTAATAAAATAAACCTTGTACTATTCTTAAATGACAAAATTGGTCCTTATGATAACATTTTGAGAAATTATATCTTTAATCCCTAAAAAAATCCAAATTTACATAAATGGTCCCTAGAGTTTGAGGAATTTGCAGAAAAGGTCCCTGGGATTTTTTTAAAATGGAAAAATACATCTTTTGTCCTTGTGTTATGGTTTTATGGCAGGTTTAGTCCTTGAAAGAAGTTTGGGAAAGTGGCAAACCCAGCCCCTTAACTTTGCCTAAATTACAAAATTGGTCCTTGTGTAAAAACTAAACCAACCGGACCCTTATTTATATTATAACCCAACACACCAAATCCAATTCCAAACACAATCCAGCCCACCCCCTTTTTCTTTTTCCTTGGCCCAAAACCCTCAGCCCAGTCCACCCTTAATAAATAAAACGGGGTTTGACCCTCGTTTGACCACCCCCAATACCGCCAAACCACTACCACTGTAGCACCTCCACCTTCACCCCTGCTTCACCCAAAACCATGGTGGTTTTCCACCACCTGTCCACCCCAGCTCACTACCTACTCTCCCCTCACCTCCTTTCCACCTCACATCCTCATCCCACACCTCATTTAATGTCATTCTCACCAATTTTCACCCCAAACCACTCCTTGCCCTCTGTTTTCTTCCATACAGCCCCAACTTGCCTCCAAACCTTCTCATTTATCCCCTGCCACCTTCACATGAATCCAATAATCTTTAATTGTACACCTTTGGCCCCAAGTTAACTTGAAGACTTTGGCGCCATTTTTCATTTAAACGGATGAGATTGATTCAGAGAAATTGAGGGCCAAGATTGAAGTGGGAAAAGCTCAAAGTTACACAAGAAACCCTAATTGAGCCTATAAAAGGAAGAGAAGCAGAAGATAAGCCTAGTTAGTTAATTTTTCAATATATGTATGTCGTATTAGTTTGTTTTAAAAGTTAAAGTGTAATTTAAGCTTTCAAAGTTTCAGTTAAGCATTCTCAGTGTGCTAGTAAGCTTTTTAGTTAATAAGAATCAAGTTTGTGTTGTTATCTTAGTTGATGCAATTTTCAATTTCATATCAAAATTCTTAATAAGCTGTGTACTTGTTATTGTTAGGTTATAGAGACTATTAAGCTCACATAAGCTCCTAAGAAGCTCATTAAAGCTTTTAGATACCCTAAAAGCAGTTTAGTAATTAAAAAAGCTCAAAAATACAAAAAGTCAAAGAAAGTCAAACTGATAAGCTATTGGTGATAAGCAATGGAGCAGGGTTGATTTTAGAAGGCCTTGGGTTAGTTAATCTGTGGAGATTATTTAGGATTGGAGTTGAGATCTTTGGTTCATGGTTTGAGCAGGAAAGCAATTTTGTAAGTCCTCAAAATCTCATATCTGTCTTGTTACTGTAGCTTTGCTTATTGCTTGCTTTTTTAGCTTCTTTATGATTATTCAGTCCTAAATAATGATAATATAACATATAATTGGTATCTTGTTTGTTGGAATTTCTAGTTACTAAAATATCTAAGTTTTACAATCAAAATAGCTTAAGTAGTGTTCTTGTGCAATTGTGGTAATTTTCTGTTTCGAAGTGCTTATTTGGATCTCATATAACATAAAAAGTCATTGTGGATCTGTGGGATAAGCTCTGTAAGCCATTTACTTCACAAAGCATAAAACAGTCTAGTATAAGGAGTGTTTGGATTTGCATGTTCTGTGTAACTCAGCTTGTTATTGTTGTTGTTTCTAGTTTATACAAGTCATATAGTGTAACATTAGTTCAGAAAAACAAAAATATTCAAGTCTTAATTGGTTAAAAGTCAATATCACACTCAATTCATCACCACAGTTAACTGTGGTGGAATTTGAGTCCAAAACTCATCAAATCCGTTCATAAGTTAGTGATTTAGCTTATTTTAGTCTTAGCATAGCTTATTATAACATAATCATTCAGAAAATCAAGTTAGAAGTTCATTTTAGTCAACTTAGTTTAAAATCTTAAAAAGTCAAATTGTGCTTTGACAGAAAAAACCAAAAATTCAAGGAATTTTATAGAATTTAGTGTTGAGATTCAGCCTTTGAAACTTCTTGGGATTGAAGTCTACCAGCTTAACTTTAGTTTCATACATCCGTTTCATTTTTAAGATTTTTCTTGTGCCAGATAAGCTCATCCAAAAACACTTGCAGGGGAAGAAGCTCCCCTGCTACACAGATCACCATTCCACCACCACCACTTTGGTGGTTGATTGTGGCCAACTCAGTGGGCCTTAGCGGTTCATTTTTGGTTCTTACAACCCCCCTCCTACCAGGGAGTAATAGTTGACCCTTAGTTTGACCATTAGACCAGTGGACCCCACTTATTTTTGCATCAAAAGTCTGTCCCAATTCTGTGTTGATTTTCAGTTTTCACAAGTGCTTATTTCATTCCCATTAGCTTATCAGTGATCATTGCTAGTTGTTTTCAGCTTATTTAAGTTTGTTTAGCTTATTTATATCTGGCTTAACCAGTGTGGACCCCACAATAGTTCATTTGTGCTTAAATCCCTCCACAGTCAACAAAAGTCAACTTTATAAGCAAATAAGCACTCATAGTGCTTATTCTGAGGTTCCAAAGTAGTTGTCTTTGTAAAAGATTCATTATTTAAGTATTTAAATAGTTTTATAAAAGAAAAACCAGAGAAAGCCAAATTTAATTATAGTGATAGCTTCTATTTAATAGAAATTATCTATTTAATTTTCATTTTAGCTTAATAATAAGCACTTATCCAATTTTATAATTTTATTAATTTCTTAGTACCTTTAAGTAGTTAAAATAAATTTCTTAGATTTTTCCTAATCTGTTTACTATTTATTAGATTTAAAATTAGTTTAAATAATTAAATAGGTATTATTAGTAATTAAATAGTTTTCTTTAATTTTAATTAACAAAAATAGAATTTTATATTTTTCATAAGTTTTATAAAGTATTTAAGACTTTTAGAAAATAGTTTCATAATTTCCACTGTTCATTTTCTAATTTTCTTATTTAATTTAATTAAATTAGATTTAAAATAATTAATAGGTAATTAATTAGTGGAATAACCTTAAATATAATTTTTAGTAGTTTTTATAATTTTTTAGGATTCCTGTAATGGTTAAGTAGATTTATAAATATTATCATAATTTTCTAAGGTAATTTAGTATTAATAGTAATTTAAAAAAATTTAAATAGTTTAATTAAGTTAAATAGTTTTTAATTAATAAAAAACTCATAAAAAGACAAAAATATTTATTTTCATTTTTTATACTTTCTTCAAGTTCTAATTAAGGTTTAGAAATTATTTTTGCAAATTTTTAGTTTAATTTGTAACATTTATCATTTTTAGTTAATTTAATTTAAGTTTTAATTAGATTTTAATTAGTTTTATTAATTAAATAATATTTAAATAGTAAAATAATCATTTTTATAATTTCAATTTCATTTTCCATTTTCCTTAATTTTAAGTTTTCAAAAGTTTCACTTTTACCCCCTGTAGTTTGTAACTTGTTAAAACTCACTTTTCTTTATTTGTTATCTGATTTTCCAGTTTGTGCTTTTGTGCTTATATCTGTAATTCTGTTATAGTTTATATCATTTCATATTATCCAAATATCAAGCAATCAGTAGTATAATCAACCCTCAAATCATTTTTGTTACTGTCCTCAGTACCACTTACTCTCCTAATCGTTTACGAATACAATTTCAATCTCGTTGGGATTTAACGACCCGGGGATTTCCCTATATTTCCACGGTCAATAATTACTTGACTTTTTCTCCCAGGTGGGCCTATCAGCTGCACACGGTTGACTGGTTGGTTTGGGAGGAGTCAAAATTTGGCGCCGCTGCCAGGGATGTAACTTAGTCAGATAATTATTGATCAACCACTTGTGAATGGTCAACTATAATAGTCAAACAGCTGAGGCAAATGCTTCCGTGGAATACAGTGTTTCCCCGGGTTGTAATGTCCCAACGAGGTGTGCGATGTTTTATTAAAAACGAGTCTGTGATTGAGTGAATGTGAACAGGAAAGGGTATAAAGAGTGTGTGTGTATGTGATTACACTAGGGTTTTATAAAATAAAATGACTTAAATAAACTATTGGAACTGTTACGTGAAACCTAGATATCTAAAACGTATAAAAGTAAACCAAATTAAAAATCAAACGCGACTGCGTGCTGAGAAAAAGGTGAGTTTTAAGAAAAATAAACTACAGGGGTTAAAAATGAAAATTCTATAAACTTAAACTTAAAAGAAAATTAAATTAAAAAGAAAATTATTTTTTTAGCTTATTTTATTATTTATTATTAATTATTTAATTAAAAACTATTTAACTATTTAATTAAACTTAATTTAAATCAAACTGAAAATGATAAATATTACAAATTAAACTAAGAACTTGCAAAAATAATTTATAAAACTTAAATTGAACTTGAAGAAAGTATAAAAAATAAAAATAAATATTTTTGTCTTTTTATGGATTTTATATTAATTAAAAAACTAATTATCTTAATTAAACTATTTAAACTAATTTAAATTATTAATAATACTAAAATGACTTAGAAAATTATGAAAAAATTTATAAAACTATTTTATGACTTATAAAAGCTAGGAAAAATATAAAATCTAGGTGTTGCTTTATAAAAACTAATTATGCTATTTATAACTTAATTATTGATTAATTATTAATTAAATTAATATTAATTATAATAAATACTAAATGATAATATAAAAATCTAAGAAAATTATCAAAATTACTTTAACCTAAAAGGAAATTAATAAAAATATAAAAACACAACTTACTTAATAAAACTCTAAAAATGAAAATTAAAATTAAATTAAATTAAATAGAAACTATCACTTATTTTTATATTGTCTTTTCTGGATTTTTCTTTTATAAAACTATATTATACCTAAAAATAGACAACTTTTGTAAAAACAACTATTTTATAGCATATTATTAAGCACTGTAGGGGCTTATTACCTCCACAGTTGACTTTAGTTGACTGAAAATGGAAATAAGCTCACAAGAGCTTATGTGGGACCCACTATGGCTAAATCTGGTTCTAATAAGTATGTTGGACTTGTCTAAGCTAAAATTTTCCAAATAAGCTCAGTAGATAAGCTGATAAGCAAAATTAAGCTATTCCAAAAACCAATTTGAACACAGAATGGGGACAAAGTTTATGATCAATTTCAAGTGGGGTCCACAATGATTCAGGTCAAACAAGTGGTGAATTCTAAGAGCCTGGTAGGAGGGGGTTTGTAAGAAACTAATTTGGAAGTGTGGGGCCCACAGTGGTGGTCACAAATCACCACCAAAGTGGTAGTGTGATGAGGCAAAAAATGATCCGTTTTTAGGGGGTCATTTAAGCCCGAATTCGAATTTATTTGATCAAATATTGCCCTAAATCGTTCCTTTAGTGATTTTAGGTACTTTGGGAGTGAAATCTGGAAAAGGAAGCAATTCGGACGTTTTTAGAGCATAAAAGTGAAGAAAACGCCAAAGTCTTAATTTTCCATGCTGGGAACAGTAGGTGACGGCGTCAAGAGTAGTTACCTGACGGCGTCAAGAGCAAAATTCCATGACGGTCCAGAAGAGATTTGACGGCGTCATGAAGGTAGGACGTCAAGAGTAAAAGTCATGACGGCCTGGAAATGATTAAGTCTTGACGGCGTCAAATGTAGATCAAGGCAGTCCGAGATTAGTTTTGGCGGCGAGGTGACGGCGTCACAAGATTTGTCTTGACGCCGTCAGACCCCTTTTCCTATATATAGTTTTCTAATTTTTCACATTTAAAGAGAGAAGTTTTGGGAGAAACCCTAAGTACGATTTTGGTGTAACTTTACAGGTTTTTCAAGGGTTCCAACCCCTTGATACCTTGCATGTGTAATCAAGATAAGTGTTCCTTTAATTCAATCAATATGTCTATGTGTTGGTTGTCTATATCTTGTTCTTGTCTTAATTCCATCATGCTAGGCTAGATCTATCTTGTGTTTGCTTAGATCTAATGAAACCTAGATGTTGTTTATGTGTTGATTACTTGTTTATTCTTGTCTTGGATGAATGATTTATATGTTAGGCTTAAGAAAACTGGCAGATCTCCAATTGGTAACATGCTTGAACGTCTTAAGAAACATGAACCGACGCGCACTAGGTCTTTATTGGTTGTATTTAATGCATGAGCCACTGTTTACAATCCCTATAGTTGTGCTGGGCATGGTGTAGGAGGAGATAAGAGCTCATAGAATTGGGGAGTTAAGTGTGCCACCCCATGAATGGTATTAAGGAATACGATCCGTCATCCATGCAATTATAACAAGTAATTAACGTGTAAAAGATGTCTAGGGAGTAGTGAAATCTAAGTAAACACATTTTCTCCAATTACTGCTCACAACTTTAGTATAATTTAGTTTATTTTCATTTTTAGTATTTTATTTTGATTGCATCTTAGTATTGGGTTAATTGATTAGCAACTAATTCCGCCCAAATCCTTCAAACCCGAGATTTTAACTTGCTTTTCATAAAATATAAAAACACAAAAATAATCATCCCTCACCTTTAGAACTAGTATTTAGGCTTTCTAATCCTAGCGACACTATTCCTAAGCTGAACGATCAATCCCCCGGTACTTGTCACTATACTATACTACAACGATCAGGTACACTGCCTGGTGGGGGTTGTAAGCTTCTCGAGATCCCTCGAGAGGTAAAGCCTGTTGCGATTCCCACGCATCAAGTTTTTGGCGCCGTTGCCGGGGAATAGTTATTGTCTAGGTTAGAATTTCTTTGTATTAGGTCTACTTGCTAGATTCCTTTCTAGTAAGATTTTATTTTTATTTTTAGGTTTTCTTTAGTCTATCTTACTTCTTTGTGTCCTTTGTTCGTAAGCTATTTCGATGGATAACAATAACATTGATCGTTTGATTCCTGTTATTCGTGTTTTTCGTCGTAGGATTTTCCAAATGCCCGCCCCACTCCCTTTAGTTGAGAACGAGAACCCACCTAACCTTTCGCCAAACCACCACTTTGACAATAATTCTGAGTTAGAGGAGTCTGATCATGATGATGACAGTAGGGCTAGTCCCTTTTACTATTCAGACTCGGACGAGGATCTTGATGATGGTGATGTGATTAATGAGAATTGGATGGAAGAAGAAATAAACCCTCTTGGGTATATCGACCCTAGGACTAGGATTGAGTGTGATAGCTCATTCAACATGCAATTTCCTTGTAAGATCGGATTTAAGAGCTTTAACGCCTATCTTAACTCATCTCTCCCAATGAACATAATCTCGCGCAATGAATATAATAAAATCATGGTAGATGAGTTAGAATACAAAGGGGAAAATATGGTGGCTAAGGCAATACCATTGCATGTATTTGTAGGAAGTTTGGTTTATCTTGTTGAGTTCATGGTTATGGAGAATCTAGGAGAATTTATTGATGATAAATTGACCCAAGTTGTGTTTGGAAGACCTTTCAAACGGTTGACCAACCTCGATGAAAAACTCATAGAAGCGCTAATTACATTCTCGGATGGGGATGAAGATTTTGTTTATCAAATGCCCCGCACACACCCTAGGTTCAAGGATTTCTCCATGGAAAAGTGTAGTAGGTATCCACCTATAGAGATGTTAAGTGAAAATGATAAAAGAAAAGGACTTAAGTATACTCATGAAAAGAATAAAAGATACTATCGCGGGTGCTTAGAGTTAGGGGATGATTATAAGAAAGATGAGGCGACTATTAGATGGCTCACACTTGGTTATGTGTGCATAAGCGATACACGTTAACCCATGACCTTGAGTCTAGCTACAAGACTCGTAAATAAAGAAAAGCGCTTCTTGGGAGGCAACCCATGTTTTGTGTGATTTTATTTTTGTTCGTTTGTTATTTGCTTCCGTATGCATGCTTAATTTTTATTGTTGGTAGATCATGCTTCTAAACTAAATAGTGGAAATACTTTACTTTGTTGTTTTGGCATAGTCTTAACTCCACCTAAAGGTATTTTTGCAAAAGATTAGTGTAAGGGGAAACCCCAAATATGTTTTTAAGAAACAAACCGATCATGATTCTCCACAATATTAAATGAACATGTATATTCGTATTTGTTAGAGTCAAATGCTTGTATTGAGTCATAATGAAGTTTTGCAGGATTTTCCAGGAAGTAGGACCAAGTTTTTCCAGAAATTTTCCGGAAACTTAACATAAGAATTTCTGCAGGTCAATTCTGACGGCGTCAGGAGTTTACTCTTGACGGCGTCAGGTGTAAAAATCTGGAAATTTTACCGGTTTTGTTTTTCTAACGGAGTCTGGTTTTTGTGAATTATTAAGTTTTATAATCTCCAGGAGATCTACAAACTTCATTCCACAAGCATTATATCTTATCTTGTTTTCTAGGATTTAGTAACTTATATAGGATGCCGCCGATTTTACGCGAGGTTGTCTTGTCTATTTTATCAGGTTTTACAGGTTATGTATGACAAGAAGATGATTTATATTCTGGAAGGGAAGCTTTGATTGTTCATTTTCTTGGAGGAAGATTTAACCTGGCCACCCTATTATCCATACCGAGCGAATCAGGGGAGTATTTGATTTCATTCTTTTTAACTTTTTCACTTTTACATTCTTTACTTGAACATTGGGGACAATGTTCATCTTAAGTGTAAGGGGAGGGTAAAAAGATGATACCTTACATATGCACTTTCGCTTGAGTTTGTTTTGTTTGATGGTAGATGTGTAATAAAACTATGAGAAATACTTGTTAGTGCAATTTTAGCGCCAAATTTAAATTTTTTTACAACATTTAGGAGTGAAACCAAGCGTCTAATGGATAGGAGATTGTATGACTAGCACATAACCGTATATTCAGAAAAATTTTCCACCCAAATATGTGAGGTTCGCCTTTAGATTTGATAGGAAAAGCATTTATTATTAGTGCTTATGAGTGTACCGGTAGTATTTAGATTCTAGAACTTGCGTTAGTGATGCATCCCAAGACCGCTAGTGAGACTACATTCGTGTGGTAGGATTTACTACATGATAAGAGGCATTAGGATTACCCTTGTGTTAAACCCGTATTATAATTACTTGACCATTTAGGTCATATTACTTGGCTAGTTAAGTCAACTAATTTTTCCCACACCCTTAGCGTTGTACTCATTTTTAGTACACGATACCCCTAGTACACCCCTCCGAGCCTATCTTTTCGTTTCTAACTTTAAGCATTTTACTTAAAGGAAGAATTTGTTACACCCCACTTAAATGTACACCCAAATCGCCTTAGCCTTCCGTGTATGCGCTCATTTTTAGTGCATTATTGTTATTTGTTAAACCCTAAGTTAACTATCTAATTAATTACATGGTTGCTAATATCCTTGTACATATTGTTTTGGGAAGATTGGGACTCATGGGTAAAGTACTTATTTTATGGAGTAATGGGGAAGATCATCATATATTACCCCCATATGTACGTTAATCTTAAAAGTGCTCCAAGTGTTTTGATTTTCTTAATTCGAGTCATTAGATTAGTTAATTGTAAAGTATGTAAAGATTCAAGTGTAAGGGAAATGTTCATTCCCTATGATGTATTATTTTGGATGGTAGGGTAAGAGTGTATGCAAAAAAAAAAAAAAAAAAAAAAAAAAAAAATAGAAAAAAAAATCGAAAAAAAAGAGAAAAAACATACGGACTACCATCCCGTTTCATTCTATGTTCATTTTATGTTTTTGTTATTTTTCATTTATTAGCTTAAGTCGAGTCTAGTCTTGGCTTAGCAACGCCATATTGTACATGTAATTAACCAAGATTGTTAACTCGCCACCAGTAAAACTTCCTTTATCCAACAAAACCGTGTATTTCATATCCCTACACCTAACGTTACAACCCTTTAAAAGACCTCTTTGATAGTTTATCCTAGGTGCTTACGCCATGTGGTGGAGGTTTGATCCTTTCCCAAGCCTATGGTAATCTATTTTGCTATGACAGGTAGTGAGAGATATCTTCCGTTTCCATATTGTAATTTACACTTTATTACACCCGAGAGATGTGAGTATCTAAACACTATTTGTGAGGTGCTAGTGTATGACCTCCGTGCTTGTCTATTGGTCTTTAGTGGAACGATTATTTGTTGTAATTACTTTTATATTAGTGTTAAATGACCCCTAACTTGTATTTTGAGTAGAATAAAAGCGCATTTGCTTGAGGACAAGCAAATCTCAAGTGTAAGGGTATATGATGAGGCGAAAAATGATCCGTTTTTAGGGGGTCATTTAAGCCCGAATTCGAATTTATTTGATCAAATATTGCCCTAAATCGTTCCTTTTGTGATTTTAGGTACTTTGGGAGTGAAATCTGGAAAAGGAAGCAATTCGGACGTTTTTAGAGCATAAAAGTGAAGAAAACGCCAAAGTCTTAATTTTTCATGCTGGGAACAGTAGGTGACGGCGTCAAGATTAGTTACCTGACGGCGTCAAGAGCAAAATTCCATGACGGTCCAGAAGAGATTTGATGGCGTCATGAAGGTAGGACGTCAAGAGTAAAAGTCATGACGGCCTGGAAATGATTAAGTCTTGACGGCGTCAAATGTAGATCAAGGCAGTCCGAGATTAGTTTTGGCGGCGAGGTGACGGCGTCACAAGATTTGTCTTGACGCCGTCAGACCCCTTTTCCTATATATAGTTTTCTAATTTTTCACATTTAAAGAGAGAAGTTTTGGGAGAAACCCTAAGTACGATTTTGGTGTAACTTTACAGGTTTTTCAAGGGTTCCAACCCCTTGATACCTTGCATGTGTAATCAAGATAAGTGTTCCTTTAATTCAATCAATATGTCTATGTGTTGGTTGTCTATATCTTGTTCTTGTCTTAATTCCATCATGCTAGGCTAGATCTATCTTGTGTTTGCTTAGATCTAATGAAACCTAGATGTTGTTTATGTGTTGATTACTTGTTTATTCTTGTCTCGGATGAATGATTTATATGTTAGGCTTAAGAAAACTGGCAGATCTCCAATTGGTAACATGCTTGAACGTCTTAAGAAACATGAACCGACGCGCACTAGGTCTTTATTGGTTGTATTTAATGCATGAGCCACTGTTTACAATCCCTATAGTTGTGCTGGGCATGGTGTAGGAGGAGATAAGAGCTCATAGAATTGGGGAGTTAAGTGTGCCACCCCATGAATGGTATTAAGGAATACGATCCGTCATCCATGCAATTATAACAAGTAATTAACGTGTAAAAGATGTCTAGGGAGTAGTGAAATCTAAGTAAACACATTTTCTCCAATTACTGCTCACAACTTTAGTATAATTTAGTTTATTTTCATTTTTAGTATTTTATTTTGATTGCATCTTAGTATTGGGTTAATTGATTAGCAACTAATTCCGCCCAAATCCTTCAAACCCGAGATTTTAACTTGCTTTTCATAAAATATAAAAACACAAAAATAATCATCCCTCACCTTTAGAACTAGTATTTAGGCTTTCTAATCCTAGCGACACTATTCCTAAGCTGAACGATCAATCCCCCGGTACTTGTCACTATACTATACTACAACGATCAGGTACACTGCCTGGTGGGGGTTGTAAGCTTCTCGAGATCCCTCGAGAGGTAAAGCCTGTTGCGATTCCCACGCATCAAGTTTTTGGCGCCGTTGCCGGGGAATAGTTATTGTCTAGGTTAGAATTTCTTTGTATTAGGTCTACTTGCTAGATTCCTTTCTAGTAAGATTTTATTTTTATTTTTAGGTTTTCTTTAGTCTATCTTACTTCTTTGTGTCCTTTGTTCGTAAGCTATTTCGATGGATAACAATAACATTGATCGTTTGATTCCTGTTATTCGTGTTTTTCGTCGTAGGATTTTCCAAATGCCCGCCCTACTCCCTTTAGTTGAGAATGAGAACCCACCTAACCTTTCGCCCAACCACCACTTTGACAATAATTCTGAGTTAGAGGAGTCTGATCATGATGATGACAGTAGGGCTAGTCCCTTTTACTATTCAGACTCGGACGAGGATCTTGATGATGGTGATGTGATTAATGAGAATAGGATGGAAGAAGAAATAAACCCTCTTGGGTATATCGACCCTAGGACTAGGATTGAGTGTGATAGCTCATTCAACATGCAATTTCCTTGTAAGATCGGATTTAAGAGCTTTAACGCCTATCTTAACTCATCTCTCCCAATGAACATAATCTCGCGCAATGAATATAATAAAATCATGGTAGATGAGTTAGAATACAAAGGGGAAAATATGGTGGCTAAGGCAATACCATTGCATGTATTTGTAGGAAGTTTGGTTTATCTTGTTGAGTTCATGGTTATGGAGAATCTAGGAGAATTTATTGATGATAAATTGACCCAAGTTGTGTTTGGAAGACCTTTCAAACGGTTGACCAACCTCGATGAAAAACTCATAGAAGCGTTAATTACATTCTCGGATGGGGATGAAGATTTTGTTTATCAAATGCCCCGCACACACCCTAGGTTCAAGGATTTCTCCATGGAAAAGTGTAGTAGGTATCCGCCTATTGAGATGTTAAGTGAAAATGATAAAAGAAAAGGACTTAAGTATACTCATGAAAAGAATAAAAGATACTATCGCGGGTGCTTAGAGTTAGGGGATGATTATAAGAAAGATGAGGCGACTATTAGATGGTTCACACTTGGTTATGTGTGCATAAGCGATACACGTTAACCCATGACCTTGAGTCTAGCTACAAGACTCGTAAATAAAGAAAAGCGCTTCTTGTGAGGCAACCCATGTTTTGTGTGATTTTATTTTTGTTCGTTTGTTATTTGCTTCCGTATGCATGCTTAATTTTTATTGTTGGTAGATCATGCTTCTAAACTAAATAGTGGAAATACTTTACTTTGTTGTTTTGGTATAGTCTTAACTCCACCTAAAGGTATTTTTGCAAAAGATTAGTGTAAGGGGAAACCCCAAATATGTTTTTAAGAAACAAACCGATCATGATTCTCCACAATATTAAATGAACATGTATATTCGTATTTGTTAGAGTCAAATGCTTGTATTGAGTCATAATGTAGTTTTGCAGGATTTTCCAGGAAGTAGGACCAAGTTTTTCCAGAAATTTTCCGGAAACTTAACATAAGAATTTCTGCAGGTCAATTCTGACGGCGTCAGGAGTTTACTCTTGACGGCGTCAGGTGTAAAAACCTGGAAATTTTACCGGTTTTGTTTTTCTAACGGAGTCTGGTTTTTGTGAATTATTAAGTTTTATAATCTCCAGGAGATCTGCAAACTTCATTCCACAAGCATTATATCTTATCTTGTTTTCTAGGATTTAGTAACTTATATAGGATGCCGCCGATTTTACGCGAGGTTGTCTTGTCTATTTTATCAGGTTTTACAGGTTATGTATGACAAGAAGATGATTTATATTCTGGAAGGGAAGCTTTGATTGTTCATTTTCTTGGAGGAAGATTTAACCTGGCCACCCTATTATCCATACCGAGCGAATCAGGGGAATTCTTTTTAACTTTTTCACTTTTACATTCTTTACTTGAACATTGGGGACAATGTTCATCTTAAGTGTAAGGGGAGGGTAAAAAGATGATACCTTACATATGCACTTTCGCTTGAGTTTGTTTTGTTTGATGGTAGATGTGTAATAAAACTATGAGAAATACTTGTTAGTGCAATTTTAGCGCCAAATTTAAAATTTTTTACAACATTTAGGAGTGAAACTAAGCGTCTCATGGATAGGAGATTGTATGACTAGCACATAACCGTATATTCAGAAAAATTTTCCACCCAAATATGTGAGGTTCGCCTTTAGATTTGATAGGAAAAGCATTTATTATTAGTGCTTGTGAGTGTACCGGTAGTATTTAGATTCTAGAACTTGCGTTAGTGATGCATCCCAAGACCGCTAGTGAGACTACATTCGTGTGGTAGGATTACCCTTGTGTTAAACCCGTATTATAATTACTTGACCATTTAGGTCATATTACTTGGCTAGTTAAGTCAACTAATTTTTCCCACACCCTTAGCGTTGTACTCATTTTTAGTACACGATACCCCTAGTACACCCCTCCGAGCCTATCTTTTCGTTTCTAACTTTAAGCATTTTACTTAAAGGAAGAATTTGTTACACCCCACTTAAATGTACACCCAAATCGCCTTAGCCTTCCGTGTATGCGCTCATTTTTAGTGCATTATTGTTATTTATTAAACCCTAAGTTAACTATCTAATTAATTACATGGTTGCTAATATCCTTGTACATATTGTTTTGGGACGATTGGGACTCATGGGTAAAGTACTTATTTTATGGAGTAATGGGGAAGAACATCATATATTACCCCCATATGTACGTTAATCTTAAAAGTGCTCCAAGTGTTTTGATTTTCTTAATTCGAATCATTAGATTAGTTAATTGTAAAGTATGTAAAGATTCAAGTGTAAGGGAAATGTTCATTCCCTATAATGTATTATTTTGGATGGTAGGGTAAGAGTGTATGCAAAAAAAAAAAAAAAAAATAGAAAAAAAAAAATCGAAAAAAAAGAGAAAAAACATACGGACTACCATCCCGTTTCATTCTATGTTCATTTTATGTTTTTGTTATTTTTCATTTATTAGCTTAAGTCGAGTCTAGTCTTGGCTTAGCAACGCCATATTGTACATGTAATTAACCAAGATTGTTAACTCGCCACCAGTAAAACTTCCTTTATCCAACAAAACCGTGTATTTCATATCCCTACACCTAACGTTACAACCCTTTAAAAGACCTCTTTGATAGTTTATCCTAGGTGCTTACGCTATGTGGTGGAGGTTTGATCCTTTCCCAAGCCTATGGTAATCTATTTTGCTATGACAGGTAGTGAGAGATATCTTCCGTTTCCATATTGTAATTTACACTTTATTATACCCGAGAGATGTGAGTATCTAAACACTATTTGTGAGGTGCTTGTGTATGACCTCCGTGCTTGTCTATTGGTCTTTAGTGGAACGATTATTTGTTGTAATTACTTTTATATTAGTGTTAAATGACCCCTAACTTGTATTTTGAGTAGAATAAAAGCGCATTTGCTTGAGGACAAGCAAATCTCAAGTGTAAGGGTATATGATGAGGCGAAAAATGATCCGTTTTTAGGGGGTCATTTAAGCCCGAATTCGAATTTATTTGATCAAATATTGCCCTAAATCGTTCCTTTAGTGATTTTAGGTACTTTGGGAGTGAAATCTGGAAAAGGAAGCAATTCGGACGTTTTTAGAGCATAAAAGTGAAGAAAACGCCAAAGTCTTAATTTTCCATGCTGGGAACAGTAGGTGACGGCGTCAAGAGTAGTTACCTGACGGCGTCAATAGCAAAATTCCATGACGGTCCAGAAGAGATTTGACGGCGTCATGAAGGTAGGACGTCAAGAGTAGAAGTCATGACGGCCTGGAAATGATTAAGTCTTGACGGCGTCAAATGTAGATCAAGGCAGTCCGAGATTAGTTTTGGCGGCGAGGTGACGGCGTCACAAGATTTGTCTTGACGCCGTCAGACCCCTTTTCCTATATATAGTTTTCTAATTTTTCACATTTAAAGAGAGAAGTTTTGGGAGAAACCCTAAGTACGATTTTGGTGTAACTTTACAGGTTTTTCAAGGGTTCCAACCCCTTGATACCTTGCATGTGTAATCAAGATAAGTGTTCCTTTAATTCAATCAATATGTCTATGTGTTGGTTGTCTATATCTTGTTCTTGTCTTAATTCCATCATGCTAGGCTAGATCTATCTTGTGTTTGCTTAGATCTAATGAAACCTAGATGTTGATTATGTGTTGATTACTTGTTTATTCTTGTCTTGGATGAATGATTTATATGTTAGGCTTAAGAAAACTGGCAGATCTCCAATTGGTAACATGCTTGAACGTCTTAAGAAACATGAACCGACGCGCACTAGGTCTTTATTGGTTGTATTTAATGCATGAGCCACTGTTTACAATCCCTATAGTTGTGCTGGGCATGGTGTAGGAGGAGATAAGAGCTCATCGAATTGGGGAGTTAAGTGTGCCACCCCATGAATGGTATTAAGGAATACGATCCGTCATCCATGCAATTATAACAAGTAATTAACGTGTAAAAGATGTCTAGGGAGTAGTGAAATCTAAGTAAACACATTTTCTCCAATTACTGCTCACAACTTTAGTATAATTTAGTTTATTTTCATTTTTAGTATTTTATTTTGATTGCATCTTAGTATTGGGTTAGTTGATTAGCAACTAATTCCGCCCAAATCTTTCAAACCCGAGATTTTAACTTGCTTTTCATAAAATATAAAAACACAAAAATAATCATCCCTCACCTTTAGAACTAGTATTTAGGCTTTCTAATCCTAGCGACACTATTCCTAAGCTGAACGATCAATCCCCCGGTACTTGTCACTATACTATACTACAACGATCAAGTACACTGCCTGGTGGGGGTTGTAAGCTTCTCGAGATCCCTCGAGAGGTAAAGCCTGTTGTGATTCCCATGCATCATGGTGATGGACTGAGTTTGATGGAGCAGAGCAGGGTTCTTCCCTGCAAGTGATTTTGAGGGTGAGTGGGGCCTAGAGAAAAAATGCTAAAAATATAAGGATGATGGGAATCAAAAGATGAGCTATTGGACTTCAACTAGGAACAGGTTTCAACCTCTGAAAGCAAACATAAAAATCAAAATAATTCCCTGAGTTTTTGGATTTTTCTGCAAAGGTTGGTTATGACTTTTCAAGTAAACTAAGACAGTTGACTAAATTGAGTTTCTAATGGATACTATTGATTTAACTAGTTATAATAAGCTATGACTAACCTAAATTAAGTTGAAACTACCAATGTTAAACTGAATTAAAGATTTATGGGATTCAAATCCCTCACAGTCAACTGTGAGGGGATCTTACTTGTGATTTTGACTTTAAGTAGTATGAACCTTGTGTTTTTTAGTTACTAGTACTTATTTAGACCTAGAATAACATGTAGGAAGCAATTTTAGACAACAATAACTACTGAGAGATGGTGAATCAGTCTAAACCAAACACCCCTTTAGAACTATTATTACACTATAACTTTTAAATTTTAAACTACAACTACTGTTTTTAAGATTTAAAATGATTAAGTAAATGATATTTAAACTATTTAAATTAAAATTATACTACAGAAACATTAAGAACTTAATTAAGCAAGAAATTTAGAAATGCTTACAAAATGGAATTCAACTGAGAATGGAACCAAGGACAAGTAACCAACCTATAACCTCCCAAAAGGTTCTAAACCAGCAACCATCCAATTTCCATCAAGCTCCTTTGCTTTTCCTTCTTCTTTTTCTGATTTTTTATTTTTCAACTATTTTTCTCTATTTTTTTAGTATTTTTCTTTTATGAACTAAACAGACAATTGAGGTTTTCTAAAACTTATTTAAGCTTTGTCAGAGCTTATATGAGTTTATGAACTGCCTTAACAACAACTAACAATAACAATTAACTTTTTGAGATTTTTGAAATTCAATGAAAATGCATAATCTGAGATATCAACTAAAACTTGAAATTGACTTGAATTAAAGATTAAAATACATGAAATTAACTGAGTACAAGCTGTTTTGATTGAAATTACAATTAAAATTGAAGTTTACACTACCTACGACTAAGTTACACTAAAACTAATCTAATACTTCATCTCCTCTCTTTCTCTTTCCTTATGTAGAGACTTTTGAGGTTCCTTGGGTCTTTCTGACACTATCCCATCAATCTCCAGCCGTTGATATGGTCAAATTCATCATGGCCATTCAAACCTGCTTTTTGGCGCCAAAAGGTCTTGGGACAGAGGAGGGTAACGTGTGAGGAATTTAAGGGCATTAATGGGTATTGGGGTGTTGTGTGAGGTGGAGGGATAAGGTAGGAAGAGTGGGGAGCAAGTTGTGTACAGGTGGAGTAGTAGCAGGGTGAGGTGGAGAGGTAGGGGATGACTGGTAAGGGTGAGGGTGGTATTTCAGTTTGACCGGGGTCAAACTTAGCAAGGGTTTGGGTGGGCTTTTGTGTTTGGGCTGGACAAAAGGGTGGGTAGTGGATTGGATTTGGAATTTTATTTTGGGTTATTAATAATAACTTAGGGTCCGGTTGGTTTAATATTACACAAGGACCAATTTTGTAACTTTAGCAAAGTTGAGGGTCTGATTATGTCACTCTCCCAAAGTAGTTCAAAGGACCATAATTGCCAATGATGAATAACCCAAGGACTAAAGATGTAATTTTCCAATATTTTAATACCCCGAGGACCTTTTCTGTCAATTCACCAAACTTCAGGGACTAATTATGTAATTTCACCAAACTTCACACCAAGGACCATTCCTGCAAAATATTATTAGTAAAAGGACCAAAATTGATTTTTCTCAATGTTTTTAACATCCCAGGGACCATTTATGTCAATTTCCAAAGTATAGGGATTAAACTTGTAATTTTGTGAAACTTTGCTCCAAAGGACTAAATATGTAACTTTATGATTAAAAAGGACCTTTGGTGACTTTTTCAAGTTTTTAGAATAACCAGGGACTAGTTTTGCCAATTTATGAAACTTGAGGGACTAAAACTGCCAATTATGCAAACTTTGTACGTTTTTCATCTGTTTTTGCATATTTTGCATTTGAAACATATAAAACACACTTCTAAGATATTTTTAGTATTATGATGCATATTTGAGTGTTTTTGTATGTTTTGGCAGCTCAGATTAGTATAAAATGATGAGTATTTAGACACTCATCAATCCCCCACACTAAACTATTGCTAGTCCCTAGCAATCTTTTGAGAAAAACTTAATGGATTTGAAAAACTCTTTACCAAAAGCCATCACTTCTGGAGTAGCCAGGTGTAAGAACTGTGGCACACCTGATAACCGTGTGATTTTGAGCAAATCACCAGCTGTCAACGGATTTGATTTGTCTTTACCAAAAGCCGTTTGCTTCTGGACTAGCCAACTCTTGATGGAATAGTCAACATCTTGGTGAGCTGATTACCAATTATGGTTTTTCCACTGCCTTTACCACAAGCCATAATCTTGCGGGCTAGCCAACTCATTCGCTTTTTAGGATATGGCGAGTTGAGGTACCATACAATTTTTGGCAAATTGCAAGCCATCAACGGGTTTGAGATATCTTTACCAAGAACCGTTTGCTCCTGGATTAGCCAATCCTTATGTGGGTTAGACATGGCGGACTGATAACCATTTATTGCGTTCTAAGTGAGAAAAAATTTTAAAATTTTGGCTAAAAATGGGGGTTCTTGATGGAACATATGTTTAAATTAGTTAGAATAACGAATCTCCCCCCACACTTAGAACTGAATATTGTCCTCAATATTCAAAGTACTGGGTGTTAAACCAACACTTAGAACGTAAGAAGGAAAATATTCCATAGCCTTTATTTAAGTTTATGTACACACATTTTTTTTTTTTTTTTTTTTTTTTTTTTTTTTTTTTTTTTTTTTTTTTTAGGATATATACATATACAACATGTGGGTTAGTATCTCCCCCACACTTAGGGTGAAAACCCTAAGTAAATGCTACTGTTTTTATTTACCGAGTCGCTAGCTTGACTCGACCCCGAATTCATTTGTCCATGGGGAAGCATGATGTGGAAGAGACAATCTGCATCGGACTTTCATTCAAGATATTTGGATAAACATTTGAAGCACGTGAAAGTTCCACTCCGATGAGATAAGTACCCGGCTCATAATTTATAAATGAGAATGCCGGGGTCAAAGATAATGTCCTCACTCCCAAAAGAGTGAAGATCAGGAAAAGCCACATGATATATGAAGAAAAGAAATAAAGTCATGATGAAAATCATGATTAATTCCTCATCTTCAATAGGAGAATTCATTGTTTCATGAATCTCCTCTTTTAAGCTCGTTTGATCAAGACATATTATGGGTATGTCTAGATCAAAATAAAAGTTATCATACTCTGGTGGAGATATGATATGAGTGAGTTCACCGGAGAACTCCTCAAAGGTGAATGATTCGTATTCGGGATTGATTTGAATGAGTTCACTGGGGAACTCCTCAAAAGTAAATGATTCATAAACGGGAAGAGAATTATAAGAATGAGAAGTGGTGATACCACTTATCTTCTCTCCCGTTTGATCAAAATGGAACGTTTGCAATTCCGGAATAGAATCATTGATCAAAATCTCACTATCCTTGACGGGGATAGGAGATGAAATAGGCTTTTCATTAAAAGCCTCGATTCTAGAAATGAGAAGATTAGCATTTAATAATGTAAGATGAAGAGATTCGTCTTGGATTATTTCTTCATCATTCTCTTCTTCTGAGTTGACAAGCTCAGAAGGTAATTCCCCCACATAACTTATGTCTCCACAAGATAAAGAATAGTTCTCATCAGAATCAGAGAACATCTCAATATGATCATTTGGAAAGACAAGAGGGGGAGGGATATCACACATATGATCAAGAATTCCCTGTGACTCACTTGGGATTGAGACAAGGTTCTCAACACTAGACTTTATGAATTCGTCCGATTCCTTTTCAGGAACAGTGTCAAGATGCTCGTCCCCCATGTTCAGAGAGTGAGTGGGAACCTCGGGTGTGATAACATCATACTTAGGGAGCTGAGAAGGACTAGCAGTAATGGATTCTACAAGTTCCATTATTTCTACTGCTGATGATTCAGTTATATTCTTTTCTCCCTGTATTTCCATGGAAGGAGTCTCAACTGATAAACTTGATGAGGTATCATCACTTTCATCATCTTCATCGAGAAGAGCAACATTGTGAAATTTGGAACGTGTTATAGCTGCTCGTTCTAAGACTGGTAATTCTTCCATGCTTCTTTCGTCTCTAGCTGCATGTTCTTCAGCAAGTAATTCCGCGATAGATTTATCACGAGAATATGGAATGAGTGGAAACTGTGGGGGTGTGAATGTGTCAAAACCGGATGTATTAGAACTAGAACAATGTTCAGGTTTATAATACGGTTGACATTGGAAATCATCATGAGGACCCCCACAATATACACAAGAAAAACTTGGTGCATTGTGAAACGAAATATTAGCTAACTCCTCCTTAAGGTCTTTGAGTTTCTCAAGAACCTCTATATAAGGGTCTTGCTGGATATGAGGAGTTGCTTGAATCATTTGGCACTGTGGAGGTGGGTCTTGAAACGAATAGTCATAATTGTTACAAGGAAATGGATTCCTTGTTTGACAATCAGAGCTAAAGTGTGGACCTCCACAGTACTCACAACAGTAAAACTGTTGAGTCTGGCTTGGTGTATTTTGATACGAAGCATCATTGAGATTTGGATAATATGATTCTTGCTCGTATGAATGTGATGGGTAGTTGGAAAAATTTGAGGAGTCGTTGAATGAGTTTTGATTAGGATCATAAGCAAATGAATTACTCGATCCACAAAACAAACAACTCCCGTCTCGAATATCATTACCACATTGTTCACATGTACACCAACGACATGGAAAATCGAAAAGCGGCTCACCACAACCGACACAAGGAACAAAATCTGGAGGTGGGACAAGTGGTGTGCTCTGAGAGCTAGGAATTTCCACCACTTCCGTTATGGTCTCTGGTTTTTGTTGTTGATAAATGTGAAGATTAGGCAAATCGTTCTTTTCAGTCACTGCCCTAAGCTCTGTACGTTTGCTTGACAAACTTTTAACCGTAAACCGTGAAAGGTTAGGATCAATTGTGAGCTTAGATTCTTGGACAACCGTAGGTTGGACGTATTTAGCACTTTCATTGTCAGAGGAAAGTACAGGGTCCTTTGTCACCCCGGTTTCTCGTTCCATTTCCCTCACTGGAGAGGGAATATGAATCGATGGTCCATCATAATCAACATGACATCTCGATATCTTTGACAAGGCAATAAGTTTTTCAATGTTGCTCTCATAGGCCCTTTGTTCAAAGAAATCGTCATCGAGAGATGTCATTAGAATCAATTATGGGACAAGTGGAAGAAGGTAGAATCAAAAGGATAGAGGGTAAAGGGATGAATATTTTTGGTATTTTGAAAATTTTTGTAGTAATAATAATAAGGAAAATATTTTTGGGTTTTTGTGTTCGTTGAAAACTGATTTAAAATGTTTTCGGGAACTGCTTTTGTTTTTATATTATAATAATATGAATAAGGATGGGTAAATATACAATGAGCGTGTATTCGGGTTCACTAATACGCAAAATCATTTAGAATAAGCGCACAACCTCCCCGGCAGCGGCGCCAAATTTTGATTGAGGCAAAAGCAGTCAACTAAATTCAACCACGGATGTGGTCAAACAAGTCAAACTCCTAAGGCTCAATGCTCCGCGGAATATAGTGTTTCCCCGGGTCGTTATGTCCCGACGAGGTGTGGATGGTTAACAAACGGCTTTGTGATCGGGTGAATTTGGACGGAAAGGGTTTGTGAATGATTTAACTAAGGAATCTACAAGAGAATAGCTTAAATAAGCTATATGAATAAGACGAGAAAGTTAGAAAAACCAAAAACGTTTAAAACTTAAAACGCGTACGTTTACGTTTAAATAACGCGAACGTACAAAATAAAACGTAAAAACTGAAATCTGAAAACACCCAGGGGGTGAAATGACTTTTTTACAAACTTAAAGGTAAAAGAAAATTTTTAGAAAAAGAAAATAAATTTTAACACTAATTAATTATTTAATATTAATTAATTACTAATTATTACTAATTATTAATATTTAAAACACGTAAATACAATATATTATTAATTAAATACTAAAAAAGTGAAAATAAAATTTCTAAAATTATAAAATAACTAAAAATAAGTTTTAAAATTAAAAATAAGTGTACCAAATTGTATCATTGTGAATAGTGTACATTTTTTAAAGGAGCTGTTCATTTGTGATTATTGGGTTTAAGTTCACTGTAGTTTTGCCTCTATCTTGTGTTGAAAACTAATTTTTGTGCATGCGCACTCGTTCACAAACAAAGAATAAAAAGAAGAAAAACGTACCCGAGTTACGTACTGTTGAAGAAGAACACACAATAAAAATGAACGACGAGCCCCCATTCCTTCCCAAGGATGAACCAGTTCCTGACACCCGAACTATGGAGGAACTGTGTCAACCTACCATGCAAGGGAGGGGTGGACCAATTGCACCACTCACTATTGGAGCCACGGATTTTGGATTAAAACACCACATGATACAACAGATCCAGAATACGTGCCAGTTCCACGGATTGCAGGGTGAAGATGCTAACAAACATCTAGACAAATTTTTAACTGTCACCCAGAGCATGAAACAACATGGCGTCACCGATGACGGCCTACGTTTATACCTTTTTCCCTATTCTCTAGTTCATCATGCGACTTCATGGTTCGATCGACTTCCAAAGAATTCGATCCACACTTTTGATGAGATGATCACTAAATTTTTGGCCAAATACTTTCCACCATCTATGGTCACAAAGCTGAGGAATGATATCAGCAACTTCAGATAGCTTCCCGAAGAGTCCTTATTTGAGGCAAGGGAACGCTACAAACTTGCTATTGATAGGTGTCCAAATCATAACATGCTTCTTGTCACCATTATTGATACCTTTTATAATGGTTTGACACTCCGTCATAGTGACACCATCAATGCTGCTGCTCAGGGCACCTTTATGAAAAGGACCCCTGAAGAGTGCTATGACTTAATCGAAAACATGACTGCCCATCATAATTTTTGGGACTCCTCTGCTGAGAGGAACAACTCATTTAAGTCAGACACTCCGGCAAGCAATGAAATATCAATCCTAGCTAAAAAGCTGGATGATTTGTCTACAGCAGTTTTGCGTATCCATCAGAATAATCCTAATCAGGTCAAAACTGTTAACCCAAGTTGTGAAACTTGCGGTGGTCCACATACATACATAGATTGCCCAGCCTCCGGTGGCTTTGCTCGTGAAAACGTGTCCGCAGCTCAAGGTTCCTATAATACGGGAGGTAATTCTTACCAACCGCAAGGAGACCGAAACCTTTTGAGCTACCGTTCTAATAACTATCTTGGACCACCAGGGTTTAATCAACCTCAAAACAGGAACTAGAATTTTAACCAGAATCAGAACCAGAACCGAATGAACCAAGGTTATAACAACCAAGGGAATTTCAACCCTGGTCAAAACCAGGTTCACCAAAATCAGAACCAAGGGAACTATAACCGTAATCAAGGTCAAAACAATTACCCACAGGGTAATTTTCAACAACAAAACCACTTCCAGGGTAATAACAACCAGCAACATGGGAATTTCCAGAACAATCGGGCTCAAAATTTTCCAAACCAAAATCAAGCCATTGTTCCAACTGGACCATCACATGATGAGTTATTAAAACAGTTTATGAAATCCCAAGAAGAACTGAACAAAATGCTGGTTAGTCAAATATCTAATTTGCAGAAGTCTTTAAATGATCGACCCTCGGGCTCAGGTACTACTTTACCTAGCAACACGATCGCTAATCCGAGGGGCGATGTAAAGGCGATCACCACAAGAAGTGGAGTTTCTTACCAAGGACCTACAGCTCCCTCTACCTCTTCTCCTATCCCTGTAGAGGAATGTGAAACTGAGGATACTACGGATACGGTGCTTCCTAATAATAATGGAGGTACCAATGACATCCCTCCTCCAGTTATCCCGGTCCCGACTCCCCCTAAAAGAGTCATGTTTGAAACTACCGAAGGTCCTGTTGAAAATCCAAAAGCCAACCCAAAACCAACAATTCCATATCCCTCACGATTGCAAGACCAGAAGCTCCGTGAAAAAGCTAATCATCAGATGGAAAAATTCTTTCAGATTTTCCAAGAACTACACTTCGATATTAGTTTCGCGGATGCTCTTCTTTTAATGCCCAAATTCGCATCGACAATAAAAAACCTGTTGAGCAATAAAGAAAAAATGTTTGAGATGGCACGAACTCCACTTAATGAGAACTGCTCTGCGGTTCTGTTAAAACAGCTTCCCGAAAAGCTAGGAGACCCTGGGAGATTTCTAATACCATGTATTTTCCCGGGTATGGTTGAATGTTTTGCCTTGGCCGATCTTGGAGCAAGCATCAACCTAATGCCCCACTCAGTTTGGAAAAAGCTCTCTCTTCAGGCACTTAGTCCCACATGCATGACTCTCGAGCTTGCAACCGTTCAATTTCACGTCCCCTCGGTATTGCTGAGGACGTATTTGTGAGGGTGGGAAAGTTCCATTTTCCGGCAGACTTTGTCGTTGTTGATTTCGATGCAGATCCAAGAGTTCCTCTCATTCTTGGGAGGGGATTCTTAAGAACGGGACGTGCATTAATCGATGTTTTCGATGAGGAAATCACGTTACGAGTTGGCAATGAAGCGATAACGTTCAACCTTGATCAAACCTCGAGATACTCCTCGAATTATGATGCTGAATCGGTCAACCGAATTGATGTAATTGACATTGCATCCGAGGAGTATGCTCAGGAATTCCTTGGATTCGCTGATAATTCTACGAGTGGCAATCCCACTACTTCTTCTTCTGATCCCATAATCGCTAATTCTTCTCCTTCCCTCACTCCGTTTGAGGGAAGTGATTTCGTCCTTGAGGAATTAGAGGCCTTTCTCAAAAGTGATTCAGTTCCCGAAGGAATTGATTACCAAGAGATTGACCCGGAGGGGGATATACTTCTCCTTGAGAAGTTATTGAACAAAGATCCTTCTCCCATTCCTGTTCTACCTCCACAACTTCATAAGGCGGAAGTCAAATATGATGAGAAAAATGATGATTTCCCCGAGGTTGAACTTAAGGACCTACCTCCTCATCTAGAATATGCATTCTTGGAAGGTAACGATAAGTTACCGGTCATTATTGCAAAAGACTTAAAGGATGAGGAGAAAACCGCGCTGCTTAAGGTTTTAAAGTCCCATAAGCAAGCAATTGCTTGGAAGCTCTCAGACATAAGGGGTATTAACCCGGATTTTTGTACACACAAAATCCTAATGGAAGAGGACTTTAAACCTGCCGTGCAGCATCAAAGAAGGGTAAATCCAAAAATCCACGAAGTTATAAAAGCAGAAGTTATCAAACTTCTTGATGCAGGATTGATTTACCCTATATCAGATAGTCCTTGGGTTAGCCCAATACATTGTGTTCCAAAGAAGGGTGGCATCACGGTTATCACAAATGAGGACAACGAGTTGATACCAACTCGTTTGGTTACAGGGTGGCGAGTATGTATTGATTACAGAAAGCTTAACGAAGCAACCCGTAAAGACCACTTTCCTCTGCCCTTCATGGATCAAATGCTCGAAAGACTAGCGGGGAATGAGTATTATTGCTTCCTCGACGGCTTCTCGGGTTACTTCCAGATTCCCATTGATCCACAGGATCAAGATAAAACTATCTTCACATGCCCTTACGGAACATTTGCCTATCGTCGCATGCCTTTTGGGTTATGCAATGCTCCGGGCACTTTCCAGAGGTGCATGATGGCTATTTTCCATGACATGATCGGAAAAACCATGGAGGTATTCATGGATGACTTCTCAGTCATCGGGAATTCTTTCGACTCATGCCTCTCCCATTTAGAAAAAATGCTTCAACGTTGTGAAAACACTAATCTTTGTCTAAACTGGGAGAAGAGCCATTTTATGGTTAAAGAGGGCATTGTCCTCGGCCATAAAATTTCAAAAAGTGTAATTGAGGTCGATAAGGCCAAAATTGATGTTATTGCTAAACTGCCTCATCCCACCACTGTTAAAGGAATAAGGAGTTTCCTCGGCCATGCCGGGTTCTATCGGAGATTCATACAGGATTTCTCCAAAATAGCCCGGCCTATGACTCATCTTCTTGAAAAGGATGCTCCTTTCATCTTTTCGCCCGAGTGCATCGAAGCTTTTTCTACTTTAAAGAAAAGACTTACCGAAGCACCAATTCTTGTTGCCCCCGACTGGGACTTACCCTTTGAACTTATGTGCAATGCTAGCGATTATGCTATTGGTGCAGTTCTGGGGCAACGCAAAACCAAATATTTCCAGCCAATACACTACGCAAGTAAGACCATGAATGAGGCCCAAACACACTATACCACCACAGAAAAAGAATTATTAGCTGTGGTATATGCCTTTGAAAAATTTCGGTCTTACTTAATCTTAACCAAAAGCGTGGTGTATACGGACCATTCGGCTCTGAAATACCTGTTTACTAAACAGGATGCAAAGCCAAGACTGCTCCATTGGGTCCTGCTCCTACAGGAATTCGATATTCTCATAAGAGATAAAAAAGGAGCAGAGAACCTTGCAGCTGATCACTTGTTCCGGTTAGAAAATCCTCATCAGGATATTCTCGAGAGAAAAGAAATTAATGAAACTTTTCCTCTGGAGACTCTAAATCTAATCTCTACCCGGGATGATTCCAATACCCCATGGTTTGCCGACTTTGCAAATTACCGTGCGGGAAATTTCGTTGTGAAAGGGATGTCGTCCCAACAGAAAAGAAAATTCTTTAAGATGTAAAACATTACTTCTGGGACGACCCCTACTTGTTCAAAATATGTGCGGATCAAGTTATCCGACGGTGTGTCCATGGCCAAGAAACCATGGAAATTCTTAAAGCTTGTCATGATGG
This sequence comes from Artemisia argyi, assembly GCA_030686995.1. Classification (NCBI taxonomy): domain Eukaryota; kingdom Viridiplantae; phylum Streptophyta; class Magnoliopsida; order Asterales; family Asteraceae; genus Artemisia; species Artemisia argyi. The sequence goes on along the minus strand of CM060697.1, from coordinate 160,153,535 downwards.
ACCCACGGGGGGACATCATAACCCAAACTACACCGCAAAAAAGGTGTTTGATTCAGGATTCTTTTGGCCCACGATATATAAAGACGCCCATGAACTTATCAAAACCTGTGAGGCTTGCCAGCGTCACGGGAATATTTCCAAAAAGAATGAGATGCCGCAAAACGCCATCCAAGTCTGTGAAATATTTGATATGTGGGGCATTGATTTTATGGGGCCATTCCCATCTTCACGAGGGAATAAATACATACTCGTGGCTGTCGACTATCTGTCGAAATGGGTTGAGGCAAAAGCCTTACCCACCAATGATGCCCGAGTAGTCGTTAAATTTTTAAAATCTCTCTTTGCTAGATTTGGGACTCCTCGTGCCATTATCAGTGATCATGGCACTCACTTCTGCAATGAACAATTTGCAAGAGTAATGCTGAAATACGGTGTAACTCACCGTCTTTCTACAGCATACCACCCCCAAACAAGTAGGCAGGTGGAGGTCTCAAATCGGGGTATTAAGAGAATTTTGGGGAGGACGGTTGGTGAAAACCGTGCCTCTTGGTCGGATAAGCTGGACGATGCATTATGGGCTTTCCGCACTGCTTACAAAACACCCATCGGGTGTACTCCTTATAAGCTACTGTACGGGAAAGCATGTCATCTTCCGATCGAATTAGAACATAAGGCCTATTGGGCCTTAAAACATGCAAATTTCGACCTTCAGACAGCGGGTGATCACCGTAAAGTTCAACTAAACGAACTAAAGGAATTACGAGATCAAGCTTACGAAAATTCTTTAATCTATAAGGAAAAGACTAAGAAGATACATGACTCTAAAATTAAGAACCGCGTTTTCAACGTTGGTGACAGAGTTCTTCTTTTCAATTCAAGGTTAAAAATTTTCTCGGGTAAACTAAAAACCCGTTGGTCTGGACAATTTACTATTACAAAAGTATACCCATATGGAACTGTTGAGTTATTGCAACCCGACGGTCCCAATTTTAAAGTAAATGGTCATCGGTTAAAACACTATTTTGGAGGGGACATACAACCTATGGTTGTCCCGGATCTCCAAACTTACCCCATGGACCAATAAATTCGGGGTCGAGTCAAGCTAGCGACTCGGTTAACAAAAACAGTATCTTCCCCAAGGATAATTTTAATTCGGGGTCGAGTCAAGCTAGCGACTCGGTAATCAAAAACAGTAGCTACCTCATGGATAATTCAATTCGAGGTCGAGTCAAGCTAGCGACTCGGTAAACAAAAAAAGTAGCAATATGGGTTTTCACCCATATTTCTGTCTTCTCATCCCTTTCTACCACCCTAGTGTGGGGGAGACGAACCACATGTTGTACATATGTAAATATTTTTTCAAAAAAAAAAAAAAAAAAAAAAAAGACAAAGACAAAGAAAAAAGTGAGTTTGTATGTAAATAGAGTAAAATAAAAGGTTAATAGTATTACCTTCTTACGTTCTAAGTCTTGGTGGGACACCAAGTACTTTGAATATTGAGGGCAATATTCAGTTCTAAGTGTGGGGGAGCATTCTCACGAATGCAAAACACATGTTCCATCAAGAACCCCCATTTGATCAAAATTACCAGTTTTTTCACACTTAGAAATGCAAATAATGGTATCAATCCTCCATGTCTAACCCACAACAGGATTGGCTAGTCCAGGAGCAAACGGCTCTTGATAAAGACATCTCAAAACCGTTGATGGCTTGCAGTTTGCCAAAAATTGTATGGTTCCTCAACTCCCCATATCCCATAAAGCGAATGAGTTGGCTAGCCCGCAAGATTATGGCTTGTGGTAAAGGCCGTGGAAAAACCATAATTGGTAATCAGCTCACCAAGATGTTGACTATTCCATCAAGAGTTGGCTAGTCCAGAAGCAAACGGCTTTTGGTAAAGACAAATCAAATCCGTTGACAGCTGGTGGTTTGCTAAAAATCACACGGTTATCAGGTGTGCCACAGATCTTACACCTGGCTACTCCAGAAGTGATGGCTTTTGGTAAAGAGTAAAAATCCATTAATTTTTTCTCAAATAGATTGCTAGGGACTAGCAATAGTTTAGTGTGGGGGATTGATGAGTGTCTAAATACTCATCATTTTATACCAATCTGAACTGTCAAAACATACAAAAACACTCAAATATGCATCATAATACTTAAAATATCTTAGAAGTTTGTTTTATATGTTTCAAATACAAAATATGCAAAAACAGATGAAAAACGTACAAAGTTTGCATAATTGGCAGTTTCAGTCCCTCAAGTTTCGAAAGTTGTCAAATCTAGTCCCTGGTAAATCAAAACATGAAAAATATCATCAAAGGTCCTTAGGGATTCATAAGTTGTCAATTTTAGTCCTTTAAAGTTAAAAATCACAAAATGACAACTTAAGTCCCTTAAGTTTCAAAAATGTCAAAATTAGTCCTTAAGGTTTTAAAATGGGAAATTAATAAAATAAACCTTGTACTATTCTTAAATGACAAAATTGGTCCTTATGATAACATTTTGAGAAATTATATCTTTAATCCCTAAAAAAATCCAAATTTACATAAATGGTCCCTGGAGTTTGAGGAATTTGCAGAAAAGGTCCCTGGGATTTTTTTAAAACGGAAAAATACATCTTTTGTCCTTGTGTTATGGTTTTATGGCAGGTTTAGTCCTTGAAAGAAGTTTGGGAAAGTGGCAAACCCAGCCCCTTAACTTTGCCTAAATTACAAAATTGGTCCTTGTGTAAAAACTAAACCAACCGGACCCTTATTTATATTATAACCCAACACACCAAATCCAATTCCAAACACAATCCAGCCCACCCCCTTTTTCTTTTTCCTTGGCCCAAAACCCTCAGCCCAGTCCACCCTTAATAAATAAAACGGGGTTTGACCCTCGTTTGACCACCCCCAATACCGCCAAACCACTACCACTGTAGCACCTCCACCTTCACCCCTGCTTCACCCAAAACCATGGTGGTTTTCCACCACCTGTCCACCCCAGCTCACTACCTACTCTCCCCTCACCTCCTTTCCACCTCACATCCTCATCCCACACCTCATTTAATGCCATTCTCACCAATTTTCACCCCAAACCACTCCTTGCCCTCTGTTTTCTTCCATACAGCCCCAACTTGCCTCCAAACCTTCTCATTTATCCCCTGCCACCTTCACATGAATCCAATAATCTTTAATTGTACACCTTTGGCCCCAAGTTAACTTGGAAGACTTTGGCGCCATTTTTCATTTAAACGGATGAGATTGATTCAGAGAAATTGAGGGCCAAGATTGAAGTAGGAAAAGCGCAAAGTTACACAAGAAACCCTAATTGAGCCTATAAAAGGAAGAGAAGCAGAAGAGAAGCCTAGTTAGTTAATTTTTCAATATATGTATGTCGTATTAGTTTGTTTTAAAAGTTAAAGTGTAATTTAAGCTTTCAAAGTTTCAGTTAAGCATTCTCAGTGTACTAGTAAGCTTTTTAGTTAATAAGAATCAAGTTTGTGTTGTTATCTTAGTTGATGCAATTTTCAATTTCATATCAAAATTCTTAATAAGCTGTGTACTTGTTATTGTTAGGTTATAGAGACTATTAAGCTCACATAAGCTCCTAAGAAGCTCATTAAAGCTTTTAGATACCCTAAAAGCAGTTTAGTAATTAAAAAAGCTCAAAAATACAAAAAGTCAAAGAAAGTCAAACTGATAAGCTATTGGTGATAAGCAATGGAGCAGGGTTGATTTTGGAAGGCCTTGGGTTAGTTAATCTGTGGAGATTATTTAGGATTGGAGTTGAGATCTTTGGTTCATGGTTTGAGCAGGAAAGCAATTTTGTAAGTCCTCAAAATCTCATATCTGTCTTGTTACTGTAGCTTTGCTTATTGCTTGCTTTTTCAGCTTCTTTATGATTATTCAGTCCTAAATAATGATAATATAACATATAATTGGTATCTTGTTTGTTGGAATTTCTAGTAACTAAAATATCTAAGTTTCACAATCAAAATAGCTTAAGTAGTGTTCTTGTGCAATTGTGGTAATTTTCAATTTCTAAGTGCTTATTTAGATCTCATATAACATAAAAAGTCATTGTGGATCTATGGGATAAGCTCTGTAAGCCATTTACTTCATAAAGCATAAAACAGTCTAGTATAAGGAGTGTTTGGATTTGCATGTTCTGTGTAACTCAGCTTGTTATTGTTGTTGTTTCTAGTTTATACAAGTCATATAGTGTAACATTAGTTCAGAAAAACAAAAATATTCAAGTCTCAATTGGTTAAAAGTCAATATCACACTCAATTCATCACCACAGTTAACTGTGGTGGAATTTGAGTCCAAAACTCATCAAATCCGTTCATAAGTTAGTGATTTAGCTTATTTTAGTCTTAGCATAGCTTATTATAACATAATCATTCAGAAAATCAAGTTAGAAGTTCATTTTAGTCAACTTAGTTTAAAATCTTAAAAAGTCAAATTGTGCTTTGACAGAAAAAACCAAAAATTCAAGGAATTTTATAGAATTTAGTGTTGAGATTCAGCCTTTGAAACTTCTTGGGATTGAAGTCTACCAGCTTAACTTTAGTTTCATACATCCGTTTCATTTTTAAGATTTTTCTTGTGCCAGATAAGCTCATCCAAAAACACTTGCAGGGGAAGAAGCTCCTATGCTACACAGATCACCATTCCACCACCACCACTTTGGTGGTTGATTGTGGCCAACTCAGTGGGCCTTAGTGGTTCATTTTTGGTTCTTACAACCCCCCTCCTACCAGGGAGGAATAGTTGACCCTTAGTTTGACCATTAGACCAGTGGACCCCACTTATTTTTGCATCAAAAGTCTGTCCCAATTCTGAGTTGATTTTCAGTTTTCACAAGTGCTTATTTCATTCCCATTAGCTTATCAGTGATCATTGCTAGTTGTTTTCAGCTTATTTAAGTTTGTTTAGCTTATTTATACCTGGCTTAACCAGTGTGGACCCCACAATAGTTCATTTGTGCTTAAATCCCTCCACAGTCAACAAAAGTCAACTGTATAAGCAAATAAGCACTCACAGTGCTTATTCTGAGGTTCCAAAGTAGTTGTCTTTGTAAAAGATTCATTATTTAAGTATTTAAATAGTTTTATAAAAGAAAAACCAGAAAAAGCCAAATTTAATTATAGTGATAGCTTCTATTTAATAGAAATTATCTATTTAATTTTCATTTTAGCTTAATAATAAGCACTTATCAAATTTTATAATTTTCTTAATTTCTTAGTACCTTTAAGTAGTTAAAATAAATTTCTTAGATTTTTCCTAATCTGTTTACTATTTATTAGATTTAAAATTAGTTTAAATAATTAAATAGGTATTATTAGTAATTAAATAGTTTTCTTTAATTTTAATTAACAAAAATAGAATTTTATATTTTCCTAAGCTTTATAAAGTAGTTAAGACTTTTAGAAAATAGTTTCATAATTTCCACTATTCATTTTCTAATTTTCTTATTTAATTTAATTAAATTAGATTTAAAATAATTAATAGGTAATTAATTAGTGGAATAACCTTAAATATAATTTTAATAGTTTTTATAATTTTTTAGGATTCCTGTAATGGTTAAGTAGATTTATAAATTTTATCATAATTTTCTAAGGTAATTTAGTATTAATAGTAATTTAAAATAGTTTAAATAGTTTAATTAAGTTAAATAGTTTTTAATTAATAAAAAACTCATAAAAAGACAAAAATATTTATTTTCATTTTTTATACTTTCTTCAAGTTCTAATTAAGGTTTAGAAATTATTTTTGCAAATTTTTAGTTTAATTTGTAACATTTATCATTTTTAGTTAATTTAATTTAAGTTTTAATTAGATTTTAATTATTTTTATTAATTAAATAATATTTAAATAGTAAAATAATCATTTTCATAATTTCAATTTCATTTTCCATTTTCCTTAATTTTAAGTTTTCAAAAGTTTCACTTTTACCCCCTGTAGTTTGTAACTTGTTAAAACCCACTTTTCTTTATTTGTTATCTGATTTTCCAGTTTGTGCTTTTGTGCTTATATCTGTAATTCTGTTATAGTTTATATCATTTCATATTATCTAAATATCAAGCAATCAGTAGTATAATCAACCCTCAAATCATTTTTGTTACTGTCCTCAGTACCACTTACTCTCCTAATCGTTTACGAATACAATTTCAATCTCGTTGGGATTTAACGACCCGGGGATTTCCCTATATTTCCACGGTCAATAATTACATGACTTTTTCTCCCAGGTGGGCCTATCAGCTGCACACGGTTGACTTGTTGGTTTGGGAGGAGTCAGAACTCCATGACGAGAAACAATCTCCTTCACATACAACCTCGCAAGTTTGTCAACACTATCCTCTTCACTAATCGCCAGGAAATGAGCAGACTTAGTCAATCGATCCACAATTACCCATATAGCGTCACAACCGCTAGCTGTCTTTGGTAATTTGGTAATAAAGTCCATAGTAATCTGCTCCCATTTCCAAACCGGGAGTTCTGGCTACGTCAATAATCCTGACGGTCTTTGATGTTCGGCTTTAACCTTAGAACATGTCAAACACTTACTAACATACAATGCTATATCTGCCTTCATATTTGGCCACCAATATAACTTTTTCAAATCCTGGTACATCTTATCAAACCCAGGATGAATAGAGTATCTTGACTTATGCGACTCGTGCATAATCAACTCTCGAATTCCTCCATACAAGGGTATCCAACTTCGCTCTCCAAAACATAATACTCCATCAGAACGCTTAACAAATCCCCTCACTTTCAGCCATCCCAAATATGTTCTCAGCAGGTCGATTTTCTGCTTTCAATGCTTCCATTTGAGCTTCTAATATTTGAGACGGTAACGGCGATACGATAGTCATTCCTAATGTCTTAACTCGTAACGGTGGAATTCTCTCCTTTCGAATAAGAGCATCAGCAACAACGTTTGCTTTACCAGGATGCTAGCGAATTTTACAATCGTAATCGCTTAGCAACTCAATCCAACGTCGCTGTCTCATGTTGAGCTCTTTTTGATTCAAGATGTGTTGTAGACTTTTGTGGTCAGTAAACACTACACACTTGGTTCCATACAAGTAATGTCTCCATATCCTTAAAGCAAAAACCACAGCACCTAACTCCAAATCGTGGGTGGTGTAGTTCTTCTCATGCTTCTTGAGCTGTCGGGAAGCATAAGCTATCACTTTCTCTCGTTGCATTAGTACAGCTCCTAAACCTTTATGCGAAGCGTCACAATAGACGACGAAGTCCTCGTTACCTTCAGGTAACGCTAAGATAGGAGCACTACACAACATTTCCTTAAGTAATTGAAATGCTTCCTCTTCCTTATCTCCCCATTCGTACTTAACACTCTTTTGAGTCAATTTGGTCAACGGTTTTGCTATCTTTGAAAATCCCTCAATGAATCTTCGGTAATAACCGGCTAATCCCAAAAATTGACGAACTTCTGTTGGGGTCGTAGGTGCAGCCCAATCTTTAATCGCTTCAATCTTAGCAGGATCTACATGAACTCCTTGTCTATCAATCACATGACCCAGGAATTGTACCGTCGGAATCCAAAATTCACATTTAGAAAACTTGGCATACAGTTTCTCTTTCCTGAGCAACTCTAAGATGAGTCTTAGATGCTCTTCATGCTCCTTCTTACTCTTTGAATAAATTAGAATGTCATCGATGAACACAATCACAACTTATCTAAGTAAGGCTTACACACCCGATTCATGAGGTCCATGAATACCGCCGGTGCGTTAGTCAACCCAAACGGCATCACCTGAAACTCGTAATGCCCGTAACAGGTTCTGAAAGCCGTTTTCGGAATATCTTCCTCGCGAACTCGAAGCTGATGATATCCCGATCTCAAATCGATCTTCGAATACACACTCGATCCTTGAAGCTGATCGAACAAATCGTCGATCCTCGGTAACGGGTATCTATTCTTCACCGTTAACTTGTTCAACTCTCGATAATCAATACACATACGAAACGATCCATCCTTCTTCTTCACAAATAAGACCGGGGCTCCCCAAGGCGAAGAACTTGGTCTTATAAATCCTTTTTCGGCTAACTCTGCTAGTTGCTTCGACAACTCTTCCAGTTCAGTAGGTGCAAGACGATAAGGCGCTCGTGCTACAGGTGCAGCACCAGGTATCAACTCAATCTGAAACTCTACTTGTCTAGTAGGCGGGATTCCCGGCAATTCATCGGGAAACACATCCGAAAAATCACGAACTATAGGCACATCTCCAATGCACCTTTCCTTCTTCTCCTTCCCTCCTTTCTCAGAAATTTGAGCTAAGAAAAGGCAACATCCTTTTTCCATTAGCTTCGGCAATTTAGTGCAAGGTATGACCGCTAATCTAGATGGGCCTCTCAATTCCTTTCGATCTCCTGGTATGTTCAGAATCTCTTTGCCGTAAGGCACACGCACGATCTTCTCATCGCAAAGTATATGAGCACGATGCTTCGACAACCAATCCATACCAATAATGACATCAAAACTTCCTAACGTGACGGGTAGAAGATCTATGTTGAAAGGACGATTCAAAAAGTTTAACGTGCAACCGCGAATGATAGTCCTAATCCTCTCTATGTTCCCATTAGCTAACTCTACATCATAACCAATTCCTAAGGCCATCGGGGGTTTCTCTAGTAAGGGTGTAAACTTAGTAGACACAAAACTCTTATCGGCACCAGTATCAAATAGTATGGAAGCATAACGATTATTGAGAAGGAACGTACCAGTAATGACGTTCGGATCTTCTCCTCTCTCGTTCCCAAGTGCATACACTCTTCCATGAGCAGCTCCAGCTTCCACACGTTGGTCCCCATTATCTTGTCGTCCACGGTTTCCTCCAGCTCCACGGTTTCCATTATTGTACCCATTACCACCCGATCCTTGATTTCCTCGGTTCCACGATTCCCTACACTCATTCCTATAATGTCCCTTCTTTCCACATCCATAACAAGTAACATTTGCCTTACTCATCGTTTCAGGAGTAGCTTGAACCATAGCAAGTGGTCGAGCTCTACAATCCTTAGCTATGTGTCCCATCCTAGAGCAATTCTTGCACATCACAGTACATCGTCCAGAATGATTCTTATAACATCGGTTACACTTGGGTGCATCTCCATTGTAGCTCTTCTTATCTCCATCTCCCATAGCATAATCGCTAGTAGTTGTTTGTCGCTTGTTTCGACGATCATTACCCTTAGAGTGATTATCCCTCTTCCTCTTTCCATTCTTGTCTTTCTCAGCTCCTTCCAATGCCAACGAGTCCATCAATTGTTGAGCGATCGTGATAGCCTCATGAATGTTTTCAGGCTTAGCAGAGATCACATCGTTCCTTGTAGCTACCGGCAACCCATCGGTATACCTCTCAATCCTTTGTGTCTCAGTCCTAACCATATCGGGACAAAGTAAGGCTAACTCTCGATAACGGCGATTGTAAGTTGCCATATCGGTACCTTTCACCTTATGGTTCCAGAATTCAATCTCCAGCTTCTCAATCTCATTTCTTGGGCAGTAAGTCTGAATCAACAAAGACTTAAATTGCTCCCAAGTCATAGCATAAGCCACATCACTTCCAACCGAATTACGACAATTGTTCCACCAAGTTAAAGCTTCATCCTTAAAAGTAAAAGAAGCAAACTTTACCTTCGCATTCTCCGCATAACCACTGACATTAAACACTGACTCAGTCTTCTCTATCCACCTGACCAAGTAGACCACTCCTTCAGTTCCACCAAACTCAATGGGTCCACAAATTTTAAACTCCTTGTAGTTACATCCATTAGCACGAACAGGTGGAAATTTTCCAGCATAATTGTTGGAATGGTTTGACTCAGCTAGTAGCTCAGCAACTCGTTCCTCCACAAGTTGATTGATCATTGCCTGATCCACAGTAGGTGCATTAAGTGGAACATGATCATTGTCTCCCTGAATATCAACATTTTGATTCCTGTTGTTGCGGTTAGTAGTGTCCAGGTTATCAGGAGTAGGGGTCTCAACATTTCGAGTAGGACGACGTCCTTGACGACCAGGGGTAGTCGTTGTAGGACCAGTTCTGGTAGCTCTAACAGGGTTTCGTCATGGGGCCATTGATCTGAAACATCATACAAGTTCGTGAGTCTCCGATAGAACTTATCATATGCTCAACAAGAATTAAATCAACGAAGCCAAGTCATGGAAAGAATATCAACAATACACCGTAAAACATCAATAAGGTGAATAGGAACTCAATTTCCACAATATCCAAAAACCACATAATACCATATAATAATAACCATCAACCATACAATAAAGATCCAACATCGTTCCAACTACCAAAATAGGATAACTAGCTTTTCCAACCGAACACTCCTCGGTTAAGAAAGCAACAAGTTAACATAGCTCAAACATCTAGCCACGATGCTGGCGGAGGCTCCTCAACTCCTGCCTCAAGCCATCAAGATCTCTCCATAATGATCCTAACTCCACACTATGTGTGTCGCTGTCTCTCTTGAGGTCAGCCACCTCCTTCTCCAGCTCGGCATTCCTTTGCCATAACTTGCGGTCGGCCTCTCGAGCTGTAATAAAACCTCGCTGTAAACTCTCAATCTGCTCGTGAACCTCCATCAAAACTCTCCTCATCTCTGTCGACCTGCCCTCAACTACAGTCATATCAACTCTCAAATCCGCTATAAACTCTCCAATAACCCTCTCAAGTCGATCAGATAATCGCGAGATCCTCTTGCCCTGTGCAGTAATCTGAGCCCACATCCTACCAGTCTCACCTAACTCTGCATGCTCAGCAGAAACCTCAGAAGGTGCATCCGACTCAACGGGACTACCAGGTGGTGAATCAAACAGAAATGGATGATCAGGTGAAACAGGCTCAATCGGATGTATAGGTGAATCAGGCTCCTCAGCCTGAGCTGACGGCACTAACAGATAATCATCATCAGGCATCTCCTCCTCCTGAGGGTCATCCTCCTCCTCAGGGTTATCATCATCACCCTGCTCAGCTTCCTGAGGGTCATCAGCCTCATCCTCACCCTCGTATTCCTCCTCCTCCTCATCGGAAGAGTACATCATCAATCGTCGTCTCCTAACAGGTAAACCATGTGGTGAAGGGGTAGGTGATCTAGGACGATGACGCAATGATGCAGGTGGCGCCTCTGACAGAAGAAAGTGAGCATCTATCTGTAAAGGTGGTGAAGTAGGGCGTACCGACACACGTGCCATAGCTCGGTGGGCAAAACGTGGAGCCACACGAGCCAAAGCCTGATGAAGTGTAAGCTGCCTCGATGTACCTGCGTAGATGCAGCAGGTGGTACTGAAGTAGAACCTATCGGTGTCACAGTAGCTGAATGCATGGCAACCTGGTAAGGGTCATCAGGAGCCATGGTGAACTGTGCTGGAAATACCGGTGCAGTAAGAATATCCTCAACAACATCGGGCGTACGGGAGGCCATAGTCTGTGACAACGGCGTAGGGTAGGTGTAAGTGTTTCAAAACAACTAAACCGCGAACTCAAAATACCATATCAACATCATCATATAATCCCAAATCATATATAACCAAGAAAGATTTAAAATACCGCATTACTAAAATCATTCGTAAAACAATTAAGCCATATAATTCCTCAAAATGCCATCATATCACTAAATCAATAAACCTCAAAACCTTAAATCATCTCAAGAATCCCAAATCTATCAATCATCTCAATAATCTCATAATACCTCACTAATAACAATAATGCTTCGGCTTGGCGGGCTGGCGGGCAATGGTCGAGGATCGTTTTCTATAAAAATCGGTTATAGTTTAGGTGTCTATTTACCTAGTTCTCTATAACCTGGCTTTGATACCAATCTGTAACACCCCCAAAATTTGATACAGCGGAAGACTCGACAAGCTTTCGGGGTGCTACGGGGATTGGTATCCATTCAAAGTCATGAAAGAACGAGATAAAGTAAACATAAGAAAAACACAACCGAAACGGGTTTTAAAGTTTACATGTATCCCAAGAATTATCCAAAGTAAGGCCCAAAAGAAATAAATATAGGTCCACAATAGTTTATCAGAGTTTTAGAAAATAGATCCATAACCGGGTGCCATTGCCAAGCCTCCAATCCAAGCATCCAAAGGACATCACTTAATTACCTGAGAAAACGTGCTAAAAGTCAGCTTTCGCTGGTGAGATCATAGGTTTAAATTCATAATTCAATATAATGGACATATACGCAAAACGCTTGCTAGCTAGACTAGGCCTCAATCATCCAACCAAAATAATCCAACCAAATCAAATCAACCCTATAGGTGCACACTATAGCCCAAATCAATCCAATCAATAGCTTACCTAGCTCAAGTCTAGGCCTCGCTCTATAATCAATCCAATAGCTTACCTAGTTAGGGACTAGGCCTCGCTCAACAACCAATCAATAGCTTACCTAGTTCGGGACTAGGCCTCACTTAATCCTACCTAGTTCTATAAGCATAGCAAGTTTTAAATAAATAAAGTGATAATAGTCCACATAAAACATTTGCACGTTTCTCACCCCAAGTATTGAAAACAAAGTTCAAGAGTAAAAGTGGGGCTATGACTTACCTCAAGTCCAGAAAATCCTCAAAAGTAATCGATAGATGAAAGACGTAAGCAAACTCAAGTAACGGCAACTACAGACTCGGCACTTCCTAACAATATCAAACTCGTTCAGAAATCATTTCCTCAGAAATCAAATATTCCAATTCCCGAACGTATTCCGTTTTACTTTCCAAAAATATCCATTTCTCGAATTAACTTCATATTAATTTGAAATTCGACGTTTGGTATCCATATGGGTGAAGGGTCGACACAACTCAAACCAAAAAGCCACAACAAACGAAATAATAAACCAATTATAGGTCTAATATTAGCCCAACATATTATTTAAATAATCATCGAAGCTTATCAAATCCGTCGATTTGGTAATCTCCCATATTTATTTACGTAATATATCGTTCCAAAATTATACCCAACCTAAAGCACATAGCACAAGGAATTCTATTTGGTATATATCGTAGTCCTATAAATTCCCTATATATATCGTCGAATTGGCCAAATTCCACAAGATACATAGTAATTTATTACCCTAAAACATATACCACAACCTATGGGCATCGTAGGATACGATGCCCATTAATATACTCATTTTATATAATCAAATAACTCGATCTAATCCGTCGATTAAATAAGTCACTTGCTATAGAAAATGTTTATATTAATCGTCATATATCCGTGACAACACAAAAGTCACAATATAAAGTCCACTTGGACTTTAAATAACCACAACTCGTATAACTCGATAAGTTTCTAAATTTATAAAAATCACGTTTTTAATTATTATTTACCCGACTTATTATTTCGCCGTTATTTGAAGTTATTATTTATAACAATAGTCCGACATTTATTACACTATTTGCATAATATAATAACTATCGTTATATTATTATAACGTTTACTCGTGATCGTTTTATTATTAATATACGCATATATATATATATATATATATATATATATATATATATATATATATATATATATATATATATATATATATATATATATATATATATATATATATATATACGTTTATCACGTCTATATACGTATATAAACGATTATATTCTCAATAATATTATTACGAGTATTATTTTTAATACTTGACTTTTAAATATTAATCGCGTCATAGAATTTGGTCACATGTCCGAGTCATGACTCTCGGCTCATAGTCCAAGTCCAATATAAGAATCAAGTCAAAATAAATATATCATCTCCGTCCAAATCAATCCCATATCCACGTGCTACAACATGTGGGTCCGACTACGGCACCCAACTAACCTATCTCCGTCATCTAATGACCGTCTCACAATCGGTCCCCAAGTATCCACACTCGACAACACATCTCCAATATATCTCGTAACCCAAATATGCCACTCAAGTCCAAAATAATAAATCCAATAAGTATCCATGGTCAAAACATCACAACCACGACAACAACAATAATAATAATCCGACAAGTAATAATATATCCGAAAACAAAATAAGTTACGGGTTGAGTTACCAAGTCAACCCGGGTCAATATAAGCCCGAAACAAGATACGGGAGTCTCACCCGAGACCAATAGGTCTCGGCTAGCTCTATCGAGCCACACCGAACCAAACAGCCCATTATGGGGTGTCTGCCGAGAACCAAACGACCACTAGGTCGACCCAAATATCACAAGCAAGCACCAAAATAATCAAGAATCATCAAATGGCCAAAGATGGCACATCCAAGACCCAAGCCGAGAACCATAGCTCTCGGTTGAACCTCGACCCATCGAAACAAATACAAACCCGGATACCAAACCTTTTCTTTAATTCATTTCATTCAAAACCCATAAAAATCTTTCGTTATTATCCATGAACTCCCGAAAAGAACCAAACCCGTGACCCTAGGTCACGGTTCGAACCAAAACACGAGCCAAGCTCAACCTACCTTCGATTCCCAAGACAACTCGAATGGATCTTCAAAAACCAAGACAAGAAATAACGATTTTGTGGTGATAATGTGGTGATTTTAATTCGAAAAAGGTGTTAGAGTGGTCCAAATCGCGCGTGGTTTGCACCAAAAGATAGATCGGAAGAAGATGGTTAAGGTGGTGGTGTTAGATTTGATGAGAGGGTGGCGGTGGTAGTGCGATTTGGGTGATTAAGGGGCGGTGATGGTTGATGTTGTGAGAAGAGAGAGAGAGTGAATATTGGTGATGAGGGTGTGGTATTTGCTTATGACCGGATCCACAAGGACGATCCAATTTACTCTTATTAAAAAAAAACAACACTTTTTAATAATAATAATAATAAAAATAATAATAATAATAATAATAATAATAATAATAATAATAATAATAATAATAATAATAATAATAATAATAATAATAATAATAATAATAATAATAGTGAGAGGTGTGGTGGGTTAAGTAGCCCGGTGTAAATACACGGGCCAAACCCGAAACCTTAAATAACCAAACAACTTTCTCAACCCGAACTCGTTCCAAAAAAAAATAATATCCGAACCAATATTAAAATATAATTAAAATTGTTAGGTTATCCTAGTGCTAGAGTCAATGTAGTGCCAAATAATGATCTCAAGAATAAATCATCACGAATGAATCGAACCAAACCATTAATAAACAATCAAATTCCATAAATAACGTACGATTAAAATCACGTTCCATTGTTCATAAAATATTTCTTCACAATAAACCTTTTCAAATATTCCAAAATTATAAATTTTAAAGTAATGCGGGTTTTCAAAACGGCTCCCTAAATTGCCATTTGTCACAGTTTACAATTTGATTGATTAATTAAATTAATAAACAGAAATGAAATGCGGAAATTAAATAGATTTGAATGCAGTAGGGAGAAAGTGTACTAGCCTAGTTGTCCATCCTATATTGCTACGACTATGTTTTCTAATTAAGCTTTCTATCGCTTCAAGTGGGGCATAAGATTCACTAGACTCCTTTGGTCAATTCGTCTAGCCTATCTTTCTAGAATCCTACTAGGACACCAAAGGTCTGGATCCTTATGGCTATCAAAGCTTAGAGGCAGACTAATTTAAGTCATTAAGTGCCACTACATGCTAGATTAATTCTTTGTGTGATCTGGCCTCTCAGATCTTAGACCACACATCTAACTTCTTAAGTTCATCCAACCCGGAGGGTGATCCTTTGGTCAATTCACACACAAGGGATTTGGTAGTCCTTTGGTAAATTCTTACCAACCGTCGCAACCTACTACTCTAGGGTTCTTTAGTCAATTCTGCTAGTGTAATACGTACAACCGGTCTTCAAAACTACCGAAACTAGAGGATCTATCGAATAACTAAGCATGCACACACTATAAGCAATAATAAAAGCATGAAAACATAATCAAAACAATGAAGGAATCATAACTAGGCTAGTACCAAAGGTGCTAAGCCGATCATATTAAAAGTACAACGGATTCAATGTTTTGCATGTAAATGAAATACATGGAATCGTAAATGTAAATTGAAAACAAATCGCTAAAACTTATTGATGTTATGTCCTTATCTCTCCCTTGGAAAATGCTCCGTTTGCTGTTGGAGATCGTCCTCCTTGATCCATACTTCGTTCCCTGACTTTTGGTGGTGTGAAAGATGTCTTAAACGCAGGAAACAGAGCTGGTATTTATAGGCCGTCAAAGATACAACTGCTGGAGTATTTTCTTTATACTGGTTATGAGATAAACATGTATAGTCGGTTAGATAACTATAGAGAAGATTCTTTAGAGATTTATCTTGTATAGCAAGTCGTTGTAAGCCAACTAGGACTCCTTAGCCTATAAAAGGAGGTCCTAGGGCATAGAGTTAGATACGTATCATTAGAAAGTCGATTAACTTCAAGGTTGTAAACCTAATACTCTTTGATTATTTGTATAAATATATTGAAGTGTTTTGTGATAATAATTGTGATCTTTATTTAAAGTTCTTCTTAAGATTAAACACAAAATTTCGCATTTTGTTTAAAAGAGTCTCAAGTCGGTTTCTATACCTAGTTGTTTTAGATCTATCTAAAATAACTAAATCTTTACAAGCTAAAGAATTCGATCAAGTGCTTAACTGAGATCAACAAGTGGTATCAGAGCTTGTGATAAAAAAGAACCTGTTTTAAGCTTAAGGTTGTTCAACTTTTGCTGAAAACATGGAGTCAGAATCTACACACATGGAAACTGCATCAAAGGTACGTATGCTAAAGTCTGGTGAATATGAGCTATGGAGAATGAGAATTGAGCAATGCATTAAGATGATCGACTACTCTATGTGTGTAACACCCCTAAAATATCGCAGCGGAATGTAATATCATTGGGGTGATACTTATTAGTACAGCAGTCATAATTATAGAAAACGACTCTAAATGAGACGTTTTTAAAAGTTTATCATTCGATCAAAATAAAATCAGAGTTACAAGAGGTCCCAAGTTGTTTTAGGGTCCAAGACACATAAACATAAAGTTTATAAATTTTTATCGAATGATATTATTATGCAGGCCATCAAAACATTCTCCGTGCGTCTTCGTGCTAGCCAAATACCTTAGAAACCTAAGATAAAACATGCTAAAAAGTCAACACAAAAGTTGAGTGAAATTCATAATTTTATATTAGGTTTATATGTATAAAGAATGGACCACAAGAATTCCAGTTTATGAGATAATTGATAAAGTAGTTATTATTGCACTAAGCTCATGACACGTAAAATGTTAACAGTTGGTATCATAAAGATGATAATAATAATGCCCTGGTAGGTAATTTGCCATTTACCTAGTTACTCAAATATAGTGCGTTTGCGGCATTTTAACTGACCACACAAACAGGATTCGTCAATCCCAATAGGCCTATTCACAATATTCGCGTTCATATGGAAGTGATTAATGGTTCATGATATGAGGGACTTATTTGGCAATAGTGGTACTTAGGCAATAATACATTCAGGTAAGCATACCAGTTCAAAATACTTGGGTCCAAATTGTAAAATAGCATGTATCTCCCCCAATGGGTTTATAAACAGTTTAAGAGTTAAAGTGGGGCTATGAACTCACCTTAGTAAAATAGTAATCTGGAAAAGTAATTCAAAGTATAGAAGGTGATGGCTCCAACACACGCCCTAAGTGAGTATTGTTCGACTTAGTAAAAACTGTATGAAATGCAATATGTGTGAAAGTGTTTCCTAGACTTTGTATCACCATGATATGTTTGTGCTTTGTTTTATAAGTAAAAATACATTTTTCTCAAGTTATGTATTTTTATAAGTTTTGACACTTTAACAATTGTTCTCGTGTTTATTAGTTTTAATAGGCTCGTTTTTATCTCAACTATTTACAATAATACTCTGCTAGAGCTTATAAAATATTTCGGCATGACCCCGTTTGTAAGTTCGTACTTTACCAAATTTTATCTTTATCCGGAAAACGTCCCAATATATATTTACCAACTTCATTAACCAACCTTTACTAGCATTACTTCTATTAGCCAAGTTTTATCCCAAATCTCAAGTATATATACTTACTAATAAACTGCAGTTTTTATATAAGAAATATGGTTTTTTGACGTAACTTAAATATAGTGCATCTTTCTCATTATAAGTCCGTTTTAGGTGGTTCAAACGGCCACGTTTAGCTTATAGTCTTTAGTTTTTATTTCTTTATTCTAATGTCGAAATTTATATGTCCAAATAAGTATATTTTCTGTTTTAGGACAGCGAGTTATAAAAATGTGTATTTCGTCATTAAAACTAGTTTTTCAACCGTGAACACAATCATAAGCTATATTTAGTCCTTTCCACATATTTGTCACTACTCTCCATCAACACACATTTTTCAATTACCAAATTATCTCATTGTATCCTAATAGTAATATAAACATAATACTTCCAAGGTAAATCATAAATCAACTATAAGTTTGTACATAATGATTAAACATAAAATGAACACAAACATGGTGACACAAGAAGTCAAGTATGTATGTATATGTATGTCGAATGTATATATGGGTATATCAAGAACTTACAATAGTTTTGGTGAAAAGAGCACAAAAACAAAGATCAAGATCACTAGAACCTAAAATCACCAATAAAAACCCAAGCTTCCAAATCTTTGATAACCCTTTTAAATATTCCATGAACACCTTTGCCAAAAAAAAAAAAAAAAAAAAAAAAAAAAAACTGATTAAAGAGATTAGTGAAGTTTTTGGATGAAATAAACCAAGTACTAATTAAATGTACTTTAGATCTTCATCTAGAGCACAATAACAAGTAATAAAACAAAGTGAATGGTGAGATTGTTTGTGTGGTTCACGACCGAACCAAGGAAAAAGAAAAAATGAGATCTATTTTGATTTGCATGGGAAGTGAAATGAGGTGGTGATAAGTTTAATGGTAAAGTATAAAAGTAATTTACACGACATGTGTATGTGCATGCCAAACGTGGCATAGGTGAAAATGTGGTGTCAAGTTTGTATAAATCTTGTGTTTATTTTGTTTGATGTGGTGTCAAGTTTGTATAAATCTTGTGTTTATTTTGTTTGCACGAATATTATGATATTTAATTTAAAAATCCTTTTCATTTTTTGATGATAACAAATATGTAAGTTACAATATACGTAAAGTGTTTAGGTTACTTGTGATCATAATTCATCTATGCATTCATATGTCAACAAGCCTCGACATCTCAACGTCTCGAGTATGCTTTAACAATCACTAAAAGTATGTACAAACAAATGTCTAATACATTTTATGATCAAAAGGATTTTATGTAGACACAACAAATTTTATAAAATGTCATAAACATTTTATATATTTTGAAAAACACTTTTGGTAAATAAAGAAAAATGTTTAATTTATAATAAATATATAAATTCAAAATTTTAGCAAAAAACAGTTAAAATTTCACTAGATAAACCTTCCCCAGAAAAAGACAAAAAAAGAGCCGTTTCTGTCTGGGCGGCCCCCTTAATTTTAAGGAGGCCGGCCACCATTTAAGGGGGCCGGCATGCTCCTTTTCCAGAAACGGCTGCCTATAAATACTGGATCATTTCTGCTATTTTTTCTCACCTTTTGTACGAAAATTTTCAGTCCCAATACTTTTAAAACATCTTTTTAAATCATTTGATCATAAGATTATAAGTCAGTGTTTCAAGTGATCCAATCATTCACCACTAAAAGTGCAAGAGAAGAATCCTCCCTATCATAAAGCTAAAGATATATTAGAGTCTAGTTAGTGTTGATGTGAAGTTGTGAGTTATGTATGTATATGTAATAAGTAGATCAAGATGATCTTACTTAGTAGTGATTCAATGAGTGAGTAAGAAGTAGTGGAAAGAAGTAGTAGTATGGAAAAGACATGTAGTTGTGAATAAGTAGGTGTGTGAATAAATAGTGGAGTATAGAAGAAGTTGTGAAGTAGTCGTGAAGTCGTGAAGATGTCGTGAAGTCGTGTAGAAGTTGTGTAGTGATCGAAGTTGTGAGATTGGTTCTAGCTACGATTAGGACTTGACATTTAGCTTAGTGTCATTAATAGGTGTAAGCAAAAGTTGTGTAAGGTTTTCTCCGCCAAAAGGGAGCTTGTTGAGTAGTGAAGAAAACTCTCGAGTAGGTGACTCGGGGAGTGGAGTAGGGCAAGGAAGGTGTCCTTGTAGCCGAACCACTATAAATCATCGTGTCCGGTTTGCATTTCTTTTCTCTTATCTCTTTTCATTTATTCTTGCATTTATCGCTTTACATCTATCCTTGCCTATATGTCTTAGTTGTTGCTTATATTGTTGTGATGTTGATTGTGTTGTACATAGAAGTTAATATTGTGATAGGATATATGATTATATGATATGGTCTAATGGACTTAGATGTATTATTCACGCTTCTCATGTTGATTTTAACTTAATCGATAATTTGATACAAAACGCTTTAAGATTTTAAAAGGAAAACGTATTCGCATAAAGATCAACAAAAGCTCCATTCATAAAACTAAGTTTTTGATAACTAATCCGAAAGCACACATATATAATTGATCATATTGATTATATGTTGTTTTCATAATAAACTCTAATTGAAAGTTTTTCAAACAAACAATTGAATAAATTCAAATCAATATTTCGAAACCAAGTTTTTATAAAATCAAAAAGAGGGAAAACTATTCAACCCCCCCTTCTAGTTTTCCACATATTTATTAGTTTAGTGATTAGAGGGTATAGTTTGATCCTGGTAATTGCTAACATTAAGCCCTTAAGTCACGAAACTTAAAACCGGATAACATAAAAATATAGTACTTATAAAAATATTAAAACTTGATAAAAAAAAAAAAAAAAAAAAAAAAAAAAAAAAAAAAAAACATTTTGATATTTCAGGTGATCCTTGAGCTTGTTGGGTGATTAATTATTGTTTAAAAATTAAACCCGTACACAAAATGTGTAAAGTTTAATTAAAAATGGAAAAGTAAAAATGCATATTTAAAATATGCTTGTAAGAAACAGAAATGCATAAAAATAATTATACTGAGTATTGTTTAGGTTTCGGTTTGAGTTAAATGAATGTGTAACAATAAACGCAGAATAACTTACCTAGTTGCTTGCAATAGTCAATTTACTTAAAATAAAAATAATAAGTAAATTAAATAGTTAAATAACGACCTCAAAATTGTGAATTGTTACAATGTAGGAGGTCATTGAGAACGGTGATTCTTTACCTGAAACTCCGACAGATGATAAAGGTGTAGTAACAAAAGTACGTATCAAATCTGCTGAAGAAAAAGCACTGATGAGTGCTCAAACACTCATCATTTTTGGTCAAATCTGAACTGCAAAACATACAAAAACACTCAGTAATGCATCAAAATACTTAAAATCTTTCAAAATTGTGTTTTATATATTTTAGATGCAAAATGAGTAAAAACAGATGAAAAACGTACAAAGTTTGCAAAATTGGCAGTTTCAGTCCCCCAACTTTCATAAAATGTCAAAACTAGTCCCTGGTCATTCAAAATATGGAAAATTATCACCAAAGGTCCTTTTAAAATCATAAGTTATCATATTTAGTCATTTGGTGAAAAATCTCAAAAGTTTTGGAAATTTACAATTTTGGTCTGATGGATCTAAACACCTTGAACTTGTGTTAGATTGATACTTTGAATTATATCACTAAGTATGCAAAATCTACTTAGTAACACTTAGAAGTTTGATTGTGAGTAAGACAGTTGTATATAAACAATGTATGTAAACAAACAATTAGCTTCAATATTATTAATGATAATAATACGAGTGATCTTGATATCACTAGGGTTACACCTTGAAGCTCTAAAAAACGTATATCAAACCTTTAACCTAGGATCTCCTTTTATAGCACAAGGAGTCCTCTTCTACAAGATAAGTATAAAGCTAATAGAATAAGATATACACAAAATCTATTCTATATTTATCTAGACGCGTTTCCTAACAGTTATCTAATAAGCAGTGGTAATATATTGTTCTTGCAGTGGTAATGAGTTTCCACTGCAAGTACAATCTTCTGCAGTTGTAACTTCTTCTTTAGCTGTGGTAACTGTTAGCATAATTCCCAACAATCCTCCCCTAACTTATGATTAATACATAAATCAATAAGTTTCTTCAAGTAATCAATAAACATGAGGATATGGGAATTCTTCCAAACACTTATCTTCTTCTTAACTCTCTATCAGCTCTTACAGTTTGATCATAAATCCTTTGAAGCAAATCATCTATGACTTCAGTTCTTTCCCAACACCTAAGCTTCACAGTTCTCATCACATCCAATACTCCAGCTCTCAATGGATATTCTTTCTCAACCAGCATAAAGACATCAACTCCATCTTGAGTAGAAACATGATGCACAGAACTTGAATCATAGAATTTCCACAAGGTTCTTTGATCATGAGCTTCAAATCTCCAATATCTATCACTTGGATCAGGTTCATATAATCTTCTGAGGTGAACCCATAGTTCCTTAGCTTTGACATCAACAAGTTCTTCCTTCTTAAACTGATCTTGAACAATTTTCCACAAAGTATCCAAATCTTCTCT
This sequence comes from Artemisia argyi, assembly GCA_030686995.1. Taxonomy (NCBI): domain Eukaryota; kingdom Viridiplantae; phylum Streptophyta; class Magnoliopsida; order Asterales; family Asteraceae; genus Artemisia; species Artemisia argyi. The sequence goes on along the minus strand of CM060697.1, from coordinate 160,130,928 downwards.
ATCACAAGATCTAACAATATCTTCAAAATCTCTGCAAATACTTGTGACACTTCCAGTTCTGATGATCTTCCAAGCTACACCAAAACTATCAGAAAAGATTTCCCAACCAACTACTGGATATTTTGCTTGTAGAGGTTCAATGTTAAGCACATCAGTTTCTATGAACAACATGTTTGTAACTTGCTCTTCAGTTAACTTGCTAGGACCTTCTTCTTCTTGAGATGATTTCTGAGTCTTCAACTTCTTTGCTTCTTTTGATTCAAGACTCACTCCAGTCCTTTTTGTCTTCATAGATAATGGTTCTTGATTCATTGGAATGAATTTACTATCTTGTCTTTTGATTCTGTAGTAAATACCTTCAATCTGATCATGTGACATTCCTTTGAATTGACCCATCTTCATATTACCAACATGACAACAAAAAGTCTTCATCTCAGAGATAATATGTGCCTTTGTAAGTTTCCTTGGCTTCTTTTGACCTTTTCTAGCATCTCCAATGATTTGGTCAAGAGCCTGCTGATTTTTCATTAGAATGAAATCTTTAAGTTGAGCAGACCTTTGTTCTTCATCCAAGGTTGTATTTGCAATCAATTCAATAGCCTTCTTCCTAATTATTTGATCATTGTTAATTAAATAATCAATTTCTTCTTCTGTAGGCACATAGGTAAATTCTGGAGGTTTCTCATACATAACAGTTGGTGAGACACTTGAAATAGGTTCTGCCATAACAGCTTCAAGTTTATCCAACCTAGTTGCTTCCATGAAACTAGAAACTTCATCTTCCTTAATCTTTTTATTTCTTTCATACTCTTCAGCTTGTTGTTGTTCTGCTAACCTATGATCAAAGTCAATCTGAGCTTGTTCAAACTTAGAAATCTTTCTTGTCACTTGATCTGAAGCAATTTCAATAGCCTTTCCTTTAACTAATCTTCTTCTGACAGCTTCTTCCTCTGCAGTGGTAATATCTTGACTAGCAGTGGGAACATTTTCACTTGCAGTGGTAAATTGTTGATCAGTGGGAACTTGTTCTGCTTCAGTGGAAATTGGTTGAGCAGTTCCAACTAAATCATCAAAATTAAAACCTGCATCAGCATCCATATCTTCAAAATCCAATTTCCTCCCCTCAGTCTCAGCATCATCATCTTTTACTTGATCATCATCAGAATCAGGAAGCTCAGCAAACTCTTTATCAAAATTTTTTACTCCTCCCCTTAAGCTCTGCATCAATATTCCTCCCCTGTTTGGAAGAATCTCCCAAATCTTTACTAGAACTTGCAGAAAACTCATCTGAATGTGAAGATGATGATAATACAACCTGAGATCTTTTCTTCTTGAGATTCTCAACTTCATTCTGCAATCTGTGAATCTCATCCTTTAATGTCTTCAGCTCTGTGGCATGTTGTTCTTTAGTCTGTGCCAGATCTTTCTCCAGAGCTTGAACCTGCTTGACTAATTTTGTACAAATATCCATCAATTCAATATGTGACACACTGCCTTCATCACTTCCAGCTGTGTAACCTGCTGGGAGAGGTGAATCATGAGGCATTGATTCAGACTCTTCCCTAGTTGGACTAGGATGAAGCATTGAACCACCACTGCTTGTTCCTAAACCAAATGGCTCAGCAACATGCAATGTTGAGATGAAAGAAGTTGGCTGTTTAGACCTTCTCTCATAAGTGTGAGTGACTGCAGGGGTATGTTGAATTGGTGGAACAACAATAGTGGGTATGTTTTGAGATACAACTGGGATTGATGCATCCTCACCCTGTACTTGAGAAATTTTAGCAAGCATTTGAGGTAAAAGTGGATGAACCTGCCCATTCCAAAGTTCTGAAGCCTTATTCATATTTTGAAAAACTTTTGGCTTAAGAGTGGAAGGTTCATAAATTCTGTTGTGAGGGTGCAGTTGAAACTCATTTAACACTGCTTGCACAAACCTTGGATACATCAAAAATTTATATGTACTCTTTACATTGCCTTTCATATTATTAAAAATAAACTTTGACCAATTGAAAGTCCTATCTGTTGCCAAACAAACCAAAGGATAAGCCATGGTTGATGCAAATTGTTCATAAGATGTTTTCTTAGGACTTAGGCAATGTAGAAGAGTATGTATCAAAAATCTCCAATGGGGACAAAAACATCCTTTTCTAAAAGTGACTTTTTGATCTGATGTATCATACCCCATTAAAGCAATATTTTTAAAAATTTCTGAATTAGGTAATGTGATGATACCATTGAGATCATCCAATTGGAGAATTCTCCTCAAGGATGACTCAGTAACATCAATAGTTACCCCATCAACTGTGGCTCTTAAAGCATCCACAGATTCTTGTGTGTCTCCTTGTTCAAGAGTTATGGTCTCCACAGTGTTCCAGAACTGTTTGATATGAGAGACATAGATTGTGGGATTAATAGTTAAGGCATACCTTATGTGAGTTGTATTTAGAAAATCCACAATCTGATGAAAAACAGGGCCACTCTTCTCATTCGATTTTTGTAAGTAGGCCACTTGGTTGTGCTCCTCGACAAACTTTAGAATCGCCATGATATTTGTGAAAAAGAGAATGAAAGTGTTAGTAATCAAGATAAAAATCAAGCCGTATAATAATGAATTTATACTAATAGGGTTTGAGGAGGTTGCGCAATGTGAATTATCTTTAGAAAGAATTATCTTTGGAAAAAGAATAATTTATAATAAGTAAGAAGATAATTCACAAAAGATTTACCCTATTAATAAGGAAAGATGGTTATTTTACAACGGCTAGTAAAAAATTAGATTACTGACACAACAGTTGTAACGGCTAGTCATCAGTGGAAAAATTACTCTTGCAGTGGTAACTGATGAACTAGCAGTGGTAAAATTTTCACAAAAATATCAAAGAGCAGTGGTTAATAAAACATGAAATTTAGCTGCTCTTATCATAGTTTTTAGCAAACTACCAGCTATCAACGGATTTGATATGTCTTTACCATTAGCCGTTTGCTATGGACTAGCCAACTCTTGATCACATGGATGTATGGTGAGTTGATAACCTAGTTTTTGGTAAACTATCAACCATAAACGGATTTGATTAGTCATTACCAGTAGCCGTTTGCTCTGGACTAGTTGATTCTTATGTTGATTAGACATGGTGAATCAATAACCATTTGTTGTGTGTCTATGATACACACCTTATTACTCCAATGACTCCAAGAATATGGGTTGTATGCAACAACTTAAATTAACCCATAAAACTTAACTCAAAGTAACTTTTTAACCAAGTTACTATTCACAAAAATATCTTCCAAAAGTCAACCCGATAATTACCAAATTTACTCCTCCAACCTACCAAAACAAGTAGGAGTAAATATCCTTCATTAATTAGAATTCGACCTTGACTTTGCATATAAAAGGGGGCTTAACTTCTTTTATCTTTCATCAACAATATCCTTCAAGAAACATAATCCCATACAGCATCATGAGTTGGTTTCCACTTATCTATATCTCCTATGATGATTCTTCTGATGAGGAAATCAGCTACTACTCAGATTCTGAAGAACTGTCTTCTGGATGGAGTGGATATTTTCCACCAAAGTCTGCAACTGCCTCATCTTTAAGCATGAAGCCAAATAAGAAGATATCAGCTGATCCTGCTCCATCTCTTGAGTTTTATTCTAGCTCTTCATCAGATGATGACAATGACCCAACTTTTGATCTTTCCAAGGAACTCCCAAAGGCTCTTACCACAACATTGACATCTGCAATAAACAACATGAAGTGGCCAGCTGTAGACAAGCCTACTCAAGCACCAAAGCCTCCCAAGCAAGTTCTGGGACTTGCTTGTCCAAGGAAACAACTCTCTTTTGATGACAAGAGAAAGAAAATTACCAAGGGCAAGCATCAGTATGAGGGAAAAGGAAAGAAACCCATGGAGTAGGGGTTAGGTTGTAGGTTCATGTCAGATGTGATGGTTTTCTTGTCTAGGTGATAGTGTTTTCATGATGGTTGTGATGTACTCTTGCTTAATAATCAATAAAAGTACTCTTCTGATCTTACTATTATCACCAATCCTTTCCACTGTTGTATGTTAATTACCACTGTGTACTTGATAACTCTGCGTACAAGTTAGTAGAAAACCATACATACAATACAAACAATATTAGTACCTAAAAAGTATCCTGCAACACTGAAAAGTATTTAGACATCAAAAGTTTATGGATTTAGCATCCCAATACCTATTACCAAGTATTGAAACCTACCCACATCAAGCCCTTTTGTTAATAAATCAGCATAATTGTCATCAGTATGAATCTTGACAACATTAATAAGCTTTTTCTCAAAACAATCTCTAATAAAATGATGTCTAATTTCAATATGTTTAGTTTTAGTGTGTTGCACAGGATTTTTAATAATGCAAATGGTACTACTATTGTCTATATAGATAATGGTGTTCATGAAATTGTACCCATAGTCCAGTAATTGATTCTGAAGCCAAAGGATTTGAGCACAACAACTAGCAGCTGCAACATATTCTGCTTCAGTGGTTGAAGTAGCCACCATAGTTTGCTTCTTGCACTGCCATGACACCAATCTACATCCAAGAAATTGACATCCTCCAGTAGTTGATCTTCTATCCAAACTTGCACCAGATGATCAATGGTATTGAGAATAGTAACATGACACCCAAATGGCCTCATAAACTCCAAAGTAGGAGGCCTTCCTCTGAACAACTCATAAGGTGTCTTGTTCTTTGTTTTGATCACTAAAACTCTATTTTGAATGTAACAAGCAGTGTTAACTGCTTCAGCCCAAAAAGTTACTGGTAGCTTGGAATCAGCTAACATGGTTCTAGCAGCCTCAATTAGTGTTCTATTTCTTCTTTCAGCAACTCCATTTTGTTGAGGAGTTCTTGCAACACTAAATTCTCTTTTAATACCTTTATCTCTGCAGAAATCATCCATAACTTTATTCTTGAACTCTGTCCCATTGTCACACCTGATGATCTTGATTTTCTTTTCAAATTGATTTTCAACTTGAGTGATGAAAATCTTAAGGATGCCTGTGGTTTCATCTTTGGTACTTAAAAAGAAAACCCATGTGAATCTACTGAAGTCATCAGTTACAACAAGACAATATTTATTTAAATTGATGCTGCTCACAGAGGTAGGACCAAACAAGTCCATGTGCAGCATAAAGAGTGGATGATTGATTGAATTGAATGCCTTGGTTTTGCATGAAGCTCTGTGTTGCTTTCCTTTGAGACAGGCAACACAAGTTTGGTCATTTTCAAATCTTTTTTCTGGTAATCCTCTGACAAGGCCATCTTTCACAATCTTGTTGATGGTCTTAAAGTTAACATGACCAAGTCTTCTATGCCAAAGTATTGATTCATCCAAAGTGGCTTTAGCAATCAAACAAGTAGCATCATTATTAGCCACTATGTTCTGCATATCAATGCTATACAAATTTCCTTTTCTAGGGATTTTAAGCAAAATATCACATTCTTCTGGAAGCTTATAATCCTTAGATAAGATATAGCATTCATCTTCTGTGAATAGAACTCTATGCTTTTTGTCACACATCTGTGACACACTGAAGAGGTTGTACTTGAGTTCTTTCACATACTGCACATCTTCAAAATCAATGTTTCCAGCCTTGATTGTTCCTTTGCCAGAAACTTTGCCACCAATTCCTCCTCCAAAACTGACAAATTGTCCATCATAAGGTTGAAAGTCTGAAAGATAAGACTTATTGCCAGTCATGTGCCTGGAACATCCACTGTCTGAGTATCCTTGATCATTAGTAGTCTTTGAATGTCCCTGCACACAAAATAAAAGAATTAGTTCCTTTTGGGGACCCAAGCCACAAATGACTTGGATCTGCCTCGTGTATCAATATAATTATATCTATCAAAGGTCATTGATACACCATTGGGATTGTTTGAGGTGATGGTTCTTTTTGGTTTCCATTCCCAACATGCTGAGGCCTTAACAGCATTTCCCACATTTACCCTTTTCTTGTTAACAGACCTACCAGTGGTAACCTTTGGCCTTGCAGTGGTAACTGCTGCCTTAGCAGTGAAAACTGCTGGCTTAGAAATTTTAGGTACCCACTTCTGATTATGGTTACATTTCTTTTCAAAATAGGTCTTTTTCCCTGTTTGAGTAGATTTAACAAAAGTAGTAACAGGGGGCTTAGGGTAAACTCTGTTATTATGTCTGGCAGTGGCAACTGCTGATCTAGCAGTGGAAATAGGTTTGATGCCAGAATGAAGCAAAACATATCTGGGAATCATCTTGCTAAGTGGATTAGGGTGAGTCAAGTTATTAGCATTGTTTCTATTCACCCAAGTATTCCCAAACACTTCCCTTCTTCCCAAGTGGTAGGTACAGTCTTTAGCTAAATGGTCAAAGCTACCACATATATGACAGGGTTTGTTATTGAACACAAAGTCACTACCAAATTGCCTAGATTTGACATGATTCCAACTCCTCATATTGCCTCTGGGAGTTGGTGATCTACTTCTGTACATTTCTGTATATCTAGTAGTGGGCCTAGTAAAGTTAGGTTGTGACCTAGGCTTCTCTTTGACTACCTAAGAAATACCTTTCTTAACCTCCACTTTAACATTTTCAGGAGTACTAGGTTTAGACTCAACATTCAAACTATCATCTTTAAGAAATGAGTCACTGGCACTATCAAATATATCAACCTCAACCTGAACCTTTTCAATTTCAACTGGTTTAACAAACTTTGGTCCATAGGTCATAGGTAGATCCTGAAATTCTTCTAAACCTGTGTGAGCTAAGTCAATACCAGGAGGTGCTGGAACACCTCTTAGAGGTGGTGGAACAGTTTTGTATCCAAGACCTGATTTAGCTTTGCTCACAATTTGGGCTTCCCAAATTTTGTCAATACTCTTTGATTGATGATCCAGTGTTTGCTTAGTTATCATTATATTCTCACTAGCCACTTTAACCTTTTCTAGTTCTTCTCTAAGAACCTTATTAACAGCAACCTGATAATCTAAGTCTCTTCTTAATACTGCAATATCATCATTGAACTTAGATTCATTAGCCCTATAATGCTCTAATTGAGTTTCTAAAACACTTAGGCCTCTTTTATGATTTGATAGGTTATAATTAGTATGAGTTAACTCAATGTGTTGCTCATTAAATTGTGCTTTAAGTTTCTCATACTCTTTTAAGGCCTTACAAGATTTAGAACAAGCATTATCAATTTGTACCTCAGAGTCAGAAAAAGCCATTAGTGCCACCATTGCAGACTCTGAATCATCTTCCTATTCCTTAGTCATAAAGCTCCAATCAAAGCTCACTCCATCAATAGCCAATAGTCCCTTTGGCTCATCAGTAGTAGGTTCCTTCTTCTTGTCCTGCTTGTACCAAGTTGACCTGTTGTCAGACTTCCTTGGCTTCCTACACTCTCTGGCAAAGTGCCCCTTCTTATGACAATTGTAGCACTCCACCTTCTTCTTGTCAAAACCTACTGTTTCATTACCACTGATGTTGATCTTTCTTCCAGTCTTCTTCCAAAACTTCTTTGTCCTCAAGCTTAGTAATGCCACTTGCCATTTAATGTCCATCTCTTCCATATCATCTTCATCAATTTGATCCAGATCCTCATGATTGAGAATTGAACCACCCACTTGACTTGATATAAAGGCATAAAAGGTAGTATCACTAAGCCCTGCAATCTGTTTCTTTGAGCTAACAGTGGAAACACTTCCACTACCAGTGGAAACAGCAATGTTAGCACAGTCATCATCACTATCACTTTCTTCATCTGAACTGTCATCAAGAGATGATGATATAAGTGCTACACTTCCTGAACTAGAACTTATTTTGCCAGCTTTCTTCAGTCTTTGTTCAATAACTTTGAAGTTATTGTACAAATCATTAAGTTTCATGGTCTCCAACTCTGGCTTATCTTCCCACACAGCAACATTTGTTCCAAACTCAGAGGGTAAGCTTCTCAAGAACTTTAGATTAAGGTCTTCTCTTTCCACCTCAATTCCAAAAACAATGAGTTGAGAAACAATCTTTTGTAGCCTTGTGAAAATGCTATCAAGAGATTCATTACTAGATGAACCAAAGTTTTCATAAGTTTGCTTCAGCAGAGTCTTTTGAGTCTTCTTAGTGGAATCATTACCACCAAAAACTTCACAGATCTCATCAAAAAGCGTCTTTGCAGTCTTGAACTTGCTGAATGCTACAACTTGATCTCTGGAAAGTGTCATCAGCAACAGACCCCTGGCCTTCAAATCATTCTTCAGTTGAAGTCTTTCATCATTAGTAACAGGTCCAGTGTTGACCTTAATTACTTCCTTGCCATTAACCATCTCTGAAGTAGAACTTGGTTTGAAAGAATTTCCAACCATAATAATCTCCCAGAGTGTGTAGTCTTGGACCATAAAGAATTGTTCTATCATCAGCCTCCACATCTCAAAGTCATTCAACTTAAGCTTTGGAAGCTTAGCAGCAATGTTTGAGTTACTGGTTTCTGTCTCCATTGAGTCTTCTGAGTGAACTTGAGTCTTCTAAATCAAAGTATCAAAGCCTGGCTCTGATACCACTTGATGGATCTAAACACCTTGAACTTGTGTTAGATTGATACTTTGAATTATATCACTAAGTATGCAGAATCTACTTAGTAACACTTAGAAGTTTGATTGTGAGTAAGACAGTTGTATATAAACAATGTATGTAAACAAACAATTAGCTTCAATATTATTAATGATAATAATACGAGTGATCTTGATATCACTAGGGTTACACCTTGAAGCTCTAAAAAACGTATATCAAACCTTTAACCTAGGATCTCCTTTTATAGCACAAGGAGTCCTCTTCTACAAGATAAGTATAAAGCTAATAGAATAAGATATACACAAAATCTATTCTATATTTATCTAGACGCGTTTCCTAACAGTTATCTAATAAGCAGTGGTAATATATTGTTCTTGCAGCGGTAATGAGTTTCCACTGGAAGTACAATCTTCTGCAGTTGTAACTTCTTCTTTAGCCGTGGTAACTGTTAGCATAATTCACAACATGGTCCCTGGAGTTTCAAACTTTGACAGGATTGGTCCCTGGTGGGATATTTTTGAAAGAAAAATCATTTTGGGTCTTTGGGAAATCACAAGTTGGCAAATATGGTCCTTGGGTAAAATGTTTAGAGAAATTACAGTTTTGGTCCCTGTACTTTCAAATTTGACATAAAAGGTCCCTCGGATTTCAATTTTTGGAAATTAAAAATTATGGTCCTTTGATTATTGGTACTTGGCAGGAATTACCCTCATGATAATATTGGGGAATTACATTTTCAGTCCTTGGGATTTTCAGCATTTGCAACATTGGTCCTTGTGTATTACTATCTAACCAAATGGACCCTTGATTAATTAAATACCCAAAACCAAAAGCCTGATCCAAATAAACACCCCAAGCCCAATCCAGGCCCAACTATCCCACCCCTCTAATATTATACCCGGTCAACACCCCCAGGTCAAACCCCAACCAGAAACACTGTTCACCATCCTCCTTCCCTGGTTTCCCGCTCCTATGCCCCCTCCTCCATACCCTCCTTTTCACCAATCCCTCACCAACCCTTCATTAATACTTCTACCAATCCAGCCAACCCACCTCCTCATAAATGCCCTCACCCAATCCACTCAACCTGTCAAACATCTTTTCCCACCAAAACCCTATTCAAAGGCTGTGATCAAGTCAAGGCTATCCAACGGCTGGGAATAAGTGGGAAAGAAAAAGACAAGCTCTAGGGTGTATAAAAGAAAAGAAAAATGAAGAAAAGAGTATTAGTTAGTTTTAGAATAGCTTTCTAGTAGTATAGCTTGTCGAATTAGTATAGTTGTCTATTAATATTGTAATTTGTGGTTTAAAATCCCTGTACTAAGTATCTCTAGTCTGTTTGAAACTCAATTTAATCTTCAATTTTATAATTTTCAAGTGGAAATTTAAAATTCTTGTGTAAGTGTTAAAAATTGTTGTGTACTGTTTGTTTAAGCTCACTTAAGCTTAGCCTTAAGCTTTTTGAATGTTTCAAAGTCTTTTAGACAATCTTGTTTAGAAATAAGAAGAAATACAAAAGGAAAAAAATAATAAATAGGAAAAAAAAAAAAAAAAAAAAAAAAAAAAAAGAAGAAGAGAAGAGCAAGCATGGATGTGGTAATGGTTTAGTGCTCAGGGGAGCAGTAGGGTAGTATTAGATCCTTGTGGTGTGTTGATTTGAGCTATGGACTGTTGTAAGTAATTCTCTCATAAATTTTTATCAAGTTTGTATGTATGATCTTCTGCTATCATCTGTTGTTCATTGCTGTTTATTATTGCTTATTTCATGTATTTTGAGTTAAGTCAGTGTTTATATGGTTTAGATCCTTAAATTGCTTACTAAATCCCTTAAACAGTTACTTAAGGGGGTGTTTGGATCAGGGGATGATTATGTGTTTCAAAATATGCATTGTTGGTTAATCCCGTTTGGATATGATACACTAGGTTCATTTAGGTTATCTAAGTTAGAAACTACATGGGTTGTTAACTAAAAAGTCAAAAATCAAAAGAAACCCCCCTCACAGTTAACTGTGTGGGGATTTGAGATCCACAAACCCAAAAATCATAGTATAAGTTGTAGGTTTATACTTATTTGGTCTCACTTTAGCTTATAACATGTTTCTCAGCTTGTAGGATTAGATCAAAATTCAATATAGTCAAAATATCAAGTTTTCACTAAAAAGTCAAAATTGCACATTAGGAAAAATCTCAAAAATAGCATGATTTGTTTGGAATTTTGTGTAATGTTTTAGACTTTGAAACTTGTTTATACTTACAGCCCCCCAGCTCAACTTCATTGTCCCTGTGTTATTTCATTTTTACAATTTTTTTGGTGGGCCCCATTGCCCTCCAAAGTCACCTGCAGAGGGAGTGTTCTCCCCTGCATCAGCAAACCATCACACCACCACCACCTTTGGTGGTTGCTGCAGCCCTCCACAGTGGGACCCACTGCCTCACTCATGGTTCTTTGAACTCCCAAGCTGGGTGGCTTTCCATTGCACCCAAGCTTGTGCCCCTAATCAACTTTGTGGGCCCCCTAGACAGTCCTAAAGCTTGTCCCATTTTCAGTGTTTAAATAAGAAGTCAAGTGCTTAATTAGTGCTTATGGGCTTATCCTGTGAGCTTATTTATTTAAATCTTACTTAAACATGTCCCTTTAGCTTATTCAAACCTAAATCCACCCTTGGTCTCAGCTTAGACCTTATTTTAAAGCTTTTAGCTTTGACAGTTGACCAAAGTCAACTATCAAGCTTAAAAGCACTCATAGTGCTTATTTTTGATTTTCAAAAAAGTTGTTTTTATAAAAGTTTCATGTTTTTAGGTATAAAATAGTTTTCAAAAAGAAAAATCCAAAAAAAAAAAAAAAAAAAAAACAATTTAATTTCAAGTGATTGTTTCTATTTAATGTAATTTATATTTTTAATTCTCCTTTTTAGATTTTTGTTAAGCACTTAGCATTTTTATATTTTTCTTAAATCCTTTTAGGATTAAGTAATTTCAGTAATTTTTCTAGATTTTAATTTTGTCATTTAGTGTTAATTAGATTTAATATTAGTTTTATTAATAATTAATTAATATTTAAGTATTAAATAGAAAAATTAGTTTTTATTAAGCAAACCCTAGTTTATATATTTTTCCTAGCTTTTATATGTTATAAAATAAGTTTAGGAATTTTCTTATAATTTCTACTGTTCATCTTCTAGTTTTTATAATTTAAATAGTTTTATTAGTAATTATTTAATATTTAGAATATTAATTAGTAAAATAGTGTAAAAATATGTAAAACAAACTTTTTATAATTTTTTTAGGATTCCTGTGATGGTTAATTAGTTTTATTAAAATTTTCTTAATTTTCTAAGTCTTTTTAGTATTTTTAATAATTTTAATTAGTTTAATTAGGTAATTAATATAATTAGTATTTAATTAATTAAAAAAATCCACAAAAAGACAAAAAGACATATTTTTAATTTTAAAATTTGGTTTTAGTTATTTTATAATTTTAGAAATTTAATTTTTACTTTTTCTAGTATTAAAATGATATTATATTGTATTTAAGTATTTTAAATATTAATAATTAGTATTAAATAGTATTTAATTAATATTAAATAATTAATTAGTGTAAAAATTTATTTTCTTTTTCTAAAAATTTTCTTTTATCCTTTAGTTTGTAAAAAAGTCATTTTCACCCCCTCTGGGTTTTCAGAATTCAGTTTTCATTTTTTATTTTGTACGTTTACGTTATTTTAAATCTGAACGTACTCGTTTTTAGGTTTTAAACATTTATGTTTTTTCTAACTTTCCAGTCTTGTTGATATAGCTTATTTAAGCTATTTCCTTTCATAAATCAGTAGTGTAAACAATCTCAAACCCTTTCCTGTCCAAATTCACCCGATCACAGATCCGTTTGATAACCATTCACACCTCGTCGGGACATAACGACCCGGGGAAACACTATATTCCGCGGAGATTGATTCTAGGCAGTTTGACCTTGTTGACCATTCCCTGGTCAATTAGGTTGACCGTTTGGAGCCAATCAAATTTTGGCGCCGCTGCCGGGTAGGTTGTGCGCGTTATTCTAAAACGATTTTCAGATTAGTGAATCAGGATATACATCCATTGTATATTTACCACCCTTGTTCATATTATCTTCTTATTTTCATATAAAAACAAAACTGTTCCCGAAAACATTTTAAAATCAGTTTTCAACGAACACAAAAAACCCAAAAAGATTTTCTTTCCTATTTGTATATAAAATGTTTTCCAAAAACCACAAAAATATCCATCTTTACCCTCCTACCTTTTTGATTCTTTATCCCTACCCCTCTATACACATTTGATTATTTCTATGTCTCATCCACACTTTCTTATTTGGCAATGGTGTGGTAATCCTCACAATGGTGGTAATTGCCCCAGTTGTGGCATGGTAGAGTCAGGAAATGGGTCTGTCTATAACCAAGATCCCTATTCTTACCATGACATGACTGATTTATTCCATCAGCTACCACACCATGAGACTCAACAGTTTTACTGTTGTGTGTACTGTGGTGGTTCACACTACAGTTCTGATTGTCAATCGGGAAATACGCTTGTCTATGAGCAATTTCCTGATAACGATTATGACTCTAGCACAAACAACCCACAGCCACATCAGTTTTACTGTTGTGATTACTGTGGAGGTCCACACTTCAGCTCCGATTGTCAAACAAGGGATCAATTTCCTTGTAACAATTGTGACACATCGTATTATGACGAACCTCCACCTCAGCCAATTCCTCAAAGTCTTTTTCTTGATCTTTTGGATTTAGTAAAAGACTTGAAAGGAATTACACATACCCCAGATAATCCAAACCAAAAATCGATGGAAGAATTGTTAGCTGAAGAACAGGCTGCTAAAATAAATTCCCAAGATGCCTATGAAAGATCTATTAGGGAATCAATTGAAAAAGAAAAAGCAGCCAGATCTAGCTCTCGATTTCGTTTCATTCCTGATGACAGTGATGATGAAGATACACTTGATATTCTTCAATTTTATAAAGATTCATCAGATGAGATACCATCAGTTGAGATTCTATCTCAACCCACTGATATCACACCCGAGGTTCCCACTCATTCTCTGAGCATGGGGGATGAGCATCTTGACACTGTTCCTGAAAGGGAATCGGACGAATTCATAAAGTCTAGTGTTGAAGAACTTGTTCCAATCCCAAGAGAGTCACAGGGAAATCTTGATCATTTGTGTGATATCCCTCCTCCTCTTGTCTTCCCGACCGATCATGTTGAGATGTTCTCCGATTCTACTGATGACGATTCATTATCTTATGGAGACATCGTTTTTATGGAAGAATTACCTTCTAAGCTAGTTAGCTTAGAAGAAGAGAATGATGAGATTGACACTGAAATCAAGGATGAAGCACTTCGTGCAACATTATTGAATGTCGATCTCCTCATTTCTAAAATCGAGGTTTTCAATATGAAACCTATTTCATCTCCTATCCCAATTAAGGATAGTGACATTTTCTCCGATGATCCTATTCCGGAGTTTGAAGCCTTTACTTTTGATCATATGGGAGAGAAGATTAGTGGCAGTACCACTTCTCATTCTCAAATTTCTCTCCCCGAATATGATTCTTTCACCTTCGAGGAGTTCTCCAGTGAACTCACTCATATCATATCTCCACCGGAGTATGATAACTTTTACTTTGATCTAGACAAAGTTGATCTTAGTTTTCTGGAGGGAAATATTCTCAACCTTGAGAATTTGATTGATATCAAAATCCCAACCCTCCCACCCATAATATGTCTAGATCATACGAGCCTAAATGATGAGATTCATGATACACCAATCATGAATTCTCTTTCTGATGATGATGAGTCAATCTTGATTGTCATCAAGATCTTTCTTCCTTTCTTCACCTACCGGGTGACTTCTCCTGTTCTTCATTCCTTCGGGAATGAAGACATTATCTTTGACCCCGGCATCACCGCTTATAGTTTATACTATCTTAAGCTGGGATTATATCTCATCGGTGTGAAACTTTTACGTGCTTCAAATGTTTGTCCAAACATCTTGAATGAAAGTCCGATGGAGATTGTTTGTTCCACATCATGCTTCCCCAAGGACAAATGAATTCAGGGTCGAGTCAAGCTAGCGACTCGGTAAACAAAAACAGTAGCATGCTTATAGGGTTTTCACCCCAAGTGTGGGGGAGTTACCCTACTGTGGTTACAAATAAAGTGAAAAAATGGTGTTTTCCCCATTTAGCTTGTAATGTTGCCCTTCAAAGAGTCGGCATAATAGCCGGGACTTTGAATATTGAGGACAATATTCATTCTAAGTGTGGGGGGTATTCTAGCGAATTTTATCACATTTTACCGTCTAGTACCCCCGTTTTTGGCCAAAATCTCAAAAAATAAAAAAAAAAAATTCACTTAAGTTCAAAAATTTTTGTGGTTATCAGTCCGCCATGTTTAAGCGACAAAAGGATTGGCTAATCCAGGAGCAAACGGCTCATGGTAAAGATATATCAAATCCGTTTACGGCTTGCAATTTGCCCAATATTGTATGGTATCTCAACTCGCCATATCCTAAAAAGTGAAAGAGTTGGCTAGCCCGCAAGATTATGGCTTGTGGTAAAGGCAGTGGAAAAACCATAATTGGTAATCAGCTCACCAAGATGTTGACTATTCCATCAAGAGTTGGCTAGTCCAGAAGCAAACGGCTTTTGGTAAAGACAAATCAAATCCGTTAACAGCTGGTGGTTTGCTCAAAATCACATGGTTATCAAGTGGACCATAGTTCTTACTTGAACTGATACATTTGGCTACTCCAGAAGTAATGGCTTTTGGTAAAGAGATTAAAATCCATTAAGTTTTCAAAACAGTTATTGCTAGGGACTAGCAATATTTTAGTGTGGGGGATTGATGAGTGCTCAAACACTCATCATTTTTGGTCAAATCTGCACTGCAAAACATACAAAAACACTCAGTAATGCATCAAAATACTGAAAATATGAGTCGAGTTATTTTACAAACCAAACATTCCTCACATACCAAGGGACTCATCCTCACCATCCATATAAAAAGGAAATCAATGGTTGAGATTAAAAGCATTTTATTATTTCACCCATTTTTTATAATTTAAATATCTCTTAAACCGTTAATCGTTAAGCGAAAATAATTACACAATCGCGACGGGCATTTAATTATCTTTCTATAGACGGGCACTTTGATATACTTTCGAAAAAAAAAATCATTTTTTCACGTTTTTTTTTTCGTGGCCGGAAAAAAAATCATATATGATATTGCATATCATATATGATATTACATATAATATCATATATGATATCCTATATGATATTATATGTAAAATCATATATGATATTGCATATCATATATGATATGCAATATCATATATGATTTTACATATAATATCATATATGATATTACATATCATATATGATATGTAATATCGTATATGATATTATATGTAATATCATATATGATTTTTTCGGCCACGAAAAAAAAGGTGAAAAAAACGATTTTTTTTTTTTTTTTTCAAAAATATATCAATTAGCCTATCTATAGAAAGATAATTAAATGCTCGTCGTAACGGTATATATTTTTTTTTTGCTTAACGATTAACGGTTTGAAAGATATTAATATTTGAAAAAAAAGGATGAAAGTGGGTTTTTTAAATTGTTGGGATTAATCTCATCCATTAGATCAAATAAAGATGGAGGGAAGATGGAGGGTGGAGATTAGTCCCTTGGTATGTAAAAAAAGTTTGGTCCTCAAATGATCTTTACTCTAAAATATTTCAAAATTGTGTTTTATATGTTTTAGATGCAAAATGAGTAAAAACAGATGAAAAACGTACAAAGTTTGCAAAATTGGCAGTTTCAGTCCCCCAAGTTTCATAAAATGTCAAAACTAGTCCCTGGTCATTCAAAATATGGAAAATTATCACCAAAGGTCCTTTTAAAATCATAAGTTGTCATATTTAGTCCTTTGGGGAAAAATCTCAAAAGTTTTGAAAATTTACAATTTTGGTCCCTGGAGTTTCAAACTTTGGAAGGATTGGTCCCTGGTGGGATATTTTTGAATGAAAAATCATTTTGGGTCTTTGGGAAATCACAAGTTGGCAAATATGGTCATTGGGTAAAATGTTTGGAGAAATTACAGTTTTGGTCCCTGTACTTTCAAATTTGACATAAAAGGTCCCTGGGATTTCAATTTTTGGAAATTACAAATTATGGTCCTTTGATTATTGGTACTTGGCAGGAATTACCCTCATGATAATATTGGGGAATTACATTTTCAGTCCTTGGGATTTTCAGCATTTGCAACATTGGTCCTTGTGTATTACTATCTAACCAAATGGACCCTTGATTAATTAAATACCCAAAACCAAAAGCCTGATCCAAATAAATACCCCAAGCCCAATCTAGGCCCAACTATCCCACCCCTCTAATATTATACCCGGTCAACACCCCCAGGTCAAACCCCAACCAGAAACACTGTTCACCATCCTCCTTCCCTGGTTTCCCGCTCCTATGCCCCCTCCTCCATACCCTCCTTTTCACCAATCCCTCAGCAACCCTTCATTAATACTTCTACCAATCCAACCAACCCCCCTCCTCATAAATGCCCTCACCCAATCCACTCAACCTGTCAAACATCTTTTCCCGCCAAAACCCTATTCAAAGGCTGTGATCAAGTCAAGGCTATCCAACGGCTGGGAATAAGTGGGAAAGAAAGAGACAAGCTCCAGGGTGTATAAAAGAAATGAAAAATGAAGAAAAGAGTATTAGTTAGTTTTAGAATAGCTTTCTAGTAGTATAGCTTGTCGAATTAGTATAGTTGTCTATTAATATTGTAATTTGTCGTTTAAAATCCTTGTACTAAGTATCTCTAGTCTGTTTGAAACTCAATTTAATCTTCAATTTCAATCTTTCAGTTTATATTTCAATTTTATAATTTTCAAGTGGAAATTTAAAATTCTTGTGTAAGTGTTAAAAATTGTTGTGTACTGTTTGTTTAAGCTCACTTAAGCTTAGCCTTAAGCTTTTTGAATGTTTCAAAGTCTTTTAGACAATCTTGTTTAGAAATAAGAAAAAATACAAAAGAAAAAAAATAATAAATAGAAAAAAAAAGAAGAGAAGACCAAGCATGGATGTGGTAATGGTTTAGTGCTCAGGGGAGCAGTAGGGTAGTATTAGATCCTTGTGGTGTGTTGATTTGAGCTATGGACTGTTGTAAGTAATTCTCTCATAAATTTTTATCAAGTTTGTATGTATGATCTTCTGCTGTCATCTGTTGTTCATTGCTGTTTATTATTTCTTATTTCATGTATTTTGAGTTAAGTCAGTGTTTATATGGTCTAGATCCTTAAATTGCTTACTAAATCCCTTAAACAGTTACTTAAGGGGGTGTTTGGATCAGGGGATGATTATGTGTTTCAAAATATGCATTGTTGGTTAATCCAGTTTGGATATGATACACTAGGTTCATTTAGGTTATCTAAGTTAGAAACTACATGGGTTGTTAACTAAAAAGTCAAAAATCAAAAGAAACCCCCCTCACAGTTAACTGTGTGGGGATTTGAGATCTACAAACCTAAAAATCATAGTATAAGTTGTAGGCTTATACTTATTTGGTCTCACTTTATCTTATAACATGTTTCTCAGCTTGTAGGATTAGATCAAAATTCAATATAGTCAAAATATCAAGTTTTCACTAAAAAGTCAAAATTGCACATTAGGAAAAATCTCAAAAATAGCATGATTTGTTGGTAATTTTGTGTAATGTTTTAGGCTTTGAAACTTGTTTATACTTATAGCCCCCCAGCTCAACTTCATTGTCCCTGTGTTATTTCATTTTTACAATTTTTTATGTGGGCCCCATTGCCCTCCAAAGTCACCTGCAGGGGGAGTGTTCTCCCCTGCATCAGCAAACCATCACACCACCACCACCTTTGGTGGTTGCTGCAGCCCTCCACAATGGGACCCACTGCCTCACTCATGGTTCTTTGAACTCCCAAGCTGGGTGGCTTTCCATTGCACCCAAGCTTGTGCCCCTAATCAACCTTGTGGGCCCCCTAGGCAGTCCTAAAGCTTGTCCCATTTTTAGTGTTTAAATAAGAAGTCAAGTGCTTAATTAGTGCTTATGGGCTTATCCTGTGAGCTTATTTATTTAAATCTTACTTAAACATGTCCCTTTAGCTTATTCAAACCTAAATCCACCACTGGTCTCAGCTTAGACCTTATTTTAAAGCTTTTAGCTTTGACAGTTGACCAAAGTCAACTGTCAAGCTTATAAGCACTCATAGTGCTTATTTTTTATTTTCAAAAAAGTTGTTTTTATAAAATTTTCATTTTTTTAGGTATAAAATAGTTTTCAAAAAGAAAAATCCAAAAAAAAACAATTTAATTTCAAGTGATAGTTTCTATTTAATGTAATTTAAATTTTTAATTCTCCTTTTTAGATTTTTGTTAAGCACTTAGCATTTTTATATTTTTCTTAAATTCCTTTTATGATTAATTAATTTCTGTAATTTTTCTAGATTTTAATTTTGTCATTTAGTATTAATTAGAATTAATATTAGTTTATTAATAATTAATTAATATTTAAGTATTAAATAGCAAAATTAGTTTTTATTAAGCAAACCCTAGTTTCTATCTTTTTCCTAGCTTTTATATGTTATAAAATAATTTTAGAAATTTTCTTATACTTTCTACTGTTCATCTTCTAGTTTTTATAATTTAAATAGTTTTATTAGTAATTATTTAATATTTAGAATATTAATTAGTAAAATAGTGTAAAAATATGTAAAACAAACTTTTTATAATTTTTTTAGGATTCCTGTGATGGTTAATTAGTTTTATAAAATTTTTCTTAATTTTCTAAGTCTTTTTAGTATTTTTAATAATTTTAGTTAGTTTAAATAGGTAATTAATATAATTAGTATTTAATTAATTAAAAAAATCCACAAAAAGACAAAAAGACATATTTTTAATTTTAAAATTTGTTTTTAGTTATTTTATAATTTTAGAAATTTAATTTTTACTTTATCTAGTATTAAAATGATATTATATTGTATTTAAATATTTTAAATATTAATAATTAGTATTAAATAGTATTTAATTAATATTAAATAATTAATTAGTGTAAAAATTTATTTTCTTTTTCTAAAAATTTTCTTTTATCCTTTAGTTTGTAAAAAAGTCATTTTCACCCCCTGTGGGTTTTCAGAATTCAGTTTTCACTTTTTATTTTGTATGTTTACGTTATTTTAAATCTGAACATACTCGTTTTTAGGTTTTAAACATTTATGTTTTTTCTAACTTTCCAGTCTTGTTCATATAGCTTATTTAAGCTATTTCCTTTCATAAATCAGTAGTGTAATCAATCTCAAACCATTTCCTGTCCAAATTCACCTGATCACAGATCCGTTTGATAACCATTCACACCTTGTCGGGACATAACGACCCGGGGAAACACTATATTCCGCGGAGATTGATTCTAGGAAGTTTGACCTTGTTGACCATTCCCTGGTCAATTAGGTTGACCGTTTGGAGCCAATCAAGCACCAAGAAGGTTGGAAGTGAAGACTCAATGTATTCTCATGATGGGAATACCTAATGAATATCAGTTGACTTTCAGTCATATTAAGGATGCTAATTCTTTGATGGAAGCTATTGATCAAAGGTTTGGAAAGAATGCTGCTACCAAAAAGACAAGGAAGAACCTCTTGAAGCAACAATTTGAAAACTTTGTTGCCTTCGTTTTTGAGAATCTTGATGCTACCCATGACAAACTTCAGAAACTCATTAGTCAACTAACACTTGTGAAAGTGATAATTCCTCAAGAAGATATCAATCTTAAGTTTCTAAGAAGCTTGTCATCAGAATGGAGTATGCACACTGTGGTTTTGAGAAACAATCCTGGTTTGGAAAAGATGAGTTGTGATTTGTATAACAATTTAAAAGTGTGTGAACCTGAAGTCAAAGGGTCATCTAGTTCATCTTCAAGTTCACAAAACTTAGCTTTTGTGTCATCTATTAACAAAAGTTCTGGCAGTACTTAGAAAACATTTACAAATGCTCATGGAGGTAGTGCTGCTGGCACTCTAGTTAATGCTGCTAGTTCTACATCCAGTGATAACATCCATGATGCTACTATATGTGCTTTCTTGGCTGATCTTACTACCAGTTTTCAAGTTATGCATCAGGATTTGGAACACGTTGATCCTGTTGATCTTGAAGAAATTGATTTCAAGTGGCAGATGGCAATGTTGACAATGAGGGCAAGAAGTTTCTTTAAGAAAATTGGAAGACAACTCAAGTTTAATAGACAAGACAACATGGGCTTTGATAAGTCAAAGGTTGAATGCTACAACTATCACAGGTAATGACACTTTACAAGAGATTGCAGAGGACCAAAAGGCCAAAACTACAAGAATGAAGAAAGATCAAGGAAAGTTGTTACTGAGGAATCAAGGACTTTACAGCTTTGGTGTCTTGTGATGGTTTGGGAAGTTATGACTGGAGTGATCAAGAAGTAGAAGGACTAAACTTTTCTCTTATGGCTTATTCTTCTTCTTCATCCAGTTCTATTTATAAGGTATCTAATAATTCTATTTGTTCTTTTAAATCTTGTCAAGATACTATTGAGGAACTTAAGTCTAGGAATGAAAAGTTGCTTGAGGAAGTCAAGAAGTTAAAACTAGATAACTTAGGTTATAAGGTTGGACTAAAATCTGTTGAGCAAAGACTTGCATATCTTAAAAAGGATAAGGCAAAGTATGTAGAAAAGATTAATGTTCTAGAAAGTAAGCTTTTTGTTAAAGATTATGTCATTAATACACTTACTAAAAGGCTAGAACAGGCTGAAAAGAAAAGGATGCAGCTTTGGCTGAAAAAGAAAAACATCAGGTTAGAGAAGAAAAGCAACAGTTTGCATCTGATCTTGTGAATAAGACGATGTCAATTAATGAGGAGAGGTAGTGAAATAGGCTATAATGAAGTTCCTCCTCTTGTTAGAAGTGCTTATGCACCTCCTTTGTAAGAATTGTCTTATGTAAGTGAGATTGATAGTAAACCTGTCGGTTGTGAGTTTGCGAGGGAAAAAGCTAAAGTTGAAAAGAAGTATTCTGATGAACCCATTATTGAAGATTGGATGCCTGATGATGATGAGGAACAGGTTGAATCACCATCTAAGGTTAATAATACAACAGTTGAGTCTAGTGTTGAACAGATCAAATTTGTTAAACCTGTGTTTAGTGATAAGATTTCTACAAAAATTGTTGAATATACGGAGCAACCTAGAGAGCAACCTAGAAAGTACACTAACAGACCTAGAGGTAACCAAAGAAATTGGAACAACCTGATATCTCAAAAGTTAGGTAGTGACTTTAAGTTGGTTAACAAGGCTTGTTATCATTCTGGCAGTTTTGAGCATTTATAAGATAAGTGTTATTACTATCAAAAACCTGTTCCAAACAATACAAAAAGGGTGATGGTTCCAAGGGCAATATTGATGAAATCTAGTGCCACTAGATCAATTAGTATTGCTTTCACAAAAGGAACAGTGAATGATGCTAAACCAATGTCTTATTTTTCAAAAAGAGCACATTCATCTAAAACAAGGCCTTTTCAAAAGAACACATCAATTAGTGCTGCTAAGGCAAAAGCAGTGGTTTCTACTCCTGATCCAAAGGTAATTACTGACAATGTTTTAGGCAACCATTTTTATGCTATAAAGGCCTCAGCTTGTTGGGTCTAGAAACCAAAAATTAAAGTTTTAGATCATGTTTCCAGAAACAGCAGTGCATCAATGGATTTAAAGAGATTTGACTATGTTGATGCACAAGGCAGATCCAAGTCAGTGATGGGTTGGGTCTCCAAGAGAAACTGATTTTCTTACTTTATGCGCAGGGCAATATACAGGTAGAACTAAAGGGTAAAGGAATATTTGACAGCGGTTGCTCAGGGCACATGACAGGAAACATGTCCTATCTTGAAGATTTTGAAGAAATTGATGGTGGATATGTTGCCTTTGGGAGTGATCCTAAAGGAGGGAAAATCACAGGCAGAGGTACAATTAGAACAGGTAAATTATATTTTGAGAATTTGTAATTTGTAAAATAGCTTAAGTTTAATCTTTTTAGTGTCTCACAAATGTGTCACAAAAAGAATAATGTTCTTTTTACTGACACTGAATGTTGATGTGTTACGTGTGTGTACAAGTTTTAAATTTATAAAGATGAATTACTGAATATATGAATAACACATACGAGCAGGTGAACTCGTCCATTATAGAAAGATTATGATGGTAAGTCAGGATCGTTCGCAAGGATTTGTGAGTGAATCGAGACGTAAATGAAAAAGCTATAAATAGAAATTCTAAGGGAACTAAAAAACGAGTATTAATGATTAATATGAAAATTTAGATGATTAAAACTATACTTGCTTAAACTATTCTACTACTCTTGATAAGCATGATTGTGATAACTTTTCTTAACATGTTGGTTATGATAATTAGTTGGTGTTCTAATCTATTGCTCTTACAAGTTAAACCTTTGTCATGATTTTAGTTCATAAAAATAAGCATTAAGTTTAACTAATCAATTCAAGTTTCATAAGTTTGATTAACAAACTTAAACACAAAAGTAATCTTTTGTTTTATAAAATTAGCTTAGGATATGGTCAATACAAAAGATAACCGATCATAGCCAAAAAGGTTACAATTGATTGTAAACTACTAATATTTCGACCTTTGAAGCATTTTCCAATCAATCCACTTTTATAAACAAAAGCATTCTTATTACAACCATAATTAAGTTTCTTCGTTTAACCAAGAATAATGGGTAAAAACAATCATTCATAGACAAATGAGTATAACTAGTTGAATAACGATAAACCTTTCGACCTTTAGAATTACTAACAACTAGTCAAACTTGATTAACAAATGTCACAATGAAACTTAGGCACAATTGGATCTTAGAATTAACTTGAAATTGAACTAAAACATATTATCACAATCATAAGCAAATCATTATATAGCAAACATCATCCAAGAAGTGCACAAAGGCACTAGCCACTCATAGCATACATAAACATAAACTCAAAATTTTGAACATTAGAAACCATGATTAAAAGTCTTACAATGACTGGAAACAGATTACAAATGATTAGGTAATGATACTAAAGGTATTGGTGTTGACTTATTGAGATTTTGTCTTCTAAATGTTGACTTCTTGAACCTCTAAAGTTTCAGGACTTCTTATGGACGAATTTGAGAGCTTTTGAGAGTCGTTTACGATTAGAGAGAGTTGATTTTTAATTGTATTTCTTCAAATGATTACAAGGAGTCTATTTATACTACTCTCAAGGCCTAGGGTGTTTAATGCTTCAACTTGACCATCAAGTAGAGTAGAATGACCTAGAATACTCAATATAAGAGCCTAGAATCATTGGCAACAAGATACAATACTTAATGATGAAGTTTGGCAAGACATGTCTTCTCCAACTGATCGGTATAGTAGCCATTCAATCAGTTGGTCTTCAAATGTAGCCTCCATCTGAGTCGGATGCGGGTTACGTCCGATCGTAGGGGGGACAGCTATAGATACAATCTTGGACATTTGGTGTTTGGCTTGTATCTTTCTCATAGCTCTTTGTTCTTCATCCAAACTTGATCTTTTCTTTGTCTTGGAACTTGGAATAATGAATACTTGGACCTTTATTCTTTGAAATGCCTATTTGGTGTGGATTTTGACATGAGAATCTTTGTACGATTGTAATTCTATCAATCTTTCACTTTTTCTTCCTTTTTCTTGTACTTGGCTACATATACTTTGCAAAACATACTTTGGTGCGATTAAGTAATAAAAGCATATAAATGTGACCAAATAATATACACAAAAGCACAAATAACGCTACTAAAAACATGCACAATTTGAGCGTTATCAAATTCCCCCGCACTTGAACTTTGCTTGACCTCAAGAAAATCTAGAAGTAAAAATAATAATCCACATGGTACACGAATATGTTTAAGAAAAATGTGATACAAATCTCTCAAGTACAAGTACAAGTTAGATTCATCATTTTAAGCTTTTATAAGTGAAGAATTGAGATGTTTGACAATACCCAAATGACTTTCTTGCTTGATGAATGATGATGTACCCTCCGGTTAGCTTGAAGGAACCCCTCTTCGAGCCTTATCGCAACCTACATATCAAAGGCTCTGGCTAGCCTCCTAAAACTTTCAATGGCGTAAAACTAATCATCAGTGATCTAGTTACCATGTGGGAATTCGCTAGTCGAAGGATTAAGCCCTTCAGGGTATCCTTCAATAAGTTGTAAGGACGGAACAATACCAAGTCCAAACATTGGTAAGACCAAGTCTTACCCACGTCTCCTCTTCCTCCTTAGCTCCCCCGCTAAACCAGGAGGAGTGGGGCACTATACCTTAGCGGTTACCATAAATCATGGGACGCCCCCATGATTTCCAAGAAACATTTGAACACTCTCCAAGATTATTTCATCACCTATAAATAGTCTTGGACGAGTCATAAATCTGGTATGCAATCTCCACTACTCTACTTTACCACATTTTCATTTAACTTCTCATATCAAATACTTATTCACACGCCGGAGGTGGTTCGCAGGGCCCAACCCCTGCGCAATCACTTAACGTAGTGTCTTCGTATTTCTTATTTCAGGTTAGACACAAGCTTGGCTCAACCACAACATCCCCTATATCCTTTGATCATCATCGAAGGCCTGGTCATGCAATTTATTATACAATCAGTGGCGCCGTTCGAGGGACCGACTACAATTGGTCTTGTTATTCCCAAGCAAATAACCAGTCAAACATACTCACTACTTTTTCGGCATGAATCAGGAAAAAGAAGTTACACCCCCACCGGGTTTTTTGACTTTAACCCCATTACCAGCAACTCACCTAACGGTCTTCCACCAATTATGGTGTCCACATTCACAACACGATCTCACCTTGAAACAACACCTAATCATCACGCCTCAACATTGGCTAATCCGGAACCATCCATCAGCCCTGCTTTCGTTGAGGCTAATTACGAAGCGTTGGAATCTTTGCTAAGGGCCCGTAGGAGGCAAATTCGTAATACAGATATGCGAAGGGAGTTGGAATACTCCAGTGATGAGTACGATGAAGAAATAGAGATGGAGCCAAGGCCTTCGGCGCCAGGGGCTACTCCTTCTGCCCTAGGCATTGGATCCCCTATCGGCCGAAGGATAGGAGGAAGATCTGTCAGCTTTGAGGGAGTCCCTGAAAGGGCTCCCACAAGGAAGGAAGGAGTTTCAGGTGAGGGTTCCAATGGAAGGAGCCAACGAAAGGATAACTCGGGGGTAAACCTACCTCCTTTGCTAGCTGTTCATTTGGGGAGAACTGAGACAGGGATGCCTCTACAACCTTCTCACGCATCCAGTGTAGAAGGCCATCAACCTCAATTCAATATGGGGGAAGCCTCCCTCATAATGGTATGTACCCTCAATTCCAGACTCAGAGTTATCCTCAAAACCTTTATCCTCCCATAAACAGTCAACCTAGTAATAACCATTTCCCACAAGTTACTACACCCTACGGACAGCCCGTGATATACCCTCCGTACACCATGTTTAATAACTATCCTTTTAACATGAATACCCCTTATGTTCCTTATCCTAACCAAACCCCTTCGGGGTCACTTCCTCCTCACAATCCCTATAACACCGTCCCCACAAACATGCCACCCTACAATTGCCTATATCCTGAACCTACAGGCCCTTAAACCCCTTTTGTAAGGTGGATCGAAGACTAACCTTTACCTGATGGTTTGAAGATGCCTTCGCACATAGGCACGTATGATGGAAAGGGGGACCCGAATAACTTTATACACTTGTTCAAAGGAGCGATGAGGATGGAAAAGTGGGTTATGCCAGTAGCCTGCCACATGTTTACCTATACCCTCCGAGATTCTGCCCTTATCTGGTGGAATGGGCAGAAACCAGGCAGCATTGTAAACCTCGATCATCTGAATGCCAAATTCAGGTCACACTTTAGTCAACAAAAGAAATTCACAATGACTCACCTTACAGTGCATAACATTAAGAAGAAGGAGAACGAAAGCACGAGGAGTTTCGTCACAAGATACACAAACGAGACCCTGCAAATTCTGGGCTTACATGAAGAGCAACGTATCTCTGGTTTCGTGCATGGCCTACGAAACCGTCACCTGGTGGAATTCCTATCCACAGACCTTCCTGCGACTTACAAGGGTCTTATGGAAAGGACGTACACTTGGATAGAAGCCAAAGAAGTATTCACCAATGGGGCTCCAGTGGAAAGCAGCAGAATAGCGAAACACTCCTCATGGGAGGGAACGAAGAACAAGAACAAGAATCATAATAGGTTCACTCCTTATAACAAAGGCCCGAACCACGGTTTGTTATGAGGCCTCACAAAATTCCCCAGGGAAATATTGGCGACGGAAAAGGCTGCGAAAGCCTTCGAGACACCCCCCCCCTGCATGACCAGTAAGGGCAAAAATAGGGATACAACTAAGTATTGCTACTTTCATGAAGATTATGGTCACGAAACAAATAGCTGTCAAGAGCTAAAAAACAGATAGAAGAGGTGGTGAAAGCGGGGCAACTGACACACCTCGTTAAGGGAATAAAGAGGGGAAAGAAAAATACCACCTATACACAACTGGGAAAAGACACGACTCCCCAGGAAGCCCCCATCCTCATGGTTTGATGGGGTTCTTCCAGTATGAAAAGGAGGGTATCTAAAAGGGAAATACTCGAAGCAGGAGAAATAACGTTCCCAATCGAGGCAGGAAAACCCCCTTCGAAGGATCCGGTGATCATTAAAGTCAGAGTCTAGAACATGGAGGTTGATAAAGTCTAAATGGACTGTGGAAGCTCCTGCGAGATAATTTACGAACATTGCTTCATGAAGCTCAAACCCTCAATTAGATCCAAACGAGTAGAGTCGAAGATACCTCTGGTAGGATTCTCCGGGGAACGTTCATGGCCTCCGGGAGAAATACCTTTGGAAGTAACGCTAGGAGAAGGAAAACTTGTAAGAACGGAGATCCTCAATTTCGCTATTGTAAGGTCCAAATCTCCCTACAATATGCTAATTAGAAGGACAGCTATGCAAAATATGGGTATCGTAGTCTCCACTGTACACGCCACAGTTAAATTCCAAGCAACGCACGGCATGGGAACTATCTTCTCTAGTTACAACAAAAGAAGAGCACAGGAGGAAGGAAAGAAAGATGAAATAGGTATCCAAAAATCTACGAAGGATGCAGAGGAAACTGAGGAACATATTGTAATAAATGACTCCCATCCTGAACAGGGGGTGACAATTGGAAGGCAACTTCCCACCGCCTTCAAAAGGAAGCTGGAAAAACTACAAGAAGTCTACGAAGATGTGTTCGCATGGAAATACTCAGACATGACAGGGGTACCAAAAACACTCGTTATCGACAACAAGCCTCTTAATACGGAACACAAGCTTAATGAGTCCACGTACATTGAGCTAACTAAACAGAAGTCCCGCAGTGTGACACCCGAACCGGGTATAGCCATACATAAAGAAGTAGGCAAACTCATGGAGGCTGGCATACTGAGAAAGGTAGAAAAACCATCATGGATCACTAACCCAATTGCAACCCGGCAAAGAGACGAGGGATGGAAAATACGTGTGGACTTTTTTTTTGGTAAAGGGGAGACCCCGGTAAATATATAACCAAAAATTCGTTAAGTACAAATGGAATGTGGTTGAAGTACCATATTAACCTCAAGCACAGGCGCTTGATAAACTAGTGTTCATGACAGGCCATAAACACAAAATTAAACAAACCTAGCTAATAACAAATCATCAAACTAGGTATAATAACAAGACTAAACTTGAAATGCGAACATCCCGCATCCACCTAGCAGCACGAAGGAAGCAACTGTCCCAACCGAACTTGCAACAATACTAGCGAACTAAATGATCAAGGAAGCTAATAACATAACCGAATTAAAACATCTACATGACCATATAAAAATCCTAGCATCGACACCAAGCCACGGATCAACATCAACAAAAGAGTGAAACATAGCACCACCGTATAAACACAAAACAAGGAAGATTGAAAGACCTAATCGGAGTGACAAGGCAATCCAATACAAACGCATCCTTGTACAGCCCATGATCGATCTTGCAGGAAGACAAACCCAATGGTAATGAAAACCCTAAGTCGAACTAACTCATCAAAACCCTAATCGGTTACAGCCTCTCTCCCTCTAACCCACTTACATAGCACATAAATCCAGGAAGGAACGTACCAATACCAAAACCCTAAAAGGGTTACTAGCAAACAGATAATATCGAAATCCAAGAGGATAACGATTAAGCGTTTAGGTTTAATAAAAGGACCAATATGAACGAAACCCTAAAAAAAGGAGAATCGACCGTATGAAACATGAAGAAACCGACTTGATATATCAAGATAATAACTTACAGCCGCCACCTCCTTTAATAAAAACACACCCCAATCAGCGTCTTGCATACCCCATAACAAAACAGAATTGTAAAAGGGTAGAGAGGACGTGAGGGGTGGTTTTATGGCTGGAATAGGAAGGGAGGGGGCGGCCGGATTTCTCCATGGGGGAGAGAGTGTTAGGGTTTTTTTTTACAAATACGTGTGGACTTCGAAGACATTAACAAGGCTTGCCAAAAAGAAAGCTACCCTCCAACGGGAAAAATGCAACAATCGACTGGGTTTCATTGGAAATGTTTTCTCAGCGCAAACAAAGGATGTCACCAAATATAGATGGCAGAAGAGGACGAAGAAAAAACAGCCTATCATGTTGGACAGGACATCTACTGTTACAAAAGGATGCCCTTCGGTTTAGAGAACGCTAAGGCTACGTATCATTGGTTGATAGGAAGGGCTTTCGAAAAACAAATAGGGAGGAACCTGAGAATTTGTGATGGATACCTGATCACACAAAGCAAGACGAAGGAGGACCTACTCTATGATGTCGAAGAAACATTTGCGCAGTTGAGAAAAATCAAGTTAAAACTAAATCCAAGGATGTACTCCTTAGGTATTGAAAGAGAAGATCCTAACGAACATCCACCCACCAAACGGAGGATCCAGGCTATTTCGTCTGAAGAGAAATTTATCTCAAAAACACAAGCTCAAATGTCATCAAAAGGGGCTTATAGCCTGGAAGTTAGGTTGAAAGCACTTATAGGATTCTTATCGAAAGGTGTCAGTAGGTCTTCATCACTTTTCAAAGTTCATAATGAATGCACTAGAGAAGTATCCTACCGATGGAGCATAGAAGCCGAAACAGCCTTCCAAAAGTGGAAGGAATGCATGGAAATCTTGCCAACCGTTACGGCCCCAACCAAAGGAGAGATGTTATTCCTACATCTCGCAATACCCTTCGATGATGTTAGTGCCATACTCTTGGCGGAAAGAAAAAAAATACAGGTACCAATATACTTCGCTAGGAGGGCCTTACAAGGAGCCGAATGAAGCTATACATAATCAGAAAAATATACCTTGGCTCTGGTTCATGCTGCGAGACGACTTTGAAGGTATTTTAAGGACCACCCGAATAGGGTACTCACCGATAAACAAATCGAATGGGAGCTCCTGAAGCCTGTTAGATCGCGAAGAATGACCAAGTGGGCCATGCAATTTGAAGAATACGATATAGAGTACGAGATGCATAACTTTGCAGAAGGATCGGCCCACGCATCTCCTGAATTTGACAAACCCAGTATGTCTTCCAACAAAGAATCCCTCAGGGTCGAAGGAGAAGGAAAGCCACACTTTGGTGACTCGAAGACATGCATAACTCTGCCTAATCCAAGAGAAAATAAGGATCTCCTTGAGCCTAGTTTTAAATCTGAAGTTGAGCAGCAAGACTCAACAGGATAATTTCCGACAGTCATGAAGTAACAACCTTTTGTTATCAAAGACTTAAAATTCAAAGCAAAAAGGAACTTGTTGACTAACTACCATCAGTTTAGGTTTCAAGCATAATAAAATGAAGGGTCCTTCTTAATGAAGAATGCATGTCGCAGGCTACAGGCTACAATAATCAGATCTACAAGCTAGCAACTTTCCTCTGAGACACAGACGGAATGTCATACCCTTCGTAAGTTTTAAAGACAAGACTTGCAATTAGATTATTTTAATTCATGTATCGATTTCTTCTCACTATGGGAAAGAAGCATTAATGGTAGGTGTCTTAGTTTTCATTTCTTAAAATGATGTAATTCTCCTACCCATTTAATGATACGACATATTTCCCTCGAATCTCTTGTTCTGTTTCATACAACAAAGATTTGATTAAGCAAGTAATTCAAGTTCTAATTGTTGAACCTTAGACCTTGATAGATCTTTGAGCACTCGTGGATCGTTAGTAATGTTTATGTAACCACAAACACACTAATAGAAAGTCTCTATTACTTGTATTTTAAAGCGGAAATTTAACACAAGTATGAACACAGATTACTAAGAATACTTTGATCCTCTATGGATCTTTGAATAATACTAAAACTTGTTTTTCAAAATGTGTACATAATACATAATAATGTGTTCCTTTTATAGACAAGGAACCCTAAACCGTTTCACAAGAAACGTATCTTCTATAAACTCAAAGAGATATGCATTATCACTTCATAATAAAACTCATGCATATCCTAACTAGATAACAAAATACACGGAATATCTATATCCGCAGAAACAAACTACGCGAAATCTCTACTTCCGCAGAATTACTACTTCTGCAGAATCTAGCTCTTCAGCAGAAACCATCAGCAGTAATCTTCAGCAGAATTCTTATTCAGCAGAATTCCCAACAATCCTCCCCTAATCTTGAATTTGACATGGTTAAGTTCAAGATTCTTGATAGATCATTAAAATTGCAGACAAAGAGGATTGAAATCGAACATCAGCAGCAAAGAATCAAAACATCCACATCTCTATGAATGGCAAACATGAAACCTTCAGGTCTTTGCAGCAACAAATGACAAAGTGTACATCAAAACATATTAGTTTCATATTATTCTCATCACATCCAGGTGCGTTAACTCCTGTGAGAGGTGAATCATTGAAAATAATGGATTTGATGTCTCTTTACCAATAGCCATTACTACTGGAGTAGCCAAATGTTTAAGTTCAAAAACTATGGTACACTAATAACCATATGATTTTTGGCAAATCATCAGCTATAAACGGATTTGAGTTGTCTTTACCTATAGTCGTTTGCTCAGGACTAGTCAATTATTTAGTTGAGTAAATCACCTTGGAAATTGAATACCAAATATGGTTTTCCACTGCCTTTACCACAAGCCATACACTTGTGGGCTAGCCAATTATTTGGAATCCTAAAAGGAAAAATCCATGGTCAATTGACAACCATCCAACTCTCAGCTGTTAAGCATGGGTGAGTTGAGAACCCAATAGTTTTTAACGAACTATTACAACTATCAACAGATTTGATATGTCTTGACCAAAGTTGTACCCCTTGGACTAGCCAACTTTTTGATGAAATAGTCAACATCAAGGTAAGTTGATAACCATATATAGTGTAATGAGACATCAACACTAAAACCTGCATACAACAAAACATAGCAGTGTACCTGATCGTTGTAGTATAGTATAGTGACAAGTACCGGGGAATTGATCGTTCAGCTAGGAATAGTATCGCTAGGATTAGAAAACCTAAATACTAGTTCTAAAGGTGAGGGATGATTATTTTTGTATTTTTATATTTTTTAGAAAAGCAAATAAAAATCTCGGGTTTGAAGGATTTGGGCGGAATTAGTTGCTAGTCAACTAACCCAATACTAAAGATGCAATCAAAATAAAATACAAGAAATGAAAATAAACTAAATTATACTAAGGTTGTGAGCAATAAGTGGAGAAAATGTGTTTACTTAGATTTCACTACTCCCTAGATATCTTTTACACGTTAATTACTTGTTATAGTTGCGTGGATGACGGATTGTATTCCTTAATACCATTCATGGGGTGGCGCACTTAATTCCCCAATCCTATGAGCTCTTATCTCCTCCTATGCCATGCCCAGCACAACCATAGGGATTGTAAACAGTGGCTCATGCATTAAATACAACCAATAAAATCTAGTGCACGTCAGTTCATGTTTCCTAAGACGTTCAAGCATGTTACCATTTGGAAGTCTGCCAGTTTTCTTAAGCCTAACATCGAATTCATTCATCCAATACAACTATAAACAAGTAATCAACACATAATTAACATCTAGGTTTCATTAGATCCAAGCAAACACAAGATAGATCTAGCCTAGCATGATGGAATTAAGACAAGAACAAGATATAGACAACCAACATAGACATATTGATTGAATTAAAAGAATACTTATCTCAATTACACATGAAAGGGATCAAGGGCTTAGAACCCTTGAAAAACCTGTAAAATTCGCACCAAGTTCGTACTTAGGGTTTCTCCAAAACTTCTCTCTTTTTAATGTGAAAATTAGAAAACTATATATAGGAAATAGGGTCTGACGGCGTCAAGACAAATTTTGTGACGCTGTCATCTCGCCGCCAAAATAATTCTCGGACTGCCTTGATCTACTTTTGACGCCGTCATGTGTTAGCATTTCCCAGGCCGTCATGCATTTTACTCTTGACGCCCTACTTCGTGACGCCGTCAATTCGGTACTGGATCGTCATGGAAATTACTCTTGACACCGTCAAGATTTTCTTCTTGACACCGTCACCTACTGTTCCCAGCAAGAAAAATTAAGACTTTGGCGTTTTCTTCGCTTTTATGCTCCAAAAACGTCCGAATTGCTTCTTTTTCCAGATTTCTCTCCCAAAGTACCTAAAATCACAAAAGGATCGATTTAGGGCAATATTTGATCAAATAAATTCAATTCCGGGCTTAAATATCCCCCTAAAAGTGGTTCATTTTTCGCCTCATCATATACCCTTACACTTGAGATTTGCTTGTCCTCAAGCAAATGCGCTTTTATTCTAGTCAAAATACAAGTTAGGGGTCATTGAACACTAATATAAAAGTAATTACAACAAATAATCGTTCCACTAAAGACCAATAGACAAGCACGGAGGTCATACACAAGCACCTCACAAATAGTGTTTAGATACTCACATCTCTCGGGTGTAATAAAGTATAAATTACAATATGGAAATGGAAGATATCTCTCACTACCTGTCATAGCAAAATAGATTACCATAGGCTTGGGAAAGGATCAAATCTCCACCACATGGCGTAAGCACCTAGGATAAACTATCAAAGAGGTCTTTTTAAAGGGTTGTAACGTTAGGTGTAGGGATATGAAATACACGGTTTTGTTGGATAAAGGAAGTTTTACTGGTGGCGAGTTAACAATCTTGGTTAATTACATGTATAATATGGCGTTGCTAAGCCAAGACTAGACTCGACTTAAGCTATTAAATGAAAAATAACAAAAACATAAAATGAACATAGAATGAAAAGGGATGGTAGTCCGTATGTTTTTTCTCTTTTCCTTTTTCTATATATATATATATATATATATATATATATATATATATATATATATATATATATATATATATATATATATTTTGATTTTTCTATATATATATATATATATATATATATATATATATATATATATATATATATATATATATATATATATATATTTGTTTTTTTTTTTGCATACACTCTTACCCTACCATCCAAAATAATACATCATAGGGAATGAACATTCCCCTTACACTTGAATTTTTACATACTTTACAATAAACTAATCTAATGACTCGAATTAAGAAAATCAAAACACTTGGAGTACTTTTTAAGATTAACGCACATATGGGGGTAATATATGATGTTCTTCCCCATTACTCCATAAAATAAGTACTTTACTCATGAGTCCCAATCATCCCAAAACAATATGTACAAGGATATGACTCGACTTAGCAACCATGTAATCAATTAGAAAGTTAACTTAGGGTTTAAACAAAAAACAATAATGCACTAAAAATGAGCGCATACACGGAAGGCTAAGGCGATTTGGGTGTACATTTAAGTGGGGTGTAACAAATTCTTCCTTTAAGTAAAATGCTTAAAGTTAGAAACGAAAAGATAGGCTCGGAGGGGTGTACTAGGGTTTTCGTATACTAAAAATGAGTACAACGCTAAGGGTGTGGAAAAATTAGTTGACTTAACTAGCCAAGTAATATGACTTAAATGGTCAAGTAATTATGATACGGGTTTAACACAAGGGTAATCCTAATGCCTCTTATCATGTAGTAAATCCTACTACACGAATGTAGTCTCACTAGCGGTCTCGGGATGCATCACTAACGCAAGTTCTAGAATCTAAATGCTACCGGTACACTCATAAGCACTAATAATAAATGCTTTTCCTATCAAATCTAAAGGCGAACCTCACATATTTGGGTGGAAAATTTTTCTGAATTTACGGTTATGTGCTAGTCATATAATCTCCTATCCATGAGACGCTTGCTATGGCTAAAGTTTCACTCCTAAATGTTGTAAAAAATTTTAAATTTGGCGCTAAAATTGCATTAACAAGTATTTCTCATAGTTTTATTACACATCTACCATTAAACAAAACAAACTCAAGCGAAAGTGCACATGTAAGGTATCATCTTTTTACCCTCCCCTTACACTTAAGATGAACATTGTCCCCAATGTTCAAGTAAAGAATGTAAAAGTTAAAAAGTAAAAAGAATGAAATCAAATACTCCACTGATTCGCTCGGTATGGATAATAAGGTGGCCAGGTTAAATCTTCCTCCAAGAAAATGAACAATCAAAGCTTCCCTTCCAGAATATAAATCATCTTCTTATCATACATAACCTGTAAATCCTGAGAAAACAGACAAAAACAACCTCGCGTAAAATCGGCGGCATCCTATATAAGTTACTAAATCCTAGAAAACAAGATAAGATATAATGCTTGTGGAATGAAGTTTGCAGATTTCCTGGAGATTATAAAACTTAATAATTCAAAAAAACCATAAGACTTCGTTAGAAAAACAAAACCGGTAAAATTTCCAAATTTTTACACGTGACGACGCCGTCAAGAATTAATTCATGACGCCGTCAGAAGTGACCTGCAGAAATTCTTATGTTAAGTTTCCGGAAAATTTCTGGAAAAACTTGGTCCTACTTCCTGGAAAATCCTGCAAAACTTCATTATGACTCAATACAAGCATTTGACTCTAACAAATACGAATATACATGTTCATTTAATATTGTGGAGAATCATGATCGGTTTGTTTCTTAAAAACATATTTAGAGTTTCCCCTTACACTTATCTTTTGCAAAAATACTTTTAGGTGGAGTTATGACTAGGCCAAAATAACAAAGTAAAGCATTTCCACTTTTTAATTGAGAAACATGATCAACCAACAATAAAAATAAAGCATGCATACGGAAGCAAATAACAAACAAACAAAAATAAAATCACACAAAACATGGGTTGCCTCCCAAGAAGCGCTTTTCTTTATTTACGAGTCTTGTAGCTAGACTCAAGGTCATGGGTTACTACGTGATACGAGTGAGTTCCTTATTGAGGACATCCTTGGGATCAAACTTAGGTTTCAACTTCCTATCGGTTTCCTTAGTATGGTATGACCTTTCAAACTTTTCTCCATCCGGATCATACAAAGTCATCCTCATATGCCATGATCCGTCACCT
This sequence comes from Artemisia argyi, assembly GCA_030686995.1. Classification (NCBI taxonomy): domain Eukaryota; kingdom Viridiplantae; phylum Streptophyta; class Magnoliopsida; order Asterales; family Asteraceae; genus Artemisia; species Artemisia argyi. Next base: position 160,094,600 of record CM060697.1, on the reverse strand, counting down.
TCTTTAGGTGGCTTGTCCCACCTCCATTTACACTTATCTCCCTCTCTTTTCCACTTATTCATCTCTATGTTAATAGGCATTACGCTTAAGAACTCAATCATCTTCCTAAAGACTAAGGGGTCCTCAAAGGGATCTAGCTCTTCATCTCTAGCTATGAGTTGTTCTACTGAATGTGTCTTTTCAACGAAATCTTTCTCTAGATAAAATGGGCATTGAGGTCCTACGAAGTTCCTTTCTATCCAAGGTCCATATCTAGATGGTCTCCTATTCATCTCTACCCAATGCGGTGTCGGTTCATCATCACAATCATAACTATGCTTCTTTACATCGTACACCGACCAAGTATCGCCTTCACCTACCGCTATCTTAGACTCCTTGCAATCTATCATGGCGCTAGCGGTTGCTAAAAATCCTCTTCCTACCAATAATGGGCATGTAGTGTCACTAACCATGTCTAGGACGTGAAAATCCGCTAATATAGTTAACTTTCCTATGTGAACAACTACATCCTTAATCATTCCAACCGGGTGGGCAATACTCCCATCCGCTAGCCCTATCAATACCTCCGTTTCTTCTAACTTTCCTAGCTTAAGAGCGGTGAATAAGGATAAGGGAATCAAGTTGAGGCTTGACCCTAAATCGGCTAGTGTGTCGAAAGCTTCGGATCTTCCTATCTTACAAGGCAAAACAAATATACCCGGATCATCAAGCTTTTTAGGCAACTTGTTTTGAATGAAGGCGGTCCCATTTTTACCTAGTTTAAACTTCTCATATTTTTCTAGGAGGGCACTATAGTAAGGAGCATGTGCTAAGACATCAATGACGGGGCGTTCAAGGTGAAGTTCTTTGAATTCATCGTCAAGGTCTTGCGTAGTAGGTGTTTCAACTATACTTTTGACCGGTTCTATATCGGGTGTTTTATTTGATTGGTCCTTTTGAAGAATTTGGTTTTGTTTGAAACACGTGCTCGTTGATTTAACCGAGTAGTATTGTGGACACGAAGTGGGTGATGAAACTAAAGATATGGAATTAACGTTTAGTTTTGGATTCTTGATTGTGTCGCTTGGGAGTGCTCCCATTTCTCGGTCATTGAGAACTTTCAACAATGCGTCAATTCTAGTGGTCATCTCGCTTTGCTTTTGTTTGAAATCGGCTTCAAACTTAAATATGCGAGCTTCTTGAGATGCCATAAACTTTGACATCAATCCTTCAAGATTGTTGGTACTACCATAGTTTTTAGAAGGATTGTTGTTGAAAGTACGGTTGGATGGTGGACCGTTTGGTTGGTAACGATTAGGCGGATTGGAAGAATTGGGTTGATTTTGTTTCCACCTAAGGTTTGGGTGATTTTTCCAAGAGGGGTTGTATGAATCACCGTAAGTGTTTGGCTCGGGCTTGAAAGTGTACCACTTATCTCCCGCTTCGTCGGTACGCGTGGATGCGTAGTCCGCAAAAGCTGTTCCGGGGAGTTCCACACAATCACGAGTGTCGTGGGGACCACTACATAATTCACATGAAGAAGTGATTTTGTTCACATGGCTTGAAGGTTTAGGAGCTTCGTAAGATTTCATGAGAAACTTGACTTGGTCCTCAAGTTCCATGATCCTACGGTCGGGAGTGCTAGAATTGTTCGAAGGCAAAGATATTGCCTTGACCGTTTTGTTCAAATCACGGGGATCATTCCAACTTTCGTTGTCATAGAGAGCAAGATCTTCTATGAGTTCCCATGATTGTTCCGCACTTAGATCACGTAGCTTACCACCGGCCGATTGGTCAATGGCTCGCCTCATGGAGAGATTGATATGGTCATAAAAAATTTTGACTTGGAGCCAAAGATCTATGCCATGATGAAGGACTTTTTGGAGTAAGTCCTTGAAACGAGTCCATGCTTCATAAAGAGATTCATTTTGACGTTGTTGGAACATCAAGATGTCATTTCTAAGCTTAGTAGTTCTCCCCGGTGGGAAAAATTGAGCAAGGAAACGAGTGGTGAGATCATCCCATGTGGTGATGGATCCCGCAGGTAAACGCTCAAGCTATTGACTAGCTTGATCCCGTAGAGAGAATTGGAATAGGCGTAATTGGGTTGTCTCTCTAGTTTCAACACCTAGGTCTATGGAATCTACGATTTTGAGGAAGTCCTTAAGATGTTGGTTTGGATCTTTGGAACGAAGTCCATGGAATGCACATCCGCTTTGCACCAACCGGATGGTGTCGGATCGCAATGGGGTCACATTGGCTCCGGTGAGCTCAATGGTGTTTCGGTAGCCTTGGTGGCTAGGTCGGGAATACTCTCCTAAGGTTCGGGGCCTAAGAGGTTCTAGTGGTGGGTTTTGTTGTGGTGGGATGACGGGTTCAAGGATGTTCCCATCGTCCATGATGTCGGGTGGTGAAGAGTTACGAACAAAGACACAAAGAAATAAGATAGACTAAAGAGAACCTAAAAATAAAAATAAAATCTTACTAGAAAGGAATCTAGCAAGTAGACCTAATAAAAAGAGATTCTAACCTAGACAATAACTATTCCCCGGGCTGCGGCGCCAAAAACTTGATACGTGGGAATCGCACCAGGCTTTACCTCTCAAGGGATCTTGAGAAGCTTACAACCCCCACCAGGCAGTGTACCTGATCGTTGTAGTATAGTATAGTGACAAGTACAGGGGAATTGATCGTTCAGCTAGGAATAGTATCGCTAGGATTAGAAAACCTAAATACTATTTTTAAAGGTGAGGGATGATTATTTTTGTATTTTTATATTTTTTAGAAAAGCAAATAAAAATCTCGGGTTTGAAGGATTTGGGCGGAATTAGTTGCTAGTCAACTAACCCAATACTAAAGATGCAATCAAAATAAAATACAAGAAATGAAAATAAACTAAATTATACTAAGGTTGTGAGCAATAAGTGGAGAAAATGTGTTTACTTAGATTTCACTACTCCCTAGATATCTTTTACACGTTAATTACTTGTATAGTTGCGTGGATGACGGATTGTATTCCTTAATACCATTCATGGGGTGGCGCACTTAATTCCCCATCCTATGAGCTCTTATCTCCTCCTATGCCATGCCCAGCACAACCATATGGATTGTAAACAGTGGCTCATGCATTAAATACAACCAATAAAACCTAGTGCACGTCAGTTCATGTTTCCTAAGACGTTCAAGCATGTTACCATTTGGAAGTCTGCCAGTTTTCTTAAGCCTAACATCGAATTCATTCATCCAATACAACTATAAACAAGTAATCAACACATAATTAACATCTAGGTTTCATTAGATCCAAGCAAACACAAGATAGATCTATTCTAGCATGATGGAATTAAGACAAGAACAAGATATAGACAACCAACACATAGACATATTGATTGAATTAAAAGAATACTTATCTCAATTACACATGAAAGGGATCAAGGGCTTAGATCCCTTGAAAAACCTGTAAAATTCGCACCAAGTTCGTACTTAGGGTTTCTCCAAAACTTCTCTCTTTTTAATGTGAAAATTAAAAAACTATATATAGGAAATAGGGTCTGACGGCATCAAGACAAATTTTGTGACGCCGTCATCTCGCCGCCAAAATAATTCTCGGACTGCCTTGATCTACTTTTGACGCCGTCATTTGTTAGCATTTTCCAGGCCGTCATGCATTTTACTCTTGACGCCCTACTTCGTGACGCCGTCAATTCTGTACTGGATCGTCATGGAAATTACTCTTGACGCCGTCAAGATTTTCTTCTTGACGCCGTCACCTACTGTTCCCAGCAAGGAAAATTAAGACTTTGGCATTTTCTTCACTTTTATGCTCCAAAAACGTCCGAATTGCTTCCTTTTCCAGATTTCTCTCCCAAAGTACCTAAAATCACAAAAGGAACGATTTAAGGCAATATTTGATCAAATAAATTCAATTCCGGGCTTAAATGACCCCCTAAAAGTGGTTCATTTTTCGCCTCATCAAGAAGCTTGGACTTGATCAACCCAATCAATTGTTCAGGATTGGTCATATCATTTGCCACTGGATCAGGAGGAACTTCTAATTTCCTTTTAAGCATACGTGTCATCAGTTTAATGGACAAAGGATAATGCTGATCAGAAAACATACATACCCTAATTCCACACTATGTTTCAACAACATGCACATTTGGGAGAGGGTAAAATCTCCAAGTATCAACCTTCCACTTATGTGAATTCTTCCAAATGGAGTATCCTATACCATTTGGAGACTGAGAATCAAAAAGAACTTGAAGATCTCCCAATAAGTACAAACCAGAACCCTGTGGTGCATGATTGACATAATATTGTGTGACAAGCCCATTAAGAGTAATCAAATCTTGCTTATCCACCAAGTGAAGTATGTCTTTCAAGAAAGTAAACTGCATATAGGATTTATCAATCTTATATATGGTGTTAAGCTGTCCATCAGTCAATGTCCATTTAGTCAAAACACTAGAAGAACCCTCAGGAAAAGTTTCAGAAGAACCCACTTTGATAAATGTGTTATCATCAGCTTTTAGGTCCAAATGCTTAGAAGAACCACCCTGCTTCCTAGTTAGTCTCACAGATCTGCTGATGGCAATGTGTCTCCGGTGGGACATCCTTTTCCCCCTTTTACCAGGTACATAAATTACCTTCTCAGATGCACCAGAGGAAATTGGAACAGAACCACCCACTTCATACATCTTATCAATCTCATATCTGGCCTGCTTAGCAATAGCAGCTTCTTGTTCAGCTCTCCTCACCATGTCTACATTATAGTTGGAAAGATGTGCTCCTTCTTGTTCAGCAGATGCAGAAGAAGGTATGGTATCAGGTTCAATAGATGGAACAACATCCCTGGGTGAAGCTTTAGGAGAAACAACAATAGGAGGATTATCAGGAATCATGGATGATTCTCTCTGATGCCTCCTCAGTGGGAATGGAAGATGCAGCATTAGGTTCAACAGATTGTATTCCTTCAGCAGAAACACCATGAGTGCTCTTCTGTTCTCTTTCACCAAAAGAATTAACAATCTCAACAGTCTTGGGTCTTTTGGCTTTTGGAGCATCTATACCATCAGCAGTCCTTTTCAATTGAGAAGTTGATTGAATATGCTTCATAATCTTATTATACAGATTTGCCAAATCAGATTAAGATAAAGCCCAGACTTGCTTTCTTGTCAAACCAGATTGATACAGAGTAGTACTCTGATTATATACTACATTTCTCATATAAGATTTCTTTTGTGCTGCAGTCTGTGGTTTCTCCTTCTTAGCTTTAGCCTTTTGTGCAGCAATAGCTTTTCTCTTTTCAGCTGCAGCTTTCTTCTTTTGTTGACCAATAGCCATTATTTGTGCAGGAAAGTTGTCACTATGAAAAGCAGCTCCCAAAATCCTTTGAGCAAGAGTAGGATTTGAAGCAGCTTGAAGAGTATAAGAGTCCCACTAGTCATCAGAAAAATGAACTGATTGTTCATCCAATTCTCTTTGCCTTTCAGGAGGCAAATTTGAAGTAAACTGACCTGCAAGCTTTTGTGCCAATGCCTTACTCTTCATCAAATCTTCATAATCTTTTAGCATTCTTGCTTGCTCATGCCTCTCTTTCTCAGTCAAAAGATCTGCACCAAGATCTTCTTCATCCAGCACTCCTTTCCCATTAGAAGCATCAATAGAAACATGTTAAGAAGTATCTTTAACATGTGTAGGAGAGACAGCAGCATCATGATCCAGGACAAAAGTTCTCCCAGCAACAAATACTACAGGAGGAACCTCTGAAGGTATAACCCAAGTTTGTGTTGGAATAAAAGATGAATGGCCGACATTAGAAGCAACATCAACCAGTGGTTCATCAGCCTAAAGATAATCCCCAGCAACTATATTTTGAACATCATCAACACTTGGTACCTTAGAAGATTCAGTGGAATCCTTTTTCAAATATTGTCTTCTCTGTCATCTGCTAAACTGAATAGGCTCCTTTTGTTTTGAAGATTCAGCAGCATTGGGAGAAGAAGCATGAGTCTGTTAAGCAACTTCAGCCAAGAACTCAAGAGGATCCAAATGCCTATCCTCATGTTCTTCATCAGAATCAATCACAATCTTTCTTTTCCTTTGCTGCCCAAGCTGAGCTTCTAACTCCTAAACCCTCTTAGTCAACAACACAAACTCACCACCAAGTGAGGATTTGGTGTCTGCAAGCTCTGTTTGCAGATCATAAACCTTTTTAACATACATGTTGAGCAATTCATATACAGAGGTGAGAGTAATAGAGTCCTCAGCTCCACCAGCAGATTACTCAGTGGTAATGGGAGCTTCATTGGGCCATTCAAGAGAAACAGGCACATGGTCAAGAATGGGAGAGCTTTCATCAATTGGCTCTCGAATAGGACTAGGTGTGGTCAATCTTGTAATCTCAGGTTCAAAAGGTGTAGGTACTTGGGTACCAAGAGACTGAATTGTCTCCTCAACCTCAAGAACAAGCTCATCAGGAGCAACATGAATAGGTGATGGAAAAGAACTAGGTGACAGAGGTAAAGGGGAAGGTGGAGGCTAGTCAGAAGAAACATTTAATGCTTTAGCAGTTGTAGAGGGTGCTCCATCATTGACAACTGATGGATTACCATCATCAGCAGCATTTGGAGAGGGTGTATCACCAGTAGCATTACCCTCACCTGTATCATCATTATCATGTGGCAACATAGCAGCTAACAGAGGGTGATATGCCCCAACATAATGTGTTTTCAAAGAAGCAAACAATTTAGCACTAAGACCCCCTATGGGGAAATGGACTCTGTCTTAGGTTGTTAAGCCTAATATCATTTGAAGAAACATAGGGTACATTAGAAACTTATGCTTTTTCTTCTCAATGTTTTCAAACATATTATCAAAAATAAACTTAGAAAAATTATAAGTTAAACCCTTTGAAAGACATACAATACCACAACCCAATTGGGTAGAGAATTGATCACTGCCACCAGACTTGTTGCTGATACACTGGAGCAGCGTGTGCACCAAGAACCCCCACTTGGGGCAAAACTGATTCTTAATCCACTTACTGGTGTCAGTGCTTTGATAACCAGCTTCCCGTAACCCAGCAAGTATCACTTCAGTGTTGTGATAGACACCATTCTCATCATCCAAATGAAGCTGTGTCCTGATCAAAGATTCAGTCACCACACACTCAGTTCCATCAATAGGGGCTACAATCTCTGTGTTAGACCTTTTTGTAGCAGATGTCCAAAATTGTTTCACCTGCGATTCATATATTACATTTGGAGAATGTGTTAGAGCATAATGAATCTTGGAACACTTCAAAAACTCCACCATAGGATCATACAGTTCATGTTCTATTGCCTTACTCAGAGATGCAACCTTGTTATGATCTTTCTTAAATTGAAGTGGTGCCATTCGAAGAAATTATGAGAAACGGTTATGAATCAAGTAAATGGGAAATGGGTTTAAATTGGTTGATGAGGAAATTAGTTATTTTTGGGTGAAGATATGCAATGTAGGGTTATAAATGTAAGTTACCCAATCATGGTCAAGAATATCGAAACAAATCGTTGACCAGATCTGACGTGTAAAGTAACTCCAACAAATTTAAAAATTAACCCTTCAGCAGAAATGATGGTCAATCTGCTGATAGAAAGTCAATCAGCAGAATCAACTCAAGTGTAAAAATATCTTCAGTAAATATCTTGAGTTTTACTGCGCCACCCAACTCGCATTAATTACCATCAAGCCTTGACTCCGCCTATAAAAATAATCCCAAATCACACTTCACACATATCAATTACCCCAATTACCATCAAAACCCTAATTTCTCAACAATACCATACGCAGCCCCAAAAAAATGTCTTCCAAACCAGAAATCATTGATCTAACCTCCTCCACATCATCATCATCATCTAGTGATGGTTGGAGCACTTACTTTCCATCCAGTGCTCAACCATGGACACTCCGATTAACCAACGAACAAGCAAGTAGGAAGAAACATGATGTGGGAGAGCCAAGCGAAGCCCCTATTCCTATGGATAGTGTATATGTCTCTCCTTTTCTTTTTACCTCTAATGAGGAATCTTCGGAGGATGATGATGAAGATCCAACATTTATCCCTCCTTCCACGCCAGAGAGATCCCAACCAAGGCCACGGAAGTCTAACCCTTCACTTCCAAAATCACGGGAAGTGGTGATTGGTCTTCCTGCTCCAGGATCTGGTGCTTCAAACTATGGAAGCAGGGAAAAGGGCAAGGAGGCAGAGGTGGAGGGAAAGGGAAAAGGGAAGGTGGAGTAGAAAGTGGTGTGATGTTGCCAGGGACCAAAGATATAAAACTAGGTTCTTGAGCATCATCATCGCTTTCATCAATCCATCCTTTCTATTTTCATCTTCAGCTTCTTCATCGTACTAGTCATGCATATCCACCAGTTTTTGTAATAGATGATAGGAGCTAGAATATGTTTGGTAGATTTTGTATAGGGATGGTCTTGTATTTCATTTGAAGTTGATTGTAAACTGTAAATTGTTTCTTGAATGAATGAACAACTTTTCTCAATGATCATCACTTGAACTTTACTTCAGTAGAAGCAATGAGTATCACTTGTATTTTTCTTCAGTAGAAACAAGCTTTAAGCTTACATGACCACTTTCCCATTTAAACAATCTTGGTGAACTTCAACTTAAGATCAGCAACTACACATAAGGTATTCTGCAAAACAGACACAAAGTAGCAACCAAACCAAATCAAAACATACAAGAACATTAGTTGGTTAGTGTTAGCAAACAAAAACATAAACAATAATCTACAAATTTTACAACTACAATCCTCCCCTGAGGCATATGCCTCCCCTGAGGCTTATGACTCTCCTCAAACTTGGCAGTTAAGGGTTAAGCATCCTAATATGGACAACTAAGTGTTGAAACCTAGGTCCATCAAAAGCTTTAGTCAATAAATCTGCCACATTATCATCTGTGTGAATCTTAACCACTTTTATCAAATGTTTTTCATATGCATCTCTTATAAAATGGTGCCTGATCTCAATATGCTTTGTTCTATTATGAAAAACTGGATTTTTAACTATGCATATGGTACTTTGATTATCAATAAAGATTGTGGTGTTCAGGAAATTAAACCCATAATCCAGCAATTGATTTTGTATCCATAGAACTTGGCCACAACAATTTGCAGCAGCAACATACTCTGCTTCAGTAGTTGAGGTAGCAACAATAGTTTGTTTCTTGCATTGCCAAGAAATCAATCTTCTTCCAAGAAATTGGCAACCTCCAGTTGTGGATCTCCTATCCATATTTGCACCAGCATAATCACTATCACTATATGCTTCCAATCTAAAAGGAGACTCTTTTGGGTACCAAAGACCTAAATTGGGTTGAACTTTGAGGTACTTGAAGATCTTTTTGACTGCATTCAAGTGGGAAGTAAGTGGAGTGACCTAATGTCTAGAACAAGCACTCACAGCAAATGTAATGTCAGGCCTTGAAGCTGTCAAATACATCAATAAACCAATCATGGATCTGTATAGATGAACATTCACAGCAGGATCTGGTTCAAGATTGTTCTTTGGTTTTGGAGCTTCATAAGGTGTAGTGGCAGTTCTGACATTTTCCATATCAAACTTCTTCAAAATGTCTCTCACATATTTATCCTGACTAATAAATATACCATCAGGTTTCTGCTTAACATGTAAACCCAAAAAGAAAGTAAGCTCCCCCATAGCACTCATCTGAAACTCTCCCTTCATCAATTCCTCAAACTCCCTGCACCATGCTTCTTTAGTGGAGCCAAAGATGATGTCATCCACATAAACTTGCACAAGAATGATATCTCTGGAATTTTTCTTTAGGAAGAGTGTTTTGTCAATGGCACCTCTTCTATAACCATGCTTCAGCAGAAATGCAAAAAGCCTAGCATACCAAGCTCTTGGTGCCTGATGTAGTCCATAGAGAGCTTTTACAACCTTGTACACATGCTTTGGATTATCTGGGTCTTCAAAATCTTTGGGTTGAGTGACATATACCTCCTCTTCAATTTCATCATACAGAAAAGCACCTTTCACATCCATCTGATATACCATGAAACCCATATAAGATACATAGGCCAAGAAGATTCTAATGGCCTCAACTCTAGCTACTGGTGCAAAAACTTCATCATAATCAATTCCTTCCTCTTGCCTGAACCCCTGAGCCACTAATCTTGCTTTGTTTTTTTACCACAATACCCTTGCATCTCTTTTGTTCTTTAAAATCCATTTTGTCCCAATTGCAATTTTCCCATCAGGTAGTGGTACCAGTATCCAAACCTGTTGATTCTTAAATTGTAGCATCTCATCTTGCATTGCTTCAAGCCATCTTGAATCTTTAAGAGCTTGAGAAACACTGGTTGGTTCCACTTGAGAAAGAAAGCAAGTAAACTAACAATGCTTAAAGTCTGTATGATTGTCCCTTTGTTGATTTGAGACATAGGAAATAAAAGCAATTTGACCATACTTAGAACTTTTCACAGTATTTCTAGTTCTAACAGGTGCTTGTGGATCACCAATAATCTTTGATTGAGGATGAGCAATATTGATCCTTTTTGTTGCAGTGGGGTTGACATCAATTGTGGTGTCAAGATTGTTCACTGTGGGTCCAAAATCACTGTCATAGGAAGAGGAGGTGAAGATACCAGCTTTGGGTTGGTGATGACCAAGATCTTAAGGACTTGGAAATCATGTATATGGTTCTCCAAAGTCTGTGGACACACTAGTGGGTATGGGAGTTTGTGCAGCAGGGCTGTCAGCAGATATGATGATGTCAGGAGAAACAGGAGAATTGTCAGTAGAACTAGCAGCAGAATCCTGGTTTCCACTGACTGCTTGTGCTGATTGTCTAAGTAGTGCCTCATTATCACTTGAAAACTCCACACCAAGCCTCTCAGCTTCTTGATTGGCTGCATGCTCTTGCTTCTTGAGTCTAGCAAGGTCCTCTGCATAGTGTGACTCATCTTCATTCTCATCAAAAGTTTCTTTAGAAGTATCACCTGCAAATTGGTTAGGAGGAAAAGAAGGTACAATAATGGTTTGTTCATTTTGCTCAGACTCACTATCTGAGTCATCATCCAGGGTACCTGCATTGTTAGCGGAAGACTCTTGTGTACCTGCAGATTGGTTAGTAACATATCTAGTATAGCCCAAGTAATCAGTTAAATAATCCAGGTCAAAATACCAAACATGACCTTGTCCCTGAACATTAGGCTTATCTTCTAGGTATCTCAGGTTAAGAGTCTCCTCAATCTTTTTAGCATTTAAATTGTAAACCCTATAAGCCTTACTATGAGCTGAATAACCCACAATATACCCCTCATCAGCTTTCCCATCAAATTTTCTCAGTGAATCAGTAGTGTTCAAAATGGTCACTTGACAACCAAAAGGTTTGAGGTAATGAATATCAGGAACTTTCTGAAGAGGCGAAAAATGAACCATTTTTAAGGGGTCATTTAAGCTCGGGATTGAATTTATTTGATCAAATATTGCCCTAAATCGTTCCTTTTATGATTTTAGGTACTTTGGGAGTGAATTCTGGAAAAGGAAGCATTTTGGACGTTTTTGGAGCATAAAAGTGAAGAAAACGGCAAAGACTTAATTTTCCATGCTGAGAACAGTACCTGACGGCGTCAAGAAGGAAATTGTGACGGCATCAGGAGTAAAATCCATGACGACCCAGTGAAAACCTGAAGGCGTCAAGAGAAGGGCGTCAAGAGTTAAATTGGTGACGGCCTGAAGATGGATTACACGTGACGACGTCAAACCTAGATCTACGCAGTCCGAGGAGTTTATTGGCGGCGAGATGACAGCGGCAGACATTTACTCTTGACGCCGTCACCTCACAAAATCTATATATACTTTTCTATTTTTCATTCATTAAAAGAGGAACTTGTGTGGAGAATACTAGGGTCGAACCTAATAAACCCTAGGTCGTTTGTAACAGTATTTTCAAGGGTTTTCACCCCTTGAAACCTTTCATGTTCAATTAAGATAAGTACTCTTTCAATTCATTCAATATGTCTATGTGTTGTTCAAATATATCTTATGCTTGTTGTGATTTTAACATGCTAGGCTAGATCTTTCATGTGTTTGCTTAGATGTAATGAAACCTAGATGTTAATTATGGGTTGATTGCTTGTTTATAGTTGTAATGGATGAATGATTTCAATGTTAGGCTTAAGAAAACTGGCAGATCTCAATTGTGTAACTTGCTTGAACGTCTTAAGAAACATGAACTGATGTGTACTAGGTTTTTATGATTGTATTTAATGCATGAGCGAATTCTATTGATCCCATGTTAGGAGCTTCTTAGCCGGCTCGACATAGGAGTGAAGTAGGAGCTTATAGGATTGGGGAAGTAAGTACGCCACCCCATGAATGGTATTAAGGAATACAATCCGTCATCCACGCAACTGTAACAAGTAATTAACCTGTAAAAGATATCTAGGGAGTAGTGAAACCTAAGTAAACACAATTCTCCCATATATTGCTCACACCTTTAGTTAATTTAGTTTATTTTCATTTTTGTTATTTTATTTTGATTGCATCTTAGTAACTGGGTTAGTTGATTAGCAACTAATTCCGCCCAACTCCTTCAAAACCGAGATTTTTAATTGCTTTCATAAAATATAAAAAACACAAAAAGAATCATCCCTCATCTCTAGACCTAGTCTTTAGGTTTTCTTGTCCTAGCGACACTATTCCCAAGTTGAACGATCAATCCCCCGGTACTTGTCACTATACTATACTACAACGATCAGGTACACTGCCTGGTGGGGGTTGTAAGCTTCTCGAGATCCCTCGAGAGGTAAAGCCTGGTGCAATTCCCACGCATCACTTTCCCAAGTGAGAAGTTCATAAGGTGTCTTGAAATGAGGTCTAGTAATGGATACCCTATTCAAAACATAACAAGCAGTGCTTACTGGTTCAGTCCAGAACATAGTGGGTAATTTAGAGTCTGCAAGCATGGGTCTTACTGCCTCTATTAAGGTCCTATTCTTTCTTTCAGCAACCCCATTTTGTTGTGGGGTTCTTGGATTGGTATAGTCCCTTTTTATCCTTTTAGACTGACAAAGTTCTATTAATACAACATTTTTGAACTCTGTCCCATTATCACACCTAATACCTTTAACCTTTTTGTTTAGCTAGTGTTGATACAAAAGTTGGGCGTTCCTAGTTTGGGCTCTTGCTCTTGTACCAATTCGCTCTTAATGCTTGAAGCCTGCACACTAAGAAAACAAACAAACACCGTTAGGCTTATCGTGGGATTATCTCCCACGATTATCCTCCGGCGTGAGAGTAAGTAATCGGTTTTAGAGTTCTCGTAAAGAGTTTTAAGGTTTTGTGAATCGTACCTTTAATGAGAATTATGCCATTCCTTATATAGGTGCAGAATCCTCGTAGGTTCCTTGCTCCTTACTCTTCGCACACGTGGTGCTTATCCGGGTTAAGGATATCTATTCCGTAAATAGAAGATCCTTATCTATGCCCGAGTAGTTTGGTTGGGCTTGGGTCTACGTGAGCCCAATCCCATTATCAATGCGGCCCAAGTTATAATAACCCACTCATGGTGGTTTTGGGCCTTAGTAATGTTTATCATTTGGGCTCGTGGCCCGAATATAGACTATACGTCATCATGTCCCCCCAGCCTAGTGTGCGCGGCTCGTAGCCGCGGATACTAGACTAGAAAAAACAACGGTAAGCGTGGCGGGACAAACTTAGAAATTTGCCGCCCAATATGAAGAAATATGTATCTAGTCCAAGATATTTCAAAAATTTGCCTCGGAAAATGGGTGGTGTGTCCATGTGTTCCTTGGAAAACGGGAAAAAGTGCATGTACCTTTCGTATTCCAGCCACACGTTTTATGAGTGGGATCCACGTGGCCTACATCTAGGGTTTTTGATGATCTATATAAGAGTCACCGCCTCCCTTTTACCAAAAACACACAGTAAAAACACACATTCACCATTTCACATTTCTTCAAAGCGTTTTTCAAAGAAATCAACTATTTCATTAGGTAATTGCGCGTGCGTCTTTTAGTATATCTTTATACTGTAAAAATGGTTGCTTAGTTGGATGAGTTTCGCTCTGCGATGAATGAGGATGACGTTCTTCAGTTCTCATCTGATTACTTTATTCCTCTGGATGTGCATCCAGAAGCCCCGGACATTGATGCGTGTATTGCCGATTTCCCCGAAGGGAAGATAGGGTTATACACACGCTTCTTTGAGTACGCTAACTATCGCGTACCAATTTCTGTATTTCTGAGCAACGTGCTCAATTTCTATCACCTTCATATCTCTCAGCTGCACTGTATAGGTGCGGCGAAGATATCAAACTTTGAAGTAACTGTCGTTCACTTGCAATAAACCCTACTGTCGACCTATTTCGCGCGTTTTACCACACAACGTGGTCGCATGGATGGGTATCCTTTGCGACGCATGCGGGGAGCCTTCAGTGTTATACCGATAAGGTAGATTCCTTGAGGCATTGGAGGGAATATTTTTTCTGGGTGGATGATGTGGTGTTTCCATCACCATTTGAGTTTTATACTCAAGAGACGCTGCCGAGGGATGGACGCCCCGCACCCCGTTCGTATAGCTTGGCAGATGCGCGGACTATTGATGCCAACCGCATCCCCATTAACCCTTATCCTGAGGAGTTTTTGGTGCACATGGGGTTGAGTCGCAACTATTTCCTTGGTGTTGACGAAGTGCCAACCTTCATTGATTTGGAAAGCCGGGGTGGGTGTTCATCCCTTTTAATTGTTCGCTTTAAATAATGTAAGTTTTTCTGTATGCGCACTTGTAATAACTAACTTGTGTTTTGTTATTTGTTTATGTGTTGCGCAGAGATGGATTTGTTTGCGGTTGTGAAGCTTGAGAAGCCGAAACAGGTGACTGTTGGCGTGCGCCCTCTGAGGGAGAATGAGCAACCGCTCTTGGATGCGACTGCTGGGCATCTGACTGTGTTGGGCCAGCTGGTCATGAAGATTCGCCCCCCTCTTCTTGTGACGCCAGTACAAAGCGTGGCTCCCACTGTGGAGTCTGAAGATGTGGAGAAGTTGCGAGCTGAATCTTCTGACAGCGTGGAGGTAGTAGAGCCTCAGGGGGTAGCGCAGAATCTGAAGCGCAAGGGAGAGGATGATGCCCCTAGTACTTCCAAAAGGAGGCGTCATCTGATTGTGGATGAAGAGTCGTCTGCGGAGGATGATACATCCGCAATTGGCGTGGAGAAGGTGACTGCAAAGGCTTCTTCGCTTCTGTAAGTGATATTCCATACTCTTTACATATTCTTTATTTATGTATCATTAGTTGTCGTAATATGCGCTGACGTGCTTCCTTATTCCTTGTAGTGACCATGCTGCGAAGGATGATGCGGCATTTGTGGAGAGTGTGATCCCTCCTCAGAATGAAAACGTGGAGGAGGGAGTGAAGGTGGCTGAGGACGTATCTGCGCAGCAACTGTTGGTAGAGTTGGCTGTTGCTGCTGAGCATCAAACTGAGCTGGTTGCTCAGTTGAAGACGCGGTACGTCGGGGAGAGTAGTACTCTTGCCCAAAAAGATGAGGAGATTTCTCTTCTCCGTACGCAGCTGGCTGAGGCGCAAGCGGAGGTGGGGTCCTTTAAGGCGCACGCAGACAAGGTCACTGGAGAGAAGTTGACCATTATGGCTGAGCTGCAGCACGCGCGCGGGGAACTTCATCAGTTTAGGGCCAACCTTACCTGGGCGGTAAGGTATCTTGAGGAGAAGAAGGATGAACATTTTGCGAACATTAATGAGTTTCGCTTGCGCATGGAGAGTATTATTAAGGTGCAGGAGGAGAAGCTGCGTGGCCTGAGCATAGAGTATGATGAGGAATTATACCCTCACCTGATGTCTACCATAGCTGAGCGCAGGTACGTCCTTACATATTTTCTGGCAATGTTACCTTACTATATTTGTTGGTTTGTCTCTTCTAATGCAATTTGTTCCTGTTTATGTAGGTGGTTGATTAGTCATGGCTTGCGCTTGGCTGCAATTGGCACCTTAGAGTCTCCAGAGGTGTTGGAGACCTTTGGAAAGGTGGTGCAGTACGTCGTGGAGCGTGGGAGGGCGCAAGCCATGAAAGAGCTTCATGAGGCTAAGTTGCTGAAGGTGGCGCTTGCTGAGGTGCCTGCTTATAATGCCAATGCGTATGACGAGCTGGTGAAGGCGATGGAGGGAATGAAGCTGCTTGAGCTTCCTCATATTGTGCGGCTGGAGCGCGACCAGGAGAACCCTATAAAGGTAATTATGGAGGGGTTGACCCTGGGGCGCCATATCTTGGAGGATGCAGAGGCGCAGCCAGACTACTTTCTCAAGCCTGACGAATCACAACTGCAGGTTCCTGTTTTTGCACAGCCACGCCATATGTTGAATCCTTTTGCTCTTGAAAAGGAAATTCCTCTTAAGGAGGTGTTGGAGCTGCACGTAGAGAGAGCTGCCAAGAAAAAGGGTATTAAGGGCAAGGCTGTCTTATGCGGTTTGGGCGCTGCGCATATTCCCATGTCAGATGGGATTCCTGTTAGTGTAGCGACCGTATCGCCTAAGGATGCGTTGCTCTTGAGAAAGCTTCAAGAGGCAGGAAGCTCCGCTGCTCCAGTAGATAGTCCTGAGCATCGTCATAGCATATAGGCTTTTTGTGACTTGTATATTTATTGTATAAATAACAAAGTATATCTTTTGCATGTATCTATTCATCTTTTTGTGTAAAAAGATTTAATAAGATACTCTTTTTGGAATTATGTTTAAATTAAGTGCGTGACTTAAGATAAATTATAAGTATAGGCTTGCATTGTGTTTGCAAAGTTTTATTGTGTGACCAAGAGTCTTGGCTCGTTGTTTGCTAAGCTTGTACATGACATTTGTGCATCCTTCATGGGATGCGCAAGTAAAACTTACTTCAACGTCTTGAAGGTAAGGTGCCTAGCAAGGATGCGTGATCCAATGTTGATGGGTTTGCAACCCTCTTACTCAACGAGTTAGTTAGTAGGCTTACTCATCCTTTATGCCATCGTGGGTCTTAATTAGTGCATGCACGCCATGTAGGCAAAAATATAGTATAACAATATTGACACATATAATAATGTACGCAATAAAGTAAAATGTGTTATGGAGTTAGCTAGAAACCATAACGTTTTATTGATACTTGCAAGCTTTTGAAAAAGTAAAAAACAAGTCCTAACAAAGAAAAGAAAAAACAAACAATTATTTGGCACATACTAAAGTGCAAAGTTGTCTGTTTGTGGGCCGTAGCCTTTCCTAAAGATAACATCTTTTGAGGTTGCAAATATTCCAAGTGCGCGCCAGGTCGTGACCTTCCATATCGCGCAACCTGTATGCACCATTGCCTAGTGCATCGGTGACCTCGTAAGGTCCTTCCCATTTGGGTCCAAGCTTGCCTGTGTCTTCTGCGTGGCTCGCGTCATTAGCGCGGTATACAAAGTCTCCTGGCCTGAAGGAAGTATGTTTGACTTTTTCGTCATAATACTTCTTCACCTTTGCTTTTGCCTTTGCTTCGCGTATAGCTGCGCGTTCACGCCTTTCTTCTAGCAAGTCCAAATCTATGCGCCGTTCCTCGTCATTTGTTGTGATGTTGACCTCTGCTGTTCATATAGTTGGCATCCCTATTTCAGCTGGTATGACGGCTTCTGTCCCATAGACAAGAGAAAATGGTGTGTCTCCGGTACTGGTTTTGATTGTGGTACGGTGCGCCCATAAAACGTGTGACAACTCGTCCACCCATTTTCCTTTGTGTCTGTCGAGGCGTGCTTTTATCCCTTCACCTAAGCTGAGATTCGCGTGCTCAACTAAACCATTGGTTTGTGGGTGTTTTACTGAAGCAAAGTGTTGTGTGATGTTCAATTGTGCGCACCAATCTTTGAATGGGTTATCGCAGAATTGTTTCCCATTATCTGATATGATTTCACCTGGTAGCCCAAAGCGACACACAATATTGTCCCATACGAAGCGTTTTACCTGATTGCTCGTGATACTCACCACTGCCTTTGCCTCAATCCACTTCGTAAAGTAGTCTATGGCTACGATGAGGAATTTTAGCCCTCCCACTGCAACTGGGAAAGGGCCTGCGATGTCAATGCCCCATTTATAGAATTGCCATGGTGAGGTGATGGGGGTTAGCTCTTGTTGTGGTTGGCGTGGAATTGGTCTGTGTACTTGGCAATTGCTACATTTTTTATCATATCTCGCGCATCGCGGTGCATAGTAGGCCAATAGTATCCTGACCGTAGAGCACGCGCTACAACGGACCGTGGTCCTGAGTGCATGCTACATGATCCAGCGTGAATTCCTCGGAGTACATAGTCTGCTTGAAGAGGTCCGACACACCGGAGCCAAGATTGTAAGAAAGAACGTCGATATAGGATGTTGTCCCGTAGTTCAAATCGCTGCGCTGTGGGTCGTACTCTTCGAGCGTCCTTAAGATCTTGTGGTAAGATCCCTTTGCCAATGAATTCAATGATAGGTGTCATCCACGTGGGATCTTGTTCTTCTATCACCGTGGATACTTCCATCTCCAAGATTGATTTGTTTTTTAGAGTTTCCTCCAATACCTGCTTTGATAGGTGCGCAAAGCTTGTAGATGCAATCTTGCTAAGCGCGTCAGCTTTCCTGTTGTCTCCTCTATGTACTTGTTTGATTGTGAACCTATCAAAGTTCTGAATTAAGGATTTGGTTTTTTCCAAGTATTGGATCATGTGTTCATCCTTAGCTTTATACTCGCCTAGCACATGGTTAGCCACTAACCTGGAGTCTACGTTTGCTTCTAGGTTGCGTACGCCCATTTGAATTGCAATACGTAGTCCAGCGAGCAGGGCTTCGTATTCTGCCTCATTGTTTGTGGCTGTGAATTCGAAGCGCAGCGCGTAGGTGAACTCCATTCCTTCTGGATTAGTAAGAATAAGGCCTGCGCCTGATCCGTCCACGCATGAGGATCCATCTATGAACAGAATCCAGGGTTCCTGTAAATCTGTTTTGGTTGTTGAAGTTGGACTATCGGTATCTGGCTTTTCAACAATGAAGTCGGCTAATATCTGCCCCTTGATTGCAGTGCGTGGTCTATACGAGATGTTATACTCGCTTAACAACACACTCCACTTTTGTAGCCGTCCTGATGCGTCAGGTTTAGAGATAACTTGTTTGATTGGCTGGTCTGTGATTACAGCTATGGGGTGCGCTTGAAAGTATCTGCGCAGTCTTTTAGCTGCGAATACAAGGACTAAGACCAGCTTTTCCATGGCGCTGTAGTTAGTCTCTGTCTTCTTCAATGCTTTGCTTACAAAGTATATGGGTGTCTGGACGGAGTTTCTATCTGTCAATAGTACTACGCTAACTGCTCCGTGGGTTGCAGATAAGTACATGATTAACTCTTCCCCTGGTCGCGGTGCGACAAGTTTTGGGAGTGATGCCAGATGGTGTTTTAGCTGTCGGAAAGCTTCTTCTGCTTCCTCAGTCCAACGGAAGTCTCCCTTTTTGGTGCACTTCGTGAGTGTTTTAAAGAGAGGGAGTGATTTGTCTGCTGACTTAGACAAGAAACGGTTTAGCCCAGCTAGCTTTCCGTTTAATGACTGGACTTCTTTGAGTGTGCGCGGTGAGGGGAGGTCGATAACAGCTTTTGTCTTTTCTGGGCAAGGCTTGATTCCATCAGGTTCTATTAAGTATCCGAGGAACATTCCTTCTGTTGCGCCAAATGTGCACTTCTTGGGATTTAACTTCATGTTTATTTTTTCCAATGTTTTGAACGTCTCCTCGATGTCACGCACCAGTTCATCCTCTGTGTGGCTCTTGATGACAAGGTCGTCAACGTAGACTTCCAAGTTTCTACCTACTCATTTTTCGAAAGCCGTGTCCACCAATCGCTGGTATGTTGCGCCTGCATTCTTTAGGCCAAAGGGCATTTTTGTATAGCAATAAACCCCTTGACTTGTATGGAAAGCTGTTTTTTCTTCGTCCTCCGCTGCCATCTGGATTTGATGGTATCCTTTGTATGCGTCTAAGAAGCACTTGAAAGGATATCCGCACAAGGATTCTACTTTCCAGTCTATCTCTGGCAGTGGATAACAGTCCTGTGGGCATGCCTTGTTGAGGTCTGTGAAGTCCACGCACATCCTCCAACTGCCGTCACTCTTCTTTACCATCACTGGATTAGAAAGCCATTTGTGATAGTATACTTCACGCATAGTGCCTGCGTCTACAAGTTTGTGTACTTCTTCTAGAATAGCTTTTGCGCGATCAGGGGCTTGGCCGCGCTTCTTTTGTCGTATTGGGGGATATCCTTGTCAGATTTGTAGTTTATGCTCCATGATGGAGCGTGGCACTCCGGTCATATGCTTTGGTTCCCATGCAAAGATATTCAGGTTCTTTTGCAAGAGTGCGCACACAGCTGCTTTACCTTTGTCAGATAAAGATCCTCCAATCCTATACTTGTTGATCTGGGTAATCGGGATGAATAGCGACCTTTAAATTTGGAATTTTTTCTGCGCGCTGTTCTGGAATATTCTCCACCTCACTGGTTACTGCGTTGCATTCTTTGGGTGGTACTGTGGTGTTGTAGAGGGTGACAATTCCTCCTTCCACTGGAAATTTGAGCATCCCATATGCTGTGGATGATACAGCGCGCATGGATGATATTCCATGTCTCCCAATAATGCCGTTGTATGGTGAAGGAGACTTGATTACCATGAAATTTATCCATGTTGCTGTTGAGTGTTGTTCATCGCCCACAACTACAAGTAAGCGTAATTGCCCCATAGGCCATATCTTTTCTCCTGTGAACCCCGTCAGCGACATTTTGGCTGGTATCAATTGACTTTGTATCTCAGGTCGTAGCCTTTTGAAGCAATGCTCATACAGGATGTCTGCGGATGCTCCTCCATCGATATACATGCGGCGAATCTCGTGTCCCCCAGTATGTATCTCGATAGTTAGTGGCTCTACTACTGCGTTGTCCGCAGCTAGAGTGGGGAAGGATATCTCCTTTCCTGGGGAGAACTTTTGACTGACTTTTTGTTTTATCTTGCGTTGCCATGTTTGTATCATGTAGATGATGTCCATTTTATCTTTGGGAGGTTCCTTCTTGCCTCCATTCTTTTGCTTGTCCTTCCCATCTTTAATGTTTTTTACGAGGTGATCCATTCTGCCTTCCCTTACTAATTTTTCAATTAGTTGTCGTAGCTGGACACACTCGTTGGTTGTATGGCCCTTTTGGCCATGATATTTGCAGTATCCATTCCCTATGCGCTTGTCTTCTGCGGTACGCATTGGTGGAGGTTTTGGGAAGTTTGCACCTTCTGTCACAAATATTTCCCTCGGAGTCTTTGTGAGATGGGTATACTTGTCATTATCTCGTCCACTGCGATAATTCTTGCTGCGGTTGTTATTCTGATCATTGGATTATCTCCTGGGCTGTTCTTGTTGCCTATAATTGGAATAGCCTTTTTTACTGTCCACAGCGGCTGCTTCTCCTTGTATGAAGGATCTTGTGCACTTCATTAACTCATCAAAGGTTTGGGGAACCTTGTCGTTTAGCTTCCGAATGAGTTCTGGGTTGTTAATCCCATTCATGAACCCTGAAATTTTTAGGACTTCAGGACACGCTTTGACGTGTATGCACTCATCTTTAAAGCGTTCCATATAAGTGCTGGTTGATTCCCCTTGGCGCTATCGTACTCTGGCTAGTTCGACAGGGTTCTTAGCGCACTTCTTTCTTTGGGTGAAGTTTAAACGGAATGCTTTCCGCAATTCTTCAAACCCGACAATGCTTCATCGTGGGAGCTTGCTAAACAACGTGCGCGCATTCCCTACTAATGTGGAATTAAACATACGGCACCACACAGGTTGTGGCCAATTTTTGATAGTAGCAGCCGATTCGAAAATTTTTAGGTGGTCATCCGGGTCACCTGTTCCATCATATGTTTTGACATTAGTGGGCAAGCGCCTCCTCTTGTGATCGGAGTAATCGCTGATGCGTCGTGTAAATGCATCAACTTTCTGGCGACGCCATGAGAGAGACATATCTTTGTCCTCTTCTTCACGACGTTTTCCTCTAGACTTCCAGTGTCCTGTTTCCTTATCCTCGTTGTCCGAGGAGTCATTGGAGGAGGAGTAATCTCTTTTGCGGCGCTTGCGCCGGCTTCCTTCAGAGGAAGAGCTTGAGGGGCTTTCACTTGGGGATATTCTCCTCCCTAATCTGTCATGAATTCTTTTGCTCCCAGACCTGGAGGAACCTTCGCTTGGTGAATGTTGAGGTCCCAATCTGTCTTGTATTCCACGACTACCAAGTCTGGAATGAACATTAGTGCGCCTCTAGCCGTCTTCTTATTCTTCTGAATATTGTGAGTTAGATGCCGTACCCAGCCTATCATGGATAGTGGTACGTCTTTCATTATTTTCGCGTCTTCCTTGTAGGTGGCGCGGTAGCGATGCTTCGCGTTCAGGACCAAAGTTGAGTCGGGCTTGCAGGCTCGTACTCGACCTTCTCCTCGCTTCTTCTTGCATGAGGGCGGTTAAAGTTTCGTAATTTTAGGATACAAAATTACTCAACATTAGGTTAGGTGCGTCCTCATTCGCTGCAAGAATATCTGCCTCAGTATTGGGCACCCTATCCCGGTTAGGTGCGCCTGGCGGCACAGTGTTGTCCACTGTAGGTGTTGTTTGGTGAGGAGTATCGAAGAGAGTGCGCTGGAGTTCTTCAACGTTTGGGACTACGGTAGTGACTTGGGTAGTCCTTACAGGCAATTCCACCACTGGGAGAGGTTGGGTTGGTCCCGTTTCTTGGTGACCAGGCGCACTAGTTGTCCCAGAGGCCTGCCTAGGGGTCGAATCTTGTTGATTCTTCCTCTGGGGGTCACGTGTTTTTTCCAACTGCGGAGTCCGCTGGCTTGAATTTTTATTCTTTGTCATTCTAGTTCCTTAGTTCTTTAGTCGCGGGTCCCACGGATGGCGCCACTTGTTGATACAAAAGTTGGGCGTTCCTAGTTTGGGCTCTTGCTCTTGTACCAATTCGCTCTTAATGCTTGAAGCCTGCGCACTAAGAAAACAAACAAACACCGTTAGGCTTATCGTGGGATTGTCTCCCACGATTATCCTCCGGCGTGAGAGTAAGTAATCGGTTTTAGAGTTCTCGTAAAGAGTTTTAGGGTTTTTTGAATCGTACCTTTAATGAGAATTATGCCATTCCTTATATAGGTGCAGAATCCTCGTAGGTTCCTTGCTCCTTACTCTTCGCACACGTGGTGCTTATCCGGGTTAAGGATATCTATTTCGTAAATAGAAGATCCTTATCTATGCCCGGGTAGTTTGGTTGGGCTTGGGTCTACGTGAGCCCAATCCTATTATCAATGCGGCCCAAGTTATAATAACCCACTCATGGTGGTTTTGGGCCTTAGTAATGTTTATCATTTGGGCTCGTGGCCCGAATATAGACTATACGTCATTAGCTAGTTTTCAATAAGGGTAATGAATTCTTTTAAAATTGAAGATGTTTCATCTTTAGTTTTCAAAAAGAATACCCAACAAAACCTGCTATAGTCATCAATGATTACCAGGCAGAAGTACTTATGATCAATACTTATGATTTGAGTTGGACCAAATAGATCCATGTGCAGCAATTGAAGAGGTTCTGAGATAGTGCTCACTTTGTATGAGGCTCTGTGTTGCTTTCCTTTGTTACAGGCAACACAATTATGTTCATTGGTGAAGACTTTTGAAGGAAGCCCATGAACAAGACCAAGTTTAGAAAGTTTGTTAATGGTCTTGAAATTCACATGAGCCATCCTTCTATGCCATCTTGTAGACTCATCCAGGGATGCTTTAGCCACCAAACATGTTAGATCACCTTCAGGTTGGACATCATTCAAATTGAATGTGTACAAATTGTAGTTTCTGGGAACTCTCAATAGAATGGTTGTATCTTCTGGAAGTTTGAAGTCTTTATAGAGCACAAGACATTC
This sequence comes from Artemisia argyi, assembly GCA_030686995.1. Classification (NCBI taxonomy): domain Eukaryota; kingdom Viridiplantae; phylum Streptophyta; class Magnoliopsida; order Asterales; family Asteraceae; genus Artemisia; species Artemisia argyi. Next base: position 160,070,607 of record CM060697.1, on the reverse strand, counting down.
ATCCTCAGAGAAGAAGACTTTGTTCTTGGTGTCACAAATTTTTGATACTGAGAACAAGTTGAAATGTTGCAATTCCTTCACATAGTATACATTCTCAAAATCCAACTGAGGTATTTTGATGGTGCCTTTCCTAGTGATTCTACCATCTCCTCCAACAAAAGTCACATTGCCTCCTCCTTCTATGGGTACAAAATCATGCATCTTATCCTTGTTTCCTGACATGCTCCTGGAACAACAACTATCTACTATTCCTACTTCTTTACTTTTCAGAGGATGATCCTACAACAACAAAAAATATATACAAAATGTTAGTTCACTTTGGAGACTCAAGTCATTACTGACTTGAGCCTGCCTTGTGGATCATAAGAGTTAGGCCATGCAGATGTATAAGATCCACCATTGTTCTGGGGCCTTCTTTGAAAATTAGGTCTCTTTTGAGTCCAAGAACAACCTGCTGAGGGCTTCACAGCAGTATCCCAATATCCTCTTCCAACATACATTGAGTCAAAATATCTAGGCAAATAACCATTTTGAAAATAAGAACTAGTTGGTCTCACATATGGTCTAGCAACAGATCTTCTCCAAGAAGATGGAGAAGGTTTATCAGCAGAATTGTGTTTGCTGGTTTTATGAGTTGCTTGTGGGACAAAAGATGGTATATCATTAACATTTTTCCACATTGGTCTAGGTTTCTTTTGACTAGCACATACACCCATTCTTTGCTCATGAAAATTACAATCCTTAATTAAATGAAATTTACTTCCACAAACAAAACATTTCTTCTTTTTTGAAGATTTATTCAAAGTGAAAGATGTTCCATTACATGCAAAAGCACTCAAACCACAAACATTAATAGAATTGTTTTTTACAGAATTAAAAACATTGTTTTGCAAAGAATTAAATGACAAGTCTTCAGAGGAAACTGTCATTGAATCAACAGTAACTCTAACAGGCTTGTAGAGAGTCTTGGGTGTTGTCTTGGGTGAGGTCTTGGGAAGGTCTGACTTTTCACTTGAATCACAACTGGTGTATGTTGTAGACCCTTGGTCAGAGGACTTGTCACTGTCAGAACAAGAGACAAAGTTAGTAGATTTAGAATCAGGGTCTGGCAAGTCACTTGACTTTTTGCCATATAGATGGTGTGATCCACCAAAGTCTATTGAGATGGAAAGGTCAGTGGGAATATGTTCTCCTTTAATAGATCCAGATACAGCATGTAAGCTTCCTTCTTTTACATAACTAGCTAATCCTGCTGGTGTAGATTTACCCAGATCGTTCCTAGCTTCTAAACCAACATACTTCTTAAAACCTAAACCTATTGTTAATACAAATATCGCCTAAAAACGTTATTTATATTTTAACGATCTTTGCTAAGTTTTGTTAATGACAAAGTACAAACTTTAGATTGTAGTAAAACATCATTTTAGTTTAAGTCTTGTATAACTAGTCTTTACATTTCTTTTTAAACTTAACATTGTTTTTATTTCCTTAATAAGAAAGTATTTCTTTAATAAGAAAGTGTCACATCTCATCAATGTGCATTTATGGTAAGTTTATGTGTTTGACTATCCATGAAGTTCTTACACACTTTGGAAGTATTCCATGTTTGATACAATACATGTTGACTAGTATTTAGTAGATGTGACATTGCTTGTTTATGTGTTTGACTATCCATGAAGTTCTTACATACTTTGGAAGTATTCCATGTTTGGTACAATGCATGTTGACTAGTAATTAGTAGATGTGACATTGCTTGTTTATGTGTTTGACTATCCATGAAGTTCTTACACACTTTGGAAGTATTCCATGTTTGGTGCAATGCATGTTGACTAATATTTAGTAGACGTGACATTGTTTGTTTTGGAGTGATTTATTGTAAGTTTGGTTGAACAGTTCTGGCGGACCCCTGGAGGAACACGGGCGGACCCCTTCTGAGGGTACCGCCATGTCCGCCAGGCTGCTGACTTCCTTTGGTATAAATACCAAAGGACTTGCAAGAAATCCCTCATCACTTAGAGTCATATTTTACACATATTCTCTCATTATACTCAGTAGCTACTAACTTGTGTGATTCTCTTATGTAGCAAAGGAGTTCACATATTCATCTAAGAAGTTACAAGTTTCAACTCTAAGTTGCAAGACTTGTTAGCTTTGGTGTGTATAGACTTTGGTAGTTTATACTTCATATGTATCTTGTATAGAAGTGATCGGTTAGTATTTTAGGCCTCAAAATACATAGTGTGTCGGGAGTTGTTGTACCCTTGTAAAAGAACTAACGGGAGTGGTTGTACCCTTGGTAAAGAACTCGACATCTAGCTTAGTGTCGGTAAAAGTGTAAGCGTCGAATGGGAGTGGTTGTACCCTTGTAAAAGAACTCGACATCTAGCTTAGTGTCGCTAAAAGTGTAAGCGACGTTGTAAAGGTTTTCTCCGCCGGTGAAAGGAGCTTGTTGATTAGTGCTTATAACTCTCGAGTTGGAAACTCGGGGCGTGGATGTAGGGCAAGGAAAAAGAGTCCTTGTAGCCGAACCACGATAAACAATCGTGTTGTGGTTTGATCGTTTGTTTCTTTATCTTTGCTTATTACATGTTGTTCTTTAGTTAAAATAGCTAGTTACATATAAAGCTTTTCAAAGAACTAAACAAGTAAAGATGTGTTTATATCTTCAAACAAAAGTAAAGCTTTTCAAAGAACTAAACAAGTAAAGTTAGGATCATCACAAGCAAAGCTTTTCAAAGTATGAAACTAGTAAAGTTAGAATTGTTATTCACATGAAAAGCTTTTCAAAGAATCAAACATATAACATTGTGTTTATATCTTTAAGCAAACGTAAATGTTTTTAAAGATATTCAAGTTAATAAGGATTTAAAAAGCGGTAAACTATTCAACCCCCCTTCTAGTTTTCCACAATTGGCATCAAGAGCTACGTTACTCAAGATCTTTAAAATAGAATGTATTTTAAAACTTGAATCGATCCATGGATTTTGAAAATCTCAAAGAAGGGCAACCTATTCAAAACCCACCGCTATTTGAAAAAGAAAACTTACTTTAATGGAAAAGTAATTTTGAAAACTATGTGAAATCAATTGATCAAGATCTTTGGCATATTATTTCTTTTGGTGATTTCAAACCAAAGAAAACAAGTTTTTGAAAACCAAGATAACTATCTTAAACTTGATAAAAATACTAAAGCTAAAACAATGATTTATAAAGCTTTAGTACCAAATATGAAAGAATGTATTTTTGTCAAACGGCTAATGATATTTGGAAAAATATGTTAAACTTTCATCAAGAAATATGTCAAGTCAAAGATGATCAATTTGATCTCACATATGAATTAGAAGTCTTAGAAATATTAATAGATAGACATTTAGTTGTGATAAATACATGTACTACTAGTTTAAATGTTTTAAATGAAGGTGTAAGTGAAGATGATTACTCATGTCGAGCTCTTTGTGGTCTTGCTTACGATTCATGGAATAACACGGATAAAGATGAAGCCAACCATCCGGTTTGTGATTCTCAACTAGATAAAACATCAAGCAAGGTACATTTTATAACCAAACACTTTTGCTTTGACAAATTTATCCTAGAGGTTTCTAAACTAGAAAATAAGTCTAAACGTTTATCCAACATGGACCTGAAAACTATCTTTAACAATGAGTCTTCAAAATCTTTTAAGAATATTTTTGAAAAGGAAATCTCGTTAGAAGATAAAATGTCTAGAATTGTGAGTAATGTTGAAATTGATCTAGAATGTTAATTATGTCTAGATTACAAACATGAGATTAAAAAGCAATATGAGAAAGGAAAAATATTAGTTAAATTTGATGAAAGCTCAAAATCTCTTGAAAGATTGTTGAGGAGTCAAAGGTTGTTTAAAGATAAAACCGGATTAGGATTTAACTCAAAAGCACCATTAACTAACAAAACAAAGCAAGTAAAACTTGTCAAACATAGAAGAGAAATTTAGAGATAATTCAATCTCTAATAGAAATTCATGATAAAAGGATTAAGACTATCATTCTCTATGCCTTTATATGATTATCTAACCTTCTTGGATACATTAGTTATTGAGTTTCAAAGCGAGTCGTCAAACCAAGTTTTTACGCGTAATGCTTATCCGCTTGATAGCATCTCTATGCAATTTAAAAGGTACGCATTACTTCAACTTGACTTTGATTGTATCTTGTTTCTAGCACTATGTGTTCAAATATGTGTTATTTGTAATACTCTAGAGTGTCTACCTGCTATTTGTAAATAACTAAGATTAGATTCTATGCAACAAGGAATTTAGTCTTTAGTACTAGTAGGAGATATAAGGTGTTTTGGTTCTTTAACCGTCAAGAGATAAACACGAAAAACTCTTGAGTATGTCTCACTCAACTCTTGCTTACAAGTGAGCTAACTAAGAATTTCCTAAGTGTTAAAATGTCTAACACTTTTGTGATGCTTGCAAAACAAACCTTTGTTAAACAATTTTCTCAAACACCATATTTTGAGTCTTTAATTGTGTTTTTCTTCAATCACTCCTTTATGATAATCTCACGTAAAACACACAAAGTGAAATAAATCACATTAGCATATATTAGGATGTGTGAAAGAAAATGAGTTTTCAACATCTAGGATTTACACATCAAATGTGACACATAGTCTCATGATGTTGTACCTCTTGGACTTTTTCAAAATAAATAGAATTCATAGTGTATTAAGTAAGAAAACCCAAAGAGTCGAGGAGTCGTTGAATATGACATTTAACGAGTGATCTCCTCCTTCTATGATATCATCTTTGGTAGATGATAACTTAGTCGAAAGTCCAATGATGGCAAGACAAGTATGTTGTGTAAAACATTAAGAATAAAAGTATAAAATAACATCTCCTCACCATGAGACAAACATTGGATCAAGCAAAATTGACATAAGTTATAAAACTTGATTTATAGGTCATAGTTGTATCTAAACAAATTCAACAAAAACAGTTTTTGGAATTTAGAATAAAACAACTAGTGAAACGAAATTGATATTTCAAAGTAATCAAGTGAGTATAGTGTCAATATTTGAAAGATCTTTTGATAATAAAAGCACGCCACAAAAGCAAGGGATTTTAACTTAAAGACATTCCTAGTTGCTCTCTTGTTCTCAATGGTTAAGTTATTGATGACTTATCAAGAATGAGATTAGTAAATCCGTAGGTAAAACTAAACGTAGAGAAATGTTTGGAAGACTACTTGTTCTCATAACAATTAGATTCAACATTATGTTTAGCTTTTGTCTATGTGCTCGTGTTAAAGAAGAACCTAAAACAACTCTTTAGTTGAGCCTATTTGGATACATCATAAGGTACTACACAACTAGGATTATGGTCTCCCAAAATAACGGGAATAGAAACCATAGTGTATGCCAAATGGAATTATGTCGGTAATAAGTTGATAAGAAAAGCACAAGTGGTACATGCACTTTTATACTTACTTACCCAATGATTCTCCAAAACGCGCAAGATTCTCAAATTAGTATCGGATGGAGAAGCACATCAACAAGCTCCGCTTGAACAAGCAAATTCGTGTCAACAACGGAATTCATCTCATCAACATTGTTATCCCTTCAACAAAGGAAGCATCGACTTCAGCAACAACCCAATCCATTATGTTATTAATTGACATATTGTGATCCGTCATCATCGCATTGGTAAAAATGTTCATTGAGGAACATCTTAACTAAGAAAGTCGTATACGTTAACCATTCTATCAACGTTTTCACAAAACCTCTTGAATGAGAAGCATTCATCATCCCTAGGCTTAGTCAAAGACTCATAAGACCTAAAACCTTAGTTTTGAACATTAGGATAAAACCACAAAAATCAAGACAATCCTTTTTGAATTTTTCCTGCAGCTGTAACACCCCCAATTTTGAAATATTTGCAGCGGAATAAAGATTGGGTGTTACTTCACAGCTCATAGTTTTTCAGTAGAAAATGATTTTTCTAAAAATATTTATCATTCGAATTTTTATAAATATCAGAGTTTTCAAAATGAGGTCCCAGTGGTTTTTAAAATTTGTTAAATAGATTTTCAAATGATAATAAAATTTTATAGCCTTTGTGAGAATTTCGTGCTCTTCCGTCCCATCCTTGCTCGTTATAGACCTGAGATAAACATGCTAAAAGTTAACAAAAGTTGAGTGATATTCATAGGTTTAAGTTTAAAAGATTGAACACAAGTTATAAGTGATAATTGCACCGTCATACAATTATAAGTTAAAAACAGTTGTTATTGCATTAAGCTCATGACGCTCAGCCGATTAACAGATCTCATCACGAATGATGGATTATAGTAACAGGGGGCCCTCGGGATAGGTTCTTGCCAGTAACCTATTAGATTTCAAATAAAGTGTGTTTGGTTGTTTTCTCGAACTCCCAAACGGGGATTGTCAATCCCTAATAGATCTATCCACAATTATTTACGTTCACCTCCTGGGTGACTAAGGCTCATGATATGAGGGGCTTTTAGCAAGGAAAGGTACTTAAGCAATAACGAGATCAGGTAAAGCATACCAAGAAAATACTTGTGTTCAGTTTGTAAAAACTAGCATGTATCCCCCTCGCAGGGTTTATAAAACATTTAAACTAGTAAAGGCGAGGCTATGAACTCACCTTAGTGGTTTAGTGAATAAAAATATCGATACTCAGTTTGCAAAATGGGAACGGCTCCACACACGACCTAGATAATATATGGCATGTTTTAGTGTTTGATAGTCTTAGGGTTTTAATCACGAGTAGTTTTTAAATGCATAATTTGTTAATTTGACGTTAGTAAGACTCTTGGTTTTTATATTATATTGTTCGTTTAGTTTAGTTATATATAACGTAAAGTTTAATAATAACGATAGTTTGAAATAAAACGTAACGTTTAATAATAGTAATAATAATAATAGTTTGAAAATAACGTAACCTTTAATAATAAAAATAGTAATAGTAATAATAGTTTGAAAATAACGTAACGTTTAATAATAAAAATAGTAATAAAAATAATAGTTTGAAAATAAACGTAACGTCGCTACGTGAAATTGTAAAAATGGAAAGTAAAAATAAAAATATTAATTTTATATATATGGCCTTTGTATTTTCTAAAAATTTACACTTTTTACCCTAACGGCGTTAGCGTTACGCCGTTAGTCCAAAATTAAATATATTTACATTTTACGTCCAAAACTTTATATTTCTTACACCTTTCACCCTAGAGTTTATAAAAATCATTTTTCACCCTTTAATTTACGAAATGACATTTTATACCGAAACTTTGAAAAGTTGACACTTTTAACCTGATTTTCATAAAATTTGTAATTTTAGTCCAAAATTCACAATTTTCAAAACTTAATGTTTTTATTTCTTAAATAGTTTCAAAACAGCTTATTGAGCTTATTCTACCAGCTTATTAGTTCGAAAAGTTAATTTGATAGCTTATGGGCTTTTAACGAAATGTAAGGCCCGTTAGCATTTTTAGATCCAATGGGCCTACGGGAGTTTTGGGCCTTGTTTTAGGCTAAGGTTAGGATTATAAAAACATTGTCAAACTGCTTATTTCCTTAGCTTATACGATCGGCTTATTTTGAAATGATTGGGCCTTAAGGCCCAATCGATACAATTTAATTTTTAAAAACAGTTTCTTGGTCGATTTGCTTGGTGACTTTTATAGATTCAAAACGCAATTTTTTATTATAAAGTTTTTATACGAAAATGAATGTTTGTCATGAGGTCTATTAGTTTGTAAAATAAAAAGGTATGCTCGTTAAGTAAATATTAAAGATATGCGTGTGTTTTGGACGTGGCATGGGACGAATTTTTATAAGAAAAAGACTTAGAAATATTTTAAGAGTTTTCGATACTTGTTTGTATACGTTAGAAATGTATTCTAAAATAGGTTGTACGTAGCTTTTTAGTTTCAAAACTCTACCTAGTTTATTTGTTAAGGTGTGAAATATATAGACGAACGTAAAATATATATATATGTTGTTTATTTAGTTTTTGAATAAAGAGATGCAATTGTGTGTGTCGCGTATAAAAATAATGCAATTGAAAGTTTTATATAAATATTGAAAAGAGTTTTGTTAGGACTTACGACACCAAAGTGGTGGTTAAAACAAGACGTAGAGTCGAGAAGTGAGTGAGATGAGTACGTAGTGTGTATGTGTGCTCGACCAAGGTTCACAAACAATAACGTGTTTCTCCTAAACTCACACGAATTCCTTGATTTTCCTACCCAAATGCTTCGACCCAAGCCTAGTTCACTACTTAGAATATTTGGTGATTTTTGGTTTTGCATGGAAATGAAAAATGAAAGCTTGCATGCATGGCTTTATATAGGGTTGCTAGTGTGTTCTAGTGTATAAGGTTTTAATGTGATGTGATATTAACTTGTTGTCAAAAAGTCTTGGAGAAAAAGTATACGCAACATTTACTATCTTGTTTGTTTCCATGTGTCGACATTTCCAAAACCAAAAAGAACGTGTGTATTGATTTTTAAAAACGAAATGGTACTTTGTGAAATACATTATAAAAGGGTAGTACTTGGCCTAGATGATTAAAATATGGAATGGAGTGTGCATGAATCAAGGAAGTACATTTTGTTTTTAAAACATATGTCAACTACCATTTCTTTTAGTACACCGATTAGTAAATCGGCATGGCTTGATATTTTTGATAACTTTGAAATATTTAGATACTAGTTTGTGTTTGAAAATGATTTTAGGAAATTATAGAAACAAACGGGGTTTAAAACGGTTGAGTTTTGGATTAGGTGAAATTTTATGAAATCGTTTTTGGGACAAAAGCTTTGCCTAGTGAAATCGTATTTAAACTCGATGTGAAAAACTAAAAATCGACCCTCTAATTGTTGGCCAGGGGAGGAATGAGTATGTGAAAAAATATGTGTGAGTCGTGTGTAAGAATAGGGAGTACGAGACTTGTTTCTGGCTTGTCTTAGTCGAGTGAAAAGAAAAACAAAAGAAAGAAGAATGGGCTTAATTTGGTTTGGGCCGTGAATAGTAACAGGCCGAATATTTGGTTTGGGCTTAGTGTAATTAAGGGTCCGGTTAGGGTAATTAAAATTAGTAAAATCTTAATTGTGATTAGTGATAAGTTTAGAAATTAATTAGTGAGACGTTTACGTGAGTCCGAGAGTGAATAGTGTTTTGTGAATAGTAAAAATTTTGAAAAACATCTCGATATCACTAACCGACTCCAAAAACGATGAATAGTGAAATGATGAATAGTGTTTGGTGAATAGTAACTGATGAATAGTAATTTTTGAAAAATGTCTCGAAAATGCAGGTTCGTAACGAATAAAGAAAATTTTAATATTCTCGCGATTTTAGACTATAGTGGTACATGTGTGAGCATTGTTCCAAGCAAAGAGAATCATGAATATCGTAGTGATTTTAAGTAACATAGCATATTTGATAATAAAATATATAAAAAAAATTTTGCTATTGGTAAAAACGTTATTAATTAGCAAGATGATATATTAGTCTTTGATTTACTTTTATTATTTATAGGGAAATTTACGGGGGATTACAGTACCTACCCCTCATTCTGAATTCCGTCCCGGAATTCAAGTTTAACTAAATTCTGGTATTAGGAAATTTCGATCAGAGGGTTGTCGAGAGATTAAGATTTAGGAGACGCGGTTTATTTAGACTTATTTGTGCTAGGCAGGATCTAGTAACTGGTGTATTTAAGGGTTGTGAATATTGAAGGTAATGGTTTTGAATAGTAAAATAACGGCTAGGTGTACCGTACCCAACGGTCGGGAATAGTGATTCCTAACGGTCGTGAATAGTGTCTGACGGCTAGTTTTCCACCTACATATATCCCTTTCAAATTTCCATTTCTTCCACCAACCATTTTCCTATCATTTCTCATCTCCTATTCTTAAAATACTTCCGAAAAAATGCCGAGCCTAATTACTATACTAGCGATTGTGTATGTCGTCCTTGCCGCTGTCTACTTAGCGTATGTTCCAGACGAAGACTTTCGGTTCTTGGTTGCGATCTTGTTGTTTGTCGTACCCCTCACGGTTCTAGCCATTACCGTGGACAAGATATGGGGGTAATAATCTTAAGCTAGGGTTGTTTTAACTTAATTCCTTGTCGTGTTTCTATGTAATCCTCAATAAATGTGAAATAAGTCTTATTTGTCCTTATGTTTAAAAACTAGTCTTGCTATAGTTTTTAATGATTTGTTTATATTCCTCTTTCAGCATAATTAAGGTGATTCATCCCGTGGTGGCTTTTGCTATGGTTTTGTTGGTGGGGGTTTTTGTTGTCATAGCGGATCAACCTATTGAAGATTCTATGGTTTATATTGTAATTATTGTGACGTTAGCATTTCCGATGCTAGTTATTTGTTTATTTATTAATTTTCATGGATTCAGATAAATTCTTAGTTATTGGAGTTTTCTATTAGTCTTTGTGAATTATTAGGGTTTTCCTATTTGTACTTTTGTTGGCTTCTCGTCCTAATGACGAAGGGATAGGATAGGTAATTATTGTGATTTGTTCAAGGTAATTTTTACGAAGAGTTAAGTTGTTGTTTCTATATTTTTCTTTTAAATGAAGATTGTTATTTAGAAATTTTGGCATTATGATTGTTCCATCATGACATGATTTGTTCCTAAATTAGACATAGTTGGCCAGGCTATGTTTAATGGATGACTAAATGATGTGATGCTTGGTTCAGTCACAGTTGTATTTATGTTTTTCTTTAAGTTGTTTTAGATGGTGTTCAACGTTTTGTTATTATGATATAATACGTAATTTCTTTTAAGAATAAAGTAGGAACTTTATTCATTGATTTATTTATTTATTTTGTGTATATATATATATATATATATATATATATATATATATATATATATATATATATATATATATATATATATATATATATGATGAGTCAGAAATTTCTAGGGAAATAACAGTATGCTGTTATTTGGTAAATGGGATAGGAATTGACGTAGATTATAATTATTTTGGAAATATTACATGGTAGATTTTTCGATACGGTAGAAGGATAGTTGTTATACTTTAGATTACATCCATCGTAACTTAAAGTAAATTACAAGGAAGAGGTACAATCAAGAAATTTTTGAACTAGAGTTTATTTATTCACAACAGGAATTTATTCATCTGCATAAACCTAGTAATCATTCCCATGATACCACCGACGTCCTTGTAGAGTTTTTGTTTCCTAGCGAAAGTCTTTAAAGGTTCTTTATTTCTAAGAGTTTTTGCTTTTGTTTATTTCCATTAGGTATAACTCTTTGCCTAATTCCTTGGTTATGGGTGATGGTAGGGTTAGCCATTTCTTCTGGCGTTCTAAAGTGGTTTGGCCTATATTCCATGTAGTTTTCCTGCTTGTCAGGCGTATCCGACTCTCCTCTTGGATAAACTATGGTAGTCCCTTCGAGTACTACTGATACGATGTTGGTTACCAATTTCCTGACGGTTTCAGTAGTCATGGTGGTTTTTGATGAAGATGGAGTACATGTATTGTTTATGTTGTCCATCTTCTGAAATCATTAATGAAACTTAACTTAGAATCCTTCTGATGTCAGAATAATTCAAATGAAGCTAATTATTTCATTGATGATAGACTGAATTGACTCCTTACTGTAATCTAATTTCAAGATATGTCTGTGTTGTATCATAGATAGATAATCAACTCTTGATATGGGATTACTAAGGAACAAAACGATTCGTCCACTAAAATAAATTTTCTCTCTCTTGAAAATTTAATTATAGTATGTTTAAGAATTTCTTAACAATTGTAAGAAATCTTACGGTAGATTTGAATAGTATTGTAGAAGTCATCATAATATTAATAACTTGACTAATCGTCTTTGTAAAACGATTAGTACAAGGTCTCTTATTAATATGTCATGGATTTACGTGGAGTTATTGTTCATCAAGGGAGGTAACAATTGATGAGATTTTTGCATGAAATTATGAGGATTCATAGTATGCATGCTTGATACGAAAGAAAATGATTGATTTATAACGGAGAGATGAAACGGAAGAGGAGGTTATATTATGATTTGATTACGGATTTTGAAAGGTTCAGATTTATTGAACATTACATGAAATACTAACCAAGTCTGTCTGGTTTAGTAGATGCAGCAGGGATACTTGTAAACTTAAGATTAGTTACGCCTCTGACGTAAATATCTAATCTCTTTCTCAAGTTCAAGTTGTGCTGCTTCCATGTTTGAGAATCGGGTGTGCTTATATTGTGGTTGGGGGAATTAGGTGAGGATAAGGTATTTGGGATATCTGGTATTGGGGAATCTAAAGTGTAGGGTAACGGAGAATTTGGCTCAACATTCTTCCACGGCCTCTCTTGACGTGAACTTTGTCCAACTTCGAATGTTGCCTGACCACCAATCATATCTTCATATGATTCAGTGGTTCTCCTAAGTTTTTGACGTAGAGGTGAAGAAATAGGTGACGATGAGAGTGATTTCTATATTAAGTTGGGGCTGTGATATTTGTACGTAGGAATCTTCAGTGTTCGGAGAATTTTGATTGACGGGGGATGTATTAGTATTACGGAGAGTAGTTTTGGCGTTCAAGGAAGTTTTTGGAGACATGTTACTGTAGTAAACGGGAATAGTATTTTATAAGTTACTTTTACGTTCTAGATATAATAGTTCGGATGAAATAATAATTATGTACGCGCAATTTCTAAACATGCAGACTAATCCTAACAGGTAATGTACTGAGCAAGGTAGTCTGTAGGCACGGAAAGCACGAAGAGTGTAGGGCTATAAAATGTTTTGTTTGTAAAAACGGTTATAGTTCAGATCTAAATAGATCTGTTTCGCTATAACCAAAGCTCTGATGTCAATCTGTAACACCCCCAATTTTGAAATATTTGCAGCGGAATAAAGATTGGGTGTTACTTCACAGCTCATAGTTTTTCAGTAGAAAATGATTTTTCTAAAAATATTTATCATTCGAATTTTTATAAATATCAGAGTTTTCAAAATGAGGTCCCAGTGGTTTTTAAAATTTGTTAAATAGATTTTCGAATGATAATAAAATTTTATAGCCTTTGTGAAAATTTCGTGCTCTTCCGTCCCATCCTTGCTCGTTATAGACCTGAGATAAACATGCTAAAAGTCAACAAAAGTTGAGTGATATTCATAGGTTTAAGTTTAAAAGATTGAACACAAGTTATAAGTGATAATTGCACCGTCATACAATTATATGTTAAAAACAGTTGTTATTGCATTAAGCTCATGACGCTCAGCCGATTAACAGATCTCATCACGAATGATGGATTATAGTAACAGGGGGCCCTCGGGATAGGTTCTTGCCAGTAACCTATTAGATTTCAAATAAAGTGCGTTTGGTTGTTTTCTCGAACTCCCAAACGGGGATTGTCAATCCCTAATAGATCTATCCACAATTATTTACGTTCACCTCCTGGGTGACTAAGGCTCATGATATGAGGGGCTTTTAGCAAGGAAAGGTACTTAAGCAATAATGAGATCAGGTAAAACATACCAAGAAAATACTTGTGTTCAGTTTGTAAAAACTAGCATGTATCCCCCTCGCACGGTTTATAAAACATTTAAACTAGTAAAGGCGAGGCTATGAACTCACCTTAGTGGTTTAGTGAATAAAAATATCGATACTCAGTTTGCAAAATGGGAACGGCTCCACACACGACCTAGATAATATATGGCATGTTTTAGTGTTTGATAGTCTTAGGGTTTTAATCACGAGTAGTTTTTAAATGCATAATTTGTTAATTTGACGTTAGTAAGACTCTTGGTTTTTATATTATATTGTTCGTTTAGTTTAGTTATATATAACGTAAGGTTTAATAATAACAATAGTTTGAAATAAAACGTAACGTTTAATAATAGTAATAATAATAATAGTTTGAAAATAACGTAACCTTTAATAATAAAAATAGTAATATTAATAATAGTTTGAAAATAACGTAACGTTTAATAATAAAAATAGTAATAAAAATAATAGTTTGAAAATAAACGTAACGTTTAATAATAATAATAGTAATAAAAATAATAGTTTGAAAATAAACGTAACGTCGCTACGTGAAATTGTAAAAATGGAAAGTAAAAATAAAAATATTAATTTTATATATATGGCCTTTGTATTTTCTAAAAATTTACACTTTTTACCCTAACGGCGTTAGCGTTACGCCGTTAGTCCAAAGTTAAATATATTTACATTTTACGTCCAAAACTTTATATTTCTTACACCTTTCACCCTAGAGTTTATAAAAATCATTTTTCACCCTTTAATTTACGAAATGACATTTTATACCGAAACTTTGAAAAGTTGACACTTTTAACCCGATTTTCATAAAATTTATAATTTTAGTCCAAAATTCACAATTTTCAAAACTTAATGTTTTTATTTCTTAAATAGTTTCAAAACAGCTTATTGAGCTTATTCTACCAGCTTATTAGTTCGAAAAGTTAATTTGATAGTTTATGGGCTTTTAACGAAATGTAAGGCCCGTTAGCATTTTTAGATCCAATGGGCCTACGGGAGTTTTGGGCTAAGGTTAGGATTATAAAAACATTGTCAAACTGCTTATTTCCTTAGCTTATATGATCGGCTTATTTTGAAATGATTGGGCCTTAAGGCCCAATCGATACAATTTAATTTTTAAAAACAGTTTCTTGGTCGATTTGCTTGGTGACTTTTATAGATTCAAAACGCGATTTTTTATTATAAAGTTTTTATACGAAAATGAATGTTTGTCATGAGGTCTATTAGTTTGTAAAATAAAAAGGTATGCTCATCAAGTAAATATTAAAGATATGCGTGTGTTTTGGACGTGGCATGGGACGAATTTTTATAAGAAAAAGACTTAGAAATATTTTACGAGTTTTCGATACTTGTTTGTATACGTTAGAAATGTATTCTAAAATAGGTTGTACGTAGCTTTTTAGTTTCAAAACTCTACCTAGTTTATTTGTTAAGGTGTGAAATATATAGACGAACGTAAAATATATATATGTTGTTTATTTAGTTTTTGAATAAAGAGATGCAATTGTGTGTGTCGCGTATAAAAATAATGCAATTGAAAGTTTTATATAAATATTGAAAAGAGTTTTGTTAGGACTTACGACACCAAAGTGGTGGTTAAAACAAGACGTAGAGTCGAGAAGTGAGTGAGATGAGTACGTAGTGTGTATGTGTGCTTGACCAAGGTTCACAAACAATAACGTGTTTCTCCTAAACTCACACGAATTCCTTGATTTTCCTACCCAAATGCTTCGACCCAAGCCTAGTTCACTACTTAGAATATTTGGTGATTTTTGGTTTTGCATGGAAATGAAAAATGAAAGCTTGCATGCATGGCTTTATATAGGGTTGCTAGTGTGTTCTAGTGTATAAGGTTTTAATGTGATGTGATATTAACTTGTTGTCAAAAAGTCTTGGAGAAAAAGTATACGCAACATTTACTATCTTGTTTGTTTTCATGTGTCGACATTTCCAAAACCAAAAAGAACGTGTGTATTGATTTTTAAAAACGAAATGTACTTTGTGAAATACATTATAAAAGGGTAGTACTTGGCCTAGATGATTAAAATATGGAATGGAGTGTGCATGAATCAAGGAAGTACATTTTGTTTTTAAAACATATGTCAACTACCATTTCTTTTAGTACACCGATTAGTAAATCAGCATGGCTTGATATTTTTGATAACTTTGAAATATTTAGACACTAGTTTGTGTTTGGAAATGATTTTAGGAAATTATAGAAACAAACGGGGTTTAAAACGGTTGAGTTTTGGATTAGGTGAAATTTTATGAAATCATTTTTGGGACAAAAGCTTTGCCTAGTGAAATCGTATTTAAACTCGATGTGAAAAACTAAAAATCGACCCTCTAATTGTTGGCCAGGGGAGGAATGAGTATGTGTAAAAATATGTGTGAGTCGTGTGTAAGAATAGGGAGTACGAGACTTGTTTCTGGCTTGTCTTAGTCGAGTGAAAAGAAAAACAAAAGAAAGAAGAATGGGCTTAATTTGGTTTGGGTCGTGAATAGTAACAGGCCGAATATTTGGTTTGGGCTTAGTGTAATTAAGGGTCCGGTTAGGGTAATTAAAATTAGTAAAATCTTAATTGTGATTAGTGATAAGTTTAGAAATTAATTAGTGAGACATTTACGTGAGTCCGAGAGTGAATAGTGTTTTGTGAATAGTGTTTCGTGAATAGTAAAATTTTTGAAAAACATCTCGATATCACTAACCGACTCCAAAATGATGAATAGTGAAATGATGAATAGTAACTGATGAATAGTAATTTTTGAAAAATGTCTCGAAAATGCAGGTTCGTAACGAATAAAGAAAATTTTAATATTCTCACGATTTTAGACTATAATGGTACATGTGTGAGCATCGTTCCAAGCAAAGAGAATCATGAATATTGTAGTGATTTTAAGTAACATAGCATATTTGATAATAAAATATATAAAAATTTTTTTGCTATTGGTAAAAACGTTATTAATTAACAAGATGATATATTAGTCTTTGATTTACTTTTATTACTTATAGGGAAATTTACGGGGGATTACAGCAGCTCCCACGGTACCCTCAGACCATACGGGCGGAACCCACTTTTTGGTTCCGCCTGGTCCGCCAAAGCCACAGGATGCTTTATTTTTAATTTCTAAACCAAACACCCTCTTAACTTAATTATTCACTTGTTCTTTCACCATCATCTCATCACATTCACCTTGTGATATATCTCAGCTCATGAGATTCACTAAATGAGTAAAACTTCAAGCATCTTCCTCATAACCGTTCATCACTAAAACCTCAAACAACCAATGTGAAATGAGAAACCGAGTTATCCTTTGTCCTATCAATATCGAGTCATCCACCATTTCCATGCCCTCAAAGAAACCAAGAGTCAATATCATCTTCACCAATAACTCCACCTAGTCATCTTCACAAGAAGATTCCACAATGTAACCAAACAAGTGTGTCATCCCCACCATAACCTAACCTATTAAGATTAAACCACCTTTCATGATACATAAACCTATGTTCACCTTTGTGTCGCTCTTTGAAACAAAAGGCTATTGTCATATCCATACTCTCATTAACATATTTGTCTATGTCATCAAAAGTCAAGTGAATTTCATTATGAAATGCGTCTCTTCCACTTTCTAGCAAGTGAAAAACACAAAGAAGATATCCAAGCTTTAAGTGTTGTCAAGCAATCACCACCTCATTTCACATATCCACTCTCGGTCGTCAACCATACTTTACCACCGTTCACCACATTGTTAAATCAAATGAAAAACGTCATTAAAACATCACTTGCATTATAAAACATTTTTAAGCATCAAAATGAGTCAAGTTAACCGCACCTCCACATTGTTTTCATATAGGCACACACTAGAACATACACATTACAATAGTCGTTCACTTAGACTAAAATGAGAAATTTTGATTTTCTAGGAATCATCATGCCTCCTCCAACTCACTACGACCACAAGGACACCATCAAGTACCTACCCAAACACCACAAAACCAAAGGTCTTACTCAAACTCAAATCGTTGTCTTCAAAGCCTTAGAAAAACAATATGTCCATAAGGGTAGAACCATTGATCCATCCTTCTTAGAAGGTATAAACCTCTACACGGAATTTGCCACAATCAACTTTGAGTGTCTCTTAGAAATCGACGAGCCTATTTGTTCTAGGTTTATTTTAGAATTCTATGAATCCATCACCCTCTCCAAGGATGAGTATGGTCGCTTGTCTATTAACTTTAGGGCTAGTAGTTATCAATACTCCTTCACCCTCGAGGAGTTTGCTCAAATCCTAGGTGTCCCAAACCATGGTACTTGCATCTACTCCGACTTGCACTTCCTCTCAACTCTTGACACACTCTTTGACCGCATCTATCCCTATGATACCCCTCTTGTGTCCAAAGATGAACTTCGTGACCACCTCTTCATTAGGACCACCAACACTAGAAGAACTAGAACTGGAAATGAGGTCATCAAGGACCCATATGGAATGGAATTCAATGAACTCAAGCCCCAATTCAAGGAATGGGAAGAACTCCTTAGAGTCAATGTAATTAGCACCACAGGAAACCGGGATCACATCAATGTTTGCCTTCGCTACATGTTCTACTCCTTGCCCGTTAGACAACCCTTCAACCTTGCCTACTCATGATCAAGAAAATGACCAAAATTCCCGTGCAAGGCACAACGTCTATGTCATATGGAACGCTCTTGACCCGTCTCTTTAGGGTCAGCTCTCCCATTCCATCAACTCCTAGAAGTCTTCACCTAGACTGCTCTCTTATTCCACACGCTTTTGTCCCACTAAGTGATAGGAGAATCTACAAAGCCCAAGGTGAACATTTTCCAATTCTAGGCTTTGCCCAACTCTAGGCTCCCACATCTAGAATACATTTTCCAACTTTTGGATATTCCAAATGAGTCGGCGGAGTTCAAGCAAACAAAGGGGATGTTCAAAAACATCGAGAGATTTCTTGAAATGCTCAAGAAGAAGATTGACCATCTATGAGAGCGGGTGTGTAGGAGTGTTTGGCACTAGGTGCTATTTGAACGATTTGGTCATTTAAACATTACGTGTTATGTATTTGTGTGTTGGTAAGATATTTGGTACTATTTGGAACTTGTAGGAACAAACAATGATGCAGGAAGACAACATTTGACAAGTTGTCAAATTTTCATGTTTATGAAATTTTCACTAAGTATAGTTAAATTCTCGACCTCAAGGTCAAGGTCCTATGATATGTGTGTTTACATGTTCAATTCTTGCATTGCCTAACTAGATATGTAGTATCTTTTTGATTTTAGGAGTTTTCGAAAAATTTGAAAATCGTCTCGCGGGTCAAAATCGCGAACTGCCAATTTTTTCAGCCCTGGCGGATCTGGCAGTACCCAAAATTGGGGTCCGTCAGTGTAATTTCTGGGAAACCCAGAAATGGCCCAACGGACGAGACGGAACCCAAAACAGGGTTCCGCCTGTGTATTGTGAGGGTTCCGCCAGTCACCTGCAGAAAATTTTTGTCATTTTTCTTAAGTCCAAAACTTGTAAAGTGTCAAACCATTATCCTAAGTGAGAAACATCTTTCATTAACTCCAATAATCATATTAGAACAACTCTCACTCACTAAAACAATTAGGAAGCCACTTCCCTCCAAAAATTCAAATTCAAACATAACTAACCCAAGGAACCCTTTTAGAGGATCCTTCAAACCATTGAAACATTTTCAACCAAATCACATCCCATGATCACAAAGCATTGAGTGCATATGTTGATCTTTCACTCCACCCTATTCCATTGAATTAACATCAACTGATGTGACATGGTCATAAAAATCATTTGAAACCTCATTCTTTGAATGGTAGAACATCAAATCCAAACACCCATTTCAACACCTTTTTCAACCTTATAAATTTGAAAGTTTCGCAACAATTCAAATCACACCATAACCATCAAAATCCTTCTCAAAAACCACTAGGATTAGTGTCAAACCTTGTTGCTTCAACAAAACCGTCAAGTCAAGCTCATCATCTTCAAGTGATGCTTCGCTTAACATTTCTTCACCTATCCAAGATTTCCTTAACCTCACTACCTCAACACCATCAAAAACTTTTTCAACCATCGATCACCAACATTTACACCAATGGAACTTTTTCCATACACCACCGACATCACCACATCCACTATTGGAAACTTTTGAAAACCTATCACCTAAACCATCAAGCCCTCCATCATTGTCACTCTTTGACACCATTACCGAAACAGAAACCCAACAACAACCAATATTTCAACCAAATGAGTCATTGGATGATGCACCTCATCCACCGTCATTGCTTGAGAGTTTGGCCTACCTTTATGCTAAATCCTCAATTTTTTCAAATGATCAAGGTCATACACACCTACAATCATTTGTGTTTCACCCCATTCACAAAAACCTTCATTGTAACCATATACAAATAACCAAGCCTACACCATTTTGTTCAAACAACAACCACCACAACAACAATAACTACCACCACCACAAGAACCTTCCCAACATTTTGAATCTCTATTTTCTTCGTATAAGAAAATATAAGCATCTCAATGATCTTCCACCAAGACCAACAACAACCACCTTTCATAAATGAATAACCAAGGTCATTGCTTAACCAAAATGAGTCTTTCGACCACAACCAACCACCACAACAAGAGTATCATCACCCAAAACCATTGTTGTTTCACCCTATCCAATAAAATGAGGTTTATCCTAAACCACATTGTGGAACGTCTCAAGTTTAGAGTCTCCAAAATGAAACAAAACCGTTTCTTTTGGAAAATGTTGCTCATTAAAACCAACAAACCAAGTTTAGAGTACCAACACCACCTCAAGTTTAGAGTCTCCAAAATGAAACAAAACCGTTTCTTTTGGAAAATGTTTCCCATTTAAACCAACAAACCAAAACCCGTGTCACCCTCTCAACCTTCAAAATAAAGCCCGCTACAACCCTCAACACACATTTTCATCCTTAAACAACCTTAGCATTGTTTTTGGAAAATATTTCTCATTAAGGAAAATGATGATTTCCTTGTAGCTTTTTATGATCTTAGTTTATTTTTAGTTTTTCTTTATTTTTAAAAGTAGGATGTTGTAATCCAAATTTCTTGTCTTTGACTTTTTAAGAGTCAAACTTTTTCATGAAATGAATTTCATTCTACTACAAGGTTTGCATTGTTTGTTGACCATTTAGGTATAATAAGTGAACTATACCTTGCTATGGTAGCATACATATATCTTGTGTTTTAGGAACTAACTTTTCTTTTTGTAGGATCATTATCCATGTTTTCCTTCCTTGATACTCCATTTAGGGGAGTAATATTCAAGGGGGAGCATGAGTGTTGCATTATTCCACTTCACAACTCTTAGTTGTGTTCTAGACATGAAATGCTTTCATGACTTGTCTTGTGCGACAACTAACTTTTTTTCTTGTAGGTTCAAAATCCATGTCTCCTCTCTTGGCACTCCATTTGGGGGGAGTATCGTCCAAGGGGGAGCAAGTGCATACTTCCGCCTCGCTACTCTTCTTTATTGTTTCGACAAAAAGGGGGAGAATTTATATATAAACTTGTTTCAAAAAAATTTTTTTTGCATATCACATCTTTTTAGCAAAAACAAGTTTTTATACTAACTTTATAAGACTTAACACTAAAACTAGTGTTTTGCTTATAAATAAAGTTTATGTTTTGTCATCAACAAAAAGGGAGAGATTGTTAATACAAATATCGCCTAAAAATGTTATTTATATTTTAACGATCTTTGCTAAGTTTTGTTAATGACAAAGTACAAACTTTAGATTGTCGTAAAACATCATTTTTGTTTAAGTCTTGTATAACTAGTCTTTACATTTCTTTTTAAACTTAACATTGTTTTTATTTCCTTAATAAGAAAGTATTTCTTTAATAAGAAAGTATCACATCTCATCAATGTGCATTTATGGTAAGTTTATGTGTTTGACTATCCATGAAGTTCTTACACACTTTGGAAGTATTCCATGTTTGATACAATGCATGTTGACTAGTATTTAGTAGATGTGACATTGCTTGTTTATGTGTTTGACTATCCATGAAGTTCTTACACACTTTGGAAGTATTCCATGTTTGGTACAATGCATGTTGACTAGTAATTAGTAGATGTGACATTGCTTGTTTATATGTTTGACTATCCATGAAGTTCTTACACACTTTGGAAGTATTCCATGTTTGGTGCAATGCATGTTGACTAGTATTTAGTAGATGTGACATTGCTTGTTTTGGAGTGATTTATTGTAAGTTTGGTTGAACAGTTCTGGCGGACCCCTGGAGGAACACGGGCGGACCCCTTCTGAGGGTACCGCCGTGTCCGCCAGACTGCTGACTTCCTTTGGTATAAATACCAAAGGACTTGCAAGAAATCCCTCATCACTTAGAGTCATATTTTACACATATTCTCTCATTATACTCAGTAGCTACTAACTTGTGTGATTCTCTTATGTAGCAAAGGAGTTCACATATTCATCTAAGAAGTTACAAGTTTCAACTCTAAGTTGCAAGACTTGTTAGCTTTGGTGTGTATAGACTTTGGTAGTTTATACTTCATATGTATCTTGTATAGAAGTGATCGGTTAGTATTTTAGGCCTCAAAATACATAGTGTGTCGGGAATTGTTGTACCCTTGTAAAAGAACTAACGGGAGTGGTTGTACCCTTGGTAAAGAACTCGACATCTTGCTTAGTGTCGGTAAAAGTGTAAGCGACGAATGGGAGTGGTTGTACCCTTGTAAAAGAACTCGACATCTAGCTTAGTGTCGGTAAAAGTGTAAGCGACGTTGTAAAGTTTTTCTCCGCCGGTGAAAGGAGCTTGTTGATTAGTGCTTATAACTCTCGAGTTGGAAACTCGGGGCGTGGATGTAGGGCAAGGAAAAAGAGTCCTTGTAGCCGAACCACGATAAACAATCGTGTTGTGGTTTGATCGTTTCTTTCTTTATCTTTGCTTATTACATGTTGTTCTTTAGTTAAAATAGCTAGTTACATATAAAGCTTTTCAAAGAACTAAACAAGTAAAGATGTGTTTATATCTTCAAACAAAAGTAAAGCTTTTCAAAGAACTAAACAAGTAAAGTTAGGATCATCACAAGCAAAGCTTTTCAAAGTATGAAACTAGTAAAGTTAGAATTGTTATTCACATGAAAAGCTTTTCAAAGAATCAAACATATAACATTGTGTTTATATCTTTAAGCAAACGTAAATGTTTTTAAAGATATTCAAGTTAATAAGGATTTAAAAAGCGGTAAACTATTCAACCCCCCTTCTAGTTTTCCACACCTATTCCAGAGTTTACATATTGACTACCGTAGAGTAAGCTAGCTAAATTGTCACCTGATATTAACCATGTTTTATGTCTAGCAACTTCCTCATCTAGTTTCTCTTTCAGCACTTGGTTTTCTGAAACTACATTAGCTTTTTCTTTCTCAGTATGCTTTAAATCAATTCTAGTACATTCTAAATCACTTTCTAACACCCTTATATTTTTATCATAAGCAAGCTGATTCTTTTGAAACCAAATTTTTTGTCTTTCTAAAGTTTTTAAAGCCTGTTTGTAAGCCTCAACTTCTACATAACATTTATTATATTTAGGTTTTAATTCATCATAAGCTTCCTTATGTTCATTATATCTTTCACTACAACCAAAAACACAGTTATGTACTTGAGAGATGCCCATCAAGGTAACTTGATCATGCTGATCCTCTGTAGTATAGCTTGCCAGCATAGTAATCTGCTCAGAACCAGAAGCTTCATCATTATCAGGCTCATGAGCCTTCCAGTTGACATGATCATCCAGAGTGACCAAAGCTTTGGAAGATCAGGCTTTGGAAGTTCCAGCGTCCACTTGACTCTGCTGATAGGTAGAATATCTAACCTCATCACCAGTCTTCCTATCCTTGCATTCTCTTGAGAAGTGACCCATCTGACCACAAGTATAGCACTTGATCTTTCTTCTGTCAAATCTAGTTGGATCTCTTCCCTGTAAACCAAACTTTCTCCCAGACTTATTCTCAAACCTCTTGATGTTCACTGAAAGCATGGCTACCTGCCACTTCAAGTTCATCTCTTCCAAATCCAGTGGATCCATCTGTTCAAAATCCTCATAAGCTAGTTGCTGTTGATTTTCATAATCAACAACAAAAGAGTGAAGTACATCTTCCAATATACTACTGGATTGTGGTTGAGAATTTGATTTATTGGTGATGTGGGAAGATGATGCTGAGGAAAATAGGCTTGAGGCATGATTCATCTGATTGGATGAGGTGCTAACAAAAGCTGAGTAAGTGGGAGTGGATGTACAAATGGGACTTCTGACATCAGGCTCAAGAGTTTTAAGTCTGTTGTAGAGATCAACAAAGGAGAGCATATCCAATCCACCTTTAGCTTTGAGTGCAATGCTTACTTGCAACCAAGATGGTGGTAAAGATCGCAAGAACTTTGCATTGCAATCCTCATTGTCTGGCCTGGCCTTCAGCTGATTCAATTGACTCAAATCCTATGGAACCTATCATACCCCTTGTGGATACCTTCTTCCTCAGAGATTTGGAATTCTTGAAACTGTTGTTTCAGAATGGATTTCTTCATCCTTTTTGACTCATCGTTCCCACTAAACCTAGCCTTGATTGCCATCCAAATGTCCTTAGCATCCTCCATGTAGTGAAAGTTACCCATGTGATCGATCATCTGGTATAGCATGAAGGAGAATAGTTCTAACTTTATTCTCTCTCTGAACAGCTAGTATCTCTTTAGCAATTTTAGGACCAACGATGGTAACAAACCCATCAGCATCTTTGATGTGTTTCTTCAAACTGTTACCCTTACGGACAACTTCCCAAAGATTCCAGTCAATATTGGTGATCCAGTTCTGCATCTTCATAGCCCACAATTCATACTCCTCCTTTTTGAGGTATGGGAATTTTGCATTGTTGTTTGTGTAGTGAGTTGTTGCAAAGATGTGGTGTTTTGATTTTGAGTAACTTCTGACTCATCGTCTGATCCAGGCATTGTTTTGGTTGTGAGGGTGTAAAAAAAATGTTCTTAGTATCACAAAGACTCTCCCGAGGCTCTGATACCACTTGTTGAACCTTAGACCTTGATATATCTTTGAGTACTCGTGGATCGTTAGTAATGTTTATGTAATCACAAACACACTAATAGAAAGTCTCTATTACTTGTATTCTAAAGCGGAAATTAAACACAAGTATGAACACAGATTACTAAGAATACTTTGATCCTCTATGGATCTTTGAATAATACTAAAACTTGTTTTTCAAAACGTGTACATAATACATAATAATGTGTTCCTTTTATAGACAAGGAACCCTAAACCGTTTCACAAGAACGTATCTTCTATAAACTCAAAGAGATATGCATTATCACTTCCTAATAAAACTCATGCATATCCTAACTAGATAACAAAATACACGGAATATCTATATCCGCAGAAACAAACTACGCGAAATCTCTACTTCCACAAAATTACTACTTCGGCAGAATCCAGCTCTTCAGCAGAAACCATCAGCAGTAATCTTCAGCAAAATTCTTATTCAGCAGAATTCCCAACAAAGATGATAGTCGACGATGATGACGATGATGCACCTTTCGTTAAAAGTGATAACGTATGAACCGATGATACATCATGATGATCATGATGATGATGATAAAGCGGATCATCACAAATTAGTTGGATACAAGAAGACGATAACTATGTTCGATAAATTAGTCCATGGTGAAGTTGACGATGATAATGATAAGACGAGGATGGGGACTATGCTTTTGTAATAGTCTAATAGATGTTCTTTATAAATACAATGAATCCTTTGTTTGAAAATGTACATTTTTTTATTCAATATGTTTTTCGATGCAAACTATCTATTTTTTGATGCATGTGTCTTTTTTCATGCAAAAGTTTTTCATGCCTACTATCTTGGATACGCAACCAGCCTACCATGATCGAATAGACGATGCATTAATGTTCAAAATCGATGCTCTCTGATCCGTGAAATAAAGAGTATACTTTGAATCATGTAAAATTTGATGCATAAAAGGATTTAAAAATAGTTGGATGCAAAGGTTTTAGATATGATATTTGATAATAAAAATGCTACAATGATTATTTAAATCTAGAAAAGAGAATGTGCATAAATTAAATTGCTTCCATAAATTCTTTTTGACGCATAACGTATTTGATTCAACTGTGAATTCATCATGTTTTAAAGATTAATGTCATTAATAAATAATACATGCACTACATTGGTTCATTTGTTATGATACGTTTTTTGCCACTCTTTCATTTTTTTATTATTAATATGAGTTCATTTATTTGTAATTAAGGTGGATATTAAATGAAGACTATCCAATTGTCTAGATGAGTTAAATTAGTAAATACTTGCATTTATTTGCTGCAAACAAATTAAAAGGAAATTTGAAGTACTTGCGTAATTTTCATTGTGGTTCCAAAATTAGTTTGTAACATTTTGAAAAAAAGTCTCTTGACATATACTCTTTTAATTAGAAAAATAATGACATGGACTAGTTTTGAAAAGTCTCATTTAAATATAACATCTTGAAAAGATTACTCATATTAAAAGATTACATATTCAAAGCCTCATTTAAATATAACATCTTGCAAAAAAACCTCTTCACATGTACTTTTTTAAATTGAAGTAACTATTTTAAATAGTGGAAACATAATTAGTACCAACCATTTAGCTATCAAATCTTAAATACAATCCGTGCATCGCACGGGTTGAACATAACCTCGTAAAGTCTTATCATTGTATGAGTTATTTATTTTGTGTCAAAATGTTTTTACAATATGTATTTAAATTTGTACATTTATACGACATACCAAATGGGACTCATGTATGGTTGGAGCTAGGGTGTTATCGGGTCAGGTTGTCAGGTTATTGGGTTTATCAGGTTGGGTTGAATCGGGTTTTTTATTTTGAAAGAGTGACCCACAACCCGACCCGATAAATAATTGGGTTATCAGGTCAGGTTGTTATGGGGTTGGATTATTTCGGGTCAGGTGATTTGGGTCAATCGGGTTCATTTGTTTTATTTTACCCATAAATAAGTTATGGCTCAAAGTTATTTGATTAGTTAAGTAGGCTTATGGTTTTGATTTAATCACTTGCACAGGTAAATAACCACCAAAAATTGAGGCTTGTGAAAAAAAACTCAAAAACATATTTCAGCAAGGAAAATGTATAAACCATAAGGCAGTAGCCTTAATGTATAGAAAAAACGAATCAATAATGATAGTCAAAATTTTCAGTTTCATACAGTTGAGCCAATGGACTATTATAAACTAGCAATTTTTAGTATACTCACATTTTTAGTTGCATGCAGTAGCTTTCAAAATTTGGCTATTATGAACTAGCAATTTAATGTACTCATATGGTTTCATAAAGTAACTTCAAAATTTTAGTTTCATGAAATAGCCTTCAAATTTTTAGTATGTTTATGTAGGATTTAACTAAAGAGCAATGAACTATTGATTGAAATGTCCCTGGTAATTATAAAAACTTGTGGCTTTATAAAATATTAGGGAAAAATATAGAAAAATAAACTTGGGTCTTATCAGGTCCCGATAACAAAAAAAAAAAAAAAAAAAAAAAAAAAAAATTCAACCCTAACATTACCTGATACTACCTCCTAAAATGGATGTCTCAAAAAAATTGTTCATTTTCCCTTTTTAATAAAAACTACAGAATTTAATAAGAGAATATTCTATTTGAGTGGTTGAAAAATAAAGTGACCCCACTTTTATTAAACTTTGTGTTTTTTGTCTCATGACAATTATTTTGAGATAGAGCAAGTAACAAAAATAATTTATTGTTTTGACCTCCTTATTGATCACGTGGACACAATATGTTATTTTTTATTGTACAATGAGCATGTTGTTTTGTACTCCCTAAAAATTGTTCTCAGAATTTTTTAGTTTTGATATGAGAGAGGATGCAGTATATATTTTATTGAAAATGATTATAAGACTTAATTCATACGAATAATATTGTGTTTAAGTAATTCAATGTTTGACAACTTAATTACAATATTTCTCTCTCATGACATCTACCCTTAATTTTGTCACATGTCATCATCTTCTTTTTAAGCACAAGTTTATGCATATAATTTAGTCATTACGATCAATGCTCATATTTTAAATAATAGCAGTTTACAACGCGAATGCATTTTTGTCAAATCTAATTTGGGTAAGGATTATCTCAAGTAGTATACATGTTGATTGATCAAGTTGTGTAGTTACTGGCCGTTAGATCAAATGTTGGATCAAATCAAAGGTCTAGATCAAATCAAAATAGTTTGTATCTTTTAATCTAGGCCTTTAATTATACTACTTGATCAATCAAGTTGTATACTTCTTAAGAGAATCCTCACCTAATTTAATATTGCTACTAATTTGAATTTTTCAAGTTTACAGGTAATATCAATGGCGGGGAATTGTTATATTCAACATACTTAGGACTTAGGAGAAATGGTGCCACCAGTTGTGTGCGGCCACTCCCGCCAATTCTGAAGCCACTAAAGTCGCGTGTGTGGTTTCAGGAAAAGTATGAATTCTTGCTTTTTTAGTTTTTTGTTATTATTATTTTTTTATTTTTTTATTTTTTTAGTGTATTTTAAAATAGATTTGTGTTTGTTTTGTGTTTTTGAGTGTGTGTGGTTTTTTTAGTGTGTGTGAGTGTGTGTGTTTTACCGGGGAAGAAGAATGTGAAATGGATTTTTTTTTCTTTGGTTTTGTAAAACACAAGACACAACTCATCAATTCTAT
Organism: Artemisia argyi; assembly: GCA_030686995.1. Lineage (NCBI taxonomy): Eukaryota > Viridiplantae > Streptophyta > Magnoliopsida > Asterales > Asteraceae > Artemisia > Artemisia argyi. Next base: position 160,042,182 of record CM060697.1, on the reverse strand, counting down.
AATTTATATATTTTTAATAAAAGCTTACATTATATTTTTTTTAGTATTTTATTCTTTATTGTTAGTTTCTTTGAAAAAAATGTAAAAGAAAATAAAAAGGTGGGTGGGTGGAGCCCAAATGACGGGTGTGTTTGGTAAAAATAGAGCAGTAGTCACCGCTCTTTTGCCAAACGAACAGTAAAATCAAAAAGCTCATTACTCACCGCTTATCGCCCCAAAAAGCTCCGCAACAAACACAGCCGTCATGTTATGAGTGAATGGTATTTTGATGTGTGAGTGTTAAATGTGAGGATGCTAAGTTGACGCAAAGATGATATTAAAAAGTGGGAAATGGCATGCTTATCGGCGGACACAGAAAAATAGGATGTGAGTTTTTTATTTTTTATTTAATATATATATATATATATATATATATATATATATATATATATATATATATATATATATATATATATATATATATATATATATTACACTAGCAAAAAGATGCGGAAAAAAATTAAGATCATAATGATACATTTAGTATTTGTACTTAGAGATGGAGGATTTATAATGTTTTAGAGTGTTGAATGTTAGATTTTAGTATTTGAGTGGGCAATTTGAGTTTTTTACGAAAGGCACTTTTGAAAAAATATCAAAAGTAAAAAAAAAGTAAAATAAAATAAAATAAAAAATACACTAAAATCTTAATTTTTTCGGCCAGCACTAGCACCAGCACCCCACACTTTCAACATAGATCCGTCCCTCCCTTTGCATGCAATGATACATCATGCTCTTAGTTTATTATATAATAAATGTTAGTTTATTAGTATATAATAAAGGTAACCATTCACTGAAAGCGAGGAGTTTCAAATTAAATCACGTTGTTATACGAAAGACCGATCTCATTCTTAAATGCTAACCATTAAATAAAGGAAGCTTATGCAAACTGTATATATTCGCTTTCATAGTTTCATGCCTTGTAATGTCCAATAATAATTCATTCGAATAACAACACAACAAACATGTGACAAGTTTGCTATATAATATCAATTGATTCAGAAAAGAATAATTGATTTTATTTCGACTTATGTATTCGATATGATTATTGCCTTACCCTACATTTTATTTTACTTTTCGCACAGTTAAAAAACAGTTTGTTTAAAAAAAATGTTACACTCACATAATTTTTACAAAAATAAATTCACACATATATGTGTCACTTAATAATAAAGAGTATAAACAAGAAAAAGAAAATTTAATACAATTCTATTAGTCCAAGTGACTTGCCACATGTGTGTGTGGATTTCCTTTAGAAAAAATTGTGTGAGTGTAACATTTCTCTTGTTTAAAAGGTGTTTTAAAGCAATAGTTAATGTGTTAATATCGACCTATTTTTTTAATTATTTAAAACTTAAAAAACTTGAAAATAAATAATGTGTTATACCCAAAATAATCTTTTAAACTTCAATTGTTGTTTAGTTTCTCATCAGAAAAGGTTTGACTTATATTTAAAAAGTTGACTTGTAATCATCATGAAAAAGTTTATCAATCACATTTAATACACGATATATATAATACTTATCATGTTATGTTAATAATATTTTGATACAACCTTAAGGATGAACGGTGTAATATACACCGAAAATTAATACCATCACCTTACTCATCCACCCTCTCTCATCATCTCACTCACCACCACCAATCTGTTGAAATAAATAATGTCTTAAAACATTGTTAGCATATTAACAATGTCTTTATGTAGAATATACATAATCATAAGCTCGTATGGTGTTGCATGTATGGATCAACTAGTGTAGTTTTAGAGAGAGAGATTAGAGAGAGAAAGAGATGGGAGCCTTGAGAGAAACTAGAAATGTATTAGCTTGTGAAATGAAGGTCCAACCTTCTCCCTTGGGTGGGAGAGGGTATATATACTACAACTACTTGGTGCTCCATGAAACGAGCTGTAGAGTGAGCTGACAGAGGGTAAAGACCCGACCCACTCTACGAATACTATTTACATATTTAACTACTAATAAACTACGTACTAACTATAATAAGGATAATTCTACGAGCTACGTAATGCTTAGCAATACTTGGGGTGACCGAGTCTTTAACTGAATAATCGTATTCCTAACAATCTCCCCCTAAGGGAGGTCACCCCAGAAGATAAGTACTGAATTCTTGCATGCATGAAATCTTGTAGCTCGTAGACTTTGATTCTTCAAACATGTCTTTGTACATTCAGCAGCAGGCTCTAGATGACTTGTTCAATGAGTTGGATGATCTTTGGCATTACTTCGAGTTCATCATCCAAATGAGTATCTGCAAGTCATCTTTGAGTAGTAATGTCTCCATGTGATTTGAACATCTTTGTGTTTGCATGCTCACACTTTTCTGGATCATGATCTTCTGCATCAGAGTTGTGGAAGCATAAATGAAGCCCAATCAATGATCATGATTTCTTAGATTGTGAGGTTGAAGTGTGAGCATGTGTTGATGGATCAACATCTTTTCAGCAATCAACCGCAACCGTCAGAAATTCCTGCAAGTAGACAGTTAGCAACAAATCATCCGGTACTTATAGGTTTGGAGTTAGAGATTGTCAACAGCACAGTGTGAAGACTCCTTCTAAACCCTACCAAGACCGTTCCCAATCGGTAAACCCTAAGAGGATTTACACGAACTACCTAAGTAGATCAACGAATGGGTGAGTCGCTGGAGATCACTCCACGACTGTTGACCGTTTGTAACCATCGCGACCACTAAGCGTAATCCACAAGGAATTACCTAAGTGACCTGCTTTCAGGGCTGCTTGATGTTGACCCTGGCAGGAATTTCCATTCAATCACTGGGAGTTACAATAGTAACATCCCTCATAAATGTTCTGGCAGATTGCTAAGATCTGCGTAGGACTCATAAGTTTACCACTGGTGTCCTTAATGTTGAACAACTATGGTAGAAGTGTCACGTGTTCCTATGAGATCTTTTTATGTATCTCGAGGCTCTAGACTCAATAAGTGCATTTGGTTTTCCTATGCGGAGATTAGGGAGAGGTCTCCTGCTTCAATATCAACCATCTCTAAGAGATATGTCGATAGATTACATCGGTTCCCCGTGAGAATGAAACAAGTTCTTTTAAGAGAACTTGAGTGGCTAGAAGGTTTAGTGCAGTGCGTCACTGGGTCCATGACGTCTTGTCTTCAATACCAATGTCGCCTTAGCAACAATCAGTAGATTATGAGTTGAACCCGGTTTCTGCCCTAAGGTTGAATAATTGGAGGGCTATTTCTTTTCACCCTTTTTTTATTTCATTTCTTTTTAATTCTTCAACCCCTTCTTTCTCCATTCTCACATTTCTCCTTTTTTCATAATCATACCTACGGACATTCTAATACTATCTTTTTGGTATTGTCCATGGGTAGATCCCTCCGGCTCTGGCGGATCATAGGACGGTTTTCCTAACCTTAGCCACCTTATAACTTCATGACTATCCTGTGTTGCCATACACCAAATCATTGAAAATTCTCTCAACGTGTTTATGATTAAGAAACACATTTTGTTAACACATTGAGAGTTTTGCCATTTTCAAATGCTCCCCCTTAACATGTGCACCGATGTTTTGATGATGAATTTGCACACGTCGGGAAGAGTTGCACTTTAGAATTGATCCACCTTTAGTAAACATGAACAGGCATTCGAGACACGCTTACATCACTAGTTAGACTAGTTTGAAATTATTACCCGGCCTGGTCAAGTCCACAAAGGTTTCTCGAAACGGTACACTCTACTCAGACAAGTCCTCTTCGAGACACGCTTACATCACTGGTTAACCCAGCTTGAAGTTATTACCCGGCCAGGACTAGTCCTTTCGATTGATGACGGTTGTGTTTCGTCAATTCATGAGTCAAGACTGAGATGCATTCATATGCGATGCAAGGATCCTTTTACACAAACCATTTTGCTCCCCCTCAATGTGTGCATTGATATACGAAAGAGTTTAGCACATATAGGGGAGCGTTTGTTTAAGTCCAAAACAATCACATTTTATATCAGATTTCATATATAAATCACATTTTCTCCCCCGATCAAAAATTTCAAACCATTTGAGATTTGTGATCCCAAGTGATTTAAATAAGTTTAAAAGTTTGGGAGCAAGATGTGGTCTGATTAAAAATATTCTGATATTGAGACAATTCATTACTCCCCCTCAATCAATGAGGGAGAATGTTAGTGTCAGTTATGATGAGTTTATAAATGATTTAAAGTTTAACGAGAAACTCATGAAATAAAAAATCATGTACTGACACATAACATTTGATACCACACTACTTATGACGCACAAGATAACTGGTGGTGGTGGTGAAAAAGTTGTTGTCGTTGTTGCTACCGATGTTGTTGTTGTGGTGAAATCAAAGCCAGTCAATGAAGTTTGAACATCTGATCAAATGGTTAGAGCAGGAGCAGGCACATTCACATCAGCCATGGAATCTGCATAAGAGTATCAACAAAGATATGCATACATGCAGATTCACTCTTAATTAATTGCTACCACGTAGCAGCTAGCCTACTCATAATACCATATTCATATCATGATCAAAGAACATTCAAGCAACTCATCAAAATGCTATCTAGCATGAAGAGAAACTAGCAATCATGAACATTCATTGCAAGTTTCTATCAAACATAAACAACAATCACTAACATGGTAATTCACACATATTTCCAACATTCAATTCAGGAGCTTAGGAATAAGATTCTAACCCTGTAACTACATACCTAAGCAAATCCTGAGAACACGAACACATAATCAACAACACTCAAACAATTATCAGCAAACAGCAAATGAAACACAATCAATCAGATTATACGAATGCCAGAGGAGAGAAACACTCAAACAATTATCAGCAAACAGCAAACGAAACACAATCAATCAGATTATACGAATGCCAGAGGAGAGAACAAGAGCATCAAACACAATGGTTTTCTAACATCATTAAGATTATAGATTTTAACGTATTTAGGGGATTAAGCGAGGATACCAACATGAGACAAATGGACCTTCTAGTTACATAAAGATTCTAGTTACATAAAGCTAGGAAACTATACGCAAATAGCACATAATGCCCTAAACTTTCTAACAACTAACACATTTGTCCATTTAAGATAAAGCTTAGTAAGTTCCTCTTCAACTAATACCCCATTAACAACAAAACCTTTTCTAACAATTATGAGACAACCAAGAAATCCGTTTGATGATATAAATAAAATTGTAAATCACTCTCCCCCTCAATTGATGACCTATTGTCATTAATTGAGTGACAAATTTTATGAAGCATCTAAGACTGATTGATTTACAAGCAACACGTTACCACCATGTATCTCACAAATAATTTTCCGAAGAATCATAGAAAGAAAATTATTTGTTTAAATAAAAAGAAGACTTCTCTTCTTAAACAAGAAATAATGCACTGAAACGTACATTAGATCGGAAAGGCACGAATAGAAAGTAATTCATGCCTTTGATAGGAACAGTCGTCCTATTGGCGACGAACTTTCCCCAATACTAAGACCGGGTTGCTATCTGAAGTAATAGCAAACCATAGTTTTGAAGTCCGGGTTGTAGCCTGAGATGACTACAAGCCATTTTTGAAGAATATTTTGAGAAACGACATGTTTTAGAGAAAACTTTATTTGAAACCGAAAAAAAAAAAAAAAAAAACCTCTTGCTCAAGCATATGTATGTTTCCGTGTCATTATTGAATGACATTTCTAGAAATGTACATAATATTGATTACACAAGAGACATGTCGAGAGAAGAATATTTTTGGATTTTTTATGATTTTTCTGATTTTTATGGGTTTTATAGGTTTTATATATATATATATATATATATATATATATATATATATATATATATATATATATATATATATATATATATATATATATATATATATATATATATATTTTCTATATGGTATAAAATATATACAAGGATATGTGAAGCAAAACCATTTCTCCTCATTTTCTTCCTGAAGTCGTTTGAGAGATACTGGCGAAGGACTCTTCATCCCAAAGCGCTGGAGAATAAATTGAAATCGTTCTTTTGAGAGAGCCTTAGTGAAGAAATCTGCCAGCCGAAATTCTGTCCTCACGAAGTAAAGTTCCACTACCCCATTCTCATCTTATTTTACAACACCTTAGGAGAATCCGTTTCCCAGGAGAAACTTTGACAGTGTATCAAACCATGCCCTAGGCGTCTGTTTTAGGCCAAAGAGAGCCCTTTTCAGACGATAGACATGGTTAGGACGATTAAAATATACAAATCTTTCCGGTTGACTGAAGTAAAGAACTTTATTCAGCTCGCCATTTAGAAATGCAATTTTCATATCCATTTGATAGACTGTCATGTTCTGACTTGCAGCATTGGTGAGAAACATTCTGATAGCTTCAATACGAACAACCAAAGCGAAATATTCCTCTAAATTAATGCTTTCCTGTAGACGATATCCCTTAGCAGCAAGCCTTGCCTTGTTTTCAGAACGACATAATGCTCATCAAGTTTGACTTTGAAGATCCACTTAGAGCGATAATCATTGCACAGTCTGGAGGTAGTACCAATTCCCATACTTTAAGTCGATCGAAAGTGTGAGCATCATCTTGCATCGCATTAACCCAACAGTCTTTAGAGATAGCAGTCTTGGAATCTTTGGGTTCGAATTTGGATAGTATGGAATTATAACAACACCACAAGGCATGGGTGGTAAGTTTCCTTCGTGTGAACACCGGTTGAGAAGGATATCCAATAATGTTGTCAATCGGATGATCCTCTATTCATTTTCTGAGATGTTCATGTGGATGTAGGTAGGAACATGAAGAAACCGTGTTTGTATTCTTTGAAGAGGATGTCTTAGAAGAAGATTCATGAGCAGACAGGTGTTACTACGGAGCATCTTCAAGAGGAGCACATGAATTCACTTCAAAAGAATAGTCGACTGCAGTGCCTTGATGTACTGAAGGAGATTGAAGGTTTGACGATGATGGTGAGTAACTTGCAGATTGAGCATCTTGATCAATTCAAGTAGACACTGATGAACCATTTGAGTTGTACAGAACTGGAGCAGCGGCAGCTGGTGGTGTCAGTGTATCATCAGTAGGTGTCTCAAAGTATTCATCAATCATTTGGTCAAACTAGATCTTCAAATACTCATATGTAGGTTATACATAGGGTACATGCAGGAGTGGGATTCTGTACAAGACCTGAATTGATTGATTCAGGAGACAAAAGTTTAGACGCGGGTCCTGCACTGATGTGTACAGGAGCCACCTGCTCAGTCAGCTCAACGAATGTGACGTGAATGGTTTCCAAGTTTTATCGGGTTTGTTTGTTGTAGATTCGGTATCCCTTACAATTTGGAGCATAACCAACGAAGAATCCATGTAAACTGAAATTCGGTATCCCTTACTTGCAGCTGTTTAATGAGTTTGATGATAACCTCTGGAGTCACGTCCTTGGTTCTCAAAAACTTCACCCATGTAAACTGAGAATAGTCAATGTCTATTATAAGAACATACTTCTTCCCATTTATACTTTGCATTTTCATTGGTCCGCATAGATCCATGTAAAGGGTGTGAAGAACTTCCATGATGGTATTGACAGTTTTGGGTTTGTGTGTATGCTTCTTGCTTTTGCTCAGTTGACAAGCCGATCAAAGATGATATTTATCGAACATAAATCAGGGTAGACCTCGCACCAAATTCCTGCGAGCAAGAGCATCGATGGTACCAAAGTTCAAATGACTTAAACATCAGTGCCATAGCCATGTTTTGTTCATTGAGGCATTAGTCAACAAGCAACTAAAAGAGGACCGCATCATGACTTCAATAGAGATGGTGTATAAATTGGCGCCATGATAATCTTTAAGGAGATCAGCACCATCCAATTCTCTGATGACGCATGTGTAATTTCTGAAGGCAATATTCAAGATCGGAATCAAGATATTGACCAACTGAGAACAAATTATACTCAAGTCCTTCCACGTAGTATACCCAGGAAATTAGCTGTCACCAGAAACATAATCTTCATAACACATAATTACCCCAAAATGGTAGTTCCCGAATCTAACTGTCCTGATAAACTTATTCACGAAATTCTCGAGCCCCAAGCGATCCCCAATCATATGTTTAGAGCAGCCTGAGTCCAAATATCAAAGGACGAAAAGTACGACCTGCATTTGGAAACAGACGAGAGCAGAAAATTTGGAGTGTCGGATCCCCAATTTGAGTTGGGTTCCAATTGGTTAGTGCAAACAAGTTCTGGAGCCACTGAAACCTTAGGTGCATTCGTTTCAATGGTGGTAATTTCACTAGTAGATGCAATGGGCCTAGTTAAAGAACATTGGGTCTCCAAAGGGAAGGTTCTACCAGTTGGCTTCCATTCCTTAATAGGCACTACTTTAGAATTAGTTATCCTAGTTAAAGGGCACTGTTCTCCTAAAGTGAATTTCCTTCCAGTGGGCTTCCATTGATAACCAACATTGGCAAATAGTTTACCTGTTGCTTTCCAAATTTGCTTACTTTGTTTAGCTCTCCAAACTTTCTTAACTGGGGTTTTGTTAAACGACTTCAGAAATTTCTCAACACATTTATCATGATTACTCGAAATTATGCATTCATTACATGTTTTGCAACGTGAATTAGGTTTTGAATTATGACTCATTTTGCTCAAGTTGGACTTAATGTTCCTCATGTGGTCGTCTACTTTCATTTTAGGAACACTTTTAGCAGGTGAAGTCCTATAATTCCTTCTATTTCTCTTTGGTTTAGACTCTCTAGCTTTAGTGTTACTATTTACTCCTGTAGACGGACTAATGGGAATTTTAGTCTTATTCACTTCCGGTTGCTGAACACGTTTTGATGTGTTGGGATCTGAAGTTTCCAAGGGTACCTCAAAGGTAACATGCTTGTTCTTAGTAATAGATGATGATGCAGTAGACCTATCTCGCTTGCTATCAATTTTAGGACATGTACCAATAGCATATTCTAAGAGTTCCTGAGATCTATTAGTGAGAAAGCAGGCACCTACAATAGCATCATCAAGTGGTTTTGCTATTCTATCCTCTTCAATGGTTTCACGAAGCAAATCAAGGCACTCCTTAAGATGTTTAAGATAGTCACTATGAACCAACTTATTATTCCTAAGGGGAAGAGGAATATACACAGCATCACAAGCATACTTCTTACAAGCAGAAACCTTTTGAACAATATTATCACAATTGATGATTGGCATTTTCCCTTTTGCCAGAGTCTTTAGATTCTCAATCTCTTTAAGCAAAGAAGTTATCTTTTCATTGTTTATATCACGTGTGATCTTAATTGAATCGTATAACTCTTTGTAATGTTGTTTGACTTTTGAATTTTCAGCACGAAACCAATCATTTTCATGTTGCAATTTATTGATGGTATCTTGAATTTGAAAATTCTGAGAATCTATAGACTGTGGTTTTTGGGTGCCAATCACATCACACTTGTTTGTCTTCAATTGGGCAATTTGGACCCTCAGGTTCCGAATCGTGTTAGTGTGAGCTTGAATCTTTTCATCACGTTTGGCTAATTCAAAATATGCATCAAATTCAGGAGCATCCGAAGATGTCTTGGCATTTGAGATTTTAGTACTTTCTTCTAAATGTTGATACTTTAATTGCAAATTAAGATTATCAACCTCTAGTTTTGACAAATGTCTGACCATGTTATCATGGTCATCGTTTTGAATTTTCTCACGCAATTTTAAATTCTCCCCCTCAAGCTCAACAACACGATTCTGGAGAGCGGTCAATGCAATAGACATCTCATGAAATTGGCAGGCAGATAACGTAGAATCAGTAGCAGTATAAAATACGTCCTGAGCAACACATTTAGTAATCAAATTCTCATTCATGATGAGAATATTTTTCCTCGCAACTTCACTGCATTTAAGATCAATTGCCAATTGTTTACCCTCATTTTCCACATCTTTAAAAACCTTTTTCATTTAAGTCACATCATCATTAATGGTATTTTTAAGGCCCTCAAAATGTTCTTTGAGAAGTTTGAAAAATGGCATGACTTCAGTTAGGTAACATTGTTTTGTTTGCTCAAAACCTCTTTCCCCTTCAGTAATACCCGTTGGTGCTATTCTCTTTTTACATGTTTTATCAAAATCAACGAATAATTGACCAAGGACATATAAGGCAATTAGTGTATTATTTTGCGTGGGGAGGGTGAAAGGTACAAGGTACCTAGGTGTGTTCAGGGGGTAAGCAGTTGGGTGAGCAATTCTAAACATAGTGCGTGTGTTACCTACAACTCTTTCAGCTTTCAATTTTTCTATGTCTATGTTCCAGAAGACTTGCTCTGGAGTAAATTTCTTTTGTCGGACAAAGACAGCTAATTGATTATCTTCAGAGTAATCATAATTGTACAAGATTTTATTAGCTATGCACACGGGATCCTTTAATTTCTCAGCTAGTTTTTCTCTGGTTCTATCTTCTATCTCATTGCCCTCATCATCAGATGTAGCATTAGGAGGGGCATGATAAGGCTCAAGCATAATGTTTGCATCAAATAATGCCGGTTGTGCACCTATACCGATTCTAAGGAAATTGGTTTTTGGCTTAGTAGAATCCTTCTCACTATGATCATCACTCAACTTCCTATGTTTATGCATCATTTGAGCAGTTTGAATGGTTTGGCCTTGCGTGTATAACTTATCCTCAAGTTTGTTTTTCAGCATTTTAAGACTAGAGAAATCATTTAGGAGTTTTGTTTCCTTCTCTTTGAAATCATGTTTGAGTGTGTTTAAACCTTTTTGAATCTCTTGTTTTTGTTTAACAGTTTGATCCAGTTGTTTTTGCAAAGATTGTAACTCCTTTTTCAATGTTTCTTGCTTAAGATTATTTTCAGATATATATGCACGCATTTGCCATTCCATGTTCTGCTCACGTCCAGTGAGTTCAAATCTAGCACGTTGTTCGTACATAGCCACTTGATCCTTAAGGATATTAAATCTAGTGGTCAAGGAGTCATCAGGGTTATAGGCAGTGTACTCATGCACGACACAATCATCTTTTAAAACAGAAGATGCACTACATTGTACAACAGACACTTCATTGTGTTTCATATGTTGTTCACATGGGTCAACATTGCTATTTCCCATGTCAACGACATCTGAATCGACATTGTTTGTCGGTCGTACTTTGTTAGGAATCTTTTGTTCATCAACAATTTTACACAGTTCGAGTACCTTAGCACATGACACATGTTCTTTTACCGGTCTGATATCTGCATCCACATCACGCGTAAGAGTCATTGAACTGTTCGTTGTGTCAAGCTTTTCAGTCTCTGATCCTCTGCCTTCGATGATAACTGACCCAGCATTTGATGCTTTGCCCGAATCCACACTACCATCACATGGTTGCACCCGACATGCCATCCCTTTGTCTTCATACTTGTGCTCGTGCTTTGCTCTTTCCATAATGTACTCCTTCACATTACCCATGAGTTGGAGTAGTGTGACTCTGAACACGTCAACTTCAATTCCCGTATAAGTGGCAAAGCTCTTTTTCGTCATTTGACTCTCATGATCATACTCCTCAGTGAATCGTGAATCAATGAACGCTTGAAGTTGGTAGTTGATCACACAGAATGCAGCCATAGATCTATCTTCAGAACATTCACCCTTTTCAAGTTGTTGTTGAAGTTGATCTAAGTGTAGAGTCATTTTGACTGTGAAAGTCTCAACATTTTGACCAAAGAGTGTTGCGAATGCACGATTGAAACCTTCCAAGTATCCAGGTTTTGCAAAGAGAACCTTGAGATGTGAATGGAGTGATCGAAAACATTCAATGCGACTATTCTTTGCATTATCGGGCAATTTAATTGGCTGATGAAGCACATTATCATTAGAATTCGAGCACGAAGGTTCCATAGCAGTGATTGTATGTTAATAAGTCGTAATTTGGTGAGGTTGATGCAAGTAGTTACGGTGAAATTTTTGGTCAGAAAACTTAAAACCTCAATAAATTCACTCCGGAGGTGATTTGGGCCTCGAAAAATTTGTTTCACAACTTCGTGGTGAAACCTCACAATATTCAGCCTATTCCGGACGTTTTGACAGCTAATTCGCTGAAAACGGAGTTACGGTTCAAAAGTTATGACCGTTTGAAGTTTCGATGTAAAAAGTCAACTATGGTCAAACAGAGTTAACCGCAGGACCAGGCAAGGTAACCGCAGGAAAGGTAACCACAAGGTGAGTTAACCACAAGATGAGATAACTGCAGGAAGTGACTAACCGCAGGGAGTAACTAACCGCAGGGAGCAACTAACCGCAGGGAGCAACTAACCGCAAGGAGCAACTAACCGCAGGAGAGATAACCATAAAGATTTAACCGCAAACCACTTAATCACAGAAAGCTAACCACAATGAGCTAACCGCAGACCACTTAACCGCAGAAAGCTAACCACAATGAGCTAACCGCAGACCACTTAACCGCAGAAAGCTAACCACAATGAACTAACCGCAGACCACTTAACCGCAAGAGCTAATCGCAGTATACAAAAATCCAAATCTGTCACTTTCCTTGCGATTTGTTTGTATTCCCAAAATAGTAATCGCAGCAAACTAACCGCAGAAATCAGAAACTAAACGCAGATAAGCAATGTAACAGTAGACTTAACCGCAACTATGAAATACGCCCAAAATCAAGTCCAAACTTCAAATAGATTAAAGATATGGTATAGCCAACTGAAACACAATGTTCAACTAACACCTATGATCATAAAAGTACATGACTAACATGTCAAATAACACAAGAAAGATCAAACCATGATGTTTTCAAAGAAAACTCTTCTAACTCACAAAAACTACACAAAACCACACCAAATCCGATTCTACAAGGCCCTAAGATGAAACCTTGGCTCTGATACCAATTGTAGAATATACATAATCATAAGCTCGTATGGTGTTGCATGTATGGATCAACTAGTGTAGTTTTAGAGAGAGAGATTAGAGAGAGAAAGAGATGGGAGCCTTGAGAGAAACTAGAAATGTATTAGCTTGTGAAATGAAGGTCCAACCTTCTCCCTTGGGTGGGAGAGGGTATATATACTACAACTACTTGGTGCTCCATGAAACGAGCTGTAGAGTGAGCTGACAGAGGGTAAAGACCCGACCCACTCTACGAATACTATTTACATATTTAACTACTAATAAACTACGTACTAACTATAATAAGGATAATTCTACGAGCTACGTAATGCTTAGCAATACTTGGGGTGACCGAGTCTTTAACTGAATAATCATATTCCTAACACTTTATGTTTTGATAATTACAAAACATAAACTCATTAATCTAAAACTTATGACGTAAACAAGTTTTTAGTGCTTAATATTTGTCTTTGCTTCCATATCACTTAAGGTATGAATAAACAAAGGGTTTATTGCATTTCATGATCAAAGGAAATTTTTCTAATCACTAGAATTTTTATAAAATGTATTAAACATTTTATATCTTTTACAAAATTACTTTTAGAATTAAAAGAATATGTTTAATTCATTATAAATATATGATTTCAAATTTCCAACAAAAAATGGCAAATTTTATCCAGAAAAATATTCCCCACTAAAAGACAAGAAAAACCAACGTTCTGAAGGGGCGGCCCCCTTAATTCCTTAGGCGGCCCACTTATTCATTAAGGAGACCGGCCATTAATTAAGGGGACCGGCCACGCTCCAGAACAATAGTTTTCTCCCCTATAAATACTGGTTCATCCCACAGAATTTTCTCACCTTTTGCACTCCTAAACTTTCTATTCTAGATCCACATTTTTATTCTCTTAATCCTTTGATCATAAGTGCATAATTCTTTGTTTCAAAGTGATTCAAACTTCATCCTCTCAAGTGCAAGAGAAGAATACTTCTATCCCCCAAGACAAGAAGTATTACAACTTGTTGTGACCTCCACATCCAAGTTGTTGGTGCATCATCAAGATTATTTACATTATTCTTTGTGAAGATTGTTGTGAATATTTGATTGTAGATAGTTGTGCTAGATATATAGATTGTGTGATTAGTTAGTTGCTTGGTGTGAAGAAGAAAAGTTAGGAATTAGATTGTAGTGAAGAAGCTAGGTGTGGAGTAGTTAGTTGTGAAGTGAATTGGTGTGAAGAAGATAGGCGTGGAGTAGTTAGTTGTGAAGTAGATTGATTTGAAGAAGTTGTGTAAAAGTTGTGACTTAGTTGTGAAGAAGTTGTGGTGTGTAAATTGGTGTGTAAGGTTTTCTCCGCCATAAGGGAGCTTGTTGATATAGTGAAGAAAACTCTCGAGTTAGGTGCTCGGGGAGTGGAGTAGGGCAAGGAAGGTGCCCTTGTAGCCGAACCACTATAAATCTCTTGTCTCGCGGTTCGATCTTCCCATCTCTTATCTATTTCATTACTTATCATTGTTATATCTTATTTATTGATTGTTGTTTATATTATGCAAGACTTGAGATCACATATTATCGAATCTAAGTTTTTAAAAGCTAAGAAAACACTAAAACTATCTTTTATAACAAATTAAAAAGACGTAAAACTATTCAACCCCCCTTCTAGTTTTCCACAATTGGTATCAAGAGCCACGTCTAGCAAGATTTTTAAAATATATTGTATTTTAAAACTTGTAACGATCTATGGAATCTGAAAAATATTTAGAAGGGCAATCTATGCAAAGACCACCACTATTTGAAAGTGATGGATTTCTATATTGGAAAAATAGATTCGAAACGTATGTGAAATCAAAAGATCTTGATCTTTGGCATATTATTACCTTTGATGATTTTCCTCCTATTCAATATAATGTTGAAACTAAAATGGATGAAATTGTATCTTTCGAAGAACAAAATGATGATTTGAAAAAGAAACTAGCAAAAAATAATGAGGCTAAAATGGTCATTTATAATGCGTTACCACGCAAAGAATATGAAAGAATTTTTATGTGTAAAACCGCCAAAGAAATTTGGGATTCTTTACTAATTACTGACCAAGGTAATAGCCAAGTCAAAGATAATAAAATAGATCTTCTTGTACAACAATATGAACAATTTACGATTCCGGAAGAGGAATCAATTGATAATGCTTTTGCTAAATTTAACACTATTATGACAAGTTTAAAAGCACTTGATGAGACATTTTCTAGTAAAAATTGTGTTAGGAAATTTCTTAGGGCATTGCATCCAAAATGGCGAGCTAAGGTCACGGCAATTGAAGAATCAAAGAACTTGATGACGTTATCACTAGATGAATTAATTGGCAACTTGAAGGTTCATGAAGAAATCATAAGAAGAGATTCGGAAACGGTCAAAGTCAAGAAAGAACAAATCAAATCCATTGCTCTAAAAGCCAAAAAGGAACCTAGTGATGATGATGATTCAAGTGACGAAAGTGAAGACGAAGAATATGCAATGGCCGTAAGAGAATTCAAGAAATTCTTCAAGAGACGAGGAAGATTCACTAGATCATCACGAGACAAAAGAAAAGCATTCCAAAGAAATAGAAGTGACAACTACGGGAAAAGAAAGTGCTTTAGATGTGAAAGTCCAAATCATCTCATTGGCGAATGTCTAAAGCCACCGGGTTATGAAAATCAAGGCTCTTTTGTTAGTGGAACATGGAGTGATAGTGACAAAGAAGAAGTTGAAAAGCCAAGAGACGAAAAGTGTTTTATGGCAAAAGAAACCGACGAAATATGTTTAGGAATTGATTTGGAACCTGACGAATGGATCAAAGATAGCGGATGTTCAAGGCACATGACGGGGAACCGCAAGCTATTCTCTACATACAAGGCATACAATGGAGGTAATGTTATTTTCGGCAGTGACTTACGTGGAAAAATCATTGGCAAATGTACGATTTCTCAAGACTCACTTACTATTGAAAATGTAGAGCATGTAGATAATTTAACATATAACTTGCTTAGTGTAGGACAAATATGTGATAATAAATGTAGAGTCACATTTACCGAAGAGGATAGCGAAATAGTTAAGAATGGAAAAATTATAGGTAGAGGAATTAGGAAAGGTGGCATATATGTTATGAAACTAGGAAACAAGCCTGAGGATAGGATATGCCTAACGACCCTAGATGAAAACTCTACATTGTGGCATAGGAGATTAGGACATGCTAACATGCAACAAATACAATCTTTGGCCTCTAAGGAATTAGTTAGAAATTTACCTAATCTAAAATATGACAAGCATTTTTGTGATGCATGTAAAATTGGACAACAAGCTCATGCTAGTCACAAAGCTAAGAATATAGTATCCACTACTAGGTGCCTATAATTATTACATATGGATCTTTTCGGTCCATCCGCTGTGCGACGCTATGGAGGAAACAAATATACCTTAGTAATAGTAGATGACTACTCACGATACACGTGGACTAGGTTTTTAAGTGACAAAACCCAAGCCTTTGAAAAATTCAAAATATTTAGAAAAAATGATTCAAAATAAATTAGGATGTTCAATAGTTGCCATTAGGACGGACCATGGTAGGGAATTTGATAACGAAGTACAATTCGGAAAATATTGTGAGTTAAATGGAATATCTCACAATTTCTCTGCTCCTCGTACTCCTCAATCAAATGGCGTAGTAGAAAGAAAAAATAGGTCACTACAAGAAATGAGTAGAACTATGTTAAATGAACAATCCATCCCACAAAAATTTTGGTGTCACGCCGTAGATACATCAACTTATATTTTAAATAGGGTATCAATTAGGAGAATTCTAAGAAAAACTCCTTATGAGTTATTAAGAGGTAGAAAACCAAACTTAAGCTACTTTAGGGTATTTGGAAGTAAATGTTATATTCTAAACACTAAGGATTACCTCACTAAGTTTGATCCAAAATCATATGAAGGAATATTTTTAGGATACTCACAAAATAGCAAAGCATATATAATACTTAACAAACACTCCATGAAAGAAGAGGAATCACTAAATGTAACATTTGATGAAACACCACCACCTCCTAAAACATTACCTTTAGAAGATGATGATTTAGTCGAAGATGAAGCTATTAAGGTTAGTAAAACAAAACCCATAGGAAATGATAATGAAGACATTCACTTAGAAAATAACGAAACTGTTAATATTAAAGAATCTAAATCACATCCATTAGATAATATAATAGGAAATCTTAACCAAAGAACCCTTAGGTCACAAGCCCAAGATAAAAACAATTTCTTTTGTTTTCTCTCAGCAATAGAACCTAAGAATATTAACGAGGCTTTAAAAGATGAAAGTTGGGTTATAGCTATGCAAGAAGAATTAAATCAATTTAAGGCAAATGATGTTTGGGAATTAGTCCCAAATCCAATGAGTATGACCATCATAGGAACTAAATGGGTATATAGGAATAAGTTAGATGAGAATGGAATAGTTACTAGGAACAAAGTTAGGTTAGTTGCCCAAGGTTATAATCAACAAGAAGAAATTGATTATGACGAAACTTATGCCCCCGTAGCTAGACTAGAATCGATTAGTATATTACTTGCCTATGCTTGCGCCCTAGATTTTAAGTTATTCCAAATGGACGTGAAAAGTGCATTCCTTAACGGTTTTATCAATGAGGAGGTATATGTGGCACAACCTCCAGGATTCATTAACTTTGCAAAACCTGATTATGTTTATAAGTTAAAGAAAGCTTTGTATGGACTCAAACAAGCTCCCAAAGCTTGGTATGATCGATTAAAAGCTTTTCTTATTAAACATGATTATTCTATGGGGATGGTAGATAACACTCTTTTCACTAAAAGGAAAGACCCAAATCTCATCATTGTCCAAATATATGTTGATGACATTATATTTGGATCGACTTGTCAAGACATGTGTGATGAATTTGCCAAAATCATGCATGATGAGTTTGAGATGAGTATGATGGGTGAACTTAACTTCTTCCTAGGATTACAAATAAAACAATTAGAAGATGGAATATTTTTTAACCAATCTAAGTACATTAAGGAAATGCTTAAGAAACTTGGCTTAGAAGACTCAAAACCCATGAAAACTCCCATGTCTACGGAAGTAAAGCTCACAAAGGACGATGAAGGTGAGTCTGTAGATAACACCAAGTATAGAGGAATGATAGGTAGTTTACTATACTTGACGGCAAGTAGACCCGATATCATGTTTAGTATCTGCCTTTGTGCCCGTTTTCAAGAGGATCCCAAAACCTCACACCTAGAAGCGGTTAAGCGTATCTTCCGATACATTAAAGGCACTATACACTTAGGATTATGGTATCCTAAGGGATCCGGCATAGAAACCATCGTCTATGCGGATTCGGATCATGCAGGAGACTACGTAGATAGAAAAAGCACTAGCGGTATTTGCACCTTTATGGGATGTTGTCTAACATCTTGGTTTTCGAAGAAGCAAAACGCTCTTGCTATTTCTACCACCGAAGCCGAATATGTAAGCGCTGGAAAGGCATGTCAACAAGCACTATGGATGAAACAAGCTCTCGTAGACTATGGCATTAGGTTAGAAAATGTCCCCATTATGTGCGACAACAAAGGTGCGATAGATTTAAGTAAAAATCCGGTGTAACACTCTAGGACTAAACATATAGAAATACGCCACCATTTTCTTAGGGATAATGTACAAAAAGGAAATATATCTATAGAAAAGGTTGCATCGGAAGACAACATTGCGGATATATTCACAAAACCCCTTAAGCGTGAATTATTCAACCACTTGCGTTTAGGATTAGGAATGATGGAACAAGTTGACTAAATTATATTGAATTAATACAAATTCATACTTGCATAAAATTTAATTTTCTTCCACTTCTTCATTTCTGAGTCTAGGAATCTATTTCGCACAAAATTAAAGATTGGGAAAATTTATTTTCTTTGCATAAACTCCTTTATAAAACCCAATCAATTTTCTTTAAAAATTATTCTCACATCTAGGAATCACATGAAGATCATTTTCCTTGCATTGTTGACTAATACTAAAAACATTGTCTTTCAAAATCATGCATAAACTCTCACATAAATTGTCAAGGTATATAATCTAATATATATCTTTGACATTCATGATCGAGCAAAAATTGAATCAAGGAGATCTTTTAAATTGTTTCTTAGGATCGTTATTTCTTTTTGCATTTAGGAGTCGAAACAATCACAACTCCACATTTGTTGCATATAGACACACACTAGGACAAATTCACTAATAATGTTGTCATCTTGATCCATCACTAGTTTTTCACTCACTAGTTGCCTTTGCCTTTGATCTAAGATAGGTGCCTTAGGAAGTTTAAGTGATCTTGCCTTTACTTATCTCCTCTTGCTTATTATGTGTTGATTATTTGCTCTTTTGCTTATGTGTTCTTGCATGCATGCTATATCTTGATTAGATTAGATTCTATATTGCCTAAAGGAATTGAACTTGCTTGAATTCTAATCCAAACACACAACCTTTCTACAAATTTTCTGCCAAAAACCCAATTCTGGCAACCTGGAAATCACCAGATGGGCGGCCCCCTTAATTTTGTAAGGCGACCCCCTTAATAATTAAGGGGACCGCCCCCTAATTAACGGGACCGGCCATCTGATGGTCGGGTTTACAGAATCTTTTCTGCTTTTTAGCCCATTTCAACCTATATTTCCCAATTTTCACCAACACATTTTGTCCTAATCTCCCAAACAAACTTTATCCATCCATAAACACAAAAATCTTACACTATAAATACCCCCAATCCTCAAAACTCTTCACTCATCCCTTCATGACTTCTCCAAACAAACCAAAACCAAAAGCCTCAAGGCTTGCAAGAATGACGGAAAAACCCGTTTGGCGAAGAAAAAGCCCTCGAAACAAATCTATCATAACCAATGAAGTTGGAAATCACTCAACACCACCAACCACTTACTTCCCAAACTTTACACCAAATTCACAAGGACATTCATTTGATCCTCTTTACAAACCATACAACATTGGCCAAACATCTTCCTTCATGCCAAACCACTCATCTCATCCTCCAACCATTTGTAATGATCCATACAAGTTTGATCAACCATCCCACTACAACTCCAACTACATAAACCCAATTCATTCATATCAACACAATGACTTTCTCCGCATTGCCACAGAAAAGCAAAAGTTCCGTGATGAAATATCACAAATCCATGATCTTTGTGATCTCAATGCCATGCATCTTGCACAACGTAACAAAGGGCAACCTCCATCATCACCCTACAACAATTGCCTTCCTCACTCTCTCAACTTGGATCAAGTTACAAACCACACTCACTATTGCCCTTGTTGCATCTTCCTTCAAAAACAAATCCTATACTTGAGTGAAGATATTTCTTGGATTGAATATCTCCTCACTCGACCTCATCCCATACCACCCTTAACACGATACAATATCGTAAGGTCCACCTCTTGCGCTCCATACCCCACTCCATATCCTTCTCCATCTAACAACTAAGCTTTATTCTTATGTTATCCTTCAAGCAATTAAAACAATCAACCATGGGTTGCAAGCAAGTCCAAGTGCTCTTTTAGGCAATATAGGACTATGTCTTTTCTTTTGTTTTATTATGATCAATATGCCTTAAGCATATTAAATATTGTAATGCTTTCTATGATGCTTGAATGAATCTTTTTTTATTTGCATAATTATTGCTTTGCATGTATATGTGCCTTGTTCTCTTCTAATATTTTGTGTAGCCAAGATTTCCATAGCTCATTCCCTTGGTGCTCTCAAATGAGGGGGAGCATACATCAAGGGGGAGCATTAACCTTTTTGATTTTACAAAAAGGGGGAGAAGAGAATGTTAAACTCTAATAATACTTGTCTAAAAATTATTTTTTAGACCTAATGGGTTTAAGGTTTTGTAATCATCAAAAAGGGGGAGATTGTTGACATAAATAATGTCTTAAAACATTGTTAGCATATTAACAATGTCTCTATGTTTTGATAATTACAAACCATAAACTCATTAATCTAAAACTTATGACGTAAACAAGTTTTTAGTGCTTAATATTTGTCTTTGCTTCCATATCACTTAAGGTATGAATAAACAAAGGGTTTATTGCATTTCATGATCAAAGGAAAATTTTCTAGTCACTAGAATTTTTATAAAATGTATTAAACATTTTATATCTTTTACAAAATTACTTTTGGAATTAAAAGAATATGTTTAAATCATTATATATATATGATTTCAAATTTCCAACCAAAAATGGCAAATTTTATCCAGAAAAATATTCCCCACTAAAAGACAAGAAAAACCAACGTTCTGAAGGGGCGGACCCTTTAATTCCTTAGGCGGCCCCCTTAATCATTAAGGGGACCGGCCACACTCCAGAACAGTATTTTTCTCCCCTATAAATACTGGTTCATCCCACAGAATTTTCTCACCTTTTGCACTCCTAAACTTTCTGTTCTAGATCCACATTTCTATTCTCTTAATCCTTTGATCATAAGTGCATAATTCTTTGTTTCAAAGTGATTCAAACTTCACCCTCTCAAGTGCAAGAGAAGAATACTTCTATCCCCCAAGACAAGAGGTATTACAACTTGTTGTGACCTCCACATCCAAGTTGTTGGTGCATCATCAAGATTATTTACATTATTCTTTGTGAAGATTGTTGTGAATATTTGATTGTAGATAGTTGTGCTAGATATATAGATTGTGTGATTAGTTTGTTGCTTGGTGTGAAGAAGAAAAGTTAGGAATTAGATTGTAGTGAAGAAGCTAGGTATGGAGTAGTTAGTTGTGAAGTGAATTGGTGTGAAGAAGATAGGCGTGGAGTAGTTAGTTGTGAAGTAGATTGATTTGAAGAAGTTGTGTAGAAGTTGTGACTTAGTTGTGAAGAAGTTGTGGTGTGTAAATTGGTGTGTAAATTGGTGTGTAAGGTTTTCTCCGCCATAAGGGAGCTTGTTGATATAGTGAAGAAAACTCTCGAGTTAGGTGCTCGGGGAGTGGAGTAGGGCAAGGAAGGTGTCCTTGTAGCCGAACCACTATAAATCTCTTGCCTCGCGGTTTGATCTTTCCATCTCTTATCTATTTCATTACTTATCATTGTTAAAAGCTAAGAAAACACTAAAACTATCTTTTATAACAAATTAAAATGACGTAAAACTATTCAACCCCCCTTCTAGTTTTCCACACAGTCATTATAACCACCCACCACCACCCACCACAATTACAACCATCCACCACCCTCCCACACCGACACCTCCAACCAACTTTTAATAACCACAACAATCATTACTAAATTCAGAAAACTATCACTAAACATACAAACATAAACCCATCATTTCATTCCACTACCTCATTTACATTTCTCTAAAAATATTTACAGTTTGGTCCGCCTTTTTGTCCCTAATATTACGAAAACCTCTCTCTTCTACAAACATCATCCATTATTAACCAAAATAGTTGAGTTTACATATACATTCCGCTCTTAGATAATCCCGTGCGGTAAAAATGATTAACGCAACTAACACATAAGCAGTTATAATAAGCAATCCCAACTACCGTATCAACTGGTTTTCACTTTTATCGACACACAAAACAAACGACTACATCTCTCATTTTGAATCTTTAATCAAACACGTCCTCCATATCAATAACACAATTACAAATCTCAATCTTTATAACTAAACAAAAATCTAAAATATCAAAATATGACGTCACAATTCACCAAAAATAACTACATCAAACCAAACAAAAACAAAACTAATTATATACATATCGTTACGATCAAATTGTCATAGTATAAGATCTCGAACACGCACACTCTCTTAAAAATATCCACCTCTAAACTCATCTCCCATCGCTTCAACACTAGCACATGAACCTTCTCATCCTCAATTACGTTGATATCATCACTGAGATTATGTCACGTGGACATTAACGGATCATCTAGTGACCGGAATGCCAGTAATAACATTCCGATGCCGGTCAAAGCAGCAAATGCGATAAGGAGTGAGTGTAGTGAGACCGTTGTGGTTTTACAACCTGATTTGCCGGAGAATAACCACCGCATGGTTGTTTTATGGGTTTTGGTTTTGGTTATGGAGTTATGGTATCAAAATGTGACCAAGTTTTCTTGCTCTTAGTGTACTTAACAGTTTCATGTTATCAGTGAGAACAAATGTTGAACTTAAGTTACAATATAGTGTCGTAGAAGCAAAAGATGACGTGATAGTTTATAACATGGTGGTGTTGGTGGTGGTAGTGTTGGTGAATACATGAAATAAACTGTCAAATATTCACGAGGACGAGTCAAGGACGAGTGTTGGGTCTGAAACTGATGCTGAGTAAAACTGCTGCTATAAGTGAAACTGTTGCTAGTGGTAATGATTCTGCTGCTAATGTCAAAGTGCTGCTGAGGTTAAATGCTGCTGACAAAATCTACTGCTGATGGGATAAGGATGTATACGGTTTAGATAAATATAGAATAGATTGTGTAAATGTTATATTTATCTAGAATATTCTTATCGTGTAGAGAAAGGTATTGTAAACCTAGTACGATTCCTTAGTCTATAAAAGGAGGATCCTAGGGTTAGTTTATGTACGTATTATTATTCACTTCAAGGTTGTAAAACCTTAGCATTGTTGAGTGCTCGTATTAATAATATTGAAGTGTTGAAAGTGAATCATTATTCTTTTTAAGTTAAGCTTTTACATTCCGCATATTAGCTTAAGTGTTTAATCAAGTTAACTTCTATACAAGATCGTTTAAGCTCAACTGGGATCAACAAGTGGTATCAGAGCTTGTGATCTAAAAGTTATTATCAAAAAGATTTTTGTTTCTTAAAAGTTTGCTGTTCCTAATCTATTGCTAAGATGGGTGATGAAACTCATATGGTGACTGCTTCAAGGGTGCCCATGCTAAATCCTTCTGAGTATGAGCTGTGGAAGAGAAGAATCAGACAGTACATTCGTATGATTGATTTCAACATGTGAAATGTGATTGTTAATGGTGATTCTGTACCTGAGAAGAGTGCTGATGGAAAGGAGATACCAATTAAGTCTGCTGAAGCCAACACAGTAAGGAAGATGGAAATCAAAGCACACAGTATTCTCTTAATGGGAATACCCAATGAATTTCAAATGGACTTTGATGACTGTGAATCTGGAAAAGAATTGATGGATGCTGTTGAATTTAGGTTTGGAGGGAATGATGCTACTAAGAAATCCAGGAAAAACATGCTGAAGCATCAGTTTGAGAACTTTACTTCTGAAAGTGGAGAGAAGATTATTGGCACATACAACAGGCTAAACCAACTTGTTAGTCATCTTAAGCTTGTTGGATATGTGGTTCCACAAGAAGATGTAAACCTAAAGTTTCTAAGAAGTCTTGCACCTAAATGGAGTATGCACACAGTTGTGTGGAGGAATAAGCCTGATTTTGAAACTATGAAGTTGGAGAGTCTCTACAACAATTTAAGAGTGTATGAATCAGAACTATCTACCTCTTCTACTTCAACTTCTGGTACTCAAAATCTTGCCTTTGTATCCTCTAAAGGAAAAGGATCTCAAGAATCTCACTCTGCTGCTCATTCTACTGCTTATGGAGTATCTGCTGCTGATGGATCTGCTGCTAGTTCAAATGATAAGATTTCTACCAGTGATATTGCTTTGTGTGCATTCTTGGCTGAGCTCACAACTACTATAAGGTCACATGTCATTAATCAAGACTTGGATTATATTGATCCTGATGATCTTGAAGAAATTGATCTTAAATGGCAAATGGCTATGTTAACCTTGAGGACAAGAAAGTTTTTGAAGAAGACTGGAAAAGAAGTCAAGTATAAAGCTAAGGACAGTCCAGGCTTTGACAAATCAAAGATAGAGTGCTACAATTGCAACAGGAAGGGACATTTTGCCAGAGAGTGTAGAGCTCCAAAGAAGAATGCTGATGCTACAGAAAAGGTTACTGAAGAATCAAAGACTGCACTGGTATCTTGTGATGGACTGGGAGATTATGATTGGAGTGATATGGCTGAAGAAGAACCAAATTTCTCTTTGATAGCTGTTGCTCAACCCAAGGTGCAGAACTTTGCACTTATGGCCTATGGTTCATCATCAGGATCTGACTCTGAGGTATCAAATGATTCAGACTTATCTGTGTGTTCTTTTAAATCATGTGCTGACACTATAGAAGAACTTAAGTCTAGGAATGAGAGTTTAAATAGAGAAATTGAACACCTAAAACTTGATAACTTAGGTTACAAAGTAGGTATTCAAAATGTTGAAAGGAGGTTAGAATATCTCAAAGAGTGTGAGAAGGAATATGTAGATCAACTTAATCTCAGAGATATAGAAATTTTTAAGAAAAACAGTGAAGTAGAAGTTCTTAAAAATAAGTTAGAAGAAGCTGAAAAAGAAAAAGAGGAAGCTCTTACTGAAAAAGATAAACATGTAGTAAGAGTACAAAAACAACAATATGCTTCTGATTTGGTTCATAAATCTATAGAGAATAACTTGATGAGAAAAGGTAGTGGAATTGGGTATAATGAAGTGGCTCCTCCAGCCAAAAGTGCTTTTGCTCCACCAGGAAAAGAACTATCCTTCATTAGTGAGCTAAATATTGAAAAACCTGTAGGTGAATGTAGCACAAGTGTTAATGAAACACCTAAGGTTGAGGCTAGAAAATTTCCTGAAGCTCCCATTATAGAGGATTGGTATTCTGATAGTGATAGTGATGAGGAACAGGTTAAACAAGAACAAAGTGTGAAAAAGGAAGAAAACCCTACAAAGTTTAAACCTAAAATTGAACAGGTTAAGTTTGTCAAACATGTGTTAGGAAATAACTTCTCTAGGAAAATGGTAGAGTACAATGAGGTACCTAGAGAACAGATGGAAAGATTCAATAATAAGCCTAGGGGTAACCAGAGAAACTTCAACAACCTAGTTTCACACAGATTAGGTAATCAGTTTCACTTACAAAAGAAGGCTTGTTATAAGTGTGGTAGCTTTGACCACTTGATTGTTAGATGTCCTGAACACCAAAAGCCTGTTTGGAATCAATACACTAGGGTGAATCACAAATATGTAACTAAACAAACTCACCCACATCCTAATAGAAATATGATTCCAAGAGCTGTTTTATTGAGATCTGGTGCAACTAGATCTATTTATGCTGCTAAATCAAATGGTGTTTTCAAAACCATAACTGGTTCTTCTACTGGCTCTACTGCTAGTAAGCATTATGCTGCCAGTATGCACTCTGCTGCTAGTAAGCTACCTGTTGCTAGTACAAAACTTTCTACTTCTGGGCCAAAAGTTTTAACAAATACAGTTGTTGGTAATCACTTTTATGCTGTTAAGGCGTCAGCTTGCTGGACTTGGAAACCAAAAACTAATGATTCAAATTCTGTTTCCAAGAATAGCAGTGCATCAAGTGATTAAATTTGATTATGTTGATGCACAGGGCAGATCCAAGTCAGTAATGGCTTGGGTCGTCAAGAGGAACTAATGTCTCTACTTTTCATGTGCAGGTCAATCTACTGGATGAGCTTAAGGATATGGTTATTGTTGACAGTAGATGTTCTGGTCACATGACAGGAGATGAGTCTCAACTTGAAGACTTTGAGGCTTTTGATGGTGGTTATGTTGCTTTTGGGAATGATCCAAAAGGTGGAAAGATTGTTGGAAGAGGAACTCTAAAAACAGGAAATTTGGACTTTGAGAAAGTGTTTCTTGTGAAAGGACTTAAGTTTAACCTCTTTAGTGTCTCACAAATGTGTGACAAAAAGAACTTTGTTCTTTTTACAGACACTGAGTGTATGATCCTTTCTCCTGACTATCAATTGCCAGATGACAAATCTATGCTTTTGAAGGTCCTTAGAAATGAGAATATATACAGTGACCATATTAAGAACATTGTTCCTAAGAGGGCTTTGACTTGTCTACTTGCAAAGGCCACTGTTGATGAGTCCAAATTATGGCATAGGAGATTGGGAGATCTGAACTACAAGACCATGAACAAATTGGTAAAAGGAAATCTGGTCAGAGGAATGCCTACAAAGACTTTTGAAAATTGTGAAACTTGTGTTGCTTGTCAAAAGGGTAAACAACACAGAGTTTCATTCAAGTCCAAAATTGTGAACACAAATACTGAGCCATTACATCTACTGCACATGGACTTATTTGGGCCTGTATTTGTCAAAAGCTTGAACAAGAAGTCATATTGTCTTGTTGTCACTGATGACTTTAGCAGGTTTACTTGGGTATTCTTTCTAGCCACTAAAGATGAAACTCCAGAAATACTCAAGGCATTTATTACAAGAGTTGAAAACCTGTACAATCACAAGGTGAAGATAATCAGATGTGACAATGGTACTGAGTTCAAGAACAGTGTGATGAATCAATTCTGTGTGGGGAAAGGAATTCTTAGACAGTATAGTGTAGCAAGAACTCCACAACAGAATGGTGTTGCAGAAAGAAGAAACAGGACACTTATTGAGGCTGCAAGAACAATGTTATCTGATTCAAAACTACCTATTCCTTTTTGGGCTGAAGCTGTGAACACTGCATGCTTTGTGCAGAACAGAAGTAAGGTAGTCAAGCCTCATAATAAGACTCCATATGAGTTATTTCATGGAAAGAAGCCACTGATTGATTTTCTCAAACCATTTGGATGTCCTGTTACAATTTTGAACACTAAGGATCAGCTAGGCAAATTTGATGAAAAAGCTGATGAAGGGAATTTGGTTGGTTACTCTGTGATTAGTAAAGCTTTCAGGGTATACAATAAGAGAACCAAACATGTAGAGGAGAATCTGCATATCAAGTTTTCTGAGAATTCATCTAATCCTGAAGGGAGAGGACCAGAATGGTTGTTTAATGTTGATATGCTTACCAAAACAATGAATTATGTACCAGTTATTGCCAGTGTTGACAAACCACAAGAAGAATTTGTTTTGGTTGAGAAACTAAAGGTTGGTCCTACTCTACTACCATTTCAGACTGATCTAGGTCCTAAAGAAGATGATGTTCCTCAAGAGAAACCCAAGGAAGTTGAAGAAGATATTGAAGTACCTATTGAAGTTGAAAAAGAAACTAATGAAGTTCCCAAAGTAGTTGTTGATGTCTCTCCTACACAACCAGAAGACTCTACTGCTGACTCAGAAGACTCTACTGCTAGGCCAAAAGTTACAACTACTGCTCCACCAAATTCTGCTGCCAAGCCTACTAACTCTACTGCTACTTCAATGTTTCCCAATTTAGACACTCAGGGTAGACCTATTGACGATTCTATCTATCCTGATGATCCAAATATGCCTGCTCTTGAGAATATTTATTATGACACAGATGATGATGCACTTGATGGTAAGTTATTTGGAGCTGATGAAGACATTACTAATTTGGAACTCAATATTCCTGTTAATCCCACACCTACCACAAGAGTACACAAGGATCATCCCAGAGACCAAATTTTGAGTGATCCATAATCATCTACTCAAACTAGGCAGATGACTAAAGCACTGAAAGATCTTCAACATCAAAGTTTCTTTGCCAGATCTCTGCATCAAAGAAATAGTCACAAAGATCTTCAGAATTGCCTGTTTGCATGTTTTCTTTCTCAAATTGAACCCAAAAACACTTACAAAGCCCTACAAGAAGCAAGTTGGGTGGAAGCAATACAAGATGAGCTTCTACAATTTAAGTTACAAGAAGTTTGGACTTTGGTTGATTTGCCAAATGGAAAAAGAGTGATTGGCACTAAATGGGTTTTTAGATGCAAAAGAGATGAGAGAGGAATAGTCATAAGGAATAAGGCAAGGTTAGTAGCACAGGGATACACACAACAAGAAGGTCTTGATTATGATGAGGTATTTGCTCCAGTGGCAAGAATAGAAGCAATTAGAATATTCTTGGCTTATGCTTCATACAAAGATTTTGTAGTGTATCAAATGGATGTGAAAAGTGCTTTTCTGTATGGGACCATTACAGAAGAAGTTTATGTGTCTCAACCACCAGGCTTTGAAGACCCTGATCATCCTGACAAAGTCTACAAGGTAAATAGAGCAATGTATGGCCTACATCAAGCTCCTAGAGCTTGGTATGACACTTTGTCAACATATTTGCTAGAATCTGGGTTTAGTAGAGGAAAGATTGATAAAACTCTGTTTCTCAAAAGACAAAAGGATGATATTTTGCTGGTTCAAATTTATGTTGATGACATCATCTTTGGGTCTACAAACAAAGCTATGTGTGTTAGTTTTGAGAAGCTTATGAAGGACAAGTTTGCTATGAGTTCAATGGGAGAACTCACCTTCTTCTTAGGTCTGCAAGTTACACAGAAAGAAAATGGTATATTTATCAGTCAGGATAAGTATGTCAATGATATTTTGAAGAAATTTGGTTTTGAAGATGCTAAACCTGCCAAGACTACCATGGAAACCAATAAACCATTGCTGAAGGATGAATATGGAAAGGAAGTGGATATACACTTGTACAGGTCTATGATTGGCTCATTGATGTATCTTACAGCATCAAGGCCTGATATCATGTTTGCTGTGTGTGCCTGTGCAAGATTTCAAGTGTGTCCCAAGGAATCACATCTCAATGCAGTGAAGAGAATTTTTAGATATCTGAGGCATCAACCAAAATTGGGCCTTTGGTATCCTAAGGATTCACCATTTGATTTGGTCTCCTATTCAGATAGTGACTATGCTGGAGCTTCTTTGGATAGAAAGTCTACAACAGGGGGTTGTCAATTTCTAGGAAGCAGATTGGTGTCATGGCAATGCAAGAAGCAAACAGTGGTGGCTAATTCTACAACTGAAGCTGAGTATGTGGCTGCTTCAAGTTGTTGTGGACAAGTTCTATGGATGCAGAATCAATTATTGGATTATGGGTACAATTTCATGAATACCAAAATTCATATTGATAACAACAGCACACTTTGCATAATTAAAAATCCTGTTTTTCATTTTAAAACAAAACATATTGAGATAAGACATCACTTTATCAGGGATTGCTATGAAAAGAAGTTGATCCAAATTGTTAAAGTTCATACTGATAACAATGTTGCTGATCTTCTCACTAAACATTTTGATGTGGGGAGGTTTCAATTTTTAATTGCAAACATTGGTATGATAAATCTTTGAAAAACTTATCTCTTTGTTTTTGTACAAGTGTGTAAAGGAATTGTGCTGCTTGCTACTCTGCTGCTTATCTTAAAGCATATGTTTATGATGAAATGTACTATGCTGCTATTTCTAACTCTACTGCTAGTACATATGTTTGTTTGCTTTGTGGTGTTTGGTCTAATATTGTGCAGGAATAAGTCTAAATGATGATTTGCAATAACAATATTATGACAACAAAAGAAGAACATCTGTCATTCATCATTCATCAAGTTCAGAAGTTCATACATCAAAAGAGAAATTACAAAGACTACTTCTGAAACCACAAAAGAGTGCAACAATATAAGATGAAATTAAAGACTACAAGCACTACTTCCTAGGGCATGGAAGTCCAAGAACAATTTTTCTTTCTTTAGGGAGAGGAGAGTTTGTCTTCCTTGTCTTCTTTGTCTTGGTGGACTTCTTTGGTCGTGGCCTTGATGACTGAGGCCTCTCAGGAGTGGAAGGTGGTTCATTTGGAGGTTCATCCTCATCTGATGATGTGTAGATGAAAGGGGAAACAAGCTCCCTTGGGGATGGTTGTCTGACAGGGATCCATGCTGGGTCTTCTGATGATTCTGAAGACGATGGAGATTTTGGGGACATCACAGCTTTACCCCTGGATGTGCTTGGGGTTTGATTTAAATGCAGAAGACCTTTGAACACAGGGAGATCATGCTTTCTCTTTTTGGCTTGCTCTTTGGTTCTACAACCATCATGAGGAGGATGGAAGGGCGGCACATATGTTTCAAAGGGGGTTTCATCTTCAGATGATGAATCGGAAGAGATATTGATGATTTTGGGTGTTGATTTCATGATTATTTGATTTGATTTGGGTTAATTGAAGTTTTGATTTGGTTGATTGGCGTTTTGATTGCGATTAGGGTTTGATTGTGTTGATTTAGGGAAAATATTTAATCCGTTTTTATAGGGATTATGGCATATCATCACATTAATTGCTGAGGATTCTTGACTTTTTGACCAAGTTTATTTCGTCAACTTTGCTGCTAGAATATTTCACTCTGCTGCTAGTTATATAACTCTGCTGCTAGTGTTATTGTGCTGCTACGGTTGAAAGTGTGAGGGTGGGATGTGTAACTTCTGCAATCATTTTAAAACCTAATTGATCTTCCTAATTGGTTTTCTCATGTTTCAAATTGAAGTTATCACAAACCCTAACACTTCATCTCTCTCAAAGTCAAAAATTCCCAATTTCCCTAAACCCTAACTCATGGAGTGCGTTCGTACCTGGGCAAAGCAACACAACAGTGTGGTCGTTCTTGATGCAGAATCCATTAATGAAGATTTCACAGACATGGTAAAATTTTTGAATGCTACTTCTCTTAGGTATGCACTCACTGTGAATCCTACTATATTTGCTTCCCACATCAAACAGTTTTGGCTTACCGCTAAAATAAAAACTAAAAATGGGGAAAAATATGTTAGTGCCTTAGTAGATGGGCAAAAGGTTCGTGTAACTGAATCATTAATAAGAGAAACTCTTCTCTTAAATGATGAAACAGAGACCACTTGTCTTGCCAATTCTGCTATTTTTGCTGGGTTAAAAGATTTGGGCTATGAGGGGAATCATACAAATTTAAAATTTCAAAAATCTCTCCTCTGTCCTCAATACAAGTTTTTGATACATCTTCTTCTTCATTGTTTGAGTCCTAAAACTTCTGGATGGCATGAGTTTAGTACTACTATTGCTTCTGCAATGGTATGCTTAAGCCAAGGTAAACCATTCAATTTTTCAAGAATGATTTTGGAAGGGATGTTTCAAAGTATCAAAGAATCTGGTTCCTATTTGCTTTATCCAAGGTTTATACAACTCTTTGTTCAAAAACAACTTACAAAGTTTAGAGGCCATGTTGCTACTTATGATGCTCCAAAATTGGTTTCTAAAACTTTTACTTTCTTGGTTAAACATGGAAAAGGTTTTTCAGGCACAAATACAAATCTTACACCTTACATGGTGCAACTTGTGCAAAACAATCAGGGTGAAGGATCAGGAAATCCCACTGACTCCCATCACACACCCAATTTTTCTGCATCTACTACACAACCTAAAATACTCTATATCCGTAGGAAAACCAAAAAGAACACTGATCTTCCTCAGGATAGTGTTAGTATGGCTGTACCAGATGAGGTTGTCCTAGGTGATGGGGAGGACATATTGGTAAGGGCTGTCACTACTGCTTCTAGCTTAGCAACAGAGCAGGATAGTGATAACATCATTAAGACCCAAACCAAGGCAACATCTAGAGATGATGATTCTTCTGAATCAAATTCTCAGGATGGTAACCCTAGCCAAATGGCAAATATAGGGGGCTCAGATGATCAAACTAGGTTTGATACTGAGTTTATGTCCCAAGATTCACCTCTCGGACCAGGTTACATAGGTCGAAGTGATGAGGACAGACCAGTGACCAATGAATTGACGGAAAACCTTGTACATGATGACAATGTCCATGATTCACCTCTCGGACCAGGTAACACAGGTCGAAGTGATGAGACTATTATGAAACTCATTCAGGAATTGACGGTTACTTGTACCAACTTGGGGGTGAAATGTACTACATTGGAGGACAAAGTTCTTAATTTTTCTTCTGTTGTTGCTGATCAGGACAAGACTATCATCAAATTGCAAAAACAGATTAAGAACTTTCAGAAATCAAGATATTCAACCTCCTTGAAAAGATTGAAGAAAGTGGGCACTTCTCAGATTGTTAGTTCTCCTGATGTCTCTACTCACTTGGAAGATGATGCTTCCAAACAGGGGAGGAATGAAGAGGCAATGGGTTCAGGGGAGGCAAATTTGGAAAAGATTGATAGTGCTCTGGGTTTGAATGATGGAATGGTTTCAGGGGAGGCTCCAGTGATTGGTGATATGGATGTTGAAAGTCCTCAGGATGCTGAAGATTTTGTGGTTGCTGATAAATCAGGAAATGAGGTTGTTATGGAAGAGGTAATTGCTACTCAAGAGAAGGTGGTAGAACAACTTACAACTTTGGAGCCTGAGCAATTAGTGAAGGCAAAAGGGTTGATGGGTGAAACATTGATGAAGTTGGGAGATTTGGTGAAAAACAAAAGTCTTGACTCTGCTGCTCAAGAATCTACTACTAAGGATCTGAAAAAGGGATTGTTATTAAAGAACCTGCTGCTCAACAAAAGAAGGTTATTTCTTCATCTTCTACTGATAAAGGCAAGGGCAAGCAAGTTGAAAAACCAAGGATAATGTATAAGGGGATTGACTTCACTGATGTACCATTTGAGTCTTGGCCTAAGGCATTACAAGTTGAACATGATACAGCTGCTGCACTTAGAGAACAAGAGTTAATTGATATGGAAGAACAACAGTTAGCTGAAAAAGAGGCTGAAGGCTTAAAGAGGTATGATGAATGGATAAATGAGAAGATCAGAATAGCTGCTGATATTGAACTCAATAAGTTGATCAAGATTGAAGAAAATGAAGTTCCAACTTTTAATGTGCAATCTTGGTACAAAGAGTTTACTACAAAGAAGAGAAAAGAAAATGCTACTGCTAGAAGAAAGATAAAGATATTTAAAGGTCCAACTGTTAAACAACAAAGAAGAGAATATGAAAGGTATCTAAAGAATATGGCTGGATGGACATTGGTACAGTTGAAACCTTATTCTGATAAAGAAGTTTTTGACTTGTATCAACAAGCTAAGAAGAGAACAGATACTTTTTATGCTATGGGATGTGCTGAGGATTTGGAACAAATTGCTCAGATGAATAAGAAGTTGGTACCTGAAAAAGTAGCTGAAGCAGAGCATATTCAAGAAGCTGATGTTGTTAAACAGCTTGATATTGATGCAACAAAGACTATTTCTTCTGTGCAAGGTGATAAAAGAAAACGTGTTATTCATAAGTCATTTGCAAAGAAGAAGAGAAAGATTGGGGAAGGAAGCAGTTCTATGCCTGAAGGAGATGAGTTTAAACATGATCTTGATCACATTCCTTCTGAGCATCTAGAAGAACAATTGAAGGTTTACACTATGGTTGGCAAGATGGAAGATCCTGAAGTAGTTGATGCCAAACCATTAGGAGTTAAATATCCTATTATCAAAGTAACTACAGGATATGATACTAACATTGGAGCATTTCATGATGTCCAGAGATCTGATGGTAAGACTCACAGGTTTCTTAGATTTCAACAGATGCTACATTACTTTGATAGAGAGGATGTTGAAGACTTGTGGAAGTTATATGATGAGTGTCTAAATACTCATCATTTTATACCAATCTGAACTGCCAAAACATAAAAAAACACTCAAATATGCATCAAAATACTTAATATATCTTAGAAGTGTGTTTTATATGTTTTAAATGCAAAATATGCAAAAACAGATGAAAAACGTACAAAGTTTGCATAATTGGCAGTTTCAGTCCCTCAAGTTTCATAAATTGGCAAAACTAGTCCTTGGTTATTCTAAAAACATGAAAATGTCATCAAAGGTCCTTTTTAATCATAAAGTTACATATTTAGTCCTTTGGTGCAAAGTTTCACAAAATTACAAGTTTAGTCCCTGTACTTTGGTAATTGACATAAATGGTCCCTGGGATGTTTAAAACTTTGAGAAAATCAATTTTGGTCCTTGTACTAATAATCTTTTGCAGGAATGGTCCTTGGTGTGAAGTTTGGTAAAATTACATAGTTAGTCCCTGAAGTTTGGTGAATTGGCAAAAATAGTCCCCGGTGTTTAAAAAAAATGAAAAATATCAAAAATACCCTTGTACTATTCACATGTGACAATTTAGACCCATATGATAAACTTTGGAAAATTACACATCAGCCCCCCAAACTTTCAGCTAATTACAACTTTGGTCCTTGTGTAATTCCTAAAACCAAACCGGACCTTATTATTATTATTTACCCAAAACCAAATCCAACCCAACTTACAAAGCCAAGCCCACCCTTTTGTTTTTGTGATCCAGCCCACCAAAGCCAAGCCCACCCCGTTTATAATAAAAACGGGGTCAACCGTTTGGTCAAACCCACAAACAAAACCACCCCCGTCACCCTTTTTCCCTCCCAAACCACCACCACCTCTGCAACCCAAAACCACCCTGGTATCAACACCACCTCACACCCCAGCTGTCCTACCCACTATCCCCTTGTCCTCCACGCCTCACCAAACCCATTTAATTGCCCTTAAAACCCGTATACGCTACCCCTTGGACTTTTGGCGCGAAAAAGCAATTTGAACGGTGTGGATTACTCAGACAATATCAAGGGCTCTGATGTGGTGGGAAAGGTCACAGTGGGTCCCACAAACTCAGAAAGTGGCTACAAAAGGGAAAAGAAGTAGAAGACCAGAAGTAATTAGTGTAGGTAGAATAACTTAGTGTCGTGTAACTTAATTCTAGCTTCTTAGTGTAATCAAAAGCTTTTAAGCAATCAATTAAGCTGTTTTTATGTATCCCTAAACTTTTTAAGTAATTAATTTCAGGTTTCAATTGCTATCTCAGTTTATGCATTTTCAATGAATTTCAAAGATCACCAAAAGCTTGTATGTTGTTAATTGTTGTTGTTATTGAATTCATAAGCTCATATCAGCTCTGACAAAGCTCAAATAAGCTTAAGAATACCTCACTTAGCTGGTTAGTTCATAAAAGAAAAAAAATAAGAAAAATAAAAGAAAAATAGAAATAAAATAAAAATTCTGAGTTAATGAAGAATTAAGATTGAAGAAGGTGTATTCTGGATTGATTGGGTATTAGAAACTTTGTGAAAAGCTGTTAGGGTGGTTTACAGTTCTTGGTTGTTGGTTCTTTGTTTTCTCAACTTGAACTCCATTGTAAGTCACAATCTTGCCATTTGAAATTGTCTTTTGTTACTGTTGTTATTCATGGTTGTTTAGGCTTATTTAGCTTTTATATCATCACTAGTATCAGTTACAAACAAAAAGATTGTAGGTTTAAGGGTAAAATTCATAGTTGTAGTGTAAAACTTAGTATAAAGGGGTGTTTGGTTTTTGGTTAATCACTGTGTTCTATTAGGTTTTTATTGTTGTTTGAGTTCTAATCATACTTACCTAGTCTAATTAAGTAAGTATTGCCAAGGAACCAAGTCCATATTAAGCCATAAGTCAAAATCCAATTACAAACCCCTTGACAGTTAACTGTCAAGGATTTTGTGATCCTCAAACCCAACCATTAGCTTATAAGTTATAGCTTTAGCTTAAAATAGGTTCATAATAGCTTAATATAACATATACAATCAGTAGTGAGTGTTAGAAATCCAAATTAGTCAACCTAGGTTAGTTCTATCAAAAGTCAAAATTTGCATTTCTCAGATTTTCTCAAAACTTCAAGGATATTTGTAGAT
The DNA here is from genome assembly GCA_030686995.1 of Artemisia argyi. Lineage (NCBI taxonomy): Eukaryota > Viridiplantae > Streptophyta > Magnoliopsida > Asterales > Asteraceae > Artemisia > Artemisia argyi. The sequence continues at coordinate 160,005,666 of CM060697.1, read as the reverse complement.
TTGTGTAACAGGTTTTAGGAGCTGAAACTTATTCCTAGTTATAGACTACCACCTCAATTTCATTTTCTCATAGATGTTATATTTTTAGTAATTTTCTAGTGGGCCCCAGCTAGGTCCAAAGTAGGTTGCAGGGAGATAACCTTCCCCTGCACCAGCAGATTCTGGCCAACACCACTACTTAGTGGTGGTTTTGTGGCCACCTCAGTGGACCCCACACCTAAAACTTAGTTTCTCCCAACCCCCCTCCTACCAGGGAACATTTGTTGACCCTTAGTTTGACCTAGCACCCAGTGGACCCCACCTGGATTAAGCCTTGAACTTTGTCCCCTAAATCTATCTCAGTCCACAATAAGCAAGTGCTTATTGTGGCTTATTTGCTTATTCAGTGAACACTTTGTGTGTTTTCTAGCTTAAACTTGTTTACTCAACTTAGCTAAACTAGATTTTACCATAGTAGGTCCCACACAAGTCAGTTTGAGTTTATTAGCTTGTTTGGTCAACAAAGGTCAACTGTGGAAGTAATAAGCTTCCACAGTGCTTATTAATAGCTTATAAAATTATTGTATTTAGAAAAGTTGTTTATTTTTAGATATAATATAGTTTTGTAAAAGAAAAATCCAGAAAAGACAACATAAAAATAAGTGATAGTTTCTATTTAATTTAATTTAATTTTAATTTTCATTTTTTAGATTTTTATTAAGTAAGTTGTGTTTTTATATTTTTATTAATTTCCTCTTTGTTAAAGTATTTTTAATAATTTTTTCAGATTTTTATTTTGTCTTTTAGTATTTATTAGAATTAATAATAGTTTTATTAATAATTAATTAATAAGTAAGTTATAAATAGCATAATTAATTTTTATAAAGTAATACCCAAATTTTATATTTTTCCTAGCTTTTATAAGTTATAAAATAGTTTTATAAATTTTTTCATAATTTTCTAAGTTGATTTAGTATTATTTGTAATTTAAAATAGTTTAATTAGTATAATTAATATAAATAGTTTTTAATTAATAGAAAATTCATAAAAAGACAAAAATATTTATTTTTATTTTTTATACTTTCTTCAAGTTCTAATTTAAGTTTAGAAATTATTTTTGTAAGTTTTTAGTTTAATTTGTAGTGTTTATAATTTTTAGTTTGATTTAAATTAGTTTTAATTAAATAGTTAAATAGTTTTTTAATTAAATAATTAATAATAAATAATAAAATAATCTAAAAAATAGTTTTCTTTTTAATTAAATTTTATTTTAATTTTAAGTTTATAGAATTTTCATTTTTAACCCTTGTAGTTTATTTTTCTTAAAACTCACCTTTTTCTCAGTACGCAGTCGCGTCTGATTTTAATTTGGTATACGTTTTAAACGTTTTAGATATCTAGGTTTTACGTAATCGTTCTAATAGTTTATTTAAGTTATAAAACCCTAGTGTAAACACTCACACACACTTTTATACCTTTCCTGTTCACATTCACTAATCACATATTCGTTTTTAATACCATCACAACCTCGTTGGGATATTACGACCCGGGAAAACACTGTATTTCACGGAAGCATTTGCCTCAGCTGTTTGACTATTACGGTTGACCATTCACAAGTGGTTGACTAATAATTATCTGACCGTTTGAGGCGAATCAAAATTTGGCGCCGCTACCAGGGAGGTTGTGCGCTTATTCTAAACGATTTTGCGTATTAGTGAACCTGAATACACGCCCATTTGTATATTTATCCGTCTTTGTTCATACTATTATCATATAAAACCAAAACTGTTCCCGAAAACTTTTTAAAATCAGTTTTCAACGAACACAAAAACCCAAAAATATTCTCCTTGTTATTATTACTACAAAAATTTTCAAAATACCAAAAATATTCATCCCTTTACCCTCTATCCTTTTAATTCTACCTTCTTCCACTTGTCCCATAATTGATTCTAATGACATCTCTCGATTACGATTTCTTTGAACAAAGGGCCTATGAGAGCAACATCGAAAAACTTATTGCCTTGTCAAAAATATCGAGATGTCGTGTTGATTATGATGGACCATCGATTCATATTCTTTCTCCAGTGAGGGAAATGGAACGAGAAACTGGGGTGACAAAGGACCTTGTAATTTCCTCTGACTATGGAAGTGCTAAATACGTCCAACCTACGGTTGTCCAAGAATCTAAGCTCACAATTGATCCTAACCTTTCACGGTTTACAGTTAAAAGTTTGTCAAGCAAACGTACAGAGCTTAGGGCAGTTACTGAAAAGAACGACTTATCCAATCTTCACATTTATCAAAAACAAAAACCCGAGACCATAACGGAAGTGGTGGAAATTCCTAGCTCTCAGAGCACACCACTTGTCCCACCTCCAGATTTTGTTCCTTGTGTCGGTTGTGGTGAGCCGCTTTTCGGTTTTCCATGTCGTTGGTGTACATGTGAACAATGTGGTAATGATATTCAAGACGGGAGTTGTTTGTTTTGTGGATCCAGTAATTCATTTGCTTATGATCCTAATCAAAACTTATTCAACGACTCCTCAAATTTTTCCAACTACCCATCACATTCATACGAGCAAGAATCATATTATCCAAATATCAATGATGCTTCGTATCAAAATACACCAAGCCAGACTCAACAGTTTTACTGTTGTGAGTACTGTGGAGGTCCACACTTTAGCTCTGATTGTCAAACAAGGAATCCATTTCCTTGTAACAATTACGACTATTCATTTCAAGACCCACCTCCACAGTGCCAAATGATTCAAGCAACTCCTCAAAACCAGCAAGACCCTTGTCTAGAGGTTCTTGAAAAACTTAAAAACCTTAAGGAGGAGTTGGCTAATATGTCATCTCTCAATGCACCAAGTTTTTCTTGTGTACATTGTGGGGGTCCTCATGATGATTTTCAATGTCAACCGTATTATAAACCTGAACATTGTTCTAGTTCTTATACATTCGGTTTTGACACATCCACACCCCCACAGTCTCCACTCACTCAATATTCTCGTGATAAATCTATCACGGAATTACTTGCGGAAAAATATGCTGCTAGAGACGGAAGAAGCATGGAAGAATTACTAGTCTTAGAACAAGCAGCTATAACACGTACCAAATTTCAAAATGCTGTTTTTCTCGATGAGGATGATGAAAGTGATGATACCTCATCAAGTTCATCAGTTGAGACTCCTTCCATGGATATACAGGGAGAAAAGAATATAACTGAATCACCAGCAGTAGAAATAATGGAACTTATAGACTCCATTACTGCTAGTCCTTCTCATCTCCCTGAGTCTGCTATTATCACACCCGAGGTTCCCACTCACTCTCTGAACATGGGGGACGAGCATCTTGACACTGTTCCTAATAAGGAATCGGACGAATTAATAAAGTCTAGTGTTGAGAACCTTGTCTCAATCCCAAGTGAGTCACAGGGAATTCTTGATCATATGTGTGATATCCCTCCCCCTCTTGTCTTTCCAATAGATCATATTGAAATGTTCTCTGATTCTGATGAGAACCATTCTTTATCTTGTGGAGACATTAGTTATGTGGGGGAATTACCTTCTGAGCTTGTCAACTCAGAAGAAGAGAATGAGGAAGAAATAATCCAAGACGAAGCTCTTCGTCTTACATTACTAAATGCTAGTCTTCTCATTTCTAGAATCGAGGCTTTTAATGAAGAGCCTATTTCATCTCCTATCCCCGTCAAGGATAGTGAGATTTTGATCAATGATTCTATTCCGAAATTGCAAACGTTCCATTTTGATCAAACGGAAGAGAAGGTAAGTGGTATCACCACTTCTCATTCTTATAAATCTCTTCCCGTTTATGAATCATTCACCTTTGAGGAGTTCCCCAATGAACTCACTCAATTCAATCCCGAATACGAATCATTCACCTTTGAGGAGTTCTCTTGTGAACTCACTCTTATCATATCTCCTCCGGAGTATGATAGTTTCTATTTTGATCTAGACATACCCATAATATGTCTTGATCAAACGAGCTTAAAAGAGGAGATTCATGAAACAATGAATTCTCCTATTGAAGATGAGGAGTTAGTTATGATTTTCATCATGACTTTCTTTCTTTTCTTCATATATCCCGTGGCTTCTCCTGTTCTTCACTCTTTCGGGAGTGAGGACATTATCTTTGACCCCGGCATTCTCATTTATAAATTATGAGCCGGGTACTTATCTCATCGGTGTGGAACTTTCACGCGCTTCAATGTTTATCCAAACCTCTTGAATGAAAGTCCGATTGAGATTGTTCCTTCCACATCATGCTTCCCCATGGACAAATGAATTCGGGGTCGAGTCAAGCTAGCGACTCGGTAAATAAAAACAGTAGCATTTACTTAGGGTTTTCACCCTAAGTGTGGGGGAGATACTAACCCACATGATGTATATATGTAAATATCTCTTAAAAAAAATAATAATAATAAAATAAAATAAAATGTAAATATAGTGATAGCTTCTATTTAAGAAGTTTTATCTAAAAAAATATATATGTATGTATATACACATAAAATAATGGCTTGTAATATTTCCTTCTTATGTTCTAAGTTCGGTTTAACACCCGGTACTTTGAATATTGAGGACAATATTCAGTTCTAAGTGTGGGGGGAGATTCGTTATTCTAACGAATTTAAACACATGTTCCATCAAGAACCCCCATTTTAGCCAAAATTTTAAAATTTTTTCTCACTTAGAACGCAATAAATGGTTATCAGTCCGCCATGTCTAACCCACATAAGGATTGGCTAATCCAGGAGCAAACGGTTCTTGGTAAAGATATCTCAAACCCGTTGATGGCTTGCAACTTGCCCAAAATTGTATGGTACCTCAACTCGCCATATCCTAAAAAGCGAATGAGTTGGCTAGCCCGCAAGATTATGGCTTGTGGTAAAGGCAGTGGAAAAACCATAATTGGTAATCAGCTCACCAAGATGTTGACTATTCCATCAAGAGTTGGCTAGTCCAGAAGCAAACGGCTTTTGGTAAAGACTAATCAAATCCGTTGACAGCTGGTGGTTTGCTCAAAATCACACGGTTATCAGGTGTGCCACAGTTCTTACACCTGGCTACTCCAGAAGTGATGGCTTTTGGTAAAGATTTTTTCAAATCCATTAAGTTTTTCTCAAAAGATTGCTAGGGACTAGCAATAGTTTAGTGTGGGGGATTGATGAGTGTCTAAATACTCATCATTTTATACCAATCTGAACTGCCAAAACATACAAAAACACTCAAATATGCATCAAAATACTTAAAATATCTTAGAAGTGTGTTTTATATGTTTTAAATGCAAAATATGCAAAAACAGATGAAAAACGTACAAAGTTTGCATAATTGGCAGTTTCAGTCCCTCAAGTTTCATAAATTGGCAAAACTAGTCCCTGGTTATTCTAAAAACATGAAAATGTCATCAAAGGTCCTTTTTAATCATAAAGTTACACATTTAGTCCTTTGGTGCAAAGTTTCACAAAATTACAAGTTTAGTCCCTGTACTTTGGTAATTGACATAAATGGTCCCTGGGATGTTTAAAACTTTGAGAAAATCAATTTTGGTCCTTGTACTAATAATCTTTTGCAGGAATGGTCCTTGGTGTGAAGTTTGGTAAAATTACATAGTTAGTCCCTGAAGTTTGGTGAATTGGCAAAAATAGTCCCCGGTGTTTAAAAAAAATGAAAAATATCAAAAATACCCTTGTACTATTCACATGTGACAATTTAGACCCTTATGATAAACTTTGGAAAATTACACATCAGCCCCCAAACTTTCAGCTAATTACAACTTTGGTCCTTGTGTAATTCCTAAAACCAAACCGGACCTTATTATTATTATTTACCCAAAACCAAATCCAACCCAACTTACAAAGCCAAGCCCACCCTTTTGTTTTTGTGATCCAGCCCACCAAAGCCAAGCCCACCCCGTTTATAATAAAAACGGGGTCAACCGTTTGGTCAAACCCACAAACAAAACCACCCCCGTCACCCCTTTTCCCTCCCAAACCACCACCACCTCTGCAACCCAAAACCACCCTGGTATCAACACCACCTCATACCCCAGCTGTCCTACCCACTATCCCCTTGTCCTCCACGCCTCACCAAACCCATTTAATTGCCCTTAAAACCCGCACACGCTACCCCTTGGACTTTTGGCGCGAAAAAGCAATTTGAACGGTGTGGATTACTCAGACAATATCAAGGGCTCTGATGTGGTGGGAAAGGTCACAGTGGGTCCCACAAACTCAGAAAGTGGCTACAAAAGGGAAAAGAAGTAGAAGACCAGAAGTAATTAGTGTAGGTAGAATAACTTAGTGTCGTGTAACTTAATTCTAGCTTCTTAGTGTAATCAAAAGCTTTTAAGAAATCAATTAAGCTGTTTTTATGTATCCCTAAACTTTTTAAGTAATCAATTTCAGGTTTCAATTGCTATCTCAGTTTATGCATTTTCAATGAATTTCAAAGATCACCAAAAGCCTGTATGTTGTTAATGGTTGTTGTTATTGAATTCATAAGCTCATATCAGCTCTGACAAAGCTCAAATAAGCTTAAGAATACCTCACTTAGCTGGTTAGTTCATAAAAGAAAAAAATAAGAAAAATAAAAGAAAAATAGAAATAAAATAAAAATTCTGAGTTAATGAAGAATTAAGATTGAAGAAGGTGTATTCTGGATTGATTGGGTATTAGAAACTTTGTGGAAAGCTGTTAGGGTGGTTTACAGTTCTTGGTTGTTGGTTCTTTGTTTTCTCAGCTTGAACTCCATTGTAAGTCACAATCTTGCCATTTGAAATTTTCTTTTGTTACTGTTGTTATTCATGGTTGTTTAGGCTTATTTAGCTTTTATATCATCACTAGTATCTATTTCAAACAAAAAGATTGTAGGTTTAAGGGTAAAATTCATAGTTGTAGTGTAAAACTTAGTATAAAGGGGTGTTTGGTTCTTGGTTAATCATTGTGTTCTATTAGGTTTTTATTGTTGTTTGAGTTCTAATCATACTTACCTAGTCTAATTAAGTAAGTATTGCCAAGGAACCAAGTCCATATTAAGCCATAAGTCAAAATCCAATTACAAACCCCTTGACAGTTAACTGTCAAGGATTTTGTGATCCTCAAACCCAACCATTAGCTTATAAGTTATAGCTTTAGCTTAAAATAGGTTCATAATAGCTTAATATAACATATACAATCAGTAGTGAGTGTTAGAAATCCAAATTAGTCAACCTAGGTTAGTTCTATCAAAAGTCAAAATTTGCATTTCTCAGATTTTCTCAAAACTTCAAGGATTTTTGTAGATTTGTGTAACAGGTTTTAGGAGCTGAAACTTATTCCTAGTTATAGACTACCACCTAAATTTCATTTTCTCATAGCTTTTATATTTTTAGTAATTTTCTAGTGGGCCCCAGCTAGGTCCAAAGTAGGTTGCAGGGAGATAACCTTCCCCTGCACCAGCAGATTCAGGCCAACACCACTACTTAGTGGTGGTTTTGTGGCCACCTCATTGGACCCCACACCTAAAACTTAGTTTCTCCCAACCCCCCTCCTACCAGGGAACATTTGTTGACCCTTAGTTTGACCTAGCACCCAGTGGACCCCACCTGGATTAAGCCTTGAACTTTGTCCCCTAAATCTGTCTCAGTCCACAATAAGCAAGTGCTTATTGTGGCTTATTGTCTTATTCAGTGAACACTTTGTGTGTTTTCTAGCTTAAACTTGTTTACTCAACTTAGCTAAACTAGATTTTACCATAGTGGGTCCCACACAAGTCAGTTTGAGCTTATTAGCTTGTTTGGTCAACAAAGGTCAACTGTGGAAGTAATAAGCTTCCACAGTGCTTATTAATAGCTTATAAAATTATTGTTTTTACAAAAGTTGTTTATTTTTAGATATAATATAGTTTTGTAAAAGAAAAATCCAGAAAAGACAACATAAAAATAAGTAATAGTTTCTATTTAATTTAATTTAATTTTAATTTTAATTTTTTAGATTTTTATTAAGTAAGTTGTGTTTTTATATTTTTATTAATTTCCACTTTGGTTAAAGTATTTTTAATAATTTTTTCATATTTTTATTTTGTCTTTTAGTATTTATTAGAATTAATAATAGTTTTATTAATAATTAATTAATAAGTAAGTTATAAATAGCATAATTAATTTTTATAAAGTAATACCCAAATTTTATATTTCTCCTAGCTTTTATAAGTTATAAAATAGTTTATAAATTTTTTCATAATTTTCTAAGTTGATTTAATATTATTTGTAATTTAAAATAGTTTAATTAGTATAATTAATATAAATAGTTTTTAATTAATAGAAAATTCATAAAAAGATAAAAATATTTATTTTTATTTTTTATACTTTCTTCAAGTTTAGAAATTATTTTTGTAAGTTTTTAGTTTAATTTGTAGTGTTTATAATTTTTAGTTTGATTTAAATTAGTTTTAATTAAATAGTTAAATAGTTTTTTAATTAAATAATTAATAATAAATAATAAAATAATCTAAAAAATAGTTTTCTTTTTAATTAAATTTTATTTTAAGTTTAAGTTTATAGAATTTTTATTTTTAACCCTTGTAGTTTATTTTTCTTAAAACTCACCTTTTTCTCAGTACGCAGTCGCGTCTGATTTTAATTTGGTATACGTTTTAAACGTTTTAGATATCTAGGTTTTATGTAATCGTTCTAATAGTTTATTTAAGTTATAAAACCCTAGTGTAAACACTCACACACACTTTTATACCTTTCCTGTTCACATTCACTAATCACAGATTCGTTTTTAATACCATCACAACCTCGTTGGGACATTACGACCCGGGAAAACACTGTATTCACGGAAGCATTTGCCTCAGCTGTTTGACTATTACGGTTGACCATTCACAAGTGGTTGACTAATAATTATCTGACCGTTTGAGGCGAATCATTATACAAGGCAAAGTTTGGAGCTGAGGAGTTTGATGGTAAAAAGTATGAGATAGATCAAATTGATCATATCATAACTTCTTCTGATAATGTTATGTGGAGAGCTCTTAAACTTATTTTTGAACCTTCATTGGATGATTCTGAATGGACAGAGATAGTAGATTACAAAGTAAGAAAATGGAGACTCTTTCAAGATTCTAGAGTTCATGTGTTAGATATTGGACCAATTACTTTGTATATGCTAGCTGAAATGGATTACCCAGTGGTAAGATACTGGAATATTGTCAATCAGATGGTTAATGGTGATAAATCACTTAAGTTGCAGAAAGACTATGATTCTGATGATCAAGCATTCAATTTGCGGTCAAAGTATAAGAAGATATTTGATCAACTGGATTCTCAAGGTTTGAAGTGTTTGGAAGCATCCTTCAAGTGATTAATTGTGCTTAGAAGAAACTTACTTATTTAGAAATAAATAATAAGTTTAGGGGAGGATTGTTGGGTCTGAAACTGCTGCTGAGTAAAACTGCTGCTATAAGTGAAACTGCTGCTAGTGGTAATGATTCTGCTGCTAATGTCAAAGTGCTGCTGACAGAATCTACTGCTGATGGGATAAGAATGTATACGGTTTAGATAAATATAGAATAGATTGTGTAAATATTATATTTATCTAGAATATTCTTATCGTGTAGAGAAAGGTATTGTAAACCTAGTAGGATTCCTTAGTCTATAAAAGGAGGATCCCAGGGTTAGTTTATGTACGTATTATTATTCACTTCAAGGTTGTAAAACCCTAGCATTGTTGAGTGCTCGTATTAATAATATTGAAGTGTTGAAAGTGAATCATTATTCTTTTTAAGTTAAGCTTTTACATTCCGCATATTAGCTTAAGTGTTTAATCAAGTTAACTTCTATACAAGATCGTTTAAGCTCAACTGGGATCAACAACGAGTGTTTGACTTAGATGCTAAAATTGTCATATATTCCAAAATAATAATAATATTATTAATAACGAGCGGAATTGCCCGCGCGTTACTGCAGGGCGGCCATGTTTATATGTTAAAACATTTAGGCAAACAACTTAAATTCTTGAAATATATGCATGCCGAAACAACACATATGAGTATGATAATTAGCTATGAAGCAACTGAAAGTGACGCGTATGTGGTGCCCGTCCTCTAAAGCAAAAGAAAAAAGTTGAAGAAAGATGCTACTAATGAAACAAATTTATACAAATAAAAGTTTGAGGAACCGGACATTATAATTTTTCATCATCCGGCTCGAGCAATAGGTTACGTGTATCATGCCGCAATTTCACATTTCTCCCCCCATGCAAATTTGTCCAGTGAGGTCCAAAGGCATTATGAAAATGAGTCACAACTCTAAGCAAGTGCAAGTAATTCATTTACCAAAATTAATTGCATCTGATACATGGTTGATTATTGAACAGTCACTTGAAAACAAACTATATCATCTAACTTCAATGTTAGGTCACCATTTTGTAAACACAAGTATAAGAAATGAGATGAGAATAAGAGATGGTTGATTATGAGAACTATGAAGATTGAAAGAACAAGAGTTTCCTTAATGTATTCAAATAACCAACAAGATAAATGTTTACATAAGCTTAGTATATATAGGGGAGGAGTAGGGCAACACTCCCTTCCTCCCTCATTCTTCTAAGACGTGGGCTTTCAAGGCCCATGGACATGAATACATAAGCCTAGTAACATAAACATAATGAAATAAATAACTAAGCAACCTATTACAAAAGGTAATAACCGAGACTTGACTAAAATACAAAAGTATGATCCCAACAATCTCCCCCTAAGGGTCGGTCATCACGGTTGCTTGACGTCTTCATCTTTGTCGTTGACTTGTGACATGTAAAACTTTAGACGTCTTCAAAAAATGTTGTATAATGAGTGGACTTTGCTCTATGTCTTTGTTCTTTGGTGATGATGTAGTGATTGTGTTATGAAGTAGTCTGCCATTCGTCACTCATGCGTCTGTGGTGGTTGTCCGCCATTCCAACATACTCATACATCTTTGGACTTAGACTTTCACGTGCACGAAGTTCCTTTTATCATACTTTAAGATCTTTAGTCTTTATACTTTGTAGATTCTTCTTATTGGCGTAGAATCTTTCTTTGAACTTTGTGGTGCTAAGATCTTTGGGGGAGCTATCATTTGCTTCAAGATGTATGTATGAGCATGTTGGAATCTACCATCATGGAGGTGAGGTACCTGCAAGTAAACAGTTAGCAATAAACAACTGGTACTTACAGATAAGGAATTAGAGTTCGTCAACAGCATAGTGTAAAGACTCCTTCTAATCCTTATCAAGGCCGTTCCCATATCAGATACTCCCGAAGGAGCTTACGAGACCTACTAAGTAGCTCAATGACTGGGTGAGTCGCTGGGGATCACTCCACGACTGTAGACCACTATGGAACCACCGCAAACACTAAGCGTAACCCTTGTGGGGTTACCGAAGTGACCTGCTGTCAGGGCTGTTTGATGTTGACCCTGGCAGGAATTTCCGTTCAATCATTGAGAACTACATTGGTAATCCTCTCATAAACGTTCTCGGCAGATTGCTAAGATCTGCGAAGGACTCGATAATTTACAGCTGGTGTCCATTGATGTAGAACACCAGTTGCAGAAATACTAAGTGTTCCTAAGAGATCTTTGATGTATCTCACGGCTCTAGACTCTATAAGTGCACACTTAGGTTTCCTATGCGGAGACTAGGGAGGGGTCTCCTGCTTCAATATCAACCATCTCTAAGAGATAAGTTGATAGATTACACTGGTTCCCCGTGAGAATGAAGCAAGCTCTTTTAAGAGAACTTGAGTGGTTAAGAAGGTTTAGTGCATTGCGTCACTGGGTCCATGACGACTTTATCTTCAATACCGGTGTTGTCTTTTGCAACAACCAGTAGCATACGTATTGAACCCGGTGTCTGCCCTAAGGTTGAACATATGGAGGGCTATTTCTTTTCACCCTTTTCTTTTACATTTCTTTTTAATTCTTCAACTCCTTCTTTCCCTTTCATTCTTTTCTCCTTTTTTTTCGTATCATACCTAAGGACTTCTAATTCTAACTATGGGAGATGTCCTTGGGTAGATCCCTCCGGCTCTGGCGGATCATAGGACGGTTTTTCCTATCTTAATCACCTTATAACTCCTTGATTAACCGACAGTAGCCAAGAAACCTTTAATTGAAAATCTCTCAAAGTGTTTGTGATAATCAAATATTTTGGTTAACACTTTGAGAGTTTTGTGTACACCTTTTGGAAGGGCTCCCCCTTCACATGTGCCCATGAGTATTTAATAAATTTGCACATGCGGGAGGAGCAAGCATTTTGAATTGATCCACTTTCAGTGAACAAGACCGATTCGAGACACGCTTACATCACTAGTTAAACTAGCTTGAAGTTATTACCCGGCCTGGTCAAGTCCACAGAAAGTTTCTCGAGACGGTACATTTCTACTAAGACAAATCCTTTTCGAGACACGCTTACGTGGTTAGTTAAAGAGATCCATTGTCAGCTTTTAGGTGACAACTAGCTCAAGTAACTAACTTGATGTTATTACCCGTCGAGGATAAGTCTTTTCGAAATTACTAACTTTTATTGTCTCGTCAATTCCTGGGTCAATTCTGAGTCTAGCTCGCACATGATACACCTTTTAGCCTTTAGACTTCTTATATTTTAATCACTTTTTCATTTTCTCCCCCTAAAAAATAGCATATAAAATGATGTTTTTGACAATCTTTTTAGATTAAAATATGCCTTTTTGAGTCTTATGGGGAGATTCACCAAGAACTTTAGATTTTATAACAAAGTATTTTTATTTTTGTCAAGTGCTCCCCCTCAACAAGTGATTAGGTCTTATTGAGGTGAAATACTTGTCCTTTTGAGCAGAATTATGAAAATTCATAAACATTTGATTAATTCTACTCAAAAGTAAGAAGCCTTCGCTCCTTATATTAGGATTGAGGCACTGATGCGTACCTCAGGGTCCTTTCTTTACAAGTTCGGGTTGTGCACTATAATGCGTACACAAGCCATTATGAAGAATAGTATTTGACAAATCAAATCAAGTTCTTACAAATTTGCTACCAATCTGGTCTCTGAAATGTCAACACCGGAAATCCAGGTCTGCCTCCAACATAGCTTTCTAATCTCCTGAACTGATCCCTACGCTTCAACCGGTTCTCAATCCTTGTAATGAATCTGCGAGCCTCTATGGCCTCATCGGTATTCCACCTTTTGGATTTGGCCAGTGCTAAGTCATCCAATCTGCTTTTGATTCCATCTCTGACGAACTTCAGGGTTTCATCACAGAACTTATGTATTTCTTCATAGGCCATGAAGCAGTTTCGACCGTTTACACTGCGGTAAGTGAACCCAAATGCTGGATGCCTGATCAAGGTGTACTGAGATTGATGTTGAAGGTTGGGGATGTTGAAAAGGTTAGGTTTGGTGAGATTCAGCTTCTTCTGATAACTTTCCACTCCTAGTTGAAGATCTTCTACTCTTTCTCTGATGACTATTTGTCTGATGAAGATTAGGAGAGCTGTGATAAATGAAAGCTGCATAGGTTTGGGTAAGTTGCAAAGCTTTCCTTGAACTTTGAGCAGATACATATCTTCTATGTCGTTGAGGAGTAATCTTGGAAAGTCTGACTCGGAAATCTCGTACTCTTTTTCATCAAGTCTTTTGAGTATAATTTTGCTGAGGAAGGGGTACCCAAAGTGAGTGACTGTCGAAATGAACTGAATCGAGACAATCTTCAACTCACTTGTCACATTACCCATCGTCTAATTGAGTCTGCTGCTTCGATAATACTGTGCCCGGTTATCTGGCCAATGATGTATACCATAGAGTGCGTTCCGGTCATAGTCAACAACTTTATCGATGAATAAGTTAGAGGCTTCTTCTTCGATGGCATTGTTGAGGTATCTGGCTGCAGGGATGAAGGTAAGTGATGTGGCGTACTTCTTCTCAATCTTGCTACCGTGTTGAAGAAATTCCAAGTCATTGTTGAAGAAGAACTTGTAAGGGATCTTGGGTTCCTTGGGTTTTCCAATCATAGGCAGTGGTTTGGACCAGTCAGTTATGTATGGTGCGGTTTTCCTTGTGACCGGATCGATGTAAGATTCAGGATTGATCTAGTCAATATTGCTTGACATAGCTCGAGCAATATTTTCTAGATGATATTCAAGTTCGATGGAGTTAGCAGACCGATCTTTCAGAAGATTGAACGCATCATTGTTGATTCTTCGTAACTCTTTCTTGTTCATCTTTTTCATGTGAAATTTGTGTTGAATCAACTGAGCGTATTCCACTGTTCGACCATCGAGAGGTTCTTGATTATCTGCAAGTGGTGGTTGCGAATTAATCATCTTGTCAAACCAGGAGTAATCGGCAGTTTCGTCTTCGTCAAGCCATTTGAGAATGGTTTTCGGTTTCTTAGGTTCTGTGCCTTTTGAAGAGGTGTCCGGTTTGTGCTGATGATGTTTTCGTTTTTTTTCTTTCTTCTTTGTAGATGACGGTTCTGGTACTTCATCGGTCTGAGGAATCTCGTCTCCGCCTATGTATTCAAAGTGGTCATGGGCTTTATGACCGGAACCAGATGCCTTGGGTTGTTGAGTAGATGTTGTAGTTGTTGGAGGAATGACCGGTTCTTTGGGTTGAGATGAGGGTCCTTCGGCTTGCTTTTGTTTCTTTGCCTGTGAGTTAGGATCCTTGTCATCATCATCTCTTTGACGCTTCAGCTTGTCGGCCTCAGTGCTGCAGGACTCTTTAGACATCTTGGCTTTCAATGCTTCCAAGACTTTAGCTTCATCCGGTGACAAGGTGAATTTACTTGCCAATTTGTCTAAGAGTTGGGTCTCTAATTCATCCAATGACATCTGTGGTTGTGGTAGAGTTGATTTGTCTGCTCGGAGAGTAAATGAGGTAGTTCTGATCACTTTCTTGACTGCTTGTTCTACAAACTTGGTGAGTTCATCTCTCATAGGCGCCAGCAAATCTTTTAATTCAGCAACTAAGTGTTGTTCCATATACTGATGTGCCTGAGCAGCTAAAGTAGCTTCCAAGTTTTCTTGTACATCCTTGGCTAAGAAGGTATCTACCTTTTCTTGCAGTTCTTGGACATTTGTATTAAGCTTTGTCAATTCTGCAACTTGACTTGCAAGTGATTCAAATCGATCTTCCAATTTGCTTTTCTTCTTTTCATGAACTCTCCTAAAAGCTTTCTTGATCAACTTTGATGTAGCAGAGGCTTTTGTACTTGAGGGTTTCGTGATTGATTCGTCATGGGTAGATTCAGATGCTGGAGGTGAAGATTGTGAAGATTCAATGTGAGTGGTGATGTCTTTGTCATCTCCTCTTTGTAATTCGGGTTTATCCTTGGCTTCAACATTCTTTACTTTGGCAGCCTCCTCCTGTAATCTTTGTTCTTCAGCCAGCTTGTCAGCTTCGGCCTTAAGCTTGAGTTCTCCTGCTAATGTGGCTGCTTCTGCCTTAAGCCTAAGATCTTCAGCAAGCTTGGCTTCTTCTTCTTTTCTTAACTTATCCTCTGCCAGTTTGGCTGCCTCTTCAGCTTTTCTACTTTCTTCCATACGAATAGTTTCTTCCAATTTGGCTTGTGCTAGCTCCTCATGCCTAGCCTCTTCAGCTTCTTGTTTTCTCTTTAACTCTTCTTCTTGAGCCCTTTCTCTAATCTCCATTTCTTCCATGGTCAAAAGATGTTAAATCAAGATCGTTGAAGCTCTTCTAGGATTAGCAATATTGATAAGCACAGCGGAATAAGAACAAGAACACAATATTACTAATAAATTTTTCTTTATTATAAATATAAAAACTACTACAACTACTAAACTACTACTAACGCTCTATGCGTTTCTAGACTCTCATTGGAGAGACTAGCTATGAATGAATGATTTGCAACCTAGACGCCTACCCTCTTTATATAATAGAGGGAGGTTACAAACCCTAATATGTTTAGCTTACTAAGAAAGCTAACTATTTTATATTAAGTCCCTATTGTTTCTTCTTTCTTCATTTCTTCTTGTGGGTTTTGTAATCTTCAAATCTTGATATTCCCAACAAAAGATATGGAGCATCAGTATCCATAGGGTCTTCCTCTTCCTCTTCTCCTGTTGCTGAAGCATTAAGCATATCTACTTCTGTAGGTGATACTGTGGGGGTTTCGTAGACAATCAAAGCAGCATTGGTTCCTGTAGTAGGCTCTGGAATTCTGCTAGATCCGCCTGCTTCGTTTTTTTGAGAAAACAAAGGAGGTGGAGGTTGATCAGCTTGGAATGCATCTATCTTGCTGTGGAGGAGACCCAACTTAAGAGCTCTTTCATTTTCTTCTTCTACTGAAAGGCCTATGTTTGAGTGAGCAGATTCTTGTTCAGCAGTCATTGGTTCCTTCAGCTTCTCTTTCCTAATCCTTTCTTCTTCCAATTTAGTGTCTGCTTCAGTAAACGGTCTTTGATTGAGATTTGTTAGGTATTCGGCATTATCAGCAAATTCATCAATGTCTTTTTCCCAATCTTCGAAAGGCATGTCCCTATCATCAATATCTTCAAGATTAACCTTCTTGTCGATGTTTGCATAGGCTTCCCTATACACTGGACCTTCGTCGGATTCGGTTTTTGAGTCAGACGGTGTTGGAGAAGGTGGTTGAGTGGGTTCAGGAATAGATACAGGTTTCTTGACTGGAATTTTGATCTTGAGTGTACCCCTCTTATGTGTGGACTTGGTAGAACTACCAGAGCTCCCAGACTTGCTACTTTTCTTCCCCTTCTTCTGCATGCACGAAGGTAGAATTACTTCATCTAAGAACCCAACTTTTTCTTCCTTGAGGGCTTGAACGTAGTACTTGTAATTCTTACACAGCTTCACTTTATCATTCAAGAGACAATCGGGAAATTTCTTTCCTTGCTTACGAGTGCTGGTGTCAAGTCTCTTAATTTGTCTGAGAGTGTCCTCATTTTTGAAAGTGTGCTTGGCTTCATCATCCAGTCTTTGTGGAATATCGTCATACTCACGAAGGAAGCTTTCGATGAGTAATTTGGTGAAACGAACAAATGGAATATTGGTAGTCTTGTGTTGTATGTGCCACACAAGGTCTTCCCAAATAATGCTAGCATAATCCACCTTCTTGACGTTTGCCACAGCCCAGAAAAGTTTGAGGTGTTGGAGCTTGGGGTGTTCGTGACCAGTGTCTCTTCCAGATAACGACTTAGCAATCAGGATGTACAATGTTCTCCATGGTTGTGGAAGAAATCTGATGTTGACCTTAGAATGTCTAGTCACCACTTCTTCTGATTCATCGTACCCAATATCCCGTAACCATTCAATCAGCTCTTCCTCATTAGGTACTGGATCGTATTCTTCTTCTGGGCCAAGTTCGGGTAAACCAAGAACATTCCGAAGGGTATCTATGTCCAATGTAAGTTGTCTATTATGAAGCATGCAAGTGAAGGACTCTTCCCCAAGGTCTAGCTGAAGGGTGTGCCAGAATTGGTGTATGTAGAAGCAGGCCACTGATGCTGACTTGGTGAACAGGATTTTGTTAGGGTGATAGAGGAGAGCATCCACAGCTACAATGCATGAAGATTCATTGCACGTGCTTTTGTTGAAGTTGATTCTTAAGTTGTTCTTGCCTATCTTCCTGGAGTAATTTTCGGGAAAGATTTCTTCCCAGGAGAGTTTTGGTTCAGGTTCTGGTCCATATGGAATGTCATTATGTTGTGCCATCTGAATTGATCATAAACAAACACAAACATAGCAATGATATACTTTGTTAGCTCAGACATTCAATTACATGATTGTGCAGATTATTGAATTGATCAGTGGGTGTTGTGTGTATAAACTTGTGTTTTAGAAGTTAACACTTAGTAGAAACTTATAACAATCTAGTCACAACATGAGTTAACCATTACAAGAGTTTACACTTTTGAAATTTTACAACACTTAGAGAAATTTCATGAATTTAAGCAATGTTACGCGTAAGATGGAAATCCTACGCATAACATTTCTTATGCGTAAGAAATCATATTACGCGTAAGATAACAAAAGCTACGCATAACATTTATTTTACGCGTAAGTGCAATCTTTTGCGTAGGATTCATTTTATGCGTAAGAATGAAGCTTAGGTAAAGGATTGAGCCTTATGCGTAAAATTTGACTTATGCGTAAGATAATATCTTATGCGTAAGAAAAACTTATGCGTAAGAAAAGATCTTTTGCGTAAACATTGTCTTATCCAAGACAAGTTTTTCAAACGTGTCGAATCTTACGCGTAAGATTTCATCTTACGCGTAGGATGAGTATCTTATGCGTAGAAACGTCTTTCACGAAAATTACCTTTTGAAAAATTGTCTCTTTTGATTCCTGAAAGTGTATAACACAGCCACTGATCAATATTACGTTCAAACACATCCCAACACACTTAAACACACAACTTTACGCGTAAATATGCCAAAATTCAAAGTTATGCGTAGGATCGTATGAACACCTAATCACAATCAGATTCATACATGATTCTGGGTTAAAATTGGAATGGGGAAAGTGATCCTGATATGCTAAGGGATATGTGGACCAAATTATAACAACAATTATCCACAAAATCAAGAGTTCATAACTGCTAGTGTGTTCGAACCCTAAATCCATGATTCACGATCCTGAGTTGTTTTTTAAAGCAATTAAACCATACAATTGAGTTCCTAGGCATATACAAACACAATCCCCATCAATAATTTGAATTATAACACTCAAAATCAGAAACCCCTAAAACCACGTATGAACCCTAAATACAAAGTCAATCAATTGAGGTTTCTGGGTGTGATTAGAGTATGCAAACTTGTAATATCTCATCAAAGGATCATTTCCCATCAACCAAAACACATCCTAACACTCTAAATTTCTAAGTTCAATTTTACGCAAAACCCTAAATCAAAAATGATAGATTTAGAACGATTAAACCGTAGGATTTAGATAAAATTAAAAACCAATGTTTAGAAACATGATCAAAACATTATGTCACTTACAGATTTGAAGAATAATGATAGGATTTGCAGTTTGATTGTGAGCCGTAGATCAAGTTTGGTGAAAGTAATTAATGGGTGTAACTGTTTTTGCAGGTGAATTGAATGAGTGGTCAATTTTAGTTTTGACCAAGGTTAATATTAGTTTCACTATTTGACAATTTTGGCCCCTTAACCTTATGTTACTTTCAATCTTAATGCCCAACTAACTCTTATATTAACTTTCGTTAACTACACCAAGTCTACGACAAGAACAACTTGTGGAATTTTACTCCCCCTCGACCTTAGACCGAAGTCTCTAAAAATTAAAATTTATAATAAAGGTCAAGGAAAGTATCCCGAAAAACTTTTTGAAGCATCACATTAGATGAAACATAATGTTTTTGGTAAAAATGCAAGTATAAAGTAAATATTTTGAGAAATTTTAAAATACTTTTCCTCCCCCTCAACACTTGTTTTTAATAATTGAAGACATTTTACAAAAATAGTGTTGAAAAGAGTGGTATATACTTGCATTTTTTTTTTTGAAAGAACAAAAAATCTTTTTGTGTTTTTGATGGTTTTATATTTTTATATTTTGTTTTTGAAAAGATATTTACAAAGATAGTTTTGATGTTTGACGATCAATTGTGTTTTAAAAACTTTTCCAGATCATCTGGAGTCAAACATCGCATACCAATTTGGTGAACTAGACTAGCAAACCTTGATGGTGCTAAGGATTTGGTAAGTAAGTCCGCCAGTTGGTACTCAGTTCCAATGAAATATAGTTCAACTGTACCCTTTTCAACATGCTCTTTGATGAAGTGATATCGGAGATCAATGTGTTTGGATTTGCAGTGATGAACTGTGTTGCAGGAGATAGCAATGGCACTTTTGGAATCACAGTAGATCGGAATCTTGTTGAATAGGTAGCCATAATCCTTAAGTTGTGATCTCATCCAGATGACTTGAGCACAACAAGCAGACATAGCTACATATTCAGATTCTATTGACGACAGTGATGTGCAGTCCTGCTTCTTTGATTGCCATGACACAAGTTTATCTCCGAGAAACTATAATCCACTAGATGTACTTTTGCGTGTGTCTAAACATCCTGCATGATCAGCGTCTGAAAAAGTAATTAGTTCAAAACCAGAATCCTTCGGATACCAGATTCCCAAGTTAATGGTTCCTTTTATGTATCGAAGGATTCTTTTAACCTCACTGAGGTGTTTTTCAGTTGGTTTAGACTGATAGCGAGAACACATATAGACAGCAAATACTATATCAGGTCTACTAGCTGTGAGATACATGAGTGACCCAATCATACTACGGTATTTGGTAGGGTCAACCGATGTCCCATGTAAGTCAGCATCTAGTTTTGTGGTATAGCCCATTGGTGTATTGTAAGTATCACAACTCATCATTCCATGTTTCTTTAAAATTTCTAGAGCATATTTGGACTGATTTATAAAAATTCCACGGGGTGATTGATGAACTTGTAGTCCTAGAAAGAACGAAAGTTCACCCATCATGGACATTTCAAAATTATCTTTCATTAATTTTGCAAAATCATTAGAGTAACTTCTTTTTGTTGAGGCAAAAATAATGTCATCGACATAGATTTGAACACAAGTAAGTCCTCCCCGTAGGTTTTAGTAAATAGTGTTGGATCCACCGAACCTTTAGAAAATTTATTGGCCAGCAAGAAAGTGGACAGTTTGTCATATCACACCCTTGGGGCTTGCTTGAGTCCATAGAGTGCCTTTTTGAGTCGGTAAACATGATTGGGACGCTCAGGATCAACGAAGCCTTCTGGTTGGCTTACATAAACTTCTTCACGGAGTTCTCCATTAAGAAATGTTGTTTTCACATCCATTTTTTAAACAATCATGTTCCTGTGTGCAGCATAGGCCAAAAAGATCCTAACAGCTTCATGTCTAGCCACTGGAGCAAAGGATTCTGCAAAATCAAGTCCTTCTAGTTGGGAGTATCCTTTCGCTACCAGGCGTGATTTGTTACGTATGACAGTGCCTTCTGCATCTAGCTTATTTTTCCAAATCCATTTTAACCCGATGACAAAGACTCCGTCAGGTCTTTCAACTAATTCCCAGACTTCTAATCGTATGAATTGCTGAAATTCCTCTTGCATAGATTCAATCCAGTTGTCATAAGTCATTGCTTCTTTAATGTTCTTAGGTTCTTCTTGACAAACTGTGAGTGCATAGATACAAGTTTCTCCATCAGTGTGAAGTCGTTGTCTTGTCATTACAGGTGCATCTGGATGGCCAATAATATGAACTAGGGGATGATCTCGAGTCCATTTGTGTGTTGAAGGGTGTAGTTGATAAGTATCTCGCATGTTAGCAGGATCCAAATTGTGTGTGGATGACTCAGCTACTTCAGGAAATGTTGGAGCCGGTGCAAACGGGTTAAAGAACGCATTAGGATCATGCTCTGCGGGTTGTGGAACTGATTGTGGTGTAGGAGCTTCAGCTGATTGTCGTGAATTGGAAGCAGTTTGTTCTGCTGTAAATGGTGATGCAATTGGAGGACCGTCTTTCTCAATAGTTGTTGTAGTTTGTTGAGGTGAGTCAGGTACTTGAATATTATCAGGTTGAGCAGCGGAATTGTGTGAGACCTCAGTAGAATGGTATTCAATTGTATCATCAAACAGTAGAGCAAACAAGGTTTCCAATTCTTTGCGGTTGAGGGGCAATGGTTCAGCCGAAGAGTCCGGAGAGTTAAGACGGTTGAATTCGGGTCCTAAGCTGTGTTGCTCAGAAGCCATTTGTGTGAGTTCATCAAAATTAGCGTGAATGGTTTCTTGAATTTCTCTTGTTCGACGATTCCATATCCGAAAACCTTTAGAATTTTCACAATATCCAACGAACACTCCGATGTCAGCCTTTGCTTTAAGTTTACCTAAATCATCACGATCATTTTTCGGATAACAGAGTGCTCCAAAGACATGAAAGTAATCGATGTTTGGTTTTCTTTTGTGAACAATTTGATAAGGTGTTTTGCGATGGCGTTTTGTGTCATGCAACGGTTTTGGGTATAACATGCGGTTGAAACAGCTTCCGCCCATAAGTAATCTGGTAATTGAGCATTAATCAACATTGTTCTAGCAGCTTCCACTAACGTCCTGTTGCGTCTTTCAACAACTCCATTCTGTTCTGGGCTTCTAGGAATAGATGCTTGATGTTCAATTCCCACTTTCTCATAATATGACCGAAGAGTCTGATTCTTAAATTCTGTACCATTGTCAGTTCTGACTATTCGTACCGTGTTGCGTAACTGAACTTGAATTTTAGTGAGAAAGGTGATGATCATTGAAGGAGCCTGATCTTTACTTCGTAAAAAATAAACCCAAGTCCATCTGGAGTAATCATCCAAAATTACCAGTATGTAGCGTTTACCGTTGATACTTTGAACATGCATCGGTCCACACAAATCCATATGAAGCAATTGTAAAACATGATTCGTAATGTGCTCAGATTTAGAAGGAAAATGAGCCCGAGTACTTTTTCCTTGTTCACAGGCTGAACATAAGTGATCTTTGGTAAAACGGAATCTTGGAAATCCATCGACAAGTTTGTGACGAGCAAGTTCAGTCATAGTTTTGAAATTCAAATGCGAAAGACGTTTGTGCCATAACCAAGATTTAGTCGATTCTGCTTTGGAGAGAAGGCATATCGGAGATGTAGCAATCATATCTGACATTGATATTGTATAAAGATTAGAACCACGGGAGCCGGACATTAGATCGTTTCCTTGTAAATCACGAACGAAACAAGTTTTCTCACGAAATGCAACCATCACAGAATTGACCAACAGAGAAAAGGTTGTGTCCAAGGCCTTCCACATAATAAACACGACTGATTTCAATGTTCCCACTGACATAGTCACCATATCCCATGATTAAAGCATAATGATCATTCCCGAATCTGACAGTACCAATGAACTTTGAAACAAAGTTGTTTAACAGTTTGAGATTGCCTGTCATATGTCGGGTGCATCCGCTATCAACAATCCAGAGAACAATTTGTACCACCTGCATCACAAGAAGACGACAAGGATGGAACAGAAGTAAGGGTGGAACCCGAAGAAAGTGCGGGTTCCTGTTGGTTAGAAGCACATGTATTCAATAATTTAGGAATCCATTTAAAGTCTGGTTTATATTGTAACCAACGTTGCCAATTCCAACTAGTTCTTGCTTTCTTTTTGGTGAATTCACTAGTAATGGGCTTGTTCCTAGATTTGTTCTCTGCACTTATGGGGGTAACTTTAACTTCAATAGAAACCGTAGACGGCGGCTTTCCTAATATAGACTTAGAGGCAGTGGTGGGCCTAGAAGGAATGCTTGTCCTACGTTTCTTATGACGATTAAGAAGAGAATTAGCTATACATTTTGTATGATCACCAGATGATACGCTTTTACGACAAAACACACAAGATGCATTAATATTCAAAACATTCAAAGGTTCATCATTCGTTACATGTAGATTTTGATTACAATTTGCCAGATTAGAATCTAAATCTGATGCAACATGAGTTTTATTCAAATTCCTAAGTTGATCTTCTACTTCTTGAGCTTCTAGTGGTCCTCTTTTACGTTGCCAGAGCCTATTCTTCTTGTTACTTTTTCGCTTGGGTCTGCTAACGCTATTAGTAGAGACTAGTCCTGTGGAAGTGGAGTTATCAACATTAGTGTTTTGAACAAAATTTCCTTTAGAAGTTTTGTCTAATTGATACAATCCTGGTGCTATCACCGTAGTGTCAACAAACTTTCCTTTTTGAAGTAGCTTAATTTTCTCTTTTAAATCAATGATGATGTGATTTTTATCCTGAATATCAGACTCATGTAAACCATTGCAATATTTGATGTCATCGCGGTTTTGTTGCCATTCGGCGTTTTCAGTTTTTAAATCCGCAATTTCTTTCTCGTATTTGAGACACCGACTTTTTAAAGACTCATTGTTTTTGCAGAGCTGACAAGAGTTTGAATTATTTTGACTTTGAAATTTCAATTCCATATCAATACTTTGAGCTTGACACCATTCAAGCCTTTGTTTGAGTAGACAAATTTCTTTTGAAAATTGTTTTGTCACATCATCATTCTGTATTCTCAGCTTGTCATTTTCATGTTTAAGTGTCTCTATTTCCACATCCAACAAGTTATTATCAACACAAAGATCATCCATAAGCATAAAAGTACCAGATTTATAGAGATCATTCATGATAACAGACAAAATATCAGCATTGAGAACTTGTTCCAAGAGTCGATCAGCATCATTTTTTAAAATTCTATTTCTTTGCTTTTGAACCAAAATCGCATTTTCAGTTGAGTTGAAAACGTTTATCATTGATTTGACCTCGTTTTGAAGTTCCTGTTCCCACCGTGTAGCACAGAGACAGAGGTGTTTGACAATTGGCAACATTTGTTTTTGAAAAATATCTCTTTTTTCTCGCTCGTAAGCGGATTGAAAAGTTTCAATTTTTATTTCAGAATTACGTTCAATTGTTTCCTCCGAGATTTCGATGTCTTCTATAAAAGTTTTGTAATAATTTAAAACACGACAACTTTTAGGTAAAGGTGTATCTTCACCGGATGATGGTAAAGGACCATTTATTTGTTCTACAGGTTGGACAGGGGCCGCATTAGAGGATGAAACATATGACTCAGTGACATACCATGATTTCTCAGGTAATTCCTTTTGAGGAACAAAAGATTTAGAAATATGAGGAGCTTGTGAATAATCATATGGTGTCCAATATTCAACATGACTCATTTTTTATCGACTCTCGTCTTCAAGTTCTTCCTCTTCCTCAGTATCAAAAACAACAGCACGCACAATTGTATTATCAAGCAAATGGTCCATACTGTAAATTTTAGGAATTTCTTTGAATGTTGTGTGAAGAAACATTGATATGAAATCGTCAAGTGCAAATCCTTTATCGGGTCTCGGTTTTAAAGTAAATTTCTGAATTGTTGTGACAGAGCCCCCGGTTTTGTAAACAATATTACGAAATTCTTTGAGTTGTTTTTCAAGATCAACAATCTCTCCGATTAAGTTATCTATATACTTCCTTTTTCGTATTTTATGTTCACAAAAATCCTTTTTGCAAATAGAAAATTCTGTTTCTGTGTTTGAAAGTACTTTTTGAAGTTGTTCAATTTTTACTTTTAGTTCACACTTTTCACTTTCAAGTTTTGAAACCAACTTTCTGTTTGACTCAATTAAATCTTGCAATTTACGTTGAAGATCTTGCTCTTTGTTGTAAGATTCTTGAAAAGCTTTTTCAAAACTTTTTGCATGTTTAATGTTGTCTTCCTGATTTGAAAGTTGTATTTTATAACACTCAATATCTCTT
Source organism: Artemisia argyi (assembly GCA_030686995.1). Taxonomy (NCBI): domain Eukaryota; kingdom Viridiplantae; phylum Streptophyta; class Magnoliopsida; order Asterales; family Asteraceae; genus Artemisia; species Artemisia argyi. The sequence continues at coordinate 159,980,334 of CM060697.1, read as the reverse complement.
GAAAGTGACGCATTTGTTACTTTTAAGGCTTTCTTTTTCTCATTGCATTTTATGATTTGCAATTGTTGAGCATTTAGTTGTTTGGATAACAATATGAGGTCAGGGTCTGGATCAAACGATGGTTCATGTTGTTCTATATGATCATGTTTATCATTCTCAATAGGATCATCAAATGAAACAACTGTGTCATCATCAAATATGACAACTGTGCTTATTTGTTCATCTTTTTGAGAAGATGAAGATGAGTCAGATGGAACAACTTGCGCCATATCTGATTCAGAAGCAGAAGGTGAGGCTATTTCATGTATTAGGCATGCTTTGAGGTCATGTACCTGAGACAGGCCGTCAGTGTCATACACTGGACCTGAATCATTAAACTGAAGTTCCTGCATGTTGGCCATAAGCATCACAGCTGCATTGGCTTCCAGATCTTCCATGTCATCGTCATTGTTCACATTTGCCATGAAATTGTTTTCCTGCTCAGGGAAATGTCCATCTTTTTCATCTTGAAGAGCCATGAGTAATGCCTGCTTGTGAAACTTACTACCCCGAGTTCTCGGTTTAGGACATGTTGTCGCTATATGACCTTTTTCATTACAGTTATAACACCACACTGCATTCCCAGAGTTTGAGTTCCTAGTTTCAACTTGTTCAGACCTTTGCTGAGAAGAACCTGAGTTGTTCCTGAACCCTCCATTGTTATTAAACCTCTGACCATTCCCATAATTTCCTGAAGAACTTCCTGAACCAGATCGACCATAGTTACGATTCTAAATTTCCACCCTTCCATCATTGACAACAGCTTGATTCCTTGTGTTAGAAGATGAACGTTGACGGTTGTTTGTTTTGTTGGAGAATTTGCTAAAAGCACGAGCAATAAGAGCAAGTCCCTGATTCAACGTATTAAAGTCATCATCGTCATCTTCATTGGAGTTGGAGTAATACACTGCATCATTGTTGTTTAATGGAACAAGTTGAGTAGAAGTATTCTGTGGAGATGAATCATAAGGGACCATTTGGTTCGAGGTAGAAGATTGTGGATAACTGAAGTAGTTTTGCTCTTGAACATATGCATGATTTGACATTGGTGGTGGAGAATAGGGAGATTGAGCTACGAGTGGCAAAGAATTTGGTGTTGGTGATGGTGAGTATCCTCCTCGAAGAGCTCGATCTTTTTCCACTTCAGGTTCATGATGTTTCAGAAAATCATACAACAATCCATATGGTGCATCATGAAGATTTTTGGTTTGTCGAACAAATGTCACATATTTATGCCAATCCGGACCTAGACTACCAACGAATTTGGAGTTCACTGCGATCCTTGGTACAGTGATTTTGTGTCGTTCCAGATCATTTACCACATTAGTGAAACGATGATAGTAGGATTCAAGTGACTCTCCTGGTTCAATTGTGATGTCAGTGTATTCCATATAGAGTTTGGATTCCATATCATATTTGTTCAATTGAGTGCCTTCCATAAAGAGATGAACATGTTCCCACATAGCTTTGGCTGTTTTCTGAGCATTGATGAGTGCTCAAACACTCATCATTTTTGGTCTAATCTGAACTGCAAAACATACAAAAACACTCAGTAATGCATCAAAATACTGAAAATATTCCAAAATCGTGTTTTATATGTTTTAGATGCAAAATGAGCAAAAACAAATGAAAAATGCACAAAGTTTGTAAAATTGGCAGTTTCAGTCCCCCAACTTTCACAAAATTACAAATCTAGTCCCTGGATATTCAAAATATGGAAAATTATCACCAAAGGTCCTTTTTAAATCATAAGTGGTCATATTTAGTCCTTTGGTGAAAAATTGGAAAGTTTTGGAAATTTACAGTTTAGTCCCTGGAGTTTCAGATTTTGGCAGAATTGGTCCCTGGTGGGGTATTTTTGAGAGAAAAATCATTTTTGGTCCTTGTAAATTCAAATTGTTCAATATTGGTCCTTGGATAAAATATTTTCACAATTTGGCAATTTTAGTCCCCGAGGTTTGGAAATTTACAATTTTGGTCCTCGGGATTTCAAATTTTCGAAAATTGTAACTTGGGTCCTTATATTATTCACATGTGATGAAAATGATCCATATGGTGATACTTTGGGATAATTACACAAACAGCCCTTGAATTTTGGTTTATTACATAATTGGTCCTTGTGATTACATTTCATACAAACCAAACAAACCCAAAACCAAACCTGATCCAACTACCAAAGCCCAAAACCCACCAGCCCATAATCCATTTTACAAATAAAATCCCACCCTGGTCATTGACCAAGTCAAACCCCAAGCCGGTTACTATTCATCTCCCTCCTTCCCTGATTATACGCTCCATGTCTCCCCCCTCCAACCTCACCTTTCCACCAACTTCAACCTTCTCATTAATACTTACACCAACCTACACCTTACCTTCCCCCTCCTCATTTATTACCCCCACCAGATACACCCAATTGCCAATCCCACCTTTCCCGCCAAAAAACTTTAAACGGCTATGATCAATATAAGCCCATCCTACGGTTCAGAAGTGAGTGGGAAAGAAGGAGAGATATCTCAGGGTCTATAAAAGAAAAGTGAAAAGAAGAAAGAGATAGTCTTAGTTTTAATAGTAGTGTAATTTATTTTTATTATGTCGTAGGTAGTATAATTCCATTTCAAGTTGTAATTTTTAGTTTAAAAACAAGTGTATCCAGTTATTTTGAGTAATATAAGCTTTGTTTAACATTAATTTCAGTTTCATCCACGAATTCAGTTTTTAGTAATTTTTAGCAAAATTGACAACTTTGCTAAATATTGTTAAGTGTTGTTGAATATATCCAATTAAGCTCCTTTCAGACCACTTTTGAGTTTTTAAATAGCTTTCAAGGCCTTCTAACTAGTTTTACTCCTGTTTGCTTAAAATTCACAAAAATTCCATAAATTAGCTTATAATTCAAAATTCAGTTTTTGTGAAGATTGAAGCAGAAGTGTGAGGAATTTGGAATTTTCTTGGTTATAGTGTCTCATGGGAGGCTTTAGGAAGTAACTTTGGTAATTGGTTTCTCAGTTCTCAGCTCTGGACCATTTGTAAGCTTTAAGCTCCCATTTTGGCTTTTCACTGTTCCATGTTCATATGTTGTTTATCTTTGTTGTTTTAGGTTCTTTTGATGCATGTTAGTGATATATGGTTTTACATTTCATGATTGCTCTTTGAGTTTCTTGATTGCTAGATTTCTCTCTTGAACTGCCAAAACAGCTTAATCTTGATCACTGAGCTCTTGTTGTTGTTGCTAATGTTTCTGTGTCAGTTTAAGTTTATTCCATCTTATTAAATGCTTATGTATCAGTCCCATGGCTTAAATCAGTGACTAGTATTGAAAATCAAAAAAATCAAGGTTTTGCAAGGTGTGTTTGGCACAGAAGTATTCTCAGGCATGCTTGGTGTTTTAGTTGTTGTTTTAAGTTTAACCATGTCACTTTAGGTTCTACTAAGTAATTTCAAGCATCAAATACTAGTCTCCTTAGCTAAAAGTCAAAATCAGTTGTAAACTGCCATAGCAGCCCACTGTGCAGTTTTTTGAGTGTCCAAATCATTCAAATGTGTTAAAAAGTTGTCAAAGATCTCCTAGCTAACTTCATTTTTACCTAATATATCATAATAAGTCATTTAATCAAGTCCAAAGTTGGCAGAAGTCAACTTATCAAGTTTATGTGAAAAAGTCAAATTGTGCATTTCTGTTTTTTTCAAATCTTCAAAGAATTGTTTTGATTTTTGTAGTTACTTCCAGAGCTTGAAATTTGTTTCTATAAATAGCCTACCACCTCTACTTCATTGTCCCATGTTTCTTTCATTTTTAGCATTTTTATAGTGGGCCCCACTTTGCCCTAAACCCAGCTGCAGGGCTGAGTATTGCCCTGTTCACAGCAGCTGCACACCCACCACCACCACTTTGTGGTGGTGTTCTGGCCACCTTAGTGGGCCCAAGGCCACCATTATTGTTCATTTCCACCCCCTCCTACCAGGGTTGGGTTTTTGACCATAATTTTGACCTAGATACCACTGGGACCCACCTAGTTTGAGCCCTCATTTCTGTCCCATTTTCAGTTGAAATCCAAGATCCAAGTGCTTATTTGATTAGCTTATTGCTTAATCTGTGATCCCCACTTGAATTTTCTGGCTTAAACATGTTCACTTATCTTACTTAGATCAGATTTCACCATTGTGGGTCCCACTCAAAGCCATTTTAGCTTATTTTCCCTTTGGGTCAACAAAAGTCAACTGTCACCACTTATTGGCTTATTCTGGCTTATTTTTAATTTCCAAAAAGTTTGTTTTTACAAAAAGTGTTTGTTTTTAAGTATAAAATAGGTTTGTAAAAGAAAAATCAAGAAAAACAAATTTAAAATTAAGTGATAGTTTCTATTTAATGTAATTTAATTTTAATTTTCATTTTTAAATTTTAATTAAGTACTTAGCTATTTTATATTTTTATTAAATTCCTCATATATTAAAGTATTTATAATAATTTTTTCAGATTTTTGTTTTATCATTTAGTATTTATTAGAATTAACTTTAGTTTTATTAATTATTAATTAATATTAAGTTTAAAATAGCATTATTAGTTTTTATTAAGTAAAACCTAGTTTTTATATTTTTTATAGCTTTTATATGTTATAAAATAATTTTAGAAATTTTCTTAGCATTTTTACTGTTCATTTGGTATTTTTCCTAATTTAAAATAGTTAATTAGCTAATTAGTAATTAATAAGTAATTAATTAATAGAAAAAAAAAACACAAAAAGACAAAAATACTTATTTTTATTTTTAAAACTTATTTTTAGTTATTTTATAGTTTTAGAAATTTTATTTTCACCTTTTTAGTATTTAATTAGTATTAAATTATATTTAAGTGTTTTAAATATTAATAATTAGTAATAATTAGTATTTAATTAATATTAAATAATTAATTAGGGTTAAAATCTATTTTCTTTTTCTAAAAATTTTCTTTTACTTTTAAGTTTGTAAAAAAGTCATTTTCACCCCTGGGTGTTTTCAGATTTCAGTTTTTACGTTTTATTTTGTACGTTTACGTTTTATTTAAACGTAACGTACACGTTTTTAAGTTTTAATCGTTTCTGGTTTTTCTTAGCTTCCCGTCTAATTCACATAGCTTGTTTAAGCTATTTCATTGTAAATTCCTTAGTTATAAATAACTCAAAACCCCTTTCCATCCAAATTCACCCGATCACGAAACCGTTTGTTTACAATCCACACCTCGTCGGGACTTAACGATCCGGGGAAACACTATATTCCGCGGAGCATTGACTCTAGGCAGTCTGACCTTGTTGACCATCACCTGGTCAATTTAGGTTGACCGTTTGGAGCCAATCAATTTTTGGCGCCGCTGCCGGGGAGGTTGTGTGCGTATCTAAACGGTTTTTCTGATTAGTGTCTTTGGAATTCGTTCCATTGTACATTTATCCACCCTTGTTCATATCTTTTCATAAAAACCCAAAAATATTTTTCCTTACCCTCTATCAGTTTGATTCTACCTTCTTATACCCCTCTCATGTATAATTCTAAATGACATCTCTCGATGACGATTTCTTGGAACAATGGGCCTTTCAAAGCAAAATTGAAAAACTTATGGCCTTGTCAAAAATATCGAGATGTCGTAGTGATTATGATGGACCTTCGATTCCTATTCCCTCTCCGGTGAGGGAAATGAATCAAGAAACCGAGGTGACAAAGGACCATGTACTTCCCTCTGACGATGAAAGTGCTAAATACGTCCAACCTACGGTTGTCCAAGAACCTAAGCTCACAAATGCTCCTAAACCTTCAAGAATCAATCCTGACCTTTCACGGTTTACGGTTAAAAGTTTGTCAAGCATACGTGCTGAGCTTAGGGCGGTGACTGAAAAGAACGACTTGCCCAATCTTCACATTTATCAAGAACCAAAACCCGAGACCATAACGGAAGTGGTGGAAATTGCTAGCTCTAAGAGCACACCACTTGTCCCACCTCCGGCTTTTATTCCTTGTGTTGGTTGTGGTGAGCCACTTTTTGGTTTGCCATGTCGTTGGTGTACATGTGTGCAATGTGGTAACGATATTCAAAACGGGAGTTGTTTGTTTTGTGGGTCGAGTAATTCATTTGCTTATGACCCTAATCAAGACTCATTCAACGACTCTTCAAACTTTTCCGATTACCCATCACATTCATACGAGCAAGAATCATATTATCCAAACTTCAATGATGCTTCGTATCAAGTTACACCAAGCCAGACTCAACAGTTTTACTGTTGTGAGTACTGTGGTGGTCCACACTACAGTTCTGATTGTCAATCGGGAAACACGCTTGTCTATGAGCAGTTTCCTGATAACAATTATGACTACAGCACACACGACTCACAGCCACATCAGTTTTACTGTTGTGAGTATTGTGGAGGTCCACACACTAGCTCTGATTGTCAAACAGGGAATCAATTTCCTTGTAACAATTACGACTATTCGTTTTCAGACCCACCTCCACAATACCAGATGTCCCAAGCAACTCCTCTTGTTACTGAGCAAGATATTTTAATAGAGACTCTTGAGATATTGAAAGATCTTAAGGAGGAGTTGGCTGCTACATCGTTTCAAGATTCTCGTCAAAAATCCGTGGCAGAATTATTTGCCGAAGAACGAGAAGCTAGAAACGAAAAGAGCATGGAAGAATTACTTGCTGAGCAAAGAGCGGCTAAAATACGTGCCAATCTTCGCTATGCTGCTGTTCATGATGACGATGATGATGAGGATTCTATTCAAATGAAGGAATATTACAAAGATTCATCCAGTTCATCAGTTGAGATTCCTTCCATGGAAGCACAGGGAGATAAGAGTATGCAAGAATTGCTAGCAGAAGAACACATGAAAAATATAGAATCTATGTGTGCTAGTCTTTCTTATCTCCCTCAGTCTGCTGTTATCACACCCGAAGTTCACACTCACTCTCCGAACATGGGGGATGAGCATCTTAGCACTGTTCCTAATAAGGAATCGGACGAATTAATAAAGTCTAGTGTTGAGATCCTTGTCCCAATCCCAGGAGAGTCACAGGGGACTTTTGATCTTATGTGTGATATTCCTTCCACCCCTAATAATCCAAATGATCAAATTGAGACTGTCTCTGATTCCAGTGATGATTGTTTATCTTATGGAGACATTGAATTTATTGATGCATCACTTCTACACTTTGATGTTGACTTTCTTCTTGAAGAGTTCGCTGATGAACTCTCTCATATGGATCCCATCCCACCAAGGGATGAAAATGAAGTCTTTGACTTTGATACGGATTTGAGAGAGTTAGAATTCTTACTTACTCGTGATCCTTCGATTGAACTTACTCAGATCAATCCACTTACTCCGGAAAGTGAAAATGATCTGGACGAATTCGAGGCTTTTCTTACTGAAGATAGTTCAATTTCATATGAAGTTGATGATAATTATCTTGATCCTGAGGGGGACATTCTTTTCTAGAGAGTTTGTTAAATGAAGATTCATTCCCCCCTCTCCCACCCAAACAACTTCATAATGAGGAAATCAAATCAGTTGAGGAAACTGATAAATTTCCTGAGATCAAGCTCAAGAACTTGCCTCCTCCACTTGAATATACATTTCTTGAGGAGGAAGTTCTTATCTTAATTGCTATTCAGATCTCTCTTCTCTCCTTCACCTACCAGGTGATTTTTCCTCTTCTTCACTCCTTCGGGAGTGAGGATACTATATTTGATCCCGGCATTTTCATGTATCATTATCTTGAGCCGGATACTTATCTCATCGGTGTGGAACTTTCACGTGCTTCAAATGTTTGTCCAAACATCTTGAATGAAAGTCCGATTGAGATTGTTTCTTCCACATCATGCTTCCCCAAGGACTAATGAATTCGGGGTCGAGTCAAGCTAGCGACTCGGTAAACAAAAACAGTAGCATGCTTATAGGGTTTTCACCCTAAGTGTGGGGGAGTCCCCCATGCTATGGTTACAGAAGTGAAAAACAAAATGGTGTTTTCCACGCTTAGCTTGTAATGTTGCCCTTTTACGTTCAAAATGTCGGCATAATAGCCGGGATTTTGAATATTGAGGACCATATTCATGCTTAGTGTGGGGGGGTATTCGCTATTCTAGCGAATTTTATCACATTTTACTATATAATACCCCCGTTTTAGCCAAAATTTCAAAAATTTTAAAAAAAAATTTCACTGGTGCTTCAAAATTTTTATGGTAATCAGTCCACCTTGTCTAAGCGACAAAAGGGATTGGCTAGTCCAGGAGCAAACGGCTCTTGGTAAAGACATATCAAATCCGTTGACGGCTGGCAATTTGCCCAAAATTGTATGGTTCATCAACTCCCCGAAAACAAATGAGTTGGCTAGCCCGCAAGATTATGGCTTGTGGTAAAGGCCGTGGAAAATCCATAATTGGTAATCAGCTCACCAAGATGTTGACTAGGTCCATCAAGATGCTGGCTAGTCCAGGAGCAAACGGCTCCTGGTAAAGACTTAACAAATCCGTTGAAAGCTGGTGGTTTGCTCAAAATCACACGGTTATCAGGTGTGCCACAGTTCTTACACCTGGCTACTCCAGAAGTGATGGCTTTTGGTAAAGAGTTTTTCAAATCCATCAAGTTTTCAAAACAATATTGCTAGGGACTAGTAATAGTTTAGTGTGGGGGATTGATGAGTGCTCAAACACTCATCATTTTTGGTCTAATCTGAACTGCAAAACATACAAAAACACTCAGTAATGCATCAAAATACTGAAAATATTCCAAAATCGTGTTTTATATGTTTTAGATGCAAAATGAGCAAAAACAAATGAAAAACGCACAAAGTTTGCAAAATTGGCAGTTTCAGTCCCCCAACTTTCACAAAATTACAAATCTAGTCCCTGGATATTCAAAATATGGAAAATTATCACCAAAGGTCCTTTTTAAATCATAAGTGGTCATATTTAGTCCTTTGGTGAAAAATTGAAAAGTTTTGGAAATTTACAGTTTAGTCCCTAGAGTTTCAGATTTTGGCAGAATTGGTCCCTGGTGGGGTATTTTTGAGAGAAAAATCATTTTTGGTCCTTGTAAATTCAAATTGTTCAATATTGGTCCTTGGATAAAATATTTTCACAATTTGGCAATTTTAGTCCCCGAGGTTTGGAAATTTACAATTTTGGTCCTCGGGATTTCAAATTTTGGAAAATTGTAACTTGGGTCCTTATATTATTCACATGTGATGAAAATGATCCATATGGTGATACTTTGGGATAATTACACAAACAGCCCTTGAATTTTGGTTTATTACATAATTGGTCCTTGTGATTACATTTCATACAAACCAAACAAACCCAAAACCAAACCTGATCCAACTACCAAAGCCCAAAACCCACCAGCCCATAATCCATTTTACAAATAAAATCCCACCCTGGTCATTGACCAAGTCAAACCCCAAGCCGGTTACTGTTCATCTCCCTCCTTCCCTGATTATACGCTCCATGTCTCCCCCCTCCAACCTCACCTTTCCACCAACTTCAACCTTCTCATTAATACTTACACCAACCTACACCTTACCTTCCCCCTCCTCATTTATTACCCCCACCAGATACACCCAATTGCCAATCCCACCTTTCCCGCCAAAAAACTTTAAACGGCTATGATCAATATAAGCCCATCCTACGGTTCAGAAGTGAGTGGGAAAGAAGGAGAGATATCTCAGGGTCTATAAAAGAAAAGTGAAAAGAAGAAAGAGATAGTCTTAGTTTTAATAGTAGTGTAATTTATTTTTATTATGTCGTAGGTAGTATAATTCCATTTCAAGTTGTAATTTTTAGTTTAAAAACAAGTGTATCCAGTTATTTTGAGTAATATAAGCTTTGTTTAACATTAATTTCAGTTTCATCCACGAATTCAGTTTTTAGTAATTTTTAGCAAAATTGACAACTTTGCTAAATATTGTTAAGTGTTGTTGAATATATCCAATTAAGCTCCTTTCAGACCACTTTTGAGTTTTTAAATAGCTTTCAAGGCCTTCTAACTAGTTTTACTCCTGTTTGCTTAAAATTCACAAAAATTCCATAAATTAGCTTATAATTCAAAATTCAGTTTTTGTGAAGATTGAAGCAGAAGTGTGAGGAATTTGGAATTTTCTTGGTTATAGTGTCTCATGGGAGGCTTTAGGAAGTAACTTTGGTAATTGGTTTCTCAGTTCTCAGCTCTGGACCATTTGTAAGCTTTAAGCTCCCATTTTGGCTTTGCACTGTTCCATGTTCATATGTTGTTTATCTTTGTTGTTTTAGGTTCTTTTGATGCATGTTAGTGATATATGGTTTTACATTTCATGATTGCTCTTTGAGTTTCTTGATTGCTAGATTTCTCTCTTGAACTGCCAAAACAGCTTAATCTTGATCACTGAGCTCTTGTTGTTGTTGCTAATGTTTCTGTGTCAGTTTAAGTTTATTCCATCTTATTAAATGCTTATGTATCAGTCCCATGGCTTAAATCAGTGACTATTATTGAAAATCAAAAAAATCAAGGTTTTGCAAGGTGTGTTTGGCACAGAAGTATTCTCAGGCATGCTTGGTGTTTTAGTTGTTGTTTTAAGTTTAACCATGTCACTTTAGGTTCTACTAAGTAATTTCAAGCATCAAATACTAGTCTCCTTAGCTAAAAGTCAAAATCAGTTGTAAACTGCCATAGCAGCCCACTGTGCAGTTTTTTGAGTGTCCAAATCATTCAAATGTGTTAAAAAGTTGTCAAAGATCTCCTAGCTAACTTCATTTTTACCTAATATATCATAATAAGTCATTTAATCAAGTCCAAAGTTGGCAGAAGTCAACTTATCAAGTTTATGTGAAAAAGTCAAATTGTGCATTTCTGTTTTTTTCAAATCTTCAAAGAATTGTTTTGATTTTTGTAGTTACTTCCAGAGCTTGAAATTTGTTTCTATAAATAGCCTACCACCTCTACTTCATTGTCCCATGTTTCTTTCATTTTTAGCATTTTTATAGTGGGCCCCACTTTGCCCTAAACCCAGCTGCAGGGCTGAGTATTGCCCTGTTCACAGCAGCTGCACACCCACCACCACCACTTTGTGGTGGTGTTCTGGCCACCTCAGTGGGCCCAAGGCCACCATTATTGTTCATTTCCACCCCCTCCTACCAGGGTTGGGTTTTTGACCATAATTTTGACCTAGATACCACTGGGACCCACCTAGTTTGAGCCCTCATTTCTGTCCCATTTTCGGTTGAAATCCAAGATCCAAGTGCTTATTTGATTAGCTTATTGCTTAATCTGTGATCCCCACTTGAATTTTCTGGCTTAAACATGTTCACTTATCTTACTTAGATCAGATTTCACCATTGTGGGTCCCACTCAAAGCCATTTTAGCTTATTTTCCCTTTGGGTCAACAAAAGTCAACTGTCACCACTTATTGGCTTATTCTGGCTTATTTTTAATTTCCAAAAAGTTTGTTTTTACAAAAAGTGTTTGTTTTTAAGTATAAAATAGGTTTGTAAAAGAAAAATCAAGAAAAACAAATTTAAAATTAAGTGATAGTTTCTATTTAATGTAATTTAATTTTAATTTTCATTTTTAAATTTTAATTAAGTACTTAGCTATTTTATATTTTTATTAAATTCCTCATATATTAAAGTATTTATAATAATTTTTTCAGATTTTTGTTTTATCATTTAGTATTTATTAGAATTAACTTTAGTTTTATTAATTATTAATTAATATTAAGTTTAAAATAGCATTATTAGTTTTTATTAAGTAAAACCTAGTTTTTATATTTTTTATAGCTTTTATATGTTATAAAATAATTTTAGAGATTTTCTTTGCATTTTTACTGTTCATTTGGTATTTTTCCTAATTTAAAATAGTTAATTAGATAATTAGTAATTAATAAGTAATTAATTAATAGAAAAAAAAACACAAAAAGACAAAAATACTTATTTTTATTTTTAAAACTTATTTTTAGTTATTTTATAGTTTTAGAAATTTTATTTTCACCTTTTTAGTATTTAATTAGTATTAAATTATATTTAAGTGTTTTAAATATTAATAATTAGTAATAATTAGTATTTAATTAATATTAAATAATTAATTAGGGTTAAAATCTATTTTCTTTTTCTAAAAATTTTCTTTTACTTTTAAGTTTGTAAAAAAGTCATTTTCACCCCCTGGGTGTTTTCAGATTTCAGTTTTTACGTTTTATTTTGTACGTTTACGTTTTATTTAAACGTAACGTACACGTTTTTAAGTTTTAATCGTTTCTGGTTTTTCTTAGCTTCCCGTCTTATTCACATAGCTTGTTTAAGCTATTTCATTGTAAATTCCTTAGTTATAAATAACTCAAAACCCCTTTCCATCCAAATTCACCCGATCACGAAACCGTTTGTTTACAATCCACACCTCGTCGGGACTTAACGATCCGGGGAAACACTATATTCCGCGGAGCATTGACTCTAGGCAGTCTGACCTTGTTGACCATCACCTGGTCAATTTAGGTTGACCGTTTGGAGCCAATCAAGCATCGACACTTCGATAAATAGGATTAGGTATACCTTGAAGTATATAGGCCATTGCATACTCATCAGCTTCACGATGTAATTTCTGTTCTTCTGTGAGTTGAGATTCTGGAAGAGGTCTCTCTCCAGGAGGACGTGGAGGATCAGCAGTTGGATCACCAATTTCAAATCTTGTTGGCCACTCAAATGGTCCTTCAAGTATCACTTGTTTCAAGAATTTCCCATGAGGTTTCTTTTGTTCAAGAAATCGTAAGAATCGACTTGACCACCGAACATAGTTCCCAGGTGTTAGCATTGGAGGTGTTTCAAGTGATCCCGCCTCATGTCTGGATTGTTGAGTTGTAATAACTTCACACATTCTATCAAACCAGTGAGTTTGTTTGGAGGAAAACTGAGTGTGTTGTTGTGACATTTGATATGGTTGTTGTTGAGGAATGATTAGATGTTGTTGCATCATGAGATATTGTGGTTGTGGATTAAATGGTTGTTGATGAAAGTGTGATTGTGAAGGTTGTTGATATGATTGTTGTTGATGGTATTGTTGTTGCTGATACTGCTGATGTTGCTGTTGCTGAGGATTAGAGAAGTAGTAATGTGGTGGTTGAGACATCTTAGAACACTTGTGTAATAATGGATCTTTGTAGAAGATTGAAATGCACGTTCCTTTGGTTAAGTTCAAAATCCCTGGGGTAAGTTGAAATCTTACGCGTAAGACTTCAAAGTTACGCGTAAAGGTTGAAACTTATGCGTAGACTTCAAAGTTACGCGTAAAGGTTGATCTTATGCGTAAACTATAGAGTTATGCGTAAGAATTAACCTTATGCGTAAGTTTTAAGCTTATGCGTAAGATTCTTATGCGTAAGGTTCAAAGACCAAACAAATCTTTCAAACTTATCCAAGCTTGAAAGATATCCGAAGTCGAAGTATTCCACTAACTTATCCAAGCTAGGGAAGTACTGAGTCACCGTAGCACGAAGAGAAGCCTTTGATGAAAACTTAAGCGTAGATTCCAGCAACTTACGCGTAAGATTGTATCTTATGCGTAAGATCAAGCTTCTGCGTAAGATGAGACTTCAGCGTAGAACTTAGGCGTAGGATTAGAGCTTTCGCGTAGGATTTAAGCGTAGTATACCAAGTTATGCGTAGAAAGAGGGTTTTGACCAAAGTTATGCGTAGGAAAGGGGTTTTGACCAATGTTATGTGTAGAAGGGACAAAAAAAACACTGTTGACAGCTTTTAAATCGTACTATTCACTAAACTTACGCGTAAGATGGTCAGAAACTTGAAAAATCACAAATTTTTGAAGAAAAATGCTTAGAAATAAGGTACTTTTGATCAAATAACACCACCAATACTTAGAAAACACTAACTATTGAAGATTTTGCGTAGAATGAGTAAAAAGACCTTAAAAAATCAAAACTTTATGCAAAATCTAAGCTTCTAAACACTATATTAACCTTAAAACTTATCCAAGCTTCAAGATTTGAGTGTAAGAAACAAAGAAAAAAGCAAAAGAATGATGAAATACACCCTAAATCCCACGTTAACACCAAGAAAAACACTTCAATCTCTATTAGGCGAATGATACCACTTGTTAGGTCACCATTTTGTAAACACAAGTATAAGAAATGAGATGAGAATAAGAGATGGTTGATTATGAGAACTATGAAGATTGAAAGAACAAGAGTTTCCTTAATGTACTCAATAACCAACAAGATAAATGTTTACATAAGCTTAGTATATATAGGGGAGGAGTAGGGCAACACTCCCTTCCTCCCTCATTCTTCTAAGACGTGGGCTTTCAAGGCCCATGGACATGAATACATAAGCCTAGTAACATAAACATAATGAAATAAATAACTAAGCAACCTATTACAAAAGGTAATGACCGAGACTTGACTAAAATACAAAAGTATGATCCCAACATTCAATCACAAGGAAATAATGTAACACTACTAGAAAAATGGCTATCCTTGACTCCAAATGCGAGTCAAGAAGAGGTCTTATGACGCGCAAATGCTAGTCAAGGAAAGACCAGTCATAAATCTTCATGACTCGCATTTGTGCGTCATCCCTTTATGACGCGCACTTATGACCCACGTTTTATGACTCCTTTTTGCGAGTCATAACCTATTTTTTTTTTTTTTAAATTAATTTTTTCCAGTTCCTAATTTATATTTGTGTTTTAGTTAAGCATATACACAATAACTAGTAACAGGAAAAAATTGACACTATTTTCATCCAATATCACAAACACAATGTAAACGAAACTTTTCTTAAAAACATAATGCATTTCATTAGAATCTGCTCAAGACCAACAAGAAGCACAAAGGCGGAAATGCTAAAACAACAAATCTAACTTGTTATCTCTATGCACCATAACAGCTAAACATCTAATCGAAAACTATTCCATAATCATCAATTCAACATAACATATCCATTACATGAAGACAAAGAAGGCACTAGCAGGCCTCTTGGGCTTGTTGGGGTCCTTTGCAGCCTTTCCCTTAGGTGCAGTCTTCTTCACAGTCAGCCTAGAACCAAAAGAAATATCACATTAGAACAACAAACTAAGTAAGAAGCTAACTAAGTTTAACCAGCTAGCTTATTACAAATTAAAGCTACAAAGATCAACATTGTGTGTGGTGTTGTACTGTCACTTACCAACTAGCAGATCTACTCAATGTTATAGCTACAGATATGAAACTTTATAGCATATTTCTTCACTTATAACCATCAAACATACAAATCATAAGTATATGCAACTTAATTACATCTAAAACTTAGTTAAAACATTATAGATCGACACAAGCTAATACAACTGCAAATTAGCACTACACTAATAACAAGTTGCAGATATCATCATAAAGACTTAAATCTATATACAAGTATACATATCAAACCATACTTAATCTGTTGCAAATTGAACTTATCTACATCAAATTGAAACTATAATCATACTATATAACAAGTATCTCCACAGTTTACCAAATGTCAATGCATATCAGTTATAAACAACAACAACAGAGCTAGGCTCGTTCAAAACGAGCCACCAAATCAAATCCAACATAACAAAGCTCTCACTAAATATACTAGGTCAAAACCCAACAAGAAAAATCAAGCCATAGGCTCGAACCACACAAGACCGTGAGCCACGGCTCGTGTAACGAGTCGACCCAAATCCAAAACCCAAGAAACGGATACCAAACGAGTTTTCCATCATCAAAATATCATTTCCCATTAAAGTTTGCAAAACCCATTCAAGAAAACTTAGTGTACCCACGACTTGGGTACCAAATCGAAACGTACGAGTTGAAACTCGTGTCACTCACCTTCAAAAAGGCTCCAAAACTATGTTTCTTCAAGAACCCAACAAGAAAAGATAAAAAAAATGGTGTTTATGTGGCGGTGGTGGTGATTTCGAGGTGTTAGAGGTGGTTGTAGGGCGCGTGAGTTATACCAAAAGATAGATCGTGATGAGATTGATAAGATGGTGGTGTTGGTTTGTTTGTGGGGGCGGCGGTGTGGTGATGGTCGCCGGAAAAGATGGATGGTGGCTATGGTTTTTGATATTAAGAAAATGGTGAAGATGAGATGAGAGAGAGAGAGAGAGAGGGTAGTGTTTGTTTGTATTTGTGTTGGTGTGTGATGTCCAGGAAAACCACAAGGGACGATTTGTAATATACTCTTATAAAAAAAAATTGTAGTAATAATAACAATAATAATATTAATAGTATGAGATCTGTGTTGGTTTGAAAGTTTTCAAGTTTTGTGGTCCGCGCGTGTTTTTTAAAAAATTTGACATATGACACGAATTTTATGACACACAAAAATGCGAGTCAAAGATTTACAATTTATGACAGTTTTTTATGACACACAAAAATGCGAGTCATTATATTGTGTGCGTCATAAAATGCGAGTCAAGGATAGACCTTTTTCTAGTAGTGTAAGCTGAGTAACAATGGTGTGATAAGAAGAATAGTTTTTACAAAAGGCATGGTGCTTTTGTAGATGATGGATAGTCCAAGCTTCTAATCTGAGTTAGTGCTTTAATGAAGGAAGAAGAGTTATTCTGATTTCATCCCCTCCTTCAGCCCCCAAATGCACACATTTTAGTCCCATTTCAGCATCCAAACGCACCCACTTCAACCTCCATTTCAGCAGCCAAATCAACTCCTAAACCTACATATTTCAGCCTCTAACCTACACCCATTTGAGCCCCAAAGTCACCCATTTCAGCCCTCAAAGCCACCTATATTGGCCCTTAAACCCACACGTTTCAGCACCCAAACCCACCCATTTGAGCCCCCACGCTAGCCCCCAAACTCACCCATTTCAATCCCATTTTAGCATCCAAACGTAGCCTAATTTTAGCACCTAAACACACATGTTTCAGCCTCTATTTCAGCACATAAACGGCCCGATTTTAGCTCATAAGATGTGTGAAGCTAGACCTGCA
The DNA here is from genome assembly GCA_030686995.1 of Artemisia argyi. Classification (NCBI taxonomy): domain Eukaryota; kingdom Viridiplantae; phylum Streptophyta; class Magnoliopsida; order Asterales; family Asteraceae; genus Artemisia; species Artemisia argyi. The sequence continues at coordinate 159,963,335 of CM060697.1, read as the reverse complement.
CCTGTTTCAGGGGAAAAAAAACAAAAAAAAAAACAAACAAACAAACAAACAAACAAAGATTCATCACATGATTGCCATCATTCTATTTTATTAACTTAATCTTTGTAAATGTCGACTCTAAGTAATCAAGACCTCATCGCACTTGAAATTAAACCTTCACAGCTCTTCATCTAAATGCAAATATAAGTTTTACAAACATGTATTCAAATTTTGTATGGGCTTTGCTGTGCTCATTCCATCAGCAAACGACCACGGCTATCACTGTAGTATTATATTATTTATGTAAAACAACAGAAAAGATGAATAAACATGGCTATTTTCAAAGCACGTAATACATATGTTTGGATGAACCTATGATAGAATAATCAATTACCCGTATGGACGCATGCAATTCTACATTAGCATCAGTTTATGCAAATGCATATTGTCAATAAGAAAAATTAACTTTCCACGTATGGCGTTAATGCAGAACACATACTTATAAACTGATTTTTAAAGGTAAGAGGGGTATTTCAAATTTTGGTGGTAGTCGGGTCAGATTATGCGGGTCAACAAAGAGATCTTTATCAGAATACTGATAGGCACCTAATAAACTGGCTGAAACATGTATTAACATTAACACATGCTGTCATGAGAGTATTAGTATCAAAAGTTGATAAGGAAATATTTGTTACGCTTTTAAAGGGTCATTTAAGCCCTAAATCATGTTTTTAAGATCAAATATTACCTCAACTCGTTTTTATTTTATTTTTTTATTTTTTATTTTTTTGTCATTTTAGGCACTTGGGACATGAATTCTGGAAAATGGAGCATTTTGGAGCTTTTCGAACGTTTTTATGCTCAAGAATGAAGAGAACAAGAAAAGTCAAGAAAGTCGGGATTTAACACCTGACGGCGTCACCCTTTGGAGTTGACGTCGTCACCTTATGATGAGATGCCATGGATTTTTATGCTGAGACGCCCTGGAAGAATTTTTCACGTTAACACCTGACAGTGTCAGGTGTATCCGGAGCAAGGTAGTCTCCCTTTAACTCAACATGAGACGGCCCAGAATATGTATAAAGGGACGGCGTCAGAGATCTCTTGGGCAATACGAAACCTTAAGACATGGCGACCTGATGGCGTCAAAGGCTAAAACCTAACGCCGTCAGAATTGTATAGCTATACATATTTTTCGATTTTTCTTTCATTGTGTGTAACTTTTTAGGGTGTAACTTTTGGGATAAAAACCCTAGACGAATTTTCCATCAACCTTAGGGTTTCCATACCATTCTTTCATCCATGTTCCATTAAAGATAAGTTAATCTTTTTAATCATTCAATATGTCTATGTGTTATTTGATTATTTTTTATGCTTGTCTTTCTTTTAACATATTAGCTTTGGTTTTTTAGTGTTTGCTTAGATCAATGAAACCTAGCTACTAATTAATGATTGTTGGTTTGTTTGATTGGATTGGGCGATTGATTTCGCGTTAGGCTTAAGAAAACTGGCTAATCTCCTATACGGTAACAAGCTTGAACATCTTAAGAAACGTATTCGGTTGTGTGCGCCGATTTTATTGGTTGTTTTTAATGCATAAGTGACTATTAAGGAGGCCATGATAGGATACTAAATGTGTCGTCATAGGAAGAGATAGGAGCTTATAGAGTTGGGGAAAGACGTACACGCCCCCACGACTGGTATTAAGGAAAATAACCCTTCATCCAAACAATTATAACAAACCAATTAATTAGTAAGAGATAGCTAGGGAGTAGTGAAATCTAAGTAAACACATTTTCTCATTATAAGAAGTTCACCACATTTTATTTTCTAGTTATTTAATTTTACTTGCATTAGCAGCAATTTTGGGTTAGTTGACTAGCAACTAATTCCGGCCACTCCTCCAATACCCGAGATTTTTACTTTTCTTTAATAAAATTATAAAAATACAAATAGAACCATCCCTCACCTTTAGACCTAGTGACTTAGTTTTCAATCCTAACGATACTATTCCCCTAGAGAACGATCAATCCTCCGATACTTGCCACTCACTATACTACATCGGTTAGGTACACTTCCTGGTGGGGATTGCAAGCTTCTCAAGATCTCTTGAGAAGTAAAACCTTTTGCAAGGTTGCAAAACCACGCATCAAGTTTTTGGCGCCGTTGCCGGGAAATAGTTATTGTTTAGGTTAAATTTTATTTTTATTAGGTCTACTCATTAGATTCCTTTCTAGTGAGATTTTTATTTTATTTTTATTAGCTTTTCTTTAGTCTATATTTTTCTTCGTTTCTTTGTTCGTAACCATTACCATCCGCCATCATGGAAGGTGGTAATATCTTTGTTCCAGCTAACCCATCACAACCAAACGAACTACCTAGAGCCTACACTTTAGTAAAATACTCCCGACCTAGGCACCAAGGATATCAAAACACCATTGAGCTCACCCAAGGAGCCAATGTGTCTCCCTTGCGATCCGACACCATCTGGTTGGTGTAAACCGGACGTGCATTCCATGGACTTCGTTCCGAAGATCCAAACCAACATCTCAAGGATTTCCTTAAAATCGTAGATTCAATAGACCTTGATGTTGACACTCGAAAGACGACCGGATTGCGTCTCTTTCAATTCTATCTACGTGACCAAGCTAGTCAATGGCTTCAGCGTTTACCCGCGGGATCCATCACCTCTTGGGATAATCTCACCTCTTATTTCCTTGCTGAATTCTTCCCACCAAAAAGAACCACCTAGTTAAGAAATGACATCTTGATGTTCCAACAACATCAAGGCGAAACTCTCTACAAAGCATGGACTCGATTTAAGGACTTACTCCAAAAAGTCCCTCATCATGGCATAGATCTTTGGCTCTTTGTCCAAATCTTCTATGACCATGTCGATTACCTCACCAAGCGTGCCATTGATTGAGCAGTAGGTGGTAAATTGTGGGAAAAGGATGCCATGGAATCATGGGAAATCATTGACAAGCTTGCCTTCTTTAGCAGTGACTCTTGGGAAGATTCCCATGATGAAACCAAGGTCGTTATGGCAATTTCATCACCTGAAAAAGTCTCTCATCTCTCTGAAAAAAACCTGTGTGAACTTGAGAAAATGGTTGACTACCTAATCGAAAAGCAAAAGAGGCCCTCGATCCCCATCCGAGCAACAGTCAACTCCATTTCAAATAACAGGCCCATACCTCTGTCTGAGTCACCTCTCAGAGAAAATGCATAATCTTTTCAAAAAAATGCTTGACCCTTTCCAACACCTCATGACCTTAGCTCGAAATTTGAATCCCGAATGACAGAATATATGTCGGCCCATTCTGAAAGATTCGTAAAATTTGAAGAAGCCGTCTATAGGCAAAGGGAGGAAATGCAAGAGAAGATGGCTGAAATGATGAGTCTATTAAAGGTTTACTTGAAGACGAAGACTCCAGAAAAGTGTTGCTTAGGAAAGAAGGCGACACTCCCATCACCAAATCTATTAATGCTATCTACATTGTCCATGTGAACGACAATGAAAAACGACCAACAAGTCTAGGAATTGGTGAAATTAACCATATCACTATCAATGATGGATTAGATGAAGGAAGGGTGATCAACGAGTCATGGTCAAATAAAGAAGAGGAGATGTCCCCTAATGAACAACCAACGGATGAAGCACCGAAGTCCCAAACCTTAGAGTATTATTTGAAACATGACATTAATAAAAAGACGATAGATAATTGGATAAGAAACAATAGACAAAATTATTTACCTAAAATCTCTAAAGGGAAAAAGAAAGAGGAAGGGTGTGATATGTTAACCATAGGTCCATTGTTCAAGAGTATTCTTCAGCAAAAAGTAAATAAGAAACAAACAGTTTACGATAATTTCAAGGTACCATGCAGCATAGGAGATTTAAAATACCTAGAGGCTTTGGCCGACCAAGGGTCGGAAGTAAACCTAATGTCCCAATCCATTTACTCCCAAACAACTGATAAGAAACCAACCGCCACCCGTATTAGACTTTCCCTGGCCGATCATTCTTATGTATATCCCTTAGGAGTAGCATAGGATGTACTAATTAATGTAGCATGATTCATGTATCCCGTTGACTTCATGATCATTGATGATAGAGAAAATGATTACATGCCAATAATCCTAGGGACGCCATTTCTTGCTACAGCACGGGCAACCATTAAATAGGAAACGGGGATAATTGAACTCAAGTCAGGACCAAGAAAGGTTCACTTTCACATGACCCCACACAATATGAGAAAATGCTTAATGCAAAAAAAACCTCCAACCTACTCTAGTGCCCCCAGCAATCATGTTAAGAAAACGATCCTTGCTTGGGAAGCAAGGATTAAAAATTACCACGATTTTGGAAAAGCGGAAGGGAAGAGTAGAAATGGAGGCTCTCAAGAGGCTGAAATTGAATGCAATCAGCGAAATTGGAATACTTTCAGGTTTACGGAAGGGGATATAGTGCTTCTGCATCACATAGGAATGAAACTTCCTCCCAACAAACTCAAATCTTGGTGGTATGGACCATTCACAATAAAAAGTTTGTGCAAAAATGGAGCCGCAGTTTTGGTAGATACAAAAAGAGGAATGATGACTGTGAATTCCCAACGATTGAAACTTTACCACAAAGATGATGTGAATTCTATCAACGAATACGTCATCCTAGGTGATGGAACCACGTAATAGGGTGTGACTTTGAGTCTAGCTACAAGACTCGTTAATAATGAAAAGCGCTTCTTGGGAGGCAACCCAAGCTTTTTAATTATTTGTTTGTTTATTTGCTTTTATTTGCTTCCGTATGTATTTTTCATTCTTGTTATTCATTGTTCATGTCTCAATAAACTTGTAAAAATGTTTTATTTTGTTTTTAACTTCGACTTGATTACATATAAAGGTATTTTACAAAAGATAAGAGTAAGGGAAACGCATATTTGTTTTAAAGAACAAATTGAACATGAACGATAATAATAACATATGAATGTACATAATAGTATTGTTCGAGTCAAATGCTTGTATCGAGTCACAATGGATGTTTTGTAGGAATTCCAGGTCTTAAAACACATGTTTTTCTAGAAATTTTCTGGAAACAAAAGATAAAATTTCTGTCAGGTACATCCTGATGGCGTCAGATGTTACAACCTGACAGCGTCAGGCCCTATTTTCTGGAAAAAAAAATCCAGATTTTGTTTTGCTGCCGGAATTGTAAAGTTTCGTAAAATCTCAAAATTTTGAACTCTAGGAATATGCAAATATTTGTTTTGCAAGCATTATATCTTTACTTGCTTTCTAGGATTTTGTTTATATATAGTATACCGCCGATTTTACGCGAGGTTTCGTGTTTCGTTTTCTTTGTTACTTACAGGTTATATTGGACAAGAAGATGATTATATTTCAGGAGTGAAGCTTTACATGTACATTTTCTTATAGGAAGATTTAACCATGTTACCACATTTTCCATACCGAACAAATCAGGGGAGTACTAGTTTCTTTCATTCTCATTTATTTTTACTTCTACATCCTTTAAATGAACATTGGGGACAATGTTCGACTTAAGTGTAAGGCGGTAAAATTGGGATACCTTAGAAACTACAATTTCGCTTGATTTTTGTTTTGTTTAATAGTAGATGTGTAATAAAACTGAAAGAAATACTTGTTAGGGTAATTTTGGCACCAAATTAAAAAAATTTTGCAATATTTAGAAGAGAAACTTTAGTCTTAATAAGCGTCTCATGGATAGAAGTTTTATGACTAGCACAAAAATCATATCACTCAAAAATTTTCACCCCAAAAATGTGGGGTTCACCTTTAGATCCTTAGGGAAAAGCATTTATCTTTAATGCTTGTGAGTGTACCAGTAGTATTTAGATTCTAGAACTTGCGTTAGTGATGTATCCCGAGACCGCTAGTGTGACTACATTCATGTAGTTAGGATTTACTATAGGATAAGAGGCATTAGGATAACCCTTGTTTTAAACCTGTGTTATAATTACGTTGACTTCATTGGTCAACTAATTTTCCCACACCTTTGCGATGTACTCATTTTTAGTACATGATACTCCTAGTACAACCCTCAAAGCCTATCTTTTTCGTTTCTAACTTTAAGCATTTTACTTAAACGAAGAACTTATTTACAACCCACCTCCAAATGTACACCCAAATCTCTTTAGCCTACCTTGTTTGCACTCATCTTTAGTGCATTATTGTTATTTGTTTAAACCCTTAGTTAGTTGTATAATTGATTAAATGGTTGCTAAGTCGAGTCATATCTTGTACATATTGTTTTTCGACGATTGGGACTCATGGGTAAAGGACTAGTGTTATGGAGTAATGGGGAAGAACAACATTTATTACCCCCATATATACGTTAATGTTTTAAAGTACTCCAAATGTTAAGATTATCTAGATTCGAGTCTTTATTTTGATTTATGTAAAAGTTCATGTGTAAGGGGAGAACGAGCCCTCTTGATGTATTATGTTAGATGGTAGGGCAAGAGTGTATGAATTAAAAATCAAAAAACAAGAAAAAGAAAGAAAAAAATGAAAAAGAAAAGTTGAAAAGAAATACGGACTACCATCCCGTTCTTTTTATTTTATTTATGTTTATGTTATTTCATAATTAGCTTAAGTTGAGTCGAGTCTTGGCTTAGCAACGCCGCATTGTACATGTAATTAACTAAGACAATTGACTTGCCACCAGATAAATGTCCCTTTATCCAACAAACCGTGTTTTCCTTATCCCTACACTTAACGTTATAACCCTTTAAAAGACCTCTTTGATAGTTTATCCTAGGTGCTTACGCCAAAGTGGTGGATGCTTGATCCTTTCCCAAGCCTATGGTAATCTATTTGCTATGACAGGTAGTGAGAGATATTTCTTCCATTTCCATATGTGATATATATATATATATATATATAGTGTTCGGTTCAAGAGAAAAGTGCATTTCGGTAGAAAAGTGAGAAAATAACTGTGATGCACTAAAATTTTTAACTGTGATGCACCAATTTTTATTTTAGTGCATCACAGTTATTTTCTCACTTTTCTACCGAAATGATCTTTTCTCTAGAACTCTACCATATATATATATATATATATATATATATATATATATATATATATATATATATATACAGTTATAACACCCGAGAGATGAGAGTATCCAAACACAATATGTGAGGTGCTAGTATATAATTTACGTGCTTGTTTTGATTAGGGTAGATCAATCATTTGTTGTAATTACTTTTGTATTAATGTTAAATGATCCCTAACTTGTATTTTAATTAGTATAAAAGCTCATTTGCTTAAGGACAAGCAAATCTCAAGTGTAAGGGTATTTGATAAGGAAATATTTGTTACGCTTTTAGGGGTCATTTAAGCCCTAAATCGTGTTTTTATGATCAAATATTACCTCAAATTGTTTCTTTTGTCATTTTAGGCACTTGGGACATGAATTCTGGAAAATTGAGCATTTTGGAGCTTTTCAGACATTTTTATGCTCAAGAATGAAAAGAACAAGAAAAGTCAAGAAAGTCAGGAATTAACACCTGACGGCGTCACGCTTTGGAGCTGACGCCTTCACCTTATGACGAGATGCCATGGATTTTTATGCTGAAACGCCCTGGAAGAGTTTATCAGGTTAACACCTGACGGCGTCAGGTGTATCTGGAGCAAGGCCTTCTCCCTTTAACTCAACACGAGACGGCCCAGAACATGTATAAAGGAACGGCGTTAGAGTTCACTTAAGCGAAATGAAACTCTAAGACACGGTGACCTGACGGTGTCAGAGGCTAAAACCTGACGCCGTCAGAATTGTATATCTAAATATATTTTTCGATTTTTCTTTCATTGTGTGTAACTTTTTAGGGTGTAACTTTCGGGATAAAAACCCTGGATGAATTTTCCAGCAACCTTAGGGTTTCCATACACTTCTTTCATCCATGTTCGATTAAAGATAAGTTAATCTTTTTAATCATTCAATATGTCTATATGTTGTTTGATTATCTTTTATGCTTGTCTTTCTTTTAACATGTTAGCTTAGGTTTTTTAGTGTTTGCTTAGATCTAATGAAACCTAGCTATTAATTATTGGTTGTTGGTTTGTTTGATTGGATTGGGTGATTGATTTCGCGTTAGGCTTAAGAAAACTGGCTAATCTCCTATACGGTAACAAGCTTGAACATCTTAAGAAACGTTTTCGGTTATGTACGCTGATGTTATTGGTTGTTTTTAATGCATATGTGAGTATTAAGGAGGTCATGATAGCATACTAAACGTGTCGTCATAGGAAGAGATAGGAGCTTATAGAGTTGGGGAAGGACGTACATGCCCCCACGACTGGTATTAAGGAAAATAACTCTTCATCCAAACAATTATAACAAACCAACTAATTAGTAAGAGATAGCTAGGGAGTAGTGAAATCTAAGTAAACACATTTTCTCATTATAAGAAGTTCACCACATTTTATTTTCTTGTTATTTAATTTTATTTGCATCAGCAGTAATTTTGGGTTAGTTGACTAGCAACTAATTCCGCCTACTCCTCCAATACCCAAGATTTTTACTTTACTTTCATAAAATTATAAAAATATAAAAAGAATCATCCCTCACCTCTAGACCTAGTGACTTAATTTTCAATCCTAACGACACTATTCCCATAGATAACGAACAATCCCTCGGTACTTGCCACTTACTGTACTACATCGGTCAAGTACACTGCTTGGTGGGGATTGCAAGCTTCTCAAGATCCCTTGAGAAGTAAAACCTTTTGCAAGGTTGCAAAACCACGCATTAATAGTCATCTAGCGGTATAAACACGTTACTAAGGACTGTTTGGACAGCTGTCATTTAGCGCCCTAAGCATGTTATTAAGTGTTGTTTGGATAGTTTATTTTTAGCTGCCTACTAATATGCCTTGATGTTGTGACCACAAACTCTAAATGCATAAGTTGTTGATACCTTTGGGGCTGTCATGGTTTCACAGAAATAGGCATGTTCTCGCATGTATTAACCTTCCCTCAGTAATTCATCCAATCATGGACACCATATATGAAGGTCATAGCCATTTTTCATTCATAAAATCTGTAAACATGAAAAGGAATAAAATTTAATATATGAAGTCGACCCATTTTATAACAGGAGTTGTAATAGATATATTATCGCACCTATGTAATACTTCGAGCAAAAGACGCAAATGAAAAGATGTACTTTGAACAAAGCTAAAACCTTTGGCACTCCTAGGCTTGTTTAGATAAAGGGAAGGTGTGATAAACCTACATGTTTTCATAGTTTTTGGTATTTGTAAACATTTGGTGGTGTGTGGGATTGCTTATTAAACATGCTTGCTTCTCAAAAACCCTTATTTCATAATTGGCGCCTAAATATCTAAGACGGAATCGATCATTTTACTCATGGGTAACATAATTTCTTTAACACCTTCAAAATCAGGAACTCGCTAAATGAATTTTCATTTGATATAGTAGTGAAACTTTAGGATATTTTCATTTGTCAGTCACATGATTTTGCGTGCAAAGACTTCTTTTTTCTCAACAATCTCCTACTTGTTTTAATAACCCATCCTAAACACCCTTACTATATCTAAAAGGGAACCAATCATATTACTCCTATATAACATGAATTCCTTCACTATCACATCAATGTCTCTTATCATGAAAGCATCACCTAACTAACTACAAGCCTTTCTAGGAACTAAGAGTTTTCCTTCAGTACAAAAAAGTAATATCAAAAATTATAATCCATCTAAACAACTAACTAACTGAAGTAATGTTCATTGGCAAAAACGCCACTAACATTACCTTCTTCACTTTGTCATAGGCTAGATAGTATCTTTCAATGGTCATGGCTTAGTAGCTGCACCAAAATTATCCCGGTAGATGACAGAAATTGAAAATGTAGAAATAAGAGACCTTTGCAGTCATTGCTTCTTTATCTTATTTTGGAGCTCATATTTCTGCCTGCGAATAATAAACATTCCAATCAACTCATAAAGAGTGTAACCTTTATTCTTTAATAATAATTGAAAATCTTATAAGTATTTGCTCACCTGGAAATGCCAAATTAGAATATGAGCAAACACGTCAGTTATTTGAGAAGCTCTGACCAACTATCTTTCAGCCAACGACTGCAAATTCAGGTAATTGTAAATCATGTAAAGTTCTGGGAACATATGTTAATGCATTAAAAGGTGAAGTTTGGTCAAAACACGGCAAAAGCAACTTGCATGCTAAGCAATAAGGAAAAACTTAATACACACTTGGTAGAACTAAAACACTAATTAAGCTTCAAAGGTAGCAATAGTATTTCTAAAGGTGACATTTTGACCCATTTACCTATATATGAGTCGAATTAGGTTGTGTTGTGATGACATAAGTAGCAATACTTGGATCTTAACAAAAATACACTATAAAAAGGTCTATATTTAGAGCAAGGTTAGTACTTTTAAGCAAAAGTTGGTTACCTTGCTGCGAAATGGCTCTAGAAACTATGTGGCTATTGCTTTCTTTTCCATGTATCCATTCCTTTTATAGAAGGAAATCTAGGATGGGAGTAGTGTCCGCGTAGTAGCCACAACCACAACATTAAACACCTCTGATGTCACCTTATCAAAATCTTTAGCTTTACTCTTAACCCATTTTAAATGTTTACCAAATCCACCATATTCCAACATCCACCATAATCTACTTTGGTATTGAACCTAATCATCTCCCTCAAACCAAAAAACTCAAAAAAAATAATAATAATAAAATAAAATAAAAATATTTAAGGTACGATAGAAGCTTGGTCACGTGTGTAACACCCCCATTTTTAAGTTTGTCGCAGCGGAAAAGTAATTTGGGTGTTACGGTGAGGATCGAAGTTTTAACCACATAAAACGGTTTAAAAGAAACGTTTTGAAAGTTATTTGTCATTTAAATAATAATTTTGATAAAAGATGAACCATTTGATTTAAAATCTTATGAAAATATATAAATACTTGTAAAAATGACAAATTTGATTTTTACACCATTTTAATTTATCAGAGTAATAAATGCCCACTCCGTGTCTTGTCCTGCTCCGTTAAATTACCTGAGATACACATGCTTAAAAGTATCAACACAAAGGTTGGTGAGTTCATAGAGTTTTAGGAAAAACCCTTTTATTTTGTTAGATTTCAGGAATATTTGGTATTAATAAAATACAAACAGAAATAAAACAAGTATCGATTATATTCACAAATAAATCATATAAATATTCAATCATATTCAATAAAGAAAACAATAATCTTAACATGAGCTGGAAACTCATGATACTAAATCAATCAGATATACAATTCACATATGGTCAAACCTATACAGCTGTATCTAAATATATGTTGAATACATATATCTTTCCTTTATAGATATTGCACCAAGCCTCATGACACGCAAGACGTTAACAAAGGGGGTGTTCTATCAAATCAATGACAGATTTTGCCCTCTAACAATAGGTGATTTGCCAATTCCTATTTTGTCTCAAATATAGTGTATCACGACTAATACGACTAACCATATGCATAATGGCATTCCGTCAAGTATTAGTGGGATCGGAGGTCAATCCGACACAGGTTTCGAATCCGTTCACTATATTCGCGCTCACATTACAGTGATTAATGGCTCATGATTGAGGGACTATATGGCGATAAGCTAACTTAGGCAATATCAAGGACTAATGGGTTCATTTAGCATAACATCATGTAATCAAGTATCGTATCACATAAATCAATTTGAAAACAATATCATTTGAGTATTAGAAATTTAGTTTGAAAATATTATCGTTTGAGTATCAGAAATTCAGTTTGAAAATATTATATTTTGAGTATCAGAAATTCAGTTTAAAAATATTATCGTTTGAGTATCAGAAATTCAGTTTGAAAATATTATCGTTTGAGTATCAGAAATTCAGTTTAAGTATTTCGCAAGTAACATATATATATCACATATCACAATAATCGAATTGGAAACATTATCATCAGAGTATCAATATTTCAGTCAAGTAATTCATCAGTAAAATATATATATCACATACCACAATAATCAAATTGAAAGCATTATTATATGAGTATCAGTATTTCAATTAAGTATTGTATATATCACATTTTAAATCACAAATTATATTATTCTAATATCAATTAGGAAATTGATTTAAATCATGTATTTTATTTCATATACTTATCAAGTTATCAAAGTATAAGTAAGCATGTATCTCCTCCAATGAGTTTAAAAACAATTATTGGAAATGGGGCTATGACTCACCTGGATTGATTTGGAAATGATGAAAAGTAAGATGGGATGGGATTTATGGAAACGATTATGGAAACGTCTTTGACACAGAACCTGATAAATAAATTTATCAGAGAATATAACCAAATACTATTTGGTAAATACGAACGAATAACGAATAATATTTATTCGTTATGACGAATAGATGATATGCAGTGAATTTATTATGTCATGCATGATATGTTAAAATACTTTATTTAAAATATCCATCGTAGTTTTACCTTTTTAATTGTAAGTAAAAATATTAACGTTTTAGATATCGTTATATATATAAAATTAACGTAAAATAAATAATATATATATAAAACATAATAAAATGCATATGACGTGATGGTTTCCGTAAAATAGAAAATAAAATAAGAATGTCAAATAAATTATGTGTAGTCCTTGTCCTTTTTCCATTTTTACACTTTTTATACTAACGGCGTTAGCGTCACACCGTTAGTCCTTTTTATATATATTTTACAATTATAGTCCACTACATGTCCAATATTACAATCTAATCTTGTAACAATCCTATATTATCAATTTTTATCCTAACTTTCTGTTTCTACATTTTTAGTCCTTTCTTTTCACAGTTTTCACTTTTAGTCCCTATAGGTGTCGTCGCGTTACATTTTTAGTCCAAATTTGCAAAAATGATTATAAAAATTCTATAAAAATTTCCATAGCTTCTTTTATTAATTTTAAGCTTATTTCAACAGCTTATTTTATAAAAAGCTTATTTATTTAGCTTATGGGCCTCATTCGATCCAAACAAAGGCCTATTTAAAAATTTAGAGGCGAGGGCATGAAAAATGTTTTGGGCTTAAACTTGGGCTTCTTTTGTGATTCTAAAAATATATTTTATGGGCCCAGTGGGCTGTTAAATCGTTAAGTCTTATTGGGCCTTAGTTAAGCCCACTCGACAAAACATAAGATTTTTATATAAATTTTGATTTTGAAAACTGGTTCATGTCGATTCACTTTGGATTGATTTGCATGTCAAAACGTGATTATTTTTATAAGTCATGTATATGAAACTAATAGTTTTCTAGGTGGTCTATTAGTACGTAGAAAAATATAATATGCTTGTTACGTGAAATTTTGAGTTATACGTGTACTTTGTGACATGTTTGGACCGATTACTTATTTTGAAAACTTGAAATATTTACTAAGTGTTTAATGAAATTTATACGTGTGACATGGTTTGAAATGGATGCATGAAATGCTCGTAACGTTACAACTAAAGTGAATTATGGGAGCTACGTGACTCCTAGGCCTTCCAAGATAGAGGCTAGTCACGTTTCGTGTACTAAAAATAAATATGTACGTGTAATATATATGTAAAGTATATACGTTCGAAACAAATTAAACATGGTGCATGACATTAATCTAACGTGTGAATTGAAATAGAAACGAGTAGAGGAGACTTACAAACACCTTAGAGGTGATAAAGAGGTCGAGTGTGATAGAATAGAACACAAGAATATCACGTTTCCAAGTATAACCCAATCGTTATACTTATTATTCAAACCCGATATCCCTTCCTTGCGTCCAAACTAATATACAATCAACTCCAGGTCTTGTAGGAGTAGTTTTTAGGAAGGAACATTTATGCAAAAGTGTTTGAGAATGGAGAAAACCAAGTGCATGCATGGTACGTATATATGTATCAAATAGAATGAATCGAATGGTTTGTTTTCATCCAAAGAAACACAAGGACAATGCATGTCAGTGAAACTTGGCTTCCTAGGACAAATTTTATAGATATAAAATGGAATGTGAGTGCATGTTTTTAGGGGATTGTCTTGGTGACTCATTTATACATGTCGACAATCATATATATACATACACGATTTGCTAAATCATGTAAACCTTGAATATAATTGATCATATTCGACATTTGAACATAAAATCATCTCAGGAATATTATTAGGATCATTTAGAAACAAACGGGGATTAAAACGGTTAAGAATTGAATAAGTTACAAATCGTTTGAATCGATTTATGGCTAAACACTTTGCCTCGTAAAAACGTATCAAATCTCAACGTATGAACGTGAGATTCGACACACTAATAGTTGGCTAGGAGTTTAATGAGGATGTGCAAAAATATACGTAGGTCGTGTGTAGAATTTGGAAATGAACGAGGTGTTTTGGAGCATGTTTGATCGATCAAATAAGAATTAAAACAAAAAAATGGGCTTGTGGCTTTTGGGCCGATGAACAGTAACCGAAAGAATGGGCTGAATATTAAGGGTCCGGTTTGGTAATTAGAATTAGTAAATTAGGTTTAGTGAAATTAGTGTTTTGTTAATTTTGTCGAGAACTTGTTTTGTCGTTTGACGAATTTGACAATATCGTAATCGTGACCATTTTAATATACAAAGAAAATTTTAAATTTCCCCGTAAAAATGGTGATTAAAATAATGACAAAGATTATTTATTTAATTAACCGAAGTTAATTATACGAATTTTAGCGAGGTTTTACAACGTGCGACCAGGGAATCACCTTGTATCCCTACCTTTCTTGATCAAAAAAGTAAATTCAGCGAACCCCATTATCTCTCTAGGAGATGTGAGCTTTAGCTACTCGAGTTTCCAACACCTCCCTTAAACCGACCTTGAGATCCAATTCTAACTGAAGTTTCTCCACCTGCAATAAAAAACATAAACCCATCAACAACCACGGAATGCAGATCATGACATACTTTTAAAAATGGGTAAAAGCTATAAAATACCATCGTACTTTTAAAAATGTACTAAGTTGAACCATGTACTTTTTTATTGTTTACTTGACCAACGAACTTTCAAATTTTTATTCGACTTGAACCATATCTTATTTATTTAAAAAAATAAAAAGAAATTACACGTGGATAATTAGAAAAGATATGGTTCAAGTATAATAAAAATTTGAAAGTTCGTTGGTCAAGTAAGCAATAAAAAAGTACATGGTTGATGAGGCGAAAAATGATCCGTTTTTAGGGGGTCATTTAAGCCCGAATCCGAATTTATTTGATCAAATATTGCCCTAAATCGTTCCTTTTGTGATTTTAGGTGTTTGGAGAGTGAATTCTGGAAAAGAAGCCATTTTGGACGTTTTTGGAGCATAAAAGTGAAGAAAACGGCTAAGTACCAAATTTCCATGCTGAAGATACAAGGTGACGGCGTCAAGACCACCATCTTGACGGCGTCAGACATGAAGAATTAAACACCGTAGGTGGTGACGGCGTCAGAAGGATTCATGACGGCGTTAAAGTGGCAAGAATAAAATACCGTGGGTGGTGACGGCATCACATAGGCCGTCATAAGTGGATCAAGGCCGTCCGAGGAAGTATATGGCGGCGAGGTGACGGCGTCACAAGTAACTCTTGACGCCGTCAGCCTACTTTTCCTATATATAGTTTTCTAGTTTTTTCATTAAAAAGAGAGAAGTTTTGGTGAAACCCTAAAGACGATTTTGGTGCCTCTTTTACAGGTTTTTCAAGGGTTCCAAACCCTTGAGACCTTGCATTGTAATTGAGATAAGTGTACTTTCAATTCAATCAATATGTCTATGTGTTGGTTGTTTATATCTTGTTCTTGTCTCAATTCTACTATGCTAGGCTAGATCTCTTTTGTGTTTGCTTAGATCTAATGAAACCTAGATGTTGATTATGTGTTGATTACTTGTCTATTCTTGTTTTGGATGAATGATATTATATGTTAGGCTTAAGAAAACTGGCAGATCTCCAAATGGTAACATGCTTGAACGTCTTAAGAAACATGAACCGAGGCATACTAGGTCTTTATTGGTTGTATTTAATGCATGAGCCACTGTTTACAATCCCTATAGTTGTGCTGGGTCATGGTGTAGGAGGAGATAAGAGCTCATAGAGTTGGGGAGTTATGTATGCCACCCCACGAATGGTATTAAGGAATACAATCCGTCATCCATACAAGTGTAACAAGTAATTAACATGTAAAAGATATCTAGGGAGTAATGAAGTCTAAGTAAACACAATTTCTCCAACCACTGCTCACAACCTTAGTATAATTAGTTTATTTTCATTTTTATTATTTTATTTTGATTGCATCTTAGCTTTGGGTTAGTTGAATAGCAACTAATTCCGCCCACTCTTCCAAAACCCGAGATTTTACTTGCTTTTATAAAAATATAAAAATACAAAAATAATCATCTCTCACCTTTAGAACTATTAATTAGGTTTTCTAATCCTAGCGACACTATTCCTAAGCTGAACGATCAATCCCCCGGTACTTGTCACTATACTATACTACAACGATCAGGTACACTGCCTGGTGGGGGTTGTAAGCTTCTCGAGATCCCTCGAGAGGTAAAGCAAGGTGCGATTCCCACGCATCAAGTTTTTGGCGCCGCAGCCCGGGGAATAGTTATTGTCTAGGTTAGGATTTCTTTTTATTAGGTCTACTTGCTAGATTCCTTTCTAGTAAGATTTTTATTTTTATTTTTAGGTTTTCTTTAGTCTATCTTTTTTTTTGTGTTTGTTCGTAATTTCCATTGACTCTTCCGTTCACCATTATGGAGTACGCGAATCCACCATACCACCAACCACAAAGGCCATTCTACCCTATTGACATATTGAATTTCAAACAATATCGAGATGAACCCATATATGATGCATGGACTCGTTTTAAAATTTTACTTCGAAAATTCCCTCATCATAGTTTCTCTTTATCATCCCTAACCGAAACCTTTTACTATCGTGTCAGCCAATGTGACCAAATGCGCATCGATGATTTTGCCAATGGGGGCCCTAGGGAATTAAATGATGAAGAAGCGTGGGATACTATAGAAAATTGTGCCCAATATTATTATAGAGTAGACAACCCAACAAACAACATCACAAATCAATCAAAAACAAGTTTGATGGAGCAAACAGGAAGTTTGTCTGGGGATGAATATACTCATGTTGAGATACCTAGTTGGATGGCACCTAATATCATAGTACAAAACAAACATATAGGTAATCTAGGTACAATGGAGGATGAGGTGGATAATCCAAGCCCACAAAGTACCCCACAAGTCCTACCATCATTTGAGGCACATACACCGCCCGTGACTTACCCGGAAGAAGTAGAAGAGACTATAGGAACCCCAATTGAGGTAGAACCCTTGGACCAAGCACCACCAGAGGATATAGGTTTGAACACTTGTAGTGATAACCTTACTCCTAGTTCTAGGGAAGTCCCTAGTTTTGATGAACCGGAGCCTCAACCAAAACCATTACCTAATCTTCCATCCTTGGATGAAGATTTAGGAAATGAAATAGGTCCCGATCCACTCATCAAACCATGTAGTCCGGGTAGTTTTACGTTGAAGGTAGTAGACCCCAAGCCTTGTAGAGAAGAAGCCAACATAGGAGTGGACCATGACCTTACATACTTACATCACCCATTTATGATTGATCACAAGAAACATTATGGGTTTAAACCGGGTTTATTAGGTCAAGATGGATTCCCAACTAGGAGTCTCTCGAAATTGATAGAAGATGATCCCTTTCTAAGAGAAAATCTTAATTCACCCACTAACCCAATTGAATTAGGTAAGGCTATGATGATAGGATCCCGCATCTTTGAGCATACAATTCATCCACCACTCTTTCCTCACGAGGCATATTTGCACCCAAAGGGTGTGTATCGCTACTTTCACCCGCACTTAATCCTAAGTGTAGGGAAAACCTCACCTTTATCCGTGAAATAAGGGTAGAGTCAGGCTCGTGACTCGAACAAAAACAAGCGCTTATTGGGAGGCAACCCAAGCTTTATTTGTGTGTTTTTATTTGTTTGTTTGTTTGTTTGTTTGATTTTATTTGCTTCCGTATTCATGCTTTATTTTTATTGTTGGTTGATCATGTTTCTCAATTAAAATGTGGAAATACTTTATTATGTTGTTTGGCCTAGTCTTAACTTCAACCTAAAGGTATTTTTGCAAAAGATAAGTGTAAGGGGAAACCCCAAATATGTTTTTAAGAAACAACCCGATCATGATTCTCAACAATAATAAATGGACATGTATATTCGTATTTGTTAGAGTCAAATGCTTGTATTGAGTCATAATGAAGTTTTGCAGGATTTTCCAGGAAGTAGGACAAAGTTTTTCCAGAAATTTTCCGGAAACTTAACATAAGAATTTCTGCAGGTCCATTCTAACGGCGTCAGGGTATTGCTCTTGACGGCGTCAGGAGTTAAAATCTGGAAATTTTACCGGTTTTGTTTTTCTAACGGAGTCTTATGGTTTTTGTGAATTATTAAGTTTTATAATCTCCAGGAAATCTGCAAACTTCATTCCACAAGCATTATATCTTACTTTGTTTTCTAAGATTTAGTAACTTATATAGGATGCCGCCGATTTTACGCGAGGTTGCCTTGTCTATTGTTGTCAGGATTTACAGGTTATGTATGACAAGAAGATGATTTATATTCTGGAAGGGAAGCTTTGATTGTTCATTTTCTTGGAAGAAGATTTAACCTGGCCAACCTATAATCCATACCGAGCGAATAAGGGGAGTATTTAATTTCATTCTCTTTACCTCTTAACTTTTACATTCTTTACTTGAACATTGGGGACAATGTTCATCCTAAGTGTAAGGGGAGGGTAAAAAGATGATACCTTACATATGCACTTTCGCTTGAGTTTGTTTTGTTTGATAGTAGATGTGTAATAAAACTATGAGAAATACTTGTTAGTGTAATTTTACCGCCAAATTTAAATTTTTTTTTACAACATTTAGGAGTGAAACTTTAGCCATAGCAAGCGTCTCATGGATAGGAGATTGTATGACTAGCACATAACCGTATATTCAGAAAAAAATTTCCACCCAAAAATGTGAGGTTCGCCTTTAGATTTGATAGGAAAAGCATTCATTATTAGTGCTTATGAGTGTACCGGTAGCATTTAGATTCTAGAACTTGCGTTAGTGATGCATCCCGAGACCGCTAGTGAGACTACATTCGTGTGGTAGGATTTACTACATGATAAAAGGCATTAGGATCACCCTTGTGTTAAACCCGTATCATAATTACTTGACCATTTAAGTCATATTACTTGGCTAGTTAAGTCAACTAATTTTTCCCACACCCTTTGCGTTGTACTCATTTTTAGTACACGAAACCCCTAGTACACCCCTCCGAGCCTATCTTTTCGTTTCTAACTTTAAGCATTTTACTTAAAGGAAGAATTTGTTACACCCCACTTAAATGTACACCCAAATCGCCTTAGCCTTCCATATATGCGCTCATTTTTAGTGCATTATTGTTATTTGTTTAACCCTAAGTTAACTTTCTAATTGATTACATGGTTGCTAAGTCGAGTCATATCCTTGTACATATTGTTTTGGGACGATTGGGACTCATGGGTAAGTACTTATTTTATGGAGTAATGGGGAAGAACATCATATTATTACCCCCATATGTACGTTAATCTTAAAAGTGCTCCAAGTGTTTTGATTTTCTTAATTCGAGTCATTAGAATAGTTTAATGTAAAGTATGTAAAGATTCAAGTGTAAGGGGAATGCTCAAACCCCTATGATGTATTATTTTGGATGGTAGGGTAAGAGTGTATGAAAAAAAAAAAAAAAAAAAAAAAAAAAAAAAAAAAAAATCGAAAAAAAAATCAAGAAAAAAAAATAAAAAAGAAAGAGAGAGAAAAAAACATACGGACTACCATCCCGTTTTTATTCTATGTTCATTTTACGTTTTTGTTATTTTTTATTTATTAGCTTAAGTCGAGTCTAGTCTTGGCTTAGCAACGCCATCTTGTACATGTAATTAACCAAGATTGTTAACTCACCACCAGTAAAATTTCCTTTATCCAACAAAACCGTGTAATTCATATCCCTACACCTAACGTTATAACCCTTTAAAAGACCTCTTTGATAGTTTATCCTAGGTGCTTACGCCATGTGGTGGAGGTTTGATCCTTTCCCAAGCCTATGGTAATCTATTTTGCTATGACAGGTAGTGAGAGATATCTTCCATTTTCATAATGTTATATTACTTTATTACACCCGAGAGATGTGAGTATCTAAACACTATTTGCGAGGTGCTAGTGTATGACCTCCGTGCTTGTCTATTGGTCTTTAGTGGAACGATTATTTGTTGTAATTACTTTTATATTAGTGTTAAATGACCCCTAACTTGTCTTTTGAGTAGAATAAAAGCGCATTTGCTTGAGGACAAGCAAATCTCAAGTGTAACGGTATATGATGAGGCGAAAAATGATCCGTTTTTAGGGGGTCATTTAAGCCCGAATCCGAATTTATTTGATCAAATATTGCCCTAAATCGTTCCTTTTGTGATTTTAGGTGTTTGGAGAGTGAATTCTGGAAAAGAAGCCATTTTGGACGTTTTTGGAGCATAAAAGTGAAGAAAACGGCTAAGTACCAAATTTCCATGATGAAGATACAAGGTGACGGTGTCAAGACCACCATCTTGACGGCGTCAGACATGAAGAATTAAACACCGTAGGTGGTGACGGCGTCAGAAGGATTCATGACGGCGTTAAAGTGGCAAGAATAAAATACCGTGGGTGGTGACGGCATCACATAGGCCGTCATAAGTGGATCAAGGCCGTCCGAGGAAGTATATGGCGGCGAGGTGACGGCGTCACAAGTAACTCTTGACGCCGTCAGCCTACTTTTCCTATATATAGTTTTCTAGTTTTTTCATTAAAAAGAGAGAAGTTTTGGTGAAACCCTAAAGACGATTTTGGTGCCTCTTTTACAGGTTTTTCAAGGGTTCCAAACCCTTGAGACCTTGCATTGTAATTGAGATAAGTGTACTTTCAATTCAATCAATATGTCTATGTGTTGGTTGTTTATATCTTGTTCTTGTCTCAATTCTACTATGCTAGGCTAGATCTCTTTTGTGTTTGCTTAGATCTAATGAAACCTAGATGTTGATTATGTGTTGATTACTTGTCTATTCTTGTTTTGGATGAATGATATTATATGTTAGGCTTAAGAAAACTGGCAGATCTCCAAATGGTAACATGCTTGAACGTCTTAAGAAACATGAACCGAGGCATACTAGGTCTTTATTGGTTGTATTTAATGCATGAGCCACTGTTTACAATCCCTATAGTTGTGTTGGGTCATGGTGTAGGAGGAGATAAGAGCTCATAGAGTTGGGGAGTTATGTATGCCACCCCACGAATGGTATTAAGGAATACAATCCGTCATCCATACAAGTGTAACAAGTAATTAACATGTAAAAGATATCTAGGGAGTAATAAAGTCTAAGTAAACACAATTTCTCCAACCACTGCTCACAACCTTAGTATAATTAGTTTATTTTCATTTTTATTATTTTATTTTGATTGCATCTTAGCTTTGGGTTAGTTGAATAGCAACTAATTCCGCCCACTCTTCCAAAACCCGAGACTTTACTTGCTTTTATAAAAATATTAAAAAAAAATAATCATCTCTCACCTTTAGAACTATTAATTAGGTTTTCTAATCCTAGCGACACTATTCCTAAGCTGAACGATCAATCCCCCGGTACTTGTCACTATACTATACTACAACGATCAGGTATACTGCCTGGTGGGGGTTGTAAGCTTCTCGAGATCCCTCGAGAGGTAAAGCAAGGTGCGATTCCCACGCATCAATGGTTCAACTTGGTACATTTTTTAAAGTACGATGGTATTTTATAGCTTTTACCCTTTAAAAATAAATCATTACACACAAACCTGCTTCTCCAATTCTTGGCCTCGTGTATGAGCTTTTGGAACCTGCTCCTTCATAGATGCTACTCTGGGAATCTTGATCTTCAACTTTAGGGTCATAGAGTCATTGGCCTCCAACATCATGATTTTGTTATCAAATATAAGTAGACAGTCATGATCTATTTTAGCAAAGTGCATGCTCACATACCCCATTCAATATCCTATTGCTTTCTGATCATTACAATTACAAATCATGTATCATTAATGCGGACACTTAGGATTAAAAAAAATAAACCAAGGCACCACACTTGACCACATATAAATATATGAATTCAGCTTTTATGATGTATTTAACACATATGAATGTATTTTTGTTGCTGAATTTTAGTGCAAAAACAATGTCGAACATAGAATACTACGAATGTAAATTCAATTTATGGTAAGGATGTCAAGATCACATGTAAACTCGTAGGATCGTACGAGTTTACGTGCACACTAGCTAAAACCGTGTAGGATCGTCATATGATCGCATCTGAGGTAAGATCGTAAGTAAAATCGTAGGCCGAACGTAAGATCATAAGATCGCTTGTCGACCCAATTTTACCTAGGCCCAAATCCATTTTATTTTGTTTTTCTAATCTTTTAGGCTTTTAGCCCATCTTTTTACTTAAGCTCAAAGAAAATAGACAAGTAGCACTAAGTCAATAATTGGTGACATCTCATTTACCCCAAATCAAATTCTAAGAGATAACTATTGAAGTCCTCTTTTCATCACTAGGCATTGGTCCAGTGGGTGGGATATTCATTCTTAAGTCAATAGACTCGAGTTCGAATCCCATCCCTGGCACTTTGCTCCCAGATAGGTACCTACCTCTGCAAAACCTATGGGCTCACTGGAGAGACTTTGTAGATAAGAGCTCAAGAGTCAGAGAGTCTCGGCTCACTCCAGTTGGTGCTCCAGTAAGCCAGGAGAGTTGCCTGCAGCTATTCTTTCTGGGGTGGACAATGATTGGTGTCAAAAGGCATCCGGAGTCAGGGTGTCAAAAGGCAACCGGGGTCAGGGTGTCCTCACAAATCTACACCTTTTTGTGCATTTAAGTCTTCTTTTCATCTAATCACTTACTTGAAGATCTTGTATTTTGACAGCCAACATGTAATTTCGTAATTATTTTTGGTTCTTGATTTTTATGTATACCTTTTTGTTAGTTAGAGTTTACACTTGCCATTTAATATTTAATTTAAATTAAATTTAAGCAATCTTTTTTTATTAATGCTCGTTCACATCATTTTCAAGAGGATACTATATGAACTTATCTTTGGTGTTGAGTAGAAATGTAAAACAGTTTGACTCGTTTATCCTTTGTTTACAAAATATAACAAAATGGTAGGATCGTAGGATCTCGATCCGATCTTACGATCACGATCTTGCTAAGACAAAAACGATCTCAGGTGGGATCGTGATCTTGACGTCCTTAGTTTATGGCCCCAACCTGCTTACACACATAAAACTCGCAACCATTTCAGCAATCATTTGGTGGTCTAAATCTATTATTAAGGGCTGTTTGGATAGTTGTTATTTGGCATCCTAACCAACACCTTGTTTGCACCAAAAAATGCAAAAAATACCGATTAGATTGTGAAAGTTGAGTAAAAGTATCTTCTTTTTAACATGTGAATTAAATTAAATGTAGATTCGCATAATTAGTTTCATGTTAACAAACCCTTTATATAATCAACTTTTGACATTTTTATTAGTAAGAAACATATTGAAAATATGTTCGTACCATTCGTGCAGACCGTCATGACGGTCATTGAAACTCGGTAGGTGGCCTTTCCGGCTGGCTTGGATCTCTCACTTTTAATTAGCTTTCTTCACAGATGTTGTGAGAAAGAAACACCTCAAAAGCTGGAAACAAACCTATAAATTATGACGGGACCTTAATTTGAAAATAATAAAAGTTGGAAACAAACACCTCAAAATATTTACCTGCAAACATAATTAGCAAGGTAACCTGCAAAACAAATCAAGAAAACCCCCAAATTAACAAAACCCTAATTTGAAATACAAATAAAAATAAAACAAATATCTAAATTAAATCATGAATTAACCAAAACTAAACCATAATGAACCTTTTGTTTTCACCCACCATGATCGACTTTTTACTGATTAGTTGTTTCTTTGGGAAGATGGTTTGAAGGAGGTTATCTTGGTTTTGTTAGTATGATTTGATGATCCAAGAATTTTCTGGATGTGTGATTATTATTTATGAGTGTAGAGGGTTGCTTGTATGGCTAGGCTTTGATCGTACAGGAATTAGGTGCCTCAAAAAAGCGTTAATGACCTACTATGTTTATTACAGATGTAATTACGCTAAAACGACAGTGAATAGGAACAGTCCTAACTCCTTTCAACCAATCACAAACTCACACACGCTCCAGTGCCATACTTTTGGGCCTGTGCATAAACTGTTTGATTGTTTATGCGCCAATGAGGGTGCAAATTAAAAGATAGCAGGAACCTTAAGAAATTAGTGTTTGCCCCGTTTATTTTTCATTCTTAGTATATATTATAATATTGAGGGGTAATAAATGTTGCGAGTATGTTTTTTTCTTTAACTTGTATTCTTAAATATTTAAGTAAAAAAAACAGGGTTTGTTTAGATCTTGATGATGAGGTTTTTTTGTTTAGAATGGATGGATGGGATTTGGGGATAAGTTTTGTGTTTAGTGATGAATTAAGGTAACGAGATGATCGTAATAGTGGTGGTGACAAGATGATAATAGCGAAGGAGGTGACTAAGATGATGGTGGTATTTGTAGTGATAGTGATGGTAGTGTTGATGAGTGAGGTGATGATGTTAATTTTATGAATAAATTGCACAGTCCGTCCGCAAGGTTGTACCAAAATATTATTAACATAACGTGGTGAAGTGACCAAAATACTCTCATGTGTAAGGTACATGGGGGAGTTAACAGCCATTGACTAACGGCCGGTAGTTAAAGGGACCTTGGACGATACAAAATTTGCACAGTAGGGACTTCGGGCATATTTATTTTGATTTTGAAATTTGAGACTCAACATGTATTTTTGATGCAAATAAAAGGACGACAACATATTTTACTCCTTTAGAAATCATTGTGTGAGTTGAATTATCATATGTTACAATATTTTTTAATTACATTTTAATTATTTTACGTGTATGCATTATACGAAA
The DNA here is from genome assembly GCA_030686995.1 of Artemisia argyi. Taxonomy (NCBI): domain Eukaryota; kingdom Viridiplantae; phylum Streptophyta; class Magnoliopsida; order Asterales; family Asteraceae; genus Artemisia; species Artemisia argyi. Next base: position 159,938,155 of record CM060697.1, on the reverse strand, counting down.
GACTTAATCAAAATATTTCAACTAGGCTATGTTTGGCACACAAGATTGTTGAGAGATTATGCTTCTTTTTTTCTAAAAAAAATAATCTTCTATAATCTCTTAGGGTATGTTTGGCGAAAGTAACTGTTGCTGGAACTGGTGCTGGTGCTGGAGATGGTGCTTGTGCTAGTGCTGGAAATTATAAAAAGAGATTATTTTTATAAGCTACATGAAGTAACCTTTGGTTTTAAGAGATTATGAAAGATTATTTTTTTTAGAATCTCTTATAAGTTATGTCTGCCAAACAAAGATTATTTTTTAAGTAGCTTATTTTTTAAAAAAATAAGCACAATCTCCCAACAATCTTGTGTGCAAAACATAGCTAAAATCAAAGGTTACTTCATGTAGCTTATAAAAATAATCTCTTTTTATAATCTCCAGCACCAGCACCATTTTCAGCACAATCTCCGGTTTCAGCAACAGTTACTTTCGTCAAACATACCCATAATCTTGTCGTTATAAAATATGTCGTTATGCACGAATAATCGTCTATTAACTAAACTTATATGGTACCTATATAGACATGATCTTTATTTTAATAAACCTAAAATTTCTTTTTTTACTGAAAACACCTAGACAGACCTTTAAGATAAACAAAGAATCAAAGATACGCAAATAACACAACGAAACTAGAATTGTAGCAGCACAAATCAGGACAACCACTTATAATTATTGAATATTGAAAAAGAAGCTAACTCTAATTGACTTTAGTGAATATTACGTATATGTGTAATGTATAGTTTTTAATGAATGGGTGGTACAAAAAGGTCATTTAAATACTTAACCATTTCATAAGGTTGACTTAAAAGTTGAAATATTTTATAAGCCACATAGCTTTTACAACGGGGAGGACGCGTCGACATTGGGCTAGACCGAATTACGGCCGGTCAACATTGGCTCGGTCGACCCCGAATCTCAACGTTAACGCGTCCTCTCCATTACAAGGGCCCCTCCTCCCCTCCCCACGCATCCTATCTCAAAAAAATGGAGAACCCAATTTTTAGATACATACTCTAATCTTCTCAACTCAAAGAATGGTTTCACTATCAATTTTTTTTACATCCTTAGATGAGAGAAGTAGTAATAGTATCAATCAAGAGTTTTTAAAAGACACCGCTCTGCGTATTCATGCTTCCACTTCTGCAATCCCAAAAATCCTACTAAACACTATGGATAGGGATTGGTATAGTGCTTAGTAGCCACTTATTTCTCTGAAAACCCAATGTATGATGAAGAAATATTTTTTTCGCAGTTCCAAATGCGCCGATCACTATCCACACGCATCGTTTGGGAATTAAGTGATAATACGCCATATTTTTAACAAAGTGGTGATGCTACGGGAAAATTTGACATTTTCCCATTAATGAAGTGTACCTTTTCAATTCGTTAATTGTCATACGACACTGTTCCTGATGCTCTAGGTGAATATCTGCAAATGGGTAAGAAAACTTTTAATGATTCTCTCCAAGCTTTCCATGAGGGTATTATGGACTTATATGGAGACGAGTTTTTGTGAAGCCTACTTATACTGATGGTATTTGTAGGAAGCATTGATTATACGGGTTGGCCGTGAGCTAATTGCCCAAATGCATATCGTGCACAATATTGAAGAGGTAATCATGGGCCACGTTCATTCATTTTGTTCAAAGCAGTTTCCTAACAAGACTAGCAAATTTGGCATGTGTTCTTTGGTGTTTCCGGGGTGAACAACTATGTCAGCGTTATTCGTCAATCGTCTATTTTCAACTATCTCAAAGACGGGAAAGCATCAGAGGTTTCGTTTGTGGCTAATAACATGACTTATAATTGGGGATATTATTTTACTAGCGTGATATAGTGATAGCATCAAATAATATGAATAATTTAGTATCAAATTCCCATGTTTATTTCCTTAATTTATATTGTTTTATATGAATCTAGTACTTAATTCGTTTATATTTATAGATTCAGGTTAATTAAGGCATTGGAACGGAAAGATGCGGAAAATGGCCAAAACTGGACAAATACATGGAAATTTGCATTCAATAATATTTATGACGTAACAAGGCCGTTTTATTTATGCCGAAGTAAAGATGAAGTATGAAACCTAAATGATCAAAGAAGAGTTGCGGCGTAAGAAGCTCGTTGGACTTAAGCCGTAATAAGTACCTTGGACGACAAGTGAAGCTAACTCCAAGGACTAAAGTTGGGCAATTCATATGAAGTTCGAATTACCACAAGGACTTAGAGTAAAAATGAAAAGAACAATCAGGGATTAAAGATGGTAATTCTTATGAAGTTTATTTATGCCACAAGGACTAGAAGTTTTATGTAAAAGAAAGATGAGGGACTAACGATGGTCAAATCTTATTATACTTAACGGAAGTTATATATCAGAAGGATCGAAAGTAATTACATCAAAGAACATGAGGGGCTGAATACATACAGTTTATATAAGTATTACACTTATAAAAGCATAAGGACTTGAGATGAAACGAGATGTAATCTCAGGGGTTAAACACAGACAATTCATATGAAGTTTCAAAAGGCAAGCAAATTACGATGTAACTGAGGCTACATCACTATTACGCCGTAACTGAATCTGATATACTACGCCATAACTCTTTCGATTAGGTTATGGCATAGTTGCCACATCATGGTTAAGCCGTAGTTCCACACTTTTAACTACGTAGTAACTGGATCAAACACTATAAACATAGCCCTAATTTAGCTTTTTCAGTATTTTTTCCATTCCAGTATTTTTTCCATTCCTCTAGAGGGTATGATTGGGGGACCAACTGAAGACATTTTTCAGCAATCATTCACCACTTTTCAAGGGAGAATTCGCTTACAATCATCATTGTTATTAGTTCTACATCAAGTATTTTGTATCAAACATTATGTATAATTCGATCAATATTTTATTCACTATTTTTTGTGTACCTTACAGTATGAGAGGTTAAAAACTTTATATGTTAGCCTAGTTATAAAATTGATAATGCTTTGATTTTAGTTCCTTTGTCAATTTATTATCTTATGTAGATATCTTTTGAGTCTATCGGTTGATCTCCGTGTTTTGGTAGTATTGAAGCTAGTGTAGAGTTTACTAGCTAGCAATTAGATGATCATTTAAACACAATTCTAATAGGCTACTAGAGGTGTGACCATCACCCGACTGTAGGAGTTGATCATATTACAGCCTACACTAGATTTGGTACTTAAGAAGTGTGGGTAAATGATGAGGCGAAAAGTGAACCGCTTTTAAGGGGTCATTTAAGCCCGAATTCGAGATTATTTGATCAAATATTGCCCTAAACCGTTCCTTTTTGTCATTTTAGGTACTTTTGGAGAGAAATCTAGAAAAAGAAACATTTTGGACATTTTTAGAGCATAAAAGTGAGGAAAACGGCAAAGTCTCAATTTTCCTTGCTGGAACAGTACCTGACGGCGTCAAGACTCTCCACATGACGGCGTCAAGAGTTACAAAAGAGGTGGATGTAAAAAATACACGTGACGATCCAGAGAGTTTTTAAGCATAGGAGATGACGGCGTCACCCAAGGCCGTCAGGGTCCAAACATTAGTGACGGCCCAGAGCATTTTTACACATGACGGCGTCACAAGTAGATCTAGGCAATACAATTTTATTACAGCGGCGAGTTGACGACTTCACAACTTAACACATGACGCCGTCACGATATGTAATCTATATATAGTTTTCCAAATTTCATTCATTAGTGTGGAACTTTGAGGGAATAAACCCTAGTCCGAATTTTATCAGCTTTTCAAGGGTTTCAACCCCTTGAATCTTTCATGTTCAATAAAAGATAAGTATCCCTTCAAATCATTCAATATGTCTATGTGTTGTTTGATTATATCTTACGCTTGTATTATATTTAACATGCTAGGCTAGATTTCTTTTGTGTTTGCTTAGATGTATTGAAACCTAGATGTTAATTATGGGTTGATTGTTTGTTTATAATTGTTATGGATGATTGTATTCGATGTTAGGCTTAAGAAAACTGGCAGACTTCCATTGGTAACTTTCTTGAACGTCTTAAGAAACATGATCGGAGGTGTACTACAATTTTTGGTTGTATTTAATGCGAAGGAGAATTCTAATAATCCCATGTTAGGAGCTTCTAACGGCTCGACATAGGAGTGAAGTAGGATCCTATAGAGTTAGGGAATATTGTACACGGCCCTACGACTAGTATTAAGGAATATGACCCGTCATCCATGCAATTTTAACAAGCTATCAACCTGTAAAAGATATCTATGGAGTAATGAAATCTAAGTAAACACAATTTTCCTCATTATTGTTTCCACCACATTAGTATAATTAGTTTAATTTTCATTTCTGTTATTTTATTTTGATTGCATCTTAGTTTATTGGGTTAGTTGGCTAGCAACTAATTCCGCCTACTCCTCCAAAACCCGAGATTTTTACTTGCTTTCATAAAATATAAAAAATACAAAAAGAATCATCCCTCACCTCTAGACCTAGTTTAGTAGGCTTCCTAATCCTAGCGACACTATTCCTGAGTTTAACGATCAATCCCCCGGTACTTGTCACTATACTATACTACAACGATCAGGTACACTGCCTGGTGGGGGTTGTAAGCTTCTCGAGATCTCTTGAGAGGTAAAACCTGTTGCGTGGGTACGATCCCCACCTATCAAGTTTTTGGCACCGCAGCCCGGGGAATAGTTATTGTCTAGGTCAGGATTTCTTTTTATTATGGCTACTCATTGGATTCCTATCGAGTGAGATTTTATTTTTCTTTTTATTAACTTTCTCGTAGTCTATATTTTATTTGTGTCATTATTCGTAAAAACTTTTCCATTGACTCTTCCGTTCACCATTATGAAGAACGTGAATCCACCAAGTTTGACACTAGAGTTTTACCAGAAAAAATATAATTACACCAGTTTGGATATACCAAGATGGGGGAATGAAATGATGAGGACAGGATCTTATATTAATTTTATTGAGTACCTTGAGAAAAGAGGCCAAGTGTATAAGACTTTTAAAGAATTCACCTTAGGAGCCCCATCAACCCCTCAAAATGCATCACTTAGTGAAACCTATGCACCATATGAGCCTTCACCTAGGATAGTTTCGTATGAGCCACCTAGCTGCATGTCATGGTTAGGCACTGCCATAATACAGGATGAACACATAGGTGACCTTGATGTGATGGAGGATGTAGCCGAACATGATCACATTGATAAAAAAGACCTAGGTTTTATGATCGATGATGATGAATCTATAGAAACATATGATGAATCTTTTGGGCAATTTGAATATAGCAGTCAGAATATTGAGGATGATCCTTATAATTCGGATATAGAAGTTGAGATTCCTAGAGAAGCACTTGAGATACTTGGGAAAATGTTAGGGTTAGATTATAATAAAATACATGTTGAGGATATAGGTGATCTTGACACAAGGAATGATGAAGTAGAAAATCTAAGCCCACCAAGTACCCCACTAGTCCTACCATCATTTGAGGCATACACACCGCCCGTGACATACCCGGAAGAAGTAGAAGAAACTTTAGGAATTCCGATGGAGGTAGAACCCTTGGACCGAGCACCACTTGAGGATATAGGTTTGAATACTTGTAGTGATAACCTTACTCCTAGTTCTAGGGAATTTCCTAGTGTTGCTGAACCGGAACCTCAATCTTTACACACCTTTCCATCCTTAGATATATTTCTAGGAGAAAAAAGAGGAACCGGCCCACCCATCAACCAATGTTATCCGGGTAGTTTTAGAATGAAGGAAGCCATTCACTCACCCCCTTCACCTCACGTGGCACCGGGTAGTTTTAGAATGAAGGAAGCCATTCACTCACCCCCTTCACCCCACGTGGCATATTTCCACCCTAAGGGTGTGTATTGTTACTTCCACCCGCACTTAATCCTAAGTGTAGGTAAAACCTCCCCTATTTCCATTAAATAAGGGTAGAGTCAGGCTCGTGACTCGAACAAAAACAAGTGCTTATTGGGAGGCAACCCAAGCTTTATTTATTTATTTGTTTATTTGTTTGTTTATTTGATTTTATTTGTTTCCATATGCATGTTTTATTTTTATTGTTTGTGGTTCATGTTTCAAAGTAAATTGTGAAAATGCTTTATTTTGTTTTTAACTTCGTCTTAATTACATATAAAGGTATTTTGCAAAAGCTAAGTGTAAGGGGAGACCCAAATTTGTTTATAAGAACGAAATTGAGCATGAACCACAACAATATTAAATGAACATGTGTATCATTAATTGTTAGAGTCAAATGCTTGTATCGAGTCATAATGATGTTTTGCAGGATTTTCCAGGAAGTAGGACATAAGTTTTTCCAGAAATTTTCCAGAAACTTAACATAAAGATTTATGCAGGTCACTTCTGACGGCGTCAGGAGTTAACTCCTGACGGCGTCATTTGTAAAATTCTGGAAATTTTGCGAGTTTTGTTTTTCTAACGGAGTCTTGAAGTTTTTGTTAATTCTTTAGTTTTATAAACTCCAGGAAATCTGCAAACATTCATTCCACAAGTATTATATCTTAAATTGCTTTCTAGGACTTGTTAGTATGTATAGATTGCCGCCGATTTTACGCGAGGTTGCCTTGATTGTTTTCTCAGGTTTAACAGGTTATATATGACAAGAAGATGATTTATATTTCTGGAAGGGAAGCTTTGAATGTTCATTTTCTTAGAGGAAGGTCTAACCTTGTTGACACACTATCCACACCGAACGAATCAGGGGAGTATTTTTTTCATTCTTTTACCTGTTTTACTTTTACATTTTTTAATTGAACATTGGGTACAATGTTCATTCTAAGTGTAAGGGAATGGTAAATGATGATACCTTATAGGATACAATTGCACTTGAGTTTGTTTGTTTGATGGTAGGTGTGTAATAAAACTAAGAGAAATACTTGTTAGTGTAATTTTAGCGCCAAATTTAAAATTTTTTACAACATTTAGGAGTGAAACTTTAGCCTTAACAAGCGTCTCATGGATATGAGTTGTATGACTAGCACAAAACCGTACCATTCAGAAAAAAATTTCCACCCAAATATGTGAGGTTCGCCCTTAGATTTGATAAGAAAAGCATTCATTATTAGTGCTTATGAGTGTACCGGCAGCATTTAGATTCTAGAACTTGCGTTAGTGATGCATCCCGAGAACGCTAGTGAGACTACATTCGTGTGGTAGCATTTACTACATGATAAGAGGCATTAGGATCACCCTTGTGTTAAACCCGTATCATAATTATTTGACCATTTAAGTCATATTACTTTACTAGTAAAGTCAATTAATTTTTCCCACACCTTAGCGTTGTACTCATTTTTAGTACACGAAACCCCTAGTACACCCCTCCGAGCCTATCTTTTCGTTTCTAAGTTTAAGCATCTTACTTAAAGGAAGAATTTGTTTACAATCCACCCAAATGTGCAACCAAATCGCCTTAGCATTCCGTGTATGCACTCATCTTTAGTGCATTATTGTTATTTGTTTAAACCCTTAGTTAATTATCTAATTGATTACATGGTTGCTAAGTCGAGTCATATCTTCTACATATTGTTTTTGGACGATTAGGACTCATGGGTAAAGTACTTGTGTTATGGAGTAATGGGGAAGAACATCATATATTACCCCCATATGTGCATTAATCTTAGAAAGTACTCCAAGTGTTTTGATTATCTTAATTCGAGTTATTAGATTAATTTATTGTAAATATGTAAAAAGTCAAGTGTAACATTCCCTATGATGTATTATTTTGGATGGTAGGGTAAGAGTGTATGCAAAAAATAAATAAATAAATAAATAAATCGAAAAAAAATAAAGAAAAAAGAAAAAAATATATAAAAAGAAAGAAAAAACACATACGGACTACCATATGTTTTTGTTATTTTTTATTTATTAGCTTAAGTCGAGTCGAGTCTTGGCTTAGCAACGCCATATTGTACATGTAATTAACCAAGATGATTAACACGCCACCAGTAAATATTGCCTTTATCCAACAAAACCGTGTATTCCATATCCCTACACCTAATGTTATAACCCTTTGAAAGACCTCTTTCATAGTTTATCCTAGGTGCTTACGCCAAGTGGTGGAGGTTTGATCCTTTCCCAAACCTATGGTAATCTATTTGCTATGACAGGTAGTGAGAGATGTTTTCCATTTCCTTATTGTGATATATACTTTATTACACCCGAGAGATGTGAGTATCTAAACACTATTTGTGAAGTGCTAGTGTATAACCTCCGTGCTTGTCTTTGGTCTTTAGTGGAATGATTATTTGTTGTAATTACTTTTATCTTTGTGTTAAATGACCCCTAACTTGTATTTTGATTAGAATAAAAGCGCATTTGCTTGAGGACAAGCAAATCTCAAGTGTAAGGGTATTTGATGAGGCGAAAAGTGAACCGCTTTTAAGGGGACATTTAAGCCTGAATTCGAGATTATTTGATCAAATATTGCCCTAAATCGTTCCTTTTGTCATTTTAGGTACTTTTGGAGAGAAATATGGAAAAGGAATCATTTTGGACGTTTTTGGAGCATAAAAGTGAAGAAAACGGCAAAGTCTCAATTTTCCTTGCTGGAACAGAACTTGACAGCATCAAGACTCTCCACACGACGGCATCAAGAGTTACAAAATAGGTGGATGTGGAAAATACACGTGACTATCCAGAGAGTTTTTAAGCATAAGAGATGACGGCGTCACCCAAGGCCGTCAGGGTCCAAACATTAGTGAAGGCCCAGAGCATTTTTACACATGACGGCATCACAAGTAGATCTAGGAAATACGATTTTATTATGGCGGCGAGTTGACGGCGTCACAACTTAACACATGACACCATCACGATATGTAATCTATATATAATTTTCCAAATTTCATTCATTGATGTGCAACTTTGAGGGAATAAACCCTAGTCCGAATTTTATCAGCTTTTCAAGGGTTTCAACCCCTTGAATCTTTCATGTTCAATAAAAGATAAGTATCCCTTCAAATCATTCAATATGTCTATGTGTTGTTTGATTATATCTTATGCTTGTCTTCTATTTAACATGCTAGGCTAGATTTCTTTTGTGTTGCTTAGATGTAGTGAAACCTAGATGTTAATTATGGGTTGATTGTTTGTTTATAATTGTTACGGATGATTGTATTCAATGTTAGGCTTAAGAAAACTGGCAGACTTCCATTGGTAACTTGCTTGAACGTCTTAAGAAACATGATCGGAGGTGTACTACGATTTTTTGTTGTATTTAATGCGTAGGAGAATTCTAATGATCCCATGTTAGGAGCTTCTAACGGCTCGACATAGGAGTGAAGTAGGATCCTATAGAGTTAGGGAATATTGTACATGGCCCTACGACTAGTATTAAGGAATATGACCGGTCATCCATGCAATTGTAACAAGCTATCAACCTGTAAAAGATATCTAGAGAGTAATGAAATCTAAGTAAACACAATTTTCCTCATTATTGTTTCCACCACATTAGTATAATTAGTTTAATATTCATTTATGTTATTTTATTTTGATTGCATCTTAGTTTATTGGGTTAGTTGGCTAGCAACTAATTCCGCCCACTCTTCCAAAACCCGAAATTTTTACTTGCTTTCTTAAAATATAAAAAATACAAAAAGAATCATCCCTCACCTCTAGACCTAGTTTAGTAGGCTTCCTAATCCTAGCGACACTATTCCTGAGTGGAATGATCAATCCCCCCGTACTTGTCACGATAATATACTACAACGATCAGGTACACTGCCTGGTGGGGGTTGTAAGCTTCTCGAGATCCCTTGAGAGGTAAAACCTGTTGCGAGGGTGCGATCCCCACGTATCAGTACATCTTATGTGGACCAAACGAGGTTTGAACGTCGGGAAGTGGGATCATCGACATTCGATAGGTATTTTAAGATAGTACGTGGTTTAATGACTATGGACTAGATACCCGACTTTTGTGAAGAACAGGTTGAGATCGTAGGAATTATAGGTTAGGTTATGATGACCTATCGGGCCTAAGGATTTATTTGATACCCTATTTAAGGCCAAAATCGTATGAATATGATCAAATATTTCCCTAAATCATTTCTTTTTGCATTTTAGGTACTTGGAACGGAAAATCTTTAAATCGACATGTTTTGGGCTTAAAACGACATGAAGAGACAATAAAACAACCAAGTCTCAAATTCTGTCAGGAAAGGAATCCTAACGGCGTCACACGTTACTAAGTGACGTCGTCACTTATTACTGAAGATGGATTTTTGGTGTAAAATTAACAAGCGACGTCCTAGAAGAATTTGAAGACTCTATAACCTGACAGCGTCAGGTGTATTTGAAGACCAAAGGCACATACAAAGTTAACAAGAGACGGACCAGATGATTTACCAAGGCACGGCGTCAAACATCCTAAGCGACGCCATCATAATGGCGACTTGCAAAAGACGAAACCCTAAATGGCAGCGGGCTGACGGCGTCACAACCTATAAGGTGACGCCGTCACAAGTGTAAACTTATATATACTTTCGTATGTTTTTCATAATTCATGTAACATCTTGGAGTAGGATTTTCAGAATGATTTTCTGCTTTTATAAGGGTTTTACAGCCCTCCAAGCAAAGGTTTCATTAAAGATGAGTTATCCTTTTAATCATTCAATATGTCTATGTGTTATTTGATTACTTGTTTATCTTTTCTTTACTTTAAAATGCTAGCTTAAGTTAATTAGTGTTTGCTTAGATCTAATAAAACCTAGTTATTGAATATTGATTTGTCATCTCTTGTTTAATTGATTGCCTCGAGTTAGGATAAGAAACTGGCTAGTTTCTGATATGTCCTAGCTTGAAGGTCTTATAAAGCGCAACCGTAGAGTGCACTATTGGTTTTTCTCGTTGTATTTATTGCGTGAATTGCGGATTGTAGATCCTAGATAACTTAATAGACTTTAAGGGATTACAGGGAGACTAATGTTCATAGAGTTGGGGACTTCTGCACCTCCCCACTACCAATATTAAGGAATACGACGCTTCAATTAAAACAAGGACGTGACAATTCGACAAATCAGTAGGAGATAACTAGGGAGTAGGGATATCTAAGTGAACACACTTTTCCTATCCTAAGAGTTACCAATTTACTTTTCTCGCATATTAGTTTAATTTAGTTTGATTATTAGTTTTGGGTTAGTTAATTAGTAACTAATCCCGCCCACTCTTCAAACGTCGAGATTTTTAACTTGTTTTCTAAAAAACATAAAAAAGAAAAACACAAAAAGAATCATCTCTCACCTTTAGACCTATCTCGACATACATTTTGACCTAACGACACTATTCCCTTAGAGAATGATCAATCCCCCGAGTCTTACCTATACTATACTACAATGATTAGGTACACTACCTAGGAGGATTGTAAAACTTCTTGTGAGGTTCCATGTAAAATGACATGTATACATTGCACTTAGGAATGAGATCATTGCGTTAATATTGTAGTAACTAGATTGACACATCTTTCTCCCTTGATAGTTTTTACATTCACATTTCGTTATTCATTCATTAGCAATCAGTTAATTAAATCAAAACCATTTCGTGACAATTTAAACTTGAATTTGATACCGACCATTAGCTCATGGGACGACCTCAGCTTTACCGAATACTACACTACACACGACCAGGTTCTCTGACCATTAGTGCATAAGTTGATCAATGGTAGACGATGAATTATAAATTTAAAACATGATATAAAATAAGCATCATATGTCTGGAATGGTCTGTTCTTTTTAAGTCTATTTCACAGCAAGGATCGAATGATACAAAGTAAATAAGGTATAAAAAGTGCATGGAGCAGCAAGAAAAGATGTCGAACGAGCATTTGGTGTGCTAAATAAAAAGTGGGCTAATAAAAACTCTCGCACGGCCGATGATGCTAAATAAAATAACGGATAGGATGTACACGTGAATCAAGTTGCGTAATACAATTATTAATTATAAAAGACAAAGAGATTGTAATCACTCCTGACTTTTATCCAAAGGAGTAACATCATGATTATAATCTCATACGAATGCATGAAAAAGCATTGATCATTGACTTTATAAATGATCAAACCTCCACCGACTTTTAACCATGTCATAATGCAAAGACTCGATTAACAATATGATTGATAAAGGATCGAACATCCACCGATTTGGCATAAGCACCTAGAATTTAGTATCAAAGAGGTCTTTACACATGGTTGTAACGTTAGGTTTCGGGTATGGAATATAGGGTTAAAGGATATGGGGATTTTTAATTAATAGCATGCTAATTATCTAAGTAATTACATTTACACGGGTTGTTAAGTCGAGACTCGAAACTGATACGAATTAAACAGTGACTCCTTTTGTATTTTTTTTGGCTTTTTCTTAGCTAAAACGCTAGCAGCATGGTAGTCTGTATGTTTTTTTTTCTTTTATTATTTATTTATTTATTTATTTATTTATTTATTTATTGCATACACTTTTACCCCGCCATCATTTTGATCTGCTATAACATAACATAAATGAATTACATAATAACTTCAAACTTTGAGTATATATACATAATTTGAGTGGTGGAACTTGGACGCTTTTATTGGGAGGGCCAAAAGTGAAGCTTTAAAACTACTACTTCTTAGAAAGCGTTCATATAGACATGTATACCGGAAGACACGAAAATAAAGTGTTTACGCTCTTACAAATATACAATATTTAAACGCGTAATATGTTGATTTTTTATTAAGACCCCATAGAACAAAAATTGCACCTGAAAAGATACTAACTTAAATAAAAAATAACTAAAAACATGACTTTTATTTAGAAATGCAACTTAAATTAATTAAAAAATAACCTTAGAAATATAGTCGACAAATAAAAGAAACATTTAAAAATATGCATAATATGCATAGATATGGCCAAACTAGATAATTTATCAAAATAATATGAATTCTTACATAAAAATATAAAAAATTTTGGAACAATAAGCCACTATATATATGGATTACTAAATTAAAGAAATAATATGATCCATAAACATCAAACTTTTTACACTATTGGGCCAAAAAATTGTGAGGGCCGGCACCCTCCTATGCCCCTCTTAAGTTCCACCATTGCATAAATTGATAAGTGACCCGAATTAAAAGAATCAATACACGTGGATTACTTAATTGTCATTTCATATTTGGGGGTAATAATATTTTGTTCTTCCCCATTTCTCCATAAATAAACATACTACCAACAGTCCCAATCATCCCACAATTGTATACGGCTCAACTTAGCAAAATGTAATTAAATAAACAATTAACTAAGGTTTAACATATAGTTCACAATAGGGGTGGGCTAATGCAATTTAGGTATAACACATTTTTAGTGAGGTGTAAAGAAACAAAAAAGATGGCTTAGAGGTGTTTACTAGGAGTACCTTGTACTAAAAATGAGTGCAACAAAAGGGTAGAGGCAATTACTTGACCGATTAAGTCAAGTAACTATAACAAACGCTAGCTAAAACGGGGTTAAATTCTAATGCCTCTTATCACTTAGTAAATCCTAATAACAAAAATGTCATCACACTAACGGTCTCGGGATGTATCAACCAAAGCAATTTCTAGAATCTAATACACTACCGGTACAATCAAACATTAAAGATGAATGCTATATAAGACGTCCTCACTTATGGGGTGATATTTGAGTAGTAGTGCTTTTGTGCAAGCTTATATATCCTATCCGTGAGATGCTTGAAACTAGTGTTACAGGTTACACACCACGGATTGTTTTTTAAATTGGTGCTAAAGTTACCTAAAATGACTAAGTTTCAAAAAATTACAATTCATTAAGACAAAACAAATAAAATGCATAAATAATTTCTAAGGCTTCTCCTTACACTTAAGAGAAACAATGTCCCCAATGTTTAAATAAGAAACCCAAAATAGGTAAAAGAAAAGTACAGAAGGCAAAAGAAAGTAGTATTACCTTGGTTAAATCTTCATCCAAGCACCGTCAAAAGACCATCCTCATCCAATCCAATCCTGTAATCAAAGATAAAACAACAAACCCAAAGTATTAATCGAACCATCAAAAATCATAACAAGATGTAACTCTTGACCTAAAAATAAAAAACAAAAAATAAAAGAAAAAAGATATATCGCTTATAATTAATAAATGATATATTGATACTATAAAAATTGGACTTTCAACTTAAATAACCCTTTTTTTCAAACCTTGAATATTTGTTCCAAGTGAGGCTGACGTCCTGACGCCGCTAGACCTATTTAACAGTTTTTCCAACAAGCTGTTTCCTTGAAAATTTATACCTTTTTATGTCGAATTTCCTTGTACAAAATATTAGAAAACCAACTACAAGCAATCTACTACTCACAAAAACAAATCAAGCAAAGCATGCAAAATTAAACCACAAATCATCACATAATCAATTTAGGTTAACCAATTATGATCTTCCATGCACTTATTTGATGTAAAGTACCTTTAATCACTAACAAGACAAAGTCAAAAGCAAAAGAAAGCTGGTAGCGTAGGGATTGCACCAGGCTTTACCTCTCGAGGGATCTCGAGAAGCTTACAACCCCCACCAGGCAGTGTACCTGATCGATGTAGTATAGTATAATGGCAAGTACCGAGGGATTGATCGTTCAGCTAGGAATATTGTCGCTAGGATTAGAAAACCTAAAGACTAGGTCTAGAGATAAGGGATGATTATTTTTGTACTTTTATATTTTTTATGAAAGCAAGTAAAAATCTCGATTTTGAAGGAGTTAGGCGGAATTAGTTGCTAGTCAACTAACCCAATACTAAAGATGCAATCAAAATAAAATACTAAAATGAAAATAAACTAAATTATACTAAAGTTGTGAGCAATATGTGGGAGAAATGTGTTTACTTAGATTTCACTACTCCCTAGATATCTTTTACATGTTAATTACTTGTTATAGTTGTGTGGATGACGGATTGTATTCCTTAATACCATTCACGGGGTGGCGTACTTACTTCCCCAATCCTATGAGCGCCTACTTCACTCCTATGTCGAGCCGGCTAAGAAGCTCCTAACATGGGATCACTAGAATTTGCTCATGCATTAAATACAACCAATAAAACCTAGTACACATCGGTTCATGTTTCCTAAGACGTTCATGCATGTTACACAATGGAGATCTGCCAGTTTTCTTAAGCCTGATGTAATAACCGTGGTTTTTGGCAGGTCAGTTTGACTGATAGTCTTGACTCGGTTGACGTTTGTTTGGTGTGTATTAGGTGTTTGAAGTGATATATGAGTGATATAGGTGAGTTTTAGCACTAAATCCCTTTGCGTAAGTGGTTTTATTGTGATTTGGAAAGTTTGTAATTTGGAAAAGTTCATTTTGATCACCTTTGTGGTGTAGAAATGACTTGTGTAGTTTTGGTGTTTTTGTGTTTTTGCGTAACGAGTCTTCGTTCAAGTAATTGAGCGTTAGTAAGTTATGAGGAGTTTGTTTTTATGTGTTATATTTCAAAAAGAGTGTGAAATTCTATTTTTGGAAACTTTGTTTTGAAAATGATATTTTTCTGGTTTATCGTAAAATTAAGGTTTATCGCGTAAGACGTTAGGTTTTGTTTTGGGAGTTTATAAAATATGAAAATTATGAGGTTTTGAGTGTAATAAATAAATTTAATAAAAAAAAATAAAAATATATATTTTATATAGGTAAAATTCGGATTTAAGGGATAATGGGGAAAAAGGAAACCCAATTTGAGTCCAAATATGACTCTTAGGCCCAAGGATTATCCCTAATTAATATATATACCAAACCAAACACCCCTAAAGCATTTTTTCTGAAAATATGGGTCGACATATGGAGAATCAAGAGGGGAAAAATTAGGGTTTCATAATTGTCTAGCAATAATCAAGAATCAAGGTAAAATCTTTAACCCTTAAGTGTAATTAATCAATTATTGTTATGATTCATGTAATAATTAATATGATGGAATCTAGGGTTTGTAAACTTCTGTAAATTATTGAATTAAAACATGTTAGGATGATTAGATGTTAATATTATGGTTAATGGTTAAGGGAATTGAGCGTAAAACATGTTAGATTATGTGTTAGGGTTTGGACAGATTTGTAAGGCTGTAAAGATGTGAGTGTATATAACAGATGGTGATGAGTTAAGTCACGAATTTTAAGTCTAAATTGAAGTATAATGAAAGAGCTTTCCAAAAAGTCCATCCACGATCAATTTTGAGGTCGGGAAGTCGGTCTTTTGATTTTTCTTTGTTAAGGTGTCAAAGCTGTCAAACCGGGACAGATTTTGGGTAAAATTTTGAGGGTGGCATGTGGTTGTAAAAGTGGTATTTTGACTTGGTCTTCTGGAATAGTTAAGTTTTAAGTTATATTAGACTACCACGAAGAGGATTCGCGATAAAAACTTGTGGAAGTAATTATTAAAAATCAAAACTTTTTGGTGTGCGTTCAGATCCGAATTTGAGTAGTTGACAAGTTTGAATTTCTTATGAGTATTTGTGTATGTTATTGGTCCATGGCCTTCTGGGGTTAGCTTCTATGCTTATGAGAGACCATGGTAAATTTTTGGTGTGAGTTGTTAAGCTTTATTTGTCGTAATTTCATGTAAGCGAAGGTACTCAAAAATTCTGCGTTTTCTGAGTTTTAGAGTGCAAGGGATTTAGTGAGTTTTGAGTTATGGTGGTGGTTAGTATGGGGTCTAGGAGATCCATGGTGGGTCATATGAGTCTTAGACATCCATCATATGAGTATTACATGGGTTGTAGCTTTTAGCTTGACCTTGTGTAATGTGGATTATTTTTGTGTATTATAGATTGTGTATTGTTTTGTGGAGCTGCGGAGTTTAAGGTGAGTTCATATCCCATATTTTTACTTTGTTTTAAACTTGGGATGGGAATGATGCTTGTCTTAAATGTTTTGGTTTACTGTGATTATGTGTGTGGTATTAAAGAGCTTGGACTTATAATGTTATTGTATGTATGCTATGTGTGATTATTTGCTTGCGTGGATGTTTTGGGATTCAATTAGGATAGCAACCTAATTGATGATATATTTTTGGGATTCAATTGGGAGGGTGCTTACCCTGTTGCTCGCGCATGCGACCTAATTAATGGCATATTGATGGGTACTACTTTGGATCGGTGGGCACGTTCCGCCCAATGATTGCCTTATGAGTGTTGTTGCCTTATGTGTGGATATTAACTTGCAAATGCATGTAGCTATATGATAACTGTAATTTATTTGTCCAGCTATATTTTGTAATCACAGTAAATTCGGTTGCCTTGTGTGTTGAGTCTCAAACCTATGAATCTCACCAACATTATGTTGACGTTTTAAGCATCATTTTCAGGTGAGCTTTCTAAGGATAAGATAGAAGGATGTGGATAGACGAGACCTTAGTTGCATTGGAAGTGGTTTATCATCTATGTTTGGATTTATGTTTTGTTCTGGTTATTTTATTTTGTTTATCTTTGGGTATTGTTACAACACTGTGTGTTGGTACATTGCTCTATTTATGTGCAAGTAGTTGTTCTCTATGTTGACACCAGGTGTTGTGATGATATCCATGAAGTTACACCCGCGCATTTCCGCCGTGGCGGGGTGTGACAGATTGGTATCAGAGCCTTGGTTATAGAGAATTGGGCGGTTGGACCTAGACTATAACCTAGGAGTCCCTCATATAGTTGCATTTACGATCTATGTGTAAGTATAGTATTTTATATGTCTATTTTCCTATATTTATGAGATGTTTTATTGAGTTTCGGACGTCTATTTTATCTCCTATACGTATTATTATATATATCGACTTTATTATATCGTCTTCCGCGCGTAAGATGCTTCGATGGACAAACGTTGTCGCTATCGGATGCGAGAGAGGTGGTAGGATGAAGCAGACTAAACGCATAATCCGAGTTTCTGATAGCATGTATCTATGTTCGGACAAGGAGAGGATGTTTATGGGAAACGTTGGTGGAGAAGAAGTGGAGAGGTTTGGAACCACGACGACTTCTGGAGATGGAGCCATTACCAAATACCCTTGGTAGTGTCTTCACTTCACCTAGGAAGGAGATGTGGTTTAGTCTAAACCTCGTGATTGGTATGCGCTTGTGAATCATGTGGAATTGGAAGAATAGAATAGAGATGGTTTTGTATGTTGACGACTACCTCAACATGTAGGAAACATAAATGGTTGGTTGAGTAAAGATGAAAGGGAGTTAGGATGGAATGGTGTGGATTCGGATCTAGAGTCCACAGTGAGTAGTAAGTTGAATTGATCTGAGTGGGGAGATAAGTGCGAGAGTGGAGTTGAGCCATTATGCGACGTCTTTTGTTTTGTGTTATGTTTTGGAATTTGTATATTGTCTTTTGCCGTCTTGAGCCATGTTGGAGCGTGATTACTCTCGGATACTGGATCGACCTTATCCAAGTAATTTTGATTATAGAGTTTACATGATCGTTGGAATTGTTCCATGCGAGATGATTGTTTGCGACGTCTTTAGTTTTTGTTTGCATGTTTGTTTGCATGATGTGTTGTCATAGGAGGGAGTACACTTATGAAAGGGGGCATAGATAATTATGGTGGCCAACATAATTATACATGCGTCACAACACAAGTGGACTTGCAAGCATGATAGCATGGATTGCATGGTGTATTAGGTGCTATGTGGTATATGTGTGTTATCATTGAGATGTGTGGTTTTGGAAGCAAGTATGCGTGTGGAATAGGCTTATAACTATGGTCGCGAACATAATTATAAGGGTATTACACACGTGGACTTGTGACCATTATTGCATTGATTGATGTTTGTTGTTATATGTTGTGGTAGATGGTATGTGATATCATGTTGGTGATGGTTGTATGGTTAGAGAAGTATTCTCTTAACCGTTCGGGCAGTCATTATACATTGGGGTGTGTAGGTGGTAAGATTCCATCCTACCTATCATATGTTGATACCTCAATTATCGGTGGGTACTTATGTGGTGGTATTTAAGTTGATTCGTTTGCTAGACGCTCCGTTTGTATACCTAATTCTTTGGTTGGCATTTCTATTCGTACCATGATGGTATATGTGCCATATTCTTTCTATTCGACGTCGTGATAGGTGTTGGGAAATCGAATTTGTTTTTGTTGGATACTGTTTCGTTTCTTTGGTTATTCCATACATTCATTCTTCGGATGAATGTTATGCTATTCTTCAAGTATTGTTGGTTCATGACGAGTTGGTGTGGATATTTGAATCCCTCATTTACACACACCAATTGAATTTTGTGACGAGTTGGTGTGGATATTTAATCCCTCATTTACACACACCAATTAAATTTTGTGACCTGTTAGTATCGGTGTTTTTCTATGATTTTGGTTTGATCGTTGTACGAATGAGTCTGTAAGTTCATCGTTTGGTTTGCAATGTTTTTGCGTGAGTGTTCACTGGTATGAGTTCGTTTAAGGATTATTTTGATTACAAAATTCTTCAATGTCTTTTGCGTTTGATTAAGAGGTTGTAATAGAGTCTTTATGGCATTTTACAAATTTGTTTTGGGTATTTCAAGGTCGTTTGATGGAAACTAATATTTTTATGGGAAATGAAGTGTGAAGAAGAAAAAATGGTTATGTTGATATCTTACATAAAATGGTTTATATATATTTAAAAACAAAAAAAAAAAAAAAAAAAAAAAAAAAAAAGAAAAAAAAAAGTATAAGTTTAAGATATGTCTTGTAAAAAATAAATAAATAAATAAACGGTATTCATTTGTTTTTGGGAAGGTCGAGTACGGGAATAAGAACTGTCTATGGTTCTTATTTACCAAACTTGTTATGTATTTGGTTCATTGAGTGTTTCTTTCGTTGAAGTACGCTTGTGGACGTTTTATGGGTGCGTGTATCTTATATTTTCTTTGTATGGGTTTTCATGAACATTTTATCTGTGTCTATTTTTATTGGGGGAAAATTTCTCATTGTGTTTTTCTAGCCTTGATTTTGATGTTCGTTACTTCGCTAGTCGATAATTCGTACCCCTTTTGAGTTCGTTGATATACGTTTTAGTTCGATCGGTTTCATGGTTCGCGTCGTTAACTTAGGATAGATTGTCGTTTTGATTATCAATTTGTTCGTTGAAGAAGAAGAGGGTGTTTGCCAAGTTGTTCAAGTGAGAGGTGTAGCTTTAAGATGTACGTTCTTCAGGAAGGTGGTCAACGATAGCGAGTGTTCGTGGACGCTAGTAAGATAAAAGTAGTGAAGCGTGGAAAGTACCTGAGACATCATCTGAGAGACGATTGTCCTCAGAATTGGCAGGTACTATTGACGATTCATTTCTATCTTTCCATAAATTGCGTAGGCATCGCGGAGGTGGAAGATCCATAAGAGGAACTGTGTGATATGTAATTTAAAGTTGGGGAGTAGAATTTGGAGATGATATGTGTATGGAGCAGAAAGTGTGGTCTACCCAGATCATGAGAATCTTTAGCATATATTTGACAAGATGTTAATAAATGTTGAAGAGAAGTTTGGTGTGGAATTTCTCAGTGACTACGATTGTCTGATTCGCCACTGTAAAGGAAGGGCAGACATCGTAGTAAGATCGCTGAGCGGGAGTGAACGAGTGAAACTTAGATGTTTGTGAGCAATGGTTATGATAATTTGGTTCGGAGTTAAATGGATGATACTG
The DNA here is from genome assembly GCA_030686995.1 of Artemisia argyi. Taxonomy (NCBI): domain Eukaryota; kingdom Viridiplantae; phylum Streptophyta; class Magnoliopsida; order Asterales; family Asteraceae; genus Artemisia; species Artemisia argyi. The sequence continues at coordinate 159,917,447 of CM060697.1, read as the reverse complement.
GCAGCCTAGAGAGAGAGGCTCAAGGTTGAGAACATGAAAGAAGAATGATTACTTGGTTTAGATCAGTAAATGGAAAGGAACAAAGATGGAGGAATGTACTTTACGTTCCAGCTATTGGTTCCATTGAGAAGAAGCGTAAGGACATCAATCATGAAAGGTATTTGATATATCCGAGAATGGATAAGACGTATTATTACCTTAGCAAAAGATGTATGGAGGAGTAGGCGAGACTTTTCGCTCGGTGAGTTGGTAATGAGCCATGGAGTGTCACGTCAATCAGCTTATATCAAGATGGAATACTTACTTCGCGATAGTAGAAAACGTGTTATAGAGTCTTGAGAACGCGTATGTAGAGCAGTACGACTTATCATTCTCTAAGGAGTGAACTAAGTGAGAGTATAAATCAGGCGTTGGATGGTGAGCTGAGAGCATGGGTATGTTTGATTTTGGAGGAAGCCGGGGTATACATTTATCCTTAGCTGAGTTCTCCTATATCAACAATTGTCATTCTAGTATTGAGTATGTGTCGTGTGAAAAGTTGTATGGAAGGTAATGTAGCTCATTTGTTCTGTGGGCAAAGGTTGGAACAAGTCAACTAATTGGTCCTGAACTAGAACGAGAGACTACGAATAAGGTTTTCCGATTAAGGAAAGACTTAAGGCAGCAAGAGATCACCAAAAGAGTTATGCGAATTATCTCCGTAAGCCCTTAGAGTTTGGTGTTGGTGATATGGTGAGGTTAAAAATATCTCCTTGGAAGGGTGTTGTGCGTTGCGGTAAGAAAGGCAAGCTAGCATCGAGATACGTAGAACCATTTGAGATTTCGGAAAGAATTGGATTTGTGGTATACCGGTTGAAGTTAGCTGAGGAATTAAGTGGTGTACATGATACGTTTCACGTATTTAATTGAAAGAAGTGTTTGATGGATGCTAGTCCGCATGTGCCAATAGATGAAAGTAAGGTTGACAAGACCCTCTGTTTTGTCAAGAAACCTATCAAGATTATGGATCGAGATGTTAAGGGTTTGAAGTTTGGTGAGATAGCATTTGTAAGGGTATGGTGGGATTCTAAGCGTGGTCCTGAGTTTACTTGGGAACGCGAGGATCAGATGTAATTTGTGTTTGTTTTGTGTGTGTCCATTATATGCGGTGTTTCCTGCGGTTACCATTTGGATTTTCTTTTGGTTCGAGGGTATCGTACCTACCTGTGAGAAGTCGTTTGGATCATTGGTGTTATTGATCGGTGTAGTGTATCTATTTTCGTGTATCGTTGGAGTGTCGGAGTGTTTTCTATCGTGTGAATTCGAGTATATAGTCGGTTCACATTTTTGCGACTTTTTTTTCTCTGTGATTTTATGGGGTGGTATTTATCCGCTTAAAAGTCCATAAATTTCCTTTTGTTGTTGTGAGTAGTGACTATAGTAGTTGAAATCTCGGGACGCGATTTCCCTAAGTGGGGGATGATGTAACAACCGTGGTTTTTGGCAGGCCAGTTTGACTGATAGTCTTGACTCGGTTGACGTTTGTTTGGTGTGTATTAGGTGTTTGAAGTGATATATGAGTGATATAGGTGAGTTTTAGCACTAAATCCCTTTGCATAAGTGGTTTTATTGTGATTTGGAAAGTTTGTAATTTGGGAAAGTTCATTTTGATCACCTTTGTGGTGTAGAAATGACTTGTGTAGTTTTGGTGTTTTTGTGTTTTTGCGTAACGAGTCTTCGTTCAAGTAATTGAGCGTTAGTAAGTTATGAGGAGTTTGTTTTTATGTGTTATATTTCAAAAAGAGTGTGAAATTCTATTTTTGGAAACTTTGTTTTGAAAATGATATTTTTCCGGTTTATCGTAAAATTAAGGTTTATCGCGTAAGACGTTAGGTTTTGTTTTGGGAGTTTATAAAATATGAAAATTATGAGGTTTTGAGTGTAATAAATAAATTTAATAAAAAAAAATAAAAATATATATTTTATATAGGTAAAATTCGGATTTAAGGGATAAGAGGGAAAAAGAAAACCCAATTTGAGTCCAAATATAACTCTTAGGCCCAAGGATTATCCCTAATTAATATATATACCAAACCAAACACCCCTAAAGCATTTTTTCTGCAAATATGGGTCGACAAATGGAGAATCAAGAGGGGAAAAATTAGGGTTTCATAATTGTCTAGCAATAATCAAGAATCAAGGTAAAATCTTTAACCCTTAAGTGTAATTAATCAATTATTGTTATGATTCATGTAATAATTAATATGATGGAATCTAGGGTTTGTAAACTTCTGTAAATTATTGAAGTAAAACATGTTAGGATGATTAGATGTTAATATTATGGTTAATGGTTAAGGGAATTGAGCGTAAAACATGTTAGATTATGTGTTAGGGTTTGGACAGATTTGTAAGACTGTAAAGATGTGAGTGTATATAACAGATGGTGATGAGTTAAGTCACGAATTTTAAGTCTAAATTGAAGTATAATGAAAGAGCTTTCCAAAAAGTCCATCCACGATCAATTTTGAGGTCGGGAAGTCGGTCTTTTGATTTTTCTTTGTTAAGGTGTCAAAGCTGTCAAACCGGGACAGATTTTGGGTAAAATTTTGAGGGTGGCATGTGGTTGTAAAAGTGGTATTTTGACTTGGTCTTCTGGAATAGTTAAGTTTTAAGTTATATTAGACTACCACGAAGAGGATTCGCGATAAAAACTTGTGGAAGTAATTATTAAAAATCAAAACTTTTTGGTGTGCGTTCAGATCCGAATTTGAGTAGTTGACAAGTTTGAATTTCTTATGAGTATTTGTGTATGTTATTGGTCCATGGCCTTCTGGGATTAGCTTCTATGCTTATGAGAGACCATGGTAAATTTTTGGTGTGAGTTGTTAAGCTTTATTTTTCGTAATTTCATGTAAGCGAAGGTACTCAAAAATTCTGCGTTTTCTGAGTTTTAGAGTGCAAGGGATTTAGTGAGTTTTGAGTTATGGTGGTGGTTAGTATGGGGTCTAGGAGATCCATGGTGGGTCATATGAGTCTTAGACATCCATCATATGAGTATTACATGGGTTGTAGCTTTTAGCTTGACCTTGTGTAATGTGGATTATTTTTGTGTATTATAGATTGTGTATTGTTTTGTGGAGCTGCGGAGTTTAAGGTGAGTTCATAGTCCCATATTTTTACTTTGTTTTAAACTTGGGATGGGAATGATGCTTGTCTTAAATGTTTTGGTTTACTATGATTATGTGTGTGGTATTAAAGAGCTTGGACTTATAATGTTATTGTATGTATGCTATGTGTGATTATTTGCTTGCGTGGATGTTTTGGGATTCAATTAGGATAGCAACCTAATTGATGATATATTTTTGGGATTCAATTGGGAGGGTGCTTACCCTGTTGCTCGCGCATGCGACCTAATTGATGGCATATTGATGGGTACTACTTTGGATCGGTGGGCACGTTCCGCCCAATGGTTGCTGTTGATCCCAGTTGAGCTAATACGATCTTATATAGAAGTTAACTAAAACAAATACTCAAGCATAAACGCGGAATATAAAAGCTTAACTTAAGAAGATTTAGAATTCTCTTTCAACACTTCAATATTATTAATACGAGCACTCAATAATGCTAGGGTTTTACAACCTTGAAGTGAATAATAATACGTACATAATCTAACCCTAGGATCCTCCTTTTATAGGACAAGGAGTCCTACTAGGTTTACAATACCTTTCTCTACAAGATAAGAATAATCTAAATAGATAAACTATACAAAGAATCTATTCTATAATTATCCTATCGTATACAATGTTAATCCATTCAGCAGTAGTTTCACCAAGCAGCAGATTGTCTTCAGCAGCAGAGTCATTAACACCAGCAGCAGTTTCATTGTAGCAGCAGTATTACTCAGCAGCAGAGTCTCATAGCAGCAGTGTCACTTGGTCAAACCCAACAATCCTCCCCTAAACTTAATATTTATTTCTAAATATTCAAGTTTCTTCAAAGCTCAAATTATTACTAGGAGGATGCTTCCAAACACTTCATCCCTTGAGGATTCATCTGATCAAATATCTTCTTATACTTTGTTAACAAATCAAATGCTTGATCATCAGAATCATAGTCTTTCTGCAGCTTAAGTGTTCTATCACTATTAACCATCTGATTAACAACATTCCAGTATCTTACCACTGGATAATCCTTTTCAGCTAGCATATACAAGGTAATTGGTCCAAGAGTTAACATATGAACTCCAGAATCTTGAAAAAGTTTCCATCTTCTTACCTTGTAATCAGCTATCTCTGTCCATTCAGAGTCATCCATTGAAGGTTCAAACATAAGTTTAAGAGCTCTCCACAAAACATTATCAGAAGAAGTTAAGACATGATCAATTTTATCTGTCTCATACTTTTTACCATCAAATTTCTTAGCTCCAAACTTTGCCTTGTATAACTTCCACAAGTCTTCAACATCCTCTCTATCAAAGTAATGTAACATTTGTTGAAATCTAAGAAATCTGTGAGACTTACCATCAGATCTCTGGACATCATGAAATGTTCCAATATTAGTATCATACCCTGTAGTTACTTTGACAATTGGATATTTGACTCCTAATGGTTTAGCATCCACAACTTTAGGATCTTCCATTTTGCCAACCACAGTATACACCTTCAATCTTTCTTTAAGATGCTCAGCAGGAATGTGATCAAAATCATGTTGAAACATATCTCCTGCTGGCATTGAACTGCTTCCTTCTCCAATCTTTCTCTTCTTCTTGGCAATTGATTTTTGAACAACACCTTTTCTTTTATCACCTTGCTCAGAAAAAGTAATCTTTGTTGCATCACTTTCAAGCTTTTCAACATTAACTTCTTGAATCTGCTCTGCTTCAGCTATCTTCTCAGGCACCAACTTCTTGTTCATTTGAGCAATTTGCTCCAAGTCCTCAGCACATCCCATATTATAAAAAGTATCTGTTCTCTTCTTTGTTTGTTGATACAAATCAAAAACTTCTTTATCAGTATAAGCTTTCAACTGCACCAATGTCCATCCACCCATATTCTTTAGATACCTTTCATATTCTTTCCTTTGCTGTTTAACAGTTGGACCTTTAAATACTTTAACCTTTCCTCTAGCAGCAGCATTCTCTTTTCTCTTCTTAGAAGCAAATTCACTATACCAAGATTGCACATTAAAATTTGGAACTTCATTTTCTTCAATCTTGATAAGCTTATTTAGTTCAATATCAGCAGCAATTCTGATCTTTTCATCATCCCATTCATCATACATTCTTAAGCCTTCAGCCTCCTTCTCTGCCAGCTTTTGATCTTCCAAGTTAATCAACTCTTGTGCTTTAATAGCAGCAGCTTCATCATGTTCAACTTGCAATGGCTTAGGCCAAGAATCAAAAGGTACATCAGTAAAATCAACCCCTTTATATATCCACCTCTGAACATCAACTTGCTTGCCTTTACCCTTATCTGTAGAAAATGATGTGATTGTCTTCTTTTGAGTAGCAGCAGGTTCTCTTATTGTTATTCCTTTTTGAGGTTTTCTTGTTGCTGATGTTGTGTTTGTTGTTGTGATAGGTTGTGATAATGATGGAGTTGGTAATTATGATGTATGAACCTCAGCAGTAGTCTTCTTACTTAGCAAGACCATTGCCTCTGCAGCAGCATTGTCCATAGATCCAGCAGCAGAGTCTTGAACTTCAGCAGTATTCACTATTCCACTAGCAGCAGAATCAGAATAACTCTTAGCAGCAGAATTATGAACAGCAGTAGAGTCAGCAATAGCAGCATTTTCCACTGAATCTTCCAAAGTCTTTAACACATTACCCATCAACCCTGTTGCCTTCACTAGTTGCTCAGACTCCAAAGTTTTAAGAGTATCTACCACCTTTTCTTGTGCAGCAACCACCATTTCCATAACAACTTCATTCCCAGACTTATCAGCAACCACAAGTTCTTCATCATTCTGAGAACTATCCACATCCATGTCTTCAATCACTGGAACCTCCCCTGAATCCATGACAATCTCTTTCCTCCCCTGTTTGGAAGCATCCTCTTCCAAATGAGTAGATGGTTCAGAAGAACTTACAACCTGAGTAGTCCCCACTTTCTTCAATCTTTTCAATGAGGTTGAAGATCTTGATTTCTTGAAGCTCTTAATCTGTTTTCGCATTTTGATGATGACCTTGGCTTGACCAGCAACAACATCAGATAGATTAAGAACCTTCTCTTCCAAAGATTTACATTTCAACCCCAAAGTGGTACAAGTATCCGTCAATTCTTTTATAAGTTGCATTGTAGTCTCATCACTTCGACCTGTATTACCTGGTCCGAGAGGTGAATCACTGACATTGTCATCATGTACAAGTGGATCCGTCAATTCATGAGTCACTGGCCTGTCCTCAACACTTCGACCTGTGTAACCTGGTCCGAGAGGTGAATCGTGGGACAAAAACTCAGTATCAAACCTAGCTTGATCATCTGAGCCCCCTATGTTTTCCATTTGGCTAGGGTTACCATCCTGAGAAGCAAACTCATAAGAGTCCTTTTCTCTAGATGTTGCCTTGGTTTGGGTCTTAATGATGTTATCACTATCCTGCTCTGCTGCTAAGCTAGAAGCAGTAGTGACAGCCCTTGCCAACATGTCCTCTCCATCACCTAGGACAGCCTCATCTGGTACAGCCATACTAACACTATCCTGAGGTAGATTAGTGTTCTTTTTGGTTTTCCTACGGGAATATTGTTTTGTAGGTTGTGTAACAGATGTAGTAACATTGGGTGTGTGATGGGAATCAGTGGGATTTCCTGATCCTTCACCCTGGTTGTTGTGCACAATTTGTTCCATAAAAGAAGTCAGATTTGTATGTGCACCAGAAAAACCTTTGCCATGCTTAATCAAAAAGGTAAAAGTCCTTGAAGCCAATTTTGGAGCATCATATTCAGCAGTATGGCTTCTTGGTTTAGAAATTTGGTTTTCAATAAAGATTTGAAGAAATCTTGGATATAGCAAATAAGAACCATCTTCAACACCTTTAAACAACCCAGCCAATATCATTTTTGAAAAATTAAATGGTTGACCTTTGCACAAACATATCATTGCAGAAGCAATGGTAGTATTGAACTCATGCCACCCAGATGTTTTAGGGCTCAAACAATGAAGGAATAGATGTACCAAAAACTTGTATTGAGGACAGAGGAGAGCTTTTTGAAATTTTAAATTGTTATGTTTCCCCTCATATCCCAATTCTTTTAAACCAGCAAAAATAGCATCATTGTTAAGACAAGTGGTCTCTGTCTCATCATCTAAGAGAAGAGATTCCCTTATAGATGATTCAGTTACACGAATCTTTTCCCCATCTACAAAAGCACTGACATGTTTTTCCCCATTCATAGTTTTGATTTTGGCAGTAGACCAAAACTGTTTGATGTAGGAAACAAATATAGTAGGGTTCACAGTGAGTGCATACCTAAGAGAAGTAGCATTCAAAAACTTTACCATGTCTGTGAAACCTTCAGGAACTAATTCTTCATTCAAAACGATCACACTATTGTGTTGCTCAACCCAGGTACGTGATAGCTCCATGAATTAGGTTTAGAGAATTTGGGGATTTGTGATTATTGGAATGATTAGGTGTAAGGGTTTGTGATAACTTCAATTGAGAACATATGAAAACCAATTATGAAGTTCAATTAGGTTTTAAACTGATGGATGAAAGTTACACATACCACCCTCTTACTTACAACAATAGCAGCAGAACCGTACCATTCACAACTAGCAGCAGAGTGATAAAACTAGCAGTAGAGTGAACTGGAGCCAGCAGCAGAGTTGACTATAGACCTTGGTCAACTATGCATAACAATTAATGCACATATCACTCCGTAATCTCTATAAAACCGGCAAGATCTTTTCCCCAAATTACGCAATCAAACCCTAATTACTTTCAAAAATGCCACATTCACAATCAATACTATCCATCTTTACAATCAAATCATCACACAATGAAATCAACACCCGAAATAATCAATATCTCTTCTGATTCATCATTAGAGGATGAATCCTCAATGGAACCCTTTGTTCCACCCTTTTGTCCTCCACAATTTGGTTGTAGAACCAAAGAACAAGCACGCAAGAGGAAGCATGATCTTCCTGTGTTTAAAGATCTTCTCAACCTAAATCAGACTCCAAGCACCTCAAGAGGTAAACAACCTATGTCCCCTGAGGTTCCAGCATCATCAGAATCATCAGACGACCAAGCTTGGACGTTTGTGCAACCACCTCCTCCAGTGCATCATTACCAATCTCCCTTTATCTTCACATCCTCAGATGAAGAGGAGGAAGAACCAGCAACCAATCCACCTGCCACACCTGAGAGGCCACAATCTTCAAGGCCGAGGCCACAATCTTCAAGGGCGAGGCCACAACCATCACCTGGTCTTTCTCTTGGACCATCAAGACAAAACCCTCCTCTCCCAAAGGATAGAGAGATTGTGCTTGGGCTTCCTTGCCCTAGGAAGTGATGAAGATGTAGGTGTTAGGTTATGATGTCTGTTTTTGTGTTTTGTCTTTTGATGTTGAATCATTGTACTTTTCTGGAATGAATGAATGAACTTTCTTGTTTCAATTCTTGCAAATCACCATTCATATACCTGCAAAATGTTAGACCAAACACCACAAAGCAAACAACCAACATATGTACTAGCAGTAGAGTGAGAAAATCAATGAGCAGCATAGTACATTATATCTCAAACATATACACATTAACAAGCAGCAGAATAACAAGCAGCACATGCATTACAAACTTTAACAAAAACAAAGAGATAAGTTTTTCAAAGATTGATCATACCAATGTTTGCAATTAAAAATTGAAACCTCCCCACATCAAACTGTTTAGTGAGAAGATCAGCAACATTGTTATCAGTATGAATTTTAACAATTTGAATCAACTTCTTTTCATAGCAATCTTTTATAAAGTGATGCCTTATCTCTATATGTTTTGTTTTAGAATGAAACACAGGATTTTTAATTATGCAAAGTGTGCTGTTGTTATCAATATGGATTTTAGTATTCATGAAATTGTACCCATAATCCAATAATTGATTCTGCATCCATAAAACTTGTCCACAACAACTTGAAGCAGCCACATACTCAGCTTCTGTTGTTGAATTTGCCACCACTGTTTGCTTCTTGCATTGCCATGACACCAACCTGCTTCCAAGAAATTGACAACCCCCTGTTGTAGACTTTCTATCCAAAGAAGCTCCAGCATAATCACTATCTGAGTAGGATACCAAATCAAAAGGTGAATCCTTAGGATACCAAAGGCCCAATTTTGGTTGATGCCTTAGATATCTAAAAATTCTTTTCACTGCATTGAGATGTGATTCCTTGGGACACACTTGAAATCTTGCACAAGCACACACTGCAAACATAATATCAGGTCTTGATGCTGTAAGATACATCAATGATCCAATCATAGACCTGTACAAGTGTATATCCACTTCCTTTCCATGTTCATCCTTCAGCAATGGTTTATCTTTTTCCATGGTAGTCTTGGCAGGCTTAGCATCTTCAAAGCCAAACTTCTTCAAAATATCATTGAAATACTTATCTTGACTGATAAAGATGCCATTTTCTTTCTGTGTAACTTGCAGACCTAAGAAGAAGGTGAGTTCTCCCATTGAACTCATAGCAAACTTGTCCTTCATAAGCTTCTCAAAACTAACACACATAGCTTTGTTTGTAGACCCAAAGATGATGTCATCAACATAAATTTGAACCAGCAAAATATCATCTTTTTGTCTTTTGAGAAACAAGGTTTTATCAATCTTTCCCCTGCTGAACCCAGACTCTAGCAAGTAGGTTGACAAGGTGTCATACCAAGCTCTAGGAGCTTGATGTAGACCATACATTGCTTTATTTACCTTGTAGACTTTGTCAGGATGATCAGGGTCTTCAAAGCCTGGTGGTTGAGACACATAAACTTCCTCAGTAATGGTTGATGAGTGTGTAAATACTCATCATTTTTACCAATTCTGAACTGCCAAAACATCCAAAAACACTCAATAATGAATCAAAATAGTGAAAATATCCCAGGAAAGTGTTTTACATGTTTCAAATGCAAAAATACCAAAAACAGATGAAAAACACATAAAGTTTGCATAATTGGCAGTTTCAGTCCCCCAACTTTCAAAAGTTGTCAAATCTAGTCCCTGGAAGTTTAAAATGAAAGGAAAATCATCCCAAGGCAAAGAAAAGTCAAAATATATTCAAAATAAGTCCTTGGGTGATAAAATTTGAGAAATTTACACTTTTACCCCTCAAAATCCAAAATTGGCAAAACAGGTCCCTGGAGTTTGTAAAATTGGCAAATTTGGTCCCTTAGGTTTAAAATAATACTTGTGGTCCTTGTGCTAATGTTTTAATGCAGGATTGGTCCTTATGAGAAATTTTGGAAAAGTTACAGATTTGGTCCCTGGAGTTTGAAAGTTTTGCAGAAATAGTCCCTGGATGTAAGAAATGGAAATTTATCAATAACAGCCCTTGGACTATTCACATTTGGCACTTTTCACCCTTTAATATCTTTTGAAAAGTTGCTAAGTTGAACCCTCTAAAAAATCCAGATTTGCAAAACTAGTCCCTAAATTAAACTTAACCAAACCGGACCTAACTTAAACTAAAACCAAAACCCAATCCTAAACTAAACCTGGTCTGAGCCCACACCTAAGCCCAATGCTAACCTAAGCCCACTCCTAAATAAATAAACACCCCGTATAACTAAACCCAGTCCACATCCCATCTTTGACTTCGGTCAACTCCCAGTCAAACGCTACCTTTCTCCTTCCCTCCCCCACTTCTCCACTTGCAGGTCACCTCCAAGCCACCACTCCTCTCCCACGTGGTCCACCGCCCAAAACCCACACCCCTATACCTACCCTCACATCACAATAAATGCACCACCCTCAATCATCACTAACTCAGAGCCAAATTGCAAAAAATGGTTTTCCCGCCAAATTACGTGGCACCCAATTAGAGGGTTTCAGACCTCAACTTGTGATGGGATGTGCTCAGAGTGTCTCAAAGAACCCTAATTGAGGCTATAAATAGAGGATGGATGCAAGAAGAAGAGGAGTTAGTTAATTTAGTTTAATTTTAAGTCGTATAATTGTCAATTTCAATTTCAGGTACACCCAAGCTATTAAGCAGTGGTAACCTTTTTATTTTGTTGTATTAAACTCAGTTCAGCTATAAAATTCAAGTTTCTCTTAGTAATTCATGTTATGCAGTTTCAATTAATTTTCTATATTTTGCATTATATCAATTGCTGTTTTAAATAGTTTGTAATGGACTCTTAGAACATATAAGCTCCCTTATAAGCTTGTTTAAGCTACTAGTAATAATTTAAATCAGTTTAGAAATAAAAAAATTCAAAATACAAAAAAAGGTCAAAGAAAGTCAAAGTTAAGTGTTCTTGGTGAGCAAGCTGGGAGCAAAGTTAATTTTGGATGGCTTTGGGTTAGAGAACCTGTGGAGGTTCATTAGGAAAGGTTCTCAGTTCTTGGTTCATGGCATAAGCTGGATTGCAAATTTGTAAGCATCACTGTTTCATATTTATCTCTATTGCATAATTTGAGCCTAGTAGTTATTATTAATTGTTGTTGTTTAAATCTGCTTTTTCTTGTTAAATATAGCTTAGTATGATCTCATATCTCAGATTCAAGGTTTAAACCTTTATTTTGCTTCAAAAAATTGGTAGAAACAGTTTTCTAGGGGTGTTTGGATTAGTGTAGAATGCTGTGTAACTTGTGTTGGTTTACTGTTGTTTTGGCATGAACATCTCATATTAGTCCTAAGTAGGATATTTCAAGTCCCAATCTCAGGTCTCAAACAACCAAAGTCAATAATCCACCTCAATCACTTTGACAGATAACTGTCAAGGTTTTAGGATCTCACAACTCACCATTCCATAGCATAAGTAGTTAGTCTAGCTTAATCTAGCTTCTAAATAACTTAGTGTCACTTATTTAATCAGTAGGGACTAATAGAATCTCAAAAAAGTCAAAATATTGAGTTTTAGCAAAAAAAGTCAAAGTTGCTCATTCCCAGTTTTCACCAAACTTACTTGAGGATTTCTAAATTTTGTGATTTAAGTTGGACTTTGAGATTTTGAGGTTAAGTTGACTACCAGCTTATCTTTAATAATATGCCTTCATTTTAGATTTAGCAAAATCATTGTGGGCCCCACAATCCTCCAAAGAGGACTGCAGGGCAACTGCTTCCCCTGTGCAGCAGACCATCCACCCAACACCACCACTTTGGTGGTGTTTTGTGACCAACCCAGTGGTCCCCACACTTAGTATTTAGGTTCACCCAACCCCCTTCCTACCAGGCTTTCACCATTGACCTTTCATTTGACCTGATTCATTGTGGACCCCACTTAACCTTGGTCCTAAAGTTTGTCCCAGTTTCTGAGTGAATACTAGAACCAATCTGCTTATTAGTTGCTTATCAGCTTATATCAAGTGCTTAATTGATCAAATCATACTTCATCTAGTTCATACAACTTATTGGGACCTGTTTTCACCATAGTGGGTCCCACACAAGCTCATTTGAGCTCTTTTTCCTTGTTGGTCAACCAAAGTCAACTGTTTGAAACAAAGGGGTGTTACAGCTTATTTATAAGCTATTTCAACAAGTATTTTTACAAAAGTTTGTTATTTTAATGTGTTTAGTAGTTCTGTAAAAGAAAAATACAAAAAAAATTAGTTTTAAAATAAGTGATAGTTTCTATTTAATTCAAGTTAAGTTTAATTTTCATTTTTAGATTTCAATTAAGTAACTAGTGTTTTTATATTTTTATTAATTACCTTAGATAGTAAAGTAATTTTAATAAATTTTTCAGATTTTTATTTTGTCATTTAGTATTTATTAGATTTAATTTTAATTTTCTTTATTATTAATTATTATCAAATATTAAATAGCTTAATTAGTTTTTATAAGGTTAAATCTAGTTTTTATAATTTTTCTAGTTCTAATATAGTATAATAAGTTTTTAGAAAATAAATTTTGAGATTCTACTGTTCATTTTCTAGTTTTCTTATTTTATTTGTTTAAAATAGATTTAAGTTAATTAATAGATAAATAATTAGTTGTTTAATCTTAAAACATAATTTTAGAGTTTTTATAATTTTGTAGGATTCCAGTGATGGTTAAATAATTTTATAAATTTTATCTTAATTTTCTAAGTTAATTTAGTATTAATATAAATTAAAAGTAGTTTAATTAGTCTAATTAAGTTAAATAGTTTTTAATTAATTACAAAACCACAAAAAGACAAAAATATTATTTTTAATTTTTTTATATTTTCTTTAAGTTCTAATTTAGGTTTAGAAAATATTTTTGTTAATTTTTAGTATAATTTAAATCATTTGTCATTTTTAGTTTAATTAAATTAGATTTTAATTTACAATTTAAATAGTTTAATTAATTAAATAATAGTTTAATATTATTTTAATCACTTTTATAATTTCTTTTTCATTTTTAATTTTAAGTTTTGAAAAAGTGTCAAAAACACCCCCTGTAGTTTCATAATTACCAAAAACCCACTTTTCCAGTCCGATACGTGATCTTAATTGTCAATTTGTGCATATTTCTGCTATCTGATTATTGTGAATATTATATCTGTTTGTCAACACCAAAATAACAGTAGCAATATCATTCCTACATCATCTGGCTACTGTCCTCAGTGCCACTTTCTCATAAACGATTCCAAAAGCACCATTTCAATCTCGCTGGGACTTTCACGACCCGGGGAAACACTACACTATCACCGGAGTATTGATTCTAGGCTATCTTTGACTTGTTGACCTTGGTCAACAATAATAAGATGGTTTAGGCTCAATCAAAATTTGGCGCCGCTGCCGGGGAGGTTGTTGCGTGTTTTAAAATCGTTTTAAAGTTTAGTGGTTTTCAAAACCCTCCCTGTAAAAAGTTTTGTAAAAACATAATCATATCAAAAACGTTCATTAACACTTCTCCTGAAGTGTTGAAAAACACCAAAAAAAAATTAAAAACAATCAAAAACAAACTGTGAAGTTAAATTACTTCGTGTTCTTTAAGATTACAACCTGAAACAGTTGGTTTAAGGTAAGTTCTGAAATTAAATTGCGAACTGAAGAGGAAACCTATTTACTTCCTCCCGCCAGCCTGCGAGTAATCTTAAAGGGACGATTTCGGTTAACGAATCAGTTCCAAAAATATTTCCAAGTTTTCTGCACACACACCCATAAGCCTAAAGAAATTTTTCAAAAATCAATTAATAAACCCATAATAAGTTCCCAAACTTAAGATTAAAACTTGCCTTTGTATCCCTGTGAGTAGTGTACCTTTTTCAAAGAAGCTGCTCACTTGTGATTATTGGTTTAAGTTCACTGTAGTTTTGCCTCGAACTTGTGTTGAAAAATTGTTTTTAGTGCATGCGCACTCGGTCTCAAGCAAAGAATAAAAAACAGAAAGACGTACCCGAGTTACGTTCTAATACAGAAACCGAAATGGCCGCCGGGCCACCACCACCATTACCACCCCCTGATGAGCCAGCTCCCGATCTCCGAACGATGGAGGAGCTGTGCCAGCCTACCATGCAAGGGCGGGGTGGGCCTATTGCACCACTCACTATTGGGGCCGCGGACTTTGGCCTCAAGCACCACATGATCCAACAAGTCCAGAATTCGTGTCAATTTCACGGATTACCGGGTGACGATGCTAACAAGCATCTTGACAAATATCTTACGGTCACCCAAAGCATGAAACAGCATGGCGTCACCGATGATACCCTTCGGCTGTACCTCTTCCCCTATTCTCTCACTCATCATGCCACTGCATGGTTTGACCGACTTCCAAAGAATTCTATTCGAACCTTTGATGAAATGGTAACCAAGTTTTTAGCAAAATATTTTCCACCATCCATGGTTACCAAGTTACGTAATGATATCAGCAACTTCCGGCAACTTCCCGATGAGTCTCTTTTTGAGGCTTGGGAACGTTATAAGCTAGCCATTGATCGGTGCCCTAACCACAATATGTTACAAGTCACCATAATAGATACTTTCTATAATGGTCTAACATTGAGGCACCGAGACATTCTCAATGCTGCTGCTGGTGGGACCTTTATAAAAAGGCGTCCCGAGGAGTGCTATGACTTGATCGAAAACATGACTGCCCATCATAATTTTTGGGATTCCTCTGCGGAGAGGGAAGCGTCATGTCATTCCGTTACTCCCTCATCATCATCATCTCCTGAAATAATCGCTCTTACCAAAAAGATGGATGATATTTCTACGGCTGTGTTGAGAATGAACCAAACGATACAACATCAGGCTCAAAATCAACAAATAAAAGCCGTGGCCCGAAGTTGTGAAACTTGTGGGGGCCCACATCTGTATTCCGAGTGTCCAGCTACTGCTGACTTTCCTCCAGAGAACGTTTATGCTGCTCACGGTTCCTACAATACGGGGGGTAATTCTTACCAACCGCAAGGGGACCGTAATCTCTTAAGCTATCGTTCCAACAATTTTCTCGGACCTCCCGGTTTTAACCAAAATCAAAACCGTAACTCGAATCAGAATTTTAACCAAGGTCAAAACTCAAATTTCCAAAACCCGAACCAAAATCAAGGCCAGTTTAATCAAAACAATTTTCAAAATGGCAATCAAAACCAAGGTTTTCAAGGAAATTTTCAAAGAAACCAGAATCAAGGGAATTACAATCAGGGTAATTTCAATCAGAGAAACACTTTTCAGGGTAACAACAATCAAAACCAAGGGAATTTTCAAAACAACCGTGTTCAAAATCCCCCTGTTCAAAATCAAAACGTTGTTCCACCCCCGTCTTCCTCAGATGCTGAAATTAAACAATTCATGAAAGCACAAGAGGAAACAAATCGGCTATTGATCAAGACTATCTCTGAACTTCAGAAGTCTTTAAATGATCGACCCTCGAGCTCTGGTACATTACCGAGCAACACGATCGCTAACCCGAGGGGCGATGTTAAAGCGATCACTACCCGAAGTGGGGTATCATACAATGGACCCTCGATTCCTTCTACCTCTTCTTCTCCTCCTAAGGTAGCGGAACGTGAACCTGAGGTGACTACGGACAAGGTATTTCCTACTAATAACGGAGGTACCAACAACGTCCACCCTCAAGTTGTCCCGGTCTCGGCTCATAAGCCAAAAGTTGTATTTGATCCTCCTGTGTGTCCTGATGAAATCTCAAAGAACAACCCTAAACCGTCAATTGCATATCCTTCACGAGTGACTGAACAAAAGAACCGCGAGAAAGCTAACCATCAGATGGAAAAATTTTATCAAATTTTCCAAGAATTACACTTTGATATTAGCTTCGCGGACGCTCTTCTTCTCATGCCTAAGTTTGCTTCAACAATCAAAAATCTGATAAGCAACAAAGAAAAACTTTGTGAAATGGCAAAAACTCCTCTTAACGAGCATTGCTCAGCAGTGCTCTTGAAAAAGCTTCCCGAAAAGCTTGGAGATCCCGGGAAATTTCTCATTCCATGTATTTTCCCTGGGATGGTTGAATGCTTTGCCTTGGCCGATCTTGGCGCAAGCATTAACCTGATGCCTTACTCAGTCTGGAAAAGGCTTTCTCTTCCTACTCTCACTCCGACCTACATGACACTCGAGCTTGCAGACCGTACCATATCCCGTCCTCTCGGCATTGCCGAAGATATCTTTGTGAAAGTAGGAAAGTTCCACTTTCCGGCAGATTTCGTGATTGTTGATTTCGATGCTGACCCACGAGTCCCTCTCATTCTCGGGAGAGGATTCTTAAGAACGGGTCGTGCTTTGATCGATGTATTCGAAGAAGAAATCACTCTACGTGTTGGTGGCGCAGCCATCACATTCAATCTTGATCAGACCTCGAGATATTCCTCCAACTATGACGCTGAAACGGTTAACCGTATTGATATCATTGATATTGCGTCTGAGGAGTATTCTCAAGAGGTCCTTGGTTTCTCATCCAGTGGCAGTCTTTCTACTGACCCGATCATTTCCGACTCTTCCCCTTCCCTCACTCCGTTTGAGGGAAGTGACTTCCTTTTGGAAGAGCTCGAGGCTTTTCTTGCTCAAGATAGCTCAATTCCCGATGGAGTTGATGAAGACTATCTTGACCCGGAGGGGGACATTCTTCTCCTTGAAAGATTGTTAAATGACGATCCTTCACCCTCTCCGTCTCCACAAATACTTCATAAAGCGGAAGTCAAAAATGTTGAAATAACTGAAGACTTTCCCGAGGTTGAGCTCAAGGACTTGCCTCCTCATCTAGAATATGCATTTCTGGAGGGTGATAATAAATTACCCGTCATTATTGCCAAAGACTTAAAAGATGAGGAAAAGGCTGCACTCCTAAAGGTTCTTAAGTCAAACAAACAAGCAATTGCTTGGAAACTCTCCGACATTAAGGGCATAAGCCCGAACTTTTGTACTCATAAAATCTTAATGGAGGATGACTTTAAACCAGCTGTGCAACATCAGAGAAGGGTAAATCCCAAAATCCACGAAGTTATCAAACAAGAAGTTCTTAAACTTCTTGATGCGGGATTGATTTACCCTATATCTGACAGTCCTTGGGTTAGCCCAATTCATTGTGTTCCCAAAAAGGGAGGCATCACCGTTGTCACCAACGAGGATAACGAGTTGATTCCAACTCGTTTGGTCACGGGTTGGCGGGTTTGTATTGACTATCGAAAGTTGAATGAAGCCACCCGTAAAGACCATTTCCCTCTCCCTTTTATGGACCAAATGCTCGAAAGACTTGCGGGGAATGAATACTACTGCTTCCTCGATGGCTTCTCGGGTTACTTCCAAATCCCCATTGATCCCCAGGATCAAGAGAAGACTACCTTCACATGCCCCTACGGAACTTTTGCCTACAGACGTATGCCTTTCGGCTTATGTAATGCACCAGGCACGTTCCAGAGGTGCATGATGTCCATTTTTTCCGACATGATCGGGAAAACTATGGAGGTATTCATGGATGACTTTTCAGTCATCGGGGATTCATTTCAGACTTGCCTCTCCCACTTGGAACAGATGCTTAAACGTTGCAAAGAAACGAATCTGAGTCTCAACTGGGAGAAGAGCCACTTTATGGTCAAGGAGGGCATTGTCCTCGGCCATAAGATTTCAAAAAACGGGATCGAGGTTGACAGAGCTAAAATCGATGTCATTGCCAAATTACCTCATCCCACCACCGTAAAAGGTGTTCGGAGCTTTTTGGGTCATGCCGGCTTCTACCGTAGGTTTATCCAAGATTTTTCTAAGATTGCCCGGCCTATGACCCATCTCCTCGAGAAGGATGCTCCTTTCATCTTCTCTCCTGAGTGCATCGAAGCTTTTGAAACACTTAAGAAAAAGCTTACCGAAGCACCGATTCTTGTTGCCCCCGATTGGGACCAACCTTTTGAGCTTATGTGCGATGCTAGTGATTTTGCCATAGGTGCGGTCTTGGGGCAACGCAAAGCAAAATACTTTCAGCCCATACACTACGCAAGCAAAACTATGACTGAGGCTCAAGGTCATTACACCACCACTGAAAAAGAACTCCTAGCTGTGGTGTATGCCTTCGAGAAATTCCGGCCATACCTAATCTTGACTAAATGCGTAGTGTACACAGATCACTCGGCTTTGAAATACCTATTTGCAAAACAAGATGCAAAGCCGAGGCTTCTTCGTTGGGTTCTCCTCCTTCAGGAATTTGATATCATTATCCGTGATAAAAAAGGAGCCGAGAACCTTGCTGCTGATCATCTCTCACGATTAGAGAACCCTCATCAAGATGTGTCCGAGAAAAAGGAAATAAATGAAACATTTCCTCTCGAGACACTCAATGCGGTTGCTTTTCGTGGTGACTCTACTACCCCATGGTTTGCCGACTTTGCAAATTACCATGCGGGTAACTTCATAGTGAAGGGGTTAACGTCCCAACAAAAGAAAAAATTTTTCAAAGACGTTAAACATTACTTCTGGGACGACCCCTTCCTCTTCAAAATCTGTGCCGATCAAGTCATCAGGCGATGTGTATACGGACAGGAAGCCATTGATATTCTCAAGGCTTGCCATGCTGGACCCACCGGGGGCCACCATAGTCCTAACTACACCGCCAAAAAGGTGTTTGATTCCGGTTTCTATTGGCCCACAATCTATAAGGATGCCCACGAGTTAGTCAAAGCCTGTGATGCCTGTCAGCGTCACGGGAATATTTCACAAAAGAACGAAATGCCGCAAAATGCTATTCAAGTTTGTGAAATCTTTGACGTCTGGGGCATTGACTTTATGGGGCCATTCCCATCTTCTCACGGAAACAAATACATACTCGTGGCTGTTGACTATTTGTCAAAATGGGTTGAGGCAAAGGCCTTACCCACTAATGATGCCCGAGTAGTCGTGAAATTCTTGAAATCCCTCTTTGCTCGTTTTGGAACCCCACGTGCCATCATTAGTGATCGCGGTACTCACTTTTGCAATGATCAATTTGCAAAAGTCATGCTTAAGTACGGTGTTACTCATCGTCTTTCTACCGCATATCACCCCCAAACAAGTGGGCAGGTGGAGGTTTCCAACCGTGGTATTAAACGGATTCTTGAGAGGACAGTAGGTGAAAACCGTGCTTCCTGGTCGGATAAACTAGATGATGCACTCTGGGCCTTCCGTACAGCTTACAAAACACCCATTGGGTGCACTCCATACAAGCTTGTATACGGGAAGGCGTGTCATTTACCGATCGAGCTCGAGCACAAAGCCTACTGGGCCTTGAAACATGCTAACTACGACCTTCATAAAGCGGGTGATCACCGTAAGGTTCAAATCAATGAACTAAACGAACTTCGTGATCAGGCCTACGAGAACTCTGTGATCTACAAAGAAAAGACAAAGAAGATTCACGACTCTAAGATTAAGAACCGAGTTTTCAACGTCGGTGACAGAGTCCTTCTTTTCAATTCAAGATTAAAGATCTTCTCGGGGAAATTAAAAACCCGATGGACTGGACCATTCACCATTGCTAAAGTTTACCCATACGGGACTGTTGAGTTATCTCAACCCGAAGGTCCCAACTTCAAAGTGAATGGTCACAGATTGAAACATTATTTTGGAGAGGACACACCACCCTTGGTTGTCCCGGATCTCCAAACTTTCCCCATGGACCAATGAATTCGGGGATCGAGTCAAGCTAGTGACTCGGTGAACAAAAATTAGCAACATATATGGGTTTTCACCCGTATTTCTGACTTCTTTCTACTTTCTACCACCCTAGTGTGGGGGAGTGGCCATCCCCCACCGTTTCAAAAGTAAATATTTTTCAAAATTCAATAAACATGTTTTGTATGTATATTATGTCATTCAAATCCCGGGCTGTCAGGACGAATTTACTACAGTTAATAATTCACAAGTGATTAGCTAGCGTGGTAAACTTGACACAAGCCTGGGAAGTGTATGTATATTATTATTCATCTTTCAGGCTGTCAGGGCAAATTTATTACAGTTAATCATTCACAAGTGATTAACTTGCGTGGTAAACCTGACACAAACCTGGAAGGTGTATGTATATTATCAAACTTTATCATTCAACTCCCGGGCTGTTAGGACGAATTTATTACAGTTAATCATTCACAAGTGATTAACTTGCGTGGTAAACCTAACACAAGCCTGGGAGGTAGTGAGCAAAAAAAAAAAAAAAAAAAAAAAAAAAAAAAAAAAAAAAAAAAAAAAAATTGTATGTACAGATAAAATAAAGTGAAAAATAGAAATTTCCACAGTTAGAATCGAATATTAGCTTTTCCATTTAGAGATTCGGCATAATAGCCGGGACTTTGAATATTGAGGACAATATTCAGTTCTAGTGTGGGGGGGGAATTCTTACGAATTTTATCACAAAACTTTCCAAGTACCCCCATTTTAGGCCAAAATTTTTTCAAAATTTTTCACTTTATTCCAAAATTTTTGTGGTTATCAATCCGCCAAAGTCTAAATGACAAAGGGATTGGCTAGTCCAGGAGCAAACGGCTCTTGGTAAAGACATCTCAAATCCGTTGATGGCTGGCAGTTTGCCAAAAACTTGCATGGTTCCTCAGCTCCCCCGCATCCTCATAAGCAAATGAGCTGGCTAGCCCACAAGATTATGGCTTGTGGTAAAGGCCGTGAAAAACCATAATTGGTAATCAGCTCACCAAGATGTTGACTTAGTCCATCAAGATGCTGGCTAGTCCAGAAGCAAACGGCTTTTGGTAAAGACAAATCAAATCCGTTGACAGCTGGTGGTTTGCTCAAAATCACACGGTTATCAGGTGTGCCACAGTTCTTACACCTGGCTACTCCAGAAGTGATGGCTTTTGGTAAAGAGTTTCAAATCCATTATGTTTTTCTCAAAAGATTGCTAGGGACTAGCAATGTTTTAGTGTGGGGGATTGATGAGTGTGTAAATACTCATCATTTTTACCAATTCTGAACTGCCAAAACATCCAAAAACACTCAATAATGAATCAAAATAGTGAAAATATCCCAGGAAAGTGTTTTACATGTTTCAAATGCAAAAATACCAAAAACAGATGAAAAACACATAAAGTTTGCATAATTGGCAGTTTCAGTCCCCCAACTTTCAAAAGTTGTCAAATCTAGTCCCTGGAAGTTTAAAATGAAAGGAAAATCATCCCAAGGCAAAGAAAAGTCAAAATATATTCAAAATAAGTCCTTGGGTGATAAAATTTGAGAAATTTACACTTTTACCCCTCAAAATCCAAAATTGGCAAAACAGGTCCCTGGAGTTTGTAAAATTGGCAAATTTGGTCCCTTAGGTTTAAAATAATACTTGTGGTCCTTGTGCTAATGTTTTAATGCAGGATTGGTCCTTATGAGAAATTTTGGAAAAGTTACAGATTTGGTCCCTGGAGTTTGAAAGTTTTGCAGAAATAGTCCCTGGATGTAAGAAATGGAAATTTATCAATAACAGCCCTTGGACTATTCACATTTGGCACTTTTCACCCTTTAATATCTTTTGAAAAGTTGCTAAGTTGAACCCTCTAAAAAATCCAGATTTGCAAAACTAGTCCCTAAATTAAACTTAACCAAACCGGACCTAACTTAAACTAAAACCAAAACCCAATCCTAAACTAAACCTGGTCTGAGCCCACACCTAAGCCCAATGCTAACCTAAGCCCACTCCTAAATAAATAAACACCCCGTATAACTAAACCCAGTCCACATCCCATCTTTGACTTCGGTCAACTCCCAGTCAAACGCTACCTTTCTCCTTCCCTCCCCCACTTCTCCACTTGCAGGTCACCTCCAAGCCACCACTCCTCTCCCACGTGGTCCACCGCCCAAAACCCACACCCCTATACCTACCCTCACATCACAATAAATGCACCACCCTCAATCATCACTAACTCAGAGCCAAATTGCAAAAAATGGTTTTCCCGCCAAATTACGTGGCACCCAATTAGAGGGTTTCAGACCTCAACTTGTGATGGGATGTGCTCAGAGTGTCTCAAAGAACCCTAATTGAGGCTATAAATAGAGGATGGATGCAAGAAGAAGAGGAGTTAGTTAATTTAGTTTAATTTTAAGTCGTATAATTGTCAATTTCAATTTCAGGTACACCCAAGCTATTAAGCAGTGGTAACCTTTTTATTTTGTTGTATTAAACTCAGTTCAGCTATAAAATTCAAGTTTCTCTTAGTAATTCATGTTATGCAGTTTCAATTAATTTTCTATATTTTGCATTATATCAATTGCTGTTTTAAATAGTTTGTAATGGACTCTTAGAACATATAAGCTCCCTTATAAGCTTGTTTAAGCTACTAGTAATAATTTAAATCAGTTTAGAAATAAAAAAATTCAAAATACAAAAAAAGGTCAAAGAAAGTCAAAGTTAAGTGTTCTTGGTGAGCAAGCTGGGAGCAAAGTTAATTTTGGATGGCTTTGGGTTAGAGAACCTGTGGAGGTTCATTAGGAAAGGTTCTCAGTTCTTGGTTCATGGCATAAGCTGGATTGCAAATTTGTAAGCATCACTGTTTCATATTTATCTCTATTGCATAATTTGAGCCTAGTAGTTATTATTAATTGTTGTTGTTTAAATCTGCTTTTTCTTGTTAAATATAGCTTAGTATGATCTCATATCTCAGATTCAAGGTTTAAACCTTTATTTTGCTTCAAAAAATTGGTAGAAACAGTTTTCTAGGGGTGTTTGGATTAGTGTAGAATGCTGTGTAACTTGTGTTGGTTTACTGTTGTTTTGGCATGAACATCTCATATTAGTCCTAAGTAGGATATTTCAAGTCCCAATCTCAGGTCTCAAACAACCAAAGTCAATAATCCACCTCAATCACTTTGACAGATAACTGTCAAGGTTTTAGGATCTCACAACTCACCATTCCATAGCATAAGTAGTTAGTCTAGCTTAATCTAGCTTCTAAATAACTTAGTGTCACTTATTTAATCAGTAGGGACTAATAGAATCTCAAAAAAGTCAAAATATTGAGTTTTAGCAAAAAAAGTCAAAGTTGCTCATTCCCAGTTTTCACCAAACTTACTTGAGGATTTCTAAATTTTGTGATTTAAGTTGGACTTTGAGATTTTGAGGTTAAGTTGACTACCAGCTTATCTTTAATAATATGCCTTCATTTTAGATTTAGCAAAATCATTGTGGGCCCCACAATCCTCCAAAGAGGACTGCAGGGCAACTGCTTCCCCTGTGCAGCAGACCATCCACCCAACACCACCACTTTGGTGGTGTTTTGTGACCAACCCAGTGGTCCCCACACTTAGTATTTAGGTTCACCCAACCCCCTTCCTACCAGGCTTTCACCATTGACCTTTCATTTGACCTGATTCATTGTGGACCCCACTTAACCTTGGTCCTAAAGTTTGTCCCAGTTTCTGAGTGAATACTAGAACCAATCTGCTTATTAGTTGCTTATCAGCTTATATCAAGTGCTTAATTGATCAAATCATACTTCATCTAGTTCATACAACTTATTGGGACCTGTTTTCACCATAGTGGGTCCCACACAAGCTCATTTGAGCTCTTTTTCCTTGTTGGTCAACCAAAGTCAACTGTTTGAAACAAAGGGGTGTTACAGCTTATTTATAAGCTATTTCAACAAGTATTTTTACAAAAGTTTGTTATTTTAATGTGTTTAGTAGTTCTGTAAAAGAAAAATACAAAAAAAATTAGTTTTAAAATAAGTGATAGTTTCTATTTAATTCAAGTTAAGTTTAATTTTCATTTTTAGATTTCAATTAAGTAACTAGTGTTTTTATATTTTTATTAATTACCTTAGATAGTAAAGTAATTTTAATAAATTTTTCAGATTTTTATTTTGTCATTTAGTATTTATTAGATTTAATTTTAATTTTCTTTATTATTAATTATTATCAAATATTAAATAGCTTAATTAGTTTTTATAAGGTTAAATCTAGTTTTTATAATTTTTCTAGTTCTAATATAGTATAATAAGTTTTTAGAAAATAAATTTTGAGATTCTACTGTTCATTTTCTAGTTTTCTTATTTTATTTGTTTAAAATAGATTTAAGTTAATTAATAGATAAATAATTAGTTGTTTAATCTTAAAACATAATTTTAGAGTTTTTATAATTTTGTAGGATTCCAGTGATGGTTAAATAATTTTATAAATTTTATCTTAATTTTCTAAGTTAATTTAGTATTAATATAAATTAAAAGTAGTTTAATTAGTCTAATTAAGTTAAATAGTTTTTAATTAATTACAAAACCACAAAAAGACAAAAATATTATTTTTAATTTTTTTATATTTTCTTTAAGTTCTAATTTAGGTTTAGAAAATATTTTTGTTAATTTTTAGTATAATTTAAATCATTTGTCATTTTTAGTTTAATTAAATTAGATTTTAATTTACAATTTAAATAGTTTAATTAATTAAATAATAGTTTAATATTATTTTAATCACTTTTATAATTTCTTTTTCATTTTTAATTTTAAGTTTTGAAAAAGTGTCAAAAACACCCCCTGTAGTTTCATAATTACCAAAAACCCACTTTTCCAGTCCGATACGTGATCTTAATTGTCAATTTGTGCATATTTCTGCTATCTGATTATTGTGAATATTATATCTGTTTGTCAACACCAAAATAACAGTAGCAATATCATTCCTACATCATCTGGCTACTGTCCTCAGTGCCACTTTCTCATAAACGATTCCAAAAGCACCATTTCAATCTCGCTGGGACTTTCACGACCCGGGGAAACACTACACTATCACCGGAGTATTGATTCTAGGCTATCTTTGACTTGTTGACCTTGGTCAACAATAATAAGACGGTTTAGGCTCAATCAATGGTCCCATACAGAAAAGCACTCTTCACATCCATTTGATACACTACAAAGTCTTTGTATGAAGCATAAGCCAAGAATAGTCTAATTGCTTCTATTCTTGCCACTGGAGCAAATACCTCATCATAATCAAGGCCTTCTTGTTGTGTGTATCCCTGTGCTACTAACCTTGCCTTATTTCTTATGACAATTCCTCTCTCATCTCTTTTGCATCTGAAAACCCATTTTGTGCCAATCACTCTTTTACCATTTGGCAATTCAACTAAAGTCCATACTTCTTGCAGCTTGAATTGTAAGAGCTCATCTTGCATTGCTTCTACCTAACTTGCTTCTTGTAAGGCTTTGTAAGTATTTTTGGGTTCAATTTGAGAAAGGAAACATGCAAACAGGCAATTTTGAAGATCTTTATGACTATTTCTTTGATGCAGAGATCTGGCAAAGAAACTTTGATGTTGTGGATCTTTCAAGGCTTTAGTCATTTGCCTAGTTTGAATGGATGAGTGTGGATCACTTAAGATTTGATCTTTTGAATGATCCTTGTGAATTCTTGTGGTAGGTGTAGGACTAACAGGAATATTGAGTTCCAAGTTAGTAACATCAGCAGCAGCTCCAAATAACTTACCATCAAGTGCATCATTGTCTGTGTCATAATAGATATTTTCAAGATCAGGCATATTTGGATCATCAGGATAGATAGTATCATCAATAGATCTACCCTGAGTGTCCAAATTAGGAGACAAGGAAGTAGCAGTAGAGTTAGTGGGCTTAGAAGCAGAATGTGGTGAAGCAGTAGTTGTATCTTTTGGCATAGCAGTAGAGTCATCTGAGTCAGCAGTAGAGTCTTCTGGCTCAGCAGTAGAGTCTTTTGGCTGTTTAGGAGAGACATCAACAACTACCTTGGGAACTTCAGGAGTTTCTTTTTCTGCTTCATTAGGTATGACAATACCTTCTTCAGTTTCCTTAGGTTTTTCATGAGAAGCAACATCATCTTGAGAGCTTTGTTCCTTCTGAAGAGGTACAAAGGTTGGACCAATCTTCAATTTCTCAATCACAACAAACTCTTCCTGTGGTTTATCAACACTGGCAATAACAGGAACATAGTTCATTGTTTTAGCAAGAATGTCGACATCAAATAACCATTCTGGTCCCTTCCCTGCAGAATTATATGTGTTTTCACTAAACTTGATATGCAGATTCTCCTCCACATGTTTGGTTCTTTTATTATATACCCTGAAGGCTTTACTATTAACAGAGTAACCAACCAAATTTCCTTCATCAGCTTTTTCATCAAATTTGCCTAGCTGATCCTTTGTATTTAAGATAGTAACAGGACATCCAAATGGTTTGAGAAAATCAATCATTGGTTTCTTTCCATGAAATAGTTCATAAGGAGTTTTGTTATGAGGCTTGACTACCTTACTTCTGTTTTGCACAAAACATGCAGTATTCACAGCTTCAGCCCAAAAAGGTACAGGTAGTTTTGAATCAGATAGCATAGTTCTTGCAGCCTCAATGAGTGTCCTGTTTCTTCTTTCTGCAACACCATTTTGTTGTGGAGTTCTTGCTACACTGTACTGTCTAAGTATTCCTTTTCCCACACAAAATTGATTCATCTCACTGTTCTTGAACTCAGTACCATTGTCACATCTGATAATCTTTACCTTGTGATTGTGCAGGTTTTCAACTCTTGTAATGAAAGCTTTGAGTATTCCTGGAGTTTCATCTTTGGTGGCAAGAAAGAATACCCAAGTAAACCTGCTAAAGTCATCAGTGACAACAAGACAATATGACTTCTTATTCAGACTTTTTACAAATACAGGCCCAAATAAATCCATGTGTAGCAAGTGTAGTGGCACAGTATTTGTGTTTACTGTCTTGGACTTGAAAGAAACTCTGTGTTGTTTACCCTTTTGACATGCAACACAAGTTTCACAATTCTCAAAAATCTTTGTAGGCATACCCCTCACAAGATTTCCTTTCACCAATTTGTTCATAGTCTTGTAGTTCAGATGTCCCAATCTTCTATGCCATAATTTGGACTCATCAATAGTGGCCTTTGCAATTAGACAAGTCAGAGCCCTCTTAGGAATAATATTCTTAATATGGTCACTGTATATATTTTCCTTTCTAGGGACCTTCAGTAACACAGATTTGTCATCTGGTAATTGAAAATCAGGAGAAAGAATCATACACTCAGTGTCTGTAAAAAGAACAAAATTCTTTTTGTCACACATTTGTGAGACACTAAAAAGGTTAAACTTAAGTCCTTTCACAAGGAGCACTCTCTCAAAGTCCAAATTTCCAGTTCTCAATGTTCCTATTCCAACAATCTTTCCACCTTTTGGATCATTCCCAAAAGCTACATAACCACCATCAAAAGCCTCAAGATTTTCAAGTTGAGACTCATCTCCTGTCATGTGTCCAGAACATCCACTGTCAACAATAACCATATCCTTAAGCTCATCCAGTAGATTGACCTGCACATGAAAAATAGAGAAATCAGTTTCTCTTGATGACCCAAGCCATTACTGACTTGGATCTGCCCTGTGCATCAGTATAATCAAATTTCTTTAAATCACTTGATGCACTACTATTCTTGGAAACAGTATTTGAAACATTAGTTTTTGGTTTCCAAGTCCAGCAAGCTGAGGCCTTAACAGCATAAAAGTGATTACCAACAACTGTATTTGGAAGATGTTTTGGCTCAGAAGTAAAAAATTTTGTACTAGCAGTAGTTTGCTTGCTAGCAGCAGAGTGCATACTAGCAGCAGAATGCTTACTAGCAGTAGAGCCACTAGTAAAACTAGTTGTTGATTTGAAAACACCATTTGGTTTAGCAGCATAAATAGATCTAGTAGCACCAGATCTCAACAAAACAGCTCTAGGAACCATGTTTCTATTTGGATGTGGGTGACTTTGTTTTGTGACATATTTGTGATTCACCCTTGAATATTGATTCCAAACAGGTCTTTGGTGTTCAGGACATCTACCAATCAAGTGGTCAAAGCTACCACACTTATAACAAGCCTTCTTTTGTAATTCAAACTGGTTACCTAATCTCTGTGAAACTAGGTTGTTGAAGTTTCTTTGGTTACCTCTAGGCTTATTATCAAAACTTCTCAATTGTTCTCTAGGCACCTCATTGTACTCTACCATTCTCCTAGCAAGCTTATTTCCTAACACAGGCTTGACAAACTTAATCTGTTCTACCTTAGGTTTAACCTGAGTAGGAATCTCTTCCTTTTTAACTGTAAGTTTTGGTTGAACCTGTTCTTCTTCACTTTCACTATCAGAATACCAATCTTCTATAATAGGAGCTTCAGGAAATTTTCTAGCCTCAACCTTAGGTGTCTCATTAACACTTGTGCTACTTTCACCTACAGGTTTTTCAATATTCAGCTCACTAATGAAGGATAGTTCTTTTCCTGGTGGAGCAAAAGCACTTTTGGCTGGAGGAGCCACTTCATTATACCCAATTCCACTACCTTTTCTCATCAAATTATTCTCAATAGATTTATGAACTAAATCAGAAGCATATTGTTGTTTTTGTACTCTTACTACATGTTTATCTTTTTCAGCAAGAGCTTGCTCTTTTTCTTTTTCAGCTTCTTCTAGCTTATTTTTAAGAACTTCTACTTCACTATTTTTCTTAAAAATTTCTATATCTCTGAGATTAAGTTGTTCTACATATTCCTTTTCACACTCTTTGAGATATTCTAACCTTCTCTCAACATTTTGAATACCTACTTTATAACCTAAGTTATCAAGTTTTAGATGTTCAACTTCTTTATTTAAACTCTCATTCCTAGCCTTAAGAACTTCTATAGTGTCAGAACAAGATTTAAAAGAACATCCAGATGATTCAGAATCATTAGATACCTCAGAGTCAGAGCCTGATGATGAACCATATGCCATAAGTGCAAAGTTATGCACTTTGGGTTGAACAGCAGCAACCAAAGAGAAATTTGGTTCTTCTTCAGCCATATCACTCCAGTCATATTCTCCCAGCCCATCACAAGCTACCATTGCAGACTTTGATTCTTCAGTCTTCTTTGGAACTTCAGCATTCTTCTTTGGAGATCTACACTCTCTAGCAAAGTGTCCCTTCCTGTTGCAATTGTAGCATTCAATCTTAGACTTGTCAAACCCTGGACTCTCCTTAGCCTTGTATTTGACTTCTCTTCCAGTCTTTTTCCAGAACTTTCTTGCTCTTAAAGTCAACATAGCCATTTGCCATTTGAGATCAATTTCTTCAAGATCATCTGGATCAATATGATCCAAATCTTGATTTATAACATGCGATCTTATGGTAGTAGTAAGCTCAGCCAAGAATGCACATAAAGCAACATCACTGGTAGAAATCTTGTCATTTGAACTAGCAGCAGATACATCAGCAGTAGATACACCATAAGCAGCAGAATGAGTTTCTTGTGTCTCTTTGGATTTTGAAGACACAAAAGCAAGATTTTGTGTACTAGAAGATGAAGTAGAAGAAGTAGCCAATTCAGATTCATACACCCTTAAATTGTTGTAGAGGCTCTCCAACTTCATTGTTTCAAAGTCAGGCTTATTCCTCCACACCACTGTATGCATACTCCATTCAGGTGCAAGACTTCTTAAGAACTTGAGATTCACATCTTCCTGTGGAACAACATACCCAACAAGCTTTAGATGACTAACCAGTTGATTTAGCCTGTTGTATGTGCCAATTATCTTTTCTCCAGGTTCAGAAGTAAAGTTTTCAAACTGATGCTTCAACATATTCTTCCTGGACTTCTTGGTAGCATCATTCCCTCCAAACCTGAATTCTACTGCATCCATCAATGCTTTTCCTGTTTCACAATCATCAAAGTCCATTTGAAATTCATTAGGTATTCCCATTAAGAGAATACTATGAGCCTTGATTTCCAGCTTCCTTGTTGCATTAGCTTCAGCAGACTTAATAGGTATCTCCTTGCCATCAGCACTCTTCTCTGGTTCAGAATCACCATTAACAATCACATTCCACATGTTGAAGTCGATCATGCGAATGTATTGTCTGATCCTCCTTTTCCATAGCTCATACTCAGAAGGATTGAGCATGGGAACCCTTGAAGCAGTCACCATATGAGTTTCATCACCCATCTTATGCAAACGATTTGGAACAGCAAACTTTAAAGAAACAAAATCTTCTTGATTATAACTTCTAGATCACAAGCTCTGATACCACTTGTTGATCCCAGTTGAGCTAATACGATCTTATATAGAAGTTAACTAAAACAAATACTCAAGCTTAAACGCGGAATATAAAAGCTTAACTTAAGAAGATTTAGAATTCTCTTTCAACACTTCAATATTATTAATACGAGCACTCAATAATGCTAGGGTTTTACAACCTTGAAGTGAATAATAATACGTACATAATCTAACCCTAGGATCCTCCTTTTATAGGACAAGGAGTCCTACTAGGTTTACAATACCTTTCTCTACAAGATAAGAATAATCTAAATAGATAAACTATACAAAGAATTTATTCTATAATTATCCTATCGTATACAATGTTAATCCATTCAGCAGTAGTTTCACCAAGCAGATTGTCTTCAGCAGCAGAGTCATTAACACCAGCAGCAGTTTCATTGTAGCAGCAGTATTACTCAGCAGCAGAGTCTCATAGCAGCAGTGTCACTTGGTCAAACCCAACAGTTGCCTTATGAGTGTTGTTGCCTTATGTGTGGATATTAACTTGCAAATGCATGTAGCTATATGATAACTATAATTTATTTGTCCAGCTATATTTTGTAATCACAGTAAATTCGGTTGCCTTGTGTGCTGAGTCTCAAACCTATGAATCTCATCAACATTATGTTGACGTTTTAAGCATCATTTTCAGGTGAGCTTTTTAAGGATAAGATAGAAGGATGTGGATAGACGAGACCTTAGTTGCATTGGAAGTGGTTTATCATCTATGTTTGGATTTATGTTTTGTTCTGGTTATTTTATTTTGTTTATCTTTGGGTATTGTTACAACACTGTGTGTTGGTACATTGCTCTATTTATGTGCATGTAGTTGTTCTCTATGTTGACACCAGGTGTTGTGATGATATCCATGAAGTTACACCCGCGCGTTTCCGCCGTGGCGGGGTGTGACACCTAACATTGAAATCATTCATCCAATACAACCATAAACAAGTAATCAACACATAATTAACATCTAGGTTTCATTACATCTAAGCAAACATAAGATAGATCTAGCCTAGCATGTTGAAATCAAGACAAGTATAAGATATAATCAACCAACACATAGACATATTGATTGAATTAAAAGAAGACTTATCTCAATTGAACATGAAAGGATTCAAGGGGTGAAAACCCTTGAAAACACTGTAAAATATGACCTAGGATTTACAAAGTTCGGCCCTAGTTTTCTCCACACAAGTTCCTCCTTTATGAATGAAAAATAGAAAACTATATATAGATTTTGATAGGTGACGGCGTCAATAACAAATGTCGGACGCCGTCATCTCGCCGCCAAATAGTTTCTCGGACTACCTAGATCTGGGTCTGACGCCGTCATGTATTCACCTTATGCAGGCCGTCACCAAAAATAGTCTTGACGCCCTTGTTGTGACGCCGTCAGGATTTCACTGGGTCGTCATGGTTTTTACTCTTGACGCCGTCATGATCTTCCTCTTGACGCCGTCAGGTACTGTTCTCAGCATGGAAAATTAAGTCTTTGCCGTTTTCTTCACTTTTATGCTCAAAAAACGTCCAAAATGCTTCCTTTACCAGAATTCACTCCCAAAGTACCTAAAATCACAAAAGGAACGATTTAGAGCAATATTTGATCAAATAAATTCAATTTCGGGCTTAAATGACCCCCTAAAAGTGGTTCATTTTTCGCCTCATCATATACCCTTACATTTGAGATTTGCTTGTCCTCAAGCAAATGCGCTTTTATTCTAGTCAAAATACAAGTTAGGGGTCATTTAACACTAATATAAAAGTAATTACAACAAATAATCGTTCCACTAAAGACCAAAGACAAGCACGGAGGTCATATACTAGCACCTCACAAATAGTGTTTAGATACTCACATCTCTCGGGTGTAATAAAGTAATATCACAATATGGAAACGGAAAATATCTCTCACTACCTGTCATAGCAAAATCGATTACCATAGGCTTGGGAAAGGATCAAACCTCCACCACATGGTGTAAGCACCTAAGATAAACTATCAAAGAGGTCTTTTAAAGGGTTGTAACGTTAGGTGTAGGGATATGGAATATACGGTTTTGTTGGATATAGGCAGTCTTTACTGGTGGCGAGTTAATAATCTTGGTCAATTACATATACAATATGGCGTTGCTAAGCCAAGACTAGATTCGACTTAAGCTAATAAATGAAAATAACAAAAACATAAAATAAACATAGAATGAAAAATGATGATAGTCCGTAGGTTTTTCTCTTTTTTTTGTTTTTTTTTTTTTTTTTTTTTTTTTGCATACACTTTTACCCTACTATCCAAAATAATACATCATAGGGGATGAAAATTCCCCTTACACTTGAATTTTTACATACTTTACAACAAACTAATCTAATGACTCGAATCAAGATAATCAAAACACTTTGAGTACTTTTTAGATTAACGTACATATGGGGGTAATGAATGATGTTCTTCCCCATTACTCCATAAAATAAGTACTTTATCCATGAGTCCCAATCGTCGCAAAACAATATGAATAAGGATATGACTCGACTTAGCAACCATGTAATCAATTAGATAATTAACTTAGGGTTTAACAAATAACAATAATGCACTGAAGATGAGTGCATACACGGAAGGCTAAGGCGATTTGGTTGTACATTTAAGTGGGGTGTAACAAATTCTTCATTTAAGTAAGATGCTTAAAGTTAGAAACGAAAAGATAGGCTCGGAGGGGTGTACTAGGAGTTTCGTGTACTAAAAATGAGTACAACGCTAAGGGTGTGGGAAAATTAGTTGACTTAACTAGCCAAGTAATATGACTTAAATGGTCAAGTAATTATGATACGGTTTTAACACAAGGGTGATCCTAATGCCTCTTATCATGTAGTAAATCCTACTACACGAATGTAGTCTCACTAGCGGTCTCGGGATGCATCGCTAACGCAAGTTCTAGAATCTAAATGCTACCGGTACACTCATAAGCACTAATAGTAAATGCTTTTCCTATCAAATCTAAAGGCGAACCTCACATATTTGGGTGGAAAATTTTTCTGAATAGTACGATTTTGTGCTAGTCATACAATCTCCTATCCATGAGACACTTGCTATGGCTAAAGTTTCACTCCTAATGTTGTAAAAAAATTTAAATTTGGCGCTAAAATTGCACTAACAAGTATTTCTCATAGTTTTATTACACATCTACCATCAAACAAACAAACTCAAGCGAAAGTGTATCTATAAGGTGTCATCATTTTACCCTCCCCGTACACTTAGGATGAACATTGTCCCCAATGTTCAAGTAAAGAATGTAAAAGTGAAATAAGTAAAACAAATGATATCAAATACTCCCCTTATTCGCTCGGTATGGATAATAAGGTGGCCAGGTTAGATCTTCCTCCAAGAAAATGAACAATCAAAGCTTCCCTTCCAGAAAAATAAATCATCTTCTTGTCATACATAACCTGAAAAATCTGAGAAAACAGACAAGGCAACCTCGCATAAAATCGGCGGCAATCTACATATGCAAATAAATCCTAGAAAACAAAATAAGATATAATGCTTGTGGAATAATGTTTGCAGATTTCCTGGAGATTATAAAACTAATAATTCAACAAAAACTTTAAGACTCCGTTAGAAAAACAAAACTGGTAAAATTTTCAGAATTTTACACGTGACGCCGTCAAGAGTAAACTCGTGACGCCGTCAGAAGGGATCTGTAGAAATTATTATGTTAAGTTTCCGGAAAATTTCTGGAAAAACTTCATCCTACTTCCTGGAAAATCCTGCAAAACTTCATTATGACTCGATACAAGCATTTGACTCTAACAAATACGAATATACATGTTCACTTAATATTGTGGAGAATCATGATCGGTTTTGTTTCTTAAAAACATATTTGGGGTTTCCCCTTACACTTATCTTTTGCAAAAATACCTTTGGATGAAGTTAAGACTAGGCCAAACAACAAAGTAAAGTATTTCCACTATTTTAGTTTTGAAACATGATCTACCAACAATAAAAATAAAGCATGCATACGGAAGCAAATAACAAACAAACAAAATAAAAATCACACAAAACATGGGTTGCCTCCCAAGAAGCGCTTTTCTTTATTTACAAGTCTTGTAGCTAGACTCAAGGTCATGGGTTATCGTGTGTCACTTATGCTCACATAACCAAGCGTGAGCCATCTAATAGTCGCCTCATATTTCTTATAATCATCTCCTAACTCTAAACATCTGCGATAGTATCTTTTATTCTTTTCATGAGTATATTTAAGCCCTTTTCTCTTATCATTCTCACTTAGCATTTCTATGGGCGGATACCTACTACACTTCTCCATGGAAAAATCCTTGAACCAAGGGTGTGCACGGGGCATTTGGTAGAAAAAATCTTCATCCCCATCCGAGAATGTAATTAACCCATCCATAAGTTTTTCATTGAGGTTGGTCAACCTTTTTAAAGGTTTTCCAAACACAACTTGGGTTAACTTACTATCAATAAATTCCCCTAGATTCTCCATAACCATGAACTCAACAAGATAAACAAAGCTTCCTACAAACACATGCAATGATATTGCCCTAGCAATGATATTATCTCCTTTGTATTCTAACTCATCTACCATGATTTTATTATATTCACTACGCGAGATTATGTTCATTGGGAGAGATGAGTTAAGGTAGGCATTAAAGCTCCTAAATCCAATCTTACAAGGAAATTGCATATTGAATGAACTATCACTCTCAATCCTTGTTCTAGGGTCGACATACCTAAGAGGGTTCACTTCATCTTCCATCCTACCCTCATTAATCACATCACCATCATCAAGATCCTCATCGGAGTCTGAATAGTAAAAAGGACTAGCCCTATGGTCATCATCATGGTCAGACTCCTCTAACTCAGAATTATTGTCAAAGTGGTGGTTAGGCGAGAGGTTAGGTGGGTTCTCATTTTCCACTAAAGGGATTGGGGCGGGCATATGGAAAATCCTACGACGAAAAACACGAATAACAGGAATCAAACGATCAATGTTATGGTTATCCAACGAGATAGTTTACGAACAAAGGAAACAAAGAAATAAGATAGACTAAAGAGAATCTAAAAATAAAAATAAAATCTTACTAGAAAGGAATCTAGCAAGTAGACCTAATAAAAAGAGATTCTAACCTAGACAATAACTATTCCCCGGGCTGCGGCGCCAAAAACTTGGTAGCGTAGGGATTGCACCAGGCTTTACCTCTCGAGGGATCTCGAGAAGCTTACAACCCCCACCAGGCAGTGTACCTGATCGATGTAGTATAGTATAATGACAAGTACCGGAGGATTGATCGTTCAGCTAGGAATAGTGTCGCTAGGATTAGAAAACCTAAAGACTAGGTCTAGAGATGAGGGATGATTCTTTTTGTATTTTTATATTTTTTATGAAAGCAAGTAAAAATCTCGGTTTTGAAGGAGTTGTGCGGAATTAGTTGCTAGTCAACTAACCCAATACTAAAGATGCGATCAAAATAAAATACTAAAATGAAAATAAACTAAATTATACTAAAGTTGTGAGCAATATGTGGGAGAATTGTGTTTACTTAGATTTCACTACTCCCTAGATATCTTTTACATGTTAATTACTTGTTATAGTTGCGTGGATGACGGATTGTATTCCTTAATACCATTCATGGGGTGGCGTACTTACTTCCCCAATCCTATGAGCGCCTACTTCACTCCTATGTCGAGCCGGCTAAGAAGCTCCTAACATGGGATCACTAGAATTTGCTCATGCATTAAATACAACCAATAAAACCTAGTACACCTCGGTTCATGTTTCCTAAGACGTTCAAGCATGTTACACAATGGAGATCTGCCAGTTTTCTTAAGCCTAACATTGAAATCATTCATCCAATACAACCATAAACAAGTAATCAACACATAATTAACATCTAGGTTTCATTACATCTAAGCAAACACAAGATAGATCTAGCCTAGCATGTTGAAATCAAGACAAACATAAGATATAATCAACCAACACATAGACATATTGATTGAATTAAAAGAAGACTTATCTCAATTGAACATGAAAGGATTCAAGGGGTGAAAACCCTTGAAAACACTGTAAAATATGACCTAGGGTTTACAAAGTTCGGCCCTAGTTTTCTCCACACAAGTTCTTCCTTTATGAATGAAAAATAGAAAACTATATATAGATTTCGATAGGTGATGGCGTCAAGAACAAATGTCTGACGCCGTCATCTCGCCGCCAAATAGTTTCTCGGACTGCCTAGATCTGGGTCTGACGCCGTCATGTATTCACCTTATGCAGGCCGTCACCAAAAATAGTCTTGACGCCCTTGTTGTGACGCCGTCAGGATTTCACTGGGTCGTCATGGTTTTTACTCTTGACGCCGTCATGATCTTCCTCTTGACGTCGTCAGGTACTGTTCTCAGCATGGAAAATTAAGTCTTTGTCGTTTTCTTCACTTTTATGCTCCAAAAACGTCCAAAATGCTTCCTTTTCCAGAATTCACTCCCAAAGTATCTAAAATCACAAAAGGAACGATTTAGGGCAATATTTGATCAAATAAATTCAATTCCGGGCTTAAATGACCCCCTAAAAGTGGTTCATTTTTCGCCTCATCAAAAGCATAATTGTACATAGATCAGTCATACAACAATTCATAATCAAATACTAGCATGAAAAAAACCTAAAAACAAAATTAAAATGCAAACAAAGTAAGTAAATGAGATATGCCCTGATTGCCCCCAATAAGTGCTAATTTTTTATCGAGTCACAGCTTGACTCTACCCTATTTAACGTTTAAAAGGGAGATTTTCCCTACACTTAAGATTAAGTGCTGGCGATAGTAGTGATACACACTAAGGTTGCAAACAAGCCAAACTTTTATCAAGTAACTCAAGCTCAAGCTTGAGTTTGATTCAATCGAGTCGAGCTTTTATCGAGCTTTTTGAGCTTTCATGTACATATATATATATATATATATATATATATATATATATATATATATATATATATATATATATATATATATATATATTATACATATTTCTATGAACAACCTGAATGCTAATGTGAATATTAAGGACTTTTTAAACGTGCTCCAAAGTTTTATATAAGCTCTTTGTTTCTAAGTTCATCGTGTATTTTCTTGACTTTATTGATTAGTATCGCTATCGAACACAATATTATGTATAATTTTGAGCTTTTCGAGCCGAGCTCCATATTCGTATACTACTCGAGCCGAGCTCAAGCTTGGATGATTACAGCTCGTTCAGCTATCAAGCCGAGCTCGAGCCTACCTTGTGATTTTCGAGCCGAGATCAAGCCCTGTCAAGCTCGAGCTCGGCTTGGCTTGATTACAGCCCTAATAAACACACTTATGGTGGAAATATGTCACATGAGGTGAAGGTGGTTCCCTTCATCCTAAAACTATCCAGACTATATGGTTTGACGGGCAAATTCAAGCCTTTTTGTCTCCTAGATATATATGTTACGATAGGAAATTGGGAAA
Organism: Artemisia argyi; assembly: GCA_030686995.1. Taxonomy (NCBI): domain Eukaryota; kingdom Viridiplantae; phylum Streptophyta; class Magnoliopsida; order Asterales; family Asteraceae; genus Artemisia; species Artemisia argyi. The sequence continues at coordinate 159,879,385 of CM060697.1, read as the reverse complement.
AGGTTTTGGTGAGGCTTCAGTTCATCAAAACTAGGAACTTCCATCGAACTAAGGGATAGGTTATGATTACAAGCATCTAAGCCTACATCCTCTAGTTGTGTATGGCCCAATAGTTCTACATCTATCGAGTATCCTATAGTCTGTGTTCTTTGATAGTCAAAGTCAGTGTTCTTAAAAGTTAAGTATTTTTGTTCATGGTGCTCATGTTTGGCTAAATCCTCCTCTTTTTTTTTCTTAGGTAGTGACTTAAGCAAACCTATCATTTCATCAAGCTTATGGTTCATTGCTCGGGAGCTTTCCTCAAAAGTTTTGTATAATTGGTCGCTTTTCCTCTGGGAATCATTAATAAATTATCCTAAAAATGAAGGTTGTCGATAAGATCTAATCCACGATGAATGCTCACGTGATTCATAGGTTTTACTAGGTGGTCTATTTGGAAAAGGGGTTGTTTCTTTTAAGGTTTTAGCCAAATATTTTAATCTTTCTAACCCATGAAAACTATATCTCTCCATTTTAAGCATAAAAAAGAATAGTCAATGAAAATTACGAACAAAACACAAAGAAGAGGTAGACTATGAGAAAGCTACAAAAAGAAAAGAAAAATGCTCAATTGATAGGAATCTGGTGAGTTAGACCTAGATTATTCCCTGGCAGCGGCGCCAAAAACTTGATGTGTCGGTTGCATCATCTAGTTTTATGACCTCCTAGGCAGTGTGCCTAATTGTTGTAGTGTAGTATAGGTAAGATCCAGGGGGTTGATCATTCTCTAAGGGTATAGTAAGGTAGGATCGAAGTGTATGACAAATTGGTCTAAAGGTTGAGGGATGCGCCTTTTTGGTATTTTATACTTATTAGAAAGCAAGTAAAATTTTGGAGTTTTGAGGGAGTTTGTATTTAAACTAATAATTAACCTAAAAGGTGGAAAAGTAAATAACAAAAAAAGTAAAATTGGTGGGAACTCTTATCCGAGAAAGATGTATTTGCCTAGTATCATTACTCTCTAGTCGTGATCTACTTATCATATTGAATTGTCACATCTTTGATAATATTAACATAGAATATTCCTATTATGTATTGTGGGTTGGTCACTTCCACGCCTAAGAAATAGCTTAAGTGAGTGGCACCTAAGAACGCCCAAAACACCCAATAACTACCGCACGCAATAAATATCCATAGCAATGAAATTGTAACACCTAAAATCTAAGAACATGTGAAAAGACCAAATTGCCCTTACAAATTTGAAATTTAATTAAAAGCTTATTAAAGTCTCCAAATAAGTTCCAAACTTCTAACAATGCACAAGTTATATATCCAAATAATTTTAACAACTTCATTTAACATTTATACAAGTTACAAAATTACCAAAATACCCCTCATAGGGCCGAATGACTTAATATGTGTTATATTTTGATTTAAATTGATTTTAAAAGATATATATTATCTAAATAAGGAAGATAATTATCACCAAATATTCTCCCACCTATAATCACAAAATTTCTGGTCCATAAACTCCCCTCATCACATGGCATACCATTTTAAAAAGTCAATTCACATCTTTTTCTCCAAAAAAACCCTAATTGCCGATTTAATAAAACACACAAACAATTCTCATAGCCTCCATTCGACAACCCCATCATTCCTCAGAATTTTTCTGTGATCAAACAACATCCAAGAAGTCCTAGAAAAATACCCTTTTGAATTGTTGAAGCTTGGATCGATCGTGGTTTTGATTTTCTTTTGTCAAGCCCTAATAACAAGGTAAATTCGTTTTGATTCATTCGACCTCCACAAAAATTATTTCTTATTTTTCTGGTGATTCTTACATCATATACAACCCACGAAAATTGGTTTCAAGGTTTGAAGATCATTGGTGAAGTCGTGGTGATTTTTGGATTATTTGGCCTATACGCGTAGACAACAATTCGTACAGCTCTTTCCACACGTTCAATTCTTGGTTTGGTATTTTTCTCAGGTCCCTTACATCATATAAACATCAAATAAAATGGTTGGTTCGATCCATGCATGCTCTATATCATATTCGTAAATAAAACCCTAAAAACATGTGTAAATCGTAAAATACACCATGCGATCCATAAGAATTCCAAATACAATTTATTTACACTTGTTATAATGTAATATGATCTGTAAAAATATTGGAAGAATTATCATGGCCTAAAACATTGTGTTTCGTAATTATTTTGTTTTGGTTAAATCGTATAAAGAGAAAAAGAAAATAAAAGTCGTGTGCCCTAGGGTTTTGGTTTAGGGCTGGAAATGGTGTTAATTAATGATATTAATGATTAAGTAATGATTAAAAATGATTTGGATGGATTAGGGTTTCTAAATTCTTATTTTTGTGTTATACGATTTGTATGTAAATGCTTTGGGTGAGTTTTGTAAACTTTAAAACTTAAGGGTTAATTCTGGAACTTAATTTGGGCTGTATACTATTCGACAAAAATATATGATGAGGGTGCTAAGTGTAAGTTTTACATTTAAATGGATTAAAATGTATTTTTAAACTTAATTAGGGTTTGTTTTGTAAATAATTAAAAGAGAGGGACTAAAGATGTAATTTTCAAATACTTGGAGCTATTTTGAGTAATTTAATATATTCAGGGAGTTATGTGTCATTTTGATAATTTAAGGGCATAATATGTAATTAGTGATAATTAAAAGTTGAAATTGTAAATTTAAAAGGTTAAATATGTAACTTTGATAACTTGAGGGACTTAAGGTGTAAATTATGAAAGTTTGAGTATCCATTCGTATAACATCTTAAAATAAGTGCTCATTATGTAAAATGGGTAAGTTAAGGGTTTAATGTGTAACTTTGAATACAAAAAGGTTTAAAGTGTAATTTTGGAAAGTAAAGGATATAAAATGCAAAGTTATGAAACCCCAAGGACCAAAGGTGTAATTATGTTAAAAGATATCTTGTTACCATTAATAATGATTCAACTTTCTAAAAATGGAAACTTTCTAAAAGTGGAAACTTACTAATTATGGAAACCTGCTAAAAGTGAAAAGTTACCTTAAGTGGAAAGACATGTAATTAAGAATGAATTATAATTCCCTTCTTCTCCTCTAGGTGTGAAGAAGGAGAGATCTTGAGCTATTCCTTATTCTGTGCTTGTTTCTATTTGTGCTTTCATAATAAGGTACGGATACTCTGCCTTTTCAGTAAAGGCTCCTATATTCTTCTTATGACTTTGAGCTATGATTCAGTTAAGATTCCCAAAGCCATTGCTATGTTTCCTTCTGTTGTGAACTTCCTCTGATTTCTGTTAAACTTTGATTTGTTAGCTTCTGATCTGATTTCGTTGCTATGATTTCTGACCCTTGAATATCCGATATCTCTGGTTCATCTTTTATGATGATTTGATATGAAAACTTTTTGAAAATATAACTTGATGTTATGGAAGGAAACTGTTTTGAAATGACACTCTATGATTTTGAAACGAAACCATTTTAAAGGAAGGATTAATTGGCTTTTATGAAGAATGTTTAAAGAGGGAGATCTTTGAGATGAAATGGGTAAATAACTATTAAAGTTTTAAATCTATTTTCTCTTAACTCTTTCACATTTTATTTTGAACTTACGAAACTTAATAACGAATCTTTTGAAATGAACCTTTGGGAATGAACCTTGGATATTCTGAACCATTGATATGATTTCTGATATAATGATTTTGAGATGACCTTGAGACATGACCTTGAGATAAACCTTTGCTATATGACCTTTTGTATGACTTTGAGACCTGACTCTTAGTTTGATACCCGAGCCATTTATGTTTCCCTACCTATGGAGGTACCATAGGCATGTCTGTGATGCACCGCTGGCATGACTCATGTGTGGGTGAGTGATTTCTCACGCCGTCCCTTTTTATGATTATTATTATGGCCATTATGACTTTGAGTATATGACTTTGAGATTGACTTTGAGTAAGGGGCGTATGGATTGCAATCCTAGATCTGTTCTGTTTAGTGGATTTAACTATGACTTTGAGTATGACTTTGAGGTGACTGGTACTGTGTGCTATACATGCCTTTCACAATTTCTGGGAGCTAGCTACTCCACTATTATGATACATGAGGACACCCCTCATATTATCTGGTTGCCTGAGAGGTATCCCCTCTGATTGTGTGATTATGACTTTGAGATTATGATGTTGAGATTGACTTTGAGTTTCTGGGCTCGTGGTAGATGACTATCCTTTCTTCTTTCTATTCTATTACTCTTTTATCTATTCTTTATTCTATTTCTCCAATGCACTATATTTCAGTTCTGTTTTATTATCATTGCTTTGTATATGTATCCGTTCACTGGGCTTTTTAAGCTCAGCCGCATTTCCTTTTCCTGCGGCAGGTTTTAGTAGGAAGCTGGGTTATGAAAGAGTGTACCCTTGGATTAGAAGACTTGATAGCAAATCTGGACTTGATAACCTGGTAGATCCTAAATCTTATTTGAAACTTTTGTATTACTGTAATTGTATGCTTTATTATGATCTGATGTGAAACCATTGTTGTGATATCTTTACCCTTGTCGGGTTGGGGTGTTACAATTATGGTATCAGAGACCAGGCTGCGATTCGTAATACATTTACCTTTGACCTGTGTAAGTTAGGACCACTAAGTTTCCACTGTAGGCGCTCGTAGGACAACCTTTGAGGAATTGCCTTAGGATTTTCCCTATAGGAACTAAATTTCTAACCAGTGAGGAATGGGTAGACTATAATACATCTGCTTACGTATATTCGTTTCCGCATCACTCTGATCCATGTTTTTCTTTTGATTTAAGCCTGTTGGAATTACTCTTAGAGATTCAAAACGTATGTTTTGCACCACCTAAGGTTTGAAACCTTGAGAGCATTGAGACTTGCACGGTGACTTCCTGACACAAATTGATCCTTGTCTCCAGACTCCGACTCTAACCTCTGAATCTTCTGCTAACCATTTTGATCTTTTCGGACATTCCCATATTTCCCATGAAGACGATATATCTGATACAATCTGTTACTTGTTTCTTCCTTCTAATGAATTATCTATACCCCTTCAATCATTTTTCCAAGATCGTCAGGCGCTGGCATTATACGTGTTTAAATTTTTCTGAAGTTATGAGTAATTGAGACGTTTATTAGATTCTAGTACTTATTATCGTTTGTGTCATCTTCAGCATCGCACCTCCAACAAACAGCAACTACCGTCGGACGATGGTTTTGCCGACTGGCCAAAGACGAATTGGTAACTGGAAGAGGACAAGCTGGAGAATATGGGTCCCAGCAGGCATGTGGCCATGCCTAATTGAAGAAATTTGACTGTGGTAAAGATGTTTGGAAAAGAGGTACATGTGTATGAAACAGAGGTCACTGACAGGAATGGCATCGTGACAAGGTACCAGGGAAAGTGTCCCCAGTTTGTGGAAGTAGGAGGAAGAGTGCGGGCTGTAGAGAGGAATCATGACAATGAATTTGCAAGACGACCACAGCTACAACCAGAGGGGAACAGAAACGGTTGGCTCAGCGAAGAAGAGGAAGCAGACTCAGATTTGGAATCCACCGCAAGTAACTCTATCTAGACAGGGAAATGGAGCTCAAGCCATGCGTGTTTGTATTATTTGTTTAGGTTTCTTTTGAACGATGATGATGTATGGATTGTGTTAAACCATGGGCTTTTTCCGAATGTGAAATAATAAGGCTTGAGAGAATTTTTGGGAATTATTTTGATATGTGCCTATCTTGATTCTTCTTCCTTTTTAGTCTGTCAAACATTTTGGCTATGGAAGCCCGAATTTTGATTTTTCTCATGATTATCCTGATTTCTGACACCAATTACAAATACCTCCTTAGATTTTCAAGTATTGAAGTCTTTTAGAATCTTTTCGTGCATCAAAGAATGAACCTCACTTTGAGAATGATTGAAAATTTTAAGTTTTCGGAAGAAGATTTCTGATTAACCCACCAGTATGTTTAATTTCCTCCAACTCAGGAACGATCACATGTTTGCTCAAATTTAAGCGTGAAGTTTTCCCTTTTGGGAGTGAATTTTAGAATCACCATCCAAATTTATAGACACCTGTAATAATGATTAGTTACGCAAATGGTACTAGCTAAACCTCTGACTGCTTAGGAGGTTGAAAATTAGAGTTTTGCACGACTACTAGGATAATGGTCATTGTATGACTTAGTAGTAAGATCGGAAACGAAAGAAGAACATAGAGATTATTGGTGAGATGACCTTTTTGTTCTGGAAGAGAAATTTGATTGACGTTCAGAATTCATAGTAGACAACACTACCCTGTATAATGTGGAGACAGAGCTTTCACAAGAGGGACCAAGATCGAAGACCGTTATCGGAGGTAGAAACCAGGTGGAAGAGTAGGAGGAGATGGTTGTGACAAGCATCATCATGGAAGAAGCATACAAGAAGAAGAGAGGAACTGGGATAGTGCTCAATCATACATCATGCAACACGTGAAGATTTCAGCTTGGGCATCAAGACAACCAGACCAAAGAAGACGAACCATTCAACACACAACCTGGAGTCAACAACAACATCATGTACCTTAAAACCTGCAGCTATGTTAGAAGACCTATCGAAGACACGCAGTCTTGTTTCTCTATTCATTTTAGTTGTACTACGATGAATTGAGAGCAGAAGCGGACCTGCAGATAGAGGGATGCACAGTAAGCGCGTCAGAGACTGCCGCTACGATGCCACACTACCAAGAGGAGCTGTTGAAGACCGGAGGAACCCGACTCGAGTTTTAAATTCTTTTAATCATGAGGTAAGATGGACAAGAGTAAACAGACTACCCCAACTTGTAAGAAATTTTGAAATTCGTATTTGAGTGGACGGATTCTGAAGCGGACAGTGTGTTTAAACGAGATGATGCTGTAAAGGATTGACGCTATTGATGACGTACCTTAATTTTGAATGACATTCTCGGATTTCTGTTACTCTTCGAGTAATTTCGTTCTCTTAGTTATATTGTTTGATTCTGGTGACCTTTGAGACTGTAGTCGTACTAGGTGGATTAAGATAAGTGGTTTTGACTCACGACTTGAGATAGAGGATGACCACCATGAGGGCATGTTATGTGAGACTAGTATTATGACGCCTGATCAACGTGATAATACTGACGTCATATAAAGTGCACTTGTTGTGGGCATAGGATACCTTGAGGAGTGCTTTAGAGAAGCCTTGGATTTCTTTCCGTTGGCGACTATCCGCGATATAGTGAGACTTTAGGTTCACTCTACCTATACGTTTGATATGCTGTCCTTGTCATACGATTCGATACGTTTGGACTCTCGACACGTGTTTTGCTGATCTTGCAAATTTCTGATAAGAATCTTAGGTTCCATTATGAAATTTCTGCCGTTGACGATATCTAACAATATGCTTTTTGTCCATATACGTTTCGCATTCGTTGAAGTTGTTCATTATGATCTGCTATGAGTAAAATATGTGATGGTGGACTTTGAGGAAATGAGACCTGTTTGTTTATGAGAATACCTTTGGAAAGTTATCTAAAAGCCGAGACTATCTGTGAAGCTGAAGAGTTAAACCTTATATCACCTCATGTCTACTACAATTCAATGTATTCTCATCTGATTCACCGATTCAATTCGATGAAAAGCTTATGTATTTTTATACCTCTTCCTGGAGAATTCGTTTATCATCCGTTATGTTTGGTACATTATCCTTTTGATTCAAATTCAATATGATATGCCCTTCTGAGAAATCTGAAACTATTTTGACAATAGTTACGAGTCATGAGAAACCATTTGGGTCCAAAGATCTTTTGGAAGAACCTCCCCGAGCGTGAGAATGGTTGTGACGACCTGTTACGGTTTACTACGACTTCGTCTAACTTTGCGATTTCAAATTTCGAGGACGAAATTTTTCTTTTAGAGGGGAAGAAGTTGTAACACCTAAAATCTAAGAACATGTGAAAAGACCAAATTGCCCTTACAAATTTGAAATTTAATTAAAAGCTTATTAAAGTCTCCAAATAAGTTCCAAACTTCTAACAATGCACAAGTTATATATCCAAATAATTTTAACAACTTCATTTAACATTTATACAAGTTACAAAATTACCAAAATACCCCTCATAGGGCCGAATGACTTAATATGTGTTATATTTTGATTTAAATTGATTTTAAAAGATATATATTATCTAAATAAGGAAGATAATTATCACCAAATATTCTCCCACCTATAATCACGAAATTTCTGGTCCATAAACTCCCCTCATCACACGGCATACCATTTTAAAAAGTCAATTCACATCTTTTTCTCCAAAAAAACCCTAATTGCCGATTTAATAAAACACACAAACAATTCTCATAGCCTCCATTCGACAACCCCATCATTCCTCAGCATTTTTCTGTGATCAAAAAACATCCAAGAAGTCCTAGAAAAATACCCTTTTGAATTGTTGAAGCTTGGATAGATCGTGGTTTTGATTTTCTTTTGTCGAGCCCTAATAACAAGGTAAATTCGTTTTGATTCATTCGACCTCCACAAAAATTATTTCTTATTTTTCTTGTGATTAATACATCATATACAACCCACGAAAATTGGTTTCAAGGTTTGAAGATCATTGGTGAAGTCGTGGTGATTTTTGGATCATTTGGCCTATACGCGTAGACAACAATTCGTACAGCTCTTTCCACACGTTCAATTCTTGGTTTGGTATTTTTCTCAGGTCCCTTACATCATATAAACATCAAATAAAATGGTTGGTTCGATCCATGCATGCTCTATATCATATTCGTAAATAAAACCCTAAAAACATGTGTAAATCGTAAAATACACCATGCGATCCATAAGAATTCCAAATACAATTTATTTACACTTGTTATAATGTAATATGATCTGTAAAAATATTGGAAGAATTATCATGGCCTAAAACATTGTGTTTCGTAATTATTTTGTTTTGGTTAAATCGTATAAAGAGAAAAAGAAAATAAAAGTCGTGTGCCCTAGGGTTTTGGTTTAGGGCTGGAAATGGTGTTAATTAATGATATTAATGATTAAGTAATGATTAAAAATGATTTGGATGGATTAGGGTTTCTAAATTCTTATTTTTGTGTTATACGATTTGTATGTAAATGCTTTGGGTGAGTTTTGTAAACTTTAAAACTTAAGGGTTAATTCTGGAACTTAATTTGGGCTGTATACTATTCGACAAAAATATATGATGAGGGTGCTAAGTGTAAGTTTTACATTTAAATGGATTAAAATGTATTTTTAAACTTAATTAGGGTTTGTTTTGTAAATAATTAAAAGAGAGGGACTAAAGATGTAATTTTCAGATACTTGGAGCTATTTTGAGTAATTTAATATATTCAGGGAGTTATGTGTCATTTTGATAATTTAAGGGCATAATATGTAATTAGTGATAATTAAAAGTTGAAATTGTAAATTTAAAAGGTTAAATATGTAACTTTGATAACTTGAGGGACTTAAGGTGTAAATTATGAAAGTTTGAGTATCCATTCGTATAACATCTTAAAATAAGTGCTCATTATGTAAAATGGGTAAGTTAAGGGTTTAATGTGTAACTTTGAATACAAAAAGGTTTAAAGTGTAATTTTGGAAAGTAAAGGATATAAAATGCAAAGTTATGAAACCCCAAGGACCAAAGGTGTAATTATGTTAAAAGATATCTTGTTACCATTAATAATGATTCAACTTTCTAAAAATGGAAACTTTCTAAAAGTGGAAACTTACTAATTATGGAAACCTGCTAAAAGTGGAAAGTTACCTTAAGTGGAAAGACATGTAATTAAGAATGAATTATAATTCCCTTCTTCTCCTCTAGGTGTGAAGAAGGAGAGATCTTGAGCTATTCCTTATTCTGTGCTTGTTTCTATTTGTGCTTTCATAATAAGGTACGGATACTCTGCCTTTTCAGTAAAGGCTCCTATATTCTTCTTATGACTTTGAGCTATGATTCAGTTAAGATTCCCAAAGCCATTGCTATGTTTCCTTCTGTTGTGAACTTCCTCTGATTTCTGTTAAACTTTGATTTGTTAGCTTCTGATCTGATTTCGTTGCTATGATTTCTGACCCTTGAATATCCGATATCTCTGGTTCATCTTTTATGATGATTTGATATGAAAACTTTTTGAAAATATAACTTGATGTTATGGAAGGAAACTGTTTTGAAATGACACTCTATGATTTTGAAACGAAACCATTTTAAAGGAAGGATTAATTGGCTTTTATGAAGAATGTTTAAAGAGGGAGATCTTTGAGATGAAATGGGTAAATAACTATTAAAGTTTTAAATCTATTTTCTCTTAACTCTTTCACATTTTATTTTGAACTTACGAAACTTAATAACGAATCTTTTGAAATGAACCTTTGGGAATGAACCTTGGATATTCTGAACCATTGATATGATTTCTGATATAATGATTTTGAGATGACCTTGAGACATGACCTTGAGATAAACCTTTGCTATATGACCTTTTGTATGACTTTGAGACCTGACTCTTAGTTTGATACCCGAGCCATTTATGTTTCCCTACCTATGGAGGTACCATAGGCATGTCTGTGATGCACCGCTGGCATGACTCATGTGTGGGTGAGTGATTTCTCACGCCGTCCCTTTTTATGATTATTATTATGGCCATTATGACTTCGAGTATATGACTTTGAGATTGACTTTGAGTAAGGGGCGTATGGATTGCAATCCTAGATCTGTTCTGTTTAGTAGATTTAACTATGACTTTGAGTATGACTTTGAGGTGACTGGTACTGTGTGCTATACATGCCTTTCACAATTTCTGGGAGCTAGCTACTCCACTATTATGATACATGAGGACACCCCTCATATTATCTGGTTGCCTGAGAGGTATCCCCTCTGATTGTGTGATTATGACTTTGAGATTATGATGTTGAGATTGACTTTGAGTTTCTGGGCTCGTGGTAGATGACTATCCTTTCTTCTTTCTATTCTATTACTCTTTTATCTATTCTTTATTCTATTTCTCCAATGCACTATATTTCAGTTCTGTTTTATTATCATTGCTTTGTATATGTATCCGTTCACTGGGCTTTTTAAGCTCAGCCGCATTTCCTTTTCCTGCGGCAGGTTTTAGTAGGAAGCTGGGTTATGAAAGAGTGTACCCTTGGATTAGAAGACTTGATAGCAAATCTGGACTTGATAACCTGGTAGATCCTAAATCTTATTTGAAACTTTTGTATTACTGTAATTGTATGCTTTATTATGATCTGATGTGAAACCATTGTTGTGATATCTTTACCCTTGTCGGGTTGGGGTGTTACAGAAATCCCTAAGACATAGGTTTCCAACGAGCCATTTCCAATGAAAAGCATCTTATCCACTTACTACTAAGTGAAGAACACAACGAAGACATTCAAATTTCAAGTGTTATTGAGTCATCACAATAATGTGTCTTTCATTTTCATTTCTACTTTCTAGCAAGTGAAGAACACAAATAAGATATTCAAGCTTCAAGTATTGTCGAATCACCAAAATAGGCAAACATGAAATTATTACCACCTCATTTTACATATCCACCTTCAGTCATCAACTAACAAAACTCCTAAAAATTCCATGATTTCCAATCATCCATCTTTGTCAAACAATATATTTAATCTAAACCATATTTGTCAACCTTTTGGCATCACCTCCCCTTTAAATTCACGCTCATCCTTCTTCCTTTTTCTACGTTTGTAAAAGAACGTACCAATTTCATCTTCATTTTCTTTTAACACTTTTAGAGTATATATTTTGGCATATTTCGCCAAAATATGTCGGTCGAATCTTTTCATTGGGTCCTAATCATTGCCATGTCTTAAGCATTTGTCATAATATTTTTTTTGGGGATTTAGGTTGTTGTTTTTAAAACAATAATTGCATCTGTCAAAATTTTATTGCATATACCTTAGACATCCATATCTTGTTCCCTGATTAGTGTCATGCATATATCTATCATCATCATTATGTATTTGTGCATATTTTCTACTAACTTTACCTTGTAGCACTTTTCTATTTCTTGATTTCTTGGTGCCCCGAACAAGGGGGAGCATTGGCAAATGTACAAGTCATTACGTTTCTAACCATTAATGACATCTACACATTTCTAGATATGTGTACTTCATCCCTATATATATATATATATATATATATATATATATATATATATATATATATATATATATATATATATATATATATATTGTTGCACGAAACTAACTCTTGATGTAGGTTAAGAGTTGCAATTTATTTGATCCATGGCTCCGCTAGAGTCAAGTTTCAAGGGATGTCAATGTTTTAGAGGTTGATAGAATCAAGGCTTCACTTACAATGATGCAAGCTCGCATTTTTATTTCAAGGGTTGAAGTGTAGTAGAAGTCTCGTCTAAGAGTCCACCTTTTTGCTTCGACAAAAGGGGGAGAAGAAGTGTAAACAAGTAACTTATACATTTTAGTGTGAGTTATAGTTTACATATTTTGCCATCATCAAAAAGGGGGAGATTGTTGGCATAAATATAACGATATTTAATCTAAACATCCTCTTCATGTTTTGATTATGACAAAGATGTAAGTTACAACACATAACGTAAAGTGCTTAAGTTACTCGTGATCACAAATCATCTATGCATTCATACGATAACATCTCTCGACGTCTCAAGTATGCTTCAACAATAAATAATTTTGCATCCAATGATTAATCACTAAAGGTATGAACAGACAAACTTTATTTTGTTGAATGATCAAAGGAATTTCTATTTTTACAAACCTTACATTTTTTATAAAATGGGACAAACATTTCTAAACTTATACAAAATATTTTTGTATTTATAAGAAATGTTTTATTCAAAATAAATATTTTGAATTCAAATTTTCTACCCAAACACAGCTAGAAATTTCAGAAAAAAGATTCCCCAAGTAAAGACAAATGGAGGAGCGTCAAAAAATAGGGCGGACCCCTTAAAGTTTAAGGGGGTCGGCCACACTTTAAGGGGACTGGCCCCGCTCCTCAGCTTCTCAGCTTACCCATAAATACTGGACTGTTTCCTGGCATTTTTTTCTAACTTTTTCCACTCCCAACTTTCTATTTAAATCTATCTCATACATCCTTCTAAATCCTTTGATCATTTAAAAACATAAAGCTTTGTTTCTAAATGATTCAAGCTTAATTCCTCAAGTGCAAGAGAGGAATACTTCTTATCATCAAGTCAAAGAAGTATTAGAGTCTAGTTACTATTGATGTAAAGATTTAGAAGTAAGTTATGTAAGTATATGTAATAAGTAGATCAAGATGATCTTACTTAGTAGTGAGTCAATAGGTCTGTAAGAAGAGGAGTGTAAGAAGTGGTGTGAAGTCGTGAAGATTAGTAGTGGTGTGTATAGTCGTGAAGATGTTGAATTCATGAAGTCGTGATAAGTTGTGATTGGTGTGGTGTGATCAAGAAGGAGTGAAGGCGGGATGTAGTGTCATGGTGTGCATTAGTTGTGAGGTGATAGTAGTTGTGTAGTGATCGAAGTCGTGTCGTGAGTTTGGTCCTAGCTAGCATTAGGACTCGAACTTTTGCTTAGTGTCGTAAATTGGTGTAAGCAAAGGTGTGTACGGTTTTCTCCGCCTAAAGGGAGCTTGTTTGAGTAGTGTTGTGAACTCTCGAGTTGGGTACTCAGGGAGTGGAGTAGGGCGAAGAGGTGCTTCGTGACCGGACCACTATAAATTATCGTGTCCAGTTAGCATTTTCTTTCTCTTATCTCTTTTCATTTATTCTCGCATTTATCGCTTTATATTTATTCTTGCAAATGTGTGTTAGTTGTTGCTTATATTGTTTTGATGTTGATATAAATTAATATTGTGATTCTGTGTTTAGTTATACGATATGATCTAATGGATTTAGATGTATTGTTCACACTTTTCATGTTCAGTTTAACTTAATCGATAATTTGATACAAAACATTTTAAGATTTTAAAAGGAAAATGTATTCACCCCCCCCCCATTACGATTTCCACAGAGTATGCTGAGTTGGTTGGTTGTGACGGAGTCAGGACCAAATAGTGATGTCGTCACTTTGATTTTTTCTAATGTAGATCTTCTCATTATCTTTGCGTGAAAATTTGAATGTTCCAAATTCGATTTCGTATGAAGTTATGACGAAAACAAAATTTAGTACTTAGCACGCAAGTTGTGACCACGTCACGATCTGTGTCCACATCATAGAAGGTGGTCTCCGAGTGGTCCCAAAAAATCAAAAACTTCACTTTCGAGGCATACCATGTCACGGATCCCGATCACAAGTTTGAATTTTGTCTTTTTCTTTCATTTTTCTGCAAATGAGCCTGAGTCCTGTACATTTCCAGCAAATCCATTCCAAAAGACCTTAAATCTAAATAGAAAGGATTTGGGGCGATAAATGTTACAATGTGCATGAATTTAAGACCTAAAATCCAAGTGATTTTTCCTCTTACAGGGTAGTTTGTCCATTAGGCAACCCAACTATTTTCAGCAGTCTTACATGTACATAATTTTCTCCGCGTCTTAGGTATAAGAATTTGTAGTTGGTTTCATCTAGGATTTCTAAGCGATTTTATCTGACTCAAGTGTACATATTTTCCTATATGGTTAGCCAGTTGGGTATAGAAAATCATAGCTAGTGTTCCTCTAGGCCTCACACATTCTTAGTATGTTTATATTAAACTATAATTGCTCATAGACTCGTATTTTACTGTATTATGCATGATTGTATCTTTTAAACGCATTTATGTTCTATGCTTGTATGGATAGGTGACTGACTGTCAGCATCATACCTCTCCTATAAGCTACTCCGAAAGGATTGGATAATGTTGTTGTTGTTGTTATCTTTTTGAGATGTCTCGATTATGTTATGTATATCAGAGTCAAAGACTCGTCATCCCACGTAACTCGGAAAACAGAAACAAAAACAAAAAAACAAAATAATAACAATAATAATAATAATAATAATAATAATAATAATAATAAACCCTATCCATTCACCCATTTATAATTTATGTCTATAAAACATTTATCAAAGTTGGGAAGATTTAAATGGGATTAATAGGTAAGGAAAAAGGTAATAATAATAAAAATGCTATTCGGCATCCTTTTTTAATGATGAGCTTAAGCTTTTTTTTTTTTTTTTTTTTTTTTTTTTTTTGTTTCCTCTTCTTCTTCTTCTTAATTGGATGTATTTTTTGACTAAGAGTACTAGCTATAAGTCCTGTACACGCACGAGGTTTACACATGAATCAAATTTATTTTAAAATTTCAGTTTCGTATATTGACATATAAGAATTTATCTGTGAAAATTGTGATATAAGTACAACTAATAATTGTTCATGATTTTTTTATTATGTATTAATATCTATTACAATAATATTTTGTAAAAAAAATTGTTGGTTGAAAGATTTTATTTTGTTTAACTGACATAGATGTTGAGGTTGAGGTTGATGTTGTTGTTTAACTTTAACAATTCATATTATATTGTACAAAATATGAGAGTTTAGTAGCACATAATCAGCACGAATAAGAGATCATATCAGTACACTATCCACGGGACACCTTTCATAGTGAGGGAAGTTCTCTTGATGAAGTTAAAATATGTTCCGTAAAGTATTTGAAAAATGTTTTTCTTGATATCCATATATAAACTTTAAATAAGAATTTCATAAGTCATTGTTATAAGTACGATATCGTATATTTATTTTCATATTACAGTAATCCGTGCTTACATTTAATCTTCATATTCCCGTTAACAATAGTTTATCCGTTTTTAATATTAAAGCCTGTGTACTAATAAATTAAACTTTTAAAATAAATAACTTGAGTCTTTATTTAACGTATATAGTAATATATATATATATATATATATATATATATATATATATATATATATATATATATATATATATATATATATATATATATATATATATATATATATATATATATATTAATTGCATGAATGCCTAAAACTAATACTATTAGTTTTTAAATATTTAATATATATTAAAACTAATTCTTATATTTACAAAATTTAGTAATTTTAGTAGATGAAAGTCTGACAATAATACTAATACTCATGTAACTTTAAACAAAGCTCATCTTATAAAGTATACGGGGTATAAAGTGTAAGGGTTATTTGTTCTTTTTCTAAAGTTATTAAAAATATGAAAACTTGTAATTTTACATTTAACTCTATATAATTTATGTAAAATTCAACCACTAAAGCTTTATTAATAATTTTCTCTTTTTTTAAGTTTTTGTTTTCACAAATTTGACACAAATATTTTTAGTTGTTTTTTACTCAATCAAATTTTCCCACCAAATTTTTTAAAGTTCAACCAAAATTAATTCAATTTTGACTTTCTATTGACCAATCATATTGCTTGATTTTGCCTAGGTGACAAAATCAAGCTCTTATGTTGGTCTGATTTTTTTTCAATAAGAAAGATTTTGCAAAAATACTACAACGGTAATGCAACAAAGATTAAGCGGATAAGGTATTTTTCATGTTAAGGTTATAATCGGGAGAAGGTGGGTCTTTATGAATCAGATGTCCACTACCTAACCGGGTCGTTCCGTTTCCCGACCGTTCCTTGGTCATGCTCAAAATTTACCTAGTGACATTCGAACACCTCTTGTCAGAAATCAGGATAATTGACTGTTAAACTGTCTGGTGGTTAAAATTGTGATACAATATATTAAGAGAATAGTTATTTTACATACTAAACATTCCTTGCATATAGAGGGACTCATTCCCACCATCTATCCAAAAAGAAATCAATAACTGAGATTAAAAGTATTTTAATATTTTGTCTATTTTTTATAATTTAAAAATCTTATAAACAGTTAACTGTTAAACAAAACAAAGTATACCTTTACGACCAGCATTTATTTATCTTTCTAAATACGGGCATTTTGATATACTTTTGACAAAAAAAAATTTTGTTTTTTTCATGTTTTTTTTTTACATTTTTCAGGTTTTTTCCTTTTTTTCTTCATTGTTGAAAATATAACATAAGAAATCACATGTGATTAAACACTAACTTGATATTCTAATAAAATCACATGTGATTTTATAAATTATAGTAGTTCATTTATGAAAATCACATGTGATTGAGATACGTGTTGAAGAAATCACATGTGATTTTATTAGAAATATTCAAATTAGTTTTAATCACATATGATTTCTTATGCAAGTTTCAACAGCGAGAGAAAAAATGTTAAAAAAATAATAAATAAATAATAAAACCGTGAGAAAAAAAATGTTGAAAGTATATCACAGTGCATATCTATATAAAGATAATTAAATGCTCGTCGTTATGTTATATTTAGTTTCATTTAACAATTAACAGTTTAAGAGATATTAATATTTAAAAAAAATGATGAAAATGGGTTTGTTAAAATGTTGGATTTAATCTTATCTATTTGATCAAATGGAGATGAATGGTGGGATTGGTTTCTTCGTATATTAATAAACCTTGGTATGAAAATAATATTAAATTATACATTAATTATAAGGGCATTTACATACATCCCCATATACAAAACATTATTTACATATTTTTCCAAATCTTATTTTAATAGTATTGTACATCATATATGAAAATTGTGTTTGAGAAATTATGTAAATATTGATGTGTACATAAGATAAGATGTATGTAAATCCCCCTTAATACATGTTAGGCTGAAATGTTATGATTGATTTTTCCCCTTGGTTTTACTAGAATTTTCAAATCATGCTGCAAATCTATCATCGGATTATTCTAATACGGAGTATTTAAGTGTTAAATATATATATAGAAATAAATGTGGTCAAAATTTGCATACCCCGTTGGCAAATGGCAAATGCGTTTGTTTTTGTTTTGTTAAGGTATAGAAAAAATGTTACAATCAAAAAACATTTAAAAAAAAGATGGAAGAAAAGCATTGCATTACATTATTGTTGATTTAACAACCAATCTAAATATAAATTACGGAGAAATGCGGACTGACTTTACGTGTAGCTATCATAATTCTTACTTCCTTAACAGTAAAATAATGATATACCCACAAATTTTCTTTTTTTTTTTAAATTAATTAAAAAAAAAAAAAAAAAAAAAAAAAAAAAAAAATCTTTAATCATGCATGCATTTGTAAAGCATTGTAGTACATTATTGATTCAGCAGCCATTATAAAGTTATAAATAATGAGAGATTTGGTGACTGCTTTTAACATGTAGCTATCTTATTTATTAACAGTTAAAAACAATGTCATGTCATATAAAATTCTTTAATCTTCCATGTGTGCCTTTATTTAAATTCCAAAGTTAAAGAAGTAGCATTAGAAAAATAGTGTATAGTCATATTATTAATGGGTTGTTAAAGAGTAGGGAGCAACAATACGTAGTATTGTTTAAGTAAAAGCGCAAAACTATAACATCTCCGATGTTATTATGTTAGTGCTAGATTTGTACACTTACTTTTAACAAAAACTTGCATTTTTATTTTTGTTGAAATACGTACAAAAATAAATTAGAGACACAACTATGTTACATTGCAAAACATCCGAATGAACTCGGCATAAATAAGAATAACACTTGGTAAATGGATGTACACTTCATGTGTTAATAAGGTTTCAAATTCTAAAGTACTTATAATTGTGTTCACTCGACGTAATATAATGTTTAGCAGGAATATCTTTTTTTTACTTTCTAAATGTTATCAACTCAATTAGCGACCATGCAAGAAACATAGAAAGGGGAGTTTTGGATGTAATTAAAATTTATGAACTGTGGTTTAGGACTACGTAATTACGTAGGCGTGGTCTATACAAATTAATCCAAGTGTTCTAAAACAACAACAAAAACAAAAGTAGCCCAGTAGTTTTGAGTCTTGTATCTTTAAAAGCCCAAATTAACAGAATAAAAGCAATGTAGTTGAACCTAAACTCCCTCAAAAAATTTCACGCCTAAAACCCCAGCAACAAATTTGTAGTAATTTTTTTTTTTGTCTTACTCGCTTGCTGCTTTGTTATTGCTTTGCTTTGTCTTTGCTATGCTATCGCTTTTGCTTTGGCTTCGTTATTGCTTGGCTAGGGTGTTCACAAATCGGGTAATACCCGCATGAACCCGAAACTAAAACCGAACCTAATAATATTAAATAGAATATGTAACTAAACCGAATTTTTCATAACCGAATCGAACCGAATTAAATATTCGGGTTTTATTTGGATAATTTTTTGGCGAAAAAAAAAAAAAAAAAAAAAAAAAAAAAAAAAAAAA
The DNA here is from genome assembly GCA_030686995.1 of Artemisia argyi. Taxonomy (NCBI): domain Eukaryota; kingdom Viridiplantae; phylum Streptophyta; class Magnoliopsida; order Asterales; family Asteraceae; genus Artemisia; species Artemisia argyi. Next base: position 159,860,095 of record CM060697.1, on the reverse strand, counting down.
AAAAAAAAAACCGAAACAGTCCGCAAAAAGAATTTACATAAATATAGATAATTTTTTATAGGGATTTGGCCGTACAATAGCAACATACTTTCCAAAGTGTTTCATTCTAGTATGTGTACTTTTTTTTGTCCCACTCAAAGTAGCGAACTTTCAAGTTTTGTACCAATCTACCCCATGGAACTTGTATTACCAGCTAAACTCAAATTTTTCACCAAAAACACTGCCACGTAGGATTTCCACTAAATCCTTATTATAATAAATACTTCCCCTATTATTTCTTTCCCAATTATAAACCCTAAATCAATTAAAACCTAAAATGTCTTCCTCCTCCAATCGAAGTTATCGCCCACCACCACCAACACATTGTGAACATGATCAACCAGTAATTAGACAGACTTCGCGGACAATTGATTTCCCTTTAAGGCGTTTTCTTGGATGCGTTGAGTATTATAATGTAAGTTATTTGTACATTGCTTAAAATTGAAAGTAATAAATGTTGATATTAGTGATGTGTGTTGTTTGTACCATATAGGGTTCAAAATGTAAGACATTTTACTGGCTAGATCCTGAGTTGCCTAATGACTATTACAAACAAGATGTTTTTAAGTCGATTCAAAAGGAAAAACGTTTGAAAGAAGACAAGTACTCATTCAATGGAAAAATAAGAGATTTGGAAAGGGAGATTGACTTTCAAAAATCAACTATGGAGAAGGAAATGTTTCTGCTGCAATTGGAGTTGAAAGAAAGCAAGTCTAGTGTGGTTCTTTTTTAAGAAAATTGTTGTTGTTTTGTGTTTGGTTATTGCTGTTATGTTGTTGTCAAAAATGTGAAATGAAATGCTTGTTACATAGGTTTGATGTAATGACTTTTTATGTAATGAAATGCTTGTTATGGGATATATGTGTGGCTGCATTTACAGTTGTTGAGGTATTTTGTTTATGTGATGCAAATTGCTGAGATAGTAATGGGTAAAAACAGAATAAGTCAACAAGTAAAAGTCAATGGGTTGAAACCTAAATGTGTCTAACAACCAGCCATTAATGGCATTTACTTTGAAAACCTAATTGCCCCTATTTATACAACAACATTATACAGTCAAATAATAATCTAGGTCACACAATTCCAAAACAATGAGCTCTACTAATCAACCAGGTATCTTTCTAACTCATCATCTTAAAAATTTTGTGGTCCATTCTCTGAATAATAAGTGGTCCTTTTACTGATAATGAGTATTGTTTTGTTGCATAAGTGATAACCATTTCAAGCTCTAACTCATCACCTATGTCAAGCTCTGAAGATGAGTTTCAAAATCAACTTGGGCTGATTACTTTCCACCTAATTGGAAATTCAAAGGATTAACAAAGTCAGAAGCCAAAAAGTCAAAAGGCAAAAATGTTGAATCAGTTCAACAAGTTCCTGGTAAAAGGATACAAGTGTTAGGTCTTGCTAATAATGTTACTTGGGATGCAATAAAAAAGAAGACATTTGGAGTCAAAAAACCATCAGGATAATGGTTATAACCCAATGATAATATATGTGTCTTAATCTTTTGGAAGTTTATGTATGGGTTATCTGTCTTTGTATTGTCCTTATCTATCAATGAATATGGACCTAAATGTTTCCTTATCTATCAATGATAATGGTTAATTTGGTGCAGTTGCATCATTTATGCAATGCATTATTGCTGTAAAGTGAATACACAGTCAGAATTGCATTCACAAATGAATTATTGATCTAAAGGCACTAAAATAGGGCCACAATAACCTTGGATTCATTACTAACATTAAAAGAAAATTTGTGGACATATTGTCACACAATCCAAGATAATGTTTACTCCTACCAATCTACATTGTTCACTGGAATTACGCCTACCAACACATTGTTTAGTACACAAACAAGACCCAATTGTCAGTATTTTCAATGTTTACTACAACCCAAGCTATAGGAAACATTTGATTGTTTGCGTCTCTTCCCATGCCTGTCAAAAGCTCACCTCTGCAAGTACCTTTGAGAAAACACCCATCAAGACCAATGACCTTCCTACACCCATCAGTCCATCCATCTTTCATAGCTTTGAAGCAAACATAAAACCTCTTAAAGTAGGTCTTACCATTGTCTTTCTCCTCCACATGAATATAACATGAAGAACCAGGATTAGTGTTCAATAGTTGTTGCCTGTAATCATATAACCTACTGTAATGCTCAATCAGCCCACCTTCATGATCAAATAAGGCCCTTTGTTTTGCCCTTTTACACTGGCCAACACTCACATTGATGAGATATTTCTTCTTAGTTAGTTCTTTAAGTGCCCTATAAGTAATTGTGGGATCCTGGATCACTTTAAAAGCAAACTACTTGGCAAGCCATTTAAAGGTTACCAAAGAGCCCAAATCAAAGTTTCTACAACATGTATGTTCTGGGATCAGTGCTTTGATCTGAAAAGAACTGCCATCTTGCACCCATGATGCCCAAAGCCTAAATGAACAGCCATCCTTCTTAGCCTTCTTCTTTTTTGTCTTTGTCTCAGCAGCCTTACCTTTGCCCTTTTTAGATGGTGATGCACCATGCACAACTATCTGTTTACCTTTTTTACCTGGTGATCTTATAATAACAGCTTTACATTTGCTTTTCTTAGAAGGTGTTCCTATCTGCACACCCTCATCTTTCCCTTTCCTAGTTTTCCAGCCTCCACTTCTACCCTCATCAATATTCCTTCCACATAGAACCATCAAAGTTCTGTAATAATTTCTTTTGTACCACAAATGATATCCATTAGCCACCCCATAATTGGTTAAACATTCTTTGAGTTGTTCTGGGTGTTCAAACCTCAAACCCAATGTAGGTTGCATCTGATTCCATGGAACACTAGGGTCATGTTCTGGATAAATTACCCCGGGTTTAACTTTATAATTTGCATCCACATTCTCCTCATCACTATCTATATCCTTAGGAGTAGCTTGAGTAAATTCAGTAGGATCAGGATTCTCAATATGGTCATTAATAAAGTTTCCATTGCATAACTTATTAAGAAATGGGTCTGAAATAGTCCTATTTGGTATGTCTACATCTTCTTCTCATACTGCATCATCATGGCCACATCCTTTAATATCTTCCATCTCACCTATCTCATCATCATCTGAAACCTCATCAGGACCTATCTCATTTTGTAACCAATGGCTTAAATCATATCCATGATGTTCCACATACAAATCTATTTCCTTTTTATTCTTAAAACCTAAGGCAACAAACTCTGCTAGGTCATTATCATCCTTAATCTCCTTTAAACCATTACTTAGCTCTCTACCAGGAATAAGAAAGTAAATACCTTTAACGGGGAACTGACATGCTCCTGATATCAACTTCGACAAAGGAATGAGTGTCATACCAATGAAATCAATGTCGGGTATTTTCGATACATCACCTTCCTCATACATGAGAGGCGAGGGAGTGAAGGTTCCATCATGATAGAAATTTACTGTTAAACGCATTATATTAAGTGTTAATTGATGGATTAGAACATTTGACTAATATGATGAAATTAGGGTTAGGGTTTGAAATTGGGGGAAAGAATGAGCGGGGTAATTGTGGAGTGTTTGGGGTGTGTGGGATTATTATACGTTTTTTTTATTAAAAATACATGCCACGTATACCACTAACCAGTTGTCAAACTTTTTACCCGGTTGCCAGTCACCAAATGGGTAGATTGGTACAAAACTTGAAAGTTCGCTACATTGAGTGGGACAAAAAAAAGTATACGTACTAAAATGGAACACTTTGGAAAGTATGTTGCTATTATACGGCCAAATCCCTTTTTTATATATTTATTTACAAAACAATACCATTAAAACTCTTTACTAGTATAAATATAATAGTTTTTAAGCTTGAAAATTTTTTTGGTATTAAAAGTTTTATATATATATATATATATATATATATATATATATATATATATATATATATATATATATATATAAGGTTGGGATCCAATAAGAAGAATAATTAAAATGAGAATGGTAAGAAGTAATTCTAGCCACACATTTTTATATAGGAGGAAAAATTTGAATGAAGATGCATCTATTTTTGTAGGTGTATCTAGAATGTGTGGTTGTGGTTACTTTTTATCCTTCTTATTTTAATTATTCTTCCTATTTGATCCTGACTCTCTCTCTCTCTCTCTCTCTCTCTCTCTCTCTCTCTCTCTATATATATATATATATATATATATATATATATATATATATATATATATATATATATATATATATATATATATATATATATAGGGGGACTTTATTTTCAGAACCCTGTTAAGTGCGGTAACTGCGAGAACTCCAATTTTGCATTAGAAAACATGCATATTCACATAAAATATGTATGTTTTCTTACATACACCTTAATACACATGCCTGCGTATTAAGGTGTATGTAAGAAAACATACATGTTTTATATGAACATTCATGTTTTTTAATGCATAATTGGAGTTCTCGCAGTTCCCGCACTTAACATGGTTTTAAAAATAAAACCATTTTGCATTGATTTGTTGCACTTAAGAGGTTTTTATATGAACATGTATGTTATGCATGTATTTGTATTAAGGTGTATGTAAGAAAACATACTTGTTTTATATGAACATGCATGTTTTTTAATGCAAAATTAGAGTTCTCGCAGTTCCCGCACTTAACAGGGTTCTGAAAATAAAGATACACTATGTATATATATATATATATATATATATATATATATATATATATATATATATATATATATATATATATATATATATATATATATATATATATATACTTTAAATACCAAAAAAATTCAAATTCGTTTTTCGGTTCTGCTCAAAAATAAATACTTCCTCCGTCCCATTTTATAAGTCCATTTCTGAAAAGTCAAAGTCTTTTTCTTTAGAGTTTGACCGTAATTATTTTTTTGCGTGTTATATAATACTTGATACAAAATATATAAATTGATTTGTGTTTTAAATGTATTTTCATTGGTACACTTTTCATCAAGTATTATATAACACGAAAAAAAATAATTACGGTCAAACTATGAGGAAAAAGACTTTGACTTTTCAGAAATGGACTTATAAAATGGGACGGAGGGAGTAAATAAATAAAAATAAAAATAATAAAATAAAATAAAAACCAAAATACCCGATAACCAAAATGATGAACACCATACTTGAAACATCATATAATTGGGCCAAAAGATATTTATCTATGCGTTACGAGTAGGGATTCAGTGAAAAGTAAATTAAAATAAGAAGTGGTGAGAAGTGACCAAAATCACACATTTGATATGCAACGACTTGCATTATATGCATTTCTATTAATATTGATGCAACATCTTGAGTTTCGAAAGTTAATTTGATGTATAGATGATGCAAATTGATTTTCATGATTTCGGCACGTGTAGAGGAACAAAACACAAGAGAAATCATGAAATGCATCTATTATACGTATATGCATCTGATTAAAAGCTAGAAACATATTATGATGTGTTATAATGCATCTAAGATTATAGGGATGCATCTAATTTAGATTGGTGCATCTCGGATTTGCGGTTATAGTTATTCTTATTCCTTCTTATTTTAAGTAATCTTCTTATTTGATCCAAACTCTATACGTTATAAGATCCGTACCTTAGAGAAAATAGATTGGAATTATCTACACATTAATTGAAATTCCAATGTTAGGCATGTGAATTATAAACGTCAGTCATCTTATCTTACTATATTATAAAGCATTAAGGCTTACTAATAATAGAAACTCTTAAAATTAAGCGGTCCAAGTCATAAAGCTAAAAGTACAAGTAATTAAAACACATTTTCTAACATTTACAAGTTCTTAAGCTCAAGGTACAACTAATTAAAATATAAATACTAATATTAGATACAATAAATAAATCATTATGTACATTAAATATAATTAATTAACTGGTTAATAAATAAAATTAATATAGTTATTAAAACAACTCTTACATAAAAAATACAAATTATCAAGCATATTGTACAACCAACTTAAACACAATTCTTACATTAAATATCACTAATACAAATAACAAAACACATTATACAAATATTCAAACCCGAACGGCCAAAAGACCAAATGGGCTCGAGCCCGAACAGGCACGGGCCAAACGGGCTCGAGCCCGAAGGGGCACGAGCAAAACCAAATTTTTAATATCCGTAAATTATTATCAAAAATAACATAATAAATTAAAATACTTGATGCATCGAAAAATTTTGTTTCTTGATACTAGCCGCCGCAATGCGCAGTTACCCTGCTAGTTTTCTCAAATCAAATATCATCCTGATTAGTTATTTTACATGTTGATTTCATGAATATTTATAAACCGTTCCATTTGCGTAGCTATGTAAATTACGTGGATTTATTATTATTATTATTATTATTATTTTAGAAGGCAAACTTTTTGTAACAAGAAAACAACAATTCGGCCGAAGTAGAGGTGCAAACCGGCAACCGGTTTTTTTTTCAACCGGTGGTTAAACCGGCGACCGGTTTTTGACAAAACCGGTTTTCTAAAACCGAACCGGTTATACCGGTTATGGGTTTTTACCCCATACCGGTTTTTTACCGGTTTTATACCCTGTTTTATCCGGTTTTAAAATAAAACCGGTTTTAACCGGTTTTATTTATTTATTTAAAAAAAAAATAAAAAGGTTACCGTTGAAAAAAAACCGGTTTTAACCGGTTTTTTTTTTAAATATAACCGTTTAAAAAAAAATAAAAAAATAGCCGTTGACCGGTTTTTCCGGTTTTTTTTAAGTTTACCGAGGCCAAACGGCTCTATGCCAATATGACCATTTTTTTTGATTTTTTTGAGGGTTTTGGGGAGTTTTAAGGCACTATAAATAGAGATAATGAGTTGGGGTTGAAAGCACATTAAAAATAATTTCATTTCTTTCTCTAATCTCTCAAAAACGCTCAAAAATCGCTATTTCGCTATAATGGAAAACTCACAATCACAATCACAACAAGCTTCCACTACTCCCTCCGTTGCTACTAGCAATGTCCGAAAACAACATTACACAAACGATGATGTTGAACATGTTAGACCAACCACCCGAAAAGGTGATTTGTGGGCTAATTTCGATATGTGTGTTATGAAATATGGTAATGTAAAAGCGCGTTACCACAAATGTGGGCATTTTTATAGCACCAAGTCTAACTCTACACTTAGGAATCATATTGGTAGTTGTAAGGCGGTTCGAAATGATAGTTCGCAAGGTACTATCGGTTCGAATGGTCAAGTTTTTATATATGATGCGGATGCGCTTCGACTTGCTTTTACGAAGTTTGTCATTCAACAAGGGCTTCCATTCAACCACTTCGACAACGTCAAGCTAACGGAGATCATCAAAACGAGGCTACAACCGCGGTATCAACATATAAGTCGTACTACTCTTAGAAGTGATGCTTTTAAATTATGAAAAACGGCTAAAAAAGAAATAATTGAAGGTTTTCGTCAATATAAATATGGTGTTTCTATAACTACGGATACTTGGACCGCACCACATGGTACGGCAAATTCTTATCTCGCCGTTACGGCTCATTGGTTTAATCCCGAATCTTGGTTATTAATGAAACGGACAATCGCTTTTAAATTATTTGGTTATCCTCATACGGGATGTAATTTAAGAAAAATTTTGCATGACACTTTAATTGAATATAATTTAGATGATAAAGTTTTTACGATTTCACTAGATAATGCATCAAATAATACTAGAGCTATGGACTTGTTAAAATTACGTGTAAAACCTATTTTAGATGGTGCTTTTTTTCATTCCCGTTATGTTGCTCATGTTATAAATTTATCCGTACAAGCGGCATTAAAAATATGTGATAGTTTATATACGAAATTTAGGGGTTTATTAGTATTGATATATAAATCGAGCAACGAACGACAAATAAACTATAAACGTTTTCGTAAAATGTGTAATGAAGAACCCCTAGGACCTTGCCTTGATAATAATACTAGATGGAATTCTACTTGCATAATGTTTGAAAATATATTACGACAACGTGCGACTTTACAAGCTTTTAATCAAATACTTATTAATAAAAATATGTCCAACATAATACTAAACGACCATGATTGGGATCGACTAAATGAATTAACTATGTTTTTACAAGTTTTTAAAGAGGCAACAACTATATTATCGGGTGTTTATTACCCAACTAGCCCATTAGTTTTAAAACAAATTTATGCTATGACGGAAAAATTATATGATTTAAAAAACTCACCTTCACGAATGTTTAGAAAAATGGTTAAAATTATAAAAAAGAAATTTATAAAATATTTTGCTAGTTTACCTTTGGTTTTACTTGTTCCGCCGCACTTAATTCATGTTTAAATGTTGGAGGTGTAGAACTTTTAATAAAAAAAATAATGGAAAATTTAGACTTATCTTTTGGGTTAGACGGTGATGACGTGGGCTATATAGAATCTCAAATTTTTAGATTTAACGATCATTTTCAAAAATTGTTTGGCATTTATGCAGCAAAATATGGTCACCAACAAAACCCAATTGTTGATCAAATGCGGGCCGGATCGTCCCAAATGACAAGAGATATTAATATAAACCTTTATAATTCTTTATTTGAAGACGCTACAAGGCGTCAACGATCATCGGCCCCAACAAGCGAATTGGGACAATATATGGCTACAAACTTTTTAAGAACTTTAAGTCCCAATGAGTTTGCAAACTTTGACATTTTGGCTTGGTGGAAAGAAAGGGAAATTCAATATCCGGTTTTATCCGCTATGGCTCGTGACTTATTAGCGGTCCAAGCTTCGACGGTAGCTTCCGAATCGGCCTTTTCGGTTACTGGTCGAATTATATCGGATAGAAGGACAAGACTAACATGTGAATCCGTGGAAGTATGTGTATGTTTGAAAGATTATTTGGACGGAGTAGATAGGATACAACATGAATCATCGTTGGAAGGTCCAATATTAGATAAAGAGATTGAAGAAGGTATAATAAGAGAAGAATAAGAAGCGGGGATATCACCTTCGTCTTCGACTACGAATACCGAAGGCGAATTAGATGAAGGTGAGTTTGAAGAATTTGAAGTTGAAGATTTAGATGTACAAGATTTTTTGGAAGAAAATGATCTTGATGACGACTTGAGTGACTAGTTGAGTATAACGGGTGATGGCAATGCCGAAGCTCGATATACTTGATTACACTAATATGTTTTCGGGTGATGGCCATGCCGAAGCTCGCAAAATGTATTAGTATTCATATGTTTTTATGATTGTATTGTTTAAATAAAAGTTATGATTGTATTTTTTTAGTTGTATAATTGTATTGTTTAAATAAAAATTATGATTGTATAATTGTATTGTTTAAATAAAAGTTATGAGTATATTGTTTAATTATATGTTTGATAATTAACAAGTTATAACCGGAAAAAAAGGAAAAAAAAAAAGAAAAAAAAAACGTTCGAAGTTTTTAATAAAATTTCAAAAAAAACGAACCCGGTAAATAACCGAAAAAAAATCCGAATCCGAACATTTATAACCGAAAAAAACAAACCGGTAAAAAACCGATTCCGAAAATTTATAACCGAAAAAAACAGATTCCGGACATTTATAACCCAAAAAAACCGACTCTGAAAAAACCGAACCGAACCGAAACTGGTTTTTAGAAAAACTGGTTTTTTGAAAACCGGTTTTAACCGGTATATTTGCACCTCTAGGCCGAAGCCATACAAACCATGTAACCAAATACAAAAAACAAAATCTTCACTCATATCGGCCCAACAATACGTGAGGTAAAAAGAAAGTAAAAAAATCACAGCTATTCTAAAAGATGCTTACTATCACTAAGAGGCTTAGATACCAAAACAACCACACCGGTGTTATGCTGATGTGGACCAGCGTTATCGTACCACCTTATCTAATTGTGGAACTTGAACATTTGTTTATTTTATTTTATTTTTATTTTTATTTTGGGAAGGGGAGGGGGGGGGGATTTATTTTGGAAAGACCCGAATCGGATATTTGTTTGTATCCTCAACTAAATTAACTCTAAAAACTATAATATTTACACTAGTGGCTGCAAGTTGTTTTTTTTTTTTTTTTTTTTTTTTTTGGGGGGGGTGGGCGGGACCCTCCCTTACCCCTAAAAAGTTCCGCCACTGGCCTCACCCAAAAAATGCAACGGTGTTACATCTCAAGTTGCCACAGCAACTCACGTTGTAATATGGTGCTTTGTTTTCTTTTTAGTTTTTTTACCCGATTTAATGGTTGTTTGGTGTGTATTTTGATAGTGCGTGTGTGTATGTTTTTAGAGTGTTTGTATAGCGTGTGTGTATTTTTAGTATGCATTTTGGTGTGTATGTTTTTGCAGCTTTTCAAAAGGAAGAAGAAAGGAAGTTTCACTTATTTACATGTTTAGTCCTTGTTTTCTTTTCATCTATTTTTGTGTGTTTTTTCAAAAGTAAAACAAAGAATTAAATTTTAGTTTTGTAACTTTTTTAAAAATATTATTTTATATTTTAATTTGATAATTGAAATAGTTTGTTATGATAAGGGGTTACTTTTGGTGTGTTGGTATTAAAATGTGGCGGTGTTATGGTACCTTGGCCTCTAAGGCTAGTGATAATAGGAACCAACATCATTATCGCCAAATTAGTGCAATGTTAGTTTCTCTCTTTACAACTAATATCACCACAAATATAGTGTAATAACACAACCAACATCACCTTCAAAACCTACCTCACTAAATACAAATATATCCACAAAAACCAAAATCACACACAACCACATGTTCCACAAGTCGGTATTCACCACAACCAACTTCTTCAACTTAGAATGAAGGACGCGTCTTTGTCGGGTGTCCCTAATAGTGGAAGACACATCTTCGAGGTGCCACGGAAGCAAAGCACGTGTCTTTGCAAGCTTATTATTGCTAGCTAATAAGGCCTATTGGCTCGGCTCATTTGTTTAGGTGATCTGTTTAATAGTTAGGGTTTCGTATTTGTCTTTTCTATTTAATGTCTTGTAATCTTCATAGTCAGTTGAATCTGATCAATATTTTGATCATTTTTCCTCTGATTTTTACATTGTATCGATCGGAGCTATAAAAACAATAATAATAAAATAAAAATAATAAATAAATAAAAATCCGCTTGGTTGGAAATCAGTTTGCCATTTATGTTCGTGACATTTCGTTTGTTCATATGTCCTCGTTGTCTACTATTCAGTGTTTGACATGACGGTTTGATTGAATTCCTCTATTGAAACTTCGAATCCTAAGTATTGATTGGATCCACAAATATGCGCATGGTGATTTCGGTTGAATGGAATTTGAATTTGGTATACGTGAAAAGCATGTGGAATTCTTGAACAATTGATATGCATATTACTTTATTATATATTCGGCTGATTACTATTTGTTAAGTATTTGATTGATTTTGCCTTCGTTCATGGTTCTAGTTTGTATTGTTGTGGGCTTAGTTTTTAGGCTAAGTTTGGTAGATTTGTTACGAAAAAAAAATAAAAAAGGTAAAGCATAGCATATTGTTTTGTTAGTGTTTAGTGTATTTTGGATTGGTAAAGTAGGTACGATATCTATTCAACCAATCTGATGTTGCTTGGTGATCATGTTTTAGTTTCGATGTTCGATGGTTCGTGATATTGAAATTTCCGTTGGTATTGATATTTATTCGGGTTATAGTTAATTTGTCCGGTATTGGTGTTTGTGATGGTGATGTTATAGTTTTAACTAATCCGACTATGTCTTTAGTAGATTTGTATTGCATTTTGGCATCAACAATATGTTGTGGTTTCGCCCAGTTTTGTCTAATTACACATGTGGTTCTGCATCTAGTTCCGCCTGGTTTTATCTGAATCTGTTTGTTGCATCTGTCTGCCTGAATCTGCTCTCTGTCTACCTTTGTTCGGACCTCTCTACTGAATATGACTGTTTATTGCATCTGTCTACCTGAATCTACTCTTCGTTTACCTCTGTTTGGACCTCTCAGCAAATCTGCATCTATTTGTCTGCATACGCCTGTCTGAATTTGTATTTGTCTGTCTGAAGCTGCTATGTCTGCATGTTCTACTCTCGTTCATCTCCGTACTTGTGTTGCTCTGCTCTGAATCTACATCTGGGTTTGTTTTGTGTTAACTTTGGTTCGTTTGTTTTAGACTTGGCCAATTTTGCGTTGTTCGTACTTAGCAGTTTGGATTGCATCGGATTGAGACTCCGTCTAGCACTAAGTTTGAGCTCTGGGACACTCCGAATCTGGGTGTTTAGATTTCAGTTTTAGTTTACTTTGTGTATGACAAACTCCCAATGTTCACCGCTGCGACATTGTGAGTTTAAGGCATGATGTTTGCTAATAAAGCCTATTGGCCCAGCCCACTTGTTTAGGCCCGTTTAATAGTTAGGATTTCGTATTTGTCTTTTCCATTTAATATCTTGTGATCTTCATAGTTACTTGAATATGATCAACCTTTTGTTCATTTTCCCCCTCATTTCTACAATTACCACTAGTCTAAAAGACCCAGTCTGCCTTCTGGTATACATATGAAATAATTTAGACCAAATGTGCCCACCGGGAAGGAATGTATTATGTAGAAAATAAGTGTGACGCCTTACATGGATACTAATATACAGTATACCAAGAACAATATGATGTCACCTGAAAATATTGAAAATGAAGATTAATAGTGAGAAAATAATAATAATAATAATAATAATAATAATAATAATAATAATAATAATAATAATAATAATATTATTATTATTATTATTATTATTATTATTATTATTATTATTATTATTATTATTAGAACCATAAAATTTACATAAAGTTGGATGAGAGTCTAGACACAAGCTGTGCTCCCACTCCTTTCTAAATACAAAAGCATACTCGATAAAAAATAAACACCACTCTTATCATTATTGGAGTGGCTAATGGCAATATACTTAATACGTGAAAGTGTGTCCAAGGCCTCCGTATCGAATTCGCCAAATGTGAAAAAAGCAAATGGTATGAACTTGTATCTGTTGTCCTCATTATTGGTCGCATACTTCCTCTTTTTCTTCTCAACAGCATTGTGCAAGGCTACCCCAGGAGCCCATGAAGTCGCCCCACTACCAGCAAATGGAGAGATTCCAGTCACATCCAAGCATGCATATTTACCTTTGAGCCAATTAAATAGTAACAAGTCTGCAGGTTGTAGCTTCTTCCCTTCCTCTAATAGGAAACCCATTGGAGCCTCCTTACGCACCATGATCACAACCTTGGAGCATATATCAACAAGAATATCACGCACCATTGGTCCATACGATTCATATCCCAACCTTGGTGCCTGAACTTCACACCAACATCACAAGAGCAGTGAACCGCATGATCTCCCCATTAGTCCATACGATTCATATTACAACTCGGGCAAAGGCTACCTTCAGAGAACATATGAGTACGCATCACAAGATTAATATTATTATATGCGTACGCATCACAAGAGTATTTAAGGTTAATAATTTACACTGTTAGGTGGGGAAATAAAGAGTCGCCACAACTAACTTTATCAACGCCGCATCACTTTCTCTCTCCATAACTAATTTCACCACCAACTTAGTGTAATAACAAAAATAACATGGTTAAAGAAGGAAAAAATGTAGGAAATCCATTTTTTAAGGTTGGTGATCTAGTTATCTCGAATAGTAATGATGATGAATTCCCCGATGACTTCAATAAAACTTCTAGTTTTATGGCATTTGATGGTTTTAAAGGTGGTAGTAGAATGGGCATGAGGAGCTTATTGGAACAATGGAAGGAAGATACCCATTACCAAAACCCTTACGATGATGATGTACCACCCCCATTTTCACAGACCACAGCGGATGTTAGGTCAGAGGTATTACCTCATGGAATCATAGTCACAATAATAAAAAATGACTCGGAAAGAGACGTTTTTATAAAATGAGTTATCATTCATTAAAATATCAGAGTTTTTATTAAGAAGAAGTCCTCACATGAAGCTCCCTACTATTGTATAATGCTACCAACAGAATACCGTTCGGGCCATCATAATTCAGAAGTATATAACTCCTCACACGAAGCTCCTTACTATTGTGTTAGGTTATTAGGTACTAGATTTAAATATATCGTATCACCGTTCGGGCCATCATAATTCAGAGGTCATATTGTAGTAAACGTTTGAGGAGCCAGGGCACTTTAAGTCGTAAACCAAGCAAACTCGTCAAAACGAATACACAAATGAAACCCCTCACATGAAGCTTCCTACTATCGTGATACATTATATAAAAAGATAGTACTTTTATTTATTAGTTAAATACTTCATTTAAACCTTAAGGTTTATAAGTTGACACTTTTTACTCTCTAAGTTTATATATTTACAAAATCTACCCTATATTATATATTAAGTTTTAACTTCCTAGATTATTCAAATTTAGTCCTTATACTTATATATTTTAGAGTAATGATAGAAATGACCCCTAGACTTATAAGTTTTCAAAAATTACCATTTATACCCTTAACTTTATAACTTTTACGAATCTAGTCCTAAACGTTTATAACTATATTAATTTTTATCCTTAGGTTATATAACTTGGCAAAATAGGTCTTTATACTTAGTACTTATAAGAAATGTCAAAAACAGTCCCTAGACTTAGTATTTTCATAAAGTTACCATATATACCCGTATGCATGAAAACTATTGCAAAACTAGTCCTTTTTCCATGCAAATTATATTTTTATGAAACAAAGAGTTTCTTAAGCTTATGAATTATTAATATTAGCTTATTAGTGACCTATACCAGCTTATAGCTTATGAAAAGGGCTTATAGCATGCAAATAGCAATTAGTCTAAAATTAGGGTTTTAAAATGAAAAGGCTTAAAAGAAAATGATCAAGGCTTAGGCAAAGGTTCTAATATGATCTAAGGAATCTTATAACTATCCTAGGTCAGTACTAAAGCTATTAGAATGAGTGTGGGGGCTTACGTGGTCAAAAGTGAGGCGTTAGGGGTGTTTAAGGTTTCTCGACTAGTTTTCATTTCGACAAGGGTTCTAGGTCTAATGTTCTCGACTCTTGGTCTTACTAGGGACCTTATACTACTACTAGGACCAGAGTATTTGAGGTAGAGAAGTGAAATGGGATGGTTTGAAAGAAATGGAGGTCGAGGGGTATTTATAGGGCTCGTTAGCCCTATAAGCTAAGTAAACTTGGAGTAATGGCCAATTTAACGTGTGGTGGTGATTTAGGACAGGAGGGGGTGACTAAGGAAGGCAAGGGAGTAGGTAGGGGCTGGAGAGGCGGTGGTAGGGTGTTTGTGGTGGTGATTTTTCCATATAAGGCATTAAATGACAAGTAGCTTATAAGTAGCTACATAAGCTACTTGTATGCTACTAGGGAGGTGTTAGGATGCTTTCTTAGGGTGACAAGGAGATGCATAAGCTTCTAGGTTAGTAGCTTGAGGTGCTTGAGATGCTTGAGGTGGTTAAGTTTAGTTGTGTACTAGTTTAGGTTTAGCTTAGACCTAGTTTTTCTTAGTAAGAGATTAGGGTTTATCCTAGATTTTAGTGCCTAGATTAGGATCCTATGAGTTTTTAGTGACTAAGATTAAGTCCTAGGAGGCTTATACTAAGTGGTGGTAACTTACGGTAAAGATTTGGGATAGTTTAGACCTAGTTCCGGGACTTTATGACCTATTTAGGGTTTTGTGCATAAGGGACTTGTACCTAAGCTCTAGGAGGTTGTAATAGGCTTTAGGGGTGCTAAGGTATCCTAAAGTTGCTAAGGTAACTCATATATAAACCTTGAACACTTTCAAACTAGTTTAGATAAGCAATCAAGGTTTTAAAGATAACCGTAAACACATAGGGTTCAATTAGGGTTTCTGATATATATAGTATACTAGAGTGATAGATTACTTAGTGTAATGATGTTTAGAATCTAGACTTGACATACTGGGGTGTTTACATGATGTAAACATAGTGGTGTTGGGCATAGGTGGATACATGAGTAGGTCTAGAGAGTCATGCATGTAATGAAAAGCAAAAATTTACCTGTGAAATTACCTTGTGGTGGAAATAATATTGATGAAATTTTATAGGTTATTACAGATGAGTTTGATGATTGTGGTCTAACCGATGCTCAATTGAAGTTTGCCAATGCTTATGACATTAGTCTCCGTGGTCAGATTAGATATTTTGTTTTTATCTTGTTTTACATAAGTATGGCATGTCATTTCTTATGTTTGGTCACTTAAACACAAATATACCACATAAAAACCAAAATATCACACACACAAAATACACCACCTCCCACAACTCGATCGTCAGCACGACCAAGTTCTCCCATTTTTGTCCTGAGATGTGTCTTCGTATGCCGGGTGTAGTAACGAGCACGTGTCTTTATGGGGTGCCACCTAGGCAAGAGACGCGTCTTGTGTCATATAGAAAGTGACATAAGACACTTTGACGTAAATTAAGCAAATGGTTATTTTGTGTTAAAGAAAACGCCTAACAAGTTTAATATTTATACTCGAAGTAAAATCTTTTATATAATAAAATAATTACATAATTTCGTAGTGTTTTTGAAAATCCCTTCTCATTGAAAAAAAAAAATTGGACCAATAGCAGAGCTCAATTTTGCCACGTAGGCGAAATCGAGCAACGTGATTGGTCAATAAAAAGTCAAAATTAAATTAATTTTGGTCAAACTTAATAAATTTGGTGGAGAAATTTTGTTAAGAAAAAAATGCATAAAAATATAAGTGTCAAATTTATGAAAACAAAAACTTAAAAAAATATGAAGTAATTAATAAAACTTTAGTGATTGAATTTTAAATAATTTATATAGAGTAAAGTGTAAATTTACAAGTTTCCATGTTTTTTAATAACTTTATAAAAAACACAAATAACACCTTACACTTTATACCCCATATACTTTATAACAGTAACTTTGTTTAAAATTACATGAGACTTTCATTCATTAAAATTGCAAAATTTGGTAAATATATGAATTAGTTTTAATATACGTTAAATATTTTTTTAAACTAATGTTGGTTTAACTTTCATCCATTATAATATTTTTTTAAATAATGACTCATTTGGTAAATATGCGAATTATTTTTAATATACGTTAAATATTTTTTTAAACTAATGTTAGTTTTAAAATTTCATCCATTAGAATATTGTTTTAAATAAAGACTCATGTTACTATTTAAAAGTTTAATTTATACATACAAAGGTTTGAAATACGTCTAAATTATTAGTAACGGGAATATAAATATCAAATGGTAAGCACGATACTGTGATATGAAAATAAATATACACGATTCTACTTATAACAACAACTCATGAAATTGTTATATAAAATTTGTATATGGATATCCATAAAAACATTTTAAAAACTTTACGGAGCATATTTTAACTTCATCAACGCTCATTATGTGCTACTAAATTCACACATTTTATAGAACATGATATCAATAGTTAAAGTTAAACAACAAAATCAACCTCAACCTGTCTGTCAGTTAAAAACGTTATACAAAGCTAATTATTAAAAAAAAAAAAAAAAAAAAAACAAACACATGGGTTAGATAGTCATTGTTTAATATAGAAGGTGTTTTCCTTAAACTATATTAAAAAAACACGCATCACAATTCTTATTTGATAACAAACACCTTCTAAAACAATTTAAAAAAAATAAAATAAAAAATAAAAAAACGTAGGTGTTTTCCTTAACTTTATTCATTGACGTGATGTTTTATTAAAAAAATAAAAAAACGTAATAGTTGGCCGTTGTAAATGAATTAAAAGTATGTACATGAGAATTATTCAGCAATAATATATAGTTTTAATCAAGTTATTACATTACTATATTGCGATAATGTTATTGAGTTGGTAATCACATATGTGGGATACAACAATTATTCTACACTTATGATTTACGTGTAAACCTCTTTTTGCTTCTGAATAAAATCCGAAAGAGACCTCAACAGAATTTGGCTTATGCATTATCTAGCTGATAGTATTTAGTAACTTTTTTTTATGGTTTAACTTTTTTGTTATACACACCAACTTTTAGTAACTCTTTTTTATGTTTTGTTGAAAACTTCTACACTTAATATTTGTGTTTTTACTATAAACACGCTAAGCTATAATAGAATTAGTTGTGAGTTCAGAGGTTTTTCACTAGGCTTCTAAAAAAAGCTTATAGCTCTATCATACACTTATTGTGTTATGTTAATTGAATAAGCCAATAAGCACATTTAATAAGCATAACCAAACACCCCTTTAGTTCTAATATGAAGTTTTCTTATTTGATGTTATGACTAACTTTGTTGTTATCCTCGCTATAATGCAACACATTAGTGGTTTTTGCAGTTTTATTATCTTATCGCACAAATTAAAGTGTAATGCAATTTGTTGTGTGCGTTTTTTAGAGGAGGATTAAGTATCAACACTTGATTGTCGTGGAATGATTTTCTACGCCTGCTCAAGTTATGAATGTATAATTTAGTTGACTTGCTGATTTAGATAATACATGAATGTATTTTAATGTACCAAATATGTGTTTTAGTGCCAATATAAGGAATTTTATGGTAGAAATTCTTTTCAGAGTGTAATTTGTCTTTGAATGAGTTAATGAAACTTAGCAGGTGTTTGCTATCATTGATAACACTATAAGTGTCAACCAACGGTCTAAAATATGGGTGTCTTTTACCTTGATGATTTAGACCAATTGTAAAGAAAGTTGCATTAAAGTGAAAGGTCGGTAAGGATTCAAACAATCTTAAAAGACTTGCGAATATACTTTTTGTCATTTTTTCATGCATTTATAATTTACTTATACAAGTAATAATAATTTCCTTATATAGTTCGGGCTTAGAGAAAAATTATTCTTATACATTATACATAAACGTAAGTGTTGACATAAATAATGTCTTAAAACATTGTTAGCATATTAACAATGTCTCTATGTTTTGATAATTACAAAGCATAAACTCATTAATCTAAAACTTATGACGTAAACAAGTTTTTAGTGCTTAATATTTGTCTTTGCTTCCATATCACTTAAGGTATGAATAAACAAAGGGTTTATTACATTTCATGATCAAAGGAAATTTTTCTAATCACTAGAATTTTTATAAAATGTATTAAACATCTTATATCTTTTACAAAATTACTTTTGGAATTAAAAGAATATGTTTAATTCATTATAAATATATGATTTCAAATTTCCAACCAAAAATGGCAAATTCTATCCAGAAAAATATTCCCCACTAAAAGACAAGAAAAACCAACGTTCTGAAGGGGCGGCCCCCTTAATGATTAAGGGGACCGGCCACTAATTAAGGGGACCGGCCACACTCCAGAACAGTGTTTTTCTCCCCTATAAATACTGGATCAGTTCACACATTTTCCTTACCTTTTGCACTTCTAAACTTTCTGATCTAGATCCAAATCTCTATTCTCTTATCCTTTGATTATAAGTGTATAATTCTTTGTTTCAAAGTGATCCAACCTTCATCCTCTTAAGTGCAAGAGAAGAATACTTATATCCCTCAAGACAAGAAGTATTACAACTTGTTGTGATCTTCACATCCAAGTTGTTGGTGCATCATCAAAGATCATTTACATTATTCTTTGTGAAGATTGTTGTGAATATTTGATTGTAGATAGTTGTGTTAGATATAGATTGTGTGATTAGTTAGTACCTTGGTATGAAGAAGAAAAGCTATGAACTAGATTGGTGTGAAGAAGATAGGTGTGGAGTAGTTAGGTGTGAAGTAGATTGATTTGAAGAAGTTGTGTAGAAGTTGTGACTTAGGTGTGACGAAGTTGTGGTGTGAAAAGTGGTGTGTAAATTAGTGTGTAAATTGGTGTGTACGGTTTTCTCCGCCATAAGGGAGCTTGTTGATATAGTGAAGAAAACTCTCGAGTTAGGTGCTCGGGGAGTGGAGTAGGGCAAGGAAGGTGTCCTTGTAGCCGAACCACTATAAATCTCTTGTCTCGCGGTTTGATCTTTCCATCTCTTACTTATTTCATTACTTATCATTGTAATATATTGTGTAGTGTTAATTGTTTATATTGTATAAGATTTGAGATCACATATTATCGAATCTAAGTTCTTAAAAGCTAAGTAAACTCCAAAACTATTTTTATAACGAATTAAAAAGGCGTAAAACTATTCAACCCCCCTTCTAGTTTTCCACAGTAAGATTAAATTTGAGTTCTACCCATTACATATTTTTTTCGTTTCTCTTTATGCAATAAAGAAGCTATAGTGTAAGCATCTATGCTAATTTGGTAATTTTATAATCAAACATGAGAAGTAAATAACACAAACTTATGAAAATACAACTTTCCAAACAAAAAGGTACATTAGTAAAAATGATGTGATGGTTATTCATAATTAAGGAAATGAATCAATCTTCAAAGCTATCTAAATATGCTACATATTTTAACGAAAATATAAGTAAAAAAATAACACAATTACAAAACACATCGTAAATTGATAGCACAGGTTTGCAAAACTAAAAGCATATATCACTAACATCTCATGCAAGTCAAGTATTATCATGTGATTTTACTTGAATAATAAAATATAATTTTTAATCTAAAAGCATTCTCCTAAAATAATAGGTAGGTTATAACACATACATATATTTTTAGTCCACCAAGTAAAATCATTTTAAACATGTTAAGTGGTTCATTTCTTAATCGATAATATTACATAATTAAAATGAAATTTTAAAAACTCTGTGCGTGCACAGGTATTATAACTAGTATACTGTAATACGTAAACTACGGTAATTAACCAATATTTAATTTCTTTTATCTTACTCAACTCAACTTTCGAAATTTGAAATGAAAATATGTATTTTAAGTAGATACGATGCCCAAAACGATATTTATCGTGGTTGCCATTGCAAAGTCACGAGAGCTTACAGCAAAGAAGACAAAAATCGGTAACAACATTATTCTAAGAATACTTAACTTATTGTACCTTGACTTTTAGTTCTAAACTGCACATATTACATACTATTAATTAAATATTACAGTAATGGTAATTGATTTGAGTATTTGCTCAGTAGGTCGAAATTCTAACAGTAAAAACGGAGGGACAACTTGAAATTTGGTGAAAACGAGGAATTGTACTCTCGCGTTGCGACGGGTACACTGAAATCAAATTATGTAATCTCTTTTTATCATAAAGGCTTTTGCAAATTTACTTGTTTTTAGATAGTGCATGCTTAATTGATTTAATACGTGTTTAAAAAAATCATAAAAACTATGTCGCAAAGCTTTGAAAGTAACTTAAAAAAAGGCCATATAAGCATAAATTATATCTTAAGTATATATAAAGACATATATATCATTTACAAACTTTAAAATTAGGAGGGTAAATTGTCATTTGGTGAAAGTTGAGGATGAAGATAAAACAAAAAAAAAATGTTGCAGCTGAGTTTTGAACCTGGACCAGCTGATTATCATAACTAAACAGCAACTAGTTTGGCTTTTGTGTTAAGGTAGCCACCTGCACCTATTTATCTATTAATTAGTAATTAGCAGGTACCGTGCGTTGCGGCCCCGTAATTAATATTTTAGGCGAGCAATATTTTCGGTCATATGATTTATGTATTTTTTTTATCGATGATGATAATTTGATGTTGAAATAAATTTGATCGATCAAAGTAATTATATATAAATATTATAGTACCCGCGCGATATTAAGGTAATAAATAAGCGGTGGTCGGTAATAGTATCAATTTAAAAAGACAAAGTTGTTGAAAGTGATTTATATTTGCAAGTTGATATATATGTGTGATAAGTTTCATTACAATTTATACAGAATAAAAGTCTAATACTTTTTAAGAAATAAAAGTCTGCATCACATAATCATTAAACATGATATTTTATCATAAAATATTTCTACAATATCATTTTGTAAAACGTATTACATTATGTTAAAAAAAATAATAATAAAAAAATAAAAAATAAAGTTTACTTGTATACACATATTTTATGTTCTTTTTAACTTGTTGATATGATAAAAAAAGCTTGCTAATTGCATTATCTCACATAAGAGTGAAAAAAAAAAGGTTCAAAGATCATACAAAATTAGTTATGAAAAATATGAATATTTGTCTATCAATTTTAAGGCTTAGTTAGATCGAGTATTATAACTTTAAATAGCTTTTTCAATTATGTGAAACAATTACATAATTGATTATAAGGACTTGTGGGAAAAAAACAACAAAAGGTATATTACATTGTATTTATTTTAAAAACTGTCGCATTTAACATGTTTAGCTAAAACAATGCTCCCTATTACATTGAAACTAAAAAAATGGTTGGTTATCAATGGTTGTACATTAAGTATAAATGGTAGCACAACTAGTTTTACAACCTTCTAAACAGTATACCTAATCGTTGCAGCACATGAGTAAGGCCACTGGGTTGATCGTTCTCTAGAGGTCTAATGGTTGAGGGAATAGTCTTTTCAGTATTTTATGTTTATCAGAAAGCAAGTAAAATCCTAGGGTTTTGATTAGTTTTGTATTTTAAACTATTAATTAACCTAAATGCAAAAGATAAAAAGAGTAAAAATGGTGGGAACTCTTATATGAAAAAATTGTATTTACTTAGGGTGCAGTACTCTCTAGTTTCGTCTAGTTGTCTTTACTGAATCTGTCAGGCCAAGATGATGAATATGGAGGATATAACGATAACAGTGTAGTGCCTTGGTTCAACTCCTACACCCTATATTAACTAGCCTAGCGCCTTGGTCCAACTCCTAGAAATAACTACTATGCATTTATTTGGCACACAAATCTACAAGGAACCTTAGGCGACTCAGCTAGGCTAGTAACCTAAGCAATTCCTAAAGTTTATGTGGTTCTTAGTGACTATAAACAGTTATCTCACGCGTTCACTGTTTGAGACCTAATCAATCAACATGCAAACGATAATCATACGCACCAACAAGAAAACAACTAAACTACACTAGTTTTCATGCAATCCTAAGTAAACACTAATCAACTTAACATGTTAATAAGACACAAGCACAAGTGATAAAACAATAAAAGAGTAAACATCATTGATTGATTGAATATAGAACTTATCTCTTTAATACATAGTCTTCAAGGCCAAAAGGTCTTAAAAACTGAGAAAAATCGACTTAGGGTTCGGGTATGCATGTCTCCAAAAAGTTCTATACATAATAATGAAAATAATGTGTTTGTATATATAGAACTCAGATTGTGATCGCGTCACTCTTTGCTTGTGACGTCGTCAGCCCGCCATCGATTTAGAGTTAAATTCTCTGCCGCCATAGTGTGACATCGTCAGGTTGTAGGTTGTGACGACGTCGCTTGAGCCTTCTGACTCCGTCACTTAAGCCGTTGTCACCCACTGATCCGTCACAAGTGCATTTATTTTTGCACTTTCTTGGTACTTCTAGTGACCACGTCACAGATGCCAGTCACGAAGCTGAAATTTGTCGTTTTTCTTTATTCTTCATCCAATCGAGCCCAAAACTTGTACGTTTCTAACGTTTACTTTTCCAAGTACCTAAAACTCAAAAAGAAGTAAATTAGGGCAATAAGATCCTAAGTGTGCGAAATTAGTGGATAAATGGCCCCTAAAAACACTACAAATTTACGCCTCATTAGTCTTTCAGACGATCGAGTTGTGTAATTGTTGTTGTGTGTGAGTGTATGTTTATTAAATGATATTTGTGAGGTATATTTTTGTTTAAGTGAGGTATGTTTTGGTGGTAAAGTTGTTTGTTTTATTATACTAAGTTGATGGTGAAGTTGATTGTAGAGAGAAAGCTAATGTGTCGCTGGGATGAATGTAGTGAATGTAGTCTTGGGGTCTCCTTGTTACACCTAATCTTAGTGGTTAAACTTTATACCTGGGTTTAGATGGTGGGACCTTGTCTTCTTGATTATTGGATTTAAATGTTAGAGTTGCAGATTCTAAGATCATTATAGTTTTAGCGTCATTGTTTTTTAAGGTCATTGTAGTTTTAAGAGTCGTTGTAGTTTGAGGTTCGTTATAGTTTTGAGCGTTGTTGAGATCGTTGTATTTTTCAGGTTATTGTAGTTTGAGGGTCCTTGTGGTTAGAGTCATTTTTTGAGGGTCGTTGTTGTTTGAGGGTTGTTGCAGTTTGCGGATACCTTCGTTGTACTACAGTCGCTAGTTGTGTAGTGTAGTTGTAATCCCTAGCATATTTCTAGTTTTAATTACCTATACATTTAATGACTTTCAAAAATTTGGACTGTGGAAAACTAGAAGGGGGGGTTGAATAGTTTTACGTCATTTTAAAAGTTTATTACCAAAATGTTTTGTAGCTTATTAAAAACTTTCGATTCGATCTCAAGTGAATTCAAATGACAACAAATATAAGCAATTCTAATGTAATAATGAAAGTATTGAAATGTAATGAACAAAAGATAGAGTTAGAATATCAAACCACAACACGCGAATTTATAGTGGTTCGGCTACAAGGACACCTTCCTTGCCCTACTCCACTCCCCGAGTACCACACTCGAGAGTTTTCTTCACTATGTCAACAAACTCCTTATGGTGGAGAAACCTTACACACCTTGGCTTACACGAGTTAACGACACTAAGCTAAATGTCGAGTTCTAATCGTAGCTAGAACCAATCTCATGACTTCTTGAAGGCTTCACTCCTTCTTCACAACTTCACGACTTGTTCAAGGCTTCACACCTTCTTCACACCTTCTTCTATGCACAACTAATTCACAACTACTAAACCACTTTACAACACACCTATTTTCTACACACAACAAATTTACACAACACTTTTACAAATATCTACCACAACTACAATATGAATCTAGCTATTCACAACACTACTACAATTAGATGGATGTAGAGGAGTGTTCTTCTTCTTGCACTTGAATGGATGAAGCTTTGGATCACTTGGAAACAAAGACTTATGAATTATATGATCAAAGGATTTTAGATCTAGAGAGGAAGGTTGGATCAGAAAGTTTTTAGTGCAAAAAGGTGAGAAAAATGTGTAAAATGATCCAGTATTTATAGGGCCAAATTTTACTGTTCGGGAGTGTGCCGGTCCCCTTAATTATAGGTCGGTCCCCTTAATCATTAAGGGGGCCGCCTAGTAAAATTAAGGGGGCCGCCCTCCTGAACGTTTGAAAAGTTTTTCTGGATAAAATTTGTCCTTTTTGGTTGGAAATTTGAAATCATATTTTTGTGGTTTAATATAGCATTACCAAAAATGATTTACAAATATATTTAAAATGTTTATATCATTTTAAAATGTGTTATGTCTTAAGACAAAATTTCCTTTGATCATGTAATGCATAAGATGCTTAGTTTATGCATACCTTAAGTGATATTAGATGTAGAAGTAAATATTTGTTACCAAATACTTGTTTACTTCTTAATCTTGACTTAATTTGATTTAAGTTTTGTGATTATCAAAACATAGGTTTATTGAGAGATATTAATAACCTTTTTAAGTATTATTTATATCAACAATCTCCCCCTTTTTGATGATTACAAAACTTAAACTCAATAACTCAAAAATTAATTTTTAAACAAGTATTTTAGTGAGTTTATATTTACTTCTCCCCCTTTTTGTAGAATCAAAAAGGTTAAGCCGACAATTTTTTTAAGCGTGAAAAATTGACGGGTAGAAACTCCCCCTTGATGTGTACTCCCCCTCGTTTGGGGGCACCAAGAGAACGAGCTATGGAATGCTTTGCAAAAAAAATATTAGAAGCACAAGTATATGCATGCAAACATGTATAAAGTGATAAAAATAAATAAAGCATGTTTGAAAAGAAAGCATTCATATTAAATAAGTGGTTGTGTCAAGGCACAAACATACAAGTAGCAATTTGAATTACAAGTAGAAAAGCTAGTTCACAAATAAACAACTAGGAAAATACATCATCATGCAAAAAGTACATGGTCTTCATAGAGCTTGCAAGCAAAAGGGTGGTAAAGGCTTTATTTATTAAGCATATGAGATGCTTAATTAGGAGAGCATGATGGTGATGGTGAAGGAATGGGTGAGAATTATGGTGGAGGAATTATTGGAGAGGATGGTGGAGTTGGTGGTGGTGGTGGGTTGGTAAACAAATGTTCAATATATGAAAACATATATTGAATTTCATCTCTAAGGCCAAAGATGACCGTGCGGTTGTGGATGCAACAAAGACAAGTATCCCCATGGGATTCAAGTAGCCTCCAAGGCACGGGATTGGCAAAGAATGGTGGTGTAATTGGTGGAGATGAGAGATGAGCATCAAGTGGTGTTATTGGTGAAAGTGAGATGGTAAGATGGGTGGACATGGGTTCTTGTGTAGGAGGTGGTGATGACACTTGTGGTGATAAGTGTGAGTTGATGTAGTCATTGATTGATGAGGTTGAGGGTATGGAGGATGAGGAAGTTCCATGAGTGGAAGGTGTTTTAGATGGTGCATTGGGTGCACATGGGGATGAACATTTAGGTGGAGGTGATGGTGTTTTGTTGTCTTCAGTTGTTAAGTCAATGAAGAGTTGTTTTGGGGGGATGACCACAAGTTTTTGTTTCTTGGAGGTTTTGGAGTGTGAGGTGCTTGGTGGAGTCATGATGATTAAGATGGTGAATGATGAGATGAAGAATGGTGATTTTGGAGGGAATTTATAGTATGGAAATGGTTGATTTAGGTATGTGTTTGAAATGGTTTAATAAGATTCTAAAATCAGTTGGGTTAAAATGGGAAATGGTAGCCGAAACTAAAGAAAGGGTTCACAAGATGCAAAAGAAAACAGTGAATCCAGTTCCAGATGGCCGGTCCCCTTAATTGTATGTCGGCCCCCTTAATAATTAAGGGGACCGCCTAGGGAATTAAGGGGGCCGCCCATCTGGTGTTTTCCCAGACGACCAGAAACCCAAAATTTGCAAAATTTGGTGATTTTTCAAGTGTGTTTTTCCAGCAAGCTCTATTAGAAGTATATACTCTAGGAATGATGATATGTAAATATATATATAACCAAATTTTATGCAAAGAAACATATTATAATCCATTTAGAAAATAAGCATGGCATAACATTAAAATAGTAGCATGATAACAATTAAAATCTAAACATCATTTAAGAGATGACAATAAACAACACAAGTATTTCCGAATAAATAGGACAAATAGCAAATCATACAAATGTCAAATAGAACCAAGTAATAACAAGTAGCAATACATCAATATCTTCTACTTCTTTTTCTTTCCAAGCATCTTCCTAAACATCTTTCCAACGGATTTGAAACCCCCTCGAAGTTCTTCATGCATTTGTTGTTGACGATTGATGATAGACGTTTGACGAGTGAAGAGAAGCTCATCGGTACGTTCATGAGGAAGAGGAATTTGATACTCGGTATCATCAAGATCAGAAAGATCCTCAACAAAGGTCGTGGGGGATGGAGTACTAACACGTGAGGTGTCTTCCTCCTCATCATCATCGTCATCACGATGAGATGTAGAACCACGAGGCCTAGAGTACAAAGGAACACGAGATTTTCCTTTGTCACTACGAGGACGGCGAGTACGAACAAGAGTGAGTTGGTTCAAGGTAGGAAGGATTTGAACGTAGTAATCTCTTTGAAGATGAGGGTAATGTTCCATCACATAACGATAAAGTCGTGTGAGAAACATACCATAAGGAAGATTGGCATTTGGGGTGTTTTTGGCGGACATGATTTGATGAATGAAAAGATAAGCCAAATTGTATTGCTCTTCAGCAATAACACAATAAAGCATGTGGGCAATGCTTGCTGTGACATGATCACGGTGACCACCAGTACCGAACGCATTCTCTCGAATGAGTTCTTCCCACTTCTTCATATCTTGGCTTAGCTCTTTGAGGAGGATTTGATTGGCATGAATATCGACATTCTTCGACTTGATTACTCGACTAGTCGTACGACGTTCTAGTTCGAGCATTCGACGAATGTCTTCAGGACTAGGAATCTCAGAATAGTAGGGGCCATCCTGAGGACGATTTCTTTCAAGAGAGGAAAGATCCCATTCATTTGAGAAAACGGCTTGGCCGTTGTATGGGATTCGAAGAATTTGACCGAATTGAACAAGATTGAGAGTGATGAATTGATTTTGAATCATGAAGGAGATGAGGATATTGCCATAGGGATCGGTTTGCACCGTCACTTGGCTATAGAAATCGAGGACAAAACGAGGAATGATTGGTTCGTTGATTTGGAGAAGACATTCGAAACGAATATTGGTGAACATTCGTTCGGTTTGATCATTTTCATAGAAAGATGGATCGACAATTCGTCCTTCGTGAATGTTTCTATTTTCAATAGGACGATAGAAACACGCAACTGAAGCCTAAAGGAGATATGCCGGGAGTAGAAGAGACATTTGGAATGTATTGTTTGGTTTTGGATACATCACCAACCGTGGTCTTAGGCATTTTCACCTAAACAATATAACAACAAAAATAGAATTAATAATTTAATATAAAAACAACTATCATGCATATGTTATATATATGTATATATAATTATATGCAATATATGTGGAACGAAATTCTACTTAAAAAAAAATATTCAATGAAGTAGTTTCATAATGTTCATTTTATTTTGATTTTAAACTCGTTTAGAATATATAATATCAAAGAGTATGATATCATAATTCATTTCAAAATAAGGCTAGATATATATTAGATTATATATCTTCCATTTCGTAAGAGTTTGACACAACAGGAGCTTGTTTAAAAGATTAAAAAGCGAATTTTAGTTTTCAAAAATATCATTTTCGAGATAAACCAAACGCTCCCTTAACTAGATAAAGACATCCTAAAACATCAATATATATATTGATTATATATCTTGATGACGTCTATTGATCTTAGTAGTATTAACAAGTTATATGAAAAAGTTTTAAGTTTCAAATAACTACATATAGTTATAGTTTGTTCATGAACCAAACGCCCATGTTGTCTTCATGAACCATTTTCTAATAAATTGAAAAGTATGTTTTGATTATTTAGGACGTTAAAATAATGTAATGTAGTAAGTTTTAAGTGGTTTTTGAGAGTTATATCAACAATGTGCCTCTTGAAAAATAAAATTTAACAAGGGTTTATGGGCGATTAATGATTTTGACAAAATAATATGTTATACTAATTTTGAGTTGCAATACATCATTCTAATCCTATGGGAAGCATTTGGTAGTTCAATTTCTAGCTTCTATTGCACTTAAATTCAAATTAAAATAAGTTTTAATAAAATGCATAATAATTGATTAGACACCAAATCGAATGAAATGTGATGAATTGCATGTTGGAAAACTTACAAAAGATGTTGTTATATGTTTGGTTGATGTTTGCCCCTTGCGAAACAACCCCGGATTGGTGATATGATGGAAGATTTTGAAGTTTTTGGGTGTTTTGGTTCGTACTCAGTAGCAGTCGGGAGGAACAAATGAGTGAATGGAGTGTTTGGGAATGGAATTTAGAAGGAAAAACGGATTTGGAAGTGTCAGATGGCCGGTCCCCTTAAACATTAAGGGGACCGCCCTCGATAACAAGCCGGTCCCCTTAATTATTAAGGGGGCCGCCTTTGAAATTTTCCAAATTTCGCGGAATTAGTTTCTGGAACAAAAATATTTATACGTATATAATTAGATTTATAATATATCAAAAATACGTAAACGTTCATTGGCACGATGATAAAATTCTTAACAATTTTTAATTACCGTTTCGATAATTAAAATATACCTTTGACAATTTTGGATAAAATGATCAAAGTGTTAAGTTGATGAAGGGTTTGAGTGTGTTCGGGAATATGTGAATAAGTGTATATATATATATATATATAAGTATAAATGTGAGTGAAAGATGGGTTGATGGGTGAGGTTTGAAAGATAGTAGCGGAGATAGGATATAGTCGGCGAGAGGAGTTTGTTTCATCCATAGTGTTCACGTGCGAAGGCGTTCTTGCATTATAAAAGTCCACTTGACTCATATCCCTTCATCATCATGAGTCTCCTAGAAGAGGACTTACTAGAATAACGCGAGGGGGGGAAGGAAAGGGTTCGATAAAGAACGATTTCCTGGAGTTCTAGAAAGTCAACTAATAACGTATCTAGGTTATGTGCAAGCAATTATATATATATATATATATATATATATATATATATATATATATATATATATATATATATATATATATGATCGAAACAAGTAGAGAGAAAAAGGCAAGCTATATCTATGCAAACAATATGATCAACTAAAGCATATTTATCTAAGCATGACAATGAGTTATGAAGGAATGGCGTACCCGGTGGTCTTCAAAAAAAAATCTTCAAAATCATCAAGATGATATATAGACTTTGAAAAAGTCTATGTTGAGAGAAACTTCAAGATTGCCTCAAGGAATGTTCATCTAGCCATTCGATCCCCATTATCTCTTTGGTCCAAAGTTGTTTGGTCCAAACATGTTTAACATTTGACTAGGATGCATGAAAGGTGGTAGTATACCCCAAGGATTGTAGCTTTGTTGGTAGTTCCACATTTGATTACTATTATTATTATAGTTTTGCCTATTTTGGTTTCTTCTTGGTTGAGGTGTTTTAGACCTAGGATTAGGATTATTTGATTTTCTAGGTGGTGGTGTTTTGGATCTTATCTTAGATTTAGATGATCCTACCTCGTTTTTCAAAGATGATTTATAAAAAGCTTTTACTTCTTCATTGTTGGCAAGAGGTATTTTTCTATCATTAATAAGTATATACTTAGGATTAGATTTTAGATATTTTTGTTCGTTAGGTTCATTTTCGAATTTGACATTTTTAATCTCACTTGTTGAAGCATCATTTGAGTTAAATCCTAAACCGGTTTTATCTCCGGATGTTCTTTGACTACTTATTATTTTATTAAGAGAGTGACTACTATTTTCAAATTTATTAAGTTTCCAAATTTCTTCCCTAAGTATTTCGTTTTCATCTTTAAGCATTTGACATGACTTGCATTCTTCAAAAGTTTTTTTACCTTTTTCAAGTTGATGTATTTTAATTTTTAGTTCAAGTACTTCATTTTCCAATTGATTGTTTATGTATTTTAGTGATTTGTTTTTAGCTATTACTAGTTGTCCTAATTTGCATAGCCTATTATATTCATTATCTAGATCTTTTTCATCTAATGATAAACTTTCATCACTAAAATATTTGGTTTCGGAACGTACCTCATTTGATGTATTCGCCATAAGACACTTTTCTTCTTTTGTCGTTTCTTTCTCATCTTCGTCACTATCACTCCAAGCACCTCCAACAAAAGCTCTTTGATTTTGATCTCTTGTCATCATTGGACATTTTCCGATGAGATGATTTGGATCACCACACTTAAAACACTTTCTTTCAATCTTGTTGTTCTTGTCATCTTTACTCTTTTGAAATGTTTTCTTTTCATCATACGGTTGTCTTACGAATCTTCCTCGCCTTTTGAAGAATTTCTTGAAATCTCTTACGGCCATGGCGTATTCTTCGTCATCACTTTCGGAAGATGAGCTATCTTCGATACTAGATTCCTTTCTAGCTTTCAAGACGATTGACTTGTTTTGCTCTCGTTTTTCTTTGACCATTTCGGAGTCCTTCTTAATGATGACTTCGTAAACTTTTAGATTTCCAATTAATTCATCAAGTTGCAATGTTGACAAATTCTTCGATTATTCAATAGTCGTCACTTTAGCTCGCCATTTTGGATGAAGAGCCCTAAGAAACTTCCTAACAAAATTCTTACTAGAAAAATTCTCATCAAGTGCTTTTAAACTTGTGATGATAGTGTTAAATCTAGCAAAAGCATTGTCAATTGATTCCTTTTCCGGAATCGTGAATTGCTCATATTGTTGAACAAGTAGATCTATCTTATTATCTTTGACTTGACTATTACCTTGGTGAGTTATTAGTAAAGAGTTCCAAATTTCTTTTTCGGTTTCACACATAAAGATCCTTTCGTACTCTTTACGTGGTAGCGCATTATAAATAACTATTTTTGCTTCATTATTTTTAGCAAGTTTTCTTTTTAAATCATCATTTTGTTTTTCAAAAGGTACGATTTCATCTTTCTTAGTTTCCGGGTTATTTTGAATAGGTAAAAAATCACCATTAGTAATAACATGCCAAAGATCTAGATCTTTTGACTTCACATAAGTTTCGAATCGATTTTTCCAATATAAAAATCCATCACTTTCAAATAGTGGTGGTCTTTGCATAGATTGCCCTTCTAAATATTTTTCAGATTCCATAGATCGTTACAAGTTTTAAAATACAATATATTTTAAAGATCTTGCTAGACGTGGCTCCTGATACCAATTGTGGAAAACTAGAAGGGGGGGGGGGGGGGGAGGGTTGAATAGTTTTACGTCCTTTTAAAAGTTTATTACCAAAATGTTTTGTAGCTTATTAAAAACTTTCGATTCGATTTCAAGTGAATTCAAATGACAACAAATATAAGCAATTCTAATGTAATAATGTAAGTATTGAAATGTAATGAACAAAAGATAGAGTTAGAAAGATCAAACCACAACACGCAAATTTATAGTGGTTCGGCTACAAGGACACCTTCCTTGCCCTACTCCACTCCCCGAGTACCACACTCGAGAGTTTTCTTCACTATGTCAACAAACTCCTTATGGTGGAGAAACCTTACACACCTTGGCTTACACGAGTTAATGACACTAAGCTAAATGTCGAGTTCTAATCGTAGCTAGAACCAATCTCACGACTTCTTGAAGGCTTCACTCCTTCTTCACAACTTCGCGACTTGTTCAAGGCTTCACACCTTCTTCTATGCACAACTAATTCACAACTACTAAACCACTTTACAACACACCTATTTTCTACACACAACAAATTTACACAACACTTTTACAAATATCTACCACAACTACAATATGAATCTAGCTATTCACAACACTACTACAATTAGATGGATGTAGAGGAGTGTTCTTCTTCTTGCACTTGAATAGATGAAGCTTTGGATCGCTTGGAAACAAAGACTTATGAATTATATGATCAAAGGATTTTAGATCTAGAGAGGGAGGTTGGATCAGAAAGTTTTTAGTGCAAAAAGGTGAGAAAAATGTGTAAAATGATCCAGTATTTATAGGGCCAAATTTTACTGTTCGGGAGCGTGCCGGTCCCCTTAATTATAGGCCGGTCCCCTTAATCATTAAGGGGGCCGCCTAGTAAAATTAAGGGGGCCGCCCTCCTGAACGTTAGAAAAGTTTTTCTGGATAAAATTTGCCTTTTTTGGTTGGAAATTTGAAATCATATTTTTGTGGTTTAATATAGCATTACCAAAAATGATTTACAAATATATTTAAAATGTTTATATCATTTTAAAATGTGTTATGTCTTAAGACAAAATTTTCTTTGATCATGTAATGTATAAGATGCTTAGTTTATGCATACCTTAAGTGATATTAGATGTAGAAGTAAATATTTGTTACCAAATACTTGTTTACTTCTTAATCTTGACTTAATTTGATTTAAGTTTTGTGATTATCAAAACATAGGTTTATTCAGAGATATTAATAACATTTTTAAGTATTATTTATATCAACATAGACGGTTCATATATATTATTTTCACTATTTAGTACTCTCTCCGTTCTAATATTATTGTCTATTAATTTTTATTTTTTATTTTATTTTTATTTTTTTGTCCCAAAAAATTGTCTACTACTAAAAATAAAAGTTGAAATTGTTTTAGTTTATCGTATTACATCTGATCAAAATTCTTATTTACAAAATTAATTAAATGAAATAATTAATTAATCGTTAAATGATAAATTGTCTTTTGGTAGCATTTTAAACTGTTTTCACTCAATTATAATTAATTGGACTAGCAGGGTACCCGCACGATGCGGCGGCGGATACCCTGTGACTAAATTTTCTGGCAATATGATTTTATTCGGACATACTTTTTTTTAACAATTAATTTACGAATAACCATAACTTTAGTTAAGGCAAGTAGTATAATTGCAAGTAGTTAAAGGTTATGTGATTGTCAACGTGTTGTTGCGGTGACAAGGAGGCGGATATTGGTTGCATGACGATGTAGGAGGTCGTGTTGGTTGACATTAATGGGTAGTTGCAAATAATTGAAAGGTTGCGTAATCACATTCACATACCTATACATATCTTTTATAACGTAACACTTTTTTATGCGTTTAGCATTTAATCTCCAAGATAAAAAGTAAAAATAGTTCAAGTAGATAATTTTGTATTAATAGCTGTATGTATAATTGTTTGCATTTGCATTTAGATATTTAGTATGAGTATCTTATCCATCCGAAGTTACCATATAGTGTATCTGTTTGATTCGAATGCACGACTATTAAGATATATTTGATTTTCACTAATAGGCTTTCAAAAATACACAAAAACCTGCAGACTTATTGGGCTTTGAAAATAAACTCGATAGGTTATACTTAAATATTAAGATTTTTGTTTCGGTCATTTACGCAGCCTCTCTTTGTCTAAACCATGCTCACACAACACTTCAACCTAATTTCTCAATCATATTTTTTTCCTCTTCTTTAGATTCAAGCATTTCTTGACGTTTTTATGCTTTCAAGCTACTGAATCCTTTACATTTAATGAAAAAAAATCAAGTATAAATTATAACAATTAATAATATCATCTCTTCTAAAGTTTTTTTAGTGCATTAAAGTGTTTTGTTGATGATTAAATATTTTTGTGTAAAATTCAATCCTCTAATATTTCCATGGATATTTACTTTGGTGTCTTTTTTGTCTTATCTTGTTTGTTATTATTCAAGATTAAAAAAAAAAAAAAAAATGTGGTTGGGATATCATTTTCATATTTTATAAAACTTCAAACTTATATTTTTTACGGATGTACTCTTGTTTTTTTATTATTAATCTAGTCCATGTCAATTCAATTATTTAAGTCTGAAGTAAATAATATGGAGTTGTACCAAGTATTTTTGTGGGGGGTCGAGCATTGAGGATTGGATTGTCTCAACGTTAAATGTTCCTATTTTTGTGTTAAACAAGTTTGTACAATTTTTTATTGCAGAAAAGTAGAGAAGAATTTGGTTCGATCTGGCCGGATATTTGTGTGGAAGCAAAAGCCAAAAGTGGCGAGTTCACTTTGAGGTGTTACTTGGGTTTTCCTAGCTAGCGGTTGTACATTATTTCGGTTCGAAAAATGCATTCTTTTAAGTCTTTGGGTTATTAGTTTTAAAATAGATTAGTAGCTTGTTAGTTTGTACTATGTGATAAAATGGTTGTACTTTTGATTGAGGGGGTGGTTTAAGAAGAGTATTAATTACATGTGTTGAATTGATGTGTTTATGCTTTAAATAATTGTACATAATGCTTTTTTATTTGTATTTACTTAAAAATCTATTTTAAGAAATCTTAAAAAATTAATAGGAGAGAAGGTGCTATATACATTATAAGTAGTATAGACTAGAATAGACAAAATCAAATTTTGTATTCAAGGTATGCGTTAAATATGATTTGCATTTTGTCTCAGTTTTATTTATCAATTTATATGCAAATGTCATCTTGCTGGTTGTTTGAACTTTGAACACTGGAGAATCACAATGCAAATGTTCACTCGAAAAGAGCTTGTTTGCAAAATACGAAAATATAAGTTAATTATATACGATTAATCACTTTTTTATACAATTTAAATTCATATAAGTTTAACAACAATTTATTCACACACATAGTATCTCACACTATTTCAGCAATCCACATATGTAATAAAGCAAACACAAATGAACAATATTTTGTTTGATAAGAATCTCAGAAACCACTAAAGGGGTGTTTGGCTAATCTTATATGATAGACTAATAAGTTTATTAGCTTACATATGCTAAATAAACCTAAACTAAGTATTTACCTAAACTTATATAAGTGGCTAATGAGATTATATAAGATTGTTTTAATAAGCCTAAACTTTATGGCTTAGTTGAGAATGTGTGATCTTATATAAAGACTTTTACACTCTCAATTAATAATTAAACTCTTTTAATGTTCATGTACTTTTTACCTTATCTAGACATGCATTGGCTAGATTCGAACTCGGGAATTCCGGGTGAAAGTAAAATATTTCAACTAGGGCTGAGCGTTGGGTTAGAACTGAACCGAACCGACCAAAATCGAACCGAATCGAAAATCGATTTTTTGAAAAACATGAACCGAGAACCAAACCGAAATGACCCGGTTTGGTTCGGTTTTGTGTCGGTCGTTCGGTTTTTATGATTTAGGTGCATTTTTCTCGGTTTTACTCGAACCGAACCAAACCGAAACCGAAAACCATAATATATAAAACCGAAAACTGAACCGAATATGGCCGGATCGGTTTGGGACGATCCGGTTCGGTTCGGTTTTTGGTCCGCTTTGCTCATCCTTAATTCCAACCGCTAGACTTCGATGGATTTTTTTATTTTTTATTTTTTTTTATTTCACAACCAAATACATTTATTATTTTGTGTTTGTTTACACGTGCATTACAAATTTGTTATTTATTTGAAATTTTTTTATATTGGTTTTTCTAATAAGCAACATCAAGCACATTTTTTTCATATAGAAACTCAAATTCAATTCAATTCACCTCCGAGCAACATTCGCTAAACAAGATTCGTCGATGAGTCCCTATAATCAAATCGTTAAACAACATTCGTCTTCGAACCCGCTGCTTTGTGTGGATACCACACTAGTAAATTATGATAAGCCAAAAACTTAGCAAGGATTTATACTCACTCCGTTTCAAAATTATTGTCATGAGAGAGAAATCACAAAGTTTAATAAAAATGAGACCATTATAAATCTCAACCACTTAAAGAAAATATTCTGCTAATATATCCTCTAGTTTTTACTTTCAAAAAATGAATAATTATTTTGAGACATCCAAAAAAAAATATGAAATATAATTTTGAGACGGATAGAGTAACTTATAAGCCATGAACCACTCATAAGCCAAATTCAAAAACTTAGCCAAACACCCCACAAATAAAAAACATATAACACCACCATATAATAACAAGGGTTATGTTACAAAATATTTCTTTCATCCCTCTCGTCCCCCAGTTTACAGTAAAATAAAATAAAAATATGTTTATGTTTCGTGTTTTCTGCCTTTTAAGCTTTTAACTTATAAAAATTTATGTTTTCTGTTTGTACTTTCAGGTTTCTAGTCTTTTAAAAATTAAAAAAAAAAAAAAAAAAAAAAAAAAAAAAACTGGAGGTGTGTCATTTGTAAAGAACGGGTGGGGATAACTTGTCTCATATGTCATATCAAAGCATTTCGATTATTTAATAGTTAAATTTATCATAAATTTCTGAAAATAAAAATAGAAATTCCTTCATAAACTAGAATCCAAAAACCTAAAAAGTAAGGGAATTGATTGGCACACATTAATTTTTGATTGGGACACTCCAATTAACGCATCAGTCAGTTGTACCATATTAACAACATGCTTTAATTACTTGTACCGTGAGTGTGCAAATAAAAAATAGAAGTGTGCAAATCACCTCCCAAAAAGTAATACAGATGTACCCTCGAGACAAAAAGACAAAAATATCTCCAGCCCGGCATCGCTAACCTTTCACGTGAACCACTTCTCTCATCACACAAAAATTGAAAAAAAAAAAAACGTAACATGCACTTTACACAAAAAACCAATAGCAAACCAACTACAGTATTACAGAAATCCCATAATAACCATTACCAATATAGTCATTACAAACATATCAGCACGTGACAAAGATGATGCTCCAGATTTATCAAACTGTAATGAATCAACAGCCAACGGCATGTTTTCTTGATCTGGGCTGCATTTGGACTCATGGGGTGGATGAGCACTGTACATTATGGCTCGTAATACAGCTGATACCGTGGGTATGTAAGCTGTCTTGTTTCTTGCTAAGAGCCATGTTAGTCCCATCAGCTGACAGTCACGTGCTAGTATCTTGCTTGCTCGATTGCCTTCTTCATGATGACTTTTTCTTGTGACGTTTTTGCCGTCATCGTTTAACTGTAACGTACAATTATTCAACATGGATGTTTTTGTCTTTTGAACTTAGGATGCTTTGCTCTAGTAAAGCTAAAAAGATTTGAGCAAACATAATGCTTTGCTCTAGTAAAGCTAAAAAGATTTGAGCAAACATAAAGTAGACTAGCTAGACTACATCTTTGTGTAGTATGTACTCTTAAACTAATCGGTATATTATTGCGTATAAATTAAGTGTTTAGGTGAAAACAAAAACTAGTTGCAACTTTTATTCGAAGATTAAAGCCTTAAAGGTTTGACATGTCATACAAAGTTGTAGAGAAATCTCAGCTACCTATTCTGAAGTTAATTTGTGATCATTCAACTTCTAATGATGACTTTGATATAAAGAAATGTGAATGTAAATATACAAGTCAATAACCACATTGTCGCCAACCTCTCTATAATCACTTTTGAACACTTTCTACGGTGTACAACTACTACATTTGTTTGTTTTTCATTATCAGAAGTATAATAAGCTCATGGAAACATTTAAAAAACAAACACAATTCAATAATTGTGTGGCTGTGTAGTCACATTATGTTGTCAAGCTCTATAATTACTTTGGACATTATTACCTACTCCGACATTCTTTCGTTTATCATTTTCAAGAATATAAATCAATAAAAAAAAATAGAAAAAATTAAAAAAAAAAAAATTGATTAGGAATGAATCCTAATTATGTTTAATTTTATAGTTATACACATGTGTAAGCATTATATTGATTGTACTAGACCACTCTTTCACAAACCTATAAACCAATAGTAAAACACTAACAAATAAATTTAGGCACAAAATTATTTTTAAAATTAACCCCAGATAGAATGTTCAAAAACTACTAAAAAACATTTGGAGGGTAAATAGAAAAATCAGCAAGCATGGGAATTAAATGAAGTAAAAAAGTTGAGTAAAACTTGTTAACCTTTTCCAAAGCACCAAGACACCTTGTACAACCAGCATACGATGAATTCCGGCAACTTTTCTCCAAGTTCCTAACAGCAGCTGTCGGAGTAGCATTCCTCGAACCCTTCGTAACATTAAACGCCGCAGGACAGCTCAGCGACCCAATCTGATGCAATCTTATCCCACAAAAACACAACACCGCATCACAACTCGCATTAGGTTGAGGTATTATTATATTCCTACTAACCAACGAGCTTTGCAACGAGTTCACACAGTTTTGAGAATCATCAGGCATCATGGGCATTTCATCAGAATTAGAAGATGTAGGAGCTGATGCATTAACTTGTAGGGCTGACCTAGCATGTGCTGCAAATAACCATGCTGCAAGAACCGGACAACATCTAGACCGGTCTAGGTTACGCCCACATGCAGCGTTCACGCCGCCAAATAGCTCAGCTGATAGGTCTAGCTTGCATAGCTCTGACTCGGTCTGAACCGGGAAAGATGGGACAGTGTTGGATGGTGTGTCGTCGTTCGGTGGTTTTAAGGGCTGAACCGGTTCAGCTAGTAAACCGGATGAACTGGACCGGGGTAGGGTAAGTAGGTTAGATGTTAAGAAGAGTACATAGAAAATGTTAGCGAAATGAAGAGATGATTTGTTCATTGGAAATAATGGTTTAAGTTAGAAAGGAGAGAAAAAAGTGTAATGATGGTGTTTTTGTATGTGAAGGTTAAAACTTGATTTAGGAACAGTGGGAAAAGATACTTGGTACAAATTGTGAAGGAGATATGTTAGTGAAAGGGTGTCTGAGAGTTTGGATGTTTGTGAGTGTGTGGGGTGGGTGAGGGTTGTGGTAGGGTAGAGTGTGTTAACGTCTTTTTCTTGCTCATTCTTTTCTCTTTGTATATCTCTTTCAAGTTGAAAATGTGATGTACCTAAAAAGTGTTTGTAAAAGTCTCTTCATTGGAGTTGATTGCTTTAGCCTTACCTTTTATTTATTTATTACTCTATATCTTCTAATGAGTTTATTTAACATAACTAAATAAGAGTGGCGGTAATAACTAAACCTACGTCATTATCGTCACACTAACGTTACGCCAGCTTTTTTCTTTATAAACAACATTACCACCAACATATTGTAATAATACAACTAACATCACCACTCAAATATACCCCATTTAAACACAAATATAACCAACAAACCAAAATCACATACATACATAACCACACCTCCCACAACTTGATCGTCTAAATGACCAAGTTCTCTCAAAACAAGACCTAAGACACGTGAGTAAGGAGTGATGCTAATAGGGTTTGATGTGTTGATGAGGTACCACCCAGATAGAAATTGTGTCGTACGACTCATAATCCCACCACCAGTCTAACGGTGGTGTTTTATATTTAATCAATGCATAGTTTCTAAGTTTATCAAAA
The DNA here is from genome assembly GCA_030686995.1 of Artemisia argyi. NCBI lineage: Eukaryota > Viridiplantae > Streptophyta > Magnoliopsida > Asterales > Asteraceae > Artemisia > Artemisia argyi. The sequence goes on along the minus strand of CM060697.1, from coordinate 159,819,640 downwards.
CAATTGAAAAAATAAAGTTTTCCATTAAAAAATCTAGCTGGGATGATAACTGATTAAAAAAAATTAATTAATTCAATGGTTGCTTAATATAGCAGGGTACCCGCGCGTTACAGCGGCGGGTACCCTAAAATAATTTTTAACGACATCAAAAGGTAAAAGTGATAGCTAAGAGTTGTAAACCTTTCGGGCTCGAGCCCGTTGGTGCGTGCTCGTTCGGGATCGAGGTTGTTTGGCCCGTGCCCATTCAGGCTCGAGCCCATTTAGCCCGTTGCTCGTTCGGACTTGAATATTTATATAATGTGCTTTATTATTTGTATTAGTGACATTTAATGTTGGAATTGTGTTTAAGTTGGTTTTACAATATGCTTGATAATTTGTATTTCTTATGTAAGGAGTGTTTTAATAATTGCATTAAGTGTATTTATTGACCAGTTTATTAATGTTAGTAAATGTGTTTTGATTAGTTGTAATTTTAGCTTAAAAACTTGTAATGCTGAATTTTAAGTATTTCTATTTAAAAATTGTATTTAATGTCAGAAAATGTGTTTTAATTAGTTGTATTTTTAGCTTAAAAACTAGTAAATTTATTTAATGTTAGAAAATGTGTTTTAATTAGTTGTACTTTTAGCTTAAGAACATGCAATGCTTAATTTTAAGTATTTTTTTTTTAGAACGCCTAAATGATTTATAAGATGGGAGATAATTTGTGCACAATTTTTTTGGCTATATACCACTAAATGACATCAGTAATGCATACAGTAAAACACCGTTATGTATAATTTAGTGATTGATGGCAAATAAAAATAATGTACAAATTACCTGATATTTGAAATTCAAAATCGCTTTCCGTTATTATTTTATAACAACACTTCAGAGGGTCGAAACGTTAATCATAAGCACACCACCTTCTTTTCTTCTTCAAATTTTACTACCACTATTTTATCACACAACTAATATCAAATTTATCTTTTTAATAGTTACATTACTAAAGTTAAACCGTTACAAATATGGGGATGGATCTATTGTTCAAGACTTCCTTTGGACCTATCAAAATTATATGAAATGAACTCCAAAGGGTCTCCGTAATTCTAGATAAAGTGTTCTAATATATGTTAAAGCTTCAAGTTGCTAATCACATATGTGGTGTTAGGGCGTTGTAAAGGTTCTTGTTAGGTTTTTGGTTTATGGGCAAGTGTCCGAAAATAATGGTCATTTTCAAACGCACTAGAGAGTCATTGTTAATGTTTCCAAGGTTGTGGTAGTTCCTGTGTATAACTAAAGCGTTTATTCATGGAATTTAGGTTGGTGGTTTCTGCAAGTTTTGGGTTAGAGATTATGTGCTGGTTATGGTGACATTAGCATCTTAGGTTTGTTTGTTCTCCGAGCTAGTGTCATTTTAGCATGGGGTCAGCCAAGCCAAGGTCATAAAGTATCACAATGTTTAGTTGTATTACATTTTAGGGTAGTTTATCCATTAACTATCCTTTAATATTGTCATACCATTAGTCGATCTGATTGTGTGGTCGAAACTGTTTAATTTGAGGTTCTAACATGTTTCGTGTAAGTGGTCATGGCTCATTCTACACCTTGATTCATGTGTTCTGCCAATCGATTGCTTCTCAGTTAGGTTTTTTTTTTTTTTTTTTTTTTTTTTTTTTTGGTTTCGGTTTGGCTAGTGAGGGTTCTTCCTTCAGTTATTAGATTTTCACGTTAGTAATTTGTATGATTTTGTTGTCAAAACTGTTCAATTTGAGGTTTTCACGTGTTTCATGTAAGTGGTCATGGCTCGCTCTACACCTTGATTCTTGTGCTATACCAATCGATTTATTTATTTATTTATTTTATCTTGTTTCGATTTGGATAGTGATAATTCTTCCTTCAATTATTAGATTTTCACGGTAGTAATTTGTAGGGTCATTGTTTTAAGTATTACTTTTACTAATCCCTTCTGAATCGCCTTGCATATTCGAGACACCATTCTATAATATTCATGGAGCATGGTAAATTACTAAGACTGTACGATTTCGAGTTAAAAAGTTAACTTCAAGTTTCTCTTAAAGTTCTAAGTTTGGGCTTCATTCATCTCCAAATCAAGTTTCTATCATGTTTATTTCATCAACCTTTTTATCAAAGTGAAGTTTCAAAGAAATTAAATGATCTCTAGAAAAGCATAAAGCTTTGAATCATTAACATCCCAATTCCCAACGGACCCTCAAAGATGTGATGTTTAGGTTTCATTCACTAAACTTCTGTTATTCAAGACATGCATCTACATCATTAACAACATTTTTTTTTTTCTAAAGAAAGATTAGTCAAAAGCTGTATTTTATGTTCGAGCTCTCAATATGGATCGTCAAAACTTCGAAACTCAATTAGTCACTTATGACCAGGTGTAATGGTGTGCACCACCACCCGTGATGATGCTACCAACACGTGCGAAGGCTAGGGGTGTAAATGAGCCGAGTTGAGCCGAGCACTGCCAAGCTCGAGCTCAACTCGAATACTAAAAGTCGAGCTCGAAACTCAACTCGAGCCTGGTCTAGCTTTATATTTCGAGCTCCAGCTCGACTCGTCATATAATACTCAAGCTCGATTATTTTCACATTTAATGCTCGAACTCCATGAATACTTGGCATATCAAGCTCAGCTCGACTCGATTTGTATGAAAATTAAGTACATATATATGTATATACAACAACAACAACAACAACATACCCAATCCCGCCGGGGCGGGGTATGGGGGAGGTAAGATGTAGACAGATCATACCCCTACCCCATGATAAACCTAAAGGTAAAGAGACTGCTTCCAGAAAGACATATATAAAAGGGTAAAAATGTAAATTTTTAGAAGCTCGATAACGCTCACGAGCTCCACGAGCCGAATATTTTGGAGCTCGAACTCGACTCGAAAATATACTCGAATAGCTCGAACTCAAGCTCGGATCGTTTGAATCGAGTCGATTTCGAGTAGTTTACGATTCGATCTTGAATAGCTCGCGAGTTGTCATGCCTCGTTTACACCCTTAGTAATAGCCTTCGGCGAAAGCTATTACAACCACTGGAACTACGCGTCGTCCTCTCACTCTCCCTCCCCCGCAACGACACGCTGCGGTTAAAACAGCACCTACAGACTATGCGTCTTGGGTACGAAACATGGAGATTTTGGTCGTATAGAGTCTGTAGATGGCCATTTTTTCTTTCTTTCTTTATTTTTTATTTTTTTAAGTGTATTGTGAAGTATGTTTCTGTATAAGCGGCATATGTTTAGGTGGTAAAGTTGGTTGTCTTATTACATTTTGTTGGTGGTGGACTGAAAATGTAATGTGATGCTGATTAACGATGGTAATGTTGGTCACCACTACACTTAGCCTAATAATTGGCTGACTTCTTCTTTTTCTTTTTTTTTTTTCTTTTTTTTTTCTTTTTTTTTATATAATTTTGTTTTTGTTACAAGGGTTTTTTTAACTTGTTCTCTATGGCACAAGTTAAGCACACCAAAAGTATCATGAGACTCATGAAAAAGGACATAAAAATTCACACAAAACTACACTTGTTTGTATTTTTGTGTGGGTCCACGAGTACTTTTATGTGCTTTTTTATTTGTTTAACTTGTGGCCTTGTTACAAAATTATGAAATTAAAAGTACCAAATAAAAAATATAAATTTGATAAATTAAAAATGTTAGAAGATATAGAAACTATGAAAAAAAAACAATTAAAAAAATGTATTTTAAAGTTTCCAATAACAACTCTTTTTCAAAAATAATCGAAACTTTAACATTGGGAAATACAAAAAGTAAAAAAGGTTAAAGGCAAAAGACAAGCAGAAGTTTGTCATCGGGGAAAGAGGGCATCTCGAAAGTTTGTCACCATCTTTCGCAACTTCTTTTTCGCAAGCTGTATGCGTGTGTTCACTACCTCCCGTCACTACCTTTCATCTTTTTTTATTTAATTGATACAATATCAGGATTTATTTGTCCACACTCTGCACGAGTAACCAAGTTTGATATTTAATATTCATGGTTATCAAAACATTTTGCACAACTTCATCGATTTAGGTTATAAAATCTTGTGTGTTCAAAAAAAGTTTATAAAATCTTTTACATTATTTAGTTGTAGTTCGCTTACCCAAAATAAACTTTTATTTTATTTTATTTTATTTTATTCTTGTAGGAATCGACAACCTACAACCTGATTACTAGCACGGATTACTTCGACCACGAAGATGACACACGCACAGCAGATATGTTGTCGACAGGAAAGAAGAAAACGAGCACACAAGGTAATATCCCTAATCGACTTTGATTAGTATTGAAAGAATGACGTACTTAAACCCTCACCCCCTCATCTCTATTTATAAAGATGAGGGGGTAAGAAACCGACTCCTAAACCGCCTAGGAATCTAGTCGGTTGATACAATGAAAAGGAAAGAAACGGTGGTCTTGGGCTTGGGACACAAGCCAAACAAACCGACACATACATAGCTAATAGATTTTAACACTAAGACCCCTAGACTTATTCGTAAGCTTAATATAGAGACTAATATTGTAACAATTTCCACCTTAGGCTTTATATTAGCCTACACCGACGCTCAGCAACTCCAAGCAGTGCTGAAACTTAAGTCCAGGTACCACCTTCATCAAGGCATCCGCAGCATTGTGTTCAGTACCTACCTTCAGAACTTCAACCGTCTTTGCTTCCAAGACATCTCTGATAAAGTGATAACGCACATTGATGTGCTTAGTCCTTTCATGAAAAACATGATTCCGCGATAAGTGAATCGCGCCCTGATTATCACAATTAACTGCCACAGTGTTAAGCTCCACGCCCAACTCTTCCAAGAGTCCCCTTAGCCAAATAGCTTCCTTCACAGCCTCCGTAAGGGCCATATACTCCGCCTTTGTAGTTGAAAGAGCCACCACGTGTTGTAGCGTTGCCTTCCAACTAACAACACATCCCTATACTAAAAACGCGTAACCTGTGATCGACCTACCTTTATCCGGATCCTTAGCATAGTCTGAATCAACAAAACCTGTTACGTCCACATGGTTGCTACGATCTATCCCATACACCAAACCCACGTTTGCAGTACCCCACAAATATTTCAAAATCCACTTCACTGCTTCCCAATGCTTTTTACCTGGATTTGCCAAATATCTGCTAACAACACTTACCGCATACGCTATGTCTGGCCTCGTGCACACCATCAAGTACATTAAGCTCCCAACCGCATTTGCATACGGCACCCTACTCATCCTTTCAACATCACAATCCCTAACCGGACAATCCTTCAACGACAGCTTAAAGTGCCCACCCAATGGCATCTTAACCGATTTCCCATTGTCTATTCTATAATTATTTAAAATCTTAGAAACATACCCGGATTGTGACACCCTCAGAATCTTGCGACTCCGATCCCTGATGATCTCCATACCAAGAATCTTCTTTGCTTCCCCGAGCTCTTTCATGTCAAACTCCTTTTTAAGCAAAGACTTGATAGACCCAATCTCAGCCTTGCTTTTACAAGCAATCAGCATATCGTCTACATATAACAGTAGATAGATATACTCACCTGGTGCATAACTCCTGTAATATACGCAGCTGTCGTAACTGCTATGCTTGAACCCGTTGCTCAGCATGTACTCATCAAACCTCTTATACCATTGCCTAGGTGACTGCTTCAAACCATAAAGGGATTTCTTTAACAAACATACCTTGTTACCTTGTTCATAACCCGGTGGCTGCCTCATGTAGATCACTTCTTTAAGATTCCCATGTAAAAATGCCGTCTTTACATCAAGCTGCTCTAGCTCATAATCTCTACACGCAGTCAATGCAAGTATAACCCGAATAGATGTGTGTCGAACTACCGGCGAAAATACTTCATTATAGTCAATACCTGCCCTTTGAGTGAATCAACGAGCCACCAACCTTGCCTTGTGCCTACGCTTTTGAACACCTTCAATCCCTTCCTTTATTTTGAACAGCCATTTGCAGCTCACCAGCTTTTGCCCAGCTGGATGATCCACTAACTCATAGGTCTCATTCTTCTTCAGAGAATCCACCTCTTCATCCATAGCAGCTTTCCACTTAAATCTATCTTTACAAGTAACTGCCTCCTGGTATGTCAATGGTTCATGAGTATCTTCTTCCTCTGCTGCAGCAAACGCGTAAGCAGCCATATTACTCTCATCCCGAAACCTCAAAGGTTTCGTTCTTGTCCTTGGCTCTCTATCCCGAACCAACTGATAATCTGTGAGATCCGGTGTTTGATCATGATCCTGATCCCCTGCATCTTCATCATCGCCATCTTCCTGACCATCAATAAGATCTTCCTCAAGCGAATGATTATTTAACCTCTGCAGTTCCACCTCAACCTGTAATTCCTCAACAGACTTATCAGTGTCTGCACCAGAATCCTTCAACGTGTCTTTGTACATGACACTTTCATTGAAGACCACGTTCCTGCTAGTGACTATTTTAGGTGATTCATTATCAAGCCTATATAGCCTGTACCCCTTCACACCTTCAGGATACCCCAAAAGAACGCATTTTACCGCTCTCGGCTCGAGCTTACCTTGTTTAACCTGTGAATATGCGACACAGCCGAAAATCCTCAACATCCCATAATCACTTGGATGTCCCGACCACATCTCCATAGGTGTCTTTTTCTCAATCGCTGTCGAGGGTGACCTATTTATAAGATATGCGGCCGTACATGTCGCTTCCGCCCAGAAGGTCTTGGGCAATCCAGACTGAATTAATAAACAGCGTACCTTATCCATGAGAGTTCTATTCATCCGTTCTGCTAATCCATTCTGCTGCGGCGTCCCGGCAACTGTCAAATGTCTAGCAATCCCACTCTCACTACATAGCTGCTCAAACTCCCGATTACAGAACTCAAGACCATTATCTGTCCTCAGCTTCTTAACCGTCCTCCCAGTCTGATTCTCTACTAACTGCTTCCACTCTTTGAACTTTCCAAATGCTTCGTGTTTGAACCTGAGAATATAAACCCATACCCTCCTGGAATAATCATCAACAATAGATAAGAAGTACCTCTTACCTCCCAATGATTCCACCTGAGACGGACCCCATAAGTCTGAATGAACATAGTCTATCACTCCCTGAGTAGTGTGCCTTCCTACACCGAAACTGACTCGATGTGACTTTCCCAGAACACAATTCTCACAAAAATCAAGCTTACCTAGACTTTTCTTGCCAAACAGCTCCTGCTTTTCCAGCACCTGTAGTCCCGCCTCACTGATATGTCCCAGTCTTTTGTACCAAACCTGCGCAAGACTGTCTTTTTCTTCAACACTAGCATTAAGATCACCCGCCACTGCATGGCCATCCAAAGAGTATACGCAATTATCCCTTCGAGTTCCAGATAAAATAACCCTAGAACCATTAATCACCTTGATTTTGCCCGACTGCATTTTTACGGTGTATCCCTCTTTTTCAAGAGTTCCCAGTGATATCAAGTTTCTTTTCAATTCAGGAATATACCTGACAATGTGTAATACAAAACTTGACCCATCTTTTAGTTGTAGCCTAACCTTGCCAATACCTCTGATCTTGCACTCCTTGTTGTCACCCAACAGTACCCTGCCCCCATCGCATTCCAGAAAATCAAAAAATATGTCTGACCTGGGTGTCATGTGGTATGAACCTCCTGAATCCATAATCCAATCCAATAAGGCTTCTGCACTCATCACCATCATCACCTCAGAACCGTCATAAATCGAACCACTAGAGCTTGGCTGATCATCTTTCTTGACAAAACCATTTGACTTCTTGCGTTTATTCTTCGGACAGTTTCTCTTCAAGTGCTCCCCAGATTGGCAAATAAAGCACTTGAGTCTTCCACCTCGAGACTTCGATCTTGACTTTCCCCTAGACTGATGCGAATTCCTGCGATCAGTTCTTTCCCTCACATATAACCCTTCACCATCATCCCCCTTCGCCTTAGATCTTTCTTTGATCTCCTTTGAATTCAGTGTGGCCATCACATCCTCCAAAGTCAAAGCTTCCCGTCCATAAAGCAAGGTATCCACAAAGTGTTCGTATGATGCTGGTAAAGAAGTGAGTAATAATAAAGCAAGATCTTCATCCTCGAATTTTACCTCAATATTTGCTAAATCAAGAACTATTTTGTTGAACTCATCTATATGCTCGGAAATCGTACGTCCAGCGGGCATGTAGAATGTATACAACTTCTTCATCAGGTACAACTTGTTGGCCAAGGACTTTGTCATGTACAAAGTCTTAAGCTTGGACCAAACCCCCGCTGCAGTCGTCTCCCCGGTAACCTCTCTCAGAACTTTGTTACCTAAACACAAAATCATGGCACTGTGAGCTTTCTTGTTTAGCTCAGCTTTCGCTGTAGCATCCATATTTTCGGGTAAAACCTCCAGAGCTGCTTCACATCCATGTTAGATTAATAAAGCACGCATCGTGACTCTCCATAACCCGAAATCACCAGTTCCGTCGAATTTCTCGATCTCAAACTTGGCTCCCGTCATTCTTTAATCCCTTTATTAATTTGCTAAACCTTGTGAAAAACCTCACAATCAAAAATTAACAAAGTCCCTTGTGCAATAAAAAAAACTTCAAACAAATAACCCTTTTGTTATTGAAAACACAACACAAAAATACGGTATTAAAAAAACTTGTAATGTTTCCACCAAGAATTCTTTTAAAACTAAAACAATAAATATCCTCCGTATATATTATCTCTAAGTGTTGACTTTCAAAACAAATACCAATCTGTCTCCTTTCTTCTTCCTTTAGACGCCGCCAACAAAAAAAAAAAAAAAAAAAAACAGATCCAATAACTTCTTTGTCGATCTAAAACACAATACAATCTGCTGCACCTTTGTTGTTGATTATACCTGGTAGCCCAAACAGAAACACACCGTTCTGTTCCTTCCAGAAACCGAACACCAAAGAAGAACCCTTCTCGATCGATCCTAGATAACCAGCGAACCCCGTGAACCGAGCTCTGATACCACTTGTAGGAATCGACAACCTACAACCTGATTACTAGCACGGATTACTTCGACCACGAAGATGACACACGCACAGCAGATATGTTGTCGACAGGAAAGAAGAAAACGAGCACACAAGGTAATATCCCTAATCGACTTTGATTAGTATTGAAATAATGACGTACTTAAACCCTCACCCCCTCATCTCTATTTATAGAGATGAGGGGGTAAGAAACCGACTCCTAAACCGCCTAGGAATCTAGTCGGTTGATACAATGAAAAGGAAAGAAACGGTGGTCTTGGGCATGGGACACAAGCCAAACAAACCGACACATACATAGCTAATAGATTTTAACACTAAGACCCCTAGACTTATTCGTAACCTTAATATAGAAACTAATATTGTAACAATTCTTTTTTACATATGGTGAATTTATTACTCCAAAAATTTAAGTATATGATGATGCAAGTGAATGAATTGCTATATAGGAATATGGATAAAGCCCTCCTTTTTCAATTTTCTGCGGGTTGCGATATAAGATTCACTTGCATCATATATACTTAAATAATTTTGAAGTAATACATTCACTAGACATATACACTTAAATAAGTTATTTTTGGTTTAATAAGTTAGTTTTGTAACGGGCTACGATGTAGGATTCACCTAAAAAGTAACCACCAAGTGTCATCCCCCTTTTATGTGCCACGTCATGCCACCTCATAATTTCTCCCTTTAATTTTTTTGGGTAAATGGTTTTTTCGGAAAATGTATTACTCCAAAAAATGCTTAAGTACAACGGATATAGGTAACTCTCACATTATCTCAGCCCGTTACATAGGCGATCTGCTTCCATAACAAGCAAACTAGTGCTATAACAAAAAAAAAAAAAAAAAAAAAAACAAAAACAAAAAAAATAAATAAATTAAAAATAATAATAAATACTACTATAGCTAGATTACAATTGACTCAAAATAACATAAAAAATAATTTATTGTTCCTCCCTTTCACTTTCTGATTCATTAACATACCAAAAACCCCATCCCTCATGGCTCAAGCCATAACATTAACATTCATATTGCGACCAACCATTTTATTTTATTTTCTATTTTTTCAAACCAATTAATTTCTTATTAATTAAAGTAAAAATACAAATTACAACACAAAAAAAAAAGAAACAAAAAAATAATAATAATGTAAATGACTACATATTACGTCTATGTTTTTGTCATAATACACACACACACACACACACACACACACACACACACACACACACACACATATATATATATATATATATATATATATACACACACACACACACACACACACTATGATGCACTGTTTTTTCTTTTAACTGTGATGCACTAAAATAAAAATTGGTGCATCACAGTTATTTTCTCACTTTTCTATCGAAATGCACTTTTCTCTTGATCCGAACACTATATATATATATATATATATATATATATATATATATATATATATATATATATATATATATATATATATATATATGAGTGTGTGTGTGTGTGTGTGTGTGTGATTTAAACAGTAAATTTCGGTCCTTGACTTCCCCATAGGTTTCTCTAGCTATTTTTGGAGAAACACTAAACCCTAACCACTCAGCTGAATCATGTTCCTACATAATCATCAACCGTACCCTATACTCACCTGTTTATAAACGAATATTACAATCATAAATCGTATATAATTTATCAAGTTTAATCAATGTAGTTATTGCTTGGTCGATTAGGGTTTTGTGCGACTTTAGGTTGTGTTTAAATCGTTTCTATCTTAGTACGATTTTTACGGATTACTGATTGATCCTGATTTATTGACTATATTATTGTTAATCTATTGCTGGCCCCGTCAAATAAATGTGTGTGTCTTAATTGGTAAAGTTTGCTGCTGCAACTTGTTTAAACGGTCCATTTAGGGTTTGTTTGTTAGTGCAAGTCTTTTACATTCGCGGGAATTGTTTAATGGTTTTCTATGGTATTTTTGCTGGTATAGTTGAATATTTGCTTGTTTGTTAACATATATTGCATGGTGTGAACATGAAAACTGGGTTTTTGGACTCAAGAAAGAGAGAGGGAGAGGAGGTGGAAGAAAAAAGGAGATGACTGGTTCGAAGGCTCTAGGTTACTCACCTAAGAGTAATGACGATCTTGTTATTGTGAATGAGGAAGAGACGAGTTCTTTAGCTGCAAAGATTCTTGATATTGAACGTCAAATGCTTGAAGTTAAGCTTGTGTTTGTGGGAGATAATGGAGAACCTTTAAAATCTTTGAATGCCGATGGTCAATCTAATACAATGGATTCGTTTCCATGCTTGCTAGACACGTTTGGTACCCCTAATACATCTACTAAAATGACTACTGCTGATAAAAAAAAAAAAATATATTTCATTGAATAAAGGGTATGATACTTCTGTTAAAGCCACTGATGGTGCGAAATTGACTGGTAACGGGGCTATTTCACATGCGAATCTTCTTAATGGAGAGCAAAGGAAGAAAACCGTTAATTTTCGTACCTTAGTAGTATCAGCAGCTAATGGGGCTGATGTTGCTATTTCATTAAAGTCGATTCTTAAAGTTTATCAAAGGAGGACTTGTCTAACGTGCCCGTTTGGGTTAAATTTCATTATGTTCCTCTTACTGCATTTACAGAAGATGGGTTGAGTGCTATTGAAACTGAACTTGGTTCATCGTTGATGTTAGACGCCTATACGACAACTATGTGTGCGGAGTCATGTGGTAGGTCAAGTTATGCAAGAGCTATGATCAACTTACAGGTTGATTTAGAGTTGAAAGATACTCTTGTGGGGGAAATCTAGAAAATAGAGAGTGATGGGTATATCTGAATACTATTTGAATTAAGTACGAGTGAAAACCACCAAGATGATCAAATTGCAAGGATTTTGGCCACGTCTTGGACCAATGCCCGAAGAAATTTGTCTAATATGATTTGAAGAATACAAAGGGAACTAGGCAAATGGCTCGTGATGTTCATATTGGCTCGAAGTCGCATCTTGCTTACAAACCTGTTCAACCAAAGAAAGATAAAATGACGGATTCTAGAAAGCTAAAGCTGAAGGTTCCGTGTCCTACACATGATGTTAATGCTAATTCTACTTCTAACTATTTTGATGCTTTGGGCAGTATAGGTAACATGGAGGATGCTACGGGTGTGGGCTATTTCAGTTCCATTAGTGAAAAGAAAGTGAATAGTTTGAAAGAACATGAGCCTATGCCTAATCATGTAGAGTATTTTAACAAGGATAGATGGGTGACTGAGGAATCGGGTTCTATGCCTAGTACATCCATGGATTGCAAGATGATAATTTGGAAAGTGATGTTAAAGAGTATTATAATGAGACTGCTCAGTTTATGGCCTCTTCATATAAGTGACATGGTGGCGGAACAAATGACCATAGTCTACATGAACTTGATGAGTATGAATTGTATGACGGATATGATGGTGTGGTATCGGACTTAATAGAAGACAAATTGCATTTTGTAATGCTTTCGATATCACTCTTCGTGGGCAGATTAGATGCTAGGTTATATTTGGTATCACTGTGAGTCAAATGTAAGCTAGTTAGTGGGTGTTTTATTTATAGTAGTTCATAAGTTGTGTTTGTCATTCTTATGATAGATATATTTTGAAGAATAAGTGGTGTGTTTGCTTTCTGCCTATGTACTTAAAATGTTTTTTTGGAGTAATCTATTTACCGAGTGTAAAAACTTTTTACCAAAAAAATATAATTTTTAATATAGCCGTTGAAGGGTCCAATAGTCAAAATATTGCAAATAGTCATCTCTTAGCTCAAGCCAAGGGCTAACGCCCACCTTGGTGCCTTGAGGTCTCGGTATGGTGGCAGCGCTATAGCGCATCGATACGTCGGACGACGTAGGTAGGGAGCGATATGGCACCCGGTGCTCTAAGCAGATAAATTATTGTGTTTTATTTGATTGAAATATAATGAGTGAATTTTTAAATTATAGTTCAATTTCAAATCATGCAACCATTATATAGTTTATGTATTGGGCGTATCAATTTAAAAACTTCATACAAATCAAGAAAGGTGAGGAGTATGTAAGGCTGCCCACAGTAAGGCGACCCAATCCCCCTCTTTATGTAAAGGCGACCAAGGTTTTTTTTTTTTTTTTTTTTTTTTTTTTTTTTTTTTTTTTTTTTACGTAAGGATCAAAGCTCGCAAACCTCTCTTCGTCTAACTTAGCTTCTAACCTGCTCAGCTCCCGCTCATCCTCAGAGTTCCAGTCATCATCGGCAGCTTTCACATTTTCTCAAAACTTAGCTGAAAGTGATCAAGATGAGGTTGTTGTTGCTCAACAACTGCAGCTTGCATATTTTCCCCAAATTTAGCTGAAAGTGATCCAAATGAGGTTGTTGTTGTTGTGGCTCAACAACTCTTGGTGCAGATGAAATTGATGCACCTTCCACAAATTGTTGTTGTTGTGGTGCATTAGTAGCTGCCACATTTTTCTCAAAACTCCAACGGATCTTGTTGGATTTTTCGTTCTCTATCTTCTGCACACAACCCCACAATGTATCAGCAACATCAGCGTCTTTGCGAAATTCATCGTACAAAAACTGTTCGATCACAAATATTCTGTCGTCAGAGATGTCTTTGCAATCTGCGTATCGTGTTCTCAGGCGTTGTGCGTAACTTGCGAGCTCAAACTTCTTAATAACTTCGACAATTGCATCTTGTCGACTTGTTTTTTTACATCGTTTTGAACTTGTTTGATAGTGTGGGGAAGATTACAAGCTATTTTTTTGTGTTTGATTTGTTGTTTGAATTGAAAGAAGTGTGTGATTTTGTGAATTGAAGTGTGTAATATGTTGTGTTAACATGTGGTATTTATAGTGTTTTTATTTTTTTATTTTTTATTTTTTACTTTGGAATGCATGCAACGACTAGTAACGTATACTTTTTTTTGAATGCATGCAACGGATCAAAAGGCAAAAAAGAAAGAAATAGTAATCGGTCGAGATCACGACCCAAATCCCATCTTTTCCTACCTTTACTCGGTCACGACTGATATGCCACAAAAGGGCCGACCGACTTCGACCCACACGACCGAGTCGGTCGTGTCCTCTTCTTTGGGCAGCCTAAGGCTAGACACAGTAAGGAGAGACAATCTCCCCCTTTTTCAGTGTCACGTCAGCTTTCTCTATCCAGCAATCTTCAGGCGATTGGGTGCCCCAGTAAGGGCGACCAACATCCACAAATATAATGCACAAAAAAATTACTTTACCAAGTCCATTTGTATCGATCGTGATCACGACCAATATCCACAAAAATCAAAAGCCGATCGAGTGGCCACAGAAAGCCGATCGACATGAAATCGATCGTGTGTATCGATCGCCAAGCATTACTGTATCTAGCAGGCCCGGATTTGGTTATGGGCCATGTGGGCGACGGCCCAAGGGTAGCACAAGAGAAGGGGCATCAATCTAGAAGTCCTTATTTACCTATACTACATTCATTTAAGCCGATTTTATACAAAGCCCACTTAATTGATAAACATCCTCATCAGTCCATCCAGAAGATTTTTGAATTGTGGTTCTAGCCTTACAGGAATTAAGAGTCGAATTCGAAACAATTAGGGCATCATGCGAATCAATGGTTCATCTTTCCTTTTCTTCATTGATTTTGGGCAGGTGATTTTGTTTCATGCTTTATTATTCTATGGAAAAAAATGTTAATCCATCTCATCAAGTCTTATTGTCTTTATTAGTTTGAATATACTTTTGTTCAGATTATGTTTGACAACATATAACGCAAACAGTTTCGTAGTTAGAATATTACAAGTTTTCTCAAATAATCATGTTCATCAATATTCATTTAAAAAGCCATCTTCGTAGTTAATTGCCGATCTGAATGCATTAAAATAATTCTTGCTTTAGCAAAATACTATATAGTTTACACTCGAGTTTATCATGGTGCCCAAAATAGGAAACGAAAAAAAAAAAAAAAAAAAAAAAAAAAAATCAACAAGAATCTGAGCGACCTCTTCATGGTTCTATGGATGGATATGTAGTTAGAACGAAAAAGAATGATAATAGTATTGAAGAAAATAATGACAAAGCTAATGTTAATATAGTTTATGAAAATCCTATAAATAATGAAAACCTAGAAAATGATGAGGTTGAAAGCTTGGATATCCATTCAAATCATGGAGTTTACAAAGAAACCGGATATGTTCCCAAATGCCGATTATGACAAGATAATTGATGTTTTTGCTTCAAGAAACGCACGAAGACATCATTTTAGCTGATCAATGATGAACTTGTTATTCGGTTTATCTCCTCATATTGTAAAATTTCATTTAATGAATAAAAATCGGGGTGGGGATGAGCCGCATGGCTTGATCAGGTTCCAAACCCTTAAAAGAAAATATGTTGTTTGTTTGCAAGGGGCATATTTCACTCGGCTCGCTCAGGGCATCCGAAATCTCAGTACCGGCCAGGTATCTAGCCTAATGAGCGAATACACACCAACAGGTTAATACGATGCTTTTGAAGTTTGAACAATGGAAACCAAGAGATAATCACATTCATGGGGCACATGTTGCAAAATAATGTAATTATGATGGACGACTTTAACTTATATAACTCAGAAAAGACATGACGATAAATGTTTGGCATGTAGGGTGCATATTTATAATGCCCATTATGCTATTATTTCCACATAAATGATATATAATGATGGAGATTCATCTTTTAACGATTGCTATATACACATGGAACAAAAATAAGTCGAGACACGATTGGAATCAAAGACAAGATACAAGATGTAAAAAGAAGCCAACAAAAGTACAAATATTAAAAGATTTCGCAAGTGAGCATTGTGTACGAATGAGAATATGTTACGGGATGCATGGTGCATAATCAAATGAAATATGAATATAAGAAAACAGAGGTACATCTTTATGGTCATTATTATAACAACGAACCATATAAAGTTAATACGAACAAAGTGTATGAATTCTTTGTGGCCACGGAGGTTCGCCTGCGTCGACTTCGGGCTATCTAAAAAAAATAGTCGCCGTAAAATTAGTCGGCTCGCAATGTCAAGTCGGAAACCCATGATTAAAAAAAAAAAAAAAATGTGTATGAATAATGACCAAATAATTGAACACGAAACTATACAGTTGAACTGGACTGCTGTACACATGGAGCAGCTCCGCCTTCGTCTTCAACTGCTTCAATAAATAGAAGTGGGCTACACCTACATTTTCATAAGAGGTAATTCCAAAAATGGACAAGCAGCCCGACTAGTGAAAAAAATCAAGGACTCAAAAAAAAATCAGAGACTAACATTTAAAGCATAAAATTATAGCTAATTAGCTACAATTAATTGTAGCTAATATATTTCACACACACACACACACACACACATATATATATATATCCAAACTTTTGTAATTACGTAGTCACGTTCTTTCATCAATCGAGGCCAAAAAATATATATAAACAATATAATTATGATGAATATGAGAGATAAATAAGATATATATATATATATATATATATATATATATATATATATATATATATATATATATATATATATATATATTTGAATTTAAAATCAATATAGTAATAATTTATTTGATTTTTGGATATATACGAGAATTTAAAAGTTCAAAAAAGATATTGATGTAATTACAAAAACTTCAAAAGGACATTGATGTAATTATAAAAGTGGGAAGGATATTTATGTAAATGAGAAGGATATTTACGTATTCAACTTTAAGAAGGATATAGATGTAATTCTCCCTTTTTAAGAAGTTGGCGGACTATAACTGTCAAATTACATAATTCTTTAAAATGGAGAAAAACAATGGGTTAAGTCTATTTATTAGCAACGTTTTTTAAAGGCTAGAACCACAAAAGAAGCGATATAAACAAACGACATTCCACCTCTTCAAACAAGACGATTAAAGAGACTGGAACCCGACCAAGAACAACACAAAACAAACTACAACAAACTAAAAATACATACCAACCAAACCAACAACCATATACTTAAACAAACAACATTCCACCTCTTCAAACGTATCGTAATATTCAGACCCTCCGCCACTATAAGGTAAAGAAATGGTGACAATGGGTCGCCTTGCCTAACCCCCCTCTCCATTTAAATTCCAACGTATGAGACCCATTCACCAAAAATGAGATTGTTGCTGAATTTTGACACGCTTCGATCCACTTACACCATTTATCTCCAAACCCCATTTGTGTAAGAGTGTGACGAATGAAATTCCAGTTGACGTTATCATATGCCTTTTCAAAGTCAATTTTCAGTAAGAATGCCTTTTTCTTTTTTTCTTTTTCTTTAAAAATTTGATGGTTTCATTTGCAATTAGACCACCATCCAAAATATCTCCCTTTAACAAATGCATTTTGCTCCTCCTCGACAACCTTATCAATGACTTTTTTCAATCTTTCAGCAAGTATTTTTTAGATAATCTTATAACAACAACCTATTAAACTAATAGGTCGGAAATCCCTCAATGTAAGCGGGTATTGAATCTTTAGAATTAAAGTAAGAAATGACGAGTTGCAACCTTTAAAGATTTGACCCGTATGCTAAAACCACTCAATTGCCTTCAACAAATCTTCTTTAATAATTCCCCAAATTTTTTTAATATACCCGAAATTAAATCCATCACGACCCCGTGCTTTTTTACTACCACATTCTTTACTAGCGTCCCAAACCCCATCTTCCTGAATGAAACATTCCAATTCATCCATATCTTCGCTTGAAATGGTTTTAAAGTTACCATTTACCAACACCGGTCTTATATTACTTGGTTCACTAAAATTCTTTTTTAAAAAATCAAACGCTTTTTCTTTTATACTAGCAGGGTCATCATACCAAACTCCATCCACAACCAGGCCATTCAAAGTCGATTTTCTGTAGTTACTATGGATACACGAATGAAAAGACTTTGAATTTTCATCACCCTCCAACACCCACTTAACTCTAGACTTTATTTCTTCATTTCATTACAATGTCTGTATTTCTCCAACCACCCCTTCCTTGCTTCTTTACATCTATCTAATTCCCGCTCGTCCAAATCTCTTGATTCGGCTAACAATTCCCATTTTGTAGATTCATTGTTTAGATTTTCAATATCTTGGTTGGCTCTTCGAAGCTTCACTTTTCTCCATTCTTTGAGACCTTCTTTTACGTTTTTTAACTTATCTCTAAATATAGAATCGGTGTTGAATGAAAACACCCATTTTTTCCAGCAATCTGCAACCACCTTCTCACATTCACTATCATCTGGCCAAACATCAAAGAATCGAAATGGTTTTGGACCAAAATCAACAACTTTATCAGCAAGCATCAAGGGACATTGATATGACAGTTTTATCTCCTTTGCCACCACCACCAACGAGCTCCAAAAGTCACGAAACCGATTATTAACGAGAAATCGATCGATCTTACTAAAATTTAACCCGTCATCACTAACTCTTGTTAATCTTTCTCCACCTAATGGGATATCAATTAACTCATACTGTTATGAAATTATTAAAAATCTCCGCTCCTTTTGTATTGAAGCCCAAATTTTTTCTTTCATGAATGTTTCTAACTTCGTTGAAATCTCCAAAAATACACCATGCCGCATCTATAGAACTAATTATCCTTGAGATTTTTTCCCATAGTAAACTTTTCATGGCCAAATCTTGAGGAGCATACACATTAATAATCCCAACTAAACCTTCTTTTCCTTCCAAGACCCAACAACCGCAAGTAACCCTTCTTCTCCCAACGCAGTTGTGTTAAAAAACCATGAATTGTCTCAAATCGTAATGATCCCACCCGAACTGCCAATGGCATCTACCTTTGCATACCCCAAAGACTCTGAACCCCACATATAATGAACCACTTTTTCATCTACCTGATCCATTTTAGTTTCCTGAAGACCTAAAATTAAAGGCTTATTGTTATCTAATAACTCGTTGACCCACTTTGTTTTCCCCTCAGCACCCACCCTCTAATATTAAGAGATATACCCCACATTAAACACTTGTAAAAACAGACCCCAACCATCCCAACCCAAACAATCAATTACACCTATCGTTCCTCTCATTCAAGAATTCGTCACTGGGATTATTTAATACACTTCCATTAATGAAATTCAACCATTTGAAACCTAATTTATCACCAATAAATCTTACCTTATCACTTTTTTTGAACCACTGGAGGATGTTGACCTCTAAGATGTGGCGGCCACCATCTGTGTATCTCCCTGCTTGTTTGTCTCCACAACCACATCCTAACCATCGCCACTGTGATCATTAACCATCATCGTACAACCAACTGCATCATCTTCACTAATTTCATTCACTTGAAGTACAATATCTTTCTTATTATCATGATCATTAGCCATTGTTGGGCCGTTAGCAGCTCCATCTTTAATATTTTCATTATCTTCTGATTATGTGGCCGTGTCTTTCACCACTATTTCTTCTATACTTTTAGTTTCAGTGAAAAGGTTTTCATTGGATTTTGATCTCGAACTTTTAGGGAGACTCAGATGCATCGAAATTGTCCTTATTTTTCAGTAGATGGAAACTTAACTTGCCTTGCCAACCCATCTTCTTCCTGATCTGCCCTCCATTAATACTTGTAGTCTTCTATTTTCTTCTCTTTAAAAAGGATGTCTCACTAGCAGCTTGTTTCCCATTTGTGTTTCTTTTGTTCTCATGACCTGTTACAGTATCCAAATAATCCCATTCTCCTGAATTCTTTATATTACAAATGGACTTAGTTGGCCCACCATTATGATAGCCATCTAGATCCACATCCATTTCTGTTTGTCTTATACACCACATAGTTTTTCGGCCCATTGCACACTTTAGACTCAGGCCCATTACATGTTTTATTTTCAGTACCCTTTGACACATCAGTTGCTGACATTTTTGAATTTTTACATATAGAATTGACCACTCCATCTTCTATATTTGGCGGTTGTACTATGTCACAGTAGTCTTCCTTCTAACACGTCTTTTCTTTTAACGATGAAAGGTGTATTGTCACCACAACCTGACAGTTTTCTTTCTTTTTGTACAGACTTCACTTTTCTTGGAACCCGTTTATTCCACGTAACATGTTTTTTTCTCGTAATCCGTTTTTCAACTCCCGAGTCACTTCTCCATATACCTCTTCTCCGTCCGATTGTTTTTCCGACCATACCTCATCAGATTCCGAAGAATATTGTCCTCGCTTACCTCCGCTAATCTTACTACGTTCACAGCCCATCATACAATAGTCTTCATTTACTCTAAATAATCTTTTAACTCCATTGAAAACCATGAGCTTTCATTTGCTAATTTTCTCCCAACAGTTAGTAACAATTAAAACTCTGCCCATTGATACGTCTGATGCATCAATAAAATTGCAATTGCTGAATTCTTGTGGTACTCCCCATTCTTTCGCGACACACCTAAATGGATCCTCTCTCCTCCCATTCACCGGTATACCTTGGATATTTATCCAGCACAGCCTGTTTTGTGGTTCCCAATCATTCTCCCATAATTTGATGTTGTGAACCCACTGATGTAAGCATTGTTTAGGGTCGTTTACGATTTTTTTCGCCACATCCTTATCTCTACACTTGAAGAGAACTTGTAGCCCACCAAGAAGTTTTGTTTCAAAGTCTTCTAATCCTTCTGCGTAGCGCACCTCGCCGATTGATTCTAGAATTTCCACGTCCTTTACGACCCCTACAATAGCAGCTTCAAGATATTTTTCATGCCCTTTATCCGGCTTAAACTCGATTGAGCAACCTTTGTCATCCATCGGTTTTTCATTCTTTGACTCTACAGAACCCTCCTTTTTAGTTTCATCTGGGTACTTTTGTTTGTTTTCATTCTGGTCCATATGTTTGTCACCATCAATAACCTGTTTGTAGGATCTCACATCTCTTCTAGTCGTTTTCGGCTGGTAACTATAACCACATGTATTTGTATTTATCTTCGCTGGTTCGCTTCTTCTTTGTGACCCATTGTTAGCTACAAAACCTCGTATCTTATATGATCCTACCCAAGTATCATTAATCTTCTTTTCTATGTTTGGTATATCACTTATGTTTTTATAAGTTAAAAATCCAAACTTAGACCCATTTCTCATTCGATTTCTTGCCATGTATATATCCACTAATTGTCCATATGTCTTAAACTTCTCCCACATGTTCTTGAACTCCCACCAATCCGGGAAATTGAAGAAAAGGAATGAGCACCACTTGTTGAACCCCATTGTTAATCTTGTCGACGATGGAATTTATCCCTATCTCTGTTCCATGCCCCACGGTTGCCAAGTTTTGAAAATACACTTTTTCTCTCCACTCTCTCTCATACTTTTTTTCTTCTAATTATTAGCAACGTACTTTAACCATTTTACAGACCTAGGTAACCAACTTTTTTTTAATAATAATATAATCATTGAAACCAGCTAATTTTTTATGATATAGTAAAATGACCTGCTGATTTTCCAACTGGATAAGTAATTAGTTTTAGATTTCCCCGTTGACACTCATTTTTCCACACTTTTTGTCATACCATTTTTCATATTTTCATTACCAAAAATACAAATGTTGTCATCACAAGATCAAGAAACACCACTTTTAATAAAAATAAACCAAATCCATAATAATAATGTTTTACATGAAGATCAAAATGTTGACTACTAGTAATAGGTTTTAAATGGATGGTTAAAACAAAACCCAATACTTACATATGATCAAAAGGGTATGATTACTTGATGTAGGTTTTGAGAGAATTTTAGAAGTGGAGGGTTCAGGGGTGTTTGTGTCGATGCAAACACATACTCATATTACTGGATCTGGTCGGATACAACTCACCGGAAAAGCGTCCCACCTCCCACTCTTCGGATCTTTAGATGTGGAGGGTTAAACACACACACTCACATCACTGGATCTGGTCGGACACGTCTTGCCATAAAAATGTCCCACTTTTTTTTTGTTTGTCGTGGCTTATTCATGTGATTTACATGCGCTTATCGCAACAATCATTGCTAGTTTTTGTTTGTTTCACACAAAAGATCAAGTTACATGTTTTAACAAAATGGTTTGTTCAAGATATAGGTTTCAGTTGATTACTGGGTTTGCAAAGCGAGTATGTTGAGTATTATCATTTGATTTGTATATTTGTTTCATTAGATCCAGCAGTCTTATATATAATTTAATTAGCAATCAAGTCTATTATTTACCATTTGTATTTTTATTCGTGTGATAATTTTTTGGATTCATCAAATCACACTTGAGCTTGCCGGAAAATTGATGTATTTTTAGTGTTTTTGGAAAATTGTGTTAGCGAGATTGCTAGAAAGATGGTGGTTGCCGGAGAATTTGTAGTGGTGATAAGATAAACATAAAAATGCCACATAAGCTAACACCTAAGCATAAAACATTAAAAACTAAATGCCAAATAAGCTTGGTTATCAGTTTATCAGGTACTTTGTGAACATATTTACTATATAGTAAAAAATTAGCCGATTTTAATGACCATATTAGCAATAAAAAAAGTTCGCGTTATCTAAATCTATAAAGTCATAAAAATATATTGCTAATAAATAAACTTAATCTAAAACAATATTGTACTAGTAATAAAATGAAATGTGATTATCTATGTTTTTTTTTTTTTTTTTTTTTTTTTTTTTTTTTTTTTTTTTTGCCTTTTTCCCTTGATCTTTCACATGTGCGTTAACTGTTAAGTAGGTGATCTGATAAATCTCTTAACTTAAAAAATAAATAAAATAAAATAAAATAAAAAAATAACTGACGATTGTTAATTAAAAAAAGTATAAATCTTTCCCGATTTGGCAAAAGTTTGATGTAAATTCGTTTTTCAATTAATAGGGGAAAAAAAAAAGATACAAAAAGGAAAGAAAACTGACAATACACATGTACATGTACTTGTGAGACATTTTGTTGTATATTTTGGACTTAAAAATATAAAATTAAATTAAAGGAAACACATACCAACAATCCTAGGGGTGTGGATCGGGCCGGAACCGAACCCGACCCGACGAAGCCCGAATCCCGACAAGCTTGAAAATCCTAACCGAATCCTGACCCGAGTCTAGCCCGAATCGTCCCGAATCCCGTCTCGAAACGAAACCGATTTGTATGGTTTTTCTTTGTAATCCCGAGTTCGTCCCGACTCCCGACCCGACCCGAATCCCGACAAGCTGAAAAACCCAAACCGAGTCCCGACCCAAATATGGCCGGTTCAGGATACGGGACAATTCGGGACGTCGGGATCAAGACGGTTTTCGGGTGTCGGTCGGGTTTTGCTCAGCACTAAACAATCCTACCATTCATGTCTCATTATCAATTTTTAATTTATCAAATTGTTCCTCAAAACTCAAAATCTCATACCCACGAGTCAGAATTAAACATTTTTTTCCTTAAAATGTATGTTACATCTTCATCTCAATCTTTTTTGCCTTTAAACATTTGTCCATTAAATTACTTGATGGTACTTGATGGTATTATGTATTATCTGTTCAAATAGGCATCTTCCTATTTTCCATGAACCAACTATTACTTTTAACAATATCTTGAAGTTGTTGTTATGCGTACCAAGTGTTTGATGTATAGTTGTTTGGTACTTGATTTTGATTTTATGATCTTACGACGATATTATAAAGCAAAAACGATCATATTTTTACATAGGTTTTTTGCGAGATAGGATCTTAATAGAAATTAAATCTTAACCATAGGATTTTAAGATCTCGTTTGATCCGATCTTAATTTTCTCGAACAAAAAGTTAAAAAACTACAAATTTATGTATTAAGTTTTGTAGAATATGAAAAACAACAAGAAAATTTTACTAAATATTTCATAATCATAAGTTTGTCTTATATTTTCATGATATATATAACATAATAATACGTGGATTTGCATAATTTTACAAAGACTATTAAGAAAGTGACATTATAATAGGATTTTAAAATCCTAATCCGATTTTACGATCACGACTTTACAAAGACAAAAACGATTTTAGGTAGGATCCGAACGTGTAAAGACCTCGTTTTGATTAAATGTTTAAGCAAAAAACATCTTATAAAGAATATTTTAAAATGTAGTGATATCATTGGTTCATAATTTGTTTCTTCCATCGACGTGAATTGCAGGTTGTTTAATAATTTTCTAGCTTTATATTAATTTATGTTGTTCCATCGACATGAATTTTGGGTCAAAATAAGTAACTTTTGCTATATATTAAAATTGGTCGGGTGGGTTTTGGGTACAGCTAGAACCAAAAGACATTATACTACAAACATATTTACAGACTATTATATTTCAATGTTCATATATTTAATTAAAAGAAGATATGCCAGATTTCATTTATTTTAATAACCCATTTTTTTAGGTTTATCAAGATGTTTTTTATATTAAAGTGATTTTTAAAAATAATATTATATACAAACCCATGCGAGTACGAGTATTAGAAATGATAGGTAGTATAGTAAATTGGTTTCTTTATGTTGTGGCCTTGAATCTTTTATCTCTCAGTTGCATGTATGGTTAGTAGATAGGGAATCCATTATTTTTTATGTAGATCTTATTTGTAAGACATGTTTCACGAGGTTTCTCTCATATTATTTGTGAGAAATTTGTCATGGTTGCAGGAAAAATAAAATTTTATCTTGGATAGTGAAAATGTCAATAGTTAGACAATATATTGAATTAATGTCAATATGTCATAAACCTATACGGCTATACTAAGACATAACACATATGGTGTTTTTTACTTTTTAGACAAAATTGGGCACTTAGAATATAATATGAGCGCTTCTTAAACAATCGGGAGTTTTTTTTTTTTAACAAAAAAAAAAACATTGATGGCGTTTTTTTTTTGCTTAATCATACTTTAAAGTGCTAATTGTTTTGGAATAATTATCTTTATATCTTATATAGTTTCTAGGAAACTTTTACTATAAACCAATAATACAACACTCTATAACAGGTTATATAGTCATTTGGGTTTGAACACTTGGTAATGGTGAACAATGCACACATCTAAATTGTAATACTGATGACGTATGTTGATTAATCAGCAAAACTATCTTTGTTTATTGATGAATTTTCATTTTCATAAAAATGATGTTTAGATGCTTTATCATAACCATTGCCATCATCTTTAACCGCCAATAACTATAAATTGTCCACGAATGACTTTTACCATAACACAATCTAGAAAAATACTGTCTTTTGTGTTTAGTATTTGGTCGAATGGAACAAGGCTGTTAAGAAATCGTAACAACTACCTACCTTTAGTTACTTTTTTTAATTTGATACTAAACGGACTTTTTATGATGTTTAATTTGATCCCATGGAAATAAGACAATGAATACTGATATTCCTAGAATTTTGTCTGCAGTTAAGTTCAAAGATGTCACAAAGAAGTGGCAACTTATATATAGTGTAAGGAAGAGTCGTATCAAAGCTTAAGTTAAACGCGTGAGTAATGTACTCTTTGAGGTACAATTGGTTTTTATACGTGTCCTTATTTTTCTATTGATCGTGCATGGTAATATTCATAGGTGGTTATTTTCAGCCATTTTAACTCTAATGGGTCAAATGGGTTAAGGTAATGGATTTGACTTAAACACGAATAGGTTACACATGTTAAAAGTGAAATTGAGTATTTTAAAAAAGTGTATATAATCATATGCAGCACATAAATATAGAAATGTTGCAAATTTTACTTGTTTTATTATAACGGGTCAAATAGATGAAAAGTTGTCGGGTCAGACATATTAACACTCAATTGGATTGTATTAATATAGTGTTTATAATCATATGCTTCCCATATTTAAAATGAAATGTTTTTGCTTGGCCCTACTTGACCCATTAACTCATGGTTATGTAAAGATGATCATTGAACAGTTTATCTTTTGTTGTGTTATGATAATATCTTAATCTTTAATTATATCTGATAGCTCCTACTTTTTTACATGTTTTAGTTATCAAATTTTCACGATAATTCTCTTATTTACCTTACTTTTATAAGATATGATGCTAAATTGCTATCTATTTGTATTTTAGTGTTTATTTTGAGCGTTGGAGCAATTCTCGCGAAAAAGGTGGAAAAACCAGTAAAAAGTAGCCAATAGAGAAGAAGCACAAATTACAGCTAAAGAATACGCTGTATATACCCCATTTCATGTATACGACGTATCTATATTGCTCTAGAATCTACCAAGTTTGGAAGAGTATATGGCGTATACATATTGCCTTTAGAATCTACCATGTTTTGAAAAGTATACGGCATATACCAATCCCTTGTATACGCTGAATGCATTGAAGAGTTGAAGTCATAAACTTGAATCAAGATCTCTTTATGATGTTGTAGTATTTGAGCCATATCTCCTTCATACGAACACTGTTTTAGGTGAAAAGTCCAGAAAAAGAGAGAGAGAGAGAGAGAGAAAAAGATCAACACATTAGAAAAGGCATATGACGTATGGGGTCAATGGTTCATACATTGTATGCACACTATATGGCGTATGACATGAATGGTATATATGTCGTATGGGCGGCCTGTTCAACAAAACTATATAAAGAGAACCCAAAACCCTAATTTTGATATATCCC
The DNA here is from genome assembly GCA_030686995.1 of Artemisia argyi. Taxonomy (NCBI): domain Eukaryota; kingdom Viridiplantae; phylum Streptophyta; class Magnoliopsida; order Asterales; family Asteraceae; genus Artemisia; species Artemisia argyi. The sequence continues at coordinate 159,792,974 of CM060697.1, read as the reverse complement.
TTCACCACCAGTCAACTTTGGTCGACCCAAGGATACTTTTCCACCATCTCGAAGGTTACAAACATCAAAGGGAAGATCTTGAATCATCATAAACATCATTGTTAATTCGGTTTTCATATTGATTCATTATGAATTCCATTCATCCAACATTTTATATTATTGTTCCTATGATTTATGAGATTATGGGCCAACATCCTTTGATGTTAGCCGAGTTACGACTTTATGTTATTATGATTCAGTTAGATTTAATGAAACATTTGTTGGATAATTTATATGTTTATCGCAAGATCCGTTTGTTTACTTGTTTATTAAGCGTAGTCTATTGCTAGATCATAGATGATTAGATGACCATTCTATTATTTGTTATCCGTGTAATAGTGGTTAGGGTTAGTGATAACGATAACCTTCACTAGCATTTTCATTAGGACTAGAGGTTGACCAAACCCTTAGTTTAGAAGAAACATAACTAAAAAATGTAAGTTAGCGTTTAATCTCTTATAAATGACCATTTGCGAGAGATTAGGTAAGCACTATGACCATTAGGTTTACCAAGATAAATCATATTGAGTAGTTGACATGCATAATGCGTGATTGAGACATATTAGAACCGTGATCATCGGGTTGACAAGTTGATATTCATAAGACTAGATAACCGTGACCATCTAGCCTAGCTTGCTTTAGAATCACCAACGAATGTATTAGTAGTTCATTGCAATTGTAGACGAATTAGGTAGACATAGGAGTAGTAGCTCGGCTAGCACATTCTTACCTAATGATCATTTCTACCATTTAACTTTCTGTTTATTTTATTTTCTATCTTTAGTTATTAGCTTAAATACATAATCAACGAATTTCAAACGCAGTTGATTAATTAAAACTACAAGTTAGACACTTAGGATCCATCGCTCCTAGCGAGCGACCCGAACTTGCTGACTCTCTATACTATACGTTCAACCCTAAACCCGGTACACTGGCTGTGAGTGCTGGTGAAAGTCTAAAGGATTCGATACTATAAATTTGAAGCTAGATAATAACACCATCAACATCAGTCAAGGAAATTCTTTACTGAGGAGCAAATAAATGAAACAGCTTTTGTTTGATGTCAAAGGCAACAAAGATATATTTGAGTTTTGGGCGAAGAATCCAAAAGTTAATTTTAATGGAAACCAGTGAGTCATTTTATGAATCATATAGTAGGTGATTGTGAATTTTTGAACTTTTATTGACATTGTGTATTTCTAAAGTAATAAATTTAATTTGTATATGCAATTCACGCATAATGTTAAAGACAAAAAAAAGAGCTTCTATGCAGTGGCGGAGCTTCAAGTTATTTTTTAGGAGGGCCAAAAAGCATATAAACAATTGTGGGAGGGCCAAACTCACAAGTTCCTACTAGAAGTTGTGTTTACAGAACAAAGAAGTCATGTATTTAAGCATAAGAGTCCAATCTCTAGGGGGGCAACAACCCTCTTATACCTCCACTAAGCTCCGCCATTGCTTCTATGCATGATAAAGGGAATATGTAGACGACATTGTTGTCACTGATCTTAAACATACATGTCCAACAATCATGCCATATATACACGTATACATACAAATGCATATATGCATGTATATGCGATCACGACATATACATCTTATGTTAAGAATTCAGGTCATCTCAAGCTGGAGGTCGAATTTGGAAGTGGGAGAAACAATTTAGAAGTGTCCATCAACGTTTACAATGAACTAAAACAAATTTCTAGGAACTGAATTGCAACGTGACACGTTGGATGTTGAGCGGATCTGCAGAAAATTGAGATGAAGCCTACTACATACAGTGGTGGAACTAGAACATTTTTTTTGGGGGGGGGGGGGGGGGGGTTCCGAATCGGAGATTTGTTTGTAACATCAACTAAATTACCCTTAAAATCTATATAATATTTACACTAGGTGCCACAAATTTTGGGGGGCCGGGACCCTCCCCTGCCCCTACATAGATCCGCCCTTGACTACATACATGGTTAAGAGTTAAGAAGTGGCTCAAAACTGTCATGTGTTAAGCAAAATGAAACCGAAAAAGAATAAGAGAGTGATCATTAAAAGGACAAAGCTAACCGATCCTCATCTTCCAGACCTGCTTGTGGAAAACTAGAAGGGGGGTTGAATAGTTTACCGCTTTTTCGTTTCTTTTTAACTTGAATATCTTTAAAAACATTTACGTTTGCTTAAAGATATAAACACAATGTTATATGTTTGATTCTTTGAAAAGCTTTTCATGTGAATAACAATTCTAACTTTACTAGTTTCATACTTTGAAAAGCTTTGCTTGTGATGATCCTAACTTTACTTGTTTAGTTCTTTGAAAAGCTTTACTTTTGTTTGAAGATATAAACACATCTTTACTTGTTTAGTTCTTTGAAAAGCTTTATATGTAACTAGCTATTTTAACAAAAGAACAACATGTAATGAGCAAAGATAAAGAAAGAAACGATCAAACCACAACACGATTGTTTATCGTGGTTCGGCTACAAGGACTCTTTTTCCTTGCCCTACATCCACGCCCCGAGTTTCCAACTCGAGAGTTATAAGCACTAATCAACAAGCTCCTTTCACCGGCGGAGAAAACCTTTACAACGTCGCTTACACTTTTACCGACACTAAGCTAGATGTCGAGTTCTTTTACACGGGTACAACCACTCCCATCGTCGCTTACACTTTTACCGACACTAAGCTAGATGTCGAGTTCTTTACCAAGGGTACAACCACTCCCATTAGTTCTTTTACGAGGGTACAACAACTCCCGACACACTACGTATTTTGAGGCCTAAAATACTAACCACTTACTTCTATATACATGACACAGATGAAGTATAAACTACCAAAGCTTATACATGACCAAGCTACCAAGACTTGCAACTTTAGAGTTGAAGCTTGTAACTTCTTGAATGATCTTGTGAAGTCCCTTGCTACATAAGAGACACACAAATCAAAAAGGTTACTGAGTTAGTTGAGAGAGTATGTGATAATATGTCCTAAAGGGGTTCCACAAAACTAACAAATGGTTTGGTATTTATAACAAACCATTCTGCAGGTCTGGCGGATACGGCGGACCCCTCAGAAGGGTTCCGCCCGTGTATCTCCAGGGTACCGCCAGGGCTGCAGTTGGTTTTTGCAATAAATCTTCCAAACCAAACAAGGTCACATCTCATTACTCTTGCAAACCAAACAATGTCACATCTCATAATATCAAGTCAAACACTAAACTTGCAAGCAACCACTTAGTAAGTCAAACACACTTCTTACCATAAATGTATATTGACAAAGCTTGCCCTAAATGTGATGTGACCTTACTATATTAAGAAATAAATGTGATGTGACAAGACACTTTCTAGTTTAGGAAATAAAAACAATGTTTTGTTTAAAAGGAAATGAAAGCCTTAGTTAAACAAGACTTAAACACTTAAAGTGATGATTTACTTATAGCTAAACTTCATACTTTGTCATTAACAAAACTTAGCAAAGATCGTAAAATATAAATAACGTTTTTAGGCGATATTTGTATTAACAATCTCCCCCTTTTTGTTGATGACAAAACATAAACTTTATTTATAAGTAAGTCACTAGTTTTAGTGTTAAGTCTTATAAAGTTAGGTATAAAAAATTTTGTTTTTGCTAAGATGATGTGATATGCAAAAAAAAAATTGTTGAAACAAGGTTATATCTAAATTCTCCCCTTTTTGTCGAAACAAAAAGAAGAGTAGCAAAGCGGAAGTAAGAACTTGCTCCCCCTTGGACGATACTCCCCCTAAATGGAGTGCCAAGAGAGGAGACATGTATTTTGAACCTACAAGAAAAAGGTTAGTTGTCGCACAAGACAAGTCATGAAAGCATTTCATGTTTAAAACACAACTAAGAGTTGTGAAGTGAAATAGTACAACACTCATGCTCCCCCTTGAATATTACTCCCATAAATGGAGTATCAAGGAAGGAAAACATGGAAAATGATCCTACAAAAAGAAAGGTTAGTTTCAACAACTCAAGATATATGTATGGTACCATAGCAAGGTATATTTCACTTATTATACCTAAATGGTCAACAAACAATGAAAACCTTGTAGTGTAATGAAATTCATTTCATGTAAAATTTTGACTCTTAAAAAGTCAAAGACAAGAAATTTGGATTATACCATCCTACTTCTAAAAATAAGGAAAAACTACAAATAAACTAAGACCATAAAAAGCTACAAGGAAATCATCATTTTCTTTAGTGAGAAACATTTTCCAAAAACAAGGCTAAGGTTGTTTAAGGATGAAAATGTGGGTTGTGGTTGTAGCGGGCTTTATTTTGAAGGTTGAAAGGATGACACGATTTTGGTTTGTTGGTTTAAATGGGAAACATTTTCCAAAAGAAACAGTTTTGTTTCATTTTGGAGACTCTAAGGTTGAGGTGTGTGAGACGAGGATTGTAGAAGATCCAAAATGTGGTTTAGTATAAACCTCATTTCTTCGGATAGCTCACGAATTTCCCTTCGACACCCTTCACTAATGTGAGCGGTTCTTTCGCAATGATTGCAATCATGGCGGGGAAAGTTTGGTGGAAGGGTGGTTTGATATGTTGGTGGTGGATGGTTTGAACTTGAAGGAGCAAAGGTGGAAGGTTGAGTAGTGTTTTTGCTTCCTTCATTTGTTGAGTGAAGTGTTGTTTGTAAAACCGTAATATGGTTGATTTGAGACTCAACCATACGTTTGAAGGCATGAAGGTGGTTTAAATGAGTGCCAATCTCATTATTAAGGTTTGGAGGTTTTTCCCATATGGATGCTTCTATTTTCTTATAAGAAGAAAGTAGAGATTCAAATTGTTGGGAAGGTTCTTGTGGTGATGGTTGTTGTTGTTGTGGTGGTTGTTGGTTTTGAACAAAATGACGGAAACTTGGTTCGCCGATAGGATTGCCATGAAGGTCTTTGTAAATTGGGTGAAACACAAATGATTGTGAGTGGGTATGACCTTGATCATTTGGAAAAATGGATGGTCTAGCATAACGGTAAGCCAACCGTTCTACTAATGATGGTTGATGGGGTTCATCATCTAGTTGCTCACTAGGTTGTTGTTGGGTTTCCATTTGAGCAATGGTGTCAAAGAGTAACAAGGATGGTGGACTTGATGATTTGGGTGATAGGTCTTATAATGTTTCCAAATAGGGTAGTGGTGATGTTGGAGGTGTATGGAAAAGTTCCATTGGTGTAGGTGTTGGTGATTGAGGTGATGAAGTTTTTGTTGGTTGTGCTTGTTGAGAAGGTGATGATGAATCACTTGAAGGTTTAGTTGTTGGAGGAATGGTGGCCATGTTTGTGTAGCAATGTGTTGGAGAGGGTGTTGGAGTATCAAGATTAAGCAATTCTTGAAAGGTAATTACATTGGTATTACAATGTGTTGGGGATTGTGTTGAGGTAGTGAGGTTAAGGAAATCTTGGATAGGTGAAGAAATGTTAAGTGAAGCATCACTTGAAGAAGATGAGCTTGACTTGACGGTTTTGTTGAAGCAACAAGGTTTAACACTAATCCTAGTGGTTTTTGAGAAGGATTTTGATGACTCGGATGATGTGTTGGATTTAGTCATTTCAAAGGTGTGGTTTTTGATGTTTTGAGAGAAGAGGTTTTAATGGTGATGGTGTGATTTGAATTGTAGCAAAACTTTCAAATTTATAGGATGAAGAAGATGTTTAAATGAGTGTTTGGATTTAATGTTTTACCATTCAAAGATTGAGGTTTCAAATGATTTACATAGTTTTCATGAACATGTCAAATCATTGCATGTCAATCCAATGGAAAAAGGTGGAGTGAAAGACCAACATATGCACTCAATGCTTTGTGATGATGGGATGTGATTTGGTTGAAAATGTTTCAATGGTTTGAAGGATCCTTTAAAAGGGTTCCTTGGGTTGGTTATGTTTGAATTTGAATTTTTGGAGGGAAGTGGCTTCCTAATTTTTTTAGTGAGTGAAAGTTGTTCTAATATGGTTATTGGAGTTAATGGAAGAAGTTTCTCACTTAGGAAAATGGTTTTGACACTTTACAAGTTTTGGACTTAAGAAAAATGGAAAAATTTTCTGCAGGTGTCTGGCGGAACTCTCAGAATACACTGGCGGAACCCATTTGAGGGTACCGCCTGGTCCGTTGGGCCATTTCTGGAATTCCCAGAAAATACACTGGCGGAACCCAATTTTAGGTACCGCTAGATCCGCCAGAGCACAAAAATTAGGCAGTCCGCGTTTTTGACCCGCGAGACGATTTTCAAAATTTTCGAAAACTCCTAAAATCAAAAATATAATGCATATCTGGTTAGGAAATGCAAAATTTGAACATGTAAACACTCAAATCATATGACTTTGACCGGGGGCTAGCGATATTCACTAAACTTAGTGAAAATAACCATAAGCATAAAAATTGACAAACACCTCAAATATTGTCATTGTGCATAAAAGTTCATACAAACATAATCCAATCAAACGTAATAAACCATGAAAGTGAAAAACAAATAATTCACGTAGTTTTAACACAAAGATGATTCTAAAGGATTCATAAGCCAAACACTCCTTAATCTTCTCATAACCGGTCTATCTTCTTGTTGAGCTTGTTTAGGTACCTTTCAAAGCACTTGAACATTCCTTTGGTTTGCTTGAACTCTTCGGAAGCATTGTCAATGATGGGGAGTGCTTGAAGGTATTCTAAAGGGGGTAACTTAGAGTTAGGAAGTTTATCGTCCTCGCTCATGCCGGATGATGATGATGATGGTGTAGGTGATCGAGTACGTTTGCCCTTATTTTTGAAAACTCGTTTATCACTTAAGGGAACGAAGATGTGAGGAACGAGAGAATAGTCAAGGCGCATTCCATTATCGTTAGGAGGAATGGGTGAGATTGATCTAAAGAGGCGAGTAAGAAGCATTCCATAGGGAAGAGCGGTTGTTCCAACTAAGGGTATGTCGGCCATTCTTTTGGCTATGTAGTAGGCTAAGTTGAAGGGTTGACCGGTGGAAATGCTATAGAGCATGTAGCAAAGACATGTGTTGATATGATCTCTATTTCCTATGGTACTTATGACGTTAGCTCTAAGGATTTCTTCCCACTTCTTAAATTGTGGTTTAAGCTCATTGAGCTCCATACCAAAAGGATCCTTATCTACAATATTCCCCGAACGATTCACTCTAGTGGTAGAGGTTCTAACAAAGAGATGTTCCTTAATAGTTTCCTTACTAGCAAGAGGTGTGTCGTATGGATAAAAACGATCAATAGAATCAAGACTTGAAATGGGCCACTTATCCGTGTAGATACAAGTTCCCTCATTTGGGACACCAAGAATGATAGCTAAGTCTTTTAAATCTATGTCATGTGGTGTTTGATTGGTTGTGAAGTTTAGTGATATCTTGCCAACAACACTAGTGGAAAGGTTTACGGTTGCATAAAATTCTAAAATGAATCTAGGACAAATTGGCTCATCTATATCAAGGAGACAATCAAAGTTGATTGCGGCAATGTTTTGGCGAATGGATGTTCCTTCTAGAAAGGATGGATCAATGGTTCTTCCTTTGTGAACATAGCGTTTTTCTAGTGCCTTAAAGGTTTCTACTTGAACATTGTTGAGACCTTTGGTCATATGGTGTTTGGGCATGTACTTAAGGGTTTCCTTGTGATCGGATTTGTTTGCGGGAGGCATGTTGATTCCTAGAAAACATAAAATTGTATGTTAATGACTTTTAACAATGTGGATGTTCTAATGTGTTCCTATATGCAAAACAATGTGAAGACTTGGTTATCTTGACTCATTTTGATTCCCAAATTGTTTTGTTATGCAAATTTTGTTGTAAAAACAAAAGATAACCAACACTCTCCTAATTGAATGTGTCTTCGATTGAACGTACCCGAAAATACATATTAGTTATGTATCCCCTTTAGCATTCAAGAGATAGTATGCAAGTGATGTTTAAATGATGTTTTTCATTTGTTTTAACAATGTAGTGATGAATCATGTACTAGTCTTGGACGTGATTTTTGAAAGATAATGCACTTGGTGTGTTTGGAAAATCAACAAAAAGATACAATTCTTAACTAATGAAATACATAATTGACTAGCCACCAAGTTTTTCATGAATCAAGAAGTTTTATGCAAAAACCCTAAGATTCTAGTTAATGATTGTAAGCAAGAATTTCATAATTGAATCAAAAATGCAATTGTGATTAGAATACTTACAAAGTTAGTTGGATTGAAAGAGATTGGATTAAAAGCCCTAAAATTCGCGAGGATATGTGTTTTTGAGAGGGTGATGGCTGTTTGAAAGTGGATGATTAAGTTAAGAGGATGTTTGGCTTTGAAATTAAAAATAAAACAATCTGAGGTTTTGGCGGACCAGGCGGAACCAAAAAATGGGTTCTGCCCGTATGGTCTGAAGGTGCCGTGGGATCTGCAGGGAGAAACTCAAAAAGAAATTGTCTTGATTTTTGTGGTTTTATCCTAATGTTCAAAACTAAGGTTTTAGGTCTTATGAGTCTTTGACTAAGCCTAGGAATTATGAATGCTTCACATTCAAGAGATTTTGTGAACGCGTTGATGGAATAGTTAACGTAGAAGACTTTCTTAGTTAAGACGTTCCTCAATGAACAATCTTACCAAGGTGATGATGATGGATCACAATATGTCTATTAAGAAACATAATGGATAGAATTGTCGCCGAAGTCGATGCCTCCTTTGTCGAAGGGATAACAATGTATATGAGATGAATTCCGTTGTCGATATGACTTAGCTTACTCAAGTGGAGCTTGTTGATGTGCTTCTCCATCCGATAATAATTTGAGAATCTTACGCGTTTTGGAGAATCATTGGATAAGTAAGTATAAAAGTGCAAGTACCACTTGTGCTTTTCTTATCAACTTATTACCGACATAATTCCATTTGTCAGACACTATGGTTTCTATTCCCGTTCTTTTAGGATACCATAATCCTAGTTGTGTAGTACCTTATGATGTATCCAAATAGGCTCAACTAAAGAGTTGTTTTAGGATCTTCTTTAACACGAGCACATAGACAAAAGCTAAACATAATGTTGAATCTAAATGTTATGAGAACAAGTAGTCTTCCAAACATTTCTCTACGTTTAGTTTTACCTACGGATTTACTAATCTCATTCTTGATAAGTCATCAATAACTTAACCATTGAGAACAAGAGAGCAACTAGGAATGTCTTTAAGTTAAAATCCCTTGCTTTTGTGGCTTGCTTTTATTATCAAAAAGTCTTTCAAATATTGACACTATACTCACTTGATTACTTTGAAATATCAATTTTGTTTCACTAGTTGTTTTATTCTAAATTCCAAAAATTATTTTTGTTGAATTTGTTTAGACATAACTATGACCTATAAATCAAGTTTTATAACTTATGTCAATTTTACTTGATTCAATGTTTGACTCAAGGTGAGAAGATGTTATTTTGTACTTTTACTCCATGCTTGTCTTGCCATCATTGGACTTTCGACTAAGTTATCATCTACCAAAGATAATATCTTAGAAGGAGGAGATCACTCGTTAAATGTTATATTCAACGACTCATCGACTCTTTGGGTTTTCTTACTTAAGACACTATGAACTCTATTTGTTTAGAAAAAGTCCAAGAGGTACAACATCATGAGACTATGTGTCACATTTAATGTGTAAATCCTAGATGTTGAAAACTCATTTTCTTTCTCACATCCTAATATATGCTAATGTGATTTATTTCACCTTGTGTGTTTTATGTGAGATTATCATAAAGGAATGATTGAAAAAAAACACAATTAAAGACTCAAAGTATGGTGTTTGAGAAAATTGTTTAACAAAGGTATGTTTTGCAAGCATCACAAAAGTGTTAGACATTTTAACATTTAGGAAATTCTTAGTTAGCTCACTTGTACGCAAGAGTTGAGTGAGACTTACTCAAGAGTTTTTCGTGTTTATCTCTAGATGGTTAAAGAACCAAAACACCTTATATCTCCTACTAGTACTAAAGACTAAATTCCTTGTTGCATAGAATCTAATCTTAGTTATTTACAAATAGCAGGTAGACACTCTAGAGTATTACAAATAACACATATTCGAACACATAGTGCTAGAAACAAGAGACAATCAAAGTCAAGTTGAAGTAATGCGTACCTTTTAAATTGCATAGAGATGCTATCAAGCGGATAAGCATTACGCGTAAAATCTTGGTTTGATGACACGCTTTGAAACTCAATAACTCATGTATCCAAGAAGGTTAGATAATCATATAAAGGCATAAAGAATGATAGTCTTAATCCTTTTATCATGAGTTTCTATTAGAGATTGAATTATCTCTAAATCTCTCTTCTAGGTTTGACAAATTTTACATGCTTTGTTTTATTAGTTGATGGTGCTTATGAGTTAAATCCTAATCCGGTTTTATCTTTAAACAACTTTTGACTCCTCAACAATCTTTCAAGAGATTTTGAGCTTTCATCAAATTTAACTAATAATTTTTCCTTTCTCATTTTGCATTTTAATCTCATGTTTGTAATCTAAACATAATTTACATTCTAGATTAATTTCAACATTACTCTCAATTCTAGACATTTTATCTTCTAATAAGATTTCCTTTTCAAAGATATTCTTAAAAGATTTTGAAGACTCATTCTTGAAGATAGTTTTTAGGTCCATGTTGCATAAACGTTTAGACTCATTTTCTAGCTTAGAAAACTGTAGGATAAATTAATCAAAGCAAAAGTGTTTGGTTTTAAAGTGTACCTTGCTTGATGTTTTATCTAGTTTAGAATTGAAAACCGAATGATTGACTTCATCTTCATCCGTGTTATTTCATGAATCGCAAACAAGTCTACTGCGAGCTTGACACGAGTAATCACCTTTACTTACACCTTGCTTGTTGTTTCAATAAATTGACAATTAACTACCGGATCATTGTCTTCGTCAACATCCATTTCATTCCAAGATACGCAAGCAGGTTCATCAAAACACACGTACTCATCTTCACTTGTACCTTCATTTAAAACATTTAAACTAGTAGCACATGTATTAACTTCTACTAAGTGTCTATCAATTAGTTTTTCTAAAACTTCTAATTCATATGTAAGATCAAATTGATCATCTTTGACTTGACATATTCCTTGGTGAAAGTTTACCATATTTTTCCAAACATCATTAGCCTTTTCACAAAAATACATTCTTTCATATTTAGTACTAAAGTTTTGTAAAGCATTGTTTTAGCTTTAGTATTTTTATCAAGTTTAAGATAGTTATCTTGGTTTTCAAAAACTTGTTTTCTTTGGTTTGAAATTACCAAAAGAAATAATATGCCAAAGGTCTTGATCAATTGATTTCACATAGTTTTCAAAATTACTTTTCCATTCAAGTAAGTTTTCTTTTTCAAATAGCGGTTGGTTTTGAATAGGTTGCCCTTCTTAGAGATTTTCAAAATCCATGGATCGATCCAAGTTTTAAAATACATTCTATTTTAAAGATCTTGAGTAACGTAGCTCCTGATGCCAATTGTAGAAAACTAGAATGGGGGTTGAATAGTTTACTGCTTTTTCGTTTCTTTTTAACTTGAATATCTTTAAAAACATTTACGTTTGCTTAAAGATATAAACACAATGTTATATGTTTGATTCTTTGAAAATCTTTTCATGTGAATAACAATTCTAACTTTACTAGTTTCATACTTTGAAAAGCTTTGCTTGTGATGATCCTAACTTTACTTGTTTAGTTCTTTGAAAAGCTTTACTTTTGTTTGAAGATATAAACACATCTTTACTTGTTTAGTTCTTTGAAAACCTTTATATGTAACTAGCTATTTTAACAAAAGAACAACATGTAATGAGCAAAGATAAAGAAAGAAACGATCAAACCACAACACGATTGTTTATCGTGGTTCGGCTACAAGGACTCTTTTTCTTTGCCCTACATCCACGCCCCGAGTTTCCAACTCGAGAATTATAAGCACTAATCAACAAGCTCCTTTCACCGGCGGAGAAAACCTTTACAACGTCGCTTACACTTTTACCGACACTAAGCTAGATGTCGAGTTCTTTTACACGGGTACAACCACTCCCATCGTCGCTTACACTTTTACCGACACTAAGCTAGATGTCGAGTTCTTTACCAAGGGTACAACCACTCCCATTAGTTCTTTTACAAGGGTACAACAACTCCCGACACACTACGTATTTTGAGGCCTAAAATACTAACCACTTACTTCTATATACATGACACAGATGAAGTATAAACTACCAAAGCTTATACATGACCAGGCTACTAAGACTTGCAACTTTAGAGTTGAAGCTTGTAACTTCTTGAATGATCTTGTGAAGTCCCTTGCTACATAAGAGAATCACACAAATCAAAAAAGTTACTGAGTTAGTTGAGAGAGTATGTGAAAATATGTCCTAAAGGGGTTCCACAAAACTAACAAATGGTTTGGTATTTATAGCAAACCATTCTGCAGGTCTGGCGGATACGGCGGACCCCTCAGAAGGGTTCCGCCCGTGTATCTCCAGGGTACCGCCAGGGCTGCAGTTGGTTTTTGCAATAAATCTTCCAAACCAAACAAGGTCACATCTCATTACTCTTGCAAACCAAACAATGTCACATCTCATAATATCAAGTCAAACACTAAACTTGCAAGCAACCACTTAGTAAGTCAAACACACTTCTTACCATAAATGTATATTGACAAAGCTTGCCCTAAATGTGATGTGACCTTACTATATTAAGAAATAAATGTGATGTGACAAGACACTTTCTAGTTTAAGAAATAAAAACAATGTTTTGTTTAAAAGGAAATGAAAGGTTTAGTTAAACAAGACTTAAACACTTAAAAGTGATGATTTACTTATAGCTAAACTTCATACTTTGTCATTAACAAAACTTAGCATAGATCGTAAAATATAAATAACGTTTTTAGGCGATATTCGTATTAACACTGCTGAGCAATCTTTAGAGTCTAAGATGCAATTGTGCTAACTTGGTATCTTTGGATAGCAAAGATAATCATGTGTAACTAAAATGTTTGATTTTAAATGTAAAGGAAGTGATATGCTATTTAACATATGCTAGCATTTTCTTTTGTTGGAACACTATGTAAGAGCAAATAACAAACTTACCCATGAGAGACTTGGACCACGTCATGATTGCGTGTGCAATGTACGAGTATGTTAAAAAAATTGGTGGATTATTGTTATGTAGGTATATGTGAACCTGATCATCAATCAACATAGGAATCCCTTTGTAAATCATTTTTCAAATTAACTACTCCCTCCGTCCTAAAATATAAGTTCAGTTTGACTTTTTGAATCGAACTTTAACCTTAAATATTTTTGTTTGTATTATATAAAGCTTGATGTAAAATATATAAACGAATAGTGTTTTATATGTATTTTCATTTGGTATAATTTTCATCAAGTGATATATAATACAAAAAAAATATTTACGGTTAAAGTTCGTTTAAAAATATCAAATTGGACATATATTTTAGGACGGATGTAGTACTTAATTTTAAGCTCAAAAGAAATATGAGACCATAGCTCTATATTAGCATATACCTATTATTGTCAACTATTAAATTAGAGTCATATGACGAACACGAGTGAGGATATTTAGACTGATATTACAAACCAATGTGTCGCCTTTGAAATACATATCTTGAGAAACCCTGTTAGTACGACTTATGTCAAAATCACGTGCGCACATACGAGTATAAATAGACAGAAAAATAAATATTTAAGATGTTGCAAGCACTACTTGGATTTAAAGCATCAATCATTCCAAGAGGAAATTTCCCCCTTAGCTCTATAATCGTGTGTATTTTATTAACTCAAAACTTTTGCAATCCGTAACTAAATTTTTATGTCAAAACTCATGCATGCACAGGTATTATAACTGTTGGAAAAACCTCGACAACAAACCCGAAGTTCGATTGCGAAAAACTAGATCGCGAGTTGTATCGAACACAAGTAGCAAACACGAGAGACTACAAAGAAATCGACAAAAATATATGCACACGTTATACCCCTCAATGAACCCTTTATTAAAAAGCTATTATCCTGATAGAAACCTATCCTAAGTCGAATAGGAAACATCATTGGCTTGCACTCCAAGCTACATAATCATAGTTTATATCTAACACCTAATCTAATTATGAAGTACACTTAAGTCTCTAATCTATGTTTAAGTTTACTAATAATATATAATAATTTTCACCTTAGGTGTAACACTTAAACGTAACCGATACTTAGCACCTTTTCCTTGTACTGGAACATCGAAGTGAGGACCACCTTGTCGACGAGGCATTGTACTTTAGTAATTTTCCATGATTAGCTTCTTTAGACTCTTTCATTTTCTTCTCTTCAGCAGTATTACCCTTTGCACCCTCTTGACCAGGTACTCCGGTTACCATAATATCTTCCCCCACTTTTATACCAAGGTGTATCTTTTCTTGCTCTTTTACCAAGCAGTCCGTGTTTGTCTTTTCTTTAAGTTGTTTAACCTCTAACTTTCTTTAAGCCACTGTAGCATCATCAAACTATCCTAAATAACCTCAGCTTCATAATTTTCCTAAGCCCCCTGCAGTTCCACCTCAAACCAAACACGTTTACCAATCTATACTCCATGGACTCCTATTTTAACACCAGGACCAAGTTATTTGAACCCAACTTGTTTATGACCAGGTTGTTCGAAACCAACTTGTTTTAAACCACCATGCTTTTGTACACCAAAAGTCTTCACTTTTGCTTCCAAATTATACACACAGTTATTACTCCTGATCCCAGTCATCATAACCCGACAACCTTTGATCACCTTGACTTTACCCATCTGCATCTTCATAATATAACCCTCTTTTTCAAGAGTGCCTAAATCAAGCTTATTCTTAACCCTATAAACCCTTCTTGCAAATCGAATTAATTAGAATAACCCTAAACCCTCGATCTCGAACAAGCAAAATCGATCGTTAACTTGAACCACAAGAAAACCCGCAAACAAGAACCTTCGCTTTAATCGAATTAAAAAAGAAACGATAACTCGAAGTCGAATTTATTATACTAAAATCCGAAACCCTTTTTCACGAAAAAGACAAAATATGTTTGTTACCTTTATACTATACTTCACACGTGATTAATAGAATTAAATAATCTTAATATTCTTGGTTTCTGAAAAACCAATAATCATGTCCACTTCCTCTTCTCCGATTAAAAAAACCTGCAACTCCGAAAATGATTCAAAACCCGAAACCATTTTCTTTACTCTAACCTCGAAACCTCGAAACCTCGAACTAGCACTCGAACTTCAAGACCACAATAACCGTGGCTCTTGATATATACCACTTGTTGGGAAAACCTTGACAACAAACCTGAAGTTCAATCGCGAAAAACTAGATCGCGAGTTGTATCAAACACAAGTAGCAAACATGAGAGACTACAAAAAAATCGACAAGAATATACGCACACGTTATACCCCTCAACGAACCCTTTATTAAAAACCTAATAAAGTTATTACAATGAGGAAAGAATAATAAATAACTAGCATCCTTCTTATCTCTATTTATAAAAATGAGGGGGTAGAAATCTATCCTAAGTAGAATAGGAAACATCCTTGGCTTGCACTCTAAGCTACCTAATCATAATTTATGTCTAACACCTATTCTAATTACAAAGTATACTTAAGTCCCTAATCTATGTTTAAGTTCACTACTAATATATAACAATAACTAGTACTTGTAATAGATCAATATCTTTTGGTTAACTTTTTACAAAATAGCGATATTATTTATTTAAAACATGGTGGGATTGACTTAAACTCGGTGAGATGTTGGCTTGTGATGGTGATAGCTAGCAAAAAAACACATCACCTCTTCATTGATTGCCATGTTGCCAAGGAAGGACCTGCATTGGTGATACGTGGGAATCGCACCAGGTTTTACCTCTCAAGGGATCTTGAGAAGCTTACAACCCCCACCAGGCAGTGTACCTGATCGTTGTAGTATAGTATAGTATAGTGACAAGTACCGGGGGATTGATCGTTCAGCTAGGAATAGTGTCGCTAGGATTAGAAAGCCTAAATACTAGTTCTAAAGGTGATGGAAGATTCTTTTTGTATTTTTATATTTTTTAGAAAGCAAATTAAAATCTCGGGTTTTAAGGATTTGGACGGAATTAGTTGCTAATCAACTAACCCAATACTAAGATGCAATCAAAATAAAATACTAAAAATGAAAATAAACTAAATTATACTAAAGTTGTGAGCAGTAATTGGAGAAAATGTGTTTACTTAGATTTCACTACTCCCTAGACATCTTTTACACGTTAATTACTTGTTATAATTGCATGGATGACGGATCGTATTCCTTAATACCATTCATGGGGTGGCACACTTAACTCCCCAATTCTATGAGCTCTTATCTCCTCCTACACCATGCCCAGCACAACTATAGGGATTGTAAACAGTGGCTCATGCATTAAATACAACCAATAAAGACCTAGTGCGCGTCGGTTCATGTTTCTTAAGACGTTCAAGCATGTTACCAATTGGAGATTTGCCAGTTTTCTTAAGCCTAACATATAAATCATTCATCCAAGACAAGAATAAACAAGTAATCAACACATAATCAATATCTAGGTTTCATTAGATCTAAACAAACACAAGATAGATCTAGCCTAGCATGATGGAATTAAGACAAGAACAAGATATAGACAACCAACACATAGACATATTGATTGAATTAAAAGAACACTTATCTTGATTACACATGCAAGGTATCAAGGGTTGGAACCCTTGAAAAACCTGTAAAAGTTACACCAAAATCGTACTTAGGGTTTCTGCCAAAACTTCTATCTTTTTGTGTAAAAATTAGAAAACTATATATAGGAAAAGGGGTCTGACGGAGTCAAGACCAATCTTGTGACGCCGTCACCTCGCCGCCAAAACCAATCTCGGACTGCCTTGATCTACATTTGACGCCGTCAAGTATTAATCATTTCCAGGCCGTCATGACTTTTACTCTTGACGCCCTACCTTCATGACGCCGTCAAATCTCTTCTGGATCGTCATGGATTTTTGCTCTTGACGCCGTCAGGGAGTTGCTCTTGACGCCGTCAGGCCGTCACCTACTGTTCCCAGCATGGAAAATTAAGACTTTGGCGTTTTCTTCACTTTTAAGCTCCAAAAACGTCCGAATTGCTTCCTTTTCCAGATTTCACTCCCAAAGTACCTAAAATCACAAAAGGAACGATTTAGGGCAATATTTGATCAAATAAATTCGAATTCGGGCTTAAATGACCCCCTAAAAACGGATCATTTTTCGCCTCATCATATACCCTTACACTTGAGATTTGCTTGTCCTCAAGCAAATGCGCTTTTATTCTACTCAAAGTACAAGTTAGAGGTCATTTAACACTAATATAAAAGTAATTACAACAAATAATCGTTCCACTAAAGACCAATAGACAAGCACGGAGGTCATACACAAGCACCTCTCAAATAGTGTTTAGATACTCACATCTCTCGGGTGTAATAAAGTATAAATTACAATATGGAAACGGAAGATATCTCTCACTACCTGTCATAGCAAAATAGATTACCATAGGCTTGGGAAAGGATCAAACCTCCA
Organism: Artemisia argyi; assembly: GCA_030686995.1. Classification (NCBI taxonomy): domain Eukaryota; kingdom Viridiplantae; phylum Streptophyta; class Magnoliopsida; order Asterales; family Asteraceae; genus Artemisia; species Artemisia argyi. Next base: position 159,775,332 of record CM060697.1, on the reverse strand, counting down.
CCACATGGCGTAAGCACCTAGGATAAACTATCAAAGAGGTCTTTTAAAGGGTTGTAACGTTAGGTGTAGGGATATGAAATACACGGTTTTGTTGGATAAAGGAAGTTTTACTGGTGGCGAGTTAACAATCTTGATTAATTACAAGTACAATGTGGCGTTGCTAAGCCAAGACTAGACTCGACTTAAGCTAATAAATGAAAAATAACAAAAATATAAAATAAACATAGAATGAAACGGGATGGTAGTCTGTATGTTTTTCTCTTTTTCTTTTTCTAATTTTTTTTCTTTTCTTTTCTTGATTTTATTTTTTTTATTTTATTTTTTATTTTTTTAGATATACACTCTTACCCTACCATCCAAAATAATACATCATAGGGGATGAAAATTCCCCTTACACTTGAATCTTTACATACTTTACAATAAACTAAACTAATGACTCGAATTAAGAAAATCAAAACACTTGGAGCACTTTTAAGATTAACGTACATATGGGGGTAATAAATGATGTTCTTCCCCATTACTCCATAAATAAGTACTTACCCATGAGTCCCAATCTTCCCAAAACAATATGTACAAGGATATGACTCGACTTAGCAACCATGCAATCAATTAGATAGTTAACTTAGGGTTTAACAAATAACAATAATGCACTAAAAATGAGCGCATACACGGAAGGCTAAGGCGATTTGGGTGTACATTTAAGTGGGGTGTAACAAATTCTTCCTTTAAGTAAGATGCTTAAAGTTAGAAACGAAAAGATAGGCTCGGAGGGGTGTACTAGGGGTTTCGTGTACTAAAAATGAGTACAACACTAAGGGTGTGGGAAAAATTAGTTGACTTAACTAGCCAAGTAATATGACTTAAATGGTCAAGTAATTATAATACGGGTTTAACACAAGGGTGATCCTAATGCCTCTTATCATGTAGTAAATCCTACCACACGAATGTAGTCTCACTAGCGGTCTCGGGATGCATCACTAACGCAAGTTCTAGAATCTAAATGCTACCGGTACACTCATAAACACTAATAATGAATGCTTTTCCTATCAAATCTAAAGGCGAACCTCACATATTTGGGTGGAAAATTTTTCTGAATATACGGTTATGTGCTAGTTATACAATCTCCTATCCATGAGACGCTTGCTATGGCTAAAGTTTCGCTCCTAAATGTTGTAAAAAATTTTAAATTTGGCGCTAAAATTGCACTAACAAGTATTTATCATAGTTTTATTACACATCTACCATCAAACAAAACAAACTCAAGCGAAAGTGCATATGTAAGGTATCATCTTTTTACCCTCCCCTTACACTTAAGATGAACATTGTCCCCAATGTTCAAGTAAAGAATGTAAAAGTGAAAAAGTAAAGAGAATGAAATCAAATACTCCCCTGATTCGCTCGGTATGGATAATAGGTGGCCAGGTTAAATCTTCCTCAAAGAAAATGAACAATCAAAGCTTCCCTTCCAGAATATAAATCATCTTTTTGTCATACATAACCTGTAAAACCTGAGAAAATAGACAAGACAACCTCGCGTAAAATCGGCGGCATCCTATATAAGTTACTAAATCCTAGAAAACAAGATAAGATATAATGCTTGTAGAATGAAGTTTGCAGATCTCCTAGAGATTATAAAACTTAATAATTCACAAAAACCATAAGACTCCGTTAGAAAAACAAAACCGGTAAAATTTCCAGATTTTTACACCTGACGCCGTCAAGAGTAAACTCGTGACGCCGTCAGAATTGACCTGCAGAAATTCTTATGTTAAGTTTCCGGAAAATTTCTGGAAAAACTTGGTCCTACTTCCTGGAAAATCCTGCAAAACTTCATTATGACTCAATACAAGCATTTGACTCTAACAAATACGAATATACATGTTCATTTAATATTGTGGAGAATCATGATCGGTTTGTTTCTTAAAAACATATTTGGGGTTTCCCCTTACACTTATATTTTGTAAAAATACTTTTAGGTGGAGTTAAGACTAGGCCAAAACAATAAAGTATTTCCACTTTTTAGTTTAGAAACATGATCTACCAACAATAAAAATAAAGCATGCATATGGAAGCAAATAACATCAAACAAACAAACAAACAAACAAATAAATAAATAAAGCTTGGGTTGCCTCCCAATAAGCGCTTGTTTTTATTCGAGTCACGAGCCTGACTCTACCCTTATTTAACGGAAATAGGGGAGGTTTTCCCTACACTTAGGATTAAGTGCGGGTGAAAGTAGCGATACACACCCTTAGGGTGTGAATATGCCACGCGAGGAAAGATTGGTGGATGAATTATATGCTCAAAGATGTGTGCTCCTATCATCATAACCTTACCTAATTCAATTGGGTTAATGGGTGGATTAAGATTTTCCCCTAGAAAGTGATCATTTTTTATCAACTTCGAGAGACTCCTAGTTAGGAATCCATCTTGACCTAATAAACCCGACTTAAACCCATAATGTGTTTTGAAATCAATCATGAATGGTGATGTAAGCATGTAAGGTTATGTTCCACTCCTATATTGGCTTCCTCTCTACATGGCTTAAATTCTACCATCTTTATCCTAAGACTACCCGGACTACATGGTTTGATGGGTGGATCGGGACCTTTTTCAATTCCTAAATTCACATCTAAAGATGGAAGATTATGTAACGGCTTTGGTTGAGGCTCCGGTTCATCAAAACTAGGAACTTCCTTAGAACTAAAAGAAAGGTCATCACTACAAGTGTTAAAACCTATATTCTCTAGTTGTGCTTGATCCAAGGGTTCTACCTCTATTGGGGTTCCTATAGTCTCTTCTACTTCTTCCGGGTAAGTCACGAGTGGTATGTGTGCCTCAAGTGATGGTGGGAGTTGTGGGGTACTTTGTAGGTTTGTGTTATTTACCTCATCCTTCCTTTTCTCAACATCACCTATATCCTCATCAAGTGTTTTTGTAGAATCTAACCTAAACATGTTCCTAAGTATCTCAAGTCCTTCTCTAGCCATTTCAAGTTCTAAGTCTGATTCATAAGAACCTTCCTCAATAACTTGATTACAATGTTCAATTTGCCTAAAGGATTCATCATTTTGCTCAATATGATCATTTTCGGCTAAATCCTCCTTAATTGTTTCCTCAAGTTGTGATGTATACAAACCCATCAATTCATTGAACTCATGGTTCACGGTTAGGAGGCTTTCCTCAAAATTTTTCCAAAGGGTCTTACTAAAAGGAATTGATCCTAACAATGATTGTTTAATATAGGCCACACATGCGCATAACTCATCAAACCTATCAAACTTTACACCCATCTCCTATTGTATATAGCTAAGATCACTTAAAAATTCATTGGAACAACAGGAAGCAAATCTATCCGAGTAAACTAATTGTTCCTCTATTGTTAATGATCTAAATGGAATCTCATCCGCCATGAAGACAAATGAAAATGGTTTTACAAACAAAGGGCACAAAGAAAAAGATAGACTAAAGAAAACCTAAAAGATAAAAATAAAATCTTACTAGAAAGGAATCTAGTAAGTAGACCTAATAAAAAGAAATTCTAACCTAGACAATAACTATTCCTCGGGCTGCGGCGCCAAAAACTTGATAGCGCCGCACTCTTTTGCGAAAATTGAGGAATAAATGTAAAGATAGACAATCCCCGGCAGCGGCACCAAAAACTTGATAAGTAGGAATCGCACCAGGTTTTACCTCTCAAGGGATCTTGAGAAGCTTACAACCCCCACCAGACAGTGTACCTGATCGTTGTAGTATAGTATAGTATAGTGACAAGTACCGGGGGATTGATCGTTCAGCTAGGAATAGTGTCGCTAGGATTAGAAAGCCTAAATACTAGTTCTAAAGGTGAGGGAAGATTCTTTTCGTATTTTTATATTTTTTAGAAAGCAAATTAAAATCTCGGGTTTTAAGGATTTGGGCGGAATTAGTTGCTAATCAACTAACCCAATACTAAGATGCAATCAAAATAAAATACTAAAAATGAAAATAAACTAAATTATACTAAAGTTGTGAGCAATAATTGGAGAAAATGTGTTTACTTAGATTTCACTACTCCCTAGACATCTTTTACACGTTAATTACTTGTTATAATTGCATGGATGACGGATCGTATTCCTTAATACCATTCATGGGGTGGCACACTTAACTCCCCAATTCTATGAGCTCTTATCTCCTCCTACACCATGCCCAGCACAACTATAGGGATTGTAAACAGTGGCTCATGCATTAAATACAACCAATAAAGACCTAGTGCGCGTCGGTTCATGTTTCTTAAGACGTTCAAGCATGTTACCAATTGGAGATCTGCCAGTTTTCTTAAGCCTAACATATAAATCATTCATCCAAGACAAGAATAAACAAGTAATCAACACATAATCAATATCTTGGTTTCATTATATCTAAACAAACACAAGATAGATCTAGCCTAGCATGATGGAATTAAGACAAGAACAAGATATAGACAACCAACACATAGACATATTGATTGAATTAAAAGAACACTTATCTTGATTACACATGCAAGGTATCAAGGGATGGAACCCTTGAAAAACCTGTAAAAGTTACACCAAAATCGTACTTAGGGTTTCTCCCAAAGCTTCTCTCTTTTTGTGTAAAAAATAGAAAACTATATATAGGAAAAGGGGTCTGACGGAGTCAAGACCAATCTTGTGACGCCGTCACCTCGCCGCCAAAACCAATCTCGGACTGCCTTGATCTACATTTGACGCCGTCAAGTATTAATCATTTCCAGGCCGTCATGACTTTTACTCTTGACGCCCTACCTTCATGACGCCGTCAAATCTCTTCTGGATCGTCATGGATTTTTGCTCTTGACGCCGTCAGGGAGTTACTCTTGACGCCGTCACCTACTGTTCTCAGCATGAAAAATTAAGACTTTGGCGTTTTCTTCACTTTTAAGCTCAAAAAACGTCCGAATTGCTTCCTTTTCCAGATTTCACTCCCAAAGTACCTAAAATCACCAAAAGGAACGATTTAGGGCAATATTTGATCAAATAAATTCGAATTCGGGCTTAAATGACCCCCTAAAAACGGATCATTTTTCGCCTCATCAATTGGGGTCAGGTGTGGCACGGATTACACCTGATTTTAGGTTACGAAGTACAAAAAATTTTAAAAATTGTAAAATTTTGGTATTGGCAACTCACAATAAGTTCTTTTGCTAGTTTCATTTTTTATTGTGTAACTATAGTTAACCCAAATGGCAATTCTGCAACACCCTCTAGAGTATGCTGGGTTTTTATTGCGGAAATACTGTTGCATTGCACAGCTCGGTGGGGAATTCGAAAGTCAAAACTACTCAAAGGTTCTGCTCAACTTAATTTCATGGAAGATACGGTTCATCCAAATGACACGATCAAGCATTACTTCGACGTGGTCATTCAACCAAAATAGATATCAAAATCGTGTGTGCTTTGACTTGAAACCTTCGAAGACATATTATATGAAGCAATTAACGTCTCATCCATGGATTTCCAATCGTACAAGACGTGTTTTGGTTTGTTTAGGGTGTATTAGTGATCCAGTTATCTCATGGATAAACTAGTTGTAACTTTATCTACCTGGCTAGCTTCCTTTTAAATTTTCTGATAACTCGCCTTTAGAAAAAAAAAAAAGAAATATAAACCTCAAAACATTTTGCATATTTATCATGTCAACGACAATATTCTAAAAATGGACAAAATTAACCTCATTTGTAGAACCGGATGACGTATGGCTTAATGTTCTTTTACAGGTTATTTTCAACTTAAATTTGTACAAACAAAAATTGTTGGTAAAATGTTTTACATTCGTGAGCAACCGTGGATATTATTAAATTAGTTTATGTATCTGTAAATTTGTCATGTTAATTAATCTGAAAGCTTTTTGCAACTTTACTCTCAAAGTTGAACCATTTTTTTTTAAATTTTTTTAAAAGATCTTCCACCCTGGTAAAATATATTAACCAAAAAGCTGTTTAAATTACAATGGAATGTGGCTGAAATGACACATTATTCTCAAGCAACCGCTTGAACAAAAATTAGATCATTTAGGATATGCCATAAATGAACAACTAGCTACAAACAACTAGAACAACCACTAAAAACATAAAAAGACATGCAAAACAAATAAATAAATTCAAATAAAAGATTACTTTTTCGAACGGCATTTAAACTTGAAATCAAACTGATTGTTAAATTCCTCAAATTGCCCAGGTAAGTCATAAACCTGGGCCGCATAATCATCAGAAAGATAACCTTCAAGCTCGTTATTTCCTCTTGCTGATGAAAAGAAACTGTCTATAAGATCATTTTGCTCAAACACCTCATCATCACTATCTGAAACAACCACTTCACTCACCTTAGAGAATGAGTTGCCCTTCTTTTAACCATCAACCACCGGAATACGTTTACCATTATCATCCACAAGGGTGGCTTTCCCATCAATAATAAGCTTTTCAAGCTTACCAATTTTCTCAACAATAGGAGTGTTCTTCATAGGCGATGGAGAAGTAGTTTTGGAAGAACTAGAAATAACTTTAGGGGACGTAGTTCCAATCACAGGTTCCAAAACCGAATCTTCTTCCTTAAGAGCATCAAAATTGTTCTTCAAATCAACAAGGTTGATATCCTCCACCCAATTATTATTCTTACCTAGGTCATCCCGGGGAGGAGCCGTACTACTAGTAGGATCAGTAGTAGGTTCGTTACAAGTAGAACCTACATTAACCGTTGGAGAACTTGTATTCGATTGGACAAAAGGCTGAGACGATGCTCCTCTATTCTTTGGCTTAGTAACCGGCTTATTGTAATACGAAACTTTAGGCTTTTGAAAACGAATCTCATAAACCTGACGATTAGTACCCTGAAGCTTACCTTTACATTTCTTCTTATAAGCTTCAACGAAACCCTCTTCATCAACCAACGATTTTATCTTTCACAACCGGTTTCACTCTCTTAGGACATCCATCATTATTGTGATCAAATACTTTACATGTCTCACATATTGGCAGCTTTCAATCATATTCAAAATATCAATTTTTTCTAATGAATGACCTAACCCATTAGGGTAGGGGATAGCAACCATAAGAGAGTCAAGTAATGCTTCCTTTAACGACACTTCCACAAGGGCCCTAGCATAGGAATTACGACCCCACGACTTAAGGCACATCGTACTCGTATAGGAATCAAGCATGATAGGACGACCAATTTATGTTGTAATCAAACTAAGACCAACCTCAGAATATGCAACAACCGGAATATTATGAAGTTTAACCCAAACAGGAGCTAAAGTTATATCATCTTTTGTAAGTTTAGTGTTCTGAGTCCAAACATTCAAAAAGATAGGAACCAATCGTATCAACCATGGACCTTCTTCCAACACCCTTTTCATACCCTCTTTGGTTTCAAATTGGAAAAGGAAAAAACCATTATTAAGCATAACCTTTTGTAAACCAAACTTTGCCAAGTATTTCTAACGTAGATTGTGCCAGCTTAATTTGTTTAAGTGTACTGTAGATAGTACTAACGAAGCTTATATTAACTCATTATATTAAGAGTCTCTGTACTACATAAATAAGTAGAAGTTTATTTTCATGGTTCAACTAAAACTCATACTAATCAAATACCAAAATATAGGGCTGGATTGTGGTATATAAATAGCCATTGGCCCATAGGTTACAATAATCTCTAACTTTAACTTTCAAATTGATGACAGTCAAGCCCAAATGGTCCAAACCATAATCTGGGCTTAATCAAGTTGCATGTAAAATGAACATGTACACAACGGAAATCTACCTTAAAAATTTTGTGCTCTTCATAGTTTGACAACCATACATAAATTCTTGTGCTTGCTATAGATTGTGATTGGCATTAGACACCAGTTAGTAGCTGGCTGCTAGATAAAATCACTGGTTTCTGAAAATAGTTTCATTACTGAAGATCGAATTTGAGGAGCGATGTTTTATTCTTTTATCACCGTAAAAACTTGTAGACCACATAAATATATGAGTATACATAGTTTATGCAAATGTTAAATATATTTCCAAAAGATTCTAATATCTTTCTATTTGTCACCTGTAACTTTCTCCGTGAATCAACATAAGAAAATAAAAAAGATAGAAACATGGACAACGAAGAGGTGTGCATGCTATTCCAATTTCAGTACTGTGGTCTATAAGAGTTTTTATTGTCACATTTGACCCTGCTCTTATCATTGAACGATTTTCTACTCAGTAGTCAGTAAGATACGTGTCTTACTCCTAATTTTCATTTCAACAACAAATCCAATCGATGCGTGTAGGATACACAATTGAATGGCGTCGTATACTAATAGACGTACATGTGCACTACAAGAAAATTGGCCTATAGTGACGAAAACAGTTTCATCACTAACAGTGTAAAAAATGGTCACAAAATTGGTTAGTGACCAAACTCAAGTCGTCACCAGTCGTCACTAAAGCTCTGTCACTAAGTCAATTAGAGACGAAAATATCCCTCGTCACTACTTTGTGACCAGATTAGTCATCACTTTTTAATCGGGTAGTGACGAAATTTTTCGTCACAGTTTTGATAGTGACGAAAAAAGCGTCACTGTTATTTACCATTAGTGACGAGAAAGTCGTCACAGATTACAGATATTAGAGACCAAAAAGGTCGTCACTAATCATAAACATATAGCAAAAAAAATAAAATTGGGACTAATGTTGGTTTTGCTGCATAATTGCTTTTGCAAACAAACTAAAATCGAGAAATCTGTAGCAATACAAATACGAATCTCACATAATAACTTCATTCATAAATACTAATTTTTTCACAAAACACAAATAATATGGTTGAAACTCAACACAAAACCAACCAATAACCTATCATCACTAACATGCCTTCAACACTTATGTTAAATCTTTTGTTTTGACCCTGCCATCGTTTTTAAGCTCCAAGTCACCAAGCATGCATAATGCATCCAGGTTTTTGTCATCCACTTCCAGAGCATCACGGATCAACAACAAAAGAGGATCACATTGTTGACATCAGACACAAAATAAAGGCGTATGTATAAAAAGTAAATGTAAACAGATGGAGTACACCAGAATTTGATATTTACCACAAGATAAAAATGGTAAAAGTGCAATTGTTTATAAATGGGTTCTAGAAGTCATTAAACTGGAATCTTGCATTTTGTAAATAATAAATATAAAAGGTATGGGTGAGAATTATATTTTTCTTACTAGTTGTGTCTGTCTTAATTAACAAAAATAACATTAACGGAATATGTGCCTTGTGGATTTTTGGTGATCAATCCTAATATGGAGAAACTAAGGACAGTGATCCTGCTACTATCTTTTTTTGGGTAAAGGGTTGATTACCCGGTGAAGTATATAGATTAATGATATAACGTTTAGTACAATGGAGAAAAGAGGGATTAAGCCTCTTTTAAGAGACACGCCAAAGGCAAACCAACATGCTTTGAACAATCTCAAAGCATGACAAACAAGACACGAGAAATCTAGAGCACGACAAACAAAAAAAGACAAAAACGAACAAGCTCTATAAGACCTCTCGAAATCAGCATCAATCAGAACACGGAATACCAATCTTCCAAACAGCCCTCATTTTGTCAACACGAGAATTCGATTTAAAATGAATTGAAGAAAGCTTTAACCGTACCACTTCTACAATCACTTGACATAGATGCTCTACCCGTCTTTCCCCTTTGCCAAATAACCTGTTATTTCTCTCTTGCCACACAAGGTAGGACGAAGCTGCAATAAGAAGGCGACCAACAATACTAGTAACTGAATTACCATTCGAGATGGGTAGAATCCAACTAATAATGCTACTATCTATTCAATATTAGAAACATATATCGTCTATTCGAAGATTGAAGATGGATCTGAACTAAAAAGATGATTGATATCAATTTAGTGGCAAAAGATTCATCTAAGATGAAAACGAGCTTACATTCTTTCTTCTTTCCAGATGCCTTCACTGCAGCTGCACATTCTTCAGCAGCTTTCTTTTCCTCCTCAGTCTCCTCACCAAAGAGATCCACATTGCTGTCATCATCCTCATCCGTTGCAGCCTGAATTTGATATGTTTCATGACAAATATTTAGTTAAACACAAAAAAATGAACAACTTAATTTTTCAAAAGATAAATAAAATAAGACAATTCAGCACTCAACCAGGGGTATATTTATATATAAAAAGGTATAAAAGCAAGTTCATATAGCATGCCTTTGTCTCAGCAACAAAAGGAGTTGCAATAGCCTTTTCTGGAAAAGTAGAAGATCCCTTGACTATGACACCGTTGATTTAAGCAAAGACATCACTAGACGAAAATTAATTGATCATCAAGTAAATCAAAACAGTGGATAAATGCTCTAACTCAAGAAGTTAATAGCAACAAGTTATGAGCCATACCGAACAAATACGAGAGTGAACCGAAACAGCGTATTTGCTTGGGCTTACTACAGTATCACTTATGCGGGTTCCCTAAAGTTTTACTCTAGTTTAACTTTCAAACAAGACAATAAGTTGATAACAGAATGTAATTTTTCAGACTTAAATCAGAGTATCGGATTGCACCCGCAAGTAACTAATAAATTTCTAAAGCAACAACACAAAAACGACCTGTTGTGAAGTCAGATTTTCTGTTTCTTTCCACCACTGCTTAGTTAACTTCAGTACAACTTCGTCTATCTACTCATTCATAAGTTAACCCCATTTTTAGTAATGAACTGTTAAGTTCTAATTCCAACAATATGTGAAATAGATAAGCAAGTTTAATGAAATACATCCATGACCGCATACATCCGGCATCAAACCAATTATTCGTGTGCATGTTTGTGTATGAGAGAAAAACAGAGGGTGGTAGTACCTTATTCACTCTGTTCTTTTTAGGGTCTGGCCTGGCAAGTGCAAGTATCATCGGCTTGCACAGGTTGGTAAAGAAGAGCATTATCTGCATGACAAGAGTGTTAAGAATGCTATGAGTTTACACTTCCAAATATAATCGAAAAGCAGACTAAAAAGGTCAAAACTGAACGCAAACAATGAACCTCTGCGCAAATAGGCGAGTCTGGAGAAGCCTGGCGATACTCTGTTCCTTCTGATTCACCATCCATATCTCCAGCCAGGGAAGCAATATACATAACGACACAAGAAGTGCAATTACCTAGATATTTTATCTTTTAAATGCGAAATGTATCCAAAGTCACCCAAAGTATATTTTCTTGCAAAGGCCTCCTGCATTGTATTATTAAAAATTAAATTAATATTAGAATAATTTGATAATTGTAATTACTTCGGACATACTAATACTTTGTAAAAAGTTAAAAATGTTTGAACGAAATTATTTGGTGGCAACTTGACCCATACCCATAATACCTATTTTAAAGCCACCGGTTTTGCCACTTCTACCTATAATATACGTCATTGTGTCATGCCTTGTAACTATACTACCATTAATGTTTTACAGCTCACTTCCAAATTCAAATTCAAAATATCAACTTTCATAGTTTCATGGTTATACAAACACGTTTAGAGGAGAATTGCACACCAAGTTCCTCGCACGAACACCCTCACTTTTGAAATTGTATGGAGTGCGCCTGCAATTTGGCCACACCACAAGAACATTTTGCAATTTTTAGGCTAATTTAAGATTATTAATGTAATATCAGGTGTAGTTACAGTTGAACCTTTTAGTAACTTCATATGAGATGTATAGTGAGAAATGAAAAATTATACCTTACAACAAGTTGCCAAGGCTTCCATTTGGGCCATACTCATAGACAAGGAACACTTTTGTTCCTTCAATGCAGTATCCGAGTAAATTGACCAAATTCTCATGTTCAAGCTGTACGAGTATCGATGCTTGTTTCATAAACTGATTGTTCGTGCTATCATTATGAGGTCGAACAATTGCAATAACTTGTCTATTTGGTTTCACTGCCAAGAGTATCGAAGAATAATTCCAAGGATTTCAAATGCCTACCTATAATTTAAAGCTCAACAAGAAAGGGAAGGGATAGTGATATGGGAAGTGGAATACCTTTACTTGATCGTGAATAAAGTGTATATACCCCATTGCCTCAAGAAGTACAGAAGCAGTACCTTGCCGTATGCTGAGACAAGCTGTTGAAGGGCTGCTATCCTTTCACCAACCTTCTCTTTTCTTTCCTGTTAACAAAGTTGAAAACAATGAAGCTATAATCGTTAATGATTTATGTGTTTACATATTCGAAATGCGCAATGTAAATCACATAGAGTATATTAGTAAATGAACGTCATAGTCAGGTAACTGACAACTTATGTTTCCAAATATATCATCAAGGTTCCTTGATTGTGCAGAACACTGGTCAAAACACGAAATCTAATATAAGTAAGCATGGAAACTCGCAAAAAACGGTATAGTTAACTATAGTATAATGTACGTTCAATAATTGGATATGTTTGAACTTACTTTGTTCCTAAATCCCGAATTCTGAATAGTCTATTTACGTATTTGCATTTAGCAAATAAGTTGTTTCTCGCGAGTTGACCATTGTACCTTAACCTTACCAATTACTTGCCCAAGATATAAACTGAAGTTTATTAGTCAACCCGAAACAGTCCTTCAAGTTAACCAAACAAATATTCTACCAATAGGGATCACAAAATGAATGCCTAACCAAACCGCTACTATCACAAAATAAATGCCTTGTAACAACACGCCCTTAATAATTGTTGTTTAGTGATTTATCATTATCAATAAAACTGCATGCATAAATAAGGCCAGATTCAATTGGTTACCCATTTTCCAAAATATATACCGCTGTGTCATGCCTTGTAACTATACTAACATTAATGTTTTACAGCTCACTTCCAAAATCAAATTCAAAATATCAACTTTAATAGTTTCATGGTTATACAAACATGTGCGACCTTTTCTAACAGGACAACTTCTTTAACAAGTAGTGATTTTCTATCTCAAACGCATGCTCAATTTTACACACCATCAAGAGACTAAACAACATAAAGATTAAAAAACATTTATGATCAATCCGTAACATTCTAGCCCTAATATTTTTCTCATAACTTCTCATCAGTATAATTGCTTAAATTTTACTCAATAATTTGATGTTAAAGGAAAAAGATATCTTGCGTTATCAATGCCAGGTATGAATTTTTGCCTTTCTGTTGATTAGCCCACGCCTCCATTGCACCCATAGACTGCACTCATATACAACTCCAACATTCTACATATCTACAAAGCTATCACTGCTAACAAGTGACTAAAACGCGTAATTTAGTTCCAAATAAAAAGTAATCTCTTGTTAAAAACTCAATCGGAATCATCCAAATGCCAAAATCACGCCTTACAACCATCATTCGCTACACAATCACCATTCCAAATATACGCATCACTAATTATTACACATGATTACCCGACATCCAGATCCACAACTTCAAATAACAAGCTAAACATTTCGCTAACATAAAAACGACATCTAACCTACCAACACCTAAATTCAATCACTGAATGTTAAACCCTAAAGTAAACGTTTCTAAATGCTCTTAAAAGCGCATTGCCAAACATACCTACATCAATATAATAATTAGATTTAAAAACCCTAATATTAGCACTCAATCAACAAATCAGGAGTTTGTACAGAGATTTCACTAGTGATCTTCAACACTTACAAACTCAATCGAACAACAGGTTGAAATTATTGTTAAAAATAACAGAAATGATTGATGATGGTAAAATCAGAAATTAACCTTACAGATATCTCTGAATCGGAGACGACGGCGGTGATTGTGAAGGTAACGGTGTGACGACGGCGATGGTGAAGTGATTACAGTGATCTCGAACTCGCGACGCTGGTGATGGTGACGGTGCTACGACGGTGATTATGGCGGTGCAATGGTGGTGATGGTAACGGAACGAAGATGGTGGTGATGGTGTTGTGGTTTAATTTTTTTATTTGAGATATTTATAAGAAGGGGAAGCATGTGAATGAGAGTTAAAGCTACTTACAGTATTATTTATTTGTTCCATTTTTTTAATAAGGATTTACTTTTCAAAGGAAAAACTTATAATATACGGTTACTATTATTTATTGAATACACGTTTGTTAATTTATTCAAGGTTTTTTTTTTTTTTTTTTTTTTTTTTTTTTTTTTTTCATATCAATAAAATATAATATCGTGTTCGTAAGTTTATGTTTCAAAAAATATGTTTAGAGGAGAATTGCATCAAAGAACGTTAAATATATGCAATTTTGCTTTACAAATCTTTCATCCGTAATGTGTGATAGTATTTACGAATTTTTTTTATTAATATATGAGTATAGAAGTTTTAGTAAGTATATATGTAATTACCCTTATCTTTAATCATTTTATAGAATTCACTCACAACAACGTGTGAAATAGTGACCAAAATTTCGTCACTAATGTTTAATGACGAAATTTCTCGTCACTATCCATGTAATTTAGTGACTAAATAGTGACCACTTATAAGGTTCGTCACTGACTTTCTATTGATGACCAAAAATAATGACCAAAAATTATATCGTCACTAAAGCTACTTTTTCTTGTAGTGGTGATTGATCCTGAAGTTAGGCCTGTAATAGTGTAATAACTTTTATAGACCATATGTTTGTAATTACGAACTTTGTTATGAAAAGTACTTGTTCTCTCAGAAGACAAAGTTACACATCGAAGCATTGACTATGTAGACGCCATTCGTTGTACCACTTTGTTACTTTGTACATTAGTGATGAGAAAATACAAATTGATAGAGACGTATCTCTTGGCTGGTTACGCGAATGCAAATGAAGAACGGACACATCGGCGAATTAAAAGTGGAGATCAGCAGCGCAACTGAGTTCGAAAAGCAACGAAAGGTAAAGCAATGTAAGGTGAGACGGCAAGAAAGATCGAGACGAGTCAAACTGAAAAGACAAGTTGTTGAGAGCTGAAGTAGTTTATTCAAAATTCCTTTAACCACAAGCTTGCAGAAAAACGAATGTATGCACCACAAGCAAGTTATTTCACCAAACCCACGATAATAATCTCAACAATAATAATAGATGGAAGACTTCATTAACAGGCTCTAGTAGAAGAATTACATTTGCTCTAACCTCACATTCATCACATGTTCACGGATGTGAATTAGCTAAAAACACGTAGATGCAAATTAGCCACTAAAAGAATATATAGTTCTAGAGTTGGTTGCAAACATTAAAATCCATATGCGGGAAAATTGCTACTCTGACACTTATATATTAAAAAAAAAATGTTTTCAAACTTGTAACCCATAGAGGTTGGAATGACAGGGTTTTTTGAACTACACTGTCCGAAAAAGAAGTTTATCTTTGCCGTTTTATGGTAAGTTATCATATGAGGATTTGCTAGCTAGATCTTTGGGAAAGTTTCTTCCGATACTCCAGCTTCGGTGAGAATAAGTGGAAACATTATCACATTCAATACGATGGCAACATCCTAGCTATACAAATCACATTAACACGACAAAGTGATTTATTTGGTACAAAAAAGTTACTGTAAAAAGTATTGATTTGATACGTGTACGTACCCTTGCCTTGAATGTTTTTATTCGCGATATACCTCTACTGTCGGGCCGATTAATAAATTTACTATCTATGCTTTGAAAAGCGATGATATACTCCGTAGACTAGACAACTTCTTTTCTTTTTAAGATCAAATAATACAGATAAGTTTCGATGTACAAATACAAATAATGATCACGATCAATGCATGGAATAAAAACTTGAATACTGATTAATTGACTGTCAATCATGTTACATTGTTTTTGAATATGCCGTGAGAGATCAATATCTTCTAACTGTAGAAAACAGTAGTAGCGATAGTCAAGTCCACCGCATAAATCAAATCACTTACTTGTATGTCAATAGACGTGGGGCACGAGAATCCTATGCATTGAATTAATATTTAACTATATGTCAAGGTCACTTATCATAAATAAGGTCGTGTTAGAACAATAATGAACTCTAATAACTTGTTCTTTTTTAAATTTAGTTCTAAGGACGAGATAGATGCAATGCTTGAAAATAGCCCACGATTAATTCATAATGTGCCATTAATTCAGTCAAATGTAATCTTGTCGTTAGTGGTTGTTTTTTATAGTAGGTTCATAAGTTTGGTTGTTACTCATATGATTCGTATGGTTTGAAGACAGATGTGCATTTGTTTCGCCAATGTAAAGGCTGAGATGTGGGATTTTACCCACATCCTATGTACTTAACACTTTTTTAGAGTAATACATTTACCGGAGAAATCTTTACAAAAAAAAAAAACAATAATAAAAAAAATAAAAAATAATCAACGTGTTTGAAGAACAATTATAATACAAGGTAATATTATTTACAAAGAACTGGTATAAGTTTTACACAAGCTGAAAAAGTTCCAGCAAAAAACAAGAACTAAAATCCGAAATGAACTATCCTTAAACAGTTTACTACAATATCTACATGAAATCATCAAACTCAAAACTTTCCGGAATCTCGAACTTAAACATATTGCTACAAGGACTTCCTCTTGTTTCTTCAGAACCACTGCTATTGATATATGTTGACGATGAATTCACATGTGCCGGACTTGACATCGGTATTGTTAAAACAGAATCAAAGTTGAAATTCTTGCTAATGGGGATATTATTTTCTACACTTGATTGATGGAAACTCGAGTTTTCTGAATTTTGTGTGTTAAATTGTGGACTATAACTTGGGAGGGATACAGAATTATCAGTCGAGCTCGAGCATAGTGATACCGAATTAACTTGACTATTTTGATCATTATAGTTTACCATGTGTCCTGAAAAGTATTTTCCATCATTTGCAAACATGGGATTTGTTTTTTCCAAAATTTGAGAGCTTGAAAGACTTGAAGGTGTGGAAGCACAATTTCGGATTTGCATGTTAGGTGTTTGGTTCATAGTGGCTAAGTGATTATGTAGTAAAAACTCTCGGTTTTCTTGATTTGATGATGACGCGGCTAAGAGAGTAACAAGGCTTAGAACATCGGGGTTTACAAGGGTTTGGAGGCCAAGGAGGTTTGAGAGATTGATTTGAGCTGAGTTGAGTATGGATGAAAGGTGTGAGAGATCGAGACGTGGAGTATGAGTCACTGGATCAATTCCATTCCGTAGTAACTTTTTTCGAATATGAGTGTTCCAGTAGTTCTTGATTTCATTGTCCGTTCTCCCAGGCAAGCGAGTGGCAATAGCTGACCACCTGCGTTTAACCAAATTTAGATAAGATTAATTTAGACCTAGATCGAAAAGTTGAGAAATAATTAAATTGCTTCAATAGATGATGCATGAAATAATTCTACCATGCCAATTATCATAACATATACCAATTACAGAATTTGTTACTATTTAACATAGTGAACTTGTAAAGTGAAATATAATATTTTGCAATTCAAATTGATTAACTAAGTAAACTTGATATAGTCTTTGGCAATTCATGTTATGTGAAAGTGATATTTTTGAGAAGTGAACATACTTATTGCCAAGAACACTATGAAGTTGTATTATAGTCTCTTCCTCTTCCAAAGAAAATCTTCCTCTCTTTATATCAGGCCTTAGATAGTTTGTCCACCGCAAGCGACAACTTTTTCCACAGCGTTGTAGCCCTATTAACCATAAAATAAACGGTTAATTTCGGAGTATAGAAACATACTGAAATTTAATATAGGTACAAGAATATGAAGAAAATTGAAGAACAAACTCCTTGTATCTATACTTACCAGCGTTATTAGGCAGGGTACGCCAATTGCCAGGTCCATGTATTTGGATGTATTGTGTGAGTTTTCGATCTTCTTCTTGTGTCCATGGCCCTTTCTTAAGTCCCGCTTTATCACAACATGGTGATCTTCCCATTTCGCTCGATCTAATGTCAATTCAACAGATTCTTTGATAAACTTAATGAACTACAAAGTTTAAAAGGAAGAGAAAATAAAGATCAGCTTTGTTTTATAATATAAAAATTAGTGAATTGAAAGTGGTATGTCCTAAATAGAAGACCACTGCTGCCATATATATACACGAGCAAAACTATTTTTGCATGTGTTAAGTCAACTCTAATTTGGCACCATCTCTATTTTCTCTTTTGTTTTCTTGTAGGAAGTTAAAAGTTGAAAATAGGCAAAAGATTCAAGTTAAAGTTGATTGGATAGGTTTGACAAATGTCAAGTGATTAATGGGATTGACCTTTTTGTTTGACCTTTTAAAACAAATAAGAGGATATGGTGGGTAGAGTTGTTAGATCCTCTACCAGTTGTGAGAAAATGTTTACATGGTTTCTTAATTAACTATTCTTCCTTCTTACACAACACTAATGGTATCATTTCTGCCCGATCAGGGTGTTACCTGTATCCTTTTAGAGAGCGACCCTGAAAAGGGGCTTCGATGGTTTATGTTAGCATGTCATCATTAGTTGTGCAAATTGATATTGACATTGGATAATTCATCAAAAATTGCTTGTATATGCACGCTGTAACCCATTTGTTCTCTAGCATCATACTAGTTGTTTTTAATAAATTGCCGTTTCAAAAAAAAAAAAAGGCTCTTAGATAACTTTCACAACCCGTTAAAAGAATGAGACCGTAAAAGATATCAAATACTATAGATAACTAACTGGGTGCCTTTTTCTTGCATGTAAGTCGACTCCTTGCTTGTATGCAGAAAGAAAACCAAATCAAAGGGATCAACAAGGGGAACCACAAATGATGATGAACGCAGAGCAAGAATTCGGTGCAAAAATTCCAAAACGACCTCTTTATTGAGTGTCCAGTTGCTGTCCATCTTTGGAAGCATATCTTTACTTGGTGGGCCCTCTTAGATTACCCACAAAACTATACAGATCTTTTATCTTGGAGTGACATAATTAACCTAAAAACGCAAGATTTTATAGAATGTAGTCGTTCGAAATTACAAGTTGGATTATTTAGAGATGTCAAAACCGGGTTTGTTTCAACCTAAATGCTCCTAGGAAAGGCACTCTCAGCAAAGAAATTAAGGTGCTCTCACATTCTTGGATTCTACATAGAATTGGGAAACTGAATCCCTATTTGGATATAATGGATTAGTGATCGAATAAAATCTTGTATGATCTGTACGTTTGTAACTTGTTTTACTCTACTAACTGGCTAGTTTCTTATAATAAATTGCCGTTTTCAAAAAAGGAAGTAGATCACCCGATTAATTTCTTTAGTTTAATTCAATTGCCTTACTCTTCTAGTATTCTTAGAGATGGTATGTTAGTTTTTTCTTGAATGACAATATACTTGATAACTTCTAGCAAGAAGCTAGAGAAATGGAGTGCGCGCTACAAGAGAATATACATGTTTGTACAAGAAGGCAAAGGATCATTGATACAATCGATCCTAAGATTCCGTTTACTGTCCTTATGTTCGAACACTATATGATTGAATTTTAATTTCATCGACCGACTAGTGTATCATTTCTAGATGGGTTAATATTAAAGCAATCGTGATTCATTTGTTTACTGGTGGTAATGCATGTTCTTATATGTAATTGAAATAAAATATGCAAACCCTCGTTTTAAGCCTTGGAAAATAAGTCAACTGTGATTCGGTATGCATATACAACCTTCCTACTAAAAATAATAAACTCAGCATTAATTGTAGGACAACAAAACATTGTTAATGCAACATTGCATCTGTTGTAACTTAAGGGAGTAAGAATATTTCTTAACTTTGAAAAAAGCATGGCTGATAAATACACGTAGTATATGTATATATATATGATGCATGCTTCCGTTCAAGGGTCTAAAATTATATATATAAACTTGGTTTCGCATCATAACCGTGTGTAAACGACATTCGTTTTATAAATATTTTTTTCTTAACATCTCATGAAGATTAACTAAATAATTGTTACTGCTGTCTGAGAAGAGGCGTCACATGAACACGTGCCCCGGCACTAGACGCAAAATTTCCCGGCTGCCGACCAAATACGCATTTGACAATTATTTACTTAAGACCTCATGATACTATATTATTATTTGCTGTGATAATATTATAACGATATCACCACCTGGCCTCTTTCTAGCCATTTATAGTAATTAGTATGTTCTGGATGCCATTTCGAGCAAAACTACCGTATCATACGGTCATACCTAAACTTTAAAAATATAAGCCAAGCTGATATAAACATAAATATATTAATGTATTTACGTATACTAAGGACGTGTAATATGCATATATTATTGACAACTATATGAAAAACATGAGGCTAGCTATAAAGATAACGAAATGTAATGTTATCCTGTATATTGAAGCCCCATTAGCCATGCATTGATCGTGACGTTGTGGAAATAGAAAATGATATTAATTCTAGAAATGTTTTTCGATTGATGAAGTTAATTGGTCTTTTAAAAGAACGAACTTAGAGAAAAAAAATATGCTAAGCTGTTGGCCGTCTTGAACCAGTACCGTTTCACAACTGATCTACACCTTTTCTATAACGCCAAATTTCATTAAAAATCAACTAATAAGAAGCTAAAAAAACTTAATAGTGGTTTATTATTATTATAACGGCTTGTTAGTTGTTAATAGTAGTGTATTAGTACAAGCCAACATATGATCACATATTCACATAACGGGGAGAGTGTCGAATCCATGTCACTCCGCGGGCATCTACAGTGCATCTAGTGGGAAGACGGTCCTTACCAAGACGCAAGAGTTAATGTTGATTTTAAGTTGTAGCATTTTAACCCATCAAATAACATCATTAGCCTTCGAGGACCGAGGAAACGTCATACACCTTCGAGGACTGAGGAGTCGAGAGAACATTCCCACGTATTAGGGGACAAGAAAATACAATCATATTTAACTTAAAAGAT
The DNA here is from genome assembly GCA_030686995.1 of Artemisia argyi. NCBI lineage: Eukaryota > Viridiplantae > Streptophyta > Magnoliopsida > Asterales > Asteraceae > Artemisia > Artemisia argyi. The sequence continues at coordinate 159,754,443 of CM060697.1, read as the reverse complement.
TTGTTAAAAGTTAATTACTTTAACTATATATTGATGGAACTGGCGAGTTTTATTTAAAAACTGTTAATTAAATTCTTAAACAAAACACGCACTTTGTTTTTAGCAAATTGCCTTAACTTATTCGTAAGTAAAGTAAATGGGCAAGAAAATATAAGAACAGATTTTATGTTCCACAAATGATTTGTTTTCAAATATGGATTTTGGAATATTATTTTTTTACACGGGATCTTAAAAACAGAATTATTTTATCAAAAAGGATCGGGTAGTTAATTAACTAATTATAGGCAAAATAAGAAAAGAAAATTAAGAGGGGATAACATTATATTCTTGGTCTATACTTCTTCTCCCTTGGAGGAGAAGGTTAGCAGGTAAAGACTATTATAATGAAGCGTGTGTATATATGTGTAACAAGGAATATAATTCAAAGTCGTTAAATATTTAGGTATCCAATTCATCAAACATCTATCTAACTCTTTTAGTTTGTGGTGAAATTATTCTTATTCTCATGTGCATCTAGTTGCTTGATTCCAAAACAATTCTTTTTGTTTCCGCAAGTTTCGGGTGGTTTCAAATGATCTATATGCAAACGAGTTAATCCGACTGATAGTTTTTTATAACGGGTAAAGCGAGTACAATGTCTAAGATAGTTGGCTACAAATGATACGTACAAAAACCGTGGTTAAAAAAAGCAGCTTTTGGTTACTTTGAAATAAAAAGTCAGTATAAACCTTCTATAATGACTTCATCTACGTGTAAGTCCAATAACAGACGACATTTTATATAAATACTCAGTACATTGTTGCAGGTATTAGCGTTCTATGTAAACCTTGTGTTTTACATTTTCCATAATGTGAACTCGATGATTTCAAAACAAATTGGTCCCTTCATTATGAGGATGCAAATCTCATATCAAATACAGGTGGGAAAAACCAACCATCCTAAACGTGTAAAATATTCTTTAGTCTAAGGTAATTGCGTGGTAAAATTGCATGCAAATACGTGTGTTTACTATGACATCATACGTGGAAATATGATGCAAGTTGTACTACTATAATTTAATACGTAAGTATGATCCAAAAGATAATCTATAACGATGACCAGATTAGTCCCCTTAATACCCCCGTTACATAATAATTAAAAAATATATTACTCAGTAATTTATTATCATTATTAGTTGCTTTCTCTGGGATCTTATATACTACGTACTATACATGCATGCAGAATAAATTCTATTATGGAGGCATTGTATTCAACCATATGTACTTTTGAAAATATAAATTCGTATATCTCCTACAATTAAGAATTAAATATCATGATAAATATGAATCATGATACAGGGGACGTTCCTATAAAATTTATCTACGGTATTTACTTCTCCTACAATTAAGATTATGGCTATGGCCTTATTATTTGTTTCATAACTTGAAAATATAAATTAGTATTAAAGTTTTGTGGGTAGGCTTCCATAACAAGTTTGGGGATGAGCAATGAGTACACAGCTTACTTATATTAGATATAATGGCGGGAAAATGGATTAGACGTCTGATGGGTAATACATCGAGAGAGAGAGAAATGCGACTCGGTAAAAAGATGATTATGCCCTCTAATCGAAACGGATAACTAGATTTTATGACATATAACAGAACGTTGGACTAATGATTACGGAGCTATGGACGCAATCGGACACTAAAACTAGTGTTTTGAACTCCCTACGATGATTTTCTTGAATTTGGGCCCCAGACGATGTTTTCGAGTAAGTTCAATGACCAACAGTGTATTTTTGTCTTAACAATATATTCAAACATATACAAAGGCAATGCCTAAACGGATTTTGAGGTGTAACACATAGATATGTTATCTATGTAATATTCTTAGTAGAAATATATATTGGGTTTAGATCTAAGCCTTCTTTGATGGATTTGAAGAAGATAATTTTATATTATCGTGTACTTTATCCAAATATGGGTAGATAAAACCTTGTTCAAAACATTCTTTTCTGCACTACTTTTACAGGTACTATACTATGCATAACACTTTTTTAGAAAATCCTTGATACAACTTCAAAGACACTTGGGCGTAACTAGTTGTAATAAGAGGAGGACGAAGGTGCTCATTACCAACTCGAGCATCACGAATAGATATCCCATAAGCCTCTTTCCTTTAACATTGTCACCGCTTGGCTCATCTATAAAACATGTTATAAAAATAAATGTAAGCTAAATGCTTAGTGAGTAAACGAAAGCATAAAAACTATAAACATGACATAACCTATATATTTTTTGTATAACACATACCATGGGGTGCTTAACTAGCACAATTCATCACTTAATCTATAGGTGCTTATCAAGCACATTTCATCACTTTCATTTATAGGTGCATATCAATCACATTTCTTCACTTTGATCTATAGGTGCATATCAATCACATTTCATCACTTTGATCTACAGGTGCATATCAAGCACATTCATCACTTTAATCTGTATGTGTATACCAAGAAAAATCCTTCACGTTGAACTATAGGTGCATATCAAGCACATTTCATTACTCTGAGTACTTTTGCCTATAAGGTGAGTTAAGGTTTTTGAAACTTAGTTTTCATTCTGTTTGTGAATTGATTGGAAATATTGCATGTGCTGATTATGTATATCAACCCTAAGTCAATTCTTTTGCTCAGTTTGGGGTTATAGAAATTTGTTTACGTCCCTATCGCTGTTGTTCATTGTTTAGGGTTTTGTACGAGTGCCATACTTTCTGTTTGACGTTGGTTTTTGGTTTTCATGGGAGTCATAGTTGGCTAGTTTGGTTGTGATTATGTTTGCATAGTTTAAGCATGCAGATAGGATTTTTGGATTCGGGAGGGGGAGGGGTGGAAATAAAAAGGACAAGACGAAGTAGACTAACGTCTCTAATGCTAGTGTGTCTTCTACTGATTCAAAGGGAGGCAATGATGTTGGATTGGGATCGTTCCCTAGCTTGTCAAAGGCTTTTGGTAGTCCACATTCTACTTCGTTAGTTGCAAAGATTCATGATTTAGAGAGTCAAATGCTTGAAGGCAAGCTTGCATTAGTGAGAGATGATGGAAAACCATTAAAACCTTCTAACGAAGCTTCGCTTATGTGGTGGATAAAGTATCATGTTTGATGATGTTGGTGATACTTTGAATGCTGCTAACCAAGGAATGCAAGTGGATGATTCTGGAAAAAAAAAAACAAAAAAAAAATGGTAATACCTGAGTTCATTTGTTGATGCTCTCAATGATGATAGAAACAAAACTCAAGTTAACTTTCGTGTTTTGACTACGCTTGCTTCTAGTGGTATGTAGATCATCTGTGGAGGTGGTAAGTGGCAGATTGGCAAATTCATTATACAGTTATTATATCAGTAAACGTGTGGCATTTCTAGTTGTGCAAAATTATGTTTTTAACGCATGGGGAAAATACTGCAAACAAAAGGTTATGATGAACGCGAACGGTTTTTTCTTCTTCAAATTTGGTTCCAAAAAAGGGGTTGATGAGTACTTGAGAATGATCCTTGGATGATCCATACCATATCGATAACTCTTAAAAAATGGATTGCTTCTACGAGTCTGGAAAAGAAAGAATTAACTCATGTTCCAGTTTGGGTTAAACTTTATGTTTTTCCAATTGCAGCATTCACTGCTGTTGGGCTTAGTGTTATAGCAACTAATATTAGCAAACCATTAATGCTTGATTCATTTAATAGTACAATGTGAAAACGAATCATGGGAACAAAATAGCTACACACGTACTATGATTGAAGCAAGTGTTAAAAACACCTTGAAGGACTCAATGGTTATTGTTATCCTGACAGTTGGATGATGAGGGATACAGGTACAAAAAAAATTACTATTGAGTACAAAAGGAGTCCTCTACGATGTGTTAATTGCAGGATTTTTGGACATAACTTTTAACATTGCCCTAAAATGGTTCTTACTAATCCCATGGATCGTGGGGAGGTGCGATATGGTAATACGAAGATGAATCAAAGTAATATTGGGATTGGTGGAAAGAAACCAGCTGGTGGCTTTGATATGGGTTCTAAATTTTAGTTTAAGTCAACTAAAAAGGTATATAAACTTGTTTCTAAAAAGAATGGTGCTACTACAATAGGTACGAAGAAGAATCCTGAAACACCTAAACAAAAGGCAAGTACTTCGAACCCCTTTGATGCACTTAGGTCTATTGAAAATGATGATGTGTTAGGTACAAATGGGGGTAATTCCATGGGGGTTGAAACTACTGTGGACGAGGGGCAGGAGACTGATGCGGAGCCTCTTTAAATCTTGACGAGCACGTCTAATGATGTTACACTTGTGAATGAGGTACAATTGGTAAAGGAACAACCATCTCCTACCCTGTCTAATGGGGCTGGTTCGAATATAGGAAAGAACAAGGTTAGTGATCTGGTTATTGGAGAATAGTAATAGTGAAGAGGAGGAGGTTTTTGACAAAACGACAGGTTTTATGGCATCCAAGAGTGGAGATGGAATCTGGAGGAAGAGCCTATACGAGCGTTGGGAAGATGATTATGATAATGACCCATATGATGATGAGTGCAAAGATTTGACAAAAGAGCAATTAGCATTATATGACGCTTATGATATAAAGGTTTGTGGTTGTATTAGATGTAAGTAGTTTTCTAGTAGTTTTTCATAAGGTTGGTTTGTCATTAATTCTAATGATAGGTTTGGTTTGAAGCCTAAATTATGCGTTTATTTTTCGGCTACGTAACGAGCTGAGATGTGAGATTCACTTATATCCAATGTACTTAACTGTTTTTTGAAGTAATAAATTTACCGGGTATAACAAACTTTTACCAAAAAAAAAAAATAAAAAAAAAAAATAAAATAAAAAATAAAAAAAATCAGCAGAGAACATCAGAAACTATCACATGGTTCCATTAACATGTCTAATTAATTTACAACTATTGTACGTACCTAGCTACATGAAATCATTTAACTCAAAACTCTCTTCAATATCTAACTTAAACATATTACTACAGTAACTCTCTCTCTCGTCCTCGGTGCTGCGATTATTGATGAATGTTGATGATGATATAAATGGAGCGGGACTTGTCATGGGTGACGATAAAACTGAATCGTCATTAAAGGTTTGGGTAGTGGGCATATTATTCTCAGTATATAGTGGCTGAAAACTAGAGCTCTCAGTCATTGAAGTAAATTGGCTACCGTAGTTTGAAATGTTAAAACGATCTTCTGTTAAGCGTGTACACATCAAAATATCTTGACTGCTCGCATCGGTGTTCATGTTCACCAAGTTCATTGGAGGCAACTGAACATCATTTATTTGCATGGGAAGTGTTTGACTTATATTTTGAGTACTTGGGAAATTTGAAGGTGAACAAGTGAAATTTGGATCTTGCTGTTTCAGGTTTGGGTTCATAGGGTTGTTTATGTTGTTATTGAGAAACAACTCTCGGTTTTCTTTATTTGATGATGCTACAAGAGCAGCTAGCGTTAAAACTTGCGGATTTACTAGAGTTTGGAGATTTAAAAAGTTTGAAAGATTAATTTTAGCAGCATTAAGTATGTTAGAAAGTTCCAAGAAGTCAACTCGAGGGGTATGAGTCACTGGATCAATGCCATTCTTTAGTAACCTTCTCCGGATGTGAGTGTTCCAATAGTTCTTAATTTCATTATCAGTTCTTCCTGGTAAGCGAGCAGCAATCGCTGACCACCTGCATTCATTCAAATTGAAATAAGAATAGATTAGACCTTACAAAATTGAGAAATAATAGTGGAAAATAAAAATAATATTGTGATGTACGTTTATACTTAGATACTAATTCAAAACTTGAAGCAGAATTCTTAGTGAACTTGATATAAAACTTACTTATTCCCGAGTACACTGTGAAGTTGAATGATAGTCTCTTCTTCTTCAAATGAAAATCTTCCTCTCTTGATATCAGGCCTCAAGTAGTTTGTCCATCGAAGGCGACAACTTTTTCCACATCTTTGAAGTCCTATATATAATAGTCAAAAAAGTTAGCAAGCCAAAGAAGCTAGATTGATCACAAATCGAATAATATAATCAGTCAATTATAACACCATTCTACTCTATCATATAACCAAAAAATTTACATAGGCGCAAAGTCTTAATTACCAGCGTTTTTGGGAAGGGTTCGCCAATTTCCAGGTCCATGCGTATGCACGTACTGGATGAGTTTGAGATCTTCATCTTCTGTCCAGGGCCCTTTCTTGAGCCCATTTTGAGATGGTAATTTTCTCATTTAAAAAAAAAAAATGAAAAAGATTGATAAATTATTAAGCTCTGCGTACTCTCCAAAACGATCAGAGACTCAAGGCCAGTGGGAGAGACTGATATCTAGAAGGAAAGATAACAATTAGTGTTTACTTTTTGCATGAAATGTATGTGAAAGTTGTAGGTCCAAAAAGAAATATGACTATTCTCATGTATATATAGAAGAAATTATGTTGCAATTTTGTGGAGTCAATAAGTGAAGGTACATGTCATTTTGTTGGATGACAAGGTGAAATTAAAGGTTCTTAGATAAATCTTACACGCGTTAATTGATAAGCGGGATTGACTTTTTCTTTGTTTGACCTTTGGAAACTTAAAATTAATTATTAATCGTTAGGAAATGTTTGTACAGTTTCTTTATCTACCTTCTTACACAAAAACTCCGTGATCATGTCATTTTTGTTGGCCTTTATTTGAAGCAGAAAAATCTTGGAGATTTCCTTATTTTAAGCGCGTCATATTAGCGCTCGTTTTCCATAATTAAATATCATGCCCTTCGTTAAAAACAACTGAATCACTACGTGTGTACATATAGCTATGTTTGGCACACAAGATTGTTGAGAGATTGTGCTTATTTTTTCAAAAAATAAAGTTACTTAAAAAATAATCTTTATTTGGCAGACATAACTTATAAGAGATTCTAAAAAAAATAATCTTCCATAATCTCTTAAAACCAAATGTTACTTCATGTAGCTTATAAAAATAATCTCTTTTTATAATCTCCAGCACAAGCACCATCTCCAGCACCAGCAACAGTTACTTCTGCCAAACATACCCATATATAAGCGTGAAATGCAGTAGGGCTGAAATAAATTGAGTTTCCAACCCCGACCAACGAAATAGCCTTGAGCAAAAATTGTTCTAATTAGCAAGACACTAATTCAAAGCAAAATGGGATGGTGATCTATTCGAATTCCCTATAGCAGATTTAATATAATATAGAATGCAAACCTGCACCCCCAGATTAAGCAGTCATTTACATCCGAATCAATAAGTTTTGTCGATTTTGAAACATAATTTTTCACACGCGCGCGTGTATGTCTTATTTGGAACTTGAATTCACATATGTTTGGCTGATCGGAATCACGAAACAAACAACGAATCAGGTTTTCCCGGCCTGTCAAGTTATGTGGGAAAAGGCGAGTTTTCGACTTGGATGTTGACCGTATACCTTATGTGAGGAGGTTCTACTAGGCCATTTGGTCGCACGGGATCATGATTAATATACAATCATTTTATAAACTTATTAGCTAAATGATGATTTATTTTGCATGCCTTCAATTATTAATCTTATCAATATTAATTGTATGTAAATCCTTATTAAACCAACTGGTTTCTTTTTGGCCTTTTGTAAAAAGTGTCGACCACGAAAATACTGGTTTTTGGAAAATAAAATATTTACGCGGCAAGCAAGGGAATTTTAGGTGCACTTTAACACGTGTTTTGTCATGAGAGGCTAATTGCTTTGAAAGGAGAAATGGGTCCATTTAACGTCAAACAATAATATATAACAATAGAAATAATGGTGTGTTGAATTCACTATACATATTAGCCGCTTTCTCCTTCATTTCATTTTTTTTTCCTTTTATTTCATCGCATTTTCTTTCTGGTGGTCACATTTTTTATTTTTTATTTAAATAACGTAAATGTAAACATAAATGTAAACGTACGAAATTAAAAATATTACATTTAAAACAAACACATTCTATTCAAATAAAGATACAATTACAATACATAAATAAAAAAGACGACATTTCGATAAAAATGAAGTATCACGGGTTTTTTCTCTCTTGAGGATACTTATAATGAAGCCAAATGAAATGACAAACGGATATCATTTTCTTCGTCATTTCATTTGGCTTCATATACATATCCTCAAAAAAACCCCGTGATAAAATACGAAAAAAGAAAATAATACATTGAAATAAAATACAAATTACGATAAGAAAAATAAAATACGACAACTAAAAACTATTACAAACATTCTACTTGTTTTCTTTATGCATCCAACGAACTTTGTGACTGATGTTATCTTGTATTCTACTTGCCAATCGATACAATTCATTATGAATCTCGACATCTTTCCAACTTTTCTATTCTAAAAACTTTTTAACCGCAACAAATTTTCGGGAGGAATGTCAAAGCATTTCTCGTATTGTTTTATCAAATCATCTTTTGCGGTCGATGCTTCCATAAATTCCTTAGCTAAGTCGATAATTCCTTACGAATGGTATCGCCTTCAATTAGTTTTTCAACGCCTTGCTTGCTTTCTTCGATAGTGTGTGGAAGATTACAAGCCATGATTTTTGGAAAGTAAAAAGTATGAAATATGTATGTTTGATTGTTTGGAAAACATATGTTTTAATGTGGTATTTATAGTGAAGTTAAAAGAGTATAAAATATTGAATATTAGAAGAGTAGATATAAATATGGGGTGTTTTTTGAATGAGAGTATAAAATTGTTAAGTTGTGCTTAAAAATGATGAAGTTAATGGGTATTTATAATTAAGTAAAAAATAGGGTACTGGGAAGATTATTTTATTTTATTTTATTATTTTATTTTATATCAAACGGTAATATGCAAGGTGGCCCACAAAAATTTCGAATTACCAAAGGTGACTGGCTCACCCTTCCTGGGCAATGTGCTTCGGGTGTCGCACATGAAGTGATGCTCGCGAGGTGAGCCCTCACGATCATTACCTTCGGCCTAAAACATGGTTACTAAACCTACCATGTCCATATCAGCGTCACATTATCGTTCAACACACTATCAAACCTAAGGGTGGCAATTTGAGTTGAGTTCGAGTTGACATGTTAGCGGGTCATAAAAACCTAACCTAAACCTGTCCCATTTAAATCATCGGGTCAGCCATATCAACCCTAAAATATTTACACATAACCCGAACCTGACCAATTTAACACGTATATATACATGGGTTAGCATGTTAAATAGGTTACACGGGTTGAATAAGTTAAACAGGTTTCGGGTTGACATATTTATCCCATTTTATATACAAAACTTGGCACATTACACGAGTTAAATAGGTTAAACAGTTTTGCGAGGTAACCCGTTTAACCTATTTAACCCGTATAATAAAATATAAATAATTTTTAATTTAAAAAAAAATCTTAAACGGGTTGGCGGGTGGACCCGTCTAATTTATTCACAACCCAAACCTAACCCGTTTAATAAACGGGTTAGATAGGCCGACCCAAACCCGACCCGAAATCTATTTAGAGTCAACCCGAACTTGTTAATTTTCGTGTCGGTTTCAGGTCAAGTTTCGTTTTAGGTCAGAAATTGCCACCCCTAATCAAACCCTCCACCAAACATGTGTTATAGTCACTACCAAACAAAAAATATAAAAATACCTCACTTATACAAACTTACCTTGGAATATACCCCACATACTCACAAACCAAAAAATAAATTATAAAAACATTTTTGTTCCTTGGAATCTGTTAGGTGGTGGGAAAAAAATAAAATAAAATAAAATAAAAAACCTTGCAAAAATCTCACCACCGTGCGTAATGGTGGATGGCTGCTATGGGAGACCGCGTGTGGCGGCACCACCACTTGGTGATCTACCACCTCGATTGTGACTAACCTAAGCGTTCAACAAGTAGTAATTTAACAAAATAAATTCAATAACAATTTGTGTCGCTTACATTTCTAAGTTCTAACACATGTCGTGTTCTTTCCTGTTGATAGCAACAGGTGTATATCTTCTGCATGTATAACAATTATTATTTTTATTTTTTTTAAATACTATACTGCATTGTTGATCGGTAAAATTGTTTTATATTCTTTACGTATTTGAAAATTGATCATACTACGGATTGCATATTGATCAGAACCTACGTGAACCGTAGATTGGATACTTCTAAAAGCTTAATATGACTTGAAATAAGATAAGAAACACGCTACATTAGTCAGAGTGGAAGGGTAGACCTTGTGAACCTGCTCCGACGTAAGAATAAGTCATCAGATTATGAGTGAAATGTGTTTAGAGAGATAAAGTGTTAGTGAGAAAGAAGATACGTGAAAACTGAAGATGATGATGGTATTTATAGGCAAGTTATAAGAAAGTTTTAGGCTATGCCACATGTCTCAACCAAATAGGTTAGAGAGATCACATTCATGTTGGCCAATAGTAAGGCTTCGAGTGTAGGCTGATGTGTCCTTCCCTAGTTTGTCATAAATGTGTCGGAGTGCAGTTGTCATGGACCTAGGAATATTGGAAACCTGTCACCTGTTGTAGGCCCACGCAATATTTTGTGTTTATCCTTTAGTTCGAAGCCTAAAACTCTTTGGAGGTTCAAACTCCTCGGAGGGTAATGCTCCATAAAATAGGCTTCTTGTGTATTGGTGGATTCACTGACAATAGTCTAGTGGGCTTTACATCAATGATCACATTGAGTGTTATTTGTGGACTACTCGGAGGCTGGGTTCCGGCCATAGCTGAGGCACACCATCAAATATTGCAAACACGTATAATTGTATGTTTTACATATCGAGTGCCAAATAACAGGCAAATTTATTAAAAAAAGTGTTTTATATTCAAGTTAGTCAACAACAACAACAACAACAATCCCGCCGAAGCAGGGTAGGGGGAGGTAGAATGTAGACAAATCCTACCCCTGCCCAGGATAAAACCCGGAAGTAGAGAAACTGCTTCCAATGAGACCTCCGGCAGTTGCAGGTGTGCATGTGAGAGAGCAAAGAAAGTAAAGAAAGGAGGGCAATAAGACAGAGCACAAGCAAGCAACAAGCAAGAAAAGAAAGCAAGCAAGACAGGAAAACAAGCAAACAAAGGAGAAACAAAACAAAGGAACCATCAAGCAAACCAAAGGGCATCGCAAAGAAACGCATGGGGCCTAAAGCTAAGGCAGAGCAAGCCTAATGGAGCAACACAAAGCAAAGCAGGGCGGCGCACGGTACCTAAAGCTAAGGCAAAGCAAAAAAGGGCACAAAACCAGAAAAGAAGGGCACAAAAACCAAAAAAAGAAGGGCAGGGCAAACTAGTGTGAAATTGTTACGTTCCACTTAAAAGTATTAGAAGAAGAAGGAAAAAAAAAAGAATTACTCGCAGGCACTCCATGTGGATCAAATGATTTTCATTCTAATTTTTCTTCGTCTTATATCATAATATGACTTATGGTACCAACTAGCTATTTGATCTTCACTACAACAAAGATACCGTACTTGTATACTTAAAATACGTTTTTTTTTTTTTTTTTTTTTTTTTTTTTTTTTTTTTTTTTTTATCAGTATATAATTAATACCACTGATTAATATTGTAAAGTCTAACAGGTGAAACCTAATACATTAATACGATATTGTAACAATTTATAAGTGTCGCGCATTTTTGAAGATTTGTTGAAGTTACTTAGTAACACTGCGTTTATTTTCGCTCCATGTTTTCCCTGATCACCGTTCTCCAATTTTCTATTAAGCTTTCTTCTGGCTAAAAAAAAATGTGTTAAATTAACTACATCCCTTCTCAATATAATTATTTTTGTTCAACTAGTAGTTAGTTAGTTAACTAACTTATAAACATACAAGAATACAAGTGGATCAAGTAAATCAATTTTGATTTTGCTTCAAGTAGAAGGTTAGCAGGTGGAGACTAACACAATTCAAAGTGAAGGAAATTCATGAGCCGTCTTGTGACGATTGTCATTGTCTGCTGAATCTTTTCTAAAACCAAGGTCAAGTAGCATCTTGCTTGCTTTACATGATTACTCTTTCTTTTTTTTGAACTAAACTTTACATGATTACTCTATCGAGTTGCTTCATAGCATTCTTTTTCTTGAACTACATAATATATTAAAATTTGTAAGGTGTTAGAACATACAAATACCAAAAAACCTACAAAGAGTTCACCCGAAAACATGTATCCTTTAATGAAAAGTTGTTTTGTTCATAGCTAATTTGTTTCTAAAAAAAAAAAAAAAAAAAAAAAAAAAAAAAAAAAAAAAAAAGTTGCACTTCAATCTCTGTATAGCTTCAAATCAAGGGAGGTATCCTTCTTCTCACTCGCATTGTTGGAGACTTTCAGCTTCATAAAAAGAAAAAAAGCTATGTACTAAATTTCTTGGTGTTTAGTTAGGTGAAGCCAAAACCTAACAAATATTCAAGTGAACACTAATCGTGTCCCAATTTTTTTTATTAGTGCGAGGAACTAAATTATTCCCTTATATAAATTGATTATGAAGATCGAATCAACATCATTATACTTTAATCACTACTTCAAAGTTAACTTGATATCGTGTTCCCTTGTTTGCTGGTACTAAGACAACTCAAATACTCAATCACCATGCATGTCAGCATGTGGCTAAATATATTAAGGTTTCTGTGAAAATTAGGTAACTATTTGAACTTGCCACTAAAAAATATTTTAGAGATAGACACATACGTGTAAATGGAATAGAATACCACATTTGATAAAAGTGGTTTATTTTTATTTTTTTTCTTCTGAATTTGGAATAGACTATCTTAATAACTAATTACCAACTTTATTACAAAACGATTAGATAGCCAAATGGATCAAGTAAAATCAGCGTAAAAATGCAGGTAACCACTTTATCAACCAAATCTCTCTATCGATTTAAGGTGTGGTCAAATACTCTTGTCATGTATGTTGACAATTTTTGGCACCATATTCAATGTATTATGTGTACGCCTTGATTAAGTTGTTAGATCTTTTATACAATTCGTATAGTAGTGGTCTAGCTTATGGTTGGAATTTTTGACAAGCTATGTAATAAGGGTATTTTGTCTATTTGTATCTGAGTTGCCCACCAACCTAAATGTTGTGAGTTCAAGCTCTGGAGACATTTGTAATATAGGTGGTATAGGTGTAGACATGGCAATCCACTACGATAGCTTGAATTTTCTTTTCTCTTTTTGTGGAAAAATTTATACTGAAATCAAAGATCTTGAATGAACCCAATTGAAAGACAGGCTTATCAAGAAGGTTCACAGACAATGAAATAGCTTATAGACAAAGTTTATCAAGAAGGTTCATAAACAATTGAGTGACAAGCTAATAGTCTCGTTTAGGATTAGTTTATAAAACTTTTGCATCAAGTACGTGTAGCTTATTTATACTACATATAAAACATGAATGTCATGTTGAATTGTTGAAAATCCAGTACGTTAAAATCACTAATTTGCCATTGATTCACTTAAAAATACAAAATTAACGAATACAACATTCGAAGCCTATTAAACTACAACTAAACAATTTAGTTATTGTTACATTATTGGTAATGAGTTCTACAAACTTTAATAACACAAATCATAAATCTTCAATAGTGTTGTATTTTATTAATCAAGCACCAATAAAAGATAGATACCAAACTTTAAACAAAGACTCTTGTTAACACAAACCAATTCGAAGCACTCCTATGTGATCGGCATCTATTGTGTCTAAAAAAGAAGTATCGAAATCTTTAATGACGAGAAGGGAAGACGATGTTTTGATGTAAAAAATTATTATGGTCAGATCCGCGATGGTTGCAAGCGAACCTTTGTTGATAAGGCTTGTGATAGGCGAATGTAATAGCTGTAGTCAAATGTTTTTACATTTTTGTAATAGCCCAATGCCACTTATTGACGTTACTAGAAGTTGTGAAAGATGCACCTGGCAAATCTTTTATTGTTGAAGGTGAAGGAAGACAAGTGGTGGCACTTTAGGGTGAGTCAAATAGTGGATTTTGGCTTTTCTTTTATCGGTTATAAAATCATTCTCTTTTTAGACGATGATAAATAACAATTACAATAAGATGACAGGCAAGCGAGCAACAAGTTGCGCCGCAACCCCCTTTTGGATAGCAAACCCAATCCTACTAAAAATGAAGTTTTGTTTCTTGTATTGGAGGAATAATAGTGTAAATAAGGCGGGTTTGTTTCAATAGAAATTTAGGGCAAAAATATATTTTGGATGAGTTTACATAGGGTTAGAGGTGGCAAAACTAGCGCGCCGGGCGGGCACGGGCCACAATCCATTTCAAATATAAAATAAAAAACCATTAATGTTATATAATTGAGAGAAAATATGTGCATGTTAATACCCATTTAACTTTTAAATGGGCTATACATGTCCATTAAAAAAAAGTTAAATGTGCCCAAATATTTTACAAGTTAGCCAAAAAAATTTAAAATTTTTTATACAAATTGCCGCATCTAATTGGGGTCAAATTAGAGGCCCGTAATAATGTGAAAGGTGAAATTACGAACTTTTTTTTTTCATTTGCGTCTTATTTTCTATGTTTAATACGTCGTATATATAAAAGAGGAAAATTATAGTGGAATAGTGAAGATAATTTTAGTATTTAGAAGTTAGAACATTGAAGAAGGAATGAAACAATAATTGCATTCTATGTAATTAACTAACTTTCAGTTTTACTTTTTTATTTTCGGGTTAAAATTCACATGAATCTCATAGAGTACTTTTATATGAAATGACGTAGTGCTTATATAAGCCATTTGGCTAAAGTTTTATAGTTTCAACTTTCAAATATACATACATATGTACGTAGGAATTAGGTTCTCTTGATTGGATTTATATTTTGTAAAGGGAGAGGCTAAATTTATAATTTGGTTAAGAAAAATTAAAAGGAATTCTAAAGCTTGTTAACATTCTCATTTTTACGAGGCCCTTATATAAAATCTTGGCACTTTGTAAACAAGACTCATTGAATGACTTTCACTTTATCAGAATTCGGACTATCAGCCTAATGAAAATTGTACATCAAAAACTTTTATTTCTCATATTTTGGGGTTACACGCGGAATAAAACAATCAGGATTCAACGGTATAATTTTCCCAGAATTTTATTAATAAGTAATATCCAAAAATATTATTTAACATGCCTAAATAGATCTGTAAAGTATTTGGTTTTTATTTTTATCAATACACATGTTTAAAGAACATGAGTAATTACTCTATTTATACCTATTTTTTATGCAAAATAGATTGTTGTTGTTGTTGTAAGTTTTTTCAACCTAAAAGGCTCGTCATTCGTAAATGTATGTTTACGAAAAACGTATAATAAAAGGACATACTTTGCCAGAAACTTTAATTACAAGGTACCCACTGCCGCAACATGTGATTTCCTTGCTTTTTTTTTCAATGGCATTTTCGTTAAAATAAGTTACCAAGAAGCTAGAAAAGAAAAAATATAAATTTATACAAAAAATTTTGGGTCACATATCCAATCTAACCCAACCAGAATCGGTTTTACATCTAAGTAAAATCCATGAGTCGTAAAATCAAATTGATAAGTTCATAAACCGGAAAAAGTAACCTTATAAGTTTACTCATATATACGTAAGCTTATAATATCGGTAAATAAGCTAACACAAACATTTTTTTTTTTTTTTTTTTGGTAAAAGGTCAACGACCCGGTAAATATATTACTCCAAAAAACATTTAAGTACAACGGATATGAGTGAATCCCATATCTCAGCCCGTTACATAGACGAAAAGCTTACATAACAAGATACTTCCTATTTTCTAGACAAGAAAACAAAACCACTACCACATAATATTGAAAAACTCGGACAAAAATATAAACTACTTCCTACGACCTTGGAGATTAAAGCCATAAATGGCATTAAGAGCATCCAATTCCCCTGAAAGATCATAAATTTGCTTCGAGTAATCATCATAGTCATCAAACTCATCTTCACGCTCATGACCTCCACCAAAAAGATTTGCAGATTCGTCGAACGCGTTAAGAACCTCCTCCTCATCACTATCAGACACCACAACATCACCACCTTGGAAAATGGGTTAGCCCTCTTAGTGACAGAGGCAGACGAAATAGGATGACCTTTATCATCCACAAGAGTAGCTTTCCCATCAATAAGTAGCTTTTCAAGCTTACTAATCTTCTCAACTATTGGAGTAGAACCAACTTCCATAGTTCTCATTGAATCACTCACAATCGGTTCTTGTGATGTAGTACCAGTCTTAACCAACTCATCCTCATTAACTTCCATTGTACGGCCAGCATCCACATCCATGTTGGTGTCAGAAGTAGGAATACCAAACGCATCCGTATCATCCATATTAAGAGCCTCAAATTGGTTAGATGTAGAAATATTCGTACCACTAGAACTAGCCACATCAGAAGTCGTCTTCTTAGTGCTACCAGCATTCTTAGTCGTCTTCTTCGATTCAGGAGGAGTCTTTTTGGGTTGATACTGAAACTGCTTACCCACAACAGGTTTAGTAAACCCCCCTTGACCTGGAATTGAAGGACCACCTTGCTTTCCTTTCTTCTTGTGATTGACAATCTTGAAACTATCATAAACGGACTTAGTAGACTGAACATGAGGAATAACAACTGTAACACAAACATTACCTAATTGTTGAAATTAAAGATAGAGTTATGAATTCACTAGTTTATTTCTTTCGTTTATATTAGATGAAACGATTAATTTGAATATATGATAACATAATTTCATGACATTTGATGCAAGTTAAACATTTTAACGCATCAATTATCCACAAAAAATGATGCAATCATTTAATATACAGTGGTCTTTTGGTCTCTTATACATCATCTTATAAGACCGATTTATTTATCAGTATGAGACCGATTTTATAAATCTCTTATACATCATTTTGTAAGACTGATTTATTTATCCTTTAAGACAACTCAATCTCCATATCCGATATTAGTTATGAGCATTGTGATAACTTATTATTTCTTTTCATCTGAACTATCAGTTTTTCTGCATTTTAAAATTTTGTAAGTAAGTAAGTAATATATTTACCAGGGTGCAGGATTACTCCCCTTTACCCAAAAAAAAATTTTGTAAGTAAGAAAATATGCAGAAATATTTAGTAGGAAGAAATATTCTCGTTAGTTATTAAAAAAATAATTATTGAAACAAATTTAAAAAACTAATCAGCCGTGCAATGTGGATGATAAAAACAAAAGGCAAATATATGCTGACGTTATTGCATGCACATACGCATTTTTTATTTTTATGATTGTCAACTGGTAGCCGCCCTCTTCGAATCGATAAACTAAAGTACATAGATTTACTAAAGGGTCAAATAAGCGTTCCAGTAGATTTTACTCTTAACAAGTAGGGTATAATTAAAAGGAAAATTTATGAAAATGACGTTTAAAGATACTCCGTAATATTTATTTTTAACTTGACTTAATTTAGTGATAGCTTCTAACTGCTATCACCTTTGTAGCTTCTACAGCTATGAATATGTTACCAAATCCAACCCTCTTCACTCTGAATATCATTTCAAAGCAAAAACGATTAATGTGATAAAATGTTATCACATTGTGAATTCAAAACACATGACAGGCATTTGAAAGATCAGTTGGTGTGTTGCGACATAATTTATGATCGAATTACAAAGTATTACGATTTCATGATCCTTGTTTATAGCAATTTGTGCTTTGTATTATTATCCCAACCCAATGCTTGTTCCTAAAAAACTCTTCTTAAATGTTAAACCCTGAGTTCATTTTGAAAATTTTAAATCGAAACCTTGGTCACTATAAGAGATTACAAACTTTGAGTTCGTCAATACAGTATAGTTAATCTATAGCTTTCGTCGCACTAATAAAAAGTAAGATGCGTAGAAGTCCAACATGATTCATATAGTGAAAACAAGACTCGTTTTGAGAATAAGAAATAATTGTGAGCTACATGTTTGAAATACTTATGTTTTCATGGTTTCTATACATATCCGGTTTGCTTCATCCATTTTTCTTATGATAAATCTATGTCGTGTGACAATTTTCTTATAATAAATTTATGATGTTGTTAACAATTAAAGCCGTACTAGATATGTAAAGCATAACGGGTATGTACTAAATTGAAGTTAGTATTAAATTGAATTGAATTTTAAAATAATCACTTTTAGAAAAATTACAACAAAATATCCAAGAATCCTAGACTTCGTAATTTTGTGTGGTGCTTTAGTGACTTCGGTGTTATCTTCCGTTTCTCGTGTTGTGCTTCATTGACAGGTGTCAAAGTTACGGTAAAATATGAAGGTTTCATATTGTGCTTCATTGACGTGTTTCACTGCTTTCATCTTCTTCATAGCCAAAGAAGATAGAAAATACAATGCTATTATCCTATGCATAATTCTTCATATTTTCCATATCCTTATTTTTTTTGAAAAAAATCAACCATCTGTATGATGCAGAAGACAAGTAGCAAAGCCTCTGGCAAATATTGTGTTACTTATTTTGTAAGAAATAAAACATGTTTGACATTAGCTCCACAAGTTCTATTCTCTAAGGGTATTTAACATTTTTCATCAAATAAGGTTGACAACATGAGAATGGAGTTTACTTATGAACCTTTTGCAGTAAATATGATCAACCCATATACTCCTCCACTTTGAGTTATGGAAGAATATATAGCTACATGAATGTGATTAGTAACAAAAAGGAGTCTCATATCACATTTATGCAAATTCGTTCAATGGAAGTAACTTCATTTGTAACAAAACAAAATCCATTTTCGAGGATAGCTCCAAGCGCTAATCATGAAACCTAATGTTGTCCATGAACTATGTCGTTGACCTTCGAGTATTTGTACGAAAAGTTCCTCATAATGTTTATATGTGTCCATGGGGTAGGCAGGAGTAGAACAATATGGTTATATTCTTTAAAAAAAATGGATAAAAATAGCCAATGTGTTATAAAGGAAGCAATTATTGATAAATGTATCCAAAGATGGTATAAAATGACTCAATTACCAATGTGTTTATATAGGAAATTGGAGGAGTCATGGTTATATTTCACAAATGTTTCCTAATATATGTTTTGCAATCTAATTTAGATAGAAAGAGTAAAAGATTCATTTCACATT
Source organism: Artemisia argyi (assembly GCA_030686995.1). Classification (NCBI taxonomy): domain Eukaryota; kingdom Viridiplantae; phylum Streptophyta; class Magnoliopsida; order Asterales; family Asteraceae; genus Artemisia; species Artemisia argyi. The sequence continues at coordinate 159,735,274 of CM060697.1, read as the reverse complement.
CGCAATCATCTTGTAATTTTAATGATGGCTTTTTGTATTCTCTCGCCTCCTCTCAAGTCGTTGACCTTCAAGTATTTGTACGAACCCTAAAACCAAAAAAAATATATGTAAAAACCCTGAAACCAAAACTAAAACAATATGGACCATTGGGTTCTGCAACACAATCGCGTTTAAAGGATAAACAAAGCGAATTGATTACGGACTTTAAAATGGACGAACTACTATAGAAGGTCTCTACTCTCCAAGCGGCAATAAAAGAAAAAAAATGAAAAGATCAAGGAGATCGAAAAACTACAATATAGCCATGTAAAATGCTGCAGGGAAGTTGTCTTGTTTTAGTATATCGATATGGGTCTGATACGTGGGAATCGCACCAGGCTTTACCTCTCAAGGGATCTTGAGAAGCTTACAACCCCCACCAGGCAGTGTACCTGATCGTTGTAGTATAGTATAGTGACAAGTACCGGGGGATTGATCGTTCAGCTATGAATAGTGTCGCTAGGATTAGAAAGCCTAAATACTAGTTCTAAAGGTGAGGGAAGATTCTTTTTGTATTTTTATATTTTTTTAGAAAGCAATTTAAAATCTCTAGTTTGAAGGATTTGGGCGGAATTAGTTGCTATTCAACTAACCCAATACTAAGATGCAATCAAAATAAAATACTAAAAATGAAAATAAACTACTTTATACTAAAGTTGTGAGCAGTAATTGGAGAAAATGTGTTTACTTAGATTTCACTACTCCCTAGACATCTTGTACACGTTAATTACTTGTTATAATTGCATGGATGATGGATCGTATTCCTTAATATCATTCATGGGGTGGCACACTTAACTCCCCAATTCTATGAGTTCTTATCTCCTCCTACACCATGCCCAGCACAACTATAGGGATTGTAATCAGTGGCTCATGCGTTAAATACAACCAATAAAGACCTAGTGCGCGTCGGTTCATGTTTCTTAAGACGTTCAAGCATGTTACCAATTGGAGATCTTCCAGTTTTCTTAAGCCTAACATATAAATCATTCATCTAAGACAAGAATAAACAAGTAATCAACACATAATCAACATCTAGGTTTCATTAGATCTAAGCAAACACAAGATAGATCTAGCCTAGCATGATGGAATTAAGACAAGAACAAGATATAGACAACCAACACATAAACATATTGATTGAATTAAAAGAACACTTATCTTGATTACACATGCAAGGTATCAAGGGGTTGGAACCCTTGAAAAACCTGTAAAGTTACACCAAAATCGTACTTAGGGTTTCTCCCAAAACTTCTCTCTTTAAATGTGAAAAATTAGAAAACTATATATAGGAAAAGGGGTCTGACGGCGTCAAGACAAAGCTTGTGACGCCGTCACCTTGCCGCCAAAACTCTTCTCGGACTGCCTTGATCTACATTTGACGCCGTCAAGACTTAATCATTTCCAGGCCGTCATGACTTTTACTCTTGACGCCCTACCTTCATGACGCCGTCAAATCTCTTCTGGATCGTCATGGAATTTTGCTCTTGACGCCGTCAGGGAGTTACTCTTGACGCCGTCACCTACTGTTCCCAGCATGAAAAATTAAGACTTTGGCGTTTTCTTCACTTTTATGCTCCAAAAACGTCCGAATTGCTTCCTTTTCTAGATTTCTCTCCCAAAGTACCTAAAATCACAAAAGGAACGATTTAGGGCAATATTTGATCAAATAAATTCGAATTCAGGCTTAAATGACCCCCTAAAAATGGATCATTTTTCGCCTCATCATATACCCTTACACTTGAGATTTGCTTGTCCTCAAGCAAATGCGCTTTTATTCTAATCAAAATACAAGTTAGGGGTCATTTAACACTAATATAAAAGTAATTACAACAAATAATCGTTCCACTAAAGACCAATAGACAAGCACGGAGGTCATACACTAGCACCTCACAAATAGTGTTTAGATACTCACATCTCTCGGGTGTAATAAAGTGTAAATTACAATATGGAAACGGAAGATATCTCTCACTACCTGTCATAGCAAAATAGATTACCATAGGCTTGGGAAAGGATCAAACCTCCACCACATGGCGTAAGCACCTAGATAAACTATCAAAGAGGTCTTTTAAAAGGGTTGTAACGTTAGGTGTAGGGATATGAAATACACGGTTTTGTTGGATAAAGGAAGTTTTACTGGTGGCGAGTTAACAATCTTAGTTAATTACATGTACAATATGGCGTTGCTAAGCCAAGACTAGACTCGACTTAAGCTAATAAATGAAAAATAACAAAAACATACAATGAACATAGAATAAAAAGGGATGGTAGTCCGTATGTTTTTCTCTTTCTTTCTTTTTCTATTTTTTTTTCTTGATTTTTTCGATTTTTTTTTTTTTTTTTTTTTGACGTACACTCTTACCCTACCATCCAAAATAATACATAATAGGGAATGAACGTTCCCCTTACACTTGAATTTTTACATACTTTACAATAAACTAATCTAATGACTCGAATCAAGAAAATCAAAACACTTGGAGCACTTTTAAGATTAACGTACATATGGGGGTAATAAATGGTGTTCTTCCCCATTACTCCATAAAATAAGTACTTTACCCATGAGTCCCAATCGTCCCAAAACAATATGTACAAGGATATGACTCGACTTAGCAACCATGTAATCAATTAGAAAGTTAACTTAGGGTTTAATAAATAACAATAATGCACTAAAAATGAGCGCATACACGGAAGGCTAAGGCGATTTGGTTGTACATTTAAGTGGGGTGTAACAAATTCTTCCTTTAAGTAAAATGCTTAAAGTTAGAAACGAAAAGATAGGCTCGGAGGGGTGTACTAGGGGTTTCGTGTACTAAAAATGAGTACAACGCTAAGGGTGTGGGAAAAATTAGTTGACTTAACTAGCCAAGTAACATGACTTAAATGGTCAAGTAATCATAATACGGGTTTAACACACGGGTGATCCTAATGCCTCTTATCATGTAGTAAATCCTACTACACGAATGTAGTCTCACTAGCGGTCTCGGGATGCATCACTAACGCAAGTTCTAGAATCTAAATGCTACCGGTACACTCATAAGCACTAATAGTAAATGCTTTTCCTATCAAATCTAAAGGCGAACCTCACATATTTGGGTGGAAAATTTTTCTGAATATACGGTTATGTGCTAGTCATACAATCTCCTATCCATGAGACGCTTGCTATGGCTAAAGTTTCACTCCTAAATGTTGTAAAAAATTTTAAATTTGGCGCTAAAATTACACTAACAAGTATTTCTCATAGTTTTATTACACATCTACCATTAAACAAAACAAACTCAAGCGAAAAGTGCATATGTAAGGTATCATCTTTTTACCCTCCCCTTACACTTAGGATGAACATTGTCCCCAATGTTCAAGTAAAGAATGTAAAAGTGAAAAAGTAAAAAGAATGAAATCAAATACTCCCTTGATTCGCTCGGTATGGATAATAAGGTGGCCAGGTTAATTCTTCCTCCAAGAAAATGAACAATCAAAGCTTCTCATCCATAATATAAATCATCTTCTTGTCATACATGTTGGGTCTGAAACTGCTGCTGAGTAAAACTGCTGCTAAGTGAAACTGCTGCTAGTAGTAATGATTCTGCTGCTAATGTCAAAGTGCTGCTGAGGATAAATGCTGCTGACAGAATCTGCTGCTAATGGGATAAGGATGTATACGGTTTAGATAAATATAGAATAGATTGTGTAAATATTATATTTATCTAGAATATACTTATCCTGTAGAGAAAGGTATTGTAAACCTAGTAGGACTCCTTAGTCTATAAAAGGAGGATCCTAGGGTTAGTTTATGTACGTGTTATTATTCACTTCAAGGTTGTAAAACCCTAGCATTATTGAGTGCTCGTATTAATAATATTGAAGTGTTGAAAGAGAATCATAAGTCTTCTTAAGTTAAGCTTTTACATTCCGCATTCAAGCTTAAGTGTTTATTTTAAGTTAACTTCTATACAAGATCGTTTAAGCTCAACTGGGATCAACAAGTGGTATCAGAGCTTGTGATCTAGAAGTTATTATCAAGAAGATTTTGTTTCTTAAGTGTTTGCTGTTCCAAATCTATTGCTACAATGGGTGATGAAACTCATATGGTGACTGCTTCAAGGGTACCCATGCTGAATCCTGCTGAGTATGAGCTTTGGAAGAGAAGGATCAGACAATACATTCGCATGATTGATTTCAACATGTGGAATGTTATTGTTAATGGTGATTCTGTACCTGAGAAGAGTGTTGATGGGAAGGAAATACCAATTAAGTCTGCAGAAGCTAACACAGTAAGGAAGATGGAAATCAAAGCACACAGTATTCTCTTAATGGGAATACCTAATGAATTTCAAATGGACTTTGATGATTGTGAATCTGCAAAAGAATTGATGGATGCTGTTGAATTCAGGTTTGGAGGGAATGATGCTACTAAGAAATCAAGGAAAAATATGTTGAAGCATCAGTTTGAGAACTTTACTTCTGAAAGTGGAGAGAAGATAATTGGCACATACAACAGGCTAAACCAACTTGTTAGTCATCTAAAGCTTGTTGGATATGCAGTTCCACAAGAAGATGTAAATCTAAAGTTTCTTAGAAGTCTTGCACCTGAATGGAGTATGCACACAGTTGTGTGGAGGAATAAGCCTGATTTTGAAACTATGAAATTGGAGAGTCTCTATAACAATTTAAGAGTGTATGAATCTGAACTATCTACCTCTTCTACTTCATCTTCTGGTACTCAAAATCTTGCCTTTGTATCCTCTAAAGGAAAAGGATCTCAAGAATCTCACTTTGCTGCTCAGTCTACTGCTTATGGAGTATCTGCTGCTGATGGATCTGCTGCTAGTTCAAATGATAAGATTTCTACCAGTGATATTGCTTTGTGTGCATTCTTGGCTGAGCTTACAACTACTATAAGGTCACATGTCCTTAATCAAGACCTGGATTATATTGATCCTGATGATCTTGAAGAAATTGATCTTAAATGGCAAATGGCTATGTTGACCTTGAGGCCAAGAAAGTTTTTGAAGAAGACTGGAAAAGAAGTCAAGTACAAGGCTAAGGACAGTCCAGGCTTTGACAAATCAAAGATAGAGTGCTACAATTGCAACAGGAAGGGACATTTTGCTAGAGAGTGTAGAGCTCCAAAGAAGAATGTTGATACTACAAAGAAGATTACTGAAGAATCAAAGATTGCACTGATATCTTGTGATGGACTGGGAGATTATGATTGGAGTGATATGGCTGAAGAAGAACCTAATTTCTCTTTGATAGCTGCTGCTGCTGCTCAACCCAAGGTGCAGAACTTTGCACTTATGGCCTATGGTTCATCATCAGGCTCTGACTCTGAGGTATCCAATGATTCAGACTTATCTATGTGTTCTTTTAAATCTTGTGCTGACACTATAGAAGAACTTAAGTCTAGGAATGAGAGTTTAAATAGAGAAATTGAACACCTAAAACTTGATAACTTAGGTTACAAAGTAGGTATTCAAAATGTTGAAAGAAGGTTGGAATATCTTAAAGAATGTGAGAAGGAATATGTAGAACAACTTAATCTTAGAGATATAGAAATTTTTAAGAAAAACAGTGAAGTAGAAGTTCTTAAAAATAAGTTGGTAGAAGCAGAAAAAGAAAAAGAGGAAGCTCTTGCTGAAAAAGATAAACATGTAGTAAGAGTACAAAAACAACAATTTGCTTCTGATATGGTTCATAAATCTATTGAGAAGGAGTTGATGAGAAAAGGTAGTGGAATTGGGTATAATGAAGTGGCTCCTCCAGCCAAAAGTGCTTTTGCTCCACCAGGAAAAGAACTATCCTTCATTAGTGAGCTAAATATTGAAAAACCTGTAGGTGAATGTAGTACAAGTAGAATTGAAACACCTAAGGTTGAGGATAGAAAATTTCCTGAAGCTCCAATTATTGAGGATTGGTATTCTGATACTGACAGTGATGAGGAACAGGTTAAACAAACACAAAATATGAAAAAGGAAGAAATTCCTACCAAGTTTAAGCCTAAAATTGAACAGGTTAAGTTTGTCAAACCTGTGTTAGGAAATAACTTCTCTAGGAAAATGGTAGAATACAATGAGATACCTAGAGAACAGATGGAAAGGTTCAATAATAAGCCTAGGGGTAACCAGAGAAACTTCAACAACCTAGTTTCAAACAGATTAGGTAATCAGTTTCAATTACAAAAGAAGGCTTGTTATAAGTGCGGTAGCTTTGACCACTTGATTGTTAGATGTCCTGAACACCAAAAGCCTGTTTGGAATCAATACTCTAGGGTGAATCACAAATATGTAACTAAACAAACTCACCCACCTCCTAATAGAAACATGGTTCCAAGAGCTGTTTTGTTGAGATCTGGTGCTACTAGATCTATTTATGCTGCTAAATCAAATGGTGTTTTCAAATCAACAACTAGTTCTTCTACTGGCTCTACTGCTAGTAAGCATTCTGCTGCCAGTATGCACTCTGCTGCTAGCAAGCAACCTGCTGCTAGTACAAAACTTTCTACTTCTGGGCCAAAAGTTTTAACAAATACAGTTGTTGGTAATCACTTTTATGCTGTTAAGGCCTCAGCTTGCTGGACTTGGAAACCAAAAACAAATGGTTCAAATTCTGTTTCCAAGGATAGTAGTGCATCAAGTGATTTAAAGAAATTTGATTATGTTGATGCACAGGGCAGATCCAAGTCAGTAATGGCTTGGGTCGACAAGAGGAACTAATGTCTCTATTTTTCATGTGCAGGTCAATCTACTGGATGAGCTTAAGGATATGGTTATTGTTGACAGTGGATGTTCTGGACACATGACAGGTGATGAGTCTCAACTTGAAGACTTTGAGGCTTTTGATGGTGGTTATGTTGCATTTGGGAATGATCCAAAAGGTGGAAAGATTGTTGGAAGAGGAACTCTAAAAACCGGAAATTTGGACTTTGAAAAAGTGTTTCTTGTGAAAGGACTTAAGTTTAACCTTTTTAGTGTCTCACAAATGTGTGACAAAAAGAACTTTGTTCTTTTTACAGACACTGAGTGTATGATCCTTTCTCCTGACTATCAATTGCCAGATGACAAATCTGTGCTTTTGAAGGTCCCTAGAAATGAGAATATATACAGTGACCATATTAAGAACATTGTTCCTAAGAGGGCTTTGACTTGTCTAATTGCAAAGGCCACTGTTGATGAGTCTAAATTATGGCATAGGAGATTGGGACATATGAACTACAAGACCATGAACAAATTGGTAAAAGGAAATTTGGTCAGAGGAATGCCTACAAAGACTTTTGAAAATTGTGAAACATGTGTTGCATGTCAAAAGGGTAAACAACACAGAGTTTCTTTCAAGTCAAAGAGTGTGAACACAAATACTGAGCCATTACACTTACTACACATGGATTTATTTGGGCCTGTATTTGTAAAAAGCTTGAACAAGAAGTCATATTGTCTTGTTGTCACTGATGACTTTAGCAGGTTTACTTGGGTATTCTTTCTAGCCACCAAAGATGAAACTCCAGAAATACTCAAGGCATTTATTACAAGAGTTGAAAACCTGTACAATCACAAGGTGAAGATAATCAGATGTGACAATGGTACTGACTTCAAGAACAATGTGATGAATCAGTTCTGTGTGGGGAAAGGAATTCTAAGACAATATAGTGTAGCAAGAACTCCACAACAGAATGGTGTTGCAGAAAGAAGAAACAGGACACTTATTGAGGCTGCAAGAACAATGTTATCTGATTCAAAACTACCTATTCCTTTTTGGGCTGAAGCTGTAAACACTGCATGTTTTGTGCAGAACAGAAGTAAGGTAGTCAAGCCTCATAATAAGACTCCATATGAGTTATTTCATGGAAAGAAGCCACTGATTGATTTTCTCAAACCATTTGGATGTCCTGTTACAATTTTGAACACTAAGGATCAGCTAGGCAAATTTGATGAAAAAGCTGATGAAGGAAATTTGGTTGGTTACTCTGTGACCAGTAAAGCTTTCAGGGTATACAATAAGAGAACCAAACATGTAGAGGAGAATCTGCATATCAAGTTTTCTGAGAACACATCTAATCCTGAGGAAAAAGGACCAGAATGGCTGTTTAATGTTGATATGCTTACCAAAACAATGAACTATGTACCAATTATTGCCAGTGTTGACAAACCACAAGAAGAATTTGTTTTGGTTGAGAAATTAAAGGTTGGTCCTACTTTACTACCCTTTCAGTCAGATTCAAGCCATAAAGAAGATGTGGTTACTCAAGAGAAACCTAAGGAAACTGAAGAAGGTATTGACATACCCATTGAAGCAGAAAAAGAAACTAATGGAGCTCCCAAAGTAGTTGTTGATGTCTCTCCTACAAAGCCAGAAGACTCTGCTGCTGACTCAGAAGACTCTACTGCTAGGCCAAAAGATACAACTACTGCTCCACCACATTCTGCTTCCAAGCCTACTAACTCTACTGCTACTTCATTGTTTCCTAATTTGGACACTCAGGGTAGATCTATTGGTGATCCTATATATCCTGATGATCCAAATATGCCTGATCTTGAAAATATTTATTATGACACAGATGATGATGCACTTGATGGTCAGTTATTTGGAGCTGCTGCTGATATTACTAATATGGAACTCAACATTCCTGTTAGTCCTACAACTACCACAAGAATTCACAAGGATCATCCAAAAGATCAAATCCTAAGTGATCCACAATCATCTATTCAAACTAGGCAGATGACTAAAGCATTGAAAGATCTTCAACATCAAAGTTTCTTTGCCAGATCACTGCATCAAAGAAATAGTCATAAAGATCTTCAAAATTGCCTGTTTGCATGTTTTCTTTCTCAAATTGAACCCAAAAACACTTACAAAGCCTTACAAGAAGCAAGTTGGGTGGAAGCAATGCAAGATGAGCTTCTACAATTTAAGCTGCAAGAGGTTTGGACTTTGGTTGAACTGCCAAATGGTAAAAGAGTGATTGGCACCAAATGGGTTTTCAGATGCAAAAGAGATGAGAGAGGAATTGTCAAAAGAAATAAGGCACGGTTAGTAGCACAGGGATACACACAACAAGAAGGCCTTGATTATGATGAGGTATTTTCTCCAGTGGCAAGAATAGAAGCAATTAGACTATTCTTGGCTTATGCTTCATACAAAGATTTTGTAGTGTATCAAATGGATGTGAAAAGTGCTTTTCTGTATGGGACCATTACAGAAGAGGTTTATGTGGCTCAACCACCAGGCTTTGAAGACCCTGATCATCCTGACAAAGTTTACAAGGTAAATAGAGCAATGTATGGTCTACATCAAGCTCCTAGAGCTTGGTATGACACTTTGTCAACATACTTGCTAGACTCTGGGTTCAGCAGGGGAAAGATTGATAAAACTTTGTTTCTCAAAAGACAAAAGAATGATATTTTGCTGGTTCAAATCTATGTTGATGACATAATCTTTGGGTCTACAAACAAAGCTATGTGTGTTAGTTTTGAGAAGCTTATGAAGGACAAGTTTGCTATGAGTTCAATGGGAGAACTCACCTTCTTCTTAGGTCTGCAAGTTACACAGAAAGAAAATGGCATCTTTATCAGTCAGGATAAGTATGTCAATGATATTTTGAAGAAGTTTGGATTTGAAGATGCTAAACCTGCCAAGACTACCATGGAAAACAATAAACCATTGCTGAAGGATGAATATGGAAAGGAAGTGGATATACACTTGTACAGGTATATGATTGGATCATTGATGTATCTTACAACATCAAGGCCTGATATCATGTTTGTAGTGTGTGCCTGTGCAAGATTTCAAGTGTGTCCCAGGAATCACATCTCAATGCAGTGAAGAGAATTTTTAGATATCTGAGGCATCAACCAAAATTGGGCCTTTGGTATCCTAAGGATTCCCCATTTGATTTGGTGTCCTATTCAGATAGTGACTATGCTGGAGCTTCATTGGATAGAAAGTCTACAACAGGGGGTTGTCAATTTCTAGGAAGCAGATTGGTGTCATGGCAATGCAAGAAGCAAACAGTGGTGGCTAATTCTACAACTGAAGCTGAGTATGTGGCTGCTTCAAGTTGTTGTGGACAAGTTCTATGGATGCAGAATCAATTATTGGATTATGGGTACAATTTCATGAATACCAAAATTCATATTGATAACAACAGCACACTTTGCATAATTAAAAATCCTGTTTTTCATTCTAAAACGAAACACATTGAGATAAGACATCTCTTTATCAGGGATTGCTATGAAAAGAAGTTGATCCAAATTGTTAAAGTTCATACTGATAACAATGTTGCTGATCTTCTCACTAAACATTTTGATGTGGGGAGATTTCAATTTTTAATTGCAAATATTGGTATGATCAATCTTTGAAAAACTTATCTCTTTGTTTTTGTATATGTGTGTAAAGAAATTGTGCTGCTTGTTACTCTGCTGCTTATCATAAAGCATATATTTGTATTGCTATGTACTATGCTGCTAAATCTACTGCTAGTACATATGTTTGTTTGCTTTGTGGTGTTTGGTCTAATATTGTGCAGGAATAAGTCTAGATGATGATTTGCAAATAACAATATTCAGACAACAAAAGAAGCACACTTATCATTCATTCAAATCAGAAGTTTATACATCAAAAGAGATTACAAAACAACTTCTGAAACTATAAAAGTGTGCAAGAACATCAGATGACTACAACCACTACTTCCTAGGGCATGGCAGTCCAAGAACAATCTTTCTTTCTTTTGGAAGAGGAGAGTTTGTCTTTCTTGTCTTCCTTGCCTTGTTGGATTTCTTTGGTCGTGGCCTTGATGACTGAGGCCTCTCAGGAGTGGAAGGTGGTTCATTTGGAGGCTCATCCTCATCTGATGAAGTGCAGATAAATGGGGACACAAGCTCTCTTGGGGATGGTTGTCTGACAGGTATCCAAGCTGTATCTTCTGATGATTCTGAAGATGATGGAGATTTTGGGGACTTCACAGCTTTACCCCTGGAAGTGCTGGGGGTTTGATTCAAATTGAGGAGATCCTTGAACACCGGAAGATCATGTTTTCTCTTCTTTGCCTGCTCCTTGGTTCTACAACCACCATGAGGAGGACGGAATGGCGGTACATAGGTTTCAAATGGGTTCTCATCTTCAGATGATGAATCAGAAGAGATGTTGATGATTTCGGGGGTTGATTTCATGATTAGTTGATTTGATTTGGGTTAAGTGAAGATTTGATTTGGTTGATTGGCGTTTTGATTACGATTAGGGTTTGATTGTGATAAATTTGGGAAAAGATTTGGTCCGTTTTTATAGGGATTATGGTATATCATCACATTCAATGTTGAGGATCTTTGACTTTTTGACCAAGCTTGTTTCGTCAACTCTACTGCTGGATTATTTCACTCTGCTGCTAGTTATACAACTCTGCTGCTAGTGTTATTGTGCTGCTACGGTTGAAAGTGTGAGGGTGGGATGTGTAACTTCTTCAATCAGTTTAAAACCTAATTGATCTTTCTAATTGGTTTTCTCATATCACAAATTGAAGTTATCACAAACCCTACTACTTTATTTCTCTTAAAGTCAATAATTCCCAATTTCTCTAAACCCTAATTCATGGAGTGCGTTCGTACCTGGGCACAGCAACACAACAGTGTGGTCGTTTTGGATGCTGAATCAGTTAAAGAAGAATTCACAGACATGGTAACATTTTTGAATGCTACTCTTTTAGGTATGCACTCACTGTGAATCCTACTATATTTGTTTCCCACATCAAACAATTTTGGCTTACCGCTAAAATCAAAACTCTGAATGGGGAAAAACATGTTAGTGCCTTAGTAGATGGGCAAAAGGTTCGTGTATCTGAATCATCAATAAGAGAAACTCTTCTCTTAAATGATGAAACAGAGACCACTTGCCTGGCCAATTCTGCTATTTTTGCTGGTTTAAAAGCTTTGGGATATGAGGGGAATCATACAACTTTAAAATTTCAAAAATCTCTCCTCTGTCCTCAATATAAGTTTTTGATACATCTTCTTCTTCATTGTTTGAGTCCTAAAACTTCTGGATAGCATGAGTTTAGTGCTACTATTGCTTCTGCAATGGTATGCCTAAGCAAAGGTAAACCATTCAATTTTTCAAGAATGATTTTAGAAGGGATGTTTCAAACTATCAAAGAGTCTGGTTCATATTTGCTTTATCCAAGGTTTATACAACTCTTTGTTCAAAAACAACTTACAAAGTTTAGAGGCCATGTTTCTACCTATGATGCTCCAAAATTGGTTTCTAAAACTTTTACTTTCTTGGTTAAACATGGAAAAGGTTTTTCAGGCAAAACTACAAATCTTACACCTTCCATGGTGCAACTTGTACAAAACAATCAGGGTGAAGGATCAGGAAATCCCACTGACTCCCATCACACACCCAATTTTTCTGCATCTGCTACACAACCAAAAATACTCTATATCCGTAGGAACACCAAAAAGAACACTGATCTTCCTCAGGATAGTGTTAGTATGGCTGTACCAGATGAGGCTGTCCTAGGTGAAGGGGAGGACATGTTGGCAAGGGCTGTCACTACTGCTTCTAGCTTAGCAGCAGAGCAGGATAGTGATAACATAAATAAGACCCAAACCAAGGCAACATCTAGAGATGATGATTCTTCTGAATCAAATTCTCAGGATGGTAACCCTAGCCAAATGGCAAAAACAGGGGGCTCAGATGATCAAACTAGGTTTGATACTGAGTTTATGTCCCAAGATTCACCTCTCGGACCAGGTTACACAGGTCAAAGTGATGAGGACAGACCAGTGACCAATGAATTGACGGAAAATCTTGTACATGATGACAATGTCCATGATTCACCTCTCGGACCAGGTAATACAGGTCGACGTGATGAGACTATTATGCAACTTATTCAGGAATTGACGGTTACTTGTACAAACTTGGGGCTGAAATGTACTACCTTGGAGGACAAAGTTCTTACTCTTTCATCTGTTGTTGCTGATCAGGACAAGACCATCATCAGTTTGCAAAAACAGATAAAGACCTTACAAAGATCAAGACCTTCAGCCTCATTGAAAAGATTGAAGAAAGTGGGCACTTCTCAGGTTGTTTGTTCTCCTGAAGTATCTACTCACTTGGAAGATGATGCTTCCAAACAGGGGAGGAATGAAGAGGCAATGGGTTCAGGGGAGGCAAATGTTGAAAAAGTTGATTGTGCTCTGGGTTTAAATGATGGAATGGTTTCAGGGGAGGCTCCAGTGATTGGTGATATGGATGTTGAAAGTCCTCAAGATGCTGGAGATTTTGTGGTTGCTGATAAATCAGGGAATGAGGTTGTTATGGAAGAGGTGATTGCTACACAAGACAAGGTGGTAGAACAACTTACAACTTTGGAGCCTGAGCAATTAGTAAAGGCAACAGGGTTGATGGGAGATACATTGATGAAGTTGGGAGATAGTCTTGACTCTGCTGCTCAAGAACCTACTGCTAAGGAAATTACTAACTCTGCTGCTAGTGGATCTGTTGATGCACAAGACTCTGCTGCTGGGTCTGGTGACAATGCTGCTGCTGAAGCTATGGTATTGCTGAGCAAGAAGACTACCCCATTACCAACTCCTTCACTATCACAACTAACAACAACAACAATCAAATCATCAGCCTCTAGAAAACCTGAAAAAGGGATTGGGATTAAAGAACCTGCTGCTCAACAAAAGAAGATTATTTCTTCATATTCTACTGATAAAGGAAAGGGCAAGCAAGTTGAAACACCAAGGATAATGTATAAGGGGATTGACTTCACTGATGTACCTTTTGATGCTTGGCCTAAGCCATTGCAAGTTAAACATGATACAGCTGTTGCTCTTAAAACACAAGAGTTGTTTAATTTGGAAGATCAACAATTAGCTGAGAAGGAGGCTGAAGGCTTAAGAAGGTATGATGAATGGGTAGATGAGAAGATCAGAATTGCTGCTGATATTGAGCTAAATAAGCTGATCAAGATTGAAGATAATGAAGTTCCAACTTTTAATGTGCAATCTTGGTATAGTGACTTTACTTCTAAGAAGAGAAAAGAAAATGCTGCTGCAAGAAGAAAGATAAAGATATTCAAAGGTCCAACTGTTAAACAACAAAGGAAAGAATATGAAAGGTATCTAAAGGATATGGGTGGATGGACATTGGTGCAGTTGAAACCTTATTCTGATAAAGAGGTTTTTGACTTGTATCAACAAACAAAGAAGAGAACAGATACTTTTTATGCTATGGGATGTGCTGAGGATTTGGAACAAATTGCTCAGATGAACAAGAAGTTGGTATCTGAAAAGATAGCTGAAACAGAGCAAATTCAAGAAGCTAATGTAGTTGAACAGCTTGAGAGTGATGCAGCAAAGATTACTTCTTCTATGCAAGGTGACAAAAGAAAAGGTGTTATTCATAAGTCAGTTGCAAAGAAGAAGAGAAAGATTGGAGAAGGAAGCAGTTCTATGCCTAAAGGAGATATGTTTAAACATGATCTTGATCACATTCCTTCTGAGCATCTTAAAGAAAAATTGAAGGGGTATACTGTGGTTGGCAAGATGGAAGATCCTGAAGTTGTTGATGCTAAACCATTAGGAGTCAAATATCCTATTGTCAAAGTAACTACAGGATATGATACTAATATTGGAGCATTTCATGATGTCCAGAGATCTGATGGTAAGACTCATAGGTTTCTTAGATTTCAACAGATGCTACACTACTTTGATAGAGAGGATGTTGAAGACTTGTGGAAGTTATACAAAGCAAAGTTTGGAGCTAAAAAATTTGATGGTAAAAAGTATGAGATAAATCAAATTGATCATATCTTAACTTCTTCTGATAATGTTATGTGGAGAGCTCTTAAACTTATGTTTGAACCTTCAATGGATGATTCTGAGTGGACAGAGATAGCTGATTACAAGGTAAAAAGATGGAGACTCTTTCAAGATTCTGGAGTTCATATGTTAACTATTGGACCAATTACTTTGTATATGCTAGCTGAAATGGATTATCCAGTGGTAAGATACTGGAATATTGTCAATCAGATGATTAATAGTGATAGACCACTTAAGCTGCAGAAAGACTATGATTCTGATGATCAAGCATTCAATTTGCTGTCAAAGTATAAGAAGATATTTGATCAAATGAATTCTAAAGGTTTGAAGTGTTTGGAAGCATCCTCCAAGTGATTAATTGAGCTTAGAAGAAACTTACTTATTTAGAAATAAATAATAAGTTTAGGGGAGGATTGTTGGGTCTGAAACTGCTGCTGAGTAAAACTGCTGCTAAGTGAAACTGCTGCTAGTAGTAATGATTCTGCTGCTAATGTCAAAGTGCTGCTGAGGATAAATGCTGCTGACAGAATCTGCTGCTAATGGGATAAGGATGTATACGGTTTAGATAAATATAGAATAGATTGTGTAAATATTATATTTATCTAGAATATACTTATCTTGTAGAGAAAGGTATTGTAAACCTAGTAGGACTCCTTAGTCTATAAAAGGAGGATCCTAAGGTTAGTTTATGTACGTGTTATTATTCACTTCAAGGTTGTAAAACCCTAGCATTATTGAGTGCTCGTATTAATAATATTGAAGTGTTGAAAGAGAATCATAAGTCTTCTTAAGTTAAGCTTTTACATTCCGCATTCAAGCTTAAGTGTTTATTTTAAGTTAACTTCTATACAAGATCGTTTAAGCTCAACTGGGATCAACAATACATAACCTGTAAAACCTGAGAAAATAGACAAGACAACCTCGCGTAAAATCGGCGGCATCCTATATAAGTTACTAAATCCTAGAAAACAAGATAAGATATAATGCTTGTGGAATGAAGTTTGCAGATCTCCTAGAGATTATAAAACTTAATAATTCACAAAAACCATAAGACTCCGTTAGAAAAACAAAACTGGTAAAATTTCCAGATTTTTACACCTGACGCCGTCAAGAGTAAACTCCTGACGCCGTCAAGATTGACCTGCAGAAATTCTTATGTTAAGTTTCCGGAAAATTTCTGGAAAAACTTGGTCCTACTTCCTGGAAAATCCTGCAAAACTTCATTATGACTCAATACAAGCATTTGACTCTAACAGATACGAATATACATGTTCATTTAATATTGTGGAGAATCATGATCGATTTGTTTCTTAAAAACATATTTGGGGTTTCCCCTTACACTTATCTTTTGCAAAAATACTTTTAGGTGGAGTTAAGACTAGGCCAAAACAACAAAGTAAAGTATTTCCACATTTTAATTGAGAAACATGATCTACCAACAATAAAAGTAAAGCATGCATACGGAAGCAAATAACAAACAAACAAAAATAAAATCACACAAAACATGGGTTGCCTCCCAAGAAGCGCTTTTCTTTATTTACGAGTCTTGTAGCTAGACTCAAGGTCATGGGTTACTACGCGACCTCATCATCAAACGTCACATCCTCCTCACTAATCATTTCATTGTTATTCTCTTGGTAGTGCTTGACACGTTGTATGTTAACAGTAAATTCCCTACCTTCATCATCTAGTAGCACCACGGCTCCAAATTTAGAGGAATTCTTTACCGTGAACGGTCCATACCATCTAGACTTAAGTTTTCCCGGAAATAATCTCAACCGAGAATTGTATAATAGGACCTTGTCTCCCTCTGAAAATTCTTTGGGTTTCTTAATTCTCTGGTCATGCCATCTTTTAGCTCTCTCTTTATATGTGATGGAGGATTCGTAGGCTTCTAGCCTAAGCTCATCAAGCTCGTGTAATTGCAAGAACCTATTATTTCCAGCAATTGTGTAATCTAAGTTGCATGTCTTAAGCGCCCAATAAGCCTTATGTTCTAATTCCACTGGTAAGTGACATGCCTTACCATACACCATGCGGAACGGGGTCGTTCCAATAGGTGTTTTGTAGGCGGTTCGGAATGCCCATAAGGCTTCGTCGAGATTAAATGACCAGTCCTTTCTGTTTTGACTAACCGTTTTTTCAAGTATTCTTTTAATAGCCCTATTGGTGTTTTCGACTTGGCCATTGGTTTGTGGATGATAGGCGGTGGAGAACCGATGGGGTACTCCATACCTTTTCATGACTTTTTCCATTTGTGCATTGCAAAAATGAGTTCCCCTATCACTGATGAGAGCTTTAGGAATCCCGAATCTCGCGAAAAGCTTTTTCAGGAAATGAATAACTACTCTGGCGTCATTGGTCCTAAGGGCTTGTGCCTCAACCCATTTTGAAACATAGTCAATGGCGACTAATATGTACTCGTTCCCCCCTGAAGATGGAAAGGGTCCCATGAAGTCAATCCCCCAAACATCGAAGACCTCACAAACTTGTATAAAGTTCTGAGGTGCTTCATCCCTATGTGATATATTTCTGGCTCGTTGACATGCATCGCACGCTTGTACCATTTCTTTTACATCACGGAAAATTGTGGGCCAATAGAATCCCGCATCGAGAATCTTTCGGGCGGTGATGTTTATCCCATGGTGCCCGCCAGAGGGACCAGAGTGACATTCCCTCATAATCTTTACTGCCTCATTTTCCGAAACACAACGCCTTACAATTTGGTCAGGACACCTTCGGAATAAAAAGGGTTCATCCCAAAAGTAGTACTTTAGTTGAGAAAAGAACCTCTTCCTTTCGTACTTAGTCAGGTGTTCAGGAACGAGTCTACTTGCGAGGTAATTAGCAAAATCGGCGTACCACGGCTCCGAGTCACTCATTAACATGAGTTGTTCGTCAGGAAATGAATCCCTAATCTCACTTCTATCGTGCTCATCCAAGGGGTTTTCGAGACGAGATAGATGATCTGCGGCCAGATTTTCAGCTCCCCTCTTATCACGAATCTCAACATCGAATTCTTGTAGCAACAAGATCCACCGAATTAGTCGTGGCTTAGCATCCTGCTTTGCGAAGAGATATCTAAGAGCCGAGTGATCAGTGAAGACGACTGTTTTTGAAAGGACAAGATATTGTCGGAATTTGTCGAATGCAAACACTACAGCTAATAGTTCTTTCTCGGTGGTGGAGTAGTTCTCTTGAGCGGGATTCATGGTTTTGCTAGCGTAGTAAATAGGTTGGAAAAGCTTGTCACGTCTTTGACCTAATACAGCCCCGACAGCGAAGTCGCTAGCGTCACACATGATTTCAAATGGTAACTCCTAGTTGGGTGTGATCATGATTGGAGCTTGAGTGAGTTCCCTTTTTAAGAGATCGAATGCATCCTTGCATTCTTGGGAAAAATCGAACGGAGCATCCTTCACAAGTAATTGAGTCATTGGCCGAGCGATTTTGGAGAAATCTTTGATGAATCTCCGATAAAACCCGGCATGCCCCAAGAAGCTGCGTATTGCTTTAACAGTCGTGGGGTATGGTAACTTAGATATAGCTTCAACTTTAGCTTGGTCCACCTCTATTCCGTTCCCTGAGAACTTATGCCCTAACACAATCCCTTCTTTTACCATGAAATGACACTTTTCCCAGTTTAGCACCAAGTTGGTTTCCTCACAACGTTTAAGCATCTTTTCAAGATTAGCAAGACAGTGGTCGAAGGAGTTCCCGAAGACCGAAAAGTCATCCATGAACACTTCCATGCTGTCTTCCATGAGTTCTTGAAAGATTGCGGTCATGCATCGCTGGAAAGTGGCGGGGGCATTACATAGCCCAAAAGGCATCCTTTTGTAGGCAAATGTTCCATAAGGGCAGGTAAACGTGGTCTTTTCTTGGTCCTCAGGTGCTATGGGAATCTGAAAATATCCAGAGAATCCATCCAAGAAGCAATAATACTCGTGTCCAGATAATCTCTCTAACATCTGATCAATGAATGGTAAGGGAAAGTGATCTTTCCTCGTGGCATCATTGAGCTTTCGATAGTCGATGCATACCCGCCATCCAGTGACTGTTCTCTGGGGCACCATCTCACCCTTGTCATTCTTAACTACAATCATTCCACCCTTTTTAGGTACAACCTGCACAGGACTGATCCATGGGCTATCCGAGATCGGGTAAATCAATCCTGCATCCAAAAGTTTTACGACTTCTTTCTTCACTACTTCCTTAATGTTACGGTTCACGCGCCTCTGGGGTTGCACGGTAGGTTTATAATCGTCTTCCATGAGAATCTTATGTGTGCAAAAAGTTGAGTCAATCCCCTTAATGTCGGCCACACTCCATGCGAGTACCCCCTTGTATTTTTTTAGGACCTCTAAGAGTTTACCTTTTTGTTCATGTTCCAAGGAAGAGTTTATGATTACCGGGAGTTGATCCTCTCCCTGAAGGAAGGCATACTCCAAATGGTTAGGAAGCTCTTTAAGATCTACATCAGGAGGTTCGATAATAGAAGGTTTGAGCTTGTTTTAGGGTTTTTGGAGCTCGAGATGCTCCGTTGCCTCTTGTCTGGGGTAGAAGGAGACTGCACTAACATCCTCCATCTTTTCTACCTCTAGCAAAGGCAGAAAACTCTCATCCCGTAGCCAGCCTTCATCGATCTGTTCATCGACACAGCTATCAATGACATCTGTGAGTTCATCTACTTCCCCGATAAAATAGAGCCAGTTGGCTGCTTCGAGGGAGAGGTCCATAGAATCCTTAATGTCGAAGGTTGTGCTATCGTCTCCCACTCGTAAGGTTAATTTTCCATCGTAGACATCGATGACTGCACGTGCGGTAGCAAGAAATGGTCTACCTAAGATGATGGGTACCAAGTCATCCTCCTCCATATCCAGGATTACGAAGTCGACCGGGAATTTGAATTTCCCAACTTTGACTAGCACATTCTCGCATATCCCTACGGGGTACTTGACCGATCTATCGGCTAGTTGGATGTTCATACGGGTAGACTTCAATCCAGAGTATCCTAGTTTACGGAACATAGAGTGAGGCATGAGATTGATACTCGCTCCCAAATCGGAAAGAGCATTCTTGATTGATAGAGGTCCTATGGAGCAAGGCAAGGTGAAGCTGCCCGGATCGTCTACCTTTTTTGGTAGCCCTCGGTGGGTCACCACTGAGCATTCTTCCCCCAGGGTCACAAGACCCTCGAGTTTCTTCCGGTTAGCAAGTAGTTTTTTAAAGTATGTGCTATACTTTGGCATGTGATAGCAAGCATCAAGGAGAGGTATGGTGACAACCGAGTCTTTTAGGTAAGACAGGAATCTCTTGTTATCATTCTTAGTTTTCTGGTTCCTTAATCGGGACGGAAACGGGATTCGCACAGGTTGGTTAGGCAGGGTTGATGGGGAAGGGGTCGTCAAGGGCGGTTGGTCGGGGGTAATACCGCCGACATCCTCCTCCTCCTCCCCAGGTTTGTTTGGATCGGGGGTGATGGGAGATGAGTTTGGGTAAGGAGGGTCCTTGGTTGTTGTTCCAGCTCGAGTGGTTATCGCGAGCATGGGGTCTTTTTTGCTTACTGATGGCGTTTCTAGATTATCTAGGGTAGAGTTAAGCTTATTGAAAAATTCTCCAATATCCTCCTGCTGCTTGTCGAAAAGCTCATTAAGACCTTTCATTTGCAAGCCTTTTTCTTGAGTGAAGTGACCAAGGTCATCTTCAAAATTGCTCCTGATTTTGAATTCAGGGCCTTCCTCCCCTTCTCTTCTCTTTACCAGATTTCCCCAGAGGGTGTAATCGTCATTTTGGTAAAAAGGCAAAAGGGAGGGATCAGCATAAATGTCCCCTCCTGACAAGCATGCATGTTCAGTTGTGGCTGCTCCTCCGCATTCTTCTACCTCATGCGGGCCCCCACAGTAATCGCAGATTAGGTAAGGATTCGAGAGTTGTTTAGGTAGCTGCGATCCAGCTAGGTATTCCACTCTTTTGTGAATTTTTCTCAATCGATCAGAAGTGATTTCAGAAATGCTGACAGTCGACTCGGGTTCATCCCAAGTGTCATCCTGGTCTTGAGCATATTCTTCAATCCTATCCCATCCTTCTTCGGCACTAAGGTTGGCCAATCTCCCTTTTCTAGATTGGTTAATTCCGTTTCGATCGTTAGAGGAGATATTATCGTAGAAGATTTGGACCAAGAGCCAAAGCTCAATGCCATGATGGGGAACTTGTCTTATTAAATCTTTGAATCTAATCCACGATTTATGGAAGGGTTCATCCTTCCCTTTTCGGAAACGGAGGATCCTATCTCTAAACGCTGAGGTTTTTCCTGGTGGAAAGAACTTCTCATAGAACTTGGATATGAGTTGCTCCCATGTGAAAATAGATTCAGAAGGGAGTTTGTCATACCATTCTTGGGCTTTTTCATATAGGGTGAAAGGAAAGAATCGCAATCGGGACGTGTCTCTAGTAGCCCCATCCGTATGGAGGGTGTCTACTATTTTCAGGAAATCTTTGATGTGTTGGATTGAATCTTCCTCATCTAATCCGCAAAACTTACACACACTCTGGACAAGCCAAACATCGTTTGCATGCAAGACCTCGTTGGTGTGTTCGTTTGGGTAGACAATGGCGTTTGAGAAGCCACGAGAGGTTGGGGAAGAGTAGTCCTTAAGGCGCTTAGGAATGGGGGTTGCGGGGGTACTCATCTCGTCGTTGGGTTGGGAGCTAGGGGTTGTGACATGATTTTCTGAATTTTCTTCAGAAAGAGGTGCATCAAAATCGATGGCAACGCTAGATGGTTCAGAAGTTGAGTGATATTGTCTCAATCTATGCATTTCTCTTTCGGGTTCCGCATAAGGCAAGACAAGGTTTCGAGTGGAACTACGACTCCTAGTGATCCTAAGGTTAAGGGATTCGTCATTTGCCATGATGGCAGGTGGTGAAGAGTTACGAACAAAGGCACAAAGAAATGAGATAGACTAAAGAAAAACTAAAAATAAAAATAAAATCTTACTAGAAAGGAATCTAGCAAGTAGACCTAATAAAAAGAAATTCTAACCTAGACAATAACTATTTCCCCGGGTTGCGGCGCCAAAAACTTGATACGTGGGAATCGCACCAGGCTTTACCTCTCAAAGGATCTTGAGAAGCTTACAACCCCCACCAGGCAGTGTACCTGATCGTTGTAGTATAGTATAGTGACAAGTACCGGGGGATTGATCGTTCAGCTAGGAATAGTGTCGCTAGGATTAGAAAGCCTAAATACTAGTTCTAAAGGTGAGGGAAGATTCTTTTTGTATTTTTATATTTTTTTAGAAAGCAATTTAAAATCTCTGGTTTGAAGGATTTGGGCGGAATTAGTTGCTATTCAACTAACCCAATACTAAGATGCAATCAAAATAAAATACTAAAAATGAAAATAAACTACTTTATACTAAAGTTGTGAGCAGTAATTGGAGAAAATGTGTTCACTTAGATTTCACTACTCCCTAGACATCTTGTACACGTTAATTACTTGTTATAATTGCATGGATGACGGATCGTATTCCTTAATACCATTCATGGGGTGGCACACTTAACTCCCCAATTCTATGAGCTCTTATCTCCTCCTACACCATGCCCAGCACAACTGTAGGGATTGTAAACAGTGGCTCATGCGTTAAATACAACCAATAAAGACCTAGTGCGCGTCGGTTCATGTTTCTTAAGACGTTCAAGCATGTTACCAATTGGAGATCTTCCAGTTTTCTTAAGCCTAACATATAAATCATTCATCCAAGACAAGAATAAACAAGTAATCAACACATAATCAACATCTAGGTTTCATTAGATCTAAGCAAACACAAGATAGATCTAGCCTAGCATGATGGAATTAAGACAAGAACAAGATATAGACAACCAACACATAGACATATTGATTGAATTAAAAGAACACTTATCTTGATTACACATGCAAGGTATCAAGGGGTTGGAACCCTTGAAAAACCTGTAAAGTTACACCAAAATCGTACTTAGGGTTTCTCCCAAAACTTCTCTCTTTAAATGTGAAAAATTAGAAAACTATATATAGGAAAAGGGGTCTGACGGCGTCAAGACAAAGCTTGTGACGCCGTCACCTCGCCGCCAAAACTCTTCTCGGACTGCCTTGATCTACATTTGACGCCGTCAAGACTTAATCATTTCCAGGCCGTCATGACTTTTACTCTTGACGCCCTACCTTCATGACGCCGTCAAATCTCTTCTGGATCGTCATGGAATTTTGCTCTTGACGCCGTCAGGGAGTTACTCTTGACGCCGTCACCTACTGTTCCCAGCATGGAAAATTAAGACTTTGGCGTTTTCTTCACTTTTATGCTCCAAAAACGTCCGAATTGCTTCCTTTTCCAGATTTCTCTCCCAAAGTACCTAAAATCACAAAAGGAACGATTTAGGGCAATATTTGATCAAATAAATTCGAATTCAGGCTTAAATGACCCCCTAAAAACGGATCATTTTTCGCCTCATCAGGGTCGTGATGCATCTATTTTGGGATAATGTATTAAGCAGTGGAAGAGACTTGACGAATCTATTTCCATGAAAATTAATCTTCTTGAATATTTATCCAACTATGATTAAGTAGCATGCACGTCAATGTTTTGTTCATCTACTGTATTTCTCCCTTTTATTTTAAATGAATAAAATCCACTCATTACTTTTTATCATTGTTTAGTTTCTTTTATAATTTATGGTAAATAATATTGGATACAGTTAGGAATACAAAAACATCCAATTAAATGTATATTGCAGTATCCAATGCAACTTAACTTCCTTTCACAGTTTACCACTTGATTGCAAAAAAATAAAAGGTGAATACACTCCTTTATATACACATTCACCTAGAAAGACTTTCAACCGTTTGTATGTCAACCCCTTAATTTTATATACATGGCTTATTCTTTCCAAATGACTTCACAATCAAGGCCAAATACTGAATCATCATCAAATTCAGATACTGACTTAAAGGCATTTGATATCAAATTGGAAACCATAAAAAGACAAGTTTGTCTTGCTGAAAATAGGTATGTCGCGTTGTTGATGAAAAAAGTAGCATAAAATGAAAAAAGAATCTTTACACTACATCATGATATGCTTACAATACACGGTGATATTCAACGGCTGGAAAGGAGCGTTGAAGAAAGGGAAAATAAAAAGAAATTGACTACTACGTATATAACTAAAAGTATTTGATGTCGAAGCGTTAAATCTCAAATGTTTATTTCAAGTGTTTTATGTTTAATCTAATATAATTTTTTTATCTCGTATTATTTTTGATAAAAGTTATCATAAATTATGTTAACTTTACAAATTATTACATAGCAATGTCTATACATTACCATACCAAATAGATTCCAATAAATGTAAAAATATTATATTAAAAATTATTACATTTCATTACATAATAACAAATAGATCAACAAATGATGTAAAATGCAATCGTGGTTGAAGCATCCTGAAGATAAAGAATGAGTTCATTAGGTGTTTGTAAAGTTAAAAAACTCGGTTGTGGAATATAAGACTCAAATCAAACACATGACATACGTGGCTACTTTAAAAGTTGAAAAAATTGGTGCATGTGTCTAAAAGATGGGAAAATCTGATAGGGACATATGACCGCATGTACGACACAACAATTTTACATCCATGGCCTCATCTTTTAATTTAACACTTTTTTAGAAAATCTATTTTCTAAGAAAATGTGACATCGTTGGTGATCCAAAATGATATCATAAATGGAAATATCAATGCCCACATTCATTTAAAAACAGTTATAGTTGAAGCCTTTTTGCCTCAAACGCTTGATTTCATCCATGTTGCTTCACACGAAAAGATGTGATAAATATGGGGAATTGGATGCAAAAAGTCCAGTGAGGGTGGTCGTGGTTGACAAAAAACCATGTAATCTAATAGGGATGGTATGTTCAAGCTCACACACTTGATTCATACGAAGAGGCTTGACTAGGTATTTGATGCACCCGCATCTTGTAGGTGACTTGAGACACTTTAGACCCCATGCAAACATTCCTAGTAGATTGTTGGTGTTTAAGAAACAATGTACCACACATATAGTGTCTTGGCTGTTACCGAAACCGTCTCTTTAGAAACGTCGATAGATTTGAACAGTTGAAAAACCAAGTATCAAAGTTCTCGGTTTTCATTGAACTATGTCATTAACCTCCTTAAAGAGGTAAATATATAGTAGCCGGAAATGTCAAAAGTAGAGTTTAAGATGGTGTTTATAAGTAAGGGGAGTTTAAGATGGATAAATTGAAGTAGAAAATTGTAGAATGAATTTGTAGGGAAAAAGCAACTAGATATAAAAACCCTTTAACCAAAAAGGTAAATAATTGTTCTATCAGTGTTCCCTTTTACATGCATTTGCAATATATTCGTAACGTTATCACAGCCTTTGTAAAAAAAACAACCTGTTCTGTTGAACCATTCGTAATCAGATCGCAGTCGGTCGCAATGCAGAAACCGTTGGGTGAAAACGGATCTTGTTTCTTTATCATGTGACCCTTGCTTCATATCTGGATCGTATCTTCTTCGATTTCGTTCTAGTTGGAATCTGATGTACATGAAAACGGATGAGATGGGTGATTGGGAGGCAACATGAAAACGTCGGTGAAGACGGTGTATTTTCCATGAAGAATTGAGGTGTGTGCGAGGAGATATGACCAATTATGGGATGTCAAGGGGAAGGGGTGTGATATGTTATTAAATAAAATGATAAATATGTGAGAAAAGGATGTGCAATGGGTGCAAAAGGCAAACTCAAAAAAACGTAATTCGACGTCCTAGGTTTAGCAATCTACCACAAAGTTAAGTCAAAATGGAGATAAGTATTATCTTCGACTTCAGTTTTGCAAATTTCCCAATTAATATTACTTGATAGTTTAATTATTCAATGTTGACACATATAAAATAAACAACTGGTTGTGAGATACATACAGTGATAACTTGCTAACATTATAAGAAGGCCAGGACGGACTTAATGGAATTATCCAAACTGAAGGATATATGTTTATTTATATAGTTCTTGGATGGTTGCGGATCCGATCATTTCTTGTATCCTTACCCCTATGTTCCCATTGAGTGGTGCTTTTATATATATATGTAGTAGGGATCCAGTAGTAAGTAAATTAAAATAAGAAGTGGCGAGAAATGACAAAAACCATGCATTTGAGATGTAACGACTTCCATTATATGCATTTCTATTCATATAGATGCAACATCTTGAGTTTCAAAAGTTAATTTGATGTACAGATGTGCAAATTGATTTTCATGATTTCGGCATGTGTAGAGGAACAAAAACAAGAGAAATCATGAAATGCATCTAATATATGTATATGAATGTGATTAAAAGGTAGAAAACACACTATGATGAGTTATAATGCATCTAAAATTATGGGGATGCATCTCGGATTTGTGGTTATAGTTCTTCTTATTCCTTCTTATAATGCATCTAAGATTATAGGGATGCATCTAATTTGGGTTATATCTGGGCATGTAGCTCACGTTAAAAGCTTTTTGTGATCAATAACATCATTGTTGCTTCAAAGGAAGTAATATTATACATTTATTTTGGGGTAAAAAATCAAAAGACCCGATAAATATATTACTCCAAAAAAACGTTTAAGTATAAAGGGCATGGTTGAATCCCATATTTCAGTCCATTACATAAGGGGAAAAGCTTACATAACAAGATTCTTCCTATTCTTTAAACAAGAAAATAAACCACTACTCAAAAGATAACATAAGACTCCTAGGAAAACAAAATTACTTCTCACCAAGGCCTTGGAGCTTGATACCATACATGTTATAAAAAGCATCCAAATTCCCTGAAAGGTCGTAGACTTGCTTCGCATAGTCATCATAATCATGTATAGTCATCATAATCATCTTCACGATCGTGACCACCACCAAATAGGTTTACTGACTCATCAAAAGTATTCACAACCTCCTCTTCATCACTTGCAGAATCAACAATATCTCGCACCTTAGAGAATGAGTTAACCCTCGTAGTAGAAGAAGTATACGGAGAAAAAGAAAAACTAGACTTACTAGTCGCGGCCTGCACCTTCTCCTTCACAACACTCACAAGCGGTTCTTGTGATACATTACCAGTATTTTGAGACCCATCCACCTTAGCTCCCTTTTTATTACCCGGATAATCTACGTTTTTAATAGGATAATCATCATCATCCACAAGAGTCGTTTTCCCATCAATAATTAGCTTTTCAAGCTCCACAATTTTCTCGAGCATAGGAGTAGGACCAACCTTCTTAGCTTCCATTGTACTTCCAGAATCTAACTCATCCACATCCTTAGTAAATCCTCTTTTGCCGGGTACACTTTGGGTACCATTCTTACCCTTACTTTTGTTATTAACTGTTTGAAAACCATCATTAACACGCTGTGTGGGCTGAGTAGGAGGTGGAACAGATTTAGGGAGTCAACAAGGGTATGACCAAATAACTTACACGTATCACACCGAGCTAAGCGGTTTTCACTCATATTCAACCCGAATCTTATACATTATACATTTAAAAAGTTTCATTATACATTCTAGTTCGCCCTAAACAGTTAAAAAGTTGCACAATGGTACGGCGTTAATTTTATGCCCCACGGTTACGAGTAAATGTTATGTGGTCGATCTCATGCATGAAATTCCGTAAGACAATTGTAAATCTTATTATCATAGTCTTTCCTGCTTTCCATTGTCACCGAAGAATAAGGCAACAAAATTCATGGTTCAAAGTTGAAACATAGTCTATAAAAATTTGGTATATCGATTTGCATTATTCAGGGGGGAAAAAATACATCACTATAGGGTATAACAAATAAAAATTCCAGCAAATGACATCAATATTAGAAGACATCAAGAATAACCGGTCACATGATTCACATGTATTATTTACAATAACGTCTACATCAAATCATCAAACTGCAAATTATCTGGAATCTCGAATTCAAAAATTTTATTGCAGTAACTTTCAATTTCTTCCTCAGTGTTGCTGCCATTAATCAACATGGATGATGAATCTAATGGTGTTGCGCTTGATATGGGTGTTGGAAAGATAGAATCAATGTCAAACTCGTTGGTTTCCGTATTAGATAGCTGAAAACTTGAGTCTTCGGAAGCTTGTGATGTAAATTTATTGTTGTAATTCGGAAGGATATTCGAATTATCGTTTAAGTAAGAAGGCGTCAAATTTTCTTGACAAGTTTGATCATTCGAGTTAATTACCAAGTTATCTGAAAAGCAGTGGCCATTATTTACTTGCATGTGGTGTGTTTGGTTCCAAAGTGAAGGAGTGGAAGTGACATCTGCAGTTTGCTCATTAGAGTTTGGATTTATAGAAGGTATGGTGGTATTATGAAACAATTCTTTGTGTTGTAGATTCGAGGATGATGATGCCAAGAGAGCGGCTAGCCTTAATACTTGGGGATTCACTAGACTTTGGATGTTCAAAAGGTTTGAAAGATTGAAAGAAGCTGAGTTGAGTATGGAAGAAAGGTCCATGAGATCAAGGCGTGGACGGTGGGTCACTGGGTCGATTCCATTCTTGAGTAGCCTTTTACGGATGTGTGTGTTCCAGTAGTTCTTGATTTCATTGTCAGTTCTTCCAGGCAAACGAGTAGCAATTGCTGACCACCTATTGTGAGATAATTTAACTTGATTAGACCTTTATATATACAGTGGTATGTGCGTATTTCTAAACCAGTACCATAAGGCACTTTGCGGGAACATAAATATTATGTGAACTTACTTATTTCCAAGAACACTATGTAGTTGTATAATGGATTCTTCTTCTTCGAACGAGAATCTCCCTCTCTTGATATCAGGCCTCAAGTAGTTTATCCATCGAAGGCGACAACTTTTCCCACATCTTTGAAGACCTAAGTACAAATAAATTATTTAAACATTAGACTACATACAAATCTAATACTAAAATCAAGACAACTGGAACGAGGACTGTAGCACACACACTCACCAGAGTTCTTAGGAAGTGTTCGCCAATTGCCTGCTCCATGTTTTTCAATGTATTGTGTTAGTTTAAGGTCTTCCTCTGTTGTCCATGGCCCTTTCTTGAGTCCAGTTTTATCGCAACACGGTGACCTTCCCATATTCTTGATGTTTTCGACTTGGGTTTAATTCTCGGTGATCTTAAATGGAAGAGATATGTGTTGGCGAAAAGATTGAAGCTTGAGCTTTGCTTTTGTTTTTTTTCTTTTCTGAAGAAATAGTGAAAGTTGAAGGTATTTTTAAATTGGAAGATGGTTACTGCCATATATATACATGAGAAATGTATATGTGTCAAATGTTGTGAGGTCAGAAGGATTTGACACTCAAAAGGATTTGGTACTAGCTAGCCTCTTTCTACAATCAACCTCTCTCTTTTTTTTCTTAAGATCATTGTTTTTTCAAAATTTTAATAAATAGCAAAGCTGTTTTTAGTATTATTATTCCATAAATGCATATTATGCCAACGTGTCTCCCCTTTTATCTTGTATTACTAAAAAACAAGGTGAAAGTATCAAAGGGCTTTAAATATAACGGTATTTGTGAGGTCATCAGCCAAAAGGTTTTAGAGTTTACTGCGTGAGATTAATGAGTATGTGTAGAAATTGTAAATAATATATACGTCTTTCAGAAAAAAAAACATGGTGAAAAGAAAGAAGCTTGTTCTATTTATTTCTGCAGCTGAGCAAGATACATATGGTATGTGCTTATCTGACAAATAACCTTTTTTTTTTTTTTTTTTTTTTTTTTTTTGAACTCCTAATTATCTTACTAAGAGATGAAACTTCCGCTGGTTAGGTCTTGAAATATGGTAAGTTTAATGAATATTTGACAAAAACGAAATCCCATGTTTGACCTTACAAAAAGTGCAGATAAATGGTGGGTAAGGTTGTTGAAAGCTCTACCAATTGTGAGGAAATGTTTGTATGGTTTCTTGGTGTTCTGTCTAACGAACTTTGTATATGACACCATTATTCTTCAAGTGTTTCCATATTTGCTATGCACCGAGGTGTCCAAAGATTTCTTATGGTAGACGTTTTCTTTCATTTTTATTATTATTGGTATTATTATTATAGGTTCATTTATGCTTAAGTTTGTCAAAGTTAGAGAGCATGGTGCAAGGGACGTTAACACGTCATTGGTTTTTTTGCCCAATGGCGCCACCATTCGACACCTGCCATTCGCTCGCTATTCTTATCTTGCCAGGCAACTTACGAGCGACATTTTTTTTTCTGAGAGAACGGGTATTTTTGGTGATGTGTTAAGGACCCGCATGAGGCTATAACGGTTATAGCTAGTGAGAGTGTTTTAGTTATTATAGGGTTACGAGGTATGTACTCAAGTGGCAAGCCGCAAGCCAATAACAGTTATTGGTGCCAGAGTGTACCTAGCTCTCTTATAATATTTCTAATTCCCCATATTAATGAAACACCTCACAAGACACAAATTTTTTCTTTTCCTCACGTATTAGTTATGGTTTCTACAATTTTGGCTCAGTAATTCACAGGTTTTAAGTAATCGGCGCCACGCTATACTTTAACCAGACAAAGCTTTCCATTTCTAAGAAAGTTGACATGATAACTTCATGTTTGTTGTACCAACATACTCCGTAGGTTATAACTTGTGAGCTGCTGCACTTTGGTGACGAACGTACCAAATTAGCCACCCTAACCAAATGATCAATATTGTTCTCTTAATCTTACCTCTTTAGTTATGTCTATTATACGCTTGACATACTAATATGCTGATCATACTATAACCAGATGTCATGCAAATTGCGCCCACATGTGCATGCCTCTGTTTCTGTGGTATAAACAAGTTGAGCTGTGACATAATATTCTTTTAGTGCTATTATAAACTTGATCATAACATAATAATGATAATAATAATATTTTTAGTTGGCAAAATAAATTTGTTATTGGCTAGCTTTGAAGTTTGAACCTTGATTTGGTTAGGGTCGTTTGGTAATGAGTTTGGATTGAAAGAAACCTCAAATAAACTGTTTGGTACTTTTTTATTTTACTAACACGGTTTAATTTGTAATGAAAGTAGACACTTATGATGATTTCAACCAATCATATTACACCTTTTATTTTATTAAAATTTTTAACCACATATTTATTCATTATTAGTCTTATTTCTTATTTTGGTTTATTCAAAATAATGTACAATAACTCAATTTAAATATAAACAAATATACAATTTAAATAATTATTAATTTTCTCTTTTATCATTTTCTTTTTACCAAATCAAAATCTCATTCAACCTCATTTATAAACCAAATGCACCCTTAAAGTCAAAAGGAACAGCCTTTTATCACACTCTAAACAATTTTTGTGGACATTAATACTAGTGAATCAAGTTATATAGTTTAATGGGTGCATATAATGATCTTTAATACTTGGCGTAAATATTTCAGAACGTATAATGACTGCGCGCTTGCATTGGTTTTCATCTTCACAATCTTTTTGTAACGAGACTAATATCGTCGGACATAAATTTCACTAGGATATCGAGTACGTAGTACTTATACGGGTTGGTTGACTCACAAAATTTAAGAATTCACAAACGCTTACTTTACTGACTTATAATTTTGGGCAACTCTTTAACGATCACAATATACAATTATATCTCAAATGACTAATATGAAGTAAAATAATTTAGGGGGACACACGGTTTTAGGGAGACCTGCTAGCTGATCAATTTCTTTCAATTATTAATTAAATAATCGACTGTTAATAAAAAAAATATTACATCGCTTGTTCTAAGCCAAGGAACAAAGGTCAACTGAGATTTGATAGTAACGATTAAATGAATAATATCATGTTTCCACTTTATCCATCTTGTTTTCTTCGACGTGAATTAACAACTCCAATTAATTTTAAAAGTTCATATATGCCAGATGTCACTTTACTAGTGGTCACTGTGACTCAATTTTTCTCTATGCGTAGCTCATCATTTCAATGTCATAATCATAGAGACAAAAGCCTTTTTGTCGAGTGTTCGCCCTCATTATTTAATAAGAATTATTTGAAATAAAAGGCTATGAATTAAATTTGCCAAATGAAACTAACATAGTGTTATGATACATATATTAAAGACGTGATTTCAGGTTAGATATATAGTCATCGAAAATAGAGTATTATGTTTGTTAAACAAATATTTCTTTTTTGTAAGGCATTTGTTACATAAATATTGATAAAGAATTGAGTTTTGGTATTAAAAATGAACTAAATTGAGCTATGGTTTCAAATTTTGTGAATTAGCCGGTCATAAAACGGAAGCCATGATTACCAAAAAAATGAACTGAATATTTTCAATTATTTTATAAAATTATTTGAGAAATAACTAACACAACTACTCTGTACACATGCCGTATTATTGGCCATATGTGACAACCCTGGTGTTTTCCAACCACAATTTTCATTTCTCATTCTGTTATTTCGTATATATAAGGCACCTCTGAAAAAACATATACTAATATTAATATACGCATACATGATACATGATATTCCTAATATAAGGAAAGTATATATTTTATCAATTAGATGGTATGAATTATTTTAAATAGCAAAAAAGTATATTATTAAAACTTCTAATGATGAGATAGGAAAATCACGCCTTATGGTGCAAAGTTATCCGATCAATTCATTGACCTACGGGTGGTCTTCATAACACCTCTCTAGAGTCAAATCGGGTTCGTGGTACCATATTATGAAGGCTGAGGACGGTCTATTAGGCTTGAGGATTAGTTTACTATCTCGTTTTAAAAGAAAATTAGAAAACGGTCAAAAATAAGTTTTTCGCTTGGCATTTGATTAGGCGGACTACCTTTTTGCAATTTGTTTCTGCATCTGTCCAGTTTGGAGACCAATCAAAATTGTTTGGTGCATGAAAGAAAACCAACTGTTACACAACCAAGTTCATCGGAAGCTTATGTTTCAGCCCCTATCTCTTCATTCATACTATCAACATTTAGGGTTTGTCCTATGGGCCTTGTCACTCCTCTTGGGGTTAACTTCCAATTGGCTTGGCGTAGGGAAGTTGGCACTAGCCCTGAGATTGAAGAAATCAACAACCTGGTAAGTCTCATATCCAACTTATACCTCACTACTGATGAAGATTCATGTGTCTGTACAATTGATCCCACCAGAAAATTCTCGGTTAAAGCAATGAGACTCCATATCACTTCTATGTCTCGTACTATGGTGTCTCAGCCAAATAGATGGAATAAAGTTGTCCCATCGAAGATAAATATCAATACTTGGCGGGTATCAAACCGAAGATTGCCACAAAATTTAATCTTGACCATAGAGGTGTTGAACTTGATTGTATGAGATGTCCAATGTGAGATGAAGATCTTGAAATGAAATATCAAATAGTTGTTCTTGTATTGTTACTAAGACTTGGAAACTAATCATATATTGGTGGTGCATCACCAATATTTCAGTCAACAACCTACATGATGCAATACACTCGCTCTTTGATGATGTTGCTCAAATTACAGTATGGTGCTTATGGAGATTCAGAAATATCATTATCTTCTCCAACAAGCGGGCTAGCAAAGATCTCCTATTGATAAGGATTTAAAACAAACCTTTTTAAGAGGTCATTTAGCCCTAAACTCGTATGTATTTGATCAATTATTGCTTTAAATCGTTTTTTTTTTTTTTTGCATTTTAGGTACTTGAGACGCAAAAGATGAAAACCAGCATGTTTTGGGCTAATTTGGACAAGAACGTGAAGAAAACGACCAAGTTACGAAAGTCTGGAAAAGGGCTCCAAACGGCGTCACAATCCCAACGTGACGCCGTCACTTGCATTTGGACGAGAAGATTTGATGAAATTTTATAAGTGACGGCTCAGACAATTTGAGAGAGTTTAGAAGCTGACGGCATCACCACCATTGAAACATTTCACGACGGTGTCACGAGTTACATAGTGACGGCGTCACAACGGTGACTCAGGTGTAGACGAAACCCTAATGAAGGCGGGCTGGTGGCGTCACAACCATAACGTGACGCCTTCACAAGTGGAATACTATATATATATTTTCGCATGTTTTTCATAATTTGTGTAACACTTTGGAGAGGCGAAACCCTAGACGATTTTCATATGTTTATGTGTTGTTTGATTATATGTTTTTTTTTTTCTTCACTTTAACATGTTATGCTAAATTAATTAATGCTTGCTTAGATTTGAATAAAACCTAGTTATTGATTATTGATTGTCGTCTCTTGTTTAATTGATTGTCTTGCGTTAGGAGTAGGAAAACTGGCTTAAAACTTTTTTGTGTTAGCTTGTAAATCCGACTAAATGCCTTCATACGCTAGAGTGCACTGGTGGTTTATTTTCATTGTATTTATTGCATGAATTGCGGCTTGTAGATAGTAGGAGATACTAAGGAGACGACTTAATTGTCACTTGTGGATCTAGGGTTTTCTAGAGAAGACTTATACATTCATAGAGTTAGGGACATTGGCACCACCGTACGACAATAAAGGAATACAACGAGCCAATTAAAACAAGGATGTGACAATTTGACTAATCAATAAAAGATAACTAGGGAGTAAAGATAATCTAAGTGAACACATTTACCTATCATAAGAGTTACCACTTTTACTTTTCCATTTAGTAGTTTAATTTAGT
The DNA here is from genome assembly GCA_030686995.1 of Artemisia argyi. NCBI lineage: Eukaryota > Viridiplantae > Streptophyta > Magnoliopsida > Asterales > Asteraceae > Artemisia > Artemisia argyi. Next base: position 159,700,729 of record CM060697.1, on the reverse strand, counting down.
TCTAGTTAGTTTAATTAGTAGTTTTAAACACACAGTCTTCAAACCCCGAGATTTTTGGTTTATAAAAAAAAAAATAATAATAATCCTTAACCGTTGTACCTATGTTGTCATACATTTCAGACCTTCACAACACTATTCCTTTAAAGAACGATCAATCCCCCGTGTAAAATTCTCCCATCACCTACTCAATGACATTAAGCTCTTGTCTTTCAGTTAGATTACTTCCAGATGTAAAATTCTTGTTTAAATCGAATAGAGTGGTTTAATAACCCATGCCAATTATCTATCCCACCTTTTGTAACTTCTCGTCTAGCAACTTGCTAGTTTCTAATTCAGTTGTCATTCTAAAAAAACAAAGAGACGAGAGTGATTTACTCCACTATATACTTACGTGTAAAAAAATTACTCCATCTGTCTCAAAATATAAATCCATTTTAATTTTTTGAATCCAAATTTAACCTTAAATATTTTTGTTTTTATTTTATAATATGTGATGTAAAATATATAAATAAATTTTATTTTAAATATATTTTCATTGATATAATTTTAATCAAGTATTATATAATGTAAATAAAAATATTTAATATCAAAATTGAATTCAAAAAATTAAAATAGTCATATATTTTGGAACGAAAAGAGTACATGATATGGCATATGGAAGAAGTTTTAGATTGACAACCTTTCTTGCTTTTTCTCTATAATTTGATGTCAACTAGGGTTCAGAATTGGATTGAACGCTTTTGCAACCCTCATAATTTTCTATTTAATTACAGATATTTGTAAAATTATTTTGCTTCTATATTCTTGCCGAGTGATGATATATTTCCCATTACAAAGTCAATAAACCATTGAGAACGATAGTTGAAACATTATCCAAACGTCAAAAAGAAGTAAACCTAATTGACAAAACTAGATGGCTATTTAAGTTAAGATGTTTTAGTACGTTACTACGTTTAGCTAAAATCTTTAGACTTTATCAACAATTTTTCCTAATCGGTACACTTGGACTGATGGACATGGTTTTATGTTTTAACGACCATAATTGAATATACATTTGCCTTAGACCTTAGTAAATGATCACCTCAAAAACAAATCAATACTTGTAGCGTACAACATAATATTTGAATAATTAATGTCTAAGTTTAGTGGCTGAATGCATTATATATACTACTGTAATATATTGTATTTTGATACAATATAAGCTTGGCAATAATGTGGAAAAACTTCATGCAAATACGTGTTACGCAAGTGACATCATAAATTAATTATGCATGCAATTTGTATTACTATAATTAAATACGCAATCTAGAAACATATATTGTAACAATTAAAATATTAAGATTTGACCCTTACAGCACACCATTACGTTGCGTCATTATTGTAGTAGTTTAGTAATCGATATGATCATTATTTATTGTCTATATACTCCGTATATCTATCTCATGAGCCATGATAAATATATGCTCTACATAAATTATTTGGCACCGGGTGACATACCAGTTTCTAAGTTCTGCTTTCTAGGGTCACACACATTTTAATTTAATTGTAATTTTAATAGGGATGGCAAAAAAGTTCCGTATCCGATGGAGACCTGATCCCCAAATCAGATTTGACTGGAGAATCCCCGAGTTGATCGGGGTGGGAATGGGAATGAGAATTCCCTGAAATATTAAACCGAGGATGAAGTGGAGATGGGGATAACACAAATCCCCGAACCCGGCCCCGACCCCAATATTTATAGTGTATAATTATTTAAAGTTTATATGGTTTACGTTTATCTATACTCGATTAACTTGTATATGAACATGAACATATGTTTATGAGTATCGACATGTATGCTTATATGCAAACTAGTTATAATAACTGCGCATGCGCGGATTTTTTTTTTAAAATTTTTTCAAATCATATACTTTTATTTATTAAAAAATAAATAAATTACGCGGGTTTTTTTTTAATTTTTTTTTAATCATATGTTTTTATTTATTAAAAAATAAATAATTTAATATTTATTTTGTTTGATTTATGATTTTTAATTATAGTTTTTTATTATTAAAGATAATTATTTAAAAATTTTAATCCTATAGTTAATTGCATCTTATATATATTTTTTGTATTTATGATAAATATAAAATGTTACCTAATAAGAAGATAATTTTTTTTTTTAAATAATATTATTACTAAATAAGGTATGGTTTAGTTTTTTTGAAATGAAAAAGTCCCCACTTGGGGTTTTGTTTTATTATATAAAAGATGTGATATTTATTGGATCAAACACATTATGAATTGGAAGTATAAGTACCAATTACATATTACTTAACTATTTTGTCCGGATACACACATATGATACATATTGTTTTCATATTATATTTAGTGTTGCAATGTTTACGATGCTTTAAAGTTGAATTGAAATTGTAATTAATTTAACTATGTGTGCTGTACATTTGTTGAGGTACTTTATTAGTCAAAATTCTTTAAATTTTCGACGAGTTTGTGGAATTTTTATGTTATTTCATAAGGGTGGAGAATTCCTAAATCCCCACGGGGATCCCCGATCTTCATTGGGATGCGGATGGGGATGTAAAGCAATTCCCCATTGGGGATGGGGATGGAGAGCGAAAAACGGGGATGGGGATGGCAAGTACAATCCCCGACATTCCCCGCTCCGTTGCCATCCATAAATTGTAATGTTCTTTAAATTTTATTTTAGTTTAAATTTTAATTTTAGTTATAAATACATGCAATTAATTTGTAATATTCACCATTTGTGTTTTTCTGAAAATTTACATAAACAGTCTTTGAGGTAATGAGGTTTATCTCTCACGTTGTGTTCTCGAGTTAAGTTCATAAAAGAAAAGAAGAGAATATATATGAGAGAAAAGAAAGGAAGAGAACTACTTCTCTTCCTTCCTCTTCTTCCAAAGTTGGGCGGAACATTTTTTGGGTAAAAGGGTTACCCAAAAATCTAGGCGGAACATTTTATACAAAAAAAAAACACTACATCTTCCTTCTTCTTCCTTCTATTTCTTTTACTTTCTTCCCCATAAAAAATCTTGAGAACACAACATCTTTCAATTTCTTTCCAATTCTTTTCCTTTCTATTGTATCTCAATCTCAAGAACACGAGGCCATTGCAAAACCTGTCATTGCAAAACCAGCCTCAGAACACCAAACACGTAACAGAAATTCGTGCACTAGGAGTGACCATGCAAAATTATGGTGTATGCTATGTTTAGTTGGCAAAACGGGTGGGCTATAGGCGGGCACGGGCTACGGGCTATAGGCTAAACGGGCAAGGGCTAAACGGGCACGGGCTAAACGGGCGTGGGCCAAACGGGAGCATGGTATAGGAATCACTTTGGAAAAGACCTAAAACAACAAAAAAAATTCTTCAAACGTAATAACTCATTTATATTTAAGTAACTAAATATACTATATCTGTAAGTTTTTCATAAAAACAATTTAATGTTCTCGAACTAAGAGAAAAACATTGCTCATTATTTCTAAATGAGCAATATATGCCTAAAAAAAAAAAACTCCAAATGTACCCAAATCTATTAAAAATTCGCCTATTATTTTAGACACAAATTGCCACCTTTAATTGCTATGAGTTGGGCCATTCTTGAGCTTTTTCATTTTTAGTCTATATCCAGAATAATACTTTTCACCAATAAAACGATAATAGCAGATTAGTAGCTACAAGGCCCGATGACTTTTTAACATTGGCCCAACTCCTGAACTCCATTCGACTATTCGCAGACCACATATTTAATTTAGAAACCCAAATTAGCAGATACGTAGCCCAAATAAGGACCAAACATGGTTTTGTCATGTGTGCATCTTCAGAATCTTCTACCTTTTAAACCATCCTTCGCTTAAATTCTACCGTTAGTATCCGTAAAAAGGGAGCATTTCATATTTCTCAACTTAAATATTCAAATGTTATATTTGCTTAAAGCAACTTAAATATTAAAATGTTATATTTGCTTAAAGTATAACCTTTTAATGCATGGATTTACAATGTATTTTAGCATACATTGAGTAAATATGGCAAATATAGATTCACCTTTGTTTACAACTAGATACACTTAGCTTTATCAGCCATTTTACTTCTTATTATCTAAGTGAGTATTTAACTTGATCCAATTAAAATAAACTCATATACATGTAATCAATTTGATTATTCAATTTGGTTCTTGGAATGTTTGGCTTTTGTGATTTATTTTTTATTTTATTTTTTTGAACAATGGTTTTATTGCTAGGGAAGGTGTTTAAATTATCGGTGTGTTATTGGTAGGATGATAAGGTGGCAATGAGGTGACGCACGGCTAATAGTTATTCGTCCTTGATGCACCTAGCTCTCTTATTGTAGTTCACAAACATATTTCTTAATGTATAAGAGCAAAAGATATGGTAATGTGGGTGGCTTGTTTTGGGTTTATTAACGCCGTTAAAGGCCGCACCACTGCACAATGGGTTGCTTGCGTAATAACTTGATTTAATACAATGGCGGGAGCCACAACTTGAGAGGAGGGTGTTTTTGTGTTTTTTATTTCTTTTTAAAATTGTAAAATTTTGTATTTGTGTTGTGTGTGTTTTTGTGAGTGCTTTTGATTGTGTTTTTTAACATGGGCAAGTGGTGGTTTGTTTTTTTTTTTTTTTTTTTTTTTTTTTTTTTTTTAATAAGAATGTTTCATTTTAGTTATAGCCCCAAAAGTATAAAAAAAAGTTGTATAATAATAAAAGTTTGGTATGTAATAATCAATTTTAATATTAATGTATATGTATTTTTAAGGGTAAATTGCAAAAATGGTCCTTAACGTTTCACGAATTTGCAAAAACGGGACCGAGACAAAAAGTAGCGCAAAAAAGACACCAACGTTTCACATTTTTGCAAAATCGCCACTGAGAGGCCTTTTCCGTTAACTTCCGTTAGTTTTCCTCTTTAAGTGCACTGAAATGACTAATATACCCTCGTCTTCTTCCCCATTTGAATTTTTTTTTAATTTATATTTAACTTTAATAAAAAATGAAGAACATCAAGAGCAAAAACCCAGCCATTCAAATCAAAACCCAGATCCAACAATATATAACTAACATTCTTTTCCTTAATCTCATAATCCATAATACTTTAAACTGAGGAGGGTCAACCATGAATTGGTGGAGCTCATCCAGAAAGAAGCAGCTAAAGATGCACAGTTTAGAACCCAATTTGGGACACGATGGACCAGGCCTTAATTGTTGAACTCATCAAGGACAGGAACAAGCCTGATATATTTCATGGGGCCCGTTTGTGATGACGAGTTAACACATTTTATCCAATTATTAAAAAATTAATTATGTATTTGTTATGACTACGAAAACAATATGTTGCACAATGATATTTTAAGTTCTTAAACATAATTGCCTTTCTGCCTCCTTATCTGACTTTATGGTTTACAGGAATGTCTCCAAGCTCCAACTGTCCCCCTGCTAGTTTTGACAATGAGAAAAAAGTATACAATCTGCAACGAGAAAATTATGTCGTTAATAATGATTGATACCTGAGGTGTTATTACAGGGCTGTCACAACAACCACGGCTGTTGAAAACCACAACACGCCATCCCTTGTTTCTTGCTCTTGATAGCATATGCTTTATGTATGACTCCCCACTTCCACCTGTCAATCCTGCCTGCAACCATCCATCATTTCATTAAGTAATACTGGACTTAAATTCTAAACAACTACATCATTCACTCGACAAATTCAATACATTGATTTAGAATGTCGTTTTGGCTTATGTTAAATACGTAATAACCAAAAAATACAACAAAATTTTAATAGCTAAAGAAAATATTGAATGGGTCATACGGGTAGAAAATCACCAAAGCTTATTTTATCTCTAACAAGTAAAACAATATATATTCAAAGAATAGGAGACTTGGGAGACAAGCTGTGATCATCACCAGCAACCCAATCAAGGGAGACGACACCATTGTCTTTGGTCCTGATACACTCACGTCGGAATCTGACATATGGGGTTGACCTTAGTTTATTGGCAAAGATAGTTTCCACATGGGCGTTGGAACAAAACAAAGGATATGGATCATAAGGACGGTCCAGAGTTGTGAAACCTGGAAGAAATGAATCCAGAGCTCCACCGCTGACGTCGAGAGAAGGGTGGACAGACATGGCTGCAGTGATGATGGTTTAAGGTTATGAAAATGTTGGAGTGTGTAATACAACAAAAGATGGTGTGATAAATTATGCATGTGTTAAAACATGATCATCTTTTATCAGATCATGAAATAAGCTATTAGTGGTTCAACAACTAAGGCCTGGTCTATCGTGTCCCAAATTGGGTTCTAAACTGTGCATCTTCAGTTGCTTCTTTCTGGATGAGCTCCACTAATTCATGGTTGACCCTCCTCAGTTTAAAGTATTATGAATTATGAGATTAAGGAAAAGAATGTTAGTTATATATTGTTGGATCTGGGTTTTGATTTGAATGCCTAGGATTTTGCTCTTGATGTTCTTCATTTTTTATTAAAGTTAAATATAAATTAAAAAGAAATTCAAATGGGGAAGAAGACGAGGGTATATTAGTCATTTCAGTGCACTTAAAGAGGAAAACTAACGGAAGTTAACGGAAAAGGCCTCTCAATGGCGATTTTGCAAAAATGTGGAACGTTGGTGTCTTTTTTGCGCTACTTTTTATCTCGGTCCCGTTTTTGCAAATTCATGGAACGTTAAAGATCATTTTTGCAATTTACCCTATTTTTAATTAAATGTATTTATTTAAAATCAAATAGAAAATGAAAAATAATTGTGAGTCTTTAAAAGGGTTTTTTTACTTGAATTATAAGGAGTGATGATAAATGCTAAAAGCTAAAAATGTGAGATAGTACTTTTAAAATTTATTTAACAAAAGATTGTATTTTAAAATTTATTTAACAAAAGATAGTACTTTTACATAAACTATATAGTTTTTATCCATTCGAGTGTTGTCGCGCTTCATATAAATCCAAGTACTAAAACTTATGGTTATTAAGAATGTGAGGATGAAAACATTTTGTTTCACCAATAATAGAAGTCCATAACTAAAAACGTATACCTTTACCTAATGTGTGGAGAACATAGATATTCCAATTACATATTTGCATAAATCACTCACTACTCATAGAATAAGGAGAGACTGATCATGTATAAACTTAGTCCACAGGGTAGGCATTTCCATATGTTCCGTTTAGCAATCTCAATGTCTTGTCTACAATTATGCGTGACAATTTACTATTTTCTCAAATCATAAAACGTTTCCACCATATATAGAACGAGCGTAGTAGGCCGCGCGTTGCCACGTGAGTGCTTTGCGGTTTTTTTTTTCCTCCTCCCATTTTTTGGCTAATCTTGGTATAAAGTTTGCATTCCAAAGTCAAACAATAACACTGTGTTTTTTGAGAACATATATACTTTGTATATCTTTTGCTAATAATATTCTTTCCAACATAGAAAGGTAAAATATAAAAGGGAAACATTTTTAGTTGGTAACAAAATATGTTTAACTTATTCAACTTACAAACAAAATCTGGCCTTCAACACAAATATAGTTACAAAGTAGTATTTAAAACTTACACCAAAATTGTACATCAGCAACAAAAGAACATATCGTTGGCAGCTTGTTAAAAACCCAATTTTGCAGCAGCCTCAAACACCACTTAAATGACCCAAAAAAAAAACGTTTACAGAACCAAATGGCCATTTCAAACTGGAAACTTGTAGCAGCAAGAAAATATACACATTCGATCATTGTGACCATCAATAAGAAATTCGCAATTTTTTAAGTCAACTCTGATATGTAATTCAAACAATATCTACTCTTCCAGTACAATCTGCAATCAAATTTGAAAATCTCACGATCTTTATCTACCAGATAGTCACGAACCCCTTAAATATTGCACGTGAATAAGCATATAGTAGCATTTACGTACCAAGTTTCTCAGTGAGGTCTCATTGTATTGAGGATCTACGTCAACAATTGGACCAAAACTTGTTGCAACGATGTTTGCTCGTAGACCTATTAAACGAAAACAAAGAAATGATTAGCAAACAATTATAAAGTTGGATAATTGAAGTGTGTCAAAGATAAATTCATTTATCCGTTGTGGCATTTATAGTATCTTTGCCCTTTTCAATATCTATTAAAGATAATATGGTTTTCATCTCACTGATTGGAGTTGTGATTTAAATGATTAGAAAAACCATATTAAGATTATAAGTGGCTTTATTTCGAAAGGCAAAACATGCTGAACTGATATATTTATCTCTATATTACATAGAAATCAAAGTTATACCATTGTCGCCATATTGGCTAACAAATAGTAAAACAATACATTTAGTTGCAAGGAAGCAAAGAAAATGCCTACAAATTGGCCTTACAAAGTTGCAAATAAATTTTGATACAAAACATATGCATGTAGTCCTTCCATTCCAGAACACCGTCTACTATGGTAATGCTAGCTAGTTTCATGTCCAAAAAAAGTGCCACTTATGTTAAAAAGCTACTTAGCTGAAATATTTCTAATAGAATGCCAATTGTAGAACTGACAAAAAAAGAAAATGTAGTAATCAAGGCAGACAATTTTGGAGGATGTCAAAAAGGTGAAGGTTCATACATATCTATGTAGGCAAATGTGGCATTAAGACATGGTAATAGTGCCAGGTCATAGTGAATCGATCGACCTAAATAATCTTTATTAAAGTCCGTAAGTCATCTTTTTGAAGTTTTAGCAGGTGAAAGATAATTCGTCTAGACTGTTGCAATCTGTACTAAAGTAACCCGCTTTGACCTTGTACCCAGCCCCGTGTGACCTGCCCATCCTTTCAATTTTCACCTCTACATATTTGCGCTGTGTCGCGGACTCAGATTAGTAAGATTTGTTACACTACTAATCTCTAATCATCTAAGACAATAACACTATACAAAATAGAAGTGACTACATATTTTTGAAGCAAAACTTTTATACATAGTCAGAGTGGTGATTGTTGGTCCATTGCTACTGACTATATCTAACTTTCGTTTTCATAACGTAAATAACCTGTAAATAACTGAGAAAAAATTCATGACCAAAGGGGTGTTTATTTAAGTTTACTTACTGGAAACATAGGCCTATTTTTTTCTAAACTAATTATACCATAATAAGCTTATGAGCTGATTTTGTACGTATTCTTGGTGTATCAAAGAGTTGCAAGACGTTACAAACAGGAACTAACCTGCATCGGTTTCACTTTTTCATCGTTAATTCTCCCTCCTCAAACAAAAGATTTCAACCCAGATGCGGAATCCCCATGAAACGACTCAATAAACTGAAAACATATACAGGCTGTTTTAGAAATAGTCATCAACATAAATATAATATTTTTATTTATTAAGTTCGCTTTAAGAATGAGACTAAATATACAACCCTGCATGAGCTTCATAAACATCCAAAAAGGTCGTACCTTCTTCTCAAAGATGTTTCTGAAAGGCGTTTGCTTCCGTGGAATTGAGAAAGTAATTAAGAAAACCCAGAATTTGTCACATAAACCCTAAAGGCTATCTGTCTACTTGGTTCTGGTTGTAGGACTTTCGCTTTGGGCTTTGCTCTTTGTTCCTCATACATTCCTTGAACTGCGGCCCTGAAATTTACATATAAAAAGTTTTGATTTTGTATGAGCAAGCATCCTATTTGTCCAAAACTGATTATATGATCAGAAGACCACTTTCAACTAGGAAACACCAAACACACCTATAAAAGAGTGCAAAAGGCGTAATCTCGTACCTTGATTCATCAGTGGTAACACAACTCCAGAGCTAATTTTCAGATTCATTCGCCTCAAATGGTTGAAAACTTTAAATTGAGCACTGTAATGTTGTGTCAAAAGCTTTTATGTCATCCTTAATGTACTTTAGATTATTCTGTGCCTACAATAATAATGAGCATAAAGATTCAACATTCATCACATAATGCAGTCAGTTAAGTATATCATTACAGTGCTCAATTTGAATATTACAACAATAGCTTTTTGTTTGCATTTTCAAGAGAAATTTTACAACAATAAACACTGTGTTACCAAATCATTAGAACCTGCACACGCCCAAATATAATTGAAACTAACCATATCTCGTTCACCTATAATAGCAACGCACGACTAAAAGTAATCCTTAACAGATCAATGCCATATTACCACCCATAGCAAATAAGTAAACAAAAGTCAAAAGATATGCAAATATTGGGCCTATGAATATAGTTCAAGCAGTTGTAATATCCAAAATACGTCATTCGTATCTGTCACATAATGAAATGAGTACGAAAGTGGCAAAATAACGTACCAAAAATGATTGAAATCATCAACACTGGGAGTAGTCTCGGGTAGTGTTTTGGTTGGTTGGGTTTTCTGAGGTAGATAGTATGGGAGCTGGAGTTTGCTCCATTAACCACTTAAAAGTCCCTTCATCCCTACAAATAATGAATTAAGAAACAGTTAGGTAAAACAATATATGTCTTTGTGTTTCTTTTCTATTTTGAGTTTTAGCTTTTGTTTTTCAGTTGGTGCATATGTTTTCGCAATTAATGGATGACATCCATTGTCAGCTCATAAGTTCATTTTACTATGCTCACCTTAAACCATTGAACCTCATGTTGCATCTGCAAATATGCATCTGTGAGTCTGTCACCGCATTTAGTCGATGAGAGGGTGGCAGCTTTGCAGCTATATATAATGCATTCTCATTTTCAGCATTTGGGAACCATCTCATCGAAACCAACTGAGTAGTAATAAATCACCTGCACATATAATATATATCATATTCAAAAATTAACATGATGCAAATTAACATTGTAGCACTATGTTAAAACGAAGAGTAATTGACTTGAATCAACTTTTATTAATAGAAATCATACCCCTACATTACCCCTCGCTTAATGGATAAGCTCTTCAACATTATCGTTTTAGCCATTCTTCTCAAACCCCCTAAATAAGTTCAAATACATACTTATAATATTGCGGTCACAATAAAGAAGTAATGCATGTATCTTGCGTAAGGTTAGCAAACCTGATATTAGCGTCAAGTTTCCATGATAGTGCGAAGTTGTACTGAAAACGGGAGCGACTGCTTGAAAAAAATATATATTACATATATGCACACATAATAAAAAAAATGCTCATACAAATCTTTTAAACTAAAAATGAGTTTATGAGCTTGACCCTTAGTAATCTAACTTTTTGACGGTGAAATTACCTTTGAGGGTACAAACTGCGTTGCGACACCACAATCGACCATTTAAAGTCCATTCAATCGTACTCCAATAAGTGTGACATATTCACCTAAATATCCCAATAACACATAAGTTAAATTTCATAAACAAAAAAATAGCATATTGAACAAAAGGTATATATCTACGACAAAAGGAAACTACCAAAATAGACTGATGTCATGACAGGAAATAAGATGCACCAACAACAACTGAAAGATATCCTATTGATCCTTCCAGCATAGCAAATATTGCATTTCTTGTGAGAAGTGTGAATGCTGCATTCATCGATAATCCAATTCAAAAAACACATAAGCAAATTAAATTAACAAAAGGGTACTTACACACAAACTCGAACAAAAAAACCTGGAAAAAAAAACCCTGGAAAGTGCCTCAAGAACAACAACAATGCTACAATTATCACTTATTACAAATTTAGGACGACAGTTTCCTTTACCATTTATATCATCATAAAAAGGCCTTGCAGTCAATTTTAGCAAAGGTAGAAAACCTGACCAATCAAAGTTCCTGCCCTTTCAAGCCCGAGGAACATGTGGCACCATAAGCTTAAGTAAGCAAACCTGTAAGGGGCCATAAGCTATAATTGATTCCTAAACGCGCTACTTAAATACCTACTATGTAAAATCAAATTGTAAAGTAATACACCAACACATGCTAAAAATACTAAAACAACCTACGAATAAATCCAAATTAACACTTTCAAGGAAAAAAAATGGAAGTACCTGGAATACAAAAATGGTGCCTAATTACGGGAGTCCACAACAATGAAATCCTCAATAAAACCTGCACAAAACATTAATGCGAGAAAGGATGCAACTTTTTAATGTAAACAAAAAGTTGCAACTTCACTACTCTTAACCTAGACATTTCATCAAACATATTATACGCATAGCCCAAAATTGTAATCACCACCAAAACTAAAACCACTAAACTAATTATGATTCATATATTGATTCATACAACAATCTAAAACCCAAACCCAATCGAAAGTAAATGACTTACCTTCACATATCAATCAAAGTGACACAATCGTATGCAATAGAGAGAGAGAGATGCGTGGTTTGGCAGAAAACCCACCGAATACGACTTGTAGGGGGAAAAAATACCCTACCCATTGGCCCGTGTGATGTGTGTGTGATTTGGGATTTGTGGATGTGGAAGAATCTAGGGTTTCAGTGTTATTTGAATGTCAGCGTTCCTTTTTTTTTTTTTTTTTTTTTTTTAGAATAGATTAATCTGGAAGGATTAGGAGATTTTTGGGCCTCATAAAGAAAGAATATGGGTACTGTTATTCAACTGTATGGCTACTGTTATTCCAACCGTTCTGTACAACAATATGGAGCATGTTTTACTGTTATTCCAACTGTTTCTTACAATATTTTGAAGCACCCAAATCCTGGGCTTTAGATATATACAATAATTACACGACTGGGTAACTGCGTTCAAGATAGAAATGTAATGTTTTAAATGTATAACATATAGATAGATCAAAAGTGTAACGGACTAGTGCTTATCTTCTAATTCACTATGTTAATTCAAGCTAAATGGCTTCAAACAGAACAATTGTCCATCTACCAGAAACAAAAATAGTGATATATTTATTTTGTCTAAAAATAAGCAAGTTGCTTGATATATTATTTTGTTAGTCTTAAAAAAAAAAAAAAAAAAAAAAAAAAAAAAAAAAACTATAGTGATATATTTATTTTGTCTAAAAATAAGCAAGTTGCTTGATATATTATTTTGTTAGTCATAAAAAAAAATAAGCAAGTTGCTTGATATATTAAAGAAATTTTAAATTACTATCTTTTGTTAAATTAATTTTAAAAACAGTGTGGTCATATAAAAAAACTCATGAGGGATACCCTTTGCTATAAATAATATCAATAATCCTGAGTTACTTGTAAACTACTATCATTTAGAGTAGTAGAGAAATGGAAGGCCAAGAAAGAGACCAGATCCCTCTTTTAACCCGTTACAAAATGGGTAATTTTCATCTTGCCCACAGGTACAGTATTAACTGTATTTTCTTTGTTTTCTGAATTAATTTGCAGTTACCTGTAGATTATAGTGGTGTAAAATCCAAACATTTGGGCAGGTACCTTAAAAGTTGACTTTCTGTTTATTTGAAATTTTGCAGGATTGTGTTGGCACCAATGACTAGATTTAGATCTTATGACAGTCTTCCTCAACCGCATGCTATCTTATATTACACTCAAAGAACCACCAAAGGGGGCTTTCTGATTTCTGAAGCAACTATAATATCTCATGCTGCCCAAGGGTACTATGTGATTGCCTTAAAACATATTTGTGTCTATATTTTTTAAGCATGTTTTACTACTTTATAATGAGAACTTCCTAGATGGTAATTTACAGTTATGACTGAATTTGTTGCTTATTAAGTAGCTATTTTTGTTTGGCATAAGTTTTAAGAATTCTCCTGGGATATGGTCAAAAGAACACATTGATGCCTGGAAACCCATTGTGGATGCTGTTCATGCAAAAGGCGGCATCTTCTTTTGTCAACTCTGGCATCCCGGGAGAGTCTCCGTACAAAGTATATTTTTTTCATCATCTTCTATCAAAAATTCAATGCTTCCCTATTTAAGAAGTTGCAGATGGTACATTATCTTTTAGCGTTTTGTGTCATACTCTGGTTATCTGATTCTAAGCGCAGGTTTTGAGCCAAATGCTGGACAGCCACCAGTTTCATCAACAGATAAGCCATGTAGTCCTATGATCGATAGCAACGGTAAGGTTCTGTTTGAATTTCTACCTCCTCGGAGACTAAATAGTGATGAAATCCCTGCACTAGCTAATGATTTCAGAATTGCAGCACGAAATGCAATGGAAGCTGGTAAGTCAAGAAGAGTTTATCCAAATTATTTTCGTTTTCAGTTCATACAAAAAAATCTAATATTAGATATACAGGATTTGATGGGGTCGAAATCCATGCAGCTAATGGCTATCTAGTTGAGCAGTTTCTGAAGGATGAAGTCAATGATCGAACCGACAAGTATGGAGGTTCGTTAGAAAACCGTTGCAGATTTCCTCTTGAAATAATAGAAAGCGTCACAAGTGAGGTTGGAGCTGATAAAGTTGGCATCCGGCTCTCGCCATTTGCAAATCACATGGACTCGCGAGATTCAAACCCAGAAGCTTTAGGTCTTTACATGGCTAGATCACTAAATAAATACGGGATTCTATATTGCCACATGGTGGAGCCTAGGATGAAAACTGCAGAAGAGCGAAGTGATGAATGTGCACTCAGTTTGGGACCAATGAGACAGGCTTTTAATGGTACTTTCATTGTGGCTGGAGGGTACGAGAGGGAGGATGGTAACAATGCTATAGCCAAAAAAAATGCTGATCTTGTAGCATATGGTCGTCCGTTCTTGGCTAACCCCGATTTGCCTAAAAGATTTGAGCTAGATGCTCCACTAAATAAGCATAAAAGAGACACATTTTATACACAGGATCCTGTTGTTGGCTACACCGACTATCCGTTTCTTGAAAGAACAATTTGAGTTTCAAGATTTTAAGAAAGACTTGATTGAAAGTGTGGTTTTATATTGAAAGTGTATTTACATGTATCAAATATACGATACCATAGTTCAATTTATGTTTGTATTTGCTTTTCTTTAACAAAATATTCGACTTGTACTGAAACAAACTTATGATATATGAGTTGACCATCTAATGGTATGAAACTAATGATGTTCATGCTTACCAAATTCCTACCAATAAATAGGTAAGGGGTGACATCAAGGGTAGGTGTCGAGAACATATCTGCATTTTACACCCTTGAGCTTTTGAAATACTACGCAAAATGATGCTGAAGCTTCGTGCTTCTCATTTTAAAAGTCGCACGACAAATACAACCTAACATTTATGCGGGGAGTATTTGAGGACCATGACATATATCTTGCTGGTTGCAACCAATGACTGAAACAGAGCCTGAACACAAGTATGCTATACATCCATTGGAGGACCCAACATTGAGATAGCGTATGGCAATCATGTTGCTTATCATTCATTATACATTGTTCTTTTGATTATTGACATATAACAACAATCCTAGTACTTACAAATCATGACAACGACCATACTAGAGAGCCAGCCATGTACTTTAAGCTAACTTACCTTTTCTAACAACCTCCACCATCGGGCTCGATTGAACTTAAAAGGCCATTGCCTCTCAACTGAGTGCAATGCTCTTCTGCATCTGGCTGTCCACAAACAATCACTACAGAGAGACCATTGATGTGTGCCTCTTGCATAATATTAACTGCATTGTCGACGGTCATTCCAGGTATAACCTTCATTAGCACCTGCACAACATACTCCCTCTTGTTGTAGTTGTCGTTGTGTAGCATCACACGATAAGGTGAGGCCATTTTCTTTGATTTCCTGTAACAAATAGGAGACCCGTCTTTTTTAGAATGTTTTCACCTTCGCATAAGTTTGAAGCTTGAATAGAAAAAAACATTATTATGACAATCAACATACGAAACCAAACAGAAATTCAGTCAAGTGTATCCATACATGCTAAAAAAGAAACCTCAAATAAGTCAATAACACACGAAGAAATAAAGTAGGCCAAAATGGGTATCAAAGTTGTTTCTCAAAGTGTGTGCTTCTAAAATGATGTTGAATTCACCCACTATCATCTTGGTTGTTAGGTAACGGGAATGATATAATATAGTGAAACGAACAAGCGAGCTAGTCATCTAAAATGGGCATTTTTCGTATTAGGTACTACACCTGCATTTGGATATTGGGTATGAGAAATTATTAACCTTTTACTTCATGCCATTGATGTACATGTGATAAAAAAAAAAAAAAAAAAAAAAAAAGACAGAACAAACTATGGGTCTATCCCACAGTACTATGCAATTAGTATCTTTTTTTATCAGGTGCTTATAAACCATCACCATCTTACTTAATCTAAATACTAAAATACAGACATGTCGTCTGTCCAGGCACGGCCTCAAACCCTTAGATGAATATGGATGCCATATCCTCCCGATAAATGTTAAAAAGTTGAAACTATAAGAACAAGATAAACCACAATTTTACACACTAGACTTTCTTGCAATATTAAGCTATAAACTGATGCCCTTACTTTAAGTCAAACTCTGACTCCCGTCCAGGAGTTGTTTTCTCTATTACTGGCTTGTCCAGTACCCCACCACCCTTTTCGAGCCTCGGGGGTGCCATTGTCATAACGGTGATCCATTTTGTGCTTTGTTTATGAAGCAAGTACTTGTCCCCTGTAATAAGACACATAACCAAAAACAAAAGTCATAAATGTTACTGACGTTGCAAAGTTCTTGAACAGTATAACTTCAGAGAATAACGATTAATGTGCACGTCACTTGCACGCAAGAGTACACATGTTTAGTTATTGTATAAAGCTCATACAAGCGTTGTGTCATGAAAATAGAATCATAGCCATTAGCCAGCACACGAGGGCCTTGTAATAAACAAAGACACATGATGCTTTGCAGAGTAATTCATAAGGTCGAAATATATGCTTCGGTGATATCAATTAATCTTGCAACTAAACACTCTAGAGAGTGCGTTTAGTTGGGGGAAAATTTCTTAATTTTCTATTTTCAGTTTTGTAAAAAAATAACGGCGGGGATTAAATTTTCCGTAAAACGTAGAAAACACGTTCATGTGACACTGTTTTCTGTTTTGAAGAAAAGAAGGGGCGTTACAAGGGTAACAAAGAAAAAAAAAAGTGTTTTGTAGTTTCCCTTAACCCTTGTTAAGACGGGAAAAGTTTGATTGGAACGCAATCTCTATTTTCCTTATTTTGTAGAAAAGTGTTTCCTTTCAACTAAACGCACCCTCTGTGTTATGCACATCAGAATACAACAGAGATGTTGCTTTTCCAAATATCTTCTACCGCTTGTGCTTTAACAACAAGATGGTTTGCCAAATGCAGATACAATCTCGTATTATTCATCAAATTAGAATTTACATAGTGGTTGAAGGCAAACGAGCAACAATCTCGTATACGATTCGAGACTACTGTCTATCATTATACATACTTAATTTGTGCAAATGAATATATATCATCAAGCATAAAATCCTAGGAGTCCCAATCTAGCAATTGCAAAGGTAGTTGTTTGTTCTGATATAGATAACTGAACCGTCAATTTAACTTAATTCACCTCATCTCATAAACCCAAATCTAGTACATCGATATATTCAATAGAAAGGGAATTGAATATCCAAAACCCAATCTACTTGGGATGAGAAAATCATATTAATTTAAAGAATAAAAAAAGAAGTACCTGACGATTTGGAGGGAAGAAGAGGATGATTAGGGGAAGGAGCGAGTCGACCGGAGATGGCGGTCTCCATTTGCCTCTGATGATGAATAATACCAAATCTTTTTTCTCTCCACACACTCTCTTTCTCTTTGCTCCTTAAAAATAAACCAAATCTTTTTTTATTCTTACAAACTCACCATGCTTCTTGTGGCCCTCAACTCATTTCAGTTACTTTTATTATTATTATTATTATTATTATTATTATTATTATTTTTTTTTTTTAATAATAAATCATCACTTTATTGAAAAACAAATAGGATTTTACAAGAAATTAGTGGGGAGCCGAGATACTAACTGAGCCCCACACCTCTAGCTACAGCAAAACCAATCCTACTAAAAATATGTGGAGCAGCACGTGCTCTAATGTCTTGGGTCATAGAGAATCGTCTAATGCGCTTTAATAAAGTCACTGCATCCTTTTCAAGTTCTCCAAAAGAAGAGAATGAAAAGGGGAGGAACCCATATCCGATATCAGCGCATTTAGCTGCGTACTTGACACGTTTACGTTGTGCGGCCTCAATAACCGCCCGACCGGGCATAAAATCAACCATACACGAACGCGTCAAAGGTGATGATCCTGTAAGGTCAACACAAACATCAAGGCCACCATCCCAAGAATAAAGTAACATATCGGCCGGACGTAAGGTTATTTCCCTTTCTCCACGAAGCCCAATATCCACCTCCTTATTATTATTATTATTATTATTATTATTATTATTATTATTATTATTATTATTATTATTATTATTATTATTTTCTTTGTTCTAAATTGATTATCCATATTTAAATTAATTGTTTACTTTTGTAAATAGATAGTAAATTTAGATCAAGTTATTAACATTACGCTCACTTAAATTTATTATTACAGACTTTAAAAAAGTTATAAATTATAATTAGTTAGCGATAAAATTATCATTCTGCAAAACTAAAAAACAGAAAAATATAACTATGATTTTTTTCTTTTTAAAATTTTTTGTTAATGAATAATTATACGTAAAAAGTATTATTTTATTTATATATTTATTTTAATGTTGTTTTTAAAATATGCATGCATTTAAAATTTGTTTTAATTTAGTTTGATTTAGAGTAGTTATATGTAAGTTGGTAGTTTATTATAAGTATTATTGTACTAACAGTTATAGCAAGTTATAATATGTTAGAGCATCCACAATGGGTAAAGCTTTTAAAAGCTTTTTACTATTTTAAAAAGTCATTTTATGAAGTTTTTTGCATTGCTTCAAAAGCTTTTTGAAAAGCTTTTCTTCAAAGACTTGGTGAACCTCAAGTCTTTGCTCAAAGCTTTAGTCATTAAATGCATTTTGCATTAAATGCATTAAATGTAAAAAGTCTTTAAAGGTTTTTCCATTATAGATGCTCTTATACATGGCTTAAGACTATATTTAATAGAATCTTAATCCAATTTTTATCGGTGTGAAAATATATGTTTGTATGAAACACATATAATTTTTTTCATATTATAAAGTGTGTTTGTATGAGTTTATGTGATTTTAGACTATATTATAGTATACTTATCTTTTATGTATTAGTTTCAACTTAATTTCATGTTTGTAAATTAAAATTTTCATCTTTGAACCATAATGAAATAGTATTGTCCGCGCGTTGAAGCGAATGCGAAAACCTTATTTTGTAACTACGAAACAAAGTTTTAAACATGATATGATTTTTCATAATAATAATATGATTTTTCTTAAATGATGTAAATAAGTAAAAACATACAGTTTAATAAGTTTTAAGGTTAATTTGTTCTTTACTAGATTAAGAGGGTGTTAAAATGTAAAACTTTATAGGTTTATAAGCTAATTTGTTATTTTAGTAACCCAAAAGAGATAATGTAAAATGATTAAAAATGCAAAAGATTAGAAGTATAAAATTAGGTGCCGTTTGATTGGGGTGATTTGGGTGGGTTTTGATTTGTGTGACAAAATTTTATTGTTTGGTTGAAGGTTTAGACTTGAAATAGTGCTAGGGCCCACAAAACCCAAAGGAGTCAAGGGTGGTAGGATTTGGGTGGGTTTTCATTAATTATGATTCTCTCTTTCATATTCACAGTTTTAATCTCTCTATCTCTTACACACACATACACATTTTTAATTATTAAATAATAATTTTAATTTTAATTTTATATTAAAAAAAAAAATTTCTCTGACCTCAAACCCAAATTCAAATCCAAATTCTAAACAAACTCCAAATCCTAATCCTAAACCCACCTACAAACTAAACGGGCCCTTAATGGGTTTAGAAAATGATTTAATACTTTGCTTAAACTTGCGGCGCCTTGTTTTTGACAATTATCAACTTGGTATTGTAGATTAAGGTCCAAAGAGTTGAGGATGGGGAAATGAAAATTAATTCATTTCTTATGTTTGGTACCTCAAAAAAATAAAAAAATTGAGAATTGTAACTCTTAGGATTTGGTTCTTTTGTATTTTGTGGAGAGTTGTTTCTCATCTTTTTGGTAAAGAAATGAATTTTTTCCACAACTAAATAATAATAATAATAATAATAATAATAATAATAATAATAATAATAATAATAATAATAATAATAATAATAATAATAATAATAAGGCGTGCAACAAGGTGATTCACTTGGACTTTTGCTTTTTTTTCTTTAGTGTTGCATCCTTTGGTATGCAAGATTAGAGACTCCTTTAGTCTTTCTCTTCAAGCTTGGTATCTGGATGTTGGCATTATTATTGGCGATACTTTGGTTGTGGGGAGGTTTTAGAGCTTATCATGGTGGATTGACCTCATTGTGGTTTGCACCTCAATATTGATAAAACTGAAGTTTTTTGGCCTAATGAAGTTCCTAGAAGTAGGCATGTGGGTGTTTCCCCCCTAATATTGTCCGACCTTTGCACGGTGTTAAATTATTGGGTAGGCCCGTTAGTGTGGACTTTGATTTTAGTAGTGAGCTTGTTATGAAAAGGGTTGCCAAAACCATTGAGCTTATGGGTGCTATTGCTAAAATTAATGATTCTCAATGTGAGTTGTTGCTTCTTCGTGCTTGTGCCAGTATTTCCAAATTATATTTTGCTATGCGCACTTGTTCTCCCCGAGTCTTTAAGCGTGCTCAGATTTCATTTGATTTGGCTCTTCGTTCTACTCTAGAGCGTATTGTAACTTCTTCAGGACCTGGTTTTGGTGATCGGCAATGGAGGCTTGCTACCTTACCCTTTGCATTCAGGGGGCTTGATGTTTATTTTGCAGGTGACGTCTTGAACTATACATTTCTTGCATCTAGACTTCAATCTGCTAGCATACAGACTAAGTTGCTTCGACATTCTGGTATCGTAAATTTTGGGTCTTCCTTTGATGATCCTTTGTGTACTTTTAATGTAAAAATGGAGATTGACCTT
The DNA here is from genome assembly GCA_030686995.1 of Artemisia argyi. Classification (NCBI taxonomy): domain Eukaryota; kingdom Viridiplantae; phylum Streptophyta; class Magnoliopsida; order Asterales; family Asteraceae; genus Artemisia; species Artemisia argyi. Next base: position 159,679,720 of record CM060697.1, on the reverse strand, counting down.
TTGAGTAATCCATGTGAGATTGATGCCCCCAAACTCATGAAGAAACTGGCAGGTATATATTTTAGACGTGTTACCCAAACAGTCAAATCTACGTTTTCTTTATCTACTAGACAGATGGCATTACGGAAATCACAAATGGAGGACTACACTTCGGACTGGCTTAGGGTGGTTCCGATATCTGGGTTGGGACATATTATGAATGCCAGGACCTACTGGTATGTGTTATGTTATCGGCTTGGTGTTCCCCTATTCTCTATTCAGATGTCGTGCTCAGCTTGCTCCAAGGTCTTTCCAGGGGATATTTATGGGGACCATGTTGTATCTTGCGTAGGTATTATTGGTATTAAACATAGGCATAACGTAGTACGTGATGTTCTTACTGACATATGTTCTCGGTCGGGTATTTTGGCTCGTAAAGAGGTTGATATTGGGCTTGGTGGGGAAAGGGACAAACTTTTATGTCCAACTGATATGTTGCTCTACTCGTGGGACGTAGGGCTTGATGTATGTGTTAATTTGACTGGGTCATTGCCCTTGACGCAAACTGGTATGATTGATTTTGTGTCGGGTCGTGCAGTGATTGAAGCTGTGTAACGTAAACGAGTCAAGTATAAGGCTAAATGCGCGAATATTTGATATGTGTTCTCCCCTTTTCTTTCTCTTCTTTTTGGGAACATGAGAAGGATGCAGTGACTTTATTGAAGCGAATCCGAAAGTTTTCGATAATTCAAGACATTGGGGCACGTGCTGCTGCTTATATCTTTAGTAGGATTAACTTTTTTATAGCTAAAGGAGTGGAAGCCCAGTTAATATCTCGGCTTCCCATTAACTTCTTGTAAATCATATAAGTTTCTAATAATAATAATAATAATAATAATAATAATAATAATAATAATAATAATAATAATAATTTCTTGAGTCAGTTCTCTGGTGTTACCAAACACTGAAATTTATATTGAATTTCTATGAGAATTCATTTATGTGATTTAATTTCTACACTTTATTTAATTTCTCTAAATTTCACCCTATCATACGTGCCCTAACAGTTCCAACCAAATTGGCAATTGGTAATTCAAATACGATAGAAAAAAGCTTGAAAATATGAGTTTATAAATATAAACCGATATTGTATAGATTCTTAAGCTCAAATGTAAATTTACATAAACACCTCGTAAAATAGTTTCTAAATACTTTTACTTGACTAATAAAAAGTGTCATAGTTTTTTTGAACTATTAAAAAAATAATAATAACAAAAACAATAATAACAAATTAACACTACTCACGCTATTAAATTCATATGTATTTACATTGATACTTGAACACTCAATCTTATGATTAGAGGTTCAATCCACAAGCTAGTCGTGCAGACAAAGAGCTCTTCAACGGCGAGGTGGCACGGTGCAGCGGCGAGGAACGGCGGGCTTCAAGACCTCTCCACGTAAAAACGGCGAGCGGGAACGGAGTGCTGCACCTAGACTATGTTTGGCAAAAGTAGCTGTGAGCAGTAGCAGTGAGCTGTAAGCTCACAGCTTCATAAAGAAGCATTGGGAAAATGAACTTTCCTAAAAAATAGCAAAGCCCACAGCTCTCATGTCAAACGAACACTAAGAATCAAAAAGCTCATTGTTCACCGCTCATTGCCCAAAAAAGATCCAAAAAGCTTTGTGCCAAACATAGCCCTAGTGCTCTTACTAGGTCGAGAAAGCCAGACAACCACTCTCTTTCATTCTTTTTTTCTAGTTAACATATTAATTATAAATTTTAACAAAGCTTAGAAATTTTGAAATATTTTTAGAAAAAAAAGAGTAAATAAATGCATATATAGGAGAGTGATGGTATATTAATAAAACTTTATTTACTTTAAATTTAAATGTGAAATTTTAATATTAATAAGACACCACCAAAATATCATTGGCTCTATCATTGAATTGAATAAATGAAAGGGAGAAAAGACGAAAGGCTGGAATTTTTGTTGTTTGAGAAAACACGTTGTGGTGTTACCAAGTACACTTGATTGGCTTGAGGTCCCAAATTGTTGTTGATTTTTAGCCGTTGGTTCTAGTCATAACATCGTCATCAATCTTTTTCTAGATTGGTGTACAACATCAAATAAGATATAACAATGCTATACATGGTGCTAATGGAGTAAATTTTTTAAATAAAATGATTTTTGTAGCTGTCCAGTTTGGCATTAGTTTTTTGTGTCCCATTCTTGGCAAGTTTCATTTCCATCGATAACGTATCAATATTAGTGGCTCAAGGCCATTAAATATACGCACGAATCAAACTCATTATCAAGGTTCATCAATAAACACTTGATAGTAGCTCAGCTATAATCTTAGGCCACGTCAGCCCTGGTATCGCTGAGCACACAGTAATACTGCTCTACAACTGTCACTAACAGTTAAGATGTACCATCTGAAATCATATAGTTGGACGCACGACGAGCACTACTTTAGCAAGAAAGAGAGTACACATGTCCTCCTTGTCTGCTCTCTAGATAATCAACACGTGGCTCCCTCGCAACCGTTGCTCATCGTGTTGATCATCCCTCAAAGATTTATTTCTAAACGCTACTCGCCTCTCTATAAATAGAAGGCCTCACAACACAACTCACAAGTTTCACACACTTGAGAAAATACGATCTCAATAAATCCCATCGGGTCCTTATGGTTCAACAAGGGAAACCAAACAATAAAAAGATCAAAAACCATCTTTTAATACCGATTTACATCATACGTAAATATGAAGCCATCCGTGGAGATATGATACAAAATAGCCACAAATTTTCACTAGTTTCTCACTCAAAACCTCATTTATTTATTTATTTATTACTTTTTTCCTTTTTGCTTAAGTTTCTTAACCAAACATGTTTGGTGAACAACCCCTCAAATTTCGCACATAACCAACTACCACCTCAGACCACTCCGGGTGGATGACCCCACTCACATAGAAAGGAGTTAACAAACACCGAAAAAAAAGGCTCACCAGTTACTTAGAAACCCTCGCAAAAAGGTATTTAGGAGAAGTGCATGCAGCAAACAACCATGTTAGACTGCATATGACACCTTCCCAAAAAGAACCTACACGGTCTTATGGCGAACATCACGTTCTCAGGCCATCTCCGCAACCAAGAACACCTCAAAGGGAGGCATAAAGGGCACTAAAGGGTGTCAGAAAATGAGTCACAAAACAACCAGGTCATCTCATACCGCGTCAGCCCACCTGGAACAACTCGCAAAGCAAGATGGTTGGCTAGTTTTCAAGTAAACACATTCCAACCTATTTACGCTTTTTCACATTAACTTACATATGGAAATAAGGCCAAAACATCACTTAGTAACAACCCTGAGTATAACATAACTATGAGCTTAACTCAAAAAGACACCATGACACCATTACCTAGCCTCTCCCCTCAAAACAGCACGCAACCTACTCTACAGTTAACTCAAAATTCGACTACGAGTACACACCTAGTCAGGTCATATACTAGGGCACTTACAGAGGGAATGAGAAAGCATCTTCCTAGCCTACCTAAACCTGGAAACTCCAAAACAAAAGCCCCCGGGCTAGCTCCATTATATGGACAAACAAAACTTCTCGCCCTAATAAACAACCCATGGTAAACAACATCAACCAAATAAAACAAGACCCCCCCCCCCCCCCCCCCAGGAACAAATCGGAAGTGTCTATATAAATCCATTCATGGCACCCAGGCACAAAAAGATACAGCAAGGTTATGGAAGAATGGCATCGTGTCCCATCGCGAAGCATCCCATGGGGTACCTTTGTGCATGAGAGGAGATTTAATGAGAAGAAAAACTAAAATGAGAATAATGAAGAAGTTTTAGTCACACATTTCAAATAAGAGTAAGGGTCCGCTTGGTTCAAAGTGGGGAAATGGAAAGACAAAGGGAATGCAAAGGAATGAGTGAGGTGGGTAATCAATCCCTTCCCAAAAAGAACCTACACGGTCTTATGGCGAACATCACGTTCTCAGGCCATCTCCGCAACCAAGAACACCTCAAAGAGAGGCATAAAAGGCGCTAAAGGGTGTCAGAAAATGAGTCACAAAACAACCAGGTCATCTCATACCGCGTCAGCCCACCTGGAACAACTCGCAAAGCAAGATGGTTGGCTAGTTTTCAAGTAAACGCATTCCAACCTATTTACGCTTTTTCACATTAACTTACATATGGAATAAGGCCAAAACATCACTTAGTAACAACCCTGAGTATAACATAACTATGAGCTTAACTCAAAAAGACACCATGACACCATTACCTAGCCTCTCCCCTCAAAACAACACACAACCTACTCTACACTTAACTCAAAATTCGACTACGAGTACACACCTAGTCAGGTCATATACTAGGGCACTTACAGAGGGAATGAGAAATCATCTTCCTAGCCTACCTAAACCTGGAAACTCCAAAACAAAAGCCCCCGGGCTAGCTCCATTATATGGACAAACAAAACTTCTCACCCTAATAAACAACACATGGTAAACAACACCAACCAAATAAAACAAGACCCCCCCCCCCCCCCCCCCAAGGAACAAATCGAAAGTGTCTACATAAATCCATTCATGGCACTCAGGCACAAAAAGATACAACAAGGTTATGGAAGACTGGCATCGTGTCCCATCGCGAAGCATTCCATGGGGTACCTTTGTGCATGAGAGGAGATTTAATGAGAAGAAAAGCTAAAATGAGAATAATGAAGAAGTTTTAGTCACACATTTCAAATAAGAGTAAGGGTCCGCTTGGTTCAAAGTGGGGAAAGGGAAAGACAAAGGGAATGCAAAGGAATGAGTGAGCTGGGTAATCAATCCCTTACCCCCCCCCCCTCCCCCACAATTTATTCTATAATGGTTGATTACCACTACGGGGTAATCAATCCCTTTGCACTCCCACACCAAGCACAAACAAATGAGTAAAGTGGGCCCTTTTAAATACCTTACCCATTCCCTATCCCCCTTAAACCCCCACCAAGCACCCCCTAAGAATTTTTTGGGGAGATGCATAAGTTTTTGTAAGTGTATCTGAAATGCGTTGTGAATTTTTCTCTTCCTTCTCATTTTAATTTTTCTTTCTCATTTAATTATAACTCATGCATTAAAAACGTATCATTTAAATAAATATAAAATTATAATATTTATTTTGAGTATGTGTACTCCTTTCTCACGTGACATCTGATGCACAGTTAGAATTTTCTTTTTCGCTTGTTATTTCTGATTTTGTCAGGTTTAACATTTGTATGTGCCTAATTGGATAGCAATTAGCAAGGACCCGGGGCAGTTATTTATGAATGAGCTCGTCTTTTGGGCCAATGGGCCGTCTTTGGTATAGTATAAAAAAGATAAAACTATGACTCTATGTCATGAGTACCAGTTTTTAAAAGACTTTTTGTTCGGATAAGCTTATACTCCGTATAAGAAGAATTGTGAGGGTCTCATGCACTTTACGATATCTTCTTCCTAAGTTTTTTCGGAAACCAGATAAAGAATCACTTTCTATCAATATTTGGCTACGTGTCATTTCTTTATTAAACTTAGTAGATCCTTGAATTTCTCACAAATTGTCACACCAAACAAATGTACAAACTTGAAACCCTTCAAAAGTTGGCCTAGAACATGCAAAACTTCACATATTTTGTCTTTCATGTAATTTTCTCATGTCAAAAGTTAACTATTCCTTTATCGGTATTGGACTTGGCAAGACTACAAGAGCTTCCAATAAATAATATCTTTAGCAAAATAATAAATTTTCCTATTTGATAATCTTTTTGTTATCTACTAATTATCCCTCATATTATCCAATCGTTTTTTCAAGTGTTCCAATTAAATAAGTAGAAAAATAAGTAGTACTCCGTTTTATAGAAGAATATATAGTTATCCTCAATACCGTTTTATGTCAAGTTTAACTTCAAATAGGAAATTGTTTCATGTCAGATTTAAGATCTATGACTATACATAACTAATCATATATTAATTTTTTTGTATGATAATGAGGTAATACATGTGGTTATTTAAGGGTGTCCACATGTATTACCTCGTTATCATACAAGGAATAGTAACATTAATATTTGAAAATGTATTACAAGTATTAATCTTTTATATAATAAAAGAATTACATCATTTCGGAGTGTTTTTGCAAAACCCTTCTCATTCAAAAAAAAAAATAAACCAATAGGAGAGTTCGATTTTGCCATGTAGGCGAAATCAAGCAATCTGATTGGTCAATAGAAAGTCAAAATTAAATTGATTTTGGTCAAACTTAATAAATTTGGTGGAAAAATTTGATTAAGAAAAAAAATGCATAAAAATATAAGTGTAAAAAATATGAAAACAAAAACTTAAAAAAATAGGAAGTAAATAACAAAACTTTAGTGGTTGAATTTCAAATAAATAATAGAGCTAAGTGTAAAATTACAAGTTTCCATGTTTTTAATAACTTTAGCAAAAAAATAAATAACCCCTTACACTTTATAATATTAACTTTATAACCCATGTACTTTATAATAACTTTTAAAAAAAAATAACCCCTTACACTTTACATGAATATTAGTATTAGTTTTTAGACTTTCATCAATTAAAATTACAAAATTTGGTAAATATGCGAATTAGTTTTAATATATGTTAAATATTTTAAAAGTAATGTTAGTTTTAGACTTTCATCCATTAGAATATTTTTTAAATAATGACTAATGCTATTTTATTTATAAGTTTAATTTATGCGTACACGGTTTTAAATATTAAATACGGCTAACTATTAGTAACGGGAATATAAATATCATAAGCACGAGTTAATGTAATATGAAAATAAATATACGTGATTCTACTTATAAAAACGACTCATGAAATTGTTATTTAAAATTTATATATGGATATTTATAAAAACATTTTAAAAACTTTACGCAGCATATTTTTACTTCATCAACGCGCATTATGTGCTACTAAATAGCACAAACTTATGAAAATACAATTTTCCAAACAAAAAGGTACATTAGTAAACATGATATGTTAGTTATTCATAATCAAATAAATGAATCAATCTTCAAAGCTATTTAAATATGCTACATATTTTAACAAAAATATAAGTAAAAGAAATACCACAATTACAAAACACATCGTAAATTGATAACACGGATTTGCAAAACTAAAAGCATATATCACTAATATCTCATACAAGTCAAGTATCATCATGTGATTTTGCTTGAATACTAAAATATAATTTTTAATCCAAAAGCATTATCATAAAATAATATGTAGATTATAACATATATACATATGATTTTTTATTTTTAGTCTACCAACTAAAATCATTTAAAATATGTTAATTGATTTATTTGTTAATCGATAATAATACATAATTAAAACGAAATTTTAGAAACCCTGTGCGTGCACATGTATTATAACTAGTTAACTGAAAAAGAATTTTGTAAAACCTTTAGGGGCGTTTGGTTCATGAACTTGAATTAATGGAATTTGAAATTTGAAATTTTAAGATATTTAAAATTCAGTCATTTGAAAATATTTGTCTGTTTGGTTGGCTAAAGAATTTGGAGAGCAAAAAAGTAGTGAATTACTCTATTTAATATATAGTGGGACCATTCACTTGTATATTTTGTCGATATGTACCAGTAAACAATAAAATATTATTAAATTTAATAAATAATGTAACCTTTCACTTGACTCTTTTATCCATATGTACCAGAGATTATAAATTCTCCACTCACATGAGGCTATTAAATTTTCCCTTTTTAGGCAATTTGTACTTATTTAATTTCCTCATTAACGCCAACCAAACACGCTTCACATGGGTTTTAAAATTCAAATTCTCCCAAATTGCTCAAATATATGTGAACCAAACACGACCTTACTATAATTGAAAATCTCGTAAATGTGAAAATACTTCTTACAATTCCGTATTGTAGATATGTGTGTTCAAACAATGAAAGATTCCTGCCTTTCTGGGATGCAACTTTGACAACAGAAAAGTCATAACCAAGTGGGCAATAGTTTTGTAGGAGATCTGATCTCCCACATCTCGACCAGGTTGATCTTATCCACTAGCTAATAGCACTCTTAAATTCGAGTAAATGCACATACCCTCCTCATATTAATCTTTGGTAGAATAAGTATTCTACATTATACATCTTAATTATTTCATGATATAAAGTTCTAACTATTACATTCAATATTTAGAGGTGTACATTTAGTGGCGAACACAAAATTCTAAAATATGTTAAGAAAATTTTGTTTTAAAACTATTGATGCGATTTTAACGTATACACATGCATGCCCTATCTCTCAAGTATGTTCTTCCTGTGTACATTCCAAGTTAAATATGAGGTAGAAATATTTGTGAGCTATTTAACTTATCAAAATCCTAGCTAGACTTATGTTTTCTAACCATATCTTAGATAGAACTGAAAATTCAATTAAAAATGATCATGAATGTTTGGTTGTTCGTATTGACGGTGTGGTTGATGGGCTTCTTTTGTCACATCAGCTCCACGTCATACTTTTATTATCTTCTTCGTTTTAATTTTTTTTTAACTTTGCAGCACATTTTCTTTCTTCTCATAATTTTTTTATTTTTATTTTTTTTTCATTTTAAATCATTGAAAATTTGAAATTTAAAATCCCTCTAAGAGGTACATATCAACACACGATATACAAAAAAAATAAAATAAAAATAAAATGTTGTTTCTTTTTCTTGGTTTTGCGTGTTTTTGGTGCGGGAGTATAGTGCCGCTAGGGAGCATTTTTTTGTTTGGTTGGAAAGTCCCGCAAAGAATGAAATTTGGTTCCCGTAAAGGAAAGGGCTTTCCCGTGAGTTTCCCGAATAAGGTTATAGTTAACATATTTTAATTTTTTACCATAGACTTTTAAATTTACTTTTCTGGCTACTTATGGTAACCAAAGTTTATGTTCCAAAAACATAGATGGATGGTTATAGTACGGTCTCAAATTGAAAATAAATGTTCATTTTCCCTTTGTACAAAGTTAAAGGATTTTTTATTAAAGAGCTCGCTACAAGGGTTATTGGCTCAAGCTAAAGGCTTCTGTGCCACCTTTAGCGCGAGACACCACACAGCAAGTGGGCTAGTGGATTTTTTCACCGTGGCTACTAGCTCACGCCAAACCTTTTACTTATTTTTTTTAATTGTCCATTGGAATCCCTAGTTTTTTTTTTTTTTTTTTTTTTTTTTTTTTTTTTTTTTTTCAAAAAGTAGACGTTTGTACCCATCTCCTACAAACAACATACTCGAATAAAAATAAAAATAAACAGATAATCTCAGTTTGGTAAAGGAGAAATAAGGTTGGATAAATGATGTGTTGTTGTTGCGTATTCGATTGAGATATAAGGAGGTTTTGCTTAAAGATGTATGGCAGCTAGTGTGAAGTGAAATGAAGATGTGTTAGTTATATTTTGATTTGGGAGAGATATGGTTTAGTGAAATGAAGAAGGTGATTGCAAAGATGGGAGGCAAATTTTTTTAGAAAAATTAGGGTTGCAAGTGTTGTATAGATTATTACTATTCTTTTATAACCTGTATAATTAGGGTTGTGATATTTTCGGGCTATTAATGGGCTTAGCCGAAAAATTTCAAGTTAATTGGGTTTAACCTCATGATGGATCAGAAATTTGAACGAAAAGTTAAATATGTTGTTTAAAAGAAATAAGAAAAAGAAAAAGCCATGTCGGCACCAAAAAAATGTCAGGAAGGGGTGTTTTGGTACTATAGTCAAAACTGGTACCATGAAAAAAAGTTGTTGAGCTAGTATCACCTTTTCGCATGACAAATTGAAATTTCTGTCAATCAAATATCATTTTTATCTACTAAAACCTTTATTTAATTGGTTGAAACACAAATTGAAATTTTATTTTGAAAAAAAAATAAATAGCTAAATATATTTTAAGATGGATAAAGTACTATGTTAAGCCAGTAGTTATCTTGTTTTGTTCTTGATAGCCCCACATGGTATCACGGCTCTATTTGTCTAAGGAATTTGCAAGCTGTCCTACTGAATTAAACATTAGCTGAATGTTAATTAACCATGATTCCAAGGAACAAAAACGTTATATCAGCAAACATGCATTCGCGAATTGTACGTTGTGGTCTTACTTTCTATGCCCCAGATGCATTCAACATAAGACATCTAGGTGGAGCTAGAAGCGTTTACTCCGTAAGACCGTAACTTTAATATGAAAGTTTTCATTTGATATAAAACTTTATTATTGGTAATCAACTTATAAAGTTTAAGAAGTTAGCTAGTACATACAAAAAAAACAATTTTCCATGCTGAATCAAACGTACTTAACTCAAATTCAAGGGCTGACCAAAGGGGTTTCCGGGGTGCCCGTGAACCATGTACATATTTTATCCGTAGTGTAAAGCTTGGTAAAAAATGTCGATTTTTAAGACATACATCATGGTCAGAAATTTTATGTTACAAGAGCCTTCTTTAGTTTCAATAAATTGCAACTAATGATTTTTAGTTATGAGTCCGATACTCCTCAAATATATTCATCTTGACACAGGTTCAATATATGCAGCAAGAAAGACTAGCCCACTAGCTTGTAGAGGTGGCCATTTGCCGGTTCTAAAAAAAACCGGACCGGTTCCAATCCAGACAGGTTCGGCAGTCAAAGTCAAAGGACCGGATTCGGATCCGGGGTCCAAAAACCGGAACAAGTCTACCCGGTTCCGGATCGGATCCAATCCGGTTCGGTCCCAAGAACCGGTCGGACCGGTTCCAAAGAACCGGTGGTCATTTTCTTAACAGTAAGCATGCAAAAATTTTCGATTCCGGGTTTTTTTTTTTTCGTTCGCGTTTCCCACACAATAAACTTAATAAACTTCGACTTTTATTAAAAAAACTACTTAAAGTACTTGAAACACAAATTTAATACATTTCGACTATTTATTATTCTTCGGTTTCATCTTCATCTTCAATTTCAACTTGAACGGCGGCCCTTGCGGCGCTTGTAGCTTCATCGTAAGCAATTTCTTCTTTGGTAAGATTGATTACATAACCTTCTTGCACCTCGACCTCTTGTAATTGTTTTTCGTAGTCCATCGGTTCTTCAAGTATTAAAACGTCTTGTATACGTTCATTCCCATCCAAATAATCCTTCAAGCAAATACACATCTCCAAAGATAAAGGTGTGAGTTTTGTTCTTCTTACCGACAATACCCTTCCACTAGTAGAAAAAGCGGATTCCGAAGCAACGGTTGAAGCTTGTACGCTTAGTAAATCCCGGGCCATTGCGGCTAGAACGGGAAATTGAGATTCCCTTTGTTTCCACGAATTCAAAACATCAAATTTCTTGAACTCTTCGGATATGATAGTGTTTAACCAATCGGTTCCCGTATATCTCCCATATTCGTTGCTCGTTAAATTGTCACTCCTAGCCCGTTTACCACTTTCTTGTCTTAAACTTAAAAATAAGTCCAAATCCGGATCCACGGAGGAAGACGAATCCCACATACTTGGCACCGAACTCGTTCCCACATTTGTTGCACCATATTTCTCAAAATAAACATCATATAAACGTTTGAAATTATTTTTAAACGATTCTTGTGCAGTATTTACATAAAAAGGGTCTATTTGGTTCAAATCCAAGTCTTCACCAATCTTTTTGATAAGATATTCCACCCCACTAATGTTATAACATGGGTTTATTGCGGCGGCACAAGTAATTACCGGTGGAATTTCTTGAAAATATTTTTTAAGCTTTTCTTTCATCGGTACAACCATATTAGCAAAAAGTGGACCATCATATTCGTATGCTCCTAATTTTCTACACATCACATAAAGTTGGTTGAGGACCGAATGACTCGTGGGATGATAAACACCCGATAACATAGTTGTTGCGGTTTTAAAAACTTTGAGTAAATCGGTTATTTTTTGAATAAGACTCCAACTTTCAACCGAAAATGGTACCATATTTTCCCCACGCTTTTGTCTAGCACAAAGCTCATCATGAAAATGTTGTAACGTGTTTTTTTGACGTAAAGCACTAACAAACATGTCATAGGTCGAATTCCATCTTGTAGGAACGTCCCAATTTGGTGATAAAAAATAGAATTCGATTCATGACACAATTTTATATAATCCAAATATCTATTCGAATGATATTAAAAAATATCTTGTAACATTTTTCTAAAAGATTCTCTTAAATTAAACATTTGTTGGGTCGCTAGTCCGCTTTGCACAACCAAATTAATGATGTGTGCAACGCATCGACTATGATAAAAAATGCCATCAACAATCGGTCGGTATCTTAGTTTTAGTAATCCTACCGCATTTGTATTATTAGAAGCGTTCTCGAATGATATTGAAAAAACCTTTTCTTCTAATTTAAATATTTTCATAACATATCTCAACATTATACTTAAATTTTCACCCGTGTGCGGATTTGGAAATATTTCAAAACCAATAGTACGTTTCATCATTTGCTAAGTCGCGGGGTCAATCCAATGTGCGGTAACACACAAGTACGAACCCGGCAAATCATGACCCGCCGACCAAACATCGGTTGTTAAGTTTACACTAGTTTTTAAAGCATCAAAACCAAGTATTAATTCCTTTTTAACCTTTGCCCAAGATTTAATACAATCACGTTTAAGAGTTTGACGACTTACATGAGTGTAGCGTAGTTGAAGCCTTTGTTGGATCAACCTCGTTAACCGAGGGTTGTCGAAGTGGTTGAACGGCAAACCCTCTTGAATCACAAAGTGAGCTAAATCTTGACGAAGTGCCCTCTCGTCATATACAAAAATACTCCCATCTTATCCCATAACACTTTGATCCGATGACCCAACGCCTTTTGTTGCTTTACAATGGTGATTCGTGTGCTTCTTCAACGTAGAATTCCCCGATGAAGACATATAAGTGTTACAAGCTTTACAACGAGCCTTTTTTGAACCATCCGAATACTTAACCAATTCGAAATGACACCAAATCTCTTGGTTTCGGGTTGTTGGTTCAATCCCAACTTCCAAAGGTTGGTTTGTAGAACTTTGAGCATGAGAAGCGGTATTGTTTGATGATGTTGGTTGAGATTGAGAAGCTTGGTTTCTTCTAGACATTTTTGATCAAGTTTGTGAGCAAATTTTGAGTGTTTTTCTTGAATTTGATTGTTGTGATTCAACCAAAATGATCAATGGTATTTATAGGAATGTTTAGGAGCTTAAAATGGGACAAATAGGGGACAAACCCGTTGAAATTTATGTGAAAAACACTCATATGACAGTTGTGCTGCTGCTGCTGAACCTACTGTGAACAAAACCCAGAAAAAAGCAATATTAACGTTGGAACCGGTTCCCAGGAACCGGATCGCGAACCGGTGATAGATTATCCGGTTCCGAACCGGATCTTGTATCAGAAATGTGGAACCGGACAGGAACATGCGGATAATTTTGGAACGGGACCGGATCTTGCCGGAACCGGTGTTGACCGGATTCAGTTCCGGATAATTATCCGGTTACGGTTCTGAAACCGGATCCGTTCGCCACCTCTACTAGCTTGGTTAATTTTACTCGTTATACAGAATAAAGAAATATATAGCATTATTACAAAGTAAGGATATAAGGACATATTGTAATTAACTAATTATTATTATATGCTAAACATAAAACTGAAGAATAATAAATGCACGTTTAATTATTATACGTAGTATAATTTTCTTTTCTTAAATGTTACTCATAGTCTTGGTTCTGATCCTTATCCATGATGTGTCCATGTTGACATTGTCCCTATATATATTTTCTTAAAATCCTCCGATATTATTGGTCAAGAAAACCTGGTTTAGAAACCAAATCTCTCTTTCTCTAACACAAACACACACACACACACAAAACATACCCAAAAACGAGAAATGCCTAGAAGAGCTGACGAAATAAGCAAGTGCGAGTCTGGTAGTTCCATGATCGCCATCAATACTTCATGTAAAATGTTGTTGCACAAGGGAAGTGCTATCGGTACTAATACTTATGCATCCTGCACAGGGGATGTACAAAAGGCTGCAGATGGTTCAAGAAAATTATGCGGGTCTGATGAATCGCTTCGTACGGTTATGTATCTCAGCTGCTGGGGTCTAAACTGATACTTCATCTACCGGGCAAATATGTTGTGGCTTCTTAATGGTCTACGGAATAATTTTCATGATGTACGTGTCTATAGAAGGCTATAATATTTTGTTGTTGTTTTATTTTTTTTTTTAACTTGTACAAATGTATATGTTGATATGCTAGCAATGGAGTTTAACTGTTTTTTCTTCTTCTATAAAACTTTGGCCTAAATAGTGTATAAATTTCGACATGTTTTAGCTTCATATAATGTGAGATCTGTGACAACTTAAAGCCAAGATCACCATGCATGGTCGGTCCGAAATTAATATTGTACAACGATCAACGTATATGATCTGTATGGTTGCGTTAGTACAAGAGCGTTCGATCAAACCAAAACTTGGACGAAATTTCTTGGTGTATCATGTATGACTTGTCTAAATATATTTTTCATAAAGGCAGCTCAAAGAAGATAATCAACTAATGTAGGTGATTTGCTAAAATATATTGTTAAAGCTACTTCAGTTTTATATTAAGTTGTTTAAATAAATACTAAAAATTACAGCTCCTCTAACATGACTTTAGGCATTTTGATTATGTTAGTTGCAGGCTTCATCTAATTAAACAGTGTTTGAATTCATATTACCCTAGCTTATTTATGTTAATATTAATCTCGTACTAATATTTAATTTGACTTCCCTAATTGTATACCCGTTTAGAGAATTATTTAATGGCCATGTGAAAGGATGCTCAATCATCATAATTACATATTGGGTTACTATTACTCAAGACATCAACAATAATACAATAATACGGGGTTACAAATGTACGAAAAAACACAATTTATTATATACTCCGTAACTAAAATCGAACACGGCTAAAGAGTAAGGAAAATGCTCTAGTATCCATCTTTCTTTCTTTTTTGTTAAACCCGGTGAATTTTTATATAACACAAACTATACACCGGAAACATTAGCTTCAAGCAGAGACGGACCCAAGATTTCTGAGAGGGTGTGCACAAATTTCTTTTTATTTTATGCATGCGTATTGAATTTGTCCGATAAAGAATTTATTAGATAAAATTGAAGGTTACACGTGCCCAGAAAAGATATACGGAGTATTTTATTATAAAATTTATACTTCGTGCCATGGGCCACACCCGGCTCCTATGTGGGTCTGTCCGTGGCTTCAAGACACTCCCTTGAAACAAATTGTATCCCGGACAAATTACAAAGGCGATCTTCTTGACAAATTCTAACTTGTATCTTTAATACACTACAAAACAGAATACTACGGAGTATTTATCTTTGACCATTTATATTTCATTCCGTTTTGTTTCATGATCAAGTGAAGCGAAGCCACGAAAACATGCTACATTGCTGGCAAAATGAAACGGTTAGACGTGTAACAAATTACATGTACTACTCAATAAAAAGAATGGTTTTTTAACTACCAATTTTTGCATAAAATGGATCATTTTGGCATAGTTTTTAGCGTGATACATTGATACAATTCTGTTGATTATTAAATTAAATAATTTTGAATATAAAGATCATAAGTGTTGAAATCTTAGTAGAGAAAAATAAAGATAATATGTTGAACTCCAAGCCAAAATAATCAAATTCAATGTGCATTAACCCTGATGTTTTGTTTTGCAAATTTACAATTATTGTTGTCCATTTCTATATGTATTTGTAATTATCAGTGAAGAAATAGATTATTGTATGTTGAGCCGGATTGTGGGGATGGGGTGGGTGGCGGGTGCTAGTTGTATAGCCCAAAAGCCCATTTGTTTTAGAAATACCATTTGCCGGCCCCTCTCAATATAGTGATATGGTTCAATTTTGTTTGTTATTTTCATAGGAATATAGGATAACGAAGAGAAAAGTCAGCAAACAAACCGTCAATGTCATTCTTTCAATAACTAAACCAACCGATAAAAAAAATTCAATCATCTAATAAGGTATTCAATGCTCTTTACTATTTAGTTTTCATTAGTTATCAAAATTATTTATTGTGTTTGGAATCTTTCGGATAAATGAATTGAACAAGTGTTTTTCTTTTTTCACATTAGGGATCCACTGTATACTTGATAAATGATACTATTAATTGCTTCCACTACTACATAAAACCTTTTTTGGTACGGTATTTTGATACGGTTATAGGAAAACCGTAGCAAAATCGATTCATTTGACGCGTTTCTTAAAAAGACCGTACCTAAAAACCTTTATTTTGTTTTTTGGTATGGTTGTTTACAAAACCGTACCAAATAAAAGTTATTTAGTACGGTTTATTTACAAACCGCACCAAATAAAAGTTATTTGCTACGGTTTTTTACAAACCGTAACAAATAAAAGTTATTTGCTACGGTTTTTTACAAACCGTACCAAATAATTTTTCTTTTCACACCGTACAAAAAAAGATAAAATTGTTAAATTCATGCTCTATTTACCAATTTGTTTCTAATTTCATAAATTTCCGCTCTATTTACCAACAAGTTTTTGATATTTTGTTGAACTTTTTTTATCAACGTCTCGCTTTCACTCGTAAGTAGAATAATACGAAATTTTACCTACGACTTTTATATCGTTGGTACATTATTGAACTACATACAAAGAATTAAGAAACTACTGGGCCACACATACTAGAATGCTAACTACGAGAACGCCAACATCCATTCCTCCACCTAGTCGCTTCTAGATTTAGTCACCTCTCCAACATTTGCCTTACACAATGCATGTGATAATCTAAGCACCTCAGTGAGTGCGTCAATACTATCCTTAAGTATTGGACATCCATCAAAGTAATCAGTTGCGCTATCTCGGTCTCCCACTAAGATAAGGTGTTATGTACATTTTAGAATGATTTGTTTTTCATTCACGGATTCTAAAATATGCTAAATAGCGATCTACTCATAATGTCTCGTCCGTAGAGCATCAAGTCTAGGATTTTATCACGACTCACCAATTATTAAATTTAACTCGTATCAGTAGTTTTTGGGATGCATCACTATTGTATCGTTATGATAAATCCTTTTTAATTAATCTCACTACCATTGGATATGACATGTTGTTCAATATTAAAGGATACAGCGTATGAAAAACTAGAATGAGGGGTTGAATAGCTTTTACCGTTTTTATGCTTTTTTTAAGAAAACTTAGATTCGGTTGCTATGAAGTCGTGCTACAAAACAGGGTTAGCGTACAAGCACAAGTATGACGAGAATCACTACATCACAACCAAAATGCACAATCACAAAAATGCCAAGCAATAAGTGAGATCATGGCAAGACATAAGAGCACACAAACTACGTAACCTCGTTTTATTATAATAAAACAAGGTAAAATTTTGACTTTTATGTCTATTAGTCCTAAAATCACAAAATAACTAATAAGGTAAAAGTTTGACTATAAGTTGACACTTAGTTTGGTGGGTGTGCGAGTGGAGCTTGAAAGTGGTGTTGGATGTAGGCAAACATCACGTTGAATTTCTCCCTAAGCATGGTGATATGCTCACGGTTGTGGTGACAACACATGCAATGGTAGTCATGTAGTTGTCAGTGGTAGTCATAGGCTGTGGTGACTACACTAAATCATTTCTTTTTGAGTTTTAGGTACTCGAGAAGCGTTTGCTGGAAAAGAATGCACTTTGGGCTTGATTTGATGAAAAAACAAAAAAAACAACATAGAGATCATAAGAAGGGCTTGTGACGGCGTCACAACTTACCAAGTGATGTTGTCACTTGAGGGTGCTGACCATTTAGTAGTTGCCGACGCCGACCATTCAGTAGTTGTCGACGGTTTTCCATGACGGCTTCAAGACAAATCAAGTCAAGGCTGACGGCATCACAAATTCTAAGTGACGTCATCACAGCTAAGTCGGAGCAATATTCAAAACCCTGTGAACCGGCTCAAGTGTGAGAATAAGTCATCGGAATAATGAAGAAATGTTCGGAGAGAGAAAATAGTGAGTCAAAATTTAAAGGAAATGTTCAAAATCACTTTTACACATAATGCTTCACAAACAATGTCCTTGTGAGGGTGTTGCATTTATAGGATTACTCCATCTTCTCAAACAGATAACTTAGTGACCAAGTTTTTCCTTGGTTCCCTTTCTTAATGTTAGCAATTACCGGGACCAAATTACACCCCGTAGCTCAAGGTTATAACTAAGTTACTCATCCACCACTTCATTTAAACACATAAACGACACACCCATGTGATGTGTGGTGTGTTGTCAAACTCTTGATAAGTTATCATCCATGTGTCTCATTACTCTTGCATGTGTTTGATTACTAACTAAACTCTCATCAATACACATCTTCATTTTATACAAGAAAGCTCTCAACCTGTCACCCCTCCACTCTTGCTGCCGTACACCATCAGTCCACCATCACCATCATTCACTTGGATTCAAGCTACAAGTTGTACAAGAAAGTGAAGGGTTTAATGAGCTTTACATGGTACCCCTAGTTGTGTGAAAAGCTCCCCAACCAAAATGATTGTAGGTTCAAGTTCGCCAACCCTAAGGGAGGAAGAATTTGTTTCCTAAACAAATTATAATACTTGTTCACTAAGTATTATATAATCCTCTTAATTCCCCTATAAATACAAGGCGCCTTAAGGGATTCTTATAACTCTTCCAATAACCCTAAAAGTCTCCCTTATCCTCTCCGCTTTTCTCGTTCGATCGAACCATCGAGAACCAAAGGGTTTTATCCCTTTGGTCGATCGACTTTCTAGTCAACTTCCCTAGTCGACTGTCTAGTCGATTAGGGTTTTACCTGGTTTTGTACTCGTTCAACTTGTGATAGGTTCAAACCCCATTATACCTATGCAGTACCGATGGATCCCTGATGCAACCCTAAAGGTGCTTTTCTTTGAGAAACCCTAAGACTGGTCGTGAAGCAGCAAAGTGATCAAAAAGGTGTTCCGTGAAACAGATAAGGTAAGAAAAGCTTACTTACAGCAGGATAATCAAGTAAGTTTTTTAAACACCCTTTACATGTGTTAGGTTTAGGTCATATCACTGTTTAGTAGATATGTAACTAGGGTTTTGAACCACACAGTTTTTGTGTGTTCATTTTTCCTCTGTGCATTCCTAATGACTGTCCGGATGACCACCAAAACTCTACAGTTTTCTCGCATGGGCAGCTTTATGTTGCGTTGTCTAGAGGGATATCATGTAGAACTACAAGGTATTAGTGAAGCCAATCAAATAGTTTGGTTAAGGATGAGTCTACACCTCAAATGTCCTGTACAAACAAGTTTTACATGAAGAATAATGTGCATTATTACTTATCTCATAATTGATGTAATGTTTTATTTTCAGTTTCACTAATGTTTTTATCTGTTCTTTGATACATGTTTAATTTTTTTTCTTGAGTTGAATTATCGCATGTTACAAAAAATTGTAATTATATTTTGACATTTTCACGTTTTATGTATAAACGTTAGATGAACAGTTAACAATAATATCACAAGTATAGGTGTGCAACAATTGCTTGAAAAAAAAAAAAAAAAAAAAAAAAAAAAAAAAAAAAAAAAAAACATTTAAGCCGTTATCCTTAACTATTTTACCAAAACAAAACCAACCTTTTCCTCAAAATTTCAATCTCCCGCTCAACCCGCCCTTTTTTTCCACCAAAATCAAAACCCTTAACACTTTACATCCATTCACTCCCGCCTCCCTTTTATTTCCTTGCAGCAGACCCTTTCTAATTTTCTTTCTCTAAAGTTTCTTCAAGATCCAACAATGATAAGGTGAGTGAAATTTCGGTTTAAGCTCTAATCCGTCATCAAAACTTAGATATGTGTGTGATTATTGTGTTATTACAATATAACTTAGATCCAATAATGGATTTTTTTTTTAATTCATTAGGGTTGTTTGTAACTACTCTTCCCGTCGGCTATCATTTCCATTGGTTCATACGAGGAAGGGTAAGATTGGCGTCTAACCAATGGAATTGGCAATAATAGACTATTTCAGTTATACCTAGTGAATAATTAATGTCATTTTATCATATTTAGATCTTACAGGTTTATGATGCCCACCAAGTGCTCGATGGAATGCTTGAATGAAATGGGTCTTTTGTGTAAGTTTGGATTAAATTTTGAGCAAACAAAGGTAGATCTTTAAATATTTTTGTTTAATTTCTAGTGTAATCTTTATCTATTTTATTTCTAAATCTGAGAATCCAAACTAAATGATGGAGATTTATGTTGATACCATAATATATGTATATTTTCTGAATAATGACTATGTTATTTGAAGTCTTGAATATTCATACATGTAATTGGTCTCACATATGTTAAAAGTGTTTAATATAGCTTGGCCTCTACTGTTGTAGCTTAGGAAAATCTTTATAGTTTTGCTAGTATTTCTAAGTGTCTAGTTGACTTGTGTTGCTGTTATCATATATCATACTATATTATAAAGCATGAAGGCCTACTATTAATAGAATACTTAAAATTAAGCCTTACAATTTCTAAAGCTATAAGTACAACAACAAATGCTACTTATAGAAATTCCCCTCATATTTAATTCTAACATACAATTAATACTAATATTAAATACAATAAATAAATCATTATGTACATTAAATACAATTAATTAACTTGTCAATAAATACAATTAATGCACTTATTAAAACATCCCTTACATAAGAAATACAAATTATCAAGCATATTGTACAACTAACTTAAATACAATTCCTGCATTAAATGTCACTAATACAAATAATAAAGCATATTATACAAATATTCAAGCCCGAACGGGCAATGGGCAAAATGGGCTCGAGCCCGAACGGGCACGGGTCAAATGAGCTCGAGCCCGAAGGGAGACGAGCTAAACGAAATTTTTGATATCCATAAATTTATTGTCAAAAAGAACATAATAAACTAAAATATGTTCACATATTGTACAAACCAAGCAAACTAATAAACAAAAAAAAATAAAATAAAATAATACAAACTAAGCAAAATTTCATCAAACTTTTGCCATAAAAAACTAATCAGCAAAGCTATTGCCAAAAAATGTACAAATAAAATAAGTTATTAGTCGAAAAAATTAAATTACAGCGTTGCCGCAGCTGCATCGCGCGGGGACCTTGCTAGTTATAAATGATTGTTGATACGCTTTATATTGATTCGATTAGTTGTTTCAAGTTGTTAAGTTTTAACTATATGGCTTTCATAATACATGTCTTTTTGGCACGCGGCAACCATTAATTAAAATCAGTTTTTTTTTTTTTTTTTTCTTTTTCCTGATGAAACTGGAAAATGATTTCTAAGAGGATATAAGTGAAATAGGAGCAGCTGACGTGCTTAATTTTATTGAATTGTGTTTGTGAGCTAGGACTAGGATGATGGATACACAGAACCTTGCAAAAATATCAAGTTTGCTTACTATTTAATATGATGGGTAGGTACAAAGAAATGTGCAATTAATATCAAGTTTGTTTATTACATTAACTTGCTATTATATGGAAATGAAGGTTAGTTTGTTTAATGGTTCTGTTTTGATGAATCTTTTAATCAAAGTGGTTAACTTACAGTTACGGGTCCTGCATAACTTACAGTTGCTACTAGCTTGGCAAAATGGGATGTGCGGGTAGAAACAAGTCCAGATCAAAATGGGTAATTTGTGGTGTGGGTTAGGTCAAAATGGGTAATTTGTGGTGTGGTTAATATGTGCTATGTGTATTATAACCCGAAATTATATGTGCTATGCGTAGTGTCAGTCAAGTAGACAAAGCGGCTGAAGCCTTCATTAATAAGTTCTATAAACAGTTAAAATAACAACAAATTACTTATGTAGAATCGCCATCACCAAATCATATGTGGGAGTGGATGTCCGTGATAGTAATCTTGTTTTTTTCCTTACCTATTATAATAGTTGCAAGGAAAACTGTTATAGACTTGCAAGTTACAATATATATCGGGGTTTGTTTAGTCGTTTAGCATACTAGTAATTTAAAAGATCACTATTGGTTTTGATACTGAGATTGTGCTACACTGCTAGCTGCAGTTCTTGTTTTGCTACTAAAAGTCTAAAATTATGCTTTGCTAATGTAGTTCATGTTTTGCTACTGGATTCCATGGTTTGTTATCATATGTTTTGTTTTGCTATTGCTATTGCATTTGCTTATGTAGCACAAGTTTTGCTACTGGAATGAAACTGACTTTTCATTGCTACTGAAATTATATGTGCTATGTCTATTATAACCCGATAACCCGAATCACCCGATGCGGCATGTTGTATATATCCCAAAAATTGTTGACTGATATACAGCCAATATATCCCAAAAATTGTTGCATACATTTTGTTGATTTTATTGCAAAAAATTATAACTAATATATATTTGTATTTGATTTTATAGCTTTGGGATGATACACGCTGTCTACAACAACTCGAGATCGATCAAGTGGCTCTTATGACGCTGAACGAGTTTTATAGGGTTGTTGCTGTTGGTTGTTATGTGTAAACAAGTTCCCAGATTAGGGTTAAGATAATCAATAAAGGTACCGGATATTCACTTGAAATCGTGGTATCACTTTCCAATAGAAACTATTCGACCCTATGCCTGGGTTACACGAATATCTCTATGGGATAAGACCAAGTGATGTTCTAGCTTTAGGCACAAACCAAGAACCAGATGCGTATTGAAGTGTTTAGGGTTTTGTATTAATCGTATTGTATTATACCGTATCTCATGCAGAACGATGTGACCTCTATTTATAATAGAGAATATTCAAAACCCTAGCCCATGGAATTATGTATAATTAACGGCCCATTAATTATAACATAATACTTTCCATAATAATAGGGAACAGTGGTTATCAGTGGAAACATTATCACTAGCAGTGGTAATGTTAACACTATCAGTGGTAACAATAACCCTTGCAGTGGTAACGTTAACACATCAGTGGAAACGCTAGCAGCAGAATCCCACTATCAGCAGAATACTATCAGCAGCAGAATCAGCTATCAGCAGGATCATGCTATCAGCAGAATCCTAGCAGCAGATTCACAATACTAGCAGCAGAGTCTACTAGCAGTACCTTGATCAAGCAGTACCTTGATCAATACATAACCACTATTGAGTCAGGGGATTCAGTGACCAAAATGGGTGTATACTCCATACCTCCAAACCCATTACCAGGTGTAAATTGATCCCTCAAGAGCACTAAATTTTCCAACAATCCTCCCCAAATTTAGTTCTCTTCCTTTGCATGAAAATTCAAACACAAAACCAAAACAAGTGCATAAATGAAAATATCCTGAGGATTGAATTTCCACATTAGTACATATACTTTCAAATATTCGAGAATCAGGGTGTTCTAAGAATTGAACCCTTCAACCCATTTGAATACCTGATGATAAATACACACAAGTTTTCAAACACTAAAATACTCCTGACACTATATAAGCCATGTGTCCATATCCAATTCATAAATGTTGTAAAAGCTAAAAGTCCAAAGCTTCCTGAAGCGGCAAAACTTCAACATTTACATAGGTGGTTCATCTTTAATTCATGCTCCTGCTTAGCACTTTTTCAAAGAAAATTAACCATTGAGAAGTGAAGACTTCATCCTCCTTTCAGCAGGTAACAAGCACAACATTGGGATGTATGTGATACATGTGCTTCAGTCCACTAAATGATCAGCTTTCCACATTGAACTCAGCTTCCAAGTTTCCTTAGAAGGGAGTTGGGTATCCTTGCATTCAGTGACTAAGTTGGACTTAAACCCATCCCTTTAGCAGACTTCAAAACCAAGTCTCTAGCCAAACCCTTCGTCAAGTAATCAGCTAAGTTTTGTTGAGATTTAACAAACACTATAGATACCACCCCATTCATGATAAGCTCACGAATCATGCTATGCCTAACACCTAAGTGTCTAGACTTCCCATTGTACATCTGGCTATAAGCCTTTGCCAATGTAGCAGCACTATCACAACGGATAGAAATAGGTGCTATAGGTTTAGGCCACAATGGAATCTCAAGAAGCAAGTTTTTCAACCATTCAGCTTCTTTGCCAGCAGCAGCTAAAGCCACAAATTCAGATTCCATGGTTGAACTGGTAATGCAAGTTTGTTTCTTGGATGCCCAAGAAATTGCACCTCCACCAAGTAGGAATACCCACCACTAGTAGACGAATTGTCTTCAGTGTTACTGATCCGACTTGCATAAGTGTATCCTTCTAATACTGAAGGATAACCAGTATATGAGAGACTATAATCCATAGTTCTCTTCAAATACTTAAAGACCCTCTGAATTGCTTGCCAATAATGAGCACTAGGATTACTAGTATACCTGCTCAGTTTACCCACAGCAAAAGCAATGTCAGGTCTTGTACAAGTCATGGCATACATCAAGCAGCCAATCACCCTAGAATACTCAAGTTGAGATACAGCTTTGCCAGTATTAGGCATTAGCTTCTCACTTGTATCCATAGGAGTACTCACTGGAGTACAATCAAAGTAATTAAATTTCTTTAACACCTTCTCAATGTAATGAGACTGAGAGATAGAAATTTTGTTACTTTCATGTTTAATCCTAATGCTAAGGATAACATCTGTCTCCCCCATATCCTTCATGGAGAACTTTGATGACAAAAATTCTTTTGTAAGATCAACTTGATTTTGGTCAGTGCCAAAGATCAACATGTCATCAACATATAGACAAATGATGACTCCTTTACCAGATTCATCAAATTTGCTATATACACATTTGTTAGCTTGATTAAGTAAATAACCACTAGACAAAACCACTTCATCAAACTTTTGATGCCATTGCTTAGGTGCCTGTTTTAGTCCATAAAGAGACTTAATCAGTTTACACACCTTGTTTTCATTGACAGGCATGATGAAGCCCTGAGGTTGGTTCATGTAAACCTCCTCATCTAAATCACCATTCAAGAAAGTTGTCTTCACATCCATCTGATGAATAATCAGATTATGAATTGATGCCAAAGCAATTAGCAATCTTATGGTACTGATACGTGCCACTGGAGCATAAGTATCAAAGTAGTCTATTCCTGACTTTTGTTTAAAGCCTTGAATAACTAATCTTGCCTTGAACTTTTCAACAATTCCATCTACCTTCATTTTCTTTTTGAAAATCCATTTGCTACCTAAAGGTTTGCAACCAGGTGGTAGATCAGTCAACACATAAGTGTTATTGCCCATGATAGAGTCCATCTCATCATTAATTGCTTCTTTCCAGAAAGCAACATCCTGGACTTCATTGCTTCTTCAAATGTTTTGGGATCATCCTCCACAATGAAGCAATAAGAGTATTGGTCAGAGACCTCACTCCTTGTACCTTCAATTAAGTATAATTGAAACTCAGGTCCAAATGACTTTGGAGTCCTCACCCTATTGCTCCTTCTGAGCTCAGGTTTAGGTTGTTGTTCCACAACCTCAGCAGGAACCTCATCAGTAGGAACCTCACCAGCAGGAACCTCACCAGATACTTCTGAAACACCATTGTCATTGGTTCCATTTTGAATCCTTTGACTTGGTCTAGGGATAGATGAGAATCTGTTCTCATCAAGTAGTGCATCCATTGATTCAATTATTGAGTTAATTGAAACAGACTCATTAGGTTCTATAACATAAAACCTATATGCCTTGGAATGCTCAGCATATCCAACAAAGATGCATTCAATGCCTCTTTCACCCAAAGTTTTCTGCTTTGGATCAGGGAGTCTTACAACAGCCCTACAACCCCATATCCTAAGATAATTAAGGTTAGGTTTCTTTTTAGTCCAAAGTTCATAAGGGGTAACTTTGTTCCTTTTGTTGGGAACCCTATTTAATAAATAGCAAGCTGTTAACATAGCTTCACCCCAGAACCCTTGACTCAACCCAGAATAGGACAACATGGAATTAACCATCTCCTTCAGCACCCTATTTTTCCTTTCAGAAATACCATTTTGCTGAGGAGTATAAGGGGCAGTCGTTTCATGGATTATACCAACAGACTGAAAATACAGAGTATCCATGTACTCACCTCCCCTATCAGTCCTTAATCTTTTGATCAGGGAACTTTGTTGCAATTCAACTTCAGTTTTAAATACATTAAATTTATCTAATGCTTCATCTTTAGAATGTAATAAATAAACATGACAAAACCTAGAAGCATCATCAATAAAAGTCACAAAGTATTTCTTATTCCCCAAAGAGGGAGTAGCATGTAAATCACAAAGGTCACTGTGAATTAACTCCAAAACTTTAGTTTCACGTTTTACTCCTTGAAAAGGTTTCTTAGTTATCTTGTTCAACATACAAGTTTTACACTTTTCAGTGTTCATATCAAAAGCAGGTATTAACCCATCCTTAGACATATCTTGCATTCTTTTAAAATGTACATGGCCAAGTCTTGCATGCCATAGGTTTGAATCATTAAGTTTAGATGTAGAAATAAAAGCAGAATCAATATTATCATGAACAATATTAAGTCTGAACATTTGATTACATAAATAACCAAAACCAATAAACACACCATTTTTAGATAAAACAAACTTATCAGATTCAATTACCTGTTTATAACCACAATTATTTAAAACACTACTAGAAACCAAATTCTTTCTAATATCAGGAACATGTAAAACATTAAATAAAGAAACAATCTTTCCAGAACTAAACTTCAAATCAACACATCCTTTTCCATGCACCAGGGCAGTTGACTCGTTTCCCATGTGAAGAATAGAACCACCATTCATTGACTTGTAGGTCTTGAACCAGCTTCTATCTTTACACACATGAATTGTTGCTCCAGAGTCAACCCACCACGCAACATCATCATCCTGCACAAAGTAAATATCAGATATATATGTAACATAATAAATCTTAAAAGACTTATTAAACACATTCTGACCTTTCAGAGAATTGGTGTTATCATTCCCTCCACTTGTGCCTGATCCATTGGATTTGTTTCCAACTTTACCACCCTTGCAATCTTTCCTGAAGTGTCCAGGTTTCCCACACTTCCAACAAGTCACCTTAGGTTTCTTTTTAAGATCAGATTTGGTGTTATCTTGATGCTTACGCTTGCCCTTATTGTCATTGTACTTGGTGGAGTTGTTATGCTCCACCATATTGACAACTGATGGACCAGTAGCAGTGCTACTCTTTGGCTTGTCAATGTCTTGAGCTTTGAGTGAATCCTCAATGCGCAAGTGACTGCCCAACTCAACAAGAGTTAACTCCTCCTTCTTATGCTTAAGCATATGCTTGAAATCTTTCCAAGAGGGAGGTAGTTTATCGATGATACAAGAGACTGAAATAGCCTCATCCATGTTCATCTTGTGTTGTGTGAATCGACCAAGTATACTAAGAAGTTCATTGTATTGTTCCATGACAGGTCTAGAATCAACCATTTTGTAATTGTTAAAATTACTTACAAGGAACTTCTTACTTGATGCATCCTCAGCCATATATTTGGCTTCCAAGGAATCCCATAGTTCTTGAGAAGTTTCAACATTCTGATAAATATCAAATAGAGAATCAAACATACCATTGAGAATTAAACCTCTGCATATGTAGTCATCATTCTCCCACTTGCTCCTTGCCCTCATCTGATCCATAGTAGCATCATCTCCATGATCTTCTGGAATCTCAGTCGTGAGAACATACACCACATTCATACTTGACAACAAGAAGTGCATCTTCTTTTGCCATCTTCTGAAATCAACACCTTCAAAATTTTCCAACTTGGAAAAGTTAGCAGCCATTTGTCTCATAGCAGCAGCCATTGATTATCACTAATAGTTTCTATTGATTGTTGGTTGTTATGTGTAAACAAGTTCCCAGATTAGGGTTAAGATAATCAATAAAGGTACCGGATATTCACTTGAAATCGTGGTATCACTTTCCAGTAGAAACTATTCGACCCTATGCCTGGGTTACACGAATATCTCTATGGGATAAGACCAAGTGATGTTCTAGCTTTAGGCACAAACCAAGAACCAGATGCGTATTGAAGTGTTTAGGGTTTTGTGTTAATCGTATTGTATTGTACCGTATCTCATGCAGAACGATGTGACCTCTATTTATAATAGAGAATACTCAAAACCCTAGCTCATGGAATTATGTATAATTAACGGCCCATTAATTATAACATAATACTTTCCATAATAGTAGGGAACAGTGGTTATCAGTGGAAACATTATCACTAGCAGTGGTAATGTTAACACTATCAGTGGTAACAATAACCCTTGCAGTGGTAATGTTAACACATCAGTGGAAACGCTAGCAGCAGAATCCCACTATCAGCAGAATGCTATCAGCAGCAGAATCAGCTATCAGCAGGATCATGCTATCAGCAGAATCCTAGCAGCAGATTCACAATACTAGCAGCAGAGTCTACTAGCAGTACCCTGATCAAGCAGTACCTTGATCAATACATAACCACTATTGAGTCAGGGGATTCAGTGACCAAAATGGGTGTATACTCCATACCTCGAAACCCATTACCAGGTGTGAATTGATCCCTCAAGAGCACTAAATTTTCCAACAGTTGCTCCTTTAGATACATTGGCCCTCGAATAGTTAGAGGTTTTATATTTTCATGACGATGTCGTTTAAGCAATTGTTACGCATAACCGTTTTGTCGAATTCAGATTGTTACATTGGTTGGTTGATATACATATATATATATATAGAATGTTAAGTTTGTCAAATATTGTTTGTGTATGCTGTGCAAATGTTACTGTTTAGGTCTGCGAATGCGAATGATATTGCTTTGGTAGTGTTTGGTTACAGGTTTTGGAAAAGAAAAATGCATATATTTTTTTTAAAGCAACAGATTTTGGAAATAACCATTTTTTGGTACGGTTATTAAAAAAACCGCACCAAATAATCATTTTTGGTACGGTTATTAAAAAAACCGCACCAAATAATCATTTTTTGCTACGGTTTAATAACCGTACCGGAACACATTTTATTTTTTGTTACGCTAGTATTTGATACGGTTTTAAAACCGTACCAAAAGGCCTACCAAATGAGATTTTTGTGTAGTAGTGTTCATTGCTATTTGCTTGTATGCTTATTAGTTATTACTTGTTATTTGTTAAGTTCTAGTTTTTTATACCAAATTCCAATTGTCAAAACTCAAAAATCTAATAAAGAAGTAAAGAACTACTGAACTAGTATCAGTAGCATGTTGTATGCATGTACCCACACAAAAGAGAATAATTTGAACAAGATCAACTGATCAAGGTTATGCAATACCAATACTCAAAGCCTTAAAACCCGGTTCAATATTTTATTTGATAGTTTTCGACAAACCAAAATAACCAATCAACAATGTCACACAAGAAATGTTCAAAAAAATGTCACACAAGAAAAGCAAGATACTGTACGATGAAATTATATTTCACTCTCTAATCCGTGATTAAAGATATCAGCAAACGCCTCCATTTGCATGTTTGGAAAACACAATCCAATTTCAAAATCTTGTGTTGATTCTTTGCTTGCATTTATAGCAACCGAACCGTTATAATCAATTGAAATAGTTTCATTCTTTTGTGGCTTCCCCCACCCAAAATCAATATCATAGAAGTTGAGCTTTGGTGTACCTGCAACACCAATCTTCCTTGCTGGAATCTTGAAACCCTCATCCCATCTGTCGGCGTCTTTCAAGATTCCTTCCTTATTCTTTACCATTTTATTTATAGCCTCGCCAATTAGTTTAGCAGCGGATACAAATCCATTTTCACTCGACAAAACAACATTTTTGATGGTTGTGATACATGGTGCAACACAATTACCAAAGTAGGTTGATGGAATCGGTGGATCCATACGAGAACGACAATCAATCGTCAGAATGAATTGTTCTAATTCGTCCTCGCCCTTTTTCTCTCCCATCTTCACTAGTGATTTAGCAATGCAACTCCATATATAACCACAAGTTACCGTAAAAGATGATATGTATTCCAATGTTGGGATTTGGGTTAGGACCCTTTTCTTTAACTGATTGATTTTGGTTCGACTCAACATAAATGTTGCCCGAACTTTCTTAGTAGGCCCAACAAGGCTCGGAGGCTGATATAAAGTTTCAAGGCTTGTGTGCCTCAATTTGCGTTCATCTAGTTTTGGAATGTCAATCAATCTATCAAAAACCGGGGGTGATCCATTCATTACAAATGATTGATCTCCCCCCGATTTAGCAAATGAAGCCCACGCCTTCAAAAAACAAAGGCGTGTGCTAGCGTCACCTAGGCAATGATGGTTTGTCATTCCAATAGAGATACCCAAGTCCCTAAAGTACGTCACTTGGACTGAAAAAAGTGTTACTGTGACATAATCAGCCATTTTAACAACATTACCTAATGGAGGCACAAGTGGATAAAAGTTTTCACATTTTCGAGGATGATTTCCTGTCAAATCATTAAAATCAAGAGAACATTCTGCAAAAGTAAGTGCAACATAATCACCTTCCACGTGTCTAATTTCCGGTTTTCTAATGACACCAAAATCATCAACATTAGGAAATACAAACAAATTGCTAGCGAATGGGAAAAAATGTTGTAGTGTGAGTGATAAAGAGTGTTTAAGATTTGGGACAACAGTTTCTAAGAAATGTGATATAGAGTGCGGGAAGCAGTAGAAGTAAACATGATGGACCGGAGGGAAAATTAGCCATACAATGTCGAAAAAAGTAAGTGGCAATGAACGTTCACCAATGGTGCATGGTGGTGAGGATATTCGAGAGTGTTCAAGAATTGTAACAATGGGATTGGAAACCATTGAATAATTTGACAATGGAGATAGGTTGGTTGTGGTTGTGCTAATGATCGTGGTTATATTTATGGACAAATATGGGGGTTAGAAGACAAGGATGGGAGTTATGTCTTGTCATTGAATGGTTGTTCGTGAAGGTTAGTTTTAGTTTCATGTTAAGTAAATATATTGGTTGTAGGTGAATGCTAGTTTTGAATGGTTGGGGGTTCTATTTGTAAATGTTAAAATCTTGACTATGGACTAGTCATATGCCGATATTTTATGGTCGGACCTTGAAGAGTTCAACTCAATTAATAATTGATTAACACGTATTCAACTTCAAAAGTAAACAATGTGTCCAAACAAAATGCTCTCCAAATTCATTTAACCACCTTAACTTACATGGCCTATGAACATTTTTAAAACAATTTACATCGGGTCAATTACATCTATATCCTTAATAGATTTCAATATTACATCAATCTCTTTCTTATTTTTGTAATTACGTCAATATCCTTCCCAAACTTTTGTAATTATATCAATATTCTTCTCAAACTTTTAAATTCTCATACATCCCAAAATCAACTTGTTCTTTTATCACTCGAGGCTAAAAAGTATATATGAACAAATAAATAAATATGAATAATATGTTCTTTCATATATATATCCAAACTTTTATAATTACGTTATCGTATTCTTTCATCAAGCGAGGTCAAAAAATATATATGAACAATATAATTATGATGAATATCAAAGATAAATAAGAGATAAATAATTGTTTTTTTTTTTGTTTTTTTTTAATTTAAAATCAACATAATTATAATTTAATTAATTTCTGTATATATATTTGAATTTAAAAGTTCGGGAAAAATATTGATGTAATTACAAATGTTTGAGAAAAACATTAATGAAAATATAAAAGTGGAAAGGATATTTATGTAAATGAGAAAGACATTTACGTAATATTGAACTTTAAAAGGGAAACTTTCATGACTATTTTCAAGTTTTCAAATGGGAATCTCAATATTTAGGTAAAGGAAGTTTCCAAACATTTCCCAAATTTATTCCTTTTAATTTTCCTCAAATTAAATTGAAGTAAAACTTTCATGAAAATCTCAATTTCCAATTAGCCATCTTAATATGTTGAGGTTGAAGTTGATGTTGTTGTTTAATTTTAACTATCGATATCATGTAGTACAAAATGTGCGAGTTTAGTAGCACATAATGAGCGTTGATGAAGTTAAAATATACTCTATAATGTTTTTTAAAAAGGTTTTTCCGAATATTCGTATATAAACTTTAAATAATAATAAATGAAAGTCTAAAACTAATATTTATTTTAAAACTACTTAACATATATTAAAAATAATTTGTATATTTACAAATTTTGTAATTTTAATTGATGAAATTCTCAAACTAAATCTAATACTCATGTAATTGTAAACAAAGTTCATGTTAAAAGCTATGAGGTATAAAGTGTAAGGGAATATTTGTTTATTATCTAAAGTTATTAAAAAAAATAACATGAAAACTTATAATTTTTACATTTAACTCTATATAATATATTTATAATTAAACTACAAAAGTTTTATTAATTACCTCTTTGTTTTTTAAGTTTTAGTTTTTATAAATTTGACACCTGTATTTTTATGTGTTTTTTTTTCTCAACAAAATTCTACACCAAATTTATTAATGTTTGTACAAAATTAATTCAAATTTGACTTTTTATCAGCCAATTATATTGCTTAATTTTGTCTATGTGTCAAAATCGAGCTCTTTTATTGCTTTAATTCTTTTTTTAATAAAAATGATTTTGCAAAATCACTCCAAAATAATGCAATTCCTTTAGTACATAAAAGATATGACTTTTATATATGTTTATAGTTTTATACTTCCATAGAGATCAGTCTCTACGAATTTACAGTAACTTTTGAACTCGTGGCATTTAGCATTTGAGTCGAGTTATTGTAAAAACCAAACATTACTCACATTCCAAGGGACTCATCCCCACCATCCATCTAAAAAGGAAATCAATGGTTGAGATTAAAAGTATTTTATTATTTCACCCATTTTTTATAATTTAAATATCTCTTAAACCGTTAATCGTTAAGCGAAAATAATTACACCATCGCGACGGGCATTTAATTATCTTTCTATAGACGGGCACTTTGATGTACTTTCGAAAAAAAAAATTATTTTTTTCAAGTTTTTATTTATTTATTTATTTGTTTTTTTATTTTTTTTTTGTGGCAAAAAAAAAATCATATATGATATTGCATATTATATATGATATTACATATCATATATGATATGTAATATCATATATGATATGATATGTAATATCATATATGATTTTTTCGGCCACGAAAAAAAACGTGAAAAAAAATGAAAAAAAAAATTGTTGAAAATATATCAATTAGCATATCTATAGAAAGATAATTAAATGCTCGTCGTAAGAGTATATTTTTTTTCGCTTAACGATTAACGGTTTGAAAGATATTAATATTTGAAAAAAAATGATGAAAGTGGGTTTTTTAAATTGTTGGGATTAATCTCATCCATTAGATCAAATAAAGATGGATGATGGAGATTAATCCTGTAAAAAAAGTTTGGTCCTCAAATGATCTTATATCTTACGTAGCATTTAACATTTAATATTTAGGAAGATATTTGTCGTATGAAAATAAGTTATTTGTTGGAGTACAATTCGTAGCATCTCAACCTTCTTAAAATAACTCACTTATTTCAAGCGTAGTCTTAACTGATGTTTTTTACTTTGTTAACATGTCAAGTTGTTTCATGATGTATACTTTTTGTAGGTCGTTAATTTTTCCGTACATTTTCGGATGAGAAAACCTAGGCGATGGACTCAACTACAGGTTACACAAAAATACTTAAGATGACTAGGGACGTAACAAGGACTAAATATGACCAGGTGCACACAAAAAATAAACACTAATACTAGAAACATATTTCAATTGACCGGGTGCATTTAAGATTACTTCAAGAAAAATCGACATTTTTTTCAAAAATTAACACTACACTGGAAAAAAAACCATGGGGTGCCCAGGCACCCGCAGGAACCCCTAGCTCCGTCCCTGAAGATGACGTTAGTGAGGAATGTGTGATTTAAACTTGAACTATTTAAAAACAGGTAACGTAATATAAAACATCATGTGACACTAATTCGTGGGCTGTGCTATGCACAACTAGTGAAACCAGTCACGTACCTAGTAACAAGCAAATGCGATTTATTCAAAACTCCACGTGACAGGCTTGTAGTGCCAAATAGATTATTTGGAATTTAAGAATAACTAACAACCATTATTAAAAAGAAAATAGATTCACAAAAAGAGATTGTAAGTGTGGTTGCTGGGATTCAAGCCCGGGTCTCGACGGCCACAACATGGAATTCTTACCAATAAACTACAGCCATGGATGTTTTTCAGCGAAATTTTATTTTAAAAATTCGGTAAAAACTGAATTGAATGACAAGGCCTCTCATGAACTCTTCGACCATTTAAACCATATGATTTTATGCACATTTTATTTAACCTATACAGTTTCTTTGTAAAAATTAACTACTTTTTACAGTTTAACTAGTCCCTATTAACCTTGCATGTAACGAGACAACTCTTTTAAACACCGGTTCCGACCACCATGACATGCATCAGCACCCCAATGATGTTAACCATGTCAATCTTCCTTGTAAAATATAATGTTTACTCCAACGTCTTATTTTATGGACCCATCTGTTAGAACATTGAAACTCCGTCGGCTATAATGTTTATTCATCAGGTATTTATAAAGCAATATACCTGGAAACTCTAATGGATCCACTTCACAAGTCGGGCTTGGGCCAACTAACTTATTCATCTAATACTCCCCCGCAGTTCGAGCAGCGAAATCGCGAAAACT
Source organism: Artemisia argyi (assembly GCA_030686995.1). Lineage (NCBI taxonomy): Eukaryota > Viridiplantae > Streptophyta > Magnoliopsida > Asterales > Asteraceae > Artemisia > Artemisia argyi. The sequence goes on along the minus strand of CM060697.1, from coordinate 159,644,988 downwards.
CGGACTGAAATAGTAAACTAGAAAAGAAAAAGAAAATAAACATTAATAAAAACATAATTTTAGTCGACTCGTAACAAAACTGTACCAACGGTCGGCTAAGTCGACTGGTAACAAAATCGTACCAACAGTCGACTTTAGAGACTGGTACAAACAGTCAACTTTAGTCGACTAGTAACAAAGCCGTATGAACAATCGACTAACAAACAAACAATAAACAACTATATTTTTTTTTTCTTTTTTTCATTTAACCAAAGATCAAAAACCATTCAACACCACATAACTAAAAACACTTAAAATAAACCTAGAGATCCCGATAACTACAACCCTAAAAATCACCACTTTCCTTCCGTCAAGGCTCTGGCCGTTCATTCCTTCAATAGCAACACGTAGAGCTTTCTCATCCCTTTATTCTCCAAGTAACAATATTATTCTCCACTCACGTAATTAATTAATGAATGGAAGATGCCAACAGGTGATGAAAGATATAAAGTCTAACACAAATTGTTAGTCAAAGAAACAACTTGTTATTATTGGATCTTCAATCGGTGATGTGTAGAAAAAAAAATATATGTATTTTGTTGTTGTTGTAAAGTACACGCAATAGAAGTATATTAGAAGAGAAAGTCTGACTTCAGGATAAGCAGAAGTATATTAGAGGAGAAAGTCTGACTTCAGGATAAGTGTTTTTAGGGATCGGTGTTTTATTGAGGTGAGAGTTTGACGGGGCGGCTTAGGGGAGGCGGCTCAACATAGCCACATAGGTCTGAGGATCAGACCTGCTCCGATACCATGTTAGAACATTGAAACCCCGTTGGCTATAATGTTTATTCATCAGGTATTTATAAAGCAATATACCTAGAAGCCCTAATGAACCTGATTGAGGCAAAAGCAGTCAACTAAAGTCAACCACGGATGTGGTCAATATAGTCAAACTCCTTAGGCTCAATGCTCCACGGAATATAGTGTTTCCTCGGGTCGTTATATCCCGACGAGGTGTGGATGGTTATCAAACGGGTTTGTGATCAGGTGAATTTGGACGGAAAAGGGTTTGAGATTGGTTACACTACTGATTTGTACAATGGAATAGCTTAAATAAGCTATATAGATGATTACATGAAAGTTAGATACCTAAAAACGTTTAATATCTAAAAACGTGTACGTTCAGATTAAATTTACGCGAACGTACAAAATAAAAAGTGAAAACTGAAATCTGAAAACCCCCAGGGGGTGAAAATGACTTTTTTACAAACCTAAGGATGAAAGAAAATTTTTAGAAAAAGAAAATTAATTTTTACACTATTTAATTAGTAATTATTAATTAATTACTAATTCTTAATTACTTAACTAATTTTAATTAATTTAAATTACTAAAAATAACAAAATAACTTAGAAAATCAAGAAAAATTTTACAAATCTAATTAACTATCACAGGAATCCTAAAAAAATTATAAACAGTTTGTTTTATAAGTTTTTACATTATTTAATTAATTATTATATTAAATATTAATTAATTACTAATTAAACTATTTAAATTATAAAAAATAGAAAAAAGAATAGTAAAAATTCTAGAAAAATTCCTAAAATTATATTATATTATATAAAAGCTAGGAAAAATATAAAAACTAGGTGTTACTTTATAAAAATTAATTATGCTATTTAATACTTAATATTAATTATTAATTAATAAAAATAATATTAAATCTAATAAATACTAAATGACAAAATTAAAATCTAGAAAAATTACTGAAATTACTTTAACATAAAAGGAATTTAAGAAAAATATAAAAATACTAAGTGCTTAACAAAAATCTAAAAAGTAAAATTAAAAATTTAAATTACATTAAATAGAAACTATCACTTAATTTTAAATTGGTTTTTCTTGATTTTTCTTTTACAATACTATTTTATAACTAAAAATCGAAAACTTTTGTAAAAACAAATTTTGTGGAGCTTAAAAATAAGCTGTGTAGGCACAATATGCTTGAACAGTTGACTTTGGTCAACTGTCAAAGCTACAAGCCTTGAAATGAGCTTTAAGCTTAGACCAGGGGTGGATTATGATGAGAATAAGCTAAAGGGACATGTTTAAGCTGGAAAAAGCCAATGGTGACCACAGAATAAACAAATGAATCAAAATAAGCACTTGACTTCTTATGTGAATACTGAAAATGGGACAGAGTTTTGGGATCAATTCATGTGGGGTCCACAGGTCTTGAACTCAAAAGGTTGGCTGGAATGTTGAGACAGCCAGGGGGGTTGAAAGAAACAAAGAGGGGGCCTGTGGGACCACTGTGGTGGCCAGAAACCACCACCAAAGGTGGTGATGGTGGCTGTTTGTCTGCTGCAGCAGGGGATATCCCTCCCCTGCAGGTTACTTTGGGGTGATGGTGGGGCCCACAGAAAAATGGCAAAAATAAAACAACAATGGGGCTTCCAAGATGAGCTGGTAAACTTCAAGTCCTCAAAAGCTCAAAGTCTAAAACACATTACAAAATTCTACAAAAATCCTACAAGTTTTGGTTTTTTTCTGAAAAATGGAAATTTGACTTTTGAATGAAAACTTGGAATTTGACTATTTTGAACTTTGATTGAATCATACAAGCCAAATAAGTTGTAATATGTTAACGTAAGACCAAATTAAGATTAATGAACAAGTTTTAAACCCAAATGGTGAGAATGGGTACCAACAGATCCAACAGTGGACTGTTGTGGGTTTTAACATTGAGATTTTGACTTTTTTATGTTTAGGGTGCCATTTTTATGATTCCTAGAGCCTAACTAAACCTAATACAGTATATCTACACCAAAACAACAATAAAACAACAACAAGAATACATCAATCAAGCTATATCCAAACACCCCTTATAAAACTGAAATTGGTGATTAATGAAGCAATCCTACAACCTAAGCCATGAAACTTAACTCTTATCCCCTAATAACATCTAATAAACATAAATAAACTGCAATAAGCACAAAATTAAATGCAAGAAAAGTAAATGCCAAAGTATGGAAATTACTTACACGAGTATCCACTGAGCATTCAAAAACCAAGAACCATAGGACCAAACCTACCCTAGCATCTCCCCTGTGACTCTAATAACCACAGCAATCCACAATTATACCCCCTTGCTTCTGGTTCTTTCTTCTTCTTTTTGATCTTTTATATTTTTTTTTTTACTTTGTAATTTTTTTTGCAATTTTAGAGTAAACTAGTTTAGGTATCTATTGAACTAACAAAAATATAAAACTAACTTTATTTAAACTTAAAGGAACCATAAAACACAACATATAACAAGATTCAATGTAAAATGAAATTTCAATGAGAAATGACAAAAACTTAATTGGAACTAATAAACTCTGAAATGTTAATTAATTAAACTTGAATTACACTGGAAATGATGAAATTGCAACTAGAAAGCTAAAATTGAGACTTGAAATACTAGTTTTTATTAAATCGACATTAATAACTATATTACAACTACTGCTACTCTACATACACCTTCCCTTCATCTTTTTCTTCACTTATAAAGAACTTGGCAACTTTCTCTCACTTTCCCACCTTTTTCCTGAACCATTGGATGATTTCTCTGGATCCTAGCCTTTGATACTGCTTTTGGCGGGAAAACTGGGGTTAGCCAATTGGGTGGGTTAGGTATGTGTAGGTGAGCATTTAATGCTGGGGGGTGTAGTGGGAGATGGTAGGTGATAGATTGAGTATGGAGGTGAGGTTGGGGGTGACAAAACACCCTGGTAATTAGGGAGGTGATGGTGGTGATTAGTGGGAGGGAAAAGGAGGTTAGGGGTGGCTGTTTGACCTGTTTGTTGACCGGGGGAGTAATATTAAACGGGAGATAGGCCGGTTTGGTGGTGGGCTGGGGATTGTATGGGCCAAGGGGATTGGATGGATTGGTGGTATTAATTGGATTTATTTGGTTTTTTGGGCTTATAAGTAACCAAGGGTCCGTTTGATAAGTAGTAAACAATAAGGACCAAAAATGTAAATTACCAAAACTTGAGGGCCTTGAAATGTAACTTTCCAAAATTTATTATAAGGACCAAAATTGCCACATGTGAATAACACAAGGACCAAGGTTGCAATTTTCCAAAATTAGAAATCCCAAGGACCTTTTATGTCAATTTTCAAACTTTAGGGACCAAAAGTGTAAATTCTCAAAACTTTTTTACCCAAGGACTATTTTTGATAGATTTTGACTTTTAAAGGACATGGGTTGATTTTTCTTGCAAAATAAATGCTCAGGGACTAGTTTTGTCAATTTTTGAAAGTTGAGGGACTGAAACTGCCAATTATGCAAACTTTGTACGTTTTTCATTTGTTTTTACTCATTTTGCATCTAAAACATATAAAACACAATTTTGAAATATTTTCAGTATTTTGATGCCTTTTTGAGTGTTTTCGTATGTTTTGCAGTTCAGATTTGACCAAAAATGATGAGTGTTTGAGCACTCATCAATCCCCCACACTAAACTATTGCTAGTCCCTAGCAATAAAATGTTTTGAAAATTTAATGGATTTGAAACTCTTTACCAAAAGCCATCACTTCTGGAGTAGCCAGATGTATCGATTCAATTAAGAACTATGGTCCACCTGATAACCATGTGATTTTGAGCAAACCACCAGCTGTCAACGGATTTGATTTGTTTTTACCAAAAGCTGTTTGCTTCTGGACTAGCCAACTCTTGATGGAATAGTCAACATCTTGGTGAGCTGATTACCAATTATGGTTTTTCCACTGCCTTTACCACAAGCCATAATCTAGCGGGCTAGCCAACTCATTTACTTTTTAGGATATGGCGAGTTGATATACCATACAATTTTGGGCAAATTGCAAGCCATAAACGGATTTGATATATCTTTACCAAGAGCCGTTTGCTCCTGGATTAGCCAATCCTTTTGGCGTTTAGACATGGCGGACTGATAACCACAAAAATTTTGAAACTCAAGTGAAAAAATTTTAAAATTTTTGAGATTTTGGCCAAAAACGGGGGTACTAGGTAGTAAAATGTGATAAAATTTGCTAGAATACCCCCCACACTTAGAATGAATATTATCCTCAATATTCAAAGTCCCGGCTATTATGCCGACTCTTTGAACGTAAAAGGGCAACATTACAAGCTAAATGTGGAAATACCAGTTTGTTTTCACTTTATTTGTAACCATAGCAGGGGTAATTCCCCCACACTTAGGGTGAAAACCCTATAAGCATGCTACTGTTTTTGTTTACCGAGTCGCTAGCTTGACTCGACCCCCAATTCATTTGTTCTTGGGGAAGCATGATGTGAAAGAGACAATCTCAATCGGACTTTTATTCAAGATGTTTGGATAAACATTTGAAGCACGTGAAAGTTCCACACCGATGAGATAAATACCCGGCTCAAGATAATGGTAAATGAAAATGCCGGGGTCAAATATAGTATCTTCATTCCCGAAGGAGTGAAAAAAAAAGGAAGGCACCGAGAAGGTCATGAGAATAATCATGAAAGGATGCTCATCCTGAAGATCAGGTTTAGTTTCCTGAATTTGGATTTTGTCGGTTAAGCTCTTAGGGTTAGAAAACATCCCGGGAGGGAGGGTGAGATAATTTGTCATAGAAATACAAATTCTCATGATTGAGAATCTTTCCCCCCCAATCATGATGTTTCTTGCCATCAGACTCCGGAGGAGTCATGATAAGGTGATCAATGATGGGCTCAGAAGGTATTTCATCAACATCACTGATGTCTACATAAGATAAAGAATTTTCATCAGTGTTTGAATCACTAAGCCCAGTGTTGAGATAGGAATTGAGTGATGGATCATCATTCAATAAGCTTTCAAGGAAAAGAATATCCCCCTCATAATCAAGATAGTTATCATCAACTTCATACGAAGTTGAACTATCTAGGGCAAGGAATCCTCCATATCATCTTTGAAATCAAAGAGATCATCATCACATCCCGATGGAAGTGGATTGGTGTGAGTGAGTTCATCGGCGAACTCCTCGAGAAGAAAGTCAACATTAGAGTGGGGAAGGGATGCATCAACATACTCAATGTCTCCATAAGATAAACAATCATCACTGGAATCAGAGACAATCTCAATTTGATCATTTGGATTATCAGGGGGTGAAGGAATATCACACACTTGATCAAAAGTCCCCTGTGACTCTCTCGGGATTGGGACAAGGATCTCAACACTAGACTTTATTAATTCGTCCGATTCCTTATTCGGAACAGTGCTAAGATGCTCATCCCCAATGTTTAGAGAGTGAGTGTGAACTTTGGGTGTGATAACAACAGACTGAGGGAGATGAGAGGAGCTAGCATTCATGGATTGTACAAGTTCCATTTGATCTTCTGCTAGTAATCTCTCCGTCTCATTATTTTCTCCCTGATTTTCAATGGGAGGAATCACAAATGATGAATCTGACGAACCCTTATAAAATTGAAGGATGTCAAGGGTGTCTTCATTATCACTATCATCATCACAGTCTAGAAGAGCAGCTTTACGAAATTTGGCACGTATTATAGCTGCTTGTTCTAAGACTAGCAATTCTTCCATGCTCAATTCGTTTCTAGCATCTCGTTCTTCAGCAAGTAATTCTGCCATAGATTACTCACGAGAGTCTTGAAACGATGTAGTAACCAACTCCTCCTTAAGTTCTTTCAATATATCAAGAGCCTTTAGTAAAAGGTCTTGCTCAGTATCATGAGGAGTTGTGTGAATCATATGGTACATTGGAGGTGGGTCTGAAAACGAATAGTCGTAATTGTTACAAGGAAATGGATTCCTTGTTTGACAATCCGAGCTAGAGTGTGGACCTCCACAGTAATCACAACAGTGAAACTGATGTGGCTGTGGGTTGTATGTGCTTGAGTTATAATTGTTATCAGGAAACTGCTCATAGACAAGCGTGTTTCCCGATTGACAATCAGAACTGTAATGTGAACCACCACAGTACTCACAACAGTAAAACTGCTGAGTCTCATGGTGTGGTAGCTGATGGAATGAATCAGTCGTGTCATGGTAGGAATAGGGATTCTGGTTATAGACAGACCCGTTTCCTGACTCCACCATGCCACAGCTGGGGCAATTGCCACCATTATAAGGATTACCACACCAATGGCAAATAAGAAGGTGTGGATGAGACATAAAAAGAATCAAAAGTTCATAGAGGGGTAGGGATGAAGAATCAAATATGTGAGAGCAGCGGCGCCAAAATTTTGATTGAGGCAAAAGCAGTCAACTAAAGTCAACCACGGATGTGGTCAATATAGTCAAACTCCTTAGGCTCAATGCTCCACGGAATATAGTGTTTCCTCGGGTCGTTATATCCCGACGAGGTGTGGATGGTTATCAAACGGGTTTGTGATCAGGTGAATTTGGACGGAAAAGGGTTTGAGATTGGTTACACTACTGATTTGTACAATGGAATAGTTTAAATAAGCTATATAGATGATTACATGAAAGTTAGATACCTAAAAACGTTTAATATCTAAAAACGTGTACGTTCAGATTAAATATACGCGAACGTACAAAATAAAAAGTGAAAACTGAAATCTGAAAACCCCAGGGAGTGAAAATGACTTTTTTTACAAACCTAAGGATGAAAGAAAATTTTTAGAAAAAGAAAATTAATTTTTACACCATTTAATTATTAATTATTAATTAATTACTAATTATTAATTACTTAACTAATTTTAATTAATTTAAATTATTAAAAATAACAAACTAACTTAGAAAATTAAGAAAAATTTTATAAATCTAATTAACCATCACAGGAATCCTAAAAAAATTATAAACAGTTTGTTTTATAAGTTTTTACATTATTTAATTAATTATTATATTAAATATTAATTAATTACTAATTAAACTATTTAAATTATAAAAAATAGAAAATGAACAGTAAAAATTCTAGAAAAATTCCTAAAATTATATTATATTATATAATAGCTAGGAAAAATATAAAAACTAGGTGTTACTTTATAAAAAATAATTATGCTATTTAATACTGAATATTAATTAATAATTAATAAAACTAATATTAAATCTAATAAATACTAAATGACAAAATTAAAATCTAGAAGAATTACTGAAATTACTTTAACATAAAAGGAATTTAAGAAAAATATAAAAATACTAAGTGCTTAACAAAAATCTAAAAAGTAAAATTAAAAATTTAAATTACATTAAATAGGAACTATCACTTAATTTTAAATTGGTTTTTCTTGATTTTTCTTTTACAATACTATTTTATAACTAAAAATAGAAAACTTTTGCAAAAAAAAATTTTGTGGAGCTTAAAAATAAGCTGTGTAGGCACAATAAGCTTGGACGGTTGACTTTGGTCAACTGTCAAAGCTACAAGCCTTGAAATGAGCTTTAAGCTTAGACCAGGGGGTGGATTATGATGAGAATAAGCTAAAGGGACATGTTTAAGCTGGAAAAAGCCAATGGTGACCACAGAATAAGCAAATGAATCAAAATAAGCACTTGACTTCTTATGTGAATACTGAAAATGGGACAGAGTTTTGGGATCAATTCATGTGGGGTCCACAGGTCTTGAACTCAAAAGGTTGGCTGGAATGTTGAGACAGCCAGGGAGGGTTGAAAGAAACAAAGAGGGGGCCTGTGTGACCACTGTGGTGGCCAGAAACCACCACCAAAGGTGGTGATGGTGGCTGTTTGTCTGTTGCAGCAGGGGATATCCCTTCCCTGCAGGTTACTTTGGGGTGATGGTGGGGCCCACAGAAAAATGGCAAAAATAAAACAACAATGGGGCTTCCAAGATGAGCTGGTAAACTTCAATTCCTCAAAAGCTCAGAGTCTAAAACAAATTACAAAATTCTACAAAAATCCTACAAGTTTTGGTTTTTTTTCTGAAAAATGGAAATTTGACTTTTGAATGAAAACTTGGAATTTGACTATTTTGAACTTTGATTGAATCATACAAGCCAAATAAGTTGTAATATGTTAATGTAAGACCAAATTAAGATTAATGAACAAGTTTTAAACCCAAATGGTGAGAATGGGTACCAACAGATCCAACAGTGGACTGTTGTGGGTTTTAACATTGAGATTTTGACTTTTTTATGTTTAGGGTGCCATTTTTATGATTCCTAGAGCCTAACTAAACCTAATACAGTATATCTACACCAAAACAACAATAAAACAACAACAAGAATACATCAATCAAGCTATATCCAAACCCCCCTTATAAAACTGAAATTGGTGATTAATGAAGCAATCCTACAACCTAAGCCATGAAACTTAACTCTTATCCCCTAATAACATCTAATAAACTGCAATAAGCACAAAATTAAATGCAAGAAAAGTAAATGCCAAAGTATGGAAATTACTTACACTAGTATCCACTGAGCATTCAAAAACCAAGAACCATAGGACCAAACCTACCCTAGCATCTCCCCTGAGACTCTAATAAGCACAACAATCCACCATTATACCCCCTTGCTTCTGGTTCTTTCTTCTTCTTTTTGATCTTTTATATATATATATATATATATATATATATATATATATATATATATATATATATATATATATATATATATATATATATATATATATATATATATATATATATATATATATATATATATATATATATATATACTTTGTAATTTTTTTTGCAATTTTAGAGTAAACTAGTTTAGGTATATATTGAACTAACAAAAATATAAAACTAACTTTATTTAAACTTAAAGGAACCACAAAACACAACATATAACAAGATTCAATGTAAATTGAAATTTCAATGAGAAATGACAAAAACTTAATTGGAACTAATAAACTCTGAAATATTAATTAATTAAACTTGAATTACACTGGAAATGATGAAATTGCAACTAGAAAGCTAAAATTGAGACTTGAAATACTAGTTTTTATTAAATCGACATTAATAACTATATTACAACTACTGCTACTCTACATACACCTTCCCTTCATCTTTTTCTTCACTTATAAAGACCTTGGCAAGCTTTCCCACCTTTTTCCTGAACCGTTGGATGATTTCTCTGGATCCTAGCCTTTGATACTGCTTTTGGCGAGAAAACTGGGGTTAGCCAATTGGGTGGGTTAGGTATGTGTAGGTGAGCATTTAATGCTGGGGGGGGGGGGGTGTAGTGGGAGATGATAGGTGATAGATTGAGTATGGAGGTGAGGTTGGGGGTGACAAAACACCCTGGTAATTAGGGAGGTGATGGTGGTGATTAGTGGGAGGGAAAAGGAGGTTAGGGGTGGTTGTTTGACCTGTTTGTTGACTGGGGGAGTAATATTAAAAGGGAGATGGGCCGGTTTGGTGGTGGGCTGGGGATTGTATGGGCCAAGGGGATTGGGTGGATTGGTGGTATTAATTGGATTTATTTGGTTTTTTGGGCTTATAAGTAACCAAGGGTCCGTTTGATAAGTAGTAAACAACAAGGACCAAAAATGTAAATTACCAAAAGTTGAGGGCCTTGAAATGTAATTTTCCAAAATTTATTATAAGGACCAAAATTTCCACATGTGAATAACACACCAAAGTTGCAATTTTCCAAGATTAGAAATCCCAGGGACCTTTTATGTCAATTTTCAAACTTCAGGGACCAAAAGTGTAAATTCTCAAAACTTTTTTTACCCAAGGACCATTTTTGATAGATTTTGACTTTTAAAGGACTTGGGTTGATTTTTCTTGCAAAATAAATGCTCAGGGACTAGTTTTGTCAATTTTTGAAAGTTGAGGGACTGAAACTGCCAATTATGCAAACTTTGTACGTTTTTCATTTGTTTTTACTCATTTTGCATCTAAAACATATAAAACACAATTTTAAAATATTTTCAGTATTTTGATGCCTTTTTGAGTGTTTTCGTATGTTTTGCAGTTCAGATTTGACCAAAAATGATGAGTGTTTGAGCACTCATCAGAACCCAACCCACAAGTCGGGCTTGGGCCAATTAACTTATTCATCTAATACCATCTTCTCAAATCATGATTGATGTTATTCAAAATGTTCGTCAAGGTTTTCGAGGCATCAAAAACAAACATAACCTCCAATCCACCAAGTAGATTGACATCTACTTTGTTCAGCCCTTGTTGCTCACAAAAATTGGGTAGCCTTGTAAGGTAACATGGGCTTTAAACTTCACAAATCAAGCACGTATTGAAAGCTTCAACATTAACCTCGTCGTCGCCTATTTCGATAACCCTACCCTTAATCTTTTCTCCCCACTTCTCATTATCGTCTCCCTGTTGTCTTATGTCTTCTTGCTTAGATTCCCCGTACCCATTCGTTTTGCTAATGTTCTTTTTATTCACCCTCACCACATCAACAAATCTACGATCATCTCTTGTGTGATATTACCTCTGCCCCTTGCCTACCACATTCTGTCCTTTTGCCTTTCCTGTTGTCCACCCCGTTATTTCCCAACATACCTTTGTCACCCATGTTCCTTCTATCAAACACTATGAACACCTTCAGTTACTTCTCCCTAACCCTTATACCGCAGAGATTTTTTAGCAGTGCATTCACATCCGTGACGAGTTTGTAATGAACAAAACCATATTGTTGTCCATTTCAAATTCGTTTTCTCACCATAAACATAACAAATATTGTCCCAAACTTCTTGAATAACATCCACAGATTACCCATCCTCTAATCGTTTAGGAAGTTGAAAAACATAAACGACAACGATGAGTTTCGCTTCCCACCGGTATATTTAGTTCTCAGTCGCTTAACATTGTAATCCCCCTATTTCCAAAGTGCCTTTCTCTCATGTTCTCACAAGCTCTCGTTTGGTATCTCTCAACTCGCTCTCTCACCGAAAAGTTAATAGCCCCGTGTCTCTCTCTCACTGTCTCACATAGCTCATTTTCGCTCTCTTAGTTATATAGACCATACATGTCAATATGAATTTTATATCTTCACATTTCATAACATCTTATTGATCTTTTTCAAAACAATAAAATTGCATACGAAGAAATTAACAACCTAAAAATACAAATACATTTGCAAGAAATAACTATAAAATGTACGCCGATGCAACTTCTAATAACATCATGAGGGAAAAAAATGTGGTTAAAGAAACACTTCAACCAAAAGTCTCGAGTTGGGAATCTTGGGATCGAACTTGTGTAACTTACATCTTCCCTTTTTTCCTCTAATATCCCATACTAAACTCATTTAAACGGACATTTTATTAATTTCTACAACATCTTATTTATTATAATATTTTAATAAAAAAAACTTATAAAGGATAAGCGTTGATCAATAAATACATAAACTGTTATTGATAGATACATGGACCTAACTAAATGGATCTAATACATAAATAATTTGTACATTGACGTCAATATACAAGTCATTTATGCATTAGATCATCTTTTAGGTCCATTTTATTTAGGCCTATTTATCATTTTCCTAAAGTTAAATTGATATGATGAGCAACCACTGTTTCATTACTTTTGCAACAACTCGCTGAATGATGTTAACATTGATTTTATACGTGATTATATTAGGTCATTCTATCGTGTGGTATTCTCCAATGGTACAACGTCGTATGTCGATCATAAGCTTAAGACAATAAATTGAATGTCTTGTCTAGTAAATTGCCCTGAATGCAACTGGCCCATGTCACACGACATAGACCAACTTGGCTACCTACTTTTTAGGTAACAAATTATCAAGAGCATGATTACAAATCAATGTAACAGACAATCGTCATTATGAGAGGTTGTCGACAAAGGGGGTCAAAGGTTGCCGGTATGAATGGAACCAAAAGAAAAAAGACTTAGGGTATTTTTTAGAGAGGGGCTTATGGGGCTTAGGCTTTTAAAATAAGTCGGCTTATAAAATAAGTCTCGTTTGTCATGCGGGCTTATGAAATCATAAACCTTTAAAAGGGGCTAAAAACTTTAGCCCCATAAAAGGGGCTAAAAACTTAAGTCCGGGGCTTTTGAACAATAAATTACTTATTAATCCACAAAAATATTTAACTTATACAAAAACTCATTTAATTATGTCCTTTTTAATAATTTTACAATAATAAGCCTAAGCTTAAACCCATTTGCCAAACAAGTTTACAAAAATACAAATTTCAACTTCAGCTTATAATAAAAGCCACAGCCCCAGCCCAAGCCCAAGCCCAAGCCCCAGCCCCAGCCCCAGCTCCAGCCCCAGCTCCAGCTCCAGCCCATTTCGCCAAACATACCTTTAGAGCCCGTTTAATTTATAAGTGGGGTTTGATTAAGATATGCTTTGGTATAAAATTTTGATTTGAGGTAAGTTTAAGAGAGAAAATTTTATTTATTTAAATATATTTTATAATAAATTTTAAATAAAAAAAAAATATTATTTAAGCGATAAAATAACAAAAATGATCCACTTATATAAAGAGAAATAAATAAAGAGGACCCACAAGTAGACAACCCAAAATTGAAACCCATCTAAGTGCCATCCTACAACATTTTTATTCAAACTATCATTCCCTTCAAACAAAAAAAATAATAATAAATAAATAAAAATAAAAAATAAAAAATCCGACTAGATATGTCTTTTCAATATAAACCCCTTTATAAAGTATCAAAAACAAACGAACCTTTAATCATTAACAAATTATCAAGAGCATGATTCTGGATAAAATTGTGTTGTTTTTACTTATAATTTTTTTATAAACTTCATTTGCATAAAGATTCAACCCAAAATTTCAAATGAACTTATTTTCTCTTTTATAGGATAACTAGAAGGGGACTCGCGAGTTGAGGCGCTGGTAACTTAAATAAAAAATTTCGATAATTCATGTATTTTAATTTATTACGTTTTTTATATCTATAAATTTACGGATGTCATTATCAAATGAGATAATAAATATTTCAGTAAACAATGTTTTTCCGTTGTTCTAAGTGACTATTTAATATATATATAATTAAGCTTTATGGATAGGGGTGTTCAATAAATATGTGAAACCACAAACCGAGCCAACCCACTCAATCCAAAATCGCATAAGACGATAACCAAGAACCGCAGAAAAACCAACTTATCACAGTTTGATTTCGATTCTATTTTAAAATACTCACGGTAACCCGAGCCAAACCACGTTTATATACATTTTTTTTTTTTAAAACAAAATAGCATTAGTCTAGTAGGTGGGGCTTTTATTCTTGAGTCAATATACTCGAGTTCGAATCCCATCCCTAGTACTTTGCTCCCAGATAGGTACCCACAAAACCTATGAGCTTACTGGAAAGACTTTGTGTATAAGAGCTCAAGTATCCGAGAGTCTCGGCTCACTCCAGTTGGTGCCCCACTAGACCAGGAGAGTAGCCCGAAGCTATTCCTTGTAAGGTGGACAATGGCTTGTGCCAAAAAGCACACAGGGTCAGGATGTACCCGTTAATCTACACTTTTTTATGAATGCATAAAAGTGTACACCCATTGACTGTATGTATTCAAGTATTATATTTTTTTACACGTCTTGATTGACTTAGATTATTTGTTTGTCGTGTTCAATCTAATTGTACATGATAAGCTTTATTACTTGTAATACTTAATATTGTATTTATAAAATGTCTTAATACATTAAATGAAATGAATAGAATATCATTCCCCTATGTTATATGCGATATAGATGTTACCCATGTTAAATCTTTCTTTAAAGTTAAAAGTTTTTAAATTTGAGTAACGTGTAAATACTATAATACTTTTGACTAAAAATAGTAACAAAATCCATCACTAAATAAATATTTTAAATGTTGTTTAATTCTCAAACTTTTATTATTTTTCGTTTATAACTAATAATATTTTCATGCATGACTACAAATTGAACCCATAAGTGTTGTATCAAGAGTCACATCATTGCCACAAGTTTACAAGTATAATTATTTATCGATATACACAGTCGTTTTTCGCATGTATTCGTCTAGTTATACTAAAATTTCAAACCATTTTGTTAAAATATATTTTCTCTGTAATGAGCAAATTTTTGTTTCAAACAAATCCAGATTCTAAATATGTGATAAAAACCTTTCTAATGAATTATCATTTATCATCGATTTTTCTATACATCCACAGTTCGCATGTGTCAATCTTTGTAGCAAGGTTTGTTTTACCTTGGTTATATATATATATATATATATATATATATATATATATATATATATATATATATATATATATATATACTGTTATATTAAAACATTGGTGTTGTTTTTTTTTATGCTTGTGATCTTTTATAATATGGAGTAATATGCTTCAAGGGATGTGAATTAAGAATGAAATTTAACACTCGCCGTTATTTCAAAACTCACAAAAACTCATATGAGAATAGCGAAAATTGTGTTAACCGTATCATCAAAATAGAAGCAAGAATATTTTTGTCAATGGCTTCTATATTGGCGTATGCAGTTTAAAATTGAATCCCCTTCTTTCCTCACCTTTGTAGTATTCAAAACTCTGTCTACTAAATAATTCCCAAACACACATAAAGACTCTTCCGATCCCCCCACCTCTGCCAAGTTGCCAACATCTCTACCACATGTCAACCGGGCCCCTGCTTCTCTTCACCATAACTAAACAAAGTACAAACGCAACAACCAAGTGTCGACACCAACCATCAAATATTTGTCCATACAGCCAAGCCTTTGTCATAAAATAGTCGTTTGTAACCACATCATATATGATTAATAAGATTCCACATCATCCCCGTGTCTTTTGGTTGCTTCCTTTATTACACTAAATTTGTAATAAAATCATTATGGAGAGAAAAAAAACTGATATAACAATATCCTCGACCCTTAATCATTACACTTAGCCTAAATGATTTATAGAAGAGAAATACTATATCCTCTTACACATCCTCGTACTGCTTAGGTGTCAATCATCTAACGATGAAGGAGAAAGTGGGTCATGTTTATAAGTTTATGAATAATTGACACCAAATGGTAAAAGGATAAGTAGGAAGATATATAAGATGATATAGCATTTTTCTTTATAGAAACTAGGAGGGCTAAATTGTGTCCCTTTTTTGTTTACCTTACATGTAAAGGTTATGGACTAATCTATGTTTTCTGGTCTTTAATGGTCAAACACTCAAATCATTTGATTATTATTATTTCTTTTTTGAAACGGTTGAGGCGTTAACAATGCATGGCAAATAAAATAATTAAAACAAAAATATAAGTGTGGCTGCTGGGATTCGAGCCCAGGTCTCCACGGCCACAACGTGGAATTCTTACCACTAAACTACAGCCACAGATGTTTTATCTTTTGCTTCATAATGTAAACATACAGTTCTAAATAATTAATAGAACTTTTTCTTTGTACAAACCAAATAGTTTTAACTTTTAAGCCATTGCATTTCGCATGAAGTTTTATGAAATCGGCATAAACTCGCTACATCAATTGAAACAATTCAACATCTTAAAAATAAAACATTTCTGCAAGACAAATTGATAACATTAAATGTTACTGTACTAAAAATAAAACATTTTTCCAAGACAAATTGATAACATTAAATGTCACTTGTGAAAGCTTTCTAAAGTTTATATTATGGATGTTAATGCATTCAAAAAAATTACAATTGAGCAATAGATCACAAAACAAAGAATTCTCATGAGCTCGATATTATAACTGATATAAATCATCCATTATGGGCAGTGGCGAAGCTTGGATTTTGTAAGTGGGGGGTCGGGATCTAATTTTTTTTTTCCTAAGGCTATATTTCAGGTATACCGAAATTTTTGGGGGTCGAAACCGAATATACCGAAATTTTTCTACACGAAAACTATATACCCCCTATATCGCAAAAAAAATTTCGGGGGGTCGGGCGCCCCCCCCCCCCCTATGAAGCTTCGCCCCTGATTATGGGTTATGTTACAAACGAGAATTAAAATTCATGTGTGTTATGACGGCGTATTATTGATCAATTAAATCCTTCAATTACCTTTTTTTTTTTTTTTTTTTTTTTTTTTTTTTTTTTTGCACAAAAATATTTGCATATATTTATGTAATTTAATTTCATGCATTTTTATATAACTAAATTGTATAATGCAATTCAAATTCTATATCTATTAAAAAAATTATAAGACATAAAAGTTCAATTATTATTCTAGTAACTTTTTAACTAAATAGTTTATGATATAAAAGTAAAACTTATATAAAAACTCTTCCCTAAACTAATATTGATTATTGTAATAAGTATACCGTCTATATCATTCAAATATTTATAATCATTCTGACCTATTACCGAAAAATTAGAAGTTGACTTTATAACTTCAATCACCATTTATAAAATCTTAGACCTTTTTATAAGAAAATGGTTAAATTTTGAATTGTTGTTAAAAGAATAAGAATTTGATTTTAAAATTTTAATCACTATTTAAGAAAAAATGTATGTAAGTCAAAAGTATGACAATATTTGGCTCAGTTTATTCTTAATTTAATTATTTATTTTTTATAGTATACATTTTATAAGATTAAATTTAGGTCGGGAACGAGTGTGCGATCAAATTAACAACATAAACACACAATTCATGTGTGTTGTGTGTTCGGCCAGCGAGAGACAGTAGGGGGGGGGGGGGGGATTTTAAGGTTTTGCAATTATGTGTTAAATCTAATTTTTAATTAGGGTTATATTTGTAGAAAATCAAATCCTTATCAAATAAGGAAACAATTTATCTATTAAAGAATTAAATATTTTTTAAATCTTTAAAAGATATTTATCTTGTCCTTTAAGAAAACTTTTTCACTACGACAAGTTGTTAGTTGTTGAAGTGAAGATCATTTTCTAGGGTCTTAGAAGTAATCTTTATTATAATAGTTTAAGATCTGGATGTAGGTTTATGTTACATTTGTACTCGATAGGTTAACGTCTCATGACTAACGTGTAGTCACGAGACACATTTATGTTTAATCATGAGTCACGAAACTCATCATGTATAAGGAATATAAATACTCCAAGCCCTCACTAGTTGAGGGTTGATCTCATATTGCTATATCATAAGAAATCAAGTTTTTTCCACTTTATTTTATTTAGCTTTCTCTCTTTAGGACCTTCATTCCTTTATTGTGTTGATTCTTGATATTATTGTGGCCTACAATTGGTATTAGAGTGAATATATCATTGATGGAGTGATTCATGTTCAAAATGTATGGTTGGATTTGTTGAAAATTTTGATTTCGTAAGCTTTAGTCAAACCAAGAGTGTCCTTGATCAAAATTCAAGATTTTATGCATAAAACGTTAAAACATATTGTTTTAATGGTGTCTTAGGGTACTTGGTTAAGATCTATCTGAACAAAAACGGTTTATAAACAACAGATTTGAGTTTTTGAACAACTTTTGCGAAAAAGTTTCAAACTTGTCGAAATCTCGTTACTTTGCAAAGTATTTTGGTACTTTTTGAATAATTTCGGTACTATCCTTAGTTTTCGCAACCCCTACTCATTTTAGTTGTCCCCACCGAGATTCTTAAAATTTCAGTAGTCCCAAATCTCAGTACTCCCATATACCCGAGTCTCGGTACTCCCATAAACCACAATCTCGGTACTCCCAACTACACTACCAAGATTGCAAATCTCGGTACTCCATTTAAATCTCGGTATTCCCAACTACACTATCGAGATTTGCACTTAAAGACCACCAATATATCGCCACCAAGTGTTGTACTCGTGTTATATTACAAGTTAATATGTTTAAATTCCAATAGAGGAGAAACTTCATGCCGAACTACTATAAATCATTTATCATCGTATACGGTTTGATATCTCTTTTACTTGTTGACTTTTCTTTATGACGAGTCTAGTCAAGCTTTTATGAAGAGGAGGCCTGAACTTGTTAATTAAATAAGCACCAAACAAGGCTCGAGCTCGTTTAAGGATAAAATATATTTTTCCGTTATTTTTAACGGGATATTGTTACGTGGGTGTGAAGTAGTAAAAATTTCACACAACGAACCTAAGGTACCGTGTTTTCCCTTTAATAGTTTGATATATTACATTTCATCCCTTTTTTATTTAATCAAGTTCAGAGTAGTAAACTGTATTTTAGCATTTTTTTTTGTTTAATTGATTTGTGTAGTCAATAATTAGTTTGCAGATTGATGATTACTCGAAAGTCGAAACACATATTTAACGTGACTCTTTATAAAGACCACCAATACGATGTATATTTTCTAGGGTGCTACTATACTAACGGGGTTTATCTCCTTTTCTGCAAACCCTCCATAGGGTACTTTTGCAGTTTTTTTTTCTTTTTTTTTTTGTCTGTTTGCTGTTTTTATTTTTGTGTCCCACTAACTTTTTTACGAGGTATTTTTTTGTGTACACAAGCAGTTTTTGTCCAAGTGCATAAGCACACAAACAGTATTACACACAAGCAGTTTTTGTCCAAGTGCATAAGCACACAAGCAGATTGCACACTTGCATTGAGCACATAAGCAGATTACACACAGGCTCAGATTAACAATCATCATCGCCGATTTAGAACACAAGCAGATTGCATTAGCACACAAGCAATATTGCATACAAGTAGTATTGCACACAAGCAGTTTTTGTCCAAGTGCATAAGCACACAAGCAGATTGCAGTATTGCACACTTACATTTAGAACACAAGCAGATTGCACAAAGGCTCAGATTAACACGTAATCATCATCGTCGATTTAGAAAACCATTTGCACAAGTGATAAAAAAAGTGTTAGGCTCGGATATGAAGGTTGCAAAGTGATAAAAATATCACTTTGCCATCCTTTCGGTTATAAAACCATTCGTCATCGCCTGTTTTGAATTTTTTTTTTTTGTCCAAGTGCAGATTACACACAAGCAGATTGCACCCAAGTGCACAGATCAAATTGCACACAAGCAGATTGCAAGCAAGTTAGATTGCCCAAGTGCACATATTGCACCAAAGTTACAAATGTTTCACAATTCTCACAGATTCCACAAGTTACAAGTGAAACACATGTTTCACAATTCACACAAGGTTCACAAGTACCAAAAGCAAAAGCAAAAGCAAAGATTCCCAAACTGAAGGAACTCACAAGCAAAAGCAAAGATTCCCAAACTGCAAAAACTCACAAGGGGAATCTCAAAGTGTTAGGTATAACAAAACCTCTCGTGATATATTGAGCCTCACCACAGGCAGTATCACACAAGCCAAGTGAAACACAAAGCAACTATCTCAATCACAAATCCAACAAAGCAGATTCACAAAGTAACTCTTACCACCAAACAAAGCAAAACAACCCAAGTTACCACAAGCAGATTCACAAAGTAACTCTCACCACAAACAAAGCAAAACAAGTACCTTCAAATTACCACAAGCAGATTCCACAAGTTACAACAAGTGCAGATTCCACAAGTTACAACAAGTTACTGATAGGGTTGGGTTATATTGACAGTGCCAAGTTTTTTAGTTTAACCCTCTCTAGTACCTAGGGTTGGGTTATAACACAAGCCAAGTAAAACACAAGCTGCAAGTGAAAGCCGCAAGTAACAAACCACAAAGAAACAAATGCAGATATGTCTCAACCACCATTTTACACACAAAAGGCAATCACCATTTTACACATTAATAAGACATCGAGATAACATTAGGCTAAGATTATAAGCTGTTTCACATAAGCAAGTTAAATCATATATGGATGCAAAATCAAAAGTTGCAAAATTAAGTTTTGTTTTGCCGTCCAGTCGGAAATGCCATGACAAAATCATGTTTTTTTAAATCATCATTGCCTTTTTTTTATTTTATTTTTTTATTTTTTTTAAACAAGTTTCAAACCAGCTTAAAATAACAAACTGCTTATCAAGCATATAAGCAGTTTGTTATTTTCAGATTCATAAGCAGTTTCATCACCCCGTTAAACTAAAAAACTAGCCACAGTCAATATAACCCAACCCGTAAAGTATATAATAACGGGGTCTAATCTGAGCCTGTGTGCAAATGGTTTGCTTGTGTACAATAAGCACATAAGCACTTTTTTATCATAAGCACATAAGCAGTTTGCCAAGAAACCACACAGAGCCTGTGGACTGGGGTAGGCCAGAGCAGGTTTTCATACCACTCAAATGTGGCAGATCAAGGTGTTAACCTACCCGTTTGCACCCACACAACTCAAGCAGTTTCACATAAGCACAACTGCTAAAGCAGTTTCAAGAAACCATCAAAACTGCTAAAGCAGTATCAAGAACCAAATAATAACATAATCACCTACTACAACCTCATAGATATGGTAAATTAAACAATAAATCCTTCAATTAATCACATAATCACCCACCACAGACCCCGAAAAACCCAAACCCTAATTTCTAAAATTTAGGCGTTTCATAGAAAAGTAATAGATCTGGTAAATTAAACAACAAATCCTTCAATTAATCACATAATCACCCACCACAGACCCCAAAAAACCCAAACCCTAATTTCTAAGATTTAGGCGTTTTATAGAAAATTAATAGATCTGGTAAATTAAACAACAAATCCTTCAATTAATCACATAATCACCCACCACAGACCCAAAAAAAACACAAACCCTAATTTCTAAAATTTAGGCGTTGCATAGAAAATTAATAGAGCTGGTAAATTAAACAACAAATCCTTCAATTAATCACATAATCACCCACCACCACAGACAAAAAAAAAACACAAACCCTAATTTCTAAAATTTAGGCGTTTCATAGAAAATTAATAGAGCTGGTAAATTAAACAACAAATCCTTCAATTAATCACATAATCACCCACCACAGACCCCAAAAAACCCAAACCCTAATTTCTAAAATTTAGATGTTTCATAGAAAATTAATGGATCTGGTAAATTAAACAACAAATCCCTCAATTAATCACATAATCACCCACCACAAACCCCAAAAAACCCAAACCCTAATTTTTAAAATTTAGGGGCTTGATAAAAAATTAATACATCTGGTAAATTAAACAACAAATACTTCAATTAATCACATAATCACCCACTACAGACCCAAAAAAAACCCAAAACCCCCAATTTTTTTTATGAAACCCTAATTTTTCAAACACATGATCAGATAGCACTCACCATAAAATCCATCAGATATCGCATACCCACTCACCACTCAACAAAAAACATCACAAAAAACCATCTTAGATCTATAATCTTACCCAGAAAAGAGTTACAAAAAAGAGAGATAAATGAGAGAGAGAGAGAGAGAGAGAGAGAGAGAGGGAGAGAGAGAGAGAGGGAGAGAGAGAGAGAGAGAGAGAGAGAGAGAGAGAGAGAGAGAGGAATAACACACACACACACAAACGTGTGAGTATGTGTGAGATAGGGTGAGGGTGTAGTACGTAAAACGCGTGCGTGGGTCCCCCCACAAACGCGTTTTTACATTTTTATTATTATTTGTTTTTTTAATTGAATTATATAAATGTAAATGTTTTAATAAAAGGTGTAAATGAAAGGTGTATATAAAAGATGTAAATGTAATGTTTTAATAAAAATGTAATAAAAATGTTCTAATAACATGTTTTAATAAATTTTGGTAATTTTCTCATAAATAAAAGGTGTAAATGTTTTAATAAAAATGTAATGTGTAAAAATTAAAAAAATGTAACAAATGTAACAAATGTAAAGGTGTAATAAAAATGTAAAAATGTTATAAATGTAAAAATGTAAAAGTTAAATAAAGGTTGTAATAAAAACTAAAACAAAAGTATTAGTAAAAAATGTGATGTATTTTCAGGTTTTTGGTTCTCACGAGCAAGTAAATAAGTGGGTGTAAAATATAGCTCGGGAGCTCGGTTTTGTAATTGTTAAAAATATAACCAAATCAGAAGATGGTCATATGAACAAAATCAATTACAGGTGTACAAAGGGTGGGACGTATGAACCTCAAGATAGTGGAAGACGAAAAACCAAAACATGTAAAACCAATTGTCCATTCAGATTAGTTGCGAAATATCATCGAACAAAAAATTATTGGGTTTTGAGGGTGAAGGATGATACTCATAAACATGATATGCTAGAGTCGTTGCATGGTGTGGCATATGCAATGCGATTAAAGGATGATGAGTTGGGTTTGGTCAAAGAATTGACAGATTATAACGTACGACCACTTAATATACTTTCGACAATACAGGGTTGTAATCCGGATAATGTGTCTAGCGTTAGAACTTTATATAACGCACAAGATAAGTTCCGGAGAGCCAGAGTAGGTGATAGAACTCCAGTTCAAGTCCTTTACTCGCATTTGCGGGATTCAGGGTATATATGGTACCCGAGGGTAAATGAGCATACCAACGATCTTGAGGAGCTATTTTTTGTGCACCCCACGTCGTATACTCTATGGTGTACATTCCCTGAAGTCATGCTGATGCACTCCACGTACATACCACGATGTTTAAATTTCCGTTGTTGAAATTGTTGGAGTAACTTCAACAAATAAAACATTTTCAATGGCGTACAGCTTTTTATCCAATGAACAAGGGCATAATTTTAGATGGGTATTGCAACGTGTGAAGCAAGTGATAGACGAAAGATATTACCCACGTGTTATCGTCACTGACAGAGATTTATCGTTGGTTGGGGCAATAAGAGAAGAATTTCCTGATGCTCACAAATTACTCTGTCGATGGCATATAGAGCAAAATATACCTAAGTTTTGCAGAAATAAATTCACCGATGGGTTAAATGAGTATGAGTCCGTTAAACACCGATGGGATTGGATGGTTAAAGCTCCGACATTCGAATCGTTCGAGCGACATTATCAACGCCTACAACAGCTATTGGTCAACCATCCGGGTACTTAATTATTAATTAATTGTTTTTAATTATTTAATAAATAAGCACCCGAATGACCTTTTATTAATTCATTGTTTTTTTCAGATGTCCTTGTGTATCTGGATAACTGGCTGCGAGATTACGCACCCATGTTTGTCTCGTATATTACCGACCAATATCGCTCCTACGGCCAGACAACAACGTGTAGAGTTGAGGCTCACCACACGTTGTTGAAATTATATTTGACGGCACACAGTCCAAATTAGACAGGTTGTTGAGGTCGATCGATAAGATTCTTATTTCGCAAGAAAATGCGATAAAAGAGACTTTCAATAGAAGCATCAACGAGAAACTAATTAAGTGTAATGTACCACTATTTCAAGAATTGTGGTATAAAGTTTCCAAACATGCTTTCAACAAAATGCACAAAGAACTCCACATGTCGATCACCCCAGAAGAATTTAGCCATAAGTTGCGGGCAAATTTCGTACTACCATGCTTTCACGAGATGCAAATCTATGTGTATCATGGTAAGTATATTAAATTTATAACTATCAAGTTGTTTTCCACATTAATATCAGTAATTTATACATTAATATCAGTAATTTATACAAGTCACTTTAATTGAATTCAGGATACCCCATTCCACTGGAACGGATTGATATTTTTTGGAGAACCATATCTGTTCCGTGGCCTGTTATCAATAGGCCCCCGCCTGAAGATGGCTCTTCCAGCGAACCTGGTGATGATGATGATGATGATGATGACGACGATACTTCGTTTAACGATGGCGTGCGCCAATTCAAGAATATTTTTGGCAATTCAACATCGTTTGTCAAGAAAAATATGTTAACGAAGTTGAGAGAGATATTCCAGCCTGAAGCTGTTGACACACGTGAACAAGCTATTCAAAAAAATACCCGTGGATGTCCGAGCGCAAAGGACAAAAAGGGCAAGGCTACACAAGTCCCGGACTTGAATGAAGTCCCTGACTTGGATGAAGTACCAATCGTTGATCACCGAAGAAGTACAAATTCAAGATCTACAAAAGTTCCGAACTTGCGGAAAGAACCTGCAAGACATAGCTCTTACACGGGTGATAGTCTACGCCACAGATTATATGCTGGAGATAGTGTGAGAAATGAGCATATTCCATATATTTTCCGTCCATACGTAATAAGCATACATAATGTGCGGGGTGATGGAAATTGTAGGTTTCGGTGCATTGCCCGCAGTCTTGTTCAAAATGAAAATAGGTGGGCCGAAGTCAGACATATGTTATTACAAGAGTTAGATTATCATAGGCAAACTTACATAAGTATGTGGCAGCAACATGACTTTGACTTTCTTTGGTATACAATAAACTGGTTCAATGGAGGTGCACCTATCGGTCGCTGGATGGTGATGCCACTCACGGGGCTGGTTATCGCTTCAATGATGACCTGTTGTATTTATATCCGAGCAAGGTTGGAACACATGTTTTCCGCTTTTTACAGGGCCAAACTTATCACAAGGAACCGACCCCCTTGTGATTGCCCGTGTGGGGGAGAGAGACTATGCTCACTACATTTTACCGACGCTAGACAGAGATTCTCCACTACTCCATATCCACCCACAATGGAGGTATTTCAGAGAGCCAGTTGCAGACGAATGGGAAACTTTGTATCAACATCGACTAATGGTTCATTGATTTATGTTGTAAA
The DNA here is from genome assembly GCA_030686995.1 of Artemisia argyi. Classification (NCBI taxonomy): domain Eukaryota; kingdom Viridiplantae; phylum Streptophyta; class Magnoliopsida; order Asterales; family Asteraceae; genus Artemisia; species Artemisia argyi. The sequence continues at coordinate 159,619,553 of CM060697.1, read as the reverse complement.
TAATAGAGACACCGACAAAACCATTGTAAATGATTACTGATTTATGTTGTAAATAATAGAGATACCGACAAAACATAGTGAATCATATGTAAAAGTTATTTGTATTTGTAATAATGTAATTTTTAAAATTTTTGTGTTAGTAAAAGTTGTTAAATATAAAACTTGTAGCATAAGTTGGTGGATGATCAAAATCAGGTGGTGCAGCAGCAAAACGTGGTGGAGCAGCAGCAAAACGTGGTGGAGCAGCAGAATAACGTGGTGGAGCAGCAGCGAACCGTGGTAGAGCAGCAGAATAACGTGGTGGAGCAGCAGCAAAACATGGTGGAGGAGCAGCGAACAAGGCTTTTGGACAGCTTGGTGAAGGAGCGAGTCTACCCGGTTATCGAGCATCAGGAATTGTTGAATTTCGTAAGCAGGATTAGGGCTCTTCAAATTTTCTATGAACAATTGAAAGAAAGGAAGGATGAGACAGAAAGGGATGCGAAAAGGGAAGAGAGCTCTGGTTCGAACCGGTTGGGGTGAAAGTTTTTAATGATTATGGTGTTTGTAAGGTTTTAGTATGTTTGTAATCTGATGTATGAAATGGTTGCTACTTTTTACTCCTTGATTGTAGTAGTACCTTCTTTAAATAATATGTTAACGTTGTCGTTTAATTAATAATAACAGTTGTTGTTGCAGTTATTTAATGTGGTAATATTTATACAAAACATTATACATAGTGAATGGTTACTGATTTATATTGTAAATAATAGAGATACCGACAAAACATAGTGAATGACTACTGATTTATATTGTAAATAATTATACCGACAAAATATTGTAAATGATTATTGATTTATGTTATAAAGTATGTTGTTTGAGAAACCTTTGAACTCAAATGTTCATTTATGTAATTCGAATGATTTTTTTTTTATTATTATTGCAAAAAAATTAATTTTTTTAAATTCTTTGGTCAGGTGGAACGCAACAATCATTTCTTTTGTCGATGTGAGAGAGGATTGATTATAGAACGGCAATCCTGGAAACCAGCTGCTCGTGGGCAACTGTATTATGCATGTCCTGATTCAGTGGTAAATAATCATACGTTTGCTTAGTTATGTAAATATGTAAATAATTTGTTTGTTATAAAAATAAATTTCTTATAATTTTCCTAACATGTAACAGCCAGATACAGATAACTATGGGTGTCGATTCTTCATTTGGAAAGATGAATTTGAAAGGAGGTACTTTAATCAAGCATCTTCTTCAGCGCAGTGCTCAAACTGCGTTGCGAAAGATAATAAGATTGACGAGCTTGAAGCAAGAAACAAGCTGTTGATGACAAGAATTAAGATACTGGAGATGGAGTTAGAATTGGCAAGGAATCCTGAGGATCACGCTTGTCAGTTGGGTGCAAGGCTCCATGATCTTTTAAATGAAATGAATAATCTTCATATGTCGTAGATGTTGTTGTTTTTAAATAATATGTTAACGTTGTCGTTTAATTTAATAATAACAGTTGTTGTTGCAGTTATTTAATATGGTAATATTTAATGTGCTATTATACAAACAAAATAATTATATAAAATATTATACATATATAAAACATTGTTAAACACAAATATACAAAACATTATACATATACAATACATTATTGTATATACACAATCTTTTCTAAAAAAAAAAAAAAAAAAAAAAAAAAACCGACAAAACTGCAATAAGTAAAAAAAAATAATAAAAAATAAATAAATAAAAATAAAAAATATATACCTTTGATGGTATAGACCCCGTTAATTAAAAAACTAGCCACCACCCATTTTCTAAGGCACAACTCATACTTCTCCAAAGTTATTACCGACTTTATGTTGTAGCACGTTGCACGTGTACATTATCTAAAATTCTAATACCAGGGGATTTGCGCATATGAGGCTCTCACTTTCACAGTCAATGGTTTTAATTTTGTCTTTTCCTATGAAAATGTTTAAGGATCTATGTCACTTGACTTCAAAGGGTACTATTGACAATTCAATTCCATAAAAAACCAGTGGCTCTCCAAGTGTGAGACCTCCTGTTTTTATTCACATTTCACAAAAACTTGGGGCTGTTTGCTCAAAAGTTGATATGCTTTGCATCTAGCTATATCTAGTTATCTACGTCTACATCCCTATATAACCAACACTCGTTTAAGTTCACAAAACCTAACACATACAAAATAACCATTTAGTCTGAAATTTGAAGATAAGATAAGATGAGTTCGAAAACAAGATCATTGATCGTTGCAGGAACAGTTGGATTGGTGGAAGCACTAAAAGATCAAGGTTTTGCAAGGTGGAACTACACCATCAGGACCATCCACCACCATGCAAAGTCCAAAGTTCGTTCAGCCTCCCAGACAAAAAAGCTGGCTCCTCCAGCTGCCATGGCTTCAAGCAAAGCCATACAAGAAAAGGCTAAACAGTCTGAGGAATCATTGAGGACAGTCATGTACTTGAGCTGCTGGGGTCCTAATTGCTAAAATCTTTGATCATAGGCTGCTGTGCTGTCTCACATTGAAACCAGATAATGTGAAATGTACTTTTATTTAGTTATTCATCGTTTACTATTATCTTTGTGTTGGAGAAAATGAATGTATGGTTATCATCAATATTATTGTAATACGATGTTATTCGATATTTATATTTTATTAGAATTACCGAGTATGTCTTCTGCTTGTTCATTGTATTATGATTTGGATTCACTCATTAAATCATAGCGTATACACGAAGTTATTAGAAGATTTTTAAGTAAGATTAATAAGATGATATTTGAAATGAACGTTATTGACAAAGCATCAATTTTAATGTTTGTATCATCAAAGTTATCACAAAAGTTAGACACAAAAAATAATAATAATAATTCTTGTATGGGTTACTCCGTACTATTTTCAAGTAATAACGGGCACGGCGGTAATAATAAAATTAGGAAATTGACTACATAATGATAGAACCGCATTTTTATACATCACCACCAAAAACAGGTTGCTTAAGGTTTTTTCTTATTCTTTGTTTTATCACAAGTTTTTAAACCGGCTCCTAATTGGTTCGATTGGATATATTGGCCTAGTGATCCAATTTCAAGTTGTATAAACGTAAACTCATTGTAATTTTCTTCTAGCATCTTGCTAGCATTTGATGAATAACACTTAATGAAGTGCCGTTAAAATGATCATCAAGGAAGGTATGTATAGTAATTGTTAGTTATATAATGAACTATCCATATACAAATGATTAGTCTAATAACGGCTGTCTTAGAGCAAGTTAGATGGTATGGACTAATTGTTAGTAGTAAGAAGGCAAAATCAAGTTTTATAACTATTCAATTCGTATACGTCATGGATGAACAAATTAATGCATCAAAAAAGAATTTGAATACACTAGATAATTTACGCACGCGCGAGAAAACTAAAAAATTAATGCACTTGTAACTTTTTTAATATCCAAGTATTTTGATTGTTAAATTGTTTCATATTTATTTTAAATCTAAGCTCCAATAAAACAGCTGTGAGTTTCTAGGAACCCTGGTGCCTGTTTCCAGTAACGATTAATTATTAAGTGATAATATAACGAAAATCCACTTTCATTATTTTGGAAGAAATGCCCCATATATTTGGTGTCATCTAAAGGCATGCTTGTCAATTTGATATATTAAAAATTACGGCTTTTCAAAATATGAAGCCTCCTGTTTTGAACACTAAAACCAGGGGCTTTATCTAATCTAAAATCTATATAAACCCTTCTTGTACATTCTCATCTCAATCAACACTTGCAATAGCAAATATCACTAATAAAACAACCGATCTAATTTAAGCATCTTAGAGCTAAAGAAAAGAATGAGTTCAAGAACCAGATCATTGATTGTTGCTGGAACAGTTGGACTGGTTGAAGCACTAAAAGATCAAGGCTTTGCGAGATGGAACTACACCATCAGGACCATCCACCACCACACAAAGGCCAATCTAAGATCAGTCACTCAGTCAAAGAAGCTGTCTACTCCTGCAGCTATGGCTTCATGCAAAGGCATAGAGCAATCAGAAGACTCATTGAGAAAAGTTTTGTATTTAAGTTGTTGGGGTCCTAACTAATTCACAGCTGATCCTCTTATTTTATGTAGCTAGACGTAATGCTGTTTTTGTTATCCATTATGTACAGCCTTTCTATGGAGATATCAAGGAAATGAAATCATGTTGTCTTCAGGTTTATTGTCGATGTTTGCAATTTCTAAAGGTCATTCTAAACAAGTGATTACATAAATTGTTGGTATTAGGGTGTTGATAATTACAACTTGTCCGGATAAATTTTTAAATCATGTTATCACTTTTCAAATACAATATTTTGATTCTATTGGTGCCTTTGGTTACAAGAAATTCATATCGGTATAAGACAATAACACACTATATTCTTAGGTACAAGAAATAGAGCAAAACACACTCTAAAGTCATAATACCCCATCCTTTAAATGGATCTAGCAACCGCTTTGCAACAGTTTAAAATCGTCGCTAATTGTAGTCATCAAAGACTACGTTCATCGACAACAATTTAGTGACCACAAGAATTCTGTCAGTATAACGCCCCTTAACTTACATTTACAACCTTTTTCTTCTCGTATCAATCAGGTTCATTATAGTTTATATAAGCATGTACTATGTACCTCTAAACTCGTATTGGAAATTAACTTTAAACCTATTTGGTCTCCGTGGTAAATCATGATTACACAAATTATTTGATGACACTAAAATCAATAATATAAATCCTCTCTTATGGCCTATAATATTCGACACTTGTTAAATAACTTAACTTAAATAACGAAATTTCATATTTTAACAGTTTTGCTATGTAACTACTTTTGTAATCAAGACATTGAATTGACATAATTTGCTTTATAGTAGTGGGTTAATTAAGAGTCCAATAATATTGAAAGAAATCATTGACATAAAAGAGTTCGGGAATCGCGATTCTATACTTGCTTTTTTTTTTTTTTTTTTTTTTTTTTTTTTTTTTTTAATATAAAGTGTCAGGAAACACAAAATTATAACTTTTGAGTTTTGACCCATAGCGTCACTAGCTAACTCAAATTTCCTTGTAGTGGGTATTCATTTTTCTGTGTGAAACTATATGTTGAAAGCGTCGAGAATTGAACTCTCTTCAATTCGTTATTGGCTAAATATAAGTATTAAGTATTAACTATATATTATGTATTGAGTGGTCACTAACTAACTCAAATTTCCTTGTAGTGGGTATTTATTTTTCTGTGTGAAACTATATGTTGAAAGCGTCGAGAATTGAACTCTCTTCAATTCGTTATTGGCTAAATATAAGTATTAACTATATATTATGTATTGAGTGGTCATGTCTTAACAAAAAATGTATTCCATGATACGTTAATTATGAGTTGAAACAGCTTCGGTATTTTGATGGAAACTTACAGTTGTCTCCTTTCTTTATCCAGTGAGTAGGTTATGCATAATTGCAGGTATGTTACATTTTTCATCTAGCTTGGTCTCTTTGTACATATATATGTTACCTAAAACATGAGGCTTGAGACTTGCAATGACAATGGTTTTAGAGAAACGAATTGGCATCAGTGCCCTGGGTGTTATCAACTTAACTAGTGACGTGTTTTATATATATATATTTTTTCCTCTTTTCTTTAAATTATTAATTTGGAAAGAAAAAAAATTATAATTTGACGTACCCAAATAAGTCAGATGGTAAATGAACTTATTCAAATTATCACAAAATTATCCTACATTTGTTTCCCTTTGTACCCAAAAAAATGTACACCTTGGTATTAAATTATTAAGTAAATTAATAAGCCAAATTAACTAGCCTATATACCCTTTGTGATTTCTTTGTTGTGGTTATAGCTTTTTGCTAGAGGGTAATAAAATTCGCATTTCAAATAAAATCGTTTTGTACATATTGCTCGCATAGCATGATAAAACAACATAATTACACTCCAATGTTATAGTGAATCATAAAAGATAGAAGATCCGTTGAAGCATAATGTATTAGTATGTCATAATCATATCGGCGGAAGCATGATACATTCTATCAACTTAAATATGTGTACTCTAGTGTTATAATAGTACTGATATGTACAAACATATAAAATAAAGCTAGCTAGTTGTTTCTTTACAATACTTGAGGCTCATTCATGTTGTTTCGCATCGTGCAACCGACCTCCTGTACTGCATGAACCGTACCTTTATATTGATTTAATACGGAGTAATACTTTTTAAAATTAGCCTGCGTTGCGTAGGTTGTCCTTCAAGGGCATCCTTGTCAATTCAGTTCCTAAAAACCATTGGCTTTCCAAGTCCACTAGCCTCTTGTTTTTAACCCTAAAACATGGGACTTTCATCTCTATATAATACACTCTTTTGCTTGATACCCATTCATATTCATCAAACACGTCTCCCCTGTTAGTTTATTAAGCGTCTAAAAGAGTTTCAGAAGTTAATTATTAAGAAAAAGAGAAACAAGGATGAGTTCAAGAACCAGATCATTGACTGTGGCAGGAACAGTTGGATTAGTGGAAGCACTAAAAGATCAAGGCTTTGCAAGGTGGAACTACACCTTAAGGACCGTACACCATCACACCAAGAACAATCTGAGATCATTCAGTCAGTCAAAAAAATTGTCTTCACAGGCAGCCATGGCTTCAAGCAAAGGCATAGAGCAATCAGAAGAGTCATTGAGAAAAGTTATGTACTTGAGTTGTTGGGGTCCTAATTGATCATTTGTTAAACATGTCTTAGGTAGATAGATATAGATGAAATGCGTATGTAACTATGTTAGATGCAACCTTCATAATGAAATGAGAAATCCGATTATGATCAAAACAGTATATACATTGTTATTCATATATGCTCTATGAAATGTGAAGTTAGTTCTAAGTAATACATATCGGAGCACCAGGTGTCCGGTGCCATAGGTGGTGTTATAGCCTATGGCAACCACCTATGGCACAAACCTATAACTCAACCAATACACACCTCTTGCGTTATAGGGGTTGGCACCGCCAAGCTAATGTCATTTTCTTTTTCTTTTTTGGGTAAAAGGGAATTTTCATCATGGTAAAATATGTTAACAAAAAAAAAATATTTAAATAACAATAGAATGTGGCTGAAATGTCACATTAACCTCAAGCAACCACTTGAACAACCACTAGATCATTTATGACATGCCATAAATGAACAACTAGTTATAAACAACTAGAAGAACCACTAAAAAAAAGACATGATGTTAGAGTTTCTTGTCTTTATTAAACGATTTAATATTATTTAGACTATCAAACATATTAAATCAAAATGTGCAGAAGCATATAAAACTCTTAATTCGGATCATACGATTTTTACAATTAATCACGTAAAATATAAAAGAAATACCAACTGTTTATGCTTGGCATGATCAAGAAACTAATAATCATAGTAGATTAGTCTCCACGGTTGATCAACACTACACGTTACATGGTACCTAGTGATGCTAGTCGTAACACCCTTTGAATACACGATTCAATCTTACCTTTACGTAGATACTTGCAATACAAGAAAGCAAAACCCGAAACCTTTTGGTTTGAGTTTGTTCGACCAACCACACAAAGAAAAGAGGGAGAGAAGCGATTTTGTGTTAAGTAATCAATCCTTTTGCATTTATACTAAATACAATTAATTGATACTAGAGGTTTCTTAACTTAACCTCCAAACTAATCAAAACATTTTTTCTTTGTTTTATCCCCTTGGGCTGATTTTTAAATGGTAAAATTAGGGAATCTTTTTAGTTAGTTCATTATTAATAATTAACTAATAAGTTTTTTTACGTTAATACATTATTTAATAATATACAATTAAAATGACTTGTTAATCGTTTGGTTTTAATATAATATAAATACAATATTTATATTATAACTTAGTGTATCTAAGTGTGGTTATGGACTTATGGTTGTAAGTTGTAACACACCAAACAAAGGTTGAAGACTTTTAGTTATTACAAAATCGATCAGTTCCCCCAAAACTGTGACCTTCTTGGAACCTTGGTGTCTATTAGTCAAGTGCTAATAATGTAATCCACTTTCATTATTATAAAAACAATGCCCCATATTTTGGGTGTTATCGAAAGCCATATTACTTGGCAATTTTATATCTTACTCGTACTACTTACGGTTTTCCAAATAGGGAAAAGTTATGTATTTGAGTTGCTGGGGTCCTAATTAATTAATTAATTCAGTGATACTATTATTTTATGTAGCTAGATGCAATGTAGTTTTTGTTATGTATGATGTACAGCCTCCATTTAAGAAAAGAAATACTATTGTCTTTGATCAAGATCATTGAATAATATGTGTCTAAACTGATAGTTTTATATCAACTGATCCAATTTCATTGTGAAAATGTTTTGCTAAATAATGTATGTTATTTGTGTAGTTGTATACTTTGATTTTTAATATATAACCAAGTTTTTTTTGGGTAACCATGGTTTCAGATCTTATTTCAACAAATTCACGGGTTTTGAACCTACCGTAATACAATCTGAAACCAGGTAAAGCCTTACCATTTCAGAAAATGTAATGAAAGTGTCACATATTTACCAGATTATAACACACTAAAAAGAGTCACTATATTATTAGTGACTTTTGTAAAAGTTAAAACTTGAACATTTACCATGTTTTTAACTGAAAGGGGCTCGAAACCAAATTTGGGCATAAAATGCGTTTTGCTTTCAATGATGAATATTTATCCTGTTTTTTCAAGGGGATCAAATATAAATGGTTGAGAATATTATATACAGAATTACTATATAACTAAGATGTCATTGGGAAATTTATTATTTTAACATTACTAATTCAAATGACTAGAGTAACAAAAGAAACCATAATTGTTATACTACACAAGGTTAGAGTACTCTTATAGAGAGATAGCAAAATACACTTCTTTCAATAGCTGGCCGAATCTTGTGCATGCAATATAAAAGAAAGCCCTAGCAAGGAGATAGCTAGGGAAAGGAACAACTCAGTAATAATGTTACAAAGGTTGTTCACTCAAACTCATAAGATGCCTTTCTAAATCTATTTCCGTTCGACGCATAAGTGAGAAGCTTAATGTCATTAAGAAAGAGATATTGTGTTGGGCATTTTAGACTAATGTGGGATCTAAGTTTCAGTTTAAACCTAACAAACAAGTTTACCAAGCCGTCTCTAAAAAGACTGGTGCTAATTCAAAAAAAGACTGGCCTGGTGCTAATTCAAGTGGTATGAAAAAGAATTTTGAAGTGTCTAGACAAGAGACGAGTTCAACTAACCCCTTTTGATGCACTTAATATGATTGAGAAAGATGATGAGCATGGATCAAATGGGGATCCGTCAAATTCATGTAAGAAAGTTGTCCAAGATGGTAGTCAAAGTACCACACCTTTTGTTGCAAGGATTAATGAACTGAAAAATCAAATGCTTGATGGAATGCTGTGTTACTGGGTGACGATGGGAAGCCGTTAAAACCATGTAAAATCAACACTTCCTAGCTAGCTCTTATATTGTGGCTTCTAAAAACGTTGATCCGGTTAACGAGGACAGTAATAGTGAAGTGTTTGAGGTATGCAACGAAACTGTCAGTTTTATGGCTTTTACGAGTTCCAAAGTTAGTAAAGCTTATAAAAGTGGCAGTGGAGTAAAAATAAAAAGCTTGTATGGAAAATAAAAGGTACAATGATGATTATGACGATGATAATGATTGTGTTGATCCTGGTTTGACAGATGCTCAAATGCAGTTTGCCAATGCCTTTGATATTAGTCTTAATGATCAACTTAGATAGCATTTGTAGCAGGTCTCATAAGTTTCGCATATCATTCTTATGATAGTTTAGGTTTGAAGCAAAATTGTTGTGTTTATTTTCGCTTAGTTTTGAACTAAGATGTGGTATTCACTTACATTCTTGTACTAAATTATCTTTTTAGTAATAAATTTACCGAAATAACCCTTTAGTCAAAAATTTGAACCCATAACAGAAGCCCAAATAATCCATAAGGGATGTACGGATATATAAGATATAGCCACTTGTTTTCTTTCACACGCTTGAACTGGAAAGTCAGATGCTTGATGGGAAGCTGTGTTACAATGATAATGGGAAGCCGTTAAAACCATGTAAAATCAACACTTCCTAGCTCTTATAATGTGGCTTCTAGAAAGGTTGATGATCCGGTTAATGAGGACATTAATAGTGAAGTGTTTGAGTTATGCAATGAAACTACCAGTTTTATGGCTTTTACGAACTCCAAAGTTAATAAAGTTTCTAAAAGTGGTACTAGTGGAGTAGGAATAAAAGCTTGTATGAAAAATAAAAGTAAACTTATAATGAAAACCTTATGATGATGATGATGATGATGATGATTGTGTTGATCCTGGTTTGACCGATGCTCAAATGCAGTTTACTAATGTCTTTGATGTTAATCTTAATGATCAACTTAGATAGTATTTGTAGTAGGTCTCATAAGTGTCGCATGTCATTCTTATAATAATTTAGGTTTGAAGCAAAATTGTTGCGTTTATTTTCGCCTAGTTTTAGATTGAGGTGTGGAATTCACTTATATTCGTTTTATTAAATTATTATTTTTAAGTAATAAATTAAAAAAAAAAAAAAACAAAAAAAAAAAAAAGCCCTTTACTCAAAAAATTTATAGCCCAAATAATCCATAAGGGATGTACGGATATACTAGTATAAGATATAGCCACTTGTTTTCTTTCACACGCTTGAGTCTAATTATTGTTATTTTGCATCGTGCGGCTGACCTGTAAGTGATTCATGCACCTTATCAACAAAAAGGGTATCCATGTCAATTTAATATCTTAAAACCACTAGCTTACCAAATCACTAGCCTCTTGTTTTCACCCCTAAAACATGGGACTTTCGATCACTACTTAAGCCACACTTTTGTTTCATAAACTCATATTCTTCAAACATATCTCCCATTTGTTTTAAAAATCTCACATAGTCTCCAAATTAAAGTTGTTAAGAAACAAGAAGAAAAGAATGAGTTCGAGAACCAGATCATTGATTATTGCTGGAACAGTTGGATTAGTGGAAGCACTAAAAGATCAAGGTTTTGCAAGATGGAACTACACCATCAGGACCATTCACCACCATGCAAAGTCCAACATTGGATCAGCCGCTCAGTCAAAGAAGCTGTCTGCTCCTGCAGCTATGGCTTCAAGCAAAGGCATAGAGCAATCAGAAGAGTCATTGAGAAAAGTCATGTACTTGAGCTGCTGGGGTCCTAATTGATAATATTGTTAGACTTGTAGATAGATTAGATATAGATAAAAATGTGCGCGTAATTTATTATGCGAGATGTACAAACCTCTTAATGAATTGAGAGTTCCGATTATGATCAAAACAATCGCTATATGCATGATAGTAATTTTTTGTCCTAAGCAATAAAAAAATACACTCCGTAATATGACATCCATCGCTCCTTCAGTATAACCGAGTGTATATACCCATCTCTTAGATCAAACGGTATCTTGGATTTGAATATACATAGAGTTTTGTTAATTGTAATAGCACAAGTGAATTTCAGGGTGGAATTGAAAAAGGTTCAAGAAAAAGGTCATTTCTACAGTAAATTTCTATTTTCATTGAAGTGGAAGAAAAAGATAATTTTCATTGCATGTATTTCCCCGTTCATGTTTTCTGAAATATTGCTATATGCATTTTTTATAATGTAGTTTGAAAAGCCACAAACATGTTCTTTAGTCCTTACAGATTACTTTTGGAAGCCATAAAATCAAGCACAATACTAATTAAATATTTTTCCAATAATTTCCGCAAGATAAAACAAGCAACTAGATATATACCAGACTCCCATTATGTAAGACTTAAGGAGACGTCTAACAAAGTAACCAGATACTGCCTGACTTAAGACCCCAAACCACTAAAACCTGCAAGTCTACAACACAGCCAACATAACCAAATAGACCGTAAATTGCTAAGAAGCAAATGATATACTAGTTGGCCTTCTTAAAGCCCATTTAACTAGCAATATATACCTATCCAAAAAGTTGACTCAATGTAAGGCCTCAACGAAGCCCAACTATTTCATATATATTTACCTTAGCATTAAATCTATCTGCATTGCATGTTAAAGACGGTTTTTATAAAGTGAGCATAACTCTGCAAAAAAGACAAAATATGTAATCTACGTCGGTCAATCCATTTCATTTCTAACACTAAAATTGTCGTAATGAAAGACGACAAGAGAAAGACCATCCAAAATACATCCATGTGAACCCACGTGCCTTCATGGTGTCATTTTGTGTATCCAATGCCCCGTACTATAATGCAATGTAAAGGGACAGGAGGGAGCACGTAGACTCACTTCATGAACAACCCTTTATAAAAAATTACCAAAGTAATATACATTTGGATTTGTTTAGTCTACATGTTCCATTACGTGGAAACCCATTAGCATTGTGTTGGCTACCTATTGGTTACCATCTGATTTTTCACGTGATATTCACATGTTCCATATATATGCATGAATGCATGCATATCTATACATTACTACTATTTACTAGCCTATAAATACCCACCCCCCCCCCCCCCCCCCCCCCCCCTTCACTCCTCTGATCTCTTCATTTCATATTGTATCACAACAACTTAAATCGCAACTAACCAAATAATTACTTACTTTTGATTCCATACGACATGTCTACTTCTATAAGCCGTGTTTGGATGGCTGCTGGTGTCGCCGTTGCTAATGGACATACGGATCATGGTTGCAAACGTAGATCACTAGCCAACTCCTTTCGACATGGCAAGAAGAAATTTGCTGCTTCTGCCGATTTTGATCTTCGTCCAATTTTCGGTATTTCACGAGCTAATGTTAACGAGGGAATCCTTGGTGGTGGGGAAATGAAGACGACACAATCTGATGAAGCTATTCAACAAGTCATGTACTTAAACTGCTGGGGACAGAACTGAAGATCGCATGAAGAATGGGATTGGAGTCGATTTGATGGATGATTAGAAATCGATGATGCGAGTTGACTCTTGATCGAATTTGGTGATTTTTGATGATGTTTAGGTTGAGAATTTCATTTTCTGAAATATTAGGGCTACAACTTGTGAATACTATTTGGCTCTAGTTGTAATCAGTGATGATTTTCTCCCATGCATTGTATAAGACACCATTAATCACACTTCTTTTCTATATATGAATTTCATTTTATTTTAATTTTTGATGCAGTAAACTGGTACTCCGAGCAGTTATATAAAACATAATCTGTGAGAAACTCGAGATTATGAATGTATTGGAAAAAACTCACTTTAATACTCGTAAACAATTGTGGAAGAGAAAATATTGTACGCCACCAAGGCAGATAGCTTGCTTATAACTTAACCTGTAATTATTTAACCATCAGATATAATACATGTGATACATAAATTAAATTATTACACGATTAAGATTTGTCTCGAACCGTCAACCATAATCTATGCAATTATGCCATGAATTATGATTACTTTGAGTTCTATGTTTAAATGAGGCGAAAGTTTGCGAACAAGAAGAAGCGCATTATCTAGAAACAAAACAAATACAAACAGTTTTGAAGCTCGTTATTTAGAAACACAGTAAAACTTTACAACGATTCATAGATATGACTGATGTGTTTAATATTATTTTTGCTTGAATATTTTGTAAATTCAAAGTATTTAACTTTGTTAAATTAATGCTTTTAGAGCACTTGCAGCAATAATGCAAGCCTTGCGTTAAGTCTTACGTGGACAATCTTTAACGTGCATTAAACTCACGTTATTGATGCGCCGGATCGGTTAACGTGAAAGATTCACGCTGGGTGAATTCATTCACGCGGCGTTAAACATTTTTTTTCTTTTCTTTCTTTTTTTTTCAATTTAAATGGTTTTTGGTGGGTTTTTGTGTGTGTTTTAGTGTGTGTTTCGTGTGTGTGTTTGAGAGGTCGGAGATGATGAAATGGTTATATCTTCTTTTTTTCTCTTTTAGTCCTTAAGGTTTAGTGTATTCACAGTTTGGTCCTTGTGGTTTTATACAATTTTTTTTTTAAATAAAAGTTTTATTTTTAGTTATTTGTTTGAATAAAAATGTAATTTGTTTTAATTTGTATTTTGTTCAAATAATTGAAAAAAATAATAAAAGTGGGGCTCAAAATGTTGAGTTATTGTTGTGGTTGTTTTTTTGTGAGTTAAGGTTAAAGTGTTAAAGCTGATATGGCGCTGACATGTCACTGTGTTAAAGTTTAACCCAGGTTATTGATGTAAGTGCTCTTAGTGGTTAGTTGCTACATTATTAATTATTACTATAGTTTTCGGTAAGAATCAGATAAGACTAAACAACTGATCTGTCACTATGATGGCAACGCTTTTTTGGGTAAAAGGTCACTATGATGGCAACGTTCGGATAAGCTTAAAGGTTATTTTTTTCCTTTACGCATCCACATTATTCTGTTGTCTAGCATCCGGTATATATATAGAGTTACTTTTTAACATTTTTTATATATCAAAACAAGCTCACAAAAAGAAAATCTTAGTTCCAAATACAATGCATTTTCTCAAAATCTTAAACAAGCGTCGCTGTCAGAAAGCAACACCTTATCGCCCTAATCTATATATACTTAGCATTTCATAATACGGAATACAACAACAAAATTAGGTAGAGGGGCATTACTGAGAATCCAAATAACTTAAAACCATTTGCATCTCATGTTGTTTTGTTCCTAAAACTTGGGGCTGCATGGTTGCTTGCTTGTGTGGCTGGATCACTTCTATATATACCCCATTTTAATCACCTCCTTCTTTCATCAAATCAAACGCATCTTATATTCTTATATACTCAACTTACATTGTATTAGAAGTTTCAAGTTACGATGAGTTCAAGAACGAGATCATTGATTGTGGCAGGAACAGTTGGATTGGTAGAAGCACTAAAAGATCAAGGTTTTGCAAGGTGGAACTACACCATCAGGACCATCCACCACCATGCAAAGTCCAACATTCGATCAGTCACCCAATCAAAGAAGCTGTCTTCTCAGGCAGCCATGGCTTCAAGTAGAGGAATAGTTCAATCAGAGAAGTCATTGAGAAAAGTCATGTATTTGAGCTGCTGGGGTCCAAATTAATCGAATCTGGTGGACTTGTATTAGATAGATAGACATTGGGTAATTAGATGATTATATACATGTAATTATGGATGTTGTATTGATGTACAACCTTTATAATGGAAAACAAATTCGATTAAGATCATATTGTTGAGGCTGTTGATTAAATACGATCTTGTAGTCTTAACTCTTAAGTCTTAACAACTAAAATACAATTCATAACTCTAGTTTCCAGTAAAAGAAATGTGTCCCCAACACCTCTTTGTTTTTTTTTAAAGGCAACATTTATTATGAGAACCAAACAAAGGAACAAAATACAAAAAAAATGACGTCACAACTCAACAACAAGCTAGTTAAAGTGAACTTTGCATATAATATGCATATAATAAAATTTTAGTGTTGAGGCAAAATATGAACTTTGCAGTACTCTCCCCAATTCTCTCTCTCACCAATTCGTTTCTAACCGTTTCCCCGCCATATATCCACCATTAAAATCCTCTTAAAACCTTCAATTAGCCTTCAATTCTTACCTAAATTTCAATTTCAAACCGTTGATTTTGTTTAGTTTTCTGTATTACATACATCTATCAGGTTTAATTTTGTTTGTTAGTGATTTTTCAAAAACCCTAATTTTTTCAGCCATTTTCATTTTATCTGAAAGATCCAAAAAACATACAATTGAAGTTGTAGGTTTGAGTACTCAATGATCATGTATTGGTTATTGAGCTGAAATTGATAGGTTTTGTAGTTAAATCTATTGTTCAATTGAAATGACTACAAGAAAAAGGTTGAAGAGACAAGTGAGACGTCCTAAGAAGCTGGATGATCATGTGGTTGACAATTTGAGTAAAAAACGGATTGAATTGAATGATGATGAGATTGAAAGTCAAATTAGAGCAGAGGTGGGAATTGAGAATTTACAATTTGGGGATTTTGTGAATAAGTCAAAAGAGGGGGTGTTTGGGAATGTGAATAACGCTGTTGAAACTCCAGGTACTCCTATGGGAGGATCAGATGTGAATGATAACAAGGAGGTAAATGTGAATAGTCCTAGTACCCCAATGGCTAATACTAATGGTAATTTCTTTGGTAATAGTAGCAAGGGGATGATGAGAGGTACTGATAAGCCTGCAAATTGCTCTGGGAAGCCCACTGTAAGTATTTCTATGAATAATGAAGCTGGTAGTGTATTAACACAATTGGATAAGGGAAATGATGAGCTTAAAGTGAATAGTCAAGATATTGTTAAGAATGATACACTTAATAATGAGAAAACTAACAATGTAACAAAATCTTATGCTAATGTGGTGAATAACAACATTGAGAAGGATGATAATAAGCTTGAGTTTAAACCAACACTTCTGAATGAGGATGGAACTGAATATGTAATTTTTGATGAACAAATGGTTACACATGGGAGCTTAAAATGGTCTTCTACTATCTGTGGATATTTTGTGGGATGTAGGATGAGTGTTAATGAGCTTAATTACCATTTAAGGAGAATGTGGAGCAAATATGGTTTGTCTGATGTAAAAATGAATGCTAATGGTGAATGTTTCTTTAAATTTAAGAAAGAAGATGGTATGCAAGAAGTACTTAGGCAGGGTCCTTGGATGGTGAATAATAGGCCTCTTTTTGTGCAAAAATGGGATCCTATTTTGGGAATGGAGAAGAAAGAAATGGACAAAATTCTTATTTGGGCAAAGTTAACTAATGTTCCTCTTGAAGCTTGGAGTAAGGATGGAATTGGTGCACTGGCTAGTAGTCTTGGTACTCCTCTGATCATGGATAATATGACTACTAATATGTGTAAAACAGGGCTTGGGAAAGTGGAATATGCAAGAGTTCTCATTGAATTTGATGTGAAAAAGGGTTTTAAAGATAAGATTCATATTCAGTATAGATCAAAGGATAATGTGGTAAAGGGTACTAAAACAGTGAATGTTGAATATGTGTGGAAACCTGAAATATGTAGTCATTGTTCAGTTTTTGGACATAATACTAAAACACGTGGAAGAAGGCCTAGAACTGAGATTGAAATTGAGGAGGAGAAATGTAGGGAGGAGAAGAAGCAATTTAAGAAGAATCAGTTTAAAGAAGTGCATTATAATAGGAAAGGTGGGAAAAAGATGTCAGAAGGTGAGAATAGAACTCAAGGAAGTTTTCAAGGTGAGATGGTTAGACAGGCAAATGTGTGGAGAAAGAAGAATGTTCCTACTAATACTTCTGGAAACACAAATTTCAATTATGCAGGTCCAAGTAAGCCAATGGAGAAAATGTGAATAGTGATGGTCAAATGAATAAGCAAAAAACATAGGCTCTAAATAAAGATAAAATCAATGCTATGAAACAAACTGCTAATAAGTATGCAGTGTTGAATGAAGATGAGCCTGAAAATAATAGTGATGAAAGTATGCAAAATGAGGTTGAAGATGTGATTAATGAAGGGAATAATGCTAATCAGGGATGGGTAGCAAATGATATTAGGGGTGATGATGCCTCTGTTTTGAATTGAGTGGCAGTTTTTGATTTTTTTTCATGGATTTTAAGATTGCTACTTGGAACATTAGAAGTATGAATCAGCTTAAAAAGAAGAGTGAAGTGATCCAACTAATTAGGGAGGAACAATTGAATGTGTGTGCAGTTATTGAAACTCATTTAAAGCAAATGAAGCTTGTTGATACTGCAAATAAGTTGTTTGGTAATTGGAATTGGTGTTCTAATATTGCTTACAGCCAAAACAGTTGTAGAATCATTGTAGGTTGGAATCCTGATGTGGTGAATCTTATGGTTTTAAGTATGACCAGGCAAACCATTTTATGCTTTATTGAGGGTATAAATTCTAACATTAGGTGCTTTTGCAGTTTCATTTATGCTGCAAATGATGGCAAAGAACGAAGAAAACTGTGGAAGGATCTAAGAAATGTCAAAGATGTTTTAAATAACAATCCTTGGATGCTCATTGGTGACTTTAATGTTACTTTGAAGATAGAGGAACACTCTTCTGGAAGCTCATCTATGACAAGTGATATGCAGGAATTCATGGATTGTGTGAATGATATTGAGGTTGAAGATGGACAGAATTATGGTTAATGAAGATTTCGTGAAGAAGTTTGGTGTAGCTTATGGTCAATTTCTCCCATTTGTAACTTCTGATCACAGCTCTGCAGTTCTTACAATTCCAAAAAGCATTCCTAAAAAGTCAAAAGCATTCAGGTTTGCCAATCTCATTACTGAGAAAACTGAATTCATCCCTTTGGTTACTAATGAATGGAAAAAGGAAGTGATGGGTTGTAATATGTTTAAAGTTGTAAAGAGGTTGAAAGCTCTGAAGAAACCTTTAAAAAGTTTGAATTGGAAAAATGGTGATTTGTTTGAAAGAGTTATTAAGCTTAGAGAAGAATTGAAACAAGTTCAAAAGCTGATGGAAGCTAATCCCCATTGTAACCATATTAAGAAGAAAGAATCTGAATGTTTGGTTAAATATATGGAAGCTGTTGAAGAAGAAGAGAAATTTCTATTTCAGAAGGCTAAAGTTGAATGGCTTCAAAATGGGGACAAAAATAGCAAATTTTTCCACAAAATTATTCAAAGTAGAAGACAAGGAAGTAGAATTTTGAGTGTGTCTGATGATGCTCGAAACTATGTTGAGGGGAATTTGGTTGCTAATAAGTTTGTGGAACATTTCAAGAATTTTTTGGGTACAGTTGACAATGTGGATCCTATTAATGATGCTGAGAACCTTTTTGTGAATAAGCTGTCTGAAACTGACTCTTTAGCTATGATTGAATAAGTCTCCTCTACTGAAATCAAAAATGCTATGTTTGAAATGAAGGATGAAATGGCTCCAGGACCTGATGGATTTACAGCTGCATTCTTCAAGAATGCTTGGAATATTTTAAGGGATGATATATGTGCTGCAATTAAAGACTTTTTCAACAATGGAAAGCTGCTTGGTGGGATTAATTCCACTGTAATTTCTCTTATTCCTAAAACCAAAAATCCTACCAAAGTTACTGAGTATAGACCTATTGCATGTTGTAATGTACTTTACAAATGCATAAGTCAAATACTCACTAACAGAATCAAAGGGTCTCTAAATCAGTTGGTAAATATGAATCAAAGTGCCCTTTGTTCCTGGGAGACTAATTCAGGATAATATTCTTCTTACTCAAGAGTTATTAAAGGGCTATAATTGTAAGAATGGAGCCAAGAGGTGTGCTTTGAAGGTGGATATAGCTAAAGCTTATGATACTGTGAGTTGGAATTTTATGGAAAACATTCTTAAGCAATTTGGTTTTCATGATAAGATGGTTAAGTGGGTGATGACATGTGTTACTTCTGCTAAGTTTACCATCAATATCAATGGTGAGAGGCATGGATACTTCAGAAATGGCAGGGGGCTTAGGCAGGGAGATCCAATCTCTCCTTACCTCTTCACATTAGTAATGGAAGTGTTCTCTTTAATGATGGATAGAAGGATAAGGCAGGGGCATGGCTTCAAATATCATAAGGGGTGTAAGGAAATTCAATTAACTCATCTTTCTTTTGCTGATCTCCTTATTTTAAGTCATGGAGATTATAACTCAGTTAAGCTTATTAGAGATGTTTTGCAGGAATTTAGTTCTACTTCTGGGTTAAAACCAAACATTGGAAAGAGTACAATTTTTTTTGGTAGTGTGAATATTGGTGAAAGACAAAGAATTCTTGATATTCTTCCTTTTAGTGTTGGGTAACTTCCAGTTAAATACCTTGGAATTCCTCTGCTAGCAAAAAACATTGGTATTAATGACTGCAAAGTTTTGGTGGATAAGGTGAAAAACAAAATTAATGATTGGAAAAATAAGACATTGTCCTATGCAGGCAAGCTGCAATTATTGGCTTCAGTTCTCACAGCTATGAAAACTTATTGGGCAGCAGTTGTAAGAATTCCAAAAGCTATTGTGAATGAAATTAACAGTTTCCATAAAAGTTTCTTATGGAATCATGGTAAATGTGGCAAAGGTAAGGCTAAAGTAGTCGGGTCAGTGGTTTGTTGTTCTAAAGAAGAAGGGGGTCTAGGGTTGAAAAACCTTGATCAATGGAATGAAATTCTTCTCATTAAACACATCTGGAAGCTAGTAACCAATACTGATAGTCTGTGGGTCAAATGGGTTAATAGAGTTTTTGGGATATGAATGTAACTAAACAAGATTGTGGTACATGGAAAGCCTTATTGGAATTGAGAGATAAAGTCAGACCTTTCATTCGGCATATTATTGGTAATGGTGAAAAAACTCTGATGTGGTATGATCATTGGCACACTGCAGGACCTCTATCTAATTTCAATGATTGGTCCCGAAACGGTCAAATATTATTGACCAAGGTCAATAAGTCAAAGACAGTCTCGTTCCAATTCTCCGGTGATAGTATAGTGTGTCCCCGGGTCGTTAAGTCCCAGCGAGATTGAAATGGCGCTTTGGAAATCGTTTAGAAATGAGTGGCACTGAGGACAGTAGCCAAGATTGAAATGGTGCTTTGGTGTTTTTCTTTTTGATAGCTAAATATATGATGAAAATGAGAAACTTTTGTGAAATAACTTTTTATCTAGCTTAAAAATAAGCTATGTGCACCCCCTTATCCAAAACAGTTTGACTTTCTTTGACTGAGTAGGCAAATAAGCTCAAATGAGTATATGTGGGGTCCACTGATGTTAATTAGGGTACAAATAAGTTACTTGGACTTAAATAAGCTAAAAACAACAAGCTATGACCACTGATAAGCTAATAAGCAACAAAATAAGCACTTGATACTTTAACTTAAACACAGAATTGGGACAAACTTTAGAGCTGAATCCAGGTGGGGTCCACTAAGTCCTAGGTCAAACTAGTGGTCAAGGCTTGAATTCTGGTAAGACGGGGGTTGGGAAAAGCCAAATGTGGGTTGTGAGACCCACTGGGGTGGCTACAAACAGCCACCAAAGTGGTGGTGAGATGGGATGCTGATGCACAGGGCAGATGGTTG
Organism: Artemisia argyi; assembly: GCA_030686995.1. Classification (NCBI taxonomy): domain Eukaryota; kingdom Viridiplantae; phylum Streptophyta; class Magnoliopsida; order Asterales; family Asteraceae; genus Artemisia; species Artemisia argyi. Next base: position 159,598,411 of record CM060697.1, on the reverse strand, counting down.
CCCTGCAGGTGTGTTCCAAGGGCTAAAGTGTCCCCCAAATAAATTCAAAAAAATATAAAAACTATGGAAAACTTAAGTTCTACTGATATATATTACACCCAACAAATTTCAAGTTCTAACTTACTACACAAAATTCAAGAAAAATCCCACAACTTTTGGAAAAACTGAGATATGCAACTTTTGACTTTTTAGTGAACCTTGAATCTTTGACTTTTATGAGTTTGGATTGATCCTCAGTGATTAAAAATTGTGTTTCAAGTAAAAATGAAGTGAGATAAAGCTACTTTAACAATTTATTTAACTAATCTCAATGATGTGAAACCTTAATCCTTAACAGATAAACCATAAGGATCATATGAAAGAGATTTTGACTTTCTGGTGAAACAAGACTTGGTTTTATGATTATTCTGATCTAGTTGTGACTTAAATGACTTGCATGAACCAGAAATGACAACACTAATGTACCACAATACCTTGGATCACTCAAAACCAAACACCCCTTAAAGATAGTCTGTTTTGTGTTTTCAAATCAAATGGGTGCTAGGACCTAAGAATCTGATCCACAACTACTTATTATGATCAATTAAACTTATTTAAACACTTAGAGACAGATGGCAACTATAAATGCACAAGATCACCACTTAAACTAGTTTGACTGTGAAAACTAGGATTTTAAGTAACTGCTAATTCTAATGAACAAACTATGTATATTAAGCTATAAATTACCTAGACAACACTCAATAAGCACAAAAGACATAGAAAAGCAAATACAAGCATGTAATCAGAGATTATAAGGAACTAAGATTTTTAGAGAAAATCAAAATAAGCAAATCTTACTAACCACCCTTAGCATGAACAAAGGGTTTTCCACTGAAGCCTATCTTTAAAACAGGCTTATTCCACTTCCAAGCTTGCCCTTCAATGCCTCTTACTACCTGAAATCAAACTCAAACAAACACAGTTGACTTATGTTGACCTTTTTTATATTTTTGATTTTTTCTAATAATACTGAGTTTTATGGTCTCTATAAGCTTCAATAAGCTTAAGGGAACCTAAGTGAGCTTATATTAGTCCATGAACCTTGGTACAATTGTTAGCATTAAAAATATGTATTATGAAGTGATGGTCATTCTCATATTGTAACTTTGTGTCGTTTGTTAAGATTAGTAATAGTTTAGTCATTGGGCCTTGGACTTGGCAAGCTAATATGTTATATGCTATGTTTCATAAGCCTTGTTATCTTATCATGTAACCAAGTCCAAGCCCAAGCCCATAGAAAGCCCATAGGGCATCTCATGTAACTTACTATTTAAACACCTCAAAGGCTCATTTGAGGTGTGTGCTTGTGTGTGTAAGTGTGTGTGTTTTCTTTGAATAAAAGCTCTCATATTTCCATCTCTCTCTCTCTCTATACACGAATCACATATAAGTCACCAAGTCACCATCTTTCTTCTTCTAATCTTCTATATTTGTGATAAAGTTGTGATATTTATGGTCCTACAAGTGGTATCAATCGCCTAACAATGATTTAGGAATGTTGGGTGTTTGTGTTTTTCGTCTTTTTAAGCTTCCTACACGTTATTTTTCATAAAAATTCCTACTTTTCTTGTTTTTTCTTGGTTTTTAACACTTTTTTTATTACAAACTAGTGTTATAAACCTTATCTAACAAGAAAGTTTTAATCTTTTTGAAAATTTCTAGCTTAAAAAATTCGACTTTGGTTTTGTACTTGTTTTCGAGATCTTAAAAAAGTTTGATAAAAATCATCAAGTTTGGAACTTTCTTCAAGTTTTGGTGATTTTATGCATAGAAGTACAAGTTTCTTGGAACACAAACTTGATTTTGGAGTGCTTTGAGCTACACGATTTGGCTACCATTTATCGAGAATCTCATCCTTGTTATCATCATCCGATTCCGTGGTTTACTCGGTGTTTTTCTTCCTTGTATAAGTTAGAAAAAACACTTCGACTTGGGTTAACTTTCTAAATTGTATAATTTAGAAAAGGGTTGCATATTTTCGATAAGTATACAATATCGAGAAACGTTGCACAATACTATCGAGAAATATTGCATAACTATTTCGAGAATCCTATTGGCAAAATTCGAATATCTTATTGCCATCAACCTTGGCTCAGTTCGATTATTTAATTGCCATCATATTAGGAATCTTGGCAAGTTTCGCAAATCTGATATTTTCGAAAACATTGTCATATATTTTCGAGAAAAGATTATTTTCGAGAACATTGTCATTATTTTCGAAAACATTGTCATAAATTTTCGAGAAAAGATTATTTTCGAGAATACATTGTTATTATTTGGAATCTTGACATTTTTGAAAATATTGGACAATTTTTTTCGCAAACCTGATTTTGTCGAGAAAAATATTGGACAATTTTTTTCGCAAAACTGAAATTTTCGAAATCTTGGTCAAAGTTTCGCAAACTTGAAATTTTCGAAAACTCAGTCATTATTTTCGATAACTTGGTACTTGGACATATCTCGAGAACTTGGGAATTCTCCGCGAAGAAGTTATTGAAGTCAAAACTTTCACCGTCAAATATTGCAACTATTTACTCCAAACACAACTCCTATTTCGTTGGAACGATCCAAGAATCAACTTTATCCATCTAAACTTCATCAAATGGCATCTCAACAAGATATTCATGCAGCCGGTGCGGAAAACCGACCTCCTATGCTTGAAAAAGGTGGATATCTCCCATGGACAAGCCGCATGCTTCGTTACATCAAAACTAAGACTGATGGTAACCTTATGCTCAACTCCATTAAGAATGGTCCATTTCAGCCAAGACAAGTTCAAGTTGCCGGTGATCCAAACTCAACAAATCCTACTGAACCATACATGCGTTTACAAACAGAAGAAGATTACACTGATGAAGACAAGGCGCAGATCAAAGCTGATGATATGGCAATGCATCTAATCCAACTTGGATTACCACGGGAGATCTTTGCTGCGGTCGACAGCTGTGAAACTGCTCATGCTATGTGGGAACGTGTTAGAAGGATTTGTCATGGAACAGACATTGGACAACAAGACGTTGAGAACAAACTTCTTATTGAATGGGAGAACTTCACATCCACTAAAGGTGAACAGATTGAGTCATACTACACAAGGTTTTGCACGTTGATGAATGAGTTAATCAGAAACAAGTTGACACCTCGAACGATTGCAACAAACATCAAATTCGTCAATAACCTTCCAGAAGAATGGGGTCGTTATGTTACAATTGTTAATCAAACAAAGGACTTACATCAGGTGAATTATGATCAACTCTATGACTTTCTGAAGCAAAACCAAGCTGAGGCTAATGAAGTTAGGAAAGAAAGATTGGCAAAGAATCATGATCCTCTCGCACTAATTGCTAATACACCAACACCATTACAAGTGAACACTCAACAACCATCATCACCTATTCACAACTACATGCAACCATCATGCATTCAACAACCAACACCGGTCTACCAACAACAATTCTACCCACAACAACAAGAAGTTATTCCACAACAGACATACCCACAATTCCAAGAACCAGAATTCACTGACAATGATGAAGCTGCTGCAGCATTGACTCAAGCGTTTGCTTTTCTGACAAAGGCATTCCAAGGACGCTATTCTACACCAACAAACAACAACCAAAGGATTTCATCGAATACTCGTAACAGGCAGATCGCTCAGCCGAGTTTCAATATGGGCAACGGAGGCCAAATGGTTGGAGTTTATGGGAATCCGCAGGGATATCAGAATATGCAGAATGCAGGTCAGTATGCAGGGAATCAGTATGGTCAGAATGCAGGAAATCAGTTGGGTTAGTTTGTTGGAAATCAGAGGGGTCAGAATGTTGGTAATCAGGCAATGGGTAATCAGAATAGAAATGTTGCAGCTCTAGTAGTTGGGAATTTGGGAAATGTGAATCAGGGTAATCCGGTAAAGTGTTTCAACTGCCAGGGTGTAGGTCATATGGCAAGGAACTGTCCTACTAAGCCAAACAAGAAAGATCTAGCGTACTTGCAGAAAGCAGTGATGTTGGCACAAAAGGCAGAGGCAGGTTTTCAGTTGAATGCAGAGGAGAATGACTTTATGGCTCTTATGGATGACATGGAAGATAGAGAGGATATCGATGCGAACTGCATATTCATGGCGAATCTTCAGGAAGCTAAGTATGACACGGATTCTGACACACTTCCTGTTTATGACACCAATGCACCATCTGAGGTATCTAACTTCAACACATGTCATAATAATGATATATTTGATATGTCTCCTTATGAGGAACAGCATTTTGAGAAGCAAGCAACCACTTATGATACATACCTGGACACGCCAAGTAGTAGCAATACTCCTTCCGCAACTCCAGATGTGAATCATAATGGAGGCTTCGTTTCACAGCATGCTGAGAATGATGAGGAAACACGTGCTTTGTTTGAATCATTATTGAATAATTGTCGTATTGAAATTGAGAATGTGCAAAAGGTCAATCGCGATGTTAAGGCCGCGAATGTTAAATTGACCGCTGAGCTTGAGAGTTACAAATCTACCGTTAAAGCTTTTGAATTTCATAACAAAAGATTGTCTGAATTAGAAACTGGTTATCAAAATTCCGTTTCAGAGAAACAAAAATTGCAACTCAAGTTTGACACACTTGATGTTAATTCTTTCAAAAAGAAAAAATCTTTAAACACGGAAATTTCTGATTTACAAAACCAACTTTCTAAACAAAAAACAGCTTATTCCAATCTTGAAAAAGAAATGGATGAGTTGAAAAAGGATTTTGCAAAGAAAGAAGACAAACTTTTGGAAGAAATCGTAGAGTCAGAACACATGATTGCTCATTTAGAGGAATTAGTGGTTAAGTCGGGTCAGTCGAGTCAAACAATGAAAATGATTTCAAATCAAATTCATCCGATTTACCATACGAAACATAAAATGGCTCTTGGTAACAACACCCCTTGTAATCTCAAGAAAGCTCAGCAAGAACAGAATGTTTTGTACAATGGTAATGTGATTTATACCAAACATGATCCTCCCGTCGTTCGGGATTCTGTGCTAACAATTGAACATGTCGAAGAGAGCATTTCTAAAATGAAACAAAAGAATTTGAAACCCATTGATTACAACAAATTGAACAAACTTTCGGGAATCACTTTTGTTCCACAAACAGAACCACCTGCGTTTTCCATAAAACGACCATTTGCGAAATTCTTGTCTAAAAAGAAAGTTGTTTCCAAATCTCTTTCAAAATTAGAACAAATGTCCTCTAACAACACTTTTAAAACAAGTGAGGCTAGAAACATTCTCGATGACGTTAAAATGAGAATTCAAGAACTTCAAAACATAGTTAAATCTAAAACTTCCATCGATATTAACAACTGGCATTCTAGTTTTCACATCGAACAGAAAAAGGTGTTTCAAAACGAAATTACTATTCCACTGAATAACATCAGCGCGAGTGTAAAAAATTTTGAACTTGTTTTCTTAAAAGAAACGGCCGACTTTGTCAAGGACCACAAATCCCTGGTAACCGAAGCTAATGATGCTCGTGAAAACATGAATGTTTTGGAAAACCTAAATGATTCTCTCTTCGAAGCTGTTATGACCACTGACATCATGTCCATCATTTTACAAACATATTCTGTTCAAGACGATGAAAGACTGAGAGCTGAGACCTCCGAAATTGTTTCAAAATATGAAAATGCTCTTATAAAGCTTGAAAAAGAAAATGTGTCATATTTTAAACAACTTATCGAAAAAAGGAAGAATGCAAGTATGACAAATTGTCGTATGAGCGTGCCTTAAAGAACATGAAAGAGCAAAATGATCTTTTGAGGACTCAGCTTGAAAGTCAAAAAGGAAAGGGTGAGGAAACTAAGTTTGCAAAACCATTGACTTCGGAGAAACCAAATGTTTCAAACACAGTTCAAAAACCTAAAATGTCAATTTCACGGTTTGCTCCAAAAGTCGATGAGAAAAAGGATTTGACAAAACCAGTCACTCCAACACCCTTCCTCAAGAAAAGTGAAAATGTAAAGATTGTTGATAAAGGAAAAGCGGTTGTCGAAACTCCTAAAGTGTTAGCACCTGGCCTTTTTAGGATTAGTCCCACTAGTGCGTTTGCCTCAACATCTAAGACAAATGATAAGTGCATAAAGGCTAATTCTAAAGAATCTAGGGATGCTAAAAAGGACAACAATATAAATCCTAATGTGTGTGCCTTACCTTCTACAGGATTAGTAAGCACCTCTAGGAGCAGCAGACTAAAGCCTAAGAGCAATACAAGGAACAATAGAGTCTCGCCTGTCTCTAAGAGTAGTAGCAAGAATAAAGTTGAAGAAGTAGAAGAACACCCTAGGAATTTATCGCTTTGTAATAAGAGACATGTTTCATCTGAATGTAATGTCAAGAGTACTGTTTCTAATGCATGTAATGACTCTGTTTGTTTAATATGCAAGAAATGTTTAATTAATGATGTTCATGATGATTGTCTTTCTAAGAATGTGGATGTTACACCTGAACAGAAGAATGTTCCAAAAAGACCTAGTGCTAGATCCAGATCTTTAAAACGATTAGTTGCATGATTTAGGACTACCACTATTAGTCGAATGCCTAGGAACTATCTTAAGTTTTGTATGTGGATTCCGACGGGTAGAGAGTTCACTCTTAAGGACGGCAAATTAGAAATAACTCAAGCTAAACAAGTAGCAACTGTCTATGAGTGTGATTCTGCTTTTACTCCTAACCCCATGGAACCAAATTCAACACGGTTTCCAAACACAAACTCTTCTGTTCTTGGCAGGTTATCGAAATATGTCTTTGGATCGTCGACTCGGGTTGCTCCAAGCACATGACCGGGAATTTAAAGCTGCTGATCAATTTCGTCTGGAAATTCATGGGAACTGTACGCTTTGGAAATGATCATGTAGCAGCTATTCAGGGTTATGGAGATCTTCGGTTTGAGAATTTTTTAATCACTCGAGTTTACTACGTCGAAGGGTTGGGACACAACTTGTTTTCAGTCGGGCAGTTTTGTGATGCAGATTTAGAAGTTGCATTCAGGAGAAACACGGTTTTTATAAGAAATTTGGTTGGTGATGATCTTTTAACCGGTAATCGTGGTACAAACTTGTATGCTATCAACATCAACCAAATGGCTTCTACATCACCAATTTGTCTTATGACAAGGGCAACCGAAACTAAGTCCTGGCTGTGGCATAGACGTTTATCCCATCTCAACTTCGACACGATCAACAAGTTAGCCAAAGACAACATCGTCACCGGACTTCCTAAGTTCAAATACACCAAGGAACACCTATGTCCATCATGCGAACAAGGAAAAAGCAAAAGAGCATCATATAAACCCAAAACCGTACCTAGTTCGGAAGCAAGGTTACATATGTTGCACATGGACTTATGTGGCCCAATGAGAGTTGAAAGCATTAATGGGAAGAAGTATATTCTTGTTATTGTTGATGATTATTCAAGATATACTTGGGTAAAGTTTCTGAGATCAAAAGACGAAGCACCAGGCATCATCATCACCTTTCTGAAGCGTATTCAAGTTCTACTTCAAGCTCCAGTAAGGATTGTAAGAACAGATAATGGCACAGAATTCACTAATCAGGAGTTAAGAACCTACTTTGAAGATGTTGGAATAACACACCAAACATCAGCTGTTAGAACTCCACAGCAGAATGGGGTAGTTGAAAGAAGAAACAGAACTCTTGTGGAAGCTGCTCGCACAATGCTGATCTTTTCTAGTGCACCACTATTCTTATGGGCTGATGCTGTTGCCACTGCTTGTTTCACTCAGAACCGATCCCTAGTACATCCAAGATTCAATAAAACCCCATATGAGCTAGTGAACAACCGTAAACCTGACATCTCTTTCCTTCACGTGTTTGGCGCTTTATGCTATCCGACGAACGACAGAGAAGATCTAGGAAAGTTGAAAGCTAAGGGTGATATTGGAATCTTCATTGGATATTCAGAAAACTCGAGGGCATTCAGGGTGTATAATAGACGTCTAAAAAGGATAATGGAAACGATGAATGTGAAGTTTGACGAAATTTCACAGATGGCTTCTGAGAGACTCGCTCTAGAACCCGCGCTTAATCCGATGGCTTCTAATCAAAACAGATTAGGACCCGCACCAAACCAGCAGACTTCTGGACACATCAGTTCAGGACTCGTACCTCAAGGAGCTCAGTCAACATACATGGATAAACCTTCAGAACAAGAACTGGAAAATTTCTTCGAGTTAATGTTTGATGAATATTATGGTGGAACTTCGACAAATGCATCTCTACAACATTCCGCTGCACCCGCTCAAAACCATCAACCAATACCACCACCACATGATGCATCTACAACAATCGAAGCTGAAGCACCAACTACCTCAACATCATCTACATCTACTCAAGTAACTCCAGTACTTGAAACTGTTCTACCAAGCATTGATGAGCAAAACCAAAACACAAATTTTCAAGAAGAACCAACAAATAATTCAAACAATGTTACGTTAGAAGAAGAAGAAGAAGTATTTGAAAACCCATTTGCAACAGACTCTGCTGAATCTTCTTCAAGGTTACAAGAACCATCTAACATACATTCATTACACCCAAGGTACCCTTCTACGTTTCAATGGACAAAAGACCATCCAATAGAACATATTATTGGTGAACCTTCAAAGCCAGTTCAGACAAAGAGACAACTTGCCACCGATCTCGAATTGTGCATCTACGTTTGCTCAATCAGCCTCAAAGAACCAAAGAACATTCGGGAAGCAATGGCAGAAAACCCTTGGATTGAAGCGATGCAGGAGGAATTTCTTCAATACCTGTTATGATAATTGGGAACTTGTTGAACGACCACTTGATAAACGCGTTCTTGATCTCAAGTGGTTGTGGAAGAACAAACTGGATGAGGAAATGACTGTAATTCGTAACAAAGCTCGTCTCGTGGCTAAAGATTATCCACAAGAAGAAGGGATAGATTTCGAGGAATCATTCGCGCCTGTAGCTAGACTTGAAGCAGTCCGGATTTTCTTAGCCTATGCAGCTCACAAAAACATCACAGTCTATCAGATGGACATTAAGACAGCTTTCTTGAATGGAACTCTGAAAGAAGAAGTGTATGTGAGTCAGCCAGAGGGATTCATCGACAAAGATCATCCAGACTACGTCTACAAGCTTAAGAAAGCAATTTATGGTTTAAAACAAGCTCCAAGAGCGTGGTATGACGAACTATCATCTTTCTTGCTCAAAAACAATTTCACAAAAGGAACGGTTGATGACACCTTGTTTATCAAAAAATTCAAAGATGACATTTTGATCGTTCAAATTTACGTGGACGACATAATTTTTGGATCAACCAATCCTAACCATTCAAAACATTTTGAAAATCTCATGAAAAGCAAATTTGAAATGTCCATGATGGGGGAACTAAAATTCTTTCTTGGTTTACAAATACATCAATCCCCTCGTGGTATTTTTATCAATCAAGCTAAATATACTATAGAGATTTTGAAAAAACATGGAATGGAAAATTGTGATTCTGTTGGTACACCAATGGTCACTTCACCAAAAATAGGTGCTGATTTGTTTGGGAAACCTATCGATTCGAAGAAATATCGGAGCATGATCGGTTCTCTCATGTACCTAACTGCTAGCCGACCAGATATTCAATTTGTTGTATGTTTATTAGCACGGTTTCAGGCAAAGCCTACCGAACTTCACCTCAAAGAGGTTAAACGGATCTTTCGGTACCTACGAAGCACCATTAACATGGGACTTTGGTATCCGAAGGATTCGGAGTTTAATCTAACAGCATTTTCAGATGCAGACCAAGCTGGTGATCAAGTTACAGCAAAGAGTACATCAGGTGGAGCTCAATTTTTGGGTGAAAAGCTTGTAAGCTGGTCTTCAAAGAAACAGGATTGTACTGCACTATCAACCGCCGAAGCCGAGTATGTGTCTCAATCTGCGTGTTGTGCCCAAGTTCTTTGGATGCGGACACAGCTCACAGATTATGGCTTTACTTTTGACAGAATACCTATGTATTGTGACTCAAAAAGTGCCATAGCCATCTCGTGCAATCCCGTACATCACTCTAAGACGAAGCATATCAAAGTCCGCTACCATTTCATCAAAGAACACGTGGAAGAGGGTACTGTTGAATTATTTTTCGTTAAGACAGATTACCAACTCGCCGATCTTTTTACTAAAGCCCTTCCAAAAGAAAGGTTTGACTATTTAGTTCGACGAATTGGCATGCGAAGCCTAACTCCTGAGGAGCTAGAACGTCTTCTCGAATCTTCTTGAAAAATGTTTTCAAAATCGCTTCGCTGTAAATATTTTTGAAAAACAAAATACAAAATTTGAAAAACCAACAAAAACAGAATACAAAAATATAAAATTTTCAAAAAATACAAAAACAATATAAAATCAAAAAATCCAAAAATATTCTTCTCACGACATGTCTCTCGTATAAATCAATATTCTGTACGTTTCTAGAAATGTCATTCAACAATGATACGGATATGTACAGATGCTTGAGCGGGAGTTCTTTTTAATGTTTTTCTAAAACATGTCGTTTCTCAAAAGTTTCTTCACAATGGCTTTCGTATACATCAGAACGAAACCCGGACTTCAAAGATGACTTCTGATTACTTTCAAATCAAGGACTCGTACGTTCAATGACGAACTCTTTTTCAAAAAGTTCGAGTCTAAACAAATGAAAAAGATTTCAAGCATAAACTCGTTTTCCAACAAAAATTCTTGAGCACTTTTTCAAAATTGTTCAAAAGATTTCTCAAAATCTCTCAAAATTTGTGCTCAAGATAACTCCCTCTATACCCTTAATTGATTTTAAAATGTGCTATCATTAAGGGGGAGTACAAAAACAAAAATGTTCTGAAATCATGCAAAAACAAATGTGTCTTTCTCTCCAAAAAGCTTTTTATTAATCAGTTGATATAAAAAATATCACGCTATGCTATTTTTGAGGGGGAGAAGACATGATTAAAATGTGATCGAAGATGTTTAAAGTTTGTGGCTGAATCTCAAAAGAGCTCGACTCAGATATAACCAATGAATTGACGAAGCTTAAAATGTCAGTAATCGAAAAGACTTGTCCTGGACGGGTAATAATTTCAAGCTAGTCTAACTAGTGATGTAAGCGTGTCTCGAATAGGACTTGTCTGAGTAGAGTGTACCATATCGAGAGACTTTCTTTGGACTTGACCAGGACGGGTAATAACTTCAAACTAGTCTAACTAGTGATGTAAGCGTGTCTCGAATCGGTCATGTTCGCTGAAAGTGGATCAATTCAAAAGTGCAAACTCCTCTCGCATGTGCAAATTTCTTAAATATTCATGAGCACATGTGAAGGGGGAGTCCTTCAAAATTACAAAACTCTCAAAGTGGTAACAACAATGTGTTTTATTATCATAAACACTTTGAGAGATTTTTCACAAAAAGGTTTTATGGCACGTGATCAAGTATAGGATAGTCATGGAGTTATAAGGTGACTAAGGTTAGGAAAAACCGTCCTATGATCCGCCAAAGCCGGAGGGATCTACCCAAGGACAATTCCAATAGATTAGAATTAGAAGTCCTTAGGTAAGATTGAAAAAATGAGAAAATGAGAAAGGAGAAAGAAGGGGTTGAAGAATTAAAAAGAAAAGTTATGAAAAAGGGTGAAAAGAAATAGCCCTCCAAATGTTCAACCTTAGGGCAGACACCGGGTTCAACTCATATGCTACTGGTTGTTACTAAGGTGACACCGGTATTGAAGACAAAGACGTCATGGACCCAGTGACGCACTGCACTAAACCTTCTTAACCACTCAAGTTCTCTTAAAAGAGCTTGTTTCATTCTCACGGGGAACCGATGTAATCTATCGACCTGTCTCTTAGAGATGGTTGATATTGAAGCAGGAGACCTCTCCCTAATCTCCGCATAGGAAACCAAATGTGCACTTATCGAGTCTAGAGCCCCGAGATTCATCAAAAGATCTCATAGGAACACATGATATTTCTACACTGGTTGTTCATAATTAAGGACGCCAGATGTAAATTTAAGAGTCCTACGCAGATCTTAGCAATCTGCCAGAACATTTATGAGAGGATTCACTTTTGTGATTCTCAATGATTGAATGGAAATTCCTGCCAGGGTCAACATCAAGCAGCCCTGACAGCAGGTCACTTCGGTAATTCTTTATGGGTTACGCTTAGTGTTCGCGGTGGTTTCAAACGGTCTACAGTCGTGGAGTGATCCCCAGCGACTCACCCAGTCATTGAGCTACTTAGTAGGTCTCGTAAGCTCTCTCGAGAGTATCTGACATGGGAACGGCCTTGGTAAGGGTTAGAAGGAGTCTTCACACTATGCTGTTGACGATCTCTAATTCTTATCTGTAAGTACCGGATGTTTTATTGCTAACTGTTTATATGCAGGGACACTTCATCTCCATGGCGACAGATTCCACATGCTCATACATGCATCTCGAAGTCAAAGGAAAGTTCTCACAAAGATCAAAGCAAAGAAAGGTTCAAAGAAAGATTCTACGCATTATGAAAGAATCTACAGTAGTAAAGTGACAAAGATCTGTGAGAAAGAACGGGAACCAAAAATGCATGTATCACAGAGACTGAAGATGTATGAGCATGTTGGAATGGCATACAACCACCACAGACGCAGAAGTGACGAACGGCAGATAACTCCACATCACAAAGGAACAAAGAACGATGAAAATCAGTTATCAAAGATCACAAAGCATGAAGGAACAAAGACTAAAGACTATTCTACAACAACACACAAAGTTAAAGACAAAGAACACGGAAGACCCACTCACGTGGAGCATCATTCGAATGACCACCCCTTAGGGGGAGATTGTTAGCATTAAAAATATGTATTATGAAGTGATGGTCATTCTCATATTGTAACTTTGTGTCGTTTGTTAAGATTAGTAATAGTTTAGTCATTGGGCCTTGGACTTGGCAAGCTAATATGTTATATGCTATGTTTCATAAGCCTTGTTATCTTATCATGTAACCAAGTCCAAGCCCAAGCCCATAGAAAGCCCATAGGGCATCTCATGTAACTTACTATTTAAACACCTCAAAGGCTCATTTGAGGTGTGTGCTTGTGTATGTATTTGTGTGTGTTTTCTTGAATAAAAGCTCTCATATTTCCATCTCTCTCTCTCTATACACGAATCACATATATATACATCAAGTCACCATCTTTCCATCTTTCCTTCTTATTGTGCTTATATTGTGTGTGATAAAGTTGTGATATCTAAGGTCCTACAACAATTGACTACTATTATTATTAAGAAATTCAGAAAATTGAGTGAATTGCATAAACAAGAACAGAACTGAAACTTGGACATGAAAAGACTTAGAATACAACTAGACAGCTACTACAATACTTGAATCATGAAAAGTACACTGAATTTGAAATACTAATTTAATTCGACATGAAAATTACACTAAATTAACTACTTGCTTCTTCCTTGCATGGTCTTCTCTTTTATAGCTGTCTTCTAGGGTTCCCTTTGTGCCTCTGAGCAAATCCCATTCTTAATCTCGACCATTGGATGACTGAATTGCTCTAATCCTTTGCCACATGTTTTGGCGGGAAAGACTAATTTTGCAATTGGCTCTGAAAATTGCCAAGAGGGGGGTGGTGGCATTTAATGTGAGGTGATTTGGGGTGCAGAGGGTGTGGGGAGGTGATGATGAGATGGGCAAGTGGTGGTGGTGGGCTGCAAAACCAGGTGGTTTGGTTGTGGTGAGTGAGGGAGAGGGAAAAGGTGTGGGGTTTGACTGGTATTTGACTAAGGTCAAATCTTTGACCCGGTTTTATTATAAAAGGGGTGTGGGTGGGCTGGATTGTGTTTTGGGCCAAGATAAGGGAGGATGGGCTTTGGGGGTTTATGGATTGGATTGAAGTAGTATCATTATTAAGGTCCGGTTTGGTTTTGCATTTTACAAGGACCATTTTTGTAATTTCCTGAAAGTTGGAGGGTGAGATTTGGCAATCTTCCAAAGTACTTCAAGGGGTGTGTTATGCCAAATGATGAATAGTATGAGGTCCAATATTGATTTTTCCATTTTAATTTTACCAGGGACTATTTCTGCCAAACTTTCAAACTTTATGGACCAAATGTGTAATTTCACCAAACTTTTCCACCAAGGACCAATCCTGCCATAAAAGATTTTTGCAAGGACAAAATTTGTTTTTCTCAAAGTTTTAATATCCCAGGGACCATTTTTGACAAATTTCCAAACTTTAGGGACTAAACTTGACATTTTGTGAAACTTTGCACCAAAGGACTAATTATGTAACTTTTTGATTTTAAAGGACCTTTGGTGACTTTTTCAAGTTTTTAGAACAACCAGGGACTAGATTTGACAACTTTTGAAATATGAGGGACTGAAACTGCCAATTATGCAAACTTTGTACGTTTTTCATCTGTTTTTGATTATTTTGCATTTGAAACATGTAAAACACTTTCCTGGGATATTTTCACTATTTTGATTCAATATTGAGTGTTTTTAGATGTTTTGGCAGCTCAGAAAAGGTAAAAATGATGAGTATTTACACACTCATCAATCCCCCACACTAAAACAATGCTAGTCCCTAGCAATCTTTTGAGAAAAACTTGATGGATTTGAAAACCTCTTTACCAAAAGCCATCACTTCTGGAGTAGCCAGGTGTAAGAACTGTGGCACACCTGATAACCGTGTGATTTTGAGCAAACCACCAGCTGTCAACGGATTCGATTAGTCTTTACCAAAAGCCGTTTGCTACTAGACTAGCCAGCATCTTGATGGACTAAGTCAACATCTTGGTGAGCTGATTACCAATTATGGATTTTCCACTGCCTTTACCACAAGCCATAATCTTGCGGGCTAGCCAACTCATTCGCTTTATGGGATATGGCGAGTTGATTTACCATACAATTTTTGGCAAATTGCAAGCCATCAACGGGTTTGAGATGTCTTTACCAAGAGCCGTTTGCTCCTGGACTAGCCAATCCATTTGTCATTAAGACTTTGGCGAACTGATTACCACAAATTTTTTTGAAATAAAGTGAAAAATTTAGGCCTAAAATGGGGTACTTAGAAAGTATTTTGTGATAAAATTCGTAAGAATTCCCCCCCCCCCCCACACTAGAATTGAATATTGTCCTTAATATTCAAAGTTCCGGCTATTATGCCGAATCTCTGAACGGAAAAAGCTAATATTCGAAGCTAACTGTGGAAATATTGATTTTATTTTTCACTTTATTTATTTGTACATATAAACATTTTTCTTTTTTTTTTTTTTTTTTTTTTTTTTTTTTTTTTTTTTTTTTGAAGCTTAAACTTATATACATATTTACTTTTCAAAAGGTGGGGGACGGCCACTCCCCCACACTAGAGTGGTAGAAAGTAGAAAGAAGTCAGAAATACGGGTAAAAACCCATATATTTTTGCTAATTTTTGTTCACCGAGTCACTAGCTTGACTCGATCCCCTAATTCATTGGTCCATGGGGAAAGTTTGGAGATCCGGGACAACCATGGGTGGTATGTCCTCTCCAAAATAGTGTTTCAAACGATGACCATTCACTTTGAAGTTAGGACCTTCGGGTTGAGATAACTCAACAGTCCCGTATGGATATACTTTAGCAACAGTGAATGGTCCAGTCCATCGGGTTTTTAATTTCCCCGAGAAGATCTTTAACCTTGAGTTGAAAAGAAGGACTCTGTCACCGACGTTGAAAACGCGGTTCTTAATCTTAGAGTCATGAATCTTCTTTGTCTTTTCTTTGTAGATCAAAGAGTTCTCGTAGGCCTGATCACGAAGTTCGTTTAATTCATTGAGCTGAACCTTACGGTGATCACCCGCTTTATGAAGATCATAGTTTGCATGTTTCAAGGCCCAGTAGGCTTTGTGCTCAAGCTCGATCGGTAAATGACACGCCTTCCCGTATACAAGCTTGTATGGAGTACACCCGATGGGTGTTTTGTAAGCTGTACGGAAGGCCCAGAGTGCATCATCTAGTTTGTCCGACCAGGAAGCACGGTTTTCACCTACGATCCTCTCAAGAATCCGTTTTATACCACGGTTGGAAACCTCCACCTGCCCACTTGTTTGTGGGTAATACGCGGTAGAAAGATGATGAGTAACACCGTACTTAAGCATGACTTTTGCGAATTGATCATTGCAAAAGTGAGTACCGCGATCACTAATGATGGCACGGGGGGTTCCAAAACGAGCAAATAGGGATTTCAAGAATTTCACAACAACTCGGGCATCGTTAGTGGGTAAGGCCTTAGCCTCAACCCATTTTGACAAGTAGTCAACAGCCACGAGAATGTATTTGTTTCCACGAGAAGATGGGAATGACCCCATAAAATCAATGCCCCAGACGTCAAAGATTTCACAAACTTGAATGACATTTTGTGGCATTTCGTTCTTTTGTGAAATATTACCGTGACGCTGACAAGCATCACAAGCTTTGACTAACTCGTGGGCATCCTTATAGATCGTGGGCCAATAGAAACCGGAATTAAACACCTTTTTGGCGATGTAGTTAGGACTATGGTGGCCCCCGGTGGGTCCAGCATGGCAAGCCTTGAGAATATCAGCGGCTTCCTGTCCGTATACACATCGCCTGATGACTTGATCGGCACAGATTTTGAAAAGATAGGGGTCGTCCCAGAAGTAATGTCTAACGTCTTTGAAGAATTTGTTCTTCTGTTGGGACGCCATCCCCTTCACGATGAAGTTACCCGCATGGTAATTTGCAAAGTCGGCAAACCATGGGGTAGTAGAGTCACCACGAAAAGCAACCGCATTGAGTGTCTCAAAAGGAAATGTTTCGTTTATTTCCTGTTTCTCGGACACATCCTGATGAGGGTTCTCTAATCGTGAGAGATGATCAGCAGCAAGGTTCTCGGCTCCTTTTTTATCACGGATAATGATATCGAATTCTTGGAGGAGGAGAACCCAACGGAGAAGCCTCGGATTTGCATCCTGCTTTGCAAATAGGTACTTCAAAGCCGAGTGATCCGTATACACTACGTATTTAGTCAGGATTAAGTATGGCCGGAATTTTTCAAAGGCATACACCACAGCTAGTAATTCTTTTTCGGTGGTGGTGTAATGACTCTGAGCCTCGGTCATAGTTTTGGTTGCGTAGTGTATAGGCTGAAAGTATTTTGCTTTACGTTGCCCCAAGACCGCACCTATGGCAAAATCACTAGCATCGCACATAAGCTCAAAAGGTAGGTCCCAATCGGGGGCAACAAGAATCGGTGCCTCGGTAAGCTTTTTCTTTAATGTTTCAAAAGCTTCGATGCACTCAAGAGAGAAGATGAAAGGAGCATCCTTCTCGAGGAGATGGGTCATAGGCCGGGCAATCGTAGAAAAATCTTGGATAAACCTACGGTAGAAGCCGGCATGACCCAAAAAGCTCCTAACACCTTTAACGGTGGTGGGATGAGGTAATTTAGCAATGACATCGATTTTTGCTTTATCAACCTCAATCCCGTTCTTTGAAATTTTATGGCCGGGGACAATGCCCTCTTTAACCATAAAGTGACTCTTCTCCCAGTTGAGACTTAAATTCGTTTCTTTGCAACGTTTAAGCATCTGTTCCAAGTGGGAGAGACAGGTCTAGAATGAATCCCCGATGACTGAAAAGTCATCCATAAATACCTCCATGGTTTTCCCGATCATGTCGGAAAAGATAGACATCATGCACCTCTGGAACGTGCCTGGTGCATTACATAAGCCGAAAGGCATACGTCTGTAAGCAAAAGTTCCGTAGGGGCATGTGAAGGTAGTTTTCTCTTGATCCTGGGGATCAATGGGGATTTGGAAGTAACCCGAAAAACCGTCGAGGAAGCAGTAGTATTCATTCCCCGCAGGTCTTTCAAGCATCTGGTCCATAAAAGGGAGAGGAAAATGGTCTTTACGGGTGGCTTCATTTAACTTTCGATAGTCAATACATACTCGCCAACCCGTGACCAAACGAGTTGGAATCAACTCGTTATCCTCGTTGGTGACAATGGTAATGCCACCCTTTTTAGGAACACAATGAATTGGGCTAACCCAAGGACTGTCAGATATAGGGTAAATCAATCCCGCATCAAGAAGTTTTAGAGCCTCTTGTTTGATAACTTCATGGATTTTGGGATTTACCCTTCTCTGTTGTTGCACTGCTGGCTTAAAGTCATCCTCCATTAAGATTTTATGAGTACAAAAGTTCGGGCTTATGCCCTTGATGTCGGAGAGTTTCCAAGCAATTGCTTATTTGTGTGACTTAAGAACCTTTAGGAGTGCTGCCTTTTCCTCATCTTTTAAGTCTTTAGCAATAATGACGGGCAATTTATTATCACCCTCCAGAAATCCATATTCTAGATGAGGAGGCAAGTCCTTGAGCTCAACCTCAGGAAAGTCTTCAGTTATTTCAACATTTTTGACTTCCGCTTTATGAAGTATTTTTGGAGACAGAGAGGGTGAAGGATCGTCATTTAACAATCTTTCAAGAAGAAGAATGTCCCCCTCCGGGTCAAGATAGTTTTCATCAATCTCATGAGGAATTGAACTATCCTGAGCAAGAAAAGCCTCGACCTCTTCCAGAAGGAAGTCACTTCCCTCAAACGGAGTGAAAGAAGGGGAAGAGTCGGAAATGATAGGATCAGTAGAAGGAGTGGTACTGCCACTTGCTGAGAAACCAAGGACTTCTTGAGAAGACTCCTCAGACGCAACATCGATGATGTCAATTCGGTTAACCATTTCAGCGTCATAGTTGGAGGAGTATCTTGAAGTCTGATCAAGATTGAATGTGATGGCTTCACCATCAACACGTAGAGTGATTTCTTCTTCAAATCCATCGATTAAAGCACGACCCGTTCTTAAGAATCCCCTCCCGAGAATGAGAGGAACTCTAGGGTCAGCATCGAAATCAACAATCACGAAATCTGCCAGAAAATGGAACTTTCCTACTTTCACGAAGATATCTTCGGCAATGCCGAGAGGACGGGATATAGTACGATCTGCAAGCTCGAGAGTCATGTAGGTTGGAGTGAGAGCAGGAAGAGAGAGTCTTTTCCATATTGTGTAAGGCATAAGGTTAATGCTTGCGCCAAGATCGGCCAAGGCAAAGCATTCAACCATCCCAGGGAAAACACAAGGAATAAGAAATTTCCCGGGATCTCCAAGCTTTTCGGGAAGCTTTTTCAAGAGCACTGCTGAGCAATGCTCATTAAGTGGAGTTTTTGCCATCTCACAGAGTTTTTCTTTGTTGCTTATCAGATTTTTGATTATTGAAGCAAATTTAGGCATGAGAAGAAGAGCATCCACGAAGCTAATATCGAAATGTAATTCTTGGAAAATTTGATAAAATTTTTCCATCTGATGGTTAGCTTTTTCGCGGTTCTTTTGATCATTCAAACGTGAAGGATATGGAATTGAAGGCTTAGGATCATTCTTTGGAATTTCATCAGAACTCACAGGAGGATCAAATACAACTCTCGACTTATGAGTCGGGACCGAGACAACTTTAGGGTGGACGTTGTTGATACCTCCGTTATTTGTAGGAAGTACCGTGTCCATGGTAACCTCAGGTTCATGTTCCGCTACCTTAGGAGGAGAAGAAGAGGTAAAGGGAATCGAGGGTCCATTGTATGATACCCCACTTCGGGTAGTGATCGCTTTGACATCGCCCCTCGGGTTAGCGATCGTGTTGCTCGGTAGTGTACCCGGGCCCGAGGGTCGATCATTTAAAGACTTCTGAAGCTCAGAGATCTTGCTGATCAATAACCGATTCGTTTCCTCTTGTGCTTTCATGAATTGTTTTAGCACTTCATCAGAGGAGGACGAGGGTGGAACAACGTTTTGAGGAGGATTTTGAACACAGTTGTTTCGAAAATTCCCTTGATTTTGATTGTTGTTACCCTGAAAATTGTTTCTCTGATTGAAATTACCCTGATTGTAATTCCCTTGATTTTGGTTTCTTTGAAAATTTCCTTGAAAACCTTGATTTTGATTGCCATTTTGAAAATTGTTTTGATTAAAATAACCTTGATTTTGATTCGGGTTTTGGAAATTTGAGTTTTGACCTTGGTTAAAATTCTGATTTGAGTTACGGTTTTGATTCTGGTTAAAACCGGGAGGTCCGAGGAAATTGTTGGAAAGATAGCTTAAGAGATTACGGTCCCCTTGTGGTTGGTAAGAATTACCCCCCGTGTTGTAGGAACCGTGAGCAGCATAAACGTTCTCTTGAGGAAAGCTAGCAGTAGCTGGACACTCGGAATACAGATGTGGGCCCCCACAAGTTTCACAACTTCGGGCCACGGCTTTCACTTGTTGATTTTGAACCTGATTTTGCATCGTTTGGTTCATTCTCAACACAGCCGTAGAAATATCATCCATCTTTTTGGTAAGAGCAATTATTTCAGGAGATGATGATGAAGGAATAACTAATTTACATGACTCATCCCTCTCCGCAGAGGACTCCCAAAAGTTATGGTGGGCAGTCATGTTCTCAATTAAGTCATAGCACTCTTCGGGACGCCTTTTCATAAAGGTCCCACCAGCAGCAGCATTGAGAATATCTCGGTGCCTCAATGTCAGACCATTATAGAAGGTATCTATGATGGTAACTTGCAACATATTATGGTTTGGGCACCGATCAATAGCTAGCTTATAAGGTTCCCAAGCCTCAAAAAGAGACTCATCGGGACGTTGCCGGAAGTTGCTGATATCATTTCGTAACTTGGTAACCATGGAAGGTGGAAAATATTTTGCCAAAAACTTGGTTACCATTTCATCAAAGGTATGAATAGAATTCTTTGGGAGTCGGTCAAACCATGCAGTGGCATGATGAGTGAGAGAATAGGGGAAGAGATACAGCCGGATGGCATCATCGGTGACACCATGCTGTTTCATGCTTTGGGTGACCGTAAGGTATTTGTCAAGATGCTTATTAGCATCGTCACCTGGTAATCCGTGAAATTGACACGAATTCTGGACTTGTTGGATCATGTGGTGCTTGAGGCCAAAGTCCGTAGCCTCAATAGTGAGTGGTGCAACAGGCTCACCCCTCCCTTGCATGGTAGGCTGGCACAGCTCCTCCATCGTTCGAAGAATGGGAGCTGGCTCATCCCTAGGAGGGTCAGGGGGTGGTAATGGGGGTGGTGGCATATCGGCCATTTTGGTTTTTGGTTCTTCAATACGTAGCTCGGGTACGTTTTTCTGATGTTTACGTTTTCTTTGTGACCGAGTGCGCATGCACTAAAAACAATTTTTCAAAACAAGATCGAGGCAAAACCACAGTGAACTTAAACCAATAATCACAAGTGAATGACTTCTTTAAAAAAGGTACACCACTCACAGGGATACAAAGGCATGTTTTTATCTTAAGTTTGGGAACTTATTATGTCCACACCCCTAGTTGGTAGGTGTTCAGCATTGGTTTGCGGTGGTAAGATTTTATGTATTTATTAATTTGAAAAACTGTTTTAGGCTTATGGGTGTGTGTGCAGAAAACTTGGGAAATATTTTTGGAACTGATTCGTTAACCGAAATCGTTCTTAAAAGATTACACGCAGGCTGGTGGGAGGAAAGAATGGATTCCTCTTCAGTTCGCAATTTAATGTCAGAACTTACCTTAAACCAACTGTTTCAGGTTGTAATCTTAAAGAAAACGAAGTAATTTAACTTCACAGTTTGTTTTGTTGTTTTTGATTTTTTGGGTGTTGTTAACACTTTAGGAAAAGTGTTAATGAACTTTTTGATATGATTGATATTTTTACAAAAACTTTTTACAAATTTGTGTGAAATATGTACATGGAGGGTTTTGAAAAACCACTAAACTTAAAACGATTTTTAAAACACGCAACAACCTCCCCGGCAGCGGCGCCAAATTTTGATTGGTCCCGAAACGGTCAGATATTATTGACCAAGGTCAATAAGTCAAAGACAGCCTCGTTCCAATTCTCTGGTGATAGTATAGTGTGTCCCCGGGTCGTTAAGTCCCAGTGAGATTGAAATGGTGCTTTGGAAATCGTTTAGGAATGAGTGGCACTGAGGACAGTAGTCAAGATGATTTGGAATTGATTTTGCTAGTGATATTTTGGTATTCACACAATGATATAATATTCACAAATAACAGATATACAGATATATGCACAAATTTACAATTTAGAATCACGTAATCAGACAGAAAAGTGGGTTTTGAACAATTACAAACTACAGGGGGTGCAAGTGAAACTTTTGAAAACTTTAAAATTAAAAGAAAATTGAAAATGAAAATGAAACTATAAAAATGATTATTTTAATATTTAAATATTATTTAATTAATAAAACTTTTTTAAAATCTAATTTAAATTAACTAATAATTATAAAGATTACAAATTACACTAAAAATTTGCAAAAATAATTTCTAAACTTAAAAATGAACTTGAAGAAAGTATAAAAAATAAAAATAAATATTTTTGTCTTTTTATGAGTTTTTTTTATCAATTAAAAACTATTTATAATAATTAAACTAATTAAACTATTTTAAATTACTAATAATACTAAATTAACTTAGAAAATTATGTAAAAATTTACAAAACTATTTAACCATCACAGGAATCCTACAAAATTATAAAAACTTCTAAAAATTATATTTTTGGCTATTCCACTAATTATTTACCTTTTAATTAATTTAAATCTAATTTAAAGAATTAAAATAAGCAAAATGGAAAATGAACAGTAGAAACTAAAAATATATTTTCTAAAAGTCTTAACTAATTTATAAAACCTAGAAAAATTATAAAAACCTACTGTTGTTAATAAAAATTTAAGAAAACTAATTAATAACTAATATTACTTATTTAATTATTTAAACTACTTTTAAATCTAATAAATAGTAAACTGATTAGGAAAAATCTAAGAAAATTATTTTAAATACTTAAAGGTACTAGGAAATTAAGAAAATTATAAAAATGGAAAAGTGCTTATAAATAAGCCGAAATGAAAAATGAAAAAGATAGATTCTATTAAATAGAAGCAATCACTATTTTTATGTTTGCTTTTTTTGGTGTTTTTCTTTTTGACAGCTAAAGATATGATGAAAATGAGAAACTTTTGTGAAACAACTTTTTATCTAGCTTAAAAATAAGCTGTGTGCACCCCCTTATCCAAAACAGTTTGACTTTCTTTGACTGAGTAGGCAAATAAGCTCAAATGAGTATATGTGGGGTCCACTGATGTTAATTAGGGTACAAATAAGTTACTTGGACTTAAATAAGCTAAAAACAACAAGCTATGACCACTGATAAGGTAATAAGCAACAAAATAAGCACTTGATACTTTAACTTAAACACAGAATTGGGACAAACTTTAGAGCTGAATCCAGGTAGGGTCCACTAAGTCCTAGGAAACTAGTGGTCAAGGCTTGAACTCTGGTAAGAGGGGGGTTGGGAAAAGCCAAATGTGGGTTGTGGGACCCACTGGGGTGGCTACAAACAGCCACCAAAGTGGTGGTGGTGAGATGGGATGCTGATGCACAGTGCAGATGGTTGCCTTGCAGGTGTGTTCCAAGGGCAAAAGTGTCCACCAAATAAATTCACAAAAATGTAAAAACTATGGAAAACTTAAGTTCTACTGATATATATTACACCCAACAAATTTCAAGTTCTAACTTACTACACAAAATTCAAGAAAAATCCCACAACTTTTGGAAAAACTGAGATATGCAACTTTTGACTTTTTAGTGAACCTTGAATCTTTGACTTTTATGAGTTTGGATTGATCCTCAGTGATTAAAAATTGTGTTTCAAGTAAAAATGAAGTGAGATCAAGCTACTTTAACAATTTATTTAACTAATCTCAATGATGTGAAACCTTAATCCTTAACAGTTAAACCATAAGGATCATATGAAAGAGATTTTGACTTTCTGGTGAAACAAGACTTGGTTTTATGATTATTCTGATCTAGTTGTGACTTAAATGACTTGCATGAACACGAAATGGCAACACTAATGTACCACAATACCTTGGATCACTCAAAACCAAACACCCCTTAAAGATAGTCTGTTTTGTGTTTTCAAATCAAATGGGTGCTAGGACCTAAGAATCTGATCCACAACTATTTATTATGATCAGTTAAACTTATTTAAACACTTAGAGATAGATAGCAACTATAAATGCACAAGATCACCACTTAAACTAGTTTGACTGTGAAAACTAGGATTTTAAGTAACTGCTAATTCTAATGAACAAACTATGTATATTAAGCTATAAATTACCTAGACAACACTCAATAAGCACAAAAGACACAGAAAAGCAAATACAAGCAAGTAATCAGAGATTATAAGGAACTAAGATTTTTAGAGAAAATCAAAATAAGCAAATCTTACTAACCACCCTTAGCATAAACAAAGGGTTTTCCACTGAAGCCTATCTTTAAAATAGGCTTATTCCACTTCCAAGCTTGCCCTTCAATGCCCCTTACTACCTGAAATCAAACTCAAACAAACACAGTTGACTTATGTTGACCTTTTTTATATTTTTGATTTTTTCTAGTAATACTGAGTTTTATGGTCTCTATAAGCTTCAATAAGCTTAAGGGAACCTAAGTGAGCCTATATTAGTCCATGAACCTTGGTACAATTGACTACTAATATTATTAAGAAATTCAGAAAATTGAGTGAATTGCATAAACAAGAACAGAACTGAAACTTGGGGTTTTATTACTTGAAAAGACTTAGAATACAACTAGACAGCTACTACAATACTTGAATCATGAAAAGTACACTGAATTTGAAATACTAATTTAATTCGACATGAAAATTACACTAAATTAACTACTTGCTTCTTCCTTGCATGGTCTTCTCTTTTATAGCTGTCTTCTAGGGTTCCCTTTGTGCCTCTGAGCAAATCCCACTCTTAATCTCGACCATTGGATGACTGAATTGCTCTATTCCTTTGCCACGTGTTTTGACAGGAAAGACTAATTTTGCAATTGGCTCTGAAAATTGCCAAGAGGGGGGTGGTGGCATTTAATGTGAGGTGATTTGGGGTGCAGAGGGTGTGGAGAGGTGATGATGAGATGGGCAAGTGGTGGTGGTGGGCTGCAAAACCAGGTGGTTTGGCTGTGGTGAGTGAGGGAGAGGGAAAAGGTGTGGGGTTTGACTGGTATTTGACTGAGGTCAAATCTTTGACCCGGTTTTATTATAAAAGGGGTGTGGGTGGGCTGGATTGTGTTTTGGGCCAAGATAAGGGAGGATGGGCTTTGGGGGTTTATGGGTTGGATTGGAGTAGTATTATTATTAAGGTCCGGTTTGGTTTTGCATTTTACAAGGACCATTTTTGTAATTTCCTGAAAGTTGGAGGGTGAGGTTTGGCAATCTTCCAAAGTACTTCAAGGGGTGTGTTATGCCAAATGATGAATAGTATGAGGTCCAATATTGATTTTTCCATTTTAATTTTACCAGGGACTATTTCTGCCAAACTTTCAAACTTCAGGGACCAAATGTGTAATTTCACCAAAATTTTCCACCAAGGAACAATCCTGCCATAAAAGATTTGTGCATGGACAAAATTTGTTTTTCTCATAGTTTTAATATCCCAGGGACCATTTTTGACAATTTTCCAAACTTCAAGGACTAAACTTGACATTTTGTGAAACTTTGCACCAAAGGACTAATTATGTAACTTTTTGATTTTAAAGGACCTTTGGTGACTTTTCAAGTTTTTAGAACAACCAGGGACTAGATTTGACAACTTTTGAAAGATGAGGGACTGAAACTGCCAATTATGCAAACTTTGTACGTTTTTCATCTGTTTTTGATTATTTTGCATTTGAAACATGTAAAACACTTTCCTGGGATATTTTCACTATTTTGATTCAATATTGAGTGTTTTTAGATGTTTTGGCAGCTCAGAAAAGGTAAAAATGATGAGTATTTACACACTCATCATTCATCTCTAATAAAAGCATTTATGATGCAAGAATTAACTGCAAGGCTTCTGTTGCTGATATGATAGAGGATAATAGGTGGTGTTGGCCAAATGAATGGTATCATAAATTTCCTATTTTGAATCAAATCCAAGTTCCAAATCTAGTGGCAGCCAATTCTGATACAGTTAAATGGAGAACAAAAGTTGGTCAATTGATCAATTTTTCTACACAAAATGCTTGGAAAGATCTAAAAGAGGATTTGCCTACTGTTAAATGGTACAAAGCTGTATGGTTCAATAGTTGCAATCCTAGATGGGCTTTCACTTTATGGATGTTAAGAGGAAGCTTCTCACTCAAGATAGAATGATGAAATGGCGTCCTAATACTCTTCTCTGCCCTTTATGTAAGTCCATTAATGACTCACATAATCATTATTCTTTCAATGTGAGTATTCTATGGAAGTTTGGAAGCAGTTAAAAAAGGAAATCAAGGTGAATAATGTTCCTGAGTTATGGGATCAAATTGTCTCTATGATGGAGAATATGGCTTGCACTAATTTTATATGGAGTGTGGTAAATAGACTCATAATTGCAGCAGCTGTTTACTATATATGGAAAGAAAGAAATGATAGAATCTTTGCCCAAGATGCTAAATCTGCTGAAGTGTTGGTGCTAAACATTAAGGAACAGTTGAGACTCAAACTTATAAGTATAAAGGTGAGGAAAACTGTTCATACTGAGAAAGTGGCAGAGCTATGGAATGTCAAGTTTCAGTACTGAGAAATACAAGGGATTTAAAGGAGTGTTTGGCAGTATGGTTTATATGTGGCTGAATGGGTATTTGAGTATATGCAGGGTATGATTTCTTGATTGAATGATCTTTACATGTATAAGATCTATATTGTTTCTGGTCATAACAATGTTGAAGTACCTAGTACCTTGGAGTCTAATCTGGTTAACTGTACCTTAGTAGTCATTGTAGATGTGCTAGTTTGGCCTTGGGGGGAAACTAGTATCTACTTTGGATGATAAGGAGGTTTAACTGGATATAAGATGTACCATAAAATAGGGCTTCTCATTATGTAGGGTATATGGCCTAGGAGGACAGTGCATGATGGGTGGAATAGAGAGTGTGTGAAAGATGAACCTTCTTGGTCCACTCAATGCACTGTCACAGGAGGTTTGGTTGGCATCATGGGGGGTGAGTGTTTCCAGTCAACTGAGGCCTTTCTAGAGAAGGAAATGTAGGCTGATTTGGAAGAGCCCCTCCATGGATGGGTATCGGTTCCTAGTGAAGCCACACACCATTTCTATCTTGCCATTGTGGATGCTGGTTGAATGGTTAGATGGAAAGGTGATGTGGAAATGTAGCTAGATGGTTGTGCATAAGTGGTGAATTATAATGTCAAGCTGGCATGGTTTATGTTATACTTGCAGCTGTGACATTTGGGACTGAATTTGTGCTATTAGATATCTAGTTTAGAGTTGTCTGATATTGGATAGTTCTTTGTATTTGATCAGTTGATGTATCAGTCTATCTGAATGGGGTCTGTCCATCTCAGGTAAGTGGAATACTTGTAATTTGTTGTTTTGAAATTAATATAATTCACCCTTTGCACTAAAAAAAGCTACTTAAAGAGTAGGGGACCCAAGGAAAAGAAAAAAACACCACAAAGGTGCATACATACAATTAGACTCGAGGAAATAAATGACATAGTACAAAAACCCAAAACATTGGCGCAAGTACTACCCATGACCAAACAAACACATATAATATAACCCATGACCGACCACCTCTATATAAACGTATAGATGCACAGCCATATGGGACCAAAGACAAAAGACACAATATTAAATATTATGAATATGACTTTCACAAAGTGCAGCAACTTTTCACTGATACAGAGATGATGCAGACCCTTGAAACCCATTGTGCCAAACACCCTTAAATTATGCAGCAGACCCTTGAAACCCATTGTGCCAGACACCCTTAAATTATGCAGAACAGTATCTAGCCTGAGCCAAACACCCTTAACCCAACATATTAGTTTCTAGTCCAGTTAACATTGCAGCCCTCAACAAATTCAACATTTGACCGGATCAAAAAGCCATTGTTGCCAATTTATCTCGCTTTTCTTTCCGGACTTTCTCTCAATTCACTCGAAACTTTTAAGTTAATTGTCTTGGACTATTTTAATTAAACTTGAAGCCTTACCTTTAAACACACGTGAATTCCTTTCTTTCCAAATGAAATACCCGAATGTCCAAATAACCGCTTGCCACACTTTCGACGAATGACTAGGGATGCTAGTGTTTCCATTAGCGGCGAAAAACTCCTCAATGGAAAACGCATTAACATTCTCAATCTTCCACCAACTATATATTTTTTTTCCCATACGCTTATCGCGAACTTACACATGACCAAACAATGAGAACACGATTCCACCATGTCGCCACAAGAAGGACATAAAACGAAATCCAAATCAATGCCTCTTTTGTATAATTCTTCACGAACCGGAAGCCTACCTTTTAAAGCTCTCCACACGAAAATATTAACTTTTTTTGGAACCAATTTGTTCCACATTGTCGCCTCGCTCCCACTAACCACATTTAAAATCTTTTCTTCAACCAACTTTGTTAGCTCTCTAACCGTGAAGTCACCCCTCTCTTGAAGCGCCCACCTCCAACGATCCCTACAATCAATTTTGATAATAACATTTTCCAATAAAACTTGTAATTCTTCAAAATCTTTGCATACCCTCCCTCTAATATTTCTAACTAATTCCCATTCCCAAACCCAAACACTATCTACCCATTTTCCTTTCTCCGCCACCCTACCCTCATTTCACCTATCTAAGTGGTAAAGTCTCAGAAATCTATCGCAAAGCCTAACCTCGCCCACCCATCTATCAACCCAAAATCTAATATCACAACCATTACCCACCTCCCCAACGAATGAAGAACCAAACTCTAACCTTATCACCTCCAACTCCTCCCCTACCCATATGATATCACGCCACACCCCACCCCCTTCCCCCCCCCCCCCATTCGACTCCTGATGAGGCAAAAAATGAACCACTTTTAGGGGGTCATTTAATCCCGGAATTGAATTTATTTGGTCAAATATTGCCCTAAATCGTTCCTTTTGTGATTTTAGGTACTTTGGGAGTGAAATCTGGAAAAGCAATTCGGACGTTTTTGGAGCATAAAAGTGAAGAAAACGCCAAAGACTTAATTTTCCAAGTTGGGAACAGTAGGTGACGGCGTCAAGAGCATTTTCTTGACGGCGTCAAGAGTAAATTTCATGACGGCCCAGTACAGAAATGAAGGCGTCACAAGGAAGAGCGTCAAGAGTTAAATACGTGATGGCCTGGAAAAAGTTAATACATGACGGCGTCAGATGTAGATCAAGGCAGTCCGAGAATTCTTTTGGCGGCGAGATGATGGCGTCACCTCTTTGTTCTTGACGCCGTCAGCCTCAGTTTTCTATATATAGTTTTCTAATTTTCATTCATAAAAGAGAGAAGTTTGGAGAAACCCTAAGGCCGAACCTATTACGAATTTTACAGGTTTTTTAAGGGTTTTCAGCCCTTGAACCCTTACATGTGTAATTGAGATAAGTGTTCTTCTAATTCAATCAATATGTCTATGTGTTGGTTGTCTGTATCTTGTGCTTGTCTTGATTCCACCATGCTAGGCTAGATTTATCTTGTGTTTGCTTAGATCTAATGGAACCTAGATGTTGATTATGTGTTGATTACTTGTTTATGGTTGTATTGGATGAATGATTTCAATGTTAGGCTTAAGAAAACTGGCAGATCTCCAAATGGTAACATGCTTGAACGTCTTAGGGAACATGAACCGATGTGTACTAGGTTTTATTGGTTGTATTTAATGCATGGGTAAATTCTAATGATCCCATGTTAGGAGCTTCTTAGCCGGCTCGACATAGGAGTGAAGTAGGCACTCATAGGATTGGGGAGTTAAGTACGCCACCCCATGAATGGTATTAAGGAATACAATCCGTCATCCACGCAACTATAACAAGTAATTAACGTGTAAAAGATATCTAGGGAGTAGTGAAATCTAAGTAAACACAATTTCTCCACTTATTGCTCACAACCTTAGTTTAATTTAGTTTTATTTTCATTTCTGATATTTTATTTTGATTGCATCTTTAGTATTGGGTTAGTTGACTAGCAACTAATTCCCCCCAAATAATTCAAACCCGAGATTTTTACTTGCTTTCTAAAAAATATAAAAATACAAAAAGAATCATCCCTCATCTCTAGAACTAGTATTTAGGTTTTCTAATCCTAGTGACACTATTCCTAGCTGAACGATCAATCCCCCGGTACTTGTCACTATACTATACTACAACGATCAGGTACACTGCCTGGTGGGGGTTGTAAGCTTCTCAAGATCCCTTGAGAGGTAAAGCCTGGTGCAATCCCTACGCATCAAGTTTTTGGCGCCGCAACCCGGGGAATAGTTATTGTCTAGGTTAGAATCTATTTTTATTAGGTCTACTTGCTAGATTCCTTTCTAATAAGATTTTATTTTTATTTTTATTTTCAGGTTCGCTTTGGTCTATCTTATTTCTTTGTTTCCTTTGTTCGTAAACTATTTCGATGGATAACAATAACATTGATCATTTGATTCCTGTTATTCGTGTTTTTCGTCGTAGGATTTTCCAGATGCCCGCCCCACTCCCTTTAGTTGAGAATGAGAACCCGCCTAACCTCTTGCCCAACCACCACTTTGACAATAATTCTGAGTCAGAGGAGTCTGATCATGATGATGACCGTAGGGCTAGTCCTTTTTGCTATTCAGACTCCGACGAGGATCTTGATGACGGTGATGTGATTAATGAGAATAGGATGGAAGAGGAAATAAACCCTCTTAGGTATGTCGACCCTAGAACTAGGGTTGAGTGTAATAGTTCATTCAACATGCAATTTCCTTGTAAGATTGGATTTAAGAGCTTTAACGCCTATCTTAACTCATCTCTCCCGATGAACATAATCTCGCGTAATGAATATAATAAAATCATGGTAGATGAGTTAGTATACAAAGGAGAAAACATTATTGCTAGGGCAATACCGTTGCATGTGTTTGTAGGAAGCTTGGTTTATCTTGTTGAGTTCATGGTTATGGAAAGTCTAGGAGAATTTATTGACGATAAGTTAACCCAAGTTGTTTTTGGAAGATCTTTCAAACGGTTGACCAACCTCGATGAAAAACTCATAGAAGGGTTAATTACATTCTCGGATGGGGATGAAGATTTTGTCCATCAAATGCCCCGCACACACCCTAAGTTCAAGGATTTTTTCATGGAGAAGTGTAGTAGGTATCCGCCCATAGAAATGCTAAGTGAGAATGATAAGAGAAAAGGGCTTAAGTATACTCATGAAAAGAATAAAAGATACTATCGCGGATGTCTAGAGTTAGGAGATCAGTATAAGAAAGATGAGGCGACCACTAGATGGCTCACGCTTGGTTATGTGAGCATAAGCGATACATGGTAACCCATGACCTTGAGTCTAGCTACAAGACTCGTAAATAAAGAAAAGCGCTTCTTGGGAGGCAACCCATGATTTTGTATGATTTTATTTTGTTTGTTTGTTATTTGTTTCCGTATGCATGCTTTATTTTTATTGTTGGTAGATCATGTCTCTAAACTAAAAAGTGGAAATACTTTACTTTGTTGTTTTGGCCTAGTCTTAACTCCACCTAAAAGTATTTTTGCAAAAGATAAGTGTAAGGGGAAACCCCAAATATGTTTTTAAGAAACAAACCGATCATGATTCTCCACAATATTAAATGAACATGTATATTCGTATTTGTTAGAGTCAAATGCTTGTATCGAGTCATAATGAAGTTTTGCAGGATTCTCCAGGAAGTAGGACCAAGTTTTTCCAGAAATTTTCCAGAAACTTAACATAAGAATTTCTGCAGGTCACTTCTGACGGTGTCACGAGTTTACTCTTGACGGGGTCACGTGTAAAAATCTGGAAATTTTACCAGTTTTGTTTTTCTAACGGAGTCTTAAAGTTTTTGTTGAATTATTAAGTTTTATAATCTCCAGGAAATCTGTAAACTTCATTCCACAAGCATTATATCTTACTTTGTTTTCTAGGATTTAGTAACTTATATAGATTGCCGCCGATTTTATGCGAGGTTGCCTTGTTTGTTTTCTCAGGATTTACAGGTTATGTATGACAAGAAGATGATTTATATTCTGGAAGGGAAGCTTTGATTGTTCATTTTCTTGGAGGAAGATCTAACCTGACCACCTTATTATCCATACCGAGCGAATCAGGGGAGTATTTGATTTCATTCGTTTTACTTATTTCACTTTTACATTCTTTACTTGAACATTGGGGGCAATGTTCATCTTAAGTGTAAGGGGAGGGTAAAATGATGATACCTTACATGTACACTTTCGCTTGAGTTTGTTTTGTTTAATAGTAGATGTGTAATAAAACTATGAGAAATACTTGTTAGTGTAATTTTAGCGCCAAATTTAAAATTTTTTACAACATTTAGGAGTGAAACTTTAGCCATAGCAAGCGTCTCATGGATAGGAGATTGTATGACTAGCACATAACCGTACTTTCAGAAAAAATTTCCACCCAAATATGTGAGGTTCGCCTTTAGATTTGATAGGAAAAGCATTTACTATTAGTGCTTATGAGTGTACCGGTAGCATTTAGATTCTAGAACTTGCGTTAGTGATGCATCCCGAGACCGCTAGTGAGACTACATTCATGTAGTAGGATTTACTACATGATAAGAGGCATTAAGATCACCCTTGTGTTAAACCCGTATCATAATTACTTGACTATTTAAGTCATATTACTTGGCTAGTTAAGTCAGCAAATTTTTCCCACACCTTAGCGTTGTACTCATTTTTAGTACACGAAACCCCTAGTACACCCATTCGAGCCTATCTTTTCGTTTCTAACTTTAAGCATCTTACTTAAAGGAAGAATTTGTTACACCTCACTTAAATGTACACCCAAATCGCCTTAGCCTTCCATGTATGCGCTCATTTTTAGTGCATTATTGTTATTTGTTAAACCCTAAGTTAACTATCTAATTGATTACATGGTTGCTAAGTCGAGTCATATCCTTGTATATATTGTTTTGGGACGATTGGGACTCATGGGTAAAGTACTTATTTTATGGAGTAATGGGGAAGAAAATAATTTATTACCCCCATATGTACGTTAATCTTAAAAGTGCTCCAAGTATTTTGATTATCTTAATTTGAGTCATTAGATTATTTTATTGTAAAGTATGTAAAAATTCAAGTGTTAGGGGAATTTTCATTCCCTATGATGTATTATTTTGGATGGTAGGGTAAGAGTGTATGCAAAAAAATAAAAAAAATAAAAAATAAATAAAAAATAAAAAAAACATACGGACTACCATCCCTTTTTATTCTATGTTCATTTTATGTTTTTGTTATTTTTCATTTATTAGCTTAAGTCGAGTCTAGTCTTCGCTTAGCAACGCCACATTGTACATGTAATTAACCAAGATTGTTAACTCGCCACCAGTAAAGACTGCCTTTATCCAACAAAACCGTGTATTTCATATCCCTACACCTAACGTTACAACCCTTTAAAAGACCTCTTTGATAGTTTAACCTAGGTGCTTACGCCATGTGGTGGAGGTTTGATCCTTTCCCAAGCCTATGGTAATCTATTTTTCTATGACAGGTAGTGAGAGATATATTCCGTTTCCATATTGTAATTTATACTTTATTACACCCGAGAGATGTGAGTATCTAAACACTATTTGTGAGGTGCTAGTGTATGACCTCCGTGCTTGTATTTGGTCTTTAGTGAAACGATTATTTATTGTAATTACTTTTATATTAGTGTTAAATGACCCCTAACTTGTATTTTGATTAGAATAAAAGTGCATTTGCTTGAGGACAAGCAAATCTCAAGTGTAAGGGTATATGATGAGGCGAAAAATGAACCACTTTTAGGGGGTCATTTAAGCCCGAAATTGAATTTATTTGGTCAAATATTGCCCTAAATCGATCCTTTTGTGATTTTAGGTACTTTGGGAGTGAAATCTGGAAAAGGAAGCAATTCGGACATTTTTTGAGCATAAAAGTGAAGAAAACGCCAAAGACTTAATTTTCCAAGCTGGGAACAGTAGGTGACGGCGTCAAGAGCATTTTCTTGACGGCGTCAAGAGTAAATTTCATGACGGCCCAGTACAGAAATGAAGGCGTTACAAGGAAGAGCGTCAAGAGTTAAATACGTGACGGCCTGGAAAAAGTTAATACATGACGGCGTCAGATGTAGATCAAGGCAGTCCGAGAATTCTTTTGGCGGCGAGATGACGGCGTCACCTCTTTGTTCTTGACGCCGTCAGCCTCAGTTTTCTATATATAGTTTTCTAATTTTCATTCATAAAAGAGAGAAGTTTGGAGAAACCCTAAGGCCGAACCTATTACGAATTTTACAGGTTTTTCAAGGGTTTTCAACCCTTGAACCCTTACATGTGTAATTGAGATAAGTGTTCTTCTAATTCAATCAATATGTCTATGTGTTGGTTGTCTATATCTTGTGCTTGTCTTGATTCCACCATGCTAGGCTAGATTTATCTTGTGTTTGCTTAGATCTAATGGAACCTAGATGTTGATTATGTGTTGATTACTTGTTTATGATTGTATTGGATGAATGATTTCAATGTTAGGCTTAAGAAAACTGGCAGATCTCCAAATGGTAACATGCTTGAACGTCTTAGGAAACATGAACCGATGTGTACTAGGTTTTATTGGTTGTATTTAATGCATGAGTAAATTCTAATGATCCCATGTTAGGAGCTTCTTAGCCGGCTCGACATAGGAGTGAAGTAGGCACTCATAGGATTGGGGAGTTAAGTACGCCACCCCATGAATGGTATTAAGGAATACAATCCGTCATCCACGCAACTATAACAAGTAATTAACGTGTAAAAGATATCTAGGGAGTAGTGAAATCTAAGTAAACACAATTTCTCCACTTACTGCTCACAACCTTAGTTTAATTTAGTTTTATTTTCATTTCTAATATTTTATTTTGATTGCATCTTTAGTATTGGCTTAGTTGACAAGCAACTAAGTCCGCCCCAAATCATTCAAACCCGAGATTTTTACTTGCTTTTTAAAAAATATAAAAATACAAAAAGAATCATCCCTCATCTCTAGAACTAGTATTTAGGTTTTCTAATCCTAGCGACACTATTCCTAGCTGAATGATCAATCCCCCGGTACTTGTCACTATACTATACTACAACGATCAGGTACACTGCCTGGTGGGGGTTGTAAGCTTCTCAAGATCCCTTGAGAGGTAAAGCTTGGTGCAATCCCTACGCGTCAACTCCCACACCCCCTAACGTCACCAAGACCACCACTCTCCTCATGGATACTTTTTATGATCCTAACCCACAATGACCCCCCTCCCTAAAAGAGCTAAATTTTTTCCCCGTAATGACCCAATATTTAACCCCCCCCCCTCCCCACGTGAGGCTAGTAACGTATCCCGTTTGACCCATGCTAATTTTTTGCATTCCCCCACCCCTCCCCAAAATAAATTATTTCTTACTCTCTCTAGTTGTTTAATCACACTCAAAGGCACACGAAACATCGAATAGAAATACAACGGTAAGCTTCCAAGAACCGACTTAACCAATGTTAATCGCCCCCGAACGACAACGTTTTAGCTTTCCACTCGGTCAACCTCTTTTTGAATTTCTCGACCACACCATTCCAAGCACCCACTTTCCTCATATTTTCACCAATCGGTAGCCCCAAGTAAGTAAATGGAAAATTTCTAATTCCACATTTCATCCATCTAGCCATGTTACTCAATTCCGATTCACTAACTCCAACTCCGTATAACTTACTTTTATTATAGTTGACCCGAATCCCCGATACCTCTTCACAGCACTTAAGAATGCACATTAAAGCTTTTGCATTGTCTCTATTCCATTCTCCAAAAAAGATAGTATCATCCGCATATTGAAGATGAGACACCACCACATTATTCCTCCCTATTTTTACACCCCTAAAAATCCCCTTTTCCACCGCTTCATTAACAACCGCATTTAGCCCTTCCGCTGCTAGAATAAATAAAAAAGGGGAAAGAGGATCACCTTGTCTAACCCCCCGCTCCAATCTAAACTCTTCGATTGGAGATCCGTTGACTAGAATTGACATCGAAGATGATTTTAGACAAGTTTCCACCCATTTACACCATTTAGTACCAAGACCCATTTTTCCCATTTACACCTCTTTGTTGAATGTCCTATTGCTGTTCGGCTATGGAATATGATTACGATTTGGTGGGGTTTAACAGATTATCCGAAAGAAATAAAAAATCTTATCATGTGGAGTGACTCGGCTGTTATTGATAACAAGTTTAAAACTTGTTTTGATGCGGTGATCCAGACAACGACTTGGGTTATATGGAGATATAGAAATCACGTTTGTTTTTATATTTTACTTGAACCTGAGATCATGGCTTTAAAATTGTTTGATACACAACTTTAAAATTGTTTGAATCAAGGTTTAGTTTGTAATATGAGCTTTTTTATGAATCTGAAATGACACGAGGCTATTGGTTCTGGAACTGAGTTTGAAAGGCTTAATTGATCCAGGATAACTTGCTTTGGGTATAAACTCTTCATGAGTATGAAACGTATTTACCTAATTAAGGGGGTGCTTGGTAAGGGGGTTAAGGGGGTGGGGAATGGGTAAGGAATTTAAAAGGGCCCACCTCACTCAAATTAGGTGCTTGGTTAGAGTGTGCAAAGGTATTGATTACCCCGTAGTGGGTAATCAACATTATAGAGTAAATTGAGGGGTAAGGTATTGATTACCCACCTCACTCAATCCTTTGCATTCCCTTTCCCTTTCCCTTTACCTTTACATTTCCCCACTTTAAACCAAGCGGACCCTAAATCTACATCTACAAAATGCACGCGGTTAAAAAAATTGGGGACCTTAATATATTGTGCCAATAAATTAAATTTCGTATTTAATTACTAACTCAGAGACAATTTCATTAGTTGCAATTAGACATTCATTTTAAGGTATTTTAAAAAATTGCATGAACGAATAATACTTATCATAAAAATCAAAAGTCATATTCATGCAAACATGCTTTATTTATTTTCTTTTCCATTAACACTAGGGACTTGTAGTCTTTACTTCTTTGGATCTACATTTATATTATTGAATGAATGCATGCTTTATCAAGTATCACACCTTATATATTGACTTTTTGAGATTGTTTATATTGTGCAATTTTGTAAGAAGAAAACAAATATATGAACTTGACAACAGGATCAAATGGAATAAAATTCTTTTCAAGGTGAATAATCTTCATAAATGAACGAAGGCTCGTCCTTATCATCTACCTACTAGAAGTAATCTAGATGACTGGGTATATATTGGCTTTACTCGCTGTCCGTTGTGATCAAGAATCATCTAAACACATCCTTTTTGGGTTGTTTGGTTGCGCATGAGTTTTGGAGGATGGTTGCGCGTTGGTGGAAGGTTGAGAATATACCAAATATATGTGGTCAGTCGTTTGAAATATAGTGACTTGACAATATTAAGAATTATATATGTTGAAGCATGTTTTGATGTTCTTGTGCAAACAATCATTTGGATAATCTAGAGATATTGAAATCAGATTTGTTTTGATACGAACCCACTCAAAAATATAAACTTCACTACTACACAAAAATGTCTTTAGCTACGGTTTTAAAGGCTATTTGGTACGGTTTATGAACCGTAGTAGATACTCGCGTACCAAAAAATAAAACATTTTTTGGTACGGTTATAAACCGTAGCAAAAAATGACCATTTGGTACGGTTTTTTTTGTAACCGTAGCAGATTCCTTCATTATATTTTGCTTTTCTAGCACTCTTTTCTGCTACGGTTTTTTTTATAACCGCATTAAATCTGTTTGTTCATAAAATAAATATTCAATTTTCGTGTTCTAAAACCTATAACCAAACACTACCACAATATCTTTAGCAAAAGACCCAAACATTGCAGCATACAAAAACAATATTCAATAAACTTAACATCTATATAAACATCAATAAATGCAACAATTTGAGTTACACAAAAGTGTTATCCATTTCAATTGTTTAAAAGTCATCATCACGAGAATTTAAAACCTTAACTATTGAGGAGCTATTGCATCTAACGGATCAACTACAACCCTATTAAACTCTTTCAATGTCATAAGAGCCACTTGGTAAATCTCCATCGGTTTTAGACGGCGTGTATCATCCCAAATCTATAAAAACAAATATAGATATATTAGTCATTTTTGTGCAAATGAAACTCAATCACTTTGATATCCGTAAAGGGTTCAAAATTTTTACATTTCGAACAAGGGCAAAAAATCTCAATATGTCCCTTAGCCACTCGGTTAGACTCAGTAGCTATAAGAAAACTTTGTACTCCTTTCAAAAATTCTGGGTCATTAACGTTCATCCCATACATCCATTGTCGTTCCATCTGAAATTTGAAAACAACATAATAAATCATATGCATGTACGAATGAAACACGGTTGGTCAAATGTGGCGAATCCTAACCCACCTTTTGAATATTTTATCTCATATGTGTATACGTTCTAGCGGGTTGACTATTTAAGAAAAAAATCGGCAGCATTTCCCCTCAACTCCCCAAGTATGCGTATAAAACACAAACTCGTACGAGTAAGGATAAATGCACACCAATTTTTTCCTAAAATAACAAACTGTTAAGACGTGTACACATCCTAAATGAGACAAATATTCAAAAGGCAGTCCCAAACGGGACTGCCCGAAATTAATCTCTATTAGATTAGTTTTGGACGGGTACTAACTAATTTCATATCATGATCTACTAATAACTTCTAGATACGTACATGCTATATATACACAAATAAGCATATCAACAATATATGTATATGCAAGTATTTAGGACTAATAATAAAAACATAAATAATATTACAAATAACAATAAGTTTATAAACTTACCTTATGATCCCAATTTTTTAAAATTGAGTGGAAAAGCTCTAATATGGATACATGATGAAGAAATTTGTACCTATACAAATATCAAAAGTATTAGTTAAATATAAAAGAGTTAATTACAATGAGTAAATATAAATAAAAATATCCACAATATATAACTATTGCCTTGTATGTAGTGTTTGTGAGGTTTAAGTTAAATTTATTATGGTTGTTGATTGAGTGTTTAA
Source organism: Artemisia argyi (assembly GCA_030686995.1). Classification (NCBI taxonomy): domain Eukaryota; kingdom Viridiplantae; phylum Streptophyta; class Magnoliopsida; order Asterales; family Asteraceae; genus Artemisia; species Artemisia argyi. The sequence continues at coordinate 159,559,177 of CM060697.1, read as the reverse complement.
TGTAGTGGTTTTGAAAGATTTGAGTTTAATGGAATGAGAAGAAGTAAATGGGGGTGTTGGTGAATAAAAGAGCAGGTTTCCGTTGGGGGGACAGGGGATTGGTTTGAATTTCTTTTTTTGATACGGTTGTATGAAAACCGTAGCAGATGAACAACCCAATTAACGCGGTTCCTTAAAACCGTAGCAAAATACATTTATTTGGTACGGTTGACAAACAAACCGTAGCAAATAACAAAAAAATTTAAGATGCCGTAGCAGATGGCATTTATTTATTACGGTTTTTTTTAAACCGTACCGAGAGGTTTCATTTTTTGTATTTTGATACGGTTTTTTGGGTAACCGTATCTAATTGGCGTATCAAAAAATACTTTGTGTAGTAGTGCTTGGCAAAGAAATTAAGGTGACCTAATATTTGTGTGTATGTGGTTGTTGTAACTTCATATTTCTTTTATCTTCTAGCTACTAGCTTGTAAGTTTAGCATAAACTTCCTATTTCGTAGTTAACAGAATTAATATGTTACACCTCAAAACCGAAAATATTGTTTCACTAGAATATTTTATAATTAAGTTAATTTTTTAACATTTTTATTTCATTACAAGCTCACACTAAGAAAATCTTTGTTCCAAATACAATGCATTTGCTCAATCTTAAAACAAGCGTCCCTATCAGAAAGCGACACCTTATCGTCCTAATCTATATATTAGCATTTAATAATACGGAGGACAATAACAAAATTATGTAGAGGGGCATTATTGTGAATTCGAATAACTTAAAACCATTGGCATTTCCTGCTGTTTTGTTCCTAAAACTTGGGGCTGTTGCTTGCTTGTGTGGCCGGATCACTTCTATATATATGCCCCATTTCAGTATCGTCCTTCTATCATCAAATCAAACACATCTTATATTGTTATATACTCAACCATCAATATATCAAAAGTTTCAAGTTACGATGAGTTCAAGAACGAGATCATTGATTGTGGCAGGAACAGTTGGATTGGTAGAAGCACTAAAAGATCAAGGTTTTGCAAGGTGGAACTACACCATCAGGACCATCCACCACCATGCAAAGTCCAACATTCGATCAGTCACTCAATCAAAGAAGCTGTCTTCTCAGGCTGCCATGGCTTCAAGTAGAGGAATAGATCAATCAGAGGAGTCATTGAGAAAAGTCATGTATTTGAGCTGTTGGGGTCCAAATTAATTAAATATGGTGGGCTTGTATTAGGTAGATAGATATAGAGTAACCAGATGATTATGGATGTGATTATGGATGTTGTATCGATGTACAACCTTTATAATGGAAAAAAAATCGCTTAAGAACATATTGTTGAAGTTCTTGTTTGTATACATTATTGTAGTATTAAGTATTAACAACTAAAATACATATGATATGTTGTTCATAACTCCAGTTTCCAGTAAGAGAAGTTTTTATTAATGTATTGCAACCATTCTAGCTTTTTGAACCTAATATCATTTGCTCACCAATTAGCTTTCGTTTTCGTTTACCACAAAGCTTAAAAGTTGTGTAAATCGAATTTGGTTGGTAGAGGGTTGATAACATACCAACTGATGTGGACGGTCTTCTGTAATGGAGTGATTTAGGCAATATTAACAATAATGTTAAAACATGCTAAGATGTTATCGTCCATATATACAACCCCTGATCAGGTCATAACGAGTCGGGTTTGTTTTGATACCAAACTGTCTCTCGGAAAATTCACTCGGTGCTGTAAAAACTAACTTTGTAGTTTGTTGTTCTAGCTACTTTTTTTTTTTCTAACACGCAACGAAAATATTACTCCCTGTCAAATTTTATAAGTCCATTTTTGAAAAGTTAAAGTCTTTTTCTTCGGAGTTTGACCGTAATTATTTTTTTGCGTGTTATATAATATTTGATACAAAATATATAAATTAATTTGTGTTTTAAATGTATTTTTATTGGTATACTTTTCATCAAGTATTATATAACACGAAAAAAAAATAATTACGGTCAAACTCTGAGAAAAAAAAACTTTGACTGTTCAAACATGGACTTATAAAATGGGACGGAGGGAGTATATAAAGACTGGCAAAATTTGCAACATATATATTGTTACAAGCTTTAAGTGGAAGATCCAATCAAGTGGAAGATCCAATCGTTTGAGTGAACCTTTATATCATCTCTGAGTGTACTTTTCATTGGAACTAGTCGTCTAACGTGCATGGTTTTTGGAAATTCTTTTGGATATTTTTCCAAAGAAAATCGTGGACTAATGTCCAAAGAAGAGTTTGCCCGACGTTTTGGAGAATTTGAAGGGTCATAGGCAAGCGGCCGTTTGTGGTTTACCACTTGGTCCCAAGTCACATGTTACTTATAGACCTGTTCGGCCCAAGACTTCGAAGAAGACAGATTCAAAGCAAACCAAACCGAAGGATAATGCTAAGGTTGGTAATATTATTGGTTCGGATGTTTTTAAAAAAAAGTAGGCATTAAGGCTAATGTGGCTAGTTCTAGTGGCATGAATAAGAATTCTGAAGTTGTTGATCTTACTGGTTATAAAATAGTGACTTTCAACCCGTTTAAGTCTCTTAATATGGTTGAAAACGTTGATGTTGTTGCCTCTTATGACCCTCTTAGTACTAGTATTAATAAAATTGATGTGAACGGTTGTAGTAACGTTGATAATGTGAATGTTGGAAAAACAAGAAAGTTGATATGGATGAAGAGGAATGTGAAACTGACGTGATTGAGGATGATACTGAAACTTTGAATTTTATGGCATCCAATCATCTTAAGGTTGCTAGGTCCTCGAAAGGAGGAGGTGGAAGTGAGAAGGATTTATATGAGCATTGGAAAGAAGACTATGATAACAATTCATATAATGAGGATGAAGCGAGGACTTAATTGAGATCAACTGACATTCTATGACGCTTATGATATTAGACCTCCTAGACATATTAGACTTAATTTATGTTTTATCTTTAGTCAAATATATTCTAGAGTGTAGTAGTTCATTTCCGTTGTTTAGGAATTATAGTGATTTGTCATGTAAGCTTTATCACTTATATAACAGGCTGGGATGTAGGATTACCCGCATCGCATGTTATAATAAACTTTTTTTTAGAGTAATTTACCCGAAAGTCATTTACAAAAAAAAATATACCATACAAACACATGTGACTAATGATGTTGAAGGATACATTTGAGAATTTAATATTGTAAAACCATTGGCCTTTGCCTCCTGATTTTTCCATGATACTGGCTGTTTCACTCTCCGTGTGCTATCTCTCTATATATACCCACTAACTCCATATCTTTGTCAATCACTTGCAACATACTCTCAATACAAACAAGCCACTTTTACTTAATCATCTACACGAGTTACAAAAATTTTCAAACACGTACACTATGAGTTCAACAAGCAAAGCATGGATGGTGGCCGGAACAGTTGGATTGGTGGAAGCACTAAAAGATCAAGGTTTTGCACGATGGAACTACACTATCAGGGCTATCCACAACCACACAAAGGCCAATCTACGATCAGTCACTCAGTCGAAGAAGCTGGCTAGTCCGGCAGCTAAAGCTACAAGCAAAGGCTTACAAGAGAAAGTGAAGCAATCAGAGGAGTCATTGAGAAAAGTTATGTACTTAAGTTGTTGGGGTCCTAATTAGACACCCATATGTTTTAGAGGATAATTTGATTGTATATATGATGCTAGATATGTAATATGAAAGTGAAGCAATCAGAAGAGTCATTGAGAAAAGTTATGAAATGTTTTTGTGATTTCTATCTTTCTTTTTTCAGAAAGCTACAACAGTAACCAGTAAGAACAGTATACGTTTGAACATGAATTCAATTAAAAAAAAAAAAAAAAAAAAAAAAAAAAAAAAAAGCTACACAGAATGTTTTGATCACTCTTGAGTATTGAAAACTATCAAACTATTTATTATTTACACTCTTTAAATCGTTAACCAATACCAACCAATTTTTTTTCTAGAGAAACAAGACCAATTAGTATACGGTAGTATTTTCATAGCAAAATGGAACAAGTCATAGGGACATTTACTTGCTTTCTGTATTTTTCGACCCGAACCTGTTTTGATTGACACATTTTCTGAACGGAAATTATAAAAGAGTTTTTCTAACTTGTGCCCCAGGGGCACAAGTTAAACATACAAAAAGTACTAACGGACTTACAAAAAGTACACAAAAAAACTGTTTTTTATTTAAAAAGTGACAGGGGCTCACAGAAAAGGGCACATGGATCCGCAAAAGGTACACATCTTTGTGGGCTTAACTTGTGACCCCAGGACACAAGTTACAAAAACCCATTATAAAAAGCTAGTGAAGGATTACAAGGTGTTTGTACAAGTAATGAATTTGCTATCAGATCTAACCAATTAGGACGTGATGTTTTTCACCTATAAAAGATCCAAAAATGAAACAGAATTCGGATCTGATTACCTAAGTGTCTTTACAAAGAAGTTTTGGATCAAAACAATAGATTTCGAAACCTCAAAATGGTCCGAGTGGCTGATTGAACAAGTTCACCGACACATGTTAATGATTTATCCTTGTAATGTGTTTTGATGTTACAAAACTAATCGTACATCTTTTCTGGCAATTACTACAGACTGTAATATAATTATTGTCCATACTTTTCTTTTTAAGATATCTTAAAATAATTGTTCATTTTCTTTTTTAAGTAAAAATTAGAGAATATATTATAAGAATATTCTCTTTGATTGGTTGATAACTAAAACGATCTCACTTTATTAAACTATGTGATTTTTCTCTTATGATAATAATTTTGAGACTGAGGGAGTATGATTTATGGATAAAGATCCTCTCATGTTCATTTGAACATGAAAGATAATGTTATGCTTGTTGTTATCACACATTCAAATTAAAGTAAAATAAATATTTTGAAATAATAACAATATACAATAATAACAAGTACAGCTTTAGTTATCGTTTCAAATAAACATGAGGAGATCATTATCCATGATTTATATACAAAGAATTAGTTTCAACTTTCAATCGTTTATTTTGCACTGTGGTTATATTAGTCATATGCACTTCACCAACATAAGTATCATTTACATGATTACGTCGAGAGTGTACAAATACCTTTAAAGTTTATGCACACTATATCATAGTACTATCATTTACATGATTACATAGAAATACCTTTATAGTTTATGGAAATGTCTAACCAATGCCCTTAGAGCATTGGTTAAGATTTATCTTCTTATAGCTTTTAATTACATAAATGGTCCTTGTAGTTGACACAAAAATGCATATTTAGATATGGATCCACATAAACAGAAATTAAAAATAAGAATAAGGCAAATCTTACCCAATGCCCTTAGGGCATTGGTTAGACATTCCCATAGTTTATACGCAACAAATATTTAAGAAAACTTAAACTATTAAAAGAAGTCATGATCGAGTTATGTAAAACCCACGTGCCCACGATGCCCCAATACCGTGAAAGGGCATATGGGGAGCATGTAAATAAAGTGCACCTTTTATTAACTTTACCAACTAGTAAAGCTATCGAGCTAGTAACATGCATTCTAGTGTTCTACGTGGTCTCACCATATTGATCCAACGTTTGCATGGTAAGAAACCTGTTAGCTTCTTATTGGTCACCTGATGATGCATAACGACTCAACTAGTACGTGTCAAAAATCTATAAGGGTTAATTACCTCCAATGCACTTCAGTTATTGGCTACCCAAAAGAAAACTACCTCCATAAATGTATATAGAGAAAATTACCAAAATAGGCCAAAAACATTTGGGCATTTCATGGTTTGGTCATGATTTGACCCCATTTCTAATTTTGGTCACGCTCAACTGCTCGACTGCTCAACCTGCCTCTATGAGCGCCACGTGTCCCACTTTCTATTTTTTTATTAATACTTTGTGGCAGACAAGATCTATGACAAGATCTTAGTTACTGTTGCTAGTGGGTGTACTATAATATTAAAAATTGCTCGACTCATTTGCTCGACTGACGGCTGCTCGACTGACGGCGTACTTTTTGACTTTGGAAAAGGAAAAAGGTGTCAGAATATCTTTTGCTTGGATTGCTTTTGTACTTTTCAAAATCCCACTTATTGTACTTTTTAATATTATTTTAATTAATACATTTTTACCCTATTTTCATTAATTCAAAATTTAAAAAAATAAAAAAACACACACACAGTACACATTTTTGCCCTATTGGGAAACGTGCATGGTTTAGAATCCAAACGGTGGCGAGAAAGTGAGAAATCGATCACTCCTAATCGCTCAGTCACACAGATCCGATCAGACAAAGATATTTCGTTTTCCATCCTTTGCGGTTGACTGATGGATGAAATACAAGTGAGTGAATCCATCCTTTTCGTTTTCCATCCTTTGCGGGTTACTGATGGGTTGCGTATTTTATGTGGTTTTGGTAATGACGAAGCATTTAAACATTAGAAGTGCTTATGAGTGTTTTCGATTGCTTAATACCGTTTAGGTTTTGCTTTATTTTAGGTTTTGGTAATGACAAAGCATTTAAACATTAGAAGTGCTTTTGATTGTGCTTATTATTGTTTAGTTGTTTAGTAGTGCTAATTATGGCTCATAAGGTTGATTAGGTATTGGTATATGTAATGTGAAAGAGTTTTGATTATCAACATTGCAGAGATTTTCTAGGTTTCATGTAGGTTAGTAAGTGATAAGTTCTGATTTAGTGGTTGGAGTTTTTAGTATCTCAGTAGGGTACTTGAGCTTTTTCCCCCATTATTTTGCATCTTAGTGCTTATTTTGTCATTTATGAGGTTATATAAGGAATTGCTAATTGTTGTTGTTTGTTGTATTTCTGGCTTAACTGGATTTGATCATTTTTAAGGAGTATAGAAGTTTACATCTGTGAGATTGTGTTGAACTGATAGATAAGGGAGTGTTTGGATTTGTTAGTTTATGTGATGAGTTGTTGTGGTTTCATTGTTTTCTATGAACATTTAGCTTATAACAGGATAGTAGTAGTCTAAAATAGAATTATAATAGTAGGTTATTTCATAAAATAGTCAAAGTTGCTCTTTAAATTTCAAATACAGTTAACTACTTGTGATTTAGTGTAGCTTATTCATTAGTTAGTTGCATATCTAGTAATTGTAGCTCACAATAGTTGCATAACTGCTTATTACATCATAATTAGTCACAATAGTTGCAAAGCCTCACCATCAGATCTTAATTACTTGCTTGTGTTGGCCATTGTAAGTAAAATCTGGTTTCTCTTCCTTTTCTAGGGTGCTCACGTAGCGACTACATGTATCACTTGTGACAATGATTTAAATAATTAACTGAGTATGATCAATGATAATAATATCCCATTACAAGACTCCATAGACCTTAAATTCTCTGACAAAATTCTTTTTCTTTAGAAATACTAGTTGTAGAAGGACCATTCGCTAGTTTAAGACTTAAACACACGATAGGAGTACATGAAAATTTAGATGATTAAAATTTGTATATTATAATGACATACAAGTACTTGAGTACAAAGCATAATAATGTGTAATTATGTATTTAATGTTGAATGATATACTAAGACTGTGAAAAGAAACATGTAAGGGAACCTTACTTATTCATGTAAAGTATAATTTAGTCTCCCTTTCAAAAAGAATGTACATTGGAGTAGATATCGACTTTTCGTCATTGTTAATACTACATAAAGTCCTTTGAAACTGCAATCTAATTGATATTGTCATCAAACGTTCCAAAAAGTTATTTTCTTAAAATTGTCTTTTATGTAGGCGAGACTGAATAAATGTAGTAATACTTAATCCATTGCACGACATTAACATAACTAAATATGGCAAGCTGTTTGATGTGAATTGTGTTTATTTTATTTGAAAATCCATAGCAGGGTGGTTTGTAGAGCCGAGTCTAGTAAAAACCCCTAATGTTTTCTGCGAAATTCAAGTATTTGTGCTGGGTTGATCTCCAACAGATGTAATCGGGTCTGGTGCTTTTGGGATGTCTGATTTCTTCTTAGTTTGGCCCCTCCCTGCAGTTGCTTATCTGCACCTTGCAGATAGTTTTGTTAGTTTGTACTTGGTGGGTTTAGTTAATAATTAGTGTTTATACACTGTGATACTGCTTTTGATACGAAACTTAAAGACAATACTCCAATACCGAATACATTAGTCGTGTTTTGTTTTCCTGCTGTACTAGAACTGTACAAACACAAATTGCCCAATAGTTTTTAAAAACAAAAGCAAGGACACGGTCGCTGCGTAGCAAGGCACATGAAACTCTTGTTTTACTCATATCTCAATTTGTGATAGATGGCTATTTCCCTGTAGGATAAGGGTTTTTGTTATCTTATCTGAAATAGCTTGCTATTTCCTTGTTGATTTGTAAAGTTTAGGAGCTTGTCAGTTGAGAACAACAAGTAGCTTGCAATTTGAGACTCATTTATTCTACTTCTGATTTTGAGTTTTATTGGATGTTTATCTTCACACATTGGTGTTGTTAGCTTGATGTTTGGGTTAGCATGGGAATTGTGGGCTAGTAACATGATGTAAGCAGTCGAACTGTCGTGTGTATGAGTAAATTGGAAATACAAGCTAAGATGTACTCATGAATATTGAGTGCCTAACTCTACTAATGCCAAACACCCCCTTAATATTGAGCGCCTAACTCTATGCCTGCACAGGGTTACATGAAAAACATTTTAGCGGCTTATAGATTAATCATGTGGTTAAAAGAGTTTAAGACATTTTCAAGACAATAAATAATTAAAAGTTAAAACTAAAGTATTCGTATATACCAAAATGACTTGGTTGATCTAGGAGTTGGGATGGGAATTTCTTAAATCCTTAAACTTTGTTAAATTCTTATTATTTGTGATATAACCTGCTCGCACTTTCTCATAGTGATGCATAGCACAGTTTTTGTTCGTGTGATGTCTGATGTAAAGATTAATATAAATAACGAGGCATAAATTTATTTACGCATTTACTTAACCCAGTTAGATAAGTCATAATCATTATATGTTTTGTTGCTTTGTGTTTACAGTTGTATCATGCCAAGGTTAGCACGAGATCGAAGTTGCACTATCTAAAGACCATAAGGCAAAAGTTGAGCACAAATAAGGAACGTCATTCCTTGTTTAAAAGCACAGTTTTTGGTGATTGGCTAAAGATAAAAACATATTTCCATGATAACCACTTGCTGCATTATTTACTTCAACATCAACGTGAAGTTGAGAACCATGATATCAATACTCCATTTTATTTTGATATTGGGCAGCACAGTTTAGAATTTGGTCGGCAGGAAATGTGTTTGATATTAGGGTTTCGATTTGGTGATGTTTCTTTTGCTCCTTGTCACAAGCGTCAATCTGGTTTTAAGGCGCGTATTTTAAAGATTCTTAGAGAAAGTCTACGTGAGAGAACAAGTACTATAAAGGCCTCGCATCTTTTAAAGATACTTAATGATCCATTTGAGTTTGGTTCGTTAACAAATGATGATGTTGTACGCCTTTGCTTGTTGTTAATTTTAGAGAACGTTTTTATGGGCAAACAGGAAAGATGTGTAATATCTGATGAAATTCTAGTATTAGTAGACGATTTATATGCATGGAATGCGTTTCCATGGGGCGAGTATATATGGGTGGAGTTTCACAATAGGATATACAATTCTGTTTTAAAGGTTAGGGAACGACACTTGACAGAAATTGCCGAGAAAGGTCCTAGTTACAACGCAACATACACTCTGTGTGGATTTGCGTTTGCTTTGAAGGTTAGTGTTAGTGTAATTCATTAATTATTGTGTTTTTTTTTCATTGTTTGTTTATTATATTTATTATTTTTTTTCATAGATTTGGATTTTGGAAACCTACCCCAATGCTGCTACCAATTGGTGGGTTAAAGATGAGAGTGTGATACCTAGAGCACTTGCATGGGAGGATGGACAGAAGTTTGAATTTAACGATTATGATCTTCTTTTTGGCACTAACTACCGTGTTCGCCTGTTGCCGACAGGTGAGAATTTTACATTAGTTGTATATGATTTTTTATTTGTGTTTTAAAGCATGAGGTTAATAAAGTAATACTTATTTAATAAGCACATAAGCAGTTTATTTAGTGTATCTTAAGTTTTACTTGTTTAATCTCATTCTATGCCAATTAGTTCATTTTCTTTCCAAACTGCTTCTTATCTTATCATTGCTTATAGTTGGTGTTTTCTTGTGGTTTTTTGTTCTTTTTGTTTGCCTAAGTCCATAAGCAGTTTATTGATTAGGGTTTGTTGACAATAGTTAGTGTTATTTTAGAAATGTTTATTTGGTGTCGTCAAGTTGGGCATTATGACATTTTAACAAAACTAATATTTTCCTTAGTGTATATTTAATTAGCTCTCTAATGTCGTCGAATCTACTTAATTAATAAGTATGTTCATGACATTTAATTTGAGCGATAAAAATTATAGTAAGAACATGTTTTCTAAGGACTTAAAGCTCAATTATAGCGGAATATCTATCTAACGATTTTTGGTTTTGAGCTTTAATGCTTTATTTTCAGGATACCGTTTTATACAGGTTGGCGTTTGATAAAACACCAACCTGTATAAAACGGTATCCTGAAAAAAAAAGCACTAAAGCTCAAAACCAATAATCGTTAGATAGATAAGCCGTTATAATTGAGACGTCTTCAAGGCGAGAATGATATAGTGTGGACTGTTCATGACATGTCACACTCCTTCATTATCGCATTCAAGATGAGTGATGTTTCTTAGACAATTTTCTTTACTAAACATCTGTAACGTTTAATGTATTGAGCTTTACTATGGTTAATGATGTTGTGTTGATCTAAGCAGTCTATGTTTAATTTAGTAAGCTTTACTATGGTTTACTTCACAATCTTAATACTATTTTATTAGGTTTTAGTTCACAAACTGCTTCTTATCTTATAATTGCTTATACTTGGTGTTTTCCTGTGGTTTTATGTTCTTTTTGTTTGCCTATTTGACAATACTTAGTGTTATTTTAGAAATGCTTATTTGGTGTCGTCAAGTTGGGCATTATGACATTCTTGTTAAAGCTAATATTTTCCTTAGTGTATATTTAATTAGCTCTCTAATGTCGTCGAATCTACTTAATTAATAAGTATGTTCATGACATTTAATTTGAGCGATAAAAATGATAGTAAGAACATGTTTTCTAAGGACTTAAAGCTCAATTATAGCGGAAGATCTATATAACGGTTTTTGGTTTTTAGCTTTAATGCTTTATTTTCATAATACCGTTTTATACAGGTTGGTGTTTGATCAAACACCAACCTTTATAAAACGGTATCATGAAAATAAAGCATTAAAGCTAAAAACCAAAAACCGTTATATAGATATGCCGTTATAATTGAGACGTCTTAAATTCGAGAATGATATAGTGTGGACTGTTCATGACATGTCACACTCCTTCATTATCGCATTCAAGATGAGTGATGTTTCTTAGACAATTTTCTTTACTAAACATCTTTAGTTGATATAGCTGTTATTAATTTGTAGTTGAGCTTATTTGATTTGTAGTATAACTATTTCGTTAAATATGTGTTCATTAGTTTCATTTTATTAACTGTCTTTGCTATTAATTTGTACTTCATTGTCATTTATGAGGTTAGTAAAGTAATATTCTGGGTTTGAATGATTAGTATGGTGTTTCATTGAATTTCTTTAGTTGAGATAGCTGTTATTATTTAATAAAGTAATACTTATTTAATACACATTTAATAAAGTAATACTTATTTAATACACAGATGTTGAGAGAAATCAACTATGGTGGAGTTCGAGTGTAGACTATTTCGGGAAGTTTATGCCATCAGGCTCTTTGAATGATGTACCACCTAGTCCAATCATGGACACACCCAAAGTGGCGTCAGGATCACGGGCCAAGATTACACCACGTAAAAGTTGTTCTGTCGTTCGTACCGAGATTCATCAGTCGACACATATCCGTACAGAGGTGCGTAGGTGTGTGGAGAAAACCATGCCGCAAGTGTATGAACAGATGCCATCTAGCGCAGCAGTTGCAACTCAAATGGATGGTATGCAACAGCAGATTAATAATCTTTGTGAACTTGTTGCAAATTTGAAGCCCGATGGTTTTACGCACATGACGGATATGGATGCGGACATACCTCCTAACGCATCACTTGTAGTTCAGATGACCCAAATGCAACGGCAGATTACCGGACTTCAGAATTTTGTCCATCGTATCATTGCTGAGAAGGTTATATTACTTACTTACTTACTTACACTTTCAAACATACATATATATATTTTGCTTTCACTTTTTTTCATTAATTTATTTTGCTTCTAGGCTGATGGTGTTAATCAGATGAATGGTGGTCCGGGCGACACTACAAGAGATTTTGTTGAAAAGGTTATATCCGTTTTGCAATTTTTGAAATCCTTGGCCACCGCAAGAAGTTAGCGAGTTACATAACTGTTTCTAATTATTTTTTATTTTATGTTTTTTTTCAGAAATCAACTACAAATGATGATAATATGGATGCAGATCACGATTCAAAGGTTTGTTGTTTACGATAGTGTTGCTATCATATATTTATATGTTTTTTACAATAGAATTTGAGTTAATTTGTTTTTCTAACTATTTATATATATATATATATATATATATATATATATATATATATATATATATATATATATATATATATATATATATATATATATATATATATTTCAGAAATCAACTGAAAATGAAGATAATATGGATGTACATGAAGATGTTTTCTCCTCGGCTAACGATCTATCTACACAATAGGTGCAAGAAGTAGTGGATAACCTTACAGGCTCACCTAAATGTCCGTCAGGTTGTGAGGTAATATATACACGTCTTTTTGTTTATTTATTTTTAATTACAATTTCTACACCGAACATTTGGCCTGTTTACGCATCCATTTTTTCAGGATGAGAGCCTTGTTGAACCTTATGAAGAAATGTCTGTTGATGAAGTGGCGAATGATGAACATGTTCCTGTGTTGAAAGAGGATGACCAACATGTTCCAGTGGATGAAACATTTATGAATGAGGCACAAAAATCAAATGCCCCTCTTATACCGGTAAAGAAAAGTTTAACATGTTTATATTATCAAACCATAATCAAAAAACAAAACAGTGACACAATGTCATCTATTTTTCAGGATGTGCCGATTAAGAACGATGACCAATACGTGGCAGAGGATGAGGTGGTGAATGATCCACACATCTCAGACTCCCCTTTTAACTCGGTACTTACACTTGTAACATGCTAATCAAATCAAATACTAACCAATACGCAAATTCATGCTAACTTTACGTGTTTTTCAGGACATTCTTCTTTTTGACGATGACCAAGCTGTGCCAGTGACCGACATGGTGTGTACACCACAAAATTTAGAGCATGCCTTTAGTCAGGTAGTCGGCAGTCCTAGTCATATGGTGGATGTTGAGATGGTAGCCTGTGAGACAGATTCCGTTAAAACTTTACGTGTTCCCTTTGAACGTGAAAAGAAGGTGAGCAAAGTCCTTCAATCCCCATACACACAGCAACCAGCGACTACTCCAAGAGTTTTAAGAAAGCGTCAAAAGAGATATGTTCCACACGTTACTCCTAAGGTCATAGGACCTGATGGGAAAGAGATTCCTCTCAAGCCATGGAAAGAGGTATTTAGTTGTTTTGTTGATTTATTTGTTAATGTTAATTAGATAGATTTACCTTTTTATGTGTTTCTAACCATACAATTTATTTTAATGCGACAATTCAGAACCTTAAACGCAATGGTATGGCCACAATGTATAGAGCGTTTGTCCACCCAGAAATATTGTGTTTTTTGGATGAACAAAAGAAGATTAGGAAATTGGATGACCAGCAGTTATTTCGTTTTCCATGGGGAAGCGGCGGTACGGCTGCTAATCCCGAGTTTTGGCTGAGATTGTTGGCCAGGGACGTCAGGGGTAGAGGATGGCTAAGTGATTCGGTATGTAGTTCTTACAAGTATAAAATCTTATAAATTAACTCCAGTCCTAGTCATATAGTCAATGTTAATTTTTTTTTTCTCTTTTTATATGACAGCATATTGGATTATTTGTTGATTTAGTGATGCATTTTCGACCCGACGATGCTGACTGGGTCATGGTTTGTCCATTTTTTTGTACCATGATCCTCGGCCATAAGCTACCGCTATGCTATGCTGATGGCGTAACGAATGGTATCCCATGGTTTCGTCAAGGCATTGAAAAGGTGTATTTTTAAACTTCAAGTAATATAGTTATCCTATATTACGGTTCATAATTTTTTAATTTCAGTTACTATATTATCACTTTGTCTCTTCACTATCTACACATTCAACATTTAAATTGCGTTAATGCAAATATTGTAGGTCTTCTTTCCAATTAATCAACCTGACGTGCACTGGACTTTGGGTGAATTAACAATTTCCACTGGTGTTATAACATTGTATGATAGCCTTGGAAGTCAGAAAGATAAAAACCTCTCACCTTGGGACAGAAAAATGAGACGAACCTTTCAAACTCAACTGCCCATTTATCTTATCAAGAGTGAGGTGATGGTGAAGAGAAGAATGGATCCCGATTCCTATCATGTATCCTTTCGGTATGCAACAAACGTTCCTAAACAAGGTGGCCTGTATGGGGATTGTGGCATTTGGGTCATTATACTATTATACAGGTTGTCCCAAAACAGGCCATTTAATTTCAGGAAACCGGATCAAGCCGCTTTAGCATACCGTGAGCATTTGACTGCTTTTTTCTGGAAATACAAGATTCCAATTCCTAAAGGGTTTACCCAGTAAACATTTGTTATTTCTGGATGTGTAATGGCTGTGTGTTGGTGAAAAATCCAAACATTTACTCTTTTTGTCTCGTGTACTGGTGAAACACAAACTATGACTCGATTTACTCATAATGTTCTATGTAGCATTGTATTTTAACATTTGTATTATGTATTTTGTATGTGTTATAATGTTGATGTTGTGACGTTCTTCTTTGATTACAAGTGAAAATGTTTAAGATATACAAAAAACAACAATAAGTTGATAGTTTTTAACATTTTGTATTGCTCAACTCAACCCATATATTGCTCGACCCATCGACCAGTGGTTGGGGAGATGGTGCATTTAATGTTATGAGGTAGATGATCAATATAAATATGTCCTCATAACATATGCCCTCATAACATATGTATGTGAACTATTAGTTTAAAAAAATAGAAAATGAATTCACCATCAAATGATGAATGGGAACTATTGCTTGACATAGACGACTCCGATCTTCGACTTTCCGCCACCAGCCAGAACGTAGTTCCTCCAGTTCAAAATGTTATGAAAATACCTGGTCCTGCAGGTATTGTTCAAGATGCGAAGAGACGCAAACTTTCTGATATTCAAGAAGGTGTTGATCCTTTGATGATGACACAAGAATATATAAGGAGGGTGGTTCATGATGTCGATGATTCTGATTTTAAGAGTACGCCATGGGTTAACGCAGCTGATTTTATTAATGATAGGGACGGGATGATGATCGGTGTTTTTGCCGATATCAAAAAATTTCTCAACAGAGGGAAAGTTGAGAAAGTTGTTGTGATGATCAAGTCTTGTACTTTGAATGTTTTGGGTGATCTCACTGTAACACTAAAAGATGTTTCAGGTTTACTCTCAGGCACAATTCATCACAAAGTCCTTGAGGATGAGTTATTTGCAAAGGTGCTTACCGTTGGATCTGTGTTGGTGCTAAAAAATGTTTCTGTGTTTTCACCAAAACAATCTGACCGCAATTACCTTAACATTACGATAAGAAATTTGGTGAGGGTTTACTACAAAGATCAAGTGTTACAAATTTCTGAGGTTGTGTAATTTGTGTTTGAGCTGATGTTAATTTTTTTAAGTTTAACTTATGTAATTTAGGTTATTTTTATTTTATTTTACTTATGTAAGTTGATCTTGTTTTTAATGCACTTGTTTTAACTTATGTAGTACATATGTCATTCCTAATATGTATACAGCCGGTTGAGCAGTTACAAGTCGAGCGCTGTATGTCGATCACTTACAAGTCGAGCGCCGTATGTCGAGCAGTTACAAGTCGAGCGCCATTGGTCGAGCTCGACTAGTAACTGCTCGACCAGTTAAGAAGGCAAATAAAACAACAAATATTAAACTAATAAACATACTCTAGTAATTAAACATGCTAGTTAAAAATTACAAACATACTAATATTAAACATACTAATATTAAACATACTAATATTAAACATAATAAATTATTACGTACTAATTATTACGTACTAATAAACCCAAAAAAAATACTAATTATTACATACGTAATTTTCCCAAGTTATCATAGAGCTGTTCAAGTAGTACAGCTGATGCATCTGTGTGTCTTTCTGGATGCCTGTACATCTCTAGTGTTGTCTTCAGTACCATTAACTCGTTAGACAACAACTTGCAGTTTGAGCATTCCCCACTTAGTGTTGACGGACTTGCAGAATACCTTGTAGGTGTTGACGGGCTTGCAGAGTTTGGTGTTGGCGGTCCTCTAGTCATTAGACGGATTCGTTCCTCTTTCCATATGAAAAACTTACATCCGTGATCGTCAGTACCAGGCTGTTAAAGCATAAAGAAAATTAATTTCAACAAATAACATATTATTAATTATTTATAACAAAACATTTGATTATTAACCTTTGATAGAGGACATGCGTAGTACAATTGACCATATGTATGGGGTCGTTGTGATTGTCGCAAAACGACATCTCCGTTTCCACAAGGACACGCAAAAGCTTCATATTTTGCCATCTTCATGATTACAAATTGTATGTGTTTTTTTTCCTCTCATACAGACAAGTAGTTGTGTATGCTTTTATAGGAGTTTTTGGCGGGAATTTTTGGCGCCATTTTTTTGCGCTCGACCAGCAAATTATAAAGTACATCGCCGGTCGAGCATTTGCTAGTCGAGCGTTGACTTTTTCAAAGAGTTAATGTAGGGTAGATGAAACCTTTAATACAATTTAATATATGGTAGATGAAACATTTATGGCAAATTAATAAGTGGTAGGTATTTTTAATTAATGATATGTACTTTTAATAAATGTGATGTGATGTGATGTGATGTGTTGGTACACCAAGAAAAATGGCGCCAAGATTTCCCGCCAAAATAAATGGCGCCAAGATTTCCCGCCAATTTTTTTGCTCGACTGGATCATGTATTTGCTCGACTGCTCGACCACCAGAAAAGTATATAGAAATACATTATTACATAAATAAGCATGTATGTAATAACCTATTGAAAGGTACCAACAAAAAATATGAGTGCTTTAGATAATAAATTTCGTGTATATTTGGTGTTCGAAGATGGCTCCAGTTATGGTGTTTCACTAATGAAGACTGTTACATACGATGGGTTAGTTACATATGTTAATAAAAAGTTCAAACTTAATAACGAATTTGCTTTGAGTTTTTATTACAAAATGGCACATGGTCCAGTCAACATAGTTGATGATGAGGATGTTCAATTTTTCGCTACCGAAATTTGTAGGCCAAAGGCTGCATTGCCTAAACTTTTTATTAAAAAGGTTGTCAAAAAGGTAAAGGCAAAAGTAAAACCATCTTCTTCCAATACATTAGATTTTGACCTTAATGATACATTATTTACTAATGATTTTGAACCAACAGATTTTAACAATGATTTTCAAATGCCAAAAGATGAACCTTTTGAAAACTACAACGAATTTAATCAGGAATTTGGCAAAAATTATGTGCCTACTTCATCTTCAAATGAACAATTTAAAAATCCTGGGCCTACTTCATCTTCAAATGAACAATTTGTGCATAAATGGGAACAAACAAATACTTTTGAAAATATGCCTCCTATTCCCGATCAACCATTACCTATCATTAAGGAGCTGGATATCATGGATTTCAACAGCAATAGCTCTCGTATCCTTAAATCAGATGATGAATTTGATGATAAAGACTGGTGCATGTTTGAAATTGGTTAGAAAGCTCTAATAGATGGAAGACAATTTAGGACTAGAAAGTCTGATAAATTTAGGTACGATGTAGTTTGTTTTCATCAGGGGTGCGATTGGAAAATAGTTACGTCAAGGTTAAAAAATAGTGTTAAATGGAGGATAGGAACAATCAATGATGTTCACACTTGTCCCAAAACACAACTTCTTCCTAACCACCGTAATGCTACCATAAAACTGTTGGCACGTTTGATCGCACCGAAACTGAAAGACAGCAGTCGAATCTACAGGCCACGAGATATAAAAGATGATTTGGCTGAACATTTCAATATCGACATTTCTTATAAAAAAGCATGGGCTAGGAAAAATCGAGCATTGGAGCTTCTCACAGGTTGTCCTACAGAATCGTTTGATCGATTACCGTACTATTTTCATAACTTGGAGATGGCAAATGATGGTACGGTAACTCATATTGATACGGATGATGAAGGACACTTTAAGATGTGTTTTGTCGGCTTTGGTGTTGCGGTAAGCATGTATAAACACAATGTTCATTGTAGATAAATCTGTTTTTTTTGTTTTGTTACTGATCTTTGCTATTAGTCTTTGTAGATATGGTTCATTGTATATGAATATGTATTTTTCTTTACAAACAACTACTAATTGATAATTTCTTGGGTCCGACAGATTCAAGCTTTCTTACAACATTTGCGACCACTTATCATAATTGATGAGGCGCATCTTAAAGGGAAGTATCTTGGAACAAATCTGCTTGCCGTTGGAATGGACGGTAACAACCAGATTGTACCGATTGCTACTGGTGTTTCACAAGGTGAGACTGGGGAATCGTGGACATGGTTTTTGTCATGCTTGAAAGATTGCATCGGGGAAGTTGAGGATTTGGCCATCATTTCTGATAGACATTATGCCATTGGACTAGCTTGTAAAACAGTCTTCCCAAATTCATTTCATGGGTTCTGTTGTAGACATCTAATGATGAATTGTGCTTTGGGAACGAGTAAAAAATCGAGGGCTTTGTATTGGAAGGCATGCAAAAATTACGCTAAGGATGATTTTCACCGCTCGCTTTCTGCTATTCAAGCATATAAACCAGAAGCTTACAATAAACTTATTGAAGCTGGCGTAGAGAGATGGTCTAGGGCATATTGTCCGGCTAAGCGGTACAACTATATGACATCCAACAGCGCAGAGTCGGTAAATGCATTAACAAGGGATGTGAGAAAAGAACCAATAACAAGGCTAATGGAGTGGTATAGAGGGCTGGTGCAAAGGTGGTTTTGTGAACGTCGAGACAAATATGAAGGTAACCTTCATTTTTTATAATGTAATTTGAATTTTATACAATTTGATAAATAATTTATTATGTGAAAAATATTTTAGATGCGGTAGAGGGGGAACTTAGTGACTGGGCTGCTGCAAAACTAAAGGACAGGATGATGAAAAGCGCTAATTGGATTGTCACAAGTATTCAAGCTAACATACTTTATCAGGTGGTTGATTTTCGAAAGCAACATACTGTGAATCTAGATAATTGGACATGTACTTGTTGTCAATGGCAATTTTCCGGTATACCATGTGGTCATCCAATAGCGGTTAGTAGATTTCTTAAACAAAGAGACTGTAATCATTTGGTCTGGTATTGGTTTAAAACAACAACGCTAAAAGGGACATACCAAGGATTGGTTTACCCTGTAGGAGAATCATCCGAATGGGAGAAACCGGATGGCTTGCAAATTGTGAAGCCACCAGGTGTGATTCGAAAACAATCAGGGAGACCAAAAAACAAAAACCGTATTGCATCTCAATGAGAATTACCAACTCTTGTAACGTGTACAAGGTGCTGGAAGGTTGGACACATGCGTCAATCATGCATGGAACCATTGCCAAAAAGAAATGTAATTGAATTGTATTCTCTTATTCAAAATAATATTTTTTGTACATTAGAGTACCATTGTTTAAATAATGTTTTTTCCAGGAAAATGTGGGAAACGCAGTTTGGCAACAACCATCGATGTTGGGAAATTCATTTTGGAAATACCCATTGATGGAGGGCACATCTAATCAGGGAGCCTCAGGTTGGGTACATCCATCAATGGATGGAGCATCGGGTTGGGTCCAACCCTCAATGGGGGGAGCAGTAGGTTGGGGACAACCATCAATGGAGGGAACATCAGGTTGGGTACAACCATCAATGGCTGGAACATCAGGTTGGGGACAACCATCAACGTATGGAACCTCAGGTTCGATACAACCATCAACATATGGAACATCAAGTTCGCATCAATATGATGAAATGGATTGGAACCACGAACAGTTTAACTTGGGTGACCCGTAGTAGATGAAAATAATGTTGTTTAAATGTCATGTTATATTTTTTGTTATGCTCTTTTGCTACTATTGAGGTTATTTGCAGTATAAGAACTTAATGCTACTTGCTTCTTGCTTGTTTTTATTGATTATTGTTCAAGGTTTTGCCATTTATTTTATACGGTTTTATGTTAGACATATAAATAATCAAACACACATAAGCATTACACATACTATTAGAACTAAATACATGAGATTTATGCCAACCAAAAACTAGATAGGATATTGTAAAGACTTATGCAAACCAAAAGACCAACATAGAAAAGCAAACCCTTCCCACTTCATCCCGTTATTTGGTTATAGACCTTTGCCATATAGCGACGCCTCTGACGAGCAGCACGTTGCGCATTCACCAGCATTGTCTTCAAAAGAGCCTCTTGTTCCTCTTCTACCCCAACCATTTCCTTCAAATAAGTAACGGCATTTGCAGCTTCAATGCCATTTACCGCTTGGAATTCTACAATATAATCTTTCTTCTTACGGATTTTTTCCGCCGCATGGGCACAACGCATCTCAAGATCAACCACAGCCTGCTCCGCCTCCATTGTCTCTCTATGAAATAACACATACACTTGTTTGCTAATCAAATGAGAATCCGCGGCATTTGCAAGTTCTTCGATTAACATAGAAGGGCCTTCCATTTGTTTTGAGTAAACACAAATGAACTATGTACCCTTTAAATAGGGGATAGAGAAGCCAACATCAGTCGAGCAATCGACCATAAAATACGTAACAATCAATTTAAGCTGCAGTCACTAGACATAGTTAATATCCATTCACTAGCCATAAAAGCGGTGGTAAATACAAAATGTTGGGTATGCATAAACCCAAAGTTATCCCGGAGGATTACATAACCCGCAACTACATGCTAGTTCCCATGCGATACCATAGATAATGTATTGTTTCCAACATAGTTTACAAAAGGACCATACAAATGTTTACACAAAAGCTTGCCGTCTTTTGGAACATTCAAGGAACATGTATTTTATGCTTGTAATAAAACTTGATCAACCTCTCTCGATATGCCAACGGTGCTTGAATAGGGTTGTCAAAGTCCAAAAGCTTGCTGTTTCCCAACCTGTAAAAACCATTATATATATACATCACTACTGTTAATCAAGTAATCCAACTATTCAATTCAATTATACCATTCACATTGAAAATAGCGAACGTCAGTCAGGAATATGCCTTAGCTGCCAATTTTTACTAACTTGTGGACTACATTTATCTATTTATAGGATGACTACATATGGACTGTTTACATGTGACTTGCCATGTGGTGAGGATTTTGCTATTTAAGGGGTTGTTGTCACATGGTGATTTATATTCACCCTACTATAAAACTTAGTTACTTAGGAAATATGTCTAAAAAACCTAAAAAAGTTACGTTCAAATATAACGCTGAAGATAGGCAATGGTCAAACAAGGTTCTCAAAGAAGTAATATTTCCGGAGATTTATGAAAGATATGGCCCAAATGCCGAACCAAATATGCAATTGCCATCTAAAATTCTAGAAGATCTCAGACGAGAAGTGTACGGTGAGGCAAGTAGCAGCAAGTCGGCCATTAATGGTGAACCAAACCAAGATGGGAAAAAATAAATGCACTTGTAGCTTTGCCTATCCTACTGCATGTATCTTACATGTTGCTTAATGAATGTTTATCTTACTAGGTATCAAGTATTAGATTTGTACAAGTATCATATTATAATTCTAAAAGTATTTGTACAAGTATCAATGTTTCTTGGAAAACGTATTTTAAATGCTATGTAGAATGACATACCTGAATAATAACATGCAAACCCACACCCCACAGTCGTCAAACAACCCACCCTGCCTTGGAACATTCTCATCATTCGTAAACGTAATCCTATAGGACATAGGATCGATTCCCTTCTGTTCAAACAAATCTGCTTCTTTCAGCACTTCCGGAAGCCTTTTCTCTAGGCAATCCCTCATTCTCAGGTAAAAATCACGCGTTTCAATCTCAGGATAGGGTTGAGTATCATAGAATGTAACTTTACCAGTCCGGATGTGAAACACAGCAAGAGACCAATGTGTTTCAGGTTCATTTATGGGGATAAAAACCCGTTCAACATCAGCCCATCCAAGACGGTATTTTTCTTTGTTTACATAGAACAAAGGCATCGATCCATTCATCAGTAGTGGTAGAAAAAAGCAGCTAACCATCGACCAATCCATATCGTCTGGTCTAGTATGCCACATGTAGCCAATCCATATATCAATGTGCTGTGAAAAGAAAAAGAAGAAAGATAAAATATTCAGTTGGTTGTATAAAAAATGCGATTTTGATTTTATATACCTCGAGACAGATTTCAAACAACTCTTATATGATACAAATTACCAAGGTGTGCCGAAGGAAATATTGTGGATTATATAAAAGCATGTGAGTAATAGGACTCGTGTTGAATGGGATAATGAAGGAGTGTGGATTGCCATAAACAATACACACTATATCATTATCACAAACAACACGCCTCAAACGATGTATATGGGTTCCATTCCTTAATTTGACCGAGTTCCCATAAACCATTGGTGTGCTTGATATTGATCATATTCTTTGTTATCTGTAATTGAACCAAGAAAATAGGATCAATATCAAGCACACAAATGATTTTATGGGAACTCAGTCAAACTAAGCAATGGAACCCATCAACATCGTTAGATAGATGTGCCCTTATAATTGAGATTTTCAATGTGAAGTTCAAATTATCAACTTCTCTTTGAAACAATTTTATAGAATCCACAAGTATAATGTTTGGCAATTTACCTCAAATAAAAGTTACTTGAAATCAGTTGGCAAGTACATACAATCAAAAGCACAATTTTATATAAAACTGAGCAAAGTAAATAAAAGATGTATTTACTTTACCTCGTCAAGCAGCCATCCTTTGCGTTTATCATCAAGGCCGATTAGAGAATCCCAGAAATTACGACCCACAACTATATCACCGGACCAAGGAAACTTACAATTACGCCACCCTTCCATAAGGAGAAATCGATCAATTTCGTAGTTAACATAAATTTTGTCAAGATTGTGAGATGGTCGTTCAAGAACCTGAAATACAAAATAACAAAAATAAATCACCTTTAATATCAAAACAATCACAATACCACGTGCTTATATTAATACAAAGGATCTTAAACATCATACCTCTACCCAAGGTCTTACTTGCCGTAACATTTGAACCATAATCGGATCAAGAATGTTCTTCCGATTTTTCAATTCATCTATGCTAGGAACTGGTGAAGGTTTTACTTCAATAAACGGCGACCTAATAGATTTTTGGAACCTCTTCTTCATTTCATAAAGCTCGTGAGGAAGTTTCACCCGAGCTAAAATTTTGCTGTTTGGTTCATTAGGTGGACAGATATCCTCTTGCTTTTCATCGTTTACAACATTTCGTCCATGTGATCCGTTGTATGGTCCATCTTCAACGCATGGCGACTCAAACATGTTAAGAAAATCATTGCCTTGACTGCAATACTCATCAGCAAGATCATTGTCCTACCAATGATATAAAAATAGTTAGCCAAAGGACCCGCTACCCCCAAAGGACAACTTCAACTGTTTCTATTCAAAAACCCTCTTTATACTTAAAAAAATAAATTAATATTAATGTCACCTACACGACACAATAAAATTACCTTTTCTGCATCAGATATGTTAACATAATTGTCTTGCTTTTCTGGTTTGCTAGTATGAAACTGCGTACGAAAGGTTTACCACATAGAATTAGAAACTCATATTTAAAAATATAAAACTCTTCACATCTAAATAAATCACCTTTACATAAGGCTCCCGTTGTCTTTGAGCAGTGTAAACCTACATACCAAATTGTTTACCAAAAATTAGTATAACATTATAGTTGAATAAAAAATACATGCTTAAAATTAATGAAAGTATTGTTTAAGACAACATCATAAAATTACCTTTTCATTAGGATCTGTCTCCACATTCTTTCTTTTGCTAGGAAGTAACTGTAAGTGAAAGTATTGTGGAACAAAACTAGCCTATTAGTGTATACCATGACAAGTTTCTCAAAAGAAAATAACTTGGAAACAAATTGCAAAAAGGTAAAACAGAAACCTGAATTATAGTCTCGAGTTTCAATGTTCGGGCTTCCAAAGCCTTGACACCAGCTTCAAGAGCAACCACATCCACATGTTTAACTACCTCACCTGAGGAATCAACTTGACTTATATTCGGCATATCACTCGCCTTTTTCTTCCAATAATGATCATAAAGTCCACCCTTTCGAACAGGCGGCGCCCTCGGGGTATACCACTTAAAAAATTCTAATGATTCTGTATTCCATTGAGATTCAGCCTCAAATTTGTTTGGGATGAGACCAAATTTTGGTTTGGATTCCTATAAAAAACATAGAACTTAGTTTTCTGTGCTAAACTAGTTGTATCATGGCGAAAAAAACCTATTTTGTGAGTAGTAGTAAACGTGTGCTTTGCAAACAACTACGGTAAACAAATTAATTATTTGAACCATTATAAGATGTTCCAAAAACATTATATTTACCTTAGCAAATAGTAGTTCAAAATTATCAGATTTTTTCGATGGTCTATGCTTCGACCAAGAAAGCGCTCTTGGGATCACCCCATCATCCTTCCTCCACCAGAGCTGACTTTTATCAGAAGTCTCAATAATCCATATCTGCAAAAAATGAAAACATAACCATTAGTTACAAGGACTAGAAAGATAATAATCAAGCATTACTCTAAACAGTAACCAAAGAATTGCAATTAATAACCTTGAATGCACAAACAAATCCAGCCAAGCAATAGGTCGGAACATCCTTGGATTTTGTTTTGTCCAATGGTGGATACAATCCAACTCGATTCTTTGAAGCAACATTTCTGATTGAATCATACAGCTGCCTCCAAATGTACTCGCCCCATGGGAATGCATTCCACTCATCAACATCTTCGACCATCCTTAGTAACATATCATCAATGACAGACCCTAAATCCTTACCCATGAATATAACTTCTAAGGTTAGCAACAAACACACCCTTACAGCATCTGCATCCGACAGGTTTAAAAAAGCATCTTCATCTTCAATAACATATAGAAGATCGATGTTTTTCACATACTGTCCAACCTTATCCGGAAAAACACGATCACGAAATGGGATATCCCCACTTCTCCATTTCCGAAAGCTGAGAATACCAAATTTAAACCCAGTAATCAAGCAGAATTCATGCCGACCAAACACAAAACTATGTCCATTCACACAATATACAATTGGAAGATCATAGTTATCATCGTATTGGCAGACTTGTTTCTGAAGCATATACTGAACCAGACGTCCTTCATTATCAACATAAGTAAGATCTAGCCACGGTCCAAAACATGTGGCCTTAAACAATGACTGTCGCGGCTGGTCTAATTCCTTTTTCATACGTGAGAAGTAACGCAATTTACTCCTAACGATAAGTGTTGAATCATAGTCCTACAAAAAAGAAATATACTTAAAAATGTTAGCATAAGGCTTACAGTTAATAAAACATCCAATACATTAGCAATACTAAGAAACATAAGCACTATAATAATCACTTAAAAATTAACTATCAAGCTAGGATAACCCTTAAGTAAGCTACTTAACAATCCCATAAGCCTTTATGTAGCCAGTAAGCTTTAATAAAACTAAAACAACGAATACTATTTTCGTCACTTGCTCATGCTCTAGCCAGTGAGCTTAAGTATACTAAACATAAGCAGAAATAAAGGAAATAAGAACATACTATGTTAACATTCAATGTAAGGCAGTGACTACATCTTCCAATAAACTTAAAATTTGCAATGTGCTAAACGTACATTTTAACACAATGGTGGAATGTCGACCAACGTTATATTTCTTTCTAACTATTGTACAAAATAGGCATTCAGTGCTAAACAACACTCGTAATCACTCCAAATACCATTAAAAACATGGTTGGATTTTTTAGCTCAAATGTTGAGCACCTAGATAAGCATAGCAAATTTAAACCTCTAAAGTGAGAATTAACGAAGGGCATAAGCACTTAATTAAGCAATCAACAAACGTAATGACCATAAAAACCATAACGATCTTGTAAATAACGAGTAAAACAAAAGATTAGCCAAATGTCTAAGCACTTAATCTTCTTAAGTACTAAAAACCCTAAACAGATTTGTTCCAACAATGAATTAAGCGCTTAGACAATCACTTAATTAATTAATCACGATAAGGAATTAGGATCTTCCAATAAAAACTAACAAAGGACACAATCGACACAATCACTTAATTAATCAACCAAGAAAACTAACAAACATAAAAACCCTAACAAGCATCCCAATTCGAATGGTCTTTCAAAAACCCTAATAATATGAACTTATCAAAAACGGAAGACTTGATGCAAAACACTCACCATTTTTGATTAAAAAACCGGTATCAATCAATCATTCAACATGCACCATTGTTAGATAATTCGTAAGCTGTGATGTGTGTGTTTTTTTATAGAAATTATGTTTAGAAAAATAAATTAAGTTAATATATTTTATTGAATAAAGTACAAAAAAAGTACATTGAGTGGGATTTGGTATAGTACAAAAGGAAATCCAAGCAAAAGATTTTTTGACACCTTTTTTCTTTTCCAAAGTCAAAAAGTACGCCGTCAGTCGAGCAGCCGTCAGTCGAGCAAATGAGTCGAGCAATTTTTAATATTATAGTACACCCACTAGCAACAGTAACTAAGATCTTGTCTGCCACAAAGTATTAATAAAAAAATAGAAAGTGGGACACGTGTCGCTCATAGAGGCCGGTTGAGCAGTCGAGCAGTTGAGCGTGACCAAAATTGGAAATAGGGTCAAATCATGACCAAACCATGAAATGCCCGAATGTTTTTGGCCTATTTTGGTAATTTTCTCATGTATATAACTTCATTCCATATTTTAAACGTACCAACATAACCCACAACTCCGTAACATTAACATAAACCAAATCAATACACATTACTAATTTCATACAAAGATGACTTCTACAAGCCGTACGTGTTTGGATGGCTGCTGGTGTTGCTGTTGCTAATGGACATACCGAACAAGGTTACAAGCTTAGATCACTTGTCAACTCCATTCGACATGGAGTTAATGTATCTGATCTTCGTCCATTTTCGAGCCTTTTACGTTCTAATGTGAGTGTCGGAGATGTTGAAACTACACAATCTGATGATTCTCTTAAGCAAGTCATGTACATGAACTGCTGGGGACAAAGCTGAAGAATGGTTTTGTTGGTAAATGGGGAGTTGTCTCGATGCTAAATTTGGGATGAAGTCGTAAATGTATAGGCTGGGAATATCAAATCCTGAAGGAATAGGGGTGCTAATTGTAAATGTTTTTTTACCCTTGTAAAATCAGGAATACTTTCTTCCTAGCTACTTAGCTAGACAATGCATGAATACATCAATCATTCCATATAAATTTGCAACTTATATTCAATCTAGTTACGTTTTCTATCTATTTCTTTATACTTTTGTTACCAAGTAACTAGATATCTATTCGAACTGGTTTCCCTTCGACCTTCCATACTATTATCCAATTTATAAATCAGGTAAACAAATGTGAATTTACTAAGATGATAAAGCTAACTTTATGTGCAGTTTCTTTTATATAATGAGACTACGAGAGCTTATTGTTCACAACTATTCTAGCAAGACGCTAAATAAAGGTAAAACGGATTATAATTTGTTAATATAAGCCAAATTTTTCGGATTACATATCCACTCGATATGATCTATGTTTGAGTAAAATCTTGTTATCCTTCGGAAGTCCTCCGAATGATGGTCTGGTACGTCGTGAACCTGAGAATCACAACAAACGCGTTAGCCTCGCCCCGGGGTGATCCAAGGACCAAGCTCCGGCGTGAGAGTAAGTATTTGGTTGATGGTAATAAATATGTGTGTGTGATAATGCAATTAATGCTAAAATTATATCAGTAAATGAGAAGTATTTATACTACTTCAAAACTATACATGTTTTACTGTTTGCCACTGTTCATGGTAGGAGTAGGTGACTGTTCCTGACATATCGGGATATAGGGAGTGGCGCAGCAGGCTATCCCTAAACTAGGGTGTCAGTCATAAGGGGCACGTGATAGTCCCTCCGTTATAGATCGTCCGGATTACTACGTAACCGAGTGGGTGTGTTTATGACCGTCCGGTTATATACACAATCATGTCCCCCCCCCCCCCAGTATCATGTTACTTTGTAATATGATATTTTGTACTTCCGGTAGAGTGAGGGCCTTCGCCTTGTTTGTGGTGGGTATCATCCCTTCGTCTTCCAGCCTCCATTTCAGGTTTTTGTTTTTGTTATTTTTGGGCTCGCCCAAGTTGAATTTTGGGCCTTGGTGTGATCATGGGCCCAAGATTCATTGTTCTGGATAAAGCCTCCTATTTTCCCGTGATGTACAGGATCTGGCCACGTGTCCATGGTGTGCTTGTGGAGGGTTTAGATTTGCCCGCGGGTACGTCTGACACGAGGCGACGTTTCACTGTTCCTCTAGTTCCCCTATATAAGGTTTTCTCCTCATTTTTATACTTTTTACTTTTACTTTCCCGTTCTTCTTCAGCGGTGGTTCCTCCGTTTTCATATCAGGTGCATTATTCAACCTTCCTTCCTTTCTTCGTTTAGAGTTGCCTTCCCCTCCGTCTACCAGTTATGTCTCCCAACATACCAGAGAATATTGCCTCCGGCTTGGGTACCGCAGACATTACGCCCAAGTTTGATATGCACGTATATACGTCCGTTATGTCAGAAAAAGATGTGAGGGATGTCGTTCGTTTGTATGGGATTCCTTCAGATTTGAATCCCCGATTGCCTCCCCCCGGTATGACTATGGATCGTCTGCCTAGGGATGCAATTGGTATTTACGAAGCATACTTAGAGTTTTCCGGGATTAGGGTTCCGTTTTCTACCTTTCTTCTTTAGGTTCTCAACCATTTCCGGGTGCATTTATCTCAGCTCTTTCCGATTGGTCTGACGAAGGTTATACTTTTTGAGATCTACTGCAGGAGCTTGAACTTTGCCCCTTATCTTACCTTGTTCTGTCTCTTCTATGCCCTCCAGAAACAAGGGCATTGGTTCTCTTTTGCCCGCCGGACTGGTAAAAATGGGCAGGCAAAGATTTTTAACGAGACGTGTTCGAGTCTGAAACACTAGAAAGATAGGTTATTTTTAATTGACCGTCGTGTCATTCCGGACGCTATGCCTTGGCGACATTCGGATTCCAGCGTCTCGGAATTACCTTCCTTTGGTGGTTATCAGCCGGAGCATGTGGCTGCTTTGACTGATGTGGTGGTTGATATTCAGGCGGTTCATCCGGCTCTTCTTTTTTAAGCGGGTTTGACAAGGATCCGGAAGTATCCTGATCACTGGCCGATTTTTAAGGATGGGGAGGGGAATGGTAATTCTCTGTTGTTTATGTTCTTCCTTGGTTTCCTCTTGTCTTTCATCATCTCTTTTCTCTTTATTTTTATGTGTACTTATGTTTCTTTGTTCCTTTTGCAGTTATAACTATGCCTTGTTTTCTCCGAATCCCGAACACTTCTCTCTCCCGTGTTGGCAAAGGGCCTTCTTTAGCTGATGGAGTTGACGTGGAGCGGCATGTGACAGAACCTCTTGGTCCTAAGAGTCCTCTTCCTAAGAAGACGGGTTTGTAGAAGGTTGTTGAGAGAGCGGACAAAAGGGTGCTGGATGCTCGAGCGGCCAAAGAGAAGAAGAAGCCAACCACTCCTTCCTGTATGTCCAAGAAGCGTCCGGCTGGGGATTCTTCACACCGTCCCCCCAAAAGGTCGAGTGCTTCTAGCGTGGTGATATCGGAGGATGACCTCTCCTCAGATGATGACGATCGTACCCGGACTCCGTCTCCCATTAACATTAGTCAACCCATTTCTGAGAATGTGGAGAATGCGGGCATCGGGAGGAATTTGGAGATTCCCGTTCAGGAGAATGTTGAGGAATCTCATGAGTTGGATGTTGAGGAGAACGTTGTGGATGAAAATGCGGGCCACGATGACGAGGGGGATGGTCTCAGTCTCGACACTCTGATGACTGAGCACCATGAAGATTCTAGCCGTCCGAATGTTGCCAATCTTGCACATGGAGGTACTACGCGCTTTATTTTTGTCTTATGTTCCGGTATCTGGCTTTTGGCTTGTGTGATCTATCTTTCTTTTATTAACAGGTTTTCAGGGCTCTCCCTCTGGTGGATCCCGTAGTCAGACGTTTAACCGCAGAGGGTCCGGAGGTAAGTTGGGGGACTCATCAAGCGTGTGAGGATTTTGTCGGTAAGTTGACTCGTCATACGTTTAACCGTAGAGGTTTCCTTTACTGACTGTTTGTGCTTTTCAGAACGTGGTGATTCTTCCGATCCTTTCATTTCGGGCTGGAAGCTGACTGTTGGGGCAAGTTTAAATGACACGGAAGTGTGCAGCGACCTGATGGTGCACCTTACCCCTCCTGCTGTTGAGATAGAGCAGTCAAGCTTGACAGATTATCAGGCTACTCATCGGGCTTGGTTTGAGCTGGCCAGGAGTTCTCTGGCTCAGGCAGATGTGATTCAACAGTTCGAGAATCTGAGTTATCATTATGGCCAACTATATCAGACTCATCAAGCTTGTGAGGATTTTGTCGGTAAGTTAAGGGACGCTGAGGTTCGCCTGGGTGAGCAAAGTCAGACTGTGGAGGAGTTGACTCAGTCTAACAGAGAGCTCCTCCAGCAGCATCAAGGTTGTGCCAACCGTGAGGCGGACTTATCCGGTCAGTTGGCTTCGGTCCAACGGGAAAGAGATGAATTGAGGGGTAAGACTTTGGAACAAGCTGATCAGATAAAGCAGCTTGAAAACCTGTTGGCAAGCAAGGATGCGGCCTTGGAAGAGTCGGAAAGGAAGGCCGTTGGGCTAGCTGGAGAAGTTGAGAAGTTGACTGTGGCGGGGAGCCAAGCGGAAATCTTGAGGCACAAATACGTGCGACAACTCGTTCCAACGGTTGTAAAGAGGTTCCGGGAAAGCGAAGAGTATCAGATGGCTTGGGGTGAAGTGTTCAACGCTGCCTTGGACGCCGGCTGGTTGGAGGGTATAGAGTGTGGTTATACGGAGGAACAGGTAAGCGCCTATATTGCCGCTAGAGAAGGTTTTGATATCGCTGCCGTTCAAACTTTTCGTGCATCATATGATGAAATGTTCCTTCGTCCTTTTCCTTATCTTGAAAGAGTGGCCTCCTCCTTCCGCCTTCCTCTTCTCATATTATGAACATCCTCCCCACTGGTGAGGGGAATACCGTTGGGGCTGGGGCGTCCGGTCATGATTCCTCTATTCAACCTTCTCAGGCTTCTTAGTCGTTTTGTGAGGTTGTGTTCTTGTGATGATGTTTGGTTTATTTGACAATTTGAACATGTAATCTCGTATGTTTTTGAAGCTTTGGTTTGTACAGTATATATCCTTTTGGGGCTGGCCAATATTATGTTTTAGTTTTGCTTATATGTTGTGTTGTGGTGCAAGTGTGGTTATTTAATGCTCCATTCTGAACGTTATCCGTAGGGTTCCTCCCGCTTTTATACTTTAGTTTATTTTTTTCACATTTTGTGTGCCGTCGTTGTGGGCACCGAGCGGATCTTGTAAGTTCTTTGTCTCGCGTGCCGTCGTTGTGGGCACCGAGCGGAATTTACATGTTCTTCGCCTCGCGTGCCGTGGTTGTGGGCACCGAGCGGAATTTACATGTTCTTCGCCTCGCGTGCCGTCGTTGTGGGCACCGAGCGGAATTTACATTGCATGTCGTCGTTGTGGGCATCAATATTTTACATCTCATAGTTGATTCTTCATCGATACCCGGATGGAGGTAGCTAATCCCCATCCGTGTTTCCGTTTGGTCTTCTGTATCAAAATGACTGAAAATTTTCCCTCATTCCTGCCTGAGGAGGGATGATTGTAATTTGCATTAATTAACGTACATTTTTAGGAGCCATCGTCCTTACATTCGGAATTCTAAACAGAATAAAAGTTATAAGTAACACTTCCTGATGTTTATAGCATGCCACTTTCGAGGCACCTCTTGATCGTCCATCGTATACAACTTATAAGATCCATTCTGATATGCTTCCGTCACGCGGTATGGACCCTCCCACTTCGGGCCTAAATTTCCTTGATCTTCCATACGACTTGCTTCATTCCTTCGGTATACAAACTCTTCGGGCTTGAATGATACCGGTCGAACTTTCCGATTGTAATATTTTTCCACTTTTATTTTGTATTTGGCCTCCCGTATGGCTGCTTCTTCCCTCCGTTCTTGCAGTAAGTCTAGGTTCAAGCGCAACTCCTCCTCATTCATTCTATTTCTTATCATCATGGTCCGATGAGTCAGCATACCTATCTCCGTCGGTATGACCACTTCACTTCCGTAAGTTAAGCTGAATGGAGTCTCTCCGTTACTCATTTTTAGCGTTGTACGATGTGCCCATAAGATATTTGGTACCTCGTCTACCCATCCGGCCTTCTCTCTTCCCAGCCTGGTTATTATGCCATTCGTCAAGCTTTTGTTTGCAGCCTCTACCAATCCGTTGGCCTGTGGGTGAGCCACCGCTGTGTTGATCTGTTGGATGTTCAAATGCTCGCATCATCTTTTGAACGGATTGTTTACAAATTGTGTCCCATTGTCGGTGACTATGATTCTTGGAAGGCCGAACCTTGATGAGGCGAAAAATGATCCGTTTTTAGGGGGTCATTTAAGCCGGAATTGGAATTTATTTGATCAAATATTGCCCTAAATCGTTCCTTTTGTGATTTTAGGTAGGGGTGGCAATTTCTGACCCGACACGAAACCCGACCTGAAACCGACACGAAAATTAACAGGTTTGGGTTGAGCTAAATAGATTTTGGGTTAGGTTTGGGTCGACATATCTAACCCGTTTATTAAACAGGTCAGGTTCGGGTTAGGAATAAAATAAACGGGTCAACCCGCCAACCCGTTTAAGATTTTTTTTCTTTAATTAAAAATTATTTATATTTAATTATACAGGTTTAATGGGTTAAACGGATCGACCGCTAACCTGTTTAACCCGTTTAACTCATGTAATGTGCAAACTTTTGTATATAAAATGGTTAAATGGGTCAACCCGAAACCCGTTTAACATATTCAACCCGTGTAACCTATTTAACCTGTCAACCCAAGTATATATACGGGTTAAACGGGTCAGGTTCGGGTTACATGTAAACAGGTTAGGGTTGACGTAGCTGACCCGATAATTTAAATGGGTCAGGTTTGGGTTGGGGTTCTCTGACCCGCCAACCTGACAACCCGAACCCGTCAACCCGAACCCGACCGAATTGCCACCCCTAATTTTAGGTACTTTTGGAGTGAATTCTGGAAAAGGAAACATTTTGGACGTTTTTTGAGCATAAAAGTGAAGAAAAAGCAAAGTCTTAATTTTCCTTGCTGGGAACAGTACCTGATGGCGTCAAGAGAATTTTGATGACGGCGTCAAGAGCAAAGGAGGTGACGGCCCACTGAAAACGTGACGGCGTCAAAGCATGGCCGTCAAGAGTAAAAGTGGTGATGGCCCAGAACAACATTACACATGACGGCGTCAGATCTGGATCTAGGCAGTCCGAGAATATTATGGGCGGTGGGTTGACGGTGTCAGAACTTTCTTCTTGACGCCGTCACCTTAGGAAATCTATATATAGTCTTTGTAATTTTCATTCAAAAGGGAGGAGAATTTTAGGGTCGAATTGAATAAACTCTAGCACGACTTTTACAGTATTTTCAAGGATTTTCACCCCTTGAAACCTTTCATGTTCAATTGAGATAAGTATCCTTTCAATTTATTTAATATGTCTATGTGTTGTTTGAATATATCTTACGCTTGTCTTGATTTTAACATGCTAGGCTAGATCTTTTGTGTGTTTGCTTAGATGTAATGAAACCTAGATGTTGATTATAGGTTAATTGCTTGTTTATAGTCGTAATGGATTAATGATTTCGATGTTAGGCTTAAGAAAACTGGCAGATCTCCATAGTGTAACTTGCTTGAACGTCTTAAGAAACATGAACCAATGCGTACTAGGTTTTTATGGTTGTATTTAATGCATGAGCGAATTCTAGTGATCCCATGTTAGGAGCTTCTTGCAGGCTCGACATAGGAGTGAAGTAGGAGCTTATAGAGTTGGGGAAGTACGTACGCCACCCCACGATTGGTATTAAGGAATAAAACCCGTCATCCACGCAACTGTAACAAACAATTAACCTGTAAAAGATATCTAGGGAGTAGTGAAATCTAAGTAAACACAATTCTCCCATTTACTGTTCACACCACTAGTTTAATTAGCTCTATTTACATTTTTGTTATTTTATTTTGATTGCATCTTAGATATTGGGTTAGTTGACTAGCAACTAATTCCGCCCACTCTTCCAAAAACCCGAGATTTTACTTGCTTTTATAAAAATATAAAAATACAAAAAGAATCATCCCTCACCCCTAGACCTAGTTTTTAGGCTTTCTAATCCTAGCGACACTTCCTGAGTTGAACGATCAATCCTCCGGTACTTGTCACTATACTATACTACAACGATCAGGTACACTGCCTGGTGGGGGTTGTAAGCTTCTCGAGATCCCTCGAGAGGTAAAGCCTGGTGCAATTCCCACGCATCAAACCTACAAACAATGTTGTCCCAGGTGAACTTCTTAACCTCCTTTCCGGTTATCCGCGTTAGTGGCTTGGCCTCAATCCACTTAGTGAAATAATCTATTGCCACAATCACGTACTTGGCCTTTCCGGCCGATTGAGGTAACGGGCCTAAAATATCCATCCCCCATTGGTAGAACGGCGATGGTGCCATAATTGACGTCATCGGTGTTTTTGGTAGCTTTGGCACCTTTGCATGGATTTGGCACGAATCGCACTTCCGGATCTCCTCCTGGGCATCCCGATGCATCGTAGGCCAGTAATACCCCTGTCTCATGGCCTTAGCTACAACCATTCGTGGTTCTAAATGCATTCCACAAGCACCCATGTGGATTTCCCATATGACATAATTGGCTTGTAGGGGCCCTACGCACCTTAGCATGGGTACCAAGTAAGACTTCTTAAATAACACCCCCTCTTCCATGACATACTGATTTATTTTCATCCTTAGTGCCCGTGCTTCGTTCTTGTCCTAAGGCCATATCCCTTCTTCCAGACATTTGATTATGGGTGTCATCCAGTTGTCCCCCTCTTCTTCTACCACGGTGTTTACCTCTTGTTTTTCTATTGATGTCTCCGTCAATACTTCTACAAGCACCTCCTTCGTCAGGTGGTCGAATGCTACCGTGGCTAGCTTGCTCAATACATCTGCCTTTTGGTTTCGGGTTCGAGGGATATTGCTAATGGAGAACTGTTCAAAACCGGCTATCAGTCCCTTCGTCTTGGCTAAGTACTTAATCATGTTTGTGTTGGTGGCTATGTAATCGCCGTTTATCTGGTTAGCTACTAGCTTTGAATCAACATAAACCTTTATCTTCCGTACCCACATGTCCATGGCAATTCTTAGATCGGCCAATAATGCCTCATACTCCGCTTCATTGTTCGTTGTCTATTCAAAGTTGAGCCGAAGGGCATATGTATATTCCGTTTGAGACGGATTGATGAGAACTAAACTTGCTCCGGCACCTTTTTGATTGGACGCTCCGTCTGTGTACAACGTCCAACGTCCGACCTCGTCTACATTCGGTTTGTAGGCAGGTTGTTAGAAGTAGTTAGACGAGGGATTTCTGATGGGTGTCTCTGAGAGAAAATCCGCTAGGACCTGTCCCTTAATTGCATCTCTCTTAATGTCCGGGGCGACTTCATGTCTACTATTGCCTTAGTTTTCTTTGGATTGGCTCGTATTCCTTCCGAGGTGACTAAATATCCCAAGAATTTTCCCTCCTCCATTTCGAACGAACATTTCTTGGGATTGAGTTTCATTTTGATCCTTCTCAAATTATCGAACGTTTCGGCAATATCCTCTATCATTCCCCTCTCCTCTCGGTTCTTAATTACCATATCGTCCACATAGGCCTCCAAATTTCCTCCCAGTTGTGTTCGGAAGGCCGTGTCCACCAGCCGCTGGTATGTTGCCCCAGCATTCTTAAGACCAAATGGCATCTTGGTGTAGCAATAAGTTCCTTGATCCACGTAAAACGCTGTTTTCTCTTCATCGCCTGTGGCCATTTGCACTTGATGATACCCCTTGTATGCATCTAAAAAATACTTGTATTTGTATCCCATGACCGATTCGATTTTCCAATCCATGTCAGGAAGCGGGTAGTAATCTTTTGGGCAAGCATCGTTGATGTTTTTGAAATCTACGCACATCCTTCAGCTTCCGTCACATTTTTTTGACTAAAACCGGGTTGGAGATCCACGTCGGGTACTTTACCGGACGGATGATTCCGGCTTGGACCCATTCTTTTACTTCCTTCAGCACCGCCTGGCTACGGTCCGGAGCGAATATCCTCGGCTTCTGACACACTGGTTCTATCGAGGGGTTGGCGTGGAGGTTGTGCTCTATTATTCGTTTGGGGACTCCCGTCATGTCGGATAGTTCCCAAGCGAATATGTCCAAATTCTTTATAAGCAACGTTCGTAAGAGGGTCTTGCACTCCGGAGTTAGGTTTCCCCCAATAGTAACTAGCTGGTCGGGGTATGCTGGGTTTACCATTATCTCTTCAGGTGACTTGTTCTCTTCAACTCTACTTCCCCGTCATGCGTTTCCTGCACTTCGACACAATGGGCGATCGAGTGATCAGTGTAGCGATTCCCCGTGGCGTAGGAAATTTCATCATCGGGTGAATAGTTGATGGGATAGCACGGAGTGTCTTTAGTCCGGTCCGTTCGATGATCACGTTGTAAGGCGACAGACCTCTATTCCCAAACTCCACATCCATCTCGAGTTTTCCTAAAGGTTTGGTGACACTCCCAGCGAAACCAAGTAAATCGGTACTCGTAGGCCTCAATCTTGATCTGATTGAAGAAAGTAGGCTGTTAAAACAGTGCTCGAACATGATCTCCACCGAAGCTCCTTTATCTACAAGTATTCGCCGGACCAAATACCCTTCTATTGTTGCTTCCATAATAAGAGGTTCATTGGACACATTGTCCGTTGAGATTGGCGGGAATACTATAGGCACGTTCATCCAACCTTCCGTCCTCTCACGGTCTTTCCTTTTCCTGCCTTCGGGGCGAGTTTGGACCATATTTATGATCTTTTCTTTCTGTGATTCTCCTCTTCGTTGGCCGGTCTCTTTCTGCTTAACATCCTTGATGAGGTGATTAAGCTTTCCTGATTCTAATGCCTCCTCCAATTGCTTCTGCAACTGCCTACACTCATTCGTATAGTGGCCCTTGTCCATGTGGTAATCACAGTACTTGTCCTGATTTTCTTTCCGCGGGGGGTAGTTCATGGGTCTAGGTTGTGGTAGTTGTTAGTGACGTTCGGTTGCCAAGATTTCCTTGGGGAGCTTTGTAAGGGAGTTTAAAGTAAGCCTTGGCGGGGGGCTGTTCGGGCGTTCGTGATAATAGTTTCGGGGAGGGAGCAACGGCGCCTTGTCTATGGGTTTATATGGTGTGTACCCTTCACACTTATAGTGATTCGCCCTACCCTCGTTATGCCTTCTATCCCCTCCATATGATCCCCGGTATGGTTTATCGTCCCGTCGGGGATTATCAGTCAGAAACTTCCTTGTCATTTCCGGCTTTTCTCCCCGGGGTAGCTCCGTATTGGCGAACGCTTTTTCTGCCCTGACAAAGTCATCCACTTGAGTCATCATCTCTTCCACTGTTTTTGGCACTTTATCTGCGAAGCGCTTTGCTAACTCCGAGGTTTTGCAGACGTCCATGAAGGACGAGATTCTCATGACTTTCGGCACCCCTTGTATGAACCCCGTTTCTGTGGTCCATCTTTCCTTGAATTCAGGAAGAGATTCATTCGCGTTCCTCACAACCTTAGTTATTTCTGTAGGGTCCCGGAAGCATTTCTTTCTTGAGGAAAAGCGAGTGACGAACTGGTGTCGTAGGTCTGCCCATTCATCGATGTTTCTGGGAGGGAGTTTATCATACCACCCCTAGCACTCCCGTCTAACGTCTGCTGAAACATACGACACCAGACAGGCATAGGCCACGACCCTTGCATGCCCCCCCCCCCCCCCCGGAGAACCTAGTGAGATGATCCTCCGGATCGGTAGAACCATCGTAGAGCTTAATAAGGGATGGCATCTTATGCTCTGGTGCAGAGAACTCCAAGAGCCGGCGGGTCAATGGTGAATGGGACAACTCCGTGAAAGGTTTCCCCAAATCCTCGTCGGACACCTTCTCTCCGGTCACGATTTCGCTCCGTCGTCTGTTTGGCTCGCCCTCATCAAAGTTCAACCGGATAGGAGAGACATTTCACCCTCGATTATACGTCGCCACTAAAGATCGGAGAGTGGACAGGTGTTCTTCGATTTGTTCTTTCGTCAAAGGAGTGTCCTCGCCCCCTCGCCCCCGGAAGGACCAATATCTGTCATCCTATAGCCTGGGTAGATTGAATACGGGTCCAACGGATGGTGCCAATTTGTTTGAGTAAAATCTTGTTATCCTTCGGAAGTCCTCCGAATGATGGTCTGGTACGTCGTGAACCTGAGAATCACAACAAACGCATTAGCCTCGCCCCGAGGTGATCCCAGAACCAAGCTCCGGCGTGAGAGTAAGTATTGGGTTGATGGTAATAAATATGTGTGTGTGATAATGCAGTTAATGCTAAAATTATATGAGTAAATGAGAAGTATTTATACTACTTCAAAACTATACCTGTTTTACTGTTTGCCACTGTTCATGGCAGGAATAGGTGACTGTTCCCGACATATAGGGATATAGGGAGTGGCGCAGCAGGCTATCCCTAAACTAGGGTGTCAGTCATAGGGGGCACGTGACAGGTACAAGCACGTGGTAGTCCCTCCGGTATAGATCGTCCGGATTACTACGTAACCGAGCGGGTGTGTTTATGACCGTCCGGTTATATACACAATCAATCTAGAACAGAGTCATCGGTGCATAACAAACTACTACCCTAAAACAATTCCCTAAGGCCCTAACCATTTTGATATGCCAAAATCGTGTAAACTCAGCATCTCCTTTTCCATTACTTTTTCAATTTTGTCTCCTTTAGTTTACAGTATAATAGTGGAAGTCTACGTCGAGCATAATTTGTAGATCCTTTTGGATAGCCAGATGCATAACAGGGTAAGATAAACTATATAATGCGTAAGATAAGCTATATATTGTGAAGCTTGAAAGTTATATTTTTACATAAAAGTTCATCCTATTTTGCATACCACAATATTGATCAACCAAAGCACATAGGTTGCATCAGGTATCAACGATTCAACACAAAAAGCTAGATTCTTGACTTGCTTCATCGCGTATAAGTAATAGTTTTATTGTGTGTTATACTCATTTTACTTTTACAATCTTTAGAACACTAGTACGTTGCAGCATTAAATAAAATATTATAGCTAATCTACAAAACAAGAGTACGTTGCGGCATTAGTTTAGACTAATTAAATTAAGGTCATCTCGAATCTAACCGACATGCTAAAAACATGTTTAGCATGAACATATTTCATGTCTAGCTACTTGAATTTATTTAGATCTACATATCTAAAGAATTGGACATCATTTTACAATTAACATTAAAACACTGCCTAATATATTTACATTTGACATTAAAACACCAGATGGATGCAATGCTTGAAAATAGTCTATCGTTAATTTGTATTTTGTAATGCGTCATTAATTATGAAAAAGTTGTCTTTGAATGTGAATTTTTCAAAGGATGACTTGTCTAATGTTCCCGTATCAGTTAAATTCCATGATGTTCAACTTACTGTGCAAGATGGGTTGAGTGGTATTGCAACTAAACTTTGTACACAACTGATGTTAAACGCCTATACGACAGCTATGTGTACGAAGTAATGGGGTAGTTCGAGTTATGTGAGTGCTATGATTGACTTACTGGTTGATTTGGAGTTGAAATATACTCTTGTGGTGGCAATCCCAAAAATAGAGGGTGATGGGCATACATTGAATACTATTCGAATTGAGTCCGAGTGGAAGCGACCAATATGTTCAAATTGCAAGGTGTTTTAGACAGCCAAAGCCGAAGGTTTCGAGTGCTACACAGGTTGTTAATACTGCTTCTATTTCAGATTCTTTTAATGCTTTGGGCAGTATGGGTGACATGGAGGATGCTACGGTTGTGGCCATTCAGTTCCATTAATGAAAATGAGGTGAAAAATTTTGAAGAATATGGGCCAACGCCTAATTATGTAGAGGATGTTAACAAGGATAAACATGTGACTATGGAAACGGGTGATATGTTTAGTACTTCAATAGATGTGCAAGTTGATGATTCAAAAAGTGAGTTTGAAGAGTATGATAATGAGACTGCTCAGTTTAGGGTTTCTTTAAATAAACGACATGGTGGTGGAACTAATGACCCGAGTCTATGTGAACTTGATGAGTATGACTTGTTTGACGGATATGGAGATGTGGTGTCAGACTTAACGGAAGAACAACTAACATTTTGTGATGCCTTCGACATTAATCTCCAATAGTAGATTAATAGTAGATTATACGCTAGGTTATTTTTGATATTGCTGTAAGTCATATGTAATTTAGTTAGTGCTTGTTTCCCTTATTTTTAGTTAATAAGTTTGGTCTGTTATTCTTTTAATATGTTTAATTTGAAGTGCAAATGATATGATGTATTTGTTTTCACCTATTTAATAGACTAAGATGTCGGATTTCAATCTTATGTGACGTGGGATTTCACCAGTATCTTTTGTGTTTTGTTTTTTCAAAGTAATACATGCCAAAAGTTCTTTATAGATCCAACTTTTATCACAGAACCTATCAAGCAATCTTAGCCACTAATTTTTTTATCAAAATAAAAAAATAAACTTCCATCATTTTTTTAAAACTTAAATATTTCGCAAACCGTAAATCGTCAAGCTACAAAAAAATACCATCGCGACAAGAATTAAATTATCTTTCTATAGACATGCATTGTTATATACTTTCGACGAACTTTTTTTTCGATTTTTTTTTTCGCCTAGAAAAATCATATATGATTCGTAAGAATCATATATGATTCGATTTTAACAAATCATATATGATTCTTACAAATCATATATGATTCTTAAGAAATCATATATGAGTCGTAAGAATCATATATGAGTCGTAAGAATCATATATGATTCGTAAGAATCGAATCATATATGATTTTTTACGAATCATATATGATTTTTATGAATCATATATGATTCTTTCTGGGCGAAAATTTAAAAAAAAAAATCGTCGAAAGTATATAACAATGGATATCTATAGAAAGATCATTTAATTCTCGTCGCGATGGTATTTTTTTGTAGCTTGAAGATTTTGGTTGATAGGTTCTATGCCATTTATGAGTTCATCATGGATAATACATTTAAGGAAAAAATGTTTTACAAAAATATTACATGAGACCGCGTCATTTAGTGTAAAGCATGAACAATTTGCAACATAAGAGTGTCCATAACGAAAAGGACATGAAAAACAGAGTACGGCACGTGCGCGGATTACATATTGAAGTTTGTGCACCCTCTTTACTAAAGCTAGATGCATAGACATTCGAGGCATAGATAAAATAAACATTGTGACTCATGAAATCAATACTTTTGTTTTTTTTTTTGTTTTTCAAATGAATACTTACATTTTAATAGACACTGCAGACAAAGACGAGAAAAAGACAATAATTTTAAGTAAAAACTAAAAAGCTACTACCTCCGTCCCAAAATATAAGTCCATGTTTGAATTTTCAAAGTCTTTTTCTTCTGACTTTGACCGTAATTATTTTTTTTCGTGTTACATACTTCTTGATGAAAAGTATACCAAGGAACATACATTTGAAACACAAATCCATTTATATATTTTTCATCAAGTATTATGTAACACGAGAAAGAATAATTACGGTCAAATTCTGAAGAAAAAGACTTTGAAAAGTCAAACATGGACTTATATTTTAAGACGGAGGGAGTATATTATATTTTGACACCCGACACGACATAACAAATATATTATTACCCCATGCGTTATGCCCCATACCGTGAACGTGAAGGACATATTAAACAAAATAATATAATACAGCGAGCTCGGCACATGCATATAACGTACGTGGGTTCTCCGTATCGATCCTTCTTTGCATGGTAAGACATGTTAGCTTACTATTGGCCACCTTATAGTGACTCATGACTTCTTAATATAGAATTCAAAACATCAATTATGGACACCCTCAAAAACCGCATATATAAACTCTTCATACCATATTGCGGCATACCAACTTAACCCACAACTCCATAGAATAACATAAACATATATAATCTTAAAATGACTTCCGTAAGCCGTGTTTGGATGGCCGCTTGTGTTGCTGTTGCAAATGGACATACAGAGCAAGGTCACAAACTTAGATCACTCGTCAACTCCTTTCGACGTGTTAATTCGTCTGATCTTCGGCCATTTTCCAC
Source organism: Artemisia argyi (assembly GCA_030686995.1). Taxonomy (NCBI): domain Eukaryota; kingdom Viridiplantae; phylum Streptophyta; class Magnoliopsida; order Asterales; family Asteraceae; genus Artemisia; species Artemisia argyi. The sequence goes on along the minus strand of CM060697.1, from coordinate 159,516,173 downwards.
CCTTCTACGATCCAATGTTAACGTTGGAGACATGAAGACGACACAGTCCGAAGATTCTCTACAAAAAGTCATGTACTTGAACAGCTGGGGACCAAGCTAAAGAGTTTGGTTTTTCTCGATGATGATGCGAATCGACTCGGGGTTTGGGGTTTGGTGGGAAAATAAAATGTATGATGTATAGACTGGGAAAATCGTGTCTTGAAACAATAGGGGTGCTAATTGTAGATTTTTTGACCCTTGTAATATCTGGCCACTGCTTTTTCCCGGACAATACAAAAATAAACGTTGCATTATTCCCAATTCGCGATTTATTTTTTTAGTTACTTTTAGTTTATGCAGATTGCTAATATTGGAAGAGTTTATAGATGATATGAGAGTGTTATGTGTGTTCTTGAAATCAAATTATAAGAGCTCACGTGCATGCTTAAAGTTGGCGCTTTTCTTTTTTTCTTATCTGACCGACGTATATTATAGACAACCTAGAAAAAGCTAGGAAAGAAATTAACAAATCACATAAATGTTAAAAGAGATTACAAAATCACTTGAAGTGTTGTAACTCGTAAGGACTATAAAAGCTCTCAATCCAATTGAAGCGAAACTTTTTGTATATTGCTAAGCTGTATAATTCAAGAATTTAGGGGTGAGCATCGGGCCGAAACTGACCCGCTTCGATCTGAGTCCGACCCATCCTGAAATCAACAACCTGGAAATCCCTAACCGAATCCGACCCGAGTATATCTCGAGTCCCGACCCAAGTCCCAACTTGTGTGATTTTCTTTGTGTTTTTTCGGTTTATCCCGATTCCCGACTTCCTGAAAATCTCAACCCGAGTATAGCTTGCTGGTTTCTGTTGGTCGGGGTCGGTTTCGATCGGTTTGTGGCAGTTTCGGTTATCGGTCAGTTTTGCTCACCTCTACAAGGATTAACAAACCACTTGATCAAACGAAAGGGAAAATTTGTGTGACTATTGCTAGTCCAATCACAAGAGTAAAGTATGGCATCATTAAACATAAGCTTGGCATTGGCCTTTTGGTAGCGAGAGTGAATTTGTATCTCTACCCTGAAAGCGTTGAAAATCGTCAAATAGGGCCTTTAGCTGCTAAGTTTTAGCGACGGCGCTTTAGTGAGGACAAGTTCTTGCGACGACATCTGAGCTTTTAAGAAGACATTTTTATCGTCCCTAAAACCCCAAATCTTGTAGTGTAAATGGTAGTTTGGACTTTGGACTAGCACGTCTAAGAATAATGTAGGGGAGCTTTAATTTGATCTTGATTTTATGAGTTAGGTTGACTGCATCTTCAAGGCATGTTTACATATTTGTTAGTAAGGTTCCAAACTTCCAACAAATCAAAACATCTTCTCAAACCTTGTAGACTAGATTACAATTTACAAGTCTTTAATTTGATACATTTCTAGGGCATCATCACGTACAATGGGGCACCTAACACTCTTAACGAATCTTCTTTTCATACCATATATACAGAGCAGGGAACTTGCATATTTGTTCATTACTAAACCATTCATATTTAATAGGTCTCATTGTTGAATGATCTCAAAAATATATATCTTGATTGAACTGTTGGTTTTATAGACAAAATAATAATAGTCGTGTGTTAGGATCGAACTTGAGATCACGGGATTGCACACAATACGTATGAAGAGGAAATGTAATAATTATTTATAAAATGTTATAATTAATTATTAAACACAAAACAATTAAATAATAATTAGTATTATTGATTAATGACTAATTAATTATTAAACGAAGATTAGGAAACTAATTACTAGACATTACATGGAAACAAGAGAAGGTTCCGGAACCCCCTCTTGGGCTTCCAAACCGATCGGCCAAGGAGGCAAACCCACCTCCTTTGTGCCTTGAGCTCCAAGTAAAGTCTAGTATATAAGCAAACCCAAGGTGAAGGTTTTTCTCATAACTTGTACACACACAACTTGGTGTTTTTCTTTTCCTTCTCTTGTCTTGGTCGAACCAAAACCGAACACCCATAAGGGTTTCGTTTTTCTTGAGTCCAAAAAGGGTTTTGTGTTATTACTTGCATAAACGTTTTCTTGAATTAGTACGTGTGTACAAGAACGTGAATCAAACACACTATTGTTTGATTCTTGGATTGAATTACAAAACGGTAAGGGGTAATTCATATAATCCTTATAAACCCTAATTAGGGTTAATTGGTTCCGGAAGATTGCATTGATTCTTGTTCGGGCTAGAATCACTACGGTATGTTTACTATTTAAATTAATGATTAATTAATTACATGTTATTCGATCTATTATAATTGCTTCCGCTTATGCTCACTTTGATGTTCTTGGTTTATTAATATGATTGTCATGATATAATAATTCCAACAGTGGCATCTAGAGCCGTTATAATGTGTAATTAATTATCGCAACGCATAAAAATTGGATTTGATTCGTATAGTTACATGTTTTTTTTAGGGTTTGTGTTTTTTTTTATCCCTAACCCTAATTTGGGTCGATTGACCTTTAAGGGGTTTTAGGGTTTTGATTTTATTTTTTTTTTAAAAATTGACTAGAAACCCTAAGATGTCATGTAATTGTTTATGCGTTTTAGTAAACGATCTTGGTGCAATATGTTAATTGTTAAGCTAAATCCATGAAAAGTGCATGTTTGCATAGATTTTTATTGTGTTATTTAAATGGTTTAAATTGCTTATATATATAAATGGTTAAGTTATATATTAAAATATGTAAATTTTAATAGATGTCGAATTGAGGAAGACTCCAATATTAAGTAATTAATTATGTGTTATGTGGTATTTATTTAATTTTGGCTTACGCAATCGATTTATCGATGTATGTGGCTCTTTTTCTAAGAAAAAGAAAGCCCTAATTGAATTAATACGTTATACGCCTAGATTTGATTATTAATAGGACTTTTTAATAAGATTTGCATGTGGCTACATGTTTTATACATATTTAATTGTTATGATTATGTATATGTGTTTATTTAGTTGTTTTATTTTTTATTGCAAATTACTTGTTTTGTTTATTTATTGTGTTAGACATGTTTATATAAACGAAAAGGGTAATTTTTTGAATAGAAAAATAATACGGACTAAATAATGGCGAAATTGTTTTGGTTTTTAAGAGTTAAAATTTCAAAGGATTGGTTGATTGATGTTTTTGTACGTAATGGTTAAATAGGCTCGACCGAAGTTTACACACTATAAGATGGGTATAAGGATGGCATCGCATTAAATTGTGGCCTTAGATAGACAACATTCATGTCTTAACGCTCGTTTGTGTGTAAATTAGACTTACCGAACAACCATTACATGTACATTGTCATCTTAAGGGTGAATAATCCACAATTCCACAATGATTATCCGAAATACTATGCCTTCGGGCGTATGCAAAAGTACGATATAGTGGACGATAATTGATGGTTATTCTTTAATTGGTGAACCCGATACCTCAATCAAAACTTTGCTATTTTACTCTTAGCAAATTGGTAATAAAAATGTTTTGTAAAACCAATGTTATGAAGTTGTATGCATGCTTCTTCATACATTATTTTGATCACATCAAAATATTAATACCCTTATAAATTAAGTTGAATGCCATCTAATTAAGAACACTTGAAGTTGTAATTTACGTCATAGTGAGACTTGGCGAGATTGCAATGGAAAGGTAAATTTCATAAATTCATTGCTAGCAGATCAACTGATGTGATGGATTTGTGAATTTACAGTTTTTAAGTTAGACGACTTAAATTGAGTAGGAAGTGAGACTTGGACTCAAGGCATTAAGATGGGGACTAAACATGCTTACAATACAAATGTTTTGTGATTGTAAATCCCATAAATCTAGGAATTTGACAAATGTTATGCCAATTACTTGTACGACAAGTTACCTCATATTATACTTTCATTACTAGCAGATCAACTGAATGTGATGAAACTATGTTTATGGAGGATCCTAGTTTTCAAGATTATTCTATGGATTTATTTTCCTTGGGTATTTTAATTTTCTTGAAAAATTGTATTATCAAAAATACTAATGTTTTGAACTTTCTTTATCTGTAGAAATGGCTCAAACTGATAACACCAACTTACGTTCTGTGTTCAAAACTTATTTTGAACGAGAAAAATTGACTGGCTCGGAAAATTTCAATGATTGGTACCATTCACTAAGGATTGTCCTACGAGTGACTGGTCAACTCGAAATCTTGAAAACACCTTGTCCTGCTGAACCTGAAGGCACGGCAGCTACTGAAGCTGCTAAAGCCAAATGGAATCTTGATACCAAGGAACATATTGATGTGGCCGCAATGATGTTAGGGGGAATGTCCACAGCTCTTCAAAGACAATTTGAGGAGTATTTTCCCAAGGACATGATTGATGAACTCAAGAAACTTTATGAGAAACCATCAAATGTAGAGATTTACGATTTGATGGAAGCTCTACATGGTTGTAAGCAAGGTCCTGGTGAACCTGTGAGTGCTCATGTGTTGAAAATGAAAAGTTACATGGATCAACAACAAACACTTGGGAAACCCTATGACAATGATATGGCTGTGCACTTAATCAATAGATCCCTTGATAAGGAATTTAGTGGTTTTGTGAGGAACTTCAATATGCATTGCGTGGGGAAGACTGTAAGTGAATTGCACGCACTGCTCATTGATTATGAGAAAGGTACACCACAAAAGGCTCCTACGCCCCAAGTACTAGCAATACAAGGGGGTAGAATTAACAAGCCAAATGCGAACAAGAAGAAGGGTAAAGGAAAGAAGAAGGCTGATAAGAATAAGCAGGTTATGGCTTATCAACCACCTCAACCAAAGAAGAACCCTCCTATCAAGAATAATCCAAAGAAGGATCAAGGATGCCATTACTGCAAGGTGATGGGCCACTGGAAGAGGAATTGTCCTCTTTATCTCGATGACTTGCGAAACAATAAGGTTAAGAAGACTGGGCACATGGGCGCCAGCACTTCAGGTAACTTATTTGTCATTGAATTATTTACTTTATCTCGTAAAATAAATTCCTGGGTATATGATACTGGATGTGGTATTAATATTTGTAATACACTGCAGGGGTTTAGAGAGGAAAGGAGACTAGCTTATGGGGAGCAATTTCTGCATGTGGGAAATGGAGCACAAGCAGCGGTTGAAGCCATAGGAATGTTTGATTTAGTTTTACCTTCGGGTTTAGTACTTTGTTTAAACAATTGTCATTATGCACCTTCTATAATTAGAGGTGTTATTTCCTTTTCATGTTTGTTGGATCTTGGTTTTTCTCATACTATTGATGGCAATAAAATTTCTGTTTCTTTAAATGGTGTATTTTATTTTAATGCTATTGCTGTGAATGGTGTGTTTGAAATTGATATGAATAATTGTGTGACTTCCATCAATAATAATAATTCGATGTACAACATAAGTAAGAGAATGAAGTATGACTTGAATTCGTCTTACCTTTGGCACTGTAGACTTACCCATATAGGCAAGACTCGCATGCAAAAGCTGCAACGTGAAGGGCTTTTGAATAATATCAATGATGAGTCATTTGATAAATGCGAATCTTGTATTTCTGGGAAGATGACGAAGAAACCTTTTCATAGTAATATGGAAAGAGCTTCGGATCTACTTGGTTTAATACACACGGATGTGTGTGGACCACTTAGACATGTGTCAAGGAGAGGTGCTGTCTACTTCTTAACTTTTACGGATGATTTCAGCCGTTATGGTTATGTTTATTTACTTAAACATAAACATGAAGTGTTTGAAACATTTAAAGTTTTCAAAGCAGAAGTAGAATTGCAATTGGGAAAGAAGATTAAAGCTCTTCGTTCTGATCGAGGTGGTGAATACCTTAGTCAAGATTTTAAAGATTTCTTAACTGAGAATGGAATTGTCCAGAATCTCACATCTCCATATACTCCACAACAAAATGGTGTATCTGAGAGAAGGAATCGTACATTGTTGGACATGGTTCGATCAATGTATAATCTTACTAACCTTCCTTTGTCTTTTTGGGATTATGCTCTTGAATCAGCTGTTCGTATTTTGAATATGGTTCCCACCAAGAAGGTTGATAAGACACCATATGAGATATGGACTGGAAAAGCTCCGAACTTGTCTTATTTAAAGGTCTGGGGTTGTGAGGCGTATGTTAAACGTGACTCACAAGATAAACTCCAACAAAGATCTGTAAAATGCATTTTTGTAGGATACCCTAAGGAAACTATGGGTTACTACTTTTACTACCCACCTGAGAACAAAGTGTTTGTTGCTAGATATGGTGATTTTCTTGAAAGTGAATTTGTGGTTCAAGAAATCAGTGGGAGAGTATATGATTTAGAAGATGATCTAAATAATGCATTGCCTTCAGAAAACACTAGCACACTTCCTATAGAACCGGAAAGTCTGGGTCCTCCACCGGAAGTTGAAGTAATTCCCATTCGCAGATCTTCGAGATCTGTGAAAGCTCCTGACCGTCTATGTCTTAATGTAGAGGTCGATCAGCATACACTAGGGGATCTTAATGAACCTACTAGTTATAGAGCTGCCATTAATAGCCCTCAAAAGGCTAAATGGAAAGCTGCTATGGATGGGGAAATACAATCCATGCATGACAATGAAGTCTGGGAAGAAGTTGACTTACCTCCTGGTGCCAAGGTAGTTGGGAGTAAGTGGCTTTACAAAATCAAGACTGACATGGATGGATATGCACACATTTATAAGGCTCGTCTAGTTGCTAAAGGTTTTACTCAAACTTTTGGAATTGATTACGAGGAGACATTTTCTCCTGTAGCAGACATAAGAGCTATAAGAATTCTCATAGCTATAGCAGCGTACTATGACTATGAGATTTGGCAAATGGATGTGAAAACCGCTTTCTTAAATGGTCATCTAGATGAAGACATCTATATGGCACAACCAGAAGGGTTTGAAAATCCAGATTTCCCAAATCGTGTTTGCAAGCTTAAGAGATCCATTTATGGATTAAAGCAAGCATCACGACAATGGAACAAGAGGTTTGATGTTGAAATTAAAAAGTTTGGATTCACTCAAAATCTTGATGAGCCATGTGTGTATCACAAAGCTAGTGGGAGTGATAATGTAATTTTCCTAATTATATATGTTGATGACATATTGATCATGGGAAAAGACATTCCAAGTTTGCAAGCAGTAAAGGCATATCTTGGAAAGTGCTTTTCTATGAAAGATTTAGGAGAAGCTGCATACATTCTGGGAATCAAAATCTATAGAGATAGATCAAGGCGGTTAATTGGATTAAGTCAAAGTGCTTACATTGACAAAATATTGAAAAGATTCAATATGCAAAATTCCAAGAAGGGATATTTGCCGATGGAAGTAAAACATGGCTTATGTAATGAGTATTGTGCTTCAACACCTGATGAGGTGACTCGCATGAGTAAAGTTCCTTATGCTTCGGCTGTAGGATCTATTATGTATGCGGTTAAGTGCACAAGGCCAGATGTGGCGTTTGCTCAAAATATTACCAGTCAATTTCAACAGAATCCAGGTGAAAAACATTGGATTGCTGTTAAACATATTCTTAAGTATTTGAGGAATACAAAAGATATGTTTTTGGTATATGGTGGAAATCCATCTACAGAACTTTGTGTTACAGGTTTCTGTGATGCATCCTTTCAAAGTAATAAAGATGATTCGAAGTCTCAGACGGGTTATGTCTTTGTTATCAATGGAGGAGCTGTAGATTGGAGGAGCAAGAAGCAGAGTACAATTGCGATGTCTGCAACAGAAGCTGAATACATTGTTGCTTCGGAAGCTGCTATGGAGGCTGTTTGGATTAGGAAATTCGTTTCTGGGCTTGGTGTTATGCCTTCAATTGAATTACCTATTAATATGTATTGTGACAATTCTGCTGCAATCATATTTGCCAATGAACCTGGAGTCATGAGAGGCACCAGACATTTTCTACGGAAGTATCACTTTGTTCGTGAAAAGGTTGACGAAGGTGAAATAAATCTGTTGAAGGTTCACACAGATGATAACTTAGCTGATCCGTTCACTAAGGCTTTGGCGAAAGAGAAGCTTAATGAATTAGCCAATGGAATTGGACTTAAATTAGCTAGTAGTTTCATGCATAACTGTGATTAGTATTTGGATAAAGGATATTGTAAACAATTATTATTTTAAATGAAATAAAGTATGTTGGTATGTTTATTTCTATTTGTTAATTATTGTTGTCCTATTTTTGCATGTTTAAATCCATGAATAAGAGTTATTCTAAATTGTCCGTTGTCAGTTAATAATATGAGAATATTATTAAATTAAGACAAATCTGAAGTTGATATAATATACTTAAGTATATTGATGCGTAGTCATGTCACAGATGATATTCGATGATACTGAATATAGGACTTATCCCAATTATATGATGTTACTTTATGGATCTTGTCATTAAGTAAATCATAAGAAGTTATCCTTAGACTTGAGATACAAGATAACGGTCATGAATGTAGTACATTTTTGTGGAACAACTTAACGCTATACGTAACTGGTAGTCATAAGGGTTGTTTTCGGAAGTGTTACAAAGTTTGTGTGTTTTGCTTGTAGTCAATAAAGAATTTGTTCCTTCAAATTAATTTTTGGAGTTTAATACTGCTGGGCCCCTCGTAGGGTTGTCAAGGTGTTTGCATGGCCACGCCCAAGGTCTTTTATGAAAGGTTCGAAAGATTTGGTAATCTTGTCAATTTCTAAAAACGAGAAACAGAATGGTTAATTAAGGAATGACCTAGATCCATATCCTTATTAACGTAGTATTAGAAACAAAGGGATAATAATAATGAGAAATCATTAAAAGGTTTTCCAGGAGCCTTACTCAAGTTGTACTAGAGGCATCGACGTGTTGCAAGACGCTAATCGATGTGATCACACTATTATGATATGTCTAAGTGGGAGCTGTTGGTTTTATAGACAAAATAATAATAGTCGTGTGTTAGGATCGAACTTGAGATCACGGGATTGCACACAATACGTATGAAAAGGAAATGTAATAATTATTTATAAAATGTTATAATTAATTATTAAACACAAAACAATTAAATAATAATTAGTATTATTGATTAATGACTAATTAATTATTAAACGAAGATTAGGAAACTAATTACTAGACATTACATGGAAACAAGAGAAGGTTCCGGAACCCCCTCTTGGGCTTCCAAACCGATCGGCCAAGGAGGCAAACCCACCTCCTTTGTGCCTTGAGCTCCAAGTAAAGTCTAGTATATAAGCAAACCCAAGGTGAATGTTTTTCTCATAACTTGTACACACACAACTTGGTGTTTTTCTTTTCCTTCTCTTGTCTTGGTCGAACCAAAACCGAACACCCATAAGGGTTTCGTTTTTCTTGAGTCCAAAAAGGGTTTTGTGTTATTACTTGCATAAACGTTTTCTTGAATTAGTACGTGTGTACAAGAACGTGAATCAAACACACTATTGTTTGATTCTTGGATTGAATTACAAAACGGTAAGGGGTAATTCATATAATCCTTATAAACCCTAATTAGGGTTAATTAGTTCCGGAAGATTGCATTGATTCTTGTTCGGGCTAGAATCACTACGGTATGTTTACTATTTAAATTAATGATTAATTAATTACATGTTATTCGATCTATTATAATTGCTTCCGCTTATGCTCACTTTGATGTTCTTGGTTTATTAATATGATTGTCATGATATAATAATTCCAACATGAACAACATATTAACTGATTAACATATATATTTGATGTTAACACATTACTTATAGAATTCACTAGCTCCGAAAAATACGTGAATTAAATGATTAATCTTTCTAACCTATATACACACAATGGCCTTTCTTAATTTGATTTCACACAACATAGATATGTAATATCACAACATAGAGAATTAATTACTTAATTAGTTAGTAACAAGAATAGTCAACTGATTTTTACAGTACATTCTGTCACTAGCCTTTTAATTGTATTATGAACAACAATAATGGATAAACCTAAAATTGGCTACGCCATCCATTTGGTTGCTAATGTTTAAGAAGAAAATTAACACTTTTTGTGCGAATACAAACCCTCAATTTTCGGTCTATCGCATTATGGTATGAGTAACAATGTCCACTTCTACATATCACCATGCAAAAATCAAAAGATTGTACGTAGCAAAAAGGACAAATGAAAGAAAATCCAAATGATCGAGTATGGATATGTCGTTTTGTGTAGAATACACGTGCGGGAGCATATTTGTACGTACATTTAAACCATGTGTCCATGTGCAGTACTTGTGCACCCTACTACCCCAACTGCTACGAAAATAAATGCATAGAATTGCGAGACATCGATAAAATATGATGGCTCGTCATATGTGTTTTCTTACATACTTGAAAAATCCTGAACTACGTCCATGTGCCCTCGTCTCATGTGTCATTGTGTGTACCCAATGCCTCCATACCGTAAGGGACAAACGAGAAGCACGCAGACTGCACCCATTATCAAATTATAAAAAGCTTAAAACATCAAACAAGCTAGGTACACTGATTCTACGTGGTCTACCGTATTGATCCTCGTTTGCATGCTAAAAATTGCATGTTGGCTTCCTATTGGTCACCTTACGATGACTAATAACTCAACTAGTACGTGTCCAAAATTCATAGGGGTTTTCCTTTAATGCACATGCTTAATCAGCAATTATAGTATGCCTATATAAACATACCCTTCATTTCATATTGCAACATACCAAGTTAAACCACGACGTATTCCATAACATTAACACAAACAAAGTCGTTACATACTCTTACTTTCGTACAAGATGACTTCTACAAGCCGTGTTTGGATGGCTGCTGGTGTTGCCGTTGTTAATGGACATACAGAACAAGGTTACAAACTTAGATCACTAGTCAACTCCTTCCGACATGGTGTTAATGTGTCTGATCTCCGTCCATTTTCAAGCCTTTTACGGTTCCATGTTAGTGTCGGAGACGTAAAGCCTACACAATCCGATGATTCTCTTAAGCAAGTCATGTACATGAACTGCTGGGGACAAAGCTGAAGATTGGTTTGGTTAGGAGTGAGAGTTTTCTCGAAAGATGAGGAATCGATGATGCGAGTTGACTTGAAGCTAATTACGTGATGAGCGTTGTTTGGGAAGAATCTGTAAAATGTGTAGGCTCGAATTATCATATCCTAAAAGAATAGGGGTGCCAATTGTAAATTGCTTTTCACCTTTGTAAAGCTAGGATTACTATTTATCCCGTCAACATAAAACAACATTATTCCTATTATAAGGATGAGTAATATTATAACCACTCACGAAATTCGTACGAAAATTCTATTCGCTTACGTATCAGCAGATAATTGGTGCATTTTATAACAGTTTTTTTCTCGTCTCTTTTATTATATCAATCAACCGCTAACATCATGGTTATAAAAAGTGTGAGACGTGGCGTGCCGACATTGTCGTGTCTTAAGCTTCCATGGCGGAGCCTTTGCGTTTCTTAAAGTATCACTAAAGCGGAAAACAATATTTATAGATTTATAAATTTATGAATTTAGATCATATTACTCGTACTATATTAAACATTTAAACTACTATTTAATATATAATTACTAGGCTCATATATCAAATAGCCTAAATTCCAAATAGTAGTTCACAAAAATAAATAAAAATAAACTAGTTCAAAAAGTTGCGTCACACTTTATCAAAAGGCGCGCCTTTTCTTACCTTATTTCACACGCCACACCTAGATCAGGCGCCAGGTCTATTTCGTGACGGCGAGGCCACGCATAACACTGGCTGACACACACAAACAAATAAAAACATATCCTATAATATATTTCACAAACACACAAACATTGAAAACTGTGACCACCGAACCACTGCAAAATATTGTCTATGACGCACGGTTGGGAGCAAGTTTTATTGTGATGGCGCGCGGTGGAGTCACCGCTTCACCACCACAGTGACCAGTCAAATATTAATAAATGAAGAGTGATAGACTCACTCACATTTTACAAAATTTCTCTCACACAATGAGGTGGCATGCATATTAGCCACTCATATGAGAGTATTAATTGACCAAGTGAGAGCATTTGGTGGCTAAGATGCATTCCACCTCATTATGTGAGAGAAATTTTGTGAAATGTGAGTGAGTCTGCACTCCTCATAATAAATATGGTAAGAAATTTCAATTTGTATGGAAGAAATTAAATTATGATCATGTGATGCATGAATATGCATTTGGCAAGATTTATTCAATTTCGCCATAATCCGGCATGTGCCCGCCATCGCAAAGCCACACACACATTTAAGTCTTATTAAAATAGTAACTCGATATTACATCGAAAATAAAGATCAATAATAGTGTTGAGGGGCAGTATGGACTTTTACTACTTGAAAACCATTGGCATTTCCTACTGTTTTGGTGACTAAAACTTGGTGCTTAAGTGCTTTTCTACACACATTGCATCTATTTATACCTCAGTCATCTAGTGCTTCATCATCACATCAAACACATCTTACATAGTCGCATTACAAACTCTTTTCATTCAGAACACAAATTTAGCAATACAATGAGTTCAAGAACTAGAACATTGATTGTTGCTGGGACAGTTGGATTGGTTGAAGCACTCAAGGATCAAGGCTTTGCAAGGTGGAACTACACTATCAGGACCATTCACCACCACACAAAAGCCAATTTACGATCAGTCACTCAGTCAAAGAAGCTGTCTTCACCTGCAGCCATGGCTTCAAGCAAAGGCATAGAGCAATCAGAAGAATCATTAAGAAAAGTCATGTACTTGAGTTGCTGGGGTCCAAATTGATATTTCTTTGCTGTTGTTTAGAATTAGCTAGATATGTAGAAACTAATTTCTAATGTACATGTATTTATGTTAATCAAATAGTATTTATCATCACATTCCAAGTGTATTGACCTTATGGTACTAGTTAAAACTTATTTTCGATTTTGCTTCAACTAAGATTTTGATTGTGTGTGTTCTTCATTTGTTTGTCAAGATACAAGAACAATCACTTGTGAGCATTTATCAACTACAAACTGTAGAACCCAAGATTGATGATAAGTATACTAATAAACAACGGATTTATCATTTATATAAGGAAACGAGAAGCCTAAAAGCTAAACAAGATAGATAATAAGTATATATTAATGTGGGCTTATAGGCCTTTATTAAACTAAGACTAAAATTCTATTTTGATACCCTTATGGAAAAGTCATTCAAAACTGTGATCTTGCAAACCAAATGCCAATCAATAGCACGAAATATATGTCTGCAGATTACGCTAAAAGTTTACAAGCTTAAATTAGTTGGAAATGATAATTTTCATACAATTTGTTGCCAAAATGATTTTAACATGTCACAATAATGTACCTATATTACTATGTACACTCTGTAACGGGAATTACTATCATATAAAAGGCCAAATGAAAGAAAAGCCAAAAGATCGAGTATCGAATTCGAATATGTCGGTTGGTATATAGTAATACACGTGCGGAGTATATGTACGTGGAATTAATGAATCATGTGCACCCTAAGCTAGCTGCTAAAATACTCGTTTTAAAATAATTGTTTTAGAAAAAATAAAAATAATTGAAGAAAAATATAATTATTATTTTTATTTTTTTATTTTTCTAACAAAATAAGAGTTTTATCTTTTATTAATAAAAACTAGTTGGGTTGCCCGCGCGTTGCGGCGGGTGTGTTTTGTGTTTTGTATTTTGTCGGTTGTACGGTGTAATTAATAATTTTGTTATTTCAACACTGTAGCAAACACTGTAGCAGGACACGTGGCAGGTTCTCCTTGAGTGCCTGGGTTTTATATATATAGTATAATAAGAGTTTCATCCTTCGAGACAACTCCCATTTACGAACAAAAATAATTCGGACGGAAGGAGTATATGCATAGAAACACACGAGACATATATAAAAATTTGATGACTCATGATGTGTTCTACTCCATATATACAGAAAAAATAAAATCGAGTTAAGAAAATTATTAAAAAAGTAAACAGGTAAAAACAAAACAAGAGAAAACAATACTTTGTAAAATTACTAAAAATCTAAAATACGACTGAGTGAAAGTGAACCATGAGCTACGACCATGTAAGCCCATGTGCCCTTATCTCATGTGCTATTGTGTGTACGCTATGCCCCCATACTCTTTACATGGAGATTCTACATTTCTATCCTTTATCAAATTGCAAAACAGTTTAATACATCAAACAAGCATAGGTGCATCGATTCTACGTGGGCTATCGGCATCGATCCTCGTTTGCATGAAGAAAACCTGTTGGCTTATTATTGGCCACATCATGATGACTAATGCACAGGTAAATTAAAAATCCAAAAACTTCAATTACGAGCAGCTATATAAATAGTTAAATACCCCCTTCATTCCATATATATTACAACATACCAATTCAAACCACAACCGTATTCCATAACATTAACACAAACCAAGTCGTTACACATTCTCACTTTTGCACAAGATGACTTCTACAAGCCGTGTTTGGATGGCTGCTGGTGTTGCCGTTGTTAATGGACATACAGAACAAGGTTGCAAACCTAGATCGCTAATCAACTCCTTCCGACATGGAGTTGACGTGTCTAATCTTCGTCCATTTTCGAGCCTTTTACGATCCAATGTTAGTGTAGGAGATGTGAAAACTACACAAGCTGATGATTCTCTTAAGCAAGTCATGTACATCAACTGCTGGGGACAAAGCTGAAGAATATTTAGTTGGTAAATGGGAGTTGTCTCGAAGGATGAGCAATCGATGATGCGAGATGACTCGACGTTAAGTTTCGGAGTTGTTTGGCAATAAGTTGTAAAATGTATTAGGCTGGGATTCTGATGTCCTGAAAGAATGAATATAGGGTTGCTATTTGTACATGTTTTTTGACCCTTGTAAAACCAGGAATACTTTCTCCTAGACAATGCATAAAAACATCATTGTGCCTGATATATATTGGATTTTTTTTTTGTTTTACTGGATCTCGTTATGTTCTCTGTTCGTTTCGTTTTCGTTTGTGTAATTCTTTTGGGGAAAAAACATATGTAACCTATGAATATTGTACGTTATATACAATAATTTAGTAAATGGGGTGCTGCTTATAAATATCCATATCGTTCTTGTTAAACAAAATGATCTTGGTCTAAAATACTCATGTAATTGAAAGTCTCAATCCTTTTAATCATGCCATCACTATATATCTTTTATGAATGATGGAAGTCATTGTCAAGCGCAACTTGAAGGCTTTTATCAAGCCATAAAAACTAAAAAATAACACTAGATGTATTATTTAGGATTTTAGGTACATTGCATTGGCCGATTACCGGCTCGCTCATCTTAAAGCTAGTCTTTTGTCACATTATTGTTATCTTAACGTTTTTGAGAATTTAAATGCGCTAAAACCATTGGCATTTCCTCATGTTTGTCCCTAAAACTTGGGGCTGGTTACTTTTTCGTACGTGCGGGAATATTATGTCGATCTATCTATTTATAGCATAATTTGTTGCCTTTCGAAAAATAAATAAATAACTACATAATATGTACAAGTTGTTAGTAAAACACTGAAACCTGTAGATTCTTATCTAATTAGCATAAAATGTAGCAGAAAACTTTCAATTTACACTGGAGTTATTGTGATCATATATTTTTTTTTGGGTAAAAGGGTTTTAACCCCGGTAAATATATTACGCCAAAAACAATGAAGTACAATTGACATGGGTGAATCCCATGCCCTCAGCCCGTTACATAGGCGATTACAAATGTAACAAAGCAAATCTACTACTAAACGTAGAAGAAACACAACTGCTAAACGCAGGAAAACCAATTACATTTAAATAACAATCTAAATGTAGCAACATGGTTCATAGAACCACATCCATAGTGAGCGACTCTAGCATCAATGATCATAATTGCTTGCCCCACGAGTGCAACACCAACTGCATGAAACCTCCACACGCATGGAAGCGTATCCAACTTCAATACCCAACTAGGTCCACACCAAAAACGAACCCCCATGCTAACAATCGTTAGGAACATCCAATGATGAAAACGTAATCAGATTGCCAACAACAGCACATCGATTACTTATCACCAACAAGTAGATACCAATAGGGTTAATAAACCCTAAATAGTAGATCGAATGAGCACCAACAGGATCATGTGTAATATTCAGGCACTAGCAATCGATCCAAAGAGTTTTTGAATAAGAACTCTAAAAACTTAACTTCCAAGATTAATCAGCAGCAAATAATGCATACAAATCACATAGAACTTCCACTCTCTCATGACCAGAGCTCAAAGTTGTTGTCTCTCTCTCTCCATAACAAACCAAAATCCTCACACACTAAATACACCTTCACTACGTGTTTCAATTTCTTCACTGTTTCATCAATTTCTTCCTGATTTCATAACCAATTTCAATTCTGATTGATCCATTCGATTCTGCTAATCATTGCGCATACAATGATTAGCTTTAATCAGATTTTCGTTAGGTTTACAAAAAACCCCCAATTCTGATTTTGGGGCCAAATTTCAACTTCCTTTATTTTTACTTGAATCGTTCAATTTTTGATGTTTGGCAATTAGTTAATTGTTTTCAATCATGTCGAATAAAAAGAAAACATTAAAAAGACAAATTAAGACTCCTGCTCAGTATAGTGATTTTGTAGTTGGAAATTTGAGTAATAAGCGTAATGATGGCATCAATGGGAAGGGTTCTGATGGAAGTAGTAATGCTAATAGTGGAGGAAACAAGGCTGAAATGAGTAGTGTATCCAGAGATGAGGTAAGAATTGATGGAAGTTCAGAGAAAAATGAGGGTATGGGAACAAGTGCTGTTGGGGTGAAGAGTATGGAAGGTGTTTGTGGAAATGTGTCAGTGGAGAATGATTGTTCTGGAACTGTAATGTCAAAGGATAATACCCTTCCAAGCTCTGTAAGTCCTCCCGTGGTTTGTGTTGATACTGATAAGAATTCTGAGGCTGGGCAGACTGGTAATAACTCTGAGGCTGGGCAGACTGGTAATAACTCTGACAAAAGCAATGTAAGTTCTCCTAATTCAGGTAATGTTCAGAGAAATGGTAACAATGGTAATGTGCCTAAAGTGAGTTATGCTGATAAACTGAATAATAACACTAAAAAATCATATGCCAATGTAACCACAACCAATGCTGTCAAGTATGATAATAAATTGTGTCATATTCCTACTGAGATTGATAATGAGGGTAATGAGTTTGTAATCTTCAATGAGGAGGTTATTGCTGATGGGTATAGGAAGTGGAACCTGACTTTATGTGGATATTTTGTGGGGTATAAAATGAGTCTGAATGAACTTAGATATAACTTGAATAGAATGTGGGGTAAGTATGGATTCAAGGAGATTCATGATAATGGAAATGGTATTTTCCTGTTTAAGTTCAGTAAACAAGATGGAATGGATCATGTTGTGGAAAATGGACCATGGCTTGTAAACAATAAACCTATGATTGTGCACAAATGGGACATTAACATGTGTGTTGCTAAAACTGAACCAACAATGCTTCCAATTTGGGTCAAAATGAACAATATTCCTTTAGAAGCATGGACTAGTAAGGGTATTAGTGCATTGGCTAGTAGAATTGGGAAACCCTTGATCATGGATGCAGTTACAGCAGGTATGTGTCAAGTCGGAGTGGGCAGAGGTGGTTATGCTAGGGTACTAGTTGAAGTTCAAGCTAAGAAGGAATTACCTGCTAAAATTGATGTTCTTTACAAAAACAATTTTGGTGAGATTATTGGAAATAAGGTAGTACAGGTGGTTTATTGTTGGAAACCACCTTGCTGTAAGGAGTGTGGTGTTTTTGGTCATAATGAAGTTACATGCCCAAAGAAGGCAAGCAAAACTGAAGATGCTAAGGAACTTGAGCAAGTGGCAGAATCAGATGGTTTTACTGAGGTAGGATATGAGAAAGATAATAAGCAGAATAATAAGACTAATGGTAATAATAAGGTGCCACATGCTAATAATAACAATAGAGGAAATTTGGGGGATAAAGGCAACTTTAGGAAAAACAATAATGGAGTATATCAACCAAAACAATCAAAAGCTGCTAATGAAAAGAAGAATGAGGGTGAGAAGAATGAGAAGTCAAAGTATGTGGGGAAAAAAGGCAGCAGTGAATCTCCTTTGAAAAATGGAAATGTAAAGGGAAAAAGTATTGATAAGAGTAATAGGAACCAATTTGATGCTTTGGAAGACTTGGATGATGACACTAGAGAAATTCTGGATATGCAAGCTAGAGAAATTGTTGATGTTTTTGTAAACCAAAAGAGGAGACCTACAGCTGAGGAACAAGCTAATTGGAATGAGGATATGATGTGTTATTTTAGAGCAAGATGGGAGTGTATGGTCACCAACTGTGAAGCTGGCAACAAGAGGAATGATGCTTGCAGTAGTGAACCTGAAGAGGTCCTAACCAATAAGACAGGTATAGGTATGAGTATGGAAAGGAATGAGGTCATTGGTAGTGATGCCAATGTACTTCAGGAATGCTGAAAGAGGCAGGGGTTCTGATCTGTAATCAATATGGATCTAAGAATAGGAATATGGAATATAAGAGGTATGGGCACTTCTGATAAGCAGAAAGAAGTGACTAAGTTAATTTTGGAAGAAAAACTTCAAGTATGTGCTGCTATTGAAACAAGACTCAAGAACAGAAAACTTGTCAAAGCATGTGATGCAGCTTTTGGAAATTGGAATTGGATATCTAATATGCAACATTGCAAAAAAGGGTGTAGAATAAGCATTGGTTGGAATAGTGATGTGGTTTCTCTGAGAAATCTACATATGACTGATCAAACTATTTTTTGTATTATTGAAATTGCCAATAGTAACTTTAGTTGTTTTGTCTCCTTCATATATGCAGAAAATGGTGGTCATGATAGAAAGGAGCTATGGGCTGATTTGCACAGGCATAAACACATTGCTAATCAGCAGCCATGGTTGCTATGTGGAGATTTCAATGTCACCTTAACTTGTGCAGAACATTCAGCTGGAGGGTCTTACATGACCAATGATATGAAAGACTTTAAAGACTGTGTGAACCTGATTGAAGTGGATGATTTATGCAGTTCTGGATGTTTTTTTACTTGGACCAAGAATCTACACAAGGCTAAGAGTGGCAAGGGAACCGGTGTCTTGAAGAAACTGGATAGAGTTATGATCAATCAGGAATTTCTTAACAAGTTCAACAAAGCTCATGCTATCTTCAAACCTTATCTGATATCTGACCATTGCCCAGCTGTAGTGGTTTTACCTGATAGTGTTACAAGAAGAAAGAGGGCGTTTAAGTTTGCAAACTACATTACTGATAAGGAAGATTTTAACTCAACTGTACAACATGAATGGAGTAAGCAGGTTTGTGGATTTAGCATGTTTAAGCTCACTAAGAAAATGAAGAATCTTAAAAAACCTTTGAAGCAGCTTAATTGGAAAAATGGGAATTTGTTTGAGAAGGTGGAAAAGTTAAGAAACCAGCTAAAGGAAGTACAACATTTAATTGACAAAGATCCTCATAACAGAGGATTGAGGGATACTGAAGTTAAAATAATTCAAGAGTATACAACTGCTGTGGATGATGAAGAAAAGCTTTTATTCCAGAAAAGTAAAATTAACTGGTTGAGTTTAGGAGATAGAAACAATGCTTTTTTCCATAAGTCTTTAAAAGGAAGGTATCAAAGAAACAGAATAGTTAGTGTCCAAGATGTTAATGGCAATATATTTGAAGGGAAGGAAGTTGCTGATCAGTTTGTATCTCACTTCAAGAATTTCTTGGGTACTAGTACCACTGTGCAAGACATATGGGACCCTACTTCTTTATTTTCAACCAAATTAACCACTGAGGAAGCTAATCAAATGATTCATGAAGTTACAAATAAGGAAATTAAAGAGGCTTTGTTTGGTATTGGAGATAATAAAGCACCTGGGCCAGATGGGTACACTTCTACATTTTTCAAGAAAGCTTGGAATATAGTTGGGGATGATTTTTGCAATGCAGTAAAGGAGTTTTTTCACACTGGAAAGCTTCTAACTGACCTAAATGATACTGTAATTTCTCTTATCCCTAAGATTCAATGCCCTTTAAAAGTTACTGATTATAGACCCATTGCATGTTGCAATGTAGTCTATAAATGCATTAGTAAAGTAATCACTGGGAGAATCAAGAAGGTTTTGGGCAAGCTGGTGGATCTTAATCAGAGTGCTTTTGTGGCTGGAAGACAAATTCAAGATAATATCTTACTAACTCAGGAACTCCTTAAAGGCTATGACAAGAAAGGGGGTCCTAAAAGAGTTTCTTTTAAAATAGACATCCAAAAAGCATATGATACTGTTAACTGGAGCTTTCTTGAGTTTATTATGGGACAATTTGGGTTTCATGAAAAGATGGTTCAATGGGTGATGATATGTGTGAAGACTGCAAGTTTCACTATAAATGTTAATGGAGAGAATTGTGGATTCTTTAAAGGAGGAAGGGGCCTAAGACAGGGGGACCCAATGTCCCCATATTTGTTCACTTTGGTCATGGAATGTTTTACTCTTATGATGGCTAGAAATGTTAGAAGGTGCCCTGATTTTCAATATCATTTTGGATGCAAAGGTCTGAAAATTACTCATGTTTGCTTTGCTGATGACTTACTTGTTCTATGCCATGGGGATAATCGGTCTGTGCAAGTGATTAGAAACACTCTTGATGAGTTTGGAAGGTGTTCTGGTCTATCGCCTAACTTCAACAAAAGCACAGTTTTTTTTGGAGGAATTAATGAGGATATGCAGTTTAGAATTCTTGCAATATTGCCATTCGGTAAAGGGAAGTTGCCTATGAAGTACTTGGGAGTGCCTCTGCTGACTAAGAGATTGGGTTTAAAAGACTGCAAATGCCTTGTGGATAAAGTAAGAAATAGAATTTCCAATTGGAAAAACAAGTGTTTGTCTTATGCAGGTAGATTGCAACTTACTGCATCCATTTTGGAATCCATACAAGTATACTGGTGCACAGTCTTCTTGCTTCCTAAGTCAATTATTGAGGAAATAAATAGTCTTTTGAAGGGTTTCTTATGGTGTCAAGGTGAGCTCACTAAAGGTAAAGCTAAAGTTTCCTGGAAAAAGATTTGTCAGCCTAAGTCTAAAGGTGGTTTGGGTCTTAAAGATTTGGAGGTCTGGAACAGGGCGTTATTAGTAAAACATATATGGAATATTGCATGTAAAAAGGACACTTTGTGGGTAAAATGGATCACTACTGTGAAGTTGAAAGGTAGTAGTATTTGGGAGATTAATGCAGATTTGAATGATAGTTGGGGATGGAAGAATCTGTTGAACATAAGAAATTCTGTCAAAAGGAGTGTTTGGCACAATGTTGGAAATGGGGAAAGTACATCTGTGTGGCATGATTTATGGTGTGAGATTGGTCCATTATCTAACATTGTCACTAATAGGAGCAGATATGATGCTAGGCTTTCAAGAGAATTGGTAATAAAAGATATAGTATGTAATGGAGAATGGAAATGGCCTCATGAATGGAACAGTTTGTTTCCCCAAATTGTAAACTTAACTGTTCCAATACTTGATCCTAACAAAGCTGACAAGATAGTATGGAGAAATAAGGACAACAAAGAATGCAAGTTTAGTGTAAAGGAAGTTTACAAAGATTTGAGGGTTGAAGCAAATGATGTCAATTGGGCTAAAAGTGTTTGGTTCTCACAAAACATACCCAAGCATGCTTTTATTCTATGGTTGGCTGCTCAATTGAAACTGATGACTTATGATAGAATGGCTAAGTGGGGAAGTTATGACATGTCTGTTTGTGCCCTTTGCATGAGTGATGCTGAAACTCATGATCACCTCTTCTTTAAATGTCAATTCTCCACTGCTGTTTGGGACAGCTTAAAAAAAATGATGAATGAACAGATGGTGACTTGTAACTGGAATGAGATTATCAACCATATAGCAGACAAGCCATGTAATAATAGCATATGGAGTATTGTTAGAAGGTTAAGCTTGGCTGCTGCAGTGTATGGTATTTGGAAAGAAAGAAATAATAGAATATTTAGAGATGAAAGAGGTACTTGGGAAGCTGTTCTTGGTAAAATCTGTGATCAAGTTAGAAGCAGGCTCCTAAGTCTTAAAGCTAAGTCAACCTCTGCTATAAGTCATGTGGAACAAGTGTGGAATGTCAAGATTGGAAGAATTAAAAACTGAATGCTTATTATGCTATCCCCTGCTACAAGGGGTGTTTGGTTATCCGAATAAACAGCAACATTTCTACTAAAACCTGTTGTTGTTTGTACTTGCAAACCATAACAGTGATTGATACCTTGTACCTTGGAGTTCCTCCTGTAAGACTGTACCTATGTAACCTCTTGTCATAATTCAGTTTGGCCTTGGGAGGAAACTGGATTGGCAAGTATGGCTAAGTAGGAGGTGTATAACAGTTGGAATGTACCATAAAGTAGGGTCCATCACTGTGAAGGGTATATGGTTGGGGCGGCCAATGTATGATGAGTGGAATAGCGAGGAGTGAAAGATGAACCTGCTTGGTCCTCTCAATACATTGGCATAGGAGGTTTGGATGGTCATCATTGAGGGTGAGTGTTCCCAATCAACTGAAGCCTTTCTAGAGAAGGAAATGTAGGTTGATTTGGCAGAGCCCCCCAATGGATGGGTTACGGATTCCTAGTGAAGCCACACACCTTTTCTGTCTTAGCCATTGTGGATGGTGGTTGAATGGTTTTGATGGAAAGGTGATGTGGAAATGTAGCTAGATGGGTGGTGCTTTAATGGTGAATTGAGTCAAGCTAGGGTGGTTTATGCTATAGTGTAGACTTGGTCTCTTGGAAAATACTCTGTTTTGACAGAGTTGTGAGCTAGTGATGCAAGATATCAGATATAAAAAGCTTTTATATAGTTTTGTTAGATTAGATAACAAAGTATCTGGTCTTTCTGTTAGAATGTATGCTGATGTAGTGTGACTGAATGGGACTGTCCAGTTCAGGTTATGAATGTTTTGTAATTTGTTGATGATATTAATATAATTCACCTTTTGCACCAAAAAAAACTTCCACTCTCTCCAAAACCCACGTTCCAATACCGAAACAGCATCACTACGACCCATAATCGACTTACAGGAACAAATAACCATAATGGTTACAACACGATCTACAGATCGACTTGCCACCATACACGCACATGATATATACATTAACGCGCAGCCAAGAACCCTAGCGATCAATCATCAAAAACGAAACCCTAAAAAGGAGATCGTTCATGTAAGCAAACCCTAACAAACAAGCGGTTAGGTTTAGATCTTGATCGCCCAGCAAAACAGATCGTTTATGATATCCCATAAAGCTTATACGATCCAATCAACCATAAAACCCTAGCAATCGATTAAGAGATCGATTAGGGTATAAATAAAGAAACATAACTAAACCCTCAACAAAAGAATCGTTAAGGGTTTAGAACAGGCGGCGAAATCATAAACATAATGAATGAAAATCACTAGCACACCCCTTCCAGGATGATTACTACCCCTAAAACCGATTGCATATCATTACAAGAACAATAGAGAGGCGGATTTAGGGCAGTTTTTTGCGATTGGGAGGTGGGGGAAGGGGTGGCCGGATTTAGGGCAGTTATTGTGATCATATATGAGATGCATGCACATGGATTTGGCCAATATTACCATATTCCAGCAGGTGGTCTGGTGGTGCCCCCATGAAAAATAAAATAAAGATAAAGAATGAAGTAGAGGGGCACTATGGTAAATTTATTTCTTAAAAACCATTGGCATTTCCTACTGATTTGGTTACTAAAACATGGTGCTCTCCCACACCATATATCTATTAATTATAACTCATTCATCATGCGCTTCTTCATCAAAAACATCTTACATTACACACTCTTTACACTGAAGAAACACATTTCACATTACCATGAGTTCAAGAACAAAATCATTGATTGTGGCAGGAACAGTTGGACTGGTTGAGGCACTCAAGGATCAAGGCTTTGCAAGGTGGAACTATACCATCAGGACCATCCACCACCATGCAAAGTCCAACATTCGATCAGTCGCTCAGTCAAATAAGCTGTCAGCTCCTGCAGCTATGGCTTCAAGCAAAGGCATAGAGCAATCAGAAGAGTCATTGAGGAAAGTTATGTACTTAAGTTGCTGGGGTCCCAACTGATCATATATTTTCTTCGCTTGTTACTAGTTAGCTAGATAATGTAGAAAGTACCTAGTATAGAATGTACATGTCATTATATATGTCTGATGTGCAACCTTTATGTATATCAAAAAGAGTTGGTTATTATCACATTTCAAGTGTTTTGAATCTCGTTATGAGCTGTGAGCATATATACAATTGCAAAAACTAATAACATGATTCGTATGCAAAAATGATCTTTAAATAATTATACTGTTATAAGCACACTGTTTTATTGTAATAGACGCTTTTGTAAAGTAACTCAAGACTTTATGATCTTGCACCCCGAATGCCATCAATGACTCATTTGATTTAAGTACAATATTAAGAGATACTTTATTAAGTTGTTTGTTTTTTAGGAAGCTACCTGATCGAAAAGCAGATAACAATTAAATATTCATATGATGTTATATTATTCATTTAATCTTGCCAGATATGATATGATTCAGATGTTATATTATTCGTTTAATCTTGCAAGATACGATAAGATTCAGATACTTTATTATATCTTGTGCCTAGTAAATAATTATCATTAGTGGTAAAATTACTCGTATTTGTTTCACCTTTCTACACAAAACAACGTCATTTGGGTTCTGAGATAATCGTTAGAGCATCACAATGCTCTCCTCCAAGTCTTCAATGACTTGAATCATTTAATGCATAATATCTTGATTAAGTAAAGTTTTTGAGAAAGATTTGGTGTTTGTCAAATCTTTTGTGTAAAGGTTTTAAAAAAGTTATTAATGCAACGCTAAAAACATTACTAACAGAATTTTTAAAATGTCAAAAAGCTTTTGCCCATGTAAACCATTCTAACTGTTTACCGGGTCGTTGACCTTTTACAAAAAAAAAAAAAAAAAAAGCTATTCTGACTGCATAATAGTCTGTTGTAAAGTGTTATCAATTTTGGTGATTAATATATGGATTTTGCACAGCCCTTATGGCTAATATGATCATTTTTACTATAATTATTTGTATTAAACTAATTCAACTAACGAGAATGGAGTGTTTGTTGTGTATCCAGATTTATAAGTATTTCATCCACTTTTATCGAAAATGTCATGTAATAAGAATCAATCATTAGTTTTTATGTAATAAAATCAAGTTTTTAACAACAATTCATAGGGTTGCCACTAGCAAAACCCTTAACGTATACTTAACATTTAAAAAAATAATAATAATAATAATAAAAAATGATGAAGAGAAACAACATTTGAGTTCTTTGCTTTATTAATCGGACCACGATATGATCACAAACTCAATGTGAATGGCACATTGTCATAATAACTTCCTTGACCAATTCACTTATCAGAACAAATACATGAATTAAGCGGTCTTTTAAAAGCGAAAAGTAAAGGTGTCTTTTGATTAACATTTTCATTATGTGAAAGTACAAAATAATTAGTCGTCTCATAAAGAATTCAAAAGGTTCAATAATTGAAAACTCAAACTACACTTTAAAAGATTTACGAGAAAGAGAGACACGCTTTTATATTGCATTTCACTATCATCCTACACGACCATTTAAATATTTTAAAGTGTGAATTGAATCAATATCTGCTTTTATTAATGGGAAACATATAGTTGCATGTCATATTCAAATTTGCTTTATATGTACTATTATAATAGCTTTTGAGCTTAGATAAGCTATATAAAATACGAGAGTATCAATTGCGATTTGCATATATCACCTATGTGCTACACGCAACAGCTTTTACTTCCCAACTATAGTTTTAAACGTTTTGTGTTGAACGTAATTAACTAGTAGTAATTGGTACTTGATGCAAATACAATGTCTCTGTACGGTCGTATACTTGACAAAATGTCCACATATATATTGAGTTCATTATTTTCGGGTAAAGGGTTTTCGGTAAATTTTAGTTCATATATAACATTTATAAATATGTTGTCCGGTAAAATAAGACGCAAATTATACGGAGTATTCATTTTAATGAAAGCGCTCTCTGATAACCAACTGGTTTTGAATTCAAGTTAGTTTAGGATATGTGAGATATATTTTCGATGAATATATTATGAGATAACTAATTGACTTTTACAAAAAAATAAAAAGTTAAGAACATATTAAGTCATGGAAATTAGTAGTAATTTAACAAATACGCGGATACTTTTTTGTTATCTTATCACCTAATTTTCTGTAATAGATACTTGCGAATATATATTCGTTAATGACACATATAGAGCTGATAGCGATTATCTAAAGCCGAACCTAAACCATTAGTAATCTCATCTTATAAAATAATTTACGAACTATTGAATATATTCTACTCTTTTTGATCATATTTGCACTTTTCATATTCCAGTTGTATCCAACATACAAAAAGCAAAAGCATTATTATGCATTGTTACATCTACTTTACCACTCAATTCAACTCCGTCTATAAATAAGCCTCTACGTTCGTCTAACATAAACAAAAACACGAAATGAGTTCTCTAAGCCATGTATGGATGGCAGCCGGTGTCGCGATTGCTAATGGACACACTGATCAGGGATACAAACTTAAATCACTAGTCAAGTCTATCCGACAAAGCAAGAAAGCATTTACTTCGTCCAACGGGGCTGATTCTTCTTATCTCCGCCCATTTTCTAGCTTCAATGAGTCCAGAGTCACGGGCGGGGATAAGAAAACACAAGCGGATGATTCTCTACGACAAGTCATGTACTTGAGCTGCTGGGGGCCTAGCTAAATATAGTGGACATTTCAGATTACATATTTATATTGATGATAATCTTCAAAGAAGGGAGTCGTAAAAAATGTATAGCTAGGTTCAGAATGGCAATTAATTTCTGAAACAAGAGGGTCTTAAAAATGTTATTTATTTTTGGCTCTTGGAACTATTTGCTGAATTGCTTCCAAATATATGAATAATCAAGCTGTTATAAATGGCGAACATATTACATCTTTTATAAACATTTTTAGTACGGGAAGAGTATTACAAATTCTAGTTAAGACAGCTCTGAAATAAGTTGAGTCGTTATTATGTCCAAATAAAAGTTTACTATTGTTCTTGTTATTGAAAAACATGAACTATAAACACCAAATAAAAACAGTACTATTATTGTTTTCTTAAAGTACGATGTCTATATAAACAAAGTCTCTTAACACCACGTACATCTAGGAACTGATTCCTTTAACATCTAAGATCAAACTAACTATTTTTCTTTTGAACACCGATTTTATATATTCATAATAGTTGTAAATTTGAGAATCCTGTCTGTCACCGTTAGCTAGGTCCATATATGTCATCTGTGATATAGAGATCTACATATATGGATGATTCTGAAAATTTTGAGTTACCTTATTTATGTCTACCACATTCTTATGGATAATTTCGAAGGTCTTAATCAATTGAAATTGTCAGATAATATATGAATGTAGGAAAATAGGAACAACTGAACAAGTATATACATCATGGATGAGTAATTTATTTATTTTTGTTATCAAAACAATTATTAAAAAGCATGGCTCTAGTTTGTTGAAAGAGATGGGCCAATTTTATATTTACCATTTCGCAATCATCCTACCCACTCCCAGCCCACTTGCTTTGTATGAGTCAAAACTACTTTTGACTTTTTCAATGATTAAGATGTTGTTTATCAAATTCATTTTTTTACTTGTTTATCAAATTCATTTTTTTTTTTTTTTTTTTTTTTTTTTTTACACTTTGTTTATTAAGAGGGTCTTAGTCTAAATTTAATTTGTACATGAGAATCTGATACATGGTTGAAAAGTCTGAATCTGATTTCATGTTAATCTGAAAAATGATTTAAAATTCTGAATCTGACTCAAAGAAAACTCTCTATGTTTTGTAAAAATATCTGAATGTGTTAAACTATCGATTTTTACAATTCAAATATTAACAATTGCATCAACGCGAGAAATAAACTTTATTAAAAAAAAAATAATACTCAGTTTCATAGTTAGAATTATTTTTAACAAAACACAATTTCATGTGTGCTAAAAAAATAATAAAATAAAATAAAAAAAACGAGTTGGGTTTAGATTGAATTTTTCAAAATGATTAACTAATTGAGTTAAGTTGGAGTTAAATATATGAGTTTGTTAAACCAAAGCCTCCAATTTAAATTAAATAGGAATGGTCACTTAATTATTATTATGTTTTACATTCTTTATCTAGCAAAAAATACGTAATGATTCCAATTAATCATACTTTTAATACGAAAGACAAAATTGAAACAAGACAAAAAAAACATAAAAAAACTCAAATAAAAAGATCATAACCAAACCCAAGAAAATTAACAACAAAAAAAGGTAAGCAAAAAATAAGAGACATTAAGAAGTCTTAAGATATCCTTTCCCATCTAGTTCAACATTAAGTTTATGCCTCTTACTATCTCTTAACAGTTAGAAAAAAATAAACTCTCTTAATACTAACTGTCTCTTAATGACATAAAAAAACAAACACTTTTTTGGCCAAACGTCTAACCTCGTCTGAATAAATTAGATTAAAAAAACTGTTAACAGATATTTTTAAAAGAAATTTTCAAAAAAAAGATATTTTTAAAAGAACACCTCTGTACTGAAGTTTGTTTTTCTTACCAACATATTAAATGTAAGTTATTAAAAGTAGCAAGGGAGATGATTATCCAGATTTAAAGCAAGGGAGATGATTATCCATATTTAAATGCTTTCTTTGTATGTATTATTATATAGTGCATTATGCGTTCTCTTTACTCAAATTAACCTGACTAAAGGATCATTTTATTGTACTATATTTTGAATGAGTTAACACGTAAATGAAAAACCAATAATCATATGAAGACAAAAAAGAATCATATATAGAACAACATCGTGAAAGAGATATGTTCACTTTATGCCAACCTTAACCAACGAGTTTAACCCATCTCCCATTTTAGGTACACCTTTACTTAGTGCAATGGAAAAATTATTGCATATCATTTTCAGCTTTTCTATTTATAGAATATGATAGCTTTTTTACCACTAAAAATCCAAATGCATGTAGTCCGTATAACATACAAGTTATACTACGTATATGATAGTGAGTGTATTATTATCCATATACAAATATATACATGTAATCCTTTTATGTTAGTTATTTTCATAATATAGTTGTACTTGTTATTAATATTATTAGAATCCTCAAGTTGAGATCATATAAGAAGGCCTTTGTTTTAGAATAAAAAAATGTCAAAGAATTCAGTTTACGGATCGATTATTTTCTAGGTGAGACGACATGAGTCATATTAATCTAAGCTAGCAAAAATCATAGCAGTCATATTTAGTTCATATAAATCTAAACGGAAATCAAAATATTCATCTTTGCAAAGATGAGTTTCATGACTTCAGTCTCATTGTGTTGTAACTTGTACCGCTCAGTTCTCCAGTTGAAATTGAAGAGTAAAGGAAATGAAATGAAAAGTTTTTTGTGTTATTGAGCTTTATTTAAGAGGGGAAAGAGAATCGGTAAAGAAAATGAGAAGAAGATTTGATAGTGAAATCTTCCTCCCACTTTTGGACGGAAAGAGAAAGAAAACGAAATTGAAACTTAAGAACTGAGCGGTAAGTTTACTGACTCTGTCACTTCGTAAATTACACATAATATATATTGATATTCCAACTTCAATAAATAAATTTGAACGACGGGACCATCAAGTTGATTTACAAACATGATAATGGACTAGAAGGGTACCCGCCCAATGCGGCGACGGGTACCTTGTGACCATTTTTATTAGGGGTGGCAATTTTTGACCCGACACGAAACCCGACCTGAAACCGACACGAAAATTAACAGGTTCGGGTTGAGTTAAATAGATTTTGGGTCAGGTTTGGGTCGACCCATCTAAACCGTTTATTAAACAGGTCAAGTTCGGGTTGGGAATAAATTAAGTGGGTCGACCCGTCAACCCGTTTAAGATTTTTTTCTTAAATTAAAAAATAATTATATTTTATTATACAGGTTAAATGGGTTAAACGAGTCGACCCGCAAACCCGTTTAACATGTTTAACTCGTGTAATGTGGCAACTTTTATATAAAAAATAGGTTAAATGGGTCAATCCGAAACCCATTTAACCTATTCAACCCGTGTCACCTATTTAACCCGCCAACCCAAGTATATATACGGGTTAAATGGGTTAGGTTCGGGTTATGTGTAAACAGGTTAGGGTTGATATAGCTGACCCGATGATTTAAATGGGTCAGGTTTGGGTTGGGGTTTTCTGACCCGCCAACCTGACAACCCGAATCCGACCCGAATTGCCACCCCTAATTTTTATAGTGAAATACATTTTTTTTTTCCAACCATTACATAACAATTCAAATACATTTAAAAACATTACAAATAAAAATTGAAATATAACTTAAAAACATTTACCCAGTGTGTTTAGTATTGGTGTTTTTAGGTTTGCTTATTTATAACTGAGGTTTGGCTATTACAAGTTTGGTTGAAATGGACAGTATAAATATTCGAACGCAGTTACAAGTCGACACTTAAATACATTTAATTTTCACGATTTTACAATTATAATTTTTTAATAGCAAAATTAATACATTTAACTTTGGGATGAAACCTCTTTATATTTAACTTTCTTTTTGTGGAAATGTTTTTGGTCTTATTTTTTTAAGACTTCTAAATTTAGATGTTTTAAATACGGTAGTAAAGATTATACGAACGATTTGACAACACATACTAATGGACACCTTCGTGTCATATACATACCTAACTTCCAAAACTTAATTTGGATTCTAGGAAAAACACTTTGCAAATTTATTGTTTTTCACGTATAATTAGTTTTCTAATAATACTACAAGCTAGCACTTGTAAGCTAATCTATTATTTGTCAAAAATTAAATGTGTGGATTCGTGAGTCCTTTTTCGTAAGTCTCTGTTTATCACTTGTATTTTTAATACACAAGTTAGATGATCCCTGATAATCGTACTAAATAACTTTGACGTCTTAAGTTAACGTTTACATAAAAGCATTAGAATAGCACTTTTAAGACTTAAGACGATCACATAACGTGATTACCAAAAGAAGTTTTAAAGTACAAAAAAAACCGAGTAAATGTTTGATAACAAATATCATCCATCAAAGCTAATTTTGCTAAAAAGCTCTTGTACTTCGTAGATTAATAGTTTCAGTCCTATTTGGAAAAATATTTACACTGAGATGTTCCGCAGCTTATCCAGCTATATACACATTAAGTCCCTGATCTTTCAACTTAAACTCATTCTTACCCCCTCTAAAACTCCCTACTTTACAATCACATTTCTGAGTCAACTCATTTGTCAGATCAAATATACTTATATTAACTGGGACCCCAACAGTTCATGTACATCACTTGCCGGAGAGAATCATCAGACTGGTTCCTTCTTTGTTCTCCACTAACATCGGAACCAAGTACGCCGGAAAGTGGTCGGAGGTCAGCAGCATCAGCCCCAGTGACTGAGGAAGTGAAGGCTTTCTTGCCATGCTGAATGGTGTTGATGCCTGACTTTAGTTTATGTCCTTGATCAGTGTGGCCATTAGCGACGGCCACACCTGCTGTCATAAATACTCGGCTCATGAAACTCATATTTGTTTACAAAGTTTTTTTATAAAGTTTCTCGACTAGTGTTGTATAGATTGTGAAATGAAAAAGTATGAATTAGGGTTACTATATATAGACTAAAAAGTAGGTTAGTGGTTTTAAACAAGAAACCAAGTGGTTTTTAAAAACAAGAAACCAAAAGTGGTATGGAAAGGAAAAGAGATAAAGTGGATATGTCGACATGTTCTAGATGCATATATTTCTCGTGTGATATATCGTGACAAGTTATTAAAAAATCGAGATATTATTAAACGGAAAGGAAAAGACTAGGAACTTACCGTTATATATTGAAGACCCTTCAATAATTGAGGAATCTAGTTTAAAATAATCCATGCTCTTTTAATTATTCTTTTATAAGCAAATTTCTCGGATCTTTCGTAAACATAAACACCCGTTCAAAAATGAATTAATAAGGTTTCTTAGGCTTGCTAAAAAAAAGTTTCATAGAAATCGTATCTATTTTTTTGTCTTGACTAATTTACAGTTTTGAGTCATCGACCCATGCAAGTAATTAGATTCATGCATGTGTTTCAGATTGATCATTTTTAGTTGAGAAAACTTGCATGGGACAAAATAAACTTGTATAGTATCAACTAATTTGAATAGAAGATACAGAAACTGAGAAGAGTGGATAGAGTCATGGAGACGATGGCATGGGGTGCACGTGAGTGAGGTAGACACTTTATCGAGTCATTAACCAACGTATAGGGATGAGAACAAATGACACTTCACGTGCCATATATGTAGACGTGTTGATGAGTTGATGCGCCATAAAAATTTCGAAAGTTATTAATTAAACCATGAAATTTGGAAATATTTTTTACTAGGAAAAGCTCAATCCGTAGGATGCATGTTCAAGCATCCTGATCAGTTGAAAAAACCTTTTCACAATATTATGGTCTAAACAAAGTAATCGATTTTGTTTTCTTTAATAATTAATGATCACGACAACTGGTACTAGATGATACCTCCCCTTCTTGCCTCCACATGGTAAACAAATATATTAAATCGGATTTGTGAGCATAAAGTAATGGTATTATCATGTACCCAAAGTCTTAAACGTACATATAATATTAGCCCAACTTGCATATAATTGTGTTCACTAGTAGTTGTATAATACATAATTAATTATAATATTGTTCCTTGTTAAAGCCAAATCTTCTTCCACTTTGTCCCCCTTTCTTGCTTTGCCAACAAGGAGTATCATATTTTGACGCATTATTGTGATGAAGTGCTATTTATTTATCGCATAAACACCAATACATTCTTAACTTAAGTGCATGCTTCACCACAGAATCTTACCGAAACTGTAATCCTGTCTAGCACCATTGCACCAACATATATATATGTTCAAATAAAAATCGAACAGTTTCTTGCATATACTTTATTTTAACAAAGTTTCTTACATTTACTTACTGCAACATGTTTTGGCCCGTTTTTACTAGACCCCATTTCGCATGTTGTACTTTACTGTTGATCTAACCACCAGGGACACATTTCTAGCTACTTGTTACTTTTTCAAAAAAAATCCCAGTTTGCGTTTGTGCTTCTCAGGTTTTACTTTGAGCAATAGAACGCTCGCACAAGGATTAATACAATATTCTTTTAACAAGATTAATTTTCTTGTTCTGTTACTAGTATTATCGTTGTTACTAGTTATAGTTAAATAAAAGTTACCTATATATTTTACCCTCAGTTTGTCACCATGGAAAAATCCAACTGCAACCTCTGGTGACCCATCATTTAATATTCTTATGCAAATTATGAAATTATTGTTGCATATCAGCCATTCAGCCTTCAACAAACAACACGTATGCACATAGCACGTGAGGCCTTAGCCATTACTGTTCCCTTGTCTTACCACCATGAAACGGGGGAGTATTAATCAAAGTTTGATGGTAAATTTAACGAACTTATAAATTTCTCAATGCATATAAACTATAGTTTTAAAGTTGACGCATAGCTTTAAAGAATTTATTGTTTTCACAATACAAGATGATATTTCAAATGCTTGAAAAATGTGTAAGGTGAGATAATTAGTGTATAATTGTATCTAGGGATGTAAACGAACTGAACGTCCAGTGAACATTATGAACTGTTCGCTAAAAAGTTCGTTTATGTTCATTCGTTTATTAAATGAACGAAGATGAACAATATTTTACGTTCGTTTAGTTAAATGAAAAAACATGAACAAAAGTCTCGTTCGTTCATTTATGTTCGTGAACGTCCGATTAGGCGTTCATTAAAGTTAGTTTATGTTTATTTATCTAATTATGTTAATATATTATATCTTTTAATTTTATAATTTTAAAAATTAGTTTGTTTAAACATAGCAACACTTATAAAACAATATATTGTAAAGAATTCAATAAAGTTTATGTTTGTTTGTCTTTTTTCATTTATGTTCGTTTAGCTGTCGTTTAGTGTGTTAATGAACGAACATAAACGAACATGAACAATTCATTTTCTTAATAAACGAACATGAACAAGAAAATTCGTTCATTTAAACGTCCGTGTCCGTTTATTTGTCCGGTTAAAATTAAATGAACGAACATGAACAGGGCTAAGTTTGTGTTCGTCCGGTTCATTTACAGCCCTAAGCCCCTAATTGTATCTTATATTTATATTCATAGACTTAAGATCTCGGTGACACATGTATATGGTGTTTAACGTCGCATGTGATATCCATCACCGTTCTTCCTTAATTCGTAACAAAGAGTGTGGGCCATTAAGATTGAAAAACTTGGCTATTGGTTATAGGGCGTGCTTATTGGGTTCGGTATGATGAGTCATGTTGGTAGTATGCGTCCCTACTTTAACTGCGGTCAATTCTCATAGGGATGGCTACGCCTAAGGGCTAGAAAAACCATGTAACTTGTGAGTACTTGTATCATGTTTGGTGGATAACCCGTCAACTTTTATCTTCGAGCAAGTCGTGGCTGAAAAATGAATCATCAGCGGAAGACGGGTATATATACCCGTAAACCTAATTTTTTTTTTTATTAAACTTACACAAATCTCGAGAAATATAAGAGAAAATTATCAAAAAAAATAAATAAATAAAAAAAAATAAAAAAAAAAAAAAAAAAAAAAAAAAAAAAAAAAAAAAAAACCTCTTCTCATTCTGGTCATGCTCAACTGCTAAACTCCATTTTTTTGTGACTTGCGTCCCTTGCAAGTAGACATGTGTCCCTTGCTCAACTGCTCGACTCTACCTAACTTTTGTACTTGCAAGAGACACATGTCATAAAAGAAGTGAAGTTAAACAGTTGAATATGACTAAAATGAGAAGATGATAAAAAAAGTAAGGGTGCGTTTGGTATAGTGACATGAATGACAATGGGTATGAGTTTGATAGTAGTGGTGGGTCCCTCACCTATGAAAGATCCATTCCTATCACTTTTGATGTATATGGAGTATGAATTATATTTATCATTCATTACCATAGTGGCGGACCCTCTCATCTTAAACAAACACCTTTAATTACTTTCATAGTCATAGTTCCATTCCCATAGTGGGATACCAAACGCACCCTAAAGTCTCTGTGACTAAGGGTGTTTCTTTTACATAGTTTAGTAATTTTCTCTATATTTAATAGTCACCTAAACATATTAAAAACATAGCATATTAATTATCCATTATGAATTCTAATACTTCAATGACTTATTTATAAAATTTAGTGCTTTGAAAGTCGACATTCTCCTTACCCGACAAATGTGGTTCTTTTATTACATGTATGAATATGATAATTGAGTTATTAGAAACACTCGAAATGAGTTTTAAACTTAGAGGATTCCAAATCAAGACCTCTCGTTTTTTACAAAACGCCAACTAAATTCATTTTACCAATTGCCTCTAGCCAAGGCCAAAACTATATTTTCAAACCTAGGATATTCATACTTTCAATATTACATCAAACGAAAGTATTCATATGACCATAATCCGTGTGTACGTCTTCTCTAATCAAGTAACGAGTTTACTCACTTATCGGTCAAACAAAGTCAAAGGTCACATTGCGTAATCGCATCCTTTCCCACTATGTGATATGCTTTACTTGTGATATAAAGCACTTAGCTTGTTTGCATCAAAGTGATTAGAGATAATGTTAATTGTTGGATAATCATGTATTAAGTCCTAATGACTATTTGAGTTTGTGTTATTTGGAAGATTAAATATACTTTGAATGTTTTCACTTCCCATACAATAAATGTTTTACAAACTCCCACACTTCTTACACTCCATCACACATTCACTAATCATTTATTTTGTCCGTAACATTCCAAACAAACAAATGATTTCTTCCACACTTTTATATAATCTCATTTAATTTTCTCACATTCAAAACTTCTTTCACATCTTGATATCAAGCCTAAAACCATCATTTCCTTTAACACAACACTTTCTCTACAAGCTTGGATTTAAATTTGTATTTGCGAACTCAGACCACCACATTTTCTACATTCCAAAACAATCTTATACATTCTCCTCACATTCCCAACATTCAAATTTTGAATCTGAAGTCATATAAACCTTCTCCACATCCAACCTTCATCACCTTTTCCTCATATTTCAAATTTGAAATTTGAATTTGATCCTTAGGCTCCAAACAATCACAACATACAACTTACCTTCTTATTCCATCACATGTGAAATTGGTAAGGCTCAAAATGAGCTAAGCTCGACCCTCTCAAATACTAAATGAGTCAGGATTGAGCTTTGTCGAGTTCGTACTTTGCTCGTTTACACCCCTACTGAAAGGGTAATCCAAAATGTCAATGTTTAATAGGTTTTAAGCATTGTTTTACAATTCTTGTTGCTAGTAAAGTAAAATTACAAAAATAACTGTTAAATTTTAAAGGTTTACAATTTTATTTTATTATTATTTTTTTGTTTTTTTTTTGCCTAGGTATAACATGTTTACCCATCCCCCCCCCCCCCCCCCCACCATTTATCCTTATTCGTGCAAACGTGAGGCTAAGTGTAGAGGTAATAAACATCTTCATCACTAACTCAACGCCATATCATTTTTTCACTTTACCAAGATCGCCATAAAAAAGAAGTAGTATAGCCACCAATTTCACCACTCAAACATAATCCACTTATACACAAACATACCACACAATACAAACTTAGACACACACAAAATCAACTCACTTTCTCTCTCCCCACCAACTCGGTCGATATGCATAGACAAGATTGTCCTCAAAATTGGTCACCAAAAGTATTTAACAGAGCATGCCTCTTTTGGAGCAAGCACACGATGTTTTGGTTAATACTACACCAAGTCTGAAAAAGTTGCAATAAATCGTAACTTGCTTCGTGAAATATTTCTTTTTTCATGGCAACCAAAAAAAACATTTACACCGAAAATGTAATGAAACACCAGGATTTTTTTATTGCAAAACTTATCTACACCGTAAAGGAGGGAATCCTATACACTGTATAGCCTTTACGTTGTAGAGGAAAAGCGTCACTACGTCGTATAGCCTCTACACCGCATATACTTTCTTACCTGCACTTTTTAATATTCTGAAAAATGAACTTATCTGACTATCCAAAACTTCAACTCTTGAAAACACATTTCTTTTATCATAAACATCATGTCTAAATACAAAGTTCAATTTTATTACCCGCAAAAGCGATATTTCTGTGAAAATGGGTGCTAACCCAAACACTCTTTTCTAATTTATAAACTATGAAAATACATAATATTGACCATAAACACCTGATACAGCTTTTAGAGTTTTTTAGGGCATTCCGAATCGATAAACATGAGATGGTGATGAGAAGCTCGTGACCATACGAGCTACACCATTTGACCCGCTAAACATGCCCCACATCATTAAATTATTTGGCCTCATGAAATCCCTACTTAAACACATAAACATAGCTCTGTAAGCACAAGGCTTAGTGAGTAAAACGAGGCTATACTAACTAAAACTAAATGTTAATCACTCTATCGCGAACTGAATACTGAGCTATGCTAAACTGAACCCATATACATAGGGTATTCTGTCTAAGCTGAAACTGAGTTCTAGTCACTGTATCGTGAACTAATATTTGAACTATGTTATTGATTGAGGAAAAAGCAGTCAACTAAAGTCAACCACGGATGTGGTCAACCAAGTCAAACTCCTTAGGCTCAATACTCCGCGGAATATAGTGTTTCCCCGGGTCGTTATGTCCCGAAGAGGTGTGGATTGTATTCAAACGGGTTTGTGATTGATTAAACTAAGGAATCTACAAGGAAATAGCTTAAATAAGCTATATGAACAAGACTGTGAAATCAGAAAAACCAGAAACGTTTAAAACCTAAAACGCGTACGTTTACATTTTAAATAACGTAAACGTACAAAATAAAACGTGAAAATTGAAATCTGAAAATCCCCAGGGGGTGAAAATGACTTTTTTACAAACCTAAGGATGAAAGAAAATTCTTAGAAAAAGAAAATAAATTTTTACACTATTTAATTATTTATTATTAATTAATTTCTAATTATTAATTACTTAACTAATTTTAATTAATTTAAATTATTAAAAATAACAAACTAACTTAGAAAATTAAGAAAAATTTTACAAATCTAATTAACCATCACAGGAATCCTAAAAAATTATAAAAAGTTTATAAAAATTATTTTTAAACTAATTTACTAATTATTATTCTAAATATTAATTAACAACTAATTAAACTAATTAAATTACAAAAACTACAATATGAACAGTAAAAATTCTATAAAGATTCCTAAAATTATATTATATTATATAAAGGCTAGAAAAAATATAAAAACTAGGTCTTACTTAATAAAAACTAATTTTTCTATTTAATACTTAATTATTAATTAATTATTAATTAAACTAATATTAAATCTAATAAATACTAAATGACAAAATAAAAATCTAAGAAAATTACTAAAATTACTTTAATATAAAAGGAATTTAAGAAAAATATAAAAATGCTAAGTGGTTAACAAAAATCTAAAAAGGAAAATTAAAATATAAATAAAATTAAATAGAAACTATCACTTATAATTAAATTGATTTTTGTGGATTTTTATTTTACAAAACTATTTTAATACTAAAAAAAAACTAACTTTTACAAAAATGATTTTTTTGGAAATAAAAAATAAGCACTGTGGATGCTTATTTGTACCACAGTTGACTTTTTTTGACCAAGTAAGGAAATAAGCTCAAATGAGCTTAAGTGGGTCCCACTATGGGTGATTCTGGTTCAAATGAGTTGTGTGGACACGTTTAAGTAAGAATCAAACAAATAAGTCATCAGAATAAGCCAAGGGATCAGAATAAGCCATTGGTTTGCTTATATGAACACTGAAAAGGGGACAAGTTTTGAGGGCAATTCCAATTGGGGTCCACTGACCCTAAGCTCAAATGAATGCTCAATCAAGCAAGGTGGCCAGGGGGTTGAAAGGAACCAAGTTGGGCCTGTGGGACCCACTGTGGTGGCCAGAAACCACCACCAAAGATGGTGGTGTGGTGTTGACCTGCTGATGCAGGGGGTCAGCTCAGCCTGCAGCTGACTTTGGAGGGCTGTGGGGTCCACAGCAAAATTCACAAAAATGAGGGGATGCAAGGATCTTAAAGTAGAGCTGGGAGACTACATATTATGAAAAGCTCAAGCTCTAAATCCTAATACAAAATTCTACAAAAATCCCACAAGATTTGGAATTTCCTGAAAAATGACAATTTGACTTTTTGACAAAAACTTAAACTTTGACTAAAATGAGCTTTTGATAAATCCTACAAGCTAAGAAACACGTAATAAGGTATTTTAAAGCTAATATAAGCTAAAGATATAAGAAAAGAGGTCAATGTGGGGGGTTATGGATCTCACAGCCCCAACAATTAACAGATAAGCAAGAGTGGTAGTGATTTTGACTTTTTTTCCAAACAACAAACTGATTTTATGTTGTATATAACCTATTAGGACCTAATGTGGTATGTCTAGACAACACTTAACCACTAAACACCACAAATGCATAGGGTACTCTCCTGTGCCAAACACCCCTTAAGCTTACTGATTTAAAAGATTTGAGAGGCAAATGTGGACTATAAACCATGAAACTGAATCTAACACTTTTACTAACATTTAATAATCATAACAATCTGAATTGCACAACAACTAAAACATACAAACAGTAAATGCAAAAAATGAAATTGCTTACAATGGTATACAATCTGAGATAGGTGACCAGGTTACCAAACCACAATCCTATTACTCCCCCTAGGAGTTCTAAACCATAAAAATTCACAATCCACAAGCTTCCTGCCCTTCTTCTTCCTTAACACAGACTTTTTGATTTTTTATTTATTATTCCTGAATTTTGAACATTTTTAGATAAGTGCTTAGAAACTGATTAAGTAGTTAAAGAAAGCTTATTGATATCTTCTATGGACTTAGTGATCACTAAACAACAGACTTTGACAATATGAAACTCAAAATGAAATTTTTAACTAAAAATTGAGATAACAAAGAACTTTTAAATTGTTACTGAGGAAAGTTGAATTACAATTAACAATACTTAATACATGATCTTTTAAACTAAAAGTTACATTGAAAAGGAGAAGTTACACTAAAAACTATTTTTACCTAAAACTAAGCTAGCTAATTACCCCTCCTTCTTCACTTTTTCTTCATTTAAATAAGTCTTGGGATGTTGCTTTGACTTTCCCACACCTGTTCTCAGCCATTGGATGACTTGGATTGATCCCAACCCTTGAATCTCTTTTTGGCGGGAAAAAGGAAAAGGCAGGCTGCGTGGAGTTGGTGAGGTGGGTGAAGTATTATTAATGAGGAGGGGACATGAGAGGGTGAGGTTGAGTGTTTGGTGGAAAAATGGATGAGGGGGTGGACAAAATTACAGGTTATTAGGGGTGTTAATGGTGGAGGGAAAAGGGGGTTAGTGGTGAACAGTGGTCGGTTTTGAAGTTTGACTGGGTTTGACCCCAGGTTTATTACTAAAGGGTAGAAGTGGGCCGGTGGTGTGTTGGGCTTGGGGTATATGTGGATCAGGTTTAGGTTTTTGGGTGGATTTGGTGTTTTGGGATTATAATACAAAAAAGGGTCCATTAGGTTTTTAATATTTCACAAGGACCAATAGTGTAAATCTGAAATTCCAAAGGGCTGATTTTTCCAAACTTGTCACAAGGGTAAAATATGCCAACTTTCAATAGTCCAAGGTTTAAAAATATAATTTTTCACTATTGGTCCTTCAGGGACTAAAATTGCAAATTATTGAAACTTGAGGGACCAAAATGTACTTTTCTCTAAACTTTTCATCCAAGGACCATTTCTGCCAACTTTTGATTTTTCAAAGACTTTTTTTGACTTTTCCATCCAAAATATTTCCCAGGGACCAAATTTGACAAAATTGAAACTCCAGGGACTAATTTTGTAATTTCTTAAAACTTTTCCAATTTTTCACCAAAGGACTAAATATGTCAACTTATGATTTTAAAAGGACCTTTGGTGAATTTTCTTTCCAAATAAGTGCTCAGGGACTATTTTTGCCAATTTTTGAAAGTTGGGTGACTGAAACTGTCAGTTTTGCAAACTTTGTACGTTTTTCATCTGTTTTAACTCATTTTGCATCTAAAACATATAAAACACAATTTTAAAAATTTTTTAGTAATTTGATACATTTCTGAGTGTTTTTGTATATTTTGCAGTTCAGATTTGACCAAAAATGATGAGTGTTTGAGCACTCATCAATCACCCACACTAAACTATTGCTAGTCCCTAGCAATAAACTGTTTTGAAAATTTAATGGATTTTAATCTCTTTACCAAAAGCCATCACTTCTGGAGTAGCCAGATGTATCGATTCAAGTATGAACTATGGTCCACCTGATAACCATGTGTTTTTGAGCAAACCACCAGCTTTCAACGGTTTTGATTTGTCTTTACCAAGAGCCGTTTGCTCCTGGACTAGCCAACTCTTGATGGACCTAGTCAACATCTTGGTGAGTTGATTACCAATTATCGTTTTTCCACTGCCTTTACCACAAGCCATAATCTTGCGGGCTAGTCAACTCATTCACTTTTTAG
Source organism: Artemisia argyi (assembly GCA_030686995.1). Lineage (NCBI taxonomy): Eukaryota > Viridiplantae > Streptophyta > Magnoliopsida > Asterales > Asteraceae > Artemisia > Artemisia argyi. The sequence goes on along the minus strand of CM060697.1, from coordinate 159,474,241 downwards.
GATATGGCGAGCTGATATACCATACAATTTTGGGCAAATTGCAAGCCGTCAACGGATTTGATGTATCTTTACCAAGAGCCGTTTGCTCCTGGATTAGCCAATCCTTTTGTCGTTTAGACATGGTAGACTGATAACCACAAAAATTTTGAAACTCAAGTGAAAAATTTTTAAAATTTTTGAGATTTTGGCCAAAAACGGGGGTACTAAATAGTAAAATGTGATAAAATTCGCTAGAATACCCCCCCCCCCCCCCACCCACACTTAGAATGAATATTGTCCTCAATATTCAAAGTCCCGGCTATTATGCCGACATTTTGAACGTAAAAGGGCAACATTACAGGCTAAATGTGGAAACACCAGTTTGTATTTCACTTTATTTGTAACCACAGTAGGGGTAATTCCCCCACACTTAGGGTGAAAACCCGAAGTACATGCTACTGTTTTTGTTTACCGAGTCGCTAGCTTGACTCGACCCCGAATTCATTGGTTCTTGGGGAAGCATGATGTGGAAGAAACAATCTCAATCGGACTTTCATTCAAGATGTTTGGACAAACATTTGAAGCACGTGAAAGTTCCACACCGATGAGATATAATCCCGGCTCAAAAGAATGATACATGAAAATTTCGGGGTCAAAGATGGTATCTTCATTCCTGAAGGAGTGAAGAAGAGAGGAAGGCACCGTGAAGGTCATGAGAATAATCATGAAAGGATGTTCATCCTCAAGATCAGGTTTAGCTTCCTGAATTTGGATTTTGTCGGGTAAGCTCTGTGGAAAACTAGAAGGGGGGTTGAATAGTTTACCGCTTTTTAATGTCATATTTAACTTGAATATCTTTTACGTTTGCTTAAAGATATAAACACAGCATTATATGATTGATTCTTTGAAAAGCTTTTTATGTAAATAACAATTCTAACTTTACTAGTTTCATACATTGAAAAGCTTTGCTTGTGATGATCCTAACTTTGCTTGTTTAGTTATTTGAAAAGCTTTACTTTTGTTTGAAGATACAACATGTAATAAGTAAAGATAAAGAAAGAAACGATCAAACCACAACACGATTGTTTATCGTGGTTCGGCTACAAGGACTCTTTTTCCTTGCCCTACATCCACGCCCCGAGTTTCCAACTCGAGAGTTATAAGCACTAATCAACAAGCTCCTTTCACCGGCGGAGAAAACCTTTACAACGTCGCTTACACTTTTACCGACACTAAGCTAGATGTCGAGTTCTTTTACACGGGTACAACCACTCCCATCGTCGCTTACACTTTTACCGACACTAAGTTAGATGTCGAGTTCTTTACCAAGGGTACAACCACTCCCGTTAGTTCTTTTACAAGGGTACAACAACTCTCGACACACTACGTATTTTGAGGCCTAAAATACTAACCAATCACTTCTACATACATGACACAAATAAAGCATAAACTACCAAAGCTTATGCATGACCAAGCTACCAAGACTTGCCACTTTAGAGTTGAAGCTTGTAACTTCTTGAATGATCTTGTGAAGACCCTTGCTACATAAGAGAATCACACAAATCAAAATGTTATCGAGTTAGTTGAGAGAGTATGTGAAAATATGTCCTAAAGGGGTGACTCAAAACTAACAAATGGTTTGGTATTTATAGCAAAGCATTCTGCAGGTCTGGCGGATCAGGCGGACCCCTCAGAAGGGTTCCGCCCGTGTATCCCCAGGGTACCGCCAGGCTTGCAGTTGGTTTTTGCAATAAATCTTTCAAACCAAACAAGGTCACATCACATTACTTCTAGTCAAACACAAGACTTGTAAGAAAGCATAAGGTTAGTCAAACACTCTTTCTTACCATAAATGTATATGGACAAAGCTTACCCTAAATGTGATGTGACATTACTATTTTAAGAAATAAATGTGATGTGACAAGACACTTTCTAATTTAAGAAATAAAAACAATGTTTGTTTAAAAGGAAATGTAAACCTTAGTTAAACAAGACTTAAACACTTAAAGTGATGATTTACTTATAGCTAAACTTCATACTTTGTCATTAACAAAACTTAGCAAAGATCGTAAAATATAAATAACGTTTTTAGGCGATATTTGTATTAACAAGCTCTTAGGGTTAGAAAACATTCCGGGAGGGAGGGTGGGATAATTTGTCATAGAAATACAAATTCTCATGATTGAGAATCTTTCCCCCCCGATCATGATGTTTCTTGCCATCATACTCCGGAGGAGTCATGATAAGGTGATCAATGATGGGCTCAGAAGATATTTCATCAACATCACTGATGTCTCCATAAGATAAAGAATTTTCATAAGTGTTTGAATCACTAAGCCCGGTGTTGAGATAGGAATTGAGTGATGGATCATCATTCAATAAGCTTTCAAGGAAAAGAATATCCCCCTCAAAATCAAGATAGTTATCATCAACTTCATACGAAGTTGAACTATCTAGGGCAAGGAATGCTTCGACTTCTTCCAGATCATCTTTGAAATCAAAGAGATCATCATCACTTCCCGATGGAAGTGGATTGGTGTGAGTGAGTTCATCGGCGAACTCCTCGAGAAAAAGTCAACATTAGAGTGGGGAAGGGATGCATCAACATACTCAATGTCTCCATAAGATAAACAATCATCACTGGAAACAGAGACACTCTCAATTTGATCATTTGGATTATCAGGGGGTGAAGGAATATCACACACTTGATCAAAAGTTCCCTGTGACTCTCTCGGGATTGGGACAAGGATCTCAACACTAGACTTTATTAATTCGTCCGATTCCTTATTAGGAACAGTGCTAAGATGCTCATCCCCCATGTTTAGAGAGTGAGTGTGAACTTCGGGTGTGATAACAACAGACTGAGGGAGTGGAGAGGAGCTAGCATTCATGGATTGTACGAATTCCATTTGATCTTTTGCTAGTAATTTCTCTGTCTCATTATTTTCTCCCTGATTTTCAATGGGAGGAATCACAAATGATGAATCTGACGAACCCTTATAAAATTGAAGGATATCAAGGGTGTCATCATTATCACTATCATCATCGCAGTCTAGAAGAGCAGCTTTACGAAATTTGGCACGTGTTATAGCTGCTTGTTCTAAGACTAGCATTTCTTCCATGCTCAATTCGTTTCTAGCATCTCGTTCTTCAGCAAGTAATTCTGCCATAGATTTCTCACGAGAGTCTCGAAACGATGTAGTAACCAACTCCTCCTTAAGTTCTTTCAATATATCAAGAGCCTTTAGTAAAAGGCCTTGCTCAGTATCATGAGGAGTTGTGTGAATCATTTGGTACTGTGGAGGTGGGTCTGAAAACGAATAGTCGTAATTGTTACAAGGAAATGAATTCCTTGTTTGACAATCCGAGCTCGAGTGTGGACCTCCATAGTACTCACAACAGTAAAACTGATGTGGCTGTGGGTGGTATGTGCTAGAGTCATAATTGTTATCAGGAAACTGCTCATAGACAAGCTTGTTTCCCGCGTGTTTCCCGATCGACAATCAGAGTTGTAGTGTGAACCACCACAATACTCACAACAGTAAAACTGCTGAGTCTCATGGTGTGGTAGCTGGTGGAATGAATCAGTGGTGTCATGGTAGGAATAAGGATTTTGGTTATAGACAGACCCGTTTCCTGACCCTACCATGCCTTAGCTGGGGCAATTACCACCATTGTGAGAACTACCACACCATTGGCAAATAAGAAGGTGTGGATGAGACATAGAAATAATCAAAAGGTTTGGGAGGGTACAGAATGAAGAATCAAAGATGTGAGAGGGTAAAGGAGAAGATTTTAGGATTTTTGGAAAGACATTTTATATAAATGAGAAAGAAAATCTTTTTGTGTTTTTTGTGTTCGTTGAAAACTGATTTAAAAATGTTTTCGGGAACAGTTTTGTTTTTATATGAAAATAAGAAGAGAATATGAACAAGGGTGGTAAATATACAATGGATGTATATCCCGATTCACTAATACGCAAAAACGTTTAGAATAGCGCGCACACCTCCCCGGCAGCGGCGCCAAATTTTGATTGAGGCAAAAGCAGTCAACTAAAGTCAACCACGGATGTGGTCAACCAAGTCAAACTCCTTAGGCTCAATACTCCGCGGAATATAGTGTTTCCCTGGGTCTTTATGTCCCGACTAGGTGTGGATTGTATTCAAACGGGTTTGTGATTGATTAAACTAAGGAATCTACAAAGAAATAGCTTAAATAAGCTATATGAACAAGACTGTGAAATCAGAAAACCAGAAACGTTTAAAAGCTAAAACGCGTACGTTTACATTTTAAATAACGTAAACGTACAAAATAAAACGTGAAAACTGAAATCTGAAAACCCCCAGAGGGTGAAAATGACTTTTTTACAAACCTAAGGATGAAAGAAAATTTTTAGAAAAATAAAATAAATTTTGGCACAATTTAATTATTTGTTATTAATTAAGTATTAATTATTAATTACTTAACTAATTTTAATTAATTTAAATTATTAAAAATAACAAACTAACTTAGAAAATTAAAAAAAAAAAATTTACAAATCTAATTAACCATCACAGGAATCCTAAAAAATTATAGAAAGTTTATAAAAATTATTTTTAAACAAATTTACTAATTATTATTCTAAATATTAATTAACAACTAATTAAACTAATTAAATTATAAAAACTACAAGATGAACAGTAAAAATTCTAGAAAAATTCCTAAAATTATATTATATTATATAAAGGCTATTAAAAATATAAAAAATAGGTCTTACTTAATAAAAACTAATTTTGCTATTTAATAATTAATTATTAATTAATTATTAATTAAACTAATATTAAATCTAATAAATACTAAATGACAAAATAAAAATATGAGAAAATTAATAAAATTACTTTAATATAAAAGGAATTTAAGAAAAATATAAAAATGCTAAGTGCTTAACAAAAATCTAAAAAGGAAAATTAAAATATAAATAAAATTAAATAGAAACTATCACTTATAATTAAATTGATTTTTGTGGATTTTTCTTTTACAAAACTATTTTAATACTAAAAACAACTAACTTTTACAAAAACAATTTTTTTGGAAATCAAAAATAAGCACTGTGGATGCTTATTTGCACCACAGTTGACTTTCTTTGACCAAGTAAGGAAATAAGCTCAAATGAACTTAAGTGGGACCCACTATGGGTGATTCTGGTTCAAATGAGTTGTGTGGACATGTTTAAGTAAGAATCAAACAAATAAGTCATCAGAATAAGCCAAGGGATCAGAATAAGCCATTGGTTAGCTTATATGAACACTGAAAAGGGGACAAACTTTGAGGGCAATTCCAAGTGGGGTCCACTGACCCAAGCTCAAATGAATGCTCAATCAAGCAAGGTGGCCAGGGGGGTTGAAAGGAACAAAGTGGGGCCTGTGGGACCCACTGTGGTGGCCAGAAACCACCACCAAAGATGGTGGTGTGGTGGTGACCTGCTGATGCAGGGGGTTAGCTCAGCCTACAGCTGACTTTGGCGGGCTGTGGGGTCCACAAAAAAATTCACAAAAATGAGGGGATGCAAGGATCTTAAAGTAGAGCTGGGAGACTACATATTATGAAAAGCTCAAGCTCTAAATCCTAATACAAAATTCTACAAAAATCCCACAAGATTTGGAATTTCCTTAAAAATGACAATTTGACTTTTTGACAAAAACTTAAACTTTGACTAAAATGAGCTTTTGATAAATCCTACAAGCTAAGAAACATGTAATAAGGTATTTTAAAGCTAATATAAGCTAAAGATATAAGATAAGAGCTTAATGTGGGGGGTTATGGATCTCACAGCCCCAACAGTTAACAGATAAGCAAGAGTGGTGGTGATTTTGACTTTTTTTCCAAACAACAAACTGATTTTATGTTGTATATAACCTATTAGGACCTAATGTGGTATGTCTAGACAACACTTAACCACTAAACACCACAAATGCACAGGGTACTCCCCTGTGCCAAACACCCCTTAAGCTTACTGATTTAAAAGATTTGAGAGGCAAATGTGGACTATAAACCATGAAACTGAATCTAACACTTTTACTAACATTTAATAATCATAACAATCTGAATTGCACAACAACTAAAACATACAAACAGTAAATGCAAAAAATGAAATTGCTTACAATGGTATACAATCTGAGATAGGTGACCAGGTTACCAAACCACAATCCTATTACTCCCCCTAGGAGTTCTAAACCATAAAAATTCACAATCCACAAGCTTCCTGCCCTTCTTCTTCCTTAACACAGACTTTTTGATTTTTTATTTATTATTCTTGAATTTTGAACATTTTTAGATAAGTGCTTAGAAACTGATTAAGTAGTTAAAGAAAGCTTATGAAAGCTTATTGATATCTTCTATGGACTTAGTGATCACTAAACAACAGACTTTGACAATATGAAACTCAAAATGAAATTTTTAACTAAAAATTGAGACAAATGATGAGATAACAAAGAACTTTTAAATTGTTACTGAGGAAAGTTGAATTACAATTAACAATACTTAATACATGATCTTTTAAACTAAAAGTTACATTGAAAAGGAAAAGTTACACTAAAAACTATTTTTACCTAAAACTAAGCTAGCTAATTACCCCTCCTTCTTCACTTTTTCTTCATTTAAATAAGTCTTGGGATGTTGCTTTGACTTTCCCACACCTGTTCTCAGCCATTGGATGACTTGGATTGATCCCAACCCTTGAATCTCTTTTTGGCCGCAAAAAGGAAAAGGCAAGCTGAGTGGAGTTGGTGAGGTGCGTGAAGTATTATTAATGAGGAGGGGACATGAGAGGGTGAGGTTGAGTGTTTGGTGGAAAAATGGAGGAGGGGGTGGACAAAATTACAGGTTATTAGGGGTGTTAATGGTGGAGGGAAAAGGGGGTTAGGGGTGAACAGTGGTCAGTTTTGAAGTTTGACTGGGTTTGACCCCAGGTTTATTACTAAAGGGTGGAAGTGGGCCGGTGGTGTGTTGGGCTTGGGGTATATGTGGATCAGGTTTGGGTTTTTGGGTGGATTTGGTGTTTTGGGATTATAATACAAAAAAGGGTCCATTAGGTTTTTAATATTTCACAAGGACCAATAGTGTAAATCTGAAATTCCAAGGGGCTGATTTTTCCAAACTGCCAAACTTGTCACAAGGGTAAAATATGCCAACTTTCAATAGTCCAAGGTTTAAAAATATAATTTTTCACTTTTGGTCATTCAGGGACTAAAATTGCAAATTATTGAAACTTGAGGGACCAAAATGTACTTTTCTCCAAACTTTTCATCCAAGGACCATTTCTGCCAACTTTTGATTTTTCAAAGACTTTTGTTGACTTTTCCATCCAAAATATTTCCCAGGGACCAAATCTGACAAAATTGAAACTCCAGGGACTAATTTTGTAATTTCTCAAAACTTTTCCAATTTTTCACCAAAGGACTAAATATGACAACTTATGATTTTAAAAGGACCTTTGGTGAATTTTCTTTCCAAATAAGTGCTCAGAGACTATTTTTGCCAATTTTTGAAAGTTGGGGGACTCAAACTGCTAGTTTTGCAAACTTTGTACGTTTTTCATCTGTTTTAACTCATTTTGCATCTAAAACATATAAAACACAATTTTGAAATATTTTTAGTAATTTGATGCATTTCTGAGTGTTTTTGTATGTTTTTCAGTTCAGATTTGACCAAAAATGATGAGTGTTTGAGCACTCATCAGTTATATTAAAACTATGGGGCTACAACCAAATCCCAGGAGAAACGACTATAGGCTGCGAGTACTCATATGTTGCATTTACCCTCATGCAAGGATGAATTCCCAGGTTTCCAACGGTACTTATGATCACCCTAGTATGATCCTCTAAACTGTGTATGACTATGCACATTTGAATTGTATGCTACAATGCGCCTTTAAACTCATGTTAAACATTACTATGTTGAATGAATCGGGAGCTATACTGTAAAACGTGACTATATACTGAGTTATTACTATAACACGGCTATAACCAGCTATATCTGGAACAATTATTATAATACATGCTACTAAGACATACTATGTTAAATTTTTACTCACAATAAGTTAAGTTAAAAATTACTATTTAATTAAATTTTGACCTAATAAACAATATTCGTCAATTACATTAGTATACATAACATTTACCAGGAAACAACTGTAGCAAAACACTGTAGCAAAATCACTGTAGCTCTACAGTGTAAAGCACTCACAACGAATAGTGAAATGTACAGTATTAGCGGTCGTTAAGTACTTAACGGCCGTTAGTACTAACGACCGTTGACTTCTTTTTTTTTTTTTTAAATTTCGCCTGCAATTAGTTCTTCATCTTAGAGGTTTGTTGCAAATTTAGATGACTAACGATCGTTAAAAGCACTAACTACTTATTTGGCAAAACATCCCGCTGCAACGAGCGAGGATGCACCTCGTACACAAGCATTTAACTATAAAATTGCGACTATAACCATTTGGAGCCTCCGACTTTAACTCGCCTAGTTTTTCAATAGTTGTACAAGTATTGGAAAATGAATAACAAAGGAAGGTACTAGAAAACAAAAATCAATAACTCATCACGATATATTACCGAGAAGAACACATCTCATATTCCCATATTCGTGTCACCCCTCTATAAAAACCCCTTCACCCCATCCTTTCTTTCCTCCACAAAAACACACACAAACTAACCAAAACCACCCAAACCTTATTTCCAAAACACAAAACCTTAATCTAACCTTAACACTAACTTAAAAATATGAGCTTCCTAAACCGTGCATGGATGTCCGCAGGTGTAGCTGTCGTGAACAGCCACACAGACCAAGGCCATAAACTAAAGTCAGGCATGAAATCTTTCCAACAAGGTAAGAAAGCCTTCAGTTGCTCTAGTTCAGGAAACATTGGTTCTGATGTCGGTGGTTATGTCGGCAGTCAGGACAAAGTTAAGCAGTCCGATGATTCTCTCCGACAAGTTATGTACTTGAGCTGTTGGGGACCTAGTTAAAGTTGTCGGACAAGATTTGACTGTGATCGGAGTTACCTCGGTTAATGAGGATCGATGATGTGAGTTGATGAAAAGTAGAGGGGTGAAAATGACAAAATCTTGATGTATGAGGGTGTATATTTGTAATAGATGTATAAGTTTTGGAACTAGAACGTAAATATTTTTCCAAGACTGTTATAAAGAATGCAAGCCGCCATGGCCTACTAGCGAAAAGTCTTGTGTTTTGTAATAATAGTTTGATTATAATAATCGTTAACCACATAAATTGGACTCTTGTGATAGTGACAATTATTGTAGTTTTGTAAATATAATATCTTGATGTGTGGAAAAATGAACATGTGTGACCTATGTGTGTCCTACATAATTGAGTAAATTAAATTAAGTAGCTCACTCTAGACTTCTAGACTTCTATAATCTATACCATTTTGTTGGGACTTTTACAATTTTAATATAAATTATATTGATCGAAATAATAGAGAAGTATCTTGCGAGAAAAATTATCGAAATAAGAAAAACGAAATTTGTGGATCCATCTAAAATTATTAGTTGTGATTACATCTTATTCTTCTTATCTTAATTATGTTATTCTCATTTAACCCCAATCCTAAAATGATTACTTCTCAACAATTTCGTGCTGAACCTGGTAACGAACAAATATGCGGTCTTTCCGGAAATGTTAAAGAAAATAATTACAGTGTTCAAAGCGATATGTTAAAGTAGTGAGACGTAGACAATCAACTGTTTCAAAACCACGATGCGATCAAAGCTACGATGAGAGATACAAAGAAAGCAACATATATATAATACAATTACACAAAAGTAGGATGGTGTAATAGGACTCAAAACTAACGCGTTGGTCACCCTAAAGACGCGATATAACGTTGACTTGTCAGTTGTAATTTTAATTACCAGTACACCCGATCTAAATAAACTGCTTCAGAAACGAAATAAAATCTACTATCTCAATGAAAGAAAAATCAACTATAAAAAATTAAATGAGAAGAATTATAGACTAAAAGAAATGTCATATATGCCATGACTTAGAGTGCACGGTGTAGGTGCCTTTTGGCATGTCGTTGGCATTTTTTAGGGTGAACGGCGCCACAATTCTGCACCCCCTATCGACGTCATTCACACGTTCGTCTCTTCGTTGGTTGATTCGTGATCGTCGTTTTTTTTTTTTTTTTTTTTTTTTTCCCTGAGTGATTGAGAGTATTTTTTGTGGTGTGTTATGGGACATACATGCATTAATTACCATTATTGTGTGTTATTGTTAAGGATGGTATTTTAGTTATTAAAATACTATTGGTAGGATAATAAGTCGGTTGCACACCAATAACCGGGTTTTGAAAACCAGGTTGACCCGGGTCACTTAAAACCCGGCGGGTCTAATCGGTTAACCTATTTTATAAACTTGGTTTTTTTTAACATATTTTTTTGGCCGAAACTGTTTCAACTGGTTAACCAGGCCGGCTCGACCCGGGTTTCAAAACATTAGTTAATAGACCCAGCTCTCTTATACTCGTAACTAATTATCGGAAGGCCAAAAAGTTGCTTCCATGACGCAATAATATCTTATGTGAGAATGAAAGGAGAATCAACTACCAAAAGATGAAGTGGGGAATATTATAGATTGAAAGAATATCATATAGGTTATAACTTATAACTCACAAATAGTCGTAATATATTTTCGAAAGCAAAAGTGTTTTGTTTTTCAAGTTAGCTTATCGAATATGTTAGGCACACTGGAAAACGACTTGTATAGTCTCTCAAACATTCATAAAATTGAATAGAGTAACCAAGACACTCCATATAAAAAGGAAGTTTTATACATACCTAAAAAAGAATATGCAAGTGGGTAAACGCTACACGCTAGACAGGACGATCGTGAAGAAGAATAATATAGTCCCATCATTTATCCATTTCAAATAATACAAAAGTGCTCCATTCTTATCCTCTCTGTCTTCCATTATTTGTAATTTTATATTCCTTACTTAAAAAGCGAAATTATAAACTTGAATTACCGATATTTGTTTTGGTATACAAGTTCTCTTTATAGCTAGATTTTTTTATTTTTTCATTTTATTTTATTTATTTATTTATTATTATTATTTTTTTTTGGTAAAGAGTTAATTTATCTTGGTAAAATATATTACTCACAAGACAATGAATTACAGGAAATGTGATTGAATTCCACATTAGCTATGACCAAACACGCACCTATTGTGCTTCAAACCAAAACGCTAACATGTGATTGACAACAGTGGCGAAGCTTGGATTTTGTAAGTGGGGGGTCGGGATGTAATTTTTTTTTTCTAAGGCTATATTTCAGGTATACCGAAATTTTTGGGGGGTCGGAACCGAATATACCGAAATTTTTCTACACGAAAACTATATACCCCATACATCGCAAAAAAAATTTCGAGGGGTCGGGCGCCCCCCCCCCCCCCCCCCCCTTATGAAGCTTCGCCCCTGATTGACAAACCAATCACATGATATACAAACACCTAATCACTATTTTCTTTATAGCTAGATTTATATCTCGTTTAAGTGGTTTGATCAGTGTTAGAACTAGTTAGACTTAGCAATCGGGTCTAGATTAGTTTATATGAGTCATTTTTTTTATCTAAAGGAGTTGGCATAAGAAAAAACATTTGAAACATTGACACATCACGAGTTTCCTTGAGTCACTTATAAAATTAATGAAGAAATATGTTGGGTCTAACGGGTTTGATAGATTACCATCAACATGCATATTACAATACGTTTTCATATAAACTCATCAGGTCAGTTAGGCTGGTGGTAGTGGGTCGGAAAGAATCGGTCGACCGAATCGGTCGATCGATATTCATATCGATCATCACCACTGTGGAAAATCGATCGCCGATGATTGATATTCAATATCGATCGGTTGTGCAACCGATATTCAAGAAAGGATCGTGCCAATTTTTTGTGAAAAGTAACCGTTTATATTAAAAAAAAAACTTTTTTTTCAAAAAACATTACAACTTTTCATCCTATAAATACCAACAATCAAACCCACATTCAAACACATAATTTCAAACACAATTCAAACAAATTAATCATCAATATTCATTCACCATGTCCATGTCGTCCTACGAGTATTTGTTTGGTTCTTCGTCTTCCGACGATGACGAAGAAGTTTTTAGTGAGTTTGTTGAGGTGGCGGAGTTTACTTGCAACGCTTGGAACGCGTATCAAGCAAATCAGCCAAAACGTAAAAGAAGGTACATACCTAGGGATCATGTTACTGCACACAATCGGTTAGTGAATGCATACTTTGGCGAAAACCCGATGCACGATGACATAACATTCCGTCGACGTTTCCGAATGCGCCGAGAACTGTTCACACGAATTGTTCGAGAGGTAACCGATTATTCTACTTATTTTGAACAAACTAATGATTGTAGGGGCGTTCCTGGTATTAGCCCATTGGTCAAGTGTACCGCGGCCATTCGTCAATTGGGATACGCGGCCGTTCCAGATTCCCTTGACGAGAATCTGGCAATAGCCGAAACAACATCCTGTCAATGTCTCCGTAAGTTTTGCAAAAGTTATCATCGAGTTATATGGTCTTGAGTATTTGCGAAAGCCCACGTATTCTGATCTTGAAAGATTATATGCTCATCACGAGCATAAACATGGGTTTCCTGGGATGATGGGAAGCATTGATTGTACAAGTTGGGAGTGGGAGAATTGCCCGAATGGTTTGAGAGGTTAATATGCTAGAGGTGATCGTGGGCCACATCCATTCATTTTATTGGAGGCGGTCGCTTCCCAAGATTTATGGATTTGGCATGCGTTCTTTGGTGTTTCCGGTGCAAATAACGACGTAAACGTTTTACGTCGTTCACCTGTCTTCAATGATATCAGATCTGGGAGAGCAGCAGACCTTGAATTCGAAGCAAACGATGTACAATACAAAAGGGGATATTATCTTACTGACGGGATATACCCACAATGGTCCGTTCTTATTAAGTCCATTTCAAATCCTCCCATGGATGATCATAAAAGGCTATTGTACAAGAGGAAGCACGAAGCAGCAAGGAAAGATGTGGAACGGGCTTTTGGTGTATTGAAGAAGAAGTGGAAAATGCTTAAAGTTCCAGCTCGAGGGTTTTTTAAAAGTGATCTCAAAGATATTATTTATACATGTATCATATTACATAATATGATCATAAAAGACGACCAGCGGGCAATATGTCCTACATGGCACCAAGAGGAGGTCCACCAACCACACGATCCCTTAAATACATTTGAAGAATCTTTAGCAATTTCTCTGGAGCTCGATAACGCAGCAATTCATCGAAACTTAAAAGCTGATTTGGTCGAGCACATTTGAAGAAATCGTAGACATCATCGTCTCCCTCATGACAATGAAGACGAAGATGAGGACGATGATGATGAAGAAGATGAAGAATTTCTGTGATGTTTAGTCATATTTATATTTATTTTAGTATTGTAATGTTTTAATTCCGTATCGTATCGTTTATGTAATGTTTTTACGTTTTATTTATAAAATGTGTGTTTGTGTTAAAAATGTTTTTTTAAAAAAAAAAAAAAAAAAAAAAAAAAAAAAAAAAATGATGCAATATGGGTTGCCACTGTGATGAGAGAGATGAATATGGGTTGAAGAGAGAGAAAGCTGAGGTGGCAACCGGAAAGATGATGCAATATGGGTTACCACTGTGAGTAGCCTTAGAACCATATTGTTATACGACCGAGTTAGGAATTTTTGGCATTATACTACTTAACAGGTTTAGCAAAATTTTGTATCATCTATGTCATTATGAAATTTATCAAATGACATATATTTCGATTAATCAGTTTGAGGTTAAATATTACTTAGTTGTTTACAAAGAGCCTATACAGTATACAAATTAACAGCCTTCTCTTTGTGAAAATGCTACTCGCATCTTCTACACTTTGACTCTTAACATCATGGATTCCTAGCTATAGTTCGAAAAAAAAGGTGACTATATGTTCAACTGGGGCCCCAGCAGTTTAAGTACATAACTTGTCGGATAGATTCATCAGACTGTGTTATGCCACTATCCCCAACATTGACATTCGATTCTAGGAAGCTAGAAACTGGTCGTGCATCATGGGAATCAACGCCAGAGGATGAAGCAAAAACTTTCTTGCGATATCGAAATGAGTTGATTAGTGATTTCATTTTGTAAGCTTGATCAGTGTGTCCATTGACTGCTGCTACACCAGCTGCCATGCATACACGTGTGATAAAACTCATGTTATAGGATTATTTTAGTTGTTGGTGTTGGATAATACTGTTGTATCTGAAGACCAAGATCAAGTGTGAGTTGATACTTATAGAAACAGTGAGCTCAACTCGGATAGGAGATTAGGAGGTCTGGGTTGTCTACGCGTGGGTGTCCATATTGTTCAGATGCACCCTCACTATCAATATATCACGAGATATTGACGGTTTCATCGTTCCAACAAGTGCTAATATTAGACTTGTCGAGTTGATAAAAATACTTGTGATTATTACCATTAAAGTGACTAGTTCTCGTGTTATCAACCTTATCTAATAAAAAATATCAAATACCCGTAACAAATGGAACTCGAGAGGTTGATGTCAATCATGCATGTATTATTTTTACACGATAGAGTAACACAATATTTGGCAAAGCTTTTGTTAACTTTTTTCTACATCTTACGGCACGATAGCTTTTCTCTCTTCTTTGGATAAGAAGGCGAAGAAAGCAGTGAAACACATCAATGAAGTACAACATGAAACCTTCAGATTTTATAGCAACTTTAAAACCAATCAATAATACGAGAAACGGAAGATGACACCGAAGTCACTGAATCACAATAGAAAATTAGCCGAAGTCGAAGAATGTTAATATTTTGTTGTATTTTAAAAAAAATGTAATTGTTAAATTCAATTCAGTTTAATTTAATATTAGATTTGATTCAGTACATACCCGTTACGTTTTACATATCTAGTACAACCTTAATTAATAACAATGAAATAAATCTATTATTAATTGTCACATGACATAGATTTATCATGGAAAAAATAGATGAAGCAGACCCAATATGTATATAGAAACCATGAAGATGTAAAGTCACCAACATAAGTATTTAGAACATGTTACTTTTTATTTTTAAAGTCGTGTTTTGTTTCAGCTAGATGAATCACGCTGGACTTCAACGTAACTTACTTTTGATTAATGCGACGAATCTATAGGTTAACCATTTTGTATTGACGAACTTAGAGTTTGTAATCTCTTGTAGTGACAAACACTTGCTTTAAAAACTTTCAGAAGGAACTCACGTTTTAGCATTTGAGATAAGTTTTTTAGGATCAGACTTTGGGTTGAGTTAACATGGAACACAGATTACTATAAATAAGGGTAATGGAGTCTTAATTCAATCGTAAATTTTGTCACAACGCACAAACTGACCTATCTCATGCGTACTTCAAGTGTTTTGAATTTGCAATGTGATTGCATTGTATCACATTCATTGTGTTTGCTTCGAAATGATATTCGAAGTGAAAAATTTCAGATTTGATAACTTATGCGTAACTGCAGAAGCTTCAAACTAGCAGCAGTTAATCGTCAGACATTAATCAGACAAGACAAAACATATATATTTAATATATTAAAATATACAATAATACGAAAGCAATCTTATATTTAAAAGAAGTTCTAATTTTATCAATATGTTAATAAGTTGAGTCAAGTTGGGTGTGAGTTATGCAAATTTCCCGTTCTTAAACACCAAGAATTTTTGGCTGATACGACACAAAAGCAAGGAACATTTAGTTTGACCAAAATATCACGATATATTTTGGGTCCCCTATATTTTTACACGCTACAAGGACACATGAAAATCTTATCTACATGACTCATCTTGTAACCAGTAGCTACCCAACAGATATCTTACCCGTAATTGGCCCCACCATTTATGGGTTTTTAATGTGGGACCTACTTCACATAAAGTGAAGCCCTTTTTGGTAATTTCATTTTTAAAAACCCGTCTACATACTCCCCATCTGTCCTTGTACGTTATGGTCCTGATGGGCACATACAAAAAAATCACGAGAATAGAGCATTTGTTTTGTTCTAGAGATTTGACTCTGAATATTGTATTTTACGACTACTTTATCTAGAAGCAAAATTATATACAGTGTTATATAAATAAACAAATTAGCAAAAACCAGGACTAAAATGATAACACATGCTTCCTCAATCAATCAAGTTGTCGTGAGTTCAAGTAATGTTTGAAACAATTGTGTGAGACTGTGAGATAGTTGTGTCATAAGTATTATATAAGGTATGTTTAGCGAAGATAACGGTAGTAAAGAGCAGTAGCAGTAAGCGTTCGTTTGGTAACATAGTTGTATTTGTATAGTTATGATTTGTAAATGGAAACGCGTTGCTTGTAAATGCTACTAGAAGTAGCATTTTGATTTGGAGCATTTAGAAAAAATAAAAATGTTAGTTGTTTGTTTTCAAACAAGCATTTTGTGCAAAACGCTAACCGATAGTCGCTAGTTGCTTCAAAACGCTTCTAAATGATTGCTACGATCATAACCATAGTGTGAGATTGTAAGTTTGACTTTCTGAAAAAATGAAATCAGTAAATAAAAAGAAAATAAGCTTTTCATCGTTTCTAACAGGATATAACTAACCGGGGTGATTTTTAACATACAACATCAAGAAGTGAAAATCCAATTAGATCTTCATACCAACCAAATGCAATACGACACAAGGCAATCACCCGATAGAAAGCATGAAACATTTTACAAACTGACCACGAACATGACACCTGAGCCGAAATCTGCCAAAACCTCAAACAAAACAGCTCCGCCCACCAGAACGCATGGTAACATTGCAAACCTCATGGAGTGTATGAAATCACCAACTAAAAGGGACCATTGCTAAAATTCATTCGTTGAAACAAGCACGATGTATGACCATAAACTTCAGGCAAGACCAAGAGAACGCTTAAAAGATTAGAAATATAGAACTGCACAATATTAACTTAAATTAGTGGATCTCCTCATAAAACTCACTTATAAATAACAAGACAATGTTGCTATATGTTGTTCTCTTCAACTTCAGATAATCACTTGCTAAAATATGTGAAGAAAACAAGTGTACAATGTGTATAACTCAAATATATTTTATATTGACAACACCCGCACTCTACACATCAACAAAACCCAAAGAATACCTCAAACCCATATCATACTTTCACTTTTCGAGATAAATACATCTCTACATGTAAATTGTTATAACATTAAAGCATCTTCTAGACAACAAAAGCAACGCCCTTCTCTCCTCCAACGTTCTTTGACATGATCTCCCATGAAGAGGCCAAGTATGACTCCTCCGGCAAAACAAACGGCTTTGAAATCTCACTAATCATCAGATCCCCACAAAATGGACATTCACTCGCTATTGCATCATCTAACTGTGACCGAATCTGTTCATCATTTACGCAACATAAGAACCAGGTAAAGGTACTAAATACGAAAATCAATGGTTAAACCTTGTACGCAGCACGTAAGACATACCTTATCAACAGGAGACATACTTGTGATAGAGTCATCGCCACCTGAACCACCATTTACACCCACTTTGGGCTCAACACTCATTAAAGTGAGTTGCTTCTGAAGTTCCAGTATATGTTCAGCCTGCAAATGGATTTGAAAGTGATCACGCAGTGAATGTGTATGTGCGATTAACTGATTATAAACTAAGTACTTACTTGATTTTGATCGGTGCATTTGGTTACATGGGCAACAAGGCATTGTGCATGAAACGCGTGTCCACATGGGAACACATAAAAAGGTGCCATTGGGCTTATTGTTGTATAACCCCTTGACATTCGGTAATCCGCACCAGCAGATAAAATTATCCGTCGGCAAACCTATTAAGTTGAATAAACTCACATATTATAGAAGAAATGAACTACTAATAAAAAATAATATGAATAAACCATGAGTAAAATAATTACCCCGCATTCCTCATCACGGTCAACGACTGTGTATCTTTGAGCAAGCGCACTGATATCATTTCTTATATTATCCGCACCGTGTGTTGCATCATTCATCTCCTCTTTCAATTTCTCAATTTGCTGATTATAATCCTCTAAAGATGAACAAATTGCTTCCTACAAAAAAGTTAAGAATTAATTCATTTCTGGTTAAACTCATCTCAATTGTTGAATATAATTACCTTGAAGTCGTCAATTAGTGCAAAATCTGGAAAGAAAGGTAAGATATCTTCAATCTTTAAGAGGCCGTCGGTTTCCTTTAGAAATGCTATTGCTTTCCTAATGTTTTCTCTTTTAGTACCCTTTTCCTGTTCAACAACATGTTTAGCAACCATAAGCCAAAGCTTCTTCCGCAACTCTTCATCATCCTCCACTTTGTCAGCTTCAGCCATTGCAAGCTCAGGGTCAACCTTAATCATCAAAGTCAAACATTAGAAGATATCACACAAAACCGTAAACCACATATGTTACTAAAGTATACCTGAAGAGCAAGTGCAACAGCTTCTTCGTGCATTAACATCATGCTGTATATATGGACACATGCACGCATACGCTTTTCCTTAAGGCAAAGACGTAAGGCATACTTTGGATCATAGAAGAAATCGGGGCCATTAGATCGTCCTTTTCCGAATTTGCATTGTAGGAACCGCAGAAGGGCACTGTCATCTTCCTGATTGTTTTATCGAATAAATCCATCTGATAGGTTTTCGTATCAACTAGGGAATAGTAAGATTATAGAATGACAAACCTTCTTTGCATATAGAGAGAGCAAGAGGTTATGAACACCCGGGTCTTCATTTTGCAAGCGATGAACGCAAAATTCTAAATACTTGATGACTTCATGGGTTTCATTTCTGCGTTTATATTTTGGTAGGAGATGCATCAATATATTGCAATTTTGTATTAAAAAAAAAAAAAAAAAAAAAAAACACACACACACACACACACACTTTTTAGCATCAACAATCGAACAGTAAACTTACTTGGCATGAGGTTCACTTGAATACGACATCATTGCAGGAATCAGCTTTCTTGGATTCAAGTCTTTCCTGGTCATCCATGACTCAACGGTTTCATACGCATCAAGCATGATGAGATCTGGAGCAAACTTATACTGCACCACAAAAATAACACAAAGTAAACATAAAATTCCATAAACTGTAGATGTTACAGAACAGTTTGTGAACTAAATCAAGCGTTAAAGAATGATATGACTGAAATATGGTGGTTATGTGTAACAAAAATTATGTTTTCCAAACACGTTAGAGTCGTCCTGCTGAAGATAACAAACGCATAAATGGTAACTTGAAAGCTAACTAGTACCTATGATGAGAAAGATAACAGGAGAAAAAAGACTAATGTATTTTTTGTTTGACGATAAGATAAGAAATGCCAATTAGAGAGTTGGTTTCACCACCATACGATTACCTGAAGGTCAACAGAAACACTAGGTTTTTGAAGTACATCCAAGGCTCTCTTTGCTTCTCCTTGCTACAGAAGTAGAACAAATAATACATCATAAGATTGGACATAAAGTTTGAGTCAAATGGAAACACCACCGACTCAACTATCAAACAGATACTGTAAATTATAATCTAACCACGCACTTTTTACATTTTAATAAAAATGACAAGTAATTATGAAGTCAAAGAATAGAATACAAAGCAGAGTGCTAAAGAAAAACCTGAATGTAGTGATGAACCACAATCTCATGTTGTTCCTTTAGAGTAGCAAAGTATACCAATTCATCAACTCTTCCGTAGCTGTAAAACAAAATAACAAGTGCAAAATTGCAGAGAGGGTGTCACTAACAGAATATGGATATGACGCAACAAAATGATATGAACCTTTCAAGTAGCTTCATTGTAGTTGCCTCATCTAACACATCTTTACTGTCACTGAGAAAAGCACGAAATTCCATAATGATAGACTGGTATTCTGAATTACGGTTGTTTGGCGAGTCATCTTCCAGCAGTAGTCGATTGATCTAAGCATTATACATCACATCCAAGATGAGGTAAGTACATTAAATTTTCAAAGATAAATCTAAAGAAGATATTAAAAATGATAACACAAGTGAAAACAAGCAATGAGAAGATGCAGTTGGAAGAGTTATACTCCCACTGACTCATAAATAGTCAATTTCAGTTTTTAGATTTTAAACCTGATAGTCATTAAAGAAAATTAGCATAGAGAAGAACCTTGTCGAGGTAAAGTTCAGTGACCCATGTAGAAATCATCATTATTTGAAATTTATCATCTTTCACAAGATTATCGAGCTTCCTTAACAAAAAGGTCCTTAAGGCATCCTGCAAGAAACAGAAAATATAAACGCCACTTTTTATCTACAGAGCCAACGCCTCTATCGTCCAACAAGTGTGCCATATTAAATCAAGTGAAGACTGAATACACGAACAGAACTGCATTTACCTGTTCCCCTATGGTAATAAACTTCAATGTAATCTCTTCAAATGACAAGGCGTAGTTGATCTGCATATGATATTACAGTCAATGGAGATGGGAAGGAGGAGAAACTAAATAAACAATCCTTAAAAGAAAAAATCACTCACTTTAGCAAAGAATGATGCTGCTCTAAAAAAGTCCCTGGCTGAGAAAGCAGCTTCGGCCTGCAACACAATCCCATTAGCTAACCATGTTGCACAACAATATATGATAATATATATAAAGATAGAAATATATCCCGTGAAAATAGCCAGTATACTATATTTCAGTGACAGAATAAAAAAACCATATCCATATAATTAAGAAAGCATCTCTATCTGCACCTGTTCTAAGTATACTTGATCTCTCTGGAAAGGATCAGAACAATTTTCCAAAGCAGCAGCATATAATTTCAAGTTCAGGTAAACTTTCCACATATCTCGACCTTCATCAGTTACAGAAACCTATTCGACTATCGATAGTCAGTAATTATTTAACAGATAGTTCAAGTAAATAGTTGAATAATAACAAGTAAAAGAAACCCATGACACAAACCTGAAATATTGAGTTCTCATCATATGCGTAGAACAACCCAGCGGATGCATCAATGGATAGTCCAATGATCCCCTTTGATGACGACTCTGATGGTTGATCAAAATGAAGTTCTTCTACAATTTGCTCACTAATTCTGTTTACAACCTAAATGATACCACATCATAAAAAAAATGTTGAAAGGATGAAAAAAAATTGCAAAAACTTTGATGATAGATAGAAGTGTATTTTAATTATATGCACACCTTCACCCTGTTTCCAATTAGAAGCAAAAAGTGGTATTCTGAGAGTGCAATAGAGCTAGGTTTAACCACTTCGCCACCATCACTTAACTTTGAATAGTCCAAAAGAGCTTTGTTCTCCACAAAATTCTCATCTCCATTCGGTGATCTTTTATTAATTTAAAAATAGAATTAGATTGGTAAATCACAACGAAAGTCGGTATATATTTATATAATACAGTAATTTGTTAATTTCATTATCTACCTGTTTTGTGCTCCGAAGTTGAGACCACCATGATAGATACCAGCTCCAGAAAGCCAAGCAAAATGCACAGCTCTTCTTTGTTTAATGAAGAAGTGTAGCTCACTGCATAATACATACATAGGTGCAGTTCTAGCAAGATTAAAAGATAGGAGTGTGATATAAATATTAATATGACAGTTTTATAGCATACAGAGCACTTGCCTATTTGGTATCTCTCCAGGAAGCTCCATAAAATGCACTGCACGGTCTACATAACTGGCAAAGACACTCTAAGTCGAAAATAAAAAGGTTTTAATTACATTATCAGCAATCTTATTAAGGAAAATTGGTTCATGCATTCACATTCAAAAAATTTAAAGCATCCATATACATTTAGCATTTGTTTTAATTTACAAAAGTACCTCTGGTGTTCCAATGCCAGTAAAAGAATAAAGCCTTGTTGGTGTTACTGCCATCACATAGTATCTAGTTATATTGCCCATGCTAGCTGTTTCCATCTATACAATATACGACAATATGAACATACCACATATTTTAATCATCTGTTTCATAAAAAGAATTATAACAATTGTAATTTAGGAAAGCAAGATACCTGCAAGCCCTCAAAGGCTTCTGGATATTCAGATAGTTCAAATAAAAACTTAATATATTTTTCCCTCTTATCTTTCTCATCAACAGCAATTTCATGCAATTGACCATTCTCTGTACCAAGAATAACCTCTCGTGTCGAAGCTGTTAATAAAAAACAAATAAGCGCTTCAATGTAACTGCGTGAGTGAGCATCTATAATGTAAAGGAGATGATTCATATACTAAAAGTAGTCACCTTCTGTAATCTGTTGTCTATTCCATGCAACGGTATTAACAACAAGGCCTCTCAGTTTAGCCAACACTCTGGGCTTTGACCATTTAGCATGCATATAATATGTATCAGAAATTCCAGTCCCAACGACAGTGGCTATACAATGACTGCCACCAGGATCAACAAAAACACTGTGGATCGACTGGTCCCCGCGACCACTTGTGAGATCAATATCTAAAAATAAATAATGACAAATTCACCTAATTAGTATCTTCACAAGACAATTGATCATAAAGTTGGACAAAACCAGATGCAATTTATAACAATATTAACTGTCACCAAAGGACGTGAGTGTCCCATCAACCAAGAGTTTGTGGGTTCAAGTCTCATCCGAGATATTTGTGAAATAGTGTGAGATATTAGGTGGTTTGTTGGTGTGTGCCAATAATTTGCCTTTCTAAAAAAATAAAAATATATATGCCAAACAAATATAAGAAAATAAAACATGCGCAGAAGGGGATTACCATAAGAATCACCAACACCAAAGTCGTGCCTGATGAGCCATCCAGTACTAGTTCCTAAAACAATGACATCGTTTCCAGATGCCATACAAGTAATAACTCCATGACCTTTTGCTGCATATCTCTCTAATAGATCTACAGTAAACGCCTGGCGTCTAAATTCCATCTTCTACAGAAACCAATTTTGGAAACCTAAAAAGTTGAAGTGAGAAAACATAGTTGATTATTTTAGTTCGCAATCCTCAAACTTTGAGGAAAATTACTCCAGAAGTTCATGATTTATTTATGGGTTAATCTACATATGTTATATGTATAGTTCAAGCTATATTCAGCAAATTCTGCCACGTATATCTATGGACGAAACCAACAAAACATTGGCTTGCCAGCTGCTTGAACTGTAACATGTATCCTAAATGGCGTTTAACCTACACTAATTGTAAAATTTCAGTATTAAATAAGTTTTATGATTTGTAAATTACAAGCTGACACATAATAAAATAAAATTCAAAGACCAATACAATATTCAAGTCAATCAAGGGAATACAGAGCTTTAGAGTAAGAAGCCCTAAACATAAACAATTATCAATTAAAAAAACCCCATACGCGTACCACGATGACATATAACATCACTGAATTCATCTTTGGGAATTGTTGGAAACTCTGGTTAAATAATAATAATAATAATCTAACTTAACAAATGAAATCACATTTGGAAATAATTACTTACAAAATATTTTAAGGAGAAAATTTGATCGTCTGAAGATCTCCGGTGGCCGTCCGTCCGTCCGTCAAGGAGTTCGTGTCATGAGAGGAGATTAGTAATTTTTGGGACACTCAAATATGCAAATTTACACCCTTTGGTTTTGGCTAATTGAACTCAACCCCCTAATGAAACAACACAGACCTCGTCTAGTATTTTTTCATGATTAATTTCATATATATGGAAAGTACAATCATTGAATAGATAACGTATAATGTTTTAAAAACATGTTTGGTATGTATGAAATATCCTACTTTAAGAAAGACATGTATGAAATTGCCCCTAAAAACTAGCATACCAAATTTTATGTCGGGGTTAGTATGGTATCGTCGAACACAAACGAAGAATGAGTTTTTGTTATTTAAGTTATATGGTGAAAGAGGGTGTCTAATCAGGTTTGGCATCGCCAAGCCTGAAGGTCGTGTTTGGTTTTAGGATATGAGAAGCAAGGATTGACTTTCGTTCGTAATATGGATGTTTAGTTAGTAAGCCTAAACCACCACCAAAATTTCCTGCTGATAAAGTCTTTAATTTCCTTCAAGAGGTGACGGGTTCAAATCTCAATAAATGTGTACATTTGAGGGTGGCTAAGAATATATTGAAAATAATCTCGGAATTAACTCGATGAAGCCACGTACATCTTAGTCAAAAAAAAGTTTTATAAATATTGGAATCAAACCCATAAACTTGTTTAACAAAGCAAAAAAATAAATAAATAATTAAATAAGAAAAAATTCCCTTGTTTAATCATATTATAAAATTCAACCACAACACTTATCATTTTAAATAGGGTGTCTCATAAATTTCGGGCACCCTATACCATAATTAAAGATACACATACACCCGTAAATACAAGAAATAAGAATGGTCCTCGATGATCACAATTTTTTTTATTATTTATTTATTTATTTTTGCTAGTTTTGTGTTGTTTGGACTTTGCATAAATAGGATTGTTGATATGATGTTTTGCTTATATGAAGACTAATGATCAAATTTTGGGTATGTTTGGTGAAATGGGCTGAGGCTGGAGCTGGGGCTGGGGCTGGGGCTGAGGCTGGGGCTGGTACTTATATTCAGTGTTGCAAAAATTGGCTGAGGCGGCCAATTAATCGGCGATTAATCGGCCTCGGCCCTGGAACTTGTAGGAAATTACAAGGTAATCGGCCGAGTCAAGAAAATCAGCCGATTAATCGGCCAAAAATCGCAACTCGGCCACCGACCGCCTCGGGACCGATTCACGATTTTTGCAACATTGCTTATATTATAAGCCAAAATTAAAATTTGTATTTTATAAACTTGTTTGGCTAATGTGTTGAAGCTTATTATTGCAAAATTATTAAAAAGGACATAATTAAATGAGTTTTTATATATGTTAGATATTTTTTTTGGTAAATAATTAATTTTTTCTTCAAAAGCCCCGGGCTAAAATTTTTAGCCCATTTTATGGGGCTAAAGTTTTTAGCCGACTTATTTTATAAGCCCTTCATAAGGCCCGTGACAAACGAGACGTATTTTATTAGCCGACTTATTTTAAAAGCTCAAACCCATATAACTCCTTTATAAACCCTTTGCCAAACACAGTAGGGGTGTTCATCGGTTCGGTTCTCGGTTAATCGGTTTATTCGGTTCGAGTTGTTCGGTTAAAAAAAATTTTGGGTCATAACCGAAAATCGAACCGAACCGAAAATATCTATGACCAAACCGAACCGAAGTACGGTTCGGTTATGGGTCAAAACCGAAAACCAAATTTTGTACTTGAATTACACTATTTATTTTTTTTTTTAAATTTAATTATATATATTTTTGGCAAAAAAAATATTTTAAGCATTAAAAAGTGTTTTTTATATTAGTATAAAATTTTAATAGACATTTTATATATAAAAAATAATATAAGTATATAAAATATATATATATATATATATATATATATATATATATATATATATATATATATATATATATATATATATATATATATATAAATTCGGTTTTCGGTTCAGATAGCCAAACCCATATCCAAACTGAAAACTGAATTTTTAATTCGGTCGGTTCGGTTATATGTTCGGTTCGGTTTTTTCGGTTCGGTTTTCGGTTTATTACCCGAACCATGAACACCCCTAAAACACAACCTTCATTTTAGGGGTGTTTTTCGGTTCGGTTTTCGGGTTATTCGGTTAATTCGGTTCGGTTAATATGGTTAAAAGTTTTTTTAGGGTCTAACCGAGAACCAAACCAAACCGAATTCAAATTCGGTTTGATTGAATTCTAGTTCGGTTTGGTTCGGTTCGGTTTAACCGAATTACACACTTTATATATATATATATATATATATATATATATATATATATATATATATATATATATATATAACATTCTATTGATCTTTATATATATATATAAATATATAAAAATATATAAATTTATATGAATTCGGTTTTCGGTTTTGATTACCAAAACCATATTCAAACCGAGAACCGAATTAAAAGTTCAGTTTGGTTCGGTTTTGACAAATTCAATTCGGTTATTTTTGGTTCGGTTCGGTTCGGATTGATTTCTGTTTTCGGTTTATTTGGATATTTTAGTTTTTCTGCCCCTACTTCATTTTGCAATTTGCATGACATTTCGGTCACTGGGCTCTAAAAGAAGGCCTTATTTGCTTGGGCTTTTATATAAACCGGTGCCCTTAACCTTTGAATCCCTGTGCACTGGCCCAAAGCCGGTTCTATTTGTAAGTCAAGACTCAAGATTACGTGTATAACCTACTAACCTCTTATCTAAATTTAGTCACACGGGTTAACTAATGATTTGATCAAGTTAAATAATTTCTCATTAACTTCATCTCAACATCAAATAATCTCTCTTCAAGTTAAACTCTCATAACCTTTACCTCTTTAACGATATTGTATTCTTACCATTTACATATACCATTTTAAACACATCTAATCAACACCACGTCATGTTGCAAGTAATGGTGACCATGCATGAAAACCATCCAGTGTTGCAACCACTTTAAGTGGATTGTAAACGGGTTAAACAAAGTTACAACTATGTTGATAAATTAAATTTATAAATTTCTACTTTATTTTTATTTTTATTTTTTATTTTTATTTTTTGTTGTTGTTTCAAAACGGGTGGGGGTAGTCGAGATGATGGTCATGTCAAATGACTAGGATATGCTTATAAATGACTTAAGTAAGCCTATTTATCACATAAATAGATATAACTTGTTTAGAATTTTTTATTTTGATTTTTATTATTTAATTTATTTTTTAATGTGTGTAGCTAGGTGTGTTCTGAACTTGTGGGTGGAACCCACTTAAAAATACCTTTGACCCATGTACTTTCAAATTACTATTTTATAGTGTTCCAAAAACATGAACATGATCTTTGTCTAAATATACATCAACATCATCATCTTTGACATCTCCAATAAATATGAACACTCCTTGCACAAGCCAAGTAAAACGGGGATGAACTATATCATGCATAAACGCCTTTGACAGTTTAGTGTTCCAAGCCAACGTGAGATGTGTAAATGACATGCCATCCGTGAATGTGTCGGATTTTTTTTGATCATTCGGTGCTTAACTACATATGGCATTTAGAAACTATACATTACGGAGTATATCATTTTTAAGACAATCCTTTATATGCTCGCCGTTGGTTTGCACTCAAGTCACAAACTCACAACTACTACATGAGCTTAACAGGACTTGTATAAAAAATGGATCAATTCGATGAATCAACTAACGAGCAGTGGCGAAGCTTGGAATTTTTAAGTGGGGGGTCGGGATCTAAATTTTTTTTTTCTTAAGGCTATATTTCAGGTATACCGAAATTTTCGGGGGGTCGAAACCGAATATACCGAAATTTTTCTACACGAAAACTATATACCCCTACATCGCAAAAAAAATTTCGGGGGGTCGGGCGCCCACCCCCTTAGAAGCTGTGCCCCTGCTAACGAGGAATGAATTTCTCATGACTAGCTTGTTTATTCAATTTGCATGATACTGGTATAATAAGATGCACTTAATTATTTATTGTTTCTAAAGTTTTAATTTGCTTAACCACATAATAGTTGGATCAATCCAGACATCCAGTGAATCGCCAAATGGAACAATGAATTTGCTTAACCACATAAGTTTTTAAGTCGCTCAACCACATAACAATCCGGAAAAAACAGTTAAAGCATAAATAATTTAACTAGCTTGAAAAATGATATACCAACATATTATACCAAAACTGCAATCTGGTGCAGTAAATTTACAAATTCATTAGTTAATATCAACTATCAAATAACACTCGGATAAAATTAAGAATCCGGTATATAACTCATTGACAGCTCCAAAATATATCAATTTACCCCCATTGACCCATTTATATACTATATGTTAAAGCAAATGATAATGCAGCATGTAATGTAGAAATGTCACCATAGCATAGGCACAAAGCCACAAATCCATTCAAGAAGTAAAAAACAGGATCCGTATATTGAATCAGAAAACAGAAACAAGGATACTGCCATAACATAGATGAAATTGTCACATTCAGATAAGAATATGAGAGAACTAGAAAAACGAAGTACGATCATCATAAGATTCATACAAGCACCTAAACAAAGTTAACAGTGAAACCATAAAGTCTGCAATACGACATAGAAACTTCTTAAATAGCGAAACATCATATTCAAAGAACAGTACCATACCCGTCATAATAAGTCTAAGGAAAATGATTAGGAGGCCTAAATGTATGCCTAATCAAAATTGTAGATGAAAGGCATATCTGGTTCCTGAAATAACAAAATATACAAGTTAATCAAAAGAATAAGTGTAGAACTGTAACAAAAAAACAATGATATGATTTTTAACCAAGAAAGAACCACATACCTGATCATCAAGGTACTTCTTCACCTTTTTTGCCAAGGGAAAAGTGTAAAGTGTCTCCACAGCAAGAGCAAGAACGTTCTTGTAGCCATTAATCAGCATGTGAGGAGCA
Source organism: Artemisia argyi (assembly GCA_030686995.1). Taxonomy (NCBI): domain Eukaryota; kingdom Viridiplantae; phylum Streptophyta; class Magnoliopsida; order Asterales; family Asteraceae; genus Artemisia; species Artemisia argyi. The sequence continues at coordinate 159,445,640 of CM060697.1, read as the reverse complement.
GCTGCTATGGCTGGATAATGGACAGCCAATGCTAGAGAAGTAAGCTCGGATACTCCACTAGCAAACTTGTCAACAAGGTCATCCTCGGTCAGGTCGAGAACCAACGGGTCAAAAACAGAACCGTTGTCGTAAACAGAAGTAACGACAAGACCATAAGAGAATGGCCTAATGCCAAGTTTTGCAAGCAGAGCAGCCTCAGACGAACCCACTTTGTCACCCTTCTGGATGAGCTCAACAGGGGTGATGATTTCGACAGTTCCCTTGTTAATCTTGGTTGGAATGTTAAGAACCTGTAACAATTTATCACTTATAGTCAAAACTATAGTAGAGTAAACTGAATATACATAACGGTAGAATCCTAAATAGTAGTAACCTGGAAGAAAGAGGTCTGAGATGGGTCAAGACCAGTGTTTCCTGGAGGAACGACCACGTCCACTGGGGCAACTAGACCAACACGAGCGGGAGCTCCAACCTAAATCATACAGAATAAGTTTTTAATCATAAAACCATGATAACGAAGAACATCCTAACATATTTATGTCGTAAATCTCACCTTGTACTTAGCAACTTCCTCGCGAACCTCCTTCAAATCACCCTTGGTAAAGATCAAACCAACATTTCCCTTTTAACATTAAAAGAAAACAACAATAGCCTCAGTAATATACTCAATATCACAATCAATTCTCACATATACACAAACAAAATAACTATTAATAGAGGCACTAAAAAATAGTCTAATCTACACATTTTTTTTCTTCACACTTAAAAAATGGGCGTAAAATTTAATTAATTTATTAACACATAAAAATTTGTATAAAATGCTTGCATTTATAAGTGTGAAAATAATTGTAAAACAATAGATTTTTCCCACTCATAATCATATTGTAAAAAAGTTCACATTTTTAAGTATGTAGATTTAAAAATATGAAACTTTTTTTATACAATTATAAATTTATAAGTGTCGAAGATCTATTGTTTTATAAGCTTTTTTTCACACTTATAAGTTTTTTTTTTTTTTTTTTTTTTTTTTTTTTTTTTTTTCACACAATGTAGGTTTTTTTCCACATTATTAAGGGGGTGTTTCTTTAAGCTTATATGTGGGCTTATGAGCTTATTTGATTTCGGATTATATTTCATAAGCTCCAATTTTCCAGCTTATTTTGAGACTTATGACCATATATAAGTTTATCATATCAAATAAACTTACATAAGCCCACAAGTAAGCTCATAAGCCGCATATAAAGGTTAAACAAAACCCCATAAGTGCTAATAAACTAATAAAATTTTACACACTTGTTAAAAGTGTGTAGATTAAACTATTTTTTTAGTGAGAATCAGGATCTGATGAAAAATGGCCTTCTAAGCATGAAATAATGAGAAATCACATAAGAAATTGCCTTCTGATTTTTTTTAAAAGCTATTTTTATACTTATCATTGTAGTTATTTCTCACATTGTCACAAAAACAAATATGTCTCACCTGATCCCGTATTATATCACTAGAAGTCTAGATCTATAACTATGAATAATCATAAAATCCACAAATAACAAATTTTAGTACTAGCTACTTACAACAAGAAGAGGAATGAGGCTAAGATAAGCCTCATTTCCAGTTTTCTCAGAATGCATCCTAACAGAACGCTTCATCATAGTATTCTTGCCCATTAAAATCACAGAATCACCTCTTAGACCACTACGTATGTTCTGCAGCTGATTTGATCCCACATTGTCAGCAGCCACAACAAGCACTTGACTATAATCATCTAAAAATTGACACAGCTTAGCATCATAAGCAATTTTCTTATCAGCCTTTGATAATTTCCTAACCATTTTGTTTGGCAAATGTAGCAACTAGACCTTAGAGGATGTTGGTTTTAATGAAACAACTAATTCTTTTATCACATGATATACATGTGTTAGCAACTGCTGGACAAAATAATACTCATAATATGATGTACAACAGTTTCTTTATGTCAAGTCACATCAAATCTCTATTTATCGTACACATGCATTAGACAGAAGTATAGGTGATCGTACAACACTTTTTAAACGTGAGCTTTTCTCTTTACCCGAGTTATCATTTTGAATACAAGGCTACAAGCTCATTTTACCTAACCTCGTATCACACATTAAAAGCAAGCAACGTGAAACACAACTCAAACCTGTGAGTAAGGGGGTTGGCAGTGGTCACGTGAAGCAACGGGAAGGGACCCTTCCGGCGCGGGAACTGTTGCCGTATGTACCCTCCGAAATAAACCTGGACGGCTCAAACCAACAGTCAAACGGAACGGACCGTTGAAACTAGGCTGACCAATGACGACATCCGGAAGGTCACGTCCCTCCGGATGAACTGTCACTCCGGACATACAATAGTCAAGTAAAGCAAAGTACAAACAAGTACAAAAGTACTTGGTAATGGAGCATAAACAAGCAACCACTAAGGAGGGTGGCAGTGGTGGGCGGCATCACCAACGGCATCGCTTTGCCGGCGGTGAACACCGCCGCCACTTCGCCGGCAAGCCCAACGGCAAGGGTCCAGCGGTATTTCATGCTTCCGCGGTTTGGCTTATTTCGATGCAAAATATTACCGTTTGTAATTACTTTTGGAACGTTGGAGGAGCGTGCAAAAAAAAAAAAAAAAAAATCCCTATATATATTAAACCAAAACACATACATTTTTAACACAAACAATACAATTCACATATATAACCAATTCACATATTTTTACAATAGTTTTATTATCTTCTTCTTCGTCCGACTCGATATTGACTCCCGCCGAATCGTCCGAACTAGTGCTATCCGGTAGCACCCTAGAAACCTTATTAGCCGCGTACGATTCAATTGACGACACAGCAAGCTCTACCGAAACTCGGGAGTATGTAACCCGTTTTCATGAAGAAGCTTTACGAACCCTTATGAATGATTATTTCGTTGAACGTCCAAAGTTTAACGACCACCATTTTCGTGAACGGTTTCGTATGAATAAAAGCTTGTTTTTAAGAGTTGTTGCTGATGTTGAAGCGAATTTCGAATGGTTTCAAGAGGGCCTAGATGCGAGGGGAAAAAAAGTTTCACAGCATTACAAAAATGCACATGGCCATTAGGCAACTCGCAACGGGTGAACCTCCAGATAGATTTGATGACTATTTAAACATGGCGCGCCGAACGTCAGGTTATATATATTTTTTAAAGTTCTTGTTATTAATTTTTTAAAAATTTATCGTTATATATATATATATATTTTAAAGTTCTTGTTATTAATTTTTTATAAAGTTATCGTTATATATATTTTTTAAAGTTCTTGTTATTAATTTTTTTATAGGAGAATGCCTTGATCATTTTTGCCAAGCGATTATTCAATTATATGGTCGAGAGTTCTTACGTAGGCCGACATCCCATGACATTGCACGCTTATACGAGTTCCATGAAGATAAACATCACATTCCTGGAATGCTTGGTAGCATTGATTGTACACATTTCCCATGGCGTAATTGTTCTAGACATTTGAAAGGTCAATATAAGCGAGGTGATCATCAATACCCAACTATTATGCTTGAATCCGTCGCTTCATATGATTTGTGGGTTTGGCATTCGTTTTTTGGTCCTCCATGTGCAAACAACGATATCAATGTTTTGAATCAGTCACCATTGTATCTTACGGAGCGAAACGAAACGGCGGCAAACAGTTCATTTCATGTAAATGGACGGTTTTACAAACGTGGATATTATCTTACCGATGGAATCTATCCTACATGGCCAACGTTTGTTAAAGCATATAAGCATCCGGTTGAACTAAAGAAAAAGAGATTCAAGAAGCTACAAGAGTCTGCAAGAAAAGATATCGAGCGAGCTTTTGGTCGTCTTAAAAATAAATGGATGATTCTCGCTCGTCCTCTCCGGGCAATGTCGGTTGAAAATATTCGACAACTCTTTTATACGTGTATCATATTTCACAATATGATTTTAAAAGACGATCGAGTTGCAATATCACCGGTTCATATAATGGATCCGCCAGTCGCGCCAGTTTATTACGATAGTGTATTACCGGAGTTAATCGACGAATAAATCCATTACCGACTCCTATATAATCTTACGGACCACGTAGAAGCTCAAAACTTAACATATCTCGATGATTAGTTATTTCATTTTTTTTAAGAATAATGTAATTTTATTTTAATTATTATTTTTTTTAAGTATTATGTAATTTTCTTTTAGTTATTAATGAAATATTTATGTTTTAATTAAATTGTTTAATTTAATTTATGAAAATAAAAATAAAAATTGAGAGGTATGAAAAAGGCATGGTTGCCACTAAAAAGTGGTTGGGAGGTATGGAAAAAGTATGAATGAGGTGAAATGAGGTGGAATGATATTATTGGTGGATTTGGGAGGTATGGATGATTTCGGAAGCATGATTGCCACCATTCTAAGGGATTAGTACTAACCAGCCTTGTACTTCACCAAGGTAGCATATAAATAGAGAAGAAATCCTCAAGGTTAAACAACTCTCTCACTCTTAAGACTCTACTTATGTTTATTTATATACTTTCTCTCTTTAAGAACATATACTTACTCTCACGCCGGAGGTTGGTCCTGGGATACACTCCCGGGGCGAGACTAACGGACGTATCTGTTTTGTAGATATCCGAAGGGATCAACATCGAACCCGAAGGACCAATCATTGTCCGGAGAGTTCATTCCACTTGTCCGAGGTAGAAGCAAGATTTTACCTCAACAAATTGGCGCCATCCGTGGGACTCGTCATTCACTCTACCAAAGCTAAGAGATGACAGGTCCTACTCCAATAACACCCGAAGGAAGTGGAAGAAACCCAGATAACAATGCTCACAATAGCAGCATAGAACAAATCCAGAATTTCATCACCACCCTAAAAGCTCTAATCCAACAATACAATACCACAGGGGAAACACCAATTAAACCTATCCAGCTCGACTTCGAGGACCGAGAGTCCCAAGATGCCGGAGCTCAGAAAACCGAAGAGGAAACGACGGACGATCTTTCTAAACCTTTCAAAGCAGCATCCAAGAGTCCCTTCACCCGAAGGATCATGACTTCTCCGGACCTAAAAACGCAAAATATCTGATGCCCTCCCACATAAAACTGTATGATGGGTCCACCGATCCGAACGATCACATCACGAGGTACGAAGGAGCAGCCAATCAAGGCGCGTGGCCCATGCCTATATGGTGTATGATGTTCCAACAGACTTTGGATGACGCGGCCAGAGGATGGTTCGATAGCCTTCCGCGAGGGAGTATCGACAATTGGGATGCCTTATGTGAACAATTTGTGCAGAGGTTTGCCCTCCGGAGAAAATGCGTCAGAGATCCTATGCAAATCACAAAGATCGTCAGACAGGCCAACGAAGCTTTGTCGGAGTTTAAAGAACGATTGACCGACGAAGCTAGTCGTATTTCAGGTGTCCCAGAAGTAATGCAAATATCCTCTTTCATGGACGGTAGTAAGTGTCCGGAACTAGCAAAAAGATTATCCGAAAAGATTCCTCGAACAGTGACTGAAATGATGATAAGAGTAGACGACTTCATCCGTTCTGAGAAGGCATACTGATGCGTAGGGATTGCACCAGGCTTTACCTCTCGAGGGATCTCGAGAAGCTTACAACCCCCACCAGGCAGTGTACCTGATCGATGTAGTATAGTATAATGACAAGTACCGGGGGATTGATCGTTCTGCTAGGAATAGTGTCGCTAGGATTATAAAACCTAAAGACTAGGTCTAGAGATGAGGGATGATTCTTTTTGTATTTTTATATTTTTATGAAAAGCAAGTAAAAATCTCGGGTTTGAAAGAGTTGGGCGGAATTAGTTGCTAGTCAACTAACCCAATACTAAGATGCAATCAAAATAAAATACTAGAAATGAAAATAAACTATATTAAACTAAAGTTGTGAGCAATATGTGGGAGAATTGTGTTTACTTAGATTTCACTACTCCCTAGATATCTTTTACACGTTAATTACTTGTTATAGTTGCGTGGATGACGGATTGTATTCCTTAATACCATTCATGGGGTGGCGTACTTACTTCCCCAATCCTATGAGTGCCTACTTCACTCCTATGTCGAGCCGGCTAAGAAGCTCCTAACATGGGATCATTAGAATTTACTCATGCATTAAATACAACCAATAAAACCTAGTACACATCGGTTCATGTTTCCTAAGACGTTCAAGCATGTTACACAATGGAGATCTGCCAGTTTTCTTAAGCCTAACATTGAAATCATTCATCCAATAACCATAAACAAGTAATCAACACATAATTAACATCTAGGTTTCATTACATCTAAGCAAACACAAGATAGATCTAGCCTAGCATGTTGGAATCAAGAAAAGTAAAAGATAAATTCAAACAACACATAGACATATTGAATGAATTAAGAGAAGACTTATCTCAATTGAACATGAAAGGATTCAAGGGATGAAAACCCTTGAAAACACTGTAAAATATGACCTAGGGTTTACAAAGTTCGGCCCTAGTTTTCTCCACACAAGTTCCTCTTTTATGAATGAAAAATAGAAAACTATATATAGAGTTTGATAGGTGACGACGTCAAGAACAAATGTCTGACGCCGTCATCTCGCCGCCAAATAGTTCCTCGGACTGCCTAGATCTGGGTCTGACGCCGTCATGTATTCACCTTATGCAGGCCGTCACCAATTTAACTCTTGACGCCCTTGTTGTGACACAGTCAGGATTGCACTGGGTCGTCATGTTTTTTACTCTTGACGCTGTCAGGATTTTCCTCTTGACGCCGTCAGGTACTGTTCTCAGCATGGAAAATTAAGACTTTGCCGTTTTCTTCACTTTTATGCTCCAAAAACGTCCGAATTGCTTCCTTTTCCAGAATTCACTCCCAAAGTACCTAAAATCACAAAAAGAACAATTTAGGATAATATTTGATCAAATAAATTCAATTCCGGGCTTAAATGACCCCCTAAAAGTGGTTCATTTTTCGTCTCATCACATACCGATCAGCAGAGGTACCAAGGGGACAAAGAATAGCCAACTACAGAAGAGATCACCACTACAGTCCATACAATAACAGGCAGGACCAAAACACTCAACGACCCCCCTTCAGAGGAAGTCGCCGATGGGATAACCACCGGGATGAATTAAGGCCTCGTCAGAACAATCACTTCACACCCTATGGTCCGGCAAGGAACGATAACCGAGCAGACTATCGAACGGATTATTGCCGCAACGATGCAAACCGAAGAGATACCAGACCGATAGATTTGAATGCACTCACCAAAGCCCCTAAAGAAATCTTGGCAACGGAACATCAACTTAGACTTCCGGCACCACCTTCGTTGAGAGGCAGACCCTCCAGGGAAAACATGGACAAGTATTGCGACTATCACGGGGAAAAAGTCCACCTCACAAATGACTATCACAACTTGAAAGAACAACTCAAAAAGGCTATGGAAACAGGCAAACTCGACCATCTGATCAAAGACGTCCGGCAAAGAGATAGGGCACCTCAAAGAGGCAATCACCAAGTCAACCAAGGAAGAATCATCAATATGGTTCAATATAAAGAGAAAGGGCAAAAACGCAAAAGCATGGATCAAGAAGAAGAATGGATGAATACCCCTATCAGTTTCCCCCCGATCCTACCCGGAGACGTCTCGGACGAACCACTCATAATCGAGGCCGAAGTGGAAGGATACACAGTCCGAAGAGTATACGTTGACCAGGGTGCTTCAGTGGAGGTAATGTACGAGCACTATTTTTTAAACTTTGATTCCTTCATCCGATCGCGACTCACAGAAACAAATACACCCCTAGTCGGATTTGCCGGAGAAGCAATTAATCCGTTAGGAAAAATCAAGTTGGAAGTGTATTTCGGAAGTGAAGGACTGTACCCTCGAACAACCATGAAGTTTGCAGTAGTAAGGTCTCCCTCCCCTTATAACATAATACTATGGCGCTCCGGAATCAAGAAACTAAGAGCCATCCCTTCAACAATACATTCCATGATGAAGTTCCCAACCCCGAGAGGTATTGCCACTTTTGGTCACTCGTTCCGTCATCATTTCGGAATGTAGAAAGTTAGAAGAAAAATTCTTATTGAAAAAAGAAACTAAAGTGGAAACCCCTCCGGTAACAACAGTTACTAATGAAGCCACAGAAACCGAAGAAGTCTTAGTCCATCCGGCACATGCGGATCAATTGGTAACAATAGGAAGAAATTTCTCAAACGAAGGACGAAGGCAGCAGATAACCTTGCTTAAGAACAGTCAGGACGTTTTTGCATGGGAACCATCGGATATGAAGGGCGTACCCCGATGGATTGTCGAACACAAACTCAACGTAAACGTTCAGGATAGACCCGTGGCTCAAAAGAAGAGATTCTTCTCAGAAAAAAAGAACCAAACTATAAACAAAGATGTGGAAGAATGGCTAAAAGCCGGAATCATCAGGCTCGTCCGACACCCGACATGGATCTCAAACCCAGTGCTAGTAAAGAAGCCGGATGGCAGTTGGAGAATATGTATCAACTTCAAAAATCTCAACTCATCTTGTCGGAAGGATTATTACCCGTTGCCAGAAATCGACTGGAAAATTGAACCGGTAACAGGATTCCGTTACAAATGCTTCCTTGATTCTTACAAAGGATACTATCAAGTCCAAATGGCGAAAGAAGACGAAGAGAAAACAGCCTTCTACACTGATCACGGAACATATTGTTACACCAAAATGCCGTTCAGATTAAAGAACGCCGGAGCAATATATCAAAAGCTGGTAGATATTGTCTTCCGGTCACAGATTGGTCGGAACTTAGAGGCATATGTAGACGACATGGTAATCAAGAACCAAACAGAAAGGGAGCTGTTAGCAGACATAGCCGAAGCGTTTGACAATCTCCGAAAGATCAACATGAAGCTGAACCCCAAAAAATGTTCCTTCGGAAAGGAAGAAGGGAAGTTCCTCGGCTACCTAATATCCTCGGAAGGGATCAGGGCAAACCCCAAGAAAACCAGAGCAATTGCCGACATGCAATCGCCTAAGTCACTCAAAGAAATGCAAAGTCTGAGCGGCAAGCTTGCAGCATTGAACCGTTTCCTATACAAGTCAGCCGAACGATCCCTGCCTTTCTTCGAGACCCTTAAAAATATCACCAAAGATAACAAAGACAAGTATCAATGGACAGAAGTGGCTGAAAGGGCTTTTCAAGAGATGAAGAAGATGATCTTAGAACTCCCCTGCTTAACAACACCAAAACCAAAGGAAGACATGTACTTATACCTATCGGCTACAAAAGAAGCAATAAGTGGGGTAATGCTAGTAGAAATAGAAGGACGACAGATTCCGGTACACTATGTAAGCCAGACGTTGCATGAAGCCGAAAAGAAGTATGCTCCGGTAGAAAAATTAGCTCTGGCTCTCCTACACCTATCCAGAAGATTGAGACGATACTTTGAGGCTCATCCTATTAAGGTCATAACGGATCAACCTATCAAGCAAATACTGAATAAAGCAGAAGCTTCCGGACGCCTAACCAAGTACACCGTAGAGCTCGGAGCTTATAATATTACCTATGTGCCACGAAATGCAATCAAAGGATAGATTTTAGCTGATTTCATCAATGAAATACCCGTCGGATCGGCCGGGGAGGATCCAAAAAGAAGGGGCAAGGAGATATGTGATATCTCCCAAGCTAAGGAATGGACACTATACACCGACGAAGCATCCAGCAAAAAAGGCGCCGGAGCAGGTTTGGTGTTAATCAGTCCAGACAAAGAAGAGTATACTTATGCCCTCCGATTAAACTTTGACGCTACTAACAATGGAGCGGAGTACGAAGCACTATTAGCCGGATTAAGAATTGCAAGAAGTATGCACATAAAAGCACTGGATGTACGAGGAGACTCAAACCTGGTAGCAAGTCAGATCAATGGAGATTTTGCAGCGTACACGGAGAGCATGACGAAGTACCTGACCATGGCCAAAGAATATATTACCTGCTTCGAACGTTTCAAAATAAAAAATATCCCAAGAGCCCAAAACCAAAAGGTCGATATACTAAGCAAACTTGCATCCGTAGCATTTGATCACCTGACGTAAGAAATCCTGGTAGAAGTGTTGGAAAAGCCATCCACCGAAGAAGAAATAATCAATGCAATAGTAGAAAAGGAGGAGGAGAATTGGATGTCACCCATCCTCCGATGCCTAAAAGAAGGGATTTGGCCAGAAGATCAGAATGAGGCCCGAGCCCTCCGAATGAAAATAAGCCACTATACGCTACTCGACAACGTACTGTTCAAAAAGTCATATCTGGGCCCAATGCTACGATGTGTAGGACCTCTTCAAGCCAACTATATAATCTGAGAGATGCATGAAGGGGCATGTGGAATGCACTCCGGTCCACGATCCGTGGTGGCTATGCTCATGAGACAAGGCTATTATTGGCCAACCATGCACCGAGACACTAGAGAAGTTTTTCAGAAATGTGATTCATGCCAGATACATGCTCCGGTTCCCAAATTACCGAAAACAACACTGACCTCCGTCATGGCACCATGGCCTTTTTACCAATGGGCAATGGACGTCCTGGGACCCTTGCCCGAAGCTCCAGGAAAGGTCAAGTATGTCATCGTTGCAATTGACTATTTCACCAAGTGGATGGAGGCAAAGCCGTTAGCCAAAACTACCGGAAAAGAAGTAAAGAAATTCGTATGGAATAACATTGTCTGTAGGTTCGGACTACCCAAGATAATCGTCAAGGACAACGGAAGCAACTTCATTGGTGACCCATTCAAAAGTTGGTGTGAAAGATTGAACATCACCCAGATCAACACAGCCGTAGCACACCCTCAGGCCAACGGACTAGTAGAAAGGGCCAACAAAAGTTTGATGAAAGGGTTTAAGTCACGGCTAGAAAGAAAAAGGGCTGGATGGGTCGATGAGTTACCAAATATACTATAGGCCTTCCGCACCACCCTGAAGACCAGCAATGGAGAAACACCCTTCAGCCTGACCTACGGAAGTGAAACAGTCATCCCTGCTGAAATTGGCATGCCTACCTTCTGGACCATGATGACAAACGCAGAGAGCAACGACGAAGAGATCAGCCTAAATTTGAACTTACTTGAAGAGCAAAGGGAAATGGCAGTAATAAGGGAAGCTAAATACAAGAAGAAAGTGGAATAATACTACAACCGAAAGGTTCCACCCGAAACATTTGAGGTGGGAGATTTTGTATATCGGAAAAACGAAGCCAGCAGAGTGGAGGATCAGGGAAAGCTAGGGCCAAACTGGGAAGGTCCCTATCGAGTAACGGAGGCATACCAGCACGGCACCTACAAACTCCAAACCATGGATGACATAGAAGTGCCCCGGACATGGCATGCCATCAATCTAAAAAAATGTTTTATGTAATCAAAGAAATCCGACAGACTTATTGTAAGGCTTGTAAGCCATTTTCCCATTTCTAATAAGAATTGCACGCAGTCGTTCATTTAAAATTATTATTCGAAGCATCAAACCACTAAGGCCAAGCGCCTAGCGGCACAAGTTGCTCTAACGGCCAAAGAGCCGAACCAACAAGGCCAAGTGCCTAGCGGCACAAGTTGCCCTAACGACCAAGAGTCGAGTCACTAAGGCCAAGCGCCTAACAGCACAAGTTGCCCTAACGGCCAAAGAGCCGAACCAACAAGGCCAAGGGCCTAGCGGAACAAGTTGCCCTAACGACCAAGAGTCGAGTCACTAAGGCCAAGCGCCTAGCGGCACAAGTTGCCCTAACGGCCAAAGAGCCGAACCGACAAGGCCAAGCGCCTAGCGGCACAAATTGCCCTAACGACCAAGAGTCGAATCACTAAGGCCAAGCGCCTAACGGCACAAGTTGCCCCAGCGGCCAAGAGCCAAATGGCACAAGTTGCCCTAACGGCCAAGAGCCAAATCACCAAGGCCAAGTGCCTGATGGCAAAATTGCCCTAACGGCCAAAAGCCGAACCAATAAGACTAAACACCCAACGGCGCAAGTCGCCCTAACGACCAAAATAATTCACATCAACAAGGAGTCCAATGTGAAGCCTAACGGAACAATGAATGCAATAATTAACATACAAAACTAAGTGTTTTACAATAGTCCGCACCTTTCGGCATATCTAGCATAATTAAAATTAGATACGACGGAATGTAATAGCAAAATGATAATATATATATATATATATATATATATATATATATATATATATATATATATATATATATATATATATATATATATATATATATATATTGTTGACATAAATAATGTATGAAAACGTTATTTATATTTTTCGATATCTCTATATTTTGACGATCACAAAATGTTAACTCGTCAATCGTTTGATTACTACGTAAACAAGTATTAAGCTAGTCTATATCATTATATCCAACTTAATCACTTAAGGTATGGACAAACAAGTGCTTAATACATCTCATGATCAAAGGGGTATTTAATTAACTAATATAAAGTTTATTTAATTATATAATTTTATTATATATTTTTGAAAAACACTTTTGGTAATAAGGAAAAATGTTTTAATCATACTAAATATATGATTTCAAATATTTAACCAAAATCAGTTAGTTTTTCACCAAATAAACTTTCCCCACTAAAAGACAGTTTTTCTGGCCGTTACAGTTGGGCGGCCCCCTTAATTATAAGGGGCGGTCCCCTTAATTTTAAGGGGGCCGGCCATGCTTTAAGGGGACCGGCCAGGCTCCCCTGTCAGAAACTGTCAGATTTCTTCCCCTATAAATACCACCTTAATTCTGGAATTTTTCCTCACCTTTTGCACGAAATTTTCAGATCTACAATCATCTTAAACCCATCAAAAACCCTTTGATCATTTGTATATTAATCCTTGTTTCAAGTGATTCAATCCCTCATCATCCATTCTCATTCTAAGTGCAAAAGAAGAACTCTCTACAACCAAGTTTAAGAAGTGTTGAAGAGTTGTTGTGTATAGTGTATATATATATTCATTTGTGAATATTGTGTTGTGCTTGTTATTATTTGTTTAGAGGATATAGAAGTTGTGTAGATAATAGAAGTTGATTAGTAGTGAAGTAGGATAGTTGTGAAGATTGGTGTGTAGAAGAAGGTGTGTAGAAGATTGGTGTGTAGAAGCTTGGTGTGAAGATTGGTGTGAAGATTGGTGTGTAGATTGGTGTGTAAATTGGTGTGTATATTGGTGTGTACGGTTTTCTCCGCCATAAGGGAGTTTGTTGACATAGTGAAGAAAACTCTCGAGTAGGTGACTCGGGGAGTGGAGTAGGAACAAGGAAGGTGTCCTTGTAGCCGAACCACTATAAATCTTTGTGTTGTGGTTTGATCTTTCTAACTCTTCTCATTACTTATTTACTTATCTTTACTATATTAGTTTTGTTAGTTAGTTATTATACAAATTGATCATATAGTGCAAGTATTGAATTCACATAAACTAGAATCGAAGATTTTTAAAACAAACTTGTACTTATAAATTTTAAAAGGACGTAAAACTATTCAACCCCCCCTTCTAGTTTTCCACACACATATATATATATATATATATATATATATATATATATATATATATATATATATTCAATAAAGTCCAAAAACTATTACATCTTTCGTTCCGAGCGGCTATTAAAGCCCTACACTACAAAATGCGGAACTATAATACATCCATCGTCTACATTACTACCATAATTCACCCATCATCAACCGATGGGGAGACTAACCAAACAAACGTTGACTTCATCAGAAAGTATGATAAAAACTTCACAAGGAACCCGGAGTACCTTTACCCATAGTCAAAATGGAGGTACCCGAGCTCCAGCATACAACAGACCAACGGAAATAGATTTTGAAAAAGCTTCACACAGAGTTTGTAATACCTAAGCCCATAGTCAAAATGGAGGTATACAAACCCTGAAACAACCAACATCTTCAAACAGGAGCAGAAGTATCCTGAGCATCACCACCTTGAACCTCCGGATTCTCAACAGAAGGTTTTTCTCCAACAACCCCCTCGGCAGACCCTGATGCGGTCGCCTCCACATGAGCAGTGTCGGACACGGAAGGAGGAGGGTTAGGAAACATCTCAATAAGTTCATTGAAAGATTTGTAGACCGTCTTGCGGATCTTCTGAACATACGGATAATCTTGAGTAAGAGCTTGATCATACAAAGCTTAGTACTTGCCATCGGCATCCATATCCAGATTATCCATCTCCTCCAAAACCTTTGCTGCTTGCTCCGGTTCTAATCCCAAGTTAGCCCCATCTATGAGCCCAGATTGGTAAAACAGGTTGAAGGGCCTAACCAAAGCTTCCTTAAATTCGTGGCTGCTTAAAAAACGGCGAACGAACTCCGGGAGGAACTCGTTCACCACTCTATTGCGATCAACCTACACATTACCGGAGGATATAGCCAACCCTTCAAGTTCCTTCCGAAGCTCCTGAGTTGTCATCTCCTCATCACTCAGCAACAACCTGGTTTTCTTCAACTCAGCCTCCAGAGATTTGATTTGTTCAGCCTGACCACTTGAAACCTTTCTCCACTCCTCCTTCTCCTTCTCTAAATCAGAAACCCTCCCAGACAAACCAAGCTCTCTAGCCGAACAACCAGCATGTTCGGACCTCAATTTCTTCAGCTCTTCTGGCTCGCTCGAAGCACATCCAGCATGCTCAGCTTTAAGCTTCTCCAACTCACCCTTCACCGTTTGAAACTTTTTAAAACCATCTTTAGCCTCGCGGTCACAATCCTTATGTGCCGCAACGGCTTTACCACGCTCCTCCACAGCGTTTCAAAACGGAACAAGAGGTCTGCTTGGGCTGTCGCATTTTTGGCCAACAAAAGCCAAGCACGGTTGGTAGCCTCTTCATCATCATGAGCATCAATATATTTCTCCTCCCCAGGAGTGGCCAGATGGATCATCATGTCTCGGCACACGGCGGAGGTGTTCATCCTGGTCCCTCTCTTAACTGACCATTCCGGAACACAAGCCTCATCCGATGAATCTCCCTCAATATCAACGTCATCATCATCACCATCCATCTCCTTACCCTTCCCAACGGTAGCACCTTTCGACTTACCTGATAACAAGGGAAACAAATACTCAATAAATAAATTAAAAAAAAAAAAAAAAAAAAAAAAAGCCTTAAACTTACCGGACCCAGCATCACTCTTCTGAACACTACCTCCTTCCCCACCCATAGAAGGATGCCTTTGCGGCGAAAAAGAACGAATAGGAGAGGGGTTAGGAATGCTCTCAGTAGAGTCCAAGTCAATAACCGGAGACTGGTCAGAAGGTCTGCTCCTCTTAAGAATACGAGAAAAGACATCATCCCCGGACCTCTTCACTAACCGGATGATTTGCCAGCAGCACCAGCAGGAGGCTTCTTGGACCCTGTCAGGGCCATCTGCTCTTTCTTCTTGTCCTTGGCAGCAAGGACCTTATCATCAGGGACCTCAACCTTCCGGAGCTCAGCAGTCTTCTCCGGAACTTCAGCGTTAGAAGCTAGCGGCTGGGTCAAGTGCAACTCCACACTCTGACCTTCGCGGAGTTTATCCCCCTTTACAACGTTGACCTTCTTGCGGAGGGGAGGCTTCTTCAAATATTCAGCCATAGTGACACATGCGAAAGGAAATCAGAAAGTAAGAAAAAAGAATGATACGAATATGCATGATAATAGTATGTGCACAACAAGATAAAGGCTATACCCCTTCCCTCCTCATCCCTCAACGCAGCCCGATAACCAGGATACTTCCAATAAGAAGACATCCCAAACAGATACAGAAAATCATGCGGAACCTGGAAAGGCTCAATAACGCATTCGGCTAGCTTCTCAGCATGAACAACATTGAACTCATTCTTCGGGAAAGGATCCGAAACATCTGAGTCATGATGCCTCCAAGGCATGGCAAAAGGGATGGCACGCCTATCTATAAAAAAGAACTCCTCCTTCCAACCCTTCAAACAAGATGGAAAATCAACAAAACAAACCTTCCTATTATTACCCGTCCGTTTCTAAAACGAGAACCAGCAACCCTGCTTGCTTAATTTATAAAACACCCGGAATAAAGGAGTAGTTGGAGGAATATGCATACTCCGGCAGTACACTTCAAAGAGGGTCGCACGGTGTAAACCGAGAGGAACCAACTGAGAGATATGAACTTTGAAATAGCGAATGATATCCAAAAGAAAAGTAGAAAACGGAACGTTAAGACCCCCCCCTAAAAAAAGTACTCAACATAGAGACCGATGGCATCAGCCTGAAGCTGATCCATCGTCATACCCTTCGGTGGGACTCTCGGATGAAGATCTAACGGCACCCCTAAAGCCTGAGCCAAGGCCACCACATCCGATGGACGTGTCTTCGAAAACCTCCGTTGAATATCATGCTTAACAGATAAATCATCCCCCCTAACAACATCCTCCGGACCGGCCGATACGGAAGATTCCGACATAATAGAGAGGAGAGGTATAGCCAAATAAAAAACACAGATATGAACACGTACCTCTTAAAACGCAATGACAAATTAAGCACAGGACCAAACGTTCGGAAAAAGTCGTTCGGAAGATGCAGAGCGAAAAGTGTGTCAGAAAATTACAGTGGTAAAAATGAGGAGAAAGGGACTATTTATATGCAAAAAGAAATGGGCGCGAAACGGTACATCATACGTAGGGCTGACGTGTCATGATTCAAGCCAAAGGATCCAGAAGTACACACACTTGTCCAGATCTAGGGGACTCAGTAAAAACAACGGCACTCCTTAAAAGACACATTAATTACTTTTGGCACCTTGTACACGACATTAACGCGACAAAATCATGTGATACCCTCCGAAAAACTACAAAAAAACAAAAACTTCAAGTATCACACCATTGGCAGAACCAATACTATGATACTGGGGGGGGGGGGCATGTTGCCGTATGTACCCTCCGGAATAAACCAGGACGGCTCGAACCAACAGTCAAACGGAACGGACCGTTGGAACTAGGCTGACCAATGACGATATCCGGAAGGCCACGTCCCTCCGGATGAACTGGCACTCCGGACATACAATAGCCAAGTAAACCAAAGTACAAACAAGTACACAAGTACTTGGTAATGGAGCATAAACAAGCAACCACTAAGGGATTAGTACTAACCAGCCTTGTACTTCACCAAGGTAGCCTATAAATAGAGAAGAAATCCTCAAGGTTAAACAACTCTCTCACTCTTAAGACTCTACTTATATTTATTTATATACTTTCTCTCTCTAAGAACATATACTTACTATCACGTCGGAGATTGGTCCTGGGATACACTCCCGGGGCGAGACTAACGGACGTATCTGTTTTGTAGATATCTGAAGGGATCAACATCGAACCCGAAGGACCAATCATAGTCCGAAGAGTTCATTCCGCTTGTCCGAGGTAGAAGCAAGATTTTACCTCAACAGGAACACCGTCGCCGGTCCCATGATCACGCGCGGGATCGATCATGTGAGTGAAACTTTCACGTACGTGATAGAATGAAAAGTAACCGTTTGGATTGGAACGTTGGACCATATTTTTGAACATTGGGATTGCAACGTTTTTTTTTTTTTTTTTTTTTTTTTTTTTTTTTTTTTTTTTTTTTTTTCCGACTTTATATACTGAACGAGAGAAGGGGCAAAAGAACACAACCAAAACAAAAATAATACCCACTGTGACTTACCGAAAAGAAAGTCGTCGGAGTCAAGTAGCGCTCAAACGCCAACAAACGAGACTCCAATAAACATGGAAGATTTCGACTGTGACTTACCGAATCTCAATGAGAACCCAACTCCATCACATCAGTCGAGAGGCAAAAAAAAAGGCTAATAATGAATATTCAAGCCGAAGCTCGATGCGTGATACCCTTGCAAGTTACACGACCAAAAAGCAAAGTTTAATGCATGCGCAGTTGAAGGTTCAAAAGAAAAAGGATGCAGAATATTCAAGTTTCTTGATGGGGAGACCTACAATCGTGACATGAAGTTCGTTATGGAGCCGCACGACAATATCCCAGACCCGGCTTTTAAGGATTTCATCATCAAAAGGAAACGCGAGATATGCGCACAATACGGTTGGCCGTGTAGTTTGTAGGATTTAACATCGATATCATGTAATGGTTTTTTTTTATGTTCGGTTTTTAATTTTTGTTTTTGTTTATGTTTTTTTAGTAATATTATGTAATGTTTTTTTTTTTTTTTTTTTTTTTTTTTTTTTTTTTAATTATAATGGAATTTTAGTTTTTTATTTAATTTTAATGGAATTAAAAAAAAAAAAAAAAAAAAAAAAAGTGAGTGATGGGTGAGTGATGTGAATGACGTGGCATAAATGGAGTGGTTAGGAGTGAGTGATGGTGGTGTGGTGCCACAACCACTGCCAACCCCCTATTTTTGAGAAACGGTTTTTTTCGTCTATCTATTTTTGGGTAAATATTTTGATTCCGTTTAGGATTTTTTTTTTTTAATTTATTTATTTATTTTTTTTCAAATATGATTCGAGAGGCATATCATAAACAAATTAAATAACCTCCCCTTTGTTAAGGTCCCAAAATTATACACTTATGTAAGTTTATATAGGCTCGGTCTTTAATATAAGAACTTACTCTAAGAGATGGATCAAAAGTCTTTAATATAATACGGTAATTTTCTAGTATCACATATTCCAATTCAAACCATTTTCTAATAAAGGTTGATTTGTTTTATGTCTTTGTCAACAAACTTAAAACTATACTAGTACTAGATTATGAGCTCCTACACGTTAAGACTTTCTAAGACATTTTGAACATGACATTTATGCTCCTCCATCGATGGTGAGAGCTAATACCTTCTGTTAAACGCAATATGGTAAAATAACAACGAATGAATGTATGATCATCATAAGAATCATACAAGTACCTTACAAAGTTTCAAAACCTCAACATTAGCAAAATAGCTAGTCTTAAAGCAAAATCACAACATCGAGCCAGTGATATTAGATCCCGCTGGAATCCCTACCAAAAATAAATCTCCTACTCCAGTCACCTACGACCAACCATCTCGTGCGCCAACTCACCAGCTTGCTGCATTTAGTAATGTTACATGAAATTATTATTTTGTGTTCAAATTTATAGCATATAAATCATAAAAGATTTATTAAAGGTGGTACAAGTTAATACCTTGCATACACAGAATACCAAAGCCATTGGGAACTGTGACCGATTGAAACGTAATCTCCTGGAAGTTGAGCCGCAGTTTGTTCACCGCCCAATGGAGCAAACTGACCAAGATGCCTGTACCTAAAGTGAATCAAAAAACCAAGTTATACTTGATCAATACAAAATATACGTTCGTTTTTTGAATAATAAAAACAAGTACAAATGTTTTTGTACCTAAATGGTTTAAAACGGTGTCGGCCAGTATCTCTAAATCTGAGTGGACCTTCAGGTTTCTCCTTGCATTCCTTCATCCGATTGAAGCATTTGGCCAAATACATACCTTGTTGAGCCGCTACCTAAAAAACATCAAAACAACGACATTAGATTGTGGTAAAATTAGCTCCTAAATACCATTCCTTTCCAATAAATGTTAGTTACCTGCGCGGTTGGAGGAAGACTCTTCATTTTATTATCCACTTCAGCAAGTGCTGCTTTGAACTTTTCGATATCAATTTGTTTTGAAGCACCATCTTGATTACTTTTTAGCAACTGGACAAAGTTCTTGAGCTTTTTACTCTTCAAGTGGAGAGTAATTTGAGGATACCTCTCTATTATATCGTTAATCACTTCTTTGAAATCTTCCACATTCAGCTTTCCAGTATTGTTCTTGTCTGCTTTGCTAAATATTGCTGAGATATCTTCCTGTATTTAATAAAAAATCAGAAATCAGAATTTGCATAACAAAACTTTTTTAAAACTCGAAGTGTAAACATACCATTACTCTGCGTTGATTTATGGTAGCACAATCACCAAGAGCATACACATTTGGCAGTCCTTCTACTCTAAGCCATTCATCGGTTGCCATAACTCGTCTGTTTCCCTTTAGTCCAAAAAAACAGAATACTACTTATTGTTGACAAATACTACTACAAAACATGACGTGATTAATGAAAAGAGTTGATTTAAGAACCTGTCCAATTTGCTTCATGAAATTCATAATAACCGGACGAGTTCCAATACCAGTTGACCAAACCACCAATCCGTATGGTAGATTTTTAGTTTCGCCAGTTGATCTTTCTTTGAGAGATATTTCCTTATCAGACACTTTAGTAACCATCGACCCGGTTTTCACTTGAATGCCATCCCTTTGGAATTTTTCTTCAGCAAAATCAGTTATTCTTTTGTCAAATCTGAAAACCAAAACACATAATTTGATTAAACTATCATAAGAAACATTCTTATCTAGAAAATAAAATTCACACGTATTCCTTACATGCTCAATATGTGATCACCAGCCTCTAGAAGTGTAATATTTATATACTTCTGAAGATCAGGATACAATTTTTTTAAATCTCCATGAACATAATCATGAAGCTGAGCTGAAAATTCCACTCCTGTGGGTCCACCTCCGACCACGACAAAATGCAATATTCTTTTTTTCTCCTCTTCACTTACAGTTGGAAGACTCGCCTTTTCAAAAGAGTTGATAATACTCCTTCGGATCCTCATAGCATCTTCTACTTCCTGCATCAAATATACTGTTAACAAACAACCAGAATAAAAACTGTGCGTGTAAAGTTATTGTTTTATCAGATTAATTACCTTTAAGAAATGAGCATTTTCAACAACACCCGGAGTGTTGAAAGTGTTCGCACGTGCTCCCATTGCAATGACCAAATAATCATAATCCACAGTGAACTCTTCTTTCCCTTCAGCCTTAATATTTTGGATAGATTTGCAGTGAACCTTCTGATTAACTGTATCAATCTTGTAACATTCTGCTTCCTTATAAAGAACTTTAATGTCTTTCTGCAATGCAAAATCACATTTTGTAATGATAAACCACCAACTATCAGATTCATGGGACATGAAGTGCATAATATGTTTTTATATAGTACCTTCTTGACAATGTTACGGATGGGTTCAACAACACTGCGAGCTTCAACAGTTCCAACTGTAACGCTTGGTAATAAAGGTGTAAATGCAAAATAATTACTAGGTGACACAACTTCAACGTCATATGAGGGGTGATTCAAGTTTTTGAGGAAGCTTGTTCCTGCCCAGCCTGTTCCTAGAACGACAACTTTCTTCTTTTTGATGGTAGATTGTGCTTCGACATAAGCACTACGACTATATGACCTGACCTGAGAATAGGTCAATAGTCCACCACTGAATAGACCAGATAAGACGTTACATTAGTTGCCTTTCTAAAAAAAAGACTGTTACATTAGTTGTTTACAGCATTATGCCTTTTCAAGTTTAATAACAATCAAACATACTGAAATCTTCATGCAATCTAAATACTATAGTCTATACATGCATGCTTATCACCTAATTAGCATTGGTTGATGCTACATCATCAACCTAAAACTATTGTTTTATACAAATCAACATGCGATCTTAAGCTACATGGGACTATTTTTTTCCTTATATTATTACGGAGTAGTATATTTGCACGAATTTAACAGGTTAATTTAGTTACTTGAAACTCAAACACATAATGGTAGTGACTCAATGATCAACTTTTTTTCAACAAATAAACATGCCATTAATTATATAGGTTACAAATTAAAGCATAGCAAAAACCAACTCGGCTAGCTCCGTTGGCCACCAAGATTCCTTAGGGGCTTGCGGAGGGGAGGTTTGGCTAGGGGAGGTCTCAAGTTCGAGTCCCATCCGAAACTTTTACCCCTTCATGCGGAATAGGAGGACAGCAGGGTCACCATATACATCCTAATTGGATGTCTACACATATCAAAAGCTCCAAAATAAATATAACTGAACCAGTTATCATCTGGTTCTATATTGCATCTTATACATTACAAAAACTGTGTCATACGACACATATAGTATGCCTTTCACATAAAAGCAAACGTAAATAAATCAATAGTACAATACAAACGTAGACACACAAGATCATGCCATCATTAACTGTAACCAAAGCAAACATAAAACCAATGGTTATTGACAAACTACGATTTATTGTTCTAACAAACTAAAATATATGTCAAACTTAACGAAAGATCTAGTAAAAAAAAAAGACCTGACAACGCCGAGAATGACAAGTTTAGCAAGCCTAGGGTTACGATACACGCATGAAGCTTTTTGGTAAAAACTAGAGTAAGCTCCTCTCATTCTTCTTTGTTTTCCTTTGAAGAGAAACCCTAGAGAATGTATGTGTATCAAATGGTATATATGGTGGTGGAGCAGTTTTCTGCCTTTTTTTAGAAACTGTCTGTATGTTATTATGTAATGGAATGATGGTCATGTAATTTCGGAAATTTTACTATTTTACAGTTTTACCCTTGAGGTATTTATGGTTGGTATATAGGAATTTCTTCTAAGTATGTCAAGGATAAATCTACTCCTTTTAGAAACCAGATTCGCGAAATCAACGTGTGAAAGTTTTAGTATATTTTTGTAACTTTATATGCTATCAGTCTATCACCCCTAATAGTATGTCAAAAATATCTTTGCCATATATATTTGTTCCATGCACGCATATGTGAAAACGAGTTTTGAGAGTAGATACAATGAAAAATAAGAAGTCCATATATATAGGACTATAGGAGTATAACATATTTATGGTATCGTTCTAATAGTCTAATACTATGTCACAATATTATTTGCTCGTGTGAGTATATTTGCTTCATAGAAATAGTTTTTGCATGTCGAAAAGTCGAGCCAAGCTGGTTATTTGAGCCAAGGGTGCACTGACTGGTTATCATTCCACTGCCAAGAGCGAGAAGTATTTGCAGCTCTGTGACCAGCCTAACGCATTTCCCTCTACTCCAGGAACCAAGAAGCCCGAGCCTTCGCTCAAACCCCATGGTCCAACTCTTGGCTTGGAACGGGCAAGCCAGATTGCAACGACTTTGACCCAACCAATCTCAGCTCAATTCAACGTCCAACCCATTTTAATGCTCTCACTTAATTCAAGTTATAGGCCACCCATTTATGAGTTTGATTTCATTTATACCAACCCCGTTCAAATCCTTGCCGGAATTTTCATGCAATTAAAAAAATTAAGCTAACTTTGATATATCAATACAATAAATTTTTTAATTTAAACATAAAACATTAGGAATGAACGTCGATATAGGATACCATCTCGAAGTTCAAATATTTGCGCTGTGCGCCGTGTCCGACACACCTAAGCCATGGTTGTAGGAATGAACGTCGATATAGGATACCATCTCGAAGTTCGAATCTTTGCGATGTGCGCCGTATCCGTCGAGCGTCCTTTTGTTCATGGGGGAGTGTTCCCTTGCTAATAAAATCCATGATGGGTGTCATTCATGTGGGATGTTCTTCTTCTATCACTGTGGATACTTCCATTTCAGAGATGGATTTGTTCTTCAAGGTTTCCACCAATACCTGTTTTGACAGGTGTGCGAAGCTTGTCGATGCGATCTTACTTAGCGCATCTACTTTTTTGTTTTCTCCTCGTGGGATTTGTTTGATGGAAAACTTGTCAAAATTCTTGATCAAGGACTTGGCCTTATCGAGGTATTGGATCATGTGTTCCTCTTGGGCCACATACTCGCCTAACACATGGTTAGCTACTAATCGTGAATCCACATTAGCTTCTAGGTTGCGTATACCCATTTGATTTGCTATGCGGAGTCCAGCTAGTAATGCTTCATATTCCACCTCATTGTTTGTAGCTATGAATTCAAAACGCAGTGTGTAAGTGTGTTCTGTTCCATCTGGGCTGGTAAGGATAAGGCCTGCGCCTGATCCTTCTGCGCACGAGGATCCATCCGTAAATAGAACCCATGGTTCTTGTAATGGTACGTCAACCATTGGTGATGGAGTATCAGCATCTGGCTTCTCGATGATGAAATCAGCCAATATCTGTCCCTTGATCGCGGTGCGCGACCTATAGGAGATGTTATGCTCACTCAATAACACGCTCCACTTTTGTAGCCGCCCTGATGCATCAAGTTTAGAGATAACCTGCTTGATAGGTTGGTCCATGATTACAGCTATCAGATGCGCTTGGAAGTACCCGCGCAGTCTCTTAGTTGCGAATACTAAGGCTAGGACCAGTTTCTCCATAGCGGTGTAATTAGTCTCTGTCTTCTTGAGAGCTTTGCTTACAAAGTATATGGGTGTTTGAACAGAGTTTCTGTCTGTTAGTAGCACTGCACTGACTGCTCCGTAGGTCGCTGATAGATACATGATCAATTCTTCCCCTTGTCGGGGTGCGACAAGCTTAGGTAGCTCTGCTAGGTTTTGTTTGAGCTGTTGGAAAGCTTCTTCCGCTTCTGGAGTCCATCGAAAGTCTCCCTTCTTCGTACACTTCGTGAGTGTTTTAAAGAGAGGAAGTGACTTATCCGCTGATTTGGACAAGAATCGATTTAGTCCGGCTAATTTGCCGTTTAGTGACTGGACTTCTTTTAGTGTGCGCGGTGAAGGTAGTTCGATGACCGCTCTTGTTTTTTCTGGACAAGGTTTAATACCATCGGGTTCTATTAGGTATCCGAGAAACATGCCTTCTGTTGCTCCAAAAGTGCACTTCTTGGGATTCAACTTCATGTTTATTCTTCCCAATGTCTTAAACGTTTCCACTATGTCACGCACCAATTCTTCTTCGGTATGGCTTTTTATGACTAGGTCATCAACATAGACCTCCAAATTGCGGCCTACTTGTTTCTCAAATGCGTTATCCACTAACCGTTGGTATGTGGCTCCTGCGTTTTTTAGGCCAAAGGGCATTTTTGTGTAGCAATACACCCCTTGACTCGTGTGGAAAGCTATTTTTTCTTCATACTCCTTGGCCATTTGAATTTGATGGTATCCTTTGTACGCGTCTAGGAAGCATTTAAAGGGATACCCGCACAGGGATTCTACTTTCCAATCGATTTCTGGTAGTGGATATCAGTCTTGTGGACATGCTTTGTTGAGATCGGTGAAGTCCACGCACATTCTCCAGCTACCATCGCTTTTCTTTACCATTACTTGGTTGGAAAGTCAATCGTGGTAATAAACTTCTCGCATGATCCCTGCGTCCACAAGCTTGTGCACTTCCTATAGGATAGCTTTTGCGCGTTCTGGAGTCTGGCCGCGTTTTGTCTGCCGTATTGGAGGATATCCTTGTCGGATTTCGAGCTTGTGTTCCGTAATGGCTCTTGGCACTCCGGTCATGTGCATGCAAAGATGTTTAGGTTCTTTTGCAATAATGCGCACACAGCTGCTCTGCCCTTGTCGGACAGTGATCCCCCAATTGATATCTCTTGGTCAGGATAATCTGGGTGGATTGCAACTTTTAGGTTTGTCACCTTGGTTGTGTGTTGTTCTGGAGTGTGCGAAACTTCATCTGTCACTATGTTGCATTCTCTTGGAGATGCAGTAGTGTTGTAGAGGGTGACGATCCCTCATTCCACTGGGAACTTGAGCATCCCATGTGTTGTGGATGGAACTGCGTGCATGGCTGATATCCCTGGTCTCCCGATGATGCCATTGTACGATGAGGGGGACCTAATTACCATGAATTTCATCCAAGCTGTTGTGGAATGGTACTCGTTACCGATTACCACAAGTATGCGCAATTGTCCCATGCGCCAAATCTTTTCACCTGTGAATCCAGTCAGTGACGTCGTAGCCGGGATTAACTGGTTTTGTATCTTAGGTTTTAGCCTCTTGAAGCAGTGTTCGTACATGATGTCCGCAGACGCTCCTCCGTCGACGTACATGCGGTGGATATCGTGACCCCCCGCTTGTATCTCGATGGTGAGTGGTTCTACCACTGCGTTGTCCGCAGTGAGAGTGGGGAAAGAGATTTGGTTTTCCTTGGAAAATCTTTGGGTGACTTTTTGTTTCGTATTTCGCGGCCATGATTGTATCAGCCTTACTTTTTGGTATCTCTTTTTTGGCCCCATTCTTTTATCTCTCTTTCCCTTCTTTGATGTTTTTAACGAGGTGGTCCATCTTTCCTTCTCTCACTAATTTATCAATTAGCTGACGTAGTTGAACGCATTCGTTAGTGGTGTGACCCTTCTGCCCATGGTATTCGCAGTATCCTCCTCCTATGCGCTTCTCTTCTGGAGTGCTCATAGGTGGGGGTTTTGGAAAATTTGCTCCTTCTGTCGCGAATCTTTCTTTAGGGGTTTTTGTAAGTGGGATGTATTTGTCGTTATTCGTTCCACTACCTCGGTTGCGGTAATTCCTGTTGCGGTTGCCACTTTGGTCATTGGATTGTCTCCTAGACTGTTCTTGTGGTTTAAAGGTTGAGTAACCTTTTTTGCTGTCTGCCGCCGCTGCTTCCCCTTGGATGAAGGATCTTGTGCGCTTTGTTAGCTCATCAAAGCTTTGGGGTACTTTGTCGTTTAGCTTCCGTATCAGCTCTGGGTTATTGATCCCGTTCATGAACCCTGAGATTTTTAGCACTTCGGGACATGCTTTGACTTGCATGCATTCATCCTTGAAGCGCTCCATATAAGCGCTTGTGGATTCCCCTTGGCGCTGTTTCACTCTGGCTAGTTCCACAGGGTTCTTTGCGCACTTCTTTCGTTGCGTGAAATTTAGGCGGAATGCCTTCCGCAACTCTTCAAACCCATTTATGCTTCGTCGTGGAAGTTTGCTGAACCATGTTCGCGCATTCCCTACTAAGGTAGAATTGAACATATGGCACCACACAGGTTGTGGCCAGTTTTTGACAGCAGCCGCTGACTCGAAAATTTTTAGGCGATCATCAGGATCACCTGTTCCATCATATGTTTTAACGTTGGTAGGCATGCGCCTTCTCTTGTCATCTGAGAAATCACTTATGCGTCGCGTGAACGCATCAACCTTTTGGCGACGCCAAGGAAGGGAAATATCTTCATCCTCCTCGTACCGACGCCGGTTTTTAGAATTCCAATGTCCCGTCTCTCTATCCTCGTTGTCCGAGGAGTTGCTCGAAGAGGAGTTGTTCCTTCTGCGGCGCTTGCGCCGTTTTTCCTCGGAGTCCGAGTTTGAAGGGCTTGTATTTGGGGAGTGGTGTTTCCCAAGTCTGTCTTGGATTCTTCTACTTCCTGACCTTGAGACGCTTACGCTCGGTGAACGTTGTCGTCCCAGCCTATCTTGTATCCTGCGGCTACCAAGCCTAGCGTGGACATTGGTGTGCCACACGTTGTCTTCGTAATCCTCCGAGTATTGAGAGTTAGATGATGTACCAAGGCTACCAAGTCTATCGTGAACATTGGTGCGCCTCTCATTGTTTCTGCGCTCATAGTGGCACGGTGGAGATTTTTCTTGGCTAAAGTCCAGCCGGTTTTGCAGGTCGCGGCTTGACCTTCTTCTTGCCTCCTCTTGCATGAGACTAGTTAAAGTCTCATAATGTTGGGACACGAAATCGTTTAATGTCACCTCAGGTGCATCCTCTTCTACTGCGAGGACGTCCGTCTCCGCATGGGGTTCCCTATCTCTATTAGGTGCTCCTGGTAAAGAGAGTGCGCTGAATGTCCTCAGCGCTTGGGGCTACGGTAGTGGTTCGGGTTGTCCCCAAAGGCAATTCTACCGTAGTATGGATTGGAGTTACATTCGACTCGCGATGACTAGGCGTACCGGTTGTTCCAGAGGTTGGCCTTGGAGTCGAATCTTGATGCTTCTTCCAGTGTGAATCATCACGTGTTTTCTCCGGCGGCGTAGTCGCTGCCCTGAGTTCTTGTTTTTCGGCATTCTGGTCTTGAGTTTTTAGTGTAGGGTCCCACGGATGGCGCCACTTGTTGATACAAAATTGGGCTTACCTTGTTTGAACTCTTGCTCTCGTACCAATTAAAACTTTAGTGCTTGTGAAACTTGCGCACTAAGAAAGCAAACGGCACCGTTAGACTTATTGTGGGATTGTCTCCCACGATTAGACTCCGGCGTGAGAGTAAGTAATCGGTTTAGGGTTTAGTTGAAGAGTTAGGGATTGTGTGTATCGTACCTTTAATAAGAATATATTATTCTATATATATGGGCGCAGAGACCGTGGAGGTTTCTTGCTCCTTACTCTTCGCACACGTGGTGCTTATCCGGGGTAAGGATATCTACTCCGTAAATAGAAGATCCTTATCCTATAACCGGGTATTTTGGTTGGGCTTTGGGCTTCGTGAGTCCAAGCCATTGGTGTTATGACCCAAATCATTTGTCATGATAGCCCACTCGTGGTGGTTTAGGCTTAGTAATGTCTATAATTTGGGCTCGTGGCCCAACTATAGGCTATACGTCATCATAAATTATCTTAATTCACTTTCAATTAACTAAGTTACACTTAAATAATATCAGTTTTAGCCATTATTTAAGTGCAACTTGTGACATAAGTGAGGGCATGTTGATGATTCCTCTAATAGTTTTGAATCACCTTGTCCACCAATCATCACCATGTTGATCTTCGATAGTCTTTTTTGTGTTTGGCTTTAGTTCTCATAGTTTTGAATCACCTTGTCCACCAGCTCACTTGCTTACAATGGACATCCCCCTCTAACATTGATATATTTCACAATTAATGTATATTTGCTCTATTGGCATCTATGAATTATAGTTACAAGTTTGAGAGTACACAACTTTACACAATTAATCAGAAAGTAGTTCCAATCAAAACAATAAAGTTTAAGAACATGCTATTACAACATCAGATGTGTCAACAAACGTCGCATATCCAAATAAAAATTTGCATAAATAAATGAAGAAAAAAAAAAAAAAAAAAAAAGTCGAGTCTATTAGAGGGAACCAAGCTGGTAAACATCGTTAGTATACCAAAATTGAGTTGTTAAGATGCTAAAAAATTCATATAAATGTAACTTGATTAACATCAAAACCATAGATAATAAAAAGCTCACTTGCAAAATATATGACACAAAAGCTTTTGTTCACGTCCTACATCGCTAAAAAAAAGAAACTTTTCACTTATTTATATAGACCATCTGGTAGCATAACATTTGTATAAACGTCTATGGTCTATAGAGATAGCTGTAAGTTTGCTTTTTATTATATACGGTTTATAAAGTTTTACACTTGATTTTGACATCGATTTTGGTTTATAAACTTTTACACTTGATTTTGTATCATAATCTGAATGGTCTATACAAATAGCTGTAAGTTTGGTTTTTATTATATACGGTTTATAACTTGATTTTGGTTTATAAACTTTTACACTTGATTTTGACGTTGGTTAAGTTAAATTTTTATGAACTTAACAATTCAAGCTTTTGATGTTATTTGCATAGACATCTGATATCATAATGTAACATTAAAGTTTATGGTATCAAATAAATAGTTGCAGTATATACGGTTTATAAATTTTTACACTTGATTTTGATGTTGATTAAGTTACATTTATGTGAAATTTTTATCAACTTAACAATTCAAACTTGGTATATTAACAACGGTAACAACTTTTTTTTTTTTTTTTTTTTTTTTTTTTTTTTTTTTTTTTTTAATTATTTGGTGGCAAAAGATGAATAT
This sequence comes from Artemisia argyi, assembly GCA_030686995.1. NCBI lineage: Eukaryota > Viridiplantae > Streptophyta > Magnoliopsida > Asterales > Asteraceae > Artemisia > Artemisia argyi. Next base: position 159,416,036 of record CM060697.1, on the reverse strand, counting down.
AATTTTAAGAAACTTGGATAAGGATATTAAACGGATAAAGATCTTTAGTCAAATGGTAACTCTTAACTGCTAAGTTACTAGACACTTACACATGCAAGGTGTAAAAAACATGATATTGCAAAAGTGCATAAACTCATTAAGTGCTGGTAACCCAATAATGATTGATCCACCCATGAAAACGTTAGATCAATAGTTGGCATATCAAATCTACTTCGGTATTGTTATTTTTACTTGGAGCCTGTCGACAAGCAAATGTCACATAACAATTTTGCACAATTACTTAATAAAAGATTAAAAAAAAAAAGAAAAAAAAGTGGGAGTTCATTAGAAGGAACCAAGCTGGTTATTTGAGTCAAGGGTGCGCCGGCTCGTTATCCTTCCACTGTCAGGAGCGAGAAGTTTTCGCAGATTGTTATTTTTACTTGGAGCCTGTCGACAAGCAAATGTCACATAACAATTTTGCACAATTACTTAATAAAAGATTAAAAAAAAAAGAAAAAAAAGTGGGAGTTCATTAGAAGGAACCAAGCTGGTTATTTGAGTCAAGGGTGCGCCGGCTCGTTATCCTTCCACTGTCAGGAGCGAGAAGTTTTCGCAGCTCTGTGAAACCAGCCTAACGCATTGCCCTCTACTATAGGAACCAGGAAGCCCGAGCCTTCGCTCAAACCACCTGGTCCAACTCTCGACTTGGAATGGGCAAGCCAGATATTGCAACGACTTGACCCAACCAATCTTGGTTTCATCACAGTCCATCCCACTTTAATGCCCTCACTTGAGTCACAAGCTCGCGTTACTGAGCTCGGCGAGAGTTTGGGTTCCAAGTGGTCTATATAAACAAGTGATAAGTTTCTTTCCTAGGCGATGTGGGATGTAAGCAAAAGCTTTTGGTTTTCTTTTATCTCTGCCAAACAATGGATTTTCTTCTTCTTCCTGACTTCAACCAACCATTTATGTAATTACACTTTTTCTAATATATGGTTTATACTTTATACACTTTATTTTATTGTTGATTAAGGTACACTTATATGGAAGTTTTCATCCTTTAACATTTCAAGCTTGGTAAGGGTGCAATGGGTACATAGAATCCTAGTGTGCTGGTGAGTTAATTTGATAACTAGACAGATATTTATCCACTTATGCGTTTAATCGATGACAGATTTGAAGCATTCATAATCCATGAGATTATAAATCCACCAAAAACTTTTGAAATGATTAGCTTCGTAATGCATAGTGGGACGCATCTCATTTTTCTTTAACTCAAGCAAAGAAGTCTAAAGACGTCTTTATCTAAACAAGCTTGGACGCCTACCTAACGAAAAACCTACAAGACTAATGTTCTCAAAGTAGGTTTCATCTGACTCGTCATTAACTGTGTGAGCACTGGCTCGATCATTCTCATATTGTGATTTAAGTTTTATTCGACTGCAATACAAAAAAAGTTCATCATATATACCTTGTGAAAATATATACTTAAATAAAAGATGTCCTGCTTCATTACATTTTAAACCAGCCTCTGTGAATTCAATTGTCGAACATACGTCGTATATGTAAATCATAGAAAGGAGCATCAAAATCAAGTTCATTATCAATGAGTAAGTTTACAAAGAGTGATCACTTGCAAAATATATGACCCAAAAGCTTTTGTTCACATCCCATATCGTTACAAAAAGAAATTTTTCACTTATTTATATAGACAATCTATTAACATGAAATTCAGCAGGTTGGTAGTTATTTGTATAGACATCTGGTATCATAATGTACATTAAAGTTTTGTATCGATTGGTCTATACAAATAACGGGAAGTTTGCTTTTTATTATTACTAGCCTAAAGACGCCATCGGGCAGCTAGCTAAAAGTCTTATTATTAAACATAAAAATGTAGTACAAAGATGATGTAAATATAAAATTGCATTAACAGCCAGGAATGACCATTTTTTTATAATCTGAGCCTCTAGATCAAGGAATGATCTCCATCATCATACCTGTGTATCTTGACGAACACGAAGATCAGTCCCCTTGCTATCTATTGATATCAGAAAATCCAACTAACTCTCCAATGAAAACAGCTCTTTAAGAGGGTTGGAAAAAATGATGAATAGCTCTTGTCACAATATATTTTTAGGATATAATACCAATATATCAAAATTTTATCATCTTAACAATTCAAACTTGGTATACTAACGATGTTTATAATTTTCATTTTATCAACGGTAACACCTTTTTTTTTTTTTTTTTTTTTTTTTTTTTTTTTTTTTTTTGCAAAAGATGAATATAAATTTAATAAACTTGGATAAGGATATTAAAGGGAGGGATAAAGATCTTTAGTCAAATGGTAACTCTAACTGCTAAGTTACTAGAAACTTTACATGCAAGGTGTAAAAAACATGATATTGCAAGAGTGCATAAACTCATAAAGTGCTGGTAACGCAATAATGATTGATCCACCCATGAAAACGTTAGATCGATAGTTGTTATTTTTACTTGGATCCTGTCAAACTTAGATTGTGCCGTGCCTAATTGATAACGTGATTGTAATTGACTTTGCGTTCCATAATCTCTTGGACGAGAATCAAAACAAATTGAATTTGTATGATCACCTTGTCTAATAATGTGATGGTTATTGTTACTCAACAAGGGACATATATGACTAAGGCTCCAGACTCATTGACTACTCGATCGTCATGTTGGTCTTCAATATAATGAGTTTATTGCTTTACCTATCATCGTCTCATCTTGTTTACCTCTAAAATGAAATGTTTAAAACTCGATCGTCATGTTGGTGTTCCATATAATGGTTTTATTGCTTTACCTATGATAGTTTTTCATAGCACATGTGGATGTTACAAATACATATGCTGAAAATAAAATCTTTGACATCCCCCCTGTACCTCTAACATCGATGTCCCTTACCTCAACCTTTTCTTTTTTTACATTTATGATTCGAGACTTCACACAATTCGGAAAATAATGTCCATATACTTGTTCCATTTAAAACATTAGAAGAAGAATAGAGACGGTCAACAAGCAAATGTCACATAACAATTTTGCATAAGCAACTTTATAAAAAGATTAAAAAAAAGTGGGAGTTCATTAGAAGGAACCAAGCTGGTTATTTGAGTCAAGGGTGCACCGGCTCGTTATCCTTCCACTGTCAGGAGCGAGAAGTTTTCGCAGCTCTGTGAAACCAGCCTAACGCATTGCCCTCTACTCTAAGAACCAGGAAGCCCGAGCCTTCGCTCAAACCACCTGATCCAACTCTCGACTTGGAATGGGCAAGTCAGATATTGCAACGACTTGACCCAACCAATCTTGGTTTGGTCACAGTCCATCCCACTTTAATGCCCTCACTTGAGTCACAAGCTCGCGTTACTGAGCTCGGCGAGAGTTTGGGTTCCAAGTGGTCTATATAAACAAGTGATAAGTTTCTTTCCTAGGCGATGTGGGATGTAATCAAATGCTTTTGCTTTTCCTTTATCTCTGCCAAACAATGGATTTTCTTCTTCTTCCTGACTTCAACCAACAGTTATGTAATTAAACTTTTATAATATATGGTTTATACACTTTATTTTGTTGTTGATTAAGGTACAATTATATATACATTTCAAGGTTGGTAAGGGTGCCATGGGTGCGCATAGGCTCCTAGTGTGCTGGTGAGTTAACTTGATAACTAGACATATATTTACCCACATATACGTTTAATCGTCGACAGCTTTGAAGCGTTCATAATCCATGAGATGATAAATCCACCCAAAACTTTTGAAATGCGTAACTTGGATCCCATGAAACTTGAATGTGTTTGTGCCTAATTGATAACTTGATGGTGCCTGACTTTGTTTTCCATAATCTCTTGAGCTAGAACCAAAACAACCTGATTGTCAGTGTGCTAGATGTTGTTGGCCAAAAACTTCAAATTATAACTGATTAGCTTCGTAATGCATAGTGGGACGCATCTCATTTTTCTTTAACTCAAGCAAGAAGTCTAAAGACGTCTTTGTCTGAACAGACTTGGACGCCTACCGCCTACCTAACGAGGAACCTACAAGACTAAGGTTCTCAAAGTTGGTTTCATCTCAGACTCGTCATTAACTGTGCGAGCACTGGATCGATCATTGTGATGTTGTGATTTAAGTTTTATTTGACAGCAATACAAAAAGAGTTCATCACCATATACCTTGTCAAAATATATACTTAATAAAAGATATCCTGTTTCATTGTATTTTAAACCACCCTCTGTGAATTCAATTGGACATATGTTTTATACGTAAATCATGAATAAAAACAAAATCAAGTTCACAATCAACAAGTGAAATGATTTTCTGAAACTATGAACAGTCGTGTTATAGCTTTGTATATGGTTTAAACATGTTAAAATGTAAACAGAAAATCTAGAAACAAAAGTACTTGTTAAACAAAGCTCCATTTTCTGAGAAGGGTCACAGTATACCATTACAACAAAAGAAAATGCAACCATAAACGTTACCAAACGATACACAGTTATATCGTATTTGGAATAAATCCCAGTTAGATAATTACATCAGAAACACGAATACACTACTACGCAACAATATTTTAACCACCCTAATCTCCCAAGACATTTCTCTTCCATTTTGAATTATTGACAACTAAACTCTAGCCAGCATAGGCAACGACATGAAAGATCAGATATTCAAACTCGGCTCGAGTCTCTACCGAAAATGAATCTTCTCGTCCAATCGGATACAACTAACACTCTCGTCCGCCAGCTCACTTGTTTGCTGAATTTGGCAAATATATAATATAAGTCAAACTATGAAAATGAATCAAATTCAGTTTGATGCTTCGAAACAGAATCTGAATTGACATAACCAACATGAACAGTTCATTTTTTGATCATTTCCATATTTTGCATCTAAAAAAAAAAAAAAAAAAAAAAAAAAAAAAAAAAAAAAAAAAGAAGAAGAAGAAGAAGAAGAAACCAGATCCATAGAGAAAAATGGAGAAAGTAACTTAAGATAAATTCAGAGAAAAGAAACTTGGTCACCTTGCATAAACAGAATACCAGAGCCACTGTGTGCTACGACCCACCGAAACCCAATCTCCCGGTAGTTCTGCTGCTGCCTGCTCCCCACCTAAAGGTGCAAACTGCCCAAAATGCTTATACCTTTCACCAGATAAACAAAATGGGTCAGAAAACAGTCGATACAGAGAACTAAAAGTTTAGACTATTTATTTAAGTTTCCATTTATCTATCTTGTGCGGCTGATTCTCCTCACATCAGATGAATGGGACCTATGGTCAGACAAACAATGGGTCACCTAAACTTTCATAAAAAGAATAATGAACGAAAAGATACCTAAACGGACAGAAATCATGACGCCCAGAGCCCTTGAACCTACGGGGGCCTTCTGGTGTAAGCTTGGCTATTTCCCTCTTGTTAAAGCAGCTTGACAGATATGTTCCTTGTTGGGCAGCAACCTTTGACATAAAGGGTCAACTTTTAAGATTCCACATATATTAAGACCAAACAAAATAAGTAACCACTGAACATTCATGGTATGCAAGTGATAGCACTGTGAAAGTTGAGTAATCCCTTTTATCAGTTATGCTAGAAAAACGGAAAATGATATGTAAGTACCTGAGCTGTTGCAGGGAGACTCTTCATCTGTGAATCTACCTGAGAAAGAGCTAATTTGAATCCTTCAATGTCAACTTCCTCTTTAGCATTTCCTTCTGGGTCCCTTAAAAGGTCAGTAACACTGGCAAGATGCTTGTCCCTTAAATGGAGTTCAATTTGAGGATAACGCATGAGTATGTCATCGATGATATCTTGAAATTCTTCAATACTTAGGGTTCCAGAGTTATCCTTGTCAGCTGCAGTGAATATAGCAGAAATATCTTCCTACAAGAGATTGCACGGACATATGAATCACGATAAATAAACAAAATGCAACATTACAGAATGCTGTAATATACCATGACTTTACGCTGATCAATGGTGGCACAGTCACCAATAGCATATACATCTTCACATCCCTTTACTCGCAACCATTCATCGGTAGCTAATACCCGTCTTTTTCCCTGCATCACGTATGATAAAGCACTAATAATTATACAAACCAATAGCATTCATTGGTTAAATGAACTTAATTAGCTTCGCAAATCAAGTTTTTTGACGATGAAATGAGCCACGGAAATTATTGTAGCAGACCTGGCCAATTTGGTCCATGAAGTCCTTAACAACCGGCCTAGTTGAGACACCAGTTGACCAAACAACCATTCCACGAGGTATAGAAACATTTTCACCAGTAGATTTGATTTTCACGTTGACTTCTTTATCTGATACACTTAAAACCCGGGTTCCAGTGCATACATTAATACCATCCCTAGTAAATTTTGCTTCAGCAAAGGTACTGATTCTAGAGTCATACCTACAAAACATAAGATAACTTTAATTTCGAAACCACACTTAAAAAGCGGAATGAGATAAAGATTTGGTCCATACTTACGTGTTCAAAATATGATCACCAGATTGGATGACTGTTATTTTTACCATATCTTTGACTGAGGGATATAATTTGACTAAATCTTCATGAACAAAATCATGCAGCTCTGCTGCAAATTCTACTCCAGTGGGCCCCCCTCCAACTATCACAAAGTGGAGGTTTATTCTGCGTTCTTCTTCGGTTAACTCTGGCAAGATAGCCTTTTCAAAACAGTCTATTACACTAATACGAATCTTTTGAGCATCTTCAACTTCCTGATTGGTGGTTCATGTCATTTTTAGCAAACGATACACAGATTTATAAATATTTTCAGATAAAATCATGTTTGGCTAACAATCAGGAATTTTAAAAGGCTTCTCGAAATAGCAAGAAGATTCACATTAGAGAGAAAAGAAGCAGGTAACCTTGCAATACTTGTACTACCCACAATTGAAAGAAATGCAGAATTGACATAAGGTGTATGGGAGCATTTTTGGTTTTTATGAAGGCGGGAAAACATTGAGTATCTGAACCGTGTGCTTTTCCAAAAAATATTATAGATGCTGCTATAGAATTTAAAAAAAAAAAAAAAAAAAAAAAAAAAAAAAAAAAAAAAAAAAAAAAATGCTACCTTGAGAAAGTGGCAATACTCCTTGACACCAGGGGTATTGAAAGTATTTACTTCTGCACCAGTCGCAACGACTAAATAGTCGTAGTCTAAAGAAAAGTCATTCTTCCCCACTAAGTTTGAGTCATTAACGGAGCGACAAAAAACTTTCTTGTTTGCTGCATCAATCTTGGTGCATTCTGCTTCCCAAAGCTGAATTTCTCCATTTTTCTAGAAAAAAAAGAGAATCATACCAAAAATCTTCATTTAAAATATGTACGAAAAACCATTTGAATTTTAGTACCCGTTTAACAAACATTATTACCTTTTTAATAATGTTACGAACTGGTTCCACGATGCTTCGTGCCTCAACTGTTCCACAGGTGACACTAGGTAACAATGGGGTGAAAGCAAAATAATTTCGAGGAGAAACCACTTGAACATCATACGAAGAAATATCCAAATCCTTGAGGAAACTGGTACTGGCCCATCCCGTTCCTAGTACAACCACCTTCTTCTTCTTTTTTAATGGCTCAACTTCTGTGTTGTTTGTGGCACTGCTTGACTGTGATTCAGAGTAAGCAACAAGACCCCCACCACTGCAGATATTAAGATAGTGAGTACCCAGTACAGTCAAATGAAAGTAGAAAAACTGAAAATTGCAGAATACAAAGAGCAGATGAACAATCAATCAACCAGGTTAGTCAAAAGGATTCCTTAGAAAACATTGCTTTTTTTTTTTTTCCCCCTGTCAAAGGTTACAAGGGAAAGGGTAACTTTCATTGTTAAGATATTTTTGTCAAATACATCATAACATACTTAAGTACTGGCCCTAATGTTACCGAATGAAAATATTGAATGGTATACACGATATGATAATTAAAAAAGAAGGGAAAAAGATGCAGGAGCATTAAATAAAATGATATCAAAGTGCGACCAGAAACCATGTTGAGTAGCCAGGCAGAACCCTTCATGGAAGAGGATTTCATGAAGATAACAGCAAATATATCACAGGTGAATTGTAACAGGTTTCACCAACAAAGGGTTACAAGTGATATGAGTCAATTTCAGTATACTGTGCTGTCTTGAAGAACATAATAAGTGAACCACGTGCCGAACATCAGCAGACTTAAAAGTCAAAGCCAACTCTCCAATTAATCAATGCAATCTGAGTAACTCACACTGGCAACGCAGGACAGAATATGTTGGTTCTTATCCACATAACCAGAATGTTGTCTAGGAAGGAAAAGAATCTACAGATGACTGAGTGGTTGGATCATCCTCTTTCAACATCAAATAAGACATTGAGGTTTGTTTAATAATATTTTTAAAGGGATTTATGATCTTTTTATTTTATGTTTATTTTTCCAGGAAGAGACCTGTCTAGGATATGCTACCTCACAGAACAGGACTGCCTTCTAAAAACAGATTGGACACTCAAAGTGTCAGGTTACAACTAAGAATGTGGAATGGTAGTATGATTTGCAGCAATTTATAGAAAAATGGACAGCACAAATCGCTGAGAAAAGGCCATTTTTTTCATAAAACAATATTCTGGAACATTTCTTATGTAACAGCCGCATCTATGTGAACCAAGTTGGTTGAAATAGAGGGAATGTACACATGACAAAGAAATGAAATTTAAGAAACACGTGACATCATTTTGTTGGCAAGAATGAGACACCAAATGACCTCAGGTTGGTGTTGTTATAAAGAACCGTAACAAACATTCTAAGGGTGTATCCACTGATGCCCTTCCATAACTCTTAACCTTTATAAAAGAAAAAATATAACCAAAAAAAGAAAAGCTATCATACCAAAATTTGAATCCTAGGCACTAATATCTTACTAAAAAGAGGTTCCGAACAACAACGCATCCTAGGCTTATCTATATTAATATAATGCGCCTATGGGAAGACTGGAAGGTATACAATTAAACATAACAGGGACACCTTTATAAGAAGTTAAGAACAGTAGAAAGCATGTAATAAAATAAATTATAAGTACCGTTAAAGACACTAGTTGCTTTATAAACTTAATATAAAGCAATTTAAAAACTCTTCCAAAAGTCCCTAATAAAACAAAAATGTAAGCTCCAAAATAGTGCAACAGAGTGCATTGCTACCTCCAAACGTCTGTATTACCGCGGTTTCAACATAGTTTTGTTCACCCAAACAAACTGCCAATACTTGGACATCACATATTATATTTCGAACAAATCTGTAGACTCTACATTCATTTCATCCAGTCAAAACGTGATCCCTAAACCAAACGCATCTCGGATACTTTTGTCCAGCATTTCGCCATATAGAAGCCTAACTTGATCAGCTACTAATAGTGGCGGAACCAAGATTAAAAGTAACCGGGTGCATTATATTTCTTGGTGTGTAACTAAACAAGGACTAAAAACACAATTTTTTGGCATCATGGATCTTTTTTATAGAAAATTAACGCTACGAAACAAAATTTCATCTGTGTCTGTTGACAACTCGGGACCACCCTAGTTCCGCCCTGACTGTCTGTCCCAAAATAATAGTCCACGTGATGTCCCAATTTAACTGTCTACTGCTAAATATAGATAACGGGAATTTAATCGAGTTTACCATATTATCCTTGCTTGAAATTATTATAACAAACTTTAAAGAAGATGTAAATTAAGTAGTTAAGGCTAAAACTGTCATTCTGGCAAAAGTAAAAAGCAAAAAATAAGTAATAATTATGTTTTTCATAAAGTGTAGACGGAGGGAGTAATTTAAACCTTAAATAAATTAACAATAATTATGAGGTAAAATATAGGTACATTCACAGTAAACCATCTAAGAATAATTCAGATCCTAATGTTTCAAAGATATAAATATAATTATATTTTTATAAAACAAAAACAAAAAAGTGGTGAAATGAAAAAAGAACCTGAGAGAGAAAACAACAAGAAGCTTGGAGGAAAAAGGGAAGCCATTATTAAAAGCTCTGTTGATGTAAGAAGCAAAACTCATGGTGAATTTACGAGTTTAAGATGTGTTATTTGATGGATATGAGACTTATGAGTGAGTGAAGAACTGAAGATGAAGGTTGTTACTGTATTATTTATGGCAGGCGAAAAACGGAAAATGGATGTCGATTTGTTTTTTTTTAATTATTATTATTTTGTGGTCAACTTTTTTCAGGCTCCATCATGCCAGGAGTTACTAACATTGTCATGTGTGAATTTATGACAAGCTTTCATACACACATGTTTCTTCTTTTCAAAACTAATAGTCGGTTAATTAATTACGTGTTGCATCAGCGGGTATCCGTGTAACAAAAAAACTGCGACTATCAATGTGTTCTTTAATTTTTCTTTGAAAGAAAGTGAATGGTAAGTAAAGAAGGAGAAGTAAAGAGATAGGAAATGAAAGAAAGTTAGTATTTAGTTTTGTGTTCTTGAGTTTGAATGAAAGAAAGAAAATGAAAGTAAAAGTATGTTTTTTTACGTGAGACCCAGACATAGGTTTATAGAAATTTATGATTATGCCCTTTCAATTGTTTGGATAAGCTTTTTTAATAGGGGTAATTAGGTCAATTTATAAAATAAAAACTACTTTACCTCACTTTCGCCCTAATTTTGGGATGAAAGTATCTTGTCCAAAAACACCTTACTTTCTTTCATTTACTTTACTTCCATATCTTAAAAAAAAAATCTTGAAAACACCAAAGTTTTATAGTTTCTCTCACTTTCATTTACTTTCACTTCTAAAACAAACTCTAAAACATAGTGTTAAATGTCTTTTGACAATATGTAACTAAACAAGGACTAAAATCCCATTTTTTACACTCAGGGATTTTCTTTTTTAACGAGAATTAACACTACGAAACAAAATTTCATACTCGGGACTACCCTATTTCCGCCCTGACTACTGATTTACACCTTAACATTTAAATAAATTAACTTTATTTTTAACAAGTCAACTACACTTATTTTGAGGTCAAATATAGGTACATTCACAGTAAACCATCTACTAATTCAGATGCAAATATAGAAGCATAATTATATTTTATAAAACAAAAAAATGGTGAATGAAAACAGAACCTGAGAGAGAAAACCACAAGAAGCTTGGAGGAAGAAGGGAAGCCATTATTAAAAGCTCGGTTGAGAAAGTTCATGGTGAAAACTTGGTTTTTAATATCTCACACTCATGCTAATTTATTCACACATATATATATATAGGGAAAATGTTAGCTACAATTAATTGTAGCTAGTTGGCTACAATTCCTTTGAAAAAACTTTTAATAATGTACAGTTCAGTCCCTGCGGTTAGACCCTGACACATATTTTCCCCCTGTCCCCACCTTTTTTTTCAAAGAAAATGTAGCCAATTGGCTACATTGTGTTGTAGCTATGTTTTCCCCATATATATATATATATAAAAGTGGAGATGAAATGAAGATGTGAACAGTTGTTATTTATTGTGGTTGAAAAATGGAAAATGGATGTTAATCTTTCTAAAAAAGTATAAAGTCTTTTTTTATGGTCACCCTTTTTCATGCTTGCTGCATCGTCGTCACGAGTTACCTTAATATACACACGTTTCACACATGTAGCGAACAAATAATGGTTCAAGTAGCATGAGGGCTATAATGAGCTAGTACTTATTAAAAGAAGCTTTGTTTAGCAACAAAATAAGTAGGAAATTATACAATTTTAAAAATTTTCTTATAGAAACTGGTTGAAGTAGCTTTTGAGTAGGGTTGAGCAAATTCAACCGAAAGTCTATCCGAACTGACAAACCGACAGAACCAAACAAATCTTATTCGGTTTAGTTTCGGTTTTGTATATTTTGTCGGTTTTTGTGGGTTTCAGTTCTATTCGGTTTTTGTTGGTTTTTTTGCTTCAAAATAGCTAAACCGAACCGAAATGAGTTATTCGGTTTCGGTTTTGATATGATTTCTCGGTTTGACTTTTTCTTTTGTCGGTTTTCTGGTCAGGTCGGTTTTTGATGGTTTGGGACCTGATACTGACCCCTACTTTTGAGAACTAAAAAAGCTTTTAAAATAGTTAATTACACTAATGTCGTTAAGATAATATTAATATCCATGTTGAAATGTACTTATTTGTAATTTCATATTATAAGCTCTAACTATTTTGTCAAACGTATTTGAAAATAGAAGATTCAATTTTAGTTTCAGTTAGTTTAGTCAAAAATAGCCAGAATGGTAAAGGTTATAGGAAGTTAGGAACAAAGTATTTTCGAGTTGTCATGGGACATTGATAAATGTGATTTTATGCTAGTTTTTGTAAGAATTCTGATTTTTCCAAGTTCATTGGTTAAAAGGTTGTTTTCTAGTCGTTGTTCGCTTATTCCATTAACTCGTGAAATGTATACTTAAATTTCAATTAAATTTAATTGTTTCAAATAAATAGTTTTTGTTAGTTGATTTTTTCATTTTGTGTTGTGGTTTAAAATTAGGATTTGTGGGTAGCTCAGGTTAGGTGTGTGTGGGCTTAGGTTGTTTTGGCATAGGCTTTTATGGAGTGTTGTTGTTGTTGTCTTGCCCTTTTTGTTTCGGTTGTTTTGCTTTAGCTTTAGGCTCCGTGTGTTGCCCTTCTTTGCTCTGTGTTGCTCTTTTAGGTTTGCATGCTTTTCTAGGTGCTTCGCTTTTTGCTTTTTGCTTTTATGCTTCTTTGCCTGTGTTTCGGTCCGTGCCCACTTGCCTCTTTGCCTTTCTTCGGGTCCCTGATCTGTTTCTGCTCTGTTTGCATGTTTGCTTGTTTTGCCTGCTTATTGCTTGTTGTTCTCTGACTCTTTTGCTCTCTCACGCGTACACATGCACTTGTCGGAAGTCTCATTGAAAGCAGTTTATTTACTCCCGTGTCTATCCTGGGGTAAGGGTAGGAACTAGAACTGGTATATCGTGTCTGACATGACACGATAAGACACGAACACGAATGACCTGAACACGAACACGACACGACACGAAAATTAATATGTTACACGATAAGGAACCTGTTAACAAAAATACATAACGAAACAAAACGAGTTCACAAATTAACGAGAGTTCCTAATAATATTTTTAACTAATACATAACGAAACAAAAAGTCCTTAATAAATCCTTATAACTAATACATAACGAAACAAAAGTAAACAATTATAATGTCTTCACTCTTCACCCGTATGCGAAACCCATGTCCTCGAGCATATTATAGCAGCACCACCATCACTTGTTCCAGCAGTTAACTTTGGAGTGCAGATCTCGCGAAAACCAAACTTCCACAAAAACTTCCTAAACTTCCAAAAGATATTAAATTTTAGAAGTTAAACAAATCATAAAACCATTTCTTATTAGTTATTTACTCTTATATGGACGGTACCTGGCAACTGGATATTTTAACCATACAATGATCTCGTTCTTTTTAGAAAGCTTAGCTGTATTTGAACCACCATCTTCACGAAACACCTCATTGTTTAGACGGCGAAGGAAATAAGGCTGGATACATTTTCTTAAATCCTGTTTACAATTGAATATAAGAGTTAATTAGTATGATATAACAGAAGACAAAATGGTAAGCCACAACCAAACACTTCCACATATTGAAACTGCAATAATTAGCAAAATGAAGGGAGGTATTCAAGTAAAAATTGAGCAAAATGGTTCTAAGCATTGAAGTTGCAGAGTCAGAAAAACATAGCAAGTGGCAACTACAGCGCAATTACATCTAAAACCTTGCTAAAGGCTTTGGCATCTTAATTCATTAACACTATCCAATATACAAGTAAAACCTTGAATATAAAAGAATAGCAACTGTCAAATAGCTAAAAACCTAATCAGTATACAGTCAAATGTGTCATGGGCTCATGGCTATAGTATCAATCATATCAAGAGATTATATTAAGGGTGTACAGTGCATAATCTACAGGAGACTAACCTGTGCAACAGCTGAACCAATGCGCTTATCTCTATCAGATGCATTTTTGTCATTTCCACAAAGGATTAACGCCTCATATTTGTCCTTAAAACTGAGAAAAATTTGAGCTTATGCAATATAAGCCAAGTCAATTAAGCTCATAACCTCAAAAATAAGCTTAAGCAAACACCCTATAATGGCGACTCAATAGTCAATATAGCTCAGAAGCTATAAACTAATTTGAGCATCAAACTAACATTAGCTCTGATTTCCAATAAATAACAGTCATGGGAAAATAAATCGATTACATACCTGTTTGTGGATCGATTAAGAAAAGAGGAAAGTGTTGAGAAACAGGGAATGGAGTTGTGGAATGTGGATCGATTAATGTTGAGATAGGATTGTGGTCTGTGGATCGATTAAGAAACAGGGATTGTGGATTTGTGGATCGTAGATTTGGAGTTATGATTAATGGAGTTAATAGATTTGGAGTTATGATTAATGGAGGAGGACTGGAGGTTTGGAGGCGAGTATATGAGAAAAGTGTTTTAGGGTTTATTTTTGAACATATATATAACTTCTTAACAGGTCTCTTAACGTGTCTTAACAGGTCCGGACCTGTTAAGACACGAAACCTGTTAAGACCCGACACGAAACCTGTTAAGAGCAAGTCGTGTCGTGTCGTGTTAACAGGTCCGTGTCAGAAATTGTCAGCTCTAGTAGGAACTGTCTACATTCTACTTCCTTCATTTCCTGCCTCGGCGGGATTGGGTTTGTTGTTATTGTTGTTGTGTTGTGGTTTAAACTAGGGGTGAGCATCGGACCGGACCGGCAAGACCGAGGACCGAATTAGCCAAAAAGCCAAGACCGAGGACCGGACCGAATGTGGTCGGTCCGGTCCGGTCTTCGTCGGTCCGTCGGTCGATCCGGTCCAACTAGGCCAATAATCGGTTTGTGGTCCGGACCGGACCGAATCGAATGTGGTCGGTCCGGTATGGTTCGGTTTCGGTCAATCCTTCGATCAGTCTGATCTGTTCGGGTTATTTGCTCGGCCTTAGTTTAAACTACAATAAAGTGACAAAAGCCACCCTTTTTACACATTTAATTGTATAAAATAAACATTAACGGAAAAAAGATAAAAGAAGGAAGTACTGTTTTTTAGCTAGTAGCGGTGCTAAAAGTTAATATCTCGCACAATTTCTTGTCATGTGATATTTTTCATGCTAGGAATTAAATCATATTGTGCCAGACCAATGTGTTTTGTGTTAAAAATTAAATATTTTCACCATGAGTTGTGCTAATCATTTCGAATCAAACTTATTCTTTGAAATTAATTTCTAACACGAACAATCTTTGATGACGATAAGTTGTGTGAGAATTTCATTTCTAGTGCAGTCCGTGAGAGTAAAATGGGGATTCTGACTTTTTGAAAAAGAAATGATTAGCTAGTGAAAAAGTGTAAAAAAAAAAAGGGTATTATTATCATTTTCATAAAAAAAAAAAAATTGTGTACCTCAATCAATTTTAACACTCGTTTAGCTATTACTCCGTATTACCTAGCACCAAAACAGTTTTTCTTCCATAAATATGTTACCGCTTTAGGCTATGTTTGGCTCAAAACTTTTTGGAGCTTTTTTGAGCAATGAGCGGTGAACACTGAGCTTTTTGATTTATAGTGTTCGTTTGGCATGAGAGCTGTGGGCTTTGCTATTTTTTAGGAAAGCTCATTTTCCCAATGCTTCTTTATGAAGCTGTGAGCTTTTTTGGCTACTGCTCACAGCTACTGCTCACAGCTCACTGCTACTGCTCACAGCTACTTTTGCCAAACATAGCCTAACCTTGTAATAATTTACCATCACCGAGAATCATTTTGCTTCACTGATATGTACTTTTTTACACACTTTTTAATAGGAAAAACTAGTTATCCTTTTTGGTTAACTTTTTCAGGATTATAACACCTCTCTAACAACCAACTTATACTTGTTAAATTTGTTTATCATCTTATTATTTCGATATATAAGAATAAATTCATATAACACGCTATTATTATTATTATTATTATTATTATTATTGGTAAAAAAAAAAAAAAAAAAACTATATGCAATCGTGATAGTGAGACACAAGCACACACTAGCACACTGAATAGATGATGCAATACAAGCTACCTTAGGGTATCACCTTCACTTTATTGGAGAAGCAGACTTGCAACACGGAGTTCATGAAAGATTGGAAGATATTTGAATCTATGTGACGGTGGATTCAAACTTTATGGATTAGTCGGTCAAAAGGTCGGAAACTATGGTTACCAAAAAAAAAATGTGCACACATA
This sequence comes from Artemisia argyi, assembly GCA_030686995.1. Classification (NCBI taxonomy): domain Eukaryota; kingdom Viridiplantae; phylum Streptophyta; class Magnoliopsida; order Asterales; family Asteraceae; genus Artemisia; species Artemisia argyi. Next base: position 159,399,758 of record CM060697.1, on the reverse strand, counting down.
AAACTACACAACACTTAAGCGGATTAGGGTCGAAGCTCAAAAAGCATGTTCCAACACCCAAGTTAAATTTTATGGTGAATAGTGAAACACACTTATGAAATCCCCAATTATTTTCACATGTCGACGTACGCGAGTAGTGCATGTGCGTGACTTGAATAAATCATTAGGTCAATAATTATAAAGAAATTTTTAAAAAAAGTCACAAAACTCAATATGCATTCGCTTTTATAGTAAAAAGAAAACTAGTTTTAAAAACAGTCTTGTACCACTAGATTGTGCAAGTCTATAGAAAATTTGACAAAATGTCAAGAAATTTGGTGAGGTTTTCGCTAGATTGAAATGACACTTTGTGCGACCAATGTAATATTTTGTTAGACCATTTTTGTCTTATTCAAAAAGTCAACCATTAGTCTCGTTTTTTATTCATTTATATACTTTTCAAATAAAAAAGTGGGACATACAATTGACTTTTTTAATAAAATAAAATTGGTCTAGCGAAACATCATCTTAGTCGCACAAAATGTTACTTTGGTCTAACAGCAAATCTGACCAATTTTTTAGACACGTGTCAAAATTTCTAGGAAGTCACAGAGTCTAGTTGTCGCACAAGACCATTTTCAAAAATAGTTTTTGTTACTAGAAAATGAATTTACTTTGAGTAAATTTACTATTTTTGGAATTTGCACATAATTATAAATGTTCATAAGTTAAAATTAATCAGCATGAAATTAGTAGCCATTTAATTGATGCAGGGAATGTTCGAACTCCAAATTCTCTTATTTAGCTGCCGGTTCTTCGGTTATCATGTGAAGTCATGTGTTTATTATTTCGAGAAGATTGAAGCATAAAAAGACAACTTACAATTGTCGCAATCTATCCTTTTAGTTTTAATAGGTTACTTATTTTTAATGAATATTTGTTTAGTTTCTTATTTTAATTTTAGCATGGATTCTTGGATTTCTCTTCTCAAGACATTTTTAAAGTATAAGTATTAGAATTGTTTACATTTTACAGAAGTTATGATGAATTGAAATAAAAGATAATTTTTAGTGAAGCTCCAATCAAACACCTTTTGAGAGTATCATATCTTTTATTCTTTGTTATTTTTGTGGTTTCTTGCATTCACAACGATACCCATAATTGTTGCATTATAAATGTATAAACAAACAATGATTGATACATAGTTTAATGTTAACAACAGTTTTAGAACTAAGATAATCTATTTAATGCGATTATTAAACTGAATAAAAAATGGGTTGAGTTATAATCACGGTGGCTACTTTTTTAGTTTAACGGGGTCTATCCACTAGGGTAGTACTTTTTTTTTTTTTTTTTTTTTTTTACTTTTTCAGTTTTGTCGTTTAGTGGGTTTTTTTTTTTTTTTTTTTTTTTTTTTTTTTTTTTTGTGTTGTGTTTAAAAAAATGTATTGTATATGTATAATATTTTGTATATTTGTGTTTAATAATGTTTTGTATATATATATAATGTTTTGTATAATTATTTTGTTTGTATAATAGCACGTTAAATAACTGCAACAACAACTGTTATTATTAAATTAAACGACAACGTTATACATATTATTTAAAAATAACAACATCTACGACATATGAAGATTATTCATCTCATTTAAAAGATCATGGAGCCGGGCACTTGACTGACAAGCGTGATCCTCAGGATTCTTTGCCATTTCTAACTCCATTTCCAGCGCCTTTATTCTTGCCTTCAACAACTTGTTCTCATTTTTTGTAGCAACGCAGTTTGAGCAATGCGTTGAAGAAGAGGGTTGATTAAAGTGCTCTGCTTCATATTCATCTTTCCACGCAAAGTATCGACACCCATAGTCTTTTGTACCTGGCTGTTACATGTTAAGAAAATAATAAGAAATGTATTTTTAACAAAGAAATTATTTACATAACTAAGCAAACGTATGATTATTTACCACTGAAAGAGGACATGCATAAAACAGTCGCCCACGACTACCATCTTGCCAGGATTTCCGTTCTACAATAAATCCTCTATTACATCGGCACCAGAAAGGATTTCTTTGGCTCATCTGACCAAAGAATTTGCAAAATAATTTACATCAGCAATCAATAATGTTATTACTAATTTAAACAAAGTAATAATAACTGGTGCAGAACTAACACTCTAAAAAAAAAGCAGACTTTTAAGTTTCAAGCAATTAACATTTAAACGATGTTGAATAATCATTTACAACATTTTCAAACAATTTACATTTAAATAAATGAATAATCATTTACAACATTTACAAAGAATTTACATTTAAATAAATGAATAATCATTTACAACATTTACAAAATACATCGATGGTTATATATTGCATCCCATTCGTTTGCAACTGGCTGTTTGAACCACCTCCATTGTGGGTGGTAATGTGGTAGATCTGAATCTCTGTCTATATTGAGACAAATGTAATGAGCACCACTGTTCTCCCCCACACGCGCAATCGCAATGGGGTCAATTCCATGTGATAAGTTTGGAGCAGAAAATAGGGGTAAACATGTGAACCAACCATGACGGTCTATATATACAAGAGGTCGGCGAATAGCTGAAGCGATGACCAGACCATTATGTGGCATCGTCATCCAGTAATCTTCAGGCGCTGGTCCATTAAACCAGTTTAATGTATCACGAAGGTGGTAAAAGTCTTCTTCCCCCCACATACTCACGTAAGTTACACTATGTCTTTATAACTCTTCCATTAACATGTATCTAGCATTGGCCCACCTATTTTGGTCATGCACAATCCAATGGGCAATGCACCGAAACCCACAATTTCCGTCACCCTCCACATTATTTATACTTATTACCTGTGAACGGAAAATCTCTGGAATGCGCTCAATAAAATCCTCGCTATCCTTATCTCCAACGTAAAATCTGTGTCTTATTTTTTGACCCGTGTACGAACTATGTCTTGCAGGCTCTTTGGCGCGTTTCGGGACTTTCGTGGATCTTGAATTTGTGCTTCTTCGGTGATTCATGGTTGGCACATCATTCAAGTCATTCAAGTCCGGGACTTCATTCAAGTCCGAAACTTCATTCAAGTCCGGGACTTGTGTAGCCTTGCCCTTTTTGTCCTTTGCGCTCGGACGTCCACGGGTATTTTTTTGAATAGCTGGTTCACGTGTGTCAGCAGATTCAGGTTGGAATATATCTTTTAACTTTGTTAACATATTCTTTTTGACAAACGATGTTGATTTGCTAAAAATATTCTTGAATTATCGCATGCCATCGTTAAACGAAGTATTGTCATCATCATCATCACCATCAACAACAACACCACCATCATCATCATCATCATCATCGTTAAACGAAGAGCCATCTTTATTCGGGGGCCTATTGATAACAGGCCACGGAACAGATAGGGTTCTCCAAAAAATATCAACTCGTTCCAGTGGAATTGGTAATCCTGAATTCAATTAAAGTGACTTGTATAAATTACTGATATTAATGTGGAAAACAACTTGATAGTTATAAATTTAATATACTTACCATGAATAACATAGATTTGCATCTCGTGAAAGCATGGTAGTCCGTATATTGCCCGATTCTTATGGCTACATTCTTCTGCGGTGATCGACAGGTGGAGTTCTTTGTGCATGAGGTTCAAAGCATGTTTAGAAACTTTATACGTTAATTCGTGAAATAGTGGTACATCACACTTAATTAGTTTCTCGTTCATGCTTCTATTGAAAGTCTCTTTTATCGCATCTTCTTGCGTAATGAGAATCTTATCGACCGACCTCAACAACTTGTCTAATTTGGACTGTGTGCCGTCCAAATATAATTTCAACAACGCGTGGTGAGCCTCGACTCTGCACGTTGTTGTCTGGCCGTAGGATTTATATCGGTCGGTAATATACGAGACAAACATGGGTGCGTAATCTTGCACCCAGTTATGCAGATACAAAGCGACATCTGAAAAAAAAATGAATTAATAAAAGGTCATTCGGGTGCATATTTATTACATAATTAAAAACAATCAATTAATAATTAAGTACCCTGATGGTTGACCAATAGCTCTTGTAGGCGTCGATAACGTCGCTCGAACGATTCGAAGGTCGGAGCTTTAACCAACCAATCCCATCGGTTTTTAACGGACTCATAGTCAATATCCCCATCTGGGAATTTATTTTTGCAAAACTTAAGTATGTTTTGCTGTATATGCCATCGACAGAGTAATTGGTGAGCGTCAGGAAATTCATCTGTTTCTGGGTGATTTGGTGATGTTTATTGTGATTATGTGTTTCTTTCATGTTTAATTAGCCAGATTTATTTGATAATTAAAAAACGCCCAATTTTTTTAATTAGGGTTTGGGAAAAATTCATCTGTTTCTGGGTGATTTGGTGATGTTTATTGTGATTATGTGTTTGTTTCATGTTTAATTTGCCAGATCTATTTGATTATTAAAAAACGCCCAATTCTTTTAATTAGGGTTTGGGAAAAATTCATCTGTTTCTGGGTGATTTGGTGATGTTTATTGTGATTATGTGTTTGTTTCATGTTTAATTTGCCAGATCCATTTGATTATTAAAAAACGCCCAATTTTTTTAATTAGGGTTTGGGAAAAATTCATCTGTTTCTGGGTGATTTGGTGATGTTTATTGTGATTATGTGTTTGTTTCATGTTTAATTTGCCAGATCTATTTGATTATTAAAAAATGCCCAATTTTTTTAATTAGGGTTTGGGAAAAATTCATCTGTTTCTGGGTGATTTGGTGATGTTTATTGTGATTATGTGTTTCTTTCATGTTTAATTAGCCAGATTTATTTGATTATTAAAAAACGCCCAATTTTTTTATTTAGGGTTTGGAAAAAATTCAACTGTTTCTGGGTGATTTGGTGATGTTTATTGTGATTATGTGTTTATTTCATGTTTAATTAGCCAGATTTATTTGATTATTAAAAAAAGCCTAATTTTTTTATTTAGGGTTTGGGAAAAATTCAACTGTTTCTGGGTGATTTGGTGATGTTTATTGTGATTATGTGTTTATTTCATGTTTAATTAGCCAGATTTATTTGATTATTAAAAAAAAGCCTAATTTTTTTATTTAGGGTTTGGGAAAAATTCATCTGTTTCTGGGTGATTGTGATGTTTATTGTGATTATGTGTTTATTTCATGTTTAATTAGCCAGATCTATTTGAAGGATTTTGTTCTTGAAACTGCTTTAGCAGTTGTGATTATGTGAAATTGCCTGAGTTGTGTGGGTGCAAACGGGTAGGTTAACACCTTGATCTACCACCTCTGAGTGATATGAAAACCTGCTCTGGCCTACCCCAGTCCACAGGCTCTGTGTGGTTTCTTGGCAAACTGCTTATGTGCTTATGATAAAAAAAGTGCTTATGTGCTTATTGCACACAAGCAAACCATTTGCACACAGGCTCAGATTAGACCCCGTTATTATATACTTTACGGGTTGGGTTATATTCACTGTGGCTACTTTTTTAGTTTAACGGGGTGATGAAAGTGCTTATGAATCTGAAAATAACAAACTGCTTATATGCTTGATAAGCAGTTTGTTATTTAAAAAAAAAAAACTGAGATAAGGCAATGATGATTTAAATAAAACATGATTTAAGCGTGGCATTTCCGACTGGACGGCAAAATAAAACTTAATTTTGCAACTTTCGATGTTGCAGCCATATATGAGTTAACTTGGTTATGTGAAACAGCTTATAATCTAAGCCTAATGTTATCTCTTATTAATGTGTAAAATGGTGATTACCTGTTGTATGTAAAATGGTGATCGAGACATATCTGCACTTGTTTCTTTGTGGTTTGTTACTTGCGGCTTTCACTTGCAGCTTGTGTTACACTTGGCTTGTGTTATAACCCAACCCTATCTGTAACTTGATCTATAAAACTAGTCACCGTGTTTATAACCCAACCCTATCTGTAACTTGTTGTAACTTGTGGAATCTTCACTTGTTGTAACTTGCTTAGTTTGTGAATCTGTTTGTGGTAAACTTGGGGTAGTACTTTTGCTTTGTTTGTGGTGATGGTTACTTTGTGAATATGCCTTGTGGTGGTGATGGTTACTTTGTGAATCTGCCTTGTGGTGAGGCTCAATATATCATTTGGTTATTTCACTACCTACCTCCCCTTGTGACTTCCTACAGTTTGGGAATCTTGCTTTTGCTGTTGTTACTTGGCTTGTGAGGAATCTGTGCACTGCCTTATGGTGGTATTGTCACTTCCTGCAGTTTGGGAATCTTACTATTGCTTATGTGCAATCTGCACTTGGACAAAAAAGGCGATGACGAATGGTTTTTAAAACCGAATGGCATGGCAAAGTGATATTTTTATCACTTTGCAACCTTCATTATCCGAGCCTATAACTTTTTTATAACTTGTGCAAATAGTTTTCTAAATCGGCGATGATGATTACGTGTTAATCTGAGCCTTTGTGCAATATGCTTGTGTGCTAAATGAAAGTGTGCAATCTGCTTGTTGCTTATAACTTGTGTGCTTATGCACTTGGACAAAAACTGGTTGTGTGCTTATGCACTTGGACCAAAACTGCTTGTGTGGAATACTGCTTGTGTACCAATTTCGGCGATGATGATTGTTAATCTGAGCCTGTGTGCAATCTGCTTGTGTGCTGCAAGTGTGCAATCTGCTTGTGTGCTTATGCACTTGGACCAAAACTGCTTGTGTGCTTATGCACTTGGACCAAAATTGCTTGTGTGTTTTATACACTTAGACAAAATTACACAAAGTGATATAAAAAAGAAAAACAGCAAAAAAAAAAAAAAAAAAAAAAAAAAAAAAAAAGTACCATGAACAGTACCCCTAGAAAGGGTAGACAAGGTTTGCAGAAGGGTAGACCCCGTTAGTTTAGGGGTCCCCTAAAAAATAATACATGTCAGTAAGGCATGTATTCAAAGCTCAAAACACAACCACCACCAACTACTTGCACACGCTATGCCAAAAGATTTCTTTATGTTCTTTATTTATTTGCCAAAATTTATTATTATCGTCTATGTAAGAGGTTTTGTGTATACTATGAAAGAGATTAGAATTTAAAGGTAACAGATAATGTTGAGATTGTTGTGAGTGAAAAATTGATTTGAAATAAAATAAAAGTTCCACAATGATGACTCATTTTTTCTTTCCCTCTCACAATAAACTTAACATGACCAATCATGTTCATTTTAATCCGTATGAAAATATAACTAATTAACTAAGTTTCACAAGACTTATAACTTGGAAGGCTACTATGTCATCATACCGTTGTGTATCGTGATGCCATCTTTTTTAGAAAATAGATAAACGAAACTTAAAAGCAAAGAAGAAAAAGGTAGTGTATCATGATGAACTCTGTCGACCCATTGCACATAACGAAGTTGATTGTTATCTAAGCAAATGCACTGCTAGATGCAAATGGATGGAAAAGCTTGTGTTTAGAATTATATCCGCGAACACAGAGATTACCAAAATTGCAAATACACAAAGTATCAACTAGTCCGTATACTTATGCAAAATCCAATTGAGACAACTCATGTGTATGAAAACCAAATTATGAGAAATGATGATTGACAATTGGATATTACAAATTGCATTTAGCACAAATGACTAAATAAAACTATAAGGCTAGCATTATTTTATTTTATTTTTAGTGCAAACGGATAAAATAAGACAAAAAAAATTCCGTTGCCGGGACTTGAACCCGGGTCTCTCGGGTGAGAGCCGAGTATCCTAACCAACTAGACTACAACGGATTTGTGGTTGAGCATAATGTAAATGATATATATACTAAGCAACACACGTGTGGATTTAGCACAAAGAAAACATAAATGTGTAGTCAAATCACTTCATAGATTTACACACGTAAACGAGTTTAAAAGAGAGGATCTCACAACTAAAGGACGACCTAAACTATGCATTCCTTGTTTATTTTTAGTTTTTTACTTCTTGTTTAATATGTAATTTAAAGCCAATGGTATGCGATCAGTAGTTACCAATGTTGCAAAAATCGGCCGATTAATCGCTAATCAGTGATGCACCTTGTCGATTTTCGAAAATCGGTGAAAAAATCGGCCTAGGCAAAAAAATCAGAAAAAATGGGTCAAAAATCGGCCGAATCGGTCAAAAATCGGCCGAATCGGCAAAAAATCGGTCGAATCGGCCGAATCGGTCAATTTAAAAAAAATAGAAATTTAGGCATTTTACTTAATTTGGGGATCGTTTATTTCACTTATAACGTACAATGGGCCTCATAATCAGAATTGAAGCATTTTATTGAGGTTTGTAAACATAGAAGGCTTGGAATCAGTTAAGATCTTTAGTTTGCTCTCCAGAAATTCCCAAAACATGCAGGAAATGCCAAACCGATTAATCACCGATTAATCACCGCCTTGACCGATTACAGGCTGCAGGGTGATCGACCGCCCGACTACCGATTCACGATTTTTGCAACATTGGTAGTTACTAGTTAGGGATGGTGATTTTTGGGTAAAAGCTCAAGTCAAATCCTACGCAACTTTTAGGTCAGCTATTAGACGCGTACTTCATTTGTTTCCTGTAAGGACTTTGCAAAGAAAAGCATTTCGTTTAAGATGGGCTAAACACTCCTCTAGTGTTGTAGAGTCATTTTAAATATTGTTTTCCAAATACTGACATACAGAGACGGAGACAGTGGGGGAGCCAGGGGGTGCTCGGCCCTCTCCAACACGCCCAATCGCTTTGCTATTTACCTTATAAAATTTAAGTATATGACGCAACTATAGACAAATGACCCCCTAACCTTTAGTTAAATTATTTTGTTAGCTTGAGAAAAAAATTTGGCCCCCCTTATTCTTAATTCCTGGCTCCGTCCTTGTTGACATAAATGTAAAGTGTGTCATTAAAGTTTGTGATTTCGCTAAAATGATCACGAATTTCGCTAGCTTACTCAGTTAACTCCGTTTTTTTTATTAGTGAGTTGTTCTATGAGATATGTTACTTTTGTTTAGTTTCTCAAAAAAGTCAAACTGAATAACATAAATCAAACTTGTAAAATGAAAATAACAAAAAATCTAATAGTGGTGATAAATGGGATCCCTATGAAACATGAAAAATAGCAAACGCAGTCTTAATCCAACATTAAAACTTTAATAGCACAAGCCTGCTGCTCTTTTCTCGCCAAATATGTGATCTTTTGAATGTTGAATGTATGAATCCGAAAGCTCGTTACCTTGGCTTACCTTTTATATGCAGTCGAAAAAAGGTGAATTATTCCTTTTCATTTTGGAAAAGGTTCTACAAAAATTGCAAGGGTGGAAGCAACAACTTTCCTTGTGAAATTACCTTCATAGCGAGGAGTGATGCTTTGTAATGTTTTGACTTCAACTTATGTTTTATATATTTTGGTTTAAAAAAAATAAAAGGTGTGTTTGTTTTATTTAGATGTTTTAGATCTGAATCTGACTACCACATCTTACTAATAAAAGGTGTCTAGAACGTCTAAATCTAAACGAAATAATGTTGTTTGTTTTTGTATAATTGTCCGAATGATTTTAAATACTCGTTTCTGCAATTTATTTAAGTAACCTGTGTAAATCTGAAACATGACTTTTTATTATAAAAATAACATAATTAATAAACCATCAAATATATTATATTAACACGAGTTTTCAATCTCTCTTATCGAGTAGGAGGCAGTAAGACAAGTCTCCCACCTCTTACTGAGTAAGATGTTATATGTCTAACTGGGTCTAACTCAAAAGAAAAAAACAAACAAACAAAACGTCTGCCCACCTCTTACTGCTAAAAGTAAGAGGGAGTAAGAAGGTTAGTAAAATTTAAAAAAAAAACAAACACACCCAAAAATGAAAATCTTAACAATACAACAAATTTGCCTTTTACTTTTTTTAAAGGACAACACGATAATACTTATGTGATCTTAGCATTTCTTTACTTAAAAACCACATGCGAAGGTGGGGGAAATCTTTTATATAATAAAGTAAAACCCCTATTAGAATTTTTTCATTTCAAAAAAATCAATTCATACCGTATTTAGTAATATTTTTTTAAATAGATTTTTTAAAAAGCTTTTTAGTTATTAAAAAAACCTTAAATATTTCTATATTTGACAAAAAAATCATAAAAAATCGATTTTTTTACTCAAACATTAAAAAGGGCAAAAATACACATGGGTTCCAGGGTTATTTTTTGATAATTTCAGGTTAAAAGTGTAAAATGTTTTAAAAACCGGAGGTCCCAACAAACCCAACCACAAACACACCCACAAATCCATAGGGGAAAATATTAACCGAATCTCCAAAACCTTATTCAATCCTTTTCTTCAATTCAATCCAAATAAGTTATTGACATCGGTATGTTTGTATTCAAATTTTAAGTGGTGCTTATTGATTTAGTCTATGTTTAGATGTTTGGGATGCAGAACCAAATAATGGCTTAACGATTTATGGATGAAGTAGAGTTGATGGATATCAAACCATCAGTTTTCAAGGTATTTTTGGTTGTGTTTTTCAGGCTATGAGGCTATGCTTTTGTTTATTTATTCTGATAAGCTTCCTGATTCACAAGATAGTATGCGCTGAATGGCACACATGGTTGTTGTTGATCGTTTTGCTCTAGATCAGTTGAAACATTTGTGTAAAGCCAAGTTGTGTGAAGAATTAAATGTGGATGTAGTGGCAAAAATTCTTTCTTTTGCCCATGATCACCATTGTTCTCAGCTTAAAACCTTCGGTGTGGATTTTGCTGTAGCGAATTTGCGAGGTATGTATTTTGCTGTTAGTAGATTTATGTTTTCCATAAGTATTTTGCTATTAGTGTAGTTTAAATCACTAAACTATAGCGGTTCAATATTAGGATCATTGGCCATAAGGTGATTATATTACATCGTATTGATACCGAACTAGACCTTGCCCGCCCCCAAACGGACCAGGAACCAGGAACCGAAGTTAGTTATTTGTGCGTTTAATGGGCTTATGATTTTGTAACTTATTGAAAAATGAAAATCAACAATCTTCTAAAGGTGAATGCAAAAATTTGTGTTTTTTTTGTTTAATTTTTTTATTCTTTATTATTTATTTATTTTTTTTTCCAGATTTTTAGACTAGAATGTAAATCTTTGAATAAACTGCAAACTTCCTAATACAATAGGAATTTATATTGTACTACAATTCTTAAAAGCCCAAAATAAAAGTGACTTTAAAGCTTATATATAATGAATTCATAGGCCACTTTATTTATTTGTCGAATTCATCACAATTACTTGCAATGCCTCATTCAATAAAAGTCATCAAATCTCCATGTTTTCTTTTTCTTCTTTGTAGGTATGACAATCAAAATCACTCCTCTTTATAATGTTTCCATCCTTCTAAATTTTTTATTTGAAAAGTATAATCATCATTGTAATCCCAAGTAACAAATTAATGTATAAAAATGAACCAAATAGTGTTTGTGATCACATGAACCTGAGCTCATTTTGACTTATTACCCAATGCAACAGTCACATGCCTACCCATCTTACCAACTTTGCATATATAGTTTTTTGAACTATTATAATGATGTATTTAACATAAATAATTGTTTTCTTTGATTTTCAATGTTTTTATTATTATTATTATTATTATTATTATTATTATTATTTGTTTGTTCATGGCTTCACAGCTGAAGTTTATAGCCTGCAACGGTAGTAAGGTTTATTACACGACCAGTTGTTATGGCACCTGAATCAATTTTTGTAGGTCTAAGAGACACCATCTATTGTGGTAGCAAGGTTTATTACAGGACTGGACAGGACATAGGTTTCAGAAGGGGGTGGTGCAAGCCGGTGGGTTTGCGAATTCGAGGGCTGCGAGGTTTTTGTTCCCTGCTTCTAAATGTACATGCGTTGTTGCATTATTTATGATTTGACAAATAATTTTCGATGTATGTAATTTATTAGTTACGACTCAATTAGGTTGGTCACATTTTATTATAGGAAACTAGATTTGGACTAGCTGATTGCGTAGAAAATGAGGTGGATGGCATGCACAATTGCACATTTTAGATGATGTATAAAGCAAAATAGGTTGTAGCCTATTTGTATATCATATAATTAGCGAGCCCTACTAATGAGTATTTTGACTGGTGATTCTTACAGTTTTATGTATTTGCTAATTTCAGATACGGTGTTAGCAAGCAAGATGAAGCTTTCAATGCAGAGCTCTGTGATATATATTGTCGGTGAGTAGCAACTTATTAATAAGAGACGCATTGTTGTTATTGTTAATATATTATAAGTGTTCTTTTATCCATTCAATGTCCAATCTTATATGAATCTTTATAGGTTTTTTGTGTGTCATTAGATAAGTCATAAGAAAAAGGTTTTGGAACTTACAAAAGAAATTTTCTGTACTACTTCAGTGTTTTATCAGTTACATATATTTACTCTTTTCAGTCAGAATTACTTTTTCGAAAATGATAAATGAGCCTAACTAAAGGGGCCTATATCAAAGCTTACTTTTTAATGTCAAGTGTCAACTGCATGTCGTTTTGTTATAGATATCAAATTGAACCTGATATAGGCCTGTTTGGGTTGTATTTTATTGATGACACAGCAAATTGTTATAACTACATATCTTAGCTAAAACGAAACAGGTCAAACTGCTTAAATGTTGCCTAAGCATGCTCAAGTGTTTACAAATACATGAATCATAATAGTTGATATGACTGTTGTGTGCGTCAAAGCTGGTGATGTCTAAAATGGGCGAGTTGGGTAATGAGTCAAAGGTTTGGGTACAGAATGGTAATGGGTCAAAAGTATGATCTTTTTAATAATGATTATGCAGAATGGGTTGGTTGCACAAGTTGGGAAACCGATGAGGTAATAACATTTAGTGCGGGTCTAAACGGGTCGAGTTGGTCTTTTTCTGTTATAAGATTATAATAAGGTTATACTACTCTTTTAAGCTAATATTCTAATTTGACTAAGAATCAAAGGATGTCCAAGCATATGAAAAATATTTTGGGGACTTTTGACAAACTTCACATGCTCACCCAATTAACCGTTTCCATTTAACTGATTTTTTAGTTGATCCGTTGGGTAAAAAAGTTCCAAATAGGATCCTAAATCGGCCCATTGTCACATAATATTAGGTATAGATCTATAACCTAACTTATGAGTTTCGTTGGTCTTTTGAAAACTGTATACATAATAAGTGCATATACTGTAAATAGGGGTGATTGTTTCATATTTTATATAGATGATAAAGCATTAAACTTTGTAGAACGTAAAATAGTTTTCAATTATAACTGTTCATTTTAAAATTTTAGCCGTCTTTACTTTATTAGTTTCTTGCTTCTCGAACTATAACGTAAGTTTTGAATTGATAACACCTCACCATTTTTCAGGTGCTAGATGTCTTTAACCGTATGCTGCAGCCACACACCCTGTGCACCTTACCAATATTACAAAAACTTAAAGCAATGATGTAAGTTCAATAAGTTAAACATATTTTTTTAGCATATCAAGTAGAGGTGGTGATGAGTGTGTAAATACTCATCATTTTTGTCTTATATGAACTGCCAAAACATCCAAAAACACTCAGTAATGCATCTAAATACTAAAAATATTCCAAAATTGTATTTTATATGTTTCAAATGCAAAATATGCAAAAACAGATGGAAAACGTACAAAGTTTGCATAATTGGCAGTTTCAGTCCCTCAAGTTTCATAAATTGGCAAAACTAGTCCCTGGTCACTCAAAACTTGTAAAAATATCATAAAAGGTCCTTGGGATTCACAAGTTGTAAGAAAAAGTCCTTTGAAGTTAAAAATCATAAATTTACAACTTTGGTCCCTCAACTTTGGAAAAGTGTCAAAATTAGTCCCTAAGGTTTTAAAAATAAGAAAATAATCAAAATAAACCTTATACTATTCTTAAATGAAATAATTGGTCCTTTGTGTGAACTGTTTGATATTTACAGGTTTAGCCCTTCAAAATCAGAAAATTACATGTTTGGTCCCTGAAGTTTGGTGAATTGGCAAAAATAGTCCCCGGGTATTTCAAAAATGAAATAAATCAAAAATACCCTTGTACTATTCACATGTGACTAGTTAGGTCCCTATGAGAACTTTGGTTAACTTACAAAACCAGTCCCTCAACTTTGCTTAAATTACAACATTAGTCCTTGTAATTTCTAAAAAACCATACGGATCCTTTAATAAATAAAACAAACAAACCCAACACAACCATTATCCAAACCCACCCTTCCCTGATCCACCAAATAAGCCCAACCTTAGCCCAGGTCAAACCCCACCACCCAGGTCAACTTTGACCTCTTGGTCAAAGCTCGGTCAAAACCACCATCTTCCCACCATTTCCACCTCCACCAATACCACTGGTTTCCCCCCCCCCCCCCTTGCATCACTACCCTATCCACTACCCTTATCCCTTCAATTCCACTCCCCAAGACACCAATCACATCACCCCTACCCCTAGTCTGCTTCCACAGTCCCAATTGGCTCAAAAGGTCTTTCCCGCCAAAAATAGATAGAGGGCAAAAGGTGATCCAATTGATGCTACTTCTGGTGGGATTTGACCCTGTGGGTCCCACAAACACCTTGGAAGCCATATAAAGAAGGAAGAAGACCAGAGTTTGGATAATTAGATAGTGTAGTTTAGTTTAGTTAAATCGAACTTAATGTAACTTTTCAATTTCCAGTTTTTTTTAGTTCAATGAAGTTGTAACCTTTGTTTTTAATGTTATGTTAACAGTGTTTGATCTCAATTCAAGTTTCATTTGAGAATTTCAGTTTTGGCAATATTTAAGCAAAATTGACAACTTTGCTTAAAAGTTTGTTAAGAATTGCTAATCTTTGTTCCAATTAATTCCATTAAGCTCAGTTGCAAGTTTTTAAAAGCTTTTAAAGCATTTTAATTAATTAAGCTCAGTTTACCAAAAATTCACATAAAAATCAAATAAATAGAAAAATAAATAAAAAATCAGTGTTGGCAATGATGCAAGTAATGGAGCATGGTGATTTTGGATTATACTGGTTATAGTGCTCATTGGTGAGCTTTAGGATGGTCACTTGGTCTATGGTTCATGTGTTCTGAGGCATTGTACTTTTGTAAGTTTTTTCACTCATTTACTGAAGCATAAGCTCTCTTGCTCATATTCATGCTTATTGGTAGACTCTGAGTTCATATGAGTTATTAGAGTATGATTGTTGCTTGAAGGTGTCTAATTGATCATTGGTGGTCATTTGTATTTGTTTACTAGATTGACTGTCAAACATAGCATAATCCTAATTTCTAAGTGTTTGTTGTTATTATATGTGATTTTATGCTTAGATTAGTTTAATATATCAGATTAGAACCTTTTGATTCAGTTTTATATTCTAAATCAGTGGTATGCTTTGGTAATTGTAAAATTAGCAATTTCTAAGGGGGTGTTTGGATTAAAGGGTTGACCTGTGTTCTTGTTATTCATTGGAGGTGCTTTATGCTTAAACAGACCAACTTAGGCTAATATAAGTTGATTATGGCATTAAAATCATAGGTTACAAGGCAAAAAGTCAAAATCATACCCTAAACCCCCTCACAGTTGACTGTGAGGGAATAGAATCCCACAAACCCTCACATTAGCATATATCTATTAGTTCTAGCTTAATTTAGGTTAGTCATAGCTTAAAACATCTTATTTAATCAGTTAGGGTCATTAGAAACTCAAGAAGGTCAACTGTGGTAGTTTTATGAAAAAGTCAAATTGTGCATTTTAAGATTTTTCCAAAAATCCAAGTATTTGTTTTGATTTATGTGTTTAGATTGGGACCCTGAAACTTGTTTCCATAGATACTCTACCACCTCAGCTTCAAAGTCTCAGTTCCATTCTATTTTTGTGATTTTTTGTGTGGGCCCCACAACCCTCCAAAGAGGGCTGAAGGGCAGCTATTCACCCTGCACTAGCAGATCAGTCCCAAACACCACTCTTTGGTGGTGTTTTCCAGCCTCCTCATTGGTCCACAAAGCCACCATTTAGCTTTTCCCAACCCCCCTCCTACCAGACTTGGGGTTTTGACCCTTGGTTTGACCTTGGTCCCCCTGGGTCCCACCTGGATCAGGCCATCTTTTCTGTCCCACTTTTGTGCAGCCAAGTAGTTTCCAAGAGCCTATTGAGTAGCTTATTGCTTATTCTGTGGACCACTAGTGCTTTTTACAGCTTCATCATGTTTAAATAGCTTAAGTAAACCAAGTTTCACCATTGTGGGTCCCACTCAAGGCCATTTTAGCTTATTTTGCTTGCTAGTCAACTAAAGTCAACTGTTAGGCTTCTTAGCTTATACACAGCTTATTATTTAGTTATAAAATAATTGTCTTTATTAAAGTTGTCTAGTTTTATATATAATATAGTTTTGTAAAATAAAAATCAAGAAAAAACAACATAAAAAATAAGTGATAGTTTCTATTTAATTTAATTTAATTTTAATTTTCATTTTTACATTTTTATTAAGTAATTTGTATTTTTATATTTTTATTAATTTCCTTTTAGGTTAAAGTAGTTATAATAATTTTCTCAGATTTTTATTTCATCATTTAGTATTTATTAGATTTAATCTTAGTTTTATTTATAATTAATTAATAATTAGTTTAAAATAGCATAATTAGTTTTTATTAAGTAAAATCTAGTTTTTATATTTTTTATAGCTTTTATATGTTATAAAGTAATTTTAGAAATTTTCTTAGAATTTTTACTGTTCATTTAGTATTTTTCTTAATTTAAAATAGTTAATTAGTTAATTAATAATTAATTAGTAATTAATTAATAAAAAAATCACAAAAAGACAAAAACATTTATTTTTATTTTTAAAACTTATTTTTAGTTATTTTATAATTTTAGAAATTTTATTTTCATTTTTCTAGTATTTAATTAGTATTAAATTATATTTAAGTATTTTAATTATTAATAATTAGTAATAATTAGTATTTAATTAATATTAAATAATTAATTGGGGATAAAATTTATTTTAATTTTCTAAAAATTTTCTTTTACCTTTTAGTTTGTAAAAAAGTCATTTTCACCCCTGGGTGTTTTCAGATTTCCGTTTTCATTTTTTATTTCGTACGCTTACGTTTTATTTAAACGCGAACGTACGCGTGTTAAGTTTTAAACGTTTCTGGTTTTTCTGACTTTCCAGTATTGTTAATATAGTGTATTTAAGCTATTATCTTCCGTATTCCAGTAGTGTAATCATCACAACTCATTTATACCCTTTCCTGTCCAAATTCACCCGATCACAAACCCGTTTTAATACCATCCACACCTCGTCGGGACATAACGACCCGGGGAAACCCTATACTTCCACGGAGATTGATTCTAAGCTGTTTGACCGTTATAGTTGACCATTCACAAGTGGTTGACCAATAATCGTCTGACGGTTTAGCACCAATCAAATTTTGGCGCCGCTGTCGGGGAGGTTGTGCGCGTATTCTAAACGGTTTTGCTTATTAGTGAACTTGGATATACATCCATTGTATATTTACCATCCTTGTGTATATTTTCATAAAAACTGTTCCCGAAAAATTTGTAAAATTAGTTTTCAACGAACACAAAAAACCCAAAAAGATTTTCTTTCTCATATGTACAAAATGTTTATCCAAAAACCCAAAAATACTCACCTTTACCCTCTTACCCTTTTGATTCTCATTTCCTCACCCTCTATACACATTTGATTCTTTCTATGTCTCATCCACACTTTCTGGTTTGCCATTGGTGTGGTAATCCTTATAATGGTGGCAATTGCCCCAGTTGTGGCATGGTAGAGTCAGGAAACGGGTCTGTCTATAACCAGAATCCCTATTCCTACCATGACACAACTGATTCATTCCATCAGTTACCACACCATGAGACTCAGCAGTTTTACTGTTGTGAGTACTGTGGTGGTTCGCATTACAGTTCTGATTGTCAATCGGGAAACACGCTTGTCTATGAGCAGTTTCCTGATAACAATTATAACTCCAGCACATACAATCCACAACCACATCAGTTTCACTGTTGTGATTACTGTGGAGGTCCACACTTTAGCTCTGATTGTCAAACGAGGAATCCAATTCCTTATAACAATTATGACTATTCGTATCAAGACCAACCTCCACAGTATCAAACTATCCAAGCAACTCCTCAAATCCAGCAAGACTTTTTAGAAGTTCTTGAGAAATTTAAAGAACTTAAGGAGGAGTTAGCTAATATTTCACTCCGCCATACTCCAAGTTCTTCTTGTGCATATTGTGGGGGTCCTCATAGTGATTTTCAATGTCAACCTTCCGGTTTTGACACATCCACATCCCCACAATTTCCTTTCATTCCAAATTCTCATGGGAAAACTATGGCAGAATTACTTGCTGAAAAACGAGAATCTGGAAAAAGCATGGAAGAATTATTGGCTGAGCAACGAGCAGCTAAATTACGTGCTAATATTCGCAATACTGCTCCATTTGACTATGATGACAGTGATGATGAAGATAACATTGTTATTATTCAAAAAGATTCATCAAGTTCATCAGTTGATATCCCTGCAGTTGAGATTTCATCTCAAACGACTGCTATCACACCCGAGGTTCCCACTCACTCTTTGACCATGGGGGATGAGCATCTTAGCACTGTTCCTAATAAGGAATCAGACGAATTCATAAAGTCTAGTGCTGAGAACCTTATCCCAATCCCAAGAGAGTCACAGGGAACTTCTGATCATATGTGTGATTTACCTTCCCCTCTTGAGTGTCCAAAAGCTCAATTTGAGATTTTCTCTGATTGTAGCGAAGATTGTGCATCTTATGGAGACATCGAGTATGTTGAGGCATCAATTCCACATATTGATGCTAATCATCTTCTTGAGGAGATCACCAAAATCAATTCACTTCCAACAGGAAGTGATAATGGTCTCATTAACTCCGAAACCGAAAGTGAAAATCTCTTAAACCATAATCTGTCACTCAATTCTGATCCCAATAGTCCAATAGAGAACATTGTTCCCGAAACTTTCAATACTACTCTCACCAATCCTCTATTTGAATTCGAATCTGAATTCACTTTAATTTCTGATAATCTACTCTTTGATATTCAGAACGAGGATTGTGATGAGTCTATTCCGGAACAAGAATTCACAGATTCACATCTCGTGAATAATTCTCTTCATGAGGAGTTCTCCGGTGAACTCACTCATCATGTCATGACTCCTCCAGAGTTTGATATCCCGGGGGGAGATGCTCTCAATCATGAGAATTTGCAAATTACCACCCACCCTCCCGGGATGTTTACGAGCTTAACCTTTGAAATCCAAAATCAGGCTAATGAGCCTGCCTTCGAGGAATAAGATCTTATCATGATTTTCATCATGGTTTTCTTCCTTTTCTTCACCTACAGGGTGACCTCTCCTGTTCTTCACTCCTTCGGGAATGAAGACATTATATTTGATCCCGGCATTTTCATGTATCATTATCTTGAGCCGGGATTATATCTCATCGGTGTGGAACTTTCACGTGCTTCAAATGTTTATCCAAACATCTTGAATGAAAGTCCGAGTGAGATTGTTTCTTCCACATCATGCTTCCCCAAGGACAAATGAATTCGGGGTCGAGTCACGCTAGCGACTCGGTAAACAAAAACAGAGCATGCTTATAGGGTTTTCACCCTAAGTGTGGGGGAGTCCCCCATGCTTTGATTACAAAAGTGAAAAACAAAATGGTGTTTTCCACGCTTGGCTTGTAATGTTGCCCTTTTACGTTCAAAATGTCGGCATAATAGCCGGGACTTTGAATATTGAGGACAATATTCATGCTTAGTGTAGGGGGGTATTCGCTATTCTAGCGAATTTTATCACATTTTACTATCTAGTACCCCCGTTTTTGACCAAAATTTTTCAAAATTTTTTCACTAAAGTTCAAATTTTTTTTTTGTGGTAATCAGTCCGCCTTGTCTAAGCGACAAAAGGGATTGGCTAGTCCAGGAGCAAACGGCTCTTGGTAAAGAAAACTCAAATCCGTTTACGGCTTGCAATTTGCCCAAAATTGTATGGTTCCTCAACTCCCCGAAAACAAATTAGTTGGCTAGCCCGCAAGATTATGGCTTGTGGTAAAGGCCGTGGAAAAACCATAATTGGTAATCAGCTCACCAAGATGTTGACTATTCCATCAAGAGTTGGCTAGTCTAGAAGCAAACGGCTTTTGGTAAAGACTAATCAAATCCGTTGACAGCTGGTGATTTGCTCAAAATCACACGGTTATCAGGCGTGCCACAGTTCTTACACCTGGCTACTCCAGAAGTGATGGCTTTTGGTAAAGAGTTTCAAATCCATTAAGTTTTTCTCAAAAGATTGCTAGGGACTAGCAATAGTTTAGTGTGGGGGATTGATGAGTGTGTAAATACTCATCATTTTTGTCTTATATGAACTGCCAAAACATCCAAAAACACTCAGTAATGCATCTAAATACTAAAAATATTCCAAAATTGTGTTTTATATGTTTCAAATGCAAAATATGCAAAAACAGATGGAAAACGTACAAAGTTTGCATAATTGGCAGTTTCAGTCCCTCAAGTTTCATAAATTGGCAAAACTAGTCCCTGGTCACTCAAAACTTGTAAAAATATCATAAAAGGTCCTTGGGATTCACAAGTTGTAAGAAAAAGTCCTTTGAAGTTAAAAATCATAAATTTACAACTTTGGTCCCTCAACTTTGGAAAAGTGTCAAAATTAGTCCCTAAGGTTTTAAAAATAAGAAAATAATCAAAATAAACCTTATACTATTCTTAAATGACATAATTGGTCCTTTGTGTGAACTGTTTGATATTTACAGGTTTAGCCCTTCAAAATCAGAAAATTACATGTTTGGTCCCTGAAGTTTGGTGAATTGGCAAAAATAGTCCCCGGGTATTTCAAAAATGAAATAAATCAAAAATACCCTTGTACTATTCACATGTGACTAATTAGGTCCCTATGAGAACTTTGGTTAACTTACAAAACCAGTCCCTCAACTTTGCTTAAATTACAACATTAGTCCTTGTAATTTCTAAAAAACCATACGGATCCTTTAATAAATAAAACAAACAAACCCAACACAACCATTATCCAAACCCACCCTTCCCTGATCCACCAAATAAGCCCAACCTTAGCCCAGGTCAAACCCCACCACCCAGGGTCAACTTTGACCTCTTGGTCAAAGCTCGGTCAAAACCACCATCTTCCCACCATTTCCACCTCCACCAATACCACTGGTTTCCCCCCCCCCCCCTTGCACCACTACCCTATCCACTACCCTTATCCCTTCAATTCCACTCCCCAAGACACCAATCACATCACCCCTACCCCTAGTCTGCTTCCACAGTCCCAATTGGCTCAAAAGGTCTTTCCCGCCAAAAATAGAGAGAGGGCAAAAGGTGATCCAATTGATGCTACTTCTGGTGGGATTTGACCCTGTGGGTCCCACAAACACCTTGGAAGCCATATAAAGAAGGAAGAAGACCAGAGTTTGGATAATTAGATAGTGTAGTTTAGTTTAGTTAAATCGAACTTAATGTAACTTTTCAATTTCCAGTTTTTTTTTAGTTCAATGAAGTTGTAACCTTTGTTTTTAATGTTATGTTAACAGTGTTTGATCTCAATTCAAGTTTCATTTGAGAATTTCAGTTTTGGCAATATTTAAGCAAAATTGACAACTTTGCTTAAAAGTTTGTTAAGAATTGTTAATCTTTGTTCCAATTAATTCCATTAAGCTCAGTTGCAAGTTTTTAAAAGCTTTTAAAGCATTTTAATTAATTAAGCTCAGTTTACCAAAAATTCACATAAAAATCAAATAAATAGAAAAATAAATAAAAAATCAGTGTTGGCAATGATGCAAGTAATGGAGCATGGTGATTTTGGATTATACTGGTTATAGTGCTCATTGGTGAGCTTTAGGATGGTCACTTGGTCTATGGTTCATGTGTTCTGAGGCATTGTACTTTTGTAAGTTTTTTCACTCATTTACTGAAGCATAAGCTCTCTTGCTCATATTCATGCTTATTGGTAGACTCTGAGTTCATATGAGTTACTACCTCCGTCCCATTATAAGTGTCCAGTTTGACTTTTTGTAGTCTTTCTTGTTCAATTTTGACCTTAAATTCTTTTATTTGTGGTATATAATACTTGATGCAATATACATGAATGGATTAGGTTTTAATTGTATTTTTCATTGATATAATTTTTGTTAAGTATTATATATCATAAATAAAAAGTATTTAAGGTCAAAGTTGAGCAAGGAAGACTTCAAAAAGTCAAACTGGACACTTATAATGGGACGGAGGGAGTATTAGAGTATGATTGTTGCTTGAAGGTGTCTAATTGATCATTGGTGGTCATTTGTATTTCTTTACTAAATTGACTGTCAAACATAGCATAATCCTAATTTCTAAGTGTTTGTTGTTATTATATGTGATTTTATGCTTAGATTAGTTTAATATATCAGATTAGAACCTTTTGATTCAGTTTTATATTCTAAATCAGTGGTATGCTTTGGTAATTGTAAAATTAGCATTTCTAAGGGGGTGTTTGGATTAAAGGGTTGACCTGTGTTCTTGTTATTCATTGGAGGTGCTTTATGCTTAAACAGACCAACTTAGGCTAATATAAGTTGATTATGGCATTAAAATCATAGGTTACAAGGCAAAAAGTCAAAATCATACCCTAAACCCCCTCACAGTTGACTGTGAGGGAATAGAATCCCACAAACCCTCACATTAGAATATATCTATTAGTTCTAGCTTAATTTAGGTTAGTCATAGCTTAAAACATCTTATTTAATCAGTTAGGGTCATTAGAAACTCAAGAAGGTCAACTGTGGTAGTTTTATGAAAAAGTCAAATTGTGCATTTTAAGATTTTTCCAAAAATCCAAGTATTTGTTTTGATTTATGTGTTTAGATTGGGACCCTGAAACTTGTTTCCATAGATACTCTACCACCTCAGCTTCAAAGTCTCAGTTCCATTCTATTTTTGTGATTTTTTGTGTGGGCCCCACAACCCTCCAAAGAGGGCTGAAGGGCAGCTATTCACCCTGCACTAGCAGATCAGTCCCAAACACCACTCTTTGGTGGTGTTTTCCAGCCTCCTCATTGGTCCACAAAGCCACCATTTAGCTTTTCCCAACCCCCCTCCTACCAGACTTGGGGTTTTGACCCTTGGTTTGACCTTGGTCCCCCTGGGTCCCACCTGGATCAGGCCATCTTTTCTGTCCCACTTTTGTGCAGCCAAGTAGTTTCCAAGAGCCTATTGAGTAGCTTATTGCTTATTCTGTGGACCACTAGTGCTTTTTACAGCTTCATCATGTTTAAATAGCTTAAGTAAACCAAGTTTCACCATTGTGGGTCCCACTCAAGGCCATTTTAGCTTATTTTGCTTGCTAGTCAACTAAAGTCAACTGTTAGGCTTCTTAGCTTATACACAGCTTATTATTTAGTTATAAAATAATTGTCTTTATTAAAGTTGTCTAGTTTTATATATAATATAGTTTTGTAAAATAAAAATCAAGAAAAAACAACATAAAAAATAAGTGATAGTTTCTATTTAATTTAATTTAATTTTAATTTTCATTTTTACATTTTTATTAAGTAATTTGTATTTTTATATTTTTATTAATTTCCTTTTAGGTTAAAGTAGTTATAATAATTTTCTCAGATTTTTATTTCATCATTTAGTATTTATTAGATTTAATCTTAGTTTTATTTATAATTAATTAATAATTAGTTTAAAATAGCATAATTAGTTTTTATTAAGTAAAATCTAGTTTTTATATTTTTTATAGCTTTTATATGTTATAAAGTAATTTTAGAAATTTTCTTAGAATTTTTACTGTTCATTTAGTATTTTTCTTAATTTAAAATAGTTAATTAGTTAATTAATAATTAATTAGTAATTAATTAATAAAAAAATCACAAAAAGACAAAAACATTTATTTTTATTTTTAAAACTTATTTTTAGTTATTTTATAATTTTAGAAATTTTATTTTCATTTTTCTAGTATTTAATTAGTATTAAATTATATTTAAGTATTTTAATTATTAATAATTAGTAATAATTAGTATTTAATTAATATTAAATAATTAATTAGGGTTAAAATTTATTTTAATTTTCTAAAAATTTTCTTTTACCTTTTAGTTTGTAAAAAAGTCATTTTCACCCCCTGGGTGTTTTCAGATTTCCGTTTTCACTTTTTATTTCGTACGCTTACGTTTTATTCAAACGCGAACGTACGCGTGTTAAGTTTTAAACGTTTCTGGTTTTTCTGACTTTCCAGTATTGTTAATATAGTGTATTTAAGCTATTATCTTCCGTATTCCAGTAGTGTAATCATCACAACTCATTTATACCCTTTCCTGTCCAAATTCACCCGATCACAAACCCGTTTTAATACCATCCACACCTCGTCGGGACATAACGACCCGGGGAAACCCTATACTTCCAGGGAGATTGATTCTAAGCTGTTTGACCGTTATAGTTGACCATTCACAAGTGGTTGACCAATAATCGTCTGACGGTTTAGCACCAATCAGGTGGGAATTTGAACCTGTTGGATTTTGTTTAAACTATATAAATGGTTAAAAGAACAACTTATAAGGTAACGAGTCGAACGGGTCAAAAAGGTGTATGGCGCTAAAAGTATATTGCTAATGCATAAAACCTTCTAAATATCTTATGTGCTTCTAAATTTTTTATGTACTTCCTTAGCTTAGACTGTTGTAACAAATTAAAAAGTATAATGTCAGTCCAGTGACTTCCTTTGAATTGTACCATAAATAAACATCCTAGGGGCAAGATTAATAGAAGGTAAAAAAAATCATATCATAATACATCTTTTTTCTTAATGACAACATTTTCTTATATGGCATATACTAATGTTGAGAACATTATTAAGGGATATGATGCTTGGCATTGCATTTTAATTGGCAAGTATATTTTTGGTTCGTTTACTTTTGTGTTGGAATGCCCTTCACCAATCTTCTATACAGAGTGAGACATCAAAGCAAAGTTTTAGGTCATTGGCGTGTTTGGCTCTACTGATTATATCTGATTATTGCCTTTTGTTATCATGGACGCTAAACACTTAAATAGCCAATTCCAGATGCCCTCTAAACCAGAGTTGCAGAGTGTTCTTAAAGAAAGTTCGTTGGCGCTTATTGCACTTGAAGTCGATCAAGTATGTTATGTTATCTAATATTGATCTTTCATCAGTTCGCATACAAACACACATGAAATAAATATGGTTCAATTACTTTAACTCTTGATGTCTTTTCAGTCAAAGGAAGCCCGAACCTAAAAAGGACCTGATGTTACTCATGTATAACTACAATGTAGTAAACTATAGTATGGATTCTGTGCTACTAAGGATTTTGAATATCAAACAGGGAGCGTAAAGGATTTTGTATCTAAGTGTTCATAAGCATACGGGCTGTATATAAGTAGTTATCTAATATATATACAGGTTAAATTACACCATGAATTAAGTCGATACCAACTGTTTGGGTGAGGTTTTTTTTTTTTTTTTTTTTTTTTTTTTTTTTTTTTTTTTTTTTTAATACTTTTTTAATGATTTTTAAGAGATTGTAACATGCAAGACTTAAAGACACACTTTGACCTATTAAGAATACACTGTGACATAAGGGCAACTCGTCAAAATGGTACTGAATGTAACACTATTGAATGTTCATAATGAATATTTGAAAACTGGCCATCTGGGTAAATAATATGAGTGTGTCAAAACTGGTAAATTTGACCCGTTCATTCCTGCATCACTTCGTGGCTCCCCTCCTTTGATTCTTGTCTCACTTCTTTCATTTGATACTTATAGTAGAGAATTAGCATAGGCGCGAAAATGGACAAGTGAAAACTGGTCAATTTGGGTTGAAGGTCAAATGGGTTAGGTTCGATTACATAAAACACCTGATGTTGAAAAACATCATAAAATTATGAAATAGTTGATTTATTAATTTCGATAGAAAAAACAAAAACAAAACCCATTTGACATGCTACCCAAGCTGCCTGACTTGCACATTTGGCAACGTCTAATCTTTGTACCATAGTATAACATTGATATATTAGTTTGGAAAGTAATAGTTGGATTTTCGTATGGTACAAACTACATAAAAGAAGCCGAGGGTAAGTGACATATCGGTTTACATGATTCAATCGATAAGTAGTTTGGGAAGGGTTTCATTAGGTGTGAGATGATTTGAGAGGTCAACTTATTCAGCTTCTTGAATCGCAAAGCTAAAAGCAAAGGCCTGGTGGAGTGTAAAATGTATAGTTCTGAAAGAATTTGTTGTTCCTTTACTAACTACCAAGTATTTACGAAGCTTGCATCAAACTTTCAATTTATATATTCAAGTCCCTGCATCCGTATGGTTGTGTGCGAGCAAAGGGGAAGATCATCGCGGACCTTGATGGAATATGGTAAATTCTTTGACCAACTCATATTATTCATATCTATTTCATGTTCGAGTGTAGGAAAGGGTAGAGGTAACTTTATTTTCATACAACTATTAAAATGGTTTATTCAAACATTTATATTATTATAGTTTTCGTAATCATAAGTAACGCTTTAAGTGTGCTATTTTGCTAAAAATGAACAGAAAATTGTTTAAATGTCAAGCTGAACTATTACTCTGTAATATAAAAGACCTGTTTCAACACATACAATTTTTTACTCATTAGCAAAGCCACCCATCTTGCCACTTCTATATAAGAAAGGAAACATGGCAATTGAGAAAAAAATCGGATCGATCATTGGGTGTGCATAGACTAACGGTGCTAGGTAACAAAAAGCTCTGAAGAATCCTAGCCTTTGAGATGGACGAAAACATGCAACATTATGCACATGCGTAATATAAAATCTTTATTTGCACTGAACAATAGTATTCAAATAAAAATAACATAAAATAAGGGGTAAAACAATGCATCTGCCAATGCGGATAAGTCCACAGATTTTCTTGTGAGATTAACTACCCTCTTTAATTCACCAAAATAGAATCTCCTGTAAGAGTTAGGAGATGCATAACATTGGGTTGCTATTGAGCTTCAATGCATTGAGGGTTCAACAACAATTTACAAAAACACTCCTTCATTTAGGGGGTAAAACGATTTTTTTTTAATACACAAACCACCTTAACGTGGCGTTAGCCACTTAACTTGCCACTTTAACGTGGACTTAACGCAATATGGTGCAAAGGATAACTTTGACTTAACACACGTTATATGCTCTTTAACGCAACACATGCGTTATTGCTGCAACTGCTCTTAGGTGGTTTATTCTATTTTACTACTGTTTATTTAGGTTTCCATATAAATCCTTATTCAGGCGTCTTGATTACTCAATAGTTAAAGCTCATAATTTTGGAGAGATGCAAATGAGAGATTTTTTTTTTTTTTTTTTTTTTTTTTTTTTTTTTTTTTTTTTTTTTTTCTGAAGTTAGGCTTATTGCTATGAGAGATATCAAAAGCTATTAGCTTCATTGTTATGATATTGAAGTTAGAATTTCCAAAAAAACATAACTAGGATAGGCAAGAAGGACTTGAGTCCATTGGAATTATACCTTAGTTTAGCCTCCAAGCAGTCAATTAAGTATACATATCATTGTTATCCTCTGAAAATATCATTAACTTCCCTTTAGATGATTCAACTTTGTTAAAGATTTAGGCTTCCCCGGTGACTCAAAATATGTTAAAAAGAAAACTACTATTTAAGCGTCCTCGAAAAATGGGTTAGGTATTTGAATTGTCTAATAGGTGGAAATACACTCGGTTTAAAACATTTTCTTTAGTATGGGCTATGGGTTAAAGCCAATAAGATTTGGTCCACAAACATTCTTACCTTGAATTTTCTTTTGTTAAGACGATCTCAAAGATCCCCTAAGAATTATTATGCACTCAACGTCATAGCAATTTTTTATTATACCTTTTGTTGTTTTAGGTGTAGCTTTTGATTACTCGGAATCGACTCTTCAAAAGTTTGAACGTCCACTTTTTCATGGAGAAATCAGATTGGTAAGCTATTTTCTGTAAAGATGTCAAATTCAATCTATTTACACAAATGGATTAATTGGGGTTATGTGTCATCTCTAACGGTTTAAAGGGATAAACAAAAATTAAAAATTACCTATAGAAGAAATGGGTGAAAAGTTGGATAAACTGTCTTTTCATGTACACAAGAGTTAGGTGAACTTTTAATATCATGGATAATAATTTTTGTCCTGGTCCTAATTTGACAGCAATGCTTGAAGGTAAAGGCAACTTCAAGTCTAGGAATGAAATTGACAAGCAGGTTAGCAGAGTTTTGATCATCCAAACAATGTACTTTTACCTGGTATGAAAATCGGGACAAACCTTAGAACGGGTCAAAAATGGAACTTAACATCCTGAATGTTCAAGGTAATACCTAATTCAGGTGCTTTTACGCGGAGTAGTTGTCGTACCATGTAGATTTCGAATCCAAATGGCCGAATTATTTCGGTTATGGATATGATCCAGGTATGGGTATGTGGGTGGATTTAAATTGTCTTATTGTACGATCGATGGTGATAAATTTAGTAATCTAAATGGGAATTTTTCTTTTGACATAAGCAACTCGGATTATGTTGATTCAAGCCTAAGTATTAGGGTCCGCTTGGTTCAAAGTGGGGAAAGATAAAGGTAAAGGGAAAAGGAAAGGGAATGCAAATGATTGAGTGAGGTGGGTAATCAATACCTTACCCCTCAATTTACTCTATAATGTTGATTACCCACTACGGGGTAATCAATACCTTTGCACACCCCTAACCAAGCACCTAATTTGAGTGAGGTGTGCCCTTTTAAATTCCTTACCCGTTCCCCACCCCCTTAACCCTCTTACCAAGCACCCCCTTAGTGATTGTATGCTAAGGTGTTGGAATAACTGTAGTTGTGTGAGATTTCAAACATATGGCAATAATGGAACTGAACGAATCAGTCAATAACTTTACGAACAGTCTACAAGCGGGGGTTGAACCGTCTCAAGTACATGCTTATATCTCCAATACCATGTAAATTAAGTATGTGTTGAAATGTTTATTGATTAAATTCTCTTACCGTTAATTACTCTTTTCACACATTGTGACCCGCCCATTTTGCCAACTTGATATATAGCGCATAAAGTATGTATCACCTCGGTTTAGCCGCATGTGAAATCTACACTTCCATTTACCAACCTCCTGAAAAGGGAGGGCATTACCTGGTTCGAATAGGTGTGTGGCGGTGGGTTCAAAACTTGTGAATTAATCAGCCAAAGGTTGAAAACCATGGTTAACAAAAAAAAAGGAAATGTAAAAATTGACTTCTTATTGCTTCAAAAAAAAAATATATGTTTGTGAAAAACACAAAGACAACATCAAATGCATTCGTACAACAAACTATTTTACATTTGCATGTAAAGACACTATTTTAAGTAATTAACTACCACATAAATTCAAAACAAATTAATGTATATATTTATATAATAATTAATATTATATACCAAATTTTTTTGTTAAAACCCCGTGCGTGCACGGGTATTATAACTAGTTACCCTTTACTATAAAACCACTTACCATATCTTTACTATAGTTATAAAGCATTGACACGTTTAGATAAGCTTTAAAGTTGCGTGTTCATGACAAAATGACAAATAAATGAATGATACTGTAAGACTTATAAGGAGATTATAGGTAAAGAAGCTGCTGGGATTTGAGACCTTCACTCTTGCTATGCACTTAAACTGTCTAAAATCATCCACATTTGAAACGTATTAGAAGAGCTTAGAATTCATGTTCGTAGACAAAAAAATAACAAATGCAAAGAGCAAATAAAAAAGATTCCGTTGCCGGGACTTGAACCCGGGTCTCTCGGGTGAGAGCCGAGTATCCTAACCAACTAGACTACAACGGATTTGTTATTGGTGTTAAATTGTTTTCATTTTATCATGTTACCTATACTGTAGAAAGAAAACTACGAATGAACTCATAGGTTATATCAGTAAGTGTTACCAATTTCACAGTATTAAAGACCTTTGGTGTACGTGCTAGAAAAAGTTACGGTCAAAAACTACAATTTGATCAAGGGTCCTATGGTTTATACATCACTTAACCCACATGACCCTAATTTATTTATTCTTAACTTATTCACAATTTGGGCTCATCAGCATTTTTTTTTTTTTTTTTTTTTTTTTTGCCTTCTTGCTAAATGCCGTGTAAATTTTCGTAGGTCTTTGTCTCTTTGATCCCGTCGTCAGCAAATATATATCCTTATTTTACTTGTTACTTTTTCTCACAAGTATTAAATTCCTTACATGAAGTAACTAGTTATAATACCTGTGCACGCACAGGGTTTTTAATTTTTAATTTTTTTTGATTATGTATTATTATTGATTAAGAAATGAATCACTTAACATGTTTCAAATGGTATTACTTAGTTAACTAAAAATAAAAAATCACATGTATAATCTACCTATATTATTTTAGCAGAGTGCTTTTGGATTAAAAATAATATTTTATTATTCAAGCAAAATCACATGATGATACTTGACTTGCATAAGATGTTAGTCATGTACTCCCTCCGTCCCAATATATAAGTCCATTTTGATTTTGTCAAAGTCTTTTCATTCTGACTTTGACCTTAATTATTTCTTTTTCGCGTTATATAATACTTGATGAAAAGTATACCAATGAAAATGAATTTAAAACATAAATCCATTTATATATTTCGCATTAAGTATTATATAACACGGGAAAAAAATAATTGAGGTCAAAGTCGGAATAAAAAGACTTTGAAAAAGTCAAAATGGACTTATATTTTGAGACGGAGGTAGTATGATTTTAGTTTTGCAAACCCGTGCTATCAATTTACGATATGTTTTACAATTATTAAAGGTGCTTATTTGCTTATTCAATTACCATAACACAATAAGTTTATGATAAAGCTATAAGCTTTTTTGAGAAGCTTAATAAAAAAACCTCTGAACTCACAACTAATTCTATCATAGCTTAGTGTGTTTATAGTAAAAACACAAATATTAATTGTAGAAGTTTTCAATAAAATATTAAAAAAAAGTTACTAAAAGTTGATGTATTTAAAAAAAAATGTTACTAAAAACTATCAGTCAGATAAGACATAAGTCAAAGTTTTGTTGAGCTCTCTTTCGGATTCTATTCAGAAGCAAAAAGAGGTTAACACATAAATCATAAGTATAGAAGAATGGTTGTATCTCACATCCGTGATTACCAACTAAATAACATTATCGTAGTATAGTAACATAATAACCTGATTAAAACTATATATACTTGCTTAGTAATTCTCATGTACATACTTTTAATACCTTTACAGCAGCTAACTATTATTATTATTATTATTATTATTATTATTATTATTATTATTATTATTATTATTTTTTGAAACATCACGTCAATAAATAAAGTTAGATGATCACCTTTGCAGTTTTTCTTTTTTTGATTTAGGAGGTGATTGTTATCAAATAAGGATTGTGATGCGCGCATTTTTTTTTAATAATTTAAAGAGAACACCTTTTAAATTAAACAATGACTATCTAACAATTTTTTTTAATAATTAGCTTATTATAACGTTTTCTAACTGACAGAAATGTTGAGGTTGAGGTTGATATTGTTGTTTAACTTTAACTATTGATATCATGTTGTACAAAATGCACGAGTTTAGTAGCATATAATTTGCATTGATAAAGTTAAAATATGCTCAATAAAATTTTTAAAATGTTTTTATGGATATCAATATATAACTTTCAAATAACAATTTCATTAGTCGTTGTTATAAGTTGAATCGCGTATACTTTTATTTTCATATCACACTAACTCGTGCTTAACATTTGATATTTATATTCTCGTTACTAATAATTTAGCCGTATTTAATATTCAAACCCGTGTACGCATAAATTAAACTTTTAAATAGAATAACATATTATAAAGTATATGGGGTAGTGTAAGGGTTATTTGTATTTTTTCTAAAGTTATTAAAAAAACATGAAAACTTGTAATTTTGCACTTATCTCTATATAATTTATTTGAAATTCAACTACCAAAGTTTTACTAATTACTTCCTCTTTTTTTAAGTTTTTGTTTTTATAAATTGGACACATATATTTTATGCATTTTTTTTCTTAACCAAAATTTCTCCACCAAATTTATTAAGTTTGACCAAAATCTATTTAATTGTGACTTTCTATTAACCAATCATATTGCTCGATTTCGCCTACGTGGCAAAATCGAGTTTTCCTATTGGTCTAATTTTTTTTTCAATAAGAAGGGATTTGCAAAAATACTCTAAAATGATGTAATTCTTTTTTCTTAAATAAAAAAAAAGAGAAAAACTATGTAGGTGACAACCTAACTTTATTCATTGACGTGATATTTCATCAAAAACTTTTAGTAATTTTTTTTTTTTTTTAATGTTTTGTTGAAAACTTCTACACATAATATTTGTGTTTTTACTAAACATACTAAGCTATGATAGAATTAGTTGTGAGTTCAGGGATTTTTTATTAAGCTTCTCAAAAAGCTTAAAGCTTTATCATAAACTTATTGTGTTATAGTAATTGAATAAGCTAATAAGCACCTTCAATAAGCATAACTAAACAGCCCTTTAGTTCTAATCTGAAGTTTTCTTATTTGATGTTATGACTAACTTTGTTGTTATCCTCACTATAATTCAACATGTTAGTGGTGTTTGCAGGATTAAGTATCAACACATGATTGTCGTGGAAATATTATCTACGCCTGCTAAAGGTATGAATGTATAATTAAGTTGAGTTGCTAATTTAGATAATACATGAATGTATTTTAATGTACCAAAGATGTGTTTTAGTGCCTATATGAGGAATTTAATGGTAGGAATTCTTAGCAGGTGTCTTCGAATGAGGTAATAAAACTTAGCAGGTGTTTGTTGTCATTGATAACACTATGGGTGTCAATCAACGGTATAAAATATGGGTGTCTTTTACCTTGATGATTTAGGCTAATTGTGAAGAAAGTTGCACTAAAATGAAAGGTCGGTAAGGATTCAAACAATCCTAAAAGACTTGCAAATGTACTCTTGGTCGTTTTTTCCATGCATTTATAATTTACATATGCAATTAATAATAATTTTTTTATATAGTTCGGTCTCACAGAAAAATTATTCTTATACCTTATACATAAAGGTACATTAATAAACATGGTATGATGGTTATTCATAATCAAAGAAATGAATCAATCTTCAAAGTTATTTAAATATGCTACATATTTTAACGAAAATATAATTAAAAGAAATACCACAATTACAAAATACATCGTAAATTGATATCACGGGTTAACAAAACTAAAAGCATATATCACTAACATCTTATGCAAGTCAAGTATCGTCATGTGATTTTGCTTTAATAATAAAATAATATATTTAATCGAAAAGCATTCTGCTAAAATAATAAGTAGATTATAACATATATACACGTATTTTTTATTTTTAGTCCACAAACTAAAACCATTTGAAACATGTTAAGTGATTCATTTCTTAATCGATAATAATATATAATCAAAAAGAAATTTTAAAAACCCTGTGCGTGCACAGGTATTATAACTAGTGGTTCTTTTCATAAAAAGTCAAAATAGGTCTTAATCCACCTTATTTCATTAACTGTTAGTTCATTAGGTTGCATAATCATGCATATCAGTTCAATAGTGGTTAGGATTGCTTAATTTAGTTTCCACTTAACCTATAACATCATCAGTAATCAGCTAGGATCTTTTAAATCTCAGATTAGTCAACTTAGGTCCTAATATCAAAAGTCAAAAATTTTACTTTGGCAGAAAATTTCAAAAGTTCAAGTAATTGTTTTGAATTTTGTACTTGATGTCATGGATTGAAATTTGTTTCCATTTGTAGTCTACCAGCTCATATTTTGAGTCCTAGTATTTCTATATTTTTGTGAATTTCCTGCTGGGCCCCACTTAGCTCCAAAGACACTTGCAGGGGGCATCACTCCCCTGCATCAGCAGACAACAGCCCACCACCACCACTTGGTGGTGGTTTTGTGGCCACCTCAGTGGGTCCCACTCCATAATCTTGGTTCCTCCAAACCCCCCTCTTAGTAGGCTTCCCATTTTGACCTTTTGTTTGACCTAAGGACCCCTGGGACCCACCTGAATTGGTCACAAAACCTTGTCCCATTTTCATTGTTCATTTCTTGATTTGATTAACCGAAAGATAAGAGGATTAAAACACACTTGTTTTGGTCTTTCTTGAAAGTTTCGGATATTGAAAGAAGTGTATTCTTCAAACATATATGATGGTTTAAATTAAACTTGTGAATCTTAAATCATTTGAGAACAAGTTAATATCTTGTTCAACTTTTCTTTTGAGTTTCGATTCTAAGTTGGTAAAAGAAATAGGTTGTTTGTGTTTGAAGTGATGTGCTGAGTAGGGTCAATGGTTGTTTGTGTGTCGTGAGATGGTGTTGTGAGAAAGGCTGGAGGGAGAAAGGCTTGAGGCTATTGGTTTTAAGTTTTAACTCTTATATATTGCTGAAAGGTTGCTGTATGTATTACTGGAAGGAAAAAGTCCATCGACAGAAAAAGATATTTGTACATTGAGTTTATTAATTGTATGTGTGTAAGAACTTAAAATCATTGTGCTATACATACTTGTGCTTTGTGTTTTAGAGTTTGTATTAATTGGTGATGGAGTATATTAATTGTATATATGTAAGAACTTAAAATTATTGTGTTTTACATACTTGTTCTTTATGTTTTAGAACTTGTATTTACTTAAAATCTATATAAGAAAATCTTAAAAATTAAATAGGAGAGAGAGTCTAAAATGTATTATAAGTAGTATAGATGAACGTGGGTTTTTTGAAGGTTAAAATGGTAATTATGCAAAAAAAAATAATCTCTGGTCCTTTCTGAAAAGCTGGTTGGATAAACTTTTAATTTTAGATATATTATTTTTCCTAATCTTGGCAGACAAACGATACTACTTTTTGGACAATAGACTATTTTGTGAAAAAAAAATTCCCACAATCTCCCAATAATCTGGGTCACCAAACATAGCCTATATGACTTAATACTAATATCACATGTGATATTACATATTTTACATATCATACATGACTTAATACTAATATCAAATGTAATATTATTAGAATATTTAAATTAATGTTTAATTAAATGTGATTTCTTATGCAAGTTTTAACAACGAAAAAAAAGATGAAAAAACGCGAAAAAAACAATTTTTTTGACGCAAGTATATTAAAGTGTCCGTCTCTAGAAAGATAATTAAATGCTCGTCGCGATAATGTAATTATTTTCGCTTAACGATTAACGGTTTAAGAGATATATAAATTATGAAAAATAAAGAAAATGTTAAAATGCTTTAACATTAACATTGATTTCTTTTTAGATAAATGGTGAGGATAAATCTTTTGGTATGTAAAAAAAAATTATATATGTAAAACATTCCCATCTATTGTTCATATATTAAGGATGCATTTGGTTTGATACTTTGGAATGGATTTTAAGATTGATGTGACAAGTATTAGTTATTTGGTTCATTCTTTTAATTAATTCAATGATAGAAAGAATAAAATTTAATTCTATATCAATTTGGAGGGTTTTGATAAAACCCGTAGGACCCATCACTTTTTACACTCACATATTATTTTTATATAAATATTTAAATGATATTTTTTTATTACTCTGTATAATTTTATTATAAAATATATTTTCTCTCTTCAAATCTTAAATCAATCCAAATCCAAATTTAAAACAATCCAACTCTATTCCAAACACACATATAAACGAAACGGACAAAGTTGAACAACTAGATGTCGGTAAGATGCAGTGATACCAAAACAATAAACTAAAAAAATCGGCGCTGCCACTAAAATATAACGCCATGTGGCCATGCGTCCCTTGACACATTGTGGTTTTATCTTCTTCATTAAAAAACGAATTATTCTTTTATAAATCTTCTTAAAGTCCTTATTAGATATTTTTCTTGATAATGAGTTTTGTCAGTGTCAAAAATCATTTTCAATCGTCTCAATTTCTAAACAGTTTCTTACGCAGCGGATGAGATCTCATATATGTTTTTTACTAGGTATAAGTCTCGTGCATGTACAAAATTTACACATAAATTAAATTTATTTTAAAATTCTAGAACAATGAGACATGACTGTTCTATACATATGTTGCTAGTTATAATACCTGTGCACGCACAGGGTTTTTAAAATTTCGTTTTGATTATGTATTATTATCGATTAAGAAATGAACCACTTAACATGTTTCAAATAGTTTTACTTAGTGGACTAAAAATAAAAAATCATATGTATATATGTTATAATCTACCTATTATTTTAGGAGAATGGTTTTCGATTAAAAATTATATTTTATTATTCAAGCAAAATCACATGATGATACTTGACTTGCATGAGATGTTAGTGATATATGCTTTTAGTTTTGCAAACCCGTGCTATCAATTTACGATGTGTTTTGTAATTCTGGTATTTTTTTTACTTATACTTTCGTTAATATATGTGACATATTTAGATAGCTTTGAAGATTGATTCATTTTCTTGATTATGAATAACCATCATACCATGTTTACTAATGTACCTTTTTGTTTGAAAATTTGTATATTCATAAGTTTGTGCTATTTACTTCTCATGTTTGATCATAAAATTACCAAATTAACATAAATGCTTACACTATAGTTTCTTTATTACCTAAAGAGAAACAAAAAAAAAAATGTAATTGGTAGAACTCAAATTTAATCTTACGATTATTTATAATGTATAAGAATAATTTTTCTCTAAACCCGAACTATATAAGGAAATTATTATTACTTGTATAAGTAAATTATAAATGCATAAAAGAGTACATCCGCAAGTCTTTTAGGATTGTTTGAATCCTTACCGACCTTTTTCTTTAATGCAACTTTCTTCACAATTGGCCTAAAATATCAAGGTAAAACACACCCATATTTTAGACCGTTGGTTGACACCCATAGTGTTATCAATGACGGCAAACACCTGCTAAGTTTTATTAATTCCTTCAAAGACAAATTACACTCCGAAAAGAATTCCTACCATAAAATTCCCCATATGGGCACTAAAATACATCTTTGGTACATTAACCTTCCATAACAATCATGTGTTTATACTTAATCCTCCTCTAAAAAGCGCACACAACAAATTGCATTACACTTTAGTGTGTGCGATAAGATCATAAAACTGCAAAAACCACTAACATGTTGCATTATAGTGAGGATAACAACAAAGTTAGTCATAACATCAAATCAAAAATCTTCAGATTAGAACTAAAGGGGTGTTTAGTTATGCTTATTAAAGGTGCTTATTGGCTTATTCAATTACCATAACACAATAAGTTTATGATAAAACTATAAGCTTTTTTTAGAAGCTTAGTAAAAAACACTTAAACTCCCAACTAATTCTATCATAGCTTAGTGTGTTTATAGTAAAAACACAAATATTAAGTGTAGAAATTTTCAATAAAATATATAAAAAAAAAAAAAAAATACTAAAAGTTGGTATGTATAACAAAAAAGCTAAACTATAATAAATTTTACTAAAAACTATCAGCTAGATAAGGCATAAACGAAAGTGCTGTTGAGATCTCTTTCGGATTCTATTCATAAGCAAAAAGGGGTTTACACATAAATCATACGTATAGAATAATGGTTGTATCTCACATCCGTGATTACCATGTCAATAACATTATCGCAATATAGTAACGTAATAACCTAACTAAAAACTATATATTCTCGCTGAATAATTCTCATGTACATACTTTTAATTCCTTTACAACAATCAACTATTATTATTTATTTATTTATTTATTATTATTATTATTTTTTTGAAACATCAAGTCAATGAATAAAGTTAGGTTATCACCTACGTAGTTTTTCTTTTTTTGATTTAGGAGGTGATTCTTATCAAATAAGGATTGTGATGCGTGCATTTTTTTTTTTTTTTTTTTTTTTTTTTTTTTTTTTTATAATTTAAGGAAAACACCTTCTATATTAAAGAATGACTATCTAGCCGATGTGTTTTTGTTTGTTTTTTTTTTTTTTTTTAATAATTAGCTTTGTATAACATTTTTAACTGACAGAGATGTTGAGTTTGAGGTTAATGTTGTTGTTTAACTTTAACTATTGATATCATGTTGTACAAAATGTGCGAGTTTAGTGGCACATAATGAGCGTTGATAAAGTTAAAATACGTTCCGTAAAGTTTTTAAAATATTTTTATGGATATCCATATATAAACTTTAAATAACAATTTCATGAGTCGTTGTTATAAGTAGAATCACGTATATTTATTTTATATCACAGTAACTCATGCTTACCATTTGATATTTATATTCCCGTTACTAATAATTTAACCGTATTTCAAACCCGTGTACGCATAAATTAAACTTTTAAATAGTAACATGAGTCCTTATTTAAAAAAATATTCTAATGGAAAAAAGTTTAAAACTAACATTAGTTTAAAAAATATTCAATGTATATTAAAACTAATTCGCATAT
Organism: Artemisia argyi; assembly: GCA_030686995.1. Classification (NCBI taxonomy): domain Eukaryota; kingdom Viridiplantae; phylum Streptophyta; class Magnoliopsida; order Asterales; family Asteraceae; genus Artemisia; species Artemisia argyi. Next base: position 159,361,171 of record CM060697.1, on the reverse strand, counting down.
TTACCAAATTTATTATAATAGATGAAAGTCAAAAAAAGTAATACTATTATTCATGTAATTTTAAACAACGTTAATATTATAAAGTATATGGGGTATGAAGTGTAAGGGTTATTTGTTTATTATCTAAAGTTATTAAAAACATGGAGACTTATAATTTTACACTTAACCACTAAGGTTTTATTCATTGCCTCCTTTTTTCTTAAGTTTTTATTTTCATAAATTTGACACCTATATTTTTATGTGTTTTTTTTATCAATCAAATTCTCAACCAAATTTATTAAAGTTTGACCAAAATCAATTCAATTTTGACTTTTTATTGGCCAATCACATTGCTTGATTTTGCTTATGTGTCAAAATCGAGCTCTACTATTGGTCCAATTTTTTTTCAATGAGAAGGGTTTTGCAAAAATACTCCGAAATGATGTAATTCTTGTATTATATAAAAGATTAGGGACCTATAATTAATATTTCAGAAACCAGATAAGAAATCATATAATCACTTGGTAATTACCATATACTTGATGGATATTATATTCCTTAATGCAAGAAAAACATGCTATAAGATAAAAGATTAGAAAACATTGTTCTCATTAAAAATTCAAAGTTGGCATTTTCTTATCTAACGAAATAAATAAAAAAGAAAAGAAATTTTAAACGTGTGTTTTCATTGTAGGGTCTGTATACATCGAATCATTCATATCTATTAGTCTACATATAGTGGCATCAGGTCTGCAAGTATATATGTCCTAGGAGGCAAAGAAGAGAGAACGGACGAGGTTTATTGGCGCAAAAAGATGGCTCTAACCGGGCAACTAGTTAAGAAAGTTGATATCACCTGCCGTGGCCACTTGGTCCATGAAATCTACAAGCACAAACCAAATGACGTCTCAATCCTATCCCCTGATAAGGTTCAAGGTTGCGATCTCATTTCTGGTGAATGGGGTGTACCTGGATCTGTCATTTTGTGGCGATTCATGCATGGTAAACTGCTTTCATTTTACTACAGTATGTTATAAAACAAATTAGTACATTACCTTCTTTTTGAAAGGCAAATTCATTTACTCTCTTGCAAGATGCTAGAGGAAAAGAGACTACAACATATATACAAGCAGATTCGGATCAAGTATCCAATCGTTCCAAAGTGAAAGCGATTTTTTAAGCCTATGAACAGTCCAAGCAAGAATGACAGAAGACTTTAATGTCTTCCTCAAGTGAAAGTAGTCAATTATGATAGTTTTTCAAGTTTCTAATTGCAAGCCCTCAAAAATCAATTATATGTTGTACGTATTATGTATGTCAGTATGTGTGTCCAGTTTGATCTATAATAATATGCTGAATACGGTTATTCTTTGTAGATGGAGAGCCACATACCATGAAAGAGATAATTGAAGAAGTTGACGATGAAAATCACAAAATTGTGTTCAAGGTTATTGAAGCAGACCTTTTGGAGCACTATAAGGCCTTCACCATCACTTTTCATATTGAAGAGATCGGGGATAAGCAGTTTATAGTCTGGACTATAGATTTCGAGAAGGTGGATGCAAGTAAACCTGATCCAACAATATTCATGGTCTTGCTCGGTTTTTGTGTCAATGATATAGATACTCATTTCCTAAAGTCGGCATGACTTATATATCAAAAAGAAAGTGATTGGGCAATAAAAATTCGCCTATCCGATCCATTCATGATGAATTTGATCTGGTGCTTGCATGTATTTCTATTGTTAACTGGCCTATAGTGCCAGGCTCGTTTTACTTCATATGTGATTTCAAGTATTTTCCGGTTTTATGTATGATACTAGGTAGGCTTTCAGGCCCATGAAATAAAATGTTTACTCTTAAATGATCATCTATATAGCGGTTAATTCTAAGTTTCCAATTTGATATCGGGTGGCTCGTGAGGTAGTCGAGACGACGTGGTAAAGAGTTAAACACAAGACACCCGAATCTTGAATCAACCAGATACAATGTTTATCCCAAAGCTGTAAAGATAATTTATCTGATAAGTTCGTGCGCCAAATATGCCAAATGTATAGATCGTCAACAACTTTGTAAAAAAACACAAGTAAACGAAAAAACATTTTTGATGATGTGAGTTGTGAATGACATTTAACTCGAAATATCACTCGATTTTGTTACATTTTACACATGGTACTTTTACTCATTTAAATAACTTGTGTTATAGTTTACATTTTAAGGGTGCTTGGTGGGGGGTTTAAGGGGTGGGGAATGGGTAAGGTATTCAAAAGGGCCCATCTCCCTCATTATATTGTGCTTGGTAAGGGAGTGCAAAGGGATTGATTACCGCAAAGTGGGTAATCAACCATTATAGAGTAAATTGAGGGGTAAGGTATTGATTACCCACCTCACTCATTCATTTGCATTCTCTTTCCTTTTTCCTTTCACCACTTTGAACCAAGCGGGCCCTAATTTACCCGGTCCGTTAACTATTGTGTTACATTTTAACTGACTCAACCTATTACCCATCGTTAGATTGGTTGACCAATTCACTTTGTAAACCGACTAAACAAAGAACCACCTTTGCATTTTGCTCTGGGTCTGCCACTTCATAAATCTGAGGTAAAATCATTTTTGAATTGCTTTGGGTCGGCCAGAGCATATAACAGAGTTAAATTTATTTTTTTTTTGTAAAGGGAGTAATTCTGCACCCTGGTAAATATATTAATAAAAAACGTTTAAGTACAATGGATATGGGTGAAATCCCATATATCAAACCGTTACATAGGCAAAAAACTTACATAACAAGATACTTCATATTTTCTAAACAAGAAAACAAACCATTACTCAAAGGATAACATAGGACATAACGAAATAAAATTACTTCCTAAGACCTTGAAGCTTGGTGCCATACATGGCATTAAAAGCATCCAAATTCTCTGAAAGATCATAAATCTGGTTCGCATAGTCATCGTAGTCATATTCATCATACTCATCCTCAAACTCTTGGCCACCACCGAATAGATTAGCAGACTCATCAAATGGGTTAGCAACCAACTCATCATCAGAAACCGAAACCACGATCTCTCCCACCTTAGAAAAAGGTTTAACTCTCTTAGTAGAAGAGGTGGGCGGAGTATAAGAATCACTAGTTTTAGGAGCCACAACCGACTCCTTCTCTTTCAAATCACTCACAAGAGGTTCTTGTGATGCAGTACCTGTCTTAGTAGACTTAACCTCATTAACTTTCCTTGTAAGACCAGAATCCACATCCTTATTAGTGTCATTAGTAGGAATACCCAAAGCATCCGTATCATCCATATTAAGAGCATCAAACTGGTTAGATGTAGAGATCTTCGTATCACTCGAACTAGCCACATCAGAAACATTCTTCTTATTGCCATCCACTTTCTTAGGTTCAGGAGTAGTCTTTTTGGGTCGATACTGAAACTGCTTACCCACAATTGGTTTAGTAAACCCTCTTTGACCCGGGATTGTAGGACCACCTTGCTTTCATTTCTTTTTGTTATTAACAGCCTTTTGTCATTAACAGTCTTGACCAGAGTTAAATTTATTTTAAAATATCGAAAAACTGAAAAATGGATAATCAAAACACCCATTTATGTTTTTTGTTTAGATAGTAGTCTATTTCAATAATATTTTTAATAACAAATACTTGAAAAACTTATATGAACATTATTTATGAGTTTTTTCAGACTTTAAACCCGTTTTATATTCCAAACGTGAAAAGTATAATTTAAACTCATCAAAACAAAATTTTACAAAAATCTTTACAAGCCTCAGTTAAATCCATTAATATCAAGTGAATTACAACTTCACCAAGTGGTTCTCCCTGTAAACAGGGTCTTGGATCCACGTACCTCATTTATTCGTATTATATCATCACAGGCTAAAAAAAATTATTTATTTATCAAAGAAATATTTTTTTTCAGATCCAATATGCCCAGATAAATAACAACTCTATCAATCAAGAATTTTCAAAAGCAGAACTGGCTTAAAGCTGTGAATTTAATCATCACTGCCATAAATTTAAAAAATAATAATAAAAAAAATAAATGATAAATTAAAAATAGGCTCAGATTAAGAAATTCAACCATTTAATCCTTTACTTCACTGACTAATCTCAGAAGCGCGGATAATTTTTACGTCATCGCCAATATTTACAAAAAATAAATAAATAAAATAAAATAAAAAATTATAAAAATATAGCGGATATTTTTGGAGATAAAACAAATAAAAAATAAAACCTCCACGTTAAAACCGCTTTAAATATGTGCCACGATGACTAGACCTTTTCCCAGTAGATTTATTTAGAAAAAAGGCTTAAGGTGTGTTGGGCACATAATTTTATAAAATAAAAAAATTTGTAGCCGACAATTTGACACAGAAACAACCATGGAAAAAGTTAGGTACAGTGGCTGAACTGCAACACTTGACGGTAGAAAAATATGATTTAGCACAAGCATTGGGGCTTACTTCTTCATTTTTATATACTGTTTTGGAGAAGCCCGGGGTGCTACATGCGGAATAATAACTAATTTATAATAAAAATTAAGAAAACATATGGATTGTGAGAAAATGGTTTGATGTATGATGTTGTGATGGTTATGGTTGCAGGAGGTTGAATAATAACTAACACATTTAGAGCAGATTAAGAAAGGGACATGAAAGGTAAAAGGGTAAGACAATAATAGCATGTGTGCATATTTGTAAAAAAATTGTCCTTATTTGAGTAATCGAAATAGGTGAAACCTGCTTTTTCTAAGAACTAGATACAAGCAAGTAATTTGACGAATAAAGTTTATGTACGCATATTACAGTCTAGAATATGCTTTTAGGCAAAAAAAAAAAAAAAAAAAAAAAAAAAAAAAAAAAAAAAAAACTGTCAATGCGAATGTCTAAGGTCATGTCCACATTTCTGTTACACCCAAAAACAAATCTTTGACATGGGCGGACCTATGCTTATGCTGGGCGATGCCCGAGAACCACTTTAATGATAAAATCTTTTAGAAGCAATATAACAAGAAAAGCTAACAACCTCCTTTAAAAATACGTGAGGAACACCTTTAGATTCAATGAAAGAACAAAGAATGACCCATACCCTAAAACATAAAAAGAAGGGAAAATTGTGTAAAAATACATCTAAGTTGCCACATTTTCCTATTCTACGTATGATTTTTTTCCCCTATCGTATGCATAAACTATCTTAATCTTCCTATTGTATTAACATTACGAGTTTTTATTCTATTAATTACACCGTAATTAGTGTGATTAAGTATTGCCACTCAACCGTAATATTGATAGAATAGAAGATTAAGATAGTAGAATAGGAAAAAAAAAAATCATGCATATAATAAGAAAAAGTGGCAAGTTGGATGTATTTTTAGACAATTTTCCTCAAAAACATAGTTAAGAGATTGATATGTAGTGAATCAACAAAGAAGAAGATGAAACGATTGCTTTTTTACGAAATGAATCCATTTACTAGGAAGAGTAGGTGTTATTTTATTTTTTTTTATTTTTTTGAAAGGCTAAAATACTACTAGTAACTAGTGTAAAAAATGTGGGGAAAATGATTGTTGAAAAATTCCAACTAATTAATGGAACACAACTGCCCACCTTCCCCATGTCACATTTTTTTTGCAGAGATTTCTTTCGATAAAAGTGCATATATTTTAGCACAAGTCGATACACACATATCACTGCTTTATTATATGAAACATAAGAAAATAATTTTAAGATGTTGAAACAAAAAACAAAGACAACAAAGATGATCAAACGAAAGCAAAAAAAGAAGAGGAGCGTACGTGTTATTTTGATTAAAGATTTCGGTTATTAATGCAAGTCCAGCTTCTTTTACAGTATATATATTTTTGTGATTCTATTATCTAGTAAAGGGGTAAAAAAAAGCAAAGTTCAAATAAAAAGTGGTCCTTCCTAAACTTAAGATTTTTTGTTACAATTTTTTTTGTTTGATTACTATTTCGTGTCGTTGTTTGGCTTCATTCTCGTGTTAACTACGAAAGAGGAAGATGATGACGACACCATAATTTATGAGTTTTTTCAGACTTTAAACCCGTTTCATATTTCAAAGGTAAAAAGTATAGTTTAAACTCATCAAAACAAAACAAAAATTTACAAAAATCTTTACAAGCCTCAGTTAAATCCATTAATATCAAGTGAATAACAGCTTCACCAAGTGGTTCTCCCTGTAAACAGGGTCTTGGATCCACGTACCTCACTTAGTCGGATTATATCATCATAAGCTAAAAAAAAAAAAACTTATTTATTTATCAAAGAAATATTTTTTTAGATCTAATATGCTCAGATAAATAACAGCTCTATCAATCAAGAATTTTCAGAAGCAGAACTGGCTAAAAGCTGTGAATTTAATCATCACTGCAATATATTTATAAAGAAAAAATATTTAAATGATAAAATAAAATTTTGGCTCAGATTAAGAAATTCAACCATTTTATCCTTTACTTCACAGATCACTCTCAGAAGCGCGGATAATTTATCTTCACAGCCAATAAAAACTTTAGTTACAAAATTTTATAAAAAAAAATATAGCGGATATTTTTGGAGATAAAACAAAGAAAAAATAAAACCTCCACGTTAACACCGCCTTAAATATGTGCCACGATGACTAGACCTTTTCCCAGTAGATTTATTTAGAAAAAAGGCTTAAGGTGTGTTGGGCACATAATAATAAAATTTTATAAAAAAAATGTAGCCGACAATTTGACACAGAAACAACCATGGAAAAAGTTAGGTACAATAGCTGAACTGCAACACTTGACGGCAGAAAAATATGATTTAGCACGAGCATTGGGGCTTACTTCTTCATTTTTATGTATTGTTTCGGAGAAGCCCGGGGTGCTACATGCGGAATAATTGTTACAAATTTATAAAAAGTAAGAAAAAATTTGGTTTGATCTTTGAGATTGAGGCTGTGATGGTTATGGTTGTGGAGGTGGTTGGATTATATAGGTGATTTTGAAACCCTAGATGTGAAATGTTTTTGTTCGGGTTTTTAGGGTTGGCTGTTAAGTTGGGCCGGCCCATTGGATAGAAGTGAAACTTTGGAACCTTTTGTTATATGGAATGACAGGTTTCGTCCCTTCACTTATATTAGAGCTTTACTTATTGTAACAACCAAACACACGTTAATAGCCACGTTTAGGGCTGTAAACGAACTGAACGTTCAGTGAACATTTCATGAACCGTTCGGTAAAAAGTTCGTTTATGTTCGTTCGTTTATTAAATGAACGAACATGAACAATATTTTACGTTCGTTTAGTTAAATGAACGAACATGAACAAAAGTCTCCTCCGTTCATTTATGTTCGTGAACGTCCGATTATGCGTTCGTTAACGTTCGTTTATGTTTATTTATCTATTTATGTTCATATATCATATCTATTAATTTTATAATTTTAAAAATTGATTTGTTTAAATAAAAGAACACTTATAAAACAATATATTGTGAAGAATTTAATAAATTTTATGATTGTTTGTCAATTTTTATTTATGTTTGATCGTTTATGTTCGTTTAGTGTTCGTTTAGTGTCTTAATGAACGAACATAAACGAACATGAACAACTCATTTTCTTAATAAACGAACATGAACAAGAAAATTCGTCCGTTTAAGCGTCCGTGTCCGTTTATTTGTTCGGTTAAAATTAAATGAACGAACATGAACGAGGCTCCGTTCGTGTTTGTCCGGTTCGTTTACAGCCCTAGCAACGTTTATTGATTCATTAGGATGGTACTACTCCTTAACACAATATACGTTTTGGGAGGTGATTTGCGCAGTCTCATATTTGATTGGGACACTTTAAAATGTGCTTTAAACAATTGTACTGTAAATATAAACTGCTTAATTGTTTGTACATTTAATGTCCAAATCAAATGTATGAGTGTGCCAATTACTTCTCATATGATTTGGATGGTAATGCGTTTTTTATTTGTGTTCTTATGCTAGTTGTAATATTGGTGATCATGAATTACCTCACATTATCACCACATCAATTTATTCCTATTACTTTTATGTTGAAGCATATCGATATAGGACTTGAGGTGACTACTGACTACCACTCTTACGATTTTAGTGGCACATCACAATAAGTTTTTTCTTATTTTCTCACAACTTTTACCTTGTAATTCCCCAACACACCCACACACACTTTTTATTATTAAACTCCAAAAAAAAAGAGCAAATCTACAACCACGAGGCCTTCCACCATGACCCAGCCACGATTGAGCTGCGGTTGTGACCACCGCCCCAAGATTGTTGTCCCCGAGCAAGTGATGTGTGCTTGCACATGCTTTTAACATATTACATGTGATCACCATTGCACACAGAGACGGACTTAGGATTTTCGAGAAGGTGTTGTACAATTTTTTTTCTTATCATAAGTACAAAAATTCGCACCATAAAGAATTTTTAGCTTAAAATTGCATATAAAAAAATAGCACAAATATCATGGGCTACATATAAAAAAATGGCAGCATTTGAAGAAAAATACACTTCGTGACTCAAAATCGTGAGTCACACCCAACATTCATGTAGATCCGTCCCTCGTCCCTGATTCCACATCCTACATAAACACACATACGCACGCCAGTTTTTTCTTCAATTGGTTGTTTTGCACCAACAATGTGCTTCATTTTTTAGCCTTCACGTGTGACCCGTCATCGTTCATAGTCGATATCACACGTAGTTAAAACCCCACACGCGTGGTGATAACAACCATTACGTTTTGGTCTGTATAAAGAACAATGACAAAGAATGGACATAAGACGTATAAGAGAGTGCTCACGTATTGCTATAGAAAGTCAACATGTACATCAAAATAGTGTACCGTATTAACATAGAAACAGAGCATGTATCATTCCATCTCAATTGACTGATGACCTTTGTGTAACTGTAACATGTTCATTTAGTCACACTTTTCAAGTTTTAGATATGATAGCTGATCATTTTGTTGTTATGGTTATTTCATTGTTTCAGTGTTGAAAAATCCATCTGATTTTACTTGAATGATAACTTTAATATGTTGTTGCAGATCTCAACACTTGATAGCATGCAACAAAACTTGAATGATAACTTTAATATGTTGTTGCAGATCTCAACACTTGATAGCATGGAACAAACATTAATGAAACACCCTGAATCATTTGCCCCAAAAATATTTAGTGACAAATAAGTAAAATAACCTTACCAGCTTACCCCAACAAGAACATGACAGGTATGAGGGAAAGAAAATTTGCGCCAACAACACTTTTGCATTGACCTGATATGGTAGGCTTTCTGCTTCACAAACAATACTTTGTATTGCACAGTAACTAATGCCACATAACTAACAACTTTCAGATGAAACAATATCAATGCTTTAAGAACATAAACTCAATACATCTACAACAGGCAAAACTGATCTAACCCACATTTTAATTCTTTCAGACCACCATCCATGTCAAATGCCTATATCCAGCCCATTTAGCAGCAACACGGACACCAATAGCTAGTGCTGCACATAGTAACGGGATTGGAACCCTTCTCCCCTCTGTTGTTGTAGTTAAAACTTCACCTCTAACCTCTTCTGGCTGAGTTTTGGAGTACTGAACCACAGCCAAAGCCGCAAAAGACACCATCATTACAACCCTAACCCATGGCTCCCCTACACCTACTAACACTGCTGCAACAGGCAAAGATGATGAAACATAATCTCTATTTTTGATAAAACGAGAAAATGAAAATAACCCAAAAAGAAGAGTCCAAAAAACAAGGTCACCAATCATTCCTTTAACAGCAAAATAACCGGTTAAGCCAGAAACTGTTAACAGATGCCATTGGTCATCTACTGAATTTGGAGATGCTACTTCACTGATGGCAAGTATAGCTGATGTCAGCAGGATGATTGTTGAGAGCTCCGGAATGGGAGTGTATGCTACTATTTGTGAGTAAAATGCTCGGATGGTGTAAAGAGTAGTTTCAATGGCTCTAATTGTAGATGTGATTGGATCACCTAAAAAATGGTATATGAGGGCTAATACTAGTTTTCCAAGGTATCCCAAGAACTGAAGTACCGATGCTGCAGCCCGTTTCCAATTATGAAGTTCCCATAAAACCGTTCTCCACGCATAGACGAGAAAACCCAGTGCTGATAAAAAAGAAGAGCAGAAATGTCAGATGGAAATAATTCTGATTATCATCATACTCCGTATTAGATAACAACAATGAGACGACCTAAGCCCAGCTCGTACATTATTGATACTAGATTAACCTAATAGAAATATCACAATGAAGACAATCAAACCCTGGTTCATCAGCCATGACTGCTCTAACATGTTCCAAATTCAGAATTGATACGAATCTATTTACAAACTAATTTATAGTCTTGCGCAATTATTAGATTATAACAATAATACATTTATCAATTAGACCTCAACAATATAAGCTATATACATACTCGAAGAACTACAACCTACACCTTTTTTACTAAGCCAAGTTTAGATAACACGGTTTTTTCTGCAGCGGTACATATACTAAAACTACTTTTCATTACGTGTGGGGTGACATAACTAGTGTGTTTATCTGTGTGGTAGGGGCAAGAATGAATACGAAACAAAGGCGTAATTAGGTATCTGTCTCTCAATCAAATGAAATAACATTTCGTGTAAATTTGAGTTCAACGCGAAGTTTTCATTATTCATTGTCGTCAATTTTTCTAAAAAAGACTAAACATCAAATAATCTATACTACTATATAATGCATTTGGGACTATTCTATAATTAGAAAGGCTTAAAATTTCAGACTTTTACCTGCTTATTATAGAAGGATTTCAAAATTAATTGGTTAGGAAGCAGGTTGGTAGTTCAAACTAAAATTATTTGGCTTAAACAATAACGCAAAATATAGTCACAGGTGGTTTATATAAATTCACAAACACCTCTATTGAAAATGATATAAATCTTACTAAAAAAAAAGGAAGATTACCAACAAAATAAGGCCATCTAACAGGAGGATCAGGAGCTTCTTTAGTCAAGTACCTAAACCTCTCAGGCATCGTACTCTCCCCACGCGCTTGTGTTTCAGCTTCATCTTTTGAAGACACTTGTGTTTCATCTTCATTTTTGGATTTTGATTTTGTGATGAAATGTAGATTTTTTTGAGGAAATGAGAAAAGGCCTAATTTGGTAGGTGGTGTGGTGAAATTACAGCATTGGGTTGGGTTTGATATTCTGCGAAATGGAATTGAATGTTGACAGGGCTTGGCAGATGATGGGTTTGTAGAGGCAAGAGCTGAAAGCGTCATCATTTTGCTGGTGTTAGGGTTTACAAAGGGGCTTTACCCATGTTTTTATCCTCTGTCAGTCAAAGTGTGAAACTAAAACCATTTTACAGACCGTTTATAAAATTACGAGGGTGTTTGGTACATGTTTAAACAATAATACAGTATTGCTTATCGAGTAAATTGCAAAAATCGTCCTTGTGGTTTGGCCAAATTGTATGTTTCGTTCATATGGTTCATAAACTGCAAGCGGTATATTTGTGGGAAAACTTATGGTCCGATTTCGTCTTTCTCTAAAATGAAATTACTAAAATACCTTCATCATCTTACTTCTTAAATAGACAGAACAAATGAGTATTTTAGTAATGTCAGTTTAAGGAAGGACAATCGGATCAAAGGTTTCTCCACAAGGATGTCGCTTGCATTTTTCGAACCATACGAACGAAACATGCAATTTTGCCAAACCATAAAGATGATTTTTGCAATTTACTCTTGCTTATCCGCCAATAAAATAAGCACATATACACTTGAATATCTCAATTTTTTCAGATAAATTTCTTGAGTAGGAGTGGCAATTGGTATTTTTGTTTAATGTTTCATATAGTCATATCAAAGTTTAGTATGTTTTAATGAAAATGAGATTTAAAAGATATCTACTATTTGATTCATTAGGAGATTATATTTATTTTATTATTATTATTTTAATGAAATCAAAATTACATAAAAATGTTTCTTTTTAGCTATTCATTGTAATAAATAAACTTCTGTATCATGAGATTTTTTAAATCTTTTATCGGTTCTATTAGGTTTTATCATACCAATGCAACAAAAGTGAAGCGCAATGTTTTGAGATGCTTGAACGTTGAAAAGAAAAGCATATCATGTATTGGGAGCATTTCATATATATCCCAAATAAACTTCAAAATACATAATATAGTTTCACACTTGAAGGCAAAAGTGTTGATAAACCTATCTTTAGCGTTATCTCAGCTACAAAGCTCATTTCAAACGCAATCTGCTATTGAATCCTAAGCAATGCAAATCAAACATTTCAACAACGCAATTTCGAAGATTCTAGGCTTGTAGCTATCAAGTGGATATTCTGTACTTGGGCTGCTCAAGTGCTTATAGAAGATAACGAAGGATGTGACAGTTTCTCTTTTCCAGAAACAGCCATGATTCAGAGGAGTTGCCAAGTCTACAAACAAGAAAATGGAGTAATAAACCCATAGTCTGTATTTTCCCCATTAGACCATGGCTGCATGAAGATTCAAGCAGTCTCAAGCACAATCTATAGTTCCATATGTATGTGTTAGTCTACAACAATAACCTACTAGATCATCAACGAGACCGGATAATAAATCTAAGTTGCCAAATCCAAGAGTACATCATTCCCAAAGCACAATAAAAGGAGATCAGCATGAGGGGTAAAAATGGAAGCCTATCACCAAGAATCAGAGGTTGAAGAAACTGCCCCCATACCTCCACAACCAGAAAACCCAAAAGATAAATCTTTTCTATCCATCCGGTAACAAGACCGCCCTTTTTGGATATGGAAGCTGCTGTCTTGTCTGATTCAGTTGTCTCAGAAAATTTAGAAGAAAAACCAAACCACATTAAAGCGACGTGCAAAAGAAGTAAGACCACTTTTATCGGATATTCTTGAGCTTCATAGAGAAGAGGGAACAACGAGTAGATGGAAACTGCATAAAAAGGTTAAGAACATATAAGAAGATATTTTTTGTGAGAGCTAGATAGTGAGCAAAGGTATGAAGTATACCGATAGATAAGATAAAATAATGACGTGCATCCTCAATGCTTTCTACTGCAACCACTGCACGGGGAATTAAGAAATGAAGTGACGCCTTCTCGTGCACATGCCATCCAAATAAAAAGCCACATGTGTAAGCATATGCCACCCATCTAATAATCATCTTCGGTTGGGGATTCCGCCAAGCCTTAACAAGACAAGGAGATATAGCAAGCAGGACCATGGCAAATGTTACAGATGGGGTGATCTGCATATCAGAATCAATTTACTTATTAAGGTTTAGCTTTTTGTACAAAGAACATGCAGGTTTGCATTGAGGCATGAGCCATACCGTAGGTAATATGGCAAAAGGAGAGGAGTCTCCAACTAGCCCACCGGTGAATGAAGCTGATGGTGGTTGGATATGGAATCTTAATATTCTAAGTACAAAGGCAATCAGCTTATCTGAGAGTATATAAAACACCCAGAAATTTGGAGCCCAATAAGCATGGCAAAGCCCCCTACCAAAAGGAAACATGCGTCTCAGAACTTGTAATATCTGCAAAGCAATAACAGAAACATAAATGCACAACATGGGCAGTGGGGGTGTCATGAGCACTGTATCAATTGAATCTATTTGATCATACTCAAGGGTGCCACATAAAAAATCAGGACAATAAACTCGATGCAAACATTGTTCCTGTATGAAAAATAAACCATGGCAGTTATTATCCTATAGTAACTCAATTGGATATTGCAGTCACTATAACAATATACAGTACTTAATTTGCTTTAAAAAAACCATATATTGAATTTGAGACTTTGTTCAGTCCAATATACAGTGGTACACAACATGAATTATATGACGATCATGAGTTATATACATTGTACATACTCCCAAATTCTAGAATTAAAACTTTTAGTTCAATTGCGCTGGAATTCTAATCTGAATACTAAACAAGCTTGTGAAATGATGGTTAAGTAGCTTTTAACTGATATAGCTACGATGAGGCAACAATTTGTACACACGGGGTACTAGCAATTGGTTCCATATTTTGGGTAGTATTTTGCCAAACGATACATAATTCCAAATTCACTCTGATGTGTAAAGCATACTCCCTACTAGATCTGGTTGCTTCTGACAAACCATATACATAATTCCAAATTTCACTCTGATTTGTAAAATTTTAAAGAGCAAACTGATATTCAGAAATAAAAGAACTTTTTCACAACAATTAAACATGATATGAGACTGAAGGTATTCCTAGTCATTAGACCAATACCATCAATCCAAATACAACGAAACAGTCTTTATTAAAAGGAGACCCAAGATTATTGTTGGCGAGTTTACAGATAGACGCAACATATAGAAACTATATAATGAAATCCATTATGTGTTCGTATTTTTACCCTATATTTATAATTTCAGTTATAAATTAATCAACTATCTGGGACATTTATAGCGTGCCAGGTGAGGGGCAAAGCACTTGCATGACCAAATACAGGTTATTTTAACCATAACTAAGTCAAGCACGGTCATTAAATCTAGTATCCTCTGACTAAACAAAGCAGAATCGCATTATGAACAGGATGCATTCCAGGAAACAACTTAATTTAAATATGTTAACCTTATATAATTTAATACTAGCAATTCTATTGTAATAAAAATTATCTCACTAATATGAAACTCTAATATGACAAGAGCAAGACAATTTACCTGACCATGATACGCAAATGGTCCATACGCTGCAATGAAAACCCCAACCACCACCATTCCCATTGTGACCAGCTTACCAAAACCCCTTAGAACTCCTCCACGACAGTAATGCCGAAACAAATACACAAAATAAACCGGCCCAGCCACGGCAAATAAATGCTTGAAACACAACAAAACCGCAAAAAAAAACCCACCCATCAAGTCATTTCCTTTCTGCAGTGCCCCCAAAGAAATCAACAAAATCCCCAAAAGAAACCCATTGTACTGAAAATGCAGATGATCGACAATCAACAATCCAGGTGACCAAACAACCAAAACCCATATCAAAAACCTCTTCTTCAACTCCATGTTCTTAGTCAACTTGTACACCGAGTATAGCAATACTGTATCGGATGCTATTACACTGAGTCTCTGAAAAATAATGACAGAAGGAGCTTTGTAATTTAGACCATTGTAGAGGTCTGTGATGGTCGGGTCCACAAGAGACGCAAAAACAGATAAAAAGCGCTCAAAGTAGGCAAAGAAAGGAGGGTAATCTAGGTTCCACGGGCTTGTCTCATCTGTGTACCAATGAGATAAAGGTAAGGTATGGGTAATGGCTAGCCAATTACGGTGGACCTCAAAATCAGTGCTGTGATAGGCTGGGATGAGGAGTACTTTCAAAAATGTAGCAATGCCAGAGAACCAGAGAAGGTCCTTAATGACGGATCTATTTGGGCTTTGCATCTGAGTATGTCTTTCTTTCACTCGTTGTGCTTCTTTCTGTTTTGGAGGTTTCATGGTTTATTTTTTTGGTGTGTATGTCTGCAGGTGGTCTTAATGAGAGTGTTTGAAATCAATTTACGCAGATGCTTATTTTTTCCACCTACACATCATCGATGCCTGTTTTCCTTTTTGTCACGGCATCTGCATTGTCAACAGCAAAACTAATTTTACAATCCTTCATTCACGGGATGTCATTGTTTCATTATTTTGCATAAATTCAGGGTTTTTTCAACAAAGTTACAGCCTTACAGGCAATACTAGTTAACTGTGTCCAACTAGGCTAGTATGCAATTTTGCGATAACTAACGTTTAATTACAAAAAGGCATTTACACAATTACACCAAGATGCAACAGAACCAAAAGCTATAAGAAGGGCACTGGTTCGTACGCAGACAATGATTTATTCTTGACATCAAATTTGACCTGTCTACATTTTCTTATCTCATACTTATAGGCGCATTTCTAAAAATAAGCCCAACGGCTAGCATGTGAAACAGATAAGCAAAAACTAAATCTTTGTTTTATCAGCAGCTTATCTTCAAAATTACAAGTCACAAACAGCTTATTAAAAACCAAACCAAACTGAAAAAAGACACTAAATAAGCTAAAATCAAATCCAAATGTTCACCAGTTTCCAACAAAGGTAAATAAAACTCAGTATTGAATTCTAGAATCTAAATTCTAAAGTTCTAATGAATAGTCAAATATTAGTCAACAAATAATAATATTTACCAATTAGTAAAGATAAATATATAAAAACCATAGATTAGGAATAAAAATACATACCACCGAAAGAGATTAAAGAGCGTGAAAAACATTCACTAGTGATCGAATGAAAGAAGATTTGGTCCGATGAGGATCTGAGGGGAAAAAAAATGAATTTTTAAATTTAAGACTTTTTTATTTGTTTGGGTTTCGCTCTTTGGGCCTCATGATGGACTAATGTCCGTAAGAAACTAAGAACTAAGGGTGTGTTACAGGTGGGAAACTTGTCTTAATGCCTATTACTCGATAAGAGATTGAAGACTCGTGTTAATATAACATGTTTGATGGTTTATTAACTATGTTATACTTATGATAAAATGTTTTGTTTCATATTTACATAAGTTACTTATTATCGCATTACGTTGTTTTAATAAATAAATTGCAAAAACAAGCACTTAAAATCATTCGGACAATTATACAAAAACAAACAACATTATTTTGTTCAGATTTAGACTTTCTAGCCACCCTCTTACTGGTGAGATGTGGTAATCAGATTCACACATAAAATATTTTAATGAAACAAACACACCCTTAATATGTAAATAGGTGGTTCATCTTTTGTCATTAACATGAAGTTGCCGGAATTTGTCACGTACATTAGACTTACAATTAAGCATATAATCCAAATCAATGCTTTACTTCTAATGAGTCATCAGTCATGTGTGTGCATTATTTGCTACCATGTTAATCCATTTTATATATATTTCACTTATTTAAAAGCTTATCACTTTTCACGATAGGCTTTGAGTCTATTTTTTTTAACAGAGGCTTTGAGTCTATTAATATAAGAGCACATGCAGCGGATTGCTTGAGAAAAAAGTAGTTAAACAAATTTTTTTGCATCGAGTCACAATGACTTTCAATAAAGAATTGAAGCAAAGACTTGTTAAACTACAAGTTTTTTTGAAGGCCTTATATATTACTCCGTATTATCTTTATCAAAATCTCACTTTTTCTTCCTCTTTCAATAATGTTTTACATTATGAAAAAGCTTTTACAAAAGCTTTTGCATTGTAGATTTGTAGTTACATGTTTTTGGTAAGTTGGAGTTAACAGAGAATGTGATGTGGCATACTACATATTTAAAAGCTTATGCATTGCACATACTCGAAGAAAAACATGTCGGTCAAAAAGTCATGTCGTTATCTTTTTAATTGGCCAATTTCACGGATTCAAGTGTTATGATATGTGAGTGTCTATTAGAGTGAAGCTTTTAGAAACTTTGTTAAATTTATAAGTCATGAATATAATTCATAACGGTTTTTTTCTTTTTCATTTTTTTTTTTTTTTTTTTTTTTTTTTTTTTTTTTTTTAAACTTGTTGCACCATAATATAATTTTTAAAGCTTTATAGATGTAACTGACTCATGTTTGTTCGTAATAAAAGGACCCGAAAATATGAACATATTTCATTTCACGCAACTTCATACATTAGTCCACAAATAGTTAGTAAGAACATACTATTTCGTTTGGGTTGCTAAGAATGAAATTTTATTGGTTAATATTATAACAGATCTATTTTTCTTGAATTTTGTAAAATATGAAAGCGAGTATTTAATTTGGACGTGAAAGTATTAAATTAGACAAAAATACACCGTTAGTCCCTGAACGTTCTCAAAAACATCGTTGGGGACCCAAACACATAAAAATCGTCGCCATGTGTCCAAAACATGGTTATTTTAGGCCGATTGTGTCCCTTGATCATTTTGGCCACGATCAACGCAAAGTTTTAGTTAGATATACAAGGGTATAATAGGCAAATCACTTTTATGACTACACTTTAGTTAATCAACCCAAGAGTGATGTACCTATATCATTGGGTTTCATGTTATAAAGTGGTGTTTGTTATAGGTGATACGAACAGTACACAAAATAGGACAATACAAGAAGAGTAAAGACTTAGATTTATTCATCATAGTGGCAAATAGACTACAAGAAGTCAAGAACAACCTTAAAATCCAAAAACAAGAACCCAAAAGACCCTATTTGCCTACCCAGAAAATACCCAAAAAACTACATTTCAATAATTATTTTCAGCCATTTTCTGAGCATAACTTTCCTGCATGCGGATACCATCATCTGCTTCACCATACATGATGATCAAACGAGCAAGTAGGTCGGTGTGCCTGGCCTGGGTTTTTCTTAACGCATCCAAACTGTCAAGCGCCACACCACGCTCTCTCAATGCTTCATTTTCAACAATCAGCTTCCTACGCTTTGGTATCAGCCTCTTGAGATGATCAATAGCGGCACGAATAAGGTTTTTAAAAAACCCTTTTTCTACAGCTTCTTGACTAAACCACAGTCCCATACGATCATTTAAACTTGATGAATCGACGACTTCCATAAGTTCAATCAACATCTTGAAATCTTCCATGGGAAATGTGTGAGTTAAAGGTTGTGGTTGAGGTTATTGGTTTACGCGCAAAAGTTAATACCGTCTCAGGGAAGAGAGGGTCAAGTGGTTAAATAACATTTTTTTTATTTCATATTTGGTCTCTAAAGTTGTCTACATTGCCGTTTCCATACTTAAAATTCTCGCCCATTATTAAGTGACGTGTTCACAATATTATTACATTGAGTTGACAAGCTTAGGGACCAACTGTGTAATTTGTGTAAAATTAATCGCACCCCGTTAAAAGTCAAACCCATATATTAATTACTCAAAATCCTAAAACACTGTCAAACACACACACACACACAAAATGAAGCCAAATAACAAAAAAAAAAGTTTTATTATTTTCGTACAAATCATATCCAAACACAAGTCGTACGTATTGTGTAAAAGTTTTTTTTTTTTTTTTTTTTTTTTTTTTTTTTTTTTTTTTTTTTACAACATTTGACACCCAAGTGGCATTGGCGAGTTTGTATTTAGAAACTTAAACTGAAAATGGTAAAGGTTACAAACCATTTTCAGTTTGACTTAGAAAGTCAAACTTGACAATGGTAAATTGGAGTTTTTGAATAATGTTTTAGCAAAGTTTGACATTAGAAATTTAAAATTGAACATTCTAATTTGAGTCTTTAATAATTGATTGGCAAGTTTGACTTTAGTCAGTCAAAATGCAAATGCTAAATAACGTTTACCATTTTTAAGTTTGACTTTATATAGTCAAATTTGCAAATACATGTGTCAAACAAAGCATTTTTTTATGCACGACATACTCTCATTTACCACTGTTTGGTGACCAACAAATGCAAAATATAAAGTAAACATTCGAAGGAGAAACATATTCATAACCAACAACTAAATAACAATATAGTTTATACAAAAATAGTTGTCTTAGGGTATTCAACCCATACATAAACTAGAAACAGTAAAATAATTCTACACCGGCAGTGGGGGAAGCTCGATGGAGTTTCAACAGCCTTCTTGCCAACTCCCAGTTCATCTTCATGTTTTCATACTCATCATGAGTCAAATTGCAGTACTGGATATAAATTTTCTTCAGTAAAGGTGAACATGCAAGTATGAACTTTATTATGGCTATTTCATTCTCTGTTCTAGGGAAAGAACGAAACACCACACGCTCAAGTTGCCTCGGGCTCATTGTGTTGCTGTCTAAATCAAATGAATCAATCTCCAAAGGTAGAACACTAAGTGTATATGAGGCCTGCAAAATGAGAGGTATTTAGATGCACAACCATTGGAATTTAAGATGATGTCTTTCATACATATGCATTGCATTTGCATCTTTGGAGACCCACGAATCATTTGAATGGTGAATGAACCATTGCATTATTCCCAAAATCGACCTCGGATAACTCAAGAGTCTTGAGGGATACAAAGGCCACACGGACATTCATCCAGGAGGTACCTTCTGCCAACAACTACAAAAGGTCGAATTTTCTTTAGTTTCAAAGATATCATTTTACAAATTACTTTAAAATTCAGTAATTTGAAGTGTAAAACTGAAATAGGTCTTACCGTGCAGTCCTGAAAATCCAAGGTAAGGGTCTCAAGTTTTTGAAGATTTGACAAGTGAAAGATATTGGAAGTTGTGATTGTCATAGCATGGTTCCAAACACCGAATGACAAATTTAACGTCTTCATATTGCTAAGTATTGCAAGATCCCATAATCTCATCTCGTTTGTAGTAGAACGATCCATTTTAAGAGACTCGAGTAAGGGACAACCAGCAATAAACTCCCAAACTGTACCGCTATGAAAATTGACATAAATCAATTCTAAGCTGAATAGATTTGGAAAACCCTTAAAACTTGTCAATGTGGGAAAAGTGCAACAATGAAGTTCGAGATGTTTCAACTCCATACGTGAGTAAAGTTGGGTTGGCAATGTAACTGGTTCACCATACCAGTTTCGAATTGTGACCTCCTTAACTCTTACCCAAGCCAAAATCAAAATCCATTCATAAATCTCTTCGTAACTCAAGTCGTCTTGTCCAAAAAGTGTTTTGGGCTCTATGGAGAACACAAACCTTCTTACCGGACCATTTAGCTTAAGTAAAAGCCTAGTAATATTCTTCCCATCAAACTTACTGGTTAAATAGTAAAACAAATCCTCATCAACTATGACATCGGTGAGCAAATTTCACTTAAACCTCCAGCTTCTCGATAAAGTACATGTCCTCACCGCATCTTTTAGTGCATGCGATCATAATATTAGTGGTCACGTTATCTGGCATGTTGCTGATATATTCTGCCATATCAGTGATCACATTATCTCCAAAAGACATTGTATTGTTGGAATTTGAGTTGGGTCTTTGAGTACTGGAAATGAGTGTTTGGTTTTGTTTTTTGATTTCATGGTGATGGTCTCGATAAGGGTTTGTGTAATTATGGTGTGTAAATGGGTTTGGTTAGTGGGTTAATTGGTTGTCGTGCCAATAATAACTTGCATATCAGAGAAGATAGGCTCAATTTGCGAAGTAAAGTTCACAGTTGGTCCCTAAAGTATCACTCTTGGGTTGATTAACTAAAGTTTAGTCATAAAAGTGATTTGCCTATTACACCCTTGCATATCTAACTAAAACTTTGCGTTGACCGTGGCCAAAATGGTCAAGGGACGCAATCGGTCTAAAAAGACCATGTTTTGGACGCATAGCGACGATTTTTCTGTATTTGGGTCCCTTGCGATGTTTTTGAGAAAGTTCAGGGACCAACGGTGTATTTTTGTCATTAAATTATTATTACATTACATTAAATTATCTTATATATTACAATTATATTATTCTAGTTATTTATAAACATTAATTATTATGTAGTTATTACTTTTTATTGTTCTTTATTTACTATATTATTATTGTTATTATTATATGTCAAACAAATAAGAAATTACAAATACTTTGATCTAATACACAATTTATGTATACTTTCACTAGTTATAATACCTGTACACGTTTTTAAATTCTGTTTTAATTATATATTATTATCGATTAACAAATGAACAACTTAACATGTTTCAAATGGTTTTACTTGGTGGACTAAAAATAAAAAATTATATGTATGTGTTATAAACTACCTATTATTTTAGGAGAATACTTTTGGATTAAAAATTATATTTTATTATTCAAACAAATGAGATGTTAGTGATATATGCTTTTAGTTTTGCAAAGTCGTGCTATCAATTTACGATGTGTTTTGTAATTGTGGTATTTCTTTTACTTATATTTTCGTTAAAATATGTAGCATATTTAGATAGCTTTGAAGATTGATTCATTTCCTTAATTATGAATAACCATCATATCATTTTTACTAATGTACATTTTTGTTTGAAAAATTGTATTTTCATAAGTTTGTGTTATTTACTTCTCATGTTTGTTCATAAAATTACCAAATTAACATAGATGCTTACACTATAGCTTCTTTATTACATAAAGAGAAACGAAAAAAGATGTAATGGGTAGAACTCAAATTTACTCTTACGTTTATGTATAATGTATAAGAATAATTTTTCTCTAAGCCCGAACTATATAAGGAAATTATTATTATTTGTATAAGTAAATTATAAATGGATGAAAAAAATGACAAAGAGAATATTCGCAAGTCATTTAGAATTGTTTAAATCCTTACCGACCTTTCACTTTAATGCAACTTTCTTCACAATTGGCCTAAGTAATCAGGATAAAAGACACCGATATTTTATACCGTTGGTTGACACACATAGTGTCATCAATGACAGCAAACACCTCTTAAGTTTCATTAACTCATTCAAAGACAAATTATACTCCGAAAAGAATTCCTACCATAAAATTCCCCAGCACTACAACACATCTTTGGTGCATTAAAATACATTCATGTATTATCAGCTATAAGCTTTTTTTTAGAAGTTTAGTAAAAAAACCCCTGAACTCACAACTAATTCTGTTATAGCTTAATGTGTTTATAGTAAAAACACAAACAATAAATGTAGAAGTTTTCAATAAAACATAAAAAATAGTTATTAAAAGTTGGTGTGTATAACAAAAAAGTTAAATCATAAAAAAAAAGTAACTAAATACTAACAGCTAGATAAGGCATAAGCCAAAGTTCTGTTGAGGTCTCTTTCGGATTCTATTCAGAAGCAAAAAGAGGTTTACACATAAATCATAAGTATAGAATAATGGTTGTATCTCATATCCGTGATTACCAACTCAATAACATTATCGCAGTATAGTAACGTAATAAACTGATTAAAACTATATATTCTTGCTGAATAATTCTCATGTACATACTTTTAATTCGTTTACAACGGCCAACTATTACATTTTTTTTATAAAACATCACGTCAATGAATAAAGTTAGGTTATCATCTACGTTTTTTTTAGGAGGTGATTGTTATCAAATAAGGATTGTGATGCGTGCATTTTTTTATATATATAATTTAAGGAAAACACTTTCTATATTAAACAATAAATATCTAACCCATGTTTTTTTTTAATAATTAGCTTTATATAACGTTTTTAACTGACAAGCATGTTGTGGTTGAAGTTGATTATGTTTTTTAACTTTAACTATTGATATCATGTTGTACAAAATGTATGAATTTAGTACCACATAATGACCATTGATGAAGTTAAAATATGCTCCGTAAAGTTTTTAAAATGTTTTTATGATATCCATATACAAATTTTAAATAAGAATTTCATGAGTCGTTGTTATAAGTAGAATCGAGTATATTTATTTTCATATCACAGTATCGTGCTTACCATTTGATATTTATATTCCCGTTACTAATAGTTTAGCCGTATTTCAAACCCGTGTACGCATAAATTAAACTTTTAAATTGTAACATGAGTCCTTATTTAAAAAAATATTATAATGAATGAAAGTTTAAAACTAACATTAGTTTAAAAAAATATTTAAAGTATATTAAAACTAATTCGCATATTTATCAAATTTTGTAATTTTAATGGATGAAAGTCTAAAAACTAATACTAATACTCATGTAATTCTAAACAAAGCTAATATTATAAAGTATAGGGGGTATAAAGTGTAAGGGGTTATTTGTGTTTTTTATAAAGTTATTAAAAAACATGAAAATTTGTAATTTTACACTTTACTCTATATAAATTATTTAAAATTCAAACACTAAAGTTTTATTAATTACTTCATCTTTTTTTTAAGTTTTTGTTTTTATAAATTTGACACCTATATTTTTATGCAATTTTTTTATTCACCAAATTTCTCTACCAAATTTATTAAGTTTGACCAAAATCAATTTAATTTTGACTTTTTATTGACCAATCATGTTGCTCGATTTCGCCTACATTGCAAAAACGAGTTCTACTATTGGTCCAATTGTTTTTCAATGAGAAGGGATTTGCAAAAACACTCCGAAATGATGTAATTATTTTATTATATAAAAGATTAACAACGGGCTATGTTAATGATTTGTTTCGTGAATTGATTTTGCACATATTTATTTTTGATTGATACATAACAATTTATGTTTTAAATAATTTTATTATAGACACAAGCTTTTAAAATTTATGTGTGCAAATCAAAAGATATTACGTGGAAATAACTAATCATTTACTTATCACATCAAGTGGTATATTAACGATCTATTATATTTATTTAGTCAAAATATAATTGTAGTGTGTTACACATGTTATTTATTTTTTAATATTTCATATAATAAAATAAAATGTCAATTCAGGATAAGAGATTTTTTTTTTAGACAAAAGAAATATAATTTAAGAGGTATTTATTAAACTTATATACTTACTAAAAATTATGAACTTTGAACATTAAATTTAAGTTTGAATTGACTACTTGAACATTAAATTCAAGTTTGAATTGACTATAAATTCTCTTAACAAAAGTATAAAGTTATTTCAAAAAATTCAATTAGGGGGAAAAAATGAGCCTACAAATATATACTTAGGTTTTTCCTTTTCATGGTTTATATATGGGTAGTGATACTTACACTATTTTATTGATGCACACACAACAATTATGCATATGACATGTTGTAACATGTGCATTAATGATGTAACATTGTGTTGTGTGGATAAAAAAAAAGTGGTGTGAGTATCAAACCCCCCATTTTTTTTAACTATCTGCATTCAATAACGACTCATGTTATTACTTTTTGTAAGTTTAACCGGTGCGTACGCTAAAACTATTATTAACACAAATATAAATATCAAAATGAAGGCAAAACCCCACGGGTTGCTGTAAGATGAAAATAAATATACGAGATTGTATATATAGTAACAACATATTTTTTTTCAAGGTTCGGTGCTACTAAACACACATAATATCTACAAGATGATGTCAATTGTTAAATTTAAACAACATCAACCTAAACACCATGACAATTAAATAAAGTCAAATTTTTCGTGCAAAAAAAATATATAAAATATTAATGGATATTATACATAATAAAAATTTTATGTAAAACCCGTGTGCATGAGTATTATAATAATATAAATATAAAAGATTTAATATAATTTTATAAAAAGATCTTAGAATTTATGAAACCATGAATTTATGGATTTATCGCAATATTTAACTTCAAAGCAAAGTTATTAAAATATATTACCCGTTACACTATTTAATTAAAGCTTGTGCATGCACAACCACTAATAAATAAAAGCAACATACAAGCTCACATTAATTCTTACATGAATTTTTTTGTAATATAATTTTTGAAACCATTTATAAACCTTCAACAACCCCTAGCTCATTCCATTCTCAAAAGCTAAAAATGGCTAATATCGCTAACAAAGTTGTGCTTAAATTCACCACATCTATGTTATTATGTGCTTTGCGGATCATCCGCGTGTTTATGTAAATTTGTCCCAGGGATTTACATGCTCGGAGACTCCTTGGTGGACGTAGGAAACAACAATCATCTCCCTCTTTCTGTTGCTAAGGCTAATTTCCCTCACAACGGTATCGATTTTCCAACTGGAACAGCTACTGGCCGGTTCAGTAACGGAAAAAATGCTGCTGATTTTCTTGGTACATTCTGATCATTATATATATATATATATATATATATATATATATATATATATATATATATATATATATATATATATATATATATATATATATATATATATATATATATGCGTACACATGTAATGATACAATAAAAAGTTAGACGAGTATAGAAGAATATTATGATAAATAGCAATTTATTTTACGAGATGGTTCCAACCTTTTAATTATAGTTTTTGAAAGTTTATGGTTTAGTAATTAACTTGGAGAAAGGTGATAACCATGTAGGAGCAGGAAAAATACGAAATGGTTCATTTAATAAAGTACGTTGCTATTAATGAAATTCATAATTTGATTTCAACAGCTGAAAAGGTGGGATTACCAACCGGCCCACCGTATCTATCACTACTGTCGAAAAAGCAAGAGTTGGGCGACGCTCCTATTACCGGAGTCAGTTTTGCTTCTGGAGGTGCTGGGATCATTAGAGACACTCCGGTTAGAATACTGATAACCGTTCTTTTTAATAAATGCACTTTCATTGGTTCATGAATTTGACATATGATTACTAATGTTATAAATGCAGACACAATCAATTTCATTGACACAACAAGTAGAGCACTACACTTTAGTGTATAAGCAACTAGTTCAAAAACTAGGCTCAGGGGCTGCTCAAACTCACTTGGCGAAATCCCTATTTATGATTGTTATTGGAAGCAATGACCTATTTGCCTACTTCAAAAATAACTCTGATCCCTCAAAGAAATACACCCCACAGCAATATGTTGATCTCATAGCCTCCAACCTTATAAAGCTTATGAAGGTAAATTGTCCTATATATGGTTGTAACAAGTAAAACATCCCTCTTGAGAAAACGACATATACGGATTAATGACTTTGAATTTAACAAGATTAATTCAAGTGTTCTAAGTTGTCTAACATTGTACATTTAAGTGTTTTTTGGCATTTCTGCTAGAATAATGGTTTAAAGGGAAATATTGTTTTTTTGTATCATGTGTATAATAGTTTGGTTTTGCATATTTGATTGTAGAGGTTGTATGGTATGGGAGCGCGTAAATTTGTGGTAACTGGGGTTGGAATGATTGGCTGTTGCCCGAGACAGAGGAAGGACAACGCTACAAGTGAGTGCAATGAGGAAGCAAATTATTGGTCGACCAAATACAACAGTGGTCTAAAGCGTTTGCTAGAAAACTTGAAGTTAGAGTCACCAGATATCAACTACTCTTACTTTGATATGTATGGTGCCATGAGTGACCTCATTCAAGATCCTCAAAAATATGGTAGTACTAACAACCTACCGCCTTATTGATCAAGCGGCTTAGAGTTTTTAAAAGTTTATATCTCATCATGTGGGATTTTATTAGCTTGTTGATCAAGGACTTGATTTTGATGCAGGAATTACCGAGATCAAAGAAGCTTGTTGTGGACTTGGTAACCTGAAAGCCGACCTCCCTTGCATCACGGTTTCAAAATATTGTTCCAATAGAAACGACCATCTCTTTTGGGACTTCTACCATCCAACGGAAATGGTGTCAAATTTAAATATCGATCTTATGTACAATGGACCCAAACAATACACTCTGCCAATGAATGTAGAACAGCTTATTAAGTTGTGATTTAGAAGTGAACAGACATAACATTAAGTTTGTGTTTTTTCAGTAAAGTCTAAAATTGTCCCAGTAGTTAGTGAAATGATAAATCCTCCTAATAAAACATCCTACTTATCCTTCTACTCACAGGATCCTGACAAATGTCAGAACTAACGGTTTTGATGCAAAGAGAGAATGAGTGGAATATATATATATATATATATATATATATATATATATATATATATATATATATATATATATATATATATATATAATATTATTGTGTATATAAGAGGATTAGTAGGAAGATATTGTAGGAGGCTTTAACAATGCTCCAGTAGTTAATATATGCATAAATGTGGCGTCAAATGTTTTCATCCAAAATATTTATTGCAAAAAGGTTAGCTGATCCATTTACTGGAATCCAATTTTCTTGGTCATTGTCAGATTTTTGTTTAAGTGTTATCTAATCTAACTATATTATAAAGCATTAAGGCCTACTAAATATAGAAACTCTTAAAATTAAGTAATACAATTTATAAAGTTAAAAGTACAAGTAACTAAAACACATTTTCTAACATTTAATACAATTACAAGTTCTTAAGCTCATAGTACAACTAATTAAAATAAAAATACTAACATTAAAAACACAATTAATCTGGTCAAGATATTTAATATAATCAATTAATTAACTGGTCAATAAATACAATTAATGCGGTTATTAAAACACCTCTTACATAATAAATATAACTTATCAAACATATTATACAACAAACTCAAACACAATTATTAAATGTCACTAATACAAATAATAAAGCACATTTTACAAATATTCAAGTCCGAACGGGTAACGGGCCAAAAGGGCTCGAGCCCGAACGGGCACGGGATAAACGAAATTCTTGATATCCATAAATTTAAATTATCAAAAAGAATATAATAAACTAAAATACATGATTCACCGAAAAATTTTATTTCAAGGTACCCGCAGCTGTAACGCGCGGGTACCATGCTAGTTAGCAGTAATTCATGTCATACGATTCCTTTAAAACAATCTAATCTGGTTCCTACTACAAAATTTGGGGCTTTAGAGACGACAAAATGTCGTCCCTAACCGAGAGACGGCATGCTTGTCTTTGCTAAAAAAGTCAAGATCAAAGTTAAAAAGGACCTACATCACTTTTTGTGACGATAATGTCGTCGCTAAAAGTGTCTCCTAAACGACCATTAATCAACAAATTATAATAATTTAATAAATTAATTGTATTTTTTAAAACTAAATAATCTTTAAATTATATAATTATTTACTTAAATGTTATAAAAATGATGTTAGCTTTAGCGACGACAGCGGTGTCGCTAAAGTTTATGCTAAAAGCATGTCCATGTGCAAGAGAACCTGCTTGCTTTTTACGGAAATATTTTTGGAAGAAAATCTACCTAAAACCGTCCATAAATTTATTCAAAGTGTAAGCATTTATATGTGTAGACATTAGCATCAAAATCTGTCATTTGCAAGTGATGAGGTGAAAAATGAACCACTTTTAGGCGGTCATTTAAGCCCGAAATTGAATTTATTTGATCAAATATTTCCCTAAATCGTTCCTTTTGTGATTTTAGGTACTTTGGGGGTGAAATCTGGAAAAGGAAGCAATTCGGACGTTTTTGGAGCATAAAAGTGAAGAAGACGCCAAAGACTTAATTTTCCATGCTGAGAACAGTGTATGACGGCGTCAAGAAGGAAATCCTGACGGCGTCGAGAGTAAAATCCATGACGACCCAGAAGAAACCTGAAGGCATCACAAGTAGAGCGTCAAGAGTTAATTGTGTGACGGCCTGCAAAAGGGGACTACATGACGGCGTCAGATCCAGATCTAGGCAGTCCGAGGAACTATTTGGCGGTGAGATGACGGCGTCAGACATTTGTTCTTGACGCCGTCACCTTCTAAAATCTATATATAGTTTTCTAATTTTCATTTATTAGGAGGAACTTGTGTGGAGAAACCCTAGGGCCGAACCTTGTACGTATTTTACAGCTTTTTCAAGGGTTTTCAGCCCTTGAATCCTTTCATGTGCTATTGAGATAAGTCTTCTCTTAATTCAATCAATATGTCTATGTGTTGGTTGTCTATATCTTGTACTTGTCTTTATTTCAATATGCTAGGCTAGATCTATCTTGTGTTTGCTTAAGATCTAATGAAACCTAGATGTTAATTATGTGTTGATTACTTATTTATGGTTGTATTGGATGAATGATTTCAATGTTAGGCTTAAGAAAACTGGCAGATCTCCATTGTGTAACATGCTTGAACGTCTTAGGAAACATGAACCGATGTGTACTAGGTTTTATTGGTTGTATTTAATGCATGAGTAAATTCTAATGATCCATGTTAGGAGCTTCTTAGCCGGCTCGACATGGGAGTGAAGTAGGCACTCATAGGATTGGGGAAGTAAGTACGCCACCCCATGAATGGTATTAACGAATACAATCCGTCATCCACGCAACTATAACAAGTAATTAACGTGTAAAAGATATCTAGGGAGTAGTGAAATCTAAGTAAACACATTTCTCCCACTTATTGCTCACAACCTTAGTTTAATTTAGTTTATTTTTATTTCTAGTATTTTATTTTGATTGCATCTTAGTATTGGGATAGTTGACTAGCAACTAATTCCGCTCAAATCCTTCAAAACCCGAGATTTTAATTTGCTTTCTAAAAAATATAAAAATACTAAAAGAATCATCCCTCATCTCTAGACCTAGTCTTTAGGTTTTCTAATCCTAGCGACACTATTCCTAGCTGAACAATCAATCCCCTGGTACTTGTCATTATACTATACTACATCGATCAGGTACACTGCCTGGTGGGGGTTGTAAGCTTCTCAAGATCACTTGAGAGGTAAAGCCTGGTGCAAACCCCACGCATCAACAAGTAAACTATATAGTCATTAGGAATAGCTGACTTTCTAACCCTTGCAGGTTTGTTCAATGCTATTCCAACATGTTCACTTGTTTGAGTTGATAAGTTACTTTCTTCATGGGGCGTTTGTTCATTATTCAAATGTTGTTCTTGATTTTGAAATATAGGAACAACATTCGATGAAGTTGTGGATTTATGAACATTCATGGGTGATGGATCATCAACCCTTATTTCGTTAATATCCATAACTTGATTTTCAACACTCCCACTAACCTCACCATTTTCCAGAAATTTTGCATTGCATGTTTCAACAATTCTAGAATTGTGGTTTGGACAATAAAACCTATACCCTTTGGACCTCTCTAGGTAACCAATAAAGTAACTGCTAACAGTTTTAGAATCCAATTTCTTTTCTTGTGGATTATAAACCTGTGCTTCTGCTGGACAACCCCAAACATGCAGGTGTCTTAGATTAGGTTTCCTTCCAGTCCATAACTCAAATGGAGTTTTTGGAACTGACTTACTAGGAACCCTATTTAACATATACACTGCGGTTCTAAGTGCATATATCCACAAACTTTTGGGTAAAGAGGATTTACTTATCATGCTCCTAACCATCTCCATTAATGTTCTGTTATGCCTTTCTACCACGCCATTTGTTGTCGCGTGCCTGGCATGGTACATTGAGCACATATGCCGCGACTTTTGAGGAACTTTGCGAAGGGACCAGGACACTGTCCAAATTCATCATACTTTCCATAATATTCATCAACTCTATTAGATCTTACAATTTTCACTTTTCTATCAAGTTGCCTCTCAACCTCGTTTACAAATACCTCAAGGGCATTTATAGATTGAGATTTTACATGCAGCAAATAGACATATCCATAACGTAAAAAATCATCTATAAAAGTGATAAAATATTTTTTTTCTCCAGTGAAGGATGGAGTGTATCAAATGGTCCACAAATATAGGTGTGTATAATTTCAAGAAGATTACTACTTCTTGTGGCACCTTTCTTGCTATGTTTGGTTTGCTTACCCTTAATGCATTCCACACATAAGCCAAAATCAGTGAATTTTAGATTTGGTTGAATCTCGTTCTGCACCAATCTTTGTAATCTTTCTTTGGATATATGACCTAAACGTTTATGCCACAAGAAAACAGAATTTTCATCAACGATATTGCGTTTCATTCCAACATTATGATCAACAGTAAACATATATTTAGAAAAACATCATCAAGTTTCAATTTATATAAATTATCAATAAGAATACCATAACCAATAAAGGATTTATTCTTATATAAATTAAAATGACCATTTCCACCACCAAAAGTGTACCCACTAACATCAAGTCTTGGAATAGAAATTAAATTTCTAGAAAATGAAGTTACATAGAGAGTATTCATTAGATCCAAGTGAAACCCGGTATCTAACTTCAGTCTATAAGTCCCTACGCCTTAAATGGGAGCCTTCATTTGGTTCCCCATAAAGAGAAAATTATTAGTTGAGCTTGTGGTTTGGATTGTATGGAATCCCTACATAATATTGGGAACATGAATAGTAGCACTAGAATCAAACCACCAAGTATTAGAAAAAACTTTAGACAAGTTTGATTCAAAGCATACATAAACATAATGTATAACTTTCCTTTCGAATCAAAACTTATGCTTTGGACAATCCTTTTGGAAATGTCCCTCGTTCTTGCAAAAAATTGCATTTATTGTCCCTTTGTTCCTTTTTTTTTTCACTGTTAGCAACCTTTGAGGTTGTAGCATGTTGTTTTTTTTAAAGTTCTTGGGTTTTGGTTTGAGCTTCTTGTCAACTCCTTGATTCACCAGGTTAACGGAGTGAACTCTTTGTTTCTTTAGTCTTGCTTCCTCTTGAATAAGCTTACTGGACAGTTCATCAATATTCCACTTATCCTTTAATGTGTTATAATTGATGTAAAACAGTCCATATTCAGAAGGAAGTGAATTCATTTTGAATTGCACCAAGAAAGAGTCATCCATATTTATACCCAGTATATTAAGTCTTGCTGCAGTATTGGTCATGTCAAGGACATGTTGCTGCATACTCTTGGAACCATCAATTTCATGGTGGTGAGTTCAGCCATAAGTGTCCCTGCTAGTGCTTTATCAGCAGAACGTAACTTCTCTTCCACATAAAGTTCAAGCATAGTCTGTTAGACCTTGTCCATGCATTATGGTGTGATTTCTTGAGCCTCTATACAAGCATCTATAAGGTCAGCAGACCTATCTTCCAATAGCGTTAAGTCAAGATCCATAACACCTAAATGGTAAGTGACTTGTTCACTCCATTTGGAAAAATTCACACCGGTAAACAATGTAACAAAAGAAGCTTGAGAGTGAAGGTTAATTGTGAAAAAAGATATGCTTACTAGTTAAAAATTCATACGACATAAATGAAATATATATTATTGGTTTTCTTTGGGTAAACACAACAATATATCCTTATTATTATTAGAATGCAGTGAGACTTTACAAGAAAATATAATAGACTTCGTCAAAAATTATAAGCATCTTTGGATAACTTTATATATATGACAAAAGTATACTATTTTTCATCTTTAAGATTATTAGTTATAGAAGAATAATTTTTCCTTTGGGCAAAATTCATACTTTCTATCAACTAATAAAAGATAGATAATCGCATTCTTTAAGACAACATGAATTATATGACTACAAATTTGAAATTAACTTGGCCATTTTGATGATTAACAAATTAATCCCCTTTAATGTCACTTAATAAATAAATAAATAGATTTAAAGGTAATCAATGAAGATTTAAAACATATCGATGTTACAAGCAATGCATATTTTAAATTTTGTAACATCTATCTTCTTTAAGAGGTGTGATCCCCTACAAAGGGGACTAAAAATACAAAGTCTACAAAGGCTAGAAAGCCACTCACCATGTGACAAGTGTCCACCACCTACACACTCTCTTTTTTCTTTTTAAATTCGGTTAGGGGGCATTTTGATCATTTTAATCCATTTCTTTATTCCACCCTAAAACTTCAAACGCAAATATCTTTCAAACGACAAACTTTTACGAAAAACCGATTTAACCATAATTTTTAAAATTTAATCCTCTTTAATTTGGTATAAATTTTCTTAAATATTTCGAACTTTTTTTTACATATAAAGTGGGCCTTGATTTTCTTTATTTTTTTGTCATTTTCGGCCCTATTTTTTACCCTCATAAATGTCGAATCGTTAAAAACTTAAAACATGAAAGTTATAGATTTTTGTTCACTCTTTACACAAGTTTTTGAATCACTCAAATCCGATCTCATATGAGCAAGATAACACACGTTAAAGATGGTGTTTAACTCATATTTGTTGCACACAATGTGTTTGATGAAATGTCTAGCTTATATATTTTGTGTTAAAATTGAGCTAAATGCACTAATTTTTGTTTCTCAATGCATTATTAATCATTTTATTAATGTAAGACTCAAAAAGTAAAGTTTTTTAATCATTATATTTTTTAAAATATACATTTAGTTCATTAGTTAGGTTATTAGGTTCATCATTTAGGTTATTAGGTTCATCAGTTAGGTTACTTTGGTTCATCAGTTTTTATGGTAACATTTTTGACTAATTGATGAACCTAAACACATAACACATGACAAATAATTATAAGTTCATCAATTAGTCAATAACTGATAAACAAACTAATGAACTTAAAATTAATGAACCTAACTGATGAACCTATAATTATAGGTTCATCAGTTAGTCAATAACTGATGAACCCAAACATTTGATCAAATTTGATGAACCTGAAATTGATGAATCTGAAAAAATTAATGAACCAAAGTAACTGATGAACAAAATGTCTAACTGATGAACCTATAACCTATAACTTAACTGATGAACAAAATATAACCTAACTGATGAACTAAATGTATATTTTAAAAATATAATGATTAAAAAACATCACTTTTTGAATGTTACATTAATAAAATTATTAGTAATGTGTTGTGGGACAAAAATAAGTGCATTTAACTCGATTTTAAGACCAAAAATCTAAGCTAAACATTTCATCAAACACGTTGTGTGCAACAAATATGACTAAAACGTCATCTTTAACGTGCGATATCTCACTCATATCATATCGGATTTGAGTGATTGAAATTTCTGGGTAAAGAGTGAATCAAAATCTACAACTTTCGTGTTTTAAGTATATTATGATTCGGCAATTTTTAAGGTAAAAAATAGGGTCGAAAATAGCAAAAACATCAAGAAAATCATGACCCAATAAATATGTCAAAGAAAAATGTTTCGAAAAAATTAAAAAGATTTATACCAAATTAAAGAGAATCAAATTTTAAAAATTATGGTGAAATCGGTTTTTTTCTAAAAGTTTGTCGTTTAAGAGATATATGCGTCTAAAAATTGAGGTGGAAAAGAAAAAACGAGTAAAAAGACCAAATTACGCCTGGGCGGATTTTATGTATAATTTAGAGTGGGGGCACGTGTCACACTATGAATGGCTTTGTACACTTTGTAATTTTTCTCACTTTACAAGAGATCCGTATTCTCTTCTTTAGTATGTCAATCAATTTAATTATTAAGCATAATAAGGACCAATCAAGTTATTAAGCACAATAAGGTAACAAAAGATTGCATGAGTCCAAATATTGTTTCATAGCCATTATCATAACGTCATGTAATACACATGTTTGAAGACATATCATAAAATGCACATGAAGGCTAACCATAGGATTCAAGGATAGATACATCCGTTTTATCAATTCATCGTAAGTAGCTAAGTAACAATATATCTTTTAAATAATGCGGAAGCGGCAATAAAGATCCTAGTTTCATGCATACGAACTTAATTAAAGGACAAAAGAAAAAAAAAATGACTTGAGGAAAAAACATTATTAGTAAGTTTTAATTGACCTATTTCTTATGCATAACGAGGTGGATCACCCGCGCGTTGCCGCGGGATATTTTGCCAACGAAGGTTTAGCAAGTGTTGCAAAAATAGGAATGTATATTTGAAATATAGCCAAATAGTCATGTCCTTTTTTTTTCAAAAGATTGCAAATTCAGACTGGGGGTCTTAGTTTGCTCGCTGATTTCAAATCCAACATTATGTTCAAAGATTCAAATGTTAATTGAATCAAAGATCAAATCTGAAAGACGTACGTGAGACAAATATAGAGATTGAAAAAAACCGAGCTATCAAAACTTAACTTATTAAATTATTTATGAAGATCCATATAGCAGTTGTAAGACTCTAACTGATATGTAGTTTGACCGAACATAACGGCCTTTATTTTCTGTGTCAATCATAGTCCAATGTCAACTTTTTCCAGCGTCAGCGGTTCTTCATTGACGAACAACAATTGAGCTCCATTTTCTTTCCCATAGCAAAAGAGCAGAACAAATTCAGCCGCCTGTCACAAAGAAAAATATTCAGCCAAAATATTTGCATTTGTTGTACCCCTTATCACAGTATATAGTCCTGTTCTAGCGAAAAGCATCAGCTTCTTTTGATACCAATAGTGAGAAATAAGGTTAACTTTGCTTTAATTAAATGAGGATAACTTTTATTATAGCATTTCTAAAAGTAGCATACATGTGGATAAAAACCCAATTTAGCATAACATATGAACAATTGGTACACAAACAGATATGTTAGTATGGTATCTTACTAAAAGCTTTTTTTAATAAATGTAGTTTAGTTTCTACCTTTTTAGTACCGAAAACTGAATAAAGAAAAAGCTTTTGAGAGGGTTTTTTTTGGGTTATATATCGAATTTCGTTGGCTTTTTTACAGTAAATTAGTCATGGTACATAACGATATTAAGTATCGAAACACTCACGTGTGAGTTAGATCTTAAACATTAAAGCTAAAATATGCATAGAGTGTAAAAATCATACACGTCTGTGGATTTCTTTTCAGCCACCCTAGTTGATCCGGATAAGCCATTGAACCGGTTACCGCCAAACCTGTCTTCTTTCCTATCTGCCTGAATCGTCAATCTCCTCACAGCTTCTATAAAAAGATAAATTTTCACCTCAAAATAAGGAAATAAGTCGTATCGCTTTATATGAGCACAATAGCAAGTAGACAAAGAAAAAAAACTAAGTGTGAATGAATGATTGTAGCATCTTTTTTTATGACTAAACTGTTAAATTCAGTGTGTATCTATAAAAGCCATGCAATGACCAAAGGCATTAAATAAGAGAATCAATATTAGGTAATTGTAATTGTAACAAAGAAACCGAATTATCCTTCTGTTGGTTAAATAATAATTTCAAGTCTTTATATTTCTATAACTGTTGTTATATCAGCACAATTCCGTATTTAAACACACAAGCATGCCCCATTTATTAGAATCAATAAATTCATTTGAGTAACATTATAAATAACCAACATACTTATTCAAATACAACCATTCTTTATCTGCATTCACTGTTAGTTTTTTAGATATACATTATTTTTTAGTTTCTATAAACCCGCTGAACCACACCCCCTGAACCACAACTTCCAAAACTCTGAACCACACCCCTGAATCGTAACCAGTGCTTGCAGAAAACAGGTTTGAAAATAGTTTCTCTAAAGCGTTACCTGGCGACGAAACAAAGCCTAGTTGATATGTCTAAATAGACGCATTAATGGGTAAATGGATCAAAACTACCATGTGCCTGGGCTACTACTTCCGGTCATTTCAATACCACCTCCACTGCCGCCTAACATACAATACTAACCTATATAATTTGCAGTTTGTTAAACAACTTGGATAAGGATTTTTTTTTTTTTTTTTTTTTTTACCTACAACCCAAAACACCGTCTTCATCAAATCAAACCAATCCAAACCAAAACCCCAAAATTTCATGTCCATCTCACAAATATTTAACTAACCTAAATTTAATAACACGCATTAGTTATAAAACCAAAGAAATTAATAACAAATTAATTGACCTAAATTTGCTTCATTTGAATATGCAACTCCTTCTGAACAACAAAAGCTTGACTAAGCACATCCTTCCGAACAACAAAAGACGTGGGAATCATCACATACCTCTTCGAACCTGGAATCAAACATAAAACCGTAAAAAAAAAACATGATAATCGATATGAACCCCCAAATTAACGGAACCCTAATTTTAGAAAATAAAAAATAAAAAGATAATAAAAAAAACTAAATTTAAAAACATAAATTAAAGACAATCAAACCACCATAAATTCCAATTTAATTAAACCCCAATTGTAATATCAAAAAAAAATAATAATAAATGAGATGGAGGCCACCTTTCTTCTTCAGCCGATCATTTGTGGGTTTTGTTCCCCTCCTTTTTTGATTAACGATTCATCAGCCTCATGATTTTTTTTCCTCGTTTTCGATTTGGTGGGAAGCTGGGTATGTGTGGATATGATGTTTTCAGAGCTGATAATGAGAGAGTGGATCTGGATCTGTGTTTCTTTCTTTCATTATTTTTTTTTTCTATCATATAATTGATGTGATAAATGAATGGTGTGGGGATAGCAAGCTTCAATGAAGCAAAACACTGTTACTTTTACTGTGCATCCCCTCTAAAATCCCTGTAGCTGCTTCAAAAAAGTGGGGTGGGAGCAATTTCGGGTAGTAATGCCCGCTAATGTGTTTGTACCACAGAGTGTGGTGAGAGCAAAATGAGGAAAAGTTTGGGCCACTACAAATCCTTATAAATGTTATATTTAATAATTGATTAGACATGGTCAAACATAAGTTAAACTTACAAATAAATAATTGGTCTCCTTGAAAGACAAAATTCATGTTGTTTATTTTTATTTATTTATTTTTTTATTTATTTAAATTACTTCATAATCTAAAGGAAAGAGCGGGGTAGCCCGTGCGTTGCCACGGGAGTGTTTTGCGACATGTTAGTTGTAATTTTTTTTTTTTTTTGCCGTTTAATTCAAATCTTTCAAGTAGAGGCACATTTCAACTTCATATATCCACATTTATACTCGTTATATATTTTGTGTGGCGTTTAATCCAAATGTTTCAAGTAGAGGCACATTTCAAGTTCACAAATCTTTCAAATGCATAACATTTGCTAAATATATTGAATTTTATAAAATTATGCATATTTATACTCGTTTTTGTTGGAAAAATGATTTCGGGAATAATGCCACAAGTTTCATAAATTTTCGAGTCTGTTTGCTATGTCGAATGAGACCCGGAGCGATTTCGTGAAAAGATTAGCCAAGATTGGCAGAAACACCCCCTCCGCCCCTATTTTACATTTCCCACCCCCACATCTTATATTTTCATTTTAACCCTTACTCATTTAATATTTAAACTCAAATATTTTAATTTTATTTCATTTTATAAAAGGAAAAATTACGAGACTAGACCAGTCGCTTAAATTGACTACATTTCTTGGACTAAAAAAGTTGATTTTACAAAATTAGACCGAGCGACTGACGACTTTTTTACTTTTGATAAAAATTCGACAAGTGGCAAAAAAAGTCGCTTAAAAGTACAAAAAAATACAGAAGTCGCTTAATTTAGGTACAAAAAGTACAAAATCAAAAAAAAAAGTCGCTTACTTTTTTGCCACTTGTCGAATTTTTATCAAAAGTAAAAAAGTCGCCGGTCGCTCGGTCTAGTTGGGGAATAGAGATTTTTTTGGACCAAGAAAGGTAGTCAATTTGAGCGACTGGTCTAGTCTCTCTACACCCCTAGCCGGATCTTCATGGATTCCAACCAATCACCAGCAGATTCCGGCACCGCCTACCAGAATATTTTCCGGTGAAATATTTTGTTCGCCGACTCGATAGATCGGCACACTTCCATCATTTCTGGAGCGTTTTAGCTCTCGGCTCTCTCCACATCACCGTCACGCGCCACCACCGAGACACCACTACACCCTCCCATCATTAACGACGTTAAATCATCCTCTTTTCTCGACAGTAAGTACCTTCACGCACCCCCTCTACTGTCTTTATCTTTTTGTAATCTACTGTCTTTATCTTTTTGTAAAAAAAGAAATTGTTTTCTTTATTTGGTAACGTACTTCACTTTCTGAACATAATAAAAGCTATCTTTTAAAAAATAAAAAGCAACAATAATGATTTGTTGAATTGTACATAGACATATCCTCAAAACAAATTTATGTTTCGTTATTAAAAAATTATTGTTATTCATATTTCCTTCAAAAGCAATGTTTATAATTTGATAACATTTTATTTTAACCGTTTTTTAATTAAAACCTTTTGTAAAACTGTTTTAAAGCTCATAAACCGTGTGGATCTATTGTTTTTGCCATGACTCGGTCACGACTCGCCAATAAATGTCCATACGTAACACCTTTAAATGTCCATACGTAACAATTACTTATGCACTAAAGTGTGTATTCTACTTTGTAAATGATGGACTATCTGTAACACCCCCAAAATACCGCAGCGGAAGAATGTGTCATAGGGGTGCTACTTCATAATACAAAGTACAAGTTATAGAAAACGAACTCTAAATGAGACGTTTTGAAAAGTTACCATTCGATTAATGAATTCAAAGTTACAAACATGAGATTCCAAAGTATGATACATAAATGTATACAAAATGTTGAATGGTAAATGATAAAAGCGTAAGTCTTCAGAATATGCAGCTTGACTCTAAGTTCCTCGCACTAGCTATCGTCTTACTAACCTGAGATAAACATGCTAAAGTGTCAACACAATGGTTGGTGAGTTCATAGAGTTTGTCTTAAAACAGTTGAAAAAGCCTCAAAAGAATGTTCACACAGCAAAGGTATTGAGAATCCACTCAGTTACAAGTCCCGCCATAAGAGACTTGTAACCGGTGTGTTCACAACCCACTGCTACAATATAGTATGATTAAGACATGTATAAGTTCATTAAAACAATTAAGCAATT
Organism: Artemisia argyi; assembly: GCA_030686995.1. NCBI lineage: Eukaryota > Viridiplantae > Streptophyta > Magnoliopsida > Asterales > Asteraceae > Artemisia > Artemisia argyi. The sequence continues at coordinate 159,321,079 of CM060697.1, read as the reverse complement.
AGTCGTGAGTCTACTCTTCATCTCCGAAGACCTCACGTTTATGATGTATCCAACATTCGCAAATGTTAGGATGTATCAATAGCCTCAATGGTCATCCAACAACTTAATTTGGAGCCACCGGAAGTCTCAATGGTCATCCAGCAACTTAATCTGGAGCCACTGGAAGTCTCACAATCAAGTATAATGCAATCATGTATATATGTTTTGAGTATTTGTACAAGTAAGCAAGTAGTTGTGCATGTATCCCCCCCAAAGAGTTAAAACAAGTATGAAAAAGTAGGGGCTATGACTCACCTTAAGTCTATGTAATGAGAAATGATAGTGGTAGTCGAATCGCGAAAGTCTCTAAGAGCAGCCTATAATAGAACGTTGCAACTTAGGTTTGGAGTAATGTCTAAGAATATGAAGAATTGCCTATATATGTCTTGCATAATGTTCATGATGTAGTACTTAGTATAAAGTGTAAGTCGTTGAATATACGTGGTTTATGAAACATGTATAAGTTGTATATCTCTTACTACCGTTCGGGCCGACATAATTCAGAAGTCATGAAGTAAACGTTCGAGGAGCCAGGACACTTTAACTCGTAAATCCACAACTCGTCTCGACGGCTTACTTAATGAACTCCTCACATGAGGCTCCCTACTATTGTAGTATTTGATAACATATATGTATATAAGTTTTGATCTTTAAAAGTTATATGGTTTTTAGCCGTGGCTTTGCCGTGACCTTGGTCATTGTTACCTTGGTCTTGAGACTCAACCTTGGCTTTAGCCATAGTTGTGGTCTTGGCTTTAGGTCATTAGACCTCTTGGTCTCATCTAATTATAACCATTATATAGTTACTTTGGTCTAAAAATGGGCTGTTAAGAATTTGAAGAAAATTATCACTCAGAAAGCGTTTTCAGGGCTCGAGCTTCTTTGTTCCTGAACGAAAACGTCGTTCCGGACAACTTTCGTGTTTTAACTTTTTGATGAATCGGACCAGAAGTGGGACTTTCAAAATCATAATTTGATCAGAATGCTATTTAGGCAGATTTGCCGTTTTGGTTTCGCTAACTTCAAATGGTCATAACTTTTGACTCGTGTACTCGTTTTGGGTGATTCAAATTGCTATGTTTTCCTTGTTAAGTCCTCTTTAACAGTAAGTAAGTGTCAAATATCAAAGTTATACTATTGTGGTCGTGGTTTTCCATAAAAATCACTAGTTTGCTTGTTTACTTGTCATAAGTTAACATATGTATACCAATACTTGTTTTATCCATTTTTAAACATCATGAACACAATACAAAGACCATATATAGCATGAAAGAAACATAATAAGCATGAAATGATATTGAGCAAGAAATTGTATAAGGGTTTGCTTACAACTTTTGGCTTTCTAAAGAAAGGAAGTCAAGTATAGAACTAGGACACTAAACCTAATCTTGTAAACCCTTCACCATAACTCTTGTAACCCTTGCTAGCCTTGATCTAACCCTTGTAAAAACCATTTAACTTCAGCCCTAGTAACCTTGTGTAGCTCCTAATTCAACCATGGAATCACCAAACAAACTTGAGAACTAGGTAGAGAATACTAAGACCTTGAACTTTGTAGTGTAACTTGTATATTGAAGATCAAAGGATCATGGTGCTATGATATAAGGGTGTGGCATTTTTGGTGATGAAGAAAGGAAGCAAATGAGCTTGTATTTATACTATGAATGAGGAGGTTAGGAAGCTTGCTAGGAAAGTGCTATAACTTGGTGACAAAGTTGTAATTAAGTAAGATCTAATGGCTAAAGTCAAGATTTAACCACACATGGTGACTCCCCCCCCCCTCCTAAGTCGTTTTTCCAAGGATAAGGGTGACTAGATGAGTAGTCATGGTCTTTGGATGATAATATCCTAAGTATGTAGCTAGTTTTGACTCCGTAAATCGCTAACCGTAAGTTTTTAAGTCACGAAACGTAAAACCGGGTATCCTAAAAATATGAAACTTATAAATATGGTTAAGCATGTCAATATAGTCCATAATAAAATATAAAATGAGTGGTAGGTTCTATCGGGTGCGAAAACCCTGCTAAAAACTGGAAACACGGGTCTAAAACGCGCAATTCGCGTAAAACGCTGAACTGAAAAACGTAAAATTCCGAAACTTTTGGAATTGTCATAAAATGAGAGAAAATCATATTTCTATTGTTTATAATGTTTTATGGATATATCGGGATGCTGGAAGGACGTTTAAACCTAAAAGTAAATCTCGGACACGGCTTTGTGATTTTTGCAGAAATGATCCGACGAGCGTCAAACTCTCGGATTATCGTTAAAATAGTTTAACTTACGAGAATATGAAATAAAAATTTCTGAGATGAATAGTGAAAAGTGAATAGTAAAAAGTGAATAGTAAAATTTTCGGGAATAAAAGTTAACCTGAAATTGCCGGCTTTGTGATTTTTGCAGAAATGATCCGACGAGCGTCAAACTCTCGGATTATCGTTAAAATAGTTTAACTTACGAGAATATGAAATAAAAATTTTTGAGATGAATAGTGAAAAGTGAATAGTAAAAAGTGAATAGTGAAATTTTCGGGAATAAAAGTTAACCTGAAATTGCGAATTGTTACACTATCCATCAAATGCGATTAACTTGAAAAATTGGGCATGCAATTTCTTCCTTAATAGGTACCATCCTACAATGTATGTAGCACCTTTAAAATAGTTAAAACAACTAGTTTGTCTTTAAACATTTTGCGGTAATTAGTCTAGCTTCTAATTATAATAACTCATAAAATGTCATACATAATTTTCTGTTAACCAAATATCATAGTTGTTACTATGAATTTAATCACCGAATAAGGATGATAAAATCTCTATGGAAAATATTCGCAATTTTCTTAACTATTAAAAAATTTGCTATGAGTTATATTAGAATTTAGACATATCTAATATTCCTATTATCTTTTCTCATTCATGAAAAGGAATAGGATTGTGTCTCACTCTTCTTTCACAGAAATGAGACTTCTTTTGTCTTTTAAGTAAATTATTCTTAATCAAACATTTGTTTGAAAACAGAACGAGATCAATTTACCAAAGCCCAAAGTGCATTTACGATTTGAACATTGCATTAATACATTAAAACGAATTACAAAATTCAATTTCAGTATTTTCGATAATTAGATCTTTAAGAAAATAAAATACCCAGTGGTAAATATTCATATAAACCATAGTATTTTCTTAAAGCTAGGATTCTAATTGACATAGTACCATTACATCAGTTGATCTGCTAGTAATGATAGTATTCAACAAGGTAATTGTCGAACAATAATTGCCAATATCATATTGCAATTCCTAGATTTATGGGATTTACAATCACAAAACTTTTGTAATGTAAGCATGTTTGATCCCCATCTTAATGCCTTGAGTCCAAGATCTCATTTCCTACTCAACTTAAGTCGTCTAACTTAAAAACTGCAAACTCATAAATCCATCACATCAGTTGATCTGCTAGCAATGAATTTATGAAATTTACCTCTCCATTGCAATCTCGCCAAGTTCTCACATGACGTAAATTACAACTTCAAGTGTTCTTAATTAGATGGCATTTGACTTAATTTTATAAGGGTATTAATTTTGATGTGTAATCAAAATAATGTATGAAGAATTGATTCATGCAAACCAATTATATATAATAGTAGTATAGTATCGAAGTGATCCGCAAGAAATACGAATCACCCGAGTCGTTTCCAAGTGAAGGTGTGAATGGAATCAAGAATATTGATTCGTGTAATCGTGATTTGAAAAGTGGTGAAAAAGGCAAATAGTGATCAAATAATTCAAATATCAACTAACAATTATTAAACATGCAAAGAGTACAAGCTAGTAATGCACCAAGGTCTAAAACGCAAAAACGGGAATGCACGCGCGATTATTAACGTAACGCGCGAAATAAAACGCGAGTTTTAAGCTACACTAATCCTACGGACTTCAAAATAATTTTAGAAAGTTAAAAATGATAAAAGAAAATTTTAAGAAAAATACAAATATTTTTTAGACTTTTTAATAATTTATAATGAATTAAAAACTAATTAAACTATTTAATAATTAAAAGAAAATGTGAATAAAGTAAGAAAAATGCAAATTTAATTTCTAAAATTCTAAAATAATTGAAAACTATTTTCTAAAATATTTTTGGATTTTTCTGGGGTTTTTCTGATTTTTTTTGGATTTTCTAATAATTAAAAAGTATTAAATAATGATTAAAAATGAAAATTAATTAAGAAAAATAGCAAAATAGCTCAGAAAAATATGAAAATTTCTGGGAAAATCTAAAATTATATTCTGAGTCTAGGAAAAATAGAAAAAATGAAAAATAAGCACTGGAAGTGCTTATAGCTTGAAAACAGCTTAAATTAAGTGCTTATTAATAAGCACAGTTGACCAAACTTTGACCAAACTTTTACCAAATGCTTTTTATACTTAAGTGAGCTTATAAGAACAAGAATCAGGCCATATGATGGAATGGATCACATATAAGCACATAGGCTGTTGCAATAATGAGACAGAGAATGCAGGTTCAGACCCCCTACTTTGGGCTTAATTTTCAGCACTCTAATAGACCAATTTTTGAAAAGTTAAGGTAGTAACTTATAGTCCACCCAGCAAAGAATACAAAAATCACAAAAGCCCTAATTTTTAAGTGCCAATTGAAACCTAATTTGACCCAAGTTCAGCTGAGAAAAACTGGTTCAAGAACAAGTAATGCAAACAGTTGACTTTTTTATAACTTAAGAACTTTGACTAAATCTAATTTTATCAGCTTAAATCTACTCCTAGGTGTTAGATTAACTTGTTTAACCACTTAAATCACAATCACAAACATCAAATTCACAGTTTTAAACCAGTTGCAGTAGCAGATCACAGAAATGCAAAAAGGATTTTTAGCAAACATGCAATTTTGACTTTTGACTATAGACTTACTGATTTTATTACTAAGTTAACCTATATTATCCTAAGGAAGGCTACTAGTACCAAAAGCAACTCAAATAAACAACCAGATCATCACAAATCATTCAGTACCAAACACCCCTTATGTATCTGTCTCAAATTTTATATGAAGCAAACAAGTGTAACACCAATCCAATCAACCTAATCTACAACACTAATGTTCAAACAAGTCAAGATGAACCAGAATCACAGGTCACAAGCATAGATAACAACAAATCTCAAATATGTAGAATAGTGACAGATTTAAGACAGTAAGATCAAATAAAAGATGCAAACTATAATATCAATGTTTAATCTACTATTATAAGCTATAATATGACTAAATAGCTTAAATGAAACAGCAAACTCAGATTTAAACTAGTGATAAACAGATTCAAAGAGTAATAATAAGTTAGAAGCAAATCTTACAAAGCTTTCCCCCTCAGCTTGAACAGAGGGGGCTCACTAAGCTTGCCTATCTCTAGGATAGGCAGGACCTTCCACAACTGTCCAAGCTATCCAAATAAACCACAACTACCACTGAATAAGCTCAGCTTATTGAATAAGCTGAGCTATTGACTTTTGTTGACTTTGTGTAAAATGAATCAAATCAAGCTCACAGAAGCTAAAGAGCTTTATGAGCTTGAAAATCTAAGTAAATAGCTTATATGTAAGCTGAAAATTGAATAAATGAAAACATTTTTTTTTTAATTTTTTTTTTGGTTTTTATAATTTTGAGTTTAGAAATAAGTGAGTAAACTATTATAAAGCTAAGATAAGATTCTGAAAAGCTAAATCAAACAGAAATCAAGAGAAAGTGAAGAACTTTTTGTATTTTTCAAATTTTCTTATTTTTTTGAGTTTTTTTATGAAGTTTTAAAGAGAAACAAAGAAAGTAAACTTATAAAACTATAAAATTCGACAAAAGTGATTATTAAAGAAGTAGAAAGCTAGGATAACAAACTTTAAGCTAAAAGAAATTTAAATGATTACGCTAAAAATAGGAAAATGAAATATTGAACAAGAACTTTTATTTAAGAAAACTGAGAATACATTAAAATTAAGCTTAAGAATACATTGAAAATGAAATTAGCAGCATAACATTACTACAAAAACTACACACTTAAATGGTGAAATGGAGGGGGTATTTATCCTTGGAGCAGGGGAGAGGGCAGCTAGGGTTTAGAAGAGCCTAGAAGGGAATTAGCAGCCACATATCTTCATCTCTATCCAAAATGTCGACATCCCAATATTCTAGTCCATACTTTTCATCCATATCTTCATTCCACGAATAAAAATCCAATCACAGAGCTTCAATATGCCACCTAGGAGGAATAAGTGTCGACATCATCTGACATGTGCTCAGAGTTTCTAGAATAGGAATCCAATGATTTGAATAAGGTGGTAGAGCCAATCATGAGTCATCCTTGATCCTTGCTGTCATTCCTTTACTCATTTTCTCTCTGACATGTTTCCATCACGTGGGAAAGGTTTCTAGAAGCACAAATTATTGAGATTTGATGGTTGATTTAGGTAAGTTGAGGTAATTGGTAACTTTGGGTGATTAGGGTTCATAGAAAAAATGTGGATTCTGGGTAAGTGAGGTAAAAAAGGCGCGGGGTGGTTATTTTATATTATTTTGACATTGGGTCGGGTTTGGGTAGATATAAGGCAGTGTTGGGCTTGGGTTAAATAAGTGGGAATGGGCTTGGGGTGTGTTGGGGTAGTATTAATTTTGGGCTAGTGTTTTTGTTGTGTTTTAAAATTAGATCCGGTTGTAGTAGTAAGGTTAACCAAGGGACCAAAGTTGCTGATGAGGCGAAAAATGATCCGTTTTTAGGGGGTCATTTAAGCCCGAATCCGACTTTATTTGATCAAATATTGCCCTAAATCGTTCCTTTTGTGATTTTAGGTACTTGGAGAGTGAATTCTGGAAAAGAAGCCATTTTGGATGTTTTTGGTGCATAAAAGTGAAGAAAACGGCAAAGTATCAATTTTCCATGCTGGAAACACTAGGTGACGGCGTCAAGAGTAAAGGCTTGACGGCGTCAGACATCAAGAATAAAATACCGTATTTGATGACGGCGTCAAAGTCCCAAGAATAAAATACCGTAGGTGGTGACGGCGTCACATAGGCCGTCATAAGTAGATCAAGGCCGTCCGAGGAAGTATTTGGCAGCGAGGTGACGGCGTCACATGGTTGTCTTGACGCCGTCAGCCCAGTTTTCCTATATATAGTTTTCTAGTTTTTACATTAAAGGAGAGAAGTTTTGGAGAAACCTTAAAGACGAATTTGGTGCAACTTTTACAGGTTTTTCATGGGTTCCAAACCCTTGATACCTTGCATTGTAATTGAGATAAGTGTTCTTCTAATTCAATCAATATGTCTATGTGTTGGTTGTCTATATCTTGTTCTTGTCTCAATTCCATTATGCTAGGCTAGATCTCCTTTGTGTTTGCTTAGATCTAATGAAACCTAGATATTGATTATGTGTTGATTACTTGTTTATTCTTGTTCTTGGATGAATGATTTTATATGTTAGGCTTAAGAAAACTGGCAGATCTCCAATGGTAACATGCTTGAACGTCTTAAGAAACATGAACCGAGGCGTACTAGGTCTTTATTGGTTGTATTTAATGCATGAGCCACTGTCTACAATCCCTATAGTTGTCCTGGGTCATGGTGTAGGAGGAGATAAGAGCTCATAGAATTGGGGAGTTATGTATGCCACCCCATGAATGGTATTAAGGAATACGATCCGTCATCCATGCAATTATAACAAGTAATTAACGTGTAAAAGATATCTAGGGAGTAATGAAGTCTAAGTAAACACATTTTCTCCAATCACTTCTCACAACCTTAGTATAATTAGTTTATTTTTATTATTTTATTTTGATTGCATCTTAGTTTTGGGTTAGTTGAATAGCAACTAATTCCGCCCGCTCCTTCAAAACCCGAGATTTTACTTGCTTTCTAAAAAAATATAAAAACACAAAAATAATCATCCCTCACCTTTAGAACTAGTAAATTAGGCTTTCTAATCCTAGCGACACTATTCCTAAGCTGAACGATCAATCCCCCGGTACTTGTCACTATACTATACTACAACGATCAGGTACACTGCCTGGTGGGGGTTGTAAGCTTCTCGAGATCCCTCGAGAGGTAAAGCCTGTTGCAATTCCCACGCATCAAGTTTTTGGCGCCGTTGCCGGGGATTGTCTATCTTTACATTTATTCCTTAGCTTTCGCAAAAGAGTGCGGCGCCATCAAGTTTTTGGCGCCGCAGCCTGGGGAATAGTTATTGTCTAGGTTAGGATTTCTTTTTATTAGGACTACTTGCTAGATTCCTTTCTAGCAAGATTTTATTTTTATTTTTAGGTCTTCTTTAGTCTATCTTATTTCTTTGTGCCTCTATTAGTAAATTAACCTCATTGACTATTCCGTTGACCATTATGGAAAACGCGAATCCACCCCTTTCCCCTGGAGAAGTGGCTGTGTTACGTGAACAGATTGAGAGTGAGATTAGGGAGCTTAGAGAGCTTAATAGGTTGGTTAAGATTGAACTCGAACATACATTTAGTGACCTAGCAACCGCCTTGTATTCAAATAAGGACCTAGGGCCTAATGACTTTGTGAATATTGTTGAGAGACTAGAATAGGAGGCAATGGATCCGAAGCTTAACGACTACTTTAATCTATACCCCACTAAAGAGGAGATTGCATATTATAATAATCTTATTGATAACCCGCGATCTCCTTTCACCATAATTGAACCTAAGATCAAGAGAGGCGATCCTAAGAATGCTAAGATACCATGTATGATTGGATATAGGCACATTAGTAATGCTTACATTGACTTTAAATCTCCAATCAACATTATGTCCTCAACGGTTTATAATGATATAGTGAACACAAGACTTGAACCTAGAAGGGATCCCAAGTACCCCGGTGGAGTTTGTAACTTTGTCGGGAGAGTTAAAGGTTTACGTGTCTTTGTTGGTAATTTCACTTTTGTCACCGACTTTATGATTGTGGAGGATCTTGCTAATGTTATTGATTGTCGATTATCCAATGTTGTGTTTGGCAAACCATTTGTTGAGGAGTCTAAGTTAGAATATGATGAGGTAGAAGGCACGATCCGATTTGCAAGTAACACCGATAGTATCACTTATAGGATGCCCAATAGGATGAAAGAATTTCGCTTTATATCTCGTTTGGATAAGAACAACGTTGGTGCTTTTGAGGATATTGATGAGAAGGATAAGAAAAAGGGCATGGACTATGTATGGGAAAAAAGGAGTCTTTACTACAAAGATTGCTTGGCCTTTGGACCAAGGTATAAAGTCGATGAAGAATTTGCCCAAATGATTATGGGGGCGATTAAGAAAAAGGTGATTGGTTTCTACAAGGAATATCTACAATCGGAGAGTGGAACCAATGATGAGATCACGTAGTAACCCATGACTTTGAGTCTAGCTACAAGACTCGTAAATAAAGAAAAGCGCTTATTGGGAGGCAACCCATGTTTTGTGTGATTTTATTTGTTTGATTGTTATTTGCTTCCATATGCATGTTTAGTTTTTATTGTTGGTTGATCATGTTTCTAAACTAAAATGTGGAAATACTTTACTATGTTGTTTGGCCTAGTCTTAACTCCAACCTAAAAGTATTTTTGCAAAAGATAAGTGTAAGGGGAAACCCCAAATATGTTTTTAAGAAACAAACCGATCATGATTCTCCACAATAATAAATGAGCATGTATATTCGTATTTGTTAGAGTCAAATGCTTGTATTGAGTCATAATGAAGTTTTGCAGGATTTTCCAGGAAGTGGGACCAAGTTTTTCCAGAAATTTTCCGGAAACTTAACATAAGAATTTCTGCAGGTCCATTCTGACGGTGTCAGAGTTTACTCTTGACGGCGTCAGGAGTTAAAAATCTGGAAATTTTACCGGTTTTGTTTTTCTAACGGAGTCTTATGTTTTTTGTGAATTATTAAGTTTTATAATCTCCAGGAAATCTGCAAACTTCATTCCACAAGCATTATATCTTACTTTGTTTTCTAGGATTTAGTAACTTATATAGGATGCCGCCGATTTTACGCGAGGTTGTCTTGTCTATTTTTTCAGGATTTACAGGTTATGTTTGACAAGGAGATGATTTATATTCTGGAAGGGAAGCTTTGATTGTTCGTTTTCTTGGAAGAAGATTTAACCTGGCCAACCTAAAATCCATACCGAGCGAATCAGGGGAGTATTTGATTTCATTCTCTTTACTTTTTCACTTTTACATTCTTTACTTGAATATTGGGGACAATGTTCATCTTAAGTGTAAGGGGAGGGTAAAAAGATGATACCTTACATATGCACTTTCACTTGAGTTTGTTTTGTTTGATGGTAGATGTGTAATAAAACTATGAGAAATACTTTTTAGTGTAATTTTAGCGCCAAATTTAAAATTTTTTACAACATTTAGGAGTGAAACTTTAGCCATAGCAAGCGTCTCATGGATAGGAGATTGTATGACTAGCACATAACCGTACTTTCAGAAAAATTTTCCACCCAAATATGTGAGGTTCGCCTTTAGATTTGATAGGAAAAGCATTCACTATTAGTGCTTATGAGTGTACCGGTAGCATTTAGATTCTAGAACTTGCGTTAGTGATGCATCCTGAGACCGCTAGTGAGACTACATTCGTGTGGTAGGATTTACTACATGATAAGAGGCATTAGGATCACCCTTGTGTTAAACCCGTATCATAATTACTTGACCATTTAAGTCATATTACTTGGCTAGTTAAGTCAACTAATTTTTCCCACACCCTTAGCGTTGTACTCATTTTTAGTACACGAAACCCCTAGTACACCCCTCCGAGCCTATCTTTTCGTTTCTAACTTTAAGCATCTTACTTAAAGGAAGAATTTGTTACACCCCACTTAAATGTACAACCAAATCGCCTTAGCCTTTCGTGTATGCGCTCATTTTTAGTGCATTATTGTTATTTGTTTAACCCTAAGTTAACTTTCTAATTGATTACATGGTTGCTAAGTCGAGTCATATCCTTGTACAAATTGTTTTGGGACGATTGGGACTCATGGGTAAGTACTTATTTTATGGAGTAATGGGGAAGAACATCACATATTACCCTCATATGTACGTTAATCTTAAAAGTGCTCCAAGTGTTTTGATTTTCTTAATTCGAATCATTAGTTTAGTTAAATGTAAAGTATGTAAAAATTCAAGTGTAAGGGAAATGTTCATTCCTTATGATGTATTATTTTGAATGGTAGGGTAAGAGTGTATGCAAAAAAAAAAAAAAAAAAAAAAAAAAAAAAAAAAAAAAAAAAAATGAAAAATCAAGAAAAAGAAAAAAAAAATAGAAAAAGAAAAAGAGAAAAAAAATACGGACTACCATCCCATTTCATTCTATGTTTATTTTATGTTTTTGTTATTTTTCATTTATTAGCTTAAGTCGATTCTAGTCTTGGCTTAGCAACGCCATATTGTACATGTAATTAACCAAGATTGTTAACTCGCCACCAGTAAAACTTCCTTTATCCAACAAAACCGTGTAATTCATATCCCTATACCTAACGTTACAACCTTTTAAAAGACCTCTTTGATAGTTTATCCTAGGTGCTTACGCCATGTGGTGGAGGTTTGATCCTTTCCCAAGCCTATGGTAATCTATTTTGCTATGACAGGTAGTGAGAGATATCTTCCATTTCCATAATGTTATATTACTTTATTACACCCGAGAGATGTGAGTATCTAAACACTATTTGTGAGGTGCTTGTGTATAACCTCCGTGCTTGTCTATTGGTCTTTAGTGGAACGATTATTTGTTGTAATTACTTTTATATTAGTGTTAAATGACCCCTAACTTGTCTTTTGAGTAGAATAAAAACGCATTTGCTTGAGGACAAGCAAATCTCAAGTGTAAGGGTATATGATGAGGCGAAAAATGATCCGTTTTTAGGGGGTCATTTAAGCCCGAATCCGACTTTATTTGATCAAATATTGCCCTAAATCGTTCCTTTTGTGATTTTAGGTACTTGGAGAGTGAATTCTGGAAAAGAAGCCATTTTGGATGTTTTTGGAGCATAAAAGTGAAGAAAACGGCAAAGTATCAATTTTTCATGCTGGAAACACTAGGTGACGGCGTCAAGAGTAAAGGCTTGACGGCGTCAGACATCAAGAATAAAATACCGTAGTTGATGACGGCGTCAAAAGTCATCCTGACGGCGTCAAAGTCCTAAGAATAAAATACCGTAGGTGGTGACGGCGTCACATAGGCCGTCATAAGTAGATCAAGGCCGTCCGAGGAAGTATTTGGCGGCGAGGTGACGGCGTCACATGGTTGTCTTGACGCCGTCAGCCCAGTTTTCCTATATATAGTTTTCTAGTTTTTACATTAAAGGAGAGAAGTTTTGGAGAAACCCTAAAGACGAATTTGGTGCAACTTTTACAGGTTTTTCAAGGGTTCCAAACCCTTGATACCTTGCATTGTAATTGAGATAAGTGTTCTTCTAATTCAATCAATATGTCTATGTGTTGGTTGTCTATATCTTGTTCTTGTCTCAATTCCATTATGCTAGGCTAGATCTCCTTTGTGTTTGCTTAGATCTAATGAAACCTAGATATTGATTATGTGTTGATTACTTGTTTATTATTGTTCTTGGATGAATGATTTTATATGTTAGGCTTAAGAAAACTGGCAGATCTCTAATGGTAACATACTTGAACGTCTTAAAAAACATGAACCGAGGCGTACTAGGTCTTTATTGGTTGTATTTAATGCATGAGCCACTGTTTACAATCCATATAGTTGTGCTGGGTCATGGTGTAGGAGGAGATAAGAGCTCATAGAATTGGGGAGTTATGTATGCCACCCCATGAATGGTATTAAGGAATACGATCCGTCATCCATGCAATTATAACAAGTAATTAACGTGTAAAAGATATCTAGGGAGTAATGAAGTCTAAGTAAACACATTTTCTCCAATCTCTGCTCACAACCTTAGTATAATTAGTTTATTTTCATTTTTATTATTTTATTTTGATTGCATCTTAGTTTTGGGTTAGTTGAATAGCAACTAATTTCGCCCACTCCTTCAAAACCCGAGATTTTACTTGCTTTCTAAAAAAATATAAAAACACAAAAATAATCATCCCTCACCTTTAGAACTAGTAAATTAGGCTTTCTAATCCTAGCGACACTATTCCTAAGCTGAACGATCAATCCCCCAGTACTTGTCACTATACTATACTACAACGATCAAGTACACTGCCTGGTGGGGGTTGTAAGCTTCTCGAGATCCCTCGAGAGGTAAAGCCTGTTGCGATTCCCACGCATCAGTTGCACATTCTGAAATTCAAAGGACCATAGCTGCCAATCACTCAAATATTATTCCAAGGGTAATTTGTGGTGTTTCATATATGATGAAGGGCTTTAGTTGTCATATCTCCAAAATACACTCCAAAAGGACCAAAAGTGACAACTTCGTACTTGAGGGGTATTTTGTGTAAACTTGATCAAACTTAATTCCCGAGTCACTCTTGCAATTTCTGAAACTTTGAGGACTTTCATGACTATGTGAGCTTTGACTTTGACCACTAGCTTCCCCGGCTCCGGCTTTATTCACTTTTCCAAATCTCGTGCTCGTTTTTGTCATTTTCTCGTGATTTTTCGTCTTTTCTTAAATATCCGTTCCTGCACATTCACAAACACAAAAACACACATTCTTTGGCATTATTGGTTAGTTTTTGGTTTATTTGGTCCAATTTTGGCTTAGAAAAGGTGAGTGAATAAGCACTCACCAAAATCCCCCGGACTAAAGTATTGCCGTGTCCTCACGCAATGTGATCAATTCACGCTCACGAGATAAATAATTTCATAACTCTTTCTACTAACTTTGTAAAGTAGCGAGGAGGTTCGAAAGAAGTCATAAAATCATTTAATCCCGCAAACGCTCCATTTTCCAAAATTTATTTCTTTATTCCACTTTATTCTATTTTTGGACTTTTCACACTTCATACTTGTGACGGTTTGTTGAACTTTCATTATTTTTTCAATAATTATTAGGGTCGACGAGTAGAAACACTTCTATTTAAGAAGTGACCATACGGATAAAAATCGTCATCCTTGATTTTTCACGAGCTCCCAAACTAAGCGTAAAAACGAGATCACAGCTTATCTACAAATTTAATGCTAACACTACTCATAAAAGTTACTCGTGGAAACTTCTTACTCCCATGTCCTAAGTTTTTGTATCTCATTATTTTATTTTTGTTGAGAAATGAATCGCTTCATATTTTCTCGTTTTAATAATTTTTAGTCCGATAGTGACACCTAAGTTAAAACGATAAATAGTTATTCATTTTCTCTTAAGAACCACTGCAATAGAAATTCGGTCCACATCAAGGAATTTGGGGTACATACAATATCAGAAATATAAGTTGCGGAGTACGATCACGTGCACCTCATATGACTGATTACTAATCACGTATCACATGCACCTCACGCGCCAACAACTTATTGATACATACATAACTCTTATTCAACAATACTACAACTTTCATATTTTTCATTTTTCACTTTTTTCATATTTTTCACTTTTTTTTTTTTTTTTTGATTTTTCTCATACATCAAATGGAAGCTTATCGGGTAGCTCCAAAACCACATGCATAATCAACTTTTGACTTTTGATTTTTCACTTTTTGGCTCTTATTTTTGGTGTTCCTTGATATGTACCCAACTTTTAAAGCAAAAATTCTCTTAAGAAAACAAATAACTAAGTATTATTCAAACCTAAATATCACTAATTAACCTAGAATATCTATTATATATGTGTGACGTATCTGATGGGAGTAAAAAGCCACGAGTACCTCCTATGAGCTCTAAAGAGAACCACTACTCCACGTTTAGCATTAAACTTGTAAATAAACTCTATCATTTCTCGTTCTCTGCAAATTTAAGATCTCAAATAATGAGATTAGCAGATGCTTAGCCAACAATCAGCCACGCATATATAAAGTCAAAATCGGGAGCTTGCAAACTCTTGGAAAGAATTCGCGTTTAGTAGCTCCTAATGTAAAAGACTAGCGAAAGCTTTTCAAGTTGTGCATGTATAAAGCCAAGTACGGGAGCCGACAAAAGAGTAGCTCCTAGTGTACAAGACTAGCACAAACTTTTATGATTATCATTGGTTAAGGGAACAAGCTAGAGCTCAACACGCCCGGTCAAGTCAAAATATTTATTCCTACTCTCGCCAGCAAGATAGTCAACAAGGTGTCAAAACACTTATTCATACTTTTTTATATTTTTGCACAACTTTTTCAACTTTTTCTCTTTTTTTTTATTTTTTTTTATTTTTTTTTCATGACTTTTTTCATTCACTTTTCTTCAAAATTTTTGGAAATTTTCAATTTTTTTTTTTTTTTTTTTTGGTGGAAAAACGGAGTTACAAGAGTACACGACATGGTGAAAACTGCAAGGTCAAAATCGAATCGAAGATTCACCCCCCCCCCCCCCCCCCGGACTAGAATGAAACATTGTCCTCAATGTTTTACGGGCAAAGGTAATCCTAACAAATATCTAGGGCCGTTTATTAAGTATGCCAAAGAAAACGTTAGTCGATAAGATTTTCGGATATTGGATTTCCAAAAGCAACGATGAATGAGACTCGAGTGGAGAGAAAGACAAAACCACGAACACGAGAGTCATCATAAATCGGGGACAATCCTGGACAATCATCACAAACAACCACGAAACACAAGAATGGAAAAGGTACCCCCTCTTCACGTTATTTATTAGAAATTAGAAAATTAAGAAGATGAAATTGGATAAGCATGGGTTGCCTCCCACGAAGCGCTTTGTTTTTGATTACCGAGTCACGTAGCTTGACTCGATCCCCGAATTCATTCGTCCTTGGGGAAAGTTTGGAGATCCGGGACTACCATGGTTGGTACGTCCCCTTCGAAATAGTGTTTCAAACGGTGACCATTCACCTTAAAGTTGGGCCCATCAAGTTGAGCCAACTCAATAGTTCCATAAGGGAATACTTGTGTTATGGTAAATGGTCCAGACCAACGGGTTTTAAGCTTACCCGAGAAAATCTTTAACCGACGTTGAACACGCGGTCTTTGATCTTGGCATCATGAAGTCTTTTTGTTTTCTCTTTATAAATCAAAGAATTCTCGTAAGCTTGATCACGGAGTTCGACTAATTCGTTCAATTGAACTTTTCGGTGATCACCCGCGGTTTTTAAGTCAAAATTTGCATGTTTTAAGGCCCAGTAGGCCTTGTGCTCAAGTTCGATGGGCAAATGACAAGCTTTCCCGTAAACCAACTTATATGGAGTACACCCGATTGGGGTTTTGTAAGCGGTCCGGAAAGCCCATAAAGCATCGTCTAGCTTATCGGCCCATGAGGCACGGTGTTCACCTACGGTCCTTTCTAAAATCCTTTTGAGGCCACGATTGGACACCTCCACTTGACCACTCGTTTGTGGATGATAAGCCGTGGAAAGACGATGTGTGACACCATATTTAAGCATAACTTTAGCGAATTGGTCATTGCAAAAATGGGTCCCACGATCGCTTATGATGGCTCGAGGTGCACCAAATCGGGCAAAGAGACTTTTCAAAAACTTAACAACAACTCGGCCGTCATTGGTGGGGAGCGCCTTCGCTTCAACCCATTTGGACAAATAATCGACGGCCACGAGAATATATTTGTTACCCCTAGACGACGGGAATGGCCCCATGAAATCGATGCCCCAAACGTCAAAAATCTCACAAACTTGAATCGCATTTTGCGGCATTTCATCTTTTTGAGAGATTTTCCCTTGACGTTGGCAAGAATCACATGTTTTCACCAATTCATGGGCATCCCGATATATCGTCGGCCAATAGAAGCCTGAATCGAACACTTTCTTTGCAGTGAAATTGGCACCATGATGTCCCCCCGTGGGTCCACTATGGCATGCCTTAAGAATTTCAACGGCTTCCGTACCGTGAACACACCGCCGGATCACTTGATCCGCACAGACTTTGAACAAATAGGGGTCGTCCCAAAAATAATGTTGGACATCTTTAAAGAATTTCTTCTTTTGTTGGGACGACATCCCTTTCCTAATGAAATTCCACGCATGGTAATTCGCAAAATCGGCGAACCATGGGGTACTTTGGTCAATTTCGGTCACACTCCCAAGTGTCTCGAGAGGAAAAGCATCATTAATTTCCTTTTTCTCGAGAGCACTTTGATGGGGGTTCTCAAGTCTAGAAAGGTGATCGGCAGCAAGATTCTCAGCTCCTTTTTTGTCTCGAATTTCAACTTTGAATTCTTGAAGGAGGAGAACCCACCGCATTAAACGTGGCTTCGCATCTTGTTTAGCCATTAAGTACTTTAGGGCTGAATGGTCCGTATACACTATGCATTTTTTAAGTAGCAAATAAGACCTAAATTTCTCAAAAGCATAGACAACCGCTAACATTTCCTTTTCGGTAGTTGTATAATGATGTTGGGCGTCATTCATGGTCTTGCTTGCATAGTGTATAGGCTGAAAATACTTGTTCTTACGTTGCCCCAGAACTGCACCAATGGCATAATCGCTAGCATCGCACATTAGCTCGAAGGGCAAGTCCCAATCGGGGGCAATTAAGACCGGAGCCTCCGTTAACTTCTTTTTAAGAATATTAAATGCATCGACGCATTCATTTGAGAAGATAAATGGAGCA
This sequence comes from Artemisia argyi, assembly GCA_030686995.1. Lineage (NCBI taxonomy): Eukaryota > Viridiplantae > Streptophyta > Magnoliopsida > Asterales > Asteraceae > Artemisia > Artemisia argyi. The sequence continues at coordinate 159,303,374 of CM060697.1, read as the reverse complement.
TCTTTTTCTAAAAGGTGGGTCAGAGGCCGGGCTATTTTGGAGAAGTCTTGTATAAAACGTCGATAAAAGCCGGCATGACCAAGGAAACTTCGGATTCCTTTGACGGTCGTCGGGTGTGGTAATTTAGCAATAACATCGACTTTTGCCCGATCCACCTCAATTCCAGATTTGGATATTTTATGGCCGAGGACTATTCCCTCTTTAACCATGAAGTGGCTCTTCTCCCAATTTAGAACCAAATTGGTGTTTTCACACCGTATCAGCATTTTCTCTAAATGGGAGAGGCAAGAGTCGAAAGAATTTCCGTAGACGGAGAAGTCGTCCATGAACACTTCCATGGTTTTTTCGATCATATCCGAGAAAATAGCCATCATACACCGTTGAAACGTGCCCGGAGCATTACATAAGCCAAAGGGCATTCTCCGATAGGCAAATGTTCCATACGGGCAAGTAAAAGTGGTCTTTTCTTGATCCGGGGGATCAATGGGAATTTGAAAGTACCCAGAAAAGCCATCCAAGAAACAATAGAACTCATTTCCCGCTAACCGTTCAAGCATTTGGTCCATAAAAGGAAGCGGGAAATGGTCTTTACGTGTCGCATCATTCAACTTGCGGTAGTCGATACAAACTCTCCATCCGGTCACAAGTCGAGTCGGTATAAGCTCATTATCGTCATTTTTCACAACAGTGATTCCGCCCTTCTTTGGAACACAATGAATCGGGCTAACCCAAGAACTATCCGAGATTGGATAAATCATTCCAGCGTCAAGGAGTTTAATAACTTCCTTTTTGATCACTTCGTAGATTAGTGGGTTAACCCGTCGTTGTTGTTGGACGGAAGCTTTGTGATTATCATCAAGCAGAATCTTATGAGTACAAAATCGAGGGTCGATTCCCTTAATGTCGGATATTTGCCAAGCAATCGCACCTTTATGCTTCCGAAACACATCTAAGAGTCGTGTCTTCTCCTCATCTTTAAGGCCTTTTGATATTATAACCGGTAATTTATCAATTTTTTCCAAGTATGCGTATTCGAGATGAGGAGGCAAATCCTTGAGCTCGAGCTCCGGAGGATTCTCAATAGACGGCTTTACTTCTTTTACGTCTGCCATTTTTAAGTCTACCGGAGGGGAAGAAACAATCGGGTTTTCATTTAAAAGTTTTTCAATTAATGATATGTCCCCCTCCGGATCAAAGTTATTAGTATCAATTTCCGGTGAAAATGATTCATTTGAAAGACAAGCATTGATTTCTTCCCAAGCGAGATCACTTCCCTCAAACGGAGTGAGGGAAGGGGAAGAATCGGAGACGATCGGTTCAAAAGAAGGAGTGGGATTGCCACTCGAAGCATTATCAGTGAAACCAAGAATTTCTTGAGCATACTCCTCCGTAGCTTCGTCAATAACATCGATTCGGTTGACGGAAGAAACATCGTAATCGGAGGAGTATCTCGCGGTTTGATCATGGTTAAAACTGACGGCTTCGTTTCCAACACGTAAAGTAATCTCCTCGTCATAAACATCAATTAAAGCACGACCGGTCCTTAGGAAACCTCTCCCGAGAATGAGAGGAACCCGTGGATCGGCATCGAAATCAACAACCACAAAATCGGCAGGGAAATGGAATTTCCCAACATTGACAAAAATATCCTCGGCTATGCCAATTGGACGAGACATAGATCGGTCGGCAAGCTCGAGGGTCATAAGCGTCGGTGTCAAGTTAGGGAGAGACAACTTTCTCCAAATCGACAATGGCATTAGGTTAATGCTAGCACCAAGATCGGCCAAGGCGAAGCATTGAACCATACCCGGAAAATTGCACGGTATAAGAAACTTGCCAGGGTCTTCAAGCTTTTCGGGTAGCTTTTTAAGAAGAACCGCTGAGCAATTCTCGTTCATTTGGGTTCTCGACATTTCAAAAAGCTTTTCCTTATTATTTAAAAGACCTTTTAGCATCAAAGCAAATTTAGGCATCAAAAGTATAGCATCCGCGAGACTTATATCAAAGTGCAATTCTTGAAAAATCTGATAAAATTTCTCCATTTGGTTTTTACCTTTCTCGCGGTGCTTTTGTTTGTTTAAACGTGACGGATAAGGCAACTTTGTTTTAACGGGCATATCTTTTTCATAAACAACTTTTTCTTTACCCTTGGACGTCGGGACCACCGGAGGTTGGATGTCTTCGGTCCTTCCATTATTAATAGGAATTTCCGTATCCGTTGTCGCCTCGGGTTCACGGGCGACTACCTTGGGAGGTAGAGAAGAAGAGGTAGTCGGAGCCGTTGGTCCATCATAAGAAACACCACTCCTTGTTGTGATCGCTTTAGCATCGCCCCTCGGGTTAGCGATCGTGTTGCTAGGCAAAGTTCCAGAGCCCGAGGGTCGATCATTTAAACGCTTATTAAGATCATATTGATTTGATTAGCTAACAACCTTGTTGTTTCCTCTTGTTTTGTCATAAAAGCTTGTTGGTTTTGAAGCAATTGCTTAATCAAATCTTCCGTGGGCGACGAATTTGGAATAACAGCTTGATTTTGATTATTAAAATTTTGCCCACGGTTTTGAAAGTTGCCATGACTCAGATTTGTATTGTTAAAACTTCCTTGATTATTCTGAAAATTTCCATGATTTTGAAAACTGTTCCCTTGAGGCGGGGCTTGGTTTTGATTTCCCTGAAAATTCCGATTTTGGTTTATAACTTGGTTTTGAAAACCTTGATTTTGCCGGTTTTGATTTTGATTGAATTGATGATTACGGTTTTGCACATTATTGTTCTGATTCACTTGATTTGGTTGATTAAACACGGGTGGTCCATGAAAATGGCTCGAACGGTAGCTGAGAAGATTTCGATCTCCTTGAAGAGGTGGGTAGCCGGTGCCACCCATGTTTGCAGCGTACACGTTCTCTTGAGCATAAGAGCCGGTCGACGGACACTCATAATACGGGTGTGGACCACCACAAGTCTCACAGCCGTGACTCACCATTTTGACTTGATGGTTCGGTTTCTCAATAGACATAGCATCGACTTTCTTTGTTAAAGCCAATATCATATTTTTCATTTCATCATTATTTTTCTCATTATTAGACACTTGATGTTTATTTCTAGACATTCTCACACGAGCCTTGTTCTCGATTATCATGAAAGCATCATTCGTGTTTCTTGCCAACAAGTTCCCACCCGCAGCAGAGTTGAGTGAGTCTTGGTCAACGTGACTCAACCCATTATAGAAAGTGTCAATCTGCTGAAGGGGTGTGAACCCATGGTTCGGACATTTTTCCATCAAATCTTTGAATCGGTCCCAAGCTTCACTAAACGACTCATCAAAAGCTTGTTGGAACCGAAAGATTTGGGATCGTAAGTTAGAAGTTTTAGAAGGAGGATAGAAATAATTCACAAACTTGGAAGCAAGGTCATTCCAAGTGTGAATCGAGTTCGGTGGTTCATTTTCCAGCCAAGTCCGGGCTGCTCCTTTTAAGGAGAAAGGAAACAACTTCAATTTCACCACATCGTAAGGGACTTGATTCATCCTAATAGTCTCAGTGATGTCGGTGAAATTTCGGATGTGTGCATAGGGGTCTTCGTTATCAAACCCGTGGAATGATATACCCGTGATTAAGTTGAGTAATCCGTGATTAATTTCAAAGTTGGCATTGATGTCCGGAATCACAATTGCCCTCCTCACACCGTTAAATGGTGATTGGAGTTGTTCTTCCATCGGACGCGGATCAAATGCCGGTTGTTGTCCCATCGGCGGGACAACATTGTGCTGCGGACCACCCATCGGCGGGGGCCCGTTGTGTTGTTCGTTATGGTTCATCTCCTCGTCGTCGAGGAAATGAACACGACTCGTATGTCGTAAAACCCGCTCGGGGTTTGAGAGCGGAGAAGTAAGATTCTCAGAAGTAGAACGGGTGTGCATACACCAAAAACAAAATTAAAAAGAAAAAGAAAATAGAAAAGAAAATATTTTTGTTTTTATTTATTTTTCAATTTTTTATTTTTTTCTCAAAAACTTTTTATTTTTTTGTTTTTCTTTTCTTAAAACGTAACGTTAATCGAAAACCGTTTCTTTCAAAACCACGCGCGACGGGACGGGAGAGAAGAATGGATCTCTCTTCAGCTTGCAATTTAATGTCAAAGCTATCCGTATTTTCCGCTTATTCAGTTGTAGTAATTGAAATAGTCCGATAAACAACTAAATTACGTTTTCGTTATATTGGGAGACTTATTTGGTTTACAACGCCATTTCTTTCGATCGAGTCGAGGCTGTAACTTTTATTATTTTTTTTGGTATTTTTTTTTGGAAATACTTTAGGAAAAGTATTTCTGATTTTTCAATATTTATATATATACAAAAATAGGAGAAGGCTTAACAAAACATGATTTTGCAAAACAATATTCAAAAATTCATTTCAAGCCTTCCCCGGCAGCGGCGCCAAAAATTGATTCGTGCAAACCACTTATATATAATAGTAGTATAGTATCGAAGTGATCCGCAAGAAATACGAATCACCCGAGTCGTTTCCAAGTGAAGGTGTGAATGAAATCAAGAATATTGATTCGTGTAATCGTGATTTGAAAAGTGGTGAAAAAGGCAAATAGTGATCAAATAATTCAAATATCAACTAACAATTATTAAACATGCAAAGAGTACAAGCTAGTAATGCACCAAGGTCTAAAACGCAAAAACGGGAATGCACGCGCGATTATTAACGTAACGCGCGAAATAAAACGCGAGTTTTAAGCTACACTAATCCTACGGACTTCAAAATAATTTTAGAAAGTTAAAAATGATAAAAGAAAATTTTAAGAAAAATACAAATATTTTTTAGACTTTTTAATAATTTATAATGAATTAAAAACTAATTAAACTATTTAATAATTAAAAGAAAATGTGAATAAAGTAAGAAAAATGCAAATTTAATTTCTAAAATTCTAAAATAATTGAAAACTATTTTCTAAAATATTTTTGGATTTTTCTGGGGTTTTTCTGATTTTTTTTGGATTTTCTAATAATTAAAAAGTATTAAATAATGATTAAAAATGAAAATTAATTAAGAAAAATAGCAAAATAGCTCAGAAAAATATGAAAATTTCTGGGAGAATCTAAAATTATATTCTGAGTCTAGGAAAAATAGAAAAAATGAAAAATAAGCACTGGAAGTGCTTATAGCTTGAAAACAGCTTAAATTAAGTGCTTATTAATAAGCACAGTTGACCAAACTTTTACCAAATGCTTTTTATACTTAAGCAAGGTTGTCAGAATCGCGATCCTGATCGTAGGATCGTACGATCCTACATATAAAAAACGAGCAGGATCGTAGTAGGATCTTAATTCTATCAGGATCGGTATAGGATCGTAGGATCGCACGCAGGATCGTGGGATCGTAAACGATACGATCCTACTACAAGCCCATGTTTTTATCTCGAGGGGAGCAAGATCGTTGTAGGATCGTAGGATCGCACACAGGATCGTAGGATCGTGAACGATCCGATCCTACTAGAAACTCATGTTTCTTATTGTTTTTTCTTTTATCATTCATTTAAATTCATTTATCATATAAAATATTCTATAAAAGTATAAAACTACAACTCTTATACAATAATATATACATTTTCATAGGATCTTACGATCCCGATCTGATCTTACGATCCCGATCTTGTGAAGCCAAAAACGATCCTAGGTAGGATCCCGATCCTGACAACCTTGTACTTAAGTGAGCTTATAAGAACAAGAATCAGGCCATATGATGCAAAGGATCACAGATAAGCACATAGGCTGTTGCAATAATGAGACAGAGAATGCAGGTTCAGACCCCCTACTTTGGGCTTAATTTTCAGCACTCTAATAGACCAATTTTTGAAAAGTTAAGGTAGTAACTTATAGTCCACCCAGCAGAGAATACAAAAATCACAAAAGCCCTAATTTTTAAGTGCCAATTGAAACCTAATTTGACCCAAGTTCAGCTGAGAAAAACTGGTTCAAGAACAAGTAATGCAAACAGTTGACTTTTTTATAACTTAAGAACTTTGACTAAATCTAATTTTATCAGCTTAAATCTACTCCTAGGTGTTAGATTAACTTGTTTAACCACTTAAATCACAATCACAAACATCAAATTCACAGTTTTAAACCAGTTGCAGTAGCAGATCACAGAAATGCAAAAAGGATTTTTAGCAAACATGCAATTTTGACTTTTGACTATAGACTTACTGATTTTATTACTAAGTTAACCTATATTATCCTAAGGAAGGCTACTAGTACCAAAAGCAACTCAAATAAACAACCAGATCATCACAAATCATTCAGTACCAAACACCCCTTATGTATCTGTCTCAAATTTTATATGAAGCAAACAAGTGTAACACCAATCCAATCAACCTAATCTACAACACTAATGTTCAAACAAGTCAAGATGAACCAGAATCACAGGTCACAAGCATAGATAACAACAAATCTCAGATATGTAGAATAGTGACAGATTTAAGACAGTAAGATCAAATAAAAGATGCAAACTATAATATCAATGTTTAATCTACTATTATAAGCTATAATATGACTAAATAGCTTAAATGAAACAGCAAACTCAGATTTAAACTAGTGATTAACAGATTCAAAGAGTAATAATAAGTTAGAAGCAAATCTTACAAAGCTTTCCCCCTCAGCTTGAACAGAGGGGGCTCACTAAGCTTGCCTATCTCTAGGATAGGCAGGACCTTCCACAACTGTCCAAGCTATCCAAATAAACCACAGCTACCACTGAATAAGCTCAGCTTATTGAATAAGCTGAGCTGTTGACTTTTGTTGACTTTGTGTAAAATGAATCAAATCAAGCTCACAGAAGCTAAAGAGCTTTATGAGCTTGAAAATCTAAGTAAATAGCTTATATGTAAGCTGAAAATTGAATAAATGAAAACATTTTTTTTTTTTAATTTTATTTTTGGTTTTTATAATTTTGAGTTTAGAAATAAGTGAGTAAACTATTATAAAGCTAAGATAAGATTCTGAAAAGCTAAATCAAACAGAAATCAACAGAAAGTGAAGAACTTTTTGTATTTTTCAAATTTTCTTATTTTTTTGAGATTTTTATGAAGTTTTAAAGAGAAACAAAGAAAGTAAACTTATAAAACTATAAAATTCGACAAAAGTGATTATTAAAGAAGTAGAAAGCTAGGATAAGAAACTTTAAGCTAAAAGAAATTTAAATGATTACGCTAAAAATAGGAAAATGAAATATTGAACAAGAACTTTTATTTAAGAAAACTGAGAATACATTAAAATTAAGCTTAAGAATACATTGAAAATGAAATTAGCAGCATAACATTACTACAAAAACTACACACTTAAATGGTGAAATGGAGGGGGTATTTATCCTTGGAGCAGGGGAGAGGGCAGCTAGGGTTTAGAAGAGCCTAGAAGGGAATTAGCAGCCACATATCTTCATCTCTATCCAAAATGTCGACATCCCAATATTCTAGTCCATACTTTTCATCCATATCTTCATTCCACGAATAAAAATCCAATCACAGAGCTTCAATATGCCACCTAGGAGGAATAAGTGTCGACATCATCTGACATGTGCTCAGAGTTTCTAGAATAGGAATCCAATGATTTGAATGAGGTGGTAGAGCCAATCATGAGTCATCCTTGATCCTTGCTGTCATTCCTTTACTCATTTTCTCTCTGACATGTTTCCATCACGTGGGAAAGGTTTCTAGAAGCACAAATTATTGAGATTTGATGGTTGATTTAGGTAAGTTGAGGTAATTGGTAACTTTGGGTGATTAGGGTTCATAGAAAAAATGGGGATTCTGGGTAAGTGAGGTAAAAAGGGCGCGGGGTGGTTATTTTATATTATTTTGACATTGGGTCGGGTTTGGGTAGATATAAGGCAGTGTTGGGCTTGGGTTAAATAAGTGGGAATGGGCTTGGGGTGTGTTGGGGTAGTATTAATTTTGGGCTAGTGTTTTTGTTGTGTTTTAAAATTAGATCCGGTTGTAGTAGTAAGGTTAACCAAGGGACCAAAGTTGCTGATGAGGCGAAAAATGATCCGTTTTTAGGGGGTCATTTAAGCCCGAATCCGACTTTATTTGATCAAATATTGCCCTAAATCGTTCCTTTTGTGATTTTAGGTACTTGGAGAGTGAATTCTGGAAAAGACGCCATTTTGGACGTTTTTGGAGCATAAAAGTGAAGAAAACGGCAAAGTATCAATTTTCCATGCTGGAAACACTAGGTGACAGCTTCAAGAGTAAAGGCTTGACGGCGTCAGACATCAAGAATAAAATACCGTAGTTGATGACGGCGTTAAAAGTCATCCTGACGGCGTCAAAGTCCCAAGAATAAAATACCGTAGGTGGTAACGGCGTCACATAGGCCGTCATAAGTAGATCAAGGCCGTCCGAGGAAGTATTTGGCGGCGAGGTGACGGCGTCACATGGTTGTCTTGACGCCGTCAGCCTAGTTTTCCTATATATAGTTTTCTAGTTTTTACATTAAAGGAGAGAAGTTTTGGAGAAACCCTAAAGACGAATTTGGTTCAACTTTTACAGGTTTTTCAAGGGTTCCAAACCCTTGATAACATTGGTTTTATAAAACAATTTTATTACCAATTCGCTAAGAGTAAAATAGCAAAGTTTTGATTGAGGTATTGGGTTCACCAATTAAAGAATTACCAATAATTATCGTCCACTATATCGTACTTTTGCATAAGCCCTAAAGCTTAGTGTTTTGGATAATCATTGTGGAATTGTGGTCAATTCACCCTTAAGATGATAGTGTACATGTAATGGTTGTTCGGTAAGTCTAATTTACACACAAACGAGCGTTAAAACAGAATGTTGTCTATCTAAGGCCACAATTTAATGCGAAACCAACCTTATACCCATCTTGTAGTCCGTGTGTAAACTTCGGTCGGGCCTAGTTAATCATTACGTACAAAAACATCAATCAACAAATCCTTTGAAATTTAAACTCTTAAAACCAAAACAATTTCGTCATTTATTTAGTCCATATTATTTTTCTATTCAATATTACCTTTTTCGTTTATAAACATGTCTAACATAATAATAAACAAAAACAAGTACAATATATAATAAAAAATAAACAACCAAATAAACATATACATAACATAACAATTACATATGTATAAAACATGTAGCCACATGCAAATTTATTCAATAGTCCAATTAATAATCAAGTCTAAGTGTATTATGCATTTATTCAATTAAGGCTTTCTTCTTCAAAGGAAAAAGAGCCACATACATCGATAAATTGATTGCATAAGCCAAAACTAAACAAATACCACATAACACATAATTGATTACTTAATATTGGAGTCTTCCCCAATTCGACATCTATTAATAAATTTACATATTTCGATATAACTTAACAATTAATTCATATATCCAATTTAAACCATTTAAATTATCACACAATAAAATCCATGCAAACATGCACTTTTCATGGATTATGCTTAACAATTAACATATTGCACCAAGATCGTTTACTAAAACGCATAACCAATTACATGACATCCTAGGATTTCTAATCATATTAAAATCAAAACCAAAACCCTACAAACCCTAATTGGTCAATCGACCTAATAAAAAAAATTAGGGTTAGAAATCGAAAAACCCTAAAAACATGTAATTAAATGAATCAAGATTCAATTTTTATGCGTTTCAATAATTAATTACACATTATAACGGCTCTAGATGCCACTGTTGGAATTATGATATCATCACAATCATATAAAATAAACCAAACACATCAAGAGAGCATATGCAGAAGCGTTATAACAAGATCATATAACATGTAATTAATTAATCAATAATAAATAGTAAACATACCTTTGTGATTCTAGCCCGAACAAGAATCAATTGCAATCTTCAATTCAAGAACCCTAATTAGGGTTTATGTGGATTATAAGAATGACCCCTTACCTCTTTGTAATTCAATCCAAGAATCAAACAATAGTGTGTTTGAATCGTGTTCTTGTACACACGTACTAATTCAAGTAAAAGTTTATGCAAGTAAATTAAACACAAAACCTTTTGAGCTTTATAAAAGTCGAAACCCTTATGGGTAATAAAGATGGATCGATTTTGAGGACAAGATGAGAGAAAGAAAAACATCAAGATGTGTGTGTACAAGTTATGAGAAAACAATATCCCATGAGGTGTTTATATACTTGATAAAACTTGAAGCTCAAGGAAAAAAGGAGGTGGAACTCCTTCTAGAACTTTCTTGACCTTCCAATTATTCACAAGTATTACTTTCCTAATCTTCGTCTAACGGTCGTTAGTCATTCTCCGTTAAATACTAACGGTCGTTACTAGTTTTGTGTTTATTAATAATTATATATATAACATTTATAAATAATTATTCTTTTACTCTTCATACGTAAAGTGTGCAATCCCACGATCTCGAGTTCGATCCTAACATACAACTACTAAAATAATGTCCATAATCTAACAATATGTAACTTACAGTTCAATATGAGATGATAATAGACATAATAACATGTCACATTCTTACACAAAATACACCTACAAACTTATTTTAAAGCATTCAGCCATTCAAATTAACTTTCCAAAACAAAAGTACAAATATAGTTCTCGATCCAAAATAGCAATACAAAAATACTAATATGTCCACACAAAAACGAGAGTTAAAGTTATAATGCATATATACCAAACACCAACACGAACACAAACACAATCCCTACCCGGTATTATCTATCGCCCTCATCATTCCCGCCCGAGGGATGAAAAAACGACGATAAATCAAAAGCTGGGTGATTGCTCACGTAAGTCATAAGTTAAGTGAGTTGTGTTGGTGCTGCATCGACCGCCGCTCTAGCTTGCACGGCATCTTGCTCCACCTTTTGAGTTCGTTCTCTCACAAAATCATCAAGACTTTCTGCTGCGACATTGACATTTGGTTGTGTGAATGCATGCTTGATCTTGAGATCATACCCGGTAACTTTCTACCCCTGCCGGGTAAATGCCCGTGTTGTTAATTACCTCCCAACACATGACTATATATAGATGGTTTTTTCTATTAGAATGTTATATTTTTTTCTCGAATTTTTTTGCTCCCCCCCCCCCCCCCCCCCCCAGTCAAGACGGTCAAGCTCCGCCATTGTTCACTCGTGTATGTGACATTATCATGATTGCAAGCCGGATGCATCTATGTATAAAATTGGAACCCTCATGCCTGGTTCAGTCAAATTATTTGTTAATTGCTAACCAATGTAACAAGCTAGCAAAATGCGGTAGTCTTCAATCTAGAGAAGCGAAACATACTTTGATCGACAACAATGATTTTATTCAATGAAAAAAGCATATACTAAAGCTTAACTCCTTTTGCGAAAGGACCGGTACAAGAAAATTGTCATAACACATACAAAATGTCACTATGTCCAAAAAGTGTCACTAAAAACAAAATGTCAATAAACGTTTCACTTGTTTCCGTTACGAATACAAAATATGTGACTAATATATAATGACAAAAAAGAGATGTATTTTTGGCCTTATTGTGACACAATTTTCTCATAAAAATGTTAATACAACGCAAAATCTAAACTTTTTAACAGCATTTAAAAGTGTCACTCCAGATGAATGCCATTTTGACAGTATGTAGTAAAGCATATTATATCTTTACCTGTTTACCAGGCAACGTGTAAAAAACTTTTGAAGGTTTTACCTGGTTTAAATTTGTGTGGTGGTGGATTCAAATCCCGTGGATTAACGGTCAAAAGGTCATAAACCATAGTATGCCAAAAAAAAAAAAAAAAAATGTAAATAACCTAATTAAATGGATAATTATGTATAATATGGTGCCATGGTACGCATACGGTTGGTGTTTTTATTTTTGCAAGGAAATGATAAAGATAAAAAATAAATGGTCGGATATTTGGATTGACTGTTATTAAGGACTCAATGAAACCATACAACAAATGGCACACACTTAACATACGACTCAAAATTGGAATCAGAATTTAATTGATCTCTTCACCCTCATTTTGTTATTTTGTCTTCTTAAACCCCTTTATAAACCTTCATCAACTTCTCAATACCACATCATCCGCAAACACACACTACAAATGGCTACTTACATCAATGGAGTCGCAAGTAAATTCACTACCTTTTTCTTAATATGTGCTTTACTTTTCTCGGGTAGTCTTTGTCAATCAGTCCCAGGGATTTACACATTCGGAGACTCATTAGTAGACGTCGGAAACAACAATCGTCTCCCTCTTTCCCTTGCTAAGGCCAGCTTCCCTCACAACGGCATTGATTTTCCGACTGGAAAAGCCACTGGCCGATTTAGTAATGGAAAAAATGTTGCTGACTTTGCTGGTAAGTTGTGCTTTTTACATACGTTCGTACCCATATATGCATATTATGCATGAAAAGTTAGAAGAACGAAATTGGTGAAGGAATATAGTAGATGAATTAAAAAGAATATTCATAACAACTAATGAGGTGTACAATTTGATCTATTGTCCTGTTTTATGTCTAATGCCTGATAACTAAAGTTGTACATTAATATTATTTATTAGAGTTACAACTTACAGTTGGTTTCTGAAATAATTTTGTTTGTATGATTTCGGCAGCTGAAAAGGTGAAATTACCGACGGGCCCATCGTATCTATCATTGTTGTCGGGACGGAAAAAGCTGAGCGATGCTCCAGTCACCGGAGTCAATTTTGCTTCTGGTGGTGCTGGAATCTTTAACGAAACATGTGAACTCTTTGTAAGAATACATACATCTCTATAACAAGCGATTTCAAAAATCATTTTTTCTAAAAAAACTAGAATGTGAGCTGTTTAATATTTAATTAAATGATATCTGATCGGTTAATCTTGTGAGTACAGAAACAATCAATTGCACTAGCCCAGCAAGTAGACTACTACTCATTGGTGCATGACCAACTGGTTCAAAAACTAGGCTCAGCTCGTGCAGGAACCCACTTGGCGAAATCCCTATTTATAATTGTGATTGGAGGCAATGATCTGCTTGCATACTTCAAGAAAAATTCCAAAGTCTCAAAGAAATACACCCCACAGCAATATGTTGATCTCATGGCTTCCACCCTGACACAGCTTATGGAGGTAAAACCCTTTTTTAATATTGGACGAACAATTGTAACCCTAGCTGACAAGACGCTAGGGAAAAACAAGAAAGCACATCGTTTATAACAAATTAATCTATATACAGTACACATGTTTATGGTTCATATCATTTAACAGTTACGTGCTCCGCTAAAAAGCGAAGGAATAATAGTCATAAAATGTATATAACTTGACACATTTTGCTTTGCTAATACGTATCAGTACGTACATACGTTTTGAGGAAATATTGGTTTTCTTAACTATGTCGTTAAAGGTTGGCTTTGATATGCTTACAGAAGTTGTATGGTATGGGAGCTCGTAAATTTGTTGTTACTGGAGTTGCTATGGTCGGTTGTTGCCCGGATCAAAGGAAGCAGAGTGCTACCTCTGAGTGTAAGGCGGATGCAAATTATTGGTCTGCAAAGTACAACGATGGTCTAAAGACTTCGCTAAAGAACTTGAAGATAGAGTCATCAGATATTAACTATTCTTATTTTGATACTTATGGGGCCATGAATGCCCTCATCCAAAACCCTCAAGCTTACGGTACTAATTAACTTGCTTTATTTGATCAAAGGATTCAAAGCTCATAAACTAAGCTAACCTAAAGATTTTGAATTTAATCCTACAATAGTAGTTTCTAGCGTATGGGATGTGAAAAAACTAAAACTATTGATATATTGTTGTAGAAATCGCGGAGATAAAAGAAGCGTGTTGTGGACTTGGTAAGCTGAAAGCCGACGTCCCTTGCACACCAATTTCGACATATTGCTCCAATAGAAACGACTATCTTTTTTGGGATCTCTTTCATCCAACAGAAAAGGTGTCGAACATATTCATCGACCTTTTGTACAATGGACCAAAACAATTCACTCTTCCGATGAATGTAGAACAACTTGTTCGTTTGTAGATCCGTGAAGTGAAGAGAGAAAATAATCACGTTAATTTTTTCTGTTATTGTCAATAAAGAAGAACGGAGTATTAAATATGAAAGTCACGTGTTTTTATTGTTGCATATATTTTTTTTACTAGCTTCATGGCTAGCTTGGATGGGCGGGCTAGCTTAATACATGCCAAATTCTAAGGGGGTGCTTGGTTGGGGGTAATGGGATGGGGAATGGGAAAGGTAATGATTAAACATGCCTGATTATGATTAGGGAATGCAATCATTGTTTAGTATTGGGTAATGAGGCATTACCCAGTAAATTGGGAGGTATGGTAATGATTACCCACTACCAGCAGCTACAGTCGCCACCACCACCTGCCACCATCACCACCACCACCAGCCACCACCACCACTATCAGCCACCACCACCACCACCACTAGCCATCACCCGCAGTAGCTACCACTACCATCACCACCACCACCACCAGCCACCACCACAACCACCAGCCACCACCACCACCACCACCATCAACCACCACCAGCAGTAGCCACCACCAATAGCCACAACCACCACCATCAGCCACCACCAGCCACCACCACCACCAGTAGCAGCTACCACAACCACCACCAGCAGTAGCTACCACCAGCCACCACCAACACCACCAGCCACTGATACCAGCCGCCAGCCACCAACACCACCACCAGCCGCCGCCACCACCACCACCTTGAAGGTTAATGTGTTTTTCTTAAACCAAGCACCATCAAAGGTAATGATAATCTCCATTTCATTCCTTTACATTCCTTTTGCCTTTCCTTATCTCATTCCCCATTTTGAACCAAGCGCACCCTAAATGTATGTAAAGCAATCGTAAAATAATTGAAAAACAAATTGAAACTATAACTAAAATTTTCATGTAATATATCTAAAAAGATGATGAAGCTGTTAAATAATACAGGTCTATGATTCAAAACATAATTCAATGTTACAAATGAATTCATAGTTTGTAACAAATTATCAGATCGAGCAACTTTGAAATGTAATAGGGTTAGATTGAGTCGATTCTGGAGATGATCTTATTTTGAAAATAAAGAGATCAAGGTTGGTTAATGATAGAGAAGATGATATGGTAGTTTATTTATTTATTTTGTTCAAAGAATGAATCCTAGGTGGCAATGACATGGAGTTTTGATTTTCAGCATGATATATCACTAATTGACAAGTCATACCTTGTCTCTTATATAGATAGAGATTGCAAAAATGTATGTTGCTCCAATTATTAGCATCTAAGTTCTCTGAGTCTTGTTTGATTTATCTTTTACAAAGACGGGGTAAGGTTTTCATATGCATGTCGTATCCAGATATGCAGGCCATAGAAAGGCATGTACATTATTATTATTATTATTTTTAATTTTTTTGTTATAAATAAATATAGAAAAAACAATTACAAGCTAAAACTATATTTACTCTTTTTAATTAAGATAAATAATGAACAACTATATAACAAGTTAACAATGTTATTATCAACAAGAGTGTAATGATAATTCGCGTTTCGCTTGAGGCTTTTTGTTTTTTCCCTCGTAATTGAAACTTTTAAAAAGCACTCAACTGTAGGAACCTATATTGGATGTATCGTGACATTAGAGATTGATTCGTATAATCTATGTTAAAATATTTTGTGGGTTCAATATTTTTATTTATTTTTAGTTGGACCTGATTTGGGTTTCGTAATATTCAAATTAAAAACTTATATAACGTTAACTGATCTACATGTCTTACTCCTTTGTGTAAAAACAATGGAGTTCTTTTGTTAGATAATTGTAGTTTTAAAATATATATACACGAAGGTGGTATTTTAAAAAATAAATACAATATAATGTATCTTCCTCTTTCTTTTCTTTTACATACCTGTAGACGCGTATATATTGAACATCTGTAAACAAA
Organism: Artemisia argyi; assembly: GCA_030686995.1. Taxonomy (NCBI): domain Eukaryota; kingdom Viridiplantae; phylum Streptophyta; class Magnoliopsida; order Asterales; family Asteraceae; genus Artemisia; species Artemisia argyi. The sequence goes on along the minus strand of CM060697.1, from coordinate 159,287,424 downwards.
AATTTATCCATATCCCTTGTGTTTTTGCATGCAAAGAAATTTAAAATCTTTCCTCCTAGCTGTGAAAAGATTATTGTCACGACTTTACTGTCTGATGATTATTCTAAGAAGATGATATCTCGAGCTTGGTGTTATTCATGAGGTTTTAAGCAGGAGATAAAAGTTATTTTATGATTACAGACCATCACATACGAACTAAAAAACTTGAACGAGAACCATATATTAACAACCAAACAAGTAGTGAATTGAGAGGCCGAAAAGGTCAATTTGGGCGTAACATCTCGGTCAGTCTAGTAACTTCAGTTTCACCTATTGTCAAATCATATCGGGTGAATTATTTTATGAATCGAATTGACAAAAGTTAGTTTAGTTTGGGCGGCTTGAGAGTTTGAGCACGATTCTTTTTGCTAAAGCTACAAAATGAATCATGTTCGAAACAATATCCATATATTTTAACAAGCGGGATTTCATGAATACATATAGTCAGACTTATTTGGTTTGATTCTTTGATTGGTAAAAGAAAGAAAAAGTGATTATATTGGGTTTTCTATGCGCAAGTGAGGAAATGGAACAAAACGTTTTATATTGTAAATAAAATTAAAAGTACAACGTTATGTATTTATCTTTCTAATTCACTATGGTGTAATAATAATAATAATAATAATAATAATAATAATAATAATAATAATAATAATAAAGAGTGGGAGCACATATTGTTTAGGATAAAACAAATGATAATTTGTTTTTTAGGCGTGAAATGAAGAGAATATTTATATCCTTGTGAATGTAGAAATTTAGAAAATACATTGGCCTCTTCGTTATAAGGTAACCACCTCAATCATTTGAGCTAGATAACAAAGTGTCCTAGAATTATTTTCTCAACGGTTAATAATTTTTTCGATTATAAGTTTTCGTGGCATTAACTTTAGGATGCAGAGCATTTTAGATTGAAATAAATCTTTTTCCTAATAAAATAAAACCCCTAGTAGGGACTTTTTCATTTCAAAAAAATCAAATCATTCCTTATTAAGAAATAATTTTATTATTATTGTTAATTTTTTTAAACATGTTCAATTAAAAAACATTAATACTTTCTTATTTTGACAACAAAATTTATAAATTCGTTTTTTAATGAAAAATTGAGTTAAAAATTATATGTGTCAAAAGTGTAAAGAAAAAGACCTTTAGAAAAGCGGAGTTGATTTACAAAACCTTTAGGGTCCAAAACTAAAATTTAAAACAACAAAACCACCCAAATTCGACCCAGTTTCAACCTTTTTTCTGTCAAACCACTGTTCCAATGTGAAACCTAAATAAAAAATTGAGCGATTTTGAAACAAATTGAAGCAAAGATGTTTCAATATGTTGCAGTGATTCCAAAGAAAATCTTCATAGTCTATTTATGGAAGAACATAAACTCTTTGAATGGTCTAAAGGTATGAAATTTAATACATAATTTATTGATTTTGTTTTAAATTGATATAGGGCCTTTATTCATATTCCAAAAAGGTTTGTAATTTTCCTGTTAATTTTGAGGAAAAATTAGGGTTTGTAATTTGTTTTAGTTAGATGTGATTTCGTTAATAGGTTTCATTTGTTTGTGATATTGTTATTAGGGATTCTCTTTCTCAACATTTTTTTCTTCAATTATGTGTTTTGATTTTGTAATTGAGGATTCTTACTTTTTAACTATTGTGTTAACATAAGCAAATTTAAAAGTTTGTAATAGTAACAAGATTTTAGCCAATTTCAAACTTCATATGAACCAAAAAGTGATTATGTTTTTTTGATGGTTTAGAAGCTTCAGTCATGTTATTCTAAGTAACATCTTAGAAAATCCAACTATGTTATTATTATGTACATGTATTCAGTTCCAAATGCTTGAAGCACCCTTCAAAATATTCAAATATAGCTTGGTTAAAATCGTAAAAGAAGGATGAAAGCTTTATGTTCTGCTAATTTACTTGCAGATTTCTCAGAGGTTTTTCGTGTCGGGCTTTACCGAAAGTTGTAGTGGGTGCTACATCTCAATCAATACAAGAAGCACGTGCAACAGCGTTTTTGCATCTAAAAGATGAGGCCGCCCATATACCTCCACCTCCAGGTAATGTATAATTTGATATACCCTGAAATTTCAAAATTATTAGCCTTTTTTTAAATTAATGCTACTGTATCATTATAGTTTCTTTAATAACCACCATGATAAATTAGTGCACATAAAAGTTAATTTGATGGTTGTCTACAGGTTGCCACTTGTGTGTCTGATAAGAAAAGTAATTAGTGGTAATCAGTCCTTCTTTGGTACCATTCAATCAGATAGTGTGTAACCGTAGTAGGCTACATACTCAAACACTTGAAAAATAGCTACTATTTAACCAAATTGTTTATAACCGTATTATGGTTCTCAAGCACTAGAAACTGAATATTGCAACTTATCATATCAGTGTACACATTGACTCTCTGAGCCAAAAGCTAACAATGGTTTACAAGGTTTCTCGATTTACTAATAGAATATTTTTTAATAATACTATACCATAAACGACGTTTGTTAAACATTTAAATCTTTACTGATATGCGTCTATAGCTGATTTTGCCATTATTCTTTGTGAAGTTGATTATATAGGTTGTTGAACAAGGGGCGTGTGATAGCTGTCTCCATAAACTCAGCAGAGCCGACCAACGACACAACTGTGAATACTGATCAAAAAGTTCGTTGTACCACCGAATAGAGAGCAGTTGTCTCCTTAAACTCGACAGAGGCAACCAAGGACACATTGTTTATTAAATAAATTTCCACGCAGTTTTTGGCAACTGATGTTTCACTCACTTTGATTCAAATTACAACTTCATAAAACTATATGAAGATGAATTGACGCACAAGCTGTTGCCTTTCTTCTATACTTTCTTTTTTTAAAGCATTGCAATATATCAACTCCAAAACCTTTTTGGATTTAAGTTTTCACTAAATATAATATTAAAAAGAGTGACCTCATTTCGTGATTCATTTTAGGTAAGGAGATTAATAATAAAAGGTTTGGAATTTGTTGGGTACACGGTTAGCTAAGAGAGTGTCTGTAAATGTATTTTTTAGAACTTCAATAAAGAACACTCCTTATTGTGATTTTTTTATATTAACTAAATTCTAATACGAATGTGATGCATTTTTGTCTATTTCAGGTTTTCTTGTGCTATTGGGTGTCATAAGGGAGCGTAATGATGTTGAAACGGTTAGTAGCCTTATGCTTTTTGTAATTGTTTTGTACAGAGTAGTTTTTATGGTTCACTTCAAAGAATAAGATATATGTTACCATGTTTTATAGATGGAGTACACATTGTGTTACAATTCAATGCATCTTAAAAGCTAAAAATTTACTGACTTAGTTGAGCAACCACTTCTGCATAACATGTAGAGTTAATCATGACTAGATGTTCATGAATGTCAAAAACAACATATGTTGAGCAAGTAAAAGCATGCTTATATGTAAACAATTGTATGGTTCTGGTTTTTGGTAAATGCGATGTATTTGCTTAGTAATTATGTCCGTTGTGAAGATGCAAACGTCATTTTACTTGATTATGTAGATTGCTCTTACCTTTGGATAACACCTACATTATTAATGTGTTAATGAACTTAAGAAGATGTGCATAACCAAATAGATTCAAAATTGACTATACTAGACCTATTAAGTAAGGCGAGTTATGGCTGGTAAAATGAGTTTAAAAGTGGCCTATGTATAATTATAGATAAATAGGGCCGTTTGTAAGTGAAAACGGTTTGAATGAGTCATGCGGTTTGACAAGTATAGGATTTCATGTGGTCCTCGGGTTTATCTGTTTCTAATAAAACTTATGCTTCATAAGCTTTAATCACTTCATCGGCTATGTCTTAAAATATCCTGGTAAATCTGTGTACGTGAAACAAGAGTTCCTTTGAACTATAGTATGTAAAAAAACGATTAGGGATATTTTAGCAATTCTCTCCCTTTAGCCTTTTAAAAGATAGCTGCACAATAAGTCGATGAATTTTGTTATCTATGCTCAAATTAGGTGTAGTGCGTGATAAGATTGTTCACTTAAAATATTCTGGATTATCAGAAAGGAGAGAAGTAAAGTGGAAAACGATTCAATATACTCTCCATCACTATATGACATCAAGCATGTTGAGCTCATTCTTTTTGGTGTATTCAACAATAAAAAAAAATAAAAAAAAATAAAAAATTGCTACATACGAACCAAAGGTATTCGCAGAAATGATAGGAAACATTGAGCAATTCTAAACATGATTGAGCTATGGGCGGGTGTACCCTTATGCGACCTTGGGAACCAGCGTGCCTTTGTTTTAATACAATTATGATTTTAGCTTTCCAACTTATGAATTCTTTTTTATTAGTGGTACATTGTATATTTAACCATACAAGTCACTATGTGCCCCTCAGTCAATTTATAACAAGTTGATGATGAGGTTTCTTATGCGGTTTTGTGAAAATGGTTATTGCTACTTGGTGCAGTAAAAACTTGCTGCATCACACCTGGTATCATGCAAGGGTTTCATTGTTTTTTCTTATCTTCGATGTTAATGACAAACCCCCTGACGATGTTCCTCCTACTTTTACCCATGGAATATAAAAACTGGTAAAAATTTCGTTTTTATATATCATATGTACAAAAAACCAAAAGATACGCAAGTAATTATTTCTACAAGTTTTGGTGGTCGTGGTTTATGTTTGGTTTAAGCATACATGTATTCTTGATATCACCATCTGAAAAGAAATTATTACGTCAACTTTGTGAGTTGGCCAACCAAAAGAATATACAACAAAGAGAACTATACGAACTGTCATGAGTTTTGAATTTGTGCTAATGTCTTGGAATAATTATCTTATATAGTTTGTAGGAAACCTTTAAACTAATAGCATAACACTCTATAACAGTTACACAACCACTTGGGCTTGAACACTTGGTAATGGTGAACATTGCACACATCTAAATTGTAATGCTGATGACGTATGTTGATTAATCTTGCTAAACTATCTTTGTTTTATTGATTTTTTTTTCCATACATATTATGTTTAGCTTCTTTATCATTTATCACCATTTCCATCATCTTTAACCACCAATAACTATGAATTGTCCACGAATGACTTTTACCATAACACAATGTAGAAAAATACTTTGTCCTTTGTGTTTGAGTAGTTGGTCAATGGAACAAGGTTGTTACGAAATCGTAACAACTACCTACTTTCAACATTAGCAACTGTATTGAGTTACTTTATTTATTTGATACTTAATGGACTTTTTATGATGTACTCCCTCCGTCCCTTATTAAATGTCCTGTTTAAATTTTCAAAGTCTTTCTTTCTCAACTTTGACCTTAAATAATTTTGTTTGTGTAATATAATATTTGATACAAAACATATGAATAAATTAAGTTTTAAATGTATTTTCATTGCGTATAATTTTTATCAAATACTATATAACACAAGTAAAAATATTCAAGGTCAAAGTTGATAAATGAAGACTTGAAAAGTCAAACATGGTCATTTAATAAGGGACAGAGGGAGTATTATTTATAGTTTGGAAACTCCTACACCTAGAGTTGTGCCTACAATTAATTTCTCCCATGGAAATAAGACGATCAATTCCTTGAATTCTGCCCGCAGTTAAGTTCAGAGAAAACACAAAGAAGTGGCAACTTATTTATAGTATAAGGAAGAGCCGTGTCAAAGCTCAGGTCAAAAAGTGATTAATCTACTCTTTGAGGTACAGATAGGTTTTTTTTTTTTTTTTTTTTTTTTTTTTTTTTTTTTTTTTTTTTTTAATGTATCCTTATTTTTCTATTGGTTATGCATGGTAATATTCAGAGATGGTAATTTTCACGCATTTTAACTTTAACGGGTCAGGTGGGTTAAGTTTACGGGTTTGAGTTAAACACGGACGGGTTACACATGTTAAAACTGAAATGGGGTGTTTTGATATAGTGTTTATGATCATATGTTGCACATAAATATACAGAGGTTGCAAATTTTACCTATTTTACTATAACGGGTCAAATAAGTGAAAAGTCGTTGGACTAGACATATTAAAACTCAATTGGAGTGTAGTAATATAGTGTTTATAATCATATGCTTCCCATTATTTAAAATGGATTGTTTTTGTGGTTTGGCCCAACTTGACCTCATTAAATCGTGGTTATAAAAAGATGAACATTGAGCAATTTATCTTTTGTAGTGTTATGATCATATCTTAATCTTTTATTATATCGGTCAAGGAAATTCTTTACTTCAGAGCAAATAAATGAAACATATAGCAAGTCATAATGAGTTTTCCAACTTATAGTGACATTGTGTCTATTTCTAAAGTAATAAGGTTAATTTGTGTATGCAGTTCATGCATAATGTTAGAGACAAAAAAGAGCTTCTCTGTTTGATAAAGGAAAAATGTAGACGATATTGTTGTCATTGTCTTAATGCATGTCCAATAATCATGCCATATATACACGTATACATACATATGCATATGTATGCATGTCTATGTGATCACGACATGTACATCTTATGTTATCGTTTAGGTCATCCCATACTGGAGGTCAGATTTGGAAGTGGGGAAAAACAATTTAGAAGTGTCCATCAATGTTTACGATGAACTAAAACAATATTTTCAGGGAACTGAATTGCAACGTGACATGTTGGATGTTGAGTGACATGGCTAAGAGTATAGAAGTGGCTCGAAATTGTTATGTGTTAAGCAACATGAAACCGAAAGAGTAAGAGAGTGATCATTAAAAGGACAAAGCTCACCGATCCTCATCTTGCACACTTGCTACGAAATCTTTAGACTCTAAGATGTAAGTGTGCTAACTTTATCTTTGGATAGCAAAGACAATTATTTTGTGACTAAAATGTTTGATTTTAAATGTAAAGGAAGTGATATGCTATTTAACATATACTAGCATTTTCATTTGTTGGAACACTATGTAAGAGCAAATAACAGACTTAGCTTAGGACTATCTGTGTGTGACTTGGACCACATGTCCTTGCGTGTGCAATATACCAGTATAATAAAAAATTTCTTTTTTTGATGGATTAGAGTTATGTAGCTATATGTGAACCCGATCATCCATCAATGTAGAAATCCCTTTATAAATAAACTTTCAAACTAACTACTCCGTTTTAGGTTCAAATTAATTACTCCGTTTTAGGTTCAAAAGAAATATGAGACCATAGCTCTATATTGTTGACTGTTAAATTAGTCATATGACAAACACGAGTGAGGATATTTAGATTGATATTTACAAACCAATGTGTCTCCTTTGAAATACATATCCTGAGAAAAGCCGTTAGTGCGACTTATGTCAAAACCACGTGCGCGCATGCGGATATAAAGAAACAGAAAAATAAATATTTAAGATCTTGAAAACACAATTTGGATTAAGAATCAGTCATTCCAAGAAGATATTGCCACCTCAGCTCCATTTGACACAATGACATGAATTTGATCGTTATTTTTATATGTACAATATAATCCTATGTAATTTAACTTAAACACACAATACATTATACTAATACTTAATTAAATTTTTATGACAAAACCCCGTGCGTGCACGGGTATTATAACTAGTTTAAGAAATAACAAATTATATTAATATAAATACGAACCGGTAATATTAGGGAGGCAAGAAAACATTAAAATATCTCATAAATATTTATATTTATAAACCGAAACATGAGTTACTTCAATTAAAGAAAACAAGAGTTTACTTGTATACAAATACGTTAACTTATATAGGTTATGTTTGGCAAAAGTAGCTGTGAGCAGTAGCATTGAGCAGTAGCAGTGAGCAGTAGCTGTGAGCTGTGAGCAGTAGCCAAAAAAGCTCACAGCTTCATAAAGAAGCATTGAGAAAATGAGCTTTCCTAAAAAATAGCAAAGCCCACAGCTCTCATGCCAAACAAACATCAAAAATAAAAAAGCTCATTCTCACCGCTCATTACCCCAAAAAGCTCCAAAAAAGCTCCGCGCCAAACATAGCCATAATTATATGAAATATATACTTTATGTTATACGTATTGCAATTTTTATTTACATTTTGTTGAACAAATTCAAAAGAACCTAATAAGTTCATTACTCTCTAAAACCTAGGGTTTATTTGTGAGTATCATATACAACCGTCGCTCCTAAAAATATTACTACCTCCGTCTCAAATTTATTGTCCCCTATTGACTTTTTCGGTCTTTCTTTCTCAACTTTGACTATAAATATTTTTGTTTGTGTTATATAATTTTTGATAATAGTTATACTAAATGAAAATACGTTTTAAACTCATTCCGTTCATATATTTTGTATCAAGTATTATGTAATATAAACAAAAATACTTAAGGTCAAAGTTGAAAAGTAAAGACCGAAAAAGTCAATAGGGGACAATAAATTTGAGACGGAGGGAGTATTAGTTTCGTAGCTTCAACTTTATCTATCTTACCTATGATTTGTCAGCAACCATCATTCAGTCGGATGACCAAAATTCATTTTTTTTTTCAACATCACTTTACTTTATGGAAACATTTGAAGAACGCTTTACGGTCCATCAATTTCGACCGGAAGCGGCATTTTTTTACCGAACGTGTTATTGTCAACACTCGTTTAATTTATTTAGTTTTAAACATTGATCTATTTTTAATGACAAATTTTCGCTATTTAATGGGTGTTGGCCTTTGTCTAAAACAATACGATATTTATCTTGTGTTATATTATTTTGTACAATGCGCTTCTGTTTTGTATTACTTAATTTTTTTATTCATGACAAAGTTATTGTGCTTAATTGGCTTGTACAACAGGCTTTTATTTTTGTGTTGTTAAGTTTGTATTTTTGAAATGTCCGAGTGCATTTAGTGAAGAGAAAGTTATCCATCCATTAAATGTAGTATATATATAGGCTTTAATATTTTTTTGTTTATGAGTAGTAATCTGTAATACATGAATGCATATATATTACAGTAATATTTTATGTCTTTTGAATTACGGTATGATAAAATTAATATTGTGAGCAAAATCGTAATTCATATAAATTCAAATGGTAAAGTTAAAGTGCGAAAATTAAAAAAAAAAAATGTATCACTATTTTGTAAATATTAAAGTAATGTTTTCATTGCTTCTGTATTACAGAATACTAGAATTAATATTATGAGTGAAATTAGAATTCATATAAATTCAAATGGTAAAGCTAAAGTGCGAAAATTAAAAATAATTGTATCGCTTTTTATATAGTAACATAAAACGTAAATTTGAAAATCTGTACTTTGAAAAAATCCAAATTATACCATTTAAGAAAACTCGATTTCATCAAAATGGCAAAATTGAGCTTCCTGATTAGCTAACAAAAGTCTAAATTGGAAATCAGTTAACAATAAATCAAATTTATTTTATTATATAAAAAGCGAAAATATATCATGGCCTTAGCAGCTTTTTTTTTTCTACTTTTAAAGTCAAATATAAAATAACGTTATATTCAGATTGGTTATTAGAATTTATAATCAAGCTCAAAACTCTTAAAAAGGGGCTTCAAACTTTTTCAAAAAAATACCCAAGTTTAAAAACTATAGATTGCATAAATTTTTAGGTAAATTTTAAAATTCAGCAAATACCTCATGTACTTCAAACTTTTTCAAATTATTATTATTATTATTATTATTATTATTATTATTATTATTATTATTATTTGACTGTAATACTAGAATCTCCGTATACAGGGTCATAAATTGCAAGCTGAAGCACATGTTATTAAGATATGTGATTAAATTCACGAGATCTAGATTTCAATTATTTTTAAATCAATAAATTTTATTATTATAAAATTAAATAAACAACTAAAACCACATGTACGCACGGAATTATAATACATGTAAACACAAATATTCACTAAAATCTCAAAATTTTGTGCTTACATATGACTCTAGAATTAGTATTATATCTCTACCACATATAAAGCGTAAATGTTTATGCTTAAATCTTAAAAAACTAAAAAATGGATAATGTTTAATCCCCAAAATATCATTTTAAAATTTTAAATTTCTACATTTTATATCTAATCCTAACATAATAATTTTTAAAAATTCATTCACAAACTCTAATTTATAAGACAACATATTACAACTTCTTTTCATTGTTATGTTATATAATTGATGAAACTGAATAACTGCAATATCACAATTATAAAAATTTGTCGCTATAAAATTGCATTGCTATTAATAGGCACTCGTCTTGTACAACTTAAAAGGAAAAAATAGATGTTCTTGATGAAACAAAAGTAAAAACACGAAATAAAGGATAAATTTGTTTATAATTAATATCAAAATAAATGAGAAAAGAACAATTTAATTAAATCAGTAGTATAAAAAATTACACTCACACTATCTATTTGTCCATAAAAAGTGTTGGACTATACTTTTGGATAATACGAAAATCCAAATATTGTAGTTTAATTTCATTACTTTTAATGTGAATATGGATATTGACCTTTTGAGTAACCCTAGTGAGATCGCTGCCCCCAAACTTATGAAGAAATTGGCAGACAGGCATTTCACACGTGTTGCCCAAACAGTTGAATCCACCTTCCATTTATCCCCTAGACAGATGGCTTTATGGAACTCACTAAAAGAGGATTACACGTCAGATTGGCTTAGGGTGGCATCGATATCCGGATTGGGACAAACTATGAATGTCAGGACTTACCGATGTGTGTTGTGTTATCGGTTGGGTGTTCCTCTTTTTACTGTCCAGATGCCATGTTCAGCTTGTTCTAAGGTTTTTTCTGGTGATATTTTTGGGGATCATGCTGTATCGTGCGCATGTATAGTTGGTATTAAACATCGGCATAATGTTGTGCGTGATGTTCTCGTTGATATATGTTCTCGGTCTGGAGTTTCAGTTCGTAAGGAGGTGGATATTGGGCTTCATGGAGAGAGGGACAAAACCTTACGTCCAGCCGATATGTTACTATACTCTTGGGATGGTGGCCTTGATGTTTGTGTTGATCTTACAGGATCGTCACCTTTGACGCGTTCGTGTATGGTTGATTTTATGCCCGGTCGGGCAGTTATTGAAGCCGCACAACGTAAACGTGTCAAGTACGCGGCTAAATGCGCTGATATCGGATATGGGTTCCTCCCCTTTTCATTCGCTTCTTTTGGAGAACTTGAAAAGGATGCAGTGACCTTATTAAAGCGTATTCGACGATTCTCTATGACCCAAGACATTGGAGCACGTGCTGCTCTACATATTTTTAGTAGGATTGGTTTTGCTATAGCTAGAGGTGTGGGAGCTCAGTTAGTCTCTCGGCTCCCCACTAATTTCTTGTAAAATCCTATTTGTTTTTCAATAAAGTGATGTTTAAAAAAAAAAAAATTAATAATAATAATAATAATAATAATAATAATAATAATAATAATAATAATAATAATAATAATAATAATAAATAAATAAATAAAAAGGGGCACAAACACACACAAACGATTTTTTACTTTTAAATCACACTATTAACACCAAACAAACGTAATAAATACATATGTACAAATTGACAAAATCATATTTTGTTGAAAACTATATATTGTCACCTATATGCTATAGTATTGTGATAACATTACATAAATAAATAGATAAATGTTGTTCAAACATATTAGAAGATAAATGGGAAGTATACGATATGATATTATTTATATTGGTAATGAAGTACAATACTGTTTTTATTCTAACATTTAATCTTAATAATAAAAACCGGGCTCTGAATTTGAGAAGGATTCTAACTTCAAAGTACAACCTTTGCCTTTACATATACCATGTGTATCCTTAAAAAGCCCAACAAGAACATCACAAGCATTATTTTATAATCACAACGTGCAACTCTTATTAGGGTTCTTTCAATCCCATGCTACAAGAAAAAGAAGAAGAAGGTGACGGTGATAGTCACAACCCTATGAACAAGAAACAAAAGCTACATGAAACCAATATGGATGAGATCTCTGATCTACCCGACCCAATCGTCCACCAAATCATGTCCTGCCTTAATGTCTCAGAAATCACAAGGATTTCGACCTTGTCAAAAAGATTCTTTACGATATGGAGCTCGTATCTTGTCATTGTTTTCGATGAAATGATGTTTGCTCGAACGCTTCAAGGTAGGTTAAGGGAAGACACCATAAAAGATCGTTTTCTTGATCACATTTATAATTCGGTTCTTAGACGTAGAATCGATAGGGTTTTATCTGAATTTAGGGTTAAAGCTAATCTGAGCGGGACATTTACTGATAATAGATTGGATTCAGTTATCGCGATTGTCCTTGTTAATGGGGCTAGATGCATGGATCTTGATTTTGGTCAGTCAGCACGGTACTGTTTGCCGATTGCATTTGCTTCGAATGTGATTAATGTTTTGAGATTTACCGGGTTTACACTGGAGCTAAGTAACATAATTCAAGGTTGTCCTTCATTAAGAGTTGTGTCTATAAAGTCATGTGTGATTTTACAAAACGTCGATTTTTCTAGCCAAACCCTTACGGAAATCGAGTTTGATATGTGTGAGTTTAGTTCTATTAAGATCAATGCTCCGAATCTTCACTCGTTTTCCTATGTGGGTATGGGGTTAATTAACCCTCAACCTTGCTCGATAGATGTTTCACAATGCCAAAACCTTGCGTATATGTCATTAACAAATGTGGTAAATGGAGACTGGATTGAAGATCTTGTTTATAGTTTGAGTAACCTTGAAACGTTGATTCTTGTTAGATGCCAAAATACGGGAAGGATTAAAGTTTGGAATGGGAAGTTGGAAAGATTTGAGGTTGTTGATTGCCCTGTACTAGCCTCTATCGAGCTCAGTGCGAAATCACTTGAATCTTTTAGGTATAAAGGGGTTAATAGTAGAAATTGCGACATTAGTTTTATTGCCTCGAAGCTCATAAAAGATCTGTCTATAGAGGGTTTAGTAATTACTGACGAATGGTTAGAGTCACATATTGCTAAACTGCATTGTCTCGAGACTCTAAGGCTCAAGAGATGTGATTCTCTGATCAACATCAAGGTTTATCATGAAACCCTTCGAATTTTGGAGTTACACAAGTGCTTGCATTTGGTAGAAGCTGATATTGATACACCACAACTCGTCACTTTCGAGTATCATGGGGAGCTCATTAAGTTTTGCAAGATGGTTTCTGGAAGTGATTGCGCTGCAACTTTAGATATGGAATCATGGGGTCCGTACAACAATGGTCACTTCTATGGATTGAGGGATTTGCTCTCATACTTTGGCCACTTCAAGCTTTTAAAAATTATTTGCAGCAATCAAAAGGTATACTCTAATTGATTCTTCTTCTTCATCACCATTTTCTAATTTTTTTCTTTCTTTCCTGTTCATGAGCTAAGAAATTAATCTCTTGTCTTCATAAAGATGCATGAAAGACTTTTATCTTAATAAAAATCGTCACTATGAAGACTTATTAATTCTACACATCTTTTTAAGCATGGTTACGGACTTTCTACCGGAAATTTTGTACTGGTAGTATATAGCAACCGTTGTTATCACATTGATTCAATTTGATAATTATATATATTTGTCTTATTTGCATTTATACACCTTAGCTCGTAACATGAAAAAAATATTAAAAAACAATACACAGTGTGCGTACTTCGATATATATACACCTTAGCATGTAGTAACATATTTCGATAAATGAACCAGTTAGATGCCTTCTCCATATCATAACTTAGTCTTCAAGCTTTACGCAAATGGTTTAATTTCTTTTTAATTATATAATAAAAACATGCACTTGCATTAATTCAGCCATTAGAAACAACTCGTTTGATACACATTGATAATCTTGAGAATGTTGTATAGCTAAGGGGGCTTTTTTTTATGTGCATGTGTGATTTAGCAATTGATGATACCTGAAAAGCTGAGGGATACTTTTGTTCCACCAATGTTTGATCTGCAACACTTGGATATACAAATAGAAACATTACACAAGATCGACACAGATCTGGTGGATAGCTTGCTATGGCTTTCACCTCTTCCAAGGACTATTCGTATATCTTCTGGTTCTCGTTCTGCTTTGTTCCTCCAAATGGTTATAGAGGTATCATATTCATTGCCTGATTATATCTTTAGTTATAGTCGAACATGATGCTTTGTTACAAGTCAATCGCCGTTTTTGTAAAACACAAATATTAGAGTTTTTATGACTAGTACAGTTTGGAATTTAAGGGTCTTATTATACAAATAAACCAAAGAACGTCATAGTATTTGGGTATGAAATTTTTGTTAGTTGTTAAAATTTTTTCTGAGTGATCATTAATGATTTTTTGATACACAAAAACTTAACTTCTTCTTGCAAGCTCCTTACAGTTTTTATAGTTAGTCACAAAAAAGGCTGAGGTTAAAAAAAAAAATACATTTTTAATTTTTAATTTTTTTTTTGATAAATTACAAAAATAAAATATAAAATGTATAGTATACCACCCTACACTATTGCAAATCATAGAATCTTCGCTTGAACATTTAATCTTGATCATGTTGACTATTTTCCCTATTTTTTTTTTAACAACCTGTTATTTAATAGGAGAACATAAAATGTGATGGTTAGTATTCTCATTCACACATTTTTTGGTACATAAATTTACATATCATTTACTCTTTATGTTACAAACAAGCAGTTTGCGTACTATGACATGATTGAAGGGGAAGAAGATAAGAACCCGTTTTGCTGCATAAATAAACCTATAAAATGCTGGAGGCATAATCTTAAGATGGTGAAGGTTCGAAGCAATGATGTCTATTCGAAAAATGGATCCATGGAACTGCAGAAATATTTTACTACACGTGCGAAAATGTTGGATTGTTTTGCTTCAGCACAGGTCTTGATTGAGGATGACGAGTGGAACATGTGGATCAATTTTCATAAAGTTTGAAGTTTTTCCTATTCATTTAGGAATGTTGCGTCCCAGAGATGTTTTTTATTCGGCTTTATTTCCCTTATGATGTTGTGAACTTTTTGACATTTAATTTCGAGACTAGTTTGAGATAAAAGATCTGTTATCTCCTAAAGAAAAAAGCATACAGATAATATGCTTGTAACTTTCTTAATTAGTAGCAAAAGGGATGTAATAAAAAGTTATTATCTAGCAAGATGCTAGGAGTATTATGTGATTTACTTGAGCCTATCATGAATGAACCTTGTGATTCTCTTCATGCATTTATCAAGTTAACCTCAAAATGCTATCTACCTCTTTAATGAGGATTCAAACATATTTTGATTATTATTTTGTTATTTTGTTTAATGATGACGCGATAGTTGTTTGGCTGAGAACTTAATCCTTTTGAGGTTTACCTCGATCGGCTAGGTTAGCTCGTGATCCGATTAACCTTCATAATAAAATTGCAAAGAGAATATATATTCAAGTAGCAAAGGAGGTGATTTTGTTTGTTTCGTAGTTACATATGTTTGTCAATTATTTATGTTTTGGTGCCCATATAAAATTTGCTTGTGCCAAGTCACTTGTAACGCGATGTCACTATATGTGTTTTGTTTCTACAATACGTTAACTGTTTTTGTTTTTGTTTGATGGGCTCATTTGGTCTTGTTGCCCGGTACATTCGGCATGTTGACCAGTACATTCGGTCTTGTTGCCCGTTTAAATCCATAAACTTATCTTGTCCAAGTCACTTAACTTCCTTAACGAGGTTTCCGGTTGGCTCTTCCACAACAAGAATCAATCATTAAACTGATTTCCTATGGTGATAACCGGTAAATCGCTAGTTAGGCTTTTCTTGAGGCTCAAAACATTTTAACCATTAAATTCCAAGAGCACCAAGGATCGATTTAGGCATCAAGAATCGATTTAAGAAGGGAAAGGCTTCCTCCATAAGATACATCAACTAGTCTTGACATAATGCATCAAGATTTTACTAGTGACAAGAGCATCAAGATACATCACGGATTCACGGATGTAGTGACAAAAATAATACTAGTAATCGATTCTTGATGCTCCATAAGTGAGAAAAAGTAGGTCTCAAGAGCATCAAGAATCGATTTAAAAAGGGAAGTCTTCCTCCATAAGATACATCAGTCTTGGCTTTCGATGAGATGAGAAGTTTGCTGAATTAGTCAATAATTGGCTTCCAATGCAACTTTTTCATAGTATCTCCAATGAGGAGGCCAAAAGGCAGGTACATGGGGCTATAGGAGATTGAAAGGTTGATAAGAAAGCTAAGCACCAAGCCTGTTGGTATCCATATTAGAGCCACCCACGCCAAAGAGTTTTACATTTTGGAGAAGTCGAATTATATATACTGCAAAGATTGCCACTACTGCAGGGTGTTCAGAAAGAGGAGCTGAGCACTGAGATAAGGATATCCATCTCTACAAATTACAAGTGATACATAACAATATGACATATCCATTTTAGTATAATAAGTAAAGTTAACTTTTTTAGCATCGAAAGCTTCCACAAAAAATGAAAAAAGTAAAACAACAATGGTTACTTAAGCCACATAACCTGCTCACCCAACTCATGAACATAACATCTGAATGCAAGTGATAAAGAAATGCAAATAATGATAGCAGTTCACACGAATCTGACTGTTGACAAGTATGCATCAAAAACTAGGTGCGAAAAATTACTCTGTAAAATACAAAAATCTTGCCAATATAACGTCTTAGTATCCACTAGTAATGTGAATAAACTGATTACACTCGAGAAGAGAAAAAGCTTAATCTTGATTGTCTTGTTCCCGCCCATTTTCATGGTCTTCTTCTCTTGCTCCATAATCAACCCACGGTAACATTGACTCAAACAAAACTGCCAATGCATTTCTGTTTGCAACTTCACGAGGAGGAGGACGTGCAACACCACCGCCAACATTTTCTTGGTTGTCAGCACCACCAGCATTATGCATATCTACCAGCCTCGGATCAATCATAAAATTTTGCAAATTCTCAGGAGGCATAGTCGGTGTTGAATCCGAAAAATCAGATACCATCAAGTGCGAATACCTGCAAAAAAAATCATGATCTTAATCTTAACTTTTTGATCATATGCCAACTATAATCTTTTCGTTGAGTAAATTACATAATTGGTTAGAAAAATGCGGAACTGGTCACTCGCCAGTACTAATTACAGATATGTTCCGAGAAAGACTGCTTGCTTTCAGATTGGTACCTCACCCTTTACCCTTTTAGGGACCAAAGCAAGTGACCAATGAGCAAACCAGATGAACCATATACACTTTTTACTTATTCCCTTCTTAACGTATTAATGATACAATAATAATAATAATAATAAAGCATACTCACTCGTTCTTTTCGGATGGAAATGCTTCTTTTCTGACACAAGCCCAATCCCGGGCTTCACTTTGACTAGTTTCCATTTTTTCAATAACTGATAAAGCTGTATCCTTAAGAAAGTTATGAAGCTCAGGGAGTCTCCACACAATATAACTCCTTTCAACGTATATATTGATCAAATGATCCAACGATTCACTTCCTGTTTGATCTTTTCCAAAGAAACTATGGTTGGTTATCTTCGTCCATACTTGTTCTTTTAGAGGAACTTTAGCCACCAACTTCTTTACAACTGAAGGATGAAGCATTAAAGCCTGTTTCATGAGGTCACTTGAAGTGGATTTAGTTTCGCTTGTTTCTTCACGTTCAAGATAAAACCGACAAATTGCAAGAGAATATGAAAAGTTTGGAAATAACCACAGAGAATTATCTGTATTATATTCTTCAGAAAACCGTTCTAACCATTTGTACTCCTCTGCTCTTAAAGCGAAATAGTCAATGCAGAATAAAGCACCCATTGGATCATCTGAATCAAGAGAGATGAGCAGTTTGCATATTTCGAGAGCAGAGCGATGGCACCCACGTCTATCCATGTTTTTCATGTGAGCAAATAGTGAAGTGAATAGTGGCTTGTTTGTGTCATGTGTATACTTGAGTTGACAATTACCCTGTAAGGGATTAAATGAATGATGCCATGCACACTCTAAGGCGTATAGAGATTTTGCAGTTGCATCTGCTGACATCTGAGGTTCACCAGAAAACTTGAAGTAATCGGCCAACGTTATGAGGGAATCTATATGATAAGGATGGTGTTGCAAGAGACTTGCTATGCCATTGAGATCGTGTGTTGCTTGTGCTTGTTCAAATAGTCTTTGAGCCATGCTGTAGGTAGAAGAAGGTGCGTACCTAAAAGAAGGGAGGTCAAAAGGAAGGTTAGACTGGCCGACAGAATGGAAAACCTATATAACCCCAATAAGTATATATATGCAAAAAAAACAAAAATAAAACTTGCCACATTCTTTTTTATTCCATGAGTGAAACAGATGTACCCTCAAGTTCAAATATCATAAAGATTTTTTGTCTTTCCTCAATAAATCCCTATTAGACATGGTTTGATAGTTTGATCCATGCAAAACAACCTGTCAAGTATTTTACCAAGGCACGTCTTTATAGATTAATCAAACCGATTATTAGCATAAGCTAATACAGATACCAAAAGTATTTCATATTGAATCTACTGAAAAAGTAGAGCAATAACAACCAAAAAGGAAATTGAATATCATCTTGACCCATTTTTAACCAATGGGTCTAAACTGCCACATCTATCACTTCACTGAAAAGCAGTCTGGGAAAAATCAGATACTAAGCCTTATAGACTATAAAAACCCTGGATATGACATAGTCTACTCTAAATTATGTGATGACATAACATAAGGATGATGTTAAGACACGTTGACAGTTATTGATGCCCAGGCAGGGATGAAGGTCCTGTGAAAGAACTTAAAGGCTGCATGTGATTCAGAAATAAATTATCTATATCTAGTATTTTTATTTATAAAAATGATACACCAACATTACCGTATTGTGCTATTCAGAAGAATTACTCATGAAGTTGCAAATAAGATAAGTACCAATGAAGCATTTTTGAGAATTTGCAACATGAAAAAGGAAGGTTAACTAACTGTGAACAGGGGAAGGTGTGAGAGGGATGCTACTATTGCTAAAACTTTTTTCAACTAAAGTTTAAAATGGTTTTTTTCTTATAATCACTATTATCTGTTTATTTAGAGTAAACTGCAAAAAATTATCCATGTGGTTAGTTCATTTTGACAGCAAATGTCAGAAACTTTTGGGATGATTTTTGCAGAAAGTTTGGCGAATGTTTTGCAAAAACCATCACTTCAGGGATGTAAAGTGTTAGACAATTGGCCTCCTAGGGCTGACGGTTGCCAATAGTTTCCGACAGGGGTGATTACTGTCAAAATGAATAAACACAGGGATATTTTTTGTAGTTTACTAAATTTATTTATTACACTTGTCTCATACTTCATTACCATGTAAACCCTGCATTTTAACTTAGGCATTGGTGGCACATAAACTATCTATTTTTCCTTTCTGTTTGTTACTGATTTCTCTGTTCCTGTTTATGTGTTCGTCCTTCATCGTTTTTATCCACTTTACTTTCCTTGGGTCATGGAGGGCATCCTAAACCATCGAAAATTCTCATCCTCACCTACCTACCTTATAGTGATACTTACGACACCACATAACATTGTCAATCAAAGACTAAAACAAGACATTGACTGTTCAAGGAGGCAAAAGAAGTTTATCTCAAAACTGGCATACCTAATCGTAACAAAATTGTAACGTTCATATGTGAAAATAAAGCTTTAACATCTTTGCAAACTAAGCCAGTTATAAACTGCAAAGAGTGAATGGAGCTAAAATTCTTGGTTTGATAAATGATAGTGTAACACAGGAAGTGTCCATTGAGTAGGAAGTACAAATTAGCATTGACATCAAATGGATAAACACACTTATGAAGAAATAGTTAACATAACTTGATTAAAATCAAATAAAGAATATAAGAAATAAAACTCACCTAAAATAGTAGCATCCACCTTTGTTTTCAAGAAGCTCCATGGATAAAGATCCATCCCATCGAGGCCAATGTTCTGAAGGTGAAACTGTAATTGTCTTCTTGTGTGGGTGAAAAACACGCCTCCCTTGTCTCTGTCTAGAACTTCCTGCTTGATTACTTTTTTCAACTGAATCAACTACTTTTGAACCAAATATTCTCCGCAGTTCATTATCTGCGTTAAGAAATCTTGGATCCACTTGCAATATGTTTCCTTTCACTGGTCTATCACGACCGCCATTCACAACATCTGATTTCTTTTCACCTAAAGATAATTCCTCTAATATGGCATCTAAGGAGTTTGCATCGTTTGTACTTGAAGATAACTCCTTGTTTTTCTTCTTATTCTTCTTTTTCTTGGATTTTTTGTTGGACGATGAGACGGTGGCACCAGCATTTTTCTTATTGTGGAGGGTGTTGTCTTCGTTTTTTACATTAGTGGATGTATCAACATCATTCAAGTCACTCTCCTGCAATTAATCATAAAAGTTTATAAAATCTTATAAGTTTGCCAGTATGAACAAATGATACATTCACTTGCAAAAGAGTAAGTATAACAAATAAAGCATAAATCCACCAAAAAAAGCTAAAGGTAAAGCACATGGAAAAGATAAGTTCGTAAAAGAATTTGTACGCTAATATGGATGTGTGCCCGTTTTCATGGATTTATTCTGTTCATGTAGAATAAAATAGTTTGTCTCAATAAATTAATTCCAGTATATAGCTCTTTTCCTAACCGGTCATTTTATGCACAAATCCGTATAGACAATTAATTGTAATCTTCAAGATCATTTTAAAGCTATGATACTTTTCTCTCGTGTTATGTTTATTTTTCTTCAATGTCCGCTATAACGAATCTAATTGTTTCTGCACTGCACCAAGTATGCAGAACAATGTTATTATAGATTATATTTTACACATCCAAATCAATGATATTCTTGTATGTCCAAAACCATAATGACATCATAGATAAGAATACAATATCATAGTCAACGAGCAAGGTAAAACCTTTCAAATTCTATGTTTGATGAGTATTATAACCAGTTTAAGAGAAACAAAGATACTGTGCAAGGTAAAACCTATACTCCGTGTTTTGCATAAAACCGATTACTCAAGTTAGTAAAAGCTGAAATCGAATCCAGGAGCGTTGGGGATTGCTTATCTTCAAGTAGATAAGCAGTTTGGAGTGTCTGAAGAAAAAACAAACCACTTCTGCATATTGCAATGTTTACCCTCATATCTAAGCTAAAAACCTTAACATATGCATAGGCTGCATCGTTATCTCTTAATCTACTTAACAGTATACACAAGAGATAATCAAAATGTATCGAACTTGGCCCATACATCTTTAGTGTGTATCAAACTATTTTTTTCCCTATTAAATGTTAAACTATTGAATAGTTCTATTGTGTGTATCATATTGGGTCAAGTTGAGTGGGGGGGTAACCAATCTTCCAATCTTTTGGCCGACTAATCCCCGGGGTTTGAACCCACCGCCACACAGTTCAAACTGGGTAAAGCCCTCCCTTTTCAAGAGGTTGGCTGGCCAATTCAGGGTTGTTTGCACCTAGTAGGAATTGAACCTGGACCTCACACATTCATAATGGGTCAATTTCAATACATTTGAACAGATAATCATTTGAAAATGTATCGAACTTATAACTTAATTATACACACAATAGAATAAAATCAAAAGTTTCTAAACTCAATAGGAATTAAAAAAAAAAAAAAAAAAAAAAAAAAAAAAAAAAAAAAAAAATGTTTGATACACACTAAAGAATAATGGGTCAAGTTCGATATACTTTTAGACCATTATCCCTATATAGTATATATACAACCAAACACTAAGGGGGTGTTGATTAAGCTAATTTATGGGCTTATAAGCTTTTGCTGGAGGTCTACCGCAATCTCCTTACCCTCAGGCTACCAAAGGGTAGTCATTCTACATTCTACCTCCCACATACTCCGCTCAGGCGGGATTGGGTATCATTGTTGTTGTTGTATGGGCTTATAAGCTTACTAAATTTCGGCTTATATTCCATAAACCAAAATTTCCAGATTATTTTGAGACTTGTGAGCTTATATAAGCTTATTATGATATATTGTAATAAACTTATATAATAGTCAATAAACTTATATAAGCTTGTAAGTTTCAAAATAAGCCATAGATTCAGACTTATGAAACATAAGCCGAAATCACATAAACTCGCAAGCCCGCAAATAAGCTTAACCACCCCCCCCCCCCCCCACCCCACCCCCCCCCCCCCCCCCAACCACCACCACCAATCCTAATTCCTAAAGAGATTATCTTTAAGGTGTAAGCAAAAATAACAAGCAATCCCAAAACATTATCCTAATAGAAGGGTACCAACCAACATATTAAAACCAGAAAAAATAATAAAAAAATGAACCTGGTCTTGATCTTGGTCGTTGTCGTTAAGGAGATCGAATGGATTGATAAAAGGTTGGGGTGCATCATCTTCATCATTATCGGATGCTGATGAGTTATTATTATTATTGGTGTTGGCTGCTAATGATGAAGAAGATGATGATTCTTCTTGTTCTTTGAGGACTTTCCTCAAGTATCTAGCAGACATCGTTAATTTTATCGAATCTTGATTTTGTGCATTTAACAAACTTAAAACCCTCTTTGGTCTCCTACTTATTATATACCCAACTTTTTTTTTTTTTTTTTTTTTTTTTTTGGATGATGTTAGAGAATTTACAGAGTCTAGGGCTGAGCAAAGTGGACCAAAACCGAACCGACCTATTCGGTTCGACTTCGGTTCTATATACTAATGATTTTTTGTTTTGGTTCGGTTTGATTCGGTTCAAGTCAAAACCAACAAAAACACACCTAAACCATATAAACCGAAACGAGTCACTTCAGTTCGGTTCTCGGTTTATGTTTTTACAAAATCAATTTTGATTCGGCTCACTTTTCATCGATTTGGTTCGATTTTGGACCTATGCTCAGCCCTAATTACATCAAAGAATTCGAATGTTAATTCTAAGGCTAATGGGGCATGAGCTTCAAAAAAACACAAAGGATAATATGACCAAGACCGCTAGCAATAAAGGACTGATAGTGTCTGATTATATAAATTTTGTTACACTTAGGAATTCGTTTGCAGCTTTGAAGCTTTGAATGAAGAGGACACGATAATCGAGAATGTGGACGCTTCGAATGCCGGTAATGATGGTAATATTGTTAAGGATGCAACAAAGGCTGGAGACAATATATAGTGATAGTGATGTTAATCACGTATATGATGAGACCGCTCGGTTTATGGCTTCGTCTTCTAAATGGACCAGTGATAGTGGTAATGCAAATGAGGCTATTTTCATGAGGATGAGGACTACGACATATATGATGGTTATGAAGATTATGCGTATGACTTAACTAATGAACAAAAGGCATTCTGTAAGGCGTGAGACATTAATCTTCGTGGTCAATTTAGACGTTAGTTTTTGTTTTGTGTCATTTCTGAGTCAAATGTATTCTAGTATTTAATTGTTTTCTTGTGTTTAGAAGTAGTAAGGTCTGTTATGTTTGTGTTATTGCCTATGTAACCGGCTGAGATGTATGATTCACTCGCACTTAAACGATTTTTGAAGTAATATATTCATCGGATGTAAAACCCTTTTACTAGGGAAAAAATGGATTGACCTTATACCTGTAGTTCTTAATAAAAATGTTAGTAAGTTTTGGGAGTTACGGGACACTCATAGAGTTTCGTGACATAGTGTTACTTTATTTTGTGATACATTTTTTTTTAAGTTTGACCAAAAGAAGTTCGATTTCAACTTTTTATTGGGAAAAAATTATATGGATGGTCCTTGTGGTTTACAAAGATTGCATGTTTAGTCCCTATTTCATTTTAATTACATCAGTCGTCCCTATTTTGTGAAACCTTGCACATTTTAGTCCCTAATTTGGATGGGCTGTTAGTTTGGTCGTTAAGTTATTTGCACCGTTAGTCCTCCATTAATCTTTTTTGCACCGTTAGTCCTCATTTTTTAAAAAAGTCCTATTTTTTGCACCCTTGGTCCCTACGTTAATATTTTGCACCGTTATCAACCTTTTTACGTTTTCGTCCATTTTTTAACATTCTCGTCCGTTTTTTTAACGTTTTCGTCCATCTTTTTACGTTTTCGTCCATTTTTTTACGTTCTCGTCCGTTTTTTTACGTTTTCGTCCATTTTTTACATTTTAGTCTATTTTTTTACGTTCTCGTCTGTTTTTTTACGTTTTCATCCGTTTTTTTACGTTTTCGTCCCTTTTTTTAACGTTTTCGTCCATTTTTTACGTTTTTGTCCCTTTTTTTTACGTTCTCGTCCATTTTTTTACATTTTCCTCCACTTTTTTACATTTTTGTCAATATTTTTATATTATTGTCTATTTTTTTACGTTTTCGCCTATTTTCTAATGTTTTTATCGGTTTTTGCCATTTTTTTACGTTTTCGCCTATTTTTTGTGATTAAGTAAGTATACTAAAAGAAAATTTGACATTTGATAAAAATGTGTCTGTGTTGATTTTAAATCATGATTTTGACCCCTTTCTGGTCAGAATCATCAAAAGTGTAAAACATGAAAGTTGCCCGGAATAATATTAATTCAAGACACGCGAGATTTTAACCTGAAAATGTAAAACAAGGGATGTTTACTACCAAAACTCGCTAGTCTTGGTAAAAAAAATGGCTTAAGTTTTGGTAGTAAACATCCCTTATTTTGCATTTTCTAGTTAAAATCTCGTGAGTCTTGATGTAAAGTATTATTTCGAACAACTTTCGTGTTTTACACTTTTGATGATTCATATCAAAAAGGGGTTAAAATCGTGATTTAAAAGACACATTTTTATCTAATGTCAAATTTCCTTTTAGTATACTTACTTAATCACAAAAAATAGGCGAAAACGTAAAAAAATTAGCAAAAATCGATAAAAACATAAGAAAATAGACGAAAACGTAAAAAATTAGACAAAAATGTAAAAAGATTGACAAAAACGTAAAAAAAAATGGACGAGAACGTAAAAAAATGGATGAAAACGTAAAAAGATGAACAAAAACGTAAAAAAAGTGAACGAAAACGTTAAAAAAATGGACAAAAACGTAAAAAAGACGAGAACGTAAAAAAACTAGAAGAAAACGTAGAAAATTGACGAAAATATAAAAAAGACGGGCGAGAACGTAAAAAAATGGACGAGAACGTAAAAAGATGGACAACAACGTAAAAAAATGGACGAAAACGTTAAAAAAACGGACGAGAATGTTAAAAAATAGACAAAAACGTAGAAAGATTGACCACGGTGCAATATATTAACGGAGGGACCAACGGTGCAAAAAATGAGGACTTTTTTAGAAAATAAGGACTAACGGTGCAAAAAATATTAACGGATGATTAACGGTGCAAATAACTTAACGACCAAACTAACGGCCCATCCAAATTAGGGACTAAAATGTGCAAGGTTTCACAAAATAGGGACGACTGGTGTAATTAAAATAAAATAGGGACTAAACATGCAATCTGTGTAAACCACAAGGACCATACGTGTAATTTTTTCTTTTATTGGTGATGCTTAATTTTTCCACATAGCATATTCGCCCTATTTCAATTTCTCATCATATATTTTTTAGTTTTGGAAATCTCTTAAAAAAAAAAAAAAAAAAAAAAAAAAAAAAAAAAAAAAAAAAAAAAACTAGTTTCAAAAACCTTGCACGCACGGGGTTGGGCAAATAGTATAACGGATAATAATATTTCAATAACTTTGTTTTGAAGTTATATACTGTGATAATTCATAAATTTATGGTTTTGCACAAACGATTTGACTTTGTTTAACCGGCACGGCGTTTAGGTTGATTTTGTTTAAAATTTAACTATTGATAGCATGTTCTAGGCATTATGTGTGTTTAATAGCACATAATGACTCTTGAAAAAATATGTGTTGTTGTAATACGTAGAATGTCATTTATTTATTTTAATCTCAGAGTAACCTTGAGATTGTACTTTATTTTGATATTTATATTCCTATTAATAAGCGTTTAAGCTATATTAATTTTTTAAACCTGTGCGCTATTTAAACTTAAAGAGAAATAACATTAGTCACGATTGAATGCGGATAGTTAAAAAATAATATTTTCCGGATATCTTTACTTAAACTCATAAAAAGGAATATCATGAGTCGTTCGTATATGTATAATCTCGTGTATTCTTTTACATGTTACACTAACTAGTGCTTTCTTTTTTATATATATAATTCCATGCAAACAAATTAATTTAATATATACTGATAATAATATTTATAAATAACAACAGTATCTATGTTGTATTTTTTATAAAATATAAAATATAAGGAGGTATAAAGTCTGTGGGTATTTATTAAATTTATAAAGTTAATAAAAAATGGAAATAGATAAGTATAACAACCAATAAACCAATAAGTATACTTAAGTCCATAAAATTTAAGGGTATTTATTAAATTTATAAAGTTATTAAAAAAAACATGAAAACGATAAATATACTTAGATTTAAGATCATTTGATGACCAAACTTTTTTTACATACTAAGGGACTAATCTCCACCTTCCATCTTTATTTGATCTAATTGATGAGATTAATCCTAACAATTTAAAAACTCATTTTCATTCTTTTTTTCAAATATTAATATCTTTCAATACCGTTACGACGAGCATTTAATTATCTTTCTATAGATAGGCACTTTGATACATTTTCGACAAAAAAATTTTTTTCACGTTTTTTTTCGTGGCTGAAAAAATCACATGTGATATTACACTAATATCACATGTGATATTCATATCACATGTATCACATGTGATTTTTTCAGTCACGAAAACAAACGAGGAAAAAACAATTTTTTTTTTGTCGAAAATATATCAAAGTGCCCGTCTATAGAAAGATATTTAAATGCTCGTCGCGATGGTGTAATTATTTTCATTTAACGATTAACGGTTTAAAAGATATTTAAATTATAAAAAATGGATGAAAAATTAAAATATTTTTAATCTCCTCATATACTTAAGACCAAATTGAAGCTAATTTTAACTTGAGGTAATATCATATTAAAGCACTATACTTGTGAAAAGAATCACTTTTGAGTATCGAACTTTTTTTTCTCTCATTGGGATATCCTCTAAAATACATGAAAATTACGAGTTCATACCGTAACCTACGTCACCATTGTTTGAAAGAAGAAAGAAAAAAGAGAAAAAAGAAAAAGAAAGATTAAGCACTGTGTAGGAGAGGTGCAGACGGCAGCTTGAGGAAGAAGGAGTATAGGTCACATTCAATGTGTTTTTTTACTTGGCCCACTTGTTGTGTTGTAATTTTGTAAACTTTTGTCCAACCATAGAGGCCCACTTAACTCAATACTAAATTAGTAGTAGAAGTTTACAAAACATAAAGGCCTCATTTTAGTTTTTTTTCATATTTGTAGTTGTTGATGATTATTTGTATTTAAATTAATTAAAGTGATTTGAACTTAAAAATAAGGTTTACCTTTTAAGCTATTTGGTTAACAACTAAACCAAATAAATTTTAATTGGTTACTCAAATCCTACTGCCAATTCTATCTTGCATAGACCAAACTTCACAAGCCAAATCAACATTAATAATTTCGGACCCATAAACAAAATTATAGTGCCTAATCCAAATCTAAAAAACCCGACCCAAAAAACTGGCCTAAAAAAATACCTGACCCGAAAAGCCAAAATTTTGAATAGCTCTTCTAAAAATCGTGCATACCCTTTTCGGGAATCCTGGATCCGCCACTGGGTCCAATACTAGTTTTTCGAACATTATTTTTTTCAAGTTTTGGAAATCTCCTCTTACATAAGAGATGAAAAATAGAGAACATTCCCATAAAGCGAAAATGTTTATGTGCACAAAAAGTAAACACACAAATTAAAATACATAGTTATATTAGGTGGCAGGTTTTGTATTGAAACACATTTGTGTTAATCATACATATGTAGGTCCAAATCATCATATGATCCTCTAGTTTCACCCCAACTCAGTAGTTAATTATACATCGACATTGATCTTTTTGGGTTAGGCATTCAGTATTGCATGCAGATGATAACAAATATATCTGTCACGCGATCTAAATGAAAAGTATTTAAACACATCATTTTATTATGATGCACGTACACTAATGATGATGAAGAAGATTATAGGAGGAGTGGGTGGTGTTAATTTGATCAACGTTGTTAAATCATCTGAATTTCGATGGACGATTCTTATTGCTGTTGTCTTTGTTTTCATCAGTCTCACGTTCTCCGTTTTTCTTTTACTCCAACATCTATCTGCTTACAAGAACCCTGAGGTATCACACACATTATAAATCTTGTTTTGGTTTCGAGTTGTCTGTTTTAAGTGTAGAATGTAGGTAATCGATCATTCTTGTCATGATGTATATGGGACTTATTTAATTGAAGCAATCTCTTTAGTTAATGAAAAAGATAGGGGCCGGTTATAATGCTGACTGGTTATACTAAGATTCACTGTTATGGTTGACAGGAACAGAAGTTTTTGTTAGGTATTGTGCTCATGGTACCGAGTTATGCCGTTGAATCTGTAAGTGATTTAGTGAATAGTATGTGTCCTATCCTTTTCTTTCGGTTTAGCATGAAAGCACTCCACTGCTTAATGCCAGCTGGTTTGTAGTGGATTCTATTTGTGTTATCAGCTCAAATGATATTCGTTTGTATCGTAAATTTTTATAATTGCTCGAGTAGCCATACATGACGCCACCTTATAAAAATGAATTAGTAGGGACTATTATACTCACTGTTGCAATATACCAAAGTATAGTTGGGGCTTTCTTTTGCAGTTTGTGTCGATGTTGAATCCATCAATTGGGGTTGAAATTGAAATAATACGAGATTGCTATGAAGCTTTTGCTATGTATTGCTTTGGGAGATATCTGATTGCCTGCTTAGGTATGTCCCTTCCGACTTGATTTATATCGTTTGTAACCCTTACTGTTTGCACAAAATTATATTTTTACAGCGAAAATCCTTTTAGTAACTGTGAGATACTGCTTGTACATTGGATTTAGATCAAAGGCACCAAAATAAAGGCTCAACAAATTAAATTATCAAACATTATGAGTATACAGCAGTTGGAAACATGGAATATAAGCTGTCATAACTTGGTAGATAAAGTATGTTTCTATAGGAAATGATGATATTATGCTTCCTCTTTTGCAAGGGGGTGAGAAGAGGGCAATTAATTTCATGGAGAGGGAAGGGCGAGCAAGCCTAAAAAGTCCATTGCTAGAGCAACATTCTGATAAGGGAATCATTAAACATATATTTCCAATGAATTTATTTTTAGAACCATGGCAACTAGGTCAGAGGGTTTACTTAATCATCAAAGCTGGAATTGTACAATATGTAAGCTTTCCCGTAAGAACTTTTAACTTCTTGATTCTTGATATGGGACATGAGAGAAGTTGATTTTTGTGACAGATGATCATAAAGGCTCTTACATCTGTTTTGGCGGTAGTTCTTGAAGCCTTTGATGTTTATTGTGAAGGAGAGTTCAACTGGGGATGTGGGTAAGATACACTTGATAAGCGTGTTCTTTTTTGGTCCAAACCTGCATCTAAGCTGTAACGAGAGTTGACTAAAATGCTTAAATGTGTAGGTACCCGTATGTGGCTATTGTCTTGAATTTCAGTCAGACATGGGCTTTATATTGCTTGGTTCAGTTTTATGAAATCACAAAGAAAGAGTTGGCACACATTCATCCATTAGCAAAGTTTCTGACGTTTAAGTCGATTGTATTTTTGACTTGGTGGCAAGGTGTGGCTATTGCCATCTTATGTTCTTTTGGGTTAGTTAGAAGTCCAGTAGCACAACAATTGGAATTTAAATCAAGTATCCAGGACTTTATAATCTGTATTGAGGTAATTTGCATCTCATATGATCTTTAAATTTCCATTTTCAAAATTTTGAAGTTTAACGGGTGGTTTTATAAATGTAGAACAGATGGGGATTGCTTCTATGGTTCATTTGTACGTGTTTCCATCAGAACCCTATAAGTTAATGGGAGATATTTTTGTGGGGGATTTTTCTGTTCTTGGAGACTATTCTTCTGACTGTCCTTTAGACCCTGACGAGGTTAGGGACAGTGAACGTCCAACTAAACTACGTCTCCCGCAGCCAGATTATGATGTGATGAACAAAACCGCAATCAGAGAAAGTGTTCGTGATGTTTTTGTTGGTGGCAAAGATTATGTAAGTTTTCTTGATATCTGTTGGTATGTGAAGCTTATTTACTAATTGTGCTTTCATTTTCTGCACTATATCCCAAATATTGCTTACATTGTAAGCTAACAATATTGATTTGTGTTTATACAGATTGTAAGTGACTTAAGGTTTACAGTAAACCAAGCTGTGGTACCTGTAGAGAAGGGGATAACTAGGTTCAACGAAAGACTGCATAAAATCTCAGAAAACATCAAGAAGGCAGATAAAGATCATGGAACAAAAGATGACAGTTGCATTAACAAAGACAGAGTCATACGTGGAATCGATGATCCCCTTCTAAATGAATGTTTTATCGATATTGGGGGTGTTAAGAAAAAGAGGCATCGCCGGAGTTATACATGTGTGGAAAGTGGAGGTGAAAGTGGCAGTGACCAAAGCTTGAGTTTTGATAAGTACCAAGTTCGTGGAAGTCGATGGGTTACAAAGGATTAGTTGCAGTGACTGGAAATGCATGAAGAGCAAAGTATGAAAAAGGTTGTAACATGTATCAACCGTTTTGTTTCCCATATAACATGAACTTCGAAGAGCTGATGTTGAAAATTTAGCGTTGGCAATGACAAGTTCCTTGTCATGCCAGCCTCGTGAGAGTAGTGATCGGGCGAATTACAAATCATGCTGTATTCCATGAGACCCTAGAAGGCTAGAAGAAAGTTTTGGTCATTTAGCACTTGATACGGATTCAAGCCCAATAGAAGAACCTCCGGGAAGCTCGTCAAGCCCTGAAGGGCTGGTTGAAAGTGGCTAAGTCGACACCAATTTTACAAGATCCAATCCAACCTATTTTGATTAAGTTATTTCATGTTTCTTGAAGATTATTTGTTTCCTTCTTTTGTGGGATATTTTCCTATTTGGTCGTTTCTTTCTTTACAAGTTGTTTGCTTATTTAAACTTATTGTAATCAAAGGTTGGGTTGTTAATTGAAATAAAGAAATCTCTTTCATCGTTAAACCAGGTTTTTGTGTTTAACAGAACATTCCGGTTGGCCGGAGTTTGACCGTCGATTGACGACTTGGTTGGCCAAACGTCATCGCCGCTAGGTTTAGCCTAGGATATCTTGTCCATTTTTTTTATACGAATCCGTATCAAGTGGTATTCAGAGCTCAGGAAATCTCAAGATGTCGGAGAACGGAGATCATCGTCGCCAAGATCGTAGATTCGCCGCCGGAGGCAACGAACATGACGAACGTGATCCTCGCGATATCGAGATTGAAAGACTTCGTCAACGGGTTCGTGAACTCGAAATCAATCCTTTTAATAGGTACGAGAGACAGTTTGAAGACACATCAAGCGATTCAACCGTGGAAGAAGATGAAAACGAAGGTGGGGAATTTGAAAATTTTTTTCACCAGCGTCCACAACGCCGACCGACCCCTCGTGCACGACATCGTCGGCCTTCACCATCACAACGCCGTCATCATACACCAGCCCCACCAACTGTAGATCCTGTCCGATCGTTGGGTATTCGAACCGAGATCCCAGAGTTTGAAGGACGTTTGTGCCCGGATGATTTTCTTGATTGGTTACGTACGGTGGACCGTATATTTGATCTTCGTGAGACGCCCGAGCATATCAAGGTAAAACTAGTTGCTATTAGATTAAAAAAGTCTGCTTCCTTGTGGTGGGATCATTTGCAGAATAAGCGGTACCGGGAGGGTAAACATCGGGTTGAGTCATGGGCTAAGATGAAGCGCCTAATGGAAAAAAAGTTTTTACCAGTTACTCACAAACAAGATTCCTTTTTAGAATTTCATAATCTCCGACAGCAAACCTTAACAGTTGAAGAGTTTATTGCTGAGTTTGAACGTGTTCGCGTGCGTTGCGGGATTGACGAAGACGAAGAACAGACTATAGCACGTTTTTTGGGTTGTCTTCGATCTGATATTTCTGATATAGTGTATTTGCAACAGTATTATTCTTTCTCTGATGTTTGCAGACTAGCACTACGAGTGGAAAAACAATTATTGGCAAAGCAAAAAACAACTACACGTTTTGGCTCTTCTAGCCGTATCTCACAGCCAACTTCCACTCCCACCAGGACCGGCCCAATCAAAGCCGAGTCCTCGACTCCAACAACAGTTCCATCCGGACCCAGCTCGAGTTCGTTACGGTGCTTTAAGTGTCAAGGAATTGGTCACATAAAACGTGATTGCCCAAATAGACACATGGTGGCCATTGTTGAAGAGACTGATGCTATGTATGATGTAGACGACGGAGAAGAAGAGACTGAAATTCTTTATCCAGATAAGGGAGAGCTTCTTGTTACACGACGTGTTCTCAACACGTCTATGACCGATACAGGTGATGACACAAAGTGGCTCCGAAATAATATTTTTCGCACACAATGCACATCGAAGGGGAAAGTTTGTACCATCATTATTGACGGCGGTAGCTGCGAGAATATGGTTGCTACCTCAATGGTTGAAAAGTTAGGCCTTCCGTTGCATGATCATCCGGAGCCGTATCAGCTTACATGGTTAAAAAAAAGTAATTTAGTCAAAGTGAATCACAAGTGTCTCGTTCAGTTTTCTATTGGGAACAAATATTCAGACGAATTATGGTGTGAGGTTATTCCCATGGACGCGTGTCATGTACTATTGGGACGACCTTGGTTGTACGATAGGCGAGTTAAGCATGATGGATATCGCAACACTTATACTTTCAAGAAAGATGGGTTGAACATTACACTAGCACCACTCAACCCCAAAGACGAGCCACAGGACTCATTACTTGTCTCCCGGGCTGAATTTTTGGGTCTCACCCGAACGATTCCAAGACCAGTCATCTTTGGGCTGTTTTTGGCTGAAGAAAATCCACCAGTTCATTCCACACCAGTTTCGTTGCTGCCCCTACTGTCCGAGTTTGCGGACGTCTTTCCGGAAGACATCCCAGCTGGTTTACCTATGATACGAGAAATACAACATTGCATAGACTTTGTACCTGGAGCTAGTATACCGAATAAACCCGCCTACCGTATGAATCCAAAAGACTTTGCCGAGCTTCACAAACAGGTCACTGAGCTTTTGGACAAAGGGTTGATTCGAGAAAGTATGAGCCCGTGTGCAGTTCCCGCTCTTCTTGTACCAAAGCCCAACGGTACTTTTCGTATGTGCATTGACAGCCGAGCTGTTAATAAAATTACAATCAAGTACCGCTTTCCTATTCCAAGGTTTGATGACCTACTTGATCATTTGCATGGTGCGCGGATTTTTTCTAAAAGTGACTTACGAAGTGGGTACCACCAAATTCGCCTACGACCGGGCGACGAATGGAAGACTGCTTTTAAGACAAGGGATGGACTTTATGAATGGATGGTCATGCCGTTTGGTTTATCTAATGCGCCGAGTACGTTTATGCGGCTTATGAATCACATATTCAAACCGTTTATTGGCAAGTGTGTCGTCGTTTATTTCGACGATATATTGATTTTTAGCCAAACAGAAGAACAACACCTCACTCATCTTCGCGATATCTTTGCTGTGTTACGTGCTCAAAAGTTGTTCGCTAATGAAAAGAAGTGTCATTTTCTCACAACTGAGGTCATTTTTTTGGGGTATCTCATCTCTGGGGAGGGTATTCAAATGGACACTAACAAAATATCGGCCATCACCTCTTGGCCACAACCCAAATCACTACACGATGTTCGGAGTTTTCATGGCTTGGCCTCCTTTTATCGCAGGTTCATTCGCAATTTTAGTACCATCGTTGCACCTTTAACAGAATGTTTGAAAAGTAGTAAGTTTATTTGGTCCAAAACAGCTCAGGTTTCGTTTGAACAACTTAAGGTCGCTGTCACCGAGGCACCTGTGCTTGCTCTTCCCAACTTTGAGCATGTATTCCAGGTTGAGTGTGATGCCTCAGGGTTCGGTGTAGGTGGCGTATTGAGTCAGCTTAATCGTCCTATAGCATATTTTAGTGAGAAACTCAATGAAACTCGCAGGCGGTACAGTACGTATGACAAGGAGTTCTATGCAATTATCCGGAGTCTCGAATATTGGAGGCACTATCTTTTACCCGCAGAGTTTATTTTATATTCTGATCATCAGGCGTTGAAGTTTATACAAGGGCAAGCAAAGTTAAATCCAAGGCATGCAAAGTGGGTCGAAACTTTACAAGACTTTACTTTCGTAATCAGGCATAAAGCAGGTACCGCAAATTCCGCCGCTGATGCATTGAGCAGGCGTCCCGCGTTGGTGACGTCGTCCTTTTTCAGGGTTGATACTTTCAGCTCGTTTACTCGTTTATATGAAGATGATCCAGATTTTCGTGTTTTCTGGCAAGCGACTAAGCAGGGGACGGTGAAAGATTATTTCCAGCGTGATGGGTTTCTTTACAAGGGACAACGTTTATGTGTTCCTCTCTCGTCTTTCCGTGAGGCAATTATTTTGGAATGTCATCAGGGGGCTCTTGCGGGTCATTTCGGGCGTGAAAAAACAGCGGTGTTGGTACGCGAAAGATTTTATTGGCCTCACTTGGTGAAGGATGTGGTCAAGGTATTACAACGTTGTCGGGTGTGTCATGTGGCCAAAACGCATAATACAAATCAGGGGCTCTATACTCCCTTACCAGCGCCTCATAGTCCTTGGGAAGACGTTAGTCTTGATTTTGTTTTGGGGTTACCTATGACACAACGCAAGAAAGATTCGATTATGGTCGTGGTCGATAGATTCTCCAAAATGGCTCATTTTCTTGCGTGTGCGAAAACTTTTGATGCGTCTCAGGTTGCTCGCTTGTATTTTGAGGAGATCGTTCGTTTACATGGTGTGCCTAAGTCTATTACTTCTGACAGAGATGTCAAATTTGTGAGTCATTTTTGGCGTACGTTGTGGTCGCGGTTGGGGGCTAAGTTACAGTTTAGCAGTTCGCATCACCCTCAAACGGATGGCCAGACTGAAGTTACGAATCGTAGTCTGGGAAATCTGCTTCGGAGTCTTGTGGGTGATCACCCAAAACAGTGGGATTTAGCTTTACCGCAAGCCGAATTTGCTTATAATCGGTCTAATCATTCTTCTACAGGGCGGAGTCCGTTCTTTGTTGTATATGGGCGAAACCCATTTACACCCCTGGATCTTGCTCCACTCCCGGGGACTGACGGTTTTAGTGCAGAAGGAGATGCCCGGGCTGATCAAATAAAGAAACTACATGCTGAGGTACGTGACCAGATTATTAAACATAACTTGCAATATCAATCCAGGGTAAACAAACACAGGCGTCGTGTCGTTTTTAACGAAGGTGATCTCGTTTGGGTTTATTTGCGGCGTGACCGATTTCCTCCTGGTCGGTTTGGAAAGCTGCGTCCCCGTGCTGATGGACCATTTCGTGTTTTGAAAAAGATAAATGACAACGCGTACAAGCTAGATTTGCCGGGCCATTATAATGTTTCTGCCACTTTTAATGTCGCTGACCTCACTCCTTACTTTGAAGACGAAGACATTGGGTATGACTCGGAGGCGAGTCGTCTTTTAGAGGGGGAGGATGATACGGATTCAAGCCCAATAGAAGAACCTCCGGGAAGCTCGTCAAGCCCTGAAGGGCTGGTTGAAAGTGGCTAAGTCGACACCAATTTTACAAGATCCAATCCAACCTATTTTGATTAAGTTATTTCATGTTTCTTGAAGATTATTTGTTTCCTTCTTTTGTGGGATATTTTCCTATTTGGTCGTTTCTTTCTTTACAAGTTGTTTGCTTATTTAAACTTATTGTAATCAAAGGTTGGGTTGTTAATTGAAATAAAGAAATCTCTTTCATCGTTAAACCAGGTTTTTGTGTTTAACAGAACATTCCGGTTGGCCGGAGTTCGACCGTCGATTGACGACTTGGTTGGCCAAACGTCATCGCCGCTAGGTTTAGCCTAGGATATCTTGTCCATTTTTTTTTATACGAATCCGTATCAGCACTGTTATTTATTGCTCATTTATATTGTATTAGATGAGACTTGATTTTGAGTTTTGTTAATTTGATTTTAGGTGAAACAGATGATGCTAAGAAAGTTTAGAACAATGAGGCATTGGAAACATTGTTTTGCTCCTTATTTAGTCGATTACACGTATCAGCCGGTTACGCATACATGTTTCAGGTTCAATAGCATCAGATGGATCAATACTATGTTCCCATCATATGGATTATTGTTGTATATTTGTTCAAGTTAGCTCTCATTCTGATAAAAGGCGATGACCTCAGGCGATGAGGTTTTTGAGCCTAGATACGTTACAAATCTTGATGACCAAGAAAATATTCATTCTAAAGACTACACTGTCATCATATTATAATGGAAAACAAAAATGTAACTATAACTCTAAAAGTAGTATATATTCAGATGTACAGGATAAAGAAAATGATATGACAAATCAAAATAGCTCTCTCTTCTTTGTGGTCTCAGACCAGGTAAATGCTCTTGTTTGCCGATGTGTGCATATGAATATGATGATCAAGAGTTCAAGACCACCTTCGTTGCGCACTTGCTGTCAGCCTGTCATGATAACACAAACACACCAAATTGTTATATGTGTGCTGTACCGCTGTGTGTATACTCATGTTATATGCTAGAATGGTCGTCATCAAATGCCTGTCTTGGGCTTTAGCGTTTGACATCTTTCATATCCTCTGCCACCAACATTTCGGCATGCCACCATCACAAGTCAAGTGCTTTACCTCCGAATTCTTTCAAGGATTTGAAGAGCATTTAGACTTTAAACAGTTGCATCTTTTCCAATTTCATTCCATACAACTATTAATTAGTACTACTTCCATTAATTAAAAAGCAGGGTGATGTTCAAAATCTTGATCCCTCCATGGATGCACAAGCATCATTATCTTTCTCATCGCCATTGATAGGATACATCATCTGATCCGTCTGATCAACCAAAATCAAGGATTCCACATACGAACCAACAAAGAAAGACCGTATATTCCCATAAACACCAAAACTCTTAATATTCCCTGAACGCTCAACCGATACCAACTCATGATTCTTTAACGCCATCACCACATCCCCATTCATCCTGAACCCCACCACCCTTCTTAACATACCAGGCAAACTAACAATGCACATCTTTTCCCACGAGCTCGACACACCATACTCCTTCATAATCCACACACCACAACATTCCCTCCCTTTTTTCATATCATACTCAACCACACTAAGACACCCTTGTCGCTCACTAATCGACATATTCGAAACATCTAGACTAGCTAAACCATCAGGCAGTAACATCTCATTAAACTCTTCACGTACTAAATCAAACGACACAATCAAACTACGCGATTTAGCATCATTTCGCTTGTCACAAGCAAGCCAATGTATAACACCAATAAAACACACCTGATTCCAACTAATATAAATCATCTTATGTAGACTATTTTCATCAAAAGGCTTTTTCTTCCATACACCTAAAGCAAGTGAAAAAACATATACCAATGGAGTATCATCAACCTTATTATACACAATTCTAACAATCTTAGGATCATGTTTCTTGTTACAAACACCAAAACCTAAAACAGTCTGACAATATTGTATCTGTCCACACTCAGGAACAAAAACACGTATCGATTTTCGAATACTTGGATTCCATAATATAACATAACACATATCATCAAATAAGTCATCACTTAAACACAACACACCATTACAATAACCAACAATTCTAAAATAAGCACACGTGCTTGCATGTTGGAAATAAATATTACTACTACTAGAAACATGCAAACCTAATGTTTGGTCTTCGTCTTTTGTTGTTATGTATTGTTCAGTTTTATGTGTTCTGTCAAAATACCTTATTAATAACGTTGTTTTTTGTGTTTTGTTAAGGTTAAGGTGTGTTGAAATGAAATGATGGGATGTGATTAGGGTGTTCCATGTTTTGGAAACTGTACGGAATTTAAGGATGGAGTTTAATGGAAGGTGTTTTAGGATTTGGATGTGAAGTTCTTGTGGCAAGTGATCTGACATTGTAACCTCTTTTTTTTTTTTTTTTTTTTTTTTTGATATATCGAACTTGAAACATAGATGGATGAGTTTGGAAAGGTCATAAGCTGTTTCTGGTGGAACAAAGGAGATGAAGTTGGTGACACGTGGCGGTTGGAGGATGCACCATTAGTTGAATGATGCCACGTTGTGGCGTTGTATTTTTCTTATAGGTACGGTTATACGTAAAGAAATTTCATGATATTTTTTTTATTAAAATTTTTATAAGTAAACTCAAATAATACTACCTCCGTCCCATAAAAACTGTCCAGTTTGACTTTTCAGAGTCAAACTGGTTCAACTTTGACCTTATGTATTTTTGTGAATATTATATAATACTTTATGAAAAATATATGAATGAATTGAGTTTTAAGTGTGTTTTTCATTGGTACAATTTTTCATCAAGTATGATATAACACATAAAAAATATTTAAGGTCAAAGTTGAACCAGTTTGACTCTGAAAAGTCAAACTGGATAGTTTTTATGGGACGGAGGGAGTATTGCATTAACAAATGTCATCTAGTGTGTAAAATATGACACGTTATTATTTGTTGGTTCTGTATCGGTTCATGACACGTTAATATTAGTCCGAGTCTTGTTTTCAATGTTTTTATTTGTTGGTTCTGTATCGGTTCATGTTCAGTTTTCAGTTAGTTTACATTGTTATACATAATGAAAATTAATTAATCAAGTTGACGATTTGAAAATGGTACGGTCTTCTCTAATGAACGTATCAGCTCCATTGTTTGGTAAACTGGTTATGTATGTCGACTTATTTACGAACGTGTGCTACAAAATTGCCGGGCCCACGCTCTCAATGAAATTCAATATCGGTACACCTCTTTCAAATTTCAATACCCTTAAAAATCCACCATCACTATTCACTAAGCACATCAGCTAGCATATATGGCCTACTCCATATAATGCTATACAGTCGCATTCCAGATCGAATAATTAGTGGCTATACGAATATACCATAGTATATTCACAAAATGGTATCTTCTCCATGCAACTTTTGAGAAAAAAAAAAAAAAAAACAATGCATTGTTTATACCCATTTTACCGTACCTTACTTTCTTCCCGATTCCTCTCTTATAGTGAGATTATATTCCCTACTCTGTGTAGCACCGGAGATTGAAGAGTCAAGAGTGGTTGGCGCGCCTAACTAATGGGCTTAATAAGCATTATTTGCCCATACAACTTCATGTGCCTCATCCACTCGTCCACTCGTCCTCCAGGCAAGTTGATGACTGCTTTAGCAACTTAGCACGTAAATTCCGTGAAATTCTTTTGACCATGCTGACACTAATAGCAAAACAAATTACCAATAAGTAGGTCGTAAACTCGTAACTAAAACATCCACATTTCCGTAGATAATCCATTTGACCTATCATATGTACTACGGAGTATAAGGAACTATTAATACCTTAAATCGATCCATACGTGAATTTTGCATAATCTATCATAACCAACTTAAAACACACCCAAGTCCCAACTGCAAGTTTTATTAGCTTTTGACTAAATCTAACTTTACCACCCATATAATTGTGATTGCCTAGCGTAAAAGTAGTCACTTGTCTAGTTATGTCCCCATTCACAATAATGTAAACCAATAATGATACCGCAATAAAGTCTCGCAAGCGACATCCTGGCTCTTTAGCCACATGGGACAAATAAAATTTAAATGTATATTCTATGTTGTTTTCATACATTTTTCGAGATAATATTGAGTAACAAGGTACACTCAATAATCTGTGGATACTTTACAAAGAAAACGATAACTTATCATTTACTTTACAAATTAAACGATAACTTATCTCTAAAAACCATAACGTAAAGAAAATCCATTTATTCAATCAGCGAATGCGGTTTTTTTTATTTAAGAATATGGACCAAAAGTGTCAACAATTTGATCGACACACAACAAATAATCCAAAAGTGTCAACATACTATGGACCAAAAGTGTCAACAATTTGATTAACATACAACAAATAATTCAAAAGCGTCGACATTTTTATTTAAGCATGTGGAAGTGATTTGCGCGTAAAACAATTTGATTGATACACAACAAATAATTCAAATTTAACTACTCCATAATATACCCTCGCAAATATTTTGTTTTTTTTTTTTGTTTTTAACTTTTTTTTATTGTAGCTTAAGGGCACAATTGGCAAACTAGAAATATCAATTTCATATCAATCAAAAGTGTTAAGTGAGATCCTTTATCTAGATTTTATCAAGCTAATGTCAATGTCACATTACTCCAATTTATACCTAAGAACTAAGATAACCCTGCATTAATCCGTTTCTTACAAGTGCATATCTACCATTATGCTTTCACTGCGTCTATAGTATTACCACTTCACGTAATATCAGTCTTTTTTATTTTATAAAATATCATGTTCTACGTACTTATATATTTACTCTTATAAACTTGTAAAATGATATTGTACACAAACTGCTATCTATCTCAACTTGATAAACCCAACAAAAAAATGGAGGTTTATAGACATGAATGACACTCTTAGCGCCAAAGTCATAAATTATTCTTTGATAAAACTTCATCAGATATACTTTCACCCTGAATCTTATACGAAATATTATTTTACCTTTATTACTTGACTCATTAACCAATCAAAACATTACACACCATTTACTTATGCCATATGCGAAGGAACCCCGATTCCATATCGGGGGAGAGTGGATCCCAATTTTTTTTCGAACGGCCTTGTGCGCGCAAGACACGTCCCGATCAGGACGCCACTCCTCGTTCTCTTACGTCACACATATATAAACGGGCAAAATAAAAAGGACCAAAAATGTAATGTTCACAATAGATCAAGCCAAAAAAGTGTCAGGCAAAGCTTGATTCACATGATCTATTAATACCTCTAAGCACGTACTTTCCATCTTCTAAACTCGGCCGAAAAAAACATCTCCGACGACCATTTCCGTCCAAAAACACCGGAAAATCAAGAAAACCCCCAAAATGAGATCTTTGTCATATTTCCGAAAAAACCCATCCCCAGAAAAGGAGACCCAATTCATATATCCAAACAAATAAAAACCCTTTTCAATTCCCAACAAAACTACCTAAACACCTCCTCTGAAAAGCTTGAGTGCTTGACCATGCCCAAACACTCCAAAACACAACAGGCACAATCTTTATAACATGTATTGGCAAATTAGGTTTTGTTTCCAAAAAGCATTTCAGTTGTTTCCTTAGGCATCATAAATTATGTGTTATTTTTCTATAATAACATACAATAAAATAAAATAATTACTTGTTACTGTTTTTACTTTTGAGTCTTTTGATATTTTGACATGGTGGAAAGAAAAATCTTTACAATATCCAATTGTCCATCATGACACGAGATATACTAACAGTGCAAGCTTCAACCGCATTTCAGAA
This sequence comes from Artemisia argyi, assembly GCA_030686995.1. Lineage (NCBI taxonomy): Eukaryota > Viridiplantae > Streptophyta > Magnoliopsida > Asterales > Asteraceae > Artemisia > Artemisia argyi. The sequence goes on along the minus strand of CM060697.1, from coordinate 159,245,797 downwards.
TCTTGTTTTTCATTAATCGGTAGGATTTTAAGCATAAGGAGGAGGAATCTTTCGAATTAATCAATAAAGATGTACATTTGCTTGAAAGCTTATTTTGATAGTGTAAAACGACAACATGACAAAAATTTATTTTGAAAGATTCACTCATGAAGATAGAGGAATTATTCAAAATGAAGAGAGTAAAATTTTAGTAATGTTTTTATAAATGTTAATAAAATATTTTCAAAAATAATAACTATATTATTAATTAAAAAAAATGCTCAAAAAAGCTTGGACTAAACCCGATCCGGTTTATGCCAAAATAAGCCAAACATTTTGGTTAAAGCCCGAGTTTTTTTAACAATAAAAGTCGAGCTTTATTCGTCCTGATCCAAGCCCGACATGAACAGGGCTTTGTGCCCCTCTATTGCCTAGAGTAAAAGTAGTCACTTGTCTAGTTATGTCCCTATTAGTGTTGATTGCAACACTTTTATTTTTTATCTCTACACTCTATGTACAATCTTTAAATGCAGCATGTGATAAATATACAGCTGCTTAAAGCACAGTTTGAAATGTACAAATAAAAAATGAGAGTGTGCAAATCATTACCATTCATAATAATGTAACACCAATAATGATACCGCAATAAAGTCTCGTAAGCGACATCCTGCCTCTTTAGCTACGTGGCAAAATAAAAAATAAAAATTAAATAAAAAAAAATCTAAATCTAAATCTATGTTGTTTTCATACATATTTCGAGATACTATTTTATAACAAGGTACTCTCATTAGTCTGTGGGTACTTTTCGAAGAAAACGATAACTTATCTCTAAAAACCTAAGGTAAAGAAAATCCATTTTTCCAGTGGCTGTGGTTTTTTATATTTAACCAAATGGACTAAAAATGTCAACATTTTTCCTTTGGGTATCCAAAAGGAAAGAAAAAAAATTATATATTTTGTCTTTATGGTTTACCCAAAATCACACTAATCGTTCATATTCGATTTTAATTACATAAATAATTCTTATCTTTTAAAAATGATAACTCATCTCTTTATATATATATATATATATATATATATATATATATATATATATATATATATATAAAACGCGATAACTATCTCTAACAATCCAAGGTAAAGAAAATCCATCTTTTCAGTTGCTTTGGTTTTCTTTATTTAAGCATATGGACAAAAAAATCCCAACATTTTTCCTTTCAGTATCTAAAATGAAAGAAAAAATTACATATTTCGTCTATGTTGTTTATCTAAAATTACATTCGTCATCCATATTCGATTTTAATTATACAAATAATCCATAATTTTTATAATATTTGCATTGATAGTCTATATATCAAAAAATATAGATTATCCGTGCAATAACGATATAGACTACAGACGTAATAAAACTATAGATTATTACACACATGATCCTTATTTTAAAAATAAAAAACTATTGATGCAACTACAGTAAAACCTCTATAAATTAATACTTGATAAATTAATAACCTCGATAAAATTAATAATTTGTCCAGTCCCAACTTGGGACCAGTACAAATTTGGATCCCAATCGATAAAATAATAATATAATAATTTTTTTGAAACCCGAGTGTGTATATATATGTACCGACGAAACTACAAATTAATAGTTACTAAAAATTCTATATATATGTATGTATATATGTGTTTGTGTGAGAGATACACTTCAAAATCCTAAGATTGTTTAGTAAAAAATGAATTCATGGTCATTTTTTTTTAATTTCAAATCTATATTGAGTGTATCTTAAAATTTCATTATTGCTCTAAAAAGTTGGTGCGTTGTCTTCTCGTAGTGCAACAAAAAGTGTTAATTTTATTTTCATAAAGCGTGAATGTGAATTCATAAAATGTTAATTGGACCTTGTTTTTCAAATTTATTTTTCGTCTCTAATGATTATACATTGTAACTAGCTAGTATATTAGACTTGAAAATTTAATGGTCATACGTAAAACCTCTTTAAATTAATAAATTATTAATTTATCGATATAATAATATCTCGCTAAATTAATAAAATATTATGATCATAACACTATTAATTTATAGAGTTTTTACTGTAGTTTGAAAGAGATTTTAATAATGTAAATGAAATCGAATAAAGACATACCATTATTTATTAACAACCGGAACAAAACACATAATTATTTCAATAGAAAATAAACAAAAGTCATGTGGAAGTGATTTGCGCCACACAACACATAATCCAAATTTAACTAAAGATTGAAATCCTTTCAAGTTCAATGTTATTACTATTATTTTGAAAGAAAATTTGAATCTAAGTAAAATAAAAATAACATATCAATAGCCTCACATATTTTTCTCTCGAAAAAACATCAACATTAGTTATCATGTTGATATAATTTCAATGTGTAAAATCATTCTAGAAATTAAAATAAAAAAAGTTGTCGGTGCAAAAAGCTTGATTCACATGATCTATTAATGCCTCTAGGTGCGTAATCTCCATCTTTCAAACACGCCGGAAAATAAAAATCCCCGGCAACAATTCCGTCCAAACCACCGGAAAATCAAGAAACCCTCCAAAATGGGATCTTTATCACATTTCCAAACCAATGTCCAGAAAACGAAACCCAATTCATATATCCAAATAAATAAAAACCCTTTTCAATTCCTAACAAAAATACCTAAACACCTCCTCTGAAAAGCTTGAATGCTTGACCATACCCAAACACTCCTAAACACAATAGGCACAATCTTTATAACATGTATTGGCAAATTAAGTTTTGTTTCCAAAAAGCATTTCATGAACCGTTGTTTCCTTAGGCATCAAGTCTCAGTTTTTAGGAGAATGTCTAAATTATGTGTTATTTTTCTATAATAGCATATACAATAAAATAAAATAATTACTTGTGACTGTTTTTACTTTTGAGTCTTTTGATATCTTGACATGGTGGAAAGAAAAATCTTTACAATATCCAATTTTATCCTTCATGACACGAGATATACTAACAGTGCAAGCTTCAACCGCATTTCATAATCTTGTTTATTAATCGGTAGGATTTTAAGTATAAAGAGGAAGAATCTTTCGAATTAATCAATAAAGATGTACATCTGCTTGAAAGCTTATTTTGATAGTGTAAAACGACAACATAACAAATTTTTTTGAAAGATTCACTCATGAAGATAGCGGAATTATTCAAAATGAAGGGAGTAAAATCAAGGATTCCACATACGACCCAACGAAGAAAGACCGTATATTCCCATAAACACCAACACTCTTAATATTCCCCGAACACTCATCAACCGATACCAACTCATGATTCTTTAACGCCATAACCACATCCCCATTCATCCTAAACCCCACCACCCTTCTTAACATACCAGGCAAACTAACAATGCACATCTTTTCCCACGAGCTCGACACACCATACTCCTTCATAACCCAAACACCACAACATTCCCTCCCTTTTCTCATATCATACTCAACCACACTAAGACACCCTTGTCGCTCACTAATCGACATATTCAAAACATCTAGACAAGCTAAACCTTCAGGCAGTAACATTTCATTAAACTCTTCACGTAATAAATCAAACGACACAATCACACTACGCGATTTAGCCTCATTTCGCTTGTCACAAGCAAGCCAATGTATAACACCATTAAAACAAACCTGATTCCAACTAATAAGAATCATCTTATGTGGACTATTTTGATTAAAAGGCTTTTTCTTCCATACACCTAAAGCAAGTGAAAAAACATATACCAATGGAGTATCATCAACCTTATTATACACAATTCTAACAATCTTAGGATCACGTTTCTTGTTACAAACACCAAAACCTAAAACAGTCTGACAATATTGTATCTGTCCACACTCAGGAACAAAAACACGTATCGATTTTCGAATACTTGGATTCCATAATATAACATAACACATATCATCAAATAAGTCATCACTTAAACAAAACACACCGTTACAATAACCAACTATTCTAAAATAAGCACACGTGCTTGCATGTTGGAAATAAATATTACTACTACTAGAAACATGCAAACCTAATGTTTGGTCTTCGTCTTTTGTTGTTATATATTGTTCAGTTTTATGTGTCCTGTCGAAATACCTTATTAATAATGTTGTTTTTTGTTTTTCGTTTTGGTTTATAAGGTGTGTTGAGATGAAATGATGGGATGTGATTAGGGTGTTCCATGTTTTGGAAACTGTACGGAATTTAAGGATGGAGTTTAATGGAAGGTGTTTAAGGATTTGGATGTGAAGGTCTTGTGGCAAGTGATCCAACATTGTTTTTTTATTAAGGTTTGTGAATTTGTGATCGAACGTATGAAACATAGATGCAGTGGCGGAGCCAGGAAATACGATCACAGAGGGTAGCAAGCAAATCTTTTTTTTTTTTTAGTGTAGCTTGAAGCAAGTCGGGTCGGGTTTGGTTTTTTCTTTAACAATTCGAGTCAGGTTCGATTAATGACATTAAAAATGCTCTTCTACGATATATTTAACACTCCTTATAATCTACTAATAAATTATACATACTAAAAAAAGAACTAAGCACAATGAATTGTATTAAACTGATAGATCGAAAACCATAATTATTCGAAAAGAGAAAAATCAAACATACTAAAGTCCAGTTTCCAAAATATATAAATATTTATTTTAGACCCTATTTATTACTTATACAAAAGCAGACATTGTTTCACATAATAAAAAAGATGGCATGAGTTAACCGAACCCCATTGTAGGGAGGGTTTGTGAAAGACAGTGCTGCCGCCATCTGTACTGTCTGCATTAAAACTTGTACATTTTGACTAAAGTAGGTGGACCCCCATAATAGGGAGGGTCCGGTTAACACATCCCTAAAAAGATATATCACGTGATGGCTTATGGCTACCCTACCACAACAAGTTACTTTCTCCCTGCCCAATAACTTTCTCACCTCCCTTTCAGTGCCAACTTCTGCTCCATTATTTCCGATGAACAAAACAACCGAAAACATTCGAAATCAAGGACCACTCTTGTTGTTGGTCACTGAGAGCGTGGAGGGCACTCGGATTATTTGCTTGAGGGCAATGGTCCTTTTATTTACCAGTTTGAGTCTTTTTCATATGTATCTTGGGGTATCCGGAAAAGCTTGGTTGGGGGCAACGGCCCCCACTACCATACATGTGGCTCCGCCTCTGCATAGATGGATGTGAGTTTGGAATGGTGATAAGTTGTTTCTGGTGGAACAAAGGAGATGAAGTTGGTGACACGTGGCGGTTGGAGGATGCACCATTAGTTAAATGATGCCACGTTGTGGCTTTGTAGTTTTCTTATAGATACGGTTATACGTAAAGAAATACTACGTATCATGATATTTTTTGATTAAAATTTTATAAGTAAACTCAAATATTGCATTAACAAATGTCATCTAGTGTGTAAAATATGACACGTTATTATTTGTTGGTTCTGTATATGACACGTTAAGTCCGAGTCTTGTTTTCAATGTTTTTATTTGTTGGTTCTGTATCGGTTCATGTTCAGTTTTCAGTTAGTTTAAATTGTTATACATAATGAAAATTAATCAAGTTGAGGATTTGAAAAAGGTACGGTCTTCTCTAATGAACGTATCAGATCCATTGTCTGGTAAACTGGTTATGTATGTCGACTTATACTTTACGAACGTGTGCAATAAAATTGCCGGGCCCACGCTCTCAATGAAATTCAATATCGGTACACCTCTTTCAAATTTCAATACCCTTAAAAAGAGAAATGATTTGGATGTCTAAAAATAGGCCTAATTTTGTGCCTAAATTGATGTGGCAATGGTTTATTGGTTTGTGTAAAAGCGGGTCCCTCTCCAGTCACCAATAATATGTTACTACATAGATTAGGCATACTATTAGGCATGCCAATCAATGCTTCCTTAAAAATCCACCATCACTATTCACTAAGCACATGGCCTACTCCATATAATGCTATACAGTCGCATTCCAGATCGAATAATTAGTGGCTAAACGAATATACCATAGTAGTATATTCACAAAATGGTATCTTCTCCATGCAACTTTTGTATATAAGATTAAAAAAAAAAAAAAAAAAAAAAAAAAAAAAAAAAAAAACACCACATACGATGCATTGTTTATACCCATTTTACCGTACCTTTCTTTCTTCCCGATTCCTCTCTTATAGTGAGATTATATTCCCTACCCTGTGTAGCACCGGGAGATTGAAGAGTGGTTGGCGCTTCGCGCCCCAACCCCTAACTAGGGCTTAAGCATTATTTGCCCACAACTTCATGTGCCTCATCCACTCATCCTCCAGGCAAGTTGATGAATGCTTTCGTAACTTAGTACGTAGATTCCGTGAAATTCCTTTGAGCATGCTGACACTAATAGCAAAACAAAGTACCAATAAGTAGGTCGTAAACTCGTAACTAAAACATCCACATTTCCGTAGACAATCCATTTGACCTATCATATGTACTATAAGGAACTATTAATATCTTAAATGCATACGTGAATTTTGCATAATCTATAAGGGCATCCACTATGGTTGTTTATGAAAAGGTTTATAAAATCATGAAGAGGTTTAAGAACTTATACACTACATTGAGCATCTATTTCAAGCTTATGTGTCATGAAGAGGTCTAGGATATTGAATCTTTTCATAATTTAATGCTTTTGATTATGTGCGAAGTTTATAGCACTTGAAAAGGTTTATAATGGGGATAGGTTTATAAAATAAAAAGATTTATAATTTAATATCATAACACAAGTATAAACCTTTTAAAAAATTTACCATAATGGATAGCCTAATAACCAACTTAAAACACACCCAAGTCCCAACTGCAAGTTTTATTAGCCTTTGACTAAATCCAACTTTACCACCCATATAATTGTGATTGCCTAGCGTAAAAGTAGTCACTTGTCTAGTTATGTCCCCATTCACAATAATGTAAACCAATAATGATACCGCAATAAAGTCTCGCAAGCGACATCCTGGCTCTTTAGCCACATGGGACAAATAAAATCTAAATGTATATTCCATGTTGTTTTCATACATTTTTCGAGATAATATTGAGTAACAAGGTACACTCAATAATCTGTGGATGCTTTACAAAGAAAACGATAACTTATCATTTACTTTACAAATTAAGCAATAACTTATCTCTAATAACCATAACGTAAAGAAAATCCATTTATTCAATCAGTGGATGCGTTTTTTTTTTTTTTTTTTTTTTTTTTTTTTTTTTTTTTTTTTTTTTTTTTAAGAATATGGACCAAAAGTGTCAACAATTTGATCGACACACAACAAATAATCCAAAAGTGTCAACATACTATGGACCAAAAGTGTCAACAATTTGATAGACATACAACAAATAATTCAAAAGCATCGACATTTTGATTTAAGCATGTGGAAGTGATTTGCGCGTAAAACAATTTGATTGACACACAACAAATAATTCAAATTTAACTAATATACTCTCGCATATATTTTGGTTTTTTTTTTGTTGTAGCTGAAGGGCACAATTGGCAAACTAGAAATATCAATTTCATATCAATCAAATTAGAGTGTTAAGTGATATCCTTTATCTAGATTTTATCAAGCTAATGTCAATGTCACATTACTCCAATTTATACCTAAGAACTAAGATAACCCTGCATTAATCCGTTTCTTACAAGTGCATATCTACCATTATGGTTTTACTGCGTCTCTAATATTGCCACTTCACGTAATATCAGTTTTTTTATTTTATAAAATGTTATGTTCTACGTACTTATAAATTTACTCTTATAAACTTGTAAAATGATATTGTACACAAACTGCTATCTATCTCAACTTGATAAACCCAACAAAAAAAATTGAGGTTTATAGACATGAATGACACTCTTAGCGCCAAAGTCATAAATTATTCTTCAATAAAACTTAATCAGATATACTTTCACCCTGAATCTTATACTTTATTTTACCTTTATTACTTTACTCATTAACCAATCAAAACATTACACACCATTTACTTATGCCATATGCGACTTCCAGAGAAGGAACCCCGATTCCATATCGGGGGAGAGTGGATCCCAATTTTTTTCCGGATGGCATTGTGCGCGCAAGACACGTCCCGAACAGGACGCCACTCCTCGTTCTCTTATGTCACGCATATATAAACGCGCAAAACAAAAAGGACCAAAAATGTAATGTTCACAATAGATCAAGCCAAAAAAGTGTCAGGCAAAGCTTGATTCACATGATCTATTAATACCTCTAGGCGCGTACTCTCCATCTTCTAAACTCGGCCGAAAAAAACATCTCCGACAACCATTTCCGTCTAAAAACACCGGAAAATCAAGAAAACCCCCAAAATGGGATCTTTGTCACATTTCCGAAAGAACCCATCCCCAGGAAAGGAGACCCAATTAATATATCCAAATAAATAAAAACCCTTTTAACTAAAATACCTAAACACCTCCTTTGAAAAGCTTGACCATACCCAAACACTCCTAAACACAACAGGCACAATCTTTATAACATGTATTGGCAAATTAGGTTTTGTTTCCAAAAAGCATTTCATAAACCGTTGTTTCCTTAGGCATCAAGTCTCATTTTTTAAGAGAATGTCTAAATTATGTGTTATTTTTGTATAATAACATACAATAAAATAAACTAATTACTTGTGACTGTTTTTACTTTTGAGTCTTTGATATCTTGACATGGTGGAAAGAAAAATCTTTACAGTATCCAATTTTGTCCGTCATGACACGAGATATACTAACAGTGCATGCTTCAACCGCATTTCATAATCTTGTTTTTCATTAATCGGTAGGATTTTACGCATAAGGAGGAGGAATCTTTCGAATTAATCAATAAAGATGTACATTTGCTTGAAAGCTTATTTTGATAATGTAAAACGACAACATGACAAATTTTTTTGAAAGATTCACTCATGAAGATAGAGGAATTATTCAAAATGAAGGGAGTAAAATTTTAGTTATGTACTTATAAATGTTAATAAAATATTTTCAAAAATAATAACTATATTACTAAAAAAAAAAAAAAAAAAAAAAAAAAAAAAAAAAAAGCTTGGACTAAACCCGATCCACTTTAGGCCAAAATAAGCCAAACATTTTGGTTAAAGCCCGAGTTTTTTTAACTATAAAAGACGAGCTTTTTTTTGTCTCGATTCAAGCCCGACCTGAACAGGGCGTTGTGCCCCTCTATTGCCCAGAGTAAAAGTAGTCACTTGTTTAGTTATGTCCTTATTCATAATGAGTGTTGATTGCAACACTCTTATTTTTTATCTCTACGATATGTACAACCTTTAAAAGCAGTATGTGATAAATATACAATTGCTTAAAGCACAGTTTGAAATGTACAAAGAAAAAATGAGAGTGTGCAAATAATTACCATTCATAATAATGTAACACCAATAATGATACCGCAATAAAGTCTCGTAAGCGACATGTGCCTCTTTAGCTACCTGGCAAAATAAAAAATAAATAAAAAAATCTAAAGCTAAATCTATGATGTTTTCATACATTTTTCAAGATAGTATTGAGTAACAAGGTACTCTCATTATCTGTGGGTACTTTTCAAAGAAAACGATAACTTATCTCTAACAACCTAAAGTAAAGAAAATCCATTTTTCGAGTGGATGTGGTATTTTATATTTAACCAAATTGACTAAAAATGTCAACATTTTTCCTTTCGGTATCCAAAAGGAAAAAAAAAATTATATATTTTGTTTTCATGGTTTACGCAAATCACACTAATCGTTCATATTCGATTTTAATTACATAAATAATTCTTATTTTTTAAAAACGATAACTTATCTCCTAAAAAATAATAAATAAATAAATAAATAAATAAATAAATAAATAAAAAAGACCGATAGCTATCTCTAACAATCCAAGGTAAAGAAAATCCATCTTTTCAGTTGCTTTGGTTTCTTATGGACAAAAAAAATCCCAACATTTTTCCTTTCGGTATCTAAAATGAAAGAAAAAATTACATATTTCGTCTATGTTGTGTTATCTATAATTACATTCGTCGTCCATATTCGATTTAATTATACAAATAATCCATAATTTTTATACTATTTACATTGATAGTCTATATATCAAAAAATATAGATTATCCGTGTAATAACAATATAAACTACAGGCGTAATAAAACTATAGATTGTTACACAAATGATCATTATTTTAAAAATAAAAACTATTGATGCAACTAGTTTGAAAGAGATTTCAATAATGTAACTGAAATCGAATAGAGACGACGAATATGATTCTTTATTAACCACCGGAACAAAACACGTAATTATTTTAATAGAGAATAAACAAAAGTCATGTGGAAGTGATTTTGCGCCACACAACAAATAATCCAAATTTAACTAAAAATTAAGATCCTTTCAAGTTCCAATGTTATCGTTAGTTTGAATAAAAATTTGAATCTAAGTAAAATAAAAATAATATATTAATAAGCTCACATATTTTTCTTCTCATAAAAATATATGGGTTTTGCTAAACAATAACCACTAGGCAATGTTTAATATAAATGTAAAAGAAAACTTGAACTTTATTAAATCAAAAATGACATATATTTAAGTTAATTTTTATAAGCTCACATATTTTTCTTCTCATAAAAACATATAGGTTTTGCTAAACAATGCCTACTAGGCAATGTTTAATATAAATGTAAAAGAAAACTTGAACTTTATTAAATAAAAAATGAAATATATTTAAGTTAATTTATATTTTCACTTATTCTGTATTAAATGCATAATTACTTTTAATATGAAAAAACATATTTTCTTTTCTAAAAAAAAAAAAAAAAAAAATCAACATTAATTATCTTATCATGTTGATATAATTTGATTAATTTCAATGTCACATTTAGAGGTGTAAAATCATTCTAGAAATTAAAAAAAAAAAAAAAAAAAAAAAAAAAAAAGGTGTCGGTGCAAAAAAGCTTTCATTCACATGATCTATTAATACCTCTAGGCGCGTAATCCCCATCTTCCAAACACGCCGGAAAACAAACATCTCCGGCAACATTTCCGTCCAAACCCACCGGAAAATCAAGAAACCCCCCAAAATGGGATCTTTATCACATTTCCAAACAAACCCATGTCCAGAAAACGAAACCCAATTCATAGATCCAAACAAACTCAAAACCCTCTTCAATTCCCAACAGAAATACCTCAACACCTTCTTTGAAAACCTTGACCATTCCCAAACACTCCTCTTCACCCAAACACTCCTCAACACCACAGGCACAATCTTCATAACAGGTATTGGCAAATCAGGTTTTGTTTCCAAGAACATTTCACAAACCCTTGTTTCCTTAGGCATAAAGTCTCAGTTTTTATCCCCTGTTGATGCATTACATGGAGATATAGGTATATTAAGAGACAATGATGTGTTGGTTATGTTTAGTAAAAGTGGTAATACTGAGGAGTTGGTGCGTTTGGTTCCTTGTGTTAAGGCGAAAGGCGTGTTTTTGATAAGTGTGACTAGTGTTTTAGGGAATGTGTTGAATGGTTTGTGTGATATGAATGTGCATTTGCCTTTGGAGAGGGAGTTGTGTCCTTTTGATTTGGCCCCGGTTACTTCGACTGCGATACAGATGGTGTTTGGGTGTACGGTTGCTATTGCGATTATGGATGCTAAGTGTTTGACTAAGGAAGGGTATGCTGCGAATCATCCTGCTGGTAGGATTGGGAAGAGTTTGATCTTTAAGGTAAGGTTTCGGATTGTTTGTTTGTTTGGTTATTACACTTGCTTATATGGGAATTAAGTTTGTAAATTATTAGATAAGTAGTTTGGGTAAGTAGTCCGAAATGCGCACAATAAGCAGACGTATAGTTTAAATAAGCTGTCCCAAACAAGGTCTTAGTGTCTTTAGACTTTAGCTATAGGCCAATTTTAATACTGATAAATCAAAATTTATGTTTAGTCTGGCACAAAGTTGCTGCATTTAGAAACAAAAATGTATGAAAAAAAGTTGAAAGAATTGTCGCTTATTGGAAATGAGTTAGATCTGATTTGACCCAAAGTGGAAGCAAACTTATATTCCGGAATCCTAATGCTTTTTTTCTTTTTTTTTTTGAGGAAATTGAAATGAATGTTAATTTTTGCTAGATCCTACAAATTTTTATATAGCTTTTAGTAATTGAGTTAGATCTTATATCTATTATTGTTGTTTGTTGGTTTCTTTTATGCATAGACCCGTGTTTTTTGATCAAAATGCTTTTTTTCTGTAAACAAGAGTTTATTTGGTTAGTATGAGAGTAGATTGAACATAAGGGTATTGATGTTGTAGAGCTGATGATATTAGGTTTCTTTCAAGACCATACAAATGTGAAGAGCACCAATGAGTATCTAGTTATAATGAGTATCGATTTGCAATGGCAGGTGAAGGATGTGATGAGGAAGCAAGAGGAACTTCCGGTATGCAGAGAAGGAGATCTGATAATGGATCAACTAGTCGAGCTAACTAGTAAAGGATGTGGTTGCCTTCTGGTGATTGATGATGATTACCACCTTTTAGGGACGTTCACTGATGGTGATCTCCGGCGTACACTCAAAGCTAGCAAGGAAGGGATCTTTAAACTTACCGTCGGTGAAATGTGCAACAGGTGACATTCTCAACATATACATGAAGAAAAAATTTAGTTTTTTTTAAATGTGCAGGCTTTTTTTGTTTCTGTTTATTTGAGTGAAAAGTTCTTACAAATATGTGTTGTTACTTATAGGAAACCGAGGACTATAACTGCAGACAGAATGGCCGTTGAAGCAATGAAGAAGATGGAGGCTCCTCCATCCCCTGTTCAGTTCTTGCCGGTTATCAATGAACATAACATCGTGATTGGTATTGTGACACTGCATGGACTGGTCTCTGCTGGCCTTTGAAGCTGCTACCGATCATTCAGTCCTGTTATGTTTCTACTGTGTAGCGTATTCATAAGGATGTATTACTATTCTTTTCATTTTTTATTTTTTCCCCATAGGAATGTATGTTTTAATAAGTAGTTAAATGATCAATCATCTCATGTATAAGAATGGTGTTATATTTTGGTCATTGTACTTTGTATGACCATTTATGAATACTGCTTATATAAATATGTTTTTAATCGAGTTAACTTATTTTAGTTTACATTCCTGATATCTGAATTATATATTTATGCAAAAAGGGGTGCCTTATTAGAACAATCCAAAATATAATGTTGCATCAGTTGATATAGATGGATGTTCAGGTAGTTGGTTTCGTGCTCTGATTTCATTAGCATCAAACTGTAAACGCAAATAAGGCGCATTTTCATTTACTAATGAATTGGTAAGGGACCTGAAGATCCTTCTTTGGAGCTTATGCGTCGTTGCCGGCATGCTGCTTCATCTGTTGGTGTTCGTTTATATATTTATGGTGGTCTTAGGGGAGAGTTGTTGTTTAGGCGTTTTTCTTGTAGCAGAGAATTCGCCTTTTTAGTCTGATGTAAATACACCTGTACTTGCATGAGAACGGGGATCCAATATGAGCAGTCCGAGGGGAACAAATAATTTGTGCCCATTTGATCCAATATCTACTGATAACGGATCCGAGAGTCCATCAGGGGCATTAAGCATGGACAAAGAATCTATAGATAGGCTGGTTGAAGCTTCTGCTGCTGAAGCGGAGGCTGCTAATGCAGTTTGGCAAGCTGCACAAACACAGGATGCAAATCCTGAAGATACATCTGTTGCAGATGATAACGCACAAGCTGCAGAGAGTAATTCAGAGGGTAGCGATGGAGAGGGAGATGTTCGGCTTCACCCAAGAGCTGTAAGTTTTTCTTGTTTTTTAAAGGGTGTTTGGATTTGTGTTTTAGAGCTCATTATTTTATCATCACGGCTCAAAGTTACAATCATCAGTTTATAACAATATAACTTATCCATTGTTTTATCTTTGTTCCGACTTTTATTTTCATTTCACAAACTGTCTTCTTATTTTAGATAAAATATCTTTTTAGGTCACTTTATATATTAAGTTTCTAAATTATTAGAATATGTCAAACACGAATCATCTTTGTTATCTCATTGTTACCACTTTAAATAACAAAAGGACATTCAAGTACCATATTCTACAGCCGATTTATTACAACTCATTATTTAATTTTTCATCACATAGTCAAACACACATAATTTCTCTTGTCATGTGTCATATGCTTTCATATCTTCCTCTGCCATGTAACCTTGCATAATCATGCATCCACATATTTTTTGAGCACTATCACATTCATACATACACTTCGTTGGAGGTCTAATTGGAAGCTACTCTCGGGTTTACCCAAAGGTAGGGGTATGATCTGTCTACATTCTATCTCTCCCCGTACCCCGCTCAGACTGGATTGGGTATCGTTGTTGTATAGAAACTACCTTTCTTTTTCTTAGAAGAATGTGGTGGGGTTGGAACAGGAACTGGCTAAGATGCTTGTAGGTTTAACCGAGGCTCACCAGCCTCCATAGGAGCTATCAACGAGAGAGGGCTCTTGCACATGAGGATTGTATTGATGTCGAGTAGCCCAAGGCTGATCATGAGAACGATACTGTATTCTCACTTCCAGAGGCGCAGCTTCTAAGGGGCGGGGAGGGGCGGCCGACCCCCCGAAATTTTTTTTGCGATGTAGGGGTATATAGTTTTCGTGTAGAAAAATTTCGGTATTTTCGGTTTCGCCCCCCCAATTTAATTCGGTTTCGACCCCCCATAGTGTTAGGGAAAAAAAATTTAGATCCCGACCCCCCACTCGAAATTTCCAAGCTTCGCCCCTGCTCACTTCTGTTAGGCTGAAACATACCTAGATTGTTACGTTGACTCGTTATCTTGCAAGATTATAATAACGACTCGAGATCAAAAGAAACAAGCTTAACATTGGTCTATAAGGATCCAAATTGAGCTATTAACCAAGGGTGCAACAGGTATATATAAAAGTTAGTGCCCATAGTTTGGCACTGATCATTTTAACAATGTAACAAAAAAAGAAAGCAAAACAACACTTGACACTTATCCCACATGCATATGCATGTGTTAGGAACCTAAAAATAATGGAAGGCATGTGTTTCATAAACTATGATTGTTACCTTAATATTTATAGTTTTTATACTCATTTTAATCTAGATCAATCTAATAAAAGTTTCGTTCACAAATTCTTTTTATACTTGGCTAAGTTCTACTAATAGTAGTTTCAAAAAATATCGAGTACAGATGTTTGGGATGTTAACTTAGGGATTTTTTTTTTTTTTTTTTTTTTTTTTTTTTTTTTTTCAGATTAAGTTGGTGGGCCTCTTTCTGTTAATAAGTCTTTTAGTAGGGAGGAGCACCATTTGGTTCCTCTCCTCATATAGACTATTTAACTGAAAAAGAAGCATATTATATGTGTGGTCCTACCAAGACCAATTAACAGAAAAAAGAAACATCCTCCTAGCTAAGATCTACGTGGTACTTGTTAAAATATCCCTTAGTATTCAGTATCCACAAAAAATTCAGAAAGCTAATGAAAACCGAAATAGTTTTCATATAGCTATATATTTTTATAATCCACATTTATATATCACGAATTCACGATTTCTTCATGTATGTAATTTTGTTCTTATTTTAAAAACAAGGGTGGTTGTTATTCGAAGTAAAAGATATCCAATCTAGTGTGACACTGACATAAAAATGTAATATTACAAAAAATCATATATCATGAATTGACTCTGACTTCGACTCCATGAGAATAAAAATTCACTTGATGTTAACCGAGGTTTCTTGAGCCTTTAAAAGTTCCACGTTACCCACTTTTAAATACAAAAATCATAACTCAAACCAATAATTGTAGCATTCTTCGAAGACAAAAAAATAATTATATACTAGTAATAAGTTAATAACATTACATAACGACTACCATATATAGTCAGCATGACAACAGTTGGATATTTCAATACTTCAACGAGTATGGGTCTCATGTTTGAGCATCATTGACTTAAACATCTGTTATTGTGAGTCATCTTGCTTAACTTCTACAAAAAGTGTTACAATTTCCGTTCCATAATAAGTGTTCACTTCAAAAAATACACAAAGTTTTAACTTTTAAGAAATCCCGTTAACTACACTCTCCACCAAAATTTCATTATCATCAGTGTACGATGAATTGTTGATAAGTTATGTTGGATAAATTTCAAGTTCTAAAAAAGAGAAATGTTATATCCTCTATCAATCTTATCACTGTCATATGTACGTTAATCGTTTAAGCGTAAAAAGAAATTGGGGCATAAGTTGATGGATGATTGACACATTAAGATATAAGCACGAGGATGAGTTAGATGATATATTATTTTTCTTTAAAAAAAAAAAAAAAAAATTGAGAATCTGGTCTTCTGTTACTGCGACATAGTTGTACAAGTGTCATTACCTTGTAAAATGACATTACCTAGTTCGACTGTAAATGACATTACCTAGTTCGAAATGACATTGATAGCATATGGTTAACAGAAGAAAGTAAAAGTAAAAAAAGAAAAGAAAAGAGAGCACCAATTAGATGACATGCAGAACTGTTGGCGTGTTTACCATTCAAACATTAATTTCAAGTTTTTACAAATTTTTAAAACAAACAAAAAGAGTAAAATGAGCTTTTAGTTGGGGCACAATTCCCATGCACCTGCCTACTCATTCTTACCCCTTTTAACAACCTTGTTCCATCCGCCAACCCTTTAACACTCTACTCAACAAGCTTACAAAAATACACACACAAAGTGGAAATTGTTATGGGAATGAAGGGACACCCACAAAGCAACTGCGGCGCAGGAGGCGGTGGGAGTGGTGGGGTGTGGATGAAGAAGAAGAAGATTGCAATGGTGGTGGTGGTGATTCTGGTTGGTGTAATGGGAGTCATGGTGGTTCAGAAAGTGCGAGACAGGCGCCTGTTTAACCTCGTTATCAAGGATAAAGATCGACAAATACTTACTCTGAACCTTCTCTTGCAGGTTACTTACTATCATGATCAACTTCATCTTTCATTAGAAATTAAGTTGAATGTGTTTTGTTTCATGAATTATGCATGTCACCTAATTACTATTTTCTATACTAGCCAAAACAAAGCATAAACAAGCAGCCTAATTAACTTTTTCATAGTCTTCGCACAAGCCCTAGGTAGGCCTCTAAAACTAATAAGATCTTAAGTTATTATGATATACCAACAGCTATCTTGATTGTGCAGAAAGAAAGGCAGTATGTAAAAGAAAACAAGAGGAAGAATCAAGATTTGAATGCAAAACTATTCTCCCTCAGGACCCAGAAGACTGAACTCACCAACAAGATAATGGAGATGCGATCAACCATTGGATCCATGAAAGATGAACAACGAGCTTTGGAGTTGACGATTGATGAGAAGCAGAATGAGATCAAACACAAAGAATCCGAAATAAAGGATTTGAAAAGCAGCCTCCAAACTCCACCTAAAGTCTGGTCAGTGAGCTCTGACAACCCATCAAATCATGAAGTCAACTTAACTAATAAAGCAACTACAACTAAAGTCAGATCATGGTTTGGTCTGTCAAGCAACGGGCAAAAACCAAATCAAGAAAAATTTGTAGAGGGTCATAAAGAAGTAATAAACCCTAATATCATAGTTCAAAAGCCTGTAGATGAAGAGCAAAGATGGTCGGGAAAACTTGCAAGTTCAAAGGAACACGAGACTCGGGATCTCACTGTGGGTAGTGATGATGCAAAGATTGTATCAGGCAACACAACTGATGGTAGACTAACCACAAAGGATACAGGGGGTCTTAAAGAAACTGGTAACAGTTTAAGCATAAAAGGAAGATCTTTTATAGGAGCAATAGAAACACGAACTGAGGGTCAAATTAACAAAAGTCAACTTGAAGCAAACAGGGAAGTGGGCCCGACTGAAGTAACACGATTCAAATCCAGAAGCTACTCAAGTGATGAAGTTCATCGAGCAGCTAATAAGACAAAAAGCGAAGCTGAGAGAATGGATGAAGATGAACCAGAGATAGAAGCGGATACAGATACTTCGACTGAATCCGGCAAGGGCTCAGAAGCAGATCAAGATTACACGGACGATTAATTTCATCATATGCTAACTAGAGGCAATTTCCAAATTATTTTCTTTTTTCTTTCTGATTTAAGACTCTAATGAGTATTATAACCGAATGTAATTCAATGTTAGTTTGCTGTTCAGAACTAATTGTCAAAGCTACTAACTGGTATTCAAGATTCTAGAGCATAATCAATACAAATACTGAACTGAAAGAATGATTGTATTCAACGTATTTATGGAATGCAAGATGAAACGCGATATGCAATAATATTCTATTAAGTTCTGGAAAATAGAGCAAAACACTCAGGAATCCAAACTGTTGCTAGCAACAAAACATGGATTCCAGGAAACCTTAATAAACTAATTAAGAACAGTTTAAACATAAAAGGAATATCTTTTATAGGAGGAATCTTAACATAAACTGGTAGCCAAGATAACAAAAGTCAATTTAAGGCAAACAGAAAAGTGGGTCCAACAGAAGTCACACAATTCAAGTCCAGATACTACTTAAGTGATGGGAGTTCATCGAGAAGCTAGTGAAGCTGAGAGAGCGAATAAAGATGAAGCAGAGATAGATGAAGCAGAGATAGAAGCGGATACGAATTCTTAAACTGAAACCAGCAATGGCTCAAAAGCAAGTCAAGATTACGCTGACTATAATTTCATCATATAACTCAGATGTACTTCAATGTTCGCTGTTCGGAACTAATTATCAAATCTACCAACTGATATTCAAGATTTTCAAGAGCATAATCAATACATATACTGAACTGAATGGATGTTTGTTATTCAAATATGCTACGCATTTATGAAATGCAAGATGGAACTGCAATCTGCCAAAAAAATATTATTAGAATCTGGAATATAGAACAAAACACTTTCCTAGCAACAGAACCTGGATTAGCTAATTAAGAACGGTTTAAACATAAAAAAATATCATTTATTGGAGCAATCGAAACACAAACTGGTGGTCAAACTAACAAAAGTCAACTTTTGGCAAACAGGGAAGTGGGTCCAACAAAAGTCACCCGATTCAAATCCAAAAACTATTCAAGTGATTGGAGTTCATCGATCAGCTAATAAAGCAAAAAGTGAAGCTGAGAGAGCGGATGAAGATGAAGCAGAGATAGAAGCGGATACGAATTCTTCAACTGAATCCGGCATTGGCTCAGAAGCAGATCAAGATAACAACTGTTATTATCATCATACATCTCAGATGGTGTTCTAATTAGAAACAATTTCGAAAATGTCGTTTTTTTTCTAATTCAAGACTGATAAATGTTGAATATGAATGCACTTCAATGTTAGTTCGCTGTTCAGAACTTATTATCAAGTCTGCCAACTGGTATTCAAGATTTTCAAGAGCATAATCAATACACACACTGAACTGAAAGAGCTGGTTATTCAAACATGTTATGTATTTATGAAATGCAAGATGGAATGGCAATCAGCCAAAATATTCTATTAGAATCTGAAAAATAGAGCAAAACACTCAAGCGCCCAAACTGTCCCTAGCACAAAATCTGGATTCCAGTAATTCTTACATTGATGCAAAGAAATTATTAGCACAAAGCTTCTGTAACAAACTTCAACCTCTCTTAATTCGTTGCTTCCACCTTTTTCTGTCACACAAACAAGAGGGATTATGTAAGCAAGATTCTTTGGATTCACTTATTGTTTCATGAAAAAAATTATTTTATCAAATGGTGAGATTCGTGAAATTTATATAATTAGAACGTAATCTTAGCATTTAAATTGATGGGATTATATTTGCACAGGTCCTAAGGCAACTAATACAAAAAGTGAATGATTCAAATTTCAAAACAACTGCTTAGAACTTAGAAGTGCTTATATCCTTATTATATTGTCAAAATACTAATCCAAACAGCTACAGGAAAGTGCTTTATTAAATTATTAAGAGATTAAAAAGGGTTTTCCCAGAAGCAATATGGTTTTTTGCAAAAACCACAATCTTTTAATAAGCTAAGCCAAACACCCCCCTTATTTTGATTATGTTGCTACCTGGACAGCAACATTTTTTTTACTCAACTTTCTTTTACATTCTACTAAATTGGCACATTTCAGTAATAAGTTGGAAGACATAAGAATTTCACCACGCAGACGAGTCATTAGAGTTACTGCCAGGTTAGGTTATTTAAAGAGCAGAAATGCAACAACATAAAAGTAACATATTCAAGCAACTGAAATATACCTCTTCTTTCTTGCCTCCTGAAAATGCCTTGTATCCACCAAAGATTGCCAATCCCCAGCCAGCCAAAGAGATAATAACAAACTGCAAAAGAAAAGAAGAGTAAAAGATCACTTCCAGAACATATATATAAAAACATATAAACATAGATACTATGATTACATTCCAAATAATATAGCGACCAATGAACTCTACTGCCCGTGCCAAATAACTTACAAAAGAGCATCATTGTAGTATACATGTTCCAATTTGCTAAATTTTATGCAAGCCAAAGACACATTAAATATCCAATCATGAAAATCCATCATTAGCCGTGTATGAAAACGCCATCTCCTTGAGAGCCTTCAGTAGAAGACTACCATTGATTTTACAAAATGGTTTAAAGATTATTAGGTTTTAGACGTTAGGTCAGCCAAGTAATCAAACTACTCTGGGTTTGGTACTTTACATAAAAGACCCACTCAATTTGCATTTAGCTATTCCTAAGATCTTTGTTGCATGACATAACATTCTTTATTTTAAACGAAGTATCCAATTTAGTTAGTGGTATAAGAACCAAAGAGAAATTGCAACAAAATATCAAGATTCGACGACTGTTTTAGTATCAACATCTTAAAATTATAGCAGTCTAAACACGCACCTTGCTATGAGACATTGTGATATCCTTCATATACCAAAGATCTCTACCCGTCGTATAAACCTCCTTAACAGCTTTTAGTTACTCAAACTTCAACCTTTTAGTTATATGAGGGTGTTCGTTTAAGCTTTATATGTGGCTTATAAGCTTATTTGTTTTTCGGGTTATTTTGAGACTTGTCTCACTTGTGGGCTTATATAAGTTTATTTATGATATGGTAGACTTACATAAGCCATCAAGTCTCAAAATAAGCCGGAAAATTGAGGCTTATAAAATATAAGCTGAAACCAAATAAGCTCATAAGCCCAAATATAAGCTTAAACAAACACCCCGTATGTGTGCAATTTAATATAAAAAACATGAACAGTTCACGAGGTTCTACATAAAATCGTACCACCAACAATGTTATATGTTTCCCAACCTTAACTAATAACTTACCAATTGTTTCAGCCTTGCTATTTATTTAACTTAACTAAAAAGTATTAATCACCACAACCACATATTCACACAGATATAACCATACAAAAACCTATCACTAACACAGAGGGGGTGTTTGCTTAAGCTTATACGTGGGCTTACAAGCTTATTTGGTTCCGGCTTATATTTCATAAGCCTTAATTTTCCAGCTTATTTTGAGGCTTGTAGGCTTATATAAGTTTATTATGATATGATAAACTTATATAAGTCTCAAAATAAGCCGGAAAATCGGGGGGCTTATGAAATATAAGCTGAAATCAAATAAGCTCATAAGCCCACATAAGCTTAAACAAACACCCTTAAAGCACATATCAATCCACTCAATAACCCATTTCACAAAAATAAAAATGAAAAAATGAGAACATTTGAAAACCCTAACCCTAAGTCCCTAATAAATACAAAAAAACAGCCAAATCAAATCAAGAAAAATAAAAATAAGAAAACTGACGTGCTCTTCCTTCCACTTGGATGGGCTCATTGGATCCTTCCAGAAATCAACTTTAGCAGGTCCATGATGATCTAATACAAATTAATCAAACACACACTATATCATTTATTTATTTTATTCAACAAACAAATAAACATATTTTTATTGTGTATTTAATTAACATGTACCGGCGGCGCCAGCGAGGCCACGGCGTTGGATAAGAGAAGCCGATCTGGATGATGAAGAGAGACGGAGCAAGTTTCCAGCTTGTCGCGCCGCCAAAGATGAAGCCATTTTTTGTGTTTGGATCGTTGATATGAAATGAAATGAGTTTTTGGGTGTATGTCAAATAGAACGAACTAGATGCGGATGGATGCCTAAAACCTGATTGATGAAAACGGCGTCGTGTGGTTTGTAATGTTGTATATTGCAATTTGAGTCCTTTGCTTTTTCGTTAATGGTTCTAAAAGCCCTTGAAGAAATAGCTATAATCCAATATTATTTTCCTTCGCAAGTTATATAAGAGTATAAATGAGTTTAGCTTAGTAGCTCGACTCGTCAAATTCCTTCGCAAGTTATATAAGAGTATAAATGAGTTTAGCTTCTCGCGAGCTACTTGTGCTAAACTCGTCAAATGCTCGTATTGAGATTTACGAGTTGGAGTCCAAACTTGATCGAACTCGTCTATTGAACATAAGCTCGAGTTGGAGTCCAAGCTTGTACATTTGTATTTAAAATGAAGTATTATTTGTTAGACTATTAGCTGTATCTTATTAGGCATTCTTATCGTGATTATTTGTCATTAGTGGTTAATTATCTATTTGCCCAAAATAACTCTTGTACTACCCCTATATGTATCCTATCCTCTTGTATGGAATGCAATCAATCAATTCAACCTTGTCATTCTTATCGTGTATACTTACATGGTATCAGAACTAACGATCTTATCCCTCAACCCTAATTCTTCCGTCACTTTAATCTTTCACCATCGGTTACACGCCAGAGGTTCGGAGGGCTTCCTTTATTTTTCATTTTCCCTACCGCCGAATATCATCCACTCCAACCAATAACAAAACTCGTATCAGGCAAACACAACTATCAAGACTCGACTATAAATAAATAAATAAATAAAAAATAAAAAAAATAAACGATCTCAGTTTGATACCTCATCGATCATTAATGAAAGAAAACATAGAACAAAACTTTACCTGAGACCTTTATTAAAGATCTTGAAGCGATGGCGCTTGTCTTTCTCATTTGGAAGGGCTTAGTTCCTTGGTTGGTGTAAGGCTAATTCTGAAGCCATTCTTGGAAAGTATTTTAGTGGTTTGGGGTAAGGACTACAAGTACGAGGGGAATGGTTTGGTAACTGTTACGGATTGGTGTTTTCTTGTTATTATGAGGGTCTCATATGAAAGTTTTGTCTAGGTGTCTTTTGTGGTCTTCAACTATGTCTATGGTTGTGTTTTCTTTTGAGGCTGTGGTCTAATCCTGAGTATGGATGGTTTAAAAAAAAATGGTGAATCTTTATGTTTTTCTAGGGAAAAACATGCCCTGTTTGTTTGGAAAGTTCTTTAGGGGTTGAAGTTTTAGAACTAACTTTCGTTCTCTCATCTTTTGTTTGATGTTAGTGCATGAGTTTTAGCTGTAATTCCCGTTTATTTTAGTTGTAGGGGTACTTTGGGTTATCCCGTTTGTTTTAGTTGTAGGAGATACCTTGGGTTATCCCGTTTGGTTGGTTTATCCTGTTTGGTAAGGGATACTTTGGATTATCCCATTTGGTCAGGATACTTTGGTTTATCCTGTGTGGTATGGATGCTTTGGTTTATCCGGTTTGTTGCCTGCTGCTGAAGATGTGCTTCCGCTTGCTTTCGAATGTCTTCATCATCAATTATTTATTTGCTTTAATTTATTGTTTATTAGCTTGTAATCTCGCTAGCTTTCGCGATTTCGCCGCTTGAACTAGGGGGTGTTAGACTATTAGTTGTATCCTATCAGGCATTCTTATCGTGATTAGTTGTCATTAGTGGGTAATTATCTATTTACCCAAAATAACTCTTGTACTAACCCTTTTATGTATCATATCCTCTTGTATTGAATGCAATCAATCAATTCAACCTTATCATTCTTATCGTGTATACTTACATTATTGACTCTTGGTTTAATAATGTTGTATGGTGAGAATAGATGTTAGTACCTCTTAAAAAAATCTACGCCTATCTACAATAAGTGCATTAAAATGTTGTAAGCTAAACAATTGTAGTTATACCTTTTAAGATTTTAAGACAAATTCTCTCTTTATAAAAGAGTAAGATGCAGTTGAGATACATTGGTCGATTTAAAAGTACTTATTTTAAACTTCAACTTATAAACATTTTTAGAGTTTTGGACTTTTGACCATTAAAAATTGGAAAACTAATTCCTTATACTTAATCGAGTTCGAGCCCAATTAAATAGTCGAGAGTCGAGCTTTAGTTTTACGAATAAAGCTCAAAACGAGCAAAATTCAAGTTGGAGCTTCTCTAACATTAAATGATCTGAGCTCAAGTCCGGACGCGACTCCATAATTAACATATTCAAATTTGTAACTTATGCATAAGTGCACCGACATGGCAACATGTATCTCTTATATAATACAAGAAGATACAAAATGAACAAATGAATTTTTCTATTAATCAATGAGAGAGCTCGATTTGGTCAAACATATCTAATACTATGTTCCCGAGTATAAAACGGAAAGAAAAGAGATGGAGAGGAAAAAAGGAGTGAAGTAAAGAGGAGAGGAATAAGAAATTATTATTTTATATTGTATTCCCGAGTTGGAAAGAAAATAGAAGGAAGTAATAAAAAAAAGAGCTTTAAAATAAATTTCACTCCATTTCATCCCAATTTAGAAGTAAATTAGGAGAGTAATTTTGATGTAATTTACTATCCTTTACTTTCCTCTCCCCTCCTAAAAAATCTCAGGAACACAAATTTTTTTTATTACCAGCCCAAACCTTTTCTTTTCACTCCAAAAAATAAACTCGGAAACAGAGTGTAAATTTCATCTAGTAAAATAAATATGTATGTCTGTTAAAATATATATATATATATATATATATATATATATATATATATATATATATATATATATATATATATATGTGTGTGTGTGTGTGTGTGTGTGTGTGTGTGTGTGTGTGAAAACAAATATGTTGATTTTGTAAAAAGAACTAAAAAAATGTAATTAATAAAACTTGAGTTGTTAAATTTTAAATACATTATATGGACTTAATAAACTTATCAGTTTTTATCATTTTTTTGTTACTTTATAAATTTAATAAATAATCCCTAAACTTTATACCCCTATAATTAATACTATATATTTTTTAAAGTCTTTGTTATTTATATATATTATTATCATTGTATAATAAATTAATGTATATACATGAGATTATAAATATCAAAATGAAAACACGATTTACTGTGATATGTAAGTGAATACACAAGATAGTACATTTACGAAGGACTTATGTTATTCATCTTTATGAGATTAAGTAAGGATATCCAGAAAATTATTTTTATGCTATTCGCGTTCAATAGCGACTCATGTTATTCGAGTTTATAAGTTTAACCCGCACGTACACGGGTAATAAATTAAATACTAGTTTTAACAAGAATACAAATATCAAAATAAAGGCACGGTTCAATACTATGAGATGAAAATAAATACATGAAAATGCACATATAGCAACGACAAATCCTCTAATATTTATTTAAGATATTCAAATAAACAATTTTTTTCAATGGTTATTACATACTATTAAACAGGGCCGTCCCGTGACATTTAGTGGTCATTGCCGTATGTATAACTCGGGCACCAGTAAGGCTATACCACACAAAGAAAAAGTTACTTTAACATGTAAACGCTAGTTAATCAAAATTGGAAAATCAATTCTAAGTATATGAACACATTAATGAAAAGTGGAATATCTCAAATCTTCAAAAGATAAAAGTTCAATATAGGGATCCAATATTTTATAAAAATCTAATGAACCAATTTTGGTCAATCAATTTTTTCATCAAAACAAATAAATAAACTTTCGCATTTAAAATTAAAAAAAAAAAAAAAATATCTTGCAGACCGTTAATCGTTACGCAAAATGAATCATACCATCGCGACGAGAATTAAATCATCTTTTTATACAGGGGCACTTCTATACACTTTCGATGAACTTTTTTTCGATTTTTTTTTCAGTTACGTCTGGAAAAATCATGTGATTTATATGACAAATCACATGTCCTTTATGAAATCACATTTGATTTGTTATACAAATCACATATGATTTTTTCAGACGTAACTGAGAAAAAAATCAAAAAAAATTTTGTCGAAAGTATATCGAAGTGTATGTTTACTGAAAGATAAAAAAATACCTGTCGCGTGGTATATTTTTTTTCACTTGACAATTTACCGTTTGCAATATATTTTATTTTTAAAAAAGAGGTGGAAAGCGGGTTTTTCTTCTTTTTTTTTTCTTTTTTTTTAATTAAAAAAATGAGTGACTAAGATGGGATACTTAGATAATTTTGGTTTTACATTGATATTAACAGAGTAATTTAATTATAGTGTATAAAACTGAATCATGTTAGTAAATCCTGGCTATGTTTTTAAACGAATCAAAATGTCTTTTATTGGGCCTTTCTCCTAAGTTTAAATATAGCTATACAAAACTACAAATATTAATTGGAGGTCCCATGAATTGTTGGGCCTCTTATTAAACACGCATGATCTATAGAACATGACATCAATAGTAAAACTTAAACACCATCAACCATGTTATTTAAGCAAAATCAAATCATTTGTCTAACAAAAATATATACAAAATATTAATCGATAATACCTAATGAAAATTTTATGTTAAAACGTGTACATGCACGAGTATTGTAACTATATAAGTATAAAATAATTTACATAATTTTATAGAAAAGTTTATTTAACAACATCGTGTATGCACATACAAGCTTTAGCATGTCAAGATATAAATTTATATTCTTACTAATTGTGTTACGAGTTATTTATTTATTTATTTATTATTTATTTTTTTTGGTAAAAGGTGTTACACCCCGTGCCCGCTTTGACCAAAATTTAAAACTTTTTTGCATGGAAACGACGTATCAAAACTGACCTGCTGTTACTCTTTTCACTATTGGCAAAAATATATAAACTTTCAGACCATGAGACTAATTTTAAATGATACTATACTCAATTATCTTTAAAATGCCGGGTGGCACGACCCGTGACGACTTACGGTTTAAAAGATATGATTTTTCTAACATAACCTATTTTATGCACTACTTGCTGTCCCAAACACCCCTTTTTCTGCATATCCCTTTGATGCACTTTTGACCCATTTTTCGGAAAAACGAGTTTTATAACATGACATTACACCAAAACTTCCAAAAATCATTAGGATGATATAAACATCAGTTATATGC
Source organism: Artemisia argyi (assembly GCA_030686995.1). Classification (NCBI taxonomy): domain Eukaryota; kingdom Viridiplantae; phylum Streptophyta; class Magnoliopsida; order Asterales; family Asteraceae; genus Artemisia; species Artemisia argyi. Next base: position 159,218,527 of record CM060697.1, on the reverse strand, counting down.
ATAAACTTGGTCATAATGACCCGCAAAAATGTGCTTTACAAAGTAATGGGTGGAAACACCCATTTTGACCCATTTGCATAATACACTTAACCATATCACCTTTAACCATAAAATTAACAATTTAACCGTAAACCAAACACTCATTTAACATTAAAAACCATGACAACTTTGATCCATGACCATTGACCCGTTCACATCCCAAAATGAGTACAATTAGATGTTATGTCATACGCCCCCTTAACTTGACTTTAAACACATGAACTATGATATAGCTTGTCCATTGACCACCAATTTATACACTTGACATTTGACCATACTTTACATAACATTAATGACTTACGGGGGTACAAACATGACACTTGAGCTCGGTATACTACCTAGCTCCTACTTTCTTACCATTCCTTCTACTTCACATGTCCAACCTTAGTTCTTATCCAAGCCATAGCTTCACCCATGAGAATCCTACAAAACATTGTCAAATAAACAATAAGCTTTCGCTTAGTAAGTAACTAGATTAACACATGATTAACATGTTAGTCCATATATATGCTACACAAATACTTCAACCAATAAACACATAAACATCACAACATACCTTAGCCTTTTCCTACTCATAATCTATCACTTGAGTTGGCTAACTAGGCAAACCACCTATCAATGCCACACTCACTAAATCAAAGCTAACAACCATGTCGTAAAGGCAAGCTAACAACCATGCCATGAAAGCAAGCTAGGCCATCCCGAAGGATGCCAAATACATGCCATAAAAGGCAAGCTGGGCTATCTCGAAGGATACCAAAACTAACACATCGGGTCCATACTTATAGTCACATAATATGTAAACAATCATCTTAAACACATATCAATCAAGTTACCTACCTTGCTCATCCAAGCTAAGCTACAAATCAATAACACCATCAACATCAACATCACTATTCATCATCATCATCATCATCCTTCATAATTAGCCAAAACCTAACAACATAACAATCAATAATCATAAACAAGGGTTTATATAAAACCCACCATAACTTACCCATCTTCCTTTCTAAATCATCATATGATCATACCTTGATCATATGATGATTTCCCACTTTAATCACAAACTATAACTTTAACATAATCAAGATGGGGAGTACTTACTTGATTGATTGTTGCTAGAACTTAACCCTAGCATAAGACCTTAATCTTCTCCATTCTTGGACCATCAAGACCCATATTTTTCCCTCTCTTTCTCTCTTGCCGACACCACACACACACACATACTTCTTATCCAAAATGACTTATAGAAGTCCAGAGAATTCTCTAGACATTTGATAGTTAGAAGTTTGCCTAAATGGCAACTTTAGTCCCTTAGGTCCTGTAACCATTCATCCTTAGTACTAGAACAAGTTGGTTCTAGTGCTAGTTTGAGGTTTTGGCAAGAATAGTCCCTGCATACTAGAACAAGTTGGTTCTAGTACCAGTTTAGGATTCTGTCAACTTAGGTCCCTCAAGTTCTTATCCCTCTTACTTATGACACATAGTACTTCTAAAACCACATTACGAAATACTATGACTATCGGGTTTAACCACATCACGACATTTGTTAACTAACCAACCACGTAAGGCTCTTAGTCCATTACATCTAGGGTGGGGTCCAAGTACCCGGAAAACGGGTCTAACAAAAGGGTTACCACTGTTAAATATTATTACTCCAAAAAAACAATTACAGAACAACGGGTGTAGGTGAATCCCACACCTCAGCCTAAAAAAGGCAAACCAAACACACCTAGAATGCTTAGGACCTAAACTAGCATAAGAAAGACAAACCAAACTTATGATCAACATACATAAGAATAAAACTAACATTTATTCTAACTACGAAGATTTATATCCATTGAGTCCTAAAAACGCAAGTTGTTCCGAATTTAAACCTTGAAGGTCATAAGTGTCATATAAATCAAAATCTTCATTATCATGTAAACTAGTATTATACGAACCTCCGCTTTCCATAAAATGAAAAGTCTCATTATAAGCATCTTCAACTTCATTATGACTATCACTACCCGAAAGAACCACATCCCCCACCTTAAAAAACGGGTTACCTAAAATTTTTTTGAACGGCGAATTAGTACATACCCATAAGGTAGTCCATGCCAGCCTCGAATCGACGCATCTATGGGGCAGAACCCCACAGATTCTACCTTGAAGGAAAACCCCCACGGAGAGACTCGAACTTGAGACCTCTCGCATGTGGTAACAACCTCCCCAAGATCACCCTTGGTGACCAACTGAGCTAGTTGGTTAACTACCTTTTGACCCTATATAATAATGAAAATTTGAATATATTATGACTTTTCTTAAAACACATTATGTAGGATTGCTGCGAAGGATTGGTGCGTGAAGGGGTATATAACTAATACCAAAAACATATTTTCAATATTAGATTAGGGAATCGATTTTTACACATAGGATTTTAGTTTGCACACATACAATTAATGTGTAACGACAACAATACCCTCATATTGTTTTTATCATTTAACTTATTATATTTGTGTAATCAAATCTATGAGCATTTGACCATCATATTCCACCGGCGCTATGCATCATAAAGATATCTGAACTAAAATCACCAACTGTTGGCAACCTTAAATAATTGTTCCGGCAACCTTCGATTGCCGCCTCAATTTAAATCTCAAAATAATGGTTGACGGTGGAATATACCGAACAAAAATAAACTAGTCAAATTCTTAATCAACAAAATAATGAGAAAAACTGGATGCCAAAAATGGTCTCCTTGATTGTTCCGGCAACCTTAGTATGTATTTTTCAATATTGAGTATGAAGAAATAATTCAAAGACAAAGGCTATGTTCAAGTGATCAAGGTCTTCTTCAACTAACTTAAAACATGCTACAAGGCCCACATGGGTGGCATGTGTAAATCGATCACAACAATGTTTTCTAAAATGAATAATATGTAATATTGTCGTCCGTTATCATTGTCAACAATATTTAATGACAAAGTGAACAATAGTGAAAGATGGGAATCGAGATAGAGGGTTTGGCGCTAGAAGGTCAAAAGATTAAAAGAGACAAATTAGAAAGTTTATACCTGAACTTTGATACATTATTCTGTAATAGACTAATAGTGTGATAGCTAAACTTTTATATTATCTGGTGCGTCGATGTTATCCAAATAACATAGAAGGCATTAGAAATTTGCATGTAATATATTCAGTGTACATTATTGTTTATATTAGTATTAGTAGAAGTTCACTAACATTACATGAAAAACTTTGCTTTCACAGCAAGTTGACGTCCACCTATCAGTAACAATGTGAAGTATCTGTTGGTTTTGTGGTTTGCATTGACTGAAGACTGAGAAAAACGCAAAACTGAAACCGCTTTATATATCCAAAATTTAAAAAAGCTTAACTAAACATAATCCATTATTTTTTGAAACATAGCAGGCACAATCTGCAGCTATGGGGGTGTTTGGGATAACTCACTGTTACTAATGTGCTCAATTCTAGAAATACTCTTGGCTATCGGGGCCTGTGGGATAACTCGCTGTAACTACCTATGTAGTCAATTTTGGGAATACACTTTTGATGAGTAAGCGTAGAAAAAATGATGGATTATGGCACACTTGTAATTTCTAGAAATGTATCAAATTCTTTGATTAGTAAAAAGTTGAACCAAATATATGGTAAACCTGAGGTTTGACTTCCACAGTATATCGCCTATTTAGGTGAAGGCACGAGTCATATTTAGTGAAAATGCGCCGACAAAAAGAGCCGGCATCCGCCATATCCACAACCACAATACGCCGTATCAGGTACCTACAATAAGATTAATGTAAAAATTCAAATTAGATTGGCTTACACCCAAAATTTACTTTAAACAGTAGAAACATGAAAGCCTTTAGTGTACTTCCAATGACAACGCGCTGCCCTAACAACCATAAAATGTTAGCTTGAATGGCGATTATGCTGCAACATGCTCTCCGGCAATGCTGAATCAGCTGTAGAAAATTAAGAAAATGAGTCACGCATTTATTTCTTAGAACAACTTTATGTTACAACAATAGTATCAATCTAATTACTTGTTCATTCTGCTATTTGGGACAACTTTCTTAGAACAACTTTTTGTTACAACAATAGTATCAATCTCATGAATACAACAATTAGAATGATATTCCTTACTTGTTCATTCTGCAGTAGATATGTTCTTCCATTAAGTCCAAGTGTACAGTGCCAATATTATGGGCCAGATACCTCAAAGTTTTTCATATGTAGATCGGGTTGGTAGTTCAGTTTTTCAGGTCTGCCAAAACAGGAACTACATGATTAAATGGAAATTTCAGGGTTGATTTTCAAAAAAAAAAAAAAAACGGCAAGGAGAATAATTAATACCTGTTTCATCAATCTCGACCGCCCGGCAGCTTCTCGATTGCATTGTTTTCTCCTCTTCCTTTTAAGTTCTCACCCATCTTGTAGAAAAGATGTCGCATAACAATAGTGTCTCTAATAAACTGCTAAGAGTATAAGCAAATGATGAATTATCTTTAAGTATGTCTAACAGAAAAACAACACAATACAAATACGGAAACAAAACCTACTTAACATCCGCTGCAACATGATCGAGACCATGAAAACCAATCTTTGCTTTCAAACTCGTAACTCCACCTATTCCACAAAACGGCAAACACTATATATCAAAAACCGTATAAACCAACAGACAAATAAAATAGATTCCATTAAAAAAAAAGGTGATTTACCAATCTCCTGCGCCTCTCGGTCTCCCAGCACGCTTTTCATTATACTATAGACGCACATGTGTGGTACGTACCAATACCAGAATACAGATCGGCAGCCTCAGGAACAACGCCATCAAAATCTAGTATCTTGGGTACGTGCTTTTTGCCTGCAACAATCATTTAGGTTAATAAGAATTTAACCGTCTAATACATCATTAAGCAATAGCTGAAAAGGTAAACAAGCAGAGGAAAAGAGAAAAAGAAGGCTAACCACGTGGCCAATATTAATAGCGATGTCATCACTGGTCCATTTATCAACAACAACACGATTTTGTTTTACCCTTACCGTCACGACTCGATACTTGAATAGCTGTTGGCACATCAATGTGAGTAACTGGTATCTAAGACTGATCGCCATTCTAAGGTTCCCATCAAAACGTCGCTTTGGCAAAGACCGTAGAAAACATCCCGATTGGTAATTGCCATCCACTTTTCTTTTACCCTTATCAGAAAATCTATTGTTGTTGGTTATTCCAGGTAAACCAAGTTCATAATTATTTGCCGTAAATGATTCACGTATGATAACGGCAGCTTTTGAGTGACCCGTTGTAGTTCCCAAACCATTGATGACATTTTCAAACTTAGAAACCCTTGGTGTATCACACACTTTGGCAACCGAGATTTACACGTCGCTTACTCAACTACATGCCGCCAAAATATGAATCCCGACTTTTATGTTCCTGAAAATTAGCATAGTTCATTAAAGCAACACTAAAAAGGCAATAGATATAAGATACTAAACTCTATAATTTTTAAACGCACGAACCTTTAATCCACGAATCAACACTATGAAATCAAATACGACAATGTGGATCAAGAGCAAAAAGAAAATTTATTCTATAAGTCACAACACAAATCAAAGGGAAAAAATATAAAAAGCTATTAACAAATAAACAATTAGTCTCTCAAAAGTCAAAACTTTGATCAAACACCTTAGCAGCACTAAGTCCAGCTAGTTTGTTCAACAAAATATTATAGCTCATTTTGTTGACTAACTGATCTTATACAGTAAACGTAAGTCTGAATTTCATATCCGATAAACATAAGAGGCCAAAAGATCAATATAGAACACATTTTTGCCATAGAACAATGAACCATTCCTAGCCACTAATTTTTTTTTATCAAAATAAAAAAAATAAACTTTCACCATTTTTTTTAAAATTAAATATCTCGCAAACCGTAAATCGTTACGCGAAAAAAATACCATCGCGACGAGAATTAAATTATCTTTCTATAGATATGCATTGTTATATACTTTTGACGATTTTTTTTCGACGAACTTTTTTTTTCAAAATTTCCGCCCAGAAAAATCATATGTGATTCGTTAAAATCAAATCATATGTGATTTTTACGAATCATATATGATTTTTACAAATCACATATGATTCGTAAGAATCTTATGTGATTTGTAAACCCCACAAATAGGCAGAATTGCATATATATCCCTCCCAAAATAAATAATTGCATATATATCCTTTGTACAAGTTTTTGATGCACATAGTACAATGGTTTTTATGCATGCTTTGGATATATATGCAATTATGCATTTTCGGAAGGATATATATGCAAAAGCCCCAATAAAATAATATGTGATTTTTACGAATCATATATGATTTTTATGGGCGGAAATTTAAAAAAAAAATCGTTGAAAAAAAAGTTCGCCGAAAGTATATAACAATACATATCTATAGAAAGATAATTTAATTCTCGTCGCGATGGTATTTTTTTAGTAGTTTGAAGATTTACCGTTTGCAAAATATGTTGTTTTAGAAAAAATGTGAAAAATTGGTTTTTATTAATTTAGATAAAAAAATTGGTGGCTATGATTGATTCATTGGTTCTATGAAAAATATGAGTTCTATATTAATCTCATCTCTTCTAAAGCTTTAGATAATACATAACACACAACTAAATCAATTTTACAAACAAAAAATACCTTGAACTGAGGAACATCCTTGTCGAATTTCGTTTCAAATTCCTTTCCTGTCATAACACAATAAGGCCCCGTTTGGTTCACGGAATATTTTTGATGAAATTGGAATGTTTCTATAGAATTGGAATGTGAAGGAATTGGAATGTTAAAGAATGGAATGTTAAGGATTTGGAATCTTAAGGAATTGGAATTTGCAAAAACTATCGCGTGTTTGGTTGCAAGAAAATAAAATGCGAAAAAAAAAATTATATTAAAATATTTAAAATTTAATTTTAAATTAAAATTGATAATAATAATAATAATAATAATAATAATAATAATAATAATAATAATAATAATAAAATAATAATAATTAATAATATAAATAATAATAAAAATATTTAAAATTTAATTTTAAATTAAAATTGATAAATTGAATAATAATAATAATAATAATAATTAATAATAATAATAATTAATAATAAAAATATTATTATTATTAAAATATTATAATAATAATAATAATAATAATAATAATAATAATAATAACTTATTTTTATGATAAATATATTGAATTCCATGGAATTGTAAACATTCCTCCCACTTTGCTATGGAATGTTGAATTCTACAGAAATGAGATTTTGAAGGAATTCATTCCATTCCATTTATCAACCAAACACGTTAAGGAATGAAATTCAGATTTTGAATTCCTTGAATCTGCAAACCAAACATGTTATGGAATTGAATCAGATTTCAATTCCATCAAAATCCTAAAGAATCCGCGAACCAAACTGAGCCTAAGAATTAAAAGTAAAATTATAACCTTAAAAAAAACTATTATTGAAAACAAAAGCTAAAATTTAGAAAAGGATTAGAAATCTAGTGCATAGTTTTTTTTTTTTTTTTTTTTTTTGTTCATGGTGTGTGTTTTGTAAGATAAGGTATAAGAGAGAAAGGCAAGAGTTTTGTTCATGGTGTGTGTTTTGTAAAGATAAGGTATAAGAGAGAAAGGCAAGAGTGTTGAAACTGGAAGATAATTTTATCTCAATCGGAGCCGGCCAAAACAGACCCGAAGAAGTTATAGCCACGTATTTTGACAACCTTTACTTCTCTCCGCCGATCATCTTTTTCATCATCCGGCTTCCGATAAGAATGAAAAAGAGGCGGTGAAGTGTGTCTGGTGAATTCTAGATACCATTTTTTATGTTTATCTATGAAAACGATAAGAGTGAAAGAGAGACGGCTAATATTTTGGGCTTGGACAATACCAATGGGCTGGGCAAAAAAGACGCAAAATGAAAACGACAGTGCTGTCGTTTCGTTCCTTACATTATAGATATATAACATTTCACAAAGGACGGTGGCTACTACGGTCTTCATACAATAAAATAATATTATTTGTGGTAAGCCCATGTGTGTGAGCCCGTACTTTTGACAAACTCCGGTCTTTCATGCCCATATCTTCTATCCGAAGTTATCTCATTATTACTTCGTTTAATGAAACGTTTTCTCACACTTTTGTGATCTTCTTCAAGAAGCATTCCGGGTTTTCTTACATTCACGAATACCAAGGTAGGTAACACCTGCAGATCTGGTGTACAATAATTCCTTCAATTTTTGTTCCTTATTAATTTTAGTACCTGTTCTTGGTTGTGGTTGTTGTTTCTTATGTTGAATGTTGTTTGTGAAGTCCTGTTGTTAACAGCCACTAAAATTAATATACACACTTGCTATGTACGTTTGTTGCACGTTTATTTGTTAGTACCTTTTTTCCCTGTTTTTTATGTTGCTCGTTATATATATATAGTAATGTAAATTTGACCGCAAACAAAGGTGTATCTAAAAATAATAAACTAGTAATCGAAATGAAAGTCAACAAGGCACCGGTGTTCTAATATATGTAGTAATGTAAATTTGACCCCAAACAAAGGTGCATCTTTATTTTACCGGGGATTGTTGTCCCTTTTACCCAAAAAAAAAACAAAGGTGCATCTGAAAATAAAAAATTAGTATCGAAATGAAAGTCAACAAGGCACCCGTGTTCATGTTTCATTCTTTCTCTTTTATATATATTTGAACTGATTTTATATTCCGTTATAGTCAAACAGGCAAGTTCTTGTTCGTTATCACCAAAATATTAATCTATAAAGCTTAAAAATATCAAAAATAGAGATGTCAAATCTAGCTAGTTTCATGCGAGGAAGGATACAGAAAGTAAAATTGTATATTACTAACTTAAAAGCAATATCATCAAACAAAAGTTCGAATCCCATGTATTGATATTTGCTTAAGAAGAGAACAAAACAGAAGAATGTCAAATCAAACATATAAATCTTAGTCTAGAGATAACATTTTTGATAACAATACGAAGATAATCACAATTATAATTATAATAACAATGACGCCTGTGAAGACGATGCAAGTGCATTTCTGCAATCTCCTTTGCAACTCTCTGATATGCACTACTTGTTCGGTCCCAAGACCGACAAAAGTGTTTGCATGGGCGCCTTGACTTTCAATGTCATTCGTCTGTGGTCCTTGAATATCTACAAGCACGACAATGTTCAAGAAGCCTTGGTGTAGTTCGGCTAGATTCTTCTTGATATCAATAATAGCATCATGTCTTTCTTGAATTTCAGAAATGGTATCAATGATTTGTCCTCGGCCTTGGTCCTGGATTGCTTTTTGAAGAAACAATTCGATGTTTCCACTAGATATTAAGTTATCGATTAAGTCATCAGTAGCTTTCTCACCAGTAAGAATAAAGTATTTAATCTTGATAGTCTCTTTGTACTCGTCAATTATCTGCGTCCTCAATTCTTGGAAGTCGTCCATCATGATCTTAAGCTTCTTGCCCAAATCACTAACCACCAGAGTGCGGTTTCGATCAGTTGATGAATCGGGCCCACAACCTGGAATCTTCCGATTTTCAACGTTGGACTTGTCAAGGGCCACAAGCTTGCCCTTAATGACCTTCACAATCTTCAACAGTTGTGTAAAGTCTGAATCCATCTTAGACCGAAGCTCTTTCATCGTATTGGCATCTTGGAGCATCTTGCTCTCCTCGCTCACGTCCTGTAGCTTCTTGTTGATCTTCTCAACAACCATCATGTCATCCTTCAGTTTCTCAACATCTTCGAAGAAGATGTTGATTCCATTACCACCCTCGATGCCATCAACACATGTTTCTTTCTTTAAGTCTAGATGTTGCTTAGAGGAATTGGAAAATAAATCATTCATGTTGTCTACAAAATGTATTTGGGAGATCAGATTTTGTGAAAGAAGTCTTCTCTTTAAAAAGATTTGAACAACAAAAACGGAAGAAGAAAAGAAATAGCAATGGATGTTAGTAAGCTATGACTACATTATATAAGATACAAGTAGTTGTCAAGGGTTATGTTATTGCTTGTACTTTGCACTGACATCTTTAAAATATTGTCATATCTTGATAGTATTGCAATTTATTTATTTACACGGGATGTTTCATGTTTGTTGTGAGAATTTTAGATTTTGGTATTTGGTTCTAGACCTAAGCTTGGTATGAAGGTCTTGAAAAGAATCAAGATTTCCTTAAAACATGTAAATTGTGCTTAATTTTGTAAGAATGAGATTGTAGATGTTAGAACATATCTGAATAACAGTTTATCATTTTTCAAGTTATACATTACACTAGTTTAATTTAAGCCATTGTTTTTGTTACGAGTATACATGAGTTGAGCTACTTGTGCTCAACTCGTCAAATGCTCGGTTTGAGCAATACGAGTTGGAGTCCAAGCTTGATCTTATTATGGAACTCGTCTATTGAACATAAGTTGAGTTTTAAACATTGAGTTCGGGTCAACATACTACAATCTAATACAAGTATGCATCATATAATAGTTGCGTGTTAACCCCATATTGCGGCTATAAGTACTTTGAAATTTATTTATTTTGCGGCGATAAGTACTTTGAAATTTATTTTTTTCAAGCGACTAACATAAATTGGAAACAAAACAAGATAGGACCTCACCATGTAAACAACTTCACCATCTATCTAGGAAAAATGTACATATCAAGGAAAACAAATTCTAGTAGAATGTGATCCTCTCAAGTTGAGAGGTACAACTTAACTCAAGTTGGATGATTGTGACATATTAGATTTGATCCAATAGTTTAGATCAAAATAAGTTCTTTTAATTTAAGCCATTAGATCAAATCCAATGGCTGATAATGCTCCAACTTGAGTTAAGTTATACCTCTCAACTTGAGAGGATCCCATCCCAATTCTAGTATGTACACTAAACCAACTATTTTGTCCACAATTTAAGAACGGTTCAACAACAGTCTTTTGGAGAGAATCTACATGTAATAGACTTCCAATAATCCAATCTGATTATGGACTGTGTAACTGGGCCTGATAATATTTGGGCCTACACATTCTAATATTTGGGCTTGCCCCTTAGCTTAAAAAAGCTTGAATTTGTTATTTCGATACTTTTATTTTCTAAATTTTATTGATTTTTTCTTGGAAGTTCTAAATAGTAGTAATATAAATTTGACCTCATGAAATGAAAGTCTAAAAATAACAATCTTATCAGTAATCGAAATGAAAGTCTAACAAGGTACCCATGTTCTTGTTTCTTTTTATTTTATTTTATATATTTAAACTGATTTTATATTCCGTTATAGTCAAACAGGCACCCATGTTCTTATTCGTTACCAGCAAAGTTAGTTGGAGGTGTGAATATACATGAGACACTTTTTCCCCTAAATATATATGTATAATGCTTTTGCACTTTATATTATTTAGAAAATCAATTTATAAACCTTAAAAATATCAAAAGATGTCACATCTAGCTATTTTCTTACGAGGATAATACTGTATATTTGTAATCTAAAAGCAGTATTATCAAACAAAAGCTGGGATCCGAAATAATAAGTAATAACAGTATTGCTTAAGATCGAAGAGAACAAAACAGAAGAATGTCAACTCAAACATGAATGAGGTTAGGTAATACTTCTGCTGACAAACGGAAGATAAAAAAAATTATAATTATAATAACCACGACTGTGAGGGAGATGCAAATGCATATCGGTGATCTCTTTGGCAACTCATTGGTATGCACTACTTGTTCGGTGTCAAGACCTACAAAAGTGCTTGCATGGGCGCCGGCGCCTTGACTTTCAACGTCATTCATCTGTGGTTCTTGAGCGTCTACGAGCACGACCATGTCCAAGAAGATTTGGTGTAGTTCGGATAGATTCTTCTCGATATCAATAAAAGCATCATGTCTTTCCCGAATTTCAGAGATGTTATACATGATTTGTCCTTGGCCTTGGCCCTGGTTTGCTTTTTGAAGAAACACTTCCATGTTTCCACAAGACATTAAGCTATCGATTAAGTCATCAGTAGCTTTACCAGTAAGAATAAAGTATTTAATCTTGATAGTCTCTTTTTACTCGTCAATTATCTGCGTCCTCAATTCTTGGAAATCGTCCCTCATAATCTTAAGCTTCTTGCCCAAATCATAAACCACCAAAGTACGGGTCTGATCAGTTGATGAATCGAGCCCGCAACCTGGAATCTTCCGATTTTCATCGTTAGACTTGTCAAGGGCCTCTAGCTTGCCCTTAATGACCTTCACAATCTTCAACAATTGTGTAAAGTCTGAATCCATCTCAGTTCGAAGCTGTTTCATGACTTTCATCTTATTGACATCTTGGAGCATCTTGCTCTCCTCATTCGCTTCTTGTAGATGTTCTCAGCAACCATCATGTCATCCTTCAGTTTCTCAACATCTTGGAAGAAGATGTCACCACCCTCGATGCCATCAACATATGCTTCTTTCTTTAGGTCTTGATATTGGTTAGAGGAATACGAAAATAAATCATTCATGTTGTCTACAGATGTATTTGAGAGATCAGATTTCGTGAAAGAAGTCTTCTCTCTAAAGAGATTTGAACAACGACAACGGAAGAAGAAAAGAACAGCAATGGATATTCGTAACTCGTAAGCTTTAACTAAATTATATAAGATAGTCGTCAACAGCTATGTCATTGTTTCTACACTTTGCACTAACATATTTAAATATGAGATTTTGTCATATTTAATAATGTTGAGTGTTTACACGAAATAAAGACATTGTCAACCATTCACATCCTTAACTGGGGTCATGGGGTGTTTGTTGTTAAGGTTTTTGATTTGGTATTGTCTAGACCTAATCTTGGTTTGTAGGTTGAGACTTGAAAAGAATCTAATATCTCCTCAAAACCCATACCACATGTAAATTGTGCTTAATTATCACTACAAGAATCAATAGAACTGGCAAGGAAGGTATTGGCGAGGACATGATGCACGTCACCTCTAGCTAGTTTCATACGAGGAAGGATACAGAAAGTAATATTGTATATTACTAACTTAAAAGCAATATCATCAAACAAAAGTTCGAATCCCATGTATTGATATTTGCTTAATTAAGAAGAGAACAAAACAGAAGAATGTCAAATCAAACATATAAATCTTAGTCTAGAGGTAATATTTTTGGTAACAATAGGAAGATAATCATAATTATTATTACAGTAACAACGACGACTGTGATTATGATGCAAGTGCATTTCTGCGATCTCCGTTGCAACTCTCTGGTATGCACTACTTGTTCGGTTCCAAGACCGATAAAAGTGTTTGCATGGGCGCCTTGACTTTCAATGTCATTCGACTGTGGTCCTTGAGCATCTACAAGCACCACAATGTCCAAGAAGACTTGGTGTAGTTCGGCTAGATTCTTCTCGATATCAATAATAGCATCATGTCTTTCTTGAACTTCAGAACCGTTATCCATGATTTGTCCTCGGCCTGGGTCCTGGATTGCTTTTTGAAGAAACACTTCTATGTTTCCACTAGATATTAAGTTATCGATTAAGTCATCAGTAGCTTTCTCACTAGTAAGAATAAAGTATTTAATCTTGATAGTCTCTTTGTACTCGTAAATTATCTGAGTCCTCAATTCTTGGAAGTCGTCCATCATGATCTTAAGCTTCTTGCCCAAATCACTAACCACCACAGTGCGGGTCCGATCAGTTGATGAATCGGGCCCACAACCTGGAATCTTCCGATTTTCAACGTTGGACTTGTCAAGGGCCACTAGCTTTCCATTAATGACGTCCTTCACAATCTTCAACAATTGTGTAAAGTCTGAATCCATCTTAGACCGAAGCTCTTTCATGTTATTGGCATCTTGGAGCATCTTGCTCTCCTCGCGCACGTCCTGTAGCTTCTTTTTGATCTTCTCAACAATCATCATGTCATCCTTCAACTTGTCAACATCTTCGAAGAAGATGTCGATTCCACTACCACCCTCGATGCCATCAACACATGTTTCTTTCTTTAAGTCTTGATGTTGCTTGGAGGAATTGGAAAATAAATCATTCATGTTGTCTACAAAATGTATTTGGGAGATCAGATTTTGTGAAAGAGGTATTCTCTTTAAAAAGATTTGAAACGGAAGAAGAAAAGAAATAGCAATGGATATTAGTAAGCTTTGACTAAATTATACTATAAAATAGCTGTCAAGGGCTATGCTATTGCTTGTACTTTGCACTAACATCTTTAAAATATTGTCATATCTTGATAATAAGTTAGACTTTGTCAACCATATACATTCTTAACTGGGGTCATGGGGTGTTTCATGTTTGTTGTGAGGGTTTTGGATTTTGGTATTGGGTTCTAGATCTAAGCTTTGGAAACTTGAAAATATTCAAGATTTCCTTAAAACCCATACCGCATGTAAATTGTGCTTAACTGTCTTATAAGCATGAAATTGTAGATGTTACATAACGGTTTATCATTTTTCAAGTTATACATTACACCAGTTTAATTTTAGCCATTGTTTTTGTTACATGTCAAAAGGAAAGCAAAATAACATTTTGATAGAACCAGATTTTCAGTAGTCTCGCATTGTTGTGCAGAAGATTTCACATCTAGCTAGTTTAATTTCATATACGCGGCTGAAAAAGCAAACAGAGTTTCGAATTTGTCTTTGAAAGATACAACATATAAATAAAGAATGATACCTAAAAAACAAACAAAAATTTGGTAAGTATAATTGTAAAACCAAGGAAATAACCGACCATTAAATAAAAAATCAGAACCTTAATCCCTATCTAACAAAATTGGGTAACACAAAGAAAAATAATATAATAAAGAGTATAATAAGAAGGCTGAGGCCGATGGCAATGCAAGTGCATTTTCTCGAGCTCTTTTGCAACTCTTTGGCCTGCACTACTTGTTCGGTCCCAAGACGGACGAATGAACTTGCATGGGCGACATGACTTTCAATGTCGTTAAGTTGTTGTCCTTGAGCGTCTACTAGCACGGCCATGTCCAAGAAGATTTGGTGTAGTTCAATTAGACTCTTCTCGATATCAAGAATAGCATCATGTCTTTCTTGAATTTCGGAGATTGTATCCATGATTTGCCCACGACCTTGTTCTTGAATTGCTTTTTGAAGAAAATCTTCACTTTTTCCACTAGATATTAAGTCTTCAATCAACTCATCATTAGCTTTCTCACCAGTGATCGTAAAGTATCTTCTCCCGATTGTCTCCTTGTACTCATCGTTGATCTGTGCTCGCAATTCTTGAAAGTCGTCCATCATGATCTTAAGCTTCTTACCCAAACCACTAACAACAGAAGTACGGGTGCGATCAGCTGATGAGCCAGGCCCACAACCAGGGATCTTTCGATTTTCAACATTAGACTTGTCAAGGGCCACTAGCTTGGCCTTAATGACCTTAACAATCTTCAACAATTGTGTAAAATCTGAATCCATCTTAGACCGAAGTTGCTTAATCTTATTGGCATTTTGGAGCATCTTGCTCTCCTCATTTGCGTCTTGCAACTTCTTGTAGATCTTCTCAACAACGAGCATGTCATCCTTCACTTTCTCGACGTCTTGGAAGAATTTGTCTAGATCAACTGTTTCTTTTACAACACCACTCTCTATGTCATCAATGTATGCTTGTCTCTTCAAGTCTTGATATTGCTTGAAGGAATTGGAAAATAAATCATTCATTTTGTCGAGAATATGAATTTAGGAGGTGAAATTTTGTGTATGGATTCTTCTCACTAAAGAGATTTAAACAAGAACATAAGAAGAATAAAAGGAATATCTAATGTTAGCGTGTTTCAATGGAGATATTGGAGGTCCATGAACTTTGACTATATATAAGAAAGTCAATGGGTATGTTTTTGCTTTTTGATTTTTGCACAACATCTATAATACTCCGTAATTAGTTACATGCATATGACAATTTTGTACTCTAGTTTACTTATTTACACAAATGACTTGGGCCAACCATATATATACTTGAATTTTGTATACTTCTTAGTAATTAGTAATAGTAATATATAGATATCATCTATTTCAAATATGATCAAAATCATCTAATCTGAATATATGAGATGTTTACATTCATTGTGTTATATAGAGAGCCCATTGTTGATATGGTTTAAAAAGACATATAATCATATGATAAATGAATTCTTTATAATACAATTGTATCTAGTAAAACAATAAACATTATATAATACCACTTGTGTTATAAGAAGCATGTTCTCGATTATATGCCTGCTAGCTATTAAGGATCATCAATAAACAAACATGTGTAGCACTAATGCCCACAAATTGTTTATTTATGAAAATATGATAAAGATAGTAGTCGCGACCCTCACCAACAAATTCACCATTACATAAATCTTTTTAAGGGCCCGTTTGGCATGGGATTGTAGAATGAAAGATAGGAATTAATGTGGGCTCCACTTTTAAATAATATGTTTGGTTTATGGTTTGGCTGCAAACAAATGAATCATTCTATCAAAATTCATTCCTACCTAATATGGTAGGATTAATGTTATTTTCATGTGGATCCCACATTTTCTACTCTATATCTCCTTTAATAATTATTATAAAATAATATTTTTTTATAAAATCTTTTACATAAAATTAACATTTATAACATTTAATTTTTCTCTCTCAATCATTAATTTTAATCCAAATCCGAATACGAATTCAAATCCGAATCCGACACCCTCTACAAACCAAACGCACCCTAAGTTATTATTGAATTGAGTAGTTAATAAAGTGTTTTGTAAAGGCAGTTGACTTCATTGTAATTATTAAGAACTTGTACTAGAAAATATTTAGAAAACACATGCAAAAGTTTGAGAATTTGTACACGGACTAATCTCACAAAAAAGCAGGTTAAACGACAAATTAACCAAACGGTTGTGATATCTTTAAGGATTTTTAAAGCTTATTATTTTGTTGGGTGAGTAATAGGTGTAAGAAATTTAGATTAGATTGGGATATATGGGTGAAAAACCAGGTTTTAGCCATCTCTCCGATCGTGTAATGTTCTTTTGTTGCTTAATTTCTAGCATCTTGCTAGATTTTTATGTTCTAATAAAATTCCTCCGTTAAAAAAAAAACGACAAACCGAACGTGAGATCTATTTTGGGCCCAAGGCGACTCTTCTCAAAGACCGTACCTCAGACAATGTTACATGAATAAGTATCAAACTTGAATGCTCAACAATAGTGATGTATATGAATCAAAGACATGCCTATTGTAGCTTATTATTCATGAAAATGTAAGATGGTACAAGCTAGGTGTGATAGTCATGGGTGGCTACAAAACATATGTAAGTTATACTCTTATGTTGCTGATATGACATGAACCCAACACAAAAGTAAACGGGCTCTGGTTGGCTCTAAGCAAATTGTGGTCACAAACTCGCCAACGTACCTAACCCATTAATTAACGGGGCGTGTTTAGTTAGATCTCACCAACGCGTTCAACATTAGACTTAACAAATACTCCGTATAAAATATATATCCCCAACCCATCGACCTGTTTGACCTATTTACAATCCGTTTAACCAGCCAAGGTGTTGGCAACCGTTTTGAACCATTTATAATAATTGGATATGCTGATCGTGTTCAGGTTATGTTGTTTAACCATTGTCAGGTTCAGCTTGGGATTCTCGACACGATTAAGGAAACGGGTCATGTTCAGATCAATCAAAATCCGACCCAATTGCCACCCTTAAAATAATCTCATCTACAAGGGGAATGGGGATGTTTGAAATCTTCGCTTGTCTATCCATAATGCATGGATGCATTTATAGGTAGACAAGTAACAATTTTAGATTCAAACTTGTGAAAATATAAAGTTCTTAAAGACAATAACCGACCATTTGAGTAGGCTTACTTTTAATTGTTAGATCATTATTTGTGCATATAAAACACACAGCTTACATACAAATCTGTCGTGTTTGATGTTGTTGCTCATTTAAGGAATCCATTGCCATAATGCTACACCTAAGATTGCTTTCTTGGATCTGTTTAATCACACAAAACACAAATAGAAAATTTTATTAGCAAAAGTTAATATATATGATCAGATTAATAGTCTTAAGATATTACGAGTAATTAATGAAGTGCCAAAGATTTGGTTATAGTTTCCTACCTCTAATATCGAAATGAGTCTCAGATGTTCAAAACATTCTTCTAGTAACAACTTCTCCTGAGTTGCAACTGCTGCTAGCTCTGAAAGTGTGTCATGAGCCTATTTCAATAATTTACAATTATAACGATTAGATAGCATGGCCAATATATGTGCACAAAAAGCGGTACCTCAACACCAAATATACGATATATCTTGGAACAGCTTACCATGGGCGAAAACGTTGATACCATGGACTTGATTGTGGCAACCAAATGTGATGTTTGTTGGAAAGCGATTGTAGTTGATTCAACATCCACCTATAGAGAAATTTAATTGATATGTGATATTTGCTCATTCAGTCATTTATCATATGTTTTTATTCTTAAGCTAAATATTTACCAAGTCAATTTCGGGTTGGACATTAGACGAATTTGAATATTCCAAAGTTAAAACCAATAATTTTTATACCTTAGCTCCTTCAATAAGTGGTATCATACAAACAACTGCATGTAAATGATCTTTCAATGCTGAAACATCGACTATGTGTCTTCTTTCGATGTCTCCCCATGCCTCCAACATTTTCATCTAAACAAACAGGCGAACATGGATTTGAATCTACTTAAAAACAGGCTATAACTTGCAACATACACACTAAAAATTGTATTACATCAATTACGTTAAAAGAATACTCACTTGAGAATGCAGGATTAAATTGAGCTTCATTTGTAATTTTTCCTTCTGTAGTTGCAACTTTTTTTGCAGCACAGATTGTCTCAGTTTTGACATACTTTCACTTGCATATAACAAATTATGCTGCAGTTAATAAAACTTATATTAAAAGAAGTTTTAAACTTTACCAAGTTACTACACAATTAATATTGTGTCCCATTCATTAAAATGCTAATAAAAAGATGCACTTTAAATGACCTACTTTCTATAATTGCTTGATATTAAGTGAAGTTAAGGTTCTAGACGTAGTCAACGAAAAATTAATTGTATTGAAGTTTCCTTGTATTTATCTCTCTGTGCCCTATAATCAATGATCAATAGCATGTTTCCGTGGCCAAATCTTACAGCGTATCATTTTTTTCCCCTGCTTGTGGATAGAGTGATCGACTAAATTAACTCAGATTTGAATCTCAATAAGCATGACATAAATTAGAGAAAACAAAATTATAGCATAAAGAGCAGACAAACCTCACACTGATCACCTATGTTCTTTTGAGCAACTTGTGCTCTAGCATTTGCATACCTCCATTGCATCCAACTATTCCACAACAATCTCAGCTGATAGACATTCTCCATATTTGTACCACTATCAATAACCGAATTTGAACTCAACTTCGACCCTCCTTTCTTACCCTTAATCAAATCCAATCCCATATTCACCAGATTCTTCTTGCCCCTAGTCACTGATCCCATAGGAGGCTTCAAACTCGAAAATGACGGTGACCCCAATCCCTTTCTTGAAGGCGACGACTCCCATTCCAGTCGTGGAGACAACGAATGTCCCCTTTTAATCCCACTCTTATTAGGCATGCTTAAAGATGGGTTCATGCACTTTGATGAACTCAATGTAGGGGCCATATACGACGCGGTAAAAGGAGAACCAAGATCACTACTATCCAAACTATCAGAAAAGGAATCCGTTCTCATTTTATAATACGATGATTTCCTACGAAGAGCATTCTCGTCCACCGATAATCTCCCAGGAAGTATCACTTGATTCGAATCAAACATATCCGAAGACATCATGGAAGACGAGGATGACTTGGACGACGAAACCGATGTTCTCCCTTGAAACATCATCTTTCCACCATGTTTCATCGACCCAGTACCAAAAACCGGCGTATGATTCATATTATTCTCCTTCAAGCTATTTTTCTTATTAAAAAATGGCGTTTTTTCGGATCTTTTAAGATGGTCAGCAAGAGTAGTTATACTAGTTGTTGGCTCATTTTCATTATGGGATTTTGACTTTGTAGAAGGCCAAAAACCTCGTATGAAACCGGTGTGTTTATGTTTAACTTTTTGTTTTGTTGTTGTCGTTGTTTTAAGGTTTGGTGGTGGTGAAGGTGGTGAGAGGTAACGTGAGCTTACTTCACGTGACTTTTGACGTCGTGTTTGGTCGGATAACATGGTACTTGTGTTTGTGTTTGTGTTTTTGAACGTGTTTTTAGTGTGTGTGAGATTGAAAGTTTTTTTTATTAGCGAGAAAGATGAGAAGAAAAACAAATTTTCCGCTTAAGTAGTGCAGGCTAAATGGATACTGTGCAGGCGGATTATGGAATATTTTGAATTTTGATGATTTCGAAGTTTTGAAATGCCGGCGGATCAGTATTGTTGTAAACCACCAATGAGGATGTGTTAAGTGTAAATATATTTGGTGCAAAAAATATATATTACTATTCAACAAAGCGGAACTCGTAATATTACTAAAAGGCTTTTGACTCAGCGGTATATAAGTGACCTATCAACCTAGAGGTTGTAGGTTCAAGTCTTAACGAAGATATGTGAAATAAAATTTGTTATATAGGTGGGCCATGCCTTAAAAACTAGAAATTCACCCTTGGGCCATGCCTTAAAAACTAGAAATTATGAGATAAAAACAGGGTCACTTTACAAGTTTAAAACAAAATGTTAGGCTTCTTTAATCTGGACTTCCTCATTGTAAAAGTAAATGTTTTAAAACCAGGTTTCTTAGTTAACTTGGTCAAGTATAGATTTACCGGGTTATCGATTACCAGTTCAACCATCGAGTCGAACCTGTTTTATACAAATATATATATTTTGTTCTCAACTTTAATATTTAGCGTTATGTGATGCTATACTTTATCTTATTTTACGATTGAGATTGAAATAGTGCTTTACTTTTAGGTTCCATTATCTATAATATTAAAGCTTAGGATTTACAAGAACAATCAATCTGTAATTGAAACATAAACAGAATACCAGACGGTGTCTTTTTTAAACTTACTTTTATTAACTATCTTTGCTTGATAAACTATCTTTGCTTGATAGGTTTCTTCAAGTATATCTTTATGAACTATCTTTCAGATGGAGTTTTCTTCAAGTATATCTTTATTGAATATCTTTTCAAAATTTCAAGTCAAGCAAATATACTACTCCATCCGTCTTAAAAAAAGTGTCCACCTTACTATTTTTGTTTGTCTCAAAACAAGTGTCCAGTTTTTTTTATATGAACAATAATTATAACTAGTTTTCATATTTTACCTTTCTAATCAAAACTTGCATTAATTACCTATTTTTTATTTGTATATTAACTATGAGAGCAAAAATAAATTTTTATGAATCAAAACTAGCATTAATTACACATCATAATTCCTTCACTTTTCTTTCTTTTTTTTTTTTTTTTGAACTCTCTTTTTGAGATGGAAGGAGTATCAAAACTTTTCAAGTAAACTTACTAAAGGTTTCAACGAAAAAAGAAAAAAAAGGATTTTTTGTTATTAAACCGGGCGAGTTTATTAAACTGGGTCGACCCAAATTAATGAAAAAATGCCGGTTCAATCTGCTTTTTAAACAAGCCAAAACCCAGTCACATTCGGCTCGATCTCTCAACCGGTTGACCGGTTCAACCCGGGTTTTAAAATATTGCTAAAAATTATTGGGACGTTGGAGAGGTTGTGGTTCTAAATAGCCCATTCAAGACTTGAAAGACTTTTAGTTCTTCTAAGGGTTTGAAGTGACTTCCCATGACATCCTTACAAGAATTTCCGAGGACCAAATTTTGGAAAACAAGCTCTCTTTTCATCAAATTTTAATTACGAGGCTTTAAAGTTGAATGGGCCACCTAGATTTGTGACATACCCAGAAGATTTTAAAGGTTGGTTACTTTTGTTTTAAAGGGGAGGAATGTGGGCCTAAGTCATTTAGGTGTCATTTGTTTTTTCAGAGCTTTTACTTTTTCATTTGCAAACCTTGTCTGCAGATGAAGATGTACATCTAAGCTCTTCATCTACAAGAAGAAGATCATTCGTTTTTTGTGCTATTAAAACATTATTTTCACTAGTATTTTTTGTGTTATGAAAATATTTTTTTTCACTAGTATTTTGTGTGCTATTTAAGTACTTTTTTTTCATTTTCTTTTTCACTAGTATTTTTACGTTTTTGTCTGATTCTTTACGTTTTCATTTATTTTTTTTACGTTTACCACCATTTTTTTTACATTTTCTCAATTTTTTACTTTTTTGTCTGTGTTATTTAGTTTTCGTGCATTTTTTTAACGTTTTTCGTCTATTTTTTTAGGTTCTGATCCGTTTTCGATCGTTTTTTTTTTTTATGTTTTTGTCCTTTTTTTAGGTTTTCGTCTGTTATTTTACATTTTCATCTGTTTTTTACTTTATCAACATATTTTTTACGTTATTTTACTCTCTCTTCATTCCATCGAACTTGTTCTTTAAAGCCTTTTCACTAACGAACGTGCGTTTAAAAAGTGTTGCAAATTTTGGTTGAAGCTCAACCCATTTAAACTAGACAGTTCGACCATGGTCGTTTACATATTTGTTCAGAAATTCTCACAAAGCTAATGTTTTCTCTTCAGACCGTTTGTCTTTTTTTTGCCTTTTTATCACTCGGAGCCATCTAGAAATTTATTCACATAATAGTAACATATTAAATAAAACAATACACCCAAGTTAAAACCTATAACTTAGCCCTATCACTAATCTTCAACTAGCCCTAAATTTAAGAATCATATTATGAAATAGACCAATAATTCAACATCAAACTACATCTATCAAATGTGCTATATTGATCTTTTAAGATTTATCTTTTCATGGGAAGAAATAAAGGGGTGTTAACGATCCGAGCCGAGTCGAGTTTTGGCCTAAACGAGCTAGGCTCGTTTATTAACTACTCGGCTCGAGCTCGAATAAACTTTTATAAATTGGCTCGAGCTCGAGCTCGAATATTTTTTTTATTGTTCGAGCTCGAGCTCGAAGCTCGTTTAAATTTTTTTTACTTAAGATGCTCATATAGAAGATCGAACTTGATAGACTCGTTTATTAACTCAAGCACGAGCTCGAAAGCTCGTTTACAATTATAAAAGTTGTTCTAATGCTTAAACTAACTTATAATAAAAACTAGTTTGCATTTGAAGCAAAAGAGTGTATAACAATTATACTTATATTTTTTTATAATTTCAAGTATATGTGGTTTTTTACAAAAGGGAAGTGGGTTTTTGTTTTATAGTGTTCATCTTTCTTCACTTTTCTTATTATTTTCAATGTGGGATACTTTTCATCTTTTTCTTTTATTAGACAATATACAACTACTATACAAAATTTTCAAAACATCAATTTTGTCTTGTTATATTTTCTATTATAATTATAATTCTTAATTAAAAATATGATATTTTTTTTATTAACTTATGCAAACAAATTTACTAATTAAACTAAATAACAAAGTTAATACACTTGATCTAATAATATAAAAGAAAAACAATTTTGATGCTCAAAGAATAAAATAAATTATTAATTAAGGTTTAGATAACACATAATCGATATACTTGTATCATCTATGATTCCGAAGCATATATTTTACGTCTTTCTATATACATGATTTTTCGAAAGAGTATAGCAAAGTATATAATTTTGTAAGCTCGATTCATGAAATTGGTCAAGGAAATTTTGTTATTCGAGTTAGAGTCAAGATCATAAATTATTTAGTGAGCTCAAGTAATTATGAATGAATGCGACTTTTGTATTTATGTATCTTCATGTGTCTCTTGTAAATGTATGTGTGAATCATATGTAAGAATGTATGCTAGTGTTTGTATGTATAAATGCTTATATGAGAGACATTATATGTGTATGCACAAACATGTTTGTATTCACATGTAATGGATTATAATTAATAAACCAATATGATAATTATCTCAACTAGTTAACATGATTTAAACAAGTATAAGAGTTAGTTAGTTCATAACTAAACTCAGAATAAGAGTTTCTACAAGAATATTACCAACAACAATCTTCTATGTTTCATCATCAGATTGATCGAATATGATAACGTTGTTTATGTTTTATTGTCTAAGAACCATGGATAACGTTGTTTATGTTCTATCGTTTAAGAACCATGGACCAATTGTTTTTAGCAACCTCACAATGAGTTTATGCTTATGCATATATGATATATCATATATGTATCTTTATATGTAAATATTGGTCGCACTTATGTATTTCATATGTGTGTCCAACACATAGCTGGCTTTCATATGTACATGTCATATGTGTCTATATATATTTGAGTATCATATATATGTGTCACATGTGATAACACATATTTGAATTTCATTGTATGTGTCTTTTGTGTGTGTAAGCGTGAAAATCATAAAATTGAATCGTTTATATATACAATATACATATATATGTTGTATTATTAATCACAAAAACCTTGATATAACTCTCAACATCACGTGAGCTATACGAGTGAGATTCGTTGAAATCATCTAATGATTCATACTTCTTATTTAGAGGTATTTATAATTGATTTAATTCATTTATATATTTGATAAAGGGTTATTAAACACAATGTTGCAAAAATCGTGAATCGGTAGCCAGGCGGTCGACCACCCTGCAGCCTGTAATCGGTCAAGGCGGTGATTAATCGGTTTGGCATTTCCTGCATGTTTTCGGAATTTCTGGAGAGCAAACTAAAGATCTTAACTGATTCAAGCCTTCTATGTTTTCAAACCTCAATAAAATGCTTCAATTCTGATTATGAGGCCCATTGTGCGTTATAAGTGAAATAAACGATCCCCAAATTAAGTAAAATGCCTAAATTTTTATTTTTTTAAATTTGACCGATTCGGCCGATTTTTGGCCGATTTTTTTAGCCGATTAGCCTAAATCGCCAAGGTCTATGGCCGATTACCTTGGAATCGGCGATTAATCGGCCGATTTTTCCGATTTTTGCAACTTTGATTAAACATATTAGTTACTTCTTTATAAAACACTTAACTAGTATAAAACTAATAGTAATAATTATATAATCAATAAATATATATGAGTAAGAATTTATTTAACACATTTAACTTATTTATACATATTAAGAATCCAAGTAATACTTATAAGCTTGAATGAAAGAAAGAAAAGAAAAAAGATTCAATTTTACATCCCACATTGGATGAGTGAGACAAAAGGAATGAAATATGGGGTGTATAAAAACAAAAGCCCAAGCTTATTAGCTTATGCTTATATTTTATATATAAACTAAAGTGTAGATCTTTGATGTTAACATATTATTAGTTTTGGTTTTAAATTTAACTTTTAATACTAATAGTAATTAAATAATTATAATAAAATATTTTGATACTACATAGTAAGCTCGATTAGCTCGAGTAGCTCGTTTGGCTCGAATAATTAAACGAGCTTTCGAACGAGCCGAGCTAAATACAAGTTTTAAAAGCTCGGCTCGTGAAATTATTCGAGCTCTAAATTTTGTTTGAGCTCGACTTGAGCTCGAAAATTATCAAGCTCGACTCGAGTTAAACGAGCTCGAGCTCGAGTAGCTCGTTAAAAGCTCGACTCGTTTACACCCCTAGGAAGAATTCAGCGAAGGGAGGAGCTGCCCAACACTCCTCAGCTACCTAAAAGTCCCTGCCAAACAACTCCTCCAAAAAGTCCCTACCAAACAAAGCCCAGTTTCTTTTTTAAACTTATTTTTATTAACTATCTTTGTTTGATAGGTTTCTTCAAGTATATCTTTATGAACTATCTTTTAGATGGAGTTTTTTTCAAATATATCTTTATTGACTATCTTTTCAAGTCAAGCAAATATACTACTCCTTCCGTCTCAGAAAAAGTGTGGTGGTGGTGGTGGTGTCGGTTGTGTGGTGGTAAATGGTGGTGGTGCAAAAGAAAATAAAAGTGGGGAAGAAGACAAGGGTAGATTAGTCATTTTACAAACTTTGACTAACGTGAAAAAGTTAACAAGTGTTAGTCTAAAAACATTTTTTGCAACTAGAGTAACGCGGGAAGGATACTGATTGATGCTAAACCACCTAACTTAAATTAACCAAAGAATGGTCAACTAAGTCAAATAGCCTATATCAATACTCCGGGTAATATAATGTATCACCGGGTCGTGAAATCCCGTTGAAGTGTGAATTGTGACTTTAGCGTATTAGGGATCGGGTAATTATTCACAGGAAAGGGTTATGATCAAAATTATTTGGAAATTAGTAACAAATATAGCTTAGGAAAGCTATGTAATGGATTACGAGAATTTGAGCTTAAACCTAAAATTATACGTTTTAATTAAAAACGTATACTGATGAACCGTACAAAAAGTACAACTGAAGAACTGAGAGGGGTAAAAGTGTAAATTTGATATTTTTACAATCCTATGAATTAAAGAAAATTTTAAGAAAAATAAAAAGTATTTTTACACTATTTAATTATTTAATATTAATTATTTTACTAATTATCTATTTAATACTAATTTAATTAATTAGAATCACTAAAAATACTAAAAAGGTTTAGAAAATTAAGAAAATTTTTATAAATCTAATTAACCATCATGGGAATCCTAAAAAATTATAAAAAGTTAATTCTAAGTATTTTTAAGCTAATTAAATAATTATTATTCTATTTATTAATTAATATCTAATTAAACTATTTAAATTATAAAAACTATTAAATGAACAGTGAAAATTCTAGAAAAATTTATAAAAATATTTTAACTAAAATAAAAGTTATAAAAATTATAAAAACTAGGTTATACTATTTAAAAACTAATTATGCTATTTAATTGATTAATATTAATTAAAACTAAATTAAACTAAAATTAATTAAAAATACCACTAAAAGACAAAATAAAAATCTGGAAAAATTTGTAAAATTACTTTAACCTAAAATGTAATTTCTAAAAATATAAAAGTGATATATTATTTAGAAATTAATTAAAAAGAAAATTAAATTGATAAATCCTATTAAATAGAAGCTATCACTATTTTTAAAGTTGGTTTTTTGGTTTTTTTTTTTCTTTTTCTAAACTAAGTATAAGATAAAAATAAGCACTTTTAATTAAGACACTTTTACTATACCCCTGGAAATAAGCACTTGGAGTGCTTATTCACCTCACAGTTGACTTTTGTTGACTGTGAAGGTTAATAAGCTCAAAATGAAAATGTGGGGTCCACAATTGAATTTCTTGGTTTCTCTGAGTCTAAGGAACACAAATAAGCAACAATTAAGCTAATAGGTGGCCTCAATAAGCCAAAAATAACAAATAAGCACTTTGCTTATTTGTTGACTGAGCAGTTAAGGGACAAAGTTTATGGGTCAAACTAGGTAGGGTCCACAGATTTTGGGGTCAAACAAAAGGTCAACCCTTATTCCTGGGTAGGAGGGGGGTTGAAAGGTTCAAGGGTGGTGGTGTGGGACCCACTGGGTCAGTCACACAAGATCACCAAAGTTGGGTGGATGGCTGAGGTAACTGAGAGCAGGGCAGATAGGTTGCCCTGCAGGTCACTTTGAGACCTTGTGGGACCCACCAAACAAATTCTTTAAAAATCTGGAAAAATTCACAAAAATCTACAAAGTGGTAGATAATAAGCACACCAAGTTTCAGCTTCTAACAACTAAGATCAAACAAGTTACACCCCTCCCAATATTGCTCAAAATGACTGAAACAAGTTTTTGACTTTAAAAAGTTTTGCACAACTTTGACTTTTATGAACTTGTGATGCTGATTTAATAATCCAATAAGCTAAGATAAGCTATATTAAAACTAATTTGGGTAAAACTTCAACTTATGAAAAGGTTTTGTGAGATTTGGACTCCAAAAATCACCACAGTGAACTGTGGTGATTATAAACTTATGATTTTGACTTTTGTGAGGTTTTGTACCAAAACTCTTGTTCCCCTGAGCTTTATTACACCCAACAAACTATTAGAAACTAATGGATGCTAAGATACACAGCTAGAACACACTAAACAAGTTACAACTAAACACCCTTTTAAACACAGTTAATGAAGAGATTTCTATTTAAACAAATAATAAACACAAACAGATGGTACAAACTACTTTATAAGCTAATATTTATATGCAATAAGCTTAAATAAACAACCTAGGCTACTTTAAGAATAAAGATGAAAGGATTTGTAGCTTACAAAGCCTTCCAAGCACTGAGTGAGTACCAAGGAACCAAATCAAACAATCCTATGCCCTCCCCTGAGGTTCCTAACCCACAGCCATCCTTGTTACACTGTGCTCCTTGCTCATACAACAAATGATCACCACTTTTTTATTTTTATTTTTATTTTTCTTATTTTTTTAGTTTTTATTGAAAATTGAATTGAAAGTGTTCACATAAGCTTATAACACTTGTAATAACTTATTTCTGAGCTTGTAAGAACTTCTGAGTTCCTTAAACACAAATTACTTCACTTAATTGGAGCTTAGAAATTTAAGATAAGACTTTGAAAAGTGAAATTGGAAATTAGACTTCAAAATGAACTTGCATTAATAAAAAGAGTTACATTACATTGAAATTGAACTGAAATTACAAATAAACTAAGAAAATTACACACAAGCTTCTTATGAGCTTATCATTATATATCGACTAAAAAATAAATCCCTAAGCCTTCCACATGGCTACTTTTTGAAAACTGAGAGTCCCAATGACTTTGCCTTGACCCTCTGACCAAATCCCAACCATCAATTTAATCTTCAATGCATCCTAGCCACTGATTCGTATTTTGGCGCCAATTTTTATACGGGGCAAAACTAGTGGTGTTGGTGAGGGTTTAGGGGAGCATTTATGGTGGTGGAGATGGTGGGTGAGGGAATTAATTGTGGGGGGTGGAGTAGTTGAAAAGGCGAGGAGGGGGGGGGGGAAAGTTTCTCCCTGGTTTTGCGCTTGTCTGTTGGGGGAGATGATGGTCAAACGTGGGTTTGACCCGCGTTGACTAGGTTTGACCGGGGTTTTAGCCAAATTGGACTGGGCCAAGATGTGGTGGGCTTGGGGATCAGCTGGGCTAGGGGTTGTTTGGGTTTGGATTAGTTTTTTGGATTAAATAAAAATGGGGTCCGGTTTGGATAAATTTAGCCATAGGGACCAATTTTGCAATTCTTCCAAACTTCAAAGGCTGAAGTTGCCCACTTTCCAAAGCTCTCTAAAGGATCAATGTTGCCAAATACCAATAATCCAAGGACCAAATTTGTATTTTTCCATTTTTTTCCAATTTCAAAAATTCCCAGGGACTACTTTTGCCATATTTGGATTTTTAGGGACTAAATATGTAATTTTTGAAAACTTGCAACCCAATTATGATATTTTGACTTTATTTGACTTTTAAGACCTTGGGTTGACTTTTCTTTATAAATAAATGCATAGGGACTAAAATTGACAAGTTTTGAAACTTGGGGGACTGAAACTGCCAATACTGCAAACTTTGTACGTTTTTTATTTGTTTTTGCACATTTTGCTTTTAAAACACATAAAACACAATCCCTGGGATAATTTAAGTATTTTGATATCTTTTTGATTGTTTTTGTGCGTTTTGGCAGTTTAAATATATCAAAAACGATGAGTGTTTGAGCACTCATCAGATACAACTCGTAGAAAGTCGAAACGTTAGGGACACTATTTGCACTTTTTCGTTTGAGGACCACTTTCGCAATTTTGACAAAGTTTAAGGACATTTTTCGTAGTTTACTCTAAATTTTAAATTGACTCTTTATAACAAAAATATCATTGAAATTGCCGTATAGTTATTTGTATGTTATCTTTATCATATTTTAGATCCTGAATTTAGATCAAATGAGAACTTTCTTAAAGTTGTAAAAATGAGAACCAACCAAAATCTCACAAATGACACTCAACTTAAAAGAAAATAAAAACATAATTAATTACAACTAAAATTGTTAAAGATTTGATGGGTTTTCTTATAAAAATTGACGTAAACTAAGTGATACACTTTGATTCAACGTGTAATGTGTATCAAGGTTTAGTATTGTGTATCAAGTTTTTAGTGGTCGTTGTGTATTAGGTGTAACAATTTATGTATAAGAAACTAGTTTTTAGAGATTTTAATGTATATGTATCAAAAAATTAATTGTGTATAAGTAATCCGTTTCTCATGTATGAGTTGGTTATTAATCGATTTAATGTTAACTTGTATTAATATATAATATTTTGGTGCATCTTTGCTAAAATGGTTATGTATCAATGTTTTAATGGTATTTTAGAATAGTTCTCATTTTTACAATTTTAAGAAAGTTCTCACATTAATCTTCTCCTTTAGATCCTTATATCATTTTTGCATTTAAACTAGTTAAATCAACAAACCACCAACCTTATTTACTGTTTGACTTATTTACTTAAACAGGTTAAACGGGTCTCAAACGGGTTATGCTTGTTATGCAGGTCTGAGTTAGGGTTGAGCTTCTTTACAAGATTAATAAATAGGTCGTGTTTGGGCGACTCGATTGCCAACCTACAAATTAGGAACGACTAATGAAACTCCAAACTTCGAGGGACGAAAGTTGCAATTTTTTGGACATACCACACTACCACAGGGACCATCCATGTAATTTACTCTTTGTGTATATATCAATCGATTCTCACAACATTCTTTACCCGCCTAAAAAGAAAAAGAAAAGAAGCTTTCGTACTTTCCCCAACAAAAGCAATCGCAATGGGTGTTCCGGCGTTTTACCGGTGGCTGGTTGAAAAATATCCAAAGATTATATTGGATGTAACTGAAGAAGAAAGTAGTAAAGTTGAATATGATAATCTTTATCTTGATGTCAATGCTATCATTCACCGTTCTTTTCATCCTCAAGACCGGGTTAGTTACTTACTTTTTTTTTTTTTTTTTTTTTTATTATTATTATTATTATTATTATTTTTTTATTTTTTTAATGTTGCTGTATGAGTATGATTAATGTTTTTTAATGCATTCCGGCTATGATTTTCGGATTGCAAATTTGGACTACTTATCAGATTATTTTTTAATACACTTTAATAGCTTATTCAAATAGGTGCTTAGGGGGGTGTTTTGTTAGCTTTTTTCGTGGGGCTTATTAGCTTATATAGCCCAAATAAGCCAATTGAAGTGTTTGGATAAGCATATGACCTCAGGACTTATTGACTTATATAACCATATATTCTTTCCAACTTTTTATTATAAGCTAATCCAAACACTCAAACCATATTCTTTCCACCTTTTTATTATAAGCTAATTCAAACACTCAAACCATATTCTTTCCACCTTTTTATTATAAGCTAATCCAAACACTCAACCTTAGGTTATCAGCAGTGGCGGAACTAGAACATTTTTCTTTTGGGGGGTGGGGGGCGAATTTATCTTGGGGGCGTAAATTGGAGATTTGTTTGTAACCTCAACTAAATTACCGCTAAAACATATAATATTTACACTAGGTGCCACAAATTTTGGGGGGCTGGGACCCTCCCCTGCCCCTACATAGGTTCGCCATTGGTTATCAGCTTAAACCATAAAATAAGCCTAGATAAACACCCCCTTAGTGATTGCTTGACTGAAGTGCGTGTAGTTAGCTCATTGATGCCAGGTGAATAGAAGAGAAGTAATCATGAACAAACCAACACTACTTTTCGGTCTTATAGAGATTCCTAAGGAAAATTTGGAGTAAGAAAGAATAGAAAGATTTCATAGTAATTAATCTAGTAAGCTGTTTGAGTCTGTTATACATTCCCACATATTGAAGATTGTTAATTGCAAATACAGTCCAGTGCTCTTACTAAAACATTGTTAAAAAAGGTGAACAGCCACCGAACTAGTTTCCCCTAGAGATACAAACGAACGAATAGATGCTGTTATTGGAAAATATCTTTTTCAAGGATAGTGCCATGACGAAAGGATAACTCTTCAAGTGTAGTACATAAGATTTTGTTGACCATTCTTTTTTAAGTTGTTAATGGCATGTAGGTGCACATTGTCAGGTTGAATCTTGGGTTCAAAAGTCTGAAGTTGATCTATGGTGTGGATAATCAACAAATAGAAATCTTTAGTAACCTGAATGGCTTCAGTGGTTAGTTAGTTATTCACTGATTGTCACGCTGTGTATTATCCTGATGTTTTAGAGAAAACTTTCAGGTTGCAGAGGTTTGTCATTCGAGGAGTGTCCCTAAGGTTATAAATAAAAATATTGGTTTTTGACATATGAACAACACAGAGTCTATAGGGAGCTTTAGTGTGGTTTCTTGACTGCTAAGTTTTTTATTAAAACCATCCAAAGAGAATCTAAAATCGCAAGTGAGGAGTTTTATAACAACAAATTTATATGCCAGATTTAATGTCCATATGTGAAACTGAAAATGGGAATAACCATCTTTAAAATATTTTATACTTTTTTTTTTCTTTCTTTCTGAGTTGTTGTGTTTGTCTTAAATTTGTGTGTGCATTATTTTCTTTTCATATTATGTATGTAGCTTTAATGATTAAAATTGCTCATTTAGACTATTTCCCTGTATGCAGCCTTCTCCAACCTCTTTTAATGAGGTGTTTCGATGCATGTTTGATTACATAGATCGACTTTTTGTGATGGTGAGGCCACGAAAGCTGCTTTATTTGGCTATTGGTGGGTAGTATGTTTAAAAATTATGGTGTTACTACTGTACTACTTGAAATTGACACTTTGCAATTCCTAACATATCTGGAAGTGTGTTGTAGATGGTGTTGCCCCAAGGGCAAAAATGAACCAGCAGCGGTCTAGGCGGTTTCGAGCAGCCAAAGATGCAGCAGATGCGGTATGCACGTTAACCCTGCTCTGGGTTTTTTCACTTTAGCATTTGCGTTGATTAAACCCTTTGACTTTGACTTTTTAGGTTGCCGAGGAGGAGAGGCTGAGGGAGGAGTTTGAGAGAGAAGGCAGAAAGCTTCCTCCTAAACAAGAATCTCAAACTTTTGACTCCAATGTTATCACTCCTGGGACTGAATTTATGGCACTTCTGTCCGTTGCTCTCCAGTATTATGTTCACCAAAGATTAAACAACGATCCAGGATGGAAACCCATAAAGGTAAATTTCGATAGTAATGCTTTAACATAGATTAATGGTTTATCAAGGGAGTATGTTCAAGTTTGTCATAATAAAGCTGTTCAAACTTATCATTGTTGCTCTCTCTTCTCTTTTCTGAAGGTTATCGTTTCTGATGCTAATGTTCCTGGTGAAGGGGAACATAAGATAATGTCATATATTCGTCTTCAACGGAATCTTCCTGGTTTTGATCCAAACACCCGTCATTGCTTATACGGTTTGGTATTGTTTATCCTTCAGCTCACTTCCATATTTACATCTGAGAATTTTCATGTTTCCCTTAAATTTTTATACTTATTTGTTTCTTTGTTTTTGTTTTGAATCACAGGATGCAGATCTGATCATGTTGGCATTGGCTACCCATGAAGTACACTTTTCGATACTCAGAGAGGTATAGCCCCATTAACCTAAGAGGGGGTTGGTTAGTCATTGGAGGAGAATTAGTATATGGCTTGTTTGGTATCATGTCCTAAAATTTATTTATAATGTGTACATGTCGACTTCATTACTGCCCCGTTATCATGTAATTGACGTATTTCAGCATCTATTTAGCATGGTGTAACATGGGGGTGGTTAGTCTATTCAAAGAGGACCATAGTAGTTCAATATTAGTTCGTGATGAACATCTAACATATGTTCTCTCACTGTGATATTTCAGGTAGTATTTGATGAAAAAGGAGATGCTGATATTGTGCCTAAGAAGCTGTACCAGGTAACTGTCAAACACAACTTGTGCTGTTAGTTAGTTTTATTTCCTGGTAGGCTCTTTATTTCATAGGTGATTGTTTTTTTATATTGTTGATTTGTTTCTTAACAATGCTTTTGCAGTTTCTCAACATTTGGACTCTTAGGGAGTACCTGAAGTGTGAGATGTGTCCTCGTCCTCCTTTTAAGTTCGATTTTGAGCGAATAGTTGATGATTTTATCTTCACGTGTTTCTTTGTTGGGAACGACTTTTTACCACGTATGCCCACTTTGGAAATTTGTGAGGTACCTTTTGACAAGTGACCATTGTATTAATTTTCCATTTAATGAATAGTTCTATTTGATTATTTATAAATTTTATTTTTATGTTCTGCTTTTCAGGGTGCCATAAAGTTACTTTTAACTGTATATAAAAAGGAACTTAAAACCATGAATGGGTATCTGACTGATGGAAGCAAGGTGACTATCTTTTGCAATATGTTTTAAGTGTATTTTTGCTTTGAAAGCTTACCTCTTGGTCATTGATTTTGTTTGCTGACTTATCGATTCTTTTTTATTCACTCTCAGCCAAATCTTAGTAAAGTGGAGCATTTTATTCAGGCTGTGGGATCATATGAACTTAAAATTTTCCAGAAAAGAGACCGCCTTCATCGGGTTAACATGAGTTTCAATTTATAACTACTGTAAGAATATATGTTTGAAAAGCTAGATTATATTAACGTGCTGTTTTTTTTTTTTTTTTTTTTTTTTTGTGTGTGTGCAGAGACAAGCTGCAAGGATAAAACGTGACAAAGCTCAAGCATCTGGGTCCACCATTGGTGCTGCTAAGAGCAGTCTTGAAAAAGATAATGTATGTTTCCTGCAAATCTAAAGCTGCTTTGGCACTGGAAAACTTCTTTATGTAATTACATATAAGTGGAAAGATGGCCACGTTGATCCACAAGCACTTTTCTTTGTCCATTTTGAGAAATTCTTTCTGATAACCAGACAGTTTTTATACATGTTATTACAAAAGCAGTATTACCATGATAACAATTAAATATTTGAATAGAACAATCTAAACGGTTGTGTGCATCAAAGATAGACTTCGGGAAACTTTCAATCTGTTTGAGATGTAACACTGACACATACTTATAAATGGGTCAAGAGTGCCATCTCTTGTGTTATATATCGTTTTGTGGTCAACTACACTTTCTGTCTCTTAAGGTGTTACTTGTTTTCAGGTGCTTGACAACAAAGAAGAACTGAAAAGAAAACTGAAGCGGATACTGCGTGACAAATCTGATGCTTTCAATTCTGACCAGCTAGAGGAAGATAAGGTTAGTTATAGCATAGAATACAGAGAAATTATGTTTTGCCTTAGATATGATGCATGTGATATTAACAATATATACATAGATATCATATTTTCTGTGAAAATGCTGACTTGTAGAGTCGTAATCACGTATTAAGATATGCACTTTGTAACTGTGAATATTGAAACTTTTATAAGTATTCTTTAGTGTCTAAGTTGATATATTTAGCATTTTTTTGATGTATTGTTGGCAGATAAAACTAGGAGAGCCAAGGTGGAAAGAGAGGTATTATGAAGAGAAGTTCAAGGCGAAATCTCCCAAAGAGCTTGAAGAAGTACGGAGAGATGTTGTAAGAATTCAAACCCCTTAGCCTCTTCTTTTCAAGCAGAAAAGACAAAAAAACCAAAAAGGGAATACAAAATCAATAGAAAAGGCAGCGCCTGTAACAATCACATAAATTTTACTATTGAGCCGAGAGATGACCTTTTAACCTCCAATTTTCTTTGTTAAACAGCCATTCAACACTTGCCTTTCAGTTCGTTTGCCTGATAGTCTTTGTGTGAAGTGCTACTTAGAAGGAATCTAAACATATATGTTCTTGATTTTTCACAGGTTCGTAGATATACCGAAGGCTTATGTTTGGTGATGCATTATTACTATGAAGGTGTCTGTTCCTGGCCGTGGTAACTTTCCTTTGACTTATTTTTTTTTATTTTTTTTTTATTTATTTATTTTTTAACATGGACCAGTTCGACCCCTTTAATAGTTAAATGGGTCAAGAATGCTACCTTGATTTAGACCATGTCCAAATCTTTTTTGAGAGTTTTCAGAAGACTTTTTTTGTGTGTGTACAAGTAAACTATATTCCGATCTCAAGTTTGCTTTGCTTGTGCCCTTGAGGTGTAGTGGAACAATATTTTTACTGATTTGCATTGGTGAAAAAATATTTTTCAGGTTTTATCCATACCATTATGCACCATTTGCTTCTGATCTTAAGGACCTTGGAGATCTAGATATCAGTTTTGAATTAGGTTCACCATTGAAGCCGTTTAACCAGCTGATGGGAGTGTTGCCTGCTGCAAGGTTGAACCTCTCACACATGTTCTGTCACCAACCATCTTTCCATATTTTTAGTATCTAACCAAGTTCCTTATGCAGTTCTCATGCTCTTCCTGAGCAATACAGAAAATTGATGATGGATCCAAATTCACCCATTATCGATTTTTACCCAACAGGTAAAATCAGAGCTTTGAGCAAGTTAAGCATTCATTGTAATGCTTAATAGTTTTTTACACTCATGTATTTCTTTTCTACTGTTTCAGATTTTGAAATCGACATGAATGGCAAGCGGTTTGCGTGGCAGGTGTGATTTTTTACCTTCCTATTGGTATATCTGGGTAGGATGTCTTGTGGGTTGTCTTTTGGCATGCTAATTAATCATGAACTTTGCCATTTTTTCAGTGATTGTTGGCATGCTAATTAACCTTATATTAAAACTTAATAAGTGGACAAAATGTTTCGGGTCAAACAGATTAAAAGTATCTATTTTGATGACCTGTTTTGACTACTGTACCAAAGCACCCATCCACCCATTTTCCACCTCTTTTTTTCTATGTATTTCAAGAAATTCACAAACTTTTGTAAATCGTTCGCAGGGAATAGCAAAACTGCCTTTCATTGATGAGGATCGTCTTCTTGAAGAAGTGAGAAAAGTAGAAAACACTTTAACGGTATGAAGATTATTGTTTGCGTACTTGATAATTTTTTTGGATTTTACATAGTAATGATTTTGTTGACTCTTGTTGACATTGTCTGTCTGATTTTTACAGGAAGAAGAGGCTCGCAGAAATAGCACAATGGCTGACATGCTTTTTGTGGCATCATCACACACACTTTCTCCATACATATTCTCTCTGAATGACCGTTGCAAGCAATTTTCTGCCAATGAACGTGTTGAAGTGAAAGAAAAAATTGATCCGGCTGCAAGGTTTGTATTGCAGTGTATACCTGTTGCTTTTTCTTAATCATAATTTTTAAAGCCACCTATGCTAGTGTTACTAGTGGTTATGTACTTATGTTAATCCTTACCCTTGCAAGAAGAAATTCCAAACAAACTTTATGAAGTCTATTATGGTTTGAAGTTAGATGAAGGAAAGCTGTTTCTTGACAGCTTGTCAATGTCTCCTAATAAAAGTTTGTTATTCTTTCAATAGAGGTGGCAAGATGTGTGTGGCTTGAGTAACGGGTCAAACAGGGGTCTGGCGGACATTCTTCTAGTATGAGGAAGGCTGGGTTGACCTACTATGCTACAAACACTTTCAAAATCTTTTATTAAATATATATGTTGTGTTATCTATGATTACAAAAACATTATTATTGTCGTAACAGTATACGGCTGTATGCCTTCAAATAAACCGATTTAGGAAGCTGTATGCATTTAAAGCAGATTTTGGGCACCTTACTACCTGTTTTGACTCACCACATTTGACCAATTTTTTAACCAACTTTTGTAAGTTGATCCACATAAGTAAATATGTCGTGATTTTCGCTTTTCAAAGTACATATATCATTTATATGTATTGTTGGTCTATGGCTGTATGTTACATTTTGGCAAGTCTAATTAATTACACGTCATGGTTCATTGTATGATGTATTTGTCATTCTGCAAATTCTTGTCTCTTAGTAAAATAATGGGTTCATTTACAGTACGATCGGTTTTTTATTATGTGATTTCAAACTAAAACGCTGCATGTTGACATTTTCTGCTTTAATTTTGGTCTTTGTGCAGTGGTGGGATGAATGGTTATCTATCCCTTTGTGGCGGCGATCCCTGTCCTCCAGTATTCAGCTCACCTGTTGTGGGGATGGATGATATCATGGATAATCAAGTCATGTAAGCTTCAAGCAACAATGCCTTACATTATTTCTAACAGGATTTGATTTTTGTTTGGTTTTTTCAGCATGTTAGAAGTTTATTAATGTACTTTTTACTTCTGTTTCAGATGTGCTATATACAGGCTTCCGGATTATCATAACCATATATCCCGACCACCTGTTGGGGTTAAAATACCAAAGAAGGTAATTTTATGGCGATTGTGTCACTTTTAGATTTTAGATAAGATTTTGCTTTTACTGGATGTACCCTTATGTTTCTGTCATTTGATTAATAGCTCTTTGCTGTGTGGTAAAATATGCAAACCTGTATTGACGCTTTGCTCACTTCTTTTTGCTACAGACTGTAACTGGAGATGATTTGCAACCAGAGGCTGCTTTATGGCACGAAGATACTGGAACAAGCCTCTAACTTTATGGCTCTAACTTTGTTTTTTTAATGTATATAATAGTAGTATTTAATTTTGTGAAAACTAAAACGCCGGGTTTTTTGCATAATTTTTTTTGGCTGCGTGTGCTTCGTCATATCTTTGTCTTTCGTGATAGTTCGAGCTAAAGTATTATAGACACCGTTTGTATAACCGTACGGCATCGTATTGGGCAAGCAGGACACTCTGTTCTTTTAACAGTAATCATTGTTCTTTTAACAGTACAACGACGTCGTTTAGTCCGTGTGTTATCACTGTTCTTTCAACAATACTTTTATTTATTTATTTATTTTTATTATTATTATTTTTAATAATCACCACCTTCCCCTGAATTCTTAGAACATTCAACCCTTTCTTACACTCACCAAACTTTCAGAGAAATCGACAAATCCACACCCGGGTATGTTAATTAGTTTTGTAAGGTTCGTAACCTAATTATAAATATTATTAAATGAAAAACCAGTGTCTTTTTTTCGCCCAAAAAACTACAGTGACTACAGTAGATGCTAGATTCATTTCCTGTGCCCTGAATGACTTATTAGGGTCCGAGTATATCAAGCATGACAGTTTTGGCTTTGAACCTGATGTCTTACATAAGGCAAATTACTCTCGTGACCCTATTGAGGTAACACCTGTCGCCCTAACCACGTATATGCTAACTGCTATCCAGGGTGACAACATCATATCACCAGTTCCCTCACCCACCAAGAAGGTGAAGAGGAAGAAGGGACAGGGGTCCAGGAAGGTGGCTCAACCCAAGTCACTCGCCACTGAGACCTCTGCCCCTAAGCCTGACAAAAGGGGGCAACAACAGCAAAAGACCCTGACTGCTGACACCCTCAGGACCATAAGTCAATCTTTGGCCCCAAAACAAAGGCCAACGGAGGGCACTGAGACATCACACTCAGTGTCCTCGGGCGAACCCATTCCCAAAGGCTCTACTGACATAAACAAGCCAGTGGAGTTGGAACCAACCCAACCTCCACATCCTGCTAAAGGCTCTGGGAAATCACAACCAGGGTCTCAGGGAGCAAGGGGTCCTATATCCTCGGTGGGGCAGCACTACTCCACTGAGAAGGGGACCCACAAACACTCACATCCTGCCAAAGGCT
Source organism: Artemisia argyi (assembly GCA_030686995.1). Classification (NCBI taxonomy): domain Eukaryota; kingdom Viridiplantae; phylum Streptophyta; class Magnoliopsida; order Asterales; family Asteraceae; genus Artemisia; species Artemisia argyi. The sequence continues at coordinate 159,178,849 of CM060697.1, read as the reverse complement.
CGGGTAAATCACAACCCAAGCAACAGGGAGTTCTTGCCCCTAAACCTTCGACAGGCCAGAACAAGCCTGTTGGAAAGGGGGCATCACCACTCATGTGCCTGATGAGGACATTCGCAAATCAAAGCTTTTGTCTGAGGGCACAAAAACTCATCCCAAAGACTCAGGGGGAAACAAACAACCCACTGATAGGGACACAACATTCACAATTCCTCAGGATGACATTGAAAAACACCCATCAGTGTCTGAAGGGGTCACAGGGGACAAAGATTCAGAGGGACAAAGGCCACCCGCTGATATGGAACCCATAACCAATCTCGGAGGTGCCCACAACTTAGGAACTGGCTCTAAGGACCAGGTAGATAAAACCCAATCTACTAGATTAGAGGGGTCAGGACCTGGCCAAACCGAAGGCAAGTCTTCTTATGAAGAGGAGCCGGATAACCTTTTGTTGCAGATTAACTCTCTGGCTGATGCTCAGGCCGCCCTATTCTCTGATAATGAATTTCACAGTGATGAGGAGATTTTTGAAGCTGGTGAAGATATGGTGGTTGAGGAGACAGTCCCTGAACCAATTCCTCAGTCTCCTCAACCCTCTGACACTGAGGCTGCTGAAACTAACTCCACATCAAAGTCCTCAGAAGATGATCAAGCTCCTCTCACTGAGAAAGTTTTCACCAAATCATCAAGAAGATAACCAACATCTTGTACAGGGGGGTCACTGATGAAGTGTTTAACATGCACACTGAGCAAGCAGTTCACTATCACAATCTCAAGGATGCTGTTGAAGACTTTAATGATGATGTCAGGGAACAGAATTCCACAGTCACCTACTCCCTTACACAAATGGTCTCTCAACTCAACCAGTTTTTGGAATCCCTCAACAAGCTGAATGCAGGGGTTCAGTCTGTTCAAGAATCAGTCAAAGATGATCTTTAGCTAACCAGGAAGCTTCTTCAGGCATCTGAGACTTATCAGGTAAACTCAGTGACCCTCACCGAGTTACTTGGCTTGCTAAAGGGATCAAATGTTCAAGGTCTCAGCTCAACGGTGGAGTCTCTCAAATCTTCCTTTACAACAATGGAAGAATCAGTGGCAGCTCTATCCCAAAAGTCCACTTCTCTGGCATGGACAATGGGATCCAGGATAACAGCCCTTGAAAACTCTCAGGCTGCACTTGACTCCAAAGTATCTACCATTCAACAGGATACTGCGAAAATCAAGTCTATGATGACGGAAATTTTTCAAGCCTTCAAGGGTACGTCTACTTCTTTGTCAGTACCTCCAACACTTGCCATCACTGACGCTCAGGCAAATGTTGAGGGGGAGAATGTTACTGAAGCCCCTTATACTGAAAAACAAGAAGCTGGACAGCCCTCTCACACTGAGGGGGAGCATGTCACTCCAATCACTGAAGTTCCACCACAAGAGGAACCAGTCTCCTCAACTCTCAGGCAGGACAGAGGAAAAAGTATTGCTACCACCTCTGAACCTGAAATTGTGCTCAAGCCTGCCTCAACCATAGTCAGATATGACCCTGATGAACCTATCAGAGTCCCGTTTGAAATCAATGGAGTAGTACATCATCTCACCAATGCTGAAATTCAAGTTCACATGGAAAGAATTGAGATACTACAAAAGGTAGCCGAAGAAGAGAGGATGAGCAAGCCTGCTCTTATACAGGTTGTTCATGAGGAGGCTGAAAAGATTGGTCTGGATATTGAGGCACTAGCCACTGAGCAAGCTGGTGCAGCCTTCAAAAAGGCTCAGGAAGAAGAAATGAGTGCTCTAAAAAAGGAAAGGGAAGAAAAGCTCAGGAGGGATGCTCATATAAGAAAGACCAGGATTGAAAGGTATACTTGGGTAATGAAAGAAAGGCTGAAACCTGAAACCATCACTGATATTCAAATCCATCGCAACACCAATCCTGCAATAATCACTGTCTTCAGGGGACAAGATAAAAGAGTGATGGATATTCACAAACCATTTAGGTTTGCTGACTTTGGCATCACTGAACTTGATGAGCTTCGTCCCATCATTGCCAAGAAGAAAATTGTTGTGGTACCCAACCTTCTCAAGTCACTGAAGGAAAGGTATGACAGACTGAAAGCAATGCCTGAAGCACTGAACATTCCCTCCCTTCTTCCTGCTTCAACAATAGAGACTGCTCCATCAAAGGCTTCCAGGAGTAAAAGGAAGCATATTGAGATGGAGCCTGAGATCAAAGTACCAGGGCTGGACTGTGACAGGTCGCTTCCTGAAGGGATCACTTTTGTGAACAATGCGGTCCTTGAAGCACCTGAAAGAGGCTTATGTTTTACTGATGAGTATGGAAACTTAGCTTTTCAAAGAATGTCTGATATGGAGAAGGCAGGAGTTAAAGCAATGCTCATGTACCTCATGTTGGCGTCCTCCATCAAGAGTACTGAGAACAAAAGATTCTGCCAGGACTTAGAAGCAATGATAAATGAACATCCTGAAAGACATCTACTCTGATCAAAGAAAGCAAAGCTTGAAGCCCTTGGTTACCAATTGAACATCTAATCTGCAACAACAACTATCTTTTTTTATTTTTGTAATTTGTAGGACTTGTAATAGCTATTAATAAACTTTGATGCTTTGTTTAAACTATGTGTCCTACTTATAATTACATCAACATTCAGTAAGAGATGAAGACCCCTGCCAACTCACACTGAATCAAGAAACACTTAGGCTATTTTTATGTTCAAATAAGGGGAGATTGTTGGGTCACTGAATTCCCCAATCTTCTTCTAACAAGGATTTGAATGTAAAATCACCTAAGTACCTAAGTATAAACAAGTCACTGGGTGAACAGTAACTCAGTGAGTCATCTTCAGGATGCTTAGACTGAGCCTAAGAAGAAAGGTTCTCCATTCAGTGAGGCAGAACTCAGTGAGTGACATCTAAGCCAAGAAGAAGGTGATGGGTTCAGTGAGGATGACAATAACTCACTGAACCCCAAGACTCCTCAACAACTATTAAGGAGCTGAAGACTGATGACTTGAAGACTGAAGATTTGGCGGGACTGGGCGGGAAAGTTTGAACTGGTTCACTAAAGTGCTTTATCACTTTAAGGTCAAACTTTCCCCAAATGGTTAAATCTAGTCTGCCATTAGAAAGCACCTTTTGTACTTAACCCAAAGAAGTTTCCCTTGCCAGAGAATAAAATCTATCAAGATTTTATTAAGGAATGCTCAAGTCCATTGTATATTAGAGTTGTACATATTTGTGTATAAATAGGCAACATAAGTGAGGAGTAAAAGTTGACAAGTTTGTGCAATTAATGCAAAGCATTCACAAACCTCTTTTACTCCTCCAAAGAACAACATTGCCCCTGAGATAGCTCAGTGCGACCTCAGTTGTCACTCAAACATTGTTTTGAGTTTAGAAAGGAGTCAACACCATACTTGTCGTTTCAATCCCAAGTGTTATTCCGCAAACACTTGGGTACGATTCTTTTTTATTAACTTCTAATAAAGAATTAAACGTTGAAAAATATTGTCTCTTATCTTTACGTTGCTTTATTGTTAATCATTTATACATCTGTGTTAAAAGTCATATATCTTAGTTAAATTAGCTTTTTAGTTATTCATAACCAAGTAAAAGGGACCAACATTACCCCTAGGACTTTTTGACCTAGATGTAGACCTATACATCTCAGCATACTTGATTGGTGACCTAGATTGTTTAACTTGTTGTCTAAGTGACTCAGTTTCATTTCTAACAACCTTAGGACCATTAGTTTCCTCTTGAACTTTAACATTTGACACAACTTCATCTACAAAAGATGAATCACTAGCACTTTCAAATACTTCATTCTCTGACTAAACCTTTTTTTCACTACCACTTTTAACAAATTTAGGGCCATATTCAAAGGTTGGTTCTTGAAACTCTTCTAACCCTGTGTGTGCTAAATCTATACCTTGGAACACCTCTTAGTGGTGGAGGAACATAATTGTATCCTACACCTAACTTAGCCTTGTTAACTGTTGGGAACACATTTCGTTAATGTCAAGTGTCGGTCATTAAGTTTTGTAATAAGTTGCTTTAGATTATTATTACGTTTAAGTATTATTATGTTACATGTTATTAAGTTTATTTAGTTTTGTATGTAATAGTCCATGGGCCTAAGCATGTATGGTTAAGAGAAAAGCCCATGGAAGTGATGCCCTAGACTATGGGTATAAATACTTATGTAATCCCTCCTTGGAGGGTGTTGGTTCTTGCTTAATATCATTCCTTATTATCATTTACAAGTTCCTTCCATTCTCTCTCTCTACTTACTTTCTCTAGCTAAGATAATGTGGTTATGTGTTGTGAAATGACGACCTAACATTAACAAACTGTGCTTGCCAAATTTTGTTGATTTCCTCAGACTGATAAGCTAGTGTATCACAAGTTATTTGAATATTTTCATTTGCCTTCTTAAGTTTCTAATTCTTCTCTAAGGGCCTCATTAACTGTTATCTTATAGTCTAGATATCTCTTTAAAACAGTTGTATCATCATTATATTTAGACTCATTAGCATTATAATGTTCTAACTGTGCCTCTAAAATAGACATGCCTCTTTTATGATTTGACAAATTATAGTTGGCATCATTCAACTCTGTTCTTAGATTATCATAAAGTTCCATTAGTTTTTCACATTCTTTAAGGGCTTTGCAAGATTTAGAACAACTTTCAATAGTATTTACATCAGAGTATGAGAAAGCCATTAGAGCAAAATCTTTTGCTACCAATCCTAATTCAGAAGGTGCTTCTTTTTCATCTGCCATGAAACTCCAATCATAGCTTACTCCATCAATAGCCGACATGGCCTTTGGCTCTTCTACTGATGGCTCTTTCTTCTTTTCCTACTTGTACCATGTGGACCTGTTATCTGGCTTTCTTGGTTTTCTACACTCTCTAGAAAAATGTCCCAACTTATGGCAGTTGAAACATTCTACCTTCTTCTTATCAAATCCTGCAGTTTCATTACCAGTTATGGTAATTTGTCTTCCAGTCCTTTGCCAGAATTTCTTAGCCCTCATGCTAAGAAGAGTAACCTGCCACTTGATATCTATCTCTTCCATGTCATCATCATCCACTTGCTCTAAGTCTTCATAAGCTAGAAGTGATCCATTAGACTGACTTGAGATAAAAGCATAATATGTAGGATCTCCAAGTCCAACAACCTTCTTTTGTGTACTAGTGGTGACAGCATTTGAGCTAGCAGTACAATCATCTTAATCACTATCATCATCATCTGACTTATTAGCAATTGAAGATGACAGAAGTGCCATGTGTCCAAAACTTGTACTCAATCCTCCAGACTTCTTTAATCTTTGTTCAATAATTTTAAAATTGTTGTAAAGATCATTTAGCTTCATAGTTTCAATTTCTGGCTTGTTTTTCCAGACAACAACATGTGTACTAAACTCTGAAGGTAGACTCCTTAAGAACTTTTGGTTGAGATCTTCCCTGTCAACTTCAATGCCAAACACAGTCAACTGTGTAACTATCTTCTGCAGCCTTGTAAATATGCTATCAATGGACTCAGTACTGGTTGCAGAAAAGTTTTCATAGTTTTGCTTCAATAATGTTTTATGTGTCTTTTTGGTAGTATCTTTACCACCAAACACTGAGCAAATCTCATCAAATAATTGCTTTGCTAAAGTATAGGAAGATTAGTGAAAAAGGGTAGGGGTGCTAAAGAATAGGATTGCTTCCTAATTAGGCTAGGCTTATTACTAGGTAAGTACGATGAAGGATGTGTGGGTTTCCTATGTAACATTGATCCTTCGAGAGTAAAGAATCCTTGGGGATCAAATGTTGGTGAGGGTAGTATTGGGGGTAAAGGCAAAATAGTGGGTAGAGCGATAAGTGCTAGTGGGGAAATACGTGATGCTTTTTAAGCATAAGATGGATTATTAGGAAAAGGCAAGAAACTTAGAGAGGCTATGGAATCTAAACTATTCCTAGAATCTTCCTAAGAAATAGGGGAGATGTTTCGGGGTTTAATCCAGAACATTTAGAGAGGGAAGAGCATTCTCCGCATGTAAACTGGATAAGATGATAGTAGGATAGGGGGAGTAGACATGACTATATAATAACCCGATGTAAAATAACCTAAGTTACTTATAAAAATAGCAGTTATGGGATATCTATTTAGACTAACCTTTTGCATATAATGTTTCGGGGAATGGCAGTGGCACTGAGGACTTTCTTGGGTTTAGGAAAAGTAGTTGTAGTTTAGGTTTTGACCTTGTTTTCTACAACTGAGACTCTAATACCAATCTGTAACACCCCCATTTTCACCGATCACAGCGGAATTTAGATCTGGGGTATTACTTCTTGGTATAACAGTCACACTAATAGAAAACGACTCGAAAAGAGACGTTTTTAGAAAATGAGTTATCATTCATATCAGAGTTCTTATAAAGAAGAGTTCCCGTGAATCTAAGTTTGAAATGTTATGTTTGAATGATAACCGGTTTGAAAGTCCTCCAAGTCCAGTGCCACTCCATGCCATAAGTTGTTCAGTTACCTAAGATACATGCTTAAAGAATCAACCCAAAGGTTGAGTGTTATTCATAGGTTTTAGTTTTGATAAGGTTGAATACGAGTTTAGTAAACCATGGGCTACGTTGTTTTACACCCATGTAAAGTAGTAGAAACCGTATTTAAACAGTTTGTGTCAGTATTTTATGATCAGTACAATACTGAAGAGAGAGGGTTATTGCACTAAGCTCATGAAACCGTACTAACAGTCTGGGTCATAGGGTCTGCAGACCAAACCATGAGGGGACGGGAAGGATAACTTGCCAAAGTTAATCCTTAGAGGTTTCAAGTATACTACTTATTGGTGCCCAAGACACAGGCAAACCAACGGTAGTTGTCAAACTCCAATAGATCTATCAACTATACTCGCGTTCACTCGGGTACCCCCGCACAAGTGATTATGGTTCATGAATTTTAGTTATGTGTTGGTGGCAGATATTGTTTACTCATGCAATAACCAAAGAAAAAGTCTTGTATTCTATTTAAAGAAAGCATGTAGCATGTATCTCCCTCACAGGGTTTGTAAAACATTTAGAAAGAGTGAGGCTATGAACTCACCCGGGCTTAAGGATGATGTGATTGATGTGAAAAGTGACTCAGGGATTAGACTGCTGACTCACGTATCCTGGGAGTAGGGTTTGGTGTGTGTGTTTATGTATGTCAAGTCTTAGTCTAGGTTTTTAAGTAATCACTCTTAAGGTTTCTAGATAAAACATAACACCGTTCGGGCCATCAAAATTCAAAAGTATATGACTCCTCACATGAAGCTCCCTACTATTGTATTATGTTATCAACATAATGTCGTTCGGGCCATCATAATTCAGAAGTTAATACTCCTCACATGAAACTCCCTATTATTGAGTTATGTTGTTATTAAGTTTTAGTTATAGCATAACACTGTTTGATCCATCATAATTCAGAGGTCATGCAATAATCGTTCGAGGAGCCATGACACTTTAATTCATAAACCCAGCAAACTCGTCAAAACAAAATATCCACATGATACCCCGCACTTGAAGCTCCCTAGTATTGTGTCATGTTTCTAACTGAAAAATAGGTTTTTATACTTATTATGAAAATAGTCCGTTTATACCCTTCAAGTTTACACATTTACACTTTCTACCCTAAACTTATAAACTTATAAAATTTAAGCATATAACTTTTTATCTTTTATACAATTAGTCCCTATACTTATATATTTTAAAGAAACGGCAGAAATGGTCCTTAAACTATAATAACTTTCAATATTTACCCTTTATACACTTAACTTAACAATATTTGCAAAACTAATTCTTTTAAGTTTATAACTTATTTTACTTTCTATCCTAAGGTTATAGAACTTTGAAAAAAGAGTCCTTATACTTATAACTTCTAAGAAATGTCAAAAACAATCCCTAAACTTTATATTTTCAGAAATTTATAGTATATACCCCTATGCATGAAAACTATTGAAAAACTAGTCCTAAATTCAAGTAAACTATATTTTTAAGAAACAACTAAGTTTCCTAGCTTATGTTAAGCTAATATATACTTAACTAAGTCTCCTAAATCAGATTATAGCACATAATAAGGCAATTTAGCACATAAACATGTATTTACCTATAATTAGGGTTTTAAAATGAAAACTTCTAAATGAAAATGATCAAGGATTATCTAAAGGTTCTAAGGCATATCCTAGGAGTCCCATACCATTACTAAGGCTATTAGAACAAGAACTAAGGCTTACCTAGGTCGTATAAGGTGTAACGTGAAGATTAGGGTTTTTTAGGCCAAAACTACAACTCGACTAGTACTAGGGCTATTGTACTCGACTTCTACTGGTCTTAGGGACTTATTAATATAGAATATGAGTGATATATAATAGAGGAGAGGTGTGAAGTGAAAGGAATGGGGGAGGGCTGCTATTTATAGGGTAACAAGGTGTATAGGTGTCAAAATGGGTCGCTAGGTGTCAAGGAGGGGGGAGATCGACTCATGGAAGCTATGGTTCGATGTGGTGAACCTATATGGTGATTAAGAGTAGTTATATACTAGCTAGGGGCTGAAATGGCTGTTATAGGGTGTTTGTCATGGTGATTAAGCCGCGGCACCAATGAGGTAACAAGGAGGTGATACACCTCCTTGTGTGCTAGCTTGGGAGGTGATAGGTTGCCTACTTGGTATAAATAAGGTGCTAGGATGATTGCTTGGGTGGTTTGAGGTACAATAGTAGCTTGGTTTAGGTATTAGGTTTTGTTTTAGCCTAGTTTTGTCTAGTGAGGTATTTGGGTCTATCCTAGGGTTTAGTGCCTAGATTAGAGTCCTATGAGTGTTTAGTGACTAATATTAAGTCCTAGGAGGTTTATACTAAGTGGTGGTAGTTTATAGTCAAGTTTTGGGATAGTTTAGACCTAATTCTAGGAAGTTATGACCTAGTTAGGGTTTTGTGCTTAAGGGACTTTACCTAGGTTCTAGGGGGTTATACTATGATCTAGGAAGTTTAATATATCCTAAAGTTGCTAATGTAACTCATACCTAAGCCTTGAACACTTTCAAGCTAGTTCAGATAAGCAATTAAGGTTTTAAAGCTAACCGAGAACACATAGGTGCAATTAGGGTTTTCGGATGAGTATAGGTTTAAATGGGAAAGTAGGGTAAGGATAGAAGGGTAGATTTAGACGGAAGAGAAAGAAGTAACAGAAGGGTAGGAAGTAATGGAAGAGTCGGAAAGAATAGAAGAGTAGAGGAGTAGGAATTTACGGAGGAGTGGAAAATGATGTGAGAGTGAAAAGTAAGAGAGGAATAAGAAATTTTTGGAAGAGGGAAAAATAGCGGAGGAGTGAGAAGAGTGAAAAATGATGGAGGAGTAAGAATAGGATTACCTAAAACTTAGGAGGACAGAGGTACTAATAGGGATAAGATTTACTAGATTCCTCAGAAGTTCGTTTCCCCACCTAATGGTCTCGGTATGATCTATAGTGAATTATCTAGTTTCCTATAGACTCAAAGTCTAGGGTGGTATAATTGGTTTAACTAGTGAATGATGACGGAAAATCGTCATAAGTGTCAGTGTTCCTAGGTGAAGTCACTTGCTTAAATTCCTAGTTATAACTAGTAACCTCAAGTTCTAGGTCTGGGTATATAAAACTTAGGGTAGGCTCAAGATAACCTAGTGGTGTAGTATTCCTAGTAATTCCTAAATCCTCAAAGATATAGTATGTGGGTAATCTTAATACGGGATAGGCAACTTATGAGACTAGGTATAGGCAACTATAACCTTAAAATGGCTTGTTCAAATATCTTATAAGGTGAAACTTGACTAGTACCCATATCCCGCAACTAGACTAAGTACTAAAAGCTTAAGATTCTAGGTCGGTAGTTTACTAGTTTAATCCTTTGTTATTCTTAAGTTTCCTAGATTGAATTTAAAAGACTCCTTATATCTGATCTATGACTAACTCTAATATCTTCGATAATTATTTCAAGAGTAGAAAGCCTAACACGAACTAAATTAAAACAACCTTATTGGAATGTTCTTCCTATAACTTAGCTATCGGGGCATGAGTTTTCTCTAGTTCGGTTTCAAACCTATCAAAGTCTCTAAGTTCACTAACCTTATTTTCTATTTCCTCGATACGTTCTAGAGATATCCTATCTAGGGGATTCAAAGTATTCTCTATTTATTATTATGTTCTTCTAAGGGTGTCCTATCCAAAACTATTTCTAACCTCGAATATAGGGAAACCTAGAGAGGGTAGTACGGGTTTTACTAAGAGGGGAAATTACTTCAAAAATTATAGTAATCTTAAGGGAGTGGGAAGTGAAGAGAGAAGAATAGGAGTATGCTTGTATATAACCGTTATATACTTGCATATAGGAATAGTTAGGGAAAGATGCTCTAACTAGGAGAAACTAAAAGATTTGGAGAAGTGATTTAAGGGATTTAAGGTTTTTAGGAAATGGAAGGAGATTGAGTACGGGGAGAGTTGTAATACATGACATACTATGTCATAAAACAACTAGGAAGGGAATTACAACCACATATGGTCATAAATAACTTGTCATACCCAAGGTTTAACAAGTGTCAGTATTTATGCCATATGTCTCGTGGTTGGATTTAAAAGGATAGGGGTTTTAGGCAGATTGCCGGGTGTATAAAGGATGAATTTAGTGGAGAAGGAGAAATAGGAAATAGTTTTGTTTCTTAGGGCCCACTCTGACATTTCAAAATTTTCATGTCATTAATCTTAATATTATTTAACTATTCTATTTTTAAATAATTAACTTCGTCGGAAGTTATCCGCGTTTCGTCATAACACGTTCAATTAATTCAATCGCGACTAGACTACGTCTATTCTACACTTTTTATGCATCATTGTTTCCTTACAATCCTATTTTAAAAGTCACTTTTCAATTTTTCTATTTTTTTACGTAAACCTTGCACCTTTACGTTTTACGCGATTTAAATTTACGTTTTAAGGTTTTAACAAAGTGAACCAACCTCTTATTCTATTACTAATTTTTATGTAATTCAGTATTTTTGTTTCTAGCCGTTTTATCGTAAATTGTCGTTTTAAACTAATTTCGCATCATGCCTTGGATATTTATTCGTTAAAACATTTGAGAAATCAACAATTCCATATTTTAAACACCGAGAGCTTGTTTATTTTATTTTAGTATTTTTTTCAACTTCTTATTCGTGTTTGGCTGAACCGCGTCAAAATGATATTTTTTACAATTTCAACACTTTAAATAAATGTTTAAGCCCAAACCAAACACTCATTTTTATTTTGGACTCCAACAAACCCCTCTCCATATTTTTCTTACCTTAAATCAATATATATACAAAAATTACATTTAATAAAAACACACGCCCACACAACACAACCGACCCTCTCTCTTTATTTTCTTCTGCTCGTGACTTCATCACCACCAAAATATCAAATCTTCATCTTTGTTTCTAAAAATCACTTCCAATCAGTCTAAAATTTATCCTAAACTAACCCTAATCAATCCCAAACAAATATAATCCATCATGCATTGAGTTTTAAAAGATTATAATTTTTGAAGATTTCTTAATTTTCCAAATTGGAAGCAATTAAAGGTTCAAGGGTTACTAAGGAACTAAATTGGGTTAACAATAAGCAATTGTGGGCAAGAAAAATAAAGTTTTTGGTTTTCTTTGTTCCTCCTTGTGTTCGACCAAATCATCAAAACCAAAAGGGTTTTTGGTTTTGATCATCTTCTTGTTTCTATACCTCTTATGTAAGTATTTTCTTTGATCTTAATTTGATTTTTGGTTATATATATGCATGCATGTTTATAATCTAGTACTTAGAATCCATGTGGTGATGTGTGAAATATTATTAAGGTTGGATTAATAGTTGGGATGATTCTTGAATGGGATTAGGCTAGTTAGAGGTTATGGTGATGTTGTATATTGCGAAAATTGAAGTTTGAAAGGGTTTAAAGCTACCCATTTTAGACCAGAAAGTTCGAGGCTTGTTTCGCCTAGGTTGAAATTTTTGAAACTGATTTTTGTCCTTTGAATATGATAGAGGATGTTAATATGAACGTTTTGATATAAAATTCGGCTTCTAACTCTTAATAACGAACGTTTAGCGGTCATTTGAAACTTAGAAAAATTATAAAATTCCAAACAGCACTTGTGTAAAATTTAGTTGCTGTCAGATTTGAATAAGGGCATTTTCGTTATTTTCTGGCCCGTTTCGGCCTTCGGCCTAAACACGAAAGTTGTCCGAAACGACGTTTTTAGTCTACCGCGATGAATTGGGGTGTGAAAGTGTGAAAATGAAGGTGATTTTGATTAAAATCAGTTCTACATTTTTCTTTTAAAATGACAGCACTTGTTTTATAAAAAGTGAGCTGATGCAGTTTTTAAACGGGTTTTGAGCATTTTCTGGTCCGAACTGGCCTTCCGTTAAAACACGAAAGTTGTTCGGAATGTCGTTTTGCATTAAATCTCTTTTGAGTCCGAGTCTTGAAAACGTAGCCTAGCGGGTCAAAAACTGAAAGTCAAACTTCTGAAATGTTATTAAAAGTCAACTGTCATCAACAACTTGCTGGGGGCATTTTGGTCATTTTACATTGAGATTCAGGTCTCGGCTATAACTAAAAAGTTTTCCGGAATGTCGCTTTACACAAAATCTCTTTTGAGTCCGAAACGTGTAAATGTCATCTAGCGGGTCGTTTCGGACGGGTCAGATTTGGAAAATATATTACAAAAGTCAATCTTGACAAAACTCTTCTAATAGTCTAGTAGCATTATGAAATTGTTTTAGAGTGGAACATAATAAGACTTAATATTTTACGACTAATGAATTAGTTGTTGGCTTTGTGTATGTCTAAAAGTCTTAGTTGTGGTAATGGGTCAAAATGGGAATTTTTACTAAAAGTTACATATTAGGCGGAATGAATTAAAATGAAGTATAGTTGTTATGCGAAACACTTAATGAGTCTAATTATGAGAGTTTAGATGTGTACATGGATTCTAAGGAATAAGATTATACATGTCGACTAATTGTATACTTTTTATATGTGTATGCAATTTATGCATTTTCTTTATCGCTTCTATTTCCTTAATCACAAGCCACCTTTGTCACACAAACCATTTTATCATTCGACATTGTTTCAAATCATTATTCACGATAATTCAAGCTTAAATTATCAATATCTCAGACTTTCATATTATTCAGGTTGCCTTTTGGAGCTATTCCCACTATAACTATAGACATTACATTATCCTGTCTACCGTATCATCAAGGTGAGTTCATAGCCTCGCCTTTACTCATTTAAATATTTTAAAAACCTCGCGAGGGGGATACATGCTAGTTTTTGTAAACTGAATACAAGTAGCTTTTGGTATGCTAGACCCGATTGTATGATTTATGGGCATCTGGCATTGAGTATTCTTGCAGAAGTCCCCATCATGAACCGTTAATTTTGTGTGAACGCTAGTATTATAAATATGCATATTTGACTTGAACAAGCCTGTCCGGGTGAGTAGCACTCATTTGACAACTGTGGGTCAAACGGACATATAATATTGAGAATTCAGGGTAATTGGCAAGATTACCCTTGTGCGGGGAATCATTTAGACATAGTCAAGGTTCGGTTTCGTGAGCTCAATGCTGTAAATCTTATTTCCCGACTTGTATTTGTTATATGTCAACTAAATTATGGGCGTATAACAACGTAGCCCAACTTCTTTCTGAATTATCTTGTATTCACTCTTTACTTATTAAACTCTATAAATTCACTCAACTTTATGTTGAATTTTTAGCATGTATTTTCTCATGTATTATTTGCTAGCTGAGCATTGGGAGCAATCGGAGTCGCGTGGATATCAAATATTGAAGGACTTGTTTTCTACACATTCGATAACTTTTTATCTTTAAAATATACATATGTGTTATGTTTTTAATTCTTGTAACTTAACTTTTAAATAGAAATTATTGGGACCTTTGTACTCTGATTTATCAAATCGAATGTGACATTTTATTAAACGTCTCTTTTGAGGTCGTTTTCTGTAACTTGTGTGTATGAACTATGAAATGACACCCAAATTGGTATTCCGCTGCGTTGTAAATTTTGGGGGTGTCATACCCACTTTATCAGCACTTACTAAGTATCTAAAGGTAATATCCTAGGTTTAACCTCAAAATGCCTAATGTTCAAGAACAATATACCTAAAGAATATTTCTCTATCTTATGGGGTTTTGGGTGTTGGATTAAGGTATCGAAACTATCCTAAATACTTACGGGTTATAAGTAATACATGTACATTAGTATTACTTAAAGGGTAGAACAAATCCTAAAGTAGATTTTAACAAGTACCCAACTTGTTATGCTTCCTAAAGATGGATAAATTTTCTAGGGTTTGGGATATCCCAAAGTATAAGGGATGGTCGGGGAGTAGTGTTTCTATCCTAAGAAGTATTTAAAGACTTATATGTTGTAGGTAATACATATCCTTTAGTATTACCTTGCGGAATAGAACGGGATTTAAGATAGGTTATAACAAGTATCCAACTTGTTGGGTTTCTTAGCGGCTAACTTTATCTCTAGGGCTATAATAGGGTTCGGAATGTCTTAAGGTAATCTAGTAAAGGGAAGGATTGGGTGATGGTGTTTCTATCCTAAATGGTGACTAGGGAATGATAACTAGGGATTTACATAAGGGGGAGGCAAGGCATAACTAAGTCATAACTTATCATAGGTAACCTATCTTATATATCCTAAACCTAACAGGTACCATTATATATCCTAGGATGTAATTCTAACCTAAAACTATAGGTAATAAGGGTGTACTAGTTGATAATCTCCTCCTAATGATCCTAAAACTCAGGGGCCAGAGTCGGAAGGACTTCCGATATATAATTGATGAAAAATCTAATTATCATCGATTATCTCTTCTAAGGTATAAATTCTATTGGGTTACTATCTAGCTATCGCTATGACCTTTTTCTATTTTCAATAAAAGGTCAATAAAGAGTTTACCTAAGCTATTCAGGATATTCTCAACCTGATCTTCCTAGTGTTCTAAGTGTGTCCTTAGGGAATCTCTTCCAACCTCAAATTTCCAAGATGAGGTAGGAGGATTAGTGAAGGATGTGTGGGTTTCCTAAGTAACATTGATCCTTCAGGAGTAAAGAATCCTTGGGGATGAAATGTTGGTGAGGGTACTATTGGGGGTAAAGGCAAAATAGTGGGTAGAGGGATAAGAGCTAGTGGGAAATACGTGATGCTTTTTAAGCATAAGATGGATTATTGGGAAAAGGCAAGAAACTTAGAGAGGCTAGGGAATCTAAACTATTCCTAGAATCTTCCTAAGAAATAGGGGAGATGTTTCAGGGTTTAATCCAGAACATTTGGAGAGGGAAGAGCATTCTCCGCATGTAAACTGGATGGGATGATAGTAGGATAGGGGGAGTAGACATGACTATATAATAACCCGATGTAAAATAATCTAAGTTACTTATAAAAATAACAATTATGGGTTATTTATTTAGACAAACCTTTTGCATATAATGTTTCGGGGAATGGCAGTAGCACTAAGGACTTTCTTGGGTTTAGGAAAAGTAGTTGTAGTTTAGGTTTTGACCTTGTTCTCCTCTACAACTGAGGCTCTGATACCAATCTGTAACACCCCCATTTTCACATATCACAGCGGAATTTAGATCTTGGGTATTACTTCTTGGTATAATAGTCACAGTAATAGAAAATGACTCGAAAAGAGCGTTTTCAGAAAATGAGTTATCATTCATATCAGAGTTTTTATAAAGAAGAGGTCCCGTGAATCTAAGTGTGAAATTCTATGTTTGAATGATAACCGGTTTGAAAGTCCTCCAAGTGCAGTGCCACTCTGTGCCATAAGTTGTTTAATTACCTAAGATGCATGCTTAAAGAGTCAACCCAAAGGTTGAGTGATATTCATAGGTTTTAGTTTTGATAAGGTCGAATACGAGTTTAGTAAACCATGGGCTACGTTGTTTTACACCCATGTAAAGTAGTAGAAACCGTATTTAAACAGTTTGTGTTAGTATTGTATGATCAGTACAATACTGAAGAGAGAGGGTTATTGCACTAAGCTCATGAAACCGTACTAACAGTCCGGGTCATGGGGTCTGCAGACCAAACCATGAGGGGATGGGAAGGATAACTTACCAAAGTTAATCCTTAGAGGTTTCAAGTATAGTACTTATTGGTGCTTAAGACATAGGCAAACCAACGGGAGTTGTCAAACTCCAATAGATCTATCAGCTATACTCGCGTTCACTCGGGTACCCCCGCACAAGTGATTATGGTTCATGAATTTTAGTTATGTGTTGGTGGCAGATAGTGTTTACTCGTGCAATAACCAAAGAAAAAGACTTGTATTCTATTTAAGGAAAGCATGTAGCATGTATCTCCCTCACAAGGTTTGTAAAGCAATTAGAAAGAGTGAGGCTATGAACTCACCTGGGCTTAAGGATGATGTGATTGATGTGAAAAGTGACTCAAGGATTAAACTGCTGACTCACATATCCTGGGAGTAGGGTTTGGTGTGTGTGTGTATGTCAAGTCTTAGTCTAGGTTTTTAAGTAATCACACTTAAGGTTTCTATATATAACATAACACCGTTCGGGCCATCATAATTTAGAAGTATAAGACTCCTCACATGAAGCTCCCTACTATTGTATTATGTTATCAACATAATACCGTTCGGGCCATCATAATTCAGAAGTTAATACTCCTCACATGAAGCTCCCTATTATTGAGTTATGTTGTTATTAAGTTTTAGTTATAGCATAACACCGTTCGGGCCATCATAATTCAGAGGTCATGCAATAATCGTTCGAGGAGCCAGGGCACTTTAATTCGTAACCCCAGCAAACTTGTCAAAACAAAATATCCACATGATACCCCTCACATGAAGCTCCCTAGTATTGTGTTATGTTTCTAACTCAAAAATAGGCCTTTATACTTATTATGAAAATAGTCCGTTTATACCCTTCAAGTTTACACATTTACACTTTCTACCCTAAACTTATAAACTTATAACATTTAAGCATATAACTTTCTATCTTTCATACAATTAGTCCCTATACTTATATATTTTAAAGAAATGGCAGAAATGGTCCTTAAACTATACTAACTTTTAATATTTACCTTTTATACCCTTAACTTAACAATAATTGCAAAACTAGTCCTTTTAAGTTTATAACTTATTTTACTTTCTATCCTAAGGTTATAGAACTTTGAAAAAAGAGTCCTTATACTTATAACTTCAAAGAAATGTCAAAAACAATCCGTAAATATTTTTAGAAATTTATAATATATACCCCTATGCATGAAAACTATTGCAAAACTAGTCCTAAAATCAAGGTAGCTATATTTTTATGATACAACTATGTTTCCTAGCTTATGTTAAGCTAATATATAATTAACTAAGTCTCATAAATTAGATTATAGCACATAATAAGGCAATTTAGCACATAAACATGTATTTACCTGTAATTAGGGTTTTAAAATGAAAACTTCTAAATGAAAATGATCAAGGCTTATCTAAAGCTTCTAAGGCATATCCTAGGAGTCCTATATCAGTACTAAGGCTATTAGAACAAGAACTAAGGCTTACCTAGGTCGTATGGGTGTAATGTGAAGATTAGGGTTTTCTAGGCCAAAACTGCAACTCGACTAGTACTAGGGCTATTGTACTCGACTCCTACTGGTCTTAGGGACTTATTACTAGAGAATATGAGTAATATAGAAGAGAGGAGAGGTGTGAAGTGAATGGAATGGGGGAGGGCTGCTATTTATAGGGTAACGAGGTGTATAGGTGTCAAAATGGGTCGCTAGGTATTAAGGAGGGGGGAGGTCGACTCATGGAAGCTAGGGGTTGATGTGGTGAACCTATATGGTGACTAAGAGTAGCTATATACTAGCTAGGGGGCTGGAATGGCGGTTATAAGGTGTTTGTGGTGGTGATTATGCCGCGACACCAAGGAGGTGACAAGGAGGTGATTCATCTCCTTGTGTGATAGCTTGGGAGGTACTAGGGTGCCTACTTGGTATAACTAAGGTTCTAGGATGCTTGCTTGGGTGGTTTAAGGTACTATAGTTGCTTGGTTTAGGTGTTAGGTTTAGTTTTAGCCTAGTTTTGTCTAGTGAGGGATTTGGGTCTAGCCTAGGGTTTAGTACCTATATTAGGGTCCTATGAGTGTTTAGTGACTAATATTAAGTCCTAGGAGTGTTATACTAAGTGGTGGTAGCTTATAGTGAAGTTTTGGGATAATTTAGACCTAATTCCGGGAAGTTATGACCTTGTTAGGTTTTTGTGCTTAATGGACTTGTACCTAGGTTCTAGGCGGTTGTACTATGATCTAGGAAGTCTAATATATCCTAAAGTTGCTAATGTAACTCATACCTAAGCCTTGAACACTTTCAAGCTAATTCAGATAAGCAATTAGGGTTTTAAAGCTAACCGGGAACACATAGGTACAATTAGGGTTTTCTGATGAGTATAGTGTACTAAAGTGATATTTACTTAGTGTAATGATGTTTAGAACCTAGACTTAACATACCGGGATGTTTACAGGAGGTAAACATAGTGGTGTTGGGCATAGGTGGATACGTGAGCAGGTCTAAAGAGTCATGCATGTAATGAAAAGTAAAAATTTACCTGTGAAATTACCTTGTGGTGGAAATGATATTGATAAAATTTTATGTGTTATTACAACAACAGGCTTTCCATCAATAGTTTATGTGGTAGTCCCAAGCTTGAAAGAATCACCATAAAGGATGATTTCCCAAAGAACATAATCTCGGACAAGGAAGTATTATTCTATCATAATTCTCCACATATCAAACTCATTGAGTTTGAGTTTTGGAAGTCTTGTAGCAATATTGGATTGAATGTTTTCCATCTCCATTGAATTAATGAAAGTGAATGAGTTGTTTCTTTGGATCTTCTAAATTCAAAGTATCAGAAACCTGACTTTGATACAACTTATGGAGGATCTAAATACACGCCTTGTGTTAGATTGATACTTTGAGTATATATCAACTAGCAAGCAGAATTTACTAGTTAATACTTAGAAGATATTGTTTGTGAAATGTATAAATGTATGTATGGAACAATGAGAAAGAAACACAGTGAATTCACCACCAAAACAAGCTTCATTATTATTAAAATAATATGAGTGATCTTTTTTTTATCACTAGGGTTACAACCTTGAAGCTATTCTATATTTATGTATATCTTACTCTTAACCTAGAACCTCCTTTTATAGGACAAGGAGTCTTTTATAACATAGCTATTACTAGAACAATATTCGTATCATTCTAAACGTATATAATATACATGCGATCTATTCTATAATTATCTTGAACGCGTTGATGTGTTTCGAAAGCTTTAAATTTATAAGACTAATTTCACCATTTCCTTTATACACAAAACACATGGGTAAAAGTATAACCCCGTTAATAGTAAAGGATTTAGGTAAGACCAGGTCATCCTAAGAGAGGTAATGATTCCTTATGTTAGCTATGATTAACAAAATTAGATTCCAATGATTGTCACTTATCACTAAAACCGTTTTTGTTGGATTTAAGATTTTTGTATTGTTTTTCCCAATTGATTCAAAAGTATGTTTATTCAAGGCTGAGCACATGAGAATCATAAGCAATAGTATCACAGAAGGTACATGGAGAAAGCATAGAAGTAAAGCATGATGGTTGATCATGTAAACTAGTATATCTACTCTATGTAAAAGAATCTCCTTTCGGCCTTTGATTTTAGATACAAAGAATGCATAATGTGTGGTCCAAGTATTAAGTATTAAGTATGCATTTCCTCTAGTCAAGTCGTTAGACATGAGACTAGTCCTTAAAACATGTCATAGTCAAGGTCATCATTTGTTTTACTAAGCAATTCTCACAAGCATAGCAATGATTTGTTATAGACGGACAATTCATAATATAACCAACATGATTGAATCTTTTGACCTTTAAGCAATGTAACAACCCGTAATTTTCCACGTCTACATTTATTTCCAAACCTCCATAATTTACTATTCACAAGTTACTATTCATCATTTACTATTCACCGATCACTATTCATCATTTTCGGAGTCAATTTGAAACTTTGAGAAGTTCAAAAAAAATTACTATTCATGTGACACTATTCATTCCCGTAAAAATTACTATTCATTATCGTAGTTTTTACTATTCACTATTTTCTGAAAAATTAAGTTTTACAAGAATTAAATCATGTAACAGATAGACCTCATTTTGTGCACCACATATGGACTAGTGTTAGTCTACTTATTGCTAAAACATTTCTAGTAATAACATATTCAGTTTTTGGTCTTGCCTGTGTTTGCATTTTTAGTCGTTCATATCCATTTATTAATAAACGCTTTTTCATGATTTTTGTGCATGAACAATATACCTGATACTCCCAACGATGGTTCTAATATAATTTTATTCTTATTACAATGTTACAAAAATTCTAGTATTATTTTACCCGGTGTTTTAAATTCATTAATTATATATATTCTTAAATTGTTAGGAATACAAGTATTCCTATAGAAGACTCGGTCACCTAATTGATGTAATAGCATTTTAGTTAGCTCGTAGTTAGTTAATTATATATATATTAGTTAGTTTAGTTTAAGTAACACCGTGGAAGAAGGACGGGTCTTTACCTACTGTATGCCTGATCCATTACCCGGGTGTGGGCGTTTTGTAGGAAACTATAAATACCCCTCTCCACATGTGGAGAGGGTTGGTGCTTTTCATTCATTCAATCTAACATTCTACTTTTTCTCTCAACTCTCTCTCTCTAGAAAACACCCAACTCTTCCTCTCTCTAAACTTTTCTCTTATTTCTTCCATCTTTCTTCTTTATTCGATCCAAGAACACAAGAACAATTCATGTTATAATTATTAGTGTTTTACAATTGGTATCAAGAGCCATGGTTACATTCTTGGGTTAGCAAGGTCTTGAATTCTAGGATTAGTCTTGGTGGGTTACTTGGTTCGAATTGATTTTAGCCTCATATATTCACGTTTGTTTTTTTTATTATTAGTATTGTTACTAGGTTGTAATTTCATGGTTTGGTTCTAGCTTTTGATTTCGTGGTATATTGGTTATAGTCCAAGTCCATTTCAACCCATTTATATTCTGCTTTCAAGTCATGTGTTTCTGGGTTTGATAATATTTCCATACCTTTGGTGTTCCTTTTGGGTCTATTCACGTTAAACGGTTGTCCCTGTTGCGGTTATATCCTGTTTCTTACTTGCGGTTTGCAATTGAAAGATAATATTATCTTAAGTGCCTTGCCTTGTATTGTGAGTACAGCTGTTGGTTCTTGGCAGTTTGTGGGATGGAAACAAAAAGTTGCTAGTACTGGTTTTAGCCATTTATGTAAACTGAAAATCGCTTTCTTGCGATTACTTCTTGTTTAACAGCGTTTAGTTCATTCTGCTCAAACTTACGTTTAGCTCAAGTTGCGGTTGACTAATATATTTGTGGTTAACTATTTTTGTTCCTGCGGTTAGATCTTGATTGCGGTTTCCATTTTGCGACTACCTCGTTTTTCTTGTTGTGGTTACCAGATTTATAACCAAACAAACATTAGTCAACTAATCAAATCTTAACTGAAGTTAATACAAATCACATTCTTGTTTACCATCTCACCTCTAATCAGCCACTTAACCATCTCACCTCTAATCAAGACTCATAACAAACATCAAAGAAACAATACGGTAAAATTGATCTCAGCTCATATCTCAATTTGCAATCACTGAAGGAATCGTCCAAGGACACAACTAAATGAGATTTTTCATCACGGATCTAGTTTAGAAGATAAACCTTTCTTAATATTCGAACCTTGTTGAAGTAAGAACAACACAACGTGTGTGTCATCCCTTCTCTTGGTTCGGTATAACTAGATCTAAACAACAAACAAGAAATTGAAATGATGATCTCAGATTTTTTTCTTTGATATCTGAAGACCATAAGATCTTTGCACTCAAATGAATTTTATCATCACAGATCGTTCAAGAAGACAAGCTTCTATTTAAATATACGAAATATGTAAAGAATGATATAAACAAATGGTGTTTCATCTTCTTTGTCTTTCGGTTTAACAAAAACAATCTAACTTGTACCTTGAAGCTGATTTCAAAGGGGCTTCGTATGTTATTGTGTACGGATTAATGTGAGAATCAAAGGGATGAATCTATGTTTATGTATTTGTGGCTGCGGGATGAATAAGATAAAAGAGGGAGACTGAGTTTATGTCGTATTTTTTAAGTGTTTAGGGTTAAGTGGTGATTTGGGGTATTATATTGTCACGTGATTAGGGTAAGGGTGCTAGATGTGTGTTGGGCCTTTGATAAATAAAAGTGGACATGAGTGGGAACCAGATTTCATTAGGCTGAATGTGTGTGTATATGTTGTATGTTGGGCTTGTTGGGCTGATAATCAAAGGGACGATCTTTGTGGTATAGTCACTCTTGAACTGTTAAGATTTGCTTTGGCTGATATACTCTTACATAACCAAATGCATTTGGTTAAAGGATTTAATTGCTTGCTAATAATTGTGGTGTTTGCAATTAGCTAAAATATTTGGGATATAATTCTTAGACCACCATTTCGATTGAGCTTCGTTAACACAGGATTGATAATTATTGTTGGGTGGTGATATTTTCGGGCTAACAGGAGATAACTTCGGGTTTTCGAGCTTATTGGATATAATTTCGAGGTTTATTCGGATCTTGATCATACAACCATCACGGTCATCAAACTATCATCTCATCATTTACCATTCCAACGGTTTCTCATCATTTCACGGTTTCTTGATTTTGTAAAATCCCGCGAAAGAATTTATTTCTCGGTTTAAATCATAGAATTGTAAAATCCCGTGAACGATCACACATGTCAAAATCCTATATCCTTGTACAACAAACAAAGGTGTTTGATTCTAATATTGCTAATATGGAATCTTTGTGCTCTAATTCGCAAGGGAGAGAGTTGCTTCAGCCACAACAAGTGCTTCACAATGCAAATGTAAGCTGCATAGAATGTTTTCGACAACTTCATTCACATCTCTCGGTACTTTTAGAGGGAACTGGATTCAAGATGGGATTCGAACGTGCATTTGAAACACTCTTTGGTCAAGTTGTTCAGACTTTCACATGCACAATTATTCTTAACTTAGATCAACTACAACAACAACTTGACCAAGGAGAATTTTCCAAAATGGGATCCATGGCTGCCCTTTGTGTGATCAACAAACAACTCTAAGTGTTCTTTGATTCGAAATTCACTCTGGAGTATGACCATTATAGTGAGATGACGAAAAAGCGCTTTGTTGATCACACGGGAATTGAGGTTGACACGTTCAGAGACACACTAATCCAACTCATGGGTAATGTGAAGATGTTCATTGAGGAAAGAGCACAGCATGAACAGATGCATAACGACAAGGTGAAGGCATCACGGGTGGAATCATGTGAGGGTACTGGTGATTTGGGTAAAGCATCGGATGTTGGGTCAGTTGTCACGATATGCAAAGGATCAGAGACAGATAAGCTTGACACTACCATCAATTCAGTGACTCCTATCACATTTGACATGGATCCAGATTTCATATCAGTAAACAAACAAGTGCCATGTGCTGAGGTACCCCTGTCTGAACATCATAATGTGGTCTCTTATGAACAGCAGCATACTGATCAAGTTATGCCCACTTATGACACATATTTGTTGGAAAAGACTGATAGAAATATCAATTCTGATTCAACAAATATGAATCATAAAGGGGAAGAAAGTGATCAGGATGCTGAACGTGATGATGAGTCAAGTTCCTCGTTTACAGCTGAGTGTTTCGAATCAAAAAATATGGTTGATAAAGAAGTGTTTAATGAACTTTCAAACAGATTTTTACAACTTGAAAAACATTGTATTTCACTTGAAATCGCAATGCAACAAAAGGAAGAAAGTCTTAAAACTAACCAACCATGTAAAAATCCAGAACTTCCTGATTTTCGAGAATTCTTTTTGATAAATGACTTGAAAGCTCAGCTAGAAACGAAGAACTTGGCAATCAACAACCTGAAAAAACGTATTACTGAGATGTGTGATATATGTAATGAAGTTAAGGCTAAACATGTCAGTTATGAGATTGCAACTAGAAATTTTGAACTAAAAGTGGCTGAATTACTTTTGGAAAATGAGACTTTGAAAAAGCATTGTAAAAACCTGAATGAGTCAATCAAAGAAACGAGAACTAAGTCGATAGAACAAACAACCTCTTTGATTGCCAAAAATGATGAATTCAAAGCTCAACTTCTGGAAAAGGGTTTCACTATTACAGCATTAAAAAACGAGCTTAGAAAAGCAACAGGAAATAGTGTGAACACTAAGTTTGCAAAACCATCAATCTTGGGGAAACCAGTTTCTCAATCGAATAGAAACCAATCCACTGTTAGGCAACTGACTGCGTTTAGATCTGAAAGAACAAAATTATCAAAAACACGGTTTGCCTCCTAAGTTGATGCGGAACAAGTTTTGACAAAACCTGTCACTCCACATTATTTGCCTAAGTCTGATGATTCTAGCTCTGCGAAACCTCAACATGTAGTTGCTACTGCTCCCAGCTCCTATAGGTATAGTTCCAAAACAGTGACGAAACCAAGCATTAAGGTTCAAAAGGACTATGATCTAGAAAAGGCTAGGAAACGGGCCCTACTTCAAAAGGATGGTATATTAGGTTCACGACCTTATAGGATGCCTCCTAGTGTATTGAGGAACAATGCTAAGGTTCAACCTGCCAAGTCTAGGGTTTATTGTAAGTCATCTACAATGCATGTGAAGTAAAACAAACCTAAAACTTCTCCTAGGTAGATACAAACTGCTAATTCTTTGGAGACTAGGAATATCGATAAGCCTTCCACTATGCATAAGAAGCTTAGTAATCCTAGACCTTGCCAAAAATGGATACCGACTGGTAGAATTTTTAAGAATGTTGGACTTAAGTGGATACCTACCAGAAAGCTTCTTGTCGATGGCAATACCATGGTTGACCGTGAAACCCCTAAGGGTTTGGATACTGTTGTCAATAAACCATATATATGCAATCAAGTTTGTAATGTTAGTGCAGGTAGTCCTTACTCAGTTGCTGGTACATCAATCATTCACCACACGAGAAGACTCAAAGTCTGGAGGCCTAAAGCAAGCATATCTTCTACTTCAGGAGGTATAGAAGGTCAATGTTGATGTATGCTCACTATGACGTCTGAATAAATCAGTTCATGCCTCGTTCTTCAAAGACTATGACGTCTGAATACTTCAGTTCAGGCCTTGTTCTTCAAAGACTATGACGTCTGTTCACATCAGTTCAGGCCTTGCTCTTCGTCATTATGACGTTTGAACAACTCAGTTCAAGCCTCGTTCCTCATTGTCATCATTATGGTGTTTACTGACAACACTTCAGGCCCCGTTCATCAAAGAAAAGAAAGGTGTACGATTCAGTGCGCCTTATCTTCGGAAGAAGAGAAATCTTCTTAGTCTTGACCATTCTCAACAATGTGCTTCATGCTTTCTCCATGCTCATTCAGTCATCAAGTGGATTTACTCATCTTGGCTCGTATTCGTATTCACTTGCTCTTTCAAGAATGGCAAACTTCGTATGCAACTTTTGAGGGGGAGAAGGGTGAATAAACTACATGATTGAGTGTATTCTTATTCACATGCTCAATCAAAAATGGCAACCTCGTATGCAATTTTTGAGGGGGAGAAGTGTGAATAAAATACATGATTAATTGTAGTGTTATTCACTTGCTCAATCAAAAATGGCATACCTCGCTTGCAATTTTTGAGGGGGAGAAGTGTGAATATACTACATGGTGATTGATGCTTGAAGAATGGTCATACGACTCTCCTCCAACACCTAATGTTCTACTTACTAAGGATGACTGCGATTTATGCTTGATGATTACTTCCAAGCTTCAACGAATGATGATTGATCAAGAGGCACCTTCTAGAAGTATTATGAATGATGATTGGTCACTTGCTCAAGTAATCCAATTTCTAGTTATTCCTCAAGGTGTTGATGATGACGATCATGATTATGAAGTTGCACACATGAATAATGATCCGTATTTTCGTTCTATAATCAAGGATTGTTGTTCCTACCAATGTGCACTTTGTAAATCAGCCCGAAGAACATTATGGAAAATGTCGGTTAAAATGTCTAAACGGCTAACAACTTGGACATGAAATGTCAAGTGATCACGGAGTTTATTTGGCATCCCTTAATTGAGATTGAAGAGTATTTTACGAAGGCGTCTACTTATTTCATCATCGAAACTTCATGTATCGATTGATGACTTGCGTGAACTCTTAAAGTTTATGATTGGGACTTGGATTATCTAGTTATACCCGATGGAAGGAGTTACATTGTAGTACTCACGGGCTATAGCTATCACTTCAAGGAGTTACATTGTAGTGCTCAGTGTCACACGCATATGCGGATGTGGATAGTCTCAAGAGGTGTTGTACTTATTCTTCTACATCGTTCTTTCATCAACAACAGTGCAAGCTTAAGTTACGGATTTGGGGAATTCTTCTTCAATTTCAACTTAGGGATATCGGGTGTACTTCATCAGTGGTCACTTCAAATAGCCTACACAAGGGTTGGTAATGATTGTCATAGAGAGCTTCTACAACAGTTGATTCTCACAGGATATATCTGAGCAAATGATGTTCTTTTAATATATGTTGCTGATTCTGAGGTATCAAAACCAGCAAGGGGGAAGGAGACATACATCTGAATGCATTAAGAGTACACGTGATGAACTTAATACTCCTTCTTAATTGAAGTTATCCCGGGAAGAAAAATGTCATGACCGCAGAGAATATCAGTGTATTAACTTGTGGCGTTTGGTGTATCATTCCAACTACGTGGGGGAAGTGGTCTTCTGATACTTGTGGTATGTATCACTTCAGCTTTTAGTAGGATGAAATATTGAGAAGAATATTTGGAGCGTGAGATGATATTGCTTATCGACATCTTCATAGGAGTTGATATGGTTTATGGTAGAGTGCTTCTGGTTAATGCTTCATGTACACAATGGTATGATGATTCCGATGAGATCGCAACCACTAGGGGAGAGATTTGTGTACATCAAGGACGCGCAACAGGTTCACGTGATCGGGCTTAATCATATATTCCGGAGGTGATATCTGCAGAGATGATCAGTGCTTCAACCTGTTACTTTGGTGTCATCGTTTCTTCTTCTGTTGGATAAATGCGTACAATATGGATTGAGTAGGTATGTGTAAGATAACTGGAAAGCATTTAGTGAAATGAAGATGTTGATATCTTATTCTCTCGAATAGACAACTGCTCCAAACTGCAAAGTAATGTGTACATTGGGGACGTACAACAGGGTCATGTGATCGGGCTTCATCATACATTCCGGGATTGATAACCGCAGAGATGATCCGTGGTTCACCCTGTTACTTCGGTGTTATCGTTTTCTTCGGGTTTCTGAGCTTCATCTAATGAGACTTTTTGAGTCACTTCAACGTCCTGGGGGAAGTGGTCTCATGTAGATGATTGTCGGTTTGGGGGGAAGCTACCAAAGCTTCACATTGAGGAGGCAATAAAAACTTTCAGAAATTTGGTGGGTGTCTGGTGATTAACTCGGTTGTGAGATTCTAGTTATTTGTTAACTGGTGAATTGTTGTGACTTAGGTCGTTTCGACTAGTTTGATTGTAATTTGACGTTGTGAGTTAATCTTTAAGACTTGACTTATTACGATCGGATCTATTGTAACTTGACATGTCACGACTTTACACTTAATGCTAATTGTCACTTATCCAAGATCTCACTCTAAGTCTAACTCGCATATTACATCTTTCGGTTTCTTTTGTTGACTTTAGTAAAATCCCGGGAGAGAATCGATCTCTCGGCTTAAGTCACAAGAGTTGTAAAATCCCGTTTAAGATTATTTCATGGCATCTACGGATTCAGACGATTATTCAGGAGCCTCGAAAGCTTTGGTGGTGAAAGTTTAAGAGATGTTGACTACATACTTCTATAATGAGCTGAACGATAATCTCATTTTGGTGCTCATGTCAACATCTCCTTAAACTGTTTGGTATCCTTTATACATATCTTATACAAATACGTAAATAGAGAAATATAAAACCTATAAAAACCATAAAAATCTGAAAAATCATAAAAAATACAAAAATATTCTTCTCACGACATGTCTCTTGTGTAATCAATATTATGAACGTTTCTAGAAATGTCATTCAATAATGACACGGAATCATACATATGCTTGAACAAGAGTTTTTCGGTTTCAAATAAAGTTTTTTTTTCTAAAACATGTCGTTTCCCAAAACATTCTTCAAAATTATGGCTTGCAGTCATTTCAGACTGTAACCCGGACTTAAAATTATGGCTTGTAGTCATTTCAGGCTGCAACCCGGATTTCATAATTATGGCTTGCTATTACTTCAGATAGCAACCCGTTTTTCAAAAATGAGGAAAACACGTCGCCAAAAAGACGGTTGTTCCTAGCAAAGGGTGCCGTTCATCCGAGCGTGAATTACTTTATATTTATGCACCCTCGATCTAATGTACGTTTCAGTGCATTATTTCTTGATAAAGAAGAGAAGTCTTCTTTTTATCGCAAAATACTTTCTCTTCTATGATTTTTCCGGAAAGTATTTGTGCAAAACTTGGTGGTACCATGAGATTTTGATTGAAAATCAGTTTGAACTGACACTTTGATAAAAATTTTCACTCAATCAATGACATAACTTATTTATGTGTTAAACATCCGTCATTGATTGAGGGAGAGAGTGATTTCTCAAAATTTCATGTATCATCAAAACTCCCCACACTTTGTACAAAACAAAAGCAAGATTTGTGATGGTTATGTGTCAGAATGAGTAAATTTTCAAAGAGTTTTTGTTAAAACTTCGAATCTTTTGCAAACTCTTCAAATCTGACACATAACAACCTCCCTCACAGTTTGAGGGGGAGCTAGAAAAAGTTCCTTTTATCAGAAAATATTAAAATTGACCGCATTTCTCTCCCAAAAACGTTTTCTAAATTATTTAAATCAATTGAGATAAAAAATCTCGCAAGATTTGAAATTTTTGATCGGGGGAGAGAATGTGATTTAAATATGAAATCTGATAATCAAAAGTGATCTTTTGTACTCAATAATAGGCTCCCGCATATGTGCTAAACACTTTTGAATATCGATGCACATATTGAGGGGGAGCAAAAGGCGTTTGTGGAAGTAATACCTAAGACCAACCATTTATCTTTATGCATGGAGTTATAAGGACGGTTAAAGTTAGTTATAAGTTCCCATGATCCACCAGAACCAGAAGGATCTTCCCAGGGACAATCCATAGTTAGATTAGAAGTCCTTAGGAATGATTGAAAAAAAAGGAGAAAAGTGAGAAAGGGAAGAGTGCGGACTGAGATAGAGCTAGGACAGGAACAAACCCAACAAGGTTCTAGTGGTGAAGTCTCGATAAGCACTGAAGGGGTTGAAGAATTAAAAAGAATTGAAATGAGAAAGGGTGAAAAGAAATAGCCCTCCAAATATTCAACCTTAGGGCAGAAACCGGGTTCAATTCATAATCTACTGGCGGTTACTAAGGTAACACCGGTATTGAAGACAAGACGTCATGGACCCAGTGACGCACTGCACTAAACTTCCCAACCACTCAAGTTCTCTTAAAAGAACTTGTTTCATTCTCACGGGGAACCCTGTGCAATGTATCGACCGCTCATTGCGAGCTATGTTGATACCTAAAACAGGAGACACATCCCCAGTCTCCAGGAGCGGATCAAAACGCACTATTGAGTCTAGAGCCATGAGATCATCCATAAATCTCGATAGGACACATTCCAAATATGCTTATTGTTTCACACAATGTGGAAAATAAGATAAATTATTTAGAGTCCTACGCATTATCCTTGTGGTATTGCCAGAACATCCGAGTGATATGAAAATATTCACAATGACGATGGAAATCCTTCTAGAGTGAACATCTTTCAAGCTCTTGGTAGGTGACATGTAAGATCAATCTTGGATCAATGATCAAGTGACAACTGGAAAGCAGCAATGGTGCGATTCAACACTGAGTCAAACTTGTTCCAGGATATAGATTGACGGATACTTTTGCTAAAACCTTTCAATGTGCTCACAAACTAATTTTTCGAGCACATTGATTGTGAAAGATCTTTCAAACAAAAGTATTTTTGATGGAAATGTGATTCAAAGTATAAAACTCTCGTCGTGTCTCAAAAATGTTTATCATATGACACGCGAGTGATTTCTATAAATCAATTTCTCATCAATCCGTGAATATCAATTCACCGATTCACTCTATCGTGCTGTATGCTTTGAGACGTTCCGGTATGAGAACATGCTAAGTATGAAGAGTCCGAAGTGGATTCTTAGGAAAATTCATTACTACAAGCTGGAAATTCCTGTCAAGGAGAGTCTTCTTTAAAAGAGACTCTACCTGATTACATGTCGGTTTTCACAAAACCGGAGGGTAGTCTGTCCTCGCAGAACGATTGACAAAGCCATATTCGTTCTCTATCTTTATTGCTAATTGTTTTGTTTCAGGAACACATATAAAGATGGCGTTGATGGCTCCTATTTCCAGCTGAATCGGGTCAATCCATACCTCATGCTCACACACCCTACTCACTATCAATGACTAAGAGGGATTACTACAACAAATGTTGAGAGACTACCAACAACGTTTCCGCAACTCTGATGAAAAAGTCTCCTGATCCACAACTCTGATGTTAAGTCTCCAGATACAGAAGGGTGTGAGCATGATGGTCCTAAAGTCACTACATCACATGAAGGCAATACTACTATGGATGAGCTTGGAGATTTACTATGGCTGATGATCTCAAAGAAGCTCAAAAGATCACATATCACAAAGGAATCCAAATCACAAGTTCACTTGCTTGAAATACAAAGTGTGCGGAGAAGTGAAGAATCAGAACCTACGAGCTACATGACTAAAAAAAAATGCTTGAAGAACAAAGAGCTTAATTTCCAAGGTGACCTCGCTTAGGGGTAGATTGTTAGGAATACAATTATTCCTATAGAAGACTCGGTCACCTAATTGATGTAATAGCATTTTAGTCAGCTCGTAGTTAGTTAATTATATATATTAGTTAGTTTAGTTTAAGTAACACCGTGGAAGAAGGACGGGTCTTTACCCACTGTATGCCTGATCCACAGCCCGGGTGTGGGCGTTTTATAGGAAACTATAAATACCCCTCTCCACATGTGGAGAGGGTTGGTGCTTTTCATTCATTCAATCTAACATTCTACTTTTTCTCTCAACTCTCTCTCTCTAGAAAACACCCAACTCTTCCTCTCTCTAAACTCTTCTCTTATTTCTTCCATCTTTCTTCTTTATTTGATCCAAGAACACAAGAACAATTCATGTTATAATTATTAGTGTTTTACATAAATATATATATTTACGATAACTTAAGTATTTGCGAAACAATAACTATTTAAACACCCGAAACTTATACAAAATACATCTTTAAAATTTTTATCACTTCATTACGCTCTATTTTGTTCCACTAAAATTTATTTCTAGCTAACTTAATACCCAAAACAATTATATAATACAATTTATACTTAAAAAATCTACACATTTTCAACACTTCTTACACAAAATCTTGAAAAATCACCAACTCCGCTACCTTCCCTTAGTTTCAGCCGACCCTCCCCTTTGGTTACTTCATTTGACCAATTTTGCATTTATTACATATTACTTACTTGCTATTTTATAATATT
Source organism: Artemisia argyi (assembly GCA_030686995.1). Classification (NCBI taxonomy): domain Eukaryota; kingdom Viridiplantae; phylum Streptophyta; class Magnoliopsida; order Asterales; family Asteraceae; genus Artemisia; species Artemisia argyi. Next base: position 159,146,924 of record CM060697.1, on the reverse strand, counting down.
TCTTAGATATCTTTGGTATAGATTCAATAACTAGCTTCATTCTTTTTTTTTTTTACACATACAACAATAAATAAGGACTATCTCTAAAACCCCAAACATTCGTCCAAGGTGGGAAAAAGCAAGAAGAAAAATAGTTTTGATCATTTCAAGTGATATTTGTGCTAGTTTAGGTTATTAGACTAGTTATCAAAGGTTTTGGAGTTATACTTGGGTTATATTGTTCTAATTCTTATCACAAACTCATCATATTCAAGTAAGCCTAAAAACCATTTTATATTTTTACTTGTGTATTTTATGCATTTCTTATGCTCAATCATACATTTATTTAGTTTAAATATTTATTTAAACTCATTTCATCACCTATATACATGTTTGTGATAATTTTATCATGTTTTTATTATTATATTGGAACTATATATATTTTTGAAGAATTGGTGGGAAGATACTAGAATAGATTTGGAGTTGTGTTGAAGTTGATTTTGGGATTAGAAACTAGGAAAAACGCTGTTTTGAAACTTTTACATAAGGGCTGTCCCGTTTTGGTTAACACAGAAAAATAAGTTTTCTTTTTCAAAGATTGGACTAAAGAAAAAGAAAATAGAATTTATAACGAAAACGTGGTCGCTTGAATGGATTAAAACGGATTTGTAACGAATAAGATACGAGTTTTCTAAATATATTATCGATAACTATTTTTCAGAAAACTTAATAGTTGCTGTATGGATTTTCGAGTTAGTAAAACCGAGCTTTAAAAGATAAACCGAGTCCCCAAGACCTTAAAATATATTAGTATACTTAAACACCTTTACGGGGATAGGTAAAACTTTGAAAACGGAGCTATAACGAAGAAGTTATGACTTAACGAAGATTTTGACGAAAAGTATTAAATTGACAGCTTTTACTATAATTATTGTCCGGATTTCCCGAATACATTTTGACCCATTTGTAATCCAAGACGGTAAAAACTTATAAAATACTTTACATAGATTACGTTATAACCTTTAAAACGAGCTTTCACGGGACTCCTAACTCCCAAAAACGAAGTACTTATGACCGTTCAAAGTTGAACTAAAAACTTATATAAAACACTATTCACAGAATTTTGCCAAAAAGCTGTCAGAAAATTTAAAAGTCGTTTTTGAGGGTCTTATCGATCGTTTCAGGCTAAATGGGCTAAATGAATGAAGTAGCGTTTTATGTATGTATCTTGGTCGAGTCAGAAACTTTTCAAAATATATACTATCGAAGCATTCATATCGTAGTTACAATACATACTTGCTAAAAGTCCAAAAATGTTATATTTTTTACTATCGCTAAGAAATACAAAGTGACATTATTTTTATAACTAAACTCACAAACAAACATTTACGGGTGATATAACATTTTATAAATTGCATAACACGACATCATTTCACGACCTAAAATACATTATCACTTTAGGTTGCGGTTAGAGCATCGCGCATTGTTTTCTGTGCACAATTGTAACGCATTACTTATTGTTTGAGATGAGTATTCACGAAACCCCTTTTTCTAACTATTTTAATCGCTTTGGGGTGGATGCATGAATTATACTTGGACTATATTGATTATTATTTTGAACTTTTGTTTCACTAAATATGCTAATGAGAAATTAATCATGTTTGACTAAATTGACTATTCTTTTATGAACACTATTATTTGAACCTTTGACGATTTTAACCTTGTGGACTTGATTTCGAACTAGTTAACTTATCTTGAACCTTTGACTTGATTTTAAACCCTTTAACTATTTTGAACTCTTTTGAATAATCTTGACCTTATAACTTGTTTTGAACTCTTAAACTTAATTTGAACCTTTAAACTTGACTTTGAACTCTTAAACTTGATTTGAACCTTTAAACTCAAAACGTTTATGCTTCTGTGCAACGCTATACTTTTTAGACATGATGTGTGGCTTTATTACGATATGTGGCTTAATGTGTTAAACTTATTCTATACGCTATATTCTTTAACCACTGTTTAACTCCTGGATGGAGCTGATGGAGAGGTATTGATAGTACTATCGGGTTGACGCCCCCACCCTTGGTCAGCGATTCTTGGCCTTGGATGAATATAATCCAGCATTCTTGTGAAACTTACTTATACTTGTCATGAGGTTCAGTAGGCTATTATTCTTTACATTAAGCACTTGCACATATCGTATGCACACATGTCTTACTCATACTATACTTTAGCAGTGGGTTTTAAACACACAGGTTGCAAATTTAGTATGGGCGAGATTTGCAACTGAGTGGATTTACAATGCCTTTGCTGTGGAAAAATTCTTGTAAGCACATATGTTTTACTCATACTATATTTTAGCAGTGGGTTGTGAACACATAGGTTGCAAGTTTTGTATGGGCGGAACTTGCAACTGAACGGATTAGCAACGCCTTTGCTTTGTGGACTACTCACAAAGACCAAAACTTAGACTCTCTCTCTCTCTCTCTCTCTCTCTCTCTCTCTCTCTCTCTCTCTCTCTTAAAGTTTTCATATTATATAAAATATGTGTACTCACCAACTATTTTCATAGTCGACCCGTTTTCTCTCATGCATTTCATGTGATCGTCAATAAGTGTTTTCATAAAGGTCATTAGAGGTCTTCACATGTCATTGCCCTTGTCTTCATATTACAAGATTTTATCTTTTGGAAAACTAAGTCTTTTGTTTTATTGTCGCTGTTGGTATAAAAACAAAGTTGTAATTAATGTACTTTTTCTTAAATTTTAATTATGGTATTGTACTATAAAAACAAGATTTTATCTCGCGCTTCTGCCTTCGGCGGGGTGTGACAAGCAATCACAATGATCAATCAAGACAAATGATAAGAGACTAAACAATGACATATCAAATGCGTATATCATAGATTCAATATTCATGATACTACTCTTATAACAATCATGGCAGAAGTGACTCAAATAAACATAAAGTTACTATTCTATACTTATAATAAAGTAAAACATGTAAACAAGTAATTCCATCATAACAACGAGTTTATATCAAAGTTACAAGTGTTTACTCGTGCTCCAAAGTGTTTCTCTAGGTGTGGTACTGACTCCAACTCCTTAGCTAGTGGTCTTTGGTGAAAAACCACTACTTCTTCTTCTTAGTGATCAAGAGATGATTCTTGATTGAGGTATGTTGTAATACTTCGATTTGGACCACTATTTATAGTTGCATTACAACCCTAATACGTCCCTGGTGAGTAATGATAGGCAAGTGATCGGCCGCATCATTGATGTAGCTCAATAATGTAGAAGTATAACTGTCATTAGAAGTACGCCGCACAACTGGTGTAAAACTGGTGAGCTTCTCCTCCATACTTGGCGCCAAAGTGTCATTATTTGTACTGAAGACCGGCGCGCTTATAACATATAACCGGCATAATTTCTGATTGACTCGTGGTTGTATAGTTGACCAAAGGTACCCGTAAGCGGCGCGCTTTCTCCATAAGATCGGCGTGCTTTTTTCCAAACTATGAATACTTATCTTGAGTCATTCGTTTCTTGTGCTTCTCCCATCATTTCACCAATCTTCCATCCTACACATTCATTCATATATTAAGTATCAAAGCCCTAATAATAAGGTTATTTACAATACAATTTACATAATAATGAGGGTATAAATATGTATAATACGAGACTCATCAAATCCCCTCACACTTAAACTAATGCTTGCCCTCAAGCATAAAAGAAAAATGTTTTCCAAAATCGAGTCTCGTATAAGCTGCAAATATATATTTTTGTTGTGTATCCAAGACAATCAAGAATAACATGACATGCACCTCACGAATATGAATATTATTTAAAGTTCACTCAAGCACTCATGTATAATGGTTTATGGTTAAGGTTTACTCTCATAGCTCAGTCATAACTTATAGATTTACCATATGCTTGTAAAAGAAACAAAACTGCACCGACGTGGCGTAAGCACCAAGTATAAATATCAAAGAGGACTTTTATTCGGGTTATATCGTTAGGTTTAAAGGTCATAAGGTATGGTTTAGACATGGAATTTATTTGTAAGAAACTTAAGTCGGGAAATCATAATTCTCTTTTTTCATAACTTTTCTTTTTCTCTCCTTTCCACTACTTTTTTTTTTCTCAACCACATTATAACAAATATAAAGCGTGCACTCTTCCTACTCATCGTAATTGGTAAACAACCATACTTTTTCTCATATATACTCTAATCCTTAGATTCCCGACTAAGCAACATATTTTTGTTATTTTCTTGATAGATAAATAGAAACGAAAATTTAAGGCTCAGAAGGGTGTATCTAGTGGATAATAGCACTAAAAGTAAGTGCTAAACGGTTTTAATTTAGTTTAGAAAATGGATGGCTTATATATGGTGTAAATCCTAATTTTTGCCTCTTATCATATAAAAATACTTATATCACACGAATGTGATCTTACTGCGGTCTCATAATGATTTCTAATACAAGTTCTAGAATCACATATATTATCGGCACACTCACAATCAAAGAAATCAAGCATAAAATGTATATGCCGAAATAGGCTCTAAATCCTCACATTTTCGGTGGTAATGGTTATAAAATGTGCAAATAATGTCATTTAATCCCGATTCAGATTTCTAACGATTGTTGGGATACATTTTCTTATAAAAATTTATTCACTACAAATTTTATTTGTTTTATACCCTCGTAACCGGCGTGCATAACTAAGATGTGCATCGGATTTTAATCAAATATACGGCGAACTTATTATATAAAAGCGGCGGTTTTATAAAATTTTATACTTGACAATTTATACTAATATAATTATTCCTTTATTTTTCAAGTTATCTTTCCCCCATACTTAAATTAAGCATTGTCCCTAATGCTTTAGAATTAAAAACCAACAAAGTATAACGGGGAAAATAAAGATAATGGTACTTCCCGGGTATTCTTTGGTTTTTCCTCGTGAAATCTTCCAAATTCTTGTCCATCTTTTAGACCATACATTCCTGCACACATACATCATCCAACAAAACAATATCACAAATTGTAATGTGCCTATAGCACATTACATTAGTTATAATTATTATTAATATATCAGTAGTAGTAGTTAAGATGTTCGAATTGTTTTGGTGCATACGTGGTGATTTTGGTGGTGGTGCAAGTGTTCAGATTGTTTTGTTGTGGGTACCAACAGAGGTACCCATATTACAGACCATAATTTTTTGTTTTAAAACGTTGTTTGAAATCATGACCAACATATTGGTCAAACAACCCATCACAAACACAAACTTCAGAACCCCATCGTACAAACCATCCAGCCCGACGGTTTCCTACTCCTGCTCACTACCATCTTCTTCTCCACTGCTGCTATCACTTCCTTCTCCTTCACTTTCTTGACTACCATTTACCTCACTTCCACTGTTGCTGCTCTATTCACTCTCCTGGTCCTACTCTTGTGTATCCTCAAGTATTTCAGCTTGCTCATTTATGCTTGGTGGGTTAAAATCTCTCATGGCTTTGTTGTGAGCCTTCCCTAGCTCTTCTATCACCAAGGCATACCTGTCTGAGTGATTGATACGTGGGAATTGCGCTCTCGTAACAGGTTTTACCTCTCAAGGGATCTTGAGAAGCTTACAACCCCACCAGGCAGTGTACCTGATCGTTGTAGTATAGTATAGTGACAAGTACCAGGGGATTGATCGTTCAACTCAGGAATAGTGTCGCTAGGATTAGAAAGCCTACTAAACTAGGTCTAGATATGAGGGATGATTCTTTTTGTATTTTTTATATTTTATGAAAGCAAGTAAAATCTTGGGCTTTGAAGGAGTGGGCGGAATTAGTTGCTAGCCAACTAACCCAATTAACTAAGATGCAATCAAAATAAAATAAAATAAATGAAAATTAAACTATTATACTAATGTGGTGGAAACAATAATGAGGAAAGTTGTGTTTACTTAGATTTCATTACTCCCTAGATATCTTTTACAGGTTGCTTAGCTTGTTAAAATTGCATGGATCACGGGTTATATTCCTTAATACTAGTCGTAGGGCCGTGTACAATATTCCCTAACTCTATAAGATCCTACTTCATTCCTATGTCGAGCCATTAGAAGCTCCTAACATGAGATCATTAGAATTCTCTTACGCATTAAATACAACCAAAAATCGTAGTACACCTCCGATCATGTTTCTTAAGACGTTCAAGCAAGTTACCAATGGAAGTCTGTCAGTTTTCTTAAGCCTAACATCGAATACAATCATCTGTAACAATTATAAACAAACAATCAACCCATAATCAACATCTAGGTTTCACTACATCTAAGCAAACACAATAAAAATCTAGCCTACCATGTTAAAGAGAAGACAAGCGTAAGATATAATCACATAACACATAGACATATTGAATGATTTGAAATAGTACTTATCTTCAATTGAACATGGAAGAATCAAGGGGTTGAAACCCTTGAAAAAGCTGTAAAATTCATCTTAGGGTTTATGCCCTAATATCCAACACAAAGTTCCACTCTTAATGAATGAAAATTAGAAAAGTGTATATATAGATTTTACACCTTGCCGGCGTCACGTTATAGCTTGTCACGCCAGCAACTCGCCGCCATGATGAAATTCGTATTGCCTAGGTCCACTTCTGACGCCGTCATGTAGGAATGAGCTCTGGGCCGTCACGTGTGTTTGGACCCTGACGGCCTTGGTGACACCGTCAGGCCAATAAGCTTAAAAACTTTCTGGGCCATCACGTTATAAGTTCCAAATCAACCTCTTTTGTCACTCTTGACGTCGTCACGTTTAGAAGCTTGACGTCGTCATGTACTATTCCAGCAAGGAAATTTGAGACTTTGCCGTTTTCTTCACTTTTATGCTCCAAAAACGTCCAAAATGCTTCATTTTTCTAGATTTCTCCTCAAAAGTAACTAAAATGACAAAAGGAACGATTTAGGGCAATAATTGATCAAATAATCTCGAATTCGGGCTTAAATGACCCCTTAAAAGCTGTACACTTTTCGCCTCATCAAATACACTTACACTTGAGATTTGTTTGTCCTCAAGCAAATGCGCTTTTATTCTAATCAAAATACAAGTTAGGGGCCATTTAACACTAATATAAAAGTAATTACAACAAATAATCGTTCCAATAAAAACCAAAAACAAGCACGGAGGTCATACACTAGCACCTCACAAATAGTGTTTAGATACTCACATCTCTCGGGTGTAATAGAGTATAAATATCACAATATGGAAATGGAAAACATCTCTCACTACCTTTCATAGCAAATAGATTACCATAGGCTTGGGAAAGGATCAAACCTCCACCACTTGGCGTAAGCACCTAGGATAAACTATCAAAGAGATCTTTTAAAGGGTTATAACGTTAGGTGTAGGGATATGGAAGACACGGTTTTGTTAGATAAAGGCAATATTTACTGGTGGCGAGTTAATCATCTTGGTTAATTACATGTACAATATGGCGTTGATAAGCCAAGACTCGACTCGACTTAAGCTAATAAATCAAAAATAACAAAAACATAAAATAAACATAGAATGAAACGGGATGGTAGTCCATATGTTTTTCTCTTTTCTTTTTCTATTTTTTTTTCTTGATTTTTTTTTTCGATTTTTTTTTTTTTTTTTTTTTTTTTTTTTTTTTTTTTTTGTATACACTTTTACCCTACCATCCAAAATAATACATCATAGGGAATGTACATTCCCCTTACACTTGAATTTTTACATACTTTACAATAAAATACTCTAATGACTCGAATCAAGATAATCAAAACATTTGGAGCACTTTTTAAGATTAACGCACATATGGGGGTAATATATGATGTTCTTCCCCATTTTTTCATAACACTAGTACTTTACCCATGAGTCCCAATCGTCCCAAAACAATAGGTACAAGATATGACTCGACTTAGCAACCATGTAATCAATTAGATAATTAACTAAGGGTTTAAACATGTAACAATAATGCACTAAAGATGAGTGCATACAAGAAAGGCTAAGGTGATTTGGTTGCACATTTTGGGTGGGTTGTAACAAATTCTTCCTTTAGGTAAAATGCTTAAAGTTAGAAACGAAAAGATATGCTCGGAGGGGTGTACTAGGGGTTTGGTGTACTAAAAATGAGTACAACGCTAAGGTGTGGTAAAAATCAATTGACTTTACTAATCAAGTAATATGACTTAAATGATCAAGTAATTATGATACGGGTTTAACACAAGGGTGATCCTAATGCCTCTTATCATGTAGTAAATCCTACTACACGAATGTAGTCTCACTAGCGGTCTCGGGATACATCACCAACGCAAGTTCTAGAATCTAAATGCTACCGGTACACTCACAAGCACTAATAATGAATGCTTTTCCAATCAAATCTAAAGGCAAACCTCACATATTTGGGTGGAAAAGTTTTCTAAATTGTACGGTTTTGTAGTAGTCATACAACTCCTATCCATGAGACGCTTGTTAAGGCTAAAGTTTCACTCCTAAATGTTGTAAAAAAATTTAAATTTGGTGCTAAAATTACACTAACAAGTATTTCTCTTAGTTTTATTACACACCTACCATCGAACAAACAAACTCAAGTGCAATAGTATCCAATAAGGTATCATCATTTACCCTCCCCTTACACTTAGGATGAACATTGTCCCCAATGTTGAATTAAAGAATGTAAAAGTAAAATAGGTAAAAGAATGAAAACAAATACTCCCCTGATTCGTTCGATGTGGATAGTGTGTCAACAAGGTTAGATCTTCCTCCAAGAAAATGAACGTTGAAGCTTCCTTTTCAGAAATATAAATCATCTTCTTGTCATATATAACCTGTTAAACCTGAGAAAACAATCAAGGAAACCTCGCGTAAAATCGGAGGCAATCTATATATACTAACTAATCCTAGAAAATAATTCAAGATATAATGCTTGTGGAATGAATGTTTGCAGATTTCCTGGAGTTTATAAAACTAAATAATCAACAAAAACTTTAAGACTCCGTTAGAAAAACAAAACTCGCAAAATTTCCAGAATTTTACACGTGACGTCGTCAGGTGTTAAACCCTGACGCCGTCAGAAGTGACCTGTAGAAATCTTTATGTGAAGTTTTCGGAAAATTTCTGGAAAAACATATGTCCTATTTCCTAGAAAATCCTGCAAAATATCATTATGACTCGATACAAGCATTTGACTCTAACAAATACTAATATACATGTTCATTTAATATTGTGGCGAATCATGATCATTTTTGTTCTTATAAACAAATTTGGGGTTTCCCTTACACTTAGCTTTTGCAAAATACCTTTATATGAAGTTAAGACGAAGTTAAACAACAAAATAAAGCATTTTCACAATTTAGTTTGAAACATGATCTACCAACAATAAAAATAAAACATGCATACGGAAAAAAATAACATCAAACAAATAAAAATCAAACAAAACAAGGGTTGCCTCCCAAGAAGCTCTTTTCTTTATTTACGAGTCTTGTAGCTAGACTCAAGGTCATGGGCTACGTTTTCCTTTCCCACTTTTGTGTTAATTCAAAACATTTAACCCAATTTTCATCACGCTTGTACTCAAGGCCTAGATTCATGCAACCCGAATAGTATGTTCGCCTCCTCTCACAGTAAACATCATCATCAATTCCGTTATCCTTAATCTCATAAGGTCGAATCTCATCAATTGGTAAATTCTTGATGTCTTTTAATTCTTCCCTCATGTGAGGCATCATAAAAGTGATCTTTTCTATCCCATCAGAAAACTGAACTATTCCCTCCCCATGATCACAATACATCTTTGTCGTCTCAACTAAAGGTTGCCCTACGACCATTTCTCCTAAGTGTGGATCTATAATGCCTCTAACATCTTCTAGGATTACAAAGTCGCATTGATAAGAAAATTTCCTACAAAGATACTCTCCTGACAAAATTACATAGTCGATTAGGGTTGTAGGGATCTTTTCCGGGGCTTAACCTTTCATTCATAATCCAGTTGTAGTACAGCCTAGACATAATATTCATGGGTGCTTTTAAATCAATGTATGTATGCTCTCTAAACATGTACCCAATCATGCAAGTAATTTTTTTGTTCCTATAGTTATGCTTCCTAATCCATGGCATTTTCGTATATTTTGAGGGACAGGGGTGTTGTAAAAGGAATCTATGGTAACTAAATTCCTCAGGGGTTGGAGAGGAATCTGTAAACTCAATTTTCATCTGGAGGGGTTTATTAAACTCCTTAAATGTGTTAACTTCCCTATTTCTTCTTTTACGCGCTATAAGCCTCTTGCTAACTTCTAAACGGCGATTATCAAAATCCATAAAGACAAACCTTATACGAACAAAGACACAAAGAAATAAGATAGACTAAAGAAAACCTAAAAATAAAAATAAAAATCTTACTAGAAAGGGATTTAGCAAGTAGACCTAATAAAAAGAAATCCTAACCAAAACAATAACTATTCCCCGGCAGCGGCGCCAAAAACTTGATACGTGGGAATTGCGCCCTCGCAACAGGTTTTACCTCTCAAGGGATCTTGAGAAGCTTACAACCCCCACCAGGCAGTGTACCTGATCGTTGTAGTATAGTATAGTGACAAGTATCGGGGGATTGATCGTTCAACTCAAGAATAGTGTCGCTAGGATTAGAAAGCCTACAAAACTAGGTCTAGAGATGAGGGATGATTCTTATTGTATTTTTTATATTTTATGAAAGCAAGTAAAATCTCGGGTTTTGAATGAGTGGGCGGAATTAGTTGCTAGCCAACTAACCCAATTAACTAAGATGCAATCAAAATAAAATAAAAGAAATGAAAATTAAACTATTATACTAATGTGGTGGAAACAATAATGAGGAAAGTTGTGTTTACTTAGATTTCATTACTCCCTAGATATCTTCTACAGGTTGATTAGCTTGTTACAATTGCATGGATAACGGGTTATATTCTTTAATACTAGTCGTAGGGCCGTGTACAATATTCCCTAACTCTATAAGATCCTACTTCACTCCTATGTCGAGCCATTAGAAGCTCCTAACATGGGATCATTAGAATTCTCTTACGCATTAAATACAACCAAAAATCGTGGTACACCTCCGATCATGTTTCTTAAGATGTTCAAGAAAGTTACCAATGGAAGTCTGCCAGTTTTCTTAAGCATAACATCAAATACAATCATCCGTAACAATTATAAACAAACAATCAACCCATAATCAACATCTAGGTTTCACTACATCTAAGCAAACACAATAAAAATCTAGCCTAGCATGTTAAAGAGAAGACAAGCGTAAGATATAATCACACAACACATAGACATATTGAATGATTTGAAATAGTACTAATCTTCAATTGAACATGGAAGAATCAAGGGGTTGAAACCCTTGAAAAAGCTGTAAAATTTGTCTTAGGGTTTATGCCCTAATATCCCACACAAAGTTCAACTCTTAATGAATGAAAATTAGAAAAATATATATATATTTTACACCTTGACGGCGTCACGTTATAGCTTGTGATGTCGTCAAATCGCCGCCATGATGAAATTCGTATTGCCTAGAACCACTTCTGATGCCGTCATGTAGGAATGAGCTCTGGGCCGTCGCGTGTGTTTGGACCCTGACGGCCTTGGTGACGCCGTCAGACCAATAAGCTTAAAAACTTTCTAGGCCGTCATGTTATAAGTTCCACATCCACCTCTTTTGTCACTCTTGACGCCGTCACGTGTAGAAGCATGACGTCGTCAAATACTGTTCCAACAAGGAAATTTGAGACTTTGCCGTTTTCTTCACTTTTATGCTCCAAAAACGTCCAAAATGCTTCCTTTTCCGGATTTCTCCTCAAAAGTACCTAAAATGACAAAAGGAACGATCTAAGGCAATCATTGATCAAATAATCTCGAATTCGGGCTTAAATGACCCCTTAAAAGCGGTACATTTTCGCCTCATCGGTGATACAAAATCCTATCAACTTTCTTCTCCAAGACTCCCATCCTGGTTTCAATTCCTTCAATCTTTTCCATCACATTGTTTCCTCTTGATCTTGGTGGTGGTGGTGGCCTGACAATTCTTGGACCAGCAACATCAGGCTTCAATTTCCCTCTGTCATCCAACAAATCTCTTAAGGATACATGGTCAAAAGCTTTGTAAGCAATAGGTGCAGAGTATGTGGCCATATTTTCCTCAGTAAACACATTTAGACCCTTAGCCAATCTGGTTATAAGATGACCACACATCAACTCACTATCACCCTGGGTTCCTTTCCCTTTCTTCTTCAACCAGTGAGCCATAACCCAAGAGACATTTGCATACTCTCCCATGTTCTTCTTTTCAAACAAGCTTAACAGCCAACACTCCATCCTTTGAATTTTATCAAAACCAGTAGTTCTATGACAAAGCAAGTAAGTGATCATCTTGTGTAGAACTTTCAAAACATTCCTCCTTATTGTGCTCACCTTGCTCCTTGACAAAATCAAACTTTCCTCACTGTTAACTCTAGCCCAGAACTCATTCAAAGCAGCATTTTTTATCTTGATTTCATTCCTAACACCTCCTTTGAAATATTCCTCAAAATACTCATCCTCTACAACTTCCTCTATGTATAATCCCAAGGCTACACCAAACCTAGCCAATGTCATTGAGTGTTTCCTTCCTCCCAGCCTAAAGAAAATACTCTTCTCTGTCATGATCTTGTCATCTCCAATTGTTTCATCAAAACTGAAAGTAGAATAAATCTCCAAACACAATTCCTTGTACACATTTTCTCTAATATCAAACACTTTCCTCCAGGCTTCAGACATAAATAACACCTCACTATCATCATCAGCATTCAACAACTTGATATTTAGCATCTCCTCAATCTCTTCTGCACAACCAGCTTTATTCAAAACCTCCCATTCAAGCAGATATGGGGCATAGGGCTCTTTTGAAACATAGTGCTCAAAACTTTGTTGTAATCCCTCATGGCTTCTGTGTCGCAAGTCCTCTAAAGCAAATGAGGATGAGAGACCACTGGCATCAAAGCTTTCCACAGTCACTGACCCTCTCTTCCTCTTAGGTTGTCTCTGCTTAGAGGACCCAGCTTCAACATCATACTCTGTAGATTTAGTCTTTAAACTTTCACAAACAAACAATATTAGTTGTTAGAATACACAAACATCCAATTAGAAAACAAAAACATCCAATGTGTAATCAATTAAACAAGTTTTAAGTACTCTGTGTTCAAATCTTTCCAGAAAAGTGGCGGTTTAAATTATAAAACCGGCGGTTACGTGACAAAAGAGTGAAAATTTTCGGCGATTTTTATAAAAGCTCTGCGGTCTTGGCCCATAAGACCGGCGGTTTTATTGTTCTGCACACAAAGTGCTCTGTTCTCTTTTCCAAAACCTTTTTTATAGCTAATAAAACATCTTAATCCTATCCTTTTAATCCTCATATATCCCATAAGCAATCTTAATTTTCTATCCACGCATATAAGTTCAATGATTAACCAGTTAAAGCATCATATTTCAAGTTATCATGTATCAAAAACACTTCTCAAAAAAATTCTCTCAAATCATGTAATAGTTCATCTTAAACTCATTTCAAATGTCTTAGGCAACTACATTGCATTATAAGTGTAGGCAGTCACTAAACTTAGGTCTAAGATAACCCTAAATCAGTAGTGATCAAAATTCTGTAACCAATCAAGGGGAAACTTAATAATCATATAAGATAACACATAATCAAGCATTAAACAACCATAATTCAGATTATCATAGCAAACCCTAAGTTTTTTATCGTTAAAAAACCTAAGAAAATTATCAAAAGATTAACACAAGTGTAAACTTACCCTCATTGTGTTGAATCCGAATTTTAGATTGGAAAATGATCTTAGAAATGGTAAAAGAGCGTCAGTTTTCTTCGCTATGTGTATTTTTAGGTGTTTATTCTTTTTAGCGTGTATGTTGAAAATGATATATGTTCAAGTTATAAAAGCTTCCCTCATTAAAAGTTCGGCGATCTTAGTTAAAAGATCGGCGGTTTTTCTCTGCAAATTTCTTATCAGTCTGCTATGAACTTCTAAAAATGGTGAAAATCAAAACTAGAAACTATAACAATCAGAGAAATATGTACAATAGATATTCATTCATCTCTTATCAGAGGCATAATCATCAAGCATAAGCATTGTTTCAACTCCTCTTTTGTGTTACTTAAGTGTTTAGGCAGTGAAATGGTCTAGTGACATGATGTCACTCAGCTTGTAGGAACCAGATGTCTTCCTCTTGGTGTCAAGAGAAGAATCAGATGTTTTTTGAATTTTTTTCTCATGAGGACCAACTTCACCTTCCTCATTAATTTCTGCCCACAAAGTGATTTCTCCATATTAGTAATTAATCATGCTTCTGGTGTGTTCCATGAATGTTCTTCCTAATATTACATCAGGTTCCACATCATCTTCATCAGGGTTAACATAGAACTCCAGTTCATAGCTTTTGGTTTTCTCAATGTAATCCCCCATAGTTTCTCCTACCAACTTCATAGACAGCTTCTTATCAATTTTCTTATCTCCATTCTCCAAAACCTCATATTTTAAGTCAAGTTTAACCACATATTCCTGGGAAATTAAGTTCTTATCTTGGTCAAGGTCTAAAATTCCATCAGAGGCAAACAACCCCTCAATATAACATGGTGTTACATATTTTTCCCCAACTTCACTTCCATTTCCAATCCTATGAAGTAAGAAGACCCTAGTTTTCTCATTCATTTCAGGAGCATAAGGATTCATTCTCTAGAAACTCTTTCCAAGCACATTAGTGTATGGGTTAATAGTTAGCAAACCTTTGGAAAAGTCTATAACTCCATTTATCTGTTTTAGAAAATTTCTTCCTAGGATCACACTATGTTCCCATTCACTATCACTGGGGTTAACATCAATTTCGACAAATAATATGTCCCTATTCATTTGTACTAGCAACCTCTTTGTGATCTCATTCCTTCCATTTTCTTTTTCCTCAATGCTCACCCCTAGTTTCTTCATCAATTCCTTTGATATTAGGCTCCTGCTATAATCCAAATCAGCCACAGCATCATGAGCATAATTGTTCTCAATAAAGCAAGGAGTGATAAATTTCATGTAACATTCCTCAGTTTCCATCCTGTTAAAAGTGTGAACCCTTTGTTCATCTTCCTTGTTATCAGCTGTAATCTCAAAAGTAATTTCTCCCTGTTCTTGCTTTCCGCTTGGTCTTTTTCATCATTCATGATTCCTAAGTCCGATTTGTTTTCTATTTCTAATGTATGATAGTATAACATCAAACAGAACATTAGTAGGTTAGTCAAATAAGTTATAAGCACATAATCATACTCAAATAATCTCATATAACTCATGTATGTCAAGATATGCATCTGTTTTATCATCACAAAAGAAAGACAAGTCTTTTGTAAAGATTTTTGCAAATAAGTTCGGCGTACTTTATACAAAGTACGGCGGTTACGTGACTTTCTAGCCGTTTTGTTTGAAATTTTCCAGAAGTTCGGCGATCTTAAAATTAAAACCGGCGTGTTTTTGGGTTTTAACAGATTACCATAAGAAATATAATCATTAATAAACTCAGATAATAGTTGAAAAAGAATTGCAATTATCATATCATTCATAAGAGAAATCCAATATAACATTCTCAAGCAAAGAACTAAAAAACAAAAGCAAAATATTTTTGTGTTTTTCATTTTAATGTGCAATTTATACTTATGCAGTAATTTAGATAATAACAACAAAAGAAAAATGAATCTTATGTTCTCAAAACCTGGATAAAGCATTTTACAAGTTTGATTTGGGGTTTTTGAAATTAAATCCAACTGTTTTCTTCAACTGTACTAAAAGTTCGGCAGTTTTAAGTATAAAACCGGCGTTCTTTGTTTCTCAGAGTCCAAATTCTTTCAAATTTCTGCAATAAAACTTTGTATTAAGCAAATAAAAACTTTGTATTAAGCAAATAAAAACTAACATATAAATCAAATAAAAACTAAAACTTTGTTTTAAGTATAAATGGGCCATCATCTTATTCATAAAAGAATTACATCAGTCCTATCATCAAATATAAAATACACAAGGTTAAGTACTCAGACTCCCTAAATTCCCATGAGTTCCAGTTTAGCTTTCTTGGACAACAACACCTGCTTATCAGGTCTCTCACTCATCATCTTCTCCATCAGCTTAATGAACTCTTCACTCTCAGGACTCTTCACATGAAGTACCATCAGTTTGTAGGCCAGCAGTGTTGTAGTCTCCACCAAGTGAATGCCACTGACTATCTGAAATGCTTCATGACTAAATTCATCAACGAGAAGATACCAAACTTAGGGTGCTTGATCACTTTGTTTGGAAAGAACTGGACACATGATGAGGCGAAAAATGATCCATTTTTAGGGGGTCATTTAAGCCCGAATTCGTACTTATTTGATCAAATATTACCCTAAATCGTTCCTTTTGTGATTTTAGGTACTTTGGGAGTGAAATCTGGAAAAGGAAGCAATTCGGACGTTTTTGGAGCATAAAAGTGAAAAAAACGCCAAAGTCTTAATTTTCCATGCTGGGAACAGTAGGTGACGGCGTCAGGAGTAATTTCCTGACGGCGTCAAGAGCAAAATTCCATGACGGTCCAGAAGAGATTTGACGGCGTCATGAAGGTAGGGCGTCAAGAGTAAAAGTCATGACGGCCTGGAAATGATTAAGTCTTGACGGCGTCAAATGTAGATCAAGGCAGTCCGAGAATAGTTTTGGCGGCGAGGTGACGGCGTCACAAGATTTGTCTTGACGCCGTCAGACCCCTTTTCCTATATATAGTTTTCTAATTTTTCACATTTAAAAAGAGAAGTTTTGGGAGAAACCCTAAGTACGATTTTGGTGTAACTTTACAGGTTTTTCAAGGGTTCCAACCCCTTGATACCTTGCATGTGTAATCAAGATAAGTGTTCTTTTAATTCAATCAATATGTCTATGTGTTGGTTGTCTATATCTTGTTCTTGTCTTAATTCCATCATGCTAGGCTAGATCTATCTTGTGTTTGCTTAGATCTAATGAAACCTAGATGTTGATTATGTGTTGATTACTTGTTTATTCTTGTCTTGGATAAATGATTTATATGTTAGGCTTAAGAAAACTGGCAGATCTCCAATTGGTAACATGCTTGAACGTCTTAAGAAACATGAACCGACGCGCACTAGGTCTTTATTGGTTGTATTTAATGCATGAGCCACTGTTTACAATCCCTATAGTTGTGCTGGGCATGGTGTAGGAGGAGATAAGAGCTCATAGAATTGGGGAGTTAAGTGTGCCACCCCATGAATGGTATTAAGGAATACAATCCGTCATCCATGCAATTATAACAAGTAATTAACGTGTAAAAGATGTCTAGGGAGTAGTGAAATCTAAGTAAACACATTTTCTCCAATTACTGCTCACAACTTTAGTATAATTTAGTTTATTTTCATTTCTAGTATTTTATTTTGATTGCATCTTAGTATTGGGTTAGTTGATTAGCAACTAATTCCGCCCAAATCCTTCAAACCCGAGATTTTAACTTGCTTTTCATAAAATATAAAAATACAAAAAGAATCTTCCCTCACCTTTAGAACTAGTATTTAGGCTTTCTAATCCTAGCGACACTATTCCTAGCTGAACGATCAATCCCCCGGTACTTGTCACTATACTATACTACAACGATCAGGTACACTGCCTGGTAGGGGTTGTAAGCTTCTCAAGATCCCTTGAGAGGTAAAGCCTGGTGCGATTCCCACGTATCAACATATGCAGGGGGATCTCTGTTGCAGTGGAGTGCAGCAATGTAGTGTTCATGTTCCTGTCCAATAGCTTTCCTTTTCTTCCCTGTGCCCTGAGTTGGTTCAGGGATTGTAAGGACCTGAGATGCAAGTGTCGTCTAATGATCAATCCCAAGACTCTTTGCTACCCTCTCAAGCTCCTCATATTTATTTGTCAAGGCAGACAAGAGGTTAGGAACGCACCTCTTCTTTTTCTTCTTTAGGATGGGTCCCATCATGTCCCATTCTTTGATCCCATATGCTGAGAACTTGAAGGGAGCATTCCTCTCATTCACCCTTGGTCCGATTTGAACAGTTATGAATAGGGTATCAGAGTTGGCATGGATAATCATGTTAGTGATGGGACCATCACCCCTGGTCTTTGCCATGGTCCAGACATACCTCTCATAGTTTTGTTTCTTCTTCTCATTGATCAGCTTGACTTTTTCATTATGCTTCTTGATCATGTTAGCTTGAAGCTGAAGAAACTGTTCACCTTTGATACTCTTGTCAGTCACTCTGATCTCTTCCTTGGCAACCT
Organism: Artemisia argyi; assembly: GCA_030686995.1. Lineage (NCBI taxonomy): Eukaryota > Viridiplantae > Streptophyta > Magnoliopsida > Asterales > Asteraceae > Artemisia > Artemisia argyi. The sequence goes on along the minus strand of CM060697.1, from coordinate 159,128,609 downwards.
CAGCAATGATAGGCTTACTGAGCAATTAAGTCTTGATCATGTCCTCTTCTTCCATGACAGCAACCACTTCTTCATTTGTTCCCCCGAAGACTTTCCCATTATGTAAGATGACTTCAATAAGTACAGGTGCATCCAGGTTAGGACGCACTTCTCTTGGTGCCTAAACAAGTATGGGAGGTGAGTCTTTAGTTTTCTTGATTTCCTTCCCTTTGTCAGTGGGAGGAGGTGTACTGAAAGAGGATTCAGGGACCTCAGTGGCTGTTGTTGCTTCAGTTGGAATAGGAGTGGTGGACAAGACAATAGCTGAAGTAGTTGAGGGTCCTGGCATGAAGCTTTGTAGAGGGACAACTTCTGTGATAACCTCAGCAGAAGATGCAAGTGCTGATTCATGAGGAGTTTGACTATCTTCCATTGTCTTCCTGTGTGGATCCAACTGCCTGAAAAGTTGTTGCACTGGAGTAGGTTTCTCCCCCTCAAGAGATGCTAGAGCTTCAGTGGAAGCATCTGTTGATTGAGGAGCAGGCTGACTTCAGCCAAACAGACTAACCAGTCAACCAAGTGTGGTCAACAGGTCAAACCTGAGTGAGAAGTGATCAATTTATAATCCGGTGTATGCACAGTGTTTTCCCGGGTCGTTATGTCCCAACGAGGATTGAAATTGTATTTTGGAAATGTTTATGGGATTGAGTTTGAATTGTTTAACCATATGAAGGATTGGGTGAGTACACTAAGCAATTATGAATGGAAATAACTTAAATAAGCAATATTAACAATTACGTGAAATCAAATTACCCTATAACGTATTAAAACTTTAAAAACGCACGTTTAAATTAAAATAACGTCAACGCGCAAAATAAAAAGTGAATTTTAAGCAATACTAATCCTACGGGTATAAAAATAACTTTTCTACGATCCTAATGATAAAAGAAAATTTTAGAAAAAAAGAAAATTATTTTTTTGATTTTTTAATTATTTATTATTAATTAATTACTAATTAAAATAATTTAAATTATTAAAAATAATAAACTAATTTTGAAAATTATAAAATTTTTTCTAAAAATACTTTATACTATCAGAAAGCTAGGAAAAATATAAGGAAAAAAAAAAATTGCTTATTAATAAGCATTGTATAAGCTTAAAAGCTAAAATAACTAATACTACTATAAATATTAATTTGGAAAACTAACAACTGAAAACCCCCTTAGGGGAGGTGGTGCCTGGTGTAGGTTTCGTGCTTTGGCTAACCAAGAGGTCATAGGTTCGAATCCCACAAGCACCTTTTTTTCTGTTTTATTACAGTTGGAGCTTTTAGTGCCACAGTGAGATTTTGAAATAGAAAATCTAGCCAAATAAGTGCTTAAGCAAAAACCAAGGCAAACACAAACAAGCACAGTCTCAATCTAACTCAAATAAGCCAAATACAACAAATACATAAGCTAGAACAAGCTAGGAATAAGAGTCAAATAAGCTCAGTTCCTACTGATGCCTAATCAGCAGAAATGGGTGATGATGGGGCAATTTGGAGGTTAAAATAAGTAAGTAAATAAGCAAAAAGGACAAACCAAGAGCACATTCAACAAGGCAGTATATCAAACTTCCCAAAACACATAATTTCAAGTCATGAGCTCAACTAGACAACAGGTTATGGTCAAAAGAAAGATGGGTCAAACTTGGAAACCTTTGTTGCAGGGCATAAACATGTGATCTGGCCAACTTTAGAAGCCTAAAAAGCTAACAGAAAAAATCGTGAAAATAAATAAAAAAATATTAGCATGTAGACAAGCTGACAAATAAGCTGATAACCAAATTTCAAAGCTTAAATCCTAATATTAAGAAAGCTAAAAATTCTACACTAAGGGCTTTTATAAAAGGGCAAAAACAGGCCAAAGGGGGCTAAAAAGCTGCTAAGAAAAATTTAAAAACTTTTCAAAAAAAATATGAGCAACTAGATTACCATCCAATTAACTTACAAACCAAATTTCAGGTAAAAAGGGCTTAAAATGAAGAAATGAAAAATCAAAAACCACTTCTACTGTTGAAAACTTGTTTTTGCAGCCCAAAAATGAGGCTTAAGACCTATAAAAAAATCTAAAAATTAAAATAAAAATACCACTAAGTCAACAATCTATCAGAATACATTATCCATAAATTTTGTGAGATTTGGTTGAAAATTGAAGAAATGAAAAATAAAAGACTAAAAATGCTTTTTGGAACTTTTTTGACTTTTTCTTGTTTTTGAAAATATTGACTTTTATGAACTTTGATTGATCCTATATGATTGAAAATGTTCTTATAAGCTAAGATGAGACTAAAATAAGCTAGAGTACCTACTTATGCAACTATAATGATGAGTACGAAACTTAAAATTTGGACAATGAAGGCAAAAATGGGATCAAGAGTGGATTTTGACTTTTCACTAAATGAGTACTGCCTTTCTTGACTTATACTATATTAACTAACCTAATGTAAGATGAATGGACCAATTCTAACACCTATTAATCACTTTGAACACAGAATTGTGCTTGAACCAAACACCCCTTTATGTGTATTTGTGTTAGATTTTCAAAGGGACATAGTGATTTTGATCAAGAATTTGAAACAAGAGGCATCAACTAAGTCCAGTAACACATAAAAGGCAATTATGAATACCCAAAAAGCACCTTCAATAAAAAAGTAAAGTAACTCCCAATACCGTCTTCCACGGGTTATGGGTCCCAATACCGTCTTTCACGGTGTATGGGGGAGGTTGATATGTAGACAGCCTTACCCCTACCTAAGGTAGAGAGGCTACTTCCGGTTCTACCTAAGATAGAAAAGCACCTTCAATAAGCCTAGTATAATAAGCCATAAATTATCAACTTAAACTCATATGAAACTAGAGTATAAACTAAGGATTAACTGACTGTAGACTAAGCATAATAAGCAAGAACAATCATAACTAAGCACATAGAAACATAAAATAAGCAATAACTAAGTATAGTAATAGTAAATAAGCAATTGAACAGTACAAGCAAGAAATAAACTAAAATTTGAACTCACAAACAAAGGCCAATTGTAAACTCCAAAAATCACTTTCTAACTAACCCTAGTGCTTCCACAAGCTCTAAACCATTGTATCCATCTTCTTTTTCTCTTCCTCTTGATTTTTTTTTTTATTTTTCAAGTATTTTTTCTATTTTTTTGATATATTTGGTATTTTGCATTAAAACAGGTAAAGTTGAATTATAAAGGTTAGAATAATTTGACAATGATCCAATTTGACTTAGGAGACAACAAGAAAACAGTTTTAACTATTGAGCTTAATTGAGATTTGTAGGAAATTGAGTTAAATCAAATTACTAAGGGTAAACTGAAATTACTTTGAACTTTGAGAATACAATATGAAAGATGAAATACAACTGAGTTTAGAAGCTAATTATACTAGAAAATTCAAATTACACCATTTCGACATTAAAATTTAACTAAAATCTACATACACTTCTCTCTGCTATAGCACCCTTTTTATATAAGTGAAATAGGTTCCCTGGACCTCTCTGAAGCTTTCCCACTTCAATCCTAGCCCTTGGATGGCTTGTACTTGAACCTGGCCCTTCAATTATTTTTGGCAGGAAAACTTATATAAGCAAGTTGGCCTGTGAAAGAGTGTGAGGTTAGGAGATGCATTAATTGCTTCTTGGTTACTAGTGTTTGAAGGGGATAAGGGAATGGGAGTTGTAGAGGAGGTGGTGGCAGAGGTGTAAGGCAAGTGGGGGTGGTGGAGTTTGGCGGGGAGTGAAGGAGAAGGGTGAGGTTTAACCGGGGTTTGACCATGGTATTACACCAGGGTGTGTTTGGGCTTTCTTGTTGGACTGGACCAGGGAGTGATAAGGTGGATTGGTTAGTGGGTTGGGTTTTATAATGGGGTGTTGGGTTATTAGTTAGGATCCATTTGGTTTTAAGGTTTACATAAGCACAAGGACCTAAAGTGTAATTTCTTATTTTTTGAGGGGTGGGATTTACCAAATTTAGAAAGTTAATCCAAGGACTATCTTTTCCATTCTTCAATTACCAAAGGATCTTAGATGTTTATTTTTCAAAATAAAACACCCACAGACTAGTTTTGCCAAAATTTGAAACTTGAGGGCTGAAACTGCCAAATCCTCAAACTTTTCACCCAAGGACGGATATTGACAACTTGTGGTTTCCCAAGGACCTTAGTTGACTTTTTTTCCAAAATAAATGCTCAGGGGCCAATTCTGTAAATTTTGAAAATTAAGGGACCATTTTTGCCAATTCTTCAAACTTTTTCTCCAAGGACTATTTCTGGCATTATGTGATTCCCCAAGGTATATTTTGACAATCTGAGCTCAAAAATTGTAATTTGCTTCCCCGACTCTGGCTTTTGACATGTTTTCCAATCTCGTGCTCGTTTTTGTCCTTTTTGGTCTTTTTATTGCCCGTTTCTGAAATATCCATTCCTGCACGATTACAAACACAAAAACACAATATATTTTGCATTTATGGTTACTATCTTACTGCCTTTTTGGTCTTTTTATGGTTACTATCAGAAACAACATTGTTGTCACCTAATTCCGAATACCCTTTTTGCACAACAAAAGCATCATCACTTGCACTACTAATTACTATCTTACTGCCATCACTCACATTCAAATCCCTCACAGACTGCATAGAAGGCGATCCAAATGACCTAAACATATAATCTTCCATTTCAACATGTTCCTTAAATAACTGAGCCGTAAGACAACTGTCTAACGAACTTAAAGGCCTAAGTGCTCGCCCATATGCCCGTCTACTTCTGAGACTACTTCTATTCCCACGAGTTAACGGTCTAAGCAACACATTACTACTACCATCACAATCACCCTCAAATCTACTAGTTGAAGCTTCTTGCATACTACCAACACATCGAAAACACTCATTTCTATCATTTTTAGCATCGTTTTCGCTATTTGGTGATGTGGGTACCATAAAATCCATTTTTTCAGTATCCTTCTTGAAATGTTGGGATAATCCAACAATCCATTTATCCATTTTCTACACTACACAATCTCCAAAATCACATAAAAATTGATTCTTGATTACAATTTACAACCCATCAAGAAAATCAAAAATTTCAAATACCCATGATCCAAGATAGTATGTAACGAGTTTGGTACCCGCGCGTTGCTGCGGAATTTTTTTGGTTGCCGTTAGCTACTTAACGTGAAGTTAGTTACCTATGACTGATTTTGCAATTGATGTATAACATGAAGGACCATTTATGTAAATTATTTGAGGACTAAATTTGCAATGAACCACTGAGATGAAGGACAAAGTGCGTACAATTTTTTTTAAATGTTATTGATAACGGTCGTTAGTTAACAGTCGTTAAATAACTAACGACCGTTAATACTAAAAAAATAATTAAAAAAAAAAAAAAAAAAAAAAAAAAAGTACTGTAGCAAGCACTGTAGCAAGCACAGTACTTGCTACAGTAACCTCTTACCTTTTAGTATATATATAATTTGCAAAGTTAATGGGCCATGACCTAAAAACTCAAAAGAAATCCACCCAGAGTCCAGAGATAAAATGGGGTCACTTTACAAGCTAGATATATGGATCAGGCCCATGGGCGGTTTTGGGCTGGCGCACCATCAGCAACCGAGCCGGGCTCAACCTACTAAGAGGCACTAAAATTTGTTATACCCATTATATGTAATAGGACCAACCCGCTAAGGGGCACTAAAAATAAACACTATTAATCATTTAATCCAAAAAGTCAAAAACGATTGTGGTCTATGGATATTATAATATAGGGGCACTTTTTTTTATACCCATTATACGTACTTGATTATGGTCTATGGATATTATAATATACGGGCACTTATTTTTTTTCGTGCCGGGCCTAATTTTTTTTTGACGTTCTCAGCACCGCCCCTGATCAGGCCTTGTAACTTGAATGCTTGTTGTCCTAAACAGTGGTGATTCATGTGTATCTTTGATGGTCTGGAGTAGAATTGAAGTTTGCATTATGAATACCACTTGTTTTGGATAATTTTAGCGTTCATAAGGTAGGTTCCCTATTATGGAGGGTAACTGATCTAAGAGGGGGTGTAAGTATAATGAAATTGAGAGTTGTGAAAGATGAAAGTTCATGGTCCATTCTTTACATCCCCACATGAGGTAATGGTTGGCCTCCCTTAAGGTGTGTGTTCTCATATGTGTGAAGCCATTCATAGAGATGGAAATGTAACACATCTGGTATAGCCCTAGGGGTTATGGGTACCTAACGATGGCATACACCTTTTCCCACCTTGATCATTGTGGTTGCAGGTTGAATGGTCTTGATGAGAAGCTGGAATGGAAATGTAGTTAGATGGTAGGTGCAATCAAAGGTGAATCAAGTGCTGAATTTTATGACTGGATGAAAAAGGGAAGATTCTATGCAGTTAGCTATGTTATGCCCTGTTTGCTAGAGATTAGATAAGTTACATATAGGATGTAGCAGTACCAGATATCAGATGAATAAGATTTTTTTTTTTTTTTTTTTTTTTTTTTGGTTACTGAATTGGGGCATGTCCATTTCAATTCTATGTTATTCAAGTATTGTACTATAATTGGAGATTAATATAATTCATCTTTGGCACTAAAAAAAATAAAAAATAATAAAATAATAAAAAATCTGGACTTCCTCATCATAAAAGTTAATGTTTTAAAACCTGGTTTTTTAGTTGGCTTGGTCGAGTACCCAGTTTACCGGGTCACTGATTACAGTTCAACCAATGAGTCGAACGAGTTTTCTACAAATATATACTTTTTTCCATCTTTAATAAGTAGCGGTATGTGATCCCATAGTTTATCTTATTTTACGATTGAGACTCTGACAGTGCATTATTTTTAAGTTCTATTGTCTATAATATTAAAGCTAAGATTTGCAAAAACAATCAATTTGTAATTCAAACATAAACAGAGCAGATGGTGTCTTTTTCAAACATATCTTAATTAACTATCTTTGCTTGGTAGTTTTCTTCCGGTATATATTTATTAACTATCTTTTAGATGGAGTTTTCTTCAAGTATATCTTTATTGACTATCTTTTCAAGTCAAGAAAATATACTATCAAAACTTTTCATGTAAACTTACTAAAGGTTTCGGGAAAAAAAAAAGGTGAAAGGTTTCTGTTATTAACTTTTTAACGGTCATGACTAGGACGGGTTTATTAAACCTAGTCAACTCGGATAAATGAAAAACCGCCTGTTTAATCCGGTTTTTAAACAAGCAAAAACCAGGTCACATCCAGCCAGGTCTCCCAACCGGTTCCCAGTTCAACCGGTTGAATCGGCTGGGTTAACCTGGGTTTTAAAACATTGGTAAAAGTTATTGGGACATTGAGCAAGCTGTGGTTCTAAATGGCTCATTCAGGACTCAGAAAGACTTTTAGTTCTTCTAAGGCTTTGAAGTGACTGCCCGCCACATCCATGCAAGAATTTTCGAGGACCAAATTTTGAAAAACAAGTTCAATTTGATCAAAATTAATTTACGAGGCTTTAAAGTTGAATGGGCCACCTAGATGAGTGACATACCCAGAAGATCTTAGTATCTTACGAGGACCAAAAGTTCATATTAGATATGCCTTAAAAAATTGGTCTAAAGCGTGCAAAGTTGCCTTATTCTTGGCTCTTGCCGAGAATTCCTAAAAAGTGATTTAGTAGGGGTTTGTTTAATTGGTGAGAAATTCCTTTTTTTTAGAAAATTTTCAAAAAAAAAAAAAAAAAAAAACAAAACAAAAAAAAAACAAAAAAAACAAAACAAAAACCGTACGTTTAGTTACAATCTTTTGAGAACATTTTCTACAATAATGAAATCTCATTTCCCAAACTTTAATTAAAATATGAAAAGTCCAATTTACCTTTTTTTTACTTTTATTTTCACTAGAAAATAAAAAATGTAACACTATCTAATCGGATTTTTCAAGTTCTTAACTCTTTCTAGAGAAGAAAAACCCTTCCACTCGCAAGAAAACCAAAAATGAAAAAGTGAGAATATTTCTCTACAACTAAACGCAACCTTAATATATGCACTTCTTGTCCTCTTGAAATTGAAAAAAAAAAAAAAAAAAAAAAAAAAAAAAAAAAAAAAAACTAACTGAAAGAAGACCATAATCCGTACAAAAATCGGTTATACCATATACAAAGTACCAATTAATTCAACGTTTCTTGGAACTGATATAATTATGAACAACACTTGTGTTAATTACTGTTTTGGAAAAGACTCATGACCAACATATTTTTCACCTTTTCAGGCATTCAACAGTCTGTCCATCTCTTTCTACAGTAGTTTCTTTCTATTTCATGTGAAACTTGAGAACACATAGTAATGAGACCTTGTGGAACTTTCATTTGGGCAAACTGGCCCTAAAGATATCATCTTATAAGAACTGATGTCAAGAACACCACTGCACTAACTTGCATTAACTGGATGAGGTATTGAGGTGATTTTATCATACATGAGCAACTATAAGATAAATGATCCAAGTTCATTGGCTTAAAATATAATAGCTTACAAGAAGACAGTAACATAAATGACCCACAAGAAGATACAGAGTAATATATAATTAGCCTCCAAGGGCAAACACAATGCTGGTGCATGATTTTCTTTTAGTTTACTCTGTCAGGTAATGGTGATTGTTTCACCCAATCATCTGAGATGATCATGGTTGTTCATATGAAACATTAACAAAAAGGAATTAGTAAGTGACAGCGTAACTGGTCTCATGGACTATACCCGTCTAATGGAGCATCAACTTGTGGGCCATTCGGCCTTCGTTGGCGGTGCTCCAGAGTTGACTATTATCTTACTACGTCATGAGGTTGTGCTGTTGGATGAAGGGCACCCCACATTGGGCGCCAGATGAAGGGCACGTCACATTAGCCCCCAGATGAAGAGCACATCACAGTGGTCGCCGGATGAAAGGCACACCAAATTGGCCGCCAAATGAAAGGCACGCCACATAGACCGCCGGATGAAGGGCGCTTCTAAAAATGGAAGGCGTGTCCAGATGAAAGGCACGCCACATTGAAGAAGAAAGACCAATAGTAGAAATACAAAAAGAAAGACCAAGCTTGAAATGACCAAAATGCCCTCACGTGCAAGGCACGTGAGGGTTGTACCAACCATTGACTAATGAAAAAAAGTCAAAAGGACTATTAATGATGCAAAATGGAGATGTTAGGGATGGATGATAGACATATTTTGAATTAGGGATTAACGATGTATATTGGGAACAAGTTTAAGGACGATAAGTGTAGTTTTGTCTAGATCTAACTAAAAATGGAAAGAGAAGTCAAGCCTCCATATCAAAGCAATGAACATGAAACTTAACACAACATATATCCGATTAAAAATGGAAATTCGACTTCTCTCTGTTCATGGTTCTTATAGCATTAGGTGCAGTAGCTTAAGCCAAACTGTCACTTTAGCGTCACCGCCCTTTTTCACTTCACTTTCACTCAAACATCCATAAACACCCTCCTATTAACTCAAGCCAAAAGCCACTTTTGAGACTCACAATTTTATTTATTTTTCATTTTTCCAAACTAACTAATTTTTCATTCACTAAAATAAAAATAAAAATTACCTAAAAAATATAAATAAAAACCAAAAAATTACAAATAAATAAAATTTTATAAAAGCAAAACCAATACACATCACCAACCATCACCACTATAATATTTAAATACAAAGGCAATTGCATATATACCCAGTGAAAATTGCATATTTGCAATATTTTCTCAAAACATGCTTAAACATCATTATACATTATGTATTAAAAAAAACTTGTATTTAAAAAAAATATACAAACATACAAGTTTTATTTGGGGATACATGCAATTCCCCCTTAAATAAAAAACTAAACTCACTAAAACAAGAATGCCAACTATATATGTTAAAATAAATAAAATAAAATAATAACAATAACAATAATAATAGTGCTTCTTCTTCCTCCCCACCCATGTCGCCGCACACACAAAAAACATACACTTCACATAGTCAACACCTAGTCTTCCTCATTTTCCACCACCACAATCAACACACACACAGTCAACACACACTATAAAATCAAAAATCCCATTTAAATCGAAAAGAAAAAAAGAAAAGAAAAGAAAAAAAAAACTCATTTGGCGCAAGAACTTGGCTTGTAGTTTGGTGAAGGGTGTGCACGGTGCAGTGGCAAGGGACAGCTCGGATGGGCGAGGGTTGCTCATGACTGTACCCCATGCTCTTATCATTGGTTATAAATGAAGCCGTGAATTATAATCCGAAACAAGGACAATGGATTGTTATTTAGTGGGGGTGGGGGTTATGGATTTGCAGGTATGAGTAGTTTGATGACATGATTTATTTGGTTGTTGACTCATATGTGCCAGCTTTATAATTAAGCTGAGAAATAAGACAACCTCTAATTAATTTAAATACTTATTAGGCCATTTCCAAGAGTGTGGTCCAGAACATATCTAATTAATTCGAATACTTCGGCCATCCCTCAAGAGAGTTGGTTCAAAACATCTTTTTCGTGGAGCCAAAAACATGTATGAAGTGTTGATGAACAGGTTCATTGTAAAACAAAGAAGACTTCATGTAACACACCTTCTAAACAACAATGAACAATATTAAATAAACAGTAGTTTCTGTAATAAACACAAAGCCACAACTTATACACAGGATGCATATTTTAAATAACGTAAACGTACAAAATAAAATGTGAAACGTGAGAAATAAAATGATTACGGATATGAAAATTAACTTTTTACAATCCTAATGATATAAGAAATTTTTTGGAAAATTAAAATTAATTTTTACACTATTTATATAATTATTATTAATTAATTACTATTTTCCTATTTACTTTTAATTATTTAAAATACCCTAAAATACAAATATTTAGGAAATTAACCTAGAAAAATAAAATTTAAAGTTGGAAAAATCTAAAATAATATAAAACTAATTTTAAAACTGAAGATATAATTTTAAGACTTTTTAAATAATTATTACTAATTATTAATTAATAAAAACTAATATTAATTATTAAAAATACTAGATGAAAAGGGAAAAATATGAAAAAATTATTGAAATTATTTTATGATAGCAGGAACCTAGGAAAAATATAAAAATGGAAATTGCTTATTAAATAAGCTGAAAATAAGCCAAATGGCTTAAATAGAGGCTATCACTAACTTAAATTTTGACTTTTTTGAAATTTTCTTTTACCAAACTATTTAAATATCTAAAATATGAAACTTTAATGAAGGAAATTTGCTTGAATCACAAAAATAAGCAATTGAGAACCTCAATTGCTTAACAGATGGCTTATTTAACTTATTAGGATTTGATAAAACTAGAAAAAGCTATCACATAAGGTCTCAAGTATAAATAAGCTTCAAATAGACTACTGGTGACTTGAAATAAGCAAAAGGAAACAGAAAAGCTTAAGCGATAAGCTGCAATAAGCAATTAAGCCTTGAGCCAAAACCTGAATTCCAAACAAGCCAACTGAGGCACTTTTGCACGCCTGTGGGGCCCACAGGGGAACTTGGAAGCCCAAAGTGAAAGTGAACCCAATAAGCTGAGCTTATCAGCTTTCAAATAAGCCAGAGATTAAGCTCTGGGGCCCACAGGTGAATTCAGGGGAAGGACATGAAAATTAGTACAAAAACTGATCCCTCAGCAAATAAGCAAAGTGGGACAAAGTTGATGGGCATAGCAGCCCTAGGAAATAAGCTCAAAACCCAAAATTAAGACTTGATCCTTGAAGATGAGCTTATTGGCTTTTCAAAAAGCCAATAAGCTCATTGTGGGACCCACTAAGGAAACAGATGTGAAGCATTAAAAATGGGGTTTTTGGTTAAGATATGTATGCAGGGCAGACACATGCCCTGCAGCCTACTTTGATAAGCAACAATAAGCTCAAATAAAATCTTAAAAATAAGGACTTTGTGGATTCCTAAAGACTAACTGACAACCTACAATACGTAAAAAGGTTGAGGTCTAAATATCAACACAAAATTCCAAACAATTCCTACAAGTTTTGGGATTTCTGGACAAGATAACTTTTTGACTTTTTACTTGAACTTGGAACTTTGACTATTGTGAAGTTTGATCTAATCTTACTGATTGAAATTGATATAAAAAGCTATGATAAGATTAAATTGAGCTAGAACAACAACTAATACACAGAAAATGGTGATTATCCAACTAATTGACCCAACAGTGAACACATAAGCAAGATTCAAAGGTCATTTTGACTATTTTACAAATGTACTATTGATTTAGCAGTATATCTAACCTAAGTGGGCTTATTGTGGACTAAAGGAACCAAATGTATCAACAATTGCAGGTCTTAACTCCCTGAAACAGTTCAAACCAAACACTACTTAACTTGGTCTGAATTTTGATTTTCAAAGTAAATGACTATAATAGATCATGAAACTAAATTATAAAGACTCATTATGATTAAGTAAGCTGAAATAAGCACAAAAACTTAAACCTACAAACACAGATACCTACCTTTCTAACTTATACTAATTTGGACAGTCAAACTAAGAATTCAAAGGGAACTGAAATTTAACAATGAAACAAGCTTAAACTGAACTTAGGAACATTAAACAAGCATAAAAACACTGAGTTATATAGAATTAAATATATCTATAGAAAAATGCAAGAGATAAATGGAAAAATACTCACAAATTGTCCGATGCTCAGAAATGGAACCAGGGTGTGAGATATGCTCAGGAAAACTATCAAGAAGTTTCCTGAGCTTATCAGGAGGTCTTGTTAGCTTATGAAAGCTTGTCACCTCAGTTTGCCACTAATCCTTCTTATTTATTTTATTTTTAGTATACTTTTCTTTCTTTTTGTTTTTATGTTTTCTGATACACTAGATAACCTACAAACTTTTAAAAGCTTAATAATAAGCTAATGTGAGCTTAGTGGAGACTTAACAACAACTATTTCCAATAATCAAGTCAAAATGAGATTTTTAGTAAAAATAATTCATACAACTGAGAATGCCATAAAACTTGAATTAAAACTTAACAAAGGATGCAATTACATTACAAAAGTTTAATAAAGCTTTCTTAAACTAGAAATTACAACTAAAAATAGAAATTACACTAAGGATGATTTTTACTAAAACTAAAGCTAAAACTAACTACACTAACACCCCTTTCATTCTTCATTTTCTTTGACTTTTATAACCCCTGGCATCCTTATCTTTCTTTCCCATCTCAATTTTGAGTCGTAGGATGAGTGGGAGCAATCCTATCCGTTTGATTAGGTTTTGGCGGGAAATTGGGTTTTGGGTAGTTTTAGTGGGTTAGGTTGGCAGGTGGGAGTATTAGTGAGGAGGGGGAAATTGGTGAGAGGTATTAATGAGGGAGGAGTGTTGGAGGTGAGGTTGGTGAAAAGGATAGGAGGGGGGAGGTCAAAGTTGCCCTGGTTTCATGGGATCTTGTTGGGAGGGGAGGAGGTCAAGGGGTGGTTTGACTGGGTAATAATATCAAACGGGGGTGGGCTTTTTGGAGGTTGGGCCTGGTGTTTGGGCTTGGATGGACCAGGGGTGTGGATCAGGTTGTTATTTGGTGGATTTGGTTTTAATACATAAGGTCCACTTGGTTTTGCTTATTTATCACAAGGACCATTCATGTAATTTGGTGAAAAATGAGGGGCTGAAATTTGTGATATCCCCAAAGTACTCATAAGGACCAAACTTGCCATCTTCCAATAATCCAAGAATCATAAAAGTTAAATTTCCATTTTCAAATATCCGAGGACCAAATTTGACAAGTTTCAAAATCCAGGGACTAAAATTGTATTTTCCTCAAACTTTTTACCCAAAGTCCATTTTTTGATAACTTTTGACTTTTCAAGGACCAAAAATGATTTTTCTTTCAAAAATATCCCACTAGGGACCAAATCTGCCAAAATCTGAAAGTACAGGGACTGAACTTGTAATTTTCCAAAACTTTTGAGATTTTTCACCAAAGGACTAAATATGACCACTTATGATTTTAAACGGACCTTTGGTGATAATTTTCCATATTTTGAATGACCAAGGACTATTTTTGACATTTTATGAAAGTTGGGGGATTGAAACTGCCAATTTTGCAAACTTTGTACGTTTTTCATTTGTTTTTACTCATTTTGCATCTAAAACATATAAAACACAATTTTGAAATATTTTCAGTATTTTGATGCATTTCTGAGTGTTTTTGCATGTTTTGCAATTCAGAATGACCAAAAATGATGAGTGTTTGAGCACTCATCAAGCCTCCTGCTGAGACCTGAAGGAGGCAAGATCTACCTCCTTGAGTAGATTGAGGATTTCATTAAGGTTGGATGAGGTGGTCTTATGTGTATCCATGAGTTCAGTCGGCTTGGTGATGAGAACCGGGTCATCTTTGAACTCTTTTTGAATGGCACTTAGGGACATAAGAAGATTCGTGAATTGCGTTCCCTGATCAAGACCCAGTTTCTCAATGGAAGTCTTCAAGTCACTAACGTTTTTCTCAGTAGAAGCGACAACCTTGGTGAGCTGACCTTGTGTGTCTTCTACAGTACCCCTAAAGTCAACATAAGAAGTTGTTGCCTCAGTGTGTTGCTCCCATTGTTCCTTAAGCTCATTGAAGAGGATAGTGTTAGATTTTCTAAGGAACTTGACTAACTGCCTTTCAGTAAGAGGGAGCACGTCATCATACTTCTGCAGATGTTCAGGAATTACAGCAGCAAAATCTGAGGAGCCTGATGTGTGATGAGATGATGATGATGGTGACTTTGGTTGTTCTTCAAGAGTGGGTGAGTGAGGTTGTTGTTCAGGATGGGATGAATCTCGTGGTTCAATGTGCTGAGGAGACCCATAAGTAAGTTGCTCGTCAATCTCCATGGCATCTCTAGCAACCAAGATTTCATCCTCAGCAAAATTTACTAACTCATCCTCTGATTCTTCATCGATGAGCCTTTGTATATCAGCCAGAGTTGGAGCCAATATCATATCCGGCTCCCCCTCATAAGAGGGGTTTCCTTCGTTGTGGCTCGGTCTTGACCCCTCCAGGAGAACAGAGTGGGTTTTTTCTGCCTGGTCCACGAAGTCAGTTCCCAATATTTGCGCAATGCCATGGGGTGGGGGGGGGAGGTGTAGGTTCCATATCAGCAGGTGGTTGCATGCCTCCTGAGTCTTTGTCCCCTGATGTTCCTTTAGGGATTGGTGGGTTTGAGCCAGTACCATAATTAGGAAATGAGATGTTGAGGTCCCCCTTTCCACCAGAGTTGTGCAGCTCTCGCAAAGATATAGGGACCATTACTCCCCGAGACCCTGATTGTGATTTATCAGAGCCGTAAGCACGATGTGATTAGGTATGGATCCCCTTCTTAGTAGAGTGGTGCTGTATGGTATGATGGGGAAAAGATCATAAATGTAAGCTTATAACGTGTTAGGTTTTGTGATTTTGGATTCAGGGTGGAAAACTATGACATAATATAAATTTTGAATAAAGATTGATTTAGGGTAAAAGATCATGGATGTCAGTTTATAACATCGTCTAAAATCTTATTTTTTATTCATCCATAGTGGAATTGACAAATTGTATTTTTGGCATGTTGAATGAGGAGGTCCAAAAATCCTCGACAAATTAATAATTTAAAGCAAGTGTTCTTTTAAATATAAAACTGTAATTGTGAAAGGTTTATAAAATAATAGAACTAGGCTTATAAATCAAATTTTCTGTAAGTTGATGATTTGACAAACTTTTAACATTAGAGAAGCTCGAGCTCGAGCTACGCTCACGAGTTATTCTTTAAGCTCAAGCACGACTCGGTCTCTGCTCATTTATGAGTATATATATTTTTTTACGTTTTAGAAGCCAGAATATGAAAAGTGTGTTTACGGTGAGTTTTTTATTCATGTATATTTTTTTTATATAAAAAATAACATTATTTGATCAAAATTGTATAACAGATGCTTATCTATTTAAAAAACTATATCAAATATAATTATACCATATTTGTGTTCGATGTGAAGCTTGGGCTCGAGATCATTTATTAAACGAGATTTATATAAAACTCGAGCTCCTTAAGGCTTAACTCGGTTTGAACTTTAAGTATCTCACGAGTACCTCAGCTCGTTTACACCACTACATGCAACGAAGCGCGATTGTGTTAAACTGTATCAATAACTAATAACGGGTAAGGATCTAGTGAGAAGAAAATTTGAAATGAGAAGAATGAGAAATAACTATAACCACATATTTGAGATGCATCGACTTGAATTAGATGCATCTCTATTCATTTATATGCATCCCAATTAGTTTCGAAAGTGATTTTGAATTGAAAAAGATGCAAAGTAGTACTAACAACAAGTTTGACCCGTAGAGGACGAAAAATACATAGGATTCTTCTAACTTGATGAAATGCATCTAATATACGTATATGCATCTAATTTTTAGCTAGAAAATATATTGTGGTGCATTTAAAAGATTAAGGATGCATCTAATTCAAATCGATGCATCTCTAATGTGTAGTTATAGCTATTTCTCATCCTTCTCATTTTAAGGTTTCTTGTCATTTGATCCTAAGTCAACTAATAACTCAAAAACTTAAAAGGGCTTTCTCAGGGTAAAGTTTTAAACAAAGGGCCAAAGCAATCTTTATGTCAAACTAAAAGCAAATGTTCCAGGCTTTAAACCCGTGACCTTCCTCCTCAGCAAAACATAGTACGATTACGACTAAGATTAACCCTGCATAGCCGACCGAACCAAGGGGCAACAACGCTAACGAGGTAAGTAGAAAGAAATTGCTTTTGTTGTGTTTATTTTTCTTAAACTGAATATGCATGCCAAGTGTTTGATGAAAGTCCTCAATCAAGTTTTTATAAAAAAATTGAGTAAGTCATAGAGGGTATTGATTTTAGTAGTTTAGAGTGTTTAAATGAAACAATTTATCTGTAAATTAAGCAGTGCTCCAATTATTTAGATAAATTCTAAAAAAAGTGGTTTTGATTAACCACTTAGTGTCAAAAAGACTTGTAACTATTATAACTAGAATGTGAGGTTTTAAGCTGAAATTGTGCTAGGTGCAAACAACCCTGAAGGGTTTGAGTCTAAGTGGCGATGGGTTCAAACCCCGTGGATTAGTCCCAAAAAGGACTGGAAACCTTTGTTACACCAAAACAAAAGTGTGGTTTTATTGAATTATTTTGCGGCATAAACAAATTCAAACACCTTTACTCAACAGATTATTTTAGAGGTGCTTCCATAACACTGACATATGCTTTAGCGAGTGAAACATAATTATAACCTTAATCCAATTGCCTATTTTTTGTTCACGTGTCACAGTGATTGTGTTGGATATTGATTATTCAGTTTCTAAATATAAACTTAGTGTTAGAAAGTGTTGGTGATTTTAGTCATCAACTATTTTTGGTAACTGCGATTTACTAGAGACCAATGAGATTTCATATTATGCTCGGATACGAGTTAGGGAAGTGTGGAGTGCACACTCATTTGAGATGATGTGTTTCCACCACGACAAAAAGACGCAGGGCAGCGCCCCTTGTTGGGGTCCCGCTCCCAAGTGAGCGTCGGGGGTCGAGGGGAAGCCTTCACTTGCGTCTGTTGGTGAAGAGTTGTGTCTTTTGGGATTTAACCGATTATAACTGCTTGTTCTGTCAACTATGTCTGTTACATAACAGCCATTTTGGTCTCATTCTAACATACGAAAATTCACACAATTCCCCTTTGTTTTGTTTAGTTTTCTTGTGCCTAGATACCAAGTGTTCTTCTCGAATTGTCCCAATTAGGATTCGTGATACCCGAGCATTAAAGGGTCAAATACTTTATTCGGAAGTGAACATACATGATCTGAGAAGATATCCAAGATTATCATCACTGCCTAACCCCAATTTCTTACAGAGAGTTAAGCTACAGCACTATTATGTGCCTAAAGACACACACACATAGGGCCACACATCAATGTCAATTCAACGTTATAAATTTGTGGTCTCACATAAACTCTCGTTTTTACAAGATTATGAAGTTAGTTTATTGATGAAATTTTCCGTTAAAACCAGTACGCGATGTAATTGGGTGTTTAGAAAGATGTTGATGGCGATTCATGTTTACAAATGCCTTTTACAGTGCAATACATTCTCATACACAGGGTACCACTTGCAGTGTTAGGTAATAGGAAGATTTTCACCCATTTTTTGTGAATTCGGAGCTCTATTTCACTGTTGACACACTAAACTTAATGAGAATAAGAGATGGTTTAGTGTTAATATACATGGCCTCATCTAAGTCTTACTTTGCCGTAACATATGTTTGCAGGTTAATACACAGAACTTTGCATTTTTGTTGACTTAGGTTACTCTACTATTCTTTTGTTCACTTAGGTCACTGACAGATCACTTTCAAAAATTCAGCGTTAAAATGAGTTATCTTGAATGTATTATCATTTATATGTATAGGTTAAGTGACCTAATTATCGTGTCTAGTAAGTTTAGCGATCTTAACATATAATTTTTATAATATAAAGTCACTTAAATGCCGTGTTCTACAAGTTCAGTAATATAAGTGAACAAATAAATAGTAGCTTAACCTAAGTGAAAAAACACAAAGTTGCATTAATGTTTTTTATTTTCTCCCTCATGTTGCACGCCACGACCATCTCCACCATCTCGTACGCAAACCCCATAAGAAAGCCTAAGTTTCGAAAAATGATACTATTAAGGAAACTATTGAGGATTGTATGTAATGCAAAGACTAGCATATCAATGTGCGTGAATCATTAAATTTACAAAGCCAGATGGTTAGAAAACTGAAAGTATACACCAACTAAGGTCTTGAGTTAGATGTGCTGAGGTAATGGAAGAAAGTAACTTAGTTGCACTTTGCAGAGCTGTTTGGGTTTCAGAAATTTCTAAAGATCTAAAGCCATTAGGACTCGAATACTAAGGACTCTAGTTCTGACTATTGGATGGTCAATAGAAGAGAGATGGATGAGGACAAGTGGAGGTGGCAATGCTGATTTTGAAGATTCTAATTGGATTTGAGCATGAAATCATCCAATAGCCAGCAATGGTTACCATTGCCTCTGCTCAAAAAATCTTCACATTGCGATTTGATGAGTATGGCATTGTGTGTGATGAAGCCCTTGCATTTTACAAGAATAAGAAATTCAGTATTCATTAAATAATCGAAATATATTTCTTTGGAACATCTTTTTATCATGAAAGCACTTGAGATCCAGTCTCATTATAGGTAATGCCTTCTATTGGAAAAACTGCAATGTCTTCAGTTTTAATCAAGAGGCATTCTACGTATATTACAGCATTTACCTATAACCTCACGAATAAATCTTATTGATGACAGCCAAATTATCACATTGATAAGTTATTCAGTTCTCTTTGTTTTTGCTTGGTCATAGAGCTATGACCACATTATGTAATTATAAGAATTGTTCATTGAAAGTTCTTATCAACTGTGACTAATTATATTTCTTTCCATTCTGCAACATGGTAATCTCGAATTTCTCCAATTAAAAGCATCGAACCACGAGTGAATTCAAGTGAGGAGCTAGTGCTTTTTGTGGTATTGCAAAAATGCTGGGTGGCCCTGGGCTTGAATCTGTTGTGGACCGTAAGTACAATATCTCAATCTGTTTCTCTTCTATTCATTTTTTAATGTAAAGTTTTAATTTATATACATAGTTTTTTTATAGTAACTCGTATTTTCACGGTTTGTATCTCCAACAAAAAAAAGTCTTTGCTACCCCTTTCTCCTTTCTGTTTCTGACTGCTTATTTCTCTTACAGAATACATTTCAGTTATCACAAATGATGGAAGGAATATAGTGGTGAGTTCTAGTATCTATTTAGTCACTATGTCACAGTCATCTGCAAATAATCACTTGACCAATTATCATGGTTTTCATGTAGGGAATTCTAAAAGGGTTTGATCAAGCTACAAACATTATTCTGGATGAATCTCATGAAAGAGTTTATTCCACCAAGGTTCGTTTGCATTTTACCTGAAGATATCATTGGTCTTTCAAACTATGATATTTACAAAGGTTTTTATAATAAGGATCTTAAGTTAATAGTTTTTTTGTTTTTCACATGCCAAAGGCTAAAATGGGACGATCTTAATATCAAGAAGTAGCATTTGAGGTTTGTAGAACCATTCAGACAGTTAAAATATTAGTCTTACTGAAAAATGACTAAATGCGTGTAATTATTCACATTTGCCTTTATAAAATGTTAAACCTCATTAAGAAGTAAGGTCTAATACCCAATTGCTTAGAAAAATTTGTTTTCATTGATCTCTCTTTTAAATTGCAGGAAGGGGTTCAACAGCTTGTATTGGGTCTCTACATTATAAGGGGTGATAACATGTATGTCTCTTTTCAACCCCCATGTTAATGAGTACACATTGATTCAATTTTAGAGTTTCGTGAGACTAATTAGTCATACTTATCTATGTGTCCAGAAGCGTTATTGGGGAATTAGACGAGGAGCTTGATGCAGGGCTGAATTTGTCAGAACTACGAGCTCATCCATTGAAGCCTATTATTCACTGATCATGGTATGCTGCTTATTGGGAATGATGTGTTTCAGAGAAAGTAGAAAATCTACTTGGGGTGCATTCTTCTAGCTTTTCATCATTCTAGAACTTATTATGTCCTAAGAATGTTAGAACTCAATTGCTGATCTTTATGTATTCCCTTGTTGGATTGTTTTGTTGTATACACGAGGATCATGTATTCATATTGGTTTTGAAGCAATTCCGAGTAATCTTTGTGTGTGGTGTTTTATTTTAAACATGTCAAAATGTGTCCAGAGTAAAAAAGGAATGGCTATATTGTTTTGTAACTATAATAAGAAGCTACTGTCTATCTCCCAAAAAAACACACCAAACGACAGTGTTGCACTGTTCTTTTAAGAGTGCTCCCAAAACTCAAACACAAAACGCAAAACTCCCAAACAAAATCCCTTTCTCGGTCTCTCTAGAACCATCTCCCTCACCCTCTTTATCTCTCTCGTTTTCTTTTATGCTATAACTTATTATCCCTATTTTCTTTTATATTCATTGTTCGAGCTAAGCGTCTTCCTATGAGATCTCTTTTGTATTTTATCCTCGAGCGAACATTTTTTTTTTTCATTTATATTCGAGAAAATCATAATACATGCCTTTGCCGAATCGTGTATAACTAATCTAATACAATATGACCTTCATCCTATATGTAAATTTTCAAAATCCAATCTCTTAATTACCTGATGCCTTAGTATCCTTATCCTGAACAAACAAACATAAATAATACTATAATTACATCTTCAGAAAAAAGTCAGACTCAACACCTTGGCTTCATCTGCAAATATTCATTAAAAACTAAAAAAAGAAAGAATCATAAGATTTCCAATGGTTGAAATATTTGTCACTACATTCATCATTGTGCTATTCGAGAAGACGGCATCTGCTCGGTCAACCTGGTTGATGTGTATTACCTGCATACCAGAATCCTTACTAAATCAATTATACCAAAATATCCATAGAAAACATAAGAATGAGAATAAAGTGTAATGTAAGAATCTACAATTAAAAAGGTTTGTTACCAAATAAAGTCCCCCTTTTTGAAACCAAATGTTCATTATTGCAGCAAATGTAAGTTTTACGTATTAAGACCAGGAAAACTCACTCAGGGTCGAGGTATCCAGGAGTACCAGCAGCTGCTGTAGAAATATGGGTACTGCTATCTGTGGGAAAAGCTTTGGACAACCCAAAGTCTGCTAGTTTTGCTTGAAATGTTTCATTCAGTAAGATGATGTGTGCTTGCTGGTGCAGGACAGAAACAGATAAAAATAGTTAAGGGCATACCTACAAATGCACGTCCCAGATATTTAACTAAAAAAGCCAATTCAGAGGTGTGACTGCCCCGCCAAGAAGATATTATGCAACCTCATGGCTGCAAGCTTACGAAGCTCGCCCTGCCATGCTGCAAACGATCTAAATTTTAGAGAGGGGTCTGTGAGAGATAAGAAGACCAGTCAGGTATTTATTGCAATCGCTTTCTCATTAATGATCACCTAGCAAACGAAACACATAAATCCATGAGAGATTATGAATTAAAATAAATAATTTAGTCACCTCAGCTTATAACAGACAAATGTCAACATAGCTGGGAACTCTTACCTCCCCCTCAAATCCCTTTTGCTATTTATACGGTCTGCTCCAGACGTATCGCTACCCCGTTGAAATAACAAAAGGAATTCGAGGGAAGATAAGATCAAGCAGTTGTGTTGAACATTGTGTGTCAATATTAGCAAATGAAGAGTACACGGTATTCTTTATTTACCAATATTGACACTCGATGTTCCATATCTGTGATAGAAAATATGTTATTGCATACTTTCAGTTCAGTTCCACAAAAGATCCTGATCAACAATAGGCTGCAGTTCTCTAAGAAAGATGGGAAACAAAAGAGGATGATGCGAAAAAGTAATCTGCACCAAATTATTTGTCACAACATTCTCTTCAGTTTCGCATCTTTCTTTGGTGAAATGCACTCTACCGATGATTAGAGCCTTTTGTGCGACTGAATCTGGCAACATGTATAAAACAATTTCAGATGCTCTAAAAATGTACACCAATCAGATAAGCAGATAACTAATGTAAACCATCAAAAAGATCAAGGCATTTAATTTTAAAAAGAAGTTGTGACTCTTAACAAATCAGATACATGATAAATATTTACATGTAAAAAAGGGAAAGAAAGAGAAAATGAAAAAAAGAAAATGGATCATTACACATATTACTTTGTAGATGGATGGTTTAAGCTCGTAAATCACTGGAAGTAAAAAAAAAGGACTTTAGTAGTGTTAAAGGCCTTTTTTTAAACTGTAGTATGTTGTGTTTGTAGTTGTGTCTAGGTAAATAATTTTAATTTATACCTCTAGCAATTTAATTTTTCTATTTCTAATCTTTCAGTTTTTAGACAATTTTTTTTCTTTTTTTTTCTTTTGTTGTTACATGTAAACCCTAAAAGATTACTAGCTTTCAAATGTTGATCAATAAAGTAATGTGCGCTCAGTAATCATTCAACAATATAAGAATTTAAGCTTTGATTCAAGTTTTCTAAATTTTATCAAAATGACACTGTCTTTTTCTAATAATACATACCTACATATAGCATTGTCAATCTGGTTTTATTTTATTATTATTATTTATTTTTATTTTATTTTAAATCATTGAAACAACGCCGTCTGGTATAACTTAACCCGACCCAATGACCATTTTATTTTTTGGCCCACTGATTTTGCCGAATCAACTAAGTAAAGGAACCACCTTAGATTTTCTTCTAGGTCCGCCACTGAGATGGTTACTTTGATGATTGTGGTCTTTCTCCAGCCCAACTAAAGGCTGCTGACATTCATGACATCATACTTTGATAGGTTGTTCTTTTGTTTTGCATAGATTTTGATGTGTCTTAGTTTATGCTAGTTCAGGCTTGGTAGTTTAGTTGTTTGTAGCTAGCTGATCGTTTGTCGCGTGTCATAAATAATCTTGTGGTTGTTTAAGCGGTTGTTTGAGGTTAATGTGGTACTTCAACCACATTCTATTGTACTTAACTATTTTTTTGAGTAATATATTTTACCGGGTGGATGACCATTTACCTAAAATTTACTTTTGGTTCTTTTATAAGATGAAACTCATCCTAAAAATACATTAAATGTTCTTTTATATAAGAGTTGCATTAAATGTACAGTTACAAACACTAAAATCTGATAATTGTTATTTCAAATCTCAACAAACAAATATCAGTTTCATATAATCGACCCTGCATATTTTTTCTTGTTATCTTGTTTGTAAAAACTTCTTACGCAACTTTTGTTGATGCAGGAATGGAAACAACACAACAACCATCAGCATTTATGAGGATGTGCCACGTGTAACTATATTAACTCGTACTACTTTAAAGGTTAATATGTAATTTGCAAAGTTAGATATATGGATCATGGATGGTTACATAGTTAATGGGCCATGACCTAAAAACTCAAAAGAAATTCACCCAGAGAAAAAAATGGGGTCACTTTACAAGCTAGATATATGGATCAGGCCTTGTAACTTGAATGCTTGTTGTCCTAAACAGTGGTGATTCATGTGTATCTTTGATGGTCTGGAGTAGAATTGAAGTTTTTGCATTATGAATACCACTTGTTTTGGATAATTTTAGCGTTCATAAGGTAGGTTCCTTATTATGGAGGGTAACTGATCTAAGAGGGGGGTGTAAGTAGAATGGAATTGAGAGTTGTGAAAGATGAAAGTTCATGGTCCATTCTTTACATCCCCACAGGAGGTAATGGTTGGCCTCCCTTAAGGTGTGTGTTCTCATATGTGTGAAGTCATTCATAGAGATGGAAATGTAACACATCTAGTATAGCCATAGGGGTTATGGGTACCTAACGATGGCATACACCTTTTCTCACCTTGATCATTGTGGTTGCAGGTTGAATGGATTTGATGAGAAGGTGGAATGGAAATATAGTTAGATGGTAGGTGCAATCAAAGGTGAATCAAGTGCTGAATTTTATGACTGGATGAAGAAGGGAAGATTCTATGCAGTTAGCTCTGTTATGCCCTGTTTGCTAGAGATTAGATAAGTTACATATAGGATGTAGCAGTACCAGATATCGGATGAATAAGATTTTTTTTTTTTTTTTTTTTTTTAATTTTTTTTTGGTTACTGAACTGGGGCATGTCCATTTCAATTCTATGTTATTCAAGTATTGTACTATATTTGGAGATTAATATAATTCACCTTTGACACTAAAAAAAATAAAAAATAAATAAAAAATCTGGACTTCCCCATCATAAAAGTTAATGTTTTAAAACCTGGTTTTTTAGTTGACTTAATTCAACGTTTCTTGTGACTGTGAAGGTCTCTCTTTTTCTATCACTCGCACTTTTGCACTTGCCGGAGGTCTCCTGGAAGCAGTCTCTCTACTCCCAGTTTTGCTGGGGTAGAGGTAGGATCTGCCTACATTCTACCTCCCCATACCCCGCTTCCGCGGGATTGGGTATTGTTGTTGTTGTTGTGTTAACTGTTTTGGAAAAGACTCATGACCAACATATTTTTCACCTTTTCAGGCATTCAAGAGTCTGTCCATCTTTTTCTACAGTAGTTTTTTTCTATTTCATGTGAAACTTGAGAACACATAGTAATGAGACCTTGTGGAACTTTCATTTGGGCAAACTGGCCCTGAAGATATCATCTTATAAGAACTGATGTCAAGAACACCACTGCACTAACTTGCATTAACTGGATGAGATATTGAGGTGATTTTATCATACGTGAGCAACTATAAGATAAATGATCCAAGTTCATTGGCTTAAAATATAATAGCTTACAAGAAGACAGTAACATAAATGATCCACAAGAAGATACAGAGTAATATATAAATAACCTCCAAGGGCAAACACAATGCTAGTGCATGATTTTATTTTAGTTTACTCTGTTAGGTAATGGTGATTGTTTCACCCTATCATCTGAGATGATCATGGTTGTTCATATGAAACATTAACAAAAGGAATTAGTAAGTGACAGAGTAACTGGTCACATGGACTATACCCGTTTAATGGAGCACCAACTTGTGGGCCATTCAGCCTTCGTTGGTGGTGCTCCAGAGTTGACTATTATCTTACTACATCATGAGGTTGTGGTGTTGGATGAAGGGCACACCATATTGGGCACCAGATGAAGGGCACGTCACATTGGCCCCCAGATGAAGGGCACATCACACTGGTCGCCAGATGAAAGGCACACCAAATTGGCCGCCAAATGAAAGGCACGCCACATAGACCGCCGGATGAAGGGCGCTTCTAAAACTGGAAGGCGTGTCGAGATAAAAGGCACGCCACATTGAAGAAGAAAGACCAATAGTATAAATACAAAAAGAAAGACCAAGCTTGAAATGACCAAAATGCTCTCACGTGCAAGGCACGTGAGGGTTGTACCAACCATTGACTAATGAAAAAAAGTCAAAAGGACTATTAATGATGCAAAATGGAGATGTTAGGGATGGATGATAGACTTATTTTGAATTAGGGATTAACGATGTATACTGGGAACAAGTTTAAGGACGATAAGTGTAGTTTTGTCTAGATCTAATTAAAAATGGAAAGAGAAGTCAAGCCTCCATATCAAAGCAATGAACATGAAACTTAACACAACATATATCCGATTAAAAATGGAATTCGACTTCTCTCTGTTCATAGTTCTTATAGCATTAGGTGCAGTAGTTTAAGCCAAACTGCCACTTTAGCGTCACCGACCTTTTTCACTTCACTTTCACTCAAACATCCATAAACGCCCCCTCCTAGTAACTCAAGCCAAAAACCACTTTTGAGACTCACAATTCTATTTATTTTTCATTTTTCCAAACTAACTAATTTTTCATTCACTAAAATAAAAATAAAAATTACCTAAAAAATATAAATAAAAACCAAAAAATTACAAATAAATAAAAATTTATAAAAGCAAAACCAATACACATCACCAACCATCACCACTATAATATTTAAATACAAGGGCAATTGCATATATACCCAGTAAAACTTGCATATTTGCATATTTTCTCAAAATATGTTTAAACATCATTGTACATTATGTATTAAAAAAAACTTGTATTTTAAAAAAAATATGCAAATATACAAGTTTTATTTGGGGATACATGCAATTCCCCCTTAAATAAAAAACTAAACTCACTAAACAAGAATACCAACTCTATATGTTAAAATAAATAAAATAAAATAATAACAATAATAATAGTGCTTCTTCCTCCCCACCCATGTCGCGCACACACAAAAAACACACACTTCACATAGTCAAAAACTAGTCTTCCTCATTTCCACCACCACAATCAACACACACACTATAAAATCAAAAATCCCATTAAAATAAATAAATAAAACTCATTTGGCGCAAGCCAAAAACTTGGCGTGTAGTTTGGTGAAGGGTGTGCACGGTGCGGTGGCGATGGACAGCTCGGATGGGCGAGGGTTGCTCATGACTGTACCCCATGCTCTTATCATTGGTTATAAATCCGAAACAAGGACAATGGATTGTTATTTTTGTGTATTGGAGAAGAAAAAAAAGGAAAAAAAAAATAAAAAAATAAATAAATAAATAAATAAATAGATGTGACCACCTAGTGGGGGTGGGGGTTATGGATTTGCAGGTATGAGTAGTTTGATGACATGATTTATTTGGTTGTTGACTCATATGTGCCAGCTTTATAATTAAGCTGAGAAATAAGACAACCTCTAATTAATTTAAATACTTATTAGGCCATTTCCAAGAGTGTGGTCAAGAACATATCTAATTAATTCGAATACTTCGGCCATCCCTCAAGAGAGTTGGTTCAAAACATCTTTTTCGTGGAGCCAAAAACATGTATGAAGTGTTGATGAACAGGTTCATTGTAAAACAAAGAAGACTTCATGTAACAGACCTTCTAAACAACAATGAACAATATTAAATAAACAGTAGTTTCTGTAATAAACACAAAGCCACAACTTATACACAGGATGCGGACTGAATGTTAGACTGATGATAGCTTCAAATGAAATAGATATGCAACCTTTGAAAGTTTATTACAGTTGATGTTATACATCTAAACACATAAGGTAATAAGCAGTGAACACTACTGTATAAATGTAAAAAGTAGCAAGTAGAACCCAAACTATTAAGCTCTATTAAGCTGCATGGTGTATGGAAGTTGAAAGAGTGTATGAGATGCTAATGTTATACTAAGTGGCATGAAGTACTTATGCTCTAAAAAGTGGAATGATGATGCTTTGATGCACAGCTTGAGTTTCATATTCTTGACAGAAATTGAAAAAGGATTGGTTAGAAAAATTGCTTAAAAATGAGTTACAGAAACAAAGCATCGATTGAATATCTAAATTGTGACAGATCAATTGAAGAGTCATCCTAGAGCTTGAAGTCTTCGAAACATGCAAAGTTGTGAACTGAAAATACAAGGTTTAATGCGCAGTCTCATAGATCACTATAAAATATCAAAATGATGAATAATACATTGTACAATGTAAACTAAAAATGTTACACTACCCAGAAACTAAATAGCATAATAAGCCTACATGAACCAAAAGACCCCATACACACACCCAATTTAACATGAATCTTTTAAGTATAACTTACCTGAAACTTTTCACACCAAAAAACTGATGCATCAAAAGAGTATATCAGTGGAAATTGCATCGTTCCAACATAGGGTGGGTAAAATCAACATACTTTTCCCACAAAGGCTTATACTTCTCCATTGCAATCTTCAACCAAGGTTTCGAATTGCCATTAAAGTGCAACACGGCTCCATTTTCAATGACCTGCGGGTCAACATTCGTATATCCCAATCCTAAGACATGCCAGTTAGGATCTAAAGGCTCAGTCAACCCATAAAACGTAAGAAGGCCAGGTGGCAGTGTCCCAAGCTTCCACAATGTCCGGTCAACGTTCTTTTCTTGCCAATAATGGTAGATTCCAGTAACATTTCTTTTTCTCCACTCCACCAAATCAAAAACATTCATCCCAAAAGCCCAGCCGCAAGCATCAGGATCAAAATGTGATCTTATGAGCGGATGAGAGTAGTTCAAGTACTTATGGTATCTATGAAAAGTCTCCATACATGTTTCCACTGCACCATTGACATTACCTTTAAGATCTACTGTAAAAAGACCCGAAAGATCTTTTTGAACCACAACATCATCATCAAGAAACACGAGTTTCTTCAATGAAGGAAAAACTTCGGGTATGTAAAACCGTAAATGGTTCAACATAGATAAATACTTGGGGTTTCTGAATTTAATTGGAGTTTTACCACCATCGTTACTTCCAGAAAAGTAATAGTTTTGAGTGTCAGAATCTTGCAGCTGTTTAAGAACAGGGACGTAAGTGGCATTCAACCACTTGAAATCCTCGAACTTCTGAACATCAACAGTCACCCCACGAAAACTGTTCATTGTAAACCACGCCTTCATTGCAGCATAATTGACTTCATCAGTAACAAGATGGAAAACCAACTTATTAGGGTTCAATGAATTCGAAGCAGTCGAGTTTATCACAACCGATGTAGCAAGAATGTTGTCTGAGAACACACAGAAATGGTATAAATTGTTGTCTTTCAGTTTCATACTGTTTTGAACGTTTCTGATAACCTTCTTCTGTATATCTGAATTTTTGAACCATTCAGTAGTCAAACGGACACCAAGACAGTATAGGCTTTTTGGGACTTCTTCAGCAGCTATTTGCCCATACTTGTTACTTTTGTCAGTTACAGAACTCATTTGTTCTTCAAGATCTTGGATTCTAGCTTTGAGTCTCATGATCATGGTTGAGCTATCATAGTGGAGCTGTTGGGCTTGGAAAAGTAAGAGAGCCATGTCTCTAACAGCAGTTTCTGATTCTCTAAGTGTCAATGGAGATCGCCTCAAGGCAGCATTTGATAGAAGGATCTGCGAGTTACGAATCTGAGCACTCAGTTCCCAAGCAAATTGAAGGTTGTTGCTTTCTTTTGCAATCACGACAAATGCCTTTGCCAGCGATATTTGATCATTGAGTTGTCTCGTGATTGAGTCGGGATTCAGCATTTCTGCTGTTACGTTAAGCCCCTCTATGATTTTATCGCGCCCATAAGAATTCTGCATAGCACAAATCAGCGAATAAAGTTATTTAATTTTGAACAATATTATATAACCAATAGGGTAAAGGCTATTTTGATATATTCTGTCGTTATTAGGTTGGTGCAAGAATCTTTGACCTCCTCAACTTTTTCATAGGTTAAGGATTTAAAGCAATAACTGAAACATCAATTTGTGCAATTAATGGATAGCACTTCAGTCGTGCGGTTTCACTTAACTTCTCTTTTTATATCTCCATATTCATCATATACATGATCATGAATAAAGCAATACAAAAGATATAACTCACAACTAATCTCCCTCTATTTTCCCGTTATTTAGATTTCACTTTAACTTCTCTTAAAAACTGGAAAACAGGATTCACAAATATCTAATTGTTGTTACTTTTTCAATCCGTTGTTGTTCTCTGATCTAAATTTTTATTTGATTCAAGTTTTTACCTTAACCATTTTCTAACTGTTGTTACTTTTGCAATTCTTCTTCTAACACATATTTTCAAGTTTCTAAAGCTGCAAAACTCAAGACGTTTCAACAAATACACTATCCGAGAACTGTGTGAATACTAAATTAACCTAAAGCACAGTGATGCCTTGCAGGATGTTCTTGACATTTTCTTAAAGAATTATCCTTGTATAGAGGTTCTAGAGTCTCGACATTGTATCTGCAATTTTCATGACCTCATTTCCGTGAAACCTAGTTTTGGGGTAAAGTATGGGCACACCTAGTATAAGTAAAGTTATACAACCTAGAAAGAATTCGCAAGGTTTTACTTTCAACGCAATGCAAGAACTACAGAAATACTTCGTTTCATCAGTTTGGTTCTAGATTTGTACATATGCACATATGATATCTTCAATACTTCACAATCTTCGAGTAATGTTTTATCAATTTGTCACACCGGATAACAAGTTAGTCCATTCACAAGCATTCAGAATTCGCTTCTACAATACCAAACACTTTTACTAAACAAACATATACCAATAACAGCTACTATAATTTAGCGATCCTAAACGCGATCATTAGTTACATCATAACTTCAATTCCAACACAAATCCAACACAAATAACTAGACCTATGAAATCCTTCTATCAGAAACAATTATTACAAAACATAAATAAGTTAAAGCACAACATTAAAAGTTAAACAAAGTAGTATTACCTTAGAAAGCATAGATCTGGATCTAGGCTGAGTACCCTCACGACTCAACAAAACAATGAGCATAAAAACAACAAACCCACATAACAACAATAACGTTAACCAAAACACATTCGAATATCGTCGTCTCACTGGACGACGAATTTGCCTTCTCATTTTTTTTTTTTTATATAATTATTCACATTCAATATCAAAAGTGGTGTAATTAAATTGAGCTTATCTTATGATGTGGTTTGAGTGGCTGAAGCTGAAGTATGAGTTGTTGTTAATTGATGTGAAATTGGTGATTGTGAAATTAGGGTTTGTTTGTTTGATTATGTATTGGGGATTGACGTTACAGCACGATAATTGAGTTCGTATTATTATTCATGAGCAGTGGTCGACAGAGATCTGGTTTATTGTTGTTGGATTTATTATATACTTACGTAAATACTCCTTCATGTTTTCTCAAAAAAAAAAATTTTTCCACGCCGAAATTAAAATTTGTATTTTTATAAATTTGTTTGGCAAATAGGTTGTCGCTTATTATTGCAAAATTACAAAAAAATAACATAATTAAATGAGTTTTTTATATATTAAATATTTTTGTGAGTAAATAAGTAATTTATTTTTCAAAAGTCCGGGCTAAAGTTTTAGCCCCTTTTATAGGGCTAAAGTTTTTAGCCGACTTAGGTGTCGTTTGTTTTTTCAGAGCTTTTACCTCTTCATCTGCAAACCATGTCTGCATAAGAAAAGGTGCACATAAGCTCTTCATCTACAAGAAGAAGACCGTTTGTTTTTGTGCTATTGAAGTACTTCTTTCTTTTTTTCTTTTTTTCACTAGTATTTTTTGTGCTATTAAAATACTTTTTTTTTCCTTTCCTTTTTCTTTTTCACTAATTTTTTTACGTTTTCGTCCGTTTTTTTTACATTTTTATGTTTTTTACGTTTTCGACCGTTATTTTACGTTTTTTCTGTTTATTTACGACTTCGTCTGTTTTTTTACGTTTTCTTTCGTTTTTTTACGTTTTCGTCTGTTTTTTCTACGTTTTCGTCTTTTTTATACGTTTTCATCCGTTTTTTACGTTTTCATATGTTTTTTTACGTTTTCGTCTATTTTTTACGTTTTGGTACATGTTTCTACATTTTCGACCGTTTTTTATGTTTGTCTTTTCTAAATTTTTGCATATATTTTTTACATTTTCGTTTGTTTTTACGTTTTCGACCGCTTTTTTACGTTTTTGTCTGTTTTTATATGTTTTCGTCTGTTTTTTACGTATTCATCCATTTTTTTAACGTTTTTTACGTTTTCGACCTTTTTACTTTTATGTCAGTTTTTTTAGGTTTTCATCCGTTTTTTACGTTTTCATCTGTTCTTTACGTTTTGACCTTTTTTACATTTTCGTCCTTTTTTTACGTTTTCGTCTGTTTTTTACGTTCGTGTCTTTTTTTTACGTTTTCATCCGCTTTCATATGATTTTGTCTGTCTGTATATTTTTTACGTTATTGTACGTTTTCTTACGTAAGAAAACGTGAGAAGAAGGTCGAAAACGTAAAAAAAAAATAGACGAAAACCTAATTAAATACGAAAACGTGAAAAAGATATAAGAAAAAGTAAAAATCG
The DNA here is from genome assembly GCA_030686995.1 of Artemisia argyi. Taxonomy (NCBI): domain Eukaryota; kingdom Viridiplantae; phylum Streptophyta; class Magnoliopsida; order Asterales; family Asteraceae; genus Artemisia; species Artemisia argyi. The sequence continues at coordinate 159,096,114 of CM060697.1, read as the reverse complement.
GTTGAAAACGTAAAAAAACAGACGAAAACATAAAAAAATAAACAAAAACGTAAAAAATGGTCGAAAACGTAAAAAAAATACAAGAACAGATGAAAATATAAAAAAATGCAAAAAACGTAAAATAACGGACAAAAACGGACTAAAACGAATGAAAACGTAAAAAAGATGAAAACGTAAAAAAATAAGGCGAAAACGTAAAAAAAACGGACGAAAACGTAAAAAAAAATAGCGAAAACATAAAAAAGGGTTTTAAGTCAAAAACGTAAAAAAACGGACGAAAACTTTAAAAAAAATGTGAGAAAACGTAAAAAAATAGACGAAAACGTAAAAAAAAATAGCGAAAACATAAAAAAGGGTGAAAACTTAAAAAACGGGCGAAAACGTAAAAAAAAGGCGAAAACGTAAAAAAATCAGTCAAAAACGTAAAAAAAACGGACGAAAACTTTAAAAAAATGTGAGAAAACGTAAAAAGATAGACGAAAACGTAAAAAAATAAGCGAAAACGTAAAAAAAAGACAAAAACGTAAAAAAACGGGTGAAAACGTAAAAAAACGGACGAAAACGTAAAAAAACGGGCGAAAACGTAAAAAAAGACGAAAACGTAAAAATTCGGTCGAAAACGTAAAAAACTGTCGAAAACGTATAAAAACGGATGAGAAAGAGATGTAAGGTTTGTGAAAGAAGAGACAAGAAGTGAAAGAAGAGATAAAAAGTGAAAGATAATGTCTGAAATTTATAAGAGGAAAGAAGTGAAAAGAAGCACGTATGTCTCAAAAAAAAAACAAAAACCTCAGCCCTGCTGCAGACAAAAGAAGTGAAAAGAGGGAAAAAAATGCTTATTGTGAAAAAACAAACGACACCTTATTTTATAAACTCTTTCATAAGCCTCATGACAAACGAGACTTATTTTATTAGCCGACTTATTTTAAAAGCTCAAATCCCTATAAGCTTTTGCCAAACACAACCAAGATCGTTACCTTTCATTTCATTGTGACATCACCATTCAGTACATTATCACTTCTTTCATTTTTCACCCACAATAGTCATCATTCCTACCTAATTTTTTAACAAATTTAATAAAAAACTAACGGGAAATTGATGCATACTTTATAAAATTGTATTCATAAATAGGCGGATTCGCACTAAAATAAGTTTTATTCATCAATTAAACTAACGGGAAATTGATGCATACACCGGATTCGCACTAAAATAGGCGGCGACTAAACGATCATGAGCACCGTAATGATCTATTTATGGCATTTATCGTCAGTCGCAAACTTTGCGGTCTATTCTTAATAAACGACAACACTTTTCTAAAAAAAGGCCAAGTCCCTACTCGTAACTTCTTCTTCTTCCGATGACTCTGTGAAGAAGAACATTTCAGGATTCATTTGGATAATGAGGAATGATAACATTTTGTTTGAGTTGTGTATATATTGAGTAAATTATGTTTGAAGTTGTCTATAAAAAATAATGGGGTATGGGGGTATTTATATGTAAACAAAATGATATAGTTTTTTTTTTTTTTTAATAATAATAATAATAATAATAATAATAATAATAATAATAAAATAAATAAATACATGTAGCAGTTTGTGAGGTGGGGGCACAATTTGCAGATTGTCCGAGTGGCGAGGAGGGGCCAGTTCGTCCTTTTTTTTTTTTTTTTTTTGCCTCACACGTGACCGATGACACACACAACCCACAATAGGGTGGCGCGTGTCCTGGTCTACGAGAGGTGATGGGTCACGCCCATTGCACCTAGCCTAATATTTATTTTTTCGGTTGAGTTCAACTAACTTTAAAACATGTACAAATATCATCCGTAAAATTTATAAATTAATACTCCATCCGTCTTAAAATTATACTAGTACCCATTTTCATTTTAAGATGTTTTAAAATAATAGTTTTTTTCTTGTCTTAATCAATCAAAAAAAGTTTAAGGATGAGGATGATATTTAATTAGTTGAAGAGTTTAGTGGTTTCATTTTTTTTAAACAATATATTTTTTTATATGAAGATAATAATTTAAAGACAGATAGAGTAATATCGTATATGTACTTTCAAAATCATGCCTCACTTATTTTTAAGATACAAAAGTTCATTCCATCAAACATGCGTACATGCCACATCACTACATAATGCCTCACTTATTTTTAAGATACAAAAGTTCATGCCATCTAACATGTGTATATGCCACATCACTACATATTACTACGTATGTGTACATGTCACGTCACTACATGGCACTACAGGCCACATTGGATTTTGTTTCTTGTTTAGTATACAGTTAATTAATTGCTCCATGCCACTTGAAGTGTGTTTTTTTCTTCTTTTTTTTTTCATTGTGCTGAAAGCTTATTTATATACAGTATCAATGTAAAACTTATGAAAGAAATGTAATAACAGCGAAAATATACAGAAAATATACGGGTATGTGTTACAAAACAAACTGATGATAAACACAGCATATGAATAACAATTTAAGCAACAACAATATTAATATTATAACTAATTTAGCATGTGACTAGTCATGTCAGGTCATCTAAGATATAATATTGAACAAAATTTGAAAGTAAGTATACTACCGGAGTACTCCCTCCGTCCCACATTAAGTGTCCACTTACATCATGCACAAAGTTTTAGGAAATTCCACTAACTACACTCTCCACCAATCAAATATAATTTTTACCCACTAAAGTCTCATCTCATTGGTTGAAATAGAATCTGGACACTTAATTTGGGACAATTCAAGATTCTATTGTGGACACTTAAAATGGGACGGAGGTAGTATTTTTTTTTTTTTAAAGTTCACATATGATATGTGTATGTTTTTTTAAAGTATTTTTGCTATTATATAAAACTTAACCCTATTTTATTGGAGCAATTCAGTTCGTAAAGGGACGAGATTTTCTTTGGTGAGCATGGAAGACTGATCTTTAATTCACATGTATGCGATATAACTTTGAATATCGCATCGACCACTTTCGACCCTTTCCAAGATCATATCTAGATGTTTATTTAGTGCATGTGAACCTGAAACATTACTAGTAGGCTAGTAGCTGAATATTTTATGTTTAGATATGTTTGTTAAATTGACACACAAGAACACTTTAATAAAGACACGAATATTATTTTAAAGGTATTAGTGTAGAAGTGGTGCTAAAAGTGATTTTGGATAATATAAAACTGAAGCTCATGAGCCTTTAAAGTTAAAAAATCATTGGCAGTTTTAAAAGTTGTTGATCAATTGGGTTTTTAATGGGTAGAGATGAATCTGATTGAAAAAGTGGAAAGGATTCAAGAAGTTATGTGAACCAAAAAAGATTGAGCAAGTCTTAGGCTTCGAAGGGGCTAGTGAGTTGTGAAAGATGAAACTACTTTGAAACGCATAATTTTTATTTATTTACAGATCTATACGCTGTAAAGGAGGGAATCATTTGCGTCGTATAGCTTCTACACCGTATACAATAAAAGCCTCTACACCGTCTATAGATTCTGACCTGCACTTTTTCATTTTATGTAAATGATACGTTAAGTATCGATAGTTTGCACACTTCAAGCGTATGCGAGCTCCCTAAGAAGTTTAGAAGAAAGAAAAGTGAATTATTTTGACAAAACTATGATTTCCTGCATTCCTTGGTTCGGTATAAATAACAAATAAACACAATAACTTGTATCACAAGTTTATCACAGAATAACTTCCTAATACGACTCAATCATGACTAAAAATAAAGATAATCACATGGCATAATCCTTATGCCATACGGACTTGGATGTGGCCCTTTTGGGTCGTGGTTCAGCATCAGGCTCATTAGCCTCTTCATCAGGTTTAGACTCATCAGAATCATCCAGCTCAGGCTCTTCATCAGGCTCAGGCTCAATGGGCTCTAGCCTCTTCATCCGGCACGGACGTAACATTCCTCACATCTTCAGAAATCACCTTGTCCTCAAGGTGGTAAGTTGGATGAGCGGCTTGAAACTCAGTAAACCATTCCCATGTCGCTTCTTCTGGTGATCTACCAAACCATTGAACGAGAACTTGGCGAGTTGGCAATCCATTGCGTAACACTACCTGCGAATCACATATGCATAATGGTCGTTCCACTGGATGACCTTCAAATATCTCCTCAGGCAAATCTGCAATGTCACCAGGTTCGGTCCCTTCAAAAGGCTTAAGTAACGATACATGAAACACAGGATGTATCTTACTTGTAGAAGGCAGTGCAAGACAGTAAGCAACCTTTCCCACACGTTCCAGTACCTCAAATGGCCCATAATATCTCTTGGCTAACTTATTGGAAAACGTTTGGCTAAGGTTACTTGTCGATAGGGTTGTAGCTTAACAAACACCTTATCTCCTTGTTGAAACTCAACATCACGTCGACTTCGGTTGGCCTTCATTTCCATGCGATGCTTTGCAACCAATAAATTATGCCTAAGCTGCCATAACAACTCATCTCGTTCGGTCAATACTTCGTCAATGGCGGCAATTCTAGATGATCCTGGTGGATATGGAATAATTGTTGGAGGTAAACGCCCGTACAATGCTTGAAAAGGAGACATTTGGATGCTACTATGATAGCTAGTATTGTAACAATATTCAACCCAAGATAAGAACTTCACCCACTGCTGAGGTCGATCCGATACCATTGCACGAAGATATTGTTCAAGACCTCGATTGACAACTTCTGTTTGACCATCCGTCTGAGGGTGATAAGCCGTACTATGATTCAATTGAGTACCACTAGCCTTAAACAAGTGTTTCCAAAATTCACTAACAAATATAGGGTCACGATCAGACACGATAGTTCGGGGAAACCCATGATGTTTAACTACCATATCTACAAACAACTCCGCCACTTTCGAAGCATTAAAACTAGTCGGTAATGGCCCAAAGTGTGCATACTTGGAAAACCGATCCACCACCACAAAAATCGCTGTCAAACCTTTGAAACTTGGCAACCCAGTAATAAAATCCATTGAAACATCTTCCCACACCGCTGATGGCGTTGGTAACGGTTGTAACAGTCCTCCTGGAGCCTGCGTCATATTTTTGGTTTGTTGACACACAAGACATTTTTTAACATACTCTTTAAACGACTTGCGCATGCCCTTCCAATAAAATAAAGCGGATAATCCTACTAACATTTTCTTTATTCCCCCATGCCCGGCACTAGGCGTATCATGGAATTCAGACAACAACATAATCTTTAATTTGGATTCCACACCAATATAGTAACGATCCTGGTAAATTAATAAACCCTTCTCACGACGGAACCCTTCCACTTCGACCCCTTGATCAAGCTGATGATGTACCTGTTGTAACTCTTCCAACACGATATTCTCACCGGTCAATTCTGTCATTAATTCCACCAACGGCTGGCTCATAGCCATAAATGCCGTTGTTACACTTTCCTCATCTTCATACCTAGGCGACAAAGCATCAGCCACCTGATTTGATACTCCAGGTTTGTACTCGATAGAAAAATCAAATCACATCAATTTCCTGACATACTTTTGTTGTAATGGTGTTTGAATTACCTGTTGCATAAGCTCTTTTATACTCTTATGGTCCGTTCGAATTATAAACCGACGCCCGATCAAGTATTGTCTCCACTTGTAAACAGCTTCCACAATAGTGAACAACTCTTTTTGATAGGTTGCTGCAAAACGCATGCGAGGACTCAACTTGCGGCTAAAAAAACTAATGGGTTGCCCTTTTTGTAATAACACGGCTCCAATGCCATTGTCCGATGCATCAGCCTCAACAATAAATGTGTCATCAAAATCAGGAAGTAACAAAATAGGCGCATGAGAAAGCTGATGCTTGAGAGCATCAAAAGCCATTTCTTCCACTATTCCCCATTTAAAACCGTCCTTTTGCAACAGAGTAGACAATGGCGCTGCTATAGAAGCATAGTCTTTAATAAACAGCCGATAATACCCCGCAAGACCTAAGAAACCCCTTACCTGTCTTTGTGTTTTAGGTACGGGCCATTCCACTATCGTGGCCACCTTTTTTGGATCCACCTCAACCCCACATCCAGAAATAATGTGCCCCAAGTATTCAAGTGTCGTGGCACCAAACACACACTTCGAACGTTTAACATAAAATTGATGGTCCTTTAAACATTGAAACACACATTGCAAATGTTCTAAATGTGCCGTAAGAGTACCACTATAAATCAATATGTCATCGAAAAACACAATCACAAATTTTCGCAAATATGGATAGAATAACCTATTGATGGTAGCCTGAAAGGTCGACGGCGCATTGGTGAGACCAAACGGCATTACCAAAAACTCATAATGACCGTCATGTGTACGAAAAGCTGTTTTGTAAACATCCCGTTCATTCACCCCGATTTGATGATACCTAGCCCGTAAATCAAGCTTGGTAAATATATTCGCACCCCCTAACTCATCAAACATTTCCTCAGCCGTCGGGATTGGAAACTTATCCTTTATTGTCACCGCATTCAATGCCCGATAATCCACACAAAAATGATAACTACCATCCTTCTTCTTAACTAACAAGACAGGAGATGAAAAAGGACTATGACTATAACGAATGATTCCCTGATTTAGCATTTCATTAACCAACTTTTCCATCTCACCTTTTTGGTAATGAGGGTAGCGATAAGGTCTAACATTCACTGGTTTAGTACTAGGATATAGGTGAATATGATGATCAATATGACGATGTGGAGGTAAATCAGCGGGTACCTGAAAAAGCGACTCAAACTGCACCAATAGTTGTTCGATCTCAGGAGGTGTTGTGGTGTCTACCACCTGTGCACTCTCGGAACCTTCATCTTGTACCATAACGTTATGTAACTCGTATACTCCATAAACCTCGTCTGTATCCAACAACGCCTGCATACGATGGAAACTAATATGTTTCAGGTGCAACGATGCGTCCCCTTGTAATGTATACGACGTACCAGCAATTGTGAATTCCATTGACTGATGGGCATAATCATGAGTCACTTTACCCAACATCTGTAGCCATTGTATGCCTAACACAACATCTGGTCCTTTCATAGGAAGGACATACAAATCAAACTCCATCGAAAACCCCTGCATCTGGAGCATAACTTTAGAGCAAATGTTTTCACACAATAATGTCTCCCCACTCCCGATGTAACCTTAAAAGGTTTGGTTGTCGTAATGGGAAGCTTCATCCGTTTGGCAACGCCTGGTTGAATAAAGTTATGGGTACTCCCATTGTCAATAAGCACATGAACACTATCGGTATTAATCGTGCCCCAAAGTTGGAGGGATCGAGGACTCCCATGTCCAACTAATGAATTTAGCATGGAAATATCTCCGGTCTCCATAGTCTCCTCAGTCGCTCCTAATGTCACCGGTGCCTCGACATCCTCGTCATCCGCCATAAGCAATAAGAATTTGCCCGGACACTTATGACCACGCACCCATTTATTATCGCAGTTAAAACATAAACCTTTACTCATACGCTCTTGTCGTTCAGCGGGCGATATCCACTTAATTGGAAGGGGTGTTGTTCCAGAAGCAACCCCAACTGGAGTAGGTGTCGGCAATAGAGGTGGCTTAGGGTTCTCAACTCGTGGAGTCACAAAACGAGTAGCCGACTTGGGTTGCGTTTGAGAAACACCGGTAACAGCCGACCCACTGGAAATTGCCTTGATCCCTTGATTGTCCAAACGTACCTCAGTAACACGTGCCAAAGAAAAGGCATCACCAAGAGTCGTTGGTTTGGACACCAACAATTCCCGCTGTAATGAGGGTTTAAGCCCCGAAATATAAAACGAAATCAACAATTTTTCAGGAATATCTGTCACCCTATTCATAAGTTTTTCAAAGTCACTTTGGTATTGTGCCACGGTTCCCAGTTGCAATAGTTTAGACAACGCTCCCTGCGGATCCTCATACTTACAAGGACCAAACCGATTGCGAACACTTTCCAAAAAACCGTCCCAGTTGGTAATCAAATTATTGCGTGACAACCACCGAAACCATTCGGCAGCGTCTCCTTCGAGGTTAAAACCTACGACCTTGAGTCGTTGGTCATTCGCTATTCCTAGAAGATCAAAGTATTCATGGATAGCAAAAATCCAACTTTCAGGATCCTTTCCATTAAATTTAGGAACCTCCAAGCGCATGGATCATGGTAACCCAGCATCACCACCACCTGCTCCCTGTCGATTAAGCCCTAAATTTTTAATTGCCTGTAACTCCACATGTAACGTAGCAAGTTGCGCGTTTAGCTTTGCATAGATTGCATCCGATTGATCCTTCAATAACCCACGTACAGCTGCTTCGTCCATCTCTCAATGAAAGCACCAATTGATATGTTAAGTATCGATAGTTTGCACACTTCAAGCGTATGCGAGCTCCCTAAGAAGTTTAGAAGAAAGAAAAGTGAATTATTTTGACAAAACTATTATTTCCTGCATTCCTTGGTTCGGTATAAATAACAAATAAACACAATAACTTATATCACAAGTTTATCACAGAATAACTTCCTAATACGACTCAATCATGGCTAAAAATAAAGATAATCACATGGCATAATCCTTATGCCATACAGGCTTGGATGTGGCCCTTTTGGGTCGTGGTTCAGCATCATGCTCATTAGCCTCTTCATCATGTTTAGACTCATCAGAATCATCCAGCTCAGGCTCTTCATCAGGCTCAGGCTCAGGCTCAATGGGCTCATTAGCCTCTTCATTTGGCACGGACGTAACAGTAAACTTACCTTATATAGTTCGATAAGCCCACAAATCTTGATAACATACTTCATTTATCATAAACATAATGTCTAAATACATATCTCGTTTACAATGCGCGTAAGCGATACTTTCGTAGAGTACAGGTGTTAACCAAAACACTCCTTTTTTTATCTATAAACTTGAAATGTACACAAGGAATTCGAAATTAATAAACATTAGATGGTGATGAGAAGCTCGTTACCCTGACCTACGACCTACACCATTTGACCCGATACATGCCCCATATCATAACATTACTTGGCTTCATGAATTATCTACATTGAAATGTAAACATAGCAACGTAAGCACAAAGCTTAGTAGTAAAGCAGAGCTATAATAATTTGAAACTGGATTTTGATTATAACCATCGTAAATTGATAACTGAGCTATACCAAACTGAAATAATATCTGAATGGTATTTCTGTCTAAAGTGAGAATGAAGTCTAATCTTACTATCATGAGCTAATAACTGAAGCCATATTTGAATAGTATTTCTGTCTGAACTGAGACTGAGTTCTAATCATTCTATAATGAGATAATAACTAAGCTAATACTAAACTGAAACTATATCTGAATGGTACTGAATCATATTTCTAGACTATATAAAACAGATTATTGGGTTGACTTCCACCGAATATATCGGGAGCAACTATAGGTTTTGAGTTCTCATGTGTTTCCTTTACCCTCATGCACGGATTCATTCTCAGGTTTAACATGCTACATAGGATCACCCCTATGAGCCCCTAAACTACTAGGTGTAACACCCCCAATTCATGGTTGCAGCGGAATTCGAACTGGGTGTTACTTGACGGCACAATAGTCACAATAATAGAAAACGAACTCCAATTGAGTCGTTTTAAAAGATTTATCATTCAAATTATATAAATATCAGAGATTACAAAATGAGGTCCCAATTGGTTCCATGTTTACACATCACATTAAGTGAGTTTTTGAATGATAATAAAATTTATAGCCCTCTTGAGTATCCGTGCCCTTCCGTGCCATCCTTGATCGTCATGAACCTGAAATACATGCTTGAGAGGTCAACACAAAGGTTGAGTGATATTCATAGAGTTTGTTTAATGTTTGAACACAATGTGTTGGTAGTAAATCGTTGAACACAATAATCGTAGTGTTTGTAGTTAAATCGTTTGAACACAATAATCGTAGTGTGAGCTATAGACTCACATTCATAGTTTGGAAAACAAAACATGTAGGCTACGTTGTTATACGCCCGGAAAGGTTATTAATTCACTAAGCTTATGACACCAAAACGTTAACGTGTACCAATATCGATCGGCAGATTTATCCCGGTAGGTACTTTGCCGTCATACCTAATGTCTCAAATATTAATGCATTTGTTTGAACTTAGTCAAAACAAATGGGATTCGTCAATCCCAATAGGCCTATTCACAATATTCGCGCTCACTTGCAAGTAATCCTCGCAAGTGATTAAATGGTTCATAATAAGGGATCTTGGTTTGGCAAGGATGTTACTTAGTAATAATAAAACATGGTCGAATAGCATACAGTAGAAAGCATTGTGTTCGAGTAGAAAAATAATAGCATGTATTCCCCCAAAGGGTTTGTAAAACATTGAAGTAATGTAAAGTGGGGCTATGAACTCACCTTGAGTTAGATGATGTATAATGAGAATGATGGATATGCCGTAAGAACTTCTACGAGCAACCTAGAATAATCGTTGCAACTTAGGTTTGGAATAATGTCTAAGGAAACATAAACATGCCAATATATGTATGTCTTGCACTTAGTCCATGATGTGGTATGATGTATAGTGTATGTCTTTGAAAGTAATGATTCATGAAACATGTATGTCTTGTATATCGTTTACTACCGTTCGGGCCGACATAATTCAGAAGTCATGTTAGTAAGCGTTCGAGGAGCCAGGACACTTTAACTCGTAAATCCACAACTCAACTCGACGGCTTACATAATGAACTCCTCACATGAGGCTCCCTACTATTGTAGTAGTTGATGAAATATATAGATATAAGTTTTGATCCGAAAAGTTACATGTCCGATACTTGAATAAACTTAGGAAAGTTTATTTGTACATGAAGATTGTTATTAGGGGTAGTTTTATAAGTCTTGTATGACCATTTTTCTCTTTGTAATATCTCATGGTTCCTTTTAAGTGAAGTAGATCCAAATTGCTTGTTCAAGTTCTCGCCAATTCCTTGTTTCATGTTTTCGCCTAAGTAAGCTTGTATGGTCATTTCGTCATGGCCTTGCCATGACCTTTGGTCATTGTTCCATGGTCTTGAGACTCAACCTTGGCTCTAGCCATGGTTGTGGTCTTGATTCTAGGTCATAAGACCCCTTTGGTCTTCATAAACCATAACTTATATGTAATGACTTTGGTCTAAAAATGGGCTGTTAAGAATTTGAAGAATTTATCACGCAAAAAGCGTTTTCAGGGCTCGAGCTTCTTTATTCCTGAACAAAAACGTCGTTCCGGACAACTTTCGTGTTTTAACTTTTTGATGAATCGGACCAGAAGTTAGACTTTCAAAATCAAAATTTGATCAGAATGTTATTTAGGCAGTTTTGCCGGAAATCTTTGGTAACTTCAAATGGGCGTAACTTTTGACTCGTATACTCGTTTTGGGTGGTTCAAGTTGCTACGGTTTCCTTGTTAAGTCCTCTACTGTAATATGTAATGATCAAATATCATATTTTTACCATTTTGATCAGGTCTTACCAAGAAAGTCACTAGTTTGCTTGTTATAGTAACTTGTCTTATCAATCATGTACAATAACTTGTTTTACTCACTTTTATACATCATGGACATGAATACAAGACATAATATAGCATGAATAATATGTAAATAACATGAACATGATTATTTAACAAGAATCATGTTAGGGTTTGGCTTACAACTTTTGGCTTTCAAAGATGAAAGGAAGTTAACATGTAAAGATAGGACTTTGATAGACTTGCTTCAACCCTTTTTCACTTTCATGCAATCTTTCTACCCTTGTAATCTTGAAAGATGGATGATGAAGGTTGAGGTGAATTGAGTGGATTTAAACTCAAGAGAAATCACCAAAGTTCTAAAGATTTGAAGTAGTTTTGATGAATCAAAACTAAACTAGGGTTTATGTATGGATATTGCACTTGATTTCTTGGATGGAACTTGAAGTAAACTAGTAAAATGAAGTGTGTTGTGTGTGTGGGTCGTTCAAATGGCCAAGGAGGGGAAGGAGGGGTATTTATATGCTAATGAGGAGGTTACAATGTTGACTTGTCAACACTTGGAGGCCAAGGTTAACACATGTTCACATCTTAAGGCTTAAAGCATGGGATTAAGCCACCTAGGGGCTGAATCCCCCCCCCCCTAAGTCGGTTCATATGCTTGGGGAACAAGGTGTGGACTTTTGATGATATTATCCTACTTATGTGATTAGTTTTGGCTCCGTAAAATGCAAACCGTAAGTTGTTACGTCACAAAACGTAAAACCGGGTATCGTAAAAATACGAAACTTGGAGGAATGATTAAACTTGTCAAAATACTCCATAATAAAATATAAAATGAGTGGTAGGTTCCATTTGGGTGGTAAAACCCTGCTAAAAACTGGAAACACGGGTCTAAAACGCGTAATACGTAAAATGTACGAATATTGCGTAAAATTGAGAAAAGTAAAATGTTACTTTTCTAATAGGATATAAATGATTTAAAATGACTTGTAATGTCTAGACTGGGCTCAGTCTAGTGTCGGTTGGTATTAAATGTCCTTTAGACATCAAACCGTAAGCCTAAAAATCAAGGAATGACTTATAATGTCAAGGAATGATTTTTGGTCAAAGGAGGAGGGAAAAATATGTTGACTTTTTCTAATAAGTTGAAAACTCAAATTGTCTTAGAAACGCGGTGCAGGTATAGGCTAAGGTTACGGCTGAGTAAAAACGCTTAAAAACTGAAAATTTCAGTTTTTCACGGCCGAGGCTTATTTTGGTCATGTTTTTCTCAGTCATGATTTATTCTCAAATAAATCATGAGTGTGTCAAACATTTTTCCGATGTGGGGTCACCTGACGGGGTCGAATTTCGTTGTGCGTAGAATTTCTGAATGTCGTTTTACCCTAAAACGTGTAATTCCTTAATAACTTTCACGAAAGTGAGCTTATGAAAGTTAAACTTTTAATTTGCCATGGAAATGTTTTATCACTCGAGAATATCAAATAAAAATCAACTTTCGGGAAAGTTTCGGGAAAAATGAATAGTAAAAGTGAATAGTGAAATTTTCCGGGAAAAGTAATTAACCTGAAAATGCGAATTGTTACAGTCCCTACCCCTTACGGGGAACTTCGTCCCGAAGTTCTGTGTGTGTTATATGTTGGAGTGGTGTCGATGAACAGGTGTGGTTACTTATGAGGACTAGAGTCTGGGATTACCGGTAATGTAGTTTGATTTGTCGTTTCAGTGTATGGTGTAGGATGAGGCTTACTTTTATGTAGGAAAGGTATGGTAATAGTCGAATATCAAAGGAAATTGATATAGCAGTCGAATATTAATAGGAATTGATATAGTAGTTGAATATCAAAATAGAACTTGGTATAGTTGTCAAGTATCAATAGCAATTGATATAGGAATCGAATAATGGATTAAGTGTTGATCATGTGGTTGGACCAAGTCCTGTTTGAATTGTTCGGCTGCCCATGCATATGGCTACATGGCTTCACAATGAGTTCGGTATGACTGCCCATGCATATGGCTATATGGCTTCGCAATGAGTTTGGTACGACTACACATGCATATGGCTATATGGTTTCGTAATGAGTTTGTTTGCACTATCAAAATGTAAATCTCGTACTAATGGAAATGGGGATAGTTGTTGCAATCATAGCCTAGTAGGTAATCTGTTGTTGTACCTAGTATTTATTGACTTCATACTTATGTTATTTCGGATATAAATAAGCCCACTTGTTTATAATTCTTTATTTACATAGAGAGGCATCCCAAACAATGTAACTAAAGGAATATAAACTTATGGTTTGATGATTTATAATTTCTTTATTTAAATGAAAAGGCATCCCAATCCATTCAAATAAGGACATTATAAATCATCCTACTCAAGAATTCCCGACACAACATTCATACTTAGCCGGTGAGTTACAAGGTAGTGTATTACGAGATGATACTGGCGTTTCAAAAGTACAAGATGAATATTCAATCTTGTAAAGCTGATGAGGGTACTTGTGGTGTAACTAAGGATGATTTGAGCTTTAAAAGTGCATCAAGATCTGTTAATGAGCTTGTGTTTGTAACGGTTGGTAACCATGGAAGCAGCGGTTGTGAAGATAATGATGTGATATGTTGATGAACAAGAGTGCTTAGTATATGTTTAACATTAATACTCTTAGGTATAGATGTTGAGTTTGTTTTGAAAATCTTAAGAGATTTTAAAAGTTTATGATGGAATGGTATCCTTAGGACCTAAACAGGATAGTACTTCTACAGGATGAAGAGAAGAATTGATAACTATCCCAAGATAGTAGTTCGGATTATCTCATAAATGAAAATTTTCAAGAATGAATTTAGATCATACAAATAAGGTGTTAAGATCTTGCTGAGTGATAAGACACTATCGTGTCTCTAGATTGTTTTAATGTATTCTGGTGGTTTATCGTGTTCATGTAGGAAATCAACCTAAACATAACCCTAGTACAACTACTCTCAGTATTTAAAAATTTTAAGTCGAATATAGTTAGTCAGACTATATTCCACTGTCCCTAGGTTAAATATAGGTGACTAGTCTATATTTAGCCAAGGTTCGATAAAATTTTCAAATACCTAAATTAGGTATACTTTTGATATGTCCGTTGCTTTCGGGAAACTGTCCACTAAACAAAGGCGATGTCAAACCCTTCAATTGCAAGTCCCGGCCATACAAGACTTGTAACGTATGTTTTCACATTCCATCGCATAGAAGATAGTAAGGGTAGGTACGTATGGAAAGGAAGTTTTAAGTAGTTCTAAAATAGAACATACTTGGCCAGGATCACGAACTTTTAATAATGAAGGTTTCAGAAGAAAACTTTGATGAATGTAGAGCTGAACTTCAGCTTTTGTAGGTGTTGGATTTGTTTGTCCTTTAGAAATCTCATATTTCTTGTTTTGAAATCGATAGATTGTGACGGGTTTTTGATATCATAAGAAATGATATTGATGATGTGATGGAATAATTCTAGAGACCATTGCGCAAAACACAATGTCTCGGAAGTAGGTTAGACCATTGTGCAATTCACAATGTCTGGGAAGTAGGTTAGACCATTGTGTGACTCAAAACATTTGAGAAATGGTTAAGACCATTGTATAATACAATGTCTTGGAAAATGAATGAGACCATTGTATCTCACAATGTCTTGGAAAATGAATGAGACCATTGTATCTCACAATGTCTTGGAAAATGAATGAGACCATTGTATCTCACAATGTCTTGAAAAGTGAATGAGACCATTGTATCTCACAATGTCTTGAAAAATGAATGAGACCATTTTATCTCACAATGTCTTGAAAAATGAATGAGACCATTGTATCTCACAATGTCTTGAAAAATGAATGAGACCATTGTATCTCACAATGTCTTGAAAAATGAATGAGACCATTGTATCTCACAATGTCTTGAAAAATGAATGAGACCATTGTATCTCACAATGTCTTGGAAAATGAATGAGACCATTGTATCTCACAATGTCTTGAAAAATGAATGAGACCATTGTATCTCACAATGTCTTGAAAAATGAATGAGACCACTGTATCTCACAATGTCTTGGAAAATGAATGAGACCATTGTAATTAGTTACAATGTCTTGGACATATAATGTTGGAGTAGGAACATGATTGGGAGAGTGTGGCTGTGCCGAAATGCCTTAGAATAGGCATACGCAGATATGTTTAGTCCATTGTTTAGATAAACGATTGAAAATAAACCGAGTTTATATATCAATATTCTAATATGTTCATGTAGTATAGAATGCCTAGTGTGTATATATCAATATACTTATATGTTCATGTAGCATAAAATGCTTACGGGGAAATGCTCAATTATGTTAAGGGTACATATATCAATATGCAATTATGTTTGTGTAGCACAAAATGTCTACGGGGAAATGCTCAAAATGGGTATATATGAATATACTAATATGTTTGTGTAGCATAACATGCTTACTAAGTCCATAATCGTCTGGAGGATGGAAGACACGGAGAGCAGAAGGCTATAAAAATGCTTTTGTTTGTGAGTGTAGTTATAGTTTAGGTCTCAATTAGACCCGTTTCTCTATAACCATGGCTCTGGTACCAATCTGTAACACCCCCAATTCATGGTTGCAGCGGAATTCGAACTGGGTGTTACTTGACGGCACAATAGTCACAATAATAGAAAACGAACTCCAATTGAGTCGTTTTAAAAGATTTATCATTCAAATTATATAAATATCAGAGATTACAAAATGAGGTCCCAATTGGTTCCATGTTTACACATCACATTAAGTGAGTTTTTGAATGATAATAAAATTTATAGCCCTCTTGAGTATCCGTGCCCTTCCGTGCCATCCTTGATCGTCATGAACCTGAAATACATGCTTGAGAGGTCAACACAAAGGTTGAGTGATATTCATAGAGTTTGTTTAATGTTTGAACACAATGTGTTGGTAGTAAATCGTTGAACACAATAATCGTAGTGTTTGTAGTTAAATCGTTTGAACACAATAATCGTAGTGTGAGCTATAGACTCACATTCATAGTTTGGAAAACAAAACATGTAGGCTACGTTGTTATATGCCCGGAAAAGTTATTAATTCACTAAGCTTATGACACCAAAACGTTAACATGTACCAATATCGATCGGCAGATTTATCCCGGTAGGTACTTTGCCGTCATACCTAATGTCTCAAATATTAATGCATTTGTTTGAACTTAGTCAAAACAAATGGGATTCGTCAATCCCAATAGGCCTATTCACAATATTCGCACTCACTTGCAAGTAACCCTCGCAAGTGATTAAATGGTTCATAATAAGGGATCTTGGTTTGGCAAGGATGTTACTTAGTGATAATAAAACATGGTCGAATAGCATACAGTAGAAAGCATTGTGTTTGAGTAGAAAAATAATAGCATGTATTCCCCCCAAGGGTTTGTAAAACATTTAAGTAATGTAAAGTGGGGCTATGAACTCACCTTGAGTTAGATGATGTATAATGAGAATGATGGATATGCCGTAAGAACTTCTACGAGCAACCTAGAATAATCGTTGCAACTTAGGTTTGGAATAATGTCTAAGGAAACATAAACATGCCAATATATGTATGTCTTGCACTTAGTCCATGATGTGGTATGATGTATAGTGTATGTCTTTGAAAGTAATGATTCATGAAACATGTATGTCTTGTATATCGTTTACTACCGTTCGGGCCGACATAATTCAGAAGTCATGTTAGTAAGCGTTCGAGGAGCCAGGACACTTTAACTCGTAAATCCACAACTCAACTCGACGG
This sequence comes from Artemisia argyi, assembly GCA_030686995.1. NCBI lineage: Eukaryota > Viridiplantae > Streptophyta > Magnoliopsida > Asterales > Asteraceae > Artemisia > Artemisia argyi. Next base: position 159,078,841 of record CM060697.1, on the reverse strand, counting down.
CTTACATAATGAACTCCTCACATGAGGCTCCCTACTATTGTAGTAGTTGATGAAATATATAGATATAAGTTTTGATCCGAAAAGTTACATGTCCGATACTTGAATAAACTTAGGAAAGTTTATTTGTACATGAAGATTGTTATTAGGGGTAGTTTTATAAGTCTTGTATGACCATTTTTCTTTTTGTAATATCTCATGGTTCCTTTTAAGTGAAGTAGATCCAAATTGCTTGTTCAAGTTCTCGCCAATTCCTTGTTTCATGTTTTCGCCTAAGTAAGCTTGTATGGTCATTTCGTCATGGCCTTGCCATGACCTTTGGTCATTGTTCCATGGTCTTGAGACTCAACCTTGGCTCTAGCCATGGTTGTGGTCTTGATTCTAGGTCATAAGACCCCTTTGGTCTTCATAAACCATAACTTATATGTAATGACTTTGGTCTAAAAATGGGCTGTTAAGAATTTGAAGAATTTATCACTCAAAAAGCGTTTTCAGGGCTCGATCTTCTTTATTCCTGAATGAAAACGTCGTTCCGGACAACTTTCGTGTTTTAACTTTTTGATGAATCAGACCAGAAGTTGGACTTTCAAAATCAAAATTTGATCAGAATGCTATTTAGGCAGTTTTGCCGGAAATCTTTGGTAACTTCAAATGGGCGTAACTTTTGACTCGTATACTCGTTTTGGGTGGTTCAAGTTGCTACGGTTTCCTTGTTAAGTCCTCTACTGTAATATGTAATGATCAAATATCATATTTTTACCATTTTGATCAGGTCTTACCAAGAAAGTCACTAGTTTGCTTGTTATAGTAACTTGTCTTATCAATCATGTACAATAACTTGTTTTACTCACTTTTATACATCATGGACATGAATACAAGACATAATATAGCATGAATAATATGTAAATAACATGAACATGATTATTTAACAAGAATCATGTTAGGGTTTGGCTTACAACTTTTGGCTTTCAAAGATGAAAGGAAGTTAACATGTAAGGATAGGACTTTGATAGACTTGCTTCAACCCTTTTTCACTTTCATGCAATCTTTCTACCCTTGTAATCTTGAAAGATGGATGATGAAGGTTGAGGTGAATTGAGTGGATTTAAACTCAAGAGAAATCACCAAAGTTCTAAAGATTTGAAGTAGTTTTGATGAATCAAAACTAAACTAGGGTTTATGTATGGATATTGCACTTGATTTCTTGGATGGAACTTGAAGTAAACTAGTAAAATGAAGTGTGTTGTGTGTGTGGGTCGTTCAAATGGCCAAGGAGGGGAAGGAGGGGTATTTATATGCTAATGAGGAGGTTACAATGTTGACTTGTCAACACTTGGAGGCCAAGGTTAACACATGTTTACATCTTAAGGCTTAAAGCATGGGATTAAGCCACCTAGGGGCTGAATCCCCCCTAAGTCGGTTCATATGCTTGGGGAACAAGGTGTGGACTTTTGATGATATTATCCTACTTATGTGACTAGTTTTGGCTCCGTAAAATGCAAACCGTAAGTTGTTACGTCACAAAACGTAAAACCGGGTATCGTAAAAATACGAAACTTGAAGGAATGATTAAACTTGTCAAAATACTCCATAATAAAATATAAAATGAGTGGTAGGTTCCATTTGGGTGGTAAAACCCTGCTAAAAACTGGAAACACGGGTCTAAAACGCGTAATACGTAAAATGTACGAATATTGCGTAAAATTGAGAAAAGTAAAATGTTACTTTTCTAATAGGATATAAATGATTTAAAATGACTTGTAATGTCTAGACTGGGCTCAGTCTAGTGTCGGTTGGTATTAAATGTCCTTTAGACATCAAACCGTAAGCCTAAAAATCAAGGAATGACTTATAATGTCAAGGAATGATTTTTGGTCAAAGGAGGAGGGAAAAATATGTTGACTTTTTCTAATAAGTTGAAAACTTAAATTGTCTTAGAAACGCGGTGCAGGTATAGGCTAAGGTTACGGCTGAGTAAAAATGCTTAAAAACTGAAAATTTCAGTTTTTCACGGCCGAGGCTTATTTTGGTCATGTTTTTCTCAGTCATGATTTATTCTCAAATAAATCATGAGTGTGTCAAACATTTTTCCGATGTGGGGTCACCTGACGGGGTCGAATTTCGTTGTGCGTAGAATTTCTGAATGTCGTTTTACCCTAAAACGTGTAATTCCTTAATAACTTTCACGAAAGTGAGCTTATGAAAGTTAAACTTTTAATTTGCCATGGAAATGTTTTATCACTCGAGAATATCAAATAAAAATCAACTTTCGGGAAGAATGAATAGTAAAAGTGAATAGTGAAATTTTCCGGGAAAAGTAATTAACCTGAAAATGCGAATTGTTACACTAGGCGACATATCTTGTTATATATGCGCATCTGCTTTTCTATAGGAACCATGAACTCATGTTATACATGGCTACGACCGAACGATTCGATAGAAAATACTATCGTGTGGTTACAACTGACTATATCCGGAGCAATACTATCACGTGGCTACAACCGACTAGATCGGGAGCAAATACTATCACCTGGCTAAACTTGTTACGCTAAACATATCATGCTAAAAGTGCTAAACTAATATGCTACTCACCTAGTAGGTTCATGCTAGAGTTCCATGTTCATGCCTCTATACACATAACATACATATATACACTTTCATTATCACAATACTCAACTAACACATAACATCATTTTAAACACCTATGAATCGGCTAGCTTTTATTACTAATTACATAATTCTCATTTAACTTCTAACTAAACTAACTAAGCCTACTTCACTTGGTTCATACCATCAATCATTCTTATCATTTATAAACAACTAAGAACACTTTATAACTATGAAAACTAGATCATTAAAGCATAACATCAAACGCCTCAACTACCACATAACCATACCGTGAACTTGCATAAAATATCTAATAACATAATGAGTCATACTCAAGTCATCTATAACACCTAAATCATACAAAACCCCAATTCATCTTCATAACTCGTAACCTCATATAACTTGATCATCTTTAAACCACAAAATTATGATAAAAACACATATTAAACATAAACCACATAGAACTCCTAATTCACTTTCATGATTAATCATATAAAGCATTCAATTTCACGACTTACCTTGATTGGGGATTAGATTAAGGACTAGCTACAACCTTCTCTTGTGATTCTTGAATAACCTCTTAAGAATGATTTGTGATTACATCCATGATATCCCTCCAATCTTCAATGTGAAAAAACAAAAAAATGCCGACTCACCTCACACACGTATACACATGTAAAAATGAGAGGTAAAAATCTTTGTGAAATCTTTTGATATGTCCATGAGGGCAGTTTGGTCATTGCCTATACTTTCTCCATTTTGACACATTTAGTCCCTATGGTGAAACTACACTATAAGACAAGTCATATTTTGTTTACTTCCTTTACAATACAGATCCCAACTAACTTTAACATTAACTTTGTTAATGTGGAACTTTACTATTTAATCCACTAAAATAACAGAAGTATCGACTAAAATATTGGATATATCTTCTAATTTCTTATATTTTTTGAGGTGTTACATACTTTTCCCTAACAAAGCCCCTTGACAGATTATGGTGGAAATGGTTTCTTACTCTATGTGATCTTAAGGTAAAGGTGATGCATTTTGAGTTCTGCATTCCAAATTAGTTTTTATGTGAGGAGTGGAGTAAATACGCACAATCGTAATATGGTTTACTCTACTTTTTAAAGGTAATGTAGCCTTTGTTTTGAGATATCCATAGAGTATGAATGTGGTTATGGTAGATTTAATAACCATGGTGATGCCACCTTAGATTTTATGTCTGTCTTGTTTGTGAGGATGTACATTGCATATATGATTTGGAGTGGAAGTTGGTTTGGAAATGTAGTTATGGTTTGGTAAACTAGCTCTAAGTGATCTTGGTTTGCTAATGATGCCTTTAGTGTGTCAACAACTTAATTATTATTTGTGTACAAGGAATGGAGTAACCTACACACATGGTAATATGGTGTATTTTGAAACGCTCCTTTCCTACTTTGGCCAAAAAATTTATGCAAACGGAAACACCGGAAAAGACCTTCTATTAGTCTTTAAGGACTCTTTTATACTTCTTATAAAAACCAACTCTTAAAAGTATCTTTAGATGAAAAGAGACTCAATTACCTTTAAGAGGACGGGCGAAAAAGACCTTCTATTTCGTTTTCAGGTTACAAGTGAGCATAGGAGCAAAAGAGACGCGGATTTGGTAAAGTACTTATAAGATTATGCATTTTAGTATGCTTGAAGAAGTTACGGCGTAATTACACTCTCCATTTACGCCATAGCTAAAGATTTATACATGAAGACCAAGTCAACGCTTATTGAAGATTATGGCATAACTACCACAAGAGGTTACACCGTAACTATTTGAAGACTTAGAAGATTTTATGGCGAAGAAGGTTACACTGTAACCAACTCCTGAGGTTACAGCGTAGACGTTATACAAAATGGGGTTCAAGATATTTACGAGATTACAGTGTAGCTAAGTAAGAAGATTACAAGGTAGAAGATAACCATAGAAAGATTACGGCATAGCCATGAATCAAGGCCACGACGTAGTTGTTGCCGCCAAAGATTACGGTGTAACTAATAACCTAAGTTACGCCATAACCGTTATTAATGGATAAGATCGTCCGAATATTACACTAGCTATGGCGTAACCACAACTCAAGGTTACGTCGTAGCCTCGACGGGCCTATAAATACCATCCCTAATTTCTACATTTGACATATCTTCCACACCACAAAAAGTCAGGGAATGAAGGGAGGCTTTAGAAGGACGATCTACAGCAGCATACAGAGCATTTCGAAGAGAGAGATCACGACATAACATCTATAAGTTTTAGTGATTCATTTTTATATTACATTTATGATTCCATGTCTTTCATTTACATGCAAAACATTGAATCCGCTGCACTTTTTAATATGATCGGCTAAACACTTTTGGTGCTAGCCTAGTTATGATTCCTATATTGTGTTGATTACGTTTTTGTACTTTTATTATTGTTTCTAGTATGTGCATGCTTAGTTATTTGATAGATCCTATAGTTTCGGTAGTTTTGAAGGCCGGTTGTACATTACACTAGGAGAATTGACCATAGGACCCTAGTGTAGTATGTTGCAAGGGTTGGTAAGAATTGACCATAGGACTACCAATTCCTTGCGTGCAAATTGACTATAGGATCACCCTCCGGGTTGGATGAACATAAGAAGTTAGATGTGCGGTCTAAGATCCGAGAGGCCGAATCACACAAAGAATTAATCTAGCATGTAGTGGCGCTTAATGACTCAAACAAGTTTACCTATAAGCCTTGACAGCCATAAGGATCCAAACCTTTAGTGACCTGGACGGACTCTTGGGAGATAGGTTAGACGAATTGACTATACGAGTCTAGTGAATTTTATGCCCCACTTGAAGTAATAAGAAGTTTAATTAGAAACATAGTCATAGCAATGTAGGATGAACAACTAGGCTAGTACACTTTATCCCTACTGTATACAACTCATTTTACTTTCTGTATTTAATTTCTGTTCAATTAGTTTAATTAATCAAACAATCATAAAACCCTTTAAAATGTGACATAGACTTAAGTTATAATCTAGTTTCACATAGCTCTTGGGACGACCTCGGTTTTACCGAATACTACACTACACACGACTGGATACACTGCCCGTGAGTGCATAAGGTAGACCATAGGTAGACAAGTAACTTTATAAATATTAAAACCTAGTCAGAAATACTGCATCACTACAAAACGGTTAAACAACTAAATCGTAAGTGAAACGGTTAGTAAGTAAAATGACATTAACACGATATTATACATCATAAATCATATAAGCATCATTCACACTAATAGTAGTCCATAAGACTACTTTCCACAATCACTTACACATCACACTTAAAACACTTAACATCAATCATACAAAATCTTCACATACCTTATATGCATCATAATTATCTATCCACATCCTTGGCTAGTTTTGCCACACTAGCCTTAAACTATTCTTAATCCATGCTTACTAAACCAATGCCTCCTAAACCTTCATTATCATTTTCCACATAACACATATATGATATAATCAATATAATTTCATATCATAATCATTTTACTTACCTTAGCTCCAAAGCTAGTTTAGCAACAATTCACCATCATCTTCTTACTTGGCTCCTAATCCATAATTATCACAACATATTAACACATATAATTTACATAATAATCAAGGTGTCTTAACTAACCCATAATCATAACCAACCCCTCTTTATCATTATATGATCATTTCCCAAAATCACTAATATACACTTATCTCATTAAGTAATCTTAACCGATATTCATAAACACCTTAATTCTTGCTTTAGAATGGCAATTACTACCCAAAACCCAATTTGGATATCAAAAACCCTAACTCATCAATTCACAATTAACTTAAAACATAAAGATTACTTACTTAAAGGATCATTGCCATGGACTAACTATTGAATTTGGGACATAATTTCTTCATCGTCAAATGGTCTTCAAGATCAATTCCCTCCTTTTCTTCCTTCTAAACTGATACACAAACACACTCCTAGAACATTTTAGAAGTGTAGGAAATGTCTAGGATTTATCTTAATATCATTAGTTATAATCTTTGGACTATTGGCAATAGTAGTCCCTTAAGTCATTTCCTCTTATAAGTGTGACATATTAATCTTTCTAAAACCATTTGCATATTATATAAACTTATGGTTTGACTAACCAATCACGTAAAGTCTTTCAACTCATAAAGGTCATAGTCAAACTTACCCGATGACATTCTACTAATAAAATCCTTAAAAACCGGTTTTGGGGTGTTGCATGTTTGGCACAGTGAAGGAAATGTAGTCACAGTCCATGATATCCTTAGTTGCTTTTGGCAAATTAGGTGATTTAGTATTCTTTGTTAGGATACTATGGCTATCTATTAGTTTGATATGCTATAAGATGTATTTTCTTTTTATAGTGTAGATTGGTGGTGTTTGGGAATGTCAAGTGCCATCTATGTTACAGATTGTTCATATACATATTGTTTGGAGTAGTATATTTCACCTTTTCACTAATAAATAACTTACCAAGCACAAGCCTCTCCTATAAGCTTTAGTTTATGATTTCTAAAAGCTTTCATGGGCAAATTTGTCAAAGATTATGTTATAAGTTATTTTAGTTTATACTTTAAGCTTTCATAAACTTCTTTGATCACATACGAAGAAAACTCATGTTTAGTTATCTTCATTGACGTTACATGTTAATCCCATACCGAGTTAACCACATCTCAAAATGCATGAAACCTTGACTCTTTCATGATTTTAGATTACAAAGTTCTACGAGTGACCTAAGATGTAGTAGCTTATGAGATTGAAGTCACTTGAAGAGTCCCAAGCCTCACTGTCAAATCTTATGTCATCAATCACTTTAAACTAAATTTCTTTTAAGTTACTCCCCCTGTCCTAAAATAAGTGTCCAGTTTGACTTTGAAGTCTATCTTATTCAACTTTGACCTTAAATATTTTTATTTCTGATATATAATTCATTCGTATATTTTGCATCAAGCATTATATAACATAAATAAAAGTATTTAAGGTCAAAGTTGAACAATAAAGATTCCAAAAAGTCAAATGGACAATTATTTTGCAACTGAGGTAGTATAATGGATAATACTATAACTATTTTCAAGCTAGCTTAGTGGTAAGCAAAAGACAGAAAACGGATGAGGTTTTCATGTTCAGGTTATCCTAAGAGGGCGAGTCTCTGACCAAAATGTACGTAGCAGAAGAGAGGTATCCATATTACCGCATCTGACTCGTTCCCTAGGCATATACAAATGTTTACCTAGTGAGGTTGTACCCTAGATCTCGTGAGGGAGACTTGGTGCCTTAATGCCTTACCGGTGGGTCATTTGGTAGTGATTTTAAAGTGGCTTGACGATAAAGTGTCCCAAAATTCTCAAGAATACCAAATTTCAAACCTTGCCAGGTGAACATTTTCAAAGTCAATGAAAAGTTCGGAAACGACCACAAGAATAGCGATTTGACCGCCATTAGATCCAGAAGACTACTTCTCGAGTAACCCGAACAAGAATCCTTCTCTATTTACCAATTTACTGTTTTTGCAATAGCTAATCTTGTAGCTGTGATTAGTCTTTGTCACGAATTAATCTTCAGTCTTATATTTAATGATCCTTTGCTTAAAACAATATAAAAGAAACCCGACCTGAAGTATCTAACAAAGCTTAGGTCGCTTTTGGGCATGCTCTTCGAGATTTTTTTTTTTTTTGGAAAGATGCTCTTCGAGATTGAAATATGAGAATTATATAATATATATATAAAAGGCAGAAATGTGGGCTGCCCAATTTGTGGCTCAAATTGCATGAGTTACTATTTTAAGCACTGTTCATTGAAAAAAAAAAAAAAAAAAAAAAAAAAAAAAAAAAAAAAACGTGTGGTAAGCAATGTAGGAGGCACTGTTATTCCCACTATTCATCCTCCCCCCCACCCCATTTTCTTCCTGAATTTTCTTTCTTCCCACCACTGATAAATCTCATCCCCCCCCCCCCCCCACACACACACAGAATTACACAAACAAATCTATATATTACAATACATAAACTTTGTCCATAAGTTACAAAAAAAATATATACACAATAATCTGGAAATAAGTGTTAATTTATAAACAAAGTCTAAAAATAAACCAACAACTTCCAATGGCAGCAGCAGTTGGCGATGATCACCGGAGAGAGCTTGGCAGCGGCGGCCAAGATTTTGGCAGCGGTAGCACCGCTACAAAAAAATAATAATAATTAAAAAAAAAATAGATCAAAAAATAAAAAGGAATACGTATCTAAAAAAACTCACCCGAGTCACGGGGAGTTGACTCAGTGAGTCACCGAGTCGATGACAAGTCATGACCGAGTCATGTCTAAAACAACAGATCCACACGGTTTACGAGTTTCAAAACATTTTTACAAAAGATTTTAATTAAAAAACGGTTAAAATAAAAAGCTATCAAATTAGGGTTTCGAAAAAATTAAATAAATAGGAGAAGGGGCACATGAAGGGACTTACCGTCGAGAAAAGAGTATGATTTAATGTCGGTAATGATGGAGAGGGTGTCGTGGTGTCTCGGTGGTGGCGCGTGACGGTGATGTGGAGGGAGGCGAGAGCTAAAACGCACCAGAAATGATGGGAGTGTGCCGATCTATCGAATCGGCGAACAAAATAATTCACCGGAAAATATTCCGTTAGGCAGCGCCGGAAACTGCTGGTGGTCGGCCGGAATTTATGAAGATCCGGCGAGGGTTGTAGAGAGAGAAATAATTTGTTATGAGTGTGTGTTTTAATAAAATGAAATAAAATAAAAATATTTGAGTTTAAATATTAAATGAGTAGGGGTTAAAATGAAAATAGAAGATGTGGGGGTGGGAAATGTAAAATAAGCTTGGAGGGGGTGTTTCTGCCAATCTTGGCTAATCTTTTCACGAAATCGCTCCGGCTCATTCGACATAGCAAATGGACTCGAAAATTTACGAAATTTGCGTCATTGTTCCCGAAATCATTTTTGCAACAAAAAGGAGTATAAATATGCGTAACTTTAAAAAATTCAATATATTTAGCAAATGCGATACGTTTCAAGTTTTCTAAGTTGTGCTAATATATTTAGCAAATGCGATACGTTTCAAGTTTTCTAAGTTGTGCTGGTTTCTTCTAAACTTTAAAAATAGTTATTATCTTAATATCAGTATTGTTGCACTTTTTTTTAGATTAATGTGTTTAGAATTATGTTTCGACATTGTATACACACGCTCCACGACATTCCCACGCGTTTCTCCACGGCATTCTCGCAACAACGCGATGTCATTTCAAGTTTACATCAAACAAAAAATTCCGGGAGAAACGCGCATGTTTACTATTGTTCAAATCAATTAGAACCAAGTCACGCATACCAATCAAACAGGTTTTGAGAATGTGTTAGTATTTTGTGTGAAAACACATAAAAATGAAAAAAAAATACAATTAAATTGCCGTAAAACTCTCCCGTAGCAACGCGCGGGTTACCCCGCTCGTTATGTATATTTAACAGGAAACATGTCAGGTTATTTCCTATTGAATGTTTAACTTGCTTTATGAAGTACTATAAATGAGAGCCATTACACGGTGCAAGATTGATATGATCAATTATTTATGACATGTGATGTATGATTGAAGAAACTGATGGAGTAATAAAGTTGTATCATTTAAAACTGGAATTGGTACATGATGAAGTATCAAAAGTCATTAAAAGCTCTTTAATAATAGTAGCAAATATAAAAGGTAAGCTCTCAAATGTCTCATGCAATGGCATGTGACTAGCAACCATGACTCCTTTTTTTTTTTTTTTTTTTTTTTGTTTTTTTTGTTTTTTTTGTTGTCAAAAGTCAAATCAAAACATTGATTCTCCGTTACTCAATATAAAATCACGAGGTGGATCACCCGCGCGTTGCCGCGGGATGTTTTGCCAAAGAATGTAAAAAAAAAAAAAAAAAAAAAAAAAAATATATATATATTAACGGATGAACAGTAGAATGCACAGTAACTTAACGACCATTAGTACTGTACATTCTACTGTTCACTGTGAGGGGGATTACTGTAGCTTCGTGCTACTGTAGCTAAGCTACACTAAATCCTGATAAATGTTATATTTATATAAATTTCATGGGATTTGAGACACGTCCAAAAAAAGGACCACATTTAAGTCAGGCGTAGGCGGAAAGGAGCAAAATCAAATACACGACACGCTTCAAAAGCTCTAAAAGCAATCATCAAATCAAAAAGAAACTTCAAACTAAAATAACATTCACACAAAATACCATTCTCACAAAGGGTTGCACGTTATCTCAAAGGCTCAAAACATGTATAGAAAATGACCAATAGATTGGAGAAACTCTCTTTCGGTTCAAGCCATAAAATTTACTTGCACACAAAAGAAAATCTGTAAAAGAAGTTTTTCACGGTTCAGGCTATTTAATGACTAAATGGAAAGACAAAGAACTCCAATAAAATCTAAGTTACGTTGCAAGTATAATACTAGTAGGAAAGCTCTTTCAAAAAGATCGTTTAGGTCAAAAGAGCATCAACAAAAGTGCAACAAAAATTTCAACATCCCATTCTGTTTCAAAGTACTTAAAACCAAACATCTGATAGTTTTTGCTTGAGATGTGATGGCAAAATATTGATGAAATGAGATCAAATAACGATCAATGTTTTTAGCAGAAGAAAAGAATGTGATTTAATGGCCTCCTTGGTCAAGCTTTGGCGTTACTTGTGAAGTCAGTGCATGTTTGACAGCCGCAGTCAGAAAAACGACAGGTAGCACAACCAAAACAAACACAGGAAGTGCAACCTGTGCATGTAGAAGTGCGCGAACAGCCTCTGTATACTCTACGACTTGCTCTTTCCTCTTCGTCATGACAGGTTATTCTGAAACAGAGGGGTGAAACAGTGATGATTGTTAGTCTAGATTGCTATTTTAATTGAGCACACAAAAAATGTGTGGAATATAAATATAAAACACTTTAATTGTGTGCTGAAAATATGCTTTGTTATGACCTAACATCTCATACACAAAATAGCAGTTTGAGAAAAATAAAATGCGTGTGATCAAACTACTTTGTGCATGTCGTGTCAAGATATCTAACTATGGCAGTTACAATACACAAACAGATACAAGAGTGACATACACAAGCAATGCCATCTTATGTTATGCTAAGGAAAAGGAAGAATCCTAGTTTATAGAATTGCATATATGGTATCTGAAAAAGTTCTCAGCTGAGATGATGATATTGATTTAGGTTCACAAGATTTTTTCATTATATACTAGTAATAGATATTTTAGATGCTTGACAATTAATCAGACAGCTTTACTAAACCAGTGTTGAGTCAAATGTTGCGGTTTTCAATGGGATGAGAATATTGATAAAGCAAGGGAGGCAATAAAACTTACTTTTCATAAGGCATATCAGAGCACTTCCAATCATTATCACGAGAAGCATCATGGTAAAGCCGACATTCCTCGCTTGTGTGGAGATGAAACCTGCGAAGTTTATCGCATTTTGTGCATTTAACAAACTCATCTCGATGAACAAGTTGCCCAGATTGGGATTTGTTGGATGTTTTTGTCAAAGCTTGGTTGTAGTACTTGAGTAGTGCAGTTTTGTACAAAGGAACCTTATCTCCATCAACAATCACCCAAATGTTGTTCTTCCATTTCCTTGCGGTTTCTCTGCCCGAATGCTTCTCAAAAGCAGCTGGGGTCAATTTGTCTGCACAAAACAACTCTTTAATGTTGTATCAACTATAGCTTAATGTGCAAATGTTCGTGACTGGGCTATAGACACTTTCATACTTCCCCTAATGTTGGTGGTACCATACTATACATATCATGTGTAATATTAAATGAGACGATAAGAATAACCAAATACTTAAACATACACTAATACAACATACAAATGCATTACAAACATACCATTAACACATATATGTGGTATTGTGGTTCAAACTCAAAAGACACAACCTAGAAACTATCAGCATTACTTGACACAATTGGGTCAAAGGTACTAACCAAAAAATTAAAAAATTAAAAAAACCCAAACTTTCATGTGGTCAGGTGAACATGTAAATTACCTGCACTTCACCAAATTCAGATATTTTATGTAACAGAAAACCATGATTTTCAAACTTACATAACATATGAAAAGAACAATACCCCATAAAAAAAAAAAAAAAAAAAAGGAAGACCACTACTGAATCTTCAAAATGTAAACGAGCATTGCTATATCCTACCACGGCATCTTCGTACTCATCCTCCTACCCACATAATTTTAGAGCAAGTGTAATGCACTAATTCTATTCCTTAATTTAGTTCATTAATCTTCTAACTTGTCACAATCATGCAAGTATTAAGATTTGTAGGTTTCCAATGTAAATCACAAGACCAACATTACATTTTCCTAGCAAGTTGATAAAACCTATACTAAAACTGAACTAATATTTAATATTTACTTTTGTCAGCATTACATTTTCCTAGCAAGCATATATGCTAGAAACTTGTATAACTCAGAATAAGCTTAAATGCACTGCTGGGTGATATGAGCCATACCTAGATCTTTTTATTTTTTGTCAGAAACAGGATTAAAAAGGACCCATTTTCTATCGGTGAAATTGTGTGAGATGCACCCCATTTTCTAATTTTAGGTCTCATATGAGACATACACATATGAAATGCTAGTTTTCAATGAACATTTTTGTCATATAAAAACTCCACGTAATTTCCAGCTAGTTATCCAATAAAAAAATCCCCACACATTCACGATAAAACATGCAAATGGGTCTAAACATAAAACAAAAAAAGTTTTTTTTTTAAAAAATATATATAAAAAAAAAAGTTAAAAAAAATGTACAACCTTCTTGACAACCAGGGGTACAGTCACAGGTAATCTCAAGATCACCATTAACAAAAACCTTTAGTATACCAACAGCATCACCATAACAATAGCTAGTACACCCGCACGTGACCTCCACGTGACCATCGCCGCAAAACTTAAACCCACACATCTCTTTCACTTCTTCCTCTGAAAACATCATCGTACCATCCGCCATAATCTCTTCCTAAAATAACCCAACAATAAAAACCACATTAAAAAAATATATATACAAATATTTTGTTTTATCATATGAAATAAAATAAAACATCTGCGTATTATCTTATTACATATATAATAAGATAATACGCAAATGTATGTGTGTGTGCTTTTTACTGTGTGTGAGAAGGACCCAGAAGAACAAAGGACGATGATAAATCCTCAACAAACAAGCATCTTCAAGATCTGATGAAAAGGTCGTGTATTTATGATGAATGTTATTCACTTTTACCAGAGTAAATATTGCTAAACTGAAAACCTTTTTAGATTTTTGCGTGTACAATGTGGATTAATAGATGTACGTTGATCTAGAATTAGTAAAGTGGGTTCTAGAGAGGGTAAAAATGTAAATAAAATATGAGTTGTATTGTGATGTAATGGTTTGACTTTTTTATTAGGGGTAAAGATGTAAATTTACTGCTCACTGCATGATATGACACAATGCTGAACCCCATATACCATTTTGTGAGATTTTCATAAACTGGGTAGATGTACTTTTTTATGATAGATTTTAATTTTAGGCTTATAGGCTAGGACGTGGGACTATAAATAAGTTTGGTTAATCTGATCAAAATTTTCAGCTTTTTGGTTCGAGCATACTGTATTTATACTAAAATGTGGAAATGTGTTTTGAAAAGTGTAACCTTTTGTCATCCAACCATAGACTAAAATTTATTTTTAATAGCACGAGGTATCCATGGTGTTATGGGTCTTGTGTCATTGGCAAAAGTGTTGTTATTTTAACATTTTTTTTATAACGTCAGAACTTATAACTTATTATAAAACATCCTTTTTTTCCATTTATGATGTATAAGTCTATAATACACCCTAGCCACAAATAACCCATAAATCACAAATATAAAATTAAAAAAAATACCCATGATGTGGACAGGTCACCACGGCACCAGAGCCCATGGCGCCACCAATTGTGTTCTTGTCCCGCCAAAAGTTGTCGCTGTCGGATGGCACCACCCTTACCAATCAAGGGTAACAGGTGCTCTAAATATGTTTACAGGCTAGTTGAAGGATTGAAGCTACATATAACCAAGAGCAATGGTGTGGTCGTTATAAGGTAGCGGCAAAAGCCAGGTGGCTACCCCTACACCATTTTATACCATTCGATACAAGCATGAAACATCCTCGGGCGGCATCCCCAAACGAAATTGAAAAGGGTGAGAGTGTGCAGTTTGTTTGTGTTATAGTTGATGAAAATATTTTGGAATATGTGAATGAAGAGGATAGCTTGTCGCATATTTTTTGTGTTAGCTAAGGGAAGTAGTAAGAAATTAAAAAAGAAAAATTACATAAAGCTGCGTGTCAAAGTTACATCTCAATTGCTTTTCTTAAAAGTTCATGGCTTTTAAATACATTTTTAAATATTTATTCAACCATAACTTAGTTTAAAAACTAATTTATTGTATAAAAGTGTAATATTCAATAAGCATTTCGTAAACTCTATAGCAAACACACGGTCACCAAAGCTTTTAACACCATTTATCAACACTATTTTAGTTATTGTCATGTCATTTTGGTTCAAGAAAATAAGTTGAACCAAGGGAGCCCAACCAAAATTGTGATATATATATATATATATATATATATATATATATATATATATATATATATATATATATATATATATATATATATATATATATAATCATTGTTGTATGCAAATAAAAACAAGACTAACTCGTTTTAGGCAAAAATAATAATAATAATAATAATAATAATAATAATAAATAAATAAATAAATAATAAAAAAAATGTTAAATTGGTTTTGAAAAAAAAAAAAAAACGATTTAGGTAATCTATGGTGAAACCATATTCCCTCCCCATTAACATGATTTTTGTAGCTTCCCAATGTTTTATTTTTTGAAAATTTTGTTTTAAAGTAAAAGGAAAGAGACGGAAACCAAAAACATGTTTATTGTCCTATTTACCTTTGAGGGCATGGTGCAACACCGTTTTTACCCAACGTTGTCCTATAAGACCAGACATAATAGAGACTTGAAGACCGAGTCCTCAAGCTATGAAGACGTCTTTAAGGGAAAAATGTGAGGGCTCGATTGACTGCAGACCAAGTTGTAGGAGAGTTGTGGGCCTAAGTGAGTTGTGTGAGTCGTTATTTTGTTTATGTGGGGTATATTTGCATATAAGTGGAAAATATTTGAGTGATAAAGTTGGTTGTCTTATTATACTAAGTCGGTGGTAAAGTTGGTTGTAGAGAGAGAAAAACCCATGGGCTCGCTGGAGATATTTTGTGGATAAAAAGTCAAGGGTTTGAGTCTCGGCTCTTGCTCACTCTGGTTGGTGCCTCTACTGAGCCAAGAGAGTTGCTGGAGTTATTCTTTGTGGGTGGACAATGGCTGGTGTTAAGGCATCTAGGGTCAGGGTGTTTCCGCCATTTTATGGAGAGAGGGAGAGAGATATGAGGGATTTTTTTTTAAGATCATCTTGTTAGTGGTTCAGGTTCAGCAGTGGCATCTAATTGGGCAGTATTTTGACCCGAGACCCGCATATTCCTCTTTTACCATCTGAAGGGGTAAAAGTCACGGGTGGGACTCGAACTTGAGACCTTCCCTAGCCAAACATCCCCTCCCCAAGGCATCCTAAGAAAACCTTGGTGACGCTAATGTGACGCGGTGAATACGATCTTAGGGGCTCCTTATTACACTTAGGGTTCGTTTGGTAGGACGGAATAAAATGTCAAGTGAATAAAATGAACAATGTAATGGAATGAATAGTTTAATGTAATGATTCTCTGTCGTTATTAATCATGTTTGGTTTGTATGAAAGACGTAATGAAATCAATAATAAAAAGAATTAAATACCCATTTATGATAGGAAGTTAATTTAATGTGGTTAGTTAGTGAGGGAGTTTTATGTAATTTTAATTTCATTACAAGATGTAATGAAAAAAAAGTAGGGGACCTCGAAGGAATGGTTTTGGTGTAATGAGTTATTCCTTGTAATGAATCCATTACATTCTTTAAATGTAAACAAACAACAATTTATCACTACATCGTAATAATCTTTTCTATTTCGACTTTGATTACAACATACCAAATTCTACGTTAGTCTAACATTGGAGTTATACCATTTTTCTGATTGATGTTATAGTTTTAGCGTTCATAAGGCAAATATGCAACTAGAAACACCATTTTAAAAGAGATTTGTGCGACTAATTGACTATGTGACTCCATTAAGAACATGACCCGTGTCACACTTTTTATTACTCGTAATAAATTACTTGTGGTTTGTGGGTGTGTAAGATGCACCTTTATTGATGCGACTTTATATTTTGTTCAATTGACGGCTATTGTCCTTTCGTGCCACCAGATTTTATCTTTTTTCAAAAAAAAATGAATAAATAAAAAATAGAAAAAATGAATTTAAAAAAATGATCGCACGAAACCACAATAACCGTTAGTCACACAAAAATAGATCTATTTTTCAAATTAGACATGAGGCATATGTAAAAATCTTAATGGAGCCGCTCAGTCGGTTAATCACGCAAAACTCTTTTAAAAAAAAAAAAAATTGTTTTTCCTTCTAGTGGACCATGGTATTAAAATAAAAAAAGATCCTTTAAGAATTTTATCTTAAAACATGTCGCAATCCATTCTACACTTATGCTAATGATATTATAAAAATGCCAATAATAGAATCCAATGTAATTATACATGCATGTCAACTTGTTAGGTTAACTCTGGTTAACGTTTTAGAAAATACTCTCACATATGTCTATAAAATTTATATGATTCTGTCGTTCATAGGATTTTCAATGACACACCTCACCTACGTTGTGTTTGTGGTGTACGTAAAGGACAAGAGGAGTTGATGTCCATGGAGATTGTCTAACTTTGGGGCTTGACTTTAGAACAATAGCCATAAAATTCACATTTTATTAGGCAGGTAGGTGTCTTTGTTTTAGCAATGAGATTCAATAAATTTACAGAAATCATACTGCCTATGTATGTATTGATATAACCTGTTACAGCACATTATTATGCTAATGACATAAAAACAACTTGAGAAATAACAAATAATGGCATTCAAAGACTGCACAATTAATTATAAGAAGCCCACTAGTTTCTCTGTCTACAATCTTGATTTAAATACAGCCAATGAATAATCGGTGACTTTTGATATATTTTCTTAAATTATATTTTTATACACACACAATGATACTCTCTTCGTCTCAAAATATTAGTTTATTTTTTATTTTTTAAAATTATTTTTCCCACTTTGACTTTAATTATTTTTTTTTTCATTTTATATAATACTTGATGAAAATTATACCAATGAAAATGTATTTAAAACATAAGTCCATTTATATATTTTGTATCAAGTATTATATAACATGAAAATAAATAATTAAGGTCAAAATTAGAGTAAAAGATTTTGAAAAAGTACAAATAGACTTATATTTTGAAATGGAGGAAATATATATTTTTCTTCACTTATTTTTTGTATATTTAAACTGTTAATTTTGACACTTGTCATAATCATGTAAGTAGAAATATAAATAAGAAGAAATGATTGGAGAATATTTTCTCATAATTGGTAGTCCATATACAAATGCAAAGTTGTTTCAATAGACTAGTTTGTTTTCTAACGTAACATATAGATGAATGTCGTTACCTGTATAGCTGCATGATTGCCCTGATAATTATTTGCATATGTCTTCTTTAAAAGTATTTGCTATAGTAACTACAATAATTGCTAACAACCGTTGTCACATCTGTACGTTTTACTTCTCAACCATTATCGGCTACATTTACCAACTTATTGATCCATTGTGTCATTATCACTACTAACTATATATTGCGCAAAAAATATTTCTCCCACATATAACCACACACACGTATCTTAAAAAGCTATTGAAAAAGAAAAGAAAATGGAATATATATGAAGATCAGCTTTGGGATGTCGATTAACCCACGCCGACACTACCATTATGGCGACACCAATTGGTGCCGACGCTAGCGTCCCATATAGCTGCCGCTTTTTGTAACAGATGCTCTAGTGAAGTAACATTAAACTTGCACCAAACTCATAGGTCTAAAGAGATGTTAAATATATATTAAATGGGTTTTTTTTGCATTGCGACTACAGTTATCCGTGTAATTAATTTTTTCGGCGAGCAAATATTTATTGTTGCAAGCATCAAATAATTTAATCAAATTTGAATGATTATTTTTAGACTAAAGATAATATAAGGGTGGTGGCAGTCATGATCTCATACCTCACTCATACCTCACCATCCACCAATAATATCATTTTACCTCATTCATGCCTCTCTTATACCTCACCATATTTTTTAGTTGCAACCATGATCCTATACCTCACTTAATTTTATTTTTTTATTCTTTATTTTCATAAATTATATTAAACAATTCAATAAAAACATAATATTTTATTAATAATAAAAAAAAATTACATAATACTTTAAAAAAAAAGGAAATCAGATTTTTTTTCCATCTAAAAGTATTTATTACTAGTGTAAAAAAATCAGTTTTTTTTTTTTTTTTTTTTTTTTTTTTTTTTTTTTTTTTTTTTAAGATAGAATGACAACAAAAAGATATCTTGAAATCTTATCAAACACATGTAACGTTTCCATACTCTTGGTTTCATCTTCTTCCCTCCACACACACAAAAACATCGCAACAACACACACTAATTGTATCCTATCCACAAAATTTCAAGGTAAAGTTTTCATTTTTCCATTCGGGTTTTCAGTTTCTATCTCCAACGTTCAAATATAATTCCCAACGTCTATTTTTGTTCCCAACGTTCGAAACCCAACGTCTATTTTCTCCCATGCCGTCTCGGCAATCTTTGTCGCTCTCCTCCATACCGCATCTATACCGCTCACTGGCAACGGTGTTGCCGCTTGGTATGAGCCCAAACCGCAGCCAAACCGCATGCACTCATTACCACCACCCTAACAAAGTATCCACGCAAAGCGACGGAACCAGATAATTTAAAACGGTTTATAATATTCTTGAGATTTGGTACTAATGGATGACAGTTTTCGGTAATTACCAATAATATTTGGTGGTAGTGTAAAAGATTAAGAAAATGAGATATGTAAGAGAGGTGAAAAATGTGTTCTTCACATATTTGAAGAGAAAAGTGGTAGCTTTTCATCCGTTAACTCTCACATGTGCCTTGCACATGAGGGTATTTTGGTCATTTCGTGTATTGTCTTCTTCCACCCTTCTTCTTCTTCTTCATCTCCACTCACCACCATCAATTATT
Source organism: Artemisia argyi (assembly GCA_030686995.1). Lineage (NCBI taxonomy): Eukaryota > Viridiplantae > Streptophyta > Magnoliopsida > Asterales > Asteraceae > Artemisia > Artemisia argyi. The sequence goes on along the minus strand of CM060697.1, from coordinate 159,058,841 downwards.
ACAACCATTCACCACCCCCTTTTTCAAATGAAATTACAAACTTTAACGAGGCTCAAAATTGCAAAAAACACTGTTTGTGGCTAGCAATTATCCAATTCCTCTTTATATTGTCAATGTCACTGTCAATTTATTAGATTAATAATTATTTCTCAAGACATTAATATAATAAATCCTAATTCAATTTATATTTGGCCTCTATAGAATCAAAATTAACAATACATAAACCCCATAAACTATTCTGATCCAAACACACCGTAATCACAGATTGGATATCAAAAATCGATACAACACAATTATCCACTAACACTAATACAACAATAAGTAATATTCAATCTAAAATCATAAAAATCCTCAAATAAAACAAAAACCCTAAATTATTGGTCAATTTAGCCCCATAAAATCTTCATAAAATCCTCAAACGTAATAAGAAATATATCCTTCCAATCATATGAGTAGAAAAACTATTGGCCAATTTGGCCCCTTACCCATTCCCCCCACCTGCGGTTATCAAATGACCAAATATCAATTCAGATACATAAACACCCTCATTTTTATGTATTTCAAAAAGTATACCATCACCATTATTCCAAACATTAATATTCTTCAAGTTTATCATTCTACTAACATATTTTATTTAAATAGAAACCCTAGCCCTAATATAACAAGTTACAGGCGGCAAACGGCGGAGGTAACGTACGTTGGCGGCGGCGGTCATGGACGTTGGTTGTGATTGGATCTTCTATTTGTTGGAACATGGTGATTGTTTATATACATGTCGATTGAATTTGGTTGGAAGATTTGTTTGTGAACCAGACAAGGAAATATTCTCAAGAGTGGTTCAACACTCTTAGCCTGAAGTTGATGAAATATGGTTTGTTAAAGGTAATGGAAAAAAGACATTTGAAACGCCCACAATTTTTTTTTAAATACCGAATACGCCATATTGAACTTGACTTTATACGCCATAGAGGATCTACAATACGAAAACTACTCAAACTTAAATCTGAACCAAACCAATTTCTGGAAACATGGTAAATTTCAAAATACATTTTTTTTTAATATAACATGTAAACTCTGTACATAAGTTACATAAATTAGATGTGCGAGAAGCGTAAATACTACAGGTGCTTATGTTAACCAAACCCCCTATTTTGACCCATTTTCAAATGTTTGTTCTAAATATACATGTCGATATCAAAACTTGACTGTTACAATTCTGACACTTAGGGCCTGTTTGGTAGGGGCTTTTTGGAGGAGCTGTTAGCTTTTTATTACAAAAATAATATCTTCTAAAATAATAGCTCCGTTTGGATACATTAACTTCGAGCTTTTATTTAAAAAAAATAGCTCCTAAATCAAAAGCTGGTCCATGAAGCTTTTTAAACATCTTGAAGCTGTTAAAACTTTAAATTACTGATATACCCTTAAAACATTATAAATATATATATATATATATATATATATATATGTCATTTTATGTCATTTTACATCTTATAATTATATTTAACAGCTAACTTACCAAACACTTTTATTAAAAAAATGATACAGCTTGTACCTCATGTTAACATCTTTGCAGTTTACAACTACAGCTTACAACATACAGCTTACAACTAATTTTGCCAAACATACCCTTAATCGTAAAGTTTTGGGGCGTTAACAAGCTGAATAACAAAGAATGGTTGAGATGCTCGTCACCTACATACCTGAGCATTACCGATCTCTTAAGTCATCTTCTTTATCTACAAGCCCCAACGTTCTTATGACCTAACCTGAAAAACACGAAAATTAAGCACGGTAAGTCCTGATGACTTAATGAGTAAACGGGTCTGAAACTAAATCTAATTCTGTATTTGGAATTGAATTTGAGACTTATTCTGAATATAAAACTGGGATATTAATCTCGGTTTTTGCATGGGTGTTTCAACACGGTTCTGGGTCAAAACTAATACTAAATCTTCGACCCCTAAACCTCCTCATGATTCTTCTATTGTCCAAGCTGCGAACATCAATGCTAATGCTACATCCTATGCTGGAGTTGCGGGTTTGAGGGATGACCATCCTAAGTTTGATACTAATTTTTGTCCCCTGGTTGCCGAACCCGTTTTTGAAGGTGTTAACATCTTTATTCCCCGCAAAGTGGTTGAAAAGGTTAGTTCACAATTGGAACACACTTTGTATGGCTATTTTATTGGAAAGAGGATGGTATTTCCAGTTGTTGAATACTATGTTACGAATAACTGGGCGAAACATGGCCCGAAAAGGATTATGATGAATTTAAAAGGCTTCTTTTTCTTCAAATTTGACACACAGGTTGGTTTAGAAGCTGTTTTGGAAGGTGGTCCTTGGATGATATGCAAATCTCCAATAATTCTTAAGAAATGGTCTACGAATACTTGTTTGCGTAAGGAAGAATTGACTCGCATTCCGATATGGGTTAAATTGCATTATGTTCTTATTCAAAAACTTTTTGAAGAGGAAGGTATTAGTTTGATTGCTACATTCATTAGTAAACCTGTTATGCTTGATTCTTACATGAGTTCTACATGTAAGGATTCGTGGGGTAGAAGTAGTTTTTCTAAATGTCTTATTGAGGTCAATTCTGAAGCTGATCTCGTGGAGGTTGTGACTATTCTTTTTCCCTCACTTTCTGGGGAAGGTTTTATTAAAGAGACTATTCGTGTTGAATATGAATGGATGCCTCCCAGGTGTAATATATGCAAAATTTTTGGTCATATTCATGATCAATGTCCTAAATAGGTGGTGAGTCCTCCTATTGTTTCTACTTCACATGATGTAACTCCTAGCTTAGGTTTTTTAGTGTTTCATTAGATCTAATGAAACCTAGCTATTAATTATTGATTGTTGGTTTGTTTGATTGTATTGGGTGATTGATTTCGCGTTAGGCTCAAGAAAACTAGTCGAATTCCTATATGGTAACAAGTTTGAACGTCTTGAGAAACGTATTCGGCTGTGTACACCGATGTTATTGGTTATTTTTAATGCATAAGTGACTATTAAGGAGGCCATGATAAGATACTAAACGTGTTGTCATATGAAGATATAGAAGCTTATAGAGTTGGGGAAGGACGTACACGCCCCCACGACTGGTATTAAGGATAACAACCCTTCATCCAAACAATTATAACAAACCAATTAATTAATAAGAGATAGCTAGGGAGTAGTGAAATCTAAGTAAATACATTTTCTCACTATAAGAAGTTCACCACATTTACTTTTCTTGTTATTTAATTTTATTTGCATTAGTAGTTATTTTGGGTTAGTTGACTAGCAACTAATTCTGCCACTCTTTCAATACTCGAGATTTTTACTTGCTTTCATAAAAAATATAAAAATATAAAAAGAATCATCTCTCACCTTTAGACCTAGTTTACGTAGTTTTCAATCCTAACGACACTATTCCCCTAGAGAACGATCAATCCCCCAGTACTTGCCACTCACTATACTACATCGTTCAGGTACACTGCCTAGTGGGGATTGCAAGCTTCTCAAGATCACTTGAGAAGTAAAACCTTTTGCAAGGTTGCAAAACCATGCATCATTGTCTTAAATTCATACATCACCAAAACGATCCAAAATCAACATAAACCAATTCTAATCCTTTCATACTCATACCTCAACTTTAAACATGCTAAGATCATTTTTCAACAGGTCTATAAGCAATTTCATCAATTTAAACACTATTTTGGTCTTGTGTCAAACACCCCTTTTTGTGTTATATATATGCATCATTATGATCATATTCATGAACTAGCTCTTTTTTTTTAACATGATCTGGCTATAGATTTCTAACCACTAACTTCATAAATTCTGTAACATAATCAATCATAAGCCACAAAGCATGCGAACATGGTCTTAGATCACTAAACATATACAAAAACCTCTTTAAACTCATTAAAGATCATAACTAACATGTTAACATATCAAAACCTACATATTTCAACCATGAATCATTAAACTTAACTGAAATCATCACATACCTTTGATGTGTATTAGTCAATGGGAGCTTAGTTCTTCACGAGGATACCATAAAATCACTTAGAATCATGCTAGAATCATCAAAAGGATGATTACTTTTTGAACAGAAAAGGATGATTACTTAATCCTTAGGAAATTTAGCTATTTTCCCTCCATGACAACACACACATACACTTGTGTTTATGAGAAGAGTTCTAATCTTCTTGAGTTATCTAAGCCATAAAGGAAATTTGATAATTCTGCCCAAAATTTCTAATTGCACTGTTAGTCCGTGTCGTTAAATATTTAGTATCGTTAGTTCTTTTCTGTTAAATATTTGCATGGCAAGTCCTTATTTCTTATAAAAACTAACGGAGTGTCTTTCTTAATATTTCAAAATAATTACAATGTACTTCTAATCAAATACGTAAAATTTGGGGTGATAACTCTCCCCCACTCAAACTATTAATGTCCGCATGAATTACCTTGGGCGACTGTTTTAACTAATGCTCTGTCTTTCTAACTAAGTCTCCCCTACTTAGACTATACTTATGAAATTCATTTATGAATCTAACTGCTCTATCTAATCATAAGACTTGTCATAATATTTTATAAGCTTATATGATATACTTATTCTGGGCCTGAATCTGAAACTTCTGAAATTTACTACATATCATATGTCTAATTCTAAGTAAGGCATTACTAGGTTATTATATGTTTCGGTAGGTTCTATAACCTTTATGTTTCTGCCAGTAAGTACTAAGTCTATATCTGTCCATTTTCCATGGACCAGTTCTGATTTTTCTTATTGACTCTACTATAATGCTCTATTAGTTTTCTATTGGGCTATGTGTTGTTCTTGCTAATATATTTTACTGTGCTACACTGAACTTTACTGGTATCTAAACTGTCCTAACCATTCTATTTTACTGATATCTGAATACTAAAATCGGTTTATTGAATCTGCACATTGAGACTGATAAAACTTATAATTGTTCTATTCGTGCATACTACTCATGGTTGCACGCTTTCTGATTCTATTTCTAATGAAGCATCATTCTATCTTGCTAAGATTCAGTCTCATCTACCACTTACTGTTCTAGAAATTCCTCGAGGCTTCACATGATCCCAATAAATTCATGTTATATGATGTAACTATTATCAAGGTGGCCAGACGTCATAATACTTGCATCACGTAAACATGCATTTATTGTTCTATCTCGAATCATAACTAGAACAATCTATCTAACACCTTATACTGTTATCATGCTAATCAGCTACTATCAATGCACTTTTATTCATGCATTTTGTTACTGATCGCATACTAGCATGACATGTGCTTTTATAATCATTTCTTTAAAAAAAATTACGGCCTCTTTAATGTCAAATCGTGGGTCCACCCTAGTGATAAGCGCATAAAGCCTCTAAACAAGTTTAAACAACCATCCCTTAGAGTATCCACTATGGTATATATTTTTGAAAGATTATTAAATGACACATTATCAAAACAGCGGAAATGAAATGTTATTAAGTGAAAATTTTATTTACAAATGAAGGGGAAGAGATACATTTATACAGATGTGGGAGTGAGTAACAGACTTAGGCGCCTAACTAACTTTTAAAAGAAAGATACAACTTTAGTCCATGTACTTTGGAGTTTATTACAATCAGTGATAAACTTGTATACTCAATAGCCTCCCCTCAAATTGGATCTTCCTCAAGACCCAACTTTCCAGATAAGGAAGAATGTTGTGTTGATCCCAATTCCTTTGTCATGATATTAGCCAACTGTAGAGTAGGAATGTAAGATTGTAAGCTGTCTGCAAGAAACCTTCTTGTACTCTGTCTATTGTAAAGTGGCTATCAATATCATGGTGCTTTGTCCTTTCATGGTAGCAAGGGTTAGCTGCTATCTGTTGAGCTGCTTTATTATCGCAGAACAAAGTTATAGGCACTTGATCTGGTATTTGTAAGTCATTGAGTAGATAAGTTAACCACTCTAGTTCACATGTTGTGGCTGCCATACTTTCTTTGAAATAGATGAGTTCCATTGTCTGTTCTGCACAACTCAATTCCAAGAAAGTATCTTTCCAGACCCAAGTCTTTGATGGTGAACTTTTTGTCCAAGGCTAATTTTGTATCACTAATATTTTGACTGCAATTGCCAATGATCAAAATGTCATCCACATACACAAGAGCACCAGTAAACAAGCCCCCCTTTGCTTTTACAAATAATGAATAATCATGTTTTGACTATTGAAATCCTAAAGAGACCAAAAACTTTGACAGCTCTTGATTCCATTGTCTTGAGGCTTGTTTAAGGCCATAAAGGGATTTATTCAGCTTACAAACTTGCCCTGGTAAAGCCTTAATGTACCCTTCTGGTGGTTTCATGCAGCTATCTTCTTCTACATAACCACGTAATAATGAATTATTCACATCTAGTTGATATGCAGAGGCCATCCTTTTGCAGTGGCGATGGCAATAAGGACCCTTACTATAGCTGCTTTTGCCACTGGTGAGAAAGTGTGTTTGTAATCCATGCCCTCCTTCTGATCAAAACCTCTGATAACTAGCCTTGCTTTATACTTGTCCATAGTTCCATCTGAATTGTACTTGATCTTAAACACCCATTTTGAACTAATGGCCTTATGACCTTCAGGCAAGATAGTGAGTTCCCATGTTTCATTTGTTTCTAAAGCATACAATTCCTTATCCATGGCTTGTGCCCACTTTGGATCAGAAGCAACTTGAGAATAAGTAGTTGGTTCAAAACTGGCCAAAACTTGTGCTAAGGATCCCACATACTCACCAAGGTATATATCAAACTCTGTGTCATAAAATAGAGGATAAACAAACTGTTTGGTATTAGAAAGTATATATCAAACTCTGTATTCAGATCTCAGAAACTTGGGCTTAACATGAAAATTATTATCAACATAAGCAATGAAACTGGATAAAATAGTCACTATTTGATCCTTAGTATGAACCAAATAAATCCAGGTACATCTAGTATGATCATCCACTATTGTGAAGAACTAATGAGCTCCATTGAAAGCATCAGTTTTGTAAGGACCCCAAAAATCAACATGTAAAAGTTCAAAAGGAATAAAAGATCTAGAATTACTTTTTGGGAAAGGTAATCTATGTTGTTTAGCATGCATACATGTATCACAATGAAACTGAGAAATGTTATGATGAGTACAACTATCCACATGAGAAAGTTTAGAAACAGAAATATGACTAAGTCTAGAGTGAAACAAGTCTAATGAAACATGGTCAGTTTGTACAACTTCATTAACAAAAGAAGACAAAGCATGAAAGATAGGAAAGCTAAAATTATCTTTGAAGGATAAATTTGTAGCTAAGGGTTTGCAGATGTATAGATTATGGAACCCTTCTCCATGAGCAAGCACCTTTCTAGTTGAGGGTCCTGAATGACAAACATTTTGGGGCAGAAAATAGCAATGAGATTTTGTGAACTTAGCAACTTTCCAACAGACAAAAGATTGACACTGAAATCAGGCACATAAAAGACATTGGAAAGGATCAAAGAACTGCTTATTTGAATGTTGCCTATTTTGGGGACCAGTTTGCTAGTTCCATAAGGTAACTTGATCCTAATTGGGCACTTAATGACCTTAATAGACTTAAACAAATGTAGATGGGATGACATATGATCTGATGCTCTAGTATCTACTACCCAATCAACCTCAATATCAAATTTCAAGCGTCTAGTCAAGGCATTTAGAGACACATGAAAAGAGACTCTTAAATAGGGTTGGCAACCATAGAAATAAGTACATGTATGTGGCTTAGAAGTACTGGCAACATTAGTTTGATCCACACTCTTTCCCTTAAACATCTTCATCATTTCTTGACAAACTGCAGCCATCATTCTTTGATCCACATCAGTCTTACCCCCTTTTTCATGTCATTTTCATAAGCAAAATCAAATGGAGTATCCTGTTGCATATAAGCATCAAAATCAGTTGTAACTTGTGCATCCATTTCCCCCCCTTTTATGTTCTTTTTACCTTTGTACCAATCTGGATGGCCCAACCTTTCAAAACACTGCTCATACACATGCCCATCTTGTTTGCAAAATGTACAAACCTTCTTATCACTCCTGATCTCCCTAATATCTCTTCTTGGACCTTGATTAGTTCTTGATCTAGTGTTAGCAAAGAAAGCAGTTGGATCTGCTACATGATAAGTCACTTGTTTATGTTTTTCCACTTGTTGCACTATGTAATAAGTTTTGTTGATGTTTGGTAACGGGTCTATGGAAAGAATTTGATTCCTAACTGCCTCAAAATCATCATTCAACCTCATCAAAAACTGCATTAACTTTGACCTACTATCAATCTCCAAGAACTTTTCAGTTATTCCATAGGTACATTCTCTCATTCTTCTACAAGTACAAACAGGAATACCATTGAGACTATGCAACTTATCCCAAAACCTCTTCAACTTGTTAAAATAAGCAGCAATAGAGAGACTACATTGAGAAACTTTGCTTAACTCCCTTTCAACTTGATAGGTGAGTGGCCCATTACTTTGACCATATCTCTCTTCAAGATCCTTCCACAAATCACTAGAAGACTTAGAATACAAGAAAGAATCAAATAACTCTGCAACCATAGAATTCAAAACCCGACAAGTCACCATGTAATAACAACGAATCCATCTTTGGCAGTTATTATCAGTCATATGGGGTTTTGCCAAAGAACCATCAATGAAACCAAGCTTCAACTTTGCCCCCAATGCCATCCTGATTATACGGCTCAAACCAAGAAAGTCACTCCCATTGAAAGGCGTATTAGTTAGTGTCATGCCTAGGTGATCAGAACTGGATAGATACAATGGATCATCATTCATGTTTATTGGGTTTCTTGATTGTTAATGGTGGTAGAAGTGGAATGAGGAAGGTTTGAAGTAGTATTACTGTTCGAACTCGCCATTAAAACACTCCTATAACTGTGAATCGAATCAATGATAGCACAATTAGGAAGAAAGAGGACGATTCAAGAGCAGAGTAGTTAGGAAAAGTCGTTAGAAAAACGGTTAGGTAACATAATCAAGCTCTATGCTCTGATACCATATCAAAATAGCGGATATGAAATGTTATTAAGTGAAATTGTTATTTACCAACTAAGGGGAAGGGATACATTTATACAGATATGGGAGTGAGTAACAGACTTATGCGCCTAATTAACTTTTAAAAGAAAGATACAACTTTAGTCCCTATACTTTGGACTTTATTACAATCAGTGATAAGCTTGTATACTTAATACACATCAATAATTTGTAAACCAATCTACATTTACTATAGTATAAACCTTAATACTTCATAAAATGTGTTATATAACAAATGCATTAAATGTATTGAATTTGAAAAGAGTTTCAAGAATTATGACCTTTTTATATCATATAGACATGAAATGAGTGCTTATTATGATTGAAATGAAACATAAAACATTTGTGTGTGTGTGTGTGTGTGTGTATGTATATGTGTGTGTGTATATATATATATATATATATATATATTACCTTTTTCATAAATCAATAATAGCTGATAGTAATCTTATATTATTAACATTCAAAAAGACACATATACAAAATAAAATAATGGATTATTGAAAGACCTAAATATGTGAATAATTTCATGTCTAAATTTGTGTGACATGATTCTGTTGGTTTATAAAATAACTGCATTCAATAGTATAATGCTACATAGTTTTAGATATAAATTTAGTCACATTTTTAGGTCTCCCGATCATTAAGACTGTTTATTGGTGATCTACACCAACCGATTAGAGCACTTGGTGTAGGCAACTCTGCCAGCCTCGCCGTCCGACGTGGAGTAGGCAACGGCGAGCCGTGTCTCGCTGCCACACCAGGAGACCCTCACCGTTGTTCGCCGTTGGACTGCTGTTCGTGGGCACGGCGAACAAATTTCCCTGACAAGAGTGGGGCCCAAGTGTGATATCCTACTTTTTTATAGATGGATTTGGGTTTCGATATACCAACGGATTAGACGAGTGAGGGAGATGATGATGGTGGCGGCTGTGATGTTCAATGAACCAAAACAAACCTTTACCAACCCATAATAAGTGCACCCTAGATCCTTGTCTAGTTGAAGGTGACGGCGGTGTTAGGGCAGTGGTATGGCGGTGGCCGGTGGTGTGGCTGAGAAGTGGTGCAAGAGGGAGAGAGGAAGAGATGTAAGAGTGAGAGAGAGGATAGATCTGATTTTTTTTAAAAAAAAATATATAATAAAGTTGTAAGTGGTGGGGCTCATATGAAGAAGTTGAGGTTTGTTGTTTGGTGAGGAGGAGGATTGTTGTGAAAAGGTGTTAGGTGATGTGGCACACGTGAGGCCCGAATGAGGAGCTTGAGCTTGTCAACTATACCTAATGCTCTTAGAGCCAAAGGTGCCATTCGTTGTGTATGCTCGCCAGTCCTATGTGGAGAAGCAAGTTGCTTCCTCGTTGCTCGTTGCCACACCAGCTGAACCTCGCCGAAGCTCGCCACTGAAGAGGTGCTCGTCTGCACGGCGAAGGAAGAAACCTACAAAGGTGGGACCCGAGCAATATCAAAGCGTTTTTTATTTTCAAAAATGGAGCATTGCACCTTTTTTTTAATACCTGCAAGCAAAATTGATCTATTTTCAGAAATGGAGCAATAGCAGCGAAGGAAGAAACTGGTTTAGAACATGGATGAAGTGAAAGAAAGTTTGGAGGCGTTAGTATTTAATCAGGATTATTTAGGTTTTATTGTTGGGCCACATACTGGGCTTTTATTTTATTTTATTTGGACTAGCAATTTTATTCATAACAAATTGGTTGACATTTAGTTTGTTTGGAATATAATTTTATTTTTATGAATTGGTTGTTTAGAAAATATTTAGGCTGACATTTAGTTTATTTGGAATGTAATTTTATTTTTATGAAATAAATTTAGTTTATTTAAAAATTTGAATAAAAAATAAAGTTGTAAGTGGTGGGCTCCAAATGAGTACGTTGAGGTTAGTTGTGAGTGAGAAGGAGGTTAGTTGTGAAGAGGTGTTGGGGTGATGTGACACCTATAGACCCCAAATGAGGAGATGAAGCTAGCAATGGCACCTTTGGCTCTTAGGACCACAAATATAGTAAATACATAATATAATATTAATTTTATATAAAAGTTAGACATTTAATGCACTGAATTAGTCATATGGTTTCTCATGATGGGCTATGTAGTGTACATGAGGTGGAGTTTGGTTGTATGTATCATATGTTAGGTTGGATTGTTGATAAATGATAAAAAAAACCGAGATTCTTTGTATCTATTGATTTTATAAATAAAGAAATAAGAAAATAATATTTTACCGAGTAATTGGTTGATAAGAGCGTTGTTATAGCCTCATACAATATATTCCTAACTGTCAGTTTGAACACTTGTCAGAATCTTGTAAGCAGAAGGATTTGTAGGAAAATGAAATAGGAGGATTTGTTATTTTACTGTTGATAAACATGGTCTAATAAAATAGTTTCGATATTCTCCCAACGATTTACAAAAAAACACCTTCATTCACCCATGAATCAAGTCATTCTCCGCCACTTCACTTCTCCCACACTCGACCAAACCATAATCACATTATGCAAAAACCACCATCTTTCAAAAGCCATAAACCTCCTAAACAATACCCACTCCCACTCCCAAAAACTCACTAAAAAACCAATCCTTTACGCCATCTTATTACAAACATGCACAAATTTAAAAACCCTCACATTAGGCCTACAAATCCATGCACACGTCATCAAAACCGGTTTAGAAACAGACCGGTTTGTTGGCAACTCACTTTTAGCTCATTACTTTAAACTATGTCACAGCTTTGGCTTAACTAGACGTGTTTTTGACACATTGTATTATAAAGATGTTGTGTCTTGGACTTCTATGGTTTCGGGTTATATTCGTGTCGGAAAACCGAGGTTTTCGGTGTGTTTGTTTAAGGAAATGATGGGGAGTGGAGTTCAGCCTAATGGGTTTACGTTGTCTAGTGTTTTGAAAGCGTGTGCTGAGATTGGTGACGTGGAGATTGGGAGATGTGTTCATGGGGTTGTGGTGAAATGTGGGTTTGTTTTGAATGAGGTTGTTTGTAGCTCGGTTATTGATATGTATGGGAGGTGTTTTGTTGCGTGGGATGCAAGGAGAGTGTTTGATGAAATGATGGACCCGGATTCGATTTGTTGGACTTCGGTTATTTCTGCGTTTACCAGGAATGATTTGTTTGGAGAGGCGTTGGGGTTTTTTGTTTTGATGTTGGGGAAAGGTGGGATGGAGGCGGATGGGTTTACGTTTGGGAGTGTTTTGACGGCGTGTGGGAACTTAGGGAGGGTGAAGCTAGGGAAAGAGGTTCATGGTAAAGTTGTGGTTTCCGGGATTTGTGATAATGTGGTTGTTGATAGTAGTTTAGTTGATATGTACGGGAAGTGTGGCTCGTTGAATGAGGCTCGGAAGGTTTTTGATAGAATGAGGGTGAGGAATTCGGTGACGTGGTGTGCGTTGCTTGGTGGGTACTGCCAAAAGGGTGAATTTGAAACAGTTGTTGAGCTTTTCAAGGTGATGGATGAGGTTGATCTTTATAGTTTTGGAACTATAATTCGTGCTTGTGCAGGTTTGGCTGCTGTGAGGCATGGTAAAGAGGTTCATTGCCAGTATCTGAGAAGGCACGGGTGTCGTTATGTTATCATAGAATCGGCGCTAGTGGATCTCTATGCAAAATGTGGTTGTATAGATTTTGCTTATAGACTATTTAAAAGTATGCAGATCAGAAATCTTATAACTTGGAACTCAATAATTAACGGATTTGCTCAGAATGGGCGAGGTGTAGATGCGATTAGGATGTTTGATGATATGATCAGTGATGGAATTAGTCCCGATAGCATTAGTTTTATTGGTGTACTTTTTGCTTGTAGCCATGCTGGTTTGGTTGATGAAGGCCGTGAGTACTTTATGTTAATGGACAAAAAGTATGGAATCGAAGCTGGGGTCGAGCATTACAGTTGTATGGTTGATTTGTTAGGTCGTTCTGGGCATATGGAAGAAGCCGAACAGTTATTAGAAGGGTCGAGCTTTAAGGATGATAAGTCTCTTTGGGCGACACTTCTTGGTGCATGTACTACTAGTACTGATTTCATTGCTGCTGAAAGAATTGCTAAAAGGATGATGGATTTGGATCCGAATTATCATTTGAGTTATGTTCTCTTAGCTAATGTTTACAGAGCGATTGGACGGTGGAATGAATCAGTAAAGATTATTGGGCTTATGAAAGAAAGAGGTATTCATAAAACACTTGGGAAAAGCTGGATTGATATAGATGTACTCCAACAAGTATAATTATTTTAGGGATAGAGATTTGCTTCTCCAAAATTTCCTTTACTAGGGATAGACATTGGTGCGGCAGATGAAGTGTAATCGATCATCATCGATGAAGGGATAGACATGCTGATATTATTACATGACAATACACAAGCCTGAAAGATCTGTAATCATTGAAGTGCACTTCTGATAACACAAATTTATTGATTTAAACCCATTTGAACCGATCACGTATACCTAATTTTCTATTATACCTGCTATCGTATTAATAACATACAATGTCAATCAACCTATTTTCAGAATACATGTTACAGTTTTGTCGACTTTACTAGGAATACTTGGTGCGATTTTTGACTTTTGTCTTGCATAATATACTGGTACTAAGGTAACAATTGGGAGTACAAGAAAATAAAATAAAAAAATCTTCACATAATATGCTTAAAAGTAAGCAACTTCTGCTATTTGTTAACTAAGATATGTTTTCATAGTTACACAGAATTCAAATACATTGCTTATCACAGATGTTTTCCATCTTCAGCGTATCATGTATACTAGTCTAGTTTCCATCAAATGTATTTGATATATATAACATCTGAATCTGTAACGGACCTGCATGGCCATCAAGTATACCCAGCTTGTTTCATTAACATAAACTCAGAGAGGCATGTCATCATCCTCAGAGTCAGGAAAGGGTGCAAGAAGAACATGAACATACCATCCAAATCTATGTATGATCCATTTACATGCCTATGATAGTGTACACCATTGTTCATACAGATTAACTTACAGAGGTTTCATCAACCTCGTCTTCAGTCTCAGAAGTCTCGGAATCAGGCAAGGATTCTGAATTAAAAGCCAAGTTCATCTCTTGGTTCACCAATTCTGCAAGATCCTTCCTGTTCACAATTTTATAAGCTTCTATAACTGCTCTATATAAAGACTCATTCGGATCAATGTCCCCATATTTTAACTTGCTGTATACCCGCTTCACACCTTCCAGCATACCAGCTTTTGCGTAACAACCCACCAGATATATATATGTAACAATATCTGCTTCCAAACCTTCATCTTGCATCTTCATATACATCTTAAACGCGTCATCTAGTCTACCCAAACTCCCCAAAACATATATCGCAATGTTATACACAAAAGGATTCAAACCCGTCTCAAACTTAATGGAATTTTCAAAAACATCCAATGCGTAAGTATGGAAACCAAGTACAGAAAAAACAGCTGTTACGACTGCTGGCCTGGCGTATAGTTTATCTTCCTGGTAAGCAAACTCGAGCTGTTCCACTCCTTCAGATGGAATGCCACCTTTTCTCAATACAGTGAATAATACTTTGAAAGTTCCATTGGTTGGCAATAGCTTTCGCGTTATCATGTCATGCAGCATTTGTCCACATTTGACTAAATGACCGCTTGTGGCATATATAGCCATTGCTTTGTTAAAAGAAGGGGTGTCGGTCAGCAAGCCAGAGTCTTTCATCTTTTCTGCAACTTCTATGGCTTCATCAATCATACCCATGTTCTTATAAACATACATCATAGTTGCAAAAGACACACCGTCCGCTTGATGATTTTCTTGTAAATAATCAAATATCAATTTGGCTTCTGAGACCATACCCATATCTGCATAAAGATTGAGCATGCTGTTTGATGCCACTACATCCAGACCCCCTGGTAATTCCTTCATTCTATTGTAAATCGTTCTTGCTCCTTCAATGATACTGGTTTTAGTGTATGCCTTGATTAAAGAAGTCAACACTACTTGATTGACTGATAATCCCAATTCTTGCATAATCCTGAAATACCGAAGAGCTTCTTCAAGTTCACCACTTTCTGCAAATCCATTTATTAAAGAACCAAACACAACCTCATTAGGTTCGACCCCAGCTTTCACCATTTCTTGATACATATCCTCTGCATCAGAAAGCCTTTTTAAACGTGCATAACTTGCAATAACAGCAGAAAAGGTCAAACACGAGGGTCTAAAACCCGCTTCCCTCATTTCGCCTAGAAGATCCCTTGCTTCATCAACCAAATCACCCCCCGAAAACATCTGAATTAATGAATTATATGTGCATTCGTCTGGCCAAATCCCTTGACTTTTCATACCTTTGAACAGCAAAAACGCTTTATCATAAAGCTTTGCAATACCATACGCTTTGATCATGACATTATACTCTGTAACATCTTTCTCTCTTTCAGAACCAAACACGTACTCAGCTTCAGACCAAAGTCCCTTTTGAGCATACGCATCAATAACAGCAGCATAAGTCTTTGACGATAACCCACCATTCTTTTGACACTTTTCAAATAATAACTTCGCACGGTCAACTAACCCTTCATCTACATACATCTTAACAAATAAAGGAACAGACTGATTATCAATACACAAACCCGATCTTTCAATTTCCTTAATCACAGTTTCAACTTCATGAACCATCCTTCGCTCACATAAAATCTGAAGAACAGCTCTATGGGTAACGACATCAGGGAAAAGACCAACTTCCCTTATCATTTTATAGCAGCGAAGAGCTTCATCTATGTTTCCAGCATCCGCATATAGAGACAAAAAGATATTGTAAGTCTTCGTATCGGGCAAAATTCCCCTTTCTTCCATCTCAATCAACAACGCCTCTGCTTCTGCCAAATTCCCATGACTCCCACACGTAAAGATCATTGTATTAAAAGTAATCGTATCCATAGCAATTCCCGACTTCAACATCTCAGCAAACACATCAGCCGCATCTTTCAATCTCCCAGCTTTCCCATATAAATCAATCAAAGTATTATAAGTAGCAGTCAACCGAGGCTTTTGAACAGAGCCTTCAACATCAGGTTTCACCACACTCTTAGTATGATCTCGTCCACCAGTCCTAAAGAGCTCAGTCAACAAAAACCTAGTCAAACTAATCGGTTCCAAACACGAATCCGCCATAGAATCCAAATCCAAATCACCCAACTCAACTTTCCCAACACACCAATCTTTATAAAACCGATGCGCCCTATCATACTCACCCCCATCTTTCAACACACGAACAACCGTATTCATCGTCACTTCATCCGGAAAAACACCTCTAACTTTCATATGCTTAATCCACAAAAGTGCTTCCTTTACAAAACCCGCCTTACCATAAACATCAACAAGCATCCCATAAGTATTATTAGTCGGAATAACACCTTTTTGCGCCATATCAACCCAACACTTTCTCAACTCATCCCACTTCCTCGCACGACCAAGCACACGCAACACAACATTGTAATGAATCACATTAGGCAAATAATCAGGTTGCGACTTCATCCACTCAAACACTCTAACAACCTTTTCCCAACTTCTTTGTTCTTTTAGAATAACTGTCAGTTCTTTAGGATTCAGCTTCCCATAATACAAATTCAAAGTCTTTTCGACATCCTCTTCGCTATCTAAAGACTTCAAAATACTAGGCAACAACCCTCCATATTTCTTGCTATTATTTTTCCTTTTCTTGTCATTAAAGCTATAATTACTTACACTATTTATGATGGTATTATTATTTTCATTTTTTGAGCTAATTTGAGGCTTGAAGCTAAACCCTAGATAAACCCTAATGGGAATTTTACGAGGTTTAAGATAAAACCCTTGAACAGAAATGAAAGGGTGCTTACGTGGCAAAATGAAGGGATGTGATTGGTGCAGATTGTCCCTGTTGTTGTTTACTTCTCTGTAACTGCATATTTGAAGCATTTCTTTTTTATGGCGGCTTTTTTTTTTGAGTGGTTGCAGGTTGAAATGGAACTATGGAAGCCTTTTGTTTCAAAGAAGGGTGGTTTGTTTTTTTGTTGAATTTAGTTGCATTAAAACCCCTTTAGTTAGTACTACTTTCAGTTTGTATACCTTAAGTTTATTTCTTTCCTTTTTTAGTAACTCAAGTTACAGTCCTGAACTAAATGTCTGTTTTTCTAGTTTTATTTGTTGATTTGTTCTCAAATAAGTGTTGATTTGTTCTCAAGGGTGGCATAGTGTCAAGTCAACAAGCTTATCTCTTCTCTACTATAAAACAAATTTGTCTATTATTGAAAACTTAAAATCTTTTAAAAATAAGTAAAGTTGATTCTCAAAAATACTCTCTAAAATAATTAACTTACATCTATATTATATGTAAGGGTTAACTAATTAAAAATTCATCAACTTTTCACTTTTTGTCTTTGTATGTAACAAGTATATTTTTTTTCTCATTGTGTGTACTAAACTTTCAAATTTTGATCATTGTGTGTATTTTGTTATTATTTAGCAATGTAAAAAGACCATTTTACCCTTCAAATTTTAAAAAAAATAAAGGTAAAATGGTCATAAAATACACACAATAATCTAAATTTGAAAGTTAATACACACAATGAGAAAAAAGAAAAGTTCATTGATACAATAACAAAAAATGACAAGTTAATAATTTGTTAAGTAATTAGCCCCTATATATAACCAATAAACTTTTATATTTTTCATTTTTAACTCATAAATTTTCTTTTTTGCAATGACTAAAACTTGAACCCCCAAGGTCACACAAAAACAAGTTTGCAAATATAATTATTTGTTGCTATACACCGTCAATTTACGCGGGTATTCTGATTATAAGTAGATATTCCAAATGTCATACATACATTTTTAAATTTAGACAAATGGCCCACATACATTTTGACAACCCTACACTCCCCATTTTCAACTTTCTTCAATATTCACTCAACTTCATTATCTCACACACAACTTTGTCCGATATGTGTGGGGTACCATGTTACTTACACTAAAATGTATCATATCTCAAGTTCAATTTCTGCTAGGTGAAAACAACTCTGAAGTGATCACACCAACCTTATAAAAATGGAGGGTTTTGTTCGGTTTGAGTTGCGTGGCGGTGAGTTCAATCCCCGTAAATTAGTCAGCTGAAAGGTTAAAAACTATAGTTACCCAAGAAAACAGTGTTTGTTTCAGTTTTTAACCAGTAATTAATAAGTTTCTAATAATTAAGTGTGACATGTTATCCATTGATACCTGATAGATAGTATAATATATAATTGCATTGTATTAAAAATGTGTATAACATCTATGATGAATATGTTATAGTATGTTCTCCATAAGGTTTAAATAGGCGTAGAAATCTTAACCCGTGCAACTGTGTGAGCCGAACGACCCTTCTGTGAGGACTAAACCCAAGTCATTTTCTCCACTAGGCTCTCCTTGACCAGATCAACTGAGTTTTTGCTCTGGGGAATGGCGGTGCCCCTTTAGTATGTTGAATTGAGCAATTCAAAGTTAAGAGTAAAGTGTAAGTCATGTAGTAATAATTTTATTTGATAACATAATTTCATTATGCATCTATGCCCTTTTGTTATACCCTATGCATTACCAGGTCCACTTTTGACCCAAACATACTTTGTATAAATAAACTTTCAGTTATGAGCAGTAAAAGTACCCAAAACGACTATAAAAGGATCCAAAGTGAAGAATTCTTCGTCCAGTACTAATGTGTATAGTATAGATGTCAAATGTCTATTCTTTTAACTTCATTAGTGACAGGCGGAATTTGCTGTGTAAAAACTTAGATGGAAAAAGTACAAACCCTATTGTTAAATCCGTATTGCAGTTAAAATCATAAAATGAACTATTCTGATTATTCGCCATTCTATCTCTTGAACATCTAACTGTACTTGTGTGTTAGAAGCGTCCTCAAGGAGTTCCCAGACAAATGTTGCCTCCGATCTCTTATTAAGTACTAACCATGTCAAAATGCTGACATCATGGTCGACCTTGTAGCCTCGTTTTTCACCTGTGCAGCTTTTCCACTACCACGGAAGTACATGTAAACTTGCTGCAAATTGGAAAGAAACCTGTTAGATCTTTTTATGAAAAATAAAGATGACTGAGAACCAAGAGGGTGACAAGAAATGGAAAGGGTCTTGACAAAAGACACATAATTGAGTGTATTCGGACCTGAATGACCCATACACTGATTGCTGTTTCTATTGCAAAAAGTCCAAATCCAATGAAGTAGACACCCTTCAAATGAAGACATATAATATTCGTTACAAACATACTTTCTGATAAGTTTCTTGCGTGACTGAGACTTAATTCAACACACTATCTTACCGCTAGTGTAGCATTCCAGGTTGCAAAATCAATAGCAGACATAATTCCTCTGCAATAGATACCACAAATGGTTACATTTTTTACCTTAGTTTTTCTTGCAGATATACAAAATAGAACAATGAAACTTACGTTAGCGACTTCCCTTGGATAATAAAAGGAGGAGCAAGCAAAGCAAAAACACAGAACGTGATGTGACACTACACGAACAGAAAGGTTTCTCATATGTTTTGTCCCCCAAAAACAACTGATAAATAACTTATTAAGGAACAAAGCTTACAGAGTAAGTCAAGAAAAATAAACTAAACTTTATAGCGCTATCGGTCCTGCCAAAAAGAAAATTAATGAAAGAAGATTAGAAGTTGTCACGCAAAATGTGTTTGCCTAAGAAGCTTGGAGTTATACCTCATGGCACGATACAATGGACGATACCACAAAATGTATGATCCAGGAACTCCTAATATGATGTAGATTACAGCAAGTAACCAAATTTCAGCGCCTGTAAATATAATGAAGTTGAGTGCAACGTATGATATATTTATAAAAGAAATGATAGAAATAATGAATTTGCGGTTCTATGCAAGTTAGTTCTAGACATACCTTGCCCTTTAAACCAGGCTCCAGTAACTGCTATAAGATTCCATACAAGGCACAGCATAAGACCTGCAACATAATGTTCAAAGTCTAGTGTCCCGTTTACAATGCATTTGATGTGATTATCATTCCAGAGATATATCCGAATTATTCACTTCTTTATTATTCAAGTATCTGAACCAGGGAGAAAAATCAAAAGGGTTTTGAAACTTATAAATACCTAGCCAAGATCCAAACGCAACATATAGTGTTTTCTGTAGATGTATAGGAATTTCATTTGCGATATTATGATGAATCATAGGGTAAAATGGTGGCCAATTCTTTTCCTCTATAATAATTCCTGCTGCAAAACAAGTGATGTGAAAATAATTTAGTGTGCTCTATAATCAGCTTAGAAAACAAATTACAGTATATTTCTGTCATAGATATCTGGATTACATCGTGCGATTGCATCCTCCCGCTTCTTTAGTTCCTGCGCAGAGAAGAAGACAAAAAGTATAAGTAGCAGTATGAAAAATTTAAGTCACTATATTATATTGTTGTCCTATAACAATTACTCCGTAAAAGACATACATCCGCAATCAAAATTGTAACATATATATTCCAGCTTGGAAATTTTCGATCGTGTACATCTGTACAAGACTACAAGTCAAAGAAAATGTACCTCTTCCCTCTTTTGCAGTTCAGCCTCTTTAGCTTGGAGTTCCTTTTCCTTGTCTTTCAAGTCCTTATATGAGAAAACGAAAATTTAAAAAAAGGAAAAAAAGAGTCAGATAAGCATTGAGGGACATAGAACAAAAATTTCTTTGCTAAGCTGTCTAAAATTAGATCGTACATTGGTGTCAAACGTGATATCAACACTAGTTGTACCACAGTCATATTCAGCACGTGCTGGTGGAAGCGGTTTTGGGCTCGTACTAGAACTATGATGATCTCCCTGTGTAGATTTTCAAGAAATACACATAAGCACACATAAAACACGATGTAAGATAATATTGTGCCTTTTATTTACAAAATGTAAGATCGTGTGTTCCATTTTTAATGTGTGACATTGTCCTAAGAATGTTATGTTTCTACATTTTCTGGAATTAACTCTGCCTTAACTATATCAAAAATTTAGAAGGTCTTCAAATTCTTAGATGGAACTTCTGGGATGAAATAGTCATCAAGGTCATTATTTTAGGCGAAAGTGAGTAGAAACACAGATGAATGAGCCATGTTTACATATGCCGCACTCCAATTCTTTTCGAAATATGCATGGTTGGATTGTTACTATACAATAAATCAGGCTTTGCAAAACCAATTCAATAAAACAATGGGCATTTGCATTTTCATTAGCAAGTCGGTATCCAAAACTATAATTGAATTGGAACATTGATCTTGAGCATTAAAATGTTAAAGTAAACAATAAATAAGAAACAAAATTTATTAAAAAAAAGAGAGCAATGAATCCATTTATAAACAACCAGACCTGTATACCATTAATCTCAAATTTAAAACCAACAACAAATATTATTCGATTACTGACAGATACGCCATCAATCAAGAACATGACTCGTAAACCCATAATTGCAATAAAAAAACTCAAAAAGATTGAAACAAACGTTAAAATAATAAAATGATATAATGATCATGATATTGATCAATTACCGCGAATGGGTTCGTGTCTCCTCCTTCATCGTTACGACTGCCCATCGAATGAAAAATTACGATACAAAGTGATAATCTATATGATTATATAGAATACTTGAAGATATTGGTGAATGATTATGATTATAGCCTCTTTGTTTTGATAGCAAAATAATTTAGAGGAAAGAAAATGCAAAGTTTAAGTTTTCGCGGGTGTGAAAACTTTAAAAAGCTTCAATTGTATGGTTCATAATAATGATAATTATAAATTCTTTGCCTATTTTTGTGGAGTGGTACAAAAAGGACCCGAACCAGAAATTATATAGTAATTAACTTATAATTTTAATTTTGCTTTGCTAGCGTGATCAAGCATGGGTAAAAAAACAAATTATATATGTCGTCTACAACAAAATGAGAAATGTTGGTTTCTTCTATTCATATTGACCAAGCATAGAATCCTTTCTTTGAATGGAAACTTTAACTCCCAAATTAAACGTTTAAATAAGTTGTTACATTCATATAGTTCAACCAATTCTTGACATTTGATTGGTGCAAACCGTGTAAAAGTAGACATTTAATTTGAGATTTATGATATATAAAAAGTTGGATGCTAGCACATGAAATGTGTACAAGGAGACATTTAATTTGAGATTGATGGATATATAAAAAGTTGGATGCTAGCACATGAAATGTGTACAAGGAGGCAATTAATTTGAGATTTATGGATATACAAAAAGTTGGATGCTAGCACATGAAATGTGTACAAGTAGACATTTAAACTCGTGAATCATCCCTCAATATCTTTGCTCAAAAAAAAAAAAAAAAAAAAAAAAAAAAATCAAACGCGGAAGTAGATATATTTTGCTTCATCAATCAATTTGTTCTTTCAAGATTATACAACGTCTTCGAATTTTACCTAACACTTGGATGTTAGCACATGAAATGTCTTATTACTTATAGTGGACTATTTATTAGTTTTTTCTATTTTTTTTTTATTTTTTTTTTATTTTATTTATTTATTTTTTTATTTTTGGAAAAGATAGAAATATAGTGCTTTGTCTTGAGCCCTAAATTGGTGCAACAACACTCACTACATATCCATCGTGTCATATTTTTTATTTTTTTATTTTTGGAAAAGATAGAAATATATTTTTTATTATTTATTATTTTTTTATTATTATTTATATATATATATATATATATATATATATATATATATATATATATATATATATATATATATATATATATATATTTTTATAGAAGAATAACTAAATAGGGTTTTCTAAGTTGGACCATGGAGGCATTAGTTTAGAAGCATTAATTTTTTTTGGAAGGTGAGAAGCATTAATTAAACATAACTATTTCCTAAATTAAATTTATTTCCATGTAAACTAACGTTAAACTTGGCAAATAAAAGAAATTTTGAAAAGTAATAATATCAACCTATATTTAATAATGGTAACTTTAGTTCATTAAATGTTTTAAACATGTACCACTATGGTATATTATAGAAAATTACTAATAGATAAAGTTTATTTATTTATTTTTTCCTATAATGGATGGTAAAATACATATTCATTTATTCTCTTAATTAAATTGGTATTTGTGGAGAGCTACTAAGATTTGTACCAACGGGGGTGTCAGTTTACAAACCAACCTACTAAGATTAGTGCCATCAGGGTGTCTGTTCAAAAACCAACGCTCGTTAGTTTAGAGACACCGATGACAACACCTACTCAGTAGAGGGTTCTTTTGTTTGACGACAAGTAAAGGACGAGGTGGTGCAAAGCCATTTGTGTGTATGTGTGTTTTGTTAGGGTAATAGACCTTCATTGTGTCAGTTTATGTGTCATTTTGAGAAGTGGTAATATAATGTTGAGGTGTCATAACTGAAAAAAAAAAAAGAAAAAGAAAAAAAAAAAAAAAAAAACGTGTTACGATTGGGAGTGGTCTAAAGTCATCTTCAATGAAGTTAGTTTTTTTTTTTTTTTCTTCATTGGAGTGAGTTTAATCATACTACGTAGAAGCAAATAAAAAGAATGCATAGCTAAAAAATAGTCATTAATGACTAATTGCCATCGTGAGTGCTCTAATCATTTGAAACTTTTGCTTACAAATAAATTATTCATTGATAAAATGAGTATGTAAAGTTTAAGAGAGATCTCATTTTTTTTATTTTTTAATATATATTTTTTCTCTTTATGTGTAAACTAGCAAAAGCAATTCAGTCAGCACTATACAGTTATATTTCTTTCACGCCTTGCTTTCACTCCCCTCAAAGCTTAAAAGCATCTCCATCACAGTAACATTTCACACACCAAAACACACACTAAATGGGCAATTGTTTAAGCACCACTCTCACCAAAACAAACAAACAACCACCAACACCACAACCAAAACATAATGATCCTACACCATCAGAAGAAGAGAAAACAAAGAAAGAAACACCACAGATTCTTCATAAAAACAACACCAGCCATGATGCAACGGTAAAGAAACCAACACAAGAACATGATTCTGAAGAAGTGTCGGATATGTGTAGTTACACCGACAGTTTCTTCTCTGCTGCTACAACCACAACTACAGTGACAACTGATTGTAACATGAATGTAGCTAAAACTGAAGACGAAGATGGTGAGGTTACACAGAAGCTATCAAGACGGCAAAAGTTATCAGAGAGGAACAGCATGCAGACAAGACGGCACAACAGGAATGTTGTCCGACGAGACAATCTTGTAAGAAAACCGAAGTCGTCGCGTGGATTAGGAAAATGTCGTAATGTGACTTTAAAACACAGTGAAGAGATGAATGTGAAGATGGGTGGTAATAAAGGTAAGGTTAAGGGGGTGAAGATTGGCCATGGTGGTATATCTGTTCCATCGGTGGTGGTACCAGAACCACATCGGGAGATAAGTGAGTCGCTAGAGAACCCTCTTATTAGTTTGGAATGTTTTATTTTCTTATAACTATTGAGAATTTTACTGCGAATTGTTATGATACTCGCTCAAAGCATCGATAATGAATATTCTTGTTACTTTTGGAATGTTTTATTAAGGGTTTTGGCCATAGCCATGTATTTTTTTCAAATTTACCGATATTTTTCTTTTGTATGTTTTCATATGTTTTTATCTGTTTTTATACGTTTTCATCTGTTTTTATTTGTTTTCATTTGTTTATATACGTTTTCATCCGTTTTAATTCGTTTTCATCCGTTTTTATTCATTTTCTTTCGTTTTCATTTATTTTCATCTGTTTTTATATGTTTTAATCCGTTTTCACCAACTAAATGCACCATAAAAATGCACAAAGTCTTATTTTAAAAAATGAAGATATTTGTCCTTTGTATGTTTTCATATGTTTTTATCCGTTTTTATTCGTTTTCATCAATTTTTATACGATTTCATCCGTTTTCATCTATTTTTATAGGTTTTTGTCCTTTTTTATTCGTTTTTTCTGTTTTATACGTTTTTACACGTTTTCATCCGTTTTCGTTCGTTTTCATTCGTTTTTATACGTTTTTATTCATTTTTATTCGTTTTCACCAACTCAACGCACCCTAAAAATGCACAAAGTCTTCTTTTGAAAAAATCGCAAGGGCACTATTTTGAAAAAAAAAATGTATAAAAACAAATAAAAACAGATAAAAACGGATAAAAACAGATAAAAACGGATAATAACGAATAAAAACGGATATAAATGCATAAAAGTGGATGAAAGCATATAAAAGCGAATAAAAACGAACAAGAACGGATAAAAACAAATAAAAGCGTATAAAAACGGATGAAAACAAATGAAAACGTATAAAAACGGATAAGAACATATAAAAATGGATAAAATCAAATGAAAACATTTAAAAACGGATAAAGCCAGATGAGAACGTATAAAAACAAATGAAAACGTATAAAAACGGAAGAAATCATATAAAAACGGATCTAAACAAATGAAAACGTATAAAAACG
Organism: Artemisia argyi; assembly: GCA_030686995.1. NCBI lineage: Eukaryota > Viridiplantae > Streptophyta > Magnoliopsida > Asterales > Asteraceae > Artemisia > Artemisia argyi. Next base: position 159,033,194 of record CM060697.1, on the reverse strand, counting down.
GATGAAAACATATAAAAACGGATGAAAACGTGTAAAAACGGATGAAAACGTATAAAAACGTATGAAAATTATAAAAACGGATGAAAACAAATGAAAACGTATAAAAACGGTTGAAAACAAATGAAAATGTATAAAAACGGATGAAAACATATAAAAACGAATGAAAATGGATAAAAACGGACGAAAACTAATGAAAACTGATGAAAAACGCATAAAAACAGATGAAAACGAATGGGACCTATTTTGCAAAAGAAATAAATCACAAGGGACCATTTTTGAAATAATCGCAAAGGACCTATTTCACAAAAGAAACGAAACACAAGGGATCATTTTTGAAAAAATTGCAAAGGACCTATTTTGCAAAGGAAAAAAATCACAAGGGACCATTTTTGTACAAAAAATCATTAAAATTATTATAAAAAACCAAAGACACAGCCGGTTTTACTGGTAACCGGTCAAAAAATGACCATATTAGCACGAAATAAAAAGTACACGTACAATATTGGAACAAAAATTATTACACGTACTATATCGGTACATTTGAGAAAGTATGTGGCTATTTAATAGCCAAAACCCTTTTATTAACAAGTTCCAGGGAGTTAACATGGATTTTATGATCAGGTCATCACCCCGCCTCGAAACAAATACATTCATACAATAATTATATGCGTATGGTATTATGATACTATTTTTTAGCAATAAAAACGAGATCCTTTATATGTTTTAGCTAGTTGCTATCTTTGAAAGATTGCAAATCATGATCCTGAAAAGCTCGTTTAAGTCAACTTTGTATGCAATCCGGATGGGATAACTTAATTATATGTTTTAGCTAGTTGAGGACATCAAATAACGACATATTATTAACATCATTTATCCTATGTTTATAGCTTGTTTTATATTATTTCATACGAGAATTGATACTTAATCAATTACTTTTGTAACTCTCAGTTATAAACGAGCATTTGGTGAAAGTTAGCTATTTTGGACGAAAATTGGAACAAAATGGATAAAGTTGGAAAAGTCTACCGAACTGACGAAGAATACGCCGTATCATTCTTGATAGATGCGCCGTATAACAAGACGTAGACGAATATGAAGACCATTGCCTGACTTTGAAGCATGCTCCGCATGGATTAATCCCATGCGCCACACATGAAACTTTGGTTAACGAAGAAGATCTGATTTGTTTACTCCAGATGCGCCGTATTACATTCCAAACATATGGCGTATCAATCTCAAGACTTCACTAAAAATAATCCAAGACACAGAATAACATGCGCCGCATAAGAGATCGAAGATACGCCACATCTATAGGCGGTGTACGAATATCCGTGAATATTATAATCTTAGACCCCACGCGAAGTTACCTTGATACGCCACATCAGACCAATATGATACGCCGTATAGGCCGTATACAATCCTTAGACGAGAAATCAAGTGAAGAATAGAAGCTCAATGAAGAAGTCAAGATTACATGATGATACTCGAAGATGCTTTCATATTTTGGCAGTAAAATCTTTATCCGGACTCCGTTTTATTCCGTTCAAGCGGCCACAGAAAGAGAAAAAGGAGATCTATCTGTTTCTGAAGGAGATATGGCACATAGGGTTTGTAGATGCGCCGTATCTGGGTCGGAACAACTGAAAACTATTTTTGGTAAACCTTGGAGGCTACTCTTGCTTACCCCTATAAATACCAAAGCCCTAGAACGACTTTGGCATCATTATTATCAGTTGGGGACAGCCCCAAATCATCCCTAACACCGCCTTCTTCCATCCTTGAAGATCGATGAAGAACATCTCAAGATTTAACGTCGTGTATCATTCGGTTATCATAAGTATTTTGTTCATGAATTCTTTATGTTTATTCGCAATGTATACTCTATCTTTTGCTGAGATTATGGGCTAACACCTTTAGGTGGTAGCCAACTTTATGAAGTTTTGTTAGTGTTTATGGTTGTGTTGAATTGATTTACTTTGTTATTGGATTGGGTGCTTGTCGATAAAAACTCGTTTATTACTTATAACTAGTAGATGTCTATGTAACTAGGTTATGATCCTTATAACTTTAATTGATGTAATTTAACTTCTTGCAATTGTGGTTACTTTGGTTAAGTTATATGTGCGTTAATACGAATCCTCATTAGGAATCATTGTTTGGCATAAACGGAACGTGTCTACAACCTATTAGGACTAGTAGCGTGTAATACCAAACTAGGTTAGATGGTTTAAAGCAATAAGTTAGTATTGATGCTAGATGAGTCACTATGATCTTTCGTCATATCCACCCCGAGGGCTAGTTACTTAATTGTGACATAATTTTGTAATTGATATGCCGATTAACAATTAAATGAATTAAAACAAGTAGAAACAAACATATTCATAACTAAAAGATGGATTAGGCTTGGTTAACCCATTCTTCCTATCTAATCTTTGTCTTAATTGCTTTGCGTTAGTTGATTTAGTTTAGTTATTTATTTTCTCGCATTTAGGTTAATTAAACACATAAAACTCGTGCTAGTCTATCAGGCTAAACCCCCCTTAATCTTTAATTGCTTTCTAGGTTAGGATAGGTTATTTTAGTTTAGATTAGTATAAATACCTTTAGATCATTTTAGCTTCACTCCTCCCTTGCTTACCTAGAAACTATCTACATTGATCGGGTACACTGCTTGTTAGTGTTTAGAGTCTATAGGTTAGTTCGGCATAATATAAATTTAAAGCTTGGTACAAAATTATAGACCTAAAATAACACATCAGTAGTTGTAACTTGTACCTCACTCGAACTCTTCACAAGAGGTTAGTGGTTCAAACCTTACTATGTACATATTTGGAGGTGGTCAAGAAAATGTCAGATACAATCACATAAATACCCTGGTTAAGCCGCGTACATACGAGTTAAAGACTTGCCTCCCTGGGTAATCCAAACTGGGAAAACTTATCCGTTTTTTAATAATCATTTATTCACGAGTTATCAATTCTTAAGTTGCTGCATGAATCATATTTGATACTTGTGTAAAAATATTGAATAGGAATGTGTTTCACGAATAACTTGTAAGCAGAAAACGGCCCGGATTTGAGGAGCGTCGCTGCCCAAAAGGGATTTCGGGTAGGTTTCTGCTCATCGGGTTCAAGGATAGGGATGCTTTCCCCGCCAAAACACGTCTCATTGTCAGTCCTACGAACCACGTGGTTTTGACACATAAACTCTAAAGTGACACGTCAACTTTCTCTCTTAACCACACTCCTCACATTTTAAGGATTATGCTCAATATATCAACACCACTAACCTGACCACTTTATTCATTAAACGAAATTTCTTAAACTCTAGGTGAAGAAACTTGGTTTCATAACCACGAGCTTCTCCACCCCAATGCAATGCAGCTATTATCCAGCCGTAATGGTGACCACGACTACGATCCTTCCCCAACACGAGCAAAAAGCACCCGTTATGGAGGCTCTCTATGCTCTTAGAGAGCATCCGCAATGGATACTACCATAAGTAGCACTATTTTTGTTATTTCAACGTCACACGACCATCATTATCTTATCATTTCAAACTCGGTAACTCGCAATGATTTTATTATCACCACTTTAACAACGAGTTATATTTCCACACTTTGTTTGTGCCCTCATCTAAACCTCAAAAGCACCTCAATCACGTTAATCCCCAACACACGAGTTCATACTTTAAATGCCTGTCCAACACTTACAATCTAGTTTCTACAAAGGAAACCATTTTCTCTAAAAGCTTACAAAATGGATAAATTGATTTAACTAAATTACCAACAAGTCAAAATTTTTAAATGTTTACTTCTCACCTACAACACAATTTAAACAACACATTCATGTTAATTAATTTGCACACTTTAGTTCTTTAATGGTACAGACCACCTAATGCATAAGACTATTAGTATCATGCCTTAACGACTTGTACGTTAATGTAATATAATCAAAAATTTATGTGCACAAATCACCTCCCTTTATATTTTTTTTTCTATTTTCTTTTCTCATCATTTTAAAATTGGTATCATCATATATTAAATATAATTAATTTAATATGTTTGCAATATATATTCTATGATTAAGTTTTATAAATAATACATAATTCTATCATCAACTACACAACACACACATAATATCGCCATAAGAGCAAGGGGTGTAATCACATGCCGTTTCCTATGCCATTTTGCCAAATCAGTGCCACTTCAACATTTCATATCCTCGTTTCACATGCTATTTGCGTGCCATTTCACACTTTCTGGTCCCCACATCATTTTTTTAAATTTTTTCACACAAACTAAATATTCATTCATAAATTAAAAATACGATACGAAATATGGAATACACTACGAAACTGAAAAAAGGTAAGAAAAAAAAGTTACAAAAACTAGAAACATGTACGAAACTTTAAAAAATACAAAAGAAATTAATTTTTCATTATTCAAATACAGATACAAATTACACATAAAAAATAATAAAACACAAAAAGTAAGAAATAATTTTAAAAAAATACAAACAAAATACAAATATGACAAAAATTATCATGTTTGGCCTTGGGAATACAGCACCACCTCACGTCCCCATCTAGTTCTTCTTCTTCTTTGCTGAAAAAAAAAACACACACACATACACATTAAAAAACACAACAAAACACAAACCCATATTAAATAGTTTAACATAATCAATAAAAGAAAAGATAAAATCGGTTTGGCGCTGTGTGAGTATACTTGCGCAGAAATTGGTGCAGGGTAGTTGTGTTATGGTAACACGCATTTGGCAGTAGGGGCGAACAAATAGACCGAGAACCGAACCGGAACCGACTCAACCAGAACCGCATTCTAGAACCGCGGTCCGGTTCTCGGTTCTTAGATATTGCAAGTTTCGGTTCTCGGTTCGGTTCGGTCCGGAACCGCGAGTATCGGTTCCGGAACCGAAGAACCGCAATATCTTACACAGATGCCTGGCATATGGTTTCCTCACATGAAGCTCACTGATCATGAGTCATGGCTTTTTGTATGACGTGGCTTTAATGACTAAGCATGTACTCCTCGCATAAAATTTTAAAGATCCATATATGTTTTTGCAATATTGTGCAATGAAATCGTTCAAACACAAAGAAAGAGACTTGCACCAAGATTGATACAGTTAGGGCTATCTAAAGTTTTATTTTATGTTTGACGAATAAAGGTGCAATTTTTTTTCTTCTTCCAAATGACTAATTAAAAATGTTAAAAACAAAAAGTTGTAAACCTAAGAGGGGAAGGAGTAATAACGCCTCAACGGCGTTTTTGCCTACATGGCATGATTTCAACGGCGTTTTGGCGTTAAGACCATTTCCAGCTTCGTTTTTTTGCCCCTGCGTTTCCTTTCGCGTTACCATACTAACACGCGTTAGTGAAGTTTTCATTTGGTTCAATAAAGGCCCCCAACTATGTTACCGTTTGAATTAGACCGTTGCATTGCAACGGATACATTTCCTAAAACCATAAAAAAAAAAAAAAAAAAAAAAAAAAAAAAAAAAAAAAAAAAATCAACACTTCTTATATATATACAGATGATGATACTGATCTGCATATACTCACATAAAAAAAAAAAAAAAAAAAAAAAAAAAAAGCATCCGATCTAAAAATAAACAATCCGGTCCAAAAAAATGTCGGTAAACGGATGTCAAAAAGAGCCAAAGAAACCCAAACCGCACAAGTATATGATGAAAAAAAATCCCGACGTGAGTAATACTACGTTACGTTGGACATCAGAAGAAGAATGTTTACTTGTCGTGTGTTGGGTGGCCGTTTCCGAGGATAAGAATGTTGGAGTTTCTCAAACGTCGATTACGTTTTGGTATCGTGTGATGAATGAGTTCAACCAGAAAAATTTTCAAAATCGTAACAAAGATATGCTATCAAGCAAGTGGCATACGTTGAACGCAAATTGCCAAAAGTTTGAAGCGTGTTACAAACGTGCTAAACGTACCACAAAAAGTGGTGAAAGTGATAATGATGATATGAGGCATGCTAGACAATTCTTTCGTGACGAACACAAAGGTGTTTCGTTTGCTCAAGAGGAAACGTGGTTGATTTTGAGGGCATGTCCAAAGTGGGACATGCCGGAACCGATTGATTTAACCGGAGATGTCCCCGGTCAAAGCAACGAAGCGCTATTCGGTCATGATGCACGACCACGTCCGCCCGGGAAAGCACGCACCGGGAAAAAACAAAAGTCCGATACATCGACTAGTACCGGGGGAAGTGCGTCAAGCAACTTGGATTTTATGACAAACGAGCTTCGACTTAGACGAGAAGCGGCCCAAATGGCGTACAAGGCGGCTAGAACGAAAGATGAGACGGCTACGCGTTTGGAGGAATTTAGATTTCTTAGTATGAAAATGAGTGACGTAGATCCGGAGGTGGCATATTTTATCAAAATGGAAAAACAAAGAATCAAACAAAAATATAATTTGCAACACCCGCAACATCCGCCAACCGGTCCGTCAAACAACTAGTTTTTTTATTTTTTTATTATTATTATTATTTTAGTTGTAATGTTTTTATTTCCTAATGTAATGTTTAGTTTTATTAATAAAATGGTTGAATGTTTAATAAATGAATTTGTTGAGGGTAGAATTTATAATGTAAAAAGTGGTGTTATTTGGTGTTATGATTTCCTAGTGTTTTTGATGTTATGTTATTTGGTGTTAAAGTGATGTGGCGCTGACGTGGCAGTGGTGTTGGTGTTATTTCGTGTTATGACTCCTCGCCTCTAAAAGCTGTTAAAAGTTGGGGAACGGTTTACACTATCTCGTCGTGTAGCAGATGTTAGAGGTTAGCTACATACTTTCTGGTTTGTATTGTTCCTGTAAGTGCTTTGATAATATTCGAGCTTGAACACGTATTGTTGCTCGACCAGTTTTGCTTTGAAAAACTCAAATATGGCTTCTTCTTTTTTACAAAACTGTTAGGAGCTAATCATGCCTAACGACTTCAAAATGTCATCATTTATTTAGTTTTTGATAATCTATACATCAATGTGTGTTTAGCAAGATTAATACGTTTAATTTACTATAATAACTAAAACCTCAACACGTATTTGACAAGACGTTCTAGTATGTGTTTTTCATCTAGATTTGTATGAATAGAAATAAGGTCACTATTATGGAGGTCTAAATAATGAGAAAAGAGATGCACACTCCTACTACCATTACATCCTAGCTTAGATTCTATACACTTAACAAGTTGACAACATAATAAAGTACCAAAAGACTTGTCTATTCTCCAATTTGCTAACTTAAGCCGCAGTGGTTGCTATATATTTTCTTCCTTTAGACATCTTATCCACATATTTGTCTATCCAGCCATCAATATAATAAAATGAAGTCATTCACAATGTACATACAATCTTTACAACTTGACATAAACAACTGTCTTCGATACTAAGCAAAAATTAGATCACCTTTTAATAGATCACCTTTTAATGTTCTGCCTTTGCTTTGAACAACCACAAATGCATACATACCTTTGACTTAGCTTCAACACATATTTGCGGTTCCAATAAGGTAAAACCGAAATACACGAACCGGACACGAGAACTAGACTCGGTTCCTTAATTATGAGTATTTCGGTTATCCGTTCTTGCGGTTCCGGAATCGTGCTCACCCAAAACTTTTTTGTCAAGAGGGCAAAATGTAATAATTTTTATAAACTACATTAAAAATTAATCCATTAGGGGGGCAAATTACAAAAATAGCCGAATATTTTCGAAAATTTACACTACAATTTTTTTCGCCGGGGGTCACATGACCCCCCTTTATCTCTGTCGCTGCGCTCACCCCTAGTTTGGCAGTGCCAAATTGGTTGCCACGTATGAATGGTGCCGGACAATAATGAGCACACCCATTGCTCTAATTTTATTTGGGTTAATGGCATGTAATAGTAACGTACTTGCCCATTTGTTTCATTATGAGATACGAACCCAAAATAATACAACAATACACATCCAACTTTCAAATTTTGTTTCATTATCATAAGTTTTGTTACACCATTAGTCCTTTTGACTAACGGCCGTTTGTAATTAACTCAAAAATATATTTTTCTTACGTTTTCATACGTTTTATACATTTTCGTCCATTTTTACACGTTTTCATAAAAACAAACGAAAACCTTTAAAAACGAACAAAAACGTTTGAAAACGGATAGAAACGTATGAAAACGTATAAAAATGTAAGAAAACGTATAAAACGTAAGAAAAACATAATTTTGAGTTAATTACAAATGGTCGTTTGTCAAAAGGGCTAACAGTGCAAACCAAAACGTAAAGAAAATGGGCGAAAACATACAAAAACGGATAGAAACGTGTGAAAACGTAAGAAAAATATATTCTTGAGTTAATTACAAACGGTAATTAGTCAGAAGGACTAACGGTGCAAAAAAAAGTATGATAATGAAACAAAATTTTAAAGTTTGATGGGTATTGTCGTATTATTTTGGGTTCGTATCTGATAATAGAGCAAATGGGAAAGTACGTTGTTATTGCATGCCATTAACTCATTTTATTTTATCGAAATTATCCCTGCTGCCACTCTCTGCGAGTATTTGATATGCAATTTTTTTATTTTTTAATATAATTGTTTTTAGTATTCGAGGGTTCAATATTTAACTTTTTTGATACATAAAACGTATAATTGTCATACTTAAACCACCACAACCAAGTGTTAAACGAGTCGTTTTCATGTTTGAAACTTATGTTATTCGCACACTCCGAACCTGTTAAGACACGATTTGCCAGCTCTATATGCACCAATGTCTGCAAAGCACTCTTAAAAACACACACCTAAATGGGTTGACGTACGAATTTTAGCTATCTCTCCAATCGTCTTTTGTTGCTTTCTAGCATATTGCTAGATTTTTGCGTTCTGACAAAAAAAAAAATTAAATAATAATAATAATAATATATATATATATATATATATATATAAAAGTCGACGTACGTGGGACGCAAGCAATTAAAAGGAGCAGATGGAGTTTCTATACTCAAGTTATTACGGAGTATCTTTAGTTTATTACTAGTAGTTTCCTTATATTCTGTAATTATATTTTTAGGATTCTTTAATTAGTTAAATAATTTCCTTGTATGCATAATTATATTTTTAGGATTCTAAAGTTTAATAATTTCCTTATATCCGTAAGCTGACAGGCCTTTGTCTATCCTTATAAATACTTTTGTTTCCTGATGATAAAGTTATCATCTTTTCATTCGACTAAATTAAACTCATGTTTTATGTACCCTTTTGTTTCATTCGTTCCTTTTGTTCGTCAATAGTTTTTGTCTTCGATCTCAGCTATCCATACCGTGCTATGGGTTCTTTTCTAAGCACCAACGCAACCAAAATAAACAAATCACCACCGGAACATGGTGACGATGCTAAACGGTTTGTTGAAGAGGCAGTGAAACAAGTCATTCTCCCGGAAACCCCACAGATTCTTCACGAACATAACACCAGAGATGATGCATTAGTTGTCGAAGAGCGTATGTTTGAGGTGTCGGAGATATATAGCTCTTCTGCTACAACCACAACCACGGTGACCGCAAATACTAAATTAAACGCAGTTGGAACTAACAATGACGAGGAAGTAACAACACAGATAGTAAAAACTTGTCCACCTACCAAAAATATTCCACGTAAACCAGCTAAGAAGTTTTCATGTGAAATATCCGACAAAAAGGACCGACGCATTGTCACAATAGATGCACCAAGAAAAGGACCATTACCATCGATCAACAGAATAAAAACAACACAGTGTGATACGTCGGTATCATTAGAGCCTGGTCGGTCCAAGAGGGTTCCAGTGGCGCCCGTGTGGCATAAGGATTTCATCATGGGCTAGGATAACTATCATATGTTTTATGTTTTATTAGGATATGTTTTGTGTCTTGATAGGATAAGTGTTTAAGTCGTTTTAGGATTTGTGTTTATGTTTTAAGCAATTGTAATCAATGAAATCATGCAAGTTTTAGTCAAATATGTCTCTTCTTCTTCCTAATTCTTACGGAGCTACCACACAAATAAGGTAGTGTTATTGGTATACTTCTATCAATTTTATTGACAATACAAGATAGTTTTAATTTTTATTTTTTTATCGTTTTTTGTTTAGTATCGTTCGTCTTTTACAATTTTTACTTGTCAAACTTTATATTTTTTATTCCGTATTTTTTCCGACAGTTTTACCTACTTTACTTTGTGCCTTATTGATTGTAATGCTTAATTTTCAATGTCTTATTTACCTACATTATGGGCTTGTTTCTTTTTTTTTTTTTTTTTTTTTTTTTTCTGAATTAAGTGGGTGGGCCCCTTTCTGTTAATGAGTCTTAATGAGGAGGAACACTTTTTGCTTCCTCTACCCATATAGATCATTTAACAGAAAAAGAAACGTATTACTCCGTATATGTGTGGCCCCCACCACTAACTCCTTATTAAAATACATTAACAATAAAAAGAAACACCCCCTATATGTAGTGTGGATTAATTTAATATGTTTGCAATATATATTAAACAACTTAATTTTATAAGTGATACATAATTCTATCATCACCTACACAACACACAGAATATTGACATAATCGAATTATATCAAAGTTATACCCGGCCGCCAATATATGTGAGTATTCATTTGATATGCACCAATGTCTGCAAAAAACACATACCTATATGGGTCGACGTACGTGGGACGCAAGAAATTAAAAGGAGCATATGGAGTTTCTATACTTAAGCTATTATCTAAGTATTAGTTTAATAGTTTCTTATATTCTACTATATATAATTATATTTTTAAGATTCTTTAGTTAAATAGTTTCCTTATATTCATTAAAAAGGATTCTTAAGTTTAATAATTTCCTTATATTCATAATTTGATAGGCCTTTGTTTTTCCTTATAAAATACTTTTGATTCCTGATGATAAAGTAATCATATATTCGTTCGACTAAATTAAACTCATGTTTTATGAAACCATTTGTTTCTTTCGTTCCTTTTGTTTGTCAAGACTGTTTGTCTTCGTTCTCAACTATCCATACCGTGCTATGGGTTCTTTTCTAAGCACTAACGCAACCAAAATAAACAAATCACCACCGGAACATGGTGACGATGCTACACGGTTTGTTGAAGAGGCAGTGAAACAAGTCGTTCTCCCGGAAACCCCACAGAGTCTTCACGAACATAACACCAGAGATGATGCATTAGTTGTCAAAGAACGTATGTTTGAGATGTATAGCTCTTCTGCTACAACCACAACCACGGTGACCACAGATACTAAATTAAACACAGTTGGAACTAACAATGACGAGGAAGATACACCGATATTAAAAACTTGTCCACCAACCAAAAATATTCCCCGTAAACCAGCTAAGAAGTTCTCATTCGAAATATCCGAGAAAAAGGATCAACGCATCGTCACAATAGATACACCAAGAAAAGGACCGTTACCATCAAGCATAACAAAAACAACACAATGCAACAAGAATTTTCCCCCGAAACCACCTATGACGTTTGCTGGCAAAATATACGACAAAAAGGATGGACCCACCCGCCATGTAGCGCCACAGAAAAAAAGTCGGTTACCGTCGAGCATAATACAAAAAGCAACGTCAACGACAGAGTGCAACAAGAATGCTGTTCAGCGAGACTATCCCGACAGAAAATATTTGAAAGTGAGGGAAAGAAACCATGCTGCAACCCCAAAGAACTCCGGTAAAGATGGCAAGGTGATCAACGTGGGTTGTTATGAAAGTGAGTCGCTAGAGAACCCCATATTCGAGCGTTTTATTTTCTTATAATAGGTTTCATTATTTTTTTATTGTTTAATGCATGTAAGACAAGGAGATACTACAATAGTACCATCTGTTTTATACTAGTAATTTTTTCTAGATTAAAGCGAAAAGTATCACACATAGGCCTCGTTTGATAGCCACTTAATAATTCAACTCAGCATAAAATAATGAATCGGTCAGAGGGAGGCATGTTTGATAGGAAAAAAAAGAGTTACTGCGTGGGCCAGTAGGGTTCTGAATGGGCCGCCTCTATTGTATTGGCCAGTGATTCAGCAGCTTCTTTATTCTCGTAAATACCCTTTTTTTCACATACGCAATCCTAACCACCTCACAAGTCACCTCCATAGTCAAGAAAAAATCTCTTGTTGAATCTGCAGGTAAAACTTTTTAATTTATGGAATATATATTTTTTCAACTTGTATCTTTAGTTTATCCAATCATTATTGCATCTTTGCTGATGATGGTGTTTCGTGGTAATATACAAAATTTACAACATACACAGATCTTAATTCATGTGATTAAACTAATGAAAGGCTTCAACTATTGCTTACGCATCGAATCCAATCAACGTGACACTCATAAAGACGTGACATGATATGACTGGATACTTTCTTTCACTAGCATTAGAACTTTAGAAGACACCATAGATATGGGAGTGCACGTGATTTATGTGATATCTTTCTCATTGCCATGCAATGCCAGATTTTGTATGTAGTCGCTTTTGTAGGTACATGAGGTGGGCAAGATTTGCGTACTAAGCAAAAATCCAATAGAGGTTATGCTCTTCCTTGTTGGTAACTAATTAGGGTCTTGCTCCACCAACCTCCTTGCATCCTTGCTGTTGCTAACCTTCAAAGCATAGTGTAGTGTTCTTGACACAATTTTAAAAACCAAAATTTTAAGTAACAACTAATTTTTCTCATAGGATATGTTGCACCTACATTGTTTTCATTTTTATCTTCCATAATCTTTTAACAATAACATTGACTATCTTGTTAAATACCCCATGCGCTATACTGTTGACTTTGTTATGAACTTATGAACACATCCTCGTCTATGTTTTCGGACATGTCATTTGATATTTAGCTGAACATCTTGTCATCTGTGTTTTCACTTGTAATTCCGATAATATTCTCTACAATGATCTAGGCTATGTTATTGGTTGTGGTGTAGGCTATGTTATGGGCTAATATCTCGACTATGCTCTAGATTAGGTTATGGGTTCTGTAATCAGATAAGTATGACCTATAGTGTAGTGTACGGCATAGGGTACGGTGTACGGTATATGAGTGACGAGCACTTGCGAACTCGACCATCCTAGCTTGTTCTTAATAGTGTAGTGTACGACATATAAGGGTTAAAACATATAGTTTCTATCAGTTTCCTTTTCGCAAATAATAAAAAAAATACCAGGTACAACGAATTAGTTTGCACATAATTAACATTAGTTAATGAAATAGGAAGGAACACTCAAGTATATAAGATTACTTGAAGAGCAGCTTGTTAGCACATAACATGCATCTTATATATGATAAACGTAGAGTCTATGTATTATTTTAGATCATATTTGGGAGAGTGTGTACATATGTGAATGTTTAGGAGTAAAGAAAGACTTGTATATATATATATATATATATATATATATATATATATATATATATATATATATATATATATATATATTAGTTGCTTTTATTTGGCCAACTCATTAGCCAATACCCACACTTCTTTATAAATTTGAACCAACTATGAATTTAAGTAAAATTGCTACTAATGTATAATTTAATATACGCAGTTAAGTAAAATTGCTACTAATGTATCTCTATAGGCATGGAAAACGTTGGTGAATCTTCAAAACAAAAGAAACCTAGGCTTAACTGGAAAAAGGAAAGTGTGGTTAAAACGTTTCTTGAAGCTTGTATACATGAGATTGCTGTAAAAGGACGAGACGGAGTTAGCCTTAAGATGCATTCATGGAAAAATGTTGGAGACACACTTAAAAAGGAGCATAATTTTATCGCTGATCAACGACAAATGAAAAATCATTTTGACTATCTTAAAAGCAAGTTTAGTGCATGGACCAAATTAAAGAACAAAACAGGAAACGTGTATGATCCGGTAACTAACACGTTTAATTTAACGGAAGAAGAATGGCAGATAGAGATGAAGGTCACATTCTATCCTTTGTATAATTTCACTAATAGTTTCCTTAAAAGCAAGGTTCCCAATACTAAAACAAATGGCTTATGGTGTCTTAAAAGCAAGGTTCCCAATACTAAAACAAATGGCTCCTTATCCTTTTCCGGTACAAAGAAATGTAGTGATAGCATGTTTTGCGGTCCACAACTTCATAAGGAAATGCAACATTAACGATCAATTATTTTTGGAGAGCGATGCAAACACCATGTTTACTACTGAAGAACAAGGTGAAGGAAGCGGGGGACAAGGCATGGATGACACACAATGGGGTCCCCAAGGAAATGAATATATGGCAAATCTCCGTAATCAGATTGCTAATGAGTTATTTTTAAATTCTTCAACCTAAGATTAGTTCGTAATTTATATTGTTTTATGATCTTTAGAAAAGACTATTTACATTTTTTTTATTCCAACATTACTTTCTTTAATTATATTTTTATTCGAGTTAATAATTTTTTTATCAACTAGTATATTTGTTCAATACAAAATCAGACAGAAGGTTAAATTGGTAATTTCAGACAACTCAGATTGCTCATTCAGAACAAATATCAAACAATTATTTTCATTCAGAATCAGTTTCACTCAGCATCTTAGAATCATTCAGCACATTTGATTCATTCAGTGCTAAATCAGATTTTTTATCAAACAGCCCCATAGTCTTGTTAATATACAAATACAAATATATCAGTTTTTTTTTTTTTTTTTTTTTTTTTTTTTTTTTTTTTTTTTTTTTTTTTTTTAACGGCTGCGGGTTAGTTGTTAGATTTTAGATGTTGGCTCGAGTTAGTGTCGCATTCTCGGGCAGAGATACCAACCGCGAGCCTCTCTTTAGGGGATAACCCCACTCCTATTCCTGATACGCCTGACATCCTTAGAGCTTGTAGTTCCCAAGTGAGGACTTCCCGGTCGGTCACCCAAACCGGTACTACTCTCACTTGGGCTCGCTTAACTACTTAAACCTTTACCACTATACCACAAGCCCCATGAAATATATCAGTCTTTGCCTTCAAAGGACAAACTATTTTTGACGGGACTTAATTGAAGTAAGTAACGATCACTAATTGGTTTGGGAGCATCTCACATCATCTCATGATTACCGCTAGCCTCCAAGCCTCCTTTTGGTACATGTCCTGAGTAATTAGTCTTCGATCTCTCCTTTGATTTAGTAATTATGTAAATAAACACCAACAATTCCTTTCCATATTTTTCGTTTTATAGTTTTATAATATAAACAAAACAATAATTAAAAAAAAAAAAAAAAAAAAAAAAAAAAAAAAAAAAAAAGAGAGAAAAAGGTAGGTAGGATACCGTTTGTATTTTTTGGGGTCCTTATAACGACTCCCTTTCTTTTGCTTGTCTTCCCACTTTTTCTGCTATCTATGACTACCATAAACTTGGATCTTTCGTTGTTCTTGTTTTTTGCATTTCGGGTGAAGGTTATTTATTTTAATTTCACAACTTAGGCTTTAATGCACATATTTGTGTATTCATCGCGTTATTCTAGATTGGTTCGGTTTTCGCGTTCTACCATGATTGTGTCAAATTCTCTATGGTTAATTAACCATGACAAATGTTCATAATTGTTTACCATATATGTTTTTATCACATGGGTTTTGGTTCGGGAATCGTGATGATGCTACTTTTCGTACAATGCGGTGCCAAATACTCAAATGTAGCATAGCTGGGACTTGGTGGGGGAACTTTGTGACATGGAGCTGAAAGTACGTCTCGTAGCATCACCACTCTTTTTCTTATGGCTAAACACATTTTTTTAGTAATTACATACACTCCATCTTAGGAAAACATATACTCCGTATCTTTTGTGGTCACCACTAAGTCTGAATAATCTTGATTTTACCTTGCGAAAAGTAGAGTTATATGCAATAGTTGTTTCAATACAATACATTAGGTAGTGTGTGTTCATTGCACAAATGGATCTTTATTGGATAAAAGTGGCGTCAAATGGGTTTATATCGTCCGTATGTGGTATCATATGGAATTTTATCCTTTAATAGTTTCATAGTGGTCTCAAATGGGCCTTAATCCATCATCTCTAGCAGGCTGTCTCTTCGCCTCTTTGCAAATATTCCATCTTGAGGATAGTATCCGGCAAGTCATTTACGTGGAACCTATTATGCAGGGGTCTAAAAGGCGTGTCCTGACAGCATTAAGGTGCCGTTAAGACGCGAGATGTGACATTCATTTTACGAAATAGATGAAGGTGTCGGCTCTAGTCGTGGAAAGGTGCGAGGCGTGACACTTTTTTTGGATTCAATAAAATGATTTTTTTTTTTTTTTTTTTTTTAAATAAAAAAATTACATGCAAGGATAATTTCTTTACTTAATTTCTTATGTAAATCGCTTTTTATACGCTTGATATATATGAAATATGATATAATATATAAATTTATATATATATTTTTATATTTTGTGCCATTTTTAGTCACGCTTTAAAAAACGTTTTAGCTTCGCCATAGCTCCTAAAACGTGAGGCTTGATCATGTTGTCACGTCTAACGCTATTTATAACCTTGCAAGTATACTTATTTTGTATATATTGCTAACAACGCAAATAGCTACACCAATGTTGTGGGACAGATTACACTTTCTATAAACTATGTTTTATCAAGTCCTTACACCATCCGGTAAACTTTTTTATAAATCTATAAACCTTATATGTCATGCAAATCATTGACTTGTAAATTCTTTTTCTTTACATATATATAAACCTATTTCTAGTATTTATAAATCTTTTACATGTTTATAAATTCTTCTATAAAAAAACATGCATTAAATTATAAAAAACTCTAGAATTATAGGCTCTTTATGTCACATAGACATTAACTTCGTTTTTATATATAAACAGATTTCTAGTATTGATAGATCTTTTACATGTTTATAAATTCTTTTATAGAAAAGCTTGCATTAAATTATAAAGAGGTATAGAATTATAAACCTCTTTATGTCACATGGACATGAACTTCAGAAAACATTATGGTTAAACAAAAGATAAAACATTAGTTTAGACATTCTTTTAGGGGGAAATGATCCCTGCTGTTTACAGCAGGGAGTTTACCTCCTGTATAGTGCAAAAAATGTTCCCTGATCAACCAAAATGGTCCCTGATAATATGCCTCATGTGCACAAATGCCCCCTGAATTAGCCTTGCAGCAGATACACTCCCTGCTGTAAACAGCAGGGATCATTTCCCCTTCTTTTAGACCTCTCACTGTGAATGCATTTGGTTATAATTTTTAGACGGATGAATCATTATAAGAAACTTACGTTTAGTGACCGAAGTTTAGGTAACAAAGGAAATATCACTAAATCTGATTTTTTAGTTCCAGTCTTTCTAATATATATATATATATATATATATATATATATATATATATATATATATATATATATATATATATATATATATATATATATATATAGGTGAGATCATGAAAAAAGCACACTTTGGTAGAAAAATGAGAAAAGTGTACAAATCAACCCTCCCCCTTCCCATGTTTTTTTTAACAACTACAGGGGGCTGATTATAACTTTTTCATCTTACAAGGATTGATCCGTTCTTTTTTTATTTTTTCACTGAATCATCATACATAATATCTTTTCTTTCATTTTTTGATACAAATCCTTTCTAAAATTCTCTCAACCTCTGGCTATATAATCAACGTTTTCATATGCTTATTTTTTACACAAATTCACGCAATTCAATCTACATTCTATCGGTATTAATCAGATGTCTCAATCCGTTAATCACTATAAGGCTTTTTTACTATTTTTTTAAAAAAAAATTAATTTTTGTTAGTTAAAATTAAAAACGAAGATTATACATTTGATTTTTAGTTGTTATATGCATCGTTTTATGTTTTTTTTTTTTTTGAATTTTGATTGGTTAAATTTTATTTTATGTTCAATTATATAGCGATTATATTATTTTTTTTTTTGTTATATTGTGAGGTTTATGCTTGTTACTTGATGTTTAGATTGAATTTTTTTTAAAGTTAATTGTATTTCTGTTGTTTTTAGTGAATTTAATATATATATATATATATATATATATATATATATATATATATATATATATATATATATATATATATATATATATATATACACACACACACTGATGCACTAATTCTTCAAACTTTTATTTGTTACTTTGATTATAATGTTTATGTGATTATAGTTCGTACATGATTTTTTCTTCTGAATATGTAATATTTTGGAGTTTACTTCTGAATCTGAAAAAAAGTTGAGAAAAAATAGATATAAATCATGTTTAGGAAGGCAGCACACAAGGTGTTTGATAAAATGTCACAACGAAATTTTATACCTGTGATGCACTAATAGTTTCCAATACATGGTTTCAGCAGTAGTTTTGGTGTTGAAATAGCATTTATAAATGTTAGGTTTACGGTTAGGATTAAGATGATTGAAATCGTATCAAAAGTCATTGCCACATTGGAGGTACGGTGCCTGTTATGGTTTTGTATAGATTTCTTTAGACATTTACACATCCATTTACATCTAAGTTGATTGGAACAATTATTAAATACGGACATAAGTTTAACCGATTATTGTTTCTTGATGGGTGATATGCTTGTTTGTAGGCACTTGGTAAAATAACATTTGTAGTTATAAAGTTGAAGACTATGAGGTGACAGAGAAGTTAGATGGTAAAGATACGAACATTCCAGGCATTGGCTGGTCGGAGAAAATTTAGCATGTGCCAAGATCATTGGGCGCTCAATTCCAAATTACTTGCAGCAAGTGTTACCCTCCATCTTAGATGGTAAGTGCCATATCTGGAAACAACATTATTTAGCACCATCTTTTTTCTCCGTTTGCTGGTTGTTGTTTTATATTATTCTCAAATAGATGCACTTTCTTCTATGTACTGATGCACTTGTGTTCTTAAACGAATCTCAAGATATAAAGATACCAGCTCTTGTAGATAAGAACAAAAAGATGAGCTAGGCCAAAACAGAAGCAGGAGATGAAGGCCCCCCCTATAACTGAAGATGACATTCAGCACATCGTCTCATCTTGGACCAGAATACCAGTTGAGAAAGTCTCAACAGAGCGGAAATATCTCAATCAAACCAAATCTTCTTTATCCCGGATGTGTGGCATACTGAACAGGGAACTCCACAATTTTATAAAAAGAAGATTGTGAAGGAGTTGGAGGATTCATTAGACGAATTGGTCCGTTTAATACTTAACATTGATGCACCTTTTATTAAGAGAATTTTAAGAGAATTTCTCAAGCTTTGATACAAATTTGATCCATTTAATATTTAACATTGATGCACCCTTTATTATCAACACTGGTGCACCTTTTACATGCTTGAATTGATTGAAATCATATATTCATATATCATTAACTTTGCTTGACCAATAAGTTGTATGGGATATGAATGCGCATAGGATTTCATCAACCGTAGAGGATACTATATCTTCTACTTCAATGTATCACTATTTTCAGTTGTCTATATGTTGTTTTTCTCATTACTTAACACTTCTGGGACCACTGCATGATTCATCTTTTTGGAATATATTCTTTACTGCTAACAATTCTATAAAAGAACATATTTCAATCTGAAAATGAAATGCTAATTGCTAATACAATGGTTGGAAATACTATTTTTGTTTTCTTTTGTGATAATTACTAATACAATGGTTGGAAATACTAATTTAATAACATAACGGAAACCAGCTAATTTCATGAACTGAGAAGAACCATCTTGCTGGAACCAAATTGGATTGTTAATTTCCTCATCTTCAGGGTAAGTTATTGATGCCGTAAGCAACATCTCATCAAGCTGTCCTTGTAAACCCGTTGTGATTGACAAATTTTTTTTATAACCATCTTCATTCCCTGCATAATTTTTTTACAAACAACGTATCAATTATACAAACTAATCATTCAAAACATATGCACCAAAAAAACAAAACAGATGCACCAATTAAACTAAACAGATGCACCAATTAAACTAAACAGATGCCCTTATATTCTATGTATCAAAAGCCATTAAATTTGTTTCAAATGCTTACAACATCCTACATTGTTTTTTTCATTTTAGTACACTGTTTATTCACATATTTTAAAATGGACAAAAAGGGGGAGACATGTACCCCAAACCCCGGCCATATGACTTGCACAAAGATTTCCCTTTCCAAACCAAACCCATTTTCATCTGTTCCCCAACTCACCTGCCCAACCATTTTTCCACCTAGGTTAATTGCAACTGATTAAAAAGTTAAAGTTGAAATCAATACCTCTATTCACTAATGGAAGATATTTCGTTTCTCAGCAAATATCCAACGCTCAAGTGTGTCTATGTGTGAATCCATAAGCCTCAGCAATCCTTGTACATTGTGTACCTTTTCCAACACCAGGGCCTCTTGAGAGAATGACATATTGAAAGTAAGCATTCTAATAAAGAAGCATCAATATCCATTCCTGATATGTGCAATTATTTTAGTTTGGTCATAGGTGCCTTAATAATTAGGCAGATACCTTAATAATTAGGCATCTATCGAGCATCAAAATCTAAAGCTTTTTGTAAACTTGTATACAAATCTGTAACTGCAGATGTAGCATTAGAGTGCCTATTGCTGTAGTAGATATAGGACAAGGTTTAAACCAGAAAACTACTATCCTTCAAGTCGGTTAAATGCAGAGTTGTGTTGCAAATACTGAAATACAGAAAATGAGAAAGTGCATCTGTTTGAACCTTTACCCATAGATGCCCTAATATCTACCTTTTTGATGCACTAATCATATTCATAGACTGTTTTGCAAACATTGAAACTCTGATAATTTTGAGAATTAATAGCTAAAATAATCCAAAAAATGCATCTTTACGAATAGGATGGGTGTTTTGCAACGTATAATCAAATTTCATGTATCCTAAGTTCTTAACATTAACCACTGAGTTGCAGAATTTTGAAAAGCAAATCCAAACACCACCTAGATATAACTAACGTATTTCAATTTACTCACAATTATATACTATTTTAGAGTGGGGAAGTTGACAGACAGATCTTGGATTAGTGCGCAAATAGTACCTGAACCAAAGTAATTAACGATTGCAGCTTGTGGTTGAAAGTCTTCTCCAATTGGCATTGTAGGAGCTATCATTTTCTTAGCTAGTTGAGAAAGCACATTCGGGATCTTGTTGTGAGGGAGTGAAATGTTATAACCTCTCTGCAAAAAGATAAATGTTGGTACATTTAGCAGTTGATTATCAAAAACGCGCAATATATCCCAATTACATAATTTCACAGATGGTAACAAAAAAAGACCTTTGACCAGTCAAATTTGAAGACCGAGAGTACTCCATCTCAATTTCCTAAGCAAAACAGATGTTGATATCGATTTACAACTATTTCCATTTAATGCTGAATCAAGTTTTTCAGAAGAAGCCCACATATGACTACAAACCTCACCTTCAACCTCATTAGCCTCTTCAACTAATATTTATTTATCGTTAGCGGCACTGAATAGACTATGTATGGGTCCATAAATAGCATTTTGATCATTTCTAATAGATGCCCTAATCATACTAACAGATGCACTAAAACATACAAATGGATGCCCTAATTTGAAAGTCACCCAAATTGTATTTTAAATATTTATAGCCACTTATATCGTTCAATCAAAATAACAGACCTATTGCTGTGATAGCTTTGTAAATATAGTTAACGGATAAAGTATTTATAATAAATAAGGCAAATAAATGTGTAAGGGTCAATATGATCTGTCCCATTTCAACCCGGACCAATCAGTGACCAATAACCCAGCCCGCCATTTTGCCACCGCTAAATCTTGAAGTCAAGTCTCACTTTTAGGTTGCCTTTCCAAAGCGATAACAAAACTCCCTTGTAGTGAAGTGTTAAAATTTCGAGGCTTTTCCTGTTTTTAAGATTCATAATACTACTATTAAAAATAAAATATTAAAACCTGATGATTAGAGTGTCACAGTAATGTCCTTTCAATTAAATCAGTGATCTAAATCTATGACCTTCCCATTCCTAACGAAATAATCAGCTAGACTCATGCTAAGAATGAAGCAACCGAGAAGTAGGGGAATCTTTACATAATTCACACAACTTTTAAGGCTCCCAAGTCCCATCTCATAAACATGGAGAAAGTATAAATACAAAAATGACCAATGTAAGAAATCATCAGACATTAGGAAGTGGAGTAGGCCCGTACAAACAAAATGAGATGTAAAGATGAATGCACATCTGAGGACTGAAGTACCTCAAACGGATGCACTAAAGTACGTCAAACGGATGCACTAAATTATTCCATAAAGATGCCTTATTATTTCAATACAATACTCCATACAGATTCACTAAAGTACGTCAAACAGATGCCTTATTGTTTCAATACAATACTCCATACAAATGCACTAAAGTACGTCAAACTGATGCACTAAAATATTCCATACAGATGCCTTATTATTTCAATACCATATTCCATACATATGCCTTATTGTTTTAATACATATGCATTAAACAAACAAATTGATGCCCTAACATATTATTAAAATAGATGCATTAAACAAAACAAACAAATTGATGCCCTAACATATTATTAAAACAGATGCATTAAACAAAACAAACAAACTGATGCTCTATTCAATTTTAAGACATATGCTATGTTTCATGATACTGTTATGCATTAGTCAAATAATCAAAGGCTCAAACAGATTCCAGCATTTGACATATTAATCATATTGCCTAATTATACTCAACTGGATGCTGTAATGTATCATAGTATGCACTAATATCAATCAGTGATTCCCTAAGATGTCATATCCTGCAATAATTACAATTATCATGTGTTTACACATTAGAGCCCTAAAATAAGTTTTTTCTTAGTATTTTTTGAGTTATTATATACCGAGTATTAAACATTATAATAATTAATCAATCAATGAAATTATATAAGTTAGATAATTAAAAAAGTTATTTATACGAAATTAACCTGAAGAAGATTGACGGAAGCTGTGTGACGGTGGTAAGGTGAAGATTAACGCGGTGGTTGCACGACGGAAGACGGTGGTGGTGTTTACGGTGCAGATGAAGTAGCTCAATCTCCATGTTTGGGAATAACGATGGAGATAGTAGTGGTGGTGGTAGTGGTGGTGGTGACGGTGGCGATGGTGGTGACGGTGACGATGCAGACGGTGATGGTGGTAGTGGTGGTGGTGGTGATAGGGCAGATGGTGTAGATGATTTGTGAATGAACTGACGATCTGATTGATATCGCTCCTAATTTATTTATTTGTTTTTAATTTTTACCCTAAACTTTCTAGTGTTTTCAAAATCTACCCTGTAACTTTTTTTCTCACTTTTCTTTCTAATTACACTTTTCTCTAGAACCTTACCCTATATATATATATATATATATATATATATATATATATATATATATATATATATATATATATATATATATATATATATATATATATATATATATATATATATATATATATATATTGTGTTACTATAGATAAGTGTAAGTATTCACCGAAAACTTCTTACTTACACTAATGTAAAATAAACATATGAACATTTTAGTGACACTTATTTTTTGCTTCTAGTGACATTTTGTACATTCACTACAAACTAAATGACATTTAGTGTCTGAAATTTTTTGTGACTGAAGAGTAAAACAGTCAATAAAACATCATTTTAGTATTTCACATCCAATTAAAAAAGTGAAACAAAATAAAAGGTCTAACATATCACTAGTCGAATGTATATCACTTTTCTAATAGAACAGTTCATGAAATCTGCCTTTACTACATGAATAAACTTTTCTAATAGAACAGTTCAACACCTTCACAAGCCTTATCTCCCTTCAACACCTTCACCTCCGGCCACCATCAACACCATCAACATCTCCGTCACCATCACCTCCGGCCATATGTGATTGATTCCATTTCTTTGAGGTAATTTTATATAATCTTATTATTGTGCTTCATAGTCTCTTTGCACCTGATTATATGATTATATGATTTACAAGTGTTTGATGAAATGTTTGGATGAAATACGTGTTCTGTTTGTGTATGCAATCCAACTGTTTGATGAAATGCTTGAATGAAATATACTTTTTTTGTTGACTTAATCATAAGATAGACTTATAGAATGACTGGCTATATCAACCTCCTATAATGACCATCTAAAAGTAATGGCATTCTAATAGTTAGTATTGTAAGTTAATGGTAAAATGTAGCGGTGATTTTCTTCTGGGATTGATTATTGGAACAAATAGTGTTTGGAATTGCTTATGTTGTACAGTTACTAGATAACCGGTTTTTAGAAAACTGATTACTATGGCTTTAAGTTTGAAAAATCAATTAAGTAGCGGTGTCTCGCGAGTCACGTCACTCATTTAAGTAGTAGTCTATATACAGGTGAAATGCGCTAGTAGTATCTAGGAAAATGTGAGTTTAAAATTTCTCATTTATGATAATAACATTTCGTTCTATGTTTAATCGAATTGAAGATTAACACTAGGGTCCGAAAAGATATGGATATATGATCTTATAATGACCATTTGTGCTAAACCTATGATATTTAAGTAGCTGGTGTGTTGTTAAATTTGTGTACAAACTTGTGTATCTATCTAATCATATATAAAAATCCATATAAAGCTGCCTCTGGTTTTAAATTCATTATTAAGGCTTGGCATAACTAGATTGTTCTCTACAATCATACTGTGATTCAATTATTGTTTTTAGATCATGACTCTTAAGGTTTGTTAGTATCTGCTTAGTGTTGCCACTTACATAGTAATAACTTCATTTAGTCGGTCACTCGCCACTACCATCATGAACGACCAATTTACAGTGACGATGTTAGTATTTTGTAGCAAAGTATATAGATGAGATGACATTAGTGATGTTGAATCAGGCCTAGTTGGGTGTATATATATGAATTGATAGTAGTGATGTCGAATCAGGCTTGGTTTTGATTATCAGATGTGTATGCTTTTGTGTATAAATAGTAGAAATGGTGTAGTAAAAGTTGTAATTCTCTGTCAATCATATTGTCAATAATTCACTAGCTTAATAAGTGTTTAGTTTTACTTTACTTATTGGCATTCTTTCTTTCTATTGTTATAGTTATCACTATGGATAGATCTTGGATGTATCTTGCACCAAGAGCTAGTTTAACATATGTAAATGGCGTGGAATCATTTTCGGACTTCGCTTTTCTGAAATCAGCTTGACATGGAATGATATTGTGTCCATGCATTACTTGTCACAACAGATTTCTCAAAAATAGAGCCGAAGTGTCCAATCACCTCATATGTTCAGGTTTCCGAAAAGGATACTCAGAATGGACAGATCATGGGGAAAGTCGGAAGGGGTCATCTTCGAGTATAAAGGAAAATGAGGTAGAAGGAAATTATCAAAATGAAATGCATGGGTTATTGCATGACCTTTTTCTTAGATTTTCAATGGAAAGAAACAATCAGGATATTGGTGAAAGGGAACATGCAGATAATTTGGATATTCGACAAATACCGGAAATTAACGTCCAACCTGTTTTGAATGAGCAACAGAAAAAGAATAATGATGATAAAAGAAAGTTCGACGACTTGCTAAAAGATGTGGAGCAAAAGGTGTATCCAGATGCTAAGCACAATAAGCTCTCTTGTTTGGTACATTTGTATCAAATAAAATGCCTTAATGGTTGGAGCAACAAATCGTTTTCCATGTTGTTGGAGTTCCTTCACGATTTGTTACCGGAAGGAAACGTATTACCCAAAAAAAACTATCAGGTCAAAAAAATCATGGCCAGGTTAGGATTAGGGTATGAAAAAATTCACACATGTATTAATGGTTGCATGTTGTTTTGGAAGGACACGGAGAAAGACCAAAGTTGTTTTGTATGTGGAGCTTCAAGATGGAAACCCATTCCCACCGAGGATAATGAGGATGATAATTCATCAGATGTGGTAACTCCAAAAAAGAATAAGGCAATGAACATTTTACGATGGTTTCCCTTGAAACCTAGGCTACAA
The DNA here is from genome assembly GCA_030686995.1 of Artemisia argyi. Lineage (NCBI taxonomy): Eukaryota > Viridiplantae > Streptophyta > Magnoliopsida > Asterales > Asteraceae > Artemisia > Artemisia argyi. The sequence continues at coordinate 159,007,112 of CM060697.1, read as the reverse complement.
AGATTGTTCATGTCTTCAAAAACAGCGACTCTTATGAAATGGCATCATATGGAACGGGTAAGAGATGGCAAGCTGCGACATCCGGCTGATGCACTTGCATGGAAACACTTTGACGAGAGATATCCGGGATTCGCTAGTGATCCCTGAAATGTTCGTTTGGGTTTAGCAAGTGATGGTTTTAATCCATACGGAACGATGAGTGTATCCTATAGTATCTGGCCTGTTTTCGTCATTCCATATAACCTGCCCCCATGGTACATCATGAAACAGCCCAGCTTCATTCTTTCTTTAATTATTCCTGGACCTAAAGGTCCTGGGAATAAAATAGATGTTTACATGCAACCGTTAATAAATGAATTGAAAGACTTGTACGATACTGGAATTGAGACTTTTGACTCCTCTGTGAATGAGAACTTTTTCCTAAAAGCTGCTCTTCTTTCTACTATTTCTGATTTTTCGGGATATGCCAATCTGTCTGGGTGGAGCACCAAGGGAGAATATGCATGTCCTTTATGTGCATTCGATAAAACTTCAAAATGGCTAGATCATGGTAGAAAGTGGTGTTACATGGGTCATAGAAAATGGCTTCAAGCAGATCATCACTCGCGTAGAGATACTCGGTCGACATGTAGAGTTAGGATATCCTCCCATCCCTCTGTCCGGAGATGCTGTTCTTGATCAATTACAAGGTGTTGATTTTCTTGTAGAAAGTGTTGAAACGGGGCCTTGGAAAAAGAAGAGCATTTTCTTTAAGTTACCTTATTGGAAAAACTTGCTGTTACGACACAATTTGGATGTGATGCACATTGAAAAAAATGTTTGTGACAACATCGTGGGGACGTTGCTCGGACAAGTGGGGAAAACAAAAGATAATCTAAATGCTCATCTAGACTTAAAAAAAATGGGTATACGAGAGGAGCTTCACCCAAAGAATCATCCTCAGAGCAATAATATGTATATTTTGCCAAAAGCCTGTTATGAAATGAGTCGAGTTGAGAAAGATGCTTTCTTAAAAACTCTCAAATCTATAAAACCTCCTGATGAATATTCATCGAATGTCTCGCGATGTGTGCAAGTACAAGAAAGAAAGTTGATAGGGATGAAAAGTTATGATTGTCACATGTTGATGCAAGAATATTTGCCAATAGCATTGCGTGGAACCTTGCCTGACCATGTTAGCCTAATCATAATTGAGTTATGCAATTTCTTTAGGCGGATATGTCTAAAAGATTTAGGTGAGGCTGATCTCAAATTTCTCGAATCTCGAGTTTCTATAACATTATGTAAACTGGAACAAATTTTCCCTCCTTCATTCTTTACTGTCATGGTGCATTTGGTGATCCATCTGGTTAGGGAGATACGACTTGGAGGTCCTGTAACTTTTCGGTGGATGTATCCTATTGAAAGGTAATCATGTTTTAGTCCGTGTTATTCTATCATTTTAGCTTTTAAAAGTTAATGAAAGTTTTATATACTTAACCTTCATTACAGGGACCTTCACACTCTTAAATCATATGTAAACAACAAAGCATATCCAGAAGGTTCCATAGCTGAAGGGTACCTCGCTCGAGAAAGCTTAACTTTTTGCTCTCGATACCTCTCTGGAGTAGAAACTTTGTTTACGAGACCCATAAGAAATGATGATGAAGATGACCAAAATGAAATTGAAGAATCCAACTTTCTTTGTCCAGGACGACCTTTGGGGCAACATGAGCATTCTCAACTATCTTGTAAAAGAAAGAGATTCCCTAAATGTCAGATTGATGACAAATCTCTTAAGCAAGCACATCGTTATGTATTGTTTAATGTTAACTCAATCACTCCTTTTCAAGAGTAAGTGAATTTCATTTGCTTCTGAGCTCAATACTTTGCTAGATACTTTCTATGTTAATACTGTTTTGATTACAGGGAGCATAAACGTCTTGTCAAAGGGCAATATCGTGCACGTCGACTACCAGAATATGAACTTCAGAAGATTCATTGCCAAAATTTTACTGAATGGTTCAAAAAACGGGTACTCTTCTTTTATTACAATGCAAATAGTACTACTGCGTTATTTGTTAGTTGCAAGATACTTACTGTGATACTTTTTAGGTTACACGCCTAGAAGAGCAAAAGGACCCACGAGTCACAGAAGAAGTTAAGTGGCTCGCTCGTGGTCCAAATAATTTTGTGAAAAGATACTCGGGTTATCTTGTTAAAGGTTATCGCTTCCATACAAAGGACCATGAAAAATTATTAAAAACACAGAATAGTGGAGTTGTTGTTAATGTGGTTGATGCTTCAACTCAGAGAGTCGCTAATTACTATGGCAGATTAACGGATATTGTTCAGTTAAACTATTCTGGAAAATTAAGGGTCGTTTTATTCAAATGTGATTGGGTTGACATAGATAAAGGGCGCAAAACTGATGAATTTGGAATTAAACTTGTGAACTTCTCGTATCTTACCCACAAAGGTGATAACTTACTTGACGACCCTTTTGTGTTGGCATCACAAGTTGATAAGGTGTTCTACACTCATGATTCAAAGTTAGAAGATTGGATGGTTGCACGACATGTTAAAGTTAAGGATGCCTTTAACATGCAATGTAATACTGATGAGAATATTTTGAGTTCACTCCCTCACTCTAATGACGTGCCTAACTTACATCAGGTTGGGGTTGATGTTGATGATGGAGTGGATGGTACACTGGTTTTGGAGTCTCAAGAGGTAGAAGATGATGAAAATGAACAAGAATAATATACTTTATATCATTGGTTAATCAAGTACATTTGATTGGTGCTAAACCGTCAGACGATTATTGGTCAACCACTTGTGAATGGTCAACTATAATAGTCAAACAGCCTAGAATCAATCTCCGTGGAAGTACAGTGTTTCCCCGGGTCGTTATGTCCCGACGAGGTGTGGATGGTATTAAAACGGGTTTGATATCGGGTGAATTTGGACAGGAAAGGGTTTAAAGTGAGTTGTGATGATTACACTACTGGAATATGAAAGATAATAGCTTAAATACACTATATTAACAATACTGGAAAGTCAGGAAAACCAGAAACGTTTAAAACTTAAAACGCGTACGTTCACGTTTAAATAAAACGTAGACGTACGAAATAAAAAGTGAAAAATGAAATCTGAAAATACCCAGGGGTGAAAATGACTTTGTTACAAACCTAAAAGTAAAAGAAAATTTTTAGAAAATTAAAATAAATTTTAACCCTAATTAATTATTTAATATTAATTAAATACTAATTATTACTAATTATTAATATTTAAAACACTTAAATATAATTTAATACTAATTAAATACTAGAAAAATGAAAATATAATTTCTAAAATTATAAAATAACTAAAAATAAGTTTTAAAATTAAAAATAAGTGTTTTTGTCTTTTTGTGATTTTTTTCGATTAATTAATTACTATTTAATTATTAATTACCTAATTAACTATTTTAAATTAAGAAAAATACTAAATGAACAGTAAAAATTCTAATAAAATTTCTAAAATTATTTTATAACATATAAAAGCTAGAAAAAGTATAAAAACTAGGTTTTACTTAATAAAAACTAATTATGCTATTTAAAACTAATTATTAATTAATTATTAATTAAACTAAGATTAATTCTAATAAATACTTAATGACAAAATAAAAATCTGAAAAATTTATTATAAATACTTTAATATATGAGGAATTTAATAAAAATATAAAATAGCTAAGTACTTAATTAAAATTTAAAAATGAAAATTAAAATTAAATTACATTAAATAGAAACTATCACTTAAAAATACTTTGTTTTTTCTTGATTTTTCTTTTACCAATCTATTTTACAACTAAGAAAAACAAACTTTTGCAAAAACAAACTTTTTAAAACTTAAGAATAAGCTGTTTGAGAGCTTATTAGTGAGACAGTTGACTTATGTTGACTAAAATGAAAATTAGGCTTAAATGACCAAAAATGGGACCCACAATGATTAAGTCTGTTACAAATAACTTATTAGAACTTGTTTAAGCTGGAAAAAGCTCAAGTGGACCTCAGAATAAGCTAAAAGCTAGCAATAAGCACATTGGAACTTTGAAACTTAACTAAAAATGGGACAGACTTGTGTGGAGATTCCAAGTGGGACCCAGGGGGTGTGAAGTCAAACCATGGGTCAAACCATGCACCCTGGTAGGAGGGGGGATGGAAGGAAACAAGTTGGGGGTTGTGGGACCACCATGGTGGCCAGAAAACCACCACCAAGTGGTGGTGGTGGACTGCTCATCTGTGCAGCAGAGGGTGTGGCTGCCCTGCAGCTCACTTTGGGTGGCTGTGGGGCCCACACAAAAAATCCCAAAAATAAGGCAATGGTAGGATCTTAAAGATGAGCTAAGAAACTTTGAGTAGCAACTTGTCTCAACTCCTAAGTCAATACACACAATTCTAATTAAATCCTTGAAGTTTTATGAAAATCTGAAAAGCACCATTTGACTTTTGTAGAAAACTAGGATACTTTGACTTTTGTGAATTTTTGAGGGATCCTACTGATTGACTAAACTATATTAAGCTAAAAGCTAATGAAATTAAGCTACAATTATGTATAATGCAATGATATGGATGGGCTTGGGGTCACAACTGCCCAACAGTTGACAGTTAATGGGCAATGAAGGTGATTTTGACTTTTGGTGCATGTAACATATGATTTTAAGACTTGACTAACCTAAATAAGCCTAATGTGACATGTCCCAGCTGGGAATAACAACTCAAACACCTCTGAGCACCTTGAAATCTATTATGCCAAACACTACTTTATACTAGCTAATTTTTTTGTTTTTCAAGATTTAAAGTGATTTATGCTAATCTACTGACACAGAATGATGAGATTATTTAACTTAAGCTATTCTAAGCTAATCAAGTGCAGAGATTGACAGAATATAGAGCAATGACCAATATGCAAGAAATCTAATAAAAATAGGAAAGTGCACGTACATGAATCTACACTATAAACAACCACATAATATCATCAATTCAACTCTAATACATTTAATAAACATGAAATCCTAGGTAAATACATGTTTAAATATTGAAACAGTAAATTGACATGAAAAGTAAACTTGAATCTTACAACTGATCCAATGGCAGGAAAATGAACCAAGATTCCACTACTAGCCTAACACCTCACCAGAGGTATCACAACCAATGAAATCCCAAAATCCACCATCTCCTTGCTTCAAGCTTCTTCCACACTGAATTTTTTATTTTTCAATGATTTTCCTTATATTTTTTTAATTATTATTTTTTATTATTGATTACAACTGAGTAACATGCCTTAGATACTTAAGAAAACTTTTTTGAACCCAAATGAACTTACAGAACCACTAAATAACAACAATTAACAATATTGGGTGAAATTGTCAAATTCACTCAAAATTGCTAAATCTGAATTTATTGAACAAGAATGAAATTAAAGGTTTAAGATGGTTTGCATTACATTAAAGGAATTGAGTACAACAATTTTAAACTTAAAATTACATTTGAAACAGAAATCACCCTACCTACGATTACCTAAAACTACCACTACACTAATAATAATTCTCCTCTGCTCCTTTCTTCACTTTTATACACCATTTGAGCTCTGTGGGCCCCACTGGTCAAATCCCACCACTCTAATCATCAAGTGGATGACTTTTGCTTCTGGATTCAAATTGGCGGGAAATAAATAAGATTTGCAATTTGGCTCTTGTAACAGACCCTAGGGGGGGTGGGATGTGATGGATGTTGGGAAGTGAGATATGGAAGGATAAGGGTGGTGGATGGCCAAGTGGTGCAAGGGGGGGGGGGGAAATACCAGTTAGGGCTGAGCAAACGGACCGGCCGGACCGGACCGACCGACAAAACCGACCGGACCGAGACCGACCGGACCGGACCGACCACATTCGGTCCGGTCCTCGGTCTAAGCTTTTTGCCAAATTCGGTCTCGGTCCTGTCGGTCCGGTCCGGTCCGGTCCGGACCGACCAAAAACCCGAAAAAACTTGCCTAATTGGACCGGACCGACCGAAGACCGACCGGACCGAGACCGGACCGAGACCGGACCGACCATATTCGGTCCGGTCTCGGTCTATGGTTTTCCGGTTCTCGGTCTTCGGTCCGGTCCGGTCTTGGCCGGTCCGGTCCGGTTTCCGACCGATGATCACCCCTAATACCAGTGGTTTTGTTGGTCTGTGAGTGGTTTCTGGTTTTTGGAGGTAAAGGGAGGGTCAAACGGGGTTTGACCGGCTCTTTTTATTTAAAACGTGGGCTTTTGGGTATTTTGGGCTTTGGGTAAAAAGAGTGGGCTTGGTGGATTTGGAATATGGATCAGGTAGTGGTTTAGATTGGGTATAATTTTGGGTTTAGTATTTTAGGGATCCGTTTGGTTTATTTCACACAAGGACCAATTATGTAATTTGGCAAATATTGAGGGGCTAGAATTGTAAATTCCCATATGTAATAATAAGGACCTATTTTGCCATAGATGAATAGTACATGGATATTTTTGATATATTTCACTTTTGAAATACCCGAGGACTATTTTTGTCAATTCACCAAACTTAAGGGACTGATTATGTAATTCCACCAAACTTCACACCAAGGGCCATTCCTGCAAAAGATTATAAGCACAAGGACCAAAATTGAATTTCTCAAAGTTTTTACATCCCAGGGACCATTTATGACAATTTTCCAAACTTCAGGGACTAAACTTGAAATTTTGTGAAACTTTGCACCAAGGGACTAATTATGTAACTTTATGATTTAAAAGGACCTTTGGTGACTTTTTCAAGTTTTTAAAACAACCAGGGACTAGATTTGACAACTTTTGAAAGTTGGGGGACTGAAACTGCCAATTATGCAAACTTTGTGCGTTTTTCATCTGTTTTTGATTATTTTGCATTTGAGACATATAAAACACATTCCTGAGATATTTTTACTATTTTGATACAATATTGAGTGTTTTTAGATGTTTTGGCAGCTTAGAAAAGGTAAAAATGATGAGTATTTACACACTCATCAATCCCCCATACTAAAACATTGCTAGTCCCTAGCAATCTTTTGAGAAAAACTTGATGGATTTGAAAAACTCTTTACCAAAAGCCATCACTTCTGGAGTAGCCAGGTGTAAGAACTGTGGCACACCTGATAACCGTGTGATTTTGAGCAAACCACCAGCTGTCAACGGATTTGATTTGTCTTTACCAAAAGCCGTTTGCTTCTGGACTAGCCAGCATCTTGATGGACTAAGTCAACATCTTGGTGAGCTGATTACCAATTATGGATTTTCCACGGCCTTTACCACAAGCCATAATCTTGCGGGCTAGTCAACTCATTTGCTTATGAGGATACGGGGGAGCTGAGGAACCATACAATTTTTGGCAAATTGCCAGCCATCAACGGATTTGAGATGTCTTTACCAAGAGCCGTTTGCTCCTGGACTAGCCAATCCCTTTTGTCGGTTAGACAAGGCGGACTGATTACCATAAAAAATTTTGAGCTCCAGTGAAAAAATTTTAAAAATTTTTGGTCAAAAAACGGGGGTATAAGATAGTAAAATGTGATAAAATTCGCTAGAATAGCGAATACCCCCCCACACTAAGCATGAATATTGTCCTCAATATTCAAAGTCCCGGCTATTATGCCGACTCTTTGAACGTAAAAAGGGCAACATTACAAGCCAAGCGTGGAAAACACCATTTTGTTTTTCACTTTTGTAATCATAGCATGGGGGACTCCCCCACACTTAGGGTGAAAACCCTATAAGCATGCTCTGTTTTTGTTTACCGAGTCGCTAGCGTGACTCGACCCCGAATTCATTTGTCCTTGGGGAAGCATGATGTAGAAGAGACAATCTCAATCGGACTTTCATTCAAGATGTTTGGATAAACATTTGAAGCACGTGAAAGTTCCACACCGATGAGATATAATCCCGGCTCAAGATAATGATACATGAAAATGCCGGGATCAAATATAATGTCTTCATTCCCGAAGGAGTGAAGAACAGGAGATGTCACCCTGTAGGTGAAGAAAAGGAAGAAAACCATGATGAAAATCATGATTTGATCTTCTTCCTCGAGATCAGGCTCCGTAGCCTGAGTTTGGATTTCAAGGGTTAAGCTCGTAAATATCCCGGGAGGGTGGGTGGGATTTTGCAAATTCTCATGATTGAGTGCATCTCCCCCCGGGTCATCATACTCCGGAGGAGTCATGATATGATGAGTGAGTTCACCGGAGAATTCCTCAAAGGTGAATGAGTCATATTCGGGGAGAGAAATTTGAGAATGAGAAGTGGTACTGCCACTAATCTTCTCTCCCATATGATCAAAAGTAAAGGCTTCAAACTCCGGAATAAGATCATCGGAGAAAATGTCACTATCCTTAATGGGGATAGGAGATGAAATAGGTTTCTCTTTGAAAGCCTCGATTTTTGCAATGAGGAGATTGACTTTCACTAATGTTGCACGAAGTGCTTCATCCTTGATTTCAGTGTCAATCTCATCATTCTCTTCTTCTAAGCTAACTAGCTCAGAAGGTGATTCTTCCACATGACTGATGTCTCCAGAAGATAAAGAATTTTCATCAGCATGTGAAGTACTAAGCTCGATGTTGGGATTAGAGTTTAAAAGATTTTCATTTTCTCCCATATCGGCTTCAAGGTCAAGCAGATCATCATACTCAACTTCTCCATAAGATGTACAATCATCATTAAAGTCGGAGAAAGTCTCAAAATGATCTTTTGGATTTTCAAGGGAAGAAGGTAAATCACACATATGATCAAAAGTCCCCTGTGACTCTCCTAGGATTGGGACAAGGATCTCAACACTAGACTTTATGAATTCGTCCGATTCCTTTTGAGGAACAGTGTCAAGATGCTCATCCCCCATATTCAGAGAGTGAGTGTGAACTTCGGGTGTGATAATAGTAGACTGAGGGAGTTGAGAAGGACTGGCAGTCATGGTTTTTACAAGTTCCATGATTTCTACTGCTAGTGATTCAATCATATTCTTTTCTCCCCGTTTCTCCATGGAAGGAATTACAACAGATGAATCTGATGAATCTTTTTGAATAATAACAATGTTATCTTCATCATCATCACTGTCATCATCGTCATCATAAAAAGCAGCATAGCGAAGATTGGCACGTATTTTAGCCGCTCTTTGCTCAGTAAGTAATTCTTCCATGGTCTTTTCATTTCTAGCCTCTCGTTCTTCAGCAAGTAATTTTGCCATTGATTTCTCACGAGAATCTTGAAATGATGTAGTGGCAAACTCCTCCTTAAGTTTTTGCAAAATTTCACGAGCCTCTAGTAAAAGGTCTGGCTCAGTATTAGGAGGAGTTTCTTGGATCATTTGGTGTTGTGGAGGTTGGTCTGAAAATGAATAGTCGTAATTGTTACAAGGAAATGGATTCCTTGTTTGACAATCCGAACTAAAGTGTGGACCTCCACAGTAATCACAACAGTAAAACTGATGTGGCTGTGAGTCGTATGTGCTAGAGTCATAATTGTTATCAGGAAACTGCTCATAGACAAGCGTGTTGCCCGATTGACAATCAGAACTGTAGTGTGGGCCACCACAGTACTCACAACAGTTAAACTGTTGAGCCTGGTTCGGTGAGTTGTATGGATATTGGTCGTAACCAACATTTTGACTATTATAACAATCAAAACCTTGGTGAGGACCTCCACAATACTCACAAGAAATGTTTGGTGTATTTTGATACGAACAATCATTGTGGTTTGGATAATATGACTCTTGCTCGTATTAATGTGATGGGTAATTGGAAAAATTTGGGGAGTCGTTGAATGAGTTCTGATTAGGATCATAAGCAAATGAATTCCTCGAACCACAAAACAAACAACTCCCGTCTCGAATACCATTACCACATTGTACACATGTACACCAACGACATGGTAAACCAAAAAGTGGCTCACCACAACCGACACAAGGAACAAAATCTGGAGGTGGGACAAGTGGTGTGCTCTTAGAGCTAGCAATTTTCACCACTTCCGTTATGGTCTCGGGTTTTGGTTCTTGATAAACGTGAAGATTGGGAAAGTCATTCTTTTCAGTCACTGCCCTAAGCTCTATACGTTTGCTTGATGACCTTATAACCTTATATCGTGAAAGATCAGGATTGATTCTTGAAGGTTTATGATCATTTGTGAGCTTAGGTTTTTCGATAACCGTAGGTTGGACGTATTTAGCACTTTCATGGTTAGAGGAAAGTACAGGGTCCTTTGTCACCTCGGTTTCATAATCTCTTTCCCTCACCGGAGAGGGAATAGGAATCGAAGGTCCATCATAATCAACACGACATCTCGACATTTTTGACTCAGCCATAAGTTTTTCAACTTCGCTTCTAAAGGCCCTTTGTTCAAAGAAATCGTCATCGAGAGATGCCATTAGAATCAATTATGGGATAAGTGGAAGAAGGTAGAATCAAAAGGATAGAGGGTAAAGGGATGAAGAATCAAAAAGGTAGGAGGGTAAAGATGGATATTTTTGGTGTTTTTGGAAAACATTTTATCAGAAAGAAAATCTTTTTGTGTTTTTGCGTTTGTTGAAAACTAATTTTACAAAGTTTTCAGGAACAGTTTTTATGAAAATATACACAAGGATGGTAAATATACAATGGATGTATATCCAGGTTCACTAATACGCAAAACCGTTTAGAATACGCGCACAACCTCTCCGGCAGCGGCGCCAAAAATTGATTAGTGCTAAACCGTCAGACGATTATTGGTAAACCACTTGTGAATGGTCAACTATAATAGTCAAACAGCCTAGAATCAATCTCCGTGGAAGTACAGTGTTTCCCCGGGTCGTTATGTCCCGACGAGGTGTGGATGGTATTAAAACGGGTTTGTGATCGGGTGAATTTGGACAGGAAAGGGTTTAAAGTGAGTTGTGATGATTACACTACTGGAATATGAAAGATAATAGCTTAAATACACTATATTAACAATACTTCAAAGTCAGGAAAACCAGAAACGTTTAAAACTTAAAACGCGTACGTTCACGTTTAAATAAAACGTAGACGTACGAAATAAAAAGTGAAAAATGAAATCTGAAAATACCCAGGGGGTGAAAATGACTTTGTTACAAACCTAAAGGTAAAAGAAAATTTTTAGAAAATTAAAATAAATTTTAACCCTAATTAATTATTTAATATTAATTAAATACTAATTATTACTAATTATTAATATTTAAAACACTTAAATATAATTTAATACTAATTAAATACTAGAAAAATGAAAATAAAATTTCTAAAATTATAAAATAACTAAAAATAAGTTTTAAAATTAAAAATAAGTGTTTTTGTCTTTTTGTGATTTTTTTCTATTAATTAATTACTATTTAATTATTAATTACCTAATTAACTATTTTAAATTAAGAAAAATACTAAATGAACAGTAAAAATTCTAATAAAATTTCTAAAATTATTTTATAACATATAAAAGCTAGGAAAAGTATAAAAACTAGGTTTTACTTAATAAAAACTAATTATGCTATTTAAAACTAATTATTAATTAATTATTAATTAAACTAAGATTAATTCTAATAAATACTTAAAGACAAAATAAAAATCTGAAAAATTTATTATAAATACTTTAATATTTGAGGAATTTAATAAAAATATAAAATAGCTAAGTACTTAATTAAAATTTAAAAATGAAAATTAAAATTAAATTACATTAAATAGAAACTATCACTTAAAAATACTTTGTTTTTTCTTGATTTTTCTTTTACCAATCTATTTTACAACTAAGAAAAACAAACTTTTGCAAAAACAAACTTTTTAAAACTTAAGAATAAGCTGTTTGAGAGCTTATTAGTGAGACAGTTGACTTATGTTGACCAAAATGAAAATTAGGCTTAAATGACCAAAAGTGGGACCCACAATGATTAAGTCTGGTACAAATAACTTATTAGAACTTGTTTAAGCTGGAAAAAGCTCAAGTGGACCTTAGTATAAGCTAAAAGCTAGCAATAAGCACATTGGAACTTTGAAACTTAACTAAAAATGGGACAGACTTGTGTGGAGATTCCAAGTGGGACCCAGGGGGTGTGAAGTCAAACCATGGGTCAAACCATGCACCCTGGTAGGAGGGGGGATGGAAGGAAACAAGTTGGGGGTTGTGGGACCACCATGGTGGCCAGAAAACCACCACCAAGTGGTGGTGGTGGACTGCTCATCTGTGCAGCAGAGGGTGTGGCTGCCCTGCAGCTCACTTTGGGTGGCTGTGGGGCCCACACAAAAAATCCCAAAAATAAGGCAATGGTAGGATCTTAAAGATGAGCTAAGAAACTTTGAGTAGCAACTTGTCTCAACTCCTAAGTCAATACACACAATTCTAATTAAATCCTTGAAGTTTTATGAAAATCTGAAAAGCACCATTTTACTTTTGTAGAAAACTAGGATACTTTGACTTTTGTGAATTTCTGAGGGATCCTACTGATTGACTAAACTACATTAAACTAAAAGCTAATGAAATTAAGCTACAATTATGTATAATGCAATGATATGGATGGGCTTGGGGTCACAACTGCCCAACAGTTGACAGTTAATGGGCAATGAAGGTGATTTTGACTTTTGGTGCATGTAACATATGATTTTAAGACTTGACTAACCTAAATAAGCCTAATGTGACATGTCCCAGCTGGGAATAACAACTCAAACACCTCTGAGCACCTTGAAATCTATTATGCCAAACACTACTTTATACTAGCTAATTTTTTTGTTTTTCAAGATTTAAAGTGATTTATGCTAATCTACTGACACAGAATGATGAGATTATTTAACTTAAGCTATTCTAAGCTAATCAAGTGCAGAGATTGACAGAATATAGAGCAATGACCAATATGCAAGAAATCTAATAAAAATAGGAAAGTGCACATACATGAATCTACACTATAAACAACCACATAATATCATCAATTCAACTCTAATACATTTAATAAACATGAAATCCTAGGTAAATACAGGTTTAAATATTGAAACAGTAAATTGACATGAAAAGTAAACTTGAATCTTACAACTGATCCAATGGCAGAAAAATGAACCAAGATTCCACTACTAGCCTAACACCTCACCAGAGGTATCACAACCAATGAAATCCCAAAATCCACCATCTCCTTGCTTCAAGCTTCTTCCACACTGAATTTTTTATTTTTCAATGATTTTTCTTATATTTTTTTAATTATTATTTTTTATTATTGATTACAACTGAGTAACATGCCTTAGATACTTAAGAAAACTTTTTTGAACCCAAATGAACTTACAGAACCACTAAATAACAACAATTAACAATATTGGGTGAAATTGTCAAATTCACTCAAAATTGCTAAATCTGAATTTATTGAACAAGAATGAAATTAAAGGTTTAAGATGGTTTGCATTACATTAAAGGAACTGAGTACAACAATTTTAAACTTAAAATTACATTTGAAACAGAAATAACCCTACCTATGATTACCTAAAACTACCACTACACTAATAATAATTCTCCTTTGCTCCTTTCTTCACTTTTATACACCATTTGAGCTCTGTGGGCCCCACTGGTCAAATCCCACCACTCTAATCATCAAGTGGATGACTTTTGCTTCTGGATTCAAATTGGCGGGAAATAAATAAGATTTGCAATTTGGCTCTTGTAACAGACCCTAGGGGGGGGCGGTGGGATGTGATGGGTGTTGGGAAGTGAGATATGGAAGGATAAGGGTGGTGGATGGCCAAGTGGTGCAAGGGGGGGGGGGGAAATACCAGTGGTTTTGTTGGTCTGTGAGTGGTTTCTGGTTTTTGGAGGTAAAGGGAGGGTCAAACGGGGTTTGACCGGCTCTTTTTATTTAAAACGTGGGCTTTTGGGTATTTTGGGCTTTGGGTAAAAAGAGTGGGCTTGGTGGATTTGGAATATGGATCAGGTAGTGGTTTAGATTGGGTATAATTTTGGGTTTAGTATTTTAGGGATCCGTTTGGTTTATTTCACACAAGGACCAATTATGTAATTTGGCAAATATTGAGGGGCTAGAATTGTAAATTCCCATATGTAATAATAAGGACCTATTTTGCCATAGATGAATAGTACATGGATATTTTTGATATATTTCACTTTTGAAATACCCGAGGACTATTTTTGCCAATTCACCAAACTTAAAGGACTGATTATGTAATTCCACCAAACTTCACACCAAGGGCCATTCCTGCAAAAGATTATAAGCACAAGGACCAAAATTGAATTTCTCAGTTTTTACATCCCAGGGACCATTTATGACAATTTTCCAAACTTCAGGGACTAAACTTGAAATTTTGTGAAACTTTGCACCAAGGGACTAATTATGTAACTTTATGATTTAAAAGGACCTTTGGTGACTTTTTCAAGTTTTTAAAACAACCAGGGACTAGATTTGACAACTTTTGAAAGTTAGGGGACTGAAACTGCCAATTATGCAAACTTTGTGCGTTTTTCATCTGTTTTTGATTATTTTGCATTTGAGACATATAAAACACATTCCTGGGATATTTTTACTATTTTGATACAATATTGAGTGTTTTTAGATGTTTTGGCAGCTTAGAAAAGGTAAAAATGATGAGTATTTACACACTCACCAACATTACTTTTCTTTAATCCCCTGTTTGGAATGTTAATTTGTTACCAGTTTCTTAAATGCATGTATTTCCTGATATCCAATTGCCCGTCTTGTGATTTTCATAACATTCTAATGCACCCAATGCTCCAAGCATATATACCACAGTTAAGATTTCATATATAGGCATTTATGCTAGTTATGTATACCCTGTCACTTACATGTCCTGCACCTCCAACAGCCCATTTGCATTACCACTAGACTTTGGTAATGCTTCTTGCTGAATCAGTTGCAGCAAGCCATTATATTTAGTATGTAGGCTATCAAATAAACCATAACGTTGGTGGTTAAATTGCTCTGTTCACAGCTTCCCTTGCTGATTTTATAAGAATCCAGGTTGTAGGTCTTTTATTAGAAATAAGGCAATACTTAATTACCATATTTAACCTGGATAATTTAATCTGCTCATTATAGCAATATAGCTAGTAACTGCTCATTATAGTGTGCTTATTTAATCTGCTTATCAGTAATTTAGAAATTTTAGTTGTTAACTTAGCATCATATTGTCTCTTAATAGGTTAATATTAGTTTGTGCCATCTGTAGTTGGACTTTCAAAAGTCAAAAAATCCATTTTTGTACCCATTAGATGATGTAATGTTTGGACCACTTTTACATCTTGATTCTAGGAGATCCCCTCAAACCAAGTTGGAAAGATACCTTTTTTTACGGAAATTTGTGTCTTTGTTTTTAAAGGATTCCAACAATATCTCGTTGACTATTAAATCACCTTCATATTCATTACTTCATTTCTTCAACTCTGCCTCTTTATCCCATATTTATCTTTTATCCCAACTTGTTCTTCTTCTTCAGAGGTAGGTGTATCTATCTTTAATTCCTGGAAATTTTGTTAAAAATCTAAACTTTTTGGTATTAATCTTTGAATGCATACTTTTGCAACCTGTTATCAGTTTTACAGTAGGTTAGCAGTTGTGTTTCTAGGTGTATGATTTGAAGTGTGTTCAAGGGACTCAGTTTAGGGGTTTTGAATTCATATGGGCTGGCGTTTGTGATTGTTTGTTGTATATTTTTGTCGAATTTGATTGCTACTTGGTATAGATTAGAGTTTCGTCATTAGTCTGTATTTACCTCAAGTTAAGCCATACGCTGATTACAATGTTCTGACCAACACGTAGTTGATCAACATTACAACAAATATTATTTACCAGAGTTTTGTATAATATTAAGTTTCAAGCTTTCTTGAATTGTAATATTATTTACACGTAGTAGACCTTTTAGTTGTTTTGACCATTGCCCGACCTACCCATCTTGCCACCTCTTAGTATATGTGTGCATATGGTTTGATATTAACTAAACAAATTGTGGGTCAGTGTTAGTGTATATATATCAGTAAAAGCTGCATAGTTCCAGTGTTAGTATATGTGTGCATATGGTTTGATATTAACTAAACAAAATTTCGTGAACTGTTCTAATAGGCCTCACATCAGATCTAATTGTGGGATTAATAATGATTGGAAATTAGTGTAGCTTGTTTTTATATAATATTTGGAAGCTTGTTCACATAAGGAACCAGTTGTTACATCATAAGCTCCTTATTTACTAGCTCAAATTTAGCTTCAAATAAGCCCTTCTGAGTCACTTACATGCCCTGCACCTCCAGCAGCCCATTTGCATTACCATTTTTCCTTGCATCATATTTCTTTCTTTAGTGCAGCTTAGTGTATGATTTTTGTTTCTTTTGATAGGCTGTTATGGTAACTTCTTATATCTATAATTGTCAATTTAGTAGAGTACACGTACATGAAATCCAGGGTCTATGTAGCAGATAGTCTTTGTAGAATGATTTGAACTCACTTTTTTGTAAAATTTCTGCAAGTTACAAGAGAGTATCTGTCATAGGATCAACCATAGAATATAGTTTTAATTATATAATTATTAATTTCCATAGTAAGATATTAGTTGTGTGGTTAACAACTTTGTTTCACATGTATAATTGAACACTTCTGTTCTTTCCCAGGTAATTTCCTCGTGTCCGGAAAGGATGTTTCAGTTCTGAAAATTGCATCGTGAATACAGATGAAGACAAAGGCAACAATTTAGCAAATAAGAAACTGGAGAGGAAACACCTTAGCATTTATGCTTGCAATAATGTACATGTTTGTCTATTCGTGTGATAAGTTTTTTTTTTTTTTTTTTTTTTTTATTTTTTTTATTTTTTTTTATTTATTTATTTTTTTTGCTTCCTGAGGTTGTGATTCTCTTCTGCACACAAAAACTACTCTAATATGAAGCCATGATTCCCACATTAATAGAACATTGTCATTCCATTAATGCATTCAGAGCTTGTGATGGTACATCAGCTTTTTATTTCTTATTTTTATGTATCCTTTTTTATTTTACAGGATTCTATTCTGTTAATTTGTAATCTGTAATGGCTTGATTATTTTGTTAGTTTGTGACAATAATCAAGTCCATGGACTTATAGTGTGTAGAATAGTGTGGACTGTGGATGGTATTTGCGGACCCGGTTAACTAGAAGAGTTTATTAGCGAAGTTTTTCACTACCTTTTTATCTGTGACCATGCCCATGACCATTTCCAGCCCTATACCTCTTGTGAGGAGGTTAGGTGTTTTACAACTAGGTTATTTAGTGGTGGTTATATCTATAAAAGTATATATTTCTTAGTCAAGCTTTGGGTATGAACTCGTTTGTTAAATGAGCCCCAAACAAGGCTCAAGCTCGTTTAAGTTTGACTTGTTTCAAGCTTTTACTGAGTTGATCATGAAGGTTGGCTCATTTACAACCGAGTTAAAAAAATACAGGTTTCAATATGTTACGCGAAAATAAGTAACATGATTTAATCAAAACACTTTCAAGTGAAAAAAATATAAAGAGATCTAAATATCAAAATACTTTTAAATACTTTTAAATTTTTAAAATTTTTTACCCTCATATCACTTGTTTTTATAAAGAGATCTAAATATCAAGTGAAAAAAATAAAAATAAAGGAATAAATGAAAAGAAATGCAAAATTCAGTAACATTCCAAATAGTCAAATACACATTCAAAACCCCTTCAAAACACACTCACTGCCATCTACACACATTCACCATGATATAATCAAGCTATTGGTGAGCTTATTTTCTTAACAACTTATTGTATATGAGCTTTTGATGAAGCACAAGCTGCTAACAAGCTACACCACTGGCCTAAGGTACCAAATAAGCTAAACAAGGGTGGAATGAACTTGAATGAAGCAAGAAAAATAAGAAATATCAACTGAACAAGCTTAATATAACAAATAAGCAATCCCAAGTGTCCACAGATCCAAACAGGCCTGGAAATGGACCTTTTGAGGTACTGTGGGGACCACAGTGATGAAAGGAAGTCCAATATGATGATTGACCCTTAAGGTTGACCTGGTCAACCCACCAATAAGCCAATAAGCTGAGGCTTATGGCTTATCTGTGATCACTTGGCAGGTCTAGAAACTAGGCACAATGACTGAGGAGGTCAGTTATGGGTTTTGGACAGGCCTCAGAAAAGGCTCAAATAAGTTAAGCAATAATAAGCCAATGGGTAAAATAAGCTCAGGAGTCAAAAGCTTTACTTACAGGCTTTCTAAAAACCTAATTAACTAGAGGTGGGGTCCACTGAGGTGATCACACCAAGCTAAAAAGAAATGGTCAATGACCCTGGTGCAGGGGAATTAGCTTTCCCTGCAGCCCTAATTAAGCTCAAACAAAAGCTACACAAAAAATCACTAAAATAAGCTGACCATGAGTCCTTATAGTTAAGCTGAGATACTTTAACCTCAACAAATTTCAAGTGCTGATTCCACTCTCAAAAATCAAGAAAATTCATGCCAAAACTGACTTTTTTCTGAAACATGCAATTTGACTTTTTTATCTTTTTGTACCACAGTTGACTATTTTGAGTTTCAATTGATCCTAGATGATTGAGATTGATGTATTAAGATGATATGAGCCTAATTTCAACAATCTTAACAAGATATACACTGAATTGATGATCATTACTCTCCAATATCATAACAGTTAAGCTGTTATAAATTGTAAAGGCCAAATTTGACTTTTTACTAATAACCTATCCACTTTTATGACCAATTCACTCTAATAACACCTAATGTGGTGTGTCTGGGTAGGATTTATCCACTGAATACCACAAGCAAACAATGAAACAGTCACTACCAAACACCCCTATAAACTACCAATAACTCTACAACTTGTGGATTTCAGATTTTAAACACTACTATTTAAGCTAAAACAGATTCAGTCATTAACTAGAAGCTAAATATGCAAATTTATCACACTTAAATCAACAAGAACAAACAAAAGCCATATGAGCTAAAAAAAGCAGTGAGAATTAAGAAATGAACAATAATTATAACTAATTAATAGGTACTTAATATTAATCAACAATATCACTAAAATGCACCAACTAAGCATACAGAAACATGAATAAGTAACAACTAAGGGTTTCTACAGTCAAAATACAAAAAATTGAGATATTAGCTTACAATGGGTCCAAGCTGCAAAACAGATAACCAGGCCTATAAACCACTCCTAATGGCTCTCCACAGAGCCTCTAACCCACAGCCATCAATTATTCACTGTGCTCCATGCATTCTTGCCCTTCTTCTTGTAATTTTTTATTTTTCATTTATTTTTATGATTTTTGATGATTTTTTTTATAGTTCACTTGCCTAGACTATTGTAAATGCCTTAAACTCTTTTGAAAGCTTGTAATTAAACTTTAATAAGCTTAAACAACACTTAATAACAGCCTTGACTAACCTAGAACTACAATTGCATTTTTAACTAATAATGATGAAATCTGAATTTACAAAGCAAACTTTAAGATTAAGATTAAATTAAGTTCAAATTGCATTAAGAAGAGTGATTACAACATTTTAAGCTAAAAAGTACAACTGAGAATTAAAAATGACATTAATTCGACAACTATTAAAACTAAAAATCTACCACAGCTTCTCAGCATCCCTTCTTCCTTTTATATCAATCTTTTAGGGTTTCTGAGACCTCCTTGTCTTTTCCCAGCATTAAAAATGACCTTAGGATGAGTTATTTTTTGATCTTGGCCATTGGAACACTTTGGCGCCAAAATTGATTTTGGCTTCTTTCTCTAATAACTTGTGCCAGGGAGATAATTTTTGGAGTGAGGTGTTTGGTTTGTATAGGGGTAATGATGGAGGAGGGGGGAAGTGGGATTATGACGATGGAAGTAGAGGGTAGCAGGGGAAGGTCACGGGTTTGCGTTGGGTGGGAGAAGGTCAAAGGGGTCAAACCCCTGGTTTATTATTTTGAAAATGAAGTGGGCTGAGGTGGGTGTTGGGCCAGGGATTTGGTTGGGCTAGTAAATGGTTGTGTTTGTGGACTGGGTGGGATTTGGATTTTTGGGATAGTATTAATACTAGGTTCGTTTGGTTTTAGAAATGAATAAGCCCAAGGACTAAAAGTGTCAAAGCTGAATTCATGAGGGGCCTTGACTGCCAACTTTCCAAATTTACTTCAAAGTGCCAAACCTGCCAATAAACAATATTACAAGGACCAAAGTTGATAATTTCCCATTTTTCAAACTTCTAAGGACCTTTTATGTAATTTTTGGATTTTGAGGGGGTAAAAGTGTAATTTCCCAAAAGTTATCAAAAGGTTCCAAATTTGTAAGTTATGATTAGTACAAGGGTATATTTTGATAAATCTCCATTTTTAAATACCCAGGGACTAATTTTGCCAATTTTGAAACTTGAGGGGTAAAAGTTGCCATTCTGTGTAAACTTTTATCCAGGGATCATTAGTGAACATTTTTGGTTTCCCAAGGACTTAAGTTGACTTTTCTTTCATTTTTAACCTTCAGGGACTAGTTTTGTCAATTTATGAAACTTGAGGGACTGAAACTGCCAATTATGCAAACTTTGTTCGTTTTTCATTTGTTTTTAAACATTTTGCATCTAAAACATATAAAACAAAGTTTTGAGATAATTTCTATATTTTGATGCATTTCTGAGTGTTTTTTGGATGTTTTAGCAGTTCAGATACGATAAAAATGATGAGTATTTACACACTCATCAGTTTTCCTCGTGGAAAATCGACAATATCTCGTGCAAGTTCCTCTAATCGTTGTCTAGTTGGAAACGCAACAACAACTCATTCAAATGTTGATATGCATTGTCCTAGTGAAAACTCAACATCATCTCATGCAAGTGCCTATAAACATCGTCCTAGTGGAAACTTGACATCTCGTTCCAGTGAAGATTGCAATTCTGGAAATTAAGATAGGACACGATAAGGTTACTACTTTTTCTACTTTCTGCTCTTTTTAATTGAAGGGATTAGCATAGATTTTGCAGCCTAGTTATATTAGATGAAACGACTACTACTAATAAATCAATAGTGTCTCTGATAATGGTTAAAGAAACAATAAAACCAATATATTACATCACCAAATACTGTGAGGTTATATCAGATAAATCTGTGATGTACGAGTATAAAGTCTTATTAGCTGTTTACAGATATATTTTTTTGAAAGGCTGAGCCGTTTTACATTCTGGTGATTGACTTTACATCACAGATAATGGTTTTTGGTGTGTTGGAAAATACCTCGACAACAATCCGAAATTCGATCGCGGAATGCTAGATCGCGAGTTGTATCGAGCACACGTAGCAAATACGAGAGACTACAAAAGACCGACAAGAATATGCACACGATATACCCTCAACGAACCCTTTATTAATACCAATAAAGCTTTTACAATTGAGGAAGAAGAATGAATAACTAGCATCCCCCCTCATCTCTATTTATAGAGATGAGGGGGTAAAAACCTTAGCTTGCAAGTCAAGTAACTAATTTCCTAATCTAAGTACAATCCTAAACTTTAATTAAACTAAATACAATTAATCCCCTTATTATTGTCTAAGTCATATTTAACCCTCCTAAGTTTTGCTACTAACACATAACAATTTCCACCTTATGAGTAATACTTAGGCATTAACGATACTCAGCATCTTCATCTAATGCTAGAACCTCGAACCGGGGACCGCCTTGAGAACCAGGCCTTGTACTTTAGTAAATTCCCAAGTTTAGCTTTCTTAGACTCCTTCACTTTCTTCTTTTCAGCAACATTACCCTCTGCACCTTCTTGACCAGGTACTCTGGTTTCCGTAATGTCCGCCCCCACCTTTATACCAAGGTGTACCTTCTCCTGCTCATTTACCAAGCAGCCCGTGTTTGTCTTTTCTTCAAGTTGCTTGTCCTCCAACTTTCTTTGAGCCACTGCAGCATCATCGTTACTAACCTGAACATCCTCAGCTTCACGATTCCCTTGAGCTCCCTGCAGTTCCACCTCAAACCAAACACGTTCATCAACTTGTACTCCATGGACTCTTGTTTTAACACCAGGACCAAGTTGTTTGAACCCAACTTGTTTATGACCAAGTTGTTTGAGACCAACTTGTTTATGACCAAGTTGTTTGAGCCCAACTTATTTATGACCAAGTTGTTTGAATCCACCTTGTTTTGAACCTCCATGCTTTTGTACACCAAAATTTGTCACTTTTGCTTCAAGAGTATACACACAGTTCTCTTTCCTGATCCCAGTCATCATAACCCGACAACCTTTGATCACCTTGACTCTACCCATTTGCATCTTCACAGTATAACACTCTTTTTCAAGAGTACCCAATGAAATCAAGCTTTTTTTTTAACCCTGGAACATACCTGACATCTTCCAGTATAAAGCTTGAACCATCATGCAACTGCATCTTCACTTTTCCTGTCCCTTTGATAGTGCATGTCCTGTTATCACCTAACTGAACCGACCCACCATCAATATCCTTGAAGTCATACAAGAAATCCCTCCTAGGTGTCATATGATAAGACCCACCTGAATCCATTACCAATTCAGTCATCTCATCATTCCCGACCACCGCCAAAGCTTCTCCAAAGTAGGTGTTACCCTCGTCATCAGAAGAATCAGAGTCCTGATCATGCTTACCCTTCCTGACTAACCCACTTGACTTCTTCTTTGGACAGTCTCTTTTCAGATGATCCTCTGAATGACATATGAAGCACTTGAGTTTACCAGTTCCACCCCTTGACTTAAACCGTGAACTTCTACTAGAATGAGCTTTCCTTGAATGATCTGACCCTCCCCTTATGTATAACCCGTCACCAGTTTCTTCCTTTGTGCCTTCAGTTTTTTTCTTCAACTCCCTTGAATTCAGAGTCGCGAGAACATCCTCCATTGTCAAGGATTCCCTCCCATACAACAATGTCTCCACAAAGTTTTCGTAAGATGATGGCAACGACGTAAGTAACATAAGTGCCTGATCCTTATCCTCAAGCATAGAATCAAGGTACTGTATGCCTTCTTCATCAAAGCAGCTTTTTCACCTGCTTCCATGTCCGCGGGTAATGTCTCTAATGCAGCATCACATCCAAGCTGTACCATTAAAGCACACATCTTTATTTGCCATAACCCGAAGTCATTCTTCCCATCGAATTTCTCAATGTCAAACCTAGTTATAGAACTAGCCATTCTTCTTTAACCATGCTAAAAACCTTGTCAAGTTGTTTCTTAACCAACTTTACCGACAAGCCTCACAAGTCGTGTGCAATATTCCCATTGTTACTATAAAAACCCTTCTTGCAAATCGAATTAATTAGAAAAACCCTAAACCCTTGATTTCAAACAAGCAACCCCGATTGTAAACTTGAACCGCAAGTGAACCACGATCGAAACTTGAACCACAAGAAACCCGCAACAACGTTGAACCTTATAATTGTTTTTTTTAATAAAATTACGACAACCTTTGTAGCAAGCAAGGACCAACTTGAGTTCGTAAAAACTCTTAAATCATATTTTGAAACCAAAACCGATTAAAAAAACTTTGCCTTGACTTTTTCTTTTATTTAGAAGACCTACAAAGATTATATAGCCTTGTCATCTTTTATTAAAACAACCTCAGGTCCCCAATTTACTTCACGTGAGTTTGAAGACCCCACAACCGTTGTCAACTTGTAGTATGATCCACATGAGGTTAAATATTAGTAGAACAATAATATTCGAACTTTGTTTAATAACAAAAAACCTTACGTCACTATCTTCTCTATCTCTCGTTTCTACTGCTACGATCGACTGCACCCCGATCTAACACTCAAACTTCAATGACCACAATAACCGCTGCTCTGATACCACTTGTTGGAAAATACCTCGACAACAATCCGAAATTTGATTGCGGAACGCTAGATCGCGAGTTGTATCGAGCACACGTAGCAAACACGAGAGACTACAAAAGACCGACAAGAATATGCACACGATATACCCTCAACGAACCCTTTAGTAATACCAATAAAGCTTTTACAATTGAGGAAGAAGAATGAATAACTAGCATCCCCCCTCATCTCTATTTATAGAGATGAGGGGGTAAAAACCTTAGCTTGCAAGTCATGTAACTAGTTTCCTAATCTAAGTACAATCCTAATCTTTAATTAAACTAAACACAATTAATCCCCTTATTATTGTCTAAGTCATATTTAACCCTCCTAAGTTTTGCTACTAACACATAACATGGTGATTGGCTTATTCCCTTTCTTTGTGTAGCCGCTACATCACAGATTTATTAAGATTTGGCTTAGCAGATAAATAATGGTAGATTTTGCAGCCTAGTTATATTAGCCGTTTCATTTTACGTGTAAAGTCTATCACCAGAAACAATAAATCTGCTAATAAATCGGTTTCTGTAAATTCTCATCTGTAAAGTCTCATTTGCTCTTGTTATACTGCTTTTCAGGTTACTGCTTTTGCAGATGCGCAGCTGTTTGATGGAGTTCGTGTAGAGCATCTATCCAGAAATTTTTTCTTTGTTATCCTTGTTTGATGTTGGTCATATCTGAACCCTAGTCCTGAATACTTGTACTCAGTTTAACGTGTAGCCATATACATATGTGCTCAGTTTCGACTTGTTTTTGGCAATAAAGTTACTTTGTGGTTTTATATATGTGAATTTCTTATAAATTCATGTTTTATATAGTTTGTATACAAATACAGTAGAAATGAAAAAATGCAGGGAAAAATACAGTAGAAATAGAAAAATGATTGTTCAAGACTTTTAGTGACTGAATAAGTCAGTCACTAGTAAATTGTTTTAAGTTTTGCTTTCAGAACCTTATATTGACACATAACAATCAGACACAAAATCAAACAGACCTTTTGTGACTGATATTAAGTGTCAAAAAAGACTTTTAGTGATGGTTCTTTAGTGTCTCTTTTTCTTTCAGTGGGAGATGACCAAAATGCCTATAGTGACTGATTTTATGCTTTTTCTGACGCTTTTAATCAGTCACTAATTGTCATTTATCTTGTAGTGATTAGTGAGTTTTTGCACGTGTCAAATAATAATAATAATATATATGTAAAGAACAAATTCACAAAAAAATTTTAAGGAAACCCCTATGGGTGGTACTACAAGCACGCGCTACCAACCCTTTTACCCCCTTCTATTTTTAGAGGTGGAAATCAGTCGAGCTGCTTGTGAAAAACTTAACATATCGGTAAAAAGCTCGAACGAGTCAAATTTAAACGAGCTTGAGCCCGAGTTTGAACATAAATTTAGGCTCAGTTAATAATCGAGCTCGAGCCCGATCTTTATATATAAACATTGATTCGGCTTGAGCGTCTAAACGAGCCCTAAAAATATAAACGATATATATTGTCTATACATATAACTATGTATAAACAAGCTTAAAAGAAAAATAAACGAGCTTGAGCCTAGTGTAATTAACGAGCCGAGTATCATTTAGGCTTTATTTACTTTAACACATCATATAAATTAATCGAGCTCGAGCCTTGTGAAAATTTTCACAAGCCAAGCCCATGCTCATACTATGAGCCTTGAAATGAGCTCGAGCTCAAGCTCTGGCAGGCTCGGGATATGCACGTTTCCACCCCTACTTCTACCCATTTCTACCCACTGTATTGACCGAATAAGATAATTTTTAATGGGTTTTTGTTTCATATCTTTTGCCTTTCACTACTTTTGACTTACTAAATTTTATAGTTCATGTTTCGTATTTTTTTCCCCCAGTTTTACCTACTTTATTAATAAGACAAGACAATTTTTAATGGTTTTTGCTCCGTATTTTTTGTTTTTCTACTACTTTTGACTTATCAAACTTTATATTTTATGTTATATATTTTCTTTTTCATAGTTTTATAATAAAATAAAATAAAAAATTTAAAAAATTTAAAAGGGGTATTACAATGATTTTAAGAGGTATGGATAACCAATTCCAACCATTATGCATAATGTCACATCAAAATTCACATGTGTAGTATAACATGACCAACATGGTGTAATAACATAAACATGTTAGTTTAATAAAGACTCGTATGCCCGTTGGGTTCGGCCCGTTTAGTTGCTAGGTTTAGTTTAGGTTATTCATTATTTATTTTTTTGTAATCTTTATAGTTAGTTGAATCTGATAATACTGTTTTCAGATTCTCTTGATTGCTATATGATATAAAAAGCTAGGTCGAAGATGAAGAAGAAGAAAAAGAAAAAAAAAAGTTCAGCTTAGTTTGCATCAAGGTTTATTTGTTTTGGAATTTAAGAATTTTTTGTTATTTGAAATCAATTTGTTGGTGTGGCGCTTCCATTCTGATTCGTTGTGTATCTTCGAATAACAATAATAAAAAAAGAACGTGATGCTATGTTTATTGATTGGATGGTAATAAGTTTGATGGTCAGTCAAATAATGATTGAATTGAAATTAATGGTCAACATAGAATGATGTTGGTTTGATTTGATGCTACACGAAAAGAAAAGAAAAAATATTGGTGGATCATTTGTTTGGGTTCGGCATCAATCGGCTTTAACTTGTACTGGTTTTGTGTGATCTTGCTTGTTTGGTTTGACATCTTGATTGGTATTCGTATTGGTTATGCTATTAATAAAGGTATTAAATTTGGTATTGGTAACGAAATTGGTATATGGTAATCACGGTTATGTTTTTTGGGTTATAATGGATCATTGGTGACGGTGATGGTGGTGCTATAGTCTTAACTAATCCGACTATGTCTTGAGTAGTTATGTTGCATCTAAACATCAACTTGTCTTGGCTCTACATCCGTATATGTCTGGTTCCACATTACAACTGGTTTTGCTACTTTCTGATTTCACTTGTGGTTCTGCATCTAGTTCTGTCCGGTTTTATCTGCATCTATTTGTCTGAACTTGTCTACACCTGTCTATCTGCATCTTCGTGTCTGAATCTGCTCTCGTTCATCTCCGCAATTATGTTACTCTACTTTGATTTTGGTTTCACATCGACTTTAGTCCGTTTTTGTGCTCTGAGACTCTCCAAAGTTGCGTGTTAATTTTTTTGGTTTTTGTTTAGCTTATTTAGTTTTAGTTTATTTTCTGTTTGACAAACTTTAAATGTTTACCGTTGCAGCATTGTGAGTTTGAGAGAGAAGGTGTTAGTTTAATAAAGACTCGTAAGCCTGGTGGGTTCGGCCCATTTAGTTGCTAGGTTTTGTTTATGTTAGTCACAATCTGTTCTCTTGTAATCTTTATGGTTAGTTAAATTTGATAATACATTTTTCTGTATTTCCTTGACTTTTACAAAACCAACATCACCACCAAAACATAAGTTACTTAAATACCAATATACTCCACAAAAACGAAAATATGATACACAACAGCCACCCACAACTCGTCTTCTGAAGTCTGAAAGACCGAGTTCTCCCCTTTTCCCACCTAGCACGCTTCTTGGGAGGCGAGTGTAGTAAGGAGCACGCGTCGTCCGAGTGCCAACTAGGCAAGAGCAAGCGTCGAAGAGCCCTTATTACTGGTAGTCTTAGGCAGCAGTTGACACGTTTTTCAATGAATATCCATCACAACGTCACATATCTAATCTCAAATTTAATACACTAGTGTGTTATAAATTAACCTTGAAAGGGCACTCAGCCGAGGGCTCACAAAGAAGCATATGAAGGTTTCATCAAGCCCTCTTGAAAACTCTCTCTTCTTTTAATCTTAGTATAATTTCTCTGACCACGATTTTGTTATGCATGTAAAAGTAATATACTTTTTTGTAACAAGATTTGAGAAAGCTATTTAGTTTTTAGCTTCGTCCCTGCTAGAGATACCACAATTACTATCAAAAGTACACCGTATTATAATTATTGTCCTCTTGGATAACTTTAAAAAGATTATCATATCATCTATATTCAAATTTCTTTTGCAACGTGCTTATTAAGCACTATGTGTGTCTGCTCTATACCAGGTCATGGTACATCCACGTCTAATAAAACAAAGTGTTGAACACATACAAGCACGTGCGTAAATAAAAAGAGAGAGACGTTAATGGTGGATTTGGATTTGAAGAGTAAATGGTGATTGGTCCTAATGAGATGATTTTTTCTGATTTGCATTGATTCTAAAATTTGTAGAATAGGGCCTCATCGTAGACACTCACGTGCTTTTCTCAGATCACCCGCTCTTCCTTAAATTCTTTGCCCCTTGGATTTATTCTTTTTTACATAAACGTTACAAACAAACAAAACAAACAAAACGTGATATGATATATAAATATAATAAGTCAAATAAGGGGAAAAAAAAAAAAGAATTTGGCAACTTAATTAAAAGACAATAGTTGGATTGAGATACCTATAATACGTGTAAAATGCATAAAATGCTGATTACACTAAAATAAAAGGGGGACAACATAGCTACAATACAATGTAGCCAATTGGCTACATTCCCTTTGAAAAAAAGGGTGGGGACAGGGGAAAAATATGTGTCAGGGAATTACTGCAGGGACTAAACTGTACATTATTAAAACTTTTTTCAAAGGAAATGTAGCCAATTGACTACATTTGTAATGTAGCTATGTTTTTCCCAAATAAAAGAATTAGCAATATCAAATCAAAATGAAACTTCTAGTGAAAGTTTGTGTATTGTCAAATTTTTTGTCTCAACATATTTCTTTTTCTTTCCATCTTCTTGTTTAGTTTGTAGCTTTTGTAAGAAAAAAGATCACTTTTCTTTGAAGATTGAGAAATCACTCTCCCAATTATGACATTCAGAAGAAGTCTTCCACTGTGACAGATAGGAAAAGCCATCGGGAGTAAGTCGAGAGTAAATAATGTAATACTATATTATGAAATGGGTAAGTTATCCACACACTCTCACAGAGAGGGTATCAAATCATTGGATGCATCACCGGCTTGCACGGTGTACATTGCGGGGTTGTACGGTTTGATCAAACCCTCCTTGATGTGACAATTTAAGGAGGGTTTGAGGTAAATAACTATTTTAACTCTTAACTTCCTGTCACTTAATAGTCTAACTATGATAGAGAAAAATTGATATGCTTTTGTTTACGTAATTTCCTCCTATATGTGATAAGAACTCTCCAAAAGCTAGGTTTAAATGAGAGGGGAAACTCTTACCTCAACCACCCACGGGTGTCGATTGACCTTTCCCCAAAGACTTAGCTCCAGATAATAGCAATAAGCACATATTTCCGTGACCTTTAGTAATGTGATGGGATTGGACCCGAGTCCTATTTCTCCAAAAGCTCTCATTAACATATCAATTGAACGTTTGCGGTGAAGGAGTAATATCATTAGAACGATGCCCCAATGCTGTATATGTGATAGTAACTATAAACACTTGATGATACCTTTTAAGTTCTAACTATATATTGAGGTTTTGTCTTTTTCTATCATCCATTGGAATGCTAGTAAAAATTTCGTCGTGATGCCTCCTAGGTAATGCATGGCCAGTACCACCTCGTTAAGCCAAAGTATACATGCTATTGTTTAGACATGTGAAGATGGTTAGTAAAACAGTTGAGTATTCTGTGAGTGATAGTAGAACAACTTAAAAGCCGGATTACATTTTTTATTTTCCATTTTGAATATACCATAAGTTAATTAAATAAATAAGTATATTAAAACTATACATTATGGAATAAATACAAGTTAATAATATTAAACCTAAACTATACTTAGTTAAATTATACTACACATTTTTATCTTCTAATCCTAGCCTAAATAAAAACACTTGACACACTCTTTGTTTAAGAGATAAGAACTGAAATTTTGCTTACCTAAAACCTTTCACAAGTTTTGTTTTGCTAAGACAAGACAAGACCAAATAAACACATGGATATCCTTTCAATATTAGAAGATTTGTGTCCCCCCTTCTAGCTCTAATAACCACACGACTTCCCTTAGCTAATACACGGCTTTCTTTTTTTTCCCTCCTAAAAAACCTATAATCAACCTCCCCCTTTTCTGTCCATACCGAAACTAAACAAGTCCAAAACTCATTTGTTTTTTTTCAAGATTTGAAGTCGAAGTTTGGTAGCGTAGGGATTGCACCAGGCTTTACCTCTCGAGGGATCTCGAGAAGCTTACAACCCCCACCAGGCAGTGTACCTGATCGTTGTAGTATAGTATAGTGACAAGTACCGGGGGATTGATCGTTTAGCTAGGAATAGTGTCGCTAGGATTATATTTTTTTAGAAAGCAAATAAATATCTCGGGTTTTGAAGGATATGGGCGGAATTAGTTGCTAGTCAACTAACCCAATACTAAAGATGCAATCAAAATAATATACTAAAAATGAAAATAAAACTAATTAAACTAAGGTTGTGAGCAATAAGTGGAGAAATGTGTTTACTTAGACTTCACTACTCCCTAGATATCTTTTACACGTTAATTACTTTTTATAGTTGTGTGGATGACGGATTGTATTCCTTAATACCATTCATGGGGTGGCGTACTTACTTCCCCAATCCTATGAGTGCCTACTTCACTCCTATGTCGAGCCGGCTAAGAAGCTCCTAACATGGGATCATTAGAATTTACTCATGCATTAAATACAACCAATAAAACCTAGTACACATCGGTTCATGTTTCCTAAGACGTTCAAGCATGTTACCAATTGGAGATCTGCCAATTTTCTTAAGCCTAACATTGAAATCATTCATCCAATACAACCATAAACAAGTAATCAACACATAATCAACATCTAGGTTTCATTAGATCTAAGCAAACACAAGATAGATCTAGCCTAACATGGTGGAATCAAGACAAGCACAAGATATAGACAACCAACACATAGACATATTGATTGAATTAAAAGAATACTTATCTCAATAACACATGTAAGGTTTCAAGGGCTGAAAACCCTTGAAAAAGCTGTAAAATACGTATATGGTTCGGCCTTAGGGTTTCTCCAAACTTGTTCCTTTTTATGAATGAAAATTAGAAAACTATATATAGATATTAGAGGCTGACGGCGTCAAGAACAACCTTGTGATGCCGTCATCTCGCCGCCAAAATAATCCTCGGACTGCCTTGATCTACATCTGACGCCATCATATATTTCATTTTTCCAGGCCGTCACACATTTAACTCTTGACGCTCTTCTTTGTGACGCCTTTATTTCTGTACTGGGTCGTCATGATCTTTACTCTTGACGCCGTCAACTTCTTCCTCTTGACGCCGTCACACACTGTTGCAAGCATGGAAAATTAAGTCTTTGGCGTTTTCTTCACTTTTATACTCCAAAAACGTCCGAATTGCTTCCTTTTCCAGATTTCACTCCCAAAGTACCTAAAATCACAAAAGGAGCGATTTAGGGCAATATTTGATCAAATAAATTCAATTCCGGGCTTAAATGACCCCCTAAAAGTGGTTCATTTTTTGCCTCATTATATACCCTTACACTTGAGATTTGCTTGTCCTCAAGCAAATGCGCTTTTATTCTAGTCAAAATACAAGTTAGGGGTCATTTAACACTAATATAAAAGTAATTACAACAAATAATCGTTCCACTAAAGACCAAAGACAAGCACGGAGGTCATATACTAGCACCTCGCAAATAGTGTTTAGATACTCACATCTCTCGGGTGTAATAAAGTATAAATTACAATATGGAAACGGAAGATATCTCTCACTATCTGTCATAGCAAAATAGATTACCATAGGCTTGGGAAAGGATCAAACCTCCACCACATGGCGTAAGCACCTAGGATAAACTATCAAAGAGGTCTTTTAAAGGGTTGTAACGTTAGGTGTAGGGATATGAAATACACGGTTTTGTTGGATATAGGCAGTCTTTACTGGTGGCGAGTTAACAATCTTGGTTAATTACATGTACAATATGACGTTGCTAAGCCAAGAGTAGACTCGACTTAAGCTAATAAACCAAAAATAACAAAAACATAAAATAAACATAGAATGAAATGGGATGGTAGTCCGTATGTTTTTTCTCTTTCCTTTTTCTTTTTCTTGATTTTTTCAATTTTTTTTTGGATACACTCTTACCCTACCATCCAAAATAATACATCATGGGGAATGTAAATTCCCCTTACACTTGAATTTTTACATACTGTACAATAAACTAATCTAACGACTCGGATTAAGAAAATCAAAACACTTGGAGTACTTTTAAGATCAACTTACATATGGAGGTAATATATGATGTTCTTCCCCATTACTCCATAAAAAAAGTACTTTACCCATGAGTCCCAATCGTCCCAAAACAATATGTACAAAGATATGACTCGACTTAGCAACCATGTAATCAATTAGATAGTTAACTTAGGGTTTAACAAATAACAATAATGCACTAAAAATGAGCGCATACACGGAAGGCTAAGGCGATTTGGGTGTACATTTAAGTGGGGTGTAACAAATTCTTCCTTTAAGTAAAATGCTTAAAGATAGAAACGAAAAGATAGGCTCGGAGGGGTGTACTAGGGGTTTCGTATACTAAAAATGAGTACAACGCTAAGGTGTGGGAAAAATTAATTGACTTAACTAGCCAAGTAATATGACTTAAATGGTCAAGTAATTATGATACAGGTTTAACACAAGGGTGATCCTAATGCCTCTTATCATGTAGTAAATCCTACTACACGAATGTAGTCTCACTAGCGGTCTCGGGATGCATCACTAACGCAAGTTCTAGAATCTAAATGCTACCGGTACACTCATAAGCACTAATAGTAAATGCTTTTCCTATCAAATCTAAAGGAGAACCTCACATATTTGGGTGAAAAATTTTTCTGAATGATACGGTTATGTGCTAGTGATACAATCTCCTATCCATGAGACGCTTGCTATGGCTAAAGTTTCACTCCTAAATGTTGTAAAAAATTTTAAATTTGGCGCTAAAATTACACTAACAAGTATTTCTCATAGTTTTATTACACATCTACTATCAAACAAACAAACTCAAGCGAAAGTGTATCTGTAAGGTATCATCATTTTACCCTCCCCTTACACTTAAGATGAACATTGTCCCCAATGTTCAAGTAAAGAATGTAAAAGTGAAATAAGTAAAACAAATGAAATCAAATACTCCCCTGATTCGCTCGTTATGGATAATAAGGTGGCCAGGTTAAATCTTCCTCCAAGAAAATGAACAATCAAAGCTTCCCTTCCAGAATATAAATCATCATCTTGTCATACATAACCTGTAAATCCTGAGAAAACAAACAAAGCAACCTCGCATAAAATCGGCGGCAATCTACATAAGTTACTAAATCCTAGAAAACAAAATAAGATATAATGCTTGTGGAATGAAGTTTGCAGATTTCCTGGAGATTATAAAACTTAATAATTCAGCAAAAACTTTAAAACTCCGTTAGAAAAACAAAACTGGTAAAATTTCCAGATTTTTACACGTGACGCCGTCAAGAGCAAGCTCATGACGCCATCAGAAGTGACCTGCAGAAATTCTCATATTAAGTTTCCGGAAAATTTCTGGAAAAACTCGGTCCTACTTCCTGGAAAATCCTGCAAAACTTCATTATGACTCAATACAAGCATTTGACTCTAACAAATACAAATATACATGTTCACTTAATATTGTGGAGAATCATGATCGGTTTTTTTCTTAAAAACATATTTGGGGTTTCCCCTTACACTTATCTTTTGCAAAAATACCTTTAGGTGGAGTTAAGACTAGGCCAAAACAACAAAGTAAAGTATTTCCACTTTTTAGTTTAGAAACATGATCTACCAACAATAAAAATAAAGCATGCATACGGAAGCAAATAACAAACAAACAAAATAAAATCACACAAAGCATGGGTTGCCTCCCAAGAAGCGCTTTTCTTTATTTACGAGTCTTGTAGCTAGACTCAAGGTCATGGGTTACTACGTGACCTCATCGTTGGTTTCACTCTCTAGGTCATCTTCTAAACCAGTTTTGTATTCCAGACCTAGTTGCAAGCATTCTTTGTAGAAACCAAGCATCCTATTCTTTACATACTCAACTCCTCTACGTCTATCGTCATCATTCCTATAATAAGCCGCTTGCTTGTGTTCCTTTTCTATATTAGAGAGAAGGCGGTATTGCTCAATTTTGTAGGGCATTTGGTAGGCAATCTCATCATTCTCTTTCTTGAATCTAACTATCCCTAAAGTCGGATCATAACTCATCCTAGTGGCCTCAACAAATGGTTTTCCGAATATTATTTGGCTTAGGCAATCATCTATCACCAGACGAGTGTCTTCCACTATCATAAAATCGATCTCATAAGTGAAATTACCTATAATTACATGCAATCCCTTCACTCTCCCTACAAAATTACTTATCAAATTCCTATTGGGCATCATCCTAAAATCAAGTTGTTTCTTCATCACCCAATTGTAATAAGTCCTAGTCATGATGTTTACTGGAGATCTAGGATCGATGTAAGCTTTCCATATATGCATATGCCCGATATTGCATGGTATGTTAATGTGAGAGGGGTCTCTCATTTTGATAAGGGGTGTGCCAAGGATATATGGTCTCTCGGGACTATCGAATAAATGCTTATGGTATTCTTGTTCTTCCTTGGTGGGCAACTTATCAAAGTGCTTTTCTATGGTTTCTACTTCCTCTAACTCCTTTCCCTTATTAACCTCAACTTCCCTACTTTCATCCTTAGTTTCGGTTTCTACTCCAACTTCATCCTTGTCACTTTCTTCTATCTCCTTATCTATTGGCTTAATGGTGACAACATTGACAAAGTGGACATGTTTGGATGATGAGGGATCCTTAATTTGGATTCCGTTATTGGTGTCCCTAGTGTCCTTCCTAGGTGTATTTCACGCATGGTTGTTGAGGGCTTTCAACAAGTTGTCTATCTTGTTGGTCATCTCCGTTTGCTGTTGGTTGAATTCGGTTTCGAACCTAGCTATGCGAGCTTCTTGAGATGCCATGAACTTAGACATCAATCCTTCAAGATTGTTGGTACTACCATAGTTGTTAGAAGGATTGTTGTTGAAAGTACGGTTGGAGGGTGGACCGTTTGGTTGGTAACGATTAGGCGGATTGGAAGAATTGGCTTGATTTTGTTTCCACCTAAGGTTTGGGTGATTTTTCCAAGAGGGGTTGTAGGAATCACCGTAAGGGTTTGGCTCGGGTTTGAAAGTGTACCACTTATCTCCCGCTTCGTCGGTACGCGAGGATGCGTAGTCCGCAAAAGCTGTTCCGAGGAGTTCCACACAATCACGAGTGTCATGGGGACCACTACATAATTCGCATGAAGAAGTGATTTTTTTCACTTGGCTTGAAGGCTTAGGAGCTTCGTAGGATTTCATGAGAAACTTGACTTGGTCCTCAAGTTCCATGATCCTACGGTCGGGAGTGCTAGAGTTGTTCGAAGGCAAAGATATTGCCTTGACCGTTTTTTTTCAAATCACGGGGATCATTCCAACTTTCGTTGTCATAGAGAGCAAGATCTTCTATGAGTTCCTATGATTGTTCCGCACTTAGATCACATAGCTTACCATTGGCCGATTGGTCAATGGCTCGCCTCGTGGAGAGATCGATATGGTCATAAAAGATTTGGACTTGGAGCCAAAGATCTATGCCATGATGAGGGACTTTTTGGAGTAAGTCCTTGAAATGAGTCCATGCTTCATAAAGAGATTCATTTTGATGTTGTTGGAACATCAAGATGTCATTTCTAAGCTTAGTAGTTCTCCCCGGTGGGAAAAATTGAGCAAGGAAACGAGTGGTGAGATCATCCCATGTGGTGATGGATCCCGCGGGTAAATGCTCAAGCCATTGACTAGCTTGATCCCGTAGAGAGAATTGGAATAGGCGTAATCGGGTTGTCTCTCTAGTTGCAACATCTAGGTCTATGGAGTCTACGATTTTTAGGAAGTCCTTAAGATGTTGATTTGGATCTTCGGAACGAAGTCCATGGAATGCACATCCGCTTTGCACCAACCGGATGGTGTCGGATCGCAAGGGGGTACATTGGCTCCGGTGAGCTCAATGGTGTTTCGGTAGCCTTGGTGGCTAGGTCGAGAATACTCTCCTAAGGTTCGGGGCCTAAGAGGTTCTAGTGGTGGGTTTTGTTGTGGTGGGATGACAGGTTCAAAGATGTTCCCATCGTCCATGATGTCGGGTGGCGAAGAGTTACGAACAAAAATACAAAGAAATAAGATAGACTAAAGAAAACCTAAAAAATAAAAATAAAATCTTGCTAGAAAGGAATCTAGCAAGGAGACCTAATAAAAAGAGATTCTAACCTAGACAATAACTATTCCCCGGGCTGCGGCGCCAAAAACTTGGTAGCGTAGGGATTGCACCAGGCTTTACCTCTCGAGGGATCTCGAGAAGCTTACAACCCCCACCAGGCAGTGTACCTGATCGTTGTAGTATAGTATAGTGACAAGTACCGGGGGTTTGATCGTTCAGCTAGGAATAGTGTCACTAGGATTAGAAAACCTAATTACTAGTTCTAGAGATGAGAGATGATTCTTTTTGTATTTTTATATTTTCTTAGAAAGCAAATAAATATCTTGGGTTTTGAAGGATATGGGCGGAATTAGTTGCTAGTCAACTAACCCAATACTAAAGATGCAATCAAAATAAAATACTAAAAATGAAAATAAAACTAATTAAACTAAGGTTGTGAGCAATAAGTGGAGAAATGTGTTTGCTTAGATTTCACTACTCCCTAGATATCTTTTACACATTAATTACTTGTTATAGTTGCGTGGATGATGGATTGTATTCCTTAATACCATTCATGGGGTGGCGTACTTACTTCCCCAATCCTATGAGTGCCTACTTCACTCCTATGTCGAGCCGGCTAAGAAGCTCCTAACATGGGATCATTAGAATTTACTCATGCATTAAATACAACCAATAAAACCTAGTACACACCGGTTCATGTTTCCTAAGACGTTCAAGCATGTTACCAATTGGAGATCTGCCAGTTTTCTTAAGCCTAACATTGAAATCATTCATCCAATACAACCATAAACAAGTAATCAACACATAATCAACATCTAGGTTTATTAGATCTAAGCAAACACAAGATAAATCTAGCCTAACATGGTGGAATCAAGACAAGCACAAGATATAAATAACCAACACATAGACATATTGATTGAATTAAAAGAATACTTATCTCAATAACACATGTAAGGTTTCAAGGGCTGAAAACCCTTGAAAAAGCTGTAAAATACGTATATGGTTCGGCCTTAGGGTTTTTCCAAACTTGTTCCTTTTTATGAATGAAAATTAGAAATCTATATATAGATATTAGAGGCTGACGGTGCCAAGAACAACCTTGTGATGCCGTCATCTCGCCGCCAAAATAATCCTCGGACCGCCTTGATCTACATCTGACGCCATCATGTATTCCATTTTTCGAGGCCATCACACATTTAACTTTTGGCGCTCTTCTTTGTGACGCCTTCATTTCTGTACTGGGTCGTCATGATCTTTACTCTTGACGTCGTCAACTTCTTCCTCTTAACGCCGTCACATACTGTTGCAAGCATGGAAAATTAAGTCTTTGGCGTTTTCTTCACTTTTATGCTCCAAAAACGTCCGAATTGCTTCCTTTTCCAGATTTCACTCCCAAAGTACCTAAAATCACAAAAGGAACGATTTAGGGTAGTATTTGATCAAATAAATTCAATTCCGGGCTTAAATGACCCCCTAAAAGTAGTTCATTTTTCACCTCATCAAAGTTGTAGTCTTGTGTCGATTTGTAGCTGCCTTGGTGGTGTTGCGTCTCGTTCCTTTTGATCCTTTGATTCGGCCGGAAAAGGTACTCATGTTCCTGTCTTGTCATTCACTCATCACCACGACATATATGATGCTAAATCAGATCTAAAGCATGTTATACTAATCCTAATAATCATGTTGTTATGCTACTACATTGTCTCATTAAAATATAATCATATGTATAAATTATACGCCACTTAAAATCATGAAGTCTTGATGTTTAAGTCGGGTTGCCTCTGACTACTTGCAACACCCACCCCGAAAGGGGGGGGGTCAAATGTCACATTTATGGTGTTAATCACAACAATAAACGCAAGCGGAAGACTTTATTAAATAAAATGATAAGTCATGTAAACAATATGACTTCCAAAGTACAAATCCAACAAAGTCTAAATGAAAGGGAATAGCCAAAATGTAAAAGTCTTAAACATAATCCAAAACGATGGGGAAACTATCATGAGTTGGTCCTCTAAGAGCTCCTACTCTCATCACTCAAATCCCAGCATCCCGCTTATTACCTGCCGTAGAGAAAAGAAAATGCGCTTGAGCTAACGCTCAATGAACAGACATAAACAATAATAGGTAATAATACATAAACAAATAAGTGGAACGGAACTAGCCTCGCATCGAGAGTCATCCAGTTGTTCGAAATTTTCTTGATGTATTTTCAGAAGAGCCTTCGGGAATACCACCCGAGCGTGAAGTTGAATTCGGTATTGAATTGATTCCTGGGCTTGAACCTATTTCTAAAGCTCCGTATCAAATGACACCAATTGAGTTGAAAGAACTGAAGGAGCAACTTCAGGAACTTCTAGAGCGTGGTTTTATTTGACCTAGTGTATCTCCGTGGGGTGCTCCAGTTTTATTTGTGAAGAATAAGGATGGTAGCATGAGGCTATGTATTGATTACCGGGAGTTGAATCGTATTACAATTAGAAACAGTTATCCACTATCTCAAATCGACGATTTGTTTGACCAACTTCATGGTGCAAAAATAAATAGTATAAAAATGCGTTCTAAATAATTTTATTCGAACGCTGATTGGGTAAAATGTTCGACTACTCATCTTTCCACTTTCGATTATTGTGTTTTTCTTGACAACCATTTGCTCTATTGGTGACGAAATCTTCTTTGTAAGCTTCACTCTCCTTTACATTCTGTCACCATTGTTTATTGTGACAATGTTAGTGCGGTATATTTATCATCCAATTACGGGCATCATAAGTGCTCGAAGCATATCAAGATTGACATACACTTTGTATGGGATTAGGTAGTTGCTGAACATGTTCGAGTTTTACATGTTCCCTCGCATTATTAGTAGATTTTCACGATCTATCGTGTTTGATGAGTTTCGAAACAGTTTGAATGTTCTGCGTCCAACCGTGAGGGGCTATTGGAGGATATTATTAGTGATAATCTAGTTTGCATGAGCTAAACCCATTTATTCACTATTTGTGTATTTATTTTGTTTAGAATCTTCCTTATGTTTTCCAGAAAATACCCACATTTACAAGTTTAGACCAAAGCCTCTTTTCACTTTCGTTTTAACTTTTTAACAAAGCATATATCACTTCACTATCTAAGAGTAAAGTAAAAAATATATCCATGTGGTTTGCCAAATGTAACATCATACACCCCTATCCGATAAGTTGCCACATTTTCATCCACCCGTTAGTAAAATCAGCCACCATACATCCCTGAGGACGAACGAAGTAAATTATTTCTCCGTTATCTTCTAATGTAAATCTAACGCAAGAGAAAATATTTGCATCGTTAGTCTTTAGGGATGTATTTTGGACTTTACTATTTATGTTATTTATTTATTTGCTTCATTTTTTATTTTCATTTTTATTTTTTTATATACTTTATATTTTATATTTTATATTTTTTTATTTTATAATTTTTATTTTTATTTATATTAATTTATTATTATTATTATTATTATTATTATTATTATTATTATTATTATTATTATTATTAAACATCACTTTATTAGAAACTCATAGGATTTACAAGAAATTAGTGGGGAGCCGAGAAACAATCTGAGCCCCCACTCCTCTAGCCATAGCGAAGCTAATCCTACTAAAAATATGAGCAGCAACACGTGCTCCAATGTCTTGAGTCACCAAGAATCTTCGGATACGCTTTAATAAGTCCACCGCATCCTTCTCAAGTTCTCCAAAAGAAGAGAATGAAAAGGGGAGGAACCCATATCCCATATCCGCGCATTTAGCCTTGTAATTGACGCGTTTACGTTGTGCGGCTTCAATTACCGCACGACCCGGCACAAAATCAACCATGCCAGGTATTATTATTATTATTATTATTATTATTATTATTATTATTATTATTATTATTATTATTATTATTATTATTATTATTATTATTATTATATTGTTTTAATATTATTGTTGTTGCTGCTGTTATTATTTATATTGTTTTCTTTAAAAGAATCTAACCCAAAGACGATTTATTTTTATTTTCTTTAAACAATATAAACCCTAAATCCAAACACCTATTGAACTCCTTTTTATATTCTCTAACCTCATTTTTCTATAAAGTATCAAGGATTGTGATCCTCTCATTTTCTACTTAAACATGAAAGGTCATTTTAGTTATATTGTGATAGAATTTTTATTTTATTTTATTTTATTTTTCTAAATAGAGGTATCATAATAATTAATTAATTTATTTTTCTCACTCACATAAATATTAACAGTATCTCTCATGTTCATATTGTACATAAGAGGATCTCAATCCAAGTATCAATCACTTCATTTTTGAAATGGTTGATACTTGATAAAAGAGTAAAGTTTAAGAATATGAAGATGGGGTGAGAAGGTGTTTGGAGGTGGGTTTTTTATTGTTTGAAGCAAGGCTATTAAGATTGAAATCTTATTATATATCATTTTTATCTTTGCAAAATCGAAATCGTAAGATCAGATCAAAATCGAAAGACCCTCTTAAATATGCAAATGTATTATACGTCTCGTAATTCATATTTAAAATGATAATATAACAAATTTATTAAACAATAAGAGTTGAAAGAGTTATAATATAATTGAAATGAAACTCACATGA
The DNA here is from genome assembly GCA_030686995.1 of Artemisia argyi. Lineage (NCBI taxonomy): Eukaryota > Viridiplantae > Streptophyta > Magnoliopsida > Asterales > Asteraceae > Artemisia > Artemisia argyi. The sequence goes on along the minus strand of CM060697.1, from coordinate 158,966,336 downwards.
GTTCGGAATACTAGTTTATTTAATCGGTGATTAAGGACGATTAATATTTTAGTCTGAAAATCTATATATTTTATGCGGGAAGGGATCTCGTATAAAAAAAACTAAAATAAGAAGAATAAAAAAGATTTCTAACAACACATTTCAAATAGGAGAGAGGATTTTAAGGAGAGATATATATATATTTTTGTAAATGCATATAAAATTAGTGGTTGTAGTTTTTTCTCATTATTCACATTTTATTTTTTCTTTTTATTTGATCCTAACTCTATTTTACGCTTATATGACATTTATGTTTGCTCATGCGTGTTCCCTTAGTAAAAAAATTATGAAAAATAATAATAAGAATAAAAACTAAAAAAAGTAAAATATAATAATAATAATAATAATAATAATAATAATAATAATAATAATAATAATAATAATAATAATAATAATAATAATAATAATAATAATAATAATTCATAGTTAGCTTTTGTATTAAGAAAGGAGTGGGAGCTCAACTTGTGTCTAGACTCCCATCAAACTTTATGTAAAATTATTATGTTTCAATAAATATAATAATAATAATAATAATAATAATAATAATAATAATAATAATAATAATAATAATAATAATAATAATAATAATAATAATAATCATCATCATCATCATCATCATCCTAAATATTAAAAAATAAAAAATAAATACAAATATATAAAAAAAAATAAAAATAAAGAGTAAAGTGCAAAATATATATATCTCTGGGGACTAATGATGAAAATATTTTTCTCGTATTAGATCTACGTTTGAAGATAACGGAGAAATAAGTTGCATTATTCATGGATGACTTTACTAACGATGAGATGAAAATATATTAATTTATCGATTAGGGATGTATGATGATACTGTTGACAAAACACAACATGTATTTTAGACTTTAATAACGTTCAGTGTTCGATCATATATATATATATATATATATATATATATATATGTATGTATGTATGTATGTATGTATGTATGTATGTATGTATTTATTTTATTTTTTTCTTGATGGTTTCAACAATTAAATTATGTACAATGAAATTGACTATTGATGGTACGTGGAATATCATGGTACATGATTTATGGCTTGAATGAATTTTGTAGGACCGACTCATCCCTAATCAGTTTACGGTAATAGATCACTCTCCTGTGGACACCTTTGAAAACCATAAAAGATTGTACATAGTTTATTTATAGATAAGATACAATTAATAATAAGATTAAAATTTTTAAATGATTATCTTTGATAATAAAAAATTATAATTAAACATTATAAATCAAACAAAACAAAACAAAAATTAAATTATTTATTTTTTAATAAATAAAAATATATGATTAAAAAAATTAAAAAAAATCGCTCATGCGCGGGCATTATAACTAGTATATAATAAAACAAAACCCTTATTGGGAATTTTTCATTTAAAAAAAATGCATTCATACCTTATTTAGTAATATTTTTATTTTAAAAAATAAATTATTTTTTTATTAGGTAATATTTTATATTTATCCATAAAACAAGTAAAAGATAAATACAAAAAATATAGATAAGATGTAATTAATAATATGATTAAAATTTTTAAATAATTATCTTTAATAATAAAAAAACTATAATTAAACATCATAAATCAAACAAAACAAAGATTAAATTATTTGTTTTTTAATAAATAAAAATATATGATTTAAAATATTTAAAAAAACCCGCGCGTGCGCGGATATTATAACTAGTATAATAACATAATACAATATAAATAATACTATAGGAAGTGCTAGGCGTCACAACACATACAACGGGCCTACATTAACACCAATCCACTAACAACCGCCCGTAGTTTCGGCGGGAGAAGAAGAACACTCAAACATTAATGAAATTCATCAAATAAAGCATACGGCAGGAACTTAGTAAAAATGTCCACAACAACTATATCAATGCCGAGGAATATAAGTTAGAGGATCATAGTGAACCTGCTAACTGCAGAGATGCATTATTGTATATTGAATCCGATGAATGACTCAAAATTATGAATGTTAAGATGCAGATCTTGAAAAATAATCACTTTTGGAGCTTGATTGATCTTTCACCAATCGGTTAAACTGTGAGGTTAAAATGTGTTTCTTAAAGCGAAGACTCAAAAGGTCAAAGTTGTACATACATTTAATGCACGCCTTGTGACAAGAGTTTTTACTCATACTCAAGCAATTGATTGTGATTAAGACTTTTTTTTTCTTTACGAGCATTAGATTTATAAAGATAATTAATTGTAATACTTGGTTTCATAAATATTGAATATGGCAATTGGATGTCAAAACTCTTTCTTGAATGATTATCTTTGCGAGCACGGTGAGTAATCAAAAGGTTATGAACCCAAATAATCTTTAGAAAGTGTACATAAATGCAAGAATCCAAGTATGGATCAAAGCACGCATCTAGGAGCTGAATCTTAAGTTTAATTATGAAATCAATGATTTGATTTTTCTTAGAAATAAGATGACTATTGAGTACACCTGAGAGCTAGTGGGAGCAGTATGTCTATTTTTTTATAAATCACATATGTTGCGTAACGTATTGGAAGCAACATTTCATATAAGTTAGATGTTAATCCTTAGCTTGGATAAAACTTCACTTGAGGGATTTAGGAAATAAAACATACAGCCTTGTTATATATGTTTATTAGAATAAACATATGCAGTCAATAAGTGTAACACAATATGACATATCATTGAGTGAACCTTAAGGGATCTATTTCATATGATGAGATTGAACACGTGAATTGAAATCTTAAGTCTAACTTAAGGATTCATTATGTACATCAGATTATATATTAGACTAGTTGTAATATTTGCATGAATGCAAGATGAGCGGACAACAACAGTATCTAAGTGAAGGTCATTAGATAACTGTTAAAACAAACATTCTAATGGTCTTTGAAAAACAAGTTTTGAGTTGGCATTTTCTAAAATGAGAGGACTTGTTTTGGGTATTTCTTTAAGTCTAAATCTTATGCGAGTTACCTAACAACTCAAATATCATGTACAAACTTGTATTTAAAGAAGCACCTTGGTCGAGTACGAGGAAAGCCAACTTGGAAAAACCCAGACACGCATGATCAGTCCTAGGCATGTTAGAGTCCAGGTCTGGTGATGCGCGTATTAATTTTTGGCTATCGTTTGTGATCTTATGCGCTTACGAATATATACATTTGTCATCATTAAAACATAAGAGATACGTTGATCACTAATTGTACCAACAATCTCCCCCTTTTTGATGATGACAAATATTATTTCGAATGCAAATAAAATTATGACAAAGCATGTTGAAGACCGTTGTTGATGTAGGCTTGTTTCTTGAACTTGCTAGCTTGAAGGTCTTTGACACTTTGATTCTTGGAAATAGCTAGCCATGCTTTATTTTTTGTACATAATTTGGTGAAGATCTTGAGCACTTTTATCTTCACGCTTTCGCTTTTTTCTACCCCTTTTGTCTAAGCAAAAGGGTTCCCAATTATAGAGATGCCAAATGTATTATAGTCACCAATTTTATTTAGAATTCTGCAATAGCTCCTTCTAGATCGTACTTCCCCTTGTTCTAAGACGAGGTTCATGGATCAAGGAACACCACCTTTGCAATGTCTTGGCTACACAATAAACACAAGAAACAAACAACACATATACATGCATAAGTCCAAAATGGATTAGGTAATCATTTGGTTACTTAAATTCATGGGTTAGTCCATACAGAAGCAATATATATAAATATAAAGACACAATCAATCTCAACCACAACAACTTATAACATGGAAGTCTAGCATAAAGTTAAACATAGTCTTACAAGATCATACATAAAGTCTAGCAACTATTCATACAACTATATCGAAAACATTTCAACCCTATGTTATTTGAAAGTTTTCATTCATGGTGATGTGTCGATTGTATGCAAGTTTTAAAATTTATAAACGCGATTTATCGAATCTTATTAACAACGCATACGAGCAAGTGAAGTTGTCCGCTAGTAGTAAGATGTGGATGGTAAGTCGGCCTTGGTTCGCAGGGATTTGTATGAATTGGGAAGTAAGTTAAGAGAACTAATCGATAGAATATCAATGGTACTAAAAACACTAGTACAAAAAGTTCTATTGGTAACTCATGGTCGATTTTGAAATGTCACACTATAACATTTATACGTGACTAAATGTACCAGAATAAAATAAATAGCCACACTTGATCCGACTTGTGTGACCATTTCGGAATTCTATTGTCACACATTTGAATATTTATGTGACTAGAGGTAACTGGAAAAATTTTTTTGGATTATTTAGTCACTTTTAATTCGGGACGTGTGACAGATACAAATGAGCTCGAAACATTAGTCACACTATAGATATACATATGTGACAAATATATGTCACACAATTGAACAGTGTGACTAAAAAAGATATATGGTCACATGAAGTACTTGCGTATGTGGCTAAATTATATAGTCAAGTTTGTCACACATTATATAAACGTGACTGCTATTCTTTGCTGAATAGTTAGCCACATATGAATTTGAAATGTGTGACAACTAAAAATTTAGTTTGAAACGTTAGTCACGATATGCATTTAAGAGTGACAAATATATGTCACACACTTGAAGAGTGTGACCAAATGTCATATATTGTCACACTAAACCATACAAACATGATTAAGCAAAACGAAAATTCGATACATATGGTCACGTAAGTTAATATGTGTGTCTAAAGTTTAGTGTGTGTTTGCTTTCCAAATCCTAATGTGTATAGTCACATATATTTGTAGCACGATCATGTGACTATAGGCTTTACAATAGTCACACCATATCACAAATGTGTATCTAAATCATGATTATGGCCACGTTATAAGGGTATTATATGTGACCATTAACCATGTACACATTTATCCTTGTAACATAAATGAAGTTGTTGTAGTCTACTTAAATTATGTTAATCATTACCTAAAAATATATTTAGTTAGTTGTAAAATGAATTTAGATAGGATTGTTTTATTTTTTAAAAATTTACAAAGATTTGTTGTTTTAATATTGTAGTTTTAAATGTTTGTAACAATCATTTAAAACTAAATGTAAAAGTTATAATCTAATTAAAATTCTTGTATTTACAAACGAAATAAAGTTAAAACATCAAGTTAAACGAAATGAAGTAGTTGTAATCTACTTTAATTATGTTAATGCTGCTTGGCATAACTTAATGCTGCTAGGCATAAATTAATGTTGCTAGGAAAATTTGGGATGTGTATGTTGGTAACCCAAACGTTTAGCAATTATTACCCAAACACGCCTAAAACACATTTTCACATGTAATTACCCCGCCTATTTATATGCTATAACCCAAGTAACTTCCTCATTCATCCGGTAAACGAAAACAGTAAAACATAAATTGTATCAAAGGGTGTAAGAATGTCTCAATTTGTGCTTCTTCAGGAACTTGAAGCGGCTGCTAACTCAACTGAGTTACCATACCAAATGACGGTGTATTTTGATAGGGAGACACAACGTGATGTGAAGTATGCGAAAGATCTGTTTAAGACATATCAAGAGTTGCTTGATATTGTTATTCAAAGGAACAAGTACATGGCTGAAATGGAACTTATGCGTCCTTCAATGCAGATGTTCAAGTGCTTGGAGTATTTTAAGAAGCTTTAAAAGTCCGACGTTATCGAGCTTTTGGAATTGAAGAAGAAGATTGCCGAAGCGAAGCTCAAGCTTTTCAACAAGCATACATTTGTCAAGGGACTTTAGAGTTTCTTTTAATGTTTTTTATCAACCATGTTATGTTCCTTTGAATTTTAGTGTTATGTTTTTATCATGTCATGTTATGTTTTTTTAATCAATTTTAATGTTATATTATTAATTATGTTGCCTGCAGGTAGATATACTAGTGAAAACTGCACATTTTTTCATTGCCATAGAAAAGCTTGACTTTTTGGAGTCTAAATCAATTACAATAGGCTAAATTACGCAAAAAACTATTGTAATAGCAGTAGTAACTTAATAATAGCTGATGAGGCAAAAAATGATCCGTTTTCAGGGGGTCATTTAAGCCCGGAATTGAATTTATTTGATCAAATATTGCCCTAAATTGTTCCTTTTGTGATTTTAGGTACTTTGGGAGTGAAATCTGGAAAAGGAAGCAATTCGGACGTTTTTGGAGCATAAAAGTGAAGAAAACGCCAAAGACTTAATTTTCCATGCTGGGAACAGTGTGTGACGGCGTCAAGAAGACTTTCCTGATGGCGTCAAGAGTAAAGATCATGACGACCCAGTACATAAATGAAGGCGTCAAAAAGTAGAGCGCCAAGAGTTAAATGTGTGACGGCCTGCAAATATGGACTACATGACGGCGTCAGATGTAGATCAAGGCAGTCTGAGGATTATTTTGGCGGCGAGATGACGGCGTCACCCATTTGTTCTTGACGCCGTCAGCCTCTAATATCTATATATAGTTTTCTAATTTTCATTCATTAAAGAGGAACAAGTTTGGAGAAACTCTAAGGCCGAACCATATACGAATTTTACAGCTTTTCAAGGGTTTTCAACCCTTGAATGCTTACATGTGCTATTGAGATAAGTGTTATTTTAATTCAATCAATATGTCTATGTGTTGGTTGTCTATATCTTGTGCTTGTCTTGATTCCACCATGTTAGGCTAGATTTATCTTGTGTTTGCTTAGATCTAATGAAACCTAGATGTTGATTATGTGTTGATTACTTGTTTATGGTTGTATTGGATGAATGATTTCAATGTTAGGCTTAAGAAAACTGGCAGATCTCCAAATGGTAACATGCTTGAACGTCTTAGGAAACATGAACCGATGTGTACTAGGTTTTATTTTTTGTATTTAATGCATGAGTAAATTCTAATGATCCCATGTTAGGAGCTTCTTGCAGGCTCGGCATAGGAGTGAAGTAGGCACTCATAAGATTGGGGAAGTAAGTACGCCACCCCATGAATGGTATTAAGGAATACAATCCGTCATCCACGCAACTATAACAAGTAATTAACGTGTAAAAGATATCTAGAGAGTAGTGAAATCTAAGTAAACACATTTCTCCCACTTATTGTTCACAACCTTAGTTTAATATAGTTTATTGTCATTTTAGTATTTTATTTTGATTGCATCTTAGTATTGGGTTAGTTGACTAGCAACTAATTCCGCCCCAAATCCTTCAAAACTCGAGATTTTAATTTGCTTTCTAAAAAAATATAAAAATACAAAAAGAATCATCCCTCATCTCTAGAACTAGTATTTAGGTTTTGTAATCCTAACGACACTATTCCAAGCTGAACGATCAATCCCCCGGTACTTGTCACTATACTATACTACAACGATCAGGTACACTGCCTGGTGGGGGTTGTAAGCTTCTCAAGATCCCTTGAGAGGTAAAGCCTGGTGCGATTCCCACGTATCAAGTTTTTGGCGCCGCAGCCCGGGGAAATAGTTATTGTCTAGGTTAGAATCTCTTTTTATTAGGTCTACTTGCTAGATTCCTTTCTAGTAAGATTTTATTTTTATTTTTAGGTTTTCTTTAGTCTATCTTATTTCTTTGTGTTTTTGTTCGTAAATCTTCACCACCCGCCATCATGGCAACCGACGAATTCTCTAACCTTAGGATCACAAGGAATCGTAGTTCCGCTAGAAACCTTGTCTTGCCTTACGCAGAACCCGATAGAGAGATGCGTAGGTTAAGACGATCTCACTCAACACCTGAACCGTCTAGCATAGCCATCGATTTTGATGCACCCCTTTCTGAAGAAAATTCGGAAAATCACATTACAACCCCTAGCTCCCAACCCAACAACAAGATGAGTACCCCCGCAACTCCTATTCCTAAGCACCTTAAGGACTACTCCTCCCCAAACCCTCGTGGCTTCTCAAATGCCATTGTCTACCCAAACGAACACACCAATGAGGTCTTGCATGCGAACGATGTTTGGCTTGTCCAAAGTGTGTGTAAGTTTTGTGGACTAGATGAGGAAGATCCAATTCAGCACATTAAAGACTTCTTGAAAATAGTAGACACCCTCCATACGGATGGGGCTACTAGAGACACGTCCCGATTACAATTCTTTCCTTTCACCCTATATGAAAAAGCCCAAGAGTGGTATGATAAACTCCCTTCTGAATCTATTTCACATGGGAGCAACTCATATCCAAGTTCTATGAGAAGTTCTTTCCACCTGGAAAAACCTCAGCGTTTAGAGATAGGATCCTCCGTTTCCGAAAAGGGAAGGACGAACCCTTCCATAAATCGTAGATTAGATTTAAGGATTTAATAAGACAAGTTCCCCATCATGGCATCGAACTTTGGCTTTTGGTCCAAATTTTCTACGACAATGTCTCCTCTAATGATCGGAACGGGATCAACCAATCTAGAAAAAGGAGATTAGCCAATCTTAGTGCCGAAGAAGGATGGGATAGGATTAAAGAATATGCTGAAGACCAGGATGACACTTGGGATGAACCTGAGTCGACTGTCAGCATTTCTGAAATCACTTCAGATCGGTTAAGAAAAATTCAAAAAAGAATGGAGTACCTAGCTGGGTCGCAGTTACCTAAACAACTTTCAAATCCTTACTTGATCTGCGACTACTGTGGGGGCCCGCATGAGGTAGAGGAATGCGGAGGAGAAGCCACGACTGAACATCCATGCTTGTCAGGAGGTGACATCTATGCTGATCCCTCCCTTTTGCCTTTTTACCAAAATGACGATTACACCCTCTGGGGGAATCTGGTAAAAAGAAAAGAAGGAGAGGAAGGTCCTGAATTCGAAATCAGGAGCACTTTTGAAGATGACCTTGGTCACTTCACTCAAGAAAAAGGCTTGCAATTAAAAGGTCTTAACGAACTTGTTGACGAGCAGCAGAATGACATTGGAGAATGGTTCAACAAGCTTAACTCAGTCCTCGATAACCTTGAAATGCCATCAGTAAGCAAAAAAGACCCCATGCTCGCGATAACCACTCAAGCTGGAACAACAACCAAGGACCCCCCTTACCCAAACTCGTCCCCCATCACTCCCGATCCAAACAAGCCTAGCGAGGAGGAGGAGGATGTGGGCAGCGAGACTCCCAACCAACCTCCCTTGACAACCCCTTCCCCATCAACCCCACCTAACCAACCTGTAAGAATCCCATTCCCATCCCGATTAAAAAACCAGAAAATTGAGAATGATAACAAAAGATTCTTGTCATACCTAAAAGACTCAGTAGTCACCATACCCCTCCTTGATGCTTGCTATCACATGCCGAAGTATAGCGCATACTTTAAAAAACTACTCGCTAACCGAAAGAAACATGAGGGTCTTGTGATCCTGGGGGAAGAGTGCTCGGTGGTGACCCATCGAGGGCTACCAAAAAAGGTAGACGATCCAGGCAGCTTCACCTTGCCTTGCTCCATAGGATCTCTATCAATTAAGAATGATCTTGCCGATTTGGGGGCGAGCATCAATCTCATGCCTCACTCTATGTTCCTTAAATTAGGATACTCTGGATTAAAGCCTACCTGTATGAACATCCAACTAGCCGATAGATCAGTCAAGTACCCCGTAGGGATATGAGAGAATGTGCTAGTCAAAGTTGGGAAATTCAAATTCCCGGTTGACTTCGTAATCCTAGATATGGAGGAGGATGACTTGGTACCCATCATCTTAGGGAGACCATTTCTTGTTACCGCTCGTGCAGTCATTGATGTTTATGACGGCAAGTTAACCTTGCGAGTGGGAACCGATAGCACAACCTTCAACATTAGGGACTCTATGGATCTCTCTCTCGAACCAGCTATCCGGCTCTATTTCATTGGGGAGGTCGATGAACTCACAGATGTCATTGATAGCTGTGTTGATGAACAAATCGAGGAAGGCTAGTTACGGGACGAGAGTTTTCTGCCTTTGCTAGAGGTGGAAAAGATGGAGGATGTTGGTGCAGTCTCCTTCTACCCTAGACAAGAGGCAACGGAGCATCTCGAGCTCCGAAAGCCCGAAAACAAGCTTAAGCCTTCTATTATCGAACCTCCTGAGTTAGATCTTAAGGAACTTCCTAACCATTTAGAGTATGCCTTCCTCCAGGGAGAGGACCAACTGCTAGTAATCATAAACTCTTCCCTCGAACATGAACAAAAAGGTAAACTCTTAGAGGTCCTAAAGAAATATAAGGGAGTGCTCGCATGGAGTGTAGCCGACATTAAGGGGATTGACTCAATTTGTTGCACACATAAGATTCTCATGGAAGAAGATTATAAACCTACCGTGCAACCCCAGAGGCGGGTGAACCCCAACATTAAGGAAGTGGTAAAGAAAGAAGTCATCAAACTTCTGGATGCAGGATTGATCTACCTAATCTCGGATAGCCCATGGGTCAGTCCTGTACAGGTTGTACCTAAGAAAGGTGGAATGACTGTAGTTAAGAATGACAAGGGTGAGATGGTACCCTAGAGAACGGTCACTGGATGGCGGGTATGCATTGACTATCGAAAGCTCAATGATGCCACGAGGAAAGATCACTTTCCCTTACCATTTATTGACCAAATGTTAGAGAGATTGTCTGGGCACGAGTACTATTGCTTCTTGGATGGATTCTCAGGGTATTTTCAAATTCCCATAGCACCTGAGGACCAAGAAAAGACCACGTTTACTTGCCTTTATGGAACGTTCGCCTACAAAAGGATGCCTTTTGGGCTATGTAATGCCCCCGCCACTTTCCAACGATGCATGACCGCAATCTTTCACGAACTTATGGAAGACAGCATGGAAGTGTTCATGGATGACTTTTCGGTCTTCGGGGACTCCTTCGACCGCTATCTTGCTAATCTAGAAAAAATGCTTAAACGCTGTGAGGAAACCAACTTGGTGTTAAATTGGGAAAAGTGTCATTTCATGGTGAAAGAAGGGATTGTGTTAGGGCATAAGATCTCAGGTAATGGGATAGAGGTGACCAAGCTAAGGTTGAAGCTATATCTAAGTTACCATACCCCGCGACTGTTAAAGCAATACGGAGCTTCTTGGGGCACGCCGGGTTTTATCGGAGATTCATCAAAGACTTCTCCAAAATAGCTCGGCCAATGACTCAATTGCTCATGAAGGATGCTCCATTCGATTTCTCCCAAGAATGCAAGGGTGCATTCGATCTCTTGAAAAAGGAGCTCACACAAGCTCCAATCATGATTACACCCAACTGGGAGTTACCGTTTAAAATCATGTGTGACGCTAGCGATTTTGCTGTTGGGGCTGTATTGGGCCAACGGCGTGACAAGCTATTCCAACCTATTTACTATGCTAGTAAAACCATGAATCCCGCTCAGGAGAATTACTCCACCACCGAAAAGGAATTGTTAGCCGTAGTGTTCGCATTCGACAAATTCCGGCAATATCTTGTCCTTTCAAAGATAGTCATTTTCACTGATCACTCGGCTCTTCGATATCTTTTTGCTAAGCAGGATGCTAAGCCGTGACTAATTCGGTGGATCTTGTTGTTACAAGAATTCGATGTTGAGATTCGTGATAAGAGGGGGGCAGAAAATCTAGCCACTGATCATCTATCTCGTCTTGAAAACCCCTTGGATGAGCACGATAGGTGCGAGATTAGGGATTCATTTCCTGACGAACAACTCATGTCAATGATTGATTCGGAGCCTTGGTACGCTGATTTTGCCAACTATCTCGCAAGCAGACTCGTTCCAAAACACCTGACTAAGTACGAAAGAAAAAGATTCTTTTCTCAGTTAAAATACTACTTCTGGGATGAACCATTTTTATTCCGAAGGTGTCCTGACCAAATAATAAGACGTTGTGTTTCGGAAAGTGAGGCAGTGAAGATTATGAGGGAATTTCACTCTGGTCCCTCTAGAGGGCATCATGGGATAAGCACCACCGCCCGGAAAATTTTTGACGCGGGATTCTATTGGCCCACAATTTTCCGTGATGTCAAAGAAATGGTACAGGCATGCGATGCATGTCAACGGGCCGGTAACATATCACATAGGGACGAAGTGCCTCAGAATTTTATACAAGTATGTGAGGTCTTCGATGTCTGGGGAATTGACTTCATGGGACCCTTTCCATCTTCAGGGGGGAACGAATACATTTTAGTTGCCATCGATTATGTTTCGAAATGGGTAGAGGCACAAGTCCTTAGGACCAACGATGCTAGGGTAGTTATTCATTTTCTGAAAAAGCTTTTCGCTAGATTCGGGATTCCTAAAGCCCTCATCAGTGATAGGGGGACCCATTTTTGCAATGCGCAAATGGAGAAGGTCATGAAGAGGTATGGAGTGTCCCATTGGTTTTCCACCGCCTATCATCCACAAACCAACGGCTAGGTCGAAAACACAAACAGGGCTATTAAAAGAATACTTGAAAAAACGGTTAGTCAGAATAGAAAAGACTTGTCATTTAAACTCGATGAAGCCTTATGGGCATTCCGAACCGCCTACAAGACACCTATTGGAACGACCCCGTTTCGCATGGTGTATAGTAAGGCATGTCACTTGCCAGTAGAATTAGAACATAAGGCTTATTGGGCACTTAAGGCATGTAACTTAGATTATACAATTGCCGGAACCAATAGGTTCTTGCAATTACATGAGCTTGATGAGCTTAGATTAGAAGCCTATGAGTCTTCCATTACATATAAAGAAAGGGCAAAAAGATGGCATGCTCAAAGAATTAAGAAACCCAAGGAATTTTCAAAAGGGGACAAGGTCCTATTGTACAATTCTCGGTTAAGATTATTTCCGGGGAAACTCAAGTCTAGATGGTATGGACCATTCACGGTGAGAAGTTCCTCTAGAACGGGAGCCGTTGTATTATTAGACGATGAAGGTAGAGAATTTACTGTTAACATACAACGTGTAAAACATTATCAAGAAAATAATAATGAAATGATTGGTGAGGAAGATGTAACGTTTGAGGATGAGGTCACGTAGTAACCCATGGCCTTGAGTCTAGCTACAAGACTCGTAAATAAAGAAAAGCGCTTCTTGGGAGGCAACCCATGCTTTGTGTGATTTTATTTTGTTTGTTTGTTATTTGCTTCCGTATGCATGCTTTATTTTTATTGTTGGTAGATCATGTTTCTAAACTAAATAGTGGAAATACTTTACTTTGTTGTTTTGGCCTAGTCTTAACTCCACCTAAAAGTATTTTTGCAAAAGATAAGTGTAAGGGGAAACCCCAAATATGTTTTTAAGAAACAAACTGATCATGATTCTCCACAATATTAAGTGAACATGTATATTTGTATTTGTTAGAGTCAAATGCTTGTATTGAGTCATAATGAAGTTTTGCAGGATTTTCCAGGAAGTAGGACCAAGTTTTTCCAGAAACTTAAAATAAGAATTTCTGCAGGTCACTTCTGACGGTGTCATGAGCTTGCTCTTGACGGCGTCACGGGTAAAAATCTGGAAATTTTATCGGTTTTGTTTTTCTAACGGATTCTTAAAGTTTTTGCTGAATTATTAAGTTTTATAATCTCCAGGAAATCTGCAAACTTCATTCCACAAGCATTATATCTTATTTTGTTTTCTAGGGTTTAGTAACTTATGTAGATTGCCGCCGATTTTATGCGAGGTTTCTTTGTCTGTTTTCTCAGGATTTACAGGTTATGTATGACAAGAAGATGATTTATTTTTCTGGAAGGGAAGCTTTGATTGTTCATTTTCTTGGAGGAAGATTTAACCTGGCCAACTTATTATCCATACCGAGCGAATCAGGGGAGTATTTGATTTCATTCTTTTTACTTTTTCACTTTTACATTCTTTACTTGAACATTGGGGACAATGTTCATCCTAAGTGTAAGGGGAGGGTAAAATGATGATACCTTACAGATACACTTTCGCTTGAGTTTGTTTGTTTGATAGTAGATGTGTAATAAAACTATGAGATATACTTGTTAGTGCAATTTTAGCGCCAAATTTAAAATTTTTTACAACATTTAGGAGTGAAACTTTAGCCATAGCAAGCATCTCATGGATAGGAGATTGTATGACTAGCACATAACCGTACCATTCAGAAAAATTTTCCACCCAAATATGTGAGGTTCGCCTTTAGATTTGATAGGAAAAGTATTTACTATTAGTGCTTATGAGTGTACCGGTAGCATTTATATTCTAGAACTTGCATTAGTGATGCATCCCGAGACCGCTAGTGAGACTACATTCGTGTAGTAGGATTTACTACATGATAAGAGGCATTAGGATCACCCTTGTGTTAAACCCGTATCATAATTACTTGACCATTTAAGTCATATTACTTGGCTAGTTAAGGCAACTAATTTTTCCCACACCTTAGCGTTGTACTCATTTTTAGTACACGAAACCCCTAGTACACCCCTCCGAGCCTATCTTTTCGTTTCTAACTTTAAGCATTTTACTTAAAGGAAGAATTTGTTACACCCCACTTAAATGTACACCCAAATCGCCTTAGCCTTCCATGTATGCACTCATCTTTAGTGCATTATTGTTATTTGTTAAACCCTAAGTTAATTATCTAATTGATTACATGGTTGCTAAGTCGAGTAATATCCTTGTACATATTGTTTTGGGACGATTGGGACTCATGGGTAATGTATTTATTTATGGAGTAATGGGGAAGAACATCATTTATTACCCCCGTATGTACGTTAATCTTAAAAGTACTCCAAGTGTTTTGATTTTCTTAATTCGAGTCATTTGAATAGTTTATTGTAAAGCATGTAAAGATTCAAGTGTAAGGGGAATTTTCATTCCCTATGATGTATTATTTTGGATGGTAGGGTAAGAGTGTATGCAAAAAAAAAAAAAAAAAAAAAAAAAAAAAAAAAAAAAATCGAAAAAAAAGAAAAAAAAAATAGAAAAAGAAAAGAGAAAAAACATACAAACTACCATCCCGTTTCATTCTATATTTATTTTATGTTTTTGTTATTTTTCATTTATTAGCTTAAGTCGAGTCTAGTCTTGGCTTAGCAACGCCATATTGTACATGTAATTAACCAAGATTGTTAACTCGCCACCAGTAAAGACTGCCTATATCCAACAAAACCGTGTATTTCATATCCCTACACCTAACGTTACAACCCTTTAAAAGACCTCTTTGATAGTTTATCCTAAATGCTTACGCCATGTGGTGGAGGTTTGATCCTTTCGCAAGCCTATGGTAATCTATTTTTGCTGTGACAGGTAGTGAGAGATATCTTCCGTTTCCATATTATAATTTATACTTTATTACACCCGAGAGATGTGAATATCTAAACATTATTTGTGAGGTGCTTGTGTATGACCTCCGTGCTTGTCTTTGGTCTTTAGTGGAACGATTATTTGTTGTAATTACTTTTATATTAGTGTTAAATGACCCCTAACTTGTATTTTGATTAGAATAAAAGCGCATTTGCTTGAGGACAAGCAAATCTCAAGTGTAAGGGTATATGATGAGGCGAAAAATGATCCGTTTTTAGGGGGTCATTTAAGCCCGGAATTGAATTTATTTGATCAAATATTGCCCTAAATCGTTCCTTTTGTGATTTTAGGTACTTTGGGAGTGAAATCTGGAAAAGGAAGCAATTCGGACGTTTTGGAGCATAAAAGTGAAGAAAACGCCAAAAACTTAATTTTCCATGCTGGGAACAGTGTGTGACGGCGTCAAGAAGACTTTCCTGACGGCGTCAAGAGTAAAGATCATGACGACCCAGTACAGAAATGAAGGCGTCACAAAGTAGAGCGTCAAGAGTTAAATGTGTGACGGCCTGCAAATATGGACTACATGACGGCGTCAGATGTAGATCAAGGCAGTCCGAGGATTATTTTGTTGGCGAGATGACGGCGTCACCCATTTGTTCTTGACGCCGTCAGCCTCTAATATCTATATATAGTTTTCTAATTTTCATTCATTAAAGAGGAACAGGTTTGGAGAAACTCTAAGACCGAACCATATACGAATTTTACAGCTTTTCAAGGGTTTTCAACCCTTGAATGCTTACATGTGCTATTGAGATAAGTGTTCTTTTAATTCAATCAATATGTCTATGTGTTGGTTGTCTATATCTTGTGCTTGTCTTGATTCCACCATGTTAGGCTAGATTTATCTTGTGTTTGCTTAGATCTAATGAAACCTAGATGTTGATTATGTGTTGATTACTTGTTTATGGTTGTATTGATGAATGATTTCAATGTTAGGCTTAAGAAAACTAGCAGATCTCCAAATGGTAACATGCTTGAACGTCTTAGGAAACATGAACTGATGTGTACTAGGTTTTATTGGTTGTATTTAATGCATGAGTAAATTCTAATGATCCCATGTTAGGAGCTTCTTGCAGGCTCGACATAGGAGTGAAGTAGGCACTCATAGGATTGGGGAAGTAAGTACGCCACCCTATGAATGGTATTAAGGAATACAATCCGTCATCCACGCAACTATAACAAGTAATTAACGTGTAAAAGATATCTAGGGAGTAGTGAAATCTAAGTAAACACATTTCTCCCACTTATTGTTCACAACCTTAGTTTAATATAGTTTATTTTCATTTTAGTATTTTATTTTGATTGCATCTTAGTATTGGGTTAGTTGACTAGCAACTAATTCCGCCTCAAATCCTTCAAAACCCGAGATTTTAATTTGCTTTCTAAAAAAATATAAAAATACAAAAAGAATCATCCCTCATCTCTAGAACTAGTATTTAGGTTTTCTAATCCTAGCGACACTATTCCTAGCTGAACGATCAATCCCCGGGTACTTGTCACTATACTATACTACAACGATCAAGTACACTGCCTGGTGGGAGTTGTAAGCTTCTCAAGATCTCTTGAGAGGTAAAGCCTGGTGCGATTCCCACGTATCAATAGCATTAGTAACTTTTGTACAAACAACAGAGAAGATACAATTCTCTGTTTAATGAAAACAGAGAAGCTACACCCCTGCTACCTCCAAACACCTTATCTTCTTTTATTCCGTTCTTTCATTTGTCTCTCATACTGAGTACGAATTCTTTCAATGAGATCTTTAACTACCTCTGTAATTTCTTCACATATGATCTTTTTAGATATCATCACAGCAAGTAAATTAGCACTCAAAGGATACTCTTATTTTGCAAGCATAAAAACATCAACTCCACATTGTGTTGATAACTGATGTACATGGCAGCGATCATAAAACTTCCATGAAGTTGAGAGATCATAAATTGGGAAGTTCCAATAGATATCAGCTGGATCAGGTTCATATAACATGTGTAACTCAACCCACAGCTCTTGCTCTTTTACATCTGGCTTCTTGATTGTTTTGAGTTTTTTTTAACCAATTCCCATAATCTGTCTAAGTCTTCTCTGTCACTTCTTCTTATCAATTCCTGAAAACTTTTGCACACTTGTTAGGATTTATACTTGAGTTGATATTTGACAAAATAAGAAAGATGAAGGACTTATGGAGACAAAGGAAGAAACTTGCAAAGAAAGAAAAAGATTACTGCATATCTTTTTATTATTATAGAATATCCTTTGTAACCCTAGTATCTTTATTATATAAAGAGATACATGGATTGATTATTAATGTACGTACAGAAAAGATGTTGTCGACTGTTAAAGGTGTGTGTGTGTTCAGGCGTAGTCGTATTGTAGACGCCTAGATTAGTAGTTGTTAGTAAAGATAATGACGAAGAAACCTTGTTTCAATAATAATGATGTTTGTTTATTCCGCTGCGTATCATGTTTATTGTCATTATTATTGTTTAACCCTAGTGCTCAAAGCGATCCATGGAGTGTAACAAACTCGACAATTGACATCAGAGATAGGTTAGCTCGTTACCTAGGGATTTAACAAGGTTTACTGTCGAAGAAAATCGTTTTGAAGGAAGGTACGATTTGGTTTTATAAGTAATATTATACTGATCGTTTTATGGTTTACTGTTTGATCGATAAATTAATATTCTCTTTAATCGATATTCACTATGATAAATATTCTGTTATCATTAAATTGGTCAAGATCATGGGACGGTGGCCAATAAATATATTGATATAACGTTTGTCATCTTTTAAAAGTGAATAAGAATTCTCGTACTTCAATTTGGTGAATCGGTGGAGTACTGGAGTATTAATTAAGTTTTTTTTTTTTTAATGTGAATGTGAATCATCAACCACGTACTAATTTGTGAATACTGATTGGTTGATTCATCATAAGTGGACTAATTTTAAATTGGTGGTGCTACGGAGTATCATATATATATAATTCTCATCATGAGATATTAAAATAAGTCAGAATGGAGATCATGGGTTAGTAGAGATTTAATTAATTCATTGTGGATTTCTACATGGATTATTATTATATTTGTCGATGGTACTGCTACATATTATTGAAGAGTTAATTGGTAATGATTGGTCGAATTGATCATGTGTCTTCAAAGTCTGTTTGTCATCTTCTCAAGTATTAATGGCGATGTGTTTCTGATTGGTCGATTAATTCGAATGGGATTTATTGATCAACATGGGTCGGTGACAATATTCTATATCATTACCACTGCTGGCTATCCGGTTTCCACTGCTATGGTTCTTTGTTTCCACTGATGCCAAAGTAGTTTCCACTGCTGCCTTGATATTCCCACTGATGCGACATAAACAACCTAGTAGTATCAATTGGGTTTTGAATGAATCGAATGAAGTTACTTGTGGTTAATGTTTGAAGGGTTAACAGGCTAAGGGGAAGAAAAGGAGATATGATGGAGCATGATCTTGGCCTGAAATATGTCAAGGTAAATGGCGACAATGAATAATATTCAGTTAAAGTTAATCACATTGGACGGTGACCATGCATTCTTTAGCACATGCAAAGTGACGGTGGGAGTTATAAGACATCAAAGATGCATGTGTTTCTAATTCTATCTTGGGTCCGTATCCTGTGGCGCATTCACTTTTGATAGCTTTGGATATCTATATTATTTGATACTGTTAATTCATGCCCAGTGACAAAAAAAGTTTTAACTGTTGGAAGCATGTGAGATTACAAGAATTGAGGGGAAGTTTATATATTATTTTGGAACAGGTGGTTCCAATACACACACAAGAAGATTTTGGTTTCGGTTCTTAAAAGATTTATGGCTCGTATTACTTGGCTTAATTGATTACGAAGAAAAGTTTTTATCACCTATTTGACGTTGAAGTGGAATTTTTCGGGTTTGTGTTCTTATTATATCTACGAATTGACAAACACTTGAAGGAGTTACGTTATTGTGTTCAGTGATTATTGTCAAGAGATTGCGGTCTCCCTATACATCGGTTTGGGTATACGTTCGAAGTTATATTTAAGACATGAGTATTGGATTGTTCTACTTCAGCATCAAGTTGGTAATACTTAGTTTTCTTCATCAGTAATCATTACATGGAGCCTACATTCAACAAATGGTTAACATATGGGTTTCAGGGGAAGCTTAAGTGTTTAAATGTTTAACCATTTATATGCTACATCAAGGTGAAGGTTTTTGCTACTGCTAGTTGTAATTACTACTGATGGTTTGGATTTCTACTGTTTCAAGTACATTTATAGATGCGGAAAACTTAATGGTGGGCGACTTTGAAACATTAGAAAGATGAATTGGATGTGTAATATTGATTCGTGGTTGTGAAGATCAAGGTTGCATACATTTGTCCCCTATTTGATGATGACAAAAAGGGGAAGATTAAGAATATTTTGAAGATTGCAGCTTGAAGATCCTTGATGATATAGCATGGTTTAAGGGGAAGTTCATTTATCTTTCATATATACTAGCTTCAGGGGAAGTTTGTGATTAATTGGTTTTGTCATATCAACTAGGGGAAGATTGTTAGGATTTATACTTGAGTTGATATTTGACAAAATAAGAAAGATGAAGGACTTATGGAGACAAAGGAAGAAACTTGCAAAGAAAGAAAAAGATTACTGCATATCTTTTTATTATTATAGAATATCCTTTGTAACCCTAGTATCTCTATTATATAAAGAGATACATGGATTGATTATTAATGTACGTACAGAAAAGATGTAGTCGACTGTTAAAGGTGTGTGTGTGTTCAGGCGTAGTCGTATTGTAGACGCCTAGATTAGTAGTTGTTAGTAAAGATAATGACGAAGAAACCTTGTTTCAATAATAATGATGTTTGTTTATTCCGCTGCGTATCATGTTTATTGTCATTATTATTGTTTAACCCTAGTGCTCAAAGCGATCCATGGAGTGTAACAAACTCGACAACACTTCTGATCCTCCACCAAGCCTGATTATCTTCCAAGCCTTTCCAAATTTATCTTTGTAAATCTCCCAGTCTATGATTGGATGTCTAGATTGAATAGGATCAGCATATAATGTTTCAGGAACAATTACCATCATCTGATCAAGAGAAGAGCTGTCTTCATTTCTTTGTGAATCATTCTTCTTCTCAGCATGCTTGTCTTCAATGATCTTTTGTTTCTTTGATGCTGTTTCTTCTGTACCCATGGGGATAAACTTTTCTTCAATATATCTCTTACAGTGGTAGTATAGATGTGCAATTTTGTCATACGACTTTCCCCTGAGTTGATGAGGTTTATAAAAACCTTGATTCTTTAAGTATGTTTTCATTACACTCATGAGCGGAGACTTTGTGGTATTTCTTTTCCTCTTCTGACTTTGACCTTGCTTCATTGACTTACTTCGCTGACTCAAAGCTAATTCTACACCTCTTTCATTTATCAAATCAGCAAGTCTTTGTACTCTGTTATCATCAGTTAAAGTCTTATCTTTGTAAAGTTCTGTAACTCTAGCCTGTAGAACTTCATCCTCAACAATAAAAGCTTGCATTTTTTCTGCATGAGCTCTGTTTTTCTCCTTTTCTTGAAGACTGAATGCTACTTGCTCTTCTGTTTCAAATTCAGACACTTTATATCTCCTTTTCTCATCCATAAATTTAGCTATTTCAGCTTCATCAACTCTCTTTGCAACCTCTTCAGCAGTAGAAACTTCAGCAGTAGAAACATCTTGTACCACCTTGGCCAGTTGTTCAACATTACTAGTAGCAGCAGTTTCTCCCAAACTAGTATTAGTCTCCACCATGATCTTTGAAGCTTGTACAATATTTTCACCTGGAAATTCCACTACCTGCTGTTTATTTACATCTTTCAAAACCGCCTCATTACCTTCATTGTCAGCAACTACATAGTCATCATCCATATTATCACCACTATCAATCCCAATATCCATATCCACATGCATATCAGCACAAGCACCTTCAGCATTTGTCGTTTCCTCCCCTGAGACTCTGCTTTCATTCCTCCCCTGTTTGGAAGGATCCTCCAAACTAGCAGCCTTAAAAGAACTCATCATGTGTGCTGTGCCCACCTTCTTCAAACATCTGAACTGAATTTTTCTTGAGCTCTGTTGACTTTTCAAATATCGAAGTCTCTTTTTCAACTTTTTGATCTTTTCACCTTGTTTTGTTGAGTGCTTTTGGAGGCCAAGAACATCCTTTTTGTTAGGATCTATATCTTGATAGATCTCGAGCCAATAGATTGTTAGCCTACTAATGTAATCACCAGTAAGACTAAATAGATAATCTCTGTGAGCTTGTAATTATTGCGGAATATAAAAACAAACTTATATACTAAACTTGATCCTCTATAGATCAATATACTTTAACTAACAATGTTATGAAACTCGTACATAATACAATGACCTAGGGTTTCTTATATACTAATGGAAACCCTAACCTTTCTTACAAGAAACGAATAATAATAAACTAATAAAAGATATTCTACATATCTTGACCTAAATTACATAAGTTCTATCCACGGATTAACTCTATTCGTAGGATCTCTATACGTCCGCAGAAACCAGTCATCAGCAGAAACAACTCTAAGCTTCCGCAGGAACTTATCAGCAGTATCAGTCAGTAGTATTATTTCTGACTTCAATAATTCCTTACAATCCTCCCCTAATCTTGAATTTGACATAGTTAAGTTCAAGATTTCTTGATAGATCGCCAATAACACAAACAAGAGGATTAAGGATGAACTTCAGCAGCAAAGAATCTTCATAAGTAGAATCTCTATGATCAGCAAGTATTTGAAAAACACCATTCTTTGTAGCAACACAAGACCAAATGTACATCAAAACAAATTAGTTTCATACTATTCTCATCACATCCAGGTGTGTTAACTCCTGTGAGAGGTGAATCATTGAAAATAATGGATTTGATGTCTCTTTACCAATAGTCATCACTACTGGAGTAGCCAAGTGTTCTCAGTTAATAAACTATGGTACACTGATGACCCAAAGAATATGATTTTTAGCAAATCATCAGCTATAAATGGATTTGAGAAGTCTTTACCTGTAGCCATTTGCTCAGGACTAGTCAATTATTGATGAAAAATCATCTTGGTCAATTGAATACCAAATATGGTTTTCCACTGCCTTTACCACAAGCCATACTCTTGTGGGCTAGCCAATTATTTGGAATCCAAAAAGGAAAAATCCATGGTCAATTGACAACCATTTCAACTCTCAGTAATAAAGCATGGGTGAGTTGAGGACCCTATGATTTTGAGCAAGCCATTACAGCTATCAACAGATTTGATGAGTCTTTACCAAAGCTGTACCCTTTGGACTAGCCAACTTTTTGATGGAATAGTCAACATCAGGTAAGTTGATAACCAGAGAAAGTGTGATAAGAATCAACACCAAACCTGCATACAACATACACAAAATCATACAAATCTGTTGGCTTTTATTTATTTATTTATTTATTTTTTATTTTTTATTTTACTAAACTAAAAGAAAAGAAATAAAATATACAACAAAGTACCATACCAATACCAGCTCATTGCAGATATGATTCCATTTGAATACCATACTTAGTTTTCAGTTCCTGCTTAGTCAAGATACTTCTTCTGATGAACCTGATCAATTGTTCAGCAAGATGCAGATCATTTTCAGTCATATCCAGAGGAACAGAGAGTTTTGCCTCCAGCATGAGATGCATCACTTCCATGGTAATTGGATAAAGTACATCAGCCCAGCAGTATAAGGTCTTGCCAGTGGTTGTGACAATCATATGAACATTAGGAAGAGGAAAGAACTTCCAATAATCAACCACCCATGTCTTTTGACCTTTCCATACTTGAAACTTCACACCAGAATCACCACGATGAGAATCACAAAGAATTTGTAAATCTCCCATCAAATACATTCCAATCCCTTCAGGGGAATGGGTTTGATAATAAGTGATAACCCAGTCATAAAGTGAGAGAAGATCTTGCTTGTCCACCATGTGTA
Source organism: Artemisia argyi (assembly GCA_030686995.1). Taxonomy (NCBI): domain Eukaryota; kingdom Viridiplantae; phylum Streptophyta; class Magnoliopsida; order Asterales; family Asteraceae; genus Artemisia; species Artemisia argyi. The sequence continues at coordinate 158,943,050 of CM060697.1, read as the reverse complement.
ATATTTGGCTCAGAAAAGTAAATGTTTTGGTAGAGCCATCTTGTCTATGAATAACATTCACTTGTCCTTGACCAAGCAGAGAATCAACAAGTTCCCATTTAACAACTTTCTCCCAAACAACAGGATCCTGCCCATCATCAGAATCATAGTCAATGAATATACTATCCTCTAATGATACATCCTTAGAAGCCTTCCTTTTTATAGCTTTAGTTTTTCTCCTAGTGCCAGTAGTAGAAGGAAGTGAAGGACCATCAGCAGGTTCTTGTTTAGGAACTTGTTTTGAAGCATCAGGAGTAACTTGTGCTGAAGCATCAGCAGGAACATCTGCTGATTCATCATCGGGGACTTCTATTGGAGCATCTGCTGAAGCATCATGTGAAACATCAGGTTGAGCTTTAGTAGTAGTAGGTTGAGCTTCAGTAGTATCAGGATGAGAAACTCCAGCAGAATGAGAAGCTTCAGTAGGAACAGGGTCTGGAACAACATTAGAAGGATCAGCATCAGTAGAAGTATCCATCTGAGTTAACACTGAGGGAGAATGCACTTTCTCCTAACCAACAAAAGATGAATCAGTGGATTCAGTAGGCTGATCAGCAGAATCATTAAGCCTAGATCTCTTAGCAATAGGCCCATCCAAAAGTCTGCCCCTCTTCTCTAAGACATCTTGGACATTTATACCATAGGAATGAAGATTGGAAATGATTTTGTCATAGTAGAAAGCGAGCTGTTTGTCTGAAAATCCCCAAACCTTCTTTTGAGTCCATCCTGACCCAAACATAGAACATCCTTGATTCTTGACAAACTGCCTCATATATTACTTGATTTTTGTCTTTGTCCAAGGTCTTTCCTTGAGGTGTTTAGCTTTCCTCTCTTCCTCTTGTTGTCTTTGAAACTTACCTCTTTCAACCATCATCTGGACAAACTCAGTGGTCTGATAATGAATTCCAAGCACAGATTCACCCAAATTAGGCTTAGTAGCAGCCTGTTCAGCCAAATTTTCCCATTGCTCTACAGAAAGAGTCTTAGCAATTTCATCTAGTTCCTTTTGTCTTTCAGCAGGCAAAGTACTAGTAAATGGAGTTCCCATCTTATCCAAATTAGCTTGTATTTTCCTAGCAAGTGCTTCTGAGGCTTTCATATCCAACTGAACCTTTGTAGCTGCAACATCCTCTTTAGTTTGCCATTGTGCAGCAACAAGCTCACTAAGTTTTTCATTAGCAAGTTCCACTTTTGACTTCACTCTTGAAGGAATGTCTTGGTTAACCAAGATGGACTTTCCTTTGTCTTCCTTAATTGAAGCAGACTCAGGAGGAACAGAAGGCTTGTCAGTAGAAACCTCAGGGCATTCAACTTGTATATCTGCTGATGTATCATGAGTGCCCACTTCTGGCATATGATCAGGAAAAGTTTCCTTCCTAGAAGCATCAGCACAAGTCTTATCAGCAGAGTGCTTTCTCCTGACATAAGTTACTCTTGAATCCTTTGGAACACTTGTATCAGCAGAATGAGTAGATGGTGCAGGCCTAGCATCAGTAGCATTCTTCTGAACACTATCTAGTGTGGTAGCAGCAAGAAGTTCAAGGCCTTCCAAATCAATTGTGTCAGATGCTTTAGTAGATTCCTCATCTGATTCATACACAACACCTTGTCTCTTCCTTTTCTTGAGCTTAACCTCCAACTTCTTGACTCTTCCAATGAGAGTCAGAACTGCTTCACTAAGATTCTTTTTGGTGAAATTCAGATCCTTCTCCAACTTGTCCACCTTAGTCACATACCTATTCAACAAAGCAGATACAGAAGTAAGAGTAACAGGACATTCAGTTCCACCAACAGGGATATCTGTGGCATTGGAAGCATCATTGGTCCTATGAGTAGAATAATCTAAGTCTACATTTACATCGACATGATCTTCAAAGTGAGGTCTCAAGGGACTAGGTGTTGGAAGTCTTGTAAATTGTGGTGAGTGTACAGGTTGGTCAGAGCCTAAATTCTCATTGAGCACATGCTCAGGAGAAGTAGTATCCATTGGTGAAGGTACAGGTGTGGGTGACCTAGGAGAGGGTGGTAGCTGAACATCAGGAGCAACTGATGCACTTGCATCAGGAGCAACTTCAGTCCGGTCAGGAGAATCCTCTAGTGCTTGAGCATCAGGAGGATCCTGAACACCAGCAGCTGCATCAGCAGCCACTCCATCAGGGGGATTGCCCATAGGGGCATCAGCAGCTACTCCATCAGGAGCATTGCCAGCAGGCAACATAGCAGGGAGTAAGGGTCTGTGTTCTCCTGTAAATTTGATTTTCATTTGAGAAAACAACTTTTTAGATAAACCCTTAACAGGCAAATGGGTAGGGTCATTGGTCTGAATGCCTAAAATAATTTGAAGAAACCTAGGATACACTAAATATTTAAGTTTGGTATCCTTAACATTATCAAGCATTTCATTAAAGATATACTTAGAAAAGTTAAAGGTTCTTCCCTGAGAGAGACACACAATGGCAAGATCAATGTCTGTATAGAATTGATCCCATCCACCAGACTTAGAACTCATACACTGAAGCAAAGTGTGTGTCAAAAATCTCCATTTAGGGCAAAACAAATTCTTGTACCACACTTTCCCATCACCACTATAACTAGTAGCCCGAAGACCTGCAAGTATCTCTTCCTTAGGCAAATCAGTCTCCCCACCTTCATCATCCAATTGTAGTTGAGTTTTGACCAAAGACTTAGTAACCACACATTCTTCCCCATCTACCATAGCAACAATCTCTGTTGGTCCATCATCAACAGTCCTGGTTCTTGCCGTTTCCCAAAATTGTATAACCAGAGATTCATGAATAACATTTGGATAATGGATCAAGGCATAATGAATCTTGGATCTTTGAAGAAATTCTATCATTCCCACATAATCCTCATCACCCTTACCACGACCAAGGAAAGCATGTTTGTTATGATCACCCTTGAAGAGTAGTTCAGCCATTGATTGATAAGAAGAAATTAGGATTTGGAGTGCTAAATAAAGTTGAAATGGTTTTTAAAATTTATAGCAAGAGGGAATCAGTTAATTATGAGTGGGATATGCATGTCGTGGTTAATTATGGAAGTTACCAAACGTGGAATGATATTGGTATGAATTTGGAAAGTAATCTTTGACAAATAATTGATTTTGAAACATCCCAATCAAACTGACTCGTCAGCTGAAACCAAGTCAAACGGCAGAATCCAAATGGTCAATCCATAGAAATAAGTCAATCGTTAACTACGGTCAACCATGTATGAATCAACACCATCCGCAGAATCAATCAGCAGAATCACACCTTCAGTGGTAACCAAATATCTTTGAAAAATCTCTTTATTCAAATTTCGAATTACCCTTAATTATCTCCAAACCACCTCGCATTTATGGTAATAAAGACACGCGGTTTGGGTGATCTTTATAAATAAAGGGTAATTATCCCCAAATATCTCCACACAATACAAATCCCTAATTACAATTCCACCAATCAATTAAGAACCATGGCATCCAATCCAAGCATCATCAACCTTTCTTCTGACTCATCTGACTCATCAGAGTTACTAACATCTCCATCACCACTCAGAATGCCAACTCTTCCCCGGGGTCTCACAAAAGAGCAAGCCAAAAAGAAGAAACATGATGTACCTGCTCCAAGTTCATCATCATCAGAAGATCTTCCACCATACCCTTCTGAAATTGATGATCATGAATACCAGAGAGAGATGGAGAGAAAGTGGAATGCATTGGAGAGGGCAAACAGAGTTCCCAATCCTAATGAGTCTCCCTTCATCTTCACTTCTTCTGATGAAGAGGATGATGAGAGTGATGCACTCTACAACCCCACAACCCCTGAGAAGCCCCAGTCCTCTCGTCCAAGATGACCATCAAGAGGAAGAAAATTAAATCCCCCATTGCCAAAGACAAGAAAGATTGTGATGGGGTTGCTCTGTCCTCAGTGGCAAGGAATCTTCAACAACAACAACAAAGGCAAGGAGAAGACAGTTGAAGGCAAGGGCAAGGGCAAAGTAGAATAGGAATTCTAGGATTGATAGGCTTGTATTGTTTGTTTTAAATTTTCAATCTTTTTGTCCTGTTTTGTACTTCTGAAGAATCAATAAAAAACTTGCCTTGTTTGTCTTTACTTGAGTTTAATTCTTCTGAAAGAGTTGCATTCCCCTGACTAAATTAATTTTTTTATACATCATCAGCAGGAACAAACTTTAAAATTAAAATAGATGTTATCAGCAGCAAGTGGTCAAACCCATTGACTTTCATCCGAAGAATTCACATAAGTGGACAACTTGCACAATTAGTAATTGCTACTGACTCATCTACCTCCCATTAACTTACATTTACTCATATTAAACCCAAATCAAGTCTTTATAAAGAAGTCTTCAAGGCATAAGCTTCTCACAACTCATTAGTACACTTATAACATCACACCAAATTCTTTCTTAACACCCCAATCATGAAACCAAACCCCAAAATCATTGATATTTCCTCTGATTCCGCATTTGACATTCCTCAAATATAAAGAGCATACTACTACCTTGGTGAAGGACCTTCTGAGTTTTGTCCATCTCCTACCTCATCAGAAGAAACAGAGGAAGCAAAGGAAGCTCCAACTCCTCTTGCTATGGTTGTCCCTGATTTTACTCCTGTCACAGCATTCCTCATAAGTGAAATGGAGAGGGTTTGTGCTGATATGAGGAAGATCTCTGTCCCTGAAGAGCCACAGTCCTCAAAAAGGAAATTGGGTCCATTGAAGGTTGTCCTTGGTCTTGCTGCTCCCAAACTCTGGAACAAGGACATGCAATCCAGAGGGATCCACAAGAGGATGCCTGACCCTAAGGACATGGGCAAAGGGAAAAGAAAGATGGAGTAGAAGGTTGGGCTGTTGGAGGTGGTGGTGTGTTGGTTGGTTGAATGTTGTTAAATGGTGTCTTTTGTAATCTTGATGTTGAATGGTGTTGTTGATGTACTTTCTATTTTCCCAATAATGAAAGATCCTTTATTTTGTCTTTTACATCTGATTCCACTGATATAAGTAGTGTAGATCTTTGTACATCACCAGGAACATAACCTGCAACAAAACATTCAAACAGAACACAAAAGACAACCATAATAATGTACAAAATTAGTAAGAAACCTGCAAAATAAAGTTAATAAACATAATAATCTACATAATATACAACATGTACAATCCTCCCTTGAGGCATATGCCTCCCCTCAAACATAGCATTCAAGGGTTAACCATCCCAATGGTGACAACTAGGTGATTAAACCTAGGTCCATCAAAAGCTTTTGTTAATAAATCAGCCACATTATCATCAGTATGAATTTTAAGCACTTGAATTAGATGCTTCTCATTTGCATCTCTTATAAAATGGTGCCTAATTTCTATATGTTTAGTTCTCTGATGAAAAACAGGATTTTTAACAATAGAAATAGTACTTTGATTATCAATGTAGATTTTAGTGTTCATGAAGTTAAACCCATAATCCAACATCTGATTTTGAATCCAAAGTACCTGACCACAGCAATTGGCAGCAGCAACATATTCTGCTTCAGTAGTAGAAGTAGCCACTATGGTTTGTTTCTTGCACTGCCAAGAGATGAGTCTTCTACCAAGAAATTGACAACCTCCTGTTGTGGATTTCCTATCCAAATTAGCTCCTGCATAGTCACTATCACTGTAAGCCTCCAACACAAATGGTGATTCCCTTGGGTACCAGAGGCCCAGCTTGGGTTGGCCTTTGATGTACTTGAAAATCTTCTTCACTGCATTTATGTGGGAAGTCAGTGGAGTGACTTGATGTCTTGAGCAAGCACTGACAACAAAGGTAATGTCAGGCCTAGAAGCTGTGAGATACTTGAGTGATCCAATCATGGATCTATAGAGATGAACATTCACAGCCTCATCTTGTTCATTTGGATTTTTAAGCTTGGGTGGTTCATATGGAGTAGTAGCAGTCCTCAAGAGTTCAAAGTCAAACTTTTTCAAAATGTCTTTAACATACTTCTCCTGATGGATAAAAATCCCTTCAGGTTGTTGTTTGACTTGTAGCCCGAAGAAAAAGGTTAATTCCCCCATTGCACTCATCTGAAATTTACCTTTCATCAATTCTTCAAATTCCCTGCACCATTGTTCCTTTGTGGATCCAAAAATAATGTCATCCACATAGACTTGTACTTGAATGATGTCCCTAGAGTTTTTCTTAATAAAGAGGGTCTTGTCAATAGCTCCTCTTCTGTAGCCATGCTCTAAAAGAAATGTAGACAATCTAGCATACCATGCTCTTGGTGCTTGGTGAAGTCCATAAAGTGCCTTGACAACTTTGTACACCTTCTTTGGATGATGGGGGTCTTCAAAGCCCTGAGGTTGAGTAACATATACCTCCTCTTCAATTTTGCCATAGAGGAAAGCACTCTTGACATCCATCTGATAGACCTTAAACCCCATATATGAGGCAAAGGCTAAAAATAATCTAATTGCCTCAACCCTAGCAACTGGTGCAAAGACCTCAGTATAGTCAATCCCTTCTTCTTGTCTGAAACCTTGAGCCACCAATCTTGCTTTATTTCTCACCACAATACCTCTTGCATTTTAATATCCACTTGGTCCCAATTGCAATTTTCCCTGCAGGAAGATAAACAAGGACCCAAACATCTTGATTCTTGAATTGTTGCATCTCTTCCTGCATAGCTTCAACCCAACTAGGTTCACTCAAAGTTTTTTTAATGCTTGTTGGTTCAACTTGGGACAAGAAACAAGCAAACAAACAATGCTTCTGATCTGTGTGATTGTCTCTCTTCTGAGTAGATACATAAGTTAGAAATGCACATTGCCCAAACTTGGTATTCTTAATGGCACTCCTGGTGAGAACCATAGCATTTGGATCACCAAGTATATTATCTTGTGGATGAATGGTGTTGATCCTTTTAGTTGCAACAGGATTAACATCAATGGAGATATCAAGATTGGTTAGTGTATGAGCAAAGTCTTCATCATAAGAAGCTGATTGAAAAATGCCATCACTTTGCTCAACATTAGCAAGATCTGAGGGAATAGGAAACCTGCCATAAGGTTCATCAAAGCTTGTGGATGTTTCAGTGGAAACAGGAACTGCAGCAGAAATGCCTTCAGCAGAATCACCATCAGCAGAATTAGCAGCTGCATCAGCAGATGTATCAGCAGAACTAGATTTTCTGCTCTCTTCAACAGCAGCTTGTTTTAAGAGTGCTTCAGTGTCTTGAGAAAATTCAAGACCAAGTCTTTTAGCTTCCTCAGCAGCTGCATGTTCTTGCTTTTGGAGTCTAGCAAGATCTTCTGCATAGGTTGAGTTGTCCACGTCATCAGCAGATTTGGCATTAGAGGCTTCTTTGTTAGGAGGATCTGCTATTTGAATTGGTAGAGTAGTTACAACAATAGTGGGTTCATCACATTCTGAATCACTGTCTGAATCATCCTGTAGGGTACCTGCACTGTTAGAAGATGACACTTGTATACCTGCAGAGGGGTTAGTTTTGTGTCTAGCATACCCCAAATAATCTGTTAAGTAATCAAGGTCAAAATACCATTCATGACCTTTTCCCTGAACATTTTCATTCTCCTCCAAAAATTTTAGGTTAAGAGTCTCTTCTATCTTCTTTGCAACCAAGTTATATACCCTGTAAGCCTTGCTATGAGCTGAGTAACCAACAATATACCCTTCAGCAGCTTTTGCTTCAAATTTGCCTAAGTGATCACTTGTGTTCAGAATAGTCACTTGACATCCAAAAGGTTTCAAGTGTTCAATGGTAGGTTTCTTCCCTGTTAAAAGCTCATAGGGTGTTTTATTATGAGATTTGGTAATCAACACCCTATTCAACACATAACAAGCAGTGCCAACTGCTTCAGTCCAAAACATGGTGAGAAGTTTAGAGTCAGCAAGCATAGATCTTGCAGCCTCTATAAGGGTTCTATTATTCCTTTCTGCAACCCCATTCTGTTGTGGAGTCCTAGGAGTGCTATAGTCTCTTTTAATGCCCTTTAAACCACAAAGTTCAATGAGATTAGCATTTTTGAACTCTGTCCTATTGTCACACCTTATACCCTTAATCTTCTTGTTAAGCTGATTTTCAATGAGAGCCATAAATTCTTTAAGTGCCTAAAAGGTTTGATCTTTAGTCACCAAAAAGAATGTCCAACTGAATCTGCTGAAAGCATCAATGATTACCAAATAGAAGTACTTATGGTCAATACTCCTGATGGATGTTGGACCAAAAAGATCCATATGAAGTAGCTGTAATGGTTCTGAGATTGTGCTCACAGTAGTAATGGCCTTATAGGAAGCTTTGTGTTGCTTACCCTTATTACATGCAACATAATTATGCTCATTAGAGAAGATCTTGGAAGGAAGTCCATGAACAAGTCCATCTTTAGCAAGTTTGTTGATAACTTTGAAATTAACATGTGCCATCCTTCTATGCCATTTTGTAGATTCATCCAAGGATGCTTTAGCCACCAAACATGTTAGATCACCTTCTGGCTTGACATCATTCAAGTCAAATGTATAAAGATTATGATTTCTTGGAGCCTTTAGTAATACATGATTGTCATCAGGTATTTTGAACTCAGGTGAAAGAATGAGACAACCTTCTTCAGTGAAAAGTACAGGAAACTTTTTAATTTGTGAAACTGAGAACAAATTGAATCCTTGAAGTTCCTTCACATAGTAGACATTCTCAAAATCCACCTTTGGAGTTCTTATGGTACCTTTGCCAGTGATCCTTCCTACCCCACTTCCAAACCTCACTATTCCTTCATTGAAAGATACAAAGTCATGTAGCTTCTCCTGATTTCCAGACATGTTTCTTGAACAGCCACTATCAACAATACCTAAGTCTTTATTAAGAAGAGGATGTTCCTACAACAAAAAAAGTTAATATACAACAACATGAATATGTTAGGAGACTTAAGTGAAAGACTTGAGCCTACCCTGTGGATCATTATGATGTACCCAAGAAGATGAGTTAGATCTACAATTGTTCCTGGAATCCCTGTAGTTATATGGCCTTTTATATGTCCAAGAACAATCTGCTGAGGACTTTTCAGCAGAATCCCAATTAGCCCTTCCCAAAAACATTGGGTCATTATATCCATACCAATGATTAAATCCATAAAATGGTCTTGACCCATATCTATTTCTATTGGTATTCATATATCTACTAGCAGAAACAGACCTATCAGAAGGAACAGACCAATCAGCAGGAATGGAATGCATTCTGCTGATGTTGTAATTTGCCTGTGGAACTAATGAGGGTTTGGTACAAGTGTTAGTCCACTTTTGTCTAGGTCTACTATTAACAACAGAAACACCCATCCTCTTATCATGAAAATCACAATCCTTAATCAAATGCAATTTGCTACCACAAACAAAACACTTCTTCTTCTTAGAAGATTTATTAAATCCAAAAGATGTCTTATTAAACACAGAATTATTCAAAGAAACACCAGAAATAGAATTGTTTTGAAAATATTGAAAGGAATTGTTTTCAAAAGAAGTAAATAATAAGTCTTCAGAAGAGGCTGTCTTAGAAAGAACTTCATCAATAGCAACTTCAGAGTCCACAGACTTGTAAGATGACTTGTTAGAAAGCTTTATTGAGGACTTGGGTGAGTCTGACTTGGTCTTGGAATCACAGCTGGCATAACTAGAGGTCTCTGAGGCCTTGTCCCTGGAAGAACAAGAGACATAAGTGTTAGAATCATTACTAGATATACTTCTAGAGTCAGGGGAGTCATTGATCCTAATGCCAGTGTTTTCCTTTGATTATGGTAAGTCCAACTTATGGGATATAGGCTTAGGGGTGCCTGTGGTTGGAGAGTCTTCAGACTTGTTTTGGAAAGTCTTTAGACTTTTTGCCAAACAGATGGTGTGAACCATCAAAGTCAGAGGTTTTGGTGGTAGGCATGAATACACCTCTAATAGGTCCTGGTACTGCATGCATCTCACCTTCCTTCAAAATTTTTATAGGTGCAGAGTTATTTTTACTTTTCTTATCAAAATGATGGTTTGCCTCTACACCTACATATTTCTTAAAACCTAAACCAAAGTCAGATGTTACAGATTGACTTCCATAAAGAAAACTAGACAACTTATCACCTGAGACTAGCCACTCTTTATGTAAAGCAATTTCTTTATCCAATTTCTCTTGCAAAACATCTTTCTTAGACTCAATTCTAGCTTTTTCTTTTTCAGAAAACTTTAATTCATTGCTAGTATTTTCTAAATCTCTACTTAAAACTCTAATATTTTCCTCATAAGCCAATTGATTTTGCCAAAACCACATCTTCTGTTGTTCTAAGGTTTTAAAAGCTTCTTTGTAAGTTGCAGCTTCAATAAAACACGCATTATATTTTGGTTTCATCTCATCATAAGCTTCTTTAAGAGTTGTATATTTAGAATCACAATCACAAACACAAGTAGATACCTGAGGAGATATTCCCATGAAGCCAAAGTCATCATCACAACTAGCCATGCAGGAGATTTGAGGAGAACTGCTTGTTGCATCTTCATGCTCATTCCAGTCAACACCAGCATCTATAGCAGTTACCAAGGCTTTTGATTCTCTAGCCTCCACCTCTTTCTTCTTGTAAGCTGAATATCTGGTATTAGCTTCACCCTTCTTGGTTGTACACTCTCTTGCAAAATGACCAATTTCTCCACAAGCATAGCACTTCACTTTTCTCCTGTCAAACCGAGCTGCATCTCTACCATCAACATTGAGCTTTTTCCCAACCTTTTGCTCAAATCTTCTGACCTTGAGTGAGAGCATAGCCATTTGCCACTTTAAGTCCAACTCTTCTAAAGCAAGTTCATCAATCTGCTCAAAATCTTCATAAGCTATTTGTTGCTGTTTATCAACTTCAGCAACAAATGAATGAAGTACATCTTCCATCACATTACTAATCTTTGGATGAGTTATTGGATTAGCATTTGAAAAAGACAATGTGGTAATGGGAAGATTTTGACTTGGAGTGGATGGACTTGAGTAGACTTGTGGTAATGGGGATGGACTTGAGTAGGTATGTGGCATGTAGTTTGAGTTAGAGCTGATGAATGCAGATTGTGAAGGAGTTGCTGCATATGGAGAGTGTCCCTTGATGTCGCCTTCCAAAGCTCTGAGTTTGTTGTACAAGTCATCAAAACTGAGGTAGTCCAGGCCACCTTTGGTTTTCAATGATATACTCACTTGAGACCATGAGGGAGGTAAGGCTCTTAGAAACCTGGAATTCACCTCCTCATTGTCAGGTCTGGCTAGAAGCTGATTCAACTGACTCAGTATCTTCTGAAACCTGTCATACCCTTTGTGGAGACCCTCTTCTTCAGTTATTCTGAATTCTTGGAATTCTTGTTTTAACATACTCTTTCTCATCCTTTTTGATTCATCATTCCCCCCAAATCTAGCTTTTATAGCCCACCAGATTTCTCTTGGATCAGTCATGGAATGAAAATCTCCCATGTGGTCATCAGGGATTGCTTGCAGCAATATAGTTCTTGCTTTGTTCTCCCTTTGTATAGCAAGAATTTCTTCAGCAGAAACAGGTTCCACAATCTTAATTTTACCATCAGCATCTACAGTTTGCTTTTTAGGACGACAACCATTGAGGATCACATTCCAGAGGTTATAGTCAACACTTGCAATCCAGTTTTGCATCTTCATGGCCCAGATCTCATACTCATCCTTCCTGAGAAAAAGAAGCTTGGCATTGCTGTTTGAGAAGGCCACCTGTTGTAGTTGTTGAGTGAGAGAGCCTGCTTCTGAGAGAGTGACATCACTGCCTGGTTTGTCTCCCATTGGAACAAAGTGAAAAGTTAAGTGATTGTGTTGAGGTTACAGAGAGTATCGCGTAGCTCTGATACCACTTGTTAGGATCTATATCTTGATAGATCTCGAGCCAATAGATCGTTAGCCTACTAATGTAATCACCAGTAAGACTAAATAGATAATCTCTGTGAGCTTGTAATTATTGCGGAATATAAAAACAAACTTATATACTAAACTTGATCCTCTATAGATCAATATACTTTAACTAACAATGTTATGAAACTCGTACATAATACAATGACATAGGGTTCCTTATATACTAATGGAAACCATAACCTTTCTTACAAGAAATGAATAATAATAAACTAATAAAAGATATTCTACATATCTTGTCCTAAATTACATAAGTTCTATCCACGGATTAACTCTATCTGTAGGATCTCTATACGTCCACAGAAACCAGTCATCAGCAGAAACAACTCTAAGCTTCCGCAGAAACTTATCAGCAGTATCAGTCAGCAGTATTAATTCTGACTTCAATAATTCCTTACACTTTTCTAACTGGGTACAATTGTCCTTCAAATCTTGTATAAGTTTCATTCTAGCCTCACGACTTCGGCTTGTGTTACCTAGCCCGAGAGATGGATCATTGGAATTGACATTTTGTGCATCAGTATGCATCAATTCATGTGTTTCAGATCTACCCTCATCACTTCGGGATGTGTTACCTTCACTGAGAGGTGAATCAATGGTTGTATACTCAGTCTCATGTATGTTACCACTGGCCTGCTCTGCTTCTAAGCTAGCAGCAGAAGTGGCAGCCCCTTCCATGACATCCTCGCCCTTTTTTTGTGGAAGGTTCACCATATATGGAAAAAGTGGTGTAACCCTTCCTGAAAAATCCTTGCCATTATTTTTCAGATTTGAAAATACTTTCTTTTGTAGTGAGGTGACATAAAAAGTTTCTCTATGTGTCTTAATAGTAGTCAATTGATTTGGAATAATAAGCTGCAAAAACCTTGGATATAATAAAGAGTTACCATCATCATCCAAGGTCTTGATCATACCATCCAAAATCATTTTTGAAAAATTAAAAGGTTTTCCTTTACTAAGGCATATCACTGCTGATGCCATGGTAGTACCAAACTCATTCCAACCTGTTGTTTTAGGACTCAAACAATGTAAGAGAGTATGAATCAAGAATTTCCACTGAGATGAGAAGAGACCTTTGTAAAATTTTAATCTATCATTCTTCTTCTCATACCCCATTTTTTTCAAACCTTTGAAAATGGCGGCATTTTCAAGACACACAATCACTTCATTATCTGGTAGGTTAAGAGATTCCCTAATAGATGCCTCAGTTATGAGTATATGTTGGCCATCTACCTTAGCCTTAATCTGTTTTTCTCCATTAAAAGTTATGACCTTAGCAGTAGTCCAAAACTGCTTAATAAAAGAAATGCATATAGGAGGATTCATAGTTAATGCATACCTAATAGGGGTAGCATTCAAGAAATCGATTATCTATGTGAATCCTTCAGAACCATCTGGTTTCTTCAAATAAGCGACCATGTTGTGTCTGTCAACAAATGTGCATTTTGATTCAATTGGCAACACCATCTTGAATTAGGGTTTTGTGATTTGGGGATTTTGAAAATGATTGATAAAAGATGTTAGTGTTTGTGATTATAGAGAAATTATGTGTGCGTGAAACTGAATTATCGATTTGATTGAGGATTTAAACCGTTAAGTGTAAATGTTACCAATCCACCCCTGCACTCTCAGTTCTAGCAGTACAAACCCACCTGAAATAACGTTTTCTTAGCAGCAGATTTTTTTTAGTGCAAAGGGTGAATCATTATATTAATATCAACAAGTAATGAGAAAATTGAGCAATGACAAAAGTACTGGAATTAAGATTTAACATTTTCCATTAAAACTTGAAATGAAAAATTACAAAATAATGTACAAAACCAGCTGCAGTAACATTTTCTTAGCAGCAGAATCTTTTTTAGTGCAAAGGGTGAATCATCATATTAATATCAACATGTAATGAGAAAATTGAGCAATGACAAAAGTACTGGAATTAAGATTAAACATTTCTTCCGTATAACTTGAAATGAAAAATTACAAAATACTTGAAATAAAAGTTACACATTCTAAAAATCTACTAGTCTAATTTTGGAGATTTCTCCGGGTCAAATGCCACATGTGCATCTTCGTAATCCAACCCATCAAACTCCACATCAGACAAATCATCATCATCCAATGTCTTGTACGCCTTGGGATGTTGTTTGAGAGATGGTTTTTTTGTTGCTTTGTTTAATGCAGGAAAGGATTGATGTTTCCCACAGGTGGCTTGAACCTTTTCAACATCTTCGGGCCAACCATGATCCATTGGGACGAGCGTTTGCCAGGGATCAATGCTTATATATAACTCTTGACAGAACTATATACATATTAGTCGCCAACAAAGACTATTACAATGGAACATGATTGACCTGAAGAAATCTACAAAATTTCATGATTGACCTGATCCAAATATCCCTTTGGAAAGTAGTCTAACCATGGATTTGCTGCAAAAATATATATATATATATATATATATATATATATATTAAAATTTTAAAAAATATAGTGTAAATGAAATAAAAGATAATGTTGCAATTCAGGTTGTGTTTGAAACAACCTTTGTTCTTGGAACTAATACTTGATAATTGTTTCTGTATTTTGGCAAGTTGAACATATACTTGATAATTGTTTCTGTATTTTGGCAAAGAGCAAAGATGAATCAATAATGGATGAAACACCAGAACAAGTTTATGTTCATACTTGAAAGTAGTGGCTTTTCATCCATCGCTGATACTTCTTCCATCTTTGATACTTGGCTGTTTTAGCCTAAATATTCGCACACACATCCGCCACTTTTTTTCCTTATTCTCTCAATACAAATGACATAATTCTTATATCAAAGATACATCATACATATATATAAAGCAAACAGAGTGATATAAACAATCTACAAATGTTGAGTAAAGAATAGAGTCTAAGTAACATCACTCATCTTGAATGTGATAATGAAGGAGTGTGGCCTGTCATGAACAATACACACTATATCATTATCGCATTGAAGACGTCTCAATTATCAGGCCCCATCTATCTAACGATGTATATGGGTTCCATCGCTTTAATTGGACTCCGTTTTCTAACGATGTTTAATCTTGATTATTGAAAGAACCATTAAAAATCATTAGAAAATGGGGTCCAATCAAAGCGATGGAACCCAACTACATCGTTAGATAGATGGGCCCTGATAATTGAGCTTTAAGTTCTTAGCAACCAAATTTTTACTATCATTTATATTGGTCACTTAAATGTGACGAACATGCATATTAGTTATGTAGGTCCTATTACATTAGAGAGCTAATCATGAATCAATGAAATCATATTAAATTTATATCAACAATGCAATGAAAATATTTTCATTGTAACTAAATACATGAAAAACCTCTTTAAGTTCTTGATATATTTATTGTACTTCAACCTAATCCTAAGATAAAATAAGCTAATCCAAGCAAACCTTAATATCTCTTTTGCTCTAGTTATTCACAAAAACAACACAGCATGTTATTCCTTATTCTATCAATACAAATTATACTTGATAATTATTTCTGTATTTTGACAAAGAGCAAAGATGAATCAATAATGGATGGACAACACCAGAACAAGTTTATGTTCATACTTGAAAGTGGTGTCTGTCCACCCATCATTGATACTTCTTCCATCTTTGATACTTGGATGTTTTAGCCTAAATATTCGCACACACATCCGCCACTTTTCTTCCTTATTCTCTCAATACAAATGCAACATAATTCTTATAACAGATAGTCAACCTAATCCTAAAATAAAATAAGCTAATCCAAGCAAACCTGAATATCTCTTTTGCTCTAATTATTCACAAAAACAACACAACATGTTCTTCCTTATTCTATCAACACAAATGCAACGCGATTCTTATAACAGATAATCAACCTAAGCCTAAGAATAAATAGCTCTATGGGGGTATTTGGATTATATTCATTTGTGATCTTATCAGCTTTTTGAGATTTGGGATAAAAACCTAGATCTGAGTGAGTTGTAACTGTGAGTGTGAGAGATAAAGAGATGATTATAGAAATATGTGAAGTGTGTTTGATAAGTTTGTATATATATATATATATATATATATATATATATATATATATATATATATATATATATATATATATATATATATAGAAGTGTAAATGAAGTGTGTTTGATACTCTTGCTAGGGGTGTTCACGGGGCGATTCGGTTCGGTTCGGTTCAGTTCGGTTAGTTGGAAGATTTTAACTATCCATCGCGGGCCGGGTAATTTATTTACATTATATACGGTTCGGTTCAGTTAACCACGGATATCTAAAAGTAAAAACCGAAACCGAATGCTTGGTTTGTCAGTTTCTTGGGTTTTTTGAACACCCCTAATGCTTGGTAGGGGGTTATAGGGGGTG
Source organism: Artemisia argyi (assembly GCA_030686995.1). Classification (NCBI taxonomy): domain Eukaryota; kingdom Viridiplantae; phylum Streptophyta; class Magnoliopsida; order Asterales; family Asteraceae; genus Artemisia; species Artemisia argyi. The sequence continues at coordinate 158,926,692 of CM060697.1, read as the reverse complement.
AAGAATGGGAAAGGTAGCGAAAAAATATGCTTGGCAAAGCATAATGCAATAACCCATTACCCAATAGTGGGTAATGGATCATTACCCAATAAATTGGGGGGATTGATCTTCTTTACATTTCCCTTTCCCGACCATTAGCTTACATTTTCCCTTTCCCTTCCCCAAGTTTGAACCAAGCGCACCTGGCCTTTAGTGTATTTTGTATTTAAAAAGTCGCCCATGTGAATTAGCCATTATCACCGGTCATGCATGGTTTCCATTACACTATAAGCGACTACAACCCAATGCACATGACCCACGACCCATGTTAATTACCCATTATATTGTCGATCACCATGAATGTATTGGTTGATAACATGACACTATAAGCCACTACAACCCAATACATATGACCCATTACCCGTATTAATTACCAATTGTCAAGAGTCATGGATGTGTCGTAACATGACACTCTAAGCAACTATCCACCCAATGCATATGACCCATATGATCGATGTCAAATACCCTTTAATTAATGAATGTGACCAGTGATAACCTAATGCACATGACCCATGACCCATGTGAATTAGCCATTATCACCGCTAATGCATGGTTTCCATTACACTAAAAGCCACTATAACCCAATGCACATGACCCATGACCCATGTTAATTACCAATTGTCAACAGTCATGGATGTGTCGTAACATGACACTCTAAGCAACTATTCACCTAATGCATATGACCCATATGATCGATGTCAAATACTCATTAATTAATGAATGTGACCAGTGATAACCTAATGCACATGACCCATGACCCATGTGAATTAGCCATTATCACCGGTAATGCATGGTTTCCATTACACTAAAAGCCACTCTAACCCAATGCACATGACCCATGACCTATGCATGTTAATTACCAATTGTCAACAGTCATGGATGTGTCGTAACATGACACTCTAAGCAACTATCCACCCAATGCGTATGACCTATATGATCGATGTAGGGATGAGCACGGTACCAGAATGGTACCGAATTGGTGGTACCCTTTTTTTCCCGAGCATGAAAGGGGGTACCGGTACCGTACTGGACGGGATTCGAATACCGGTACCGGTACTGGTTTTGGTACCGGTACCGGGAAATCAGGTTTTTCCCGTTTTTATTCGGGAATTTCCCGATTTGGTACCGGTCCCGTACCGAATTAGTGGTCCCGATTTTTTTTCACCTTATTTTGTAGTCCCGGTACCGTACCGTATATCGGGAACGGTACCATTTTGGTACGGTACCGGTACGGTTCCGGGATTCGGGTCAAAATGCTCATCCCTAGATCGATATCAAATACCCATTAATTAATGAATGTGACCAGTGATAACCTAATTACTGCACATGACCCGTGACCCATGTGAATTAGCCATTATCACTGGTCATGCATGGGTTGCACCAGCTTGGTAGGTGTATACCATTTGTCACAGACACTAAGAAGCAAGTATCTAGGGACCTTCCCGATCATATGTTATCCAGGATCGAGAAAGTTTGAACTCGGATTGAGCTTGACTCGAAAATCTCGATTTATCTGTGAAGATGTATTTTATTACAAAAATTAAATTTGAAATATAACCTAAGAATTGAATTTGGTTCAACTTCAGCTCGAAAAGCTTGATACATTCATAAATAAGTATTTACACTTAGTACACTTACATATTAAAAAAAAACATATATTTTATATCACTTACAAGCTCGAACACTCAACAATAACTCGAGTCGAACTTATATAAGGTTGAGCTCAACTCATTAAACATTTCGAGCTCATTTGATAGGCTTTCAATCTCCAAATTTTTAGTATAGCGCTCAACATCCCGCCCCAAAATTTTCCCCAAAATTTCAATCTCCCGCTCCGCTCATATGGCGCCCCTTTTTCACCCAAAATCAAAACATTAACACTACTAGCTTAGTCAGATCTATCTTCTCTCTATTCATCTCTTCTCCTTCTCTCTAGAACCGACTCACACCACCGCCACACTTCACCGCCTTATCTCGTCGTGGTTCCACCAACCATCGCTCCTCCACGCCATCACCGTCATCAAGACAAGGGAACTCTATGGGAAACTTTTTTTGCTTCGGTTGTTTGGTTCGAGATAACCACCAGCATCACAGTCGAGCCACCATCACCCTCATCTCACCTATCCTACTGATGCGTGGGAATTGCACCAGGCTTTACCTCTCGAGGGATCTCGAGAAGCTTACAACCCCCACCAGGCAGTGTACCTGATCATTGTAGTATAGTATAGTGACAAGTATCGGGGATTGATCGTTCAACTCAAGAATAGTGTCGTTAGGATTGAAAATTAATCTAACTAGGTCTAAAGGTGAAGGATGATTCTTTTTGTGTTTTTATATTCTTATGAAAAGCAAGTAAAATTCTCGGGTATTGGAAGGAGGGGCGGAATTAGTTGCTAATCAACTAACCCAAAAGCTACTAATTAAACTAATTAACAAGAAAACTAAACTAGGGTTCTACAAGGTAAGTGAAGCATGTCTACCCATGATATGTTACTCCTTGCTAGCTATCCAATTCTACCTATTGAATTGTCACACCTTGTTTTAATTGACGGGTAGCATTCCTTAATACCATTCATGGGGTGGCGTACTTACTTCCCCAATTCTATAAGCTCCTACTTCACTCCTATGTCGAGCCGGCTAAGAAGCTCCTAACATGGGATCACTAGAATTCGCTCATGCATTAAATACAACCATAAAAACCTAGTACACATCGGTTCATGTTTCTTAAGACGTTCAAGCAAGTTACACAATGGAGATCTGCCGGTTTTCTTAAGCCTAACATCGAATTCATTCAATTAAACAAGAGACAATAGGAAACAAGAATTATAAGCTAAACCAATTAGACCTATCGAAGTGTCACACCCTAATTGATGAAGATAGACACAAACATCAACAAGGAATCAATAAGATCTAATCAATTATATACAAGTTTCACACAATCATAAGTAGACACAAGGTGAATTAGCAAAACATAATCAATGAAGAGCAAAAAACAATAATAATGAAAGACATAATTGAGATAGAATCATCAAACCAATACATGATGTTTATGGAGTGATTGAAACCCTCTAAGTTGCTAGAAAAACACCTACCTAAACCTAGGAATCGACCTTAGGGTTTAGGGCCAATAAAAAGTGAAGTTATGATGTTATATTTATAGGTTATTTTTCTGTCGACAAGGCATGACGGCGTCAGCTCTAACACATGAAGACGTCAGCCCGCCGTTTTCACCAAATCGAAGATTTCTTTGTCCTCTTCGCGTGGGCTTTTGAATCACCTAAATCCGAGTTCGTATGCAAAAGTTATGACCAAAACAATATCAGATACTTCGCGCGCAAGTTTTGACAAGTTAACACGTGACGGCCATGGGTGACGCCGTCACATTTCTTCTGGACCGTCACCACTTTTACTCTTGACGCCGTCATAAAAAGCCTCTTGACGCCGTCAGGTACTGTTCCCAGCAAGGAAAATTAAGACTTTGTCATTTTCTTCACTTTTATGCTCCAAAAACGTCCAAAATGCTTCCTTTTCCAGAATTCACTCCCATAGTACCTAAAATCACAAAAGGAACGATTTAGGGCAATATTTGATCAAATAAATTCAATTCCGGGCTTAAATGACCCCCTAAAAACCGTTCATTTTTCGCCTTATCATATATCCCTACACTTGGGATTTGCTTGTCCTCAAACAAATGAGCTTTTCCACCAATCAAAATACAAGTTAGAGGTCATTTAACACTAATATAAAGGTAATTACAACAAATGATCATTCCACCTTAGTCAAAACAAGCACGGAAATTATACACTAGCACCTAACATTAAGTATTTGGATACTCTCATCTCTCGGGTGTTGTAAATTTATATGTCATAATTGGAAATAGAGAAGTATCACTCTCTACCTGTCATAGCAAATAGATTACCATAGGCTTGGGAAAGGATCAAACCTCCACCACTTGGCGTAAGCACTTAGGATAAACTATCAAAGAGGTCTTTTAAAGGGTTATAACGTTAGGTGTACGGGATATGGAAGACACGGTTTTGTTGGATAAATGGATATTTTACTGGTGGCAAGTCAATTGTCTTAGTTAATTACATGTACAATGAGGCGTTGCTAAGCCAAGACTCGACTCAACTTAAACTAACTACGACTCTTTTTGGATTTTCAAGACACTATTTGACTTAAACATAAATAAAAGAAACGGATGGTAGCCCGTATGTTTTTCTCTTTTCTTTTTCTATTTTTTTTATTATTATTTTTTTTCCAATTTTTTTTTTTTTTTTTTTTTTTTTTTTTTCTTTTTTTTTTTTTTTTTTTTTTGCATACACTTTTACTCTACCATCCAAAATAATACATCAAAGGGAGCTCGCTTCCTCCCTACACTTGAGCTTTTACATACTTTACAATCAACTATTCTAATGACTCGAATCAAGATAATCAAAAGACTTGGAGTACTTTTAAATATTAACGCACATATGGGGGTAATATATGATGTTCTTCCCCATTACTCCATAACACAAGTACTTTACCCATGAGTCCCAATTGTCCCAAAACAATATGTACAAGATATGACTCGACTTAGCAACCATGTAATCAATTAGACAACTAACAAAGGGTTTAAACAATTAACAATAATTGTTGATCCCAGTTGAGCTAATACGATCTTATATAGAAGTTAACTTAAACAAATACTTAAGCTTAAATGCGGAATATAAAAGCTTAACTTAAGAAGATTAAGAATTCTCTTTCAACACTTCAATATTTATTAATACGAGCACTCAATAATGCTAGGGTTTTACAACCTTGAAGTGAATAATAATACGTCCATACTCTAACCCTAGGATCCTCCTTTTATAGACCAAGGAGTCCTACTAGGTTTACAATACCTTTCTCTACAAGATAAGAATAATCTAAATAGATAAACTATACAAAGAATCTATTCCATAATTATCCTATCGTATACAATGTTAATCTATTCAGCAGTAGTTTCACCAAGCAGCAGATAGTCTTCAGCAGCAGAGTCATTAACACTAGCAGCAGTTTCATTGTAGCAGCAGTATTACTCAGCAGCAGAGTTACTTAGCAGCAGTGTCACTTGGTCAAAACCCAACAATCCTCCCCTAAACTTAATATTTATTTCTAAATTTTCAAGTTTCTTCAAAGCTCAATTAATCACTTGGAGGATGCTTCCAAACACTTCATCTCTTGAAAATTCAGTTGATCAAATATCTTCTTATACTTTGACAGCAAATTGAATGCTTGATCATCAGAACCATAATCTTTCTGCAGCTTAAGTGTTTTGTCACCATTAACCATCTGATTGACAATATTCCAGTATCTTACCACTGGATAATCTACTTCAGCTAGCATATACAAAGTAGTTGGTCCAAGTTCTAGTACATGAACTCCAGAATCTTGAAAGAGTCTCCATTTTCTTACTTTGTATTCTACTATCTCTGTCCATTCAGAATCATCCATTGAAGGATTAAACATAAGTTTAAGAGCTCTCCACATAACATTATCAGAAGCAGTTAAGATATGATCAATTTGATCTACCTCATACTTTTTACCATCAAATTTCTTAGCTCCAAACTTTGCCTTGTATAACTTCCACAAGTCTTCAACATCCTCTCTATCAAAGTAATGTAACATCTGTTGAAATCTAAGAAATCTGTGAGACTTACCATCAGATCTCTGAACATCATGAAATACTCCAATGTTAGCATCATAACCTGTAGTTACTTTGATGATAGGATATTTAACTCCTAATGGTTTGGCATCAACCACTTCAGGATCTTCCATCTTGCCAACCACAGTATAACTCTTCAATTGTTCTTTTTGATGCTCAGAAGGAATGTGATCAAGACCATATTTAAACTCATCTCCTTCAGGCATAGAACTACTTCCTTCTCCAATCTTTCTCTTCTTCTTTGCAACTGACTTATGAATAACACCTTTTCTTTTATCACCCTGCACAGAAGAAGTAATCTTTGCTGCATCACTTTCAATCTTTTCAACAACATTAGCTTCTTGTATCTGCTCTGCTTCAACAATCTTTTCAGGCACCAACTTCTTGTTCATCTGAGCAATATGTTCCAAGTCCTCAGCACATCCCATAGTATAAAAAGTATCTGTTCTTTTCTTTGTTTGTTGATACAAATCAAAAACTTCTTTGTCAGAATAAGCTTTCAACTGCACCAATGTCCATCCACCCATATTCTTTAGATACCTTTCATATTCTTTCCTTTGCTGTTTAACTGTTGGACCTTTGAATACTTTAACTTTTCTTCTAGCAGCAGCATTCTCTTTTCTCTTATTAGAAGCAAAATTACTATACCAAGATTGCACATTAAAATTTGGAACTTCATTTTCTTCAATCTTGATTAGCTTGTTTAATTCAATATCAGCAGCAATTCTAATCTTTTCATCATCCCATTCATCATACATTCTTAAACCTTCAGCTTCTTTCTCAGCCAGCTGCTGATCTTCCAAATTATACACCTCTTGTGCTTTTATAGCAGCAGCTTCATCATGTTCAACTTGTAATGGCTTAGGCCAAGAATCAAAAGGTACATCAGTAAAATCAACCCCTTTATATATCCATCTATGAACATCAACTTGCTTGCCTTTACCCTTATCAGTAGAAGATGATGTGATTGTCTTCTTTTGAGTAGCAGCAGGTTCTCTTATTGTTATTCCTTTTTGAGGTTTTCTTGTTGCTGAAGTTATGGTAGTTGTTGTGATAGGTTGTGATAATGATGGAGTTGGTAATGGTGATGTATGGGTGTCAGCAGTAGTCTTCTTACTTAGCAAGACCATTGCCTCTGCAGCAACATTAACCATAGAACCAGCAGCAGAGTCTTGAACTTCAGCAGCACTTACTATTCCACTAGCAGCAGAACCATCAACATTCTTAGCAGCAGTAGAGTCAGCAATAGCAGTATTTTCCACTGAAGTCTTTAACACATTTTCCATCTTTTCTTGTGCAGCCACCACCTTTTCCATAACAACTTCATTCCCAGACTTATCAGCAACCACAAAATCTTCATCATTCTGAGGACTATCCACATCCATATCTTCAATCACTGGAATCTCCCCTGAAACTAATCCAGCATCCATATTTTGAACATTATCAACTTTTCCAAGATTTACCTCCCCTGAATCCATGACAATCTCTTTCCTCCCCTGTTTGGAAGCATCCTCTTCCAAATGAGTAGATGGTTCAGAAGAACTTACAATCTGAGTAGTCCCCACTTTCTTCAATCTTTTCAATGAGGTTGAAGATCTTGATTTCTTGAAGCTCTTAATCTGTTTTCGCATTTTGGTGATGACCTTGGCTTGACCAGCAACAACATCAGATAGAGTAAGAACCTTATCTTCCAAAGACTCACATCTCAACCCCAAAGCAGTACAAGTATCCGTCAATTCTTTAATAAGTTGCATTGTAGTCTCATCACTTCGACCTGTATTACCTGGTCCGAGAGGTGAATCACTGACATTGTCATCATGTACAAGTGGATCCGTCAATTCATGAGTCACTGGCCTGTCCTCATCACTTCGACCTGTGTGACCTGGTCCGAGAGGTGAATCGTGGGACAAAAACTCAGTATCAAACCTAGTTTGATCAGCTGAGCCCCCTATGTTTTCCATTTGGCTAGGGTTACCATCCTGAGAAGCAGACTCATAAGAATCCTTTTCTCTAGATGTTGCCTTGGTTTGGGTCTTAATGATGTTATCACTGTCCTGCTCTGCTGCTAAGCTAGAAGCAGTAGTGACAGCCCTTGCCAACATGTCCTCTTCATCACCTAGGACAGCCTCATCTGGTACAGCCATACTAACACTATCCTGAGGTAGATTAGTGTCCTTTTTGGTTTTCCTACGTGTATATTGTTTTGTAGGTTGTGTAACAGATGTAGTAACATTGGGTGTGTGATGGGAATCAGTGGGATTTCCTGATCCTTCACCCTGGTTGTTGTGCACAATTTGTTCCATAAAAGAAGTAAGATTTGTATGTGCACCAGAAAAACCTTTTCCATGTTTATTCAAAAAGGTAAAAGTCCTTGAGGCCAATTTAGGAGCCTCATATTCAGCATGATGGGCTCTAGTTTTAGAAATTTGTTTTTCAATAAAGATTTGAAGAAATCTTGGATATAACAAATAAGCACCATCTTCAACACCTTTAAGAAACCCAGCCAAAATCATTTTTGAAAAATTAAATGGTTGACCTTTGCACAGACATATCATTGCAGAAGCAATGGTAGTACTGAACTCATGCCACCCAGATGTTTTAGGACTCAAACAATGAAGGAATAGATGTATCAAAAATTTGTATTGAGGACAGAGGAGAGCTTTTTGAAATTTTAAATTAGTATGTTTCCCCTCATACCCCAATTCCTTCAAACCAGCAAAAATAGCATCATTGGCAAGGCAAGTGGTCTCTGTTTCATCATCTAAGAGAAGATATTCCCTTATTGATGATTCAGTTACACGAACCTTTTGCCCATCAACAAAAGCACTGACATGTTTTTCCCCATTCATAGTTTTGAGTTTGGCAGTAGACCAAAACTGTTTGATGTAGGAAACATATATAGTAGGGTTCACAGTGAGTGCATACCTAAGAGAAGTAGCATTCAAAAACTTTACCATGTCTGTGAATCCTTCAGGAATTAACTCTTCATTCAAAACAACCACACTGTTGTGTTGCTCAACCCAGGTACGTGAGATCTCCATGAATTAGGTTTTGGTGAATTGGGGATTTGTGAGTATTGGAATGATTGGGAGTAAGGGTTTGGGATAACTTCAATTTAGAACATATGAAAACCAATAATGAAGGTCAATTAGGTTTTTAAACTGATGAGTAAAAGTTACACATAACACCCTCTTACTTACAACCGTAGCAGCAGAACCGTATCATTCACAACTAGCAGCAGAGTGATAGAACTAGCAGCAGAGTGAACTTGAGTCAGCAGCAGAGTTGACTATTGAACTTGGTCAACAAAATCATAACAATTAATGCTCATATTACTCCATAATCCCTATAAAATCGGCAAGATCTTTTCCCCAAATTACGCAATCAAACCCTAATCACTTTCAAAAACGCCTCACACACAATCAATACTATCCATCTTTACAATCAAATCATCACACAATGAAATCAACACCAGAAATAATCAATATCTCTTCTGATTCATCATCAGAAGATGATTCTCCAATGGAACCCTTTGTTCCACCCTTTCGTCCTCCAAGATTTGGTTGTAGAACCAAAGAACAAGCACGCAAGAGGAAGCATGATCTTCCAGTGTTTAAAGATCTCCTCAACCTCAATCAGACTCCAAGTACCTCAAGGGGAAAACAGCCAATGTCCCCTGAGGTTCCAGCATCATCAGAATCATCAGACGACCAATGGTGGACGTTTGTGCAACCACCTCCTCCAGTGCATCATCATCAATCTCCCTTCATCTTCACATCCTCAGATGAAGAGGAAGAAGAACCACCAACCAATCCACCAGCCACTCCTGAGAGGCCACAGTCTTCAAGGCTAAGGCCACAATCTTTGAGAGCAAGGCCACAACCATCACCTGGTCTTTCTCTTGGACCATCAAGACAAAACCCTCCTCTCCCAAAAGATAGAGATGTGGTGCTCGGGCTTCCATGCCCTAGGAAGATGTAGGTGTTAGGTTAGGATGTCTGTTTTGTGTTTTGTCTTATGATGTATGATCTTTGTACTTCTCTGGAATGAATAAATGATATGAACTTTTCTTGTATCAATACTTGCAAAGCACCATTCATATACCTGCAAAATGTTAGACCAAACACCACAAAGCAAACAACCAACATATATACTAGCAGTAGAGTTAGAAAATCAATGAGCAGCATAGTACATTATGTCTCAAACATATACATATTAACAAACAGCAGAATAACAAGCAGCACATGCATTACAAACTTTAACAAAAACAAAGAGATAAGTTTTTCAAAGATTAATCATACCAATGTTTGCAATTAAAAATTGAAACCTCCCCACATCAAAATGTTTAGTGAGAAGATCAGCAACATTGTTATCAGTATGAATTTTAACAATTTGAACCAACTTCTTTTCATAGCAATCCCTTATAAAATGATGCCTTATCTCAATATGTTTTGTTTTAGAATGAAACACTGGATTTTTAATTATGCACAGTGTGCTGTTGTTATCAATATGGATTTTAGTATTCATGAAATTGTACCCATAATCCAATAATTGATTCTGCATCCATAAGACCTGTCCACAGCAACTTGAAGCAGCCACATACTCAGCTTCTGTTGTTGAATTAGCCACCACTGTTTGCTTCTTGCATTGCCATGACACCAACCTGCTTCCAAGAAATTGACAACCCCCTGTTGTAGACTTTCTATCCAAAGAAGCTCCAGCATAATCACTATCTGAGTAGGATACCAAATCAAATGGTGAATCCTTAGGATACCAAAGACCCAATTTTGGTTGTTACCTCAGATATCTAAAAATTCTTTTCACTGCATTGAGATGTGATTCCTTGGGACACACTTGAAATCTTGCACAGGCACACACTGCAAACATAATATCAGGCCTTGATGCAGTAAGATACATCAATGATCCAATCATAGACCTGTACAAGTGTATATCCACTTCCTTTCCATGTTCATCCTTCAGCAATGGTTTATCCTTTTCCATGGTAGTCTTGGCAGGCTTAGCATCTTCAAATCCAAACTTCTTCAAAATATCATTGACATACTTATCTTGACTAATAAAGATGCCATTTTCTTTCTGTGTAACTTGCAGACCTAAGAAGAAGTTGAGTTCTCCCATGGAACTCATAGCAAACTTATCCTTCATAAGTTTCTCAAAACTAACACACATAGCTTTGTTTGTAGACCCAAAGATGATGTCATCAACATAAATTTGAACCAGCAAAATATCATCTTTTTGTCTTTTGAGAAACAAAGTTTTATCAATCTTGCCCCTACTGAATCCAGACTCTAACAAGTAGGTTGACAAGGTGTCATACCAGGCTCTAGGAGCTTGATGTAGACCATACATTGCTTTATTGACCTTGTAGACTTTGTCAGGATGATCAGGGTCTTCAAAGCCTGGTGGTTGAGCCACATAGACTTCCTCAGTAATGGTCCCATACAGAAAAGCACTCTTCACATCCATTTGATACACTACAAAGTCTTTGTATGAAGCATAAGCCAAAAACAATCTAATAGCCTCTATTCTTGCCACTGGTGCAAATACTTCATCATAATCAAGCCCTTCTTGTTGTGTGTATCCCTGTGCTACTAACCTGGCCTTATTTCTTATGACAATCCCTCTCTCATCTCTTTTGCATCTGAAAACCCATTTTGTGCCAATCACTCTTTTACCATTTGGCAGTTCAACCAAAGTCCATACTTCTTGCAGCTTGAATTGTAAAAGCTCATCTTGCATTGCTTCTACCCAACTTGCTTCTTGTAAGGCTTTGTAAGTATTTTTGGGTTCAATTTGAGAAAGAAAACATGCAAACAGGCAATTTTGAAGATCTTTATGACTATTTCTTTGATGCAGAGATCTGGCAAAGAAACTTTGATGTTGAGGATCTTTCAGGGCTTTAGTCATCTGCCTAGTTTGAATGGATGAGTGTGGATCACTTAAGATTTGATCTTTTGGATGATCCTTGTGTATTCTTGTGGTAGGTGTAGGACTAACAGGAATATTGAGTTCTAAATTAGTATAATCAGCATCAGCTCCAAATAACTTACCATCAAGTGCATCATTATCAGTATCATAATAGATATTCTCAAGATCAGGCATGTTTGGATCATCTGGATAGATAGTATCATCAATGGATCTACCCTGAGTGTCCAAATGAGGAGACAAAGAAGTAGCAGTAGAGTTAGTAGGCTTAGAAGCAGAATGTGGTGGAGCAGTAGTTGTAACTTTTGGCCTAGCAGTAGAGTCTTTTGAGTCAGCAGTAGAGTCTTCTGGCTGTTTAGGAGAGACATCAACAACTACTTTGAGAGGCTCATTACTATCTTTTTCTGCTTCAATTGGTATTTCAATACCTTCTTCAGTTTCCTTAGGTTTATCATGAGAAACAACATCATCTTTAGGGCTGTGTTCTTTCTGAAAGGGTACAAAGGTTGGACCAATCTTCAATTTCTCAATCACAACAAACTCTTCCTGTGGTTTATCAACATTGGCAATGACAGGAACATAGTTCATTGTTTTGGCAAGTATATCAACATCAAACAGCCATTCTGGTCCTTTCCCTGCAGAATTGTATGTGTTTTCACTAAACTTGATATGCAGATTCTCCTCCACATGTTTGGTTCTCTTATTATAAACCCTGAAGGCTTTACTATTTACAGAGTAACCAACCAAATTACCTTCATCAGCTTTTTCATCAAACTTGCCTAGCTGATCCTTTGTATTTAAAATGGTAACAGGACATCCAAATGGTTTGAGAAAATCAATCATTGGCTTCTTTCCATGAAATAGCTCATATGGAGTCTTGTTATGAGGCTTGACTACCTTACTTCTGTTTTGCACAAAACATGCAGTGTTTACAGCTTCAGCCCAAAAAGGTACAGGTAGTTTTGAATCAGATAGCATAGTTCTTGCAGCCTCAATAAGTGTCCTGTTTCTTCTTTCTGCAACACCATTTTGTTGTGGAGTTCTTGCTACACTGTACTGTCTAAGTATTCCTTTTCCCACACAAAATTGATTCATCTCACTGTTCTTGAACTCAGTACCATTGTCACATCTGATAATCTTTACCTTGTGATTGTGCAGGTTTTCAACTCTTGTAATGAAAGCTTTGAGTACTCCTGGAGTTTCATCTTTGGTGGCAAGAAAGAATACCCATGTAAACCTGCTAAAGTCATCAGTGACAACCAAACAGTATGACTTCTTGTTCAGACTTTTTACAAATACAGGCCCAAATAAATCCATGTGTAGCAAGTGTAGTGGCACAATATTTGTGTTTACAATTTTGGACTTGAAAGAAACTCTGTGTTGTTTACCCTTTTGACATGCAACACAAGTTTCACAATTCTCAAAAATCTTTGTAGGCATACCCCTCACAAGATTTCCTTTCACCAATTTGTTCATAGTCTTGTAGTTCAGATGTCCCAATCTTCTATGCCATAATTTGGACTCATCAATAGTTGCCTTTGCAATTAGACAAGTCAAAGCCCTCTTAGGAATAATATTCTTAATATGGTCACTGTATATATTTTCCTTTCTAGGGACCTTCAGTAACACAGATTTGTCATCTGGTAATTGAAAATCAGGAGAAAGAATCATACACTCAGTGTCTGTAAAAAGAACAAAATTCTTTTTGTCACACATTTGTGAGACACTAAAAAGGTTAAACTTAAGTCCTTTCACAAGAAACACCCTCTCAAAGTCCAAATTACCAGTCCTTAGAGTTCCAATACCAACAATCTTTCCACCTCTTGGATCATTCCCAAAAGCTACATAACCACCATCAAAAACCTCAAGATCTTCAAGTTGAGATTCATCCCCAGTCATGTGTCCAGAGCATCCACTGTCAACAATAACCATATCCTTAAGCTCATCCAGTAGATTGACCTGCACATGAAAAATAGAGAAATCAGTTTCTCTTGATGACCCAAGCCATTACTGACTTGGATCTGCCCTGTGCATCAGTATAATCAAATTTCTTTAAATCACTTGATGCACTGCTATTCTTGGAAACAGTATTTGTAACATTTGTTTTTGGTTTCCAAGTCCAGCAAGCTGAGGCCTTAACAGCATAAAAGTGATTACCAACAACTGTATTTGGAAGATGTTTTGGCTCAAAAGTAGAAAGTTTTGTACTAGCAGCAGGTTGCTTGCTAGCAGTAGAGTACTTACTAGCAGCAGAATGCTTGCTAGCAGTAGAGCCATTAGAAGAACTAGTTGTTGATTTGAAAACACCTTTTGGTTTGGCAGCATAAATTGATCTAGTAGCACCAGATCTCAACAAAACAGCTCTAGGAATCATGTTTCTATTAGGATGAGGGTGAGTTTGTTTTGTAACATATTTGTGATTCACCCTTGTGTATTGATTCCAAACAGGTTTTTGGTTCTGAGGGCATCTACCAATTAAGTGATCAAAACTACCACACTTATAACAAGCCTTCTTTTGTAATTCAAACTGGTCACCTAATCTCTGTGAAACTAGGTTGTTGAAATTTCTTTGGTTCCCTCTAGGCTTATTATCAAGACATCTCAATTGTTCTCTAGACACCTCATTGTATTCAACCATTCTCCTAGCAAGTTTATTCCCTAACACAGGCTTGACAAACTTAATCTGTTCTACCTTAGGTTTAACCTGAGTAGGAATCTCTTCCTTTTTAACTGTTTGTTTTGGTTGAACCTGTTCTTCTTCACTTTCACTATCAGAACACCATTCTTCAATGATTGGAGCCTCAGGAAACTTTCTAGACTCAACCTTAGGTTTTTCTACAGTACTTATGCTACTTTCACCTACAGGTTTTTCAATTTCTAGCTCACTAATGAAAGATAGCTCTTTGCCTGGTGGAGCAAAAGCACTTTTGGCTGGAGGAGCCACTTCATTATATCCAATTCCACTGCCTTTTCTCATCAAGGTGCTCTCTATAGACTTATTAACCATATCAGAAGCAAATTGTTGTTTTTGTACTCTTACTACATGTTTTTCTTTTTCAGCAAGAGCTTCCTCTTTTTCTTTTTCTGCTTCTACCAACTTATTTTTAAGAACTTCTACTTCACTGTTTTTCTTAAAAATTTCTATATCTCTTAGATTAAGTTGATCTACATATTCTTTTTCACACTCTTTGAGATATTCTAACCTCCTCTCAACATTTTGAATACCTACTTTGTAACCTAAATTATCAAGTTTTAGGTGTTCAACTTCTCTATTTAAACTCTCATTCCTAGCCTTAAGAACTTCAATAGTGTCAGAACAAGATTTAAAAGAACAACCAGATGATTCAGAGTCATTAGATACCTCAGAGTCAGAGCCTGATGATGAACCATATGCCATAAGTGCAAAGTTATGCACTTTGGGTTGAACAACAGCAACCAAAGAGAAATTTGGTTCTTCTTCAGCCATATCACTCCAGTCATATTCTCCCAGCCCATCACAAGCTACCATTGCAGACTTTGATTCTTCAGTCTTCTTTGGAACTTCAGCATTCTTCTTTGGAGATCTACACTCTCTAGCAAAGTGTCCCTTCCTGTTGCAATTGTAGCATTCAATCTTAGACTTGTCAAACCCTGGACTCTCCTTAGCCTTGTATTTGACTTCTCTTCCAGTCTTTTTCCAGAACTTTCTTGCTCTTAAAGTCAACATTGCCATTTGCCATTTGAGATCAATTTCTTCAAGATCATCTGGATCAATATGATCCAAATCTTGATTTATGACATGTGATCTTATGGTTGTAGTAAGCTCAGCCAAGAATGCACATAAAGCAACATCACTGGTAGAAATCTTGTCATTTGTACTAGCAGCAGATCCAGATCCATCAGCAGTAGATACTCCATAAGCAGCAGAGTGAGTATCTTGTGTCTCTTTTGATTTTGAAGACACAAAAGCAAGGTTTTGTGTACTAGAAGATGAAGTAGAAGAAGTAGCTAATTCAGACTCATACACCCTTAAATTGTTGTAGAGGCTCTCCAACTTCATTGATTCAAAGTCAGGCTTATTTCTCCACACCACTGTATGCATGCTCCATTCAGGTGCAAGACTTCTTAGAAACTTGAGATTCACATCTTCCTGTGGAACAACATACCCAACAAGCTTTAGATGACTAACAAGTTGATTTAGCCTGTTGTATGTGCCAATTATCTTTTCTCCAGGTTCAGAAGTAAAGTTTTCAAACTGATGCTTCAACATATTCTTTCTGGACTTCTTAGTAGCATCATTCCCTCCAAACCTGAATTCTACTGCATCCATTAATGCTTTTCCTGTTTCACAATCATCAAAGTCCATTTGAAATTCATTAGGTATTCCCATTAATAGAATACTATGAGCCTTGATTTCCAGCTTCCTAGTTGCATTAGCTTCAGCAGACTTGATTGGTATCTCCTTACCATCAGCACTCTTCTCTGGTTCAGAATCACCATTAACAATCACATTCCACATGTTGAAGTCGATCATGCGAATGTATTGTCTGATCCTCCTCTTCCATAGCTCATACTCAGAAGGATTGAGCATGGGAACCCTTGAAGCAGTCACCATATGAGTTTCATCACCCATCTTATGCAAACGATTTGGAACAGCAAACTTTAAAGAAACAAAATCTTCTTGATTATAACTTCTAGATCACAAGCTCTGATACCACTTGTTGATCCCAGTTGAGCTAATACGATCTTATATAGAAGTTAACTTAAACAAATACTTAAGCTTAAATGCGGAATATAAAAGCTTAACTTAAGAAGATTAAGAATTCTCTTTCAACACTTCAATATTTATTAATACGAGCACTCAATAATGCTAGGGTTTTACAACCTTGAAGTGAATAATAATACGTCCATACTCTAACCCTAGGATCCTCCTTTTATAGACCAAGGAGTCCTACTAGGTTTACAATACCTTTCTCTACAAGATAAGAATAATCTAAATAGATAAACTATACAAAGAATCTATTCCATAATTATCCTATCGTATACAATGTTAATCTATTCAGCAGTAGTTTCACCAAGCAGCAGATAGTCTTCAGCAGCAGAGTCATTAACACTAGCAGCAGTTTCATTGTAGCAGCAGTATTACTCAGCAGCAGAGTTACTTAGCAGCAGTGTCACTTGGTCAAAACCCAACAATAATGCACTAAAGATGAGTGCATACAAGGAAGGCTAAGGCGATTTGGTTGCACATTTGGGGTGGATTGTAAACAAATTCTTCCTTTAAGTAAAATGCTTAAAGTTAGAAACGAAAATTTAGGCTCGGAGGGATGTACTAGGGGTATCGTGTACTAAAAATGAGTATAACGCAAAGGTGTGGGAGAATTACTTGACCTATGAAGTCAATGTAATTATATTACAGGTGTAGAACAAGGGTTATCCTAATGCCTCTTATCATGTAGTAAATTCTAATTACACGAATGTAGTCTCACTAGCGGTCTCGGGATGCATCGCTATCGCAAGTTCTAGAATCTAAATACTACCGGTACACTCATAAGCACCAACAATGAATGCTTTTTCCTAAAGATCTAAGGGCGAACCTCACATATTTGGGGTGGAAATTTTTGAGTGGTATGGTTTTTGTGCTAGTCATACAACTCCTATCCATGAGACGCTTATTAAGACTAAAGTTTCACTCCTACATGTTGCAAAAATTTTTAAATTTGGTGCTAAAATTGCCCTAACAAATATTTCTCTCAGTTTTATTACACATTCACTATCAAACAAAACAAAAACCAAGTGGAGTAATAGTTTCTAATATACCCTCCCTACACTTAAACCGAACATTGTCCCCAATGTTCTAGATAAAAGATGTAAAAGTAAAAATAAATAAGAATGAAAGAAACTAATACTCCCCTGATTCGTTCACCGTGGATAATGTGACAACATGGTTAAATCTACCTCCAAGAAAATGAACATTGAAAGCTTCCCTCCAGAAATATAAATCATCTTCTTGTCCTGTAATCAACAAACACAAAAACCAAAGCATCAAACCGAACAAAAATCACAACTAGATGTAATTCCAGACTTAGAAACAGAAACAAGACAAAGCAACAAAAGGATAAGATACTTGTGGAATGAATTATGAATAGGAACTCACAAAATATATCCACAATTATTGACACACAAACAAGATAGAATATATGCTAATCATGAATTGTAAAGTTTTCATGTTCAAATTTAGTTCTTTTTAACAAAATATAAATTTCCCTACACTTATCTTTTTGTAAAATACCTTTATATGCAATTAAGACGAGGTTAAAAACAAAATAAAGCATTTTCACAAATTATTCAAAACATGAAAATTAAACAACTATGATTAAGCATATATGACACAAACAAAAAAATAAAATAAAAACATCAATCAACTAAAAACATGGGTTGGGATGCCTCCCAACAAGCGCTTGTTTTTGTTCGAGTCACGAGCCTGACTCTACCCTTATTTAACGGAAATAGGGGAGGTTTTCCCTACACTTAGGATTAAGTGCGGGTGGAAGTAGCGATACACACCCTTAGGGTGGAAATATGCCACGTGAGATGAAGGGGGTGAGTGAATGGATTCCTTCATCCTAAAACTACTCGGATAATATTGGTTGATGGGTGGGTCGGTTCCACTTTTGTCTCCTAGATGTATATCTAAGGATGGAAAGTTATGTAAAGGCTGAGGTTCCGGTTCATCAACATTAGGAAATTCCCTAGAACTAGGAGTAAGGTTATCACTACAAGTATTCAAACCTATATCCTCTAGTGGTGCTTGGTCCAAGGGTTCTACCTCAATTGGGGTTCCTATAGTCTCTTCTACTTCTTCCGGGTAAGTCACGAGCGGTGTATGTGCCTCAAATGATGGTAGGACTTGTGGGGTACTTTGTGGGCTTGGATTGTCCACCTCATCCTCCATTGTACCTAGATTACCTATGTGTTTGTTTTGTACTATGATTTTAGGTGCCATCCACACAGGTATCCCTGAGTAATCATCCCCAGACAAACTTCCTGTTTGCTCCTTCAAACTTGTTATTGATTGATTTGTGATGTTGTTTGTTGGGTTGTCTACTCTATAATAATATTGGGCACAAT
The DNA here is from genome assembly GCA_030686995.1 of Artemisia argyi. Lineage (NCBI taxonomy): Eukaryota > Viridiplantae > Streptophyta > Magnoliopsida > Asterales > Asteraceae > Artemisia > Artemisia argyi. The sequence goes on along the minus strand of CM060697.1, from coordinate 158,907,914 downwards.
CTTCTATGGAATCCCATGCTTCTTTAGCATTTAATTCCCTAAGGTCCCTGTTGGTAAAATCGTCAATGTACCTTTGGTCATACGGGTGGACACTATAGTAAAATATTTGAGTTAGGTACCATAGATCGAAACCATGATGAGGGACTATTCGTAGTAAATTTTTAAAACGAGTCCATGCATCATAAATAGGTTCATCTCGATATTGTTTGAACATCAAGATGTCATTAGGAGTGAATGGGTTTCATGGTCGGTAGTATGGTGGATTCGCATTCTCCATAATGGTGAACGGAAGAGTCAATGGAAAGGTTTCTACGAACAAATACACAAAGAAAAGATAGACTACAGGAAAGTTAATAAAAAAAATAAAAATCTCACTAAAAAGGAATCTAATGAGTAGACCTAATCAAAATAAATTTCAACCTAAACAATAACTATTCCCCGGGCTGCGGTGCCAAAAACTTGATGCGTGGGAATTGCACCAGGCTTTACCTCTCGAGGGATCTCGAAAAGCTTACAACCCCCACAAGGCAGTGTACCTGATCGTTGTAGTATAGTATAGTGACAAGTATCGGGGATTGATCATTCAACTCAGGAATAGTGTCGTTAGGATTGAAAATTAATCTAACTAGGTCTAAAGGTGAAGGATGATTCTTTTTGTGTTTTTATATTTTATGAAAAGCAAGTAAAATTCTCGGGTATTGGAAGGAGGGGCGGAATTAGTTGCTAATCAACTAACCCAAAAGCTACTAATTAAACTAATTAACAAGGAAAGTAAACTAGGGTTCTACAAGGTAAGTGAAGCTTGTCTACCCATGATATGTTACTCCTTGTTAGCTATCCAATTCTACCTATTGAATTGTCACACCTTGTTTTAATTGACAGGTTGTATTCCTTAATACCATTCATGGGGTGGCGTAGTTATTTCCCCAATTCTATAAGCACCTACTTCACTCCAATGTCGAGCTGGCTAAGAAGCTCCTAACATGGGATCACTAGAATTCGCTCATGCATTAAATACAACCATAAAATCCTAGTAAACATCGGTTCATGTTTCTTAAGACGTTCAAGCAAGTTACATAATGGAGATCTGCCAGTTTTCTTAAGCCTAACATCGAATTCATTCAATTAAACAAGAGACAATAGGAAACAAGAATTATAAGCTAAACCAATTAGACCTATCGAAGAGTCACACCCTAATTGATGAAGATAGACATAAACATCAACAAGAAATCAATAAGATCTAATCAATTATATACAAGTTTCACACAATCATAAGTAGACAAAAGGTGAATTAGCAAAACATAATCAATGAAGAGCAAACAACAATAATAATGAAAGACATAATTGAGATAGAATCATCAAACCAATTGATGAGGCGAAAAATAAACCACCTTTAGGGGGTCATTTAAGCCCGGAATTGAATTTATTTGATCAAATATTGCCCTAAATCGTTCCTTCTGTGATTTTAGGTACTTTGGGAGAGAAATTTGGAAAAAGAAGCAAGTCGGACGTTTTTGGAGCATAAAAGTGAAGAAAACGCCAAAGTCTTAATTTTCCTTGCTGGGAACAGTAGGTGACGGCGTCAAGAGTAATTTTCATGACGGCCCAGTACAGAATTGAAGGCGTCACAAGGAAGAGCGTCAAGAGTAAAATACGTGACGGCCTGGAAAAAGTTATAATATGACGACGTCAGAAGTAGATCAAGGCAGTCCGAGAATTCTTTTGGCGGCGAGATGATGGCGTCACCAATTTGGTCTTGACGCCGTCAGCCTCAATTTCCTATATATAGTTTTCTAATTTTCATTCATAAAAAAAGAGAGAAGTTTTGGAGAAACCCTAAGGCCGAACTTAGTACGAATTTTACAGGTTTTTCAAGGGTTTTCAGCCCTTGAACCCTTTCATGTGTAATTGAGATAAGTATTCTTTTAATTCAATCAATATGTCTATGTGTTGGTTGTCTATATCTTGTTCTTTTCTTAATTCCATCATGCTAGGCTAGATCTATCTTGTGTTTGCTTAGATCTAATGAAACCTAGATGTTAATTATGTGTTGATTACTTGTTTATGGTTGTATTGGATGAATGATTTCGATGTTAGGCTTAAGAAAACTGGCAGATCTCCAAATGGTAACATGCTTGAACGTCTTAGGAAACATGAACTGACGTGCACTAGATTTTATTGGTTGTATTTAATGCATGAGTAAATTCTAATGATCCCATGTTAGGAGCTTCTTAGCCGGCTCGACATAGGAGTAAAGTAGGCACTCATAGGATTGGGGAATTAAGTGCACCACCCCATGAATGGTATTAAGGAATACAATCCGTCATCCACGCAACTATAACAAGTAATTAACGTGTAAAAGATATCTAGGGAGTAATGAAATCTAAGTAAACATAACTTCTCCACTTATTGCTCACAATCTTAGTTAATTTAGTTTATTTTCATTTTTAGTATTTTATTTTGATTGCATCTTTAGTATTGGGTTAGTTGACTAGCAACTAATTCTGCCCAAATCCTTAAAACCCGAGATTTTTACTTGCTTTCTAAAAAATATAAAAATACAAAAATAATCATCCTTCATCTTTAGAACTAGTATTTAGGTTTTCTAATCCTAGCGACACTATTCCTAGCTGAACGATCAATCCCCCGGTACTTGTCACTATACTATACTACAACGATCAGGTACACTACCTGGTGGGGGTTGTAAGCTTCTCAAGATCCCTTGAGAGGTAAAGCCAAGTGCGATTCCCACGTATCACCAATACATGATGTTTATGGAGTGATTGAAACCCTCTAAGTTGCTAGAAAAACACCTACCTAAACCCAGGAATCGACCTTAGGGTTTAGGGCCTACAAAAAGTGAAGTTATGATGTTATATTTATAGGTTATTTTTCTGTCGGCAAGGCATGATGGCGTCAGCTCTAACACATGACGGCGTCAGCCCACCGTTTTCACCAAATCGAAGATTTTTTCGTCCTCTTCGCGTGGGCTTTTGAATCACCTAAATCCGAGTTCGTATGCAAAAGTTATGACCAAAACAATATCAGCTACTTCGCGCGCAAGTTTTGACAAGTTAACACGTGACGGCCATGGGTGACGCCATCACATTTCTTCTGGACCGTCACCACTTTTACTCTTGACGCCGTCATAAAAAGCCTCTTGACGCCGTCAGGTACTGTTCCCAGCAAGAAAAATTAAGACTTTGTCGTTTTCTTCACTTTTATGCTCCAAAAACGTCCAAAATGCTTCCTTTTCCAGAATTCACTCCCAAAGTACCTAAAATCACAAAAGGAACAATTTAGGGCAATATTTGATCAAATAAATTCAATTTCGGGCTTAAATGACCCCCTAAAAACGGTTCATTTTTCGCCTTATCACCTACTCTGTTCATGGGTATGCTCAAACACATATTTAATTTATATTTTCTTAAATGTGTAATCGAATATAAAATGATTTAAATTGATTTACGTGGATTAAACTAGCCTAAAACATGTTTTTGATTATAAATTCGTGTTGTGGTAATCGTTGCAAGTAGACTTATTAAGACGGAATAGTTTTCCTGTTTATTGGAATGGAGACAATCGACGTGTTCTAAGAGGCCACTTTTTTGCTCGTAAAGGGAGTCTTGATTGGTTTCCACTCCGGGAGGATGTTGCTGAACAGTTGGAGTTTGCTTATCGCAGTTGCGTAAGTTATCTATCAAAAGATTAACATAACATCTGTTATATAGGAAATTAACTCAAATATGGTTGCTTTTTGTCAAACTGTTTCATTTGTACCAAATGTTAGTGATTTGCTTGCTTGGTAATGTGTTTGAAATTTATTCGTTCCATGTTTGGCACTGCATAAAATTGCAACCAATTGTATATTATTTGTTGCCCGATTCGATATGCAACCCGTATGTTTGTTTTTGAGGCTAAACTTATATTTGGGACATCTAATGTTGTCGTCTTTTATGTTAGCATTAATCACGTTACTTGTTTCTTGCAGGGGCTACATGTTATTTTCACGGGTGAGGATGATACATGGGATGCCTGGCTAAAAATTCCCTCAGATGGATTTTCTGGCACACTTCATTTTCGAGGCGTGGGTATGCTCCATCTCAGTCACCAAAGCCAACCCATGAATATTTTTATGGTTTCATGGTTGGCAGATGTTATATTATGCATCGTTATTAGTGCCTTAGTTTATTACATTTCTCAAATTTTTTTTGCAGAAAGAAACTGACATTAGACTCAGATGTAAGCCACTTTTTATGTTGTTAACAATTTCATTTTCTAATGATAACACCATTGTATTTCTTAATTTATATTGCAGGTGACCATTCCAATGGCCATTGAAACTTTAGAAAACGTACCAGTAATGGAAACAGTGGTAAGTAATAAAACATCCACCTTTGATTTTTTTAGTTTTACGTACATGACTAATGTACCGTGTTTTATATATACATATAGGAACCTGTTAAAACTATCGGACATACGAAAACGCTTAAGCCACGACAAACCGGTTCTACTGGTTACACCACCAACTATGATACCAAATATTAGTGAACAAAATACAGGACTAAAATTAGTACCAACGAAGCAAAAACATTTGGTCTCTAGTGAAACCTTGCAAAAGCAAGCTAAGGCGGCGAAGAGTCAACAAGTTTTAACTTATGATAGTTGAGAATTTGATTATATACGACATTACAATTTTATATATATATATATATATATATATATATATATATATATATATATATATATATATACATATATATATATACATATATATATATATATATACATATATATATACATATATATGTATATATATATATATATATATATATATATATACTAGCAGTAGTAACTCTGCTCCAGTAGTACTAACGTGGTACTAGTATTAACTCTCTTATCATGTTTGTGCAGATAGTTGAAACAGTGGCTCATCTAGTTCTGTTATGTTGTGAGCTTTGACATGTTCTAGTCCTGCTCTCATCCTGATGTGTTGATATGCAGTAGCCTACATTTTCAAGGCTTTTATATCCAGATGATGAGATTAGATCAATGGGAGAAAAACTTGTAAGTTTCACTGCAAATTTTATTAGTATGTTCATTGTTTTAGATTAAAAGTCTTCATGATGTTGTTTGAATTACTGCTGATCATGTTTGTGTTAATATTGCTTAGATGGATTTAGTGCAGCTCATGAACTTCAAAGAAAATGTGGCCAAGTATTTACTACTGCTAGTTAAAGTTGGTACTGCTCATAGATTAAGACCGCTCGAAGTTGCTACTTGCTTATGGAAAAGATTATAGATACTTGTAAAGAAACTATTGCAAGCCGACTAGGATTCCTTGGTGTATAAAAGGATGTCCAATTTTACATTAAATTTGTTCAGTTATACATTCCAATTTTATTGTATTTGAATTTGTTTTGATATATATTTGAATTGTTTTGATATATATTGATTTTTTAAATGTAACTAAAAGATGCATATAGTCATACTTATTAACACTTTTGGTCACTGTTTGCTTTAGTCGTTGTGTAACTAAATATTACTGAAGGCCACACAAACATAAAATTCACGGGGCCATTGGATGATCTATAGTCACACAAAATACACAACAAATATATATATATATATATATATATATATATATATATATATATATATATATATATATATATATATATATATATACTAGCAGTAGTAACTCTGCTCCAGTAGTACTAACGTGGTACTAGTATTAACTCTCTTATCATGTTTGTGCAGATAGTTGAAACAGTGGCTCATCTAGTTCTGTTATGTTGTGAGCTTTGACATGTTCTAGTCCTACTCTCATCCTGATGTGTTGATATGCAGTAGCCTACATTTTCAAGGCTTTTATATCCAGATGATGAGATTAGATCAATGGGAGAAAAACTTGTAAGTTTCACTGCAAATTTTATTAGTATGTTCATTGTTTTAGATTAAAAGTCTTCATGATGTTGTTTGAATTACTGCTGATCATGTTTGTGTTAATATTGCTTAGATGGATTTAGTGCAGCTCATGAACTTCAAAGAAAATGTGGCCAAGTATTTACTACTGCTAGTACAAAAGTTACTACTGCTAGTTAAAGTTGGTACTGCTCATAGATTAAGACCGCTCGAAGTTGCTACTTGCTTATGGAAAAGATTATAGATACTTATAAAGAAACTATTGCAAGCCGACTAGGACTCCTTGGTGTATAAAAGGATGTCCAATTTTACATTAAATTTGTTCAGTTATACATTCCAATTTTATTGTATTTGAATTTGTTTTGATATATATTAATTTTTTAAATGTAACTAAAAGATGCATATAGTCACACTTATTAACACTTTTGGTCACTGTTTGCTTTAGTCGTTGTGTAACTAAATATTACTGAAGGCCACACAAACATAAAATTCACGTGGCCATTGGATGATCTATAGTCACACAAAATACACATTTCTTCACTTTAAACAGCATATGGTCACACTTATTTACACTTTTGGCCACTGTTTGATTAATGGTATGTGACTAAATACCCAAAACAAACATGCTTTGTGTGACTAAATATTACAAAAGGCCACACAAACATAAAATTCACGTGGCCATTGGATGATCAATAGTCACACAAAATACACATTTCTTCACTTTAAACAACATATGGTCACACTTATTCACACTTTTGGCCACTGTTTGATTAATGGTATGTGACTAAATACCCAAAACAAACATGCTTTGTGTGACTAAATATTACAAAAGGACACACAAACATAAAATTCACGTGGCCATTGGATGATCAATAGTCACACAAAATACACATTTTTTCACTTTAAACAGCATATGGTCACACTTATTCACACTTTTGGCCACTTTGTGTTAAATTGTATGTGACTAACTCCAAAAAAATAACACCCATTGTGTGATTAAATCTCACAAACATCACATTTATTGTATATTCATGTGACCATTGGATTATCAATAGTCACACAAAATACACATTTACTTGAATATATCATCTCAAATGTCACACGTATTATATATTTATGTGGCCAAAGGAAGAACAATAGTCACTCTCAAAAAACATTCGTGTGACTATAAGGTGTTTACGGTCACTGATAATGACTAATCCAACAAAACTTGTGCCTAATTTGTCACACATATTCGGGGTTTTGGTCACTCTTTTTTGATGGAAAAGGCCACGAACTCAACAATGTGACCATATGCCACCTACGGTGGCGGGACTTTTAGTGACACACAACAAAAAAACGTGTGTGACTATAGGCATATCGTCACACATTTTTGGCATGACCAATATAACTTTTTGTACCAGTGAAAATAAGCAATAATAATAATGATGATAAATATTCAAATGATTAAAACTACACTTGCTTAGACTAGTTTGCAAAATCTAATTTGCATGATTGTGATAACTCTTTTTAATATGTTGGTTATGATAATTAGATGGTGTTCTAATCTATTGCTCTTATGATTCAAACCTTCGTCAAAATTTTAGGTTATAAAAAACAAGCATTAAGTTTAACCAATCAATTCAAGACCAATTCAAGTTTCATAATTTTGATCTGCGGTAGTTTCACAAACTTAAACACAAAAAAATTTCTTGTTTCATCAAATTTGCTTAAAAAATGGTCAATACAAAAGGTAGCCGATCATAGACAAAAAGGGTACAATTGATTGATAACAATGACCCTTTCGACGTATGAAACCATTACTAATCATTCTAATTTGATAAATGATGATGTACCCTCCGATCAGCTCGAAGGACCCCCCTTCGAACCTTGTCGTAACCTACATATCGAAGGCTCTGGCTAGCCTCCTAAAACTTTCAATGGCGTAAAACTAATCACTTTTGATTTAGTTACCAACTGGGAATTCGCCAATCAAAGGACTAAACCCTTCGGGGTACATCCTACGATGACACTGGGACGGGGACTCTAGCAGGACCAAGTCTCACCCACGTCTCATCTTCCTCTTTAGCTCCCCCGCTAAACTAGGAGGAGTAGGGCACTAAACCCTAGCGGTTACCATAAATCATGGGACGCCCCCATGATCTCCAAGAAACGTGTGAACACTCTCCAAGGTTATTTCATCACCTATAAATAGTCTTGGACGAGTCATAAATTTGGTATGCAATCTCCATTATCCTACTTTACGACATTTTCATTAAACTTTTCATACCAAGTACTTATTCACACGCCGGAGGTGGTTCGCAGGGCCCAACCCCTACGCAATCACTTAACGTAGTGTCTTCGTATTTCTTATTTTAGGTTAAACACAAGCTTGGCGCAACCACAACATCCCCTATATCCTTTGATCACCATCGAAGGCCTGGTCGTGCAATTTATTGTACAATCAATAAACAATAGCATTATTATTACAATCAAACTTAAGTTTCTTTGTTTTACCAAGAATAATGGTTAAAAACAATCATTTATAGACAAACGATTATGACTAGTTGAATTACAATAACCCTTTCGACCTATGAAACCACCATTAACTAGTCAAACTTGATAAACAAATGTAACTATGAAATATAAGCATAATTCGATCTTAGAATTGGCTTGAAATTGAATTTAAACATGTTGTCACAATCATAAGCAATTCATCATATCAGAAACATCGGCTAAGCAAGTGCACAATGTCAATAGCCACTCATGCTATATAAAGAAATAAACTCAGAATTTTAAATATTAGAAACATAAATAAAAGACTTACAATGATTGAAATAAGATTACAAATGATGTAGTAATGTTGCTTCAAGTATTGGGGTTGACTTCTGGATGTTTTGACCTCCAAATGTTTACTTCTTGGACTTCTAAAGTTTCCTAGGATTCTAAGGATGAATTAAGAACTTTGAGAGCGTTGTTTAAGCCGTTAAGAGTAGTAGATAGTTGATTGAGAATGGGTTGATGAAAACACTTCACAAAATGGCTCTATTAATACAATTTACAATATCCATGGTTATTAATGCCCTAACTTGGCCAAAAAGCAGCCTAGAATGACCTAGAATCAGTTTGGAAGGACCTAGAATCAAAGGCTATAAGTTTGGAGTCTTAATGTTGAAGATATGGCAGACCAGGGCTTCCCAGCTGATATGTAAACTGGCCAGCCGAGCGGCTGGTCTTCTTCACAACCATCCAGCCGAATCGGCTGGTCTTTTTCACAACCATCTAGCCAAATCGGCTGTGTTCTCTAGCCGATCGGCAGGAGGGTCTTCAACAAGTACACTTTTGGTCTTTTCAGTTTTGGTTTGCCGATTGCTTGTCTCATGTTCGTAGCTCTTTGTTTTTCATCCAAACTTGATCATTTCACTATGTTGGACCTTTGAAACATTAACTTGTTGATCTTGGAGTGCTTCTTTTTGGATCTTGATGCCAGAATCTTCGTATGATCATGAATCTTCATTTATTCATCATTTCTTCCTCTTTTCATGTACTTGGCTATATATGACATGCATATACACTTTGATACGACTATGTTGGGTCCATTCAGTACCTAAATTGCCTCTTGTATAGTATTTGAATGAAAAATACCTTAAGTATATATTTTTCCCTTGATGAAGCAGTCATGAGAGGGTTATCCTCATGCCATTAGGGATTCATCCACAAGATGTTCTTCAGAAGTCTGAAAAGATGAGACACATCACAATCTGATGCGGTAATCAGTGAGTAAAGATCAAGAATCAAGACCTGGATGATGGAGTCAGTGAGTGATGACAACAACTCACTGACTCCCTAAGAACTTATCTCTGAAGAAACAATTAAGAAATATGAGCGGGAACTTTCTTGGGAAGTTAAAGCTAAAAGCATGTACAAGAAAGTAAAAGTGAAGACAAAAAGTACAAAAAAAATAATACGGTACAAGTGTAGTACAAATATTTAAAGTATCTATTTACTATCTGTACTACAAAGCTTCATATGGAAGCTTGTACTTTATTCAAAGCTTCACTAGGAATCTTCACTTTATTTGCTTATAAATATGGATGTTGTAAATGAGATCGGTAGGGATCCTACACACAAAAGTAAAACAAATGTAAAAGTATAGTTGATAGGATCCTCCTCTCTTTGGAACAACAAAGCAAAGCTATCTTGCTCTTGTTGTTTGATTTTGGAGAGTTAACCATTGTCATTCAATCTAAAGTGTTTTGTTCCGCAAACACAAAGTGTAAACACTTGGGATATAATTCTTTGATTCATATCAATAAATAATTAAACATTAGAAAAGTTGATAACATCAAATATGTCCATGATTCTTAGTGTCAATTTCCCCCGTTATTTCATCATTATACGATTAAGTACCTTCATTTATGCTCTTATTCGTTTATATTTCATTTCAGGACAAGAGAAGAGAAAATTGGCGTTTATGATGATTAATTGGCGTTGCCCAACTGAAGATTGGAATTTACTCTCAAAGTGATGATGAAGACACAAAGACTACGCTCTAGTCGATTGGACTACACTGCTAGATGATTAATACCTCCATTTGAAGGGGACTACGCCGTAGCATTCAACGAGCTACAGCGCAGTAGTGATAAATACCAAGCTACGCCATAGTTAGTAATTGGAATATGGCGTAACGATGAAGATAAGTGCTCTACGCCCGTAACAAGTCATTGAGTTACGGCGTAGGAGATATTCTATGAAGACTACGACATAGCATTCCAACAAGCTACGCCGTAGAGGTTATGAACGAAGACTACGGCGTAGTCCTACAATACAGCTATGCTGTAGCCCAGACGGGCATTATAAATACCAAAGGAAATCCGTTCATTAAACAGGCTCCCCTTTCCCAAACCTTCACTAGGGTTTGGGGAGAACGACCCAGAAGAAGAATGAATTCCAAGAAGGCCAGAGATAGCGTCTAATTACATTAGGAGCATCCTAATCTAATCCATGTTTGAATTCTAATATGTTTTACATTACATGAATTCTTTCTATTAATAGTTGGTTTACATTACATGAATGCTTGTTTGCAAACCTTTCGTTTTGGTAGTTTTGAAGTTTGGTAGTATATATTAGTCTAGGTGAATTAACCCTAGGACCCTAGATGAGTAGGTTGCGGGGATTGGTAAGAATTGGCCATAGTACTACTTTTCCTTGTGTGCGAATTAACCCTAAGACCACCTACCAATTGGATAGGCTTAAGAAGTTAGAGGGAATCTAAGATCTGACCATGCCAGGTTCCACTAAAACAAGTCTATTAAATATGGTACTTAATGACTCTTGCATCTTTGTAGGTTCACGCCGACCGATGAACTCTCGTCTTTACAATAGGTGGGAATAGGACAAGGTGCAAGATAGGCGGACGATTTAACCATTTGACTCTTGTCGACTTTCACCCACTACTTAGAATCTTAGAATATGAATGTTGCTAAACTTTAACATCTTTATGACCTATCCCTAGCTATCTTACCTTTATTTCCTATTCTGTTTAATTATGTCTTGATTACGATTTACTCTATCCATCTAATACCCCTTTTTAGTATGTATCTTATTTCGCCAGAACAACAGCTCTTGGGACGACACTCGGATTTATCTAAGGCATACTACACATGACCGGGTACACTTCCCGTTAGTATGTGTTAATCCTTATAGCTCCAAGTTTATAAATGTAAAACAGGATGAATATAACGCATCAAGTTTTTGGCGCCACTGCCGGGGAGCAGTTTATTTAGGCGAATTAAGGTATATTTCAATTTTTGCAATTTCAAATTAAAAGATCAAGAAAAATCATGCATTGACGATCTACATACGAGTTTTGACCTCGTTATGAAATCATGGATATCCAGGTACGCAAATTTATTAACAATTTAAAATTATTAAAACTTTTGACTTAACTACTGTGTAGCAAAATTAACAGCCACGCTGTAGCAATATTTTATAATTAAAATTATTTAATTTATTTTACACTAGCTACGGCGTAGCCCCTTCAAAGAGCTACGGCGTAGCAACCTAATGATATAAATATGTGCTTCTGCACACACACACACGCATCCACAACAAACTTTTCACAAAAAAAAAAAAAAAAAAAAAAAAAAAAGAAAAAAAAAAAAAAACTCTTCGAATTTTTTATCTGAAAAATGTGTTCATCTCCATTCCTTCGCATCTACCATGGCAGGTAAACACCCCTAACCCCTTTTCTTGACCTTTCTTATAATTTATTTCAATTATTAGGGTTTTTATTATGCTAACATTAGAGGAATAGGATTAAACCGCGATTTAGGTTATGATTTAGCCTGATTATTGATTGTTTGAACGAATGTATGAATTTGGTTCAAGGGTTTTTCAATTCAAATTAAATTAAATTAGGGTTTAGTTTACGTTAGTAACTAATCGTTATAATTGAACTAGCCCTTTGAATATTTGAGTGGGAAACTTTTATTTGAAACTTTAGCGGTTATTTTTGGCTGATTCAAAGGGCTAGTTCAATTATAACAATTAGTTTTTGGCCGCCTGGTTTTTGGCTGATTCAAAGGCGCCTGATTCACAGCAAAACTTTAGCATAGCTAATTGATCAATCCACCATAGTTTTTGGCTGATTGCGACAACAGACTGATAACTACGGCGTAACTAGTTATAGGGCTACGCCGTAGCTTTGATTTTTAAACAGAAATTTTTTTGAATAAATAAAACTACGGCGTTGTAATAATATAACTACGTTATTATACATAGTGACAGAAGAAACTACGGGGGCCTTTGTTAGGCCGCAGTTTCAGAATTAGGCTAACTACGGCGTAGTTACTAACAAAACTACGCCGTAACACCCGATTTATAATTCACTAATCTATTTTGTTCTCACAATTTTCTCAGGAAGCGAAGCAAACAACCCTACTCAGCTATTCAAATTCCTTAACTATGACCCTGCTAATAGGAAGGTTTGCAAGAAAGAGCTATGCTCACTCATGAGCAAGACTATTGAGGCTCCCGAGGCCCTAAGCATGGATGCATTCCAAACGGTTAATAATGGAGGTACTGAAAAGGAATTAGAGAACTTGTGCAACATTAAGTTCAGGAGCGATAATGGAGCATTCATTTGTAGGGCCTGGAAGACTATTTTCACCATCAACGAGCCGGTTATCCAAGAGTATGTCTGGGAATTCTTGGCGACCATGGATTTTGAAGAACACATCACTAGTATGACCGAGAAGTGCTTGTTCTTTCAGTTGGGTGGTGTGAGAAGAGAGATGAGTATGAGGGAATTCATCTTGGCTATGGGACTTTACACGAGAAGGCAACTCGATTAGGCAATCTTTCAAGAATACCACAACATTTGTTTAAGAGAAAGACCAACCAACTACAACCCTATGGTACTATCAGCAAATTTTAGGATTATCCGGTTATGAGTCTAGGAGCCCGCCCTCTTACAAGACCATCCAGTACCCCATTCGCCGCCTGGTTCATAGGCTTTTTGCTGTGACTGTCCGTGCCTGACATTTGGCACGTGAAAAGATGACTGTTGAAGATTTGTTCATGATGCACAGCATGGAAGGTGAGGACTTTGTTGATATTCCATGGTATCTGGCCAGGTTTTTGATGGAGAAGGCCAAGGGAGCTCAGCAGAGCAGTATGATTCAGGGGGCCCACTTTATCGGGAGATTGGCTAGGGAATTTGGTTTGATGTCAACAACAGCTCTATCTAGGGTCATTCAGACTGCTGAGACATCTTTGATTAGGATTAATAAGCTGGAGGAGTTTGGGATTATCACCTACAATCCATTGAGCGAACCGATATTGAGGCCGGTTATGAGGAGAGCTAGTGGAGAAGGAAGTCTCAGGCAGGTGGGAGTCAAGCTGGTGCTGCGGAGTAGGTTAGAGTACGTCCAAACATGACAATGATGGAAAGAAAGAATGTAATGGGCGGACGTATGGGATGCATGGAGATGAGCATGGCTCATTTTGGACAAGACTTGGACGATATGACGGCGGTGGTTTCGGGCATGAACAAACAGTTTGATAGTTTTTGTATTGATTTTCGAAATATGCAGGTACAATAGGCTAATTACTATCAATGGAGTGCCGATCGTACAGGTCAAATGCTCTAGTACATGCATCTCAGTCACCTACGTTGGAACGGGCCAGAATACGTGTACCAGCCTGACATCCCGGACTTGGGAGTCCAACACAGTGTTAGCTTCATGCATCCGAGCACTTCATCTTCAGCTCCTCAAGGACCCTTTGGCATCCCCACTCTGTTTGACACCCCCATGGATCATGACCACAGCCAGGAGTGAAATCTCCATCTTATGAACAATCTTATGATTCTGATACTTTGATACCCTTTAATTTGGGTCTGTAATAACTGATAACTAGGACATAACTTGCTACTAACACTATTATTATGGTATTAGGATCGTAATGTGCTGGTTTTAGCTCTGGAAAATTGTTGTAGACTATGGCTACAGCGTAGCTGGTCTTTGACCTACGCCGTAGCAGCCCTGGTGAGATGAGTGAACCTTCTGTCCAAATTTGGGAGCTACGGCATAGCTAGGTCCACAGACCTACGTCGTAGCTAGTACCCAATTGGTGAATTTTGTTGATAAGAACTTCCGAGAGCGCAAGTGTGAGGGGAGTTTTTCTTTTTTATTTTTGTTTTATTTTTCTATTTCTATTTTGTACAAAAGGGACTTTGCACAAACTAAGTGGGGGGATAGGAATAGAATACAAAATGATTTATTACTTAAATTATTACTTGTACTCATTTTCTAGTTTTACAAAATACAAAACATAAATAGTGCCATTTTGAAATATTTTGACACATATTTTTACAAAACTAGAATAAAATTAATTCCGAGCACACTATAACCCTTGATTACATGGTGAGATCTAGCCTTTCCGTTTCCAATAATTTTACCCAAATCCACCAAATATTGAGTGTGCCGGTAGTATTGTAGAATTTAGAACTTGGCTTTTACATCATTTCGAGATCATAAACGAGCAATGTGTTTTTACAATACATTTGAAAGAAACTTTTTAAGAAAACGATATTTTTAGGTTTATCACCCATATAAACTGATGCGTGGGAATCGCACCTTGCTTTACCTCTCGAGGGATCTCGCGAGGCTTACAACCCCCACCAGGCAGTGTACCTGATCGTTGTAGTATAGTATAGTGACAAGTACCGGGGGATTGATCGTTCAGCTTAGGAATAGTGTCGCTAGGATTAGAAAACCTAATTAATAGTTCTAGAGATGAAAGATGATTATTTTTGTGTTTTTATATTTTATGAAAGCAATTAAAATCTCGGGTTTTGAAAGAGTGGGCGGAATTAGTTGCTAATCAACTAACCCAAAGCTAAGATGCAATCAAAATAAAATAATAAAAAATGAAATTAAACTAATTAAACTAAGGTTGTGAGCAGTGGTTGGAGAAATTGTGTTTACTTAGACTTCATTACTCCCTAGATATCTTTTACATGTTAATTACTTGTTACACTTGTATGAATGACGGGTTGTATTCCTTAATACCATTCGTGGAGTGGCATACATAACTCCCCAACTCTATGAGCTCTTATCTCCTCCTACACCATGACCCAGCACAACTATAGGGATTGTAAACAGTGGCTCATGCATTAAATACAACCAATAAAGACCTAGTACGCCTCGGTTCATGTTTCTTAAGACGTTCAAGCATGTTACCATTTGGAGATCTGCCAGTTTTCTTAAGCCTAACATATAAAATCATTCATTCAAAACAAGAATAGACAAGTAATCAACACATAATCAACATCTAGGTTTCATTAGATCTAAGCAAACACAAGAGAGATCTAGCCTAGCATAGTAGAATTAAGATAAGAACAAGAGATAAACAACCAACACATAGACATATTGATTGAATTAAGAGTATACTTATCTCAATTACAATGCAAGGTCTCAAGGGTTTGGAACCCTTGAAAAACCTGTAAAAGAGGCACCAAAATCGTCTTTAGGGTTTCACCAAAACTTCTCTCCCTTTAATGAAAAAACTAGAAAACTATATATAGGAAAATCGTCCTGACGGCGTCAAGAGTAAAATCTGACGCCGTCAACTCGCCGCCATATACTTCCTCGGACGCCCTAGATCCAATCGTGACGGCCTATGTGACGCCGTCACCACCCTCGGTAAATTAATCTTGGTCACTTTGACGCCGTCATCTCTTCATCTGACGCCTTCACAACCTTCGGTAAAATATTCATCCTTTCTGACGCCGTCAAGAGTAAATTCTTGACGCCGTCACCTTGTAATTCCAGCTTGGATTTGGTACTTTGTTGTTTTCTTCACTTTATGCTCCAAAAACGTCCAAAATAGCCTCTTTTCCAGAATTCACTCTCCAAACACCTAAAATCACAAAAGGAACGATTTAGGGCAATATTTGATCAAATAAATTCGGATTCGGGCTTAAATGACCCCCTAAAAACGGATCATTTTTCGCCTCATCATATACCCTTACACTTGAGATTTGCTTGTCCTCAAGCAAATGAGCTTTTATTCTACTCAAAAGACAAGTTAGGGGTCATTTAACACTAATATAAAAGTAATTACAACAAATAATCATTCCACTAAAGATCAATAGACAAGCACGGAGGTCATACACAAGCACCTCACAAATAGTGTTTAGATACTCACATCTCTCGGGTGTAATAAAGTAATATAACATTATGGAAATGGAAGATATCTCTCACTACCTGTCATAGCAAAATAGATTACCATAGGCTTGGGAAAGGATCAAACCTCCACCACATGGCGTAAGCACCTAGGATAAACTATCAAAGAGGTCTTTTTAAAGGGTTATAATGTTAGGTGTAGGGATATGAATTACACGGTTTTGTTGGATAAAGGGAATTTTACTGGTGGCGAGTTAACAATCTTAGTTAATTACATGTACAAGATGGCGTTGCTAAGCCAAGACTAGACTCGACTTAAGCTAATAAATGAAAAATAACTAAAAACATAAAATGAACATAGAATGAAAACGGGATGGTAGTCCGTATGTTTTTTCTCTCTTTCTTTTCTATTTTTTTTTTCTTTTTCTATTTTTTTTTTCTTTTTCTTGATTTTTTTTTTTTTTTTTTTTTTTTTTTTTTTTTTTTTCATACACTCTTACCCTACCATCCAAAATAATACATCATAGGGGTTTGAGAATTCCTCTTACACTTGAATCTTTACATACTTTACATTAAACTAATCTAGTGACTCGAATTAAGAAAATTAAAACACTTGGAGCACTTTTAAGATTAACGCACGTATGGGGGTAATAAGTGATGTTCTTCCCCATTACTCCATAAAATAAGTACTTACCCATGAGTCCCAATCGTCCCAAAACAATATGTACAAGGATATGACTCGACTTAGCAACCATGTAATCAATTAGAAAGTTAACTTAGGGTTTAACAAATAACAATAATGCACTAAAAATGAGCGCATACACGGAAGGCTAAGGCGATTTGGGTGTACATTTAAGTGGGGTGTAACAAATTCTTTCTTTAAGTAAAATGCTTAAAGTTAGAAACGAAAAGATAGGCTCGGAGGGGTGTACTAGGGGTATCGTGTACTAAAAATGAGTACAACGCTAAGGGTGTGGGAAAAATTAGTTGACTTAACTAGCCAAGTAATATGACTTAAATGGTCAAGTAATCGTAATACGGGTTTAACACAAGGGTGATCCTAATGCCTCTTATCATGTAGTAAATCCTACTACACGAATGTAGTCTCACTAGCGGTCTCGGGATGCATCACTAACGCAAGTTCTAGAATCTAAATGCTACCGGTACACTCATAAGCACCAATAATAAATGCTTTTCCTATCAAATCTAAAGGCGAACCTCACATTTTTGGGTGGAAAATTTTTCTGAATATACGGTTATGTGCTAGTCATACAACCTCCTATCCATGAGACGCTTGCTATGGCTAAAGTTTCACTCCTAAATGTTGTAAAAAATTTTAAATTTGGCGCTAAAATTACACTAACAAGTATTTCTCATAGTTTTATTACTCATCTACTATCAAACAAAACAAACTCAAGCGAAAGTGCATATGTAAGGTATCATCTTTTTACCCTCCCCTTACACTTAAGATGAACATTGTCCCCAATGTTCAAGTAAAGAATGTAAAAGTTAAAAGTAAAGAGAATGAATTCAAATACTCCCCTGATTCGCTCGGTATGGATTTTAGGTTGGCCAGGTTAAATCTTCCTCCAAGAAAACGAACAATCAAAGCTTCCCTTCCAGAATATAAATCATCTTCTTGTCTCAAATAACCTGTAAATCCTGACAAAAGTAGACAAGGCAACCTCGCGTAAAATCGGCGGCATCCTATATAAGTTACTAAATCCTAGAAAACAAAATAAGATATAATGCTTGTGGAATGAAGTTTGCAGATTTCCTGGAGATTATAAAACTTAATAATTCACAAAAACCATAAGACTCCGTTAGAAAAACAAAACTGGTAAAATTTCCAGATTTTTGACTCCTGACGCCGTCAAGAGCAATTGCCTGACGCCGTCAGAATGAACCTGTAGAAATCTTTATGTTAAGTTTCCGGAAAATTTCTGGAAAAACTTTGTCCTACTTCCTGGAAAATCCTGCAAAACTTCATTATGACTCAATACAAGCATTTGACTCTAACAAATACGAATATACATGTTCATTAAATATTGTGGAGAATCATGATCGGTTTGTTTCTTAAAAAAAAAACATATTTGGGGTTTCCCCTTACACTTATCTTTTGCAAAAATACCTTTAGGTTGAAGTTAAGACTAGGCTAAACAACATAATAAAGTATTTCCACATTTTAATTGAGAAACATGATCAACCAACAATAAAAATAAAGCATGCATACGGAAGCAAATAACAATCAAACAATTAAAAATCACACAAAACATGGGTTGCCTCCCAAGAAGCGCTTTTCTTTATTTACGAGTCTTGTAGCTAGACTCAAAGTCGTGGGTTAACGCGTATCGCTTATGCTCACGTAACCAAGTGTGAGCCATCTAATAGTCGCCTCATCTTTCTTGTATTCGTCTCCTAACTCTAAGCACCTGCGATAATATCTTTTATTCTTTTCATATGTGTACTTAAGTCCCTTCCTCTTATCATTCTCACTTAGCATTTCCATAGGCGGATACCTACTACACTTTTCCATGGAGAAATCCTTGAACCTAGGGTGTGTGCGGGGCATTTGATAGACAAATTCTTCATCCCCATCCGAGAATGTAATTAACCCTTCTATGAGTTTTTCATCGAGGTTGGTCAATCGTTTGAAAGATCTTCCAAACACAACTTGGGTCAATTTATCATCAATAAATTCTCCTAGATTCTCCATAACCATGAATTCAACAAGATAAACCAAACTTCCTACAAACACATGTAATGGTATTGCCATAGCCACAATGTTTTCTCCTTTATATTCTAACTCATCTACCATGATTTTATTGTATTCATTACGTGAGATTATATTCATAGGAAGAGATGAGTTGAGATAGGCGTTAAAGCTCTTAAATCCAATCTTACAAGGGAATTGCATGTTAAATGAACTATCGCACTCAATCCTAGTTCTAGGGTCCACATACCTAAGAGGGTTTATTTCCTCTTCCATTCTATCCTCATTGACTACGTCACCATCATCGAGATCCTCATCGGAGTCTAAATAGTAAAAAGGACTAGCCCTACGGTCATCATCATGATCAGACTCTTCTAGTTCAGAATTATTGTCAAAGTGGTGGTTGGGTGAGAGGTTAGGTGGGTTCTCATTTTCTGCTAAAGGAAGTGGGGCGGGCAATTGGAACATCCTACGACGAAAAACACGAATAACAGGAATCAGCCGATCAATGTTATTGTGATCCATCAAAATAGTTTGCGAACAAAGACACGAAGAATTACGAACAAAAGCACGAAGAAATAAGATAGACTAAAGAAGACCTAAAAATAAAAATAAAATAAAATCTTACTAGAAAGGAATCTAGCAAGTAGACCTAATAAAAAGAAATCCTAACCTAGACAATAACTATTCCCCGGGCTGCGGCGCCAAAAACTTGATGCGTGGGAATCGCACCTTGCTTTACCTCCGAGGGATCTCGCGAGGCTTACAACCCCCACCAGGCAGTGTACCTGATCGTTGTAGTATAGTATAGTGACAAGTACCGGGGGATTGATCGTTCAGCTTAGGAATAGTGTCGCTAGGATTAGAAAACCTAATTAATAGTTCTAGAGATGAAAGATGATTATTTTTGTGTTTTTATATTTTATGAAAGCAATTAAAATCTCGGGTTTTGAAAGAGTGGGCGGAATTAGTTGCTAATCAACTAACCCAAAGCTAAGATGCAATCAAAATAAAATAATAAAAAATGAAATTAAACTAATTAAACTAAGGTTGTGAGCAGTGGTTGGAGAAATTGTGTTTACTTAGACTTCATTACTCCCTAGATATCTTTTACATGTTAATTACTTGTTACACTTGTATGAATGACGGGTTGTATTCCTTAATACCATTCGTGGAGTGGCATACATAACTCCCCAACTCTATGAGCTCTTATCTCCTCCTACACCATGACCCAGCACAACTATAGGGATTGTAAACAGTGGCTCATGCATTAAATACAACCAATAAAGACCTAGTACGCCTCGGTTCATGTTTCTTAAGACGTTCAAGCATGTTACCATTTGGAGATCTGCCAGTTTTCTTAAGCCTAACATATAAAATCATTCATTCAAAACAAGAATAGACAAGTAATCAACACATAATCAACATCTAGGTTTCATTAGATCTAAGCAAACACAAGAGAGATCTAGCCTAGCATAGTAGAATTAAGATAAGAACAAGAGATAAACAACCAACACATAGACATATTGATTGAATTAAGAGTATACTTATCTCAATTACAATGCAAGGTCTCAAGGGTTTGGAACCCTTGAAAAACCTGTAAAAGAGGCACCAAAATCGTCTTTAGGGTTTCACCAAAACTTCTCTCCCTTTAATGAAAAAACTAGAAAACTATATATAGGAAAATCGTCCTGACGGCGTCAAGAGTAAAATCTGACGCCGTCAACTCGCCGCCATATACTTCCTCGGACGCCCTAGATCCAATCGTGACGGCCTATGTGACGCCGTCACCACCCTCGGTAAATTAATCTTGGTCACTTTGACGCCGTCATCTCTTCATCTGACGCCTTCACAACCTTCGGTAAAATATTCATCCTTTCTGACGCTGTCAAGAGTAAATTCTTGACGCCGTCACCTTGTAATTCCAGCTTGGATTTGGTACTTTGTTGTTTTCTTCACTTTATGCTCCAAAAACGTCCAAAATAGCCTCTTTTCCAGAATTCACTCTCCAAACACCTAAAATCACAAAAGGAACGATTTAGGGCAATATTTGATCAAATAAATTCGGATTCGGGCTTAAATGACCCCCTAAAAACGGATCATTTTTCGCCTCATCATAAACCTTACATGTTAACCTATCGATTAGTCGCATTGACTTTTCGACCACCATACTTAAGCCCTTGTTTGCACTCACTTTTAGTGCAAGATACCCCTTGATACACCCTACTGAGCCTATCCTTTTCATTTCTTACCCAACTTTTATAGTTTCATTACACCCTTACACCTTAGCCAACCTTGTAATCTTATGTTTTTAAACGAGAAACCTCCTATTGCCTAAATGTCATGAATTGCCTAGTTCAAGAATCAAGAGGAAGAGTTATGATCAAAGACCACCCCCCCCCAATGTTCTACACCTAAGTTAATCTCAAGTGGAGGGATGATGTTATCAGTCTATCATTGTTTGTAAAAAAAATGTGAATTTCAGTATGTAGATAGTAAAAATAAAACATGCGAATAAAAAGCACCAATAAGTTAGCACATCAAGGAAGACATGGCTCCTTGTGTTCGAAGTGTTTGAAGAAATGTTCGAAGAAAAAGTGTGTCCCTTAGCACACAAATGATGAATCAACACTTGGAAGTATTGGCATTTTCTGGCAAAAGGACAATTGGTGACCACTCGGTTGAAAGATAAGATTATTTGATATTTCCTTCTCACCAATAATTACCCAACATTATATCCTACCCTTTTAGTTGTGAAGTATGCTTAGGTGAGGGATTTGAGCAGTCAGTGGTGTCTTACCCGGCGTTCCGGTCATGTATCATTGCCTTTGTCGCCCTTGTCGTAGTATATTAGTAACAACTCTACACCGTTAACCTTACAACCATTCTCCAAATATTGTTTTCAAAAACTGTTTTGACCTTAGCTCTAGTGGTGGAGTTTTGTGTAAATGCCAAGCTTATGATAGAATACATTCTATGACTAAACGTTTATGAGAACACCCCGAAATTGAACACTTAGAATAGGGAGCATATAAGTGAATTCCTTCCCTTCTATTCTAGAGGTGTTCGGCTTCACTTTATTCTAGCATTATTACTAATTTAAATTCGTATCTTCTACGTGATTAGGAAGATACCCTTTTATTATTAATATAGTCTACTTGAGGACAAGTAGAGTTTCACTGGTACAAAAAGTTGTATTGGTCACGCCAAAAATGTGTGACCATATGCATATAGTCACACACGTTTTTTTCGATGTGTGTCACCATAGGTTCCGCCACCGTAGGTGGCATATGGTCACATTTTTGAGTTCGTGGCCTTTTCCATTGAAAAAGAGTGACCAAAACCCCGAATATGTGTGACAAATTAGGCACAAGTTTTGTTGGATTAGTCATTATCAGTGACCGTAAACACCTTATAGTCACACGAATATTTTTTTAGAGTGACTATTGTTCGTCCTTTGGCCACATAAATATATAATATATGTGACATTTGAGATGATATATTCAAGTAAATGTGTATTTTGTGTTACTATTGATAATCCAATGGCCACATGAATATACAATAAATGTGACGTTTGTGATCATTTAGTCACACAATGGGTGTTATTTTTTTGGAGTTAGTCACATACAATTTAACACAATGTGGCCAAAAGTGTTAATAAGTGTGACAATATGCTGTTTAAAATGAAGAAATGTGTATTTTGTGTGACTATTGATCATCCAATGGCTACATGAATTTTATATTTGCGTGGCCTTTTGTAATATTTAGTCACACAAATCATGTTTCTTTTGGGTATTTAGTCACATACAGTTAAGCAAACAGTGGCCAGAAGCGTTAATAAGTGTGACCATATGCTGTTTAAAATGAAGAAATGTGTATTTTGTGTGACTATTGATCATCCAATAGTCACATGAATTTTATGTTTGTGTGGCCTTTTGTAATATTTAGTCACACAATGAACTAAGCAAACAATGACCAAAGTGTTAATAAGTGTGACTATATGCATCTTTTAGTCACATTTAAAAAAATCAATATATATCAAAACAATTCAAATATATATCAAAACAAATTCAAATACAATAAAATTGGAATGTATATAACTGAACCAAATATAAAATTGGACATCCTTTTATACACCAAGGAGTCCTAGTCGGCTTACAATAGTTTCCTAAGTATCTATAATCTTCTCCATAAGCATCTAGCAACTTCGAGCGGTCTTAATCTCTGAGCAGTACCAACTTTCACTAGTAGTAGTAACTTTTGTACTAGCAGTAGTAATTACTTTTGCACATCTTCTTTGAAGTTCATGAGCAGAACTAAATCCATCTAAGCAATATTAACACAAACATGATCATCAGTAATTCAAACAACATCATAAAGACTTTTAATCCAAAACAATGAACATAATAATAAAATTTGCAGTTAAACTTACAAGTTTTTCTCCCATTGATCTAATCTCATCATCTGGATATAAAAGCCTTGAAAACGTAGGCTGCTGCATATCAACAATAACCACATCAGGATTAGAGCAGAACTAGAACATGTCAAAGCTCACAACATAACAGAACTAGATGAGCATACTGGAATAAAGTTCTTGATTAGATGCTACAAAACCTTCCTCTGTAAAAAGTATGTGGTTATATATATTGTTGACGGGTGCATCTATTTCTTGACATTTGACAAACACACTATTGCCTTGTCTTTTTTCAGGTGCATCTAGTTTGTTAGGCGCCACTAGTTCAAATATCTGCTGTTTTTGTGGTTTTGAGTCGCTTGATTTGCCATTGATTCAACTATCTGCTTTGGTGGTTTTGAGTCGCTTGATGCGCCACTGGTTCAACTATCTGCTTTGGTAGTTTTGAGTCGCTTGATGCGCCACTGGTTCAACTATCTACGCAAACACGATAGGAATAAAACGCATATCAGATCTTGTAACTTTGTCCCAACCACCCAATTAAACCTAAGGTATAGATTAAACTCTAGGAATGGTTTAAAAAGGTACAAGTAACTTTCTCCCAACCACCCAATTAAAAATGGAAAAGATAAGCTGAAAAAATCAAATAGACCAACGCTACTACTTGATTAGAAACAACTATATTTTTTGATAATCAGATCTTGGTCTATTTCCGATTTTAGGCTTTCTTACAATCGATTATGCATCTTTTATTTGTAACTTTTATTCAACCTTCCGAAGCTATATACATTTCAGATTATTTTTTTCAAACTAGAAAAAAGTAAAGATTCCAAGGTAGCATTTGCTTTTGGCCAGTTTGGTTATGGTCAATCTAGTTTTTAAATCAGTCCCCGCATAATGGGTGCTTAAAAACATTTAAAAGATGAATTCAAGGATAAAAAACCATTTCAGATGTGAATGCACTTTCAAAAATAATAAAAGATAATACCACATAAAAATGGCGGGTTGGATAACATGTCATGAAAGACATTTCGAGTTGTTTTGCAACCTGATGATGTATTAATAAATTAAGGACTAAGATATGCACCAAATAAAGATACCTGAATGCATCAGAAGTGTGTAATCAGGTATTCACAAAAATCTTGTCATTATAAGATAGCAAGGCGGTATATGAACCTTGAGATTGTTTCAAAGCTTCATTGACAGCATCATCAACCCGATTTAATATCTGCACACATTACATATAGCTTTAGTGAAATCAAAATCAAGGAGCTTGAACCACGTAGCTCAATAACCATGTAAAAGCAAAGTACCAATCAAGAACAGGGCAAGGTTGGAGTGTTCCTCGCCAGTAATTAGGATCAACCAAACCGGTGAGCTGAATACCAAGCCGGACTAGACCGCCAAACATAGTGAGCTGAATACCGAGCCGGACTGGACCGTCAAACATGTCATTGGATCGGGCCTTAGCGGTGGTCTTGGTGCGAGTGTGTTGTAGGTGCGAGCGGTGGCGTTGGTGAGGAGGGTGTTGAGGAGCTAGAAGAAGGCCAGATCTAGATTTTATGGATATTAATTGGGAACGAGTATTGAAAAACATAGACGGGTCAATGAAATATTTGGGTGGAGGGCAATTTAAATTTGGGGAAAATTTTAAGCGGGTTGGGGAAAAGTTAAAATTTGGGAAGGAGTATTCAAGCTCAAGCCTATCAAATGAAGTTAAATATTTAATGAGTTGAGCTCAACCTTATAAAAGTTTGACTCGAGTTATTGTTGAGTTTTCGAGCTTGTAAATGATATAGCATTTGTTTTTTTTATATATTTTGTATGTAAGCGTACTAAGTGTAAATAGTTAATTATAAATGTATCGAGCATGGTTGTCAGGATCCCGATCCTGATCTTACGATTTTACGATACTGCAAAGCAAAAACGATCTGGATCTTATGTAGGATCTTTGAAAGCTTAAGATCGTATAGGAACCCGATCCTGACCATAGGATCTTAGGATCTAATCCGATCCGATCTTACTTTTCTCGAACTAGCAAACTAAAAAACTACAAATTTATAAATTGTGTTTTGTAAAATTGAAAAAACAACATGTTATAATCTTCTTATACATTTCATAACCATAATTTAGGACAACATTTCTATGAAACATTTATATAATTTTGTGTTTATGTATATAATAATTTATAAATGGGTTTTATATCAAATAGGTTACCCAACTTTTCATTTTTGTGCACCTAAGTTACCTAACTTTTTTTTGTGCAAATGGGTTACTGGACTATCCTTACCGGGCAAAATAGTGCCCAACTATTTTGCACTTGTTATAACCGGTTGACATGCCACGCTGGCAGCTGTCTTTTATTTTTTAATTATACAAATAAGTTACTGAACTTTGCGAATTTGTTCACCTAAGTTACTGAACTTTGCGAATTTGTTCACCTAAGTTACTAGAGTTTTATATAAATAAGTTACTGAACTTTGTTAATTTAGGCTACCCTTATAAGTCACATAAAAAACACCCTCACTCACCAAACACCTCAACGCCACATCATAAATATATGTTTTTAAATACGTTTTGTATACAAAAATGTATACAAAAAGTATATAATAATGTATTTAAAAACATATATAAAAACGTATACAAGAATGTCTATAATAACATATAGAAAACGTATAAAAAACTAATATAAAAACGTGTATAAAAACGTTTGATAAGAACGCTTTTGTAATAACGTATATAAAAATGTATATAACATTGTTCGCAAAAACATTTTTCACAATCTTCGAAAACATAAACTGCATCAACATTGTTCGCAAAAAAACTAACGTCCAGCCGCAACGCGGCGGACCGTGGCCAGATATTTAATGAAATCCACTTAATTCGCTAAATATCTTGTAAATAAATATATATTACTCATTCTGTTAGATATAAGGATGGGATGAATATTTGAATGAGAGAAATGTAATTGCAAGAGTTTCCTTATGATTTCAAATAAACAACCAAGTTTACAATGAGACCTAAGACTAGTATTTATAGGTAAGGAGCTAGGGCAACACTCCTAGTCCTTCCCATCATGTAATTCGTGTGGGCTTAAGGCCAATGGACCACATTCTTAAGCCTTGTAAACTTAATACAAAATGTAAATGAAAGTAACTAATAACTAAGCAACCTAATATTATTACAAATGACCGAGACTTGATAAAATAGTAAAACTTTGATCCCAACAATCTCCCCCTAAGGGTCGGTCATCACGGTTGCTTGACGTCTTTGTCATTTCTTCATCTTTGACTTTCATATCTTTAGACGTCTTTCAAAATCATGAGATAAGAATTATTCATCATTCTTTGTTCTTTGTTCGTTGTTGTTGTGATAGTGATCAAGTAATGATAGTTGTCTGCCTTTCGTCACTTCCGCGTCTGTGGTGGTAGTCCGCCATTCCAGCATGCTCATACATCTTTGAATTCTGACTTATACATGCGCGTAGTCCCTTTCTTTCACTTATGATCTTTAGTCTTTATACTTTGTAGATTCTTCCTTTTGGCGTAGAATCTTTCTTTGAACTTTGTGTTGCTTTGATCTTTGAGGGAGCTTTTGATGACTTCAAGATGTATGTATGAGCATGTGGAATCCGTCGCCATGGAGATGATGTAACCCTGCATATAAACAGTTAGCAATAAAACATCCGGTACTTACAGATAAGAAATTAGAAATCGTCAACAGCATATTGTGAAGACTCCTTCTAACTCTTATCAGGGCCGTTCCCAAGTCAGATACTCCCGAAGGAGCTTACGAGACCTACTAAGTAGCTCAATGACTGGGTGAGTCACTGGGGATCACTCCACGACTGTAGATCGCTAAGAAACCACCGCAAACACTAAGCGTAACCCACAAGGAGTTACCGAAGTGACCTGCTGTCAGGGCTGTTAGATGTTGACCCTGGCAGGATTTCTATTCAATCATTGAGAAATACTTATGTAAATTCTCTCATAAACGTTCTTGGCAGATTGCTAAGATCTGCGAAGGACTCGATAATTTACAGCTGGTGTCCATTGATGTAGAACACCAGTTGTAGAAGTACTAAGTGTTCCTAAGAGATCTTTGATGTATCTCATGGCTCTAGACTCGAAAAGTGAACACTTAGGTTTCCTATGCGGAGACTAGGGAGGGGTCTCCTGCTTCAATATCAACTATCTCTAAGAGATAAGTCGATAGATTACATCGGTTCCCTGTGAGAATGAAACAAGCTCTTTTAAGAGAACTTGAGTGGTTAAGAAGGTTTAGTGCATTGCGTCACTGGGTCCATGACGACTTTATCTTCAGTACCGGCGTCACCTTAGCAACAACCAGTAGCATATGAATTGAACCCGGTGTCTGCCCTAAGGTTGAACATATGGAGGGCTATTTCTTTTTGCCCTTTTCTTTACTTTTCTTTTTAATTCTTCAACTCCTTCTTTCCCTTTCATTCTTTTCTCCTTTTATCGTATCATACCTAAGGACTTCTAATTCTAACTATTGGTGATGTCCTTGGGTAGATCCCTCCGGCTCTGGCGGATCATAGGACGGTTTTCCCTAACCTTAGTCACCTTATAACTCCATGACTATCAGACAATAGCCAAGAAACCTTTGAAAATCTCTCAAAGTGTTTGTGATTATCAAACATTTTGTTTAACACTTTGAGAGTTTTGTGTTTACTTTTGAAGGGCTCCCCCTTCACATGTGCTCATAAGTATTTTAATAAATTTGCACATGCGGGAGGAACAAGCATTTTTTGAATTGATCCACTTTCAGTGAACCTGACCGATTCGAGACACGCTTACATCACTAGTTAGACTAGCTTGAAGTTATTACCCGGCCTGGTCAAATCCATAGAAAGTTTCTCGAAACGGTACATTTCTACTAAGACAAATCCTTTTTGAGACACGCTTACGTGGCTAGTTAAAGAGTTCCATTGTCAGATTTTAGGTGACAACTAGCTCTAGTAACTAACTTGATGTTATTACCCATCGAGGACAAGTCTTTTCGAGATTACTGGGTCAATTCTGAGTCTAGCTCGCATGAGATTTGACTTTAAGCAACTTAGAACTTTCATATTTTAATCACATTCAGTTTTCTCTCCCTCAAAAATAGCATATGAGATGTTGTTTTTGATAAACTTTTGATTAAAATATGCTTTTTGAGTCTTATGGGGAGATATCAACAAGAACTTTTGTATTTCAAACGATGAGTTTTTCAAGTGCTCCCCCTCAACAAGTGAATACTCATTGAGGTGAAATACTTGTCTTTTGAGCAGAGTTATGAAAATCAGAAAATGTTTGATTAACTCTACTCAAAAGTAAGAAGCCTTCGCTCCTTATATAAGGATTGAGGCACTGATGCGTACCTCAGGGTCCTTTCATTACAAGAACGGGTTGTACACTGTTATGTGTGCACAAGCCATAATGAAAATAATTCAATCAAATGAAACAATTGATATTGAAAAGTTGAAATCCAAATGTACCAATTTAATCTTCGTCAGGAAGTAGAGCATCAAAGTTAGTGAACTTTGGTTCGGGTCTTTCGAAGAGCCTGATAGGAAATGAGGGTCTGACACCGATATAGCTTTCCAGTCATCTGATTTGTTCTCGTCTAAATAACCTTTCTTCAATCTTCAAGACAAAATTGTGAACTTGTCTTCTTGAGCTGGATTTCCATCTAGGTTGTTCCGCTTTTGCTATCTTTCGGCGATCATCATTCAACCTTTTGACAAGCCCATCATGAACGGATTTAAGTGTAACATCACAGAATTTGTGTATCTCATCGAACCTCATGAAGCTTTGTAGCCTTTTGCTGTTGATGTAAGTGAAACCAAATGCAGGTTCTTGGATGAGAGTGAACTGTGACGTTTGATAGATTCCATCAAATTTGAATTGCGGCTTCGTCAAATTGATCTTCTGTTGGTAACTTTCCACTCCAAGCTGAAGATCTTCCACTCTTTCTTGAACTATCAATCGTCGGATGAATAGAAGTAGTGATGCCATGAAGTTGTATTGAATATCTCTATCGAATCCACGCATTCTTCCTTGAAACTTTTCGAGATACATGTCTTCGATGTCATTAAGATTAAGGTCTGGAAAGTCTGCTTCGGAGAATTTGTACTTCTTTTCATCTTGTCGTTTAACCACAATCTCACGCATGAACATGTAGTTAAACCGTTTCGACTCTTGAATCTCCAAGATGGCAATGATCTTAGATTTATGCTTCACATTTTCCAATGATTTCTCTGCTAATCTGCTGGTATAACCGAGTCGACGATGTTCTGGCCAGTGTTGAATCCCGTGTAGAGCATCTCTGTCGTAAGCTACGATGGAGTTGCTGAAAACTCGAGTAGTTTCTTCAATTGCAGGAACTTCGTATCTTGCGGCTGGTACTGAGATTGTGAGTGAGGAAGCATATTTCTTCTTGGATGTCTCATGGGTGAGTCGGATGTTACGAAGATCTTTGTTGAAGAAGAAGCTGTAAGGTATCTTGGGTTTATCTGGAAATCCTTTCAAAGGTAATGGTTTAGTCCAGTCAGTGAAGTAAGGCTTTTCATGGTTTTTGGAGCTGAGGTCGATATTCACTTCAGGATTTAGCCAGTCAAATTCGCCAGACATTGCACTAGCTATATTCTGCATGTGATAATCATATTCCACTTTGTTTACAGATCTGGACTTAAGGAATTCCTGTGCATCCTTATTGATTCTTCTGAGCTCCGCCTTCGTAAGTTTTTCAATCTGAAGATCCTTCATTATGACTTGAGTAAATTGTAACGTATTACCAGGAAGGGGTTCTTCATCTTCGAGAGGAGGTTGAGCTTGTACCAATTCTGTCAACCAATCATTCTGAGGTGTGTCATCATTGTCGAGCCATGAATGACGTGTTCTCTTCTTTGATTTCTTAGACTTAGATGTAGCATCCTTGTCTTTAGCCTTGGATGGTGACGATGGTCCAGCATGAGAATCGGGAATAGGTGAGGCACGATAATCGGTGTCAGGTTGTCCTTGGTAGTCATCAGTTGGTTCCATGAAAGTTTCTTCCTCTTCAGTTGGACCATGACCGGTAGCTGAGGTGTGTTGTTGATTACCAGGAGGAGTGGAGTCCTTTTGTGGTTGTTGAGAAGATGAGGGACCGGTTCCAGACTTAGGTTTCTTGCCTTTTGAGTTCGGGTCCGGGTCGTCATCTTTCCTTGACCTCTTTAAGGTTCCAGCAGCATCTTTGCATGACTCTTTCGACAAGTAAGCCGACATAGCATCAACAAGTGCTTTTTCTTCAGGAGTCTGTGTGGTTTTGTAGGCAACTTTGTCAAAGAGTTTAGCAAGCAGGTCATCGATGGATAATTCAGGGACGGTTGGAGCTGCAGTAGAAGCTTTTGCAGTGTGAAGCGTGAATGGTGTTGTTGGCAACATTTTTCTAACGACACTTCTGATTTTGTGATCCAAGTTGTCCTTGATTGGTTCAAGAAGGTTTGCTACTTCAGGAGTGACAATCTCAACTAGATTTTCAGTAAGATAATCTTGTGTGACAGTCTTAATAAATCCTGTGTAGTCAGAGTTCAAGAACTTATCGATCAGCTGCTTTGATTCCTGGAAATCTTCAACTTGTTTGGCAAGACCGGTAACCATGTTGGTAAGTTTGTTGACTTGCTCCTGAAGATCAACTGGTTGTTTCGGTTCATTGATTGAATGCTGCTTTGATGTGGTTTCAGAAGGTGTGGGAGATGAATGCTCAGGTGATGATTCGGATGACGACTCGTTGTGAGAGCTTGAAGAAGAAGCAGGAGGGGTCGGATCCTTTGGTGGAGAGTCTTGAGGAGGTGGAGGTTGTGCTGAGGAAGTCTGCTGAGAGGATGATTTGAGAAATATGTCGGTATTGAAAGCATTCTTCTCTTCATTTTCTTTTCTTCGTCGTTCCTCTGCTTCCTCTGCTTCTCGTGCAAGAAACTCTGGAGTAATGAGGTATTCATGTTCCTGATCCGTAGCAATGTACTCTTGTCCACCAACATTCTCCTCTACATGTGCAGTCTCAGTCATAGTGATATCTCCTGTAAGATCTGTGTCTTTGACTATGTCATCAGGTTGTGAGGCTGGTTCTAAAGTAGTGGACACAGTGGGAGGAATCATTCTGCTTGTAGCTCCTTCATGTTCTGATTGATCGACAGGTGGTGGTGGTAAAGGTTGAGACATAAGTCGGCTTTCGAGTGCCGCTTTCCTTTGTTCTTTGCGAAGTTGCTTTTCTTTAGCTCGTGTGTCGACAACTATACTTTTCAGTTTGCGTTTATCGACCAACTGTTCAACGATTGGTTCATCTTCTTCATCATCATTAGGCTCATTAATAGTGATCCCTTTTCTTTTTCTAGACTCTGCTTCAAAAGTTTCAAGACTTTGTTGTATGGCGATCTCCGTTGCAGGAAATGTTTCTTCAGGTACTCTAACTCTTCTTTCAAAGTCTTGTTCTTCTTCTTCAGATTTTGTGTCGAACTCAGAATCGCTTTCAGAAGGTGGAGGTGTAGGTTCATCTTGAAGAATGTACTCAGGAATTACCTTCTTCTTTGGCTTGGTTGCAGGTTTAGGTTTGGATGTTGGTTTAGGTTTGGCGGAAGTCTTGGGTTTAGCTGATGGTTTTGTCTTGGGAGAAGCCTTAGACTTAGTCTGAGGTGAGTCAGTGGTGCTTGTAGTACTCCCAGACTTCACACTTCCTTTGCTACGAGTCTGAATAGTAGCTTCTTCCTGTACCCCATTGTAAGCATTATCATAGTATTTGTAGTTCAGACTTTTCTTGATTTTGTCATCAAGAAGATATTCGGGAAGCCTAATTCCTTTGATCTTGGTAGAGGAAGTGGTCGTCTTGATGAAGGAGGTGATGAAGTCATCCTCGAAGAGGTGCTTTGGCTCATTAGGGTCTCCCATCCTCTTGATAAATTCTGGAGTGTCTTTGCAGAAATGTTCAATGAGAAGCTTGGTGAATCTTGTGAACGGGATCATAGTCTTAACAAGTTCGGTTTGGATGTTGTAGACTATATCATTCATGATTGGAACTGCAAAGTCAATAGGTGTCAAAGTCACCATTCCCCAGAATGTTTGTAAATGCTCAAGCCTAGGATGTTCGTGACCACTTTTTCTTCCTGATATAGATCTTACAACCAACAAACAGAATGTTCTCCAGGGCTGAGGTATATTCTTTGCATTGAATCTGGGATATTTGACAAGAGGTACATCATCATCAACATCATATCCTAACTCAACAAATAAGTCAAGAAGGTCCAGTTCAGGTAGTTTTGGAGCAAATTCGTTGTCAGTTTGAGGCAGGAGAAGGACTGTACGAAGAACGTCGTGATCTACAGTGTAGACTTGTCGATCCAGGGTAACAGTGAAAGACTCATCATCCAAATTCGTCTTAGCCGTAAGCCAGAACTGATGAAGGTAAAACAGAGGAACTGAAGTAGAACAGATGAGCAGATGTTTGCATGGATGTGCAAGAAGAATATCTTTAACAATCTTGCACGAGTTCTCAGTAATTCTCAATTTGTCGAAATCAACTCGTGGATTGTTGTTGCCAATCGTAACGTTGTAGTTAGCGGGAGTGATATCATCCATGGTGAGTAATGGAAGAGCTTGCTCAGGGACATTCTCGTTGTGTTTAGCCATGTTATTGTTTCGAAGATCAAAAGCACGGATTTGTCGAATGAATTTGAGCCGTGGATATGAAAGAAAGGGTTTAAGAGGTTTTAGGAATGTTTTTGAGGTTAGTGGGAAAAAAACGAGGGGGGGGGGGGTGTTTGTTTTTGTTATTTTGGAACTTTTGAAACTTGTCACATATGGTCCCCTAACTACAATTATTACAAGATAAGTCCTAAACTTTAGAAATAAGTAAAGACACAAAGATATACTAACTTACGACACCAAATTGTGAAAAAGAAACGAGATATGAGATATCTTATGAAATCCCGAAACGACATCAAAGGTAATATGTAAGTATATCGTGTTTGAAAAATTTATAAAATTTAGGCGAGTCTCCCCCTCAACACTTGTAAAATAACAAGGTGTTGAAAGAGAGCGATATACTTACAGTTTTTTTTTTTTTTTTTTTTTTTTTTTTTTTTTTAATTGCAAATAGGGAAAATATTTTTGTGTTTTTGAGGTTTAATAGAAATAAGAAAAAAACATTTGTTTTACAAAGATAGTAAAATTGGTGATGTTTGACACTTTACTTTTGTTTTAAAACAAATCAAATGGTGTCAAACATCGCATACCAATTTGGTGAACTAGACTTGCAAACCTTGATGGGGCTAAGGGTTTTATAAGTAAGTCCGCCAATTGGTACTCAGTGCCCACAAAATATAATTCAACTGTTCCCTTCTCGACATGCTCTTTGATGAAATGATATCGGAGATCAATGTGTTTGGATTTGCAATGATGAACTGTGTTGCAGGAGATTGCAATGGCACTTTTAGAATCGCAGTAGATCGAAATCTTGTTGAATAAGTAGCCATAGTCTTTAAGTTGTGATCTCATCCAAATGACTTGAGCGCAACAAGCAGACATAGCTACGTATTCAGATTCTGTAGAT
Source organism: Artemisia argyi (assembly GCA_030686995.1). Taxonomy (NCBI): domain Eukaryota; kingdom Viridiplantae; phylum Streptophyta; class Magnoliopsida; order Asterales; family Asteraceae; genus Artemisia; species Artemisia argyi. The sequence continues at coordinate 158,873,605 of CM060697.1, read as the reverse complement.
GACAGTGATGTGCAATCCTGCTTCTTTGATTGCAAAGACACAAGTTTATCTCCAAGAAACTGTAAGCCACCTGATGTACTTTTTTGCGAGTCTAAGCATCCTGCATGGTCAGCATCTGAAAAAGCTATTAGTTCAAAACCAGAATCCTTCGGATACCAGATCCCCAAGTGGATGGTTCCCTTTATGTATCGAAGGATTCTTTTTGCCTCATTGAGGTGTTTTTCGGTTGGATTAGCCTGATAGCGAGAACACATAAAGACAGCAAATACAATATCAGGTCTACTGGATGTGAGATACATGAGGGACCCAATAATACTTCGGTATTTGGTAGGGTCAACTGGAGTCCTATGTATATCAGCATCTAGTTTAGTAGAATTGGCCATCGGTGTATTCATAGTATCACTACTTTGCATTCCATGTTTCTTTAAAATCTCAAGAGCATATTTGGACTGATTTAGAAAAATTCCACGGGGTGATTGATGACCTTGTAGTCCTAGAAAGAACGTAAGTTCACCCATCATGGACATTTCAAAATTATCTGTCATTAATTTTGCAAAATCCATTGAGTAATTGGTGTTGGATGAAGCAAAAATAATGTCATCGACATAAACTTGAACAATTAATAAGTCCATCCCGTAGGTTTTTGTAAATAGTGTTGGATCCACCGAGCCTAAAGTAAAATCATTTGCCAACAGGAATTTAGAAAGCTTGTCATACCACGCCCTGGGGGATTGCTTAAGACCATAGAGAGACTTCTTAAGCTTGTAGACATGATTGGGATGTTCTGGATCAACGAATCCTTCAGGTTGACTGACATAAACCACTTCTCGGAGTTGACCGTTCAGAAAAGCCGTTTTCACGTCCATTTGGTAAACAATCGTATTCCGATGAGCAACAAATGCTAAGAATATCCGTACAGCTTCAAGTCTAGCCATAGGAGCAAATGATTCTTCAAAATCGATACCTTCTTCTTGAGAATAACCTTTTGCTACCAAGCGTGATTTGTTGCGTATGACTGTGCCTTCTGCATCCAGTTTGTTTTTCCAGATCCATTTTAAACCAATGATGATGATGCCTTCAGGTTTTTCAACCAATTCCCATACTTCTAATCTTTGAAAGGTTTCGAATTCTTCTTGCATAGACTCAATCCAGTTTTCATAAGTCATTGCTTATTTGACATTTTTGGGTACGGTTTCACAAACTATGAGTGCATAAATGCAAGTTTCACCGTCTGTGTGAAGGCGTTGTCTTGTCATGATAGGTGCATCTGGATGGCCAATAATTTGAACTAAGGGGTGATCTCTAGTCCATTTGTGTGTCGAAGGATGAAGTTGATAAGTATCTCGCAAGTGAGCAGGACCCAAAGTACGTGTAGATGACTCAGCAATGTCGGGGACAGGTTGAGCATTTGCAAATGGATTAATGAATGGTTCTGGGTCATGCTCTGCTGGTTGTGGAACTGATAAAGGTATGGAATCTCCAGCTGAGTTTCGTGAGTTGGACCCGGTTTGTTCTGTTGTTGTAGGTGATATGACTGGAGGACCGTCTCTTCCAACAGTAGTTGTTGTTTGTTGAGGTGTATCAGGTACTTGATCTTGATCAAGATGTGCAGTGGAATTTGGTGTGGCCTCAGGTGGACGATTAACAGGCGTATCATCAAACAATGGAGCAAACAAGGTTTCCACTTCTTTACGAGAAAGTGACAATGGTTCAGCCAAAGAGACCGGAAAGTTAAGACGGTTGGTTGCGGGTCTTACGCCGTTTTGCTTAGAAGCCATCTGAGTGAGTTCATCGAAATTAGCATGAATAGTTTCTTGAATTTCCCGAGTACGACGATTCCATATCCGATAGCCTTTTGAATTTTCACAGTAACCTATGAATACTCCAATGTCAGCCTTTGCTTTAAGTTTACCTAGATCATCACGATCATTAACTAGGTAGCATAAAGCTCCGAATACATGAAAGTGACTGATGTTTGGTTTTCTTTTGTGAACAATCTGATATGGGGTTTTGTTGTGGCGTTTTGTGATCATGCAACGGTTTTGAGTGTAACAGGTGGTTGAAACAGCTTCTGCCCATAAGTAATCTGGTAATTGAGCGTTGATTAACATCGTTCGAGCAGCTTCCACTAACATTCTGTTGCGTCTTTCGACTACTCCATTCTGTTCGGGAGTGCGTGGAATAGATGTTTGATGTTCAATTCCCCCTTTCTCAAAATACGACCTTAAAGTCTGATTCTTAAATTATGTGCCATTGTCAGTTCTTACAATTCTGACTATGTTGCGTAGCTGAACTTGTATTTTGGTGAGAAAGGTGATGATCATTTGAGGAGCTTGATCTTTACTTCGAAGAAAATAAACCCAAGTCCAGCGAGAGTAATCATCAACAATTACTAATATGTAGCGTTTACCGTTGATTGTTTGAACACGCATCGGACCACACAAATCCATATGAAGCAATTGTAAGACATGATTAGTACTATGTTCAGGTTTAGAGGGAAAATGAGCACGAGTACTTTTTCCTTGTTCACAGGCTGGACATAGATGATCTTTGGTATAACGGAATCTTGGAAAGCCTTCAACTAATTTATGACGAGCGAGATCAGTCATCGTTTTGAAATTCAAATGAGAAAGGCGTTTGTGCCATAACCAGGATTTAGTCGTTTCAGCTTTGGATAGAAGACATATTGGAGATGAAGCGATCATGTCAGACATTGAAATTGTGTAAAGGTTAGTGCCACGTTTGCCAGACATTAAATCATTGCCTTGTAGATCACGAACAAAACAGGTTTTCACGCGAAATGCTACTTCTAAATCTCCATCACAAAATTGACCGACTGAAAAGAGATTGTGACCCAAGCCTTCAACATAATAAACTCTGCTAATTTCAATGTTCCCATGCATGTAGTCTCCGTAACCCATGATTAAAGCGTATTGATCATTCCCGAATCTGACAGTTCTAATAAACTTTAAGACAAAGTTTTTTAACAGTTTGAGATTGCCTGTCATATGTCAGGTGCAACCGCTATCAACAATCCAGAGAACGATCTGAACCACCTGCATCAAAAGAAGATGACAGAGATGGAACAGAAGTAAGGGTGGAACCCGATGAAATTGTGGGTTCCTGTTGGTTAGAAACACAAATATTTAACAATTTAGGAATCCATTTAAAATTTGGTTTGTATTGTAACCAACATTGCCAGTTCCAACTAGTTTTTGCTTTGTTCTTAGTGAATGCACTAGCTTTTGGCATGTTCCTAGAATTGTTGATTGCTGCTTTTGGGTTGACTACAACATCATTTGAAACAGTAGTAGGCGTTTTTCTTAAGGTAGACTTAGAGGCATTAGTGGACCTAGAAGAAGAGCTGGATCTACGTTTCTTTTTACGTTGTAAGAGAGTATAAGCTACACATTTGGTATGATCACCAGATAACACACTTTTGCGACAAAACACACAAGATGCATTAATATTCAAAACATTAGAAGGTTCAGCATTCGTTACATTAAGATTTGGATTACAATTTGCCAGATTAGAATCTAAATCAGATGCAACATGAGTTATATTCGAGTTCCTAAGGTGAGCTTCTACTTCTTGCACTTCTAGTGTTCCATTCTTACGTTGCGAAAGCCTAGTCTTTTTATTCTTCTTAACGCTTTTTGGCTTTGGGATTCTAACGCTCTTAGGGGAAACTAGACCTGTGGAAGTGGAAGAGCTAACATTAGAACTCTTAGCATGCTTACCCTTATCTGTTATGTCTATTTGAAACATTCCTGGTGCTATCACAGTGTTGTCAATAAACTTTCCGTTTTGAAGTAGCTTAATTTTCTCTTTCAAATCAATGATGATGTGTTTTTTGTCATGAATGTCAGACTCAAGTAAACCATTGCAATAACGAATGTCATCGCGGTTTTGTTGCCATTCGGCGTTTTCAATTTTTAACTCTGCAATTTCAAGTTTTAACTCCGCAATTTCATTTTTAAGAAGACGACATTTGTTTTTACGAGACTCAATTGTGGTACATAGTTGCAATTCAGTTTCAATACTTTGAGCTTGACACCAATCAATCTTTTGTTTGAGTTGACAAATTTCGTTTGAAAGATTGTTTATCACATCATCACTGTTTTGATGCAACGTTTCATATTGATGTTTCAATGTTTCATTTTGCATCTTCACCGAAACAATTTCAGCACAGTATGCGGCAAACACTTGAGCATTGCTGGAATAATAGAGTTCATTCATTAGAAAAGTATGAATATCAGCTTGAAGAAGTTGTTCCAAGAGTCGATCCGAATCTGTTTTTAAAAAACGGTTTTTGCGTTGTTGAACCAAAATTGCATTTTCATTAAGAGCGAAAATTTCTTTCATATCTTTAACTTCTTTTTGGAGTTCCTGTTCCCAACGAGTAGCACAATAACGTAAATTATGAACTAAAGGCAGGAGTTGTTTTTGAAAAATGTCTCGCTTTTCCCGCTCGTAAGCTGATTGAAAAGTAAGAATTTTAATTTGGGAATGATGTTCAATTTCGTTTTCCAAATTCTCGATGCCTTTCATGAATGTTTGAAAATAGTCTAAAACTTTACATCGTGTAGGTAATGGTGTTACATGACCAGAAGATGGTAATGGACCATTAACCTGTGCTATGGGTTTGACAGGAGCTCCATCAGAAGATGAAACATATGACTCAGTAACATACCATGATTTCTCAGTTATTTCTCTTGACGGAACAAAAGATTTTGAAATGTGAGGAGCTTTTGAGTAATCATATGGTTTGCAATATTCAACTTTACTCATTTTTGATCTACTCTTCTCTTCAAGTTCATATTCTTCCTCAGTATCATGTACAATAACACGCACAACATTATTATCCATCAATTGGTCCATACTGTACAGCTTAGGATTTGTTTTGAACGCAGTACGAAGAAAAGAGGATCTGTAGTCGCCGAGGCCAAAACCTTTGCCTGGTCTTGGTTTTAAAGAAAACTTTTGAATTGTCATTACAGATTCCCCATGTTTATAAACGATGTTTTGAAAAGCTTTAATTTGACTCTCGAGAGTGATATTATCATCAAGTAAAGAATTTTCTTTTTCTCTTTTTTGCACTTTATGTTCATAAAATTCCTGTTTGCAAGTTATCACCTCTTTTTGTGTTTTTGAAAGTTCCTGTTGGAGTTGAACAACTTGTTTTTGAAGATCATGTTTTTCATTTTCCAGTTTGGAAACCAATTTACTGTTTGACTCAACAATGTCATAAATTTGCTTTTGAAGATTTTGTTCTTTGACATATGATTCTTGAAATGACTTTTCAAAGCTTTGTTCACGATGAACGACATATTGAAAGTTTGAAAGTTGCTTTTTATAACATTCAATGTCCTTTTTCAAATTGGCATTTTCTTTCAAAACTTCAGTTTGCTCGTCCGTTATGTGATTAGAAAGAAGTGGATCATTAAGTTGTTTAGCCGTAACTGTACAGTCAGGAGCTGGATTAGAAGGAGGTTCATGTTGTTCACTGAAGGCATTTTCGTCTTGCTCAATAGGATCATCAAATGAGATGACAGTGTCATCATCAAATATAACAACTGTGTCTAATTGTTCATCCTCTTGAGAAGAGAAAAATGTTTCAGAAGGAACAACTTGCGCCTGATCTGATTCAGAAACAGATGGTGATGCATTAAATTGTATGGAGCTTGTGGTTAGGTCATTTACTTGAGACAAGCCATCAGTGGAGAACATTGGGCCTGAATCATTCAACTGATGTTCCTGCATGTTGGCCATAAGCATCACAGCTGCATTGGCTTCAAGATCTTCCATTTCATCATCGTTGTAAGCATTAGCAAAGAAACTGTTCTCATGAGCATTGAGAGTTCCTTCCTTTTCATCTTTGAGAGCCATAAGTAATGCCTGTTTGTGAAACTGACTACCTTTTCTTGGGTGAGGACATGCAGTTGCAATATGACCTTTTTCGTTGCAGTTGTAGCACCATATTGCATTCCCAGAGACTGTGTTGTTACTAGCAGCATTGTCATTACTTCGCTGAGGAGCACCTGGATTGTTTCTGAATCCCCCATTGTTGTTGACTCTTTGTCCATATCCATAATTTCCAGTATACCCACCTGAACGTCCTGAGTTACGATTCTGAATCTCAACTAGACCATCTTGAATGACAGCTTGGTTTCTTGTATTTGATGAAGAACGAAGACGGTTGTTGGTTTTGTTGGAGAATTTGCTAAAAGCACGAGCAACAAGAGCAAGTCCTTGATTCAACGTATTGATGTCATCATCATCATCTTCAATCTGATTAGAGTAATACATGCTATCATTGTGGTCATATAGAGTAAGTTGATTAGAAGCATGTTGAGAAGCAGGAGGTTGCTGGTGACTGAAATAATTCTGTTCCTGATCATAAGCATGATTAGACATCTGAGGATGTGAAGCAGGAGTTTGAGCAACGAGTGCAAAGGGATTAGAAGTAGGTGGTGATGTGTATCCTCCTCGGGCGAGTTTGTCTTTTTCAACTTCAAACTCATAGTGCTTGAGATAGTCGTACAACAATCCATATGGATCCCGGTGAAGATTCTTAGCTTGTCTCACAAATGTCACATACTTTTGCCACTCAGGACCCAGACTACTAACAAACTTTGTATTGACAGCGATTCTTGGAAGAGGTATATCATGTCTCTCTAAATCATTGACGACATTAGTGAAACGATGAAAGTAAGACTCAAGAGATTCCCCTGGTTCGATCATGATGTTAGTGTATTCCAAGTAAAGTTTAGATTCCATGTCTTCCTTGTTCAGTTGTGTGCCTTGCATCAGTAGATGGACGTGTTCCCACATAGCTTTAGCAGTTGTTTGAGCATCAACACTTCTGAATATGATGTTTGGTATTCCTTGAAGTATGTTAGACATAGCATACTCATCTGCTTCACGATGGTGATTTTGTTCAGCAGTAAGTTGAGACTCAGGAACACGTACAGCAGTTGGGGCTACTGGAGGATCAGCCTGTGGGTCACCGCCAACGTAGTTAACAGGCCAAGGAAATGGTCCTTCAAGGATAACTTGTTTCATGTACTTACCATTGGGTTTTTTGAGTTCAATAAACCTTAAGAATCGACTTGCCCATTGAACATAATTACCCGGTGTTAGCATTGGTGGGGTGTCAGGAGAGCCTGCTTCGTGTCTGGATTGTTGAGTTGAAATGACTTCACACATCCTATCAAACCAGTGAGTAGGTTTTGGTGGAAGTTGGCTTTGTTGTTGTGACATCGGATAATATTGTTGTATCGGAACCATTTGTTGCATGAAGTTATGTTGTTGGGAGTAAACCGGTTGATGATAATATTGTGGTGATTGTTGATACTGTTGCTGTTGCTGATGTTGCTGATGATACTGTTGATACTGATGTTGCTGAGGATTGTTAAAGTAGTACGGTGGTTGAGACATTATGAAACACTTGTGTGAAAAGATGGATCTTGTAGAAGGTATAGGTTTGCCAAATCTCGAAATTTTTGCCCAATTATATGATTGCGAAACTTGTAACTTAGGGGATTGCGAAACTTTACTCTTTCAGTGATTTCGAAATTGGAGCTAAAGGGATTGCGAAATTGATAACTTTAAAAGATTTCGAAAAATTAAGAGATTTCGAAATAAAGTTTTTCGAAACTAAGTGTAATTTCGAGAACTAAAAAAGTTTTTCGAAAACCTTGTGATTTCGAAAATATACAATTTCGAAAACATAAACACACTTTCAAAATTATACAATTTCGAAAGTAAACCAAAAGTCGAAGTACTTTTCTTCCTTATACAAGAGAGAAAAGACTGAGTTCACGATCCGTAAGTCGAAAGAAAGCAAAATCACGCGATCTCGAAACTATGGCAGTGAGGGATGTCAAAAGTTGGGCAGATTTTTGTTTTCAAAGAAAGCTTGCCAAAAACACGTTTTTATTAAAAAAAATTCTTGTACTTCTATGTATAAAATAATAAGATCTTTAAGAAAGTTGAAAACTTTATAAACTTATCAAAAATGAAAATGATTGCGAAATCAAGTACAAAGAACCTTAAATCAATTTTTTAATAAAAGTTTAAAACTTTTTGTTTGTTTTGATTTGTAGAGCAAGTTTGTAAGCAAAGATGTGCTAAAAACCAAGAAACAAACAAGGAAGTACAAAAAATTTAACTAGAATCGATTGAGAAAAAACAAGTTTAAGATGGAATTCAATGAAAACAACAAAACTACACCTTCATATGGCGAATGATACCACTTGTTAGGTCACCATATTGATTTCACACAAACAAGAATGAGATAGATATAAGGATGGGATGAATATTTGAATGAGAGAAATGTAATTGCAAGAGTTTCCTTATGATTTCAAATAAACAACCAAGTTTACAATGAGACCTAAGACTAGTATTTATAGGTAAGGAGCTAGGGCAACACTCCTAGTCCTTCCCATCATGTAATTCGTGTGGGCTTAAGGCCCATGGACCACATTCTTAAGCCTTGTAAACTTAATAAAAAATATAAATGAAAGTAACTAATAACTAAGCAACCTAATATTATTACAAATGACCGAGACTTGATAAAATAGTAAAACTTTGATCCCAACACATTCGATTACTAAACTACACAACTTTGTTAATTTATGCTACCCTTATGAGTCACATAAAAAACACCCTCACTAACCAAACATCTCAACGTTTTATACACACTTTTATACACATTATTATATACTTTTTATGTACGTCTTTATAAACGTGTATAAAAATGTTTGATAAGAACGTTTTTGTACCAACGCCTAGCCGCAACGCGGCGGACCAGCGCACAACTCATTTTATTAACACAACGCTTGTAGATTTTTCTTGTAAATAAATATATATTAGTAACCCCAAAAAAAAAAAAAAAAAAAAAAAAAAAAACAACTTCAGTAACTTAGACGAACAATATCGCAAAGTTGAGTAACTTATTTGAACATAAAGCTGACGTGGACAAAGTAATAACTCAATATCCCGGTTACCAGTCATTGGGGTAACTTAGGTGCAAAAAACGCAAAGTTGGGTAACCTAAATGTCAAACCCATATAGTCCAGTAACCCATTTGAACAAAAAATAAGTTGGGTAACTTAGGTGCACAAAAACGCAAAGTTGAGTAACCTATTTGATATAAAACCCTTTATAAATTTGTATAATATTACAAATGATACTTAAAAAATGCATTATGGTAGGATCTTAAGATCCCGATCCGATCTTACGATCTCGATCTTGCAAAGACAAAATCGATCCTAAGTAGGATATGATCCCGATCTTGAAAACCTTGGTATTGAGATTTTCGAGCCGAAGGTGAACCGAATTTGATTATTATATTTCAATTTTAATTTGTGTAAGAGACACACCTTTACAAATAAACCGAGCTTTTTGAGTGATCAAGCTCAAACCGAGTTCAAACTTTCTCGATCCCGGATAACATGATCGGGAGGTCCTTGCATACTTGCTTCTTATTAGTGTTTGTGACAAACGGTATACACCTACCAAGCCGGTGTAACCCATGCATGATAACTTTAAATACAATTCATATAACATTCAATTCACACCATATATAACTATACTATACACCTACCAAGCCGGTGCAACCCATGCATGACCGGTGATAATGGCTAATTCACATGGGTCATGGGTCATATGCATTAGGTTATCACTGGTCACATTCAATAATGGGTATTTGACATCATATGGGTCATATGCATTAGGTTATCACTGGTCACATCCATGACTGTTGATCATTGGGTAATTAACATGGGTAACGGGTCATGTGCATTAATATTGGGTTGTAGCGACATGTCATATATGTTATCGACAAATACATGATTGGTGATCGACAATGGGTAATTAACATGGGCCATGGGTCATGTGCATTGGATTTTGTTAAATAAGACAAATACTATACAACATTTTATACGTTTTGTATTTTTTTTTTATGTTTTAATCCGTTTGTAACGTTTTTCGTCCCTTTTTTACCGTTTTCAATCAATTTTGATCGATGTCGCTAGTTTTCGACCGACGTTGACAATTTTCGACAGATTTAGACCATTTTAGTCCGATTGCGACCCTTTTCGACCGATTTCATCCATTTTGAATGTTTTCGGCAATTTTCGCTCGTTTTCATATGTTCTAAGCTTTTCTGAATGTTTTCCTCTGTATTAAAACGTTATAAAACGTTTATTACATTTTCGTACATTTTTGTACGATTTTTTCATTTCCATACGTCCTTCTCCTTTTTATTCGGGTGATTCGGGTCAACCCGAGTAACCCAAATACTAAATAGGGTCCCGTATCAGGTTGTAAATATTTGGCTAACTCGGGTACGGAGTCGGCCCGATTGACCCGAATAAGGATTAATGGCCGTCAATTTTTGATCTTCTGTTATACATACGGCTAATGATTTGCACACTCAAAAAAGTTATTTGCACACTCAATGTACAAGCAGTTGAAGCAGAGTGTTTAATACTATACAAGTATTTAATGCACAGATGGAGTGTCCCAATCAATTTATAAAGTGTGCAAATCAATTCCTTTTCACATAAACCCTAATTCCTAATTTAACACACTCTAAAAAATCATAACAAATCCCAAATCAAAATCAAACTAACTCATGTCGTCTTATCTTTGTGAAGATTACTGCAAATGTGACAGGCCAGCAATGGTGGTAACATCTTGGACACCATCCAACCCTGCTCGACGTTTCATTTGCTACCAAAATCAATGGGTAAGTTATCAGATACGTTTGGTTTAAAGATTATTAAGTTTAATGTTTAATATACTACGTTTTTTTTTTTATTTTAGAAATCAGGTACGAAGAAATGTGAACAATTTGATTGGTATGATCCAGAGGAGGAATGTGATTGGTACAAGATGCATTTATTTGAGATGTATAGCAAACTGAGTCCAAACAAAGGCGTGAGGTTCAAATTGAAGTTAATCGTCAAAGAAGGATTGAAGAATTGGAGGCAGAGTTGACAAATGCCTTAAAGAAAGTCAGTTTTTGGAAGTCAACACTTTGTGTTTTTGCAGTTGGGGTTTCTTTGGTACTTGCACTGAAGTAGTATAGTGTTTATGGCTAGATTGTATGGTTTGTAGTGGCTCACGTACCCCATCTTTATGGTGAATGTTTAAGTGTTTGCTTGTAAATTTAACTGATCTTGATCTTTTGGCTACTCGATATCTTTTGGCAGTAATTACCCAAAATGGCACAATTTAACTATTTTGTTTGACCTTATGCAAATGAATATACAGGCACAAAACTACCAAAAATTACGCAAAGTGACAATCATGATTGGCTATTAGTTATCTTTTGATAGTAATTACCCGGAATTGCCCAAATTCACTTGGAGACTCTTTGACTTTTGCAAATGACAATCAAGTTTGACAATCTTTGTTTGACTTTTAACAAAGCATCATAATATAGTAATCGATAACTTGATTAACAAAGAAACATAACATAAGTTTTCTTTGAACACAAAAACATTAAACTTCAAAGAAACATAACATAAGCTTTTTTCGAGTCACGGTCAAACATTTATTCCCTCGGGTCAAAACCCGATCCCAAATCATTGTTGGAAATATTGAGTTTGGAAGTTTATTATTCATAAAGCATGAGATACAAGTAGTTATTGCATCAACTCATTGTACTTGGTAAGTCAAGACTTGGTAAAAGGAAAGTGGAGACTTTTGCGTACCACACTCAATTCCTTATCTTTAAGAACAGTTTTAAAATATCTTCAATTCACAGTATGATTTAGGCGCCTTTGGTTGATCCCTTTTCCCACCAAAAGTCTTGGGAACCGTTCATATACCTCTCCAGCCTATTTATACCTCTCTATTGTATATATACCAAATAACACACACAAACACATATTCACTTTCAAAGAAAACTTCAACAATGGCAGCAAATGGTAACTTTCAAAATGATGCAGAAGAGTACGAGTGGGTATTAAACAACAGTTTGCTATGGGACGCAATGTTTAATCATTTCGGGTATGATCCCGTTTACGAATATGGGTCGTATAGGCAGGTAGATACGTGGATGAGGTCAATAATTTTGAAATGGCTGTATAGACAAGACTTTTACTGGGATGAGCATTGGGGACTAAATGATGTGGAGGTGTAGGAAGAAGATGAAGAGGATGTGGAGGATCAACAGGATGCGCAGCAAAATGTGGTGGAGCAGCAAAATGAAGAGGATGCGCAGCAAAATGTGGTGGAGCAGCAAAATGAAGAGGATCAACAACAAAATGTGATGGAGCATGAAAATGTGGTGGAGCATCAAAACCAAGGGGGTCAACAAGATGGGTTTGCATTTGCAGACCCGTTAAATCTGGAAAACAGGATTACCGATCTTGAAATTAAGTTTCAATATCTCCTGGAAAGGAAAAGGATGCAACGCATGGAGTAGAGCGCTCTGGTTTTAACAAGTTGGTGTGAAATGGAGTGAAGTAATTTTTAATGATGTTGTTTTTATGTTTCTAGTATCTTTAGTATTTAGGTAGGATAATTAATTATATTTATGTTTGCACCTTTTATGAATGGTTGTATCTTTTAAAAAATATCAATGAAAATTTTGAGACCTTGTATGGTTGCTTGTGATGTAAAACTGTCAAAGGTGTGTTTGGTTTCTTGGATAAAGCAGTATGTCAAATTGTTAAAATCCAGAAATGATGTGTTAATGTTGCTAGTTATAAATAGTATTGCTAAGTGTAATTGATGATGTGATTATTGTGATTCGGGTAATGAGTTAGGTTTTGTGTTTTTGGGACTAATATTTTGCAGGATAAGCTGAGAAAAGTGTTGGAGTCCTGAAAAATAAGTCGTTTCGAGTGGAAACTGACTTAGTGTTGCTAGGCATATTTTAGTGCTGCTAAGCCTAACATAGTCCGGCTAAGGGTTGTTCTGCTATTTTTTAGAGTGCAGGGTACTGTTTTAGAAATATGATCGGTTAAGGGTTTGTACACTTCAATCATTCACAGTTTCACACAAATGTTTTTATCCGATCAAAACTCTATCAAACATAAAACCACTGCTTGATTTTATCAATTAATCACAATTCCCTGCAAAACCCTACACAAATTTTCAAATTTCACAATGTCGACTCTGTCTTTTTCCAACAAGCATAACATGATTGCATTCTTGCAAAAGCCCACCAAGGAGAATGAAGAGTTCACTGAAGTTGTTGATTTTCTTAATGCTACTCATATTAGGTATGCATTAACAGTTAACCCAACTGTATATGTTTCCAACATCAAACAGTTTTGGGCTACCGCAAAGGTCAAAACTATTGATGAGGAAGTACAGATTCATGCCCGTGTGGATGGGCAGAAGATTATTATTACAGAGGCATCTGTTAGAGAAGTTCTTCATCTATGAGATGTTAATGGAATTGAGAATCTTCCAGACTCCACAATTTTTGAAAACCTTCAAGAGATGGGGTATGTAAGAAAAAAATGATTCTTAGAAATTTAATAAAGGTGGCTTTCCCCCACAGTGGAAATTCTTAATTCACACTTTGTTACAGTGTCTTAGCCCAAACTACTGGTTGGAATGAGTTTAGTAGTAACATTGCTTCTGCCCTTATATGTTTGGCAAAAAATAAAGAAAAATTCAATTTTTCAAAACTAATTTTTGATCATGTGGTTAAAGCCTTGGATAATTCTTCAAACCAACATTACTTATATCCAAGATTTTTACAACTTCTTATGGACACACAGTTTACAAATAAGAAAGTTCATGACAAGGTTTATCCTATTCACTCTCATATTAAAAAGGTCTTTTCTAACATGAAGAGAAAGGGTAAGGACTTTCCTATCATAGTTAAACCATTGTTTCAAGCAATGTTGGAACTAGGTCAACATAAGAAGGGTGAAGGTTCAAGAACTTATAATGAATCAAGTTCCAATGGAACTGACTCAGGTGAAGGAAACCGCAGGTGCCAAGAAACCAAGGGGGACAATGCAAGTGATGAGGATAAAAGTGGTGAAGAAGAGATGTAACTTGTTAAAGAATTGATGGTTAAATATACCAAACTTAAAGAAGAGGTTCTTAGCCTACAACAAATCACAGATACTCAGGGGGATGTAATTACAGGTTTGAAGCTGAGGGTTAAGCAATTGGGAGGTCAAAAGGGGTCAAGAACCAGGTCATTCAAAAGACTGAAAAAAATGGGCACAAGACAAAGGATTAGTTCATCTGAAAGCATAAGTTTGGGGGAGGATGATCCCAAACAGGGGAGGAATGAAACCAAGGATTTAAGGGAAGCTATGGAAAATTTTGATAGTGCTACTGCTGGTGATGACATTGGTGTGGATATGGATGTGGATTCTGGTGAGAATGATGATGAGTATATGGTTGCTGATAATCAAGGTAATGAGGTTGTTATGGAAGCAGCAATCTAAGGCATGGGAGATTCTACTGCTGGTGCAAGTGCAGAAATGGCTAAGGAGGATACTACTGCTGAGGAAAATGATCCTATTGCTAGTGATGATGATGAAACTTTGGCCGAAGCAATGATTCAATTGAAGACACGATTTAAACAAAAAGTGCCATAATCACCACTACTAATAGAACAATCACAACCACCACCACAACAACCAAGAGTACCTGTCAAAGGTGTTGGGAATTATACTAACAGTTACCACGGCTAAGTGAAGATGTTACAACTGCTGAAGATTGTACTTGCAGTGGAAACACATTACCACTGCAAGAACATATATTACCACTGCTGATTAAATAACTGTTAGGAAACGTGTTTAGATAAATATAGAATAGATCTTGTGTATATCTTATTCTATTAGCATTATACTTATCTTGTAGAAGAGGACTCCTTGTGTTATAAAAGGAGATCCTAGGTTAAAGGTTAGATATACGTTTCTAGAGCTTCAAGGTGTAACCCTAGTGATATCAAGATCACTCGTATTATTATCATTAATAATATTGGAGCTAATCGTTTGTTTACATATATTGTTCTTACTCATAAACAACTGTCTTACTCACAATCAAACTTCTAAGTGTTACTAAGTAGATTCCGCATACTTAGTAATATAACTCAAAGTATCAATCTAACACAGTTTAAGGTGTTTAGATCCATCAAAAGGTGTGGTGATTATAGAACCAACTCAATAAATCAGGAAGAGTGTACAAGAGCCAAGTTATAAGGGCAAAGGCAAAGGTATTATGGTTGAAGAACCTAAGCATGATCCTTTAAAGGATCTTCCTTTTGTATACTGGCCCAAACACAAGAAACTTGATGTAGATGGAGCTGCTGCAAGAAAATTGGCTGCTTCGTTTGCAGAGGAGAATCAGATGGTACTTGAACAAAGAAGGAAACATGCTGAAGCTGAGACCAAAACAAAAGCACTCTTGGATTCTTGGGATGAAGAAAGGATTAAAGGTGATGTTGATATTGCACTGATGAAACAAATAAAATAAGACATGCAAGAGTACACTCAAGAACAAAAAGATGAATGGAAGAGGAATTATGAAGCTGAGAGGAAGAAATTTTATCTCAATCAAAGAAAGAAGAGAAAAGTGCTCAGTCGTTCAACAGTTAAGCAAAAGAGGAAGTACTATGAGCACTATCTAAACAATACGAAGGGTTGGAAGCTTGTTCAATTAAAGCGATACTCAGATGATGAGATCTTCAAAATGTATGAAAGAGCTAAAAACTCAATGTAACTAATATATATCAATGTTAATGATAACTGACTTCACATTTTGCTATAAATAATAGTCACATGAATATTTCACAATGTGACTATTTTGAATGTATTGGTCACATATAATACCCTTATAATGTGGCCATAAACATCATTTAGATACACATTTCTGATATGGTGTGACTATTGTAAAGCCTATAGTTACAATGTGAATTCACATATGATGTGACTATTGTAAAGCCTATAGTTACAATGTGACTTACTTTTCCGTTGTCACACATTTCAAACGCTATGTGGCTAAATATTCAGCAAAGAATAGCAGTCACATTTAAATAATGTGTGACAAACTTGACTATATAATTTAGCCACATACACAATTACCTCATGTGACCATATATGGATTTTGGTCACACTATTCAATTGTGTGAGATATATTTGTCACATATGTATATATATAGTGTGACTAATGTCTTAAACTCATTTGTATCTAGACTAAATATTCCAAATTTTTTTTCCAGTTACCTCTAGTCACATAAATATTCAAATGTGTGACAATAGAATTTCAAAATGGTCACACAAGTTGGATCAAGTGTGGCTGTTTATTTTATTCTAGTACATTTAGTCACGTATAAATGTTACAGTGTGACATTTCAAAATCGACCATGCGTGACCAATAGAACTTTTTGTACTAGTGTTTAAGTGGGGGGATATTTGATAACATCAAATATGTCCATGATTCTTAATGTCAATTTCCCCCGTTATGTCATCATTATACGATTAAGTACATTCATTTATGCTCTTATTCGTTTATATTTCATTTTAGGACAAGAGAAGAGCAAATGAGCGTTTATGATGATTAATTGGCGTTGCCCCACTGAAGATTGGAATTTACCCTCAAAGTTATGATGAAGATACAAAGACTACGGTCTAGTCGATTGGACTACACCGCTAGATGATTAATACCTCTATTTGAAGGGGACTACGCCGTAGCATTTAACGAGCTATGGCACAGTAGTGATCAGTACCAAGCTACGCCGTAGTTAGTAATTGGACTACGATGTAATAATGAAAATAAGTGCTCTACACCCGTAACAAGTCATTGAGTTACACTGTAGTTAGTAATTGGACTACGGCGTAATGATGAAGACTACGACATAGCATTCCAACAAGCTACGCCGTAGAGGTTATGAACGAAGACTACGACGTAGTCCTACAATACAGCTACGCCGTAGCCCAGACGGGCATTATAAATACCAAAGGAAATCCGTTCATTAAACACACTCCCCTTTCCAAAACCTTCACTAGGGTATAGGGAGAACGACCCGGAAGAAGAATGAGGTCAAATAAAACCAGAGATAGCGTCTAATTAGACTAGGAGCATCCTATTCTAATCCATGTTTGAATTCTATTATGTTTTACATTCCATGAATTCTTTCTATTAAGAGTTGGTTTAGCTTATAATTTATATTTATCTATGTAGAAGTTTTCTTTGCTTGTTTGTAAACCTTTCGTTACGGTAGTATTGAAGTTTGGTAGTATCTATTAGTCTAGGTGAATTAACCCTAGGACCCTAGACGAGTAGGTTGCGGGGATTGGTAAGAATTGGCCGTAGTACTATTTTTACTTGTGTGCGAATTAACCATAGGACCACCTACCAATTGGATATGCTTAAGAAGTTAGAGAGAATCTAAGATCCGACCATGTCGGATTCAACTAGAACAAGCCTATTAAACATGGTACATAATGACTCTTGCATCTTCGTAGGTGCAAGATAGGGCGGACGATTTGACCATTTGACTCTTGTCAACTTCCACCCACTACGTAGAATCTTAGAATATGAATGTTGCTAAACTTTAACATCTTTATGACCTATCCCTAGCTATCTTACCTTTATTTCTGTTGATATAAATAATTATTAAAGACGTATTCATAATCACAAAATGTAAACTAAATTAATTCAAAGATTATGATGTAAACAAACAATTAGTGGTAAATATTTATTTCTACAACTAAATCACTTAAGGTATGTATAAACAAAGTGACTAATGCATTACATGATCAAAGGAGCATTTTCTTAAACACAAGACATTTTATAAAATGACATAAACATTTTATATCTTTTAGAAAATCATTTTTGGTATTAAATAAAATTGTTTAATTAAACCATAAATATATGATTTCAAATTTCCAACCAAAAGGGCAAATTTTCTTCAGAAAAACCTTTCCCAGAAAAGGACAAAAATACCCAACGGATATAGTGGGCAGCCCCCTTAATTTACTAGGCTACCCCCTTAATTATTAAGGGGACCGACCACCCAATTAAGGGGACCTGCCACGCTCCTGCACAATATTTTTATCGCTATAAATACTAGACTTTCTCTGGAATTTTTCCTACCTTTTGCACTCCAAATTTTCTGATCCAAATTTCTCTTTCTTTCTTTTCAAACCCATTGATCATATAATCATAAGTTTTTGTTTCCTAGTGATCCAAAGCTTCATCCACACAAGTGCAAAAGAAGAACACTCCTTCAACATCTATACAAAGTAGTAGTGTTGTGATTAGTTAGTATCATCTTGTAGTAGTGCTAGATTATTTGTAAAGTGTTGTGTGCTTAAGTAGATTGTAGATATTAGTTGTGTTGGAAAGAAGTATTGTAAAAGTTGTGAATAAGTTGTGCAAAGAAGAAGGTGTGAAGAAGACGTGAAGAAGTTGTGAAGCTATCGTGAAGAAGTTGTGAAGTTGTGAATAATTCATGAGATTAGTTCTAGCTAGGATTAGAACTTGACATTTAGCTTAGTGTCGTTAATCGGTGTAAGCCAAGGTGTGTAAGGTTTCTCTGCCAAAAGGATTTTTTTGACATAGTGAAGAAAACTCTCGAGTGTGGCACTCGAGGAGTGGAGTAGGGCAAGGAAGGTGTCCTTGTAGCCAAACCACTATGAATTCTCGTGTTGTGGTTTGATCTTTCCATCTCTATCTTTCATTTCTTTTCATTACTTTATTTACACTATTAGATTATACTAGTTTATATTTGCTCATATTTGTTAACAATTTAATTCACATAAGATCGAATCAAAGTTTTAATAAGCAACAAAAGTTTTTTGAAAATAAACACAAAAAGACGTAAAACTATTTAACCCTCCTTCTAGTTTTCCACAATTGGTATTAGAGCCACGTCAAGCTAGATATTTAAAATATATTGTATTTTAAAACTTGTAACGATCTATGGAATCTGAAAAATATTTAGAAGGGCAATCTATGCAAAGACCACCACTATTTGAAAGTGATGGATTTTTATATTGGAAAAATCGATTCGAAACTTATGTGAAATCAAAAGATCTAGATCTTTGGCATGTTATTACTAATGGTGATTTTTTACCTATTCAAAATAATCCCGAAACAAAGAAAGATGAAATCATACATTTTGAAAAACAAAACGACGATTTAAAAAGAGAACTTGCTAAAACTAATGAAGCAAAAATGGTTATTTACAACGCGTTACCACGTAAAGAATACGAAAGGATCTTTATGTGTGAAACCGCAAAAGAAATTTGGAACTCTTTACTAATAACTCACCAAGGCAATAGTCAAGTCAAAGATAACAAAATAGATCTACTTGTTCAACAATATGAGCAATTTACGATTCCGGAAGAGGAATCAATTGATAATGCTTTTGCTAGGTTTAACACTATCATCACAAGTTTAAAAGCACCTGATGAGAATTTTTCTAGTAAGAATTTTGTAAGGAAATTTCTTAGGGCTCTTCATCCAAAATGGCAAGCTAAAGTGACGGCTATTGAAGAATCAAAGAATTTGTCAACTTTACAACTTGATGAATTAATTGGGAACTTAAAAGTCTACGAAGTAATAATAAAGAAGGACTCCGAAATGGTCAAAGAAAAACGAGAGCAAAGCAAGTCAATTGCCTTGAAAGCTAGAAAGGAATCTAGTGACGAAGATAACTCATCTTCCGAAAGTGATGACGAAGAATATGCCATGGCCGTAAGAGACTTCAAAGAATTCGTCAAAAGGCGAAAAAGATTCGTTAGACAACCACATGATGAAAAGAAAGCATCTCAAAAGAATAAAGATGACAAGAATAGCAAGAATGAAAGGAAGTTCTTCAAGTGTGGTAATCCAAATCCTCTCATTGAAAAATGTCCAATGATGTCAAGAGATCAAAATCAAAGGGCATTTGTTGGAGGAGCTTGGAGTGATAGCGATGAAGATGAGAAAGAAATGACAAAGGAGGAGAAGTGCCTTATGGCTAAGACATCAAGCGAGGTACGTTCTGAAACCGAATACTTTAGTGATGAGAATCTATCATTAGATGAAAAAGATTTAGATAGTGAGTATAATAGACTATGCAAACTAGGACAAAAAGTAATGACTAAAAACAAATCACTAAAATGCACAAACAACGAATTAGAAAATGAAATACTAGAACTAAAAATTAAAATACTTAAATTAGAAAAAGGTAAAGAAATTTTTGAAAAATGTAAATCATGTCAAGAGCTTAAAAGTGAAAGCGAAATACTTAGGGAAGAAATTTGCAAACTTGACAAATTTGAAAATAGCAGTAACTCACTTAAGAAAATAATAAGCATTCAAAGAATATCCGGAGACAAAACCGGCTTAGGATTTTACCCAACCGAAGCTTCAACTAGTGAAACAAAAAATGTTAAGTTTGAAAGTGAACCTAGTAAACTAAAACCTTTAGAATCAAATCCCAAATACATACTCATAAATGATAAGAAAATATCTCTTGCTAGTAATAACGAAATAAAAACTTTTTATAAACCATCTTTAAGAACCGAAGTAGGATCCTCTAAATCTAAAACAAGATCTAAAACTCCGCGAACTAGAAAGCCAAATAACTCTTATCCTAGATCTAAAGCACCTCAACTAAGAAGAAACCAAAATAGACAAAACTACAATAACACTAGTAATCAAATGTGGAACTATCAACCAAGTTACAACCCTTGGGGAATACTACCACCTTTCATGCATCCTAGCCAAATATTAAACATGTTTGGACCAAACAACTTTGGACCAAAGAGGCAATGGGGACCAAATAGCTAGATCAATACTCCTCAAAGAGGCTTGGAAGTTCTATCATCTTAGACTTTATAAAGTCTACAAATCATATTGAAGATAATGAAGAATGTGACAACTGGCAAATTAGGGAGTTATTTTGAAAACCCGCATTACATTAAAGTTCGTTTATAAATTATATTTGGAATTTTATTCGTAACGAACTTGAAAAACCAATATTTTGGTTGATTATATCTAAAACTTTTATGGAATCAAATTTGGTTTATCGATATGATGAGAATTTATTTCGAGATTCTAGTGGCACTCCGTTGACTCCGGCACTAGGATAACCTAACAGAAATTTTATGTCTTGAGTTTACGGGCTCGACTATATATATTTAGTTATTTAACGTATCGTGAGATTTTTATTAATTTGGAACGAGCTCGGTTTGAGTATGTCGAGATATTTTGAAAAGTTAAGGGTTTTGGTCCGTGTAATTTACACCTAGCCACCGTACCCTAAATATACTAACCCCATTATTATTATTATTCTTATTAATATTGTTACAAAAGAAAGAAATAAAAAGATTACAAAAATCATCCTTGGTGCCTTTCCTGGTTCACACAAACATACCCACACCCTCATCTCTCTCTCTCTTAATATCACTTCATATTCATCTCAAACCCTAGCATCCACAGCCGCCGCCCCTGCTGCTACATCACCGCCACTCCCACGCTTACACCACCACCACCATCTTAACCCTCTCTTCATCCTCTTTCTTTTGGTGTATACCACGCGCGCCCAAACATCCATATCATCCCGATTGATGAACCACCGCCGCCATACACACCACCAATACCACTAATATTACTTGATTTCTCAGAGATTCGCGGGTTTGGAACTTTAAAAAGGTAGGTTACATCGTTGTGAACCTCGTATGCCACGATGTGGGTTTAAATCCGTGTAATCATGGACTATCTTAATGGGTTTTGGAATAAAAATGATGGGGAAACTATGGTTTTGATAAATAAATCCGTTTGGTATCCGGGTTTCTTGCTCTTGGTGGTTGTCGAGGTGAAACCGAGAGCTCCAAGCTCTCGGCTTGTGTTTCTCTTTAAGTTTTGTGTGGGATTTTAATTCTTGGTCTTGTGTTTTTGTCATCGAGGGAACTGGTGATGTATTTCTAAGATATGGTTGATTTTCGGCCAAGGAATTATAAGATGTTGAGGTTGTTTGGTTTTGACTCGATTGAGTCGTGTTTTTGGCCTGGTTGTTGTTGGTTTATGTCGCGATCCAAGAAGGCCTTTTTGGCAGATTTTCAGTTGCTCATTTGAGCTTGTTGGGAGACCTCGTGGTCTTGGTTTCGAGTCTCTTGTGACTCATGTGTTTAGCCGAGACCCAAGTGGGTTGCAAGGCTCGGGTTTGGCTTGGTAAACCAACCCGGAACTAGCCTATTTTGATGTTTTTCCTTGATATGGTTTATATATGTCATTTGTATTATTGTAATGATATTTTGATTGGTTGAATACTTTGGTTTGTTCGAGACCATTGTGGTCTCGACAATGGGTATATTGTGATTATTGTGAAGTGTTGTCGATAAAGTGGTATGGGGACCGACTGTGAGACGGTCAAACTAGTGTGACGGAGATAGGTTAGTCGGGTGCCGTAGTCGGACCCTATTGTTGTAGCACGTGTTTTGAGTATTGTTGGACGGAGATTGATTACTTGATTTTGACTTGATTATTATTTCTATTTTGACTTGGACAATGAGCCGAGAGTGATGACTCGGACATGTGACCATTTCGTATGACTCGATAAATATTTATAATTAACGCAAATAATAAAACTCGTAATAATATTATTGGTAATATAAACGTTTATATAAATATATAGACGTGAATAACGTATATATAAGTATATAAATGCGTATATTAATAATAACAGGATCACGAGTAATATTATAAAAATAACGTGACTATAAATATTATACTATGAGAGTAGTGTAATATTATTGGGAACGTTATTATGATTAAATATTATGAATAACAAGGAAATCTTGACGTTGAATAAATATTAAATAAAATAATCTCTTTTAAATAATTAAGGAAAACTATCGAGTTATGCGGGGTCGTGGTCACTTGAGTTCAAGCGGATTATTATTTGTGACGTTTGTGTTGTCACGGATATATGACGATTAATACATTCACTTTCAATAACTACGTAACTTATTTAATCGACGGGTTAAATAAGAGCTAATTAGTTATTTAAATTGAGTATATTAATGGGCATCGTATCCTACGACGCCCATAGGTTGTGGTATGTGTACGAGAATAATAAATTACTAAGTATCCCGTGAGGTTGCCAAATTGACGAATTTGGTAAGTTTAACGGCCTAATTAGAGAATTTATTAAACTTTGATATATACCATATAGTACTTTATGTGCAATGTGTGACCTAGGATTCGGGTATAATCTTAGAATGGTATATTAAGTAAATAAATATGGGGGATTACCAAATCGATGGATTTGATAAACTTCGATGATTATTTAAATGATATATTAGGCTAATATTAGACCTATAGATTGTTTTATCATCCTTTTCGTTGTGACTTCTTGGTTTGAGTTGTGTCGACCCACCACCCGTATGGATACCAAACGCCAAACTCCAAACTAATACGAAATGGATTTTCGGAAATAAAACGGATTCTCGTCCGGGTTTGGGAATATTTTGAATTTGAGGAAATGATTTCTGAACGAGTTAATATTGTTAGGTCGTGCCGAGTCCGTAGTTGCCGTCTTTTGAGTTATTATACGTCTTACCTCTATCGATTTCTTATTGCTGATTTCTGGACTTGAGGTGAGTCATAGCCCCACTTTTTCTTGAACTATGTATTCAATACTTGGGGTGAGAAACGTGCAAATTATTTTACGTGGACTATTATCGCTTTTATATTCTTTCTAAACTTGCTATGCGTATGGACTAGGATATATTGTCAGCTTTAGTCACACCTGTTGTGTGTACTATTCAAGGTTGGCTTATTTGGTTATTGGTGGATTGTCAGCTTTAGTCACATATATGTTGTGTGTACTATTCAAGGTTGGCTTATTTGGTTATTTGGAATTGTCAGCTTTAGTCACATATATGTTGTGTGTACTATTCAAGGTTGGCTTATTTAGATACTATAGTGTGCACCTATAGGTTATTAATACTTCGGAGGTTATCCGAGTATTTATTGGTATTGCGGGGGTTACCCGAATATCTATGTTAGAACGGAGGGTATCCGTGTGTTAGGTTGGAGCGGAGGGTATCCGCAGGCTTTTAGCCAATCCTTAGTCTAGCTAGCAAGCGTTTTGCGTATATGTCCACTATATTGTTAGATGAATTTAAGCCTATGATCTTACCAGCGAAAGCTGACTTTTA
This sequence comes from Artemisia argyi, assembly GCA_030686995.1. Taxonomy (NCBI): domain Eukaryota; kingdom Viridiplantae; phylum Streptophyta; class Magnoliopsida; order Asterales; family Asteraceae; genus Artemisia; species Artemisia argyi. The sequence continues at coordinate 158,849,456 of CM060697.1, read as the reverse complement.
GCACGTTTTCTCAGGAAATTAAGTGATGCTCTATGGATGCTTGGATTGGAGGCTTGGCAATGGCACCGGTTATGGATCTACTTTTCTAAAACTCTGATAAACTATTGTGGACCTACGTTTATTCCTTTTGGGCCTGACTCTGAATGAATGTTGGGATAAATGTAAACTTTAAAAACCCGTTTTGGTTGTGTTTTTCTTATGTGTACTTTATCTCGTTCTTTCATGACTTTGAATGGATACCAATCCCCGTAGCACCCCGAAAGCTTGTTGAGTCTTCCGCTGTATCGAATTTTAGGGGTGTTACAGATTGGTATCAGAGCCAAGGTTATAGAGAACTAGGTAAATAAACACCTAAACTATAACCGATTTTTATAGAAAACGATCCTCGACCATTGCCCGCCAGCCCGCCAAGCCGAAGCATCATTATTATTATTGAGGTATATTGAGATGATTATTAGATTTGGGATTCTTGAGATGATTTGAGGATTTGAGGTTTATTGATTTAGTGATGTGATGACCTTTTGAGGAATTATATGCATTTTGAGGAATTATATGGCTTAATTGTGTTATAAATGATTTTAGTAATGCGGTATTTAAATCTTTCTTGATATATATAATTGGGATTTTATGATGATTTTTGATGCGATATTTTGAGTTCGCGCTTTAGTTGTTTTGAAACACTTACACCTACCCTACGCCGTTGTCACAAACCATGACCTCCTATTCGTACGATGTTATTGAGGATGTTTATGCTGGTACGCGTCGCCCCTTGTAGATCACTATGGCCCCTGGTGACCCATACGTGATGGTCATGCGTTCAGCCACTACTACTTTATCGTCCCATTGTCGCCCTAAGTCGCCGACTTTATCGCCTCGTGGTTCGCCTGCTCGGAGATGACGAGCGATGGAGTACCCCTTCGACGAGGAGTACGCGGGTGAGCAGAATGATAACCCTCAAGATGAGGAAGAGAATGATGACCCTCAGGATTGGGAAGAGGATGATCCTCAGGAGGAGGATATGCCTGATGATGATGGGTCGCTAGCACATTCAGTTCATTCTGCAAAGCCCGATTCCCCGATACATCCGTTAGAGCCGGTTTCACCTGATCATCCGTTTTTGTTTGATTCACCACCTGGTAGTCCTGTGGCGTCGGATGCACCTTCTGAGATTTCTGCTGAGCATGCAGAGTTAAGTGAGACTGGTAGGATGTGGGCTCAGATTACTGCATAGGGCGAGAAGATCTCGCGGATGTCTGACCGACTTGAGATGGTCATTGCTGAGTTTATTGTTGAGTTTGTTGCGGATTTGAGGAGTCTACGCCAGCATCGTGGCTAGATCGATTTAGAATCAGGTTGTTGTGTTGCTACATAAGCCAAGGAGTATTTGGTTAGGAGAGCTAGTTAGTATATCTCTTATGTCATGATAGTCGGATTGTACGTTCGTCTCGTATGGAACGATTAGTATCTATTATGCCTGTTGGTAGTATGGAACGATGTATTGATCGCTAATTATGGACGATGGTGAGCTCGTATGATATTTTACGGTTTTTGGCGTACATGGAGAATTGTGTTCCTATTTGCGTAGTTGATATTGTCTTGGAATTATATTAATGGCTGTACGACGAAACCCTGTCAGAGCTACCCGAACTGGTACGGCAGCGACTACCCCTGGTCGCCGAGGACGTCGTCCTACTCGAAATGTTGAGACCCCTACTCCTGACAACCTGGACACTACCAACCGCAACAACAGGAATCAAAATGTTGATATTCAGGGAGACAATGATCATGTTCCACTTAATGCAACTACTGTGGATCAAGCAATGATCAATCAACTTGTGGAGCAACGAGTTGCTGAGCTACTAGCTGAGTCAAATCATTCCAACAATTCTGCTGGAACTTTTCCACCTGTTCGTGCTAATACATGTAACTACAAGGAGTTTCGAATTTGTGGACCCATTGAGTTTGGAGGAACTGAAGGAGTGGTCTATTTGGTCAGGTGGATAGAGAAGACTGAATCAGTGTTTAATGTCAGTGGTTGTGCGGAAAATGCGAAGATAAAGTTTGCTTCTTTTACTTTCAAGGATGAAGCTTTAACTTGGTGGAACAATTACCGTAATTCGGTTGGAAGTGATGTGGCTTATGCTACGACTTGGGAACAATTTAAGTCTTTGCTGATTCAGACTTACTACCCAAGAAATGAGGTTAAGAAGCTGGAGATTGAGTTTTGGAATCACAAAGTGAAGGGTACTGATATGGCGACTTACAATCGCCGTTACCAGGAGTTAGCCTTGCTTTGCCCCGATATGGTTAGAACTGAGACTCAAAAGATTGAGCGGTATACCGATGGGTTGCCTGTGGCTACAAGGAATGATGTGATTGCTGCTAGACCTGCAAATATCCATGAGCCATCACAACCGCTCAACAATTAATGGATTCATTGGAATTGGAAGGAGCTGATAGGGATAAGAATGGAAAGAGAAAGAGAGACCATCACTCTAAGGGTAATGATCACCGAAACAAGCGACAAGCTGTTGCTAAGGCTTATGCTATTGGGAATGGAAATAAAAGGAACCAAAATGGTGATGCACCCAAGTGTGATCGTTGCTACAAGAATCGTACAGGACAATGTACTGTGAATGGTCAGAGTTGCTCAAGGAGAGGACATGTAGCTAGGGATTATAGAGCACGACCCCATGTTATGGTTCAAGCTACTCCTGAAACTATGAGTAAGGCAAATGTTACTTGTTATGGATGTGGAAAGAAGGGACATTATAGGAATGAGTGTAGAGAATCGTGGAACTGATGAAATTAAGGATCGGGTGGTAATGGGTACAATAATGGAAACCGTGGAGCTGGAGGAAACCGTGGACGACAAGATAATGGGAACCAACGTGTGGAAGCAAGAACTGCTCAAGGGAGAGTGTATGCAATTGGGAACGAGAGAGGAGAAGATCCGAACGTCGTTAATAGTACGTTCCTTCTCATTAATCGTCATGCTTCCATACTATTTGATACTGGTGCCGATAAGAGTTTTGTGTCCACTAAGTTTGCACCCTTACTAGAGAAACCCCCGATGGCCTTAGGAATTGGTTATGAGGTAGAGTTAGCTAATGAGAATATAGAAAGGATTAGGACTATCATTCGCGGTTGCACGTTAAACTTTTTGAATCACCCTTTAACATAGATCTGCTACCCATCACGTTAGGAAGTTTCGATGTCATCATTGGTATGGATTGGTTGTCGAAGTATCGTGCTCATATACTTTGCGATGAGAAGATCGTGCGTGTGCCTTACGGCAAGGAGATTCTGAACATACCAGGAGATAGAAAGGATTTGAGAGACCCATCTAGATTAGCGGTCATATCTTGCACTCAATTGCCGAAACTAATGGAAAAAGGATGTTGCCTTCTCTTAGCTCAAATTTCTGAGAAAGGAGGGAAGGAGAAGAAGGAAAGGTGCAATGGAGATGTGCCTATAGTTCGTGAATTTTCGGATGTGTTTCCCGATGATTTGCCGGAAATCTCGCCTTCTAGACAAGTAGAGTTTCAGATTGAGTTGATACCCGGTGCTGCACCTGTAGCACGAACGCCTTATCGACTTGCACCCACCGAACTGGAAGAGTTGTCGAAACAATTGGTGGAGTTAGCCGAAAAAGGATTTATAAGACCAAGTTCTTCACCTTGGGGAGCCCCAGTCTTATTTGTGAAGAAGAAGGACGGATCATTTTGTATGTGCATTGATTTCCGAGAGCTGAACAAGTTAACGGTGAAGAATAGATACCCGTTACCGAGGATCGACGACTTGTTCGATCAACTTCAAGGATCGAGTGTGTATTCGAAGATCGATTTGAGATCGGGATATCATCAACTTCGAGTTCGCGAAGAGGATATTCCAAAAACGACTTTCAGAACCCGTTACGGGCATTACGAGTTTCAGGTGATGCCGTTTGGGGTTGACTAACGCACCGGCAATATTCATGGATCTCATGAATCGGGTGTGTAAGCCTTACTTAGATAAGTTTGTGATTGTGTTCATCGATGACATTCTGATTTATTCGAAGAGTGAGAAGGAGCATGAGGAGCATCTAAGACTTATCTTAGAATTGCTTAGGAAGGAGAAACTGTGTGCCAAGTTTTCGAAATGTGAATTTTGGATTCCGTCGGTACAATTTCTAGGTCATGTGATTGATAGACAAGGAGTTCATGTAGATCCTGCTAAGATTGAAGCGATTAAAGATTGGGCTGCACCTACGACCCCAACAGAAATTCGTCAATTTTTGGGATTAGCCGGTTATTACCGAAGATTCATTGAGGGATTTTCGAAGATCGCAAAACCGTTGACCAAATTGACTCAAAAGAATGTTAAGTACGAATGGGGAGATAAGGAAGAGGAAGCATTTCAATTACTTAAGGAAATGTTGTGTAGTGCTCCTATCTTAGCGTTACCTGAAGGTAACGAGGACTTCGTCATCTATTGTGACGCTTCGCATAAAGGTTTAGGAGCTGTGTTAATGCAACAAGAGAAAGTGATAGCTTATGCTTCCCGACAGCTCAAGAAGCACGAGAAGAACTACACCACCCATGATTTGGAGTTAGGTGCTGTGGTTTTTGCTTTGAGGGTATGGAGACACTATCTATATGGAACCAAGTGTGTAGTGTTTACTGACCACAAAAGTGTGCAACACATTTTGAATCAAAAAGAGCTTAACATGAGACAACGACGTTGGATTGAGTTGCTAAGCGATTACGATTGTGAAATTCGCTACCATCCTAGTAAAGCAAACGTCGTTGCTGATGCTCTTAGTCGAAAGGAGAGAATTCCACCGTTACGAGTTAGGTCATTAGGAATGACTATCGTATCGCCATTACCGTCTCAAATATTAGAAACTCAAACGGAAGCGTTGAAAGCAGAAAATCGACCTGCTAAGAAAATATTTGGGATGGCAGAAAATGAGAAGGGATTTGTTAAGCGTCCTAATGGAGTATTATGTTTTAGAGAGCGAAATTGGGTACCTTTGTATGGAGGAATTCGAGAGTTGATTATGCACGAGTCGCATAAGTCAAGATACTCTATTCATCCTGGGTCTGACAAGATGTACCAGGATTTGAAAAAGTTATATTGGTGGCCAAATATGAAGGCAGATATAGCATTGTATGTTAGTAAGTGTTTGACTTACTCTAAGGTTAAGGCAGAACATCAAAGACCGTCAGGATTATTGACGCAGCCAGAACTCCCGGTTTGGAAATGGGAGCGGATCACAATGGATTTTATTACCAAATTACCAGAGACAGCTAGCGGTTGTGACGCTATCTGGGAAATTGTGGATCGTCTGACAAAGTCTGCTCATTTTGCTAGCAATTAGTGAAGATGATAGTGTGGATAAACTTGCGAGGTTATATGTGAAGGAAATTGTTTCGCGTCGTGGAGTCCCGATATCTATTATTTCGGATCGCGATAGCCGTTTTACGTCAGCTTTGTGGCGATCACTTCAAACTGCTTTGGGGACGAGACTTGATATGAGTACTGCATATCATCCCCAAACCGATGATCAAAGTGAGAGGACCATTCAGACGTTAGAGGATATGCTTCGTGCATGTATAATAGACTTTGGTAAAGGCTGGGAGAAATATCTACCCCTTGCGGAGTCCTCCTATAACAATAGCTACCACACAAGTCTTAAAGCTGCACCATTGAAGCTTTATATGGCCGAAAATGTCGTTCGCCTATTGGTTGGGCTGAAGTTGGAGATAGCCAACTCACAGGCCCTGAACTTATCTTGGAGACTACTGAGAAAGTGACTCAAATTCGTGATCGGTTGCAAGCAGCCAGAGATAGGCAGAAAAGTTACGCCGATCAGAAACGTAAACCCTTAGAGTTCCAGGTTGGAGACAAAGCGATGCTGAAAGTCTCGCCGTGGAAGGGTGTGATACGTTTCGGGAAACGTGGAAAACTCAACCCACGCTACATTGGACCATTTCTTATTTTGGAAAGAATTGGGCCCGTGGCTTATAGGTTGGAATTACCACATGAATTGAGTAAAGTTCATGATGTGTTTCATGTTAGTAATTTGAAGGAGTGTCTTTCTGATTAGATGCCGGTTATACCGATGAAAGATATTTGTGTTGATGAGAAATTGAACTTTGTGGAAGAGCCGATTGAGATTTTGGATCGTGAGATTAAGCGACTCAAGCGAAGTCGCATTCCACTCGTCAAGGTTCGTTGGAATTCCCGACATGGACCGGAATTTACGTGGGAACGTGAGGACGAGTTCCGAAAGAGATATCCGAAGCTTTTCACTTCGTGGATGGATTGTTCCGAGAGAAACCCGGGACGGGTTTCTTCTGAGGCTGGGAGGATGTGACAACTGGCAAATTAGGGAGTTATTTTGAAAACCCGCATTACATTAAAGTTCGTTTATAAATTATATTTGGAATTTTATTCGTAACGAACTTGAAAAACCAATATTTTGGTTGATTATATCTAAAACTTTTATGGAATCGAATTTGGTTTATCGATATGATGAGAATTTATTTCGAGATTCTAGTGGCACTACGGTGACTCCGGCACTAGGATAACCTAACAGAAATTTTATGTCTTGAGTTTACGGGCTCGACTATATATATTTAGTTATTTAACGTATCGTGAGATTTTTATTAATTTGGAACGAGCTCGGTTTGGGTATGTCGAGATATTTTGAAAAGTTAAGGGTTTTGGTCCGTGTAATTTACACCTAGCCACCATACCCTAAATATACTAACCCCATTATTATTATTATTCTTATTAATATTGTTACAAAAGAAAGAAATAAAAAGATTACAAAAATCGTCCTTGGTGCCTTTCCTGGTTCACACAAACATAACCACACCCTCATCTCTCTCTCTCTCTCTTAATATCACTTCATATTCATCTCCAAACCCTAGCATCCACAGCCGCCGCCCCTGCTGCTACATCACCACCACTCCCACGCTTACACCACCACCACCATCTTAACCCTCTCTTCATCCTCTTTCTTTTGGTGTATACCACGCGCGCCCAAACATCCATATCATCCCGATTGATGAACCACCGCCGCCATACACACCACCAATACCACTAATATTACTTGATTTCTCAGAGATTCGCGGGTTTGGAACTTTAAAAAGGTAGGTTACATCGTTGTGAACCTCGTATGCCACGATGTGGGTTTAAATCCGTGTAATCATGGACTATCTTAATGGGTTTTGGAATAAAAATGATGGGGAAACTATGGTTTTGATAAATAAATCCGTTTGGTATCCGGGTTTCTTGCTCTTGGTGGTTGTCGAGGTGAAACCGAGAGCTCCAAGCTCTTGGCTTGTGTTTCTCTTTAAGTTTTGTGTGGGATTTTAATTCTTGGTCTTGTGTTTTTGTCATCGAGGGAACTGGTGATGTATTTCTAAGATATGGTTGATTTTTGGCCAAGGAATTATAAGATGTTGAGGTTGTTTGGTTTTGACTCGATTGAGTCGTGTTTTTGGCCTGGTTGTTGTTGGTTTATGTCGCGATCCAAGAAGGCCTTTTTGGCAGATTTTCAGTTGCTCATTTGAGCTTGTTAGGAGACCTCGTGGTCTTGGTTTCGAGTCTCTTGTGACTCATGTGTTTAGCCGAGACCCAAGTGGGTTGCAAGGCTCGGGTTTGGCTTGGTAAACCAACCCGGAACTAGCCTATTTTGATGTTTTTCCTTGATATGGTTTATATATGTCATTTGTATTATTGTAATGATATTTTGATTGGTTGAATACTTTGGTTTGGTCGAGACCATTGTGGTCTCGACAATGGGTATATTGTGATTATTGTGAAGTGTTGTCGATAAAGTGGTATGGGGACCGATTGTGAGACGGTCAAACTAGTGTGACGGAGATAGGTTAGTCGGGTGCCGTAGTCGGACCCTATTGTTGTAGCACGTGTTTTGAGTATTGTTGGACGGAGATTGATTACTTGATTTTGACTTGATTATTATTTCTATTTTGACTTGGACAATGAGCCGAGAGTGATGACTCGGACATGTGACCATTTCGTATGACTCGATAAATATTTATAATTAACGCAAATAATAAAACTCGTAATAATATTATTGGTAATATAAACGTTTATATAAATATATAGACGTGAATAACATATATATAAGTATATAAATGCGTATATTAATAATAACAGGATCACGAGTAATATTATAAAAATAACGTGACTATAAATATTATACTATGAGAGTAGTGTAATATTATTGGGAACGTTATTATGATTAAATATTATGAATAACAAGGAAATCTTGACGTTGAATAAATATTAAATAAAATAATCTCTTTTAAATAATTAAGGAAAACTATCGAGTTATGCGGGGTCGTGGTCACTTGAGTTCAAGCGGATTATTATTTGTGACGTTTGTGTTGTCACGGATATATGACGATTAATACATTCACTTTCAATAACTACGTAACTTATTTAATCGACGGGTTAAATAAGAGCTAATTAGTTATTTAAATTGAGTATATTAATGGGCATCGTATCCTACGACGCCCATAGGTTGTGGTATGTGTACGAGAATAATAAATTACTAAGTATCCCGTGAGGTTGCCAAATTGACGAATTTGGTAAGTTTAACGGCCTAATTAGAGAATTTATTAAACTTTGATATATACCATATAGTACTTTATGTGCAATGTGTGACCTAGGATTCGGGTATAATCTTAGAATGGTATATTAAGTAAATAAATATGGGGGATTACCAAATCGACGGATTTGATAAACTTCGATGATTATTTAAATGATATATTGGGCTAATATTAGACCTATAGATTGTTTTATCATCCTTTTCGTTGTGACTTCTTGGTTTGAGTTGTGTCGACCCACCACCCGTATGGATACCAAACGCCAAACTCCAAACTAATACGAAATGGATTTTCGGAAATAAAACGGATTCTCGTCCGGGTTTGGGAATATTTTGAATTTGAGTAAATGATTTCTGAACGAGTTAATATTGTTAGGTCGTGCCGAGTCCGTAGTTGCCGTCTTTTGAGTTATTATACGTCTTACCTTTATCGATTTCTTATTGCTGAAATTATTTTATGTGGACTATTATCGCTTTTATATTCTTTCTAAACTTGCTATGCGTATGGACTAGGATATATTGTCAGCTTTAGTCACACCTGTTGTGTGTACTATTCAAGGTTGGCTTATTTGATTATTGGTGGATTGTCAGCTTTAGTCACATATATGTTGTGTGTACTATTCAAGGTTGGCTTATTTGGTTATTTGGAATTGTCAGCTTTAGTCACATATATGTTGTGTGTACTATTCAAGGTTGGCTTATTTAGATACTATAGTGTGCACCTATAGGTTATTAATACTTTGGAGGTTATCCGAGTATTTATTGGTATTGCGGGGGTTACCCGAATATCTATGTTAGAACGGAGGGTATCCGTGTGTTAGGTTGGAGCGGAGGGTATCCGCAGGCTTTTAGCCAATCCTTAGTCTAGCTAGCAAGCGTTTTGCGTATATGTCCACTATATTGTTAGATGAATTTTAACTTATGATCTCACCAGCGAAAGCTGACTTTTAGCACGTTTTCTCAGGAAATTAAGTGATGCTCTATGGATGCTTGGATTGGAGGCTTGGCAATGGCACCGGTTATGGATCTACTTTTCTAAAACTCTGATAAACTATTGTGGACCTACGTTTATTCCTTTTGGGCCTGACTCTGAATGAATGTTGGGATAAATGTAAACTTTAAAAACCCGTTTTGGTTGTGTTTTTCTTATGTTTACTTTATCTCGTTCTTTCATGACTTTGAATGGATACCAATCCCCGTAGCACCCCGAAAGCTTGTTGAGTCTTCCGCTGTATCGAATTTTGGGGGTGTTACAAAGAATTCCATTGAAGACCACAAGGTACGCTTTTCTTTCATGATCTTTGCCATGATGTATGCTTAGATTAATCTTTAGTTAGTTCTTATATGTTTAGTTGCTTTGATAGACTTCTCTTTAGGCATTGTTCCCCTCTGCTATTCCCCTATATAAATATAGACATATACTATTTTATATACATATACTTATATATATATATATATATATATATATATATATATATATATATATATATATACTGATAATATATGCGCATTGCCTCATAACTTAGATACGTCATTTGTTGACTTTCTAGAACAAATAGAAATTGTTCGTCCTCGAACCTTTTCTTCCCCCTCTTGAACTTTAACGTTCAACTCGAAAATCTTTTATGTCCACTATTAGAAAACTCATGATGATGAAAAGATGTGAGTTAAGTGGAACAACATTAAAGTAGAACACCTTCGTACAAGAAAGCTATGGATGAAACAAACTCCCTTCGCCGTCAAACACTCATCTCCATCATTTCCTCATCATTTCTCAATTCCGCTTAATAACCCACTATTCCCGCACACTTACATATAATACACAAACACACACACACACACACACACACACACACACACACACATATATATATATATATATATATATATATATATATATATATATATATATATATATATATATATATATATATATATATATATATATATATATATATATATATATATATATGTATGTATGTATGTATGTATGTATGTATGTATATATATATATATATATATATATATATATATATATATATATATATATATATATATATATACACATACATATTCCTACACACTTCTCAAAACCTCTATCAACTTGACGTCTTGATCATTTTATCCAAAATTGTCAAGATACATTTTAATTGACGAGACGTTAATTAAAGATTGTCAAGTATCTCATCATCGTGCCAATATATTCGTACGTATATTTGATATATTATAAATCTAATTATATACGTATAAATATGTTAATGTCAGAAACAAAACGCGAAAATTCAAAATTTGGCAGGTGGCCCCCTTAATGATTAAGGGGACCGGCTTGTTATTGGGGGCGGTCCCCTTAATGATTAAGGGGACCGGCCATCTGATGGTGCCAAACTCGTTTTCTTCTTAAAATTTTTGCCTAACACTCCATTTCTTCAAACACCCTTCCCTCTATTGCTGCTGTGAACGAATAACCACACCCCAAAACCACCAAAATCAATTACCAAATCATGAATCCGGGCTTGTTTCGCAAGGGGAAAACGCTAAGAACACGTATAACAACATCTTTTGTAAGTTTTTAACACACATTTTGTCTAATTTCATCCAATTTTGAGTCTAATCACAATCAGGTATTTTACTAAAATTTTTCTAAATACGAATTATGTTGAAATTAAGTTTAGAATTTCCGTAACTAAATGCTCCCCATAGGATTAGAGTGTAGAATTATTACTAAAAACAACTCATAACATAATCACCACATCAAAAGCTTATTTTTTTTAAAACCCATATTGAAAATCTTTCTTTTGACACATTGTTGATATATTCCTTAAAAACTAGATAGAAGTTACTACATTGTACTAACAGAATGTTTTAATCATCAAAAACATATTTTCAAAATCATTAGTAAGGTTTTGCAAAAATAACATAGGCGTTTGGTTCATGTTCTAGGAATGTTTAAAATAGAATGCCATGAACCTTAAAACATTTTGTTAAACATATAAAGACATAACTAGTATATTGGAGTCATCAAGATATATGATTCATATATATGTTGATATATTTGTCATTAGGTGTCTAGTTAAGGGAGCGTTTGGTTTAACATAGAAAATGATATTTTTGAATCGAAATTAACATTTTCACTTTCTTCACAATTTTAGCATTAGTCAAACTCGTATGAAATAGTAAGATATATAATCTAATATATATCTAGCCATATTTCAAAGTGGCTTATGAAGTTTTAGGGGATGTTTGGATGGGAGATTATATCGAACTTATTCCATAACTACTCCTTGACATCATAGGATACATTTTAAGCGAGTTAAAAATTAAAATCAAGGGACATTGTAAACTACTTCCTAGGATATTTTTTTTAGCTCGAAGTATGTTTACGTTCCACATGTATTGCATATATTTATATAACATATGCATGTTAATTGTTTTTGTCTTAATTTTATTTTTGTTGTTATATTGTTTAGGTGGAAATGCCTAAAACCATGGTTGGTGATGTTTCAAATACAAAGAAATACATTCCCAAAGTCTCCGCTACTCATGGAATTTCTCCCGCCATTGCATGTTTCTATTGTCCCATAGAAAATAGAAACATTCATGAGGGTATAATTATCGATCCATCTTTTTATCAATCTGATCAAATCGAACGAATGTTTACCAATGTTCATCTCGATTGTCTTTTCAAAATCAATGAATCAATCATTCCTCGCTTCATCCTTTATTTCTGTAGCCAAGTTACGGTGCAAACCGATCCCTATGGCCACCTTCTTATCTCTTTCATGATCCAGAACCAATTCATCACTTTTACTCTTGCTCAGTTTGGACAAATCCTCAAAATCCCATACAACGGCCAAGCCGTATACTCTAATGAATGGGATCTTTCAGCTCTTGAACGAAATCGACCTCAGGATGGTCCATACTATTCTGAGATTCCAAGTCCTGAAGACATTCGTCGACTACTTGAGCTAGAACGTGGTACGACTAGTCAAAAATGTCGATATTCATGCTAATCAAATCCTTCTCAAAGAGCTAAGCCCCGACATGAAGAATTGGGAAGAACTCATTTGCGAGAATGCGTTTGGTACCGGAGGCCACTGTGATCATCTCATGGCTAGCATCGCTCACATGTTGTATTGTGTTGTTGCTGAAGAAAACTACAATTTGGCTTATATCTTTGTCAATCGTATCATGACTGCCAAAACCACTCCAAATGCCAACCTTCCTTACGGTATGTTCCTCACTAGACTTTATCGTCATGTCATGGAACACTACCCAGATCTTAGGAGTGATATTTATGAGTTCGTTCATCCCACTTTGAATCAACTTACTCTCGTTCATACTCGCCGATCTCGAAGCAACAAAGGGAAATCTCGTGGCCCTTTATACTTTGCATCTTGTGGTTTGACATCTCAGCGAGGAGATGATGAGGAGGAGGAGGAAGACACCTCACGAGTTAGTACCCCATCTCCCACGACCTTTGTTGATAATCTTCCTGACCTTGATTATACCGAATATCAAACTCCTCCTCCTCACCAACGTACCGATGAACTCCTCTTCGAACGACAAACATCATTGATCAACAGGACTCAACAAATGCATCAAGAAGTTCGACGTGGATTCAAGTCTGTAAGAAAGATGTTCAGGAAGATTATGGGGAAGAAGAAATAGAGTCGTCGATGTGGAACTACTTGTTATTGATGATGGGTTTTTAAGATAATTACGTGTAACATTATTTGTCCGATGTATTCAGAAATATTTGACTTTTATCTTGTGTATTGCTTGTTACTTGGATGATGTCAGGATATTAACTATTATTGTGCTAGGTTCTTTCTAACTATTTAATGTTATTAGTATGCTTGTTTTATAATTGGTTTGCAATATATTAGTTTACATGCATGCTTGATTATTCTTCTTATATGTTTATGCTAGTATTTCATCATTCTAAGAGTATATGTTCCAAATGGAGCTTGCTGAAAATACATACTTGAAAACCAACCCTTTTCTGAAAATTTTTGAATTCTGGTCGCCTGGGAAAACACCAGATGGGTGGCCCCTTTAATTTTCTTAGGCGGTCCCCTTAATTATTAAGGGGGCCGGCCTACAATTAAGGGGACCGCCATCTGGGACAGTGATTTCACTATTCTCTTTTGCATCTTGTGACCCCTTTCTCTAGTATCACCTACCATTTCTCCTTATAACCCAACTGATATTGGAATCTCCTTAAACCTCTTCAAAAACTTACTTAAACCAACCATGTTTTCATATTATAAATTCCCTCCAAATGAAAACTCTTCACCTCATCATTTTTCACCTCCATCAACCTAATCCACCATGTCATCACCAAGCACCTCTATCTCTAAGGCCTCAAAGAAACAAAAGATTGTCATCATACCTCCAAAATAACTCTTCATTGACTTAACTAATGAAGACAACACCACTCCATCACCTCCACCTAAATGCTCATCCCCTAGTGCACCAAATGCACCATCTAAAACACCCTCCACTCATGGAACATCCTCTTCTTCCATACCTTCAACTTCATCCATCAGTGACTACATAAACTCACACTTATCATCACCACAAGCATCATCACCACATCCTACCCAAGAACCCCTCTCCACCGAACTTACCATCTCATTATCACCAATAACACCACTTGATGCTTATGTCTCATCCTGATGTGCGTTTTATTAGTACAAGTTTTAAAATTTATAAACACGAATTATCCGATTATTATTTAGCACATACGAGCAAGTATACTCGTCCGGTGTAATAAAGGTGGGTAAGTCGAGATCGTCCCAAGGGATTTGGTTGTTTTAGTAATAAGAAAAACGTTTGTTAAATAAGGGTTGTCAATCCAAATTTATGTAAAATATTAATTTAAAAGAAACTCAATAAAAACTAAACATATACTTGTGTATAATTCCTTGATTGGTAATTAGGAGTATTATGACAATTTGAGTACAAAGTTTGGTGTAAAACTTGTTATGATGCGCAACTAAAAATGAGTAGTTATACAATCTATGATGTATGTCATGTTTTAACTACCACTAAAAATTATATCACCTAAATGACTCCTTTCGGACATATCAAATTAGTAAAACAATTCTATAATCACATGGTTGTTTTGAAAATCAATTCTTTTCTTATGAATTCTTACGAATCCTTTCGGTCCTTTTTCGTGATGAAATCGTCTCAAATCCATTTTAACAAGTAAATAAGATGGTTGTCAAGCATCCTATTCCATACTAATTTGGTGCATTAATATTTTGGAATAAAAACAAGTTGAAATTCCTTTCGGACCTATTTTTCAAGAGATTGTTGTTACCGACAAATTAAGCAAGATTAGATGTTACTTCAACAAACTCATAAAATAGATATGTTTTCATGCATCCCCTTTTTAATGAAAAGAATACTCCATTAACCAATAACATCATATACACAAGTATATCACAAATTACTCCATAGCAATCATATTAAAACACAAGTAAATAAGAAAACTTTCATAAAACTCAAAGTAACAATTGTTCATTATAAGTATCAAGGTGTACCTAGTCTTGAGAATTACAATGAATAAACTTGTGGAAATATAGCAACCACACTCCTCCAATTGCTCACTAACGTAAGTAAACAACTCCACACTCGAGCCAATGCTTGAGACTCTAACTCAACACGTTCTGGACGTTTTTACAACACTTAGTAAACTTTTAGGCAATATAAGATAAACTAACAAGATTTGGTGTAATACTAAGTTAGATATTTGGTGGTACAAGTAATTCTAGACCCTAAGTAGTCATTATATAGCATAATGACACTTATCTTCCAAGTAAAAACGTCCATCTAAAGTTAATAAGCAGAAATGATCAGCCACACATGATTATGGGGAGTAAATACGTCCATAAATGCAAACTTGTAACTTCAGTCATCTCCATCCGATAGGTTTCTCACCATCCGATCGGATGGTCATTCTTTTGGCATGTTTCCAGCCGAATCGGATGCGAGTTACATCCGATCGGTTGAAAGTTGTCTGAACATTCTTTCTTTGCCTTTTCCTTGTCATTTTATGTTGCATGCATTATTTTTCTTCGTGGCATGACTATATCCATTAGAACTTGATATTTCCTTGATAATTACATGTAGAATACTTGTCTTTATCAAATCCTTTTGTCCATGCGACATTTCTTTCTTCCTTGATCTTCTTGAAACTCTCCAAAAATGCATGACCACTTCATTTCTTCATCTTTTAATCATTTTTACCTGCTTTTGGCTATATTTGCATGCATAAACACTTTTCCACGATTAAGTAACAAATATATACAAATATGACCAATTTCCACACATAAAACAAACAATAACGCGACTAAAAACATGTTAATTTCGAGCGTTATCAAATCCCCCACACTTGAGCTTTGCTCGCCCTCGAGCAAGTCTTAATCAAAAGAAAATTGAATTCAATGGCAATAGTGCAAATATCTTATTTGAACTCAATCAAGTAAATAAAGAGCTTGATAACAATTCTAAGCACCTCACGAAGATAATTTGAAATTCACTCATCACTCAATACGTGTCATGATTAATAGATCACTCATTGCACAGTCATGATTTATGTTTCTTACCATAGGCTTGTACAAGTATCAAAACAATAGAATAATTCATCAAAGAGGTCTTTTATTCGGGTTGTAACGTTTAGGCTAAGGGAAAATAAACTTTCGTGCAAATAATTACACTAAGTCAAAAAGGTAAGGATAAGGCATGGGAGTATTTATGAAATTGGATTTAAAGAAAAATAAAATCAAAGTCTAAGTCCCATAGTTGCTAATCTCAAACAAACCACAAACCCAAAAATGACAATAGTTACAATCTTTTTCCTCTTCGAACTTTCACATGTCGATACATCGATTCACCATAAAAATATTCTTCAAACTTAGCACATTGGCTAACAACATATCACATAACTTTATATATTCATAATAATATAGCACATTGGCTATGATTTGTCACCTTATAGTTGCGATGACTATTTTTTTTTTTCATCACATCTCCCCCACACTTCGCATAAGCATACACCACAAAAAATACAAATAAGAAGTATGCATCCTTCATCTTGTTGGAATGGCACACACATGAATTGTGAAGTGTGGCTAACTAATAATCATCAAAAACAATCCAACAACCAAACAACTAGCAACCTATCATTTAGACTTTGACAAAGGGTTAGGCTAAGGTTTAAAGTGTAAAATATTTTTGTATTTTTCTGGATGTAACAAAATGAAAAGGATGGCTCGGAGGGTGTAACTAACGGTATCTAGCGTTAAAGATGAACGCTAACAAATGGGTTCCAAATACGAGGGTAACTAATCGATGTGGTTAGCAAAAATAATTTTGTAAACGGATGGCCATTTGGTTTTATTCCTAAGTTTGCCTCTTATCATATGAATATATCCTTATCATTCGAAAATGATTTAACCGTAATGCATAACAAGTACAAGTTCTAGAATTAACACAACCACCGGCACACTCATAATGAAATATATAAATTGTTATGACAAAGAAACACGTTCGGGAGGTCGAGGTTGATGGAAATACATGATTATTCTAGAGAGAGAAAGTAGAGAGAGAAAAGTGGAGAAAAGGGTTTATATTGAAAAGGAATAAATAAAACAACACACACACTTTCCCACACCCCTCATGGAGAGTCGTAAGGGGTATTTATAGGCTCCTAACATTACTAGTTTGCCTATATTACAATAATAGTCCCTAAAGTACTATTTGTATGATATCTAGTCCATTTCTTTATGTGTGACGTTATCTTTTATAAAATAGCAAGCCTAACAATCTCCCTCCAAGATATCGTCACACATGAATGGATACAATGAGACCTATAAACACATAAACATGTAAATTACAACAATAGTAAACTATGTTGATGTTGTTGAAGCACAGAGTCTCTGTAGTCTAGATACTGAGGCAGACTTGAAGTTCTCTCTTCCGACGATCTCGGCGTATGATCTTTGACACTGACGGCAAAGGTCTTTGTAGCTCTGAACTTCAACTGTAATGGTCTAGTTAGGTTATTACTCCCTCCTAACTAGTGAGCCTTTATTCTTTTTCTTCTGCTCCCTCCTAAACTGACAACTCTCTTCTCATCTCGCAACGGATAAGGTAGATACTAATGAGTTTGCACCATGGTTGTCATTCTGGGAGCATCATAGCATTACTCACATAGTATTGCACAGAAGGTTGGTAATACGCTCCGATGTACACATCATTAGTACTTCATCGGTTCTAGTGTAAGCACAGTTCCCTCGATCAACCAACGTACTAGAGATGAAACACTAATTCTTTTGGCATGTTCTTCTCCCTCCTGATGGTTGCGATGTATCGAAATCATCATACTATTGTGTGTACATGCCAAAATTACCCGTACTTTACACTTCTGGTGCAATATAGATAGACCATGAAAGCATAATTTGTGAGAATATGCTGATAGGATATGACTCTCTTTATTCTACAATCTCTTCTCTTATCTTCAACCTTTAAGCGACATCTTCAAATTCCAACAGGCTAGTAAATGACCAATGACTAGAGAAACAACCCAATATAACCAATCTGACAATAAAGTAAACATCCCATAGATATGTTACTTAATCTTGTACTATGGTGTGACTAAGAACGGTGTAGAGAGTTCGTACACCATCGAATCTCTGAGTACTCTATACTCTTCAACCAACCAACCATCAAGTATAAGACGTACATCACCTCTTGATTATCCACAATTTCGTGTAACACTGAGCACTAGCTACAACGTAACTCCTTTAAGTGATAGTTATCTAGGTCTTCGTCCATCCACCCCTTGACCTATAAAAACTAGATAATCCAAGTCTTCGTCACTATCAATATTAGTGAATGCACAAACAAGTATCTTCGAAAGTCATGCATCCATCCACCCCTAGACTTTGAGATAAATAAGTACACATGTCCTTGAAATGAACTTTAAACCCAGAAAAGTGATAAAGAATTGTTCCTATAATCACAAAATCCGATACTAGCCGTTGTCATTTGATTGTGATTCTTGATTAGGATCGTTTAAGCAATTCGTGGTGTGTTTTTGGTGTGTGATATATTGGTATTTAGATAATGAAACAATAAAATGAATCATGTTCTATAAAATGTTTACCAATAATATCATGTATGTTTTGGGTGAAGGTAAGGGTTTAGGGTATTTAGACATTAGGTTATTCGATGAGTTTAGGGTTTTGTTTATATAGTAATCCTTTGATATGTCCTTGCTCAAAATCCCATCTCGTTACTCGATATCCTAAGTCAATTTCGGCAGAGTTTAGTTTAGATTAGTCCAAAAGAAATCCTTACTCGATAAACGATAAGGTTGGACCAGCCTGACTCGGCAAACTATATGAAGCATACTCGAAACATAAAACCGTTGCTCGAAAATCAACCCTAACTCGGTAATACTACCAAACTCGGTAATACCACCAAACTCGGTAAGATCACCTAACTCGGTAAGATCACCTAACTCGGTAATATCACCTAACTCGGTAATACCACCTAACTCGGTAAGATCACCTAACTCGGTAATATGCATCTAACTCGGTAAAAATGACCAAACTCGGTAAAATCTGACCAAACTCGGTAACCTTTGAAACTCAGAACCCTAACTCACAAACTTTCAAAAATTCTAACTCGCAAGAAAAGTTCAAACTCGCTAGGATTTTTTTCAAACTCGCAAGAATTTTCTAACTCACTAGATTTTTTCTAACTCGATAAAATTTTCTAACTTGATAAGAAAAATCCTAACTCGATAAGATCGTAAGTTTTCCGAGAAAAAACACTAAAAACATGATTTTTCACCCAAAAACACCACGATTTGCCCCCGATTAGCTCTGATGCCACTTGTTATGACCAAGAAACACGTTCTGGAGGTCGAGGTTGATGGAAATACATGATTATTCTAGAGAGAGAAAGGTGGAGAAAAAGGTTTATATTGAAAAGAAATAAATAAAACAACACACACACTTTCCCACACCCCTAATGGAGAGTCATGAGGGGTATTTATAGGCTCCTAACATTACTAGTTTGCCTATATTACAATAATAGTCCCTAAAGTAATATTTGTATGATATATACTCCATTTCTTTATGTGTGACATTATCTTTTATAAAATAGCAAGGCTAACATAAAGAGTATAAGAAACACTATTCACATAAAAAAACTAATCCTCACAATTTATAGTAATAAGGGTATAAAATTGTGCTAGCAAATGTTATCAATTCCGAGACGAATTGCTCTTTAAAACTTGAATTTATTCTCCAAAAATATCATTATTATTTAACATTGAATCAACCTTATTTTAACTAAAATATGAAGGGCGAACTGCTACTAGTTACTAAAGTTCACGACTCTAAAAAATGAAAATTAAAAATAAAATAAAAATTTAAAAATTATGCAATTTTTCTATTTTCTTCCCTCCCCCACACTTAAGTTTTGCATTGTCCTCAATGTAATAAAAAATAACTTCAAAGTAAAGGAAATGGAAAATTTAAAAAATACCGGAGTTAAATACGCAACATGCATATTTGATCATAATAAGCAAATGAATTTATCGACTCCAAACGTTGATCAACTATATGCTTCCGTAACAAAACCCCTGCAAGAAAACTGCAAAATATATGAAACAACCAAACAAACACAAACAAAAACATATCTAAACCAAATAAATAGAAAATTAAGTTACATTATAAATCCTATGAGAAATAGTTAAAGGTAATGGAAATAGAAATAGTTCGACACATAATTGTTTTTAAAAACCAACCATAAACCATATGATCAAACGTCACCATCAATAACTCACATCAGAATGAATGAACTCGTCCTCGCTTTCCTCTTTATCCTCATCAACATCTTCTGCATTGTCCTCGTCCACCACTCGTCTCTTCTTCTTTCCAGCTCTTGATGACGAACCTCCTACATCATAACTTGATCCTCCAGGATTAAAACTTGGTCCACCCACATTAACACCTGAACTACCATATTCGGGAAGTCTACCATATGGAGGGTATGGCTCGAGAAATGGTGAATAACCAGGATAAGGGTAGGGGTATGGTCCAGGATATGGAGAATATGATAAAGGGTATGGTGGAACATTTGGTGGGTTGTAGGGAGGTACCTCATAATTGGCATCTTGTGCCAAATGTTGGATCATAGGCATGGAATAATCATAGTTGTAATTATTCCTCATTAGCATTGAATCTCTCCAAACATCCCTACACTCAATAGCATTTAACTCTCGGTTCCAATCACCCCATCCTGAATCAAAACCACTTTGAGTATTACCCGGAAAACTCCCCATTTGAGGTTGTGATGGCGCTTCCGCATAAGCTCCGGATTGTGCACCCACACTTGGTTCGGTCCAAGGTCCCAAAGTCTTGTTATTCCTATCCAATGCTTTTCCAAAACTAAAAGCATCCCATATCTCACTCTCCAACCTCACTCTGCACTTCCTCAACTCATTATCATTAAAATACCCAAGATTTTTAGCCAACGCGGTCACATAATGACCTCCACAAACATCACTTTATTTCTTAATCCCCGGTGCTCTCTTAGAAAGATACTCGGCAATAATCCATGCCACATTCCCATTCTTGTCTTCCTCCAACAACTTCATCACCCATAGGTCCGGTTGACTACATTTGTCTTGACTACCGCTCCTATGCAACAATCCCTAAGAAATCAACTTTTGTAAAACTTTCAACAACGGATTCCTAATCCTTGAAGAATTTCTCCTAAGACAAGTTGGATCACCAATCCTATTCCAATAAGCATCAACACCCGTGTATTGATCATTAGCTCTAGCCAAACTCACAAAATGTGGTCCAAACAACCTATGGTTAACCTCACTCTCCTCATACAAACCAAGGGAAACTGCAAAATTTGGCAAAGATAAAGCATGTTCGCGACCACACAATCTAAACCAAACACAAACATCCCCAAGAACATCATTTACCTTCCTATCAAAGTAAAACGTAGAAAAGAACTCCAAACACCATTCCTTGTAAACATTCTCACGAATACTAAAAGCTCTTTCCCAAGAATAATCTTCAAACCTATCCCCATCACCAGGATACACATAAATCATAGTCATCATACTCCTCAATTGATCCTCACACTCATACTCCGCAAGCAATTCCCAATCAATCAACCTAGGTTTAGCAATTTTCCTCTCTTGAAGTTTTGAAAGACATTCCCTATATGCATTCTTCTCATCTTTGTTTTGCACATTAGAAAACTTGACATTATCATTAGACTCTGGTTTCAAACTGAAAGTGATCCTCTTCCTCTCGTTCCTTTTCAAATTCTTGTTAACAATCGGATTTCTATGATTACGTCCCAATCTTGCAACATTCAAATTATGTTATTATAAAAGTATAAAAACTAATACTAATCAATTTAGAAACTAGAAAACGCAATTTCAAAAATGTCAAAATTTTTTCCGAGGCGTCCATCCAATCAGATTGAGGTCCATCCGATCGGATGCAACTTTTGGCATACTCCAATCCGATCGGTTACAACTCGCAACCGATTCGGCTGGAGTTTCTGTATACTTCAAGTATCCTCAATCCATCCTAAACGTTTCCTAATCAATTCGAACTTCTTTCTAACTTGTAATCATCCATTCTTGAGTACTTCTAACATCCAAACTCTCCTATCAACGATTCTTAACATTTCCAATCATCAACCTAATGATTCTATGAAAACCAAGAACATCATCTACTAAAAATCTTCCAATTAGTGCTCTAATCAACAATGCAATAACCTAACATCACTAATTATCAATCATGTAACTTCTGGGATTCATCAATTGCAAATAAACTAGTTTCAAAGATTATACCCAATTCAATCCGAAAATTCAATCAATGAATTATTACTCAAAACTTAACCAATTGATCTAATTCTTTTTGCAATACCTTCTCCTATCATCTAATCACTTATCCCCAAAATATTACATCTTAATTCGAACTTATTCAAAAATACCCAATTCGTGACCTAATTTCAATCATCCGAATTAAAACCTAATTGAACAAAATTAATGATATAACTTACTTGACTTGATGCCATTGATGATTAATTATCACTCCTGCAACTTTCTAACAACTTCTTATGGTCGAATTTTTAACCCCAATTTTTGGTGGATTGTGTGTATATGGTTTTCGTGAGTTTTTGAAAATTTTGGTTTATATATTCAACTCCATCTGATCAGTTGTGAATACATCCGTTCGGTTTGGTATGAAATTGATTTTTCAAAAATTTTCTATTACTAAACTTGGTACAAGTGATAGTAGTTCTTATCTTTTCCAAAACTTATTATCTTGTATGTATTCCAAACACACTTTTTCTACCAAAAATTTGGTCATCTACTTCTACTTCTAATCTTAAGACTAAAAAACATAACTTAACCTCTAAAAACTAAAAACTTAAACTTAATAAATAGATCAAAAGATAAATAGATAAATATAAAAATAGATAGATAGATAGATAGATAGATAGATAGATAGATAGATAGATAGATAGATAGATAGATAGATAGATAGATAGATAGATAGTCTCATTCAAACATGAAATGCATAAAACCTAAAAACATAAAATAAAATCCATGAAATTAAAAATATGAAACAAACAAACTAGCACAAGATGTGCTTTATTCTTGTGATCATTCTTCTTCATCCATAGAAATATTCATTCCTAAGAATGTCTTCTCCACGATACTTGTTTGACAACTTCCTAGTAGTCTTTTGAGTTTTGAAACTTCGTGCAAAATTCCTTCCGCTAGGACATGTGATATCAAATTTGCAATGCCAATCACCATCTCCTTCTTCTCTTTTGTAAATGCTATGACCATCGGAACCCCATTCCAAGTTCTTCAATTGGACCGGTAAAGATCTAAGAAAATCTGTCAATTTGTTAAACACAAAAATATTTTTAAATGGGTTAAAGAAAGCCTCCATTGCTAGAGCTCTTTCCATTTCATCTTCAATATCAAAGAAACTAGGTGTGCATGGGCCAAAGTTAGGCCTACCATCTTCATCTCTTCCTACTTCAAAGCAACCAAGGTAATCCTCCTCTTGGTCCTCATCATTATCATCCCCATTACTACCCCCTCTGGGCTTTGGATAGTAAGTATTCTTAAGAACTCCATCATCAATTGTCATGGTACCTCTTCCCATATCTATTATAGCTCCACAAGTTCTTAAGAACGGTCTACCTAACAACAAAGGTAGTTCCTTATCAACCGCAACATCCAACACAAGAAAATCTGTCATGAATGCTTGATAACCAATTTGAACTCTCACATTTCTTACTTCCCCCATTGCTTTTACCTTAGAATTATCCGCCATAGTGAGTTTAGAATTGTTAGGTGTAGGTTCTCTTAATCCTAACTTGTGATACAATGGATAAGGCGTAATACTCACACTTGAACCCGTATCAGCTAATGCATATAAAGGAGTTGTCCCATTAATTTTCACCGGCAAAACAAAATTTCTGGGATCATTCATTTTCTTTTGGAGCCCATTCTCAATTATCCTTCTCTCCTCTACTTCATCAAAACTATTATCTTCCAACTTCGACTTCGCCAACATAACTCCATCTAATTTCTTCCTATACTCCATATAATTTCTTAACACTTCAATGACCGGTTTGTTTTCCATCAATTCACTAATTTTTGCTTCAAGATTCTCCAAGATAGCTTGTTTTTGCTCTTTGGTTAAAGGTTTGCTACTTTTTGGTGAATTTGGTGGATTTTTGGATGATGATGATGATGATGATGATTTGTTTTCTTTTTGGGTGGAGGGTTGGGTTAATTTGTTCAATGGTGTTTTGTTTCGGTTAGCTTTGCCCATCTTACAAATTTCATCCCTTCCTTCCTTCATCACTTCCATTCCTTCACAAACATCAACAAGCATTTCATTCACACTCTTTCCTTCTTCCAAATCACTTATGTTAATTCGTAACTCCCCAAGTGCAAAATCCAATGTACACTTGGTATTCACTAGAAAATCTCTACCAAAGATAACCTCCGGTTCATCGGCATTAGTATATTCCAAAACCACAAAATAAACTTTGAAGATGTGACCATGAATATTCACTCTAACTCCTTTCACTTCCTTTCTTCCATAACTTCCATAATCAAGCCAAACAAAACCAAGCTTGTCAAGTACTTCTTCCGAAATGTAATTGTCTCCATATTCCATATTCAATTCCGCATCCCACGCTTTAACTCCTTCCACCGCACAAGGTGTAGAATACCTCATGTGTGGAGCATCATATTCCTTAAGTGGTGCTCTTATGAAAACAACAACTTTTCTTTCCTTATCCTTCTTTGGGTAACACATTTCATGTGGCGAATAAGAAACATTATCACCAACAACCTCTTCTCCTTCCGAATCCAACTTAGCCTTTTCCAACATGCTTTCCAACTTTTCCAAGGAATCACCGGAATCCTTGAACATATCTTCCAAATCTTTCAAATACGCAGAAATCTGACTCAAACTCTCCATTTCAACTTAAACAATTACTAACTATAACATAACCATCACAAAAAAAAAAAAAAAAAAATCCAAATCATTAGCATGAGGGTTAGTTGTAATCAAATAACTCTTAATATGAAATAAGAACAAGAAAATTAACTAACTAAAACACTTAGAACTGAAAATAAACTAAGAATTAAAAATGTTAAAAAATTTACCGAGACCTCCATCCGATCGGTTTGACCTCCATCCGATCGGATGGCACAATTTTACCTCCTCAACCGATCGGTTGGAACCCACAACCGATTTGGTTGGAGTTTTCTGAAACAATTTTTTTTATATATAAAAGACTAATATTTAATAAAAACACTAATTATAATATTAAAGACATAAAAAACATTAAATAAGGTACTCTTAAAACTTCTAAATCATTAATTAAAATTAAACCTACTAAAAACATTAAAATGACTCATAATGATAACTTATAACTACTAATAACTAACATTAATTATATAATAATTAAAACTAATTAACTAAAAACAGAAAAATAAACATTAATTAAGAAAATAGAATCCTAAAAATTTTACCGAGACCACCAACCGATCGGATGGGCATCCATCCGATTCGGTTGGTTGAAAACCAACTTTTTTTTTTTTTTTTTTTTTACCTTTTTTACTCTAAAAGCTTTAAAATTTCACAAATTACAAACAATTTTATTACTAAAAACTAAAAAATTAATCAAATCCCCGGCAGCGGCGCCAAAAACTTGATGTGCGTTTTATTGGTACAAGTTTTAAAATTTATAAACACGAATTATCCAATTATTATTTAGCACATACGAGCAAGTATACTCGTCCGGTGTAATAAAGGTGGGCAAGTCGAGATCGTCCCAAGGGATTTGGTTGTTTTAGTAATAAGAAAAACGTTTGTTAAATAAGGGTTGTCAATCCAAGTTTATGTAAAATATTAATTTAAAAGAAACCCAATAAAAACTAAACATATACTTGTGTATAATTCCTTGATTGGTAATTAGGAGTATTATGACAATTTGAGTACAAAGTTTGGTGTAAAACTTGTTATGATGCATGATGAGTGCTTAATCACTCATCCTTTTTAGACCTTAATTCAGACCAAAAACACAAAATACTAACCAAAAATGCCAAGAGAATGCATGTTTTTGTATTTGTGTATGTGCAGGTACGGATATGAGAAAAATGAACGAAAACAAAGCAAAACCGACAAAAACGAGCACGAGAATGGAAAGTGTCAAAAGCCGGAGCCGGGGAAGTCAAATGGTCAAAGTCCAAGCTTAAAAAGTCAAATTCAACCTCAGAGATTCGTGAAAGTTACATATTTGGTCCCTGGTCAAAGTTCGGAGAGATTGGCAATTTTATTCCCGCAGTTTCAGAGAATTACACAAATGGTCCTTTGAAGAATTATTCAGAGAAAAGACAAATTGGTCCTTCATCAATCTTGAAATGACAAGAAACACCCTTGAAAGAAACTTTGGATAAAATACAGTTCTGGTCCCTAAGCTTTGAGTTTGTACAATATTGGTCCTTGTTTGATTTCTACTACTCCTTAACTAATAACAACCGGATCCCAAAGATACCTCAAGCCCAATGAAAACTTAAAAGCCCACCACCCTCACCCTTTTACCCGGCCTGCTACAAAACCCAGGTCAAACCCATATCAACCCAGTCAACGCAAACAAAATAATAAAAATCCCACACACCTTTTATCCCACCCCATTTTCCCCCTTTGTAACCCAGAAAGTTACTGTTCCACGAACCCTAATTCCCTCACCCCCAAAATTACCCACGTAAACTTTAATTACCCAATGATTAAAGGTTCTAGAAGGAGCAGGGAATGTCAGGAGTGGTCAGAGCTCACACGTGGACCAATCACATCACACACGGAGGATACATCTTATCACATCAATCAATCCAAGGGTCATTATCAATTGGAATTTTTTGGAAACAATCATACGGTTGAGATGAGCTCAGAAGAAACACAAGAGCACGCGGATTGGTGACTTGGCAGCTTCAACAAACACCTCAGCTCACCTATATATACCCCCTCCTTCATGTAGATGTGTGTGTAGGTTTTTAATTGTTTTAGCTTTCTGGTTTTAAATCTTTCATTGTAATTTTTCTTTTAAAAGCATTGTACTAATTTCCTTTTGATTAATATAATTCAAGTTTCATCTCAGCTTATTGTCTTTTACTCTTATTTTTGCTTGTTATAATCTGTTTTCTTTAAGTTTTGAATTAATATTAGTTTAATTATCTTTCAATTCAACCTTTGTTCATCAGATTTAAAAAAAAAATAATAATAATAAAAAAATAAAATATATATTCATATTAGTTTTTATCAAATTTTATTTAGTGATTGTTGGTTTTTATCAGCTTCTATAAGCACATAATTACTGTTTCATTAAAAAATTTCAAATAAACAAAAGTCAACTCTGGTCAACCTTTGAGCTTATTGTAATAAGCTTTAGCTTATTTGGAGTTAAAGGTAGC
Organism: Artemisia argyi; assembly: GCA_030686995.1. Classification (NCBI taxonomy): domain Eukaryota; kingdom Viridiplantae; phylum Streptophyta; class Magnoliopsida; order Asterales; family Asteraceae; genus Artemisia; species Artemisia argyi. Next base: position 158,821,764 of record CM060697.1, on the reverse strand, counting down.
TAACAAAGGAAGCAGTTAGCCTATCTAAAGATAGGCTGTGTGGGAGTCCCCCTCTGTTTGGCTGAGGGGGTTTGTAAGCTCTTATTTTCATTTTCGTCTTAATTTTGCATCAATAGTATAAATAGTAGTATAAATCTGTGCTTATCTGCTTTTTATTGATTGATATTACTTGTTTAATTCTGATAATAGTTGAGTAATAGTAGTTTGTTTTATCTGTTTGATTATTATTGGTTGTTATTGTTTCATCTATATTAATCTGTCATCATCTGTGGATCTGTTCTCTGAGGTATATTACATCTGATATCTGTGTTTTCTGGGAGTAATTTGCATAAGTAATTTTCATCTATATTAATCTGTCATCATCTGTGGTCTATGATCTGTTCCATTAAGCTTTTCTGAGTCATAATATCATCTAGTCAAAGTTTGGTCAAGTTTTGGTCAAGATTGCTTATCAATAAGCACTTTCCAATAAGCAGTTTGGGTCTAATCAGCACTTCCAGTGTTTATTTTTCAAATTTTCCATTTTTCCTAGCTTTGAAATACTATTTTAGATTTTTCCTGAAATTTTCATATTTTTCTGAGCTCATTTGCTATTTTTCCTATTTAAATTTCATTTTTATTCATTTTTAATTACTTTTTAATTACTAAAAAATACAAAAAAATCAGAAAATCACCAGAAAAATCCAAAAAAATATTAGAAAATTATTTTCAGTTATTTTAGAATTTTAGAAATTTATTTTGCATTTTTCTCAATTTATTTGCATTTTCTTTTAATTTTTAATTAGTAAAAATAGTTTTTAATTCATAATAAATAAATAAAAAGTCAAAAAAATATTTTTCTTTTTCTCAAAATTTTCTTTTATCATTTTTAACTTTTAAAAATTATTTTCAAGTCCGTAGGAGTAGCGTAGCTTAAAAGTCGCGTTTTATTTTGTACGGTTACGTTTATTTTACGTTTTAGTTTACGGTTTTCGTTTCTACGTTACGTTTTTTGTTTGTTTAGTTGAATTACGTGCTTAATTGATTATTTGTGCTTCATTTACTATTTCATTAGTGTAATCTCATAAAAATCACTTTTTACCACTTTCACGACACGTTTCACGAATCGGGAATTCGAAATTCCATTCATCCTTCACACGGACTACGACCTCGGGTTATCCGTATTTCTTTGCGGATCTCTTGAGCTTATATCTATACTATAATATTGATATTGTGTTTTTCACGAATCAATTTTTGGCGCCGCTGCCGGGGAAGGTTGAAGTGAATTTTTCGTTTTCGTTTTTCGAAATTGTGTTTTGAAAACCTTCCTTGTATATATTTTCTATAAAAACCAAAAAAAAATTGAAAAATCAAAAACACTTTTCCTAAAGTGTTTTCAAAAATACCAAAAAAATAATAAAGTTACAGCCTCGTCTCGACCGAAAGGAAGAGCGTTGTAAACCAAATAAGCTTCTCAATATAACTACGCGTGAAATTAGTTGCTAATCGGATTACTTTAATTCTACGACCGAATAAGCGGAAAATACGGAAGCTTAGACATTAAATTGCAAGCTGAAGAGAGATCCATTCTTCTCTCCCGTTCTGTCGCGAGTAGATTAAGGGAAACGGTTTACGATTAACGTAACGTTTGAAAAAGAAAAAAAAAACAAAAGTTTAAGTTTTTAAATTTTGCTTTATCAAAACAAAATTACAAAAAGATTTTCCTTTTCAAATTTGATTTTCCTTTTATTTTTCAAAATTTGAGTTTTTGTGGTGTATGAACACCCGATCATCTTCTAAACGTCTTATTTCTCCATTATCGAACCCCGAGAGTTTGATACGTCACACACACAAAGTTCGTTTCCCTAACATCACGGAAATGGAACAAAACAACCACAACAATCAACACCCTCCGGTGGGTGTTGTTCAAAATGCACCAGCTCCCGATCTCCGAACGATGGAGGAGCTGTGTCAACCGACAATGCACGGTAGAGGCGATCCGATTGCCCCTCTCAATATTGAGGCTACGGATTTTGGACTTAAGCACCATATGATTCAACAAGTCCAAAATTCATGCCAATTTCACGGATTACCGGGTGACGATGCTAACAAGCATCTCGACAAATTTTTAACCGTCACCCAAAGTATGAAACAACATGGGGTCTCCGATGACGCCCTTCGTCTTTCTCTCTTCCCCTATTCTCTTACACATCATGCTACCGCTTGGTTTGATCGTCTTCCCAAGAACTCGATTCATACCTTCGAAGAAATGGTATCGAAGTTCTTGGCGAAATATTTTCCACCATCGATGGTGACGAAACTTCGAAACGATATTAGCAATTTCCGTCAGCTTCCCGACGAATCTTTATTCGAAGCTTGGGAACGCTATAAGCTTGCTATTGATCGGTGTCCAAACCATAACATGCTTCTTGTTACGATAATTGATACGTTTTACAATGGTTTGACTTTGCGACATCGGGACACGATCAATGCAGCTGCGGGTGGAGCTTTTATGAAACGACGTCCTGAAGATTGCTACGAACTTATTGAAAACATGACTGCTCATTACAATTACTGGGATTCCTCTGCCGAGAGGAATGAGTCAAGAACAACCGTTGCTCACAATTCTTCTATGTCTAATTCTGAAATAGCCGCAATTACTAAGAAACTCGATGATTTGTCGACTGCTGTTTTAAGAATGCACCAAACGTCTCAGAATCAAAATCAAGTCAAGAACCATCAAGTCAATATGGTGAACAATGTTTGTGAGACTTGTGGTGGTCCTCATTCGTATTTTGAGTGCCCAGCCACCGGTGGCTACACTTACGAGAATGTGTATGCTACTTCGGGAACCTACAATATGGGCGGTAACGGATACCAACCACAGGGTGACCGAAATCTTCTTAGCTACCGTTCGAACCATTATGTTGGACCACCCGGTTTCAATCAACCGACTCAAGTTAATCAAGTCAATCAAGTTAATCAAAATATGCAAAACCAAAATCATCAAGTTAATCACAATGCTAATCAAAATCGGATGAACAATGAAAATCATGGTTTTCAAAATCAAAATCGGGGAAATTATAATCAAGGCCCGAATCAAGGGAATTTTCAAGGAAATCATAATGCTAATTTTAATCATGGAAATCAAAATTTTCAGAATCAAGGTTTCAATAACAACTATCGTGGTCAAAATTTTCAAAATCCAGTTGTGAATCAGTCGTCTTCGGATGAATTACTTAAGCAGTTTATGAAAAGTCAAGAGGAAATGAATAAAATGTTTATTAATCAAATGGCTGAATTGAAAAAGTCTTTAAATGATCGACCCTCGGGTTCGGGTACTCTTCCAAGCAACACGATCGCTAACCCGAGGGGCGAAATCAAGGCGATTACGACACGTAGTGGTGTTTTATATGAACCCACAGCTCCTACTACCTCTTCTTCTTCGTCTCCGCCTAAGGTAGTAGACTGTGAGACCGAGGCGACAAAGGACCCGGTTCCTCCTATTAATAATGTAGGAGCTGAAAACGTCCAACCTCCGGTTGTCCAAAAGTCAACAGATAAAGGAAAAGTTGTTTTTGAGAATAATGTGAAATACAAGTCTAAATTGCCATATCCGTCACGATTTAACGATGAAGAGCTCCGTGCAAAGTCTAAAAAACAAATGGAAAAATTTCTGGATATTTTTCAAAAATTGCACTTTGATATAAGTTTTATGGATGCTCTCGTGTACATGCCAAAATTTGCTTCAACGTTCAAAAACCTCATAAGTAATAAAGAGAAATTCCTTGAATTAGCCGAAACGCCGATAAATGCTCAATGTTCCGCGATTCTTCTCAAGAAGCTTCCCGAAAAGCTTGGTGACTCGGGAAAGTTTCTCATTCCGTGTTCATTAAAAGATCAAGACGTTTGCAACGCCCTGGCCGATTCGGGTGCGAGTATTAACCTCATGCCATTATCGATCTACGAACAACTTGGAATGGGGGCTCTTAAACCGACGAGAATGACTTTGGAGCTTGCTAATCGATCGATCACTCATCCAGTTGGAATTGCTGAGGACGTTTTTGTTCGTGTGAATTCATGCACCTTTCCGGCAGATTTTGTTGTTGTCAATTTTGAAGCTGATCCGAGAGTTCCTCTAATACTAGGGCGACCGTTTTTACGAACCGCTAAAGCCCTAGTAGACCATTTTGAGGATACTCTAACTTTACGACATGATGACGATATTATGATTTTTAAAGCCGATGCTTCAAAATTGAATAAGTACTCCGTCAAAAGTGTTGATGTTTGTGATTATTCATTTGATGATTTTGTGAAAACGTTCGTCTCCGACTCTTCCACATCATTTCCTCCGCTTGAGGAACATGATTCTTTTTGGGAAGAGGTCGATGGATTCCTTGCTATTGATACGATTCCGTTTTCTGAGATTGACGATTCTTACTTTGATTCGGAGGGGGATATTATTTTTCTTAACAATTTTTTGAACGATGAATCATTAATCCCTCCGGATAAAGTTAAGACGAAGATTGAGTTTATAATGGACGATCCTCTTGAGCCCGAGCTCGAGGAATTTTTACCAGACTTTGAGAGTTTCTCCTTTGATACGACTGAAGTAATGAGTGGCAATCCCACTTATCGTTCTGATTTTTCTGATACAACGTATGAAACTTTTCATTTCAATCACTCGGAAGAGACGAGTCGTGGCAGTACCACTTCTCATGCTTTTATCTCTCTTCCAGAGTTTGAATCATTTCATTTTGATAAATTTGAAATTGAAAAGTTTTCTAAACCTGAATATGAAAGTTTCAGTTTTGATCTTGAAGATGATCATGATCCGGGTGGTGTTCTTAAGAATGTAAGTTTTAATGAAAAGTTTTTCCCAACCCTCCCGCCCGGAAAGGATTTTAAAAGGAGCTTAAATGATAAAAGTCATAATTTCACAATTATGAAGTTCTCTTTTGATGAGGATGAGTTTTACAAGATTGTTATCATGACTTTTTTGCCATTTGTAATGTTTGGTGTGGTTTCTCTTATCCTTCACTCCGTGGGGAGTGAGGATGTTGTATTTGATCCGGGTATCGTTTCTAAACGTTTTCAACATTAAAATACCAGTGGTTATCTCTTCGGGATGGAACTTTCAATTAAGTCTTATGTTTTTCAAAATATTTTGAATGAAAGCCCGATGGAGATTATTTTCCATTTGCTCTCCCCAAGGACGAATTAATTCGGGGATCGAGTCAAGCTCATGTGACTCGGTTATCAAAAACAAGCGCTTCGTGGGAGGCACCCCATGCTTATCCATTTTCATTTTCTTTATTTTCTATTTTCTAATAACGTGACGTGAGAGGGGGCGACCCTTTCCAAACTCGTGTTTCGTGGTAGTTTGTGAATGTTCAGGAATTTCCTCGAAGTTTGAGGACTCTCGTGCTCGTGGTTTGTCGTTCTCTCCACTCGAGTCTCATTCTTCGCTGCTCTTTCGGAAATTCACCATATCCAAAATTTTATCGACTAACGTTTATCTCTTGGCATACTTAATAAACGGCCTTAGATTTTACGTAGGATTACCTTTACCCTTAAAACATTGAGGACAATGTTTCACTTTAGTCTGGGGGGGGGGGGGGGGGGGTGAATCTTCGATTCGATTTGACCTGTACCATCGTCTGAGCTGTTAACTTACGCAACTCCGTTTTCCACCAAAAATTTTAATTTTTGTCACCGCTTTATTAAAAAAAAATAAATAAAATATATATATATATATATATATATATATATATATATATATATATATATGATATGAATAAAATTTTGACACCTTGTTTTGACTTTCCTACCGGCGAGAGTAGAAATAAATGTTTTGACTTGACCGGGCGTGTTGAGCCCTAGCTTGTTTCCCTTAACCAATATAATCAAAAGATTATGGCTAAGCATCCGCGGATCTCATTATTTGGGATTTTAAATTTGCGGAGATCGAGGAATGATAGAGTTTATTTAGAAGTTTCGTGCTATACACGGATCGCATTACTGGGATTTAAAAAACCCACGAGAGGTACTTGTGGCCTCCTTGTTCCCATCAGAAACGTCACCAATATATATAATAGATGTCTAGGATTAATTAAGGGTATACGGTTTGGGCAATACTTAGTTTTTTCTCGTTCCCAACAAAATCTCTGCATATGGGGGTTTGGTACACATAGGGGTACTGCCAGTGTTACAGTGAAATAGACTATTGCATCTTGCCGGTTCGCAGCCGATGTTGTGATCTTAGTAAAGGCCGTAGGACTTGGGGTTTGGCATATAGTTATGAATATCAATAATAATAGTCCAAAGCCAAAATAAAAAGGCAGAGGAATCCAAAGCTATAAAAAAGCAGCGGATAGAAATCCAAAGTCATAATAAAGCTCTTACATCTTGGCGGCTCATAAACCGTTGACTGTAAAAGAATAAAGGACTAAGGACCAAAGTATTATTAAAGTGCTTATGATTATGCAAAAATGCCAAGCTTCGACTCCGGGGGTTTCCCTAATAAAAAGCTTCCGTTTCGGGTATCAAACATGGTATGTCTCGGTCGTAAATAAAAAGGGGGACCTCCACAAATCGTGTTAAATCAGAGACCTTCATGTGGACCCGATTTCTGTATGCAGGGGTTTTCGAGGGAAAGTTTGGAAACTACTTAGCGTTCAAATTTTGTGCTCTTATCGGACTAACAAATATCGAAACGAGAAAATATGAAGCAATTCATTTCTCACAAATTAAAATCTTTAGATACAACTTAGGACCTGGGGACAAGAGGTAATACACAAGTAACTTTTGTGGGCAGTGTTAGCATCTAACTTCTGATAAACAATGATCTCGATTTTACGCTTAGTTTGGGAGCTTGTGAAAAATCAAGGATGACGATTTTTATCCGTACGGTCTCTTCTCTGTGAGAAGTGTTTCTACTCGTAGACCCTGAAAATTATCAACAGATAAGAATTGATAATGAAAGTCAAAGCAAACCGTCACATATAAAAATGAAAAAGTACAAAAATAGTAGTTGTAGTTATTATTCATGAAAATCGGAAAATAGAGCGTTTTTGAGAATAAATGATTTTACTATCTCTTTTGAACATCATTGCTACTTTACAACGTCAGTAAAGAGAGGTTTTGAAATTATTTATCTCTTAAGCGTGAGGTGATGACATTGCGTGAGGGCACGGCAATACCTTAGTCTGAGGGATTTTGATGAGTGCTTAATCACTCATCCTTTTTAGACCTTAATTCAGACCAAAAACACAAAATACTAACCAAAAATGCCAAGAGAATGCATGTTTTTGTATTTGTGTATGTGCAGGTACGGATATGAGAAAAATGAACGAAAACAAAGCAAAACCGACAAAAACGAGCACGAGAATGGAAAGTGTCAAAAGCCGGAGCCGGGGAAGTCAAATGGTCAAAGTCCAAGCTTAAAAAGTCAAATTCAACCTCAGAGATTCGTGAAAGTTACATATTTGGTCCCTGGTCAAAGTTCGGAGAGATTGGCAATTTTAGTCCCCGCAGTTTCAGAGAATTACACAAATGGTCCTTTGAAGAATTATTCGGAGAAAAGACAAATTGGTCCTTCATCAATCTTGAAATGACAAGAAACACCCTTGAAAGAAACTTTGGATAAAATACAGTTCTGGTCCCTAAGCTTTGAGTTTGTACAATATTGGTCCTTGTTTGATTTCTACTACTCCTTAACTAATAACAACCGGATCCCAAAGATACCTCAAGCCCAATGAAAACTTAAAAGCCCACCACCCTCACCCTTTTACCCGGCCTGCTACAAAACCCAGGTCAAACCCATATCAACCCAGTCAACGCAAACAAAATAATAAAAATCCCACACACCTTTTATCCCGCCCCATTTTCCCCCTTTGTAACCCAGAAAGTTACTGTTCCACGAACCCTAATTCCCTCACCCCCAAAATTACCCACGTAAACTTTAATTACCCAATGATTAAAGGTTCTAGAAGGAGCAGGGAATGTCAGGAGTGGTCAGAGCTCACACGTGGACCAATCACATCACACACGGAGGATACATCTTATCACATCAATCAATCCAAGGGTCATTATCAATTGGAATTTTCTGGAAACAATCATACGGTTGAGATGAGCTCAGAAGAAACACAAGAGCACGCGGATTGGTGACTTGGCAGCTTCAACAAACACCTCAGCTCACCTATATATACCCCCTCCTTCATGTAGATGTGTGTGTAGGTTTTTAATTGTCTTAGCTTTCTGGTTTTAAATCTTTCATTGTAATTTTTATTTTAAAAGCATTGTACTAATTTCCTTTTGATTAATATAATTCAAGTTTCATCTCAGCTTATTGTCTTTTACTCTTATTTTTGCTTGTTATAATCTGTTTTCTTTAAGTTTTGAATTAATATTAGTTTAATTATCTTTCAATTCAACCTTTGTTCATCAGATTTAAAAAAAAAAATAATAATAATAAAAAAATAAAATATATATTCATATTAGTTTTTATCAAATTTTATTTAGTGATTGTTTGTTTTTATCAGCTTCTATAAGCACATAATTACTGTTTCATTAAAAAATTTCAAATAAACAAAAGTCAACTCTGGTCAACCTTTGAGCTTATTGTAATAAGCTTTAGCTTATTTGGAGTTAAAGGTAGCTAACAAAGGAAGCAGTTAGCCTATCTAAAGATAGGCTGTGTGGGAGTCCCCCTCTGTTTGGCTGAGGGGGTTTGTAAGCTCTTATTTTCATTTTCGTCTTAATTTTGCATCAATAGTATAAATAGTAGTATAAATCTGTGCTTATCTGCTTTTTATTGATTGATATTACTTGTTTAATTCTGATAATAGTTGAGTAATAGTAGTTTGTTTTATCTGTTTGATTATTATTGGTTGTTATTGTTTCATCTATATTAATCTGTCATCATCTGTGGATCTGTTCTCTGAGGTATATTACATCTGATATCTGTGTTTTCTGGGAGTAATTTGCATAAGTGAATCATTGTTGGATCTATTTTTGAGGTTTGGATTGTTGATATTGATCTTAGTGGTCATAAGGTTCATAACAGGTCATCATTAGGGGTGTTTGGTATAGCCTAGTTTGCTGATATAGGGTAAAGTTCAGATGGAATTGTTGTTTTAGACCACATATTTAGGTTGCATTAAGGCATAATCTAGCATAAAATTTGCAGGTCACTAAGCAAAAGTCAAAGTTAGACGTTAATCCTCACTAGGCCTGCATAAGTGGTAATCTGTTCTTACCAATCTGTTCTATCATTGTTTGTTGTGTTTATGTTTATGGTTTTAGAGATTTAACAAGTTTAATAAACATCTAGGATAAGATCTGAGCAATCAAAATTTAGTTTAGTCAAAGTTCAATTGCAAATTCAAAAGTCAAAACTTAATTGAAACTCAGATTTTGGTGTAACTTTGGAAGTACTTGTAGGATTTAATAATATTTGGAAATACTTTTGAAAACCATTTTTGTAGAGTTTGGCAGTAGGTTAACAAGTTTCAAAAAGGAATTTGAATTTTGGAGCTTATTTGCTTATCTGTTCAGCTGTTGGAAGTTGTCTGTTTGGTCCTTCATCTCCCCTGCTCCTCAGCTTATTGATCATTTTTCTAGGGATCTTTTAGTTTAGTGTTTGAGTAACAGTATCAAGTTTCTTAGTGAATTTGTGATCTCAGTAAGTAGGAGTATTCTTTGCCCCCTTAGTTTTGCAATTTCAATCTTATTAGGACTGCTTATTTAGCCTGCCAAGTAGGGTAGTTTAGCATAGTATCTGTTTTCTATATTCAGGCCTGCAAGTGTGCTTTTGTGTTCATTATCTGAGTTTGGTTCTTCATTCTAGTTCATTTATGCCTTATGCTGTTGTTCTTATTGAGTTGGTGTCCATTTGCGTACTGATTCGCTTACTGCTTATTTTCCATAGTGCTTATTTGACCTTTTTGCATCCATATCTGAGTTTCTGAGTTCAATTTGGTCTAAGATCTATTCCATTAAGCTTTTCTGAGTCATAATATCATCTAGTCAAAGTTTGGTCAAGTTTTGGTCAAGATTGCTTATCAATAAGCACTTTCCAATAAGCAGTTTGGGTCTAATCAGCACTTCCAGTGTTTATTTTTCAAATTTTCCATTTTTCCTAGCTTTGAAATACTATTTTAGATTTTTCCTGAAATTTTCATATTTTTCTGAGCTCATTTGCTATTTTTCCTATTTAAATTTCATTTTTATTCATTTTTAATTACTTTTTAATTACTAAAAAATACAAAAAAATCAGAAAATCACCAGAAAAATCCAAAAAAATATTAGAAAATTATTTTTAGTTATTTTAGAATTTTAGAAATTTATTTTGCATTTTTCTCAATTTATTTGCATTTTCTTTTAATTTTTAATTAGTAAAAATAGTTTTTAATTCATAATAAATAAATAAAAAGTCAAAAAAATATTTTTCTTTTTCTCAAAATTTTCTTTTATCATTTTTAACTTTTAAAAATTATTTTCAAGTCCGTAGGAGTAGCGTAGCTTAAAAGTCGCGTTTTATTTTGTACGGTTACGTTTATTTTACGTTTTAGTTTACGGTTTTCGTTTCTACGTTACGTTTTTGGTTTGTTTAGTTGAATTACGTGCTTAATTGATTATTTGTGCTTCATTTACTATTTCATTAGTGTAATCTCATAAAAATCACTTTTTACCACTTTCACGACACGTTTCACGAATCGGGAATTCGAAATTCCATTCATCCTTCACACGGACTACGACCTCGGGTTATCCGTATTTCTTTGCGGATCTCTTGAGCTTATATCTATACTATAATATTGATATTGTGTTTTTCACGAATCAATGCACAACTAAAAATGAGTAGTTATACAATCTATGATGTATGTAATGTTTTAACAACCACTAAGAATTCTATCACCTAAATGACTTCTTTCGGACATATCAAATTAGTATGACAATTCTATAATCACATGGTTGTTTTGAAAATCAATTCTTTTCTTATGAATTCCTACGAATCCTTCTGGTCCTTTTTCGTGATGAAATCATCTCAAATCCAATTTAACAAGTAAATAAGATGGTTGTCAAGCATCCTATTCCATACTAATTTGGTGCATTAATATTTTGGAATAAAAACAAGTTGAAATTCCTTTCGGACCAATTTTTCAAGAGATTGTTTTTACCGACAAATTAAGCAAGATTAGATGTTACTTCAACAAACTCATAAAATAGATATGTTTTCATGCATCTCCTTTTTAATGAAAAGAATACTCCATTAACCAATCACATCATATACACAAGTATATCACAAATTACTCCATAGCAATCATATTAAAACACAAGTAAATAAGAAAACTTTCATAAAACTCAAAGTAACAATTGTTCATTATAAGTATCAAGGTGTACCTAGTCTTGAGAATTACAATGAATAAACTTGTGGAAATATAGCAACCACACTCCTCCAATTGCTCACTAACGTAAGTAAACAACTCCACACTCGAACCAATGCTTGAGACTCTAACTCAACACGTTCTGGACGTTTTTACAACACTTAGTAAACTTTCAGGCAATATAAGATAAACTAACAAGATTTGGTGTAATACTAAGTTAGATATTTGGTGGTACAAGTAATTCTAGACCCTAAGTAGTCATTATATAGCATAATGACACTTATCTTCCAAGTAAAAACGTCCATCTAAAGTTAATAAGCAGAAATGATCAGCCACACATGATTATGGGGAGTAAATACGTCCATAAATGCAAACTTGTAACTTCAGTCATCTCCATCCGATCGGTTTCTCACCATCCGATCGGATGGTCATTCTTTTGGCACGTTTCCAGCCGAATCGGATGCGAGTTGCATCCAATCGGTTGGCAGTTGTCTGAACATTCTTTCTTTGTCTTTTCCTTGTCATTTTACGTTGCATGCATTATTTTTCTTCATGGCATGACTTTATCCATTAGAACTTGATATTTCCTTGATAATTACATGTAGAATACTTGTCTTTATAAAATGCTTTTGTCCATGCGACATTTCTTTCTTCCTTGATCTTCTTGAAACTCTCCAAAAATTCATGACCACTTCATTTCTTCATCTTTTAATCATTTTTACCTGCTTTTGGCTATATTTGCATGCATAAACACTTTTCCACGATTAAGTAACAGATATATACAAATATGACCAATTTCCACACATAAAACAAACAATAACGCGACTAAAAACATGTTAATTTTGAGCATTATCACATCCCCACCAATCACACCATGATTCTTTGTTAATCCCGTACCTTGGAGATTACTTGAAGCTCATGGTGATACTTGCCTTTGTTGCATCCACAACCGAACCATCATCTTTGGTCTTAGATATGAAATTTAATACATGTTTTCATATATTGAACACTTGCTAACCAAGCCACCACCACCACCACCTCCACCATCCTCACCTATTATCCCACCTCCACCATCTTCACCCATTTCTCCACCATCACCTTCATACTCTCCAAATTAAGCATAAGCTATGCTTAATAAATAAAGCCTTCACAACCCTTTTATTTGCAAGCTCTATGAAGTTCATGTACTCTTTGCATGATGGAGTACTATTCTAGTTGTAGTATTTCCTAGTTGTTGTCCTAGTTGTAATCTTTCTTGATGATATATGTATTGTTGTGTATTTTTACACAACTCTTGCTTTAAATGAATGCTTTAATTTCATGATGCTTGATTATATATATATATATATATATATATATATATATATATATATATATATATATATATATATATACTTGTGCTTCTAATATTTTTTTGCAAGCATTCCATAGCTCGTTTCCTTGGTGCCCCCGAACGAGGGGGAGTACACATCAAGGGGGAGTGATGCAGGTTTTACTGACCAGGTTTTAGTATTTATAAAGTCTCGTTTACCTAAGGCCTACCTTATACGCACTAACAGACAGTGTATCCGATCGTGTGTGGTATAGTCAAATGGTAAAGCCGAGGTCATCCCAAGAGCTAAGGTGCAGAAATTATCTAAGTTGTGTCACGTTTAAAAGAGGGTTTTGAGTTGAAAGATAAATTAAACTAATTAAAAGAAATGACAAGACAATAAAGTAAATAGAAAGAAATTAGTAAGGAGAATTAGTGTTAACCTAATTACTACTCTTATTATGATCATGATTAGTTTTCCTCTAGGTGCATCCTATCATATCGTTCGGGGATACGATTTTCATTTCAGGTTAGAATGTCAAATTCGCCTAGATCTATCTTATACCTTGTCCTATCCAAAGCTATTGTAAAGCCTTGGGTTCATCGGTACGTAGACATAAGAGTCATTAAGTGCCTCTACTAACATGGACAAGGCTAACGAATGCGGCATGGTCAGATCTTAAAGCCCTCTAACTTCGTTAAGCGTCCAGTAATGGTAGGTGGTCCTAGGGTTAATTCGCACATGTATGGTGATATTGCTATCACCAAGTCACATCCCTAGCGACTTGCTTCCTAGGGTTAATTCCACAAGTATCTAGAGAACAACCAACGCTAATCACTACGGGAACTAGAGTGTCCCAAGCCTCGCCTTGAAATTAAACAAACAATAGATAATAGATGCGTGGATAACTAAATAAAAAACATAACAATTTCATAACTAGGCTAACACCAAAAGGTGTTTAGCCACTCATGTTCATAATTGCAGTAAAACAATGTTGAGTTGATACAAATATAAACATGGATCGAATACAAAGTAAACGAATGAAAACACTTATGATTGATGTGTGATTCCTCCCTTTGAATTGACTTGGATGTGGCTAGAACTTCGTTCTCCCTTCTTCCTGAGTTTTTCCCAACGTTGTTGTGGTGAAGAGATGGGAAGTGATATGAAAAACTCGAAATTAGGGTTGGTATTTATAGGCCCCGACTATGTTATGACGTAGCGTATTAGGGTTTCTACGCCGTAATCTTTGCAAATTGTGTTACGCCGTAACTTGATCAAGTGTTACGGGTGTAAAGTCTTCATGATAAGCATCCTACGGCGTAGTAGATAAAGTTGCTACGCCGTAGCTTCTTCCTTAGCCTCGTTAGTTCTTTACTGCCTCAAATGAGATCCTACGTCGTAGCTTGGAAAGTTACCTACTCCGTAGTGTTCTTTAGTGGACTTCTACGCCGTAGCATGTTGTTGGGCTACGTCGTAGTCTTCATAAATTCTTCATTACGCCGTAGGTAGGAGAGCTTCTACGGCGTAATCTTCGTGATGCCTTGCTACGGCGTAGGTAGATGAATCTTTACGCCGTAGTTAGTGCAGAATCCATAATTTCCACATATTTGCTCCAAAGTCCTTCCATTTCCGCGTGAGTTCGTTCTTTTACTCATCTTTACCCTGAAACCAAAATAGGAAGAAATAAGAGTATATATTCTTCATAAAGGTAGAAAAGATGAGTATTTTAAGGGGGAAATTAACACTTAGATTGGGGGTAAATTTGATGTTTTCAAATATCCCCCCACTTGAACTCTACTTGCCCTCAAGTAGACCTTATAAGAATGATTTTCAAAAAGATATCCCCCAAGAAACTGGAGAATATGAATTAAAAAGATCCCTATGCTAGAATTTATCAAAGCCGAACACCTCACAAAATTGGAACAAACACTCACATCTCTCTCCTAATCTAAGTGTTAATTTTGGGGTGATCACTCAACGCACAGTCTTAGAATGTATTATATCATAGGCTTGGCAGTTACACAAATCTCTACCACTAGAGCTAAGGTTAAAACAATTCTTAAAGGCAATATTGGGTAAACACATATAAGGCTATTTGGGTGTAGCGTTGTTACTAACATACTATGGCAAGGGCGACAAAGGCAATGATACATGACTAGAACGCCGGGCAAGACACCAATGACTGCTCAAATCCCTCACCTAAGCATGATTCACAACTAAAGGGTAGGATAAGACATGGGATGCACAATAATGGTGTAAAATGAAAAAGAATACAAATAGTCTTAGCCTATAACCGAGTTGCTACCACTTGCCGTTCATCCAAGTCCAAGTTTCAAAATGCGAGAATGGGATCATGTAACATGTGTGTGCCATTAGAAGACGTCATGATGGAGCACCACACTTGGTCTTCATGTTGGCGATTAAGAACCAACAGATTCCTTCTTCAAATATGACCGAAGTGGCCTCTTCGATGCTAAATCTTTCAAAGCTCTTATTATGGTGATATATAAGGGTGCACCAAAGTAAACTTATCTACATACAGAAATTCACATTTTTTTTAATTTTTTTTTATAAATCAATAACATAACATATCCCCCCACTTGGGATGAACAATACATGTACAATAGTGGGTTTCCTCATAATCTTCAATGATGAGTCTTCAACGTAGGTGTGATTCTTGAACCTCTTAACTTGGACCTCAAATTAGAACAAGTGGCAACTTCCCAATCATAAACAAAGACTACACGGTAGGCTAAGATGTATAGGTGTATCGAAACAATAATATAGGTAAGAAACGAAAGGATAGGCTCAAAAGGGTGTATCTAGGGGTATCTTGCACTAAAGGTGAGTGCAACAAAGGGTTTTAACACGGGGGTCGAATAGTCGATGTGACTAATCGATAAACACACACATAAAGGTTATTTGGGTGATAATCCTAAAATATTGACTTCTTAAAAAGTTTCTTCCAAATGTATTAAGAAATCTCAATACACTACTCGTACACGGTTTCAAAATGATGTAAAAGCCAAGTTCTAAAGTTTACAAACTACCGGCACACTCATATTTTTGGTGGATTTGGGGTAAAACAGGGTGAAACTGAAATAGGCTAAACCTCACCATGGTATTAAGGGTTAATGTGCTCGGCTAAGGTCCATTCTAGTTAGGTTCAGAAAAACATGTCAAAAGTTTTAAAAGTGGCATAATTTTTCAAAATAAACTAGAAAATTAAGGGCAAAACAAAAGTTCAAGTAACTAATTCTACCCCCGTCCCCCCACTTGAGTTGTACAAAGTCCCTTTTGTACATAAAATAAAAAATAATGAGGAAAAGTAGAATTAGAACGAGAACTTCCCTGAAATTTACTCTTGAAAATAGAAGGATCATGTTGAGAAACGTGCCTTCACTACGCCTTATGAGCAAATTTCAATTCCCTGGAATCACACAACTACCAAAAGCATAAAACCTAAAAAGAAAAAGAAAAATAAAAAGAAAAACCTAACTCACTTTTGTAGGAATCACGATTGCATTTAGCGTATGCAACAAGCCTTTTAAACCACTTGGTGTCCCAAGTGGACGAGTGAAGTCTCGTGAGGGTTTACAGGGAACACACCCACAAAGTTCATTTAAAAACTAATACAAGTTTAAAGAATGTTTTGTAAAATAAAAAGCATTTTTAAGGTTGAGAAGGTAGCTACGGCATAGCTAAAATGGGGTGCTACGCCGTAGTTGCTGAATAAATCCAGTATGAAACCTGGAGGGTGCTACGACGTAGTTAATGGAAGAGCTACGCCGTAGCAAGGCCCTTGAGAATATTTCTTGGAGTAAAAGTCCAAAAATTTGTTCCCCATCGCAATGCTTCCTTTAGCACCTGCAAAATATTAGTACAAAACATATCAAACCAACAAGAAGAGAAAAATGAAAGGAAAAGGATAATTCGGGTTGTCTCCCGAAAGAGCACTTTTGTTTATTATCGAGTCTTTAAGTTAGACTCACTGTTGCGGTTATATAGGTGTGAAATATAGATCTTCCGACAACCGTCGAACATCGTCACCATAGTAAATCTTTGCCCTATGCCCATTCACTTTAAAACGTTGGTCCTGGTCATCGATCACTTCAATAGTCCCATAAAGGAATACTTCAGTTACCGTGTATGGTCTATGCCATCTCTATCTAAGTTTCCTAGGAAACAATCGAAGTCTAGAATTGTAGATTAGAACTTTCTGTCCGACTTCAAACTCCTTTTCTTGTATCCTAGAATCGTGCCATCTTTTTGTTCTATCCTTGTAATCTTTTGAATGATCATAAGCTTCGTACCTTAATTCAGCTAACCTGTGCAATTGAGTTAGTCTGTTTTTCTTGATTTCCTCAGGATCAAAGTTTGTGTTTTTCAGCGCCCAACAAACTTTATGTTCTAATTCAACTGGTAGGTGACATGTTTTTCCATAAACGATACGAGATGGTGTACATCCTAAAGGTGTTTTGTGAGCAGTGCGAAGTGCCCATAAGGCGTCATCGAGTTTGTCTGCCCAATCCTTACGGTTTTTATTAACAGTTTTCTCAAGAACATGTTTAATAGCGCGGTTGGTGTTTTCAGTTTGCCCACTAGTCTGAGGGTGGTAAGGTGTACCCAACCGATGAATCACACCATATCTTTTAAGGGTCTTCTCCGTCAATCAGTTACAAAAGTGAGCACCTCGGTCGCTGATAAGGGACTTGGGTACTCCAAATCTAGAGAAAAGCCTTTTAAGGAACTTAACAGCTGACCTAGCGTCACTATTGGGAAGGGCTTCAGCTTCTACCCACTTTGATACATAATCTACTGCCACCAAAATATAACATTTCTTTTCAGATAGTATGAACGGTCCCATGAAGTCTATTCCCTAGAAATCGAAAACTTCGCAAAATAGAAGATAATTTAAAGGCATTTGATTTCATGAAGAGATGTTACTCGCACACTGACATGCGTCGCAATTCTTAACATATTTGGCAACATCCTTGAAAATGCTTCGCCAATAGAACCCAGCCTCGAATACTTTCCTAGCGGTTGTGTCGGCCCCGTGATGTATTCCGGTTGGTCCCTTGTGACAATGTTCCAGTATCTGGGTTATTTAGTCCCCGGATACACATCTTCTGATAATTCCATCCGTACATGATTTGAACAAATATGAATCATCCCAAAAGTAGTATTTTAGATCTGCGAAAAATTTCCTTTTCTGGTCGCGTATAAGGTTTCCAGGTAGAATCCTTGTTGCCAGATAGTTAGCAAAATCTACGTACCAAGGGTCTAATTCAACTTCCCTTATTTGTACTACCATTAAGTGTTCATCTGGAAATGATTCCCGAATGGTTTCTTCATCCAAATCCTCAAGTTCAGGATTTTCTAGCCTAGACAGATGATCAGCAGCTAAGTTTTCCGCGCCCTTTTTATCCTTGATTTCGATCTTGAATTCTTGTAACAAAAGTACCCAGCGTATTAAACGTGGCTTCGCATCCTGTTTACTAAACAAATACTTCAAGGCAGAATGATCAGTGTAGACAACAGTTTTTGACATAACTAGATAAGACCTAAATTTATCAAAAGCATAAACAACTGCTAAGAGTTCTTTCTCAGTGGTTGTATAATGTGCTTGGGCGTCATTTAAGGTTTTACTAGCATAATAAATTGGTTTAAATTTCTTGTCGACTCGTTGACTAAGGACAGCTCCGACGACATACTCACTTGCGTCGCACATTAGCTCGAAGTTATTTTTCCAATCGGGAGCATTGATAATTGGGGCAGTGGTCAATTTCTCTTTTAAAACATTGAAAGCTTGCTTACATTCGTCATTAAAATCGAATTGGGCATCCTTCATTAGCAGATGTGTTAAAGGTTTGGCTATTTTAGAAAAATCTTGGATAAATCTTCTATAAAATCCAGCATGTCCTAAAAAACTTCTAATTCTTTTTAGATTAGTTGGGTACGGTAGCTTAGATATAACATCGATTTTGGCTTTTTCAACTTCGATCCCTGAATTTGAAATTTTATGCCCCAAAACAATCCCTTCCTTAACCATGAAATGACACTTTTCCCATTTAAGAACTAGGTTGGTTTCTTCATATCGAGCTAACATACGGGATAGATTATTTAAACAAGAGTTAAATGAATTACCAAACACTGAGAAATCGTCCATGAATACCTCCCTAAAGTCCTGGCACATGTCTGAAATTATAGCAGTCATGCATCTCTGAAAAGTGGTGCGTTGCATAGACCAAATGGCATCCTTCTGTAGGCGAATGTCCCATAAGGGCAAGTAAAAGTTTTCTTTTCTTGATCTTCCGGGGCTATAGGAATTTGGAAGTATCCTGAAAAACCGTCCAAGAAACAATAGTATTCATGTCCAGATAGTCGTTCCAACATTTGATCGATGAATGGAAGTGGAAAGTGGTCTTTTCGAGTAGCGTCGTTTAACTTCTGATAATCTATGCAGACTCTCCATCCGGTTACAGTTCTAGTCGGATCAATTCGTCCTTGTCGTTTGTCACTACAGTCATTCCTCCTTTCTTCAGTACCACATGAACAGGGCTAACCCAAGTACCGTATGTGATTGGGTAGATTAGTCCAGCGTCCAGTAGTTTAATTATTTCATCCTTCACCACATCTTGAACTTTAGGGTTTAACCTACGTTGTGGCTGAACAACTGGTTTGAAGTTGTCTTCCATAAGAATTTTATGATAACAGAATGATGGGCTAATTCCTTTTATGTCGGATACTTTCCAAACGAATGCTCCTTTATGAATGCTTAGTTCACGCAATAAAAATCTCTTTTCATCCTTCGAAAGGGATGATGAGATAATGACTGGGAATTCAGGATTGTTGTCTAAAAAAGCGTATTCCAAATGCGAGGGGAGCACTTTTAGTTTTAGGATTGATTCGGCCCCTTTTGCGGTTTCGTGCCGTTCCTCTCCCTCTAATGGAGCAGATGGTTCAAATTTACCTTCTTCATCTGATGACGTATAGTCTATATTTGGGTCACGAACCCAAATGATAAACATTACTAATGCCCAAGCCCACCACGAGTGGGCTATCATGAGAATGATTTGGGCCAGCACGCCTAATGGTTTGGCCTCACGAAAGCCCAAACCCAAGTTATTTATGGTTTGGAGATAGATATCTTCTATTTAAGAGATATATATCAAACCAGATATTGATCGAAGAGTAAGGATTACGTGCCTATATAAACAAAACCATAACTCTCGTTAAAGGTACGACTTACAACCCTAACTCTTCTACATAACCCTCAAATCGATTACTTACTCTCACGCCGGAGGATAACCGTGGGAGACAATCCCACGATAAGCCTAACGGTGTTTATTTGCTTTCTTAGTGCGCAGGTTTCAAGCATTAAGATCTGATTGGTACGAGTGCAGGAACCCAAACAAGGAACGCCCAACTTTTGTATCAACAAGTGGCGCTATCCGTGGGACCCTACACTAAGAACTAGAATGACAACGCACAAAAACTCAGGCCAGCGGACTCCGCAGTTGGAAAAAACACGTGGTGACCCCCAGAGGAAGAACCACCAAGATTCGACCTCTAGGCAGGCTTCTGGAACAACCAGTGCGCCTGGCCACCAAGAATCGAACCCAACCCTAATTCTCCCAGCAGTAGAACTGCCCACAGATACTGCTCAAACCACCACGGTGGTTCCAAGAGCTGAAGAACTTCAGCGCACTCTCTTCAATACTCCCCATCAAACGGCACCTATTGTGGACAACACTGTGCCACCAGGAGCACCTAATCGAGCTAGGGGACCTAACCCAGAAGCAGACATTGTTGCACTAGAAGAGGACGCGCCTGAATTAACGCTAAGTAATTTTGTGTTACAAAATTATGAAGCTTTAACTAACCTCATGCAAGAGGAGGCAAGGAAAAGGTCGAGCCAGAACCTACAAGCCCGGCTTAACTTTAACCCAGAAATATCCCCACCGCGCCACAAGAGGGGAGGGCGCAAAAATAATGAAAGATGTACCAATGTCCATGATAAACTTGGTACATCATCTGACTCACAATACTCGGAAGAATATGAAGGCAGTGAAAGGCGCACCAACGTTCACTCCATACTTGGTAGTCACAGGATACAAGATAGACTTGGACAGCAACGCTCACCGAGTGAGAGCTCCTCAAGGTCTGGAAGCAGAAGAATTCATGACAGGTTTGGAAGACGAACTTCCCCAAGTGAAAGCCCCTCAAGCTCTTCCTCTAAGGAAAAACGGCGCAAACGTCGCAAAAGGGATGACTTCTCCTCAAGTGACTCCTCGGACACATTGGAAGTCCAGAGGAAGACGTCGCGAGGAAGAGGACGATGACATATCTCTTCCTTGGCGTCGCCAAAAAGTTGATGCATTCACACGGCGCATCAGCGATTATTCTGATCACAAGAAAAGGCGCATGCCCACCAATGTTAAAACATACGATGGAATGGGTGATCCTGATGACCACCTAAAAATTTTTGAATCTGCTGCTACCATCAAAAATTGGCCACAACCTGTGTGGTGTCATATGTTTAACTCTACGTTAGTGGGGAGTGCGTGAACTTGATGACCACCTAAAAAATTTTGAATCTGCTGCTACCTTCAAAAATTGGCCACTACCATCAAAAGTTGATGCATTCACACGGAGCATCAGCGATTATTCTGATCACAAGAAAAATGCCCACCAATGTTAAAACATACGATGGAATAGGTGATCCTGATGACCACCTAAAAATTTTTGAATCTGCTGCTACCATCAAAAATTGGCCACAACCTGTGTGGTGTCATATGTTTAACTCTACGTTAGTGGGGAGTGCGTGAACTTGGTTTAGTAAGCTTCCACGAAGGAGCATAGACGGGTTTGAAGAGTTGCGGAAAGCGTTCCGCTTGAACTTTACTCAAAGAAGGAAGTGCGCTAAGAACCCTGTTGAACTGGCCAGAGTGAAACAGCGCCAAGGCGAATCAACCAGTGCTTACGTGGAGCGCTTCAAGGATGAATGTATACACGCCAAGGCGTGTCCTGAAGTGCTAAAAATTTCAGGGTTCATGAATGGGATTAATAACCCAAAACTCATTAGGAAATTAAATGATAAGGTTCCCCAAACCTTCGATGAACTAATGAAGCACACAAGGTCCTTTATCCAAGGAGAAGCAGCTGCTGCGGACAGTAAAAAAGGCTACTCAAATTATAGGCAGCAAGACCAGCCTAAGAGACAATCCAATGATCAGAGCAGCAATCGCAGCAAGAATTATAGCAGTCAGGGAAGCGGACGAGATAATGAAAAGTATACACCCTCACAAAGACTCTGAGGGAGATATTTGCAACAAAAGGTGCAAACTTCCCAAAACCCCCACCAATGCGCACTCCAGAGGACCGGCGTATAGGGAATGGATACTGCGAATACCATGGACAAAAGGGCCATACCACCAACAAGTGTGTCCAACTACGACAACTAATTGAAAAATTAGTAAAGGAGGGTAGAATGGATCATCTCGTTAAGAATATCAAAGAAGGGAAGGATAAACAAAAGAATGGAAGTAAGAAAGAGCCATCCAAAGATAAGGCTGACATTATTTACATGATACAGTCATGGCAGCTCAAGACGAAGCAAAAGATCAGTCAAGAATTCTCTTTTGGGAACGAGATATCCTTCCCTACTTTAGCTGCGGACAACGCAGTAGCAGAGCCGCTAACCATTGAGATACATACTGGAGGACACGATATCTGTCACATGTATATCGATGGAGGAGCATCCGCAGACATTCTATATGAACACTGTTTCAAGAAGCTGCGATCAGAGATACAAAGTCAGTTAATTCCGGCCACGACGCCGCTAACTGGCTTCACGGGAGAAAAAATATGGCCTATGGGGCAATTACGCTTACTTATAGCCGTTGGTGATGAACAGCACTCTAAAGTAACCTGGATAAACTTCATGATAATCAAATCTCCTTCACCATACAACGGCATCATTGGGAGACCTGGAATATCATCCATGCACGCTGTACCATCCACAACACACGGGATGCTCAAATTCCCAGTAGAAGGAGGCATTGTCACCCTCTACAATACCACTGTGCCACTTAAAGAAGGCAACACGGCAACCAGCGAAGTGGGGAATACTCCAAAATAGTGCGCAGTTAAAATACCAAACCTAAAGGTTGCCATTCACCCTAATTACCCATATCAACAAATATCAATTGGGGGGTCTCTATTTGATAAAAGCGCAACATACCAGATATTGGTGGACATGACCTTTGAAAAGCAAGTGGGTTGCAACCTGAAAGTTTATGTCGATGACCTTGTTATAAAGAGTCATACTAAGAAGGAATTGGTACGCGACATTGAGAAGACGTTCAAAACACTAGAAAAGATAAACATGGAGTTAAATCCCAAGAAGCGTACTTTTGGCACGATAGAAGGCATGTTCCTTGGATATCTAATAGAACCTGACGGTGTAGAGCTACGCCCAGAAAAGACAAAAGCTGTCATAGATCCCCTTCACCGCGCACACTGAAAGAAGTCCAGTCATTAAATGGAAAGCTAGCTGGGCTAAACCGTTTTTTGTCCAAATCAGCAAACAAGTTACTCCCTCTCTTTAAAACATTCACAAAGTGCACAAAAAGGGAGACTTTCGTTAGACTAAGGAGGCGGAGAAAGCTTTCCAACAACTCAAGCAACACCTTGCAGCACTTCCCAAACTTGTCGCACCCCGACCAGGGGAAGAATTGATCATGTATTTATCTGTAACTCATGAAGCAGTCAGCGCGGAATTATTGACAGATAGGAACTCCGTTCAAACACCCATGTATTTTGTAAGCAAAGCACTTAAGAAGACAAAGACTAACCATACTGCTATGGAAAAGCTGGTCCTAGCTTTAGTATTTGCAGCTAAAAGACTGCGCAGAAACTTTCAGGCGCACCCAATAACTGTCATAACGGACCAGCCTATCAAACAAGTTATCTCTAAACCTGACGCATCAGGACAACTACAAAAATGGAGTGTATTATTAAGCGAGTACAACATCTCGTATAGACCACGCACAACAATCTAGGGGCAGATATTAGCAGACTTCATTGTTAAGAAGCCAGATACCGATACTCCACCTTCAACAAACAAGGAACGCCCAACTTTTGTATCAACATCTTCCGAAATAATAGTGTGTAATTGCTCTTGCGAAAGAGATTCTTGCACAACTTCGTCTATGATGGAATCCATCTCATCAAAGTCGTCGAGATCGTCGTCGGTGAAATTTGCGTAGTTCATTGATCGTTCCAAGTTGTAGGTTATTTTTTCGTTCCCAACCTTTAGAGAAATCTTTTAATTGAAAACATTGATCATAGCTCATGCAGTAGAAAGAAAGGGTCTCCCTAATAGGATTGGAACTTCTTCGTCCTATTTCATGTCAATAACGACGAAGTCAACTGGAAAAACGAATTTGTCAATCTTCACAAGGACGTTTTCCGCAATTCCCAATGGGTATTGTGTCGACTTGTTGGCTAACTCCAGGCACATTCTAGTTGGTTTGAGTTCATCCAACTCCAACCTTACATATAACGAATATGGCATTAAAATGATACTGGCCCCTAAATCGGCAAGAGCCTTGTTGAAAGTAGTCCCATTGATAGTGCATGGGAGTGTAAAACTTCCAGGATCATTTTCCTTCGAAGGAATTTTTTGTGCCAATACTGATGAACATCTTTCATTTAGGGTCACATGTGATGGGTTTCCTTGCCTTTTTCTGGTAACTAAATCTTTCTTGAACTTTGCGTATTTAGGCATTTGCTCTAGGGCTTCCACAAGAGGTATGCTGATGCTGAGATCCATTATCCTTTTAAAGAAGCGTTGGAAATGTTCCTGCTCTTTTTGTTTCCTCATTCTTCCTAGAAATGGGATAGGCGGTACATATGGCTTAGGATTAGCTTCGGCAGTATCTGGAGTAATCTTATCCAAATTACTGCTTAGTGTTGCATTCTCATTATTAATCATTGTTGGATAAGCCGGTTCCTTATAGTTAAATCCGCTCCCTGTAGTTATTGCATGAGCCAAATCTCTGGGATTAGTTTCCGTAGTGCTAGGGAGTTCACCGGCACTTCTATCTTTGATAGTTTTAGCTAAATTCCCAACTTGGGCTTCCAATTTCGGGATTGCGTTTGCCTGAGATTTTAAAACTTCATCATATTCCATTTTGATTCCCCAGATGGTTTCTTGGTTCTTCCTTTGGTTCTGATAGGCGTCTTTAATAAGTTTCTTGATTTCTTTTTCCAAATCAGTAACTCTTCCGTCGATTGGGTCATCGAAGCTGTGTTGCACCATATTAACCTCTATAGTTAATGAATTCATATCAGATTCAACTTTTTTGATATTCTTCAGGATTGAGCAGAGTTCATCATGTTTATAAGAAATTGATTTCTGCTCGTCGTGCCACGTTGATGAATGGCGGGCAATTTCGTTGATTTTTTCCAGACCCTTTGCAGCAGTCATTTTAGGGATGGGTACCTTGAAATCCAGTATCTTCCAGGTTTCAATGTTAAGCCCGTTGTTGAATATTTGAAGTTGTTCATGTTTATTGAGCTTGTGTTCTGGACATTTGAAAAGCAGGTCGTCAAATCTCTCCCATGTAGAAAACAAGGCTTCATCCTGATCTTGCTGAAATTTCCGGAACCCTTCTAGTTGCTGAAGAATCTTGCAGGGAGTCTGATATTCCTTGAGGGAGGCCTTTTTTAAAGATTCCCATGTAGCACTGGTCCCTTGAGGGAGTTTCTTTAACCATTTGTGAGCTTTTCTTGTTAGCGAAAAGGGGAACGCCATTCTCATTACAACGTCTCATGATACATTGGGAGCTTGAAATAAACCAAATATCTCAGTAACCCTTGATATATGTTCGTGAGCTTCTTCATTATCTTCCTCAGCGAACTTGTATCTTTTTAATTCATCAAGACATGATTCCCAGAATTCGAATTTAATATTCACTTCTAGAACTGGTTTCACTATTCCTGATTCACAACGAACAGAAGTCAAATAATCGTACATAGCTAAATTAATAAAAACTTAAATAAATTCCTAATAGCTCCCCAGCAGCGGCGCCAAAAACTTGATGCAGGTTTTACTGACCAGGTTTTAATATTTATAAAGTCTCATTTACCTAAGGTCTACCTTATACGCACTAACGGACAGTGTATCCGATCGTGTGTGGTATAGTCAAATGGTAAAGCCGAGGTCATCCCAAGAGCTAAGGTGCGGAAAATATCTAAGTTGTGTCACGTTTGAAAGGGGGTTTTAAGTTGAAAGATAAATTAAACTAATTAAAAGAAATGACAAGACAATAAAGTAAATAGAAAGAAATCAGTAAGGAGAAGTAGTGTTAACCTAATTACTACTCTTATTATGATCACGATTAGTTTTCCTCTAGGTGCATCCTATCATATCGTTAGGGGATACGATATTCATTTCGGGTCAGATGGTCAAATTCGCCAAGATCTATCTTATACCTTGTCCTATCCGAAGCTATTGTAAAGCCTTTGGTTCATTGGTACGAAGACATAAGAGTCATTAAGTGCCTCTACTAACATGGACAAGGCTAACGAATGCGGAATGGTCAGATCTTACACCCCTCTAACTCCGTTAAGCGTCTAGCATTAGTAGGTGGTCAAAGGGTTAATTCGCACATGTATGGTGATATTGCTATCACCAAGTCACATCCCTAGCGACTTGCTTCCTAGGGTTAATTCCACAAGTATCTAGAGAACAACCAACGCTAATCACTACGGGAACTAGAGTGTCCCAAGCCTCGCCATGAAAGTAAACAAACAATAGATAATAGATGCGTGGAAAACGAAATCAAAAACATAACAATTTCGTAACTAGGCTAACACCAAAAGGTGTTTAGCCACTCATGTTCATAATTGCAGTAAAACAATGTTGAGTTGATATAATTCTAAACATGAATCGAATAAAAGTAAAGGAATGAAAACACTTATGATTGGTGTGTGATTCCTCCCTTGGAATTGACTTGGATGTGGCTAGAACTTCGTTCTCCCTCCTTCCTGAGTTTTTCCCAATGTTGCTATGGTGAAGAGTTGGGAAGTGATATGAAAAACTCAAAATTAGGGTTGGTATTCATAGGCCCCGACTATGTTACGGCGTAGCGTATTAGGGTTGCTACGCCGTAATCTTTGCAAATTGTGTTACCCCGTAACATGATCAAGTGTTACGGGCGTAAAGTCTTCATGATAAGCATCCTACGGCGTAGTAGATAAATTTGCTATGCCGTAGCTTCTTCCTTGGCCTCGTTAGTTCTTTACGGCCTCAAATGAGATCCTACGTCGTAGCTTGGAAAGTTGACTACTCCGTAGTGTTCTTTAGTGGAATTCTACGCCGTAGCCTGTTGTTGGGCTACGCCGTAGTCTTAATAAATTCTTCATTACGCCATAGGTAGGAGAGTTTCTACGGCGTAGGTAGCTGAATCTCTACGCCGTAGTTAGTGCAGAATCAATAATTTCCACATATTTGCTCTAAAGTCCTTCCATTTCTGTGTAAGTTCGTTCTTTACTCATCTTTACCCTGAAACCAAAATAGGAAGAAATAAGAGTATATATTCTTCATAAAAGTAGAAAAGATGAGTATTTTAAAGGGGAAATTAACACTTAGATTGGGGATAAATTTGATGTTATCAGGGAGCTCTCATCCCGTCAAAATTTCATAATTGAAACTTGTAGGCATAACCTTTTTGATTCTACAAAAAGGGTGAGAAGTAAATATAAACTCACTAAATTACTTGTCTAAAAACTAATTTTTTATTTAATGAGTTTAAGTTTTGTAATCATCAAAAAGGGGGAGATTGTTGATATAAATAATGCTTAAAAACGTTATTAATATTTTTCAATAACTCTACGTTTTGATAATCATAAAATGTAAACTAAATTAAATCAAAGATTATGATGTAAACAAGCATTTAGTGGTAAATATTTATTTCTACAACTAAATCACTTAAGGTATGTATAAACAAAGTGTCTAATGCATTACATGATCAAAGGAGCATTTTCTTAAACACAAGACATTTTATAAAATGGCATAAACATTTTATATCTTTTAGAAAATCATTTTTTGTATTAAATAAAATTGTTTAATTAAACAATAAATATACGATTTCAAATTTCCAACCAAAAAGGGCAAATTTTCTCAAGAAAAACCTTCCCCAGAAAAGGACAAAAATACCCAACGGATATAGTGGGCGGCCCCCTTAATTTACTAGGCGACCCCCTTAATTATTAAGGGGACCGGCCACCCAATTAAGGGGACCGGCCACGCTCCTGCACAGTATTTTTATCCCTATAAATACTGGCCTTTCTCTGGAATTTTTCCTACCTATTGCACTCCAAACTTTATGATCTAAAGCTCTCTTTCTTTCTTTTCAAACCCTTTGATCATATAATCATAAGTCTTTGTTTCCTAGTGATCCAAAGCTTCATCCACACAAGTGCAAAAGAAGAACACTCCTTCAACATCTATACAAAGTAGTAGTGTTGTGATTAGTTAGTATCATCTTGTAGTAGTGCTAGATTATTTGTAAAGTGTTGTGTGCTTAAGTAGATTGTAGATATTAGTTATGTTGGAAAGAAGTATTGTAGAAGTTGTGCAAAGAAGAAGGTGTGAAGAAGACGTGAAGAAGTTGTGAAGCTTTGTGAAGTTGTGAATAAGTCGTGATATTAGTTCTAGCTATTCAACCCCCTTTTAGTTTTCCACAATTTCTTATTCTGTTTAATTATGTCTTGATTACTATTTACTCTATCCATCTAATACCCCTTTTTAGTATCTATCTTATTTCGCCAGAACAATAGCTCTTAGGACGACACTCGAATTTATCTAAGGCATACTACACATGACCGGGTACACTGCCCGTTAGTATGTGTTAATCCTTATAGCTCCAAGTTTATAAATGTAAAACAGGATGAATATAACGCATCAAAAGTACAATGAGTGTTATTAGTAGTCAAAGGGTATTGAGAAAACTAGTTCTTTCTTGTTAATCATTTTTTACAGTTTGCTCATAATAGAGGGACCCAACAATTGGTATCAGAGCGGGTGGGTTTTTCTAATCCAAATCTGTTGAAAAGGCTGCATTTTATTTATCAATTCAAAAATTGTTGTGTGACCACCTCAAAAGCAGCTGCTGCTATTGCACTTTCTGAGGAGGAGATAAACACAAAATATTGGCCAAAAAGCCAACCACTTCCCACTACTCATCAAAATCTTATCACAACAAAAATCACTTCCCATAAAAAGACAAATACGAACCTAGAAACCACAGATCTTAAACACATACACTCACATCCAGATCCAGTCAAAATACATCATAAAACACATAAACAAAAAAAATCCTCTCTCATACAACAAGAAAACTGGATCCTCTTTCTGATAAAAAATCATCACTTAAATACAAAACACGAATCATAGATCAAACCTAAAATCAATCACAAACAATCATCACCATCAAAAACCCATATCCCATCAGAAAACCAAACCCATAATCAAGAGAATCGATACTTAAAAAAATAAACAAGCCATCACAATCAATAAAAAAAATATATCAAAGATTCAAAAAATTAACACACAAAAAGGGGGATTCCGCAACGGCGAACTCCGGCGGAGAATCCATAAACCCAGAATAACGCTTGTCAAAATCACGAGCTGAAGGGTTTAATCAAAATTTGTGGTTCATAATTGTTAAAAGGACTTGTGGTTGGGATTATAAGTGAACGGTTTGCAAATCTGAAGTTTTTTATCATCTTATGTTTGGATTATAGGTAGCTGATTCGTGTGAAGTGAGTCAACTCAGAAAATTGGTAGTGAAGATTGATTGTTAAGCTGAAAAAGGATGGTAAAGGGTGTCTCATAAAATTTATCAAGGAGTGATAAGAAGTTGGAATGGGGTTGACAAGAAGCTCTGTTGTTAAGATTTGCTTAGTTTCAAAGAAATCAAATTGTTAAAAGTGGTTGTAAAAAAAATCTGGGTTGCACAGCGGAAGCAAGATGGGCCAATAACCCACAAACCCTGAACCCACTCCCAGAAACAATATACTACAGTCTCTGAAATTTTGGTTCTTTGGACCAGAACCTAACAAGCTTTGAAAATGAAAAAATCACACAACCTGACTCATGTGAGTCTCTAAAAACAAGATATCAGCCAATGAGGTCTAATCAGGAAGTGTTTAAAGTGGTGTTAAAACTGTTTTTTCTAAGTTGTTGTGATTTATTTAGGCATACATTAATGTCTCTCAATCATTTCTCGTTTGATTTCTAAGTGAAATGAAAAAGGTATAAGTTTTGGTATCAATTTGATTTTGATGTTTCATTTATTGTTTAATTTAATATTGGGTCGGGTGTTTATATCAATAGCCCCATGTACTAGTACCCCCTGTTATACACATTAAAGGGATGTTAGGCATGCATGTTTTTAAATTATGAAATGGGATCATTCCTATACATTTATTTTTATTAGAATATTCTAACTATTGCATCAGATATTTATATCATACTTATATCATGTTTTAAATACTTGTATGGTGACTGTGTAATGTGGAAATTACCAACCATAATTAAATGTTTGGTTGTTGGGTTGAGAACTAAAATAATCAATCATTATCAAAAACTCATTCTAAGGAGACTTACTCGGTTTTGTCTTCATTTTCTTATCTTTCACGTACTTAAATTTCATTGTCTCCCTGTCTCCTATATACACCTTCCTTTTTGTCTCTTTCTCTTGTTTTATTTATCAAAATAACTTTTAAATATAAACCTTAGTCAATAAATAATATTTTTATATCAATTGAATACATTCTCTATCATATTCCTTAATCAATTTTTTTTCGTTCTATCTTATCTGGTCTCTCAAACACCATTCACAACCATTAAAAAAAATAAAAAAATAAAATCAACAGATACAACAAAAACTAGTAAACAAACATTGCCACTACTTTCAGATCTAAATAAAAAGAACCAATCCAGACATCCATAGCATTGATATCTAAAGAATACTAGACCCAAAAACCAGAACCAAACAAACACCAAATCCGCCACGCTGCTCGAAACACTGTGCCCCAATAAGCAATACGAGAAGAAAAAGACGATGGTGATGGTTTGCAGTGGTGGCGGATTGAATGGTGATGGTTGTGGTTGTGTTAGAGAGAGAAAAGGAGATAGATTAGGTTAGAGAGAAAAAGTGCCTGTGTGTGTGAATGGTGAATGACACCGCGTGCACTCTTTTAAAGACGTGATGCTTAAAATCAAAGCATCTACTATAAGAGGTTTATAAAAAGATCTAAAAGCTATGAAAAGGTTTATCTTTTGTTTCAACCATAGTGAGGTTGCGGTTTATATCTATGTGGCATGAAAAGGTCCAAAATCCTAGACCTTTTCATAATTTAATGCATGTGTTATGATTGAATATTTGATATAATTATAAAAGGTTTATACATAGTGGTAATAGGTTTATAGTTTATAAATTAATGATTTCACATGTTATAAACCTATTTAAAAGGTCCATCATTGTAGATGCTCTCATAATGCTACGCATTTACTAACAACTAACATTACATTTAATAATTATGGTTATACAATTATGTTACCATAACAACTACTATTTCCTGTTATAGGTAGGTAAAGGAGTTTCCCTATAAACCGGAAACGTTATTTCGATATATATGTATAATGTATTATTCCAATTTTAGCAGCACACAAGTCGTGAATATAATGACAAGTTAAACCACTTTGGTTCATAAACAGATGTTACTTGCGTCCAAACATAAGGTTTTTATTCCAGTTAAAGAACCAACAAATCGGCATATGATTTCCCATATGACATGTGTATACCACCCTTGAATAATAGCTCTCATATCATCTACACAAATTACTCGTAAGCTCTACTACGGACACTTTTGATAGTAGATAGATTTAAGATTTTCAATAAAAAATGATTACTGGTGCACCTTGGTGTCTTGAACTGACTCATCGCTGAACCATTGCCAATAAAATGTTCCATGATCTTCTTGAAGGTGCCTCGTTCCACGATACAAAGTTCCAAAGGCCCGATTGTGTTGGTTTTCCTCGACACAACATAGCCATGGTCCACAAATGCTGCATCAATTTCCTTGCAACATTGGTCTAAAATATGCTCGCTTACTTCACCCTTGATCTCCCAATACACTACGTAGTGACCGGGTCGGTTTGTGATGTTGGCATGGCTCGTGAAATCGACTAGCTCAGCTTGATCCTTAACCAGTGGCTGGGAACCCTTTTGGACGGCTAGTTGAAGGTCTTTTTCGGTATTCTTGTCGATGTTCACAGTTAAAATTAGCTTTCTTCTGCATAAAAAGTTAAGTTTCGGGGTTTCCTTATAAAAACCAGTCACCTCAACCACATCCCCGAGTCTACATCTATAAAGACCTGAAAGTAAGAGATTATATATATGTTAAGTTGATCCATGAATTAATGAAGTTTATAATTTGAGGTAACTTATTGGCTATTTATTATAGCATATATCAAGAAAAGTTATTAAATTTGTACACTTAAAAAATAGGTAGAAATGACAATGGGGTGGGGCAATCATCCCCAAACCCAATTACCTAATCGGGGGTGCGACGTTCCCTTAACCCGTCCCGTACTAATCAGGGTGTGTCTTATTTAGATGCGATTCTCGACTAAAGTCGCATCGTTTCACATTTATTATTATTAATAAACCGTTATCAATAACATGAAGAATTAAGAATCTATTACTAATCAATGACAAACAAGTCTTATTAATCTTTCAACGGTAATATTAAGCATAAACAATGAAAAATTACAACGTAAAAAATTACAACATTAAAACATGACGTTAAACAAGTTTTTATAATCATAATTTAGCAATCTTACAAGATAAAAAACTAACAATATTAAAGAAATATTTTTTATTATGTAAATACTAACAAAATACTATATAAGTATAGATATATCTTAATATGTGTATATATTACTCGGGCAGTGTGAGTCGAGGATGTTATTCTTCGATCCTTGTCCCAAACCCGATTAAAATCCTCGTTTAAGCATCAACCCATCCCGTAATCCGATAAGCATACCCGCCCTGTCTCAATTAGTTCGGATATTGAATTTCTCCTATCGGGTTCAATTTTTTTTGCTATTCTTAAATATACGGGTATATTTTGACCGGTGCCATGCATGTCAATATCCAAATGACCTAAACATGTGTTGAACTCCGAATTTCATTCTTACACATGAATATTTAGCAATTAAAATTGAATTAAAATGCATACTTTCCACAAAATTTAAATCTTCGTGTATGATTATTGTAATATGTGGCGTTGGGTGGTGATGCGTGTATGATACACATTGAAAGGTACCGAGGGCATTGGGTGGCCCGGTCAAGTATATTGTTTCTCTTAACAAGTTTATTTATTTAACATTTCTTCGTTAAGTTTGAACGTATCAGACGATTTTTCGTAGATAGCATCGAGATTTTTTAACGGCGGATAATTATAGTGAAATTTTATAACAATATACTAACCTCAAGATTAATATTTTCTTGATCATTCATTTCCATTTTCATCAAATTTATTATAAATTAAAACAAAAGTAAAAAGAAGTGTATGAGTTTATATGTGAGAGAGTAGCATGATTCTTTGGAAACTATTATTAATTAAGTTTGTGCTAACTTATCATTTATAATAAAGGTATAACAGGGAAAGAATATTATTCCAAAATTAAGAACTTTTAAAAAATTAGTATATATGATTCATGCTTTATAATGCTTTATAATTAGTAGTTAATTTTGTATGCATTATAACTTATTAGACGGTTGCTCACACATAACAGCTTAATTTTGTGTGTGTGTAATTATTTTATTTTTTTGTATACTAGTTATAATCCCGCGCACGTGCGGGTTTTTTAAACTTTTTTGAACCATATATTTTTATATATTAAAAACTAATAATTTAATCTTTGTTTTATTTGATTTATGATGTTTAATTATAGTTTTTTATTATTAAAGATAATTATTTAAAAATTTTAATCCTATTATTAATTGTATCTTATATATATATTTTTTATTTATCTTCTACTTGTGTTATGGATAAATATAAAATGTTACCTAATAAGAAAATATTTTTTTTTTAATTAAATTATTTCTAAATAAGGTATGAATGCATTTTTTTTTAAATGAAAAATTCCCAATAAGGGTTTTGTTTTATTATATAAAAGATATCGTAAGAATAAGAAAAGCTTGTAAACTAAATTGTAATTAAGTATTTAAATAATTAAAGTTTCGTACTGTTTTTTGAAAGTAAAAGTATTTTAGTTAGACATTATTTAGTTTGTATGCTTTTAAGTTTTAAGCAAGATTTATGTTTGATCATGTTTTCTTATGTAGTAAATATAAATACATTAAAACAAGTTAAAATAATCTGAAAACTTAATGGAGAGTAGTAATAATAAACATTAGAGGATTTTACTAACATTATCTATGAGTAAGGATCCAGTGAGAAGAAATCTTAAAATGAGAAGAATGAGAAATGACTATAATGACATATTTGAGATGCATCGAATTGAATTAGATGCATCTCTATTCATTTAGATGCACAACAATTAGTTTCGAAGGTGATTTTGAAGTGAAAACGATGCAAAGTAGTACTAGCAACAAATTTGACCCGCAGAGGACGAAAAATATATAGGATTCGTCTAACTTGATGAAATGCATCTAATATATATATATGCATCTAATTTTTAACTAGAAACTATATTATGATGCATCTACAAGATTATGGGTACATCTAATTCAAATTGATGCATCTCTAATGTGTAGTTAGAGTTATTTTTCATCCTTCTTATTTTAAGGATTCTTCTCATTTAATCCTTAGTGCATTATCTATAATATTTGTATTAACATTTGAGGATTTTAAACCGTTCTGTTGTTATTTTAAAAGATATCCATGGTGAATAATATTAACTACATGTAAAAGGTGCATTCCTTTTCTTGCTTTCTTGAATTGTTAAAATTTTTAAAACTTAATGACACTTACATACAACATTATTATAATTTAATACTACTTAAAAACTTCAAATAAACGTAGACGAAATTAGGGCAAATAATAAACAATATTAATAGTTTAATACAACTTGTTCAGCTATCCATACTACTTATATAAAGTGTATCTCATTTTTTAAATTTGAATCTTGAAACTTAAATTGATATAACTTGCCTAAATTATTCTTAAGTACCACTTAAACTTGGCAAATTTTCAAAAACTTGACAGCTTAAATTAGTATTTTCTTAATCAATTCTAAACTTGACAACTTTTCAAAAACAAACACGATATTAATTTTAAAATACAACGCTTTGTTTTTTCTTAAAAAAAAAAAAGGCTTTGCATCAAGGGTTGAACCATAATTACGATTTCATAAATATAACTATTTAATGCTATACACTTTCGCTTTGCGCGGGTATAGATCTAGTAATGTTAAAAGGAATCTTTTAAGTAACATGAAAGAGATAGTTTATGTCTTATTAAATCCATCCTTTTTTGTTTGTAGATTTATCATTGCCCCAATATGCCATGTGATATTTTGAACTTTAGCTGGTTGTTGTACTGGCAGATGTTGATGGTGGTGCTAATCCTAGTTCGTATCTAAGGTAACTATTTGTTTGCTTATTGCTTCTTTTCTTTTAAAAAAAATAAATAAAAATGAATAGCTTGTTTTTAATCATCATTAAAGTGTTTATTCAAAGAAACTTATGTTACTCAGAGATCATGACAATAACTTCTAATTGTTGCTTGGGACGTGTGAGGTAATTTAGGTGTGTGAATAATTTTTCTTTCAAAATAAAAATAGAAATTGTATAACTAACCATGAACTTACCTGTAAAGGTCGTAAGGACGATCTCGTACTGCTGACCGACCTTCACCTTCGATAATGGAACCGGATCATCTTCTATGTAGTCATCACCAGTACCACCACGAGCAGCAACTGCATGACTAGCTTTATGATCCTGCTTGTGCAATGGTATGAACTCAAAGTAAGAAAATGTGGGAACTACCGTGAAATTCACTTCCTCTGGTGCAGAAGACGGGTCCATGTTCACTCCAATCCAACTCTCAGTGGACCCGTATTCAGCACTCACCAACGGTAAATGGTCCCCTGAGTAATGCTTAAGTTTCTCCAGGTAGGGTTGCATTGAACCCGTCATTATTGAATACACATATTTTGCATTTGGCCACAACTTTGGGATTATACCATACCATCCCGATTCCTCCAACTCTTTGCATTTTGATCTAACATGCGTTGCTAAATATGTGTCGGGTTTGAGCAAATTGAGCACTGAATTTCTGATACTCGGGATCGTGATTTTAGGACTTAAAGTACCGTTTGAAAGATCATCACATAGGTCTTTCCAATACTCTTCAAATAAGCTAAATGCATGAACAATGCAATAAGCGAAAGTGGACGTAATGAATTCAACTTGTGGAGAGTAGAAGAGTCCAAGAAGGAAGTGACAATAGGTCGATTGCTTGTAGTCACCACTGAAGATGACTTCTTGTGGGCTACAAGTGAATAATTTAGTTTGTTGTTGCTTGAGTTTGAACTCTTGGCTTGCAAAGAAATGTGTTGTGGCCGTTCCTGCTGATATCCCACCCTTAGTTTTGAATTGTTTGCTTCCATATATAAACTCAAGAATCTTGCCCCCTTCCCTTGTAGGATGAACCCTTCAAATGAATTCATCATGTTTATAAGATAAAATATTGTAAGAAATTTGGTAGGTAAAACACACGAAAAAGAGATGAAAAACAATCCCCTAAGACAACAGCCGTCAACCTAGATTCACACATGACCGTCTTAATTTTTTTTTTTTTTTTTTTTTTTGGACGGCAAAGAAATATGTATTGAAATAGCTATCAAGAAGGTAGCTATTTCATCAAGTCTTACTAATACTAGAATTAGAACTTCTAATGGAACCAAGTTAGATGACACTGCCATCGATGATGTTTTGATGCTATTGTAGATGAGCTTAATAAACATTAGATCAGATTTAAGACGTTTGCATCATAATTTTTTTTTTTTTTTTCAGTAAGTTGCATAAAAGATACGAGTAGTTGAAAAATAAATTTCAACCAAAAAAAAAAAAAAAAATACACCTATTAAGTACGTTGTTTTAAGATCGAGTTCAGTTGGAGAACTCACTTTAGACTTCTCGACACATTGGGATGACTCTGATTCACAAGCATGAATGGGTTTTTTCTTTTTAAAGATTGTCCTTGTTCATACCTTTTGAACTTTTAATTCAAGATGTGTTTCCAAATTCAGCTCATGCAAAATATATTATTTGGGCCGCCAATAATTTCAAGTTACATTTAACATTATAGATAGAGGAGAAGAGAAAGAGACCTTGATCTATAAGCTGCAGCAAGCTTGTAGATTTGGAGAGTTGTCATGGAGCTATGGGATGTGAACGGAACATACTTTGGTCTTCCGTCAGTTGTTCCAGAGCTATATAACCAACAATAAAACAATTGAAGAAGAAATAGTCACACAAAAGTCCCTAAAGTACATTTGTTTTTCTAATCATTTAAGGGAAATGTTAACAATATATAGGTTAATTAGAGTTGACAATTTAATCTTTTTAAAACTACTTATAAAACCTGGATTCTATTTAATTAACCATCTGTGAATCGATGGTTGTTAAACCTTTGTGGCTAAGATTTTTTTGATATATACCTTAATGATAGAGTGGTGATGGGCTGTTTAGTGAGTAAAGGGGAAGTATCCCCATCAGCAATCTTCTGAATATAAGGCTCTAAATCTGCATGAGAAGCCAATGGAACCATTGATACATAGAGCGACTGCAATGCTTCAGCATCCATGTTATCGACATCATCGATATCTCCCAACCATTTCTTGAGATACTCCACCCCATGGTTCATTTGAAGAATCCTCTTCAATGTTTCCATCTGAACTTCACCAGCATTCTTTGCCACTTCTTCGAACCATTTCATCACATCATTGCCTGAACTTGAGCTTGTTTCCATTATTGAAACCGCTCTCGCTCTGCAATGCACCAAAAAGAGAGCTGATTGGAGTGAACCACAATGAATAAGAGAGATATCAGAGGTTCCTTTTATAGAACAAAAATCTGGAGGTGGGGCCTAGCTTTTTAAACCTCAAAATGCTTTATACGACCATACAAGTCATTATCGTCTTAGCTGCCTATATCTGCAACCTCAAACATTGAAGCCTGCACAAAATGAATGCTACTTTATTTCATTTTTCATTCAGTATTAAGTGTGACTCTGAATTCTTTGTGGGTCATTTACTCATTTAATTTTTCATCATTACAGTAACATAGTTTTAATTAGTCACGTGTAACTTGTATACAAGTTTTTTTTTTTTTTTTTTTTTTTTTTTTTTTTTTTTTTTCAGAAAAATATATGTATCTTGAATTAAAAGTGCTACAATGAGTTTTTGCAAGGAGAGACGAACCTGAATTAAAAGTGATCGGTTGCACAATTTATTTAATCGTAGTATAAGATTTTTTTATTTTATTTTTTATTTATTTATTTATTTATTTATTTAATACGATTTTTGGTTAAAATGATTAAATTGAGTGAAACTAAGTTCACTTTTCAGTTTTCACCTATTGATGAATTAGCTAAACAATAACTAGAAACACAACGCGTCGGGACCGCATGCATTTTAGAAAATTTAGTGTTTTTTCAAAAATTAGCACAACGAACCAAAATTCTATTGGGTTCTCCATGACAACGTAGGACCCCCTAGTTACATCCCTGCTTACAAGCCAAAATTGGATCTCGGATTCAATCGATCCACGTGGGGTTCAACTTTTTAAGCCTAGCTATGAGTGAACCAATAGCGAGGATGAATCTTGATTTTTTCGTAAGAGTGTCTTGCGAGGCGGCTCCACTCGGGTAGGTAACATTCAGATTTGTTATAAGAAGCATACTTAACCGTTACCTTGCAATCTGGAAAATTTTATTTGAATTTTCATTTTCACCCGTAAGATCGATATATATATATATATATATATATATATATATATATATATATATATGGTTGTAGATTTAGCAAATGCTAGATTCATTTTTAAATGGTCTGAACATGGTAGCAGTAAATGCTTGTATCAATGAAGCAATGGGTCCAGGACCAGGCCATGAATAGTCGGCTGAAAAATATACCCTCCCTAACCATTCCAGTTTTATAACTCATACCTACCGCCTTCCCCATTCATACCAGCAGGGGCGGTGCGGAGAACGTAAAAAAAAATTAGGCCCTTATAAAGGGTTGAGCCTAGTACATATAATGGATATAAAAAGTACCTCTATAATGTGTTGGGCCTAGTACATATAACGTGTATAAAAAAATTTAGTGCCCCTTAGTGGATTGGGCCCGGCTCGGTTGCTGATGCTGCGCCGGCTCAAAACCGCCCATGCATACCAGATAATCGAGATGGCCCTTAGATTAATTAATAACGACTAATTGTTGTTCCCTTTAGAGAGATATAAACTTAAGATAATTAAGTTAAACCACTATCCATATAAATTGACGTATGTTCAAACAGTTTAAAGAGAAATACTATGTAAGGCAGTTTAAAAGAATATACGACAAAAACGTTTAAATTCTTATTAGAACTATCGTACACTAAATGAGTTCAAGGACATAGTTCTTAGAGGAGTATATGCTTTCGTAAATGTGTATCACATTAATTATACGAGATAAAATTTGCTATATTACAACATTCTCTATTAAAGTCAATGTTCGAGATGGATGCCCGTGGGTTAACAGAGACGTGCCAAGCATCTAACACTACGACCTTACTGCTTTCGTCATATTCTATTCTTGGAATGTGTCCAATCCACTTTTCGGAACAGTGTTGACAACTGTATTCCATTTTCTACCAACTCTTATACTTCATTAACTTTATTGATAAATAGCTTTCACTTATCTTTTAAAGAAAGTTCCCGCACATATCTTTCCGGCATTTAGATATTTTTCTTGAATATCTAAGTTCAGAATATCTTTGTTTGTTGAGGAGATCAAGGGAGTTAGTGAGTTATTATCACCCACTGACTCTATCAGCTTCTTTCAGGTTCAGGCTTCACTTGCTGAGTTTCGCCTCAGGAAGTAGTGAGACTTTCTTTAGTCTATGGAGATCTCTGAAGATGACTCCCCAAAAGTTTTATCTTTCCGCGACTTCATTTACACTAATAATATTTTATGTTTAAATCATAGTTGAATATCATTGGGCTATGCAATGGACCAACACTATGTTACACCCAAAACCGAGTTTTAAGTATTAAATCATGAAAATGCCATCGGAATAGTTTGACTAAGACATTTATGAGTTGGGAGACTCGATATAATTGGTTAGTCAACGAAAGTTAAGTTGTAGTCAAACACGATAGTCAAACTAATAGTAAAAGAATGTGTAATGTGGTTATAGAAGGATTGATGTGTTACTTTTATAAGAAAGAAGGATTTAAGGGATTAAAGTTGTCCAATGTTAAACAAGTTCTAAAGTTAATGTGGCCAAAGTAGAAAGAAAAGGGACTTGAGGGACATAAGTTGCCAAATAACCAAACTAGTACTAGAACTGTAACACCCCAACCCAACATGAATCAAAATGCCACATTATGGTGTCAACAGAACCAATGCAAGCGGAAGACTTTTATTAATAATAAGGTTACATAAGTTCAAAATAAAACTAAGAGAAATATAATTCTAAATCATAATGGGTTCCGAAAACTAAAATACAAATCCAAACTAAATCTAACTGAAGATAAATTCAAAGTCTAATCCATAAGCAAAAGGCATCTATCATCAGGGTAGTCCACTAAGAGCTCTTATGCTCTCTACACTCAATCCCAGCTTCCAATCTAAAACCTGCCACAGGAAAAGAAATGAAGCTCAGCTTAAAAAGCCCAGATATAACCAAAATGAAATAATCGAAGCATATATAAATATAGAGAAATGGAACAACCAGATCCTGCTGAACAAAATATCAAATGTCAAACGAATAAGCACTCAAGGATCAGCTGAACAAATATCTTAACTCAAATGAGATAAACGAAATGAGATAATCAAGAGATAATACGAATTTCAGATAATCATAATGAATCAAGGAATCAAAATCGGAATGGCCATGAGAGTGTCTAAATGAGATACTCGAATAGACCAAATAATCACATAATCTCATAAATCCATAAAACCATATGTGTACCTGGAGGGGAGACCTCCAGAATACCAAATGGAGTAGCTAGCTCCCAGAAGTGAAGGGGTGCAAGGCACGCACAACCCAATCACTAAAAAAATGAAACAAAATTCCTAGGATGTATCCACACGCCCCCTGCAAAACAAATCATATATATACACCTGCTTGTGACAAGTATATACACATATCATAATGGCCAAATGATCACATATCTTATCATATCAAATGGGGATATTGTGGATTAATCATACCGCCACAGATAGTGTCATGCCATTGGTGCCATCAATGACATGGCCATGGTACCTCCATGGCTAGTTAGCTCGGGTAACTGAACATAACAAATCATATCAAAACATATCCATAATCATATCATATCCTAAACAAATCATATCAACATAATGGAATCATATCAAAGCAAAGGATATCAAACAAATATCATGGCAAACGAATATCAAATCAGATGATTATATCACAACGAATCATATCAAACGGAATCATATCAAACGGGTCATATCAAATGCAAATGAATCAAAGTCAAGGATCGAGAAGTCATGAGAAACCTTTACTGAGAAAAGGTAGAATATATGTACCTCAAACCGCAAATGAAACTGATGAATGTCTAAATACTCATCATTTTATACCAATCTGAACTGCTAAAACATCCAAAAACACTCAAATATGCATCATAATACTTAAAATATCTTAGAAGTGTGTTTTATATGTTTCAAATGCAAAATATGCAAAAACAGATGAAAAACGTACAAAGTTTGCATAATTGGCAGTTTCAGTCCCTCAAGTTTCATAAATTGACAAAACTAGTCCCTGGATATTCTAAAAACATGAAAAAGTCATCAAAGGTCCTTTTTAATCATAAAGTTACATATTTAGTCCTTTGGTGCAAAGTTTCACAAAATTACAAGTTTAGTCCCTGTACTTTGAAAATTGACATAAATGGTCCCTGGGATGTTAAAAACTTTGGGAAAAATCAATATTGGTCCTTGTACTAATAATATTTTGCAGGAATGGTCCTTGGTGTAAAGTTTGGAGGAATTGCAAAAAGGTCCCTCAACTTTGCAAGTTTGGCAGAAATAGTCCCTGGGAAATAAAAAAAAATGGAAAAATATCAAATACTATCCTTGTACTATTCACACTTGGCAAGAAAAACCCTAGGAATAATTTTGGAACAGTTGCAACTCACACCCCTCAACTTTCAGCTTGTTACATTTTTGGTCCTTGTGATTATCTTAAACTAAAACCAACCGGACCTTAAATATAAACAACCCGA
This sequence comes from Artemisia argyi, assembly GCA_030686995.1. NCBI lineage: Eukaryota > Viridiplantae > Streptophyta > Magnoliopsida > Asterales > Asteraceae > Artemisia > Artemisia argyi. The sequence goes on along the minus strand of CM060697.1, from coordinate 158,779,514 downwards.
CCAACACACCAAGCCCACCCTTACCCTTTTATTTTTCCCAGCCCAACCATAAGCCCAATCCAACACCCCTTAATAAAAAACGGGGTCAAACCCGTTTGACCACCAAAACCACCCCAGCCTTCCTTTTCCCTCCCAATACTACCACCACCACACAGACCACTAAAACCACCATGGTTTTCACCCAACTTGCTGCCACCTCTCACCCACTATCCCACCACCTCACCACAACCCTCCAGCACCCCAATAAACCCGTAAAAACCTCACAAGCAACCTCCACGTGTCCCTTGGGATATTTTGGCGCCAAAAAGGTGATTTGAACGGCTGGGATTAATTAGACTAAATCAAGGGCCAAGATTGATTGGGAAAGTCTTGGAAAGCTGCTAGGATTTCAAAGAGTGATTATAAATACAAGAAGAAGCAGTAGTTATCATTTGTCATAGTTTTTAGACCAATTTCGTAGTGTACTCTTTAATTTTCATGTTGAACTTTAATTTCAGTCTTAAATTAATGTTGTATCACGTTTTTAAAGTTAATGAAAGTTATTTCCAGTCTCAATTTTAGATTCTCAGTTTGAATTCTAAATTTGCAAGTTTTGATTGAATTTGATACTTTGTTTCAAATCTTGTTAATTTTTACTGTTTCCTGTTCCATTTATCTCATTACAGTCTCATATAAGCTTGTTGAAGCTTTGTAGATCATTTAGAGGACTATTAATCAGTTTTACTTAAAAATCATAAAAATAGAAGAAAATAGAAATAAATTAAAAATCAGTATTCAAGGAGATTGAAGCAAGGAGCATGTGTGAATCTGGATGGCCATGGTTTAGGAGCTTTTTGGGAAGCTTTTAGGTTAGATAGTGGATCTTGGTTCCATTGTTCTCAGTCAGGATTGTGTGTAAGCTCCTTTTCCATTTCTTTGCATTTTCTGTTTAAACTACTTAGATATATGTTAATCTGTGTTTCCATGTTTGTTTTAGTGTAATGAAGTAAGTTTAATACATTTGTTTGCCTACTTGTCCATCAGATTTCTTGTTGCTCATTATTGTGTTAACTGCCATTTTAGCTTAAATATAGGATTTCTAGTTATAATTGTTGTTTACATGTTCAAATCAGCTTAGTACATCATGTTAGGTCTTTTTGAATAAGTATTATGATCTTAATTTGCAATATGCAGTTATAATTAAGTTTTCACCAATATAAAGGTGTGTTTGGATTTAACTGAGTACCTATGCTAAAGGGTGCTTGAGATATTGTTCTTGTTTGATTTATGTCACAACATGTTCCATTAGCTCAGGTAAACAATCAAATTCAGTCATCCTTTGTAAAAAGTCAAAGTACACCTTTGATCCAATCTATTCAGTTAACTGTTTTGAGTTAGAGTCCATAATCATCATTGTGTGTTCAAAAGTTGTTGTTTTAACTTTAGATAACCTTATTTTAGCTTAGAACATCATAATCAGTAGTTAAATTAGATTCAAAGTTCACAAAAGTCAACATACCAAGTTTCATCAAAAAGTCAATTGCACCTATCTCAGATTTTTCCAAATATTGGGGAAATTGTTTTGAATTTTGTATAAGGTTTTAGGAGTTGAAATTTGTTCCTACTTGTTGTCTACCACCTCTACTTCAGTATCCCACATAGCTTGTATTTTTAAGATTTTTTTTGTGGGCTCCACTCACCCTCAAAGTTACTTGCAGGGAAGAAAGCTCCCCTGCACAACAACAGACTCACTCATCACCACCACTTTGGTGGTGATTTGTGACCACCTCAATGGGCCCCACCTGTCATACTTAGGTTCTTACAACCCCCTCCTACCAGGGAACAACCATTGACTACTAGTTTGACCTAGCACCCAGTGGACCCCACTTAGTTTTGCCCTTGAACTTTGTCCCCAAATCTGTCTCAGAATGCAATAAGCAAACTGCTTATTTGTGTTTTGTAGCTTATTCTAGTTGCTTATTTGGTTGAAACTTACTCAATATAGTTCATGTAACTCTGAGGAACCAAGTTTTACCATAGTGGGTCTCACACAAGCTCAGTAGAGCTTATTTGCTTAGTTGGTCAACTTTGGTCAACTGCTTAAGTTGTTAGCTTATATTTAGCTTATTTTTAAGTTATAAAAATATTGTTTTTACTAAAGTTGTTTATTTTTAGGTATAATTTAGTTTTGTAAAAGAAAAATCCAGAAAAGACAACATAAAAATAAGTGATAGTTTCTATTTAATTTAATTTAATTTTAATTTTCATTTTTAGATTTTTATTAAGTAAGTTGTGTTTTTATATTTTTAATAAATTCCTTTTAGGTTAAAGTATTTTTAATAATTTTCTCAGATTTTTATTTTGTAATTTAGTATTTATTAGATTTAATAATAGTTTAATTAATAATTAGTTAATAATTAAGTTTTAAATAGCATAATTAATTTTTATAAGGTAACACCTAGTTTTTATATTTTTCCTAGCTTTTATAAGTCATAAAATAGTTTTATAAATTTTCTCATAATTTTCTAAGTCATTTTAGTATTATTTGTAATTTAAAATAGTTTAATTAGTATAATTAATATAAATAGTTTTTAATTAATAGAAAATCTATAAAAAGACAAAAATATTTATTTTTAATTTTTATACTTTCTTCAAGTTCATTTTAAGTTTTAGAAATTATTTTTACAAGTTTTTAGTTTAACTTGTAGTATTTATAATTTTTAGTTTGATATAAATTAGTTTTAATTAAATAGTTAAATAAGTTTTTAATTAAATAATTAATAATAAATAATAAAATAATCTAAAAAAATAATTTTCTTTTTAATTTAATTTTCTTTTAAGTTTAAGTTTATAGAATTGTCATTTTTAACCCCTGTAGTTTATTTTTCTTAAAACTCACCTTTTTCTCAGTACGCAGTCGCGTCTGATTTTAATTTGGTGTACGTTTAAACGTTTTAGATATCTAGGTTTTACGTAATCGTTAAAATAATTTATTTAAAGTTATAAAACCCTAGTTTAATCAAACACACACACTTATTCATATCCCTGTTCACATTCACTCGATCACAGACTCGTTTTTAATACCATCACAACCTCGTTGGGACGTTACGACCCGGGGAAACACTGTATTCCACGGAAGCATTTGCCTCAGCTGTTTGACTATTACAGTTGACCATTCACAAGTGGTTGACCAATAATTATCTGACCGTTTGAGGCCAATCAGAAACCATATCAGAAAACACAAGGATCAAAAGTTACTCCTTCTTCAACGAATCTACACGAATTAATGATCGTCTTATTATTTAAGAACCATTTCATAAGTTATTACTGATTCAATTCTTATTGTTGTTCAGATTGACATATTATGTTTCCTGCTATTTATAACAACTTTCTATATTTAGTAACCTTCCAAAATTAGTAGCTTTCTATATTTAGTAACTTTCCATAATTAGTAACTTTAGGATATCATTCCGAATCAATCAATTTTAGGTTTACCAATGATAATAAGTTAAATATAGGGTTTAGAATGTATTTAAATCAATTAATGATCAAATTAGGGTTCATATGTTCAAAATTAGGTTTAGGACTTACAGTTACTAAATTAGAGTTTATATAACAATTCTAGACCAGTTTCTTACGATTTTTCATGCCTGTCATTTAAGCTCCAAAATTTCTGAAATAATTATATGTGATTCACATATTAGTCTAGTGTCTCCATGAATTTTTATAGATTTTATTACCAAGCACATATTACTGATTCAAAAATCATCTTTTCAGACCTATCCAGAAAATTAACTGCAAATACACACAGAAAGTGTGCCTTTAATTAACCCATTTTGACACGTTAGAAAAATCTATAAAAATTCCAAAAGGTCGCAAATAACTTAAGTATCATCCCTGTAAAAGGAGTGCTCTTAGAACCTTGTGGTTTAAAAACTAAAAGTCAAAAACATCGACTGTTTTTCAAACTCAGATTCACAGTTTTGACAACTTATGTTCCAAAAACCAAAAAGCATACTTACCGACCTCTAATTGCTATGAACCTTATATTTTCAGAAAGTAGAAAAGTAGTACTTATGATTAGACTCAAAAATCACTTACAAACACGTTGACATCCTCAGTTTAGACACCAATCTATCCAACCCAAATTCTGCATAGCAAGAAAGCTAGTGAGACAGAAAACGACACAACCCTAACCCTTAATGTCAGTTTTAGGGTTCCCTTTTAGTACCAAAATTAATGCTACATTAATGGTTATATGTAGGGTTTCAAGATCAGATTTAGGGCTTGAATAACAAACCGATTCGAATGGGACATAAACTAAACAGAAATCAACATAAATGTTTCACAATTCATGATTTTATGTGTCGTATACTTGGTGATTCATGTTACATATAAATGAGGCAATCACATAGTACATTAAAATGATTATTATGGTTCATATAGCTTATTTTGAATTCTGATTTAGCACATACATGTGTCGTACAAAAGAGTGAAAACAAAAGAGAGGCCAATAGTACCTATTCAAGCCGAGACAAAGATGGATCGAGATATTAGAACAAGGATTAAATCAAGCAACGACAAACCCCTAAGAAAGCTATGAACCACCAAAGCTTTAACCTCTTCTTCTTTCTTAACAATTGGAGAGAAAACACAAAGGATTATGGGACAATTAGGGTTCGGTATGGGAGGGTAAAAAAATGTCGTATAATGTGTTGAATGAGAGACGGAAAACGTGTTATTTAGAATAGAAAAACCTGTGTGACTACTAAGAATAAGGAACCAACATAACCTTTATTTTGTCAAATTATTTGGTCTTATCACTTATTAAAGTTGACGTGTGAATGGATCTAGACATAAGGGATTTCGGTTCTATCCATTCTTAAACAAAACGTGTACAATCTTTTAGGAATAAGATGTAGGTCGATTGTTTTGTTTTTTCTTTTATTAAGAAAAAATAGTAACACTACTAAATATTATAGTACCTCTACTAAATAATATATTACTTCTACTAAATATAATCCCTTTTAGTACTCGGTTCCATCATAACAAGAAATGTGTAGGATTTAAAGAAATACAAAGGTTCATCGCTTGTAGTATTAGGTTAGGATTTAGGATTTATAATGTATACTAACTTTATATCATATAGTTCTTATATTACTTATCAAACATGTATAAACTTTATGTTATACTCAAATGGTTAAATAAAAAAAAAATGTGAGTCCAAATTTAAGGTTTTACAAGAACTACCTTGTTTTAATACCAAGACCAAGTTGTTATAATACTAGAGGGACTATAAGTGTCATTTGGGAAATAACTTTGTTATGAAGTAAGTATCACCTAGAAATCTCCAGGGTTTTTTTTTTTTTTTTTTTTTTTTTTTTTTTTTTTTTTTGATATTTTCATTATTATCTACAATCGTGGGTGGGTGTCGGTTTAGAGAGAAAAGGATGAAAGAACAAAAATTTCCAATGATCAAATTGAGAGAGGATTAGTGCTCCAAATCAAGAAAACAAGTTAGTACCACTCACCCACAAGTAAGTAACCTAATTGTTGAGTTTAATTGGTGATTTAAGAAGTTAGGGTTTATGAACCGTAATTTAGGAACAGGGTAATAGATGGTTTTAAACTAATTAAAAGGGTTATAGAAATGGTTAGAATAAGCTTTATTGAATTAATTAATAATTTTATAAGATAATTATCATATCATCAATATATGATGATATGATAATTAGAAGTGTTAAGAGGTGAGCCAAGGTTGTTGTAGATCATTGTTATAGTTATTTATTTATGTATATTAAGTGTTTATGTTATGATGTTTGGCTTAGGATGTAAAAGAAAAGGTTGATGATGATGATGATGATGATGATGATGCCTTAATTTACTTAGCTTGGAGCTAAGGTAAGTTAAATGATGGTAACATGGTGTTATAGTGATATCTAACATATATTTTTTATGTATGTAAGTTAAGTGACATGAGAATTATGATATGCCTAAATGTTTGCTATGAGTGTGACTTAAGTGATGATTTGATGTTATAGAGTAAGTTGATGTTATGTGTTAAAGTATTATTTAGTGTTTTTAAGCCCGTGAAGTAAGTGTTTTGATATATGTGATGCTTATATGTTGATTAAAGTATAATGGCATATTATAATCTTTTTACTTACTAAGCGCATTCACTTACCGTTATAGTTAACAATGTTTTGTAGGTATTCATGAGATGATGTTATGGCTTGGATTAAGGTTTAAGAATTGGCATGCGCGGATTAAAAGGTTTATATGTATTAGTAGCTTAGTATAAATACCGAGCTCGTGATAAGGTTATTCCCCGAGAGTTTTAAATGGGTTAAAAGTTTGTAATGTCAAGTCTATGTAATGGTTTAAGAGTCATTCATAGGACGTAAAGCATGTTAAAGAGTAATGTTTAAGTTGTGCATGCAAACTGGTCAAAATGGGTGTTTGGCACAACACCTGTCACTTTCTAAAGCATGTTTTCGCGGGTCGTTATGACCAAGTCTATGCATATATTTGATGTCCATAATATCCTAATGATTTCGGAAAGTTTTGGTGTTATGTCATACTATAGAAGTCATTTTCTGGAAAATGGGTTAAAAGTTCACACAAGGGATGTGCAGAAAATGAGTCATGTTCGAAAAATCATATCTTTTAAACCGTAAATCGTTAGAAGTTGTGCCACCCGTTGTTCGAAGGGAATTGAGTCTAGTTTAATTTAAAAATACTTGCAAAGGTTGATTTATTATAGATTTTTATTAGTTTGTTAAAGTGTAACAAAAGGTCCATTATAGATGAGTTTTTTCCGCGTAAAAGTTCAAATTTTTTGTCAAATCGGGAAAGGGATGTAACACACTAATAATTGTAACTTAATTTATTTGCTTATGTATATATTCTTGGGAAAAAATTAGTTAAAAATTAGGTTTTCACTCACTTTGGACATAAATGAATATCAATAGTTATAATATTATAATTTAGACTTTGTATGGTTACGTAGTTTAGGTTGAGAGCTTCTTAACGATTGTATGTTCAAACTGGAATTAAGGTAAATGAGATATCGATGCTCGAAGTAGGGTGTTTGGAACAACTGTCAAGTAAGTTTTTATTTATTTATTTATTTATTTAATTAATTATTTTAATTTATTTATTTATTGTTGGTAAAGGGTTTATACCTGTATGTAAAAGTAATACATTGTATTATTTGTGTGTAACAATATCTACTTTTCTCTTTTTAAACTTTTCTTTTATATATTCACATAAAAGAAAGTCACATGTTATAATAAATTAGTTGTTAAGCATCTAGTGAAAGAATAAATATTTCTTTTAATTTTTTTTATGTGTGTCTTTACTTCCAATCTACTTTATTGAATATTTGAGTCAGTTATTTATCCTTTCTTAACTATACGTGTACTTTATTTGTATTATTGTTGCAGAACATAATCCCGCTCTTTTTTCCGCTTCAGTAGTTCTTGCACATATTCAATATACTATAAATCACTTATGATGTCTAACTAGGAGAGAGTAAACTGAGTTAGTGAGACCTTGTCAAATCTCACTGACTGGAATGTTGTCTTCAGCTCGAGTACTTTACTTACTAACACCGCATCAGCGAGATAAAATATATATTTGGATGACTTCTGGCATCCCTAAAGCTAGTTGACGATAAAGCCTTACACATTAGTAGTTGATTTGACATCAACGAAAAAACAATTGGGCAAGTTGTTAGCCCAAAATTTCTTGCCATATTAGCAAGAAAAATACATTCGCAATCTTATTCTTGTTAAAATTTGAAATATGATCCTTAAGAGATTGCAATTGAACTGCTTGCTCTAGAACATGAGATATTATATCCAATTTCGGCTCAAGCTTTTGCCCACTTGGAACTAAGCTGCAACTTCTTGTTATCAATAAATATGTGGATGAAAATCTAACCTCCTTTTTTATGGTTCGATAGTATAATCAAATCCAATTCACGCGTGTAAAGGGGGAAGACCACGAATGGTCGACAAACACCACGCGTCCCCCCTTCAAACACCACCCAACCACTACGCATGGCGGGACGATGTTTAGTGGTTTTGATGACTGAATGGTATGTCTATAACTTGATAGATTTGGTGTTCATTACTACGACTATTTGATTAAAAGATATAAATAAAGAGTGAGAAGTTAATGTGTCGTTGAGATTACAGTGATAAATCAAGTTATTATTACCACGATCTTAATTTTTGCAGCCAAAATATAAAAGATAGTGATAAATTAGCTTATTATTACTACAATCTTAATTTTCACAGCCAAAATACAAAATAAATCATGCAATTGTTAGACTAATGCTAATGGGCGTTGCCCTTCGACCACAACCGATCAAACCAACGTGTTGCTCCCATTAGCTGCATCCCAACCGACGCGTCGCATGGCAACAAAAACAAAGATTCGGTTGCCTTGCCAACCGAAACAATTGCACCATCAACGCCTCTTTTTCAACCATTGCACCCTTTTTATTTATGTTGTTGGGCTTCATAGATGGCTTTTGTTCTTCAAATTTGTCTTCAACATTCTTGTGGCCTTCATCCGCTTCCTACCAGACAATCATTCTTCTATTCCGGTGGACACTCCATGATCAGCTACACCACCAGTCCACCACCACTATAGAAAGTTTGATCTGTTTGAATGCAAATATATTTAGTTAAATAGTTGTGTACATGTGTCATGCATGGTTTGGGTCTTGGGTATGCGTATGAGTGGTGTTTGTTGTACGCATCTATGGTTTGGGTCTTGGGTAGATATAGCAAGCTTGGCACAAGAAGTTGTACAGCGAGTTGAGAAATCTTGATTGACCTTCATGTTCTGGTTTCTGGGATGAACATGTAAGCCTCTTGAAATATATATGTCAAAAGCTTTCTAAAGGCATTTTTATTGAGTATGAAAATGATAGTGTATGATAACACGATACAGGTGAAATCTTGGCATGACACGTTCGGGTGTAAATGGGAATTTTAATTAAAAAAATATTAAAAAAAAAATGTGGTTGCTTTTATTGTCACCACTAGCTAATTGTTGTTGGAGTGAAGTTGTGGAGAGAAAAAGTTGAGGTGACGTTAACGTGAAGGAATTGCTTTTGTGGAATGGTGTTGCCATTAACATTAGTCTTATCGCCATTCTTATCCTATCGACAACATATCAAGATATTTTGTCTCCAAAGTCAACGTCATTTCGCCTCTCTGGTCAGTGCAGGGAGGGTTTCCGTCTTTTTCTTTCTTTTTTCTTTCAGAATTTATATTATTGTGGTATTTATATTTTTGAGTTATATAATTTGTCATGATAGCATTATATTATAAGTAAGACCCCTTAAAACAACGCCATTAGTTATAATAAAACACCTAAGCATCGAATCTTGTGACATGTGTATTCTATAAAACAAACTCAAACAAAAAAAGTTATTTTAAACGTACATCCATTCATGCATAGAAAAAATATCTAAATTTATAAGGCTAAATATTTAGCTTTCAAACATATTTTTATTTTTATACACATATTACACAATGATTTTTCTATACATGCATTGTGGCAAGCCACATCAATCTCTTTTTCTTTTTACGTTTAGAAACGTAAAGTATGTCAACTCACCATTTGGTGGCTCTTCGGTTTAATAAGAAGGATAACTATATGAAGAATTGGTATTTGTACGCTTGTCACATTTTCTGTGTATTGAGTAGCTTTTAAAAAGACTCGTCACTGCAGCTCCGTAACTAACTAAAAATCAAGTATGCTGTGTTGTTGGCGATCTTAAATATACTAGACGCTTACCCAAGCCATGCATATCATCAACTGTTAGCAAATATCATAGTGCTAAATGCTGCTAATGATGATTTTACATTTTATTTTTATCTTTTACTATTACTCTGTAAACAGTGGCGAAGCTTGGAATTTTTAAGTGAGGGGTCGGAATCTAAATTTTTTTTTTCCTAAAGCTATATTTCAGGTATACCGAAATTTTTGGGGGGTCGAAACCGAATATACCGAAATTTTTCTATACGAAAACTATATACCCCTACATTGCAAAAAAAATTTCGGGGGATCGGACGCCCCCCGTTAGAAGCTGCGCCCCTGTCTGTAAATGTTTGGCATGCCGTAGCCGATCAGAAAAAAAATGAAACATAAATAGTGGCCCCAAACAATTTCGCGAAATGGGCCTATATGATTTTGTAATTGATGATGGTATCTTTGAGTGGGCAACAGTGGCAATCCACTGTCTCTCGCCGCATCCTCATTATCTATTTATCTTTACAAATGATCAGTGAGACAGCTCATTTTATTTGGAGGTAATTTTCTGTGTATCCCGATTGCCTAAACTTTATAATTTTTTTAGATAAAAAAAAAAAAAAAAAAAAAAAAAAAAAAAAAAAAAAAATGACTTCTCAAAATACTTTAGAGACTTGAGCGACTTAGGCGACTCATACCTCACCCCTTTAAATGTTGACAAGTATCTCATGCAAGCTCAAGTCACCTTGGGACACTTGTAAACATTATTGCACTTGTATGAGACACTTGTAAACATTTGAAAGGTGGGAGACAAGTCACACAAGTAACCTAAGTCTCATGGGCCGTTTTGAGAAGTCACTTTTTGTTGGTCTTAAAAAGGTATAAACTCTTAACGACCGGAGCACATAGAGAATTACTATTTTTATTTGAAAGAATTACATTTGTAATCACTGTATTTTATGCTAAAAGGTGGTTTTTATTTTATTTTTTTTTTTTAAAATACCTTATAATACTTTATTAATCTAATTTATTTAAGGGATAGGATATTTGGGTCATTAAGCATCTTTGTTTTTCTTTTTGTTCAGACGTTCTTTAATATATAAGCCTTAGATTAAAATTCATATGTGCGTACCATATTCAGATTTAAAGCCTTTAGGGGGGTGGCAACCATTTCACACCATACTTCAACATAATGCAAAATTAAACAATAAATATTGCTAACACATTTCATGATTTACCATACCACACCTTCATTTTTTAGTGGCAATCATGTAATCAATAGTGTATTAAATTTGCAACAGTCATATTTCTTTAGGAACAATGCCATGCCGATTCGGTATGGATTACCGATTTGCTTGCCGAAGTTGTCATACCGCGTGAGTGGTTTTCCATGATGCCGATCGGCATCCTTTGCCTCTTGCCCAAACCAAAAAGGTTGCCACCCCCTTAGATAAAAAAAGAGCACCTAAAATTAAATGTTGTAACTACCATTATTTTTGGAAATATTGTTTTATTTAAGCACAAGGATCAAGTATGATTTTCTTTCAATAAGGTCAATTGCACATATATCTCTTGGGTCGTCCTTCGGTGGGCGAGGAGCAAGACCCACGACTTCCTTTTTTAGGTTTTAAAATTTATATTCGATGTATAAGTTTATATAAATATGAAGAAAAAAAATGCATGAATAGTGACAATTTTTATGTAAATAATTCTCATTATGGGCATGTTTGGTAGGGGCTTTTTAAAAGAGCTGTTAATTTTTTGTTAAAAAATAACCTCCTCTAAAATAAATAGCTCCGTTTGTATACATTAACTTCAAGCTTCTATTTCAAACAAATAGCTCCTAAATGAAAAGTTGATTCATGAAGCTTTTTAAACATCTTTGAGCTGTTAAAACCTTAAATTACTGATATACCTCCAAACATTTGTTTACAATTATAGATATGTCCTTTTATATCATTTTACATCTTATATTTACATTTACCAGCTAACTTACTAAACACTTTTATTGAAAAAATATACAGCTTGTAGCTCATGTTAACAGTTTTGCAGTTTACAGCTTAAATTTATAGTTTACAGATTACAACATAAAGCTTGCAACAAATTTTGCCAAACATATGCTATATGTTTAAAAAGGAATACACTCTTCATTTTGCTTTTACGTTCAAGCCCCGAATCAATTTTCAAATGGGGATTCCAAAATCTAAAGAACGACCTATCTATCCCTCTAAAAATTCATAATTGTATATATTTCATGGCCCTTGTTGACCACACACTAGTCTATTTTTTAGACAAACCCTCTCCTAGTGGGAGGGTGTACTTTTTTTTGTTTTTTTTTTTGTTATTTTTTTGTTTCTTTTGTACTTTTGTCTTGTAGTTGTCTTTTTTTTTTTTTTTTTTTTTTTTTTTTTTTTTTTTTTATAAGTTTGTAATGTTTTTGTTTTGTATATTTTTTTGTAATGTTAGTAATGTTGTGTATACTTAATTAATAGTTGCCTATATGACGTTATAAAAAAAGATTAATAATTGCCTATATGACGTTATAAAAAAATATGACGTTATAAAAAAAGATGACGTTGACTTATTTGCATTTATAAACTAATGTTTGTAATGTTTTTGTGTTGTGTATAGTTAATTAATAATTGCCTATATGACGTTATAAAAAAATATGACGTTATAAAAAAAATATGACGTTATAAAAAAAGATGACGTTGACTCATTTTTGTGTATACTTAATTAATAATTGCCTATATGACGTTATAAAAAAATATGACGTTATAAAAAAAGATGACGTTGACTCATTTGCATTTATAAAGATCAGTGTTTACACCTAAACTTAAATTATTTAAAAACAACAACTATTATTATAAAATTAAACGTCAACGTTAACATATTATTTAAAAACAACAATATCTACGACATATGAAGATTATTCATTTCGGTTAAAAGATCATGGAGCCGGGCACTTGACTGACAAGCGTGATCCTCAGGATTCCTTGCCATTTCTAACTCCATTTCCAGCGCCTTTATTCTTTGCTTCAACAACTTGATCTCATTTTTTTGTAGCAACGCAGTTTGAGCAATGCGTTGAAGAAGAGGCTTGACTAAAGTGCTCTGCTTCAAATTCATCTTTCCACGCGAAGTATCGACACCCATAGTCGTTTGTACCTGGCTGTTACATGTTAAGGAAATAATAAGAAATGTATTTTTAACAAACAAATTATTTACATAACTAAGCAAACGTATGATTATTTACCACTGAAAGAGGACATGCATAAAACAGTCGCCCACGACTACCGTCTTGCCAGGATTTCCGTTGTACAATAAATCCTCTATTACATCGGCACCAGAAAGGATTTCTTTGGCTCATCTGACCAAAGAATTTGCATAATCAATCAATAATGTTATTTACTAATATAAATAAATATTTAATCAATTACTATATAATACAAACAGTTATTTACAACATAAATCAATAATCATTTACAATGTCGATAGTCGATGTTGATATAAACTTATCCATTGTTCTGCAATTGGTTGTCGGAAAAACCTCCATTGTGGGTGGTTACGCGGAAGTGTAAAAGTTGGGTCTAGCGTCGGTATAATGTAATGAGCACATGCGTCCTCCCCCACACGGGCAATCACAAGGGGGTCGATTCCTTGTGTGTTGTTTGGCCCGGAAAAAAGCGGAAAACATGTGTTATAACCACGCATGGATAGAAATACAATCGGTCGATTTAGCATTGAAGCGATAACTAGACCCGTCATTGGCATCACCATCCAGTTACCTTGATGTGCACCTCCGTTGAACCAGTTTATCGTATTCCAAAGAAAGTTAAAGTCTTGTCCCCCCCACATATCTGTGTAAGCACTCCTATGGTAATCTAACTCTTGCAACAACCTATGTCTGGCTTCGGCCCACATATGTTCGTTTTGAAAAATAAAGTGAGCAACGCACCGAAACCCGCAATTCCCATCACCCGCAACATTACGTATACTTATTACGTATGGACGGTAAAGCAGTGGAATTTCCCGAATAAAACCATTGCTCACAGTATCTCCAACATATAATCTGTGCCGTGGACTAGTACCCGTGTACGAACTGTGTCTTGGAGGCTCTTTCGGCAATTTCGGGACTTTCGTAGATCTTGTGTTCGTACTTCTTCGGTGATCTACGATCGGTACTTCATTTAAGTCCGGAACTTTTGTAGCCTTGGACTTTTTGTTCTTTTCGCTCGGACGTCCACGGGTATTTTCCTGAACAACAGGTTGACGTGTGTCCACAGATTCAGGTTGGTATATCCCTCTTAACTTGTTCAACATATTCTTCTTGACAAACGACGTCGCTTTGCCAAAAGCACTCTTGAATTGTCGAACGTCATTTTCAAACTCTCTTTCATCATCATCATCATCATCATCATCATCATCATCATCATCATCATCATCATCATCATCATCATCATCATCATCATCATCATCAAGCACAAGGTTACCGACAACGGGCCACGGTACAGACAGGGTTCTCCAAAATATATCAATGCTTTCCAATGGAATTGGCACACCTGCATTTATCAAAAGTGACTTATGTAAAACCATTTCGTGGAAGCATTCCGTGAAAGCATTCATTAATATTGACTTTAATATACTTACCATGAATTCGATACCCCATCATTTGACAAAAGCACGGCAACCCATAAATTGATCGCAACTGATGGTTACAATCTTCTGCGGCGAAATTCGTTTGAAGGAGTTCTCTGTGCATGAGTGTAAAAGCATGTTTGGAAATGTTATACAACAACTCTGAAAATATTGGTATATCACATTTATTTATTTTCTCGTTTTTGCTCCAGTTAAAAGTCTCTTGTATCGCGCTCTTTTGAGAAATAAGAATCTTATCAATCGAAATCAACAACGTGTTTAAGTTGGATTGTGCTGTGCCCAAATATAATTTCAACAATGCATGTTGAGCCTCAACTCTACACGTTGTTGACTGGCCGTAGCTTTGATATTCATCGGTAACACACGAGACAAACATGTGCCCGTACTCTCGGAGCCAGTTATCCAGATACTGGGCAATCTCTGAAAAACGATGAATTAATACAAGGTCAATCGGGTGCATATTTGTTAAATAATAAAAAACACTAAATTAATAATTAAGTACCCGGTTTGTTGACCAATTTTTGTTGTAGTCGTCGATAATGTTGCTCGAATAAGGCGCGTGATTGAGCTTTAACCATCCAATCCCATGTGCGTTTGATGGAGTCGTACTCATCACTGTCCTCACATCTACCTCTGCAATGCTGAAGTATATTTTGGGAAATATGCCATCGACATAGTACTTTGTGAACACCAGGGAATTATGCTCTGCATGCCCCAAGCAAGGCTAAATCCCTGTCGGTGACGATAACACGTGGATAGTACCTTTCCTCTATCACCAGCTTTACACGTTGCAATACCCATTTAAAATTAGGCCCTTTTTCACTGTTTAAAAAACTAAACGCCATCGAAAATGTTTTATTTGTTGATGTTACTCCGACAATCTCCAAAAATGGCAATTTAAACAATGTGGTATTGTACGTGGAGTCTTGGTGTGTAGTAATTACACACCTTTTTATTACCAAATATCGACCCAAAAATGACTATTTGAGCTAACAAATGCCAAGAAAACACGTGTTTTTATATTTGTGATGTGCAGGTACGGATATTACGGAAAACAAGCAAAAACCCGGAAAAACGGGCACGAGAGTGTGAAAGGTTCAAAAGCCGGTGCCGGGAAGCAGTTTTCAAGTGTGAATGAATATTTGAGCTCAATTCGTCAAAGTCAACCTTGAAGAATTATTATATGGCAAGAATGGCCCTTGGATTATTGTTTCATAAAATGGCAGAAATGGTCCTTGAAGTTTCAGAAATTACACTTTTGTTCCTTGACATTCTAATACAAAAATCTGCCTAAGTAAATCTACCCCAAGCCCACTCCAAATCAAAAACCCATCCACCTCTTACCCCAAAACCCGGCCTGCTACCCTATACCCGGCCCAAAGGTCAAACAATAATAAAAAAATCTTACCCGCGCCCCCTTTTGTTACTTTTACCCAGAAACACTATTCAAGGAATAGTAACTTAGAACCCTAATTCCCATTTACCTCCAATTACTCAAAACCCACCTTTGATTTACCCAATTAAGGGTATTATAGTCAAACCCCTGACACCCTGACACACCCTGACAAGATGGAATGCCACGTTCAAGCTGCTTATTGGACCGAACACCTCACCACAAGGATTTGAAGGATGTGATTGGTCTATGGGTGTCATAAGGATCTAAGGAGTATATTCGTGAGAGATGCTGTTTCTAGGACCTTCTGAAGTCTACCTCACCACAGATACTATAAAAGGCTACTCTCCTCCATCATTTTGAGGTGTTAGGTTAGGAATAGTGGTAAATTAGTATAGCTTAGGAGTAGTATAATATAGTTTTTAGTTTACTGTTATGCTGTATCATGTAATTTTCATAAAGATTTCAATAAAAGTTTGGGTTTACCTTTCATTATTTCAGCTTATCATTTACTTTTTGTTGCTTACTCACTCTAAATTTAGCTTATATCTAGCTTTTTATTATATAATCCCAGCTTATCTTCTATTCAGTAGTTTTCATTGTTTTCAAATATGGCTTAATCTAGTACTACTTTCAATTCAGTAATCAATATATAAATATATAAAAGTCTATGATATTATAAAAAGCTCACAGTAAGAGCTTATTTGTCTTTTTCAATTCTCCAATTGAGCTTTCTAGCTTACATTTGGAGTTGTTTTTGAGTCTGTATCAAAGAGATAACAAGATGATCAGAGTTCATTGTTGATGGGGGTATGCTAATACAGAAAGTAGAGGAATTAGCCTATCCTAGAGATAGGCAACTGTGAACCCCCTCTTTTCATGCTGAGGGGGAGTACTTGGGTAAGCTCACTTGAATTCCTTTAGTGTCTTAATGTGCTGAATTTAGTTGAACCATGATTTTTAGTTTGTTGATTGACTGTCTTTACATAAGCCTTATAATTTGACTCTGTGTTGCTAAGCTCTTGTTTAATTCCAGGTTGTTTGATTGTTTGATTAGTTTTTGATGATGATTGCTTAGTCAGTAGTGCAAGTGATTGGGTAAATTTAGCTTGATAGAACTATTTTGTAGTGTAAACATTAGTTAAGAGGGTGTTTGGATTAGGCTTAATCTGAGAGTTCTAGTTGTTAGGATCTTGTTTCAACTGCATTAATAGTTTCATTTAGGTTAATATAGTGTAGAAATAGCATTAACTTAGTAGTCATAACATAAAAAAGTCAAAATTAGATTTTCATCTTCTTCACTGTTAATACAAATGCAATTCAGTTAGTAGGTGTTAGGATTTGGTAATATAACTGAGTAATCTAGCTTATTTTAGCTTAGTTTTAGCTTATTACAACTAGTTACAGTAGTAATTAGCAATAGAATTTGGATAAAGTCAAACTTGTAGTGCATTTTAAAAGTCAATACTAGTAGTAACTGAGCTGTCAGTATGGAGTTTTGATAGATCATGTAGGATTCATTAGTGGTAGGAATTAGATAAAACTTGTTGACTTCTGTTCTCTAGTAGTTAGTCTATCAATATCATTCATAAAATTTGAGCTTAAGTCTATTTAGCTTATCTAAAATCTGGCTTGTAGTTGACTGTGTGGGGGCTTATCTCCCCTGCACACAGGTTATGGACCCATGTTCTTGGTCTCTTTTATGTTAGTAGCTTATAGTCTTAGCCTTAACTTTTTACTTTTATTTCACCTCTGATTGGTAGTCTTTAATATTCCATCAATAGTTTCTTCTCTTCAGCTTATTTGAGTAGCTTAATCTGTATTGCTTATTGATAGTATAGCCTAATTTCTGTTTTTAATCTTGGGCTGCATTTGTTATATTGAGCTTGTTATTGTGTTTTATTGGCTTAGCTGAGTTCCTCAATAGTTGTTGTAGTGTTGTGCATGGTTAGCTTATCTCATAGCTTATTTTGTGATTGAATTCAGCTTATTTAGCTTTTCATGAGTGCTTATTAGCTTGCTGTCTATGCTTCTGTGTTTCTTTTGAACTTTTCTTAGCTTATTTGAGCTTATAGTAGTATAAATCAGTAGTGGTATCAGTTTGGTAAAGTTTTGTGGCAAGTGCTTATTAATAAGCACTTGCCATAAGCTGATTAGCACTGTTTAAGCACTTCTGCTTATTATTTTTTATCCAAAATTTTTCTGCAAGTTTTTTATATTAATTTAGAATTTCTGGTAATTTTTCATAATTTTCTGAGTTCATTTACTATTTTTCTTAATTTCTTTTAGTTTAAATTCATTTTTAAATCAATTTTAAATAACAAAAATCCATAAAAATACAGAAAAAGACTTGAAAAATACAAAAATAATTTTAGAATTTCTTTTATAATATTTTAGAATTTTTAGAATTTAATTTTCATTTTTCAAATTTGTTTTTCTATTTTTCTTTATTTTTAATTCATTTTTAATTCTAAAAATAGGAAATAAATTCTAGAAAATTAATAAAAAGTCTAAAAAATATTTTTCTTTTTCTTAAAATTCTTTTTAATAGTTTTAGATTTTTAGAAAATATTTCCAAGTTCGTAGGATCATTTTTAAATAAACGTTACGTTTTAAATAACGCGTGTGCGTTTCCGTTTTCACGTTTTTAACGTTCGTACATATGTAGATTGTAAATTCTTCATAGTTCATCATTTCTTATTACAAATTGATTTCCTAAATCATATTTTTCACTTTCCCACTTTTCTCGACACGATTTCTCGATTCGGTTATTCACGATTCCATTTCACCTTCGCTTGGAGAACGACCCGGGAAATACTTTCACCGGTATTTCTTCGGTAAAAATAATTATACGTGATAAAACGACTTTATCAAAATGGCGCCGCTGCCGGGGAAGGTGGACGTGAGTTTTGAATTTTCGTTTTAAAAAATCGTGTTGTGTTAAGTTTTCCACTATCTTGTATATATATTTTCTATAAAAATATAAAAATTTTAAAATCAAAAACATAAATAATCTTCTTATCCTCTCATATTTGATTCTTCTTCTCAAACCCTCTTACGTTTAATTCTCATGGATACGTTTTGTTCTATTTGTGGAGAACCGTTCTTCGGAGGGTTGTGTGTGTGGTGTACGTGCGACGAATGTGGAGATAATATTCGTGATGGCGTTTGTTTGAATTGTAATTCTCATACATATGATCAAAATTCGTTCAACAATTCGTCTAATATTCCCGATTTTTATACACCACCACCACCTGCGTTTTATTGCTATAATTGTGGAAACCCGTCCGAAGAAGGAAGGCCGTGTGGGCGATGTTTTTGTGACGGATGTGGATACACCGATTGTATGTGCTATGCTCCGAATGCTCACACGTCTTACGATTACGACTCGAGCTTCAATAATTTTCCTCAAAATGATTTTTATGAGCCAAATTCGTGCTACAATGGTGATTTTCAAAATACATCGAGTTTTGAAAATTGTGGGGGATCGTTCGAAAATTCTTATCTTGAATCAAATTCTTATTACGATTCTAATGATTTTTATCAACCCTCACAATCTTCCGATTTTACTAATCAAATTTTTGTAGTCAAATCCATGTTGGATGAGTTGAAAGAGATGGTTAATCGTATGACATCTACTCCCGAGCCTTATGAGAGACCGATGGAAGTACCTCGTGTCGAAGAAAGAAAATTCCAATTTTGCGAGTGTTGTTTATACGATGATGATTCCACGATTACGATCAATATAAACCCTCAAAATGATTCTATCTCTTCTCCCGTAGAGCCCGTGGACTCTCTAATAATGGGGGACGAGCCTCTTGACACTATTCCGGCAACGGTATCTGACGAATTCAATACGTCAAGTGTTGAGAACCTCGTTCCAATCCAAAGTGAGTCCGGGGAAAATTCTAACGGTGATTCTACTTTCCATCCTTCTTTCACACCGGTTGAAGGGAATGATGTCGTTTCAGATGAGATCGAGGCATTTCTTGTTAGTGATACCATTCCGACAATGGTTGATGATGCTAATTTTGATCCGGAGGAAGATATTCGTGTACTTGAAGAGTTATTGAATGACGAACCGTTAACTTCTCTTCCTCCGATGAACAATGATGATTATGATGAAGTCGAAAGTTATTCCGATTCTCACAATGAGTATGCTACGAGTGATGAAGACTCTTGTGTAGATATCGACGAAGAAGATGATGACACGGAAATCCGAGATGAAGCTTTACGTGAGACATTGTTAAATGTCAATCTTCTTATCTCCCGTATTGAGGCATTGAATGATCCTCTTACTTCTTCTCCTATCCCCGTTATGGATAGTGATTCTTTACCCGAGCTTGAAATTTTTCGATTCGAAGAGACGAGTAGTGGCAGTCCCACTATTCATGCTTTTTCTCTTCCGGATTATGAGTGCTTTCACTTTGAGATTGACTCTATACCTATTTCCGATAATCCGTTACGTGACCCTCTTTTAGAGGATGTCGATCTATTTCTTGCTGCGGATGACTCGATACCACCGGGTATTGAGAATGATGAGAATGACATTTCTTCTGATTTCCTTTCTTCTCGTCCACCCGCGAAACCACCGGATGTAGTTTTGGAATCAGATACGAATAATGAAGTGGTGGACGAGGTTTCAGAAATAGACTTTGCTTTTACCATCCGGGTGTTTAAACCATTCTTTTCCTATTCCACCATTTCTTCTTTCCACTCCACCGGGAGTGAGGATACCATATTTGATCCTGGCATCTCTATTGCCAAGTGGCCGTTTTCTCTGCTCTCCCCAAGGACGAATTAATTCGGGGATCGAGTCAAGCTCATGTGACTCGGTGAACAAAAACAAGCGCTTCATGGGTGGCAACCCATGCTTATCCAATTTCATCTTCTTATTTTCTATTTTCTAACACCTAACGTGAGGAGGGGGTACCTCTTCTACTCTTGTGTTTCGTGGTTGTTTGTGATGTTTGTTCAGGATTGTCCATGATTTATGATGACTCTCGTGCTCGTTATCTCTTCACTTGGAGTCTCATTCATCGGTGCTACTTGGAGATCCTATATCCGTTAAATCTTATCGACTAACGTTTTCTTTGGCATAATTAATAAACGGCCTAGAATTTTGTTAGGATTACCTTAACCCATCAAACATTGAGGACAATGTTTCGTTCTAGTCGGGGGGAGGGTGAATCTTCGATTCGATTTTGACCTTGCATGTTTCAAATGTCGTGCACTCTTGCAACTCCGTTTTTCCACCAAAAATAAAAAAATTGAAAAAATTGAAAAATTTCAAAAATTTTGATGAAAAAGCAATGAAAAGGTACAAAAAGATGTGAAAAAGTTGAAAAAGTCGTGCAAAAATATAATAAAGGTTGAATAAGTGTTTTGACACCTCGTTGACTTTCTTGCTGGCGAGAGTAGGAATAAATATTTTGACTTGACCGGGCGTGTTGAGCCCTAGCTTGTTCCCTTAACCAATGATGATCACATAAGTTTGTGCTAGTCTTGTACACTAGGAGCTATAAAATGCGAATTCTTTCTTAAGAATCTGCAAGTTCCCGTACTTGACTTTATACATGCGCAGCTTTAAAAGCTTTCGCTAGTCTTTTACATCAGGAGCTAGAAAACGCGAATTCTTCTTCTAGAATTTGCAAGTTTCTGTATCTGACTTTATATATGCGTGGCTGATTATCGGCTAAGTATTCGCGGGTTTCATTATTTGGAATCTTAAATTGCGAAGAGCGAGAAATGATAGAGTTTATTTAGAAGTTAGATGCTAAACGTGGAGTAGTTGGTTCTCTTTAGAGCTCATGAGAGGTACTTGTGGCTTTTTACTCCCATCAGATACGTCACCCATATTAAATAGATGTTCTAGGTTAATTAGTGGTATTTCGGTTTGAATAATATTTAGTTTTTTGTTTTCTTAAGAGAATTTTTGCTTTAGAAATTGGGTACATATCAAGGAACACCAAAAATAAGAGCCAAAAAGTAAAAAATCAAAAGTCAAAAGTTGATTATCTATGTGGTTTTGGAGCTACCCGTTAAGCTTCCATTTATGTTGAGAAAAAAGTAAAGTCAAGAAAAAAGTGAAAAGTATGAAAAAAGTGAAAGTTGAAAGTTGTATGAATAAGAGCTTATGTATGTAAATAAGTTGTTGGCGCGTGAGGTGCATGTGATAAGTGATTAGTAATCAGTCACATGAGGTGCACGTGATCGTACTCCGCAACTTATATTCTTGATATTGTATGTACCCCTAATTCCTTGAAATGGACCAAATTTCTATTGCAGTGGTTCTTAAGAGAAAATGAAAAACTACTTATCGTTTAAACTTAGGTATCACTATCGGACTTAAAAATTATCGAAACGAGAAAATATGAAGCAATTCATTTCTCAACAAAATAAAATATTGAGATACAAACCTAGGAAATGGGAGTAAGGAGTTTCCACAAGTAACTATTATGAGTAGTGTTAGCATCTAATTTGTAGATAAGTTGTGATCTCGTTTGTACGCTTAGTTTGGGGACTCGTGAAAAATCAAGGATGACGAATTTTAACCGTATGGTCGCTTCTTAAAAGAAGTGTTTCTATTCGTTGACCCTAATAATTATTGCAAGATAATGAAAGTTCAACAAACCGTCACAAGTATCAATTATGGAAAAGTCCAAAAATAGAAGTGTAAGTGGAATAAAGGAATAAAAGGAAAAGTTTTGGAAAACGGAGCGTTTACGAGAATAAATGATTTTATAATCTCTTTTGAACCTCCTTGCTACTTTTCAAAGTTAGTAGGAAGAGTTATGAAATTATTTATCTCGTGAGCGTGAATTGATCACATTGCGTGAGGACACGGCAATACTTTAGTCGGGGGGATTTTGGTGTGTAGTAATTACACACCTTTTTATTACCAAATATCGACCCAAAAATGACTATTTGAGCTAACAAATGCCAAGAAAACACGTGTTTTTATATTTGTGATGTGCAGGTACGGATATTACGGAAAACAAGCAAAAACCCGGAAAAACGGGCACGAGAGTGTGAAAGGTTCAAAAGCCGGTGCCGGGAAGCAGTTTTCAAGTGTGAATGAATATTTGAGCTCAATTCGTCAAAGTCAACCTTGAAGAATTATTATATGGCAAGAATGGCCCTTGGATTATTGTTTCATAAAATGGCAGAAATGGTCCTTGAAGTTTCAGAAATTACACTTTTGGTCCTTGACATTCTAATACAAAAATCTGCCTAAGTAAATCTACCCCAAGCCCACTCCAAATCAAAAACCCATCCACCTCTTACCCCAAAACCCGGCCTGCTACCCTATACCCGGCCCAAAGGTCAAACAATAATAAAAAAATCTTACCCGCGCCCCCTTTTGTTACTTTTACCCAGAAACACTATTCAAGGAATAGTAACTTAGAACCCTAATTCCCATTTACCTCCAATTACTCAAAACCCACCTTTGATTTACCCAATTAAGGGTATTATAGTCAAACCCCTGACACCCTGACACACCCTGACAAGATGGAATGCCACGTTCAAGCTGCTTATTGGACCGAACACCTCACCACAAGGATTTGAAGGCTGTGATTGGTCTATGGGTGTCATAAGGATCTAAGGAGTATATTCGTGAGAGATGCTGTTTCTAGGACCTTCTGAAGTCTACCTCACCACAGATACTATAAAAGGCTACTCTCCTCCATCATTTTGAGGTGTTAGGTTAGGAATAGTGGTAAATTAGTATAGCTTAGGAGTAGTATAATATAGTTTTTAGTTTACTGTTATGCTGTATCATGTAATTTTCATAAAGATTTCAATAAAAGTTTGGGTTTACCTTTCATTATTTCAGCTTATCATTTACTTTTTGTTGCTTACTCACTCTAAATTTAGCTTATATCTAGCTTTTTATTATATAATCCCAGCTTATCTTCTATTCAGTAGTTTTCATTGTTTTCAAATATGGCTTAATCTAGTACTACTTTCAATTCAGTAATCAATATATAAATATATAAAAGTCTATAATATTATAAAAAGCTCACAGTAAGAGCTTATTTGTCTTTTTCAATTCTCCAATTGAGCTTTCTAGCTTACATTTGGAGTTGTTTTTGAGTCTGTATCAAAGAGATAACAAGATGATCAGAGTTCATTGTTGATGGGGGTATGCTAATACAGAAAGTAGAGGAATTAGCCTATCCTAGAGATAGGCAACTGTGAACCCCCTCTTTTCATGCTGAGGGGGAGTACTTGGGTAAGCTCACTTGAATTCCTTTAGTGTCTTAATGTGCTGAATTTAGTTGAACCATGATTTTTAGTTTGTTGATTGACTGTCTTTACATAAGCCTTATAATTTGACTCTGTGTTGCTAAGCTCTTGTTTAATTCCAGGTTGTTTGATTGTTTGATTAGTTTTTGATGATGATTGCTTAGTCAGTAGTGCAAGTGATTGGGTAAATTTAGCTTGATAGAACTATTTTGTAGTGTAAACATTAGTTAAGAGGGTGTTTGGATTAGGCTTAATCTGAGAGTTCTAGTTGTTAGGATCTTGTTTCAACTGCATTAATAGTTTCATTTAGGTTAATATAGTGTAGAAATAGCATTAACTTAGTAGTCATAACATAAAAAAGTCAAAATTAGATTTTCATCTTCTTCACTGTTAATACAAATGCAATTCAGTTAGTAGGTGTTAGGATTTGGTAATATAACTGAGTAATCTAGCTTATTGTAGCTTAGTTTTAGCTTATTACAACTAGTTACAGTAGTAATTAGCAATAGAATTTGGATAAAGTCAAACTTGTAGTGCATTTTAAAAGTCAATACTAGTAGTAACTGAGCTGTCAGTATGGAGTTTTGATAGATCATGTAGGATTCATTAGTGGTAGGAATTAGATAAAACTTGTTGACTTCTGTTCTCTAGTAGTTAGTCTATCAATATCATTCATAAAATTTGAGCTTAAGTCTATTTAGCTTATCTAAAATCTGGCTTGTAGTTGACTGTGTGGGGGCTTATCTCCCCTGCACACAGGTTATGGACCCATGTTCTTGGTCTCTTTTATGTTAGTAGCTTATAGTCTTAGCCTTAACTTTTTACTTTTATTTCACCTCTGATTGGTAGTCTTTAATATTCCATCAATAGTTTCTTCTCTTCAGCTTATTTGAGTAGCTTAATCTGTATTGCTTATTGATAGTATAGCCTAATTTCTGTTTTTAATCTTGGGCTGCATTTGTTATATTGAGCTTGTTATTGTGTTTTATTGGCTTAGCTGAGTTCCTCAATAGTTGTTGTAGTGTTGTGCATGGTTAGCTTATCTCATAGCTTATTTTGTGATTGAATTCAGCTTATTTAGCTTTTCATGAGTGCTTATTAGCTTGCTATCTATGCTTCTGTGTTTCTTTTGAACTTTTCTTAGCTTATTTGAGCTTATAGTAGTATAAATCAGTAGTGGTATCAGTTTGGTAAAGTTTTGTGGCAAGTGCTTATTAATAAGCACTTGCCATAAGCTGATTAGCACTGTTTAAGCACTTCTGCTTATTATTTTTTATCCAAAATTTTTCTGCAAGTTTTTTATATTAATTTAGAATTTCTGGTAATTTTTCATAATTTTCTGAGTTCATTTACTATTTTTCTTAATTTCTTTTAGTTTAAATTCATTTTTAAATCAATTTTAAATAACAAAAATCCATAAAAATACAGAAAAAGACTTGAAAAATACAAAAATAATTTTAGAATTTCTTTTATAATATTTTAGAATTTTTAGAATTTAATTTTCATTTTTCAAATTTGTTTTTCTATTTTTCTTTATTTTTAATTCATTTTTAATTCTAAAAATAGGAAATAAATTCTAGAAAATTAATAAAAAGTCTAAAAAATATTTTTCTTTTTCTTAAAATTCTTTTTAATAGTTTTAGATTTTTAGAAAATATTTCCAAGTTCGTAGGATCATTTTTAAATAAACGTTACGTTTTAAATAACGCGTGTGCGTTTCCGTTTTCACGTTTTTAACGTTCGTACATATGTAGATTGTAAATTCTTCATAGTTCATCATTTCTTATTACAAATTGATTTCCTAAATCATATTTTTCACTTTCCCACTTTTCTCGACACGATTTCTCGATTCGGTTATTCACGATTCCATTTCACCTTCGCTTGGAGAACGACCCGGGAAATACTTTCACCGGTATTTCTTCGGTAAAAATAATTATACGTGATAAAACGACTTTATCAAGTCTATTAGCATGATTTCAGGGAACGTACACCATAAAGCGTACGACGTAGGGTGAACAAAAAATAGTTCCTCAAGCTCATTATTAGCACTTACCCTATCGTAATATGTGTACCCTGATTGCTGCAGGTGTGAGTAAAGGACTTGAATTGGAGTTAGATTACCCATTTTGGCTTTCTGGATCTTAACTTGTGCGTTATATATAGTTCTTGTGCTAGACACGTTATCCGGATTACGACCCTGTATTGTCGAGAGTATTTTACGTGGCTTTACGGTATACTCTGTCAATTCTGCAACCAACTCGAACTCATCATCATTTAAGCGCATTGCATATGGCACACCATGCAGCGACTCAAACATAGGATGATTATGACTATCATCCTTCACTTTCAAAATCCAACATGATCTTCTTTTAAGATATCTCGCCACCAATTTGAATGGGCAATCGGTTTTACATGTACTGGTATTCCGTTTTCCAGTACCTTCGGGTGAATAAATCCCACCCTTTGTACACCCATAATTGATTTCGTTCATAATACCGTTTTCTGATTTACTTCTTCTTTTAACAATCACAAAACCGAGTTCCCGAGCTATGTTTTGCACCCAATCCGTTAATTGCTCGTGAGATCCGAACCCCTGAAAAAACGTTACGAACGCGTATGGTGACGTTTTTTTTTTTTTTTTTTTTTAAACTAACTTTTTTGTATAACAAAATGGTTTTTTTATAACAAAATGTTTTTTTTATCACAATTTTTTGACAACTAACTTTTTTGTATAACAAAATGTTTTTTTAATGACAAAATATTTTTTTTATCACAATTTTTTTACAACTAATTTTTTTAATAACAAAATATTTTTTTGTATAACAAAATGTTTTTTTTAATGACAAAATATTTTTTTTATCACAATTTTTTTACAACTAACTTTTTAATACATTTTTTACACTTTTTTACAACTAACTTTTTACAACTAACTTTTTAATACACTTTTTTACACTTTTTATTTACACTTTTAATACACTTTTAATACACCTTTTTTTTTTTTTTTTTTTTAAAGAAAAAAATTTAATAAAAACGCGTATGTGTGAGACAGCTGTCTCACACCACACTCGGTATTATCACCTTGATTTCTCACACACACCACACACACCACACACTCAAAAAAAACTCTCTCTCTCTCTAACTTATCTGCTCTCTTTTTAGATCTAAAATCAAGATCTTGATGTCTCACACCACACTTGGTGATTTGTGAGAGAGAGTTTGTGAGTGTGTGGTGATGTTGGTGATCTGTGATGGTTTATGTGATGTTTTTCTGATGGTTTTGTTAGGTACGTGATGGTTTATGTGATGTTTTTCTGATGGTTTTGTTAGCTACGTGATGTTTATGTGATGTACGTGATGGTTTAATGAAACCCTAATTTTTTTAATTAGGGTTTCGTAAAATTGGTTTGGGGGTTTTTGAATCTGACTTGATTACTTCATAATAAAGTGTGTTAATTGAAAGATTCGTACGTTAATTTATCAAAATCTTGATTTTTTAATGAAACCCTAATTTTTTTAATTAGGGTTTCGTAAAATTGGTTTGGGGGTTTTTGAATCTGACTTGATTACTTCATAATAAAGTGTGTTAATTGAAAGATTCGTACGTTAATTTATCAAAATCTTGATTTTTTTAAAGAAACCCTAATTTTTTAAATTAGGGTTTCGTAAAATTAGTATGGGGGTTTGTTAGATACGTGATGTTTATGTGATGTGATGTTTATGTGATGTTTATGTGGTGCTGGGTGGTGGTTCTGGGG
The DNA here is from genome assembly GCA_030686995.1 of Artemisia argyi. Lineage (NCBI taxonomy): Eukaryota > Viridiplantae > Streptophyta > Magnoliopsida > Asterales > Asteraceae > Artemisia > Artemisia argyi. The sequence continues at coordinate 158,751,707 of CM060697.1, read as the reverse complement.
TGGTGGTTCTGGGGTGGTGGTTCTGTTAGATACGTGATGTTTACTTAATTGTGTGTGAGACATCAAGGTGATAAAGTGATGTTTCTGTGATGTTTGATGTTTATGGTGATGGTGTTGTTGACCACACACTAGTCTATTTTTTAGACAAACCCTCCCTAAATGGCTATGATGATTTAAAAAAAATAAAAGTTTAATTTTGGCGTGGCATTTCCAAATGGATAGGCAATATATTTGCAACCTTTGATGTTGCAGCCAATATGATAAAAGGATTTAATGTAATCTGAGCCTTACCTCCCGTGTGTTAAATTGTGAATTCCACATTTTCACTTGTTTGTGATTCAGACTTGTGGTTGCTTCTGGTTAGTAACTTGTTCAGACTTGTTGTGATACTGCTTCTTGTGTTTCACTTGTGATACTGCTTCTTGTGTTTCACTTGTGATACTGCTTCTTTCAGACTTGTGGTTAGTAACTTGTTCAGACTTGTGGTTGCTTAGTTGTTGTTTGTGATTCACACTTGTGGTTAGTAACTTGTTTAGACTTGTGGTTGCTTAGTTGTTTGTGATTCACACTTGTGTTTATAGTCCAGGATTGAATCCTGGGAATCCTTACTATTTGGCTTGTGATGTACCTTTTGAGAATCCTGCTGTTTGGGCATGTGACTTTTGAGAACTTGTGCTGTTTGGGCATGTGACTTTTGAGAACTTGTGCTGTTTGGGCATGTGAACTTTTGAGAAGTTGTGCAGTTTGGCATGTGAACTTTTCAGAACTTGAGAATCTTTGGCTGTGTAACTTGTAAATTTTGTAGGGTGTAGGCAATGATGATTGGTTTACAATCTGAGCCGAGGCGATGACGAATGGTTTTTAAAACCGAATGGTATGGCGGAGTGATATTTTTATCACTTTCGCAACCTTCAAATCCGAGCCTTCTAAAAATTATCCGAGCCTTTTGTTTGTGTTTGTCTCAATACTGCAGTTGTGTTTGTCTAAAAAATAGACTAGTGTGTCGTCAACAAGGGCCTTGTTTGCAGCTGTGTTTGTGTTTGCAGTTGTGTTTGTGACAAAAAAAAGAGGACTTGGCGATGACGATAACGGAAAAATCCGAGCCTTTGTTTTTCTCAATACTGCAGTTGGTTGTGTTGTGTTTTGTGTTTGCAGTTGTGTTTGTGCAGTTGTGTTTGTGTTTGCAGTTGTGTTTGTGTTTGTGAAAAAAAAAAAAAAAAAAAAAAAAAAAAAAAAAAAAAAAAAAAAAAAAAAACTTACATAAAAAACAAACTTGGACAAAAAAAAAAAAAAAAAAAAAAAAAAAAAAAAAAACCTAAAAGGACAAAACCTGCATGTGGGCCCCACCTAAAAGGACAAAACCTGCAGCTATGGCACTAGACTACCGTGGGGTTAACAACACCCTATTTCATTTATACAAGTTTTTAATACACATGATATAAGCACAGATTTTTATGTACTCATTTACCATACACTAATTTTGTTAAGTTATGTACTAATGTTTTCGGTGTCAGAAACCAACCAATGACATAACAACTGAAAAACCATAAGGTATTATCTATTATATTCCCTGAAACGCATTATCTATTATATTCCCTGAAACGCAAACCTAAATGGTCACTAGGGCGAAAAAGCGACACTTGACTGATGGTCATGCCAAGTTCATATCAATGTTCTGAAAGGCTCAAGGCGCACTAAGGCACAAAGAGGGTCAAAGAGCCTCGAGTCGAGGTGCAAACCAAGGCGCGGGATTCATAAATATGAGGCGCACTATACATTTAGGTTTTTTTATAACATATGTGACAACTTATGTAGCTTAAATAACACAAAAATATCAATATTCAATGCACTAATGCCACTTAATAGTTATGACATCTAACAAAGCTTGCATTTAAACCCAAAATCATCAAGCAAGCAACATATCAGAATCCATGAACTACCCTAAATCCCTGAATATACATAACAATATATGATTTTATGACTTATAAAATTTAACAAATTACCATGTATCTCTATCAACTATCAACAACAAAAAATCTATAGTTTCTTGGTAACACTTAACACTAAAAAAACAACATTTGTATCTGTTAATAAGCTACTATTCTTAGACATTATATTTCAAAAAAAATATATTTCTTTGTTAATTGTGCGTTTTAGTTATTTTCTAAAATATTAGGGCTATTAGATACTTTATAACTTAAAGGGCCTAGTGCTTATAACATGTAAGCCCAAAATGTATCTTACTATAAAGAAGAAAAAAAAGGCCAAAACCCCATTACATCTTCTAGGCGCAAAAATCCCCAAGGCGCAAAAGCGCAAAAATCCCTAAGGCACAAAGATTTTTACGGGATTCATGCATGTCGTGAGCCTCGATCTGAAAAAATCCCAAAAGCTAGAGCCTCGTGGGATTTAGGGAGTAGGCGCGCCTTAGGCGCGCTTTTTAAAACATTGGTTCATATGATATATAATTATATATAATGTTGTGTATATTTGAGTGGTTGTTAATGCCTTTTTAATATAACATTTGCTTTGATAAATAGATTGACTGTGATTGTGACAAATCAAGAGGCAGACATTGTTTTAAGAGTAAACTACAAAAAACGTCCCAGAACTTTGCCAAAATTGCGAAAGATGTCCTAAAATAACTACAAATATTGTCCTTAAACTTTCAATTTTCTGCAAGTTATGTCCTTTCCGCGTTACTGTGGTTGCAAATGTAGTTTTTGTACTAACGCTCATTAGAAAATCTTGTTAGTTAGTCCTCACATGTGTTGCAGGTCCTTTAACACCAACTACAACATGCATTTATGTTGTTATTAAGCAAGAAGCTAATGAGTATGATGTTATTTAGAATGGGGCAGACAGTTACCAGTGTAAGGGACCATGGAATGACCAATGTGTGGTGAATATGGGGTTAAGGATATGTACATGTAAGAGATGGGAGCTAGCCGGTATTCCATGCAAACATGTTGTGGCAGCAATGTATAGCATGGCAAATGATGGTAGGGAGGTATGTATACCTGAGGATTTGGTACATCAAGCATATTGGCTAAAAACATGGAAGGAGACGTACAACCATAAGATTGAATGTGTTGCTAACAGTCAATTTTGGCCCAAGTGCAGCATCCCAAGTATCTTATTGCCCCTACACCATCATGTTCTAGTTGGCAGACCAAGAAAGAAGAGGAGAGTGACCAAAGAAGAGACAACTGAGAATGCATTTAAGGAAATGGTCAAGGGTGGGAAGCTTTCAAAAAAGGGAAAAACTGTCGTTTGTAGCCAATGTGGTACTACAGGTAAAAAAAAAAAGAGCATGTACATGTCCCAAAAAGAATAATGCAAAGGGGAATAGCAATAAGAAGGCTAGATTTGAGGGTGTTGCAGACACTGAAGCAACTGAAATTGATGCAGGAGCAAGTCAACCAATGGATTCATAATCAACCCAAGAGGTAGTTAGAGGAGAAAGAGTACCAGAAAGGCTTCCAAACAAGCCGCAATTTAAATGACTTTGAGATTGATACGTGGGAATTGCGCCCTCGCAACAGGTTTTACCTCTCAAGGGATCTCGAGAAGCTTACAACCCCCACCAGGCAGTGTACCTGATCGTTGTAGTATAGTATAGTGATAAGTACCGGGGGATTGATCGTTCAACTCAGGAATAGTGTCGATAGGATTAGAAAGTCTACTAAACTAGGTCTAGAGGTGAGGGGTGATTCTTTTTGTATTTTTATATTTTATGAAAAGCAAGTAAAATCTCGGGTTTTGAAGGAGTGGGTGGAATTAGTTGCTAGCCAACTAACCCAATTAACTAAGATGCAATCAAAATAAAATAAAAGAAATGAAAATTAAACTAATGTACTAATGTGGTGGAAACAATAATGAGAAAAGTTGTGTTTACTTAGATTTCATTACTCCCTAGATATCTTTTACCGATTGATTAGCTTGTTACAATTGCATGGATAACGGGTTATATTCCTTAATACTAGTCGTAGGGCCATGTACAATATTCCCTAACTCTATAAGATCCTACTTCACTCCTATGTCGAGCCGTTAAAAGCTCCTAACATGGGATCATTAGAATTGACTTATGCATTAAATACAACCAAAAATCGTAGTACACCTCCGATCATGTTTCTTAAGACGTTCAAGAAAGTTTCCAATGGAAGTCTGCCAGTTTTCTTAAGCCTAACATCGAATACAATCATCCGTAACAATTATAGACAAACAATCAACCAATAATCAACATCTAGGTTTCACTACATCTAAGCAAACACAATAAAAGCCTAGCCTAACATGTTAAAAGAAATATAAATATAAGATAGAATCAAACAATACATAGACATATTGAATGGTTATTGGAGTACTTATCTTTATTAAAACATGGAAGAAAGAAGGGTTTGAAACCCCTTCAATATGCAGGAAATTCGACCTAGGGTTTGTGCACCACTTGTTCCACACTTTACAATGAAATATTAGAAAAATATATATAGACTTAGTATCCTGTCGGCGTCATGTATTAACCTCTGACGCCGTCAACTCACCGCCAAATTAAGGATCGTGTTGCCTAGTTCCAATCTTGACGCCGTTAAGAAGGAATTAAGCTCTGGGCTGTCACATACATTTTGACCCTGACGGCCTTGGTGACGCCGTCAGGTCAATAAAAAGAAAATGTTTTGGGCCGTCACGTGTTTTTTCCATTTCCACCTCTTTTTCCAAGCTTGACGCCGTCATGTGTGAAGTCTTGACGTCGTCAGGTACTGTTCCCAGCAAGGATTTTGAGACTTTGCCGTTTTCTTCACTTTTATGCTCCAAAATCGTTAAAAATGCTTTCTTTTCCAGATTTCTTCTCAAAAGTACCTAAAATGACAAAAAGAACGATTTAGGGCAGTAATTGATAAAATAATCATGAATTCGGGCTTAAATGACCCCTTAAAAGCGGTACACTTTTCGCCTTATCAAATACCCTTACACTTGAGATTTGCTTGTACTCAAGCAAATGCACTTTTATTCTAATCAAAATACAAGTTAGGGGTCATTTAACACTAATATAAAAGTAATTACAACAAATAATCGTTCCACTAAAAACCAAAAACAAGTACAGAGGTCATACACTAGCACCTCACAAATAGTGTTTAGATACTCACATCTCTCGGATGTAATAAAGTATGTATCACAATATGGAAACGGAAAACATCTCTCACTACCTGTCATAGCAAATAGATTACCATAGGCTTGGGAAAGGATCAAACCTCCACCACTTGGAGTAAGTATCTAGGATAAACTATCAAAGAGGTCTTTTAAAGGGTTATAATGTTAGGTGTAGGGATATGGAAAACACGGTTTTGTTGGATAAAGGCATTTTACTGATGGCGAGTTAATTATCTTGGTTAATTACATGTACAATATGGCGTTGCTAAGCCAAGACTCGACTCGACTTAAACTAATAAGTCAAAAATAACAAAACATAAAACAAACATAGAATGAAACGGGATGGTAGTCCATATGTTTTTTTTTCTTTTCTTTTTCTATTTTTTTTCTTTATTTTTTCGATTTTTTTTTTTTTTTTTTTTTTTTTTTTTTTTTGGCATACACTTTTACCCTACCATCCAAAATAATACATCATATGGAATGTATATTCCTTTTACACTTGAATTTTTACATACTTTACATTAAACTATTCTAATGACTCGAATCAAGATAATCAAAACACTTGGACTACTTTTTAAGATAAACGCACATATGGGGGTAATAATTTGATGTTCTTCCCCATTACTCCATAACACTAGTACTTTACCCATGAGTCCCAATCATCCCAAAACAATATGTACAAGATATGACTCGACTTAGCAACCATGTAAGTAATTAGATAATTAACTAAGGGTTTAAACAAATAACAATAATGCACTAAAAATGAGTACAACGTTAAGGTGTGGGAAAAATTAATTGACTTTACTAGTCAAGTAATATGACTTAAATGGTCAAGTAATTATGATACGGGTTTAAATACAAGGGTGATCCTAATGCCTCTTATCATGTAGTAAATCCTACTACACGAATGTAGTCTCACTAGCAGTCTCGGGATGCATCACTAACGCAAGTTCTAGAATCTAAATACTACCGGTACACTCATAAGCACTAATAATAAATGCTTTTCCTATCAAATCTAAAGGCGAACCTCACATATTTGGGTGGAAAATTTTTATGAATGGTACGATTTTGTGCTAGTCATACAACTCCTATCCATGAGACGCTTGTTAAGGCTAAAGTTTCACTCCTAAATGTTGTAAAAAAATTTAAATTTGGCGCTAAAATTACACTAACAGGTATTTCTCTTAGTTTTATTACACACCTACTATTAAACAAACAAACTCAAGTGCAATAGTATCCTATAATGTATCATCATTTATCCTCCCCTTACACTTAGGATGAACATTGTCCCCAATGTTTAATTAAATAATGTAAAAGTAAAATAGGTAAAAGAATGAAAATAAATACTCCCCTGATTCGTTCGGTGTGGATAGTGTGTCAACAAGGTTAGATCTTCCTCCAAGAAAATGAACGTTGAAAGCTTCCCTCCATAAATATAAATCATCTTCTTGTCATATATAACTTGTTTAACCTAAGAAAACAATCAAGGCAAACCTTGAGTAAAATCGGCGGCAATCTATATATATAAGGATATAATGCTTTGTGGAATGAATGTTTACAGATTTCCTGGAGTTTACAAAACTAAAGAATCAACAAAAACTTTAAGACTCCGGTATAAACAAAACTCGCAAAATTTTTCAGAATTTTGGTACCTGACGCCGTCAGGTTTTAACTCCTGACGCCGTTAGAATGTTCATGCAAAAATCTCATGTTAAGTTTCCAGAAAATTTCTGGAAAAACTTATGCCTTACTTCCTGCAAAATACTGCAAAACGTCATTATGACTCGATACAAGCATTTGACTCTAACAATTACTAATACACATGTTCATTTAATATTGTTGTGGTTCATGTCCAATTTCGTTCCTATAAACAATTTAGGTTTCCCTTACACTTAGCTTTTGCAAAATACCTTTATATGTAATTAAGACGAATTTAAAAACAAAATAAAGCATTTTCAAAATTTATTTTTAATCATGATCCACAAACAATAAAAATAAAACACGCATACGGAAACAAATAAAATCAAATAAACAAACAATCAAACAAATAAAGTTTGGGTTGCCTCCAAAGAAGCGCTTGTTTTTGTTCGAGTCACGAGCCTGACGCTACCCTTATTTAACAGAAATAGGGGAAATTTTCCCTACACTTTGGATTAAGTGCGGGTGATAGTAGTGATACACACCATCTCGGTGGAAGTATGCCTCATGAGGAAAGAGTGGTGAATGAATTATATGCTCAAACGGGTGTGCTCCTTTAATCATAACCTTACCTAGTTCAATTGGGTCAATGGGTGAGTAGAAGTTTTCTCCTAAAAAGGGATCATCTTCTATCAATTTCGAGAGACTCCTAGTTGGGATTCCATCTTGACCTAATAAACCCGGTTTAAACCCATAATGTTTCTTGTGATCAGTCATGAATGGGTGATGTAAGTATGTAAGGTCATGGTTCACTCCCATGTCAGCTTCCTCTCTACAAGGCTTGGGGTCTGCTACCTTCAACGTAAAACTACCCGGACTATATGGTTTGATAGGTTGATCGGGACCTTTTTCAATTCCTAAACTTTCATCCAAGGATGGAAGATTAGGTAACCGTTTTGGTTGAGGCTCCGGTTCATCAAAACTAGGAACTTCCTTAGAACTAAGAGAAAGGTTGTGACTACAAATATTTAAACCTATTTCATCTAGTTGTGTTTGGTCCAAGGGTTCTATCTCTGTTGGAGTTCCTATAGTCTCTTCTACTTCTTCCAGGTAAGTCAAGGGTGGTGTGTAGGCCTTAATTGATGGTAGGACTTGTGGAGTACTGAGTGGGCTCATATTATCCACCTCATCCTCCATTGTATCTGGATTACCTATGTGTTCATTTTGTATTATGGTGGAACTAAACCACTCCATGTACCTAGGTATCACATCTATAGGCCTATTATCCCCAAACAAACTTCTTGCTTGTTCCCTCAAACTTGCGATCAATTGATCTGTAACAACGCTTGTTGGGTTGTCCATTTTTTTGGCAAGTTGGGCACAATTCTCTATGGTTTCCCATGCTTCATCAGCACTTAATCCCAAAGGTCCCCATCTACGGCATGGTCAATGTCCATTTTGGTATAGTGGTCGACACGATGGTAAAACATTTCAATTTGGGACCACAGATCGAAACTATGATGAAGGACTTTTTGGAGTAAATTTTTAAAACGAGTCCATGCATTATAGATAGGTTCATCTTGATGTTGTTTGAACATCAAGATATCATTTGGAGTGGGTGAATTTCGTGGTTGGTAGTAGGGCAGATTCGCGTTCTCCATAATGGCAAACGGAATAGTTAATGAACTTAATTTACTAACAAAGGCACAAAGAAAAAGATAAACTAAAGAAAACCTATAAAAAATAAAAAATCTTACTAGAAAGGAATCTAGCAAGTATAGCTAATAAAAAGAAATCCTAACCTAGACAATAACTATTCCCCGGGCTGCGGCGCCAAAAAATTGATAAAGGGGAATTGCGCCCTCGCAACAGGTTTTACCTCTCAAGGGATCTCGAGAAGCTTACAACCCCCACCAGGCAGTGTACCTGGTCGTTGTAGTATAGTATAGTGACAAGTACCGGGGGATTGATCGTTCAACTCAGGAACAGTGTCGCTAGGATTAGGAAGCCTACTAAACTAGGTCTAGAGGTGAGGGATGATTCTTTTTGTATTTTTATATTTTTTTATAAAAGCAATTAAAATCTCGGGTTTTGAAGGAGTGGGCAGAATTACTTGCTAGCCAACTAACCCAATGAACTACAAATGCAATCAAAATAAAATAACAAAAATGAAAATGAAACTAATTATACTAATGTGGTGTAAACAATAATGAGGAAAGTTGTGTTTACTTAGATTTCATTACTCCCTAGATATCTTTTACAGGTTGAATAATTTGTTACAATTGCATGGATAACGGGTCATATTCCTTAATACTAGGCGTAGGGCCGTGTACAATATTCCCTAACTCTATAGGATCCTACTTCACTTCTATGTCGAGCCGTTAGAAGCTCCTAACATGGGATCATTAGAATTCTCCTACGCATTAAATACAACCAAAAATCGTAGTACACCTCCGATCATGTTTCTTAAGACGTTCAAGCAAGTTACCAATGGAAGTCTGCCAGTTTTCTTAAGCCTAACATCGAATACAATCATCCGTAACAATTATAAACAAATAATCAACCCATAATCAACCCATAATCAACATCTAGGTTTCACTACATCTAAGTAAACACAAGAGAAATCTAGCCCAACATGTTAAATAGAAGATAAGCGTAAGATATAATCAAACAACACATAGACATATTGAATGATTTGAAAGGATACTTATCTTTAATTGAACAAGAAAGATTCAAGGGGTTGGAACCCTTGAAAAGCTGATAAATTTCGGACAAGGGTTTATTCTTTCAAAGTTGCACACTGATGAATGAAATTTGGAAAACTATAGATAGATTACACATCGTGACGGCGTCATATGTTAGATTGTGACGCCGTTAACTCGCCGCCGTAATAAAATCGTATTGCCTAGATCTATTTGTGACGCCGTCATGTGTAGTTGTGCTCTGGGCCGTCACTAATGTTTGGACCCTGACGGCCTTGGGTGACGCCGTCAGGTCCTAAACTCTCTGGATTGTCACGTGTATTTTCCACTTCCACCTCTTTTGTAACTCTTGACGCCGTCATGTGGAGAGTCTTGACGCCGTCAGGTACTGTTCCAGCAAGAAAAATTGAGACTTTGCCGTTTTCTTCACTTTTATGCTCCAAAAACGTCCAAAATGCTTCCTTTTCCAGATTTCTCTCCAAAAGTACATAAAATCACAAAAGTAACGATTAGGGCAATATTTGATCAAATAATCACGAATTCGGGCTTAAATGACCCCTTAAAAGCGGTACACTTTTCGCCTCATCTGTTCATGAAATGATAATCAAGAAAGATTCCGACATTGTAAAAGGCAAAAGTGAGAAAGTTAGATCTCTAGCTTTGAAAGCCAAGAAAGAGTCTAGTGATGAAGAAAGCTTGACTTCTGATAGCGAAGACGAAGAGTATGCCTTGGCGGTTAGAAACTTTAGAAAGTTCTTTAGGAGAAAGGGTAGATTTGCGAAACAACCTCGTGACGACCAGAAATCATTCTCAAAGAATCAAGATGATAAGAAAGGAAAGAGTGATAGGAAATGCTTTAGATGCGGAGATCCAAATCATCTTATTAGTGAATGTCCTAAACCACCAAGAACCAACAACCAAAGTGCCTTCGTAGGAGGTTCTTGGAGTGATAGTGGTGAAGAAAAAAAGAAAGAGAAGCCCAATGATGAAACGTGTCTTATGGCTCAAGTTTCAAATGAGGTACATTCCGATTCTTCTTACTATAGTGATGACAATTCCTCAACAAATGACAACTTACTCTATGAAGAAAATAATAAACTATGTGAGGTAAGTTCTAAAATCATCACTAGAAACAAAACACTAAAAGAAAAACTACACAAGCTTGAAACGAAAATCATAGGATTAAAGAATCAAGTTAAAAAACTTGAGATAAAAAAATGAATGTGATGTTGATTGTGAATCATGTCATAAGCTCAGAGTAGAAAATGTAAACCTTAGGAAAAACGCACTTAGGATTATTAAATTTGAAAAACGAACCAAAGCTCTAGACGACATGTTAGAAAACACTAGATGTAGTGAACATGTCAACATAGGTCTAGGTTCTAACTCAAATGAAGCTTCGAAAAGTAAAACAAAACAAGTGAAATTTGATAAACCTATAAGATATGTCGAAACAGTGGGCAGTACCTCTAAAGGTACAGACGGCACCACTAAATTTAGTGGTGCCATGGTAAAGTCAGATGTAACTGACAGAACTGAGTCAAGTCAAAAAGATGACTTAACTCCTAAACCAAGTCACACAGTAGTTAACAAAGTTAAAGTACCTTTTGTTAGTAAAAAAGAAGTCAGGAGTATTTATAAACCTTTGTCAACTCCCGGACTTGGGTTTGTAAAACCAAATACTAGATCAAGGACTCCTCTACCTAGAAAAACAAATGTTCCTAAACCTCGGTCAAGAACTACTCAACCAAGAAGTAACCTTGTGAGACAAAGTTATCCAAGTAACTATCCAGTAACTTGGAATAATCTTCAACAACAAAGTTATTTGCCTTGGGAGATATGTCCTCCGTTCCAACATACTAACCAAATGTAACTAATGCGCATAGGATGTTTAATACTAATTGCCTATGTTGCCTTCACAACCGCAACCTCATATTCTCCTTGAGAGATGAAATTCACTTTATGTTCTCCTATGTTGAACATCTCTTGACACCTCCACAACCACCAATCATGTCACCATCTCCACCACCCAATAACCCATTCAACTAAACATCTTTATGTTTAGCACCCAAGAATAAACATTTAGGACCTCCTCTTGGACTAGAAGCAAAACTTAGGGTCTCTCAAGTCACTAAAGACTAATATGTGCTTCTTGTAGTTTTGATTCTAGTATTTCTTTGATGTACGCACATTTATGTGCGGTTATCTTTTAATGCATGGGCTTACTTTATGATTGGCTTGTTTTAGTTTTCTCTTAGTTATGGTTGGATATTTATCTTGGATGCTACATGTTGGATAGTGTATTTGTGTCATTTAACTTTATATTGGAGCATGAACCATTGCTCGATTCCTTGGTATGCTCCAAATTAGGGAGAGTATACATCAAGAGGGAGCCTTAGTAGTCTTTTTGCTTCAAAAAAAAGGGAGAGAAAGGCAATTAATTTTTCACCTAAAATGAGTTTATTTTTATCATCATCAAAAAGGGGGAGATTGTTGATGCAAATAATATCTAAAAACGTTATTTCTATCTTTCGATATCTCTACGTTTTGATGATAACAAAATATGAAAACACTTTAAATAAAAATTAACGGAAACAAGTTTTTGGTCAATATATCCCGTTTCAATATAAATCACTCTAAGAAAGAACAAACAAACTTACAACTTGACAAATGATCAAAGAAGTGATTTTATGTTTTAAACTTCACATTTTTAATGTCACAAAACTTTCTTTTCAAAAATTAATATTACAAATTATTTTTTGAAATATAAAGAAATGTTTTAATGGGAAAATTAGTTTGAAAAACATAACAGTAAATTCCCCCCCCCCCCCCCAACCCCCAAATCAGCTCTAAACTTCCTAAATACACCTTCATCACTTAAAAGAAAAATGGGAGCGTTTTTGTCTGGAATGGTACCACGGTACCACTAAATTTAGTGGTACCGTGTGACAATTAGTGGTACACATTTGATGGCGACATAAAGGTGCATCTTTCAATCCATTTAATAGTCTCAACATCGAGGTCATCACTGCTAATTTCATTACTGCTTGATGATATAATGTCACTATTTGTATCATATTCATCACTACTTGAGTATACCCATTCACAGATTGGGCTTGAACAATTTGCAGCTTCAGCATTGACTTCATCAATGCTTGATGATACAATGTCTATGCTTGTATAAGAAGAATCGACGAAAATCCCTTTTGCAAACATAAAAAAAAATGATAGGCATGAACCAACAAATATGAAAGTAGAGTAACAAAGGTAGTGAACAATATATTCAGATTGTCAATGACAATTAAATAGAGTAACCTTTTTTCACCATGGTTTTGAAAGTCCAATTGAGTAAATAAGTTAGGTGAGGGGATTTACAATTAAATAGAGTAACCTTTTTTCACCATGGTTTTGAAAGTCCAATTGAGTAAATAAGTTAGGTGAGGGGATTTGGGGGGGTCTGGTTTCTCAATTTTTTGTACAGGGATTTTGTTGCAAAAAATGTCCCTTAACATTAATGTGGGTCTGGTTAAATAACAACTGACTTGTGTTGAGTGACATAAGTCAAAATTAATTTGGGTCGGCTTTGACTTTTTAAGTCAATGACGATCAAATATCAACCCAACAATGTCATACAAGACAACCTAAATCACTCCTAACACTAACAATTCTTCATCTTCAACTTTAGTTAAATGACTATTGTTAGTTGTAACAACCGTGATTTTAACAGGTTAGTTAGACCTATAGCCTTGAGTTATCTAACTTTGTTTGGTATGGTTTGGGTAGATATATGAGTATATGTGTGTTATTGTGTGATTAGTATTTGAGTTAGCAATAAATCCCTTTGCGTTGTGGTTGTCATTGTGATTTTTGGAGAAGTTGATTTTGGGAAAGTTCATTTTGATCACCCATGTGGTGTAGAAATGACTTGTGCATATTTGGTGTTTTGAGGTTTTGCGTAACGAGTCTTCGTTCAAATATTTGAGCATCAGTAAGTTACGGGAATGTTGTTTTTGTGAGAAATGTTTATGGGGTGTGTGAAATTCTATTTTTGAAAACTTTATTTTGAAAATGAATATTTTCCGGGTTGTCCTAAAATTATGGTTTATCGCGAAAGACGTTAGGTTTTGATATGGGAATACATAAAATATGAAATGTATGAGGTTTTGAGTGTAATAAATAAATTTATATATATATATATATATATATATATATATATATATATATATATATATATATATATATATATAGGGGGCGGCCGAATATTAGGATAAGGGGGAAAAAGGAAACCAAATTTGATACCAAATACAACTCTAAGCCTTAAGGGTTATCCACTAATAATATAAATACAAAATCAAGACTCCCAAATCCCTTTTTCTTGCATATTGAAGTCAACCACAAGGAGAACAAGAAGAAAAAAATCAGGGTTTCATAGTTTTCAAACAATAATCAATAATCAAGATAAAATCCTTAAACCTTATGTGTAATTAATTAATTATTGTTATGATTCATGTAATATTTATTATGATGGAATCTAGGGTTTATATACTTCTGTAAATTAATGAAGTAAAACATGTTAGGATCATTAGATGTTAATAATACGGTAATTGGTTAAGGGAATTGAGTATAAAACGCGTTAGATTACGTGTTAGGGTTTGGACAGAAAACTATGGCTGTAAAGATGTGAGTGTAAATAACAGATGGTGGTCTAAATTGAATTTTAATGAAAAACTTTCCAAAAAGTCCAGCCACGATTGATTTCAAGGTCGGGAAGTTGGTCTTTTGACTTTTCTTTGTTAAGGTGTCAAAGCTGTCAAACCGGGACATAATTTGGGTAAAAGTTTGAGGGTGAGTTGTGGTTGTAAAAGTGGTATTTTAACTAGCCATTCTGGAATAGTTAAGTATTAGGTTATAATAGACTACCACGAAAAGGATTTGTGATAAAAACTTGTGGAAGTATTTTATATTAATTAAAACTTTTTGGTGTGCGTTTAGATCCGAATTTGAGTAGTTGACAAGTTTGATTTTCTTTTGAGTACTTGTGTGTGTTATTGGTCCATGGCCTTCTGGGATTAGCTTGTATGCTTATGAGAGACCATGTTAAATTTTTGGTGTGAGTTGTTGAGCTTTATTTGTCGTGATTTCATGTGGGCGAATGTACCCAAAAATTCGGCGTTTTCTGATTTTAAGAGTGCAAGGGATTTAATGAGTGTTAAGTTATGGTGGTGGTTAGTATGGTGTCTAGCAGATCCATGGTGGGTCATATGAGTCTTAGAAATCCATCATATGTGTATTACATGGGTTGTAGCTTTTAGCTTGAGGTTGTGTAATGTGGATTATTTTTATGTGCTATAGATTGTCAATTTTTTTTTGTGGAAGCTAAGGGGTTTAAGGTGAGTTCATAGTCCCATATTTTTACATGTTTTAAACTTGGGATGCAAATGATGCTTGTCTTAAATGTTTAAGTTACTGTGATTATGTGTGTGTCAAAAGAGCTTGGACTTATAATGTTATCGAATGCATGCTATGTGTGATTATTTGCTTGTGTGGATATATATGTGATTCGATTAGGAAGATGCTTATCCTGTTGCTCGCGCATGCGACCTAATTGATGTTGTAATCATTGTGGGGTCGGAGGACACGAGCCGTCCTGTTGTAATCATTGTGGGGTCGAAGGACACGAGCCTTCCTGTTGTAATCATTGTGGGATTGGAGGACACGAGCCGTCCTGTTGTTGCCTTTGTGTGTGATTATTGACTTGCAAATACATGTAGCTATATGATAACTGTAATTTATTTGTCCAGCTATGTTTTATGATCACAGTAAACCGGTTGCCTTGAGAGTGTATGTGTGTCTTAAACCTATGAATCTCACCAACGTTATGTTGACATTTTAAGCATCATTTTCAGGTGAGCATTCTAAGGCCAAAGTTGAGGGCAGTAATTAGGTGAGACTTAGTTGCATGTGGAGGCTTTATTTATGTTTTGGGATATTGACTTTATTTGGATTCGGTTTTGATACATTTATTTTTTCCGTTTGGTACTTTCATATCTATTGAAGATACCTTTTGGATTTTGTTTTGGTTATTTATTTTATCTTGAGGCATTGTTACAACACTGTGTGTTGGTACATTGCTCTATTTATGTGCATGTAGTTGTTCTCTATCTAGACACCAGGTGTTGTGATGATATCCATGAAGTTACATGATATGTGGTAATCGCACTAGGTTTTACCTCTCGAGGGATCTCGAGAAGCTTACAACCCCCACCAGGCAGTGTACCTGATCGTTGTAGTATAGTATAGTGACAAGTACCAGAGGATTGATCGTTCAACTCAGGAATAGTGTCGCTAGGATTAGAAAGCCTAAGAACTAGGTCTAGAGATGATGGATGATTCTTTTTGTATTTTTATATTTTTATAAAAGCAATTAAAATCTCGGTTTTTGGAAGAGTTTGCGGAATTAGTTACTAGCCAACTAACCCAATAACTAAAGATGCAATCAAAATAAAATAACTAAAATGAAAATAAATCTAATTAAACTAGTGGTGTAAACAATGATAGGAAAAATGGTGTTTACTTGGGTTTCATTACTCCCTAGATATCTTTTACAGGTTGATAGTTTGTTACAATTGCATGGATGACGGGTCGTATTCCTTAATACTAGTCGTAGGGCCGTGTACAATATTCCCTAACTCTATAGGATCCTACTTCACTCCTATGTCGAGCCGTTAGAAGCTCCTAACATGGGATCATTAGAATTCTCCTACGCATTAAATACAACCAAAAATTATATTACACCTCTGATCATGTTTCTTAAGACGTTCAAGCATGTTACCAATGGAAGTCTGCCAGTTTTCTTAAGCCTAACATCGAATACAATCATCCGTAACAACTATAAACAAACAATCAACCTATAATTAACATCTAGGTTTCACTACATCTAAGCAAACACACAAGAGATCTAGCCAAGCATGTTAAATTGAAGACAAGCGTAAGATATATTCAAACAACACATAGAAATATTGATTGAATTGAAAGAGTACTTATCTCAATTGAACATGAAAGGTTTCAAAGGGGAAAAACCCTTGAAAGAGCTATGAAATTCGGACTAGGGTTTCTCTCCAAAGTTACACTCTAATTGTTACACACTAATGAATAAAAATTGCAAAACTATATATAGATTTTACAGGGTGACGGCGTCAAGAAGAAATTTCTGACGCCGTCAACTCGCCTCCCATAATGAAATCGGATTGTCTAGATCCACATTTGATGCCATCATGTGTAATTCTACTCTGGGCCGTCACTAACAATTGGACCATGACGGCATATGGTGACGCCGTCATCTCTATAGTGCAAAACTCTTCAGGATCGTCACGGACTTTATCCACTTCCACCTCTTTTATTGCTCTTGACGCCATCATTAAGAAACTTGTGACGCCGTCAGGTACTGTTCTTAGCAAGGAAAATTAAGACTTTGCCGTTTTCTTCACTTTTATGCTCAAAAAACGTCCAAAACGCTTCCTTTTCCATAATTCACTCCAAAAGTACCTAAAATGACAAAAGGAACGATTTAGGGCAATATTTGATCAAATAAATTCAAATCCGGGCTAAAATGACCCCCTAAAAAAGGTTCATTTTTCGCCTCATCATTACACCCGCGCGTTTCCGCCGTGGCGGGGTGTGACAGATTGGTATCAGAGCCAGGTTATTGAGAATTAGGTGGTTTAACCTAGACTATAGCTTAGGAGTCCCTGATATAGTTGCATTTAGGACCTATGTGTAAGTATAATACTTTTACATGTCTATTTTCCTAATTTATGAGTTATTTTACCAAGTTTTGAACGTCTATCGAGCCCCGTACTTAGCATTGTGTGTGTGTCATTTATAGAATGGCACCTCTTGCGCGAAAGATACTTCGTTGGACCACAGTAGTCGCTAAGGGACGTAAGAGAGTTGGGAAGACGAAGAGAACCAACATCAGGATATTGGTCCCCGCTAGCATGGTACCATGTGTTATTGAAGAGAAGCTGACATTCGAGAATGTGAATGGGGAAATGGTGGAGAGGTATGAGACGAAGGTAGCTGATAAAGAAGGTTTCACCACCAAGTACCCATGTAGGTGTCCTCAGTTTCTAGAAGATAACGGGGTAGTTTGGGCTAGACCCCGAGGGTTGTATGACTTTGTAGATAGAATAGATGAAGAGTTAAGAAATCGTGAAGATGATTTTGCAAGACATCCTCTACCACAGAATCATGGAAATAAGAATGGATGGGTGAGCGAGGAGGAGGAAGTGGATTCGGATTTGGAGTCCACTGCGCGTACACAGTTTTAGGTCTTAGATAGAACTCAAACTGCATACGACTTGTTTTCAATGTTATTTTTTTAATGTTTTATTGTTTTGTTGAGTTATTTTGACGTTGATTGTATGTTGGAATGTGAATTCCCTCGGATTTTGGGATTTGTACCGTGTTTTAATGAGAAGCCTTGGGCGAGTTTCAATATTTTGGTGTATATATTATGTGTATGATGGGAGTATAATTTGGTTAGTACTGATTGTGTGTTATTTGTTATGAGACGTTACTATTGTTAGGTGTGGCATTGGAAGTAAGTACACATGTGGAAGGATACATCTAAAATTGTGGGTGACCAACACAATTATAAATGCATCACGACATATGTGGACTTATAGCCAATGCTACATTGAATCAATGGTGATGTGGTTATGTGTGGTAGAGTTGAGTTTATTTTGTTATGTGATTGAGAGTGTTCCATGTGATGGGAGGTAGATGATTGAGTAGGATTATGGAAATTGTGGAATCTTGTTAATGGTCTCTAATAGTTCTATTGTCCTGCGTGTTTAGGAAATGGCGCCAAGGAAACCAAGATGACCTATCACTAAGTCACCTATGAGTGGAGCTTACCGGACACCGAAGAAGTCCAAGAAGTCGACACCCATCATTGAGGATAGCAACCCTATCTTTCAGTAAATGATCAATCAGCAGCTAGAAGCTTTAATGCCTGAACTTGTGACTCAATTGAGTGCGCAGATAGGCAGTGGAGCTCATCCTGATGGTACTAGAAGTAGAGGAAATGGAAATACTGGGTGTACTTATAAGGAATTTATGGCCTGTAAGCCCAAGGAATTTGATGGAAAAGGTGGTGCGATTGCACTCACTCGATGGATAGAGAAAATGGAGTCTGTGATGGATATAAGTGAATGTAGTGAGGGCCAGAAAGTTAAGTATGCGGTTAGTTCTTTGGTTAACAAGGCGTTGACCTTGTGGAACATGCAACTTCAAGCTAGAGGACGAGTTGCGGCTTTGGGTATGACTTAGGAGGACTTCAAAGCCTTAATGATGGAAGAGTTTTGTCCAACCAATGAAATGCAGAAATTGGAATAAGAGTTGTGGAATCATACTATGGTTGGAGCCAATCATACGGGGTACACTGACAAGTTTCATGAGTTATCTAGGATGGTTCCTCATCTAGTAACTCCTGAATCAAAGCATATTGAGAGGTATATCCGTGGGTTGGTTCCACAGATTCGCTCGATGGTTTGGGCTACTGAGCCGACAACGCTTCTAAGTGCCATTCAAAAGGCTGGGGCACTGACAGATGAAGCGGTTAGGAGTAGAACACTTGCAAAGTCGGGAGAGAAGAAGCGAGAAGAGGTTGATGCTACTAAGACAGCTGGTTTTGGTGGTGACAATAAGAAAGCAAGAAAAGGGAAGGGGTTCGTAGCAACGGATCCTATGATGGCAGCAGGTTATGTGGGAACAGTTTCTACGGCTATGACTGGTAATAATGAGAAGAGGGGATATGCTGGTAATGCCCCTAGATGTGCTAAGTGTAATAGCAATCATCCTGAGAATGCTGCATGTCGTATATGCTTCAGGTGTGGCAAACCTGGGCACATTGCTAGGTATTGTCAAGGAGGGATTATTTAGGCAACTCCAATTAACTCGGTGGGCGCGGGGCCTCAGCGCAGGGCGTACTATGAGTGTGGTAGTACCGATCATCTGCGCAACTGGTGTCCTAAACTTGCTGGAGTGTTTGGACGGCCTGGGAATCAACTGGCTATTGAAGGAGGATAAGGACAACGATTTAACAGGAATGCAACCAAGGAAAAGGCGTTTACAATGAATGCAAGCGAGGCACGCCAAGACCCGAACGTTGTTACTGGTACTTTCTCTCTCAATGGTCATTATGCTACTACTTTATTTGATACGGGTGCAGATTACTATTTTGCTACTACTGAATTTGCTAGAATATTGGGTGTTGAGTTTAGTGAACTTAGACCTAGTATTTTGATTGAAATAGCTAGTGGTATAGAAATATAGGTTGATAAGATTATTCGTGAGTGTGTTATCGTGTTAGAGGGTGTTATGTTTAAGATTGACTTAATACCCTTAGGACATGGTAGTTTTGATGTGGTAATAGGGATGGATTGGTTGGCTAGGCATAAGGCAGAAGTAATATGCCATGAGAAGGTGGTTCGAATTCCATTAGAGAATGGTGAGGTGTTGCGAGTACAAGGAGAAAATGTGGAGAGGAAATCGAAATCCCTTATGAGTGCGAAGCCTAGAGAACTCAAAGTGGGGGATATTCCAATAGTGTGTGAGTTTTCGGGCGTTTTTTCTGGGGATTCGTCCGGATTACCGCCGATACGACACGTGGAGTTTCGTATTGAATTAATTCTTGGAGCGATGCTGGTAGCGAAAGCTCCTTATCGATTAGCACCTACGGAGATGCAGGAGTTGGCTGCGCAGTTGAAAGAGCTCCAAGATAAGGGGTTTATTCGACCTAGTCATTCCCCGTGGAGAGCACCTGTTTTGTTCGTTAAGAAGAAGGATGGTTCGTTTAGAATGTGTATTGATTACCGAGAGTTGAATAAGTTAACGGTGAAGAATCGGTATCCTCTACCTAGAATTGATGATCTTTTCGACCAGTTGCAGGGTGCTAGATTTTTTTCAAAGATAGATCTGCGATCCGGTTATCGTCAGTTGAGAGTGCATGAGGAGGATATTCCCAAGACAGCTTTTAGAACTCTTTATGGACACTTTGAGTTTACGGTTACGCCATTTGGGTTGACTAATGCACCTGCGGTATTCATGGATTTGATGAATCGTGTGTGTAGGCCCTATTTGGATAAATTCGTAATTGTGTTCATTGACGATATATTGATTTATTCCAAGACGAAGGAAGAGCATAAGGAACACCTGAGGTTAATACTTGGTTTGTTGGAGAGCGAGAGATTGTACGCTAAGTTCTCTAAATGTGAGTTTTGGCTGCAAGAGGTCCAATTTCTTGATCATATAGTGAATAGTGAAGGTATACACATAGATCCCAGCAAGATAGAAGCGGTCAAGAATTGGAAGGCTTCTACGACACCTTCTGAGATACGCTCTTTCTTAGGACTGGAAGGATACTACAGGAGATTTATAGCAAATTTTTCAAAGATTGCTAAGCCTCTCACTATGTTGACTCAGAAGAATAAGAAGTATGAGTGGGGAGATGAGCAAGAAGTGGCTTTTCATACACTAAAGGATAGTTTGTGTAATGCACCTATTCTAACGTTACCTGACGGGACAGATGATTTTGTGGTATATTGTGATGCGTCGAATCAAGGTTTCAGATGTGTGTTAATGCAAAGGGGGAAGGTGATAGCTTATGCATACCGGCAACTCAAGGTTCATGAGAAAAATTATACCACTCACGACCTAGAGCTTGGTGCGGTGGTATTTGCTCTCAAGAATTGGAGACATTATTTGTATGGTACGAAGAGTACAGTCTATACCGACCATAAGAGTCTTCAGCATATTTTTAATCAGAAGGAGTTGAATATGCGTCAAAGAAGATGGATGGAGCTGCTAAGTGATTATGACTGCGACATTCGTTATCATCCTGGAAAAGCGAATGTGGTGGCTGATGCGTTGAGTAGAAAAGAAAGAATTAAGCCAAGACGTGTGCGAGCTATGAGCATAACATTGCAGTCGGGAATTAAGATTAAGATATTGGCAGCATAAGAGGAGGCTCTCAAGGATGAGAACTCTGTGGCTGAAATGTTGCGTGGTTTAGATCAGCAGATGAAAAGAAAGGAAGATGGTGGACTATATTTCTTAGATCGAATGTGGGTTCCACTGGTGGGAGATGTGAGAAAGGTGATCATGGATTAGGCTCATAAGACGAGATACTCGATTCATCTAGGGTCTGATAAGATGTACTATGATCTTAGAGATGCTTATTGGTGGCCGAGAATGAAGAGGGAGATAGCTGAGTATGTTAGTCAATGTTTAACTTGTTTGAAGGTTAAGGCTGAACATCAGAAACCCTCTGGATTATTGCAGCAGCCGCCGATTCCTGAATGGAAGTGGGATAATATAACTATGGATTTCATTACTAAATTTCCTCGCACAAGTAATGGACATGATACGATATGGGTCATTGTGGAAAGATTGACGAAGTCTGCACATTTTCTGGCCATTCGTGAGGATTATAAGATGGAGAATTTGGCAAGAATCTATATTAACGAGATTGTGACAAGGCATGGTGTGCCTGTGTCTATCATTTCAGATCAGGATAGTAGTTTCACTTCGCGGTTCTGGCAATCATTACAAAAGGCTTTGAATACACGGTTGGATATGAGTAGTGCTTATCATCCACAGACTGATGGGCAAAGTGAGCGAACGATTCAGACATTGGAGGATTTGCTTCGTGCTTGTGCTATTGATTTTGGAGGAAGCTGGGATACTCACTTGCCTTTGGCTGAGTTTTCCTATAATAACAGTTATCATTCAAGCATTAGATGTGCACCGTTTGAGATGTTGTATAGAAGGAAGTGTAGATCATCGGTGTTATGGGCAGAGGTTGGGACGAGTCAATTAATTGGACCTGAATTGGTAAAAGAGACTACGGATATGGTCTTTCGAATTAAAGAAAAACTTAAGGCTGCGAGAGATCGTCAAAAGAGTTATGCGAATAATCGCCGCAAACCTTTGGAGTTTAGTGTTGGGGATCTTGTGATGCCGAAAGTGTCACCATGGAAGGGTGTTGTGCGTTTTGGCAAGAAAGGCAAGTTAGCACCTAGATATGTTGGGCCGTTTGAGATTATGGAGAGGATTGGACTTGTGGCATATCGCTTGAGATTGCTTGAGGAATTGAGTGGTGTGCATGATACGTTTCACGTGTCTAATTTGAAGAAGTGTTTGGCGGATGCTAGTTTGCATGTGCCACTAGATGAGATTAAGGTTGATAGAACACTTCACTTTGTGTAGGAACCTGTTGAGATTATGGACCGAGAAGTTAAGAGTATGAAGCGTAGTAAGATTGCATTGGTAAAGGTACGATGGAATTCCAAACGTGGTCCTGAGTTTACTTGGGAGCGTGAGGATCAAATGAGAGCTAAGTATCCTAAGTTGTTTGCTGAGAAGTCTATTGATACGAGCTGTTAAATCTCAGGACGAGCTTTCCCTAAGTGGGGGATGATGTAACAACCGTGATTTTAACAGGTTAGTTAGACCTATAGCCTTGAGTTATCTAACTTTGTTTGGTATGGTTTGGGTAGATATATGGGTATATGTGTGTCATTGTGTGATTAGTATTTGAGTTAGCACTAAATCCCTTTGTGTTGTGGTTGGCATTGTGATTTTTGGAGATGTTGATTTTGGGAAAGTTCATTTTGATCACCCATGTGGTGTAGAAATGACTTGTGCATATTTGGTGTTTTAAGGTTTTGTGTAACGAGTCTTCGTTCAAGTATTTGAGCGTTAGTAAGTTACGGGAATGTTTTTTTTGTGAGAAATGTTTATGGAGTGTGTGAAATTCTATTTTAGGAAACTTTATTTTGAAAATAAACATTTTCCGGGTTGTCGTAAAATTAGGTTTATCGCGAAAGACGTTAGGTTTTGATATGGGAATACATAAAATATGAAAGGTATGGGGTTTTGAGTGTAATAAATAAATTTTAAAAAAATAAATAAAAATAAATATATATATATAAAGAGGGGGCGGCCGAATATTAGGATAAGGGGGAAAAAGGAAACCAAATTTGATACCAAATACAACTCTAAGCCTTAAGGGTTATCCACTAATAATATAAATACAAAATCAAGACTCCCAAATCCCTTTTTCCTGCATATTGAAGTCGACCACAAGGAGAACAAGAAGAAAAAAATTAGGGTTCCATAGTTTTCAAGCAATAATCAAGAATCAAGGTAAAATCCTTAAACCTTATGTGTAATTAATTAATTATTGTTATGATTCATGTAATATTTATTATGATATAATCTAGGGATTATATACTTCTGTAAATTAATGAAGTAAAACATTTTAGGATCATTAGATGTTAATAATATGGTAATTGGTTAAGGGAATTGAGTGTAAAACGCGTTAGATTACGTGTTAGGGTTTGGACAGAAAACTATGGCTGTAAAGATGTAAGTGTAAATAACATATGGTAAAGAGTTAAGTCACGAATTTTGGGCCTAATTTGAATTTTAATGAAAGAGCTTTCCAAAAAGTCCAGCCACGATTGATTTCAAGGTCGGGAAGTTGGTCTTTTGATTTTTCTTTGTTAAGGTGTCAAAGCTGTCAAACCAGGACAGAATTTGGATAAAAGTTTGAGGGTGAGTTATGGTTGTAAAAGTGGTATTTTGACTAGCCCTTCTGGAATAGTTAAGTATTATGTTATAATAGACTACCACGAAAAGGATTCGCGATAAAAACTTATGGAAGTATTTTATGTTAATTAAAACTTTTTGGTGTGCGTTCAGATCCGAATTTGAGTAGTTGACAAGTTTGATTTTCTTTTGAGTACTTGTGTGTGTTATTGGTCCACGGCCTTCTGGGATTAGCTTTTATGCTTATGAGAGACCATGGTAAATTTTTGGTGTGAGTTTTTGAGCTTTATTTTTCATGATTTCATGTGGGCGAATGTACCCAAAAATCTTGCGTTTTCTGATTTTAAGAGTGCAAGGGATTTAATGGGTGTTAAGTTATGGTGGTGGTTAGTATGGTGTCTAGGAGATCCATGGTGGGTCATATGAGTCTTAGACATCCATCATATGTGTATTACATGGGTTTTAGCTTTTAACTTGACCTTGTGTAATGTGGATTATTTTTATGTGCTATAGATTGTGAATTGTTTTTGTGGAAACTGCGGAGTTTAAGGTGATTTCATAGTCCCATATTTTTACTTGTTTAAACCTTGGGATGGGAATGATGCTTGTCTTAAATGTTTAAGTTACTGTGATTATGTGTGTGTCAAAAGAGCTTGGACTTATAATGTTATCGTATGCATGCTATGTGTGATTATTTGCTTGTGTGGATATATATATGTGATTCGATTAGGAGGATGCTTATCCTGTTGCTCGCGCATGTGACCTAATTGATGTTGTAATCATTGTGGGGTTGGAGGACACGAGCCATCCTGTTGTAATCATTGTGGGGTCGGAGGACACGATCCGTCCTGCTATAATCATTGTGGGATCGGAGGACACGAGCCGTCCTGTTGTTGCCTTTGTGTGTGATTATTGACTTGCAAATACATGTAGCTATAAGATAACTGTAATTTATTTGTCCAACTATGTTTTATGACACAGTAAACTGGTTGCCTTGAGAGTGTATGTGTGTCTTAAACCTATGAATCTCACCAACGTTATGTTGACATTTTAAGCATCATTTTCAGTTGAGCATTCTAAGGCCAAAGTTGAGGGCAACAATTAGGCGAGACTTAGTTGCATATGGAGAATTTATTTATGTTTTGGGATATTGACTTTATTTGGATTCGGTTTTGATACATTTATGTTTTCTGTTTGGTACTTTCATATCTATTGAAGATACCTTTTGGATTTTGTTTTGGTTATTTATTTTATCTTGGGGTATTGT
Source organism: Artemisia argyi (assembly GCA_030686995.1). Lineage (NCBI taxonomy): Eukaryota > Viridiplantae > Streptophyta > Magnoliopsida > Asterales > Asteraceae > Artemisia > Artemisia argyi. Next base: position 158,726,336 of record CM060697.1, on the reverse strand, counting down.
TACAATACTGTGTGTTGGTACATTGTTCTATTTATGTGCATGTAGTTATTCTCTATGTAGACATCAGGTGTTGTGATGATATCCATGAAATTACACCCGCGCGTTTCCGCCGTGGCGGGGTGTGACATTAGTTGAGACAGAAATGAACCTGCATAAATATGATTGTATTCAACAAAATGAGAAATGTACATATGTAGCTGAGTGAGTCTGTGAGTGTCCATAAGTGTTCCACTGCTTCATTGCAACTATATGAACCTGTATTTGATTCATTATCAACACATAACCGATACACTCCTACTCCATCAAACATTTATTTGGTGAACTAGTTGACAACATGATGCGTGGAATTGCACCCTCGCAAAAGGTTTTACCTCTCAAGGGATCTCAAGAGGCTTGCAATCCCCACTAGGTAGTGTACCTGACCGTTGTAGTATAGTATAGTGACAAGTATAGGGGGGTTGATTGTTCAACTCAAAGAATAGTGTTCGCTAGGGTTAAATCTCAATTGAACTAGGTCTAGAGATGAGGGATGATTCTTTTTGTATTTTTATATTTTAAGGAAAGTAAGTAAAAATCTCGGGTTTTGAAGGAGTGGGCGGAATTAGTTGCTAATCAACTAACCCAAATAACTACAGATGCCATCAAAATAAAATAAAATAAACTTAAACTAATTGTGGTGAAAACAATAATGAGAGAAAATGTGCTTACTTAGATTTCACTACTTCCTAGCTATCTTTTACTAGTTGATTAGTTTGTTACAATTGCATGGACAATGGGTTATATTCCTTAATACCATTCGGAGGGCCGTGTACGATCTTCCCTAACTCTATAGGCTTCTACCTCTTCCTATGTAGAGCCGACTACTAGCTCCTAACATGGCCTCATTAGTAGTTACCTATGCATTAAATATAACCAATATATCGTAGTACACCTCCGATCATGTTTCTTAAGACGTTCAAGCAAGTTACCAATTGGAAGTCTGCCAGTTTTCTTAAGCCTAACATCGAATTCATTCATCCACAACAATTATAAATAAACAACCAACCAATAATCAATATCTAAGTTTCATTACATCTAAGCAAACACAAAGAAAACCTAGCCTAGAATGTTAAAGAGAAGACAAGCATAAGATATAATCAAACAACACATAGACATATTGAATGATTTGCTGGAAGACTTATCTTCAATTAAGCATGGAAGAAACAAGGGTTTGAAACCCTCAATATTGCAGTAAAATTCGTCTAGGGTTTTCTCCCTTCAAAGTTGCACACAATGAATGAAAACTAGAAAAGTATTGTGAAAAACTTATTTTAGACTTACAATAATACCTTTTTCTAAAATAAGTTAACTTGATCGTTTATGGGCTCAAGGTTGTTACACCTTTGATCTAGGATTTTGGCTATGAAAAGCATGATGATAATATTGGCGGAATATTCTATTGAAAGAAACAATACTATCACAACAAGATTTTTGCCAAACTTTCTCAGTGTTATTACACTTACAGCCCCAATGCTATTTGATCAAATATAGCACGGTTATTCTAAAACAATAACAGGGATCGAAGATCCTTGAGGCTAAACAAACCTAACAACAACAGACCCCTTGTCTGATATTTTCACACACACACTCTTTTAGATGCTTTACATTTTAACACACTTGGTGTTATTGTAATTTCTAAGTACGAAGCACCTTGGAGGTGATGTTCACTTTGTTTCACTGTGAATCATGCACTCACCACCCTTTTTATCTAAAGGGGTGTGATCTCCTTTTTATAGAACAAAGGAGATCATTACAAAAATTGATAAGCTTAGTCATCTACTATCTAGCTTATGACAAGGATGTCAAGTCATCTAAGATACAACACGTATCTATGTTTACAACTCACTTGGAGTGTTCAATTTGATGACTGATGAAAGGTATTATCTAAAGGATACACTTGACTTTTATGCACATAATATCTTCTTTCATCCTTATCCATTCAGTAGTATGACTCACTGATCAGCAACAGTGTCAATCAGCAGAATCTATCAGCAGAATCTTTGCTCTTCAGCAGAATCCATCAGTGGAACTATTTTGCTCTTCAGCAGAATCTTTGCTCTTTAGCAGGCTCTTGTTCTGCCCTAGCAGGCTCTTGTTCTGCACCAGCAGGCTCATCAGTAGAAACGCATCATCAGCAGAATCCTTCAGCAGAATCTTGTTCTGCTTCAGCAATATCTTTTGCTTATCATTTCAGTATTCTTCATGTTTCATTCTTCTTGTTTCAGATCATCAAATCTATCAAATCTATGGAATATTTAATTCCTTACAATCTTCCCCTATTTGATGATCACAAAACAAAAAAATTCTTGTACGAATTTCCCTAGACGAAGTAGAGAAATTGAGATAACTAAATCTCACCATGAATGAAACTATACTGTCTTCCCCTTAATTTATGCTATCCACCACATCTCTTCCCCTTTTTGTTATCAACAAATAGAGAATATTACAAATATGATCTTTACAGCTACGAACTAATACTACACATCCAATATATCATTATATTATCTCAAATTACCCTCCATTAAGTTTTCCGCACTAAAAATGAACTTGAGACAGTAAAAATCTAAACCATCAGTAGCAATACTAATTAACAGTAGTAAGAATCAATTACTTTCCCTGTGGTGATGCACATACATAATAAATGGTTGAACATTTGAACATTTAAGCTTCCCCTGAAACCCATATGTTAACCGTTTCTCATCAGCAGAAATGCATCATCAGCAGAATCCTTCAGCAGAATCTTGTTCTGCTTCAGCAGTATCTTTTGCTTATCATTTCAGTATTCTTCATGTTTCAGATCATCAAATCTATGGAATATTTAATTCCTTACAAGTATTCATAGATTTTACACTCTGACGGCATCAAGAGTAGGGTCTGACGCCGTCAACTCGCCACCAAAATAATGCTCGTATTGCCTAGATCCACTTCTGGCGTCGTCATGTACAAACTTGGTCTTGGCCATCATGTGCAATTTACTCTTGATGGCCTTGGTGACGCCGTCATGTACAAATCTTTAAAAACCTCTCTAGCACGTCACGTGTAATTTGATTTATCCACCTCTTTGTCAAGTCTTGACGCCGTCACTAGCAATCTTTGACGGCGTCAGGTACAATTTTCAGCATGATTTTGAGACTTTGTCGTTTTCTTCACTTTTTCGCTCCAAAAACGTCCAAAATGCTTCCTTTTCTGAATTTCCTCTCAAAAGTACCTAAAATGATAAAAGGAACGATTTAGGTCAATATTTGATCAAATAATCTCGACTTTGGGCTTAAATGACCCCCCAAAAGCGGTACACTTTTCCCTTCATCACAACATCAGTATTACAACAAATAGGCCATCCAACCCTAGACCAACCTAAGCTTTATGTTTGACTTTTAAACCACATTTATGGACTTGCAGAATGTCATGAATATATTTGAAATGTGGTTAAACATCAAGCAATCCACTAAAAAATTTTGGATCATAATACATGATCCTGCTAAACAAACAAATAAAGCAAATCATTAATAATAACATTTTCACATTCATCCCACCAAGATCGTTCACAAAAAAGGGATTAACTACACATCCCACATAAGCAAACCAAAATACATAAAAATTAATGTACCGTTAACAAACATCCTAGAACCAATTATAAACTACATACATAGATCATAAAAAAAAAAAAAAAAAAAAAAAAAAAAAAAAGCAAAGAGGGGGTAAATCCCCAACTGCACCACCAGTTCCTGTTACTCCCTGTACATCTGAGAATACTCCTCGATGTCTTCTTCTAGCACATTCCTATCCCTAAGAAGGTCAGGAATGATCTCAATAGCTCTTTGGCACATCGGGGGATCTATCCACCCCGAATGTCCCACAGTCAGAACCCTAAATCATCTAAACAACAATACAATGAGTCACATTTAATGTAAATAACTCACTATAATTCAGTATAATGAGTCTTACCACGTTGGGGCAGCAGAAGAACCTCCTTCCTGGATTTCTATCCATCAAGGAAGTTTTGATGATCGCAACGTTATCACAACCGCATAGCACCATTATTATGTTCTTAAGTGTGTGAGTGAGTGAGTAGATTGTAGTGGGTGTGCAATTTATGCTAATCGTGTTATATAAGAATGAAAGAAGTAAAATGTGGTTGCAAAAAATGTCCCTCAACACTAAACGAAGTAAATGCACACATTCATGGGTATTTATACAAGAATAAAGTACATTGGCTAACAAATATATACATACCAATGCGGTCATCAGGTAGTATGACAATACCATAGTTACCCATTTTGACAGCATGAGTATTACAACAACCAGGGCATTTAATTCAGTCATCAGGTAGTATGAAAATACCATAGTTACCCATTTTAATTGCATGAGTATTACAACAAACAGGGCATTCAAAACACCAAAGCTAAACCTAAATCACGATATCTAAATCTTTAACAGATGATTACAGATTCATTCACCAAATCACTTAAAGTGTTATTGCTTCTACTCCACCTATTATTACCAAACACAATAGACCTCGACCAACCTAAATTATGATAACTGAATCTTCAGCCCACGACTAACCAAAGGTTTATGTTTGACTTTTAAAGCACATTTATGGACTTGCATAATGACATGAATAACACAAATCATAATCCTACTTAACAAAAAAAATTACACAAATCATAAACAATTATAATCCTACTTAACAAACAAATAACACAAATCAAATTTGATCATTAAAGATACTTGAACCATTGTTGTGATAGCATAATATACATTAACTACATAACCAACTATCAACAAAAATACATTGTTCATATACACCTAATATGAACATCATCAACTACCAGAAACCCAAAAAATCAACCCACATTGACAAAAACCAAATAGTCAACTTTGCAAGTAAACATAAGAAGCGAAGAAAAACCAGCTGATGATAAGGTATTTCCTCAACTTGTTAACCCGCTGCTCCTCCATTTTTGCCTGAAGCTCTACCTGGTTTACCTAGGTCTCCTCCTCGTTTACCCCGTGCTCCTACCAGTCATCCCTCTCTTGCTCTAACCCCAATGCATCTTTCAAAGCATCCCTGGTCCTAATTAGACCAGGGATGCTGTCTAAAGATCGGTTGCACATCGCTGGATCCACGCAACCGATGAAGCGACAGCTCGAGTTTTGTAAAATGAAAGAAATGTAATTAAAAAGAAGAAAACAGAGTCAACTTGTAAAATGTAACATTATTATTGTTTTGTTCAAGAGTCAAACTTGTGTATGTCGGGCATGAGTAGAAGCGCCTACTAGGATTCTTGTTTGTCCAGGAAGTTCTAACGACACATTGAAGACCACAGGCACAGAGAACCATTTTTTTAGGTGAACAAGATGATGAGCAGTAACAGTAGATTCAAGAGTGTGTAATAGTGACTACTTAATCGTGTTATATAAGAATGAGAGAAGTAAAACATTGTTGCAAAAAAAAGTCCATTAATAAAAAGGTAGGTGTGCTAGTGGGTCTGTCAGGTAGATTTGATGGCGGAAATAGTGAAATGACAAAAATACACTCACGCACAACGTACATGACGGCTAACCTAACGAGATTTCCTAACGAGTGTTAGTCCAAAAACTAAATTTGCAACTACAGTAACGCGGGAAGGACATAACTCGCAGAAAATTGAAAGCTTAGGGACAATATTTGCAGCTTTTTTAGGGCATCTTTCATAATTTTGGCAAAGTTCAGGGACATTTTTTGCAATTTACTTTTGTTTTGATGAAACCATAACAAGGACCTTTTCTAAGCAGGTCGACATAACCGGCCCAATCAAAACCATAGGTCTTGCAACAAGAATTTGGAATTATACAAGATATTAAATTGAATTGTTCGATACTATTTTTAATCATTTACACTTAACTGAGACATGGTTATTGAGCAAGAAAAAGACTTTAATTCCTCGCTAGTAAACAAAAGCTCGGTGCTAATTATAGGCACACGAGTATATAAAAAGCAAAAATAAGTAGTCAACAAAGATTACATTTTTGTGCATGTTTGCAATGCCATGTGGAGTGATTCTAACCGATGTCTAGAATGTTAAATGAAGGGCCAGGAAGAAGATGCTGTAAATATGTTCCAACTGTCCAACTAAGAATCCGACATCGTTACAGAATACAGAGTGGGAGTTCAAGGGCGTTGGGTTTATAATAATTTTCAAACGAATATTTTTACTCCCATGTTGCTGTGTTTGTTGTTTTTATTAGCTCGACAAGAAAGATATGTATTTGAAGATTTTGAACCCTGAAAATCGTTGGCTAATGCCGCATCTACTAGTCTCACGAAAGAATGCTAGTAAGTGAGCAAAACCTCCTTTAGCGAGTTTATGGTAACCATGCTCTCCATGAAGTGGGAATATACTGAAAACGGTTTGAAGCTAGCACAACTTGACAAAATGATCATTAGCACAACTTGACAAGTAAAAGTAAATTAGACGCATCTAGAAATAATACCTAGTAAGCAAACAGCAAGGTTGGACCATGCGTATGAGTCTATGACACATAAACACTAAATTGGACCATTAGCAATAATTCAAACAATCTTCATTAGTTAGACGGCACCGTATTGACAGCCATATATAGGCCACCGTTATGGGCGAAAAATTATGCCTATGGTGCCACTATGTGCACCATTGGTTCACCGCCCATGGCAGGCTTTGTAATTTTTCTTTTGCCGACAAAAGCGAAGTGTGTGTTTTTGCTTACAATAGAAACTCTATAAATTAATACTCGCCAAGACACTTAAATTTATTAATTAAAAAGTTATTAATTTATTTATATTAATTTATGTATAAAATAGTTAAGCGGGACATGTAAACAAATATAATTTAAATTTATTAATTAATCAAAAATCATTAATAGATTTTTTAATATATATGTTATAGGAAGGTTATGACTTATGAGTGAGGTTGTTTATTGATTATATGTTATGGAAATGTTATAAGTCAAAAGCTGACGTGACAGGATGTATAATGGTCCAAATTTTGCGAAACAATAGTAATAATAAGAGAAAAAAATCTCAAAATAACCCAAAGGTAAAGCTGTGGCCACTTTCTAGTAAAGAAAGTCAATTCCTAAAATATACCTGTGCGATTGACCGATTGTGCGACTTCTAGTGATAAAGTACAAGTGGTTGGTGAGTTATGTAAGCAACCCTTAAATGAATTTGACTTTATAATTTTTGTGTGACTAACGACTACTGTATTTTTATACGACCAAAATTTATCTTTTTCCAAGAAGGGAAAAAAATTTAAAAAAAAAAAAAAAAAAAAAAAAAAAAAAAAAAGTCCTGTTTTTTAAAAGAAATCGCACAAAAATAAAATAACCATTAGCCGCACGAAAAAACATCCCACCAACAACTAATATTTTTCAGTTTCAAAAAAGGATACTTGTCAAAATATTATTAGAGTAGCATTGGTTAGTCGCACTTGTTATTTTAAATTTTTGCCATTTTATTTACTACAGTACAAAGTAGAATATATTTATCTTTTTGCTATTTTGAGAATTTTCTTTAATAATAAGTTAGATATCAAAAATAGCAACAGTAAATGGGCCAACGATGTCCAATAAATTGTCCACCTGTGCCGGCTGTATGCCTGTGGTTGGATTATAAAGATATCGTAAATCTCATGTCATTAATACCAACAAAAATGTTTTCAATGAGCAAATGAGAGTAAAGAAAATGACGTAAAACAAGTGATTCATGCTAATTATTACTTACTGTAGAAGGCACATGTAGTGGTTTGCCTATGAACACGATACAAAATCCATATCTGGGAATACACTGATTTAAGGTCCCTATCCACTGTTCAAATGTTCGAACGTATTGGACAAGTGCATATGAAATAGGCCGATGAACATCATTGCAAACAAGATTATTGATAAGACTTGTTCATAAATATGTCAAAGATGTGGTACAACTTAATTACAATGACCTACGAGTTTGGCACTTTATTCATTAATTCAAACCAACACACTACAAAAATGCACTTGCAATTGCAGTGAGAGCTAGAAACAATTCATACTATTTACAACGATATGTCAATTAATAAGTAGGGTTTTGCTAACGACAGCCTTAAAAGCTTTAGTTAACCATATATATTTTATTACATGATCATTAATGAATGATTATGATTGGTTGACTATTTCGAAAATGAAAGGAACAATCTCGAAAAACATGAAATCACAACAAACAATTGATTGTAATTGTTTGATTCAAGTCATTACAATGAATTGTAATACATATAAACTTGTTAACCAAGGGTTGTCGTTAGCAAAACCCTAGTATTATCCTTATTTGTATAATGGTCAAAATTGTCATATCTATTTCACTAGTTGTTTATTGAGCATTTATTGAGATAACTAATTAAAATGCCCAAAAAATTGGAATGCCCAGTTTTATATTTAAACAAATATGGCAACATTATATTAATGATGAGTGGCTCACTTTTTTTATAAACCAATAAACCAGTGTCACATACATTTAGACATAAAATTAGTCACATATGTAAGCATATCAATCATATTTCTTGTTGATTTTGGAGGAAATTTCCTCTTTGTTTTAGTTTTTTAGTTATAGTATACATAAACGGATTAGGGTTTAAATGTATTTTTATTAGTATAATTTTTATTAAGTACTCCATCCGTCTCATATTAAATGTCTACTTTTGACTTTTTGAGTCTTTTTTCTTCAACTTTAACCTTAAATATTTTTGTTTGTATTATATAATACTTGACGAAAATTATATCTAACGAAAATGCATTTAAAACTCAATTCATTTATATATTTTGCATCAAGTATTATATAACATACATAAAAATATTTAAAGTCAAAGTTTATAAAAAAAGACTTTAAAAAGTTGAAGTAGACATTTAATACGGGACGGAGGGAGTATTATATAACACAAATAAAAATAATTAAAGTAAAAGTTTGAACAAAATACTTCAAGAAGCCAAACAAGACATGTATTTTGGGACGGAGGAGGGAGTAATAATGTTGCTCGCTAATGTAGCCACATACGGTAGTCGCTAGCCTTTTTGAACTAACAACGTAACTCATGTGATTTGATTGTTTTTCTTGTGTTATTTAATCCCATGTTGCTGTGTTTGTTGTCTTTATTAGCTCGACAACAAAGATATGCATATGAAGATTTAGAAATCTGAAAATCGTTGGCTAATGCCGCATCTAATCTCTCGAAAGAATGCTAACAAGTGAGCAAACACTCCTTTAGCGTGTTTATGGTAACCATGCTGTCCATGAAGTGGGAGTATCTGAAAACGGTTTGAAGCTAGGCAGCTAGCTCAACTTGACAAAATGATAATGCCACAAGTAAAAGTAAAATAGACGTATCAATAAACAATACCTAGTAAGCAACAGCAAGATTGGAACATGCATATGACACATAAACAGTAAATTGGACCATTAGTTAGAGGGCATCGTGTCGACAGGCACCGCGTCGACATGCACCTTGTCGACAGCCATAGACGACTGTTGTGGGTGAAAAACGATGCCCATGGTGCCGCTATATGCACCACTCTTGATTTTGGATGAAATTACTACGTTTTAGTGTTTTACTATCGTTGTAAATGTTACATAGAACTTTTGGGAACCACTTTACCAGAATAGACACAAAAGTTGTCATAACATTGTTGTTTACACATAATTAAAAGACAAAGGGCAGAGCCAAATTTTTCTGTGAGTCGACTAACTTTCGCTACCACAGATTGTTAAAAAAAAAAAAAAAAAAAAAAAAAAAAAAAAAAAAAAAAAAAAAAATTGGTATAAGTATAAAATACCAAGATAATTTTAGTTGAAATACGCACAAAACACCAATGGATAATGCTCTTGTTGGGAATTACTGAATCAGGTTGCTAAATTACATGTATGCAAACTTATTAAATGTCTTAATCACGTTGTCAGAGTCATGTTGCTCACTCCAAAGTTACCATTTTCAAGATTGAAGTACCAAACTACAGTTGATATGTAGTTGCTGCAATATTGTTGTTGCTAAAAATACAAAATTAAATTACCATTCGCAAAACTATATCGGCATGGAACATCATGGGTGCTGGATCAAATACCTTCTCATAATTAATACCCTTAAAACCAGCTCTATCAGACCACGAAGCCAATCAATCTTTACAAGATCACGTACGACACAATTTTTTTTTAGAAAAGAAGTACGTTACTGATGAATAAAAGTCTTGCGGACTACATCTATTTTTTCTTTAATAACCATGGTTTGCGATCTTTTAGCCGAATAATCCACGTGGTTTGAACCCTTTATTTTCAGATGGATAGCGTGATCTGATGATCATAAACATGATTTGGTCCATGAATATTAAACTAACTCATAAAGGCCCAAGTCCAAAAGAAGAAATATCTAGAAGGTTATCTAGAATAATGTAGAATTATGAAGATAGAAATATACGTTTTTATTAGTAAAGGAATTGATTTACACATTTTTATTTTTGTTTGAGACATTCCCGTTATTGCATCACATATTTGTACCATATTTATATCATGATTTAAACACTTGTAAGTGTGCAAGTAAAAAAAATGTGCAAATTAATCACCTCTCTATTATTAGTCATATCCAAGGTTTTCAAGATCGGGATCCTACTCAGGATCGTTTTCGTCTTTGCAAGATCGTGATCGTAAGATCGGATCGGGATCGTAAGATCCTACTATAATGTTATTTTCTTAATAGTTTTTGTAATATTATACAAATTTATAAATTATTATATATTATAAAAACAAAATTATATGAATGTTGCATCAAAACTTTGTCATAAATTATGATTATGAAATGTTTAATAAGATTAACATGTTGTTTTTTAAATTCTATAAAAAAATAATCTAGAAATGTGCAGTTTTTTAGTTTGTTATTCGAGAAAAGTAGGATCGGATTAGATCTTAAGATCCTATGGTTAAGATCGGGATCCTATAAGATCTTAAGCTTTCAAAGATCCTATGTAAGATTCGGATCGTTTTTGCTTTGCAGTATCATAAAATCGTAAGATCCTAAGATCAGGATCGAGATCCTGACAACCATGGTCATATCTATGAAAAATATCTTGTATGTAGAATGATCATCTATGGAGATACTCGGGCTTTATGATCATGAGTTGATGTTCATATTTATTTGGGCCCAAAACCATAACAAACTGATTAAATAGTATGCGATTATATTAATGGAGTGGTAAGCCCACATGATACCAATACATGGCAAAAGCTTCATGGTGTTATTTCTAGGGTTAAGCAGAAAAATCGAAATATACGAATAAACCAAAAACTAAAACCGAATCGAACCGAAAATAACTGAATCGAACTAATAACTGAACCGAATTTGTCAAAACCGAACCAAACCGAACTTTTAATTTGGTTCTCGGTTTGGATATGGTTTTGTAATCAAAACCGAAAACCGAATTCATATAAATTTATATATTTTTTATATATTTATATATATAAAAAGATTAATAAACGTTATATATTTATATTTATATTTATATATATATAAATAACAATAAAATTTTATCTTAATATTAAAATATACTTTTTATGTTCGAAATAACCTTTTTGGCTAAATATATTTGTATATATATATATATATATATATATATATATATATATATAAAGTGTGTAATTCGGTTAAAACGAAATCTGAACTGAACCAAACCGAACTAGAATTCAACCAAACCAAACCGAAAACCGAATTTGAATTCGGTTTGGTTTGATTCACGGTTTGACCCTAAAAAAACTTTTAACCGAACCAAATTAACCGAATAACCTGAAAACCGAACCGATCAACACCCCTAGGTATTTCAATCAATTTTTATCAAAATTGCCTTCAACAACGTGTCTAGCTTATCGAGAAATAGAAATCACCTTCAACAACGTGTCTAGCTTATCGAAAAGATCAATCATCTTTTGATACTTCCTCTGCAGCATTAAGGCAAGGATCTTTTAATGCAGCAGCTTCAAATCCCCTGAGTGCCCTCTCATAGTTCTCTAATATGTATTTACCTTCATAGTGAAAAAAAGTTTTTGAAGGTCAATAAAGATGATGTGTGTTTGGTTGCATGTATTTTTTATTCGAGTTTTAATATTTAAATTTAGCCGGACTTATACCTTAAAAACACACGTTCACGGGAAGTGTACCCAATCAGATGTAGCCAGTGGGGTAAGTACGAAGTCGATCTCGGGAATAATATGCTTAGATCCTATCTAGTGGATTTTACAATTTAAAGGGGGGTTTTGATTTATTTGATTATTAAACTACTAAAAAGCAAAAAATGTAAATTAAACTAATTATACTAAAGTTATGATCAATGAGAGAAAGAAGTGCTAGCCATGTTAATCCTATTCCATTTTAATTTTCCATTCATTAGTGTAATGATCTAATTGTAAAGTACTGGTGACGTCAGGATATGTGGGGAATGTCTTCTTGGTCCAGATAACACCCCCACACTCCTATCTAACTTAAACTTGACCACTTGGTCCATGTGTCTAGCCACTATACAAGTAATCTCCTAGGCCATTTGGTCCATGTACATATCGGACTACAAACATGCATAAAGTTGTGTCATCTAATCTATGTGATTTATCGGTGATATCCACTTGGTCCATGTAATATTGTACTCATTCTCCACTTGGTCCATAAGAAGAGTACGCCCTTACTTAAATGTTCTCATAATATACATCAAATACCCACTTGGTACATGTGATACTAGACTAAAACTTCTTGAACAAATAAACGAGGGTTGAAATAATAAATACATAAACTAAGCAATACTAGACAATAGATCTAAACAAACGGAAACAGTATCATAAAATATTCATAAACATGGCTAACACCAAAGGGTGTTAGCACATAATGTATGTAAAAGCACAAATGGATAATTCAAACGATACACAAATCATAGTGAAAATAATATGCAAACCGAATGATTAAGCCTAATGTGATGATACGAGACCTTCTCTCCTTATTATTCTAGCTCTTGGAACTAATCTTGGGGCCTTGGAATGGTGAAATTCTGCTATGGTAGAAAGTGGTGAGTGAAAGATATCAAAAACTCCCGTTTAGGGCTTGTATTTATAGTCTTCTGTTAGGGCGAGATTATGGCGTATCTATAAGGGAATACAACGTAATCTATATATCTTGATTGCTGACGAAGAAAGCATATTGCAAGCATATTCTGCGTATCTTCTAAAATACGGAGTAAACTAGAAATTCGTTACACTGTAACCTTCAAAATTTTGAAATACTTTGATGGGGATAAGATCTTCATTACGGCGTATAGCCAGAGTTTTATACGTCGTAATCCTTCAATGGTTGACAAGTTCTTTGACTGTAGAGCTTACAATTACGGTGTATTGCCAAAGTTAAATACGCCGTATTCTTCAATATTCACCAAGACTTGGTGAATTCTTCCATGTACCAATATGGCTTAAGGCCAGAGTTGCTTACGTCGTATGCTCTTTTACAACCTGCATACAAAATAACTCCAAGTCATGCTTTAAATCCGTACTTTTTGCAATATTGCTCCAAAATCACTGAAATAGGAAAACTTAAGCAATTAAGTACCAATTCAGATATAAACATTCATAATAGGAGCAATAAACATGTGATAAATGTGCAATAATTTTGGACTTATGAAAAGACATAAGAGATACGAGTATAATAGAAGGAAATCAATAATTAAAAAGGAAAAAACAAAAAAATCTTGACGTTCCCTGTAGATCTCACATGCCGTCCTTGATATGTCAGAATATTCATCGGAGAAGATGGTGGTTGTCGGAATATTCGTCGAAAAAAATGGTGGTTTAATTTGGGTAGTGAAGCACCATTCACCTCGACATATTTTGTAGGATCCATGCTACCAAAATGTATGATCCATATATCCACGCTACTAAAACAACACATCCGTGGACCAATTGGTAGTCAGCTATGACATTTTATGGCATTTTTGGTTTCGAGTCAGACAAGAACTATCGACATTTCCTTGGTTTTGAATGACATAAAGTCATAAAAAGAGCTTTTGCCGACAATCCTTTTGAAAAACTTTTAGTCCAATGACCAATCATAAATAACTAAAAAATAATGAAATAGACGTAAATTACAAGTACATCACAAAAATAGAAAAAGAAAAGAAATAGTAATTCACATAATTATGTACATTTCACAATTATGTTGGTTTCTAATGTTAGTTTGATCATATTTAGTTGATGCATTTGAAATCAGTGGTGGTGGTGGTAGCTTTAGGCAGTGGTGGTGGTTGTGTGGTGGTGGAGGGTGGTGGTGTTGTCGTGTGGTGGTAGAGGGTGGTGGTGATGGAGGTGGTGGAAAAATATTAATTGAAAATTAAAAGAAAAGTAATTGTGGGATGATGAGGAGGGTAAATTAGTCATTTTACATGCCACTAACGTGAAAAAGGTAACAAAAGTTAGCTCTAAAAACGAGAATTTGCTATTACAGTAACGGTTCAAGAGCAAATCTTGCAAAAAAATGAAACGATAGGTACATTTCTTGCATTTTTTTTTGCGAACATTTCTTTCAATTTTTGAAAAGTTTAAAGACATTTTTTGCAGTTTACTAATAAATATATGTATATAACTGGTCAACACAATTTTTACTTCATTCCAAACAACAACGTAGTTTTGAAAAGGTTAAAAACTAGAGGGAATTGCATATATACCCACTAAAACATGAATATTTGCATATTTCCTTAAAAGTTAAAACACAAGTTTTTAATGCCCAATGTACAATAATGTTTAAGCATGTTTAGGGTATATATACAAATATAAAAGTTTTAGTGAGTATATATGTAATTGCCTCTAAAAAACTACATTGTTTTACCGTTTTGACATTCAACTTAGTTTTATTTTTGAACTGACAACATTTTGCAATTTGATATTAAACCATGTATATAATTATTACATCTATTGAATTAATTTAACAAGAAACTTGCATCAAGTCTTACTAGCAGGGTATCCGCGCGTTGCAGCGGCGGGTACCCTGAAATAAAATTTTTCGTTGGAATTAATAAAATTGTCATGGGAAGTTATTCTGACACCTAAATTTGCCTCGAGAACGAAATACTAAAAGATTTGGTAAACTACACTTCCTACCCTAGCATATATTTACAATCTTAATCCCTAACGGTGCAATAGGGTTCACACAAGGTCCAAAACACTTTCCTATATAAACCTCATTATACCCTTACTTAGGTTTTGACACCCTTTCTCTCTCAAACAATCCGCACCCTATTTCTTCTTCTTCTCCAGTCGTTTTTTCGGCCAAACAAACACCACCGCTGGCCACTTAAACTCACCGCCACCACCACCACACTCCTTACAACCTCCCAATCATTTTGACGTACATCACGCGCCAAGAAACACCTCCCAACACCATGATTAACACCACCACAGCTCTAGTTCATCACCAAAACCATCTCTCTTATTTTGTTCATACCGGTGGTCGAAGGTAGGAAAACCCACCACCCTTTTGTCGTTCTAGCGACGGTGGGGGATAAGTGTTGGAATTATAATATCATGACAATCATATAAAATAAACCAAACACATCAAGAGAGCATATGCGGAAGCGTAATAACAAGATCATATAACATGTAATTAATTAATCAATAATAAATAGTAAACATACCTTTGTGATTCTAGCCCGAACAGGAATCAATTGCAATCTTCAAATCAAGAACCCTAATTAGGGTTTATGTGGATTATAAGAATTACCCCTTACCTCTTTTGTAATTCAATCCAAGAATCAAACAATAGTGTGTTTGAATCGCGTTCTTGTACACACGTACTAATTCAAGTAAAAGTTTATGCAAGTAAATTAAACACAAAACTTTTTAGCTTAATGAAAATCGAATCCCTTGTAGGGATTGTTGATAGATCGATTTTAGGGACAAGAGAAGAGAAAGAAAAACACCTATTATGTGTGTACAAGTTATGAGAAAACAATAACCCATGAGGTGTTTATATACTTGATGAAACTTTGAGCTCAAGGCACAAAGGAGGTGGAACTCCTTCTAGAACTTTCTTGACCTTCCAATTATTCACAAGTAATACTTTCCTTTTCTTCGTCTAACGGTCGTTAGTCATTCTCCGTTAAATACTAACGGTCGTTACTAGTTTTGTGTTTATTAATAGTTATATATAACATTTATAAATAATTATTCTTTTACTCTTCATACGTAAAGTGTGCAATCCCACGATCTCGAGTTCGATCCAAACACACCACTATTAATTTATGTTCATAAACTAACAGCTCCCACTTGGACATATCTTAATAGTGTGATCACTTCGGTTAGCGTCTTGCAACACACCGATGCCTCTAGTACGATCTCGAGTAAGGCTCTTGGAAAAACCTTTTAATGATTTCTCATTATTATTATCATTTTGTTTCTAATACCACGTTAATAAGGATATGGATTAAAGTCATTCCTTAATTAACCATTCTGTTTCTCGTTGTTTATGATTGATCAAGATTACCAAATCTTCTGAACATATTCAGGGGAGATCTTAGGTGCGGCCGCACATACATCTTACCAAACCTACGAGGGGCCCAGCAGTATTAAACTCCAAAAAATAAATTTGAAGGAACAAATTCTATCTTGACTACAAGCAAAACCCACAAACTTTGTAACACTTTCTAAAACAACCCTTATGACTACCAGTTACGTATAGCGTTAAGTTGTTCCACAAAAATGCACTACATTCATGACACCTATCTTGCATCTCAAGTCTGAGGATAACTTCTCATGATTTACTTAATAACAAAATCCATAAAGTAACATCATGTAGTTGGGATAAGTCCTATATTCGGTATCATTGAATATCATCTGAAATGGCATGACCACACATCAATATACTTCAAGTATATTATACCAACCTTCAGATTTGTCTTGATTTAATAATATTCCCATATTATTAATTGACAACGGATAATTTAGAATAACATTTATTTATGGATTAAACATACAAATATAAGATACAATATATTATAAATTAAACATACCATGTATTTAAATTTATAATAATTGTTTAACATCCCTTATCCAAATACTAAATAGATCAATACATGATAACTCTTGTTGATGAATTATGTCTCAAGTAATGACATTCATCCTTGTTGACAAGACATAAATCATCCAACTTTGATCTATCGGAATTTTAAGAAAACTTATTCCAAGAATTCAACTATTGAAGTTCTTGTATATGCATACTCAACTATTTTGATAATGTCTTATAATGTTTTATAAATGTGTGACATCCTTAACTACCAATTTATGATAATCAAACTTCCAAACATTTTAAAGTTTAAGTATTCTTATTCTCTTAATGTATAATGCAACTATGCTTTTAGTAAGCATAACTAGTAATAGCCAAAGATGAAATCCTTATCATAACTAGCATTGAGTGTCATTTTAATTTCATTAGCATCATTGTATGAAAACAACAATATGTTATTAAAAACTTCCCGTAAACCTTAATATCTATTGTGTAATGTTTGATGCCCTTCAAACTTTCAAGTTTGTTAGCTATGACAATTTTCACAACAATTGAAAAATTGTTCATCTATAGAATTTGGAAGCTGTTCCAGATTTAGGACGTAATTCTATAATCAAACATATTCTTTTTAGATTATTACACAAGTTATCTAATAACTTTTAATTAGATATTAATATTGCCAAATCATCTTGTAATCAAGCATGATACAACAAAACACGATGTACATGAAAAATCTTTGAGTCATACTTAGATTTTATTCATGTCATACATATCTATTTAGGCTTTCTAAATGATATATCATGTTATATTAGATTCATTTACCGCTCATGTTTCAACAATAAATATTCATTCCAAGGTTGTATGTCTTATTTCCTAAATCTTACAAGTAAAGTTTCATTCCAAACTAAGAGTTAACTTTTAACTTATATGGAATGTTACTTTTATATGTTCTACAACATATATGATTTAAGAAATTAAACATAATACTCCCACTAGCTTTTAGGAATACTTAGAAATTATCTTATTTCAATTATAAATCAAAACATGGATTTAATAATTAAACATAAGAGTAATCTTCTAGATGCATGCATTTATCCATCCATGAATTATTGCACTTTGTACACTTCCAAAGATTTATTTGAATTCATAAACTCCTTTTGATTACTTATCGTCCTCGCTCAAGTAATCACTCAAGAAAGAGTTTTGTTATTCCATTGTCAATTTCATAAATATGACAATCATAATCTTTATATATTTAACGTATTTAGAAAAGAATATTCAATCACATTTAATTGCTTATGTGTGATTAATAATCCTGTCATAAGGCATGTATTAAATACGTGTACAATATTGTCCATATGATTTCTATACAAAGATTTAAACCACAAGGGTTACCTTATCTTTGAAGAAACCCATCTTTATTTTCTAGTCTAACTATTAAGATAAATCAAGTTTCTAAAATTGATTATCTTTATGGACAGCATCTTAATCATTCATATCATGTATACTTTACCCAATTTCATATTTGGTAATGTATCATAATGATTATCAGGTTTACAATAATCCTGTAAATTATAGCCCTCAGCATATTAATCAAATATGTGAGATATATTACTATTCTATGAATGATAATTTCATCATCTTGAGATTTAACATTTAAATGTCAAACTTTATTATCATGTTGAGATTTAACATTCAAATGTCAAACTTCATCATGATATTTACTAGTGTATTTTTAGAAGATTATGTGTATTGTAATTTTATCTTTTAAAGATCAAAACTCCCACTTGCTTTTAGTAATTTAATGACTATCTTTAAATACTTAGCAAATAAAACAACAATACAATGTTCTCTTTTGAGGTATTACAAATACATATTGACAGTTCCTGACTTTACTTTGTTAATAACCTCTTCATAAGTAGTTAAACAAATTTAGAACTTCAATTTAAGACTTAATATGATCATTCATCACATTAATCACATTCCATCATATGATAATGTCTTATTAATCTTCTATGTTGGAGTTTTATTAAATATGTCCAAGCCATACTCAATATTCTAACCTTGATAACTTTTTGGAAGAAAAGAAGTCATAGTTATCTTTAATCAAACAATATAACAAGAGTTTGATTTTCCTAATTGAACATACCATAAATATTTGGTATTTCATTAGTATTAATATTGTAAGACAATCTAACAATATTTAAGATAACCATATTTCCTTTTGACTTGTCTATTTACCAACTAATTCATTTTAATGGTATAATCATTTTCAAGCCAATTACATGCTTTATAACACAAGTACTTTTTACAAAGTCACTTCATGTCCATGTATTCACAAGAAAACATAAACTGTTATAATCCCACTGTACGTTATAAGTCATTTAACAATTTAATGACTTCATGTATATGTCTTAACATAACAAGATAACGTCTTACTTTATTATAAGTCTTGTAACAATTAAAAGACTTTATGTTTATATCTTTACTATGAAACATAAACATGTTTAACTAAAGTAATTATGAACACCATCTTTTGGTTTCAATAGTAATTTCAAGTTAATATATTACTTCACAATAATGTAAATAACATTATTTCTTTATTTATTTATGTCATTCCTAGAACACATAAATATTCAGATTGAAACAGCATTAGATTACTTAATTAATTTATGTCATTCCATGAATTCATAAATATATAAATTAAAGTAGTCTTGATATCATATTGACACATGTTCTAATAGGTATCTAATTTAGAAACTGTGAATTCTCATAGTTAAATTACATCAGTTGATCTGCTAGTAATGAAAACATGAAATTCACCTTGTTGTTGCAATCTAGCTAAGCTCTCACATAACATAAATTGTAACACCAAGTGTTTCTTGAATTAGATTAGTATAATTCATATTAGAACATTATTCTCTTACCTTGCAGTCAAGAGAATCCATTAAATCATATATTTATGAGTTGATTCTTGCACACATTAAAGATAATATTTCTCCCACTTGTGCATGGAACAACCTCATATAGTTGATAAACAACACGCCATGCATTTGTTTATGTGATCAATATGATTGTGTCATAGATTTTAGCATAACAAGTAGATGTAGAACAACAATGTCTAGTAAGGAAACGTACAAGACTATCCTTAAAAGTATGAGTGTCTACACTTGGAAAGTAATTATCTTTAGCTACAAAGATGTCAAATCTTGTAACTCCCACTGAATTAAAGATCATTACAATAATTCCTTATTCAATAATAAGTACACAATACTCCCACTGAATTTGACAACATTCTAAATGTTTCATATCTAGTGAAAGAAAAAATAGTGTGCTTTTAACTTTCCTACACCTTTGAATGTCTATACGTAACAATTACTTATGCACTAAAGAGTGTATTCTAATACTTAAATGATGGACTATCCACCAAATGCTGTTAACTTGAAAAATTGGGAATGCAATTTCTTCCTTAACAGGTCTACCATCTCACAATGTATGTAGCACCTTTTAAATAGTCAAAACAACTAGCTGAATAAACTAGTTTGTCTTTTACCATGTTTCAGTAATTAGTCTAGCTTCTAATTATAATAACTCATAAAATGTCATACATAATTTTTTGTTAACAAAATATCATATTTGTTACTAAGAATTTAATCACCGAATGAGGATGATGAAATCCCTTTGAAAAATGTACGCAATTTTCTTAACTATTAAAAATTTGCTATGAGTTATATTAGAATTTAGACATATCTAATATTTCTATTATCCTTTCTCATTCATGAAAAGGAATAGGATTGTATCTCACTCTTCCTTCATAGAAAGGAGACTTCTTTTGTCTTTTAAGTAAATATTTCTTAATCAAACATTTGTTTAAAAATAGAACTAGATCAATTTACCAAAGCTCAAAGTGCGTTTACGGTTTGAACGTTGCATTAATACATTAAAACGAATTACAAAATTCAATTTCAGTATTTTCGATAATTAGATCTTTAAGAAAATAAAATACCCATTGATAAATATTCATATAAACCATAGTATTTTCTTAAAGCTAGGATCCTAATTGACTTAGTACCATTACATCAGTTGATCTGCTAGTAATGATAGTATTCAACAAGGTAATTGTCGAACAATAATTGCCAATATCATATTGCAATTCCTAGATTTATGGGATTTACAATCACAAAACTTTTGTAATGTAAGCATGTTTGATCCTCATCTTAATGCCTTGAGTCCAAGATCTCACTTCCTACTCAATTTAAGTCATCTAACTTAAAAACTGCAAACTCATAAATCCATCACATCAGTTGATCTGCCAGCAATGAATTTATGAAATTTACCTCTCCATTGCAATCTCGCCAAGTTCTCACATGACGTAAATTATAACTTCAAGTGTTCTTAATTAGATGGCATTCGACTTAATTTTATAAGGGTATTAAATTTTGACGTGTAATCAAAATAATGTATGAAGAAGCATGCATACAACTTCATAACATTGGTTTTATAAAACATTTTTATTACCAATTTACTAAGAGTAAAATAACAAAGTTTTGATTGAGGTATCGGGTTCACCAATTAAATAATTACCAACAATTATCATCCACTTATATCGTACTTTTGCATAAGCCCTAAGGCTTAGTGTTTCGGATAATCATTGTGGAATTGTGGTGAATTCACCCTTAAGATGACAGTGTACGTAATATAGTGATATAGGTAAGTCTAGAGTCGGCACACAAGCGGTTGTAGAGAACCGGTAGGTGCATGGTCTTTAATAACCCCTCTCTACAAGCACATTGTATGGCAACCTTCGGTCCGCCTTTCGCACACTATGTACAAAAACATCAATCAACCAATCCTTTGAAATTTTGACTCTTAAACCAAAACAATTTCGCCATTTATTTAGTCCATATTATTTTTTTATTCAAAAATTACCCTTTTCATTTATAAACATGTTTAACATAATAATAAACAAAAACAAGTAATATATATAATAAAAAAAATAAACAACCAAATAAACATATACATAACATAACAATTAAATATGTATAAAACATGTAGCCACATGTAAATCTTATTTAATAGTCCTATTAATAATCAAGTCTAGGTTTATAATGCATTTATTCAATTAAGGCTTTCTTCTTCAAAAGAAAAAGAGCCACATACATCGATAAATCAATTGCGTAAGCCAAAACTAAGCAAATACCACATAGCACATAATAGATTACTTAATACTGGAGTCTTCCCCAATTCGACATCTATTAATAAATTTACATGTTTCGATATAACTTAACATTTAATTAATATATACAATTTAAACAATTTAAATTATCACACAATTAAATCCATACAAATATGCACTTTTCATGGATTATGCTTAACAATTAACATATTGCACCAAGATCGTTTACTAAAACGCATAACCAATTACATGACATCCTAGGGTTTCTAATCATATTAAAAAATTCAAAAAACAAAACCCTAAAAACCCTAATAGGTCAATCGACCTAATAAAAAAATTAGGGTTAGGAATCGAAAAACCCTAAAAACATGTAATTAAATGAATCAAGATTCAATTTTTATGCGTTTTGATAATTAATTACACATTATAACGGCTCTAGATGCCACCGTTGGAATTATAATATCATGACAATCATATAAAATAAACCAAACACATCAAGAGAGCATATGCGGAAGCGTAATAATTAATTAATCAATAATAAATAGTAAACATACCTTTGTGATTCTAGCCCGAACAAGAATCAATTGCAATCTTCAAATCAAGAACCCTAATTAGGGTTTATGTGGATTATAAGAATTACCCCTTACCTCTTTTGTAATTCAATCCAAGAATCAAACAATAGTGTGTTTGAATCGCGTTCTTGTACACACGTACTAATTCAAGTAAAAGTTTATGCAAGTAAATTAAACACAAAACTTTTTAGCTTAATGAAAATCGAATCCCTTGTAGGGATTGTTGATAGATCGATTTTAGGGACAAGAGAAGAGAAAGAAAAACACCTATTATGTGTGTACAAGTTATGAGAAAACAATAACCCATAAGGTGTTTATATACTTGATGAAACTTGGAGCTCAAGGCACAAAGGAGGTGGAACTCCTTCTAGAACTTTCTTGACCTTCCAATTATTCACAAGTAATACTTTTCTTTTCTTCGCCTAACGGTCTTTAGTCATTCTTCGTTAAATACTAACAGTCGTCACTAGTTTTGTGTTTATTAATAATTATATATAACATTTATAAATAATTATTCTTTTACTCTTCATACGTAAAGTGTGCAATCCCACGATCTCGAGTTCGATCCTAACACACCACTATTAATTTATGTTCATAAACTAACAATAAGTACATGAGTTTTCATGAGTTTTTTATTAAATAAAGATTAAAACTAATAAATATGAAGCTAAATAATTGTTTGGTATCATTTTCTTTCTTTTTATTGTTGTCGTCGTTATTGAATCGTAAAAACAAGGGATGTCGTGAGCTTGAGCTCACAGCCTTGTGTATCGAGTCGAGTTTTATTGAGTCGAGTCTTGGTCACAGGTTTGTGTCTAGGCTAAGATGGATGATTGTACATTTTGTTTAAATGATTGTAATATTGGGTGTAGGAGTGTTTTTACTGCTTTTAATGTAGAATGAGGGTTGTACATTGTGTTTAAATGATTATAATATTGGGTGTAGGGTGTTTTTAATTCTATTAATGTAGAATGAGGGTTGTAGATTGTGTTTAAATGATTGTAATATTTGGTGTAAGAGTGTTTTTAATGCTATTAATGTAGAAATAAGGGTTGTACATTGTGTTTAAATGGTTGTAATATTGGGTGTAGGGGTGTTTTTAATGCTATTAATGTAGAATTCTAAGAAAAATTATCTGAATTTCGATTCATGCTAGTTTTTGTTGTACAAAATGCTTTGGTTGTTGTAATTATGAAAATTGATTGCTTTAAAGTGCTGTAAACTATGCATCATTTTTTGTATATCTAAATTTTTTGGAGAGAGAATCGTTCCTCCATTATAATTAGTATAGATTAGATCGTTGGATGGAATTTTTAGAAGTGGACACGCGATCCATATCTTCATCTCAAACATTTAATTACCACAAATCATATGGACCGCATGATCAAAGGCATGTGATATATAAAAGTTAATTGGCAAATATGCGAGACCAAACTTTTAAAAATCCGTGTATTTTTATAAGGAGTTGATACTTACACCATTTTTTTATGCACACACCACAATATTACATCATAAATGCACATGTTATAACTTACAACATGCTATTTTCATAATTGTGGTGTGTGCATCAATAAAAGTGATGTAAGTATTACTACCCATTCTTATACTAACACTAAAAAAATTGTTTGCCACCCAAAAGTTGCACAAACCAAAAATGAGAAACCCCGCCTCAATGTGCAGGTTGCACCCACCTCGTTATGAAATCACAACTCGTACCTAATGCACAATTGTATTTATAGGTAGTACGTACATGCATGGGCCGAAAACTTCATACTATACAGGTTGGCAGTGGCGGTGATTAGTATGTATAAATGGGGCAGTCGCACACGGCCACCATTTGTGAGAGGGCCTACGATTTAGTATATGTCTATTAGTATTTATACATGTCTAACTTGAATTTTTATAGCCATTTTTAAATATTTTGTAAGGGGGGTCTTCGATTTAGTATGTGTCTATTACTATTTATACATGTCTAATTCTATATGTTTTGAATTTTCAATAATCGTTAAGTTTTTCGTGATTCACGGGGCCTCATTCATAGTTTCAGAACGGGTCACCCAGATCAATGGACCGGCCTTGCAAGTTTGTTAGAAAAGTGACTTAAATTTTAAAGATTTTTTTTGGTAACTTTGGCAATTTTTGTGACTTATCCTAAAAGTTTGTTTGAAACTAAAATACTAATTTATTACGGTTATTAGCTTTAGAATTTTGTACTTTTGGAATTTGTCTTTGTTACCTTTGGAATTTGATTTGGTACCTTAAATTTGTCTTTATATTTTGTTTGGTAATTTAAATAAAACTTTCGCTTCGTTTGTTCGATTTTGATCTTTGTTTGTCCTTTGATTACCAACAAGTTGGATCCGTAATTCTAATTGATATTCCAAGGCGTTGCATTGGAAATTCCTTGACCCCTGCCAGCTAAGGCGCTAACCACCTACAGATAGTTTGGGAGCCGGGAAGTATAATGACAATGGTGATCGACTTTAATTTTAAAACTTATAAAAGCATGATGTAAAAATGCTAGTATATTATAACTATGATGTAAACACGTGATTGTTTCATATAAAATTAACTACAGTTAATGTTGTTTTCAAAATATCGTACTGGTTTTCAATATGTGTACGTTACTGCGAAGTGCAACATTTATATGGTTTAACCAAAGTACGTCGTGACTGTTTCCAACAATACTATAGTAACTCTTATTAATTATGTAATTTAAATAGAGAATTCTTCTAGTAAAGATTATTATTATTATTATTATTATTATTATTATTATTATTATTATTATTATTATTATTATTATTATTATTATTTAACATACATCATTATAAACTATGAGTTGTATCATTTGGACACCAGGCGACTTTGTATCGATATATGATATATTAGTAGAACAAGCCTGATTTGTGCGTTTAAGGTTCATTAAGGTTTTAAGTCATTTGCATTATAAATAGTTGAGCTTTCGCGATTGCGTCATCTAGGATTACGTGATAGTATTAGATGACATATTAGCAGGTCCAAGCCCGGTTGTGGGCATAGAGTTCATTTAGGTTTTAAAGCATTTGTATTATAAATTGTCGATCGATAAAATATAATACTTACATGAATTCAACCATTCAACATAAAGACCAAATATTATAAGTAGCAATGAGAAACTATTTATTTCAAAATGATCTTACAAAACATGAATCACTCATTACAATTCTGGAAAAATATAAAGATATTCAAACATAAACCAAACATACAACATTACTACCACAATAAGTGTTATAGACCATACCCTTTCTTTATGATCGAAAGCAAGAACACCCTTAACCCCTCACGGGGGCATGAGGAACGCCAACACTTCCTGGAGTAGGGACCTC
This sequence comes from Artemisia argyi, assembly GCA_030686995.1. Classification (NCBI taxonomy): domain Eukaryota; kingdom Viridiplantae; phylum Streptophyta; class Magnoliopsida; order Asterales; family Asteraceae; genus Artemisia; species Artemisia argyi. Next base: position 158,700,133 of record CM060697.1, on the reverse strand, counting down.
AAAACCAGGGTTCGGAACAAATGTATCATCACCACCGGGCACATAGCTTGTTCGACCACCAACACTACCGTACCTAGGCACTTGCCCACCACCCAAGATTCCTCCATCCTGGCCACCAGTGATGGGGTTATAAGTAAAGGGATTGACACCCTTTTTGCACTTTGGTTTGATAAATCGACCAATACCCGGGATTAGGTATCCACGATCATGTTTGAAGAACGACTCTGGCTGTTTCACGTCATCATGCTCATTGAGGTTTGGGATATCACGTCCCGCCACCACAATGGCCCTGAGAATGTTGAAGATGAGAATGAGAGCCATGATTGCTTCAAGGGTTTTAGCCATTTTAGGAGATGGTGTTTGGCTTAGAGATGGTTCAAAGTAGGAAGACATTAGGGGTTTATATAGGCTAAGGATACTATAACATGCCCATGCACACATGCCATACACAAATACGTACATAATATAAAAGAATGGTGTGCAAGTATGGTAACATTCTATTCAACGGCTTGAGCGGCCAATAAAGTCTTTATATTCAATAAGAATGTACGCAAAGTAAGAAAATCATTCACACGTATTTTTACTCATACCAAATTTCTAATTTGTTCTTTATTGATGTAGTGATCTTAAAAGCAGTGGGCAATGTACAACTGTACTTTTTTTTTGAACGAAATAAACAACTGTACTTGATTAAACTACAATGTCGGATATTCTATGTAATGAACTCTTGCATGTTTGCTTACCATTTTATGTCACATATTTTTCAATTACTCCGTATATAAGAATAACTTGTTAATTGATGTGTCTACCAAAATTAAGTGCGTTATAATTAACTTTTAAAGCATTCGTTACGGACAATATAATGGTGCAAAGACGTACGTGAACAAATAATATTAAATCTATAGATGGTGTATTGGTGAATATTTGGGATTCTTCAAAGAAAGTTTCAAGTACTTATATATTCCCGCCCATATTGATGAGTCTAAACTTTTTATAGAAAGTATGTGTGCCGAAAGGGAAATTTTTGTCATTAATAATTGACAATCAATCCCTGTAGTGTTTATGATGACTTGTTAAATATTACACGTATATGAAATCCATATTGAAAATGTCTACATTAGGGGTACATAATATGAGTTTTTTCTTCTAGATCGATCTTAAGGCACAGTGTAGAAGTTACATATAAAAGGCCACCTAAGCTCCCCAAACTACCTCCATTGATTGATTAAGTAAGAAAAATATGAGCAACCAAAATTTGGTAGCATTTGAACTTCACCAAACCGTTGGAGGCTGCATTTACGTTACAACATAACCACCATACATATGGTATATATGCAATGCATTCTTTTGGTCCCAGCATAAAGGGGTTACCTGCCACATTCTATTTCTAATTTACCCATGGTACTATGTTTGCTCTTAAAATGTACTGTACATTTTACAACGCATGTCATATCAACTAAAAAATTGTCTCAAATAAATATTTTTAGAAAATGGAAATTAATTTTCCAGCGTATACAAGGTGAAGGTGCGTCATAAATATGTTGTTAAATTGTCGATGATTACAAAATATTTGCAATGGATTTTTCACGAATATAATTTTCTATTGGTAATTTGTGTGAAATATGAAGGTGATTGTCGATATTTTTTGGACATGGTATATAAGTTATCAGAATTTCTAAAATATTGTCTTCCGTCCCAAAATTATTGTACAGTTTGAATTTTCAAAGTCAAACTAGTTCAACTTTGACCATAAATATATATTTTTTATTATATAATACTTGAAAAAAATTATACCATTGAAAAATACACTTAAAACCTAATCCATTTATATATTTTGCTTCAAATATTATATAACACCCACAAAAATATTTAAGGTCAAAGTTAAAGAAGAAAGACTAAAAAAGTTAATAGTGGATAATAAATTTGAGACGGATGAAGTAATAATTTGGTGACTTTGAGCACCAAGTGAGGTGACTATAGTGTCGCTGATGGAAGTCGCCATGCTCACTACAACATTCGACCTAACCCGTGTCTTCGCCAAAGGTTTTTGTCGAGGACAAGTCCTCGCCAAAAGATCCCCGCTAATACCATATCAGGAATTCTTTTGGCGAGGACAAGTGGGGCCCACACACTTTTCTTAGTAAAGATAGTCCATTTGTAGCATTATCACATATTATATTATATGTATACACAAGGATATATATTTAATGTTGCTTACTCGGTATTTGCATTTGTTACTTATATTTTCCAGACTTAAAATCTTGTGCTCAACTATTATTTACTAAATTTATGAATTGCACTCAACCATTGTGTTGACTTTTTAAGCATGTTTTATCTCAGATAACTAGATATCACTGGTACAAAAATGGCCTTTCGTCACACATGGTCGATTTCAAACGATCACACTGTAACATATTTATGTGACTAAATGTATGAAAATAAAATAAACAGCCACACTCGATCCGACTTGTGTGACCATTTTGGAAGATATATGTCACACATTTGTGTATTTATGTGACTAGAGGGTAGCTGGTAAATATTTTTCGATCATTTAGTCACGTTTAATTTGGGACGTGTGACCGATACAAATCAGCTTTAAGCATTAGTCACACTACAGATATACATATGTGACAAATATATGTCATACAATTGAAGAGTGTGACCAAAATAGATATATGGTCACATGAAGTAATTGTGTATGTGACTAAATTATATAGTCAAGTTTGTCACACATTATTTAAACGTGACTGCTATTCTTTGCTGAATATTTAGCCACATAGCGTTTGAAATGTGTAACAACTAAAAAGTAAGTTTGAAGCGTTAGTCACAATATGCATTTAATAGTGAGAAATATATATGTCACACACTTGAAGAGTGTGACCAAATGTCATATATGGTCACACGAAACCATAGAAACATGATTAAGTATAACGAAAATTCGATACATATGGTCACGTAAGTAAATATGTATGTCTAAAGTTTAGTGTGTGTTTGCTTGCCACAACCTAATGTGTATAGTCACATTTAATTGTAGCATGATCATGTGACTATAGGCTTTACAATAGTCACACCATATCACAAATGTGTATCTAAATTATGTTTATTGCCACATTATAAGGGTATTATATGTGCAATACATTCAAAATAGTCACATTGTGATATTTATGTGACTATTATTTATAGCAAAATGTGATATTTAAGTGTAACGAAAATTCAAAATATGTGCAACACATTCAAAATTAATGTTGCTAGGAATAAGTTAATGCTGCTAGGCATAAATTAATGTTGCTAGGCATAAATCAAGCTTAATGAATAGATGAAAAATCAAGCTTAATCAAGCTTTAACGAAGCAAGAAAGTTAAAATTCATATATAATAAACCAAAAAAAAAAACATTAGTATCCATATATAACAAAAGTAAAATAAAGCAGTTCATACATATAAAAAGTTTAACAATTAAATTTCGGAGATTTCTCCTGATCAAACGACAAATGCACATTATCGTAGTCAATGGAGTCGAATCTCTCGTCCTCACTCAAAAATCCAACATCAGCCGCATCCTCTTCCACTGAACCAACCTGCGGCTTTGATCGCTTGTATTCCTTCTCATCTTTCTTAATTTGAAGTAAACTTGCTTTGCGTCTTGCCTTGTTTCTTCGAGAACTCCACGACTCATACCACTCTTCAATGTTAAATACCTTCTCTGGTTTCCTGAAAATCAAATAAGCATTAGATGATAAATTTACAGATTATCCTTTTAATTTGGTATTCTTAATTATATGATGTATATAATGTAACATTCTAACATAATTTCATAACTGATTACCTAAAGCTACCAATTGATAACCATTTTTATAAATTCATAAAAGCTTAATATACCAAAATTATTATGGATTAACTAACTTCTACTAGAAAAAAAAACCAAGTCAACATGTACATACATAACATCTTTACAAACTTTGAATGTTTACGTGTACAAAAGTTTAATTAGTAGTACTTACTTTGAACGCTTCTTCTTTGATGAAATGCACCTTTTCTTGTTTCTAGCCATAACTTCGATCTTAGATTGTTTTAAAAAGTGTGTGTTGAAAAGCTAAGTGATGGCCTTAAAAAGGGATGCGACATACTATACGCCTAGGGAATTTTGAAAGTCTCAACATTAAAGATTATTGCAATTTACCAAGTTTAACGTCACATTAGCATGTGAAATGCACTAATTACTCGTGCCTAATTGTAATCATTTTAATTTTACACATGAAATGCGTGCTCCTAAACATACTATAATTTTATTTTTAAACTTTAAATGGTAATAAGCATTGTAAGTGGTTTCAAATGTTAGAAAATATAGTAAGAATAAACATAATGGTATTAATCTAGTTATTAGTTGTGTAAAATTTGTGTTTGTGACAGTGTTTATTCCCTGAATTGGCAAACTTACTTCAACACTGTTATGACCTGATTAATAAAGAACTTAATGCTGCTAGGCATAACTTAATGCTGCTAGGCATAAATTACTGTGAACCGGTGTAACTGTAAAAAAGTAATTGTAAACCGTTGTGACACTTAAACGTTGTGACATTGCGACTCTTGTGTGCCTATAAATACAAAGGAATTACAACCAACTTCTTTCATCTTTTCATTACGTATTCAATTTTTGTTTGGAACTGCAATGGCTTCATCAACTTCAAATCCTGCTTCAAAGAAAACAAAACATTCAAGGGATACTTCTCCTCCTCCTCCAATGCCAGAAAAATATAAAATCCACAGCCTAACCCAAGAGTGCTGGGACAAATGCCATTCTCAAGGCCAATATGGTACTGAACTTTACAACAAACGAATCGCGCTGTTGGAAGAACAAAACAAAAAAGACCAAGATATCATACTGGTGCATCAGAACAAAGTTAATGTTCGGAATCAAGAAATAGAACAAATCCGTGGAAACATTGTTGATATTTACAAAGGCATTCAAAATAGTTTGTATAATTTTCATTGAATTAACCCTGATGTAAGATGATATTAATCATTATTATGTTATTTCTTTAAAGTTTAATGTTTTTGTGTTCAAAGAAAACATATCTTATGTTTCTTTGTTAATCAAGTTATCGATTATATTACTATATGATCAAGTTATCTTTTTGTTGATTAATTATGTTATGTTGCTTTGTTGACTATGTTATGATGCTTTGTTAAAAGTCAAACAAAGATTATCAAACTTGATTGTCAAACTTAATTGTCATTTGCAAAATTCAAAGATTGTCAAACTTATCTTATGGGCAACTCCGGGTTTGGATTGAAATTTGGGTGAATGCTAGTAACTCAGAACTTAATGCTGCTTGGCATAACTTAATGCTGCTAGGGATAAAAATAAAATGCCACAAAAATTAACCGATTCATATTCAGTTCATTAATGAGAAAATTGAGCAATAACAATATGTTTATTCATAAAGTCAAATAAAGTAGTACAAACGGATTACACAGGTTTATTCAAATTACTTCATAACTCAACTAATACATTTTCTTTTTATCCTTCCCTTTTGAACAAACTTTGGGCATTTTTGGTTCCCATGGTTTTATACCCTTGTCTTCACAAGTCTTAGCATTGGGCAGCCCTAGCACCTGAACCCTCTCATCAAAAAGCTCTTTGGCAGTCTTTTTTTGAAGTTTTAACCTTCCTAGCATCTTCCTTTTTTGTGCCTGATCCAGAATATCCCTTTGGAAAGTAGTCTGCCCATGTATTTGGAGGACCTTCAGAACTGCTTGATATGTGAAATGAACTTGAGTCACTGCTGCCAACATATGTAACCCTTCTAAGTTCCCGATACAGCTCCTTTTGTGGTTTCAACTTCCTTTGAGCAAAGGATTGCACCAGCCGCATTGCTAGATTGTTGAAAAAACAAAAGGAACTATATGGGAACCCAGAATGGAAAGGTATGTTGAAATGAACTTGAGTCACTGCTGTCAATGTATGATTTCTGCAAAAAAATAAAAAAATATATTAAAATTTTAAAAAATATACTGTAAATGAAATAAAAGATAATGTTGCAATTCAGGGTGTATTTGAAACAACCTTTGTTCTTGGAACTCCAATGGCCACATTACTTGGTGGATGGTTGGTTTTAGATCATAAAAAAGAATGGAATGCAATAAACCAACATACGTAACCCTTTTAAGTTCCCGATACAGCTCATTTTGTCTTTTCAACTCCCTTTGAGCAAAAGACTGCACTAGCCGCATTGCTAGATTGTTGAAAAAACAAAAGGAACTGTATGGGAACTCATAATGGAAAGGTATGTTGAAACAACAAACGTAACCCTTCTAAATTCCCGCTACAGCTCCTTTTATCGTTTCAACTCCCTTTGAGCAAAGGACTGCACCAGCCGCATTGCTAGATTGTTGAAAAAATAAAAGGAACTGTATGGGAATTGAGAATGGAAAGGTATGTTGAAATTACAGACTCATTTAGATCATAAAAAGATTTGAATGCAAACAGAGTGATACAAACAATCTAGAAATGTTAAGTAAAGAATAGAGTCTAAGTAACATCACTCATCTTGAATGCGATGATGAAGGAGTGTGGCCTGTCATGAACAATACACACTATATCATTATCGCATTGAAGACGTCTCAATGACCAGGCCAGGTCTATCTAAAGTTGCAGAAAGGTTCCATTGCTTTGTTTTTTGGACACCGTCTAATAACGGTAGTAGAGGTTTTCCAAATTAAGTAATGGAACCGTTCTACAATTTTAGATAGATTTGCCCTAACATTGAGCTTTAAGTTATTAGAAAACAGATTCTTACTATCATTTATATTGCTCCCTTAGATGTGACGAACATACATATTAATTATGTAGATTCTACGACAATAGAGAGCTAAGCGTGCATGAATGAAATCATATTAAACTTATAATAACAATGCAATGAACTACCATCCTTTCTACCCTAGCCAACAACAACATATTATTCAGCCTTGAATCTCTAACCTACCAACATGCTGGAAGACGAAGACGCTAAATTCAACCATCGAACCTACAAATTATACTTGATAATTGTTTCTGTATTTTGACAAAGAGCAAAGATGAATCAACATGGACGAACAACACCAAAACAAGTTTATGTTCATACTTGAAAGTGGTGTCTGTTCACCCATGTTGATACTTCTTCCATCTTTGATACTTGGATGTTTTAGCCTAAATATTCGCACACACATCCGCCACTTATCTTCATTATACTCTCAACACAAATGCAACATAATTCTTATATCAAAAATACATCATACATATATATAAAGCAAACAGAGTGATACAAACAATCTGCAAATGTTGAGTAAAGAATAGAGTCTAAGTAACATCACTCATCTTGAATGCGATGATGAAGGAGTGTGGCCTGTCATGAACAATACACACTATATCATCATCGCATTGAAGACGTCTCAATGATCAGGCCAGATCTATCTAACGATGTAGATGGGTTCCATCGCTTTAATTGGACCCCGTTTTCTAACGATGTTTAATCTTGATTATTGAAAGAACCATTAAACATCGTTAGAAAATGAGGTCCACTTAAAGCGATGGAACCCATCTACATCGTTAGATAGATCTGGCCTGATAATTGAGCTTTAAGTTCTTAGCAACCAAATTCTTACTATCATTTATATTGCTCACTTAAATGTGAGGAACATACATATTAGTTATGTAGGTCCTACGACATTAGAGAGCTAATCATGAATCAATGAAATCATATTAAATTTATATCAACAATGCAATGAAAATATTTTCATTGTAACTAAATACATGAAAAAACTCTTTAAGTTCTTGATATGTTTATTGTTGACATAAATAATGTATGAAAACGTTATTTATATTTTTCGATATCTCTATATTTTGACGATCACAAAATGTAAACTCGTCAATCGTTTGATTACTACGTAAACAAGTATTAAGCTAGTTTATATCATTATATCCAACTTAATCACTTAAGGTATGAATAAACAAGTGCTTAATACATCTCATGATCAAAGGGGTATTTAATTAACTAATACAAAGTTTATTTAATTATATAATCTTATTATATATTTTTGAAAAACACTTTTGGTATTAAGGAAAAATGTTTTAATCATACTAAATATATGATTTCAAATATTTAACCAAAATCAGTTAGTTTTTCACCAAATAAACTTTCCCCACTAAAAGACAAGTTTTCTGGCCGTTACAGTTGGGCGGCCCCCTTAATTATAAGGGGCGGTCCCCTTAATTTTAAGGGGGCCGGCCATGCTTTAAGGGGACCGGCCACGCTCCCCTGTCAGAAACTGTCAGATTTCTTCTCCTATAAATACTACCTTAATTCTGGAGTTTTTCCTCACCTTTTGCACGAAATTTTCAGATCTACAATCATCTTAAATCCATCAAAAACCCTTTGATCATTTGTATATTAATCCTTGTTTCAAGTGATTCAATCCCTCATCATCCATTCCTATTCTAAGTGCAAAAGAAGAACTCTCTACAACCAAGTTTAAGAAGTGTTGAAGAGTTGTTGTGTATAGTGTATATATATATTCATTTGTGAATATTGTGTTGTGCTTGTTATTATTTGTTTAGAAGATATAGAAGTTGTGTAGATAATAGAAGTTGATTAGTAGTGAAGTAGGATAGTTGTGAAGATTGGTGTGTAGAAGAAGGTGTGTAGAAGATTGGTGTGTAGAAGAAGGTGTGTAGAAGATTGGTGTGTAGAAGCTTGGTGTGAAGATTGGTGTGAAGATTGGTGTGTAGATTGGTGTGTAGATTGGTGTGTAAATTGGTGTGTATATTGGTGTGTAAGGTTTTCTCCGCCATAAGGGAGTTTGTTGACATAGTGAAGAAAACTCTCGAGTAGGTGACTCGGGGAGTGGAGTAGGAACAAGGAAGGTGTCCTTGTAGCCGAACCACTATAAATCTTTGTGTTGTGGTTTGATCTTTCTAACTCTTCTCATTACTTATTTACTTATCTCTACTATATTAGTTTTGTTAGTTAGTTATTATACAAATTGATCATATAGTGCAAGTATTGAATTCACATAAACTAGAATCGAAGATTTTTAAAACAAACTTGTACTTATAAATTTTAAAAGGACGTAAAACTATTCAACCCCCCTTCTAGTTTTCCACAATTGGTATCAGAGCCACGTCTAGCAAGATTTTTAAAATATATTGTATTTTAAAACTTGTAACGATCTATGGAATCTGAAAAATATTTAGAAGGGCAATCTATGCAAAGACCACCACTATTTGAAAGTGATGGATTTTTATATTGGAAAAATCGATTCGAAACTTATGTGAAATCAAAAGATCTAGATCTTTGGCATATTATTACCAATGGTGATTTTTTACCTATTCAAAATAACCCTGAAACTAAGAAAGATGAAATCGTACCTTTTGAAAAACAAAATTATGATTTAAAAAGAAAACTTGCTAAAAATAATGAAGCAAAAATGGTTATTTATAATGCGCTACCACGTAAAGAGTACGAAAGGATCTTTATGTGTGAAACCGCAAAAGAAATTTGGAACTCTTTATTAATAACTCACCAAGGTAATAATCAAGTCAAAGATAACAAAATAGATCTACTTGTTCAACAATATGAGCAATTCACGATTCCGGAAGAGGAATCAATTGATAATGCTTTTGCTAGATTTAACACTATCATCACAAGTTTAAAAGCACTTGATGAGAATTTCTCTAGTAAGAATTTTGTTAGGAAATTTCTTAGAGCTCTTCACCCAAAATGGCGAGCTAAAGTGACGGCTATTGAAGAATCAAAGAATTTGTCAACACTACAACTTGATGAATTAATTGGAAATCTGAAAGTCTACGAAGCAATTATAAAGAAGGACTCTGAAATGGTTAAAGGAAAACGTGAGCAAAGCAAGTCAATCGCCTTGAAAGCTAGAAAGGAATCCAACAACGAAGATAGCTCATCTTCCGAAAGCGATGACGAAGAATATGCCATGGCCGTAAGAGACTTCAAGAAATTCTTCAAAAGGCGAGGAAGATTTGTTAGACAACCACACGATGAAAGAAGAACATCTCAAAAGAATAATGATGACAAGTATAGCAAGAATGAGAGAAAGTGTTTCAAGTGTGGTGATCCGAATCACCTCATTGGAAAATGTCCAATGATGACAAGAGATCAAAATCAAAGAGCATTCGTTGGAGGTGCTTGGAGTGATAGTGATGAAGATGAGAATGAAATAACAAAGGATGAAAAGTGTCTCATGGCCAAATCATCAAGTGAGGTACGTTCCGAATCCGAATACTTTAGTGATGAAAATCTATCATTAGATGAAAAAGATTTAGATAGTGAATACAATAGATTATGCAAAATAGGACAACTAGTTATGGCTAAAAATAAATCACTAAAATACATAAACAACCAACTAGAAAATGAAGTGCTTGAACTAAAAATTAAAATACGTCAACTTGAAAAAGGAAAAGAAATTGTTGAAGAATGTAAAACATGTCAAGAGCTTAAAAGTGAAAATAACATACTTAGGGATGAAATTTGCAAACTTGATAAATTTTAAAATAGTAGTAACTCACTTAGTAAAATTATAAGTATTCAGAGAATATCAGGAGATAAAACCGGACTAGGATTTAACTCAACTGAATCTTCAACAAGTGGAGCTAAAAACGTTAAATTTGAAAATGAACCAAAACCTTCAATACTTAATCCCAAACATTTACTCATAAAAAATAAAATAATACCTATAGCTAGTAATGAAGAAATAAAGCCATTTTATAAACCATCTTTAAAAACCGAAATTGGATCATCTAAATCTAAAACAAGATCTAAAACTCCACCACCAAGGAAACCAAATAATTCATATCCTAGACCTAAAACACCTCAATCAAGAACAAACCATAATAGACGATGTTGATATAAATAATTGACTAAAAACATTATTCATATCTTCCGATATCTCTATGTTTTGATAATCACAAAACTTAAACTAATCAAATCCAAAGATCATGACGTAAACACGTATTTAGTAATAAATAATCACTTTCACCAACAAATCACTTAAGGTATGAATAAACAAAGTGTTTAGTGCTATGTATGATCAAAGGGGTATTTAATTAACTAATACAAAGTTTATTTAATTATATAATCTTATTATATATTTTTGAAAAACACTTTTGGTAATAAGGAAAAATGTTTTAATCATACTAAATATATGATTTCAAATATTTAACCAAAATCAGTTAGTTTTTCACCAAATAAACTTTCCCCACTAAAAGACAAGTTTTCTGGCCGTTACAGTTGGGCGGCCCCCTTAATTATAAGGGGCGGCCCCTTTAATTTTAAGGGGACCGGCCATGCTTTAAGGGGGCCGGCCACGCTCCTCTGTCAGAACTTGTTGCCTATAAATACCACCTTAAACCTGGATTTTTTCCCCACCTTTTTGCACAAAAACTTTCTGTTCTAGATCTCCATTTCAATTCTAAAAATCCTTTGATCATTTCATAAGCCTTTGTTTCCAAGTGATCCAAAGCCTCATTCTTTCAAGTGCAAAGAGAAGAATACTTCTATTAGAAGTATTACAACTTAGTATCATCTTGCTATCTAAGTTGTTTGTTTACATTTCCTTGTATATCTTCCATACTTTGGTGAATAAGGTGTATGTATTAGTAAACTAGATTTAGTTGAAGAATCTAGAATTGTTGTAAGTGTGAAGTGTGACTTGAAGTGAAGAAGAAGGGTTAGATAGTAGTGGTGATAGGAGATTGTAGCAATAGGAGCTTGTAGTGAAGAAATTAAGGATCTCTAGTGGAGAAGACTAGAAGACATTTGTAGATTGAAGTTGTGAAGACATTAGTGGCTTGAAGGTGTCAAGACATTAGTGCATTGAAGGTGTGAAGACATTAGTGGCTTGAAGGTGTCAAGACATTAGTGCATTGAAGGTGTGAAGACATTAGTGGCTTGAAGGTGTCAAGACACTAGTGCATTGAAGTTGCAAAGATATTAGTGACTTGAAGGTGTCAAGACATTAGTACTTTGAAGGTGTGAAGAGAATAGAAGATTGGTGTATAGAAGATTGGTGTGTAGAAGATTGGTGTGAAGAAAATAGTAGATTGGTGTGAAGATTGGTGTGTAGATTGGTGTGTAGATTGGTGTGAAGATTGGTGTGTTAATTGGTGTGTATATTGGTGTGTACGGTTTTCTCCGCCATAAAGGAGGTCTTTGATCTAGTGAAGAAAACTCTCGAGTAGGTGACTCGGGGAGTGGAGTAGGGCAAGGAAGGTGTCCTTGTAGCCGAACCACTATAAATCCTTTGTGTCTCGGTTTGATCTTTCCATCTCTCACTCTTTGATTTATTACTTACTTGCATTTCACACATAGTCATAATTTATAGTATTGTGCATATGATTGATTTCACATAAAGATCAAACTAAAATCCATTCATAAAACTAATCTTACAAAAAACCAACCTAGTACATATAATTATATCTATACACTACTATACATATATATGCTTACATAAAATATATGAAATTGTATATTCTTTCCGAACATTATACATAAGCATTGTATATATAAAACCTTTAATAAATCTTGTATTTATATTTTTGTAGTTAAGTGTTTTGAAATTGTACATTATACATAAGTAGTATTTATACAAAATCATAAATTAACTAGTTTATATATTTATGTATTAAAGCGATTTGAAAGTTTCATCTTAGAAACTATCTTTTACAAATAAGCAAAACGAAAAAGACGTAAAACTATTCAACCCCCCCTTCTAGTTTTCCACAATTGGTACCAGAGCCACGTCTAACAAGATTTTTAAAATATACTGTGTTTTAAAACTTGTAACGATCTATGGAATTCGAAAAATATCTAGAAGGAGAATTTACGCAAAAACCACCATTATTTGAAAATGATCATTTTCTTGAATGGAAAAATAAATTTGAAAATTATGTGAAATCAATAGATCTTGATCTTTGGCATATTATTTCAATTGGTGATCTTAAACTAACCAAAATGGATTTTGAAAATCAACATAATAATCTTCAAATAAAAATTGATAAAAATACTAAAGCTAAATTACTTATTTTCAAAACTCTACCAAATGTTGAATATGAAAGATTATTTCCTTGTAAAACGGCAAATGATATTTGGAAATGCCTTTTAAAGTTTCACCAAGAGAAATGTAAAACCAAAGATGATAAACTTGATATTGCACATGAAATTGTTACTCTAGAAAGTTTAATAGATAAATATTTAGTTGAAATAAACACATGTACTACTAGTTCAAATGTGATCATTGAAGGTACCAATAATGAAGAACACATGTGTCAAATCCGAAGAAAGAATGTTAATAAATCATGGTGCAACAAGGACGATAAAGACGATGTAAATACGGAATACGTGAACATCCTAACAAATGTTAATACAAATAGTGATGACAAGGATTACATGCTCCAAGATCCAAGCAATGCTACAAACAAAACATGGAGCGACATGAAGAATGGAGTTGATCACCGTATAGCGAGTGAAGAGTGTACAAGTACAAATAAGGTACAATTCAAAACCAAACATTTTTGCTATGATCAATTTACATTAGAATTTTCAAAAATGGAAAATAGCTTCAAACACTTTTGCAACATTGACTCAAAAATTATTTTTAAAAATGAATCTTCAACATCCGCTGAAAATAACTTTGAAAAAGAAATAATTTTAGAAGACAAAATGTCTAGACTTGAAAGTAATATTGAAATTGATCTTGAATGTAAAAATTGTCAAGACTATAAACATGAAATTAAAATGGAAAAGGAAAAAGCTAAAATATTAGCAAAATTCGAAAATAGTTCTAAATCTTTAAAATATCTACTTAACATTCAAAAGTCATTTTATGATAAAACCGGATTAGGATATACGGCAGATGAGTATTTGACAAATACATCAAAACAAATAAAATTTGTTAAACCTAATGGAAAAATTTAGAACTATTATTATTTACATCCATTGATTATTTCTCTAGTCAAGAAAGTTATTGTTTGTTTGCTAAAACAAACAAATAATGAATTCTTGTACTTCTCGACGACATCCTCTTCATATGCATTTAAGTGCATTGGATGTTCGCTACTAATCAAATCGGACCCATGAGAATCTGGGTACCAAGCTCTCTGTCATGTGTAGGTAATTAACGATCAAAGGAACTACCACTTTTTGGATCGCTCTATTCGCTTTCTTTCATTTGATGACCATTGTCTTTATGGTGTGTTCGTTACTACCTCATGACGAAGGATTCTTGTTCTACCATTCTTAATCTGCACGACTTGTGATGATTGGGGCGACCGATAGTGTTTCTATGATCAAGTCTCCTTGATCCTTTTCGCATTAGGATATTACTTCGCTTCTTCAACTTGCTTTGGGGAAAACCTTCCTGACGTTTTATATTGCTCTCATGACCACTCTTAAAGAAGAGTTGGACCTGAGGTAAGTTTTCTTTTCAAAAACTTGCCTACATTACATTAAGATAAAGTATGCTTCAATTAGTATATTAATATGATTTAATTTATAAGTTGCTATGCTTTTAGATCATGAATACCAATATATGCATACATGACATTAGGATAATTAACTCTCTTGTTGCTATGTCTATTATCATTTGTCTTAGTTTTCATCTATATTGATAATCTTCTATGATTTAAAGTAGAATGCTTGCCATTTATGCTATATGATCTTACTAGTTGCATTAATAGATGTGTTATAATTAAGACTTGCTAGTAACTCAATATTACAATGTGTCTTGTATACATGCATACATTCATATGCCTATATTGTATTCATTGATGATTTTCTTTGTCCCTTCCTATCTCATTGCATTTAGATGTTTAATGTCTACCATATCTCTTTCATATCTTTAGTTGCCAATTAGAGATTTTTATATGTGACAATGGGCTTAATCGATTCTCTTGAAGTGTATCTTTCACTTGAAATTTCTTGATTGTCAAAATCAAAACATCATATTTAAAAAAACTTCTTTCTTTGAATTAAAACCTTTCGAATATCTATTTTATGCTTTTTCAAACAACATGCTTAATCATAAGCTATCATAACATTATTTTGATCTTTATCAAGATAGAAACATTTTTCTTTTTAAAACAAAACAAATTTTGTTTTATTGGGATACTAACTTGAATGTATCTCAAAACATTAAGCTAAGTATTAGTGAATCAAGTAAACTTCATATTTGGTAATCTTCGATAGGTAAATTTAGGAACTCGATTTATTCTAAAAAGGAGAATGACTACTGGAGAATCTATTGACTAGAAATTCAATTTAACCTAACGGTTGAATTGCTTCTATGTGAGAAGTTGGGTGTGTGTAACCCGTAAAAACGGTCGTGTTTAGCCTGAATTGAGCACCACTAGTAATAGTCTCATACTCATTCTCCAACTTGATTAAATTGCACTTCCTATATATACCTAACGCTAATTTATTTATATGAACTTTGCTTCTCATTAGACTCTTTCATTCTCAGATTTATGGGATTAAGTGAAAACTTACTTTCAAACATTGTTGAATAAAACTAAAAACATTTTGTTTAAAACATTGTTATTATCTTCTCATATATGTCATACACTTATGTGAAATTGACATCTACAATTTAATCAAATCATTTCATGAGAATCATGGTTTGCCCATATGGATCTTGTTTGTAACAAGTCTTGAAGTTCATATAATCATATCTTCCCACGTGTTTATCATAAGCAATCTTCAATTTGTTTGCACTAAGCCTAATTACCATTATCTTTATATAGTTGCATGCTTAACTAGTTTGCTTTATTGCTTCCTTAGTTACCATACTTAATTGAAATATTAGAAAATAACATGATTATGAGGAATTTGCTGTTCACTTTTATTATTTCCCTACATTCATGAATAGTATGCTCTATATTGCCTCAAGAGTTGGACTTACTTGAATCCAAATCCAAAAACACAACCTTTTTGAAAATTTTCTGCCAAAAACCCATTTCTGGCATTCTGGGAATCACCAGATGGGCGGCCCCCTTAAATCATAAGGGCGGCCCCCTTAAATTTAAGGGGACCGGCCTCCATTTAAGGGGACCGGCCATCTGATGGTCGGGGATACTGTTTTCTTTATCACTTTTTGACCCATTTCAGCCTATACTTCCCAAAATTCACAAACATATTTTGTCCCATGTTATCCCTCAAAATTTACCTTCCTAAACCACATTTCTCATACACTATAAATACCCTCTTCCCATCATTAATGCCATCACACTCAAACATGTCATCTCCCAACAACCAAAAACCAAAGATTTCAAGAACCGCAAGGATCTCCGTCAAACCCGTTTGGAGGAGGAAACTTGATTCTTGTCATAACTCTTGTGATGTTGTTTCAAGTCAACCAACAACTCAACCTCAAACCCACTCAAATGAGTCATCCCACAACCTATCTTCCACTAATACCCTCATTAATGCTTCCTCTTTTGATGAGCATGCTCAATCCCAAAACAACAATCCAAATATCTCAATCAACACTTCACATATTGCTCATTCAACAAAGACATCATCCACTCATGAAGAAACTCTTCCACCCATATCATGTTTTCATGATTACCCAAGTTCAAACATATCTCCACCACCTAGAGTACCACCACCACTTCCTACAACCTCACATGCTACTCCAATGTTGCATGTGCAAACCTTCACCAAAGACAACTATCATGCTCCACCACCATCACCTTCCTCCGAACACTTGAAGTTCGTTGAGGAGCTAAAAGAGGCACATGAGCTTAGTGCTCTTTTAGCTTTACATCTTGCTCAACGCAATTTGGATCCACCACAATCAAGCTCACCATCATCACCACATAACAAAAACCAACTTGAGAAGCATGTTAACAATTGCCCTTGTTGCATCTTCCTTCAACAACAAACCATTGTTTTGAATGAGCACTTCACTTGGATTGAGTATCTTCTTACTAGATCTCAACAAACCCCATCACTTGAACAACATCACAACCCTCAACCAACAACCTCCACCTCAAATCCACCACCTCCAAGCTCTACAAACTCACCAACACTCATGGAACCAAGAGTTTACCTCCACTAAACCACCAAGCATTTGATATGCTTATGTTTTCTCATTTTCAAATAAAACTCCTCAACCATTTTGGGATTCAAGAAAGTTTGATGACACTCCTTGTTGGCACTATAGGATGTTCTATGTTATTTAGAATTCTATTTGTATTGCCTTTGTAACAATGATTATGGGTTGACATAATCATTTCTCTATTATTAAATGGTTTAATATATGTTTCTTATTACCTTGTGCCATGATTATTACTTGCTAATATTATGCTATATGTATTTGCTTGTGCCATGCTTGTGCTTCTAATATTTTTCTTGCAAGTATTACTTTCTCGAAACCTTGGTGCCCTCAAACGAGGGGGAGCATACATCAAGGGGGAGTTTTCTACCCGTTTAAACTTCTCTCACGAAGCTTATTCGGCCTAACCTTTTTGATTCTACAAAAAGGGGGAGAAGTGAATGTAAACTTACTAAATACTTGTCTAAATATTAATTTTTGGATTTAATAAGTTTAGGTTTTGTAATCATCAAAAAGGGGGAGATTGTTGATATAAATAATTGACTAAAAACATTATTCATATCTTCCGATATCTCTATGTTTTGATAATCACAAAACTTAAACTAATCAAATCCAAAGATCATGACGTAAACACGTATTTAGTAATAAATAATCACTTTCACCAACAAATCACTTAAGGTATGAATAAACAAAGTGTTTAGTGCTATGTATGATCAAAGGGGTATTTAATTAACTAATACAAAGTTTATTTAATTATATAATCTTATTATATATTTTTGAAAAACACTTTTGGTAATAAGGAAAAATGTTTTAATCATACTAAATATATGATTTCAAATATTTAACCAAAATCAGTTAGTTTTTCACCAAATAAACTTTCCCCACTAAAAGACAAGTTTTCTGGCCGTTACAGTTGGGCGGCCCCCTTAATTATAAGGGGCGGCCCCCTTAATTTTAAGGGGACCGGCCATGCTTTAAGGGGGCCGGCCACGCTCCTCTGTCAGAACTTGTTGCCTATAAATACCACCTTAAACCTGGATTTTTTCCCCACCTTTTTGCACAAAAACTTTCTGTTCTAGATCTCCATTTCAATTCTAAAAATCCTTTGATCATTTCATAAGCCTTTGTTTCCAAGTGATCCAAAGCCTCATTCTTTCAAGTGCAAAGAGAAGAATACTTCTATTAGAAGTATTACAACTTAGTATCATCTTGCTATCTAAGTTGTTTGTTTACATTTCCTTGTATATCTTCCATACTTTGGTGAATAAGGTGTATGTATTAGTAAACTAGATTTAGTTGAAGAATCTAGAATTGTTGTAAGTGTGAAGTGTGACTTGAAGTGAAGAAGAAGGGTTAGATAGTAGTGGTGATAGGAGATTGTAGCAATAGGAGCTTGTAGTGAAGAAATTAAGGATCTCTAGTGGAGAAGACTAGAAGACATTTGTAGATTGAAGTTGTGAAGACATTAGTGGCTTGAAGGTGTCAAGACATTAGTGCATTGAAGGTGTGAAGACATTAGTGGCTTGAAGGTGTCAAGATATTAGTGCATTGAAGGTGTGAAGACATTAGTGGCTTGAAGGTGTCAAGACACTAGTGCATTGAAGTTGCAAAGATATTAGTGACTTGAAGGTGTCAAGACATTAGTACTTTGAAGGTGTGAAGAGAATAGAAGATTGGTGTATAGAAGATTGGTGTGTAGAAGATTGGTGTGAAGAAAATAGTAGATTGGTGTGAAGATTGGTGTGTAGATTGGTGTGTAGATTGGTGTGTAGATTGGTGTGAAGATTGGTGTGTTAATTGGTGTGTATATTGGTGTGTACGGTTTTCTCCGCCATAAAGGAGGTCTTTGATCTAGTGAAGAAAACTTTCGAGTAGGTGACTCGGGGAGTGGAGTAGGGCAAGGAAGGTGTCCTTGTAGCCGAACCACTATAAATCCTTTGTGTCTCGGTTTGATCTTTCCATCTCTCACTCTTTGATTTATTACTTACTTGCATTTCACACATAGTCATAATTTATAGTATTGTGCATATGATTGATTTCACATAAAGATCAAACTAAAATCCATTCATAAAACTAATCTTACAAAAAACCAACCTAGTACATATAATTATATCTATACACTACTATACATATATATGCTTACATAAAATATATGAAATTGTATATTCTTTCCGAACATTATACATAAGCATTGTATATATAAAACCTTTAATAAATCTTGTATTTATATTTTTGTAGTTAAGTGTTTTGAAATTGTACATTATACATAAGTAGTATTTATACAAAATCATAAATTAACTAGTTTATATATTTATGTATTAAAGCGATTTGAAAGTTTCATCTTAGAAACTATCTTTTACAAATAAGCAAAACGAAAAAGACGTAAAACTATTCAACCCCCCCTTCTAGTTTTCCACAGACGAAACTTTAACTATAATCAACAAATGTGGAACTTCAATCCATGGGGAGTGTTTCCACCTTATATGCATCCAAGTCAAATACAAAACATGTTCGGACCAAATAACTTTGGACAAATGAAACAATGGGCACCAACGTAAATAATATTCGCCATCCAAACATGGAACTTTTCATTGTCACCTCTTGTCCGATTTACTTCTTGAAGACCTTGAAGATTAACGCATTAAAGACAAAAGGTACACATTTCCTTTTAAGTTCCTTGTCTAGATATGCATGCTTAGTTTAGTGTGTTATATGTATGTGATTTTACTTGACTTATTAATCTCTATCTTCTTCTATATTATATCTAAATATACATATATACATATATATATATATATATATATATATATATATATATATATATATATATATATATATATATATATATATATATATATATATATATATATATATATATATATATTTATATACTTAGCTATATTTAGGATCTTATAACCTAGGAAATTCATTTGTTGATTTTCTAGAACTAGAGATTGTTCGTTTACGAACATCTCTTTTCCCCGTTTGCCTTATTGAACTTTAATGTTCAATCAACACTCATGCTGATGAAGTGAGATGAGTCGAAAAATCTATGGATGAAACAAACTCCCGGCTTCCATTGCATACGTCTCCCTCCTATGTTCTCGTCTTATAAGCCCATACTAATAAAATATATATATATATATATATATATATATATATATATATATATATATATATATATATATATATATATATATATACTTATGAACTTTCCACAACGTTCTCGTGTACTTGACAACTTGATAAATTTCATCCGAAATGATCAAGAAAATTTAATTGGCAAATTGTTGATTAAAAGTGTCAAGTAATTCCTTTCGTGCGAATACCCTCCAACGTATTTTTGATTAAATATAAATCTAATACATACATATGAATAAATATTTTTTTTGCTCTTTCCAGAAACCAAAATCACAAAAATCGATTTTTGGAGGGCGGCCCCCTTAATGTTTAAGGGGACCGGCAGCCAAATGAAGGGCGGCCCCCTTAATGTTTAAGGGGACCGGCCATCTGATTGATCAAGCCCGTTTTTTCTCCTTTTTCCTTTTGCCAAACACTCCACTTTTTCACATACCCCTTCCACTGCTTCTGCTGTAACGAAAACCAAAACCCAAAAACCTCTCAAATCACTTCCAAATCACACAATTCGGGTTAATTCGCAAAGGGCAAATTCATCTAACACAATCACCATTACTTATTGTAAGTTTTCATAACACATTTCATCTAATTTCATCTTATTTGATCATACTCATGATTATGCATGTCTTTTTAAAATTCGTCAAATTTCATTATTTCTTTCGAATTAAGCCTTTAAACTCCATAACCAAATGCTTCCCTTAAGATTAGGATGATTTATCAACAACTAGAAACTAGTTATTATGAACTATCACGTCGAAATTTTTTTTAATTTCATACACTCCTTTTCAAAATTTTAGTAAACACATTGTTGAATAATGATTTGAAAACGTGTTAAAACTAATCACATTGTACGTTTGTAACTTGTAAAACTTGTAATTACATTTTTCGACTAAGAAAAATTATATTGGTTCACAATATAGGGGTGTTTGGATTATGTCCAAATAATATCGAAACATAGTCATTATAATTTTTATAAAACTTTGTTATAATTATAAATCTTAAAATTGTTTATCGAACTCGTCAAGATATATAATTCATATGTATATTGATGCACTTGAGTTATAAGTCACTAGTTAAGGGAGCGTTTGGTTTATTACTAAAAATGACATTTTTAAGTAAAAATACAAACCATCTTTTTCAAAAACAAATCACATGCATAAGAAACTCGCAAGAAATAGCTAGTTTTACAATCTAATGTAAATCTAGTAAATTTCATGATATATTAAGATGTTTAAAGGGGCGTTTGGATTTGTCCATAACTACTAATTAAACATCGTAAAGTATATCTAGAACGAGTTAAAAACAATATTAAGGAACATGGTAATCTACTTCTTAGGATTAGTAACGAAGTACGTTTACGTTCCAACATAAGCCTTGACAATAAACATATATTTTTATCTTTCTTTATATTTATTTTGGTCTTTTTGAATCGTTGATGTGTTTAGGTGAAAATGCCCAAAGCAACTACCGAAGATATTTCTCACACTAAAAACTACATTCCCAAAGTCTCTCAACTCCCTACCACATCTCCTTCCATTGGACTTATCTATCGTCAAATTGAAGATAGAAATATTCATGAGGGACGTGTAGTAGATCTTGCTTTTGCTCAATCCGACTACATAAATCGCGTGTTTACAAGCATCAACTTCAATTGTCTTTATGAAATAAATGAACCTATCATTCCTCGTTTCATAATGGATTTCTATAGCCAAGTCACCGTCCAAACCAATGATCTTGGTTTCATTACCATCTCCTTCATGATTCAAAATGAATTTATCACCCTCACTCTCGAACAATTTGGTCATATCCTTCAAATTCCTTTTAGAGGTCAAGCCGTTTTCACAAATGAGTGGGACCTCGAATCTCTTAATCGCTATCGACCAACCTTCGGTCCATATCTCGACGAAATTCCTCATCCCGACGAAATTCGTCAAATCCTTGGTATAGATCGTGCCACCACAAGTCGAAAAATAAAATCCAAAAACATTCAAATTTCTCCATACCAACTTCTCCTCAAAGAATTAAGCCCACACATGAAGCGTTGGGAAGAACTCATTCGTGAGAATGCGTTTGGTACTGGAGGTCACCGGGACCATCTCCCGGTTAGCCTTGCTCACATGTTGTATTGTATAGCTGTCGAAAAGCCGTACAATCTGGCCTACTTCTTTATCAAACGGATTGAGTGTGCTAGAAAAACTCCCAAAGCCAATCTTCCATATGGAATGTTCCTTACTCGTATCTATCGTCATGTTATCGAGTACTACCCCGATCTTGACAATAGTATTTATGAGTCCATCTACCCCACTCTGCGTACTCTCGCTCTAAAACAAGCTCGACGAACTCGAAGTGACAAGGGTAAACCTCGTCGTCATAGCTTTCATGGATCATCCTCAAGGCAAGATGATGATGATGAGGAGGAAAACATCGATGATGCTAGTACCCCTTCGTTTTCTGAGTTCGTTGACAATTTAGAGGATCTTGATTATCCCAACTATTCTACTCCATCTCCAAGTGATCAAACTGAAGAAGTGCTTCATGAACGAACTACCGAGATGCTTAGAAGACAAAAGAGCTTGCACGAAGAAGTTAGATGTGGCTTCAAATCTATTGGGAAGACTTTGAAGGGTATCTTCGGGAAGAAAATTAAATGATATGGTCGGATTATGTTTGTTTAACAATGTTTTATTTTTATGTCTTGTGTGCTATTTGTCCGAAGTTTATTCGGAAATACTTGTTATTTGAATATGTGTTTAGGATGATAACTTGATTGTCTTTGATATTTATATGCATGTTTCTCTTGATCTATATATATGTTTGCATGATTAGTTAATGGTTATATAACTATATGACATATATGCTTCCTAATAAACCAAAACAAATGTGAAATGTCCAAATTGAGCTTGCTGCACATTCAAACCAGAACATAACACCTTTCCAGAAAATTTTTGAAAATTTTTGATTTCTGGGTCGTCAGATGGGCGGCCCCCTTAAATCATAAAGGGCGGCCCCCTTAAAATTAAGGGGACCGGCCACCATTTAAGGGGACCGGCCATCTGAAACAGTTTTTACACTGTTTTCTTTTACATCATGTGATCCCTCTTGCTAGTCCCAGCTATCATTACTCTTAAAAACCAAACTGATTTTGGAATATAACATTACAATTTCAAAATAATTCCACTTCTAAACATGTTTTCCCACTATATAATCCCCATGCATGTTTAATTCATCATTCATCATCCTCATCACTCATAAACCATCATCATGTCATCACCAAGAACCACCCATTCAAACAATGCCAAGAAACAAAAACTTGTCATTATACCACCCAAACAACTCTTCATTGATCTTACAAATGAAGATAACACCACCCCATCACCACAACCTCAATGTTCATCTCCTAGTGCACCAAATGCACCCTCCAAAACACCCTCAACAAATGGACATTCTACTTCCTCCATACCATCCACTTCATCCATTAATGACTACATAAACACCCACTTATCCTCTCCACCAATGGTTCAACCATCACAACCTACCAATGAACACTCCACCCTTGCACTCACTCTCTCATTATCACCATTAACACCTCTTGATGCACATTTCTCATCATCTCCTATCAACCCACCAACCTATAACCCCGTCCCATGGAGCTTACTTGAAGCTCATGGAGACACTTGCCTTTGTTGCATTCACAACCGAACAATTGTGTTCGGATTAAGAGATGAGATCCAATACATGTTTTCTCATATTGAAAACATGTTGCATCAACCACCAACAACAAACACAACACCTCCACCACCATCAACAAACACTCCTCCTCCATCACCATCTCCATGTTCACCATCCATTCCTCCCAATTAAACATGTATGGTGATTCACAAATAAAATTGTGTTAAACCCTCTTGGATGGCAAGCTCTAGAGAGGACTCTCATATTTGAGACTTGGTTTATTATTTCTATGATGATTCTAAGCCTTTTAAAGGCTTTTGTTAGTTGTAGCATTACTTGTTCCTTTTGTTGAAGTAATGCTTGATGTATTATTTTCCTTGATTAATGAAATGGTTATGTTTAGTCTATATTTTTACATGCTATATACATATATATGTTGCTTGCTACTAAATATTTTTGCAAGATATCCATTTCTCGATTCCTTTTGGCCTCAAAATGAGGGGGAGCTTACATCAAGGGGGAGCTTCCATTAAAACGGGATAACCTTTTTGATGCTCGCAAAAAGGGGGAGAAGTGATATAAACTCACTCTAATACTTGTATATAGACTAATTTTCGACTAATGAGTTTAAATTTTGTAATCATCAAAAAGGGGGAGATTGTTGACATAAATAATGTATGAAAACGTTATTTATATTTTTCGATATCTCTATATTTTGACGATCACAAAATGTAAACTCGTCAATCGTTTGATTACTACGTAAACAAGTATTAAGCTAGTTTATATCATTATATCCAACTTAATCACTTAAGGTATGAATAAACAAGTGCTTAATACATCTCATGATCAAAGGGGTATTTAATTAACTAATACAAAGTTTATTTAATTATATAATCTTATTATATATTTTTGAAAAACACTTTTGGTATTAAGGAAAAATGTTTTAATCATACTAAATATATGATTTCAAATATTTAACCAAAATCAGTTAGTTTTTCACCAAATAAACTTTCCCCACTAAAAGACAAGTTTTCTGGCCGTTACAGTTGGGCGGCCCCCTTAATTATAAGGGGCGGTCCCCTTAATTTTAAGGGGGCCGGCCATGCTTTAAGGGGACCGGCCACGCTCCCCTGTCAGAAACTGTCAGATTTCTTCTCCTATAAATACTACCTTAATTCTGGAGTTTTTCCTCACCTTTTGCACGAAATTTTCAGATCTACAATCATCTTAAATCCATCAAAAACCCTTTGATCATTTGTATATTAATCCTTGTTTCAAGTGATTCAATCCCTCATCATCCATTCCTATTCTAAGTGCAAAAGAAGAACTCTCTACAACCAAGTTTAAGAAGTGTTGAAGAGTTGTTGTGTATAGTGTATATATATATTCATTTGTGAATATTGTGTTGTGCTTGTTATTATTTGTTTAGAAGATATAGAAGTTGTGTAGATAATAGAAGTTGATTAGTAGTGAAGTAGGATAGTTGTGAAGATTGGTGTGTAGAAGAAGGTGTGTAGAAGATTGGTGTGTAGAAGAAGGTGTGTAGAAGATTGGTGTGTAGAAGCTTGGTGTGAAGATTGGTGTGAAGATTGGTGTGTAGATTGGTGTGTAGATTGGTGTGTAAATTGGTGTGTATATTGGTGTGTAAGGTTTTCTCCGCCATAAGGGAGTTTGTTGACATAGTGAAGAAAACTCTCGAGTAGGTGACTCGGGGAGTGGAGTAGGAACAAGGAAGGTGTCCTTGTAGCCGAACCACTATAAATCTTTGTGTTGTGGTTTGATCTTTCTAACTCTTCTCATTACTTATTTACTTATCTCTACTATATTAGTTTTGTTAGTTAGTTATTATACAAATTGATCATATAGTGCAAGTATTGAATTCACATAAAATAGAATCGAAGATTTTTAAAACAAACTTGTACTTATAAATTTTAAAAGGACGTAAAACTATTCAACCCCCCTTCTAGTTTTCCACATTTATGGTACTTCAACCTAATCCTAAGATAAAATATTTTCATTGTTTCTATATTTTGGCAAAGAGGAAAGATGTATCAAGAATGGATGAACAACACCAGAACAAGTTTATGTTCATACTTGAAAGTGGTGTCTTTTCATCCATCCTTGATACTTCTTCCATCTTTGATACAGATACATATTATGTTCATACTTGAAAGTGGTGTCGGTTCACCCATCCTTGACAAAGAACAAAGATGAATCAATAATGGATGAACAACACCAGAACAAATTTATGTTCATACTTGAAAGTGGTGTCTTTTCATCCATTATTGATACTTCTTCCATCTTTGATACTTGATGTTTTAGCCTAAATATTCGCACTAAAACTAAAAAACAACCATAAACCCTAACAATAAAAAACACAAATATACAGATCATACATAAACCCTAACACTAAATAACACTAATTAAATAAACACAAACAATGAAATAATCAGATAAACCAAAAAAAAACAACTAAATAATCAGAAAAACCAAATCATTTGTCAAACTTAGGGTCAATATAGAAGCGATCTAAGTATGTTACCATATGCTTCCGATCTAACTTAGGGTCAAACTTAGAGTGTAGTAGTGAGAGAGAAAGAAAGAAAGAACAAGGCAGCTGTGTGTGATTATCAGATAAAGTATTAAGTATATGTTGGAGTGTGTGAAGTGTGTTTGATAAGCTTTGTAAATATTATATATTATAAGTGATGTGTGTTTGATAAGCTTTGCATATGTTATATATTACTAGCGGGGCACACGCGCGTTGCGGCGGGAGGTACCCTGTAATTAAAGTTTACAGATAGCAAAAATATTTTTAGATGCATGATAAACTGTTGAAGTTATGAGAAAATGTCTTACAAATTTTATGAAAAGAGTGTTTAGCAGCTTGATTTGTTTGTACATTGTGGTTTATAAATGATACTTTTAATTGAAAAGGTGTTTTAAATGTTATATATATTAATTATAAGTGTTGACCAGTCAATGTGTGTAGGTGCTAATGCTTAAATTGATTGTACATATAACTTAATTTGTTATATTTACTTAAAATGTATAAATGAAAATCTTAAAAAATTGGAAGAGAGAGAGAGTCAAAGATGCATTATAAGATGTACAGATAAGTTTAAAATGATTAAAAGTATAAAAACTAAAAGTATTAAAAGTTTCAAGATCTGGATCAGATCCTACCTAGGATCGTTTTCGTCTTTGCAAGATAATGATCGGATCGGGATCGTAAGATCCTACTAGCTATAATGTCATTTTCTTAATAGTCTCGATCTCTTTAACATGCAGTTTCCTTGTAAAATCGGATACATGAACTTGCATGCATGCCTACCTTAACTCATTAGTACTTCTTTGAGTCAAATGCGTGTATCGAGTCACAATGAATGTTTTGCAGGATTTTTAGGATGAGTTACACCACAGGCAAACTCATTAACTCATTAGTACTTACATTAGTCAGATCTATCTTCTATCTATTTATCTATTCTCCTTCTCTCTAGAACCGACTAGAACCGACTCACACCACCGCCAAACTTCACAGCCTTATCTCGCCGTGGTTCCACCAACCATCGATCCTCTACGCCATCACCGTCATCAAGACAAGGGAGCTGTATGGGAGAGTTTGTTTGCTTCGGTTGTTTGGTTCGAGATAACCACCACATCCACCACCATCACAGTCAAGCCTCCATCACCCTCGCGATCATGTTATCCGGGATCGAGAAAGTTTGAACTCGGATTGAGCTTGACTCGAAAAGCTCGATTTATCTGTAAAGATGTGTTTTCTGTCACAAATTAAAATTGAAATATAATATAACCTAAGAATTGAATTCAGCTCGAAAAGCTTGATACATTCATAAATAAATATTTACACTTACTACACTTAAAAAAAAAAAAAAAAAAAAAAAAAAAAAAACATATTTTATATTACTTACAAGCTTGAGAACTCAACAATAACTCGAGTCGAACTTATATAAGATTGAGCTCAACTCATTAAACCTTTCGAGCTCATTTGATAGGCTTTCAATATCTAAAATTTTAATCAGGCGCTCAAGATCTCAACATCTGCCTCTAATTTTTCCCCAAAAATCTCAATCTCCCGCTCAAGATCTCGCCCCTTTTTTCCCAAAATCAAAACACTAACACTTACACTAGTCAGATCTATCTATCTATTCATCTATTCTCCTTCTCTTTAGAACCGACTCACACCACCGCCAAACTTCACCACCTTATCTCGCCGTGATTCCACCAACCATCGATCCTCCACGCCATCACCATCATCAAGACAAGGGAACTATATGGGAGAGTTTGTTTGCTTCGGTTGTTTGGTTTGAGATAACCACCACATCCACCACCATCACAGTCAAGCCTCCATCACCCTCTCGATCATGTTATCCGGGATCGAGAAAGTTTGAAATCGGCTTGAGCTTGACTCGAAAAGCTCGATTTATCTGTAAAGATGTGTTTTCTGACACAAATTAGAATTGAAATATAATATAACCTAAGAATTGAATTCAGTTCGACTTCAGCTCGAAAAGCTTGATACATTCATAAATAAATATTTACACTTATTACATTTAAAAAAAAATAATAAAAATAAAATAAAATAAAACATATTTTATATTACTTACAAGCTCGAGAACTCAACAATAACTAGAGTCGAACTTATATAAGATTGAGCTCAACTCATTAAACATTTCAAGCTCATTTTTCCCCAAAATCAAAACACTAACACTTACACTATTCAGATCCCGCCCCTAATTTTTCCCCAAAAATTTCAATCTCCCGCTCAAGATCCCTCCATTTTTCCCTCAAAATCAAAACACTAACACTTACACTAATCAGATCTATCTTCTCTCTATTCATCTGTTCTCCTTCTCTCTAGAACCGACTCACACCACCGCCACACTTCACCGCCTTATCTCGCTGTGGTTCCTCCAACCATCGCTCCTCCACGCCATCACCGTCATCAAGACAAGGGAACTGTATGGGAGAGTTTGTTTGCTTCGGTTGTTTGGTTCGAGATAACCACCAGCATCACAGTCGAGCCACCATCACCCTCATCTCACCTATCCTACTCTGTTCATGGGTATGCTCAAACACATATTTAATTTATATTTTCTTAAATGTGTAATAGAATATAAAATGATTTAAATTGATTTTCGTGGATTAAACTAGCCTAAAACATGTTTTTTATTATAAATTCGTGTAGCGGTAATCGTTGCAGGTAGACTTATTAAGACGAAATAGTTTTCCTGTTTATTGGAATGGAGACAATCGACGTGTTCTAAGAGGCCACTTTTTTGCTCGTAAAGGGAGTCTTGATTGGTTTCCACTCCGGGATTATGTTGCTGAACAGTTGGAGTTTGCTTATCGTAGTTGCGTAAGTTATCTATCAAAAAATTAACATAACATCTGTTGTATAGGAAATTAACTCAAATATGGTTGCTTTTTGTCAAACTGTTTCATTTGTACCAAATGTTAGTGATTTGCTTGCTTGGTAATGTGTTTGACATTTATTCGTTCCACGTTTGGCACTGCATAAAATTGCAACCAATTGTATATTATTTGTTGTCCGAGTCGATATGCAACCCGTATGTTTGTTTTTGAGGCTAAACTTATATTTGGGACATCTACTGTTGTCGTCTTTTATGTTAGCATTAATCACGTTACTTGTTTCTGTTGGGATCATACTTTAGTATTTTAGTCAAGTCTCGGTCATTACCTTTTATAATAGGTTGCTTAGTTATTTTATCTAACTAGTCTATGTTTCAAGGCTTAAGCATTTAAGACCAATGGGCCTTAGAGCCCACGAATTAAGAGATAAGGGAGGAAGGGAGTGTTGCCCTAACTCCTCCCTTATAAATAGTAAGCTTATGTAAACTTTTCATTTGTTGGTTATTTGATTATGTTAAGGAAACTCTTGCACTTTCACCTTTCATATTGTCTCATAATCAACCAATCTCATTTCTCATCTTATTTCTTTCTAAATCATACTTGTGTTTACAAAATGGTGACCTAACAAGTGGTATCATTCGCCTACTAGAGTTTGAAGTGTGTTTCTTTGATTTTACGTGGGGATTTGGTGCTTATTTTTCATCTTTTTGCATTTTTCTTTGTTTCTTTCACTCAAATCTTGAAGCTTGGACAAGTTTCAAGGTTGATATAGTGATTTGAAGCTTAGTTTTTGCATAAAGTAGTGATTTTTAAGGTTTTATAGCTTCTTTGATATTGGAAAACTAGTTTTTGGTAGCAAAATCTTCAATAGTTAGTGTTTTCTAAGTATTGGTGAAGTTATTTGATCAAAAGTACCTTATTTCTACGCATTTTTTCTTCAAAAATTTGAGATTTTTCAAGTTTCTGACCAGTTTACGCGTAAATTTGGTGAATAGTACGATTCTAAAGCTGTCAACAGTACTTTTTGTCCTTTTTACGCATAACTTTTGGCCTAAAACCCTTTTCTTACGCGTAACTAAGGTCAAAACCCTTTTCTTACGCGTAACTCTAGTCAAAACCCTGTTTTTACGCGTTACTTGGAAGTCTACGCCTTAAAACCTACGAGTAAAGTCATTTTCTACGAGTAAGTGTGAATTCCTACGTACAAGTCAGATCCTACGCCTTAACTTTACGCATAAGTACTATCTTACGCGTAAGTTACAGATTCTACGCTTTACCTTCAACAAAGATCTTCTCCTTGTGTTCCGGTGACTTAGTACTTCCCTAGCTTGGATAAGTTAGTGGATTACTTCGACTTCGGATATCTTTCAAGCTTGGATAAGTTTGGAAGATTTGTTTGGTTGATTAAACCTTACGCATAAGTCTAAACTTACGCATAAGCCTAAGCTTACGCGTAAAGAGGAAACTTACGCCTAAACTATTTGTTTACGCCTAAACCTACTCTTTACGCATAACCTAACAGTTTACGTGTAAGATTATAGTTACGCGTAAGAATTCTACTTACCCCAAGGATTTTGGACTTAATCAAAGGAACGTGCATTTCAATCTTCTACAAAGATCCATTTCTACACAACTGTTCTAAGATGTCTCAACCACCTAATCATTACTTCCCTCATACTCAGCAACCTCAACATCAGCAGTATCAGCAACAACAATACCTTCCGCACCAAATGAATCAACAACCTTCTCAAAAACAAACGTATAATCCACTACATCATTACCTAATGATGCAACAACATCAGATCATTCCTCAACAACAACCATATCAAGTGCCACTACAAAACACTCAGTTTTCCTCCAAACAACCTCACTGGTTTGACAGAATGTGTGAAGTTATTACAACTCAACAATCCCGACATGAGGCAAGATCACTTGAAACACCTCCAATGCTAACACCTGGGAACTATGTTCAATGGTCAAGTCGATTCTTACGATTCCTTGAATTAAAGAAACCTCATGGGAAATTCTTGAAGCAAGTGATACTTGAAGGACCATTTGAGTGGCCAACAAGATTTGAAGCTGGTGATCCACATGCTGATCCTCCACGTCCTCCTGGTGATAGACCCCTTCCAGAATCTGCACTCACTGAAGAACAGAAACTACATCGTGAAGCTGATCAATATGCAATGGCTTATATACTTCAAGGTATACCTAATCCAATCTATCGAAGTGTCGATGCTCAGAAAACAGCCAAAGCTATGTGGGAACATGTTCATCTCCTTATGGAAGGCACTCAGTTGAACAAAGATGATCCAAACTCTACATGGAATACACTGACGTCACAATTGAACCAGGAGAGTCACTTGAATCCTACTATCATCGTTTCACAAATGTGGTCAATGATCTGGAACGTCACAAAATCACAGTACCAAGGATCGCTGTGAACTCCAAATTTGTTGGTAGTCTTGGCCCTGATTGGCATAAATATGTGACATTTGTTCGTCAAACTAAAAATCTTCATGATGCTCCATATGGTTTGTTGTATGATTTTCTGAAACACCATGAACCTGAAGTGGAAAAAGATCGAGCTCTTCAAGGAGGATACACACCAACTTCTACACCAAATTCTTTGGCTCTTGTAGCTCAGTCTCCCTATGCTCCACCACCAATGTCAAATCATGCATATGTTCAAGAGCAAAACTACTTCAGTTATCCACAATCTTCTACCTCGAACCAAATGGTCCCATATGATTCATCCCCACAGAATGATTCTACTCAACTTGTTCCATTAAACAACAATGATGCAGTGTATTACTCAAATTCCAATGACGATGACGATGATGACTTTAACACGTTGAATCAGGGACTTGCTCTTATTGCTCGTGCTTTTAGCAAATTCTCCAACAAAACAAACAACCGTCAACATTCATCTTCTAACACAAGGAATCAAGCTGTTGTCAATGATGGAAGAGTGGAAATTCAGAATCGTAGTTATGGTCGATCTGGTTCAGGAAGTTCTTCAGGAAACTTTGGGAATGGACAGAGGTTTAGTAACAATGCGGGGTTCAGGAACAACTCAGGATCTTCTCAGCAAAGGTCTGAATCAGTTGCAACAAGGAACTCCAACTCAGGGAATGCAGTATGGTGTTATAACTGTAATGAACAAGGTCATATTGCGACTGCATGTCCTAAACCGCGAACTCGGGGTAGTAAGTTTCACAAGCAGGCACTACTCATGGCTCTTCAAGATGAGAAGGATGGACATTTCCCTGAACAGGACAACAACTTCATGGCAAATGTGCACAATGACGATGACATGGAAGATCTAGAAGCTAATGCAGCTGTGATGCTTATGGCCAACATGTAGGAACTTAAGCTTAATGATTCAGGTCCAGTGTATGACACTGACGGCTTGTCTCAGGTACATGACCTCAATGCATGCTTTATTAATGATATAGTCTCACCGTCTGCTTATGAATCGGATATGGCGCAAGTTGTTCCATCTAAATCATCTTCATCTTCTCAAACAGATGAACAAATAAGCACAGTTGTCACATTTGATGATGACACAGTTGTTTCATTTGATGATCCTATTGAGAATGATAAAAATGATCATTTTGAACAACATGAACCATCATTTGATCCAGACCCTGACCTAATATTGTTATCTAAACAACTGGATGCTCAACAATTGCAAATCATAAAATGCAACGAGAAAAAAGTTTTAAAAGAAAATAATGCGTCACTTGCAAGAGATATTGAGTGTTATAAAATTCAACTTTCTAATCAGGAAGACAAGATTAAAAATGCAAAAAGTTTTGAAAAAGTTTTTCAAGATTCTTACAACAGAGAACAAGATCTTCAACGCAAAATACAAGATTTAATTGAGTCAAACGGAAAGTTGATTTCGAAACTCGAAAGTGAAAAGTGTGAATTAAAAATGCAAGTTGAACGTCTTCAAACAGTTCTTTCAAAAACAGAAACTGAATTGTCAAATTGCAAAAAGGAGTTTTGTGAACATAAAATACGTAAAAGGAAGTATATAGATGACTTACTCGGTGATATTGTTGATCTCGAAAAACAACTCAAAGAATTTCGTCACATTGTTTACAAACACGGGAACTCTGCCACAACAATTCAGAAATTTGCTTTAAAACCGAGACCCGATAAAGGATTTGCACTTTGCGATTTTAAATCAATGTTTCTTCACAAAGATTTCAAAGAAAATCCTAAGGTTTACAGTATTGATCACATGTTTGATAATACAATTGTGCGTGCTGTTGTTTTTGATACTGAGGAAGAAGAAGAACTTGAAGACGAGAGTCGATCAAAAATGAGTTATGTTCAATATTGGACACCATATGACTATTCAAAAGCTCCACCTCTTTCTAAATCTTTTGTTACTCAAAAGGACGTACCTGAGAAATCATGGTTTGTCGAAGAGTCATATGTTTCATCTTCTAATGCGGTCCCTGTCCAAACTGTAGCACAAATAAATGGTCCTTTACCATCATCCGGTGAACTTACACCTTTACCAAAAAGTTGTCGTGTCTTAAATTATTTCAAAACCTTTATGGAAGACATCGAAATTTTGGAGGAAACAATTGCACGCAATTCTGAAATAAAAGTTGAAACTTTTCAATCCGCTTACGAGCGAGAAAAAAGAGATATTTTTCAAAAACAAATGCTGCCAATTGTCAAACACCTCCGTCTCTGTGCTACACGTTGGGATCAGGAACTTCAAAAGGAGGTCAAAAATATGATAAACGTTTTCAATGCAACTGAAAATGACATTTTGGTTCAAAAGCAAAGAAATAGAGTTTTAAATAATGATGCTGATCGACTCTTGGAACAAGTTCTCAATGCTGATATTTTGTCTGTTATCATGAATGATCTTTATAAATCTGGTACTTCTATGCTTGAGAATAATCATTGCGTTGATAATAACTTGTTGAATGCGGAAATTGAGACACTCAAACAGGAAAATGATAAGTAGAGAAGTTCAAATGATGAGGTGACAAAACAATTTTCAAAAGAAATTTGTCTACTCAAACAGAGGATTGAATGGTGTCAAGCTCAAAGTATTGAACGAGAATTGGAACTTCAAAAACAAAATCTTTCAACCTCTTGTCAGCTTTGCAAAAACAATGAGTCTTTCAAAAGTTTGTGTCTCAAATACGAGCAAGAAATTGCGGATTTAAAAATTGAAAATGACGCATTTCTACAAAACCACATTGACATTAAACATTGCAATGGCATACTTGAGTCAAATATTCAGGAATGTATAAATTAGACAAAACTGCTAAAGATTCTGTCATTCAAAACACTAATGTTGATAACTCTACTTCTACAGGACTAGTCTCCACTAATAGCGTTAGCAGACCCAAGCGAAAAAGTAAAAAGAAGAATAGGATCTTGCAACGTAAGAGAGGACAACTAGAAGCTCAAGAAGTAGAAGACCAACTTAGGAATTTGAATAAAACTCATGTTGCATCAGATTTAGATTCTAATCTGGCAAATTGTAATCAAAATCTAAATGTAACGAATGCTGAATGAATGTTTTGAATATTAATGCATCTTGTGTGTTTTGTTGTAAAAGCGTATCATCTGGTGATCATACAAAATGTTTAGCTAATTCTCTTCTCAATCGTCATAAGAAACGTAGGACATGCATTCCTTCTAGGCCCACTATTGCCTCTAAGTCTAACTTAGGATAGCCGTCTTCTACGGTTTCTAATGAAGTTGAAGTTACCCCCATAAGTGCCGAGAATAAATCTAGGACAGAGCCAACTAATAGTGCATTTAACATTAAGAAAGCAAGAACTAGTTGGAATTGGCAACGTTGGTTACAACACAAACCAGACTTTAAATGGATCCCTAAATTGTTGAATACATGTGTTTCTAACCAACAGGAACCCGCAATTTATTTGGGTTCCACCCTTACTTCTATTCCATCCGTGTCTTCTTCTGGTGATGCAGGTGATACAGATTGCCCTCTGGATTGTTGATAGCGGATGCACCCAACATATGACAGGCAATCTCAAACTGTTACACAACTTTGTCTCAAAGTTTATTGGTACTGTCAGATTCGGGAATGATCATTACGCTCTAATCATGGGATATGGTGACTATATCAGCGGGAACATTGAAATTAGTCGTGTTTACTATGTGGAAGGCCTTGGACACAACCTTTTCTCTGTTGGTCAATTCTGTGATGGGGATCTAGAAGTTGCATTTCGTGAGAAAACCTGCTTTGTTCGTGACTTACAAGGAAACGATCTAATGTCTGGCTCACGTGGCTCCAATCTTTATACAATTTCGATGTCAGATATGATTGCAACATCTCCGATATGTCTTCTCTCCAAAGCGGAATCGACTAAATCTTGGTTATGGCACTAACGTCTTTCGCACTTGAATTTCAAAACTATGACTGACCTTGCTCGGTTCAAACTTGTTGATGGATTTCCAAGATTCCGTTTCACCAAAGATCACTTATGTCCTGCCTGTGAACAAGGAAAAAGTACTCGGGCTCATTTTCCTTCAAAACCTGAGCACAGTACGAATCATGTTCTGCAACTGCTTCATATGGATTTGTGTGGACCGATGCGTGTTCAAAGTATCAACGGTAAACGCTACATTCTTGTAATTGTGGATGATTATTCCAGATGGACTTGGGTTTATTTCTTACGAAGTAAAGATCAGGCTCCTTCAATGATCATCACCTTTCTCACTAAAATTCAAGTTTAGCTACGCAACACGGTATGAATAGTTAGAACTGACAATGGAACTGAATTCAAGAATCAGACACTTAGGTCATATTATGAGAAAGTGGGAATTGAACATCAAACATCTATCCCTAGAAGCCCAGAACAGAATGGAGTTGTTGAAAGACGCAACAGAACGTTAGTGGAAGCTGCTAGAACTATGTTGATTAATGCTCAATTACCAGATTACTTGTCGGCAGAAGCTGTTTCAACCGCATGTTATACTCAAAACCGTTGCATGATCACAAAACGCCATCGCAAAACACCATATCAAATTGTTCACAAAAGGAAACCGAACATCGATTACTTTCATGTATTTGGAGCACTTTGTTATCCGAAAAATGATCGTGATGATTTAGGAAAACTTAAAGCAAAGGCTGACATTGGAGTGTTCGTTGGATACTGTGAAAATTCCAAAGGTTTTCGGATATGGAATCGTCGTACAAGAGAAATTCAAGAAACTATTCACGCTAATTTTGATGAACTCACACAAATGGCTTCTGAGCAACACAGCTTAGGACCCGAATTTAACCGTCTTAACTCTCCGGCATCTTCAGCTGAACCATTGCCACTCAACCGCAAAGAATTAGAAACCTTGTTTGCTCCACTATTTGATGACACAATTGAATACCGTCCTACTGAGGTCTCACCTAATTCCGCTGCTCAATATGAAAACATTCCAGTACCAGACTCACCTCAACAAACTACTACAAGTGTTGAGAGAGACGGTCCTCCAATTGTATCACCATCTACAACAGAACAAACTGGTTCTAACTCCCGCCATCCAGCTGAAGATCCAACACCACTATCAGTTCCACAACCCGCAGAGCATGATCCTGATGCGTTCTTGAATCCGTTTGCACCGGCTCCTACAGTTCCTGATATAGCTGAGTCGTCAACACGCAATTTGGATCCTGCTAACATGCGAGATACTTATCAACTACACCCTTCAACACATAAATGGACTCGAGACCATCCACTAGTTCATATTATTGGCCATCCAGATGCACCTGTAATGACAAGACAACGACTTCACACTGATGGAGAAACTTGTATATATGCACTCACAGTTTGTCACGAAGAACCAAAGAACATCAAAGAAGCAATGACTTATGACAACTGGATTGAATCTATGCAAGAGGAATTTCAACAGTTCATACGATTAGAAGTCTGGGAATTAGTTGAAAGACCTGACGGAGTCTTTGTCATCGGGTTAAAATGGATCTGGAAGAATAAGCTTGATGCAGAAGGGACTGTCATACGCAACAAATCACGTCTGGTAGCGAAAGGATACTCTCAACTGGAAGGACGTGATTTTGCTGAATCCTTTGCTCCAGTGGCTAGACATGAAGCTGTTCGGATCTTTTTGGCTTATGCTGCACACAGGAATATGGTGGTTTACCAAATGGATGTGAAAACAGCATTTCTGAATGGAGAACTCCGTGAAGAAGTTTATGTTACCCAACCTGAAGGCTTCGTTGATCCTGAGCGTCCTAATCACGTTTACCGACTCAAAAAGGCACTCTACGGACTTAAGCAAGCCCCACGGGCGTGGTATGACAAACTGTCCACTTTCTTGCTGGCCAATAAATTTTCTAAAGGATCGGTGGATCCAACACTATTTACAAAAACCTACGGGGAGGACTTACTTATTGTTCAAATATATGTCGATGACATCATTTTTGCCTCAACAAAACGAAGTTACTCTAATGATTTTGCAAAATTAATGAAAGATAATTTTGAAATGTCCATGATGGGTGAACTTTCGTTCTTTCTAGGACTACAAGTTCATCAATCACCCCGTGGAATTTTTGTAAATCAGTCCAAATATGCTCTTGAAATTTTAAAGAAACATGGAATGATGTCTTGTGATACTTATAATACACCAATGGGCTATACCACAAAACTAGATGCTGATTTACATGGGACTCCAGTTGACCCTACCAAATACCGAAGTATGATTGGGTCCCTCATGTATCTCACAGCTAGTAGACCTGATATAGTATTTGCGGTCTACATGTGCTCTCGCTATCAGTCCAAACCAACTGAAAAACACCTCAGTGAGGTCAAAAGAATCCTTCGATACATAAAGGGAACCATTAACTTGGGAATCTGGTATCCGAAGGATTCTGGTTTTGAACTAATTGCTTTTTCAGATGCTGACCATGCAGGATGTTTAGACACACGCAAAAGCACATCTGGTGGATTACAATTTCTCGGAGACAAACTTGTGTCATGCCAATCAAAGAAGCAGGACTGCACATCACTGTCGTCAACAGAATCTGAATATGTAGCCATGTCTGCTTGTTGTGCTCAAGTCATTTGGATGAGATCACAACTTAAGGATTATGGCTACCTATTCAACAAGATTCCTATCTACTGTGATTCAAAGAGTGCAATTGCCATCTCCTGCAATACAGTACATCATTGCAAATCCAAACACATCGATCTCCGATATCATTTCATCAAAGAGCATGTGGAAAAGGGTACCGTTGAACTTTATTTTGTTGGGACTGAGTACCAATTGGCGGACTTACTTACCAAATCCTTAGCACCATCAAGGTTTGCTAGTCTAGTTCACCAAATTGGTATGCGATGTTTGACTCCAGAGGATCTGGAAAAGTTTTTAAAACACAATTGATCGTCAAACATCATAACTATCTTTGTAAATATTTTTCAAAAACAAAAATACAAAAATATAAAACCAATCAAAAACTCAAAAAGATTTTTGGTCTTGCATTTAAAAAAAAAAAAAAAAAAAATGCAAGTATAAACCACCTCTTTCAACACTATTTTATAAAATGTCTTCAATTATTTAAAACAAGTGTTGAGGGGGAGGAAAAGTAAAGTTTTTCAAAATTTCTCAAAAATATCTTGTCTTTTATACTTGCATTTTACCAAAAATTATTACATCCTTTATCATAAGTGTTGATTCTAAAGTGTTTCGGGTTACTCTCCTTGACCAATTTAATTAATTTTTCAGTTTTTGACTACGGTCTAAGGTCGAGGGGGAGTAGCACAAGTTGTTCTTACCATGTCTTGGTGAAATTAACGAGTGTTATATGTGATAATGTGTTTAGGCATTAGTAGTAAATGTTTTATTAGGTTAAGGGACCAATTGTGTCATTACTTGTAACTTGTTTTACACTCGGTCAAAACACACCTTGACCATGCATTTACTCTACCTGCTAAAGTAATAACTTTTTTCACCAACCAATATCAACGGTCCTCAATCATTCATCTAATCCGTGCATCAATCTTCGAATCTGTAAGTGTCAAACGTTGTTGATCATGTTTTTAAACAAGGGTTTTAATTTTCTTAACAATCCAACGGTTAAAATTATCATAATCGATTATTTAGTCTTAGGATTGTGCGTAGATTTTAAACCCAGAAATTTGTTATGTTATGATTGATTTGATTGTTGGGAAATGGTCTAAGGTTGATTATTAACATGTTTTCACACT
Source organism: Artemisia argyi (assembly GCA_030686995.1). Classification (NCBI taxonomy): domain Eukaryota; kingdom Viridiplantae; phylum Streptophyta; class Magnoliopsida; order Asterales; family Asteraceae; genus Artemisia; species Artemisia argyi. Next base: position 158,660,589 of record CM060697.1, on the reverse strand, counting down.
CCAATTGCACCCAGAAACATCAATTGATCAATTTTATAGATTAGGGTTCATACGTATAATTAGGGGTTCTTGTGTTTGTGTGTTGTGATGTTAATTGGTGATGGGGATAGTGTTGTTGTATGCTTAGGATCATGTTACTATGGTCTAATTGTATCAGAAACATGCTTTTGATCAAGATTCATAGATCTAGGGTTCGTACACTAGCAGTTTTAATCTTGAGATTCTGTGGATGATTTGTGTTAATAATTGGACCATATGATCCTTAGGTTGTTAGAAACACTTGCCCCATGCTTATACATACCCAGATTCTAGTTTAATTGTGTTTGTGATTAAGTGTTCATACATGTTTACGCGTTAAATCGAATTTAGGCATGTTTACGCGTAAAATTGGGTATTTAAGTGTGTTATAATGATTATTGATCAGTGGTTGTGTGTTAACCTTTCTGGAATCAAACTACTCTTATTACGAAAGGTGAATTTTCTGGAAAAGGCAACCTTACGCGTTAATTGTTCATCCTACGCGTAAGATTCGACACGTGGACAAACTGTGTCTTGGATTAGACATAGTTTACGCATAAATGTAACTCTTACGCATAAGTTCTGACCTTACGCATAAGTCTGGAACTTACGCATAAGTCATTACCTACGCATAAGTTACATCTTTACGCTTAAGGGTAATCCTACGCGTAAGTTTCAATTCCTACGCCTAAGATTTATCTTACGCATAAAATTGATCTTACGCATAAGATTCACCTTACGCGTAATATTCTAACTTACGCGTAGCTTTTGCACTTACGCATTATTTCTACTCTTACGCTTAAGTCAGGTTACGCGTAAAGTTACCCACTTACGCGTAAACTTGTCAAAATCTAAATTTTTCTAAGTGTTGGGAAATTTTCCAAAGTGTAACTTCTTGTAATGATAAACTTATGTTGTAACTGAATTGTTTTAAGTTTCTACCAAGTAATATAACTCAAGTTTGTCATATATCAAAAGTTTTCACACACACAATAACCCCCACTGATCAATGTATAACATGCAATTCTTGATATGTACTTCATAATTGAATGTATTTGCTAACCTAGTCAACAATTGCCATGTTTGTGTTTGTTTATGATCTATTCAGATGGCAGAACACAACGACATTCCATACGGACCAGAGCCCGAACCTAAGCTTTCATGGGAAGAGACTTTCCCAGATAACTACACCAGGAAGATTGGAAAGAACAACCTTCGTATCAACTTCAACAAGATGACCTGCAATGAGTCCTCTTGTATTGTGGCTATTGATGCTCTCCTTTACCACCCGAATAAGCTGCTATTTACCAAGTCCGCCTCGGTTTCCTGCTTCTACATCCACCAGTTCTGGCATACACTACAGTTAGATCTTGGGGAGGCTTCCTTCACCTGTACACTTCATAACCGTCAGGTCTCTGTAGACATTGATGTGCTCAGGAATGTACTTGGGTTACCAGAACTCAGCCCAAATGAAGAGTATGTTCCAGTCCCCACTGAAGAAGAGTTGATAATGTGGTTAAGGGATATTGGGTATGACGAATCAGAAGAGGTTATCACCAGACATTCTAGGGTCAACATTAGATATCTTACACAACCTTGGAGAACCCTATACATTATGATTGCCAAGTCCTTATCTGGCAGAGATACAGGCCACGAACACCCAAAACTCCAACACCTCAAGCTCTTCTGGGGTGTGGCTAATGTGAAGAAAGTTGACTATGCCAGCATCATTTGGGAAGACCTGGTATGGCACATTCAACACAAGACAACCAACATTTCGTTTGTCCGATTCACAAAACTACTCATCAAAAGCTTCCTTCGTGAGTACGATGATATCCCACAGAGACTCGATGACCAAGATAAGAACATGTTCAGAAATGAACATACTCTCAGAGTCATCAAGAGAATGGACACCAGCACACGCAAGCAGGGAAAGAAACTTCCCGATTGTCTCCTGAATGCCAAAGTCAAGGTTTGCAAGAACTACAAGTATTATGAGCAAGCTCTAGAAGCTGAAAAAGTTGGATTCTTTGACGAAGTTGTTCTACCCTCCTTCATGCAAAAGAAGGGTAAGAAAGGCACTAAGACTGGAAGCTCCGGCAGTTCCACTCAGTCTAAGAAGAAAAAGGGTACTCATAAGAGAAGGATTCCTACCGAGAAGCCTGCATCTGTTCCAGAACCTGGGTGGTTTCCCTCACCTCAATCCTCTCCTAAACCATCTGACTCTGAGCAAACCGAATCCGACGAAGGTCCAGTGTATAGAGAAGCATTTGCTAACATTTACAAGGATGTCAACCTTGACGACATAGATGACAAAGACTTGACCTTCGAAGATTGGAATAATGACATTGATGCATTTGCTGACAATGCCGTATATCCATCATACCTCACTCAAAGACCATTCACCAAAGCTCAGACTATTTTGGAAGAAGAAATGATCAGGAGAAAGAAGATGAAGGAACCAGTAACAGCTGAACAAGAGACTGAAGGCCTTTCAATCGAAGAAGAAAATGAAAGGGCTCTCAATCTGGGTCTCCTCCATAGCCGAATTGATGCAATCAATGCTGATCTACCTCCACCTCCAGTGTTCTCTCAGACCACCGAAGCTGGCGGATCAAGCAGCATCCCTGAGTCTACCACAGGGATCAACACAGACTTAGTTGCTTATGACAATCCCTCAGTATCTCCCACAGACATTGATACGACTACAGCAATGGGAAAGGAAGAAGAGGAAGATCCCATGGATACTGATGCTCCAAGGCTTATGACTATGGAAGAAATGGAGCTCAGAGAAAGGGCTCAGGAAGAGGAACTGAAAAGAAAACAGGAAGCCGAAGAGGCCAGGCTTGAAGAGATTGCTCAAGCCAAACTGGAAGAAACAATCAGAATGGAAGAGAGCAGGAAAGCAGAAGAGGCAGCCAAGCTGGCTGAAGAAAAGTTAAAGAAGGAAGAAGAAGCCAGGATTGCTGAAGAACTAAGGCTTAAAGCCGAAGCCGATAAACTGGCAGAAGAACAAAGGGTGAAAGAAGATGCAGCCAAAGAAAAGAAAGTTGATCAACCCGAACCACAGAAAGGAGATGACAAAGACTCTACCACCATCATTGAATCCACACAGTCATCACGTCCTGCATCTGAATCAACACATGACAAATCTATCAAGAAACCTAGCACCAAAGCCTCTGCTGCATCTAAATTACTCAAGTCAGCTTTCAAGAGAGTACATGGAAAGAAGAGAAGCAGACTGGAAGATCAGGTTGCAACACTTGTAACCCAAGTTGCTGAACTGATGAAGCTGAACTCGAACGTCCAAGAGCTACAAGACAAAGTTGATACTTTCTTAGCTAAAGACGTTCAAGAGAACTTGGAAGCCACATTATTAGCTCAAGCACAAGAATACATGGCACAACACTTAGTTGCTGAGTTAAAAGATCTGCTGGCACCCATGAGAGATGAACTCACCAAGTTCGCGGAACATGCTGTCAAGAAAGTAATTCGATCCATGACTTTTACTCTTCGAGCCGACAAGTCTACTGCTCCTTTACCAGGACTATCTCTGGATGATTTGGAAGCTCAACTCTTAGAAAAGCTGGCAAACAAGTTCACCTTGACTCCTGAAGAAGCAAAAGTCCTGGAAGCACTGAAAGACAAGATGAACAAAGAGACTTGCAGCACAAAGGCCGATAAACTGAAACGTCAAAGAGATGATGAAGACAGGGATCCGAATTCTCAGGCAAAGAAACAAAAACAAGCCGAAGGACCCTCATCTCATACACCGGTCATCCCCCCAACCACAACAACTTCCTCTCAACAACCGAAGGCATCAGGTTCTGCTCCCAAGGCACACGACCATTTCGAATACACCGGTGGTGACGACATTCCTCAACCCGATGAAGTTCCAGAACCGTCATCCAAGAAGAAGAAAGCAAGAAAAGGAAAGGATCATCAACCCAAACCGGACACCTCATCTAAAGGAAAGGAACCCAAGAAACCCAAAACCGTCCTTCAATGGCTCGATAAAGATGAGACTGCCGAGTATTCCTGGTTTGAGAAGATGATCAATTCACAACCACCGCTGGAAGACAATCAGGAACCTCAAGATGGTCGAACAGTGGAATATGCTCAACTACTTCAGCACAAGTTTAAGATGAAAAAGATGAATAAGAAAGAGCTGCGAAGAATTAAGAATGAAGCATTTAATCTTCTCAAAGATCGGTCTGCAAACTCCATCGAGCTTGAGTATCATCTGGAAAATATTGCTCGAGAAATGTCAAGCGATATTGACTGGATTAACCCTGAATCTTTTGTCGATCCGGTCACTAAGAAATCCGCACCCTTCATTACTGACTGGTCGAAACCACTACCAATGGTTGGGAGGCCTAATGAACCGAAGATCCCGTACAAGTTCTTCTTCAACACAGACTTGGAATTTTTGAAGCTTGGAAGTTCGATTGAGAAGAAGTACGTTACCTCACTCGCCTTTCTACCTGCAGCTCGATATCTCAACAATGCTATCGAAGAAGAAGCTTCAGCTTTATTCGTTGACAAAATTGTTGAATATGACCGGAACGCACTTTACGGCATTCATCATTGTCCAGAAAACCGGGCACAATACTATCGAAGCAGCAGACTTAATCAGACGATGGGCGATGTAGCAAGTGATTTGAAGATAGTCTCTATTCAGTTCATCTCGACTGTCACTCACTTTGGGTACCCCTTCCTCAGCAAAATCACACTGAAAAGACTTGATGAAAAGGAGTACGACATTTCCGAGTCTGACTTTCCACGACTACTTCTCAATGACATCGAAGACTTGTATCTGCTCAAAGTTCAAGGAAAACTCTGTGGCTTGCCGAAAGAGATACAACTTGCCTTTATCCAAGCTCTCCTAATATTTATCAGGCAAATAGTCATCAGAGAAAGAGTAGAAGATCTTCAGTTAGGAGTGGAAAGTTATCAGAAGAAGCTCAATCTCGCCAAACCCAACATGTTCAACATCCCCGACCTTCAACATCTGCCTCAATACACCCTGATCAAGCATCCATTCGGGTTCACCTACCGCAGTGTTAATGGTCGCAACTGCTTCATGGCTTACACCGAAATTCAGAAGTTCTGTGATGAAACATTAAAGTTCGTCAGAGATGGAATCAAGAGCAGAGTCGATGACATTGCTTTGGGTAAATCGAAATGGTGGAATACGACAGAGGTCAGGGATGCCCGCAGATTCATCTTAAGAATTGAGAACTGATTGAAGCGAAGGGATCAGTTCAGGAGATTGGAAAGCTATGTTGGAGGAAGATCTAAATTTCCGGTGTTGACATTTCAGAGACCTGATTGGTAGTAACATTGTAAGAATTTAATTTGATTTGTCAATATTATATCTCATAATGGCTTGTGCACGCATTACAGTGCACAACCCGTACTTGTAAAGAAAGGACCCTGAGGTACGCTTTAGTGCCTCAATCCTATAATAAGGAGCGAAGGCTTCTTACTTTTGAGTAGAATTAATCAAACATTTATGATTTTTTTTTTTAATTCTGCTCAAAAGGACAAGTATTTCACCTCAATAAGACCTAATCACTTGTTGAGGGGGAGCACTTGTCAAACCAAAATACTTTGCTCTAATTCATAAGTTCTTGGTGCATCTCCCCATAAGACTCAAAAGGCATATTTTAATCTAAAAGTTTGTCAAAAACACCATTTTTTGTATGCTATTTTTGAGGGGGAGAAAATGAAAAAGTGATTAAAATATACGAAGTCAAAGCTTTAAGTTGTATCATGTGCGAGCTAGACTCAGTATTGACCCAGGAATTGACGAGATAATACAAGTTAGTAACATCGAAAGGACTTATCCTCGACGGGTAATAACATCAAGTTAGTTACTAGAGCTAGTTGTCACCTAAAAACTGACAATGCATCTCTTTAACTAACCACGTAAGCGTGTCTCGAAAAGGATATGTCTTAGTAGAAATGTACCGTCTCGAGAAACTTTCTGTGAACTTGATCAGGCCGGGTAATAACTTCAAGCTAGTCTAACTAGTGATGTAAGCGTGTCTCGAATCGGTCTTGTTCACGGAAAGTGGATCAATTCAAAAGTGATTGCTCCTCCCGCATGTGCAAATTTATTAAATACTTATGAGCACATGTGCAGGGGGAGCCCTTCAAAAGTGTACACAAAACTCTCAAAGTGTTAAACAAAATATTTGATTAACACAAACACTTTGAGAGATTTTCAATCAAAGGTTTCTTGGCTACTGTCGGAGTTATAAGGTGATTAAGATAGGAATATCAGTCCTATGATCCGCCAGAGCCGGAGGGATCTACCCAAGGACATCTCCCATAGTTAGAATTAAAAGTCCTTAGGTATGATACGAAAATAAAAGGAGAAATGAATGAAAGGGAAAGAAGGAGTTGAAGAATTAAAAAGAAAAGTAAAGAAAAGGGTGATAAGAAATAGCCCTCTATATGTTCAACCTTAGGGCAGACACCGGATTCAATACGTATGCTACTGGTTGTTGCAAAAGACAACACCGGTATTGAAGACAAAGTCGTCATGGACCCAGTGACGCAATGCACTAAACCTTCTTAACCACTCAAGTTCTCTTAAAAGGACTTGTTTCATTCTCACGGGGAACCCGCGTAACCTATCGACCTATCTCTTAGAGACGATTGATATTGAAGCAGGAGACTCATCCCCAGTCTCCGCATAGGAAACCTAGGTGTGCACTTATAGAGTCTAGAGCCATGAGATACATCAAAGATCTCTTAGGAACACTTAGTATTTCTGCAACTGGTGTTCTACATCAATGGGCATCAGTTGTAAACTATCGAGTCCTTCGCAGATCTTAGCAATCTGCCGAGAACGTTTATGAGAGGATTACGTAAGTATTTCTCAATGATTGAACGGAAATCCTGCCAGGGTCAACATCAAACAGCCCTAACAGCAGGTCACTTCGGTAACCCCACAAGGGTTACGCTTAGTGTTTACGGTGGTTCCATTACGGTCTACAGTCGTGGAGTGATCCCCAGTGACTCACCCAGTCATTGAGCTACTTAGTAGGTCTCATAAGCTCCTTCGGGAGTATCTGATATGGGAACGGCCTGGATAAGGATTAGAAGGAGTCTTCACAATATGCTGTTGATGAGCTCTAATTCCTTATCCGTAAGTACCGGTTGTTTTATTGCTAACTGTTTACTCGCAGGTACCTCACTTCCATGATGGTAGACTCCAACATGCTCATACATACATCTTGAAGTCAAAGTAAGCTCTCCCAAAGATCTTAACAACACAAAGTTCAAAGAAAGATTCTACACCAATAAGAAGAATCTACAAAGAATAATGACAAAGATCTCATAGTATGAAAAGGAACTTCGTGCATGACAAAGACCGAAGATGTATGAGTATGTTGGAATGGAGTTCAACCACCACAGACGCAGGAGTGACGAATGGCAGACTACTTCGTGATACAATCACTACATCATCACCAAAGAACAAAGACAAAGGGCAAAGTACTTTCATTATCATTCTAACATTTTGAAGACGTCTAGAGTTTCACATGTCACAAGTCAACGACAAAGATGAAGACGTCAAGCAACCGTGATGACCGACCCTTAGGGGGAGATTGTTGGGATCATACTTTAGTATTTTAGTCAAGTCTTGGTCATTACCTTTTGTAATAGGTTGCTTAGTTATTTTATCTAACTAGTCTATGTTTCAAGGCTTAAGCATTTAAGACCAATGGGCCTTAAAGCCCACGAATTAAGAGATAAGGGAGGAAGGGAGTGTTGCCCTAACTCCTCCCTTATAAATAGTAAGCTTATGTAAACTTTTCATTTGTTGGTTATTTGATTATCTTAAGGAAACTCTTGCACTTTCACCTTTCATATTGTCTCATAATCAACCAATCTCATTTCTCATCTTATTTCTTTCTAAATCATACTTGTGTTTACAAAATGGTGACCTAACAGTTTCTTGCAGGGGCTACATGCTATTTTCACGGGTGAGGATGATACATGGGATGCCTGGCTAAAAATTCCCTCAGATGGATTTTCTGGCACACTTCATTTTTGAGGCGTGGGTATGCTCCATCTCAGTCACCAAAGCCAACCAATGTATATTTTTACGGTTTCATGGTTGGCAGATCTTATATTATGCAGCGTTATTAGTGCCTTAGTTTCTTACATTTCTCATATTTTTTTTGCAGAAAGAAACTGGCATTAGACTCAGATGTAAGCCACTTTTTATGTTGTTAACAATTTCATTTTCTAATGATAACACCATTGTATTTCTTAATTTATATTGCAGGTGACCACTCCAATGGCCATTGAAACTTTGAAAACGTACCAGTAATAGAAACAGTGGTAAGTAATAAAACATCCACCTTTGATTTTTTTAGTTTTACGTACATGACTAATATACCGTGTTTTATATATACATATAGGAACCTGTTAAAACTATCGGACATACAAAAATGCTTGAGCCACGACAAACCGGTTCTACAGGTTACACCACCAACTATGATACCAAATATTAGTGAACAAAATACAGGACTAAAATTAGTACCAACGAAGCGAAAACATTTGGTCTCTAGTGAAACCTTGCAAAAGCAAGCTAAGGCGGCGAAGAGTCAATATGTTTTAACTTATGATAGTTGAGAATTTGATTATATACGACATTACAATTATATATATATATATATATATATATATATATATATATATTTGCTTCATTTATATACATTCGATTTTTATTGAATTTGAAATACAATTGTATATATATTTGCTTTATTTATATACATTCTGTTATATATATATATATATATATATATATATATATATATATATATATATATATATATATATATATATATATATATATATATATATATATATATAGATATATATATATATATACACACACACTAGCAATAGTAACTCTGCTCCAGCAGTACTAACGTGGTACTAGTATTAACTCTCCTATCATGATTGTGCAGATAGTTGAACCAGTGGCTCATCTAGTTCTGTTATGTTGTGAGCTTTGACATGTTCTAGTCCTGCTCTCATCCTGATGTGTTGATATGCAGCAGCCTATTTTTCAAGGCTTTTATATCCAGATGATGAGATTAGATCAATGGGAGAAAAACTTGTAAGTTTAACTGCAAATTTTATTAGTATGTTCATTGTTTTGGATTAAAAGTCTTCATAATGTTGTTTGAATTACTGCTGATCATGTTTGTGTTAATATTGCTTAGATGGATTTAGTGCAGCTCATGAACTTCAAAGAAAACGTGGCCAAGTATTTACTACTGCTAGTACAAAAGTTACTACTGCTAGTTAAAGTTGGTACTGCTCAGAGATTAAGACCGCTCGAAGTTGCTACTTGCTTATGGAAAAGATTATAGATACTTATAAAGAAACTATTGTAAGCCGACTAGGACTCCTTGGTGTATAAAAGGATGTCCAATTTTATATTTTGTTCAGTTATATACATTCCAATTTTATTGTATTTGAATTTGTTTTGATATATATTTGAATTGTTTTGATATATATTGATTTTTTAAATGTGACTAAAAGATGCATATAGTCACACTTATTAACACTTTTGGTCACTGTTTGCTTTAGTCATTGTGTGACTAAATTTTACCGAAGGCCACACAAACATAAAATTCACGTGGTCAATAGTCACACAAAATACACATTTCTTCACTTTAAACAGCATATGGTCACACTTATTAACACTTTTGGCCACTGTTTGCTTAATGGTACGTGACTAAATACCCAAAACAAACATGCTTTGAGTGACTAAATATTACAAAAGGCCACACAAACATAAAATTCATGTGGCCATTGGATGATCAATAGTTACACAAAATACACATTTCTTCACTTTAAACAGCATATAATCACACTTATTAACACTTTTGGCCACTGTTTGCTTAATGGTATGTGACTAAATACCCAAAACAAACATGCTTTGTGTGTAAATATTACAAAAGGCCACGCAAACATAAACTTCGTGTGGCCATTGGATGATCAGTAGTAACACAAAATACACATTTCTTCACTTTAAACAGCATATGGTCACACTTATTCACACTTTTGGCCACTTTGTGTTAAATTGTATGTGACTAACTCCAAAAAAATAACACCCATTGTGTGACTAAATCATCACAAACGTCACATTTATTGTATATTCATGTGGCCACAGGACGGGAAATAGTCACACAAAATACACATTTACTTGAATATATCATCTCAAATGTCACATACATTATATATTTATGTGGCCAAAGGCTGAAAAATAGTTACTCTCAAAAAACATTCGCGTGACTATAAAGTATTTATGGTCACTGATAATGACTAATCCAACAAAACTTGTATCTAATTTGTTACACATATTCGGGGTTTTGGTCACTCTTTTTTGATGGAAAAGGCCACGAACTCAATAATGTGACCATATGCCACCTACGGTGGCGGGACCTTTAGTGACGCACAACGAAAAAAACGTGTGTGACTATAGGCATATCGTCACAGATTTTTGGCGTGACCAATACAACTTTTTGTACCAGTATATTGATGTATACTTTTGGGCAAAGGAGTGGCTAGGAATTTTGGAGGTTATCTATCTATGGCTACTCTTTCTATCTTTTACTGTCTTTTCTTCATATCATTCGCAAAACCTTTTAAACCCGCGTCTTTTAAATTTTCGCTGCAAACTTTGTTTATCTTTCGCTGCAACTGATGTTTATTTTCCGCTGCTATTTTGTTAAGAGTCTTTGAACTCTAAATGGTTTTATGTAATAGAATGATATGTTTAAACTAAAAGCGTTTCGTCATGAGGTCGTTTTCTAGATATGACTGTTTTACCCCTCGAGTAATACCCCTGGCTATGTTCTGCTGCCATACCCGAGTTGGGGATGTTACATCACTAGATTCCTATCAAGTGAGATTTTTATTTTAATTTTTGGCTTTCTTTTAGTCTATTTCTTCTTTGTGCTTTTGTTAGTAAAAACTTTTTCATCAAACATGTTTGTTATTCGTGTTTTCCTTCGTAGAAACTTTAAGTTACCTATTCCAGTCCCCGTTGCGGAAAACCTAAATCCCCTAAACCTTTCGGCCGATCATCACTTTGGTAATGACTTTGAAATCAATGAATCAGATCATGACACCGACCATGAAGTTAACCCTTTTTATTTTTCGGATTCTGATGAGGACTTAGGTGATGGGGAAGTTATTAATGAGATAAGGAATGAGGATGAGGTAGATCCTCTTATTGATGTTGATCCTAGGACTAAGATCGAGAAAGATAGCCTCTTTAATATGCAATTTCCTTGTAAAATCGGAAATAGGAGTTTTAATGCTTACCTCAACTCATCTTTGCCAGTGAATATAATTTCCCGTGCCAATTAAAATAAAATCATGGTAAAAGAGTTAGAATATCAAGGAGATAATATTGTGACTGGGATTGAGCCTTTGCATATTTTTGTTGGAAGTTTTGTGTATTTAGTGAATTTTGTGGTCATGGAAAACTTATGAGAATTTATTGATCACAAGTTGACCCAAGTCGTATTTGGAAAACCCTTCAAAAGGCTAACTAAGTTAGATGAGAAGCTTGTGGACGGGTTAATTGCATTCTCGGATGGAGTTGATGATTTTGTCTATCAAATGCCCTGATCGCACCCTAGGTTTAAGAATTTTTCGATTGAGGCATGTAATAGACTTGCTCCAATTAATATTTTGAGTGAGAATGATGAGAGAAATGGACTTAAATACCCACATGAAAAAAATAAGAGATATCATCATTGGTTCTTAGAGTTGAATGACTAATATAAGAAGGATGAGGCGACAATTAGGTGGCTCACACTTCGTTATGTGAGCATTGACGATACAAGATTGGACATGACTTTGAGTCTAGTTACGAGACTCGTAAATAAAGAAAAGCGCTTATTGGGATGCAACCCAGCTTTTTAATTGTTTGCTTGCTTGTTTGTTTTATTTTATTTGTTTCCGTATATATGACTCATCTTTATTTGTTTATTGTTCATGTATCAAAGAATTTGTAAAAATGATTTATTTTGTTTTTAACTTCGTCTTAATTAGATGTAAAGGTATTTTACAAAAAGATAAGTGTATGGAAGATCACATTTTTTATAAAAACGGATTCGAGCATGAACAATAACAAATATTAATTAGCATATATTACTGTGTTTGTTTGAGTCAAATGCTTGTATCGAGTCTTAATGTTTTACAGAATTTTCAGATTTTAATCATTAGATTTTTTCCTATAAATTTTCTTGAAATAAAACGCAAAAATTTTGTCAGGTCAATCCTGACGGCATCAGGGCTTACACCCGACGGCATCAGGCACTGTAGCAGCAGAATTTCCAAGAATTTTGTTTTTCTGTTGGAACCTTGAATTTTTTAAAATTTCTAAATTTTTTAATTCTCAGGAATCTATAAACATTTATTTTGCAAGCATTATATCCTTTTAATTCCTAGAAAGCGAATATTTCTAGGAATTAGTTTTTTTATATATATTGTGTTTACCGCTGATTTTATGCAAGGTTTTGTGTTTGTTTTCTTAGTGAGTTACAGGTTATATTGGACAAGAATATAAAATTGAAGTTGGATAAGCATTGATTGATATTTATTTTCTTGAAGGAAGATTTAACTGTGTTTCACATTGTCATTTAGATTAATACTTTGTATACCTTCAGAAATAGTAGTCACGGTTGAATACTTTTTTGTTCTAGTGTCCTTCCTACTAGAAGTACTACCAAAGATATCAACAGTATTTGTATCAGCAGTATCTACTGTATCATACTGTATTTTATCTTTACTACTAGCAACTTCATCTACAGTGCTGACAACCTGACACTAGGTGTAGGAGTATTATGGTGTGTATTAATTTACACACCTTTTCTTTACTAAATACCGGACCAAAAAGACCAAAAACTAACTAATTATGCCAAATATGTTGTGTTTTTGTGTTTGTGTATATGCAGGTACGGATATTGTAGAAAAGGACAAAAATCATGGTTAAACGGCAAACACGGGCACGAGAATGGAAAGAGCGTGAAAAGCCATAGCCGGGGAAAGAATTTTCCAAAGTGGAGCATATCTATTGTCAAGTTGTCATAATAAATCCTGGAAATATACTTTACAAGTTTGGCAGAAGTGGTCCTTTGAATTTTTAAAATTACAATTAAGGTCCTTGACATATTATTGCTAAAATCCTAAAATCCTTAACAAAACAAATCCAGTCATAAGAAAAGTCCACAATGAATAACAACCTAATCCCATACATAAGCCCAATCCAATATCCTTACCCTGTCCATTCTATTAACCCGAATCCACCAAAGTCCCAACCCGGTCAACCATTTACCATGGTTAAATAAATAATAAAAACGTATTACCCGCCCCATTGTTATACCGTACACCCTTACCCCCAATTCAAACAGTAAAACATGAACCCTAATTAGCAATTCCAAAATTCACCACAATTAAAGGTAATTATGGCAATATACTCGCACTTCTAGAAGCCTTCTGACAAGACTGACACATGAAATGACACCTTGGCTGTTTGAAGCTTCCTGATTGGTTGGGACAGCTCACAAATCTAATCCAATGGCCGTGAACGATGCAAATGATTGATATGATGATCTAAGGGCTCAGAAACGCTAAGAAGAAGCACACATTCACGAGGATCGCCAGCTTGGCATTTTAGACCTTCTCTCTCTCAAGGCTATACAAGCACTCCTCACCTCTCAATTTGAAGCTGTTAGATTTTTAGGTTAGCTAGGAGTAGGAGTAGGAGTAGTTTTGTAGAATTAGCTTTGTTTACGTTTTTTTTTTCAGCTTATTGTAGCTTATCAAACTTTCTTATTGTAATCATTCAGAGTTTTTAATGAGATTTTTAATTTGCACTTTATTTCTTTGTCATTTAATTTTTCAGCAAACTATTATTCTCAATCTGATTAAAGTTTTTGATTACTGTTTTCATAAGCCCATTTAAGCTTTTCAATAGCTTGTAGTGAAATTTATTACTTAGTTTCTGCTTCAAATTAGTTAACTAGTGATGGTCAACGAAAGTTAACAAATCAGAATCATGGAGTAATGGAGTTGTTTCTGTTGTATTGAAGGGTCATGAGTTGTTAATTGCAGCCTATTAAAGATAGGCTTTTGTTCAAATCAATCCCTTGTTTAGCTAGGGTGTTCCTAGTAAGTGTTCTCATTTAATTCTAGTATAATTTTTCATTATTTCTGAGTAAAGTAGTGTAGACCTTAGGTGATTGCTTGTTTACAATTGGACCTTGCGTACGTTGTTTTTTTTACAGCTTAATTGATCCTTTGTAACAGTTTTATTAGTTTGCTTATCATAGTTTTAAGTATGGAGTAGTTTACTGCTATGATTTAGTATTATTTGCATTTATGAGTTTTTGTTTTTCTTAGTGCTTGATTCCTGTTTCATTAGCTTTTGCAGTAAGTACTTAATCCGTTCTAGGCATAAAATCAGTAGGTATAGTTTTAAAATTGCAACTTGTAGTGTTATCCTAGGTTTTAAGGACTATTTGGATTTACTTGTTCCTGCTGTTATAGTTGTTAGTTTGTTGTGGTTTCTGCATTATCAGATCACACTTAGTTAGTTTAGGATAATGGAAGCATAAAATCAGTAGGTATTAAGAGAAAAGTCAAAATAGCTTTATAATTCCATATCTGTTAGTGCTTTTGTGTTCTGATGTTGTTGAATTTGTTGAAATGGTCCATTTAATGTTTGTAATTGAGAATTTATGGTTTAAACATGTTCAATAATCACCTAGTAACATAATTTAGGCATTGAAATCCGGATTAGTCAAAGATGGTTTGAAATCAAAAAGTCAGCTTCATATATTAGTAGCAGTGATGAGTGCTCAAACACTCATCATTTTTGATCAAATCTGAACTGCAAAACATACAAAAACACTCAGAAATGCATCAAAATACCAAAAATATTTCAAAATTGTGTTTTATATGTTTTAGATGCGAAATGAGTAAAAACAAATGAAAAACATACAAAGTTTGCAAAATTGGCAGTTTCAGTCCCCCAACTTCCATAAAATGTCAAAACTAGCCCCTGGTCATTCAAAATATGGAAAATTATCACCAAAGGTCCTTTCAAAATCATAAGTTGTCATATTTAGTCCTTTGGTGAAAAATCTGAAAAGTTTTGAGAATTTACAGTTTTGGTCCTTGGAGTTTCAGATTTTGGCAGATTTAGTCCCTGGTGGAATATTTTGGATAAAAAAAATAAACATTGGTCCTGGGAATTCATAAGTTGCCAAGCTTAGTCCCTGGGTGAAAGTTTTGGAAAAACTACAAGTTTAACCCCTCAAGTTTCAAAGTTGGCAAAACAAGTCCTCGGGTATTTTAAAAATGGAATTTAACATATATTACCCCTGTACTACTCACAATTGACAATATAAGTCCCTTGAAACTACTTTGGGAAGTTGGCACTTTCAGCTCCTAATTTTCAGAATGTTACAACTATGGTCCTTGTGATTTATTTTAAACCAAATGGACTTTTTTTTTTATCCAAAAACAAAACACCAATCCAAATATATACCACCCCAACCTGATCCAGTCCAAACAACTCCCCAAGGCCCAAACATACAATCCAAAGCCCAATCCTCCACAAATAATATTACCCGTCCCTTTTAATACTTCAACCGGTCAACCCTTGACCTTTGACCCTCCATCCCCAAACAATACCCCGTGAACCTTTTCCCTCCCCTAGCCTGCAATCTCTGCCAAACCCACTCACATCCAACACCATCATCACCCCTACCACATCTAATCCCACACTCCAAACCCTACATTACCTTTCCACCACAAAACACCAAAACCCTCCCCCTCTGCCAAAGGCTAAAAGCCAAACCACTTGTATTAACCTATCCCGCCAAAAACCATTTGAAGCTGGGATCAAATTGAAGTATCCAACTGCTAAGATGTGAAGTGGGAAAGAGCCAAAGGACCCCCTGAAGCTTATAAATGATGGGAGCAGCCAGGAAAAAAGGGAGTTAGTGAGTAGTTAATTAGTTTTTAGTTTAGTTTAGATAATGTTGTTTTTAGGGTAAAACTAAATTTTAAATTGTAAGTTTCAGTTTTTAAATTGTAATATTGACATTTCCAGTGCAATTGAATTTTTATTTCTATCATCCATTCCAAGCTTTAGTTACCAATTAAGTTTATGTCAATTTTACTTGAAGTCTTAATTTGGTTCATAGAAAGTTAAACATTGTTGTTGAATGCTATTTTGAGCTCCATTCAGTTACTTGCAAGCTTTCAAAAGCTCTGATAAGCATTTAGAAGGTTTGTAAATCAGTTTACTCAAATTATCAAAAAATACCCAATAAATACTTGGAAATTCAGAAATAAAGGAAGAAGAGGAGGAAAGCTGATCTGGGTTGAGTTTGGATGTCCATTGGGTATTATAACTCCTTGGGGAGTGTAGGTGGTTACTTATGGTCCTTGGTTCCCTATTCTCAGTACTATTTCATTTGTAAGCCAAATTTCTGATTTTTGCCTTTCACTAGAGCATAGCTGATTATCTGCTTAATTCTGTGCTTCAGTGTCCCTTTGATGTTTGTTAGGCAACCTATTGCTTTTCACTACATGCTTGTTCATTAGATATTGTTGTTGCTCAGTTTAGCATTTAACTGCCATAAATAGCTTAATAATAAATCTGAGGTCCTTGTTGTTAGAATGATGTGTATCTGTTCCTTTTAGTTTATTATGTTGTTATACATGCTTGTGAATCATAGTTGTGGATTAATTCAGTGGATTGCTTTGAAAATCTAAAACTCAAATGTCATAAGGAGTGTTTGGTTCAGGGGAACACACTGTGTTCCGGTGTGTTTTTGGTGTTACTTATGGTTCAAACATGAGTCTTTAAGTCATAACAGCTCAGTTCTAGCATAAAATACACAGGTTTTTAGTTGAAAGTCAAAAGTAGGATTTAATCTTGATTTTTCATAACTGTTAGAGTTTTAAGGTAGCATAATCTGTAATCTAGTCTAAAACTTGTTAAATTTCTTTGAATCAGTCTCATTTTAGGGTAATGTAACTAATTCAGTAACATAGATCATTTAGAAACTCACAAAAGTCAAGCTGAGCATGAAATGTAAAAAGTCAAAGTTACTTAGATAGCAGAAAATCCAAAAGTTCCATGATTTGTTTTGATTTTTGTGTTTAGTTTTAGATCTTGAAATTTTAAGGAGTTAAAAAACCCCAGCTAGACTTTAGGATTCCATCATCGTAATATTTTTGTGATTTTTCTTATGGGGCTCACACTCACCCAAACATGGCTGCAGGCCACTGAGGCTCCCCTGCACCCAGATTTGTACAAGTTTCAATTGGACATGGATTGTTCAATTCTGGGTGACCTATTGTGTTGTTTGCTGATTTAAACTCCCCCTAGATAGACTTTATAGGATAGCTTTTAGATTTCCCTAAGTTACTTATCATTAGCTTATTCGTGCCTCTCAAGTTGCCCATTTTGGACCCTATCAACTGTATGCATCAGCAGCTCAGTTGAGCTTGTTGATTTTGCTTGATCCTTGTTGTCAATTGTTGTTTTAATGTTGTTTTTAGGTCAGTTGTAACTGCATTAGTCAAGATTCAACTTTGTTTTTGCTCTTGCAAACATTTGCTAGTTGCCACTTGTTTTCATAGCTTACCCAAACTTAAAATCTTGAATCTGTGACCCTTTGAAGCTTGTGCAAGCTTTGATAAAGCTTCTCAATAAAAATTCTTCCACAAGAGTTGGTTAGAATTGGTGATAGAACCCTCAGCTCATTTTGTTTTATCCATAGCTTATTTAAGCTTGTATGCACTAGCAACCTACCCATTTGCTCCCCTGCACCCAGGTTGCACACCTGATTTCAGAGCCCCCTCCTAAGTTTATTTGTGACCCCCAGGGTGTGAAACCTGGCTTAATTAAAACCTCACCCAGCCAGCTTAATGGACCAAGGTTCACTTTGGACCTTAGATCACCCATGTGGGCCCCACAGCACCCTGCAAGTAGGCCTGTAAACCTGCTTGGTTCTGAATTGGTGTTGCAATTGCTTATGCTGCTTGTCTTGTTTATTCAGGGAATTACTTGTTTGTTTTGGCTTAATGTAATTTGTTTCAGTATGTGTTTAGCTTATTTTCACCTTGGCCTCTAGCTTTAAGCTTATTTGGTATCTTATTGAACAATAAAAGTCCATTTTCACCTTAAAAAGCTAACTGATTGGAGTTATAGGTTTGCACAGGGCTTATTTGAGCTTTTCCAATAAGTTCCCTTCACAAAAGTTTAATCTTTTCAGTTGTTTAGAAGGTTTGTAAAAGAAAATTAAAGAAAAAACCAAATTTAAGTTTAGTGATATATAGCTTCTATTTAATAGAAGTTATTTTTTTTTTTCATTTTTCCTTTTTGCTTATTATTAAGCACTTTTGTATTTTCATATTTTCCTTAAGTTCCTGATAGGTTAAAGTATTTTTAGAAATTTTTCTAGACTTTTCTCTTTTCATTTGCTATTTTTAATAATTAATATTAGTTTCTTGCTAATTAATTAATATTAGATAATTAAATAGTATAAATAGTTTTTATTAAGTACCCCTATGTTTTTATATTTTTCCTAGGTTTTAAATGTCATAAAAAAATTTTAGAAAAAGTTTTAGGATTTTTACTATTCATCTGCTATTTTTCTTTAATTTAATTAGTTTAATTAGTATTTAAATCTTAATTAATTAATAATAAATAGAGAAAAAGTAGGAAAAATATATTTTTAGTTTTAAAATTACTTTTATATTATTTTAGAATTTTTAGAATTAAATTTTCATTTTTCTAGCTTAATTTCAAAATTAGTGTAATTTAAATATTATTAATTAGTAATTAAATAGTAATAAATTAATAGTAATTAATTAAATAGTGTAAAAATTATTTTTCTTTTTCTAAAAATTTTATTTTATCATTAGAATTGTAAAAATGTAATTTTCGTATCCGTATGTATTTTATTTCACAAAAACTCACGTTTTATTTCGTACGTCAACGTAAAGTTAAATCAAACGAACGCGTTTTTAGTCCTAGCTTACGTTTTTAGTATATCTGATCATCAGTAAATGTTAATATAGTGTTTCTAAGTTATTTTCATTCCTCATCTCATAGTGTAATCATTTACAACCCCTTTCTGTTCAAATTCATCCGATCACAAACCCGTTTGATAACCATCCACACCTCGTCGGGACATAACGACCCGGGGAAACACTATACTTCCGCGGAGCATAGGTCTAGGCTCTTTGACTTTATTGACCATTATTTGGTCAATATAAGTTGACGGTTTAGCACCAATCAAGCAGCATAATAGTGTGTTCAGGCACCTTTACTAGGCTTTAATTAGGTGAGCAATTGGACATTAGTGATAGGGATTTTAGTTATTTTTGAATCTCAGTAGTACTAGCTAATATTTGCCACACTCATTTTCTAGTTTAGAGCTTATTTAGACTGCTTATTTGTGCCTGCAAGTTGAAGGTTTACACACTGTTTGCTATAGTAACATAGGACATGCGGCTGAGCTTTCTGGCTTACGGGCAAGGTTTATTTGAGATTTTTGAGCTGCATTAAGTTTGTTTAGGTCCATTACACATTCCCTAAGCTTTTGGTGCGATTTTATGTAGAAGTGCTTATTCTAAGTGCTTATTCAAACTGCTTATTGTGTCCAAACTGCTTATTAGTGGGCTTATTTAAACTTTCTTATTTTTCCTAGTATTAGAATAATATTTTAGATTTTCCAGAATTTTTTCAAATTTTTTCTAGCTTAATTTATTATTTTTCTCATTAAATTTTAGTTTTTAATCAATTTTTAATACATTTTAATTACTAAAAAATCCAAAAAAATCTTAAAAAGCCTAGAAAAATCCAAAAATATTTTAGAAAATAGTTTTCAATTATTTTAGATTTTTAGAAATTAATTTTGCATTTTTCCCATTTATTTTCTATTTTTTATTAATTTTTAATTAGTTTAAATACTTTTAAATTCCTAAAAATTACATAAAAAGCCAAAAAAATTAGTTTTTAGTTTTAAAATTACTTTTTAGTTATTTTATAATTTTCAAAATTTATTTTTTCATTTTTCTCACCTTATTTGCATTTTCTTTTAATTTTTAATTAGTTAATTAGTTTTTAATTCATAGAAATTAAATAAAAAGCCATAAAAATATTTTTCTTTATCTTAAAATTCTTTTTAATAGTTTAAGATTTTTAGAAAATTGTTTCACATTTGTAGGATCGTTTTTAGTATAAAAGTCACGTTTTTATTTCGTACGTTACGTTTAAATTTTGCGTTTGCATTTTCGTTTTTACATTTTAGATACTTGTGCATATATAGGTTGTACTTTCTGCATAATTCATCATTTCTTTTCATAATTTGATTTTCACTATCACAAATTTTCACTATTCACTTTTCACGACACGTTTTTACGATTCGATAATTCGAAGCTCCATTCGAACCTTCGTTGGGAGAACGACCCGGGAAATACTTTCACCGGTATTTCTTCGGAAACACACACATATACTAAAATGACTAAATCAATTTTTGGCGCCGCTGCCGGGGACGGTTTGAAGTGAGTTTTGAATTTCGTTTTGAAAAATCATGTTTTGATAAGCCTTCCTCTATTTTGTATATATTTTCTATAAAAATATAAAAATTCAAAAATTCAAAACAGTTTTCCTAAAGTGTTTACAAAAATACCAAAAAAAATAATAAAGTTACAGCCTCGACTCTCCCATGGAAGGGAGGGCATTGTAAACCAAATAAGCCTTACAACATAAGAAAAACGTGAAATTAGTTGTTTATCAGATTACTTCAATTCTACAACCGATTAAGCGGGAAAATTCTTTTCTCTCGTTTCGTTGCTAGTAGTTTTGAAGGAAACGATTACGATTAACGTAACGTTTGAAAAAAGAAAATAAAATAAAATAAAAGTTTGTTTTTCAATAAATAATAAAAATTCAAAAATATTTTTCTTTTTCATATTTGATTTTCACTTTTATTTTGATTTGTTTTTATGATACGAAAAACCAAAAATAATCTTCTTATTCTCTTATCCGTATAATTCTTCTTCTCACACCCTTT
Source organism: Artemisia argyi (assembly GCA_030686995.1). Classification (NCBI taxonomy): domain Eukaryota; kingdom Viridiplantae; phylum Streptophyta; class Magnoliopsida; order Asterales; family Asteraceae; genus Artemisia; species Artemisia argyi. The sequence continues at coordinate 158,639,422 of CM060697.1, read as the reverse complement.
ATCTATTTAATTCTCATCTATGTCTTCGGTTTATCATCGTGGGAAGTTTTATAATATTCCAACCGTCGAAGATGATGGAAGCAAAAGCATGGAAGAATTGTTCTTGGAGGGGCATAAGCAGATTATAAAAGCGTTATTTTGTAAACATGGCATCGATTCTTCGAGTGGCAATCCCACTCCGTCTTTTGAATCTATCATCCCTGACTCTTCCCGTCCTTCTCTCGCACCGGTTGAGGAAAGCGACCCCATTTTGGAAGATGTTGGTATTTCTCTTAATGATTCTATTTCGACTGAGATTGTTGAAGATAAGCCGTCGGATCCTTTGGAGCTCGAGCTCAAGGAATCTTTACCCAATTTTGTGAAACATGATACGGCTGAGGAGTGTGAGTTACCTCCTCTTGACAATCCAAATGATCGTGTTGAGATGTTCTCCGATTCCGATGATGACGATTCTATATCTTGTGGAGAAATCGAATATGTTGATGAAATACCTTCTGAGCTCGTCAGCTTAGAAGAAGAAAATGATGAAGAAGTTGAGACTGAAATTCAAGATGAAACTCTTCGTGAGAAATTATCCAAAGTTTATCTTTTCATTTCTAAGATCGAGGCGTTGAAAAATCCTCCGATTTCATTTCCTATCCCCGTTATGGATAGTGATTTCTTACCCGAGCTTGAAATTTTTCGATCTGAAGAGACGAGTAGTGGCAATCCCATTATTCATGCTGATATCTCTCTTCCGGATTATGAGTGTTTTAATTTTGAGATTGATTCTGTGCTTATTTCCGATAATCCGTCACGTGACCCTGATGCGTGGGAATTGCACCAGGCTTTACCTCTCGAGGGATCTCGAGAAGCTTACAACCCCCACCAGGCAGTGTACCTGATCGTTGTAGTATAGTATAGTGACAAGTACCGGGGGATTGATCGTTCAACTCAGGAATAGTGTCGTTAGGATTGAAATTAATCTAACTAGGTCTAAAGGTGAAGGATGATTCTTTTTATGTTTTTATATTTTATGAAAAACAGGTAAAAATCTCGGGTATCGGAAGGAGGGGCGGAATTAGTTGTTAATCAACTAACCCAAAAGCTACTAATTAAACTAATAAACAAGAAAAGTAAACTAAGGTTCTACAAGGGATGTGAAGCATGTCTACCTATGATATGTTACTCCTTGCTAGCTATCCAATTCTACCTATTGAATTGTCATACCTTGCTTTAATTGACGGGTTGTATTCCTTAATACCATTCATGGGGTGGCGTACTTACTTCCCCAATCCTATATGCTCCTACTTCACTCCTATGTCGAGCCGGCTAAGAAGCTCCTAACATGGGATCACTAGAATTCGCTCATGCGTTAAATACAACCATAAAAACCTAGTACACATCGGTTCATGTTTCTTAAGACGTTCACGCATGTTACCCTATGGAAGTCTGCCAGTTTTCTTAAGCCTAACATTGAATACAATCAACCAAACAAGAGACAATAGGAATCAAGAATTATAAGCTAAACCAATTAGATCTATCGAAGTGTCACGCCCTAATTGATGAAGATAGACACAAACATCAACAAAGAATCAATAAGATCTAATCAATTATATACAAGTTTCACATAAACATAAGTAGACACAAGGTAAATTAACAAAACATAATCAAAGAAGGACAATCAACAATAATAATGAAAGACATAGTTGAGAAAGATTCATCAAACCAATACATGATATTTATGGAGTGATTGAAACCCTCTAAGTTGCTAGAAAAACACCTACCTAAACCCAGGAATCGACCTTAGGGTTTAGGGCTTACAAAAAGTGAAGTTATGATGTTATATTTATAGGCTAATTTTCTGTCGGCCCATTTTGACGGCGTCAGCCCGTACACATGACGGCGTCATGGTCATTTTTTCACCAAATTGTATATCTCTTCGTCCTCTTCGCGTGGGCTTTTGAATCACCTAAATCCGAGTTCGTATGCAAAAGTTATGACCAAAAAAATATCAACTACTCCGCGCGCAAGTTTTGACAAGTTAACACGTGACAGCCTTGGGTGACGTCGTCACGTTTCTTCTGGATCGTCACCACTTTTATTCTTGACGGCGTCATCAAAATGCTCTTGACGCCGTCAGGTACTGTTCCCAGCAAGGAAAATTAAGACTTTGCCGTTTTCTTCACTTTATGCTCCAAAAACGTCCAAAATGCTTCCTTTTCCAGAATTCACTCCAAAAGTACCTAAAATCACAAAAGGAACGATTTAGGGCAATATTTGATCAAATAAATTCAATTCCGGGCTTAAATGACCCCCTAAAAACTGTTCATTTTTCGCCTTATCAGACCCTCTTTTAGAGGATGCCGATCTATTTCTTGCTGCGGATGACTTGATACCACCGGGTATTGAGAATGACGAGAATGACGTTCAAAGAAATATTCGTTCCAATTTACCATTTTCTCATCCACCGGCGAAACCACCCGATGTAGATTGTGAATCTGATACGGATAAAGATATTTTTGGAGAGGTGGACGAGATTTCTGAACAAGATGTTCCGGTGCTTGATATTTTACCTACCCAACCCACCCATGATTATGATGATGTTTATGCTTTTACCATCCGTGTGTTTCACCTTTTCTTCACTTATCCCATCATTTCTCTATCTTTCCACTCCACCGAGAGTGTAGATACCGTTTTTGACCCCGGCATCTCCATCTTTTGTGTCGGGTGTCCATTCCATTTGCTCTCCCCAAGGACGAATTAATTCAGGGATCGAGTCAAGCTCATGTGACTTGGTAATAAAAAACAAGCGCTTCGTGGCAGGCACCCCATGCTTATCCTTTCATCTTCTTAAATTTCTTATTTCTTATTAACGTGACGTGAGGAGGGCTACCTCTTCCATTTTCTCGTGTTTTGTGCTTGTTGTTGCTTATGTCCAGGATTTGCCGGAAGTTTGAAGACTCTCGTGCTCGTTGTTTTGTCTTCACTCGAGTTTCATCATTCGTTGCTTATCCAAATATCCTAATTTCATCGACTAACATTTATCTTTTGGCATAATTAATAAATGGCCTTAGATTTATGTAGGATGACCCTTACCTTTTAAACATTGAGGACAATGTTTTGTTTTAGTCTTGGGGGGGTGATCTTTCGATCTGATTTTTCCCTTGCACCATGTCGTGTACTCTCGCAACTCCGTTTTTCCTGAAAAATGAAAATTTTGAAAATTTTCAAAAATTTTGAAGAAAAATGAAAGAAAAAGTCATGAAAAAGCACAAAAAAATGTGAAAAAGTTGAAAATTTTGTGCAAAAATATAATAATTTTGACACCTTGTTGACTTTCTTGCTGGCGAGAGTAGGAATACATATTTTGACTTGACCGGGCGTGTTGAGCCCTAGCTTGTTCCCTTAACCAATGATAATCATATAAGCTTGTGCTAGTCTTGTACACCAAGAGCTATAAAATGCGAATTCTTTCTTAAGAATCTGCAAGTTCCCGTATTTGACTTTATACATGCGCAGCTTAAAAGCTTTCGCTAGTCTTTTACATAAGGAGCTAGAAATCACGAATTCTTCTTCTAGAATTTGCAAGTTTCCGTATCTGACTTTATATATGCGTGGCTGATTATCGGCTAAGTATTCGCGGGTTTCAATACTTGGAATCTTAAATACGAAGAGCGAGAAATGATAGAGCTTATTTAGAAGTTAGATGCTAAACGTGGAGTAGTTGGTTCTCCTTAGAGCTCATGAAAGATACTTGTGACTTTTTGCTCCCATTAGATTGCACACCGATATATAATAGATGTTCTAGGTTAATTAGAGGTATTTAGGCTTGGATACTATTTAGTTATTTATTTTCTTAAGAGAATCTTTGCTTTAGAAGTTGGGTACATATCAAGGAACATCAAAAATAAGAGCAAAAAGTGAAAAATCAAAAGTCAAAAGTTGATTATGTATGTGGTTTTGGAGCTACCCGATAAGCTTCCATTGATGTATGAGAAAAAAGTCAAGAAAGAAAAAAGTGAAAAATATGAGAAAGTATGAAGAAAGTGAAAAAAGTGAAAAATGAAAAAAGTAAAAGTTGAAAGTTATGATGAATAAGAGTTTGAATGTAAAATAAGTTTTTGGCGCGTGAGGTGCATGTGAATGATAACGAATTGGACACATGAGGTGCACGTGTAGTACTCCGCAACTTATATTTATGATATTGTATGTACCAAAATTCCTTGATGTGGACCGAATTTTTATTGCAGTGGTTCTTAAGAGAAAATGGAAAACTACTTATCGTTTAAACTTAGGTGTCACTATCGGATTAAAAAGTATTGAAACGAGAAAATATGAAGCAATTCATTTCTCAACAAAAATAAAATATTGAGATACAAAAACCTAGGAAATGGGAGTAAGGAGTTTCCACAAGTAACTATTATGAGTAGTGTTAGCATCTAATTTGTAGATAAGATGTGATCTCGTTTGTACGCTTAGTTTGGGAGCTTGTGAAAAATCAAGGATGACGATTTTTATCCTTCTGGTCACTTCTTAAATAGAAGTGTTTCTACTCGTTGACCCTAACAATTATTGCAAAATAATGAAAGTTCAAGAAATCGTCACAAGTATTAAGTATGAAAAGTATAAAAATAGAAGTGAAAGTGGAATAAAGGAAAATTTTTGGAAAACGGAGCATTTGCGGGAATAAATGATTTTATAGCTTCTTTTGAACCTCCTTGCTACTTTACAAAGTCAGTAGGAAGAGTTATGAAATTATTTATCCCAAAAGCGTGAATTGATCACATTGCGTGAGGACACGACAATACTTTAGTCTGGGGATTTTGGTGTGTATTAATTTACACACCTTTTCTTTACCAAATACCGGACCAAAAAGACCAAAAACTAACTAATTATGCCAAATATGTTGTGTTTTTGTGTTTGTGTATATGCAGGTACGGATATCGTAGAAAAGGACAAAAATCATGGTTAAACGGCAAACACGGGCACGAGAATGGAAAGAGCCTGAAAAGCCATAGCCGGGGAAAGAATTTTCCAAAGTGGATCATATCTATGCTCAAGTTGTCATAATTGTTGACATAAATTAATAATGTCTAAAAACATTGTTAACATATTAACAATGTCTCTATGTTTTGATAATTACAAAGCATAAAATCATTAATCTAAAACTTATGATGTAAATAAGTTTTTAGTGCTTAACATTTGTCTTTACATCCAAATCACTTAAGGTATGAATAAACAAAGTGTTTATTGCATTCTATGATCAAAGGAACAATTTTCTTAAACACTAGACTTTTTATAAAATGTCACAAAACATTTTATACCTTTTACAAAACATTTTTGGAATTAAAGGAATATGCTTAATTCATTATAAATATATGAATTCAAATTTCCAACCAAAAATGGCAAATCTAATCCAGAAAAACCTTCCTCACAAAAAGACAAATAAACCCAATGTTCTGGAGGGGCGGCCCCCTTAATTCCCTAGGCGGCCCCCTTAATTATTAAGGGGACCGGCCCCTAATTAAGGGGACCGGCCACGCTCCAGAACAGTATTTTTTCTCCCTATAAATACTGGTTCATCCCACAGAATTTTCTCACCTTTTGCACTTCAAAACTTTCTGATCCAGATCTAATTCTCTATTCTCTCATCCTTTGATCAAAAGTGTATATATATTCTTTGTTTCAAAGTGATCCAATTTCCATCCTCTCAAGTGCAAGAGAAGAATACTTCTATCTTCCTAGACAAGAAGTATTACAACTTGTTGTGATCTCCACATCAAAGTTGTTGGTGTAACATCAAGATTATTTACATATTCTTTGTGAAGATTGTTGTGAATACTTGCTTGTAGATAGTTGTGTTAGATATAGATTGTGTGATTAGTTGATAGCTTGGTGTGAAGAAGAAAAGCTAGGAAATCTATTGGTGTGAAGAAGCTAGGTGTGAAGTAGATTGATTTGAAGAAGGTGTGTAGAAGGTGTGACTTAGGTGTGAAGGTGTTGTGGTGTGATTATTGGTGTGTAGATTGGTGTGTAAATTGGTGTGTAGATTGGTGTGAATATTGGTGTGTAAATTGGTGTGTAAGGTTTTCTCCACCATAAGGGAGCTTGTTGATATAGTGAAGAAAACTCTCGAGTTAGGTGCTCGGGGAGTGGAGTAGGGCAAGGAAGGTGTCCTTGTAGCCGAACCACTATAAATCTCTTGTCTCGCGGTTCGATCTTTCCATCTCTTACTTATTATTGTTACTTATCATTATTATATATTTCGTATTGATACTTGTTTATATTGTGCAAGACTTGAGATCACATATTATCGAATCTAAGTTTTAAAACACTAAAACTATTTTTACAACTAATTAAAAAGACGTAAAACTATTCAACCCCCCTTCTAGTTTTCCACAATTGGTACCAGAGCCACGTCTAGCAAGTTTTTTAAAATATATTGTATTTTAAAACTTGTAACGATCTATGGAATCTGAAAAATATTTAGAAGGGCAATCTATGCAAAGACCACCACTATTTGAAAGTGATGGATTTTTATATTGGAAAAATCGATTCGAAACTTATGTGAAATCAAAGGATCTAGATCTTTGGCATGTTATTACTAATGGTGATTTTTTACCTACTCAAAATAATCCCGAAACAAATAAAGATGAAATAGTACCTTTTGAAAAATAAAATGATAATTTAAAAAGAAGACTTTCTAAAAACAATGAAGCAAAAATGGTTATTTACAATGCGTTACCACGTAAAGAATACGAAAGGATCTTTATGTGTGAAACCGCAAAAGAAATTTGGAATTCTTTACTAATAACTCACCAAGGTAATAGTCAAGTCAAGGATAACAAAATAGATCTACTTATGCAACAATATGAGCAATTTATGATTCCGGAAGAGGAATCAATTGATAATGCTTTTGCTAGGTTTAACACTATTATCACAAGTCTAAAAGCACTTGATGAGAATTTTTCTAGTAAGAATTTTGTCAGGAAATTTCTTAGGGCTCTTCATCCAAAATGGCGAGCTAAAGTCACGGCTATTGAAGAATCAAAGAATTTGTCAACTCTACAACTTGACGAATTGATCGGTAACTTAAAGGTCTACGAAGAAATAATAAAGAAAGACTCCGAGATGGTCAAAGGAAAAAGGGAGCAAAGCAAATCAATTGCATTGAAAGCTAAAAAGGACTCTAGTGACGAAGAATGCTCAACCTCCAAAAGTGACGATGAAGAGTATGCTATGGCAGTACGAGACTTCAAGAAATTCTTCAAAAGACGAGGAAGATACATTAGGCAACCATATAATGAAAGGAAGTGTTTTAAATGTGGCAATCCAAATCATCTCATCGGAAAGTGTCCAATGATGTCAAGAGATCAAAATCAAAAGGCGTTTATTGGAGGTGCTTGGAGTGATAGCGATGAGGACAAGAAAGAAACCACAAATGAAGAAAAGTGTCTTTTGGCTAAGACATCAAGCGAGGTACGTCCCGAAACCGAATACTTTAGTGACGAAAATTTATCATTAGATGAAAAAGACCTAGATAGTGAATATAATAGGTTATGCAAATTAGGTCAAAAGGTTATAGCTAAAAATAAGTCACTAAAACATATTAATAATCAATTAGAAAATGAAGTACTCGAATTAAAAATTAAATTACAACATTTGGAAAAAGGAAAAGAAGTTTTTGTAAAATGTAAAACTTGCTTAGAGGTTAAAAATGAAAACGAAAAACTTAAAGATGAAATTTTCAAACTTGACAGGTTTAAAAATAGTAATAACCCACTTAAGAAAATACTAAGTGCTCAAGAAACTTCGGGAGATAAAACCGGTCTAGGATTAACTTCAACTAATGTTTCAACTAGTGAAAATAAAAGTATAAAGTTTGAATGTGAATCTAGTAAACAAAAATCATTAGAATCAAATCCTAAGTATATACTTACAAAAGATAGAAAAATACCCATGGCGAATGATGAAAAAGTAAAAACTTTTTATAAACCATCCTTAAAGACCGAAGTAGAATCCTCTAAACCTAAATTTAGATCTAAAACTCCACCACCAAGAAAACCTAAAAATCATCATCCAAGATCTAAAACATCTCAACCTAGAAGAAATCTAAATAGACAATATTACAATAACACTAGAAATCAAATGTGGAATTATCAACCAAGTTACAATCCTTGGGAAATATTACCACCATACATGCATCCTTGCCAAATGTTAAATATGTTTGGACCAAACAACTTTGGACCAATGAGACAATGGGGACCAAGTGGCTAAATTGTCAATCTTGGAAGAAGTTGGAATATCATCTACAAATGACTTCTATAAGTCAACATGGTCACTTGAAGTGCTTGAAGATATTCCATTGAAGACTAAAAGGTACACGTTTCTTTTAAGTTCATCACTATAATTTGCATGCTTAGATAAATGATTAGTTAGATTAATGCTTAGTACATAATTGATTATATTCTTATAACCTAGAAACATCATTGGTTGACTTTCCTAGGAATAAGATAAAATTGTTCATTGCCGAACAAAATAGAAAATGGAAATCTTCTATATCCACTATTAGGAAACTCATGGTGATGAAGTGAAATGAGTTAAGTGGATCAATCGTCAATATAGAAGTAGGATTAGATCCCTCGCGTAAGAAAACTATGGATGAAACAAGCTCTCGTAGTCTATGGCATTAAGTCAGATAAGCGTGCGAAAACAAAGGAACTATAGATGTTAGGTTACACCCCATTCAACACTCTCGTATCTAACATATAAATTATCGTCTTCATTTCCTTTAGGATCATAGGATATGTAGAAACGATAGCATGAGATAATAATAGGCTTAACCAATCCTCTTGAGCATGAGATCTTTAATAAACATTTTTTAAAATATTTGATTTATGATATTTGTTGTCAAAAATCTAATATCTCTAAAAATATGCAAAAACCTCACATCTTGGAAAATAGTCTTTCAAATAACTATCCCACTTTTAAATAACATGTTTTCACTATCAATATCCAAAATTTTGTTTTGATCAAAACTAAAGATTGGGAAAATATTCTTTACCGTTCATTCACACATTTTGAAGTAAAAACCCAATTTATTTTATTCAAATAACTCTCACATCCAAGTGAAAACGTACTTTCAAACATTGTTGAATAATGCTAAAAACGTCTCTTTTAAAATCATGCATGGTGATCTCATATTTGTCATCTATATTTATATAAATGACACTTATAAGTGAACTAAATCAAATCAAGAGGACCATGGTTTGTTCATTAAGACTTTGTTTGTAACAAGTCTAGAAATACATGCTATCATAACTACCCACTTATTGCACACTGATACACATTAGGATTAATCCTCATTGTTATGTAGTTATGAAATACTTGATGTTGCTTATTGTTTCCTAGCACTTATATTTTACTTGCTTGATGAGTATGTTTGCATGCTAGATGAAATTGCTTGTTTACTTAATCTCTTTGGTTAACATGCTTTGGCTACATAATTGCCTACATAATTAGTATATGCTTGATTGCCTCAAAGAGTTGGACTTGTTTGAAACCAAAAACACAACCTTTCTGCAATTCACTACCAAAAACCCTTTTCTGGCAATCTGGGAATCACCAGATGGGCGGCCCCCTTAAATCATAAGGCGGCCCCCTTAATTATTAAGGGGACCGGCCTCCAATTAAGGGGACCGGCCATCTGATGGTCGAAGGTGTTGTTTCCCTTTTCTATTTTTTTAGCCCATTTCATCCTACACTTCCCAAAATTCACAAACCTATTTTATCCTAAACCTTCCATCAATGTTTATCCATCCTTGATCCCACCAATCCTACATTATAAACACTCTCATTCCTCTCAATCTCCACTCATCTCATCATTTCCTCTCCCATCAAACCAAAACCACCAAGAAACTTGTTTGGAGAAGAAAGCCTAACTTCCTTTAAAATTCCGTCAAATCAAATGACGTTGTCAAACATTCAACACCAAATTCCTCCTATGTTTTCAAACATTACTTACCTAACACCTCACTTTCCTTCTCACCAACATTACATATCAAAAACCTTTACTCACCCATATCCTTCTACATTACACTTAAACCTCATAATCTTTTCACAACTCAAGCGATGTTGTTCATAATCAACCAACACCTAAACCTCACTCTCACACAAATGATCCATTTAACAACAAATCATCCATTCGTGCTTCGACTAATGCTTCTTCTTATGATGAGCATGCACAATCCCAAAACAATAATCCCAACCTCATTACCAACACTTTACATGTTGCTCATTCAACAAAAACACCATCCACTCATGAAGGATCTCTTCCACCCATATCATGCTTTCATGATTATCCAAGCTCAAACATGTCTCCACCACCAAGAGTATCACCACCACATCCTACAACTTCACATGCCATTCCTATGTTGCATGTTCAAACCATCACCCAATACAACTATCATGCTCCACCACCATCACCTTCCTCCGAACACTTGAAGTTCGTTGAGGAGCTAAAAGAAGCCCATGACCTTAGTGCTCTTTTAGCCTTACATCTTGCTCAACGCAATTTGAATCCACCTTCATCTAGATCACCCTCATCACCACACAACATAAATCAACTTGAGAAGCATGTCAACAATTGACCTTGTTGCATCTTTCTCCTAAAAACCATTGCATTCAATGAACACTTGGATTGAATATCTTCTCACTAGATCACATCCAATACCCTCACTTGAACAACATCCAAAACCTCAATCAACCTCTTCCGCTACAAACTCTCCACCACCAAACTATCCAACATTCATGACCCGAACATATACCTCCATTAATCCAACAACCTCCATTAATCCAACAACCTTATCCTAACTCAACCATCCTCATTCCAAACACTCCATCATCAACCATCTAAGCATACCATATGCTTATGATTTTCACTTTCAAATACGAGTCAACCAACCTTTTGTTACAAGCAAGTCCGATGGCTCTCTTTGGCAAATTAGGATCTTTTAACATAATCACATTGAATTAATTGTTATGTATCCTTAATATTTGTTTACTATGCTTGTTATTTGTATATTGCATATTCTTCTATATATGCTTGTGCTTCTAATATTTTTCTTGCGAGCATTCCATATCTCGATCCCTTGGTGCCATCGAACAAGGGGGAGCACACATCAAGGGGGAGATTTTATCCCGTCTAACTTCATTTACGAAGCTAGTCGGCATAACCTTTTTGATTTTACAAAAAGGGGGAGATGTGAATGTTAAACTTTAATACTTGTCTAAAAATTAATTTTTAGGTTTAAAGAGTTTAAGGTTTTGTAATCATCAAAAAGGGGGAGATTGTTGACATAAATTAATAATGTCTAAAAACATTGTTAACATATTAACAATGTCTCTATGTTTTGATAATTACAAAGCATAAACTCCTTAATCTAAAACTTATGATGTAAATAAGTTTTTAGTGCTTAACATTTGTCTTTACATCCAAATCACTTAAGGTATGAATAAACAAAGTGTTTATTGCATTCTATGATCAAAGGAACAATTTTCTTAAACACTAGACTTTTTTATAAAATGTCACAAAACATTTTATACCTTTTACAAAACATTTTTGGAATTAAAGGAATATGTTTAATTCATTATAAATATATGAATTCAAATTTCCAACCAAAAATGGCAAATCTAATCCAGAAAAACCTTCCCCACAAAAAGACAAATAAACCCAACGTTCTGGAGGGGCGGCCCCCTTAATTCCCTAGGCGTCCCCCTTAATTATTAAGGGGACCGGCCCCTAATTAAGGGGACCGGCCACGCTCCAGAACAGTATTTTTTCTCCCTATAAATACTGGTTCATCCCACAGAATTTTCTCACCTTTTGCACTTCAAAACTTTCTGATCCAGATCTAATTCTCTATTCTCTCATCCTTTGATCATAAGTGTATATATATTCTTTGTTTCAAAGTGATCCAATTTTCATCCTCTCAAGTGCAAGAGAAGAATACTTCTATCTTCCTAGACAAGAAGTATTACAACTTGTTGTGATCTCCACATCAAAGTTGTTGGTGTAACATCAAGATTATTTACATATTCTTTGTGAAGATTGTTGTGAATACTTGCTTGTAGATAGTTGTGTTAGATATAGATTGTGTGATTAGTTGATAGCTTGGTGTGAAGAAGAAAAGCTAGGAAATCTATTGGTGTGAAGAAGCTAGGTGTGAAGTAGATTGATTTGAAGAAGGTGTGTAGAAGGTGTGACTTAGGTGTGAAGGTGTTGTGGTGTGATTATTGGTGTGTAGATTGGTGTGAATATTGGTGTGTAAATTGGTGTGTAAGGTTTTCTCCGCCATAAGGGAGCTTGTTGATATAGTGAAGAAAACTCTCGAGTTAGGTGCTCGGGGAGTGGAGTAGGGCAAGGAAGGTGTCCTTGTAGCCGAACCACTATAAATCTCTTGTCTCGCGGTTCGATCTTTCCATCTCTTACTTATTATTGTTACTTATCATTATTATATATATTTCGTATTGATACTTGTTTATATTGGGCAAGACTTGAGATCACATATTATCGAATCTAAGTTTTAAAACACTAAAACTATTTTTACAACTAATTAAAAAGACGTAAAACTATTCAACCCCCCTTCTAGTTTACCACAATAATAAATCCTTGAAAGATACTTTACAAGTTTGGCAGAAGTGGTCCCTTGAATTTTCAAAATTACAATTAAGGTCCTTGACATATTATTGCTAAAATCCTAAAATCCTTAACAAAACAAATCCAGTCATAAGAAAAGTCCACAATGAATAACAACCCAATCCCATACGTAAGCCCAATCCAACATCCTTACCCTGTCCATTTTATTAACCCGAATCCACCAAAGTCCCAACCCGGTCAACCATTTACCATGGTCAAATAAATAATAAAAACGTATTACCTGCCCCATATTTAGACCGTACACCCTTACCCCCAATTCAAACAGTAAAACATGAACCCTTTCACGTCCGATTTTGAGGGGGGGAGATACTATCCCAATTTTTAAATTAGCAATTCCAAAATTTACCACAATTAAGGGTATTTATGGCAATATACTCGCACTTCTAGAAGCCTTCTGACAAGACTGACACATGGAATGACACCTTGGCTGTTTGAAGCTTCCTGATTGGTTGGGACAGCTCACAAATCTAATCCAACGGCCGTGAACGATGCAAATGATTGATATGATGATCTAAGGGCTCAGAAACGCTTAGAAGAAGCACACATTCACGAGGATCGCCAGCTTGGAATTTTAGACCTTCTCTCTCTCAAGGCTATATAAGCACTCCTCACCTCTCAATTTGAAGATGTTAGATTTTTAGGTTAGCTAGGAGTAGGAGTATGAGTAGTTTTGTAGAATTAGCTTTGTTTACGTTTTTTATCAGCTTATTGTAGCTTATCAAACTTTCTTATTGTAATCATTCAGAGTTTTTAATGAGATTTTTAATTTGCACTTTATTTCTTTGTCATTTAATTTTTCAGCAAACTATTATTCTCAATCTGATTAAAGTTTTTGATTACTATTTTCATAAGCCCATTTAAGCTTTTCAATAGCTTGTAGTGAAATTTATTACTTAGTTTCTACTTCAAATTAGTTAACTAGTGATGGTCAACGAAAGTCAACAGATCAGAATCATGGAGTAATGGAGTTGTTTCTGTGGTATTGAAGGGTCATGAGTTGTTAATTGCAGCCTATTAAAGATAGGCTTTTGTTCAAATGAATCCCTTGTTCAGCTAGGGTGTTCCTAGTAAGTGTTCTCATTTAATTCTAGTATAATTTTTCATTATTTCTGAGTAAAGTAGTGTAGACCTTAGGTGATTGCTTGTTTACTATTGCACCTTGCTTATGTTGTTTTTTTTTACAGCTTAATTGATCCTTTGTAACAGTTTTATTAGTTTGCTTATCATAGTTTTAAGTATGGAGTAGTTTACTGCTATGATTTAGTATTATTTGCATTATGAGTTCTCGTTTTTCTCAGTGCTTGGTTCCTGTTTTATTAGCTTCTGCAGTAAGTACTTAATCCGTTCTAGGCTTAAAATCAGTAGGTATAGTTTTAAAATTACAACTTGTAGTGTTATCCTAGGTTTTAAGGACTGCTTGGATTTACTTGTTCCTGCTGTTATAGTTGTTAGTTTGTTGTGGTTTCTGCATTATCAGATCACACTTAGTTAGTTTAGGATAATGGAAGCATAAAATCAGTAGGTATTAAGAGAAAAGTCAAAATAGCTTTATAATTCCATATCTGTTAGTGCTTTTGTGTTCTGATGTTGTTGAATTTGTTGAAATGGTCCATTTAATGTTTGTAATTGAGAATTTATGGCTTAAACATGTTCAATGATCACCTAGTAACAGAATTTAGGCATTGAAATCCGGATTAGTCAAAGATGGTTTGAAATCAAAAAGTCAGCTTCATAAATTAGTAGCAGCATAATAGTGTGTTCAGGCACCTTTACTAGGCTTTAATTAGGTGAGAAATTGGACATTAGTGAGGGATTTTAGTTATTTTTAAATCTCAGTAGTACTAGCTAATATTTGCCCCATTCATTTTCTAGTTTAGAGCTTATTTAGACTGCTTATTTGTGCCTGCAAGTTGAAGGTTTACACACTGTTTGCTATAGTAACATAGGACATGCGGATGAGCTTTCTGGCTTACGGGCAAGGTTTATTTGAGATTTTTGAGCTGTATTAAGTTTTTTTAGGTCCATTACACATTCCTTAAGCTTTTGGTGCGATTTTATGTAGAAGTGCTTATTCAAACTGCTTATTGTGTCCAAACTGCTTATTAGTGGGCTTATTTAAACTTTCTTATTTTTCCTAGTATTAGAATAATATTTTAGATTTTCCAGAATTCTTTCAAATTTTTTCTAGCTTAATTTTGTATTTTTCTCATTAAATTATAGTTTTTAATCAATTTTTAATACATTTTAATTACTAAAAAATCCAAAAAAATCAGAAAAAGCCTAAAAAAATCCAAAAATATTTTAGAAAATAGTTTTCAATTATTTTAGATTTTTAGAAATTAATTTTGCATTTTTCCCATTTATTTTCTATTTTTTATTAATTTTTAATTAGTTTAAATACTTTTAAATTCCTAAAAATTACATAAAAAGCTAAAAAAAAATTAGTTTTTAGTTTTAAAATTACTTTTTAGTTATTTTATAATTTTCAAAATTTATTTTTTCATTTTTCTCACCTTATTTGCATTTTCTTTTAATTTTTAATTAGTTAATTAGTTTTTAATTCATAGAAATTAAATAAAAAGCCATAAAAATATTTTTCTTTATCTTAAAATTCTTTTTAATAGTTTAAGATTTTTAGAAAATTGTTTCACATTTGTAGGATCGTTTTTAGTATAAAAGTCACGTTTTTATTTCGTACGTTACGTTTTAATTTTGCGTTTGCATTTCCGTTTTTACATTTTAGATACTTGTGCATATATAGTTTGTACTTTCTACATAATTCATCATTTCTTTTCATAATTTGATTTTCACCATCACAAATTTTCACTATTCACTTTTCGTGACACGTTGTTACGATTCGATAATTCGAAGCTCCATTCAATCTTCGTTGGGAGAACGACCCGGGAAATACTTTCACCGGTATTTCTTCGGAAACACACACATATACTATAACGACTAAATCATATTACTATTAGGTGCAGACTTGTTACTGCTATCTGTACTATCTCCCTTATCATCATAGGGTTCATCAGACTTAAGGCTGTTATGGCTGCTATCACTATTTTTATCAAAAAATATTAAGTTATTTAAATCATTTTCTTCAAACACAAAATCTTTAGTAATAACTATTTTTAAAAGGGAATACAATTTCATAAAACTTAACATCTCTTGAAAAAATAAATTTCTTCTGATCAAGATTGAACAACTTATAACCTTTTTTATCAAAAGCATAACCAACAAAAACACATTTATCAGATCTAGCACCAAACCTATCAGACTCATTTAAAACACTTGAAAAACAAAAGCAGCCAAAACACCTTAAATGTAGGAGACTAGATTTAGACTTACACACCAACTCATAAGAACTTTTATCAGATAACATAGTAGTAGTAAACCTGTTGATTAAGTATGTAGTGGTTAGAATAGATTCATTCAACATGTTCAATGGTGAGCCCCCCTGAAACATGAGGGCTCTAGCACTATTTAACAAGTTTCTAAATTTTCTTTCAGCTACACAATTCTGCTGGGGTGTATGAACAGAAGTAGATTGATGCAAAATACCATTGCAAACAAGAAAACTATCAAACTTTTTTGTTTATAAATTATGTACCATTATCACTTCTAAAAATCTTTATAGTTTTTTCAAATTGATTTTTAATCAAATTATAGAAACCAACCATGTGATCATAAACCTCACTTTTACTTTTCATCAAAAACACCCAAACAGCTGGTGTAGTCATCAACAACAGTAAGAAAGAACCTAAACCCATCTCTATTGGTCACCTTATAAGGTCCCCAAACATCTAAATGAATAACATCACCTAGATTTTTAGCTTTATGTTCAGTTAAAGGGAATGGTTCTCTAGTCTGCTTAGCTTTATGACATATTTCACATAGTCCATAACCAGTATGTTTAAGGTCCTTAATTTTATCTTTAAAAACAATGAGAACTTGGTCTGAGGGATGACCAAGTCTGTTATGTCAAATATAATTTGACAAAAAACAAGTTTTTATGCTATTGTTATTCCCTCTCTTACATTCATCAAAAAAATAAATGCCTCCTCTTTAAGTGAACAATAGTAAGAAAGAACCTAAACCCGTCCCTACTGGTCACCTTATAAGGTCCCCAAACATCTAAATGAATAAGATCACCTAGATAGCTTTATGTTCACTTAAAGGGAATGGTTCTTTAGTCTGCTTAGCTTTATGACAGATTTCACATGGTCAGAACTAGTATGTTTAAGGTCCTTAATTTTATCTTTTAAAACAGTGAGAACTTGGTCTGAGGGATGACCAAGTCTGTTATGCCAAATATAATTTGACAAAAATAAAAAACAAGTTTTTATGTTAATGTTATTCACTCTCTTATCTTCATCAAAAAAATAAAGGCCTCCTCTTTCACTACCAGTCCACATCAGGAACCTTTGAGTTAAATCCAGAATTTTACACATTCTTATCATTAAAACTCACCACAACTTTATTATCTCTTGACGGCTTATGAACATACAACAAGCTAACATGGTATCCAAGAACTACCAACACATCTTTTATTATTAAATCATTTCCCAGATTATAACTTCCAATTTGTTTTACTTTTGCAACAGTCCCATTGGGATGTGCAACAGTTAAGTTTATATGATAAACATCCATCAAATCAAAAAGAAGTGTAGCACAAAAGGTGGTATGTTGACTAGCTCCTAAATCAATGATCCATCCAGCATAAATACTATATGTACTTATATCATAATTAAAGTTAAAAAAAATCTGTAACTAAAGAAACTAATGACACAATTAGAAGTCACAACAGTACCTACAACACTAGCATGAGCTTTGCTAGCATCACCTGTACCACTAAGTAAAGTCATTAATCTCTGATATTAATGACTATTAAGAGTATGAGTGGTACCCTTACTGTGATCAGATTTATTATCAACACCAGACACATTATTTGCATTATTTTGATTTATGTTTCCCTTTTTATCAAAACCAGGTGGATAACCCACCAACTCAAAACATCTGTCAATAGTATGACCAGTCATATTACAGTGCTTGCAGATTAGGTTTGACACCCTCCCAAGCCTCCTAGAACTGTTATTATTAGGGTTGTTCCTATTAGGAGTCCAACTACTACTACTGGGCCTTGTTGCAAAGGCAGAGGGTCCAAATTTAATGCTCTTAGTAGAATTATGACTGTTCTTGTGAGACTCATCTCTAGACAAGGTGGCAAAAGCAGACTTAACATCGGGCAAAGGATCAGTGGTAAGAATTAAACTCCTAACAAAACCAAACATATCATCAAGCCCTATTAGAAATTTCATTAGCCTAAGAAGGTCTGAATGTTGTTTCAGTTTTGGGGCAGTATCACAAGAATATCTAGGCAGATCAACAAGTGAGTCAAACTGCCTCCACAAAGCATTAAACTCATGATAGTACTCAGACAAAGACATACCAGACTGAGTCAAAGTATAGATTTTATGATGCAAGTTACAAATCATAGAACCATCTTGTTTATTATAGGTCTCTTCCAACTCATCCCAAACATGATTATCATTTTTAGAAAAATTTTACCCTTATAAAGATCTTGTGATATGCAGCCTAAAATCCAAGACAATACAACAGAGTTACACCTATCCCATGGATCTTGATAATCAACATCATTCCCATCTCTAATAGACTTTCTAGTTATAAAACCAAGTTTGTTTCTAGTATGTAAGGCCAACTGCACAGCAGCAGACCAGGCCTTATAGTTCTCAGTACCTTCAATTTTGAAGGCAATCAACTGAGTACCAATGTCTTGTGGGAGTAAATACAGAGGTTCATATATGTCCAATTTTAATTCACTAATACTTCCTAAGCCTTTTCTAATTTTAATCTTTTTTTATTCAGCCATTTTAATAGCTTAAAAAATAGAACAACAAGAAAAACAATAAACATATACACCTTATCACTCTTTCAGTCACAAAAAAAAAAAAAAAAAACCCTAATTAGACAATCAACTCCACAATCACAATAATCCCTTAACCTACTCTTCCACCAATTCTAAAAAAACCTAGAAAAAAATAACCTAGAGAGGGTGTGAGAGGTGTTACAGTACATGCAAGCTTCCAAGAAATCACATACCAACCAATTTAGATCAAGCATATTTATCCAATACGAATAACGCAGTGGAATACAAACTGAAACAAGAAACATAGAGTTAATAACTAATGATATGATCAAGAAACAATCTAGAATTAAAGAAAACCCTAAAAATAATTTTTAAGATTTTTTATTTTAATTTCAAGAATCTAGAAGTTAGAATCAAAACAGCAAGATTAAACAAACTTAATCAAAGAAAACAACCTGAATTAGGTTTTGATACAATAAACCCTAATTATGATCAACCAATCAAAAAACAAATTAACCAAATCAGATAACATAATTAGACCCCAAGAACGCTCAATCAAGGTCTAATTGAATCAAGAACTACCAGGATCAAGAAACCCCCAAAAATTAGACCAAAAGAAAAGAAAAAAAAGCAAAAACCAAACTGGCGCCAGGCTAATTAAATCGCGCCTAAAATGGCGGTGGTGGGTAGAAGGGAAGGGATGGTGGCGCTGAAATTGTGGCACCATTTGAGACTCCACGTGAGAACGATAGTGGTCATATGCTACGACACCTGATGCTCTAAGTACATTCAAGATGAATAATAAATTGGGTTTAAGTATCATTAAAGGACACTTTTAAATTATGTGGATGGTATTGTGTAATTAATATGTTAGGACTCCTTAGTAAAATATGTAGCCATTGTATAATTTAAAGTTTTAAACCTTTGGAGCATATGGAGTAGTCTCTGCGATCATCTAAACACCACATTTGCTTACCATGTCACCACTTTTATCCCGTAATCCTACAAGAGATGAGATAAATATAAAACTCATATTTGTCATAGAACCAATAAACCAATAATAGTCACCAATACGCATCACCATGCCATTCTTGATCAACATCTTCATCACTTGCGTCAGCATAATACGCATCATCAAAATCGAGATCATAAAAATCGAGCAAACCTGTAGACTCCTCACTTGAATCCTCCACAGTAAAGTCTTGGTCAATCTCTCCCAATAACCTTGATTGGTCCTGAAATGGTCAGATATTATTGACCAAGGTCAACAAGTCAAAGACAGCTCCGTTCCAATTCTCCGGTGATAGTATAGTGTGTCCCCGGGTCGTTAAGTCCCGCGAGATTGCAATGGTGTTTTTGGAAAACGTTTATGAGAATGAGTGGCACTGAGGACAGTAGCCAAGATGATTGGGAATTGATTATGCTACTGATATTTTGGTATTTTGGACAATGATATAATATTCACAATAACAGATATACAGATATATTCACAAATACACAATTTGGAATCAGATTACAGACAGAAAAGTGAGTTTTGAACAATTACAAACTACAGGGGGT
This sequence comes from Artemisia argyi, assembly GCA_030686995.1. Classification (NCBI taxonomy): domain Eukaryota; kingdom Viridiplantae; phylum Streptophyta; class Magnoliopsida; order Asterales; family Asteraceae; genus Artemisia; species Artemisia argyi. Next base: position 158,619,275 of record CM060697.1, on the reverse strand, counting down.
GCAAGTGAAACTTTTTAAAATTTAAATTTAAAATGAAAATGAAATTATAAAAATGATTATTTTAATAATTAAATACTAATTAATTAATTAAAACTATTTAAAATCTAATTTAAACCTAATTTAAATTAACTAAAAATTATAAAGATTACAAATTAAACTAAAAACTTGCAAAAATAATTTCTAAACCTTAAAATGAACTTGAAGAAAGTATAAAAAATAAAAATAAATATTTTTGTCTTTTTATGAGTTTTTTATTAATTAAAAACTAATTATCTTAATTAAACTAATTAAACTATTTTAAATTACTAATAATACCTAAATGACTTAGATAATTATGGAAAAATTTATAAAACTAATTAACCATCACAGGAATCCTATAAAATTATAAAAAACTTCTAAAAATTATTTTTAGACTATTTTACTAATTATTTACCTTTTAATTAATTTAAATCTAATTTAACTAAATTAAATAAGAAAATTGGTAAATGAACAGTAGAATTTAAAAATCTATTTTCTAAAAGTCTTAACTAATTTATAAAACCTAGGAAAATTATAGAAACCTACTGTTGTTAATTAAAATTTAAGAAAACTAATTAATTACTAATATTACTTATTTAATTAATTAAACTACTTTTAATTCTTATAAATAGTAAACTGTTTAGGAAAAATCTAAGAAAATTATTTTAAATACTTAAGGATAAAAGGAAATTAAGAAAATTATGAAAATGATAAAGTGCTTATAAATAAGCTGAAATGAAAAATGAAAAAGATAGAATCTATTAAATAGAAGCTATCACTAATTTTATACTTGGTTTTTTGGTGTTTTTCTTTTTGACAGACGAAAATAAGATGAAAATAGGAAACTTTTACAAAACAACTTTTATTATAGCTTAAAAATAAGCTATGTGCACCCCCAAGTGCTTAACAGTTGAGACTTAGAGCTTATTAGGACTTGTGATTTGGTGAAACGATATTCAAATGATCAAATAATCTATCACACATGTAGACCGACTTGAAATAAGACAAAAAGCACAAATAAGCACTCTGGATAAGCAGCTATGAGCAAATAAGCACTTATCACTAAACAAGGCCAAGACAGGCCAAACTAATGAACTTTGGACCTCTGTGGGGTCCACAAAAGCTAAGGGGGGTCCAAATAAAGTCCTGAACCTTGAAGGTGGACTGGAAGGCTTCAAAATAAGCCAATAAGCAGGGCTTATGGCTTATTATTGAGGAATGTGTAAGGCTTGGAAGTTGGGGTCTTACACTGAGTAATCAGTGTTGGCTCAGAGAATGGCTACACTTGATGGGGCTTGCAGCCCTATCAAATAAGCTCAAAAATAGAAAATAAGCACTGAGGTATCAAGATGGGTTGTATGACTTTCCAAAAAGCCAATAAGTCAGAGGTGGGTCCCACTAATGAAGTATCTAAGGGCTTGGGAGTTGTGCTCAAAACCTGTGCACAAGGCAATGCACTTGCCCTGCAGGTTGAAATAAGCTAATGCACAAGCTACAATAAAAATCCCACAAATAAGCTAAACCTAGATTCTTGAAGCTGAGGTGGTAGGTTTTAACCTCTGAAAGTTTCAAAGCCTGAATAAATTCACAAAATTCTATAAAAATCCTTGAAAATTTGGTTTTCTGCCTAAGTATGCAAATTTGACTTTTTAAGATTTTGTAAAAGGTTGACTTAAATGAACTTTGATCTTGATTTATTGACTGATATGGACTAATTAAGCTAGATTAAGACTAATTTAAGCTAAACCACTCACAAGTGAATGGATTTGGGGCATATGCCACACTTAATCCAACACAGAGGGTAATATAGGCCTAGGGCTGCGATCAAGTCAAGCTTTTATCAAGCAACTCGAGCTCGAGCTCGAGCTTGGCTCGATCGAGTCAAGCTTTTATCAAGCTCAAGCCCAAGCTCAAGCCCAAAAATTAGCTCAAAACATTTAACAAGCCAAGCTCAAGCTTTGGATAGCTTGGCTTGAGCTCGTATCAAGCTTTTATCAAGCTTTAGTATAGATATTTTCATATAAGTAATTAGGAGCAAATTTGGTTATTAAACTAATTATAAGGGCTCAGTTCGTAAATATTGGATAATGTATTCTAGAAACCTTCAATCTCCTCCACTCATTCAAGCTTTTCAAGCCAAGCTCAAGCTTTGCTCGAACCTATTCAAGCCAAGCTCAAGCCTGGATGTTGAAAGCTTGACAAGCTATCAAGCCAAGCTCAAGCCTAGTGTTTTTCTTTCAAGCCAAGCTCAAGCCTTGTTGAGCTTGAGCTTGGCTTGACTCGATTGCAGCCCTATCTAGGCCTATTAACACTTGATTTTGACTTTTCTATGAATAAGACCTAAGTATTATGCTTGTTCTGAGCTATTATGGACCTAAGTGACTTGCATCAATCAGAAACAACAACACTTAAACACCACAACACCTTGTAATACCCTGATCCAAACACACCTTTTTAAAGACTGTTTTATGATTTTCAAAGCATATGGGTGTTAGGGCTTATGAAACAAGTTCAAAACAACTTATTATGATAACTTAACCTTGAAATAGCACTTAAACACAGGAAACAACAACAATTATCCAAGATTACTAAATGTACTAATTCAACTACCAAATTAAGATTACAAAGCAACTAAGGATTCCAATAAACAAGCTACTGAATTTATGCTAGATTATCACTATCAAATACTAAATAAGCACAAAGAAGCTGATTAAGCAATGAAATGAGCAATGATACAGTAGAAACACAGAAAATGATTTAAGAGCTTACAATGTGCATTCCTGCTTATCACCATGAACCAAGAACCATAGAACCAATCCTAACACTCCCCTTGGAGTTCTAACCCACAACCATCCCAAATTTACTGTGCTCCAGCTTATTCTTCAACAAAACCTGCAACTTTGACTTTGTTTGACTTTTTATGATTTTTGATTTTCTTGTTACTAAACTGAGTTTTAATGTTACTAATAGCTTTAATAAGCTATCTGGGTGCTTATGTGAACCTAAGAGTCCATATACTCTATTAATAATAACAACACAGTTACTTCAGAAATTTGAAATAAAATTAAAATTGCACAAACTGAGATATGGAATAAAACTTGGAATTGATTACTGAAAAAGTTGATGTTACACTTAAATTAACTACAACAATGCTTAAAAGCTTAGAAAATCAATTAAAATACAAGTTACAACTATTACGTCCTAAATTATGCTAAGAAATTGAACAACTCTTGCTTCTTGGCTTCTCATCCTTTTATACTTGAGGATTAGGGCTTCCCTTGCCTCTCTGATCATTTCCCACTTGAATTTGAGCTGTTGGATGAGAGAGAGATGATCATAGCCTTCCACGTGTTTTTGGCGCCAAATTTTGTTTTTGCAATTTAGCTTCTGATAACTTGCTTGGAGGGGGAGCACTTATTGTGGTTGTCTTTTTAGGTGAAAGTGGGGTATTTGAGTGGTTTGGGCGGTGGAAATGGTGGGGGAGGTGAGGTGATGGTTCTGTAAGTTGGGGGGTGAAGGAAGGTGGGAAAGGGTGGTGTTTTAACTAGGGGTTTGACTCAGGGTCAAAGTTTGACCGTGATAATATTATTAAGGGTGTTGGGCTGGAGTGGTGTTTGGGCTGAAACAAGGGAGGTGGGCTTTTGGTTGTTCGGATTGGACTAGGCTTAGGAGTAGTAATATTTAAGGGTCCGGTTTGGTGTAAAGTATCACAAGGACCAATTTTGCAATTATTCCGAAAGTTTAGGGGTTGGTTTTGTAATTTTCCCTAAGTGTTCTGATGAGTGTGTAAATACTCATCATTTTTACCTTTTCTGAGTTGCCAAAGCATCTAAAAACACTCAATATTGAATCAAAATAGTAAAATATCCAAGTGTTTTACATGTTTCAAATGCAAAATAAAAACAGATGAAAAACGCACAAAGTTTGCAAAATTGGCAGTTTCAGTCCCTCAACTTTCAAAAGTTGTCAAATCTAGTCCCTAGTTGTTCTAAAAACTTGAAAAAGTCACCAAAGGTCCTTTTAAATCAAAAAGTTACACAATTAGTCCTTTGGTGCAAAGTTTCACAAAATGTCAAGTTTAGTCCCCGAACTTTGGAAAATTGTCAAAAATGGTCCCTGGGATATTAAAAACTTGGAGAAAAACAAATTTTGTCCTTGCACTAATCTTTTATGGCAGGAATGGTCCTTGGTGGAAAAGTTTGTTGAAATTACACAAATGGTCCCTGAAGTTTGAAAGTTTGGCAGAATTAGTCCCTGGTGAAATTTAAATGGAAAAGTCAACTTTGGTCCATGTACTATTCACAACTTGGCAAGAAAGACCCTTTGAAATACTTTGGATGATTGCCAAATCTCACCCCAAACTTTAGACAAAATTACAAAAATGGTCCTTGTGAAATACAAAACCATAACCGGACCCTTATTATTATTAATACCCAAAACAAAACCAAACCCAATCCACCCTAGCCCACTACCCTTTTTCTTGGCCCATTCCATAAACCAGCCCACCCTTTTATTAATAAAACCCCGGTCAAATATTTGACCTTGGTCAAATACCGATCAAACACCATCACCTTCCCTCTCCCAGCCTCCCCCACACCCCACTTGCCCATCCCATCACCCCCACCCCACCATCCATGTCCAATCAACTGCCCAAACCACTACACTCCACCCTCACCTCAAGCATTAAATGCACCACCCCTCAATTGTCTGATTATCAAAGCAATTTGCAAATAATCCCTTCTCGCCAAAACACGTGGCACACGATTAGAGCATCTCAGACATCCAAGGGCTTAGATTAAGTGTGGGATTTGATCAGAGGAGTGAAGAAACCCTAATGGTGGGCTATATAAGAAAGAGGAATGCAAGGAAGAAGTGTTGTCCATTTTCTTAGCATAATTTAGGTCGTAGCAATTGTAATTTGAATTTCCATTGGATTTCTAAGCTTTTAAGCACTGTACTCGTTTGTTTTAATGTAATTTCAAGTTTTTAAGTAATCAATTTCAAGTTTCCTTGGGTATCTCAGATTGTGCCATTTTCAATTTCATTTTTAGTTTCTTAGTGTATTGAGTAGTTGTTATCTTTAAGTGTTCATGGACTCTTAGGCCATATAAGCTCCCCTAAAGCTTATTGAAGCTTTTAGAGACCTTAAAAACCAGTGTTAATAGAAAAAACTAAAAATACAAAAAAAGTCAACCATAGTCAACTGTGCTTGTTTGAGTTTGATTTCAGGTATCAAGAGCATTTCTGGGCAAGCTTGGAAGTGGATTTGGCCTATCTAAAGATAGGCATCAGTGGAAAACTCCTTGTTCATGCTAGGAGTGATTTGTAAGATTTGCTCAATTTGATTTTCCCCTAAAAAACTTAGTTTCTGATTGCTTGCTTGAATTTGATCTTCTGTGTTTGATTGTGCTTATTTGAGTTCTGTTTAGTTAATTTGTAGATTAAAATATTTAACTTGTTCATTAGATCTTGTAGTTATTCAAAATCCTAGATTCCACAGTCAAACTTGCATAAGTAATATTGTTATGTATTTGTGATAGCTATCTGTTTCTAAGTGCTTGTTTAGGTCTTATATTCCATAAAAAGCTGATTTGGACAAGTGTCATAAGCTCTCATGACCCTTAACTCTTAAAATCACAAAACAGTCTTACTTAAGAGGGTGTTTGGATTTGATTAAGTCACTGTGTATTTGAGATTTTTGGTTGTTAACTTTGGGTAAAAACTTTTTCTCAGTATCACTATAGTTCAAACAAACCTTAATATTGGATGTCATAGAGTAAAAAGTCAAAAATCATCTACCATTGCTCTCAAACAGTTACTGTTAAGGATTTTGGATTCCATGAACACAAGTTTTAGCTTAAAAGTTGTTGTATTACCCCATTTTAGTCCCATTACAGCTTTTTAGAACACATTCAATCAGAAAATCTCAGTTAAGTTCATACAAGTCAACTTGTTTCAAATAATGAAAAAGTCAAATTGCCTTTAAGCAGAAAATCTCAAAAAGTCCAAGATTTGTTGTGATTTGTGTGTTTAGATTGAGGATTTGAAACTTGTTGTAGTTAAACTCTACCACCTCAACTTCATTTTCCCATTGCTGCTTAAATTTTGTGAATTTTTCTTGTTGGCCTTTTAGCCCCTTGAACAGAGTTGCAGGGCAAACCATTGCCCTGTGCATCAGCAGTCCATCTCACCACCACCACTTTGGTGGCTGTTGTAGACCAACCCAGTGGGTCCCACAACCCACATTTGGCTTTAGTCAACCCCCTCCTACCAGGGATTATAGTTTGACCCTTTGTTTGACCTAGGAACAAGTGGACCCCACCTGGAATCCACCCCAAAGTCTGTCCCATTTCTGTGTTGAGTGCAAGTTTTCAAAAGTGCTTATTTCATCTTTTTAAGCTTATCAGTGGTTGTTGCTTGTATTTTCTGGTTTATTTAAGACACTTTAGCTTATTTGTACCTAATTTCATCATTGTGGACCCCACATTCAGTCATTTGTGCTTATTTGCTTACTCAGTCAACAAAAGTCAAACTGCTTAAGTAAATGGGGTGCACACTGCTTATTTTTAAGCTAGATAAAAAGTTGTTTTACAAAAGTATCTTATTTTCATCTAAATTTTAGCTGTCAAAAAGAAAAACACCAAAAATCCAAATATAAGATAAGTGATAGCTTCTATTTAATAGATTCTATCTTTTTCATTTTTCATTTCAGCTTATTTATAAGCACTTTTCCATTTTTATAATTTTCTAAATTTTCTAGTACCTTTAAGTATTTAAAATAATTTTCTTAGATTTTTCCTAATCTGTTTACTATTTATTAGATTTAAAACTAGTTTAATTAATTAAATAGGTAATATTAGTTATTAATTAGTTTTCTTAAATTTTTATTAGCAACAGTAGGTTTTTATAATTTTTCTAAGTTTTATAAATTAGTTAAGACTTTTAGAAAATATAATTTAGTTTCTACTGTTCATTTTCCATTTTTCTTATTTTACTTATTTAAATTAGATTTAAAGTAATTAAAAGGTAATTAATTAATGAATTAGCCTTAAACATAATTTTTAGAAGTTTTTATAATTTTGTAGGATTCCTGTGATAGTTAAATAATTTTATAAATTTTCTCATAATTTTATATGTTAATTTAGTATTATTTGTAATTTAAATTAGTTTAATTAGTTTAATTAAGTTAAATAGTTTTTAATTAATAAAAAACTCAACAAAAGACAAAAATATTTATTTTTATTTTTTATACTTTCTTCAAGTTCAAATTTAAGTTTAGAAATTGTTTTTGCAAGTTTTTAGTTTAATTTGTAATCTTTGTAATTTTTAGTTAACTTAAATTAGATTTTAATTAGTTTAATTAATTAAATAATATTTAAATAGTAAAATAATCATTTTTATAATTTCATTTTCATTTTCATTTTCAATTTCTTTTTAATTTTAAGTTTCAAAAACACCCCCTGTAGTTTGTAATTAATCAAAACCCCACTTTTCCTGTCTGTTACGTGATTCCAGTTTGTGAATTTGTGCATATACTTGTATATCTGATTTTTATGAATATTATATCTGTGTACAAATACCAAAATATCAGTAGCAAAACCAATTCCATATCATCTTGGCTACTGTCCTCAGTGCCACTTATTCCCAAAAACGAATTCCAAAGCACCATTTCAATCTCGCTGGGACTTAACGACCCGGGGACACACTATACTATCCACGGAGAATTGGAACGAGGCTGTCTTTGACTTATTGACCTTGGTCAATAATATCTGACTGCTTTCGCCCCAATCAAAATTTGGCGCCGCTGCCGGGGAGGTTGTTGCGTGTTTTAAATAATCGTTTTAAGTTTAGTGGTTTTCAAAACCCTCCCTGTACAAATTTCACACAAATTTGTAAAAGGTTTTTGTTAAAATATAATCATATCAAAAAGTTCATTAACACTTTTCCTAAAGTGTTAAAAACACCAAAAAAAAAAAACAAAAACAACAAAACAAACTGTGCAGTTAAATTACTTCGTTTTCTTTAAGATTACAACCTGAAACAGTTGGTTTAAGGTAAGTTCTGACATTAAATTGCGAACTGAAGAGGAAACCTATTTACTTCCTCCCGCCAGCCTGTGAGTAATCTGAAAAGAACGATTTCGGTTAACGAATCAGTTCCAAAAATATTTCCCAAGTTTTCTGCACACACACCCATAAGCCTAAAGCAGTTTTTCAAATTAATAAATACATAAAATCTTACCACCGCAAACCAAGGCTGAACACCTACCAACTGGGGGTGTGGACATAATAAGTTCCCAAACTTAAGATAAAAACTTGCATTTATATCCCTGTGAGTGGTGTACCTTTTTTTAAAGAAGCCATTCACTTGTGATAACTGGTTTAAGTTCACTTTGGTTTTGCCTCGATCTTGTTTTGAAAAATTGTTTTTAGTGCATGCGCACTCGGTCACAAACAAAACGTAAACTTCAGAAAAACGTACCCGAGCTACGTTCTGATACACAAGAACCAAAGATCGAAATGGCCGCTGGGCCACCACCACCATTACCACCCCCTGACCCTCCCAGGGATGTGCCAGCTCCCGATCTCCGAACGATGGAGGAGCTGTGCCAGCCTACCATGCAAGGGCGGGGTGGGCATATTGCACCACTCACTATTGAGGCTACGGACTTTGGCCTCAAGCACCACATGATCCAACAAGTCCATAATTCGTGTCAATTTCACGGATTACCGGGTGACGATGCTAACAAGCATCTTGACAAATATCTTACGGTCACACAAAGCATGAAACAGCATGGTGTCACGGATGATGCCCTCCAGCTGTATCTCTTCCCCTATTCTCTCACTCATCATGCCACTGCATGGTTTGACCGACTTCCAAAGAATTCTATTCGTACCTTTGATGAAATGGTAACCAAGTTTTTAGCAAAATATTTTCCACCTTCCATGGTTACCAAGTTACGAAATGATATTAGCAACTTCCGGCAACGTCCCGATGAGTCTCTTTTTGAGGCTTGGGAACGTTATAAGCTAGCTATTGATCAGTGCCCTAACCACAATATGTTACAAGTTACCATCATAGATACCTTCTATAATGGTCTGACATTGAGGCACCGGGATATTCTCAATGCTGCTGCTGGTGGGACCTTTATGAAAAGGCGTCCCGAAGAGTGCTATGTCTTGATTGAGAACATAACTGCCCACCATAACTTTTGGGATTCCTCTGCGGAGAGGGATGCGTCATGTAATTCAGTTACTCCTTCATCATCATCTCCTGAAATAATTGCTCTTACCAAAAAGATGGATGATATCTCTACGGCTGTGTTGAGAATGAACCAAACGATGCAAAATCAGGTTCAAAATCAACAAGTGAAAGTCGTGGCCCGAAGTTGTGAAACTTGTGGGGGCCCACATCTTTATTCCGAGTGTCCAGCTACTGCTGGCTTTCCTCAAGAGAACGTTTATGCTGCTCACGGTTCCTACAACACGGGGGGTAATTCTTACCAACCACAAGGGGACCGTAATCTCTTAAGCTATCGTTCCAACAATTTTCTCGGACCTCCCGGTTTTAACCAAAATCAAAACTGTAACTCGAATCAGAATTTTAACCAAGGTCAAAACTCAAATTTCCAAAACCCGAACCAAAATCAAGGCCAGTTTAATCAAAACAATTTTCAAAATGGCAATCAAAACCAAGGTTTTCAAGGAAATTTTCAAAGAAACCAAAATCAAGGGAATTACAATCAGGGTAATTTCAATCAGAGAAACAATTTTCAGGGTAACAACAATAAAAATCAAGGGAATTTTCAAAACAACCGTGTTCAAAATCCTCCTCAAAACGTTGTTCCACCCTCGTCTTCCTCCGATGAAGTGCTAAAACAATTCATGAAAGCACAAGAGGAAACAAATCGGTTATTGATCAGCAAGATCTCTGAGCTTCAAAAGTCTTTAAATGATCGACCCTCGGGCCCGGGTACACTACCGAGCAACACGATCGCTAACCCGAGGGGCGATGTCAAAGCGATCACCACCCGAAGTGGGGTATCATACAATGGACCCTCGATTCCCTCTACCTCTTCTTCTCCTCCTACTAAGGTAGCGGAACGTGAACCTGAGGTTACTAAGGACAAGGTACTTCCTACTAATAATGGAGGTATCAACAACATCCACCCTCAAGTTGTCCCGGTCCCGACTCATAAGTCGAAAGTTGTATTGGATCCTCCTGTGAGTTCTGATGAAATTCCAAAGAATGATCCTAAGCCTTCAATTCCATATCCTTCACGTTTGAATGATCAAAAGAACCGCGAAAAAGCTAACCATCAGATGGAAAAATTTTATCAAATTTTCCAAGAGTTGCATTTTGACATTAGCTTCGCGGATGCTCTTCTTCTCATGCCTAAGTTTGCTTCAACAATCAAAAATCTGATAAGCAACAAAGAAAAACTCTGTGAGATGGCAAAAACTCCTCTTAATGAGCATTGCTCAGCAGTGCTCTTGAAAAAGCTTCCCGAAAAGCTTGGAGATCCCGGGAAATTTCTCATTCCTTGTGTTTTCCCGGAGATGATTGAATGCTTTGCCTTGGCCGATCTTGGCGCAAGCATTAACCTGATGCCTTACACAGTCTGGAAAAGACTCTCACTTCCTGCTCTCACTCCAACCTGCATGACTCTCAAGCTTGCAGACCGTACTATATCCCGTCCTCTCGGCATTGCCGAAGATATCTTCGTGAAAGTAGGAGAGTTCCATTTTTGGCAGATTTCGTGATTGTTGATTTCGATGCTGACCCAAGAGTTCCTCTCATTCTCGGGAGGGGATTCTTAAGAACGGGTCGTGCTTTAATCGATGTATTCGAAGAAGAAATCACTCTACGTGTCGATGGTGAAGCCATCACATTCAATCTTGATCAGACTTCAAGATACTCCTCCAATTATGACGCTGAAACGGTTAACCGAATTGACATCATCGATGTTGCGTCTGAGGAGTCTTCTCAAGAAGTCCTTGGTTTCTCAGCAAGTGGCAGTACCACTCCTTCTACTGATCCTATCATTTCTGACTCTTCCCCTTCCCTCACTCCGTTTGAGGGAGGTGACTTCCTTCTGGAAGAGGTCGAGGCTTTTCTTGCTCAGGATAGCTCAATCCCACATGAGATTGATGAAAACTATCTTGACCCAGAGGGGGACATTCTTCTCCTTGAAAGATTGTTAAATGATGATCCTTCACCCTCCCCGTCTCCAAAAATACTTCATAAAGCGGAAGTCAAAAATGTTGAAATAACTGAAGACTTTCTCGAGGTTGAGCTCAAGGACTTGCCTCCTCATCTAGAATATGCATTTCTGGAGGGTGATGATAAATTGCCCGTCATTATTGCTAAAGACTTAAAAGATGAGGAACAGGTAGCACTCCTAAAGGTTCTTAAGTCACACAAACAAGCAATTGCTTGGAAACTCTCCGACATTAAGGGCATAAGCCCGAACTTTTGTACTCATAAAATCTTAATGGAGGATGACTTTAAGCCAGCAGTGCAACAACAGAGAAGGGTAAATCCCAAAATCCACGAAGTTATCAAACAAGAGGTTCTAAAACTTCTTGATGCGGGATTGATTTACCCTATATCTGACAGTCCTTGGGTTAGCCCAATTCATTATGTTCCTAAAAAGGGTGGCATTACCGTTGTCACCAATGAGGATAACGAGTTGATTCCAACTCGTTTGGTCACGGGTTGGCGAGTATGTATTGACTATCGAAAGTTGAATGAAGCCACCCGTAAAGACCATTTTCCTCTCCCTTTTATGGATCAGATGCTCGAAAGACTTGCGGGGAATGAATACTACTGCTTCCTCGATGGTTTTTCGGGTTACTTCCAAATCCCTATTGATCCCCAGGATCAAGAGAAGACTACCTTCACATGCCCCTACGGAACTTTTGCTTACAGACGTATGCCTTTCGGCTTATGTAATGCACCAGGCACGTTCCAGAGGTGCATGATGTCTATCTTTTCCGACATGATCAGGAAAACCATGGAGGTATTCATGGATGACTTTTCAGTCATCGGGGATTCATTCCAGACCTGTCTCTCCCACTTGGAACAGATGCTTAAACGTTGCAAAGAAACGAATTTAAGTCTCAACTAGGAGAAGAGTCACTTTATGGTTAAAGAGGGCATTGTCCTCGACCATAAAATTTCAAAGAACGGGATTGAGGTTGACAAAGCCAAAATCGATGTCATTGCTAAATTACCTCATCCCACCACCGTTAAAGGTGTTAGGAGCTTTTTGGGTCATGACGGCTTCTACCGTAGGTTTATCCAAGATTTTTCTAAGATTGCCCGGCCTATGACCCATCTCCTCGAGAAGGATGCTCCTTTCATCTTCTCTCCTGAGTGCATTGAAGCTTTTGAAACATTAAAGAAAAAGCTTACCGAGGCACCAATTCTTGTTGCCCCCGATTGGGACCTACCTTTTGAGCTTATGTGCGATGCTAGTGATTTTGCCATAGGTGCGGTCCTGGGGCAACGTAAAGCAAAATACATTCAGCCTATACACTACGCAAGCAAAACTATGACCGAGGCTCAGAGTCATTACGCCACCACTGAAAAATAACTCCTAGCCGTGGTGTATGCCTTTGAAAAATTCCGGCCATACTTAATCTTGACCAAATGCATAGTGTATACGGATCACTCGGCTTTGAAGTACCTATTTGCAAAGCAAGATGCAAAGTCGAGGCTTCTCCGTTGGGTTCTCCTCCTCCAATAATTCGATATCATTATCCATGATAAAAAAGGAGCCGAGAACCTTGCTGCTGATCATCTCTCACGATTAGAAAACCCACATCAAGATGTGTCCGAGAAATAGGAAATAAATGAAACATTCCATCTTGAGACACTCAGTGCGGTTGCTTTTCGTGGTGACTCTACTACCCCATGGTTTTCCGACTTTGCAAATTACCATGCGGGTAACTTCATCGTGAAGGGGATGACGTCCCAACAGGCGAACGTAATGCCACCCTTTTTAGGAACATGAGCTTGACTCGATCCCCGCATCAAGAAGCGCTTGTTTTTGTTTACCGAGTCACATGAGCTTGACTCGATCCCCGAATTAATTCGTACTTGGGGAGAGCAGATGGAACGGACAACCGGCACAAGTGGAGATGCCGGGGTCAAAAACGGTATCCTCACTCCCGGTGGAGTGGAAAAGTGAAGAAATAATGGGATAAGTAAAGAATGGTTGAAACACCCAGATGGTAAAAGCATAAACATCATCAGAATCATGGGTGGGTTGGGTGGGTAAAATACCAAGCACAGGAACATCTTGTTCGGAAATCTCGTCCACCACTCCAAAAATATCTTCATTCGCATCAGATTCAAAATCTTCATCGGGTGGTTTCGCGGGTGGACGAGAAGATGGTAAATCGGAAAGAATACTTTTGTGAACATCATTCTCGTTATTCTCAATACCAGGTGGTATCAAGTTATCCGTAGCAAGAAATAGATCGTCTTCTTCTAAAAGAGGGTCACGTGTCAGATTATCGGAAATAAGTTCAAAATCGATCTCAAAATTAAAATGCTCATAATCTGGAAGAGAGATATCAGCATGAATAGTGGGATTGCCACTACTCGTCTCTTCAAATCGAAAAATTTCAAGCTCGGGTAAGAAATCACTATCCATAACGGGGATAGGAGAAAAAGTCGGAAGATCATTCAATGCCTCGATCTTCGAAATGAGAAGATTAACTTTGGATAATTTCTCACGAAGAGCTTCATCTTGAATTTCTGCATCATCATCTTCATCATTATCATCGATATCTCCACAAGAATCTTCATCACTCGTAGTATACTCATTGTGAGAATCGGAATAACTTTCAACTTCATCAAAATCTTCATTGCTCATCGGAGGGAGAGAAGTTGACGGTTCTTCATTCAATAATTCTTCAATCAAATAGATGTCTTCCTCTGGATCAAAATTAGTATCTTCAACCATCGTCGGATTAGAATCATTGTTAGCAAGACAAGCCTCGATCTCGTCTAAAAAGATATCACTCCTCTCAACCGGTGTGAAAGAAGGATAGGAAGTATCAGAAACAATTTCAGAATCACCATTAGAAATTTCCCCGGACTCACTTGGGATTGGGATGAGGTTCTCAACAATAGACTTATTGAATTCGTCCGATTCCGTTGCCGGAATAGTGTTTAGATGCTCGTCCCCCATTGTTAGAGAGTCCTCGGGTTCTACGGGAGAAACATTGGAAGTTTTGTGAGGATTAAGAACGAACGTAATTTTCTCATCATCGTCGTCGAAATCATAGTAATTAAAATTTTTAAAAGGATTAGACGCTCTCTCTTCAGCAAGTAATTCTGCAATAGACTTCTCACGAGACTCGGGAGTATAACGATTAGCCACCAACTCTTTTAACTTCTCGATCATGGATTTAATTTCAAAAATATCATTAGTAAAATCGGAATTTTGTGGGGGTTGGTTAAAACCATAAGAATCGTAACACGGATTAGGCTCATAAAAATTTTCAAACGATCCCCCACAATTTTCAAAATTCGATGAACTTTAGAACGAATTGTCATTGTAATTTGGTACTTGCTCATAAAAGTCTTGAAAAGGAAGATTGAAATCATTTTAAGGATAATTATCAAAACTCGTATCACAAGCGTAAGACGTTTCAGCACTCGGGGCGTAGCACATACAATTTGTGTATCCACATTGATTACAAAAACATTGCCCACACGGTAATCCCTCATCGGATGGATTTCCACAATTAAAGCAAGTGAACGGAGACGGCGGTGGTGTCGGATAGTAATCGGGATCATTTTGAAAGATTGTGTTTCGAACATACTCGGGAGTATTACAAAACAAACAAACTCCATCATGAATATCATTACCACATTGTTCGCACGTACACCAAACAAATGAACCTTCAAAGAACGGTTCTCCACACTTAAAACAAATCGGATCCATAAGAATTATCGGTATAGAGGGTTAAAGAAGAAGAATCAAATGATAAGAGGATAAGAAGATTATTTTTGGTTTTTAATTCTCATAAAATCAAATAAAAGGAAAATCAAAATGGAAAAGGAAAATCTTTTTGTATTTTTATTTTTAGAAAATAAAATTCAAAAACTTAAAACTTTTTTTTCTTTTGTTTTTCATACGTTACGTTAATCGTAAACCGTTTCCTTTAAATCTACTCGCGACGGAACGGGAGAGAAGAATGGATCTCTCTTCAGCTTGCAATTTAATGTCAAAGCTTCCGTATTTTCCGCTTATTCGGTCGTAGAATCCAAAGTAATCCGATTAGCAACTAATTTCACGCGTTGTTATATTGTTAAACTTATTTGGTTTACAACGCTTTTCCTTTCGGTCGAGACGAGTCTGTAACTTTATTATTTTTTAGTATTTTTTGAAAACACTTTAGGAAAAGTGTTTTTGATTTTTTTTAATTTTTTTTTTTTGGTTTTTATAGAAAATATATACAAGGAAGGTTTTCAAATCATAATTTCGAAAAACGAAAACGAAAAATTCACTTCAATCTTCCCCAGCAGCGGCGCCAAAATTTTGATGTAATCGTTTTGAGTATAGTTTTTATTTCCGAAGAAATTCTTAGGAAAGTATTTCCGTGAAAATCAAGTTATATATATAGTATAAGTATTACTCAAGAGATCCGCAAAGAAATACAGATAACCCGAGGTCGTAGTCCGTGTGAAGGATGAATGGAATTTCGAATTCCCGTTTCGTGAAACGTGTCGTGAAAGAGGTAAAAAGTGATTTGAATTAGATTATACTAATGAAATAGTAAATGAAGCACAAATAATCAACTAAGCACGTAATTCAAATAAGGCAACTAGAATCGTAACGCAAAATTGAAAACATAAGCTAAAACGTAAATAAAACGTAAACGTATGAAATAAAATGCGATTTTAAAGCTACGCTACTCCTACGGACTTGAAAATAATTTTGAAAAGTTAAAAATGATAAAAGAAAATTTTGAGAAAAAGAAAAATATTTTTTTGACTTTTTATTTATTTATTATGAATTAAAAACTAATTTATCTAATTAAAAATTAAAAGAAAATGAAAATAAGGTGAGAAAAATGAAAAATAAATTTTGAAAATTATAAAATAACTAAAAAGTAATTTTAAAACTAAAAACTATTTTTTTTTTTTTTTTTTTTTTTTTTTTTTTGCTTTTTGTGTAATTTTTTGAAATTAAAAACTACTAAATCTAATTAAAAATTCAAAATATTTCAAGATAAATAAGAAAAATGCAAAATAAATTTCTAAAATTCTAAAATAAATGAAAATACATTTCTAAAATATTTTTGGATTTTTCTTGGCTTTTTCTGATTTTTTTGGATTTTTCAGTAATTAAAATGTAATTAAAAATGATTAAAAATGAAAATAAAATAAGAAAAATAGCAAATCAACTTGGAAAAATATGAAAAATTCAGGGAAAATCTAAAATATTATTCTAAACTTGAGAAAAATATAAAAAGTGAAAAATAAGCTGTAGAAATGCAATAAGCTATGAAACTGCTTATCCAAAGTGCTTAATAATAAGCAAAACTTGACCAAACAGTACCCAACTATGACTAAATGCTTTTTAGACTTAGAAAAGCTTTTAGGAACAGTATTGAAGCAAGAAAGTACTCAGAAACACAGGTAATGGAGCAAACAGTTGTTAATAAGCAATTATGAATAAGCAAAAATCCAAAACAGAATAAGCAATAGATACCACTCAATGAATAAAGCTTCTATAAGCACAAATGAACTTGAATAAGCAATAATACTCGGCTTACAAACTAGAACTCACACTTGCAGGCCTCAACATTGAAAACAGATATTAGTCCAAATCACTTAACTAATCAAGGTAATAAGCAATGCTGATAAGCTCTAATCTAGAAATTTAAGGGGGCAAAATAAACTTGATACTACTGAGATTACAAATCCACAAAATTCCCTATGAGAAAATCCCAATTGATGGCCAAAAAGGACTTGAGAACAGATGGCAGTGAACCTGATGACTGTGAGATTTTGACTATTCTGAATGCACCAACAGTTTGACCAAATCCAATTTCATATGATCAAAGCTATCCCTATGTGTTGTATTAAGCTAATTAGTGAACTAATTATCATAGATAACCTAGATTCTATTCAGATTCAAAATTGCAGCAGCAGAAACAGTAAAGATGAAACAGAATAGGGAGATTTTATGCTATGTTTGACTTTTAACTTGAAACCTATCAAACTAATTGCAGAATTTAACTACTACAATCCTTAGATGACTACCTATGCAGAATAAACATGAAAGGGATAACATTAAAACTCCAATAAAAGCTGATCCAAACACCCCTTAAGGTGACTGTCACACTATTTCTCCTCAAATCCAACTCCAAATCAATCTAATCCCCCAAATAACAATTCACTAATGATCAATGATGCAGAAATGAGTCCAAACACAGATCTCAGATGCAATACTCAAACAGAAATAACACAACACAGATCAAGTATTATGGCAAACAATGAAACAGTAAACTATCAAACTTAAACCCACTACTAATATTAATATAAAAGAAACTAGAATAAGCTATATAAAAGCAATATAAACTGAAATGAACAATTATCAAGCAATGTAAACAGATCTACACTAGAAATCTATGTGATGCAAATTTAAGCTTTGAAAATCAAAATTGAAAACTTACAAACAACCTCTCAGCTAAATAGAGGATGTGTGATTAAGCACTCATCAAAATCCCCCAGACTAAGGTATTGTTGTGCTCTCACGCAATGTCATCACCTCACGCTTAAGAGATAAATAATTTCAAAACCTCTGTTTACTGACGTTGTTAAGTAGCAATGATGTTCAAAAGAGATATTAAAATCATTTATTCTCAAAAACGCTCTGTTTTCCGATTTTCATGAATAACAACTACTACTACTCTTTTTGTACTTTTTCATTTATATATGTGACGGTTTGCTTTGACTTTCATTATCAATTCTTATCTGTTGATAACTTTCAGGGTCAACGAGTAGAAACACTTCTCACAGAGAAGAGACCATACGGATAAAAATCGTCATCCTTGATTTTTCGCAAGCTCCCAAACTAAGCGTAAAATCGAAATCATTGTTTATTCACAAGTTAGATGCCACCACTACCCACAAAAGTTACTTGTGTATTACCTCTTGTTCCCAGGTCCTAAGTTTTGTATCTCAAGATTTTAATTTGTGAGAAATGAATTGCTTCATATTTTCTCGTTTTGATAGTTATTAGTCCGATAAGAGCACAAAATTTGAACGCTAAGTAGTTTCCAAACTTTCCCTCGAAAATCCCTGCATACAGAAATCGGGTTCACATGAAGGTCTCTGATTGAACACGATTTGTGGAGGTTCCCCTTTTTATTTACGACCGAGACATACCATGTTTGATACCCGAAACGGAAGCTTTTTATTAGGGAAACCCCCGGAGTCGAAGCTTGGCATTTTTGCACAATTATAAGCACTTTAATAATACTTGGTCCTTAGTCCTTTATTTCTTTTACAATCAACGGTTTATGAGCCGCCAAGATGTAAGAGCTTTATTATGACTTTAGATTTCTATCTGCTGCTTTTTATAGCTTTGGATTCCTCTGCCTTTTTATTTGGCTTTGGACTATTATTATTGATATTCATAATCATATTCCAAACCCCGAGTCCTACGGCCTTTACTAAGATCACAACATCGGCTGCGAACCGGCAAGATGTAATAGTCTATTTTACAGTAACACTGGCAGTACCCCTATGTGTACCAAACCCCCATATGCAGAGATTTTGTTGGGAACTGCCCAAACCGTATACCCTTAATTAATCCTAGAGATCTATTATTATTGGTGTGCAATCTTGTGGGAACAAGGAGGCCACAAATACCTTTCGTGGGCTGTAAAGAGATCCAACTACTCCACGTTTAGCACGAAACTTCTAAATAAACTCTATCATTCCTCGATCTCCGCAAATTTAAAATCCCAAGTAATGAGATCCGCGGATGCTTAGCTATAATCTTTGATTATTTTGGTTAAGGGAGACGAGTTAGGGCTCAACACGCCCGGTCAAGTCAAAACATTTATTTCTACTCTCGCCGGTAGGAAAGTCAAAACAAGGTGTCAAATCTTATTATTCATATCATATATTATTTCATTTTTTCACTTTTTTTTTTTTTTTTTAATTATAAAGCGGTGACAAAATTTAAAAATTTGGTGGAAAACGGAGTTGCGTAAGTTAACAGCTCAGACGATGGTACAGGTCAAATCGAATCGAAGATTCACCCCCCCCCCCCCCAACTAAAGTGAAACATTGTCCTCAATGTTTAAAGGGTACGGGTAGTCCTACGTAATATCTAAGGCCGTTTATTAAGTATACCAAGAGATAAACGTTAACCGATAAGATTTTGGATATGATGAATTTCCAAAAGAGCAGCGAAGGATGAGACTCGAGTGGAGAGAACGACAAACCACGAGCACGAGAGTCTTCAAACTTCGGGGAAATTCCTGAACATTCATAAACAACCACGAAAACACGAGTTTGGAAAGGGTCGCCCCCCTCACGTCACGTTACTTAAGAAATAGAAAATAGAGAAAATAAAAATGGATAAGCATGGGGTGCCTCCCACGAAGCGCTTGTTTTCGTTTACCGAGTCACATGAGCTTGACTCGATCCCCGAATTAATTCGTCCTTGGGGAGAGCAGATGGAACGGACAACCGGCACAAGTGGAGATGCCGGGGTCAAAAACGGTATCCTCACTCCCGGTGGAGTGGAAAAGTGAAGAAATAATGGGATAAGTAAAGAATGGTTGAAACACCCAGATGGTAAAAGCATAAACATCATCAGAATCATGGGTGGGTTGGGTGGGTAAAATACCAAGCACAGGAACATCTTGTTCGGAAATCTCGTCCACCACTCCAAAAATATCTTCATTCGCATCAGATTCAAAATCTTCATCGGGTGGTTTCGCGGGTGGACGAGAAGATGGTAAATCGGAAAGAATACTTTTGTGAACATCATTCTCGTTATTCTCAATACCAGGTGGTATCAAGTTATCCGTAGCAAGAAATAGATCGTCTTCTTCTAAAAGAGGGTCACGTGTCAGATTATCGGAAATAAGTTCAAAATCGATCTCAAAATTAAAATGCTCATAATCTGGAAGAGAGATATCAGCATGAATAGTGGGATTGCCACTACTCGTCTCTTCAAATCGAAAAATTTCAAGCTCGGGTAAGAAATCACTATCCATAACGGGGATAGGAGAAAAAGTCGGAAGATCAATCAATGCCTCGATCTTCGAAATGAGAAGATTAACTTTGGATAATTTCTCACGAAGAGCTTCATCTTGAATTTCTGCATCATCATCTTCATCATTATCATCGATATCTCCACAAGAATCTTCATCACTCGTAGTATACTCATTGTGAGAATCGGAATAACTTTCAACTTCATCAAAATCTTCATTGCTCATCGGAGGGAGAGAAGTTGACGGTTCTTCATTCAATAATTCTTCAATCAAATAGATGTCTTCCTCTGGATCAAAATTAGTATCTTCAACCATCGTCGGATTAGAATCATTGTTAGCAAGACAAGCCTCGATCTCGTCTAAAAAGATATCACTCCTCTCAACCGGTGTGAAAGAAGGATAGGAAGTATCAGAAACAATTTCAGAATCACCATTAGAAATTTCCCCGGACTCACTTGGGATTGGGATGAGGTTCTCAACAATAGACTTATTGAATTCGTCCGATTCCGTTGCCGGAATAGTGTTTAGATGCTCGTCCCCCATTGTTAGAGAGTCCTCGGGTTCTACGGGAGAAACATTGGAAGTTTTGTGAGGATTAAGAACGAACGTAATTTTCTCATCATCGTCGTCGAAATCATAGTAATTAAAAATTTTAAAAGGATTAGACGCACTCTCTTCAGCAAGTAATTCTGCAATAGACTTCTCACGAGACTCGGGAGTATAACGATTAGCCACCAACTCTTTTAACTTCTCGATCATGGATTTAATTTCAAAAATATCATTGGTAAAATCGGAATTTTGTGGGGGTTGGTTAAAACCATAAGAATCGTAACACGGATTAGGCTCATAAAAATTTTCAAACGATCCCCCACAATTTTCAAAATTCGATGAACTTTGGAACGAATTATCATTGTAATTTGGTACTTGCTCATAAAAGTCTTGAAAAGGAAGATTGAAATCATTTTAAGGATAATTATCAAAACTCGTATCACAAGCGTAAGACGTTTCAGCACTCGGGGCGTAGCACATACAATTTGTGTATCCACATTGATTACAAAAACATTGCCCACACGGTAATCCCTCATCGGATGGATTTCCACAATTAAAGCAAGTGAACGGAGACGGCGGTGGTGTCGGATAGTAATCGGGATCATTTTGAAAGATTGTGTTTCGAACATACTCGGGAGTATTACAAAACAAACAAACTCCATCATGAATATCATTACCACATTGTTCGCACGTACACCAAACACATGAACCTTCAAAGAACGGTTCTCCACACTTAAAACAAATCGGATCCATAAGAATTATCGGTATAGAGGGTTAAAGAAGAAGAATCAAATGATAAGAGGATAAGAAGATTATTTTTGGTTTTTAATTCTCATAAAATCAAATAAAAGGAAAATCAAAATGGAAAAGGAAAATCTTTTTGTATTTTTATTTTTAGAAAACAAAATTCGAAAACTTAAAGCTTTTATTTTCTTTTGTTTTTCAAACGTTACGTTAATCGTAAACCGTTTCCTTTAAATCTACTCGCGACGGAACGGGAGAGAAGAATGGATCTCTCTTCAGCTTGCAATTTAATGTCAAAGCTTCCGTATTTTCCGCTTATTCGGTCGTAGAATCCAAAGTAATCCGATTAGCAACTAATTTCACGCGTTGTTATATTGTTAAACTTATTTGGTTTACAACGCTTTTCCTTTCGGTCGAGACGAGTCTGTAACTTTATTATTTTTTAGTATTTTTTGAAAACACTTTAGGAAAAGTGTTTTTGATTTTTTTAATTTTTTTTTTTTGGTTTTTATAGAAAATATATACAAGGAAGGTTTTCAAAACACAATTTCGAAAAACGAAAACGAAAAATTCACTTCAATCTTCCCCGGCAGCGGCGCCAAAATTTTGATGTAATCGTTTTGAGTATAGTTTTTATTTCCGAAGAAATTCTTAGGAAAGTATTTCCATGAAAATCAAGTTATATATATAGTATAAGTATTACTCAAGAGATCCGCAAAGAAATACAGATAACCCGAGGTCGTAGTCCGTGTGAAGGATGAATGGAATTTCGAATTCCCGTTTCGTGAAACGTGTCGTGAAAGAGGTAAAAAGTGATTTGAATTAGATTATACTAATGAAATAGTAAATGAAGCACAAATAATCAACTAAGCACGTAATTCAAATAAGGCAACTAGAATCGTAACGCAAAATTGAAAACATAAGCTAAAACGTAAATAAAACGTAAACGTATGAAATAAAATGCGATTTTAAAGCTACGCTACTCCTACGGACTTGAAAATAATTTTGAAAAGTTAAAAATGATAAAAGAAAATTTTGAGAAAAAGAAAAATATTTTTTTGACTTTTTATTTATTTATTATGAATTAAAAACTAATTTATCTAATTAAAAATTAAAAGAAAATGAAAATAAGGTGAGAAAAATGAAAAATAAATTTTGAAAATTATAAAATAACTAAAAAGTAATTTTAAAACTAAAAACTTTTTTTTTTTTTTTTTTTTTTTTTTTTTTGTGTAATTTTTTGAAATTAAAAACTACTAAATCTAATTAAAAATTCAAAATATTTCAAGATAAATGAGAAAAATGCAAAATAAATTTCTAAAATTCTAAAATAAATGAAAATACATTTCTAAAATATTTTTGGATTTTTCTTGGCTTTTTCTGATTTTTTTGGATTTTTCAGTAATTAAAATGTAATTAAAAATGATTAAAAATGAAAATAAAATAAGAAAAATAGCAAATCAACTTGGAAAAATATGAAAAATTCAGGGAAAATCTAAAATATTATTCTAAACTTGAGAAAAATATAAAAAGTGAAAAATAAGCTGTAGAAATGCAATAAGCTATGAAACTGCTTATCCAAAGTGCTTAATAATAAGCAAAACTTGACCAAACAGTACCCAACTATGACTAAATACTTTTTAGACTTAGAAAA
Source organism: Artemisia argyi (assembly GCA_030686995.1). Classification (NCBI taxonomy): domain Eukaryota; kingdom Viridiplantae; phylum Streptophyta; class Magnoliopsida; order Asterales; family Asteraceae; genus Artemisia; species Artemisia argyi. The sequence goes on along the minus strand of CM060697.1, from coordinate 158,596,049 downwards.
GCTTTTAGGAACAGTATTGAAGCAAGAAAGTACTCAGAAACACAGGTAATGGAGCAAACAGTTGTTAATAAGCAATTATGAATAAGCAAAAATCCAAAACAGAATAAGCAATAGATACCACTCAATGAATAAAGCTTCTATAAGCACAAATGAACTTGAATAAGCAATAATACTCGGCTTACAAACTAGAACTCACACTTGCAGGCCTCAACATTGAAAACAGATATTAGTCCAAATCACTTAACTAATCAAGGTAATAAGCAATGCTGATAAGCTCTAATCTAGAAATTTAAGGGGGCAAAATAAACTTGATACTACTGAGATTACAAATCCACAAAATTCCCTATGAGAAAATCCCAATTGATGGCCAAAAAGGACCTGAGAACAGATGGCAGTGAACCTGATGACTGTGAGATTTTGACTATTCTGAAGCACCAACAGTTTGACCAAATCCAATTTCATATGATCAAAGCTATCCCTATGTGTTGTATTAAGCTAATTAGTGAACTAATTATCATAGATAACCTAGATTCTATTCAGATTCAAAATTGCAACAGCAGAAACAGTAAAGATGAAACAGAATAGGGAGATTTTATGCTATGTTTGACTTTTAACTTGAAACCTATCAAACTAATTGCAGAATTTAACTACTACAATCCTTAGATGACTACCTATGCAGAATAAACATGAAAGGGATAACATTAAAACTCCAATAAAAGCTGATCCAAACACCCCTTAAGGTGACTGTCACACTATTTCTCCTCAAATCCAACTCCAAATCAATCTAATCCCCCAAATAACAATTCACTAATGATCAATGATGCAGAAATGAGTCCAAACACAGATCTCAGATGCAATACTCAAACAGAAATAACACAACACAGATCAAGTATTATGGCAAACAATGAAACAGTAAACTATCAAACTTAAACCCACTACTAATATTAATATAAAAGAAACTAGAATAAGCTATATAAAAGCAATATAAACTGAAATGAACAATTATCAAGCAATGTAAACAGATCTACACTAGAAATCTATGTGATGCAAATTTAAGCTTTGAAAATCAAAATTGAAAACTTACAAACAACCTCTCAGCTAAATAGAGAGGCTCTCCCACACAGCATATCTTTAGATAGGCTAGCTGCTTCCATGTCTCAGTCTAATCTATCAATTCATACCCTGCAGCTTATTTGAATAAGCTGCTTTTAACTATCATTTACCAAGAGCTAATTTACAAATTCCAATCCAAATAAGAGCTTACTTCCAACTATTTTTCAAACTAGAATAAGCTTGTGAAAGAATTCAATGTAAACTAAAAACAGGATTAAAGTAACTTAACAACTGAAAATGAATTGCAAAGGATTTAATTGAAACTTGAGTTATATTAAAAATGAAATTTGAGTACAAAGCATTGAAACAGAGATACAATAAGCTAAAGCTGAAAGTAAACTATTAAGCTAATTTAATCTACTCCTATTCCTAATTTTAACCCTAATCTAACAGACTAAAATTGATGGTGAGGAGAGCTATATATAGCTGTTGAGAGAGGAAGGTCCTAGAGTGCCAAGTCATCGATCCACAACCCCTTGTGCTTCTTTAAGTCCCTCCTGAGCCGTTTGATCACCCTTGCTCACCAATCTTCATATCACAGCCGTAGGATTAATTATTGTGATGTGATTGATCATGCGCATCTTTCCTGATTGGACCACGTGTCCCTGCTATCCCTGACATGTTCTAGAAGCCCAATGATTGGGTAATTATTCTTAAAGTGGGGTAATTTTGAAAGGTGGGGAGTTAAGGTTCTTGAACAGTAAATCGTTTCTGGGTAAATATCATTTTGGGGGGCGGGAATGTGGGAATTGGGGGTTTTTATTGTTTTTGTTGACTGTTGACCGGGTGTTGGGTGATGGATCGGGTTGGTGTATAGGAGCAGGCCGGGTACAAAGAGTAAGGGTGGGCTTTTGTTATAATTTTGGGACAAAGGTGTAATTGGTTTAGGATTTGGTTTAGTTTGTTTTTAGGAATAAAATGACAAGGATTAATTTTGTATAATCTGAAACTATAGGACCTGTTTTGTCAACTTTGAAATCTTTATCCAGGGACCAATCTTGAACATCTTTTGAATTTATTAGGGACCTTTGATGATTTTTCGTAATTATTCTTTAGGGGCCATTCTTGTCAATATCCGAAAGTACAGGGACCGAAATTGTCACTTCTTCAAATCTTTGACCAGGGACTATTTATGCAACTTTATGATTCTCTGAGGTCTTGTTTTGATATTTTGAGCTTTCCTTTATCATTTTCTTCCCCGGCTCCGGCTTTTGACACTTTCCATTCTCGTGCTCGTTTTTGTTGGTTCTGGCATTGTTTTTGTCCATTTTTCTCATATCCGTACCTGCACATACACAAATACAAAAACACACATTCTCTTGGCGTATTTAGTTAGTATTTGGTGTGTTTGGTCTGATTTTTGGTCTAAAAAGGATGTGTGATTAAGCACTCATCATGGGTCCCACTAATGAAGTATCTAAGGGCTTGGGAGTTGTGCTCAAAACCTGTGCACAGGGCAATGCACTTGCCCTGCAGGTTGAAATAAGCTAATGCACAAGCTACAATATAAATCCCACAAATAAGCTAAACCTAGATTCTTGAAGCTGAGGTGGTAGGTTTTAACCTCTGAAAGTTTCAAAGCCTGAATAAATTCACAAAATTCTATAAAAATCCTTGAAAATTTGGTTTTCTGCCTAAGTATGCAAATTTGACTTTTTAAGATTTTGTAAAAGGTTGACTTAAATGAACTTTGATCTTGATTTATTGACTGATATGGACTAATTAAGCTAGATTAAGACTAATTTAAGCTAAACCACTCACAAGTGAATGGATTTGGGGCATATGCCACACTTAATCCAACACAGAGGGTAATCTAGGCCTATTAACACTTGATTTTGACTTTTCTATGAATAAGACCTAAGTATTATGCTTGTTCTGAGCTATTATGGACCTAAGTGACTTGAATCAATCAGAAACAACAACACTTAAACACCACAACACCTTGTAATACCCTGATCCAAACACACCTTTTAATAGACTGTTTTATGATTTTCAAAGCATATGGGTGTTAGGGCTTATGAAACAAGTTCAAAACAACTTATTATGATAACTTAACCTTGAAATAGCAATTAAACACAGGAAACAACAACAATTATCCAAGATTACTAAATGTACTAATTCAACTGCCAAATTAAGATTACAAAGCAACTAAGGATTCCAATAAACAAGCTACTGAATTTATGCTAGATTATCACTATCAAATACAATATAAGCACAAAGAAGCTGATTAAGCAATGAAATGAGCAATGATACAGTAGAAACACAGAAAATGATTTAAGAGCTTACAATGTGCATTCCTGCTTATCACCATGAACCAAGAACCATAGAACCAATCCTAACACTCCCCTTGGAGTTCTAACCCACAGCCATCCCAAATTTACTGTGCTCCAGCTTATTCTTCAACAAAACCTGCAACTTTGACTTTGTTTGACTTTTTATGATTTTTGATTTTCTTGTTACTAAACTGAGTTTTAATGTTACTAATAGCTTTAATAAGCTATCTGGGAGCTTATGTGAACCTAAGAGTCCATATACTCTATTAATAATAACAACACAGTTACTTAAGAAATTTGAAATAAAATTAAAATTGCACAAACTGAGATATGGAATAAAACTTGGAATTGATTACTGAAAAAGTTGATGTTACACTTAAATTAACTATAACAATGCTTAAAAGCTTAGAAAATCAATTAAAATACAGGTTACAACTATTACGTCCTAAATTATGCTAAGAAATTGAACAACTCTTGCTTCTTGGCTTCTCATCCTTTTATACTTGAGGATTAGGGCTTCCCTTGCCTCTCTGATCATTTCCCACTTGAATTTGAGCCGTTGGATGAGAGAGAGATGATCACAGCCTTCCACGTGTTTTTGGCGCCAAATTTTGTTTTTGCAATTTGGCTTCTGATAACTTGCTTAGAGGGGGAGCATTTATTGTGGTTGTCTTTTTAGGTGAAAGTGGGGTATTTGAGTGGTTTGGGCGGTGGAAATGGTGGGGGAGGTGTGGTGATGGTTCTGCAAGTTAGGGGGTGAAGGAAGGTGGGAAAGGGCGGTGTTTTGACTGGGGGTTTGACTCAAGGTCAAAGTTTGACCCTGATAATATTATTAAGGGTGTTGGGCTGGAGTGGTGTTTGGGCTGAAACAAGGGAGGTGGGCTTTTGGTTGTTTGGATTGGACGAGGCTTAGGAGTAGTAATATTTAAGGGTCCGGTTTGGTGTAAAGTATCACAAGGACCAATTTTGTAATTATTCTGAAAGTTTAGGGGTTGGTTTTGTAATTTTCCCTAAGTGTTCACAAGGTCCCTTCTTGCCATGATTGAATATTTCAAGGACCAAATATGATTTTTTCTATTTTGAATTTCTCAGGGACCAAATCTACCAAACTTTCAAACTTCAGGGACCAAATGTGTAATTCCACCAAACTTGCCTATCAAGGACCAATCCTGCCATATATGAGAAGTACAAGGACAAAATTTCTTTTTCTCAAAGTTTTAATATCCCAGGGACCATTTTTGACAATTTTCCAAACTTCAGGGACTAAACTTGACATTTTGTGAAACTTTGCACCAAAGGACTAATTATGTAACTTTTTGATTTAAAAGGACCTTTGGTGACTTTTTCAAGTTTTTAGAGCAACCAGGGACTAGATTTGACAACTTTTGAAAGTTGAGGGACTGAAACTGCCAATTTTGCAAACTTTGTACGTTTTTCATCTGTTTTTGATTATTTTGCATTTGAAACATATAAAACACATTCCTGGGATATTTTCACTATTTTGATTCAATATTGAGTGTTTTTAGATGTTTTGCCAGTTCAGAAAAGGAAAAAATGATGAGGGTGCGTTTAGTTAAAGGAAAACACCCTTATTTTCCACAAAATGTTTTGTGGAAAACAAGTAAAACAGAGATCGCGTTCAAATTAGTGTTTTCCAATAAAATTCTCTACAAAACACAAAATTCCTATTTCCAACTTTAATACACAAAACTACAAAACACTTTCCCCCCCCCCTATTTTCCATTAAATACACCAAATCTGTTTTCGTTAGTTGTTTTACGTTTTCGACTGATTTTTTACCTTTTCGTCTATTTTTTTACTTTTTCGTCAGATTTTTTACGTTTTCGTCCGATTTTTTATGTTTTCGTCCGTTTTTTACGTCTTCGTCCGTTTTTTTACGTTTTCGTCATGTTTTTTACGTTTTCTTCCTATTTTTTTTGTTTTCGTCCATTTTTTTACGTTTTCGTTAGGTTTTTTACGTTTTTTTTCAGATTTTTTACGTTTACGTCCGATTTTTTACGTTTTTACCCCATTTTTTACGTTTTAGTCCGTTTTTTTACGCTTTCGTCCGATTTTTTACGCTTTTGTCCGATTTTTTATGTTTTCGTCCGTTTTTTTACGTTTTCGTCAGATTTTTTACGTTTACGTCTGATTTTTTTCGTTTTTACCCGATTTTTTAGGTTTTCGTCCGTTTTTTATATGTTTTGGTCAGATTTTTTACGTTTTCGTCAGATTTTTTACATTTTCGTTCGATTCTTTACGTTTTCGTCTGTTTTTTTATGTTTTCGTTAGATTTTTAGACGAAAACGTAAAAAGACTGAAGAAAATGTAAAAAAACTGACGAAACTGTAAAAGATCTAACGAAAACATAAAAAAACAGACGAAAACGTAAAAAAACAAACGAAAACCCAAAAAATGGGACAAAAACGTAAAAAAAACGGACGAAAACGAAAAAAGCTAACGAAAATGTAAAAAAACGGATGAAAACGTAAAAAATCTGACAAAAACGTAAAAAAAAAAACAAAGACGGACAAAAAGGTAAAATATCGGACGAAAACGTAAAAAAACATACGAAAACGTTATTTGATATTATATTTTACTTTTTTAATTTCTTTATTATCTCGTATTAGATTTTTTTAGTTATTTTATAATTTAGTTGGTTAGTTTATAATATTTGTTTTTGTGTTCTGAAGATGTTTTTATTATAATACTAAGGTGAATAGTGAATTGAGATATAAAACAACAACACTTAAATATGTTTTCTAGTTTTGGAAAATGGAAAACACAAACACATGTTTCTTAGACTAAACGCGTTTTCTAAATTTTCCATTGTTTTGTGGAAATCAAACTCCCGTCCCTTTTCCTACAAAACAAGAAATAGGAAATGAAAGAAAATGTTTTCCAACTAAACGACACCTGAGTATTTACACACTCATCAAACCTTCTGAATTGAAACTCATCACTCATCCTTTTTGTATGATCTGCAATCATTTTTTTGGCACAAAATGTTGGTGGGAAGTCACTGTCAGAATCAGTATCAAAAACAGGTCCAGCCTTCTCAGGTTGTCTTGTCTTATGCCACTCTTTATGCCACTCTAACTATAGTAATTTCTCACTGTTTCCAGTCTCACCATCAACACCCTTTCCAGCAGCCTCATTCATATCATCATCCACTATTTCTACTATCACCACACCCTTGCCCTTAGTCATCATTCGATCCATCATCTCACACTCAACAATTGAAACACCGGTTTCAATATACAAATCCAATTGTGTAAATATAGGAACATACTCCACAAGTGTCTTCACATCTTCGTCAGACTTTAGTGGTAGCAAACCATCATCTAGTGACTCCCCAGGTATCCTAAAGTGAGTAAAAATAAGGGTACTATCCGAGTAACCTAAATTCTCTAACATTTCGCCCAATAATTCCATGGAGAAAACGTCAGAGTGAATTCCGTCAAACCAATCTGTATCTCCAAAGAGATATCTTCTTCCTGGTTTTGAGGTGAATTCACCATTGTGATGGATTTGCAAAGAAAACACATTTTCATTCAAATCTGTGGAACACATAAAACATCAATTACTTCCGACAACAATAACAAGTTTAAATGGAAAACATTAAAATAGAACAGAGTATTCTTACTATAAAGGATTCCTAAATCAGGTATCGGGGTACTGCGTGCACGATTTTGCCAAAGCTTAACCATTCTCAAGATCTTTACCTGTGAAATTAATGTTCTCCTTGGAAGAAATTGATACCCGTAAATAAAGTATTGCTCTAAAGGACTAAATTTGTAAAACAAAACACTAGCAACTTAAGTTATTGGTGGGAAATGGGTAAAATGACGATACTACCCTCAACTACGTGGCACTTAATGGGAAAATTAACAGAAAAGGCCTCTCAGTGGCGATTTTGCGAAAATGTGGAACGTTAGTGTCTTTTTTGCGCTACTTTTTGTCTCGGTCCCTTTTTTGCAATTTCGTGAAACGTGAAGGACCATTTTTGCAACTTACCCTAATAAAAAACAATTTTCCACCTTTTTTTAAAAAAACAACATATCTTGCAAACGGTAAATCTTCAAGCTACAAAAAAATACTATCGCCACGAGAATTAAATTATCTTCTATACATATGCATTGTTATTTACTTTCGACGAATTTTTTTTCGACGATTTTTTTTTTTAATTTTCGCCTAAAAAAATCATATATGATTCTTAAAAATCACATATGATTTGATTTTTACAAATCACATATGAGAATCATATGTGATTTGTAAAAATCACATACGAATCATATGTGATTTGTAAAAATCATATATGATTTGTAAAAATCACATATGATTTGGTTTTAACGAATCACATATGATTTTTACAAATCACATATGATTTTTCTAAACGGAAATTTTGAAAAAAAAAAAAAAAAAAAAAAAAAAAAAAAAAAAAAAAAAGTTTTTCAAAAAAAAATTCGTCGAAAGTATATAACAATGCATGTCTATAGAAAGATCGTCGCGATGGCATTTTTTTCGCGTAACAATTTATGATTTGCGAGATATTTAATTTAAAAAAAATGGTGAAAGTTTTTTTTTTTTTTTTTTTATAAAAAAAAAAAAGATATAATAATAATAAGTGGATGAGTTCTATATTGATTTTTGGCTAGTCCTACAATCATTTCCGCTATCACATAAAAAATGAAAAAGAAAATAGACACAAACGCTCGCCTTCCACATCACGATCCATCCGACCATGATCCAAGGCCGAGCCACCTGCAGTCCTGCAATGGTGAAGTCAACTGATGCCGAGCCCAAACCCTTCCCATGCCGAGCACATACGCACCGTTGCAGATGCTCTAAATGAGATGGAGGGCGCCCTGGCCAAGGGAAAGGAGCAAGTTATGCCAAATACAAAACTACTGGGAGAAAAACTGATAAGAATCGAACCGAAAGCGTAGAAATACGCATTCATAAAAGTCAAAAGGGTTTAATGCGAAGGGGGAAAAAAAAAAAAAAAAAAAAAAAAAAAAAAAAAAAAAAAAAAGACCAAGTTATTAGCAGCAGTTAAGATTCCTATGAATATTACATAATATCGAAGTGACAAACAACACAATCAGATGAAATTAAGGATTTTATCTGATACTAACAATTAACTGCACATATGGACATGCATACAAGTTGAATCCCAAGCCAATATCATACAACACATATAGTTAAGTAAAACAAAACAATCATGGTTTTGGTGTCTCTTCCGAAAATCTTGGAAGTTGAACCAACGAATTAACTCTGGTGACACCTTCAAGCCCTGACCATCCGACAGCCGTTTCCTCATCCCCAACTCTCTGTAACCCGTCATTGTTCTCTTCAGATGATCTGACCGTACAGTTTCTCTGCAACAATGGCTCAGAATTGTGGCCATCGTCTGATTCGCCTACGTTACCAGAATGATTGCTTTGGAGGGTTGCAGAAGAGAAACCTTGGTCTTCACAGTCCGATTCAGAATCCATTTTACCATCTAAGAATAAGCAGATAACTGCACAATCATCCATTCTGGATGTCGGGTACTTGGTTTTCCATTCACGAGCGGCTGAGTCAACAAGTGTTCTTGCTGCTGATGACCGTGTTGAAACTGATGACACTATCTCAATTACTTCTTCATTACTCAAAACATCCCAAACCTACATCAGAACAGTTTGACTTTTAGACAGATTGAAGAGAATTCACTATCTGGATTTTAACTTCAGAGAAAAACTTTTTTCCCCCAAGGGTGACTTGATTTTTAACTCAAAAGTTAAAGTAGATATGAGGGGACAGAACCATTCACATAGTTTAGCCACATGTATATAATTGCGAGAGAATATTTGTTTGACCTTTTTATTATTGATTAAAATAATTTTAACTGACTTTTTGATGTCATACTCCAGTCAACATTATAATTCTACTTTCCGATGGTGGTCACATTTTCTATTAACGAGCCTTGAAATGCCACCATTTTAATCGGGACAAAAGGAGAAACCAATAAAGTCGTATGTTTCTATATTGGGTGTTGTTAGGGGTACCCCCCCCCCCCCCCCCCCCCCCCTATAGGGTTCTGGCACCCCCTCACTCACATTTATTCAATCTGTTGACCGGAAACGACAGTTTTTCACCGTTTTATGTTCTGTATTTTCTGTCTTTTACTAGTTTTAACTTATCAAACTTTATGTTTTATGTTTCGTACTTTCAATTCTGTAGTTTTACAATAAAAACAAAATAATGTGTGTATATATATATGTAGATATCGTTTTTACTCGTTATGTATCAATAGTTTTGTAAGTATATCAGTTAGTTTAAACTTTTAAGAATGAAGACTCATAAAGTGTCAGCTTGTTAAAGTAAAAAAAAAAAAAAATACATTTAAAAGAAAATTAGGTGAATAGCAAAGCTAGACTTAAATAAAATATTGCATGGAGTAAAAGCATAAACTTTGGCGTAATTTTTGCTGTCAATGAAACCTCTTAAAAATACATAGATAAACTTGCCATCCATATTCTACTAATTTACATAATTGCCATCAAGTCCACCCTCATCTAGTGACATCATTATTGACACATCCAATGGCTCTAATTACTTCTTATACTTCCTACATTAAGCCACTCAGGGGCGAAGCTTCATAGGGGGGGGGGGGGGTGGGCGCCCGACCCCCCGAAATTTTTTTTGCGATGTATGGGGTATATAGTTTTCGTGTAGAAAAATTTCGGTATATTCGGTTTCGACCCCCCAAAAATTTCGGTATACCTGAAATATAGCCTTAGGAAAAAAAATTTAGATCCCGACCCCCCACTTACAAAATCCAAGCTTCGCCACTGAAGCCACTATCTTACATTAACCACCCTCTATATATATATATATATATATATATATATATATATATATATATAGTGTATCTTTCTTTTCAGAACCCTGTTAAGTGCGGGAACTCTAATTTTGCATTAGAAAACATGCATGTTCATATAAACATGTATGTTTTCTTACATACACCTTAATACACATACATGCATAACATACGCGTTCATATAAAAACCTGTTAAGTGCAACAAATCAATGCAAAATGGTTTTATTTTTAGAACCATGTTAAGTGCGGGAACTGCGAGAACTCCAATTATGCATTAGAAAACATGCATGTTCATATAAAACATGTATGTTTTCTTACATACACCTTAATACGCATGCATGTGTATTAAGGTGTATGTAAGAAAACATACATGTTTTATATGAACATGCATGTTTTCTAATGCAAAATTTGAGTTCTCGCAATTCCCGCACTTAACAGGGTTCTGAAAATATATATAGTGTATCTTTATTTTCAGAACCCTGTTAAGTGCGGGGACTGCGAGAACTCCAATTTTGCATTAGAAAACATGCATGTTCATATAAAACATGCATGTTTTCTTACATACACCTTAATACGCATACCTGCGTAACATACATGTTCATATAAAACCCTGTTAAGTGGAACATATCAATGCAAAATGGTTTTATATGAACATGTATGTTACGCAGGTATTTGTATTAAGGTGTATGTAAGAAAACATACATGTTTTATATGAACATGCATGTTTTCTAATACAAAATTGGAGTTCTCGCAGTTCCCGCACTTAACAGAGTTCTGAAAATAAAGCCCCTATATATATATATATATATATATGAGGGGGGGGGGGGGGGGGGGGATAACCTAGGCCTTCTATATTGAAGAAAAGGTACGGGTGGGTGAAAAAACAAAACAGCAATATGATATACAAGAGCCACATAAATTATAAACAGTTTAATTTACAATACTAAAGAAACTTGCTTTATTCAATAAAGCAGAGTTGAACAAATAAGTTTCCGATACACTCTAATCAGGTAAAGGTTGCAATTTCTACGGTTCTACCTACTGTATGGGTTGTGCTTTTATCTCAAACTAGTCAAAAGCAAAATGGATCAAATGGGTTGCAAGTGGTCCAAAGTCTAATTTTAATGCATACCTGCTACGCCCCATAAATCGCATTATTCAAAGTTTCAGATTACTATTATTACAGATAAATTTACGCATAGTTATGTTTAAAAATTAATAATTTCTTTAAATGGCAACCTAACCCGCCTGTTTTAAACTGTACTAGAAACAGCCAATTTCTATTTGAACATTGACCTTTTACACAACCAGGGCAACTTAACCTTCTTGCCACCTTGAATTATCAGTCCTATGGTAAATTGATGAGTTTGCATTTTGTTTCATTAAGCAATTAATTATTTGGCAAGAGGACACCCAGCAATAACTAATAAATGGCATGAATCATAACTCAATAAAATTTTCCATAAGGATTAGACCATAAATAAAATCATTAAGTTGGTATTAAATATTATCTGCGACTTACCCCATCTGAGGCAAGAACAATGAACCTATCTCTTTCAGTGAGGACCCTGTGAGAAAATTCAGGGATGGATATCACTCCATATTCCTTCAAACAAAAATCCCCAAATGCTCGTGCCATAGCTAACCCCGGGGCATCATCAAATGGTAACCAAACTCTTGACACCTCCGGTTCGTCTTGTAATGCAAAAACTCGACCTTTGCAACGTTTAATCCTTTCAGCCTCTCCTATTAGATCATGGTATTGTAATGATGAAATTGCACAAATATACAGCTTGCATCATGAAAATTTCCCAAATAAAAATATGTCAGTAGTTATCTTACTTGGTAAGTCAGGCTTCAAATCAACTGTCAACTGAATTGCTACAAGTGAATTGTTGCTATCACTAGATGCCATGATGGCCCGTGAGTCTCCTATGCTTCCCATGAAAAGATTTGATCCCTTAAGATCCAGGTTTTACGCAATGTAAGAAAACGACATACTCAAAACCCAAATATGCAGAATTCATTTTAACACATGACAAAGAATAATACCTGTTTTACAATGGTGACAGCAGTGCTGCCACTACAAAAGCAATCTAAACTGGGATGATACCTCAACTCTTTATCCATCGATTTATACGATTTCAGAAATGCATCTCTCCAGAGTGTGTCCGGTTTATCATCTGCTCCCACCTCACAATCGGCTACATCTGATCCAGATTCTCGCTTGCAACAGACAGTACTGGCGGACTTCGTTTTCTTGGACTCATTGGAATCAAGAAAAGAAAATAACTTTGATGGTAATGTATCACGAACTTTACGAGCAACAAGATGGCCAAAAGGTCCATGACCATCAAAGACTCCACAGAAAGTGACATCTTCTGCCATGAAATCCTGCAGTGATCCAGTCAATAATAAGCAAACACACAATTACACGTAATACAATGTTGTTCTTTTAAAAAGAAAAACTTACTTCCCACACAATCATTGCATCTTGGTTTATGCCCTTGCGGCCTTGCTGAGTAAAAATACAAGAACTTTGGCTCTTCCCGTTTGTAACAATCCGGTTTGGTATGGATGACAGATTCTGCAAGGCATTCACATGATTGGAAAACGTTCTTTTTGTTCTCTTTCCACCACACATAGCGATTTCTAAACAAGAGGGAGGTGTAACGATCTCTCCATCACTCATGCTACTACAAGAACTTTTACTACTTGTGGATACGCAACACCCCATTTTCAATTAACCAACATCCGGTTTAGATGTGCAATAGAAGATTCGGTATCAAAAGTCAACAGCTTTAGAACAGATCATTCACCCCGGCTACACAAATGCAATAAATGAAAGATTAAAGGATAAGATAGACAACTTGTTATAGAGATATTTTTAATTAATATAACAGATGTAAACTATTATATGTATAATAATTGGTAGTATGGAGCGATTAAAGAATAATGTAAAATTGTCAACTGATCACCACATACTTAAGCAGATAGTCAACTGATCAACTTATCCAATAATGGCATTCAATCTAAACAAAGTAAACAAGCGTGAAGATAAGTTTTATGCAGCATGATCACAGCCATTTCATTCGAGACATGACAAACAAGATTCTTTTTGACCATTGGAAAAAGATTCCTTTTTTTTTTTTTTTCAATTTTATATAGCAAGTAAACTTGCATATCTGAAATGATGACATGACAGAAGGATTTAGTTGTTCTTGCTGGTGAAATGATTGATTTTTATCATGCCAAGTGACAAATAACCAACATTATATAAACATTATAAAATCATTTGAGGTAAGATATATTTTTATAACCAAAGTAAATCATTTTCATGTCATCTTTACTCTCATCTAATCCATTTGATGATTATAAAAACATAAAGGATAAATTAACTAAATCCTTAAGTAGTACCAGGGGGTGTCAGGGATTGCTTTTTCTTTTCTTTTTTTTTTTTTTTTTTTTCTTTTTTTTTTTTCCTGCTTATCTGCTTAGCAGTTTTGTGTTATCCAAACTGCTTCTGCCTTCATAAATTAAGCAGATTCTGATATGCTAGGAGGGAGCTACTTAATCCAAAGTGTTTACTTCTTTTGAAATTAAAATTACTTTTTTACCAACATATTTAGCATAAAACCTTTTATAAATAAGTTTGATTGAATTTTTTGAACAAATAACTATTTTTTTCGAGTATTCTTGCATTTCTTACAAAATAAGCAAATCAAGCATAAAAAAATAAGCAATGCCACACATCCCCTAACATCAAGATTATTCTATCAAGTTTAGTAAGGCGGTGTTTGTTTTTTCAAAAAAGACACTTTTTCCACTTCTGCAAGCGTGAAGAGGAAATGAAAGAAGTGCATTTGTTTTTTCATCTTACGTCTGCAAGCGGGAAGACTGAAGAGGAAAATGAAAGAAGTGCATTTGTTTTTTCCTCTTATGTCCGCAAGCGGGAAGGGGAAATGAAAGAAGTGTGATTGTTTATTATTGGACATAAGACCATAAGACGCAAAAATGACTTTTATTTTAGATCTACCTCTTTTCTCGTCGACAGACGACATGGTTCTGCAGAAGCAGACCAGACAAAAAAACATCTTAGAAAAACAAACGCAACCTAAATCTTATATTCACTTCAGTAAAAATATACAAAAACAAAGTCATTACAATCTTATAGGATGTCACATTGCTTAATCATCACACAAAACCAAGTTTTCCAAAAGCTAATCTTCAATAACAAGCACATAATCAAGCAACTAACAGATCTTCAACTTAAAAACTATAAAAATAACATACATACATTGAAATAACTTGCACAAACCATGCATCATAGTGACACTAAACAAAAACTTAGATATTATGAAATCAAGAAAATCCATTTTACCAACTTATACCAAACATTATGCAAAAAAATAATATACCCACCTCAGTTAAAGACCAATAAACAAAACCCAAAAAGGATTCAGAAAAAAGATTGAAATTTAGTGAAAAAATGTGTTACCTTTTGTAAATGCTGTGAGTGTTTAAAAGCTGAAAAGCAGACGTTATAGAGAAGCCATTGTTGGTGGTTTTAATTAAGTGCAAAAACGAGATGAATGAGGGAGAAAAAGGTGTAATAATTTTGGTGTAATGATGTGAAGATGAGATGGGGAGTTGATGACATTGTAGTTGTACTATTTAACTTTAATTTAACACTACTGCGTTGGAGAAAACTTAAGCTACCCACTAGAAATAAAAGCACAAGTAAAACACAATTAATGCTTTGTTAGAAGAAAAAGAAGAATATTGTTCCTTCTCTTCCAATGAGTTAGTGCCACCTCATCTGGGTAAACTACCCGGTAGGTAGGTGTATCCATGCCCTATTGCGTTCTTGTTGGATGGTGGTGTTTTTAATTTTTTTAAACATCTATGTCACTTGTATTTTGTGAGAATCTTGTATAAGTCCAATTAACTTCTTTTTTGTTTGGTTTTTAAGTTATAAAATAATGTTTCTTTTCTGTTTTTCCATCTTCTTGTTGGATTTCATCATTGCATTTTACTCTTGTATCTCTTACTAATCTTTTTTAGAAACTATTTTACAAATCTAATACTACTAATGTACCTCCCATATTAGTTTGACTTTTTTAAATGTTTATTTTCTAACTTTTACCTTAAGATTTTCATTTATGTTATATAATTCTCCTTCCGTCTCATATTAAATGTTCATGTTTGACTTTTCAGTTTATTTATCAACTTTGACTTTAAATATTTTTACTTGTGTTATATAGTAATATTTGATAAAAATTATACAGGATGAAAATACATTTAAAACTTAATTCATTCATATATTTTATTTCAAGTATTATATTTACACAAACAAAAATATTTAAAATCAAAATTGAGAAAGAAAGACCTTGAAAATTCAAACAGGACATTTAATATGAGACGAATGGAGTAGTAATATTTGATGAAGATTATATCAATAAAAATACATTTAAAACTTAATCTATTCATATATCTTGCATCAAATATTATATAAACAAATAAAAATATTTAAGGTCAAAGTTGAAAAAAAAAAAAAAAGAAAACAAGAAAAAAAAAACACTTAAAAAGGTCAAATTGGACAGTTAATATGGGACGGAGGAGTAGTTTTTATTAGTCCATATATTTACATATATGTTAGTTAGCATTTGTATTAGGCCCATATGTAGATTGTAGGCCTAGCCTGCATGTTAGCCCTAGAATTCATCTATATATGTACTCTTATATATACGGTTGTTTTGATGACTGAGATGCGGTGGGAGGAGAAGAAACGTAGGAATTTTAGCAATATCTAAGGAGAGGATCAATTAGGCTTTGATATCATAGTGGAAGTTTGAATTCTTTGATTTGCATTGATCAAAACAAATGTATATATTAGAGTACTGTACATAGAGAATTCTAGAGCTAACATGTAAGCTAGGCCTACAAACATACATATAGACCTAATACAAATACTAACTAACATATATGTAAATATATCGACTAATAGTTTTAGCATTGATATAACTTGTAATAACATGAATACATTATTTAATCGAATGATTAAAGCTTTTTATGGTTCCATTTTAACCTGCAGATAGTTCGTTAATGATAGGTTAACACAAAGTTTTGGGTATTGTTATTAAACCTTAAAGATGAATGAATGACATGAGTCATTTATATATCTATAACTAATGCATTCTTTTACATATTACAATAACTTGTACTTTCATTTTAATATTTATAATCTTATATATATATATATATATATATTAATTTAATCTAATAATTATAATAATATTTATATATAACAACAACATAATAACAAATGTTGTTTTTTTTAACAAATATAAAGTTTAAGGTATTTGTTATAGAAATAAAGTTGCTAAAATGTTTTGAAATTGGTAATTACACTTAGTTCATGAAAGTAAATTTAAAATTAAATATTTTCATAAAGTTTTGGGCTTAAATGTAAATTTTATTAACTAATTAGAATTTAACGTTGTTTTAAATTCAACTCTTTAAGTTTAATTAATTACGTTATCCTATTTTTATTATTTTTATTTTTTGATGTTAATTTAGACCTAACTTTTTTTAGTTTTTTTTTTTTTTTTTTTTTCTTTTTTCTCCATCAAATTACAAAATCAAATTTATAAATAGTTCAACCAAACCAATGCAATTTTCACTTTCCATCCAATAGAAAGGCTCGGATTAAAATGAGAGGCTCTCCTATTAATCTAATTTGATCGTGTCAAATGATTAATTTTTTTTTTTCTTTTTATAAAAGTTATCTCTAATATAATGGGCAGCCCGCCAATCAAATTGGTCACATGACCAACATAGAAAGGTAAATTACATAAGCTGCAAACAAAGGATACGATGTTCGGATTTGACCCATGTCACACATTGTGCTCCATGGCCGTGACATCTAAGTTATTACCGCGAGGGCAACTTTAAAATATGTGGTAGTAATAGTAGGGTTTTGTCCCTTTTATACGATTTAATCTCATTGAAGTCGATGGATGTTTGTCCTTAAAAACGAATTGAAAAAACTTGATTAGCTTCATTTTCGTTGTATTTTGGAAAACGACAAGAAGGAAGATGGTAACGGGGTCTATTGTCAATAATTTATCTCTACTTTAATTGTTGAAAAATCTTGGAAAGAAATTTCCCACACTTTTGGTTTTCTTTAGTGCCAAAAGAGCATAGATCATTCTTTATCTATCAGATATATCCAAAATTGAATGATTAAAGTTAGTAGACAACTTTGATTTGATATTTCTTTATAGAAAAGTTGCAAGATTCTTCATGAAAATAACCATGATTTGCACTCTGCAGTGCTTATGTGATAATGTAGATATGAAATAAACTCAACAAAACAATACTTTAATTTCATCCAAACACCATCTTTTCCATTTTTTATACTACTAAATCTTTGAAAAACCATTTGAGATTTACTCATTTCACAATAAATTTTTCAAAATAGGGTCAAATTGTGGACGGAACCAGAATCAAATATGACTGGGTGCACAAATTTTTTGGAATCGTAATAGAAGCACATTTCGATAGACCGAG
Source organism: Artemisia argyi (assembly GCA_030686995.1). NCBI lineage: Eukaryota > Viridiplantae > Streptophyta > Magnoliopsida > Asterales > Asteraceae > Artemisia > Artemisia argyi. The sequence goes on along the minus strand of CM060697.1, from coordinate 158,578,226 downwards.
TGTATTTTAAATACATTTATAAAATTGATATTTTTTTCAAAAATTAACACTATATCAAAAAAATCAATAAGGATCACGGGCACCAGTGGAAACCCTGGTTCCGTCCCGGTTGTGTTTATCAGGCTACCCACAGTAAGGGGATTCAATCCCCTTACTTTTCCCTGTCACGTCAGCTTTCTCTCTCCAGCGACCTGCAGGCGATTCAGTGCCCTAGTAAGGGCGACCTAGTTCAGTTTTTTTTTTTTTTTTTTTTTTTTTTTACAAACTTAATAATTAAAACATTAATTTCATTAATAAAAATAAAACAGTACATAGATTGAAAACATAAACTTAAACATTACATAAACTTCAATTATAATCCTAGCTTCAGTTGTAGTCCGGGTGATCCCAAGTCTGAGAGTTGTCGGAGCGCTAACCGTCGTCGTAAGGATCAAAGTTCGCCAACCTCTCTTCTTCTAACTGAGCTTCCAACCTGCTCAGTTCCCGCTCCTTCTCAGAGTTCCAGCCATCATCATCTGCTACCACATTTTCCTCAAAACTTACCTGAAAATTATCCAGATGAGGCAGCTGTTGTTGTTGCTCAACAACTCTTTGTGCAGATGAACTTGATGCACCTTGCACAAATTGTTGTTGCTGTTGTTGTTGTTGTTGTTGTTGTTGTTGTTGTTGTTCAACCATAGCAGCTTCCACATTTTCTTCAAAGCTCCAACGAATCTTGTTTGTTTTTTGGGCATGTATTTGACTCACACAGCCATGCAATGCCTCAACAATGGCATGATCTTTACGAAATTCGTCGTATAAAAACTGGTCGATCACATATTTCCTGTCGTCAGAAATGTGATCGCAATCTGTGTAGCGTGTTCTCATTCGTTGTTTGAGGGCCTTTGCCAACTCAAACCTGCTAATAACTTCGGAAATAGCTTCTTGGCGAGCCGTGTCGTCTTTCTCAGCTTGGTTTTTGACCCAATTTTGAAATTCTTCGACAATATGAGGCAGTTTATTACACGCCATTTTGAATTGAAATATGTGTGAGATTTTGTGAATTTAAGTGTGTAAAATATGTTGTGTTAATGTGGTATTTATAGTGTGTTAAAAAAAAATTTAAACCGTTACATGAATATATAAACGGTAACCTTGATTCAAAAAGCAAAGTAAATTGGGAATACCATTCGATCGGCTACACGACCCACATGGGGTATTTTTGTCCCACTACCGAAACCCTACATCAAGGACGATCGACAGAAATCGATCGACAATGTCGATCGTATATGCTTACTGTAGGCAGCCTCATGTGATTAGTTAAGGTGCATTCGCCTATTCGATAAGCAAGTCAGCTTTTTCAAGTTCCGATTTTTCTAATGCTTCCTTAATCTTCCATCTAAGTGCCTACTTGATTTATTCACACATGAGCTCATCATTATCATCTCATTAGTGCCTACTAATTAAGTGCTTTTGTGTATTGTTTAATATATCTAATTTGGTTTGTCACACAAAAAAGGCAAGTCACATTTTACAGCTCAAGATTTTCACTTTATGCACCATTTGTTATTTCTTTCTCCATTTTTAATTCTCAATTTTATAAGCATCACCTTTATTTCTTCTTTTAATTATGTCAACCATCAACCATGAGCTACCATGTACCAACCTACAATAGATCTTAAATGCTTCTGCCACACCTTATAAAGTGATGAAAGTATAAAACTAGGTATTTATATTTGTGTAAAACTTTTCTTGCTTGTTATAAGGGAAAGAGGGTGCATTATCTTTTCTTGAATATGTACATACTAACATACATCACATGGCTTGTATTCATACTAATACACGTCCACCATATACAAGTGCATCGCCTCAACTAACTCACTAACTAAGCTAAATGTAGCAGAAATCATGACATTGCATGTTGCCTTGTGAGTAGTGCCACATGTAACCTCATGAATGGTGAGGATGTATATGAATCATTTGAGTAGTAGACCCAAGTTCAAATAATGAAAAAGACAATGGTCAAATTCCATTTTCTTAAAAAATTGAAAATTTAAAGTGTTTTTTTGCTTTTGTGAATCAAACATTTTGCATAAAGATACATGAAATGTGGAAGTGTGGAAACTGGATTATTGGAACGTTAACTAATGGGCTAAAAACTTATCAGGTTAAGAAGTTGGATGGGCTATAAAATTAACTTCAAATGATCTAGGGTGTTGATCCATTAATAGGCTAAAAATAAACTTCTTGCATGAACCTATGACTTGAGTAATGTGGAACCACAAGGAGTTGCCAAAATATAAAAATTAATTTTACTCGTCTGATTTATACTTTATTTATTATTATTATTATTATTATTATTATTTTGAAAAGCGATTTATACTTTATTTATAAAGCAAAGCATCATATATATGTGTTATCACTTGCTTTAGACGCATTAAGGCGATAGCGAGTTAAACATGAGTTAATTAGAAAGAACCTTAAAAGCCATATTGATTACCAGATTGTATAATTACCCGAAAACATGCATATACTCTTTATAAACAAAAAGTACACTTAAACTTGAGAAAATAAAGTGGTAATCATACTAGTCTCTTTTACTCTTTGCTCGGTTCTTAGTAGCGATAAAACCGAATCTTGTAAATTTAAATATATATATATATATATATATATATATATATATATATATATATATATATATATATATATATATATATATAAATTAACTTATTTGACAAGGAAACTTGCTTAGGACTCATATATTGTTTATCCGATGCAATGATTGTAAACTAATGGTAATTTTCAGGTATTTGTGACAACGTGGGTGAGTTGGGATCGAACTCACAACCAATTTAACAAAATCTCTCTTTAATGACGTGACAAGGAGATATGCGTTAAGCAGAAAATTAAACCAAAAGTTGACGCTTGTGAGGTAATTTTAATAAGCCAAACTCAACAAAGAAAAAGAAAAATAGAAGTGCAACAAGTAGAATGTACATATATCCCTTGTATGGACACATGCTATATTGCTATTAGCCATGAAATTGTGAAAAAGTCCCTATCCACCCTAGGTTGAGCCACATCATACCAAAATCTTGCAAGGCACTTTCTCATCCATAAACTATGAAAAACTAGATAAGACCATATCCCCCTTATCAAACCAGACCAAAACAAACCAAACCAACCTTCACAACTTACCAACACTTCACCCCATCACTTACCACCATGGCATCTCCAACCTTAATCACACCCACAACCTCAACACCAAAACCCCTCCTACTCATCCGTTGCAACCACTCAGCAACCACCCCTTCAACCACAATAGCAACAACCACCTCAAACCGTCGCAGTTTCTTATCACTAGCTGCCATAACAACCTTGTCCACACCACTCCTAGCAACCCCATCTCCTGCATTGGCAGCAACGGACGAAGAATACACGAAAGAAACAAAAGAAGTGATCCAAAAAGTAAGAACAACTATAAACATGGACAAAACGGATCCCAACATTGCAGATGCAGTTGCTGACCTAAGAGAAACATCCAACACATGGGTTGCTAAGTATCGTAGAGAAAAAGCTCTCCTAGGAAGGTTGTCTTTTCGGGACATGTATTCGGCTTTAAATGCGGTTTCTGGACATTACGTTAGTTTCGGTCCAACGTCGCCTATTCCTGCGAAAAGGAAGGTCAGAATACTTGAGGAGATGGATTCAGTTGAGAAGGCTTTGTCGAGGGGGAGATAGAGTGCATGGAAATGTATTTATGTTACTACTTTTTTTGTATAATGTTATGTATATGTTATCATGAGGTTTAATTGTGATACATTTTTAACACAATGAGGTTTGTGTTTTCTGAATGAATGCAAAGTTATGATATTGTCATTTGAATTTTGAAGCATATTGGTTTATGACAATTTGAAATTTGATGTACAACATGACATTGTGAAATGGTACTTTGTAAATCATGATCAAACTAGGCCATTCAGTATTTAAAAGCAACACTAGCGCATTGTGTGTTGTATATGAGGAACCAGAGCCTAAATTTGTACTTGGTCAGCCGAAATTTGGACACTATGGTTACATTAAAACGACTAGGGAAACTTAGAACATACACCAGAACTAGGACATAACGAAACCAAGTCCATCATTAGTTTTTAAGTTGATGCTTGCACTCTAATATTAATGAAAATAAAACACACAACTTTAATCTTAACCACTGGCTCAAGATGATGATGATCTGCAGTTTTTACAACAAGAAACTAAAGTGTGTTATATATGGTTGCTAGGCTGCCAACACGCCAAGCGACAAGAGTGTAAGATAATGATAAAACCCGATGGGTATAACTTTATTATTGAACACTATATATAATAGTAGAACCTTAATACTCAAAACCCACAAACCGGGCTTGGGCCTGATTATCCACTAATAAAGAGTACCCTCTAAGCTCAAGCTCGATGAGCCTTCATGATGCAAACTCGAGCTTGGATCGAGAAAGATTTTAGCTCGACTCAAGAGATCAAAAAGCTCAAAAATAATGACAGAAAATAATCATGTTCATTCCAAAACTCAATATAGTTCAACTTGAGCGAGCTCGAGTTTAGTTCAAGCTTGAATAACTCACTAAAGCTACAACTACTTTAAAGTCCTAAGTAAAAATCTAGGTCTTATAAGCTCAAACCACCTCGTTATATGTTACGAGCATGTTTTTCTAGTCAAATCAATTAAAGGAATATCAAACTCTGTTTGAAGCCTTATATTCACATCATAATTTCACATGTTCCGTTTCATTAATACATTCAAATTGTTTTATTAGTGGTACTTTTAGAACATTAATTATGAAAGACAAAAAGATGTAAGTGTGCCTTGAGTTGTGAAAATTTTAAAAGTGGACTCAATCCCACATCGGCTGCTTAGAGAAAGTAGATGGCTGGAAAGTAGTTATAAAATATGACCACCTGCAAAGTTGAAAGGCACGCAGCCACGCAGTGAGCACAAAGCGAACTATTCTTTCGCCTTTTACTAAAGAATACCGTGTGCGCGCTGCATTAAGTGGCATACGCCAATTTTTGGAGAGTCCCTCATCTTGAGGGCTCCAACCAATATCAGTAAAAACTTCAAACAGTTTATTGCCTATATATGCTTTTGTTTGTAAACTTTTCTATTTTGATTTGTGTTGTTTCAGTTGTGTTTGACACCTTTTTTTAACACAAATTAAACACACATATTAGCAAAGCCACTATGGCGTGCTTGCTTTTGAGTTCAGACTTCAGAGATAATATGGTTAAAAGTTACAACTATGATTGAGTCATTGAGGAGATAGAAAACTCCATGTCTTTGGTAGATTGTTAGGGTTTTGAATCATGAATACATTTTTTGGGTTGAAACTAGTTTGAGAATCTAAACCTACTAAGCGAACAATTTTATTTGGAATGGAACTCATTTGATACCTGTACAACGAACACGGCTCTAACTACTATGGTCTATGGCTATGGCCGGGTTGCTTCAAGTTTGGGAGTTCAAAGCAGCTTTTATAAGAATTTTGGCATATCAATATTTGAAAAAGGGGTAACCGGTCCATGGCTAACATTGAGAGATAAATCACGAAATACCATAATCAAAGGAACATTGGGACATAATTTGAACCCATGACCTCTGGTTTATGCTGCATATCTAAGTAAAATATGTGAAATAAACTTAAGAATTGCTTTGTTTGATATACAAGTTGAACCAAAGAATGTTAATAAAGCAATTTGTCAAAAAAGTATTCTATTGTTATTCTAACAGAAATTAATACTATCCTGATTCCTTCCTCAGGGGTGTGTAATATACAGTCATTAAACAAGATAAATCAAACCACAACTCAAAGTGGTTTATTTTTCAAAATTTAGGCCTGCATAATCTCTGAAATGCTGATCCTAAACATATGTTAAAGGAGAATATGTTAAGGGAAGAGCGAGTTCAGCTGTGATTCAAGAGCCAAGTCCGGTTTTCTTGAGACAGACATGTTCAACTTTGACTCAGCCCAACCTGATGTAACATTGTTACCACTGAGGTTTATGAATTGCATTACATTTAACACAATGAGGTTTGTGATTTCTGAATGCCCAATTATGAGATTTTCATTTGAAGTATATTACTCGTATTTTATAACATATGCTTGATCTAGTTAATGGAGATCTTGATCAGTTTAATGTACACGATCACATGGGCTAAATAATGTGGTCTGTTTTAGAATGAAAAAAACAGTACAAAAATAATTCGGAGAATAGGTATAAAAACAATAATAATGATATAAATATGGGAATCACAACTCATGTTTGAGATAGGAATAATTGGAAATGATGATCCTTGTCTAATATCACAACTCATCGATCAATGCTAGAAATCTATTTTCTTACCATCCGACTGGTCTTGGATAGATCGTGGTCAGAAATGGGAATTCGATATATAATATGGATCCAGAGTCTGTATACTTGGTTAGCCAAAAGTTGGACACCATAGCTATGACAGGGAAGACTAGAAAAAGCCATACATATCATATTGTATGAACTTTATGTAACAGTAGCCTTAGCTCAAGTAGTATTGTTATAATCCTAAACAGGACCAGGACAAAACGCCCACGTTTAATGTCCAAAGTGCCTCTTCAACTGGTGCTCACATTATACTAAAGAAGATAAAGATCCTCTGCTTAAGATCCACAATTTTACGAACAAGAAACTGTGATTTATTATATAGCATGACATCTATTGTTAGGGCCACAATTGAGCCACGCCTAGCCTAGTCATAAGCTTGAGCTCACTATACCTTTTTAGTGGTTATGACACTTGAAACACGTAAGTGGCCAAGGAGAGTGAAAACTGAAAAATATGTGTTGCTTACTAGGGGCGGAGCCAGAACTTTATTGTCGAGGGGGCAAAATATGATAATTTTTAGAAAACTACACTAAAAATTGGTTCGTTTGCCGAAAAAATCAAAAATTTACACTACAATTTTTTTCGCCAGGGTCACATGACCCCGAGACCCCCTTTATCTCCGCCCCTGCTGCTTACAAAAACAGAGGGAAGGAAATGGATTATAAAAACCAAGCAGGTAGGGGGCTGGAAAGCATGCAACCACAAAGCGAACTATTCTTTCGCCTTTTACTAAAAAATACCATGCGCGCGCTGTATTAAGTGTCATACGCTAATTTTTAGAGAGTCCCTCTCACCGAGAGCTCCAACCAATTAAATTATAAATATTTTGTAGCCTAACAATATTTCTTGATGGTTGGCTTAGTTTTAAGTTTACTTAAATAAGTTAATTATTTTTCAAGAACAGTTTTGTTACATAAAGCTTAACATACTAAATATAAGCATCATTTTGAATACTTCCAGAATAGAAATTGAGCATATTGTAAATAAAAGTCCTGAAACTGAAAGTGTAGTGTGCTTAATTCTTGCTGGCAAAAACAGTTTAGAATACTTCTGCTGCAATGTGTGAACATATAGTCTAGACAAGATAACTCAAACCAAAAATTGATGTGTAAATAAAGCCTTGTTGTGATTAAACTTGTGATGGTATTAAAAGATGTTGCTGAAGAATTGGCATAAAATAAGCAAGTGTTTATAGAAATTCGATTACACGGAAAAGGCATTCCATTAGTTCATTTACGATCTAAGGGCATCCACTATGGTAAAATATTATAAAGCTTTATAAATTAATTTTTTCATGCCACATCAATAAGTTTTAGACCTTTTGAGTTAATAAACCTATTTCTACTATGACATAAACATCTTAAAGCTTTATAATTGTTTCTCATAACACATGCATTAAATGTCTTGAGATTATGAAGAGGTCTAACATCTTGGACCTTTTCATGCCACATGTGTATGAAATAAAACTCCACTATGGCTAATATAAAACATAAACTTTTTCAAGTTTTTTGGACCTATTCTTAGACCTCTCATAGTGGATGCTCTAAGAAGTGAGTCGCGTCTTCTTGATACAAACATGTTCACCTTTGACTATAGCCAAGCTGATGTACCATGTTCCCAGTCATTAACTAAAGCACACACATATGGCTTGATCATCTACATATTTAGTTAGCTCACTTAACATCTACTTTGATGGTCATGTGGTTCGATCATCCCTTATATCGACTTTGTGTGTCCTCTGATTTGCATTTCCAGTTTGTGTAAATGGTCAACTTCTATGGTTCGGAAGGTAGCAGTTGGGTGGTTGCATTAAAAGGGTAATGAGTGTTGATGAAGTCGTTTTAGGATATGGTCAACATCTCGGACATTAAAAGTTGGAGTGATTAGAAAAAAATGTGGTGTAAAACAATAATAAGTGACATTAATTAAGGTTGCTAATTAGCGCAATCAATGTTAATTGATAAGATTTCTGATGTTATGTGTGCACATGATCCTTGATGCCCGCCTACTATTTCATCCTCTTATTGATTTCTTGTTCATTTTAGTCTCTCAAAGAAACCAAAAACATTTTACTCGTTGAATAGGTTAAAAGAGCAAACTTGACTCAAAACATATCAAAATAGCAAATTTGTGGCTTACTAAAAGGCTTTAATTTTCATTTAAAATGGAGTAAACTGCAAAAATCATCCCTGTAGTTTGTGTAAATTTGCAAGAATCATCCCTATCTCAAACGTTCAGCATTAAATATCCCCAAGTCCACAAATGTTCAGCAATAATCATCCTTGAGCACTAGCGTCGTTAGTTTTACCCGTTAAGTGTTAAAATAATATTTGTCTGTTAGTCCCTCCATTAATATTTTTTGCACCGTTAGTTCTCATTTTTAAAATAAATTAAAAAGGGCAACATAGGCTCGAACTCGGGTTTAAACTCGTTTTTATCCGTTTTCTATTTAACCCTTTTTTGGCTTAAACTCGTTTATATCCGTTTTCGTCTGTTTTTATACGTTTTCGTCAGTTTTTTGCGTATTTGTCATTTTTTTTACGTTTTCATCCATTTTGATACTTTTGTCCCTTTTTTTACGTTCTCGTCCATTTTTTTTTATATTCTTGTCCCCTGTTTTTTTACGTTTTTATCTTTTTTTTACGTATTTGTCATTTTTCACATTTTCATCCGTTTTTTTACGTTTTCATCCGTTTTTATAGGTTTTCGTCCGTTTTTATAGGTTTTCGTCCGTTTTCTTATATTTTTGTCTGGTTTATTACGTTTTTTTCCGTTTTTTAAGTGTATGTTTGTTTTTTACTTTTCATCCGTTTTTATACGTTCTCGTCTGTTTTTTTACGTTCTCGTCTATTTTTTTCTTTTTCTTCCACATTTTTTTAAAGTTTTTGTCCATTTTTTTACGTTTTTTTTTCCATTTTTAAGAGATAAAAAAGTAAAAAAATGGACGAAAACATATAAAAACGGACGAAAACGTAAAAAGGTTAAATAGAAAACGGATAAAAACGAGTTGAAACCCGAGTTCAAGCCTATGCTGCCCTTTTTAATTCATTTTAAAAAATGAGGACTAACGGTGCAAAAAATATTAGCGGAGGGAGTAACGGTCAAATATTATCTTAACGGGTAAAACTAACGATGTTAGTGCTCATGGATGATTATTGATAAATGTTTGTGAACTTGGGGATGTTTAATGTTGAACGTTTGAGATAGGGATAATTCTTGCAAATTTACACAAACCACATGGATGATTTTTGTAGTTTACTCTTTAAAATGTAAAAGAAGCAAATTTGTGAGTCAGGCAAATTAGTCATACTTTTCTTAAATGATTTAACCTCATAAACTATAAACGAATTTATTTTATTAAAGTGGAATAATAAAGAAGCATTGGCAACCATAGGGTACTATATAAGCGTAAAATATATATATATATACATTTTGTTGGATAAAATAGTAAAGTATGAAAAAAAAAATATCTCTTTGCATATGTTTCTTGTGTTTTGTATATTGCAGGGACTGGAACTGTCATAAAAGGAAAGATGCAAGTTATTTCGTTGTGAAAAGGAGTCCAAGGGCTCAAGAGAAAGATGTCAAGGCTATAAAATGCTTAGTTGAGTTAGAGTTTTCTCGTTATTTACACACGCCTCTTTTATACATTCTTTCATTTCTCCCTCTGATCAGCTTTGCGCTCTGATACTGTTCATCAATTGTTGAGAGTTGAGCGATTATTATAGTGAGTGATTGCATCATCTAAAGGTGACAATCTTTTCTTTCTTTGTATGTTTAGTTGCACTTATTTGGGGACAATCTTCTATTAGAATTCATAGTAACAGTGAGGGTGGTTGGTTGAGTGATTTTGTGATTGTTGATACCATTTTATATGGTATCAGAGCCACAACTTTAATTTACCAGCTGATTTGATTTCTAGGGTTTCTGACATCTTGTCAGAAATTAGGGTTTCTTGATCTATTGATATATTGGTTGATTGGTGGTATTATTCCAACGATTTAGTTGGAATTGGCATGTTTAGGTGAAGATATGGCTGTAAACGAACTGAACCTTCAGTGAACATTTCATGAACTGCTCGGTAAAATATCTATTTACTTATGAGATGAACGAACATGAACAATAACTCATGTACGTTTAGTTAAATGAATGAACATGAAAAAAAATTCCCGTTCTTTCATTTATATTCGTGAGCGTCCGATGATGCATTCGTTTATGTTCGTATATCATATATTTTTTTATAAACTTTAAAATTGGTTTACTTAAACAAAACAATACTTATAAAAACACATTATTATGTATATTTCTAATAAATTTATGTTTATTAGTCTACATTCATGTATGCTCATTCGTATATTTTTGTTTAATATCTTATTGAACGAACATAAACGAATATGAACAATCTTAGGTTCTTAATAAACGAACATGAAAAATAAAATTCGTCCATTTAAGCGATCATGTTCCTTTATTTGTCCCGTTGATAAGGATTTATTTGATAACTTTTTAAGGGGTCATTTAAGCCTAAAATCGTGATTATATGATCAAATATTGCCTAAAATTGTTTCTTTTTGTATTTTAGGTACTTGGGACGAGAATTCTGGAATTTGGAGCTTTTCAAACGTTTTTGGGCGAAAAAGTGAAGAAAACAACGAAGTCACGAAAAGCCTGTTAGGAAAAGACACTTGACGGCGTCACGTTATAATCTGTGACGCCGTCACTTGGTAATTTGGAGCTTAGGAAAATTAACACATGACGCTTCAAAAATTTTTGGAGATTTTACACCTGACGGCGTCAGGTGCAATTGGAAGAAGGACATCTTGTGTTAAAGTTCTAAGAGACAGCTCAGAAAGGTTAACAAAGGACGGCGTCAGCCATAAGCTGACAGCATTAGAAGATAAAAGAAGGTCGACTTGCACAAGAAGAAACCCTAATCACGGCGGTCTGACGGCATCAGGTTATTGTAAATCTATATATAGTTTTCGATTTTTCATTCATTAGTGTGACACTTTGGAGCCTAAACCCTAGAAGAATTTTGCAGCTTTTGTAAGTCTTTTACAACCTCTTTTCTTCTATGTTTTGAAGTTAAGTATTCCTTTAATCATTCAATATATCTATATGTTGTTTGATTACATGTTTATCTTCTCTTCTCTTTAACATGTTAGCTTAAGTTATTTAGTGTTTGCTTAGATCCAATGAAACCTAGTTATTGATTATTGTTGCGTTGTCTATTGTTTAGTTGATTGATTCACGTTAGGCTCAGAAAACTGGCTGACTTCCTTTTTGTAACTAACTTGAACGTCTTAGAAAACGTAACCATATGTGCAATATAAGTTTTTCTCGTTGTATTTAATGCATGAGTTGATGTTGATGATCCTCTGATGGCATAATTAACTTACGGTTGTAGGTGAAATTGATATTTATAGAGTTGGGAATTTAGCGCGGCCCAACAACTGGTATTAAGGAATACAACGCTTCAACTAAAATAACTGCACTGTAACATTAACTATTCAATAAAAGATAACTAGGGAGTAATTAAATCTAAGTAAATACGTTTGTCTCATTATAAGAAGTTCACCACTTTTACTTTTCTTGTTATTTTAATTTTTGTTTATTAAAAATAGCTTTTGGGTTAGTTGACTAGCAACTAATTCTGCCTACTCTTCCAAAACCCGAGATTTTTACTTGCTTTCATAAAAACATAAAAATACAAAAAGAATCATCCCTCATCTTTAGGCATAAATCGTCATACACTTCAACCTTACGACATTATTCTCCTAGAGAACGATCAATCCTCCGGACATACCTATACATCTATACTACACTACAACGATCAGGTACACTGCCTGAAGGATTGCAAGTTTCTCAAGATCCCTTGAGAAGTAAAACCTTTTGCTAGGTCGCAACCCTCACATCACCGGTTTAAAATTCTGCGAATGAACATGAACAAGGCTCCATCCATGATCTTCCGGTTTGTTTACAGCCCTAGGTGAAGATCTAGTGATTTTGTGGGTTAATTGAAGGTTAATCTGTTAGGGTTTCAATTTTCTTGAAACCCTATTTTTTGGTAATTTATAGGTTTTGAATTCTGTTGATTTCTTGGATCAATTAGGCTTGTTCTTTGTCACAATTGTTCTTGACTAAATGAATCAATGACAATTGTGATATTGTGCTGTCTTTCGCTATCTCTTAAAGCTCTGTTAGTCCTTTTCCTTATTTAATTGTCTAAATAATTGAGTTAATCACTATAATGTTTGTTAGCAATCTTGACATACTTCCATGATAAGCAAGGAAACCTACTCTGCTTCATTCTTGTGATTAGCTTGTTATTTCAGCTTCTTGTTGATTTTTTGTTTCTTTTGTTGATTATCTATTTTGTCTGTTGTTATCGGTTTTTGTTCCTGTTGTATATATTATTGATTTGTTTGTTTCATGTTAATATTGTTGTTTAATCATGTCTAAGTAATATGTTTTGATTAATAATCTGGATGTTAAGAATCCTTTGCATATGCATCCTACTGATTTATTGATGCTTTAAATCCCGTCTTAAATTTATAATAGCCGACCTGACCTATATACTAACACTAAAGGGAAGTGTACCCTGTCAATCCTAGCTAGTTTGGTAAGTACGGCTCATTCGCAAGGAGCGGGTGTACTTATAGCTAAACCTAATGGACTTTCTACAACTTTTAAGGAGGTTTTCAATCTAAGAGCTTGGCACGATGTTTGATTAATAACAAATAAAATAACTAACACTATTAAACTACGATTGTGATCAAGTTGGGAAGAACGTGCTAGTCAAGCTAATCCTACAATGCCTTATTAATCTGTTTATTAGTGCAATTTTGGTGAAAAAGAAATGTAAACTAAACCAAATGGTCACAGGTACTTAGTTCTATGAATATTAATCCCTAACCCTCGATTAACCTACGGGGCTAACAATCTCAATCACGCATTAAGTGGAATCAACTGATATATACGATTTATCTGTGGTAACCTACGGTCATAGCATTACCAACTCTCATCCATAATTCAATCATAATTTGTTAAAGTAAAACTAATTGCCAACGTCAACTGTTAAACATAAACGAAACACTTAATCACAATATCTCAACTATAATATTGGCCGCTATAAAATATCATCATTATGTACGAGTACATGCCTAGTTTTCTTAATTTATTATTTTAAGTTATATAAACACTCATCAACACACCACACGCTATAAACTTAGGATTGAGAGTATTTCAAGTTTAGATGAATATGACCAGTCATGTTTCCACACAAACAAAAGAAATACCAGGTCTTATAGTAGATTTTACAATTTTGTATGTATAAAAACATATGTGATCAAGTTCATTTTAACTTGAAAAGATTTCAATCCATAAACTAATTAAGTTGATGACAACTTAATGTGCATTTATACCAAACCACTATACACATCAATCAATATTCTAATGTCAAAACATTAAAAAGAGAAAAAGTAAAAACCTTGAATTTCTTTTCATAAGATTGACAATATCATGTAATTAAAAATTCATGGACATCATCTAACCCCAAAATAAAATAATTCATAATGTTTGACTAGTTCTCATAACAAACATTGTCTTGGCACTAACAAACCTTTGAACAAATAGGACATGATTCCTATCTACATCCAAAATCCACTTTATATAAATATATACAAAGTTTCTCTAACTTAAATACGTGACAAAAACTCACCGGAACTCATCCCTATTCCGGCTATATCTTTCGCCTTAATTTCAGCTTCTATTTTTGGTTGATGTCATTTTCTATATTGAATTTTTGGGTTTTGATTAGCTTTTAATTCTCGTCACTATTAGAAATTTCTTTTATAGACTTTTCGTAGAGTGAAAGTTGCTGTGGAAAAAATAAAACTCCACCGTAATCCGCTATATCCGGTGACATCTAAGTCACCGACAAAAACAGATTTTATTGTTATACTATGTATAGAATGGTAATTAAATAAAAAGTATATTCATTATTTATTACTCAATATTTTCTTTTTAAACGTCTTACCATTTTCCTCCTTGAATTACACTTAAATTCAACACATAATCCAATCTAATTTATTACACACCAAAATAAACACACACACAAAACATATATTCTCTCTCGATCTCTAAAAATAAGGGATATCCTAAAATCCCGAAAAACCTTCTTATTCTTTGATCCTAAGCCTATATTCATATTGTTTTTCTTCTAGGGTTCTTCTGTTTTTCTTTTGTGTCACATGTTTAGAGAGAGAGAAACATAAAACCTTAAAAAAGTTTCTCTCTCTAGAAATGGTGGTTTCTTCATCAAATCTTGAATGTTTTCTTGATGCAACAACCCCTGTTGTCCCTTCACAATTCTTGCCCAAGGTTTGTCTTTTTCATTATATGTATAATGTATTCATGAAAAAAAACTATCCGTATCATGGTTTCTGACTTTTTGGCCGACTAATTTACGTACAATCTTTTTTGTTTCTTGTGTGTAGAGTGAGATAAGAAACCTGAATAGGTTATGGCATCCATGGGAAAGAGAAAAAGTTGAATATTTTACGCTAGGTGATTTATGGAATTGTTTTGATGAATGGAGTGCTTATGGTGCCGGAGTTCCGATCACTGTTGATGACGCCGTTGATGATGATAATACTGTTATTCAATATTATGTTCCTTATCTATCCGCTATTCAAATATTCACAAGCAATTCTTCTTCATCTTTTAACTATCAAAGGTACTTTCCATGTTATGTTTTGTTTGTGAAGTATCTAAAATACCCTTATGAAACGTGTTTTGATTGGGGTACTTGGTACAATGTATGGGAGCTATATAGCTTATTTTTATTGTTAGGTGTTATGGAATGTGGAATAAATAATGTGTAACGATATTTTTTTATAGGGAAGAAACGGATTCTGAAACAAGGGATTCATGTAGTGATACATTTAGTGACGAGAGCGAAAGTGAAAAGGTGTCGAGATGGGACGGGTGTTCGTCTGAAGAAGGTGTGTTTGATCAAGAGGCACCTTTACATTTGAATGATCGATTGGGTTATCTTTACTTCCAGTATTTCGATAAATCGACCCCTTATGGAAGAGTGCCTCTCGTCGATAAGGTATAAAATACAGTATTGGTTCTTAGATACTGTTTTATAGAATGTTAATTCATTGAAACTTTTTGACATCCTTCACTTTAGAACATTTTTAGCTTGTGTTATCATTTCAAAACCGAAAATTTGTTGAAAAGAATACGCAACCTCATGTTCACAAGCAAAAATGTTTTGTGTGTGTGTAACGACTTGTACCAGCATTGATTGTGTGGGAACAATATTGTTCTTACGTTTGCTAAATGTATTTTGAGAACTAACTTTTCTGGCATCTAATCCAAAGAGTGACTTTTCAAATTTGTCACATTATAATGTGATCCTCTTTTAGTCATCAATCTATTCTTAGTACAAACATAAATACATAATCGACCTTAGTTTTTATGAGCACCAAGTATTGGTGACTAGGTGTTTGTTTTTCTTCATTTCCATTTATTGGAGGGCATTTTTGGAATTTTTATTAGGTGCCATATAAGAATCTAGGCACATAGATGGTTAAATATTGTATACCCGGCAAATATATTGTTAGGATAAATATGAAATTTAGTTTGATACCAGAATAAACAAGTCAATAGAAAAAACCAGATCCGTGTTGTCATGGTTCTGTTATAAAAATATATAAAACTTTCTAAATTCTGTTTTAATTTAGCTTTTGCTTTTAGATTTTTTTATTAAGTAAATGACTATTTTGCCCTCCCACACAATATGCCCATGCTTTAGAGAGCACACGTTTTTGTTTTGACGTGGTCAGTTTGTTGCTTGCAAGTGTTTAATGAAGTGTGAGAAGTGGTTTACGCGTGTGACGTGGCTTTTATATTACTAGCAACACCCTTTTTAATATGTAAAGAGTGACATTTAACCACCTACTATTTCTCTTATCTACATTTTTGGCTTTTTTGATCTTGAGTTGGATATGTTTTCTTTTGTACAGGTATGCACATTGTCTAAAAAGTACCCTGGATTAATGTCATTAAGAAGCGTCGATCTTTCGCCAGCTACTTGGATGGCAGTTGCTTGGTATGACAACTAAATGACTTAGCCAAATCATCAGAATGAAATTAATTTGGTAGTTATGTATATCTATGTTCGTTTTGTGACCTAAACATTGTGCTTTAGGTACCCAATATATCACATTCCGATGGGCAGGACAATTAAAGATTTGTCTACATGTTTCCTAACGTACCATACCCTCTCGTCATCATTTCAAGGTATCCATAACATTGGTAACGTTTTATGTTTCTTGTTGATTATTAGCATTTCATGCGTTGAGCTTAATTAAATATATACTTGATGGATGTAGATATGGACATTGAAGACGACGACAATGGATTCTCAAAGAAAAAGAGAAAGGAAGGAGAAGGAATCCGTCTTCCTCCATTTGGACTTGCCACTTACAAGATGCAAGGGGATGTTTGGATGTCGAGTAAGAATCAAAAGGACCAAGAGAAGCTAGTTTCACTTACGAGTATTGCGGATTCTTGGTTGAGACAACTAGGTGTCCAACACCATGATTTTAACCACTTTGTGGGGAATCGTCGTGGTTGAAAACTAACTACATTTGACATCTAAAGAGACGTTCTAAGAGAGATGTGTTTAATCATCCTCTTGTTTTAACCCTTTTTGATTGCGCTCATGGGACTTTGGCCTTTTTACACAAGTGTGAAGAGGACTTTATGTTTGGATGGTACATGGTTTTGTCATTGTCGAGCTCAAGTGCTTGACCCTTTGCCTAGTTCTCATCTTGCCTACGGGCCAACTACAAACTGTTTTAGTTTTCCGTAGACTTTTGGGATGAGAGGAATTGTGTGCATTGAGGAATAACATCTTTGGCAGAGAAAAACTTACCTGCAGGTTCAACTTTTATTTATTTTCAAACAGTTTAGAGGTGATAGGATGGTATTCGCACCTACTATATACACTCTAAATATGAATTGAATTTAAATTGAAAGTGTTTTTTTTTTTTTTTTTTTACTTCACATATGTCATATAATTGTTTTCTGCCTCCTCATATGGCTCATGACATGTTACGGAATATTTGTTAATACTTACGGAGTAATAGTTAACTAATGGTGACTTGGAACATTTGTTGTAAATTTACTATTTTTTTACGATTCCTCATAGACACTGACAAAATGTATTCGTCATTCGTGACCTTATTTAGTTAAGGGTGTCAATTAAGATACCATAATTTTGAAAGTAACCGTACTAACAGGCGTTTGGCTCAGCAGCAATGCTCTTCGAGCAAGAATGCGAATAGTCTGCAACAAAATTGTTGTAAATTATTGGTATTGATTTGCACACTATTTTCTTATTTGCATAGTTTGGTGTAGAACGATCAAAACCAACATATAGATGCAGTATGTACAACCATCTATACTCCTTTATAAAGCATTTAGGACATTCTAAATAAGAAAGTCTTAAAATTCTTAAGACCAAAAACATTTCTTGTTAAAGAAAGCAATAAAAAGTTAAAAACTTAGATGTACTCTACTTGGTCAAAACTTACAACCTGTCATATTAATAAAATAAATGTGATTTTTAATGAGAAAAAAAATGTCATCATATTAATACTTGTAATCGCTAAAAGTTAGTGACTATCAATAATGATTATTAAAAATGTGTAACCGCATCTAACATATAAATCTACAGCCATTTCATATCTCTCTCACACATCTAAAATTTACAATAAGACTGGGTGTGCTAATTGAGTCTCAGTCGGTCGCAACAACAAATCACCAAAAGAATTTAAAACCCGCAACTCTCTTTTCTCTTCTCTAAACCACCTCTATAAACCATCATCGACCGGGACCAACAAAATTTGCCACCTACTGCCGCAAGAAGAACGAAACATCAAACAAGAAGAGATGAAAAACAGTTAAACTTTGTAAAATCTCGAAGCCACACCAGTGGAATACACGAACCGGGCAAAAAGAAAGGAAGATCAAAGAGTAGTATTTGTGTGTTTGTTCGGATTTAAGCAGATAGGAACCAAGGTTGTTGGTGTTGTGGTTCGGTTTTCTTTAGAAGAAAAGAAAGCCTGGGAGTGATTAGGGTGAGAAGGAGTTAGTTTGTTGTGTTGTGTTAGAGAGAAAAGTAAGTTGTAGTTGCGTTTGTGTTTTAGTAGTGAGAAATATTAGGGTTTTCTTATTGGATTAGGTTAATCTTATATACTTGTTAGAAGAATTGGGTTTATTGATTAGGACATCCGAGAATTTTCCTACTATTTGTAGTTGGGTTGAGTTTGGCATTCAATTATTTCATTTGTGTAGAATACAAGCAAAAAAATAATAATAATAAAAAAAAAAGTATTAAACTTTCAGTTGTCTAAACTACATTTGTTTAAGCGTAGTAAATTTCATAATATAAAACAATCTCTATCTATACTACATATAAAGAGAAAATGGTCAAACCTTGAAAAGTGAAATCTTGAAAGTCAAGGGTGAGAGAAAATGAATTGTATAATTAATACTTTTATTAAAACACCCCATAACTTAAAATTACAATAATTTATTCATATGATATAACTAATTAAAAGCGTCTATATCAAATTAAAAAACAATCAACTAAAACACCCTTACTAAAAAGTACAATAAAAATTTCACAATATACAATTTAAACAAGCTACAACAAAATATAAAATATAAAATAATTAAACACACTAATTAATGTTATTTTTAAAACACCCTAAAATGAAAAGTATATGTTATTATACATATTATACAAATTAATAAAACACACAAAACTTCATACAAGCTAACAAGTTGATGTTGCATGTAGTTTTGAAAATTGGACCGGACCAACGGGTTCAACTGGGAAAAACATATAGTTTTAAATACAAGGACTAATACACGACGGGTTCAGCTATTAAAAGCATGACTCGGTTTAAATCGACCCGTTTTTCGACCGGAACGGTTCAACCGGATTTTCAAACATTATGTTTAATCCCCAAATCTTCAAACTTTTATTAGAGGTGGCAAAACGGGCGGGCACGGGCACGGGCTAAAACGGCACGGGTTAAAACGGGTACGGGTTAAACGGACAAATTATAAATCGGGCCAAACGGGCACGGGCTAAAACGAGCAAATTATAATTCAACTATTAAAAAACATTCGTAACAGTCCTAAAAACCCCTTTAATTCATCTTGTAGAAAAAGATCAAGTATTTAAGTCTTAACTATATTTAATTATTTTTTCTTTAAAAAAAAATCTGACTGCAAATTTGAGAAAATCTGCTGTGACAAATGAATAAAAATGCAACTAATTAAATATATCTATCAATTAATTAGATTATTAAATAATTATGCATAAAATAGTTAATAAATGAGATATATTAAAATTAAAATAGTTGGAATGTTTTATAGTTACCAGTGACAAGTGAATTGGTCGGAAAAAAATGAGAGTAATTGTTTGAAAGTTGAATTGTGTTATTCGAAATCCCATCTAATAATATCTGTTTTTATCTTTTGCCTGTAAGAGTCCATCAAATAAATGCAATAGGGAAAAAACGCCCCAAACTTTTAAAAAAGTGTCAAAATCGCCCAAAAATTACAAATTGGGCAAAATTTGCCACCCCTAACTTTTATTATTTTTCATTTATAACCCATAAACTTTCTTTTATCACTAAACGATCTGTCGTTATAAATCTCGTTGCTATGCACGGGTATTCGTCTAGTCTCTATGAATGTTAAAATATATTTATTTTCAAATAAAGACATTGCAGCTAATGATGCATATTAATAATTGCATATTTGTGTTTATGCCAAATTACATTTCATTTGGTAATGATGTCTATTTTAATTTATATTTCAAAGATGCTACTTATGTTCCTTTCTTTCGTTTGGACCTTCTGTTCATTTGGATATGAAATAGTCTGAATTGTAATGGGTTATAGTTATTTTAATTAAAAATTATCATTCTTTCATAATATTATCGTTAGAAATAATGTATAAATGAACAACATTTACTCACCACAAAATTTAGTCACAGGGTACCCGCCGCCGCATTGCGCGGGTACCCTTCTAGTTTAATACAATAGACGAGTAAATACGCAAAACGACAGTGTATAGTAGCAAATAATTATGCTTGCAAAATCGTGATTCTGGTTTGACCATTGATGCAAAACTTGCGAGATAAATGATTGGTCATAGCGAAAAAAATTCGTGGGTTAGAAAAAAAAATAAAAGTTTAATGATTAAATAATATTTAAAATATTAGTTGTAGACGATGTTAACAGTTTTAATTAAAACTATAATAGTCTATTAACATTATTCAATTTTAAGCTTTTAAATCTTAAGAAATATTATTCACTCTTTTTAAGAGTAACTGTGTAAATTAGTATCGATAAAGAAACCGTTTTTTTTTTTTTTTTTTTTTTTTTTTTTTTTTTTTTTTTAATCATTAATAAACACATAAAAATTGGCTAATATAAAAAAGTTGCCATTTAAAAGTTGACATTTTAAAAGTAGTAGGGAAATTGGTATTGATAGAGTAATTGTATGACTTAAACTTGTTTTGAAACGGAAAGTAAAGTAAAACTTGTCATTTAAGCATTTAATTTTAAGATGTATTATATGCAATTAACATTACTTAAATTTTAATTATGATAAATTTAAATAATGCATATGCATATAATATAAGTAATAGAGATAAGTTGATGTGGATTAATAAAAAATGATGTGCGCAATTCATCTCCCATAAGATATATATAGTTTATCTTTCATGAAGAAAATTAACACTTATTAGTCTACTGGGTAAATTGCAAAAATGGTCATTAACGTTTCACGAATTTGCAAAAACGGGACCGAGACAAAAAGTAGCGCAAAAAAGACAACAACGTTTCACATTTTCGCAAAATCGCCACTGAGAGCCATTTTCCGTTAATTTTCCCGTTAAGTGCCACGTAGTTGAGGGTAGTATCGTCATTTCACTGTTCATACTTATCTCCCGCCAACTTTCGGGGGACTATTTTTGCAAACAACGTAAACTATGTACATTTAAAGCTGTGTGCTTTTTCAGGGTACAATAAATTCCCAAAACCAATCAAAGATTGTGTAGATAATCAACCGTCAAACCCTAACATAAAAAAAAATCAAATCGCAACAACTAAACCCAGCTATGGCGAATAATGATAAGAATGAAAAGGGAAAGTGCTTGTTGATGGGGGGGGGGGGGGGAGGGGAGGAATCATCCGAAATGTCGTGGGGCAAGGTTTTATTAAATGATGAAGTCTTTGAGGTTGTTTTGGATGAATTTGGTGAAAAAGTTATTGCCAAGTATGGTTCGTATGCAAACATAGGGAAGGAGATGATTGAAGAAATTCTTCAATGGATGTGGAATAGAACCTTCAACAAACCAAATGTGGGTGCTAGCGGTTGCTCCAATGAGGTAGTTGCAGAGAAAAAAAGGAAGAGGGGAAGGCCGGTTGGGAGTGGCAAGAAGAAGACGGAGGGGAGTCCTATTCCGACTACAATCACAGAAAAAAGGAAGAGGGGAAGGCCGGTTGGGAGTGGCAAGAAGAAGACGGAGGGGAGTCCTATTCTGACTACAGTCACAGAAAAAAGAAAGAGGGGAAGGCCTGTTGGGAGTGGCAAGAAAAAGAAGGAGAGGAGTCCTAATCCGAGTACAGTTACAGGAAAAAGAAAGAGGGGAAGGCCTGTTGGGACTGGCAAGAAGAAGGAGGCTGGCAAGAAGAAGAAGGAGTGGAGTTCTAATCCGAGTACATTTACTGAAAAAATGAAGAGGGGAATGGCAAATGGGACTGGCAAGAAGAGGAAGGTGAAGGAAGAGCATACGGATCTTGGTATGTTAATGTGGTATACTTCATTTATGTGCCATTTTAAATTTGTTTACGTAGGATGCTATGATATGTTTGATAGACTTTTATATGCATCTCCTTTCCTAGGTTTAGGATAAATAGAGTATTTGCATTAAGTAGGGTGTTAGAATATCATAAGTGAGAGTGTTTGGCATTACTAAATACTGCTATAGAGAGTGTTTTGCATTACGAAAGTACTGCGTGTTCACATTGGTTATAAGTAAGTCTTCACATTGGTTGTAAGTAAGTCTTCACATTGTGTATCTTGAGTGTATCAAGAACAAAATAGATTGGTTTCTATATCACCACATTAACTTATTACCTAAACTACAACTATGTGGTGAGATATACAACACTGCATTGCTCTGCTTCACTCGAGCCTGCATAATTGTTTCATTGACTACTTCTGCATTGACTTTAGCATGTATACCATTAGTTTCGTAGGTGCTGGTATGTCTTGACAGTTTGTATTTAAAATTGTGGCAGATTTACTTGGTTATGGGGGTGAAGTTCTGTTCCACATGCACAATAATGGAGTCTTTGAATTTGGTCCATTAAGGTATGTACAAGGGAATGTTTCTACAATGTGTGGCTTTGTCTGTGATAGACATATCTTTTTCCTAGGTCTGGATGATATGTTTTCACGCATTAGGGGAGAAAAATGGGCTGTGTTCTTTTGTGTGCCTGGTAAATCATTAGAAGAAGGTTTGAAGCTGATTCACACAGACAATGATGTGCATACAATGATTGAGCTAGGTTGTTGTGCCGGTTTTGTAGATTTGTTTGTTGCTCACACAAAACAGGTGTTATCTCCCTACTATTTAAACAATACTGATGCAGAGGGTGATGGTGGGGAGGTTGTTGGGTGGGTAGAAGAAGATGCTAGCTTGCGGTGCTCTATTACTTCAACTCCTTTTAGGACTAGCACTTCAAAAACTTATAGGAAAGTGGATGATGTTGATGCTTCACAACCAGAATCCGGGAAGCATAAAAATAGGGTGAAGAGGTCTGTGGATAAGGGAAAAGGAAAGATGGTTGATGAGGTTGATGAGGCTGATGTTGTTAACAGGAACAAAATGGCTGGTATTGTCATTAGAGACGGTGGTTCTATTAAGAACCCACCAGGTGTTGGTTCAGTGAATGTGGGAGCAAAGGGTGGTGGTATTTTGAGACCAAGAATAACTAATTGCGTATTGGGTCTACGGGCACCAAGATCAATGGGTAACAATGTGGTGTTATTTTGACTAGGTGAGTCTAATGAACTGTTTAGCAAATATTTTGGACACATTGCATTGCCTATTATAGTAACCTCATTTCATTGCATATATTGACTGTGCAGGTGTTGTTGATCACATGTTGGTTCATCCAGTTGAAGGTTTGAATATTCATCCAGTAGAAGGTTTGGAGATTGACATATGGGTCCATCTATTGGGAATATGTAATGTGTAGAAACTAAAACACTTTAATTTGACTAATGTAACTTGAACTATTGTACCTCTTTTTCGAATACACCAAAGGCTGTGGGCAGGCATTGTGATGGGTTAAACTTTTTTGGTACATGCCGAACAATATTATGTAAATTTGCAGTATTTCATATGGGGTTCTGTTATTTGCATAATATGTTTCTGTTTGTTTTGTGGTTCTGTTATTTGCTTCAATTAGTAGCATTTAAACGTATGTGTTTGTGTATTGTATTATGGTTTCAATTATGTCAGTTTCATGTTTGTGATACGAATTGAACAATGTATATCAAGACAAACGGGATCAAACGACCCCTTCCATTCATAAACCATAAGGGTACATTTACAACCTTATGGGAACCCACAACCCCTACCTACATCATCACCTACAATATCTACTTAGCTTACGACACTACGACAGTAGCACTAAAATGAACAAAAGAAACCACAACTCCACAAGTCCCCAACCACCTACTACCTACATTCATCATACACAACAAAACACAACAAAACAACCCACCCCCAGCATCCAGCACCCAGCACCCAAACCCTTCACATGTAAGTTTGCCACACAGCAAACTCAATCTTTGAAACAATGCTGTCATTTGTTTGCCTAAGCATCCTCATCAACCCCCTCATCTTTCTCATATCAGCTGACTGAATCCTCCTAAGCTTGTTCACATTGGCCCTTGCAGTTCTCGAGCCCCTTATGTTTTGGAGCTCCAAAATCAGGTCCCCCTAAGACTGAGCATATCAGACAGCTTTTGGCACCTACTCATCAACTCTTGTGCATGATGAATGTCCTCCTCAACCTCTCGCCGGTAATGGGTTAGCATCATTTCTGATATGACAAACGAGTTGCAAGCAACCACGAGATCAAGACATCGAGACATTTTTCTGGAAAAGGGAATGATAATTGTTTGATTACGGGTGTGTGTGTGTGTTTTTCTGCTTGTTTGTGTGTGTGTGAAGGCGTTGACAATTTAATATGAAAGCTGAAAATAACTTTGCAAATTAGCCACTGAGGTCTATTCACATTGATACCAAGCACAGAGCCGAAAGTTGGCGGGAGATAAGTATGAATAGTGAAATGACGATACTACCCTCAACTACGTGGCACTTAACGGGAAAATTAACGGAAAATGGCTCTCAGTGGCGATTTTGCGAAAATGTGGAACGTTGGTGTCTTTTTTGCGCTACTTTTTGTCTCGGTCCCGTGTTTGCAATTTTGTGGAACGTTAAGGACCATTTTTGCAATTTACCCTAGTCTAATAAAAAACTTAAATCGCGGGTATTGATCGGTATTTAACATCTGTCATTTATAGTATTTGGTAGTCATCTAGCGTAACAGAGAGAAGAACGATGAATGTAAGTTCGTTAAGGTTCATTAAGATCTCAAATCCACAATTTGATGTTTAGTTAAATTTAGTGTTCGTCAATTATTTAACAAACTAAGTATATATAGTAGAAAGTGAAAAAAACTAATTAATAATATATTGACTTTGATTGTGTTTAGCAAGGGGCTTGCAGATACTTATAAGGGCTTGAGCTTTTAAAATAAGTTCACTTATAAAATAAGTTTGTCACACAAACTTATACGTAAAAACTTTAAAAACTGCAAGTCTCTATAAGTCCAAGCTAATTGAAACGAGCTTTTACAAATAAGTAGAGAACTAGGGATTTTTATTTAGTCAAATTAATTAAATAACTTTTAAAATGTCTGATTAATGCAAAAAAACCTGAAATATATATGAATTAAATTGATATATTTTAAAGTGATTTTATACTATTAAGTTTCAGTTACAACTAATAAATCCAATGGTTTTTTTTTGTAAAGACATAAACTCTAGCTTCTTTTGTAACTTCTCATATTTCTTTTGAAAATCACCTCTTCTTCCGGTGTAGATTTGCAAAAGAAATATGAGAAGTTATAAAAGTAAAAGCAAAAATATTAGAGAATGCTAATACTTGGGATGGCATTATGAAAAAATTGTCTGATTACAAAAAAAAATAATAATAAATAATCATATCTGGTATGTGATCATAAAACTATGTCTTGCAGCCATTGTTTACTTCTTATGGCAAGAAATAAATAGTAGAATTTTCATGGATGATAAAAGAGATAAGACTGTGCTAATAAAGATCATATGTGATGAAGTTAGACCAAAATTATTATCATTAAAGACCAAGAAAACAATCTCAGTACTTAATGCAGAGAAGGTATAGGAGGTCTTGTTTGAATGAAAGATTCAGTTTGATATGGAGTGTTTGGAATAAGGATTTGTGAGCGGATAGCTAGTATCTTGGTGGTATATGTATACAAACCAAGGAAGTCATGTATCTATTTGTGTACTGCTTGGAGTAACAGTTGAGGTACTTGTATTTCCTTTAGTTTGGATAGTTCATAACCAACCATAACGTAGTATCCTACTCAAGTGGTTCTATGTCTCAGTTCCTATGTGAATAAGGCATTTCCTATAAATGCTAAGCAGATGATGAGGTTCAAAAAATCTGTAATCAAAATTGGAATAGGTTTTATCGTAATGCTCTAGTCTTCTTGTCTTTGAAGATAGAGCTTCTAAGTTCATTCACAACATATGGCCTAGTACTTTGAAATCCTTTGATATTTAGATTCAAATTTCATTTCTATGACACTTAATAAGCCTTTGTTAGGTAATTGTACATGTTCACAGATTTGAAATTGGATTAAGATGGATAAGAATTCATAATGTAGGCTTCCTGTGTGTAAAAGGTAGAATGAACGAGTATGGTAGAACATGATGTTTGGAATTGTAAGGAGTGAAAGATGAACCTACTTGTTCCAAATAATATTCTACCATAGGAGGTTAGGTTGGTTCCCATACAGGGTGTGCGTTCCCAAAATCTGATGCCACTTAGTTTTTTAAGTTGAGAATGTAGGATTTTGGTATAGTCCCTATGTGGAGTAGGATGGTGGCTATAACTCTCATAATGATGCTTGCCTTCTTCTGCCTAGATTAATGTAGATGATGGTTGAATGGACTGAAGTAAAGGTTGGTTAGTAAATGTAGTTATGGAGTTATGGCCTTTGGTGCATGCATTACTGGGTGAATTGGATTTGAGTATTGTTGTGAAGTTTGGATGCAGTATGTGCAGCTGAGTATGCTGCATGTTTTCTCTGGTATTGTATTAGAGTTTTGTTTTCAGTTGTACCCGACATCGGACAGGCTTGTATAGAGTTGTATGTATTCTTTGAATTGGGTATGTCCAATATCATTTTTGAATTTTCTTAAATTGTTTGTAATATTGATAGATGAAATAACATATTTTCACCTTTTGCACAATAAATAAATAAATAAAATGCATACCCTTTTAACTTATGCATTTACTAAACGCTTACGTGAGACTAATTATATGTCTAAATAGATGTGCCAATAAGTTATTGGTTTGTGAAGAAGCGGGTCTCCCTGCTGTCATAAACAGGATGCTGACATATAAGTTTAAGCAAATAATAAGCATATTAGTTAGGCATGCCAATAAATGTTCTTTCAATAATAAAACTAATTAATCGATCCAAAGTAGGATTCTCTACGATCTTGTACACACGTATTACTAACGATTCGATTTGAATAGCTAGGTTCTTGAATCACAAAACAAAAACACTTTTGTTTTTTATCACAAAAATCAAAAACCCTTGAGGAATGGGGTGTACGATCGTTATGATCAAGAGAGAGGGCGAAAAGAGAAGTTAGGGTTGTTAATTAGGTGAACCAAGATTAACCAAGAATGAATAAAACCCTTTGTATTTATACTTGGTTAACATAACCCTTAAACGATTGGTTATGTGGATTCAAGAGGGATTCCAGATCTTTCTTGACTTGTTTCCATATATTCGTATCTCTTCTCATTTAACGACCGTTAGTCAATTTCAGTTAAGTACTAACGATAGTTAAGACTTAAGTATTTATTTATTGTGATTAATCTTTTATATAATACAACAAAACCCTTATTGGGAATTTTTTATATCAAAAAATGCATACATACCTTATTTAGTAATAATTTTATTTAAAAAAAATTATTTTCTTATTAGGTAATATTTTATATTTATCCATAACAAAAGTAGAAGATAAATACAAAAAATATAGATAAGATGCAATTAATAATAGGATTAAAATTTTTAAATAATTATCTTTAATAATAAAAAAAACTATAATTAAACATCATAAATCAAATAAAACAAAGAATAAATTATTTGTTTTTTAATAAATAAAAATATATGATTCAAAAATTTTTAAAAAAAACTCGCGCGTGCGCGGGCGTTATAACTAGTAATTAACTATAACATTTTATATAGTAATTATTTGAACATCGATTATCATACGTAAAGTGTGCAATACCATAGGCTCGTGCATATTAATTTATATCCACAAAATAACATTTGTTCGGTATCCATTTTATAATATGCAACTTTTAGAGCTCGCTAGATAAGTAGAACCCATAAAACGATTGGTGCCTAGATCCATGTTTGGCTTGTAGATTGTAATTCTTTAGTCTATTAAGTCGAACTAGATGTTGTCAATCTTCATGGCTATGCTTCGCCCTGTTATTTGTTGTTCTCACTACCATCTTGCAGTATCAACATATTGTTGGGGAAGTATTAAGGAACGTGACATGGGCCTTTGTTTGTTCCCATTGGCGTTGTTTCTAACTTCTTGTACTTGTACTCCGTTTCAATTTTTTATTAAATATATTGTGCCTTAGAAAAAAAGAGTGAAAAAAATACTAGTCACATTTGTGTTACCTATATAAGATTTTTTTTTTTTTTTTTTTTTTTTTTTTTTTTTCATCTCACATTTACCTCGTTTCATTGTTCAGTTCAAATGTCAATTCCTTGATAGTCTGTTTTTTGGACATCTAATACCTATCATATATTCATATACAAGACAAAGCAAGGTTAGTTCTCACAATAGCCACATCATTATATCATGTTTGCTAACTTTACATGTTGTCCTTTATATTGTCGACACCTCGAAGGAGCTGAGAGAACAATGATGACATGTCACATTTTCTAAACTGTTGGATAATGTAAAAATTCAATCTTCACCTTCTAAATTAGTTTCATATGCTTATCAAGAACATTTTAAGAGATCTCTAAATGTCTTGCACATGAAAAACACATGTGATAAAAAAAAAATACAACTTACATAGTTACATACCTATTTCTAAAGGATATCTGAAATATTCAACTAATTTATATATTAAAGTATTCAAAATACATTCTTTGACATCATTATATGTAAATTAGCGTATCAAGTC
This sequence comes from Artemisia argyi, assembly GCA_030686995.1. Classification (NCBI taxonomy): domain Eukaryota; kingdom Viridiplantae; phylum Streptophyta; class Magnoliopsida; order Asterales; family Asteraceae; genus Artemisia; species Artemisia argyi. Next base: position 158,549,167 of record CM060697.1, on the reverse strand, counting down.
CAGTACGCTGAACTTTAATAATTTACATGTATGAGTATTTACTACTATTTTAAAGATATTTTTTACCTGCAAGATTATATATATTAACTCGAGCAAGTTGTTTATGTAGTGAATGACGTAAAGTGCATGAACCATATATGTACATCTCACCTAGCTTGTATTTTGTTAAATAGAATTATGGAACATTATAAAATTTATCTGAATGGGAAGACGTGACGGTCATAAAAATAGATGTTTTACATGCTACACCAAGAAACACAATTTAAAATACATCAAGTAAAAGTTTCTAACACTTACATTCTTATAAAAGCTGTGGTATTAGTACCAATAATTATTTATAAAAATATAATCACAGAAGGAATTTTTTATAATCATCTAACCGATAACAAGATAAATGATTAAGTGTATTCCTGGTTGTAAAAAACAATTATAAAATATTCACCTAATTTATATGGCGCGAAGTACAAACATTAGTACAACGTCAAGAAGAGCTTGGTGGTGCATAATTTTTTACCTACTTCGTTAGACAATTTTGTTCATGAGTTTTTTTCGTGTTTATTTAATAATATAAATTTAATTAATATATAAATATTATAACATTATTAATTAATTAATACAACACTAATTTTTTTATATCTAAAATTTATATTATTATTGTATTTAAATACATTATTATTATTATTTTAATATATAGTTATTAGTAATTACTATATTTAAAAATATAATAATAATAATAATAATAATAATAATAATAATAATAATATTTAATATTATTATTATTATTATTATTATTATTATTATTATTATTATTATTATTATTATTATTATTATTATTATTATTGATTTATTTTAATTAAATTACGTTTATGACCAACCGAACAGATGCAATTTTACTTTTAATATATTACGATTACATTACAATTACAATTTATTAAAATCACAATTCCTTTAACAGATTATAATTCATTTAAAAAGATTCTGCGAACCAAAGGGCCCCTAATATTCCAAGCGTTTAGTTCATTCAGCTGGTCTTTGTAACCTACGGTTTTGTGTGGGTTATCAATCCACTTAGTTTTCTTGACAAAGGTTAAAAAGCATTGGTTATCGGTCAGTCGGTAATGTTGCTACTAAATCTTACACCCTATTGTCTATCACTTTTAACCTGGTGAGCGCCTATGTATCACGCTCACGACTAATATACGTGTCAATAATATATTAACGATATTACATATGAGCTTATAGAAACTTTTGTCATGTCATATTCTATATTTAGTGGCAACAAATTTCAACAAGGAGCCATGGTCTACGCAGCGGCATAAGTTTATAACAATACATAAATGCAGGCTGCCAAAATTGCAAATTTGTCACTGGTCAGGGGCGAAAAGTGAACCCAACTTTTTCTTACATAGAGGCCGTCTGCTAGTGGCCGTCTGCCGCCTGCACTTATGAAATGTTAGGGATGAAATATGCAATCTGGAAAAATCACAGAGACGATTCTTGCAATTTACTCTATTTAGAATGTAGATATTTAAGCTTGTGTAAGTTGTAACATTTATTTTCTTAGTCAAATTTACATAATTCTTACTATTAGCATAATACAAATTTTATTATTATTGTAAATTTCATGTGTTGGCTTAAGATATTTGTACTATTAGTATCAAAATTTATATTTTTAAAAATTTTAAGACAAATCTATACACTATTTTTTAGAGAGTCAATGATGATGCAATGTTGTTTTAGTTATTTACCGGTATAACGCGAATAAGAGATGATTTGCACATTATTTTTTTTATTTGGATATTCCATTCTGTGTTATAAAAAATTATACATTTGTTGTATACTGCTTATCTAATTTGCATACTGGAGTGTGAGAAAAAAAATGAATGTACCAATCGACACTCATAATAAATGGCTCATCCATTTTTTTTCCTATTTGTTTTGCTTTGAAGCAAAAAATGACATGATCAATGTGTTTCATTTGAACATATTGCTTAAAGTGGTTGAATCTATATGTGGTAAAATACTATGTATATTAGTTAAAAAGTTTGATGATTCACAAATGATAATGGTAAATGACGCGTAGTTTAGTTGGTAATGGATAAGACATTTTTGCGCTTAACAATCATAAGGTCAAGGTTCAATTCTTGACACCTTATAACCACAACCACATGAGCGAGTTACGTATGTCCCTCACATTATAGAAATACAGCCAATTGTGGGGAATCAGCGATTATTAAACCATTTGCAATTAACAAGTGATGATGTACTACGGTACTATCTACAATTACAACTTGTTGATTGGGTTCCAAACTTCCATTTAACCTTAAACAAAACACCTACTAATTAGTTAGGAAAGTTTTGGAAAATTGTGTTGTTATGCAAACCTCTCGTGACCCATCTTTTACTCTTATTTTTAACAATACAAGATTTTTTTTTTTTTTTTTTTTTTTTTTTTTTTTTTTTTTTTTAATCAGTTTTTTTGTTATTTTTTTTTAAATATTTTTTCCTTTTCAAACTTTATATTTTTTGTTTCATACTTTCTGTTCGTGGTTTTATAATAAAAAAACAATATTATAAAAAAAAATAAAAAATAAGAGAGGTATTGAAATCCATTTTGGAGGAGTATCTATGTCCACTCCCTTTTCGAAAAGTATATCTATAACTTGTCAACGTTATCCGTTGTATTTGTAATCTACATATATATAAGCATCAGATATTCAAGATACATGCATATGAATGCAGAAGCCTCAAAGAGAACAAAGAAAAGAAAGACGTTATGTATGTAATATAGTTAGAGCTGTGCACGTTGGTTTGGTTATCGAATTAGGAATTGTATGGGGTCCAAGTCCATGTGATTTCACCCGTTTCCGTCAACCAAATCACAAAACATTGAACCTGATTTTGTCTACTTCATTTAATCTGATGTTACAATACTAGTTTAATAAGTCAAACTCTAATATATATCTATAGCTAGATTTGATTATGACAGATTATCTAATAATATTACATGATGAATGATTTACATAGTAGACACGTATTTACATACGGTTTACATTATAACTCGTTCAAAAAAAAAAAAAAAAAAAGAATTCTCTAATAATCATATCTCGATCAGAAATAAGTATATGAATCAACATCTGTTATACCACATAATGTAAACTTTGATACATTCGCAACTCGTTATAAGCAAACATGCCTCTCTTATAAAAGTGCCAGTTAAAAAGCATGTGTGTACAATACGATAACTAAAATTCTAAAACAGTACTCAATGTTTTATGCAAAGTATCATTTTATAAAACTAATGGTAAACCGGGATAGCCCAGGATGGAAACCTATAAGATCATGGCCCAAACACACGTCGGGTTAAACTAAAATATGAGTGACATTCGTTAGTATTTTATGTTTTGCAAGAAAATAAAATAGAAAGATTCGTTACTATAATTTTATTTATTATTATTATTATTATTATTATTATTATTTTAATCTAAGCTGAATATTCCACAAGAGTCACTTCAATGACTTGACAAGTAAATCACGAACTTCACATACTGTAATTTGCTTCTAGCCACGTCATTTGGCTAGAAAGATTTTGGGCTTTAGTGGGTTGGAAATTTGGAACTCAGAAATTTTCTTATTGGAATTCTAACGTTCTTACGGTTGAACTAAAACTAAGTGTGCTCGTGACCACCAAAAAACAAACATCGTCACTGTCACATCATATTTCTCTTTCCAGTATTATTTCGTGACCAACTTAGTGTAATGAAAAGACCGACATCGTTATTTTATTTATTTATTTATTTTTTTAAAAGCATGTAACTATAAAAAAAAGGGTTTTTGGTTTGCATTTGAATCGGTTGCATAAGTGACTATCTCCTCTAATTTCTTCATACGAGACGCGTCCTCTATGGGGTGGTGTAAAGGGGTGCGATGCATCGTGTAGGCCGATTGACCGAGAGGTCAACCAATCATTACACCCAGCATAATACTGTAATCACAAAAGACTAATGAAACTAACGATGGTTAATAAGTTTTTCAAGCTATTAATGTGCAAATGGTACAAGTGTTATTCAAGTGAATGGAGCAACGAAATAGAAATTTGAGTGCGCCTTGTAGAAAAAATTATTAGATTCATTATGGTTGGAAGCACAAGCTAAGCTATAGACAACTAAAACCATCCACTTTGCGATTCATTAATACAGTTGATCCCTTAGTAATAAGAAAACACTAAAGTCAACATCACAAATTCACAATATTGTCAAAGTGGTAACCACTAGTCAAATAGATAGAGCATTAACGACAAGAACCAAATATTAACCATGCTTCCAGTAAAAAAGTTCCCTTCTTTATACCAACCTTTCATCACATAGGCTGTATTTGACACGGGGCTTATAAAAAAGTGTATAGGGGCTTCAACTTTCAAATAATTTAGCAGATAAAATAAGTTTTGTTTGTTACAAATGCTTATAGAGGATTTTATAAACAATAAATCTCCATAAGCCAAAGCAAGTTGACACAAGCTTATGAGGCTTATAGTTATTCAAATTACGTAAATACCCTTCAAAATATAGTAGATATCACACAAAAACAAGACATACATCTGAATTTAATTTGACGTATTTTTATGCATTCTTACATTAACAAGTTTCGACTCCAATTAATTCACCAAACAATTTTATAAAAATATAAGCTCTAGCTTTTAGCTTATAATATAAGCTCTAGCTCTAGCTCCAGCCCTCGTCTAAAACTCATTTCGCCAAACATACGCACAAATTAATCATCGAAACATTCTATTAAGTTGCCTTTGTCCCAAAACTATTAGCACTTCTCTCAAAATCTTAGGTGGATAATTAAATTCAAGTTTTTCTATGAGACGTCAATCATCAATGCATTAGTTTGTTAAACATTGAAACAAGCCTCTAATCCTACTTGAAAACAATTCAAGGGCAGATCGAAAATCATAATTATCCTGAGGTTTGATGTCCAATATATACTTGTGGAAAATGCCGACAGGTAGTGACTTCAAAGTCATAAGTGTCATGTACACTCAATTACATGACCTTAATAGTCCTATATGGAATGCGATTTATCTTACTGATATAGACCATGAGTCTCAATCTCACTCTTATGTCGATCAATTTGTTTTCTAAGAAAATGGACTTTAAGTGTACCCTTAGACAGGGACGGAGCCAGAAAGAAATATGACCGGGTGCACAAATTTTTTTGAACCGTAATATAATAGAGTTAAAACGTGAACTAAAACGAAGATTTCATTAAAACGATAAACAAATGAACATATTACCTTCTAATTAGAAATTCTACGATCTCCCTTAGCAAAATAACACTTACGTGCACCCTCATTTTTAATATTAATAAGTTCTTCTTTCTCTATAGCACACAAGTTAAAGTGCCGTTAAAATAATCATCACCCATCCGATTTCGCAAATCAGTTTTAATGAGCTTCATTTTAAAAAAACATTTTTCAATCGTAGCGGTAGCAACAGGCAAGACTAAAGCCAACTTCAATTAAGCACTACTTTTCATATATATTGTAACTACGACAACAATAAAAATGCCCCATGACAACACAATTGGGGTGTTATTCATATTCTAATATATTGTTGACTATCACTTAAACTTATTATCCTTATTTGTCTTAATAGAAATTGCATAGTTATTCACTTATTCTTATTGCCCTAAGCCCTTATTAATGATGATAGACTATACGGAACCAACAAATTAGTCAAGATTTCATACAAAAAATCAAAACATGAAAATTTTAAAAGACATATAAACAAATGAAAGGTATATGTTACGACTTACGAACCTGTTTCATCTTTGTGTGTTGGTTCAATTTTGGATTTTGTAAATTGTTAGGATGATGAATAAACTTGTTCCATTAATAAACCTATTTCATCTTTGGGTATTTGTGCTTTAATTTATTAAACTTGTTTTATCTTTGGGCGTTTACAAAATTTTATATTTAAAGTATACGAACTAAATAATACTAGAGATACATTTAATGCACCGGGTGCATTTAAGATACATTTAGGCAAAATCGGTAATTTTTTAAAAAATTACCACTATATCGGAAAAATCCATGGGGTGCACGTGCACTCGCGGGCACCCCCTTGGCTCCGTCCCTGCCCTTAGATCTTGTTCTAAAAAAATACCATTAGATAAAAATATAACTGCATCAGTTCAAGAAACGTGGGTTCATCCGCTCTAGCCATATACTCGTAATTTAAAATTGTGAAACTCTACTCGACGGGTCTTAAAGGTTTTACGGGGCATCAAGCAACCAACACAATTTGGATATCTAATGTCTTGAATTAATATCAACGAGTATAAATTACTCCATCCGTCTCATATTAAATGCCATATTTGACATTTCAAAGTCTTTTTTTATCAACTTTGACCTTAAATATTTGTTTTTGTGTAATATAATACTTGATACAAAATATATGAATGAATTAGATTTTAAATATATTTTCATTGCGTATAATTTTTATCAATTTCTATATAATACAAATAAAAATATGTAAAGTCAAAGTTGATAAAGAAATATTTAAAAAGTCAAACATGAACATTTAATATTAGACGGGAAAGTATACTCGAGTGATTAACGGCACGACCTAATACTAGGGTTGGACCACGCCATGTGTGGGTTTGGAGAGCTAATGATGGATGGTTGTATGCAACATTTCCATTAATTCATATTCCACTTTTTACCCATGGCTACTTTGACACTTGTATTCTCAAATTAGGTTTTCCCATGTGACCACATTCACCATGAAAAAGCAATATACACTAAGACTATTGCTAATGGGAGTTGGATTTCACCAAGTGACCCCAAAAGTGACGCGTCACTTCCCCTAGCACACACCAAAAGCAACGCGTCGCCTTACAACCATTTTCACAATTCGGTTGCCTCACCAACCGAAACTTTGAATGAGAAGCAACTTTATTTTAGGAGAAGCAAATGGGGTTACTTTTGTGGTCACCACTAGCTAATTGTGATTGGGGTGGAGTTGTGGAGAGAGAAAGCTGAGGTGGCGCTGATGTGGCGGGGTTGTTTTTGTGGAAGTGGTGTTTCCATTAGCATTAGTCTAACAATGTATCTTATCTTCTAGGAAACTTGCATCAATATATAAAGTTAATTGAAAATGACATGGCAAAAGCTTTGTGTTCATTTAATTATTTACGAATTGTAAAGTGTTCGTTTAATTATTTACGAATTGTAAGAACTTAAGTCAACTGTGGGAAATGAACCTTTACAATCTATCTATCCCAGATAACATTTAGTACGTTTTTGGTCAATCTTGTGGTTAGTTAAAGACGTTATCAATAAAGACCATCAAAGAAGAATGGTTAGTTTACAAACATAGAAGGTAATACTCGTGGCTGGAGCCTGGGGGTGGTAATAGATTGTAATTAGGATCACATCCAAGCTAGCTGACTAGGTGGATAGAGTGTCATCAGTGGCGGAGCTACAATATTTTTTTTCAAGCAAAGCCAAATGTAAATAAAGTCATTTTGGGAGGGCCAAAGTCGTAAAATGCTATATTAAATCAATATACTTGAATGAAAATAGTCCGCTTTTGTGTATGAGATTCCAAATTTAGGGAGGACCACTGCCCTTCTTGGTCCTAACGTAGCTCCGCCACTAAGTGTCGTGGTACATACCTGTATTCGTAGGGTTAGGCAAATATATTACATATAATACTAGAAAAAATGATTTAACGTCTTTACTTATATTTTGAGGTGGAATATACGCTCATTGTTAAGTTTTTTTGATCATCCTATGAAATTGTTTGCACACTTGCGGTTCTCTAAAACATGTGCGGAAAACTAGAAGGGGTCGAATAGTTTTGTCCTTTTAAAAACTTAGGTTTGAAATTCATTGTGTACACACAAAGATAATATGAACGGTAAAATGCAAGACAAAAAAATAAATAAAAGAAAGATCAAACCAAACAAAAAAAATCTGTAGTGGTTTCGTAACGAAGCTCCTCTTAGCCCTACTCCACTCTACGAGTTTCCCACTTGAGAGTTACTTCACTGTGGCAACAAACTCCCTTCTTGACGGATAAACCGTACAACGCCGCTTATACTTTACCGATACAAAACTACATATCGAGTCCTAATCGATGTAGAATCAATGTTTCTCTTTATGTGTTTTGAGGCCTAAAACACTAACCTAACTCTCTATGTTTGGTGTATGATGGCGTTTGTAACTTTGAATATAGTTGTGGAATATGAATATATGATGACACAAAGTTACAAATACAAGACTACAACTAAAACACAAAAGACTTGGAGGCTTCTTGTGTTCCTCAATGGATCACTTGAAAGAATATAAAACAAGATAATGATCAAAGAAAAGCGTGTATAATGTAATGCTAGTAAATGCTAGTAAGATGTTTGAAATGAATGAGTAAAAATGGTAGCAAATGGCTTGTTTAAATATGCAAGAATGACCCAGTCATAGACAAATACGAATCCACGGATCCGTGCAGGGATCTATCGGTCTGTTCGGATCCGTGGATCCAAGATCAGGAAAAAAAAATTCAATTCGTTCTGTATTGTTATTCAACTTTTGTGTGGAATATTTTCTATCTGGAAAGTCATGTGGAAAAGCTGAGGTAAAATATGTTTGATGCTTGCCTAAAATGTTAAACACTCCAAGCCTAAAAATGGCTAATGATAGTTTTTATGCAAAAACACATTTGATGATTTCCTTTGGGTTTTGGATTATTTCATAAATGTCCAATCTAATCCATCTTTCAATGAAAGATTGGATTTGAGTTAATTCTCAAACGGGAAGATTCTAGCTAGTTGGTGAAAGTGACTTTTATAAAACATTTTATTTAAATGAAAGTAAATAAAACTTTGTGAAAGCTACAAAATTATGTAATATTTTATAAAATGATGCAAGTGTTTTATGAATGGTGTATGATAAAACTTTTTTTTTTTTTTTTTTTTTTTTTTTTTTTTTATTATTTTATTATTTTTTTAAGCAAGTTTTAAGGATTAATATACGTATCTTAAGTGATTTATACGAAGGTTAACTATGTCTAAAACTTGTATCACTTAAACTTTTTCTTAATACGTTTTTGTATTTATCATTAACGAAACACAAAAAAATCATTAAATAAATATTACTGTGTTTTCATGCGTTTATTTGTATTAACAATATGACAAAAGTTACGTAACTTATCGTTACATACAAACTACATTTTTTTTTTGACTTTGTTGACACCTTGAGGGTTACTTTATTTTCAAAATTACTTTTGTAAGCCAATCAGAATTTTGTCGACAAACCAATGACTTGGCTCATAAATATCCAAACGTTTGGTTTTATTCTAGATATATTTTTATTTCTTTTTGAACTATTAGTACAATTGCATTCTTGCAAAAGTCTTGGCATTATAATTTTGTTGTTGGGTGAACTAGTGACACAATTAATGTAGAATATCCAACATATGTACAAAGCACATGAAGGAGTTGAGGTTTTAGCTGGGCTAAAAAGTTGGCATGTCATGACTTTTGTTCAAATGGTTAGATGATAATAAATCTTTTAATACAAAAGAATAGCAAAATCACATTAACTAATGACTTTTTGTAGAAAAATACTAGTATATGTTTTAAACTTTTAATTAAGAAATAAAGAATTCAAATTGGGTTTCACAAGACCTTGTCAAAATGGAGGCCCAAACAGTCTCGACAAGTGTTTAGCCACTCTTGTATGGCCCATAGTTTAGCCCATTAGGCCTTTTATACACATGCTCAATTAGTCAATTCTATGAACTTTACAAAAATTCAAATAAAATCTAAACTCTTGCAGCAAAAACCAAATATGCATATAGCACACGTTAGAACAGTATAGTATTTTCTATCAAATTTTTTAACACTAACCGCTTACCTTTGATGAATCGTATGATCATTTTTCCTTGTGATTATTGTAACTTTTGGTCTAACTAGTCCATTTGATCCATGTGTAGTATAAACAAGTCATTTTTCATATGAACCTAACAGTTTTCCTATGTAACAATATTCAGGTCAAAACTATCGTTAACGATCATTTTCTAAATACAACACGACGTAATAAATAATTGCTGCAAAACATCTTCAATTGCAAGATCGGCTCTTTACATGCCAAGATAGAAAATGCATCATAATTCATAAACGTCATTTCCTCAACTTAATAATTCGTTTCTTCAAAATTGTTTGAGTCTAATAGGATCATCATTGCGTGGTTAACCTATATTTTGGTTAGGTCAGTGTAAGAAGCTTTCCTGCATTGATAGATTAGGAGGAGTTTGAGCTCTTTATAAGCTTAAAGTTTCCGGCTACCAATATACCTCTATCATGGTTTTTAGTTAAACCAAACGGACTAACAATATTAGCTAGTGCATTGCTTTCGACTCCAAGGCGTTACGTACTTACGTGATAGTTCCATTTGAGGGATATGTTGATGTATGTATGAACTATTATTGAACTCCCATAAGTATAACTATAGAAGGAAAAGAAATACTATACAAAAGATGCACCCAAAAAAAAAAAAAAAAAAAAAAAAAAGGCTATAAATTAGGCGACATTGTAGAGATATGTCTGGTTTTAATGATAACACAATGTTTTGTCCCTGAATCAAGCTTCCACTCGTGAGGGGTTTGGCTCCAAAGTTCAGATGCCATTGCCATACTCTTTTTTCTTCCTTTATCTCCAACCCTTGCCCTACCATTCTCTCCTTATTGAGGGACCCATTAATACCTTATTATTATTATCATCATCATCATCATCCTCAAGGGATCTTCATCCATGTTTCTTTAAGAGGTACACATATATACATGCATGCAAATGTTTCTATCACATATCCATTGATCAACCATTTTTGTGTAGTTTGCCTTTATTTTCTATATAGGTCATGTTTTTTTGTGTGTCTTTTGTTTGATAATGTTCTTGTTATCCCTCTGATGATGACATCTTTACAATAGGTATCATGTTCTTTAGGAAAATTGTAAAAGGAAATAACCTTTTGATTGTGCCAATGATCCACCGTTTCTTAGAATTATTCTATCCTTTTGTTCACTAAGATCGACATTTGGTTTCTTGATTATATTCTTGTATTAATTTATTAGGAATGATGGGAGGTTGAATGTTGAGGGTAAAGCATGGGGTTCTATGCTCATTTTTCTTTAGCTTTTGAGAACTCACATTGCATATTTGATAATCGACCTTTGTTTAGAATTATTATTATTATTTTATTTATTTTTTTGCGTTTTCACTAATGAAATTAAGGCGTACGAAATGCATGCCTTCTTGTTCTTCCCATCAAAAACTAGGCCTCGGTCTCCCTTTATGTTTCTTCTTTATTCATTGAACATATGTTACGTGTGGTGATATGTGATTGTTAGTTTATGTTGCATATGAAGCATAATTAAGTATACAGTTTGATAAAATTCTTTAAGCTCTAAATATTTTTGATTAGTGCATTGTATATGCAGAATTCAGATGATTGATTTGCATTGTTCTAATGTCTTCGTGCGCATCTTCATAAAATTATTTTACCTCCAAGTACGAACTCAATTTTCAAATTTTCATTCTTATGTTGTCAAGAAATAACATGATGTATCTTTATGTTCATCTTTTAAGTCATTTGTTCGATTCAAACTGACTAACACATTGGTGCATTTACTTTTTGTATTGACACGTCAGGTTGATGAGGATGATTATTATCCTCGGACAAACAACAAAGACAGCTTTTTGGAATGGTTACATAAGTCTCGTACTAGAAAATCAATATTAGCTCAATGTATTAGTAAGTACATGTTTCCAATTACTACGTATCTGTTATCTATAGCTCTAGCTAGGTTCATGGACTCTATGTACATAAATTAAGTACAGTTATTATTGATGTTGGGTTTTTGCTCAATTCAGCTACTGCTATGGTTGGTCCACGAACATGGATTGGAGGAATCTTTAACCGCACAGGTCCCAAGCATTCTGGAAGTAGCAAACACGTTGATAATAAATTAACTCCTAATCAGGTACTAGAATAAACCTCATAGTATTTAAAAACTCGACTAAATTTTAAACATCAACATAATAAAAGACATTAGCAGGGTCTTAATCTACTTGTACTTAACTCTGTTCAGGAAACAAGATATCAGAGGCTTCAAGAACGTTCAGACGTAGCATATGATGAGATGCGTGTAGAACATCAGGTATTTTACAATTTATCTACTCCTGTTCATTTTCTTCTAACCTTACTGATATAATAATATTAAAGTCTTACTGATACCTAGCTCGAGACCTGATTTGGGCAGTACTTTTTTGTTTGATGCATTTATTTGTTTTGTTGACAGAAAGCCCTTTCAGAATTGTGGAATTTAGCATATCCAAACGTTACACTAACTGGATTGATCTCTGAGCAATGGAAAGAAATGGGGTGGCAAGGAGCTAATCCATCGACTGACTTTAGGTACAACTAACCGTAGTGGCACGCACATATTACATTCTAATCCTTTCATAATAGATCATGTACTGAAATAAAGTTGTTTGTTGCAGAAGTAGTGGTTTTCTTTCACTTGAGAATTTGATGTTTTTTGCGAAAACATTTCCGGTAAGTTGGAAGAATCTCAGTCGACTTTTTTTTGGTGCAACATTTTAATATTATTCATGAGATATACTGATTTGAAACATTAAGTGACTTACTGATTGATTAAAGTTCAAAATGAAGGAAGCTTTTCGTAGGTTACTATTGAAACAACGTGGAGTACAGGCAACTTGGGAATATCCTTTTGCTATCGCTGGCATTAATATTACATTTATGTTGACTCAAATGCTAGAGTTTCATCAAGGTTTGTGACTTGAATCCATATTGTGCGACTGATAAATTGAGCTTAAGCATATAACTTATTAATGAAGGTTGTTAACAAATTCTGTTTTGCAGTTAAGCCTAGATGTGAACACTGTGTCAATTTTGTAAGAATATTAGGAGGTAAGTATTGCGAAGCATCCTTTTGTATTCAACTATTTACATGCGATGAGTATTATAATGTATTCATTTTATTAAAACGACTGATTGCAGAGGATGAAGATGCCTTTGATGTTCTATATTGCATAGCTTTTGCAATGATGGATGCTCAGTGGCTCGCTACACATGCATCATACATGGAGTTCAACGTAATATTTCTAACTCTATCTATACATATACGTTGACATACAAACATGCCTATATCTAAGTTGGCTGTTGTTGTAATCTTTATTTCCAATGGCCACTTACAAAACACCAGGAAGTTTTACAAGCTGTACGCTCCCAACTGGAGAAAGAACTTGCACTCGAAGACCTCACCAGAATACGAGATTTGCCTGCGTTCAACCTTCTGCACAGTTAGTTATTTTGAAGCTGTATGGTTGTACAGTTAGTTTTAATATTCATCTCTTTCGACCCGTGGTTACTATGGTACAAGAAATGTTATGGTGCGAAGGTGATTGATGCTCCAAAGCCGCAGCCAAGCCAGCATGATGCTTGAACGTGTCTAGGTTCCTTTGAAACGAGATTAAGTCAGCTGGCTATGTAGTTATGTAACTGAAACTTGATGCCAGGGCTCAATGGATTGCATGTTGCTGTTTAATGATTGTTAACAGATTAGAGGTTTTTAACAGGTAGGATTAGTAGAGTTTTACACAATCTATATTTTGTTGGAATTATTATATCATGACAATCATATTAATAAACCAAGAACATCAAAGTGAGCATAAGCGGAAGCAATTATAATAGATCGAATAACATGTAATTAATTAATCTTTAATTTAAATAGTAAACATACCGTAGTGATTCTAGCCCGAACAAGAATCAATGCAATCTTCCGGAACCAATGAACCCTAATTAGGGTTTATGAGGATTATTTGAATTACCCCTTACCTTTTTGTAATTCAATCCAAGAATCAAACAATAGTGTGTTTGATTCACGTTCTTGTACACACGTACTAATTCAAGGAAAAGATTATGCAAGTAATTTTCACAAAACAATTTTAGATGCAAGAAATCGAAACCCTTAGGGTGTTCGGTTTGATGATCGACCAAGACAAGAAAAGGAGAGCAAAACACCAAGTTGTGTGTGTACAAGTTATGAGAAAACTCTTAACCTTGGGTTTGCTTATATACTAGAGATTACTTGGAGCTCAAGACACAAAGGAGGTGTGATCCTCCTTGGGCCGATCGGTTCTACATCCCACAAGGAATTCCGGAACCTTCTTTTGTTTCCAAGTATTGTCTAGCAATTAGTTTCCTAATCTTCGTTTAATAATTAATTAGTCATTAATCAATAATACTAATTATTATTTAATTGTTTTGTATTTAATAATTAATTATAACATTTTATAAATAATTATTACATTTCCTCTTCATACGTATTGTGTGCAATCCCGTGATCTCAAGTTCGATCCTAACACACGACTATTATTATTTTGTCTATAAAACCAACAGCTCCCACTTAGACATATCATAATAGTGTGATCACATCGATTAGCGTCTTGCAACACGTCGATGCCTCTAGTACAACTTGAGTAAGGCTCCTGGAAAACCTTTTAATGATTTCTCATTATTATTATCCCTTTGTTTCTAATACTACGTTAATAAGGATATGGATCTAGGTCATTCCTTTAATTAACCATTCTGTTTCTCGCTCTTTGAAATTGACAAGATTACCAAATCTTTTGAACCTTTCATAAAAGACCTTGGGCGTGGCCACGCAAACACCTTGACAACCCTACGAGGGGCCCAGCAGTATTAAACTCCAAAATTAATTTGAAGGAACAAATTCTTTATTGACTACAAGCAAAACACACAAACTTTGTAACACTTCCGAAAACAACCCTTATTACTAACAGTTACGTATAGCGTTAAGTTGTTCCACAAAAATGTACTACATTCATGACCGTTATCTTGCATCTCAAGTCTAAGGATAACTTCTTATGATTTACTTAATGACAAGATCCATAAAGTAACATCATATAGTTGGGATAAGTCCTATATTCAGTATCATCGAATATCATCTGAAATGACATGACTACGCATCAATATACTTGAGTATATTATATCAACTTCAGATTTGTCTTAATTTAATAATATTCCCATATTATTAACTGACAACGGACAATTTAAAATAACTCTTATTCATGGATTTAAACATGCAAAAATAGGACAACAATAATTAACAAATAGAAATAAACATACCAACATATTTTATTTCATTAAAATAATAATTGTTTACAATATCCTTTATCCAAATACTAATCACAGTTATGCATGAAACTACTAGCTAATTTAAGCCCAATTCCATTGGCTAATTCATTAAGCTTCTCTTTCGCCAAAGCCTTAGTAAACGGATCAGCTAAGTTATCATCTGTGTGAACCTTCAACAGATTTATTTCACCTTCGTCAACCTTTTCACGAACAAAGTGATACTTCCGTAGAAAATGTCTGGTGCCTCTCATGACTCCAGGTTCATTGGCAAATATGATTGCAGCAGAATTGTCACAATACATATTAATAGGTAATTCAATTGAAGGCATAACACCAAGCCCAGAAACGAATTTCCTAATCCAAACAGCCTCCATAGCAGCTTCCGAAGCAGCAATGTATTCAGCTTCTGTTGCAGACATCGCAATTGTACTCTGCTTCTTGCTCCTCCAATCTACAGCTCCTCCATTGATAACAAAGACATAACCCGTCTGAGACTTCGAATCATCTTTATTACTTTGAAAGGATGCATCACAGAAACCTGTAACACAAAGTTCTGTAGATGGATTTCCACCATATACCAAAAACATATCTTTTGTATTCCTCAAATACTTAAGAATATGTTTAACAGCAATCCAATGTTTTTCACCTGGATTCTGTTGAAATTGACTGGTAATATTTTGAGCAAACGCCACATCTGGCCTTGTGCACTTAACCGCATACATAATAGATCCTACAGCCGAAGCATAAGGAACATTACTCATGCGATCCACCTCTTCAGGTGTTGAAGCACAATACTCATTACATAAGCCATGTTTTACTTCCATCGGCAAATATCCTTTCTTGGAATTTTGCATATTGAATCTTTTCAATATTTTGTCAATGTAAGCACTTTGACTTAATCCAATTAAACGCCTTGATCTATCTCTATAGATTTTGATTCCCAGAATATATGCAGCTTCTCCTAAATCTTTCATAGAAAAGCACTTTCCAAGATATGCCTTAACAGCTTGTAAACTTGGAATGTCTTTTCCCATGATCAATATGTCATCAACATATAGAATTAGGAAAGTTACATTATCACTCCCACTAGCTTTGTGATACACACATGGCTCATCAAGATTTTGAGTGAATCCAAACTTTTTAATTTCAGCATCAAACCTCTTGTTCCATTGTCGTGATGCTTGCTTTAATCCATAAATGGATCTCTTAAGCTTGCAAACACGCTTTGGAAATTTTGGATTTTCAAACCCTTCTGGTTGTTCCATATAGATGTCTTCATCTAGATGACCATTTAAGAAAGCGGTTTTCACATCCATTTGCCAAATCTCATAGTCATAGAACGCTGCTATAGCTATGAGAATTCTTATAGCTCTTATGTCTGCTACAGGAGAAAATGTCTCCTCGTAATCAATTCCAAAAGTTTGAGTAAAACCTTTAGCAACTAGACGAGCCTTATAAATGTGTGCATATCCATTCATGTCAGTCTTGATTTTGTAAAGCCACTTACTCCCAACTACCTTGGCACCAGGAGGTAAGTCAACTTCTTCCCAGACTTCATTGTCATGCATGGATTGTATTTCCCCATCCATAGCAGCTTTCCATTTAGCCTTTTGAGGACTTTTAATGGCAGCTCTATAACTAGTAGGTTCATCAAGATCCCCTAGTGTATGCTGATCGACCTCTACATTAAGACATAGACGGTCAGGAGCTTTCACAGATCTCGAAGATCTGCGAATGGGAATTACTTCAACTTCCGGTGGAGGACCCAGACTTTCTGGTTCTATAGGAAGTGTGCTAGTGTTTTCTGAAGGCAATGCATTATTTAGATCATCTTCTAGATCATATACCCTCCCACTGATTTCTTGAACCACAAATTCACTTTCAAGAAAATCACCATATCTTGCAACAAACACTTTGTTCTCAGGTGGGTAGTAAAAGTAGTAACCCATAGTTTCCTTAGGGTATCCTACAAAAATGCATTTAACAGATCTTTGTTGGAGTTGATCTTGTGAGTCACGTTTAACATACGCCTCACAACCCCAGACCTTTAAATAAGACAAGTTCGGAGCTTTTCCAGTCCATATCTCATATGGTGTCTTATCAACCTTCTTGGTGGGAACCATATTCAAAATACGAACAGCTGTTTCAAGAGCATAATCCCAAAAAGACAAAGGAAGGTTAGTAAGATTATACATTGATCGAACCATGTCCAACAATGTACGATTCCTTCTCTCAGATACACCATTTTGTTGTGGAGTATATGGAGATGTGAGATTCTGGACAATTCCATTCTCAGTTAAGAAATCTTTAAAATCTTGACTAAGGTATTCACCACCTCGATCAGAACGAAGAGCTTTAATCTTCTTTCCCAATTGCAATTCTACTTCTGCTTTGAAAACTTCAAATGTTTCAAACACCTCATGTTTATGCTTAAGTAAATAAACATAACCATAACGGCTGAAATCATCCGTAAAAGTTAAGAAGTAGACAGCACCTCTCCTTGACACATGTCTAAGTGGTCCACACACATCCGTGTGTATTAAACCAAGTAGATCCGAAGCTCTTTCCATATTACTATGAAAAGGTTTCTTCGTCATCTTCCCAGAAATACAAGATTCGCATTTATCAAATGACTCATCATTGATATTATTCAAAAGCCCTTCACGTTGCAGCTTTTGCATGCGAGTCTTGCCTATATGGGCAAGTCTACAGTGCCAAAGGTAAGACGAATTCAAGTCATACTTCATTCTCTTACTTATGCTGTACATCGAATTATTATTATTGTTGGAAGTCACACAATTATTCATATCAATTTCAAACACACCATTCACAGCAACAGCATTAAAATAAAATACACCATTTAAAGAAACAGAAATTTTATTGCCATCAATAGTATGAGAAAAACCAAGATCCAACAAACATGAAAAGGAAACAACACCTCTAATTATAGAAGGTGCATAATGACAATTGTTTAAACAAAGTACTAAACCCGAAGGTAAAACTAAATCAAACATTCCTATGGCTTCAACCGCTGCTTGTGCTCCATTGCCCACATGCAGAAATTGCTCCCCATAAGCTAGTCTCCTTTCCTCTCTAAACCCCTGCAGTGTATTACAAATATTAATACCACATCCAGTATCATATACCCAGGAATTTATTTCACGAGATAAAGTAAATAATTCAATGACAAATAAGTTACCTGAAGTGCTGGCGCCCATGTGCCCAGTCTTCTTAACCTTATTGTTTCGCAAGTCATCGAGATAAAGAGGACAATTCCTCTTCCAATGGCCCATCACCTTGCAGTAATGGCATCCTTGATCCTTCTTTGGATTATTCTTGATAGGAGGGTTCTTCTTAGGTTGAGGTGGTTGATAAGCCATAACCTGCTTATTCTTATCAGCCTTCTTCTTTCCTTTACCCTTCTTCTTGTTCGCATTTGGCTTGTTAATTCTACCCCCTTGTATTGCTAGTACTTGGGGCGTAGGAGCCTTTTGTGGTGTACCTTTCTCATAATCAATGAGCAGTGCGTGCAATTCACTTACAGTCTTCCCCACGCAATGCATATTGAAGTTCCTCACAAAACCACTAAATTCCTTATCAAGGGATCTATTGATTAAGTGCACAGCCATATCATTGTCATAGGGTTTCCCAAGTGTTTGTAGTTGATCCATGTAACTTTTCATTTTCAACACATGAGCACTCACAGGTTCACCAGGACCTTGCTTACAACCATGTAGAGCTTCCATCAAATCGTAAATCTCTACATTTGATGGTTTCTCATAAAGTTTCTTGAGTTCATCAATCATGTCCTTGGGAAAATACTCCTCAAACTGTCTTTGAAGAGCTGTGGACATTCCCCCTAACATCATTGCGGCCACATCAATATGTTCCTTGGTATCAAGATTCCATTTGGCTTTAGCAGCTTCAGTAGCTGCCTCGCCTTCAGGTTCAGCAGGGCAAGGCGTTTTCAAGATTTCGAGTTGACCAGTCACTCGCAGGACAATCCTTAGTGAACGGTACCAATCATTGAAATTTTCCGAGCCAGTCAATTTTTCTCGTTCAAAGTAAGTTTTGAACACAGAACGTAAGTTGGTGTTATCAGTTTGAGCCATTTCTACAGATAAAGAAAGTTCAAAACATTAGTATTTTCGATAATACAAATTTTCAAGAAAATTAAAATACCCAAGGAAAATAAATCCATATAATAATCTTGAAAACTAGGATCCTCCATAAACATAGTTCCATTACATTCAGTTGATCTGCTAGTAATGAAAGTATAATATGAGGTAACTTGTCGTACAAGTAATTGGCATAACATTTGTCCAATTCCTAGATATATGGGATTTACAATCACAAAACATTTGTATTGTAAGCATGTTTAGTCCCCATCTTAATGCCTTGAGTCCAAGTCTCACTTCCTACTCAATTTAAGTCGTCTAACTTAAAAACCGTAAATTCACAAATCCATTACATCAGTTGATCTGCTAGCAATGAATTTATGAAATTTACCTTTCCATTGCAATCTCGCCAAGTCTCACTATGACGTAAATTACAACTTCAAGTGTTCTTAATTAGATGGCATTCAACTTAATTTATAAGGGTATAACTATTTTGATGTGATCAAAATAATGTATGAAGAAGCATGCATACAACTTCATAACATTGGTTTTACAAAACATTTTTATTACCAATTCGCTAAGAGTAAAATAACAAAGTTTTGATTGAGGTATCGGGTTCACCAATTAAAGAATAACCATCAATTATCGTCCACTATATCGTACTTTTGCATACGCCCGAAGGCATAGTGTTTCGGATAATCATTGTGGAATTGTGGATTATTCACCCTTAAGATGACAATGTACATGTAATGGTTGTTCGGTAAGTCTAATTTACACACAAACGAGCGTTAAGACATGAATGTTGTCTATCTAAGGCCACAATTTAATGCGATGCCATCCTTATACCCATCTTATAGTGTGTAAACTTCGGTCGAGCCTATTTAACCATTACGTACAAAAACATCAATCAACCAATCCTTTGAAATTTTAACTCTTAAAAACCAAAACAATTTCGCCATTATTTAGTCCATATTATTTTTCTATTAAAAAAAATTACCCTTTTCGTTTAAATAAACATGTCTAACACAATAAATAAACAAAACAAGTAATTTGCAATAAAAAAATAAACAACTAAATAAACACATATACATAATCATAACAATTAAATATGTATAAAACATGTAGCCACATGCAAATCTTATTAAAAAAGTCCTATTAATAATCAAATCTAGGCGTATAACGTATTAATTCAATTAGGGCTTTCTTTTTCTTAGAAAAAGAGCCACATACATCGATAAATCGATTGCGTAAGCCAAAATTAAATAAATACCACATAGCACATAATTGATTACTTAATATTGGAGTCTTCCCCAATTCGACATCTATAATAAATTTACATGTTTTAATATAACTTAACCATTAATATATATAAGCAATTTAAACCATTTAAATAACACAATAAAAATCCATGCAAACATGCACTTTTCATGGATTTAGCTTAACAATTAACATATTGCACCAAGATCGTTTACTAAAACGCATAAACAATTACATGACATCTTAGGGTTTCTAGTCAATATTAAAAAAAATAAAATCAAAACCCTAAAAACCCCTTAAGGGTCAATCGACCCATAATTAGGGTTAGGGAAAAAAAAACACAAACCCTAAAAACAAACATGTAACTATTCGAATCAAGTCCAATTTTATGCGTTGCGATAATTAATTACACATTATAACGGCTCTAGATGCCACTGTTGGAATTATTATATCATGACAATCATATTAATAAACCAAGAACATCAAAGTGAGCATAAGCGGAAGCAATTATAATAGATCGAATAACATGTAATTAATTAATCTTTAATTTAAATAGTAAACATACCGTAGTGATTCTAGCCCGAACAAGAATCAATGCAATCTTCCGGAACCAATGAACCCTAATTAGGGTTTATGAGGATTATTTGAATTACCCCTTACCTTTTTGTAATTCAATCCAAGAATCAAACAATAGTGTGTTTGATTCACGTTCTTGTACACACGTACTAATTCAAGGAAAAGATTATGCAAGTAATTTTCACAAAACAATTTTAGATGCAAGAAATCGAAACCCTTAGGGTGTTCGGTTTGATGATCGACCAAGACAAGAAAAGGAGAGCAAAACACCAAGTTGTGTGTGTACAAGTTATGAGAAAACTCTTAACCTTGGGTTTGCTTATATACTAGAGATTACTTGGAGCTCAAGACACAAAGGAGGTGTGATCCTCCTTGGGCCGATCGGTTCTACATCCCACAAGGAATTCCGGAACCTTCTTTTGTTTCCAAGTATTGTCTAGCAATTAGTTTCCTAATCTTCGTTTAATAATTAATTAGTCATTAATCAATAATACTAATTATTATTTAATTGTTTTGTATTTAATAATTAATTATAACATTTTATAAATAATTATTACATTTCCTCTTCATACGTATTGTGTGCAATCCCGTGATCTCAAGTTCGATCCTAACACACGACTATTATTATTTTGTCTATAAAACCAACATATTTTGTGTTTGTTGCACTGTTTTACATTGTGGCTACTCATATATTGAAGTATATTTGTTGGTCAAATGCATTAAGCATGATACTTTAAAAGTACCCGTAACACCAATAAACTATGATGGTCATTAATAATATGTAAGAACAGGAAAAGTAAAACAAAAACGAATACAAAATCTTCTGAGTATTTAGCGTTAGATGGGACACGAGACATGGTGTGGGGGATACTAAGGAACAGGATAGGATTTGTTGTTACACATGCACTTGTAAGCCATGGGACATGTTTCAGCCTCTTCAATGGTTGCACATACGTAGCCAACCATGACCAGTCTACATGGGGAACATGAGCCGCAAGCATGAGAGCAATCCGGTAGCCTTGATCCAGGTACTTTAACTGGGTCCACTCTTTGTTTTCCTGGCGCCGACACAATGGCTCCATGGTAATTTGGTTTCGCTTTAGTAGGATGGTGATGCCCATGGTCTGTTCACATCGCATAGATAATTAAGCATAATTAGAAGATAACAAAAATAGCCAACATGGCTGCATATTAACAAAGGTCATACATATGCAAATGAAAATAGTGGTGTGTTATGGACATTAATTCAACATATCAATGTGATACAGTAGGTGGTATCATTAGGTTGTACCGTACGTGAAATATGTCTAGCGGAGATGTCAAGAGGAAGAAGCAAAAGCAAGGAGATAAATACAGCATTGTACAACGAGCCCTTCATGACTAATACTATGGTTCAAAAAATGCCAAAAATTTGAGGATGTTTGTATGGTGAGATGACAAAAGAAAGGGTGGGTGGATTTATATGGAAGGTAAACAAAGGTGGTATTGAAGCAAGTCACAGGCAAAGGAGAGTGCAAAAGGATCACATGAAAGAGGATGAATCACAGGGCTAGACCATGTTGCAATCAAGTGGTTTATGATTCGATTCACACTTTTATGGTGTGCTTTAAATTTACTAAGGTAAATTGCTTCTTGTGACACATCTGTCGAGTGACCAAAACATTAAATGTTACTTTGGATTCTTATACTAAATACTTAATATCCATCAAGTGTTTAAAGATTCAGTTCAATATGAATTGGTCAATTGCTGTAAACGCCATGAATGTATATATGAAGGTTAGGATTGGACCACAAAATGATTGGCCAAGTATATATTGGTAGAAACTTGGAACCATGACAACTCAACCAAAAAGGGAACTTAATGGGTTCACATTTTTGTAGCATGGTACAAGATTTAATGAGCTTAGGACAACACGGAAGACGTGATAACGACAACAACAAAAACATTGCAAAAACCTTGTGAGAGTTAAATGCAGCTTCACTAATTGATGGAATGCATAGTTTTGAAAGCAACCATCTATGTTTCCTTCAAGGGGATCATCAGTTGTGCTTATTTCAAGTTAGGATTTCTATCTAGGAAGATTTAATGTCAAATGTTTTCGAGTAGGTCGGAAGTCTACTAGTTGAAATGTTAACTTATCCACTTGAGATATCTCTCACGTTGAAAGGAAAATTGGTAGGTCATGTTCTCCGATTAAGAGAATGGATGAAAAATTAGTCTATTTAAAATAAGATCTAGTTACCTAAATAGGCTACAAAGAAACTCGAATTCCAGGCACTCGAGTTTTTTTGTTTCATATTTATTTTCACGCAATCGCGCAACTTCGCGACCCCATTAAAAATTTGCCAAGTGTCATGTGTACTAGGATGTTTTTGTGCGACCTATATATTTTTCGGCGATCATGGAGTTTTTTGCACGACTTATGTGATATTTTGATGGATAAATTCATGTACGAGAATGTTTTTTGTGCGAATTATATGCTTCTTTGCGCAACCATGGAGTTTATTGCGCAACTGATGTGATCTTTTGATCGATAAGTTTTGTTTTTATAATTTTTCAAACTGTTTTGGTCCATCAGTTAGCGTCGGTTGTTTTTCAAAGGGTTTAGGTTCATCAGTTAGCGTCGGTTGTTTTTCAACGTGTTTTGGCTCATCAGTTAGCGTCGGTTGTTTTTCAACGTCTTTTGGCTCATCAGTTAGTGATTGTTAATTTTCATCATGTTTTTTATTCAGCAAAAAAGTATGTTCATCAATTAGCGTCGGTTTTTTTTTTTTTTTTTTTTTTTTTTTTTTTTTTTTTTTTTTTTAAGTTTTGGTTTATCAGTTAGTGTCAGTTAGCGTCGGTTGTTTTTCAAAGTATTTTGGTTCATCGGTTATTTATTTATTTATTGTTTTTTTTCATCAATTATTACTAAATTATGATTATAATAATAACAGGAATTCAATCACTCATTGAGGAACCTGTTAACCATATTTCAAGAGCTTAAAATTGAAATTGATGACATGCTTAGAGATGCATTGGAAAAATACCCTTGAGATAAAGCTTTGTTGGAAGTACGGGAATGGATGAATAAGCTTGTAAACAGGATGAGGAGTGTTAGCTCACAGAGTGAGGATGACAACTCGATGCAGGCACTTTTTCCTTATGTTGACGATAAAGATGAAGAAGCGGCTTATCAAGACGATGATAAAGATCTACAGACAAAGAAGGCACTCCAACAAAACTTAGATCGTGCGATTATAGAACGTGCCAGTGAATATTTCGATCGCGAAATTGTTCCTCGTTCCTAGTTGTTAGGTAATATGAAATATTTGGTTGGTTTGGTTAGGTAATCTGGAATATTTGGTTACTTTTGTTAAGTAGCTTTTGGTGTGGTTAAGTAGTCATGAATATTTGGTTACTTTTCTTAAGTAGCTTTAGATTTCTAAAACACTATGATGTACTTGGTGAATATTTTGGTTTAAATATCAATGCATTTGCTCATATATCATTTAACCGTGAACTTGTAAAACATAAATGTACATCTGTTAAAATAATAATAATAAATAAAAGAAAAAAAAGAAAAAAAAAAAAAAAAAAAAAAAAAAAAAAAAAAAACCTTGTAAGTAACTGATGAACATCTCTAAAATAAACTGATGAACAAAAGCTATTTGTGTTCAGTATATCAGTTAAGTTACATCAGCTCATCTAATAGAGTTGCTCATCAATATAATTGATGAACATCTCTAAAATAAACAAATGAACAAAAGCTATATGTGTTCAGTATATCAGTAAAGTTACATCAACTCATCTAATAGAGTTGCTTATCAATATAACTGATGAACATCTCTAAAATAAACTGATGAACAAAAGCTATCTGTGTTCAGTATATCAGTTAAGCTACATCAACTCATCATATGAGCAATTTGCCATGCTTCCTAAGAAGGAGTGTTGTTTATTGTAAGTAAACTGATGAACATCTCTCAAATAAACTGATTGAAGAAAAAATAGTTAAAAAAGCAGATGAACAAAAACTTCATTTGCACAAGACTTGGTGGTAGTCCGGTTGTGTTGTCTGATGAAACTCTGGCTCTCCTCGACCCACTCACTGGCTTTCCAAAGTAAGAAGGAACTTTGTTTTCGATTTGTTTATTTTCTTGTGTTTCACCCATTTTTTATGTAATTTTTTCGAGATTTGAGAATTTTAGAATGAGTTGTCAATCAAAAGGTACTCTATAGAGGTGTGTAAAATTAACAAAAACATCACTTTTTGAAGCTTACATTAATAAAATGATTAATGATGAATTGCGGTACAAAAATTTGTGCATTTGACGCAATTTTAACACTAAAAACTTAATATAGACATTTCATCAAACACCTTGTGTGTAACAAATATGACTAAAACGCTATCTTTAACGTGCGACATCTCACTCATTTCATTTCGGATTTAAGTGATCAAATTTCTGGGTAAAGATTGAACGAAAATCTATAACTTTCATGTTTTAAGTTTTCCACGATTCGGGATATATAAAGATAAAAAATAGGGCCGAAAATGTTAAAAAAAAATAATAATAATAAGACACATTTGATGTATAAAAAAAGTTTCAAGATTTTTAACAAAATTTATACCAAATTAAAGATGATTAAATTTTAAAAATTATTGTGAGATCGGTTTTTCTAAAAGATTGTCATTTAAAAGATATGTGCGTTTGAAATTGAGGTGGAAAAGTAAAAATGGGTAAAATTACAATTTTGCCCCTAAACTGATTTTTTGAATTAAATAGTGGGGACACATGTCAGTTGGTGGTAACTTTTTTTACTTTTTAAAATTCTCACTTTTTAATAGACCCACTACCTTGTTTGCATTGTTGTTCTTCTAATTGTAATGAAAATGTAGTTTTATCGATCTTAGTGTGTACATTATGTTTTTGTGTTTGTGTAATGAATGGTAATTTTAGATGTTAATGAAAAGCCATGTGTATGGTAGTTTCGTATAGTAAAGATTTGTGTTTTACGTGTGTCTCCATTAACGACAAACTTAGAAATGCAAATGTTACTTTCCTTTTCGACTCAACAAATATTAAAGCCAAGTTAATGGCAAACTCAACAAAATAGGTATATACAAACAAAGAATTCAAGATTCTGCATAAATAAGTGGTACCACATGATAGGGTGCCATAAAGTATTGTTTTATAAAAGGCATCAATCATATGTTATGTTGCATACCATATCCTTCTACATTAGATACAGAAAGAGTGTTTATCCTTTTGGGTAACCCATCCACATAGAATAATTTGATCATATAGATAACATGAAATCATTCAACTAGAAAAGCTTTGTTTGGATTCATTAAATTTGATTCTTTTCATCTGCATCATAAAGATCCTTTCGAGTCTACCTATATTTTTGTGATATATCCTTGATTGGTCTTAAAGTGGATTCCTGTTCATGGTTCAGTAGCTCTACCTTTGGGTTCCAATGTGCTTTCTCGGGTTGGTACATTTGACGATGGAACAAGTTGTTAGGTTGGAACATCTTTTTTAACCTGTGATTCTTTATCTGGATCTTTCATCTCTGTGTCTACAAATTGACTAATATCATCTTCAAATTCATTTTAAGCTTCCTCCTCTAAATCTTCCCAGTTCTCGTTTTTATAAGCCATGTCTTCCCAAAATTTATCACTTTTCTCAATCTCTTAAAGAACTGTGCCATAAATTCATAAGAACTGCTAATTGTAGAGCTTCTATAGCTTCGAGCCCTTTAGTTCGTTATCTTATCATGTTCTTCCTTTTCCCCTCATTCAATATGTTCCATGGCTTCATAATTTCATCCTGAGCCGATATTCCCAGATAATGAAATAATTGTGTTATATAATTCATTCATAATAGTGTAAAATGTTAGTATATGTATATTTTAGACTATTAAATACCACACATCATGCTTCATCTCGGAGACTAAAACTCCCATTTTACTTAAACCTTCTCTTTTGCTAGAACTACCCCTCATGCTAGAACATCCTCTCTTAGCTGAACCACCTCTTTTATTTGGCCTCCTTTGTTGACGTATGTAGCCAAAGGACCCACATGAACATCAGACGATGAACATGTTTGAAATCAGAGGAAATATTGAAAATATTATTGATCAGATTCACTAAACAGTGAAAATTACAATATATATATATATATATATATATATATATATATATATATATATATATATATATATATATATAGGGGAGGGTTAATGTGAGATCAAACTTAAAGTTGCAAAAGTAAGATCTAGTCTAAACAACCATTAAAACCATTTTATAAATAACCATGTTAGCAATAATACACATAAAATAAAGTATTAATACGAATTAACATTTTAGCAACTAATAACCAACTGATACATGAGTTTGGATTAGCGATACACAACTATAAATTTACATGTCGAATCAAAGTGTATCACCTTAACCTGATACATTACATGTCGAATCAAAGTGTATCACTTTGGTTTCGTCAATTTAAAAAAGAAAAACCATCGGAACTTTAACAATTTTAGTTGTACTCAATAAAAAATTTATTTTAATTTTAACGAGAGTGTCACTTATCCGATTTTAGTTGGATCTTATTTTTACAACTTTAAGATTGATCTTATTTGATCTAGATTTTATATATATATATATATATATATATATATATATATATATATATATATATATATATATATATATATATATATATATATAATAAACTAACCTAACCTTAGCAACTAAGCAAGCCAAACTTAACGGGCTTGTGGGTCTTTATTATCTAACATCCCCTCTCTCACAATGTCGCGGTAGTAAACATTGAAAGTTTGTCAAATAGAAAATAAACAAAAACTGATAAACAAATGAAAAATAGAGTGTCCCAAAGTGTAAACTCGGTGCTGGACAGAGTCTCAATCTGATGCAATCTAAATTGTAACAAGGCGATATCAGTCAAGTCTGAAACAGACGGGCCAAAGTCATTGCAAAACCAAAATCAGAGCAACATAAATATGGAGATGAACGAGAGTAGAATAGACAAAACCAGGTGTAGATTCAGACATATTCAGACAGATGCAGACAGGTTCAGAGCACATAATCAAGTGGGGGGAGGGGGGGGGGGGAAAGAGTAGAATAGGCAGACATGTGCATATACAGAACCAGAGTAGATTCACAAAAATATATTCAAGCACACACAGTGTTGCAAAAATCGGCATTAGCGGCCGATTAATCACTAGGCGGGGATTAACTGCCACGATTTTTACTAATCAGCCTTATTAATTGGTTTTGTCAAATTCGGTCAACATACCGATTAATCGGATAAAAAATGGGCCAAATCGGGCATAAATTGGCTAAATCGGACAAAAATCGGATAAATCGGCCAACTCGGAAAAAAATCGGCTAGATCAGCCAAATCGGGCATATAGTTTCAAATTTTTTTAACTATATATATAAAAAATCCAATACAACTAATCCTCGATTAATCCCCGCCTAACCGATTAATCGCTAGGCGGTATCCGGCCGCCACGCTACCTCCTGGCGATTTTTGTAACCTTGGGCACAAATATGCATACATATCAGATGAATAGGAGATTCAAGCAGACATAACCAGACAGATGGAGAACCATAGTAGAACCAGGGTGGAATTTAGACAAATGCGAAACCAAACAAAACCGGATGAAATCAAACAAATGTAAAGCCAGACGTAACCAAATGCAAAACCGGGCAGAATCAGAGCGAAACCTAGCGGAACCAAAACATGTTGTTGATGCCGAGACATAATACATGACTACTTAAGACTTAATCGGACTAGTTAAGACTGTTGCACCACCATCACCAACACCAATGTATAATAATACCAATAAATGCAATTCCTCCGATCCTAAAACCAATGCAAATACCAATATTAATACTGATAATACCACGACGAATGAAACTATTGTCCATCCGATCTCATATAAACCAAACACCAAATAATAGACAAACAAACTGCTTCATTACAAACCTAAAGGAAAAGTCAACCAAATTCAATTTGATAGCATACAATTATGAGATGGCCAAATTCCATTTAATTGTCACCGTCCCACTAAGTGTTTACTACCAATCATTGTCCACCATTCTCGTTTTTATATTTTGCCTAATGACTCAATGAAAATACCCAAATTAATGCAATCAATACTTAAACAAAATACAAAAAGAAAATGACGACAATGATCAATTGAACAATCGGTTTCTTTTCTTATTTTTTTTCGTTGCAAATCCAAAAATAATATTCATGTGACATTCCAATAATCAATTGAACTTCCAACATCTTTCTACAATCCGAATTACTTTTCAGATTTCCGGCACCAATCTTTCTTTCTTTTTTCCTTTTTTTATAGGCGGCACCAAGAGCGCACCAATAACCAAGCTAACTACGAGATAGAAGATCACGGCTCTGATACCATGTAGAAATCAGAGGGAATACTGAAAATATTATTGATCAAATTCACTAAACAATGAAGATTACAAAACAATATATAGAAAATAAATTAACCTAACCCTAGCAACTAAGCGGGCCAAACCTAACGGGCTTGTGGGCCTTTATTATCTAACACCTAGGCTAAGGTGTAGCTCGGCGTGCTCTTTCCTAAGACATAACATCTATACTACTTGTAATGGAGGAATGACTCTCTCTCCAAAAAATTAAAATGTACAAAAAAGGATGCAAGGTTTACAACACTTTTAAGCAATGAATTTTCATAATTACAACAAGTAAAGCATTGTGTACAACAAAAACAAGCATTAATCAAAATTCAGACCAAAATCCTTAGAATTATACATTAATAGCATTAAAAACACCCCTACACCCAATATTACAATCATTTAAACACAATATACAACCCTCTATTAAAACCAATTCTACATTAATAATCAAATATTCTGACAAACAGTTGCTATGTATTTTACATTAATAAACTAACGAAAGCAATTCATTTTTTTTAACAGATTGTAAAAGCTTTATTAAAAGCTCTTTAATCTTGATGGGAGAGATTGGTGGTAACGATTACAGTTTTCCACTATTGGTGGGAAAATCTATTGATGAAGTCAAACCATATGTTCCTCTTGTTACTGATACGATCATTTCTGCCGTCAATGTAAGAATCTACATGAACTATATAATGTTGACATGATGTTAAAAATCATTAATATGTATTGTACATTAATTATCTACATTAATAATCAAATAAACAGTTGATTATTATGTATCAATTTTGTACCACATAATAATTAAAAAAATACATCAAAACTTTAAAACCGTCGACTTTTGTGGTGGTGGTGGTGAGACCGTCGGTTTTATGGTCGTGGCGTAGGGTTGCTTGCGGCATCGGGTGGTGTTTTGTTTTGGGTGGTCGTGACGGTGGAGACTGTGGCAGTGGTTTCGGGTATCACGAATGCTCTTCAAGAGATCAACTGCTCCAGAACAGACGAGGGTATCCCGACCTATCGATTGGGAAGATTTTAGGGTTTCGTCGGGAAATTTTCCGGCGACGGCGGAGGTGGCGGCCGGAAAAGATGGTGCTCCGGTGAGGTGATAAAGAGAGAAAGGAGAAGTGTTTTGTGTGTGTGTTTTTAGTATAAGAAATGAGGAGAGAGAGTGATGTTGGGGTTTTATTAGGTAGGGAGGGACCAAATTTGGCCAAAGCAAACTACAAGGGTAGAAATAAACATTTAGGGGCGGATGGGGTATTGTGACAAGTTAGTAAAACTTTTAAAATATTTGCCGCGGAACCCATTTGACGTATCAAACGGACTCGAAAAATTATGAAACTTGCGCCATTGTTCTCGAAATAAATTTTCCATTAAAAAAGAATATGAATATGCATAACTTTCTCAAAGTCAAATTATTTGACAAATTCAATTCGTTTCGTGCTTTATAGGTTAATTGTGCCGGCTCGATAAAGGAATAATGCACACGTTTGTAAATTAATTGTTATTTGTAAATTAATTGTTAAAAGAATAAGTCGCATAACATCACATTGTTAGAAAATATAGTAACAGAATACCTGCCGCCGCATCGCGCGGGTACCCTGCTAATGTATCATAGTGGAGGTAGTATAAATACTCCCACCTCATTTATTACCAAACCAACTCATATGCACTTACTTTGTCATTTATTATTCAGCCCTTCGGCATAATACTTATTCTCACGTCTGAGCTTGGTCTTGGAATAAAACCAAATGTGAGGCTAACGTGTGTTCTTCACTTGTGTAGGTGCTCGAAGGACGTCGCTTTATCCGGTCTAAAGGGACCTGCACGTGCTTTATCCGACCGAGGAGCAAACTTTTACTTCAACATCCCTCTTTTGCCTAAACCTTATGTTGGAACTAAAGGACATTTACCTTGATTTTTAGGTTTTGGCATTGATGTTGTATATGATGGTTTACTGGGAGTACTAAGTGGTGGAATAAGTGTGGAAGATTAGGAGGTGGTGGCATAGGTGTTGAAGTTGTTGGTTCATTGGACATCCACATAGATCGATTTTTTTTTTTTTTTTTTTTTTTTTGTTAAAACACATTAATAACATGGACATCCGCATTGATTAATTTTAATGTACAAAATTAACCTGACATCAATGGTAACTTATTGATAATATAGCTATATTTGAATAAAATAAAAATTTTTTGTATGCAAAACGAGTCTTTCACCAGTCCACAATGCAAAATGAATCTAACATGTAAGTATATGAAGCATTTGTGGCTTTTGCCTTAAAATAAAAAATCAAGAGTAATATCTTACTTAAACTTTCACCGCATAATCTATCATGTTCAAAGATGAGAGAAATCTCAATCCAAGCCATGTACAAATGACTATATTCTTAGCCTTGTGATGACTAACTTTCACAAATCCCTAATCTTTCATGAATAATCGATAAGACTATGTTGTAATAATTGCATCTACTACACGTGGTTTCGTGATGTGGCACCACCTTTACGCATCACCCTTTGGTTGTTCATGCAATCACACGTGGTGGGTGCAAATGGGTTGGTTCGGTCATTACACATCACCGAAGAAAAATAATAAATAAAAATTATTGTGTTTGAGTGAGTTGTGGGTGTGTTTAAGTCCCAAAAATAATATATACATTATTTCGATTTACAATGAACGTGTTAAGCACTCATGAGTTGTCGGTGAGAGTAGATGCTTATTTAATCAGGGATCACACCCTCACGACATCATCATATTACAGTCTGGTGTAAGTATTAGATTCAGCTACGCCTAAAGCCCACTTTTAGGACTTGTTACAATTAGCGTATGAACAGTTGAAAGTGTTGTTAACGATTTAAGCATTTGCATAATTCTCATTTTCCTTCTATGCACCAACTAATCAAAGAGGAACTTAACATATAAAATTAAACTAAATATTTTTTTTATTGTTTAAAAAAAATAAAAAATAAAATAAATCTTGGAAACAATAGTCTTTTATTTCAAAATTTCAAATATTCAAAAACTTAATTACTACTACTATAAATCACCTAATAGCCGTTACAAACCCCATAATTCACCCAAACCAATCCCTTTCATAAACCTTCATCTTCTTGATCCATCAACAACACCAAAATATCATCAAGAATCAATAATTCTGTGAAAATCAAATCATCAATATCAGATTATGTAACAATGTGGACAAACAAAGACCCATCAAATTTTACCCCACGCGGCTTTCCTTTACAATCATTAAACAACCGAAGACGCTATTGTTCTACTCCGCCTTCATCCGCCACGAACCATCCCTTTCGACCAGCGTCCGAAAAGAAATGGAAACCAAACAACAATTATCATAACGTTAATCAACATCATCATCATCGTTTGCCACCTCTCCCTGCTGATAATTCTCCTTATGGCAAAGCGAAACATGTTCAGGTTTCGTCTATTTATGTTTCTTGGTGTTTATTATCTTGTTTTTGGTTATTGTTTTAGTAGTTTTGTGGGCTATGATATTGTAAGGGTTTAGGGTTTATGGGGGGTGTTTTGGGGAGAATCTTGATGGATATGAAGGTTTTTTACGGTTTTCGGATATGATCTATTGTTTCGGAGGTTTAGCTTTTTATGTTGTGGTGATCGCTTTGAAAACGCTGGTCCAAAAACTGTTTAATTTTTAGGAATTAGAATAGAGTATAGATAGTTGACTTTTAGAGTCAATTCCTAGTGCTAGGATCACCGTTGTTATAAGTTGTTTCTGCAGTTTTAGTACAAATTGTTTGGTAGTCGTATCAGGCTTAAATAACGTTAATGTGGGTATGGAAACGTTTTATGAGAAGGTTACTAATGGATAGTAAACAAGAAGCCGGATATTTGTTTATTTGACTTTAGAAGTCAATAGAATGTGATTATTGTGACTCTTAAAAACGAATTAGAATGGTTTTGGTATTTTTGATTATTTACTGTCGGAGTAATTAGTTTTGGTGTCTTGATGAATGCGAAGTTATTTAATGATTTTTTGCCTTAATCAGTTGATTTGGGTCTAGTTCTTGACTGGTAGCAAGTTTTTAAAAAACACGCATTTAAACATTACCTTAGTATTAGAAATATAAATCGAGAATAGACAGTTGACTTTTGGAGTCAAACATGGTACTCAAATCACAGTTGATAAAGACTGTTTCTAGAAATTTAGAACAAACAATTCCATGGTCTTAGCAGCCAATGGAAAATAAATTGCGTGTATCAAAAATTTCTTGAGAAAAGCTGAAGAATGGATAGTAAAGTTGACACGGGATGTTATTTTATTTGACCTTAAAATTCAGAGAGATCATTATTGAGAGTTATTTATGTGTATTTTCTTAACAACTATACCTATTTGAGTTTCATAGTGATCACTTTGAAAATGCACATCCAAACATGAGATGATATTAGAAACTAAAATTAAAAACATAGAGAGTTGACTTCTGGAGTCAGACTGTAGTACTCAAATCACAATTAATTAGGTTTTTTTACATTATTTGGAAGAGTTCATAAGCTCTAATGTGATTACTGAACTTTTCAATAGAAAAGGTAAAAATGGATGGTAAATTGATAGCAGAATTTTAGTTTGATTGACCGTAAAAGTCAAACAGAGAATGAGGATAGTCATTGCTGAGAACTGAGATTTTTGGTTTTTTGAGGCTTAATTTGTGATCTTTTCTTGTTTTTCTCTTGACAGTTGGTGGAAAAGAACCCAAGCAAAGCTATATCGATGTTTTGGGCTGCAATAAATTTAGGTGATCGAGTTGATAGTGCTTTAAAAGACATGACAGCAGCAATGAAACAACTGGATAGATCAGAAGAAGCAATTGAAGCCATCCATTCTTTTCGCCATCTATGCTCACATGAATCACAAGAGTCTCTCAACAACATTATGCTTGAATTATACAAGGTACAATACTACGTTACATTAATTTACCACTGCTGAGTAACAGACAGAGCTTATACTCAAATAAATCACAAACATTTTTACAGAGGTGTGGACGAATTGAGAATCAGATACAATTGCTTGAATCAAGAATAAAGCAGATCGAGGATGCTGCATCACAGAACATGAACAGAACACAAATTCAAATCACAATGGGACAAGAGTATACAAAATTATTAGGCAATTTGGCTTGGGCTTATTTACAACAAAACAAGTACAAACAAGCAGAAGAGATATATAGGTATATATATAATATCTTTAAACCATACTCGACCTATAAACTACTTTACTATTGCAATTTGAGTTTATTGAATTTGAATGTTGATGATGCAGAAAAGCCCTTTCATTGGAGCCTGATAAGAACAAGCAATGTAATCTAGCGATTTGTTTGATGTATATGAAACAAATGACTGAAGCTAAGTTTCTGTTAAGTACAGTTAAAGGTTCAAACAGAAGTAGAGAGCTGTATGAATCTTATGCCAAATCTTATGAGCGTGCAGTTATGGTGATGCATGAGTTGAAATCCTGCAAGAGTCATGTTACAAGTTTTTCGTTGTTTCTTAGTAGAAACAAAGAAACAGATTCTGAAAAAGAGGGTGCAAATGAAAATTGTGAAAATATGCAGAAACCTTATGATTCTCCGTTTACAAATAGGGGCGTGCTGAGGACACCAATTACACAACCTCGGGTACATGATAAAGAAGGTTTAAATGGTGGGTATTTTCAGAAATTACAATTTGGGCAGCCTTTAGAGAACACTGATCGTGTGGTCAAATCACTGGCCAAGTCTGGTAAAAAGCCGGAGACACCCTTGATGACTCGAGCAGGAATATGTAGGGAGCTAAGTTGGGGTGATATTGCTGAAGAAGAGGAAGAGTATGGTGATGAGAATGAGGATTGGTACAACGTAAAGGATGGATGTCACACAGTGAAACGATCATTGGATTTTCAAGATATAAATTGTATATCTGAAAGTCGTGAATAACTTTGAAATGTAAGCTTTTATATGGTGATATCTTGAGCTTCTTGTTTGTTAGGCGTTATTATCTCAGTTCTTATAAGATTGTAACATACGAACATATGAAAGATTCTTGATTCTTGTAGTTCAGCTAAAGCTGAATGAGCTTCTTTATATTCGTGATAGTTTTCATACTTTGATTTAGTATCTATCGAGCTGCCAACCACTCCTAACTGCAGATACCAGTGATAACAGGTTCGTTGCACTTGAAAATCTGAAAAGCTACTCAATATGTAACATGCTAAATACTTCCTCATTGAAACTCTCACACGATCTCATGAGGTTGTCTACATAAAGGCGATTAATTACCTAGAGATGTAGTCTTAACAACTTATATTACTAACCTCTCTTTATCGACTGTTAGGAAATCAGATCAGACGTGGTTGGTATAATTCGCAAAATGATTAGTATCTGAAAAACACTATCAGGTCCTAAGATCACCTTTAGTCCTTTATAACCCATTAGCCCTTAGATGGTTTTAATTGTATAATCACAGAAATACTATCATCCCCTTGTATGCATGAATTTAAAAAATGTTACTACAGGTGTTCAATTAGTAATGCACTAAAACCCCAGGGGACAAACTGTAACTTTAGATAAGCTTTACTACATAAAAAGAAAAAATAGTCAAACTTGAATTCTTGACTTTGTTGAATTGTTGAAAAATGGGTAAAGAAAGTATTGAATATTTAATGCAATTAATGCAATATATGAAATGTTAAATTTTTCCAAAATGTTGTTGAATGGGTAATATACAAAACCAATTTTTGGAAAAAATAAATTTTATTAATTTTCGGGAAAAATATACAAAACCAATTTTTGGGTCTAACTGGTTTTCGAAAATATAAAAACCAATTTTATTTGACCTGTTTTTTCGATCGGAATCGGTTCAACCGGTGGAACCGGCCGGTCGAACCGGGTTTCAAAACATTATGTTTAATCCTCAAATCCTCAAACTTTTATTATTCGTTTATAAACCATAAACCTTTTTTTATCGCTATAACTATCTGCCGTTATAAGATCTCGTTGCTATGCACGAGTACTCATCTAGTTTTGAAAATGGTTAAGTTTAAAGGATTTTTCAAAAGGGTGACTTTAACACTGTTCACGAGTTTTTATTTGGAGAGAAAAGAAGAGAAAATGAGAGGAAATGACAAAATATTTACGTTCCCGAGTTTTTTTTTGAAGAGAAGGGGGAAGGAAATTATGTCAAATTTTCCTCTCCAAATCTTCTTCATAAATTGGGATGATTTGGAGAGAAGGTACTTTTTGAGCATAATTTGATTAAATCTCTCTTCTTTTTTTTGCGACTTGGGAACACAAAACAAAAAACCAATATTTTTTTCCTCTCATATTCTTTTCTCTTGTTTTTGCCCTTTCCATTTCTCTTCTTTCCATTTTACATCTCGGAAAAACAGTGTAAGGCTCTCGTTAGGATAAATATTGTAAAACACGAGTTTTTAAGAATTTAATATCACATTTAATAAAGTGATTTAACCACAACAATGTGTCTTAGTGGTTACGCGGTGTCTTGGTGGTCATGTACTATGATGTTCTCGCAAAAGATCTCATGCTCAAAACTTGGTAGTTACACATCTTCAGGTGGTCATGAAAAAGGTCAAATGGTCAATGAGTCTTCTTGGTTAAGACACGTACATTTGAGTTAAAAGCTTATTTTAAACAGAAGAAACCTCACTCATCTATCTATTTATTTAATTACGATGATTATAAATACATTTTTCCAATAAGGTTTTTTATCTTCATATGAACAAAGGCAGACTCGGAATGGGCCATGACCCTCCTAGGATTTGTCATATTTACATTATATACCACCTTGTACTTATGCATAATTTATGTTATAAACCTTAAAATTTCTAATAAATTATGGTTTGGCCTTCCTAAGTTTCATGAATTACCCTTCGGCCCTCCTAGAAAAATTGACTAAGCTCCGCCAATGCATTAAGTGTTTAGCAATGTAGTTGTAGCTAGACACTATTCGTGTACAATTACATAAAAAATATCTAGTTTCAAACTTTTGCATATTAGTTCGTATTAGTCTGAAAGATGTTTAAGTAATTTGACTAAATACAATGCTCTACTTATTCTAAAAAAACTTCTTTTCACTAGCTTAAGCTTATTAAAGCTTAGAGCTATATGACAAGAAAAGATTATAAAAGTTTTGATAAGCTAAGTCACACACACACAAAACTTATTTTATGAGCTAGTTTATTTAAAAATAAATAAATAAAAAAAAAAAAAAAAAAAAAAAAAAAAAAAGTTAAACTCTCTTAAGACCGGAAGTAAGAAAATGATTGGGAGACCTAAGTTGTGTGCCTAAATTTATGCCTAAATATATGTGGCATGACCCTGCTAGTTTGATGAAAAAGTGGGTCCCTGACTGCAGCAATAAAGATGAAGCCACACAGGTTTATGCATGAATTTAGGCACATGGTTTAGGCCTCCTAATCACTACTCCTGGAAGTAATTGGTGTGACCGGTCACACCATTTCACTATTCTGACGCACCATTCCATTATTTGGGACAAACCTCACGCGTGACCAAAGCTAAAAAATGGGAGGAAGGGTGACGAGCTCACCTTTCGGCATTTGTGCAAAGTGTTTGCGATTTATTTTTATTTTTATTTATTTTTTGGTAAAGGGTTACCCAGTAAAATAAAAACGTTTGTGTTATATTATTAAATATTTGATATGTGAGTGAGTGTCGGATATTTTGTGATGTATATTGTATAAAATATGTATTTTAATGAAATGTGAGTAGAATGGTGACTATTACGGGTGAAAGGTGACTGAGAAGTGAAAAGAAAAAGAAAGTTGAGATGAGACTAATGTCAAAATGAGCCAGTCTGGCCTCTAGTCGAAGCTAATATAAATTGTATACAAACACAAAAGAAGGTTCCAAAATGAATTATCAAGAAATCCAAATAGCAAAATTTGATTGGCCAATGAAACGCCAACGTGGCACTCCTTTCCGAATAAACCCCATTGCTAAAACCTTATCATTCCCAACCAAAGACATTTGTCTAGTACCCATCAATCACAATTCACAAGAACCACTTGTACATTGAAATCAATACATTTAAATCAACAAGAACAAAAATATCTCTCTATGGCTCTTCAAGCAGCTTCTCTTCTTCCATCTGCAATCTCAGTTCACAAAGA
Organism: Artemisia argyi; assembly: GCA_030686995.1. Classification (NCBI taxonomy): domain Eukaryota; kingdom Viridiplantae; phylum Streptophyta; class Magnoliopsida; order Asterales; family Asteraceae; genus Artemisia; species Artemisia argyi. The sequence continues at coordinate 158,510,350 of CM060697.1, read as the reverse complement.
GGTACTAAAAATATGTTTTTTTGGCGCCAAATTTATTTTATAAGTTTTGGTGTGTGATGGTTTGGTTTTTGTGAATGTGAAACAGGGGAAGCTGAATTGCTGTGCACTGAAAGAGACTTCTTTCGTGTCGAAAAATGTTAAAGCTGATTTTAGTCATCTCTTGATTGGAACTAAGGTAATTAATGTGTTTTTGAGTTTTTATTTTTGCTCCAATTTGTAATCAAGTATACGAAATTGTTTTCATTGTTTTGAATGAATTTTCTTTATGTCTTATAAATAGCGGATATTAAAAGGAGTGTTTGGAATTCTGTTTTTGATACTGTAATAAGTACTAGTACAGTATTGTGATAGTTGCATTTTCAGGTAGTTTTTAGTGTTTGATTTCTTAAATTAATCTTTTTACTCTTGGGTAGAGGTAGGGTTGTCTACATTATACCTCCCCGTGCCCTGCACAAAATCGTAATTTTTTTTTTTTTGGTTAACCATGGTTTCCGACTTTTTGACTAACTAATCCACGGGTTTGAACTCACTACTACACACAGACTCAAATCGGTTAAAGCCCTTTTTTTTTTTTTTTTTTTTTTTTTTTTTTTTTTTTTTTTTTGGGTTAACCATTGTGTGTGATTATGCCGAAAGTGATTTTCAGTGTCTCTGATTATGTAAGGCAGGGACGGAACATATAAGGGGCCGAGGGGGGTTGCAGCTCCTCCAAAATTTTTGACCCTATGTACATTTTATACCATGTTATTTGTAGTTATAGTCATTTTGAATACAAAAATTTCAGCGTTGTATATATCGGCCCCCGTAAAATAAATACTTTTACATGTTGGCCCCTCCAAATAAAACGTTCAAGTTCCGTCTCTGATGTAAGGGGCTAGTAAAATCAGTTTTGCATAATTGCTTCCTGCAGCAAAACATAGGGGGTGTTTAGGATTGTTTATTTTGAAAAGTGCTTATCTGCCTTATGGGTATCAAGATGTTTAATATTATTCCATTCAAGTAAACAGTTCTCTAGTCTTTGGGATTTTTTATCCAGTTTTAAAACGATGCAATAAGTAGATAATCACTTGCAGATTCAATTGGGATCATACTACAAGTAAATCCATGTATAATTAAAGTTTGTCCAATTCTCAAACAGCATTTCAAAACGCATATCCAAATACTTTTATCAGCATCCTGATACTTGTAGTTGATTATGTGATTCTGATGTCTTTAATGGTAATGATAACTCTTGATCGCAGGAGCTTAGAAGGAAGTCATCAGTGGGAACCATTCGTGCACAAACCGCAACTGTGACTCCATCCGTCAGTGAAGCGGCACCAGATGGGAAGAAAACACTAAGAAAGGGAAATGTGATAATTACAGGAGCCTCATCCGGTCTGGGTCTAGCCACAGCAAAGGCTTTGGCCGACACTGGAGAATGGCACATAATCATGGCTTGTAGGAACTTCTTGAAAGCCGAAAAGGCTGCTAAGTCGGTTGGGATTACTAAAGAAAACTACACCGTTATGCATCTTGACCTTTCTTCTCTCGAAAGTGTTCGCCAATTTGTGGACACATTTAGGCGGTCTGGTAAACCTCTTGATGCACTTGTGTGCAATGCAGCGATCTATTTGCCAACAGCTAAAGAGCCCACTTACACAGCTGAAGGATTTGAACTTAGTGTTGGGACTAACCATCTTGGTCACTTTCTTCTCTCGAGGTTGTTGCTAGATGACCTTAAGAAATCAGATTTTGAGCAAAAAAGACTCATCATTGTTGGTTCCATAACAGGTACTAATTCTTACAAGACCATGTCCGAATTTTATAAACTAATCATGACAAAATTTTACATTAACTTTTTGAATCTTTCAAATAATCGCTTTCAAGTGTTTTGGGCATAGTGAAAATTGATTATGATAATCTTATTATTAGTATTGGATAATTAGTTTAGGTTGCTGCAACCAACTTGATTCTGTTTGTCTGAAAATTTAACGGTCATACTATGGTAAATCCTTAAGCAATCAGAATTCAAAAAAAAAACTCAGACATTACTGATTAAGACAACTTCAAACAGAAAAAGCACATCCAAACACTATCTGCTGCAACTGATTATCGGTTTCTGATTCTTTCATATCACACAATTACTTTGAAAACGCAATGTCATGTGCGTCATAAATTCTTTTTCCAACTGTATTGTGGATGGAATTTAGGAAACACAAATACTTTGGCTGGAAACGTGCCACCAAAGGCTAACCTTGGGGACCTGAGAGGATTAGCCGGGGGGTTAAACGGGCTAAACAGTTCTGCCATGATTGATGGTGGAGAGTTCGACGGTGCTAAGGCTTACAAAGATAGCAAAGTATGCAATATGCTAACAATGCAAGAGTTCCATAGACGGTACCATGAAGAATCTGGAGTTACATTTTCGTCCCTATACCCTGGATGTATTGCCACAACAGGTTTATTCAGAGAACATATTCCATTGTTTCGGCTTCTGTTTCCACCTTTCCAGAAGTACATCACTAAAGGTTATGTGTCAGAAGAGGAAGCAGGGAAACGATTAGCACAGGTTAGTGAGCATACGCCTTTATTTAACACAGGGGGTACAGTTCATGAATGCTGATGATTGTATTGATCTTTTCAGGTAGTAAGTGATTCAAGCTTAACGAAATCGGGTGTGTATTGGAGCTGGAACAAGAACTCAGCCTCATTTGAAAACCAGCTTTCACAAGAAGCTAGTGATGCTGAGAAAGCACGAAAGCTGTGGGAGGTTAGCGAAAAGCTCGTTGGTTTGACTTAGAATCAGTTATATTAAGAAAGTCATAGTTAAAGTCAAAGTCAAAGTCAAAAATAGTCAAATTTCATGGTGTGAATGTGTTGTACGTTACAATAAACAATGCATGCCTAAAATTTAGATATCTCTTCTTTTTAAACAGCAAGTACAGTTACTTGGCCATTTTGGGACTTTGTAAGTAGGCAACATTTGATACCTTAGGCCAAATACCTGTTGTGAACTTTTGAACAGACTTACCGCTGTACAATATTTGTAATGCTTGTGCCATGATCAATTTGTAAGGTAACAATGTGACATCGAAAGATTAGAGATTGAAATATAAGTGATAATCAACTGATAAAACAACTTTCATGTTATTTCACTTAAAACCGTTTGATACTGATATAATGTTCACATGCGTCAAATAGAATCACACATATAACTATTAAAGTTACTAAAATGTATATACAAGTTAGGAGAGCAGAATCATGATTATTATATGAAGAAAGAACAGTTAGGTCACAATGAATCAATGATATCATGGGAACAAGTCCCAAATGTAACTAAGCTGCAGAGTCTATATGTTTTCAGATTTCAACATCTTGAATATATGCAACGGCATTTTTTCTTTATTCGTTATGACCTAGTGAGATATAGCACCCACAATTCAATCTAAACTACCACATCACGACCCAATATGACGTATCGAGATTCAGTTTTTATTTCTATGAAGTTCTGGTTTTTTTCTTTGGAAAACAATAACTAACTAATTTAATGTTCTTTATGCGGAACAATTACATTTTATGAATCAAGATGATAGGTTGTTGGAAGTACACATTTAAACAATGAATTGCACATAGACTCGTTTTCGAAACAGCGAAACAATTTATGTATAACTATTAGAATCGACCAAACAAAGGGTATCCATCTGTTCTACATCTTATTCCAATATAAGAAAGTAGTTCAAATCTTGAGTGAGTATCATTTAAGGTTTTAACCTAACTTCTGAGAGCAGTGTTTCAATATTTCAACTATAAGTAGCATCCAATATTTTCTTATTGCTCACACACCACCACCCTCACTTCTATCTATACATAAATATATATATTCATAATTTATACACACAGAACTAAAACATAGAAATGAGTGATGCTCCAAGAAAAGTTGAGAGTCACACAAGATTATTAGGAGGCACAGAACAAAACTGGTGCAAAGCAGTGGCTGGTGGAACAGGAATCACAGCATTAGCACTCCAAGTTTCAAAGGAGCCAAATATTCCACTGTTCCAAAAAGCCCTTAAACAACTACAAAATGACCATCCTATACTTAACTCCATGCTACACAAAAACACCTCAACAGGCTCAACTTGTTTCATTATCAACCCTCCAATCCCTAATAACGTTCACCACAACATCATGAACCTGTCGAAAACAACCGAACTGCTCAACACGCTCATGAGCCGTGAATCTAACAAGTCCCTATCACCTTTACATTTGATCCTTGAGCATGAACTTAATATCAACGAGTGGTCTGATATTACTACCCGTTCCTTATGCATGGGAGGGATGCATTTATGGAACGCTAATGGGTACATATTGCCTGGCGAGAAATGGGTAGTGGTTCTAAAGATTCACGCTGCGATTTGTGACAGAACAACAGCGGTTTCGTTGCTTAAGGAGTTAAAAGATGCAATGGGGGAGAACGAAGGTGGTGGAGGGCATAAAGAAAAGGGTAATGCTGCAATAGAAGAACTTATTCCTGTTGGAAAGACTAAGAAGACACTTTGGGCTCATGGGAAGGACATGTTAACTTACTCAGTTAACTCACTTAGGCTCACAGATTTGAAGTTTAAAGATGCGAAATCACCAAGACATTCAGAAGTGTTGAGATTGAGAATGAATGCACAAGAAACTCAAATGCTATTGGCTGTAAGTTGATTAAACCTCAATCTTATAATTACTTTCTTAATGTGTTACAACTTGAACTCAGAGCCTCTTGATTGATTGACAACTTTGATACTACCGCTTGGTCAAATGTCTATTAACAAATAATATCATCAATAAGACTACGAATAATATGATCAATAGGAAAACAAATAATATCATCATAGGAATACAAATAGCATCAAAAGTACGTATCCCTGAACCCTCGTAGTCTTTTTTGATGCTATTATCAGGGTTCACGGTTTTACTATGTTTATCTAACAGTTTTGTGAAAAGCTGAATCAACATTGTTGGATCATATGGAAAGAGTAGTTAAGAAAGTAATTCATACTAAGTTTTTTGAAAAGCTGAATCAACATCGAATGTGAATAACACAATGAATATCATAAGTTTATCATGTTATTATGATTATGTGATATGTTATGGTATATGCCTAACAAATGTTCTGCGCTAACTTTCTTTACCTTCAGTGTAGAAAACAGTACATTTATGAATTATCCGTTACATTAAAAGTGCAACTACCATTCTGAAAACACAGTCATTAGAGGCTTTTAACATTCGAGGTTTTTTGTTTTTTGCTTTTTTTTTTTTAATTATAAAATAGGAAATTTTATACGAGTAGAAAAGAGTAATACCTGCAATATACTAAAAATGATTCTTGGTAAAAGAAGAACTAAGACACTACGATAGTATAAAGATTTAGGGCAAATACCATATTAAAACACTATACTTGTCAAAAAAATCACTTTTGAGTATCGAACTTTTTTTTTCCTCGTTGGGATACTAAACTTTCATTTTTGGCCTCTTTGACGCACTTTGGGACATTTTTATGACATTTTTGCCCCTGGATTTTCAAAATTTTGAGGGACAAAAACGTCTCAAAGAAGCCAAAAATAAAAGTGTAGTACCCCAATGAGGAAAAAAAATGTTCGATACTCAAAAGTGATTTTTTTGACAAGTATAGTAGTTCTTTAGTATGGTATTATCCCTAAAGATTTAAACACCTACATAATTTGTGTCTCGAATATCCTTGTAAAAGCCACGATGAAACTCTAATAAACATGTATTTTACGAATCACGTTTCAACCTGTGTCTCAAATATACTATTGAAATTATAGGAACACAATTCATTCAAATTTATATAACTTTTACTTGCAGAATTTGTATAATCTTTAGACTGAACCGATACAATTTGATTCATACAACTATAACTAACTAATCTCATGATAAATTAATATTGTTGCTACGAATTGTCCATTTGATAGGGCTGCAAGCAAAGAGGAATCAAATTATGCGGGGCGTTGGCTGCAGCAACGCTACTTGCTGCCCATTCCTTCAAACGCCATTCTAGTAACAACCATCGGAAAAAGTATGGAGTGATTTTTTTAAACGACTGCCGCTCATATCTTCAACCATCTTTATCTATCCATGAATTTGGTAAGCTCTTTTCATAAACCATATTATGTGACACATTAAGTTTGAATTTCGTAAAATATATTAGTTTCGGTCCTCGGACATCTATCAGTATCATATATTCAAAGTTCTTTACGCTATACATATAATTTTTACAAGAGGTTCATAATTTAATATAAATTTCTCTAAGTATATTTTGAGTTAGGAAAGCCTAGATGAATCTATTTAACAATTTTTTTAAGGGAATGTTTAACCAATGCCCTAAAGGCATTGGTTAAGATTTGTCTTCTTGTGATTTTTAATTACATAAATGATCCTTGTGGTTAACACAAAATTACATATTTGAATATGGACCCACAAGGAAAAAAATTAAAAACCACAAAAAGACAAATATTAACCAATGCCCTTAGCGCATTGGTTAGACATTTCCTTTTTTTAAAACTCTTTTAGACATGAACGTTATATCAAACATGAACATGATAGTATCGAACCATGACACATGATCGACCAGTCTCTTCAATAAATACCTCTACCTATATATACCAAACAATGTACGAGCATAATATATATAACTGCTTTTAATGAACTAGCTTTATTTATTTGAAATAATGAATTGTTCATTAAATGAGAAACATGAATGTTGAATAGTGGTTGGATGTTTATATCACTAAAAAGTTCATGTGACACCGATGGCACCACCTCGTCAGTTCGGTCTTCTTCAGTTTGGCGACAAGGAAAGGGACGAGAGAGTGGGGGCCATCTGAGTGTTTTGTGTGTGTAAGTGTTTGTGGGATATATTTGTGTATAAGTGACACAGATAGAGCACACCACCATTGTCAGGGGTGTACGTCGGTTTGGGAAGTGTTGATGTGACACGCTGAGATGACATAAGTGACACAGAAAGAGACATGCCAATGTTGTGGTCTAAGTATCTTAATATCGGAACATATATGGAACAAATAATAAATTGAAAAAAATAACCTTTCTAATCACATACGAATTATCAATTATGCTTTGTTAAAAAAATATATATCAATTATATAATCCATTAAACAATTTACAATTATCACGTATACATCAATTTCAATTGGGTAAAAGCCATAAAATACCATCATACTTTCCAAAATGTACCAACTTGACCATTCAACTTTTTTATTACAGACTTGACCATCCAACTTTCAAATATTTTTTCGACTTGACCAAAAACATATCTGAATATCCACGCGGCATTTTTATTTTTATTTTTTAATTTCCAGCGTGGCTAATTTGCCAGCGTGGATATGGACCCTTTGTTTGACCCACCTTGTAAACGGGTATTATCCCCTTTATAACAAACCCGAACACTTTTTATAACCTAAAATCAAACCCTAGCCACCATTGTCATCATCTTCATCACCTAAAATCAAACCCTAGTCGAATCATGTCTTCATCTTCCTCCAACTATTCCTACCCATTTGCACCAGTTGACACTGAATGCAAATGCCATCTTCCACTTAAGCAACACACTTCTTGGACCAAAGAAAACCCTTGCAGACGTTATCTTGTTTGTCCTAACAGATACAAGCCAGGAATCAAGAAATGCAAGTTTTGGGATTGGGTTGATCCAGAGTTGGATAATGATTGATACAGGGACCATTTGTTTGAGATGCATAGGCTTCTCAATCCATCTCAAAGACAAGAGCTACAAAATGCAATAAGCAACCAAGAAAAGCTTGTGCTTCTCCAAGATGAAGTCAACCAACTTAAGACTGATTTGAAGAAAATTGAAAAAAAAGCTTATTTCTGGAAGTCATCTGTGTTTGTCTTTGTTGTTTTAGCTTGGTTTGTTTATCTAATGAACTAGTGTTAGAATGGTTTGTATTTTGGACTGATTTGGGTATGTATTTGGACTGTGATGTATTATGTATCAAGTGTTTAATGTATTAATGGAATCAAGCTTTAATGTACATGGATTGCATACCTTATTTGACTGTCACTTATACCATTTTCTTTGTATGCTTTTGGAGTGTGCATATGGACAGCACAAACACAAATTGCATAAGTCACATGCATTAGAAAGATGCAGGCTACTGCATTTTTCAACACTTTCACATAAAGCAACAAAATATAGAATCATTGAAGCTGCACAATGTTTACAAAAGTGGTCAACTACATTAACAAAAGATGCAACAAAATGTGTGTCCACATGCCATTGTTTACAAAAGATGCAACAAAATGTGTGTCCACATGCCTTGGTCCACATACATTGGCCAAAATATACGGCATGAAAAGCATACTTAATTAAGTTTTGGTCCACATACATTGGCCACAACTACTTAAAACATACTTAATTAAGTTTTTTTTACTACTAGATCTACTCAGATTCAGAAACTTCAAAAGCTTTCTCAGGAGTTGATCCTGTGCCATATTGATCAAAGTTATAAGCCCTGCTCATCTGGATGTTTTTGATCCTTTCTGATCTCCCACGGTTCTTGTGATAAATTCTTTGACCATCTTCTGTGTAGCACTTTTCCAGCCACTTGTTGCTGTTTCTTTTCCTCTTTGGTGTTTTCATTGATGAAGCTTCTTCTTGTGTTGGTTCATCAGCTTTTTGCTTACCTTTGTAATCTTCTTTTGGTTTATCAAGTGACTGATTACCTACAACAGATTGTTGTGTAGGTAATTCTGCTGTATGGAAGCCATCATTTGGCCCTGCTACATTGGTTGTTGTAACTGTGCTACTTTGCCCATCTCTTCCATCATTCCCGCCTCCTCTTCCTCCTCTACCACCCCCTCTTCCACCGCTTCCACCTCTACCACTTCTAACACCCCCTCTTCCACCATTACCAACCCCTGTCCCACTATTCTCACCACCTGTTCCACCAGTCTCACCCCCTCTACCACCTCTACCACCCCTACCACCTCTACCACCACCCCTATTTCCTAAGCCACCTCTAGATGCAGTTTCACCTGTTACACTTTGCCTTTTTCTACCACATGGTTTTTTTTCAATTTGAGGTTTAGGCTGACTTTCATTTTTACAACCAGCCTTATTGTGACCCTTTTGCCAACAATTTGAACATGTCATTTCTCTACCAACTCTACTAACATGAGTGCCATTATTTTCATCTGCTGATTTCCTTCTCTGTTTTTGTGGTCTACCTGGCATCTTTCTAAATAAAGGTGGTAATGGGAGTTCATCATTAGTCCTTTTCCAATACTTTGAACCTAACACAGGTTTTATAGAGAACTGATATGCATTAAACCATGCTTCTTGACTATACCAATAGCTAACACCCAAATCTACCTCCTTGCCTATATGCAAGTACCCTGCTACAGCATGTACACAGGGTACACCACTTAACTCCCACATCCTACAATTACATACCTTGTTTTGCAGGTTGACACCAAAAGCCTCATCTCCATTTCTTACTTCCATCTCTTGAAACCCACTGGAATAGCAATACCAATGCCTAAAAATAAACAAGTATAAACATTAAAATTAATGTCATACTTTAATAAATGTCATACTTTAATAAATGTCATACCTTGATTGATCAATTAGAAAATTTAGTCTTTTCCTAATGCTGGGTGTGATTGTGTCTTCCAAGTTAAATGCTAACTTGTTCATAGCCACCAGCCTTTGCATGATATACAATCTGATCTCTTCCAACATGGTTATTATGGGTTTATGCCTTGGACCCAATATTGCTCTGTGATAACTTTCACTTATACCATTTTCAAAAGCTGCACATCTCCTATCCATTTCAAAGAAAGCCCTAGACCAAGAATTGGGATTTCTTTCTACAAGATAGTCATAAGCTTTTTCGTCTAACTGTTTGATTGAGTCCATGTAAACCAAGAATTGTTGCTCTAGTGTACTTGAAGCTGCCATCCAAAACAGTCTCTGGAATTGAAGACCACTAAACTTTTTCTTGAAATTTGCAAATACATGCCTAGTACATCTTCTATGTTCAGCATTTGGTAACCAAGCAGAGACACCATCAAGTAAACCCTTGAATATATGTTAATGACAAGTAATTAGTAACTGATAAAGTACACATATATTGAGTAATAAAAATTGTTAAATGAATAATATAATACCTTATGAGAATCTGATATGATAGTTATGCCAGTACCATCATACAAACAAAGATCATCCTTGAGCAGGTGCAAGAACCAACCCCAATTCTCAATATTCTCAACCCTAACTACAGCCCATGCAATGGGATACATTTGGTTATTTGCATCCCTACCCATGGCTGTCAACAATTCACCCTTACAAGTATGTTTCAAAAAACAGCCATCTAAACCTATCACTTTCCTACAGCCTGCTAACCACCCATCCTTCACACCTTTAAAACAAACGTACATTCTTTTGAAGTGTGCACTGCCATCAACATCCACCACACAAGTTGACCCAGGGTTTGACTCTAAAATAGCTTGCCTATACTGATATAGTTTATTATAATGCTCAATTAGTCCACCTTCATGTTCATACAAAGCTCTCTACTTTGCTCTCTTACACTGTCCTAGGCTAACATCTATGCGATACTTCTGTCTTATATCCTCTTTCATTTTTCTGTATGGTATAAATGGATCAGCTATGATTTCTTTCATGTATTGGGCTGCTATCCACTTATAATTCACAAGGGATCCTAAGTTGTAATTCCTACTACATTTATGATCTTGAATGAGTGACTTAATTTGAAATGAATTTTCATTACTCATCCATGATGCATATAATCTAAATGTGCAAGGAACATAATTGCCTTTTGAAATATTCTTTTTTTTCCTCTTTGGTGACTGACATGAAGACCTCCCTTGACTTGAACCCTCCCCAGTATGTTTTATTAACTTTTTTGTCAACACCTTTTTAATCTTATTACCCTTAGCCCTAGTTTGCTTACTACTGCCCTCCCCAGAGTCAATTATAGCCTGTGTCTGTATCTTCTTAGCCACCTCAGCAGCCATGTCCTTTTTTGGCATTACCTTGTCTTTTTAACCCTTTTTCCCTGCACACTTGCCTTCTACAACATTCCTTCCACAAAATACAAGCAGCTCTCTCCAATCATTCTTCATAAACCATAGTTGATAACCATAGGCAACACCATAGTTTGTCAATGCTAATTTCAACTGATAAGCACTCTCATATCTCATCCCTAAAACTGGTTCCATCTTATCCCATGGTAATTCAGGGTCAAAAGCAGGATATACCATACCTTTTTTAACCTTATAGGCAGGGTCAATACTATCACCATCAGGATCTTCCTGTGGTACTTCACCATTCTCAGGGACTTGTGCTTTCTTAAATGTAACCCTATTACTGCAAAGCCTATTTAGGAAGGTATCTGGTGTACTAAAATCCTTAATGACCACATTCTCATCTCCTACACTTTGAAAGTCCACACCTTCTATATCTTCACATTCATCACTAGAATAATATTCATCACTATCTATAATTTGCTCATCAACTTCTGATTGTTTGATGTATTCCAAGACATCATAGTCATAGTGTTCCACATACAAATCAATCAAATTACCATTTTCATAACCAGCATTCAACATAGCACCTACATCTTCATCTGACTTAATCTCTCTTATACCTAAGACCAAAGTGGTATCATTTTTACTATAATACAACCTTCGAAATGAATGATTAGCAGGAATAAACCTTTTCAAAATTTCCACAAAATTTTTGACTGACATGCCATCAAACTTAACGTCTGTTAATTCTCTCATTTCACCATCTACGTATTGCAAAGGGGCTGAAACAAACAGACCATCGTACCTCAAACGTATTGTGAAAACCCCTTTCTTTGCTTTCTTGAATTTTGGACCTGCAAAATTAGGGTTTCAAAGCAAATTAGGGTTTCTCAATTTACAGATAATTAGTCTTAAATAAACAAAGATGATATACCTTTTGCCATTATCTGTGACCCTTGACTAGAAAATCATCAACTAGGTGGTGGATTGGATTTGCGAGAGAGAAAATTTATCAATTAGGGTTGGAATGGTTTTATAAATTGGGGGAAAACGTTTTAAGTTAAAGGGTCAAACAAAGGGTCCATATCCACGCTGGCAAATTAGCCACGCGGGAAATTAAAAAATAAAAATAAAAATGCCGCGTGGATATTCAGATATGTTTTTGGTCAAGTCGAAAAAATATTTGAAAGTTGGATGGTCAAGTCTGTAATAAAAAAGTTGAATGGTCAAGTTGGTACATTTTGAAAAGTAGGATGGTATTTTATGGCTTTTACCCATTTCAATTCAGCTGTGTGCAAATCCTATTCTTGTGAGAATGAATAAACACTGCAGAAGAGTATTGTGTAATGGCACACACAAAGCTGTCGCCAAAACGTAGAAATAGTCATCTAGTGTTTACCTACGCATAAAATAGTGTCAAAGACTTCTTTACCGCACTGTAAAGAAGGGTCAAAGTAAATATATTAACACTTTTATGTGTGTCGCTAGAAAGCGTCACTAATGACACTGTATCTAAAAGGTTAATCTTGCAATTTTGTGAAGAGGGTTAATTAATATAAGGATTGAGATCGGATAAGTTGAGTTTTTGTGAGTTAAGAAAATTTGGATCTTCTATTGTGGGACTTTTATTTTATTGACAACAAAGCAAAACATTACATCTCATGTTCAAATTGAACATGAGAGGATTCCGATCCATTAGTATATCGTATGAAAGGGATTCCACATGACGTAATCAAGTATAAAAAGATAACAAAAAACTAGGAATTGAAAGAAATTAATAAGTTCTATACATATATTTACTAGATGATTTGATATACTGTCCAACATTGCCCCATATTTTTCAGGATTTTACCACTCTGCTATCTTAACGAGTCAAGAAGTGAAGGGAGAAGAAACCCTATGGGACTTGGCAACTAAGAGCTACATGGCTTTTGAAAACTCCAAAAATAACAACAAACATTTCTCAGATATGGCTGACTTGAACTTCCTCATGTCTAAAGCCATAGACAATCCGAGTTTGACACCCTCATCTTCCTTGAGAACTTCTTTAGTTGGTGTCTTTGAGGATCCCGTCATTGAGACTTCTAGCGATGCTGAACGAGAATTAGGGCTAGATGACTATATTGGGTGTGCCTCGTCTCATGGAGTAGGTCCGTCCATTGCTCTTTTTGATACAGTCCGAGACGGACAGTTGGATTGTGCATGTGTTTATCCTGCACCACTACATTCACGGGAACAAATGCAAGAACTGCTTGATAGCATGAAGATTAAACTTCTTGAGGGTTTGAAAATGGAGAAGATTAAAACTTAGTAGCATTTAATTTCAATAACAAATATATATACATTGATGCTACCAATTTCTTCATTCAAAACTTATATCAAACTTATCAGACAATCTCTATTGTTGTTTTGAATTTTATGTAAGGTTACCATGCATGATTACGTGCAATTTTAACCTAATTATCTTCATCACTCAATTGCTGTAACATTGTTGAATCTTATTTGATAATTTTCTGGCTGGTTTCTAGAAAATTTGTTTATTTTTCATCATTTTTTTTGTTAAAAATTTGAGCAAAATGGACATGATCAATTGAGCTCTATTATCTGAACTATGTTGTGTTAATTGGTACTTTTTTTGGTCGAAACACATAAATTAAATAGAAACGACGTCCACAACAAAAGTTGAAAAGGCCAAAAAGATACGAGAACGAGTTATATAAAAACGGCAACTAAACAGTAAAAAAATAAACGGCCAACTAAACAACATCAAAAGTCTATAACATCTAGAAATACATGTGAATCACCTATGTGATATAGATAAATGGAGCATCCATGATTATTATTTATTGCCCAACATCGAATTCATTCATAGCACACCTCTAGCAATACAGTTCACTATTTTCATCCTTAGTTGGTACTTGATAAAGAAACAGTTTAACAGGATTAAAACTTAAAACCCCGTTACTAGCCAAACTATGAAAACTCTTAGCTATATGTTGACGATGATAATATGATAAAAAGGATTTACATGTTCAATTGTTCATAGAAAATCGTTGCAAATATTAATGGACACATGGCTAGAACCATAATTCTTTGTTCTGTATGTATCATATTTAAGATATATTGACCACCATTGCACGGAGATCGGAAGTATCACATGCCATGTCTGACTGTCTGTATGTACTTGGCTAGTTCTAGTAAATAATGTGTTGAAACAGGCTAATAATGTTGGGTTCTGACTTGTTCACTGTTATTCTAATCACAAACAAGTACAAATACGGAGTAGTTTATTGAGTAACAGCGTACGTACGTTTAAAATAATTACGGACTAAATTAGATCATGAGAAAAAGGACGAAACTATTTGATACAAACACGTATATATGTCTACTAAAAGTTTAAAGAGCAGATTATTAAGAGATTGAATACACAAATAAAGATACTACTACAAGCAATCTCCAATGTTGTCACTAAATGTGATTTCTCAAATGCTAGCACTATACTTAACACTAATTTAGTGCAATGAATGTTAAAACAAGAAACATGTTATAGCTTTGACATTTAATTAAAAATATAAAAATTACTCGTAATCTATATAAATATTTTTATAAGTCTCCAATCAATACGTTTATAATGAGCTCAATATTTAGTGCAAAAGTTCAGAGTTAACCATTCGATTAACTTTTATTTAGTACAAGTATATACTCTAAAGATGCTCTTTTTACACTATTTTAATGTAAATTTATAGTGTTAATATTGAAGATGCTCTAAAGCAGATTATTAAAAGAATAGACAAATAATGATAGACAAAGATTATTAAGAAATTAAACATATATTATATCAATTTCAATCCATTGATGTAAACAAATGAAGGTTTTTATTTTATTTTTTTATTTTTTTTAGTATATATTCTATTTGTTGCGGTTAAAAAGACTTGCAAGGTTTTCTCTATTCAGATGTATGCAACCTAACCAAACATACATGTACTGTTTTAGACCATTTCTCTGGCCACCTCCAAAAGTGTACTCGGTGAGGTTTGAACTCTAGATCTTTTGTGAGGTTCTGATAGGTCATTTGAATCCATTGATGTCAAAGTTGTTATTCATTGATGTATGAAGAAGCAAAAAATATTCAACAATATAGCCGAAAATTTGTTGGTATTGGTAAGAAAAAATAACCAAAACTGATTGGTATTCACTTTATTTGGTATCACAACATTTTTTATTTGTATTTTGTTTTTGACTAGCAAAGAAAATATAAATACGAAGAAAAGGAAACTTTGCATACTTTCTTAAATTCACGCTCTTGCTAATTAGCCTCATGATTAATGCTGTTATTGTATTAACAAGTTACACACTTACATAAAACTAACTACAGAATGCTATATCCATTTATTCCTAGCCTGTATTCGGGTGAAATTGTAATTCAAGTACAGTATATATGATTTAGAACTTAAATACTTTGTGTTTAAATAGGCCTGGTTGCACGTACAATATAACATCTTTTTCAGATAGCACTGTAATTGATCTTTTCCACGATGCATCTTAAATCAAACTTGTCATTGCATTTTACTGCACTTATGACCTCTTGGAAAACATCAACACTGCATGGCACCACCAGCCTATCTTTCTGTTCGTACCCAAATTCTTCGGCTGTTTTTTCTAATAACATCTGAAAGAGAGGGTGAGAAAGATGGGATGTCTGAACCACGAACCGTAGTCTCTCCTCCCCAACATATAATGCAATACACCCTCTCGGGGTGCTTGTGCATGATCGATAACCTTGCGTGTTTTCATCATGATCACTAAACAAATACTCATAACGCATTGGGTTGGAACCATGAGGACTGATGCAGCCCCTAACTTTAATCTTGTTGGCAAGTCTCTTGACGAACCCGATTTTCTTGCCCAGCATTTTGTAGAGTACTTGAGTAGTGTGTTTAATTGTTTTCTAGAACTAAAAAGGGTGATGTTATGTAATGTGAAAGGGTAAGATCGATTTATAAACGGAAAAAAGCTTACCCTTTGAGATTTTTTAAATAATTGTGGGTCTATCATTCTATATGCCAAGGTATCGTTTTTATGTGCTTTATACATATTATATATCTGAATGGTTGCATGGCTACTAGCTCCACAATTTAACCAAAAACAAATGCAAATAGGTAAATGTATACCAAAGACTCCGACCATATTCGTTGTATAATTTAGTAATGATTACATTTATGGATGCTTGTTTTTAACAAACATTTGTGCATGATTCAACTTGTTCATCTCTTCCCTACGGGGATGAGATACTTGTGTTAAAATAAACATGCACCAATGATATTCCTCGTGCAAGACAAATTTAAAATTTGGGCGTTTGTGGTCTTGACTTGTTAATTAGTAGTGTCTCTAAATGTTTGCTTAAAAATTGCAACGATTTATCACACGCTTATTTCTTACAAATGGTTTCAAGAATTGGCATGATTATGGCGATCAAATAAGTACGATCTTTAAACAAAAAAGACTAATCCTTATTTTTTTAGGTAAATAAATTTCTATTACACAAACGTATGCTGTTCCGGTAAATTCTTTTTGGGCATGAGATTTTTTTTTAATTGAAAATATAAATATTAATATTCTTAAAAGACAGCATCTCAAAAAATTTCTATTTGAGTACCCCAATTGGACCCATACTAGATCATATGTTAGGTTATATATAAATGGGAATGAAAGATGAAGTTGATAGCTTAACTATAATGCATGAATCTAATTGAAAATTTCTCCCAGTCTCGATCAGCGATGTTGTATACAAATATACAATCATGCATACAAACTAGCTAGACTACCTGTAGTGGAAAGTGGAATCTATGATATAAAATCTACAAAATTTGTCATCGAAGTTTAACCATTTCCATCAAGTTTCGTCTGATGGATTACTATACTGTAATGTAGCTGCGAACCACCACTTCTAACTCTTCATTACGGCATCATAGAACAAGCACACTTCTAAAACTTTTAGAAGCTAATATTCAAAGTTTGAGTTAATTTGACAACACATATTCAAAGACTATTTCTTAAACAATTTATACAATAAAATGACAAAAAGTATATATGATCCAATTTAATGAAAACAAAAAGCAACATTTACAGCTTAAACCTATGAGTGGAACTAAAAAATTGTTGGTTTTTTATCAACTCCAGAGCATCAAAGTGAGTATATGTCTGTCTTTTGGAGCCGTGCGTGTTGGTATGTACTTGGTATCATTAACAATAACAAAACGGCCGACCACTTCTCTTATCAAAATCTTTATTGCATGAATATGTTCCTTAAAGTTTGACAAAAAACCAAACATACACGAATATATGATTTGTAACAAGTATCTCATCTTTGATCTTGTTGATAGCCTTTTACCAATAATTTATGTACTTCGCCATGCTTTTAACATAGCTTATTATTTTATTGTGTTATTCGATTAACCCTCTAATTATTTGCATACAATGGTTATGCTTTGATTATCAATTTATCTATTAATTTTTTATTAGCGTACATATATTATAAAACCAACTCAAACATCGGTGACCATCTAATAATAAACGAATTAGTAAATAAATGTACTATTTTTAAGCGATGGTCGGATAATCTTTGTTTTATGAACTATTCATCAGAGAAAAACACCACTGTTCTGATATGCACTTGCGTACATGACCAGGGAATTGATATATATCAAAATGTGTTGTCAAATTGACTTTTAATTGAGACATATTCTAGGCTATCATTTTGTTTATCATCAAACAACAACGATAAACTACAACCCATTTGACATTAATTATACTTTTTCCCAAACAAATCCCATAAGGCCATAAGCAAATTTTTTGTAGGTTCGCTTAGCTCAGCAAGGTCCACTTTAATCGGCAAAGGGGTCGATATGTTTCTTGTTAGAGTCAAGATAAGAGACATTAGTATTTTGTTGTACGTACCTTTTCTCTTTTTTCTTGGAAATTAAAGGCGCATATTTCTTGCTTTTATTTTCTTTATCCCTTACCAACTATTAACTACACACAATAACATGACTTGGAAATATACTACTGAGACATAACAATTTCTGTTGACGACGACCGTGTTAATCATAAACAATTAAAACAACGGCCTTAGATTCCAAGCTTTATAACGCCACAAAATTATTTATAAGATCCAATAATCTACCAATTTTGAGGTATAAAGTTTTAATTAAAATACTGACTAAAAATGATTGTAAAGCTTTATTAAAAGATTTACATAATGAAAGCTCAAAAACTAAAAGTTTGACGGGAAAAACAAAAATATTTAGGTAGTGTCTTCATGCCCCAATTAACTAAAGAATTCTCATTGAATCTATCACCTTTGTAATGCTTGTCAAGTTATAGATATACTATGATTATGATCATGCCAAACTTCCACATGCATTTATAGTTCTCTGAATTTCCACCTTCTGCGGTAACAAATTTTGCATTGTACGGTTGTACCCAATGTTAGTCGATATACTAGAGTAGAGTCCGAGTCCTTGTAATATTAGTATGGGCTAAGGCCCAAGGTATAGAATGTTCATTGTAATGGTATTTATATACCACGTTTCTGATTAATGCAATAAGGATTCATCCATAAACTAACATGGTATCGGAGCGGGTCTGATCCTCAGACCTAGGTGGCTAAGTTGAGCCGCCTCCACCTAAGCCACCCCGTCAAACACGATCAACAAAACATCGATCCCACCATGGCTCCAAAGAAGGAGAAGGCAAGCAGAAAAAGACGAAGCAGTACTAAGTTTCGTCATCAATAATAGTGTCATCATATTGCTTATTTTTTTGGCTGGATCCTTACGAATAAACTTTATAAAAGGAGCCGTCACTTTCAATAACTCCATCACTTCCTTGACGTTCCAAATTCATTTGTTCGGTTAATGGATTACACCTTGGCCGTCATTGTTGACTAAGGCCCAAGCCCGGTATGTGGGGTTGGGTCTATTAGGGTTTTATTATGTATTTGCTCTCTATATATCGTATCAATAAAACGTATCTCCTATGGGGAATTATGTAGTCTAACACCCAATATTTGGTCCGATTGGTTCAAAGTGAGGAAAGGGAAAGAAAAAAGAAATGCAAAGAAATGAGTAGGTTGGTAATCAATCCTTTATCCTCCAAATTACTCTAACTCTATAATGGTTCATTACCCACTACGGAGTAATCAATCCCTTACCCCCACTAACCAAGCACATTTAGTGAATACCTTACCCATTCCCCACCAAGCACCCCCTAAGTCACCAATTTATACTACATTATAATGCATTTGGGATAATTCTATAATTAAAAATGCTTAAAATTCAGACTTTTTTCTTGTTTATTATGAAAAGATTTCAAAATTAATTTGTTAGAAGCAAGTTGGTTAGGGGGTTGGTAGTGCATCACTCATCTCAAATCCCTTCACTCACTTACACCCAATCTCATTATGCCACGTCACTCTCCCACTTTCTCCTTCATTCACCCACTTTTTGTTGGCATCACACCCCTCTCCCTTCACTCACTTCCAACGTTCACCTTTTAATGGCTTCCAACATTCCAATTTCAAAAGTTTACATGCGGTGAAGATCCCCGCATCATTGCCTTGCCGTGCGGTAGCAGGAGAGCATCGGCGGCGGTGTTCCCGCAGGGGAAGCCTGCCATGCCATGCCTCCCCGCATGCACTGCCTAGCCCCTTAGTAAGTTTGTTAGAAAGCGGTTGTTATTCAAACTAAAATTATTTAACTTAATCATCTTTAAGATCTCTACTGATAAAGCATGAAGACAACTAAACATGTAACCAAATAACGCAAAATATAATCACACAGTACCCGTCATCGTATTACGCAGGTACCGTTCTAGTACTTCTTAAAGTACTAGGGGTGTTTGGATTTTTTTTCCCTAGCTATGTTATCCACGCCGTTTCTGCTTATTTGTTTATTTAAAATAACGAAATTCAATTAGCACATGTACGAAGTTTATTTCAAAATGTTTGCTTGAGATCAAATAGTTAATATTTTACCATTCTATTACCGTCATACACAAGCTAAAACTTTTTAAAATAGATTTAACAGATTTTTGTTGACATACATATTATGGTTCTTTTGAGTAGAATGTATTAATGGATAGATGTGTAGTTAGCCGGGCTTAGGTCCATTGGGGTTTTGATATTTGAGGCATGCGGAAGTAATGTCTTTTGTCCCATAGTTAGGATCCTGAAATGTCAGGGTATTAAAGGTATGCAAAAGCCAAGAAAAGTTCAATCGCATATTTTTATTTTGCTGCATATAAATGATGTCTACTTTTGGTCATTTTATTATTTTATCACATATGATATTACTAATATGTAGAATACCAGAATTAGTGTTACATTCTATTACTTTATCATCTGTGATAATAATCATATGTAGAATAACAGAATTAGTGTCATATTGCATTGCTTTATCATATGAGATATTATTCTTAAGTAATTTTCGTCTTCCTTAAAATGTTATATCACAAGGATAAATAAGTGTCACTTACAAATATCAAAATGAATAAAATGAAGTAAACTATGAAAATAGAAACTTGACGTATTCTCAAAATCAAGTAAGTGTTACATTAAATTATCATTGTTTTTTAGCAAAATAAGAATTCATCTAAAGAGGGTTTAACGCTTTTATTTCTACTAATAGTATAATATTCACAAGTGATAGATAACTTTAATTACATTTAAAAAAAAATATGTGCTTATCTATTGTGATTAAAGACACAAAAACCATCTTCTAACTGAAAATTATAAAAGTATTAGAAATACATTGGCATACAGAGCAATGAAATATCTCAGGTAAATTAAAAGTTAAAAAAGCAAACTTGTTATATATCATAGAATATCACTTGTGAAAATTTTGAATATCACTTGTGAAAATGCTAAATATCACAGAATATCACTTGTGATGTTCAGAATATTACTTGTGATGTTCAGAATCGTATGAAAACGTATGAAAATGGCCGAAAACGATCGAAAATGTATGAAAACGGATGAATATGTATGAAACAGATGAAAGCGTATGAAAGCGTAAAAACACGTATGTAAACAGGCGAAAACGTTTGAAAAATGGACGAAAATGAAAAAAACGGACGAGAACGTATGAAAACGTACAAAAATGGACGAAAACGTATGAAAACGGACAAAAATGGGCGAAAACGTAAGAAAATGGACGAAAACGTTAGAAAACAAACAAAAACATAAGAAAGCGTAAAAACACGTCTGAAAACGAACGAAAACGTATGAAAAATAGATGAAACGAAAGAAAACGTATGAAAACGAACAAAAACATAAGAAAACGGACTAAAACGTATGAAAACGAACAAAAATGTAAGAAACAGACAAAAACGTATGAACACAGATGTAAACGCAAGAAAGCAGACGAAAACGTATGCAAACAGACAAAAACGTATGAAAGCGA
This sequence comes from Artemisia argyi, assembly GCA_030686995.1. Lineage (NCBI taxonomy): Eukaryota > Viridiplantae > Streptophyta > Magnoliopsida > Asterales > Asteraceae > Artemisia > Artemisia argyi. Next base: position 158,488,814 of record CM060697.1, on the reverse strand, counting down.
TGAAAATAAAGCATGATTGTAAAAAAAAAAAAAAAAAAAAAAAAAAAAAAAAAAAAAAAGTTGTGAATAAGAAAAACAAAAACGTAAATTCTAAAAAAGGACAAAAAAAAAAGCGAAATTAAAAAAAAAAAGCAAAAAAAGAAAAGAAATATATATGAAAGGCAAAAAAACAAAGAAAAAATAGGACTTAGGTTTCCATATTTAATCTTAGATTAATCCCATCATTAGATCAAAATAGATGGATAGTGTGGATTTATCCCATGATATACACCAAAATAAGGGTATCCAAAATAAAGTGACTCTGCAAAAGCAATGTTTAACTTTAAAGGATATATTAGTCGTAATTGATCCAACTCAATTATACATGCTTGGTTCTATTAAGGTTTTTTGTATTTGCTATGTAGTTCTCATTATCAATATTAGTTATAATGTTCGTGCAGGCACGGGATTTTTTCTAAAATTTTCAATAATTAATTTTTATCTATTATAAAACAAATAGCTTATTGTTTGTTAATAATATCTCTTTCCTAAATATTTGGATTTTTGTTTTGACTTAAATCAACTTTATGATATTTTATAAATCATTATATGAATGCTTGCAACCCAACTTAAACCAAAAGTTTCAACACCTATATGGGAGATTTACAGCGCCAAATAGATCTCATCATTTGGCACGAAGCTCTAATGAATGATTGGTGATGCTTTGAAACGTTAGATAGAACGGTTAGAGACATTCTTGACGCTTTTGGAACTTTGGTTGGAGAGAGACGGTTATGCTAGGAGGGGACTTCACGTAGACTCTTCCTATAGAAAAACTGCACTTTTTTCATTTTAGCTTTTTTTTTTTTTTTTTTTTTTTTTTTTTTCTTTTCTTAAGTGAACTTGAATTTGTTTTGGATTTTCCTTTATACTTTCAGTGGAACTTGTATACAGTACACTTGTGTTCAGGTTGTATTATGACAATAGAAATAGTGATGTTTTATTTATAAAGTTACTAGTTGAGTACCCGTGCATAGCAACGGAAATTCCTAGTGGCAGATAATTAACGATTTGCGATTGTGGTAAGTGTTTCGTGTAACGTTCAAAATACAACATAAAAAGATCAAAATGTAATTGCAAACGATTGTAACATGTAATAATTCAACTCAAGCAAAACCTCTTAACATGTATCAAAGAACATATAACAACATTTAGTGAAACTATAAATAAACATTACATCAATTATGAGATAATAACTAACAATGCACGTTACTTGTCGTGTAAAACTTTTTGATACACGACATTTGAGGGGTAGATTCCTGCTTGACCGAACTCTTTGACTGGTTTAACCAATACATTTGTTGTTCTACGTGATATCCCTCTAGACAACTTTTTGATACAAGACATTTGAGGGGTAGATTCCTGCTTGACCGAACTCTTTGACTGGTTTAACCAATACATTTGTTGTTCTACGTGATATCCCTCTAGACAATGCAACATAAAGCTAGTCATGTGAGAAAACAGAGTCAGCCAAATAGACACCAACATTTAGAATTGTTCGGCCTTGAGCTTTATTGATAATCATTGCAAAGCTAAAAAGCACCGAAAATTGTTTTATTTGTTTTGAAGTGATAGTTTGACGATGCAAATTTGAACTCCAAATGTTAAGTTATTGTTTGTATAAAGTGCTGATAGACGTAGCAAAATGATATTTAGCATGTTATTTTTCTTCCAAGGTTTTCACAACTGCACAATACCATACATACCGTCCTACCGAAGTGAGTAAATTATCAGTTGTACTAAAAAGTATTCTCATTTTAAATTCAATGTTCAAATACATTCTGTAACCCCCGGTACTTTTTCTAAAACCTATTACTAGCCAAATATTTATTTTCGTACCCGAGACACATTTAAAACTTTTATTTTGTGATTATTTGGGCTTGAGAAACGTGAGATATATTGGAAACGAGAACTTTATTCCTTGATTGACTCAGCACAACCTAGAACACTCGAATTGTATTGCATTTGCCAAATTATTTGAATTATTTTGAGTTTTGGAAAAACTCTGAAGTTTATGTTTGATTTTATTGGAAAAATTATTTCGTGAACAATGGCGCAAGTTTCATAAATTTTCGAGTCCGTTTGCTATGTCGTTTGGACCCCGGAGCATATATAGTTAGAAGTTTATTACGTTCATAACATTGGCCCTTAAACTAACCATCTTACATTACCTTGTACTTTCTTTTATTACAAAATACACCCTACACTTTTATTTGGTATATATACCCCCACTACACCCATTTTCTCTCATTTTTACAAATATTAAACACACACACTCACACCAAAAACTCTCTCTCTCTCTTTGAAGAATCCGGCCACCACCCCTTGCCGGACAGCATCAGATTCCGGCCGCCACCTCGTCGGAAAATTTTCCGGCCACCCACCTTTTTACACCACCTTGTAGATCGGGCTTCCCCCGACACCATCGTACCACCCCCGTACCCCCAAACCTCCTCTACGCGCCCCTACGCGCCACCACCATCACCACAGCCGACACCCCGCCACCGCCGACGGTCACCACCATACCCCGCCGCCATTCTACTACCGGTAAACCACCACCCCGCCGCCCCTTTTTCTTTATTTTCCTTTAATTTTAAAACCCTAATTTTTATTTTTGATTAAATCCGATTTTGATATTAAATCTTTTATAAAAATGGTTTTAATATTGTTTTGAACTCAAACTTGTGTGGGATTTCCTTTTGGTTCTCGTTTGACCCGTTTGGCCGCGACTCGGGAAGGACTCACCGAGTCAACTCGTGACTCGGTGAGGGTCTTGATGATATTCTTGTTGTTGTTTAACGATTGTGACGAGGGGAGTATACATTTTCTTTTGCTTGTTTAATGTCGAGGGTCCGTTTGGGTTGTTTGTGGCTCGACAGCCGAGAACCACCACCACCGAGCCATGGGTGGTGGTGGGGGTGAGTTTATTATATTATTGTTATTATTGTTTGGGTGTTTGGATTTGGATTGGTAGTGTTTGGATCGGATTTGGTTGTTTGGGTTGAGCCGAGGAGAGGATGAGGCTCGGTTTGGATTTGGTTTAGTTTCGGGTTTATTTTTTATTTGACTTGGGTTGATTTTTAGAGTTATTATTATTATTGTGGCGATTATTTTGAGTATTGGTTTGATTTCTAAGTCTCGGGATTATGATATGGGTTAAACGGTAAAAACTAATAAAACGGATAATAATATATATGAAATCTAAAATGAAATTGATATAGTTAAGTGGACTTGATACCGGACATATTTCCATTCTTATGACATTGTGAGCTTGAATTGGACGTATTGGATTTACGGCCTTGGTTATTTGGATAGTGTAGGGTTATTTTCAGAACCAAATAAATTGCGAGAACTGCGAGAACCAATCTCAGCCATTAAATATTTGATCAATGGTTATAAATGAAGGTGGCAGTTTCGTAATTAAATGGAAGAACATGTATTTTTAATTAAAGAGTTAAGGGGCATTGTCGTTATTTAATATTCATAATTTTCAAAATCATTCCAAAATAAACCGTCCTTGTTAATATGCAGTTCATTGTTTTTCTCTCTATCACAGATCTTAGAACTTTTTCTCCATCTTAAAATTAAGAAACACCACCAAAGTCGTTAGAAATCAAGTTCTTTTTTAATCTTTAACTATATCAAACCCATTATTCACTGGAGATTAAATAATTCCAGTGATCGGTTTTTATGGTGAAAAAAAGACCGAACATCTCAAAATCATCAACGAAACCAAATGATTGAAACCACTCATATTTTGGCGGCGTGATGTGTTGTTTAATCTATAGCAGTCGGTGATTCGAATCCTAACCAAAGGTTTTGTAATCCCGAATAATTTTAAGATTTCAGATCTAGTAACCGCTGCAATTGTTGAGATCTTGTAACAGGTTTAGTTATTTCATATGTTATCTTTGTTCGAAACGAATGCCGCCATGCCTAAATCTATATATTAGATCCGGTTTATTTGATAAGATGGACAAGAAGAAGATGAGTGTGCCGTTATTTTACTGGTGCGAGAATGATGGTTTCTTTCTCATTATTGCCAACAAAGGTGCGTCAAGTTTCGGTTTTCGATTTTTTGATTTATTTGGTATACATTTCATATAGTCTTGCATATTTTGGTAGTATAATTCTCCAAAGGTTTCGGTTTACGTTTAGCTGTTCATGCATGTGCGGGTTTGGGTTTCGATCTTATGTCTCTAAATATTAGTGTTCCTGGTTGAATTGGTGTTTACACTCTTGTTCTTGTTTTCGGTATCAATTTTCGTGTAGCTTCGAAGTAACTTGTCATAAATTTTGTTTCTTTCATTTCATTCGTAATAGTTGATTTGAATGTACGGACTTAGGTGGTTTTAGTCTTCAAGAGGAATCGAACTTAGATGCTTTTGTCCATCGGTGCATTAGGTGCTTTCATAAAGCTACTAAAGTGTTTAAGGTGTTTGATTAGTATCATAGTATCCATGTATCTCAAAGGGCTTTTTTATTAGAAAAATTGAAAGCTATATATTTGAAGTTTAATTCTCACGAGACTTTAATTAGTTATGAGAGTATTTATCATAATAATTATGCATCTACTATAAAGCTAGTTGTCACTTTAATGTTTAAATTTCAACGTTATCATTTAATACATTATTGTTCCTGACATACTTAAAAATGAATTGGTGTTCCTAGCGTTCTTGTTTGCATATGTGTTTTAAGTTAATGAAACAGGTGTGCATATGATAAAAATAACTTTTTTTAAGTATATATATGTACAAATTAGTTTTATGGCTGATACAATAGAGTGCATATGTGTAGAGTACACTTGTTACTAATTTATATATATAATCAATTAAAGGGTACATATGTGTTTTAGAGTTTGTTTTATAGTTGGTATATGTGTGCATGTGTGTTTAAATTTTGTGCACATATGTTTTTATAGCTTGTATCAATAACAAGTGTGTCCATAACTTTATTAAAAGATGTGATCCATAATTTTTTCGTATTATTGTTGTGAATTAATATTGGTTGCAAATATCCAGGTTTATGCTCAAGACGAAGAATACAAATGCACTAAAAATGATAGAGGCGAAGAATGTACATGTGCATTGCACATGTGAATACGACAAAACGTTTACACGCATGTGCATATATGAAAAAACGATCAAGATAATCAAGGATACGTGAATGCACACGTGCATACTAAAGACGATGTTGCAAAACATGGTGTTTGCACATGTGCATCCTCAATTAAATCTTTTTTTTTTCTTCTATTAATTAAGCATTTGTAATGAAGTAGAAATTTTAGTAGGTATCACATTTTGTAAATCATTAGCTTCTGCAATTTTGAGTTATTACTAAAGTTTTGTTGTTTGTATACATATTTATGTAATATTTTGTAAAGATACATGTGCAAATACAAAACACCTATGCATTAACGAAAAATACAATTGTCACATATTGCAAAACACATGTGCACATAATGTTCTTTGAAATATGTATAATGCCAAGAAAAAAAAAACCCTAGAATTTAGGGAACTAGAAAAACGTTTTTTGTGAAAAAAAATCAAAAATAAAATAAAAAAGTATATTTACCATTATACCCTTTTGAATTATATAATATAACTTAATATCCAAAAAAATCTGATTGGTTGATGCTGGTTCTCGCAGTTCTCGCAATTTATTTGGTTCTGAAAATAACCTCACCCTATTTGGATATTATGGACCTTTTGGTACACGAACGGTAGGGTACGTTAGGCACGTAAAGATCTTAACGTACCTGGAACCCGAACAAATACAAAATGGTCTATAAAACCTAAACAACTAATGGACTACACGAATGATATATCCAATCATATTTATATATATATTAGCATTGTTTAGAAATAAAGAGTCGTTGACTCGGGAAACTTTATATAAACGGGCAGGTCATGCCGAAATTTTATAAAATTCTTTATAAACTTAAATCATTTTACCAAACATTATTATTATTTCAAAACCTTTTTATTTCAACATTATTTTGGGAAAACGGGTAAAATCCGAGACTTGTTGTTTACGTGTTATTATTTATCTTTATTTGAGTGTGTCTTCTCTTTTTATTTCTTTTCTTTTCTTTTCATTTCTTTTCGACGACTTTCTTCGAGGAGTTCTTTCGTCTTTCTTGCATATTTGGTCGTTTCGCCGACTTATTTCTTTTCTAATTTTCTTGTCTCCCACACGATACTTTACGAAATCTATTTCTTTCAAATGCCATTGTATTTACAAAACTTTTACTCAAGCATTGTTTATTAAGATATTCGAGTATAGTTCTGAGTTATGCCATTTATATTGATTAGGTTGTGCTGAGGTTCATTTGTTGTGATGCATTATTGATTGGTTACTATATCTCGTTTCCTGCTACTGCTATTGTTAAGGTGTGATTCATAGCCCCGCTTTTTATATTTTAAATGTTTATAAACCCATGGGGTGAGACACATGTTTTAAATGTTTTCTGAGCACAAGTATTTTTGGTATGCTTTTCCTGAATGATATATATATTTCCTGACGATGTGCTAAGTAGCTTGTCTTGCAGGAAAGACCCACAGATCATGAGCCATTAGTCACTTGCGAGTGAACGCGAACTTAGTTTATAGGCCTATAGGATTGACCATCCCGCCCGGTTGTCAAGGGCTTGGCAACGCGGGTGTACTACTTTCGATTTTGCTGGGTATTGGCAAGTACCCGGTCTTGGGGGCACATTATATTATGAAATTCCGCTGTTATTGTTTATGCCAGTATAGAGTTACTGACGATTGGTTTGGTTAACGTTTGTGTGTCATGAGCTTAGTACCATCAACTGTATGTATGCATGTATTGCCTCTACATATTGGGTGTTACCTTGATTTCCCTGGTTTTTGCATTTGTTGCTTATATCGTATGATTAAAACCTTGTGCTCAACTTATTATTTTAAACCTATGGATTACACTCAACCTTTGTGTTGACTTTTAAGCATGTGTCTCTCAGGTACTGCTACTAATTAGTTTTGGAGCTTTATGACATGGGCTTGGTGGAGTGGCAAGGTCGATGGAGTCTTTCTGTCAAGGCAGCTTTATTATATTTACTATCTTTATTTTCATATCATTCGTAAAACCTTGGTGTGTCTTAATTATTTCCGCTGCTAAACTTTGTTAAATGTTTTCCGCTGCAAACTCTATGTTACTTTTTCCGCTGCTACTTTGATTTAAGAGTCCTTGTCCTCTAAACGGTTTATAATTCGAATGATATGTTTTGCAACATTTATAAACGTCCCGTGTTGTGGTCGTTAACTATAAATGTGCTTGGTTTCTATTTGCGTAGTGCCCCTAGCATGTCAGCTGCCGTATTTTGAGTTGGGGGTGCTACACTTTCTTAGATATAAATGTGAATACTTTACTATATTATATACCCATGACTTGTTTCATAGTGCGAAAAGGGGTATTAAAGCGTGAATACTTTCTTATAATATTCATTTTTTAGTTGACGAAAAGTTGTATTAAAGTGTGAATACTTTCCTATATTGTATGAGTTTTTTAACCATGGTGTATCAATGCATGTTTCACCAACACTGCATGCTTGATGTTAACCACTTTTCAATAGGTGCTTTGTTATATAACTTTGGTGTTAATATATCTACCCATATCCGATCCATTTCATCCGTACGTTGTAGCTCTGGCAAGTTGTTCGACATCAACATGAACATCAATCAAAGAGTTTGTATTTATTTCGGAATTTGTCTATAAAACAATAGCATGATTAAATGACACATAAATCAACACATTATTTTGTATGGATCTGTTTTTATTATTTGTTCTAAAAATAAAGTCCACGTGTAGATGTTTGTTATAGTTGTATATTACATGCCTAATTATTGTTACTTTTGTGTAAAAAATACACCTTATCCCTTTTTCACATAATAGGTCAGTTCATGTTGTAGCAATTTAATAATCTACCAGTCTAGCCATATGAATAGAAAGTCAATATACGTGACTCTCATGGGGTCGCTATGCATGTTGATACCTGGAATTCATATGCACTAAATAAATTGTTCTCATATCTCTATAACGAAAAATTAGCTATAAAGTTGTCCAAATTAATGCATCAAACATCTATCTTAATCAAAATTACATATATTACAAGGATGTCAGCATAGACATAAAGTATTTGTTCCTATAAATATGTTGTTTTATTACAAGTCGTTAAAGACAAAACAATAACAAGCTTCCTTTAGGCCTATTAAAAACAAAACCGTAACAGGAACTTTAATCAGTACCATTTTACTTATAAATTATTGTTTGGCCCTATTCTTTTTAACTTTCTTTTATACTCTCATTAATTCACACTTTATAACTTTGCTCATTAATCCAAAGTACCAGTTTACTTATAAAACCACTGTAAACATGCTTGACCAAGAGATGTAGCCTTACAATTCAAAGAGCAACACAAGAGTAAACACGTATGTAAACAAAGTGCAACACAAGAGTAATTCATTCATTTTTTAGAGGAAAAGAAACTAAGGAAACCAAGACATCATTTATATTTCTTGTTAAACTCTTTTCCGACCAACCACCAATATTCAACAGTTGGCGCTGGAATTTCTTTTTCTTCATCATCTTCGTCATCACTTGATATGACAATAACGTCATCCTCAAAATGTTCAAGATAAAGGCAGTGGATCAAAGGACAAAATGTGTTAGTTAACAAACAAAAACATGAGTATGTTTGAAACTTGTATTTGTTCCTTTGAAACCTTGGTGAATTTCAATGTACAAAAGACATTCACATGATCAAAGACCTTGCTGTTACAAGTCTAGATTTCAAAGTACTCACATGATCAGAGAACCCTGTAACTTTGAATCATCATAACCATAAGAGCACTAGGTGTCTTGACTCTGAGTTATTCAATAACTCAGTGCCACGTCAGCGCCACATCAGCTTTTACCTTTCACAATAACTCACCAAAAAACACCCTTTACCTTAACTTACCTATAACTCACCTTAACCTCAATTATTTTCAATTTCAACCCCAAACTTTAACAAATACTTCATTTAAAAATAACATAAACATTTATAAAACACAACTTACATTATATACACGTTTTAAATACTATCCCGCTCTTACATTTGAATTCAAATTGTAAATACTATCCCGCCCTTACGTTTGAATTCAAATTTTAAATACTATCCCGCCCTTCCGTTTGAATTCAAATTTTAAATATTATCCCGCCCTCCAGTTTTAGATATTTGAATTTCTAAACACCCCTATATATAGCATACCATATCTTAATATTTTGCACACACTTCACTTTATAAAAAAATTTACAGTGGCTAATCGTTGGACTATTGAAAAAGAAACTTTGCTGGCCGACATGTGGCTAGTCGTACACGAATTTCCTTCTGTAAACACCGCTTTTTGGAATGACGTTACAACAAGGTTCAACGAACAATCTGACGGTCCTGTTCGTAACAAAAGCCAGATAACAGGTAAGTGGGCAAGACTTACTTGTGAATGTGAAAAATTCAATGATATTTATTTGAATTTACAGCCTACACGTGAGGTCAATGGTTGTCTTCTCGATGCAATTGACGTTTACAAAGAGCGCTATGGTGGGCAAGGCTTCAAATACTTGCACGTGTGGTTGATCTTGCAGAACACCCCAACATGGAATAGATATAGGAATTAATGCCCGTATTTGTACTTTTCGTATCTTTTGTGTTTGTACTTTCGTATTTTGTGTATTTCAATTTCCGTATCGTTTATGGTTGTATTTCAGTATCGTGTTTATCATTTTCCTTATGTTGTACCGTCTAACGGCTAGTTTGAATATTAATAGAATTTGTAACGGCTAGTTTCCATTACAATATCCTTTAACGGCTAGATCCCCTATAAATAAAACTTTAACAACACTTCATACTCTCACACAAACTCTATGGCTAACGATCCATCTATGGTGCAAAGGACTATCCTTACCCGATTACGAAATGAACAAGAAAAAGAGCTAAAGCTGGTTAACAATTTACTAGGTGAGATAACAAGAATTATGTAGGACCTTAGATAACACAACTTTATCACAAATATAGAAGCAAAGATGAAGTAAAGGTGGTGACTTGATATATGTATATGTATGTCGTATGGTGTAGAGAGAAAGAGATGGAAATGAGAACTTTATTAAGAGAGAAACACACACAATACACACACAAGCACACACACCTCAAATGATTCTTTGAGGTGTTTATATAGTAAGTTACAAGAGATGCCCTAAGGCTTTCTATGGGCTTGTACATGGGCTTGGATTTCTATTCCTTTAAAAGGCTTAAACATGTAACTAACATCATACTAGCTTACCAAGTCCATAGCCCATTGACTTTTCTAATAACAAAAACTACGACACATTACAATGTTACAATATATGAGAATGACCATCACTTTCAAATATAATTTTTAATGCTAACAATCTCCCCCTAAGGGGTGGTCATTCGAATGATGCTCCACGTGATTAGGTCTTATTTGTTCTTTGTTGTTGACCATTGTGTGTCGTAGTAGAATAGTCATTAGTCTTTGTTCCTTCATGCTTTGTGATCTTTGATGATTGACTTTTCATCATTCTTTGTTCTTTTGTGATGTGGAGCGATCTGCCTTTCGTCACTTCTGCATCTGTGGTGGTCGTTCGTCATTCCAACATGCTCATACATCTTTGGACTTTAACTTTCAGATGCACGTAGTTCCCTTTCTTTCACTTTGATCTTTAGTCTCTTTACTTTGTAGATTCTTCTTTTTGGCGTAGAATCTTTCTTTGAACATTGTGTTACGTAGATCTTTGAGGGGGCTTTCGTTGACTTTGTGATGTAAGTATAAGCATGTAGAATCTGTCGCCATGGAGATGATGTATAGCTGCAAGTAAACAATTAGCAATAAACAACCGGTACTTACAGGTTCGGAATTAGAGATTGTCAACAGCATAGTGTGAAGACTCCTTCTAACCCTTACCAAGGCCGTTCCCATTTCGGATACTCCCGAGAGAGCTTACGAGACCTACTAAGTAGCTCAACGAATGGGTGAGTCGCTGGGGATCACTCCACGACTGTAGACCGTCTGAAACCACTGTGAACACTAAGCGTAACCCATAAAGAATTACCGAAGTGACCTGCTGTCAGGGCTGTTTGATGTTGACCCTGGCAGGAATTTCCATTCAATCATTGAGAATCACAAAGGTGAATCCTCTCATAAATGTTCTGGCAGATTGCTAAGATCTGCGTAGGACTCTAAAGTTTACATCTGGCGTCCTTAATGATGAACAACCAGTGTAGAAATATCATGTGTTCCTATGAGATCTTTTGATGAATCTCGGGGCTCTAGACTCGATAAGTGAACATTTGGTTTCCTATGCGGAGATTAGGGAGAGGTCTCCTGCTTCAATATCAACCATCTCTAAGAGACAGGTCGATAGATTACACCGGTTCCCCGTGAGAATGAAACAAGCTCTTTTAAGAGAACTTGAGTGGTTAAGAAGGTTTAGTGCAGTGCATCACTGGGTCCATGACGTCTTTGTCTTCAATACCGGTGTCACCTTAGTAACAACCAGTAGCATACGAATTGTACCTGGTGTCTGCCCTAAGGTTGAACATTTGGAGGGCTATTTCTTTTCACCCTTTTTCATAACTTTTCTTTTTAATTCTCCAACCCCTTCTTTCTCCTTTCTCATTTTCTCCTTTTTTCAATCATACCTAAGGACTTCTAATTCTAATCTATTAGATTTGTCCTTGGGTAGATCCCTCCGGCTCTGGCGGATCATTGGACGGTTTTTCCTAACCTTAGTCACCTTATAACTCTATGACTATCCTATTGTTGCCATCAAAACATTTGTGAAAATCTCTCAAAGTGTTTATGATAATAAAACACAGTGTTAACACTTCGAGAGTTTTACATTTTCTTATGAAGGACTCCCCCTTCACATGTGCTCATGAATATTTAAGAAATTTGCACATGCGAGAGGAGTTTGCACTTTTGAATTGATCCACTTTCAGCGAACATGACCGATTCGAGACACGCTTACATCACTAGTTAGACTAGCTCGAAATTATTACCCGTCCTGGCCAAGTCCAAGGAAAGTCTCTCGATACGGTACATTCTACTCAGACAAGTCCTATTCGAGACACGCTTACATCACTAGTTGGACTAGCTTGAAATTATTACCCGTCCAGGACAAGTCTTTTCGATTACTGACATTTAAAGCTTCGTCAATTCATTGGTACTTTCTGAGTCGAGCTCTTCTGACATTCAGTCACAAAATTTAAACATCTTTGATCACATTTTAATCATGTCTTCTCCCCCTCAAAAATAGCATAACGTGATATTTTTTATATCAACTGATTAAGAAAAAGCTTTTGGAGAGAAAGACAGATTTTGCATGAATTTGGAACATTTTTGTTTTTGTACTCCCCCTTAATGATAGCACATTTTAAAATCAATTAAGGGTTTGGAGGAGTTATCTTGAGCACTAATTTTGAGAGATTTGGAAAAATCTTTTGAACAATTTTGAAAAAGTGCTCAAGAATTTGGTTTTGAAAACGAGTTTTTGTTTGAAATCTTTTTCGTTTGTTTATACTCGAACTTTTGAAAAAAGATTTCGTCATTGAACGTACGAGTCCTTGATTTGAAAATAATCAGAAGTCATCATTATGGTCCTTATTTGAAATCTTTTCGAGTTATTATACCCCGGACCCATGTTTTGAAAAGATTTCACTTTGAAGCACGGGTTTCGTACTGAAGTATACGAAAGCCATTGTGAAGAAACTTTTTGAGAAACGACATGTTTTAGAAAAACATATAAAGAACTCCCGTTCAAGCATCTGTACATGTCCGTATCATTGTTGAAAGACATTTCTAGACACATACAGAATATTGATTAATACGAGAGACATGTCGTGAGAAGAATATTTTTGGATTTTTGATTTTATATTGTTTTTGTATTTTTTTGAAAATTTTCTATTTTTGTATTTTGTTTTTGTTGGTTTTTCAAATTTTGTATTTTGTTTTTTCAAAATATTTACAGCGAAGCGATTTTGAAAATATTTTTCAAGAAGATTCGAGAAGATGTTCTAGCTCCTCAGGAGTTAGGCTTCGCATGCCAATTCGTCGAACTAAATAGTCAAACCGTTCTTTTGGAAGGGCTTTAGTAAATAGATCAGCGAGTTGGTAATCAGTCTTAACGAAAAATAATTCAACAGTACCCTCTTCTACGTGCTCTTTGATGAAATGGTAGCGGACTTTGATATGCTTCATCTTTGAGTGGTGTACAGGATTGCACGAGATGGCTATGGCACTTTTTGAGTCACAATACATAGGTATTCTGTCAAAAGTAAAGCCATAATCTGTGAGTTGTGTCCGCTTCCAAAGAACTTGGGCACAACACGCAGATAGAGACACATACTCGGCTTCGGCGGTTGATAGTGCAGTACAATCCTGATTCTTTGACGACCAGCTTACAAGTTTTTAACCCAAAAATTGTGCTCCACCTGATGTACTCTTTGCTGTAACTTGATCACCTGCATGGTCTGCATCTGAAAATGTTGTTAGATTAAACCCCGAATCCTTCGGATACCAAAGTCCCATGTTAATGGTGCTTCGTAGGTACCGAAAGATCCGTTTAACCTCTTTGAGGTGAAGTTCGGTAGGCTTTGCTTGAAACCGTGCTAATAAGCAAACAACAAATTGAATATCGGGTCGACTAGCAGTTAGGTACATGAGAGAACCGATCATGCTCCGATATTTCTTCGGATCGATGGGTTTCCCAAACAAATCAGCACTTATTTTTGGTGAAGTGACCATTGGTGTACCAACAGAATCACAGTTTTCCATTCCATGTTTTTTTCAAAATCTCTATTGTATATTTAGCTTGATTGATAAAAATACCACGAGGGGATTGATGTATTTGTAAACCAAGAAAGAATTTTAGTTCCCCCATCATGGACATTTCAAATTTGCTTTTCATGAGATTTTCAAAATGTTTTGAATGGTTAGGATTGGTTGATCCAAAAATAATGTTGTCCACGTAAATCTGAACGATCAAAATGTCACCTTTGAATTTTTTGATAAACAAGGTGTCATCAACCGTTCCTTTAGTGAAATTGTTATTGATCAAGAAAGATGATAGTTCGTCATACCACGCTCTTGGAGCTTGTTTTAGACCATAAATGGCTTTCTTAAGCTTGTAGACGTATTATGGATGATCTTTGTCGATGAATCGCTCTGGCTGATTCACATACACTTCTTCTTTCAGAGTTCCATTTAAGAAGGTTGTCTTAATGTCCATCTGATAGACTGTGATGTTTTTGTGGGCGGCATAGGCTAAGAAAATCTGGACTGCTTCAAGTCTAGCTACAGGTGCGAATGATTCCTCGAAATCTATCCCTTCTTCTTGTGGATAACCTTTAGCCACGAGACGAGCTTTGTTGCGAATAACAGTCATTTCCTCATCCAGTTTGTTCTTCCACAACCACTTGAGATCAAGAACACGTATATCAAGTGGTCGTTCAACAAGTTCCCAACTATCATGTAACTGGTATTGAAGAATTTCCTCCTGCATTGCTTCTATCCAAGGGTTTTCTGCCATTGCTTCCCGAATGTTTTATGGTTCTTTGAGGCTGATTGAGCAAATGTAAATGCACAATTCGAGATCTGTGGCAAGTTGTCTTCTCGTCTGAACTGGCCTTGAAGGTTCACCAATAACATGTTCTATTGGATGGTCTTTTGTCCATTGAAACGTAGAAGGGTACCTTGGGTTTAACGAATGTGTGTTAGATGGTTCTTGTAACCTTGAAGAAGATTCAGCAAAGTCTGTTGCAAACGGGTTTTCAAATACTTCTTCTTCTTCTTCTTCTAACGCAACATCGTTTGAATTATTTATTGGTTCTTCTTGAAACTTTATAGTTTGATTTTTCTCATCAACTCTTGGTAGAACAATTTCAATAACTGGAGTTGCTGGAGTAGATATAGATGATGTTGAGGGAGTTGGTGCTTCAGCTTCGATTGTTGTAGATGCATCTTGCATTGGTGGTGGTGGTGGTTGATGATTTTGAGCGGGTGCAGCGGAATGTAGTTGAGATGCATTGGTCAAAGTTCCACCATAGTATTCATCAAACATTAACTCGAAGAAATTTTCCAGTTCTTGTTCTGAAGGTTTTTCAGTGTTTGTTGACTGAGCTCCTTGAGGCACGAGTTATGAACTGATGTGTCCAGAAGTCTGCTGGTTTGGTGCGGGTCCTAATCCGTTTTGATTAGAAGCCATCGGATTAAGCGCGGGTTCTAGAGCGAGTCTCTCAGAAGCCATCTGTGAAATCTCGTCAAACTTCACATTCATCGTCTCCATTATCCTTTTTGTTCGTCTATTATACACCCTGAATGCCCTCGAGTTTTCTGAGTATCCAATGAATATTCCAATATCACCCTTAGCTTTTAACTTTCCTAGATCTTCTCTATCATTCGTCGGATAGCACAAAGCGCCAAACACGTGAAGGTAAGAGATGTCCAGTTTACGGTTGTTCACTAGCTCATATGAGGTTTTATTGAATCTCGGATGGACTAGGGATCGGTTTTGAGTAAAACAAGCAGTGGCTACAGCATCAGCCCACAAGAATAGAGGTGCACTAGAATAAATTAGCATTGTGCGAGCAGCTTCCACAAGTGTTCGATTTCTTCTTTCAACTACCCTATTCTGCTGTGGAGTTCTAACAACTGATGTTTGGTGTGTGATTCCAACATCTTCAAGGTAAGTTCTTAACTCCTGGTTTGTAAACTCTGTGCCATTGTCTGTTCTTATAATCCTAACTAGAGCTTGAAGTAGAAATTGAATAAGCTTCAGAAAGGTGATGATGATGCCTGGTGCTTCATCTTTTGATCTCAAAAACTTTACCCAAGTATATCTTGAATAATCATCAACAATAACGAGAATATACTTCTTCCCATTAATGCTTTCAACTCTCATTGGGCCACATAAGTCCATCTGCAACATATGTAACCTTGCTTCCGAACTAGGTACGGTTTTGGGTTTATATGATGCTCTTTTACTTTTTCCTTGTTCGCATGATGGACATAGGTGTTCCTTGATGTATTTGAACTTAGGAAGTCCGGTGACGATGTTGTCTTTGGCTAACTTGTTGATGGTGTCGAAATTGAGATGGGATAATCTTCTATGCCACAGCCAGGACTTTGTATCGGTTGCCCTTGTCATAAGACAAATTGGAGATGTAGAAGCCATTTGGTTGATGTCAATAGCATACAAGTTTGTGCCACGATTACCAGTTATGAGATCATCACCAACCAAATTTCTAATAAAAACCGTGTTTCTCCTTAATGCAACTTCTAAATCTGCATCACAAAACTGCCCAACTGAAAACAAGTTGTGTCCCAACCCTTCGACGTAGTAAACCCGAGTGATTAAAAAATTTCCAAATTGAAGGTCTCCATAACCCAGAATAGCTGCTACATGATCATTTCCAAAGCGTACAGTTCCCATGAATTTCCAGATGAAATTGATCAGCAGCTTTAAATTCCCGGTCATGTGCTTGGAGTAACCCAAGTCGACGATCCAAAGACATATTTCGATAACCTGCAAAGAAAAGAAGATTTTGTATTTGGAAACCGTTTTGAATTTGGTTCCATTGGGTTAGGTGTAAAATCCATATCACATTCATAGAATGTTTCTACATGTTCAATTTGAACAACTTTCAATTTTCCATCCTGGAGAATGAATTCTCTACCCGTTGGTTTCCATGCACAATACTTAAGATAGTTCCTAGGCATTCGGCTACTAGTGGTAGACCTAAAGCGCGCTTGGAACGTTCTTCTGTTCAGGTGTAACATTCACATTCTTAGAAACACATTCATCATGAACATAATTAATTAAACATTTCTTGCATATCAAACAAACAGAGTCATTCCATGCATTAGAACCAGTACTCTCGACATTACATTCAGATGAAACATGTCTCTTATTACAAAGCGATAAATTCCTAGGGTGTTCTTCTACTTCTTCAACTTTATTCTTGCAACTACTCTTAGAGACAGGCGAGACTCTATTGTTCCTTGTATTGCTCCTAGGTTTAGTCTGCTGCTCCTAGAGGTGCTTTCTAATCCTGTAGAAGGTAAGGCACACGCGTTAGGATTTATATTGTTGTCCTTTTTAGCATCACTAGACTCTTTAGAATTATCCTTCTTGTACGCATTTGTCTTAGATGTGGAGGCAGACGCACTAGTGGGACTAATCCTAAACAGGCCAGGTGCAATCACTTTTGGTGTTTCGACAACCGCTTTTCCTTTATCAACAATCTTTTCATTTTCACTTATCTAGGGCAAGGGTGTTGGAGTGACTGGTTTTGTCAAATCTTTTTTCTCATCGACTTTTGGAGCAAACCGTGAGATTGATATTTTTGGTTTTTGAACCGTTTTTCAAACATTTGGTTTCTCCGAAGTTGATGGTTTTGCAAACTTAGTTTCCTCACCCTTCCCTTTTTGACTTTCAAGCTGAGCCCTCAAAAGATCATTTTGCTCTTTCATGTTCTTGAAGGCACGCTCATACGACAGTTTGTCATATTTGCATTCTTCTTTTTTTCGGTCAAGTTGTTTAAAACATGACACATTTTCTTTTTCAAGCTTTATAAGAGCATTTTCATATTTGGAAACAATTTCGGAGGTCTCAGCTCTCAGTCGTTTATCGTCTTGAACAGAATATGTTTGTAAAATAATGGACATAATATCAGTAGACAGAACAACTTCGAAGAGAGAATCATTTAAGTTTTCCAAAACAGTGATTTGCTCAAAAGATTCATTAGCCTTCTTTATTAGGGATTTGTGATCCGTGACGAAGTCAGATTTTCTTTCAAAAATGCTTGTTCAAAATGAATTACTCGAGCATGGATGCTATTAATTTGAGGAGTAAATTCACTTTCAAGAATCTTTTTAAGCTGTAAATGAACCGTGGAATTCCAGTTGATCTCATTAAGTCTCGTTTTAGATTCTAAAGTTGTTTTAAGTTGCCCAACTCTGGTTTTAAGATCATCAAGATATCCCCTTGCAGCACTTGTGTTAAAAGTGTTGTTTGAGGAAATCTGTTCTATGTTTGAAATCGATTTGGAAGCAACTACCTTTTTAGAAAATATTTTTGAGAATGGTCGTTTTATGGAAAACACTGATGGTTCTTTTTGTGGAACAAAAGTAATTCCCAAAAGTTTGTTTAACTTGTTGTAATCAATGGGTTTCAAATCCTTTTGTTTCATTTTAGTTATGCTCTCTTCGACAAGTTCCATTGTTTGCACAGAATCCCGAACGACGGGAGGATCATGTTTGGTGTAAATAACATTACCATTATACAAAACATTCTGTTCTTCCTGAGCTTTCTTGAGATTACAAGGATTGTTGTTGCCAAGAGCCATTTTGTGTTTCGTATGGTAAATCGGATTAGTTTGATTTGAAGTCATTTTCATTGTTTGACTTAACTGACCCGACTTAACCACTAATTCTTCTAGATGTGCAATCTTGTGTTCAGACTCTATGATTTCATCCAAAAGTTTATCTTCTTTCTTTGCAAAGTTCTTTTTCAACTCATCCCGTTCTTTTTCAAAATTGTTATAAGCTGATTTTTGTTTTGAAAGTTGGTTTGTTAACTCAAAAATTTCTTGTTTTAAGGAGTTAATGGTTTTTGTTGAACTTATTTCAAGAGTATCAAATTTGTTTTTCCATTCCCTATCTTTAACAAGTAACTTCTTATAACCAATTTCAAGTTCTGACTCGCGTTCTTTGTGAATTTGAAAACTTTTTGAATTTTCCTTGTATCTCTCAAGCTCAGTGGTCAATTTCTCATTCGCGGCCTTAACTTCGCGATTGACCTTTTTAACTTTCTCAATCTCAATACCACAATTGTTTAATAATGATTCAAATAACGCGCGTGTTTCCTCATCATTCTCAGCATGCTGTGAAACGAAGCCTCCATTATGATTCACATCTGGAGACGCTGAAGGAGTATTGCTACTACTTGGCGTGTCCAGGTATGTATCATAAGTGGGTGCTAGCTTCTCAGAATGTTGTTCCTCACGAGGAGACATATCAAATATATCATTATTATGACATGTATTGAAGTTTGATACCTCTGATGGTGCATTGGTGTCATAAACAGGAAGTGTGTCAAAATCCGTGTCATACTTAGCTTCCTGAAGATTTGCCATGAATATGAAGTTCACATCGATATCCTCTGTCTTCCATGTCATCTATAAGAGCCATAAAATCATTCTCCTCTGCGTTCAACTGAAACCCAGCCTTATCTTTTTGTGCGAACAACAATGCTTTCTGCAAATACTCTGGGTCTCTCTTGTTTGGCTTAGTAGGACAGTTCCTTGCCATATGACCTACACCTTGGTAGTTGAAACACTTTACCGGATTACCCTGATTCACATTTCCATAATTCCCAACAACTGGAGCTGCCACATTCCTATTCTGATTACCCATTGCCTGATTGCCAACATTCTGACCCCTCTGATTTCCAACAAACTGACCCATCTGATACCCTGTATACTGACCGTACTGATTCCCTGCATACTGACCCAACTGATTCTGCATATTCTGATTACCCATGTGAAATCCAGTAGCATATCCCTGCTGATTCCCTATAACTCCAACCATTTGGCCTCCATTGCCCATATTGAAACTTGGATGAGCAATCTGCTTGTTGCGAGTGTTCAATGAAATCCTTTGGTTGTTGTTAGTTGGTGTAGAATAGCGTCCTTGGAATGCCTTTGTCAGAAAAGCAAACGCTTGTGTCAAGGCTGCTGTAGCTTCATCATTGTCAGTGAATTCTGGTTCTTGGAATTGTGGGTATTGCTGTTGTGGAATAACATGTTGTTGTTGTGGGTAGAATTGTTGTTGGTAGACAGGTGTTGGTTGTTGAATGTAGGATGGTTGCATGTAGTTGTGAGTGGAAGATGATGATGGTTGTTGTGTGTTCATTGGTAAAGGTGTTGGTGTATTAGCCATTAATGCTAGAGGATCATGCTTTTTTGCAAGTAATTCAGCCCTTACTTCATTAGCTTCATCTTGATTTTGCTTCAAGAAGTGGTAGAGCTGATCATAAGTCACTTCATGCAAATTCTTTGTCTGATAAACAATAGTGACGTATCTTCCCCATTCTGGTTGTAACTCATTCAGAAAATTGGTGTTGTTAGCAATATTTGTCTGACTGAGGTTGTGTCTTGATAAATCATTCATGATCTTACAGAACCTGTGGTAGTACGACTCTATGGATTCACCAGGAATTGAAGTAAACTTGCGAAGTTCCTTGAGCAATTGCGTTTCCATTTCCTGTTTCCCGATGTCTGTCCCATACATTAACCTCTTGACTCTTTCCCAGACAGCATGAGCACTTACTTCACTATCAACAGTAGCATAAGTAGTTTCAGGTAAACCAAGAACGACGTAATGAAATGCCTAATCATCAGCTGCAATCTGTTGTCTGTCTTGCTCAGTGTACTCAGTCTCATTCTGATCTCTGTAGAATGGTTGTATTGGGGGGGGGGGGTCCATTTGGATCTCCAGGGTCTAGTACTTGTATTGGTTTGAAGGGTCCATCCATAATGGATTTGATAAGAAGTTTTCCATTTGTTTTGCTCTTAAGATAGCGCATCATACGACTAGCCCACTGTGAGTAACCACCCTTTGACAGCATGGGAGGTCGGTTTTCCGCACCGGCTGCATGAATATCTTGGTGAGTTGCCATTGATGAAGTGGTGATGGATAAAGTTGATTCTTGGATTGTTTCAATGAAATAGGAGGTGTGTTTAGAAACTTTTAAGTGTTCTAGAAACTTTTCAGTGTTTTAGAAACTTTTCAGTGTTCTAGAAACTTTTCAGTGTTTTAGAAATTTTTCAGTGTTCTAGAAACTTTTCAGTGTTTTAGAAACTTTTCAGTGTTCTCGAAACTTTTCAGTGTTCTCGAAACTTTTCAGTGTTTTAGAAACTTTTCAGTGTTCTAGAAACTTTTCAGTGTTTTAGAAACTTTTCAGTATTCTAGAAACTTTTCAGTGTTTTAGAAACTTTTCAGTGTTCTAGAAACTTAGCACCAAAACTTTCTAAATTATACAATTTAGAGAGTATACCACGAGTCGAAGTGTTTTCTCACTTATACAAGAAAGGGAAACACCGAGTAAGCAACGGTAGCACTTAAGGATCAACGAGGTGTAATCTCGAAACTTGGTACAAAGGTGTTCTCGAAACTTTGTGTTTTAGAAAGATGGTACAAGTGCGTTCTAGAAAGTTTGCTAGAATTTTGATTTTGCTAAAAGCTCACTCAAATGAAGTTTGTATTTCAAGATTCTTGTACTTCTAGTTATAAAAACACCAAAACTTAAAGAAATTTGCAAACTTGATGATTTTTATGAAAATTTTTTGTGTTCTAGAAAACAAGTACAATAACCAAAATCAAATTTTTAAAGCTTTCAAATTTCAAAAAGATTAAAACTTTCTTGTTAGAAAAGGTTTATAACACTAGTTTGTAATAAAAAAAAAGTGTTAAAAGCCAAGAAAAACAAGAAAAGTAATGAACTTTTTTGAAAAAAAGCGTGTATATAGCTAAAAAATGAAAAACACAAACTCCCAACACTCCAAAATCATTGTTTGGCGATTGATACCACTTGTAGGACCTTAGATAACACAACTTTATCACAAATATAGAAGCAAAGATGAAGTAAAGGTGGTGACTTGATATATGTATATGTATGTCGTATGGTGTAGAGAGAAAGAGATGGAAATGAGAACTTTATTAAGAGAGAAACACACACAATACACACACAAGCACACATACCTCAAATGAGCCTTTGAGGTGTTTATATAGTAAGTTACAAGAGATGCCCTAAGGCTTTCTATGGGCTTGTACATGGGCTTGGATTTCTATTCCTTTAAAAGGCTTACACATGTAACTAACATCATACTAGCTTACCAAATCCATAGCTCATTGACTTTTCTAATAACAAAAACTACTACACATTACAATGTTACAATATATGAGAATGACCATCACTTTCTAATATAATTTTTAATGCTAACAAATTATGATGCAGAAGGAAGAGCATGCTCTAGAGATCCAAAGGTTGCGTGAGCTGCCTCAAGACCATCCAGCAATCACAATCGGTCTAGAAACTCTATTAAGAAATGATGAAACAGATTTGTAAATTCAGGTCGCCTTGAAGATGGTTAGGGAACAAGTGTTGCAAGTGTGGGAGGAGAAGTCAGAACTCATAGACAATTACAAGTCCATATAATACCTTCGTGACAATCGTAGGATAATTTGTGTTTTCGTATTGTTATTCTAAGTTTGAATGTGGCGTACTGGAATTTTAAATTTATGGTAGACTTTGATTTATAATCACAAGGGGATCTTATGAAATTTTTGGTTCTTGAACGCAAATAACGAAAATCTTGCAAGGGGGCAAAAGTGTAATTTTTTTTATTCCAACCGGCCTTAATGCCACGTTATTGTGGTAACGTGTTGCGTTGACGCAGCAGTAACTTGCTTCCCCAGTACCTTAACGTGACCATTAACGTGGCAAAGAAAGGAATAACGTTGGTCTAAAAGGCAAGACACCTAGTGCTCTAAGTATAGGCGTCACTAAAAATCATTCGTCCTTATTTGATTTTCTACGAGACCAACAAATTACATACAGCCAAACAAATACACAATTTAAAAAAAAAAATGGCAAATAGTAAAGTATCCAAGACCAGATCTACAATCAGACAACCACCATAAACCATAGCTTCAAACACAGTGGTTCAAGAAGATAGTAATAAAAATGCATAGGCCAAACATATTCCAAGAGATTCAACCATCAATTCCACCACTAACACCAGTCATGGTGGTAGCCACTTAGTCAGTGGTAACACAAACAATAACGAACTATTCCATCAAATAGAAAAATCCCCGAAGTTGAAACAAGGAGAACCAATGTAACAAACTTTAGCATTAGTAAGTAAGCACAAATGTAACAAAAGAGAAACCAAAATCATTTATCACAAATGTAACAAATGTCAAAACCAACATAGCATACTGATTAAATTCGAGACAGATCTTAACATATCTCAAACCACAAAACGAACCAAAACAACTAAACAAGACCCCGGTTACATTTCCTCAGATCCTATCCAAACACCATACACGAAATCGGAAATTGGTCAAAATCGACATAAACCACATAAAACAAACTCAAAACATCACAGTAACCACCAAACACACTAAGTCCTACCAATCAAACCAAAACAAACCAAAGGCACCAAACCTACAAAGAGGGTGGCGTGGTGTGAGTTAATGACATATTTCAAAGTATATAAAACCATCTGATATACGTGGGAATTGCGCCCTCGCAACAGGTTTTACCTCTCAAGGGATCTCGAGAAGCTTACAACCCCCACCAGGCAGTGTACCTGATCATTGTAGTATAGTATAGTCACAAGTACCGGGGGATTGATCGTTCAACTCAGGAATAGTTTAGAAAGCCTACTAAACTAGGTCTAGAGGTGAGGGATGATTCTTTTTGTATTTTTATATTTTAAGAAAAGCAAGTAAAATCTCGGGTTTTGAAGGAGTGGGCGGAATTAGTTGCTAGCCAACTAACCCAATTAACTAAAGATGTAATCAAAATAAAATAAAAGAAATGAAAATTAAACTAATTTACTAATTTGGTGGAAACAATAATGAGAAAAGTTGTGTTTACTTAGATTTCATTACTCCCTAGATATCTTTTACAGGTTGATTATCTTGTTACAATTGCATGGATGATGGGTTATATTCCTTAATACCAGTCGTAGGGCCGTGTACAATATACCCTAACTCTATAAGATCCTACTTCACTCCTATGTCGAGCCGTTAGAAGCTCCTAACATGGGATCATTAGAATTCTCTTACGCATTAAATACAACCAAAAATCATAGTACACCTCCGATCATGTTTCTTAAGACATTCAAGCAAGTTACCAATGGAAGTCTGCCAGTTTTTTTAAGCCTAACATCGAATACAATCATCCGTAACAATTATAAACAAACAATCAACCCATAATCAACATCTAGGTTTCACTACATCTACGCAAACACAATAAAAACCTAGCCTAACATGTTAAAGATAAGACAAGCGTAAGATATAATCACATAACACATAGTCATATTGAATGATTTGAATAAGTACTTATCTTCAATTGAACATGGAAGAATCAAGGGGTTGAAACCCTTGAAAAAGCTGTAAAATTCGTCTAGGGTTTATGCCCTAATATCCCATACAAAGTTCCACACCTTACAATGAAAAATTGGAAAAATATATATAGATTATGCATCCTAACGGCGTCATGTGTTAACCTCTGACGCCGTCAACTCGCCACCAAGATGAAATTCGTATTGCCCAGACCCACTTCTGACGCCGTCATGTAGGAATGAGCTCTGGGCCGTCACGTGTATTTTCCACTTCCACCTCTTTTGCCACTCTTGACGCTGTCACTAGTAAAACCTTGACATCGTCAGGTACTGTTCCAGCAAGGAATTTTGAGACTTAGTCGTTTTCTTCACTTTAATGCTCTAAAAACGTCCAAAATGCTTCCATTTCAAGATTTCTCCTCAAAAGTACCTAAAATGACAAAATGAACGATTTAGGGCAATAATTGATCAAATAATCTCGAATTCGGGCTTAAATGACCTCTTAAAAGCGGTACACTTTTCGCCTCATCAAATACCCTTACACTTGAGATTTGCTTGTCCTCAAGCAAATGCGCTTTTATTCTAATCAAAATACAAGTTAGGGGTCATTTAACACTAATATAAAAGTAATTACAACAAATAATCGTTCCACTAAAAACCAAAAACAAGCACGGATGTCATACACTAGCACCTCACAAATAGTGTTTAGATACTCACATCTCTCGGGTGTAATAAAGTATATATCACAATATGGAAATGGAAAACATCTTTCACTACCTGTCATAGCAAATAGATTACCATAGGCTTGGGAAAGGATCAAACCTCCACCACTTGGCGTAAGCACCTAGGATAAACAATCAAAGAGGTCTTTTAAAGGGTTATAAGGTTAGGTGTAGGGATACGGAAAATACGGTTTTGTTGGATAAAGGCAATATTTACTGGTGGCGAGTTAATCATCTTGGTTAATTACATGTACAATATGGCGTTGCTAAGGCAAGACTCGACTCAACTTAAGCTAATAAATCAAAAATAATAAAAACATAAAACTAACATAGAATGAAACGGGATGGTAGTCCGTATGTTTTTCTCTTTTTCTTTTTCTATTTTATTTTCGATTTTCGATTTTTTTTTTTTTTTTTTTTTTTTTTTTTTTTTTTTTTTGCATACACTTTTACCCTACCATCCAAAATAATACATCATAGGGAATGTACATTCCCGTTACACTTGAATTTTTACATACTTTACAATAAACTACTCTAATGACTCGAATTAAGATAATCAAAACACTTGAAGTACTTTTTAAGATTATTGCACATATGGGGGTAATAATTTGATGTTCTTCCCCATTAATCCAAAATACAAGTACTTTACCCATGAGTCTCAATCGTCCCAAAACAATATGTACAAGATATGACTCGACTTAGCAACCATGTAATCAATTAGATAATTAACTAAGGGTTTAAACAAATAACAATAATGCACTAAAGATGAGTGCATACACGGAAGGCTAAGGCGATTTGGTTGCACATTTGGGTGGGTTGTAACAAATTCTTCATTTAAGTAAGATGCTTAAAGTTAGAAACGAAAAGATAGGCTCGGAGGGGTGTACTAGGGGTATCGTGTACTAAAAATGAGTACAACGCTAAGGTGTGGGAAAAATTAATTGACTTTATTAGTCAAGTAATATGACTTAAATGGTCAAGTAATTATGATACGGGTTTAACACAAGGGTGATCCTAATGCCTCTTATCATGTAGTAAATCCTACTACATGAATGTAGTCTCACTAGCGGTCTCGGGATGCATCACTAACGCAAGTTCTAGAATCCAAATGCTACCGGTACACTCATAAGCACTAATAATAAATGCTTTTCCTATCAAATCTAAAGGCGAACCTCACATATTTGGGTGGAAAATTTTTTCTGAATGGTACGGTTTTGCGCTAGTCATATAACTCCTATCCATGAGACGCTTGTTAAGACTAAAGTTTCACTCCTGAATGTTGTAAAAAATTTTAAATTTGGCGCTAAAATTACACTAATAAGTATTTATCTTAGTTTTATTACACACTTAACATCGAACAAACAAACTCAAGTGCAATTATGTCCTATAAGGTATCATCATTTACCCTCCCCTTACACTTAGGATGAACATTGTCCTCAATGTTCAATTAAAGGATGTAAAAGTAAAATAGGTAAAAGAATGAAGACAAATACTCCCCTGATTCGTTCGATGTGGATAGTGTGTTAACAAGGTTAGATCTTCCTCCAAGAAAATGAACGTTCAAAGCTTCCCTTCCAGAAATATAAATCATCTTCTTGTCATATATAACCTGTTAAACCTGAGAAAACAATCAAGGCAACCTCGCGTAAAATCGGCGGCAATCTATATATATATATACTAACAAATACTAGAAAGCAATTTAAGATATAATGCTTGTGGAATGAATGTTTGCAGATTTCCTGGAGTTTATAAAACTAAAGAATCAACAAAAACTTTTAAGACTCCGTTAGAAAAACAAAACTCGCAAAATTTTCAGAATTTTACACGTGACGCCGTCAGGTGTTAAACCCTGACGCCGTCAGAAGTGACCTGCAGAAATCTTTATGTTAAGTTTCCGGAAAATTTCTGGAAAAACTTATGTCCTATTTCCTGGAAAATCCTGCAAAACATCATTATGACTCGATACAAGCATTTGACTCTAACAAATTCTAATATACATGTTCATTTAATATTGTGGCGAATCATGCTCATTTTCGTTCTTATAAACAAATTTGGGGTTTCCCCTTACACTTAGCTTTTGCAAAATACCTTTATATGAAGTTAAGACGAAATTAAACAACAAAATAAAGCATTTTCACAATTTAATTTGGAACATGATCTACCAACAATAAAAATAAGACATGCATACGGAAACAAATAACATCAAACAAATAAAAATCAAACAAATAAAAATACACAAAACATGGGTTGCCTCCCAAGAAGAGCTTTTCTTTATTTACGAGTCTTGTAGCTAGACTCAAGGTCATGGGCTATCCTATATGTGTGAGCTCCTCGTCGAGGACATCCTTGGGATCAAACTTAGGTTTCAATTTCCTATCGGTTTTCTTGGTACGGTATGACTTCTCAAACTTTTCTCCATCCGGATCATATAGAATCATCTTCATATGCCATGATCCGTCACCTTCCTTAGGTGGCTTGTCCCAATTCCATTTACACTTATCCCCTTCCCTTTTCCACTTGTTCATCTCTAGGTTGATAGGCATTATGCTTAAGAACTCAATCATTTTCCTAAAGACTAGGGGATCCTCAAAAGGGTTTAGTTCCTCATCTCTAGCTATGAGTTGTTCCACCGAATGTGTCTTATCAATGAAATCTTCTTTCTAAATAGAATGGGCGTTGAGGTCCTATAAAGTTCATTTCTATCCAAGGTCCATATCTAGATGGTTTCCTATTCATCTCGACCCAATGTGGTGTCGGTTCGTCCTCACAATCGTTGCTATGATTCTAAACATCATAAACCGACCAAGTCTCTCCATCTCCTACTGCTATCTTAGACTCCTTACAATCTATCATGGCACTAGCGGTTGCTAAAAATCCTCTTCCTACTAACAATGGGTATGTAGTATCACTAACCATATCTAGGACGTGAAAATCCGCTAAGATAGTCAATCTTCCTACGTGAACTACTACATCCTTGATCATTCCGACCGGGTGGGCAATACTTCCATCCGCTAGACTAATTATTACTTCCGTCTCCTCTAACTTTCCTAGCTTAAGAGTGGTGAAAAGAGATAAGGAAATCAAGTTGAGGCTTGATCCTAAGTCGGCTAGTGTGTCGAAAGCTTCGAATTTTCCTATCTTACAAGGCAAAACAAATATACCCGGATCATCAAGCTTCTTAGGCAACTTGTTTTGAACGAAGGCAGTCCCATTTTTACCCAATTTAAGTTTCTCATATTTTTCTAGGAGGGCACTATAGTAGGAAGCACGGGCTAAGACATCAATGACAGGGCGTTCAAGGTGGAGCTCCTTGAATTCATCATCAAGGTTTTGTGCAGGAGGTGTTTCAACTATGTTATTGACCGGTTTAATATCGGATGTTTTATTCAATTGGTCCTTTTGAAGAATTTGGGTTTGTTTGAAACACGTGCTCATTGCTTTGACCGTATAGTATTGTGGACAAGAAGTAGGTGACGAAACTGATGATATGGCATTAACGTTTAGTTTCAGGTTCTTGACCGTGTCGCTTGGGAGTGCTCCCATTTCTCGGTCATTGAGAACTTTCAACAATATGTCGATTTTAGTGGTCATCTCGCTTCGCTTTTGTTTAAAATCGGCTTCAAACTTAGATATGCGAGCTTCTTGAGATGCCATAAACTTGGATATCAATCCTTCAAGATTATTGGTACTACCATAGTTATTGGAAGGATTATTGTTGAAAGTACGGTTAGATGGTGGACCGTTTGGTTGGTAACGATTAGGTAGATTGGAAGAATTGTTTTGGGGTATGTTTTGGTTTTGTTTCCACCTAAGGTTCGGGTGATTTTTCCAAGAAGGGTTGTAGGAATCACCGTAAGGGTTTGGCTCGAGTTTGAAAGTGTACCACTTGTCTCCCGCTTTGTCGGTACGCGAGGATGCGTAATCCACAAAAGCTTGTCCGGGGAAATCCACGCAATCACGAGTGTCACGGGGACCACTACATAATTCGCATGAAGAAGTGATTTTGTTCACTTGGCTTGAAGGCTTAGGAGCTTCGTAGGATTTCATGAGAAACTTGACTTGGTCCTCAAGTTCCATGATCCTACGGTCGGGAGTGCTAGAATTGTTCGAAGGCAAAGATATTGCCTTGACCGTTTTGTTCAAATCACGGGGATCATTCCAACTTTCGTTGTCATAGAGAGCAAGATCTTCTATGAGTTCCCATGATTCTTCTGCACTTAAATCACGTAGCTTGCCACCGGCCGATTGGTCAATGGTTCACCTTGTGGAGAGATCGATATGGTCATAGAAGATTTGGACTTGGAGCCAAAGATCTATGCCATGATGAGGTACTTTTTGGAGTAAGTCCTTGAAACGAGTCCATGCTTCATATAGAGTTTCATCTTGACGTTGTTGGAACATCAAGATATCATTTCTAAGCTTGGTAGTTCTCCCCGGTGGGAAAAATTGAGCAAGGAAACAAGAAGTGAGATCATCCCATGAGGTGATGGATCCCACGGGTAAACGTTCAACCCATTAGCTAGCTTGATCATGTAGAGAGAATTAGAATAGACGTAATCGGGTCGACTCTCTAGTTGCAACATCAAGGTCTATGGAATCTATGATTTATAGGAAATCCTTGAGATGTTGATTAGGATCTTCGGAACGAAATCCATGGAATGCACATCCGCTTTGCACTAACCGGATGGTGTCGGATCGCAAGGGGGACACATTGGCTCCTTGAGTGAGCTCAATGGTGTTTCGATAGCCTTGGTGGCTAGGACGGGAATACTCTCCTAAAGTTCGTGGCCTAGGAGGTTGGTTTGCTAGTGGTGGGTTTTGTGGATGGTTTTGTTGTGGTGGGTTGATGGGATCAAAGATATTACCACCTTCTATGATGTCGGATGGTAAAGGTTACGAACAAAGAAACGAAGAAATAAGATAGACTAAAGAAAACCTAAAAATAAAAATAAAACCTTACTAGAAAGGAATCTAGCAAGTAGACCTAATAAAAAGAAATCCTAACCTAGACAATAACTATTCCCCGGGCTGCGGCACCAAAAACTTGATATACGTGAGAATTGCGCCCTCGCAACAGGTTTTACCTCTCAAGGGATCTCGAGAAGCTTACAACCCCCACCAGGCAGTGTACCTGATCGTTGTAGTATAGTATAGTGACAAGTACCGGGGGATTGATCGTTCAACTCAGGAATAATGTCGCTAGGATTAGAAAGCCTACTAAACTAGGTCTAGAGGTGAGGGATGATTCTTTTTGTATTTTTATATTTGAAGGAAAGCAAGTAAAATCTCAGGTTTTGAAGGAGTGGACGGAATTAGTTGCTAGCCAACTAACCCAATTAACTAAAGATGCAATCAAAATAAAATAAAATAAATGAAAATTAAACTAATTTACTAATTTGGTGGAAACAATAATGAGAAAATTTGTGTTTACTTAGATTTCATTAGTCCCTAGATATCTTTTACAGGTTGATTAGCTTGTTACAATTGCATGGATGACGGGTTATATTCCTTAATATCAGTCGTAGGGTCGTGTACAATATTCCCTAACTCTATAAGATCCTACTTCACTCCTATGTTGAGCCGTTAGAAGCTCCTAACATAGGATCATTAGAATTCTCTTACGCATTAAATACAACCAAAAATCATAGTACACCTCCGATCATGTTTCTTAAGGTTCAAGCAAGTTACCAATGGAAGTCTGCCAGTTTTCTTAAGCCTAACATCGAATACAATCATCCGTAACAATTATAAACAAACAATCAACCCATAATCAACATCTAGGTTTCACTACATCTAAGCAAACACAATAAAAACCTAGCCTAGCATGTTAAAGAGAAGACAAGCGTAAGATATAATCATACAACACATAGACATATTGAATGATTTGAATAAGTACTTATCTTCAATTGAACATGGAAGAATCAAGGGGTTGAAACCCTTGAAAAAGCGGTAAAATTCATCTAGGGTTTATGCCCTAATATCCAACACAAAGTTCCACACCTTACAATGAAAAATTGGAAAAATATATATAGACTATGCATCCTGACGGCGTCATGTGTTAACCTCTGACGCCATCAACTCGCCGCCAAGATGAAATTCGTATTGCCTAGATCCACTTCTGAGGCCGTCATGTAGGAATGAGCTCTGGGCCGTCACATGTATTTTCCACTTCCACCTCTTTTGCCACTCTTGACGCTGTCACTAGTAAAACCTTGATGTCGTCAGGTACTGTTCCAGCAAGGAATTTTGAGACTTAGTCGTTTTCTTCACTTTTATGCTCCAAAAACGTTCAAAATGCTTCCTTTTCTAGATTTCTCCTCAAAAGTACCTAAAATGACAAAAGGAACGATTTAGGGCAATAATTGATCAAATAATCTTGAATTCGGGTTTAAATGACCCCTTAAAAGCGGTACACTTTTCGCCTCATCACCATCAAACCCACCGCGAGATGATGGCTATAGAAAACCGAAGCCGCCAAGAATAACCAAAAACCCAGCCCGACTACCTGAAACCACCTAAACCACCGAAAGATGGTGGCAATATCGGCAGATTGTGGCGGTGATTGGCTTATAATGGCAGCGGCGGCTGTGTTTTTTTTAGTGAGAGAGAAGAAAATAAAATAAAATATGCGGTACTATTTTATTTCTCTCTCATTTTAAGTCAACTATACATCATACATGCTCTCTGGTTCCAGTCGTGATTTCGTAATTTACTTCGACACAAATTATTCTTTGGAAAGTGTTGCCATTTATACAATAGGTTTCAATACTTTCCCTAATTCACCTGATTACCTTTTAATGTTTACAGAACTATGTATTCACTTTCAAAAAAATGTCACACCCTTGTCATTTATGCACTATTCGGTTTCAATATTCAATATTTTATTTCCTTTTAAAAAAAGTCTACAACCGTGTTTGTGATGTTTCAACCATTTCAAAATAATGGTTTCAACAGTTTCCTTTATTAGTGACTTTCAAAATTTCAACATTTCAACATTTCAAGGGTTCGAATCCAACGGGGAGAAAATTAATCCCCTTGTGGCCACGGAGGTTCACCTGCGCCGACTCCGGGTTATCCAAAAAGGGTAGTCGCCAGTGGATTAGTCGGCTCGCAATGTCGAGTCGAAAACCCATGATTACCAATATATATATATAGTGTATCTTTATTTTCAGAACCCTGTTAAGTGCGAGAACTCCAATTTTGCATTAGAAAACATGCATGTTCATAAAAAAACATATATGTTTTCTTACATACACCTTAATACACATACCTGCGTAACATACATATTCGTATA
Organism: Artemisia argyi; assembly: GCA_030686995.1. Lineage (NCBI taxonomy): Eukaryota > Viridiplantae > Streptophyta > Magnoliopsida > Asterales > Asteraceae > Artemisia > Artemisia argyi. The sequence continues at coordinate 158,456,548 of CM060697.1, read as the reverse complement.
AAACCTTGTTAAGTGCAACATATCAATGCAAAATGGTTTTATATGAACATGTATGTTACGCATGTATTTGTATTAAGGTGTATGTAAGAAAACATACATGTTTTATATGAACATGCATGTTTTCTAATGCAAAATTGGAGTTCTCGCAATTCTCGCACTTAACAGGGTTCTGAAAATAAAGCACCCTATATATATATATATATATATATATATATATATATATATATATATATATATATATATATATATATATATATATATATATATATATTCAACTTTGACCATTTTCTCTTTATATGTAGTTAAGATATATTTGTTTTTGAAATTATGTTTTACTTATAAAGTTATATTTTTGTTTTACAAATTAAAAGTCCATCTCAATATTGATTAGTTTTTATAAATTTTCTCTATGTGTATTTGTCCACGCTTGTAGGGATGTATATTTATGCAAGTTGTTCACAAGGTTCTAGTTTCTACATGTTTTTAAGGTGGATGCTTGTGCAATTTTCTACACGCTTTTAATGTGGATACTTATATAGCTGTGCAACAGGGAGAAAATTAATCCCCTTTTTTTCCCAAGGAGGTTCACTTGCGCCTACTCCGGGCTATCCAAAAAGGTAGTCGCCCTGGGATTGATCGGCTCGTAATGTCCAGTCAGAAACCAGGTAAAAAAAGAAAAATATTTATGCTAATCATGTGTATTTTTATGTGATGCCCATATTTTCCGCCCAAGAATCAAGCGTAGACTCCATATTGTACACATTTAAATTTTTGCGTCTCAATAAATGTATCTCAAACCTTTTGTAAAATTGTAGGTAAAAGGTTATCTTTGCTACATTATGATCATTTTGAGGTGTTTGGATCCATGAATCTAATGGTAAGCACACTTGAAACAACTAATTATAACCTTTAAAATTGTGGCAATCATATCCAAACAACACTAAAGAAGAATGAAACCTCATTAGATGAAAAATAAAAAAGTGGGAGCTCTTCTGGATCGCTAATAGTAGTACATTAGACTCGCCATGTTTTGGGATCATGTGAAACTCCAACTCTGTTACCACTTGGTGTTTTATCCTTACAAAAAGTGTTAGTTTAAAAGACATAAAAGGCTTAGACCTTCTCGTGTATGACTGTTTATATGCAATTTGTTAGCAGATGCACATTGAAATATTTGGGATAAATTTAAATGAAAAAGTTGAACCATTTCAACCTGAAATGGTCTTGATCCATTTCAACCCGAAATGGTCTTGATCTATTTCAGTCTGTACTTAGAATGACCCATTTTAACCCGATAATGTCATTTTGACTGTTACCTAACTCATCCATCTTACCACCTATAGCACTACCTTCTGCATTCAGTGGAAGTTGGAGGTGAAAATTAAGCATGCATTTACTAATACATCAGTTTTTGCACTAAATTCAGCATTATGCCCAAGCAATGTCTTCACAGTTGAGGTGTCTACTGCTCTAAGTGAGTGCCAAATAGTAAGGTACAAATGGAGCCATTCCAATCTGCATTTAAAAAAGAAAGATTACTTTAGACCAAAAAATGGATAACAAACATCCCTTAAGTATTGATCAAGTTTAGAATACATGACCTTATGGATATGAGATTCTTTCATGTTTTTATTAATGAGCAAAAACAATATCACTGGATTCAAAACCACCCTACAAATTCCTTAAAACATAATCCTCACATATAATTAAGCACCAAACATCTATTACGTAAACACGACTGTTAGAAAGTTGTACCCGATTTCTCTTTCCAAGACTTGCAATATCGAATGAGACTTCTGTATACTGAACGTATAAAATATTTCCATTTACTTGCATCTAGAAGAAAACTACCTTCATAAAGTTAACCTATTGATTGTTGTCTTCTCGAGCTAAATATGACTTAATGTACAACATTTAATACATATTTATGAATGGTATGTAAGGATATGGCTTCATACTCTATGAGATTTGGTGCAACAAAGACTTTGCACACATGATGTCCAACCTTGTCCTTCCTTAACATCAACTTTACGGTGGTTGCATGACCAAAATGATGTTCTCAATCATACCCTTTTTGCTTTAGATTTTAACGAACCTTGCTTATCAATGGCGTGAAACCCTTCTAATGTATTAGTGTTATAAAGAATGCCAGGTGCATAACATTTGTTCTGTTCCCACGACTTTTTTTGGTTAGTGGGTCATCACTTGTTTCAGTTGGTAAAGATTCGCCAAGGAGAGTTAGATGGCTGGAAACTTGAGTATTTGATCAAGGTGCATAGCAACCTACCACGCACAACTAACACAAACGGATTAGTACACAGTAACCGCAATGCATCCAATTCCACGAACATTTGACCATATGCATTTTACAAACAACAATTGCCCTACATTTTGATTCGTTATTCCGAAATCATAATCATATGTAATGCAAAAGAGATATAAATTTTCTCATAGTAAGATTTCCGGAAACCAAATTCTAGTTAGTATTAACGCCCCCGAAGCCAAAAGCAATAGACTAATCGGATATCCTTTCGGTTTCACGTAAAAACCATAGTGGAAGGATAGTAGTAGAACACAACTTCAAGCTTATATTGGGCTCCAGCGTCTCATCTCCCACTGATGTGGGACAGGTTTATAAGGGGCTCAAATGTCTTATCTCAGACTGATGTGGGACGGGTTGTTACAGTTTCTCATCCATTAAGTTAATAGATGAATACTAGTATTTTGACTTGTTTTATGCATTTACATACGCTAACAACTTCATCAACATAAACATAACAATCCATAACGAAATTTAGCCAAATACGCTAATGCATAAAGCATAGAACTAATATTATCATCGATAATTTGGTATGGTACAGTTCCTTATATTCCATATATAGTTTCAATTTATGATAAATCTTTGTCTACTCTCTTAAGTTTTACAATCCAAATATTGAAGAACTACATAAGCACCGTCTTCAAAGTTGACTTTTAGATAATAAAAAATAGAAAGAAAATCCTAATGTAACTGAATTCATTTTGCAACACACCAGAAGTTAAGAACTTCCATTCAATCACTTTATCAAACACTAAGTATGCATAAGACCTTTCAAAAAATCATAACATGCTATAGTTGTGTAAATGAGTCTTCACATGATCAAAAAACCTCTCATGACTTGATCGAGATAAAAAAAAAAAAAAAAAACATTTGCTTCATAACTACCTTCCTTACCACATTACCTGGATTATTAAGAGAACTTGTGTCAAAATCCAGAACCGAATAGGAGGATCAGCCAATAAGAGCTTTTATCTGAAAACCAATCCTAAACTTTACCAAGTGCTTTGTTTGATTGGTGAAGTGTTTTGGTGGATTTCATTGATGAAGTGAAACGTATGGATCAAGAGGTGAATCTGAGCTGTTGAGGATGAATAAAACATGAGATTGAGGACCATTTGGTTTTTTAGTATTTACAATTTGCCTCCCTCTCAATTAAACAATTACCATCAACCCCATGTGTATCTTGTATTTTTTTTCCTAATCAGTTTTTAAGGACGAAATTTGACCAAATTGCATTCAATTCTAATAGCAAAATCGAGCTCTCCTATTGGTCTAATTTTTTTTCACTAAGAAATGTTTGGCAAAATTACTATGAAATGATGTAATTCTTTTATTATATAAAAGATTGCTCAATGTTACATAATATGAGGTATCATCATTAGGGTCGGAATCAGAACCAAATATAACTTGATGCACAAATTTTTTGAAACCGTAATATAGAAACACATTTTGATGGACCAGGTGCATTTTTGATACATTTAGGAAAAAATGATGTTTTTTTAAAAAATTAACACAAAATCGAAAAAATCTATAGGGTCCCGAGTACCCACGGGAACCCCCTGGTTCCTTCCCTAATCATCATCTAACATGATATGAAAATGAGTTTGATCTTAATACCTAATGTCCTAGTCAACCACCATTAACCATTGTCTCTATGCCACCTCGTCAAACCATATCAACCGCCTTTATACATTTTTATATTAAAAAAAAAGTATGCAATTTTTGCCAAAAACCCTACCCGCTAACAATTTCGATGTATAATTTTTAAACCGCTCAAAGTTAACTTGTGTCGTTAGCGCTATTCTGATCGTTTTCTAATTTTGCAAGAAACCCACCAAAGAACGCCGCTCAAAAGTCACGGCAGTTGAATTGAAAAAAATGAAAAACGCTACCAAAACTCGCTTTTGTTGTTGCTTTTGAAGAATAATATCTTCTCAATATTGTACGTGTTCGTCAAAAATATTCTGACCACGTTTTTCAATAAACCATAGAGCTAAATATGTCGTTGTTGTGGGCCTTAGCCCAATGCTTGTTTGCTTTTGCATCTACAGTTTGAATATTTTCCTTCGAGTGTTGTCAGATTTCTTTAAAAGCAATTTATTTTCTTTTTTCTATATTTAATCTTTTATACTTAGTCCAAGCTTTTGAGATTTCACCGCTCGGATTGAAAGAAGTGTTAGAGGATAGATTAATAGTTGGCTCAACTCAATTGTACGGGTGTGGGTCCATTAGGGTTTTGGTATCTGCTACGTAGTTATCAATATTAATAGTGCTCGATAATAATAGAGTAATAAACATAATATTGACGAGGTGTCATCATCCAACAGATTGACTTTTTACAAAATTCAAACACTTACATATTTACGTACTTTTTTCTAAGCAGCTTCTGTACTACAGTAGTAATTATTTTTAAATATATAAAAAAGCATAAGTAGAAAGGGGGGGGGGGGGGGGACAATTGAAAGACCCCCTAAACCTAAGACTAATCAAATTGACATTAGGCATCATTGCATCAAAACTACAGAAAATTTGATTTTCAAACTATCTTATGACACTAGGTGAAACACTTCACTATTTCTTGTTGTAGTTAACTTCTTGAACTTTTGGACAAAAAAGTCATATCGTTCATGACCCGGTCAGTGGATCCTGAGCAACACACCAATGAGAATGTATATATTAATCTCCAACCATAGAGTACAACTTAAGAACAAAGATACTACTGATTAGGACATGCCCTGAATCAGAAAACAAACAAACTATTGCATTTACATTACATATCTGACAACTCTATAGAAACTAGAAGGGGGGGGGGGGGGTTGAATAGTTTCACCGTTTATAATTACGTTTTAAAACTTTTACCTCTTTTATGTTCTTTTTACAAGATGGTTAGATTCGATAGTTATGTGATATCTATGAATACTATGACTATAAGTAAAGTAAGTAAAGAAGTATGGAAAGAACACAACCAAACCAAGGCGCCGTAATTTATAGTGGTTCGGCACAAAGCTCACTCTTCGTCCTACTCCACTCCCCGAGTAACACACTCGAGAATTCACAATCACTATGTCAACACACTCCCTCCAGGCGGAGCAAACCGTACACAAGCTTACACCAAATTTAACGACACTAAGCGGAATGTCGAGTCCTTATCCTAGCTAGAACCAATCTACACAAACGCCCACGTGGCCACATGAACAAGCACTCTTGTCCTCTTAGATCGAAACACAATCCAAGTCTTTACACGGACGATCACCCCGTCCAATCTTTCAAACTAACGAGCACTCCCGTTCACTTGAATCTTCACCCAATTCAAGCCTTCACACACGGACTTCACTAAGTCTTAATCTTCACACTAGAACTACACTAAATTCTAATCTTCACACAATGACACACGAACTTACACAAACTCCTAATCTAGATACAACATTTCTCGGACTTACACCTTTGTCAGAATATACCCTAACACACCTAATCACGACTCACACACAAGTATGATATACAATCTTATAATATAGACAAATGAGAGAGTTGGAGGAAGAAGAGAATCGTAACACTTGTTACGTTTGTGTGTGGACTCAATAATACTTCGATTCTTGACGACTTCGAATGTTCTTTTCTTGCACTTTGATTTTAGAGGATGAGAGAAGCACTTATAAGCACATATCGACATTTTATAGTTATCAAAGAAGGAAGAAAGAAAGAACATAAAGTTTTTGTGCAAAGAGGGTTTTTTTTTCTGAAAGAAACAGTGTAGTATTTATAGGCGCCAGGAGGAGTGGGGGATGGTCCCTTATATAGGGACGGTCTTTTATCACTAAGGGACCGTCAGCCTATTTAGGGGACCGTTCCGACAGACGCTCCCATTTTTGTCCTGACATGGTGAAAGTTTATATGGTGAAAAACTTATCTGATTTAGGCGGGAAATATGGCTGTTGGAAGATTTGAATTTCAAATTTATTTTTTTAACAAAAACATTTCTGTTTTAATTACGAAAATACTTTTGTAAAAATGTTTTGTCACATAAAAATGTGAAGTTTTGAGAAAATAAATTCTTTGATCACTTTACTAATGTCGCTATAGTGTTTGTTCATACCTTAAGTGACATTGTAGTAGATACATTGTCGAAACGAGTTTTCTCGATTAAAAACTTATTAAACGTAACTTTACGTAACGTGTTTTTATCTATTGTGATTATCAAAACGTATAGAGACCGAATAATGAAAATAGTGTTTTTGACATTATTTGTATTAACAAACTCTATACTATATCAGATAAAACTAATACCTGATACTTCATAGTTTTAATTAGTCTTGACCACTTCATAACAACACATTTTGAAATCACCTTTAATGCACCAATATCTTCACAGTAGTAAAAGATAAGAGTAAACTTTAAAAAAATGTCCTTAAACTTTTCGAAAATTGTGAAAGATGTCCTCGAAAAAAAATATGCAAATATTGTCCCTAACGTTTCAATTTTCTGCAAGTTATGTCCTTCAAAAGTTACTGTAGATGCAAAAAAATGTTTTTTTGGCTAACACTCGTTAGTTTGGCCGTGTGAAATGGCTATTTTACCCTCGCCACCACCACATGGACATTTTTTGCAAGAACATTTTACAGGGACTATTTTATGGGAACATTTTTTCCAGTTTAATATTCATTTTCTTTTTAACCTTCTACCATCACACAACCATCACCACCACCCTCCTCCACCACCACCACACAACCGGCACCACCACAACCACTACAACGACATCTAGAAAAATCTCACTCCACATCAGACATCATCACTCTAAAACCCACTGCGTGATCCAAAAAAATTCATACAAAAACACACACTTTATGTTGGAAGAATTAAAATCATATGATTTCGTACTTATTATTTAGAACGTTTATTTATGTATATGTTATTTAGTAGTGTAGTTTCGAAGTGCTGTCATGGTCCAACGCCAACAGACACTTTTCCAAACGTTATATTAGTTAGTTATTATGGTTATGACAGTTACAAATGAAGGGACATGATGTTACATTCGAACCATCATGTTTACTCCTTCAAAAGACATGTCTTTCCATATAGTATATATATGTAATCATACGCTGCAAGTTAAATTACAATTCCAGAAATTTACTTTACTTATTATACTTTGTTTCATACATTATTTTTACTGTTATATTGCTGCAAAATTACTTGAACAACATTTCTAGTTTCTCAGACCACAATCATGGTTAATACCAATTCTTTCTTGGAGCAAAATTGGTCGAATCACAAATATGACATCGACCCATATAATAATTGGCATCAGAGCAAACCTGGGAAACCTCTAAGGAAGAAGATGCAGCAAGCATTTATACATCGACAATTGAAAAGAGAAAACGAGAAGAAACCGGGCAAGTGCATACGACAAATTACACATGACTGCAAGGATATGTTAAAGAAGAAACTAGAAGAGATCGAAGCATACAACACCAATCTTACCCAAAACAAATACCGAAAACATAAATGTTTCATATGCAAACAAAAAGGTCACATAGCAAAATTTTGTCCTATGAATCATGAAGAAGAAAAATCAGAAACTGAAAAACCAGAAACTTCAAATCCTATCCCAACACAATCCGAAGCCATGGAAACTCACAAGATACAAAAACCAACCATTGAATTGAAGTACCGCGAATGCATTCACTTCTCAATGAATGGTATCTTAAAAGGGACGTACCAAGGACACTGGGACAACATCTGGTATATCAACAATCAAATAGATAAGCACTTATGCTCTAATCTCAATTCTTTTCGAAATATAAAAGAGGATTTTGTTGTTTCAAAGTTAAAAGAACAAATGAAATTCTTATTTACATATGGAATTGGTGAGGTCTTTATAAAGGATGATGGTCGAGGTTTAATAATACCAGGGGTCTTTTATGCTCCTGAAGTTTCACTAAACATACTTTCCATCGACCTACTTGAAAAACAAGGTTTTGAAATAGTCTATGAAGGAAATCATTGTAGGCTAGTTTACATGTTTAATAATTTTGAAAACCATGTTTTTAATGAAGATAGTTTAAGAAAAAGGCACAATGATTTCTTGGAAACCTATTTCGAATCATTGGCAAATTCTGAAGATGATGTGATTAGGATTAAAGGAAACATATATTCAACAAGAGTCACTACTTTTAATGAATCTGTAGCCTTCTTAAACTTGATTAAATGTGATGATCTTATTCGACAAGAATGGGATTATTTTAGATACAAATTTGATAAAGTTGTCAAATGGTTTTACAATCACTACTTAAACAAATCCCTTCCTGGTCCTATTCCTCCCACGATCAATGGTATCCAAATACATCTACTTGATCTTTACAAACTAATAGAAGGACTTGGAGGATACTTAAGTGTTCATATTGGTCAAGAATTCGGTACAATTGGTGAACTTATTGGATTATCAAAGCAAGAAGGTGAAGAATTGAAAAAGTGCTACATCAAATACTTGGATATTTTCACATCCTATTACAAGACTGCTAGGGGGCCTAATTTTCCTACCAAAAGAGTAGAAGTGGACACATCTTATAGTCCGTTGTCTCATCAAGAGATGTTTGCACCCAAATTTATTTCAGCAGATCCTAAAGGAAAAGAAAAATTGGAGCACTTTGGTATTATATTGGAAGATGTTAAAGAGAAGAAAGATCACACCAAACCGGTTCAACCACACATTTGGCAACAAGATACAAAGGCTGGAACATACTCGGTCAAGACAGAAACAAATAGCAATGCAAGTGATGATTTCACAATCATTACTTGATGCTTCGAAGAAAACAACAACATGCTGTCAATCTTATGATCTTAGGAGGGAGAATGTTGGAAGAATTAAGATCATATGATTTCGTACTTATTATTTAGAACGTTTATTTATGTATATGTTATTTAGTAGTGTAGTTTCGAAGTGCTGTCATGGTCCAACGCCAACAGACACTTTTCCAAACGTTATATTAGTTAGTTATTATAGTTATGACAGTTACAAATGAAGGGACATGGTGTTACATTCGAGCCATCATGTTTACTCCTTCAAAAGACATGTCTTTCCATATAGTATATATATGTAATCATACGCTGCAAGTTAAATTACAATTCCAGAAATTTACTTTACTTATTATACTTTGTTTCATACATTATTTTTACTGTTATATTGCTGCAAAATTACTTGAACAACATTTCTGTTTTCTCAAACCACAATCATGGTTAATACCAATTCTTTCTTGGAGCAAAACTGGTCGAATCACAAATATGAAATCGACCCATATAATAATTTACCACCATAAAATAAATCTGAATCAAATCCAATCGCGTCTTTTTTGACGACCGTGAATCTCTCCGATCCCCGACAACTTCTCCCGTCAATTCTCAGGTGACGTTCAACATTTGTAACAAATTCTGGTGATTGGAGATCAATGCATGCGACTGGTTTCAAGAATGATTATCAACCTTATTGTTGCTCTAGAAAAGAGGGTGTCTCCTCTCAAATTGTTGCTTCGAGTTATCAAGATTCTTAGTTAATAATAATAATAATAATAATAATAATAATAATAATAATAATAATAATAATAATAATAATAATAATAATAATAATCGACCCTTTTAAGGAAAAATGCTATCGAGTCTTTCAACTTCAAGCCTCAGATGTTTTCCGATAGCCGTTCTTCACAACTACCACCAATACCGCCACCCCCACCAGTGGCTAAGAGTGTGGTTCATGGGGAAGAACTTAACCGTGGTCAAGACAGATGAAGACTTGCCGTCACCACAACAGTTTGGAGCTCCTCATCCACAGGTAAGTCCCATGGATCAATTTCCTTATGTTCAAAATGAATATAATTTCTCCACCCTTGGCTATCGTCATCCACCGTATCAAAATATTTTTAAGTTTACTTTTTAATTGATTCGAGCTCGATTAGCTTAAAAAGGTTTCATTTTTACTGATAAGGCTCTTAAAATAAAGCTATGAAGGTAATGACAAAATAAAGACAATATCTAAAGTTTGAATTGATTTATGACCCGTTTGGTTTATAAGTGGGGTTGGATTAGGATTAGGATTTGAGGTATGTTTGGCGAAATGAGCTGGGGTTGGAGCTGGGGCTGGGGCTAGGACTTATATTATAAGCTGAAATTAAATTTTGTATTTTTATAAACTTGTTTGACAAATGGGCTGAGGCTTATTATTGCAAAATTACTAAAAATGATATAATTAAATGAGTTTTTGTATATGTTAGATATTTTTGTGGGTAAATAAGTAATTTATTTTTTAAAAACTCCAGGCTAAAGTTTTTAGCCCCTTTTATGGGGCTAAAGTTTTTTGCCGACTTATTTTATAAGCCATTTCATAAGCCACATGACAAAAGAGACTTATTTTATTAGCCGGCTTATTTTAAAAGCCCAAGCCTTGATAAGCCCCATTTTAAGCCCCTGACAAAACCATATCAATTTTTGATTCTAAGGTGCTGTTTCTTTTTTTTTTATGAGTGAAGTGCTGAGGGGATATGGTGTCTGATTTGATATATCAATCTATTAGTAAAGAAAAGTTTTATGTGGAAATGATGTTTCTTTTTCACACTGAATTAGCATCTTAAAAACATCAAATGACTATATTATCCTCGTTTTCAATTACTTGCATTCCTATCAAAACAATATCACAATTAATTTTGATTGACAAAATTGAGAATAGATCTACTTTGATTGATGTTAAAAAAATAAAAATAAATAAAAATAGATCTACTTTGACCAAATCTCATAACTATTTTTGTTTTCCAAGCAAAACAAATAACAAGATCCAACTGTGGTAGATCTAAGTGTATAAAATCTGTTTTCAAAACAACTATGTAGCACAAGCATCAACCCCACAAGGCCACAACAACCAATCGCAAGAACTTTTATCAAAGAAAAAATAAATAATAAGATATTCGAATATAAATGAAGAAGTAGCAGTGGGGTGAGGTGCAACGTTGGTATATGTGACAGGTGAGCCGTGGGGGATGACCATCGGATCAGAGATGACGATTGGTAGAGATGTCCACGGGTAACATCTGGATTTGGAGGTTGCGTGTAGGTTTGAAAATGAAAAGGTATGAGGAAAGGTGTAGATAAGAGAGAAATAGTGAAGGGTATATGTGTCACATGGGATTTCATATGAGTGTCTGGATTGGGAGGACACCCTTTTTTAACCCATCCACAGCCAGACGCTCATACCATATTGTAGGAAAAAAGAAACACTATTATTTTCTGAGTGGGGCCGAATCTATTAGCTAACAGTCCAATAAGTCAAAAATAAACAGCACCTAAATCTCATTTCCCTATCAAAAGAACCAACAAAATAATTAATTATTGTCTTGTTACGGCACCTTAGTACCCTAAAATGCCTCGGGACGACTGCACGTTACATAGTATCGGGATGTTGCTTACAGAGGTATAACTTATGGCAAAATGATGCTAAATGTGGACCACATGGACATTGTTGTAAAAGCAATAATTTTCTTTCACTCTTTCCGATTTAGAAGATGATAATTTTCCCTTTTGCTCTTTTCTAACTTTCTTTTCTCTTCCCACCGTTACCGTATTTTTTAGGCTGCTAATTGAGCTCGACAGTCGAAACTTTGATGCAAATTAAAAAAAAAAAAAATAAATAATTACAAAGATTTAAAAAAAAAAGAAAAGAAAGAAATACTGAAATCTGAGTTTGGTCACCGGAATCTAAGGTGTGGTCGCCGGAGAAGATAAAGATGATAAAGGGTAAAGGGTGGTTGTGTGGTGATGGTGGGAACTAAAAATAATAAAATAAATAGTAAACTTCAAAAAATGTTTTAGCAAAAAATGTCCTTGTAGTAGGTGTATGTAAAATAGTCATTTTACACGACCAAAACTAACGACCGTTAGCCAAAAAAATATTTTTTTCCATCTATAGTAACTTTTGAAGGACATAACTTGCAGAAAATTGAAACGTTAAAGACAATAGTTGCAAATTTTTTTTTTTATGACATCTTTTGCAATTTTCAGAAATTTTAAGGACATTTTTTGCAATTTACTCTAAAAGATATTTTCAGCTTTTTTAATATTAAATACAATTAAAGATATACGAGTAATTATGATTCTATTTGGTTACAAACTTTTTAATGCACATTAAGTTGTTAGTTATGTTATGTTTTAATTTATTTAATAATGATTTTGGAGAGTGGTCAATTCATTTAGAAAAGACATGATAGAGTTGATTAAGTGTGTTTTTTTTACAGTAGCAGTGAGATGTGAGCAACAGTTATAGCTTATCACTCATAGTTTTTAAAGAATCATTGAAAATGTAAGCATTCTTAAAAAAATAATAAAGCTCACAACTCCTTTGTCAAATGACTACTAAAAATCAAAATGCTCATTGTTTACCTCTTCAAAAAGCTCAACACTACTTTGTGACAAACATACCCTGTGAGAATGTAAATGGCAAAACTTGGATCAAGTGGTTAATACCTTATCTTTTGAAGACACAGGTTAAAGGTTTGATCCATTACTCCTTGCAAGGCCGAAGGTTCTTTTCTACTTTTAATATAACTGGAAGCAGTCTTTCTACATTTGGTAGGCATGAGGCTGTGTATATCTCAACTTCTTTCATACACTGTGAAAGACGAAATTGGAACTTATAACCCGTGAAAGACGGTATTAGGAGTTAGTTATTTCACTTTTTACTATTGTCTTTTCTCTTTTGATGTCGTTGCATTGCTTGATCATAAAGCTAGACGAACCAGGATCGAATATAACCGAGTGCACAAATTTTTTAGAACCGTAAAATAAAAACATATTTCGATTGACTGTGTGTATTTAAGATGCATTTAAGAAAAATTGATGTTTTTTTTTAAATTAACACTAAATAAAAAAATCTACTGAGATCGCGAGCACCCATGAAACCCCACTAGCTCCGTCCCAGAAGCTAGTATAGTTTAGTGCATGTACGTTTGTTTCTCCTATATTTTTTTTTTTGAAAGGTGAATTTCAACTTAGAAACGACCACCTTCGCGGACAGCGAAGGCCCCATCGTCACCCCGCCAGACTATGTTGTCTTAACCGGGTCCACGCTGATCTCAGGTGGTAACGGGTTTCCTCCGGAAACCGTACTGCCTCCACATAGGAATTTGTTTCTCCTATATAGGAATTTGTTTTACGGGGTAAATTTTTTTCATAGTTTTTTTCATCATTTGGAAACAAGAAACTTACTACAGTAACTAATGGTAATGATATTATTTACCAAAATAAAAATATATAAATTCCTTTTTTCTAAAAAAGTAGTTGCCATCATCTATGGTTACCTTGAAAGCTCCTCTTCATCTTTACACGTTTTTAGTTTTTTAAGGTTCTAAGATATTTAACCCTCTCTTGATAACCGAAATCTCACCATTCTTTATTCTCCCAATTGCCCCTTGACAACTACACCTTAAAATATAAACAAAGGGCCCCACTTGCAACATTTTCAAAGTTAAAATTTTCTATTCAACTTGTTGATTCATTCAGATCTGATCAAATGAGATGAGTTGACCCAATTCCTTTCTGGGTTCTTCTTATCATATATCGAATTGAAAAACCCTTCAACAAATTTTGATACAGTTGATCCAGTTGTGAGATACGAATCACTAGTTGTACTTTCTAAATATGGGTGTCCAAGAAAATGGGAGTGGTGATATGGGCATGTCCAGTGTACCTCTTGGATCTAAAAATAAGTACAGAAGAATGGATTCAGAGTATGACAATGATGATGATTTGGAAGTTGCACCGTACAAGCAGACACAGCAGGAAAGGAGTAATACTACAAGAAAATATGTGTTTGCTTGTGCTGTTTTTGCATCACTCAACAATGTTCTCCTTGGATATGGTACTTTTTTTTTATTAAGTTTTTATAAATTTTTTGATTGGTTAATGAAACCTTAAATCCAGGCCTAAAAAGTTTTTGTCACCGACACACAAAAATGTACAACTATTTTCAACACGTGTTACAACCATTTGACTGGATTTAAGGTTTAACACTTTAACTTTATGTGTTTTATAATCTATATTGGTTTTTATTTTTGAACATGATGTTGTTCGAAACTGTAAAGATTCATGTGATATACGTGTTTTGGTAGTTACAAGACATTGATCTTTAACTTTAACTTTAGACATGTTCGAAACTTTAACTTTAGATGTTGCATGACATTGATCTTTGTGAGTTACAAGACATAACTGACATAATGCCTAACTTTGCCGAATTTATAGGAGGACGTTAATGTGTTGGGATATACTTGTTACTAGTTGTTACAAGTATTTGATGCATGTTGTACATTGCATATTTGTATGGGTTTCTATTTGTGCCAATTGGGTAGGAATCTTCTTTATGTATGTGATTATTTATTCTTTGTTAGGCAATTTTTAAGGTAAGATTGAGAGTGGTTATGCTATTACATGTAAATTATGCATCAAAAAGTGTAAAATGTTGTTAGCTTTTTGTTATTGGTAATTTTAGAGCAGGAAATTGGAATGTTAAGGGTGCGTTTAGTTGGAGAAAAAAGAATCTTGTTTTCTATCTCTAGTTTTGTAAAATTTTGGAAGGAAAATTTATCTCCACAAACAACTTGAAAATATAAAAAATGCGTTTAGTTGATATTTTAGTTGATATTTGTATTTTTTATTTTGAAAAAGGGAAAGGGGAAAGAGAAGGTGTGTTGTGGGTTAAAAAGGAAAACAAGGAAAACAACTAAAATTTGTTTTGTAGTTTTCCTTGTTAAATTAGGAAATAGGGATTTTATGTTTTGCAAAATATTTTGTTGGAAATCGTTGATTTGAACGTGATCTCTTTTTTCCTTGTTTTCCACAAAACATTTTGTAGAAAACAAGGGTGTTTTCCCGCAACTAAACGCACCCTAAAAGTGTGTTTAGTTGGTGAAAAACATTTATTTATTTTTTAAATCACAGGAAAATAGAAAAACAGAAAACGTGTTTAGTCAAAAAAAAATTCAACAATTTTCCAAAAAGTGAAATTATCACTTTTCAAATTTTAACTAGGAAAATGAAAAACCCCAATCTAATATTTTCCACTTTCTTCTCTCTAATATAAAAAGACCGATTTCCACTCTGTCATTCAATTATCTCATTATAACCCTAAGAGTTTTACATAATGAAGATTTTTGGCTAAGCATAGTTTCACACGCTCACTTTCACATATATACGAGCGTACTCATCTTCACATGTACATTCACCGGAGGTCTTTATGGAAGGGGTCTCCCTACCTTCGGGTTTTTCCCGAGGTATGGGTATTATTTGTCTACATTCTACCTCCCCATATATATACCTTGCTCTGACAAGATTGGATATTGTTGTTGTCGAAGATTTTTGCCTAAACATGCTGCAATCAAAAAAGCTAAGCATTGTATGTCGTGTTTTTTTGTTTGTTGGTTTTTTTTCCCTAGTTTTAGAAAGCTTTCTTACCATAAAGAAAGAAATTTCAACATTGGACATTCATTCTGAGTATATTGAACCTGCAACGAAATGGTTTATAAATCTTGATAACCATAGCTACACGAAAGTGCCGAAGACCCGTTAGTAACTTAATCATTATCGATTTTACAGTATGACTTACATTGTGTCATTTTATAAGATGTTAAATAGGATGGCGACAAACGTAAACCATTTCTTACTTCCTTTTAGTTATGAATTGTAACTTCCTAGTGTAAATAACTCTGTTTATCGAAATCTTTCCAAAATCAAAGCCAAGACAACCTTAGGGTGCGTTTAGCTGGAGATTTTTTTAGTTTTGCAAAAATTTGGAGGGTCTTTTTATAAAAGAATTTCTATGTTAAGTTAGGAGCAAAGATTTTGTGTTTTGCGAAGAATATTTTGGCAACAAAGCGATTTAAACACGATTTCTGTTTCACAAAATATTTTGTTGTAAACATGTGTGTTTTCCGACTAAACGCAAACTCTCAAAAAAATTTAGCTTTGTGTCAAAGACACTTGGAATCAGTGCATGGTTCACAGCAAAACAACCGCCAAAAAATAAACATTAACCCTTTTTATGAAATGTGATTGATTTTAGCTGTAGTAAAATTAGTGAGATGCTAGTTTCAATTGATTGTAATGCTGATTCCCTGTAATACTTTCATATTTGCTGACAAATCACTAAAGAATTTTACAATATATGTCACTGATCAAATCAATTTTGGTCTTCAGATGTCGGTGTTATGAGTGGAGCAATCATATTCATTCAAGAAGATCTAAAAATCACAGAATTCCAAGAAGAAATCCTTGTCGGAATCTTGAGTGTCATTTCCTTATTAGGCAGTCTAGGTGGTGGCCGTGCCTCTGATGCCCTCGGCCGAAAATGGACAATGGGAATAGCTGCAATCATCTTCCAAATCGGTGCACTTATAATGACCTTAGCTCCATCCTTCCGAGTGCTTATGATCGGTCGCCTTTTAGCGGGGATCGGTATTGGCTTTGGTGTCATGATCGCCCCTGTTTACATTGCTGAGATATCACCAACGATTTCTCGAGGCTCATTCACTTCCTTCCCTGAAATCTTCATTAATATCGGGATTCTGTTGGGTTATGTCTCGAATTATGCGTTTTCGGGCTTTAATTCACATATAAACTGGCGAATAATGCTTGCAGTTGGGATCCTTCCTTCAGTATTTATAGCGTTTGCTTTGTTTATAATCCCAGAGTCTCCCAGATGGTTAGTGATGCAAAACCGAATCGACGAAGCAAGATCTGTTTTGTTGAAAACAATTGACATTGAAGCTGAGGTTGAAGAGAGACTATCGGAGATCCTCAAGGCGGCCGGGGCGGGAATTGGAGAGAATCAAGAGGAGAAAGCTGTTTGGAGAGAATTGTTAACTCCATCACCTTCACTAAGACGAATGCTAATCACTGGATTCGGTATCCAGTGTTTCCAACAGATTACCGGAATAGATGCGACCGTATACTACAGTCCTGAGATTCTTCAAACCGCAGGGATTGAAGACAAGTCAAGACTCTTGGCAGCGACAGTTGCTGTTGGAGTTGCTAAAACCGCATTCATTTTGGTTGCAATTTTACTTATAGACAAAGTTGGGAGAAAGCCCTTGCTATACGTGAGCACAATGGGAATGACCGTTTGTTTATGCTGTTTAGCAATCAGTCTTTCGTTGTTCAAAGGGACGTCTCTCGGGATTGCATTAGCGATTCTAGCGATATGTGGGAATGTATCCTTCTTTTCGATCGGAATCGGGCCAGTTTGTTGGGTTATAACGTCAGAGATATTTCCTTTACGGCTTCGAGCTCAAGCATCAGCCTTAGGTTCAGTAGGTAATAGAGTATGTAGTGGAGTGGTGGCAATGTCGTTTCTCTCGGTCTCTCGTGCAATTTCGATGGCAGGGACGTTTACCATTTTTACGGTGTTTGCTGCTTTGTCTGTTGGCTTTGTTTACAAGTTGGTTCCGGAGACAAAAGGGAAATCATTGGAGCAAATCGAATTAATGTTTCAGAAGGATCGGAACTGGCAAGATGAGGAAGTTGAGTTATCAGATACTCAACAGTTGGTGCAGCAGAAAAACGAGTCGGCGGGGGTTTAGAGGAACCATTGATGATGATTTTAGACATACTATATGTCGTAGCGACTTATACTACCGATAAGCTTATAGAAATTTGTAAATTGTTGTCCTTAATATTTTTTGTCCTGGAGATGGGTGTGACAATGTGTTATTAATGATGTATTATTGTCTTAAAAAAACATCGAGATGCAGTATACATCGAAACGTTCATGTAGAAGAATGGATTCTTGTTACTCTATATAGATAATTTTAACTTTATAATTTCGTTACTATGTAAGGTTGAAACATTTTTTTTTTTTTTTGGCTGCAAATGTGAATTATATTAATAACCAAACATTTGTACATCATAAGTCTATCAAACACTGGTTTGGACATGCCCAAAAACCCAACACAAAGCTAGAGAAACAATAACATCCGATATCTGATAGTCTTCAAACAACTCAGATACAATTGAAACTCTTATACACAGAACAATAACTGATCTGCTACTTCACAACAGCATCTGAATTCACCTTGAGTGCACCATACCATGTAACTACATTTCTACTACACCTCCCCACCAAGAACATTCAACCAACATCCACAATGATCAAGGTAGGAAAGGTGAGTAGCATGATTAGGAACTCATAACCCCTCCAGTCAAGAGCTCTACCAAGAGTTTTACATTTCCATCTCTTAAAAATGGCTTCAAACCCTTGGGAACACATACCTTTAGGGATGACTAACCAAACCTCCTTAGCAATGTATAACTAGGACCAAGCTCACTTTCCCTTCTCAAGAAAGAAACTCACTTTATGGTCTACAAACAATCCATAAACTGCACTATCCCAAACACCCTATAGTTACCTAACAAAGGCCTACTAAAGGAATGAAAAGGACAATACAGATATAGACTATTTATATCCCAAGGTACAGAGCCATCTTCTGAAGTGAACTTAACTCATTCAATTTTCAAAAGGTTAGAAAATTGAATGAAAGGTCAAAACCTTTTTTTTATATCAGCAGAATTAGCTTGAGCCTCATCTCTGCAAATCCAAGTTTAAGACACATGGATGATATACATCAATATTTTGAGTATACCATTTTGGCTATAACAGCAATTATGCCAAAGCCATCTCAGAAACAAATACTCCCTTGTACAGGAAACTACCTTATAGAGTTATGGTAGTATGGGCTAGCCATTGAAGATCAATCTAAACCATTCTGTTACCCCAAACTAGATCCACACAATAGAGAAGAGAGTCCCCAATGATTAGCATACCACCAAACTATTAGCCATCTGTACATACACTCTTGTCCCAAACACTCCTTACCAATCAATTAAACCTGCAGTTTTTATACCAGCTTCTATTCACTCTTCAATGCCTTTTCTAGTACTCCAACTTGCTTAATTGTTCAACTCTATGTTGTCCTTACCAGTTACTGTTCAACAAACATTTATCTGTGCGAAACCAGGGCCTAATTTCACTTGCTCAAACAGAGTCACATGTAACCATCTGTATCTGTAGATTTCTTGTTTCTTTGCTAGTGCACAAACTCCCGCTCGTCCAAATATACATATTATTTGCCGTTCAAAGAAAAGAAAAAAAAAAAAAAAAAAAAAAAAAAAAAAAACCCATTTCAGATGCATTTTGCTAGCTGAAACCATTCGGAATACTAGCTAATTGACCTTGGGTTAAATATTGATTTTGGCTATATCGAAAATAAGAGAAACAAACAGCCACATGAGCTGATCTCTAATGTGATTGAAACATATTCTATATTTTTGCTCATTACTTGACTGTGTAAATATGGTACATCTAGTGCGCAGAAGCCAAGTCAGTGACGAGCAAGAAAGCATTTTGGCTGGCAAACCAAAAACAGAGTTAAGCTTATCAAATTATTTGATCAATGGTTGTCACGTCATGCCACGCCACAATTTTCCCCTTTCACATCTTTTTTTACCTGCACACCCAAAACCTCCCTTATGGCTCAAGCCAAAACACCCATTTTGAAAACCCACCATTTTATTTTCTTTCCAATGTTTTAAACTGAAATTTTTATTCATTAAAAATAACATTAACAAATTACATAAAAGTACAAAAATTAAACAACTTTCAAAGTTTTAAAAGGGCTAAACTTTGAAATGAAACATTTTTTAAGGTTTAAAATAAATAAATAATAATAATAAAAAAATAAAAAATAAAAAAAAAAAGACAAAAAAAAAAAAAAAAAAAAAAAAAAAAAAAACAAACGCTCGTCATCTTCATATAGCTCCACAACCACACAATTTCACACACTAATACCGTTTTTATTTAAAAAAAATGGAAATGCAAGCACTCGCGTATGCCACAATTTTGGCTCAAGCCATAGCATTTGTCCCTCCTGGTACCGTGGCGGCGCCATAGTGCCTAGACACGTTGGATGGCGTCAGTCGAGTGCTATGGTACCCAATGCTTTTAAACATGTAGCTAGTAGCTAGAGAGACCCAATGCTTCCCAAATGCATATCCAATACTGAAACTGAACACGTAGTTGTTTTATTTCATTTAAAACACGTATAAGTGTCATAACTCATAACATAATCACAAACACTTGAAACCCGTTAAACCAAAAGCGGGTGTGTAAAACTTATATCCAAAAACCCCTTTTAACCCATACATCATAACTTATTTCGAAATTTCTATACACAAAGACATTAATGATAGACAT
The DNA here is from genome assembly GCA_030686995.1 of Artemisia argyi. NCBI lineage: Eukaryota > Viridiplantae > Streptophyta > Magnoliopsida > Asterales > Asteraceae > Artemisia > Artemisia argyi. Next base: position 158,435,957 of record CM060697.1, on the reverse strand, counting down.
GAAAAACGTTTGGACCCAAAAGATCTATTTCTACTACTAATCGTTTTGGGGCATTACAAGTTGATCATCAAGAGAGAGTGCAAGAGATGCTCATTCAAGCATTACCGTTTCCATCAAAATTTTCCCTCTTCTATCAACAAGCCCTGCTTCATTTACCTACATAAAAATCATAACATAGAACCGAAGTCATAAAGACTTAGTGGGTAAAGCGGAACTACTATTAACATAACATGAAACGTATAGAAACATAATTTAATCTTTATCCCGATATCTGATTAGGTCTTCTACTAAGCCACCCATTATCTAAAAGGGGTTCACTTCATTGTTATAACTTATAACTATAATGCTACCACTAAAGTCTTCTACAATTCAATCCATTTCTAATATGTGCTTTTTCTAACTTTCTAATCTAAATTTGTAATATGTGCATTGTTGCACATTCTTCTGATACCTAAACGAGTCCTTTTTCTAAACTAACCATTATTTACTTGGGTTAACTACCAATAACTTGCTACTAAGTAACCGATGTCTTATCGGGTTTTACCACTAAAACATTCTACTAACTAACCGATATTAATCGGCTACTTCAAGCATATCCAATATCTAATTGAAGAGCTATTAACTTATCGATGTCTAATCGATTTGCTACTAACTCGGAATTCCCTTCTATAGGCGGCAAATACTCATGTGCAGCCTTTGCCTTCATGCCTGAATGCATTCTCGGGTTTCAACGCTACATAGGATCACCTTATAAGCCTACTATGCTATAAGGCAAGATAACTAGTTCATATGTGCCTACTATGTACTGTAATTCTTTTATACATGCTTTATACAAGTGATAATCTAATCCGATCTCATATGAGCACTAAAAGCATCATTTTCTTTCTCTTATAATTATGATGCAACTAGGAGCACCCTTTATACTACTTCCTTTGCTATGATGCATACTATTAGCATCCTTTGTACTACTTCTTTTGCCATGATGCATATTATTAGCATCCTTCATAATCAGTTACAACTACCATTCATTCTATGAGCATCCTTATCACTTACTATCATTCTTTGCTAAACATACTATACTAAATATGTTATATCCGTTACTCACCTTTCGAGTTCAAGCTAACGTGCCCCTTGCGTGCCTTGAACACCTAAATACGTAACATACATACATGCACTTTTAAGTATCACTAAAATTAACTATTAATAGGGTATGTTTGGCGCAATGGGTTGGGATTGGGGTGGGGTCGGGGCTTATATTAGAATCCGAAAGCTGAAGCTTATATTTTTATAAAGTTGTTTGACGAATTAGTTGGAGCTGAAGCCTATTAATGTAAAATCACATAAAAATACATCAAATTAAATTCACATATATTTTCAGCTTTTACGTGATAATTCATTATATTTTGAAAGGTATAATAATTTAACTACCTATAAGCACCTATAAGCCCTTTTTCTATGGGCTTAGGCTTATTGAGGCTTATGGCTTATGGCTTATGGTATAAACCATAAACCAGTGATACAAACAAGACTTATTTTATAAGCCAAATTGTTTTAAAAGCTCAAGCCCCTAAGCCCCGATAAGCCAATTGCCAACATAGCCATAAAACATCACTTACCCATTCCATAATTTCTAACAATTTCTTTTTATCAATCAACTTTCATAAAATTAGCATCTAATAACATAAAACATCATAAATAGCTCTAAAGTTGTCATTATACTTGACCAACATAAAATTCCCAATTCATCTTACATGAACAATCAACTAGATTAAATAATTTAATCACAAACTAGTTGACACTTTAACTTCTTTCTGCTTCACATAATTACTCCAAAGCCTTCTTGTTGATTATCCCCTTTTTATTCTTGATAATATCATACTATATTATAATGGAATAAGACCTTCTATTAGAATACTTAAAATTAAGCTTTACAAGTTAATAAGCTTAAAGTACAAGTGATTCAAACACAAATGCTACTTATAGAAATTCCCCTCATATTTAATTCCAGCATACAATTAATATTAACGTTAAATACAATAAATAAATTATTATATACATTAAATACAATTAATTAACTGGTCAATAAATACAATTAATGCACTTATTAAAACACCCCTTACATAAGAAATACAAATTATCAAGCATATTGTACAACCAACTTAAACACAATTCCTGCATTAAACGTCACTAATACAAATAATAAAGCATATTATACAAATATTCAAGCCCAAACGGGCAATGGGCTCGAGCCCGAACGAGCACGGGTCAAACGGGTTCGAGCCCGAACGGACACGAGCCAACAGGCTCGAGCCCGAATGGACACGAGCTAAACGAAAATTTTGATATCCGTAAATTTATTGTCAAAAAGAACATAGTAAACTAAAATGTGTTCACATATTGTACAAACCAAACAAACTACTAAAATAATAATAATAATAATAATAATAATAATAATAATAATAATAATAATAATAATAACTAAGCAAAATTTCATCAAACTTTTGCCATAAAAAACTAATCAGTAAAACTATTGCCAAAAAACGTACAAATAAAATAAATTATTAGCCAAAAAAATTAAATACAGGATGCCCGCAGCTGCATCGCGCGGGGACCCTGCTAGTATGATTAATTGTCTAACTCCCTAAAAAAATCACCTTAAAACATGTATTTTATCTTTTCATAAGTCCCAAAGGGCACAATGGTCATTTCTCATTTATTCTTCACTTTTTCACAATCTTTTTCCTGATAAAACAAAACCCCAAGTGGGGACTTTTTCATTTCAAAAAAATTAAATCATTCCTTAAAAAGTAATAATTAAATTATAATTATTCTTTTAAAAATATATGTTTAATTTAAAAAACCTAAAATTTTCCTTATTTGGCTAAAGTTTTGTTAATTTTCGTTTTTATGAGAAAAAAGAGTTAAAAAACACATGTGTCAAATATATAAAAAAATGAAACTTTGATAAGGTGGGGTTAAACAAAAACAAGTTAAGGGTTAAAACTGAAAACAATGCATCTTCTTCATACCCTTATTCTTCATTCTTCCACAAATCTTTATAAATAAATAAAACGCGCGCGCACACACACACACACCGCCCACACCCAAAACTAACCTCACGGCGAACAAAGAAAAAAAAATCAACTTCCTATACACGATTAATTAAAGGTATCTTTTTCAATCAATCAATGCATTCAAGTTTAATTTATCATAAGTATAATTGATCTATGTATTGATTTATTTTTTAGTTAAATAATTATGTTGAAATCTTTTAGATATGTTGTTCATCATTTGAGTATCTATTTATAGAAATCACTGTTTAATGGTATATGCAGATGTCTCCATAGACACACAATGGTTTTACACGCGCTTTGATTAAACAAGAAACCAGGTACAATACGGAGTTTATTAAAAAAAGAGATTATTATAGGCTTGCCCTGTTTTCTCCGCTGATGCACTCATATTACCCACCCGGATCAACACCTGCAGATGTGTTTCTTTTCCAGTTTTGTTGCCATGATTGACAAAGCAACATGTTATCTGGTACAATGTTATTCAACTGTGTGGTTTATGTCTTCAAATTTAGTATTATGGGGGTGTTTGGGATTACTTATTTGATACCGCTTATTCGCTAAACACTTATGGAAAAACTACTTGCCTATTTTTAAGTTTATTTCTACTCTTGGGTAAGTGGATGCGCACTTGAAAATGTTTTTCTAAGTAGTTATACCCAGACACTCAAAAACTACTTATTTTCTTAAACTAACAAGTAGATAAGCACTTACCTAAGATATGCCATATTTGATCATTTGTGTTGTTATAAGAGGCCCAACGACCTATACACATAACCTTGGTGTAAATATGCGTATTTTTTTTTAATATATCAGAACATGTAAACCTTTTTAATATGGGGTGTGTGATTGTTTTAGAGGTGGTAATGGATGGGGTAGTTGGGTTAGACAATGAGTCAAAAAGGTTAACTTTCTTAATACGTGGAAACAATAGTATAGTTTAACATAAAAGTGTTTGCGTATTTTTTTTAATATACTCCTTCTTTGGATGATGTTTTTAAGTATTTGAAAAATTGTTAAGGTGATACTTGACCCGTTTTCCCATTTGAAAAATAGGTGAGTTGGTTGTTGGAATTTGGATAACCAGTCAAAATACATTCTAATATGGGTCAAAAGTAAATACGTTTTTTCAATTTATAGACTTTATGAAAAGATTTTATACATATACTTATAATAAAAACTATTTTGTAAAACCAACTTATGTGTCTGAAACTATTTGGGTGCTGTTTTGGTAACGGGTCAAAGTAGGTAACTATGTAATATGAGTTCAAAGGCATCGGAAATCAGTTTTCAATATGTCAACCGGTCAAACTCAAAGAGTTATGGTTAGGCAATTAAAACTTGTCCTTTAAGAAATTCTAGAGAAGATTGATTACAGATCATTGTGGTCCAGTTTTGGTGGTCATTGGTAACATGAGAAGCTGTGCTTACCTATGCTCTCACAAGAGATCTTCAAAATCTTTGAGGTATTTCACATTATTACCATAATAAATTGATTTATTGAACATATTTTTTTTTGTGCAAAGGTAAATTTATATTAACATCAACCAAATGTACAATATAAGTATCATATTGTCATATTGGACAAGCCCAATAACAGATTACAACAATGAAACATCAACCTATATCAGATAAAGCTAAACAAAAACTATCTCTGATGAAACCTCACTTTTGTCAAAACAGATAATTCACTTCATAAGCTGTTCCACCATTGAAGCAGCTTTTATATTTATTTCAGACACTTTAAGAACTAAAAAGATATAGCAGACTTTCTAACCATTACCAATCTATCTGGTTTTTGTATGAATGGGTAGAGTCAGGTTTTCTTTCATCTTTAGTAGGTCAAATAGAAGCTGCATTTATTATATCCTCTTATCAACAAGTTTTTTTCATTTTCAAAGATAATGTGATACTGTGATGGCATTTTGTCGAATCATGTGGTAAGTTAATGTAACCAAATACTCTAAATATTGGTTGTTTTAGATATTGGAAAAGAAAGTAGATACTTTAACAAAGGATGTGGAGGTTGAGACAAAAAAAGATGTTATGCGTGTTGCCAAGGCACAAGACATAAAGTTCATGTGAACACCTCTCTGACACTTCAAGCCATGTATAGTGTATTATCTATTTTTGCTATTAGGTATTTGGATTGAGGGTCTAGGCATAAGGGAACGGGAATAGGGATGAGAGAATGTCTTTGATTTAGAAATTGTTTTTGGTGTCTAATAGATACTTTATATTCAGATATAGAGGTATAGAATAAATTGGAGATAGAACTGGCAAAACAGTGTATAAAGCCATCAACGTAGAGACATCTGAACTTGATGGTTATTTCTGTCTAAGGAACCTTTATGGATGTTGATACTTGATAGAATATGATAAGTGTGGATTGTTGACCCAATGAGAGTGCTATTGGCGAATTTTGATGGTTGGTTTACTTACCGAACCATATTCGGAAAAAAGGGGTTCTTCATAATAGATATAGGAACCTACAATATAAAACAATGTACCATTCGAAATCTTTTAGCACAAACGAATACTTAAGGTGGCAAATAGGGCGTCTCAGGAAGATTGGGTAATGGGTCAAAACAAGTTAATGTCTAAGTACGAGCCAATATAGGTTGGGTTCACATTTTAGTGATAATTTTCATAGGACTTTGCCACTAGGCCACCCAGTTTTAACATTTTACTTAACACATAGGTTTATAATGATAGGAATTACTCGATAAGCTGCAAATTTATGTTGTGTCATTGAAAGGGCAAGTTATGGAGAGAGTCAACCATTTTTTAAATGCACAGTTAAAAGTGAAGCTTCTGATGTTGAACAATTAGCTGATAAGTTGCAAATTGGTCCCAAATTCTACTTGATTGGATTATCAGTAGGTGCATATGTTGTTTGGAGTTGCCTCAGATACATACCACACATGCATGATTGACTAATCTCCGGCATCATCTTTGTCCTTGGTATTTGCTTTTCATAGATTGAGAATTTTGATTTGTGATTAAAGTTACAAAGGAAGTCGTTAACTTTTCAAGGACATATCCGGTGACTTAAGCACATTCAAGATAATCATGCAAACAATTCTCGCTCCAGGAAATGCCTTGAACCAGGGGACATTACATGGTTGATTATTACTTGACTTATTGAGAAAATCATATGGTTTGACCGATTTATAACTGTAAAAACTAATAAATTCATTGATAATAATTAGGTACCGGAAAAGTTTGTGGTTATATAAAACTTCACCGTTTAATGTACTTATAATTTTTCTTACTCTACAATATAGTTTTTTTAGACCGATGATTCCCGGTATTAAGTCCGTGAACGTGTTCTTTAACCAAGGCAGGTTCGTTCATATGATCTTCGCTTTTTATTTATTTATTTATTATTATTTTTTTATTTTGCTTCTCATTCCACAAGAATATCTTTAAACACACTCTTAAGTTCCTGTCTATGAGCAACTTAAACTAAATAGTTCTAAGCATTTAGAAACAAAAAGGTAATATTTGGTGTAGAGTTTCGGTTGAAGGTAAAAAGGTAATTTTAGGTTAGATATGAAGGCAAAAAGGTAATTTTGGTTATACAACATATTTTTGGTCGACAATTCCTAAATGCATATTGATCTTTATGTGGTAATTACAAGATTGTAGCTGTAGTTTTCTATCACTAATAGAAATTGAATTTCATATTTGATCTTATATTTTGTTAGATTTTTTAATGGTGATGAGGTTAGGGTCTCATTATTTTGTTGTAGGTTTGTGATCCATATGGTTGTAGGCTAGGGACTGATTATTTTGTTTAGTGTTTAGCATGCGGTTATGTATGTTTATATGAAATTTCACTAATTATAAACTGAATTTCTCGGAGTTAAAATGTTAAATTTCTATTTTTGTTGCTAGATGAAGTTTGCTACATTATTATGGTTATGTTAAGGTATGCTCCAACTGTGATGTTCTTTTAGACTAGTAAGTTGAAATTGACCGAAAGTGTACTTAATTAACACTAATTACTTGAACACCAAATAGGAGCAGAGAAAAACTTTAATTACCAAACTAGCCATTTTTTACTTTAACTACCAAGCTAGGATGTAAAAAAGTATAATTACAGACAGATCATTTGTCAAACTAAGCTATTATTTAATGGAAAGTTCCCTTTTTATTTGTGATAATCTTGATCCACTTTTCATGAACTGATTTATACATGTTTTTTAATTAGATTGCAAAATGGTTCATCAATGCACGGGTGCGCCTACGGAAACCGATGATTGAATATATGTACAAAGAAGAATCTTATGATTTGATTGTCGTGTGTGGCGATTTGAAACAGATCAGCAAGCTTTAAATGTCGGCCAACCGCTGAAGATGAGGATGTCATTGATGTTATTGCAACAGAATGGCTAAAGACTCATGCACCTGATGACACAACTCTTGCGCAATGCTTAAAGGTAAAACAGTTGATACAACCACAGTTTCTTGAAAGTTAATGAAAAAATTCAAGCTCTTTGAGACTGTTTGCAGTTAATAATGAATAGAAACAACTAATAGAAAAAAATGGTGACATGATGATTTGTTAACATCCTCATACTATTATTTGTAGTTAGCAGGAACAAATAAATAAATAAATATTGTAAGGGGTCATGCATGTAATATTGTTTTGCAAGACGGATAATGTGTCCCACCATCTTGAGCATTGCCTGTTGAAGATGGAAAACCATTCATCAATGAACCAATCAGAGATGTTTTCGAGGTGCCATTTTTCCTCAATATTAGTATAAATGAATACTTTGTGTATGTATCCTCATAACTTCTTCAAATCATCATTTTGAATCATAGTATGTAAATACTGTTATTTATTTATTTAATTATTAATAGAAATACGCAACCTAAATGGTGCTGAATGTTGGGTTTGTACTATTGGCCATTCTTTGTGTTATTATGCTTTATACGGCTATGAAACGATTACTTAAAATAAAGTCTTCTTAATTTGTAGCTGATGTGTCTTAAGAATTGGGACAGCTGGCCTCTGAAATTTCTCCAAGGTAAGTTGTTGTTTATGCGCTCCCTACTTCATTTATCATGTAAATGATGATGTGATATCAAATAACCAGAAATTACTTAACTAACGATAGGTTGTATGTTTTTTATACAAGAGATGACTGATAACATGACTTTAGTGGGGGTAATGATAGGAGCAGTTGGTGGGTGGATAAATTATGCATACGGGCGTAAAAGAGCCACTCTTCTTGCAAAGTGTTTTTTTTTTTTTTTTTTTTTTTTTTTTTTAATGAGTCCTTAGTCATGGGTGGTAGGCTGGTAGCATCTGTTACTGCTTCGATATATATTGCAAGAGCAACCCCATCTCATATACGACATTGTATATCTTTAGTTGGTTGGAAAGGCATTTGTAGTGAGGGTCAATTCTTATGAAAATTTCAAAATGAATTATAAAAGTTGTCATGTGTGACACATTCATTCTTTGCTTTTGAGTTTATTAATTTTCATTTTAATGACTGGGTATGATGGTTGTCCAATTTTGGATGAATCCGAAACTTCACTTTCTAACTTCTCTTTGTTTACAATCGGGAAATGTGATGGTATCCAAAGAGACACCATAAGAAAGGTGCGAGGGAAGGTAAAAACAAAAAGTTTCCTAATTGTCATGGTTTAATAGTTTGTCTATCATGCTTCTGATGTGAATATAGAAAAGATTTAGGAAGTCTAGATATTTTTTCCAAGGTACATATATAATTGTTCAAATAAATATGCTAAAATAGAAGGCAAGATATTGTTGATGGAACAGTTCTTTAGTATGACAATTGAGATCCATTTGAGTATTTGATAAGTTTGTTATAATCTAATTTTATCGTTCAAAGTTTCAAACCATTTGACCCGTTAGAGATATAAATATCCAAATTTACCCGTTCAAAGTTAGCTACCATTAACCCACTCTATTTCCATGGGTTTTCTGCATTCTACCTAAAATGACGCCTCTTATGTGTTTTAAGTAAGCTTTTCATTTGATTCATATGTTCCGTTAATTGGTAGAATATTTCGGAAGATCCATAATACGCAATGGTTTTGAGGGTGAGGGTATAGTAGTCTTTTGGTGTACTTTAAGTTTGTATTTTTGTGCGAAGTTGCCTACTCTCTCATTAATGACAAAAAAAAATAAATAAAAAAAATAAATAAAAATAAATTATGGAAAAGTAATATGCACATGCAAGGTGTAATTCTAAATTATACCCAAGAAATACACAAACGTTTTAATACTTCATATATTATTCTTCATATGTTTTAATACTTTATTATACTATATGTTTTAAATCATACATACACGATTCAAGTCAGGTGGCATTAAGTTTATTCAAGTCTAAGTAAAAAAATCAACATATTGTTTTATTTCATATATATATATATATATATATATATATATATATATATATATATATATATATATATATATATATATATATATACATTAATCAAAAATTAAAAAAAAAAAAAAAAAAAAAAAAACTCATGCGTTCACGGGTAATATAACTACATATAGTCTAGCCCTCTTATTTGTATAATACAAAATTAACAAACCTTAAATAAATCAAAACAAAGCTTAAATTATTTATTATTTAATAAATAAAAATACATTATTAAAAAAATTAGAAAAAACCCCGTGTATGCACGGGCATTATAACTAGTTAGTCAGTATGGCAAAACTAATTATAAGACAAATCATATCTTGTTAATATCCTTTGCATCTTAAATCCCATCTAGTAACGTAGATAACCTTAATTATATTTATATCGCATTACCATTTATCGCATTTAACTAATCAATATATCCTTATATCTTTTCTAAATTTTTGGGGTGTTACACTCTTTATGACCGTTGACAGAACTAGAATTTAAAATGACCAGATGTATTTACGAAAACCAGATAAGATTATAAACGCATATTTTCAGACCAGGTGCATGTCCCAAAAGTTGAGTTTTTTAAACAATTAACACTATGCCGTAAATATTCAAGAGTGTTCCGAAACCTCGAGGACCCACCGTAACTCAATCACTATCTGTTCATATTGACCTGTAGGATGTTGTTAACATCAAAATGATTATTGTTGTGTCTTGTGGCATGGAACCAAAGATTTGGAGGTGAAATAGAATCAAACTATTAGGTGGCATTTGGTTCGTGGATTTGAAATTTCTAAATTTCAAATTCTAGGGATTTCAATTTTTGATAATTTAAAATGCCTTCATGTATTTCGTTGACAAAAAATTATAGTGTTTTAAAATATGTCATAATGTTTATTATAGCAATTTTTTTAGAAGGTCGTTGATTTAATTTGATTCTTAAAAAAATAATAATACAAAATAATTAAATAAATAAAAAAGTCTCACGACAAAACTAGATTAGTGATTTATGATTTTGTAGCAGTAGCGATGTAGCAGGGTAATGAAGGCGACTTGAACAAAACAGTGGAAGAAGTGTTAATGTATGACTAAAATGTGATCAAGCTGTGTAGGTCATTTGCACTTAGATACGCTAAGCAGTTATTCCAAATTTAACCGAACAAAGAGGATCCTTATTTTCTTCCACGGTGACAAGGCTTTTGGTTCCTAAGATGAGGTCATTATGGAAGAAAATAAGGATCTTCTTTGTTTTGGTAAACATGAATTCACTGCTTTGAGTATCTAGGCACAAATGACCTGTACACCTCGATCCCCTATGAATCATACATTTCCAGTTCTCTAGACAGTTTGTTCAGACCACATTCTCCAAAGATCCCAAGTGGGGATGGCTCTGGTGATTTGAGATTTTGGTGTCACAAAAACCAAGTGGCATAAAATATAACCATGTTTTGCAGTCACTACGATAGTTGAGCCCAAAAGTTTTCAACATATGTCTTGGTTGCAACACAGGTGCATGTTTTATTTTCAAGTGTAATAATTACATTATCCAAAATTAGTCTAAAGTAATACAGTTTATGCATATTTGATGACATCAAATAAGTACATATTATTGGTATCATTATACTATTTTATTAACTTGTTTTATATTATTCTACATGAGAATTGATACTTGATCGTTTACTTTTGTAATTCTCAGTTATAAACAAGTGTTTGGTGAAAGTTAGCTATTTTGGACATGAAATGGAGCAAAATGAATCAAGTTGGAAAAATCTACTGAACTGAAAGAAGATACGCCGTATCATTCTAGACAGATATGACGTACGACAATACTTAGAAGAATTTGAAGACTATTTCCTGACTTTGAAGAATGCGCCGCATATGAAACTGATATGTGGGAATTGCACCCTCGCAACAGGTTTTACCCCTCAAGGGATCTTGAGAAGCTTACAACCCCCACCAGGCAGTGTACCTGATCGTTGTAGTATAGTATAGTGACAAGTACCGGGGGATTGATCGTTCAACTCAGGAAAAGTGTCACTAGGATTAGAAAGCCTACTAAACTAGGTCTAGAGGTGAGGGATGATTCTTTTTGTATTTTTATATTTTTATGAAAGCAAGTAAAAATCTCGGGTTTTGAAGGAGTGGGCGGAATTAGTTGCTAGCCAACTAACCCAATTAATCTAAAGATGCAATCAAAATAAAATAAAAGAAATGAAAATAAAACTATTATACTAATGTGGCGGAAACAATATTGAGGAAAGTTGTGTTTACTTAGACTTCATTACTCCCTAGATATCTTTTACAGGTTGATAGCATGTTACAATTGCATGGATGACAGGTCATATTCCTTAATACTAGTCGTAGGGTCGTGTACAATATTCCCTAACTCTATAGGATCCTACTTCACTCCTATGTCGAGCCGTTAGAAGCTCCTAACATGGGATCATTAGAATTCTCTTACGCATTAAATACAACCAAAAATCGTAGTACACCTCTGATCATGTTTCTTAAGACGTTCAAGCAAGTTACCAATGGAAGTCTGCCAGTTTTCTTAAGCCTAACATCGAATACAATCATCCGTAACAATTATAAACAAACAATCAACCCATAATTAACATCTAGGTTTCACTACATCTAAGCAAACACAAGAAAAATCTAGCCTAGCATGTTAAAGAGAAGAAAAGCGTAAGATATAATCACACAACACATAGACATATTGAATGATTTGAATGAATACTTATCTTCAATTGAACATGAAAGAATCAAGGGTTTGGAACCCTTGAAAAACTGATAAAATTCGGACTAGGGTTTTTTCCCTCAAAGTTGCACACTAATGAATGAAATTTGGAAAACTATATATAGATTATACATCGTGACGGCGTCATGTGTTAGATCGTGACGCCGTCAACTCGCCGCCATGATAAAATTGTATTGCCTAGATCTATTGGTGACGCCGTCATGTAGGAATTTACTCTGGGCCGTCACGTGTAGTTGGACCCTGACGGCCTTGGTGACGCCGTTAGGTCCTAAGCTTAAAAACTCTCTGGATCGTCACGTGTATTTTCCACTTCCACCTCTTTTGTAACTCTTGACGCCGTCATGTGTAACATCTTGACGCCGTCAGGGACTATTCCAGCAAGGAAATTTGAGACTTTGGCATTTTCTTCACTTTTATGCTCCAAAAACGTCCAAAATGCTTCCTTTTCTAGATTCTTCCTCAAAAGTACATAAAATAACAAAAGGAATGATTTAGGGCAATAATTGATCAAATAATCTCGAATTCGGGCTTAAATAACCCCTTAAAAGCGGTACACTTTTCGCCTCATCAAATACCCTTACACTTGAGATTTGCTTGTCCTCAAGCAAATGCGCATTTATTCTAATCAAAATACAAGTTAGGGGTCATTTAACACTAATATAAAAGTAATTACAACAAATAATCGTTCCACTTAAAACCAAAGACAAACACGGATGTTGATGAGTGTCTAAATACTCATCATTTTATACCAATCTGAGCTGCCAAAACATACAAAAACACTCAAATATGTATCAAAATACTTAAAATATCTTAAATGTGTGTTTTATATGTTTCAAATGCAAAAAATGCAAAAACAGATGAAAAACATACAAAGTTTGCATAATTGGCAGTTTCAGTCCCTCAAGTTTCATAAATTTGCAAAACTAGTCCCTGGTTATTCTAAAAACATGAAAAAGTCACCAAAGGTCCTTTTTAATCATAAAGTTACATATTTAGTCCTTTGGTGCAAAGTTTCATAAAATTACAAGTTTAGTCCCTCAACTTTGGAAATTGACATAAATGGTCCCTGGGATGTAAAAACTTTGAGAAATTCAATTTTGGTCCTTGTACTAATAATCTTTTGCAGGAATGGTCCTTGGTGTGAAGTTTGGTGGAATTACATAACCAGTCCCTGAAGTTTGGTGAATTGGCAAAAATAGTCCCCGGATATTTAAAAAATGAAATATATCAAAAATACCCGTGTACTATTCAATTATGGCAAAATAGGTCCTTATGATTACATATGGGAATTTACAATTTCAGTCCCTATAATTTTCCTAAATTACAAAATTGGTCCCTATGTTACTAAAATCCAAACCGAACCCTTGATTTATTATTACCCAATCCAAACACTAAATAAGCCCACCCTTTACCCTTTTCTAATCCTAAGCCCATCACAAAACCTTCCAGCCCAGTCCACCCTTAATATAAAAATGGGTCAATGCCCCCGTTTGACCAAACCATCCAGTCACCCTTCCCTCCCAAACCATACCACCACCACTGCTCCACCATACCACCATCCACCTGTCCACAACTTGCTCCCCACTCATTCCACCTCACCCTCCACCTCACACATGCTCCCAAAACCCTTTAATTGCCTCAAAACCTTCACCACGCAATCCACAGTTGTCCCTTTGACTTTTGGCGCCAAAAAGCTTTTTAAACGGCCATGATCAATCAGACTAAATCAATGGCTAAAGATTAATGGGAAATGTCAAGGTGGGTCCCACAAGCTCAAAAAAATCTCTACAAATGGAAGAGGAAGCAGAAAAGATGGAGTATTAGTTTAGCTTTAGTGAATTGTAATCGTAGGTAGTGAAAACTTCTATTTTAGTTGTAATTTCCATTTCAAACACTTGTACTCAGTTATGTTAGTGTAATTGAATCTTTATTTAACCATGAATTACTGTCTTGTTCATCAGATTAATATTTGGCATTTTTGAGTAAAATCGACAAATTTACTTAATCATTGTTATAGGTTGTTGTTTATGATCATTTCAGTCTTATGTAACTCAATCTTAAGTTTTTAAAAGTTATAAAAGCTTATTAAGTAGTATCACCCAGTATTTCATAATTGCAAAAAAAAAAAAAAAAAAATTAGATATAATTAAGTCATAAATAAAAATTCAGTGTTATGGTGAAAAAATCATGGAGCGGGGTGGCTTATTGATGGCCCTGGGTTAGAGGATTTATGGGAATCCAATAGGAAGTGATTCTTGTTCCTGGTTCATCAGTCTAAGGCTTGGACTTCAAGTAAGATTTTGTACTCACTTTTTCTCACATTAGGTACTTAAATTAATTTGTGTAATTGGCTGTTTATTTGTGCTCATCTGAGTTGGTTTTAGCTTATTAAACAGTGATTAGTTAAGTTGGTGGATTAAAGTGGTAATTAGCTGCATAACTCATCAAAACAGCCCACATAAGGAGTGTTTGGATTTACATGTTTTACTGTATCATTGTGATTTTCATAAGTTAAAATTTAGTCAGTCATCATTCTTAGCAGTAAACTAGTATAGTTATAACATAAAAATAGTAGGTCATTACTTAAAAAGTCAAAATCCATTTCCTAATTCCTTGACAGTTAACTGTCAAGGATTTAAGGTCCATAGACCCTCACTTTAGCTTATAAATTATAGCTCTAGCTTAATTTAGGATTATATTAGCATAATTCAACTTATTGAATCAGTAGTGAGTGTTAGAAATCCATAATAGTCAAACTAGTTAAGTATTATAAAAAGTCAAAATTTTCAATCTCATATTTTCTCAAATATTGGGTGAATTTTGTAGATTTGTGTATTAGGTTTGAGGTTCTGAAAATCATTGGGATCATAGTCTACCAGTTCATCTTCAGTATCCCACATAGCTTGTATTTTTAAGATTTTTTTTCCTGGGCCCCACTCACCCTCAAACTCACTTGCAGGGAAGACTTCTTCCCCTGCACCAGATACACAGTCCCATCACCACCACTTTGGTGGTGATTTGTGACCACCTCAGTGGGCCCCATTAACCATACTTTGTACCATTGAACCCCCTCCTAGTAGACTCTTAGGATTGACCAATAGTTTGACCTAGAACCCTGTGGACCCCACTTAATTAAGCTACAAAAATCTGTCCCAGTTTCTGAGTTTATACAAGTGTCCAAGTGCTTATTGAGTGCTTTTTAGCTTATTCCACCAGCTTATCTGATCAAATCATACTCATACATGTTCAACTAACTCAGAAGAACAAACTTCTACCATTATGGGTCCCACACAAGCTCAGTAGAGCTTATTTGCTTGTTTGGTCAACTGTGGTCAACTGCCTAGGTTAGTAGCTTATAACTAGCTTATTATTAAGCTATAAAATAGTTGTTTTTATTAAAGTTGTTTATTTTTAAGTATAATATAGTTTTGTAAAAGAAAAATCCAGAAAAGACAACATAAAAATAAGTGATAGTTTCTATTTAATTTAATTTAATTTAATTTTAATTTTAATTTTTAGATTTTTATTAAGTAATTTGTGTTTTTATATTTTTAATAATTTCCTTTTAGGTTAAAGTATTTTTAATAATTTTCTCAGATTTTAATTTTGTAATTTGGTATTTATTAGAATTAAAAATAGTTTTATTAGTAATTAATTAATAATTAAGTTATAAATAGCATAATTAATTTTTATAAGGTAACACCTACTTTTTACATTTTTCCTAGATTTTATAAGTTATAAAATAGTTTTATAAATTTTTTTTATAATTTTCTAAGTTTATTTAGTATTATTTGTAATTTAAAATAGTTTAATTAGTATAAATAATATAAATAGTTTTTAATTAATAGAAAATCTATAAAAAGACAAAAAATTTTATTTTTATTTTTTATACTTTCTTCAAGTTCATTTTTAAGTTTAGAAATTATTTTTGTAAGTTTTTAGTTTAATTTGTAGTGTTTATTATTTTTAGTTTGATTTAAATTAGTTTTAATTAAATAGTTAACTAGTTTTTAATTAAATAATTAATAATAAATAATAAAATAATCTAAAAAATAGTTTTCTTTTTAATTAAATTTTATTTTAAGTTTAAGTTTATAGAATTTTCATTTTTAACCCTTGTAGTTTATTTTTCTTAAAACTCACATTTTTCTCAGCACGCAGTCGCGTCTGATTTTAATTTGGTGTACGTTTATACGTATTAGATATTTAGGTTTCACGTAATCGTTAAGATAGTTTATTTAAGTCATTTTAAGTTATAAAAACCCTAGGTAATCACACACACACACACACACTTTATACCCTTTCCTGTTCACATTCACTCGATCACAAATTCGTTTATAATAAAACATCGCACACCTCGTTGGGACATTACGACCCGGGGAAAACACTGTATTTCACGGAAGCATTTGCCTCAGCTGTTTGACTATTATACTTGACCATTCACAAGTGGTTGACCAATAATTATCTGACCATTTGAGGCGAATCAAAATTTGGCGCCGCTGCCGGGGAGGTTGTGCGCTTATTCTAAACGATTTTGCGTATTAGTGAACCTGAATACACATCTTTTGTATATTTACCATCCTTGTCCATATTTTCATCAAAAACAAAAATCCAAAAATATTTTCTTTCTTATTTTTATAATATATTTATCTAAAAACCACAAAAATATCCATCTTTTCCCTCTTACCCTTTTTGATTCTTTAGCTCTTTACCCTCTATCCATCTAATTCTAACTTCTATATTCTTATGGCATCTATCGAACCCGAATTCTTATTCGCGCTTGAAAAACTTCAAACCTTGTCCAAGATGTCTAGAATTCGTGTTGATTATGATGGACCATCGATTCATATTCCCTCTCCAGTGAGGGAAATGGAACGAGAAACCGGGGTGAAAAAGGACCCTGTACTTTCCTCTGACTATGGAAGTGCTAAATACGTCCAACCTACGGTTGTCCAAGAATCTAAGCTCACAATTGATCCTAACCTTTCACGGTTTACGGTTAAAAGTTTGTCAAGCAAACGTACAGAGCTTAGGGCAGTGACTGAAAAGAACGATTTGCCTAATCTTCACATTTATCAAAAACAAAAACCAGAGACCATAACGGAAGTGGTGGAAATTCCTAGCTCTCAGAGCACACCACTTGTCCCACCTCCAGATTTTGTTCCTTGTGTCGGTTGTGGTGAGCCGCTTTTCGGTTTTCCATGTCGTTGGTGTACATGTGAACAATGTGGTAATGATATTCAAGACGGGAGTTGTTTGTTTTGTGGATCGAGTAATTCATTTGCTTATGATCCTAATCAAAACTCATTGAACGACTCCTCAAAATTTTCCAACTACCCATCACATTCATACAAGCAAGAATCATATTATCCAAATATCAATGATTCATATCAAAATACACCAAGCCAGACTCAACAGTTTTACTGTTGTGAGTACTGTGGAGGTCCACACTTTAGCTCTGATTGTCAAACAAGGAATCCATTTCCTTGTAACAATTACGACTATTCGTTTCAAGACCCACCTCCACAGTGCCAAATGATTCAAGCAACTCCTCAAAACCAGCAAGACCCTTGTCTAGAGGTTCTTGAAAAACTTAAAGACATTAAGGAGGAGTTGGCTAATATGTCGTCTCACAAAGCACCAAGTTCTTCTTGTGTATATTGTGGGGGTCCTCATAATGATGATCAATGTCAACCTTCCAGTTTTGACACATCCACACCCCCACAGTCTCCACTCACTCAATATTCTCGTGATAAATCTATCACGGAATTACTTGCTGAAAAACATGCTGCTATAGACGAAAGAAGCATGGAAGAATTACTAGTCTTAGAACAAGCAGCTATAACGCGTACCAAATTTCAAAATGCTGTTTTTCTCGATGAGGATGATGAAAGTGATGATACCTCATCAAGTTCATCAGTTGAGACTCCTTCCATGGAAATACAGGGAGAAAAGAATATAATTGAATCACCAGCAGTAGAAATAATGGAACTTGTAGACTCCATTACTGCTAGTCCTTCTCATCTCCCTGAATCTGCTGTTATCACACCCGACGTTCCCACTCACTCTCTGAGCATGGGGGACGAGCATCTTGACACTGTTCCTGAAAAGGAATCGGACGAATTCATAAAGTCTAGTGTTGAGAACCTTGTCTCAATCCCAAGTGAGTCACAGGGAATTCTTGATCATATGTGTTATATCCCTCCCCCTCTTGTCTTTCCAAATGGTCATATTGAGATGTTCTCTGATTCGGATGAGAACTATTCTTTATCTTGTGGAGACATAAGTTATGTGGGGGAATTACCTTCTGAGCTTGTCAACTCAGAAGAAGAGAATGATGAAGAAATAATCCAAGACGAAGCTCTTCGTCTTACATTATTAAATGCTAATCTTCTCATTTCTAGAATCGAGGCTTTTAATGAAGAGCCTATTTCATTTCATATCCCCGTCAAGGATAGTGAGATTTTGATCAATGATTCTATTCCGGAATTGCAAACGTTCCATTTTGATCAAACGGGAGAGAAGATAAGTGGTATCACCACTTCTCATTCTTATAATTCTCTTCCCGTTTATGAATCATTTACTTTTGAGGAGTTCCCCAATGAACTCACTCAATTCAATCCCGAATACGAATCATTCACCTTTGAGGAGTTCTCCGGTGAACTCACTCATATCATATCTCATCCGGAGTATGATAATTTCTATTTTGATCTAGACATACCCATAATATGTCTTGATCAAACGAGCTTAAAAGAGGAGATTCATGAAACAATGAATTCTCCTATTGAAGATGAGGAGTTAGTCATGATTTTCATTATGATTTTCTTTCTTTTCTTCATATATTCTGTCCCCTATCCTGTTCTTCACTCCTTCGGGAGTGAAGACATTATCTTTGATCCTGGCATTCTCATTTATAAATTATGAGCTAGGGTCTCTCTGTATATCTCATCGGTGTGGAACTTTCACGTGCTTCAAATGTTTATCTAAACATCTTGAATGAAAGTCCGATGCTGATTGTCTCTTTCACATCATGCTTCCCCATGGAAAATAAATTCGGGGTCGAGTCAAGCTAGCGACTCGGTAAATAAAAACAGTAGCATTTACTTAGGGTTTTCACCCTAAGTGTGGGGGAGATACTAACCCACATGATGTATATATGTAAATATCTCTAAAAAAAATGTAAATATAGTGATAGCTTCTATTTAAGAAGTTTTATCTAAATATATATATATATATATATATATATATATATATATATATATATATATATATATGTATATACACATAAAATAATGGCTAGTAATATTTCCTTCTTACGTTCTAAGTTCGGTTTAACACCCGGTACTTTGAATATTGAGGACAATATTCAGTTCTAAGTGTGGGGGGAGATTCGTTATTCTAACGAATTTAAACACATGTTCCATCAAGAACCCCCATTTTAGCCAAAATTTTAAAATTTTTTCTCACTTAGAACGCAATAAATAGTTATCAATCCGCCATGTCTAACCCACATAAGGATTGGCTAATCCAGGAGCAAACGGTTCTTGGTAAAGATAACTCAAACCCGTTGATGGCTTGCAATTTGCCAAAAATTGTATGGTTCCTCAACTCCCCATATCCCCTAAAGCGAATGAGTTGGCTAGCCCGCAAGATTATGGCTTGTGGTAAAGGCCGTGGAAAAACCATAATTGGTAATCAGCTCACCAAGATGTTGACTATTCCATCAAGAGTTGGCTAGTCCAGAAGCAAACGGCTTTTGGTAAAGACTAATCAAATCCGTTGACAGCTGGTGATTTGCTCAAAATCACACGGTTATCAGGTGTACCATAGTTCTTACATCTGGCTACTCCAGAAGTGATAGCTTTTGGTAAAGAGTTTTTCAAATCCATTAAGTTTTTCTCAAAAGATTGCTAGGGACTAGCAATAGTTTAGTGTGGGGGATTGATGAGTGTTTAAATACTCATCATTTTATACCAATCTGAGCTGCCAAAACAAACAAAAACACTCAAATATGTATCAAAATACTTAAAATATCTTAAATGTGTGTTTTATATGTTTCAAATGCAAAATATGCAAAAACAGATAAAAAACGTACAAAGTTTGCATAATTGGCAGTTTCAGTCCCTCAAGTTTCATAAATTTGCAAAACTAGTCCCTGGTTATTCTAAAAACATGAAAAAGTCACCAAAGGTCCTTTTTAATCATAAAGTTACATATTTAGTCCTTTGGTGCAAAGTTTCATAAAATTACAAGTTTAGTCCCTCAACTTTGGAAATTGACATAAATGGTCCCTGGGATGTAAAAACTTTGAGAAATTCAATTTTGGTCCTTGTACTAATAATCTTTTGCAGGAATGGTCCTTGGTGTGAAGTTTGGTGGAATTACATAATCAGTCCCTGAAGTTTGGTGAATTGGCAAAAATAGTCCCCGGATATTTAAAAAATGAAATATATCAAAAATACCCGTGTACTATTCAATTATGGCAAAATAGGTCCTTATGATTACATATGGGAATTTACAATTTCAGTCCCTATAATTTTCCTAAATTACAAAATTGGTCCCTATGTTACTAAAATCCAAACCGGACCCTTGATTTATTATTACCCAATCCAAACACTAAATAAGCCCACCCTTTACCCTTTTCTAATCCTAAGCCCATCACAAAACCTTCCAGCCCAGTCCACCCTTAATATAAAAACGGGTCAATGCCCCCGTTTGACCAAACCATCCAGTCACCCTTCCCTCCCAAACCATACCACCACCACTGCTCCACCATACCACCATCCACCTGTCCACAACTTGCTCCCCACTCATTCCACCTCACCCTCCACCTCACACATGCTCCCAAAACCCTTTAATTGCCTCAAAACCTTCACCACGCAATCCACAGTTGTCCCTTGGACTTTTGGCGCCAAAAAGCTTTTTAAACGGCCATGATCAATCAGACTAAATCAATGGCTAAAGATTGGTGGGAATTGTCAAGGTGGGTCCCACAAGCTCAAAAAAATCTCTACAAATGGAAGAGGAAGCAGAAAAGATGGAGTATTAGTTTAGCTTTAGTGAATTGTAATCGTAGGTAGTGAAAACTTTTATTTTAGTTGTAATTTCCTTTTCAAACACTTCTACTCAGTTATGTTAGTGTAATTGAATCTTTATTTAACCTTGAATTACTGTCTTGTTCATCAGATTAATATTTGGCATTTTTGAGTAAAATCGACAAATTTACTTAATCATTGTTATAGGTTGTTGTTTATGATCATTTCAGTCTTATGTAACTCAATCTTAAGTTTTTAAAAGTTATAAAAGCTTGTTAAGTAGTATCACCCAGTATTTCATAATTGCAAAAAAAAGAAAAATAGATATAATTAAGTCATAAATAAAAATTCAGTGTTATGGTGCAAAAATCATGGAGCAGGGTGGCTTATTGATGGCCCTGGGTTAGAGGATTTATGGGAATCCAATAGGAAGTGATTCTTGTTCCTGGTTCATCAGTATAAGGCTTGGACTTCAAGTAAGATTTTGTACTCACTTTTTCTCACATTAGGTACTTAAATTAATTTGTGTAATTGGCTGTTTATTTGTGCTCATCTGAGTTGGTTTTAGCTTATTAAACAGTGATTAGTTAAGTTGGTGGATTAAAGTGGTAATTAGCTGCATAACTCATCAAAACAGCCCACATAAGGAGTGTTTGGATTTACATGTTTTACTGTATCATTGTGATTTTCATAAGTTAAAATTTAGTCAGTCATCATTCTTAGCAGTAAACTAGTATAGTTATAACATAAAAACAGTAGGTCATTACTTAAAAAGTCAAAATCCATTTCCTAATTCCTTGACAGTTAACTGTCAAGGATTTAAGGTCCATAGACCCTCACTTTAGCTTATAAATTATAGCTCTAGCTTAATTTAGGATTATATTAGCTTAATTCAACTTATTGAATCAGTAGTGAGTGTTAGAAATCCATAATAGTCAAACTAGTTAAGTATTATAAAAAGTCAAAATTTTCAATCTCATATTTTCTCAAATATTGGGTGAATTTTGTAGATTTGTGTATTAGGTTTGAGGTTCTGAAAATCATTGGGATCATAGTCTACCAGTTCATCTTCAGTATCCCACATAGCTTGTATTTTTAAGATTTTTTTTCCTGGGCCCCACTCACCCTCAAACTCACTTGCAGGGAAGACTTCTTCCCCTGCACCAGATACACAGTCCCATCACCACCACTTTGGTGGTGATTTCTGACCACCTCAGTGGGCCCCATTAACCATACTTTGTACCATTGAACCCCCCTCCTAGTAGACTCTTAGGATTGACCAATAGTTTGACCTAGAACCCTGTGGACCCCACTTAATTAAGCTACAAAAGTCTGTCCCAGTTTCTGAGTTTATACAAGTGTCCAAGTGCTTATTGAGTGCTTTTTAGCTTATTCCACCAGCTTATCTGATCACATCATACTCATACATGTTCAACTAACTCAGAAGAACAAACTTCTACCATTGTGGGTCCCACACAAGCTCAGTAGAGCTTATTTGCTTGTTTGGTCAACTGTGGTCAACTGCCTAGGTTAGTAGCTTATAACTAGCTTATTATTAAGCTATAAAATAGTTTTTTTTATTAAAGTTGTTTATTTTTAAGTATAATATAGTTTTGTAAAAGAAAAATCCAGAAAAGACAACATAAAAATAAGTGATAGTTTCTATTTAATTTAATTTAATTTTAATTTTTATTTTTAGATTTTTATTAAGTAATTTGTGTTTTTATATTTTTAATAATTTCCTTTTAGGTTAAAGTATTTTTAATAATTTTCTCAGATTTTAATTTTGTAATTTGGTATTTATTAGAATTAAAAATAGTTTTATTAGTAATTAATTAATAATTAAGTTATAAATAGCATAATTAATTTTTATAAGGTAATACCTAGTTTTTATATTTTTCCTAGCTTTTATAAGTTATAAAATAGTTTTATTAATTTTTTCATAATTTTCTAAGTTGATTTAGTATTATTTGTAATTTAAAATAGTTTAATTAGTATAAATAATATAAATAGTTTTTAATTAATAGAAAATCTATAAAAAGACAAAAATATTTATTTTTATTTTTTATACTTTCTTCAAGTTCATTTTTAAGTTTAGAAATTATTTTTGTAAGTTTTTAGTTTAATTTGTAGTGTTTATTATTTTTAGTTTTATTTAAATTAGTTTTAATTAAATAGTTAAATAGTTTTTAATTAAATAATTAATAATAAATAATAAAATAATCTAAAAAATAGTTTTCTTTTTAATTAAATTTTATTTTAAGTTTAAGTTTATAGAATTTTCATTTTTAACCCTTGTAGTTTATTTTTCTTAAAACTCACCTTTTTCTCAGCACGCAGTCGCGTCTGATTTTAATTTGGTGTACGTTTATACGTATTAGATATTTAGGTTTCACGTAATCGTTAAGATAGTTTATTTAAGTCATTTTAAGTTATAAAAACCCTAGGTAATCACACACACACACATACACTTTATACCCTTTCCTGTTCACATTCACTCGATCACAAATTCGTTTATAATAAAACATCGCACACCTCGTTGGGACATTACGACCCGGGGAAAACACTGTATTTCACGGAAGCATTTGCCTCAGCTGTTTGACTATTATACTTGACCATTCACAAGTGGTTGACCAATAATTATCTGACCATTTGAGGCGAATCAGATGTCATACACTAGCACCTCACAAATAGTGTTTAGATACTCACATCTCTCGGGTATAATAAAGTATATATCACAATATGGAAATGGAAAACATCTCTCACTACCTGTCATAGCGAATAGATTACCATAAGCTTAGAAAATGATCAAACCTCCACCACTTGGCGTAAGCACCTAGGATAAACTTTCAAAGAGGTCTTTTAAAGGGTTATAACGTTAGGTGTAGGGATATGGAAAACACGGTTTTGTTGGATAAAGGCAATATTTACTGGTGGCGAGTTAATCATCTTGGTTAATTACACGTACAATATGACATTGCTAAGCCAAGACTCGACTCGACTTAAGCTAATAAATCAATAACAAAAACATAAAACAAACATAGAATGAAACGGGATGGTAGTCCGTATGTTTTTTTCTCTTTTCTTTTTCTATTTTTTTTCTTTTTCTCAGTTTTTTTTTTTTATTTTTTTATTTTTTTATTTTTTTATTTTTTTTTTGGCATACACTCTTACCCTACCATCCAAAATAATACATCATAGGGAATATACATTCCCCTTACACTTAAATTTTTACATACTTTACAATAAACTAATCTAATGACTCGAATTAAGATAATCAAAACACTTGGAGTACTTTTTAAGATTAACGCGCATATGGGGGTAATATATGATGTTCTTCCCCATTACTCCATAACACAAGTACTTTACCCATGAGTCCCAATCGTCCCAAAATAATATGTACAAGATATGACTCGACTTAGCAACCATGTAATCAATTAGATAATTAACTAAGGGTTTAAACATATAACAATAATACACTAAAGATAAGTGCAAACACGGAAGGCTAAGGCGATTTGGTTACACATTTGGGTGGGTTGTAACAAATTCTTCCTTTAAGTAAAATGCTTAAAGTTAGAAACGAAAAGATAGGCTTGGAGGGGTCACTGGTACAAAAAGTTCTGTTGGTCACGCAAAAAATGTGTGACGATATGCCTATAGTCACACACGTTTTTTTCATTGTGTGTCACTAAAAGTCCCGCCACCGTAGGTGGCATATGGTTACATTGTTGAGTTCGTGGCCTTTTCCATCGATAAAGAGTGACCAAAACCCCGAATATGTGTTACAAATTAGGAACAAGTTTTGTTGGATTAGTCATTATCAGTGACCGTAAACAACTTATAGTCACACGAATATTTTTTGAGAGTGACTATTGTTCGTCCTTTGGCCACATAAATATATAATATATGTGACATTTGAGATGATATATTCAAGTAAATGTGTATTTTGTGTGACTATTTCCCGTCATGTGGCCACATGAATATACAATAAATGTGACGTTTGTGATGATTTAGTCACACAATGGGTGTTGTTTTTTTGGAGTTAGTCACATACAATTTAACACAAAGTGGCCAAAAGTGTAAATAAGTGTGACCATATGCTGTTTAAAGTGGAGAAATAAGTATTCTGTGTGACTATTGATCATCCAATGGCCACGTGAATTTTATGTTTGTGTGGCCTTTTGTAATATTTAGTCACACAAAGCATGTTTGTTTTGGGTATTTAGTCACATACCATTAATCAAACAGTGGCCAAAAGTGGTAATAAGTGTGACCATATGCTGTTTAAAGTGAAGAAATGTGTATTTTGTGTGACTATTGATCATCCATTGGCCACATGAATTTTATGTTCGTGTGGCCTTTTGTAATATTTAGTCACAAAAAGAATGTTTTTATTGGGTATTTAGTCACATACCATTAAGCAAACAGTGGCCAAAAGTGTAAATAAGTGTGACCATATGCTGTTTAAAGTTAAGACATGTGTATTTTGTGTGACTATTGATCATCCAATGGCCACGTGAATTTTATGTTTGTGTGGCCTTTTGTAATATTTAGTCACACAAAGCATGTTTGTTTTGGGTATTTAGTCACATACCATTAATCAAACAGTGGCCAAAAGTGTTAATAAGTGTGACCATATGCTGTTTAAAGTGAAGAAATGTGTATTTTGTGTGACTATTGATCATCCAATGGCCACATGAATTTTATGTTTGTGTGGCCTTTTGTAATATTTAGTCACACAAAGCATGTTTGTTTTGGGTATTTAGTCACATACCGTTAAGCAAACAGTGGCCAAAAGTGTAAATAAGTGTGACCATATGCTGTTTAAAGTGAAGAAATGTGTGTTTTGTGTGACTATAGATTGTCCAATGGCCACGTGAATTTTATGTTTGTGTGGTCTTCGGTAATATTTAGTCACACAACGACTAAAGCAAACAGTGACCAAAAGTGTTAATAAGTGTGACTATATGCATCTTTTAGTCACATTTAAAAAATCAATATATATCAAAACAATTCAAATATATATCAAAACAAATTCAAATACAATAAAATTGGAACGTGTAACTGAACAAAATATGAAATTGGACATCCTTTTATACACCAGGGAGTCCTAGTCGGCTTACAATAGTTTCTTTATAAGTATCTATTATCTTTTCCATAAGCAAGTAGCAACTTCGAGCGGTCTTAATCTCTGAGTAGTACCAACTTTAACTAGCAGTTGTAACTTTTGTACTAGCAGTAGTAAATACTTGGCCGCATTTTCTTTTAAGTTCATGAGCTGCACTAAATCCATCTAAGCAATATTAACATAAACATGATCAGCAGTAATTCAAACAACATCATGAAGACTTTTAATCCAAAACAGTGAACATACTAATAAAATTTGCAGTTAAACTTACAAGTTTTTCTCCCATTGATCTAATCTCATCATCTGGATATAAAAGCCTTGAAAATGTAGGCTACTGCATATCAACACATCAGGATGAGAGCAGGATAGAACATGTCAAAGCTCACAACATAACAGAACTAGATGAGCCACTGGTTCAACTATCTGCACAAACATGATAGGAGAGTTAATACTAGTACCACATTAGTACTGCTTGAGCAGAGTTACTACTGCTAGTGTATATATATATATATATATATATATATATATATATATATATATATATATATATATATATATATATATATATATATATATATATATAACAGAATGTATATAAGTGAAGCAAATATATATAAAATTGTAATGTCGTATATAATCAAATTCTCAACTATCATAAGTTAAAACCTGTAGACTCTTCGCTGCCTTAGCTTGCTTTTGCAAGGTTTCACTAGAGACCAAATGTTTTCGCTTCGTTGGTACTAATTTTAGTCATGTATTTTGTTCACTAATATTTGGTATCATAGTTGGTGGTGTAACCTGTAGAACCGGTTTGTCGTGGCTTAAGCGTTTTCGTATGCCCGATAGTTTTAACAGGTTCCTATATGTATATATATAACACGGTACATTAGTCATGTACGTAAAACTGAAAAAATCAAAGGTGGATGTTTTATTACTTACCACTGTTTCCATTACTGGTACGTTTTCCAAAGTTTCAATGGCCATTGGAGTGGTCACCTGCAATATAAATTAAGAAATACAATGGTGTTATCATTAGAAAATGAAATTGTTAACAACATAAAAAGTGGCTTACATCTGAGTCTAATGGCTGTTTCTTTCTGCAAAAAAAAAAAAAAAAAAAAAAAAAAAAAAAAAAAAAATGTAAGAAACTAAGGCACTAATAACGCTGCATAATATAAGATCTGCCAACCATGAAACCGTAAAAATATACATGGGTTGGCTTTGGTGACTGAGATGGAGCATCCCATGTATCATCCTCACCCATGAAAATAGCATGTAGCCCCTGCAAGAAACAAGTAACGTGATTAATGCTAACATAAAAGACGACAACATTAGATGTCCCAAATATAAGTTTAGCCTCAAAAACAAACATACGGGTTGCATATCGACTCGGGCAACAAATAATATACAATTGGTTGCAATTTTATGCAGTGCCAAACGTGGAACGAATAAATGTCAAACACATTACCAAGCAAGCAAATCACTAACATTTGGTACAAATGAAACAATTTGACAAAAAACAACCATATTTGAATTAATTTCCTATATAACAGATGTTATGTTAATCTTTTGATAGATAACTTACGCAACTGCGATAAGCAAACTCCAACTGTTCAGCAACATCCTCCCGGAGTGGAAACCAATCAAGACTCCCTTTACGAGCAAAAAATTGGCCTCTTAGAACACGTCGATTGTCTCCATTCCAATAAATAGGAAAACTATTTCGTCTTAATAAGCAACGATTACCACAACACGAATTTATAATCAAAAACATGTTTAATCCACGAAAATCAATTTAAATCGTTTTATATTCGATTACACATTTAAGATAATATAAATTAAATATGTGTTTGAGCATACTCATGAACAGAGTAGGATAGGTGAGATGAGGGTGATGGTGGCTCGACTGTGATGCTGGTGGTTATCTCGAACCAAACAACCAAAGCAAACAAAGTTTCCCATACAGTTCCCTTGTCTTGATGACGGTGATGGCGTGGAGGAGCGATGGTTGGTGGAACCACGGCGAGATAAGGCGGTGAAGTGTGGCGGTGGTGTGAGTCGGTTCTAGAGAGAAGGAGAAGAGATGAATAGAGAGAAGATAGATCTGACTAGTGTAAGTGTTAGTGTTTTGATTTTGGGGGGGAAAAGGAGGGATCTTGAGCGGGAGATTGAAATTTTTGGGGAAAAATTAGGGGCGGGCTGACTAGTGTAAGTGTTAGTGTTTTGATTTTGGGGAAAAATGAGCTTGAAATGTTTAATGAGTTGAGCTCAATCTTATATAAGTTCAACTCGAGTTATTGTTGAATTCTCGAGCTTATAAGTAATATAATTTTTTTTAAGTGTACTAAGTGTAAATATTTATTTATGAATGTATCAAGCTTTTCGAGCTGAAGTCGAACCGAATTCAATTCTTAGGTTATATTATATTTCAATTTTAATTTGTGTCAAAAAACACATCTTTACAGATAAATCGAGCTTTTCGAGTCAAGCTCAAGCCGAGTGCAAACTTTCTCGATCCCGGATAACATGATCGAGAGAGTGATGAAGGCTTGATTGTGATGGTGGTGGATGTGGTGGTTATCTCGAACCAAACAACCGAAGCAAACAAACTCTCCCATATAGTTCCCTTGTCTTGATGACAGTGATGGCGTGGAGGATCGATGGCTGGTGGAACCACTGCGAGATAAGGCGGTGAAGTGTGGCGATGCATGGTGTGAGTCGGTTCTAGAGAGAAGGAGAAGAGTTGAATAGAGAGAAGATAGATCTGACTAGTGTAAGTGTTAGTGTTTTGATTTTGGGGGAAAAAGGGAGGGATCTTGAGCGGGAGATTGAAATTTTCGGGGAAAAATTAGGGGCGGGATCTGACTAGTGTAAGTGTTAGTGTTTTGATTTTGGGGAAAAATGAGCTTGAAATGTTTAATGAGTTGAGTTCAATCTTATACAAGTTCGACTCGAGTTATTGTTGAGTTCTCGAGCTTGTAAGTAATATAAAATATGTTTTTTTTTTTTTTTTTTTTTTTTTTTTTTTAAGTGTAGTAATTGTAAATATTTATTTATGAATGTATCAAGTTTTTCGAACTGAAGTCGAACCGAATTCAATTCTTAGGTTATATTATATTTCAATTTTTATTTGTGTCAGAAAACACATCTTTAAAGATAAATCGAGCTTTTCGAGTCAAGCTCAAGCCGAGTTCAAACTTTCTCGATCCTGGATAACATGATCGAGAGGGTGATGGAGGCTTGACTGTGATGGTGGTGGATGTGCAGTGGTGGTTATCTCGAACCAAACAACCAAAGCAAACAAACTCTCCCATATAGTTCCCTTGTCTTGATGACGGTGATGGCGTGGAGGATCGATGGTTGGTGGAACCACGGCGAGATAAGGCAGTGAAGTGTGGCGATGCATGGTGTGAGTCGGTTCTAGAGAGAAGGAGAAGAGATGAATAGAGAGAAGATAGATCTGACTAGTGTAAGTGTTAGTGTTTTGATTTTGGGGAAAAAGAGGCGGGATCTTGAGTGGGAGATTAAGATTTTTGGGTAAAAATTAGAGGCGGATGTTGAGATCTTGAGCGCCCGATTAAAATTTTAGAGATTGAAAGCCTATCAAATGAGCTCGAAAGGTTTAATGAGTTGAGCTCAATCTTATATAAGTTCAACTCGAGTTATTGTTGAGTCTCGAGCTTGTAAGTAATATAAAATATGTTTTGGTTATCTCGAAGCAAACAAACTCTCCCATACAGTTCCATTGTCTTGATGACGGTGATGGCGTGGAGGATTGATGGTTGGTGGAACCACGGCGAGATAAGGCGGTGAAGTGTGGCGGTGGTGTGAGTTGGTTCTAGAGAGTTAATGAGTTTGGCGGTGGTGTAACTCATCCATTGTGACTCGATACACGCATTTGACTCAAACAAGTACTAATGAGTTAAGGTAGGCATGCATGCAAGTTCATGTATCCGATTTTACAAGGAAACTGCATGTTAAAGAGAGCGAGACTATTAAGAAAATGACATTATAGCTAGTAGGATCTTACGATCCCGATCCGATCATATGATCATGATCTTGCAAAGACGAAAACGATCCTGGGTAGGATCTGATCCCGATCTTGAAACTTTTAATACTTTTAGTTTTTATACTTTTAATCATTTTAAACTTATTTATACATTTTAAGTAAATACAACAAATTAAGCTATATGTACAATCAATTTAAGCATTAGCACCTACACACATTGACTGGTCAACACTTATAATTAATATATATTATAACACACATCACTTATAATATATATTATTTACAAAGCTTCTCAAACACACTTCACACACTCCAACATATACTTAATACTCTATCTGACAATCACACACAGTTGCCTTGTTCTTTCTTTCTCTCTCTCACTACTACACCCTAAGTTTGACCCTAAGTTAGATCGGAAGCATATGGTAACATACTTAGATCGCTTCTATATTGACCCTAAGTTTGACAGATGATTTGGTTTATCTGATTATTTAGTTGTTTTTTTGGTTTATATGATTATTTCATTGTTTGTTCTTATTTAATTAGTGTTATTTAGTGTTAGGGTTTATGTATGATATGTATATTTGTATTTTTTACTGTTAGGGTTTATGGTTGTTTTTTAGTTTTAGTGCGAATATTTAGGCTAAAACATCAAGTATCAAAGATGGAAGAAGTATCAATGATGGATGAAAAGACACCACTTTCAAGTATGAACATAAACTTGTTCTGGTGTTGTTCATCCATTATTGATTCATCTTTGTTCTTTGTCAAGGATGGGTGAACCGACACCACTTTCAAGTATGAACATAATATGTATCTGTATCAAAGATGGAAGAAGTATCAAGGATGGATGAAAAGACACCACTTTCAAGTATGAACATAAACTTGTTCTGGTGTTGTTCATCCATTCTTGATACATCTTTCCTCTTTGCCAAAATACAGAAACAATGAAAATATTTTATCTTAGGATTATGTTGAAGTACCATAAACATATCAAGAACTTAAAGAGTTTTTTCATGTATTTAGTTACAATGAAAATATTTTCATTGCATTGTTGATATAAATTTAATATGATTTCATTGATTCATGATTAGCTCTCTAATGTCGTAGGACCTACATAACTAATATGTATGTTCGTCACATTTAAGTGAGCAATATAAATGATAGTAAGAATTTGGTTGCTAAGAACTTAAAGCTCAATTATCAGGGCAGATCTATCTAACGATGTTGATGGGTTCCATCGCTTTAACTGGACCCCATTTTCTAACGATGTTTAATGGTTCTTTCAATAATCAAGATTAAACATCGTTAGAAAACGGGGTCCAATTAAAGTGATGGAACCATCTACATCGTTAGATAGATCTGGCCTGATCATTGAGACGTCTTGAATGCGATGATGATATAGTGTGTATTGTTCATGACAGGCCACACTCCTTCATCATCGCATTCAAGATGAGTGATGTTACTTAGACTCTATTCTTTACTCAACATTTGTAGATTGTTTGTATCACTCTGTTTGCTTTATATATATGTATGATGTATTTTTGATATAAGAATTATATTGCATTTGTATTGAGAGTATAATGAAGATAAGTGGCGGATGTGTGTGCGAATATTTAGGCTAAAACATCCAAGTATCAAAGATGGAAGAAGTATCAACGTTGGATGAACAGACACCACTTTCAAGTATGAGCATAAACTTGTTTTGGTGTTGTTCATCCATTGTTGATTCATCTTTGCTCTTTGTCAAAATCCAGAAACAATTATCAAGTATAATTTGTAGGTTCGATACTTGAATTTAGCGTCTTCGTCTTCAATGAATGTTGGTAGGTTAGAGATTCAAGGCTGAATAATATGTTGTTGTTGGCTAGGGTAGAAAGGATGGTAGTTCGTTGCATTGTTATTATAAGTTTAATATGATTTCATTCATGCACGATTAGCTCTCTAATGTCGTAGAATCTACATAACTAATATGTATGTTCGTCACATCTAAGAGAGCAATATAAACGATAGTAAGAATGTGTTTTCTAATAACTTAAAGCTCAATGTTAGGGCAAATCTATCTAAAGTTGTAGAACGGTTCCATTACTTAATTTGGAAAACCTCTACTACCGTTATTAGACGGTGTCTAAAAAACAAAGCAATGGAACCTTTCTGCAACTTTAGATAGATCTGGCCTGATCATTGAGACGTCTTGAATGCGATGATGATATAGTGTGTATTGTTCATGACAGGCCACACTCCTTCATCATCGCATTCAAGATGAGTGATGTTACTTATACTCTATTCTTTACTTAACATTTCTAGATTGTTTGTATTACTCTGTTTGCATTCTATTCTTTTTTATGATCTAAATGAGTCTGGAATTTCAACATACCTTTCCATTCTCAGTTCCCATACAGTTCCTTTTATTTTTTCAACAATCTAGCAATGCGGCTGGTGCAGTCCTTTGCTCAAAGGGAGTTGAAACGATAAAAGGAGTTGTATCGGGAACTTAGAAGGGTTAAGTATGTTGGTTTATTGCATTCCATTCTTTTTTATAATCTAAAACCAACCATCTACCAAGTAATGTGGCCATTGGAGTTCCAAGAACAAAGGTTGTTTCAAATACACCCTGACACCTCCTAAACTAACCAGTCAACCGGGTGCGGTCAATAGGTCAACCTAGAAGAAAGTGCAAGATAACCGGTGAAGAATAGGGTTTCCCCGGGTCGTTATGTCTCAACGAGGCGTACAAATGTATTAAAACGAATTTGTGACAGGGTGAATTTGAATGGAAAAGGTTATGAGGATATTTATAACTACGAAAAGTAAATTTACACTAGAAAACAATAATAAAGCATATAAAATAATAACGAAAAGCACAAATAAAATAAAACGCAATTTAAACTTAAAACGGGCCTAAAACTAAATGATTGAAGCAAAGATAATAATAACACTAGTAGCAAGAAATTAATCTATAGTTAACGATAAAAAATATTAACTAAAAAATAACAAACTAAATTATACTAAGCAAGCAAATAAGAAATATATGATAAAAAGATATACTTGTTAAGCAAATTATCACGATTCTTAAGTGTGGTCTATTATTTCGATTAAGTTCTCTTATTGATGCATTAATATCTCTTACGAATAAATATTTTCTCACAACAATGGTTTCTTTTGAAAACAATTTTTCACAAAGAGATATCAATATTTAAATTAAAACTCAATTATTGTCACGGCTTTTGCCCGCTCAAACAACCAAAATTTCAATCTAAGTAACTTAAAATTACTAACCAATATATTTTCTAACTGTTATAAAACTACACTTAATTCACGGAATAATCTACTTAACAAGCATATAAAAGATTTACTCACTACGCATAACTACTCTAAAAGCAACAATAATGATAATAAAACCAAACATGGCAATAAACATAAACATAAATAAATAAAGAGATAAGGATTAAAGATAACCAAATGAGATTAAAGACGTAAAGACGGTGATGAGATGAAACCCACTCCATAACCATATACTTCAAACCCCATCCTTAAGCACCATTTTGATTATACCCGAATACTCAAACAACATTCAATTCTCAATCTCTACTACTTACCAGTTACCACTAATCTATACTAAACATCATTAGTTTTAAAATCAACTAGAAATGTATTAAAAACATAGATTTAATGCAATATAAAAAAGTGTTTTATTAAAGAGTTAGGAAAATAATATAGAAACTAAAAGAGTGAAAATTTCAATGACTTGATGAAATAATCATAAAGTTGTAAATTAATGAAAACTAAATAGTTAAAACACTAATATGAATTTAGTAGACAATAGAAACTTGCAAGTAATAAAAGAAGTTTTAAATTGAGAAAATTTGTTTCATTAGTCATACGAATCAGAAGCAAAAGACATCTAAGCCAAAATAGAATACTTAATTAATCATGTATTAAATATTTCAAACTCAAAAATCTAGAACACGTTATGATAATACTGTAATAGAATAATGGTGTTTTTTTTTTTTTTTTTTTTTTTTTTTAGGTGGAAAAATGACGGCTGAGAAAGAGTATTATCCCAAAGGGGTGTCGCCTGGTCCTTTGGATGCATAACATTCTTTTTATAATCTCCACTAAAATTCAAACCTAGACAGCTGTTGGGCCTGGAGTGGTTTATGACGTGGGCTTCGAGCAAGCTTGTTTGTGCAGCATCGTAAATAATAAGGCTCGTTTGCGCTTGAGGTCAGGCTTGTTTTTATTTTCGGGTTTTTCTTCGGGCTTGAGATTGGTCTTTAAAATTTTCGTCTCATGCATTGATGCTCCAAATAAAATTATCATTGATCCCGTAATTTCGTGCTCTTTCCAATCTCGTGCTTGTCCACTTTTGCCCCGTTTTCAATCATTTTGTACCTAAAATACATAAAAACACAATCCAAGGATATTTGCAATATAATTCGGCATATTTGTATGTTTTTGGTATTTTTACAGTCAAATATGGGTATAAAATGATGAGTATTTTCACACTCATCACACCATGAATTGCAACATTATCTTTTATTTCATTTACACTATATTTTTTAGAATTTTAATTTATTTTTTTATTTTTTTGCAGAAATCATACATTGACAGCAGTGACTCAAGTTCATTTCAACATACATTTCCATTCTGAGTTCCCATACAGTTCCTTTTGTTTTTTTAACAATCTAGCAATGCGGCTCGTGCAGTCCTTTGCTCAAAGGGAGTTGAAACGACAAAAGGAGCTGTATCGGGAACTTAGAAGAGTTATGTATGTTGGCAGCAGTGACTCAAGTTCATTTCACATATTAAGCAGTTCTGAAGGTCCTCCAAATACATGGGCAGACTACTTTCCAAAGGGATATTCTGGATCAGGCACAAAAAAAGGAAGATACTACATGCTAGGAAGGTTAAAACTCCAAAAAAGACTGCCAAAGAGCATTTTGATGAGAGGGTTCAGGTGCTAGGCCTGCCCAATGCTAAGACTTGTGAAGACAAGGGTATAAAACCATGGGAACCAAAAATGCCCAAAGTTTGTTCAAAAGGGAAGGGTAAAAAGAAAATGTATTAGTTGAGTTAGGAAGTAATTTGAATAAACCTGTGTAATCCGTTTGTACTACTTTATTTGACTTTATGAATAAACATGTTGTCATTGCTCAATTTTCTTATTAATGAACTGAATATGAATCGGTTAATTTTTGTGGCATTTTATTTTTATCCCTAGCAGCATTAAGTTATGCCAAGCAGCATTAAGTTCTGAGTTACTAGCATTCACCCAAATTCCAATCCAAACCCGGAGTTGCCCATAAGATAAGTTTGACAATCTTTGACTTTTTCAAATGACAATCAAGTTTGACAATCTTTGTTTGACTTTTAACAAAGCATCATAACATAGTCAACATAACATAATTAATCAACAAAAAGATGATTTGGATCATATAGTAATATAATTGATAACTTGATTAACAAAGAAACATAAGATAAGTTTTATTTGAACACAAAAACATTAATATCATCTTACATCAGGGTTAATTCAATGAAAATTATACAAACTATTTTGAATGCCTTTGTAAATATCAACAATGTTTCCACGGATTTGTTCTATTTCTTGATTACGAACATTAACTTTGTTCTGATGCACCAGTATGATATCTTGGTCTTTTTTGTTTTGTTCTTCCAACAACGCGATTCGTTTGTTGTAAAGTTCAACCAACTGTCGTTCAGTACCATATTGGCCTTGAGAATGGCATTTGTCCCAGCACTCTTGGGTTAAGTCGTGGATTTTATAGTTTTCTGGCATTGGAGGAGGAGGAGGAGGAGAACTATCCCTTGAACGTTTTATTTTCTTTGAAGCAGGATTTGAAGATGATGAAGCCATTGCAGTTCCAAACAAAAATTGAATACGTAATGAAAAGATGAAAGAAGTTGGTTGTAATTCCTTTGTATTTATAGGCACACAAGAGTCGCAATGTCACAACGTTTAAGTGTCACAGCGGTTGTTGGGAATTAAATAATCAGAAGAATCAGTATAAAGGCTTAAGGAAATACATCAAGTATGTTTCTGCTGATAAAGCACAAAGCACGTTTCCACTGATGGATTCTGCTGAAGAACATTTTCTGCTGAAGGTGTTTCTGCTGATGGATTCTGCTGATGCTACTATGACTCATACAACAGCTGTGTAAATAAGTACAACTTATTCTACTGACTCATATACAAGAAAAATATCTTTGTTGTAGTCATCAAATTGAACACTCCAAGTGAGTTGTAATCCTAGATACATGTTGTATCTTAATGACTGACATGATAAGTCATCAACTAGCTAGAATGAAGCTTAGTCATAAGCTAGTAAATTAGATGAGTCATATAGATTGTAAAAGATCTTTCCTTGGACTATAAAAGGAAGATCTTAGATATGTGTATATATATGCATGTGACGAGTGTGATAGATATAGACATATACATACAGAAAAACATTAGAACAAAACACAAGATTCAAGGTCTTTGTAACCCTAGTGATAGTGAAGATCACTCGTATTATTCTAAATAATATTGAATCATTTGGTGAAATACTTTCATTGTTCTTTGTTAAATAAACACAAGCATCACAGTTCCATTTCCAATAAACTTTCTAAGTGTGGTTAAGTAGATTCCGCATACTTAATCATATTCACTCAAAGTATCACGTATACGCATTACAAAGGTCAAACACCTCATAGTGTGTTATCAAATCAAGTGATCCTCTCAGTTGGTATCAGAGCTTCCAGGTTGATACTTTTGATTTAGAAGAAGAAGAAATGGATACAGAATCTGTTGCTGCAAAGTTGCCAGTTCTCAAACAGAATGAGTTTGAATTGTGGAGGTTAAGAATAGAACAGTTTTTCCAGGTGCAGGATTACACTCTTTGGGAAATCATTGAAGATGGAAACTCTTTCAAACCCACAACCACTTTATCAACAGTTGAAGGTAGGGAAATTTCAGTTGTTCAAACTATTCCTACAACTGCTGATGAAAGAATAAAGAAGAAAAATGACCTCAAGGCCAGAAGTATGCTGATGACGACCATTCCAAATGATCAACTTATAAACTTCAACAAATTCAAAGATGCCAAGTCATTATTTGAGGCAATTATTGCAAGGTATGGAGGGAATGAAGCCACCAAGAAGACCCAGAAAACCCTTCTCAAGCAGCAGTTTGAAAATTTCTCATCAACCATGAATGAATCTCTTGACCACATGTTTACAAGGCTAAAGAAAATTGTGAGTCAACTTGCTGTTCTTGGGGTTGATATACCTCAATAAGATTTAAACTCAAAATTTCTGAGAAGCTTACCAGAAGAGTGGGCTATGCATGTTGTTGTTTGGAAGAATAAACCAGACATAGACACTATGGATCTTATGGATTTGTATAGCAACTTTAAAATTGTGGAACAAGAAGTAAAGAAAACTGGTGTCTCTAGTTCATATACTGGGAACATGGCTTTTATGTCATCTCCTAGTATCTCAAACCTAGTTAAAGATGAAAAGGTTGATAGTGGAACTGGTGCTGCTAGTTCATCAAGCAGTACCTTTGGTATATTGAATGAAAAGGCTTGTTGTGCCTTTTTCACAAGCCAGAATAATGGGTCCATGCTTACTCATGAAGATCTCTTAGAAATCAATGATGTTGATTTAGAAGAGATGGACCTAAAATGGCAAATTTCTCTTCTTAGCATGAGGGCTAAGAAATTCTATCAAAGGACGGGGAAGAAACTCACCATCAGCAGCAATGATACTGCTGGTTTTGACAAGTCAAAGATAGAATGCTATTACGGTCATATGTTGGGGCACTTCTCAAGAGAATGTAGAAGGCCAAGGCAGCAAGATAGCAAGAATAGAGGTTTTGGAAGCAAGTCCAAGACAGGGGAATCAACCAATCCAAAGGCTATGGTAGCCATTGATGGATTAGGATTTGATTGGAGCTTTACTGCTGAAAAAGAAGAAGCTTCTCCTCAGACAGCTCTTATGGCTTTCACCACAGAGGTACAATCTGATAAAGTTTGTTCAAATAATTGTTCTGCTCTTAAAAGTTTAGAAACCTTAACCAAACGTTATGAGAATCAAAGGAAAGAATTAATTGATACAACTCATAGCTTAACAAATCATAAAAGAGGTATAGCTACTCTAGAAGAACAAGTCATACATTTTAGAACAAATGAATCTACCTTTACTGATGTCAAAATTCTTCTTGAAAGAGAAATAATGTTTAAAAATAATGACATTTGTAACTTAAAAGCTGAAGTAGATAGGCTTAGTAAGGCTAAAGAGAATATTCAAATGAGTGTAGAAACACTAGATTATGCATCTAAGGGTGTGACTAACTTAATTGAATGTCAAGTAATTAATAAAGCTAAGTCTGGTGTTTGATACAAATCTGTTCCTCCACCATATAGAGGTATTCCTTCACCCCCAGGAATTGACCTAGAACACACATGATTACCTGAATTTCAACTACCTGAATTAAAATATGGTGTTCAATCAAAATCAAATGTAGTTGATAATGAACCTCTGAAAGAAAGTGAAAGTTTAAGTAAAACTTCACTTCCTAAGGACAATGTGTGTTCTTGTAGAAAACCAGATGGTCCAATCATTGAGGACTCAACATCTGATGATAAAAAGTTACTACAGGTTATGTCTAAACCTGAAGTGGTTAAGAAAGCAAGAACAAGAGTTCCTAAGATAGTCAAACACAATACTGATAGGCCTAAGACCAATGAAAAATATGTTAGGCAACCAGTAAGATATTGTGAATAATATAGAACCATAAACAAGCCTAGAGGTAACCAAAGGAATTGGTATAGCCTCAAGTCTCTCCAACAAAGAGATAACAAAGTTTGTTACACATGTGGTAGTTTTGACCATCTTGCAGCTTTCTACAACCAATGGGTATATAGGTATGAAAGTAATAGAGTGAACTACAAAAGGCACACACCTAAATATCATTTTCACTCTAATTCTAAAAGATCAAAACCCAAAACAGTCACAAAAGCAGTTCCTGCTAATAGAGCAAAAATTGTTCCTGCTAAAAGGAAAATGGTTTCTGCTAAAAAACCATATATGACTGTTTACCCAAAATCAACAATTAAGGGTGCAAAAAAAACTTTCAAACATGCATCTAATATTGTTCAAAGGCCCATTCAAACAAAGGCAGTAGTCCAAAAACAAGTTTGGAAACCAAAGGATACAACTGCAAAGCCATCAGTTTCTGCTGATAGCCAAACAGTTCATATCACTGCTAAGGAAACAGGGCAAATGCTGTTAAGGCCTCAGCATGTTGGATTCTTAAATCCAATGTTGCATCAACAATTCTCAAAAGATTACATCTCATTGATGCAAGAGGCGGATCCAAGTCAGAAATGGTTTGGATCCCAAAACGAAACTAATTCCTTTATTTATGTGCAGGGACATTCATCAGCAGATACTAAAGATCAAGGATTCTCAGATAGTGGATGTTCAAGGCACATGACAGGCAACAAGTCTTATCTCTCAAATTTTCAATCAGTAGATGGAGGCTATGTTACCTTTGGAGGAAAAATTACTGGTAAAGGTACTATTAAAACCGGTAAATTAGATTTTGAAGATGTGTACTATGTGCAAGAGCTTAAGTATAATCTTTTTAGTGTCTCACAAATATGTGACAAAAAGAACAAAGTTCTCTTTACTGACACTGAATGTCTTGTATTTTCTTCTGATTTTAAGATGCCTGATGAAAGTCAAGCACTTCTTAGAATTCCAAGAAAAGGCAACATGTACAGTGTTGATATGAAGAAAATTGTTCCAAAAGATTCTCTTACTTGTCTTATTGCTAAGGCTACATTGGATGAATCTATGAAATGGCATAGAAGGCTTGGTCATATTAACTTCAAAACCATAAATAAAATTGTCAAAGATGGTTTGGTAAGAGGTTTACCTCAAAAATGATTTGAAAATGATCAAACATGCATTGCTTGTCTTAAAGGCAAACAACATAAAGCCACTTGTAAGCCCAAAATTTTTAACTCTATCAATCAATCATTGTTTATGCTGCATATGGACTTATTTGGTCCTTCAAATGTTAGAAGTTTGTTGCATAAAAGATATTGTCTAGTTATTACTGATGACTTTAGTAGATTTACATGGGTATTCTTTTTAGGAACTAAGGATGAGACTTATAGCATCCTTAAGACCTTCATTACAGAGATAGAAAACCTAGTAAGCAAAAGAGTAAAAGTCATTAGATGTGATAATGGGACAGAATTTAAAAATAGAGTTATGGATGATTTCTGCAAAGAAAAAGGTATTAAAAGAGAATTTAGTGTTGCAAGAACTCCACAACAGAATGGAGTTGCTGAAAGGAAAAATAGAACACTAATAGAAGCTGCTAGAACTATGTTAGCTGACTCTAAGTTGCCTATAACTTTTTGGGCAGAAGCAGTCAACACTGCTTGCTATGTTCAAAATAGAGTTTTAGTTGTAAAACCTCACAATAAGACATCATATGAACTTTTTAGAGGTAGAACTCCTGAGATAGGATTTCTTAGACCTTTTGGATGTCATGTGACAATTCTAAATACCTTAGACCATCTTGGAAAGTTTGATGGAAAAGCAGATGAAGGATTCTTAGTTGGACATTCTATCAATAACAAAGCATTCAGAGTATACAACATGAGAACTAGAAGAGTAGAGGAAAATCTACATGTGAAGTTTTTGGAAAATAAAACCACTGTAGAAGGTCAAGGTCCCAAATGGCTATTTGATCTTGAATCTCTATCCAAATCAATGAATTATGTGCCTTTTGTTGTAGAAACTAATGAATTTTCAGGTTCACAAACTGCTGATGCAACAAATGGAGAAGAATTAGAGAATGAGGCAAATCAAGATTATGTGATGATGCCAATATGGACAAATACAAGTGTGGATTCAACTTCAATAAATAGTGAATCTTCTTCTGGAAATTCTAAAGAAGATGTTGAAGATGAATATAAAGAAGAAGGAGCTAAGGAACAAGAGTTTCAAGTCAGAAGTAACACTGCTGTTTCTGCTGATAAGCAAATCGTTCCTGCTGATGAGCAAAATATTTCTGCTGATGGACCATCAGAAGAAACACAAGCAAATCTCTCAGAAAATGAGGTGGATTTCAACAACCTTCCACCTGATTATCAAGTTCTTTCTACTCCACACTCAAGGATTCACAAAGTCCACTCCCTGGACAATGTAATTGGAGATGTACAATCAGGAGTAAAGACAAGACAACAATTAATGTCTTCAGATCAACAAGGGCTTCTTGATGCCCTTTATGCTTCAAAACAGCATGAGTTTTCAAACTCTTGCTTATTTGTATGTTTTCTCTCACAAGATGAACCAAAGAATATCCATAAAGCCCTAGAGAATTCAAGTTGGTTGGAGGCTATGCAAGAGGAGCTTCTTCAGTTTAAGATTCAAAAGGTTTGGGTGCTAGTTGATTTACCAAGTGGTGTAAGGGTAATTGGCACTAGATGGGTTTTTAGGAATAAAAGGGATGAAAGGGGCATAGTGATAAGAAATAAAGCTAGATTAGTAGCTCAAGGGTACACACTAGAAGAAGGGATAGACTATGAAGAAGTTTTTGCTCCAGTAGCAAGGATTGAAGCCATTAGACTCTTTTTGGCTTATGCTTCATTTATGGGATTCACAGTTTATCAAATGGATGTCAAGAGTGCTTTCTTATATGGTATTATTGAAGAGGAGGTGTATGTCTCACAACCTCCTGGTTTTGTTGATCCTGACCATCCAGACAAAGTGTACAAGGTTGTTAAAGCTCTATATGGCCTACATCAGGCACCAAGAGCTTGGTATGAAACACTGGCTTCCTACTTAATTTCAAATGGATTTCAAAGAGGCAAGATAGATGAGACACTTTTCACCAAGAAGCATAAGAAGGATCTTTTGCTAGTTCAAGTGTATGTGGATGATATCATCTTTGGATCTACAAGGAAGGAGATGTGTTTGGAGTTTGAGAAGCTTATGCACAATAAGTTTCAGATGAGTTCCGTGGGGGAACTTACATTCTTTTTGGGTCTGCAGGTTAAACAATCAAGAGAAGGAATCTTTATTAGTCAAGACAAATATGTTGCAGAGATTCTTAGAAAGTTTCAATTTACTGATTCCAAAACAGCAAGCACACCAATTGATCCTGAGAAGCCACTTCTTAAAGATGTAGAAGGAACTAATGTGGATGTACACACATACAGATCTATGATAGGTTCTTTGATGTATCTTACATAATCAAGACCTGATATCATGTTCTCTGTTTGTGCTTGTGCAAGATATCAAGTAACTCCTAAGGTTTCTCATTTAACAGCAGTCAAGAGAATTTTTAGATATCTCAATGGTCAACCTAGGTTGGGTCTATGGTATTCTAAGGAGTCATCTTTTGACTTGGTAGCATACTCAGATAGTGATTATGCTGGTGCTAGCTTGGACAGAAAGTCAACAACTCGAGGATGTCAATTCCTTGGGTGTAGACTTATCTCATGGCAGTGTAAGAAGCAGACAATGGTGGCTACTTCAACAACTGAAGCTGAATATGTAGCTGCTGCAAATTGTTGTGGTCAAGTTCTATGGATTCAAAACCAACTTCTTGATTATGGGTACAATTTCTTACATACCATTATTCATATTGATAATAGTAGTACAATTTGCATTATTAAAAATCCAGTGCAACATTCTAAAACAAAACACATTGAAATTAGACATCATTTTATTAGAGATTGCAATGAAAAGAGGTTAATTCAAGTAATGAAAATTGCTTCAGAACAAAACTTTGAAGATCTTCTTACAAAAGCTTTTGATGTTGGAAGATTTCAATACTTGGTAGCAGGTATTGGAATGCATAATCTTTAAATTTTTTCAATATAATGTGTTCTTGTATATAGATTTTGTTAATGCATCTAACTTTGTCATCTAAAACTACTATTACCAATTAAAAGTTATTCATATAGTTAGTCCTATACATAATTCTAATTCAAGACAAGTACTTTGTACTTTGTTCTTTTGGTTTTAGACTAACAATTTCAGGTATGAATGTTTGAGCTCAAAGGCTATTTCAAGTGAAATCTGTAAGCAACAAATTTCTGATCATTGCTGCTGAAAGCTGATCATTGCTGCTGATATAATAGGTTCATGATAGAAAGAGTTTGGGATTTCAAAACTCCTTAAAACTTCTTTCTTGGAACCTGATTACGATGGTTCACATTGAATTGATAAATTAGTTGATCAGTTATTAACTGATACAACTCACTTTCTATCATTTTATACTCTCAAGTATAATGTGACT
This sequence comes from Artemisia argyi, assembly GCA_030686995.1. NCBI lineage: Eukaryota > Viridiplantae > Streptophyta > Magnoliopsida > Asterales > Asteraceae > Artemisia > Artemisia argyi. The sequence goes on along the minus strand of CM060697.1, from coordinate 158,392,219 downwards.
AATCTACGGATATCTGATAGAAAGAACAGCGAGCAACAGTGAATCTAACACTTGTGTTAGAGGTAACAAATGCCACGAGCTGGAAACCCTGTAAAGAAAGCCTTTTGAATAGGTTTGTCTGTACACATAACTGAAAACATTGGTTCTCACACAACCAGAGGTTGCTTTAAACCGAATTTTTGATTAAGTGTTAGTTACCACACTCAATCCCTTCAAAATGGTTAGAAGCAGTATGATTTTTAATCAGAAAATCATGTTCATACTGCTAAGTCAAATATTTCTTAAAAAGGATTTTCAAAGAGGCTCAGAAAATCATCTAATGATGGATTATGAGTCAATGCTCAGTGATTCACCACTCATAGGAGGTTACACACCTAGAAGTGACAAGGGCAGCATTTAAACTCTTAAGGAATTGATGGCTTCATGTGCAAATTGTCTGAAAACATGGAAACTACTAGATCAGATGATGGTTATATGATATGATTGTGAAAGGTCTTCCAAACAGGGGAGGAAATTGCTCAAGAGATAAATAAATCTCAGGGGAGGTTACAAAAAGCCAAAGGAAGATTATCCAATAAAAAAGAAGGAAAAGATAAGAGCATACAAGATGATGACATGGTTTCTACTGATAAAGATCAAGAACAGAGCTGATAGGAGAAAGTTCTATCTAGATCAAAAGATGAAAGGTTTCAAGTTCATTTCACTACGTTTGTTCATCACTTCCAAAGACATGCTGAAAGATGATTTCTATTTCTTGGAACAAGCATCCAAGATACACAGCATCATTTACTCTTATAATTCTTCAAGTTGAAAATTGCACCATCTTTTAGTCCAAGATTGGAGCAAAGAAAAGAAAGTAGATGAGTTACAGAGAAAGACATTCAATCACTCAAAAGAGAAGAAAGTTCATATCAAAAGTCTGACAATGAAGTGTTTGAAAGATCTTCACAAAGTCCTCATTTAATTCAGAAAAACATGTTTGAATGTAATTCACATGTTTAGGGGAGGATTGTTGGGAATTAAATAATCAGAAGAATCAGTATAAAGGCTTAAGGAAATACATCAAGTATGTTTCTGCTGATAAAGCACAAAGCACGTTTCCACTGATGGATTCTGCTGAAGAACATTTTCTGCTGAAGGTGTTTCTGCTGATGGATTCTGCTGATGCTACTATGACTCATACAACAGCTGTGTAGATAAGTACAACTTATTCTACTGACTCATATACAAGAAAAATATCTTTGTTGTAGTCATCAAATTGAACACTCCAAGTGAGTTGTAATCCTAGATACATATTGTATCTTAATGACTGACATGATAAGTCATCAACTAGCTAGAATGAAGCTTAGTCATAAGCTAGTAAATTAGATGAGTCATATAGATTGTAAAAGATCTTTCCTTGGACTATAAAAGGAAGATCTTAGATATGTGTATATATATATGCATGTGACGAGTGTGATAGATATAGACATATACATACAGAAAAACATTAGAACAAAACACAAGATTCAAGGTCTTTGTAACCCTAGTGATAGTGAAGATCACTCGTATTATTCTAAATAATATTGAATCGTTTGGTGAAATACTTTCATTGTTCTTTGTTAAATAAACACAAGCATCACAGTTCCATTTCCAATAAACATTCTAAGTGTGGTTAAGTAGATTCCGCATACTTAATCATATTCACTCAAAGTATCACGTATACGCATTACAAAGGTCCAACACCTCATAGTGTGTTATCAAATCAAGTGATCCTCTCAACGGTTTACAAAGTGTGACAACGGTTTACAGTTACTTTTTTACAGTTACACCGGTTCACAGTAAGTTATGCCTAGCAGCATTAAGTTATGCCTAGCAACATTAAGTTCTTTATTAATCAGGTCATAACAGTGTTGAAGTAAGTTTGCCAATTCAGGGAGTAAACACTGTCACAAACACAAATTTTACACAACTAATAACTAGATTAATACCATTATGTTTATTCTTACTATATTTTCTAACATTTGAAACCACTTACAATGCTTATTACCATTTAAAGTTTAAAAATAAAATTATAGAATGTTTAGGAGTGCGCATTTAATGTGTAAAATTAAAATGATTACAATTAGGCACGAGTAATTAGTGCATTTCACATGCTAATGTGACGTTAAACTTGGTAAATTGCAATAATATTTAATGTTGAGACTTTCAAAATTCCCTAGGCGTATAGTATGTCGCATCCCTTTTTAAGGCCATCACTTAGCATTTCAACACACAATTTTTAAAACAATCTAAGATCGAGGTTATGGCTGGAAACAAGAAAAGGTGCATTTCATCAAAGAAGAAGCGTTCAAAGTAAGTACTACTAATTAAACTTTTGTACACGTAAACATTCAAAGTTTGTAAAGATGTTATGTATGTACATGTTGACTTGGTTTTTTTTTCTAGTAGAAGTTAGTTAATCCATAATAATTTTGGTGTATTAAGCTTTTATGAATTTATAAAAATGGTTATCAATTGGTAGTTTTAGGTAATCAGTTATGCAATTGTGTTAGTTTACTACATAGTTGTTTGAATGTTTTATTCCTTATATTTGTTATCTTCCTAGTACATAAGACCCATGAAAAAAACCTAGCTTTACTCACCCAACATTCAAAAACTTACATCATTTTGAATGTGTTGCACATATTTTGAATTTTCGTTAAACTTAAATATCACATTTTGCTATAAATAATAGTCTCATAAATATCACAATGTGACTATTTTGAATGTATTGCACATATAATACCCTTATAATGTGGCAATAAACATAATTTAAATACACATTTGTGATATGGTGTGACTATTGTAAAGCATATAGTCAAATGATCATGCTACAATTAAATGTGACTATACACATTAGGTTGTGGCAAGCAAACACACACTAAACTTTAGACACACATATTTACTTACGTGACCATATGTATCGAATTTTCGTTACACGTAATCATGTTTCTATGATTTAGTGTGACCATATATGACATTTGGTCACACTCTTCAAGTGTGTGACATATATATTTGTCACTATTAAATGCATATCGTGACTAACGCTTCAAACTTACTTTTTAGTTTTCACACATTTCAAACGCTATGTGGCTAAATATTCAGCAAAGAATAGCAGTCACGTTTAAATACTGTGTGACAAACTTGACTATATAATTTAGTCACATACACAATTACTTCATGTGACCATATATCTATTTTGGTCACACTCTTCATTTGTGTGACATATATTTGTCACATATGTATATCTATAGTGTGACTAATGTTTCGAGCTCATTTGTATCTGTCACACGTCTTGAATTAAAAGTGACTAAATAATCCAAATTTTTTTTTCAGTTACCTCTAGTCACATAAATATTCAAATGTGTGACAATAGAATTCCGAAATGGTCACACAAGTCGGATCAAATGTGGCTGTTCATTTTATTCTGGTACATTTAGTCACGTATAAATGTTACAGTGTGACATTTCAAAATCGACCATGCGTGACCAATAGAACTTTTTGTACTAGTGGGTGTACTAGGGGTTTCGTGTACTAAAAATGAGTACAACGCTAAGGTGTGGGAAAAATTAATTGTCTTTACTAGTCAAGTAATATGACTTAATTGGTCAAGTAATTATGATACGGGTTTAACACAAGGGTGATCCTAATGCCTCTTATCATGTAGTAAATCCTACTACATGAATGTAGTCTCACTAGCGGTCTCGGGATGCATCACTAACGCAAGTTCTAGAATCTAAATGTTACCGGTGCACTCATAAGTACTAATAATGAATTCTTTTCCTATCAAATCTAAAGGCAAACCTCACATATTTGGGTGGAAAATTTTTTTGAATGGTACGGTTTCGTGCTAGTCATACAACTCCTATCCATGAGACGCTTGTTAAGGCTAAAGTATCACTCCTAAATGTTGTAAAAAAATTTAAATTTGGCGCTAAAATTACACTAACAAGTATTTCTCTTAGTTTTATTACACACCTACCATAGAACAAACAAACTCAAGTGCAATAGTATCCTATAAGGTATCATCATTTACCTTCCCCTTACACTTAGGATGAACATTGTCCCCAATGTTTAATTAAAGAATGTAAAAGTAAAATGGGTAAAAGAATGAAAACAAATACTCCCCTGATTCATTCGGTGTGGATAGTGTGTTAACAAGGTTCGATCTTCCTCTAAGAAAATGAACGTTCAAAGCTTCCCTTTCAGAAATATAAATCATCTTCTTGTCATATATAACCTGTTAAACCTGAGAAAACAATCAAGGCAACCTCGCGTAAAATCGGCGGCAATCTATATATACTAACAAATCCTAGAAAACAATTTAAGATATAATGCTTGTGGAATGAATGTTTGCAGATTTCCTGGAGTTTATAAAACTAAAGAATTAACAAAAACTTTAAGACTCCGTTAGAAAAACAAAACTCGCAAAATTTCCAGAATTTTACACGTGACGTCGTCAGGAGTTAAACCCTGACGCCGTCAGAAGTGACTTGCAGAAATCTTTATGTTAAGTTTCTGAAAAATTTCTGGAAAAACTTATGTCCTACTTCCTGGAAAATCCTGCAAAACATCATTATGACTCGATACAAGCATTTGACTCTAACAAATACTAATATACATGTTCATTTAATATTGTGGCGAATCAAGATCATTTTCGTTATTAGAAACAAATTTGGGGTTTCCCCTTACACTTAGCTTTTGCAAAATACCTTTATATGAAGTTAAGACGAAGTTAAACAACAAAATAAAGCATTTTCACAATTTTATTTTGAAACATGATCTACCAACAATAAAAATAAAGCATGCATAAAAATCAAACAAATAAAAACACACAAAACATGGGTTGCCTCCCAAGAAGCGTTTTTCTTTATTTACGAGTCTTGTAGCTAGACTCAAGGTCATTGGCAATTACGTGACCTCATCTTTAAATGTTACATCCTCCTCAATGATCATCTCATTACCACTTTCTTGATAATGTTTTACGCGTTGTATGTTGACAGTGAACTCTCTATTTTCATCGTCCATTAACACAACAACACCCGTTTTAGAGGAGCTTTTCACTGTAAAGGGCCCATACCATCTAGACTTAAGTTTCCCGGGAAATAACCTTAACCGAGAATTATACAATAGAACTTTGCCTCCTTCTGAGTACTCCTTAGGTTTTTTAATTCGCTGGTCATGCCATCTTTTTGCCCTTTCTTTATATGTAACGGAGGATTCATATGCTTCTAGCCTTAACTCATCAAGCTCATGGAGTTGCAAGAACCTATTCGTTCCAACGACCGTATAATCCAAATTAAATGCCTTAAGTGCCCAATAGGCCTTGTGTTCAAGTTCCACCGGAAGGTGACACGCCTTGCCATAAACCATGCAGAATGGGGTCGTTCCAATAGGTGTCTTGTACGCCGTTCGGAATGCCCATAGGGCCTCATCAAGTTTAAATGGCCAGTCCTTTCTGTTTTGATTGACCGTCTTTTCCAATATTCTCTTAATTGCCCTGTTGGTGTTTTCGACTTGACCGTTGGTTTGTTGGTGATAAGCGGTGGAGAACCGGTGGGAAACTCCATACCTTTTCATGACCTTTTCCATTTGCGCATTGCAAAAGTGGGTCCCCCTATCACTAATGAGAGCTTTAGGAATGCCGAACCTAGCAAACAGCTTTTTCAGAAAATGAATAACTACCCTAGCATCGTTGGTCCTAAGGGCTTGTGCCTCCACCCACTTTGAAACATAATCAATGGCCACTAATATGTATTCGTTCCCCTTGAAGATGGAAAGGGTCCCATGAAATCAATTCCACGAACATCGAAAACCTCACAAACTTGTATAAAATTCTGAGGCGCTTCATCTCTACTTGATATATTCCCGGCCCGTTGACATGCATCGCATGCTTGTATCATCTCCTTTACATCCCAAAATATTGTGGACCAATAGAATCCTGCATCGAAAATCTTTCGTGCGGTGGTGTTTATCCCATGATGGCCCCCAGAAGGGTCCGAATGACATTCTTTCATAATCTTTATCGCCTCTTTTCCCGAAACACATCGCCTGATTATTTGATCAGGATATCTTCGGAATAAGAAGGGTTCGTCCCAGAAGTAGTATTTTAGTTGGGCAAAGAACCTTTTCTTTTCGTGTCTAGTCATGTGTTCCGGAATGAGCCTGCTTGCAAGATAATTAGCATAATCGGCGTACCATGGTTCAGAATCTGTTATTGACATGAGTTGTTTTTCAGGGAATGAATCCCGAATCTCACTTTTGTCAAGCTCAGTAAGGAGGGGATTTTCGAGACGAGAGAGGTGACCAGCAGCCAAATTCTCTGCCCCCCTTTTATCATGAATTTCAACATCAAATTCTTGTAACAACAAGATCCACTGAATTAGTTATGGTTTAGCATCTTGCTTAGCAAAAAGGTATCGCTGAATGATCAGTAAAAACGACCGTCTTTGAAAGGACAATATATTGGCGGAATTTGTCAAAAGTGAGCACCACGGCAAATAGTTCTTTTTCAGTGGTAGAATAATTCTCTTGAGCGGGATTCATAGTTTTGCTAGCGTAGTATATTGGTTGGAATTGTTTGTTACACATTTGGCCTAATACTGCCCCAACAGCATAATCGCTAGCGTCGCACATGATTTTGAAAAGTAACTCCCAGTTGGGTGTAACCATGATTGGGGCTTGCGTGAGTTCCTTTTTCAGGAGATTGAATGCATCCTTGCATTCTTGAGTCATTGGCCGAGCTATTTTAGAGAAGTCTTTAATGAATCTCCTGTAGAACCCGGCATGAACCAAGAGGCTGCGTATTGCTTTAACAGTCGTGGGATAAGGTAGTTTAGATATAGCTTCAACCTTTGTTTGGTCCACCTCAATCCCATTTCCTGAGACCTTATGCCCTAGCACAATCTCTTCTTTTACCATAAAATGGCATTTCTCCCAATTTAGGACAAAGTTGGTTTCCTCGCAACGTTTGAGCATTTTTTCAAGGTTACCGAGACAGCGGTCGAAAGAGTCTCCGAAGACTAAGAAATCATCCATGAAAACTTCCATGCTGTCTTCCATTAAATTGTGAAAGATTGCGGTCATGCATCGCTGAAAAGTGGCAGGAGTGTTACACAGCCGAAAAGGCATCCTCTTATAGGCGAATGTTCCATAATGGCAAGTAAATGTGGTTTTTTCTTGGTCCTCAGAGGCTATGGGGATTTGGAAATATCCTGATAATCCATCCAAGAAACAGTAGTACTCGTACCCGGATAATCTTTCCAACATTTGGTCAATGAACGGGAGAGGAAAATGATCCTTTCTGGTGGCATCGTTGAGCTTTCTATAATCGATGCATACCCGCCACCCAGTAACCGTTCTCTGGGGTACCATCTCACCGTTGTCATTTTTCACCACAGTCATTCCTCCTTTCTTTGGTACAACCTGTACAGGACTAACCCACGGGCTATCCGAAATTGGGTAAATCAGCCCTGCATCCAAAAGTTTGATAACTTCTTTTTTCACCACTTCCTTAATGTTGGGATTCACCCGCCTCTGGGGTTGTACGGCTGGTTTATAGTCTTCTTCCATAAGAATCTTATCCGTGCAAAAGGTTGAGTCAATCCCCTTAATGTCGACTACACTCCATGCAAGGACTCCCTTATATTTCTTTAGGACTCCTAAGAGCCTATCCTTTTGCTCATGTTCAAGGGAAGAGTTTATGATTACTGGCAGTTGATCCTCTCCCTGGAGGAAGGCATACTCCAGGTGGTTTGGGAGTTCTTTAAGTTCTAGCTTAGGTGGTTCGATAATGGAGGGTTTTAGCTTGTTTTCGGGTTTACGGAGTTCGAGCTGTTCAGTGGTCTCTTGTCTGGGATAGAAGGAGACTGCGCTAGCGCCCTCCGTCTTCTCCTCCTCCATTATAGGGAGGAAACTCTCATCCCGTAACCAGCCTTCTTTGATTTGTTCATCAACACAGTTGTCAATGACATCAGTTAGTTCATCGACCTCTCCGATGAAATAGAGCCGGTTAGCTACTTCGAGAGATAGATTCATAGTGTCTTTGATATCAAAGGTCAAGCTATCGGTTCCTACTCGTAAGGTTAACTTGTTGTCGTGAACATCAATGACTGCACGAGCGGTAGCAAGAAAGGGTCTCCCTAAGATGATGGGCACCAGGTCATCCTCCTCCATCTCCAAGATCACGAAGTCAACCGGAAATTTGAACTTCCCTACCTTGACTAGCACATTCTCGCATATCCCCAAGGGATATTTGACCAATCTATCAGCTAGCTGGATGTTTATACGGGCAGGCTTTAGTCCGGAATATCCTAGTTTGAGGAACGTGGAGTGGGGCATGAGGTTGATGCTTGCCCCTAAATCGGCAAGAGCATTCTTTATCGATAGAGATCCTATGGAACAGGACAAGGTGAAGCTGCCTGGATCATCTTCCTTTTTTGGTAGTCCTCGTTAGGTCACCACCGAACATTCTTCTCCCAAAGTAACACGACCCTCGAGTTTCTTTTGGTTGGCAAGCAATCTTTTGAAGTATGAGCTATACTTGGGCATGTGATAGCAAGCATCAAGGAGAGGTATGGTGACCACTGAATCTTTTAGATATGACAAGAATCTCTTACTATCATTTTCAATCTTCTGGTTTTTTAGGCGGGATGGAAATGGGATTCTCACAGGTTGGTTAGGTGGGGTCACCAAAGGAGGTTGTTCAGGAGCCTCGTTGCTCACATTACCTTCCTCCTCGCGGGGATCATTCGGCTCAACGGTGACAGGATGATGGCTCGGATAAGGAGGATTCTTGGTTGTTGTTGTTCCAGCTCGAGTAGTAACCACGAGCAGGGGATCTTTTTGGCTTACTGGGGGCCTGTTATGGTCATCAAGGGTGGCATTAAGCTTATTGAACCATTTTTCCATGTCATTCTGTTGCTCAGCGATGAGCTCGTCAAGCCCTTTCAATTGTAATCCTTTTTCCTAAGTAAAGTGACCAAGGTCATCCTCAAAAGTGCTATTGATTTTGTATTCAGGGCCTTCCTCCCCTTCTTTTCCTTTCGCCAGATTCCCCCAAAGAGTATAATCATCGTTTTGGTAAAAAGGCAAAAGAGAGGGGTCAGCGAAGGTGTCATGTCCCGACAAACACGCATGTTCAGTCGTGGTTTCTCCTCCGCATTCCTCTACCTCGTGCGGGCCCCTACAGTAGTCGCAGATCAAGTAAGGATTTGAAAGTTGTTTAGTTGTTCGCAACCCTGCACGGTATTCCACCCTTTCGTGAATTTTTCTTAGCCGATCTGAGGGTGTTTGTGTGATCTCGGATGTGCTCGTAGTCGAATCGGGTTCATCCCAAGTATCGTCCTGGTCTTGAGCATATTCCTCAATCCTATTCCACCCTTCCTTGGCGCTCAGATTAGCTATTTTCCCTTTTCTTGAATTATTGATTCCGTTTTGGTCGTTTGGGGAGACATTGTCGTAGAAGATTTGGACCAGAAGCCAAAGTTCGATGCCATGATGGGGAACTTCTCTTAATGAATCCTTGAATCTAATCCATGATTTATGGATGGGTTCGTCCTTTCCCTTTCGGAAATGGAGGATCCTATCCCTAAATACTGAGGTTTTCCCTGCTGGGAAGAACTTCTCATAAAACTTGGATATAAGTTGCTCCCATGTAAAAATAGACTCGGAGGGAAGTCTATCATACCACTCTTTGGCTTTTTCATAAAGAGTGAAAGGGAAGAATCGTAATTGAGACGTGTCTCTAGTGGCCCCATCCGTATGGAGGGTGTCCACTATCTTCAAGAAATCCCTCATCTGTTGAATTGGGTCATCGGTATGTAGTCCGCGAAACTTGCATACACTTTGGACAAGCCAAACATCGCTTGCACGCAAGACCTTATTGGTGTGTTCGTTTGGGAAAACAATGGCATTTGAGAAGCCATGAGGATTCGGGGAGGAGTAGTCCTTAAGATGCTAAGGGGTGGGAGTTTCGGGGGTGCTCATATCATAGTTGGATTGAGGGCTAGAGGGTGTGAGGTGATTATCTGAATCTTCTTCAGAAAGGGCCTCATCAAAGTTGATGGCTGTGCTAGATGGTTCGGGTGTTGAGAGAGATTACCTTAGCTTATGTATTTCCCTTTCAGGTTCTACATATGGCAAAACGAGATTTCTAACGGAACTGCGACTCCTAGTGATTCTAAGGTTAGAAAGATCTTCATTTGCCAAGATGGCGGATGGTGATGGTTACGAACAAAGACACAAAGAAATAAGATAGACTAAAGAAAACCTAAAAATAAAAACAAAAATCTTACTAGAAAGGAATCTAACAAGTAGACCTAATAAAAAGAAATCCTAACCTAGACAATAATTATTCCCCGGGCTGCGGCGCCAAAAAATTGATACGTGGGAATTGCACCCTCGCAACAGGTTTTACCTCTCAAGGGATCTTGAGAAGCTTACAACCCCCACCAGGCAGTGTACCTGATTATTGTTATATACTATAGTGACAAGTATCGGGGGATTGATCGTTCAATTCACGAATAGTGTCGCTAGGATTAGAAAGCCTACTAAACTAGGTCTAGAGGTGAGGGATGATTCTTTTTGTATTTTTATATTTTTATGAAAGCAAGTAAAAATCTCGGGTTTTGAAGGAGTGGGCGGAATTAGTTGCTAGCCAACTAACACAATTAATCTAAAGATGCAATCAAAATAAAATAAAAGAAATGAAAATAAAACTATTATACTAATGTGGTGGAAACAATAATGAGGAAAGTTGTGTTTACTTAGACTTCATTACTCCCTAGATATCTTTTACAGGTTGATAGCTTGTTACAATTGCATGGATGATGGGTCATATTCCTTAGTACTTGTCGTAGGGCCGTGTACAATATTCCCTAACTCTATAGGATCCTACTTCACTCCTATGTCGAGCCGTTAGAAGCTCATAACATGGGATCATTAGAATTCTCCTACGCATTAAATACAACCAAAAATCGTAGTACACCTCCGATCATGTTTCTTAAGACGTTCAAGAAAGTTACCAATGGAAGTCTGCCAGTTTTCTTAAGCCTAACATCGAATACAATCATCCGTAACAATTATAAACAAACAATCAACCCATAATTAACATCTAGGTTTCACTACATCTAAGCAAACACAAGAAAAATCTAGCATAGCATGTTAAAGAGAAGAAAAGCGTAAGATATAATCACACAACACATAGACATATTGAATGATTTGAATGAATACTTATCTTCAATTGAACATGGAAGAATCAAGGGGTTGGAACCCTTGAAAAACTGATAAAATTCGGACTAAGGTTTTTTCCCTCAAAGTTGCACACTAATGAATGAAATTTGAAAAACTATATATATATTATACATCGTGACGGCGTCATGTGTTAGATCGTGACGCTGTCAACTCGCCGCCATGATAAAATCGTATTGCCTAGATCTATTGGTGATGCCATCATGTAGGAATTTACTCTGGGCCGTCACGTGTAGTTGGACCCTGACGGCCTTGGTGTCGCCGTTAGGTCCTAAGCTTAAAAACTCTCTGGATCGTCACGTGTATTTTCCACTTCCACCTCTTTTGTAACTCTTGACGCCGTCATGTGTAATATCTTGATGCCATCAGGTACTGTTCCATCAAGGAAATTTGAGACTTTGCTGTTTTCTTCACTTTTATGCTCCAAAAACGTCCAAAATGCTTCTTTTTCCAGATTCTTCCTCAAAAGTATCTAAAATGACAAAAGGAACAATTTAGGGCAATAATTGATCAAATAATCTCGAATTCGGGCTTAAATGACCCCTTAAAAGCGGTAAACTTTTCGCCTCATCAGAAACCTTAGTAAACGAAGAAGATCTGACTTATTTACTCCAGATACGCCGTATTGCATTCCTGACATACGGTGTATCGATATCAAGACTTCACCAAAGATATCCAAGACACTGAAGAACATGCACCGCATAAGAGATTGAAGATACGCCGCATCTAAAGGTGGTGTATGAATATTCGTGAATATTTTATTCTTAAACCCCACGCGAAGTTATCGAGATACGCTGTAACACCCCAAATTTTGGGATACGCAACGGAATTAAATATGGGTGTTACTTCATGGCACAATAGTTGAATAATATAAAACGATTACCGATTTAGTCGTTTTGAAAGATTTATCATTCGAAATTTATAAATATCAAAGTTTACAAAATAAGGTCCCAGTTGTTTCATGATTTATAAAATAAGTTTTTGAATGATAGTTTATAGCCTTCTTGAGTATTCATGCCTCTCCGTGCCATCCTCGAGTAAACGCAATACCTGAGATAAACATGCTAAAAACAGTCAACACAAAGGTTGAGTGAAATTGATAGGTTTAGTTTAAGTTGTTGAACACAATAATCATAGTGTGAGTTACGTTGTTATACACTCATCGTTTAAAAACAAAACAATATTTATTTCACTAAGCTCATGATAACCCAAAGCGTAAACCTCGTACCAATAGAAATTGGCCAAATCGTTTCAGTGTTGCCCTAGTAGGTAAATCGCCATTTTACCTAGTGTTCCAAATATAGTGTGTTCGATTTCCCCCTATCTGGGTCAATAGGAACAGGAGTGTTAATTCCAATAGTACTATTCACAATATTTGCGCTCACTCGCAAGTGACTAATGATTCATGATATAGGGACTTCAAGCATGGCAAACAGTTACTTAGTGATAATAAAACATGCGAACAAGTTTACAGTTTAAAACATTGTGTTCGAGTAGAAAAGTAGTAGCATGCACCCCCCAACGGGATTGTAAAAAAAATAGTTAAACAGTAGAAAGTGGGGCTACGAACTCACCTTAGTAGTCCAATAGTAGTGGTAGTATTGTAGTCTCAAATGGTGCTAGGAAACGGCTCTAACAACACTCAACCTAGAATAATATTGTAAGTTTTAGTTGATAGTCTAAGTCTAGCTTTATCGCGAATAATGTTTAATAATTGTAATCGAAATTCTTGTTTGTTTAAATGCCTTAACTTCAAGAACAAAGTAATATATAAATATAACTTGTGAGTAAAGTGATTGATTGTCGAATTATAATGGAAAATGGTGTGAATAATTCGAAGGTTGGTAGGCGGCGAAAAATAACTTAGTCTTAGAGAATGTGTTAATTGTTAAAGTATACATTTATCGTTATAACGTTATATATAAACTTCATATATATATATATATATATATATATATATATATATATATATATATATATATATATATATATATATATATATATATATATATAAGTTGGTTTACGAAAGGTTTGGTCAACACGATTTACTACCAATTATTTTATGGGTTAATTATACAGATAGGTAATGAACTTTTAAAAAAATTCAATGTTAGGTAACGAATTTTGAAAAATACCGTTATCACCTATCAAACTTGTTGAATGTGTTCCAATGTTACATATATGGTCTATTTTTGCAACTTGTAACCGGTGCAACCGGTTACCATTGTACCAGATTGTTAAAGAGAGCCATTTTTTACTTTTTAAATGTTTATCTAAGGGCATTTAGGACTTTTTGTATTATTATTACTATTATTTTGTTGTTATTTCTATTATAATAGTTAAAGTTATTATTATTTTTGAATATCATCTCCTTCATCTCAAAAACACTTCTTGGCATGAATTAACATCTGGACTACATGGTGGCTACTAACAAAATCTACACACATACGTTCCAAAATCCATATGGAAAACAAAACCTACAGTACATATGTTCCAAGTCAGAATCGAAATAAATTCAAAACCCCATTTTTCATCTCAAATTTCCAAATTCAAGAACATGTGCTTTATAAAATTCAAAACCCCATTTTTCATCTCAAATTTCCAAATTCAAGAACATGTACTTTATAAAATTCAAAACCCCCTTATGTATCTTCTATAATCAACCCACCATTAAACCACCACAAATTCAAAATCAAACCAACTATTTTCAAACCCACAATCAAGCCACCGCAATAAGCAACAATGATTGGCCTAGATCTGAAAAGTAATAGATGGACGGCCGACAGTGATGGTTGTTCGGCGACCCAGATCTGAAAAAGAAGAGATGTCCGGTGATTGTTGCGGTGGTTGGTCGTGGTGTGTGGTGTTGGTTCGGCGGTTTCAGTTATGGTGGTGATGAGTGGTGGTGTTAGTGGTGAGATTACGGCGACGGTTGTGGTTTAGTTTTGCGGTAGTTGGTGTTTTGGCGGTTTTTATGACGAAAGCTTTGATTTTTGTGACGCAAAGTTATATGGTTGTGATTGGTGTTTTGATAGCAAAAATGTGGTGGTTGGTTTGTGGTGTTTAGTGGTGGTGATGGAGCAACGACGGCGTTGGAAACGCTGTGGTGCTAAGCAGAGGCGGGAAGGGGTGATTGAGTGGATAAAATGAAAGAGATGGGTGAGGGTGAGTATTACTTAGTTTGTGTGGGCCCAACAAACTGATGTGGCACCGAAACGGTCATATTGCATAACATTGAAGGTTTTAACAAATTTCGTTAGTTATATTAGTATTTTTGAGATTTCGTTATTTAACATTATAAATTTTTCAAAGTTCATTACCTATCTCTGTAATTTACCTTTATTTTATATCCAAAACATTAATATAAATTTATCAAATTTATATTTTCTGAAAAATCCTTTAAGTTTCACAAATTTACATTTTTAACCTTAACGGTATAACTTTTACATTTTTAATCCAAAGTCAATATATTTATATTTTTAGTCCGAAACTTTCAATATTATCATTAATTACCCTAAGTTTCATAATTTCAGTTTATGTCATAAAAATACCAATTTGGCAGTTTGTACCCTAAGTTTCCAAAAGTGATAGTTTTAGTCCCTCAATTTGTAATTTTTGCAAATTTAGTCCAAATTTCACCAAATGAAAAGTTTACATTTTTATTTCTTATTCATGCTTAAAATAGCTTATATAGCTTATAGGTACAACTTATTTAGTCAAAAAGCTTAGTTTTCAATAAACGGGCTTTTAACGAGCCAAAAGTTAGGCCCGTTAAGATTTTATGATCCATTGGGTTTGGGGAAACATCGGGCCTACCTTTGGGCTAGCATTTGGGTTATAAAAATGTTGCAAAAGAGTTTAGATGATCAGCTTATGAAATAAGCTCAAAAACAGCTTAATGGACTCACAAGGCCCAATCATACTTATAAGATTTTTAGAAACTGCTTAAAAGGCGATTAGCTTTAGGCTTTTAAAGGTGATTAATCAAGCTCATAAAACCAAGTAATTTACGTACACTGATTGTTTACTAAGTGAAAAATTGGATTAAGCTCAAAAACGATATTGTTATGTGACAGAATCACAAAATACATGATCAAAGTAATCACCCAAAATCGTTTCTGAAAACAGTTTCAAATCCAAAATTTTCCAAGTGTTTTTGAAGAGAAAACGTATAGGTCCAAACAACAAAGGAATGTGTTTCATTTCTGTTTTATACGTTAATATGAGTTCCAAAAGCTTATAGTACCTCGTTAACAACGTTAACCTGGTAAATAAATGATACATCCAATAAAATATATGTGTTGTATGTAAAAATAACGAGTAAGAGGTGCCAAGTGAATGGTGACACGAGATCAAAATAAAAACATAATATGAATAGAAATGAAAAGGAGGGATCATTGGCTCACCTCACCTCAAAGGGTAGTGTGAAAAATGGATGTCGAGACTAAGTTTGGCCAAAGGAACAATGTGGCTTGATTTGTGGTACTCCAAAGATGTAGGAACAAATAAATATGGGTCTTCAACTTGAGTCGTGGTCTATGAATTCCTGCCAAGGCTCTTGTACCCTAGAACCCTTCTAAGACTTAGAAAGATATTGTGGTGTGATTTGAGAGTATGAGTAGGAGTGCCAAAATGCATGTAAGCTTATATAGGTGAGTTTTGTGCATGCCAATGATGAAAAATGGGCAGAGGGAAGCGAGTTTGGAGTGTGAGAGTAGCTCAAATGATTGCAAAATGCATGGGTTCTATCCTCCAAATGAAACGAGCCAAAAATCATGAGAATCCTTTCTGTAAGACACGTATGGCACTCAAGTAGTCAAAGGGCATCAAGACACTGGCCATTTTGTGATTGGGGAGTGATTTGGGAAGTCTTGATGCATATACTTTGGTTTGGAGTGAAATTCCAACAGGTGGCATGTTTGGATGAAACGAAAAACAAGCTGAGCTTGGCCAGGTTTTCAGGTAGTTAACGTTAGAGGTGCAAATCCTTACCCGGTTTTTTTTTAACCGGTGGTTAAACCGGACCCGGTTTTTGTCATAACCGGTTATATTAAAACCGGTGCGGTTTTTTTTAACCGAACCGGTTAGACCGGTTATAGGTTTTTATGTCCGATCGGTTTTTTACCGGTTATATAACCGGGTTTACCCGGTTTTTAAATATAACCGGTTAAAACCGGTTATATTTATTTATTTATTATTATTTTTTTTTTATATATATATATATACACGTGGCCTGTTTAAAAAAAATAAAAGTTACCTTTTTAAAATTTAACCGGTTTTACCCGGTTTTTTTCGGTTTTTTTTTTAAATTTATAGCCGTTAAAAAAAAAGAAAAAAGAAAAAAAAAAAAAGGAGGAAATATAGCCGTTAACCGGTTTTACCCGGTTTTTTTCGGGTTTTTTTTGTGATTTACCGAGGCAACGGCTATAAAGCCATATAGCCGTTTTTTTTAGTTTTTTGAATGTTTTTGAGAGTTTTTAGCCACTATAAATAGAGGTAATGAGTTGGGGTTGAAAACACATAAAAAACAATCTCATGTCTTTCTTTAATCTCTCAAAAACGCTCTAATATCGCTAATTCGCTAAAATGGAAAACGCACAATCACAACAAGCTTCCACTACTCCCTCCGTTGCTACTAGCAATACCCGAAAACAACATTACACAAATGATGATGTTGAGAAAAGTAGACCAACTACCCGAAAAGGTGATGTGTGGTCTAATTACGAGTTGTGTATTATGAAAGATCGTAATGAAAGGGCGCGTTGCAAGAAATGAGGGAATTTTAATAGCGCCGGGTCTAACACTACACTTAGAAGTCATTTGGGTAGTTGTAAGGCGGTTCGAAATGATACGTCGCAAGGTACTATTGGTGCGGATGGTCAAGTTTTTATATATGATGCGGAAGCGCTTCGACATGATTTTACGAAGTTTGTCATTCAACAAGGGCTTCCATTCAACCACTTCGACAACGTCAAGCTTACGGTGATCATCAAAAGGAGGCTACAACCGCGGTATCAACATGTAAGTCGTACTACTCTTAGAAGTGATGCTTTTAATTTATGGAAAACGGCTAAAAAAGATATTATTGATGATTTTCGTGAATATAAATATGGTGTTGCTATAAATACGGATTCTTGGACCGCACCACATGGTACGGCAAATTCTTTTCTCGCCGTTACGGCTCATTGGTTTAATCCCGAATCTTGGTTATTAATGAAACGGATAATTGCTTTTAAACTATTTGGTTATCCTCATACGGGATCTAATTTAAGAAAAATTTTACATGACACTTTAATTGAATATAATTTAGATGATAAAGTTTTTACGATTTCATTAGATAATGCATCAAATAATACTAGAGCTATGGAATTGTTAAAATTACGTGTAAAACCTATTTTAGATGGTGCTTTTTTCATTCTCGTGTGTTGCTCATGTTATAAATTTATCCGTACAAGCGGCTTTAAAAATATGCGATAGTTTAAAGATTAAATTTAGGAATTTATTAGTAACTATATATAGTGTGAGCAACGAACGACAAACTAACTATAAACGTTTTCGAATTATGTGTAATGTAAAACCCCTAGGACCTTACTTTGATAATAATACTAGGTGGAATTCTACTTACATAATGTTTGAAAATATATTACGACAACGAGCAACTTTACATGCTTTTAATGATAGACTTCTCAATAGAAATAGTTCCGTTATAATACTATCCGACCAAGATTGGGATCGACTAAATGAATTAACTATGTTTTTACAAGTTTTTAAACAGGCAACAATTATATTACCGGGTGTTTATTACCCAACTAGCCCGTTAGTTTTAAACCAAATTTATGCTATGACGGAAAAATTATATGAATTTAAAAAACTCACCTACTCAAATGTTTAGAAAAATGGTTAAAATTATAAAAAAGAAATTTATAAAATATTTTGCTAGTTTACCTTTGCTTTTTACTTGTTCCGCCGCATTTAATCCATGTTTAAATGTTGGAGGTGTAGAACTTTTAATAACAAAAATAATGAAAATTTTAGACTTATCTTTTGGGTTAGAAGGTGAAGACCCCAACTATATAACATCTCAAATTTTTAGATTTAACGATAATTTTAAAAAATTATTCGGAGTTTATGCAACAAAATATGGTCAACAACAAAACCAAATTGTTGAGCAAATGCGGGCCGGATCGTCCCGAATGACAAGAGACATTAACATAAAACTTTATAATTCTTTATTTGAAGATGCTACAAAGCGTCAACGAACATCGGCTCCAACAAGCGAATTGGGACAATATATGGCTACAAACTTTTTAAGAACTTTAAGTCCCGATGAGTTTGCAAACTTTGACATTTTGGCT
Organism: Artemisia argyi; assembly: GCA_030686995.1. NCBI lineage: Eukaryota > Viridiplantae > Streptophyta > Magnoliopsida > Asterales > Asteraceae > Artemisia > Artemisia argyi. Next base: position 158,373,593 of record CM060697.1, on the reverse strand, counting down.
TGGTGGAAATAAGGGAAATCCAATTTCCAATTTTATCCGCTATGGCTCGTAACTTTTTAGCGGTCCAAGCTTCGACGGTAGCTTCCGAATCGGCCTTTTCTACTAGTGGTCGACTTATATCGGATAGAAGGACAAGACTAACCCCCGAAGCCGTGGAAGTATGTGTATGTTTGAAAGATTATTTGGACGGAGTAGATAGGATATAACATGAATCATCGTTGGAAGGTCCAATATTGGATAAAGAAGTTGAAGAATGTATATAAGAGAAGAAGATGAAATGGAGATATCACCTTCGAATACCGAAGGCGAATTAGATGAAGGTGAGCTTGAAGAATTTGATGTTGAAGATGTAGATGTACAAGATTTTTTGGAAGAAAATGATCTTGACTTGAGTAGTTGAGTATAACGGGTGATGGCAATGCCGAAGCTCGATATACTTGATTACACTAATATGTTTTCGGGTGATGGCCATGCCGAAGCTCGAAATGTATTAGTATTTATATGCTTTTATGATTGTATTGTTTAAATAAAAGTTATGATTGTATTGTATAAATAAAAGTTATGATTGTGTTTTTTTGTTTTATAATTGTATTGTTTAAATAAAAGTTATGATTGTATAATTGTATTGTTTAAATAAAAGTTATGAGAATATTGTTTAATAATATGTTTGATAATTAACAATTTTATTAAATAAATGTTCGAAGTTTTTAGTAAAATTTCGGAAAAAAACGAACCGGTAAATAACCGATAAAAAATCCGAATCCGAACATTTTCAACCGAAAAAAACGCACCGGTAAAAAACCGAAATAAACCGTTTCCGAAAATTTATAACCGAAAAAAACTGATTCCGAACATTTATAACCGAAGAAAACCGATTCTGAAAAACCGAAACCGAACCAAAACTGGTTATTAGAAAAACTGGTTTTTTATAACTGGTTATTAAAAAATCGAAAACCCAAAAAAAACCGATTTTTTTTCACCTCTAGTTAACGTGCACGTTTTGGACAAATGATTACCACTCATGATTCTCAGTAGCATGGTTTAATAAAATTGGCAGGTCATGTGTCGAATTTCCAAATAAAATGGGTAAAGCAAACGTGTATCGTGACTGGCCAAAACAACAAAAGTAACACTAGGGTGCGTTTTGGGCTAGGAGCCTGGTTGGCTTATTTGCTGCGCAGACCCAAAAGAAAGAAAAAATAATAAAATTAAGGGTTCGTTTGGTGTAACAGTGATCGGCTCAGGCCCAATGGCCTTAGTGATTAAGTTTTGGAAATTTTCGTAAGCTCGGGAAATTAACGTGTCGTTTTTGGTAATTTGACGAAACGTACCTTCGTAACCGTCAACGTTTTTACTTTGGTTATTTGACGAAACGCATATATATATATATATATATATATATATATATATATATATATATATATATATATATATATATATATATGTGTGTGTGTGTGTGTGTGTGTGTGTGTGTGTGTGTGTGTGAGATAGACTATGGAGGTTTGTGTGGTGAGCATCATTCCAAGATAAAATAGTGAATCACAAATATCGTTGTGATTTAAATCGTCATAGCATAATTAAAAAAAAAAAAAAAATTGTTACTGGTAAAAATGGTTATTAGATAACGTAATAACGTTCATAAATTATCATTTACTAATCGAAGGGAAAATTTTACGAGAGGTTACATACACCGCATCTACTTAGTTGATGCGCCGCATCGATCCCTCATACAGAAACTATAAATACCTTATTCAACAGCCAAATTGAGTGTACAACAAAACCCTAAGGAGACGAATACAGACGATTTGGCAACACAAGACGCCACCCAAACGAAGGATTCAGTGTAGTAAGAAGGTCCTGCTAGTGTTTAATTCATTAAGTAGATTTGTTTTATTATTGTAGTACTCTTTAATCTATCAGGATTGTTGGCCTTGTCTACGCCATAGGACTCGGCTTTATATTGTTTTCCAATCGATTAAAGTTTATTTGATGTTTATTTGTTTCTTTATGCATGTGATTTGCTTACCTCTGTGTTTAGCCGTGGCTTGTTTGCGCTGCCATACGCCTCCTACAATTACTTCGTTAGCATCATAGCTAGTGTAAGCCCTTAAAAAAGGTTAAATAATATAGACATGAGTAATCATTAAGAGTTTACTCGCCTGTAACTAAAATACCAACGAGAGAGAATAGATTTTAGTACTCATCCTATAAAAGTAGCAATAAAACAAGTGACAATCTACTTAACTATTGGTCAGGCCTCTTATATGTATTTGTTTCCTATATGTGTACGTGTTAGCCATTTGCTTATTCAACTCCTTAGTTTTATTTACTTTTATTGATCTACTCAATCGTGCCAGTCTCTCAGGCTGAAAACCTCCTTGCGTTAGATTAGGTTTTAGAACTAACTTACCCTTTACATTATATGTTGTTTCTGTATGATTTCCATGATTTCTGTACATGGTGATTTGGAAGTTTTGTATGCGAGTAATTCTTATTTGGAAGTTCTCTATGGAAGTCGGGTTCTGGAACTTCTTATTTGTGTTTGCAAAAGTATGTGCATTACTGACACTTACTTGTTGTAGACAAAGATCTAAACATTTATTGACACATTATGTGTCAGCATAGGTGTGTCATCATAGACCTTTACCGTTAGAATTTTTGCCGACACTTATTATATGTGATGGAGAAGCTAATTTATCTTTGGTAACACTTTTTTATACTTTTCCGGACACTTTTTGTCTGTCAGCAAATACAATATTTCTTGTAGTGTTTTTCGACATTTGACTTTTGGTTCGTTGTACACCAGAACGTTTCATCTAAGCATTTGCCTCCTTTAAAAGTGTGATAACGCCTGCACCAAAAAAAATTAACACAATAAATGCAAACACGTGATGCATTTGTACGTATTAGCGGGAGCGCACGTGATGCATTTATTATATAAAGTTTACTGAGGAAATAGATATTTTAAGTAGACTTTGTTTCTTGGTCATTGCTGCAAAGGTCTTGGTCTTCTAATCAATACTACTCCGTAGTAGTTGACAAAAGCCGAAAGTCGTGAAAATAACTGTTTTTTTATCCATTTTTATAGCGTTTAACAAAAAATTCTTTTAAAAATGTTATCATTGCTTTTGTAAATTAGCTACTCAAATCATGAGGTTTTATTCTGATCAATAAATACTACAAATGTAAAAGTAAACGGATTACAAATTTACAATATGGAGTAGATCGACACTTTGATATAAGAACTTATATAACACCTTTTAATTACTAAGCGAATACATTTTCCACCAAGCTAGCTAACACGTTTTGTTCATAAGAAATTCTAGAGAAAAAGGCATATGATATGGTCCTGATAAGAGTGTGAAGTTGACCATAAAAACTCGTTAGCCATGACCATATCATGGCAATAGCCATAATCATTAATTAAATCTGTAGGCGAGAACAAGTGGTCATCACTGGATCATAAATCATTGTCCAACGTAAATGGTTCGGTCAAGTTTGTGTCAGCTTCGTTATTGAAGAAATCTGGTACGACGTCATTTCAAACTGCATAATCGTAGCTATTCAACTTGTATGTGCCTAGTTCATTGCTAGAGGAGGACACAGACAATTCAGATGGCGGCCTTGCAAATAAAAACACTACAAAAATATGGCTTTGTGGTCTAGTGGTAGTTGCTTAAGCAATTAAACGTGCCCAAGTGAGAGTAGTACCGGGTTGGGTGATCGTCCAGGAAGTCCTCACTTAAGGACCATAAGCTCTAATGATACCAACCAGCTGCCTTAGAAGCCTGGGCCCAGCCATGTGATGTCTTGACCAACAAAAAAAGGACGCGAGTTCGATTCCGATCCGCAAGCATGGTTGGGTATTGGGTGGAGGTATTTTACAGGCATCAAACCTTTGCTGGGTAGGGTTGATGGGTACCATTATGGTACACAGGGTTGAGGTGTCCTTGCCAATTTTTCAACAAAAAAAAGTGTCACCAAAGTTAAATTAGTGTCACAAAAGTAAAAAAATGTCACCAAAAGTATAAAATAGGAGTTATGTACTTCTCCCATATTTAAAAAAAATGTACGTAGAAGTTCAGTAACTAAAAGTCTATTTATGTTGAAAAAAAAATGTGAGTACATAGTTTTTACCTTTTGTAACACATTTTGATTATAAAGTGATTAAATCTCAAAATTTTAGGTTTTTGTCCACACTTTTTAAAATGAGGTCAAAGTTCCTGATCTTTATGGAGTAGGGCTGAGCATTGGTCCAAAATTGAACAGAACCGACGAAAACCGAACCGAATTGAAACCAAAAACCATTTGTATACAGAATCGAAACTGAGCCGAATATGGTCGGTTCGGTTTTTTGTCGGTTTGGTTCGGATAATATGGTTTAAGTGTGTTTTTCTTGGTTTTGGGTCGAACCGAACCGAAACTGAAACTGAAAACCGTTAGTACATAGAACCGAAACCGAATCAAATATGATTGGTTCGATCCGGTTTGGCTTTATAATGTCCCACGAGTCTTCCGCATTTTTGTGACGAAGCTTACCACCGGCCGCATGGTCAATGGCTTGCTTTGTAGAGTAATCGACATAATTATAGAAGATTTAGACTTGGAACTAAAGATCAATGCTATGTTGAGGGACTTTTTGAAGTAAGTTCTTGAAACGAGTCCACGCATCTTAAAGAGTTTCACCTTGATATTGTTGGATCATCAAAATGTCATTCCTTAGCTTGGTAGTTCTCCCCGGTGGAAAAATCTATGCGAGAAAACGAGAAGTAAGATCATCCAAAGATAAGATGGATCTCGCGGGTGGACGCTCAAGCCGATTGCGAGCTTGATCATGTAGAGAGAATTGGAAGAGACGCAAGTGCATCGTCTCTTGGTGGCACCGTTAAGGTCAGTGGAATCGACGATTTTAAGAAAATCCTTAAAGTGTTGATTTGGATTTTCGGAATGAAGTCCATGAAATGCACATCCATTTTGCAGCAACCGGATGGTGTCGGATCACAAGATAGACACATTGAATTCTCGGGGAACCTCAATAGTGTTACGATAGCCTTCGTGGCTAGGACGGGAGTATTCACCAAGAGTATGTGCTCTAGGCGAGTTTGGTAGGTTTTGTTGAAAAGGTGAGGTTTGTTGAAAAGGTTGGTTTAGTGGGTTTTGTTGGTTAAGTGAAATATCATTCACCATGATGGCAAATGACAAGATTTACGAACAAAATAAACAAAGAAAAGATACACTACGAGAAAAACTACAAAAGAAAAATCTCGCTTGATAGAATCTAGTGAGTAAACTTAAACTAAATACACATCGAAACCTAAACTATTCTCCGGCAGCGGCGCCAAAAACTTGATGATAGAATTTTGCAAAACAGAATAAGTTTTACAATCCTTTTATTCAGTGTATCTAACCGTTGTAGTGTAGTATAGCTAAGACACGAGGGATTGATTGTTCTATAAGGGAATAGTGAGGTAGGTTCGAAAAGTATGACGATGTAAGACTAATGGTTGAGGGAAGATTGTTTTTGGTATTTTTATTTATTGAAAGCAAGTAAAATCACGGGTTTGAAAGAGTTTGATTTTTAACTAATAATTAAGTTAAATTAAACTAATAACAAGAAAAGTAAAGTGGCAAACTTGTTATAAGAGAAAAAACCTATTCACTTAGAATCATACTACTCTCTAGTTAAATCCTATTATGTTGTTGAATTAGCACGTCCTTGTCTAATCTAATGTAGAGTATTCCTTATTACTAGTTGTTGGATGGTCAGGCCACACGTCTATAGAACTATTCTCAGTGTATGACGTTTATATGAATTATCAAGAACACATTTCAATTATCCTACGCATTAAATACTCACTCAAATTAATTAATCCAAAGACATAATAACTAGTCATGTTTTAGTGGACGTTCAAGATAGTATATTTTTCCTAGCCAGTTTTCCTACTCCTAACGCACACACCATTCAATAAAAGACGACAACACAATAATCAATAATTGGGTTTCATATAATCCTAAGAAAATACTAAGTGATCTAACCTAGCATAGTAATGAAAATAGAAGCAACTAAATAAATCAAACAATAACATATAGACATGATTGATTGATTAATCGAATAACTTATCTTTAACAAAATATAAGCTCTTCAATGGCCAAAAGGCCTACAACAGCTGTAAAATTTGTCTAGTTTGTCTAAAGTTGCACACCCATAATGAAAACAATGCGGAAATATATATAGTTTTACAAGTGTGACGACGTCACGTTAAGCTTGTAACGCCGGCAGCTCGTCCTCTTCTATGGTTTTGATATTGCACCGACTTAGTTGTGATAGCGCATTGGGGGTTATGACGGCATCAGCCTCCATATTTTTGGTTTTAACACCGTTATCTTGAGGCCGTCTCTAGAGCCTGAAGCGTCACCTCTTTCCAGTGACGACATCACGATTTGGCTGTGACGCCGTCACGAGCCCTTTTCATGGGCGTTTTTCGGATTGTCGTTTTTCATCAAATCGATCCCAAAACTTGTCTTTTCTTAGCATTTGCATCCCGAGTACCTAAAACTCAAATAGAAACAATCTAGGGCAATAAATGAGCACATATATCCGGATTTAAATGCTAAATGACCCTTTAAAAGCATACAAAATTACACCTAATCAATATACTTCTCAAAGGGAAAGATACCTTTTAGATGGTTAATCTTGGATTATTACCAAACTGGTAAATGCATACTTCCATGCATGATTTCATTTGAACAAATTCTCAAAGGGGAAGATACTTGACTATTTATTCAAATGAATAATTAAAACATTTTCTTATAATACACGACAACAACAACAACAACAAACCCAGTCCCGCCGAGGCAGGGTATGGGGGAGGTAGAATGTAGACAGATCCTACCCTTATCCCAGGGTAAACCCGGGAGTAGGGAGACTGCTTCTAGCGAGACCTCAGACAAGTGCAGGTGTGCGGGTGAGCGAGACAAGTAGAAAGAGAAAAAGGATAGAAGACAACACGTAACAAGCAGGCAAAAAAGCAGGCAAAACAAGCGAAAACAAAGCAAAAGCAAACCAACCTAAGGAAGCAGAACAAAGCAACGTATGGAGCCTAAAACTGAGGCAAAATACAGACGAGGCACCAAAACGCAGGGGGCAAAAAAAGGCAAACCTAAGGGAGAAACGCAAAACAAGGAAAAGCAACTCACGGGGCCTATAACTAAGGCAAAGCACCTAGCCCACCAAGTGCCTAAAGCAACCTAAACCCATTAAAAACCTAGCCAGAACTACCCGCCGATCCTAATTCTATCTCTCCACGCCTTTCTATCTAAATTTATGTATTCGGACAAGAGAAGCTCTTTCATGTCGAGCTTAAGTCTATCCTCCCACCTGAGTTTGGGTCTACCTCTTTTTCTCACACCATCAACTACTAGGGCTTCGAGTTTTCTTACTGGCGCTGATTGTGGTCTCCTCTTGACATGACCGAACCACCTCAACCTTCCTTCCCTCATCTTTGAAATAATATTCTCGACTTCGAGTTCTGCTCTGAAGGTTCCGTTCGGGATCATATCCAGCAAGGTTTTGCCACAAGTCCATTTTAGCATTCTCATTTCTGCTACTTCTACCCTGTTAGCATGGGCCTTTGTGATGGGCCAACACTCAAACCCGTAAAACATTTTCTTATATTGGAAGTACGTAGTAATATTTAAAATAAAGTGTGAGTAAACTTTTGTGAAAGTTTATAAATATATGCAATTGTTAAATGCATTATGCATGATAAAATGTTCTTTAATCATTATACAAGTTTTAGGGATTCATATTAATGCCTTAAGTGATTTCTGTCAAATGAAAACCTAACTCTAAAACTTGTTTACTTGAACTTTTACTTAATACATTTTTATATTTGCAATTAACAAAACGTAAAGAAACTGTTAAATAGAAATGAGGTTTTTATTCATTTATTTGTATTAACACATGCACTTAAACTTACAAATTGTGTTTAAAGTTTAAACTACAAATATGAATCCAACGATGACAAAGAAAGCGTATCATTAAGGAACATTTCTTGGCAAGAAGTTTGGAAGATAAAATCGTTAAATAAACCCAAAGGTGATGACAAAATATCACTTGAGTAGATGCTATTATCGTCTACAACGAATGGTTCAGTCCAGAAATCTCCTTCAGGTATGTAACAGGAAGTTTGTGGTGAAACATGATCAGTTGAAGTTGCATAATGAGAACCACTCAACGAAGATGATGATGTTGCAGAAATTGATGAAAGTTGCGAAGATGATTTAGTTGGTACTTGAGTGACAACTTTCCCTTCAGATTTTACATTTATATTTTTAGCTGGACTTACTCTAGGGTTGGTGTTATCGATCTGTAGACTTTCAATTTCTTCATATTTTGACATAAGTATTCTTTGATCTTTTTGAGCCCTGGATTTCAGATGTGCATGCCAATGGTTTTTTATTTCATTGTCGCTTCTTCCAGGCAGCTTTTCAGCGATCTTCGACCATCTATAGATCGATATAACAACAAAACTTTAGTTAGATGACGCGGACGTAGACATCTCTACTTATAATTTATTATAAATTTGTTCAATGAAATATTTTATTATTGGAACTTACTTGTTGCCTAACTTGTTATGTAAACTGACTATGATATCTTCTTCTTCTTTCGAGTAGTTCCCACGTTTCACATCTGGGCATAAATAGTTTTTCCACCGTAGCCTACAACTTTTCCCACATCTAGACAAACCTAAAGTAAAGAAATTCCAAACAACAACAACATATAATTAAGCAAGTGTATAATTCATTAGATCATCTTCAGAAGATGGAAGTTAAGTAGCTAGATCATACCGGCAAGTTTAGGAAGTTCACGCCAATTGTAATGACCATTTCTTTCGATATAGGCTCTTAGCCTGTTGTCTTCTTCTTCGCTCCACGCACCTTTCTTTCTTCCGTTTTTGTCAAAACATGGTGCCATCACCATATTGTTATCTTCTAGCTCTCTCTGTAGATCTCTATTTTAATGTCTATATTAGTAACTAGTAAACCTTTAATATTTCTTGATTGTATATATGTGGCTATGTGCAAATATGAACGTGGTTCCATATTGAATATTTCAATTTTAAAGAAAGACCATAAGCACTGACTTTAATTGCGCTAAAAGACCACATCGACCTTCGAGTTTTTTTGTATTTGTGTGTTTCCATTACGTATTATTTATTCAGTTGGAACAAGTTTTACGTAGATTTCACCAACTAGTTAAATTAAAAAATTCGGATAAAAAGTTAGCTTGGTATATACATCATCTATAATAGCTTTCTCTATTAATCAGTTAATATTTATAGTCCATGATCTTGAAAGCTTTGATCGCATACAAAACGTTGATGCAATTATGCAATCGATTTAAGTTCACAATACGAAGAATATACATGTGTGAATGCGTTTTAAATTGCAAAATATATTATTCAAAGATAATACCTAATAATTAGGTAAGATTCATAATCATATAGTACTACGTAATAAGTTAATCTAGAACTGGGCCCGGTATGTTTAAATGCTTATGTCCTTTCAAAAGACTCCGTATTATTTATGTACACAAGACTACAAGTGTACAACTTCTTTAGAGTAACAACAAATATTTTAGTTTGAATATTCATACACTCTAGAACATACGGAGTAGTAATTTGCATTGACTATTTAATCTGTCAATTATTAACATCATTAGTTTACATGTTTGGGTCATTAAATCATATCATCGTAGTCATGTCAGATAATACGGAGTACTTATGGAAGTCACCTAAAAAACATATATGGACCGATTATGGATTTTTATATAAAACTGAATCGAATTTGACTTTATCTCTTTCGAGTTTTAAAACAAAATAATCCAATCCCTTTCTACGGTTGGTTTTGTAACTCGCTATGGCCATCCAAATGGTATGTACGTATATATATTATCTTGGACAACTTGTAACTCAAAGTAAATAACATATTCTAAACTTGATTTGTGTTGTAACCCAAATCGAAATCAAAAAGTTTATATTCAAAGTCGAATATCAAACACCGTTGATTATTTAGTTATTTGCACATCCTTCCTTTTTATTATTATTATTATTATTATTATTATTATTATTATTATTATTATTATTATTATTATTATTAAAAGTATTTTCAACTCGTATTTTAAGATTTATTATAATACAGTGATAATTGATAACCGAACAGAGGGGAAAAAAAGTTCAATGACGTATATGTGCTGACATCATGTACTGTTGGACACTCTGTCAGCTTGTCATAAAGGAAGGCATCTAACGCAAATAGTGGATCTTGAACTAAATTATTATGTACGATTTTCAAAAAAACAAAAAAACACAAAAAAAAAAAAAAAAAAAAAAAAAAAAAAAAAAAAAAAAACCTTAGAGTTAACTACATATATGGTACCTGTGGTTTGTCGGGTTTAACAGATTCAGTCTATTTTTCAATTTCGTTACGGGTCCAGTCACTGTGGTTTTTACATGTTACGTATCTAGTCCATTTGACCGGAATCTATTAGTTTTTGTTGTTAAGTCTAATAAAATGACAAAAATACCATCATTTTCATCTTTTTTAATTTATTGTTATTATTTGAAAAATGTTTCAGGAGGAAGTTTTGAGGTAGATTGCGGTTAATAAAGGATCGTTGATCATAATTTCCGGTATGAATACGACAAATTACGTTTTGCTAGATATACTCTTGATGAGGCGAAAAATGATCCGTTTTTAGGGGGTCATTTAAGCCCGAATTCGAATTTATTTGATCAAATATTGCCCTAAATCGTTCCTTTTGTGATTTTAGGTACTTTGGGAGAGTAATCTGGAAAAGGAAGCAATTCGGACGTTTTTGGAGCATAAAAGTGAAGAAAACGCCAAAGACTTAATTTTCCATGCTGAGCACAGTACCTGACGTCGTCAAGAGTATTTTGGTGACGGCGTCAAGAGTAAAAGTGGTGACGGCCCAGAGAGAATGTGAAGGCGTCACCCAAGGCCGTCACGTGTTAACTTGGGAAAACTTGCGCGCGGAGTAGCTGATATTGTTTTGGTTATAACTTTTGCATACGAACTCGGATTTAGGTGATTCAAAATCCCACGCGAAGAGGACGAAGAGATCTACAATTTGGTGAAAAAATGGTAGTAACGGCGTCAAGAGTAACGGGTTGACGCCGTCAAGCCTTGCCGACAGAAAACATGCCTATAAATATAACTTCATAACTTCACTTTTTGTAAGCCCTAAACCCTAAGGTCGATTCCTGGGTTTAGATGGGTGTTTTTCCAGCAACTTAGAGGGTTTCAATCACTCCATAAACATCATGTATTGTTTTGATGATTCTATCTTAATTATGTTTTCCATTATTATTGTTGTTTGCTCTTCTTTGATGATGATTTGCTAATTCACCTTGTGTCTACTTATGATTATGTGAAACTTGTATATAATTGATTAGATCTCGTTGATTTCTTGTTGATGTTGTGTCTATCTCCATCAATTAAGGCGTGACAACTTCAATAGATCTAGTTGGTTTAGTTTATAATCCTTGTTTTCTATTGATTCTTGTTTTGATTGAATGATTTATATGTTAGGCTTAAGAAAATTGGCAGATCTCCAAATGGTAACATGCTTGAACGTCTTAGGAAACATGAACATATTGCACTAAGGTCTTTATTGGTTGTATTTAATGCATGAGCCACTGTTTACAATCCCTATGGTTGTGTTGGGCATGGTATAGGAGGAGATAAGAGCTCATAGAATTGGGGAGTTATGTGCGATACCCCATGAATGGTATTAAGGAATACAACCCGTCAATTAAAACAAGGTTACAATTCAATAGGTAGGATTGGATAGCTAGCAAGGAGTAACATATCATGGGTAGACATGCTTCACTTATCTTGTAGAACCTTAGTTTATTTTCTTGTTTATTAGATTAATTAGTAGCTTTTGGGTTAGTTGATTAGCAACTAATTCCGCCCATTCTCCCAATACCCGAGATTTTTACTTGCTTTTCATAAAACATAAAAACATAAAAAGAATCATCCTTCACCTTTAGACCTAGTTAGATTAATTTCAATCCTAACGACACTATTCCTAGCTGAACGATCAATCCCCCGGTACTTGTCACTATACTATACTACAACGATCAGGTACACTGCCTGGTGGGGGTTGTAAGCTTCTCAGGATCCCTTGAGAGGTAAAGCCTGTTGCGATTCCCACGCATCAAGTTTTTGGCGCCGCAGCCCGGGGAATAGTTATTGTTTAGGTTGAATTTGATTTTTATTAGGTCTACTCATTAGATTCCTATCAAGTGAGATTTTTTCTTTTTATTTTGTAGCTTTCTCGTAGTCTATCTTTTCTTTGTGATTTTGTTTGTAATTTGCTTCAAATGGACACTTCACTTAGACTTCTAAGATTACAATATATGGTTGAGTGGCTAGAACACCAAGAAGTTCAAAATACCTCATTTAGAGATACCTATGAATCATATGAGCATTCACCTAGGATAGATTCTTATGAACAACCTCCATGTTTAAGATCTAGTTTTAGTGAGGCCAATAGGAAATGCGACCTAGTTTGCCAAGGAATTATGGAGAGAGCCATTGCAATAAATCATAAGTTGGATGAAGCACTAGGTTTGCCATTATCACTACCTAAGAAAACAATTGAGGAGGATTTAGCCGAGCATGATCACATTGATCAAAAAGACCTAGGTTTTATGATCGATAATGATGAATCTCAAGAAACAGATGATGAATCTCTTGGGCAATTTGTATATAGCAGTCAGAATATTGAGGATGACCCTTATGATTCGGACATAGAAGTTGAGATGCCTAGAGAAGCACGTGAGATACTTGGGAGAATGTTAGGGCTAGATCCTGACACATGGAATGATGAGGTGAACAACATAAGCCCACAAAATACTCAACCATCATTTGAGGCACACGCACCGCCCGTGACTTACCCGGAAGAAGTAGAAGAAACTTTAGGAATTCCAATGGAGGTAGAACCCTTGGACCAGGCACCACTTGAGGATATAGGTTTGAACACTTGTAGTGATAACCTTACTCCTAGTTCCAGGGAATTTTCTAGTGTTGATGAACCGGAACCTCAATCTTTACACACCTTTCCATCCTTAGATATATTTCTAGGAGACAAAAGTGGAACCGACCCACCCATCAACCAATATTATCCGGGTAGTTTTAGGATGAAGGAAGCCATTCACTCACCCCTTTCACCTCACGTGGCATATTCACACCCTAAGGGTGTGTATCGCTACTTTCACCCACACTTAATCCTAAGTGTAGGGAGAACCTCCCCTATTTCCGTTAAATAAGGGTAGAGTCAGGCTCGTGACTCGAACAAAAACAAGCGCTTCTTGGGAGGCAACCCATGTTTTGTATGTTTTTATTTGTTTGTTTGTTTGTTTGATTTTATTTGTTTCCGTATGCATGTTTTATTTTTATTGTTTGTGGCTCATGTTTCAAAGTAAATTGTGAAAATGCTTTATTTTGTTTTTAACTTCGTCTTAATTGCATATAAAGGTATTTTGCAAAAGATAAGTGTAAGGGAGATCCAAATTTGTTTATAAGAACGAAATTGAGCATGAACCACAACAATAATAAATGGACATGTGTATTAGTACTTGTTAGAGTCAAATGCTTGTATCGAGTCATAATGAAGTTTTGCAGGATTTTCCAGGAAGTAGGACCAAGTTTTTCCAGAAATTTTCCGGAAACTTAACATAAGAATTTCTGCAGGTCAATTCTGACGGCGTCAGGAGTTTACTCTTGACAGCGTCACGTGTAAAAATCTGGAAATTTTACCAGTTTTGTTTTTCTAACGGAGTCTTAAAGTTTTTGTTGATTCTTTAGTCTTATAAACTCCAGGAAATCTGCAAACATTCATTCCACAAGCATTATATCTTTAATTGTTTTGTTTCTATTCCTAAGTCTGGAATTACATCTAGTTGTGAGTTATCTTTGTTCGGGTTGATGCTTTGGGTTTTTGTTTGTTTTCTCAGGATTTACAGGTTATGTTTGACAAGAATATGATTTATATTCTGGAAGGGAAGCTTTGATTGTTCATTTTCTTGGAGGAAGATTTAACCTGGCCACCTGATTATTCATACCGAGCGAATCAAGGGAGTATTTGATTTCATTCTCTTTATTTTTTCACTTTTACATTCTTTACTTGAACATTGGGGACAATGTTCATCTTAAGTGTAAGGGGAGGGTAAAAAGATGATACCTTACATATGCACTTTCGCTTGAGTTTGTTTTGTTTAATGGTAGATGTGTAATAAAACTATGAGAAATACTTGTTAGTGCAATTTTAGCGCCAAATTTAAAATTTTTTACAACATTTAGGAGTGAAACTTTAGCCATAGCAAGTGTCTCGTGGATAGGAGATTGTATGACTAGCACATAACTGTATATTCAGCAAAATTTTCCACCCAAATATGTGAGGTTCGCCTTTAGATTTGATAGGAAAAGCATTTACTATTAGTGCTTATGAGTGTACCGGTAGCATTTAGATTCTAGAACTTGCGTTAGTGATGCATCCCGAGACCGCTAGTGAGACTACATTCGTGTAGTAGGATTTACTACATGATAAGAGGCATTAGGATTACCCTTGCGTTAAACCCGTATTATAATTACTTGACCATTTAGGTCATATTACTTGGCTAGTTAAGTCAACTAATTTTTCCCACACCCTTAGCGTTGTACTCATTTTTAGTACACGAAACCCCTAGTACACCCCTCCGAGCCTATCTTTTCGTTTCTAACTTTAAGCATTTTACTTAAAGGAAGAATTTGTTACACCCCACTTAAATGTACAACCAAATCGCCTTAGTCTTCCGTGTATGCGCTCATTTTTAGTGCATTATTGTTATTTGTTAAACCCTAAGTTAACTTTCTAATTGATTACATGGTTGCTAAGTCGAGTCATATCTTTGTACATATTATTTTGGGACGATTGGGACTCATGGGTAAAGTACTTATTTATGGAGTAATGGGGAAGAACATAATATTATTACCCCCATATGTGCGTTAATCTTAAAAGTGCTTCAAGTGTTTTGATTTTCTTAATTCGAGTAATTAGATTAGTTAATTGTAAAGTATGTAAAGATTCAAGTGTAAGGGGAATGCTAATCCCCTATGATGTATTATTTTGGATGGTAGGGTAAGAGTGTATGCAAAAAAAAAAAAAAAAAAAAAAAAAAAAAAAAAATCAAGAAAAAGAAAAAAAAAATTAGAAAAAGGAAAAAGAGAAAAAAAACATACGGACTACCATCCCTTTTTATTCTATGTTCATTTTATTTTTTGTTATTTTTCATTTATTAGCTTAAGTCGAGTCTAGTCTTGGCTTAGCAACGCCACATTGTACATGTAATTAACCAAGATTGTTAACTCGCCACCAGTAAAACTTCATTTATCCAACAAAACCGTGTATTTCATATCCCTACACCTAACGTTACAACCCTTTAAAAGACCTCTTTGATAGTTTATCCTAGGTGCTTACGCCATGTGGTGGAGGTTTGATCCTTTCCCAAGCCTATGGTAATTTATTTTGCTATGACAGGTAGTGAGAGATATCTTCCGTTTTCATATTGTAATTTATACTTTATTACACCCGAGAGATGTGAGTATCTAAACACTATTTGTGAGGTGCTAGTGTATGACCTCCGTGCTTGTCTTTGGTCTTTAGTGGAACGATTATTTGCTGTAATTACTTTTATATTAGTGTTAAATGACCCCTAACCTGTATTTTGACTAGAATAAAAGCGCATTTGCTTGAGGACAAGCAAATCTCAAGTGTAAGGGTATATGATGAGGCGAAAAATGATCCGTTTTTAGGGGGTCATTTAAGCCCGAATTCGAATTTATTTGATCAAATATTGCCCTAAATCGTTCCTTTTGTGATTTTAGGTACTTTGGGAGAGAAATCTGGAAAAGAAAGCAATTCGGACGTTTTTGTAGCATAAAAGTGAAGAAAACGCCAAAGACTTAATTTTCCATGCTGAGCACAGTACCTGACGGCGTCAAGAGCATTTTGGTGACGGCGTCAAGAGTAAAAGTGGTGACGGCCCAGAGAGAATGTGAAGGCGTCACCCAAGGCCGTCACGTGTTAACTTGTGAAAACTTGCGCGCGGAGTAGCTGATATTGTTTTGGTCATAACTTTTGCATACGAACTCGGATTTAGGTGATTCAAAATCCCACGCGAAGAAGACGAAGAGATCTACAATTTGGTGAAAAAATGGTGGTAACGGCGTCAAGAGTAACGGGCTGACGCCGTCAAGCCTTGCCGATAGAAAACATGCCTATAAATATAACTTCATAACTTCACTTTTTGTAAGCCCTAAACCCTAAGGTCGATTCCTGGGTTTAGGTGGGTGTTTTTCCAGCAACTTAGAGGGTTTCAATCACTCCATAAACATCATGTATTGGTTTGATGATTCTATCTTAATTATGTTTTCCATTATCATTGTTGTTTGCTCTTCTTTGATGATGATTTGCTAATTCACCTTGTGTCTACTTATGATTATGTGAAACTTGTATATAATTGATTAGATCTCGTTGATTTCTTGTTGATGTTGTGTCTATCTCCATCAATTAAGGCGTGACAACTTCAATAGATCTAGTTGGTTTAGTTTATAATCCTTGTTTCCTATTGATTCTTGTTTTGATTGAATGATTTATATGTTAGGCTTAAGAAAACTGGCAGATCTCCAAATGGTAACATGCTTGAACGTCTTAGGAAACATGAACATATTGCAATAAGGTCTTTATTGGTTGTATTTAATACATGAGCCACTGTTTACAATCCCTATGGTTGTGCTGGGCATGGTATAGGAGGAGATAAGAGATCATAGAATTGGGGAGTTATGTGCGATACCCCATGAATGGTATTAAGGAATACAACCCGTCAATTAAAACAAGGTTACAATTCAATAGGTAGGATTGGATAGCTAGCAAGGAGTAACATATCATGGGTAGACATGCTTCACTTATCTTGTAGAACCTTAGTTTATTTTCTTGTTTATTAGATTAATTAGTAGCTTTTGGGTTAGTTGATTAGCAACTAATTCCGCCCATTCTCCCAATACCCGAGATTTTTACTTGCTTTTCATAAAACATAAAAACATAAAAAGAATCATCCTTCACCTTTAGACCTAGTTAGATTAACTTCAATCCTAACGACACTTTTCCTAGCTGAACGATCAATCCCCCGGTACTTGTCACTATACTATACTACAACGATCAGGTACACTGCCTAGTGGGGGTTGTAAGCTTCTCAGGATCCCTTGAGAGGTAAAGCCTGTTGCGATTCCCATGCATCAACTCTTTTTGAAGGATTCCCCATTGGTAATTAAAAAATAGAAAGAATAAAAATCTAAACTAAATAATAAATAAAGGCGCATTATTATTATTATTATTATTATTATTATTATTATTATTATTATTATTATTATTATTTCAAAATCTATTAACTACATATCTTCATCTTCTCCAACTAATACAAAAATCTAACCCAACATTTCATCATCTCCTTCGTTAAGACAACATCTTTTTCAAAGACAATTCAACCATCATTATCATCAAATCTAAACCCATAAAACACTGTCTTTGTTCCAATCAAACACAAATTAAAACCCTTGTAAGAATCATCTTCATCATCAATACAAAAAACATCACAACCATCATCATTGATCCAAACACAACCACCTTATATAAAAAGACAAGTGGGTGTGCGAGTGAGAGATTGTGGTGGTGAATTCCAGATCTGGTTAGGTGGTGATGAGGGTGGGGCGGCAGTGGGTGGTGGCAGTGTAAATGGTGATGATAATGAGTATGATGGTGGATTTTTTTTTTAAGTTTATGAAGTTTTGATGACGCTAGTAGTAGCGGTATTCGGATCTTGTTGTGTGTAAGTAAGAGGTTGTGGCGGCAGGCTTTAGATGATGATAAATATCGTGGCGGATGTGGCTGTGTTCGGCGGTGGCAGAGGATAGTGGTGGTGGTGGCTGGCCGGATGTTTTGATAGAGAGTGAGGGAGCGTAAATACAGAAGATAAATTGTCAGAAAAAAAGGTTGGGTTGTGTTTGAGTATGAGATGGGTGGTGTGATTGTTATGGTGTAAACCCATATGTTTTTTAAATAAAACAAATAAAAAAACAAATATAACCTTACTTTAAACGGTCAAACAAGGTCACACAAACAAAGTTTAGCAAATTGGAGTGGGTTCGAGACAAGTCAAAATCATAATAACTGAACCCGTAACGAAATTGAAAAATAGATTGAATTTGTAAAACCGACAAACTAGATGGACAATTTATGTAGTTAACTCAAGAACTTAATTATTGCACCAAAGGTGTCATAACCTATACTTTTACAACATTAAAGCATATTTAGTTCTAGTAGACATATATATTCAACTTGTGATCTTAATTATTTTGTTTATAAATCAAATTGCTCAAATTTTAAATGAAAAGTACAAAAATTGTTAAGAATATATGTTTTAGTAAACATTATATTATAACATCTTCCCGTATTTGTTGCACTGCAAATATGAATAACACTCCTCTGACATGTCTCAAAATATTTTCAATACGCAGTATATGTTCAGGTCAAGAACTTATTCGCCAGGGGACTATGTGGAATGCTGGTAAACAAGTGGTTTTGCCCCCACATGATGTAGCGGGGATTTTAAGTGTTATGTGTGCTTATTTTACCCTTGCTTCGTTGTGGGGCGTGTGTCTGTGAAAAAAAATGTTAATTAAACAAGCATTTCCTAGATTAACTCAATAATCACTTTTGAGATCACATATAAAGTATAATATACATATAAAGTATGATACACATATAAAGTATAATATACAAAGATACAATACATAAGCTTAAAGTATATCTAATGTAATATATAAAGATAAATGTCATTTTCTACATTATTGTTTTGAAAACCAAAAACAAAGGAGTCAAACATCATTTTGTGATAACCTTACTGAAGTGAATCCGAAAGTTCTCTTTGACCCAAGACATTGCGCATTTCTAACACCCTACCTCCTCCTAATTAGCGATTTAATTAAGGATCTGCTAAAATATTCGCAACAACAACAAGGATTTAAAAGATTTAATGAAGGGAGTGTCTTTGTATGTGTAGGTTAATATTATGGATTTTATGCAATTTTATAAGGATTGTGTTCGCAAAGCAAATAAACCACAGTGACCATTTATGTGACATTTAAAACCGTACGACCTTTATTGCGGTTCGTAAAAATCTTCAGGGAGATTTTATAATTTTAAAAGCATTGTTTTTGGAAAGTAAATAAAATACACTATTACTGGGACCATTTTTGCTTAAAACCAAACCATAAGGAGCATTTTTGTCGTTTATGAAAAATATAATGTAGTTGAGTAGTGTTGGGCCTCACAAAGTATTAAAATATCTTTGTTTGACAAAAGTTATTATTAAAATTGTTACAAATGGTTGGCAGGGGATCTATTATCTAATATGAGACCGACACTATGTGAACATCATAGAGTTTGAGGTCTTATGATTGATAATGGAAGAGACTAAGAGGTTGCTCTCATTTAGACTTTTTTCGAGTACAATTGCAAAAGAAATTCTTTCTACTTGCCAGAAAGCGTGGGGACTTCACTATTTAAGACACTTACAAGACATGCCTATCTGAACTCGTGAATCTAGTAAGACTTTCTGCTATCCATAGTATAATCTGCTCCACGTTATGGAAGCACATATTCCGCCTAAACTGAAATTGTTTGCTTGGCGAGCATGGTTCAACCTCCTTCCGCGTTATGGAAGGCATAAATTTAGGTTTGCTTTAAACCTAGTTTTTATTTGAATCATATTTATTTGCTTTCAATGGGTTTTGATTTTGTACTTGATTCAGAAGGAATGATTTAGAAATAAGGAGTGTTTTATAGATGGAACAAAACGTGTTTCTTGGATTGAAGGTTAACATGTTGACGAGATGAATTTGGGGAAATATAGTCGATCAATTTTAAAGATGAATGTCTGTGCAATGATCAAAGGAAAATGATTGTGGGACCAAAAACTTGTGCCTAATTGTGTGCCTAACATATGTGGAGTTACTTTATTAGATTGTGAAATGGTGGGCCCTACTGTTACAACTAATGATTATTGACATGCCCTCATGTGACTAGCATATGACTGGACTTAACAGAAAAAACTAACGACCGTTTGGTCAAAGGACTGGCCAGTTACAAAAGGCCAAGTATAAGGACGACTGAGGTAATTATTGAAGTTTTAGGATGAAAGATGAAAATATGAGTAAACCACATGGACGATTTATATAATTAACTATTTATTTATTTTTTCTGTAAAAGAGATGTCAATTACATTCGTATCAAATGTATATTTATCAACCTTGCTTTTAGAATAATGCAGACATTGGATGGTTTTCATAAAAGTGTTTAAATCGAGAATAAATATCGAAAATATATATAACTGATTCACAAAATTTTGCAACTATGATTCAAAGTAACGAAATTCGGTTTCCGTTTGTGATTTTGTGTGTCTGCTCAAATTTTACATCTTGAATCACAGTTTTTCTAAATCTTAATCTTCTCAACTCAAAAACCCCATTCAGATTCTATATATATGGATCAGTTAGTAGTTAGATTGGACACGGATGTAGAATAACAAATTGATAAGAAAATTGTACGAGTACCAAATTATAGGTTTGAATATATGTTTTAGTAAAACATTATATTATTACATCTTCCCATATTTGTTGCATTGCAAATAAGAAAAATACTCCCCCGACATGTCTCGAAATATTTTAAATACGTAGTATATGTTCAGGTCAAGAATTTATTCGCAGGTGACTATGTAGAATGCTGGTAAACAAGTGGTTTTGCCCCACGCGTTGTAGCGGGGATTTTAAGTGTTATGTGTGCTTATTTTACCCCTGCTTCGCTGTGGGGCGTGTGTCTATGTGAAAAAATTGTTCATTAAACAAGCAATTCCTAGATTTAACTCAAGAATCATTTTTAGATCACATATAAAGTATAATATACATATAAAGTATGATACACATATAAAGTATAATATACAAAGATACAGTACATAAGCTTAAAGCACATCTAATGTAATATATAAAGATAAGTGTCATTTTCTACATTGTTATTTTGAAAACCAAAAATAAAAGGAGTCAAACATCATTTTGCGATAACCTTACTGAAGTGAATCCGAAAGTTCATTGTGACCCAAGACATTGCGTATTTCTAACACCATACCTCCTTTTCATTATCGATTTAATTAAGGATCTGCTAAAATATTCACAAGCAACAACACGGATTTAAAAGATTTAATTCAAGGACTGCCTTTGTATGTGTATGTTAACGTTATGGATTTTATGCAATTTTATAATGATTGTGTTCGCAAAGCAAATAAACTATAGTAACCATTTATGTGAAATTTAAAACCGTACGGACCTTTATTGTGGTTCGTAAAAATCTTCAGGGAGATTTTTATAATTTTAAAATCAATGTTTTTGGAAAGTAAATAAAATAAACTATTACTGGGACCATTTTTGCTTAAAACCAAACCATAAGGATCATTTTTGTCGTTTATGAAAATATAATGTAGTTGAGTAGTGTTGGGTCTCACAAAGTATTAAATATCTTAGTTTGACAAATGTGATTATTAAAATTGTTACAAGTGGTTGGCAGGGGATCTATTATCTAATATAAGATCGACACTATGTGAACATCATAGAGTTTGAGGTCTTATGGTTGATAATGGAAGAGACTAGGATGTTGCTCTCATTTAGACTTTTATCGAGTACAATTGCAAAAGAAATTCTTTCTACTTGCTAGAATGCATGGGGACTTCACTATTCAAGACGCATACAAGACATGCCTATCTGAACTCACGAATCTAGTATGACTTTCTGCTATCAATAGTATAATCTGCTCCACGTTATGGAAGTGCATATTCCGCCTAAACTGAAATTGTATGCTTGGCGAGCATGGTTCAACCTCCTTCCACGTTATGGAAGGCATAAATTTGTGTTTACTTCAAACCTAGTTTTTATTTAAATCAAATTTATTTTCTTTTAGTGGGTTTTGATTTTGTACGTGATTAAGAAGGAATGATTTAGGAATAAGGAGTGTTTTATAGATGGAACAAAATGTGTTTCTTGGATTGAAGGTTAACGTGTTGACCAAATGAATTTGGGGAAATATAGTTGATTGATTTTGAAGATGAATGTCCGTGCAATGATCAAAGGAAAATGATTGAGGGACCGAAAACTTGTGCCTAATTGTGTGCCTAATATGTGCAGTTACTTTATTGGATTGTGAAGTGGTGGGCCTTACTGTTACAACTAATAAATTATCGACATGCCCTCATGTGACTAGCACATGACTGGACTTAACGGAAAAAACTAACGACCGTTTGGTCAAAGGGCTGGCCAGTTACAAAAGGTCAAGTATAAGGATGACAGAGGTAATGATGCGCGGGATTGCGCCCTCGCAACAGGCTTTACCTCTCAAGGGATCTTGAGAAGCTTGCAATCCCCGCCAGGCAGTGTACCTGATCGTTGTAGTATAGTATAGTAACAAGTACCGGGGGATTGATCGTTCAACTCAAGAATAGTGTTCGCTAGGATTGAAATTAATCTAACTAGGTCTAAAGGTGAAGGATGATTCTTTCTGTGTTTTTTTATTTTATGAAAAACAGGTAAAAATCTCGGTTTTTGAAAGAAGGGGCGGAATTAGTTGCTAATCAACTAACCCAAAAGCTACTAATTAAACTAATGTGTAGGAATATAAACTAGGGTTCTACAAGGTAAGTAAAGCATGTCTACCTATGATATGTTACTCCTTGCTAGCTATCCAATTCTACCTATTGAATTATCACACCTTGTTTTAATTGACGGGTCGTATTCCTTAATACTAGTCGTAGGGCCGTGTACGATATTCCCTAACTCTATAAGCTCCTACTTCACTCTTATGTCGAGCCGACTAAAAGCTCCTAACATGGGATCACTAGAATTCGCTTATGCATTAAATACAACCATATAATCGTAGTACACCTTTGATCATGTTTCTTAAGACGGTCAAGCAAGTTACCAATTGGAAGTCTGCCAGTTTTCTTAAGCATAACATCAATATCATTCAATTAAACAAGAGACAATAGGAAACAAGAATTATAAGCTAAACTAATTAGACCTATCGAAGTGTCACCCCTAATTGATGAAGATAGACACAAACATCAACAAATAATCAATAAGATATAATCAATTATATACAAGTTTCACATAATCATAAGTAGACACAAGGTGAATTAGCAAAACGTCATCAAAGAAGAGCAAGCAACAATGATAATGGAAAACATAATTATGATAGAATCAACAAACCAATATATGATGTTTATAGAGTGATTGAAACCCTCTAAGTTGTTGGAAAAACAACTACCTAAACCCAGGAATCGACATTA
Organism: Artemisia argyi; assembly: GCA_030686995.1. NCBI lineage: Eukaryota > Viridiplantae > Streptophyta > Magnoliopsida > Asterales > Asteraceae > Artemisia > Artemisia argyi. The sequence goes on along the minus strand of CM060697.1, from coordinate 158,350,080 downwards.
GGGTTTAGGGCTTACAAATAATGAAGTTATGATGTTGTATTTATAGGCTGTTTTCTGCCCGGCCCGATCTTGACGGTGTCAAGACCAAATTTTCTTCATCAAATTTTAGATCTTTTCGTCCCGATCGTTTCGTTTTTTGAATCGCACAAATCCGAGTTCGTATGCAAAAGTTATGGCCAAAACAGTGTCAGCTACTTCCCGCGCAAGTTGTGATTGTCTTGATCATCTTGTGACGGTTTCACTATGGTAAGTCTTCTTCCTGACATCGTCACTCTAAATCATCTGACGTCGTCAGTTTGAATCCTGATGCCATCATGTGTAAACTTACTCTGGGCCGTCACGTGTAATCTGGCCCTGACGGCCTTGGTGACGCCGTCAGACCAAATTGCCTTGAAATAGTTCTGGGCCGTCATGTGTATTTGCCATATCCACCTCTTTTTCCAAGCTTGACGCCGTCACTTGTAGAGCCTTGACGCCGTCAGGTACTGTTCCCAGCAAGGATTTTGAGACTTTGTCGTTTTCTTCACTTTTGTGCTCCAAAAACGTTAAAAATGCTTCTTTTTTCAGATTTCTCTCCAAAAGTACCTAAAATGACAAAAGGAACGATTTAGGGCAATATTTTATCAAATAATCTTGAATTAGAACTTAAATGACCCCCTAAAAGCGGTACACTTTTCGCTTTATCAGGTAATTATTGAAGTTTTAGGATGAAAGATGAAAATTTGTGTAAACCACATAGACGATTTATGTAATTAACAATTTGTTTATTTTTTATGTAAAAAAGATGTCAATTATAGTCGTATCAAATGTATATTTATCTACCTTTCTTTTAGAACTAGGCGAGTACCCGTGCATAGCAACGGAATTTCTAGCGGCAGATAATTAATGATTTGTGATATTGTGGTGAGTGCTTTGTGTAGAGTTCAAAATAGAACGTGAACCAATCAGAATGTAATTGCAAACGGTTGTACTACACGATAACTAAAATATAAAAAAAAATCTTAACATCTATCAAACAACATATAAAAACATTTAATGAAATTGAAAGTAAAACATTACATCAGTTATGAAATAAAAACTAACAACACACGTTACTCTTCGCGTAAAACTTCTTGATAAATGACATTCGAGGTGTAGATTCCTGCTTGACGGAACTCTTTGACTGGATTAACAAATACCTTTGTTGTTCTACGGGAAATCCCTCTAGACAATGCCACATAAAGCTGGCCATGGGAGAAAACAGAGTCAGGCAGATAGACACCTACATTTGGAATTGTTTGGCCTTGAGCTTTATTAATAGTCATCGCAAAGCTAAGACGAATAGGGAATTGTGTTCTCTTTAGTTTGAAAGGGAACATGTCTTCTTCAGATGGAGCAAGAGGAATTCTTGGCAAGAGCACTCTAACTCCAGCGTGTTGCCCGACAGCAATCTCGGCATTGATGACATTAGGGTCAAAACGTTTACATATCAACCTCGTGTCATTACATAATCCATTTTCCGGATCGAGATTCCTTAAAAGAATAATCGGGCATCATATTTTCAAACGCAAGCAACGAGGGGGCAACCCGCAAGCAACGAGATTTTATAGCGACATATAGTTTATTGATAAAAAAAAAGTTTATAGGTTATACGAAAAATAATAAAAGTTTGAAGATTTGGGAATTAAACATAATGTTTTGAAACCTGGTTCAACCCGGGTGGTTCAACTGGTTGAACCGTTCCGGTCAAAAAACGGGTTTGAGCGTCCCGGGTCAACCTGGTTTGTGTTTTAATTGGTTGTATTTAATTTGGTAGATATGTTTTTAATTGGTTGTACAATGTGAATAAATCATTGTACTTTTAAGTAATGGATAATGTTTTGAAACCCGGTTCGACCCGGGTGATTCAACCGGTTGAACAGTTCCGGTCGAAAAGTAGGTCGATTTAAACCGGGTCAACTTGCTAGGTTGGGTCGAAAACGGGTCAAATTAAACTGGGCCAACCCGCCGGGTTTGAAGCGTCCCGGGTCAACCCGATTTGTCTTTGAATTGGTTGTATTTAAACTGGGTCAACTTGCTAGGTTGGGTCGAAAACGGATCAAATTAAGCTGGGTCAACCCGCCGGGTTTGAAGCGACCCGGGTCAACCCAATTTGTTTTTGAATTAGTTGTATTTAATTTGGTAGATATGCTTTAATTTGGTTGTACAATGTGAATAAATAATTGTAATTTTAAGTATTGGGGTGTTTTAATAAAAGTATTAATTACATTCCACTTTCTCTCTCATTTGACTATTGTTGAAAACTCAACATTTCACATTGACCATTTTTATATTATATGTAGTATAGATAATGCAAGCATTGGATGGTTTCATAAAAGGATTTAAATCGAGAATAAATATTGAAAATATATATAACTGATTCACGAAATTTTGTAATGATTCAAAGTAACGAAATTAGGTTTCCGATTGTGATTTTGTATATCTACTCAAATTTTACATTTTGAATCACAGTTAATGTGTTCTAAATCTTAATCTTCTCAACTCAAAACCCCTTTCAGATTCTATGTATACGGATAAGTTAGTAGTTAGATTGGACACGGATGTAGAAAAACAAATTGATAAGAAAATTGTACGAGTACCAAATTATAGGTTTGATAATACAACCCTTGGCGGTATACATACAAAAGTATTTTATTTATTGCCAACAAAGTCTAATATATATTATATATTTAGATATAGATGGAGACAAAGAGCGACAGTATAAACAGATATGATTGACTTATGAATGGTCATGATTAGATTACAAGTATCAATCAATAGTTGACCATAAACGCATATCATCCATGATGTAATCCTGCAAACAAGCCTGGGATATGATATCATCATTTAAGCCCCAAGGTGATAACATATTATCACTTGATGATTCCACGCTATCGTTGTTCGCTAAATATGGCTCGATCCATGAATATTCAGATGGTTCGGAAAATTGTGGTGTAACATCACTAGAGACTTCATAATCTGACACACTTAACGAACATTGCGACGGGTAATTACTTATCGAAGAAGATGATGGTGAATCAGACGATAATACTGCCAATAAAATGTCAACCTCATGTTGGATTTTTAAGTCGGGCTTTGTGACCGGATACCTTTTAGGGTTAACTACGGCAGGTTCGGGTATTTCAGAATGTTCAATCTTGAATACAGGTTGATCTTTTCGAGCCCGGTTTTTTAAATGCGTGTGCCAATGGTTTTTTATTTCGTTGTCGCTTCGTCCAGGCAATCTTGCAGCCATCATTGACCATCTGTGGATAGAACAACAAAATTTCATTTAGAAACACCGTTTAATTATAGTATTGAACAAATTTGATTTAAGGGACTAAAAGCATTTGAACTTACTTGTTCCCAAATCTGTTATGTAAAGACACAATCAAATCTTCTTCTTCTTTTGTATAGTTCCCATGTTTCACATTTGGGCGTAGATAATTCATCCATCGTAGCCTACAACTTTTTCCGCATCTAGACAAACCTAAACAAGAGAAACCAAAAAAGTACAAATCAATAAGCAAGATTGTAAAACGGGTTTGACATCTAAAAGTTAAAGAATATGAGGAGTAGATCATACCAGCTAACTTGGGAAGTTCACGCCAGTTAGAGTGGCCGTATCTTTCGATATAGCCTCTTAGCTTGGCGTCTTCATCTTCACTCCATGCACCTTTCTTGATTCCGTGTTTGTCAAAACAAGGTGCCCTAACCATCTTCTTGCTCTTTGTAAGTAGATATTTTATGTGGCTTAGACGAGTGAAGAGTTAAGTTGCTGTATCTAACATGTAAAGCTTTATATATACATTGACAATAAAACGTGTTGAAAATTATATGAATTTATAAAGACCATATGAAACTATAGTTTTTTGTTTTTATTCAACCGTTCGTGGAGGAAACATCGTCCCCATGTACTCATCTATATTTGATTACACATATATATTTCAGTCTACACACTACTAAGATGTTCAGTCTTCTTTGTCACACTACAGTCATAATCTTGGCAACCCGCGTTTTCTATTTAATAAAATACAAAGATTTTTGTTTTTTACTCTTCAATATATCAAGGGTCGTACCATGGAAACACCTCCTAACGGTTTTACGACCCTCTGTCCAGTGGGCACGAATTAATCTATCTATGCTTAATCTCATTCAAGTGAAAATCATGTTTAAATATATACTCCCTCCGTCCCAAATTATAAGTCCATTTTGACTTGTTCAAAGTATTTTGATTCCGACTTTGACCTTAATTATGTTTTTTCGTGTTATATGACACTTGATGAAAAATATACCAATGAAAATGCATTTAAAACATGAATCCATTTATATATTTTGCATCAAGTATTTTATAACACGATAAAAAATAATGAAGGTCAAAGTCGGAATCAAAAGACTTTGAACAAGTCAAAATGGACTTATAATTTGGGACGGAGGGAGTAGTAATTTATAAGTTCAGTGTATTTAATGCAACTTTTTATTAATTAAAAATTTTGTGTTCATTAAATGCACCTTAACCTTTGCCAAATGGGTACTTGTTAACAAAATCTTTATACTAATACTCTTCAACAAAGATCGGGACACTTGAACACGAAAGTCTAAAAAATGACTAAAATATTACCAAAACAAGTAGTCATTTACATGTCAATATAGTATGATATGATATTTCCTAATCCATCACATAGGGTAAGGATGGTTGGATTAGCACATGCCTCGAATCCATAAGCCCCAATAGGGCTGGAAAGGACCCAACGAGTTATTAAAAACAAAAGTAAATAAGAAAATCAACACCCTTCTTTTTGTCTTGTTGTAGCGAGTTTGATGAAGATCTAGTTTTAGCGCCAATATCCATTCTTGGTGCCTCTCCCTTGACGTGGTAAATATAGATGTTAAGGTTAGGTCGTTCTTTGATTTGGTTACTCACACAACAACTTGAGTGTTATGGAAGTATAGGAAATTAAATCAGGAATGGAATTTGCTTCAACCGATAGCCACCTGGCAAAGATACCATTCTTGATTTTTTATTTTATTTTATTTTTTTTTCATTGAATACTTCATAGAGATAGGTAGGGACGGAGCTAAGTGACCGGGTGTACAAACAAAAAATTAATATTTTTTCAATTGAAGTGTTTGGGTTTAGTAAAAATTATGTTCACTTTTCACATATTGGTGTACTAAATAAGCAATAACTAGAAACATAACACATTGAAAACAGGTGCTTTTTAAAAATTATATGTTTATAACAAAAATTAGCATTACGAAAGAAAATTCTATTAACGTCCCGTGACACCACTAGACCCCCACTAGTTTAGTCCCTGGTGATAGAAACTTCAATCCGCCTTTATTAAGTGGATCTCGTATCCTTATTTACATGATAAACCCTTTACAAAAAAAAAAAAAAAAAGGGAAAAAAAAAAAAAAATCTCGGATCTTTTTTTTGCTTGTACTAAATTGTCTAACCGTGTTCTCAATTCTAGCTTTTTGTTAGTTTAAAGAAATCGCGGTTCAAGACTATTTCAATATAATAGAACATTGTTATAGAATTACTTAAAGACTTAAGAGCTGACTTGTACAAATATTATATACACATTACGCACATAGCATGACACGATAACATAAAAAATAAATGTTACTACAAATAATAATGTCTTTTATTTTTTCTAGAGAAGGCAATCAGGCATATAATAATGTATTGTCTACTATGATGTGCGAAAATGTGTCTCACGTACAAATCACCGAGTTACTTGTGAGATGTAAGTTTGTTATATGGACCCTCACATTATATGAAATATGACAATTGCGGAAAAATCTTTTTGCAATTATGTTCTATGGTTACTTCTTAAACGGTGAGGTCTTTTTTATAAACCGGAGCCTTTACTTCATTTAATCAATGTTAGAGCATCTGCAGCGCCAAGTTTTTGAAAAGGTTTTCTAAAAGCTTTTTACTATTTAACAAAGTCTTTCAAAGACTTTTTTGCATTGCATCTATAGACTTTTTCAAAAACTTTTTGGAATGACTTTGCAAACTACAAGCGGTTGAAGCTTTTTGGAATGAGTTTGCATTACACAATTGGAAGACATTAATTACAATCACTTTTTGATATTAAAAAAATAGTATAATTAAATGTTAAAAAGCTTTTAAACCTTTTTGCATATCAGATGCTCTTATTGCTAACTTGTATAGTTCACATTCTTCGACTCTACCCATGAATTATCCAGTAACGGTAATTATGAAAGTTGGCTGGGTGTAATCAAATAACGCGATTATGAGTAAAAAATACGCATAAATTGTTTAACTAAAATACATGGAAAGTCTTGAGTCCTTGATTTTTCTGGGCCAATATATTATTATATCCCTTAAACAAAAAATAATTTCATGAATATAACAATTTTTGGGCTTGTGTAGCAAACTTTCATTTGGGAGTAATCTTTGTCATATGCTATACAAACAGGTTTCTTTTATAGAGTTTATTTGTTAAACATGGCTCCAAGGCTAATTATGCATATCAGTCAGTGGCGAATGAATGAATTTGTCACAGGGTATATGTACTTTATAATAGAGTTTACAAAGGGCATGCATTGTATTAAATTATAAAATATGTAATGAAAATTATGTTTTTATACTAGTGATAAAGTTCTTAGGATATGCACGTGCGTACTCGGAGACGGAACCAGAGGGTCCTCGTGGTTGCTCGGGACCTCTATAGAGTTTTTCGATGTAGCATTAATTTTTTTTAAAAAAAAATCAATTTTTCCTAAATGCATCCGGTATATCAAAATGTGTTTTTATAATTACGGTTTCAAAAAGTTTGTGCACACAATCATATTTGGTCCTTGTTGCGTCCTTATGTGTACTATCAACTTCAAATTTATCCGCTGATATGAGTATATATTTAAAATATTGTATTTTAACCACTTTGATCAAGTTATTTAACTTTAAATACTTGTAAATTTCACCACCACTTCCTACCATTAACATCACTACCACCAATCAACCACCAACTCCAATTTCTTCAAGCTATCATCACTTTTAGGGTTAAATTTTACTACTTGTACTACTTTACCTTTAGATTACCTTTTTAAGTTTTTTACTTTTCGCTGGAAACTGATTCTTTTCAACAGAATTAATGGTGTTAGGCCAGAAGTATAAGATTTAGAAGATAAAAATGAAAGAAATGACTAAACTATCCATATGAATGATGCATAATGAATTTTTCCTAAGTAGATTAAACATAATTTTTTTATTATAAATGTCAATAAATAGAGTATTTCATAGTTTTCACCCGTAAAGTATAACCATTCTTTTGAGTTATCACTAATCTACTAGTGAGGGACCTGACTTGTATATGCATATAATGTAGGGATACATTATGAAGTCAACGCACCAATAAGACAGTACGAGTAACATGCAAACAAACGTAAGTTTGCTGATGTAATGTACTGTTGAGGCTAACACGTCATAAAGATAAGGGACACATTAACGCGTCTTTCGGATCTTGTTATTCTTTACTCTTATGGTCATTATTCAATGAGAATCACTCGTTGACTTTTTTACTCTTATTTTTATTTTTTTGAAAGGCTACTCTTATTTTTATAACAAACCATTTGGTGGGTGAAATTTTTTTGTTTATTTTCCAATGAAAGAAATTGGGGTTCCTAGTGCTTCTCCACGCTCAATGAGATGCGCCAACATTTTAAATTTTATATTAGTCATTTTTCATATTAAATATCCAAATATTTCAAGTATAACCTATGTCCCATCTTCCAAGGTCAAGAGTCACGGAGCCAGAAGACCGTTCGACCTGTTTTGTTGTTTCTAACGGTCTAACGAAAATTAACTCAAAGCAAAGGTCAAGTGAAAAATGCATTTGCTTTAAAATACCTAACGAAATATCTTTCTTTTAAGCATTATTGCATGCAAATTGTTAGTTCATTGATTTAACTCACTTTCACCAAACATATTAAATTTGAGCCCTATATTAAATAAGACGTATTTAATTTGCTCTTATAGTCTTATCTTAACATAATCTTTTATACTGTAATTATTTATTATAGTTTTATATGATGGTGTAAGTGGTCCAAAGAACACATGTCCGAAACACCTACATCCGAACGTCGATACATGGACGAAAGAAATCGTTGACTATTATTGTATGGCAAGAATTTCGTGTCAAAAGCAAACACTATTATCCATAAAAACTTTTACCCAACTGTTGTTACTAATAACCGAGCTTTAACTACCTATCCGAGTATTGCGGGATATGGTCCCTACATGGCCTTGCCACGTAACATCTAGGCTAGACATAGCTCGACGGTAGACGTTAGTTAGAGTCATTAAAGTGGTAAATACAACAACATTGGTTGATTCATTTAATACATACTCGTAGCATTTAGTACATGTCAACTCTCTACATTAATCACTAGTCTTTCGTCCCTTATCTAATTTTACTCCTACGATGAAGCTTGATTTCAGGACAAAACTCGAGATGAGGCTAACGCGTGTTTGCTGACTGTGATAGGTCCTTTCATGGACGTAAATCTTCAGCACGAGAAGTAGTTTTACATTATACATCAAACATAAGTTTAGAGCCTTAAAAGTTCAAGATGAGATGAGAGCGTTCGAGAAGAAAACTTTATAAGTCAACTTAAGTTATTATCAATGACTTCACTTATTATTTTAGCCCGTGGGAACACAATTTTGTTTTCATACTACTACTATTTATTTAATTGGGCATTAAATAATGACGTGATTCTGTAAATAATGTCACTAATATACGTGATAAATTATTGCACATGTTGTAGATAATCAAAGCATGTAACTTGTTGAATCATATAAGGGTGATTGTGCGTATCTTGCTTCAGTATTTAATAAAGTTAATTAAATCAGTATACGTTGTTTTGGATTAATGATTGCCTTTAGAAATATCTAGAAATATACGACATTAAGAAACAATATTGCTATATGTAAATACATAAATTTAAACTAGGTGAAAGTAGCCGCGCATAACAACTAAATTTTATAGTTGCAAATCGTTTATAATTATGATATAGTGGCTACTGTTTTGTGTAACTTTTATACACATACAAAATAAAATAATCAAATTTTAATTGAAAAAATTTGTAACATATGATTATTCAACTCAAAATAAAACATTATAAATATTATAGCTTTATAGATGTCGAGATTTTAAGCGACTTTGGTATGTAGTTGTAAAGAAAAATGGTATAAAAAGTATAATTTAGCGATATTTTAAGACCTTTCTTACGGAGCACCAAAATACAAATAGTAAGCATTTGGTTCACCTTTGAGAGAAAGTAGACATCATGAAGCACGGTTAATCAGATATCCCTGACATAAGTGCTTACAATAGTAATTTACTTTTCAACAATATTATATCAGGATCTCGCAGCTGGCGTGTATGGTTTTCTAATAGCAATGGAGATAGAAGATGAAAATCATATAATTTTTTGCCGGAGGAAGTTTGTCCATTGAACTGACGGAAGCATCTTGTATTCTTGTTACTATATTGTTAAAACCTAAATATAAGCCGCCGATGAACTTTAGTTGGTAATATAGCATAATAGCAACAATCTGGGAGCAATTTGTTGATTAACAAAACTTGAAATGTTTACCAACAAATAATATTGATCGGGCATCCGTAAATTGTAAACACCAACTTATTTATTATGTTATTGGGTTATTATTTTAGGTCCTTCATATAATGTTGTCTTTTAAAAAAAAAATGGTTATATTGTTTAGTCTACAGGTTAATGGCAACGTATCACATAATTAAAGGTCAATTTCATCTATATCCTTACAAAACCTAAATATTGCATCAAAATTCTTGCAAAATTTATAATTACATTAATATCCTTTAATTTTTTATAAAATATTCATTCATGTCCATATATATAATTGAACAAAAATAAAATATTTTTAATAATTAAAACTATAATCCAAATATTACGAGTAAAAAACAAGTAAAAGTACAATTAACGATCTGCAATGTGATTTTGATTTGGATAAATATTTCAAATATTTCAAGTATAACCTATGTCCCATCTTCCAAGGTCAAGAGTCACGGCAGAAGACCGTTCGAGGGTAGTGTTGGAGCATTGTTCTAAGAGCACTGGGAGTGGGTGAGTGAGGATGCGGGGCGGGATCCCTCACTAACGGGAACACCGCCGCCGGCCTATCTCTCACGCACGGGCAGCCCATTTTAAGTGAGGAGCTCACGCACGGGGAGGAAAGAAAAAACGAACGTTGGACGAAGAAAAAAGAAAAAAGAAGAAAAAAAAAAAGAAGTGAGTGAAGGGTAAGTGAAGTGGCGCCTCTAAAAATATGAGTGAGTGGGGGAAAAAGTGGAGAATGATGTGGCGCATTTCGATTGGTTGGGAGTGAGTGAAGGGAGGGAGGGTGGGTGAACCACTCCCTCCCCCCTAAGGGGGAGGGAGTGGTTCTATCACTCACTCCCAACCAATCCCCTTACGCCACATCGTTCCTCACTTTTTCCCTCACTCACTCATATTTTTAGAGGCGCCACTTCATTCACCCTTCACTCACTTCATATTTTTTCTTCCCCGTGCGTTACAAACAACCAACGTTCATATTTTTTTTCTTCCCCGTGCGTGAGCTCCTCACTCAAAATGGGCTCCCCGTGCGGTAAGGAGATGCCGGCGGCAGTGTTCCCGTGAGTGAGAGATCCTGCCCTGCACTCTCACTCACATACTCCCAGTCCTCTAATAATATCAATCTCACTGCGAATTTTTGGTTGATCAGTTAAGGAGAGTTTTTGAAGTAATAGTTCTTTGGTTCAATCCTAACTTTTGGGTCACACGTGTTCAATGTCTAGGGCTATATCTTTTGGAGAAAAGGTTAGCCGGCACACATAATCGTGCACGAGTTAAGGGTCGTCGATTTAAACTCTTAAACTTTATGGAGAAGTATGTTAACTACAGAAATGGTTCACAGCCACTTAATATGAATACTTTTATAAAAAGATTCTTTATTTGGCCAGAAGAGAAATATGTACATGTGCCACACAACAACATATCTCTATGACAGAGTATCGCAATACAGTGTGTCGGGTTCTAACGTTTTACTATAGATCGAGAACAAAAGTATATAATCTTCACCGAAAAACGAAAGTAAATAATCTTCACCCAAAAATAAAAGTGAATAATCAAATACTAAAAGGTCGCTATGTGCCTATAAGTGCAAGGCCGGACAGTAAGGAAGGTTAATCTTTCTCATTTTTTCTGTCACATTAGTTTTTTCTTTACAGCGATTTTCAGGTGATTGGGTGCGCAGTAAGGGCGACTTTCATCATTTTTTTTAAACATTTTTAACACAAACTTAAATTCCGTTAATAATTAAAACATTACATAATAATTCAAATAAAATTAAAACATTACAATACTTATTAAAAACATAAAAATTTAGATTGTGGCATGCCTTTATCGAATCCTTGATTTCCTGCATTTTTTGTCGTTGTAGTGCAGACAAAGATTGATCGATTGGTGTGAGATAAAATATGATGTCTTTTTCCCGTTTCTTTTCCCACTCAAATTCAAGTTTTTATTGTTCTAGTGCAAATCTTTTGTCCTTCATTTCCGCTGCTTTCTGATCTCTTTTTGCTTGTAGCTCCAACTCATATTTCTTTTGCTCCAACTCTTGTTTCTTTAAACTCGTAGTATTCGTCTGCCAGCTCCATCTTCTTTCTCAATGTTATGGACTTAATGGTTTTCCATTTGCCAGCTACCCCTTCCATATACGAAGACTTGGAACTCTCCTATGATTTCTTCTTATTTTTCTTAGCTATGTCATGACCCGTTCGTCGCTCGTTCTCTCCGATGATTTCTTAGTAAGTTTAAAAGATTTTTTTTTTTTCTTTTTTCAAACCGTTACACAACGGCTAGTTTTATTATTATTTTTCTGTTGCAAACCGTTTACCAACGGTTGGATAATCACATGAAACAAAAAAACAAAGTAAGCAAATGAGTAGATCGCATTTGCGACCTTGATCCAAAGAAAATGGGAGTCGATCGATTGCACACAGAAGAGGGAATCGATCGCGATCGACTCAATCGACCGATCGTTTGCCCTTATTGTGACAACCTTACTCACACATTAAAAAAGGTGAGCGTCTCTGGTAAATACCATGGACCATAAAGAAGGTACAAGTGAATTTGGACTTTTTGAATTTTTGTTACACTAAATTTTCATAATATATGAACTAAACCTTAAATCTGAACCTTTAAATACCGATATCATTAGCATGCCTTGTCTGATGATGAGTCCTTAGAAGATGATGGTGAACGTATGTCAACATTGTAAGTAAGGTTTATTTCATTAATGATGATGGGTCCTTAAGAGACATTTGATAACATCAAAAATATATGGAGATCGAGATGATCTGTAAACTTGAAAGTAAGGAATGAAAGTATATCGAATTATACTTGTAGTCCCTTACGTCATAACCTGTATGAATACCCAACGATCTTCATATTTTTTTCATTCCTTCTTTGTTTAAAGTTCCTATACAAGTGCTAAAATGAATGGAATCTATTCGATGTCACTTCTTTAATTGGATAGAGCGTAATGAAAAAATGATGTGGAGTAGTATTTTGGCTTCTAAAGAGAAAGGAGGTCTAGGTGTATCAAGTTTCTTTGCTTTGAATAGAGCTCTTATGGTTAAGTGGGTATGATATTTCGGAAATGATAGTTGTTCTTTGTGGGCTAGGTTGATAAAGGCTGTTCATGGAGTAGATGGTAGTCTCTGTAATCCGTCCAAGTCTACTTATCCGTCAACATGGTTGGATATAGTTTGTGAGTTGACTAAGCTTAAGAGTCATGGGATTGATCTTCCTAGTTTTATTAAGAAAAAGATGGGTAATGGTGAGAACACTTTGTTTTGGGAGGAAGTATGGAAGGGAGACACTGCTTTTAAATATCGGTTTCCTAAAGTTTATGCGTTGGAATCGAATAAGAATATTACGGTTGCTTCAAAATTGGCTCTTGAGAAATTGGGATGTTCTTTGCAGTGCATTCAAAGAGATGGAGCTGAGAATACTTAGTTTTTAGACCCGGTGACTTTTTTGAACAGTTTCCAGCTTCCTGTGATACAAGAAAGATGGATTTGGTCGTTAGAGGGCTCAGGCGTTTTTTTAGTTGCTTCGGTAAGGTGGTTTGTTTATGTTGGATCTACACTTGATAGATCTTGAGCCAATGCATCGTTAGCCTACTAATGTAATCACTAGCAAGACTAAATAGACAATCTCTGTGAGCTTGTATCTATTGCGGAATATAAACACAAACGATATACTAAATACTTTGATCCTCTATGGATCGTTATTATTAACTAATAATTGTTTTGATACACGTACATAATACAATAACCTTGGGTTCCTTTTATCAGCAGGAACCAGTCTTCAGCAGAAACTACTATAAGTATCCGCAGGAACCTGTCAGAGTATCCATCAGCAGTATCTAAATGCTGACTTCAATAATTCCTTACAATCCTCCCCTAATCTTGAAGTTGACATGGTTAACTCCAAGATTCTTGATAGATCTTCAAAGCCCAGAAGAAGAGGATTGAGCATGAACTTTAGCAGCAAAGAATCTTCATCAACAGCATCTATATGATCAGCAAAAACTTTGAAATCACCATCCTTTGCAGCAACAAGTGACCAAATGTACATCAAAACAGAAGTTTCATATTATTCTCATCACTTCCAGGTGTGTTAACTCCTGTGAGAGGTGAATCATTGAAATAAATGGATTTGATGTCTCTTTACCAATAGTCATTACTACTGGAGTAGCCAAATGTTTCAGTTCACTAACTATGGTACACTGATGACCATATGATTTTTAGCAAAACATCAACTATAAATGGATTTGATATGTCTTTACCTGTAGCCGTTTGCTCAGGACTAGTCAATGATTTGGTTGATTAAATCACCTTGGTAAATTGAATACCAAATATGGCTTTCCATTGCCTTTACCACAAGCCATACACTTGTGGGCTAGCCAATTACTGGGAATCCATAAGGAAAAATCCATGGTCAATTGACAACCATCCAACTCTCAGCTGTTAAGCATGGGTGAGTTGAGTACCTAATAGTTTTTAGCAAACTATTACAGCTATCAACATATTTGACTTGTCTTCACCAAAGCTGTACCCTTTGGACTAGCCAAATTTTTGATGGAATAGTCAACATCATGGTAAGTTGATAACCAGATAAGGTATGGAAATAACCAACACCAAAACCTGCATACAATATACAAAACACTATACAAAGTTGTTGGTTTTTTTTTTTCTTTTTTTTTTTTTTTTTACTAAAAATAAAGAAAATAAATAAACATAAAACAAGATATTATACCAATATCAAGCAGCTCTGGCCACCCTGATCCTAGTTTTGAATAAACGAATCAAAGATTAATCAAATAGTTTAGCATTCCCAACTGGATGAGGAGGAATCTCCAAATGATGTAGAAGCATTTTCTCCATAAGAGGTACAGTTAGAGGATAATCCTTATCTATAAACATAATCACCCTTATACCAGATGTAGTCTCCAAGACATGAACATAAGGAAGAGGATAAATTTCCAACTTAATACTTTCCACCTATGATTATTCTTCCAGACTGCATAACCAGAACCAGTGGGAGAATCAGAATCCATGAGTACTTGAAGATCCCCCAAAAGATATAATCCAGTACCCTCAGGAGTATGAATAGCATAATGCTTGGTAACCAAGTCATAGAGAGTGAGTAAATCCTGATGATCCACAAGATACAAAATTTCTTGTAGAAATGTAAAAGACAGATATGTTCCATCAAGCCTATAAATAGTATTAGACTGCCCGTTACTAGAAAGCTCCCATCGAACCAAAACATCTCTAAAACCCTCTGGCCAATCTTCAGGAGACCCTTCTTTAAGAAAAGAAGAATCAGCAGCATCAACATCCACCACCTTATGCACATGAGGAGATTGTGAAACCTTCATTCTAGCCATTCTTTTGGCTCTTCTACCAGGAATTTAGATAGAGGAATGAGGAGAAGAAGGTTCTTCAACGGATACACCCTCCTCACAAGTAGCAATGAAAGATTCATGTGTTTCCACTGATGGAGGGGCTGGTGGAATGTCAGTAGAAACCTCATCAGAAGGTTTATCAAGTGAAACAGATTCTGCTTTTGCATCCATCTCCATCCTAGCTTGTTTAGCCCTAGCAGCTTCAAGCTCTACTTCTCTAACTTGGATCTCATGAAGTCTTGCCAATTCAGCCTGTTGAGCATCATCCAACCTCTTGGCAGCCTCTTCACCCAATCTATCCTCCTCCATTTATCTTCTGGTCCTCTTTCTAGAAGGAATATCTTCTGCTACAACTTTTGCTTTACCTTTGTCAATAACAGATGGAGGTGTATCAGCAGGAGTAGAAGCAGCAGAAATAGAAACACTAGGTAGAGGTGCATGACCAACAGCAGGAACACCCATATTAGTAGTAGAAACAACATTAGCAGAATGAGATAAAGAGGCAGCAGACACATTAGCAGAATCAACTTCATCCATCTTTAGTTTTTTAGAAGGTGGTTTTGTATCAGTAGAAGGTATAGTGGAAACAAGCTTAGGAGAAAGAAGTCCATCCTTTTGTAATCTAGCCTTGATTCTATTATAATGGTGAACTAATTGTTCATTTGAGAAAGACCAAACTTGTTTCTTAGTCCAAGAATGATTATATAGTGCACTTCTTTGATTCTTCACAAATTCACTCATAAAATTCCTTTGTTGTGCTTGGGTAAAAGGTTTATCCTTCTTTGCTTTGGCAATTCTTTCAGCTTCAGCTTTCCTTCTAAGTTTCATGATCTCAACCATTCTAGGAGCATAATCAACTTCTTGAACATTATCTCCAAGAATCTCTTTAGCCAAACTAGGATTAGAAACCACTTGCCTCCCAATATGCATCCAATCAGCTTCATCAAAATTTAAAACTGCAGCATCCAATTCTCTTTGTCTTGTAAGAGGCAAAGTTGAAACATACTTGTTTGTAGCAGAGCGGATCTCTGAGTCAAATTTATCTTGTAATGCCTTAGCTAAATCTGTACTTTTCTTCTTATCTGCACATTCCTTAAAAAGTATTTCTTGCTCAAGCTTTTCTTGTTCTAAGACAAGATCATCATCACACACTCTAGTAATGTCAGCAGAATCATCCTGAGGAATGGCTAACTCCTCCAGAGGATCAGCAGGTAAATCTTGAATACCTGAATCAATAGTAGTATCAGCAGATCCTTTGGTATAGGGAGTTGCAAATGTGTCTTCATCATTTGTATGCTCCGGAACAGATGGATCAATGCTAGGTGAAGCCACATACTCTTTACCAGCAACAAAGAAAGTATCCACTGATGTGTGAACCCCAACAAAGACCTTCTCAGCAGCAACATCACCCATATCAATATTGACCTGCTCAGCACCAATAGAGACCTTCTCAGCAGAAATATCATCCATAGCAACATCAGTAGAATGAGCTTCAGTCAGATCAACACTAGGTGTAATACTTCCAAGAGCAGCAGCAACAGGTTCATCAAGAGACATCCCTGAGTAAGCAACCACATTCTGAGCTTCAATAGAAACTGTTGCTTTCTTTCCAATATAAGATCTTGGATGCCTTTTTTTATACTTAATTGGTCCCTGAGGCTTAAGTGGTTTAGCAGATGTGGATGCAGGTGGAGGTGGTGGCTGAGCCAGAGTCACATTAGCCAAGACAAGAAGAGACTCAAATTGCACATCTTCCTGCTCATCTTCTGATTCAATGACCACTTTCCTCTGTTTCTTTTGACTAAGTTTTCCTTCCAAATCCTAAACCTTTGCAGTGAGCATAACAATCTGACCACCCAAATTAGCTTTAGTCTCTTTGAGTTCTTTCTCCAAATCATCAACCTTCTTTACATACCTGTTAAGCAAAGTACACATGGAGGTGAGAGTAACGGGACCTTCAGCTCCACCAACGGGGATATCTGTGGTATTGGGAGCCTCATTGGTCCTGACAGAAGAATCATAAAATCCTGCATCTAGATTCACATTATACCCAGAAGTAGGTTTCAATGGACTTGGTGTGGGAAGTCTTGTTATTTGTGGAGATTGTACAGGTTGGCCAGGGCCAAAATCCTCAGTGGCCACATGCTCAGTAGGAGCATCAACAATTGGTGAAGGTATAGGTGTGGGAGGACTAGGTGTTGATGGCCTTGGAGATGGTGGTGGTTAGGCATCAGCAACAACTGATGTACTTGCATCAGGAGCAACTTCAGGCCCCTCAGGAGAATCCACTAGTGCATGAGCATCAGCAGGATCCTGACCACGAGCAGCTGCATCAGCAGCTGCATTGCCTGCAAGCAACATAGCAGGTAATAAAGGCCTATGGTCTCCACTGTCGTTGGTTTTCACAGAAGCAAATAGCTTGCTAGATAAACCCTTAACAGGCATATGGGTAGTATCATTGTCTGAATACCTAAAATTATTTGAAGAAAGCTAGGATACATTAAAAATTTAAGTTTGGTATCCTTAACATTTTGAAGCATTTCATCAAATATGTACTTAGAGAAATTAAAAGTTCTCCCCTGAGATAAGCACACAATGGCAAGAGCAATGTCTATGGAGAATTGATCCCATCCTCCAGACTTGGAACTCATACACTGAAGTAGAGTGTGTGTCAAGAATCTCCATTTAGGGAAAAACTGATTCTTGTACCAGACCTTCTCATTTCCACGATATCCAGCTGCCTGAAGACCTACAAGTATCTCCTCCTTAGCCAATTCATGCTCCCCACCTTCATCATCCAATTGTAATTGAGTCCTAACCAATGACTCAGTAATTACACATTCTTCCCCATCAATGGTAGCCACAATTTCCGTTGGTCCATCTTCAGCAAACCTTATACTAGCAGTTCCCCAAAATTGTTTGACCAAAGATTCAAGTATAATGACAGTGTATTGTGTTAAAGCATAATGAATCTATGATCTTTGGAGAAATTCTATCATCTGTACATATAGACCATCTCCTTTACCACGACCTAAGAACGCTTGCTTGTTATGATCACCTTTGAATAGTAGTGCCGCCATTGATTAATAAGAGAGAGTGGGTTTTGAATGCTTAGAGATTTTGAAATGGTTTTGAAGTTTTATAAGGAGAGGGAATCAGTTATTTGTATATGGGATTTGCACGTCTAGGTTAAATGAAGTAAGTTTCCAAACGTGGAGTGTAATTGGGAAGAATTGTGGAAACAATCTTTGACCAATATTTGACTTTTATAAAATCCCAAATAAAACTGACTTATCAGCAGAAAAAAGTCAACCAGCAGGAACCAGTTGGTCAATCCGCAGAAACCTATTAAATGTTGACTACGGTTAACCATTCCTTCCATCAGCAGCAACCATATGGTCAAATAGCAGGAATAAGCCATCAGTGGTAACCATTATTCAGTAAAAATCCCTTTAGTCAAACTTTCTTTCTAAATTACGTGTAAACCGCCTTGCATTAATGGCAATAATTAAACACGGTTTACTTTGACTTATAAATAGGGGTAAAAATCCCCAAATCACACTAATCAATTTCTCAATCCAATACCCTAATCACATAACCACCAATCAAGAAATAACCATGGCAACCAATCCAAACATCATCAACATTTCTTCTGATTCTTCTGATTCATCTGAATCATTAACATCTCCACCACCATTCGTATGGCCAACCCAACTAAGAGGGCTCACAAAGGAGCAAGCGAAGAAGAAGAAGCATGATGTAGGTGCTTCTAGCAGAGCTCCCATTCCTGCAGGGTACTCTGAATCTTATGAGGATCCCAATACGTGGATCCCTTATCAACCACCACCCCGTGAACTTGTGTCTCCCTTCATTTGTACCTCATCTGATGAAGAAGAAGATAATGAACTTTACCAGCCTCCCTCTACTCCGGAGAGACCCCAATCCTCCTGTCCAAGATGAACATCAGGACCAAGAAGGTCAAATCCACCTCTCCCAAGGATAAGGGAAGTGGTGATTGGTTTGCTGATGAGGCGAAAAGTATACCGCTTTTAAGGGGTCATTTAAGCCCAAATTCGAGATTATTTGATCAATTATTTCCCTAAATCGTTCCATTTGTCATTTTAGGTACTTTTGAGGAGAAATCTGGAAAATGAAGCATTTTGGACGCTTTTGGAGCATAGAAGTGAAAAAAACGGCAAAGTCTCAATTTCCTTGCTGGGAACAGTACCTGACGGCGTCAAGCTTTTACACGTGACGGTGTCAAGAGTTACAAAAGAGGTGGATGTGGAACTTATAACGTGACGGCCCAGAGAGTTTTAAAGCTTATGGCCTGACGGCGTCACCAAGGCCGTCAGGGTCCAAATACTAGTGACGGCCCAGAGTATTTCTACACACGACGGCATCACAATTGGATCTAGGCAATACGAATTTTATCATGGCGGCGATTTGACGAAGTCACAAGTTAATACATGACGCCGTCAAGATGTAAAATCTATATATAGTTTTCCAATTTTCATTCATTAGTGTGCAACTTTGAGGGAATAAACCCTAGATGAATTTTAACAGCTTTTCAAGGGTTTCAACCCCTTGATTCTTCCATGTTCAATTGAAGATAAGTATTCATTCAAATCATTCAATATGTCTATGTGTTGTGTGATTATATCTTACGCCTGTCTTCTCTTTAACATGCTAGGCTAGATTTTCATTGTGTTTGCTTAGATGTAGTGAAACCTAGATGTTAATTATGGGTTGATTGTTTGTTTATAATTGTTACGGATGATTGTATTTGATGTTAGGCTTAAGAAAACTGGCAGACTTCCATTGGTAACTTGCTTGAACGTCTTAAGAAACATGATCGGAGGTGTACTACAATTTTTGGTTGTATTTAATGCGTAAGAGAATTCTAATGATCCCATGTTAGGAGCTTCTAACGGCTTGACATAGGAGTGAAGTAGGATCTTATAGAGTTAGGGAATATTGTACACGGCCCTACGACTAGTATTAAGGAATATAACCCGTCATCCATGTAATTGTAACAAACTAATCAACCTGTAAAAGATATCTAGGGAGTAATGAAATCTAAGTAAACACAACTTTCCTCATTATTGTTTCCACTACATTAGTATAATAGTTTTATTTTCATTTATTTTATTTTATTTTGATTGCATCTTTAGATTAATTGGGTTAGTTGGCTAGCAACTAATTCCACCCACTCCTTCAAAACCCGAGATTTTTACTTGCTTTCATAAAATATAAAAATACAAAAAGAATCATCCCTCACCTCTAGACCTAGTTTAGTAGGCTTTCTAATCCTAGCGACACTATTCCTGAGTTGAACGATCAATCCCCCGGTACTTGTCACTATACTATACTACAACGATCAGGTACACTGCCTGGTAGGGGTTGTAAGCTTCTCAAGATCCCTTGAGAGGTAAAACCTGTTGCGAGGGCGCAATTCCCACGTATCAGTTGCCTTGTCCCCAACAGCATGAACTCTTCACCAAGAACAAAGGCAAGGAGAAGATGGCTGATGTGAAGGGAAAGGGCAAAGGGAAATTAGAATAGTGGGGTTAGGGTTGATAAACTAGGTTTTGGGATTGTTTTGCTTGTTTGTAACTTGAAATCTTCATTCTGCTTGTACTTTTGGATTATTATCAATTACACTTTGTTGCCTTTGTTTATCATTAATTGATTGTCTTGCTTCTGATGAATATACATTCCCCTGATGTAAATAACCTAGCAGGAACACACTTAAAAAATCATTAATGATCAATCTTGTGTCATCAGCAGCAATTGGTCAAACCTTAGTAGAATTCATCCGTGGAATCCATTTTATGGTCAACTTGCAGAATTAGTAATTGGCACAGACTCAACTACCTCCCATTAAGTTACATTTACTCTCATTAAACTCTTAATCAGTTCTATAAAAAGAGGTCTTCAAGTCACAATCTACCCAAATCAATTACACACTAACACCAACACACCAAAGTCTTTCCAAACGCACCCATTATGAAGCCAAAGTCCAATGTAATTGAAATTTCCTCTGACTCATCTTCGGATTCTTCCTTTGACATACCCCAAATAAAAAGGTCATATTACTATCTTGGTGAGGGACCTTCTGAGTTTTGTCCACCTCCTTCCTCATCAGAGGAAACAGAGGAAGCTCCAACTCCCTTAGTAGTTGTTCTCCCAGACTTCACTCCAGTCACTGCTTTCCTTACCAGTGAAATGGAAAGGGTTTGTGCTGATATGAGGAAGATCTCAGTCCTTGTGGAGCCACAATCTTCTCAAAGGTACAAGGGTCCACTCAAGGTTGTCCTTGGACTTGCTGCTCCCAAACTATGGGACAAAGATATGCAGTCCAGATGGGTCCACAAGAGGATGCCTGACCCCAAGGACCTGGGAAAGGGGAAGAGGAAGATGGAGTAGGAGTTTGGGTTGTTGTAGGTAGTGGTGTTGTGGTCTTTTAAGGTTGTTGGTTGTTAGGTTGTTTGGTTGTTTCCCTTGTAATCCAGTTCTGATGTTTGGTGGTTTGATGATGTAATCCTTAATCTTAATAATGAATAAACTTTTCAGTTTGTCTGTTAACTCTTATTCTACTGATATATGATGTATGGATCTTTGTTCATCAGCAGAAACATGACCTGCAAACCAAACACTAAAACAGAACACAAGAGACAAACATGATAATATACAAAGTTAGTAATAAACCTGCAAAACAAAGTTAGTAAACATAATAATATACAAATTTTACAACATCAATTACAATCCTCCCCAAAGGCATATGCCTCCCCTCAAACATAGCATTCAAGGGTTAACCATCCCAATGTGGACAACTAAGTGATTAAACCTAGGTCCATCAAAAGCCTTTGTTAATAAATCAGCCACATTGTCATCAGTATGAATTTTAAGCACCTGTATTAAATGTTTCTCATTTGCATCTCTAATAAAATGGTGCCTAATTTCAATATGTTTAGTTCTTTGATGAAAGACTGGATTTTTAACAATAGAAATGGTACTTTGATTATCAATATAGATCTTAGTGTTCATGAAGTTGAACCCATAATCCAGCATTTGATTTTGAATCCAAAGTACCTGACCACAACAGTTAGCAGCAGCAACATATTCTGCTTGAGTAGAGGAGGTGGCCACAATGGTTTGTTTCTTGCACTGCCAAGAAATTAGCCTTTTTCCAAGAAATTGACAACCTCCTGTTGTGGATTTCCTATCCAAATTAGCTCCAGCATAGTCACTATCACTGTATGCTTCCAACATAAATGGTGAGTCTCTTGGATACCAAAGACCTAACTTAGGTTGGCCTTTTAGGTACTTGAAAATCTTCTTCACTGCATTTAGGTGGGAAGTCAATGGAGTGACTTGGTGTCTTGAGCAAGCACTGATAGCAAAAGTGATGTCAGGTCTTGAAGCTGTGAGGTACATCAGTGAGCCAATCATGGATCTGTATAGATGAACATTAACAGCTTCATCTTGTTCATTTGGATTTTTAGGCTTTGGAGGTTCATAGGGAGTGGTTGCAGTCCTCAGTAGTTCAAAGTCAAACTTCTTCAAAATGTCTTTAACATATTTCTCCTGATGGATAAAGATCCCTTCAGGTTGTTGTTTGACTTGTAGCCCCAAGAAAAATGTCAGTTCCCCCATTGCACTCATCTGAAATTCACCTTTCATCAAATCTTCAAATTCCCTGCACCAAGCTTCCTTTGTGGAGCCAAGGATGATATCATCCACATATACTTGAACCAGAATGATATCCCTGGAGTTCTTCTTAATGAAGAGAGTCTTGTCAATTGCTCCTCTTCTGTAGCCATGCTCCAAAAGTAATGTAGATAACCTTGCATACCAGGCTCTTGGTGCTTGATGAAGTCCATAGAGTGCCTTGACAACCTTGTACACCTTCTTTGGATTTTGTGGGTCTTCAAAACCTTGAGGCTGAGTGACATAGACTTCCTCTTCAATCTTGCCATAGAGAAAGGCACTCTTTACATCCATCTGATATACCACAAAACCCATGTGTGAGGCAAAGGCCAAAAACAACCTTATAGCCTCAACTCTAGCAACAGGTGCAAAAACTTCATCATAATCAATCCCTTCTTCTTGTCTGAAACCCTGAGCCACCAATCTTGCTTTGTTTATGACCATAATTCCTCTTGCATCTCTCTTGCATTTTAAAATCTACTTGGTTCCAATTGCAAATTTACCTACAGGTAGATCAAGAAGTACCCATACATCTTGATTCATGAATTGTTGCATCTCTTCCTGCATAGCCTCTACCCAACTAGGTTCACTCAAAGCTTGTTTAATGCTGGTTGGTTCTACTTGTGATAAGAAACAAGCAAACAGACAATGTTGTTGATCTGTATGATTGTCCCTCTTCTGATTAGACACATAAGTTAGAAAAGCACATTGTCCAAACCGTGTCTGTTTTATTGCACTTCTGGTTAGAACCATAGCATTTGGATCACCAAGTATATTAGTTTGAGGATGAATGGTGTTGATCCTCTTAGTGGGAACATGATGAACATCAAAATAAGTGTCAAGATTGGTTAGAGTTGGAGCAAACTCATCATCATAAGAAGCTGATTGAAAAATGCCAGCACTTTGTTCATGATTGCCAAGGTCTAAGGGGCTGGGAAACCTGCCAAAAGGTTCATCTAAACTTGTGGATGTAGCAGTGGAAATAGGTACAAAAGCAGAAATGCCTTCAGGAGAATTGGCATCAGCAGCAACAAGAGATCCATCAGCAGAATTGATTTTCTGCTGGCATCAAGAGCAGCTTATCTCAAGAGTGCCTCAGTATCTTGAGCAAACTCAAGACCAAGCCTTTTAGCTTCTTCAGCAGCTGCATGTTCTTGCTTTTTAAGTCTAGCAAGATCTTCTGCATAAGTTGAGTTTTCCACATCATCAGCAACTTTGGCATCAGAGGCTTCTGTGTTTGTAGGACCTGCAACATGAATAGGGAGAGAAGAAACAACAATAGTGGGTTCATCACATTCTGAATCACTGTCTGAGTCATCTTCCAGCGTACTTGCAATGTCAATAGGTGACTCTTGTGTACCTGCAGAGGGGCTAGTTTTAAATCTTGTATACCCCAATTGATCTGTCAAGTAGTCAAGGTCAAAATACCATTCATGACCTTTACCCTGAACATTTTCATTGTCCTCCATAAATCTCAGGTTAAGAGTCTCTTCAATCTTCTATGCAGCCAAATTATATACCCTGTAAGCCTTGCTATGAGCCGAGTAACCAACTATATACCCTTCAGTAGCTTTTTCTTCAAATTTTCCTAAGTGATCACTTGTATTCAGAATAGTCACTTGACAGCCAAAAGGTTGCAAGTATTCAATGGTAGGTTTCTTCCCAGTCAAAAACTCATAAGGTGTTTTATTATGAGGTCTAGTAATCAACACCCTATTTAGCACATAACAAGTGGTGCCCACTGCTTCAGTCCAAAGCATAGTGGGAAGTTTAGAGTCAGCAAGCATGGATCTTGCAGCCTCTATCAGGGTTCTATTCTTCCTCTCTGTAACTCCATTCTATTGTGGAGTCCTGGGATTGCTATAATCCCTTTTTATACCCTTTGTCCCACAGAGTTCAATAAGATTTGTATTTTTGAACTCTGTCCCATTGTCACACCTGATTCCTTTGATCTTCTTGTTAAGTTGGTTTTCAATGAGGGCCATAAATTCTTTTAGAGTCTTAAAGGTTTGATCTTTAGTCCCCAAAAAGAATGTCCAACTAAACCTACTATAAGCATCAGTGATCACTAGACAGAAGTACTTATGGTCAATACTCCTGATGGATGTTGGACCAAAAAGATCCATATGAAGCAACTGCAAAGGTTCTGAGATTGTGCTCACAGCAGTAATAGCTTTATAAGAAGCCTTGTGTTGCTTTCCTTTGTTGCATGCAACACAGTTATGTTCATTAGTGAATATCTTGGAAGGAAGTCCATGAACTAGTCCATCTTTAGCAAGCTTGTTGATAACCTTGAAGTTTACATGTGCCATCCTTCTGTGCCATTTTGTAGATTCATCCACGGATGATTTAGCCACCAAGCATGCTAGATCACCTTCTGGCTTGACATCATTCAAGTTGAAGGTGTAAAGATTATGATTTCTTGGAACCTTTAGCAATACATGACTCTCATCAGGTATTTTGAAGTCATGTGAAAGAATGAGACAGTCCTCCTCAGTGAATAGCACAGGAATATTTTTGTCATAGATTTGTGAAACATAGAACAAATTAAAACCTTGTAGCTCTTTCACATAATAGACATTCTCAAAATCCACCTTTGGAGTTCTGATGGTTCCTTTACCAGTGATTCTTCCTTCTCCACTTCCAAATGTCACTTTGCTTCCATCAAAAGGCACAAAATCATGTAACTTCTCTTGATTCCCAGACATGCTTCTTGAACAACCACTATCTACAATACCTAAATATTTATTTAAAAGAGGATGTCCCTACAACAACAGTATATACAACAACATAAGTACCATAGAGAGACTCAAGTCTTGAAAGACTTGAGCCTGCCTTGTGGATCATTAGTATGAAGCCATGTAGATGAGTTAGATCCACCATTGTTCCTGGAACCCCTGTGTACATATGGTCTATTAAATTTCCAAGAACAATCTGCTAAGGACTTTACAGCAGTATCCCAATTTGCCTTTCCCAAAAACATTGGGTCATAACACTGGTACAAAAAGTGCTATTGGTCACGCCAAAAATGTGTGACGAAATGCATATAGTCACGCACGTTTTTTTCGTCATGTGTGACAAAAGGTCCCGCCACCGTAGGTGGCATATGGTCACATTGTTGAGTTCGTGGCCTTTTCCATCGAAAAAGAGTGACCAAAACCCCGAATATGTGTGACAAATTAGGCACAAGTTTTGTCGGATTAGTCATTACCAGTGACCGTAAACACCTTATAGTCACACGAATGTTTTTTGAGAGTAACTATTGTTCGTCCTTTGGCCACATAAATATATAATATATGTGACATTTGAGATGATATATTCAAGTAAATGTGTATTTTGTGTGACTATTGATAATCCAATGGCCACATGAATATACAATAAATGTGACGTTTGTAATGATTTAGTCACACAATGGGTGTTATTTTTTTGGAGTTAGTCACGTACAATTTAACACAAAGTGGCCAAAAGTATGAATAAGTGTGACCATATGCTGTTTAAAGTGAAGAAATATGTATTTTGTGTGACTATTGATCATCCGATGACCACATGAAGTTTATGTTTGCGTGGCCTTTTGTAATATTTAGTCACATAAAGCATGTTTGTTTTGGGTATTTAGTCACATACCATTAAGCAAACAGTGGCCAAAAGTGTGAATAAGTGTGACCATATGCTGTTTAAAGTGAAGAAATGTGTATTTTGTGTGACTATTGATCATCCAATGGCCACATGAAGTTTATGTTTGCGTGGCCTTTTGTAATATTTAGTCACACAAAGCATGTTTGTTTTGGGTATTTAGTCACATACCATTAAGCAAACAGTGGCTAAAAGTGTTAATAAGTGTGACCATATGCTGTTTAAAGTGAAGAAATGTGTACTTTGTGTGACTATTGATCATCCAATGGCCACATGAAGTTTATGTTTGCGTGGCCTTTTGTAATATTTAGTCACATAAAGCATGTTTCTTTTGGGTATTTAGTCACATACAATTAAGCAAACAGTGGCCAAAAGCGTTAATAAGTGTGACCCTATGCTGTTTAAAATGAAGAAATGTGTATTTTGTGTGACTATTGATCATCCAATGGCCACATGAAGTTTATGTTTGCGTGGCCTTTTGTAATATTTAGTCACACAAACCATGTTTTTTTTTGGGTATTTAGTCACATACAATTAAGCAAACAGTGGCCAAAATCGTTAATAAGTGTGACCATAAGCTGTTTAAAATGAAGAAATGTGTATTTTGTGTGACTATTGATAATCCAATGGCCACATGAATTTTATGTTTGTGTGGCCTTTTATAATATTTAGTCACAGAACGCATGTTTTTTTAGGTATTTAGTCACATACAATTAAGCAAACAGTGGCCAAAAGTGTTAATAAGTGTGATCATATGCTCTTTAAAATGCAGACATGTGTGTTCTGTGTGACTATGTTAATCCAATGGTCACATGAATTGTTAATTCGTGTGGCATTTGGTAATATATTGTCACACATCGAATTAAAGAAAAGAGTGACTAATGATGTTAGTATTGCTAGTACTAAGTTACTACTGCTGGATCAGAGTTACTACTGCTGGATCAGAGAAATAAAACTGCTAGTATATAAATAAAACATAATTAAAAACAAAAAGCAATTTCAAATTCTATACAATTCGAATGTATATAAATGAACAAAATATATATAGAATTTTAATGTAGCATGTAATGAAATTGTCAACTACTATAAGTTAAAACCTTTTGAATCTTCCCCGGACCCCTAGCTTGCTTTTGCACTTCTGCACTAGAGACATAATTTCTGCGCTTCGGTTGTAGTTTTGGTCCAGGAATCGGTTCACTAACTTTTGGTTTCGTAGTTGGTGGTGTAACCTGTAGTAAACAATAGACGCTTGTATCAAACATTGAATTTAATATGAAGAATTATATATATATATATATATATATATATATATATATATATATATATATATATATATATATATATATATATATATATAGGTTGAAAAAACGCATGTATGTACCCCCTCATGATCAGCAAGAATAACTTGATCCTTTGGCCATGCAAAGAAACAATTCATGCCTTCCCTAACTGTTTTTAACCCAATATTCCCTTTGTCCGGTATGCATGCTGCATCCACTAACGATTTATCAATTGAGACTCTGTAGCAATCATTTGGGAGTGGTTTGTTATGTAGCATTTGTTTTCCTGGAATGTTGTGTATGCGACCTAAAGCAACAATATTTGATTTCTTTATGTGCCACAGTTTGCAATTGATTGTCTGAAAAAAAGAATTTTTGAATACGTATATATCAAAAATTATTTAAACAAAATTAAGAATAACAAGAAGAAACATGTTGAAATACATACTTGTGCTTGTGTTGTTGGAGACACATTATCTTGCGATAGGGAAGCTGGAGACCCGTTTCGTCGTGACTTACCCGTTTTCTTAGGTACGATATTTGTAACAGGCTCCTATACGTATATATAAAACACGGTACATTATTTTAAAAATAAAATAACAAGAAACATGTTGCATGAAATACATACTTTTGGTAGTTCTTTTGTTGGAGATGCATCTCCTTGCGATTGGGAATCTGCAGACCCGTTTTGTCGTGTCTTTGGTGTTTTTTTAACATTGTTAACACGTTCCTATATGTATATATAAAACACGGTATATTAGTCGTGTACGTAAAATTAAAAAATCAAAGGGGGATAATGTTTTACTCCTTACCATTGTTTCCATTACCGGTTCCAAAGTTTCAATCCCAGCTGTAGGCTTCTTCTGAATTTTCACATCTTTATCACGTACACGTACACCAACACTGGACTGAGTTCCGTCGACCACCTGATGATCATTAGTGCTGATATCTATATTATCAATGGCCATTGGAGTCGTCACCTGCAATATAATTAAATTAAATTAAGAAATACATTGGTGTTAGCATTAGAAAATGAAATTGTTAACAACATAAAAAATGGCTTACATTTGAGTCTAATGGAAATGGAGATGCCATATCCAACTTAATCCCCTGTGAACTCAAAAGACTCAACATTTTAGAAACAATTCCTTTTGTAACTGCCATCTCAGCAGACAATTGCTTGACCTGGTCATCTTTTTCTGACATCTCGGTGGATAGTTTCTTGAGCATTAGATCTTTTTTTTACGCTCGCTTCTCTCATTATCAAGTTGAGTTTGAAGTAACTCAATTCTTTAATCAGTTTCTTTTCTGGTTCGAGGAAGATTAAAATACCTCTTATATGTAACTCCATTTCCCACTCCTCTTACATAACCTCCCTTTTCCTTACCAAACACAAATGCCATGGCATCAGTGCCATCATCAACAGCCAAGGTTCCTCCCTTGATCTTTTCATCAGCTTCTTTCTGCAAAAAAATATGGGAATTGTTGGTATTAAAAGTTAGTATTGCTAGTATACAAGTTAGTACGGCTAGTACAAAGTTAATGATGCTGGTATATAAGCATAATAATAGAATTTGCAGTCAAATTTACAAGTTTCTCTGCCACCGAACTAATCTCAGCATCTGGAGATTCTCCGTCTTTGTTTTGCCTTCCTTTGACCCATAATACACCACGCGGCGGTTCAACATATGCTTCAATTTCTTTTTTTTGGATCTAATGGACATCAAGTGCATACACATATATGTAAAGTTAAACAAAGATAATCGATTCTAATCAATTAGTAAAACAAACAGTATGTATAACCTTACCATTTTCTCTTTAACATAAACATATCCACCTCCTCCCATTTTATGCTGATAAATATTTTTGGAATGCGACAGTTTAGCTTTATTTGATTTCTCCTAAAAAACACAAAATCATAAGGCATTTAGATATGCGGTAATGCTGCAAACTAAAAATTATGAAATGACATATAAATTAAATAAAGATGACTAATTAAAACCTTGTATTCATTGGTGGTCGTGTAGGTTACAAACTCAACCCATTGTTCTTGTGTCACAATTGTACTATACTTTTCCGGCCTTTCATTCATTTTCTCAGGTGTATCTAGGTTGGGCAATATGTATTTTTCCCTGAGTTTCATTTTGTAATTCCTTAGCAATTGACCAAGACGATTCATTACCACCTTTTTGAATGTCACGTCAACCTGAAAATATCGCTGCAAAGATTAACACAATGTTTTTAATTAGTTGTAGATAATTGATAAATTAAACTTATATACTGGGTTAAAAATTAGTATATATGTACCGTGATTTCATCCCATAATTTTTGTCTTGATTCTTTATCCACCTTCTTTCAGGATAGAACCTTCAAACCTATGTGCTCACGAACGACATCTCCTAAAAAACTCGCAAACAGTGCTCTGTTTAACCCTGTAACCCTATTCAATGCATCGATGAACCTTGTGCTTTACTTGACCAGGATGGCCATATTGAAGGCGAAACTTAGCTAGCCTGGTTATGCCCCTATAAAATATTTTTCTATTTAATTGGTTGTCATTTTCTTCATCAGATGAAGCATATGTTTCTTCCTCATACTGTATTGTGTTAACATCAGCTTCATTATCTGGAAGCAAAATATCAGTATCAATGTCTTCAACCATTTCCATGACGACTCTTGAGCAACAATGTGTACAAGAAAATGATAATAGCTTGGAGAGTAATGGTGATTGAAGATTTGATTTTTGTGTTTTGGTTGCAGTGTTTAGTTTAATTAGGAGACAAAACAGGGTATTTTCATGAATATGGGCTCTTATTTATGTTAAATGCCAAATAATTAGGTGATTTAAAAATTTTGGATCGAAATTTTGGCTCCAAATTCTTGCAAATTATTTTCAAAAAATTTCGCTTATGAATACAAAATACTTTTCTTTTCTCCAAGATCATGAGTACTATTGGCTTCTTCGATCAGAAAACCGAGGAGAGTAATTAAAAGTTAAAACAGTAATCATAGATGATGATAAATACTAACTCCCAATATTGTTGTTGTTTTACCCTTTAAGTCTTTCTTTTACAACTTTCACTTTAAGTTTTCTATCTTGTGTTATATAATACGTTTAGATGGATGGATTGTGTTTTTAATTTAAATGTATTTTCATCAAATATTATACAACACAAATAAAAATATTTAAGGTCAAAGTTATAAAAGAAAGACTTAAAAAGTTTCTAACAACTCGGTTATAATTTTATTCGGGTCATAACACATGCATAAAAATCGTGTAAAAACAAACAGAAATGGGTAAAAACGTATGGAAACGGATGAAAAGGGACTAAACATGTAAATCGTGTTGTTGGATTAGTTCGGTCTTATTAAATCAGTTACAATTTTATTCGGGTCATAACACATGCATAAAAAACGTGTAAAAACAAACAGAAATGGGTAAAAACGTATGGAAACGGATGAAAAGGGACTAAACATGTAAATCGTGTTGTTGGATTAGTTCGGTCTCATTAAATCGGTTACAATTTTATTCGGGTCATAACACATGCATAAAAAACGTGTAAAAACAAACAGAAATGGGTAAAAACGTATGGAAATGGATGAAAGGGGACTAAACGTGTAAATCGTGTTGTTGGATTAGTTCGGTCTCATTAAATCAGTTACAATTTTATTCGGGTCATAACACATGCATAAAAAACGTGTAAAAACAAACAGAAATGGGTAAAAACATATGAAAACGGATGAAAAGGGACTAAACGTGTAAATCGTGTTGTTGGATTAGTTCGGTCTCATTAAATCGGTTACAATTTTATTCGGGTCATAACACATGCATAAAAAACGTGTAAAAACAAACAGAAATGGGTAAAAACGTATGGAAACGGATGAAAAGGGACTAAACGTGTAAATCGTGTTGTTGGATTAGTTCGGTCTCATTAAATAGGTTACAATTTTATTCGGGTCATAACACATGCATAAAAAACGTGTAAAAACAAACAGAAATGGGTAAAAACGTATGGAAATGGATGAAAAGGGACTAAACGTGTAAATCGTGTTGTTGGATTAGTTCGGTCTCATTAAATCGGTTACAATTTTATTCGGGTCTTAACACATGCATAAAAAACGTGTAAAACATACAGAAATGGGTAAAAACGTATGGAAACGGATGAAAAGGGACTAAACGTGTAAATCGTGTTGTTGGATTAGTTCGGTCTCATTAAATCGGTTACAATTTTATTCGGGTCATAACACATGCATAAAAAACGTGTAAAAAGAAACAGAAATGGGTAAAAACGTATGGAAACGGATGAAAAGGGACTAAACGTGTAAATCGTGTTGTTGGATTAGTTCGGTCTCATTAAATCAGTTACAATTTTATTCGGGTCATAACACATGCATAAAAAACGTGTAAAAACAAACAAAAATGGGTAAAAACGTATGAAAACGGATGAAAAGGGACTGAACGTGTAAATCGTGTTGTTGGATTAGTTCGGTCTCATTAAATCGGTTATAATTTTATTCGCGTCATAACTACCACCACAGTCACAACCACCACCACCGCACTAGACACCACCACAACCACAACTAGCCACCACCAGCAGCAACCACCACCACCACCACCACGTACCACCACAATCACAACCAACTACCACCACCAGCATCACCAACACCACCACCACTACCACCGGCCACAACCACCAGCCACCACCACCAGCAGCAACCACCACCACTAGCCACCACTACCGCCATAAGCCATTACCACCACAATCCAAAACCACCACCACCACCACAACCACAACCAGCCACCACCACCAGCAGCAACCACCACCACCATTAGCCACTGCCACCACCAGCCACCACCACCACCACCACTACCACACCACCAGCCACCACTACCATTATCAACCACTACTACCACAAGCCAAAACCACCACCACCACCACTACCACACCACCAGCCACCACTACCATTATCAGCCACTACTACCACAAGCCAAAACCACCACCACCACCACAACCACAACTAGCCACCACCACCAGCAGCAACCACCACCACTATTAGGCACTACCAACACCAGCCACCACCACCACCAGCCACCACCACTACTACCACCACCAAAAACCACCATCACCACCACAACCAGCCACCACCACCAACAGCAACCACCATCACCATTAGCCACTACCACCACCATCCACCACCACCACCATTAGCCACTACCACCACCACCATTAGCCACTACCACAACCAGCCACCACCCCCACCATTACCACCACCATCACCACCACCACCAGCAGCTACCACTACCACCAGCAGCCACTACCACTACCACCACCAGCTACCACCACCACCACCACCACCGGCCAGCAACCACCACCACCCTCTTTTTTTAAGTCATCTTTATCATAAGTATTAAATGTAGTGATCATTTAATTTCTAGAGTTTCATAATTTGGACTAAATTATACATTATTTAAGACTTACATATTAAAAACTTAAATAGTGATTTGATTGATTTGCATGAGAACATGAACAGACTGCATGGGAAGACTCAATACTTTGAATTAGTACTTTGTAATTACTTTTTGCAATGATTGAGTTTACACAACGACATATATATGTTTGGAGATTAGATTATTAATTAATTACTGTATCTATAAGTTTCATCCCTAGCCACATAAATCATCATCAAAAAACACAATTTCTTACTTAACCATTATCAAATCATCATCTAAAAACATGTCTGGATCTCCTAATCTCGATGAACTGAAAGATTTGTGTGGGTCTGATAGACTTCACAAATGTCTCAAGTTCCTCTTCAGTCAAGAAATTCCTCTAAATGAAGTAATGATCTAGTGTTTGGGTGAGAAGCGTGATGAGCTGCGGATAAGTGTTGATAAGCGCACCGAGAGAATGGCTCAGGTTTTAGTTCAAGTGATGGAGCACCGTTTGCTGGAGTCCATTTCAGCCATTTTGGTTGACCTTCGTGCTCTGGTATCCAAGAAGGAGGAAGCCATTGCCGATATGGATTATTATGATCAGAGCTCTAGTTGAATGGTTGTTTAAGTAGGGTCTTTTTGGTTGGGTTTGGTGGTTCCTTAGCTTGTTATGTTTTTGGTTGTTGTTTTGAAGGAACTGGTACATGTAATCACCCTCTTTAATCTTTAATAGTAATAAATATGATTTAGGTTTTTAATTATGTCATAATCTTGTGTTTTTATTTTAAATATACTTTATTTATAAGCAGTTGAGTTACCTTATATCTCACACTCTGAAATATTACACACATAAGAAACACATATTGGTGAAATAGGTATCTTCAGCGAATTTAGGGGTTTCAAAATGAAGTAACAAAATGAAATCAAGAATAAATAATCAAAATAAACGCTCTATATAAGAGCTTGATTGTTTTATCATCATTACAGGCATCCATTTGGGTGTTTATCAAGTCATTCATGTATTAGTTTTTTAATTGTATGCTAATAAGATTTTTAAGTTGATTAGGTTACGATTTTTTGTGTGGTTCGGATGGATTATTAAGGGTTGCTTGATTCTTATTGTCTGCTATAGATGTTATAGAGTGTTTGGGATGGATTATTAAGGGTTCGGATGGATTATTAAGGGTTGATTGAAATTGATGTATGGATATGTTTGCAAGTTAATTAGATTATTTGTGTTTAAGTAGCTTGTTTAGTTAGTACTCAGGTTGTGATATGATAACATTGCACAACTGTACTACGAAATTTTGTAGATTTCTTCAGGTCAATCATGTTCCATTGTGGTTAGTCTTCGTTTGCGACTAATGTATTTATAGTTCTGTCAAGAATTATAATCATTCATCCCTGGCAAATGCTCGTCCCAATGGATCATAATTGGCCAGAAGATGTTGTGAAGGTTCAAGCCAGTCTGCATATAAAACTTTCACCCCACTTTTGAGAGAAACTGATGCTACTAGTAATGTTGAAGAAATGGCTAAGGTGGTACAACAAGACCAAGTTTCTACTGCTGAAGTTTCTACTGTTGTAGAGGTTTGGATTGTATGTTATTCTTTGTATCTGATCTTGGGAATGCCCATATCAGCAATTGTTAATGTTGTAAAAAAACTTTTGGTAAGTAATATAATTCACCTTTTGTGAGATTACAACTGCTGTAGAGGTTTGGATTGTATGTTCTTCTTTGTATCTGATCTTGGGAATGCCCATATCAGTTTCCACACTTTTTTTTTCTTCCTGAAATAGTGAATTTTATTAATTAAGGAACCAGCAACTTACAAAGATTATACAAGCAGTCAAATTGAACACATTCATTTGATTGATACAATATAACAGATACTTTCTACACAAGCATTCACGAATCACGAAACTAGCTGATTCAATATCCGTCATTCTTTTAGACTTAACAACTACATGCTAACATCTAGGCAACCATGGAGAAATATCCCTTATTGGCTACATTTCCACTAAACAAACACCCTTCCTAATTCCATCCTAGTCAATTTCTATAGTTTAGTTGTTTAGATTTTGTAACAAAATGAAAAAATAGTCTATAAGAGGAATATAAAATACCCGTGGCTCCCTTTTTTGGTATGTCCTCCCCAAAATTTTTGAAAAGCCATTTATATTTTTTTCACCAAATTTCGAATTCTCCCTCCACCCATTTCCATCTCCACCCAGGTTTCTCACATTTCTCACCAATCACCACTCACAGCCACCAATCACCAATCACCAATCACCAGTCACATCACAGCCACCATTCACCAGTCACCATCCATCATATCACTTGTCGGTCCGGCCATTGGTCCACTTTGGTCTAGGTCTATTATGAGCAACAGAAACACCTATCCTCTTTTCATGAAAATCACAATCGTTAATCAAATGCAATTTACTACCACAAACAAAACACTTCTTCTTTCTAGAAGATTTATTGAAACCAAAAGATGTCTTTTCAACAACAAAATTATTCAAACAAACACCAGAAATAGAATTGTTTTGTAATGACTGAAAGGAATTGTTTTTAAAAGAAGTAAATAACAAGTTTTCAGAAGAAGTTGTCTTTGAAATAACTTCATCAGCAGCAACTTCAGAGTCAGCAGACTTGTAAGAGGACTTGACAGAAAGCTTTGATGAGGACTTGGGTGAATCTGACTTGGTCTTGGAATCACAACTGGCATAACTAGAGGTAGAGGTCTCTGGGGTCATGTCCCTGAAAGAACAAGAGACACATTCATTAGAATCATTACTAGAAACATTACTAGAGTCAGGGGAGTCATTAGTCCTAGTGCGAGTTTGCATCTGTGATTTATTTAAGTCCAAATGGTGGGATGTGGGCTTGGGGATTCCTATGGTATTGGGAGAGTCAGAGTTATTAGTTTTACAAGCAGGTTTTGGTAAGTCATTAGACTTTTTGCCATACAGGTGGTGTGAACCATCAAAGTGTGAGGTAGTGGTGGTGGGCATAAATACACCTCTAATTAGTCCTAGAACTGCATGCATCTCTCCTTCTTTTAAGAATTTTACAGGTTATTCCTACTTTTCTTGTCTAAATTATGGTGTACCTCTGCACCTACATATTTCTGAAAACCTAAACCTATCTCAGATGTTAAAGACTGACTACTATAGAGCAAACTAGCTAACTTATCACCTGAAATTAGCCATTCTTTATGCCTAGCCACTTCCTTATCAAACTTATCTTGCAAAACTTCTTTCTCTAATTCAATTCTAGCTTTTTCTTTTTCAGTAAATTTTAACTCATTGCTAGTCATCTCTAAATCTCTTTTTAATACTCTTATCTTTTCCTCATAAGCCAATTGATTTTGTCGAAACCACACTTTCTGTTTTTCTAATGTTTTAACAGCTTCTTTATAAGATTGAGCTTCAATAAAACTGGTTTTATATTTTGGTTCCATATCATCATAAGCTTCTTTAAGAGCATTATATTTAATATCACACCCAAAAACACAATCAGATACCCGAGGAGATATTCCCATGAAGGCAAATCCAGCATCACAACTAGCCAAGCAGTTGATTTGCTGAGAAGAACTGCTTGCAGCATCATCAGTTTCATGCTCTTCCAGTCAATGCAAGCATCCACAGCAGTCACCAAAGCCTTTGAATCTCCAGCCTCCACCTCTTTCTTCTTGTAAGCTGAATATCTTGTATTATCTCCAGCCTTCTTAGTCTTGCACTCTCTTGCAAAATGTCCAATCTCTCCACATGAATAGCACTTCACTTTTCTCCTGTCAAAACGAGCTGCATCTCTTCCATTAACATTGAGCTTTCTTCCAGCTTTTTGTTCTCCTGACTTAGAGAGACAGTATTGCCATTTACCACTTTAAGTCCAACTCTTCCATTGCTAGCTCCTCTATCTGTTCAAAATCTTCATAAGCTAGTTGTTGCTGTTGATCAAATTCAGCAACAAACGGATGAAGTACATCTTCCATCACATTACTAGTCTGTGGATAACTCTTTAGACTAGTAGTTGTGAAAGACAATGTTGTAGTGGAAGGACTTGAACTTGGAGAATGTGACGCTCTGTTAGAATTAGTGCTTATAAAAGCAGAGTGTGATGGAGGTGCTGCATAAGAGGAGTGTCCCTTGATATCAAGCTCCAGGGCTCTTAGCTTGTTGTACAAGTCATCAAACGAGAGATAATCCAAGCCACCTTTAGTTTTCAATGAGATGCTGACCTGAGACCATGAAAGAGGTAAAGCCCTTAGAAACTTGGAATTGACCTCCTCATTATCAGGCCTGGCTTGAAGTTGATTCAGCTGACTCAGAATCTTCTAATACCTATTATAACCCTTGTGAATGCCCTCCTCTTTTGTTATTATGAACTCCTGAAATTCTTGCTTCAGCATAGACTTTCTCATCCTTTTAGATTCCTCATTGCCCCCCGAATCGTATTTTTATGGCCGTCCAGATGTCTCTGGGATCACTAAGAGAAAGAAAATCTCCCATGTGGTCATCAGGGATTGCTTGAAGTAGGATAGTTCTTGCTTTGTTCTCCCTTTGTACAGCAAGGATTTCTTCAGCAGATGATGGAGGAAAGATAGTAAAAAGACCATTAGGATCTTTTCCAGACTTTTTAGGACTGCTTCCATTCATTATCACATTCCATAGGTTGAAATCAACACTGGCAATCCAGTTCTGCATCTTCATGGCCCAAATCTCATACTCATCTTTCTTGAGATAGGGAAACTTGGTGTTGCTGTTAGAGAAAGCAACTTGTTGAAGCTATTGAGTGAGAGTGTTGGCGTTGGTTAGAGTGGCATCAGAAGTTTCTGCATCTCCCATTGGTACTGAATGAAAAGGTGTTTGAGTGTAAGTTTGATTACAGAGATTATCATGTGGCTCTGATACCAGTTGTAGGATCTACACTTGATAGATCTTGAGCCAATGGATCATTAGGCTACTAATGTAATCACTAGTAAGACTAAATAGACAATCTCTGTGAGCTTGTATCTATTGCGGAATATAAACACCAACGATATACTAAATACTTTGATCCTCTATGGATCGTTATTATTAACTAATAATTGTTTTGATACACGTACATAATACAATAACCTTGGGTCCCTTTTATACTAGTAGAAACCCTAATCTCTTCTACAAGAAACGTATAATAATAAAACTCTAGAAGATATTCTACATATCTTATCTATAAATAACTAACTATTATCTACGGATTAACTATATCCGAAGAATGTCTATCATCAGCAGGAACCATTCTACAGCAGAAACTACTATAAGTATCTGCAGGAACCTGTCAGCAGTATTTAAATGCTGACTTCAATAATTCCTTACAGTTTATGACATCATGTTATCAGGTGTTTCATCCAAAACTTGTTGGGTAAAAGTTGTTCTTATTAAAGTTAATGTTCTTGCTTGAAAAGTTAGTTTAAATTGCTTACCAACTCGGCTTAATATTTCTCGTAGAGGAATGGATATCCCGTCTATTATGTGCCCTAAACGTGGTAGCGCAGTCGAGTCTACCAGTCACATTTTCTTTGCATGTTCTATGGTGAGACGTCTTTGTCGTAAGATGTTTACATGGTGGGATATTAATCCTTCGGAGATTTCTTCTTACGAGGAGTGGCTAAATTGGGTTTCGAGTATTGAGCTTCCTTCTAATCATAAAGAAATATTGGAAGGTGTTTTCTATGTCATGTGGTGGCTTGTATGGAGTTTTCGGAATACATCTATATTTGGCTCGAACAGTCCTTCCAAAGCGGTCATTTTTTATGATATAGTGGCTCGTTCGTTTTATTGGTGTAGATATAGATGCAAGGCGAATTTTAGTTGGGTAGATTGGTTAAAAAATCATTTATCTTGTAACCCTGTGATGTTTCTTTCTTGTCTAGCTTCTTGCTAGTTGCTTTATAAAAATTCGCCGTTCAAAAAAAAAAAAAAAAAAGAAAAAAGAAAAAAGGGGATCGAGATGATAATGCCTCTCTTAATCGTTTGAAGCAATTGAAGATGGTTGGTATTTTGTATGCCTTTTCGATGAAGCAATTGAAGATGGTTGGTATTTTGTATGCCTTTTGTTGATCAAGTGTCACATTTCTTCTCTAACTAGCAATTAATGAAGATGCCATCAATATTTCAATTGGCATTTCTCAACCTCACACGAAGTTCTGAGTAGTCGTAGTCGTTGTTGACATTTAAGTTTGTGTTCGAAAGATAGGTATTAAGTTTACAGATTATGCGTTATAATTTTTTCTCAATTGGTTCTAGCTCGTCATATGATATCACAAATGGTGTTGTAACTGATCTTCAACTATGTTAAAAATCATTTTCAATTTTTTTTGTATATATTTTTTTCTTTCGCCAAAAAGATTAAAAAAATAATACTTTGTAATACTGTTCTTGTGGGTCTTTAAAGTGTGTGAATTAACCGTGTCACTTTCGTCACTTCATGTTGTGGCTGTTAATATAATACTGATAAGCACCATCGCGTGTAATAGTATCAAATTTGTCATAACTTCTGTGACAAGTGCTTATTGAGCAAATAAAGAATGAATTAGCTTTAGATTAAACTATAAGAATCGATGGTTGACCATAAAGGCACATCTTCCATGATGATATCCTGGAAAGAAGCCTCGCAGAAGAGATTGTTGGTTGAGCCTAATGGTGAAAAGATATTTTCACTTGATGATAGAATAATCTCGTCGTCTAATAAAAATGGCTCAATCCAACAACTTGCGGCTATATTGGAGAACTGGGGTGTAACATCACTTGAGACAACATAATCTGAGACACTGAGCGAGCAGGATGACATTTCTCTTGTTGAAAAAGATGATGGTAATTGAGATGATAGTACTGCCAATAAAATCATAACCTCGTCTTGGGTCGTCTTTAAGTTCGACTTTTTCATCGAACACGCAAGCCTGGCTTGGTTCGAGAATTTCAGTATGTTTATTTCTCATTATAGTACTTTCTCCATCATTGACCATCTGTTGACATAACATGCATAATCCCATTTAGTCAACGTGAATCTATAAACATGCATCTATATACACTGCTCAAAGTACTTTATGGAGTACTTACTTATTGCCAAGCTTGCGATGTATATGAGTATATCAACAATGATATCTTGTTCTTTTGTAAAATTTCCATGCTTTACATTCGGGCGTAGATAATTCATCCATCGTAGCCTACAACTTTTTCCAGATCTAGACAAACCTAAACTAACCATAAAATAATATATAAGCAAATATGTAAGTTAATCGGATCTTTCTAATAATTAGGAAGTAGATCATACCAGCAAGATTGGGAATCTCACACCAGTTTGGGTGGCCATATCGCTCGATAAAGCCTCGTAACTTATCATCTTCACTCCATGTACCTTTCTTCATTCCAAATTTGTCAAGACGTGGGGCCCTAACCATCTTTTTATAATAAGTGGTAACTGATGAAGACTTATGTTTCTAGATTTCACTGCCACTAAAGTATACAGGTGACCAAAACGTGTTTACATCGAAACTATATATGGATTTTGTAAGACCATAAGGAACTTTTTTATATTTT
The DNA here is from genome assembly GCA_030686995.1 of Artemisia argyi. Classification (NCBI taxonomy): domain Eukaryota; kingdom Viridiplantae; phylum Streptophyta; class Magnoliopsida; order Asterales; family Asteraceae; genus Artemisia; species Artemisia argyi. The sequence goes on along the minus strand of CM060697.1, from coordinate 158,309,381 downwards.
TGTTACTACACTTTTTGGCTAGAAACAATATATTAAAAGGTCTGGTTTGGACTATGTGGAAGAGAACATTGATATTCTGTCTTTTCAAATACGGTTAAACATACTTATCAAGTCTTCATTGATAAGTCCAGTCAACTTTATACACTAGCTAGATTCATGGAACTCCTTTTTTACCCCGACAGTTGGATACTACCTCGACCCTTCAAAGAAACTCAACAACTATTTATTTTTATAAATTTAAGAAATAAACATGTGATTGAAAAGAGTAGAGGGTTTTATTTATTCTAATATTATACAACAGTATATCATTCGCACAGTATTAGAAGACAGGGTGCATGTGATTTACGAGGATCAACTTTACGGAGTAGATTATCAATACTAAGAAGGTAAATTCTATGTGTTTTACACGGACATGTAAAAAATATGAGTAACGTCTATGTGGTTATTACCGGTAGACCATAGTGATACCAAAACGAAAATTACTATCAAATATTATTGGACTCCTTATTAGACAGTTTTATTAAGCGGATAAGTAATATGTGGTTGTCATATATGTAATCTCATGTATAATGGCGGAGCTAGAAAAAAAAATTTGGGAGGGCCGGAAAAAAAAAATAAAAAAATAAAAAAATAAACGTTATATTATACCTTTAGTATGAACCCATCCTTTTCCGGTAACAAAAAAGTGTTTGGGATTGGTGTTTATATTGTCACGGTGCCTTTTATCCTGTGTGGCGTCCTTAACCTAAAAGGATCAACCATTCGTCCCACGTACATTAGTTTCGTCCTGCCTTTGACTCATCAGGCGAGCGGCTCCAACACTCTGCAAGTGTGGTATCATGTCGAGTCTTCTACCCATGGCATGTACTACACCTTTACCGTTGAGGTACTCTGAAAAGACAAACAGGATAAACCAGGAACCCACTCATTCAACACACTTCCAAGCAGAACCCGACCTGTTAGAATTTGGCTCATGACATTCTCCCACCATTACAAGCATGCCCTCGTGCATGCTCATTCATCTCAACAAACGACCTCCCTAAAATAATTTGGCTTTACTTAGGTTTCGTAGCTTAAAGGATATTTGATTTTTGACTCTTTGGGTCCGAGCGTGCAACGACTATCTTCCCTCTTAGATTAATCCATTACCTTTTTTGATGACTTGAGATCCAGTATGCAGCGACTGTCATTCTATTTGAATTAGACCATTGGTTTCAATAGAATGTGAAATTGTGTACTTAACCCGACATGATGTTATCCTCCACAACATCTCGAGAGAACTCTCCCGACTACCATTGTGCAGCCAATACTTTTAAGAACTTTCGGAGAAAGAGAGGTCCGACTTGGCTCTGATACCACTTGTCACGGAGTCATTCCTTCGACCCTCTTGCGTCCTTAACCCAATAAGGACAAGTTATCCGTCCCACGTACAATAAAGATTCACTGGTTTCATCATGCCTTAGACTCATCATGGGATTGGCCCCAACTCCCTACAAATGTGATGTCATGTCGAGTTCTCTACTCATGGCATGTTCTACACCTTTACCTTTGTAGCACTCTATCAAAACCAACATGATAAACTATGAACCCATGCATTCAGCATGCTTCCAAGCAGAACCCGACCTTTCCGAATTTGGTTCGTGACAATATGCTTATTAAAAATAAGTGATTCTAAGTAGAGTGTTCGGATTTGATTGTGATTAAGAAAAAGTTGATATGCCCTTTGTTTAGCATTTGCCAAATTTACTTATTTGATTAAATGATAGGTAAAAATGACAATTTAACTTATTTGTTACATATTGTTAAGTTTGTAAAGCGAAGTAACAACATATGCGGTTAATTTAATTAAAATAACAACATATCATACAAAAATAATGAACAAAACTTGCAATAACAAGAAGTTAAACAATCAATTCAAGCCCGTTAAGTGAGAATGCATCTAAAACTTTTATATCTTAAGCTAAGTTTTAAAGGTAATTATAAAATCAGGCCTGCTTGTAAAAAATTGACCTTCGTCATTTTCCTTTAAGTAGAAGAAAAACATAGGAAATGTTTGAATAAAAAAAACTGGTAGAAGTGTTTTTTTGCAGGAAAACAGAAAAAGTTACATCGTCTAACATGCACACTGTAATACCACTATAGACATATGATCGACCCTTTACTATGTGTCATTAAAACGTGTCACAAAGCCGTTGTTCTTGTCCCCGTCTAGCAACTATTATTATTATTTTAATATACTTTAATATCGATACATTTGACTTCTTGAAGTAACTAACTATGGAATTATTAATATCATTTTGTACAATAGTTCAAACTATAAGGACTATTATGTAAATAGTTTAAATGTTAGTTAGGATAGTTAATCATCTCTGTATATATACTCATTTCTCACTTCATTTTATAAAATAACACTTTCAATAATAATCATTTTTCTCTCCCAATTTCTGTTTCAGCATAAACTTTGATATGGTATCAGAGAACACGGTCGTTCGATCCTAACCACTTCCTAACCGTTTTCTGTTATCGTCATCTTCCCCAATTAAAACCCTAATTGATCAAATTGATTTAACAATTTCATACAGAAATTTGTTATACTCAAGGTTTTAACAATGACGATTGGAAATAACGATTTTAATGGTGGTTCTTCTCGTCTTCACAGCGTTAATGGGGGTAATTCTAATCATAATCTTCCAGAAATGAATGCTAATGATCCATTGTATTTGGCGAGTTCTGATCATCCTGGTATGATGTTAACTAATACGCCCTTCAATGGAAGCAATTTCATGGGCTGGAGTAGAACAATTAAGATGGCTTTGGGGGCGAAATTGAAATTAGGGTTCATAGATGGATCTTTGCCCAAACCACCTCTAATTGATAATAATTGTCAAAGATGGATTCGATGTGATTATATGGTTACATGTTGGATCTTGAATTCAATGGTTGCTGAACTTTCAGACTCATTCTTGTATTCTCAATCAGCCTGTGATCTTTGGAAAGATCTTGAAGAAAGATATGGTCAAAGCAATGGGCCTTTGATTTATCAGGTTGAAAGGGAATTGAGTAAGGTGATTCAAGGAAGTATGCCTGTTGCTTCTTATTTTACCAAGTTGAAGAAGTTCTGGGATGAATTGCAGAGTCTTAATGGCATTCTAGTGTGTTCTTGTGGTAAAATGAGGGAGTGTACTTGTGGAATTACTGAGAAATTTCTTGAAATTGATAGTAGGTCTAAATTGATGCAATTTTTTATGAGGCTTAATGATGATTTTGAATCAGTGAGGAATCAAATTCTGTCAATGGATCCACTACTAAATATCAATAAGGCTTACTACATAGTACAACAAGTTGAGAAGCAAAAGCAGGTTACTCATAGTGTGGCTGATCCTACTGCTTTCTTTGCTAATACTAGTTCTAAGGGTAATCTAGGGCCGAGAAGGGATAATAGAGAAGTTAGAAGTGACAAGAAGTATTGTACTCATTGTAAGCAGGATGGTCATCTGTTTGAACAATGTTTTGAAAGGTTCGGTTATCCAGATTGGTATAAGGGTAAGAAGAATAAGAAAGGTGGAAGAATGGTGGCACAAGTCGATGCTGACTTTGAGTCTTATATGCAGCATGATACTCCATTTGATTTTGTTGGTGAAAATGATATGCATGGGGGTAAAGGTGAATTGGATCAAAGGATGGTGGCTGCAGTTTGTCAGGAAATGATAAGAATGTTCAAGGGTAACAATGTGGATCCAGGCAACATTGCTAGTACTTCTAATGCACATGCAGGTACTTATTTTTATGGCTGCAAACCTTGTTTGCAAGTGTCTTTTCATGTGTCTTTAAATGCTCTAACAAGATACTTGAAAGTGGACATTAGAGTTGACTGGATTGTGGACACAGGGGCTTCTGATCACATGTCACCTCACCTGCATTTGTTTAAGTCCATTAGAGTACTTAAGTGTCCAATAAGGATTAAATTGCCTGATGGAACTAGCAAATTGGTTACCATAGTAGGCAGCATTCAAATCAACATCAATTTGACCCTTCACAATGTGTTTTATGTACCTGATTTTCAAGTTAATTTGCTATCAGTAGGCAAATTGCTTAAAACTCAAAGTCTCATTGCCATTTTTCTTCCTACTATGTTCTTGTTTCAGGACCCTTCAACTAATCAAGTACTTGCTTCTGGAGAAGGGTCACATAATCTCTACATTTGTAGACCTTCGACTTCTCATTCTATTAAACCTATCAGTTTTCCTATTCATTCTGCTTTGTCTTCATTTGTTAATAAAACTGCACTTTCTAGTGATGTACCAGTTGATTTGTTTCATTCTAGACTTGGTCACACTTCTGTATCAAAGATGCTTCATGTAAACAAATGTACACATGAAAATCTTTCTGAATTCAAATGTGATACCTGTATGTTAGCCAAACAACACAGGTTACCTTTTCCAAAAAGTGTTACTAGATCTTCAACTCCTTTTGAGCTCTTACATGTAGATCTATGGGGTCCTTACAAATCCCCTGCTTTGAATGGTGCCCATTATTTCTTCACTATTGTTGATGATCATTCTAGGTGCACTTGGACTTATTTAGTTCACACTAAAGATCAAGTGTTATATATCTTATCTGGCTTCTTTGCATACATTGGTAACCATTTTGATGCTAAACCTAAATTTGTGAGGTCAGATAATGGCACTGAGATAGTTAATAAGGAGTGCTTGGCATTTTTTAGAAAGTGTGGTATAGTTCATCAAAAGTCAATGGTTTATACACCACAACAAAATGCTGTAGTAGAAAGAAAACATAGGCACTTATTGGACACTGCTAGAGCACTGAAATTTCATGCAGCTTTGCCTAACAAGTTTTGGGGAGATTGTGTTTTAGCTGCTACATTTCTTATTAATAAGATGCCAATGAAGATATTGGACTGGAAGACACCATTTGAAATTTTACATGGCACTCCTCCTAGTTATGACAGTTTAAGAACTATAGGATGCTTATGTTATGCTGCTGTCACAAAACCACATAAAGACAAATTTACACCCAGGGGTATTAGATGTGTACTTTTAGGGTATCCTCCAGGCCAAAAAGGGTATAAGCTGTATAATCTTCAAACAAAGGAAGTGTTCTGTAGCAGAGATGTCATTTTTCATGAGACAGTGTTTCCTTTTAAAAAGGAAGTTCAAGTTCCTACTTCAGCTGATAAATTTTGGCCTGATTCAAAGATAGTTGAGGAAGATGTGGTTTTGGATACTTCTATGGAATCCCCTCAGCAGGAACCTCAAGTTGATGTCTCTACTCCAATTGAACCATCTATTTCTATTCCTACTCAACCATCTAAATCCTCAATTCCAGCAAGGAAGTCAACAAGGTCTACTAATCAACCTGCATGGCTAAAGGATTTTGTAACTGGCAAACACAGAGCATCCATGGCAACAAAGTCAAAACAACCAGTATATCCTTTATTCACTAATGCAGATTTTGCTGATTATCCAGAAGAATATGTAGCTTCTTTGGCACATGTTTTGGCTAGTCTAGAACCAAAAAGTTATCCTCAAGCTGCTTCAAATCCCAAATGGGTAGATGCTATGGATAAAGAGTTGTATGCTTTAGATGCTAATGAAACATGGGAAGTCACTGAGTTGCCAGATGGAAAGAAAGCAATTTCTTCAAAGTGGGTGTATAAAATTAAGTTTTTTCCTGATGGTACAGTAGACAAATACAAAGCAAGGTTGGTTATAAGAGGTTTTGATCAAAAGGAAGGTGTGGATTACAAACATACTTTTTCTCCAGTGGCAAAAGCTGCTACCATTAGAGTACTTATTGCAATTGCCACTGCCAAGGGATGGCCTTTGCATCAGTTAGATGTAAATAATGCATTCTTGCATGGTTATGTAGAAGAAGAGATTTACATGAAACCACCTGAGGGGTATACCAAAGCTTTACCTGGTCAAGTATGCAAATTGAACAAGTCTTTGTATGGTCTCAAACAGGCTTCAAGACAATGGAACCAAGAGCTTTCAAAGTTTCTTATTTCACTGGGCTATGTACAGTCAAAGCATGATTACTCCTTGTTTGTTAAAGCAAAAGGAGAATCATATACAATGGCATTGGTATATGTTGATGACATTTTGCTCACTGGAAATTGTCCTCAAGAAATTACAGACACTAAGTCAGCTTTGGACAAACAGTTCACAATTAAAGACTTGGGTTTGGCAAGATACTTCTTGGGAATTGAATTATTCAGGACAGACAATGGAACTCATTTGCATCAAAGAAAATATGTTCTTGACCTTCTCAAGGATGCTGGATTGACTGCTGCAAAACCCACAAGTTTCCCTCTTCCTCAAAACCTGAAGCTGTCATTGGATAAAGGGTCTCCTATACCTGATCCAGAATCATACAGAAGGCTTGTAGGAAGATTACCTTATCTGTCCATGACAAGACCTGATATTTCTTATAGTGTTCAACATCTGAGCCAATTTGTGTCTTCACCAAAAGAACCACATATGCAGGCAGCTCTACATTTACTAAGATATTTGAAAGGAACAATTTCAAAAGGCCTTTTCTATCCAGTACAATCTAATTTGAAAGTTGCAGGGTTCTCAGATGCTGACTGGGCCTCTTGTTTGATGACTAGAAAGTCCTTAACCGGGTACTGTATATTTCTTGGTCATTCTTTAATTTCATGGAAGACAAAGAAGCAAGCTACAGTGTCTAGGTCCTCCACTGAGGCAGAGTATAGGAGTATGGCCACAACTACTTGCGAACTTGTTTGGTTGACCTATCTGCTAAAAGATCTTCATGTTCAAGTCAAGGTACCCATAAAACTATTCTGTGACAACAAAGCTGCTCAGCAAATAGCAGCCAATCCATGTTATCATGAAAGAACTAAGCACCTTGACATTGACTGTCATTTTACAAGAGACAAAGTGCAAGATGGTTTCTTACAAACTGCTTATATTCCTACTAATCTACAACTGGCTGACATCATGACTAAAGCTTTAGGAGCAGCTCAGCATATGTTTTTGTCTGACAAGTTGGGACTTCAAGAAGCTCCAACTTGAGGGGAGGCTATGGAATTATTAATACCATTTTGTACAATAGTTCAAACTATAATGACTATTATGTAAATAGTTTAAATGTTAGTTATGAGAGTTAATCATCTCTGTATATATACTCATTTCTCACTTCATTTTATAAAATAACACTTTCAATAATAATCATTTTTCTCTCCCAATTTCTGTTTCCGCATAAACTTTGATACTAACTGACTATTGTCACGAAACTAAATTATTAATTACTATACTATAAACAAGCACGTACGCGTGTAGTATTTATTTATTTAATTTTTTGTCAAGACTTTTATTGTGCAAATGCGTTTGCAGAGCCCACAAAGAATGAATTAACTACTTGGAACACCAACCCAATCGAGACGGAAAAAAAAGAAAAGAATAGCTAATTTAGATTAGAAAATAGGACTCGATGGTTGACCATAATAGCACATCATCTATGATGTTATCCTGTAAAGAAGCCTGGCAGATGAGATCGTTTGTTGAGCACAATGGTGAAAAGATTTTTTCATTTGATGATGTATGAATCTCGTTGTCTAGTAAAAATGGCTCAGTCCAAAAACTACCAGCTTGTTTGCAAAACCATGGAGGTGTAACATCGTTTGAAACAACGTTAACGGAGCCACTTGACGATGAAAGTTCCATTGTTGAAGAAGACGGCGGCAAGTTAGATGACAATACTGCTAATAAAATTCCAACTTCATCTTGGATCATCTTTGAGTTCGAGATATTCATCGAGCAACCTTCAGCATTAGCCTTGCTGGGCTCGACACTTTCAATTTGTTCATTTCTTGTTTTAGTACTTTCTATCTTTACCCGATTTTTCAAATGCGTATGCCAGTAGTTTTTTATTTCATTGTCACTTCTTCCCGGCAGTTGTGCGGCCATCATTGACCATCTGTTAATATAACATAATCCCATTAATTTAGTCACAATGAATCTAAAAACATATATACAATTTTTGAATAATAATTTTTAACGTACTTGTTGCCATGCTTGCTATGTAAATCAACAATGACATCCTGCTCTTCTCTTGTAAAATTCCCATGTTTTACATTCGGGCGTAAATAATTCATCCATCTTAGCCTACAACTTTTACCAGATCTAGACAACCCTAAACAACAAAAAATCAAAATAGAATATATAAGCAAAGGTATGAGCTTAACTGGAACTTTTCAAGAAGCTAGCTAGGTTCGTCATAGACCATACCAGCTAACTTGGGAATTTCACACCAATTAGGGTGGCCGTTTTTTTGAATGAAGGCTCGTAACTTGTCGTCTTCATCTTCGCTCCATGCACGTTTCTTCATTCCAAATTTGTCGAAACGTGGTGGCCTCATTATCTTCTTGTCTTCAGCACACTTAAGCTAAGTGTTAACTGACAAAGACAAATATTTTTGGATCTATAAATGATGAATTATTATGACAGTAATATATATAGTGAAGACTAAAGACTAGAACGTGTATACATCGAAATTATGTGTTTAAATAGCAGACCAACTTCTTTTTTTATTTGGTTTAAAGTTTAAACTATTGATAAAGAGTGAGTTAATATGTTCTTCTATTAATGTAATGTATAGCGTAGTTATTATATATGAGTATTTGTTATCAAGTCTTCACTGATAACTTAAGTCGTCATTTTACACTGGTTGAATGGAACTCTACCAATAGGTGCATCTCTTTAAAATGGTCAACAACTGCTCTTTTTATCGTTTATGTTAGAGATTGATAATTTTTTTTACAATGTGTTAAGTAAGGTTTTCATCTATATGGCTGAGTTTGGCAACCGCAAATTATGTGCTAATTGATGCTTGGGCTTTTAAAACAAGTCGGCTAATAATATAAGTCTCGTTTGTCATGAGGCTTATGAAAGGTTTTATAAAATAAGCCGGCTAAAAACTTTAGCCTCATAAAAGGGGCTAAAAACTTTATCCCGGGGCTTTTACTTATTTACCCATAAAAAAATTTAATATATACAAAAACTCATTTAAATTTGTCATTTTTAGTAATTTCGCAATTATAAGCCCGAGCTACCACCCATTTGCCAAACAAGCTTATAAAAATACAAATTTTAATTTCGGCTTATAATATAAACAACAGCTCCAGCCCTAGCCCATTTCACCAAACATACCTATATGTATTTTTCTTTCAAATATTCAGTTCTTTTCTCTTCATTCATGGTATTTATTTATTTATTTATTTTTTTTTTATGAAGCAAAGATTTTATTAGGCCACGAAGGCAACGAGAAACAACCAAAAATAACGGGCTCCAAGATAGAGCACCGGAGAAAGAAACATCAAAACAAATGTACCAAGAACCCAAAAATTAAAGAAGTGAAGATGAAGCGGAGAAGGATTATCTAAAGTTGTTTTTATAACTTTAGTGAAGTTAGGGGGATATGAGCCATCGGATTTGATTCATTGGCTCAAATGAAAAGAACTTTTTTTGATTTAAGCCATTCGATCAAATCCAATGGCTCACATATGTCCAACTTCACTAAAGTTGAAAAAACAAACTTTATAGAATCCTTCTCTGAAGAGAATTCACTGAGATTTTGTATCCAATATATGTAACTCGTGTTAACTCTAAAACATAAATGGATCGTTGTTCTTTTAACAGCAAAAAATTTAATTAGAAAACGACTCAAAATTTTTATTCGAAAATAACTCAAAAATAAGGAAAACGATTATAACCAAAACAGGTTTCCAAGGAGGATTGCTGCAAAACAAAAATAAAACGAATGAAAAAAGTTCGAATTTAAAGCCAAGAGACATATAAAAAATAAAATTACATCAAATGAAGCAGTTTAAGATAAGCTCTCACACCCATATATTCTATCTAGGAAAGGATTCTGGTCCTTTCCTGGCTTGATGACTCCAATTGGTGATCCAAATTAATGATAAAATTTACATTTGATGAAAATATTATGCTTAGTTAATGACTCCAATAATTATGTCTCAGCATGACAAATTCTATTACTACAATCTCAAATTGTCCATATTGGAACATAAAAAGAGCCTTGAACATTTTTGTGTCAGGATTGGGAGGCTGGATGGAAGGCAAGTAATTCAGCAAGCTCGTAAAGTTTAAGAGACAAGAATGCAGGTGAATTTGCCAATAATTGCAAAATGTTTCCCAAACCAACAAACTTTTCGAACGATGGAAAAGCAACGGTTGGAGGATTTGATCACTTGGCTACAAAAAGAATTGATGTTTGAAACAACAAGGATACTTCATGCAACAAGATTTTGGGAAAAAGATTTTGTAGCGTAAGTAACCTATTATTGACAACTCTCTAAATGGATATATTAATATTTTGAGGCACATTATTTCAACAAAATTTGAAAACCATAACATTTAGCCTTAAAGTAGCAACATCGATTATTTTGGTAAGCTTATTAAACCTAAACTTCCAGTTAGATTGAAGATTCCATTTCCAACCATCGTGATGCCTAAGGCCAATGCTAATGGCTTGGTTGGTTGACCCCAACCGAATTGGTGAGTTAGTTCTAACTATTAACTCAATAAATTGTTGATCGGTTAACCCCAGCTTTTTTAAAGTTATGGTTTGTCAACCAACTAAAGTTTCAATTATTTTATATGTGTAGTTTTTTGTTTTATTTGTTTTTTGGGATATGTTTTTTGTTGTTGTTGTGGTCGCTTTAACTGGTAATTACGGTTTTGTGTAGCATTGAAAATGTAAAAATGATGTGACGCTAATATGAAATTGATTAATGACAATACTTACCGTCACCATTAGCATCCGCCTAAAGATATAACCATATTTCAAATGGAAATCAATATATTACTAGAACCTCAAAACGTGTTTACATCGAATGCATACGGATTTTAAAAGTCCATAAGATGCCTTTTTATATTATTACCACTTTACTTTTTGGCTAGAAACAATGGATTAAAAAGGTTTGTTTTTTGGACTATGTGGGAGTGACTTTTGATATTCTCTCTTTTAATAATGTACGGGTAAACATATTTATTGTTCATTTCAAAGTCGTCGTATTATCAAAGTCTTCACTGATAAGTCCAGTCATCTTTTTACACTAGCTACCTTCATGGAAGTCCTTTTCTCCCGACAGTTGGATACTATTTCGATCCTTCACAAACACTCAACAACTATTTTATTTATTCATTTAAAAGAAAAATTGTCTAAAAATATATTTAACTTGCTGCATTTTATTATTATATACATTGAACTTTTTTTTTTCCTATTATATACACAAACTTTGTTAATCTTACTATTGTATCAATAATACGACTGTTATATAACGTGGCAATGATTAAGCACAATAATTATTGATACAATAGTAAACTTTACAAAGTTTGTGTATTGATACAATAGTAATATTAACAAAGTTTGTATATACAATAGTAAGATTAACAAAGTTTGTGTATACAATAGGAACAAAAAAGTTCAATGCATACAATAGTAAAAAGTGGCAAGTTGAATGTATTTTTAGACAATTTTTCCTTATTTTAAATGTATGAAATTGATATTTGATTGTAAAGAGTAGAGGACTAGAGGGAATACCTACGGAAACGGGTTGCAGAAAGTCTACATTGCCTGTCACACATTTTTACTCGCCGCGTAGAATCCTTTTTGCTATAGCCACTTATGCGTATTGGGAGTGCATATGTGTGCAATTTTATTAATACGAAAAAGCAAGAAATTTGAGTGATCGGGATGCGTAGGCGGAGCTACATGAGAACTTACATGAGGGTCGGGACCCTTAAGCCTAAGTTCATTAGTGTAATTATTTGCGATTTCATGTGTAGAAAACTATTTTTCATCTCGGCCCTCCCATCTAATATTTTTACGGAAAAAAATTTGTTTCGGCCCTCTCACAATTTTTTTTTCTAGATCTGCCACTGTCGGGACGAGAGAATATCATATTGAATAGTTTTGAGCAGAAAGTAAGAGAGAAAAAGTAAAAATACGAAATAATATTATTACGGCCTTGATGTAGAATATGAATAAAGTATGTAAAATGCACCCGTCCATTCAAACCACGATTATTATTATTATTATTATTATTATTATTATTATTATTATTATTATTATTATTATTATTATTATTATTATTATTAACACACTTTTAACGTGGTTATGAAGATTTTCTATGTGTTGGACTATATTTAATTATTCAAGTTTAAACAATAAGATGTCACTCTAGCTAGAGAGTATCTAGTGTATCAGGAGATAGCGGTTATGAAAGATCAATATCGCCAAGTAGTCAAGTAGATGATCAATACTACATAAGATGTTTTTTGGGCAGTCTATTAAAATTATTTTGGTATAGTCTATTTGTAGTTGTCATTAGATCTTCAAATGCTTCATGTGGATGTTTTTGGGTGCGTTTGTAGTTTGGTTTGTAGGCGTATTGCCTTTTTTGCAACTGTCTCATTTATTTTACAACATCCAATATGGTTGTTTATAAAAATGTTTAAGAAATGATAAAGAGGTCTATAATTTCATTAACTATAGTGGAAATGTGTTTCATACTTATGTGGAATGAAAAGATCTAATATCTTTGAACCTCTTCTAAATTTAAAGTTTTTTGTATTTAATGAGGTTTTATAAATCTTTAAGAAGTTTATCTATAGTGAATAAAGGTTTATAACAAGAAAAAGGTTTATGAATTTATGATTTCGGATAACTAAGCACTGTTACAAACCTTTATAAAGGTTCGCCATTGTAGATGCCCTTATAGCTAATTTTTTATATATTAAATTGACTTTTAAAAAAAAGATAATTAGTGTTTTACATGCAAAAAAAGAATTAGAGTAATGTCTGTGGTTAAATACCGATAGACCATAATGATACCAAAGAGAATTACTACGTACTAACAAATATCATTGGACTCTTTTATTAGACAGTTTTTTTAAGACGATTACAAATCAACATTAATTTGGACCTTTAATACACTTTTCTATATCAACACTTTGTATAAATACTGTCATTGATTTACAGTGACACTTTACTTAATTTGTGTCATTAAAGCGCGTCACGATGGCAGTGTTCTTGTTTAGTTGTTTTCCTCTTCTTCTATCACCTATTGTCATTATAATATGTACTTTTATATTGATAAATCTGACTTCTTATAGTGATCGACTATTGTCAATGATACTAAATTATTGATAACGATATTCTTGACAAGCACCCACGTACGCGTGTAGTAAATTTTTTAATTTGTCAGGACTTTTATTGTACAATGCATATCTCAGAGCTAGCCCACAAAGAATGAATTAGCAACTTGGAACACCAACCCAATCGAGACGAAAAAAAAGAAAAGAATTGCTTTAGATTAGAAAAAAAGACTCGATGGTTGACCATAATAGCACATCATCTATGATGTTATCCTGTAAAGAAGCCTGGCAGATGAGATCGTTTGTTGAGCCCAATGGTGAAAAGATTTTTTCATTTGATGATGCATGAATCTCGTTGTCTAGTAAAAATGGCTCAGTCCAAAAACTACCAGCTTGTTTGCAAAACCGTGGAGGTGTAACATCGCTTGAAACAACGTTAACGGAGCGACTTGATGATGAAAGTTCCATTGTTGAAGAAGACGGCGGCAAGTTTGATGACAATACTGCTAACAAAATTCCAACTTCATCTTGGATCATCTTTGAGTTCGATATGTTCATCGAGCATCCTTCAGCATTAGCCTTGTTAGGCTCGACACTTTCAATTTGTTCATTTCTTATTTTAGTACATTCTATATTTACCCGATTTTTCAAATGTGTATGCCAGTTGTTTTTTATTTCGTTGTCACTTCTACCCGGCAGTTGTGCGGCCATCATTGACCATCTGTTAATATAACATAATCCCATTAATTTAGTCACAATGAATCTAAAAACATCTATACAATTTTTTAATAATAACTTTTAACGTACTTGTTGCCATGCTTGCTATGTAAATCAACAATGACATCCTGCTCTTCTTTTGTAAAATTTCCATGTTTTACATTCGGGCGTAAATAATTCATCCATCTTAGCCTACAACTTTTCCCAGATCTAGACAAACCTAAACAACAAAAAATCAAAATAGAATATATAAGCAAATGTATGAGCTTAACTGGAAGTTTTCAAGAAGCTAGCTAGGTTCGTCGTAGACCAGCGGCGGAACTAGGAGCTTCTGTCAGGGGTAGCGAAATACGAAAATTTGTTTAGGGGTAGCGAAAATTTGTTTCAGGGGTAGCGAAATCGCCAAAAAATGGCCAAAAATGGCCAAAAAACGTAAAAAATAGCCAAAAATTACACTACCGGGTAAAAGTTCAGGGGTAGCGACCGCTACCCCTGGACTATACATGGATCCGCCCCTGTCGTAGACCATACCAGCTAACATTGGAATTTCACACCAATTAGGGTGGCCGTTTTTTTGAATGAAGGCTCGTAACTTGTCGTCCTCATCTTCGCTCCATGCACCTTTCTTAATTCCAAATTTGTCAAAACGTGGTGGCCTCATTATCTTCTTGTCTTTCAGCACACTTAAGCTAAGTGTTAACAGACAAAGACAAATATTTTTGGATCTATAAATGATGAATTATTATAACAGTAATATATATAGTGAAGACTAAAGACTAGAACGTGTATACATCGAAATTATGTGTTTAAACTTTAAATAGCAGACCAACTTCTTTTTTTATTTGGTTTAAAGTTTAAACTATTGATAAAGAGTGAGTTAATAAGTTCTCCTATCAATGTAATGTATAGCGTAGTTAAGTTATTATATATGAGTATTTGTTATCATGTCTTCACTGATAACTTAAGTCGTCATTTTACACTGGTTGAATGGAACTCTACCAATAGGTGCATCTCTTTAAAATGGTCAACAACGGCTCTTTTTATCGTTTATGTTAGAGATTGATATATATATGTATTTTTTTTTGACAGTGTGTTAAGTAAGGTTTTCATCTATATGGCTGTGTTTGGCAACCGCATATTAGGGGCTAATAGAGGCTTGAGTTTTTTAAATAAGTCGGCTAATAAAATAAGTTTCGTTTGTCATGGGGCTTATGGAAGGTTTATAAAATAAGCCGGCTAAAAACTTTAACCCGATAAAAGGGGCTAAATACTTTAGCCCTGGCTTTTGAAGAATATATTACTTATTTACTCATAAAAAAATCTAACATATACAAAAACTCATTTAATTTTATTATTTTTAGTAATTTTGCAATTATAAACCCTAGCTCTCGCCCAGTTGCCAAACAAGCTTATAAAAATACAAATTTTAATTTCGGCTTATAATATAAACCACAGCTCCAGCCCCAACCCATTTCGCCAAACATACATATATGTGTTTTTCTTTCAAATATTCAGTTCTTTTCTCTTCATTCATCATATTTATTTATTTATTTATTTTATTTTTTTTAAAGCAAAGATTTTATTAGGCCACGAAGGCAACGAGAAACAACCAAAAATAACGGGCTCCAAGATAGAGCACCGGAGAAAGAAACATCAAAACAAATGTACCAAGATCCCAAAAATTAAAGAAGTGAAGATGAAGCGGAGAAGGATTATCTAAAGTTGTTTTTACAATTTTAGTGAAGTTAGGGGGATATATGCCATCAGATTTGATTCATTGGCTCAAATTAAAAGAACTTCTTTTGATTTGAGTCATTCGATCTAATCCAATAGTTCACATATGTCTAACGTCACTAAAGTTGTAAAAATAAACTTCAGAGAATCCTTCTCCGAAGCGAATTCACTGGGATTTTGTATCCAATATATGTAACTCGTGTTAACTCTAAAACATAAATGGACCGTTGTTCTTTTAACAGTAAAATTTTTTATTAGAAAACGACTCAAAATTTTTATTCGAAAACAACTCAAAAATGAGGAAAACGATTATAACCAAAGCATGTTTCCAAGGAGGATTGCTTCAAAACAAAAAGAAAAGGAATGAAAAAAGATCGAATTTAAAGCCAAGAGACATATAAAAAATAAAATTACATCAAATGAAGCAGTTTAAGATAAGCTCTCACACTCATATATTCTATCTAGGAAAGGATTCTGGTCCTTTCCTGGCTTGATGACTCCGATTGGTGATCCAAAGTAATGATAAAATTTACATTTGATGAAAATATTATGCTTAGTTAATGACTCCAATAATTATGTATCAGCATGACAAATTCTATTACTACAATCACAAATTGTCCATATTGGAACATAAAAAGAGCCTTGAACATTTTTTTGTCAGGATTGGGAGGCTGGATGGAAGGGAAGTAATTCAGCAAGCTCGTAAAGTTTTAGAGACAAGAATGCAGGTGAATTTGCCAATAATTGCAAAATGTTTCCCAAACCAACAAACCTTTCGAACGATGGAAAAGCAACGGTTGGAGGATTTGATCACTTGGCTAAACAAAGAATTGATGTTTGAAACAAGAAGGATACTTCATGCAACAAGATTTTGGGAAAAAGATTTTGTAGCGTAAGTAACCTATTATTAACCACTCTCCAAATGGATACATTAATATTTTTAGGCACATTATTCCAACAAAATTTGAAAACCATAACATTTAGCCTTAAAGTAGCAACATCGATTATTTTGGTAAGCTTATTAACACTACAAGATTCCACTTCCAACCATCGTGATGCCTAAGGCTAATGCTAATGGCTTGGTTGGTTGACCCCCAACCGAATTGGTGACCGAGTTCTAACCATTAACTCAATAAATTGTTGATCGGTCAACCCCAACCTTTTCAAAGTTATGGTTTGTCAACCAACTATAAGTTTCAATTGTTTTGTGTGTGTAGTTTTTTGGGATATGTTTTTGGTTGTTGTTGTTGTCGCCTTATCAGCTAATTACGGTTTTTTGTAGCATTGAAGAGATAAAACTGATGTGACACTAATATGGAATGGATTAATGACGATACTTACCGTCACCATTAGCATCCGCCTAAAGATATAACCATATTTCAAATGGAAATCAATATATTACTAAAACCTCAAAACGTGTTTACATCGAATGCATACGGATTTTAAAAGTCCATAAGATGCCTTTTTATATTATTACCACTTTACTTGTTGGCTAGAAACAATGGATTAAAAAGGTTTGTTTTGGACTATGTGGGAGTGACTTTTGATATTCTCTCTTTTAATAATGTACGGGTAAACATATTTATTGTTCATTTAAAAGTCGTCGTATTATCAAGTCTTCACTGATATGTCCAGTCGTCTTTTTACACTAGCTACCTTCATGGAAGTCCTTTTCTCCCGACAGTTGGATACTATTTCGATCCTTCACAAACACTCAACAACTATTTTATTTATATATTTATTTTAAATGTATGAAATTGATATTTGATTGTAAAGAGTAGAGGACTAGAGGGAATACCTACGGAAAGGGGTTACAGAAAGTCCACATTGCCCGTCACACATTTTTACTCGCCTCGTGGAATCCTTTTTGCTAGCCACTTATGCGTATCGGGAGTGTATATGTGTGCAATTTTATTAATACGAAAAAGCAAGAAATTTGAGTGATCAGGATTGGAGAATATCATATTGCATAGTTTTGAGCAGAAAATAAAAGAGAATAAGTAAAGACAATCTTATTACGACACTGATGTAGAATTAATACATATGAATAAAGTATAGAAAATGCACCACTCCATTCAAACCACGATGATTATTATTATTATTATTATTATTACACACTTTTAACGTGGTTACAAAGATTTCCTCTCTGTTGGACTATATTTATTTATTTATTCAAGTTTAGACAATAAGATGTCACTCTAGCTAGAGAGTATCTAGTGTATCAAGAGATAGCGTTTATAAAAGACCAATATCGCCAAGTAGTCAAGTAGATGATCAATACTACTTAAGGTGTTTTTTGGGTAGTCTATTGAAAATATTTTGGTATAGTCTATTTGTAGGTGTCATTAGATCTTCAATTGTTTCATGTGGGATGTTTTTGGGTTCGTTTGTAGTTTTGTTTGTAGGCGTATTGCTTTTTTTGCAACTGTCTCATATATCTTATTGCTAGTTTTTTATATATTAAAATTGACGTTTAAAGAAAAGATAATTAGTGTTTTACATGCAAAAAAGATGAGTAATGTATGTGGTCAAATACTGATAGACCATAGTGATACCAAAAAGAATTCTCTATATATACTAATTAGCTTGATGCTAATAAAAAATAGTTTTTTGTTGGGCCTCACGTTTGGGCTTATTTCGGCCCATGCATGGCTTGCTAATATTTACATGTAGTAAAACGCATTGTCGGCTGTAATATAATAATATTTTAGTATTCTCATTGGGCCTAAAATCTTATTCCCCCCTTGAGCCCATTTTTTGGCTGTTAGTCCACGCCACAAAACCAATATTTGAAAAATTGCAAGCCACCTTTATTACACTAGAGTACTGGACTGTTATAACATCAGTTCGTATGTGGGATAGTATCAAATGTCTTCGTTCTTTGAATTTTCTCTTTATTAATCTTACGAAGATAACTTGCAAATTCTCAAAAAAAAACAACTCAACCCGCCGCAACGCGGCGGGGGCAACCACCTCGTTACTAACAAATATCATTGGACTCTTTTATTAGACATCTTTTTAAGACGAATACAAATTAACGTTAATAATTTGAACCTTTAATACACTTTTCTATATCAACACTTTGTATGAATACTGTCATTGATTTACAGTGACACTTTACTTAATTTGTGTCATTAAAGCGCGTCACGATGGCATTGTTCTTGTTTTCCTCTTCTTCTATCAGCTATTGTCATTATAATATGTACTTTTATATTGATAAATCTGACTTCTTATAGTGATCGACTATTGTCAATGATACTAAATTATTGATAACGATATTCTTGACAAGCACCCACGTACGCGTGTAGTAAATTTTTTAATTTGTCAGGACTTTTATTGTACAATGCATATCTCTGAGCCCACAAAGAATGAATTAGCAACTTGGAACACCAACCCAATCGAGACGAAAAAAAGAAAAGAATAGCTTTAGATTAGAAAATAAGACTCGATGGTTGACCATAATAGCACATCATCTATGATGTTATCCTGTAAAGAAGCCTGGCAGATGAGATCGTTTGTTGAGCCCAATGGTGAAAAGATTTTTTCATTTGATGATGCATGAATCTCGTTGTCTAGTAAAAATGGCTCGGTCCAAAAACTACCAGCTTGTTTGCAAAACCGTGGAGGTGTAACATCGCTTGAAACAACGTTAACGGAGCCACTTGACGATGAAAGTTCCATTGTTGAAGAAGACGGCGGCAAGTTTGATGACAATACTGCTAATAAAATTCCAACTTCATCTTGGATCATCTTTGAGTTCGATATGTTCATCGAGCATCCTTCAGCATTAGCCTTGCTGGGCTCGACACTTTCAATTTGTTCATTTCTAATTTTAGTACTTTCTATATTTACCCGATTTTTCAAATGCGTATGCCAGTAGTTTTTTATTTCATTGTCACTTCTTCCCGGCAGTTGTGCGGCCATCATTGACCATCTGTTAATATAACATAATCCCATTATTTTAGTCACAATGAATCTAAAAACATCTATACAATTTTTTAATAATAACTTTTAACGTACTTGTTGCCATGCTTGCTATGTAAATCAACAATGACATCCTGCTCTTCTTTTGTAAAATTTCCATGTTTTACATTCGGACGTAAATAATTCATCCATCTTAGCCTACAACTTTTCCCAGATCTAGACAAACCTAAACAACAAAAAATCAAAATAGAATATATATATATATATATATATATATATATATATATATATATATATATATATATATATATATATATATATATAAGCAAATGTATAAGCTTAACTAGAACTTTTCAAGAAGCTAGCTAGGTTCGTCGTAGACCATACCAGCTAACTTTGGAATTTCACACCAATTAGGGTGGCCGTTTTTTTGAATGAAGGCTCGTAACTTGTCGTCTTCATCTTCGCTCCATCACTCCATGCACGTTTCTTCATTCCAAATTTGTCAAAACGTGGTGGCCTCATTATCTTCTTGTCTTCAGCACACTTAAGCTAAGGTAACTGACAAAGACAAATATTTTTGGATCTATAAATGATGAATTATTATAACAGTAATATATATAGTGAAGACTAAAGACTAGAACGTGTATACATCGAAATTATGTGTTTTAATAGCAGACCAACTTCTTTTTTTATTAATTATTTGGTTTAAAGTTTAAACTATTGATGAAGAGTGGGTTAATATGTTCTCCTATTAATGTAATGTAAAGCGTATTTATTATATATGAGTATTTGTTATCAAGTCTTCACTAATAACTTCAGTCGTCATTTTACACTTGTTGAATGGAACTCTACCAATAGGTGCATCTCTTTAAAATGGTCAACAACTACTCTTTTTATCGTTTATGTATGAGATTGATAACTTTTTTGACAATGTGTTTTTCGTCTCGACGAGTTGTGGCAGAAACAATATTATATTTTGGATCTACATAAAATTCTTGTTTAGGTAAGGTTTTCATCTATATATGTATTTTTTTCAAATATTCAACTCGGTTTCTCTTCTTTCACCGTAACTATTAAGGAGTCAAAATATGTGTAAACCGTGTTAACTTGAAACCACAAATGAAATCGTTGTTCTTTTAACAGCCAAGAAAATTTTATTAAAAAACAACTCAAAAATGAGGAAAACGATTGTAACCAAAGCAGGTTTCCAAGGAGGATTTCTGCAAAGTAGAAAGAAAAGGAACAAAAAAAGGTCGAACCTAGCTAAAGCCATAGGACATATCAAAAATAAAATTACATCAAATGAAGCATGTGGAGGTAGGATCTGATACCCATATTTTTGAAGCATGCGGTGACAATTGTATTTCACCAATCCCAAATTGTCCATATCGGAACATAAAAAGAGCCTTGAAACTTTATATCAAAATGTGTTGGGATGGGAGGCTGGACGGAAGGCAAGTAATTTAGCAAGCTCGTAAGGTTTAAGAGATGATGATGCAGGTGAATTTGCCAATAATTTCAAAATGTTTCCCAAACCAACAAACCTTTCGAACGATGGAAAAACAATGGTCGGAGGATTTGATCACTTGGCCACAAAAAGAAGTAAGGTTTGAAACAACAAAGATACCTCATGCAACAATATTTTGGCAAGAAGATTTTGTAGCGTAGGTAACCTATTATTGACCGGTCTCCAAATGCATAAATTAACCTTTCGAGGCACCCAATTATTCCAACAAAATTTGAAAGCCATCACATTTGGCCTTAAAGTAGCGGCGTTCATTGTTTTGGTAAGCTTATTAACACTAAACTTCCCGTTAGAATTAAGATCCCACTTCGAACCATCCTTAAGGACGTACTCAAGATTTTTAAAAGGCCGTTGCATAAAAGAATTATTAAGTTAACTAAAATTAAATAATAAGAAAAGAAAGTAGCAAAAAAATTTAATGGGGAATTTCACATAAAAAAAAACGACAGTTTTGAAATTTTTTTTCACTTCGTGACCTGAAATCAGGTGTAACCCTTGCCACACCCGGCACCCATGTAAGTCCGTCCGTGACCATCCTAAGGCCCTAAAGACGTAACCATATTTCAAATGGAAATCAATATATTACTAAAACCTCAAACGTGTTAACATCGAAGGTATACGGATTTTAAAAGTCCAGAAGATACCTTTTTTTTTTTTTTTTTTTTTTTTTTTTTTTTTTTTAATGTTATTGTCACTTTACTTTTTGGCTTAGAAACAATATATTAAAAAGGTTTGTTTTGGACTGTGGGAGTAGACTTGTGATATTCCTTCATTTCATGTACGGGTAAACATATTTATTGTTCATTTCAAAGTCGTCGTGTTATCAAGTCTTCACTGATAAGTCCAGTCATCTTTTTACACTAGCTAGCTTCCTTTATGGAAGTCCTTTTCTCCCGACAGTTGGATACTACTTGGCGAAAATTACTGCAGAGGCAACTGTCCAAAACAGTTGCCTCAGTGAGGGTTGTTTTTTTTTTTTTATTTCCTAGAAGGCCATGTATCTCGCTGCAAATGGTACAAGAGATGCAAACCTTACACGTGTCACCATTAGGTTAATTCAGAAAAAAAAAAAAAAAAAAGTTCTCACATGAACCTTGCAGCGAGATACCGAAAATCGGGGCCCACCTTTGAATAAAATTTGTATCTCTCATAAGCATTGCAGCGAGATACTTAATAAAAGGGGTCACGTCGCTTTCAACAAGTCCAAGTTACTTTTTCAACCCTAAACTTTTTATTATTTACAAGTTTTTTATATAACAAACTTTATTTGTCAAATATTTAGCAAATATATAGCAAATTCGTTAATAAAAAAAATACCGTTGCGAAGAGCTCTAAATTACGAACTAAACGAGCCCAATATTGATATGCTTTTGAAGTACATATGATTTTATAAAAAATATTGAAAGTAAAAGTTTATTGGACCAAAATAACGTACAATTATACTAAAACAGTAAAGGTTCATTGGAACAAAAAAATGGTATTCATCTTTCATAGAATTGTACAGTTTACCATTTTTTAGTTTATGAATGTTTATGTTTTTATTTTAAAATGTTACTCCTCTTTCATAGAATTGTACGTCTTAAAATAAAAACATAATGTATATACGTACCACATTTTTTTGTTTTGGTGTGTCTGTCTAAATTTATATATATGTGTATTTGTATGCAAAACTACGAGTAAGAAGTCGATGATAACTCTATATTGTACGTAAATTATGTTTTTATTTTAAGACGTACAATTCTATGAAAGATGATAACTCTGTAGGTCCCTGATTCAATTTCTAGTGTATTTTATTGGAGGATTGTTGCCAATTAGTTACAATAATTGTAGCCATGTTATCATATATATATATATATATATATATATATATATATATATATATATATATATATATATATATATATATATATATATATGCGTGCGTGTATTATATATAACATTTTTTTTTAAAACATTCAAAACACACTCTTAAACCACATGAGTCAAAGACGTACAATTATATTAAGAGGGATATCGTTTGAAAATAATAATGTAAACATTCGTAAACTAAAAAACCATATACCGTACAATAATACTAAAAAACATAAACGTTCATTGGAACAACTTTTTTCAAACTAAAAAATAAAACTTAACAAAACCACCCTAAACTTATTTATCAAACTTTAACATTTTTTATAAAATCGTATGTGCATCAAAATCATATCAATATTGGGCTCGTTTAGTTCGTAATTTAGAGCTCTTCGCAACGGTATTTTTTTTATTAACGAATTTGCTATATATTTGCTAAATATTTGACAAATAAAGTTTGTTATATAAAAAACTTGTAAATAATAAAAAGTTTAGGGTTGAAAAGGTAAGTTGGACTTGTTGAAACCGACGTGGGCCCCTTTATTCAGTATCTCGCTGCAATGCTTATGAGAGATACAAATTTTATTCAAAGGTGGGCCCCGATTTTCGGTATCTCGCTGCAAGGTTCATGTGAGATACCTTTTTTTTTTTTCTGAATTAATCTAATGGTGACACGTGTAAGGTTTGTATCTCTTGTACCATTTGCAGCGAGATACATGGCCTTCTAGGGAATAAAAAAAAAAACCAACCCTCATAGAGGCAACTGTTTTGGACAGTTGCCTCTGCAGTAATTTTCGCTACTACTTCGATCCTTCAAAGACAGTCAACAGCTCTTTTTTTAATTGTATGAAATTGAGTATTTGATTGTAAATAAAGAGTAGAGGATTAGAGGGAATCACTACACCATTTTGGACCTATAGTGACAACGCAATGTTGTCACTAAAAGTGCGAAAGTTGTCACTATAAGTATATTTGTGACAACATGTTGTCACGGAAAGCGTTGCCGCTATAACCGCGTCGCTGGAAGTTATTGTGATTTGTGACAACATTTTTCACCTATTGTGACAACAGGTTTGACCAAAAGTTTGACTTGTTGACTCAAGTTTTTTTGTGACAACACTTGTAGTGACAACATGTTGTCACTACAAGTTTGACTTTTAATGACAAAGTGTTTTTGCAACAACTTTTTAGCGACAACATGTTGTCACTAAAAGGTTTGACCTTTTTACCAAGCTTATAACGACAACCTTTAGCGACAACAAGTTGTCACTCAAAAAAATTAAAAACAAATATTACTAGTAGCGACAACATGTTGTCACTAAATGTGGCATCTGCTACAAAACAGCCAGGCTGTTTTGTCGCGTTTTTCCAGATTTTCCGACCCCGTTTTCCAGATTTTTCCGCAACCAAATTTTCCATAATTTCATATCAACACAACCAATAACTAAAGCAAACTATATTCCATAAATTGTTCAAAGACTACATGGTTTAACGACTTAGTTTGACGACATAAATGTAAATTGTTCAACATCATAAACATAAATTATCCAAAACGACATAACTGTAAATTGGTCAACACCATAAAGGCCTTGATTTACTCACTTGTGGACTCGTCTGCATCCTCTTCTTCATCAACATCCATAAACAGTGAGGGGTCAAGCTCAGGGGGCGGTGGCAAATCAATGACTTTACGGTCCGCCAATTGTGCATGTAGATTCATCACGTACCTCGCCAGACCGCTTATTTAAGATTGAGTCATTTGTGGTGCTGGATCGGGGTGGGAGCGTACAGAAGATGACGATGAAGAACTACCTGCCAACACCCTACCCCGTCCCGGGTTAAAGCCTCGTTTAGTGCCCAAGACTTGTGCTACAATCTCCTTATCAGTGAGTTGCTCTTCTTGACCTTGTTGACCCTTTCTAATCTCTAGCATCCGGTTCTGTAAAGTCACAAAACGAGTGAAAATTTAATAGTTTAGAACTATTTATCACTAATTAAATTCTAATTAGCTTTAACAAATGTTCACACAAGCCAACAAGGCAAACAAAAGCTCATAACAAACCCACAATAACACAAACAAGCTTATTATAGCAACTATACAAGCTAAATCAGGCTAGAACAAGAATCAAAGAAACTCAGTCCCTACTGATGCAGAACAGCAGAAAGTAGCAGCTTGGAGGGCTAAATAAGCTAAGAAGATAAGCAAATAAGGCCAAAACAAGCACGACTAATTCAACCCTATACTACTAGCTCTCCAAATCACCAAGAATCAAACAAGAATCTCAAAAATTGAGCCAGTTATAGACAAAGGAAAAATGGGTCAGAATGGTAAAGGCTAGGTGCAGGGCAGATTTAAAACCAAATGGGTCACTTTGTGCCACTAAAAAGCCATTGAATAAAATTCTAAAAATTTGAAAAAAAAAAAAAAACATTTTTGAAAACACAAGCAAGCCAAGATTAAGTGGCCAAAGTTTCAGATCAAAACTCATAACAATGAGTAAACTAAAAATCAACCTTCTTCTGAGATTTTTTTTGGAATTTTGACTTTTTCAATTTTTGAAAAGGTTGACTAAACTGAGATTTGATCCTTCCTAGATGACTAAATATGATGTTATAAGATAGAATGAGACTAACTTAAGCTAGCTAATCAGTTTCCATAACTAAAATGGAGATTTACCAACCTAGAAAGTCTAACAGTAAACAGATTATAGGGGATCAAACCACTTTTGACTTTTTAAACTAAATGCCTACTGATTTTATACTACCATTTTTCTAATATGACCTAAGGAAAATGTTTAAGTAAGATTTATATACTGAGAGTCACAATAATGCAGTTTAACAAGCAAATCCAAACACCCCTTAAAAATCTGTTATGAAAGCTTAATGAAGCAAATGGAGAATCTAGGCCATGAAACTGACAAATTAGCTTACACTAGGCTATTATGAACACAAATAAGCATAAATAAACAACAATTAACTACTATAACTAAAAATGACAAAATATGCAAAAATTACACTAAAATCGTAAAAATTAAAAACAGGAATGTGAAACCTTGAACCCTACGTATTGCGATTCGGCGATTAAAAACAGGAATGTGAAACAAGAATGACTTACGTATTGCGATTCAGCGGCTTTTTTTTCCATTGTCCCTTCTTGTATATATGTTTGGTCTTAAATTGCTCTACCAGGTCCGGGTGAAAGTTTTGTGGTGAGAAACAAGAGGTTTTGTGGTGACGACCTTTAGCGACTACAATTAACACAAGTATCACAATTTAAGAAAAATTTACACAAAACTATTCAAATAGCACAAGTATCAAAATGTACACAAACACATTCAAATCACGAGACCAATACTAACCAAGTTATTTCATTTCCTTATAACTAAATGTTCATATACAAATCATTTTATTCACAAATAACAATACATTCATCCCAAGATAACTCAAGTGTCCCTCAAAATGTTATAATTAGTATATTTTAACATGTATAAAGTATCTTTAGGCCCATATGCGTTTGTCTTCAGTGAACCATTTTCATTAAATATAAAAACTATAATCACAGTTCCTAACTACTAAATCTGAGATAATAATGAAATGATAATGATGTGAGAAATGATTTACCTTTTAGCAGCTGGTAGTGGTGGCTAGGTCGGCGACGACAGTGGCACAGTGGTGGTGGTGGCGGCTACGGCGACAGCAGCTGGTGGTGGTCGGCTACGGCAACAGTTCATAAACAAAAATTAATAACATACAAAAATTAACAAAACATACATAAACAAAAATTAAACACAAACCTTTTAATGTGGAGCAGATTTGGTAAGTGTGAGATAGGGAGAAAGAGACAAGGTGAAAATTTTATCTAAGTGTGAAAAAAGGGGGGAGCAGATATGTAGGTGGGGGTTTTTGATTTTTGGTGAAAATTTTGGCACCAAAATTATATATATATATATATATATATATTAAAGAGGGGGAGGAAAATAGTGCTGAGCACTGTAGCAGCTACAGTGCTTGCTGCAGTAACCTTTTTTTTTTTTCATCGCGAGATGTACGTTGAGTATCGCGAGTTGTACATCACTGTAGACGCTACAGTAATTAAAAAAAAATCTTTCGGTAGCACCGCCTTCCCGCAACAACGTGCGGGTTTATAAAACTAGTTATATGCTAAAATTGAAGATTGACAATAGTTTAGGGGTAATTTATGTAACTTCTTCTTTAATTGGGTGATTATCCTCTCGTTTGGGAACACCACCCTATAAACTTCACAGATAAAAAAATGGGTTAGAAATTCAAATATAGTGCCATCACCGCAACTCCACCGCTAATCCAGCATAACTCCACCGCAACACGACCGCAACACCACCGCAACACTACCGTAACTCCACCGCAACACGACCGCAACACCACCGCAACACTACCGTAACTCCACCGCAACACCACCGCAACTCCACCGCGAATCCACCGTAACTCCACCGCAACACGTCCGCAACACCACCGCAACACCACCGTAACTCCACCGCAACACCGCCACAACTCCACCGTAATCCACCGCAACTCCACCGCCAATCCACCGTAACTCCATCAAACATTTGCATTTATTCACGGCTTTAGTCAGTAACTGATGCTTTATTCATGTGTTTAACTGAATCAATTAGTTATTATGAATTTAATTACAAGCTAGGGTTAGGGTTTTGTAACTAAATTTTCATTTGAATTACTATAGGTCCGTGTTTCGATTGCAATCGGAGCGGTACTGATCGAAGCTGTGTGATTATGATCAATGTGCTACAGAGCTGCTATTGATGTTACCATTGCTTCTGGTATCTTTTTGCACTGACTTGCTGTATATATTCTTGTAGTTTAGTGGTTGTTAATATATTGATGATAGATAGTTTTCTCGGACATTGTTTGTTGCAAATAGTTGACAAGATGTAAAAATAAAGAGTGTAGACTAACGACATGTTATTGTTGAGCATGTGTAGGTTTATTCATTCTGATTGTTGTTTCATTTCAGATGAGTTTATTATAGGTACATTTATTCATCAACAAAATTATAGACGAAAACATGGAAAACTATAACGCCTATTGCTACAGTTTTTAGCTCAGATTCGCAGATTTCTGCTATCTTTCTATTTGCACATTATAGTTTAGATCATCTGTATCGTAGAATATGCAACTTTATGTATTCCCGTTAACTTGAATGCTTAGATTATAACAACACAGACGAGATTGCCAAGCTCTCTCCCAAGCTGTTCGGACAGGCTCCTGGTCGGTACAATGTGATTTCTGGAATATTTGGTGAGAAAATCATCAAATTCAATATGTTTATTTTACATTTGTGTTTTTGAGATGTAACATAATTCGTTTTTATTATCGATAAGTTTCTGATCAGTTTTCTAAGGTTTTACTTATATTTTGTGGTTTGACTGGATTGTAGACTATCTGTAGAAAAGGACCAAAGACAGCACAATGTACGGGTTTAGAGGAGGACCTGCTGGAGTTATGAAGGGTAGATATGTTAAGTTGACCGATGAATTTGTTTATCCTTATAGAAATCAGGTGATGTTCAACAGTTCCATTCTTTTTTGTGATTTGGTACCTAGATTAAGAACATACATTACTGTGAATCATATGATTTTACCTCAGATTGTTAGTGGTAATTATAATTTGCAGTGGAATGGATAAGATTGAAACACCTGAGCAGGTTTGTAACTTTTCATTTTGCAATGCCCTGATTAAAAAGCTTTAAGTTTGTAAAATAAAATGGGTCGATTTTTCTTGCAGTTTAAATTAGCTCAAGAAACAGTAAAGAAGCTTGATTTAGATGGACTTGTGGCCATTGGTGGTGGGACGACTCGACTACAAATGCTTGCCTGCTAGCAGAAAACTTTTAAGTATGTTATTTTATGTCTCTGCCCCGACCAATACAAGCTCCACCATATTATAAACACTTCTATTAGAATTTTTATTAATGTTTCTGAATTTTTGAAGGGCTAACAACTTGAAACTTGGGTTATTGGATGCCCAAAGACCGTTGATAGTGACTTGAAGCGCAAAGAAGTTCCAACAAGTTTTGGATTTGACATTGCATGCAAGGTATTAATCCACTCAAATTATACTGCACCAATTTGCTTTAAGGCAAATTACTATAATCTTAATATATTCAATCTTTTCATTCAAAATTTTCTATATTTGCAGATATATTCAGAAAGTATTATTACTGTACGTTTGCATGTTTCTGCCATTCTAGTTTTATCTAAGTGTGAAACGTTAGCACCAAAAATGTGTGGAGCAGATATCTAAGTGTGAAAAATTTTGGCACTAAAAGCTTTTACCTTTTTTTTTATAATGATATAATAAATACATATAAAAAATACGAAATATTTTTGAAAATATTTTAAAAAAGTGTTATGATCATCACTTCATTGTACTAATATTTTTGAAAATATTTTTTTTTATTTTATTTTGGTATAAAAAAGCATATTAGACCGAAAACGAAACCGAGTTGAAAAACCACGCCGAACCGGCCATATTAGGTTCAGTTTTGGTTTCATTGGTTCGGTTTTGGTTTTATAACTAACGGTTTTTTTATTTTGGTTTTCATCAGTTCGACCCAATTCATTAAAAACGAACGAACCGAGATGATATGATAATACACAAGATGTTAAATGAACGAGTCGAGATAATATGGTTATACACGTACGAGATATTAAACGAACGAGCCGAGAGGATATGGTTGTACAAGAGATGTTAAACGAACGATCCGAGATGATATGGTTCTACACGTACAAGATATTAAACGAACGAGCCGAGATGCTATGGATATACACGAGATGTTAAACGAACAAGCCGAGATGATATGGTTATACACGAGATGTTAAACGAACCAGCCGAGGTGATATGTTATACACGAGATGTTAAACGAACGAATCGAGATGATATGTTATACACGAGATGTTAAACGAACGAATCGAGATGATATGGTTATACACGTACGAGATGTTAAACGAACGAGCCGAGATGATATGGTTGTACAATAGATGTTAAAACGAACTGAGATGATATGGTTATACACGAGATGTTAAATGAACGAGTCGAGATGATATGGTTATACACGTACGAGAAGTTAAACGAACGAGCCGAGATGATATGGTTGCACAAGAGATGTTAAAAGAACGATCCGAGATGATATGGTTCTACACGTACAAGAAATTAAACGAACGAGCCGAGATGCTATGGTTATACACGAGATGTTAAACGAACAAGCCGAGATGATATGTTATACACAAGATGTTAAACGAACGAGTCGAGATGATATGGTTATACAAGTACGACATGTTAAACGAACGAGCCGATATGTTATGGTTGTACAAGAGATGTTAAATGAACGAACCGAGATGATATGGTTCTACACGTACAAGATGTTAAACGAACGAGCCGAGATGCTATGGTTATACACGAGATGTTAAACGAACGAGCAGAGGTGATATGGTTATACACGAGATGTTAAACGAACGAGCTGAGGTGATATGGTTATACACGAGATGTTAAACGAACGAGTCGAGATGATATGGTTATACACGAGATGTTAAACGAACGAATCGAGATGATGTGGTTATACACGAGATGTTAAACGAACGAGTCGAGATGATATGGTTATACACGTACGAGATGTTAAACGAACGAGCCGAGATGATATGGTTGTACAAGAGATGTTAAACGAACGAACCGAGATGATATGGTTCTACACTTACGAGATGTTAAACGAACGAGTCGAGATGATATGGTTATACACGAGATGTTAAATGAACGAATTGAGATGATATGGTTATACACGAGATGTTAAACGAACGAGTCGAGATGATATGGTTATACACGTACGAGAAGTTAAACGAACGAGCCGAGATGATATGGTTGTACAAGAGATGTTAAACGAATGAACCGAGATGATTTGGTTCTACACGTACGAGATGTTAAACGAACGAGCCGATATGACATGGTTATACACGAGATGTTAAACGAACGAGCCGAGATAATATGGTTATACACGAGATGTTAAACGAACGAGTCGAGATGATATGATTATACACGTACGAGATGTTAAACGAACGAGCCGAGATGATATGGTTGTACAAGAGATGTTAAATGAACGAACCGAGATGATATGGTTCTACACGTACGAGATGTTAAACAAACGAGCCGAGATGCTATGGTTATACACAAGATGTTAAACGAACGAGCCGATATGCTATGGTTATACACGAGATGTTAAACGAACGAGCCGAGATGATATGGTTATACACGAGATGTTAAACGAACGAGTCGAGATGATATGGTTATACACGTATGAGATGTTAAACGAACGAGCCGAGATGATATGGTTGTACAAGAGATGTTAAACGAACGAACCGAGATGATATGGTTCTACACGTACAAGATATTAAACGAACGAGCCGAGATGCTATGGTTATACGCGAGATGTTAAACGAACGAGCCGAGATGATATGGTTATACACGAGATGTTAAACGAACGAGTCGAGATGATATGGTTACACAAGTACGAGATGTTAAATGAACGAGCCGAAATGATATGGTTATACACGCACAAATAATAGAACTAAAGGAAAAATATCACAATTAAGAAACACGCAGGCAAACCGTTTATTTAAAACACGCAAGAGTTCTCAACCACATATATTTTCATACAGACTCAAAGTAAACAACTTGACAAGCAAACAAAACATATCAAACGAAACAACTCGACAACCAAACGAAACAACTCAAACTAAACAACTCGACAACCAAACGAACAGGCGGGAAAAAATCCCGCCAAACTATTGGCCAGTATTTTACTATAATTATATATTAAATGAAAGTATTTTATTTTAATTATATATTAAATAAAAGTTTTTAAACCTAAATTAAATTATTTTTAATTAATTTATAACATTTTAAAGTTATTTAATTTAATTAATTTTTAAATTAATTTATAACATTTTAAAGAATTTATAATAAATTTGAATCATTTTTAAATTATTTATAAATAACTAAAATCATATTTAATTCATTTATAACATTTAAAAAAAATTATAATTAGTTAAAATTGTGTCTAAATCTTTAGTGACAACATTTCTCGCGACAACATGTTGTCACTAAAGGTTTAGGCGGCACCAAATCACCAAATTCTTTAGTGACAACATTTATCGTGACAACATAAGTTGTCGCTACAAGATTAGGCGGTAACTTTCCCCCAAATTTTTTTTGCCCCAAAACTTGTAGTGACAACACGGTTGTCACGAAAGATAAAAGTCAAAAGTCAACAATATCAAAATCTGTTAGTGACAACACTGTTGTCACTACAAATCAAAATGTTGTCGTTATAAGATATAGTCAAAATTTATAAAACAGCATGCCTCTATTTTGTCCTGTAGTGATTCTATTGTGACAACATGTTGTCACAAAAAGAAAAACTGTTGTCGCGAAAAGTTTTGGTCAAACATGGTTACCAGAATACCATTTTTTTGTCGTTTAGTGGACTTGTCGCGACAATATGTGTTGTCACGAAAAAAATTTCGTCACAATAGGTCTAAAATGGTGTAGTGAATTACGATAAGGGGCCACATAAAGTCCACATTACCTACGGAATCCTTTTTGCTAGCAACTAATGCTTATCGGGATGCATAAGTGTTCAGTTTTATTAATACGAAAAAGCATGAAATTTGAATGATCGGGATGGGAGAGTATCGTATAGCAAGGTTTTGAGCAGAAAGGAAGAGATAAAAAGTAAAGAAAATATTATTACGGCACTGATGTGGAATTTGAGTACAAATGGAGAAAGTATAGAAGAGGATAAATGCGTTTAAGAAGGATCAATATCACCAATTAGTCAAGTAGATGATCAATACTACTTAAGGTGTTTTTTTGGGTAGTCTATTGTAAATATTTTGGTATAGTCTATTTGAAGTTGTCATTTGATCTTCAATTGTTTTATGTGGATGTTTTTAGGTGTGTTTGTAGTTTGGTTTGTAAGCGTATTGCTTTCTTGCTATTGTTTAATCTAGCTTCTTGCTAGTTTTTTTATTTAGAAATTTTCGTTTAAAAGAAAGATAATCATTGTTTTACATCCACAAAAAGAATATGAGTAATGTCTATTTCATTAGACAGCTTTTTTAAGACGAATACAAATTAATGTTAATTTAAACCTTTAATACACTTTTTACCAACACTTTGTATTAATACTGTCATTGACTTACACTGACACTCAAGTGAAGAAACACACTATAACTATACGCTTCGATGATCGATTTTCTAAGTCGATAAGTTAATGCTTTGAAAAAGACAAAGAAATAAAGGAAAACTAAAAGTTTTGACCCTATGGTTTCTATTTTTACACTCTTTGCCACTCTCAAGAACCAACTACCTTGGATGCCCTTATGGTTTTAAGTTTGTAGCACCTTATATCCTTTCCGCTAATAGTCGTCAATTATTACTATTATCATCCCACACGTGTGTCTTACATGAGGGTAATATTGTCTTTACACTGTTCAAACGTTCACAATTGTTTTTACATTCCTAAGAAACCCTCATTTATAGAGACAAATTTTGCAACTCAACTTTACCTTAAATAATCCCATCCAGTCCTATAATAAAACTCAAAAAACACATATTCAAGAACACACTCTTGAACGATGGTTATATGTGGTTGTGGTAAGCAATGTGTTGTCCGCACTTTATGGACATAACTCAACCCTGATAGGAGGTTCTACTTTTGGCCAACAATGGTAAGTGTGTTTCATATATTGAGGTAACTCGATAGGTATGTTTACACTTTTTTTTAAATGATGTAAGGTTCAGATTAAAATTTCATTGCATGGGTTGACCTATCGATATGCCATCGTGCTATGGATACCATACCAGGTTTGTAGAGGTCAAGGAATGGGCTTGAGGAAGATCTTATTGAAAGTGCTTAGACGATTCAAGAGCTAAAGATGTGCCTTATCATCTCCTGGATTTTGTTGTTTGTTATGTTCAAGTATCTTTAGGTTGTGTGGATTTGTTGTTGTTGATAATATGTAAAGGTATATTTTTTGGATTTCTTCGATGAGGATTTAGTTTATCCTTTTTTTGTAATAACAATGTATTTGATGAGGCGAAAAATGAACCACTTTTAGGGGGTCATTTAAGCCCGGAATTGAATTTATTTGATCAAATATTGCCCTAAATTGTTCCTTTTGTGATTTTAGGTACTTTGAGAGTAAATTCTAGAAAAGGAAGCAATTCGGACGTTTTTGGAGCATAAAAGTGAAGAAAACGGCAAAGACTTAATTTTCCATGCTGAGAACAGTACCTGACGGTGTCAAGAGGAAGATCATGACGGCGTCAAGAGTAAAAACCATGACGACCCAGTGAAAACCTGAAGGCGTCACAACAAGGGCGTCAAGACAATTTTTGGTGACGGCCTGCATAAGGTGTATACATGACGGCGTCAGACCCAGATCTAGGCAGTCCAAGAAACTATTTGGCGGCGAGATGACGGCGTCAGACATTTGTTCTTGACGCCGTCACCTATCAAAATCTGTATATAGTTTTCTATTTTCATTCATAAGAGAGGAACTTGTGTGGAGAATACTAGGGCCGAACTTTGTAAACCCTAGGTCGTATTTTACAGTGTTTTCAAGGGTTTTAACCCCTTGAATCCTTTCATGTTCAATTGAGATAAGTCTTCTTTCAATTCAATAAATATGTCTATGTGTTGTTTGAATATATCTTATGCTTGTCTTGATTTCAACATGCTAGGCTAGATCTATCTTGTGTTTGCTTAGATGTAATGAAACCTAGATGTTAATTATATGTTGATTACTTGTTTATGGTTGTAATGGATGAATGATTTCAATGTTAGGCTTAAGAAAACTGGCAGATCTCCATTGTGTAACATGCTTGAACGTCTTAGGAAACATGAACCGATGTGTACTAGGTTTTATTGGTTGTATTTAATGCATTAGCAAATTCTAGTGATCCCATGTTAGGAGCTTCTTAGCCGGCTCGACATAGGAGTTAAGTAGGCGCTCATAGGATTGGGGAAGTATGTACGCCACCCCATGAATGGTATTAAGGAATACAATCCGTCATCCACGCAACTGTAACAAGTAATTAACATGCAAAAGATATCTAGGGAGTAGTGAAATCTAAGTAAACACAATTCTCCCACATATTGCTCACAACTTTAGCATAAATTAGTTTGTTTTCATTTCTAGTATTTTATTTTGATTGCATCTTTAGTATTGAGTTAGTTGACTAGCAACTAATTCCGCCCAACTCCTTCAAACCCGAGATTTTTACTTGCTTTCATAAAAAATATAAAAATACAAAAAGAATCATCCCTCATCTCTAGACCTAGTCTTTAGGTTTTCTAATCCTAGCTGAACGATCAATCCCCCGGTACTTGTCATTATACTATACTACATCGATCAGGTACACTGCCTGGTGGGGGTTGTAAGCTTCTCGAGATCCCTCGAGAGGTAAAGCCTGGTGCAATCCCTACGCATCAAGTTTTTGGCGCCGCAACCCGGAGAATAATTATTGTCTAGGTTAGAATCTCTTTTTATTAGGTCTACTTGTTAGATTCCTTTCTTGTAAGATTTTATTTTTTATTTTTAGGTTCTCTTTAGTCTATCTTATTTCTTCGTGTTTTTGTTCATAACTCTTTGCCATCTGACATCATGGACGATGGTAATATCTTTGAACCCGTCATCCCACCACAACAAAACCCACCACTAGATAACCAACCTCTTAGGCCCCGAACCTTAGGAGAGTATTCCCGACCTAGCCACCAAGGCTATCGAAACACCATTGAGCTCACCCAAGGAGCCAATGTGACCCCCTTGCGATCCGATACCATCCGGTTGGTGCAAAGCGGATGTGCATTCCATGGACTTCGTTCCGAAGATCCAAACCAACATCTAAAAGATTTCCTTAAAATCGTAGATTCTATAGACTTTGATGTTACAACTAGAGAGTCAACCCGATTACGCCTATTCCAATTCTCTCTACATGATCAAGCTAGCCAATGGCTTGAACGTTTACCCGCGGGATCCATCACCTCATAGGATGATCTCACCACTCGTTTCCTTGCTCAATTTTTCCCACCGAGGAGAACTACCAAGTTTAGAAATGATATCTTGATGTTCCAACAATGTCAAAATGAAACTCTATATGAAGCATGGACTCGATTCAAGGACTTACTCCAAAAAGTTCTTCATCATGGCATATATCTTTGGCTCCAAGTCCAAATCTTCTATGACCATATCGATCTCTCCACAAGGCGAGCCATTGACCAATCGGCCGGTGGTAAGCTACGTGATCTAAGTGCGGAACAATCATGGGAACTCATAGAAGATCTTGCTCTCTATGACAACGAAAGTTGGAATGATCCTCGTGATTTGAACAAAACGGTCAAGTCAATATCTTTGCCTTCGAACAACTCTAGCACTCCTGACCGTAAGATCATGGAACTTGAGGACCAAGTCAAGTTTCTCATGAAATCTTACAAAGCTCCTAAGCCTTCAAGCCAAGTGAAAAAAATCACTTCTTCATGTGAATTATGTAGTGGTCCCCATGACACTCGTGATTGTATGGAACTCCCCGGAACAGCTTTTGCGGACTACGCATCCTCGCGTACCGACGAAGCGGGAGATAAGTGGTACACTTTCAAACCCGAGCCAAACCCTTATGGTGATTCCTACAACCCCTCTTGGAAAAATCACCCAAACCTTAGGTGGAAACAAAATCAAACCAATTCTTCCAATTCGCCTATTCGTCACCAACCAAACGGTCCACCCTCCAACCGTACTTTCAACAACAATCCTTCTAACAACTATGGTAGTACCAACAATCTTGAAGGATTGATGTCTAAGTTCATGGCATCTCAAGAGGCTCGCATAGCTAGGTTTGAAACCGAATTCAACCAACAACAAACGGAGATGACCAACAAGATAGACAACTTGTTGAAAGCCCTCAACAACCAAGCGTTAACTACACCTACGAAGGACATTAGGGACGCCAATAACGGAATCCAAATTAAGGACCCCTCATCATCCAAACATGTCCACTTTGTAAATGTTGTCACCATTAAGCCAAAAGATAAGGATATAGAAGAAAATGACAAAGATGAAGTTGAAGTAGAAACCGAGACTAGGGATGAAATTAGGGAAGTTGAGGTTAATAGGGGAGAGGAGTTAGAGGAAGTAGAGACTATAGAAAAGCACTTTGATAAGTTTCCCACTATGGAAGAACGGGAATACCATAAGGATCTATTCGATGGCCCTGAGACACCATATATCCTTGGCATACCCTGATGAGTGCTCAAACACTCATCATTTTTGGTCAAATCTGAACTGCAAAACATACAAAAACACTCAAAAATGCATCAAAATACTAAAAATATTTAAAAATTGTGTTTTATATGTTTTAGATACAAAAAGAGTAAAAACAGATGAAAAACGTACAAAGTTTGCAAAATTGGCAGTTTCAGTCCCCCAAGTTTCAAAATTTGTCAAAATCAGTCCCTGAGCATATAATTTTAAATGAAAAGTCAACCCAAAGCTTTTGAAAGTCAAAATATTACAAAATTGATCTTTGGGTGAAAAGTTTGAAGAAAATACAATTCCAGTCCCTCAGTTTTGAAAATTACAAAATTAGTCCCTGGAGTTTCAATTTTGTCAGATTTGGTCCCTGGTGGGATATTTTTGAAAGAAAAAATCATTTTTGATCCTTGGGATGACAGTTTGGTAAATTTACATGTTTGGTCCCCATAGTTTGGAATTTTGCAAAAATGGTCCCCGGGAAATTTAGATTTGGAAAATATCATGCAAGTCCTTAGATTTTGGAAAATGGCAAGTTTTGTCCTCACTTGTACTTTGGGAAAGTTTCAAAATCAGTCCATGGTTTTTCAAATTTTACACTTATGGTCCTTGTGTTTTTATACTTAACCAAACGGACCCTTAAAGTTATTAAAAATCCAACAACCAAACCCAAATAACAAATCCAACCCTAAAACCTGGTCCAACACCCCCTTGATCCAACACCTCAGCCCACCACCAAGCCCAACTCCAAAATAATAAAAATCCACCCCTGCTCGTTGACCCTGGTCAAACCCCAACACCAAACACTGTTCACCCCTCTTCTTCCCCCAAACCACGCTCCATTGTCCCTCCCCCCTCCTCTCCTTTTCCACCAAACCCTCACCAACACACCCTCTCTTGTCTCCCACTCAAACCCCCACAATTAATACTCCACCCTGTTTCACCAAACCCACCAATACCTCCAAAATCAAATTTCCCGCCAAATTCATATAGATGGCTCAGATGAGAGATAGCCATCCAATGGCTCACAAAAGGTGTGGGAAAGAAAGAGAAGAATGCCAGGGGTTATAAAAGTCAAGAGAAATGAAGCATGAAAGAGTATTAGAGTAGTAGTTAGTTTAGCTTAATTTTCATTAATGTCAAAATAGAGTAATTTAGCTTTCATAGTGTCTCAAAGTTGTAATCTGAGTCTTCCTATTGTAATTTCAAGTTTAATTAATCAAGTTTACAAGTTTATCTTAGTCAAGTTAATTTTTGCTCAAAATTACTATTAAATCTGTTATAGCTTATAATTTATTGAAAATGGTTGTTTAATGCTCTTATTTAGTCACTTTAGCTTATCTATAAGCAGTCATATGTTTTTGATGTACAAGTGGTAGTTTTATTTCAAGTTTCAAAAAATTCACAAAAATACAAAAAAATCATAAATAAAAAGAAAATTAATAATAAGCTTAGGAAATAAGCTCATATAAGCTTTAAATCTCTCTTGATAAGCTCAGGAAGCTTTTTGATAGCTTCCCTGAGCTTATCTTAAAACATAGACCTGTCCTTGGCCTGTGCACTTGGTTTCAAAGTAAGTCCCACCTTTACTTTTCTGCATTCCTTTGTGATTAAGCATTTTAATTGTTCCATGCAGTTCATTTGATCTTATCCTACTTATTTGAAATTAGTTTTGCACTTATGAGCAGCTTATTTGCTATTTAGCTTTGTTTCATAGTGTAAACTGCTTCCATTAGGGGTGTTTGGTTTAACACTGCCTAAGTGATTTGGTGGTTTTATTGTGAGTAATTGTTGTCTCTGCATGTCACAATAGGGTAGTATAAGTTAAGTGAACCCTTATATACAAGTTCCTATTTGCCTAAAGTCAAAATCATAAATAAATTTCCCCCACAGTTAACTGTGAGGGGTTAGGGGTCTCAAATCCATTGCATTAGCTACTATGTTTGTTAATTTAGTGTAATCCAGTTTAGATATAGTTTATAACCTCATTTATAGTCAGTAAAATGTGATCAAAGTTCAATTTAGTCAAAATATAAGGTTTTGTAAAAAAAAGTCAAAAGTCCCCTTGGCAGAAAAAACCAAAAGTTGAGGGAATTATTGTGATTTTTGTGGTTCATATTAGAACTTAAAATTTCTTGTGGATATAGTGTGATAGCTCATCTTTAGAATTCAGCTCTTATATTATTTTTAGGAATTTTTCTGAGCTTATTGAAGCTGTCCAAAGTAGGCTGCAGGGAAGCCTTCTTCCCCTGCATCAGCAGACCATAGCCAAACCACCACCTTTGGTGGTGGTTTCTGACCATCTCAATGGGTCCCAATGCCCAAATTTTGTTCCTTTCAACCCCCCCCCTGGTAGGCTCCATTGTTTGACCTCTAGTTTGACCTAGGAACCTGTGGACCCCACCTGATTTAGCCTCCAAAATCTGTCCCAAATTCAGTTAAGTATCAAGTGATCAAACTGCTTATTTTGGCTTATCAGCTTATCCAGGGACCAATTTTGGTTGTTTTGCCCTCACAGATGTCCCTTGAGCTTGTTTGATCCTAAATCCACCCCTGTGCATCAGCTTAAAGCTTATTTCCAAGCTTTTGGCCTTGACAGTTGACCAAAGTCAACTATCAAGCTCATAAGCCCTCAAATAGCTTATTTTTAAGCTCCACAACATTTGTTTTTACAAAATTTTTCTATTTTTAGTTATAAAACAGTATTGTAAAAGAAAAACCAATTTTAAAAATAAGTGATAGTTTCTATTTAATTTTATTTAAATTTTAATTTTCATTTTTAGATTTTTATTAAGCACTTAGCATTTTTATATTTTTCTTAAATTCCTTTCATATTAAAGTATTTTTAGTAATTTTATCAGATTTTTATATTATCATTTGGTATTTATTAGATTTAATATTAGTTTTATTAATAATTAATTAATAATTAAGTTTTAAATAGCATAATTAGTTTTTATTAAGTAAGACCTAGTTTTTATATTTTTTTCTAGCTTCTATATAATGTAAAATAATTTTAGGAATTTTCTTATAATTTTTACTGTTCATTTTCTATTTTTCTTAATTTAAAATAGTTTAATTAGGTAATTAATATATAATTAGTAATTAATTAATAGAAAAACCACAAAAAGACAAAAATACTTATTTTTAATTTTAAAATTAGTTTTTAGTTATTTTATAATTTTAGAAATTTTATTTTCAATTTTCTAGTATTTAATCAATATTATATTGTAATTAAGTATTTTAAATATTAATAATTAGAATTAAATAGTAATTAATTAATAATAATTAATTAAATGGTGTAAAAATTAATTTTCTTTTTCTAAAAATTTTCTTTTATCTTTTAGTTTGTAAAAAGGTCATTTTCACCCCCTGGGGGTTTTCAGATTTCAGTTTTCACGTTTTATTTTGTTCGTGTACGTTATTTTAAACGTAAACGTACGCGTTTTAAGTTTTAAACGTTTCTGGTTTTTCCTAGCTTCTAGTCTTATTCATATAGCTTACTTAAGCTATTTCATTGTATAAATCAGTAGTGTAATCAAACACAAACCCCTTTCTTATCCAAATTCACCCGATCACAGACCCGTTTGATAACCATCACACCTTGTCGGGACATAACGACCCGGGGAAACCCTATATTCCACGGAGATTGACTCTGAGCAGTTTGACTTTGTTGACCATTCACCTGGTCCATTTATTTGACCGTTTGGAGCCAATCACACCCCTTATCAAAATGGGAGACCCCTCTAACATCAACATACCGTGCAATATTGGGCATATGCATATATGGAAAGCTTATATCGATCCTAGATCTCCTATAAACATCATGACTAGGACTTATTATAATTGGGTGATGAAGAAACAACTTGGTTATAGGATGATGCCCAATAATAATTTGATAAGTAATTTTGTAGGAAGAGTGAAGGGATTGCATGTGATTATAGGTAATTTCACCTATGAGATCGATTTTATGATAGTAGAAGATACTCGTCCGGTGATAGATGATTGCCTAAGCCAAGTAGTGTTCGAAAGACCATTTGTTGAGACCACTAGGATGAGTTATGATCCGACTTTAGGGATAGTTAGATTCAAGGAGGAGAATGGTGAGATTGCCTACCAAATGCCATATAAGATTGAGCAGTACTGCCTCTTGTCAAATATAGAAAAGGAACACAAACAAGCAGCTTACTATAGGAATGATGAGGATAGACGTAGAGGAGTATAGTATGTGATGAATAGGATGCTTGGTTTCTACAAAGAATGCTTGCAACTAGGTCCGGAATACAAAACTGGTATAGGAGACGACCTAGAGAGTGGAAGCAACGATGAGGTCACGTAGTAACCCATGACCTTGAGTCTAGCTACAAGACTCGTAAATAAAGAAAAGAGCTTCTTGGGAGGCAACCCATGTTTTGTGTGATTTTTATTTTGTTTGTTTGTTATTTGCTTCCGTATGCATGCTTTATTTTTATTGTTGGTAGATCATGTTTCAAAACTAAAAACTAAAATAGTGAAAATACTTTACTTTGTTGTTTGGCCTAGTCTTAACTTCATCCAAAGGTATTTTTGCAAAAGATAAGTGTAAGGGGAAACCCCAAATATGTTTTTAAGAAACAAAACCCGATCATGATTCTCCACAATATTAAGTGAACATGTATATTCGTATTTGTTAGAGTCAAATGCTTGTATCGAGTCATAATGAGGTTTTGCAGGATTTTTCAGGAAGTAGGACAAAGTTTTTCCAGAAAATTTCTGGAAACTTAACATAAGAATTTATGCAGGTCACTTCTGACGGCGTCACGAGTTTACTCTTGACGGCGTCACGTGTAAAAATCTGAAAATTTTACCAATTTTGTTTTTCTAACGGAGTCTTAAAGTTTTTGTTGAATTATTAGTTTTATAATCTCCAGGAAATCTGCAAACATCATTCCACAAGCATAATATCTTATTTTGTTTTCTAAGATTTATTAGCATATGTAGATTGCCGCCGATTTTATGCGAGGTTGCCTTGTCTGTTTTATCAGGTTTTACAGGTAATGTATGACAAGAAGATGATTTATATTCTGGAAGGGAAGCTTTGATTGTTCATTTTCTTGGAGGAAGATCTAACCTGACCACCTTATTATCCATACCGAGCGAATCAGGGGAGTATTTGATTTCATTTGTTTTACTTATTTCACTTTTACATTCTTTACTTGAACATTGGGGACAATGTTCATCCTAAGTGTAAGGGGAGGGTAAAATGATGATACCTTACAGATACACTTTCACTTGAGTTTGTTTGTTTGATAGTAGATGTGTAATAAAAATATGAGAAATACTTGTTAGTGTAATTTTAGCGCCAAATTTAAAATTTTTTACAACATTTAGGAGTGAAACTTTAGCCATAGCAAGCGTCTCATGGATAGGAGATTGTATGACTAGCACAAAACCGTACTATTCAGAAAAATTTTCCACCCAAATATGTGAGGTTCGCCTTTAGATTTGATAGGAAAAGCATTTACTATTAGTGCTTATGAGTGTACCGGTAGCATTTAGATTCTAGAACTTGCGTTAGTGATGCATCCCGAGACCGCTAGTGAGACTACATTTGTGTAGTAGGATTTACTACATGATAAGAGGCATTAGGATCACCCTTGTGTTAAACCCGTATCATAATTACTTGACTATTTAAGTCATATTACTTGGCTAGTTAAGTCAATTAATTTTTCCCGCACCTTAGCGTAGTACTCATTTTTAGTACACGAAACCCCTAGTACAACCCTCCGAGCCTATCTTTTCGTTTCTAACTTTAAGCATTTTACTTAAAGGAAGAATTTGTTACACCCCACTTAAATGTACACCCAAATCGTCTTAGCCTTCCATGTATGCACTCATCTTTAGTGCATTATTGTTATTTGTTTAAACCCTTAGTTAATTATCTAATTGATTACATGGTTGCTAAGTCGAGTCATATCCTTGTATATATAGTTTTGGGACGATTGGGACTCATGGGTAAAGTACTAATTTTATGGAGTAATGGGGAAAAACATCATATATTTCCCCCGTATGTGCGTTAATCTTAAAAGTATTCCAAGTGTTTTGATTATCTTAATTCGAGTCATTAGATTAGTTTATTGTAAAGTATGTAAAAATTCAAGTGTAAGGGGAATTTTCATTCCCCATGATGTATTATTTTGGATGGTAGGGTA
The DNA here is from genome assembly GCA_030686995.1 of Artemisia argyi. NCBI lineage: Eukaryota > Viridiplantae > Streptophyta > Magnoliopsida > Asterales > Asteraceae > Artemisia > Artemisia argyi. The sequence continues at coordinate 158,265,919 of CM060697.1, read as the reverse complement.
AGAGTGAATGCAAAAAAAAATAAAAATAAAAAAAATAATAAAAAAAAAAAAAACATACGGACTACCATCCCTTTTCATTCTATGGTTGTTTTATGTTTTTGTTATTTTCTATTTATTAGCTTAAGTCGAGTCTAGTCTTGGCTTAGCAACGCCATATTATACATGTAATTAACTGAGATTGTTAACTCGCCACCAGTAAAGACTGCCTATATCCAACAAAACCGTGTATTCCATATCCCTACACCTAACATTACAACCCTTTAAAAGACCTCTTTGATAGTTTATCCTAGGTGCTTACGCCATGTGGTGGAGGTTTGATCCTTTCCCAAGCCTATGGTAATCTATTTTGCTATGACAGGTAGTGAGAGATGTTTTCCATTTCCATATTGTGATATTACTTTATTACACCCGAGAGATGTGAGTATCTAAACACTATTTGTGAGGTGCTAGTATATGACCTCCGTGCTTGTCTTTGTTCTTTAGTGGAATGATTATTTGTTGTAATTACTTTTATATTAGTGTTAAATGACCCCTAACTTCTATTTTGATTAGAATAAAAGCGCATTTGCTTGAGGACAAGCAAATCTCAAGTGTAAGGGTATATGATGAGGCGAAAAATGAACCACTTTTAGGGGGTCATTTAAGCCCGAAATTGAATTTATTTGATAAAATATTGCCCTAAATCGTTCCTTTTGTGATTTTAGGTACTTTTGGAGTAAATTCTGGAAAAGGAAGCAATTCGGACGTTTTTGGAGCATAAAAGTGAAGAAAACGGCAAAGACTTAATTTTCCATGCTGAGAACAGTACCTGACGGCGTCAAGAGGAAGATCATGACGGCGTCAAGAGTAAAAACCATGACGACCCAGTGAAAACCTGAAGGCGTCACAACAAGGGCGTCAAGAAAATTTTTGGTAACGGCCTGCATAAGGTGTATACATGACGGCGTCAGACCCAGATCTAGGCAGTCCGAGAAACTATTTGACGGTGAGATGACGGCATCAGACATTTGTTCTTGACGCTGTCACCTATCAAAATCTATATATAGTTTTCTATTTTTCATTCATAAGAGATGAACTTGTGTGTAGAATACTAGGGCCGAACTTTGTAAACCCTAGGTCGTATTTTACAGTGTTTTCAAGGGTTTTCACCCCTTGAATCCTTTCATGTTCAATTGAGATAAGTCTTCTTTCAATTCAATCAATATGTCTATGTGTTGTTTGAATATATCTTATGCTTGTCTTGATTTCAACATGCTAGGCTAGATCTATCTTGTGTTTGCTTAGATGTAATGAAACCTAGATGTTAATTATATGTTGATTACTTGTTTATGGTTGTAATGGATGAATGATTTCAATGTTAGGCTTAAGAAAACTGGCAGATCTCTATTGTGTAACATGCTTGAACGTCTTAGGAAACATGAACCGATGTGTACTAGGTTTTATTGGTTGTATTTAATGCATGAGCAAATTCTAGTGATCCCATGTTAGGAGCTTCTTAGCCGGCTCGACATAGGAGTGAAGTAGGCGCTCATAGGATTGGGGAAGTAAGTACGCCACCCCATGAATGGAATTAAGGAATACAATCCGTCATCCACGCAACTGTAACAAGTAATTAACATGCAAAAGATATCTAGGGAGTAGTGAAATCTAAGTAAACACAATTCTCTCACATATTGCTCACAACTGTAGTATGAATTAGTTTGTTTTTTCATTTTTAGTATTTCATTTTGATTGCATCTTTAGTATTTAGTTAGTTGACTAGCAACTAATTCCGCCCAACTCTTTCAAACCCGAGATTTTTACTTACTTTCATAAAAAATATAAAGATACAAAAAGAATCATCCCTCATCTCTAGACCTAGTCTTTAGGTTTTCTAATCCTAGCGACACTATTCCTAGCTGAACGATCAATACCCCGGTACTTGTCATTATACTATACTACATCGATCAGGTACACTGCCTGGTGGGGGTTGTAAGCTTCTCGAGATCCCTCGAGAGGTAAAGCCTGGTGCAATCCCTACGCATCAGTATTATAGAAACGAAAATATCTAAGTTTTGTAGGATAAATTGTTGTTGTTTTAGTCGATCTTGTAATGGCAAATTCAAAAACATGTTAAATATTCATGTTACTGGATCTTAAATGGGTTATTTTGACTAACAAAGTCAATGGAAACAAATGAACATCCACTGTTGATCTAAAATGGGTAAGTTTGACTAACAAAGTCAATAGATACTAATGACCTAAAATGGTGTTAATAAGGTATCCACAAATGACCCTTTTTGACTAATAAAAGTCAAATAACCTAAAATGGTGTAAACAATACTCATAGAGGAAACCAAAAATGACCTTTTCTGAATAATAGAGCCAAATTACCTAAAATGGTGTAAATAGCATGCATAGAGAAAACTACAAATGACCTTTTTTTACTAATAAAAGTCAAATGACCCACAATGGTGTTAATAAGGCATCCAAATATCAAAATTTGCATGACATTGAGGCTTCAATAAGCGTGGTTAATACAACATCAATCTTAAAATACCATAGTTACGCAGCATAGATAATATTGTAAAAGAAAATTGTATGTTTTACTAATACATAAAAACCATCAAGGTATACAGTGCCTAAGCTCATGACCCCGAAGCTCGACGTAATCGTATGAAATCAATCATAATAATGCCCCTTGCAAGTGTTTGCCAGACACTCGGAAGTAATCCGAATGATATGTGTCCGTTTGACAGGTTGGTGCGACCAACTCGGACGGGGTGTCAACCCAAATAGATCTATCAACAGCATTAGCGCTCACACGCATGTAATTAACGGTTCATGATAAAGGGGACTTCAGTGGTAGTAATAGGTAACTCAGGCAAAGTAACAGTTTTGTATTTATGTCCGCAAAAGCAAGAACTTGTATCCATAAGAAAGTAATCAAGGATGGAATAAGAAATTCATAAGGTATTCAAGAAATCAATCAAGTATTTCAACCATCCAGTAATGTTTGAGAAAGTAAATTGCGTTCAAGTAAAACAAGCATTGAATTTAAATAGTAATGAGCATGTATCTTCCCCCAAAACAGTTGCAAAACAAGTAAAAGTAGGGGTTATGATCTCACCTCAAGCAATAGGTAGTGCGTTACAAGTGTGCATGGAAAACGATGCGCGATACTCTAACCGCAACCTAAAGTGAATGGTATGATTTAGGTCATGAAATTATGTCGTGTATGCATTTTGTGAAAGTTATATCACCCGTACATGTTTGTATATTATATTTTTATAATTCCTTGGGCTTTTATTATTTTTATTATGTTGTTATGTCAATATTTATATTTTTGAATAATTGGTGAAAGGGATTAGAGTAGTTTTGAAGTTGTGGTTGAGGTGATTTAGGTGATGGAAAGTAGGAAAATATGATTTTGAGACATGTACACATAGAGCTGTTCGAAACAGCTTAAAACAGAAAAATGGGTTAAACTTTTATATGATTTGGCAAAAACAATAGAATATAGACTCTATAATGAAAACATGGCCGCTTGAATGGATTAAAACGGATTATTAACGAAGAAGATACCTTAATTTGAAGTTGATTGACAAAATGATTTTCTGAAACAATACTTGCTGTTGGAAGATTTTTAAATGGAAAAATCGAGTATTAAAAGTTAACTAGATTAGTCTAGACACTAAAAACATGTTAATATACTTGAACACGAACCCAGGGATATATAAAACTCAAGAAACGGAGCTACAACAAGAAAGATATGGCCTAAAGAACTTGCGACGACATATAACTTTTGACAGCTTATTATTTTTGCTATTAGAAAGCTGATGAAACATTTTAAAGTAAATTTTGGACACTTTAGAGTGGATTTTGACTAAAATGACGTAAACAAAAATGGTAGAACGTTATGTATACTTACTAGGCGCATTAGAGGTTTTCAAAAGTACTTATTAACAAGACGACCATAGTTTAATTACGAGATAAACTAGTCACGTTATATAAAACATATATTTGACTCTTAAACGAGCACATTAACGTAACTACGTTTTTAGCCATTAAACTTTTCTAACCGGTCTCTTTTAGTCACATCGAGACCGGTTTTGAGCTCCGAACCAATCTTTATTATAGAGTAAACAAGCAGGTTGTATTTGTTTGAGAGACCGGTGTATATCATGAAAACCGGTTTCTATTATATATATATATATATATATATATATATATATATATATATATAACAAAACAAACAAACTAGGCTGCTAGGGATCACTTATTAAACTTACTTATCGGGAATGTTTAGGATTGCTTATTGAAACTGCTTATCAAAGCAACATCAGTAAGCAATCCAAACAGTCCCTATAAGTAGTACATGATTAGCAATCCCAAACAGCCCTTTAAGCAATTAATTCCGTAATGAATCCGAAACAGGCATGTGAATCATGTATCTTGAGTAATATTAAAATCTACCCAAACAAAAACTATTGTTAATAAGTAGACATGTCAAACCAAATTTCCAGTTTTTAAGATAAGCACATGTTATCCTCGCTATTTTGTGAAGCTAGCGTCATTCACGTGAAATGGACTAGATTAGGTAGCTTTGCCCTCAGGGATTAGTATTGGTTAAATGGCAAAGTATTAATGTAATAAGCCTATAAAAACCCCTCATGACTCTCCATGAGGGGTGTGGGTGTGTAAGCATTTGTTAGTCTTTATATTATCTTTCTCTTTCACCTCACACTCTCTTTACTTTTTCTCCCTTAGGGTTTCACCATGTTAATCCTAAATCACCAACCTCAACCTTCCGAACCACATAAATCAACCATGTTTTCGGTCCTACAATGGGTATCAGAGCTATAGTGGTTATTTGTGTTGATTTTAGTGGGTTCGAATATTACTTTTTACGCTGTTTTACCTTACTTTTTGTGGATCTGAATTTTTTTTCTTATTTTTAAAGTGGAAACAGTTTTCTCTCGTATCCAAAGTGATCAAAAAGTCCTTTACTTTCACTAACAGTTTCATATATCTGTTTCATGTGGTCTTTTTAGTCTTAGTTATCAGGTTTATGTTAACTTTATTATTCTTGTGACTGTTTTGTACCAAAGCAGTGAGATTTGTGGTCAGAAAAGTGGTCAAAAAGTTGGTTGGAAAATGTGGCCGGAAAAAGAAGTTGGAAAATGGGTATGAAAATAGGCTTTTGTTGTGATATTGTCGGTTTGCGAGATTTTTCTTGCAAAACTATGTTGCGACAGCAACTCGCAAAACTCACTTGTGATAGGGCTTTGCTGTGATAGTAGGTGCGATGGTAGCTTGCGACATCAGTGGTGCGAAACTCTTGTTACCCACATTTTTCTGAAAGAAAAATCTGTCAAAATTGAGGCAGGAGTTGCGATAGGGCTTGACACACTTGCTGTAAGTTGGAAGAGAGTTGTGATACCATTTTTTACAAGGTCACCCACGTATAAATTTGTGTCGAAACTCTGCCCGATTCAACATTGACCAAACCATATGTCACTCTTTGTGGACCTCATTTTGCCATGATTAGTCCAAACGTTTTAATAGAAAAGAAAAGAAATCAATGAATATAAACATCACAGCCTGTCCAACTTACAAAACCAAAATACTAAATTAATCCTAATATAGACACAACCAAACTCCTCACCTCACTTCCGAAATCCAAACATCAAAGCTTTAATGAAATAAATATCGATATCAGATTATTTCAACCTTTATTGCCAATCTTTTATAAGATTTTTTTAGTTTCAAATTATTATCATCATAGATCAATTCGAAGCCTTCACTTCTTGTTAATATCCGAAGTGAAAGAAAGAGCTAAAACAACAAATGTTTCACTCTTTCTTCCTTTTGGTTAAACATAAAACGAAAAACACTACATAATAAAACCTACCCGAGACCTTTAGTTAAAGATCTTGAAGCTACAAATATCTTGTACTCTTCAACTGTGCTAAACAAAAGAATGAAGGGTGTTTATATGTTGTGTTCGTCTGTTATGATGATGGATTCAAGATGTGATAATTTAGTTGGGTGTTGATGTATCAAACTGGATCTAGATTTGAGATAAAGATCAGTTATATGAGAGATGAGATGAGAGAGGTGGATTACTAAGGGAGTGTGTTTTAGATTCGTGTTATCTTATGAGTGAAATTAGGGTTAACCGGTCATAATTGGACTATCAAAATGTTTATCTAAATATATTAGATACAACAAATTGATAATATTGGTAAAATGAGTGGTATTTTGGTTCTACAAATTTTCACGGGGATACTAATTTCACAGCTTGAATTATTATTCTTAACAAAATGACTACTGAGTTTTTGTACGATATTATTGATTTGAACTTCAAGTGACATTTGATGTGTGCACTTATTTATCTTTGAGATAAGTTGGTGGTTTCAAGATAACTTGTATGGGTGTTTATCTACTGTGCACCTCAAACTTAAAGGAGTTACGTTGTAGTGCTCAGTATATGTTCAAAGTCAAGGCTATCTTTCGTACAAGCATTAAGTCACAAAGTTGGGGTGTTTACTACTTTTTCAACTTGGTTTTATCGGGTTGTCTCCATCAGTGGTCATTACTATTAGCCGGTGGAATTTAAAAGGAAGCATTTTGGAAGTTTTTGGAGCGAAAAATTGAAGAAAATGACAAAGTCTCAAATTCATGCTGGAAATTGTACCTGACGGCGTCAGGATATGCATGCGACGCCGTCATCCTTTAACAAAGAGGTGGATAAATCAAGTTACACGTGACGCGCTAAAGAGGTTTTGGAAGAATTGTACATGACGGCGTCGCCAAGGCCATCAAGAGTAATTTGCATGTGACGACCAAGAACAAGTTTACACATGACGACGTCAGAAGTTGATCTAGGCAATACGATGATAATTATGGCGGCAAGTTGACGGTGTTAGACCTCACTCTTGACGCCGTCAGACCCATTATTCTATATATAGTTTTTGATTTTTCATTCATTGTGTGCAACTTTGAGAGGAGAAAAACCCTAGACGAATTTTACTGTATTTTTAAGGGTTTCAAACCCTTGTTTCATCCATACTTAATAGAAGATAAGTTTTCCAACAATCATTCAATATGTCTATGTGTTGTTTGATTATAACTTATGCTTGTCTTCACTTTAACATGTTAGGCTAGGTTTTCCTTGTGTTTGCTTAGATGTAATGAAACTTAGATATTGATTATTGGTTGGTTGTTTGTTTATAATTGTTATGGATGAATGATTTCGATGTTAGGCTTAAGAAAACTGGCAGACTTCCAATTGGTAACTTTCTTGAACGTCTTAAGAAACATGATCGGAGGTGTACTACGATAAATTGGTTATATTTAATGCATATGTAACTACTAATGAGGCCATGTTAGGAGCTATTAGTCGGCTCGACATACAAAGAGGTAGAAGCTTATAGAGTTAGGGAAGATCGTACACGGCCCTACGAATGGTATTAAGGAATATAACCCGTCATCCATGCAATTGTAACAAACTAATCAACCGGTAAAAGATAGCTAGGGAGTAGTGAAATCTAAGTAAACACATTTTCTCTTATTATTGTTTTCGCCACATTTACTTTAAGTTCATTTTATTTTATTTTGTTTGCATTTGTAGTTGCCCACTCCTTCAAAACTCGAGATTTTTACTTGCTTTCCATAAAATATAAAAATACAAAAAGAATCATCCCTCACCTCTGGACCTAGTTTAATTAAGTTTTAACCCTAGGGAACACTATTCTTTGAGTTGAACAATCAATCCCCCGGTACTTGCCACTATACTATACTACAACGGTCATGTACACTGCCTGGCGGGGGTTGCAAGCTTCTCAAGATCCCTTGAGAGGTAAAACCTTTTGCGAGGGCGCAAAACCACGCATCAGAGAGTAATAACCTAACTAGACCATTACAGTCGAAGTTCAGAGCTCCAAAGATCAGCGTCTTCAAAAGACAAATATCAAATGCCAAAGTATTTGGAAGAATCAAACTTCAAGGTTGACGCATAAGGAGTTCAGAGCTAGAAAAAGATCAGAGTCGTCAGACTCCAAAGATCAAATGCCGAGATCGTCGGAAGAGAGAACTTCAATTCATCCTCAGTATCTAAACTACAGAGACTCTGCACTTCAACAACATCAACATTGTTTATTATTATTATTATTATAATTTACTTTGTTTATGTATTTATAGGTCTCATTGTAACCATTCACGTGTGACGCCATCTTAGAGGGAGATTGTTAGCCTCACTATTTTGTGAAGCTGGCTTCATTCACGTGAAATGGACTAGATACGTAGATAGCTTTGCCCTCAGGGATTAGTATTGGTTAAGTGGCAAAGTATTGATGTAATGAGCCTATAAATAACGCTCATGACTCTCCATGAGGGGTGTGGGTGTGTAAGCATTTGGTTAGTCTTTATATTATATTTCTCCTCATCTCACCCTCTCTTTACTTTCTCTCTCTTAGGGTTTCACCATGTTTATCCTAAATCATCAACCTCAACCTCCCGAACCAAATAAATCAACCATGTTTTCGGTCCTACAAGGCATGAACCTGGGTACTTCCATCATGTCTTGCTTGAGAAACTACTAGCTGACTTGGTCCCTGCATTAACTTCACTTGCTTCTATATCTGGCATACCTTCAGATCTCCCATCCCTCTTCCATTTACCAGTTTCCAGCTTGTTTCTTGGACTCGTGCAAGCTGTCTGATTATGCCCATTTTCCCTGCATTTCCCACAACTAAAAATCTTACCCTACCCTGAAAACTTCTCATTCTTAACCATTATCTTCAAAGCATTTTCAGCCCTCTTATCTTCATTCACTCCTCATCTTACTTGGTCTTCAAATTGGCACATGGTGGTGTGGAGGTAACAATATACAAGGGATCCTGCACTTTGGCCAAAAGGTACTACCACTAACAAGTTCAACCTTATAAGTTTACATTTTCCTCTAAGTCTGTGACCAATAAACTTAATACACCCAAACCTTTGGTATCCCTACCTCTTAACCATTAGCACCTTTGTTAAAAATTGTGGTAACAACATGCTTACCTGGAATGCCATCTTGTTTCCATTTCCTGCAAGTACATGTCCTAAGCCTCATGTTCACCACACATTTATCTATCCATGGCCCCTTACACCGGTAAATATTGTCATCATTCCAAATAATTGAATAATCGTTCGCTTCTTCCATAATAACCTTAAAAATTGTTGTTGCGGTAAGTGTTATAGGACCTGAGATTTATCTATGACCTCTTGTACATTAACTACCATCTTCACTAGATAATCCCTAACATATTCTAAGCATCCAATGATAGGTGGATCTCTACCATATAGCAACTTACTATATAAGGATTCACATAGGTAGTTAAGAAGAATGTCACACCTTGCTCTACATGTTCAGTACATAACAAATTAGGATAATAATATGTTTACAATTTACAATCATATAAATCCAATGTTTAAAAATTATACCTGAGAAATGAGACTTGACCAAGAGGCTGGTAGTATCTTTTGTAACCATTCATAAGCTTTGGGATTGAATTCTTTGATTTCCTTTATTCCTTGTATAAACTGTGAGATTGTGGTTGACGTTTGACACCTTATTTTTTAAAGCATGTTGTCAAATGTGGTATGGACATCTTCTATCAACTCATCTTAACTCACTTTACTTTGACTTAGTTTTTGTTTAACAATGGGAAAATGACAGGAAAAGGCATCATGCTTGCCACTTTTTATCATTGTATGTAGCATCATTTTTTTTTTTTTTTGAATTTCGCACTAACCTTTTTAAATCGTGTCATTGTATGTACCTTGCGACTTTTTCAGCCGTGAAATGACCATTTTACCCCTAAAAATTTTGAAAAAAGTATGGGTAAAATGGTCACAAAGTACACACAATAGCACGATTTAAAAAGGTGGGTATATACAATGACACGATTCAAAAAGGCTAGTGCTACATACAATGACAAAAAGTGGCAAATATGATACATTTTCCTGCCATTTTCCCTTTAACAATCTCACTGTCATATTCTAGTTCAAAATCAATTTCTTCCAAAATATTTTTTAAACTAAATGCATAAAAAGTTTTCTTTGTTATTTTTTCCTTAATGGTTTCAAAAGAACATTGTGGTACCTCAATGTCAAGATTTGGAAGTCCAACATTGTTATCTGTAATACCAAGCAACTTATTACCATCAGTCCATGCAAGGAATTTACAAACACATAAGTAGCCTTTACTTGAAGATACAACAATGGTTGGATCCTTTCCAACCTCATTGGAACCATCCCACTCTTTTAAACAACACATTGCGTGTGTTCTGTTGTGCTGTTTTGTTAACCACAATATCTTCTATAACTTATTCAATGACAACACCTTTTGGTTGGTTCCTAACTTCCATAAAGTGTTTTTCAACTAATGACACCCCTGATTCTACGTAGAGGAACTAAACCATCATCCATTGAGTACCCAGGTTTCTTAGAGTGGTAGAACAATATCCTACCTTGATTAAAACCAAGTTCTTTAAACTTCCTATCCAACTCACGAACTGAAAATTGATTAAAGTCAACCAAGTCAGCATCAATAGTGGCATACCTATAACGTCTTTTTGGTAGGTAGCTAAACACTCCTTTGTGATGGATTTTCAAAGTAAATAAGTTTTCATACGAATATGAGATCAAAGGGTTATATCAACCCAAAACAAATTAACTAATATAATCTTACAAACACATAAATTATGGAATACAAATTTAGGTATACACAAGGTCGTTTATACACATACTAAAATAAGCTTTAAAGAAAGCGAAAAAAATATTTACCATAAATGAGACAAAGATCGTGAGTTTGGGGACTCTTGATACGAATCTTGCATATGTGCCTTTAACCATTGAAGATGAAACGTTATTATACTTTTTGATTTTTAAGTTAAAAGATTATGAGTGAAGAGGACATAGGAAAATAGTGATTAAGATTATTAAAAAAAAAGGTTCTTAGGATAGTTAAGATAGTTGGTGAGTGATCTTGGAGAGAAAGGTGTAAAGACGATATTACCCTCGCGTGAAACGCATGTGTTGAACGATAACGGCAATAATTGACGATCGTTAGCGAAAAAGAAATAGGGTGTTACAAACTTAATTAAAACAATAAGGCTTGTGGGCAAGGAGGTTAAAGCTTCACCAAAAGGACCCACATCACGCGCTGTATCTCTTGCCCCACATCCCATGTTCACGCATGAGACACACATCCCAAAAATGAAATTGATGGTCTGACCACAAAACGTTAACCAAGGAAATCGGGCCCCACTTTCATTTATAAACGTTACCCTTTCATCACTTCACTTCCACCTCCAAAACCCAAACTCATTCCATCTCCATTTTTTTTCCTTCCAAAAAAATTTATAAAAAATGACCATAAAATTATCTCCCTTTATTATCATCTCTCCATTTTCTTGAACCTGGTGGCCAGTGGTGGCTGTCTCAATGGTTGTGGTTTGTGGGTGTTGTTTGGATTCACGTAAAATCCAGTTTTAACAGAAGGGTTGTCATCAAAATTGGATTCACGTAAATCTTGAAAAAATGGGGTTTAGTTTAATTGGTTCAGTACTTTTTTTAGCTTTGTTCTTCAGGTCAAACCATGGTCAACAGAATATGGGTTATGTTTATAATCTTTGTCCACCTGTTTGTTAATTGGTTCAGTTTTTAGATCTAAGTAATAATCAGATTACCAGTTTGCCTAATAATTGTTGGAGTTTGAATTCGCTTAAAAGTCTTAATGTTTCGAACAATAAGATTAGTATGAGTTTGCCTGGTAATGTTGGTAACTTTGGTTCATTAAAAAAAAAAAAAAAAAAAAAAAAAAAAAAAAGGTGAAGTGGGTTCCTTGCCCTCTAAAAAGTGAAAAGTGATGAAGGGTGACGTGGCGCTAATGTGTATGGTGAAAGAGTAGTCACCTTGACTACTAGCCTAAGGCATCCAATGTAATTAATTATTGGGGTTGCCAGAAAGTGCAAAAACTAAAACTATACGGACAAAATTTGTAATTTTCTCACGAAATAAATTGCCTAATTTCGTTGTCAATAACAAGAGCGCTGATTATTCAAACCCAATCAAAGATTACCATGACATGAAGCTTTGAGCGAACACTGGGAAAGAATATCTTCATTTCGAATGACTTTATTTCTTTGTTAGTGTAATTTTTAGATTTGTAAATATTATTTTTAGGCTCTGTCTAGTATGTTAATTCACCTTATTAATTGTCAAATTTAAATACCTGATTATATTAGCTTAAAGTTTTGTCATAAAGCATATTATTAAAATCATGAACAAATTTTAACAATGTTACCAAATTGATTGTGTCCCAATGGTATCTTTTATTGTGTGACAAGCTCCCCAACTAAAACGATTGTAGGTTTAAGTTTTGCTTAAGACATGTGAGATAATTTGTAATTGTGTATTGCCAGATAGTTAATTGCTGTTTTAAAAATAAAAATAAAAAATAAAAAATAAAAAATTGTTACTTTTAATGAGAAAGAAAGTTGATTTACATGTATTTGTTGTAAATTTGTAAAGCGTTTAATTTAGTAAGTTTCAAGTTTGTTTACTGCACAAAACAACACGAATATATAAAAAGGTGGTCATTGAGTGAAAAAAAATGAGCAAATGATGAGTTAATTAAATGGCAGTGAGGAAGTGATAATTGAGTTTTCAAATGTCAAATTGGTTAGTTGTTTTTATTTACGTTTTTATTTACGTTTTTTATTTGTTGGATTTAAGAAAGAAAGGTTATCATGTATGACACGAAAATTATTTCAGCATCTAAGAGCGGACGTGAAATTTCTATTTTACCATATAACATTTTTTTAAAGTGCTATGGTGTGTTTAGCACATAGCGTTTAAAAGCAGTGAGCATTTAGTGTATTTGATTTTAGCGACCGTTTGGTAAACATTAAATAACTTTATATATTTTTTTGAAATGCTTGTTTTCCAGCACTTTATAAAGTAGGTCGTGTTTGTTGCGTAGTGTTTAGAGCATTTATGACTGGTGAGCGTTGAACGCTTTGATTTTTAATGCTCATTCGTCAAATAACAAGTAATTTTTTTTTTCTTTTTCCGGAATGCTCATTTTACAACGCTCTATGAAATAGCATTTAAGAGTTATTTTACTAATTATGATCACACCAAATGTTTATATATATAAAACAACTTTAGAAAGAAAAAAAGAAACTAATACTCACAGCTACGGGGCCCGGTTTTGGGCAACGGCAGTACGGGCAGCGGCCCAGGGCCCAACATTTTTGGGGGCGCCAATATTTACAAAAGTCCAATGTACATGTGTGTATTTAAGGCCTGTTTTAAAGCCCAACATTTTAGTTTCATATTAACATGCAGCGCATTTATCGACGACGGTTGCTGGTTAGTATCAAAATATTCTCAATAAGTCCAACAAAAGAAAAATTAGTATTTCATTAACAGCTTTTTGTTAGATTGCTATAGGTTTTTCACTTTTTTTTTATACATTCTTAAATATTTTTAACAACTTTTGGCAGAATTATTAGAGCTTTTTTCATAGATATCGAAACAAAAATTGTTTATTTGGAGTATTTTTTGTTAGTCGTATAAGAGTCCATGTAGTATTTGTGTGGGCTAAGGTCCGAGTCTAGAACATTCTTGTATTGGGTATTTATATACCTCGTTTCATGGTTAATGAGAGATACGATTCATTCAATAAACCTACATGGTATCGGAGCGGGTCTGATCCTCAGACCTAGGTGGCTATGTTGAGCCGCCTCCCCAAGGCCACCCGTCAAACCCTAATTATACAAAAATCCAAGCCGTCAAGATTCAGGACAATTTCCTTCCGCTTACTCAATTGTCAAAGTGATTCATGTTTAATTGTTTTTCACAAGAATTTATATTCACTTTTGATCTCGTGGGGTTCTTGTTTATTAGAGAAGATATTACAGGGGTAGTTCTGTTTATGGGACAGGTTGTTGACCCTCGTGTTGCTTGATCAGAAGAATAACAAAAGGGTATTCCCCTTTGTTTCATCATCAGTACCGGACGAACAAGAAAAAAAAAAAAAGTATTCTTTTTGGAGGCTTATTTGGTTACTGCCCTTGTTCGACGCACAAGAGAGGAAAAAAAAAAAAAAAAAAAAAAAAAAACCCTCGAGTTTTAACTTTTATTGCTTTTAATTAATATATCAAGTTGAATCTTTGTTAAATTCTTATTATGTTAGTTGGGAAAAAAAATGTTTTATTGTTAAATTCTCCAAGTCGTTGTGACTCCTCTTTATTTATTTATAAACAGGGTGATGATACTTCTTTTTTGTTACTCTATGTGGATGATATTGTGCTCACTGCTTCGTCTGATGGTTTATTACAACAGATCATTGCTTCTTTGCATAAGGAGTTTGCTATGACAGATTTGGGTGCTCTTAATTATTTCTTGGGTGTTGCAGTTACGCGTGACTCTTCAAGAATGTTTTTATCACAACATAAGTATGCTATGGAGATATTGGAGCGTGCACATATGGTTGGTTGTAACCCTTCTCGGACTCCTGTTGACACAGAGTCAAAGTTGGGTGATGATGGTGATCCGGTTTCTGATCCTAAGTTATATCGGAGTCTTGCTGGTTCTCTGCAGTATCTTACCTTTACTAGACCTGATATTTCCTATGCAGTACAACAGGTGTGTCTTTTCATGCATGATTCTCGGGAGCCTCACTTCTCGGCTCTTAAGCGGATATTGCGGTATGTTCGGGGTACATTAGACTATGGTTTACAGTTGTTTTCTGCATCTACTTCTTCATTGGTTGCTTATTCTGATGATGATTGGGCTGGATGCCCTACTACTCGACGATCAACTTTCGGCTATTGTGTTTTTCTGGGCAATAATCTTCTCTCCTGGTCCTCTAAGCGTCAACCAACGCTTTCTCGGTCCAGTGCTGAGGTAGAGTATCGTGGTGTTGCCAATGCTGTTGCTGAGACTTGTTGGTTGCGGAATCTTTTACGTAAGTTACACACACCTTTGTCTTCTGCTACGCTGGTCTACTGTGATAATGTTAGTGCTGTTTACTTATCTTCTAATCCGGTTCAGCATCAACGTACGAAGCATATAGAGATTGATATTCATTTTGTACGGGATTTGGTTGCTGCTGGTCAAGTTCGAGTGCTTCATGTCCCGTCCCGTTATCAGTATGCAGATATTTTTACCAAGGGGTTACCTTATGCTTTGTTTCAGGAATTTAGATCCAGTTTGAGTGTCCGGTGTCCTCCCGCTCCAACTGCGGGGGAGTGTTAGTCGTATAAGAGTCCATGTAGTATTCGTGTGGGCTAAGGCCCGAGTCTAGAACATTCTTGTATTGGGTATTTATATACCTCGTTTCATGGTTAATGAGAGATACGATTCATTCAATAAACCTACATTTTTAAGTATTGCTCAGTACACACGAAATCTATGAGACGGCCCTGAGAGCTACTGCTTACAACTAATAACTAATATTACTCCTCACTAGTGTGTGGGTGGGGGGTAGGGATGGGGATGGGGATGGGGATGGGGGGAGGGATCTAGCAACAATGAATTTTCCGAAACTTAAAGAAACTATTTAATTTAAAATAAAATTCGAATGAAGCAATCATTTATGTGATTATGCATATCTCGTTTATAATTTTCTTATAAAAGGGTGGCTGAATGAGGAATCTCTTTAGTACTTTCACCTTTACGTATCATGGTTGAGAAATTAAAAGATTTCAAAAGACAAGTGTCTTTCTTTATACCTTTATATAACTTGCAAACAAAATTGTCATTTTCTCATGATATGAAGCAGTCTTAGAGGCAAAGTTTCCATTTCTCGTAAGATATATATTGAGGAAAATTGCTTTCACTTTGTTTACAACAATTTTTCATTACTTGTTCCTGCTATCAAATTCTTGTCTTACCATTGTTATTAGGGTGTAGGGAGTAATAGTGTCAAGACCCACGAGAATGCAACATCAGTAGAACACCGCTCCAGTGTTCCTGATGATGTTGTATTCTCATGACTATTCTCGTAGGTCTTGGCACTACCCCTCCCAACATCCTAATAAAAGGGTAGCACTAGAATTTAATAGCACCAAAATTTCGCCTTCTCCGTTGACAAGAACATGAGAGAGTGTGTATAAGTTTTGGTTCCATTGAAAAGGAAATTAAAAAGGCTTAATTTGAGATATTGATTCATAAGTTTTGATTTGAATAACTATTATACATCAATTAATAGTGAATCAAATCTATAAATAATAAATTTGATTAACAAATATTTGTAAAAATCAAGATATGTTAATGATTTATTAAATTTATATAGATGATTCACAATTGTATTTATATCGCAAAAATCGTAAAATTTTTAACATTGATTCAATTTTTTACACATTTTGGAATAGAAGCATATTAAAATGAGTTATACACTTGAAATTTTTTGAATCAAAGTTACAAATTTATCGTTTTTAAACATCCTTCTCAATATGTGAACACGAATGAAGAATGGTCGCGCTATTATTAAAATTATTATTATTATCACGTTAAATCATATTACTCACGTAACCAAAATAAAACCGAAACTTTCTTAAAAGATTATAAGTAAAAACGTCATCTACATATCTGAAACTCAAAAATATAAATCGCACACATGCTTTGTTATTGTTATACACTAGCAAATAAACAAAAAAAGTATGTTGATTTACATAATTTCTTTAACAAATACAAAAAAGCTAGAATGTGTTACAAATTAGTGAAAGTTGATATGAACCTAAAGCCATCAACTAAAAAAGATAAACATTATTTTCTCTATTATGGCTCTTCCTTTTCAACAAGCCTTCCATTATGACTCTTTTGTTGTAATCCACCGGCGACCCTTTTTCCGGCGACTTTACCACTATACTTTCCAATCTCCGACCATCATTGCCATCATTTTTCCGGTGAGGATAAATAGAGTAAACCAATATCAATGTGCATAGAATCCCAAGAAACTTTCCCAAAAATATTGTGAAAAATAAACTAGTGACCAAAATATACAACCCTGACTTTGACTCATGACCACCGTTGACTTTTTCCATACAAACACTTTTCTCACCGGGAAAAGCTACCGGGATATTCATATCAGAAACTGGAATAACGGGTTTCTTACACTTTTTAATACCTTTCTCAACTGGGTTTTCGTGTTTGTTTTCGGGTATTTCACTGGATAAAGAGTTAGTATTTGACTTAACCGAAAGTTGACGGGTATATTTCTCAGGAGCAACCCTTTTCCCGCGGCCGGAAGTCTTTCTTGCCACCTTAGTATACGATGATCTGACAGTTGGTGGTAGTTTTACGTAATCTCCATCGTCAGTTTCCATCACTGGTGGTCTCATACATAAGAAAAACTTTGCTTTCATAGTTTTAACGTTGAGAAAAACTAGCAAGAAGCTAGCTAGGAGATACAAACACGAAACAACAGCAAAGAAACGCTCCTTAAAAGAAGCGTAAAGAGACACCCGAACACAACCACATACACGATTTGATCTTATAGAAACAAGAACATTAAGAGCTTTGGTGATCTTATGTAGGTGTTTGTTTTTTTAGGTATGGTGGCTGCCGGAGATTTGTTAGTTTCTGGTGGGCTAATAATGAGGGGGAGTTAAAAATGAGGCAGACAAGTGGAGTATTAAATGGTTTCATTTTTTGGACACGACTTGTTAAACTTTAGAAACTCAGTCCACTCGTGTTCTACATGACTATATGAAATGATATAATATGTTATATGCTAAGTTACAAAAATACTCCCTTAACATTTAGTTAATTCCAAGATTCTTGCCGGTTAGGTGATAACAATGAATTATTTTGATTTGTTTGTTTTTGAAGTGGATTAGCTTAGTTAATGTTATACGGAGTAATAATGTACATGGTGGGGTGAGAATAGATATGATTTTATTACTTTACTGTGAGACCGTCTGAGCATAATATTTTGTGACTAATATTATTAAGTTATTACTACGTATGTTGTTTGTTGTTGTTTGAGAAGTGAGACTTAACGGTGTTTATAACGTTAAGGAGATCAAACAAAAATTTCAGCATGCTAATCTTAATACTCGTGTATTGATTTGATACGGAGTTTAGATAATTGAAAGATACATATTCATTGCAAGTCACTCGATTGGTCATTGAGAAATTGGTTAACTAATTAATAGTTGTTTCATACTCATACGTGATAAAAATGGATAAGTGATATACTGTTTATAGATATGTTTACTTTCTAGTACGTGTTACTTGAATTCATAGAAGTGTGAAAGAATGACAACTTACGTCCAACTGTATGTATACCCTATTCCTAGAAACTGTGGGTAGTGGGTACGACATGTTAATCGTATCAGGGCCGTCCCATTGATTTGAGGGGCCCGGTGCGAAATCATAAATGAGGCCCCAATAAATCACGAAGTTTAACTATTATGAAAAAATAAAAAGTTCTTTGATATTATGCAAAACATTAACAAAAGTCTATAAAAAAAGATGCAACATACTTAGTTCTTGAAGAGTGCCGTTCTTTTAGCGTTTTTCGTAGCAAAGTTGTCGATCAACATTTAATAATTAACACTTTCTAATATATCATTCTCAATAGCTATCAATGCCAATCCATTAAGTCTCTCTTGTGACATTGTAGACCTCAAGTAAGACTTTAACAATTTTAATTTTGAGAAACTTCTTTCTGCAGACGCCACAGTGACCGGAATAGTCAATAATACTCTATACGCGATTATTGTATTAGGAAAACAATCTACCTCCTTCAGATATCTTAGAACTTCAGTTGGCCCCATACTGTTAGGCAAAAATTCTTTAACAACCTTAACACCAGGTATAGCTCATTTGTGTCGATATCAGATTTATCGTTATTCTTCAATGCAACTTCAAGACAACTACAACAAGACTTAAGACTATCGTCATCATAGGACTTCAACTTGTCCGAAGTAAACAAGAAACCGAAGATGTTCTCATATTCTTGGTATTGTTCGAACCTTGTTGTAAGTGAAGCAATTGTTTGATCAACAATATACAAGAAATAGTTTACAATGTATAAGATGTTCTCATATTTTTTATGTGGACATTGTTGGACTTGGCCTATATTTAATTCAGTTCTTTCAACTTTTTTTTTAGGCCCAAAGTTTGTATTCTATTTTTTGTATTTGGCCCGGATTAACTTTGATAATATTTAACAAATAACTAAAAATTCAAAACGTTTATATATAAAACTATAAATATTAATAGAAGTATACTAAATCGGGGGCCCCTAAAAAGGGGGGCCCGGTGCGATTGCACCACTTACACACCCTAATCGCCGCCACTGCATCGTATACATATGCACATATATTGTCAATAGGATAAGCACTGCGTTTTGGTTGTAGAAAGACCTACCAGGCTACCAATATACAAGTATTTAACATTTTGTTACACAACTTTTACAATTTATTTTCTATTTCTTTATAGAAAGTTGTTATTCAAAATATCTACACAGCGCTCGCATGCAAATGCACAAAAGATGCTCGTGAAATTTGGGTCAATGGTCTACCCTCTCATAACTGGTTTTCTCAATTGACATGCAATGATATAAATTTGTACCTTATCCTATATAACTTTCACATGATACTAGTTACGTATTCTTGAGAATAATGCTAGGGGTAGGATAACCACACCCTCCCTAGAGAGGGTGTGTTGACTTTGACCAGCTGCCGCCGCTTGTACTGTCTGTATTAAAACTTGTACATTTTGATTAAAGTAGGTGGACCCTCCCTGGTAGAGAGGGTTAGTATAACACAACCCTAATGCTAATGTTGATCATAATTTTCTGTGGTCATTCTTGTCACATCAGCGTCAGTTTAGATTTTTCTTTCTAAGATTACACATCAACTAAAACTAAAAACGGTACTTAAAAAAATGAAATTAAAAATTCGGTTGGATAACCATAAAATTGATTTGGTTAGGGAGACTCGGTTGCTTGTGGTTGAGCTAGTGGAAGGGATTGATTACGTGTTCAATTGGTTGAGGGAACTCATCCCATTAGCTTTAGTCTTGGGGTGCGTTTGGTTCGAGTATATTGGAGGCATTTCATGGCATTTGCATTTTAATTTCTTCAAATATTGTGTTTGGTAAATTAAATGAAGGAATTTAAAATTTCATGAGTTGCCAAAATGTAGAGAATTAGAATGCCTCCAAAAATTGAAGAATTTTAATTTATTTGAATTTTTTTTATAAACTTTTTTTTGGTTGTTTTTGTTGTATTTTTTTTTTTATATAAACTATTTTATAATAACTTATTTTTTATAACTTTTTTATAAACCTTTTTTTTTAACTTTTTTTTAATAACTGATTTTTTTATAAACTTTTTTATAACTTATTTTTATATTTTTTTTACAATTACATATTTTAAAATTCTCAAGAATTTCTGTTAACAAAATATGCGAAAGTATTTTAAATTTCGAAATATTAAATTTTCAAAAAATTAAATTTCTTGAATGTTAAAATTTCAGAATTTTAAATTTACGAACTAAACGGCACCTTAGGGAAAAGGACTTCACCTACTTGTATGCAATATGGCATCTTGCAAGACTCTTTATATACGAAGTTCCATTATTTAAAAAAAAAAATAAATAATAATAATAATAATAATAATAATAATAATAATAATAATAATAATAATAATACAAGGAAAGAATGGAAAGTTATTTTACATATTAAGGGTGCGCTTAGTTTAAAATAGGAAATAAGAAAGGAAAAGACAAATGGAATGCTAAGAAAAAGGAAGGGAAAGAAAAACATTCTTCTCAATTTATTGGGTAATGGCTCATTACCAACTATCGGGTAATGAGTAATTGCATTAAAGCCAACCAAGTACCATGTTTCTTTTACTTTCTCATTGATTAGGCCTTATACCCCTCAACCAAGCACCCCCTAAACTTTTCTTACATACCAAGGGATTCATCCTCACCCTTTATTAAAAAAAAAAAAAAAAAAAAAAAAAAAAAAAAAAAAAAAAAAAAAAAAAATTTAAATTGAAAACATTTTAATATTTTAAATATTTTTTATAATTTAAATATCGCTTAAACCGTTAATCGTTAAATGAAAATAATTACACAATCGCGACGAGCAATTAATTATATTTCTATACACGGACACTTTGATATACTTTCGACAATTTTTTTAACGTTTTTCTCGTTTTTTTGTTTTTTTATAACCGAAATTTGCATGAAAAAAAATCACATATGATATGTAATGTCATATGTGATATTAGTGTTAAATCACATATAATATTAGTGTTAAATCACATATGACATTACATATCATATGTGACTTAACACTAATATCATATGTGATATTATTATAATATTCCAATTAGTGTTTAATCACATGCGATTTTTTCATTCAAATTTTACTAATGAAAAACGTAATAATAATAATAATAATAATAATAATAATAATAATAATAATAATAATAATAAAGTGAAAAAGACGAAAAAAAATAATTTTGTCGAAAGTATATCAAAGGGCCTATTTATAGAAAGATAATTAAATGCTCGTCGTAACGGTATATTTTTTCGCTTAACGATTAACGGTTTGAAATATATTAATATTAAAAAATATATAAAATAAAAAAAATAAAAGTTAGTTTTTTAAATTGTTGAGATTAATCTCATCAATTAGATTAAATAAATATAGAGGGTAGAGATTGATCCCTTGGTATGTAAAAAAAATTTGATATATAAATGATCTTTTATACTCTATATATTGTTTTAGTTAGAAACTTTTTTTTTTTTTTTTTTTTTTTTTTAAATTAGGAAAAATTACAATGTTAGTCTTTGAGTTGTACAAAGTCTTGTGTTAGGCCTTACTTTTGAGAAATTACGCCATTAGTCCCCAATATCTCCACTTTGATATGTGACTAGTCCAAATCACTGAAAACCATTAATTGACTCGTTCAGTATGAGGTCATTTTACACATTTTGCTATTTGTCCATCGATCCAAACACCCTTAAACCACCTATGCACGACACACATTCATGCACACACTTGTTCGATATCCCAATCACCACACCTTACCTTCACCGTTGTCTCCCACTCCCATCACCAACAGCACTCATCCACCACACCATCATATTTAACCCTAACTCGAACCCATTTCTTCCATAAAAATAAACCCTCAATTTCTTTCATTAAACAGAAATCAATCACTTATCAAACGTCATTGTAATGAACATAAATCGTAATGATAAACCCATTAAAACTTATATCTAAGACGGTTATAGTTGAAGATGGTGGCTTTAGTTGTTCAACAAAGGCGATGGGAACTTAGATGCGTGTTTGTTTGAGACGAAAGTGGAGACATATTTTTATTTAGGATATATAAGTGAAGAGTAATGATTTACACACTCTCAAAATTTATTGACAAAATCCATTTAATGTATTAGACAGTTGTACTTTATGTA
The DNA here is from genome assembly GCA_030686995.1 of Artemisia argyi. Lineage (NCBI taxonomy): Eukaryota > Viridiplantae > Streptophyta > Magnoliopsida > Asterales > Asteraceae > Artemisia > Artemisia argyi. The sequence continues at coordinate 158,243,438 of CM060697.1, read as the reverse complement.
AAATCTGCTTTAACTGCTTGTACAATTGAGTGTGCAAATAAATTTTGGGTGTGTGTCAATCACTTCCCATAAGTGAAAGAGGTGGGTTTTTAGTTTGCGTATTTATAGGTTGTGTCTAGGTTAATGGAGGTTGTGGGGGAGTTAAGACCAATGCTAATGGGCTTTGGTTTCACCAAGCAACCCCAAAAGCAACGCGTCACTTTCACTAGCACACCCCAATAGCAACGCGTTGCCTTCCAACCTTTTGCAAAATTCGGTTGCCTCACCAACCGAAACTTTGAATGATCAATGCTTTAATTTGGGGAGTAAAATTTTCAAATGGGGAGTACAAAGCATGCAAAAAATTGGGGTTATTTTTGTGGTCACCACTAGCTAATTGTGGTTAGGGTGGAGTTGTGGAGAGAGAAAGCTGAGGTGACGCTGACGTGACGGGGTTGCTTTTGTGCAAGTGGTGTTGCTATTTGCATTAGTCTAAGACTTAAGAGGTTGTGTTTAGGTATTAGACGCGTGATTGGATGTGCATAAATGAATAAGACAAAATATTATTTATTTGTTTATTATTTCTTTTTTAAACAATCGTTAGTAAATTGGTCTATTGATGTATCAAAATGAAGATATTGGGGACTAATGCCGTAATTTCTTAAAAGTATGGACTAGAAACAAGATTTTGCACAAGTTTAGTGACTAAAGACGCAATTTTTCATTAAAAGTTTTTAAGAGCACAACGGAATTTTTTTTATTTTGTTTTTTTGAATTTGGTTCACATGATTTTGAGTGTTTGTATAAAGTATAAACTAAACTAAAGAAATCTTTACTATTTATTCATTCTCATTGATTAATCCAAATTCTTATCTTTGACATCTAATTTCCTACCTTTTAGCTTTAAAAGCACGACAGATAGTTGCAAAGGTGTTGATGTAAACTTTAAAAGCCCTCAAGTTGCTCGGGAAAAAGGGTTTATCCTCACATAGACGGCTCATGTGTTATAGTTTTGTGTTTAACATATCAATCCATTTAAAGGGAAAAAAAATGTTGGGTTTTTTAACCAAGTCATGCCAAAACAATTGTAGTTATATATATAAGAATCATTTATTACTTTATTTTTATTTATTTATTATTATATTTTTAATAACGGCAACTATTTATCTCACACAATATACATTATAATTTATCTTACACGTCCTAAGCAGACTTGAACCAGCAATGAGAGGTCTAGTGGGTGCTAAGCCTCCCCCAACTAGCCTAATAAGTCCACTATTATATAGCCCAAAAGCCAAATATTTTAAGAATAGGAACAATCGGCACCTACCAATATTACCGATTCAATATTGCATTTTCTTGGATAAAAACATTGTAACTGCTGAAATCAAGAGTCAATAGGAAGAGGAGTGTAACAAGTAAATAAATCGATAAAAAAGATTTTTTTTTTCCTGATAAGGTATTGAATGCTTTTATTGATTTATTCTTTAATTAATGATCACAATTACTTATTCACTTCTTATTTATCATTAACATAAAGTTTGTGTTTTATTATCTTGAATATATATATATTTTTTTGCAGGTTAGTTCATGAGACAAAGGATTTAAAGATGGTGATACGACATTGAGGAAAACTTATTCAGCTATAGACTTTATTGGGTCAAATGCTCTCCTTGATGTTTTAGGTACTGTTACATCTATAGCCTTTACATATGACACTTGTTTAGCTATCAAAAATCAAAAATTAACTACCGAAAGGGTACTATATTTTTTTAGTCAGTAGTAAGGAGGCCAATTGCTAATCGCTAAGTTGCTAACGGTCATTGAAATTCTTACTTACCAAGGCTTTGTATTAGTGTAAAACACATGCTTCTTCAATTTATTAGACATTTGGCTCTTTGTTTACTTTTCTAGATTTTATGTTTTGATTTATATCATTATCATTCTAAAGTTTTATATCACCCCTCCTTTAACTTGGAATCCTGGCTCCGCCCCTGTCTCGCACAACATGTGTATCATTGGGACACAAGCCCTTTAATAATTTAGGGTAAATTGCAAAAATGGTCCCTAAAGTAGCTCAAATGCGCAAGGAATACACCGAGACAAATTTTGTTGCAAAAACGACTTTAATATTTCCTTTTTCGCAAAACAATCACTATGAGCCAACTTTCGTTAGTTCTCTCGTTAAGCAATGTCAAACACAGTGAAATGACTAATATACCCTCGTCTTCTTCCCATTTGAATTTCTTTTGAATTTGCAATTATTTTTAATCTCAAATGAAGAACATCAAAAAAAAAAAAAAAAAAAAAAAAAAAAAAAAAAAAAAAAAAAAAAAAAAAAATCTCATCATATCAACATAAAATTGTAATCGTAAGAAATACATCATCTAATTAATCTACGTTAACATGTTAAAATAATTTCTTTCATAAGACCGATTAATGAAGAACCAAAATCCAATCAACACAATTATACATGTTGCAATGTCCAGTGGATTAACTGTTAGTTTGACGGATGATACATTAATATATCATGACCGGACTCGAACTCGAGACTTCGGGATTGCACACTTTACGTATGAGTTTCAATTAATTAATAATTATTGTTTTAGTGACGAATAATTATTAAATTCGCGAAATGAGCATTTAACGGTGCCTAACGACCGTTGGACGAAACATGAAGGACTTGATTTGAAAAGAGTGAAAGTCCGGTTTGGGTTGGGCTTTGTGACCCATGGCCGGCCACCCTCTCCTTAGGGTTAGGGGTTGGCTTTTGCTCCAAGTTTCTTGAATGTTATATAATGAGACCTCCTCTCATTCATTCATTCATCCCTTGGTTCACTTGCAAACCAAATCTCCTTCTCTTTCTCCTCTTGAGTTAGAAATCGAACTACACCCTTATAGGGTTCCTACTAGATTTCTAAGCTCAAAACCATTCTTGTTTAGTTGATCAACTACACCCTTCTAGGGTTCCTACGCGATCTTCTAAACATTGTGTTTGGATTGCTTGTGAATTAAGAACCTAGCTTTTCTTATTGAAACGCTACTAATACGTGTGTTCAAGAACGAAGTGTTGGCATACTTTTGCTAACAAGGTGATTTGACCTATTCGACTAACCCTAGTCGATCCACCATTAAACCCAATTAGGGTTTATAAGTTCTTGTTCTTGCTTGAAACAAGAGGTACGCATCATTTATATTTCGGTTAATTTATTATTTGTATTTGATCTATTTCCGCTGCGTACTCTTTGATGTTTATATGTTTATTGTTTTATATTATTCATATATTCCAACAGTGGCATCAAGAGCCGTTAATACATTATAATGAATTACCGAAACACATAAAAATTGAATCGTTTGATTAATCACATGCTTGGTGTTCTTATGTTTTTATATTTTTCATAAACCCTAGATTTATTTTTTTTATAAATGTCGATTTTTTTTTATTTAAAAAAAAAAGGAAATTAGGGTTTGATGAATTATGTGATAAAAACTTGTAGAAACCCTAGGTTACATGTAATTTATGTGTATATAAATGGATATTTGTGATATGTCATTGGGTTGCGTTCCTTGATTGACATGATTATTTGTTATAATATGTGCAATATGGGCGTCCATGACAAACCATGCATGTGTTGTCTTGGATTATGATGATTTGGTTTTAAGATTTCATGCTTATTATGCGATTCTATTATAATTGATAAATTGTTTAGTAAATATTATGAATAAAGATTACTAAAATTTGATTAATTATAATATTAGGGGAGACCCTATTAATCGTGTATTAAATCAATAGTGTGTTTTAATATTGATTTTAATTTGCATGACCATTATTATTGTTGTTTGTTTATTTTATTTTATTACTTTTGTTTTATATGTTTTTAACATGATAGTAACAAAGGGTAATTTTCAATAAATAAAATATTAAACGGACTTAATAATGGTGAAATCTTGTTTTGAGCTTACTTAATAAATCTTGGACTTTTGGTTGATTGATCGCGACTGTATAAAGTGGTTGAAAGGTGGAACTAATTATGACAAACTATTAAAGTGGGTATAAGGATGGCTACGCATTAAATTGCGGCCTTAGTGAGCCTCCATTCTGGCTTACCGCTCGCCTGTGAGTCATATTTTAGTCTTTACCTAACATCCATGATAACTATGAAGCACTTAAGGCAAAGTTGTAAGTTTCTCAACGCCTCAATCAAAAGTTTGGAGATTTAAGCTCGTAAAGAAACTAATGAGTAAAAGTTTTTCTACATGAAACATATGCTATAAGATGAATGCATGACATCTTTGTACATATATTTGGATTACACACATAAAAAATACTACCCTTAAATTTAAGTTATATGCCATCCAATGAAACGGAAACACCTGAAATTGGATCTACGCCAGGGCGTAACCTGACTAGATTGCAATGGAAGGGCAAATTACATGATTTCATCACTAGCAGATCAACTGGTGTGGTGTCATTATGTAAGTTTGTTGTTTCTTAAATTGGTTAACTTAATTGAGTTGATAGTGGGAACTGATCACTCAAGGCATAAGAAGATGGGGATAAAACATGCTTACATTGCAACTGCGGTTGGCAATTAATGTAAATCCCATCGATTCTAGGAATTGCAATTGAATATTGGCAATTGGGACACGTCTCGTACCTTATTGAATAACGTCATCACTAGCAGATCAACTGATGTGATGAACTTATGTCAATTTGGATCCTAGTTTTTCAGTGAAAATTAAATGGTTATTTGATTATGAACCATGGGTATTTAATTTTCTTGAAAATTTAATTATCGAAAATACTAAAATTGAATTTTGTAATTCTTTTTAACGTATTAATGCAACATTAAAGCCGTAAACGTGGTTTGGTCTTAAATTGGTAAATTGATATAATTCTGCTTTCAAACATAATGTTTGATTGAGAAAAATTTACCGAAATGAAAGAAAGTCTATTTTCCATGAGAGAAGAATAAGACTCAATCCTATTCTTTTTCATGATTGAGAAAGGTATGATAGGAACATAAGAATAAGACTCAATCCTAAGTCTATTTTCCATGAGAAAAGAATAAGACTCAATCCTATTCCTTTTCATGATTGAGAAAGGTATGATAGGAACATTAGAATTGTCTACATTCTAATATATAACTCATAGCAATCTTTAATATTTAAGGATATAGCACATCGTATTTTCCATAGAAATTTCATTACTCTTATTTGGTGAATGAATTCTTCTATAACAAACAAGGCATTTGGTTAAATAGAAAATATGAGTTATTAGAAGCTGGACAGATTACCGCAAAATTGGTAAAAGGCAAAGCTAGTATTTTATCTAGTTGTTGTGCTTTAAAGGTGCTACATACCATTATGGGGATGGTAGGCCTATTAAGGAAGAAGCTGCATGCTCAAATTCTTCAAGTTAATATCATTGATGGATAATCCATCATAAACATAGTAGAATACACATTTTAGAACCTGAGTAATTATTACGTATGGGTTTTTCTAAATGTGTAGGAAAGTAAAAACAAGCAAATTGTTTTCACTGGTTATGAAACACGTACAATGTTGTCAAATCCAGTGGGAGCTTTCTGTTGTTTACTGAATATAGAGTTATTGTTATGTTCTCTAATTCAGTGGGAGCTACAAGACTTAATTTCTGTGTAGTAGCCCAAATTATCTTCAAGATAATTAATTTCAAATTGTAGACACTCATGTTCTTAGGATAGCCATTTGCGTTTCCTGATAAGACAAAGTAGTCCTACATCTACTTATGACACAAATCATATTGAATCACATAAACAAACTTTTGTTGTGTTGTTTATATACTACATGATATTGTTCAATGCACAAGTGGGAGAATTGTTTATTGTGTGCAAAGGAACAATACATAGAAATATGATTATAGGATTCTCTTAATTGCAAGGTAAGAGATCAATGGTCTAATAGGACTTATACATTTAATGTGTAAGATTATCTTATGTAGAACATGTGTCATGATTATAAGACTACTTTTATGTCTTATGATATTCTAATTAAAAGAAACACTTGAATTTACAATTTACGTCAGGGTGTAACCTGCCTAGATTGCAATAAAAAGGTAAACTACATGATTTCATTACTAGCAGATCAACTGATGTAATGGAATTATGTGAGTTTGCAGTTTCTTAAATTGGATAATTCATAAAATGACATAAGCAAATGAAGTAGTAAATTAACTTGAAATTACTATTGAAACCAAGTGGTGGTGTTCACAAATGCTTTAGTTATTTATGTTTATATCTTCTTATAAACATGAAGTCTTTTAACTATTACAAGACTTATAATAAAGTAAGACGTTAAACTTGTTATGTTTCAAACAAGAAATCATTGAGTTGATCAAGTGATGTACAACGTAAAGTGGGAATATAACAGTTTATGTCTTATTAAGACATGAATATGAAGTAACTTGTTCAAAAGGTACTTATGTTATATAGCATGCAATTGGCTTGGAAATTCTATTGTACCATTAAGTTGACTTAGTTGGTAAATAGGTAAGCCAAAGGGAATAAGTTTATCTTACATATTGTTAGTTTGTCTCACAATATTAATTCTAATGAAACATCACAAGTTGGTGGTGTGTTCAGTTAGGAAAAATCAAACTCTTGTTATATTGTTTGATTAAAAGATAAGTATGACTTCTTTTCTTCCAAAAGTTATCAAGGTTAGAAAATTGAGTATGAATTGAATATACTCAATAAGACTCCAACCTAGAAGATTAAATAAGACATTATGTAATGTGATGAATCACATTAAAGTCTTAAAATGAAGTTCTGATTTTGTTAATAAGTAGTTTTAACAAACAAGAGTCAGGAACTGTAAAATATTTTGTAATATCCCAAATGAGAACGATTTAGTGTTGCTCATCTTGCTAAAGTATTTATAAAATACAAAAAGCAAGTGGGAGTTTTGTTTAGATCTTGAAAGATCAAAATTACAAAATATATAATCTTCTAAAACCACACTAGTGAAAATCATGATGAGGTTTGAAATGTAAAGGTTAAATCTCAACATGATGAAACTCTCATTCATAGATCCGTAGGGATGTCTCAGATAGTTAATTAATATGCTGAGAATTATGAATTACAGGATCAAAGTAAGCCTGTTAATCATAATGATGTATTTACTAATTATGGTAAATTGCTCATACTATAAATGTTAAGATGCTGTCCATAAAGATAAATCAACTTTGAAAACTTGGTTTATCTTAATGAAGATGAGTTTCTGCAAGAGAAGAAAAACCCTAGAGGTTTAAATCTTTGCATAAAGAATCATATGGACAAAATTGTATACATATTTTAATGTATGTCTTATGACAAGATTATTAATCATACTTAAGTAATTAACTATGATTGAATACTCTTTCCTAAGCACATTAAAATACAAAGATGGTAGTTGTCATATTCATTTTTATGACTATGAAATTTGACAATGGATTATAAAACATCTTTCTTATATAATTACTTAAGCGAGTACGATGAGTAATTAAGAGTTTTATGAATTCATTTAATCTTTGAAAGTATACAAAATGCAAGAATCCAAGTATGGATAGATGCATGCATCAAGGAGATAAATCTTATGTTTAAATATTAAATCTATGTTTTGATTTATAATTTAAAATAAGATAACTCCTAAGTAATTCTGAAAGCTAGTGGGAGTATTATGTTTACTTATTTAAATCATATATGAAGTAACATTCTATATAAGTTAAATGGTAAGTTATAACTTGGAATGAAACTTTACTTGAAAGATTTAATAAGTACAACCTTGAATATATGTTTATTGATATAAACATGTGCGGTAAATGAATCTAATAGAACATGATATATCATTTAGAAAGTTTAAATGGATATGTAGTACATGAATGAAATTAAGTTGGACACGAGAATTTTTCATGTACATCATGTTGTTGTTATATCATGCTTTGATAAAAGATGATTTGACAACATTGATATCTAATGAAAGATATTAGATAAGTTGTGTAATGAATATTCTAAAGGAATATATTTGGATATAGAATCACATCCTCAGCCTGGAACAATTTCTAGATTCTATAAATGAACAATTTGTAAAATTGTCATAGCCAACAAACTTGAAAGTTTGGAAGGAATAAAACATTACACATTGAAGTTTACGGAAAAGAGCATATTGTTGTTTGCATACAATGATGCTAATATAAAAATTGAGATGACACTCAATACTAGTCATGGAAGGATTTCATCCTTGTTAATAGCCATGTGTACTAGTTATGCTTAACGAAAAGCATAGTTGCATTATATGTTAAAGAATAAGAATACTTTAAACTTTAAAGGTTTGGAAGTTTAATTATCATAAATTGTATGTTGAGGATGTCATACACATTTTATGATGTATTATGTGGTTATATCAAATTATTTGAATGCACATATACAAGAATTTCATTATTGAAATAAGTATTCTCAAAATTCCGATAGATCAAAGTTAATTGAATAATGCCTTGTCAACAAGTATGATTGGTATTACTTGAGACAAACTTCATTAACGAGAATTTTCATGCATTGATCTATTTAGTATTTGGATAAAGGATTGTAAACAATAATTATTCGAATGAAATGAAGTATTGTGTTATGTTTATTTCTATTCATAAATATTGTATCCTATATTTGCATGTTTAATCCATGAATAACTTAAGTTATTCTAAATTGTCCGTTGTCAATTAATGATATGGGAGTATCATTGAACTAAGACAAATGTGAGATTTGGTATAATATATATAAATATATTGATGTGTGGACACGCCAAATTCACATGATATTCAATACTGGATAAATTGGATATAGGACAAAATCCCAATTACATGATTGTACTTATGGATGTTATCATTAGAGTAAATCATGAATATTTATCCTCAGACTTGAGATACCAGGTAACTACTGTGGATGTAGCTCATTTTCTGTGAGATAATCTAACGCTATCCGTAACTGGTAGTTATAAGGATTATTTTCAGAGGTGATGCGAAGTTCATAGGTTATGCTTGTAGTCAATACAGGATTTGGTTCCTTCAAATTTGTTTTGAAGTTTAATACTGTTTGGCTACTCGTAGGATTAACAAGATGTTTGCATGGCCATGCCCAAGGTCTATCTGGAATGCGTTCAGATGAATTGGTAATTTTGCTTGATCATAAATAACGAGAAACACTAGTTAATTATGGAATGACTTCGATTCATATCCATATTAACATAGTATTAGAATCAAAAGGATAAGTATGATGATGAATCATCAAAGGTGGTTTTTTTCAGGAAACCATACTCGAGATTGTTCTGGGGACATTGGCGTGTTATGCTAGACTAACCATTGTCATTGTTACATTAATCTATATCCGAGTGGGAGCTGTTAGTTTGACGGATGATACATTATTATATCATGACCGGACTCGAACTCGAGACTTCGGGATTGCACACTTTACGTATGAGTTTCAATTAATTAATAATTATTGTTTTAGTGACGAATAATTATTAAATTCGCGAAATGAGCATTTAACGGTACCTAACGACCGTTGGACGAAACATGAAGGACTTGATTTGAAAAGAGTGAAAGTCCGGTTTGGGTTGGGCTTTGTGACCCATGGCCGGCCACCCTCTCCTTAGGGTTAGGGGTTGGCTTTTGCTCCAAGTTTCTTGAATGTTATATAATGAGACCTCCTCTCATTCATTCATTCATCCCTTGGTTCACTTGCAAACCAAATCTCCTTCTCTTTCTCCTCTTGAGTTAGAAATCGAACTACACCCTTATAGGGTTCCTACTAGATTTCTAAGCTCAAAACCATTCTTGTTTAGTTGATCAACTACACCCTTCTAGGGTTCCTACGCGATCTTCTAAACATTGTGTTTGGATTGCTTGTGAATTAAGAACCTAGCTTTTCTTATTGAAACGCTACTAATACGTGTGTTCAAGAACGAAGTGTTGGCATACTTTTGCTAACAAGGTGATTTGACCTATTCGACTAACCCTAGTCGATCCACCATTAAACCCAATTAGGGTTTATAAGTTCTTGTTCTTGCTTGAAACAAGAGGTACGCATCATTTATATTTCGGTTAATTTATTATTTGTATTTGATCTATTTCCGCTGCGTACTCTTTGATGTTTATATGTTTATTGTTTTATATTATTCATATATTCCAACATTAACGGCTTAATTTTTATCCTTTATTTCCTTCATATTCAAGAAAACTATACATAAATCTTTTACAGTGGCTGTATTACTCAGTTAACTACTAAGAAGTTGCAATTTCCTTATCAAACATGAAACTAAGTTTCAACTTTAAATGATTTTGTCATTGTCACCCAGTAAAGTTGTCCATTTCGGCTTACAGACAATTATTATCGACTAGACTACAAATCGTAACTAATATCCAACTGCTTATAAAAGTCACACAATTATATCTTACAAATTGTGTGGTGATACAGAAGCGATAAATTGGACACCCTTACTGCTTCCTACTATCACACAGTAAGCCCATTAACCAACACTGCAGTCGGTGCAAAGTTGACCCATGAATATCAGGACACAACATTCACTGGACCCATTGACCACTGTTAAGGCTCTAGTTAACAATGCTGGCATAGCAAGTGCTATCCTGCAGCATGAGTGACACCCAAAATCGATGTTCACCATATCAGGAGAAGTGGACACTAGAGCAATTGCAAGAGTGAATTGGTTGGACTGGCTCTAGCTCTAAAGCCTTGAAATACCAAACACGGTTACTGTAAGAAATAAGGTGGGTTGTTCCCATGAGAATGGTGGCACTTTTTGAATATTGTGAAGGTGTTACGGTTGACCGTAGCCTGTTGAGGACATAAACTGCCACGTTTATTTTGTCTTTTCAAATTTGTCCATTGATTTGGTCTGATTGTTGACAATGGATCAGTTACTGTTAAGCCACACATTTATTAAAATAGGTTGATCATCCTTGGATCAGTTGCTGTTAAGCCACACATTTGTTAATTTGGGTCGATCATCCTTCTATCCGCATCATAAAAATCTAGGCACTACCCGTCTTTTTAATTCTTTATCTCGCGGTTTCTTTCAACAACATAGCAGCCAAACATAGCCATTCAACAACCGCAAACCACCACAAGCACCATCCTGACACGAGTGCATCAAACCCTCGACTCCAACAAGCTTATTGTGTACTCCAGGCATGGAAACTTGTAATTCATTCCGACCCGTTTATTACAACTTCAGACTGGGCCAGCCCTTCAGTTTGCAGTTACACAGGTTGTCCACCAATTAAAAAAGAAAAGAAATGCTCTTGGTTGTCACTTATGATAGTAACGGCAATGAGAGTGCTTTTATGATTTTCAATTTTGTTACTAATTGGTTCTCAACCAATGGTCATTCAAGTTTTAAAAATATAATTCACATGTGGTGGTAGAGGGTGGTGGTTTTGGTTATGTCGTGGTAAAGGGTGGTGGTGGTGGCTTTGAAATAAATAGACGTAACTTAAATTGCAAATTTTGTTCCTAAAGCAACAGTGAACAATGAAATGACAATAATACCCTTAGTGATGAGGTATTTAACGAGAGAACTACAGAAAGTTAGCTCTTAGTGGCTGTTTTGCAAAAATTAATAATAATAATAATAATAATAATAATAATAATAATAATAATAATAATAATAATAATAATAATGTCGTTTTTGCAACAAAATTTGTCTCGGTATATTCCTTGCGCATTTGGGCTATTTTAGGGTCCATTTTTGAAATTTACCCATAATTATATAAGAATCAATCTATTTTGAGAAAATTGACTTTTAGTGACAATGATTCTAAGAACACAAAATAATGTCACTAAATGTAAATTTTTTTTATTTTTATTTTTATTTATTTATTTATTTATTTTTATTTTTATTATTATTATTTTTTGAAGAAAGGCACTAGATGTAACCTTTTAGTGATGCTTTTTAAAAGGAGTAGGCGGAATGTCAAATTTTAATAGCATTTTTATTTAAAAAAAAAAAAAAAAAACATGTGTCATAAAAGGTAAAAACAAGAAAAAGAAATTATCTTTACACCTTTTTTAGTCATTCTAGTTAGACTTTTTTTCTTCCTCACTTTTACTTATATTTTTTAAGTGTAAGAAAAATAGCTAAAATATTAAATGATTTTTTCTCCAACTTTTGTTGATAAATCTATACTATTTGGATCATTATTTTGACTATTAGTGACACTTTATTATGTGTCACTAAAAGTCAATATTTATGTAGTGATCCAAATCTAAAACTATTTAACTAAAAGTAGTGATCATGACTTTCTCATCTTATATATTTAGTGTTATCTTAGTTTTCTCTCTCATCTCATTTTTCCTCACTCATTTTCACTTTCACCCGTTTTGGTTACCTTCATCTCATATTTCATTAAAATAACCACTTTATACAAATATAGCCCGCTAAATACCACACACACTCACAAACCAAATAAAAAGTATTAAACTAAAAAGTAGGGCTCACAAAATTTTCAACATGGACTCACCTTTTATTTCTCTTCAGTGAGTGCTTTCTTGATGACCGAAATGAGAATAAAAGGTGAGACTTGCCTCAATTATTGAGTGCTTACACCGACTCCGCCCGACCTCAGTGAAAATCATAAGCCAAAAGAAAACATCAGATGCATCACTCTTTATATCGCTCAATATTTCTTCTACTTTGACAACTAACCCATGGGTACATGACACATCCATCTTATGCATGAAATAAACGAAAACAACATAAATTTCATAAACAAAAAAGTACTAAAAAGGTTGAACAATAAAAATCCAAAGATCGACAATATAGATAAAGCAAACATATAAACATAGACCAATAATATAAAAGCAAATATACATGTATGACTATGAAACCACTGAAAAAGCAATCTAAAGGTTAATAAACAATAATATTGTTAGAGATATAAATTATACCACGTGTGGAATGGAGAACTCCACACCGTTTCATGATCGTCATTACAGTGTTATTTTAGTTTTCTCTCGATAAAATTCATCGTCAATTTGGTGTTACAAGAAAATCAATTTATGAACCTACCAAAATAAAATGCCAACAACAAAACTAGAACTACTTACTAACTCTACCATGGATATAGATGTCCCACGCGGTACAGAAAGCAATTCCTCAATTAAGTCATTAACATAATACTCGTAACCATCATAACCATCATATCTTCATACTCATGGAGACTTGCATAATTAGCTCCTCCACCAACACGATTTGGGTTACCCATATATCGAGCCATGTCATTATCAATATCCTCGACTTTATCACAATGAATCTTCCCCTTGCTTTTCCATAGTAGTACTAGGTTCACATATCAATGTCACACTAGCCTCCTTTTGCATAATAAACTTTGATTTACAAGGTTTTAGCGGCTCCCCATCATCACCCAATAACACAACCTTCCCATCAAGCATTTGACTTTCTAGTTCATTAATCCTTGCAACCAGAGATGTAGTACTTGGACCATCAAATGTCAAAACTTTACGACCCTCTCCTTCCTCAACATCCACCATAGAGCTTAATACATCAAACAAGTTCGATGTGGAAGGAAGCTTAGTATCATTCGTATCATTAGTTACCTTCGGTTTCCTTTGTGCCTTAGGTTGATAAGTGAACTTAGTCTTCGAACCAATCTGAACCCCACGTATAGCTCACTTTGGCACTTTCACGTTCTTAATAACATTTGAGACAAGTTTCTTAGGACATTCATTAAGAACTTGACCAAATACTTTACAACTTGAGCATCTCGAAGGTGTCTACTCGTACTCAACACGGATAGTATGCATGGTATACTTCTCACCCTCGAATTTTAGCACCGCCACCACAAGGGAGTGTTTCAACTCTGCATTAGCATCTAACTCAATCATGGCTCGTGCATAACATGACCTACCGCAAGATTCCATGCACATAGTGAAAGTGTACGAGTCCAATATCATTGGGGTGCCTAGTTTGGTTGCAACAACACTTAACCATCTCCCGTGAGGAATTTCATGCACCTTAACCCAAACCGTAACATTACACACACCCTCCTTCAAAATATTCGCATTCAGTGACTATTTTTTCAGAATTAATGGCACGTTGCAAATTTACCACATGCCGTTTTTAAGCGTAGCGTCCATACTTTTCTTAGAGTTGAACTTAAAGAAAAATAATCCTTTAGGATTCATCATCGACTTTACAAGTCCAAATTTAATACAAGTATTCTTGACATTGTTCCCAAACATGATTTTAGGCTAAACACTTAATGTATTAGCCTCGTTATGAAGTTGTGTTTGTTTTGATATGATTCTTCAGTTTAAAATATGATCCTTTTGGATACTCCATATTTTATATGTTTGTGTTGTAGATCCTTGCGTTTTGGTATTGGTTATGATTATTTAGTTAATAATAAATTGGTGATTAAGTTAAAAACTAAAAACTAGGTTATTAAATTGACTAAAGGATAACCAATCTAGTTTTCGGTACTATGACCATTAACCTAGCGTAAATAAGAGTAACCAGTAATAAAGTGCAAAACAACAACTATAGGTGTTGCTTATATGCGTTAGATGTTAAGTAATAAACATGAACAAATAAAATAAGATTGGCGCTTGTAAGGTAGTTGATACTCCGTTGCGAGTTTAGTAAAACTGGAGCAAAAATCAACATAGTGCAAACAGGCAAGTGTTACCGTTGATGTACTTAACAGTCAAAGCTACTAAGGAGGTATCTAAACCACCAAGCAAGGTTGCTGAAGTAATTAACGCGGCTAATGCTTTTGACGCCCTTAGTGATTTGGATGAGGATCATGTTGTAGGTAAACAGGCAAGTGTTACCATTGATGTACTTGACAGTCAAAGTAATACACCTCTTTTTAAAAAGATTAATAAGCTTGAAAGTCAAATTATTGAGGGGAAGCTTGTGCTTCTGGGTGATGATGTGAAGCCGCTTCTAATGCAAAAGGAGGCTAATCGTAAACCTGTTATGCTTAATGAGGGTAAAAAGGTAGGTAACCCGTTTTCTAAGGTTGAGAATGTGGTTCTTCTGGATAGTGATAGTGATGATGAAGTTGAAGATGCTTATAATGAGACTTCTCATTTTATGGCAAGTAGATGTTCGTATAATACTAGTTTACATGAGGATGAAGATTTTTTTTTATCTATATGACACTTATGAACTTCAAGGTTTAAATCCAATAGATATAAATCTTTGTAGTCAGAAATAAATGTTAGTCTTATTTTTATGTTTGTTGACTATAAGATTGGTTTGTCTTTCTTATGATAGTTTAGGTCTCAAGCACTATAGGTATGTTTGGTTTGCCTTTTTAGGCTGAGGTGTGGGATTCACCTACACCTGTTGTTCTGTGATTATTTTTTTTAGTAATAATATTTTATAGGATAACGCTTTTAACAAAAACAAAAAATAAAATAAAATAAAAAACTAATGCAAGGGTGAAACCAATAAACACTAGCGTCACGTTATATAAAGTTTAAAATTATTTGAGCAATTTATTTGTTTTAGATCAACCTGTACGCGGTGAGCTTTGACATAATTCGATTAATTCCCACTAAACGAGTTTTAAGTTCTACTCACTGAGTTTGCCACAGTTGGATATAAATAAAAATATTATAAATTACAACAATAACAATTAATGTTTTTTTAGAAAAATAAATATAAAATATATATAGGGGTATTTATTATATAAAATTTAAAACTATATTTTTATAAAGTTTTCGGGTTACGTTAATTTTATTAACTAGTTAGAATATTATGTTATATTAAATTTAATTCTTTAAGTTTACTTAATTGCACTAATGTTTTCTTTAATTTTCTTCATGGCTAATTTACATAATTCATTATAATTTTTTTTCTGCATCAAATTACAAAATTAGATTTATTAATATTTTAAACTTAACCACTAAGTTTTCAAAAATAACACCCTCTCCTTTTCACTTTTTTCTTACACTTTTAACACACGTAGTTTTATTCAGATTTTTTATTTAGAAAAAACCTAAATGATACCGATCAAAAATCTAAATTTTAACTTTCTATTAACTAATAAGAAGTCTTATTTTGGGATCTAGCTGTGAATGACTACTTTTCTATTTTTTTTATTGTGTAAGAAATTTTATAAGTAAACAATGTTAATTAACATAGGGAAGTGATATTTACGGTCCAAAACACTGATTTGGATTTTGAGCACGCCGGGCTAGATATTGGTCCTCTTGAGACATATTTTCACCCTTGTTTAGCAAATTAAAACAAATTTTATAAAAATAAGATAACGAATGTAGTTTTTCCTGTGCAGATTATTAGGGGAGGACGGGCATTTTTAACTCATACGCATGTACGCAACCTCACTGGGTTAATCCGGGGACCATTTCCGACCTTCCTAGGTCATTCCCAAATATACATACATAGCGAGGTTTGAACTCTTAAACCTCTTGTTAGAATATCAAGAACTTTACCACTAATTGATTTAGTGGGGTAAATTAAAACTAAGGCTGATCGTAGTAATGGGACATGATCGATATATTCGATCGATTACAAGTCAATGTTGTTGTTGTAGCAAATCGATCGCCACACATTTTTTTGTATCACGGTTGCATTCGCGATTGACAAGTTTGCTTCATTTTTTTTTTCTTTTGAAATGTAACCGTTGTATACTAAAAAAAAAAAAAAAAAAAAAAAAAAGAAAAGAAAAGAAAATAATAATAATAATAATAATAATAATAATAATAATAATCGCTTGAAGGTCGCTGGATCCTTACAGCATCTAGCCTAATTCTATCAAATTTTTAATTTTGTGATTTGAAATATAATACACTGTTTGAAGAGCTTCATGACAATGCCCTTGTCGAACGTATATACTGTAGTTTGCAAAAAGTTCATTAATTTCTTTAGTTTTGACCATCCAAATTTAGAAATGACTACGAATAAATGTTGCCAACTAACTACAAGTACAATCAGTACACTATTGACGAGTGGTGGCTTTAAAACTATATTTGCTATTGACGAGAGGTGGCTATATTTTTCTGTCATTAAATGCAGCTCTGCATTAACTAGTTTCCTTTATATTTGATTCTTTCTTTTTAGCTTCTTTTAATTTCCTCTTCAACTTACAGTATCAATATCATAACACCTCAGAACATCACGTATTAGCAAGATACATTGTGCATACTTGTGTTATTTAAACCTGTAAAGTGTGTATACATTATGCACCTACCAAACCACTTTAACTTACCAGTAACAAGCTTCATCAAAAGTAAGAGTTCCATGAGGCTTTTACTCCTCATGTGTTTCTGTCTCACCAGTTGTTTCACATCTGGAAGTGACACGATATCTTCAAACTATACTATACATGGAAACCTAACAATCATATCCAAAGGTGAAAACTTTGTGTTGGGTTTCTTCAAAGCAGGTAACACTTCCAACTATTACATTGGCATTTGGTATAACAAAGTCTCTTCCAATCCTCCTACTATAGTTTGGGTAGCAAATAGAGAAGCACCGATTTTCGACATTTTCAAATCTGAACTAAAAATCATAGATGGTAACTTAGTTCTTTTAAACGAGTCCAAGTTCCAGATTTGGTCCACAAATGTCACAAGCACAACTAGTTTGAATTCGGCGATTGCTGTTATTCGTGATGATGGTAACTTAGTTTTGACTGATGGGTCTTCAGTAGAACCCATTTGGCAAAGTTTTGACCACCCAACTGATACTTGGTTGCCTGGTGCTAAAATTGCTTATGATTTTAGATCCAAAAAATCTGGATTTCTTATTTCATGGAAAAGCAAAAATGATCCTGCTCCAGGGCTGTTTTCGTTAGAGGTTGAACCATCTAAAAAGCAGTACATATGTAAGTGGAACGGTTCTAAACAATACTGGACATCTGGGCCTTGGAATGGGCATTCATTTGAGGATGTACCTGAAATGCGCTTAAATTCATTCTACAATTTTAGCTTTTATACGAATGAGAATGAAAGTTACTTCACTTATTCTATGTATGATCCTTCCATCCAATCCAGATTTATAATGGATGTTTCTGGTCAAATTGAGCAACAAACATGGTTTGAGCGTACTAAACAATGGATTTGGTTTTGGTCTCGGCCGGAAACACAGTGCGGTATCTATGGCTTTTGTGGTGCTTTCAGTACTTGTAGCCAGAACAGATTGCCATTCTGTAGTTGCTTGACTGGTTTCCAGCCTCGATCAGAGGCCGATTGGAAGCAAAGTAAGTTCTCCGCCGGGTGCGTCAGGAATACAGCATTAGAGTGTGGGAAAAATATTGAAAAAACTGATTTTTTCATGATTACAGTCACGAGTCTGACTACAAATAGTTCTAAAGCAGCAGGGAGTGCTGGAGCATGTCATACAACTTGTGCTAACAGTTGCTCGTGTAATGCTTATTCATTTGTCGATAATCAGTGTCTACTTTGGGAAGGAGATCTCTTGAACCTCTTGGAAGACGAGGTTAATGGGAAAACAATGTACATCAAAGTTGCTTCTAAAGATCTTCCACATTATGAAAAGAATAATCGGTTCCCTGTGGGTACTGTTGCGTCCGCTTTGGGAGGAGTTTTTGTCTTGGGTTTAGTCGTGCTTATAGTCCACAGAAAAAAGCGGATGCTAGTTCGTAAAACAACAATGAAAGGAGTGTTGGCAGCATTTGTCTACAGAGATTTGCAAATAGCCACTAAAAATTTCTCAAATAAACTTGGAGGAGGTGGTTTTGGATCCGTTTTCAAGGGGGTACTAAGTGATTCGTCCATTGTGGCAGTGAAAAGACTTGAATGTTTAGGCCAAGGAGAGAAGCAGTTCAGAAGCGAAGTCAGTACAATTGGGACCATCCAACATGTTAATCTTGTACGTCTTCGCGGGTTCTGCGCAGAAGGTAAAAATAAGTTGTTGGTGTATGATTACATGCCAAATGGCTCTCTACATTCTCATCTTTTTCATGAAAAACAAGATAATGTTTTAAACTGGAAAACAAGGTATGAGATTGCACTTGGAATCGCAAAAGGATTGGTTTATCTTCATGAGAACTGCAGAGAATGTATAATTCACTGTGACATAAAGCCAGAAAACATTCTGTTAGATGCCGATTTTGGCCCCAAAATTGCAGATTTTGGTCTTGCAAAGCTCGTGGGACGAGTTTTAGTCATGTTTTAACAACTATGAGAGGGACAAGAGGGTATCTAGCACCAGAATGGTTATCAGGCGTGGCTATCACAGCCAAAGCAGATGTTTATAGTTACGGAATGGTGCTTTTTGAATTAGTACATGGTAAAAGAAATGCAGAACAATTAAAAGATTTAAGTTTTACATTCTTCCCTAGTGTGGCTGCAAATATTGTTATGGTGGAAGGAGGTGATATCCTTAGCCTACTAGACAGCCGGTTAAACAGGGAAGCAAATGTTGAAGAAGTCATAAGAATATGCAAAGTTGCATATTGGTGTATCCAAGATGAGGAAGAGAACAGGCCTTCCATGAATCTAGTGGTGCAGATGCTCGAAGGGGTTTCAGATGTGATGATGCCTCCAATACCGGTATCCGTCCAGTTTTTTGCTGATGATACGCAGCACCTTGTTGTATATAACGAGTCATCCAGAACTTGGAACTCGCGAAAGCAAAGCAATTCCCCAAGTGTTGAGTCCCGGTCCAAGACATCATCTCCTTAAATGTAATTTTGTTTTATGTTCTTTGTTACTGTGATCACTGAATAAGGAGTCATTGACTATTTGTAAACGGTTGCACTCGGCTTTTGGTTGTATAATATACCACTGTTATATATTATAAAAAAGTGACAAACGTATTATGTAAATGAATGCGCTATTTTAGAGAAATAAGCTTCAAGAGTGCTATTTTTATTTTCGTTTTACATTGTACAACTTTGTCTAAAACTGCCTATTCTTGAACACTCGTGTTCATTTGTCATTTTGCAATTTGTGCACTTGGCCGATAAGTTTGTTGAATTGCCAAAGATTTGTCTTTTCGAAAACTCGAAAAGCCCACGAGATGAGCTTTCTTAGAATTACGTACGAATATTTGTTAATGCTTTAATGAAAACCATTACGCCATACTATACTTTGGAAGATTAATATATAAGTTTTCACCTTTGCACAAAAAAAAAAAAAAAAACAAAACAAAACAAAAAAAACGCCATCACCGCTAGTTATACTAACTCAATTCAATGGAAAGCCGATCCCGTGGACCAGATAAACCTGACCAGGCAAGATTCAGTTTCAAATTGGGATTACAAAGAGAGGCAACCTTGTTTTGTTTGTTTACAAATTTTCATCAATATTTCATATTCCTCGAGGAACAACATATCTTGTATTTTCTATACTAGTATTTTTTTTAAAAGACAAATATATATTAGAGTAAATTGCAAAAATCTTCCTTGTAGTATGTTCAAATTGCAGACACAATCTCTACTTTTCCGAAAGTGCAAATGCCGTTCATGTGAAAACATTTGGTGCAAAAATCGTCCATGTCGTAAAGTGAAATGACTAAAATGCCCTTGCTTTCAGTAAGACTTCGTCATTTCACTTTAGGGCGTTTTTTTCATTTCACTTTGGGGCATGGACGATATCAGCACATATAGTTTCTCTCAGGAACAACGTCTACAATCTGGACATACCACGTGGATGATTTTTGCAATTTACTCAATATATTACATAAATAAATAGCAAGTTGCTAAAACTACATATGCAAACATGACCCTCCGACCAACTTTTTTTTTTTTTTTTTTTTTTTTTACCGGTGAGAAGGTGAACTATATACTACCTTTCCAAAATATTACATCAAATAGGAAAATGGACTTGGACATCACCCAATCCATGTAATACATCTGAGAAATACAACAAAATACAACTAAATCATAGATTCTAGTTCTAACCGATAACGAATATTGAAGGACTGAATATCTAAGATGACAAAGCACTATATATCTCTGATGCTGCTAGTTGCTTTAGCAGATAATCCACTAGAGTTCACCATTAGCTTTTTCACCTGTACCATAACCTCATGATTACATCCACTTTGAGATGTCAATATAAGGCATTCGACCAGCATCCACAACACCATATATGACAATCTCAAAGGGCAGTTTCATGTAGGTTATAGCTCCCATTGCTCATCAAAAAGGGTCTCTTCCCAAATTGGCTAAATTTCCTAACTCAGAATAGTTACAGATGAACTAGTAGCAGCCACCTCACTAGCCTATCCAAAACCACCTTGAGCAGGCATCACCAACTGAGAAACACACACCCTTAGTGAGACTACCCATTACCTCCTGTGATAGCATAATGTAAGGACCAAGTAGGTTCATCTTACACACCTCGCTATTCCTTATAACTTATGCTATCCACCATGTTCATTCTACCCTACACACACTGGGAACCTACTTTATGACCTTACAGCCACTCAGAGTCCAAAATCAATTTGTGATACTTACCATGTACCTAACAAAGGCCTAATAATAAGCATTTTCAAATTGATAATGGGTTGTAATTGAAGAAGGTCAAGATCAAGGTCATTTGTATGTGAATGAACAAATAATTTCCTCTGTTTCAATATGATCCAAAGGATAAAACCTTATTGCAGATACCATTCAACTCTGCTGACGATAACCAGTGTTTGGGATAGCACTATATTCAAAACTACCAAGATACTAGCCATCTGCCAATTCACATTCTAAACCAAACACCCCTTTTAAAGCCATTTACACAACACAGTTCAAAGGGATGTTCCATTTGGCGAGAACTCTTCTGACATTAGATGAATTATTCATTTTAAGGTTCATAATCTTACATTTCAGATCATCTTTAATGCTGTTGATTATGACTTCCTCAGTTCTTTGAGCATTCTGAAATAACCTCAAATTCCTTTCTCTCCAGATGTTATAAACATAAGCAGCAATACCAATCTTACCCAAAATACTAGCAATGCTATTATTACCCATGGTGCTTATCATAAACTGAATCAAATGTTCCCAATCATCTGGTGCAACCAACATTTCCAAATCTTCTTTTAAGCTCTTCCAAATTTTAAGGGCAAAGTCACATTGGAAGAATAGATGGTATACTAAACTTATACTATTGACAAGCTAAACCTCGACCCTACAACCCACTACTACATTAGGAACAAATGCGGATTTCATAAAGTGAAGAACCAACACACTAAGGTAAGACCTCACCAACCGAATCCATCAAACACATTGAGGGCTCTTAAAACTTAACACTAGTTCACATAATAAACGCCTAATTATGTCTCACACTATAGACATATACTTCTTCACGAGTACAAAACCAAAATAACAACAAAAAGCATGTGCTATCATACGGGATTGCAATCTAAGAAACTCCATACCCCAACACATGCATATAACAATATAACAACTGCAACTATAAATAACTGTACCAGGTTAAAATATATGGGAAAGTCATAATGATTCTCAACCGGATAACCGTAAACGTGATCTTGGGCTGCAAATAATTTACACTTTATCAGATTTGTATAATTTTCCTAATGCAATTATTGCTTATTGATTTTTCTTGACTTTTTTCGATGACTGTTTTGAAGTTTCTAAAATCTTACTTACAATTGATAATGTCGCAAGAAAGACTTGATGAATAAGCAACGATAGCAACTAAAAATTATGTATTGACTGAACTTGACTACGAATAATTAATTCAAGATTTTGCAACAAAAAATGCTAAAAGGATATTATTTTCTTACATTCATAATTTGTATTGTAACTTTTAAAATAGTGAAATTATGTTTTACACGTTAACTTGTAAGGGGCCTCATTTTTCAATTTTTTTCCCCTCGAGAACTCGAGGACGACCCTGCAACATTTAGTTATGCAAACGTGTGAAGTTGTCTCTCGTGTTTATTATTATTATTATTGAAAGATAACAATTATTATTATTATTATTATTATTATTATTATTATTATTATTAGAACATCACTTTATTAAAAACAAATAGGATTTTACAAGAAATTAGTGGGGAGCCGAGAGACTAACTGAGCCCCCACACCTCTAGCTATAGCAAAACTAATCCTATTAAAAATATGTGGAGCCGCACGCGCACCAATGTCTTGAGTTATAGAGAATCGTCGAATACGCTTTAATAAGGTCACTGCATAAGTATTTAACTCAAAGGTGCATGATTTTGTGCAACATGTTTTTTTGAGAATTTCATCTATATCTTTGAAAAACTTCACAATTAAATCAAAATCCTTTCAAATTTCGTAATTACATCAAGCTCCTTCCAAAACTTTATAATACTCAAATATATCCAAAATACAAATAAATTAAATTTAGAGTGATATAAAATATTAAAAATTCATGTGTCCTCTTAATTAAATAGTTAAATGACCATCCTAGCTAGCCTTTTATTTAATAACAATATATACCCTTAAAAACACTAAAATACTCGATCAAATCCATCTCTGTATAAAGTCATGAATGGAGAAATGTTACTGAAACTCAAAATTAGTAATACATGCAGTCACAATTTGATAAAAGCAGTTTATCACAACAATCTTAAAAAACTACTATATTTCACTTTATTTATTTATTTATTTATTTTTTATTATTTTTTTTTTGAATCTAGCATTGGCAGTAAGATCTTAAAAATTCAATACCTTTTCTTATTATAAAAGATCAATCTACTTCATGGTTTTAATTTCAGGTAATAAGTTGCAGACTCAAAAATTGGTTTCCATAGTTAACAATTTAAGCTTTTATTTAGAAGTGTTTGAGAGGAAGAATTTTTTTCTTTCTTCTTATGATGATTCAATAATAAATTGCATATCAAGAATAATTAAAGTTTAGAACTTGCTTATAAGAGAGATGGAAGGAGGACTCGAGACAAAGATGAAGAAGAAGAGAATGAGTCTTTTTCTCTTAAGATAAGAAGGGCAAAAATGTAATATAGCATGGCAAATGATATTTAAATATACTAAAATCATTTTATATTGCATTTAAATGAGTTTTGGATATTTATGAGGTTTTGGAAGCATAATGATGCAATTACGAAATTTGCAAGGATATTAATGTAATTAGAAAGTTTTTTAAGGATATAGATGAAATTCTTCAAATTTTTTTTTAACTTAAATTAAAGAGTATGGTAAATTGCAAAAATCATTCATGTTGTTTGGTTAAATTGCAGGTTTCGTCCCTAACATTTTGAAAAAGAGACACCGTTCTTGTAGGGAACTTTGAGTCGTAGTTTTCATCCTTGGGTTGCAGTTTTTTACAAGGGCATTTATGTCATTTTACTTTGGACAGGGACGACAACTACAACCTAAAATTCTTTACAGGGATGGTGTCTGCACTTTTAAAAGGTTAAGGATGAAACCTTCATTTTGACCAAACCATAAGGCCAATTTTTGCAATTTACTCTAAATTAAATCATAGTGGTCTTAGTTAAATAGTTTCCCTCCAAAAGTCATCCAAATTCTATATTTATCTACTAGGTATATATATTTGTCTAACTAAACTTTGCTTAACGACTGGCTTTCCAATGCTACTTAATTATTGGTGCAACTTGTTAGTCACTAACTTAAAGTCTACTCGTATTGTTATATATTTTAACTCTTTATTTATCAGCTAGATAATACATTGACCGAAATCAAATGTTTAACATTAAATAAGACAAACCCGCTTGTTTCTTCTATAAATTCATGACACATATTCAAGCTCATGTCATTCAAAACACGAAGGATTACAAAAAATGTTGATCTACATCATCTTCTTCTTTGCTATCCTCTGCCGATTCTTACAATTCAAACATGAACTTTTCATTCTAATAAAAAATTTCCTTAGTGATGACATTAAAGAAACATTTCTAGTGGATGTTCCAATAATCCGATATGAAGATCTTCAAGAACGACGACATAGAGATGCTGACAATATGTGTTTCATATGTTTTGCTGATTACATTGGTGATGACGTTGTGTGCCAGCTCAGCCGTTGTGGCCATGTCTATCATTCTGAATGCGTAGGAAAAAGGATTCACCAGAAGCAATCTTACTGCCCCTTCTGCCGGTCACCTTTCTTCTCATCAGGCACTCCTTCAGTCCCATGTAACAATTTATGATAGTTCGTCATTATATATTCGGATTTAAAACATTCTTACAGCTTTCTTATATATAATTTTGCTAGAAACTGTATTTTGTAGCTATTAATCGAATCTTTGTATAGTTTAGTTTATAAGCTTTTCAATATATATCATATATTCATATAGGATTATGGGTGCCGAGTAGGATGTGAATGGTTGGAAGAAAGGAAGATCGATCCAAAACAAAAATATAAAGTAAGGAAATTAAATAGAAATGTGTATCGAAACAAAATCAAAACCATTTATGTGACGTTCGCATTTGGTTTGGGAATTCAACTCAAAGATGAATACGATCACCTTTTTTCTCTTGAGACAAAGTAACTCTTTTCATGCATTGCTCATCAAATGAAGACACAGATGTTTGATCAAACACCATGCTCCAAGGCGGAACGAGGGGTTCTCGGCGGTTAATTACCACACCGATGAAATTTTGCTTCTTACTGCTACATTTTTGTCTAATATTTCGATTTTTCCTAAATGCACCTGGTCTAAAAAACTACGTGCCTTTTATCACAATTAGAGAAAAAAATAAATAAATAAATAAATAAAAATAATAAAAAAAAAAAGTGAGCAACCACCCGTTGTACTGTTTCCGCCACTATACATCGGTAAAATATAAGTTCCTGGAAAATCTCAAATAAAGGAAATGTACTTTATATGATAGTGGTTAAGAGACAAGCCTCATCTCAGTGCGTAACAATGTTGCAGATAACATGTGGTGTCGATTAGAAAATTGGTGCAACTTTAGTTCAACCTCCTCCCCCAAGTTAAACGATACGTACTCTAATCATGGCAGACTCGATCCAAAAGGAAATCTGCTTCAGGTTACCAAGTTACCTTCAAGGCTTCAACTCAAAGCACAAAAACTCCGTGCCACTAAATAGCATTTTTTTAATGTAGCGTAATTGGCTACGGATAAAAAATATTTAAATAGATGGTTGTTACCTGTGAGACGAATAGCTACTGCATATGTAGGATGGATGAACTTTTTCCTTCTATAAATAATAGTTGTGATTATTTATTATAACTTGTATTTTTATTTTAACTCAGTCTCAGCTGTCAACACCCGCGCTCACAAGTGACAAGGCAACCGTTACCCTCCAACCCTTATCCCTTCTTATTATTTTTTATTTTTTGTTTATTTATTTTGTTCTCATTTTGACTATTCCATTATTATTTTTTTGATCATTATTTCTTCAACGCTAATCGTAGTTATCCATACTTGGTAGAGGATATGTGTTAAACTTTCTTTTTTGTTCTACAATGGGAATCCATTTATGAACATAACACTTAAGAAAAGAAGCAGCTGCATTACGTGAGTCTGTTTATGTGAAGGCAACAATTGATACGATCATTATGTGAAAAGGCAACAATGACTAACTGGATTGCCAAGATAAAAAATCCCCGAACACAAAAGACATGCCGTTGTGACTTGGACAAAATCAACACTGGGTATATATCAACCATCAATTTCCATGTTTATGACCATAATGTCATTTACCACGTCTATTCCAAGTTAATTTCCATGGTTTTGACATCGACACTTTAATTGGGTTTGCACATAAGACTTATCTTCATATAAAAGCCTAAAATTATTAGAGACTAAATTACGAAAACCGTTTATGTGATTTGATAAAATAGCAGGCCCAATGCAGAGTTTTTGTAAAAACCTATAATTTTAATTTTTATTTATGTTTTTATTTTATTAGAACGGCTAGTTAGTAGTTAGTGGTTCGAATCGTGCAGTGATATCTAAGCAGGCAATATGCCTTCCTCGGATGTGAAGATGCCTCCAATACCGGAATCTGTCCAGTTTGTTTTTGCCTATATATAATATACAGCATCTTGTTTTCTATAATGAGTCATCCAGAACTTGGAAGTCGCAAGAACAAAACAATTTCTCAAGTGGTGATTCCCAGTCCAAGACATCATCTCCTTAAGTTTAATTTTGTTATATGTTCTTTGTTACTGTGAACACTGAATAAGGAGTCACTGACTTATAATTTGTATATATGGTATACCACTGTTATATATTATAGAAAAAGTGACAACGTATTAATTATAAATGAATGAGCTATTTTAGAGAAATAAGTTTCAAGAGTGCTGCTATTTTTGCTTATATATATTGTACAGCTTTGTCTAAAACTGCCTATTCTTGAACGCTCGTGTTCATTTGTCATTTTGCAATTTGTTCACTTGGCTGATAATTGCCAAAGATTTGAACATTCTGATTTCATAAAGTGATCGAAGAACAAATATACTAAGGCAAGACTTCACCAACCAAATCCACCAAAAGCAATATTGCTGAGGGCAAACAAACATAACATTCATTCACATAAGAAACACCTAATTATGTCTCACACTATACGTATACTTCTTCACAAGTACAAAATCAAAATAACAATAAAAGGTATGTGTTATCATACGAGAATTGCAGTCTAAGAAACTCCAGACCCCAACACATATAACAAGATAACCACTGCAACTATAAATAACTGCATCAGGTTAAAAGAGAAAGGAAAGTCATTTTGATCCTCAACGGGATGACCAATAACCTGATTTTGGGCTGAGGGAAATGGTGGAGCGGATGGCGTGTATATTTGTAGTGGTGGTTGTGGTGGTGGAGGAGTAGGAATGTTGTTGGAATATTGGATAAATATTAATTAGTTAAATGTCTAGTATCGAACCCGAGACTTCGGGATTGCACACTTTACAAACAAGAATAATGTATAATAAATATATATATGTTAAATGTATCGTATATATATATTTATAAACACTTAATGGACTAAATGATCGTTAGTTATTAATCGTATGGACTAACAATCATTAGTAACGAAAGATAAGGACTAGAATGTAATTTGGAAAGCAAGAAGGATCCGGAACACCCATATGGGTGTATGGCCGGTCGATCTAAGGCCCATGGGTTTCGACCCATGCCTTGCTTGCTCCCCAAGATTCATCTAGTATATATACAAGGTCAAGGATTAGGGTTTCACTTCTTTTTGTGCACACACACTAACCCTAATTCTTTTCTCTTTGTTTCTTTCTTCTTGGCCGATCGGTTCACTCCCTACCTTAGGGTTTGGGTCGATTTTCCATAAGCTAAAAACTAAGTGTTTTGTTTACTTGCAACAAACCTTTATTCGTTGGTAGTTTGTGTGTACAAGAACGAGGTAATTACTTACTTTAGTAATTATCAAGGGATCGATTAACAAAACGGTAAGGGGTTAATCATTGATCCATATAAACCCTTATTAGGGTTCTTCATATTGTTAAAGACAATTGCTTTTGATTCTTGTTCGGGCTAGAATCACCACGGTACGTTCTTATTTATGTTTTAGTTAATATTTATGTGTTATACTTGATCCTACGCTTCCGCATACGTGTGCACTTTGATTTATATGATTGTCATGGTTATTAAATTTTAACAGTGGTATCACGAGCCATGTATAACATGTAATTGATTACTAAAACGTAATAAAAATCGGATCTTTAATTGTTTTAGATACATGTTTTTTTTTATCTAGGGTTTTTCCTATTTTTTTTTTTTAAATTCGAAACCCTAACCCTAATTTTTTTGGGGGGGGAGTCGTTTTTTCCATGAAACCCTAATTAGGGTTTTGTGGTTTTATTGGATTATGTGTAATCACTAGAAACCCTAGGTCATTAACCGGTTAATTGAACGTATCTTGTGACCTTATTGCTAATTGTTAGGTTTTATCCGTGACTTACATGCATGTTCGTCATGGATCTTGTTTTGTTTTATTTATCACATGTTTAGATAGATCTTTAATGGGGAAGACTCCAATATATATTAAAATCAATTTTATATGCTATGTGGTGTGTTTTTAGCTTTGGCCTACGCAATTGATTCGTCAATGTATGTGACTCACCTCCATTAAGAGGGGAAGGCCTTAGTTGATTACATGCATTATTATACCTAGAATTGATTTTATTAGGATCTTTTCTAATACGGATTGCATGTGGCTAATTGTTTCACTTATTTATTATTGTGTGTTTGATTTTCTTTGATACTTGTTTTATTGTTTTTAGTTGGACTTGATGTAAGCAATAAAAGGGTTGTTTTCATAAAGAAAATTAATACGGACTAATAATTGTGAAACCCTAAAGTGATAAAGTAAGAATCTTGCAAAGGTCTTATGACAATCGTGGTCCGATTCGCACGGTAATCAGCTCCCAGTCGAGACTAGCAAAATTCAAACTTTATTACTATTTTGAGATTGAATCTATAAACTTTTGCTTGAATGATGTTTTGTGCAAATATATTTTTAAAATTAAGTCTTTTAAGATGATATTCATAAACGTGATTTGAAGGCTTAGAAAAGAGCCTTAGAGTCTGCCTTGGTTATCACAATCTTGAATATGTCTTAAACGAATTACTTTTAAAATTATATGTTGTAGAAAGTCATCTTAGGGTTTTGGCATAAACCTCAAGTAAAACTTTGTGGATTAATTTCACGAATTGGTAAATTAAAAGTTTTTTTTGAAAACTTATGTTATAAAGATGAGTGCATGCATCTTTATACATGTTTTGATTTTCACATCAAAAATTTATACCCTAAAAATTTAAGTTACATGCCATCTAACTATAAGAAACACTTGAAGTTATTATTTAGTAAACGTGAGACGCAGGCTAAATTTTAATGACAAGGTAAATTTCCGAGTGTGCGTGAGACCACACATGGAGAATTTGCAGTTTCCAAGTTAGACAACTTAATTAAGTTGATGCGTGAGACCTAGAGCTTAAGGCATGAGATGGGATGAAACATGCTTACATGACAAATTGATGAATCAATTTGATGTAAATCCCATAATGATCTAGGAATTGGAAAAGTGTTTGCCAATTATTGTTCGACAGATTACCATCTTTTATACTTCCACCACTAGCAGATCAACTGATGTGGTGGAATCTATGTAAAGTTGGATCCTAGATTTTCAAGAAAATATGTTGGTTATATGAATATATCCTTGGGTATTATATTTTCTTGGAAATATAAATTATCGAAAATACTAAAATTGAATTTTGTAAATTCTTTAAAGGTATTAATGCAACTCAAAACCGTAAACGTAAGTTATTCTTTTAATTGATCTACACCCGTTAGGGTTTTTGGTTAGAGTCAATTTTACTAAAAGAATAAATCTAGTCTTCTTTCCATTAGGAGAAGTGTGAGACTAAAATCCTATTTCTTTTCATGTATGAGAAAGGTATAATAGGATGATTAGAATTGTCTAAATTCTAAATACATAACTCATAGCAAACTTTAATAGTAAGAGTATATGCACCTTATGAGTTATTAAATTAGAAGCTAGACAGATTACTGCATAATGGTAAAAGACGAATTAGATTATTTTATCTAGTTGTTTTGATTTGACCATTTACAGATACTACATACAATTGTTGGAATGGTAAATCTATAAAGGAAGAAATTGCATGCCCAGCTTTTTCAAGTTAATAATTTGGAATGTGATGAATCACATTTATGTAGTAGATTACATCCTTTTATAACCTATATAATTGTTTGAATGGGTTTTCTTAAAAGATGTAGGAAAGTAAATAGTACACTATTTCTTTCACTAATTAAGGAAACATTTACAATGTTGTCAAATTTAGTGGGAGTATTGTGTTCTTATGAATGAATAAGGGACTATTATTATGTTCTCTAATTCAGTGGGAGTTACAAGATTTATTGTCTTGATTGTAACTTAGATTATCTTTTGAATATCTTAAGGTAATTACTTTCCAAATATAGACACTAATGTTTTCAAGGATAGTCATGTACGTTTCCTTGATTGATTGAGTAACTCTATATCTACTATGTTATGACACAAATCATATTGTTCACATTAACAAACGCGTGCGTGTTGTTTATATGATACATGGTGTTGTACCATGCACAAGTGGGAGAAATCTACATTGTGTGCAAGGTACAACACATAAGAATATGATTCAAAGGATTCTCTTAACTGCAAGTAAGAGATTATAATTCTAATTAGATTAATACATCTAATCTTAGAAACACTTGGTGTTGAAATTTAGTAAACGTGAGACGCAGGCTAAATATTAACAACAAGGTGAATTTCCATGTATGCGTGAGACCAACATGGATAATTTACAGTTTCTAAATTAGACATCTATTAGAACATGTGTCAATAACGATACTACTTCAACTTTAACATTTATGTATTATTAGAATGACATAAATGCATGAAGTAATATAAGACTACTTCAATAATTATGTATTCTTAGAATGACATAAATAAATGAAGTAGTATGTTAACTTGAAAATATTAATGAAACCAAATGATGGTGTTCATAATTACTTTAATTATACATGTTTATACATTATTGTATATTTATAAACATAAAGTCTTCTAAGTATTACAAGACTTATAATTAAGTAAGACGTTAGCTTGTTATGGTCTTTTAATTAAGACATATACAAGAAGTCATTGAGTTAATCAATGATTAAATAACGTATAGTGAGATTATAACAAGTTTATGTTTTTATAAGACATAAACATGAAGTGACTTGGTCAAAAGTACTTGTGTTATAAAGCATGCAATTGGTTTGGAAATACTATTATACCATTAAGTTGACTTAGTTGGTAAATAAGTATGCCAACAGGAATATGGTTATCTTATATATATATTGTTAGATCTTCTTACAATATTAATTCTAATTGAAGTACCACATATGGATAGTATGTTCAGTTAGGGAATCAAACTTTTGTTAGATTGTTTGATTAAAGATAACTATGACTTCTTTTCTTCCAAAAGTTATCAAGGTTAGAAATTGAGTATGTCATGAATATACTCAATTAGACTCCTAGAAGATTAATAAGACGTTATTGAATTATGAAATGTGATGAATCACATTAAGTCTTAAATTGAAGTTCTGAATTTGTTAAGCTACTTATATGAAGGTTATTAACAAAGAACTATCAATATGTATTTGTAATGTCCTAAAAGAGAACGCTGAATTGTTGCTCTAATTGCTAAGTAGTTATAGATAATCTCTATATTGCTAAAGGCAAGTGGGAGAATTTTATCTAGAAAAGATAGAATTACAAGATACATAATCTTCTAAAACCACACTAGTTAAAATCATGATGAGGCTTAACATGTAAATGATAAACCTCAAGATGATGGAATTATCATTCATAGATCCACTTGGATATCTCAGATATTTAATTAATATGCTGATGATTATATGATGTAGTATTACCAAAATAATGAATTGGGTGAATTACTCATATTATGAATGTTATAGATGCTGTTCATAAAGATATTCAAATTTAAAATTTGGTTTATCTTAATTCTTAATGGTTAGAGAATGGAGATGAGTTTATTCAAAGATAATGTAACCCTAGTGGTTTAAATCTTTGTGAAATAATCATATGGACAAAATTGTACACATATCTTAATGAATATCTTATGACAAGATTATTAATTATACTTAAGCAATTAACTATGATTGAATACTCTTTCTTAAGTACATTAAAGATATAAAGATGGTAATTGTCATATTTACATGAATGTGAAATTTGACAATGGAATATCAAAAACTCTTTCTTGAATAATTACTTAAGCGAGGACGATAAGTAATCAAAAATGAGTTTATGAATTCATGCAAATCTTTGGAAGTGTACAAAATGCAATAATCCATGAATGGATAAATGCATGCATCTAGGAGATTATTGTTATGATAAATTATTAAATCCATGTTTAGGTTTATAATTAAAATAAGGTAATTTCTAAGTATTCCAGAAAGCTAGTGGGAGTATTATGTTATGATTTACTAAATCATATATGTTGTATAACATATAAGAGTAACATTCCATATAAGTAAAAGGTTAGACTTAATTTGGAATGAAACGTTACTTGAAAGATTTAGGAAATATAACATACAACCTTGAAACAAAAGTTTATTATTAAATAAACAAGTGCGGTAAATAAATTCTAAATAGAATATGATATATTATTTAGGATGACTAAATGGATATACATATTTGTAAAGATCAAACATGAATAAAATCTAAGTTTGACTGAAGGATTTTCATGTGCATTATATTATTGTTGTATCATGCTTAAGTGCTTAAATGATTTGACAATATTTGATATCCAATTAAAAGCTATTATATAACTTGTGTAATAGATATTCTAATGGAAAATGTTTGAAATTAGAATAATGATCCTCAAACTGGAATAGCTCCTAAACATTACACATTGGATATTAAGTTTACGGAAATTTTAAGAGCATATTGTGTTTAATATACAATGATGCTGGTTTAATTGAGATGACACTCAATAACTAGCATGGTAGGATTTTATCCTTAATAATGGCCATGAGAACTAGTTGTGCTTACTAAGAGCATAGTTGCATTATACATTAAAGAATTAGAATACTTTAAACTTTAAAAGGTTTGAAAGTTTGATTATCATAAATTAGTGATTGAGGATGTCACACCATTTATGAAAATTATGTGGCTATATCAAGAAAGTTGGATGAACACATACAAGAATTTTACTTATTGAATTCTTGAATTAAGTATTCTCAAAATTCGGATAGATCAAAGTTAGTTGAAATAATGCCATGTCAACAAGAATGATTGTCATTGCTTGAGGCATAATTGTCTTCAAGTTATTACTTGAGATAAGATTCATTAACTAGAATTATCATGCATTGATCTATTTAAGTGTTTGGATAAAGGACATTAAGCAATTATTATTTATAATGAATTAAAATACTTAGTATGTTTGTTTTCATTAATAATAAATTGTGTCCTATATTTGCATGTTTAAATCCGTGAATAACTTATGTTGTTCTAAATTGTTCATTGTCGATTAATGATATGGGAATATCATTAAACTAAGACAAATCTGAGTATTGGTTAAGAATATACTTGAAAGTATATTGATGCGTTGACATACCAATTTCACATGATATTCGATGAATTGAATATTGGACTTATCCCAATAATATGATTTAATATTTAATGTGAGAATCATATTTAAAGTTATCCTCAGACTTGAGATACCAGATAAGTGTCATGGATGTAGTGCATTTTTGTGAAGCAATCTACCGCTCACCGTAACAGGGAGTCATAAGGGTTGTTTTCAGAAGTGTTGCAAAGTTCATGGGTTATTCTTGTAGTCAAGAGAGAATTTGTTCCTTCTGATTTGTTCAGAAGTTTAATACTGCTGGGCCCCTCGTAGGGTTGACAAAATGTTTGCGTGGCCACGCCCAAAGTCTATCTGGAATACGTTCAGATGTTTTGGTAATTTTGTTAAATCATAAAGAGACGAGAAACAGAAATTTAATAAAGAACCTCACATCTTTATTAATGTAGTATTAGAAACAAAAGGATAATTATAATGATGAATCATTAAAGGTTTTTTCCAGAAAACCTAGCTCGGATTGAACTAGGGGCATTGGAGTGTTGCAAGACGCCAACCAATGTCATTTTACTATTAATAGATATCCAAGTGGGAGCTGTTGGAATATTGGATAAATATTAATTAGTTAAATGTCTAGTATCGAACCCGAGACTTCGGGATTGCACACTTTACAAACAAGAATAATGTATAATAAATATATATATGTTAAATGTATCGTATATATATATTTATAAACACTTAATGGACTAAATGATCGTTAGTTATTAATCGTATGGACTAACAATCATTAGTAACGAAAGATAAGGACTAGAATGTAATTTGGAAAGCAAGAAGGATCCGGAACACCCATATGGGTGTATGGCCGGTCGATCTAAGGCCCATGGGTTTCGACCCATGCCTTGCTTGCTCCCCAAGATTCATCTAGTATATATACAAGGTCAAGGATTAGGGTTTCACTTCTTTTTGTGCACACACACTAACCCTAATTCTTTTCTCTTTGTTTCTTTCTTCTTGGCCGATCGGTTCACTCCCTACCTTAGGGTTTGGGTCGATTTTCCATAAGCTAAAAACTAAGTGTTTTGTTTACTTGCAACAAACCTTTATTCGTTGGTAGTTTGTGTGTACAAGAACGAGGTAATTACTTACTTTAGTAATTATCAAGGGATCGATTAACAAAACGGTAAGGGGTTAATCATTGATCCATATAAACCCTTATTAGGGTTCTTCATATTGTTAAAGACAATTGCTTTTGATTCTTGTTCGGGCTAGAATCACCACGGTACGTTCTTATTTATGTTTTAGTTAATATTTATGTGTTATACTTGATCCTACGCTTCCGCATACGTGTGCACTTTGATTTATATGATTGTCATGGTTATTAAATTTTAACAAATGTATCCATAACCAACGTTTTCGGTTCCTGGTCTAGGCATGTTTGGTTGCCTCTGATCATAATAGTTGATCCTCAATCTATTTGGTGTGTACTCCACATTTCGTAACCCCGGAGCATTAGATAACGTCACCACTGCTTGTGCCATTTCCGTAACACTTAGATTACCTTCAGCGGGTGAGTAGTTCCGTGGAGCAAGATTATAGTTAACTATACCTGACAAGATGACGGATTTTCTATAAAGCTTTTTTTCAAGTGCAAATCTGATTACCTCAGGAGGATGCATACTATTTGAGATTATTGTAACTGTTCCATTCAGATAGTCAATCTTAGATATTTTTACATCATATGAATTATCAAGTGCTATTCTGACCGCTCTTATACATCCTTCACAGCTACAAAACGGAATGATTCTTAGATCGAACGTTACTGAAGTACCCATCTGCAGATCAATTAATATACAATGCAACCAAGTAAAACAATATTAATATATTAAATAAAGAACTTGATATATTGTACTTGTAAATCATTCTTACCTTTCGCTATTCATAACTTCAACACAATAAAAGAACAAGAAAAAAAATAAAAATAAAGTACCAGAAATTGTATTTATTCACTTACATAAGAAAACTGCAATAAAAACAAAATGTATACAACAACAAAAAAATTAGTGATAATTATAAGAACATAAAATCTAAAGAAAGTGATAAAGTAAAAAATAAAAAGCAAAATAGAATAAAAACTTACCTTGTCTATTAATTATTATCATAACCAAATATATATAAACTCACTTGCTATTAATACATCTTATTGAATTGGGTAGAGATATGATTAGACGTTGGTTAAACTTACCTTAAATAACATTGTTTCCAAATATGAACTCATAATTTCTATATATACATGAGTACGTGAATTTAATAAGGTAAGTATTAATATAAAGTGAGTTAATATCTAGAAACATTATTAATTAAGGTAAGCTTAAACATAATACAATTATTTTTATATATAGTTTGGATTTATATGTATGCAGTTATGCATCTTTTAAAGGGTATATATGCAAATGGCTAAATATAAAATTATATATTTATTGGATATAATAAAGTTATGCTTTGGAAATATTTATAAAAATTATAAGTTTAACGATAAGATCATGAAAACCCATTAAAAAAGTCCTTACCTGTCTGCAAGGATCGAGGTTTTTTAACTGGTGTGATCTGACTAGCGAAGTTGCCTTAGTAATTACGAAGATGGCCAGAGAAATTTGTTTTTTGTTCTCTTTGTTTTTTTTTTTTTTGTCCTATAAGGACGGGGTCTATTGTGGGGGTCCCACCTATTTTTAGTTAAATGTACAAGCATTAAAGTAGACAGTACAGACGGCGGCAGCACAAAACTTCCACAAACCCTCCTTATGGGGTCCTTATAACTCATGCCTTTTTTTTTTTGGAATTTGTTTTGTTGTGAGGAAAGAAGTGACATCTGGAAAGGTATATATATAGGAAGAAAAAATTCGGATGAAATGGGGATAAATTAATAGAAGTTTGTAGGAAGCTTCCATAGTAGTAGAATAACGCGGTTTGCAAGTTGCAACTCCAGATCACTCGCTTTCGTATGACCAAAACTTCCTTATCAAGGGGAGTTTCATCAAGTAAACTGCATATCCTATTAATATAATCAGATTCACGATTTCGTTAATCGTCATTTGTTTCTTTACTCGTGTGTGTGTGTATATATATATATATATATATATATATATATATATATTTGAAAGACAAACATTAAATAGAGAACCACTAAAAGAGCAAAGATACAATACAAATCATCTTACCTCAATTAAACAAGCTAAATAAAAGAGGGTGAGACCCAAAAAATACAAAACCAAAACAAAGAAAACAACACATGCCCTCATAAGCTATAACTGTCTCATGAGCTTACAACTCTTAAAAAAAACTAAACTAACCAAGCTTTGTCAACCAACGAAGATGTAAGCCGCGCAGTTCCGCCGGCATTATACAATATTACATTTTGAGGACTAAATTTGCAACGAACCTCTAAGATAAAGGACGAAGCTCGTATGGATTTTTTTTTTAATTGTTGAAGATAACGGTTGTTAGCTACTTAACGTCAAGTTAGTGATAAAGGACTGACTTTGCAATAAATGTATAACATGAATGACCAATTATTTAAATTATGAAAGGAGTAAATTTGCAACGAACCTCTGAGATGAATGACCATTTTTGTACGGAATTTTTTTAAAATGTTAAAAATAACGGTCGTTAGTTAACACTCGTTAAGTAACTAACGACCGTTAGTTACTATAGCAGAAAATATTATTTTAAAGATTTACTATTCACTATGAGTGTTTTACACTATACCGAAAATTATTTTTTAATGAAGTGTGAATAGTAATTCACGCTAAATGTAATGTATATATAATACCCCACATGAGAATAAATACTCCATACGAAGTACTATCTCCGTTCCATATTAAGTGTCCACTTTAATAATGCACAAAGTTTTAGGAGATTCCAATAACTAAACTCTCCACCAATCAAATATTACTTTTACCCACTAAACTCTCATTTTATTGGTTGAAAGGTACAAGTAGACACTTAATTTGAGACATACAAAGATTTTATTGTGGACACTTAGACGGAGAGAGTAATAGCCACCAAAGCCACATGCTGTCCAAAAGAAACCAATCACGATGACTTAATTTCCAAATGATATAACCTTCTGAACTTGCAGACAAAATAAGACCACTTGCAAATGAAGCAATAGTAATCACGCAGACAAATATAACCTTCTTTACTCGTATATGATAAGTTTAATAAGTTATGCAAATGTAAGGTAAATATTGAAAATTATAAATTCATGATTTTTAACTTATTTATGGTTGAGTTATTAATAGGATAGGGTTATGTTAAAAAAAAAAAAAAAAAAAAAAAAAAAAAAAAAAAAAAAGGATGGATCAAATATTCAAAACATTTAACAGATCAAATATTAAAAAACATTAAATTTCACTCATGTTAACTCATCTTTTTAATTAAAACCCGTTTTACCTTGTTCTTTTAATAATTAGATATTTTAAAAAACGTAAATCGTTAACCTACAAAAGTTACACCATCGTGACGAGCATTTAATTATTTTTCAATATATTAACACTTTTATATACTTTCAACAATTTTTTTTTTTTTTTCTCGATGCATTATTTTGCTTGATATAACACTTGTGATATACCACTAATCTGCAAGTTCGGACACTCAACATGTTTTCGTAAAACGGGTATAAATATTTTTTGTAGTATTTCAAACGACTCATCGTTATTTGCATTGAAAATGCGCATCCTTAGCTTTTCAACCATTTATCACACATAATTTTTGAACCTCTAAATCAATATAGTTTATTCATAGAAATTAGAGAAAATAGAACAATTGTCTTTTATATGGTCAAATCTGCATGATTTATAACATGTGATATAACATTAATCTGTAAGTTTGAACACTCAACATGATGTCGTGAAAAGGAGCATAAGTATTGCTGTGTGTTGTTATTCGTTTGTTTGAGTCAGTTTGACAATTTTTTAAACGCAAGGTGGTGTTGGTGGGATTTGGTTTGGTCTCAGTTTAGCGTCAAGACACCACAAGTGGTGTTTAGAGGTGCACATTTCGGGTTTTCTTACAAAACCGAACCGGTTTTTAAAACGGTTTCGGTTCGCGTTGACCGGTCAAAAACCGGTTTTGGCAAAAACCGGTCCAATTTTAAACTGGTTTCTAGGGAGAAAATCATGAACCGGTAATAACCGGTTTCAAACCGGTCTAAACCGGATTTCCTTAAACCAGTTCAAAAAACCAGTTTTTTAGTCAACATGCCTTTGAGATGGTGTTTTTGAGATTATTGATAGAAGATAGAAAGAATGCAAAGATATGTCAGCTGCATAATTCCATACTAAACTAGTGAACACTTTTTTTGGTATTTGGTTATCATGGCTATGTTCTTGTTAATAAATGCAAAGATATGAAAACCAATGTATATTGAAGTGATTATGGAGATGAGTGTTACGCATGGACCATAATTTCACGGTGATGAATATGATTGTTAAGGTGACAATGTGTGAAACTGAAAATGGCATTATTGAGAGTTTGAGAAAGAAAGAAGAGATGGTTATTTGAAAGTGGTATTAATGTTTGTATTTGGGTAGGATATCCTGACCCTCTCTATTCTTTTATTCCAACCCTCCCTACTAAGTAAGGAGGTAATTTTTTTTTTTTTTTTTTTTTTTTTTGGGTAATGTATTTTGTATAATGTAATTTATTTTGCGTAATGTTTTTTTTTTATTTGTTACGTTTATATA
Source organism: Artemisia argyi (assembly GCA_030686995.1). NCBI lineage: Eukaryota > Viridiplantae > Streptophyta > Magnoliopsida > Asterales > Asteraceae > Artemisia > Artemisia argyi. Next base: position 158,203,616 of record CM060697.1, on the reverse strand, counting down.
ATTAACGTCTAATGCGTTTTTATTTAATTAACAACAACAACAATAGCACGTTAAACATTACCACATTAAACAACTACAACAACAACTGTTATTGTTTAATTAAACAACAACGTTAACACATTATTTAAAAACAACAACATCTATGACATATGAAGATTATTCATTTCATTTAAAAGATCATGGAGCCTTGTACTCTACTAACAAGCGTGATCCTCAGGATTCCTTGCCAATTCTAACTCCATCTCCAGCGTCTTTATTCTTGTCATCAAAAGCTTGTTTCTTGCTTCAAGCTGGTCAATCTTATTAGCATTAGCAACGCAGTTTGAGCACTGCGTCGAAGAAGAGGCTTGATTAAAGTACCTCCTTTGAAATTCATCTTTCCACATGAAGTATAGACACCCATAGTCCTTTGTGCATGGCTGTTACATGTTAAAAAAATTATAAGAAATGTATTCTTAACAAACAAATTATTAACATATTTACATAACTAAGCAAACGTATAATTATTTACCACTAAAAAAGGACATGCATAATACGGTACCCCATAAATATCTTTTGTACGGGATATCCTTTCTATAATTAATCTTCTCTCACATCGACACAAGAAAGGATTTATTCGTTCCACCTGATCAAAGAATTTGCATAATAATTTACAACATCAATCAATAATGTTATTACTACTTTAAACGAAGTAATTTTCTGCAATAATAAAAAAAAATCATTTGAATTACATAAATAAACATTTGAGTTCAAAGGTTTCTCAAACAACATACACATCGAAAATAAACATATGAGTTCAAAGGTTTCCCAAACAACATACTCTACAATATAAATCAGTAATCATTCACTATGTTTTGTTGGTATAATTATTGACAACATAAATCAGTAATCATTTACAATGTTTTGTCTGTATAATTATCTACAACATAAATCAGTAATTATTTACAATGTTTTGTCTGTATAATTATTTATTACATTTGTCGATGGTGATATAAAGTTTCCCATTCGGATGCATCTGGCTCTCTGTACCTCTTCCATTGTGGGTGGTTATACGGAAGTGGAGAATCTCTGCCTAGCGTCAGACAAATGTAGTGAGCACATCTGTCCTACCCCACATGGGCAATCACAAGGGGTTCAGTTCCTTGTGATAAGTTTGGACCAAAAAATAGCGGAGAACAAGTGTTCCAACCCCGCTGGGATATAAATACAACAGGTCGGTTAATTGTTGAAGCGATAACCAGCCCCGTGTTTGGCATCGTCATCCAGCGATCTTCAGGTGCACTTCCATCGAACATGTTTAGTGAATAGCGAAGCCGGTAAAAGTCATCTGGCGACCACATACTCATGTAAGTTAAACCAAGCAACGAGTCTGCCAAAGGATGATTATGGCTATCATCCTTCACCTTCAACTTCCAAAAATATTTTGTTGTTTGATATTTCGCCACCAATTTGAATGGACAATTTGTTTTAGAGGTACTGGTTTGCCGTTTTCCAGTACCTTCAGGTTTATAAGTCCTACCCTTTGAACAGATATAATTGATTTTGTACAAACAACCTTTTTATGCCTTGGTTCTGTCTTTAACAATGACAAAACCAAGCCCCCGAGCTATATTTTGCACCTATTCCGTTACTTGCTCGTCAGAATGGAACTCCTGAAAATACATTACAAAATTTATAACCCCGTAAGCCTTTATTGTTGTGTCAACCCATTTGCCTTTTGGAATAGTTGCATCTATAGACTCTAGTGGTGGAGATTAGTATCTATGCCAAGCCTATGATAGAATACTCATCATAACTGAGCAGTTGAGTGATCACCCAAAAATAAATGCGTAGATTAGTGAGAGTGAGAGTGTGATTTCAATTCCCTTTTCGTGAGGTGCTCGGTTTGGAAATTTCTAGCTTAGGTAATTTTTAAACTCATATCTTACAAGAAATCTTGGGAGATATCTTTTTAGAAATAATTTTAAAACGTCTACTTGAGGGCAAGTAGAGTTCAAGTGGGGGATATTTGATAACATCAAATTAGCCTGATATTTTATATATCAAATTCCCGTGTTTATTGCCCCATTTATATTAATATGGTACTTAATTCGATCATATTTGTTTATATTTGTATTTCAAGTTAATTGACGCGTTGAAACAGAAAAGATACAAGAAATGGCCAAAAAAGGATAAAGACACAAGGTTACGGCGTAACATATCATTGAGGTTACGCCGTATATATTTTATGAATTAGCCAAATTTCTGCCGGATTAAGATTACGACGTAACTAATCATAGGGTTACAACGTAAAAATGTTAACGAGAGTTCTACGTTCATAACTTGCCTTGATGTTATGTCGTAGTGACAAAGTGTGAAGGTTACGGCATAACTTGTGATTTAGTTACGTTGTGGTAGTTGATATATATGCGGATAATTACAAAATGACGAAGACTTACATCGTAAGTAGTTACTGACTTACGCTGTAATAAATTACTTGGGCGTGAAGGAGTTGAAGTCCAGGGGCTAAAAGCGGTTAAAAGATATGAAGTTCTATTTATTTCTACGACTTGAAGTAATAATAAGAGGAACGATGAGGGGCCTAATCCATCATATTCATAAAGATTTGAGTAAATTACATGGTTCGTCCCTGTGGTTTGGCCAAAATCCTTAATTGAGTCCTTATCTTTTCAATTGCGCCAATTGAGTCCTTATTCTGAAACTATGTAACACTGTTAGTTCTTATCGCTAACTGTCGTTATCTCAATTGGCAAAGTTAGTCCATTAACCAAATGATCATTTGCAACGTTAGTCCTTTTACTAACGATCGTTAGTCAAAAAAAATAATTTGAAAAATTCGAAAAAAAGTTCTAAAAAAATAAAAAAATAATAATTTGAAAAAAAAAATTCAAATAAAATTATTTCTTAAAAAATTCGAAAAAAATTCTAAAAAAATAATTTGAAAAAAAAAATTCTAATAAAATTATTTCTTAAAAAATTCGAAATAATTTCTAAAAAAAATTTTGACGATTTTTTTTCCAAAAAAAAAAAATTGAAAAAAAAAATTCTAATAAAATTTTTTCTTAAAAAATTCGAAAATTATATAACTTACTAAGATAACTTAAAAAGTTTGAAAAAAAAATCATGTAGGACTTGTTTATAACCCGACAACGTTTCACTTCACTCATATACACACCTAACATTATACCCATGTTTCGTCAAAATTTTTTTTAGAAATTTTTTCGAATTTTTTAAGAAATAATTTTATTAGAAATTATTTTTTCAAATTATTTTTTTTTGGAAAAAAAAATTCGTCAAATTTTTTTTAGAAATCTTTTCGAATTTTTTAAGAAATAATTTTATTAGAATTTTTTTTTTCAAATTTTTTTTTTTGAAAAAAAAAATTTAGAATTTTTTTCGAATTTTTCAAATTATTTTTTTTGGACTAACGATCGTTAATAAAAGGACTAACGTTGCAAATGATCGTTTGGTTAATGGACTAAGTTTGCCAATTGAGATAACGACAGTTAGCGATAAGGACTAACAATGTTACATAGTTTCAGAATAAGGACTCAATTGGCGCAATTGAAAAGATAAGGACTCAATTAGGGATTTTGGCAAAACCACAGGGACGAACCATGTAATTTACTCTAAAGATTTAATGCATATTTATATGCATGTACGTGATGAATTATAGAAGAAAATTGCACAAGGACCTTAAATGAAAGATGCAGAACGATGGAGGGTCAAATGTTTACATGTGGCTTTAAAGTTTTACTATATATAGTTGGATAATTCGTAGCTTTAGATATCAATTGGGGACAAGTTATCCACACCCTCCCATAGGGAGGGTATCTAATGATTGGACGCATCACTGACTTGTACGGTGTGCATTGCGGGTTGTACGGTTTGACTAAACCCTCCTGATGTGACAATATAGGGAGGGTTTGTATAGTATGACCCATCAATTGCGGTTTTGGCTTTTTACTATAGCCGTCAGACGCAAGACAAAAAGAGGTACATTTGGTTCGTTGCTTTAAAGGGGCAAATCCTTCGGGGCTTTTGCCCCAGTACTCAACTAAGGGATCAATACCATTTAATTGGCACAATATGTAATCATTTTCCGACTTTCATTATTTATTTCAGTTTCAGTATTAATCAATATAATTTTGATTTAGCTTGATTGTTGATGAATTGATGCCTATTATGTTTTAATTAATCGTTATTGTCTTTTACGTAGTAATTAATTAATTATTCTTGGTATTTAATTAATTAATTATTTGGTAATTAATCGTTATTGACTTTTAATTTATTTATTATTAGTCGATTAAATTGTTTATCTATATTTTTAGTTTATTAATCGTTTTATTTGTATACTTTCTTAACATATTTTGGGACACCCTTGTTTCGGTAGCATGGAAGTTTGGTAGTACCTATGAAACTAAGAAAATTGATCATAGGACCCATAGTGAATAAGGTTGTGTTCAGTGATAAGAATTGACCATTGGACTATCACTACTCGTGTGGAAATTTCAACGAACGACTACTTACCAAACGGAATTGCTTAAAGAATTAGGGAGGACCTAAGTTCCGAAAGGCCGGATTCCACTAAATAAGTCTAAGTTAGTAGAGGCGCTTATTGACTCTTCCATCTTGTAGACCAGCGAATTCTTGTAATCATTAGGTTACGGAATAGGACAAGGTGAAAGATAGGACTACACGAATTAACCAACTGAGTGTAGTCGAATTAAACCCCCAGATGTAACGATAGTAAACACTGTTACTTTAATGACTGATAATAGATTACCAAATGATCCTTGGTCTCATAATTACCTTCGTGAGGAGTCTAGGATCATAAAGTAGACAAATTGACCATAGGAGTCTACCGCCTTTCACCACAATTTAATGTGTGAGTAAATACGCATTGAGAATTAGATCATAATAATTATCATCCCCATTAGTTGTTTGCCATAAGAATCATCCCAATTGATCACTTAAAATTATTAAAATATATTAAATTAATCAATATTAAAATATTTATGTGACAATCGTTTTAATTAGAAAAGTAGAAATCAACCGTTCTTTGGACGACCTCGGTCTTACCATTCCTTCACCACATGCGATCGGGTACACTGCCCGTTAGTATATAAGGTAGGCCATAGGTAGACGAGAAATATATAAATATTAAAACCTGATCAGAAATCCTGCATCAGTATGATTGGGTAATCATTGGGTCGAAGCCCAATGTTTTTATTAAAGAGAGTTGTTTTGATTATTTGGGTTCAATTCATAACTAGTGGGTATTAAGTGTTTTATCTTGTGTGTGTTATAATTTATCAAACTCGTTACTAACTTATCTTTGTTTTGTTTTTGTGATGGATGATGATGTTGGATGCTATTGGAACATATAGGGATTTTGACACCGATTCATATTATATTGTAAAATATTGTAATAGCTTAGTCATTTGAATATTGTCGTAAACGTTATTGGATTTACGGTATTAGTGTAGGAATTATTGTATGATTTGAGACAAGAGATGAAAGAATATATTAGACTCGTCGAGCTTAATATATTTGGACCCGAACGGACACAAATTATCCGATAAGCCGAAAACTAATATACACGCGAATGATAACGATATAAAACTTATAAAACATATAAAGTATAAAACCTTTCAACATTTATAAACTTGTAAACATTATCAAATCCTTAAGAAACTTATATAACTCAGCTTTATTCAAACTTATACAATGTTACATTTTGGGATACGGGGTAAACATCTAACTCATTCATCGACTTGTCTTAGCCTTATATTCATTCGGTGTCGTTTATTCTTTCATTGTGGTTTCCGATCGTTTTGGCGTGAGTTACTGTTTGATTATACATTTTACGACTTCTACATGAGAGCGTTTTACTCCTTTTTCTTCATTTCTTTCTATTTGTTTGATTGTGTTTTCGCCGACCTTTATCATCTTAATATTTTCTCTAACGACCACACGAGATATAAACGTTACTTCTTTTGTCGCCATCAAAAACTAAACCTTTTTATATTATTAACACGAGTATTCAACGAACGTTACTTTGTAAACTACTTGAGGACTATTTCTGAAACATGTTACTTATTAAGTTGTGCGGATCCAGTACCGTCATGCTCGTACTTTTGATGTCGTTGTGTTTTACTAGTTGTAATACCTTGCATTGTTGCATACTCAGGTGAGTTCATAGCCCCACTCTTATTTATCTTAACTATTTTGTAAACTACTTGGGGTTAGATACATGCTACTGTTTTTACCATGATCACAATTGTTTGAAAACTGTTTCTTTGAAATGAAAACTTTGCATAACATCTGATAAGTACTAAGTACCGTTTTTGCCACAACTAAGTCTCTCGGATCATGCACCATTAATCACTTGCGAGTGAGCGCGAATATAGGGATATAGGCCTATATGAATTGACCCTCTCACCATGTTGGACTAAGGTCGATCCGCATGTGATGTACTATATTCGATTTCACTAGGTATCTGGCATGTACCTAGCTTTGGGGGCCACTATTATATTATGAAATTTTGCGGTTATTATTGACTTACGTCAGGGTTACTGGTGCCTGGTTAACGCTTTAGCGCAGTGGTTATTTCTGAACTTTCGGGCGTATAACAACGTAGCCTACTTTCTCTTAAACTTGAAATATTGTGATCAACTGCTTTACTTTAAACCTATGGATTCACTCAACCTTTGTATTGACTTTTAACATGTTTTATCTCAAGTCTTTTCCGCTGCGTATCTTACTTTTAGAGGAGCTTGGCGAAAGGCATGGCATGGTCATAGATGATTCTGAAAAACTATTTGGGACCGCTTTAAATCCTTTTATGGACCTTTATTTTCCGCATTATTTTTAAATGATGTAAATTGAATGTTTTCGATTATGAAATTTCTTCTAAAATGTTTAAAGTAAAACCGTTCTTTGTACCTTGTGTTGTGATAACAATCGAGTAGCACCTCAAGACTTGTATGCTTTCGCTGATCCAATTTTGAGGGTGTTACACGTTTGGTAAGAATTACACACAAAATTATATTAGACGAATTTTAAATATTGATTTAGCATGCAATATTTTTTTAATAAGAATGATGTTTGTAGATCTTATTGGTTTGATTTCATCAAAACCAAAGCTGAAGGCCATAAATATCATAAAGAAGACCTCAATTGTTTCGGAATTCAAGCTTCAAAATTTAAGGTAATGTTTATTATTATAAATATAATTATAATTTAAATAATTAGTCACATTTTTATTCACATTATCTTATTCAAAGGACTTGTGGTCTAGTGGGTGGGGCTTATTTGGTTAAGCACCCACAAATGGGAGTAGTACCGGGTGGGTGACCACCCGGGAAGTCCTCACTTGTGGTCCACTTGCAGACCATTTGTTCCGGAGATATATTGCAATGATGGATTCTAAGCCCTTAGACCAAGCCGTTGGGGTTAGAATCCTGAACATGGCCCGGTTTTCATCCGGCTGTTTCTCCAGCAAGGTAACTTGTGTGGAGGCAGTACGGTTTCCGGGAGAAACCCGTTACCACCTGAGATCAGCGTGGACCCGGTTAAGACAACATAGTCTGGCGGGGTGGCGATGAGGCCTTCGTTGTCCGCGAAGGTGGTCGATTCTAAGTTGAAATTCACCTTTCAAAAAAAAAAAAAAAAAAAAATCTTATTCATATTAACAGTGGTGATGAAGTTAATGTTACATTGTGGGAAGATGATGCACACAAGTTAGACACTTACATAAGTCATAAAAATATTCAGAATGAACCAATAGTGTTGGTTATTCAACTTGCAAAAATAATACATTGAGCAATAAGATTTAAACATAATTTACTATAATTATGCTTGTCAATTTTTACAACTTATGTTTTATGTTGTTACTTTTTTTCTGTAAAAAAAAAAAAAAAAAAAAAAAAAAAAAAAAAAAAAAAGGTGTTAACCCTTCCATTTTGCACCAATGTTATTATCAATGAAAACATTCCTGCAATAACGGCTTTCAAACAAAGGTCCATACATTCTTTATTTTTGTTCCGTATTAAAAAATAAATAAAACATCGTATTTGACAAAATATTTTTGTTTATACTTTTATTCAAAACGAACGAAATAACGATTTTGTATTTGTCTTTAAATCACCATCATTTAGTGCTTCAACATCAACATCACAAATATTTTAATATTATAAGTTACAAGTTTCATTTACAACGTTTTTTTACAAGTTATGATACACATTAACTTTCAAAATGTAAGCATGTTTACAATTACACACTCTCGACCGAATGAATTTAGCCGACACACATAGTGACGCTAGACGCCCTATCGGGGGGCCTAACATCTAGTTTCTTAATAAAATAACCTTATTACCTATATTAGATGAGTACCCGTGCATAGCAACGATATTTTATAGCGGCAGATAGTTATAGTGATAAAAAAATTATGAGTTATAAACGAAAAATAATAAAAGTTTAAGAATTTGTGGATTAAACACGATTCAAACCGAATGAAAATAATATAGGTTATACGTTATAAACGAAAATAATAATAAAAGTTTATAGTTTCCATTTATAGTTTTCTTGATTTTTCACTTATAAGAATATGAGTTTTTCCTTTATATATAGTATTGACTTGTAAAATTTGGGAAGTTCCTTTGTAATTTGTAATATATGGACTTAAGCCCATAAACTCAAAAGATGAATAAGTATCAAATGACAAACAAAAACACAACCATCTCTGTATGCTATCAAAATTAACATGGTATTTGAGCATAAGTTTTACAGCAGTAAATGATCTGATGCATATAAAAAGCATGTTCTACCTATAGCATGAAGCCAAGATCTATAATTTCGAAACTACATCTTATATCATACATGCCTAACCATTATAAAGGTGGAGCTACTGACAAATGATAAAATTTTAGACCAGGAAGCTATGTTTACCTAGCTAATAAAACCATCATTCCCTCAAAGATGTCGAAAGAGCACCAGTGCTCGGGAATAAGTGATTTTGGACAAAGTTTGTAACTGCAACAAATACATCATTCTTGAAACTTACGTGGAATAGCTTGTTCTTGTTGAGTGTAGTATGTTGTCACAAACAAAGAACATTAACAGAAATACCTTCAACCATTCAGCGAATTACTCTGTTCTTGGGAACTCAATTTGAGGATAATTCGGTGAAAAAAACAACATGCTCCTTGCTATCAACAAAATTTTTGACAGATTGTGGAATTGGAGGCATGTTGACATCCGAAACCCCTTCAAGAATCTGTTCCACGAGACTCATTGAAGGCCTACCGTCTTCTTCATCTTGAATACACCAATATGCAACTTTGAGAACTTTAGTAACTTCTTCCACGCTAGCATCACGGTTTAGCCTAGTATCTAACAGGCTAAGGATATCACCTCCCATCATAAGAACGCTAGCAGCCGAACTAGGGAAGAATTTATAATTCGAATCTTCGGATTGCTCTACATTTCTCTTACCATTAACTAATTCAAAAAGCATCATTCCGAAGCTAAAAACATCTGCTTTGGCTGTGATAGCCACCCCTGATAACCATTCTGGTGCTAGATACCCTCTTGTCCCTCTCATAGTTGTCAAAACCCGACTAAAGTCTCTCCCTACAAGCTTTGCCAGGCCAAAATCTGCAATTTTTGGGTTGAAATCAGCATCTAAGAGAATGTTTTCTGGTTTTATGTCGCAGTGAATTATACAGTCTCTGCACTTCTCATGGAGATAAACTAACCCTCTGGCAATTCCAAGTGCAATGTGATACCTAGTTTTCCAGTTTAGAACATTATCTTGTTTTTCATGGAAAAGGTGTGAATGTAGAGAACCATTTGGCAAGTAATCATACACCAGTAACTTGCTGTCACCTTCTGCGCAGAACCCACGAAGACGTACAAGATGAATGTGTTGGATGCTCCCGATTGTGCTGACTTCACTCCTGAACTGCTTCTCTCCTTGGCTGATACCTTCAAGTTTTTTCACTGCCACAATGGATGAATCACGCAGTACTGCTTTATAAACTGAACCAAAACCACCACCTCCCAATTTATCTGAGAAATTCTTTGTTGCTGCTTGTAGATCTTTGTAAGCAAACGCCACCAACGATCCCTCCATTTTTGTTTTTCCAAACAATACCCTCTTTTTTCTATATATAATAAGCAGAATTAGACCCAAGAATAAAAAGAGACCTATAACAGACCCAGCAACAGAACCCACAGGGAAACCGTTTTTCTTTTTATAAATTGGGAGGTCTTTAGAAGCAATTTTGATGTAGATTGTTTTCCCATTAGCATCGTCTTCTGAAAGATCTAAAAGCTCTCCATCCCACAATGAACACTCGTTATCGGCAAAAGAGTAAGCATTGCAGGAGCAACTGTTCATACATGTGGTATGACATTCTCCAGCACTCCCAGCGGCCACAAACTTATTTGAAGGCAAATTTCTGACTTTAATCATGATAAAATTGGCATTTTCCTCATTTCTTCCACATTGCAACTCCGTTTTTCTAACACACCCACCAGAGAAATCACTCTGGTTCCAATCACTTTCTGATCTAGGCTTGAAGCCAGTCAAGCAGTTACAGAATGGCAATTCAGTCTGCCTGCACGTACCAAAAGCGCCACATAAAGCATACACCTCACACTGTGTTCTAGGTTGAGACCAAAACAAATTCCACTGCTTCGTACTTTCCAACCATGTTTGTTGTTGAAGTTGACCAGAAACACCAATAAACATTCTTGATATGATGGAAGGATTATACACAGAATAAGTGAAGTAACTCTCATTCTCATTTGAAATAAAGCTAAAATTATAAATGTAATTCAACCTCATTTCCGGAACTAAACTAAATATGTGTCCATTCCAAGCCCCGCTTGTCCAATATTGATGGGAGCCATTCCTCTTGCTTATATACTCTTTTCCAGTCGGGTCAAGCTCTAAAGAAAAGAGTCCAACATCAGGATTTTCTTCACTTTTCCATGAAGTAAGAAGCTGCTTCTTTTTACTTCTAAAATCATAAGCAAGTTTAGCACCAGGCAACCAAGTATTAACTGGGTGGTCAAAACTTTGCCAAACTGGTTCAACTGAATTTGACCCATCAGTCAAAACTAGGTTACCATCATCAAGAATAACAGCAATCACAGAATTCAAATTGGTGGTGGTGACATTTGAGGACCAGATCTGTAACTTAAACTCATTTAAGAGCACTAAGTTACCATCTACAATTTTTAGGTCAGAATTAACTCTGTCAGAGACGGGTATTTCTCTGTTTGCTACCCAGACTATGGTAGGAGGATTAGAAGCAACCTTTTTATACCAAATGCCAACGTAATAGTTGGAAGAGTTGCCTGCTTTAAAGAAACCAAGCACAAAATTATCACGTTTGGATGTGATTGTTTGGTCTCCGGATAGAGAATGGTTTGCAGATATTGTGTCAGCTGCAGATGTGAAACAAATGGCCATAGAGAAACAGAGGAGCAAAAACGCCATTAAACAGTTAATTTTTTGTGAAGCGCGTGAGTGATATGAAAGTGGACAGTATTTGAGAGAGAGATGGCTCATATCAGATGCAGAAACATATTGCGAGTACTGGATTTTATAGAACTAATATTTGAACCCTCTGTACATGTCATGCCTGATGGGACTGCCAGTAACCACAAAAATAGTACTCTAACTTGCAAGACCTGCTAGAAATAATACATAAAAGTCAGTCATAACCCGTAAAATGGTTCATAACCCGTAGAATAATTTAGTGGTCCACCCACTTCCACGATATAATGTTTCCTACGTGGTGGGACTCACATTATACATATTTCTCCATTAAGTCTAATCAAAACTGTAACAGATATTTTAAGAGTCAAACTGTTTTAGTTAACGATTTATCATCAGAATAATCTTCAGTGGTTAGTTTCACACCACAATTATACCTTCTTAACACACTCACCCTAGTTTTACGACACAAATAACGTTTTTTTTATCCTTTTACGCTTTACTTTATGTTCTGTAAGACTATTGCAGGCAAGATCAAACTTACATTTACCTTCTAGTTTATCTCTCTCTTCCTCAGTCACAGATTTTTTACTTAAACTCGAATCTCCAATAATGTTGCGAAGATGGTAACGAGGATCAACATAAGACGATGATGAAGACACAATACCTTTGATGTTGCTTGGGCATAGAAACTTAACAAACTCCAATATCTCTGGAAAACATGAGTGATCTGAATATGGAACTGTATAGATGTACTGATGGTGTTTTTCGATATTATTTGTATATCTATTTCGCATGTTCATATGAAGGTCGATGCTCGTCTCTGTCTTCACTGAAGAAATATCACAAGACTTATCCTTGCATCCAGCTTTCTTTAGTGCCCACGGAAGACCAGATGGCATGATTCCAATGGTTGGGCGCATAGTGTTTAATCCTTCTAGAGTTTCAACAGAGAAACTATAACGAGGAACAGCTCGTACTCTTGTCAACGTCGTTTTCGTAGTGAAATTTGCATGTAATCCCAGAAGATGCATGGTCTGCAACCGCTCAGGCCACACCCAAATCTGCCATAAAATTAATAAATACGAAGTAGGAAAAACGATGAGCTTCTAGTTATTTTAATGATCCTAACATATGCATGGATGCAACGGTAATATCAACTACACAGGTAACAATTATGTAATAACTATAACTAATGTAGCCAAAATATAAACACATACACATTCTTTCATAAAGTCAGAGAATAGCAAGTTAGTAGCTAAAATTACCTTTATTTTCAGCATTTTTGAGATGTAGAGTAATAAATCCTCTTTTCCCAGTGAGTCTATACCAATGATAATGTCATGTTCAGGATACGAATTGATGATATTAACCACCTGCAGATGGTTCAATACAGAACAAGAAAATAATTTTCGTGTCAAAAATTACATAATTGGAAATAATTGTCAGGGGAGCACAGACAATCACGCAAACATATCGCATAAGTAACTGATCCCGCATAATAAGAAAAAGTGTGAGGAAAGGAGGATGCGGATATCAGATATTATGGGAAAGAATAGGACTTAGTTATCCAGTTAACAAGAACGAAATCATAATCAAATAACCTTTCACAAGGAAAGAAAATGTCAACTACACATCAACGTTCCAAATAAATAAAGTATACGTTATTTTAACTCTGCTGTGAGAGATCTTCCTTAAACTCACACTAGGTTATGACATTTGACAGAAGCACATGATTAAAATAAATTATTATACCTCCAGACTTCCGAACTTAAAAATCACGGGCATTACAGGACTCTAGAACAGTGAATTAGAGAGTTCAGCAAGAACAGGACATTCACCTGTTGAGCAGCGACTTCCCGAGAAGGAAATGAGTAGGATGGGTTGCAATACGTGTTGTCTATGTAAAGGGTATCAATTTTATCATTCTTAAGAGCATTAAGAAGCATACTTTTTCCCATTTGTGCAATCTCACTTGATACTTCCCAACGGAAATCCCCAGTGTAAAGCATAATGCCAAACTCACCGCGGAAGAGATACATAAATGCACCTGCCACATAGCAAATTACCAAGGTCAAGGGAAGAATAGTTTTTAAAAATCTAGTCAAAGCACCCTGATAAGGACAAGGTACCAATGGAAATTCTTTGCAGTTAATATTCTTTTCGTTAATCAACATAAGAAACTCAAGACCATGCATCAATTACGAATTTAAATATCCCTGTATTAAGCTCTTAGATTTTGTTTCATCTTCAATGTGTTGTAGTTGTTCAAATCGATAATGTCCATAAGATACCTACAAACTGCAAAGTCATGATCTATGCCTCTATGGCATATGCATATTTATCAGGAGAAACGACAATCAAAGTTCAAACCAATTAATTTCATTTTGGATATCCCATGTAATTGGCAACACACTTGCCGTTAGTGCATAGTAAACATTAAACAAGATATAAGTACACATGAATATCTAAATCAGATCATCAAATGTGAAGCAATTGAGATTAGTCATATAACTCAAAAACAACACGATAAACCTTAAAACAGGTTATCCAATACATGAGAAGCTAAACACTGTTATTGTACTAGCCTAATAATATGACAACCAGCAAAGAGAACCATCCTACTGTTTTTGTACTAGCCAAAGAGTTATTCCTACTGTTCGTAACTGTTAGCAATAACACGAAACTTTTCTTTAAAACGTGGTCAAAATCTCCTAAACACAAAATACGCACACTAATACAATAAAAACTGCATTAACCATGCTGAATACGCCATAAGCTCATTTAACGCCGTGGAGTGAAAATCGACACTCGTAATACTATGCCATGGAGGTAATTTGCCGGCACGAGGAACAACAACAGCAGGCTCCTTCCAAACACTTTTAAACATACCAAATATCTAATACTCCATTATATTTACATATTATTATATACTTACTAATCACGCAACCGTCAAACAATTTACATCACGCGCTACTTAACTACATTCGTAACGTCCAAACACTAATCACCTACATCAATAACAACTAACAAAATAACTAATTATACATTTTAATTACCAGGACAGTGATTAGCATCAATAGCCATAACCTGAACCTTAGTTTCCAGCCCCGTACTGGGCGAAACCAACGACAACAAGTACCATCGGCCGATTTCGATAACTCGGAGCAAGGAGAGGTCGAAACCAGGGAATTTGGGGTGGAAAAGACGAGCGGTGATACGAGAACAATAAAGCGGGCCTTTGTTCCAACGAGGGGATAAACCGACGGTGTGATCGGCGTGAAGATGAGTTAAGAAGTAGATTTGGCTGCCTGAACTCCATTCGTCTACTGATATCATTCGTTTCTCCATTTCGGACTGTTTGGATATTGGAATTGGGGGATTATTGAATAATGATTTGTTTTTGGCGGGTTTTCAAGTTGTGAATTTTGAACTTTTCATTTTTCAATTGGATAAGGATCTTCCCTTTTCAGAGGGGTGTTTGGCCAAGTTACAAGTCGTGGCGTGGGAATATGACTCGGTGGACTTAAGCCAGTAATATTGATATGTTATTAAAAGAGAAACTAGTTATAATAACTGTGCACGCTCGCACAGTATTTTTAAAATTTTGATTTGATTATTTATTATTATCGATTAAAAAATAAATCACTTAACATGTTTCAAATAGTTTTACTTAGTGGACTAAAGATAAAAAAATCATATGTAGATATGTTCTAATCTACCTATTATTTTAAGAGAATACTTTTGGATTAAAAATTATATTTTATTATTCAAGCAAAATTATATGATAATACTTGACTTGCATGAGATGTTAGTAATATATGCTTTTAGTTTTGCAAACATGTGCTATCAATTTACGATGTGTTTTGTAATTGTGGTATTTCTTTTACTTATATTTTCATTATGTGGTTTTTCTTTTTTTGATTTAGTAGGTGATTCTTATCAAATAAAGATTGTGATGCATGCATTTTTTTTTTTATAATTTAAAGAAAACACTTTATATATTAAAGAATGACTATCTAACCGATGTGTTTTTGTTTGTTTTTTTAATAATTAGCTTTGTATAACGTTTTTAACTGACAGAGATGTTGAGTTTGAGGTTAATATTGTTATTTAACTTTAACTATTGATATCATATTGTACAAAATGTGCGAATTTAGTGGCACATAATGAGCGTTGATTAAGTTAAAATATGCTCCGTAAACTTTTTAAAATGTTTTTAGGAATATCCATATATAAGTTTTAAATAACAATTTCATGAGTCGTTGTTATAAGTAGAATCGCGTATATTTATTTTCATATCACAGTAACTCATGCTTACCATTTGATATTTATATACCCGTTACTAATAATTTAGCCGTATTTCAAATCCGTGTACGCATAAATTAAACTTTTATATAGTAACATGAGTCCTTATTTAAAAAAATATTCTAATGGATGAAAGTTTAAAACTAACGTTAGTTTAAAAAATATTTAACGTATATTTAAACTAATTCGCATTTTTACTAAATTAAAATAAAAAACAACTAATACTATTACTATTACTCATGTAATTTTAAACAAAGTTAACATTATAAAGTATAGGGGTATAAAGTGTAAGGGGTTAATTGTTTATTACCTAAAGTTATTAAAAACCATGGAGACTTATAATTTTACACTTAACTCTAATATATTTAAAATTCAACCACTAAAGTTTTATTAATTACCTCCTCTTTTCTTAAGTTTTTATTTTCATAAATTTGACACCTATATTTTTATGTGTTTTTTTTATCAATCAAATTCTTCATCAAATTTATTAAAGTTTGACCAAAATCAATTCAATTTTGACTTTTTATTGGCCAATCATATTGCTTTATTTCGCTTATGTGTCAAAATCGAGCTCTCCTATTAGTCCAATTTTTTTTTCAATGAAAAGCGTTTTGCAAAAACACTCCGAAATGATGTAATTCTTGTATTATATAAAAGATTCAATTACAAACCCCAAATCACAAAAATAATCTAGATAAAAAAATAATAAATGTTTAACCTTGAACATTTTCTAAAAAAAAAATAAAAAAAATAAAAAAAATAAAATAAATAAAAAAAAAAAAAAAAAAACCACCTTGCGAAACACTCAAATTTTGTCCTCGTCATTCCCCTCACTTTAAAAAAAACTCTCCCTCAAGTTCTCACCACCGATAACTTCATCCACGTCAAACATCTTCTCACGACAAAACTTATATTTGGTAAATTTATGATTTACATTAACTTGAGAACCTTAATCTTTTTTAACACGCCTACCACACTCCTAAAGATCAACCCATGACCCTAAACGTCGGGTTATGTGCTCCTTATTAACGATCACCAAGTCTTCAATTGCAATAAAAATAGTTTCTTTGTTAGTCATTGAAAACTTTATTAGATTCTTGATAATCATATTCAAAATTGATCCACAATTAAAATCACGAAACTTTGTACCTACAATAACTTCGGATTTGGTAACTTCAAGATTTTTCAAAACCCTAGAATCCTTTGTCTTCTCCGGTACTTTGGTCGAGATATGAGATTTCAACAACTTTTCTTCAATCTTAACCTAAGGCTTTGGTACCTTAATCTTCAGATGGAATTACGCAATTCTTTTTCCATATAGAACGCTTTAAATCATAAAACCTTCAACTTCACATCTCCATGATTTTCACAACCGAATATAACAATCCTCCATATCATCCAATTCACAAAAAACTCCACGTTTATAAAACCTACCAACAGAATCCTAACAAACTTGTGTTTCTCTAAGTGGACACATCTCTATTGGTAAATTAAAATAACTAAAATTTTCTCGACACCAAATTCCTAGCACCATAATTGTCAATAATTAAAGAATATACCTTATTATTCATCAAAACTTTTTAATGAAACAATTTGATTGTAGTTAGTCAAATCTTCAACTTCATCATTTCCTTCCACTCATCAAACCTCCTATTGTTGAACGGGGATGGGTTGATTGCACAATTGCCTCCAAAATCGCCTATGGTTGGGCGAATACTTCGACCTTCGTGTTTGCCACCCTCATGATTTTCGTGGTTGTTACCTTCCACATATGAACACGACACGCAGTTTTTGATAGATAATGGAATTCTTGTCGAGTTCGGATACAATTTTGAAAAAATCTTAATCCATGTGTTCTCTAGACCATACCTCACCAACATTATAGGTTTTTTAATTCTTTTACATCATTCACCATCCAAGTACTAACAAGTTCTAGATATCAACAAACGCGGACCCGAAAACAAATTTAGATCAACCCTAATCTAAGAGTAGATAAATGAGGTGCATCTAAACAGAATAAAAACCTAACAAGAATAAAGATTGTAAAACACGTAGTTAATTAGTTGATCAAATCTTGTCCTCAAGATGACTATATATATACAAGGGCTAAAATGCCCTCAAATGAGTGGAACGTTCTAAATTCAACACAACCAATTTAATGGACGTTTAGTCAAGTGACCAGTTACAAATCATGAAATCAACAACCACAAGGATGGAAATGTGTAATCAATGAAGTTTAACGACGAGAGGTGCAACTGAGTGCTGATCACATAAACGAAATTTGTAATAAACTCGCTTTATGAATACTATATTAGATATTCATACTCAAATTATGAAGCTGCTGAAATGAGCAATTAGAATAACTTACACCAACAAATATCGGCTTTATTTCAAAATACTAGACTTTTCAAACCATCTACAAAAACTAACAAAATCATAATTCCCACAAACGTCTAAAGAACACCAATGCTCAAGAATATGCAGTTCTGGAGAAAGTTATAAAAATGCAAATGCAACAAAGATATCATTCTAAACACTTACAAACCTTCTTATAGAGCGTAGTATGTGGTCTTAAACCAATGAGTTTAAGAGAAGAAACCGTTAAAAAGATGATGCATTGTCCGACAGGGAATCACCACTCGGAAAATTGCTCTGGGAATTCCCATTTGTGGATATCTTGGCGAAAAAAAGATCATGCTCGGTTTTATCAACAAAAAAGTTGACATATTTCGGGATAGGAGGCATGTTCACATTGGAAACTCCTTCAAGAATCTGTTCCACAAGACTCATTGAAGGCCTCTTGTCTTCCTGGTCTTGAATACACCAATATGCAACTTTGAAAATTTTGGTAACTTCATCAACGCTAGCTTCCCGGTTTAACCTACTATCTATTAGGCTAAGGATGTCACCTCCCACCATAAGAACACTCGCAGCCAAACTAGGGAAGAAGGTAAAATTTGAATCTTCATATCGCTCTGTGTTTCTTTTGCCATGCACTAATTCAAAGAGCATCATTCCATAGCTAAAAACATCTGCTTTGGCTGTGATGGCCACCCCTGATAACCATTCTGGTGCTAGATACCCTCTGGTCCCTCTCACAGTTGTCAAAACCCGACTAAAGTCTCGACTTACAAGCTTTGCAAGGCCAAAATCTGCAATTTTTGGGTGGAAATCAGCATCTAAGAGAATGTTTTCTGGTTTTATGTCGCAGTGAATTATACAGTCTCTGCACTTCTCATGGAGATAAACCAGCCCTCTGGCAATTCCAAGTGCAATGTGATACCTAGTTTTCCAGTTTAGAACATTATCTTGTTTTTCATGGAAAAGGTGTGAATGTAGAGAACCATTTGGCAAGTAATCATACACCAGTAACTTGCTGTCACCTTCTGCGCAGAACCCACGAAGACGTACAAGATGAATGTGTTGGATGCTCCCGATTGTGCTGACTTCACTCCTGAACTGCTTCTCTCCCTGGCTGATACCTTCAAGTTTTTTCACCGCCACAATGGATGAATCACGCAGCACTGCTTTATAAACGGAACCAAAACCACCACCTCCCAATTTATCTGAGAAATTCTTTGTTGCTGCTTGTAGATCTTTGTAAACAAACGCCACCAACGATCCCTCCATTCTTGTTTTTCCAACTAATACCCTCTTTTTTCTGTATATAATAAGCAGAATTAGACCCAAGAATAAAAAGAGACCTACAACAGACCCAGCAACAGAACCCACAGGGAAACTGTTTTTCTTTCTATAAATTGGGAGGTCTTTAGAAGCAATTTTGATGTAGATTGTTTTCCCATTAGCATCGTCTTCTGAAAGATCTAAAAGCTCTCCATCCCACAATGAACACTCGTTATCGGCAAAAGAGTAGGCATTGCAGGAGCAATTGTTCATACAGGTAGTACGACATTCACCAGCACTCCCAGCGGCCGTAAAGTTATTTGAAGGCAAATTTTCGACTTTAATCATGATAAAATCGGAATTTTCCTCATTTCTCCCACATTGCAACTCCGTTTTTCTAACGCACCCACCAGAGAAATCACTCTGGTTCCAACCACTTTCTGATCTAGGCTTGAAGCCAGTCAAGCAATTACAGAATGGCAATTCAGTCTGCCTGCAAGTACTGAAAGCGCCACATAAAGCATACACCTGACACTGTGTTCTAGGTTGAGACCAAAACAAATTCCACTGCTTCCTACTTTCCAACCATGTTTGTTGTTCAAGTTGACCAGAAACACCAATAAACATTCTTGATATGATGGAAGGATCATACACAGAATAAGTGAAGTAACTCTCATTAACATTTGTAATAAAGCTAAAATTGTAAATGTAATTTCTCCTCATTTCCGGTACTAAACTAAATATGTGTCCATTCCAAGCCCCGCTAGTCCAATATTGATGGGAGCCATTCCTCTTGCATATATACTCTTTACCAGTCGGGTCAAGCTCTAAAGAAAAGAGTCCTACACCAGGATTTTCTTCACTTTTCCATGAAGTAAGAAGCTGCTTCTTTTTACTTCTAAAATCATAAGCAAGTTTAGCACCAGGCAACCAAGTATTAACTGGGTGGTCAAAACTTTGCCAAACTGGTTCAGCTGAATTTGACCCGTCTGTCAAAACTAGGTTACCATCATCATGAATAACAGCAATCACAGAATTCATATTGGTGGTGGTGACATTTGTGGACCAGATCTGTAACTTAAACTCATTTAAGAGCACTAAGTTACCATCTACGATTTTTAGTTCAGAATTAACTCTGTCAGAGACGGGTATTTCTCTGTTTGCTACCCAGACTACGGAAGGAGGATTAGAAGCAACCTTTTTATACCAAATGCCTACGTAATAGTTGGAAGAGCTGCCTGCTTTAAAGAAACCAAGCACAAAATTATCATGTTTGGATGTAATTGTTTGGTCTCCGGAGAGAGAACGGTTTGCAGATATTGTGTCAGCTGCAGATGTGAGACAAATGGCCATAGAGAAACAAAGGAGGAGCATAAACGCCATTAAACGGTTAATTTTTTGTGAAGCGCGTGGGTGATATGAAAGTGGACAGTAATTGAGAGAGAAAGAGGCACACAGAGATGGATCATATCAGATGCAGAAACATATTGCCAGTAGTGGATTTTATAGCACTTGCAAAACCTGCTAGAAATAATTAACATGAAAGTCAGTCATAACCCGTAAAATGGTTCATAACCCGTAAAATGCTTCATAACCCGTAGAATAATTTAGTGGTACACCCCCTTCCACTACATAATGTCTCCTACGTGGTGGGACTCACATTATACATGTTTCTCCATTAAGTCCAATCAAAACTGTACCTGGGATTTTAAGAGTCAAACTGTTTTAGTTGACGGTTTATCATCAGAATAATCTTCAGTGGTTAGTTTCACACCACACTTATACCTTCTTAACACACTCACCCTAGTTTTACGAAACAAATAATGTTTTTTGATCCTTTTACACTTTACATTATCTTCTGTAGAACTATTGCAGGCAAGATCAAACTTACATATACCTTCTACTCTTTCTCTCTCTTCCTCAGTCACAGATTTTTGACATAAGCTCGAAGCTCCAATAATGTTGCGAAGATGGTAACGAGGATCAACATAAGACGATGATGAAGACACAATACCTTTGATGTTGCTTGGGCATAGAAACTTAACAAACTCCAATATCTCTGGAAAACACGAGTGATCTGAATATGGAACTGTATAGATGTACTGATGGTGTTTTTCGATATTATTTGTATATCTATTTCGCATGTTCATATGAAGGTCGATGCTCGTCTCTGTCTTCATTGAAGAAAGATCACAAGACTTATCCTTGCATCCAGCTTTCTTTAGTGCCCACGGAAGACCAGATGGCATGATTCCAATGGTTGGGCGCATAGTATTTAATCCTTCTAGAGTTTCAACAGAGAAACTGTAACGAGGAACAGCTCGTACTCTTGTCAACGTCGTTTTCGTAGTGAAATTTGCATGTAATCCCAGAAGATGCATGGTCTGCAACCGCTCAGGCCACACCCAAATCTGCCATAAAATTAATAAATACAAAGTAGGAAAAACAATGAGCTTCTAGTTATTTTAATGATACTAACATATGCATGGATGCAATGGTAATATCACCTACACAGGTAATAATTATGTAATAACTATAACAAATGTAGCCAAATTTTAAACACATACACATTCTTTCATAAAGTCATAGAATAGCAAGTTAGTAGCTAATTACCTTTATTTTCAGCATTTTTGAGATGTAGAGTAATAAATCCTCTTTTCCTAGCGAGTCTATACCAATGATAATGTCATGTTCAGGATACGAGTTGATGATATTAACCACCTGCAGATGGTTCAATACAGAACAAGAAAAGAATTTTCATGTCAAAAATCACATAATAGGAAATAATTGTCAGGCGAGCACAGACAATCACGCAAACATATCACATAAGTAACTGATCCCGCAGTAAGATATGGGAATGTGACAACCCACGCATAATAAGAAAAAGCGTGAGGAAAGGAGGATGCGGTTATCAGATATTATGGGAAAGAATAGGACTTAATTATCCAGTTAACAAGAACGAAATCATAATCAAATAACCTTTCACAAGGAAAGAAAATGTCAACTGCACATAACCGTTCCAAATAAATAAAGTATACGTTATTTTAACTCTGCTGTGAGAGATCTTCCTAAAACTCACACTAGGTTATGTCATTTGACATAAGCACATGATTAAAATAAATTATTATACCTCCAGACTTCCGACCTTAAAAATCACGGGCATTACAGGACTCTAGAACTGTGAATTAGAAAGTTCAGCAAAAACAGGACATCACCTGTTGAGCAGCGACTTCCCGAGAAGGAAATGAGTAGGATGGGTTGCAATACGTGTTGTCTATGTAAAGGGTATCAATTTTATCATTCTTAAGAGCATTAAGAAGCATGGTCCTTCCCATTTGTGCAATCTCACTTGATACTTCCCAACGGAAATCCCCAGTGTAAAGCATAATGCCAAACTCACCACGGAAGAGATACATAAATGCACCTGCCACATAGAAAATTACCAAGGTCAAGGGAAGAATAGTTTTTAAAAATTTAGTCAAAGCACACTGATAAGGACAAGGTACCAATGGAAATTCTTTGCAGTTAATATTTTTTCGTTAGTCAACAGAAGAAACTCAAGACCATGCATCAATTACGAATTTAAATATCCCTGTCTTAAGCTCTTAGTATCATCTGTATTTTGTTGTACTTGTTCAAATCGATAATGTCCATAACATACCCAGAAACTGCAAAAGTCATGATCTCTGCCTCTATGGCATATGCATATTTATCAGGAGAAACGACATTCAGAGTTCAAAGCAATTGAGATTAGTCCATATTGCTCAAAAACAACCCGATAAACCTTAAAACAGGTTATCCAATGCTTTAGAAGCTGAAAGCTGTTTTTGTACTAGCCAAAGTGTTATTCCTACTGTTCGTAACTGTTAGCAATAACACGAAACTTTTCTTAAAAACGTGGTCAAAATCTCCTAAACACAAAATACGCACACTAATACAATAAAAACTGCATTAACCATGCTGAATACACCATAAGCTCATTTAACGCCGTGGAGTGAAAATCGACACTCATAAAACTATGCCATGGAGGTAATTTGCCGGCACGAGGAACAACAACAGCAGGCTCCTTCCAAACACTTTTAAACATACAAAATATCTAATACTCCACTATATTTACATATTATTATATACTTACGCAAACGTCAAACAATTCGACATTAGTCACATTCCGAAACAATCAACACACCAATTTACATCACGCGCTACTTAACTACATTCATAAATAACTAATTATACATTTTAATTACCAGGACAGTGATTAGCATCAATAGCCATAACCTGAACCTTAGTTTCCAACCCCGTAGTCGGCGAAACCAACGACAACGTGTACCATCGGCCGATTTCGATAATTCGGAGCAAGGAGAGGTCGAAACCAGGGAATTTTGGGTGGAAAAGACGAGCGGTGATACGAGAACAATAAACGGGGCCTTTGTTCCAACGAGGGGATAAACCGACGGTGTGATCGGCGTGGAGATGAGTTAAGAAGTAGATTTGGCTGCCTGAACTCCATTCGTCTACTGATATCATTCGTTTCTCCATTTCGGACTGTTTGGACTTAGGGTTTGGGGTGTTTGGATTTGAGGTTTGGTTTGGTAATGGTGATGATGATTAAGTGAATTTTGGCGGGGTTTGAAATTGTGAATTTTGAATGAAATCTGATTTCTACAATTTCAAGTGGGTAACGGATCTTCCTTTTTGAGAGGGTTGTATGGGGTTTGTTT
This sequence comes from Artemisia argyi, assembly GCA_030686995.1. Classification (NCBI taxonomy): domain Eukaryota; kingdom Viridiplantae; phylum Streptophyta; class Magnoliopsida; order Asterales; family Asteraceae; genus Artemisia; species Artemisia argyi. The sequence goes on along the minus strand of CM060697.1, from coordinate 158,179,451 downwards.
CCTTAAGGGGTGTTTGTTAAAGATTATACTTAGGTTTATGTGTTATTTGTGTTTTGTCTTAAATTTTCATAAGTCTGGCTTATTTTGAGACTTGTGGATAAACTTATATAATCCCAAAGGTCTTAAAATAAGCCAGAAAATTGGGCTTATAAAATATAAGCCGAAATCAATAAGCTCATAAACCTACATAGTTTACACACCCCTTAACTTGATCAAGTGTTATGTTTAGAAGTTGTTTAATAAAGAGGTTTGGTACAACCTTTCTTGAGTATTTTGAAATGTAAGTTAAAAAATAATAATAATAATAATAATAATAATAATAATTGAAATGGCTAAATATCGTTTGAAAATGGTCAAAGAACTACCGATCGGATCGTGTACATCAAAGCTAAAAAAAATCCAATCCATTGGCTTTGTTTAAGGATGTCTTGTTTTCATTCTGTATTTTGAAGGTGCTGGGAATTGCTAATTTTCAACAAAAATGTTTTTTGAGTTTACTTACATTTTATAAAAATATGATTTTACTTGCATTTTATAAAAATATAATAATAATCGGAAAAATAATTATGCATCAAAAAAGTAATCAAATCATTTATAAAGCTGATTTTTATGGGGTGAAACATCACCTTCACTTCACTCATCGCGCGTGATTCGTTATAAAAGACTCTCACCATCACTTTTATTTTTGCACATAGTGATGGTCTGCACCACCTTTATTTTATTTTATTTTCTAAGTGTGTGGGGATGTATTGTGAGATATGTTTATATAATGTGAGTATTTTTTATATTTTTGTTTTGGTAGTGATTATAAAAGGTAAAAGGTGGTGATAGTGGTGATGTGACGCTGACATAGAGTTGGTAATAGCAGTGACCATAAAAACTTTTCTAAAGTCTTAAGTTGAATATGGGAGTAAATAAGTAATAATAATAAGTAATTATAATTTTATGTTAAATAAGTATTTGTCAATATAACCAATGGGAGTGACCCAGTGGTAAGGCTTAATCTTTTAGGACGAAAGTGCCAAGTGGTCTTGGATTCGAATCCTAAGGAGAAAATCAATCCCCCATTGGCCACGGAGGTTCACTAGCGACAACACAGGCTATCCAAAAGGGTAGTCGTCGTGAGATTAGTCCCGGAACCTAGGTATACCCAAAAAAAAAAAAAAAAAAAAAAAAAAAAAAAAAAAAAAAAAGGTATCTGTCAAGATGTTTATCAAAAACTGGTTAATCTACACAAAATAAGCCAGATAAACAAAACCACTTTCATTATACAAAACTAATTCTGCGTAAAAATGCAGAAAATAATATGCTACCCCAAAAATAAAACAGCTTTTTGAACAAGTAATTTGGGAGTTGATTATTGGAACAGAAATAACAAGTCAAAAATTTGCCTATAGTTGCAATCAAAACAAAGCAATCCAAATGGTAAATAAGAACATGCCATAGCTTAACTACTTAGGCTGGGCACAGAAGATGTAAGCGATCGACTCATTCGATCGATCATAGTCGATCGTCCCTTGTGTGGGTAATCGGTCGTGGGACGAAAACAAACCCAAATGATCGCCACAAGGACCGAGTTCTTTTTCTTTGCAAATGAAACCGTTGCCCACTTTATTACTTTTGAAGTGATAAAATCCAAAAAAAAAAAAAAAAAAAAAAAAAAAAAAAAAAAAAATACAACAACTTTTATATTTCCTTATAAATACCCAACATTAACACACTCCAATTCTTCACACAACATAAACACAATCTCTATTCAAAATGTCTAAGAAAACACCACAACAAGCAAAAGGCCGAAAATCCCGATTACAACAAAACATCCCGGAAGTATCACCGGATTCGACTTTCCGGTTAACCGGTATCTCACCAAACGTCAATTTCCGACCCCGTTCTCTTGATTATGATTCTCAACAACCTCAACAACAACAAACATTCAATCAATTTGCTATGCATCTTAATATTAATCGTCCATTTGTTCCCCCGTATCAAAACAACCAACAACCACAACAAACCCACTCCCGTCGAAGCCAACAATCTATGTATGGCTCCCCCGATTCCTGTTATCGTCCAACAATGAACTCATCATCGTCTTCCTATTCTAATTATCAAAAATATTCTCCGGTTAACCACATCACCCTAGATGCTTATGATTTTATGGAAAATTTACAAAACAATCCGAGTTTTTTTGTTGGAACCGGTTCGGGTTATCCGAGTCAACAAATGTCACCGGGTTATCAAGGTTCGGCTCATGGATCGTTTCACGATTCGGTTCCAACTGATGATCTTCCTGACGAGTTGTCGCCGGAAGCGATGTCGCCGGTTAAACCTAAGAAACGAGCTACAAAGGGTAAGAAGGCGGCGGCTGAGAAAGAGGTTGAGGAAGACAACACGAATGATTCTACTCCATGGACACGCAAAGAAGAGATCGCGTTGTGCATGGCTTGGTGTGATTCGTCGGAGGATAACATAGTTGGAACCAACCAAAATTCTAAGGGATTTTGGAAGAAAGTGATTACATACTTTGAGAAAGAGGTTGGTGAAGGTAGATCGTACAACTCAATTGTCAGCAAGTGGAAAAATAGGCTTCGTCCTTGAGTTGGTGCATTTTGTGGCATTTACGACAATTGTTTTACCAATTTTGGAAGTGGTGGGAATGATCTCACTGTTTATAAACGAGCATGTGAAGAATATCAAATAATGATGAAGCATGCCTTTCAATTGAATCATTGTTGGGAGATTTTGAGGGAGCATCCGATTTGGAAAAAAAAATGAGATGCCGGTTTTTTTGAACCAAGATGCAGCTCGAAAAAAGCCAAGGACTTCTGAAACCGGCTCGGATAATGAAGAGTCTCAAAATGAGCGACTACTTGGTCGTGATGCCGCAAAGAAAGCTAAGGCTAAGAAGAAACCATCGGAGAAATCCAAATCTTCATATTTAGAAGGGGTAGCCGACAAATGGAAAAGCATTAAGTCAATGGCATTGAGTAAGAAGCAGGAACTTGCATATGGCTACTACGACTTGAAGAAAAAAGAGTTGGAGCAAAGGGATAAGGAGTTGGAGCTGCAGCAAAAGAAAGCGGAGCAAGAAGACAGAAGATTGGCAATGGAAGAACAAAAACTTGCACTTGATCGAGAAAGAAAATATCAAAAAGACCTCATCTTCTATCTCACACCAATCGACCCAGCTTTACCCGCATTACAACGGCAAAAAATGCAAGAAATCAAAGACTCGATCAAGGAACGACTTAACCTAGATTATTAGTTTTTAATAAGTGTTGTAATGTTTTAATAAGTGTTGTAATGTATTTTATTTTATTTGAATTATTATGTAACTTTTTAATTATTAATGAAATTTGAGTTTGTGTTAAAAATGTTAAAAAAAAAAAAAAAAAAAAAAAAAAAAAAAAAAAAAAAACTGAACTAGGTCGCCTTACTGGGGCACTGAATCGCCTGCAGGTCACTGGAGAGAAAAAGCTGACGTGGCAAGGAAAAGTAAGGGAATTGAATCACCTTACTGTGCCCGGCCTTAAAACTTTAATAGGTAAGCAGATAGTAACATGCTTATTTTTTAATTTTTAAAAGTATGTGTAAAAAGTAACATTACTTTAAGTAGAACATCCTTTCAACTAGGGGTGTTATCGGGTCGGGTTATCGGGTTGTCGGGTCTATCGGGTCGGGTTGAGTCGGGTTTTGAGTTTTTAAAAATTGACCCGCAACCCGACCCGATAAGGAATCGGGTTATCGGGTGGTATTCGGGTCGGGTTATGTCGGGTCGGGTGATTTGGGTTATCGAGTGATACTACATATATGCTACATTACGAGGCTAGAGTGGATTACAAATGAAAATAAATAACGTAGCTTTCATCTTTTAATCAAATACAGTAACTTGTTTCCCCAATGTTTTATTACAAAATTAGTAGCAGTTGCATATTTGCAAAGAATATGGGTTACATGTAGATCTAAAAATGTACTACGTATTTGATTACTTACAGCTTTCCTAAGTGTTAAGGTAAAATCTTGTGAGGATGTACTTCTTGTATAAGATCCTCGGATAAGTATAGACATGCACACAAGAAGCACACGTTAGGCTCGCCCCGGGGATGTTCCCAGGACCCACCTCCGGTGTGAGAGTAAGTATGTATGATACGAAGGGTATTGGGATAGTTAAGAGTAAATGCGATGTGTGTGTTAGTTGTGTGACATAAATGAGGTGGGGGTATTTATACTATCCCACCTCTTTACCTGCTTTACCTCGGGAAGGAGCGAACAGTGTTACACTGTACATAGTAGGTAGGTTGTCAGACCACGTGGGTAACACAATCCCTGAGAATCTGGGATGGCAGCGTGACCGCAATTAATGCTATTGTCCTTTATGTAAAAGAGGAGTCCTCAGATAATATGATAGCTGTGCTTTACCCTCCGGCTTCTGGGGTGAGGATCCGGAGGGAGTAGAAAGGTCCGAAGGGTGTGTACCATTCGGACACATACGCCAACATGTCCCCCCCAGTATTGGAGTATTGGTTGTAGACCTATGGTTCAATACTTGAAAGTCCGAATCATTTTTAGCGTTGCGGGCTCATATCGGGCTTTAGAACCCGAGCGGCCCATGGGCCTATTAAAATAATATTGTTATTCGCCTACAGCTGGATGCCACTAACCTCTCTTGCAGGTATCGAACGGTCCACGTGATGCCACGTCATGATGCACTGTTCGACACGACGTTCACGTTTCTCAAGGTTTGCCCCTATAAATAGCGCCCTTGTATTTTTCATTTTTCACTTGCCGTTTCATTAATTACCTTTGCGTATCATTATTACCGGAGCGTTTATATTACTTTTGCCAAGTTTTCATCGAGGTGCGTTACTCTTTATCTTGTAGTTTTCCTTTTCGTATAAACATCCCTCGGTATTCCTTCCTTGAAATGGCTGGTAGCGAGCCTGCCGAGATGAATATACCGGACGAAGGTCCGTCAACAAGTAGGGCGAAGCCGGTAGGTAAGTTTGATATGCACCTCCATCCTTCTAAACTATCTCAGCATACATTAGATAAGTTTTGTACAGAGTATGGCATTCCGAGTGATTTGTATCCCATGGTTCCTCCAGACGGATTTACCATGAATGAGTTGCCGGATAGCAAAATAGGTATATATATCCAGCAAGTTAAGCTGGGAGGGGTTAGAATTCCTTTTTCCTCCTTCCTTCTAGCCGTGATAGGTTATTTTAGGGTACATATTTCTCAGTTGGTTCCCATAGGTCTGAATAGGGTCACTCTCTTTGAGGTTCGGTGTTATAGTCTAGACGTTGTGCCCACCGTCCCTCTCTTTAGGGTTTTCTACCGATTATGCAAGCAGGGCCACTGGTTTTCTTTTGAGAGCCGAACCGGCAAGAGGGCTATGAAGTGTTTTGATGAACTGCTTACGGGTTTGAAGTTTTGGAAGGATTTCTTCTTTTTTATAGACCGTAGGGCAATTCCGTATGCCATGCCTTGGAGGCACAAAGACTCCAAGATCTCAGATAGGTTTCCGGAAGATTACTCTTTGAGGGATGCCCGGAAAATTGTCGCGAAGACGATTCTTCTTCGGAAGACGCCATCCAGCCTTTTGTATGAATATGGGCTTTGCAATGTCTTCCGTATCACCGGGCATAAATTGGTTATAAGGAATGCCGAGGGGCATGGTAATGATTTATTTTATTTCTCACATATCTTTCTCCCTTTTCTTGACTTGTGCTTATTTGTCTACTCTTTTGCAGTTATAACCATGTCTGAGTACTTGGAGCTTCTGGACTTGGAGGGGTCTGTTGTTAGCAAGGGAGATCCCTTAGCCGATGAGCATGTTCGTCCGGAAAAAACCACTAAACCACTCTCTCCCGAGAAGAAGGTTCCTGCCAAGAGTAACTTGCAGAAGGTGGTTGAAATTGCTGATGACGATGTGATCGCCGCTCGGGAGGAAAAGGAGAGAAAACAAAGGGAGAAGATTGCTGCCCCGAAGAGGAAGGTTGCCGACAACCCGAAGGGTGCTACCAAACGTAGGAGAAAGATTTTGGAAGAGGAGGTTGTTTCTTCCGGAGATAAGACATTAGATGTCACTCCGTTGAACCAGGCCGAGCCGCAGGCTAACGTGGGAGCTGGTAGTAGAGATCCTCCTATCCCCAAAGCACAAAACATTCCACCTGCTGGGGAGAATCCGAAGGATGATTTGGCCGAGGGTGGCGGACGCAATGATGAGGAGAATCTTGAGGGTTTCTCAAAACCTCCCTCCCCCGGTTAGTAAATGTCCAACTGTTTGTTTTTATATTTTCTTCTCTTCTTCCTCCCTTCGCCCCTTTATCGTCATTACATATTTTTTCTTTTATATCACAGATGCTTCTGCTCATACGGCTCATTCTGAGCGCCATGCTTCCCGTTCTCATGGGCCCTCAGAGATCACTCCTCCCCTGCAACCCGGTATACTTCTTATATACTTGTCAATTTATATTGTTCCATTCGTCAATTATTGTATGTTCTAACTGTTCCTTTATAGGTAATTCTGATGGTACCGGAGGGTACTTTGTTCCTGGGTGGACCCTCCGAGATGATGTTCGCATGAACTCTTTCAGAGCATGCCAAGAGATGATGGATCACCTAGCCACTCCTGCTGAACGAGAGGCTATCTCCGGACTTACCAACAATCATCTGGTCCGTCAAGCTTATATTAACATTGGCTCGGGCATTATCATTCAAGCTGAGCTTTTGGGACGCTTCAGCCAATTGAACCGAGACTTCAGAGAATTGACGGAGGTTCACGACGGTTGTGTTGATTTGTCCGGTAGGCTGAAGGAGGCCGAGGAGGAGCGTGATGCCAAGGCTCAAAGCTTTGATAAGCTGCTCAAAGAGTTCCGTGCTCTAGAGGATGAGGTAAGTGCAGCGTCTACTCGTCAGGATGGTCTTGTTGAGCAGCTAGAGGAAATGGAGAGGGATAAAAATGAATGGCGGTCTACAGCCTCATCCCAAGCTGCTCGGATCAAGGAGCTGGAAGGGCAGTTGTGTAGCAAAACTTCTGAGTGTAGCCAGTTGCAAGATCAGAACAAGCAACTAACTGCAAGGGTTGCTCAGTCGGAGGTTGTGCGACACAATGCAGTTAAAGAGCTTCTCCCCGTGGTTTGTCGTCGGTTGTTCCAGAGCCGAGAGTATAAGAAAAGTATGGGAAAGGTGTATAGCCTTTCTTATACAGCTAGGTTTGTTGACGGCGTGAAAGCCGATTTTAAAGATGGGGTGAAGGTTGCTCGGGATGCGGAGGATGTCGAGAGGATACTTGGGCAAGTGAAAAACCTCAACCGAGAAGCCCCTTCCCTATGGAAGGCTGAGTTTAATAAGATCTTTGATGCCGAGTATCCGTATGTCAAGAAGGTTGCTGAGTCTTACCGCCTTCCTTTAGGTGACCTGATGAATTTGTTACCAGAAGGCTCAGTTATTCCTGAAAAGACTGCCGCAGGCCCCTCTGAACCGAAGAATCAGTAGCATCAAGATGTTTTTGTTGGATGCAAGTTATTTACCGAACCATTTTATGTTTAAGTGTAATAACATTCTGTATGCTTTGACGAATTGCTTTCTTCTAACATTTTTCCTTGTGGTTCTGTAAACGTATATAAAATGGTGGTATATTGGGTTAATGTTGCAATGTTAGTGATCCGTTGGATAATCGTCCGTTCGATTATAATATAGTTTAATTACATCTGTGAGATATAACAAACTTTGTATTTTACTTTGATCACAACAGTGTGAGAGAACGAACCGTTTGACAACAAGTTATCTTAACCTCAACGGTGTAAAGTAACGAACCGTTTGGTTTTAAATATAATTTGATCATAACGGTGTAGTATAACGAACCGTTAGATAATGAGTTATCAACCACAACGGTGTAAAGTAACGAACCGTTTGGTTTTAAATATAAGTTGAGCATAACGGTGTAATATAACGAACCGTTAGATAATGAGTTTTTAACCACAACGGTGTAAAGTAACGAACCGTTTGGCTTTAAATATAAGCTGATCATAACGGTGTAATATAACGAACCGTTAGATAATGAGTTCTTAACCACAACGGTGTAAAGTAACGACCCGTTTGGTTTTAAATATAAGTTGATCATAACGGTGTAATATAACGAACCGTTAGATAATGAGTTCTTACCCACAACGGTGTAAAGTAACGACCCGTTTGGTTTTAAATATAAGTTGATCATAACGGTGTAATATAACGAACCGTTAGATAATGAGTTCTCAACCACAACGGTGTAAAGTAACGACCCGTTTGGTTTTAAATATAAGTTGATCATAACGGTGTAATATAACGAACCGTTAGATAATGAGTTCTTACCCACAACGGTGTAAAGTAACGACCCGTTTGGTTTTAAATATAAGTTGATCATAACGGTGTAATATAACGAACCGTTAGATAATGAGTTCTCAACCACAACGGTGTAAAGTAACGACCCGTTTGGTTTTAAATATAAGTTGATCATAACGGTGTAATATAACGAACCGTTAGATAAAAGTAAACATACTAAATAGATGGGAAAAATTCTTCTCCGGACATTGGAGAAGTATAGATTATTTATCAAAGCAAAGCTGTTACATCGTTTATTTAGCGGAAACAGTTCCGGAGGTTAATAGCGTGCCATGTTCGGGGAATGCTTCGGCCTTCCGTTGTTTCTAGTTTGTATGACCCATTGTGATATGCTTCTACTATTCGGTAAGGACCTTCCCAGCTCGGGCCTAACTTTTCTTGGTCTTCCACTCTGCTAGCCTCATTCCTTCTGTAGACAAAATCACCCACTTTGAATGACACTGGGCGGACCCTGCGGTTGTAGTATTGCTCCACTTTTGCCTTATATTTGGCTTCCCGGATCGCAGCCATTTCCCTCCTTTCCTGTAGCAAGTCTAAGTTCAGACGTTGCTCTTCTTCATTGTCATCCGGATTGAACGTCATAGTACGGTACGTGGGCATTCCAATTTCGGCTGGTATAACGGCTTCACTTCTGTACGTTAGGCTAAATGGCGTTTCACCGTTGCTTGTTTTCAAAGAAGTTCTGTATGCCCATAAGACGTTGGGTAGCTCATCGACCCATCCGGCCTTTGCTCTGCCTAGCCTTGTTTTTATACCGTGCATGAGACTTCCGTTAGCCCTTTCGACTAAACCATTTGCTTGAGGATGCGCAACGGCCGTGTTTATTTGTTTGATTTTTAGCTTTGCACACCAGCTCTTGAAAGGATCATTCACGAAGTTTGTGCCATTGTCCGTGACTATGATAGCTGGCAATCCGAACCGGCAAACTATGTTATCCCAGACGAACTTCTTAACTTCCTTACCCGTCGTCTTCGCAAGAGGCTTCGCTTCAATCCACTTGGTAAAGTAATCTATTGCTACGATTACGAACTTCACCTTCCCAGGAGCTTCTGTTAGCGGACCGAGCACATCCATCCCCCATTCATAGAAAGGCCATGGAGCCATGATGGAAGTCAACGTTGTTTTGGGCAATTTTGGCACTGGAGAGTGAATCTGACAGGAGTCACACTTGTTTATTTCTTCCCGAGCATCTTTATGCATGGTTGGCCAGTAGTATCCTTGACGGATGAACTTTGCCACAACTGCTCTTGGACCGGAGTGCATGCCGCAAGCACCCTCATGAACCTCTCGGATGATATAATTGGCTTGTAGGGGGCCTACACAACGAGCCATCGGACCCAGGTAAGTCCTTTTAAGCAGTACGTCTCCCTCCATGACATAGTGGGGAATTTTCATCCGGAGAGTTCTCGCCTCATTAAGATCTTCTGGCCAGATGCCGGCTTTCAGACATTTTATAATTGGAGTCATCCAATTGTCACCTTCCTCCTCTACTATAGCTTTAACTTCTTCCTCCGACGTGGAAGGCCTCTCCAGTACTTCAACTAAGACTTCTTTAGTGAGATGGTTGAAGGCTACAGAAGCTAGCTTGCTCAATACATCGGCCTTTTGATTTTGCGATCTTGGGATGTTACGGATTCTGAACTTTTTGAATAGTCCGATGTGCTCTCTTGTTTTTGCTAGATACCGTATCATACTTTCCTTGGATGCTACAAACTCTCCATTTATTTGACTTGCCACTAGCTTTGAGTCCACTCTGACATCCAGGGCTTCGACATTCATCCGTCTTGCTATTCGGAGACCGGCGAGAAGTGCCTCGTATTCTGCTTCGTTATTGGTGCTAACGAAGTTTAACCGGAGAGCATAGGTGTGTTCGACATGATCAGGACCAATTAGGACCAGCCCTGCTCCTGAACCCTTCGTACTAGACGCTCCGTCTGTATATAGAATCCATTCGTCCGAACTGGATACATCACATACTTCTTTTGCTAGTGACACATTAGTCTTTCCCTTAAGGTCAACTGATATCTCTGAGATGAAGTCAGCGAGCACTTGTCCCTTTACGGAACTCTTTGGAATGTATGTTATGTCGTATGCTCCCAACTCAACGGCATATTTAGTCAGTCTCCCTGACGCTTCGGCTTTGTTTAAAATCTGCTTGACGGGCTGATCAGTTATGACTCTGATTGGGTGCACTTCGAAATATCTTCTCAGTCGCCTAGATGCGTGCAAGAGCGCTAAAGCCAACTTCTCGATAGGCAAGTAATTCCTTTCGGCCTCTTGCAGTGTTCGGCTGACATAGTGAATCGGCAGTTGCCTTCCGTCCCTCTCAGTTAGGAGAACGGCACTGATCGCTTGACCAGAAGCAGCTAGGTAAACATATAGGATTTCCTTCGGCTTAGGGGTGGTTAATAATGGGAGTTTTAGGATTAATTGTTTCAGTAGTTGAAATGCTTCTTCCGCCGCCTCCGTCCATTTGTACTCATCCTTATTTTCCTTCGTGATGTTTTTCAAAGTTTCAAAGAACGGGAGATATTTTTCCGCGGATCTGGCTAAAAAACGGTTCAAAGCTGCTAACTTTCCACTTAGGCTTTGCATTTCCTTCAAAGTGGATGGAGACTTCATCTCGGCAATCGCTGTGGCTTTCCTTGGGTTAGCCCTGATTCCTTCGGAAGTTACAATGTAGCCCAGAAATTTCCCTTCTTCCACCCCAAAGGAACATTTTTTCGGATTTAACTTCATGTTTATCTGCCGGAGGTTATAAAAGGTTTCCGAGATGTCTGCTAGCATTTCTTTCTCGGTCTTGCTTTTGATCACCATGTCATCTACATAAGCCTCTAGATTTCTTCCTATTTGACTTTGGAAAGCAGAGTCTACTAACCGTTGGTAGGTTGCTCCGGCATTCTTGAGACCAAAGGGCATCTTGGTATTAACAGTACGTGCCTTGCTCTGTGTAAAACGCTGTTTTCTCTTCGTCTTCTTCGGCCATCTGAACTTGGTGATACCCTTTGTAGGCATCTAGGAAGCATTTGTATCTGTAGCCTACCACTGACTCTATCTTCCAATCAATCTCCGGTAATGGGTAGTAATCTTTCGGACATGAGGAATTGAGGTTTTTGAAGTCGATACACATCCTCCAACTTCCGTCACACTTTTTCACTAAAACCGGATTTGAAATCCACGTCGGATATTTGACGGGTCTGACTATTCCTGCCCTCATCCACTCTTCCACTTCTTTCGTCACCACTTGATTCTTCTCTGCCGAAAGACTTCGCTTCTTTTGTGCCACCGGTGTGTCTGCCATATTTACGTTTAGCCTATGCTTTATCAACCATCTAGGCACTCCCGTCATATCTGATGGCCGCCATGCAAACACGTCTTTGTTTTTCCTCAACAGTTCAATAAGGTTTCTGCGACCCTCTTTGGAAAAGTTCTTTCCGATGGTTACCAGTTGCTCCGGATAAGCGGGGTTAACCAATATTTCTTCGGTTGTTACGGTGATGTCCTCTCCGCCCTTTATTTCATGAGGTTCTTCGGATCGAGGCCTCTCGATCATTTGTTTTTCTTCTAACCTTCGGCACTCGGATATTATTGACGGACGAGTTCTTAAAGTCGCTATTCCCTTGGGAGTGGGAAATTTGATCATTGAGTGTATGGTGGATGGTACAGCCCTTATTTCCTTCAACCCTGTTCTTCCCAAGATCACATTATACGGTGAGGGGGAGTTAATGACGCAGAAGCTCATTATGGCTCTTCGGTACATGCCATGGTCACCGAAGCATACCTCTAACTCAATCTTCCCCAACGGTTTGTTTGTCTCACCGGAGAAACCCACTAGGGAAGTGGTGGTTTCTTTGAGCCTGTTTTGGATGTCACTGCTAAGATTGTTAAAACAATGTTCATACATAACATTCACCGCAGACCCTTCGTCTACATATATCCGCCGAACCAGATACCCACTTATGTCTCCTTCAATGATGAGGGGTTCATCGGATAGATCCTCCGTCATGATAGGAGGGAAAATAATTGGAGCTTTCATCCACACTTCCTCACGGTCATAACTTCGTCGCTTTGTTCCTCCAGAACATCTTATCATGTTAATCACTTTATCTTTTCCCTTGTCATAATTTCTCATCGGTTCCCTGTCTCTTCCGGTATCTCTCTGTTTCCATTCTTTTAACAAATGATCGAGTCTACCGGACTCCAATGCCACTTCTAGTTGCTTCTTCAACTCTCGACAATGGTTGGTCAAGTGGCCAGCTTCTTTATGATATTCACAGAACTTACCCATGTTTTCACGTGAGGGTTTACCGCCGGTGGGCCGAGGAGCCGGTAGGTTCAGGTGACGTTCTGTGGCCAATATCTCCCTCGGGGGTTTTGTGAGTGCGTTTAGTCCAGGACGCTGTTGTCCTTCCCTGAAGGCTCCCATTGGTCTTCGATCCGTACGATAATAATCAGTTCGGTTCAAGTCTTTTCTAGGGGCCACATACGGGTGATACGCCTCTTTGTAACGAGGCTCATTCCTCCTTTCATTCCGGTATTTATCATCTTTGAAGCTTCTCCTTCTGTTTGACTCAAATCCCTCCCCCCGGGGTAACTCTGTGTTCCGGTATGCGTCCTCTGCCCTGATAAAATCATCCACCCTTGCAAACATTTCTGTTACCGTACGAGGTACCCTGTCCGAAAACTTCTTAGCCAAAGTTGGACACCTATGAGCATTCATGAATGCCGAAATGCGCATGATTTCCGGCACACCACTGATGTAGCTGGCTTCGTCGGTCCATCTTTCTTTAAAGTCCGCCAACGACTCGTGGGCTCTTCTGACAATCTTGGTGATTTCTGTGGGGTCTTTTGTACATTTTCTTCGAAGGGCAAATCGTGCGGAAAATTGTTCTCTTAATTCATTCCAGCTGTTAATGCTGCCAGGTTCTAAACGCTCAAACCACCCTCCGGCCGCTCCGTCCAGGGTCTGTTGAAACATTAAACACCAAGTAGGCATCGGCCATTGCCCCTGGTTGGCTGCTCCAGTGAACCGGGTAAGATGATCATTCGGATCAGTGGATCCGTCATAAAACTTCATGTTTAGAGGCATTGTATACTTTTCCCCAGCAAACTCTACAATCCGGCTAGTAAATGGTGACCGTAATGCTTCTTTGAATGGTTTGCTTAAATCTTCATTCACTTCGACCACCCTTTCTCTTCGGACCTCATTTCCATCATCTCCAAAATCCAAACGTATCGGCCTGAGTACATTTTCCCCCAGAGCATTATGCATCTTAATCAGGTCGGTCAAGGATGCCATTTGTCCGAGAATTAACTCTTGAAGGTTCGGGGAATTATTCAAGGGATTATTTGTGTTGGTGTTCGAGTTGGTGTTTACTCCGCTCCCTCCGGCCGATGTAATCGGGGTATGGAAGGGTGGAGGAGGAGGAGGTTCAGTCATCGTTCTTCGGTAGAATGAATAACCGGTCCCACGGATGGCGCCAATTTGTTAAGGTAAAATCTTGTGAGGATGTACTTCTTGTATAAGATCCTCGGATAAGTATAGACCTGCACACAAGAAGCACACGTTAGGCTCGCCCCGGAGATGTTCCCAGGACCCACCTCCGGTGTGAGAGTAAGTATGTATGATACGAAGGGTATTGGGATAGTTAAGAGTAAATGCGATGTGTGTGTTAGTTGTGTGACATAAATGAGGGGGGGGGGGTATTTATACTATCCCACCTCTTTACCTGCTTTACCTCGGGAAGGAGCGAACAGTGTTACACTGTACATAGTAGGTAGGTTGTCAGACCACGTGGGTAACACAATCCCTGAGAATCTGGGATGGCAGCGTGACCGCAATTAATGCTATTGTCCTTTATGTAAAAGAGGAGTCCTCAGATAATATGATAGCTGTGCTTTACCCTCCGGCTTCTGGGGTGAGGATCCGGAGGGTTAATTACCGGAGGGAGTAGAAAGGTCCGAAGGGTGTGTACCATTCGGACACATACACCAACACTAAGATTATTAGATAAACAGTTTTAGTGACTTTGTGAAAACAAAACGAAATCAACATTTATGTAAATAAGAAGCTCACAAAGGGGATTCTTTCACACAGTTATGTGAAACAACCATAACATTCAACAAAAACCAAAGACTAATAGTAATATAAAAGTACTAGTAGACATGAAAGAAAAAAAGTATCGTAGCAGTAGCAGTATTGGGCTTTTAATAAAATTAGGATAAGATGTTCAATAAAATAAAATTAGGATAAAAAAACTAAATATTTATTTTCGGGTCTTATCGGGTTGACCCGATAACCCGATAGCAATAATTTTCTAACCCTAACCCGACCCGATAACACTATCGGGTTATCGGGTTCGGGTCAAAACAACCCGACAAGATTTTTAAACCCGATTTAACCCGACCCGATAAGCCTTATCGGGTTCGGGTTCGGGTCGGGCTACAGACACCCCTACTTTCAACACACCTGTATTTGCTAGAGTAGATGGACAACTAAAACACAAAAGGCTACACGTATAATAACATTAACCAGACGTCCAGACCATCATGGTTTAGACAAGGTTTCTGTGCTAAGCCAACACAGTGCAACTGAACCATCAGCCAGTTAATCTACTGCAGGTAGACACGGTCAGAGCTTTAGCACAAATCTGCCTTTGAGCTCATAAAGCAAAGAGATCAAGAACAAATGTAGGTATAATTTCAATGCTTGTGTGTATCAATTATAAAGCAAACTCAATTATCCAGCATAAAAACAAATGTGTTTCCAAACCAACATCAATGAAAATAGTCACGCCACACAATTAACAAACGATATCCAAAAATCTTATAAAGGAAAAACACGCACAAACCACAAGTTTTATTCTTCTTTCATCTCAAGCGGCTCTCAGCAATCCTTCACTGTGAGTTCTTCGCATTGCAAGATCCGGTCTGAAGCTCACAAGTTTGCTACTCACATCAGGAAACTGATGTCTATCACCTGTCACCTTAACCCCACTTGGTGGTAGCCTCACATGCCGTCCACGACCACTCACCGCTTGACTCTTCCTACCATGTGTTGCCTTTTTGGATTCAGCCCTTACACGGTCAATTTGATGTGCAGATATCCCGAGCCGGGCAGCTCGGTCAGCCGAGTCTTTCATGGCACCAGTTTTGATTGATTGCCTGTTAAAGTAGGCAAGATGAGGGAGTAGACCAAGAAGGAACTTCTTGAGTTGTTCATCTCCTATGTTTTTCTGGGCAGGGTTGCCTTCGAGGCTGATGGCTTGTAAGGAGTTGTAATTAGCCGCAAGCTGCCCTAGGTTTTTCGTTGTGGACAGCTTGTTGAAACGCAGATCCAAGACATTCAGTTTTAAGAGACGATGGAGACCCTCCACCTCACTTATTTTGTTTCCGGCTAAGTATAGTTCTTTCAATGATGAACACGACGCCAAACCTTCCAACAGCACAAATTTACAATTTAGTACAATAAAATTTATGGAAACTAGACAAACATAAATTTAAGAGGAGAAAGCACTAACCATGACCAATTCTGAGAATCCGATTGTAGCTAAGATCAAGTACGCGCAGTCTCGTGAGTTCTCGAAGCCCTTCAATTGTGGAGATACTGTTCTTCGACAGATTCAAAATATGTAGTCCTCGAGGAAGTGCACCAGCAGTTATTCTCACTAATAGTACAAATAATAACATCAGTAAACGAAACTGCATAGGAGTTTAATATTAAACTCAAAGGATCAAATGCATACCTATCGAATTTCCAGACAAATTAAGCGCCCTGAGGCTCGAGAGAGCACTCAGAAATGGGATCATAACTAACCCATGGTTTGCAAGCTGAGCTGTCGTAGCTGCAGCACTCAGAGATGATATGTATCTCTTAGCAGCATCCATGCCCAGAAGGGCTTTAGCATCGTTCTTTGATGCTGCCATGGGATCCAAGATGGCGTCTTTACCGTTTTGCACATCGGGATCAAGGTTCGTAAGCATGTCGGTTTCTTCCAATGAAGAAGAATGTTGGAGATCCATAACCCATTTTTCGATACGTTTCATCTTAAAATCCTCATTAGGCAATTCCTCCCACTGACAATCCGAATAATCTTCTTGGATGCCTTTACCCTTGTCCAGTTCATTCACCGCAGGGACAATCCAGTCTTTTGCTGAACCCTCATAGTCATAAGCATCCTCACCATCACCATCGCCATCATCACCGTCAGTTTTGTCAACATAGGCTACACGTTCATTTTCCATTCCCTGCTCAGGCGAAGTTTCACCAGCATCATTATCAACCGATTTATCGCTACGTCTCGAATCTAACACCTTCAAATCCTCAGAAGAACGAGATTTTTGAACCAGATTGGCGTGAGTCGAATGCAAATATGGCATAGACTTTGATTTCACAATGGAATGTGAAGTGCTAGCACATGCAGCAGAAAATCGAGTTGAGTTTTCACCAACTTCTTTATCAGATCGTGGCTGGTCATCAGGGGACAAATCGGATGCATTATTATTAACCAAATTCGAGCTTATCTGAGGAGAAACAGAAGCACGACCTTGCTGATACTCGTCTCCACTTCGGTTGCCACGAGAAGAAGATGATTCACCACCCGATGTGATGTCTTGATAGCGGGCCAGGCCACTTCCTAAAGATATGCTCTTCCTCATTTTTCTGATTTCATGGGCATGTTCGCTATCAGTGTCGTTCATGCTTTTTAGTCCTTCAGATTTCCAATCTTGACCCATGGAAGATGGTGACGGGTTAGCATTGACGCCTTGAGAAACTTCTTTAGAAAATACAGGATCTATCTTCGGTTTACTTAAGTTGTAATCTTCCAATGTTTTTTGCATTGTTTCGGTGGGCAGGTGGACAGTTTTCTGCATATAAAAATATACAATGGTCAATAACAAGGGGTATGAGTCCAGAGTCCTTACAATAGAAACATAAAAGAGATTAGCTTGCTGACCTTCGGTTTTTGAGAATTAATAGAAGAATGGAAGCACGAGAACCTAAACATTCTGATCAAACTTGTGGAGGTGACTCGCGGTTTATTGACTTACTAATGTAACGACACAAATTCACAAATCAGCTACATCTAGAAGATTGAAAATATTGATACAAACAGTCTACAGCTCGCGATATGAAGTTGCAGATCGTAGTGGTCTTAGCCGTAATCAAGTGACAATCCGACTGAAACACGCCGCAATCTCCAGATGTGTGAGGATCTTGACCTTCTCAAAACGCAAAGTAGAATTACTCCTTCATTACTATCGCCCACCCCAAGGCTAGTGGAGCGAGAACGGTTTAAATTTGTTGTATCTGCCAGACTGAAACGACTCCTTTGGGTCCTATTGGATCCCAGTTCTTAACATGCGTAAGAGACAAATGCCTGATAAATTTTAAATATAAAACATTAATAACATGTTTAACAGCATTTGATTTATAGTAAAATTGAGTAGATAATATAATTAACTATTAGACATCGCAATACACCAAGTCAAGACAAGTTAATCACATCAACTTATTTGTAGATATCATATAGAACAAACACATCATTTTCACAAACGAATTAACAAAAAGATAATGGTAATTTCACTAAGATGCATCTTGGACCATCGAAAATGCTACTATGTGGCCACCGTTTAAGCCACTATAAAGTACTATTGTGGACCAGAAAATTAAGCTGTTTATTAAAATTTGGATATCATCATGACTCAGTGTTTAATGCTTTCAGCCACGAAAACAACCCCTTTGCACATAGGAAAACTCTAGGTAAAGATCCTCTCCCAAATCTTGTAAAGTGAGAATTTTTTGACTCGCCGAGTTCGCCATTCAAATAAACAAAAATAATATAATTTAATCCCTTATAATAAAAGAGACACCAAGTCTCCGCAATAGTAGCCCGATGGTTGGGGGACATGAATCGTAAAGCAGAATTCATGGGTTCTCTGGGGAGCAACCCTTTTTTTAAAAAGACACAAATATTTGAACCATAACAATCTAACAAAATACACAAATAGAGGCGTATATAATCTGCGAGCATGGATTAACAAAAAGTCGTTAAATATGGATATCAGATTGCAGCATCTGCATATATATACATCTATGTCTGCATGCGTAGTTTGTTTAAGCTTATATGTGGCTTATGAGCTTATTGGTTTTTCAGCTTATATTTAATAAGCACCAATTTTTCGGCTTATTTTGAGCCTTGTGAGCTTATATAACTTTATTATGATATGGAAAACTTATATAATCCCATAAGTCTCAAAATAAGCCGCCAAATTAGCCGAAATCAAATAAGCTCATAAGCCCACACATAAGCTTAAACAAACACCCCCTAACTCCCATCACATGTATATAATCAAAACCAAAACCATGTATCTAATATAATCATATAATCTAATCCAATCAACATATAAAACATACAAATACAATTCTCAACATAATCCACTTGCTAAAAAAACATATTAATCCTAAGCAATAAATTCATCAACAATTCAACATATGCTCATAAATTCTATCAAATAATTTTACAAATCCAATATAAACAAACACTAAAACACAATTAATCCAATAATAATAGAGTTGTAAAAAAATAAAAACAATAATAAAGATCTAACCTCTTTAAAGCCAGATTTGATATAAAAACAAAAAGTTCAACTTTTTTTTTCTTGAGAAATTGGGTTTGTAACAAATTGAATACGTGTTTGAATGAGAAACAGTATGTGTATTTTAATTTTTATTTATTTGGGGGAGGCTTATAAAAGGATATGACAAGCGGCGAATAAAAGATAACAAGAGTTTATAAATAAAATAAAAAAGGGTTTGAGAAAATTGGTTGGTTGAGGTTTGGGACAAATATATGGACGGTGATTATTGAGTTTAGATTTTCTGATATTTGTATCCGATTCGATATGTCAAATTTATGATATTATTTTTTGAGTAAAATACACTTTTGGTTTCTGAAGTTGGGAAAAAACATCACGTTTGGGATAAAAGTTGGCATTTACGTCGCTGGGAGTTCAAAGTTGAGAGTTTTTTGTCAATGAGGTCCTTTGACCTGTTTTCCTTTGGTCAACGTCTGTTTTGCGTTATATTTTTAAGAGCATAATAGACAAATCACATTTTCACTTAAATCTAACCCAACCCAACAAAAACAATTCGTATACCTCATGATCTTTTGTTTCCCTCATTCGTCACCTAACAACTCACATAAAGAATTAAGACTTAACTAAGATCCGGTCATCTATCACACATATTCTCAGACACTCCTCAATCTTGCACACAACCCTCACCAACCTACCCATATTTGTACACACAAAAAAAATAATAAAAAATAAAAATAAAAACTCTAACAATGGTAGACAAGGACCTTAGTATGATAGCAGTCACTGATGAAATGGTAGAGTGTGTGAAGGTTAAATATGGGGATACTTGGTTAAAAAGCGATGAAATGTCTGATAAGATGTTTGAAGATTTATGCAGATTTGCCAAAGAAGCTGAAGTGGTGAAATGTTAGTTCATTGTTCTGTATTTGTGTGATTTACATATTAAGCTTAGTAGTTAATTATGACCTTAAATAACCTTATTTTTATGCAAGAAATCCAAGCAATCTCAGGTTATGCCAAAAAATGATTATAGCAAACTAAAAGTCTTTGACGATATGATTGAGTATGTCATGGCTAAGTATAGGAGTAAGTGGAAGATAAAAGATGAAATTGTTGATGTTATACTTGAAGACTTATGGCAAAAATATGGGAACAGGTAGGTTGCGAAATGTTTGCAAAGTATGATAGTAGTAATGGCTGAACTCTAATGTCTTTCTGTTTTGGCTATCTTTCCAGATACCAACTTTAAGGGAAAGGAGGTTGGTGTCATCATTATTTCAGACACATCTGATGATGATGTTGGGTTGTTTTCTTCTAAGACCACTGCTTCCACATGAATGGTTAGAAAGGGAAAGTCTTCCACTTTGAAAGCTTCCACTTCACAACCTGTTAGCACCCTTGTTCATAAAAGTCCAAAAAGCATGGAAAGGATTACAAATGTAGTACTTGGTCTTGGAGCGGTTGTGGGTTGCTCAAGCAAAAACAGGAATAACTAGTATGTGCCTCCCTATAAGAAGCTCAAGTCTCCCCCCAAGAAGCTCAAGTCTCCAACCAAGAAGCTCACCTGTTATTTTGGTTGGTGATGTAATTAAGATGTAAATTTTTTATTGATGATGGTCACTCAAAACAATGACCCTTAACATGTATATTTTGCTGTTTATGATTTTATTAATGTTGGTATGTATATTTTGGGCATGATGATTTAATTGAGCTTTGGTCTAAATGTTTTGATAATCATGGGTTAAGTGTTAGTATATTTGGTTAGTATGTATTTGGTTGCAGATCTATAGAATGTAAGGTCTGCATGAGGGATATGGGTAGATCTGCAAATAAGACAGTTTGCATCTTGCAGCTTGCTTATGGGTGTTTAGAATTACCCATCTTTAGTTTATATTTATAGTCTGGGTTTATTGTTTGCAGTTTTCAGTTTCTATTTGCATATCCATATTAGAAGTTTTTGATTCAGCCACCAATATCATATCAGGTAGTGAGTATCCAACATCAAACTTATTTCTTAATGAAGTTCATCGAATTAAAGTGTTGTTGGATAAATTGTTTTTCGACCATAGTCAAGATAAGTTTGTCCATGATATGGTTAAGTCTATTAAAGAAAAATTTGATAAATATTGGAAGGAATGTAACCTTCTGATGTCTAATGCTGCGGTTTTAGATCCTAGGTGTAAATTGACGGTTGATAAGTTTATTTTTCCTATAATGTATTTTGGAGACGTACTTCAAGCTAATATAAAAAAAAAAAAAAAAAAAAAGTAGAGGATGCCTTACGCGAGCTATATGTAGAATATGTAAATGAGTATTACTCTAGTGGTGAACAATGTGGTGAAGCAAGTGTTGGTTTGACAAGCAACAATGTGACAGTCCAAGCTTCATATTCTGGTTGGTCTGAATTCAATGAGTATGTGAAGAAAAATGAAAGTGTGCAACCACAAAAATTAGAATTAGATAACTATCTTGATGAGGGGGTATATATTTGTGATGACAATTCAAAAGCTTCTGATGTCTTAGCTTGGTGGCATGAAAATTCTTTAAGGTATCGTATTTTGTCTCGAATGGCTCGAGATATACTTGCTATTCCTATCACGACAGTTGCATCAGAAGCTACTTTTAGCGCAGAGAGTAGAGTGATTGATACTTATAGAGTATCTTTGGCTCCCGAAACAGTTGAAGCCTTACTTTGTGGAGGAGATAATTGGTGACGAAGCCTTCATGGACTAAAAAGAAAGAACAAAGTATGATTTCTTCGTCTTTTACTATTTTATGTCGTTTACTATTTTAGTACCTTTTATTGAATTTTAGTATGCTAATTTTCTCTATATATGATACATTTCAGAAAGAGAATAAGCAAATTGAAGTCATCCTTCCCATTACTTGAACAAGAAACTTTAATCCAAGAGTCCCATAACCATTTTGAATGCATGAAGACCAGTATAATGTTTCCCATAACCATTTTGAATGCATGAAGACCAGTATAATGTTTCTAGTTTTATATGGTAGTCTTGGTAATCAATAGCACCGTTTTTTTTTTTTTTTTTTTTTTTTTTTTTTTGGAATATGGAAATTGTAAACTGTTAACTTTTGAAATACTGGTTGCTTGTGTTGTCTATCTATAATGGTTCGAGATTGTGTCTACACGTTTGACTACAAGTTTAGTGGTTAAGGTTTTAGTTTTGAAAGGTTTGCTGCAATATAAGTTAGTTTGCTATTTTTGTGTTTTGATAGTGACTTTTTCATAAACTTGATTTTATTTAATATATACGAGCCGAGGCGAGTCGAGTTTCGAGTTTGAGTTTTAGTGATCCAGCCAAGCTCGAGCTTGAATTTTGAGGCTCGGTCGAGCTCGAGTATTATATGTCGAGCCGAGCTCGAGCTTGTCAATACTCGACTCAACTCGGCTCGTTTACACCCCTAACTGTAGGGGAGTGTAAGCAAAATACAAACAGAGAAAGGTGGTGGTGTTATCAGAGAGAGTGAAGATGTTTTTTATAACAGAAGGGGGAAAAATAAGGGAAAATGAAATATGGTTGAGGAAGGGGATGTTTTGCAAAAGAAAAAATGAAATGCTATTGTAACAAATTATAAGCAAGGTTTTGATGGGAATGGGAAGGCTGTAATGGTTGAATGTGCAGGTTTTGCTAGTGTTGTTGTTCCGTTCAAAGAGGATGGTGTTGAAAATAGTGCTGGTGGTCTTGTGGCTAGTAGTGTTACGAGACCTTTTAAAAGCAGCGAAAAGATTACCAACTACATACTTGCCCTTTTTGCAACAAGGCCATTTAAGGTGAGATTTCAATATTGAATTGCATGACATCTGTTTTATTTTTTGAAACTGCAATTATACTTTAGCTAAATTGAATATGTGGTGTTTGGATACTTGTTTTTTCAGGTATAGTAGCAGTATGATCATCACTTTTAGGTTCATGTTTTGTATGTTCATCAGTTTAAGGATATCCAGAATCAGTATGTAGATCGTTAGAAGGTTCATCATTTAATGGTTGTTCAGTGGAAGCTGCTTCATGTTTTGTATTTTGTGAATTATCAGTAGAAGCTTGTATTAAACAATGAATCAGTAGTTTTAGTCATTTTTAGGTTGTATCAGACAATGAATCCCTACTTGACTTTATATGTCAACTTGCTAAAATGTTGGTTATGTTACAATATGGTTTGTTTGTCTTATAAGTTATATTCTGTGTGTACAGATTAGTTTCTCAATTGACCTTTCTAAAGTCAAACTTCAAATGCTAAATGTCATTATATAATCATCAATAACAATCACCCCTTTTTATCAGCAAAATCAAACACAATGTTAAATAACATCTGATGCATGTAACTGATGTGCGTAGGGTTGCACCAAGCTTTACCTCTCGAGGGATCTCGAGAAGCTTACAACCCCCACCAGGCAGTGTACCTGATCGATGTAGTATACTATAATGACAAGTACCGGGGGATTGATCGTTCAGCTAGGAATAGTGTTGCTAGGATTAGAAAACCTAAAGACTAGGTCTAAAGATGAGGGATGATTCTTTTTGTATTTTTTATATTTTTTAGAAAGCAAGTAAAAATCTCGGGTTTGAAGGATTTGGGCGGAATTAGTTGCTAGTCAACTAACCCAATACTAAAGATGCAATCAAAATAAAATACTAAAAATGAAATTAAACTAAATTATACTAAAGTTGTGAGCAATATATAGGAGAAATGTGTTTACTTAGATTTCACTACTCCCTAGATATCTTTTACACTTTAATTACTTGTTATAGTTGCGTGGATGACGGATTGTATTCCTTAATACCATTCATGGGGTGGCGTACTTACTTCCCCAATCCTATGAGTGCCTACTTCACTCCTATGTCGAGCCGGCTAAGAAGCTCTTAACATGGGATCATTAGAATTTACTCATGCATTAAATACAACCAATAAAACCTAGTACACATCGGTTCATGTTTCCTAAGACGTTCAAGCATGTTACCAAATGGAGATCTGCCAGTTTTCTTAAGCCTAACATTGAAATCATTCATCCAATACAACCATAAACAAGTAATCAACACATAATTAACATCTAGGTTTCATTAGATCTAAGCAAACACAAGATAAATCTAGCCTAACATGTTGAAATCAAGACAAGCACGAGATATAGACAACCAACACATAGACATATTGATTGAATTAAGAGAAGACTTATCTCAATAGCACATGAAAGGATTCAAGGGGTGAAAACCCTTGAATTTACTGTAAAATACGAGCTAGGGTTCACAAAGTTCGGCCCTAGGGTTTCTCCACACAAGTTCCTCTCTAATGAATGAGAAATAGAAAACTATATATAGAGTTTAGAGGGTGACGGTGTCAAGAACGAATGTCTGACGCCGTCATCTCACCGCCAAATAGTTCCTTGGACTGCCTAGATCTGGATTTGACGCCGTCATGTGTACACCTTAAACAGGCCGTCATGATTTTAACTCTTGACGCTCTTGTTGTGACGCCTTCAGGTTTCTTCTGGGCCGTCATGGATTTTACTCTTGACGCCGTCAGGATTTCCTTCTTGACGCCGTCATACACTGTTCTCAGCATGGAAAATTAAGTCTTTGGCGTTTTCTTCACTTTTATGCTTCAAAAACGTCTGAATTGCTTCCTTTTCCAGATTTCTCTCCCAAAGTACCTAAAATCACAAAAGGGACGATTTAGGGCAATATTTGATCAAATAAATTCAATTCCGGGCTTAAATGACCCCCTAAAAGTGGTTCATTTTTCGCCTCATCATATACCCTTACACTTGAGATTTGCTTGTCCTCAAGCAAATGCGCTTTTATTCTAATCAAAATACAAGTTAGGGGTCATTTAACACTAATATAAAAGTAATTACAACAAATAATCGTTCCACTAAAGACCAAAGACAAGCACGGAGGTCATACACTAGCACCTCACAAATAGTGTTTAGATACTCACATCTCTCGGGTGTAATAAAGTAATATCACAATATGGAAATGGAAAACATCTCTCACTACCTGTCATAGCAAAATAGATAACCATAGGCTTAGGAAAGGATCAAACCTCCACCACATGGCGTAAGCACCTAGGATAAACTATCAAAGATGTCTTTTAAAAGGGTTGTAACGTTAGGTGTAGGGATATGAAATACACAGTTTTGTTGGATATAGGCAGTCTTTACTGGTGGCGAGTTAACAATCTTGGTTAATTACATGTACAATATGGCGTTGCTAAGCCAAGACTAGACTCGACTTAAGCTAATAAATAAATGAAAAATAACAAAAACATAAAATGAACATAGAATGAAAAGGGATGGTAGTCCGTATGTTTTTTTCTCTTTTCTTTTTCTTTTTCTATATTTTTTTTTCTTTTTTCTTGTTTTTTTTCCGATTTTTTATTTATTTATTTATTTTTTTTTTTTTTTTTTTTTTGCATACACTCTTACTCTACCATCCAAAATAATACATCATAGGGAATGAATATTCCCCTTACACTTGAATTTTTACATACTTTTACAATAAACTAATCTAATGACTCGAATTAAGAAAATCAAAACACTTGGAGTACTTTTAAGATTAACGCACATATGGGGGTAATAATATGATGTTTTTCCCCATTACTCCATAAAATAAGTACTATACCCATGAGTCCCAATCGTCCCAAAACAATATGTACAAGGATATGACTCGACTTAGCAACCATGTAATCAATTAGATAGTTAACTTAGGGTTTAACAAATAACAATAATGCACTAAAGATGAGTGCATACACGGAAGGCTAAGGCGATTTGGGTGTACATTTAAGTGGGGTGTAACAAATTCTTCCTTTAAGTAAAATGCTTAAAGTTAGAAACGAAAAGATAGGCTCGGAGGGGTGTACTAGGGGTTTCGTGTACTAAAAATGAGTACAACGCTAATGGTGTGAGAAAAATTAGTTGACTTAACTAGCCAAGTAGTATGACTTAAATGGTCAAGTAATTATGATACGAGTTTAACACAAGGGTGATCCTAATGCCTCTTATCATATAGTAAATCCTACTACACGAATGTAGTCTCACTAGCGGTCTCGGGATGCATCACTAACGCAAGTTCTAGAATCTAAATGCTACCGGTACACTCATAAGCACTAATAGTAAATGCTTTTCCTATCAAATCTAAAGGCGAACCTCACCTATTTGGGTGGAAAATTTTTCTGAATGATACGGTTATGTGCTAGTCATACAATCTCCTATCCATGAGACGCTTGCTATGGCTAAAGTTTCACTCCTAAATGTTGTAAAAAAATTTAAATTTGGCGCTAAAATTGCACTAACAGGTATTTCTCATAGTTTTATTACACATCTACTATCAAACAAACAAACTCAAGCGAAAGTGTATTTGTAAGGTATCATCATTTTACCCTCCCCTTACACTTAAGATGAACATTATCCCCAATGTTCAAGTAAAGAATGTAAAAGTGAAATAAGTAAAACGAATGAAATCAAATACTCCCCTGATTCGCTCGGTATGGATAATAAGGTGGCCAGGTTAGATCTTCCTCCAAGAAAATGAACAATTAAAGCTTCCCTTCCAGAATATAATCACCTTCTTGTCATACATAACCTGTAAAACCTGAGAAAACAGACAAGGCAACCTCGCATAAAATCGGCGGCAATCTACATATACTAATAAATCCTATAAAACAAAATAAGATATAATGCTTGTGGAATGATGTTTGCAGATTTCCTGGAGATTATAAAACTAATAATTCAACAAAAACTTTAAAACTCCGTTAGAAAAACAAAACTGGTAAAATTTCCAGATTTTTATACGTGACGCCGTCAAGAGTAAACTCATGACGCCGTCAGAAGTGACCTGCAGAAATTCTTATGTTAAGTTTCCGGAAAATTTCTGGAAAAACTTGGTTCTACTTCCTGGAAAATCCTGTAAAACTTCATTATGACTCGATACAAACATTTGACTCTAACAAATACGAATATACATGTTCACTTAATATTGTGGAGAATCATGATCGGTTTGTTTCTTAAAAACATATTTGGGGTTTCCCCTTACACTTATCTTTTGCAAAAATACCTTTGGGTGAAGTTAAGACTAGGCCAAAACAACAAAATAAAGTATTTCCACTATTTAGTTTAGAAACATGATCTACCAACAACAAAAATAAAGCATGCATACGGAAGCAAATAACAAACAAACAAAATAAAAAATCACACAAAGCATGGGTTGCCTTCCAAGAAGCGCTTTTCTTTATTTACGAGTCTTGTAGCTAGACTCAAGGTCATGGGTTACTACGTGACCTCATCGTTGGTTTCACTCTCTAGGTCGTCTTCTAGGCCAGTTTTGTATTCCGGACCTAGTTGCAAGCATTCTTTGTAGAAACCAAGCATCCTATTCTTCACGTACTCTACTCCTCTACTTCTATTCTCGTCATTCCTATAATAAGCCGCTTGTTTGTGTTCCTTTTCTATATTAGAGAGAAGACGGTATTGCTCAATTTTGTAGGGCATTTGGTAGGCAATCTCATCATTCTCTTCCTTGAATCTAACTATCCCTAAAGTCGGATCATAACTCATCCTAGTGGCCTCAACAAATGGTTTTCCGAATATTACTTGGCTTAGGCAATCATCTATCACCGGACGAGTGTCTTCTGCTATCATAAAGTCGATCTCATAAGTGAAATTACCTATAATCACATGCAATCCCTTCACTCTTCCTACAAAATTACTTATCAAATTCTTATTGGCCATCATCCTATAATCAAGTTGTTTCTTCATCACCCAATTGTAATAAGTCCTAGTCATGATGTTTACAGGGGATCTAGGATCTATGTAAGCTTTCCATATATGCATATGCCCGATGTTGCATGGTATGTTGATGTTAGAGGGGTCTTCCATTTTGATAAGGGGTGTGCCAATGATATATGGTGTCTCGGGGCCATCGAATAAATCCTTATGGTATTCCCGTTCTTCCTTGGTGGGCAACTTATCAAAGTGCTTCTCTGTAGTCTCTACTTCCTCTAACTCCTCTCCCTTATTAACCTCAACTTCCCTAATTTCATCCCTAGTCTCGGTTTCTACTTCAACATCATCTTTGTCACTTTCTTCTATCTCCTTATCTATTGGCTTAATGGTGACAACATTGACAAAGTGGACATGTTTGGATGATGAGGGGTCCTTAATTTGGATTCCGTTATTGGCGTCCCTAGTATCCTTCCTAGGTGTGGTTAACGCTTGGTTGTTGAGGGCTTTCAACAAGTTGTCTATCTTGTTGGTCATCTCCGTTTGTTGTTGGTTGAACTCGGTTTCAAACCTAGCTATGCGAGCTTCTTGGGATGCCATGAACTTAGATATCAACCCTTCAAGATTGTTGGTACTACCATAGTTTTTAGAAAGATTGTTGTTGAAAGTACGGTTGGAGGGTGGACCGTTTGGTCGGTAACGATTAGGCGGATTGGAAGAATTGGCTTGATTTTGTTTTCACCTAAGGTTTGGGTGATTTTTCCAAGAGGGGTTGTATGAATCACCGTAAAGGTTTGGCTCGGGTTTGAAAGTGTACCACTTATCTCCCGCTTCGTCGGTACGCGAGGATGCGTAGTCCGCAAAAGCTGTTCCGGGGAGTTCCACACAATCACGAGTGTCATGGGGACCACTACATAATTCGCATGAAGAAGTGATTTTGATCACTTGGCTTGAAGGCTTAGGAGCTTCGTAAGATTTCATGAGAAACTTGACTTGGTCCTCAAGTTCCATGATCCTACGGTCGGGAGTGCTAGAGTTATTCGAAGGCAAAGATATTGCCTTGACCGTTTTGTTCAAATCACGGGGATCATTCCAACTTTCGTTGTCATAGAGAGCAAGATCTTCTATGAATTCCCATGATTGTTCCGCACTTAGATCACGTAGCTTATCACCGGCCGATTGGTCAATGGCTCGCCTCGTGGAGAGATCGATATGGTCATAGAAGATTTGTACTTTGAGCCAAAGATCTATGCCATGATGAGGGACTTTTTGGAGTAAGTCCTTGAAACGAGTCCATGCTTCATAAAGAGTTTCATTTTGACGTTGTTGGAACATCAAGATGTCATTTCTAAGCTTAGTAGTTCTCCCCGGTGGGAAAAATTGAGCAAGGAAACGAGTGGTGAGATCATCCCATGTGGTGATGGATCCCGCGGGTAAACGTTCAAGCCATTGACTAGCTTGATCACGTAGAGAGAATTGGAATAGGGGTAATCGGGTTGTCTCTCTAGTTGCAACATCTAGGTCTATGGAATCTACGATTTTAAGGAAGTCCTTGAGATGTTGATTTGGATCTTCGGAATGAAATCCATGGAATGCACATCCGCTTTGCACCAACCGGATGGTGTCGGATCGCAAGGGGGTCACATTGGCTCCGGTGAGCTCAATGGTGTTTCGGTAGCCTTGGTGGCTAGGTCGGGAATACTCTCCTAAGGTTCGGGGCCTAAGAGGTTCTAGTGGTGGGTTTTGTTGTGGTGGGATGACGGGTTCAAAGATGTTCCCATCATCCATGATGTTGGGTGGTGAAGAGTTACGAACAAAAACACGAAGAAATAAGATAGACTAAAGAGAACCTAAAAATAAAAATAAAATCTTACTAGAAAGGAATCTAACAAGTAGACCTAATAAAAAGAGATTCTAACCTAGACAATAACTATTCCCCAGGCTGCGGCGCCAAAAACTTGATGTGCGTAGAGTTGCACCAAGCTTTACCTCTCGAGGGATCTCGAGAAGCTTACAACCCCCACCAGGCAGTGTACCTGATCGATGTAGTATAGTATAATGACAAGTACCGGGGGATTGATCGTTTAGCTAGGAATAGTGTCGCTAGGATTAGAAAACCTAAAGACTGGGTCTAGAGATGAGGGATGATTTTTTTTGTATTTTTTATATTTTTTAGAAAGCAAGTAAAAATCTCGGGTTTGAAGGATTTGGGCGGAATTAGTTGCTAGTCAACTAACCCAATACTAAAGATGCAATTAAAATAAAATACTAAAAATGAAATTAAACTAAATTATACTAAAGTTGTGAGCAATATATGGGAGAAATGTGTTTACTTAGATTTCACTACTCCCTAGATATCTTTTACACTTTAATTACTTGTTATAGTTGCGTGGATGACGGATTGTATTCCTTAATACCATTCATGGGGTGGCGTACTTACTTCCCCAATCCTATGAGTGCCTACTTCACTCCTATGTCGAGCCGGCTAAGAAGCTCCTAACATGGGATCATTATAATTTACTCATGCATTAAATACAACCAATAAAACCTAGTACACATCGGTTCATGTTTCCTAAGACGTTCAAGCATGTTACCAAATGGAGATCTGCCAGTTTTCTTAAGCCTAACATTGAAATCATTCATCCAATACAACCATAAACAAGTAATCAACACATAATTAACATATAGGTTTCATTAGATCTAAGCAAACACAAGATAAATCTAGCCTAATATGTTGAAATCAAGACAAGCACGAGATATAGACAACCAACACATAGACATATTGATTGAATTAAGAGAAGACTTATCTCAATAGCACATGAAATGATTCAAGGGGTGAAAACCCTTGAATTTACTGTAAAATATGAGCTAGGGTTCATAAAGTTCGGCCCTAGGGTTTCTCCACACAAGTTCCTCTCTAATGAATGAAAAATAGAAAACTATATATAGAGTTTAGAGGGTGATGGCGTCAAGAACAAATGTCTGACGCCGTCATCTCGCCGCCAAATAGTTCCTCGGACTGCCTAGATCTGGATCTGACGCCGTCATGTGTACACCTTAAGCAGGCCGTCATGATTTTAACTCTTGACGCTTTTGTTGTGACGCCTTCAAGCTTCTTCTGGGTCGTCATGGATTTTACTCTTGACGCCGTCAGGATTTCCTTCTTGACGCCGTCATACACTGTTCTCAGCATGGAAAATTAAGTCTTTGGCGTTTTCTTCACTTTTATGCTCCAAAAACGTCCGAATTGGTTCCTTTTCCAGATTTCTCTCCCAAAGTACCTAAAATCACAAAAGGAACGATTTAGGGCAATATTTGATCAAATAAATTCAATTTCGGGCTTAAATGACCCCCTAAAAGTGGTTCATTTTTCGCCTCATCAGTAACATATGTCCAACCATAACCAACAATGTTATAAGGTTACGTGTGTTCAAAATGCAAATGTTTTAGCTATTTTAACATCTAATTCCAAAATGCAAATGCAAATGCAAACACCCCCTGTATTCTAAAATGCAAATCCTTTAGATACTTTGACATACATGGACGGAGTTAGGGGGTTCTCGCGGGTGCCTGGGACCCATATAGATTTTTTGATACAACGTTAATTTTTGAAAAAAAACATCAAATTTTTCCTAAATGTATCTTAAATGCACCCGGTTCATCGAAATGTGTTTCTATATTATTGTTCAAAAAAAATTGTGCACCCAATAATATTTTGTCCTGGTTCCATCCCTGTTGACATATAATAGTCAAACTGCAAATGTTTGAAAAAAAATTAAAAATAAATAAATAAATAAATAAATAATAAATAAAACTAACTTAGGTTATGATCAGAATTCTATAAATAATAGTTAACCTACCCAATTGACTTGTAAAAGTCAAACTAACCAAATTCTACAAAATGCAAACTTTTGATTGTTGACTTAATTTAACAATGCATAACCAAAGACTATCAGATACAATAACAACCCAAATTTTTATTGATAGATTTCATGTTGACAACCATTACAAACTTCCCTATCATCTAAACATACAATTACCTAGAACCGCAACTTTCCCTATCATCCTTTTCCTTTAGATCATTAAACATAGCTTCAAGATTTTTAATCATTGTTTCCATATCATAAACCTTTGATAACCCGATGTCGGCAGCCTCTTGCTTCTCCTTCTTAACACCCAAACGCTTATTGGAGCAATCTTCTTTCCTCAACCCATTGTACAAAGCCTTTCCCTTATCGTTTTGTGCCATTGTTAGTGATTTGGGTTATGTGTGTTGCTATTAATTAAGGTTTTATCAAATTGAAGAAAGAAGGAAACAATAAAACAGTAACGGGTTGGGTTAGATTTAACTAAGGTTAAGTGAATATGTAATTTGTCTATTATGCCCTAGAAAATATAACGCAAAACGGCCGTTGACCGAGGAAAAATGGGTCAAGGGACATCATTGATACAAAAACCCTCAACTTTGGACTCCCGGCGACGTAAATGCCAACTTTTGTCCAAACGTGATGTTATTTATTTATTTATTTATTTATATTATTTATTTATTTATTTATTTATTTATTTTTGCCAATTTTAGGGACCAACGATGTATCTTACTCATATTTTTTAGTACCATTGAGTTAAAGCATTGTAGGTTTTTAGCTATAACTATAAACTAAGTGTTCATTTTACTATTTTTAAGATGTTTTAAAACAAGTATTTATTTTATATTTTAATCAATATAAAAAGACTTTAGTAAGTAGATTGTATGTTATTTGATTTGTTGAGAGTATAATTAGTGAATTTTTTAAAACTTATTATGAGACGAATGAAGTATTTAAGTGTTATTTGGTATGTAACTTACAAATAAATAAATAAAATGTAACAAAATTTATAAATTATCATGCACATTTTGATCTGGTGTTGTATTATAAAATCTGGCGCATGTTAGGGTTCTTTAACGTGGTAATACAATGACATATTAAAATATTTATGAAAGTTTTTGATATTACGGATATTTTTTGACCACGTAAAAGAGACTTGAGAGAAAGTTCATTGCTAACTTTTGACATAAACGTTAAGTTAAAAAGATTCATGATTTTATGCCGATTTCGTTAAGCATTGTTAATTGCCGAGGATCTATTGGTTAATAAAGAATATTTTACTTTTATTTACTTTCTAAAAAACGAGCTTTTACAAAAAGTATTAGGAACTAATTTTTCTTATTGGTTCCTTTCTAGAAACTTATATGTTTCTTTAAAGTTATGAACTCACGTTTATCGGATTTAGAATATCGTTTCCATATAAAAAGACTTCTTTTGTGGAGAATATTTTGAGCTAATCAGTTTGTTAAATGGTAAAAGTCCAAGAGAACATCTTGTTTTTTTAATTAATTTTTGTCGTTGAAGTTTTTTGAATGGGTGTAGCCGTGTAGGGGTTGAATAATCAATAAAGTATGCATATACATACTGTACATACATCTTTTATGCCACTGTTAGCTAAACTTGCTCGTTAATTGTCCCACTTGTTTAATACTAGCAGTTGACAAATCTAAGTCATGTTTATTTTGAAAAGAAAGATTATTCCTAATTTCCTATACACATTGTCGTGTCAATTGTCAAACATGTGTGGTTTTATACGAAAGGCCCCAAAAAAGTATGGTAACTCGTCTTTAATCAAACAAGATGTCACTTCAGTTGTTCCGACAAAGGAGGACGGACGTGTAAGAGCATGGCCATCCGTAACACAAGTTATAAGTTAATGCAGTGCCACGTCAGCGTCACATCAGTTTTTCCACTTTAACTTTAACTCAGAAAAAAACACCCACAACAATAACTCAGTTTTAACTCAAATATTTTCAAATTCTACCCTCAACTAAAACAAACAATTCAATTAATAAACCACATAACATTAAAACTTAATTTCTTACAATACAAATTATAAAAAACTTAAAATAACAACAACAACGATTAAAAAAAAAAAAAACCCGAAACATAAGAAATTAAACCATACGAATTAAAACTACTTATTCGTCGTCTTCGGAATATTCTTCTTGTTATTGTTGTTGTTGTTGGTGTTGAAGACGTTGCTGCCAAATATGCTCCATAAGATCTCGTTGGAGTTGAGTATGCACGCCTGCATCGCGCATTTCCCTTGTCTTGCGCCTCTGCGTATCACACCTGTCGATCCACCTTTCTTGACTCAAATGTGGTGCCGGATCTACCCACATTCTTTTATACTCGCAGAGTGTAAATTTTTGATCTTTTAGAATCATGTTATGCAAAATAATGCATGTATACATGATTCTTTGTATCTTGACAATTTCCCATGCACGTGCCGGTTGTTGTAGTATACCCCAACGTCCTTGAAGCACGCCAAAAGCACGTTCGATATCTTTGCGTGTACTTTCTTGCTTCCTTTTAAAATAGCTATGTTTCTCATCAGTCGTTGCCGAGAAAGATTTGACGAAAGTTGCCCACTGCGGGTAAATTCCGTCAGCTAGGTAATACCCCTGTTCATACCTTCTTCCATTTACTGTATATGGTGCCCTTGGGGATTCATCAGCAAGAATGTTGTCAAACAAGTTAGAGTTATCTAAAACGTTAATATCATTATTTGCCCCTGCCATACAAAAAAAAGCATGTCAAATCCACAAATCATGTGAAGCAACAGCTTCAAGCATTAACGTTGGGTATCTTTTATCACCCCTATCAAATTGCCCCTGCCAAGCTACCGGACAATTTTTCCACGCCCAATGCATGCAATCAATACTACCAAGCATACCCGGAAAACCATGTTGACGCTCATGCAATTGATAAATATGTTGCATGTCGGACCATGTTGGTGTTCTTAAAAACTCATGCATAAACAAATCCATAACACACATGTTAAAATTATCAAGACAAAGACATTGACTAGACTCACTCATTTGCAAATACTCATCGAACGCATCTGGGGCGGTGCCATACGCCAATTGTCGTATCGCAGATGTACACTTCATAAGTGGACTAATACTCGCTCGACCCGTACAATCGATTCCTGTCTTAAAGTATTGAAAGTGGTCTGGAATAACATCGGATTCGTAAGACTCAATACCGTTCACTATTTGCATAAATAGTTTCCGACTCATACGAAACCTCCTACGAAATTTACTGTGCTTATACTTACAACCTTCAACGAAATAGTCGTTTTTCAAACGTTCTTCAGCAAGCTCACGTTCACGATGTATGTTGGTACGGGGCACATGAGGATGAGCTTCTTCTTCTTCTAAGCGTTGTTGTAGCTCGTACGCTTGAACCATAAACTGTATGTCTTCTTCGTCATCAAGGTCTGACCAACTCGGATCAAAATCGTTATTTTGATTTGGATCCATTATGAATGAGGAAGGTTTTTTTCTTATAAAGGAAGTATAAAAGAGTAGAAAATTAGTAGTTGATGTGTGAAAAATATATGTGTGTTAAGTTGGTATTTATAGTTGTTTTAAATGTTTTAAAAGTAATTTTTGGGTGACTTTTAAAAACTAGCCGTTTTTAATTATTGAGGGGGTGAAAGTGAATTTTTTTTTTGAAAAAAAAACGGCTATAAAATGGAACGTTGGAGGGGGTAAAACAATTTTTTTTTTTTTATTCAAGTTTCAGCTGCAACGCAGCGTTAGCAGGCTAACGCGCAGCGTTAACGCGCCTCTAACGCTGGAGGCCACAACCATAACGCAGGTTAACGCCGGGCAAAACTCACTTTAACGCATGTCCTGCGTTATGGCTGGGCGTTCTCTAAGTGAAAAAACTTTGTTTACGTTATTGCCATCGATGTGTTATAGTAACACAAATCATTGTAGTGTTTTTACGTCGTTGTGTAAGATGGGTACTAAACCTTAACCGACACACTAAATAAATGTGGAGAAGTGTGTGTGTATATGTGCTAGGCATGATACATGAATGATGACGTATAGTCTATATTCGGGTCACGAACCCGATTAATCAACATTACTTAGAGACAAACCCACTACGAGTGGGCTATCATAAATAATAATTGGGCTACCATACTAACGGTTTGGGCTCACAAAAGCTCAAACCCAAAGTTATTTATATTTTGGATATAGAAAAAAAAATGGTATTTGGCGGAACCATCTCAAGTCCGTGTACCTTTTTGGTACCGAGCCCCCCACCCAACAAGGAAGACATATCCCGGTAAATTACCTAGGCAACACTGGCTGACCAAGTTGAAGTCTGGATTCAAACCAACGCCTTTAAGTTTTGACTTGGTCAACTGCGCGCTTTTGCGGTAGTTGGTGGCCAACTGCCCTAAGGCAGCTGGTTTGGTTTGGATATAGATATCTTCTATTTAAGAGATATATATCAGACCGGATATTGATCGAAGAGTAAGGAGCACGTATCTAATAGGGATTACGTGCCTATATAAACAAAACCATAACTCTCGTTAAAGGTACGACTTACAACCCTAACTATTCTACATAACCCTCAAATCGATTACTTACTCTCACTCCGGAGGATAATCGTGGGAGACAATCCCACGATAAGCCTAACGGTGTTTGTTTGCTTTCTTAGTGCGCATGTTTCAAGCATTAAGATCTGATTGGTACGAGAGCAGGAACCCAAACAAGGAACGCCCAACTTTTGTATCAACAAGTGGCGCCATCCGTGGAACCCTACACTAAGAACTAGAATGACGAAGCACAAAAACTCAGGCCAGCGGACTCCCCAATTGGGAAAAATACGTGGTGACCCCCAGAGGAAGAACCACCAAGATCCGACCCCTAGGCAGGCCTCTGGAACAACCAGTGCGCCTGGCCACTAAGAATCGGGCCCAACCTTAATTCTCCCAGCAGTAGAACTGCCCACAGATACTACTCAAACCACCACGTTGGTTCCAAGCGCTGAAGAACTTCAGCGCACTCTCTTCAACACTCCCCATCAAACGGCACCCATTGTGGACAACACTGTGCCACCAGGCGCGCCTAATCGAGCTAGGGGACCTAACCCAGAAGCAGACATTGTTGCACTAGAAGAGGACGCGCCTGAATTAACGCTAAGTAATTTTGTGTCACAAAATTATGAAGCTTTAACTAACCTCATGCAAGAGGAGGCAAGGAAAAGGTCGAGCCAGAGTCTACAAGCCCGGCTTAACTTTAACCCAGAGACATCCCCACCGCGCTACCAAAGGGGAGGGCGCGAAAATAATGAAAGACGTACCAATGTCCATGATAGACTTGGTACAGCATCTGACTCACAATACTCGGAAGAATACGAAGACAGTGAGAGGCGCACCAACATTCACTCCAGACTTGGTAGTCGCAGGATACAAGATAGACTAGGACAGCAACGCTCACCGAGCGAGAGCTCCTCAAGGTCTGGAAGCAGAAGAATTCATGACAGGTTGGGAAGACGAACTTCCCCAAGTGAAAGCCCCTCAAGCTCTTCCCCTGAGAAAAAATGGCGCAAACGTCGCAAAAGGGATGACTTATCCTCAAGTGACTCCTCGGACAACGAGGATAAAGAGACGGGACACTAGAAGTCCAGAGGAAGACGTCGCGAGGAAGAGGACGAAGACATATCTCTTCCTTGGCGTCGCCAAAAAGTTGATGCATTCACACGGCTCATCAGCGATTATTCTGATCACAAGAAAAGGCGCACGCCCACCAACATTAAAACATATGATGGAACGGGTGATCCTGATGACCACCTAAAAATTTATGAATCCGCTGCTACTATCGAAAATTGGCCACAACCTGTGTGGTGTCATATGTTTAACTCTACATTAGCGGGGAATGCGCGAACTTGGTTTAGTAAGCTTCCACGAAGGAGCGTAGACGAGTTTGAAGAGTTGCAGAAAGCATTCCGCTTGAATTTCACTCAGAGAAGGAAGTGCGCTAAGAACCCTGTTGAACTGGCCAGAGTGAAACAGCGCCAAGAGGAATCAACCAGTGCTTACGTAGAGCGCTTCAAGGATGAATGTATACACGTCAAGGCGTCCTGAAGTACTAAAAATTTCAGGGTTCATGAATGGGATTAATAACCCAGAACTCATTAGGAAATTAAATGATAAGGTCCCCTAAACCTTTGATGAACTAATGAAGCGCACAAGATCCTTCATCCAAGGAGAAGCAGCTGTCGCGGACAGTAAAAAAGGCTATTCGAATTATAGGCAGCAAGAACAGCCTAGGAGACAATCCAACGATCAGAGTAGCAATGGCAGCAAGAATTATCGTAGTCAGGGAAGCGGATGAGATAATGACAAATATATCCCCCTCACAAAGACTCCTAGGGAAATATTTACAACAGAAGGCGCAAATTTCCCAAAACCCCCACCAATGCGCACTCCAGAAGATCGGCGTGTAGGGAATGGATACTGCGAATACCATGGACAAAAGGGTCATACCACTAATGAGTGTGTCCAACTACGACAACTAATTGACAAATTGGTAAAGGAGGGTAGAATGGATCATCTCGTTAAGAAAATTAAAGAAGGGAAGGATAAACAGAATAATGGAGGTAAGAAAGAGCCATCCAAAGATAAGGCTGACATTATTTACATGATACAGTCATGGCAGCGCAAGACGAAGCAAAAGGTCAGTCAAAAATTCTCTTTTGGGAATGAAATATCCTTCCTCACTCTAACTGCGGACAACGCTGTAGTAGAGCCGCTAACCATTGAGATACATACTAGGGGACACGATATCCGTCGCATGTATATTGATGGAGGAGCATCCGCAGACATTTTGTATGAACACTGTTTCAAGAGGCTGCGACCAGAGATTTAAAGTCAGTTAATTCCGGCCACGACATCGCTGACTGGCTTCACAGGAGAAAAAATATGGCCTATGGGGCAGCTACGCTTACTTGTAGTCGTTGGTGATGAACAGCACTCTACAGCAACCTTGAAAAATTTCATGATAATCAAGTATCCTTCACCGTACAATGGCATCATTGGGAGACCTAGGATATCCTCTATGTGCGCTGTACCATCCACAACACACGGGATGCTCAAATTCCCAGTAGAAGGGCATTGTCACTCTCTACAATACTGCTGTGCCGCCTAAAGAATGCAACACAGTAACAAGTGAAGTGGAGAGTGTTCCAGAACAGCGCGCAGCTAAAATACCAAACCTAAAGGTTGCCATTTACCCTGATTACCCAGATCAACAAATATCAATTTGAGGGTCTCTATCTGACAAAGGCAAAGCAGCCGTGTGCGTGCTCTTGCAAAAGAACCTAGATATATTTGCATGGGAACCAAAGCACATGACTGGAGTACCACGGTCTATCACGGAGCACAAGCTACAAATCCGACAAGGATTTCCTCCAATACGACAGAAAAAGCGCGGCCAAGCCCCAGATCGCGCAAAATCCATCTTGGAAGAAGTACACAAATTGGTAGACGCAGGCATCATGCGGGAAGTCTACTACCATGACTGGCTTTCCAACCCAGTGATGGTCAAAAAAAGTGGTGGCAGTTGGAGAATGTGCGTAGACTTTACTGATCTTAATAAAGCATGTCCACAGGACTGTTACCTGCTACCAGAAATAGACTGGAAGATAGAATCTCTGTGTAGATATCCCTTTAAATGTTTCCTAGACGCATACAAAGGGTACCATCAAATCCAGATGGTTGAGGAGGATGAAGAAAAAACAGCCTTCCACACAAGTCAAGGGGTTTATTGCTACACAAAAATGCCCTTTGATCTAAAGAACGCGGGCGCAACATACCAGAGATTGGTGGACATGGCCTTTGAAAAGCAAGTAGGTTGCAACTTGGAAGTTTATGTCGATGACCTTGTTATAAAGAGTTATACTGAGGAGGAATTGGTGCGCGACATTGAGGAGACGTTCAAAACACTGGGAAAGATAAACATGAAGTTAAATCCCAAGAAGTGTACTTTTGGCGTGACAGAAGGCATGTTCCTTGGATATTTAATAGAACCTGACGGCATCAAGCCTTGCCCAGAAAAGACAAAAGCTGGCATCAACCTCCCTTCACCATGCACATTGAAAGAAGTCCAGTCATTAAACAGAAAGCTAGTTGGGCTAAACC
The DNA here is from genome assembly GCA_030686995.1 of Artemisia argyi. NCBI lineage: Eukaryota > Viridiplantae > Streptophyta > Magnoliopsida > Asterales > Asteraceae > Artemisia > Artemisia argyi. The sequence continues at coordinate 158,139,709 of CM060697.1, read as the reverse complement.
GTTTTTTGTCTAAATCAGCATACAAGTCACTCCCTCTCTTTAAAACACTCACAAAGTGCACAAAAAGGGAGACTTTCGTTGGACCAAGGAGGCGGAGGAAGCCTTCCAACAACTCAAGCAACATCTTGCAGCGCTTCCCAAACTTGTCGCACCCCGACCAGGGGAAGAACTAATCATGTATTTATCTGCAACCCATGGAGCAGTCAGCGCGGTATTGTTGACAGATAGGAACTCGGTTCAAACACCCATATACTTTGTGAGCAAAGCACTTAAGAAGACAGAGACTAACTATACTACTATGGAAAAACTGGTCCTAGTCTTAGTATTTGCAGTTAAAAGACTGCGCAGATACTTTCAGGCGCACCCAATAGCTATCCTAACGGACCAGCCTATCAAACAAGTTATCTCTAAACCTGACGTATCAGGACGGCTACAAAAATGGAGTGTGTTATTGAGCGAGTACAACATCTCGTATAGACCACGCACTGCAATCAAGGGGCAGATATTAGCTGACTTCATTGTTGAGAAGCCAGATACTGATACTCCACCTTCAACAAACAAGGTAGAATTACAAAAACCATGGGTCCTATTTACAGACGGATCCTCGTGCGGGGATGGATCAGGCGCAGGCCTCATCCTCACTGATCCAGATGGAGCGGAATTCACTTACGCACTGCGCTTCGAATTCACAGCCACCAATAATGAGGCAGAATATGAAGCCCTACTCGCTGGACTACGCATTGCAACTCAAATGGGTGTACGTAACCTAGAGGCAAATATAGATTCCAGGCTGGTAGCCAATCACATGCTAGGGGAATATGAAGCCAAGGACGAACATATGGTCCAATACCTCGAAAAAACCAAGTCCCTGATACAGAATTTTGATAGGTTTACCATCAAACAAGTCCCTAGAGGAGAAAACAGGAAACCTGACGCGCTTAGCAAGATCGCATCTACAAGTTTTGCGCACCTATCAAAACAAGTATTGGTGGAAACTCTGAAAGATAAATCAATCTCGGAGATGGAAATATCCACGGTGATAGAAGAACAGGATCCTACGTGGATGACACCTATCATTGAATTTATAAGCAAAGGAATCTTACCACAAGATCAAAAGGATGCTCGTAGGGTACGGTGCACAACGCAGAAATTTGAACTCCGAGATGGCGTCCTATATCGATGTTCATTTCTACAACCATGGCTCCGGTGCGTTGGACCTCTCCAGGCAGATTACGTACTCCGAGAGATTCACGCTGGCTCATGCAGCATGCACTCAGGACCACGGTCTATAGTGGCGCGCGCCCTGCGGTCAGGCTACTATTGGCCTACTATGCATCGCGACGCGCGAGACATGATAAAGAAATGCAGCGATTGCCAGGTCCATAGACCCATTCCGCGCCGACCACAACAAGAGCTAACCCCCATCACCTCACCATGGCCATTCTATAAATGGGGCATTGACATTGCAGGCCCTTTCCCATTTGCGGCGGGAGGGCTTAAATTCCTCATCGTAGCTATAGATTATTTTACTAAGTGGATTGAGGCAAAAGCAGTGGCAAGCATCACAGGCAACCAAGTCAAAGGTTTTGTGTGGGACAACATAGTATGTCGCTTTGGACTACCTGGAGAAATTATCTCAGACAACGGAAAACAATTATGTGATAACCCGTTCAAAGACTGGTGCGCGCAATTAAACATCACACAACACTTTGCTTCAGTTAAGCATCCACAAACCAATAGCTTAGTCGAACGCGCGAATCGCAGTTTGGGCGAGGGAATAAAAGCGCGCCTCGACAGACATAAAGGAAGATGGGTGGATGAATTATCACATGTTTTATGGGCGCACCGCACGACAATTAAAACCAGTACTAGAGACATACCTTTCTCTCTTGTCTATGGGACAGAGGCTGTCATACCAGCCGAGATCGGTATGCCAACTATCCGTACGGCGGAAATAAATCTCATAATAAATGACGATGAGCGGCGCATAGACTTGGATCTCTTGGAAGAAAGACGCGAACGCGCAGCTATACATGAAGCAAAAGCTAAATCAAAGATGAAGAGGTATTACGATGCAAAAGTCAAACACACTTCATTCAGACCAGGAGACTTCGTATACCGCGCCAATGATGTAAGCCACGCAGAGGACACATGCAAGCTTGGACCCAAATGGGAAGGACCCTATGAGGTCACAGATGCACTAGGCAATGGTGCGTACAAGCTACGCGACATGGAAGGCCATGAGCTGGCACGCACTTGGAATATCTGCAATCTCAAGAGATGCTATCTTTAGGAAAGGCTACAGCCCACACGAAGACAACCTTGCACTTTAGTACGTGCCCAATAAATGTCTGTGTTTGAATTTTCTTTTATGTCATGAATTGTCTTTTATCTTAAAAAACTTGCAAGTATTAATAAAATGTTGTGGTTTCTAGCTAACTCCATAACACATTTAACTTTAATTGCTTACATGTTTTACTTATGTCTCAATACTGTTATTTTATATTTTTGCCTACATAGCGTGCATGCACTTATTAAGACCCACGATGGCAGAAAAGGATAAGTAAACCTACTAACTAACTCGTTGAGTAAAAGGGTTGCAAACCTATCAACACTGAATCACGCATCCTTGCTAAGCGTCTTACCTTCAAGACGTTGAAGTAAGTTTGAATGCGCTTCCCACGAAGGATGCGCAACATCACGTATACTGTACAGGCTTAGCAATTTATGAGCCAAGAATCTTGGTCATTTGATAATGGATATAGTATTTGAAACACAATACAAGTCTATCTATACACTTATGATTTTCTTTTTAAGTTACGCACTTAATATGAGTCATTTTAAGTATGTCATGATCTCAATTCGACTCTTGGATGATCTCTTGTACAAAAGAAAACAATCTAAGTACACATAACAAGGCGTACGAAAAAAAGATAAATATTATTATAAGAACCATGAGTTTATACAAGTTATGCCTGCAAAAATTTATAAGACATCTAGCTGTAGACGCCAACTCCCCAGCCTCACTCAGCCTTCTCAAAAGACTGCTATCCTCCTGAGACACCGTTGGTACGCTAACGGGAATCCCATCAGACCTGGGGAGATGGGCTGCGCCTACACCACAAAGAGTAGCCTTCCCCTTCACACCCTTTTTATGTGCAACCCCTGTCTCATGCGCCTCTAAGCATTTCTTCAAGGAAATCTCCTTCTCATGAGCAAAAGGATTGAGCATATGACGGGGACGGGCAAAGACAGGCACCTTCAACTAAGACTCATCCGGCTTCAAAAAGAAGTCAGGTTGCGCCTCCGCATCTTCAGCTATGTGTTTGGCCAGAGTCAAGCCCTGCATAATCACATTGATCGGATAATCCTGATCACGCTCCAAGCGGGCGATATGAGGAAAGTCGAAAACCTTCATCTTCTCCATGGCTTCCACCAGTTCATCAAAAGCACCCGCCTTATACCCAGGCACCTCTGCAACACCGTCAGCAGCCTTCTCTCATAAAGATTTTTTGCAGCATGCGCCTTGCCACGCGCCACGACACTCCACAACTTTCCCAAAAGCCTCCACGACTTCCTGGGACTCTAGCGTGCCCATGGCCGCCAAGCGCAGACCATGGCTAATCAACCACCTATGGATACAACAATGCATGCGTTAGAGGTATTATGGCACATAGGGGTGAACAAAGAATTCAAATACAAAAGATACATACCTGCGCTTAGCAATAGTAGACATAAGATGAGGATACAACTCCTCATCATACTCGATACTCAACTTGCGCAACTTACTCTCCTGCACCTTCAGAGCCTCCTCCACACGTTCGCGAAGTTCATTGAGATTCGCGAAGTGTTGGGCTCTATTCTCTTGAAGGTACCTTAAGCCCCACGCACAGTTGGCCCTGTGCTGGTCAGTCTCAGCGTGTTCTCGCTTTACCTCAGCCGTCAAAGACAACTTCTCATCTGCGAGCCTCCTAGCATATGCAGATGTAGACTCTACATCTGCTCGCGCATCAGCCAACTACGCCCTCAGCATAGCAATCTCCTCATCCTTCTGAGCGAGACTACTACCTTCACCAACATATCGCGCCTTCAACTGAGTGACCAACTCAGCCTGACGCGCCGCAGCATCACCCAACTCTTCCATTAGCTGCTGCGCAGACAGCTCCTCACTCACCTTCAGCGGTTCATCCACATGCTCATACGCCGCTTGGGGTGGCACCAACCCCTCAACAAACGCTGCATCACCCCCTGCAGCACTGTCACTACACGCAAACATAAAGAAGTCAAAGAATGGCACTGCATATAACACGTATAAATATAAATACTCAAACGAATGTCACTTACGAAGGAAGAGAAGTCCCAGCATTCCCCTACGCAGCAATAGAAGATGACGTCTCCTCATCTGTGGACTCATCCACAATGATGGTATGACGTCTGCGCTTTGAGGTACCCTCACCACCATCATCAGCAGCTTTACGCTTCGCGCCTTGGCGCTCTTCTTAAGAGTCAATATCCACCTTGAGGATCCCAGCACTCATGGATGACTCAGCACGCGCAAGCTCAGGTGCCACCACCCCCTGCGCAGGAACAGTCTGCACTGGTGTCGCTCTCACAATAGGCTGTGAGGCGTCAGAAGACTCTTCTCGGGCAAGCTCTAGAAGGCGTCCAGCAGAAGCCTCCAAGACAGGCACTTCACCTTCCCTCAGGGGGCGCACGCCCACAGTCACCTGCATAGGCTTCTTCAATCTCACCACGGCAAATAGATCCATTTCTGCGCGACACATGAACGAACAAAAGAAGAACAGGTTAGTTGATAAAGCTACAATATACAAGAGAGCTTACATTATAAAGGCGAGGATAAGAGAGGACAAGCACCCACCCCGGCCGTCTTCATCCAAAAATGTCGGCACCTCATTGCTTGCCCCGAAGTAATTGCGACTCATCCCCATATGAACAAAAAATTCCTCGGGATAGTGGCTGATTGGGATGCGGTTACCATTAATGGTCTCCGCATCTCCCACGTTGTACGTACCAGGATCTGGGCGCTCATCCTTTGGAAGCGTCCCTTGGGTATAAAACCTAGAGAGCGTGGTGAATACCCTATCATCTATCCAAAAAACTTCTCCCTCTAGTCCCTAAAGGAATCTACCTTTTCAGCATAACACTGATAGGGCCATGGGCGCTTGGAAAACGTCACCCACCCGTTTGACCACTATGTGTGGCTAGAATTAGAGGAATTTCATTATGAGATGGACGAGGATGAACTACGTAAAACCCGACTATTATGCCTTTTTGGGCTAGTTCGTTCGTAGTCCGGTACGATTTTGGCCGGTCCAGTCCGATTTTGGACCGTTGATCACCCCTAAGCTTATATGTGACTTATGAGCTTATTTGTGTTTTGTTTTATATTTCATAAGCCTCAATTTTCCGGCTTTTTTTAGACTTGTGTGTTTATATAAATTTACGGAGTAGGATGTACTAGTAATAAACTTATACAATGAAAAAGTTATAAACATAGCCCAAATTAGGAGCCCAATAAACTCGGTCCATTAAAGCCCAATTTCACTTGCATCGCCATCATCACCGCTCTCTCTTGAATTCATTTTACTGAACACACCTTCGATTCGATTATAAAACCCAAACCAAAAAATGGCTGCTGCAGCTTCAAAGGTGCTAATAAGAAGATTATCTAGATCTTTAAATTCAATAAACAGCTCTCGATTCTTATCAAATTCAACGATTCTTCATCAACATAATACGAAGCTTAATCATTCCATTTTCTATAACGATCTCACTCGTGCTATTTCTAGTAAACATTTCTCCTTTCAATTTCAAGGACCTGCTGCCATTGATTACAGGTAACTACCGCCCCAAAATCACCCCTTTCTATCAGCAAAATCAAACACAATGGTCAATAACATCTGATGCATGTAACATGTGTTCAAACCATAACCAACAATGTTATAAAGTTACATGTGTTCAAAATGCAAATGCTTTAGAAATTTTGACATCTAATTCCAAAATGCAAATGAAAATCCAAACACCCCCTATATTCCAAAATGCAAATCCTTTAAATACTTTGACATACAAAGACGGAGTCAGGGGGTTCTTGCGGGTGCTTGAGACCCCTATGCATTTTTTTGATATAATGTTAATTTTTGAAAAGAAAAAAAAACATCAATTTTTCCTAAATGCATCTTAAATGCACCCGGTCCATCGAAATGTGTCTCTATATTATTGTTCAAAAAAATTTGTGCACCTAATAATATTTGGTCCTGATTACGTCCCTGTTGACATATAATAGTCAAACTGCAAATGTTTGGAAACAAACTTAGATTATGATCAGAATCCTACAAATAATAATTAACCTACCCAATTAACTTGTAAAAGTCAAACTAACCAAATACCACAAAATGCAAACTTTTGATTGTTGACTTAATTTAACAATGCATAACCAAACACTATCAGATACAATAACAACCTAAAATTTTATTGATCGATTTCATGTTGACAACCATTACAAACTTCCCAATCATCTAAACATACAATTACATAGAACCACAACTTTCCCTATCACCCCTTTCCTTTAGATCTTTAACATAGCTTCAAGATTTTTAATCCTTGTTTCCAAATCATAAACCTTTGATAATCCGATGTCGGCAGCCTCTTGCTTCTCCTTCTTAACACCCAAACGCTCTTCATTAGAGCAATCTTCTTTCCTCAACCCACTGTACAAGGCCTTCCCCTTATCGTTTTGTGCCATTGTTAGTGATTTGGGTTATGTGTGTTGCTGTAAATTAGGGTTTTATCAAATTGAAGAAAGAGGAAAATAATAAAAGGTAACAGGTTGGGTTAGATTTAACTAAGGTTAAGTGAATATGTAATTTGTCTATTATGCCATCGAAAATATAACGCAAAATGGCCGTTGACCGAGGAAAAATGGGTCAAGGGACCTCATTGATACAAAAACCCTCAACTTTGGACTCTCGGAGACAAAAATGCCAACTTGTCCCTACGCGATGTTTTTTTTTTTTTTTTTTTTTTTGCCAACTTTAGAGATCAATGGTGTATTTTACCCTTATTTTTTAGTACCATTGAGTTAAAGCATTGTAGGTTTTTAGCTATAAGCCTATAACTATAAACTAAGTGTTCATTTTACTATTTTTAGATGTTTTAAAATAAGTATTTATTTTATATTTTAATGAATATAAAAAGACTTTAATAAGTAGATATGTTATTTGATTTGTTGAGAGTATTTTTTATTAGTGAAATTTTTTAAACTTTCGTGCATTATGAAAATGAACACTTATTATGAGACGAATGAGGTATTTTTTTAAGTGTTGTTTGGTATGTAACTTAAAAAAAAAATAATAAAAATAAAAATAAAAATAAAAATAAAAATAAAAATGTAACAAAATTTATAAATTATTTTAATATACATATTTTGATATGGTGTTGTATTATAAAATCTGGCGCGTGTTGTATTCTTTAACGTGGTAATACAAATTTGTATATTAAATTACTTTATGAAAGTTTTTGACATTTACGGATATATATTTTTTTTTTAGTTTACGCACGTAAAAGAGACTTGAGAGAAAGGTCATTGCTAACTTTTGACATAAACGTGAAGTTAAAAAGATTCGTGATTTTATGCCGATTTTGTTAAGCATTGTTAATTATAGAAGATCTATTGGTTAATGAAGAATATTTTACTTTTATTTACTTTCTAGAAAACGAGCTTTTACAAAAAGTATTAGGAATTAATTTTTCTTATTGGTTCCTTTTCTAGAAACTTATATGTTTCTTAAATGTTATGAACTCACTTTTATCGGATTTAGAATGTCGTTTCCATATAAAAAGACTTCTTTTGTGGAGAATATTTGAGGTAATCAGTTTTTTAAATGGTAAATACTTGGTTGTGCATCCGCCTAGACATCTTGTTTTTTTAATTAATTTTTGTCGTTAAATTTTTTGAATGGGGTGTAGGGGTTGAATAAAGTAAAGTAATCATATACATACATAGGGGATTAACTCTGTTAAGTGCGAGAACTGTGAGAACTCTAATTTTGCATTAGAAAACATGCATGTTCATATAAAACATGTATGTTTTCATACATACACCTTAATACACATACATGCGTAACATACATGTTCATATAAAACCATTTTGCATTGATATGTTGCACTTAATATGGTTTTATATGAACATGTATGTTACGCAGGTATGTGTATTAAGGTGTATGTAAGAAAACATACATGTTTTATATGAACATGCATGTTTTCTAATGCAAAATTGGAGTTCTCGCAGTTCGCGCACTTAACAGAGTTCTGAAAATAAAGATACACTACATACATATATCTTTTATGCCAAAAATGCAGTTGTTTAATACGAGTTGAGAAATCTAAGTCATGTTTATTTTGAAAAGAAAGATTATTCCTAATTTCCTATGCACATTGTCGTGTCAAATATATGTGTGGTTTTATACGAAAGGCCCCAAAAAAAGTATGGTAACCCGTCTTTATTTAAACAAGATGTCACTTCAGTTGTTCCGACAAGGGAGGACGGATGTGTACATGAAAAAACTTTGTTTACGTTATTGCCATCGATGTGTTATAGTAACACAAATCATTGTAGTGTTTTTACGTCGTTGTGTAATTAGATGGGTACTAAACCTTAACCGACAGACTACATAAATGTGGAGAAGTGTGTGTATATGTGCTAGGCATGATACATGAACATCCCTTCAACACCTTACCAGCTCATCAACAACTTGTGTTGTAACAAGAAAGATAACAATTTGTGGACCTGATCCATGTGTATGTGTTAGGAATTTGGAAACCTTGCAACTATAGGTTGTTCAACGATTATATGTATTTGTTGCAAATTGATAGTGGTAATGTGCGTTAAATGTGGAGAAGTTTTATAATCATATAAAATATACAAAAGTGTAACAACATGATTTGTTATAAAGAAAGAGTTGACGAAGGAAAATAGTAAGTGATCCAAATGTGATACACTCAATATAAAAAAGTGATAACTGGTCTAAATGTCATATACTCATCGTGTTAAAAATAGTTCTATGTGTCAATTTTTTTTGGGGTTTGCTTATATTTTTACTTAATAACTGATATATGTTATATGTTTGATGAGTATATGACATTTAGACCAGTTATCACTTTTTTAATAACTGGTCTAAATGTCATAACAACATGATGTGTTATCATACCAAAAAACTGACATATGTTACTTACTATATGTTTGGGGTTTGCTTATATTGTTACTTAATAACTAAAACCAATGATTGTTAGATGAAATTTATCTCAAAGTAAATGACCATTTCAACACAACAAACCACCAATTTGAGTTGTTTAACAACCAAAAGCCATCAAGTCAATAATAATGATGAATCGATTATCTTCTAAGGGAAGGGAACATGTTTGTCACGACTTGTAGTAGAGATTGATAATGAAGTTCATTAACACACTATTTTATTTTGTCAATCACCCTTAAAGTTGTTGCAAATACTATTTTACCCATTTGTCCATAATTGTACAGGTTTTAGCTATAAGGTTATTATGGAAAAGCAAACACAAAGTTAAATTAGTACATCTATAGTGAATTAGTACTGTAATAGATGACCTTTAGCTTATTTGAAAAAACATAATGTTAAATTAGTACAACACCCAGAAGGGTTTTAATTACAAGAGTGTTTGACAAGTTGAGCAAGCTTACCTACATAGATTAAGCTTAGTGTCATCGAAACACGATGCAAGAGGTAATGTTGGATTATAAATTATGCATTATCAAAAGGTAGAACGACGAACAAACATCTCGAGTGATTTAGAAGAACGTTAAGATTGTAACTTTGTAAGTATATTATTTGTCAAGTTACTTCTTTTGACCCTCTCTATATCTCATGTTTGATTGATAATGTGATATTTGATTCTTTAGTTGTTTCTCAGATGGACTGATGGAGTCTTGATGGTCGAAAGTCAGAAAACATGCAGTGAAGTTTTAGACCCCAATGCTTTGTACCTTCAACGATTATCGTAAAAGTTGTATCTAAACATAATGGCCATGGCCTTTGCATTTTCAATAGTCATGATAACAAAGCCGTTTGTTTTAAGAGAAAATAACAAAAAATATCAAAAACGGTCGTTATGGCAGAGATAGAACCAAGATGGATCCCGAGGCATCCATGGATTTTCCCCATATATTGTTAATTTGTGTAAAAATACTCGATTTTCTCTATATGCAATTGTCTCTGGACACCTATAGATTTTCCAGATATTATGTTTATTTTTTCTTAAATGCATTTGGTGAATTGGTGTTTTGGTTTAGTCAGTGCCTTATAGCCTCCCCCAGAAGCCCAAATGAAAACCCAAAGTATTTAGTCCATTAAGCCCAATTCCAGTTCCACCACCATCATCATCAATTCACCTTCAGTTTCCTCCACCTTCACTTTTTCGATTCTACAGTAAAACCCAAAACAAAAAAATGGCTGCTGCTTACTCAAAAGTGGTAAGAAGATTATCTAGATCTATAAATTTAATAAACAGCTCTCGAATCTTATCATCCTCCTCAAGGATTCTTCATCAACATAATACGAAGCTTAATCATTCCACTTTGTATAAGGATAGTTACAATTACAATAGTTGTGTCATCTTTAGTAAACATTTCTGCTCTCAATTTCAAGGACCTGTTCCCGTTGATTACAGGTAACTTTCTTTTTAAACCTTGATGTATTTTTACTCCTTAATTTTGCCCCAATTTATTGTTTCGATTTTATATAAATATTTATAACTTACAACCTGAAATCAAGCAGTTGAGTGTTTGGGAAAACCAAATAATCAGAAAATGAGTGTTTGGCAAACAAGTGATTTTCTATGTGCATTTTCGTAGAGAGAAAATACACAATGCCAAACATCGCCTTAATGAAAAAGTGTTAGTCGAATCCATTTCAATTAAGGGTTTAAGGTTAGAAATTAGTGTGAAAGTGAAGCGACTTTACGGTTAATTACCTTTGGATATCTGATCTCATTAGTTAAGTATACATCATTGTCTGTTTATTTGTCGCAGTTTAAGGTTTGGAGAGTATTATAAATTTATCTACAGAATAAAATCCTAGTTGACTAATGATGTAGTGATTTTCGTAGTTTGTAGCTTTATGCATTACGATCAAGTATCAAGTAACATAAGAGATTTTTTAAAAGTGGTTGACCGTTAAGAATTCTTCTGACTTATCTAGGCCTGTATCAGGAGACATATCTTATACTTGGAAATTAATAACATATGTAATTGCTTGCCATGAGGGTATCGATCAAGACTAAGAGAAATGGTTCAGTTTCATAAACAGTACTTTCGATTTCTGATAACAACAATCCTATTCGCTTCCCACATACCTTTATAGATACATGCATATGAACACTTGTTGTAAAACTTGAGGAGGTATGCTCCCACTAAGGGGGGTGTCAACCTTGCCTAAGACTATCTTTATTCACAACCTCATCCAACTCAATCTTTCATTAAAATATTATTTTTCACTCATCCACATATACAACCAATACATACAACCAATCTCAATTTTTTTTACTATTTATCAACAACCCAACCCAATCCAACATGCATAGCCAACCATGTATCATTGTACCAAGAGCTAGCCAACCATATTGTGACATGTGGCAGATTGGATGAAGAAATTGAAGGTCACCAAGTGACCAGTTCATGCACTTCTCTTTCTTACTTTGATGTACTTTTGATATAATATTCATTGATTGTGTCCTTTATACCCTCCAACCGATTGGATTAGATCACCAATAAACATTGTCTAAGGTTGCCTCAACTTTTGATGCAAACAACCAATCACCTAGTTCCAACACATTTTATGCCTAAGGTTGCCTCAACATGGATTTTTAGTGGCAACCTTGCCTAACCTTGCCTCAAGATTAAACACTCCAAGCATTAACTCCCAAACGGTAACTTTTTGCCTTGTTTTTCTCCCCACCGATTCGGTGATACATACTGATTTAGGCTTGCCGAGTGGGTGGCATCCATGCTTGCCGATCGGCAATCTTTACCGAGCTCCTTTTCCCACAAGGTTGCCAGTACCCTAAGAAATATTTTTCTCAAGATACATATATCTGGATTTAGCAGTCAATGTATCTGCACCTAGCATTTATTAAGCATTAATGATCATAAATGAGTCCAATTTTGTTAAAGCATCAAACCCACTAGATGCATGTGTATGGAGATATAAAACCAGGACTTAATCTTTAGCGGTCTTGCAAATCTTTGACTTGCTACTTGCCACTTGATCTTACAGTGGACGGTTCTATTAACCAGAAAGGTTATCCTTGAGAATGAACACGTGGATTTAAGATATATATTCAAAAGGATATTCACCTGGTACACAGATTATGTTTATAGAGATATTTAAGAAGTACTAACAAATTAGTTGCATTGGTGTAGCAACCATCTCTTTCACTTGACTTACTTTCCAGAGGTAGGCTCTCTCCCAGTTGACACTCAAGTAAACCCCAACTAAATATCAATGTAAGCATAATAGTCTTGTACCCGTAACCATATACTCCCTTAAGTAAGTAAAGTACGAAATTATCGTAGTGTTTAAGGAAACTATTTTATTGCCATAACTAAAGGTTTATACGTTATTGCCATAGGTCATTAGAACAAGTTTTATTTGTAAAGTGTTAAGTTTATGCTATCAGAGATTTCAAAGTTGAGAAGGAGGTGGTTTGTTTACACATGCCAAATTACAATCTTTATGTTAAATAACTAGAATTTGGGCACCTTTAGGTGTATATTTCTTATTAAAGTGGGCATATTGAAGTTGATAATGATAGTAAAATCGTGTTGGTGAGTTGATAATGATCTTACAACCATTGATCTTATTCAAAATGCGAAAAAGGATATAATAGCTCTTGGTTGTATGCCTTTTTGAGCTGTTAATTGTTTTGTACCGGGAACTTATGAAGTTGCTAATAGTAAATATCCATACAGTGCTTTGCTAGAGGAGGATGAATTTCATAAACTGGCCGATGCAACAATTCATGATCTGTTAGAGAAGATAGAGGTAATAACATAAACATCTTGGTATAAAGTGCGTAAAACTTTCAAATTAGTATATTAAATGTTTCCTCTTGTTGTTTGGCAGGAATATGGCGATTCTGTGGATATTGATGGTTTTGACATAGACTACGGGGTTAGATTTGATTACCATGTAACTTTTCCTGTTTTTTTCAAGGTGTTGCTCAAATTTGATAAACTCATTTTGGATTTTACAGAACCAAGTTTTAACTGTGAAGTTTGGTAGCTTGGGAACCTACGTGCTGAACAAACAGACACCAAACAGACAGATTTGGATGTCTTCACCTGTGAGGTACAAACTCCTTGCTAAAACGTTTTCAATTTACCTTCGTTTAGGATGTATTGGTTGATATTCATATCGTCGTGTGTTTTACATGTATTTTGAGTGTTTTATGTGACCTTTTTGGTGTAAATGAGCTTTTTGCCAGCATTTCTAAGGGCTTTTACAATTTTTTTTGGGTAAAAGGTTTTTACACCCGGTAAATATATTACTCCAAAAAGCGTTGAAAGTGCATAGGATGTTGAATCCCACATCTCAGCCCGTTACATAAAACAAACACATCATTTGTGCTTCAAACTATACCTATCATAAGAATGACAAACCAAGCTTATGAACTACTATAAGGAAAAACAACCACTAGCTAGATTACATTTGACTCATAATGTACCAAATATAACGTAGCGTCTAATCTGCCTTTGGAGAGTGAAATTGAACGCATCACAAAATGCAAGCTGTTCTTTTGTTAAGTTCGATAACACATCTTCATATCCGTCATACAAGTAACTTTTACAATTTTTAAACCATACATATGAAACTCTATGGATTATCTTCCAACTTGCAATGTATACATAGTTTTAACATCTTCTCTAATAATTATTAGTAGTATCTACAGAAGTACAGATGTGGTCTGTTTCACGCATTTACTAAATCAAACCTTTTGGTGGCTTGCATTTGTTGAAAATAAATTTCTTAAAAATTGAATTGTCTTGTTTAAGATTTCACCTTTGCAAACAATTTCTTATTCTCTAGGTTCTTAAATTGCACCATCTTATAATTGATAAACTTAGTTTGATCGAGCCTCAACTTCTTTAACATATTTATTGCATATCGACATATCGTTATCATTTTTCGTATAAAGGACTGTTCATTCTTGACCACATAAACATGTCGGTGAAGTAGACAAGTAATCTGGTTGGTTGGTTGATATGCTAGCAAATTCTCTTTAAGGATGTAAATAGATCCTCCACTATATGAGACAGATACAAATTGCTCATATTCATTGCTTATGCATGCATATTCTCTGATTTCTAATATACATCCAAATAAATTTATGAACACTTAGGACAAAAAATCTGAAGCTGCAGGGACCAGGAACTAGTAGGAGTGGGAGCCAATGTTTCTTGGATTCTTTTACACACACAAGAATTAAAAAATATACAAATTATTATCGAACATTAAATCATCTTACATTCTTACACTGATACAAACCATTCATGAAATGCCAAAACTGCTAATCCTTCTTACTAAAAAAATGCGATGTAGTCTAACCATGCACATAGTTTGGGAGAACAAGGACTAGTTGTCCAATATCTGAAATACCCTTCCTAGGAATCAGATGGAAATCAATGTCATTAGTATATTAATGTGATTATGATAACTGGTGGATATGTAATTTTAACTTTGAACTTCATTTAAGGAGATAATGATTTCTGAAAGACAGCCTAAAATAGAAAGTTTTACAATTTTAATGACACGAAAGGAGTAACTTTAAAGTCTTTTTATCATTTATCAAGTATTCTCCTAAAACCTTGTGTAAGGGTGATGCAAAGTAGACCAGAAATTTTCAAGGATTCATTGTTATGCATAACCATGTCAATGAATACGCTCACAATCATATCCTGATCATGGCTCTATTTGATTGTTTTGTGCAGTGGTCCTTCGAGATTTGACTGGGATCGAACTACTGAAGCTTGGATATACAGGCGGACAAAGGCTAAACTTTTAGAAACACTTGAAAATGAGATCCAGCAACTATGTCATGAGCCGATAAAACTGACTTGAGCTTCTAAAGATACAAGAATCTAAGTTATATGTTTAGGTAAGCTATACTCTTACATTGCCATTGAATCGCCTTTTTGTCCTTTTGAAGCTTCTAAACAAGCACAATAACCTAAAATGGTTTCTGTGAGTCTAGGTTGGGTTTTCGGGTTTGTTCCTCCATCCCTATAGCTAGCCCCACTCTTCTTTTAGCGACCGTTGAATAAAAGTTGTATATGGCTATGGATTTATCAACCTTACATTGACTATTGAGAAAAAGAAATAAGTTCGTATGTGAAACGAAACTGCAGGAAGGATAAAGACAATTACTTTAAAAACAAGTGGACATTGAAAATTTGAAAGTGAGTGGATAATTCAAAGAGGTGACATAAGTTAGGTTTTAGTTGCCAAATGTCAACATAGTTCTAATTTTGGAACATACATAAGAAAGTGTCAAATATTCTTTACTACTTCAAATATAACTGGCGTGTTGATTATGTTTCTAATACAGTAGTAAATAGGAAACAAGCTTATGATTAAGAAAGGCAATAGTTTTCTTTTTGTGTTCACATGACTATCAAATTTTTTTTTTTTTTATGGTAATAAAACAATGGTTCTTTCTAATCGACAAGATATATCCGCACGTTATTGACAAACATTGAACAAATCTACCTTTAAGGATTTTCCCTCCCTGTAATCGAACGGGTGTCCTTTTTTAAGGAGTAATTATCATGAATTGTAAACTTGTCTGGAGAAATATTGTTCCTCGTTTTTTGTATTAAGATGAAGTGTGATTCTTTTCAAGACATTCCTACTCCACATATTAGGAATTCCGAAATTTCAAAGGGTGAAAGTGGTTGAAATTAGGTGCTATAGAAGTATAGGGTATTAAAGAAGGGTACGTGTGGTGCGTCCACAGGTTCTCAAACAAACATTATGAAGAAGTTCTAGGTTTTTTGGAAAGGTTTGAAGCAAAATGGCTTTCCATCATTTGGTCCTAGTTTCGCCAAAGGGTCTCGAGGTCTTCTTTGAGTCTGAAATTGTAAATATCTAAGTTTATTCAAAATTATTCTTGATGGATAGTCTAGGCATTTTCATTGATGTTGAGAATGGGTTCTTAAGCTACCAGCTAGTTTGCCCAATCTTAGCTTGGTTCTTAAGCATAGGCGTAATGCGTTCATGTCGGGGTTTTTTTTTTTTTTTTTTTTTTTTTTTTTTTTTTTTTTATTATTATTATTATTATTATTATTATTATTATTATTATTATTATTATTATTATTTTATTTTTTATTTTTTTTATTATAAACATCACTTCATTAGAAAGGCATAAGATTTACAAGAAATTATTATTATTATTATTATTATTTCTCCTCCTCCTCCTGAAAGATACTAATTACTTTGTGTTTCACAATATATGCATCACAAATATATATCACATGTTTTAGACGAGACTAATCTCACGTAACAGGGGTACCGCTGAGCTACAAGTTCTCAACTGTTGTTCACGTGTGAATATTTTTCGTTCATGATAGTGTGTCACTGTAATTGTGATTGTTCAGTTATTCTAATTTCTTGAGTAATTTTTTGCGTTTTAGAAAAGATAAATTGTTTGATATAATCTGGATGCTTTATCTAAAAACAAATGGATGAAGTATATATATTTGTGGACCACGATTGACGAGACAATGCTTTGAATAGAAGTTGTCTTTGTCAATAAAAAAAAGGGGTCATAATCACACAACCTCAAATATCAACCATAAAATCTTCATTATTTCCTTTTCTCAAGTTGTTGAGACTTGAGAGAATGGCCACAAATACGAACCATCTTTCTCCACTCATTCTTCTTTTTTACCTTAAATATATTGTAGGCTTTTATATTTCTACTTGTTTTAATTAAGGACAACAATTATATATAATCATTTTTTTTTTCATTGTTGATATAAACAAACATCAACTACTCCCAATCAAATATCAACCTCTCATTATTTTCTTTTTTCAAGTTGTTTGAGAGAATGGCCACACATACATCTAACCATCTTTCTCCACTCATTCTTCTTTTTTACCTTGTAGACTTTTATATTTCTAGTTGTTTTAGTTAAGGACAATAATTATATAGTCATTTTTTTTTTTTAATTTTTTTAAAACAAACATAACTACTCTCAATTAAATGAAGTCTATATCTTATAAGAACAAAACTACAAATTTGTTTTATTAGCATGCCAATCAAACTCAGATTTTTAAAAAAATTTTAGTGAAGAAATATCTTGATTGTTTGGAATTGGAACTTGGAAGGCATCATATTATACCGGGCAGCAGCTATTTTTATTAAAATATTTAAAGCATCAACCAAATCAACACTCATCCATACATAAATCTCCTTTTTAAATTGTGTGTTGACAATCATATTTAATCTCACCCACTACATTTTGTAAGGTTGTAATTCAAGCATACTTTCACATTTGTATTTTATCTTTTCTTACTTCTCATCGATCACCCTTTTTAATGTCTTGTCTAACATTATATTATTGTTATTCATATTATGCTAATAATATTTTAAGCAAATTATTTAAATAGCCCAAAAATTAAAGATTAATCCACCATCTAGCTAAAAAAATTAAAAAATAAAAATAAAAAAACTTTCCCCGAGGCAACTTATGCAACTCCACTTAAGTAACTGAAAGACTTGTATTTTATTAATAAAATATGTGACACGTATCAAGATTCTAATTGAGACAATGTGACACATGTCATATGTCCAGTATAGTCGTCTAGTCATCTTGGACTATTTTGAAAAGTTGATTTCGTTTAGGTTAAATTTTGAAGTACTTTTAAACTTTTGAGCTATTTAAAGAATTTTCTCTAATATATATATTTTTTAATTAACTGTTTATTAAAGGATTAATAATATCATAGCATTTTCTTTTCAATGACTAAACTCGGATTTAAAATTTTACAGTCAATCATATCAATATTTAATTTAGGTCTCGTTTGGTTCGCTATAATCTGGTATAACTTGATGTAACTGTACTATGATTACATTACGTAATTTGATGTAACCGTTATCTAGTTCGTTGTAGGCTGTTTGGTTTGCATAATTGAAGGAATTGTAATTCATATTATATTACGTAAGTTATTTGATTTAAAATCTAATTGTAATTAAACCACTCCAATTATATTAAGTAAGGGAATTCACATTACATAACAAGTTTGATAAAAAGTTTTGAATTACGTTGTAATTCATAATTTTATAATTGGGATTGTCTAACCAATGGAATTTTCGGTAATTCCCACAAGAACCTAAGTGTTTAAATAATTTATTTTTTTCGTCGTCGATTATTCATAAAGATATGCTAATAATGCTATAACAATACAAATACACACGCTATTTAACTAATGTACATAGTTAAATATTGTATACTTTAATAACAACATATATACTTGATTTAGTTATTTAGTATACTTGATTAAATATTGTGCATCATATTGAATCGAATGTCCAGTATAGTCGTCCAATCATCTTGGACTATTTTGAAAAGTTGATTTTGTTTAGGTTAAATTTTGAAGTATTTTTAAACTTTTGGGCTATTTAAAGAATTTTCTCTAATATATATATTTTTTAATTAACTGTTTATCAAAGGATTAATAATATCATAGCATTTTCTTTTCTATGACTAAACTCGGATTTAAAATTTTACAGTCAATCATATCAATATTTAATTTAGGTCTCGTTTGGTTCGCTATAATCTGGCATAACTTGATGTAACTGTACTATGATTACATTACGTAATTTGATGTAACCGTTATCTAGTTCGTTGTAGGCTGTTTGGTTTGCATAATTGAAGGAATTGTAATTCATATTATATTACGTAAGTTATTTGATTTAAAATCTAATTGTAATTAAACCACTCCAATTATATTAAGTAAGGGAATTCACATTACATAACAAGTTTGATAAAAAGTTTTGAATTACGTTGTAATTCATAATTTTATAATTGGGATTGTCTAACCAATGGAATTTTCGGTAATTCCCACAAGAACCTAAGTGTTTAAATAATTTATTTTTTTCGTCGTCGATTATTCATAAAGATATGCTAATAATGCTATAACAATACAAATACACACGCTATTTAACTAATGTACATAGTTAAATATTGTATACTTTAATAACAACATATATACTTGATTTAGTTATTTAGTATACTTGATTAAATATTGTGCATCATATTGAATCGAATGTCCAGTATAGTCGTCCAATCATCTTGGACTATTTTGAAAAGTTGATTTTGTTTAGGTTAAATTTTGAAGTATTTTTAAACTTTTGGGCTATTTAAAGAATTTTCTCTAATATATATATTTTTTAATTAACTGTTTATCAAAGGATTAATAATATCATAGCATTTTCTTTTCTATGACTAAACTCGGATTTAAAATTTTACAGTCAATCATATCAATATTTAATTTAGGTCTCGTTTGGTTCGCTATAATCTGGCATAACTTGATGTAACTGTACTATGATTACATTACGTAATTTGATGTAACCGTTATCTAGTTCGTTGTAGGCTGTTTGGTTTGCATAATTGAAGGAATTGTAATTCATATTATATTACGTAAGTTATTTGATTTAAAATCTAATTGTAATTAAACCACTCCAATTATATTAAGTAAGGGAATTCACATTACATAACAAGTTTGATAAAAAGTTTTGAATTACGTTGTAATTCATAATTTTATAATTGGGATTGTCTAACCAATGCAATCAGTGCATTGGTTAAGGTACATTTATTAAACAGGAATTTTCCTTTTATATTACAAATTAGGGGTGTCCATGGTACTGGAACCGTCTCGAAAGAACCGATAACCGAAAATATGGAAAAATTGGAACCAAGAACCGTCCCAAGTTCTTCAGTACAGTTCCGGTACGGTACTTGGTTCCGATACGGGAATTTTCGGTAATTCCCACAAGAACCTAAGTGTTTAAATAATTTATTTTTTTCGTCGTCGATTATTCATAAAGATATGCTAATAATGCTAATACAAATACACACGCTATTTAACTAATGTACATAGTTAAATATTGTATACTTTAATAACAACATATATACTTGATTTAGTTATTTAGTATACTTGATTAAATATTGTGCATCATATTGAATCGAAAAGCATAAAGTACACCAATACCAACTGACCAACATTTTTATGTAATATAACATGCATTCATATTTCCAATATTACATAACAAATGACAACCCATTATACTCGTTAACTACATATTCGTCATTCGTCACATATTGCATTATATAATTCACTTGTTTTTTCTATTACTACAGGTAAGTATCAAATTTACGATAATGATCGCAAGATAAACTTATTTTCATGTTGATGAATGATGATGATCTTTGAATGGATTAAAAGTTAGGGTTTTAATTTTATTATATGTTTTTAAGTTTTAGATTTTTTATGTTATAGCTTAATTATTAGTATTTTTTTTAAATTTATTTATTTATTTATTTTTTCTTATAATGCTATACACATTACACAATTTCTCAAATAAACCCTATAAAATTTAATATTTTTAAAGTAGTCGATTCTTTCGGGAAAGTATCGGAACCCGATGGTTCCGACCAGAACCGTCCCAAGAACCTAAAATTTGAAATTTTAGGAACCAAGAATCATACCATGGTTCTAATATACGGTTCGGTTCCGGTACGGTTCCTCGGTTCTTTTGGTTCTTTGGTTCTTTTAGACACCCCTATTACAAATTGTATTTAATACTCATTAATTAAATTTACAAGTTATCATAATTAAATTTGATTTGTAATTAATAAACTCAAACTTTCCTTTTATAAACACTATAAACCTTGCCCTAAGGTCATACATTAGACAAACTCTAAATAATGAAAAGCATCATTATTTAAAAGTTTATTATTACTTTAAAACTTTTAATTTTATTATTTAAAAGTTTATTATTTAAAACTTTTAATTATTATTAAATTTAAAAGATTTTTTTAATTGCTTTTACATTATTAATTTTTTTTATTATTTAATTTAGATACTTTATTATTATTATTATTATTATTATTATTATTATTATTATTATTATTATTATTATTATTATTATTATTATTATTATTTTAACAATTAATTAATTTTATTAAACTTAACAATTTATATTAATTAATATTATTATCAATTACAAGTATTATTTAACTTAAATATTTTGTTATAATTATTTTAAAAATTAATTATTTTTTGTTGAATTTATCTATTATTATTATTATTATTATTATTATTATTATTATTATTTAATTATTATTATTACATCATTTTATTATTATTATTATTATTATTATTATTATTATTATTATTATTATTATTATTATTATTATTATTATTATTATTACGATCTATTCATATTACAACTAATTTAGATTATAACTATAATTCATTTGACAAATTACAATTTATTCAGATTAAATTACAATTATTTTGACAAATTACAATTCAACACATTATTGTGAACTAAACACGCCTCACCCTATCTTTGTGAGTATATTTGTGTGAATGGGTCTTAAACTCTTAATTAAATATTGACAACTAGTTCATAATGTTAGTTTAAATAAGCAATCTTATCCACAAACATATATACATAATTACATATTTAAGGTGGTAAAATTATACGGAGTAATTTTTAGTAATTCGTCAAGTCGAATCAGCCGTTAGCGCATATGTTTAGTAACTCGTCAATTCGTTGATGTTCCATGCATGACCATCGCTTCAAATTATGAGACGAAGCTTTTGATGATCAATAAATAACTATGCAACCTAATGCCTAAAAAAGGGCATTAACATACAAAGACATATAGACAAATGCATGTTTAATTTAGACATACACAACGTAAAGCGATCTTTGCATGTACTTTTGTATACTTATGTGTCGTCTTACTATAAAATAGTGAACACGTATCAAATTATTGAAAACCAAGTTTCTTATCATTTCACATCACTTGTCATGCTAACAATAACTCTAACATATATCAATATGGAAAATATGACTTAACTATTTGTATTTTTGTTGATTATAGTAACTTAACTCATCATGATCCTAACATAATCGATGAAAGATAAATTCACTTAGAGATAACAACAACAATATCCAATATCGTCTAAACATCTGAGTGACACGCTAAAAAACGGTTGTGCTTTCAAATCGCGTTTGAAACATATGCGGGGTTTTAAGTTTTAACTATAAAAAACCAAATAACATAAGTTAATGTGGCAATTTTTTGTTTTCAAAATTTATAAGATTGGAGGGAAAGTAGTAATAATGTCAAATAATAAATAAATCTAGGTGGGGTTCTGACATAGAACATGTGTGTTTAATAGTAGACATGCTTTGGGCATGAGGCTAATACAAATGACACGCAACACACACCAGAGACTCAACACACCATACCCACATATCAAATCATCGAACCACACGAAACCACGGTTCAACCTGTTTACGTTCAAAAACTATCACATGGTATTGCCTTTATGGGCTTTTCTAACTTGTGACTTGCGGGCATATAAGTTAATTACATAAAAAATACTAACAGACTCACAAAAAGTACACAAAAAAAACTACTGTATTTTTTATTTAAAAGGTGACAAAGACTTACAGAAAAAGACACAAAGATCCGCAAAACTTATGCCCCTAAAGCACAAGTCAGAAAACCCAAATAAAATTAGAGGCTTTACATTATTTTGCTTTTTATAATATTTGAAATGGATGATTGATTCAAAATGTATTTAAGTTGTTCAAAATTACTTTGTTTTGTAATAATTTTTTCCTATGTAAATATATTGATATTGTTAAACTTTCTATTGTGTGTGCTAAACGAGGTGATTATGGAAAATTGATGACATGGCACAAGTTGCTTTCGTTGGCCTTGTTTTATTACATCCAAACACACTCTTCTTTATCGACTCGTTTTGGTACATCTTAAAACACATTTCATTATTAGAATATCTTTGTTCATCAACATATCTTCAACAACACCTACCATCCTCTATAACTATCCTCTCTAATCCACTAACCTACAAGCAACAACACTTAGAGGATGCTGGTAGAGGGAAATGAGAATGAAAAAATAGAAATTGATCAAATTCCTTTATTTGATCACATTGATGTTGGTAGAGGGAAATGAGAATGAAAAAATAGAAATTGATCAAATTCCTTTATTTGATCACATTGCTTCTAGGCACACCCAATAGAGGTTATCACAAACCAACCCGTGAAGCAAGTATTATCTAAACCTGGAAATGTTGGACGACTAACTTATTGGGCAATCGCCTTGGGAGAACATCAGATAACATACAAACCAAGGCACTTTGTGAAAGGGTCATGACAGATTTCTTAGTAGAAATCGATTACAAGGAAGAAACGTTAAACATGGAGTATCAACCAACTCGAATGATAACATCAAATAATCTAATTTTCTAAGTATCAATTTCCCTTCTTTATTGACCATTTTAACCCAATATTGTTATTAGTATTGTCTTTATAAGATATTTTGCACTTGTAACAAGCATAAGACATAAGGCTGAGCAAAACCGCCCGCATCCCAATTCCCGATTCCGATACCGACAGCCCGAGCTCGACCGACTGCTCCTCGGGTCGGGACTCGGTTGGAGTTTTCTGTGATCTCGGGACTTGGTTCGGAACGGGCCGGGTCGGGATGAGCCAAAAACCGAGAAAAGACAAGCCAATCCCGACCGATACCGACTTTACCGAACACTATCGGGTGGGGACTCGGTTTAGGATTCCGGCCACAATCGGGATCGGGCTTCGTCGGGCCGGGTCGGGATGGGTCGAGTTCCGACCCGATGCACACCCCTAATAAGACATGTGTGTTTCTAGCATGTGGGCGTGGCAACATAAGAACAAAAGTAAAATTTGTGTTTATCTCTTATAATATTGATAGTATTAGGATATAAAGGGTATAGTTTGATCCCGGTAATTACTAACGTTAAGCCCTCACGAAACTTAAAATCGTGTAACGTAAAAATGTAATACTTATAAAAATATTAAAACTTATCAATATACGCTATATTAGTTTATTAGATGAGTGATAAGTGTAACGGATAGCGTAAGTGTTGTTAAAACCTAATAACGTAGGTTTGAGTACGCATAAAACGTAAAAGGTATATATTTTACGTAAAAATGGTAAATTAATAATAGTTCATATAAAATACGACTATATGAAAAATAAAATGCCTAAAACACGTATACTGATCATAGTCTAGTGTTGGTTACGAGTTAAGTGTACACGATTGAATTTACGTAATTACTTATAAAAGTAATATTACTTAAAATTAAAATAATAATAAGTCAAAATAAATAGTCAAATTATAGTATACGAGTTGCTACATACGGCGTAACCCTTTACTTAAGGTTACATCGTAACTATGATGAGTCAATAAATACAAGACCTAAATCTGCATAAATGATAATTCTTTCACCACATCACAAGGAGGACGAATTAGGGCTTCAGAGAGGACAAAATTCAGCAGCTTTACATCATCTTCCAAGGGAGAAATCATTCCATTAATTCAATAGTTTTAGCTTCGTATCAACATTTGTATCGAATCCAATGTCTTCTTTCAATATGATTAATAACATTATTTTTGCTGCATTGTTTAATATGAGAGGCTAACACTTCATGTGTTAGCCTAGTTATGAATTTATTAATGCCATGATTTGTGTTTTCCCATTTACTTATTGCTTTATGTGTTTATCTTTCTAGCCTATCATTGATCTCGTATTTTGGTACTATTGAAGCTAGGTAGTATCCATTATGCTCTTACGTATTGACCATAAAAAGCTAGTGTGCTAGGTTACGAGGAGTGTGTAAGGATTGAGCATAGGACTACATACACTAGTTGAAATGCTTTGTTGTCCTCTTATTTACTCAATTGTGGAGGTATCTCGGGTGTTTGATCCGATCAGTCTCGTGAATCTTAAGAACAGGACCCTAGCCTATTCTCGAACCCTTTGCCGAGCTCCACCCTGCCCGCATTTCTTTTTTTCTTAAGAGGCAAAAGAAATGTCTCCACCTGCTGCCAACATTCTTTCTTCGAAATTCTCGAGGAGTGGTGAGCAGCACGGAACTTGAATCAATCTTTTGGCATATAATATAGGGGGCTAGAAATCCACAAACAACATTCTAGAACTTCCAAACCAAAGAAATGCAACAGGAAATGAAATGTTACGCTTCAATATAATGAATTCGGTAGTATTCTACCCTATGGTAGGTCGAAGGTCATGTGCCACTTGAACTCAAATCTATCTTACCTTCAATCCATCATTTTCCAGCCAAGCAAGCTGTAACACCCCCAAAATATCGCAGCGGAAGACTGTGTCATAGGGGTGCTACTTCATAATACAAAGTACAAGGTATAGAAAACGAACTCTAAATGAGACGTTTTGAAAAGTGACCATTCGATTAATAAATTCCGAAATACAAACTTGAGTTCCATAATACAATACATAAGAGTTTTAAGACAAATCGAATGGTAAAGATAAAAGCATAAGTCTTCAAAACATGCCAAGCGACTCTATGCTCCATGCAACAGCTATCCCCTTACAGACCTGAGATAAACATGCTAAAGTGTCAACACAATGGTTGGTGAGTTCATAGAGTTTGTCTTAAAATAGTTGAAAAGCCTTAAAGAATGTTCACACAGCAAAGGCATTGAGAATCCACTCAGTTGCAAGTCCCGCCATAAGAGACTTGCAACCTGTGTGTCCACAACCCACTGCTAAAAGTCAGTTTATACAATGCACCAGATTATATTCACCCAAGGTCAAGAATAGACACAAGGGCGGGGGCATCTTCCCAAATAGTACTACGTCATCCAAGGTCAAGTATAGACACAAGGGTAGGGGGCATCTTCCCATGAGTACTACCAATACCACTCCGACAGTATAGAGTATTATGTATGCACGTAAATATGAATCTTGTATTTAAATTAAGCAAGTATAGTGTAACAAGTATGTATAACGCAATCAAGTATAACGCCAATCAAGTATAACACAATCAAGTATAAATGTTTAAGAGTATTTGTACAAGTAAGCAAGTAGTTGAGCATGTATCCCCCCCAAGAGTTAAAACAAGTATGAAAAGAGTAGGGGCTATGACTCACCTTAAGCTTAAGTGATGTGAAATCAAAGTGGTAGTCGAATCGTGAAAATCACTAAGAGCAGCCTATAATAGAACGTTGCGACTTAGGTTTGGAGTAATGTCTAAGAATACGAAGAATTGCCCATATATGTCTTGCATAATGTTCATGATGTAGCATTTAGTATATAGCGTAAGTCTTTGAATATAAATGGTTTATGAAACATGTATAAGTTGTATATCTCTTACTACCGTTCGGGCCGACATAATTCAGAAGTCATGGAGTAAACGTTCGAGGAGCCAGGACACTTTAACTCGTAAATCCACAACTCATCTCGACGGCTTACTTAATGAACTCCTCACATGAGGCTCCCTACTATTGTAGTATTTGATAACAAATGTATAAGTTTTGATCCGAAAAGTTACATGTCCAATATTTGAATAAACTTAGGAAAGTCTATTTGTACATGAAGATTGTTATTAGGGTAAGTTTATTATAACTTGTATCTCATGGTTCTTTAGGTGGAGTAGATCCAAATTGTTTGTTCAAGTTATCGTCAACTCCTTGTTTCATGTTTTCGCCTAAGTATGTTTATATGGTCATTTAGTCATGGCTTCGCCGTGACCTTGGTCATTTTTCCATGGTCTTGAGACTCAACCTTGGCTTTAGCCATGGTTGTGGTCTCGGCTTTAGGTCATTAGACCTCTTGGTCTTAGTAAATCATAACTATAATATAGTGACTTTGGTCTAAAATGGGCTGTTAAGATTTTGAAGAAAATTATCACTCGGAAAGCATTTTCAGGTCTCGAGCTTCTTTGTTCCTGAACGAAAACGTCGTTCCGGACAACTTTCGTGTTTTAACTTTTTGATGAATCGGACCAGAAGGGTGACTTTCAAAATCAAAATTTGATCAGAATGCTATTTAGGCAGTTTTGCCGTTTTGGTTTCGCTAACTTCTTATGGCCATAACTTTTGACTCGGGTACTCGTTTTGGGTGATTCAAATTGCTATGTTTTCCTTGTTAAGTCCTCTTTAACATTAGGTAAGTGTCAAATATCAAAGTTATACTATTTTGGTCGTGGTTCTCCATAAAAATCACTAGTTTGCTTGTTTACTTGTCATAAGTTAACATATGTATATCAATACTTGTTTTATCCATTTTTAAACATCATGAACACAATAACAAGAACATATATAGCATGAAAGGAACACAAAGAGCATGAAAATGATAATTAAGCAAGAAAGTATGTTAGGGTTTGCTTACAACTTTTGGCCTTAATGAAAAAGGGAAACTAGGACAAGAACTAGGACTTTGATTGAACAAGCTTTCCTCCTTTGCAACCTATGATAAACCGAGGTTATTTGAAGATTATAACGACGCCTTCTTGAAGTCCAAAGCTATTTGAAGATTATAACGACGTCTTTTTGGAGACTTTAAAGTTATAACAACTTTTCTTAGAAAATTTCCAAGATTGAAGATCAAACACTAGTTTTCTTTCAAAAACTAGTTAACTTTCTTACAAAATATAAGAAAAGTGCCTTAGGTTTTAGGACTTGAAGGTTATAAGAAGGTGTGGTGCAAGTTTTCTATGTGTTTTAGCTTGGTATTTATAGGGTAGGAAAAATAGTTAACCATATATTGGGTTAGAAATTAACCATGGTTAGTTTTAGACACTTGTAACCATCCTAAAGATCAAGGGTTAAGATTTAACCTCCCATGGTGACTCCCCCCCCTAAATGGCGGTTCCAAAGGGATAATGGTGACTAGATGAGTAGTCATGGTCTTTGGATGATAATATCCTAAGTATGTAGCTAGTTTTGACTCCGTAAAATGCTAACCGTAAGTGATTAAGCCTCAAAACGTAAAACCGGGTATCGTAAAAATATGAAACTTGAAAGTATTGTTAAACATGTCAATATAGTCCATAATAAAATATAAAATGAGTGGTAGGATCTATCGGGTGCTAAAACCCTGCTAAAAACTGGAAACACGGGTCTAAAACGCGTAATTCGCGTAAAACGCTGAACTGGAAAACGTAAAATTCCAAAACTTTTGGAATTGTCATAAAATGATAGAAAATCATATTTTTATTGTTTATAATGTTTTATGGATATATCGGGATGCTGGAAGGACGTTCAAACCTAAAAGTAAATCTCGGACACGGCTTTGTGATTTTTGCAGAAATGATCCGACGAGCGTCAAACTCTCGGATTATCGTTAAAATAGTTTAACTTACGAGAATATGAAATAAAAATTTCTGAGATGAATAGTAAAAGTGAATAGTAAAAAGTGAATAGTGAAATTTTCGGGAATAAAAGTTAACCTGAAATTGCGAATTGTTACAGTCTCTACCCCTTCAGGAAACTTCGTCCCGAAGTTTAGTGTGTCTAGGTCTCTTATCTTAATAGCGGCATAATAAAGCTAGATTTTGAACTAGAATAGAATAATATGGTAGGATAAGGTACGTACCCGTTACGCATTGCGGGCTTCCTTAGCACCCAAGTAGTATGCTCGACCCCGAGGTGGACTAACATTGTATTCACGGTTTGGGTTATTTTCTTCAAACATTACGGCTAGAGTTGGGTTATCTAGCACTTGTCTCTGTGCCCTATTTAACTTAGGACAAGTATCTCGGAAGTGGTTTGGGCTGTTGCACTCAAAGCATGTCTTTTGGTTGTTTCTTATATTGCCCGCATTCACCGGTGCTCCACACCTATTTGCAAAATGACCCAACTGTTTGCACTTTGTACACACTCGACAGGGCTCAGACCTCTGATGATGATAAGCACATTTATTACACTTAGGATGTGGACCTTCATACTTTCCCTGATCATAAACTGTTGCCGCAAATCCTCTTGCTCTCTTATTATCAACTATTGTACCCTTTTGTTCGCCTGATTCACCTGCTCCCTTCCTTTTATCACTAATCTTCAAAGTTCCATTCCTAACCATCTCATCTGTTAGGGTCCCTGCTCTCAATATTGCACTCTGAATTGTGGGAGGTTCGGTTGTTTTCACCATCCCACGAATCTCGGGAACAAGGCCATAGATGTACCTCTCAATCCTCTTGGATTCAGGGGTAACCAGATGAGGAACTAGTTTAGCTAGTTCATGAAACCGATCTGTGTAGGTTGCATGACCAGCCCCTACCATAGAGTGATGCCAAAACCCGTCCTCTAGTTTTTGCATTTCATTAACCGGGCAGTACTCTTCCTTCAGTAGTCCCTTAAAGTCGTCCCATGTCATGCCTACAGCTGCTTCTCTAGTCCTTGCTTGAATCTGCATGTTCCACCATGTCAACGCCTTTTCTGATAGCAAGCATGCAGAATATTTCACTCTCTGGTGGATTGCACAGTTACTGATATCAATCACTGACTCCATCTTCTCGACCCATCGTGTATATGCCAATGCACCTCCTTTACCGTTAAACTCAATTGGTTTGCATGACGTAAATTCCTTATACGTACATCCAGTCCTATGGTTGTTGTTGTTGTTGTTGTTGTTGTTGTTGTTGTTGTTGTTGTTGTTGTTGTTATTACCATTCCTTCCTCCATCATTTGTAGCGTCATTTATGCTTCCGTGGTTTCCCGAATTGTTCATGTGATTGCCAACTTGTGTGACTATAGTGGGAAGTAGGTTTTGTAGTTGTTGGGCGATAATGGTGGAGACATCTGGATTTCCACCATCGTTACTAGGGTTACTAGTGTCGTGAGCATTTCCTCTACCTCCACGTCCACCAGTTCTTCCACTATCATTACTAGGGTTACTAGTGTCGTGAGCAGCTCCTCTACCTCCACGACCACCAGTTCTTCCACCTCTTGGTGTTGCACCACCTCGGCTAGTGCTACGAGTTACTCTCTTTGGTGCCATGATATCTACAAGGAGGGACATTTTGTCGACGTCAGATATGAGGTGATATTCCTAGACTACTTAGTCTTAAATCTTGTCAATTTGAGTCAACCGTTGATTAATGTAAGCATGGTCACATATGTCTACGTGAGTCGTGACGCATTTATAATTATGTTGGCCACCATAATTATAATTGCTTCCTTTCACACGTATACATATTTACCAGGCACACATAACTCAACAATTGGTACTACATAATTGGGTAGACTTTCTATCATCTGCTCTTAAGTTGTGAAAGGGTAATGTAGTGTAGGTATCTAGAGAAGGTGATATGACGAAAAGGACTAGCCGCGCTTGTAGAAAGGTTTGAGTGTCGTACTAGGACATATGAACCACTTCTAGGTATTAGAATCATATAAAGTAAGTATAAGGCAAATCATCAAATCTCTACAGGAAACTAATAACCTTTATTTAACTTAATCTTATGTCTTATCAAACAAGAACTGTCACAAGATTAAGTTAATTTAAACAATTATTACTTAGCTCTAAATTTTTGATGACTTGACTATTGTCTGGGGTTTCTCCTAAACAAACAATTAGCAATAAGCATATGCGCATGAAGTGTATGTAAGGTAATATAAAGAGAAGAGTCTTAATGTTTATAGCAGTTATAGTCTAGGTAGTATATGCAACCTAGTTCTCTATAACCAAGGCTCTGGTACCAATCTGTAACACCCCCAAAATATCGCAGCGGAAGACTGTGTCATAGGGGTGCTACTTCATAATACAAAGTACAAGGTATAGAAAACGAACTCTAAATGAGACGTTTTGAAAAGTGACCATTCGATTAATAAATTCCGAAATACAAACTTGAGTTCCATAATACAATACATAAGAGTTTTAAGACAAATCGAATGGTAAAGATAAAAGCATAAGTCTTCAAAACATGCCAAGCGACTCTATGCTCCATGCAACAGCTATCCCCTTACAGACCTGAGATAAACATGCTAAAGTGTCAACACAATGGTTGGTGAGTTCATAGAGTTTGTCTTAAAATAGTTGAAAAGCCTTAAAGAATGTTCACACAGCAAAGGCATTGAGAATCCACTCAGTTGCAAGTCCCGCCATAAGAGACTTGCAACCTGTGTGTCCACAACCCACTGCTAAAAGTCAGTTTATACAATGCACCAGATTATATTCACCCAAGGTCAAGAATAGACACAAGGGCGGGGGCATCTTCCCAAATAGTACTACGTCATCCAAGGTCAAGTATAGACACAAGGGTAGGGGGCATCTTCCCATGAGTACTACCAATACCTCTCCGACAGTATAGAGTATTATGTATGCACGTAAATATGAATCTTGTATTTAAATTAAGCAAGTATAGTGTAACAAGTATGTATAACGCAATCAAGTATAACGCCAATCAAGTATAACACAATCAAGTATAAATGTTTAAGAGTATTTGTACAAGTAAGCAAGTAGTTGAGCATGTATCCCCCCCAAGAGTTAAAACAAGTATGAAAAGAGTAGGGGCTATGACTCACCTTAAGCTTAAGTGATGTGAAATCAAAGTGGTAGTCGAATCGTGAAAGTCACTAAGAGCAGCCTATAATAGAACGTTGCGACTTAGGTTTGGAGTAATGTCTAAGAATACGAAGAATTGCCCATATATGTCTTGCATAATGTTCATGATGTAGCATTTAGTATATAGCGTAAGTCTTTGAATATAAATGGTTTATGAAACATGTATAAGTTGTATATCTCTTACTACCGTTCGGGCCGACATAATTCAGAAGTCATGGAGTAAACGTTCGAGGAGCCAGGACACTTTAACTCGTAAATCCACAACTCATCTCGACGGCTTACTTAATGAACTCCTCACATGAGGCTCCCTACTATTGTAGTATTTGATAACAAATGTATAAGTTTTGATCCGAAAAGTTACATGTCCAATATTTGAATAAACTTAGGAAAGTCTATTTGTACATGAAGATTGTTATTAGGGTAAGTTTATTATAACTTGTATCTCATGGTTCTTTAGGTGGAGTAGATCCAAATTGTTTGTTCAAGTTATCGTCAACTCCTTGTTTCATGTTTTCGCCTAAGTATGTTTATATGGTCATTTAGTCATGGCTTCGCCGTGACCTTGGTCATTTTTCCATGGTCTTGAGACTCAACCTTGGCTTTAGCCATGGTTGTGGTCTCGGCTTTAGGTCATTAGACCTCTTGGTCTTAGTAAATCATAACTATAATATAGTGACTTTGGTCTAAAATGGGCTGTTAAGATTTTGAAGAAAATTATCACTCGGAAAGCGTTTTCAGGTCTCGAGCTTCTTTGTTCCTGAACGAAAACGTCGTTCCGGACAACTTTCGTGTTTTAACTTTTTGATGAATCGGACCAGAAGGGTGACTTTCAAAATCAAAATTTGATCAGAATGCTATTTAGGCAGTTTTGCCGTTTTGGTTTCGCTAACTTCTTATGGCCATAACTTTTGACTCGGGTACTCGTTTTGGGTGATTCAAATTGCTATGTTTTCCTTGTTAAGTCCTCTTTAACATTAGGTAAGTGTCAAATATCAAAGTTATACTATTTTGGTCGTGGTTCTCCATAAAAATCACTAGTTTGCTTGTTTACTTGTCATAAGTTAACATATGTATATCAATACTTGTTTTATCCATTTTTAAACATCATGAACACAATAACAAGAACATATATAGCATGAAAGGAACACAAAGAGCATGAAAATGATAATTAAGCAAGAAAGTATGTTAGGGTTTGCTTACAACTTTTGGCCTTAATGAAAAAGGGAAACTAGGACAAGAACTAGGACTTTGATTGAACAAGCTTTCATCCTTTGCAACCTATGATAAACCGAGGTTATTTGAAGATTATAACGACGCCTTCTTGAAGTCCAAAGCTATTTGAAGATTATAACGACGTCTTTTTGGAGACTTTAAAGTTATAACAACTTTTCTTAGAAAATTTCCAAGATTGAAGATCAAACACTAGTTTTCTTTCAAAAACTAGTTAACTTTCTTACAAAATATAAGAAAAGTGCCTTAGGTTTTAGGACTTGAAGGTTATAAGAAGGTGTGATGCAAGTTTTCTATGTGTTTTAGCTTGGTATTTATACGGTAGGAAAAATAGTTAACCATATATTGGGTTAGAAATTAACCATGGTTAGTTTTAGACACTTGTAACCATCCTAAAGATCAAGGGTTAAGATTTAACCTCCCATGGTGACTCCCCCCCCTAAATGGCGGTTCCAAAGGGATAATGGTGACTAGATGAGTAGTCATGGTCTTTGGATGATAATATCCTAAGTATGTAGCTAGTTTTGACTCCGTAAAATGCTAACCGTAAGTGATTAAGCCTCAAAACGTAAAACCGGGTATCGTAAAAATATGAAACTTGAAAGTATTGTTAAACATGTCAATATAGTCCATAATAAAATATAAAATGAGTGGTAGGATCTATCGGGTGCTAAAACCCTGCTAAAAACTGGAAACACGGGTCTAAAACGCGTAATTCGCGTAAAACGCTGAACTGGAAAACGTAAAATTCCAAAACTTTTGGAATTGTCATAAAATGATAGAAAATCATATTTTTATTGTTTATAATGTTTTATGGATATATCGGGATGCTGGAAGGACGTTCAAACCTAAAAGTAAATCTCGAACACGGCTTTGTGATTTTTGCAGAAATGATCCGACGAGCGTCAAACTCTCGGATTATCGTTAAAATAGTTTAACTTACGAGAATATGAAATAAAAATTTCTGAGATGAATAGTGAAAAGTGAATAGTAAAAAGTGAATAGTGAAATTTTCGGGAATAAAAGTTAACCTGAAATTGCGAATTGTTACACAAGCCAATAACAAAATGTTAGACCGGCTGACACAACCTAATTGATTGAGGAAAAGGAAAGCCCAGCGACCAAGCACTCCCGCCCCCAAAAGCGGAGACCGAAGAACCGCTAGGTTGTCGAGGACACGTCTGAAGAGGAGGCCGGCGGCCTCTTAGTTTACCACCCTACCCACTAATGGACTATGAGGGGGGAAGGTGAACGGGAATCGACCGAAAACTTGAACTGCTTGACCCTTTCATACTCCATTAGTGGGTAGGGTGGTAAACTAAGAGGCCGTCGACCTCCTCTTCAGATGTGTCCTCGACAACCTAGCGGTTCTTCGGTCTCCGCTTTTGGGGGCGGGAGTGCTTGGCCGAAATTGGAGAAAGAGATACAAACAGAAAGGAATAACCAATCGATGAAAGAACATGAAACCATTTTGTTTCAATAGAGGTACGAGAAAAGGTTGAATGCGAGAACCTTGCGTGGACCAAACCTTGGTTTAGTGTTAAAGCACTAAAAATAGGTCTAGAAAGATAGCTGCCGCTTAATGACTAAGAATAGACTACCGACGAATTGACCATAAGAGTAGTCTAGGATTATAGGCTGGGTAGCTTTGACTATCTGAGCCTAGAGACATTTAACCACCACATAAGGCGATAGTAGGCACTTTCAGGAAAACAGATTATGACATGATACTATTAGTAACTAGGCTAGCACATCTTTCTACCACTTATTTAATCTATTCATTATCGTTATTTTTAATTAGTTAATTACAATTCAAATCACAACCCCTTTTTAGTGACAATTAAGACTTAAGTTAGAATTCGCCTCATAGCTTTTAGGACGACATCGGTTTTAAGAAATTTTAAACTACTCACAACTGGGTACACTGCCCGTTAGTGCTCACATAGATCATAGGTCAGGAGACTTAAAAATATTAGAAGGTGATATAGGAAAAATAGCATCAAGAATCCATGCAAAGCTTTGTGGTTCATTACGCTACTAGGTCTCTTAGAAGTTTTTGGGAACATCTAGTGTCCGGTTTACGGAAAAAAAAGTTTTCATACATGACCAACAGTCCCACGGTTAATGCTACCGTTAGTACAATGATCTTTTAAAACGTTGCACATTTTAGAATAACTTAAACATTGACATTTTAAAGAATGCACCCTTGAACGTACAACAAAAGTTAACTAACATAGTAACATGATAAAGAAGGGTAAATAATCATCACACATATATCACAACCCATCAAACACGCCAAAGAGTTGCTAGCCACAAACATCTATCAAACAAAAGTTGAAACTTTGCATCGTTATGGAGGAAGATCCTTTAAAGTTGTATAAGACAACTTTAGTAAAGTTGTGAGATTTTGAGCCACTGGATTTGATCCAATGGCTCAAATCAAAAGAAGTTTTTTTTTTCTTTTTTCTTTTTTTTTTTTTTTTTTTTTTTTTATTTGAGTAATTGGATCAAATCAAATAGCTCACAATCTCACAACTTTACTAAAGTTGTCTTTACAAAAAAACCCCTTTTCTCTCTAGGCGATTTCCGATCAAAAAAACCCCTTTTCCGGCGGGTCCAAACGCCAAAAAAACCCCAATCTTTTAATCATACCATAATCAACCCCTTTTTTCAAATCCTTTTCGGAATTTCATCATAATCATCAGAAATGTTTTCGATTCTTATTTAATTCCAGATCGAATTTAAAAAAAAAAAAAAAAAAAAAAAAAAAAATCGATTAAACATAATCTTTGTTGAATGGAATATCATAGTTGGGACACTATAGTTGGGACGTCATAGGTGGGACACCAGAGGCGGTACAACTTAAGTTGGGACGTCAGAGGTGGGACACCAGAGGCGGTACAACAGAAGTGGTACAACAAAGGTAGTACATTCGATTTAGATTTTTTTTTTCGTGTTTCTTATTTCATTGGGATAGTATCTATTCGTTTTGAGCCCCCTTCTATCCAATGGGAAGTTTTCGGTCCAAGGAAGATGATGTTGATAAGATATCGACATCAGTTTACATAACGAATTTTCCGGATTCGGTATCAGCCAAGGAGTTATATCAAGAGTGCAAGCAATATGGGCATGTCGTTGATTCTTTCATCCCCTATAAAAGATCAAAGTTTGGAAAAAGGTTTGGTTTTGTCAAGTTCATTAATGTTTTTAGTGAAGAAAGACTTATAAAAAATTTATGTACCATTTGGATTGGCCGAAGTAAAATTCATGCCAACATTGCTCGATTTCAAAGACCCACTGGTACAAAGGTAGGAGATGGATCAAAGAAACCTTTTGCTAATAAGGTTCCTACTGTCAATACAAGCTCGTATAGGAAAGAGGGTAATGACATATCCTATAGTGGGGTTCTCAAAGGGGTGAAAAGGACGGAAGTAGATGCTACAAATTCAGAACCATCACTAGTGTTGGGAGATGAATGTGTATTAGCTAAGAATATTGTTAAAGCATTATTTGGAAGGGTGAAAGAATTCGCTTCTCTCGCTAATCTTAAAATGGCATTGGGGAATGAAGGGTTTACGGATGTTGTGATCAAATATATGGGTGAATTATGGATAATGATGGAATTTAAATCTGATGAATCATTGCTTAAATTCAAAGAAAGCGTTAGTGTCATGTCATGGTTCTCTCAAGTTACTAATGCTACAAACGACTTCGAGGTGGAAGGAAGAATAGCATGGGTTGAAGTGGAAGGAGTTCCATTTAGGATGTGGACTGAAAACACTTTTACTCGTATCGCGGAAAAGTGGGGCAAGTTGCTAGACGTGGATGATCAAGACGAATCATGCTTTCATTCCAAAAGAATTTGTATTCACATGAAGTCCGGAAGAAGTATTCGAGAGGACTTTAAGATCATGCATCGAGGTAAGACATATTGGATTAGAGCCAACGAAACTCCAGGGTGGGTACCGGATTTTAGTGAAGAAAATGAGGATGAAGAAACTGAGGATGAAGATATTAACTCCATAGAAGAGGAAGATGTCGCTCAAAAGTTTGAAGTTTCTGATGAACATAGTGATGGTGAGAAGGTTTCAGACACTATCTTTGATGATGAAGATTTGTTGAAAAACTTTGAGGATGGAAAACATTCGAAGGAGAAAGAGGAAAATTCAGATGATCCATTTAACATTTACCAATTACTTAAACGAAACAAACAAGCAGAAAAGAACGACAATGAATCCGAAAATAGTATAAAGTACCCTCCGGGTTTCACTCCTTCTACTCGAACTGATGAAGATGCTATACCAGAAAATAAAGACAAATTTAATGTTGATAACATTGAATGTTGTGCTGATAGTAATGTGAAAGCTAGTGGAAATAGTTCTTTCGCATCGGGACATTTTAAAGTTTCTGAAATTCCTCGAACAGGTGGATCAATGATTGGTTTGCTAGAGGAGGTGGTTAAAGTCGGACAGGTTATGGGTTTCAAAATGGAAGGTTGCATAGCAAATTTGGATGAGATTATTGGATCACAAGGAGTGGAGGAAGGTTATAGATGAATTTTTTGTCGTTAAACATTCAAGGTCTTGCCCAAAAGGCCAAAAAAGATTGGGTCAAGGAACTTTGTATTAAGAACAAGGTTAATTTTTTAGCTATTCAAGAAACAAAGATGGAAACTATTGATGAGTCTTGTGTTAAACAATGTTGGGGTAATTTAGTTTTTGATCACGTATATAGTGAAGCGGTTGGAAATTCGGGAGGCATCCTTTGTGTTTGGGATACTAACTCGTTTTGTAGAAGTAGTATTACGGTGTCAGATTACTTTGTGATTATTCGGGGTTATTGGCGATTATCGGGAAAGAAAACAATGATTATTGCTGTGTATGCGCCCCAAGAAAGCAAAGAAAAAATGTCTCTTTGGGGTTTCTTACGTCAGGAGGTTGGTAAATGGAACGGGAATGTGATAATCATGGGTGACTTCAATGAGGTCCGTGTTAAATCAGATAGATTCGGTTCTCACTTTAATCAGAATGGTGCTCAAAGGTTTAACTCTTTCATTTCGGATTCGGGATTGGTCGAAGTTAATTTAGGAGGTTGTCATTTCACTTGGTGCCATAAGTCCGCTACTAAGATGAGCAAACTAGATAGATTCTTGGTGTCGGAGAGCGTTTTTAGTGAGTGTCCGAACATTAATGCTATCACGTTGGATAGATTCTTGTCGGATCATAGACCCATTCTTCTAAAGGAAAATCGATACGATTATGGTCCAACTCCATTCCGTTTTTTTCATCACTGGTTAGATACGGACGGTTTTAGTACTTTGGTTGAAAACACGTGGAAGAACAGCCCAAGGATGGGTAATAATGCGGTGCTGATTTTGATGAATAAACTTAGAATGCTCAAAAAGAACATTCGCACTTGGAACAAAAGTAACATGGGGTGTAGAAAAAAGGATCAGATACATCTTAAAAAGATTTTGGAAAACATTGACTCGAAGATTGATAGTGGCCTAGGGGACGAGGTCCTGGTCAGATCCCGTTTGGAAATTATTCAACAGTTACAAAAGTTGGATAGTTTAGATGCGATGGAAAAAGCTCAAAAGGCTAAAATTAAATGGGCGATAGAAGGGGACGAGAATACCGGTTTCTTCCATGGTATTATAAATAAGAGACGTAATATTCAAAGTATAAGAGGGGTTATGGTTGATGGAATTTGGATTGATAGCCCAGATAAAGTTAAAAAAGAATTCTTTGATCATTTTGCCAATCGTTTCTGCAAACCAGATAAGTCTACTGCTTCGTTGTTTTTGGATTTTCCTAATCAGATATCTATCGAACAACGAGCAATTTTGGAGAGAGATGTAACTAATATAGAAATCAAGAAGGCGGTTTGGGAATGCGGGATTGATAAAGCTCCAGGTCCTGACGGTTTCACGTTTGGTTTCTTTAGACATTTCTGGTACCTTGTTGATATAGATGTGTATGCAGCTGTGAGGTATTTTTTTACCTATTCTGATTTGCCTAAAGGATGCAACTCATCTTTTATCACCCTAATTCCGAAAATTCCGGATGCAAATCTTGTAAAGGATTTTAGACCGATTAGCCTCATCGGTTGTATATATAAAATCATTGCAAAGATCTTGACTAACCGTCTTGTTGGTGTTTTGGGGGGTATTATTAACGAAGTGCAATCGGCGTTCATTAAAGATAGACAAATTCTAGATGGTCCTTTTATTTTAAATGAAGTCTTATCTTGGTGTAAGAGAAATAAAAAACAGAGTATATTATTCAAGGTTGACTTTGAGAAAGCGTATGATTCGGTAAGGTGAGATTTTCTTGACGATGTACTTAGTAAGTTTGGATTTGGGGAAAAATGGAGGAAGTGGATTCATTGCTGTCTTCATTCGTCCAAAGGATCTATCATTATCAATGGTAGTCCAACCGACGAGTTTCAATTCGGAAAAGGTTTGAAACAAGGCGATCCGTTATCTCCTTTCCTGTTTCTCTTGGTTATGGAAACCCTCCATATTTCATTTCAAAGGGTGGTTGAAGCGGGAATGTATCAAGGTATTAAAGTTGGCGGGGAGGTCAACCTTTCGCATATGTTTTATGCGGACGATGTGGTGTTCGTTGGCGAATGGAGCGAACGTAATATAT
This sequence comes from Artemisia argyi, assembly GCA_030686995.1. Classification (NCBI taxonomy): domain Eukaryota; kingdom Viridiplantae; phylum Streptophyta; class Magnoliopsida; order Asterales; family Asteraceae; genus Artemisia; species Artemisia argyi. Next base: position 158,100,086 of record CM060697.1, on the reverse strand, counting down.
CTTCTCTTATGCATGTTCTTGATTGTTTTCACAAGGTTTCAGGTTTAAAAATCAACATGAAGAAAAGCAAAATCATGGGTATTGAAGTGGCTGCTGAAAAAGTGTCTAGAGCAGCTGTCAAGCTCGGATGTCAGGTTCTCAAAACTCCTTTTTTATACCTTGGCTCATATGTGGGAGGTGCTATGCATAATCTTCAAGCATGGGACGCTATTGTGGATCGAGTCAAGACTCGTTTATCCAAATGGAAGATGAAGATGTTATCAATTGGAGGTAGGCTTACATTAATCAAATCCGTTCTTGGTTCTATGCCTATATTCCATATGTCGATGTTCAAAGTGCCCACAGGTATTCTTCGCATTCTAGAATCAATTCGTAGTAAATTCTTTAATGGTCACGCAAATTCTTGTAAGAAAGTGTCTTGGGTTCAATGGAAGAAGGTTCTTGCTCCCAAAGCTAATGGAGGCCTTGGAATTGCTAGCCTTTACGCCCTTAATAGAGGGTTGCTTTTTAAATGGGTTTGGAGGTTTTTAGCCCATGAACCTACGCTTTGGTCTCGTGTGGTCAAAGCTATTCACGGTGATGGAGGAAATATCGACGGGGTTCCGAGAAAAGGTGTTACTACTTGTTGGACAAATATTATTAATGAGGTTAAAGTGTTGGCATCAAAAGGAATTAACCTGATGTCGTTCATGAAAAAGAAGATGGGCAATGGGCTTTCAACGTTATTCTGGGAAGATGGATGGTGCGAAGGGGGCAAATTTAAAGACAGATTCCCTAGAGCTTATGCTCTTGAAAACAACAAGCAGATAACAGTTGGTAATAAGCTTGCTCAACCTAGTTTATCTTACTCCTTTCGAAGAGATCCTAGAGGGGGTCTTGAAGAAACACAAGTTCAGGAGATGCTTAATCTGGTTCAACCAGTGGTTCTCAACCAGTCCTTGGATAAATGGATATGGTCCTTGAACAGTTCTGGAGAGTATTCGGTTGCTTCATTCAGGTACCTAATCGATAAGCATCTTCTTCCGATAAGTGAAATGAAGACCAGTTGGATTCGCTATGTGCCCATCAAAGCAAATATTTTTGCGTGGAAGGTAATGACGAATTCATTACCAACTAGATTTAATATCTCGAGACGCGGGATCGATATTATGTCTTTAGAGTGCGTTAACTGTGAAGTTGGGATAGAGAACACAAACCATTTGTTTTTTACGTGTGATATGGCTAAGAATCTGTCACAACTAATTGCTCGATGGTGGGATGTTCCTTTTACTGATTGTCATTCTTACGCCGACCGGAAAACATGGATTGATAACGTCAAAATGCCGAAGAAGAATAAAAACATGTTCGAAGGTATATTTTTCGTGATGTGGTGGAGTCTATGGAACTTTCGTAACAAAAAGATGTTTCAAGACAAGTTTATTTCAAAGGCGACGTTCTTTGACGAGATCATTTGTAATTCTTATTATTGGTGCCGTTATAGAAGTAAAACTATGTTTAGTTGGGATGATTGGTTTAAAAACCCATCTATTATTTCTTTGTAATTTTCTAGCTCCTTGCTAGTTTCTAATAAAAATCGCCGTTCAAAAAAAAAAAAAAAAGTTGTCTTTACAACTTTAGAGAATCATTTTCCCGTCATTATAAAGGCTACTCAATTACTCTTCACTCACCGCAAGCAAATAAATGATCAAATACTAGGATTCACTTGCCTGCGCTTCGCGACGGGTAAACAAGTATTAACATTTGTATTTTTTTTGTTATCGATATATTTGACATAGTTTGTCAGCTTTAGTTATTAAAAAAAAAATTATACTTTACAATAAAGAAATATATTGCTTCAGATCAATTTACGAAGTATTTTCTGAAAAGACCCACAGGATTAAAGAAATAAGAGTCATTCTTTTTAAAATTTTGTTTAACTTTCTCAAAGGGGCAATATAAGGAAGGTTTGTACGATATGCATCGTGGGTTGTACGGTTTGACCAACCCCTATGTGACAATATAGGGAGAGTTTGTATAACACAACCCTTTTTGAAAATAACTTGATAAGAAATTTATGAACTGGGCATGTGTTCTAGAATGAAAATGACTTTAATCTTTTCATTGTTTTATAATTTTACTACAATCACATTTTATATGTTATAGGTAATGTAATTATTCATTCAGTTGACTCGATTTAATATATAAAATAGTTAGCCGTGACTTGAACCACGGGTAACCACGTGCCTAGTAACTTGCCTAGTATTATTCCTGTGATAAATAGTTTAAATTTTGTAAAATAACCGAACTGAACGGCCCCGTGAACCCTTATGTGTGATTTTACGTTTATCACTTTATTTAATACTGAGAAGGAGAATTTTATTAACTTGGTTACCTAAATTTTACTACAATTGTGCCTAGATTAATACAATTGTTATTGTTTCGTCTAACTTTTTATTTCAAATATTCATATCAAAGATGCTACAACTCTCAATAAATTACATAAGTGAATAAAATTGCTACAACTCTCAATAAATTACATAAGTGAATAAAAATTATAAGTAAATATTATTTATTTATAAATTGCATGTTATCAAAGCTAAATATACTTCGCCAACAAAAAAAAAAAAAGGTTGTGTGTATAAAGAAGTTGAAACGTAATAAAGAAGTTGAAAAAGTAAAATTAAGTGACACTAAGAAAAGACTATCCTGCGGAAACGAATTTTGTTAAACATTAATCTAGGGTTGAATAAACAACACGCACTTTAAATGAATAAAACTCAAATAAGAGATAAAACTTTAAACATAACGTTTATTAATAATCGAAAGCCTAAATTTCAAAGATAATAAGGCATAAATTTATAGGGGATGTATCTTGTGCAAAAGTAATCTAAATAAACTAAAGAAACTAATTTAAAACATTCCTAAATGATAAATTTTCTAAAAACTGAGTTAACAATAAAAGAACATTTTGGATACGATGTATCTACGACGAAAAGACGTTAAGCTTCAAATAAAATTCTATTCGAGAGCTCTATGACACAAAGAGGAAAAAACCCTTACGCCGTAGAGGCCACAACTTTTACGTTTCTTGATCTTGATTCTTTTCCCATCATTCCTTCTCACTTGAAAAAAAATCACCATCAAGTTCTTACCATTAGTAGCTTCATCTACCTCAAACAAACTCTTACAACGATGCTTATCCGCTGTAGCTTTGAATTCTACATTAACTCGAGTTATCTCTTCATATCTTTACACGTCTATGACACTCCTAATGATCAACTCATGACTACAAACATCTGATTGTGTACTCGTTATCAACAATCACAAAGTCTTCAATTGCAATAAAAATAATTTCTTTGCTCTCCATTGAAAACTTTATTGGATTCTCAATAATCAGACTCATAATTAAAATCACAAACATGTATACCCTTAATAACCTCGGACTCGACAACTTCATCTTAAAGATTTGTCAAAACCCTAGAATCATTTGTCTTCTCCGATACTTTAGTCGATGACTTTACACTAGTTGTATTAACTTCAACATCATATTGATTTTCAACTTCAATAAAGATATCGGATTTCGACAACTTTTTTCAATCTCAACCTCAGGTTTTGGTAATTGTGGTTTTACTTTAGATGGAAATATAGAAATTCTCCTTCCTAACCATGAGAAAAAGTAGAGACTTCGCTGAAGATTATACTTACCCTTTACCTCACTTTGTCATGTTTTTTCAAGCAAAATATAGCATTCATCAATATCACCCACATCATAAAGTACTTCCATTTTTATAAAATTTACTGATGGTTATCGAAACCCAAAAAACTGGCAACCTTCAATTGGACAAATCTTCATTGATAATTTTAGGAAATCTACTAATTTTCTTAAAACCAAATTATTTATACAACAACCATCAATAATTAAGAACACACCAAATTATTGATTAGAATTCCCGAACCAAAAAACTTGGATGTAGGCAATCGATCCTCCATCTTCATCTTATCCTCCGGTTCATCAATTCCTCAATTATTGAACCGGGAATCGTTGCTTACACAATTGCCTCCAAAATCACCTATGGTTGGACGAATTCTTCGACCTTCGTGTTGGCTACCCTCGCGACTCTTGTGGATTAATGCCCCACCTACAATCACAGAATGTAGTTCTTTTAGTATAGTGTAAAAACTATCAAGTTCTTTCATAATTTGGTAAAACCATGACACTTCTGCTCTCCAGACTATACCCCAACCAATAGTATGAGTTTTTGAACCTTTTCTAACAAGCTATAGACGTTAATTGACACAGAACCTTCTACACCATTTACCACCGGGATACTAACAAGCTCTTATGTCAACTGATGCAGTACACGAAGCGAAGTTTGTTAGACCCTAATCCAAGGGTTGATAAAGAGGTGCACATCAAGGGAATAAAGCCCAAACAAGAGATAAAACTCTAAATACAAAGTTCATTAATAATCAAAACCCAAAATTAAAAGATACAACAGCTAACCTAAATTAAAAGATACAACAACTAACTCGGGAATAGGAGTGGGGTTATCCCCTAAGGAGAGGCTCGCTTTGAATGAAATTTTATTCGAGAGCTATACGACGTAAAGAGGAAAAAACTCTTACGCCATGGAGGCCATAACTTCTATGTTTTGCTTTATCTTAATTCTTGTCACCGTCAAATCCTATCCTCAATTTACTATTCATTCAAGTTATTTATTTATTTATTTATTTTTTTTTTCACAAATTGACAATGGTGAGCATCGAGTGATTTGTGGCCGATTTTGGTTAAAACCAAAGCTTGAACCGAAAACTTCGGTTTCTGAAAATTAAAATCCATTGGTTTCGGTTTCAGCTTTTTTCATTAAATTGTGATTTCCTTTTTAGTTTTTTTGTTTACCTTTGGATTTATCGATAAAGAATAGTTAGTTTTGAACAATCATGACTCTTAACCTATTTCATTATAATTTCGTTCTAATTTTAATCAATAAAAAATAAGAATTAGGAAGTTTCTCATCAAACATAGAAATTATGTTTTCATACAACATTATTCAAATGAGATTAATAGAAACCTACATTAAACAATTCAAAAGAGTATTAACAAAAAAAAAATAATAATAATAAAAAAAAATAATAATAAATATTTTAAACATTTTTTGCAAAAATGAAAGAGATATCCATTTTTTTTTTTTTTTTTTTTTTTTTTTTTTTTTTTTTAAATAAGTTAGCAGATAAGATTATTTTAAATATCTTTAAAATAGATAAAAGCGGGGTGGGGTGGGGCGGGGCCGGGCCGTTTTTTCGGTTCGTTTTTTCATAAACAAGCTAAACATGCTTAAATCATTCGGTTTTTCTAAAAATCTAGACCACCATGACCACCATTGTTGGTTTTATGACTTTTATCTTCTGGGTTGATTTTTCCAGTGCAGGTTGGGTCTTTTTTTTTTTTTTTTTTTTTTTTTTTTTTTTTTTTTTTTTAATTCTGATTCGGTTTCTCAATTTTCGTACTCACCCCTACAAATCGATACTGTATAAAGTTAGATACGTCTAGATCAAGTACATCAAAATTGATCAAACACGTCAAAGAGTAGGTAGCCACATAACTCATCAAACAAAACAGAATTCAAAAAACAACTCAATCCCTGACCATTCAAAAGATTCAACATGTGACAAACAAACAAATCCTCATTAACAAACACTAATCAAAATTAAAAAAAATAACACGACTCGTAACAAAAGAAATTCATTCAACAAATCTTTAATACTCTAAAATACGAAGCAACAAAATTACTCCATCTTGTGAGAATGAAAATAAGATAGGTATAACAACGACAACAACAATACCCAATTGAAAAAGACCTCTGATAAATGCGCGTGAACAAGCGAACAGACAAAATGCAAGGTAGAACATATAAACATTACTGATCATACCAGTATCAGAAAGAGAAAACTCAAGAAAAACCCGATGACTGAGACACTATTTTCAGGTGAAATAACAACAAATACAACCATAATTACATCCAAAATAATACTCCGTACTCTAATATTTTCCAGTATTGTTAGCCAAACAATAATAACAAGATCAAAGTTAATTAATTAAAGAAAAACCACCTAAATACTTTCTACCAACAACTAGTACAACAAATCAATCTCATAAATTTAAATCTAATCCAAGGACTCTCGTGGTTTTACATCCACCAACCACCTCTCCAGACTCATTCTCCCCGGAGATCTTCTCTGAATTCGACGGAGAACCTTCGCATAATGTCATCTCACGCCGAACTTTACGCACCGATGAACATCCAGTCTCATCCTCCTAATAACAACAAATTAACAATTATCAGTTTGTTTAAGATTACTTGCGAGCTTATTTGACTTCGGCTTATATTTTATAAAATAGAAATTTCTAACTTATTTGGAGACTTAATGGGCTTGTAAGGGTGTTTGTTTCGGCTTATATAGAGGACTTTACGGCTTATTTGGTTTTCAGGTCGTAATAAACATATATAAGCCGAAAAGTTTCGACATAAGCTATAAAAAAGTTTGGTTATAAAACATAAGCTCAAAACCAAATATGCAATAAGCCGAAACAACACCCCCGATATCACAAACATTGGTAGGCCATAAGCTTTATATATAAAATATAAACCGAAATCAAATAAAATATATTTAGCATTTCTACGCGAACAGTGGACAGTTATTTTGAGACATCAGATATCAAAATAAAAAAGAAATAACTATTATACCTCAGATGAAAGATCCGGTACATTATCTCTTTTACGCTTCACAAAACCCTCATCATCATCATCATCATCAACATCATCGTCATCACTGCCGGAAGAACTCGCCGCCGGCGGAGGCGGCGTATTACACCACGGCACAACCTGGTTCTCATCCTCCCCCTCTTCCTCATCGTCCTCATCTTCATCATCATCTTCGGTATCACTAGCTACACTTTCGCTGACGTCATCATCATCAGAAATGCATTTTTGACAAACGGAGACGGTTGACGGGCCGATTTTCTGGCCGGAGGCGGACCACGGAGTCAGGGATTGGCAGTTGCGGCAAAGGAGAGTTCTGGCATGACGTGCTACTAAGAAGTTGGCTGAATGGACTTTTGTATCGCATGTCCAGCATAAGCTTGCCTGGTCTGAGTCGCAGTAGATCCTGGCTGGTGATTTGCATAACTCACACGATTTCATTTTTTTTTTTTTTTTTTTTAGAAAATATTTTTTTTTTGGAAATAAGTAAAATGGGGATCTTGATGGATGGATTACTTTTTGTTATGAAGGTGAAGTTTGAAAGAAGAGTGAAAGAAAGTGGAAATGGGGATGATATAGGGGAGAATGGAGTAGGAATAAAGGTAGAACCATCGGATGTTAAACCAACAGCGAAAAAGGTCTACTTGCTTTCATCTATCCAAACTACCCTTCTTTTTTCGTTTTAATTGCCAATATGCCATTTTCATTCTTCTTCCTTCTTTTCTACAACAAATAATGCTTAAAATTTTACTAGTAACATATTTTTTCTTTTTAGAAAAGCAACAATTAATATAAACCCCTCAAAGAGAGAAAAACGAAATACAATACACGACATCCCTCCTCAATTAAACAAGTTAATTAATAAAAAGAGAGATCCAAACAAACAAAAGTAAACAAGCAAATACAAAATCCTAACTTATATTCTCATCACAAAAACTGAACTCAAACAATAATACCACTTGAGACCACACATCAATTGATCATCGTCACCTCAGCTTTATATCAGTTTTTTTTTTTTTTTTTTATCTCTTTATAACAAACTACACCATCAACTTAGTTTAATAAGACAACCAACTTAACCACCAAAACATACCTTACTTAAACACAAATATACCTTACAAAAACCGTTTAAAAAAAAAAATACTTCGGACTTGGTACTCCAGACCACCGAGTTCTCCAAATTTTGGCCAAAACACGTGCTTCATGGGTGACTGTAGTAAGCAAAACACGTACTAAGGTGTGTCAGGCGGACCTAGACACGTGCTTCATGGTATTATTACGGATGGTCTAAGAAAGTTTGAGGTTCAAATTTTGTTTGATAAGCATTTTAGCAACGCTAATGGAGAAGGCTTAGGAACGGTTACGTGAATACTACAGTTAAATCGTTTGTATCTCAATAAGTAAAGTAGTAACTTTTAGTTAAACTTAACAGAGAAAATCTTATATCGTGTATAACTTATCCTAGAGCAAAACTACCTTTGTTAAAAAGATTGTTATCTTCAAATGAGGAACTCTTTGGTTTTGTGTAGTCTGAAAGATAGAAAATGAGCAAAACAATGTGAAATGTATCGAGATGAAAACTTATTGATTATTGTTACCTTAAAAGTTAATGACCTTCACGATTCAAAATATTATAGGAATACATATATTGAGCATTAGCTCATGACTAATCATCATTAAAGTATATATTTTGTTTGATTATATCAATAAAGCATTTTTCAAAGCTTAAGGATATAGTTAAGTATAGATGGGGCTTATGGTAACACAAATTTAGGAGACATTACAGTTAAGGATGCATGTGCCCATGTGTGATAGGGGTTCATAGACAACTATTGAAGAAAAATTAACATTTTCCATAATTTAAGGAAAGTGGTGAGTTTTTATGTTAATATACAAACTTTTCAGTTTTTTGAAATCTATCGAGTTACATATGGAATGTCCTCGTATGTAAATAACTCTTAAAATATAATTCATTGCCTTTGGTTTATTGATATATGAGTGACTCACTAATCAATAAATTTTGGGGGTCGTTGAAGATATTGTGAGATATTATGAGTGAGATATGTAATGTATGAGTATAAAAGTTGTCATTCAAAAAAACTTTCACAAAATACATTTTAAATGGCTTTCAAGCATTAAAATTGTTATTTGATTATATATGTATTTGTAGTATTTATAATTCAAGTTTACACATATAGTTACATACATTGGTCACATATTCCGACTATAATTATATGTTTGATCATATCTAAATATCAAAATAACTATGAACAATAACAAATAATGAGTTCTCAATTGATAGATCTTGCTAAAACAGTCTGCTGATGACAACGGATAACCTAACTCTCTAGATTTTGTAAAGAGACAAAATTTAAACCAACAAGTAATATTTCTTCTATTTTTGGTAAATGTTTGTTGCGTTTTGATCCAAATAATTTGTTCTCCTATTTTAAGTACATAAGACATATCATAATGTGATACAATCATGTTATACACAATGTTTTAAAAACCAGACAGAACCAGTTGGCTTAATGGGTTGAACTGAGAACCGACTGGTTAGATCAGATCGACTGAAAGGAAATAAAAAAACTAGAAGTCGTTTGAAATTCCGGTTTGGTGTTAGGTCCGATTTTAAGAACTGTTATATACATGTTATCTTTGATTTTAAATTTTTTTTTACCTTTTGGGTCGATAAATGTAATCGAGCAGTATCACAATTAAAAGTTTCAAAAATGGATATATCATCACAAAAGAAAAAGTATTTAAACCCTATAACTTTAAACAAAAAAAGCTATGAAAATTGTGATGTTTCAATGACAAAAGGGTAAACTTGTCTTTTAAGGTGGCGGAAAGAGAATGAAATTAAGAAATTTCCACCGCCGGAACTTGTGGTCAGTAATGTGAGAGGGGAGAGTAACAACCACGTGTCAGACGCCATGGGAACAAGATGGGGTCTCCTCGAGTTTTTAAAATATTAGTTTTTGTGTGGTCTAAGGTAAGGCGTGTGGGTCCCACTTCAAGATATTTTGGGAGTAGGATTGAAATGAACATAGAGGCTTGTAAAGATTCACATCTTGTGTGGATTTTTAGATTTAGATTTTCATCATATTTTTTCGTTTTTCTTTGTTTTTTAAAAAAAAAAATTAAATTAAATTTTGGGTGGAGTATTATTTAAAATTATCTTAATTCTTATTTAAAAAAGATGGTTGCTACATCTTTTAATAAATCTTGTCATTCCTTTTATCTCATTTTTTCCACTCTGTTGTTGATAGTATAAAATAAATTTTTACGCCTTTTGTTTCAAAATTATTGTTAGTAGACAAGAATTATAAAATTTTAAAAAAGTATAAGCATTTTAATTTTTAACTACTCAAATATAATATTTCACAACTAAATTTTATTTTTGTTACTAAAATAAAAAGTAATAATTAATTTGAGATACAAATAAAAAGAAATGTGAAGAATAAATATGAGACGAAGAGAGTACCATTTTTATTATGTAGTTCTTATTTGTGAATGTTTTTGATTTATCAACTTTTATATTTTATATTTTGTGCTTCAATTCTGTAATTTTGTAATAAAAACAAATTATAAAAAAAGGTGTGAAGTGATCATAATCCATTTAGAAAGGAAGAGAAAATAAAATTGGTCATATCCTTTTAACTAGATATTTTTATGTATGCCTAACATATTTCCATGACTTTATCACTTATCGGTGTAGTGAAGGACTCATCTTATCGTTTGTGATTTAGATTAAAATATTTTGAGAAAACATTTTGGAACATTGTCCACACACATTTTAGAATATTTAGATGTGTCAAAGAGTTGGCTCTCAAAAAAGATGCGCCGATTTTAAAATTTTAGATGTGTCAAACGGTTGGCTCTTAAAAACGATGCACTGTTTGTCAGTTTAAGCTGTTAGGAGATATGTCCAAACTTGTTAGTTCCAGAATTTATGTAACATAAGAATTGCATTGAACCAAACATACAAAACAAGAAAAACTAAAGCTCATGCAAAGGGAGTCCCAACAAACTATAGCTAAACGGAAACAAACAAAATCATAAAATAACAAAAGAAATTTCAAACTAAACGTTAGAAGTCGATCGTAAACATTGTGGAAGAGTCAAAAGAACCAGGTAATAATATGGCAAGCAGTCTCAATAAAGAAATAACCAAAAATTCTAACAAGAACTTATAATCACACAACTACAACATCTATCCATATTAACACCAATTAAAACCGAACATAATAACACTCCATACCCCAATGTTGACCCTAGTGTTGAGAACAAACCAAGGGTCGTGTGACTCGTGTACCTATTGAGATGGACCAAAATATGTTGTCGATATTATGTGGATTATTGTACTTGATTTAATGTGTAGATGGGGAAAACAGTGATTAGAGCATTCGTGTTTCACACTTAGTTGGAAAGTTTGGCAAGAGTCCAATACCAAGTCTTTAGCTTGGCCAAGACCAAGTTTGTTTGATTTTTCTAACAAGACTATGAGTTTATATTCATCTCATCAACTTACACAAATTATGCGAAAGTCAAGTTCCAACTTATCTTATTACATTGTCATAGTAACTTATATATCTATGAAGATTTTCTTATATCTGGGAGCTGATCATCTATGATCACACTAATCGGTATCACAGTCAAAACTGAAACACATCGCGTAACAACATTCTTAAATAATACGAGTACTTAATCTGAATCAGCTGCCCCCGTTTTACGCTACAAATGTTTCACCATTATGCGGGAGATTTTATAAATTGCAACCTAAGTCTCCCCTAATTGTATAAGAACTTATAAACTTGTATAAATTGAGACTTGCAAAAATTTGAAATATAGCACAGAGGTGGTACTTGGGGAAAGGTAGAAAAAGAATAAAATGGCGTGGGTGGGCAACAGCCATAAGTTTAGAAGTAAATCTGATTCGGTAGACCACGTGGGTACATTTTACGTTCATTTCCTTGTGGTAGAAACTGGTACGTTTGCCATTATATCTTGTTATTTTCCTCCCTCTGTTATTGGTTTTGCCTTTATTTTATAGAAGCATGTATTATTTGACTTTTCAACATGTTTGCAACTAGTACTTTTTTAATACTCCAGTTTTAGATATTTTATTAATTATATTTTACTCCAATTAAATATCGTCCGTAACTACTAAAACTATTTTGATTGTTTAAAACACAAGTGGACATTTATTTTGTAACGAATGAATTGTTACTGTAACAAGTAATTACGTAAATCCTGAAATGGATTTTCTCTGAAAGTAAAAAACGAATATTTGTAAAGAAAAGGTACCATGTTTTAATGCAACTTGAGCATGAGTACAACTATCCGAGTTATGGATATTATCGGTATGAACATAAAAACACGTACAACGGTACAAGTATTCACATTCAAAATACTTATATGTATCAGTTGATTCATTAATGCCTGAAAGTATGCTTGTGAAAAATATAACTTTACTTTATGTAAATAAAATCACAAAGACGTATGCAGTCTATATTTATAGGCTTATGCTAAAGAAGTAAAGAGTGGTAAAAAATGTTACTACTACTCTACTAGTACTACTTAATACTGTATGAAACTACTATAAAAGTGCATTGGGTAAAGTGGGTTGGGTTAAACCAAAGTCTAATGTTGGGCCAAAGTATGTGGGCTATATAAAGATAAATAATTTGTTGATTTTTATAAAAAGATATGATGTTTTGTTTGTTTTAGAAAGTTACTTGATGATATAATGTGTCGTCAAACAAAGATTAGTGATTTCAAAAAGTCCTTATTTGGAAATAATTTTGACGATTGTCCAACACATGAAAACAACACTTGCTGCAAAGATTAAGTAAACTGAGGTTAGGAACTTAGGATAAAACAGTGTTTTGATTCACTCGGGTTGTTAAAGATAAATACGAAATAATATTTCACGTACCAACCAGTTTGTTACTCTTCTTTATTATTAGGCAATTATAACAATTTAATCAAGATCATTCTTTATGTATGTTGTTTTCTAGTTTTTCTGTTTTTTTATATGTCTATGAGTATTTGGATGGCTGAATATATGTTGAATGTTGTTAGCAGAATCATGTTAGAGTACTTAAAAATTCATTTGACACACGTAGTCGGCTAGCCCTTGTAAAATCTGATTGTAAATCCATAGAAAAAGATGTTGATCGGCTGAATATTGAATTGACAGAATTGTCGGGTAACAAACCATCTTACGTATGTACATAATTTTTTCTTACTTGGAGAGTTGGAGAACAGACTCATTGGTCTGCGCAGTTCATAGCGATTAACTACTGTAATATTCAAGTTTAGGTTCCACATCTCATCATAAAATTGTCATTTTATTCAAAGGATCAACAGGTTGAAACTTGAAAGCTGGTAAGTCCACCAACTAGATAATGATTGCATTTGAGTAGTTATTTTTCTTTTTCTTTTTGTTTTGCAAAGACTAGAATAATATCTGATATAAGAATATTAGAGCGATTATTGGACATACTATCCTACCATAACAATAAATTTCCACCAAGACCTTGATCTAAACAATGTTGAAGTTAATATGAATTGATGCAGCGAAAAGAAACATAATGGTTATGATTATCGAAACGTCTTATAGCAGAGTTAGAAGTGGTATGCTGGTATGGTTCCGGGGGCTTATTTTTGAAACATAAGAAAGATATACCAGTCCCGTCATAGACGGAACTTAGAAGGGACCGAGGGGAGCTGCGGCACTCCCCTCAAATTTTTTGACCCTATGTACATTTATACCTTTTTATATATGGTTTGAATAATTTTTAATACAAAAATTTAAGCGTAATGTATATCAACCCCTAAAATAAATAATTTTCAAGTTGGCTCCCCATCAACTGTGTTCGAGTTCCGTCCCTGAGTCCCATCATTCTTCTCATACTATTTCTTCTAATATGTGTGTGGAAGTTAAAATATCCTGATTCCTAAAGCTAAAGCTTCAAAACAGGATAGACAAAATAATTCAACTTTGTAACAAAAAAAAAAAAAGAAGATAATATCTTCCCTCAAAATCATGGTTGTTAAGATCTCGATCCTGATATTAGTATCTTACAATTTTACGATACTATTTCTTCTAATATGTGCGTGGAAGTTAAAATATCGTGATTCCTAAAGCTAAAGCTTCAAAACAGGATAGATAAAATAATTCAACTTTGTAACAAAAAAAAAAAAAAAAAAAAAAGATAATATCTTCCCTCATGGTTGTTAAGATCTCGATCCTGATATTAGTATCTTACAATTTTACGATGCTACAAAGCAAAAACAATTCGGATCCTACGTAGGATCTTAGAAAGCTTAAGATCTTATAAGATCACGATTTTGACCAGATGATCTTACGATCTAATCCGATCCGATCTTACTTTTTCTCGAACCGCAAACTAAAAAACTACAATGTTATGGATTATATTTTTTAGGATTAAAAAAACATGTTAATCTTCTTAAATATTCCATATTCATAATTTAGGACAACATATTTATGAAACACTCATATAATCTTGTGTTTATGATATAGATTTGAATAATATTACAAAGACTATTAAGAAAATGATATTATCGTAGGATCTTAGGATCTCGATCCGATTTTACGAACTCGATCTTGCAAAAACAAAAACAATCCTAAGTAGGATCTCGATCTTGAAAACCATTTAAAAGGGTGGTATGTTTAACGCTACTTTCATCTACTTCTACGTTTCCTTTTTGCATGTGATGAAGCTAAGGAATTATTCTAAGACTAATGGACTCGAAACAAGATGGATAGGGCCACAACTTTGTGAGAAAGCTATAGAAACTTAAATTAAGACAATAAGACAGTCTAGGGTTGACTTTATAAGTCAACGCTGAATCTCCTAGTATTGTCTGCTTGCCATATCTTTTGGTGCCTGTGAATGCTAGGGGGGAGTATCTTGAAGCTAGAGTCTCAAGTATTAGAAGATTTAAAAAGCAACTATCTTTGTGTACACTGATATTTTCTAACAGTAGTTGAAGAAAAATAGAATCTAATGATTCTTGAATACTTAGATTAATGAAAAGTACGCTTACAAACCAAATAACCAAACTGTTCTCAAACAGAAATACAAACACTTGATCTCAATCAAGTTGCTAAACTGAATCAGAATACAAGAAGAGTAGAGTGGTTTTTTCTTGTGTTCCAGCCAGAATGAGAGTAGCAAATATATAGCCAACAACCAAACATGAGTCGTTTTCCAAGGAGAAGCCAAGGAAAACGGCTAGGGAAACATGTGAACAATGAGACAACCCTAAGAGTATATCTTTAGCATAGTTGCAATCAGGTCCTTTGAGGAATAGCCATAGGGCCCTTACATCCTTAATCATTTATGCACCAGTCATAGAACTTTGAGCCAAGGTCCAAAAACACCCTTCAATGTCCAACAAAACTCCAAGAGGATCCAAAAGGATTATTACTGAAAATACAAACATACCAAGTTAGTCCTTGTGGTTAGAACCAGATATCAAATGAGTCCTTTTTTCCAACATCCCCCCTTCATCTGATATCTGGTAAATGTCAATTAGCCCCAGTTTTGTAATCAGAATTTTATGTTGATCTTTATCCAACCCCTTAGTGAGGACATCTGCAATTTGATTTGCAGAGTCCACTTTCACAGTTTCAATAACACCTCTTAAAAAATTTTCTCTGACAAAATGTAAATCAATTTCAAGGTGTTTAGTTCTTTCATGAAATACAGTAATCCTTTAAGATTTTTAAAATCCAAATTACTTCACTTGTGACTGAAGCAAGAGCTCTATACTCTGATTCAGTTGAGGATTTAGAAAGAGTAGGTTGTTTCTTGCTTTTCCAAGAAACAAGAGAGTTATTCAGGAAAACACAGTAACCGGTAATAGACCTCCTTGTAACAATACATTTTGCCCATTCAGCATCAGAGTAAGCCTTAAGAGACATACATGATCCTTTAACAATCTGAATACCCATACCTGGAGATCCCTTGAGGTATCTCAGAATTTTGAAAGCAATTCTGAGATGGGACTGAAGAGGAGAATGCATAAATTGACTTAAACAGTGAACAACATATGAGATATCAGGCCTTGTGTTAGTCAAGTAAATCAGTTTACCCATCAGCTTTTGATAATCAGTGATGTTATCAAGAGCAGGATCATTATCAGTGGGCTCATTTGTCAAAACAAGTTTAGATTGTAATGGTTTTTTAGCAGGTTTGCAAGTAAGCATACCATATTCAGATAATAAATAAAGACAATACTTTCTTTGGTTTAGACAAATGCCATTTTCAATATCATTAACTTCAATTCCAAGAAAGTATTTCAGCTTTCCTAAGTCCTTGATCATGAATTTGGACTTAAGAAACACCTTGACCTTATCAATCTCAGTGACACTGTTGCCAGTAATAATAATGTCATCAACATAAACAAGCAAGGCAAGAAAGACACCATTATCAGATTTAGTGTAGAGAGAATAATCAGATTTACTTTGACTAAAACCATTTTCAATGAGAGTAGCAGTCAGTTTAGCATTCCATTGCCTAGGGGCTTGTTTTAGGCCATATAGAGACTTCTTAAGTCTACAAACCCTGGTATCATCTTTAGGGAAATAACTATCAGGAAGTTTCATATAAACACTTTCCTCTAGATCACCATAAAGAAAGGCATTATTAACATCAAGTTGAAACACATGCCAGTTATTGTGAATAGCAACAACAAGCAAACATCTAATGGTAACCATTTTAACGACAGGAGAGAAAGTTTCATCAAAGTCAACTCCCTCCTGTTGATTACAACCTTTAACAACCAGTCTAGCTTTATATCTATCCACTTCACCATTAGATTTAAACTTTATTTTCCAAACCCACTTGTTACCTATAGCTTTCCTGCCCGGAGGTAACTCAGCAATCTCATAAGTATCATTTTTATTTAAAGCTTCCATTTCATCATTCATTGCATCAATCCAATGGGGATATTTAGAAGCTTCAAGGAAAGATTTTGGTTCACTGATTTTATTACGTTGAGTGGTAAAACAGAAATTTTCAGAATTTAATTTTGAGTAGCTAACATATTTTTCAAGCCCATATTTAACTTTAGAGTCAACAACAAAATCATTATAATTTTTTTGGAAAAACAGAGGGTCTAGAAGACCTTCTCAAAGGTACTTCTTCCTGAGCATTTAGATTTGAATCTTGATTCAAATTACCCTTAGAATTGTTGTTTTCTTCATGTGTAGCAGCCACCTCATCCTCATCAGTAAAAATATTATCACTGTTTTGTTCAGTAATAGAAATTCTGCCAGATGGAGGAGAGCAGCTGCCTTTACTTTGTGATTTATAATCACTATTCAGGCTACTCTCATCATCATAGGGTATCTCAGGATGTTCCAAGTCAAAAAAGTTTAAGTGATTTAAGTCTTGAAAACCATTTTCAGAGATAGCATCAACATTATCAGTGTTGGATCCTTTAAAAGGAAACACATTTTCATAGAATTGAACATCCCTAGAGAATATGAATTGACGCTTATCGAGACTATATAACTTATAACCTTTTTTAACATTAGAATATTGATGAGTGCTTAAACACTCATCATTTTTGTTCAAATCTGAGCTACAAAATATTCAAAAACACTCAGAAATGCATCGAGATACATAAAATATCCCAAAAATTGTGTTTTATATGTTTCATATGCAAAAAGATTGAAAACGGGGCAAAAACGGTAATTTTTGAATGAGTTTCAATGACGTTTTCATGTGTTTCTAGGCTAAGACGAAGTCAAAAATATTTTCCGAGTACACCATAGGAAAGAGCACGAAAAAACGAGTCTATCGGTATTTTATATGACAAAAGATGGTGTTATAAAAGACTAAACGGAGCTCGAACGAAGATTATTATTAAGAAAAATTCGGATCTGAGAAGAAAGGGTTAAAAAGAAATGAATGCAAGATATAACACAATCCCCTCCCTAGCTCAGTTGGGAGGGGCGTTGGTATGGTTCCAAGAGGTTGGGGGTTCGATTCCCTCTCCCTCCCCTCCTTTTTAATTTATCACAGCAGCAGCAGCAGACTGGGCCTTTGTTACTCACAAGCTCCAGGCCCACGAAATCTAATGCAGCAATGAAGCCCAAGTCGCACAGCCCAATGATGAAATTTCAATCCCCATACAGGTGCTGCATGGCTGTCGTCAGCTCGTGTCGTGAGATGTTTGGTCAAGTCCTATAACGAGCGAAACCCTCGTTTTGTGTTGCTGAGACATGCGCCTAAGGAGAAAGTCTTTGCAGCCGAAGTCAGCCGAGGAGCCGAGTGACGTGCCAGCGCTACTAATTGAGTGCCAGCACGTAGCTGTGCTGTCAGTAAGAAGGTAGCCGGCGCCTTTCGAAGCCTAAGCCCTTTCTTTTCTAGTGTGCGCTTTAGTTTGATTGCAGCTAGTGCGCTTGACTAAGAAGATAGAAAGGGCTTTTCTCGCTAGTATTATTTCCAACACTTGGGCACGAAGTTTGGCAAAGGACTAAAGTTGGCAAAGGACTAAAGTTGGCAAAGTCTAGATAATTTAGGGATTTTGTAAAATTCTAATAGGGGTCCAATGTGTAACTTATGGGATTATAAAAACCTACCTCCCACACCTCATTTAGAACATCTTTTATCTTCATTTTTTTTAGTTTTCTCTAGTTTATGTTTAAGCTTTTATTTTAAGTTGTAATCTTTGAATTATTGTTTTAAGTTTTATAAAAGTATTGTCTTGTTTAAATTTTATTTACTTGCAATCTCACTTTCTTTCATCTAATTCTCCTTTATTTCTTCATTTAATCTTCAAAGTTTACAAAATATTTATAAAAAGAAATGTGAAATAAAGAGTTTTTATGATGGTGTAGTGTAAAATATTGTTTTACATATGGTCACACACACTCTTATTCACCTCTTTCTTCCTATAAAGTTTTGAGTTGTTTTTTTGTTACTAGTAGAATATATATATATATATATATATATATATATATATATATATATGTTGTTTTAGTTATTTAAATTTTCATCTTACTTGTTTTAAAATCTTTATATTTTTAAATCTTTGACCTTAATACCCGAATTAGTTTACTTTTTGTAAACATATTTCCTTGAGAAAGTTTGGTGACTAAGACTTGTTCTATTACAATTAGTCTGTCTTTTTATTTTTCATTACTTTTGTATAGTAATTATTCTAGTTTTAATCCTAGTCCGATCCATTCTAGCTTTAATCCTAGTCCGATCTACTCTAGTTTAAACATTGGTCCGATCTATTCTAGTGTTAATGCTAGTCCGATCTATTCTAGTTTTAATACTAGTCCTAATATTTTAGATTTATATATTATTGTTTATTTATTGTCATTTTTAGCGTAATAATTATTATACTAACTTTAACGAAGCACCTATTTTTCTTTGTTTTCTTATCTTTTGCAGCCTAAGGTGTGGAGCTTAAGGGTCTTATAAGCTTGTTTTTTTGTTTTGTTAGCTTAAAGTTACTGTGATATTTACTAGTTTCGTTAATATCACTATAGTGTAAACATTGAACCTATTGATTTTAATAATCAATATTTAGTTGTAGTATTGTCTAAAAAGTTTTAGAATTACTTAAGTAGTTTTAGTATTTATTAAAAATTGAATTAGCGTAAAACAAGTCTTTAAATCGCAGTAATTAAAATTTTAACCTTATAATTAATTTTTCTTAAAAACCTTCTTTTGCCATTTAGTACGTAGGAAAATATTTTTATAGATCCACTTGTGTTTAGTATTCACTTTCTCTTCCGCGCATTTATACGTTTTTTTTATTAAATCGCTTGTTTTTTTAGTTTCTTATACATTTTTTAGTTTCTTATACATTTTTTTAGTTTCTTATACGTTTTTTAGTTTCTTAGTTTGTTGCTTTACGTTTCTGATTCACAAATCAATTCTCATACCCAATCCTTACAAGCACTTTAAATTTTTGAAAGTCAAAACAAATGCTCAGGGACTAGTTTTGTAAATTTTTGAAAGTTGGGGGACTGAAACTGCCAATTGTGTAAACTTTATTCGTTTTTCATAGTTTTTGCTCATTTTGCATCTGAAACGTATAAAATACAATCCCTGGGATATTTTTAGTATTTTGATGCATTTCTGAGCGTTTTCGGATGTTTTGGCAGTTTAAATACGATAAAAATAATGAGTGTTTGAGCACTCATCAACTTGAATTGCATTTTGAGGCATTTCATTCTTTTGTGAAATATTCCCGTGACGTTGACAAGCGTCACAGGACTTGACCAATTCTTGGGCATCCTTATAGATTGTGGGCCAATAAAAGCCGTAATCAAACACCTTTTTGGCGGTGTAGTTTGGATTATGGTGGCCCCCCGTGGGACCAGCATGGCAAGCCTTGAGAATTTCAGTGGCTTCTTGACCATAAACACACCGCCGGATGACTTGATCCGCACAAATTTTGAAAAGGTAGGGGTCGTCCCAGAAGTAATGTTTTACATCTTTAAAGAACTTGTTCTTTTGTTGGGATGACATCCCTTTCACAACAAAGTTACCCGCATGGTAGTTTGCAAAATCGGCAAACCATGGGGTAATAGAATCTCCACGAAAGGTAACCGCATTGAGTGTCTCGAGAGGGAAGGTTTCATTAATTTCCTTCTTTTCGAAGACATCTTGGTGGGGGTTTTCCAGACGGGAGAGATGATCAGCAGCAAGGTTCTTAGCTCTTTTTTTATCACAAATAATGATATCAAATTCTTGCAAGAGGAGAACCCAACGGAGTAGTCTCGGCTTTGCATCTTATTTTGTAAAGAGGTACTTCAAAGCCGAGTGATCCGTATACACTATGCATTTGGTTAATATCAAATATGGCCGAAACTTTTCAAAGGCATACACCACAGCTAATAATTCTTTTTCAGTGGTGGTGTAATGACTTTGAGCCTCGGTCATTGTCTTGCTCGCATAGTGTATAGGCTGAAAGTGTTTTGATTTGCGTTTCCCCAAGACTGCCCCTATTGCATAATCACTAGCATCACACATGAGTTCAAAGGGCAAGTCCCAATCGAGGGCAACAAGAATCGGTGCCTCAGTAAGCTTTTTCTTTAATGTTTCAAAAGCTTCGATGCACTCGGGGGAGAAGATAAAAGGAGCATCCTTTTCGAGGAGATGGGTCATAGGCCGGGCGATTTTAGAAAAATCTTGAATAAACCTACGATAGAAACCGGCATGACCCAAAAAGCTCCTAACACCTTTGACGGTAGTAGGATGAGGTAACTTTGCGATGACATCCACTTTGGCTTTGTCAACCTCAATCCCGTTCTTTGAAATTTTATGGCCGAGGACAATGCCCTCTTTGACCATAAAGTGACTCTTCTCCTAATTTAGACATAACTTTGTGTCTTCAAAACGTTTGAGCATGTTGTCTAAATGGGAGAGACATGATTGGAACGAATCCCCAATAACCGAAAAATCGTCCATAAAGACCTCCATAGTTTTCCCGATCATGTCGGAAAATATGGCCATCATACATCTTTGAAACGTGCCCGGAGCATTACATAAACCAAATGGCATACGTTTATAAACAAAAGTTCCATAGGGGCACGTGAAAGTGGTCTTTTCCTGATCTTGCGGATCAATGGGAATCTGAAAGTAACCCGAGAAACCATCGAGGAAGCAATAGTGCTCATTCCCCGCTAATCTCTCGAGCATCTGATCCATAAAGGGCAGAGGAAAATGGTCTTTTCGGGTGGCGTCATTTAACTTGCGATAGTCAATACATACAACCAACCCGTAACCAATCGAGTTGGAATCAACTCGTTTTCTTCGTTAGTGACAACAGTAATGCCACCCTTTTTTGGGACACAATGTATAGGACTAACCCAAGGACTGTCTGAGATAGGGTAAATCAATCTGGTATCAAGAAGTTTTAAAACTTCTTGTTTGATGACCTCATGAATTTTTGGATTCACCCTT
The DNA here is from genome assembly GCA_030686995.1 of Artemisia argyi. Lineage (NCBI taxonomy): Eukaryota > Viridiplantae > Streptophyta > Magnoliopsida > Asterales > Asteraceae > Artemisia > Artemisia argyi. Next base: position 158,078,377 of record CM060697.1, on the reverse strand, counting down.
CTTTGTTGTTGGACTGCTGGTTTGAAGCCGTCCTCCATTAAAATTTTGTGGGTACAAAACTCGGGGTCAATGCCCTTGATGTCGGAGAGTCGCTAAGCAATTGCTTGTTTATGTGACTTCAAAACCTTTATTAGAGCCGCCTTTTCCTCAACACTTAAATCTTTAGCAATTATGACGGGTAATTTATCATCGCCCTCCAAAAATGCGTATTCAAGGTGAGGTGGTAAGTCCTTAAGCTCGACCTCAGGAAAATCATCAGTTTTCTCAACATTTTTGACTTCCTCTTTATGAAGTTGTTGTGGCAGAACAGGAAGAGGAGAAGGATCTTCGTTTAATAATTTCTCAAGAAGAAGAATATCCTTCTCGGGGTCAATCTCTTGGTTATCGATTCCATCGGGAATCGAATCACTTTTGAGAAAGGTCTCAATCTCTTCTAAGATGAAGTCACTTCCCTCAAACGGAGTGAGGGAAAGAGAAGAATTGGCAATGATGGGATGAGAAGATGGAGTGAAGTTTTCACTCGAAGAATTATTATTGAAACCTAAAATCTCTTGAGCGTACTCCTCAGCATCAACATCAATGACATCTATTCGGTTTACCGAATCAGAGTCATAATTTGAGGAGTACCTCGAAGTTTGATCGAGGTTGAAGGTGATTGCTTCAGTCCCAACACGCAATGTCATCTCTTGCTCAAATACATTGATGAGAGCGTGCCCAGTTCTAAGGAATCCCCTTCCAAGAATGAGAGGGACCCTTGAATCGGCATCAAAGTCAACAATCACAAAATCTGCTAGAAAATGGAACTTTCCCACTTTAACGAATACGTCCTCAGCTATGCCAAGTGGACGAGAAATCGAACGATCGGCAAGCTCTAAAGTCATGCACGTGGGAGTAAGTTCGGGAAGAGAGACTTTCTTCCACACAGAATATGGCATTAGGTTAATGCTAGCACCTAGATCGGCCAAGGCGAAGCATTCAACCATACCCGGAAAAATACAAGGAATGAGAAACTTTTCGGGGTCTCCAAGCTTTTCGGGAAGCTTTTTCAAAAGAACTGCTGAGCAGTTCTCATTCAAAGGAGTTCTAGCCATCTCAAAGAGTTTTTCCTTATTACTTAACAGATTTTTGATTGTTGATGCAAACTTGGGCATCAAGAGAATAGCATCCGCGAAGCTAATGTCAAAATGCAAATCTTGAAAGATTTGGAAAATTTTATCCATTTGGTGACTAGCTTTTTCGTGGAGCATTTGTTCATTGAGACGTGATGGGTAAGGAATAGAAGTTTTGGATTTAGGGTTGTCCACTGGAGTTTCAGGTGGTTCAAAGACAACTCCAGGTTTGCATCTGGTTTCTGGAATAACCTGAGGTTTGACGTGTGCGGTACTTCGTGAGCTAGGAGATTGCAACTTGTCCGTTGTCACCTCAGGTTCACGTTCCACTACCTTTGGAGAAGAGGTAGTAGGAATCGCGGGTTCATTATATGAAAAATCACTTCTAGTTGTGATCGCCTTCGCATCGCCCCTCGGGTTAGCGATCGTGTTGCTCGGAAGTGTTCCTGAGCCCGAGGGTCGATCATTTAAAGACTTCTTGATTTCAGAAATTTGGCTAACCAACAACTTGTTCATCTCTTCTTGGGATTTCATGAATTGCTTTAACAACTCGTTAGATGAAGGCCCAGTTGGAAGAATGGCTTGAGGTTGATTATTAAAATTTTGAGCACGATTGTTTTGGTTGGGAATTTCGATGGAGGAGAGCAGCTGCCTTTACTTTGTGATTTATAATCACTATTTAGGCTACTCTCATCATCATAGGGTATCTCAGGATGTTCCAAGTCAAAAAAGTTTAAGTGATTTAAGTCTTGAAAACATTTTCAGAGATAGCATCAACATTATCAGTGTTGGATCCTTTAAAAGGAAACACATTTTCATAGAATTGAACATCCCTAGAGAATATGAATTGACGCTTATCGAGATTATATAACTTATAACCTTTTTTAACATTAGAATATTGATGAGTGCTTAAACACTCATCATTTTTGTTCAAATCTGAGCTACAAAATATTCAAAAACACTCAGAAACGCATCGAGATACATAAAATATCCCAAAAATTGTGTTTTATATGTTTCATATGCAAAAAGATTGAAAACGGGGCAAAAACGGTAATTTTTGAATGAGTTTCAATGACGTTTTCATGTGTTTCTAGGCTAAGACGAAGTCAAAAATATTTTCCGAGTACACCATAGGAAAGAGCACGAAAAAACGAGTCTATCGGTATTTTATATGACAAAAGATGGTGTTATAAAAGACTAAACGGAGCTCGAACGAAGATTATTATTAAGAAAAATTCGGATCTGAGAAGAAAGGGTTAAAAAGAAATGAATGCAAGATATAACACAATCCCCTCCCTAGCTCAGTTGGGAGGGGCGTTGGTATGGTTCCAAGAGGTTGGGGGTTCGATTCCCTCTCCCTCCCCTCCTTTTTAATTTATCACAGCAGCAGCAGCAGACTGGGCCTTTGTTACTCACAAGCTCCAGGCCCACGAAATCCAATGCAGCAATGAAGCCCAAGTCGCACAGCCCAATGATGAAATTTCAATCCCCATACAGGTGCTGCATGGCTGTCGTCAGCTCGTGTCGTGAGATGTTTGGTCAAGTCCTATAACGAGCGAAACCCTCGTTTTGTGTTGCTGAGACATGCGCCTAAGGAGAAAGTCTTTGCAGCCGAAGTCAGCCGAGGAGCCGAGTGACGTGCCAGCGCTACTAATTGAGTGCCAGCACGTAGCTGTGCTGTCAGTAAGAAGGTAGCCGGCGCCTTTCGAAGCCTAAGCCCTTTCTTTTCTAGTGTGCGCTTTAGTTTGATTGCAGCTAGCGCGCTTGACTAAGAAGATAGAAAGGGCTTTTCTCGCTAGTATTATTTCCAACACTTGGGCACGAAGTTTGGCAAAGGACTAAAGTTGGCAAAGGACTAAAGTTGGCAAAGTCTAGATAATTTAGGGATTTTGTAAAATTCTAATAGGGGTCCAATGTGTAACTTATGGGATTATAAAAACCTACCTCCCACACCTCATTTAGAACATCTTTTATCTTCATTTTTTTTAGTTTTCTCTAGTTTATGTTTAAGCTTTTATTTTAAGTTGTAATCTTTGAATTATTGTTTTAAGTTTTATAAAAGTATTGTCTTGTTTAAATTTTATTTACTTGCAATCTCACTTTCTTTCATCTAATTCTCCTTTATTTCTTCATTTAATCTTCAAAGTTTACAAAATATTTATAAAAAGAAATGTGAAATAAAGAGTTTTTATGATGGTGTAGTGTAAAATATTGTTTTACATATGGTCACACACACTCTTATTCACCTCTTTCTTCCTATAAAGTTTTGAGTTGTTTTTTTGTTACTAGTAGAATATATATATATATATATATATATATATATATATATATATATATATATATATATATATATATATGTTGTTTTAGTTATTTAAATTTTCATCTTGCTTGTTTTAAAATCTTTATATTTTTAAATCTTTGACCTTAATACCCGAATTAGTTTACTTTTTGTAAACATATCTCCTTGAGAAAGTTTGGTGACTAAGACTTGTTCTATTACAATTAGTCTGTCTTTTTATTTTTCATTACTTTTGTATAGTAATTATTCTAGTTTTAATCCTAGTCCGATCCATTCTAGCTTTAATCCTAGTCCGATCTACTCTAGTTTAAACATTGGTCCGATCTATTCTAGTGTTAATGCTAGTCCGATCTATTCTAGTTTTAATACTAGTCCTAATATTTTAGATTTATATATTATTGTTTATTTATTGTCATTTTTAGCGTAATAATTATTATACTAACTTTAACGAAGCACCTATTTTTCTTTGTTTTCTTATCTTTTGCAGCCTAAGGTGTGGAGCTTAAGGGTCTTATAAGCTTGTTTTTTTGTTTTGTTAGCTTAAAGTTACTGTGATATTTACTAGTTTCGTTAATATCACTATAGTGTAAACATTGAACCTATTGATTTTAATAATCAATATTTAGTTGTAGTATTGTCTAAAAAGTTTTAGAATTACTTAAGTAGTTTTAGTATTTATTAAAAATTGAATTAGCGTAAAACAAGTCTTTAAATCGTAGTAATTAAAATTTTAACCTTATAATTAATTTTTCTTAAAAACCTTCTTTTGCCATTTAGTACGTAGGAAAATATTTTTATAGATCCACTTGTGTTTAGTATTCACTTTCTCTTCCGCGCATTTATACGTTTTTTTTATTAAATCGCTTGTTTTTTTTAGTTTCTTATACATTTTTTAGTTTCTTATACATTTTTTTAGTTTCTTATATGTTTTTTAGTTTCTTAGTTTGTTGCTTTACGTTTCTGATTTACAAATCAATTCTCATACCCAATCCTTACAAGCACTTTAAATTTTTGAAAGTCAAAACAAATGCTAAGGCATTTAAAAGTCAAAATTTATCAAATTTAATCCTTAGGTAAAAACTTTGGAAAATTTACACTTTTGGTCCCTGCAGTTTGGAATTTGGCGAAATCAGTCCCTGGGAATTTTAAAAAAATGGAAAATGTGAAATTTGGTCCATGAGTTATTGGTATATGGCAAACTTGGTCCCTTGGAATACTTTGGAGGATGTGCAATTTTGGTCCCTCATAAAATCGGAATTTACAAAATTGGTCCTTGTGTTTATTCATGTGTAAAACCAAATGGGCCCTTTGTTTTTGTATTACCTAAACCAAAACCAAACCACCCCAACCTGATCCAGTCCAAACAACCCCTAGCCCATTACCCTTTTCCCAAGCCCAAACTCCAATAATAATTTTACCCCGTATATTCACCCCTAGGTCAAACCAGGGTCAAACCCATCTCCCACCTCACACCCACACGTGATGCCTGCAACCTCCCTGCCAAACCAACATCATCACCACCCCTACCCCTGCCATGCACACCCTACACTAACTTTCCACCACAACACTACAAATGTTGCCTCCCATGCCAAGTTAAACCTGCCAAGTTGCAATACCCCTTTTTCCCACCAAAACCCCAATTGAGGGCTGAGATGATATTAAAGAAATCCTATGGATGAGCTTTGTTCAAGGAAAGCACAAGCCAGAAGTGGACAAGAGAGATGTAAACCCTAGATTTTCTTGTATAAATAGATAAATTGTATGCCATTGAATGGCAGTAGGAAATTAGAATAGAATTAGTTTAAGTTTAACTTTTATGTAGCTCTTAATCTCATTTGTACTCTTTTAAAAATTCAATAAAAAGTAAAAACTTTGTTTATGTATCTGCTTATTTTTAACTGCTTATCTATTTTATAACTGCTTATTTTAGATTTCTATGAGTTAAAAGTTTGCTAGGTCTCACTACTTTATGATGTTGTAAGCAAAAGTTGTGTTTTAAACTTCCTTCTTACTTCAAAAATTCATACAGATATGAATTTAAGGGGTGTTTGGGTGAAGGAGCTTTGCATAGTTTTGGTCAAATATAGTTTAAGAAATAGCTTTAAATAGTCTTGTTTGATTGCACTAAGTTGTTTTGAGACAAAATTCTGCACTTCCATGACGATTTTCAAAATCTGAGCTTGCTTAAAAAAGGTTTCCTTTCAAAACTGTTTTAATTAAGTATGCAACTTAGATTCCTATCTTAGCATTTGAAGTGGTTTTCTTAGTTCTAAACTAGCTCATTTTAGGATATCATAGCAGTTCCAAGTCTAGGAGTTGGCTGTCCAAGTGAATCTCTCATTTGTACCCACTTTGCATACCAACTGCACCTCTTAACTGTCCATACAGCTTCACTCCCTTTTCTTTTGAATGCATAATTAGACTAGCTTAAATAGGATTTAGTGACCAAATTTTACTTCAGCAGTAGCTTGAAGGGTATACTAGATTAGTTTAAGCTTATTTTGGAATTAGCACTTAATTGTGATGTGATTGGTTGGCTGCAAAGCTAAGTCTCACAGAAAAGTTGCCAAAGTCAATTTTGTTTTTTTCATTTTCATTCCACAAGTTCACATGCATTTTTTTTAGTTTCAAACTCAGTAAAGTAGAGATAGGATTGGGTTTATGCTTTCATTGTTAGTTTATAGACAAACTTCATTAGTTACTGTCTTTCCTAGGTTTATTGTAGTTTGCTGATGGCTTCAACTCAAGCCTGCACAACCACCTAGCAGCCTTGCACATCTGCAGGCCTATATATTTTGTTGAACAGTCCCTTAGCAGCCACTATTAAGCCCTTATTAATTGTTGTTTATGCTTCATTTAGGCTCAATTCAGGATAAATAGGTTGCCTAGCACTTGGTCCTTGACTTTCTTAGTCAATGTAACCACCCCTTTACCCACTTACACCCCTGCTGCATCAGTTATGTAGCAGTCCCCCCCGAACTTTTTCATTTCCAAGTTTATATAGGTTAGGATTAGAATTAAGTTCTTATTGCAAATTTACAAGCTTTCATTAGTACTAGGTTTATGATTCTGAGTTAGTATGCACTTCCAAACTTAATTAAGTAGTGAATTCATGCCTGCTATCTCACCCACCTCAGCAGGTCTGAATCTTTTTGCTTGTCCCTTAGCAGCCCCCATTGTGGGATTTTTAATTTGTTCATTTTTTGTTGTTTTACTCTAGAAATCGGTTTACAAATAGTCTGAGAGCTTGTCTACATGCCATTGTTTTTAGTTTATTTTTTTACATTTTTTATCTTAGCTTATTTGATCCTTGAAAAAGCCCTTTTGGCCTGAGTCTGCTGAAGAATCAGTACACATTGCTTATTGAACTTCCTTGTTTTTGCTTGATCAGTGCTTGTTGGAATATGGTAATTGGTTGTTCTTTTATCATTTTTGCTTGTGCTCTTGAATTTTTGGTCTAGCTTTGGGTTACTGGCTTGTCATGGCAAATTGCTTATTGCATTAGGCTAACTTAAAACACTCTTAGCCCATTAATGGTCATTTATGCTTGCATAAGCTTGAGCCTTGTTTAAATTTTAGTGTACTTTAGTTCATTTGAGGTTATTTAAGCTATTTTACCCTAGTCTCTTGGTTTGGAGCTTATTGGATTAGCTTTTGAATTGTAACTGATTTGGCTATTTGGTTTTGTGCATCTGTCTGTCCCAAGCTTACTTCACAAGCTATCCCAGAGTTCATCTGTGGTGATAAGCTCAGGCTTTTGGACCTTTTGGAAACTCCAGTACCCCATCTTTCTAGTTCCTAGCTTACTTTTTGATTTTGAGCTTATCCATTAAGCTGAATCAAGGCCTACAACATGGCTCTTGGCCTGTAGTTCTGAATGGATTTTGAATTTGCTTATTCTGCCATATTGGCTTATTCAGTTAAATGTGCTTGATGATTTAACTCCATTTCAGTCCCTTTAAGTTGGTTCCACCTCATTTTCTAGCTTTTGATCACTGGATGGCTTGTTTGAGCTTAAAGATCTCATTTAAGCTTGATAAGCTAAACTGTTGAGTCTTTAAGCTTGTGAACAGCTTATTTCTGAGTTCTAAAGTAAGTGCCTTCACAAAAGTTCATTATTTCCAGTAGATAAATAGATTTGCAAAGGAAAAATTTGAAAAAGACAAAAAAAAAAAAAATAGAAGTGATAGCTTCTATTTAAGCCACTTTGGCTTATTTTCTGCTTATTTATAAGCAAAATCTATTTTTAAATTTTTCTTAGGCTCCTGTAATCATATTAGATTTTTAGTAATTTTTTCAGAATTTTCCTTAATCATTTAGTATTTTTTATAATTTAGTTTAATTTAAATTAATTAAATAATTAGTTTTTAATTATTAATAATTAATTAGAAAGTAAGAAAAATAGTTTTTCTGTTTCAAAATTAGTTTTATATTATTTTAGATTTTTCTAAATTTAATTTTCATTTTTCTAGTTAATTTTCATAATTAATTGTAATTTAGGATATTTTAAATAATTAAAAGTAATTAGGAAATTAGTAATTAATTAATAATAATTAATTAAATACTGTAAAAATTATTTTTCTTTTTCTAAAAATTTCCTTTTATCATTAGGATTGTAAAAATGTAATTTTCATATTCGTAAGTATTTTATTTCACAAAAACTCGCGTTTTATTTCGTACGTCTATGTAATTTTAAATCAAATGTACGCGTTTTAGGATTAACTTACGTTTTAGTGTATCTGACCATCAGTAAATGTTAATATAGTGTTTCTAAGTTATTTTCCTTCCTCATCTCGTAGCGTAATCATTCACAACCCCTTTCTGTCCAAATTCACCCGATCACAAACCCGTTTTGATTACAATTCACACCTCGTCGGGACATAACGACCCGGGGAAACCCCTATACTTCCGCGGAGATTGATTCTAGGCTGTTTGACCTTGTTGACCATCACCTGGTCAGTTTAGGTTGACCGTTTGGAGCCAATCACAAGTATGTGAAATCTTTGACGTGTGGGGCATCGACTTTATGGGGCCATTTCCGTCATCTTATGCAAATAAGTACATACTCGTGGCTGTTGACTATTTGTCAAAATGGGTTGAAGCGAAAGCTTTACCCACAAATGATGCCCGAGTTGTTGTAAAATTCTTGAAATCTCTTTTAGCTCGATTTGGAACTCCACGTGCTATAATTAGTGATCGTGGTACGCATTTCTGCAATGATAAATTTGATAAAGTCATGCAAAAGTATAGTGTAAGTCACCGTGTTTCTACTGCGTACCACCCTCAAACAAGTGGACAAGTTGAAGTTTCCAATCGGGGCATTAAAAGAATTTTAGAAAGAACCGTAGGTGAAAATCGTGCATCATGGTCGGATAAATTAGATGATACACTTTGGGCTTTCCGTACGGCTTACAAAACACCAATTGGGTATACACCTTACAAACTTGTGTACTGGAAAGCGTGCCATCTTCCGATCGAGCTTGAGCATAAAGCCTATTGGGCCCTCAAGCATGCAAATTTTGATCTCAAAACTGCGCGTGATCATAGAAAAGTTCAATTGAATGAGTTAAATGAACTTCGTGATCAAGCTTACGAGAACTCTTTGATCTACAAGGAAAAGACAAAGAAGATTCATGACTCAAAAATCAAGAACCGCGTTTTTAACGTTGGAGATCGAGTCCTTCTTTTCAACTCTAGACTTAAGATCTTCTCGGGAAAGCTCAAAACCCGTTGGACTAATCCATTCACTATCGCTAAGGTTTATCCTTATGGCACCGTCGAGTTATCTCAAAATGACGGTCCGAATTTCAAAGTGAATGGACATCGATTGAAGCATTACTTTGGAGAGGACATACCATCCATGGTTGTCCCGGATCTCCAAACTTTCCCCAAGGACAATTGAATTCGGGGATCGAGTCAAGCTAGCGACTCGATAAACAAAAACAATAGCAACAACATGGATTTTCACCCATGTCTCTGACTTCTTTCTACTTTCTAACACCCTAGTGTGGGGGAGTGGCCGTCCCCTGCAGCTATTTGAAATGTATATATCTTTGAAAAAAAAACGTGTGATTGTATGTACATATAAATAAAGTGAAAAATTACAAAACGATATTTCCACAGTTAGCTTATAATATTATCTTTTTACGTTCAAAGAGTCGGCATAATAGCCGGGACTTTGAATATTGAGGACAATATTCAATTCTAAGTGTGGGGGGGGGGGGGGGGGATTCTAGCGAATTTTATCACATTATATCCTCTAGAACCCCCGTTTTTGGCCCAAAATTTTCAATTTTTTTTTCACTTTATTTCAAAATTTTTGTGGTTATCAGTCCGCCATGTCTAATCGACAAAAGGATTGGCTAATCCAGGAGCAAACGGCTCTTGGTAAAGATATCTCAAATCTGTTGATTGCTTGCAATTTGCCCAAAATTGTATGGTAAATCAACTTGCCATATCCAAAAAAGTGAATGAGTTGGCTAGCCCGCAAGATTATGGCTTGTGGTAAAGGCAGTGGAAAAACCATAATTGGTAATCAGCTCACCAAGATGTTGACTATTCCATCAAGAGTTGGCTAGTCCAGAAGCAAACGGCTTTTGGTAAAGACTAATCAAATCCGTTGACAGCTGGTGGTTTGCTCAAAATCACATGGTTATCAGGTGGACTATAGTTCTTACTTGAATCGATACATCTGGCTACTCCAGAAGTGATGGCTTTTGGTAAAGAGTTTAAAATCCATTAAGTTTTCAAAACAGTTATTGCTAGGGACTAGCAATATTTTAGTGTGGGGGATTGATGAGTGCTTAAACACTCATCATTTTTGTTCAAATCTGAGCTACAAAACATTTAAAAACACTCAGAAACGCATCGAGATACATAAAATATCCCAAAAATTGTGTTTTATATATTTCATATGCAAAAAGATTGAAAACGGGGCAAAAACGGTAATTTTCGAATGAGTTTCAATGACGTTTTCATGTGTTTCTAGGCTAAGACGAAGTCAAAAATATTTTCTGAGTACACCATTGGAAAGAGCACGAAAAAACGAGTCTATCGGTATATTATATGACAAAAGATGGTGTTATAAAAGACTAAATGGAGCTCGAACGAAGATTATTATTAAGAAAAATTCGGATCTGAGAAGAAAGGGTTAAAAAGAAATGAATGCAAGATACAACACAATCCCCTCCCTAGCTCAGTTGGGAGGGGCGTTGGTATGGTTCCAAGAGGTTGGGGGTTCGATTCCCTCTCCCTCCCCTCCTTTTTAATTTATCACAGCAGCAGCAGCAGACTGGGCCTTTGTTACTCACAAGCTCCAGGCCCACGAAATCCAATGCAGCAATGAAGCCCAAGTCGCACAGCCCAATGATGAAATTTCAATCCCCAGTAAATGCAGTATTATTTCCAACACTTGGGCACCAAGTTTGGCAAAGGACTAAAGTTGGCAAAGTCTAGATAATTTAGGGCTTTTATAAAATTCTAATAGGGGTCCAATGTGTAACTTATGGGATTATAAAAACCTACCTCCCACACCTCGTTTAGAACATCTTTTATCTTCATTTTTTTTAGTTTTCTCTAGTTTATGTTTAAGTTTTTATTTTAAATTGTAATCTTTGAATTATTGTTTTAAGTTTTATAAAAGTATTGTCTTATTTAAATTTTATTTACTTGCAATCTCACTTTCTTTCATCTAATTCTCCTTTATTTCTTCATTTAATCTTCAAAGTTTACAAAATATTTATAAAAAGAAATGTGAAATAAAGAGTTTTTATGATGGTGTAGTGTAAAATATTGTTTTACATATGGTCACACACACTCTTATTCACCTCTTTCTTCCTATAAAGTTTTGAGTTGTTTTTTTGTTACTAGTAGAAAATATATATGTATATATATATATATATATATATATATATATATATATATATATATATATATATATATATATATATATATATATATATATATATATATATGTGTGTGTGTGTGTGTGTGTGTGTGTGTTGTTTTAGTTATTTAAATTTTCATCTTGCTTGTTTTAAAATCTTTATATTTTTAAATCTTTGACCTTAATACCCGAATTAGTTTACTTTTTGTAAACATATCTCCTTGAGAAAGTTTGGTGACTAAGACTTGTTCTATTACAATTAGTTTGTCTTTTTATTTTTCATTACTTTTGTTTAGTAATTATTCTAGTTTTAATCCTAGTCCGATCCATTCTAGCTTTAATCCTAGTCCGATCTACTCTAGTTTAAATACTGGTCCGATCTATTCTAGTGTTAATGCTAGTCCGATCTATTCTAGTTTTAATACTAGTCCTAATATTTTAGCTTTATATATTATTGTTTATTTATTGTCATTTTTAGCGTAATAATTATTATACTAACTTTAACGAAGCACCTATTTTTCTTTGTTTTCTTATATTTTGCAGCCTAAGGTGTGGAGCTTAAGGGTCTTATAAGCTTGTTTTTTTGTTTTGTTAGCTTAAAGTTACTGTGATATTTACTAGTTTCGTTAATATCACTATAGTGTAAACATTGAACCTATTGATTTTAATAATCAATATTTAGTTGTAGTATTGTCTAAAAAGTTTTAGAATTACTTAAGTAGTTTTAGTATTTATTAAAAATTGAATTCGCGTAAAACAAGTCTTTAAATCATAGTAATTAGAATTTTAACCTTATAATTAATTTTTCTTAAAAACCTTCTTTTGCCATTTAGTACGTAGGAAAATATTTTTATAGATCCACTTGTGTTTAGTATTCACTTTCTCTTCCGCGCATTTATACATTTTTTTATTAAATCGCTTGTTTTTTTTTTTTTTTAGTTTCTTATACATTTTTTAGTTTCTTATACATTTTTTTAGTTTCTTATACGTTTTTTAGTTTCTTAGTTTGTTGCTTTACGTTTCTGATTCACAAATCAATTCTCATACCCAATCCTTACAAGCACTTTAATCTCAGACCTTAAATGACATTATCCATTCACACCTCGTTGGGAAACGACCCGGGTGATCACTTGCCCGGTATCACATATATATATAGTATTCACAGGTTTTGCACGTCGGTCTTTTCACAAAGGTTGACTAGTCAAAGTTCCTCATGCATACTTTGTATATATTTATTTGATACCTGTTTTACAGACGTATCAATTTTGGCGCCGCTGCCGGGGAGGTTGTGTTGCGACAATATCGTTAAGGTTTTAACGATTAGTGACTTGTAGATCCTTCGTCAAGAAGTTATCACTTTCATAAAATATGAAACACAAAAATATTTTCCTTTTTCTTTGTATATATATATGTAAAATACCCAAAAACATTTTTTTCGTTTCCTTGATAATAAATACATAAAATATCACCGCCTCAAACCAAGGCAGAACACCTACCAACTGGGGGTGTGAACATAATAAGTTCCCAAACCAAAGATTAAAACTTACCATTGTATCCTTGTGAGTGGTGTACCTTTTTTAAAGAAGCCATTCATTTGCGATTATTGGTTTAAGTTCAACTTGTCTTTTTGAGTTGGTCTGTTTTAATTGAGTTGTTCTCGTTCGTGTACGTCTAAACCCTTTACTTGAACTCGTAAAAATTCCTCGAAGACGTACCCGAAGATTATCAGAAATAGTCGGGTCTGAGATCCGTGCTGTTTCCACTCCAGCTGTCACCATGGCGGAAGACCGCCCTATGTGTGAGCTTCTCCCGACCCCCATTGAGGGTTATGGAGATGCTATTGTAGTTCCAGCCATCGTGGCTGATAATTTTGAGCTCAAAACCGGGTTACTCAATCTTGTAACCTCAAGTCAGTTCTACGGTTTTGAGAGGGATGACCCTCATGCTCACATTCAATGGTTCAACAAAATAACGTCAACCATCAAGTACAAGAATGTCCCATCTGAAGCAATCAAGCTTCTTCTCTTCCCATTCTCCCTCGAGGGACAAGCCCGGATTTGGCTTGAAAAACAACCCCCTCGCTCAATTGAGACATGGGAGGATTTGGTAAAAAAGTTTGTGAATGATTTCTTCCCACCTTCTAAGACCACGAGTCTTAAAAACGAAATCACCAAATTCACTCAAAAATATGATGAATCATTTGGTGAAGCGTGGGATCATTTCAAAGAATTACTTCGTAAGTGTCCTCATCATGGTTTCTCCGAGTTGATGCAACTCGATACTTTCTATAATGGTGTGAGCCAAGCTGATCAGGATTCTCTCAATGCCTCCGCGGGAGGTAATTTTCTGAGTAGAACCACCAAAGAAGCTTTAGCAATCATCGAGAACAAGTCTAAAGTCCGCTCTACACGAAGCAAACCGGTTTTTTCCCAAGTGAGTGCTGGTCCTTCTACTTCATCTTCCATGAGTCAATCTAGCACCGATGCTAAGATTGACAAGCTTACTGAAGCTGTTCAAGCTTTGGTTCTCTCCAAACAAAAGAAAGTCTCTTTTCCACAACATCCTCCACCTACTGAGGTTAAAAAAGTGGAAGTCTGTGTAACTTGTGGTGGGCCGCATGCTTACTACAATTGCACATCTACTGATGGTTCTCCATATGAAGCTCATGTTATAGCCGGGTCCTCCAACCCAGGAGGTAACCAATACCATCTTCAAATGGACCCGAGCTATCGTCCTAACCACTACCCTGGGCCGCCTGGTTTTAATCAGAATCAAAATATTCAAAACCGTAACCAAAACCAAAATCGAATGAACCAAGGTTATCAAAACCAAGGGAATTTCAATCAAGGTCAAGGTTTCCAAAATCAAAATCAAAATTTTCAAAATCAAGGAAACTTTAACCGAAACCAAGGCCAAGGTAATTTCTACCAAGGGTATTTTCATGGAAACAACAGCCAAAATCAAGGAAATTTCCAAAATGAAATTCCCAACCAAAACAATCGTGCTCAAAATTTTAATAATCAACCTCAAGCCATTGTTCCAACTGGGCCTTCATCTGACGAGTTGTTAAAGCAATTCATGAAATCCCAAGAAGGGATGAACAAGTTGTTGGTTAGCCAAATTTCTGAAATCAAGAAGTCTTTAAATGATCGACCCTCGGGCTCAGGAACACTTCCGAGCAACACGATCGCTAACCCAAGGGGCGAGGCGAAGGCGATCACAACTAGAAGTGGTTTTTCATATAATGAACCCGCGATTCCTACTACCTCTTCTCCAAAGGTAGTGGAACGTGAACCTGAGGTGACAACGGACAAGGTGTAATCTCCTAGCTCACGAAGTACCGCACACGTCCAACCTCAGGTTATTCCAGAAACCAGATGCAAACCTGGAGTTGTCTTTGAACCACCTGAAACTCCAGTGGACAACCCTAAATCCAAAACTTCTATTCCTTACCCATCACGTCTCAATGAACAAATGCTCCACGAAAAAGCTAGTCACTAAATGGATAAATTTTTCCAAATCTTTCAAGATTTGCTTTTGAAATAATATAAACCATCACACTAGTTACCAGTCCCCAGAACCCTTAGCTGATTCAAATCCTGATTCAAAAAGTAACATTTACTCTCATCAAAAGCAACCAGAACTTTGTTATCTTTAGCAAGTTTATGAACAGAGATCAAAGTAATGCAGTATTCAGGAATGACCAACACATCAAAAAGAGTTAGAGAATTGGATAATTTGAGATTTCCAATCTTTGAAATAAAGGCTTCAGTCCCATTGGGATGTCCCACCTTTATTTTAAGATGGGAAATGTCAATGACATTAACCAATTCTTTATCTAAGTATGTCATATGTTGGTTGGCACCAGAATCAACTACTTTACTATTAAAAATCATTTTAGAATGAGCATTATTGTTGGAACAAAAGAACTTGTTAAAGTTTTGATTGAAAACTTTACTATGATTAAACACAGTACCTGCCATATTGGCCTGCACATTATTTCCAGTGATGGAGTTTTCTTTGATGAGAGAAATGAGAGTAGAAAGTTGCTCATCTATAAAGCCAGAGGAAGAATTTTGTTGTTCTGAGGATGAACCAGAACCAGAAGCAACAGAGTTATTGTTAGAATTTTTTTTTGTTGTTCTGAGATCTGAAATTGTTACTGTGACAACTGGCAAATTAGGGAGCCATTTTAAAACCCGCATTACTTTAAAAATTATAAAATTTGGAATTTTTGAAAGTTTATTGTGACGAGATATTTTACAAACGTTGGAACGTGATTTTTAATCGTACGATATTTATAAGATTTGGTTATTTATTTATGGTTTGATTTGATTCGGTCGTGATGATTTATTGTGAGATCGTTATTTTTGGCACTACATTGACTCCGGCACTAGGTTAACCTAACAATTTTAATTATATTTTATTATTGGATCGGATTTTATTATCTTTGGAACGAGTTCGGTTTGAAAGTCATTTGGTTATTTAAGGTTTCGGGTTTGGTCCGTGTATTGACACCGGGCTACTTAAACCCTTACACCTCTTACCACTATTATTATTATTATTATCAAAGTTTATTTTTTTTATAATAATAAGAGTAAAATGCATAAAATCGTCCTTGTGTCTTGCCTGCTCCCACACAACCATACCATCACCAACACCATCTTCATTCTCTCTCTCTCTCTCTCTCTCTCTCTCTCTCTCTCTCTCTCTCTCTCTCTCTCTAATAAAACCCTAGCCACCATCCACCTTTTCCGGCCACTATCACCACACCGCCACCTCCACGACCAAACTACCACCACCATCTTAACCATCTCGTCGAGATCTATCTTTTGGTATAACCCACGCGCCATATAAACACCCCTAACACCACGAACTCACCACCACCGCCACATAAACACCACCTTTTCATCTCTTTCTTGTTGGGTTTTTGAAGAAACTTTGTTTTGAAGTCTTTTTGAAGGTGAGTGACACGAGTTTCAACTCGTTGTCTCGATTTGGTACTCAAATTCGTGGGTACACTAGCTTTTCTTGAAAGGGTTTTGTAAAATGATGATGGGAAATGATGTTTTGACCATAAAGGTCTGTTTGGTATCTCGGGTTTGGGTGGGATACGAGTTTGGTACTCGATGTGTGACCTTTAGGTCACGTTTGGTTTTGTTGTGGCTCGAATGGAGCTCGACCGAGACAATAAGTCTCGATGTGACCCTCTTTGACTCGTTTGGGAGTCTCGAATATTTTTGTTTGTCCGATTATACATGATTCTTGGTGTTTAAGTTATTGGTAATTGATGTTTTGGTTGAGCCGTGATTATTTTTGACTTGTGGTTTGTTGTCGTGGTTATTGGCCGACGACCCCCTTGGGTCCGTTTGGTTCTCTTTGGCTCGAGGAGCAATGCCGAGACTTAAGGTCTCGGGTGAGACCATATTATGAGTCTTGTGGTCTCATGGTTGACCCGGGTTTGACTTGGTAAATCGACCCGAATGTATGGCATATATGGTTGTGGTTTATATTGTGTTGTTATTATTATTGTTGTGGCATAATTGGACCGGAGCTTTTGGACTTGGGATTACTTGTGTTTTGATATGGAGATGTGTTGTCGAATGTGGTATTGGGGACCGATTGTGAGACGGTCGATTAGATGACGGAGATAGGTTAGTTGGGTGCCGTAGTCGGACCCTCATGTTGTAGCACGTGGATATGGGATTGTTTGGACGGAGTTGATTTATTATTGTGACTTGGTTATTATTATTATTTGTGGACTTGGACTATGAGCCGAGAGTGATGACTCGGACATGTGACCAAATTCTTATGACTCGATAAATATTTAAAATCAAACGTTAAAAATAATACTCGTAATAATATTATTAGTAATATAATCGTTTATATAAGTATATAGACGTGATAAACGTATATATATTATTATAAATGCGTATATTAATAATAAAACGATCACGAGTGAACGTTATAATAATATAACGATAAATATTGTACCATATGAATAGTGCAATAAATGTCGGGTATTATTATAAATAAATAACTATAAATAATGTCGTGAACTAATACGTCGGGTGGGTAATAAATAAAAACATGATAGACTTTTATAATTTTGGAAAACTTATCGAGTTATACGAGTTGTGGTTACTTAAGTCCAAGTGGGCTTTATTATGTGACTTTTATGTTGTCACGGATATATGACGATTAATATATCCATTTTCTATACTATGTAACTTATTTAATCGACGGGTTAAATCGAGTTTATTTAGCTATATAAAATGAGTATATTAATGGGCATCGTATCCTACGACGCCCATAGGTTGTGGTACGTGTATTAGGATAATAAATTACTATATATCTCGTGGAATTGGCTAAATTGACGAATTTGGCAAATTGGACGATATATATAGGGAATTTATTAGACTACGATATATACCATATAGTATTCTTTGTGCAATGTGATTTAGGTTGGGTATAATCTTGGAGCGATGTATTACGTAAATAAATATGGGGGATTACCAAATCGACGGATTTGATAAGCTTCGATGATTTATTTAAATAATATATCGGGCTAATATTAGACCTATAGATATGTTTATTATTTCGTTCGTTGTGGCTTCTTGGTTTGAGTTGTGTCGACCCACCACCCATATGGATACCAAACGTCGAATTTCAAATTAATATGAAGATAATTCGAGAAATGGATATTTTTGGAAAGTAAAAATGGAATACGTTCGGGAATGGGAATATTTGATTTTTGAGGAAATGATTTCTGAACGAGCTTGATATTGTTAGGAAGTGCCGAGTCTGTAGTTGCCGTTACATGAGTTACTTGAGTTGCTTACGTCTTTCATATATCGGTTTCTTTTGAGGAATTGCTGGACTTGAGGTGAGTCATAGCCCCACTTTTACTCTTGAACTTTGTTTTCAATACTTGGGGTGAGAAACGTGCAAATGTTTTACGTGGACTATTATCGCCTTTGTTTATTTAAAACTTTCTATGCTTATAGAACTAGGTAGGATAGAGCGAGGCCTAGTCCCGAACTATGTAAGCTATTGATTTGGTTATAGAGTGAGGCCTAGTCCCGAACTAGGTAAGCTATTGATTTGGTTATAGAGCGAGGCCTAGTCCCGAACTAGGTAAGCTATTGATTTGGTGGTTGAGCGAGGCCTAGACATGAGCTAGGTAAGCTATTGATTGGTTGTTGAGCGAGGCCTAGTCCCAAACTAGGTAAGCTATTGGATTGATTTTAGAGCGAGGCCTAGACTTGAGCTAGGTAAGCTATTGATTGGATTGATTTGAGCTATAGCGTGCACCTATAGGGTTGATTTGATTTGATTTGGTTGGATTATATTGGATGGATTATTTTGGTTGGATGATTGAGGCCTAGTCTAGCTAGCAAGCGTTTTGCGTATATGTCCACTATATTGAATTATGAATTTAAACCTATGATCTCACCAGCGAAAGCTGACTTTTAGCACGTTTTCTCAGGTAATTAAGTGATGTCCTTGGATGCTTGGATTGGAGGCTTGGCTTTGGCACCCGGTTATGGATCTATTTTCTAAAACTCTGATAAATAATTGTGGACCTATATTTATTTCTTTTGGGCCTGACTTTGGATGATTTTGGGATAAATGTAAACTTTAAAACCCCGCGTGGTTGTATTTTTATTATGTTTACTTTATCCCGTTCTTTCATGACTTTGAATGGATACCAATCCCCGTAGCACCCCGAAAGCTTGTTGAGTCTTCCGCTGTACCAAATTTTGGGGGTGTTACAGATTGGTACCAGAGCCAGGTTATAGAGAACTAGGTAAATAGACACCTAAACTATAACCGATTTTTATAGAAAACGATCCTCGACCATTGCCCGCCAGCCCGCCAAGCCGAAGCATCATTGTTTATTATTGAGGTATTATGTGATTATTGAGACGATTATTAGATTTGGGATTTCTTGAGATGATTTGAGGATTTGAGGTTTATTGATTTAGCGATATGATGGCGTTTTGAGGAATTATATGCGTTTTGAGGAATTATATGCGTTTGAGGAATGATATGGCTAAATTGTTTTACGAATGATTTTAGTAATGCGGTATTTTAAATCTTTCTTGATATATATGATTGGGAATTATATGATGATTTTGATATGGTATTTTGAATTCGCGGTTTAGATTTTTGAAACACTTACACCTACCCTACGCCGTTGTCACAAATCATAGCCTCCTTTGCACGTGTTGTTATTAAGAATTGTTATTGCTAGTACGCGTCGCCCCTCGTAAATCACTATGGCCCTGATGACCCATACGTGTTGGTCATGCGTTCGGCCACTACTTTATCGTCTCATTGTCGCCTAAGTCACCGATTTTATCGCCTCGTGGTTCACCTGCTATGAGATGACGATTGATGGAGTACCCCTCCGACGAGGAGTACGAGGGCGAGCAGAATGATGACCCTCAAGATGAGGAAGAGAATGATGACCCTCAGGATGAGGAAGAGAATGATGACCCTCAGGATGAGGAAGAGGATGATCCTCAGGAGGAGGAGATGCCTGATGATGATTGGTCGATATCACATTCAGCTCATTCTGCGAAGCCCGATTCCCCGATACATCCGTTAGAGCCGGTTTCACCTGATCATCCATTTTTGTTTGAGTTGCCACCTGGTAGTCCCGTTGAGTTGGATGCACCTTCTGAGGTTTCTTCTGAGCATGCAGATTTGGGTGAATTTGGTAGGATGTGGACTAGGATTACTGCACAGGGCGAGTGGATCTCGCGGATGTCTGACCGACTTGAGATGATTATTGCTGAGTTTATTGCTGAGGTTATTGTTGAGATAAGAGTTGATTTGACTAATATCGTGGGAAGGACGACCGCGATTAGGAGAGGTATGATTGAGATACATGAGCAGATAGAGAGTCTGCAAAGAGGTTTCCTCACGGCTCGCGAGGCAGATCGCAAGGTGTGGCAGAGGAACACAGAGATAGAGAAGGAGGTTGCGGACCTCAAGAGGGATAGAGATACACATAGTGTTGAGCAGGGATTGTTATTGAGGAATTTGGATGGTTCTGGATCGGAGTTCAGGAGTCTACACCAGCATCATGGCTAGATCGATTTGGATTTGTGTTGTTGTTATGTTGCTTCCTAAGCCAGGGAGTACTTGGTTAGGAGAGCTGGTTATTCTATCTCTTAAGTCATGTTATTCGGATTGTATGTTCGTCTCGTATGGAACGTTTAGTATTTATTATGTCTTTTGGTATTTTGGGACGAAGTGTTGATCGCTACTTGTATGGACGATGGTGATCTTGTACGATATTCTACGGTTTTTGGCGTACATGGAGAATTGTGTTTCTATTTGCGTCGTTGATATTGTGTTGATGTTATATTAATGGCTGTACGATGAAACCCTGTTAGAGCTACCAGAACTGGTCCTGCAACGTCGAGGACGCCGTCCTACTCGAAATGTTGAAACCCCTACTCCTGATAACCTGGACACTACTAACCGCAACAACAGGAATCAAAATGTTGATGTTCAGGGAGACAATGATCATGTTCCACTTAACGAACCTACTGTGGATCAAGCAATGATCAATCAACTTGTGGAGCAACGAGTTGCTGAGTTACTAGCTGAGTCAAATCATTCCAACAATTCTGCTAGAACATTTCCACCTGTTCGTGCTAATGAATGTAACTACAAGGAATTTAAAATTTGTGGACCCGTTGAGTTTGGTGGAACTGAAGGAGTGGTCTACTTGGTCAGGTGGATAGAGAAGACTGAGTCAGTGTTTAATGTCAGTGGTTGTGCGAAGAATACAAAGGTAAAGTTTGCTTCTTTTACTTTCAAGGATGAAGCTTTAACTTGGTGGAACAATTACCGTAACTCGGTTGGGAGTGATGTGGCTTATGCTATGACTTGGGAGCAATTTAAGTCTTTGCTGATTCAGACTTACTGCCCAAGGAATGAGATTAAGAAGCTGGAGATTGAGTTCTGGAACCATAAGGTGAAAGGTACTGATATGGCAACTTACAACCGCCGTTATCGAGAGTTAGCCTTACTTTGCCCCGATATGGTTAGGACTGAGACTCAAAGGATTGAGAGGTATACCGATGGATTGCCGGTAGCTACAAGGAATGATGTGATTTCTGCTAAGCCTGCAAACATTCATGAGGCTATCACTATTGCTCAACAATTGATGGACTCGTTGGTATTGGAAGAAGCTGAGAAAGACAAGAATGGAAAGAGGAAGAGGGATAATCACTCTAAGGGTAATAATCATCGAAACAAGGGACAAACAACTACTAGAGCTTATGCTATGGGAGATGGAGATAAGAAGAACTACAATGGAGATGCACCCAAGTGTAGCCGATGTTATGGGAATCATTCTGGATGATGTACTGTGGTGTGCAAGAATTGCTCTAAGATGGGACACATAGCTAAGGACTGTAGAGCTCGACCACTTGCTATGGTTCAAGCTACTCCTGAAACTATGAGTAAGGCAAATGTTACTTGTTATGGATGTGGAAAGAAGGGACATTATAAGAATGAGTGTAGGGAATCGTGGAACCGAGGAAGTCAAGGCTCGGGTGGTAATGGGTACAATCATGGAAACCGTGGAGCTGGAGGAAACCGTGGACGACAAGATAATGGGGATCAACGTGTGGAAGCTGCAACTGCTCATGGGAGAGTGTATGCACTTGGGAACGAGAGAGGAGAAGATCCGAACGTCGTTACTAGTACGTTCCTTCTCAATAATCGTTATGCTTCCATACTGTTTGATACTGGTGCCGATAAGAGTTTTGTGTCCACTAAGTTTGCACCCTTACTAGAGAAACCCCCGATGGCCTTAGGAATTGGTTATGATGTAGAGTTAGCTAATGGGAACATAGGGAGGATTAGGACTATCATTCGCGGTTGTACGTTAAACTTTCTGAATCGTCCTTTCAACATAGATCTTCTACCCGTCACGTTAGGAAGTTTTGATGTCATTATTGGTATGGATTGGTTGTCGAAGTATCGTGCTCATATACTTTGCGATGAGAAGATCGTGCGTGTGCCTTACGGCAAGAAGATTCTGAACATACTAGGAGATAGAAAGGATTTGAGAGGCCCATCTAGATTAGCGGTCATATCTTGCACTACATTGCCGAAGCTAATGGAAAAAGGATGTTGCCTTTTTCTTAGCTCAAATTTCTGAGAAAGGAGGGAAGGAGAAGAAGGAAAGATGCATTGGAGATATGCCTATAGTTCGTAATTTTTCGGATGTGTTTCCCGATGAATTACCGGGAATTCCGCCTACTAGACAAGTAGAGTGTCAGATTGAGTTGATACCTGGTGCTGCACCTGTAGCACGAGCACCTTATCGTCTTGCACCTACTGAACTGGAAGAGTTGTCGAAACAATTAGCGGAGTTAGCCGCAAAAGGATTTATAAGACCAAGTTCTTTGCCTTGGGGAGCCCCGGTCTTATTTGTGAAGAAGAAGAATGGATCGTTTCGTATGTGTATTGATTATCGAGAGTTGAACAAGTTCACGGTGAAGAATAGATACCCGTTACCGAGGATAGACAATTTGTTCGATCAGCTTCAAGGATCGAGTGTATATTCGAAAATCGATTTGAGATCGGGATATCATCAGCTTCGAGTTCGCGAGGAAGATATTTCGTAAACGGCTTTCAGAACCCGTTACGGGCATTACGAGTTTCAGGTGATGCCGTTTGGGTTGACTAACGCACCGGCGGTATTCATGGACCTCATGAATCGGGTGGGTAAGCCTTACTTGGATAAGTTCGTGATTGTGTTCATCGATGACATTCTAATTTATTTGAAGAGTGAGAAAGAGCATGAGGAGCACCTAAGGCTTAT
Source organism: Artemisia argyi (assembly GCA_030686995.1). NCBI lineage: Eukaryota > Viridiplantae > Streptophyta > Magnoliopsida > Asterales > Asteraceae > Artemisia > Artemisia argyi. The sequence continues at coordinate 158,055,230 of CM060697.1, read as the reverse complement.
CTTAGAATTGCTCAGGAAGGAGAAACTGTATGCCAAGTCTTCTAAATGTGAATTTTGGATTCCAACGGTACAATTTTTGGGACATGTGATTGATAGGCAAGGAGTTCATGTAGATCCTGCTAAGATTGAAGTGATTAAAGATTGGGCTGCACCAACGACCCCAACAGAAGTTCGTCAATTTTTGGGATTAGCCAGTTATTACCGAAGATTCATTGAGGGATTTTCGAAGATAGCAAAACCGTTGACCAAATTGACTCAAAAGAGTGTTAAGTACGAATGGGGAGATAAGGAAGAGGAAGCATTTCAATTACTTAAGGAAATGTTGTGTAGTGCTCCTATCTTGGTGTTACCCGAAGGTAACGAGGATTTTGTCGTCTATTGTGACGCTTCACATAAAGGTTTAGGAGCTGTGTTAATGCAACGAGAGAAAGTGATAGCTTATGCTTCCCGACAGCTCAAGAAGCATGAGAAGAACTACACCACCCATGATTTGGAGTTAGGTGCTGTGGTTTTTGCTTTGAGGATATGGAGACATTACTTGTATGGAACCAAGTGTGTAGTGTTTACTGACCACAAAAGTCTGCAACACATTCTGAACCAAAAAGAGCTTAACATGAGGCAGCGACGTTGGATTGAGTTGCTAAGCGATTACGATTGTGAAATTCGTTACCATCCGGGTAAAGCAAACGGTGTTGCCGATGCTCTTAGTCGAAAGGAGAGAATTCCACCGTTATGAGTTAGGTCATTAGGAATGACTATCGTATCGCCATTACCATCTCAAATATTAGAAGCTCAAACGGAGGCGTTGAAAGCAGAGAATCGGTCTGCTGAGAATATATTTGGGATGGCAGAAAATGAGAAGGGATTTGTTAGACGTTCTGATGGAGTATTATGTTTTGGAGAGCGAAGTTGGGTACCATTGTATGGAGGAATTCGAGAGTTGATTATGCATGAGTCGCATAAGTCAAGATACTATATTCATCCTGGGTCTGACAAAATGTACCAGGATTTGAAAAAGTTATATTGGTGGCCTAATATGAAGGCAGATATAGCGCTGTATGTTAGTAAGTGCTTGACTTGCTCTAAGGTTAAAGCCGAACATCAAAGACCGTCAGGATTATTGACGCAGCCAGAACTTCCGGTTTGGAAATGGGAGCGGATTACGATGGACTTTATTACCAAATTACCAAAGACAGCTAGCGGTTGCGACGCTATATGGGTAATTGTGGATTGTTTGACTAAGTCTGCTCATTTCCTGGCTATTAGTGAAGATGATAGTGTGGATAAACTTGCGAGGTTGTATGTGAAGGAGATTGTTTCTCGTCATGGAGTTCCGATATCGATTATTTCGGATCGCAACAGCCGCTTCACGTCAGCATTGTGGCGATCACTTCAAACCGCTTTGGGGACGAGACTTGATATGAGTACTGCATATCACCCCCAAACCGATGGTCAAAGCGAGAGAACTATCCAGACTTTGGAGGATATGCTTCGTGCATGCATCATAGACTTTGGTAAAGGCTGGGAGAAATATCTACCCCTTGCGGAGTTCTCCTACAACAATAGCTACCACACAAGCCTTAAGGCTGCACCATTTGAAGCTTTGTATGGTCGTAAATGTCGTTCACCTATTGGTTGGGCTGAAGTTGGAGATAGCCAACTCACAGGCCCTGAGCTTATTTTGGAAACTACTGAGAAAGTAACGCAAATCCGAGATTGATTGCAAGCAGCTAGAGATCGGCAGAAAAGTTACGCCGATCAGAGACGTAAACCCCTAGAATTCCAGGTTGGAGACAAAGTGAAAGTCTCGCCTTGGAAGGGTGTGATACGTTTTGGAAACGTGGGAAACTTAATCCCCGCTACATTGGACCATTTCTTATTTTGGAAAGAATTGGGCCCGTGGCTTATCGGTTGGAATTACCACCGGAACTGAGTAAAGTTCATGATGTATTTCATGTTAGCAATTTGAAGAAGTGTCTTTCGGAGGAAACGCCGATTATACCGATTAAGGATATTCGTGTGGATGAAAGTTTGAATTTTGTGGAGGAACCGATTGAGATAATGGATAGAGAGAGCAAACTACTCAAGAGGAGTCGTATTCCGCTCATCAAAGTTCGTTGGAATTCGCGGCACGGACCGGAATTCACGTGGGAACGTGAGGATAAGTTTCGAAAGAGATATCCGAAGCTTTTTACTTCGTAGATGGTTTGTTCCGAGAGAAACCCGGGACGGGTTTCTTCTGAGGCTGGGAGGATGTGACAACTGGCAAATTAGGGAGCCATTTTAAAACCCGCATTACTTTAAAAATTATAAAATTTGGAATTTTTGAAAGTTTATTGTGACGAGATATTTTACAAACGTTGGAACGTGATTTTTAATCGTACGATATTTATAAGATTTGGTTATTTATTTATGGTTTGATTTGATTCGGTCGTGATGATTTATTGTGAGATCGTTATTTTTGGCACTACATTGACTCCGGCACTAGGTTAACCTAACAATTTTAATTATATTTTATTATTGGATCGGATTTTATTATCTTTGGAACGAGTTCGGTTTGAAAGTCATTTGGTTATTTAAGGTTTCGGGTTTGGTCCGTGTATTGACACCGGGCTACTTAAACCCTTACACCTCTTACCACTATTATTATTATTATTATCAAAGTTTATTTTTTTTATAATAATAAGAGTAAAATGCATAAAATCGTCCTTGTGTCTTGCCTGCTCCCACACAACCATACCATCACCTACACCATCTTCATTCTCTCTCTCTCTCTCTCTAATAAAACCCTAGCCACCATCCACCTTTTCCGGCCACTATCACCACACCGCCACCTCCACGACCAAACTACCACCACCATCTTAACCATCTCGTCGAGATCTATCTTTTGGTATAACCCACGCGCCATATAAACACCCCTAACACCACGAACTCACCATCACCGCCACATAAACACCACATTTTCATCTCTTTCTTGTTGGGTTTTTGAAGAAACTTAGTTTTGAAGTCTTTTTGAAGGTGAGTGACACGAGTTTCAACTCGTTGTCTCGATTTGGTACTCAAATTCGTGGGTACACTAGCTTTTCTTGAAAGGGTTTTGTAAAATGATGATGGGAAATGATGTTTTGACCATAAAGGTCCGTTTTGTATCTCGGGTTTGGGTGGGATACGAGTTTGGTACTCGATGTGTGACCTTTGGGTCGCGTTTGGTTTTATTGTGGCTCGAATGGAGCTCGACCGAGACAATAAGTCTCGATGTGACCCTCTTTGACTCGTTTGGGAGTCTCGAATATTTTTGTTTGTCCGATTATACATGATTCTTGGTGTTTAAGTTATTGGTAATTGATGTTTTGGTTGAGCCGTGATTATTTTTGACTTGTGGTTTGTTGTCGTGGTTATTGGCCGACGACCCCCTTGGGTCCGTTTGGTTCTCTTTGGCTCGAGGAGCAATGCCGAGACTTAAGGTCTCGGGTGAGACCATATTATGAGTCTTGTGGTCTCATGGTTGACCCGGGTTTGACTTGGTAAATCGACCCGAATGTATGGCATATATGGTTGTGGTTTATATTGTGTTGTTATTATTATTGTTGTGGCATAATTGGACCGGAGCTTTTGGACTTGGGATTACTTGTGTTTTGATATGGAGATGTGTTGTCGAATGTGGTATTGGGGACCGATTGTGAGACGGTCGATTAGATGACGGAGATAGGTTAGTTGGGTGCCGTAGTCGGACCCTCATGTTGTAGCACGTGGATATGGGATTGTTTGGACGGAGTTGATTTATTATTGTGACTTGGTTATTATTATTATTATTTGTGGACTTGGACTATGAGCCGAGAGTGATGACTCGGACATGTGACCAAATTCTTATGACTCGATAAATATTTAAAATCAAACGTTAAAAATAATACTCGTAATAATATTATTAGTAATATAATCGTTTATATAAGTATATAGACGTGATAAACGTATATATATTATTATAAATGCGTATATTAATAATAAAACGATCACGAGTGAACGTTATAATAATATAACGATAAATATTGTACCATATGAATAGTGCAATAAATGTCGGGTATTATTATAAATAAATAACTATAAATAATGTCGTGAACTAATACGTCGGGTGGGTAATAAATAAAAACATGATAGACTTTTATAATTTTGGAAAACTTATCGAGTTATACGAGTTGTGGTTACTTAAGTCCAAGTGGGCTTTATTATGTGACTTTTATGTTGTCACGGATATATGACGATTAATATATCCATTTTCTATACTATGTAACTTATTTAATCGACGGGTTAAATCAAGTTTATTTAGCTATATAAAATGAGTATATTAATGGGCATCGTATCCTACGACGCCCATAGGTTGTGGTACGTGTATTAGGATAATAAATTACTATATATCTCGTGGAATTGGCTAAATTGACGAATTTGGCAAATTGGACGATATATATAGGGAATTTATTAGACTACGATATATACCATATAGTATTCTTTGTGCAATGTAATTTAGGTTGGGTATAATCTTGGAGCGATGTATTACGTAAATAAATATGGGGGATTACCAAATCGACGGATTTGATAAGCTTCGATGATTTATTTAAATAATATATCGGGCTAATATTAGACCTATAGATATGTTTATTATTTCGTTCGTTGTGGCTTCTTGGTTTGAGTTGTGTCGACCCACCACCCATATGGATACCAAACGTCGAATTTCAAATTAATATGAAGATAATTCGAGAAATGGATATTTTTGGAAAGTAAAAATGGAATACGTTCGGGAATGGGAATATTTGATTTTTGAGGAAATGATTTCTGAACGAGCTTGATATTGTTAGGAAGTGCCGAGTCTGTAGTTGCCGTTACGTGAGTTACTTGAGTTGCTTACGTCTTTCATATATCGGTTTCTTTTGAGGAATTGCTGGACTTGAGGTGAGTCATAGCCCCACTTTTACTCTTGAACTTTGTTTTCAATACTTGGGGTGAGAAACGTGCAAATGTTTTACGTGGGCTATTATCGCTTTGTTTATTTAAAACTTGCTATGCTTATAGAACTAGGTAGGATAGAGCGAGGCCTAGTCCCGAACTAGGTAAGCTATTGATTTGGTTATAGAGCGAGGCCTAGTCCCGAACTAGGTAAGCTATTGATTTGGTGGTTGAGCGAGGCCTAGACATGAGCTAGGTAAGCTATTGATTGGTTGTTGAGCGAGGCCTAGTCCAGAACTAGGTAAGCTATTGGATTGATTTTAGAGCGAGGCCTAGACTTGAGCTAGGTAAGCTATTGATTGGATTGATTTGAGCTATAGCGTGCACCTATAGGGTTGATTTGATTTGATTTGATTTGATTTGGTTGGATTATATTGGATGGATTATTTTGGTTGGATGATTGAGGCCTAGTCTAGCTAGCAAGCGATTTGCGTATATGTCCACTATATTGAATTATGAATTTAAACCTATGATCTCTCCAGCGAAAGCTGACTTTTAGCATGTTTTCTCAGGTAATTAAGTGATGTCCTTGGATGCTTGGATTGGAGGCTTGGCTTTGGCACCCGGTTATGGATCTATTTTCTAAAACTCTCATAAATAATTGTGGACCTATATTTATTTCTTTTGGGCCTGACTTTGGATGATTTTGGGATAAATGTAAACTTTAAAACCCCGCGTGGTTGTATTTTTATTATGTTTACTTTATCTCGTTCTTTCATGACTTTGAATGGATACCAATCCCCGTAGCACCCCGAAAGCTTGTTGAGTCTTCCGCTGTACCAAATTTTGGGGGTGTTACAGTTACCCTTCTTCCCAAAATTTGGAGGATACGTAACCAGCTTAAAACATTTTTCTTTTGTGTAACCATTAAAGCCACAATGTTCACGAACAATAGTAGAACCAGACCCAGCAGTCCTTCTATAATTAGTGCCCCTATTAAGGTTTGCAGAATAATTGGTATGATTAGTAGTTGTATTACTAGGCTGGGTAGATTGATTAACAATTCTGGAAGAAAAAGCAGAGTTATTTGTTCTGCTAGAGCTTCCAGCAACAACATTTCTGCGAGATTCCTCACTAGAGATGATAGCATAGACACCTTTCACATCAGGCAAAGGGTCTCTAGATAGAATATTGCTTCTAATTTGCATGTAAGTATTATCAAGACCCATTAGAAATTGCATAAGTTTCATCATTTGGTTATGCCTTTTAAAATCATCAGCAGCATGACAAGTGCACCTAGGAAGTTTAACCATAGCATCAAATTGCTTCCACAAAGTACTCAGTTTGTTAAAGTATTCAGAAACACTAGTACCATTTTGAGATAAAGAGTTTATCTTATGATGCAGGTTAAAGGTTACAGACCCATCAACTCTATCAAATGTATCTTTTAACTCATTCCAAACATCACTAGCATCTTTTGAAAAAATTTGACCAAGAAACAATTCTTCTGAGATGGAATTCAAGATCCATCCCAACGCAACAGCATTGACTCTGTCCCATTGTCTACCCAACACTTCATCAGTATAAGATCTCCTACATGTACCATCAATAAATCCAGTTTTGTTTTTACCTTCAAGAGCTAAAAGCATAGCACATGATCAAACATTATAATTTTCTGTTCCTTTAAGTTTAATTGAAACAACAGTTAAAGAAGCAGAATCATTAGGTGAAGATGTAAAGGGTGACTTAAGTCCAGTTTACTAATTAAGGTGACATTATTATCAGGATCAACCTTATCATCAGTATTACCATGAACAGACATGATTCAACTAACAAGCAAGCACACAAGATAAGGAAGAGAAGGAAGTTCCCAGGCTTTCCTTGCCACTAAAGTGGTAGGTCAAGGGCGCAAGCAAGCACAACAACAGCAATAAAGCAAACAGATAATCCGATAAACAACAAAAAACCAACACCACCATAAACAAACAACAACCTCCAGCAACCCAAGCTCCTACTCCCCGTCAACTAAACAGAAAGATAAAAAAAATAAAAAATAAAGAGAGAGGGTGTGAGAGGTGTTATAGAGCACTCAAAAAATCAGCAGCGGAAGAATAGCCCTACTACACCCTAGATTCACTTAGTCTAGGGATATAGCAGAGAAACAACATGAGCCCAACACTACTACACCATAGATTCACTTAGTCTAGGGATATAGCAAAGAACCAGCACGAGCCCAATCACCAGGATCAAACCCTAATTTTGAAATTAGGGCAAACCCAAATTACCACCTCCAACCAACGAACCAGCACCAGATGTGTGGCAAAATCCCACTTGATTATAACCAGAGGCCTTTAAATAGCAAAAGCCCAAAAAAAAACCAAACCCTAATTTCTCAAAATTAGGCGTTTCAAAGAAACCTTTTAGATCTGGTTAATTACTAAAAGAAAACTTTAATTAATAGTGTTAAATCAAATTATAACAATCAATTTTGAAAAACCCCCAAGTTTATATGAAACCCTAAAAATTTTGAATCGATAATCAGAGCAAGATTTCGCAACCTGTTTCTGATACCATGAAGAAAAATAGAATCTAATGATTCTTGAATACTTAGATTAATGAAAATTAAGCTTACAAACCAAATAACCAAACTGTTCTCAAACAGAAATACAAACACTTGATCTCAATCAAGTTGCTAAACTGAATCAGAATACAAGAAGAGTAGAGTGGTTTTTTCTTGTGTTCTAGCCAGAAGGAGAGTAGCAAATATATAGCCAACAACCAAGCATGAGTCGTTTTCCAAGGAGAAGCCAAGGAAAACGGCTAGGGAAACATGTGAACAATGAGACAAGCTAAGAGTATATCTTTAGCATAGTTGCAATCAGGTCCTTTGAGGAATAGCCAAGGGGCCCTTACATCCTTAATCGTTTATGCACCAGTCATAGAACTTTGAGCCAAGGTCCAAAAACACCCTTCAATGTCCAACAAAACTCCAAGAGGATCCAAAAGGATTATCACTGAAAATACAAACATACCAAGTTAGTCCTTGTGGTTAGAACCAGATATCAAATGAGTCCTTTTTTCCAATAGTAGTCCGTTTTACTTTAAAAGTCAGCATGAAATATGTCCACGGAATACAAACAAGATCCTAAGGAACTTAACTCTGTTAGCGCAGTCTTCTTCATGAGAAATAGTCAGTTGATTGATCTCATATTAACTTGAAGACAACTCTAAACTAAGAAAATAAGCCTTAAATACGAAAGCCGGTTGTTTAGGAAAAGAAAAAGAAGCAAATCATGCTTTATTATGAGCAGCTTCTGCATATTTTTTCTGATCACCACAAGATAGCAACGCTACAATCAGACAAACTAAAAAGGGAAAACTAGTAGTCAGCAGAGGCTTTGTTAAAGTATGTTGATGTTTAAAGTTCTTTATGACGTATAAACTATTTAAATCACGCATGTAAAGTTTGTTGCTGATAATTTATTCACAACTGTATTCTATTGTAAACGTGTAGCAAATTTTTTGGGACCTTTTCACTAAGATAGTTGATCGTATGTTCTCATCTTAGATAACATGGTCCATGCACACATCACATGGATTTTTCAAAGGTATTATTACTTATTAGTCATATTCTTCAACCAGTACTGCGTGAAAAGGATGTTGTTACTAACTCATTAATAAACAGCCCCTTAGTCTCCATAGTCATCATTCTTCTAAGGGTATGAAAACCAATATTAATCAAATAAACCTCCACCAGTATATTGTCTTTTTTAACTTGATCTCTATCTAAAACATTCTTTCTAATTATCATTAAGAGAATGGAATTAGTCATACTCATATTGCATACCTTTCACCATCTTTATGGATATGGTCAACAAAAGTGGCTCTATATTAGCCTGTTAGGCCATTGGAATGTCACTTTCTTGACCAGTGATAGGCATATTTTGAGGGTGTTTGGATGTGTGTTTGGTGTGCTTCTAAAAGTCTTGACTGAGAATAATAGTTGTTTGTGTGCTTAGAAATTCTGATGTTTAAAGTAACTAACACCTTAAAGTATAATGGAAACAGGTTGTGGCATAATTAACATTAAAGAAGAATATATGCATGCTTCATCCAAAAAATAAACTTTTTCCAAATATCCCCCCGCATGACACTAAAATTAAATTGGTTTTCTAAGGCAGAAAGCATCCTGATTCTACAGCAAACGGAACAGGAATTCCAAGAAATCTACCTTTTCTAACGACCTTCTACCTCAGTGATAGTCAATTGCTGAATCTCTGATTCAGTCACATATGATGGCGAACTATGAATGCGCTTCTTAGAAATAAAAGCTGGTTCTTTAGGATCAGGGAGGCTCTCAATATCCGTCCCCAACATCAGAACCGTATCTGTCATGGAAGGTCTATCTTGAGGGTCTTCTTGTATGCACAGAAGTCCAACAATCATACATCTTATCACTTCAATTGAGTTGCATGATTCGGCTAATGCTGGATCTAGTAAATCTAATGGCTTTTTATCTTTCCACAAGCTCCACGCCTGAAAAACATCAATGATTCAGAACTAATTTTAGAAAACAAAACCAAAACCTATAGATAAATAAGGGTTTCACAACTCACATAGGATATAAGGCTAAAGGCTTGTTTATTCTGATAATAACTCATGTTTCTTTTCCCACTAATGATCTCTAGGACAACTACTCCAAAGCTAAAAACATCCGACTTTACGGAGAACAACCCATCAAGAGCGTATTCTGGAGCCATATAGCCACTGCATTAAGACCAACATCACAACTTAAGAACTCTATGCCAGTAAAATCTAGCACCAGATTTGAACATAGGTACAATATGTACTTACTAGGTACCAATAACTCTTGTAGTGCTAGCTTCTGAATCTCTGCCTTCAACTATCTTAGCCAAACCAAAGTCTGAAATCTTGGGATTCATATCCTCATCTAATAACACGTTGCTTGCTTTCAAATCTCTATGAATAATCCTCAACCGTGAATCCTGGTGAAGATAAAGAAGTCCTCGAGCAATTCCCATAATGATATCAAAGCGTAACGACCAGTAGAGACACGTACAAAGGCTCCTATCTTCCAAAGTGCCATCAAAACTAGAATTTCAGATTGCATAATCTCATTAACATAAAAGTAACTGTAAGTAAAAGACTGAGAGAGTCTAACCAAATATTATTAGGTCCAAGCTTTTATTAGGCATATACTCGTATAATAGTATCATTTCAAGATCCTTCATACTGTATCCCAAAAGCCTAACAAGATTGCGATGCTGAAGTTTGGCAATTAAAACTACCTCGTTTTTGAATTCCTTTAGACCTTGTCTAGACTGACTCGATAACCTCTTCACTGCGATTTCAGATCCATCAGGGAGCATTCCCTAAGTTAATGACCCAAAATAATAAGCTTTTAGTAAAGAATAACCAGATCCTTTCCTAAAGGGATATGACTACAGTACGTTTGCTAGTAAGGAATATATATATTATAGAGAGTCATTACCTTGTAAACAGGCCCAAATCCCCCTTGTCCAAGCTTATTTGCCAGAGAAAAATTATCTGTTGCTGATAATATTCTTTTAAACTCAAAGAAAGGCACATCGAGATCTTTTCTATCCTCTTCACTCAACATCTTGTGATCTGTGAGATATTTGACTTTAAAAGAATGGAGGATATATTGGTACTTTAATGGTTTATGTACACCAAGGAACAAATATACAACAACAACGACAACAATACTCAATCCCGCCGGAGTGAGGTATGGGGGAGGTGAGATGTAGACAGTCACACCCTTACTCGAGGGTAAAGGGACTGCTTCCAGAAAGACCTCCAGCAAGTCCAAGGAACATATATGTTGAGCCAAAAACAGTAAAGGTACAATTTTTTTTTAATTTACCTTGTCTTTTCACCCTTCTGTAGCATATAACTCCAATGCTGCAAAGAAACCCTAGACTGAAAAATCCCAAAATAATTCCTGAAACAGGGACCAAAATTTTTCAGTGGTGGTTGAGACAAGAAAGTTGGAAGTATTTAATTAAACAACTTAAGATCACCTGCTACTAGCACTTTCATATTGTTTTTTGAGGCATTTGTAGGAGTATCGGATAAAGAAACCTTGATGTTGATTGCAAATGTTTGAGAATTTGAATCAGATAACATCAGTGATACATTACTCAAGCCTTCATAATTCCAATGGTGACACTGTTTGGAGACAAAGGTATATGCATAACAACTGCAGTCTAACAAGCAAAATCTTCTGCATGCTGATTCATCATCAGGTAACAGAGTTTTTATTTCAGATGAGGAAAGAAATCTGTATGGGACATAACTTACAATGAACCCTGGTTTTTCTTCCTTTTCATTACGACTGAAATTGTTTTTTCTCATACATCCTCCTGAATAACTACTCAGATCCCAATCATGCTGTGATGTTGGCTCAAAAGCAGTTATGCAACTACAAAATGGCAACCTATTCTCATGGCAAACACCAAAAGCCCCACAAATAGCATAAACTTCGCAAAATTTACGTGGTTGAGACCAAAATAAATTCCACTGCTGGCTAGCATCCAGCCATGACATCTGCTTAATCTGCCCGGAGACGTCCATAACGAGTCTAGAAATAATTTCAGGATTGTACAAAGAATAAGTGAAATATCTCTCATTATCATTGTCAACGTAGCTGAAGTTGTAGATATAATTCAACCTCATTTCGGGTACTAAGGCAAAGATATGATTTTGACCATCCCAAGATCCACTAGTCCAATACTGCACAGATTTATTCCACTTAAGCACATACTGCTTCTCAATTGAGTCAATCTGTAGAGAATAGAGTCCTGGACCAGGATCTTCTGTACTTCTCCATGAAGTAATAACCTGCGTTGTATTTGTACGTTTATTGTATCCTAACTTACCACCAGGCAATAAAGTATGGGTTGGATGATCAAAACTTTGCCAAATTGGTTGACTCGATCTTGACCCGTAACTCAAAACTAAATTACCGTCATCACGAAGGACAAGTGATGCAGAACTTGTAGTAGTACTAGACAGGATGTTTGTTGACCAAACTATTGTGTCTGACTCTTTTAAAAGCACCAAGTTACCATTTCTGATTTTCAATTTACAAGAAAATTTATTGGAGATGGGTGACTCTCTGTTTGCTACCCATACTATCGTTAAAACAGATACTTTCTTGTACCAAATTCCTATGTAATAGTTGGGAGACTTACCTGGTTTAAAGAAACCCATCTCAAAATTTTCACCTTTTGAGACAAGTGTCTTGTCTCCAGACAGATACTGATTCACTGCTAAAGAATCACCTCCATATGAGAGACGAGGAATGAAAAAGAAGTAGAAAAATAACTGAGTAATTTTTGAAATCATGACATATAATGATCAGCTTCTGCATATGCTCAACAATGCTGATTCCATAAATTATGTTCATGGAAATTAGACAAACTTAAATGGAAGACTTGTAGTCAACAGATGAATTGGAAAATTTGCCTTCTTCCACTGACTGACACGAAATATATGGATAGTAATCATCTAAACAGTCCTTGTCAATGGACTAATACAACTACTTTTCTATGAAAACTAGTCCAACTACTAAATATAACCTTTCGCTGTAAAAAGATTTTTACTCGAGCGTTATTATGTGTTATTACGGCCCTGGTCCAAACTAATTAATTCCAGTACATGAGCCTAATGGTGTCAACAAGTCACAGTTAAATGAAGTGCATACCTCTCGTCACATGGAATTTTCCCGAGGACATTTTTAACCGTTCATGTTCTATCTCCTTCTTATTATTCATACTCTTCATTGTTAAGCAAGATAAACAAATTACTACTTAAATAAGCTTCAGCCATAAGTCATTTTCAGGGGTGTTCATGGGCGGAGATACAAGGGGGGCACAAGGGGCAGGTGCCCCCCTAGCGAAAAAAAATGTAGTATAAAATTTCGAAAATATTTGGGCTTTTTCATAATTTGCCCCCCTTATGTGCCAATTTATAGTGTAGTTTCTAAAATTTATTAAAATGTGCCCCTTGACAAAAAATTTCTGGCTCCGCCCGGTGTTTGAATGTCCATTTTAGTGTAGTTATTATAACAACTAAGTTGAACTAATAACTAACTACATTTATGATTTAATGCAACAAGCAACAACTTGTCACATAAATTACATCTAGAATAACCATTTCAAGATATGCTACACTGAACACCCCTCAATCTCTTTATCATTTTCTTTAATCTTCAACAATCTTTTTAAATTTCTTATCGTTTTATCAAAAGTAAGAAAGCAAATTAACTATCACCTAAGCATAAAATAAAACACAAAAACACAAAAGATACATAATCCGATAAACAATAATAATAAGGGCTAATTCTCTAAAAAAGCATCATAGTTGTTAAAAATGGTAGTTTAGAGTGCGAGCTAAAAAAAAACTCTTTTCAACACTAATGTTGACATTTTTGTCTTCATATGAGTAATAAAGATAAAAAAATTTCTGTGATGACCATTTTACCTTTGAATTTTTGATCTACTGTCCCTAGGGTAAATTACATAAACGGTCCATGTGGTTTAGCAAAAATTGCATCCAAAGTCCCTAATATTTTTTGGATCCGTTACGTTTTTATATACGTTTTATTCTACGTTTTAGTCCATTTTTATATGTTTTCACCAGTTTTATTCACTTTTGAATATTTTTTTTATCAAAAAAGAAATTTATTAGAAAATATTACGAAAAAAATTCATTTTTTTTCACATGTCACAAAAAAAAAATTTTCTAAAAAAAATATTTCAGAATTTTTTTTGAAAAAAAGATAATTTCGAAAAAAAAAAAAAGAAATTGGAAAAAAATAGGGACGGTGGACGCAATTTTCTCCAAACGACAGGGACCATTTATGTAATCTAGCCTAGAGACGGTGGATGCAATTTTTTCAAACCCACAGGGACCATTTATGTAATTTGGAAGGGTAAAATGGTCATACTACTTAAAGAAAGACAAAAGTGTCAACATTAGTGTTCACAAGAGTATTTTTTTTGTTCGCTAAGCCTATTTTTGATAACTATGGTGCTTTTTTAGAGAATTAGCTATAATAATAAACACAAACTTAAGAAAACATAAAAATATAATATTACTGGAATAAATAACCCTATAAAGAAGAAATAAAAAAAACGGGATTGCTTATATTTAAAGATTAGCAGTTTAAACTTCCAAAGCTGCTTTTCCTTATCTGTTATATATTGGGGCAAAAAGCCACAAAAATAAGCAGTTTTCTTTAAGTAGGTTGGAATATGCTTTATTTCAATGTGCTTATTTTATGATGAAACTGAAAGATGGAATTTATTAGGTTGATTCACACCTAAGACTATGTACTTTTTCTGTTCATTTTATATAGCAACATAGAATAGTGAAGATCTAATAATAGAGATCGACGATTTATCTTACTAACATGTTTCGTAGATTCCTTTATCATACTAACATGTTTCGCAGATTCCTTTATCATACTTACATGTTTTTTGCTTTCTATTTAATAATATGAATTTGATCTTTTAATAATCTCTTACTAGTTAAATGATTGAGAGAGAATGGAACTAGTCATACTTCATATTGCATCTCTTTCACCATCTCTCTTGAAATGGTCAATAAAAGTGGTTCTAATGTTCTATATTAGACCAATGGAATGTCATTTTCTTGAACATTTAATAGGCATTTTAGATTAACAATATCAACTTTCTAGGGGTGTTACATTAGATGATGTTTGGATCTGCTTCGAGCAGTTTTAACTGAGACTGATAGTTTTATGTGTGCATGTTTTATAAATTTTGTAAGAAATTACTAATATGTAAAATGAGCAGAAGAGATACCCTGTCGTTAGAGTAAACAATATATATATATATATATATATATATATATATATATATATATATATATATATATATATATATATATATATATATATATATATATATATATATATATATGGTGAGGTTCTTTTCAGAATCAAATAAATTGCGAGAACTGCAAGAACCAATATCAACCAATCAGAATTTTTTATATATTAAATTTTGTTATTTAATTCAAAAAGGTATAATGGTCAAATCACTTTTTTTATTTAAAAAAAAATAATTCCTAAATTCAAGGATTTTTATTTTATTATTTATTTATCTATTTTTTTTTTACATGTTAAAAAAACATTGTGCACACGTGTTTTGTAAAAAGGAAAGTTATAACAACATTATGACATTATGACAATTGTATTTTTGTTTATGCATAGGTGTTTTATATCTGCACATGTATCATTTAAAAATGTTACATAAATATAAATACAAACAACAAAACTTTATTATTAAATTTATACAATTTCAACACAAACACCATCAATTTTATAATTGTATTCAATTTTATTACAAATATATGAAGCTTGCACATGTGTTTAATACAATGTCTTCATCAGTTGGTTAATCTGTTCGGCGTGCGGCGTGCACAGGTATTCTTCGTCTGGTTCAAGTACCCATGAAATCTACTCATGTGTTTTTAGTGCTTGTGCACATGTGTTTTTATCGTCTCGCTCATATTAACTCGCTCATATTAACTGATACAAGTCTGTGCCAACAGCCAACCTGCAACCATAAAACACATATGCACACTTTTTCAGAAATTTTATACCAACAATAAAAACATATATGCATCGTTACACTAATTTTATATTAACCTTGAAACAAATATGCAACATTACACTAATTTTAAATTAACCTTTAAACACACATATGCACACACTTTTTAGCCATAAAACAATTTTAATTAATTTTTTACCCGTCATAAACACATATGCACCATTCAAAACACGTATGCACCGTTACTTAAAACTACTTTTTTGCCATTTAATAAACAAAATAGTTCATACGGACATAAATGAAATAAAAGGGGTGTCCATTTAATAAACAAAATAGATGTGTTCATGCAGACAAAAAAATAGCAACCAAAACACGCCCTGTATCACACATGTATGCGTATATGATATAAAATAAAATACTCACTTCTCTATATTCTAACTAGTCCCTGTTACACAATATATATTACGCATTGAACTTTATGAAAAGTAAATATAATAAAAAACAATAAATTCTTGGATGTTTGTTTAGTGCACATGTATTTGTATTGTTTTCATAAGAATGTTCGCAACTATGATCCATTTCCAACTTGTTAGAATGAGATCAAACAAAATATATTATTTTCAAAACAAAAAACCAATCATATATTCAACTAACGACACCTAGGCCACATTAACCAACTTCTTGTGAATAACATTGGTACATTAGGTTGTCACAAATTACATTTACATGTTATTATAAAATAAAAAATCAAGTTTATGCCACAAAATACATACGAACAAACTACCGGATATCTTACAACTATCTTATTAAAAATAATCAAACTTAACAACTGACTAAACAAAACAATCACCATTCATCTAAAATATTATTAAAAATCTTTTGTTGTGCCACCATTTTTCCAAACAAACGTTAAATATATAAAATATAACAAAATTATAGAGTACTTACATGTTTGTATAAAAGACTAATTAAAACCTATCAACCATTACTAAAAAGTAAAAGAGAAACCAAAAATATGAAGATGAGTGATTGACACAATAGCTTTACTTTCGTGGTATTCTTTTTTTAATGAGGAAATTGACGCCATGGTTTATGCTTGTTGTGATTATTCAATCGAAAATAATCATTTTCGATTAAATTTCAGTTTTGGATCTGGATTTTGTGGATGGAGGCTGTGAAAATGGCGGCTAGGTTTAGAGATTGGAAGAGAGAGATAAAAATGAAAGCTAAGTGTGACGGTTTTTAAGAGAGAAAAATGAGAATGAGATCCAGCTAATAAGGGATGGTTTTATTTTTGAACGGTTTAAAAGTTATAAAAATAATACGACAATAATGCCCTTTAACTCTTTAATTAAAAATACTTATTCTTTCACTTAATTACGAAACTACCACATCCATTTATAGCCATTGATCAAATATTTAATGGCTTAGATTGGTTCTCGCAGTTCTCGCAATTTATTTGGTTCTGAAAAGAACCTCACACTATATATATATATATATATATATATATATATATATATATATATATATATATATATATATATATATATATATATATATATATATAGTGTGAGGAACCAAATAAATTGCGAGAACTGCGATAAACAATCTAAGCCCTTTATTTTTTTGATCAATGGTTAGAAATGCTGGTGGCATAACTGTAATTAAATAAAAGGTCGTGTAACTTTTCATAAATGACATAGGGGTAATAATGGAATTTCGCGTTTAACTTTTCAATAACTGATCCACAATTTTAGGTTAAGAGATGTGAAAAAAATACAGATCTATATGTTTCTTCTCTCCCAAAAGCCAAGCCACCATAGCAACAAAACAAGATCTCACATGTTTCTCTCACCGATGACACCATCGGCAACCATAGCAACAAGATCGATCAACTGCCGCAACAAAACATATATCTACAAATATGTCGATTTGGAAAAACAAGATCGATCAACCGCCGCAACCAAACATATGTCGATCTCTTCTATCATCCTATCTACAATTTATTTAAGTCTGCTAATCTGATTTGGTTTGCATATATGGTATTCGATCTGGAAAAATATTGATTTGAAAAACTGAAATTACTTTTTGAATTGAAAACTAAATGATATTGGTTTCTATAAAATTGTTGATTAGAAAAAGTTTAATAGACCCACGACATCAACAACTCTTTTCCCAATGTGTTCTTTATTTATTTGATTTTTCAATATTTGTTTAGTGATATTTGATTTTCATGGGTCCTGTAGGTTTTTTAGTTCGTCGGATATTTGTTTGATTATGATTCAAGGTGAGATTTTATTTAATATGGATTGTAAAATTTTGTTGTTAGTGCAAGCTATAAAGTTGTGATTGGTTAATGGATTAGCTATAAAGTTATTTACTTGAAGGCAACACATGTGCATTATTTTTATGAATTTTTTAATGAAGGCAAACACATATGCACTTTCTCTATGAAGTTTTATTCGGATAAAAGATGTTACGTTGAAAGTTCATATACCGATATAATGGGTGATACAAAATCAATAAAAAGAGTGCATATGTGTTTTAGAGTACACTTGTTACTAATTTATATATATGGAGTAATCAATTGAAGGGTGCATATGTGTTTTAGAGTGTGTTTTATAGTTGGTATATGTGTGCATGAGTGTTCTAAATTTTTTGCACAAACGTTTTACGGCTAGTATCAATAACAAGTGTGTCTATAACTTTATTACAAGATATGATCCATAATTTTTTCATATTATTATTGTAAGTTAATGTAACAATTCGCATTTTTCAGGATAATTACTATTCCCGGAAAATTTCACTATTCACTTTTACTATTTATTTTTCCCGAAAATTTTCCCGAAATTTGATTTTTTATTTCTTGGGCTAAAGTGATAAATCATTTCCATGGCAAATTAAAAGTTTGACATTCATAAGCTCATTTTCATGAAAGTTATTAAGGAATTACACGGAATTTCACGTTTTAGGGTAAAACGTCATTCAGAAATTCTACGCACAACGAAATTCGGTCGCGTTAATTTTCCCCGTATCAGAAAAATGTTTGACACACTCATGATTTATTTGAGAATAAATCATGACTGAGAAAAACATGACCAAAATAAACCTCGGCCGTGAAAAACTGGAATTTTCAGTTTTAAGCGTTTTTACTCAGCCGTAACCTTAGCCTATACCTGCACCGCATTTCTAAGACGATTTGAGTTTTCAAATTATTAGAAAAAGTCAACATATTTTTCCCTCCTCCATTGACCAAAAATCATTCCTTGATTTTATAAGTCATTTCGTGATTTTTAGGCTTACGGTTTGATGTCTAAAAGACATTTAATACCAACCGACACTAGACTGAGCCTAGTCTAGACATTATAAGTCATTTTAAATCATTTTTATCTTATTAGAAAAGTAACATTTTACTTTTCTCAATTTTACGCAATATTCGTACATTTTACGTATTACGCGTTTTAGACCCGTATTTCCAGTTTTTAGCAGGGTTTTACACCCAAATGGAACCTACCACTCATTTTATATTTTATTATGGAGTATAATGACATGTTTAACCATTCTTCCAAGTTTCGTATTTTTACGACACCCGGTTTTACGTTTCGTGGCTTAACCATTTACGGTTAGCATTTTACGGAGCCAAAACTAACTCAATAACTTGGATAATATCATCAAAAGTCCACTCTTGCTCCCCAAGCTTGGCAAACCGACTTAGGGGGGGGGATTCAGCCCCTAGGTGGCTTAATCCCATGCTTTAAGCCTTAAGATGTGAACATGTGTTCAACTTGGTGAGCAAGTGTTGACTAGTCATGAGTTCTAACCTCCTCATTAGCATATAAATACCCCTCCTCCCACTCCTTGGCCATTCAAACGTCCCACACACATAAAAACACACCATCATCTCATCCTTAGCTCATTTACTCCAAGTTTCATCCAAGAATCAAGTGCATAACAACACATAAACCCTAGTTTGATCTTAGGTTCTCAAAACACTTCCATAACCTCATATACTTGGTGATTTCTCTTGAGTTTGAATCCACTCAAGTCACCTCAACCTTCATCATCCATCTTTCAAGATTACAAGGGTAGAAAGATTGCATGAAGTGAAGTGGGTTGAAGCAAGTCTATCAAAGTCCTTTTCCTTACATGTTAACTTCCTTTCATCTTTGAAAGCCAAAAGTTGTAAGCCAAACCCTAACATGATTCTTGTTAAATAATCATATTCATGTTATTTACATATTATTTGTGCTATATTATGTCTTGTATTCATGTCCATGATGTATAAAAGTGAGTAAAACAAGTTATTGTACATGATTGATAAGACAAGTTACTATAACAAGCAAACTAGTGACTTTCTTGGTAAGACCTGATCAAAATGGTAAAAATATGATATTTAATCATTACATATTACAGTAGAGGACTTAACAAGGAAACCGTAGCAACTTGAACCACCCAAAACGAGTATACGAGTCAAAAGTTACGCCCATTTGAAGTTACCAAAGATTTCCGGCAAAACTGCCTAAATAGCATTCTGATCAAATTTTGATTTTGAAAGTCCCACTTCTGGTCCGATTCATCAAAAAGTTAAAACACGAAAGTTGTCCGGAACGACGTTTTCGTTAAGGATCAAAGAAGCTTGAGCCCTGAAAACGCTTTCCGAGTGATAAAATTCTTCAAATTCTAAACAGCCCATTTTTAGACCAAAGTCACTATATTTTGGTTATACTTTAAAAGGAACAAGAGGTCTTATGACCTATAATCAAGACCACAACCATGGCTAGAGCCAAGGTTGAGTCTCATGACCTTGGAACAAGGACCAAAGGTCATGGCTAGGCCATGACGAGATGACCATGTAAGCTTACTTAGGCGAAAACATGAAACAAGGAATTGGCGATAATTTGAACAAGCAATTTGGATCTACTTCACTTAAAAAGGAACCATGAGATATTACAAGGAAAAATGGTCATACAAGACTTATGAAACTACCCCTAATAACAATCTTCATGTACTAATAAACTTTCCTAAGTTTATTCAAATATCGGACATGTAACTTTTCGGATCAAAACATATATATATATATACTTTATCAACTACTACAATAGTAGGGAGCCTCATGTGAGGAGTTCATTATGTAAGCCGTCGAGTTGAGTTGTGGATTTACGAATTAAAGTGTCCTGGCTCCTCGAACGCTTACTAACATGACTTCTGAATTATGTCGGCCCGAACGGTAGTAAACGATATACAAAACATACATGTTTATGAATCTTTTCTTTCAAAGACTTACAATATACATCATACCACATCATGGACTAAATGCAAGATATATATATAGGCACTCCGTTATATTACTCAAATCCTAAGTCGCGACATTCTATTATAGGTTGCTCGTAGAAACCTACACGATCCAACCATCACCTTCATTACTTGCTATCCAACTTAAGGTGAGTTCATAGCCCCACTTTACATTACTTCAATGTTTTACAAACCCTTGGGGGGAATACATGCTATTTTTAACCGAGCACAATGTTTTTAAATTGTATGCTTGCCTGATTGTTTTATTATCACTAAGTACCAGCCTTGCTAAACCGAGATCCCTTATTATGAACCATTTAATCACTAGCAATAGTGAGCGCAAATATTGTGAATAGGCCTATTGGGATTGACGAATCCCATTTGTTTTGACTAAGTTCAAACAAATGCATTAATATTTGAGATATTAGGTATGACGGCAAAGTACCTACCGGGATAAATCTGCCGATCGATATTGGTACATGTTAACGTTTTGGTGTCATAAGCTTAGTGAATTAATAACCTTTCCGGGCATATAACAACGTAGCCCATCTTTGTTTTCCAAACATTGGTGTGAGTCTATAGCTCACACTACCAACATATTGTGTTCAAACATTAAACAAACTCTATGAATATCACTCAACCTTTGTGTTGACCTCTCAAACATGTATTTCAGGTTCATGACGATCAAGGATGGCACGGAAGGGCACGGATACTCAAGAGGGCTATAAATTTTATTATCATTCAAAAAAACTCATTTAATGTAAATTGTAAACATGGAACCATTTGGGACCTCATTTTGTAATCTCTGATATTTATATAATTTGAATGATAAATCTTTTAAAACGACTCAAGTAGAGTTCGTTTTCTATTATTGTGACTATTGTGCCGTCGAGTAATACCCAGTTTGAATTCCGCTGCAACCTTGAATTGGGGGTGTTACAGATTGGTACCAGAGCCATGGTTATAGAGAAACGGGTCTAATTGAGACCTAAACTATAACTACAATTACAAGCAAAAATATTTTTATAGCCTTCCGCTCTCCGTGTCTTCCATCCTCCAGACGATTATGGACTTAGTAAGCATGTTATGATACACAAACATATTAGTATATTCATATATACCCATTTTGAGCATTTCCCCGTAGACATTTTTATGCTAGACAAACATAATTGCATATTAATATATGTACCCTAAACATAATTGAGCATTTCCCCGTAAGCATTAGTATATTGATATATAAACTCGGTTTATTTTCAATCATTTATCTAAACAATGGACTAAACATATCTGCGTATGCCTATTCTAGGGCATTTCGACACAATCACATTCTCCCAATCATGTTCCTACTCCAACATTTTATGTCCAAGACATTGTAACTGATTGCAATGGTCTTTCCTATTTTCCAAGACATTGTATTATACAATGGTCTTAATCATTTCTCAAATGTTTTGAGTCACACAATGGTCTAACCTACTTCACAGACATTGTGAATTGCACAATGGTCTAACCTACTTCCGAGACATTGTATTTTGTGCAATGGTCTCTAGAATTATTCCGTCACATCATCAATATCATTTCATATGATATAAAAAAAAAAACCCGTCACAACCTATCGATTTCAAAACAAGAAATATGAGATTTCTAAAGGACAAACAAATCCATTACCTACAAAAGCTGAAGTTCAGCTCTACATTCATCAAAGTTTTCTAATGAAACCTTCATTATTAAAAGTTCGTGATCCTGGCCAAGTATGTTCTATTTTAGAACTACTTAAAACTTCCTTTCCATACGTACCTACCCTTACTATCTTCTATGCAATGGAATATGAAAACATACGTTACAAGTCTTGTAGGGGCGGGACTTGCAATTGAAGGGTTTGACATCGCCTTTATTTAGTGGACAGTTTCCCGAAAGCAACGGACATATCACAAGTATACCTAATTTAGGTATTTGAAAATTTTATCGAACCTTGGCTAAATATAGACTAGTCACCTATATTTAACCCAGGGACAGTGGAATATAGTCTGACTAACTATATTCGACTTAAAATTTTCAAATACTGAGAATAGTTGTACTAGGGTTATGTTTAGATTGATTTCCTACATGAACACGATAAACCACCAGAATACATTAAAACAATCTAGAGACACGATAGTGCCTTACCACTCAGAGAAATCTTAACACCTTATTTGTATGATCTAAATTCATTCTTGAAAATTTTCATTTATGAGATAATCCGAACTACTATCTTGGGATAGTTATCAATTATTCTCTTCATCCTGTAGAAGTACTATCCTGTTTAGGTTCTAAGGATACCATTCCATCATAAACTTTTAAAATCTCTTAAGATTTTTAAAGCAAACTCAACATCTATACCTAAGAGTATTAATGTTAAGCATACACTACACACTTTTGTTCATCAACATATCACATCATTATCTTCACAACCGTTGCAACCACAAGCTCATTAACAGATCTTGATGCACTTTTAAAGCTCAAATCATCCCTAGTTACACCACAAGCACGCTCATCAGCTTTACAAGATTGAATATTCATCTTGCACTTTTGGAACACTAGTATCATCTCGTAATACACTACCTTGTAACTCACCGGCTAAGTATGAATGTTGTGTTGGGAATTATTAAGTAGGATGATTTATAATTATTTGAATGAATTGGGATGCCTTTTCATTTAAATAAAGAAATTGTAAATCACCGAACCATAAGTTTATATTTCCGTATTTACATTGTTTGGGATGCCTCTCTATGTAAATAAAGAATTATAAACAAGTGGGCTTATTTGTATCCAAAATAACATAAGTATGAAGTCAACCTACATTACATTGCTCGGGTATGGCATGATACCTACATTACATTGCTCGGGTATTGCTTGATACCTACATTACATTGCTCGGGTATGGCATGATACATACATTACATTGCTCGGGTATGGCATGATACCTACATTATATTCGCCACAAGAAATCCTATCTTTTCACCGACATCGCTTCAAACCATGACATAAACTGAACTTCGGGACGAAGTTCCCCGTAAGGGGTAGAGACTGTAACAATTCGCATTTTTCAGGATAATTACTATTCCCGGAAAATTTCACTATTCACTTTTCCCGAAAATTTTCCCGAAATTTGATTTTTTATTTCTTGGGCTAAAGTGATAAATCATTTCCATGGCAAATTAAAAGTTTGACATTCATAAGCTCATTTTCATGAAAGTTATTAAGGAATTACACGGAATTTCACGTTTTAGGGTAAAACGTCATTCAGAAATTCTACGCACAACGAAATTCGGTCGCGTTAATTTTCCCCGTATCAGAAAAATGTTTGACACACTCATGATTTATTTGAGAATAAATCATGACTGAGAAAAACATGACCAAAATAAACCTCGGCCGTGAAAAACTGGAATTTTCAGTTTTAAGCGTTTTTACTCAGCCGTAACCTTAGCCTATACCTGCACCGCATTTCTAAGACGATTTGAGTTTTCAAATTATTAGAAAAAGTCAACATATTTTTCCCTCCTCCATTGACCAAAAATCATTCCTTGATTTTATAAGTCATTTCGTGATTTTTAGGCTTACGGTTTGATGTCTAAAAGACATTTAATACCAACCGACACTAGACTGAGCCTAGTCTAGACATTATAAGTCATTTTAAATCATTTTTATCTTATTAGAAAAGTAACATTTTACTTTTCTCAATTTTACGCAATATTCGTACATTTTACGTATTACGCGTTTTAGACCCGTATTTCCAGTTTTTAGCAGGGTTTTACACCCAAATGGAACCTACCACTCATTTTATATTTTATTATGGAGTATAATGACATGTTTAACCATTCTTCCAAGTTTCGTATTTTTACGACACCCGGTTTTACGTTTCGTGGCTTAACCATTTACGGTTAGCATTTTACGGAGCCAAAACTAACTCAATAACTTGGATAATATCATCAAAAGTCCACTCTTGCTCCCCAAGCTTGGCAAACCGACTTAGGGGGGGGGGATTCAGCCCCTAGGTGGCTTAATCCCATGCTTTAAGCCTTAAGATGTGAACATGTGTTCAACTTGGTGAGCAAGTGTTGACTAGTCATGAGTTCTAACCTCCTCATTAGCATATAAATACCCCTCCTCCCACTCCTTGGCCATTCAAACGTCCCACACACATAAAAACACACCATCATCTCATCCTTAGCTCATTTACTCCAAGTTTCATCCAAGAATCAAGTGCATAACAACACATAAACCCTAGTTTGATCTTAGGTTCTCAAAACACTTCCATAACCTCATATACTTGGTGATTTCTCTTGAGTTTGAATCCACTCAAGTCACCTCAACCTTCATCATCCATCTTTCAAGATTACAAGGGTAGAAAGATTGCATGAAGTGAAGTGGGTTGAAGCAAGTCTATCAAAGTCCTTTTCCTTACATGTTAACTTCCTTTCATCTTTGAAAGCCAAAAGTTGTAAGCCAAACCCTAACATGATTCTTGTTAAATAATCATATTCATGTTATTTACATATTATTTGTGCTATATTATGTCTTGTATTCATGTCCATGATGTATAAAAGTGAGTAAAACAAGTTATTGTACATGATTGATAAGACAAGTTACTATAACAAGCAAACTAGTGACTTTCTTGGTAAGACCTGATCAAAATGGTAAAAATATGATATTTAATCATTACATATTACAGTAGAGGACTTAACAAGGAAACCGTAGCAACTTGAACCACCCAAAACGAGTATACGAGTCAAAAGTTACGCCCATTTGAAGTTACCAAAGATTTCCGGCAAAACTGCCTAAATAGCATTCTGATCAAATTTTGATTTTGAAAGTCCCACTTCTGGTCCGATTCATCAAAAAGTTAAAACACGAAAGTTGTCCGGAACGACGTTTTCGTTGAGGATCAAAGAAGCTTGAGCCCTGAAAACGCTTTCCGAGTGATAAAATTCTTCAAATTCTAAACAGCCCATTTTTAGACCAAAGTCACTATATTTTGGTTATACTTTAAAAGGAACAAGAGGTCTTATGACCTATAATCAAGACCACAACCATGGCTAGAGCCAAGGTTGAGTCTCATGACCTTGGAACAAGGACCAAAGGTCATGGCTAGGCCATGACGAGATGACCATGTAAGCTTACTTAGGCGAAAACATGAAACAAGGAATTGGCGATAATTTGAACAAGCAATTTGGATCTACTTCACTTAAAAAGGAACCATGAGATATTACAAGGAAAAATGGTCATACAAGACTTATGAAACTACCCCTAATAACAATCTTCATGTACTAATAAACTTTCCTAAGTTTATTCAAATATCGGACATGTAACTTTTCGGATCAAAACATATATATATATATATACTTTATCAACTACTACAATAGTAGGGAGCCTCATGTGAGGAGTTCATTATGTAAGCCGTCGAGTTGAGTTGTGGATTTACGAATTAAAGTGTCCTGGCTCCTCGAACGCTTACTAACATGACTTCTGAATTATGTCGGCCCGAACGGTAGTAAACGATATACAAAACATACATGTTTATGAATCTTTTCTTTCAAAGACTTACAATATACATCATACCACATCATGGACTAAATGCAAAATATATATATAGGCACTCCATTATATTACTCAAATCCTAAGTCGCGACATTCTATTATAGGTTGCTCGTAGAAACCTACACGATCCAACCATCACCTTCATTACTTGCTATCCAACTTAAGGTGAGTTCATAGCCCCACTTTACATTACTTCAATGTTTTACAAACCCTTGGGGGGAATACATGCTATTTTTAACCGAGCACAATGTTTTTAAATTGTATGCTTGCCTGATTGTTTTATTATCACTAAGTACCAGCCTTGCTAAACCGAGATCCCT
This sequence comes from Artemisia argyi, assembly GCA_030686995.1. NCBI lineage: Eukaryota > Viridiplantae > Streptophyta > Magnoliopsida > Asterales > Asteraceae > Artemisia > Artemisia argyi. The sequence goes on along the minus strand of CM060697.1, from coordinate 158,028,485 downwards.
TATTATGAACCATTTAATCACTAGCAATAGTGAGCGCAAATATTGTGAATAGGCCTATTGGGATTGACGAATCCCATTTGTTTTGACTAAGTTCAAACAAATGCATTAATATTTGAGACATTAGGTATGACGGCAAAGTACCTACCGGGATAAATCTGCCGATCGATATTGGTACACGTTAACGTTTTGGTGTCATAAGCTTAGTGAATTAATAACCTTTCCGGGCATATAACAACGTAGCCCATCTTTGTTTTCCAAACATTGGTGTGAGTCTATAGCTCACACTACCAACATATTGTGTTCAAACATTAAACAAACTCTATGAATATCACTCAACCTTTGTGTTGACCTCTCAAGCATGTATTTCAGGTTCATGACGATCAAGGATGGCACGGAAGGGCACGGATACTCAAGAGGGCTATAAATTTTATTATCATTCAAAAAAACTCATTTAATGTAAATTGTAAACATGGAACCATTTGGGACCTCATTTTGTAATCTCTGATATTTATATAATTTGAATGATAAATCTTTTAAAACGACTCAAGTAGAGTTCGTTTTCTATTATTGTGACTATTGTGCCGTCGAGTAATACCCAGTTTGAATTCCGCTGCAACCTTGAATTGGGGGTGTTACAGTTAATATTGGTTGCATATATCTAGGTTTATGCTCAAAACAAAGAATACAAATGCACTGAAAATGATAGAGGCGAAGAATGTCCATGTGCATATATGCAAAAACGATCAAGACAATCAAGGATACGTAAATGCACACGTGCACACTAAAAGACGATGTTGCAAAAGATGTGTTTACACATGTGCATCCTCACTTAAATTTGTTTTTTTTTCTATTAATTAAGCATTTGTAATCAAGTAGAAATTTTAGCAGGTATTAGATTTTGTAAATCATTAGCTTGTGCAATTTTGAGTTATTAATAAAATTTTGTTGTTTGTATATATATATTTATGTATTAGTTTTTTAAAATACATGTGCAAATACAAAACTATGCATAAACAAAAAATACAGTTTTCACATAAAGCAAAACACATGTGCACATAATGTTTTTCTAAACAGGTAGTATAATGAAAAAAAAAAAAAAAAAAAAAAATCCTACAATTTAGGGAACTTAAAAAACGATTTTTGTGAAAAAAAATCAAAAATAAAATTAAAAAGTATTTTTACCATTATACCCTTTTGAATTATATAGCAAAATTTAATATCCAAAAAAATCTGATTGGTTGATGCTGGTTCTCGCAATTTATTTGGTTCTGAAAAGAACCTCACCATATATATATATATATATATATATATATATATATATATATATATATATATATATATATATATATATATATATATATATATTACACATTGGAATGTCAATGAATATTTTCGTATCAAGGCTCTTAAAGTATAATGTAAACAGGGTGTGTAGGTGTGACATGATTAATATCTTTTTTTCATATATCAGCCCGTTTGACCTAAAATAGCCAATGGGGTTCTACCACTACTTTTGCTGTGTATATGTGAAAGGTAGGAAGTATCCTGATTCTAAAGCGAAAGGAGCATGAAGAATCCAAGAAACCTACCTTTTTTTATCGACCTTCTTGCTCAGTAATAGTCAATTGCTGAATCTCTGATTCAGTCACACATGATGGCGAACTACGAATGCGCTTCTTAGAAATAAAAGCTGGTTCTTTAGGATCAGGGAGGCTCTCAATATCCGTCCCCAACATCAGAACCGCATCTGTCATGGAAGGTCGATCTTGAGGGTCTTCTTGTATGCACAGAAGTCCAACAATCATACATCTTATCACTTCAATTGAGTTGCATGATTCGGCTAATGCTGGATCTAGTAAATCCAATGGCTTTTTATCTTTCCACAAGCCCCAAGCCTGAAATACATCAATCATTCGAAATTAATGTTTAGAAAACAAAAAACAAATCCTATAGATAAATACGGGGTTTCAGAACTCACATAGGATATAAGGCTAAAGGCTTGTTGATTATGATAATAACCCGTGTTTCTTTTCCCACTAATGATCTCAAGGACAACTACTCCAAAGCTAAAAACATCCGACTTCACTGAGAACAACCCATCAAGAGCGTATTCTGGAGCCATATAGCCACTGCATTAAGACCAACATCGCAATTCAAGAACCCTATGCCAGTAAAATCTAGAACCAGATTGAACATGGGTACAATATATACTTACTAGGTACCAATAACTCTTGTAGTGCTAGCTTCTGTATCTCTGCCTTTAACTATCTTAGCCAAACCAAAGTCTGAAATCTTAGGATTCATATCCTCATCTAGTAACACGTTGCTTGCTTTCAAATCTCTATGAATAATCCTCAACCGTGAATCCTGGTGAAGATAAAGAAGTCCTCGAGCAATTCCCATAATGATATCAAAGCGTAACGACCAGTAGAGACACATACAAAGACTCCTATCTTTCAAAAGTGCCATCAAAACTAAAATTTCAGATTTCATAATCTCAGTAACATAAAAGTAACTGTAAATAAAAGACTGAGAGAGAGTCTAACCAAATATCATTCGGTCCAAGCTTTTATTAGGCATGTACTCGTATAATAGTATCATTTCACGATCCTTCATACTGTATCCCAAAAGCCTAACAAGATTGCGATGCTGAAGTTTGGCAATTAAAACTACCTCATTTTTGAATTCCTTTAGACCTTGTCCAGACTGACTCGATAACCTCTTCACTGCGATTTCAGATCCATCAGGGAGCAGTCCCTAAGTTAATGATCCAAAAAAATGTGCTCTTAGTAAAGAATAACACGATCCTTTCCTAAAGGGAGTACAGTTTGCTAGTAAGGAATTGATAGTAATTCAAAGAACGAAACAAATAACAAAGTCGAGAAACGAAGCGGAAGCTTTATTCAAATTATCAAACTAAATACAAAACCAAATTCAAATTTAATTCACAGGTACAAAGAATTCTAAAACTATTAATCGCTATTTGTAGGTTAAGTCATATAATAGTTTCATAACAATATCCACCGTGACTTGAACTCTTCCATATGTTCAATTCAAGTTGAAAATTTCAAACGCGGGAGATACTAGCCAAATTCAAACAAACGATCGATTCCCAAAACCAATCCGAAACAAATTGATCCAAACAAACATCAATGACTTTAAAACGAACAATTAAATGTTAACCGACAATTTTAAAACGCTCAACCAAACAAACCAATCAGCTCTAACGATCTTCACTAACGACAATCAAATACAGGTAACAAATTTCAAAAGCCCGATAAAAGAAGATCTAAATTTTCCAAACTAACAAATACTAAGTGATCAAATAAATTCCAAACGACCTAACAATAATTAAGTCTTCAAACACAAACCGATCTACAAAATTCAAATACCAAATTTAAATTCTAATGACCCACTTATTTAATTGATAAGTATTAGGTTCAAACTTCGAACTTATTATCTAAGTATCAAACAAATGTTAATAAATAACTTGACAAATGGGCTCCTATAATTCAAACACCGATACTTGATAATTCGAATGACCCACTTATATGATAAGAATGACGGTCCAAATTCTAATACCGTATGACGAAAAAAAAACCAAACTTAGAACAAACAAATAAGAAAATGGGCAAATGACATTTAAATACATTCAAGTTGACACTTTTTGTTGTTGTGTGTAGCCAACATTTTTTTTTGCTATTGTAACACAAACCTTTTGAATTTCATCTATTGTGTGTATTTTGTGACCATTTTACCCTTACTTTTTTCAAAATTTAAGGGGTAAAATGGTCATTTTATATGAAAAAACGATTACAAAATACACACAATAGACGAAATTCAAAAGGTTTGTTTTACAATAGCAAAAAAAAAAGTTGGCTACACACAACAATAAAAAGTGTCAACTTGAATGTATTTAAATGTCATTTGCCCTAAGAAAATCCCAATAACGAATATCAAAAGAACAAAACTACCAGCCTCGAAACAAGTGGTATCCAAAATTCCAGTATAGAAATATAGGCCCAATTCTCCAAGCCCAACCGAAAAGTTTGATTCAACATACCAAGACCAAAAATGATATAATCAAAACTCAAAAGTATGAAACATACATACGAACAGAGGCTGATCGCCAAACCAAAAGAACTTCAAAATCCCATCGATCAAAAATTAAAATCCCAGAAACTCAAAACAGTGTTTTTTATTTTTTATTTTTTCATGGCTAAACGAATCTAAGACTAAACAAATGTAACAAAGTTTACAAATGAAGCTAGAAGATTTAATCAAATTATCAAACCAAATACAAAACCAAATTCAAATTCTAATTTGAAGGTAAAAAGAATTCTAAAGCTATTAATCCCTATTTGTAGGCTAAACTAATTCTAATTCTAAACAAATTAGCAAATTTACCATAGCCAGAGTTTTAAGTCATTTTCTAATAGTAATATACTAGTTATAATACCTGTGCACGCACAGGGTTTTTAAAATTTCGTTTTAATTATGTATTATTATCGATTAAGAAATGAACCGCTTAACATGTTTCATATGATTTTGCTTGGTGGACTAAAAATATATGTATATGTTATAGCCTACATATTATTTTAGGAGAATGCTTTTGGATTAAAAATTATGTTTTATTGTTCAAGTAAAATCACATGATAATACTTGACTTGCATGAGATGTTAGTGATATATACTTTTAATTTTGCAAATCCGTGCTATCAATTTACGATGTGTTTTGTAATTGTGCTATTTCTTTTACTTATATTTTCGTTAAAATATGTAGCATATTTAGATAACTTTGAAGATTGATTCATTTCCTTAATTATTAATAACTATCACATCATTTTTACCAATGTACCTTTTTATTTGGAAAGTTGTATTTTCATAAGTTTGTGTTATTTACTTCTCATGTTTGATCATAAAATTACTAAATTAACATAGATGCTTACACTATAGCTTCTTTATTACATAAAGAGAAACGAAAAAATATGTAATGGGTAGAACTCAAATTTATTCTTACGTTTATGTATAATGTATAAGAATATTTTTTCTCTAAGCCCGAACTATATAAGGAAATTATTATTACTTGTATAAGTAAATTATAAATGCATGAAAAAATGACAAAAAGTATATTCGCAAGTCTTTTAGGATTGTTTGAATCCTTACCGACCTTTCACTTTAATGCAACTTCCTTTACAATTGGTTTAAATTATCAAGGTAAAAGACACCCATATTTTAGACCGTTGGTTGACACTTATAGTGTTATCAATGATAGCAAACACCTGCTAAGTTTCATTAACTCATTCAAAGACTCCAAAAAGAATTCCTACCATAAAATTCCCTATATTGGCACTAAAACACATCTTTGGTACATTAAAATACATTCATGTATTATCTAAATCAGCAACTCAACTAAATTATACATTCATAACTTGAGCAGGCGTTGAAAGTCATTCCATGATAATCAAGTGTTGATACTTAATCCTCCTCTAAAAAATGCACACAACAAATTGCATTACACTTTAGTTTGTGCGATAAGATAATAAAACTACAAAAACCACTAATGTGTTGCATTATAGCGAGGATAACAATAAAGTTAGTCATAACATCAAATAAGAAAACTTCATATTAGAACTAAAGGGGTGTTCGGTTATGCTTATTAAAGGTGCTTATTGGCTTATTCAATTACCATAACACAATAAGTGTATGATAAAGGTATAAGCTTTTTTTAGAAGCCTAGTGAAAAACCCCTGAACTCACAACTAATTCTATTATAGCTTAGCGTGTTTATAGTAAAAACACAAATATTAAGTGTAGAAGTTTTCAACAAAACATAAAAAAGAGTTACTAAAAGTTGGCGTGTATAACAAAAAAGTTAAACCATAAAAAAAAAGTTACTAAATACTATCAGCTAAATAAGGAATAAGCCAAAGTTTTGTTGAGGTCTCTTTCGGATTCTATTCAGAAGCAAAAAGAGATTTACACATAAATCATAAGTATAGAATAATGGTTATATCTCACATCTGTGATTACCAACTCAATAACATTATCGCAGTATAGTAACGTAATAACCTGATTAAAACTATATATTCTTGCTGAAAAATTCTCATGTACATACTTTTAATTCGTTTACAACGGCCAACTATTATGTTTTTTTGTTTTTCTTTTTTTTTCTTTCTTTTTTTTAAATAAAACATCACGTCAATGAATAAAGTTAAGGAAAACACCTACGTTTTTTTATTTTTTATTTTATTTTATTTTATTTTTAATTTTTTTAGGAGGTGATTGTTATCAAATAAGAATTGTGATGCATGCATTTTTTTAATATAATTTAAGGAAAACACCTTTTATATTAAACAATGACTATCTAACCCATGTGTTTGTTTGTTTTTTTAATAATTAGTTTTGTATAACATTTTTAACTGACATACATGTTGAGGTTGAGGTTGATTTTATTGTTTAACTTTAACTATTGATATCATGTTCAATAAAATGTGTGAATTTAGTAGCAAATAATGAGCGTTGATGAAGTTAAAATATGCTCCGTAAAGTTTTTAAAATGTTTTTATGATATCCATATACAAATTTTAAATAATAATTTCACGAGTCGTTGTTATAAGTAGAAACATGTATATTTATTTTCATATCACAGTATCGTACTTACCATTTGATATTTATATTCCCGTTACTAATAATTTAGCCATATTTCAAACCCGTGTACGTATAAATTAAACTTTTAAATAGTAACATGAGTCTTTATTAAAAAAAAAATATATTCTAATAGATGAAAGTTTAAAACTAACATTAGTTTAAAAAAAATATTTAACGTATATTAAAACTAATTCGCATATTTACCAAATGAGTCCTTATTTAAAAAAAATATTCTAATGGATGAAAGTTTAAAACTAACATTAGTTTAAAAAATATTTAACGTATATTAAAACTAATTCGCATATTTACCAAATTTTGTAATTTTAATGGATGAAAGTCTGATGTAATTTTAAACAAAGTTACTTTTATAAAGTATATGAGGTATAAAGTGTAAGGGGATTATTTGTGTTTTTTATAAAGTTATTAAAAAACATGGAAACTTATAATTTTACACTTTACTTATAAATTATTTAAAATTCAATCACTAAAGTTTTATTAATTACTTCATTTTTTTTTTAATTTTTTGTTTTTATAAATTTGACACCTATATTTTTATGCATTTTTTTTCTTAACCAAATTTCTCCACCAAATTTATTAAGTTTGACCAAAATCAATTTAATTTTGACTTTTTATTGACCAATCACGTTTCTCGATTTTGCCTACGTGGCAAAATTGAACTCTGCTATTGGTCTAATTTTTTTTTCAATAAGAAGGGATTTTCAAAAACACTTCAAAATGATGTAATTCTTTTATTATATAAAAGATATTATAGAGTCTTTACCTTGTAAACAGGCCCAAATCCCCCTTGTCCAAGCTTATTTGCCAGAGAAAAATTATCTGTTGCTGATAATATTCTTTTAAACTCAAAGAAAGGCACATCAAGATCTTTTCCATCCTCTTCACTTAACATCCTGTGATCTGTGAGATATTTTGATTTAAAAAAATGGAGGATATATTGATATTTAATGGTTTATGTACACCAAGGAGCAAACTGCAAATACGTTGAACCAAAAACAGTAAAGGTACAAAATTGTTGAATTTACCTTGTCTTTTCACCCTTCTGTAGCATATAACCCCAATGCTGCAAAGAAACACAAGACCGAAAAATCCTGAAACAATCCCTGCAACAGAGACCAAAGTTTTTCAGTGGTGGTTGAGACAAGAAAGTTTGAAGTTTTTAAATTTTAATTAAACAACTTAAGATCACCTGCTACTAACACTTTCGTATTGTTTTTTGAGGCATTTGATGAAGAAACTTTGATGTTGATTGCAAATGTTTGAGAATTTGAATCAGACAACATCAGTGATACATTACTCAAGCTTTCATCATTCCAAAGGTGACACTGTTCGGAGACAAAGGTATATGCATAACAACTGCAGTCAACCGAGCAAAAGTTTCTGCATGCTGATTCATCATTAGGTAACAGAGTTTTAATTTCAGACGAGGAAAGAAATCTGGATAGGACATAACTTAAAATGAACCCTGGTTTTTCTTCCTTTGCACTACAACTCAATTTAGCTTTTCTCATACATCCTCCTGAATAATCACTCTGATCCCAATCAAGCTGTGATCTTGGCTCAAAAGCGGTTAAGCAATTACAGAACGGTAATGTGTTCTGATTGCAAACACCAAAAGGCCCACACATAGCATAAACTTCGCAAAATTGTCGTGGTTGAGCCCAAAACAAATTCCACTGCTGGTTAGCATCAGACCATGACAGCTGCATAATCTGGCCTGAGACACCTATTATGAATCTCGAAATAGTTTCAGGATTATACAAAGAATAAGTGAAATAAATCTCATTATCATTGTCAACGTAGCTGAAATTGTAAATATAATTCAACCTCATTTCAGGAATTAAGGCAAATATTTTATTTTTATCATCCCAAGATCCACTAGTCCAATACTGTATAGATTTATTCCACAAAAGTACATATTGTTTCCCATTTGGCTCAATCTCTAAAGAAAAGAGTCCTGCTGCAGGATCTTCTGTACTTCTCCAAGAAGTAATAGCCTGGTTTGTATTTGTATGCTTATCGTATCTAAGCTTAGAACCAGGCAACCAAGTGTGGGTTGGATGATCAAAACTTTGCCAAACTGGTTGACTCGAACTTGACCCGTAACTCAAAACTAAATTACCATCATCAAGAAGGACAAGTGATGCAGAAATTGCAGCAGTGCCATTGGTGATGTTTGCTGACCAAACTTGGGTGTTTGACTCGTTTAAAAGTACCAAGTTACCATCTCTGATTTTCAATTTACAAGAGAATTTATCAGAGACAGGTGACTCTCTATTTGCTACCCATACTATTGTTTTTTCAGGTACTTTCTTGTACCAAATTCCTATGTAATAGTTGGGAGACTTACCTGGTTTAAAGAAACCCATCTCAAAATGATTACCTTCTGAGACTAGTGTCTTGTCTCCAGACAGATACTGATTCACAACTAAAGTATCACCGCCATATGCGAGACAAGGAGCGAATACGGAGTATAAAAGTAGCTGAGCCACTATTAAGTTCATGACTTTTATTGCTCAGCAATGCTGATTCTATAAATTATGAGCATGGGAATCAGAAAAACTTAAAAAAGAAAAAACTCAGTCGATAGACAAATTGGAAATTGCCTTCATTCACTGGTTGACTCAAAAATACGTGTGGAATATAATTGTCAAAACAGTCCTTGTCCATGAACTAGTAGATAATTTCTAATCAAATTATCAAACCTTCCGTTGAAAAACTTTTTTATTTTATTTTATTTTATTTTAGCAATTATTATTTGTATTTAACGCCTAGGTTCAAGCTAATCGATTTCATTTCACCTAGTATCCTTGAGCCTAATGGTGTCATCAAGTCATGCATGCCCCTGTCACATGGAATTTTGAATTTTCCCAAAGACATTTCTACCCATTCAAAATTCTTCTTCTTCTTCTTCCTATATTCATACTCTTCATTGTTAGTGTCACGCTCATCAAGTTTTTTGGAAGCATTTTAAAGCAATACAAACCAAATACTACTTAAATAATTACAAGAAAAAGTGTGTTTAGTGACCAGAATTGGTACTGTTTGTGACGAAAATTGCTGGTCACTAATGTCACTTTTTCTTGTAGTGAATAAGCTTCAACCATAAGTCATTTTCAGGGGTGTTTATATGTCCATTTTCATGTGGTTATTACTGCTGAAGAATCAGAATTAGCAATTAAGTTGAAATAAATAACTAACTACATTTACGTTTTATTGCATCAATCTGTCACCTAATTCACCATTGGAAAATAATCATTTCTAGATCGATAAGCTACGGAGTACTGAACACCCCTCAATCATCATTCTCTTTAATCTTCAACAAAGTATTTTTATTTTTCTTAAACATTTTATCAAAACTAAGAAAGCAAATTAAGATATCACATTAATCCACAACCGATTTTGATACTCTAAAGTATAAGATTTTCATAAAATAACATTCGTAAACCAATTTTGATACTTTTGTAAAGGGGGTTATCAATTTGTCAACTTTATGGAATATTAATAGTTGAAGAAGAGAGTGACATCGAATGGATATTCGTCGATGTGCGATAGAAGATGTCTTTGACATGGATTTAGTTCAAGATTTATATTAGTTTACTTTGTGTAATTTTGTTATGCAGTTGTTGTGTATGTTTGTATTGTCATTTTTAAATGGTTATGTTATGTAGTTGCTTGCCTTGCTTTGTGTTTCGGACAAAAGGTGCTTTAAATTTTCTTTGTAGAATCATTTGAAGTATCCAACTTGGTAATGTACAATCCCCTTACTTTTCCCTGCCACGTCAGCTTTCTCTCTCCAGCGACCTGCAGGCGATTCAGTGCCCCAGTAAGGGCGACCTAGTTCAGTTTTTTTTTTTTTTTTTTTTTTTTTTTTTTTTTTTTTTTTTTTTTTAACAAATTACAAATAATATTTTAAAACATTACAAAAATAATTTATTTTAAAAGGAAAAAAAAATGGTCAAACTATTCACAATCCAACTACACACTAGCAAAAAAAAAAGTCAAACTATATCATCTTCAATAAACACACACTGAAAACACATACACACACACACTAAACACACACTAAAAACACATACACACCTCCTAAACATTACTTTGTGTACTTGGAGCAAAAAGTAAAAAAAAAAAAAAAAAAAAAAAACCAAAACAGTCGATCGGCCACACGACCGTTTGGTGTTTTTGTTGTTGGTCGACCGAGTCTCCACAGCAAGGGGATCGACTGGGAATCGATCACCCAAGTCGATCGTATATGCTTACTGCATGCAGCCTTAAAGCCTTGGTACATAGTGAACCAAAGTAGAGAATGATGTTGATTTAGCAAAAACATACAAGTCAACATATTTGACTAATCAACTACAGATTTTGATAGGTTAAAACATACAACTTTTGACATTTCAAACTAAACAACTACATATTTTGATACTTTAAAGTATGAAATCAATATGAAATGTCACCGCGTAATATCCCAACACGCAGCGTGGGTTCTCGGCTAGTTTCTCTAAAATAGGTCATTCATTTATAAGACGTGTCACTTTTTTATCTTATATAACAGTGGTATATTATACAACAAAAACCGAGTACGACCATTTACAAAAAGTCAATGACTCCTTATTCAGTGATCACAGTAACAAAGAACATAAAACAAAATACATTTAAGGAGATGATGTCTTGGACCGGGAATCAACACTTGAGGAATTGTTTTGTTCTTGCGACATCCAAGTTCTGGATGACTCATTATAGAAAACAAGATGTTGTGTATTATCAGCAAAAAACTGGACAGGTTCCGGTATTGGAGGCATCTTCACATCCGAAATCCCTTCAAGCATCTGCTCCACTAGACTCATGGAAGGCCTGTTCTCTTCCTCATCTTGGATACACCAATATGCAACTTTGCATATTCTTATGACTTCTTCAACATTTGCTTCCCTGTTTAACCGACTGTCTAGTAGGCTAATAATATCACCTCCTTCCACCATAACAACATTTGCAGCCACACTAGGGAAGAATGTAAAACTTAGGCTGTGTTTGATTTTTTGTTTTTGCCTCTTAACAGGCTCTGAATGGCCAAAATGTCTGAATCGGTCAGACATTTGGTCGTTCAGACCGTTTGTTTTTTTTTCTTCGTTCAGACGCGTTCAGATGTAGTAAGATCTTAATGGTTTAGACTTGAGAGGGGTGTCTGAATGCGTCTTGTTGCCTCTTGCTGACACAAATAAAAACCAAAAAAAAAAAATAGTACGAGCAAGCAAATGTGCGGTTCAAACATGAGTTTTTTTTCCCGTTCAGATGCGGTCAGATTCAGACATTTACGCATCAGATTCAGATTCAGATGTGCGGTTCAGATTCAGCTTCAGACCCTCTTAACAAACAAACACCACCTTAAATCTTCTGATTGTTCTGCATTTCTTTTACCATGTACTAATTCAAAAAGCATCATTCCGTAACTATAAACATCTGCTTTGGCTGTGATAGCCATGCCTGATAACCACTCTGGTGCTAGATATCCTCTTGTCCCTCTCATAGTTGTCAAAACATGACTAAAATCTCGTCCCACGAGCTTTGCAAGACCAAAATCTGCAATTTTGGGGCCAAAATCGGCATCTAACAGAATGTTTTCTGGCTTTATGTCACAGTGAATTATACATTCTCTGCATTTCTCATGAAGATAAACCAATCCTTTTGCGATTCCTAGTGCAATCTGATACCTTGTTTTCCAGTTTAAAACATTATCTTGTTTTTCATGAAAAAGATGGGAATGTAGAGAGCCATTTGGCATGTAATCATACACCAACAACTTATTTTTACCTTCTGCGCAGAACCCACGAAGACGTACAAGATTAACATGTTGGATGGTCCCAATTGTACTGACTTCGTTTCTGAACTGCTTCTCTCCTTGGCCTAAACGTTCAAGTCTTTTCACAGCCACAATGGACGAATCACTAAGTACCCCTTTGAAAACGGATCCAAACCCACCTTCTCCAAGTTTATTTGAGAAATTTTTAGTGGCTATTTGCAAATCTCTGTAGACAAATACTGCCAACAGTCCCTTCATTGTTGTTTTACGAACCAGCATCCGCTTTTTTCTGTAGACTATAAGCACAACTAAACCCAAGGCAAAAACTTCGCCCACAATGGACGCAACCGTACCCACAGGGAACCGATTATTCTTTTCATAACGTGGAAGATCTTTAGAAGCAACTTTGATGTAGACTGTTTTCCCACTAATCTCGTCTTCCAAGAGGTTCAAGAGATCTCCCTCCCAAAGTAGACACTGATTATCGACAAATGAATAAGCATTACACGAGCAATTGTTAGCACAAGTTGTATGACATGCTCCAGCACTCCCTACTGCTTTAGAATTATTTGTAGTCAGACTCATGACTGTAATCATGAAAAATTCAGTTTTTTCAATATTTTTCCCACACTCCAATGCGGTATTCCTGACGCACCCCGCGGAGAACTTACTTTGCTTCCAATCAGTCTCTGATCGAGGCTCGAAACCAGTCAAGCAGCTACAGAATGGCGATCTGTTCTGGCTACAAGTACTGAACGCACCACAAAAGCCATAGATACCTCACTGTGTTTTTGGCCGAGACCAAAACCAAATCCATTGTTGAGTATGCTCAACCCATGTTTGTTGCTTAATTTGACCAGACATATCCATTATAAATCTGGATATGATGGAAGGATGTAACAATGGAGGTTCATGATGATTCAGTCATGGTGGAATTGTAACAGAAATTGAGAGAGAATAGAATTGGCGGGAAAAGTGGTTATCAAACCATATTGAATTGAATTTGAATTGAAAGAGTTATTTACAAGACTATTTATAGTTACAAAGCTTCTAGAAACTATTTCTAACTAACTATTCTACATTGTGTTACATTGAGCTTTGGCATTATAAAGAAGCTTGTATGAAGCAGGTCTTTGTGTAGCAGAGATCACAGAGTTGACTTTTAGCTTTGACTTCTCAGTTTGACTTCTATTTTCAACTCCATTGTTCTTTGATTCATCATGTGAAATGCTTCCTTCACTTTGCTCAGTTGCATTTCCATTGCTTCCTTTACCCCCCCCCACAAGTTGGCAGTGTGAAAGGATCACAAATGCCAAACTTGGAGAGACAATGATAATGTAGAACTTTTGGTAAGCCTTTTGTTAAGACATCTGCTGCCTGGTTTTTAGTGGAGATATAAGTAGGTATAATCTGCTTGTTCTTGACTTTGTCCCTCACAAAGTGACAATCCAACTCTATGTGTTTTGTTCTAGCATGTTGCACTGGATTAGAAGCTAATGCAATAGAAGAAATGTTGTCACAGAAGATAGGTATGGGAGTAGGAACTTGTAAATGGAGATCCTGAAACAGACAAGTAAGCCATGAGAGTTCACAAGTGCAATCAGCTAAGGCTCTATACTCTGCCTCTGTTGATGACCTTGAAAGAACATTCTGCTTCTTTGAGAGCCATGAGATGAGACAAGAACCTAAGAAGATAGCATAGCCAGTAACTGATCTTCTTGTAATTGGACAAGATGCCCAATCACTGTCACAATAAGCAACTAATTTGAGTGAAGTGCTGGATGGAAAATATAACCCTTGCCCTGGACATAACTTGATATAATGTAGAACTCTGTGTAAAGCCTTCATATGAGGTGTTCTGGGTTGTTGAGAAAACTGACTAAGTAATTGTGCAGCAAAAGAGAGATCAGGCCTGGTGATTGTTAAATATATGAGTTTGCCAACTAGAGTTCTATATTGAGATGCATCATGATCACTTAAAGGTTCTCCATCAGTAGCATTAAGAGAGATAACAGGGTTTAGAGGAGTGATGGAGGGTTTAACATTGAGTGTTCCAGCTTGTTGTAAGAGATCCAATGCATACTTTCTTTGTGACATTGTGAGACCTGACTGATTTCTTAGAAATTCTATCCCTAGGTAGTAGTTGAGATTGCCAAGGTCTTTGATGCTGAAGGTTTGATGTAACTGATCTTTGATGTAATTCAGAAGAGGTTGATGGTCACCCACAAGCAGAATATCATCCACATATATAAGAAGCATGATAATGTGATTGTTCTGAGTAAGAGTGAAGAGTGAGGTATCAGCAAAGCTTTGTTTGAAGTTGTGTTGCAGAAGAAAATTAGATAGCTTTGTGAACCACTGTCTATTAGCCTGCTTTAATCCATAAAGAGATTTCTTGAGTTTACATACTGTGCCAGGTGGAAAGGATTTAGGATAGCCTTGAGGAATGGTCATGTACACTTCTTCATCCAGATCTCCATGTAGGAAGGCATTGTTAATGTCAAGTTGTTGAATAAGCCAATTTCTTTGAACTGCAAGTGCAAGAAGTGCCCTGACTGTGACCATTTTAGCCACTGGTGCAAATGTTTCAGTGTAATCAATTCCTTCCTTTTGAGTATAGCCTTTAGCTACAAGTCTAGCCTTGAATCTCTCTATGGTACCATCTGCATGAAATTTGATTCTAAAAACCCATTTGCATCCAATAGGTGTTTTGTTAGCAGGTAGTAAAACAAATTCCCAAGTATCATTCAATTCTAAAGCATGGAGTTCTTTGTTCATTGCATCTTTCCACCTAGGTTCTTTGGAAGCTTGTTTGTATGTGCGTGGTTCAATGGATTTACTGATGTTGTTAATTAAATGTCTATGTTTGGATGATTGAATGTTGAGATAATTGATAAAATTGGTGTAGTGGTGTTTTGAATGAGTGGAAGTGGTGTTGACTGTTGAAAAATGATGATGAAAATCTTTGAGTTTAGTGGGGACAGCTTTGGTTCTAGTGGATCTTCTTAATGGTGGTGGTGTTGGTATTGATGAAGTATGTTCTGATGTAGGAATAGATGTGGATGATGAAGATGTTGGTTCAGATGTTGGTTCAGATGTTGGTTCTGTGACAGGTACAGATGGTGTGGATGGTGAAGAGGTTGGTTCAGATGTTGTGGGTGTTGGAGATGTTGTGGGTGTAGTTGGAATATGAAAGATGGGTAATGTGGTAGGATCTGTAGTGATAGGTGGACATGGTTTGAATTGGGAAGTTGTGATTTGGAAGGGGAATTGAGACTCATCAAAGGTTACATGTCTACTGGTATGAACTTTCTGAGTGGCTGGATCATATAGAAGATAACCCTTTTGATGAAGTGGATAACCAACAAAGATAGCAGGTATGGATCTGGGAGCAAACTTGTCATGAGTATGAGTATGAATGTGAGCTCTGCAGCCTATTGTTCTAAGGTGATCCAATGAGGGAGGTGACTGATATAAGATCTCATAGGGTGATTTGTTTGAAATAGATGTGCAAGGTAGCCTGTTTATGATGTAAGAAGCAGCAAGGATACAATAACCCCAAAAATGGATTGGAAAATTGGCTTGGAACTTAAGTGCTCTTGCTATTTCAAGCAGTTGTCTATGCTTCCTTTCTACTCTAGCATTTTGTTGTGGTGTATGTGGACAAGAAGTTTGGTGTATAATGCCATGAGTTTGGAAAAATTCTTTGAGATTTGAATTTAAGAATTCTGTGCCATTATCACTTCTAATGGTTTTGATATTAGTGTTGAAGTGATTCTGAATATAAGAATGAAATGATTTGATTTGAGAAATGGCATGGTGTTTGCTAGGAATGAGGTATGTCCAAACAGCCCTTGAATGATCATCAACAATTGTGAGAAAGTATTTGCATTTGTTAATTGTGGTGTGTTTATATGGACCCCAGACATCTACATGAACCAATTCAAATAATGATTTGGCATAAGAACTACTGGTATTGAAAGGTAAAGCTTGTTGTTTTGCTAGTAAACATACATCACACTTGAAAGTAGAGTTACATTTCATGAAAGGTGAAATACTAGTTATTTGCTTAAGAACAGGAATAGAGGAATGTCCCAGCCTTGAATGCCAAAGAGATGAAGTAGCAGCTTGTGAGGTTGCAGAAAGTAGATGATGGGATGTTGGTGCAGTGATTGGTGGAGGTAACAGGTAAAGACCATTACAAAGGGTGCCATGAGCAATCCTCTTGTTCTGGTCCTGAAATATGCAAAGTGAGTCAGTGAGTATGAGTGATATTGTTGTCCCTTTGAGTAGCTTGCTGACTGATATGAGATTGTAGGAAAAAGATGGTATATATAGAACATTTGTGAGAGTTATGTGTGAGTTAAGCACTACAGATCCATATTTGGTGACTTTTGTTGTGTGACCATTAGGTAAGGTAACATAAATGGGTGTTGTGAAGATATGAATATCAATCATAAACATGAGCTTTGTGCATATGTGATCTGTGGCCCCACTATCTATTATCCAAAGGCTTTTAAGTGTAGATATGAAAGATGCAATGAATTTAGGAATACCAATACTTAAAGAAGAGAAAATACCATGGAATGAGTCCTTTTGGGTTTGTTGCATCAGCATGAGGACCTGGTTTAACTGGTTTTGCAACTGGTCCATCCTTGCAGTCATGTGATTGTCTGAAGGGGTGTTTGGCTGAGCATGTTGTGCATTGTCAGGAGAAACATGTTGTGTAACATCTTGATTAACCACCATATTAACTGTCCTGTTGGATTTGTACTCTTGATTTTGAGTTCTGTAAGATTTAGGTTGAACCTTTCCATGTAGTGGATGCCCCACAGGATAACCAACAAGCCTGTAACACTGCTCTTTGAAATGCCCCTCTTTTCCACAGTTACCACATATAATCCCTTTTCTGAATGTTGACTTCCTTTCACCTTGTGCAGAAGACTCACCATGGTTGTAGTTAGACCTCTGATTATTGAATGACCTCTGATTGTTATTGTTGAATGATCTTTGATTGTTTGAATGTGTTGAGAATGCAGCATTGAATGTGGGTTTTGGTAACAAACCTTCCCTTTGCTTTTCTTCCTGTCTAACCATATTGTAAGCTTTCACAGCAGTGGGTAATGGTTGCATGAGAAGAATCTGACCTCTAATATTTGCATAACTGTCATCAAGCCCCATCAAGAATTGAATTAACCTTTTTCTCTGATCCCTTTCTCCATTTTCCCTACCATTCTCACATGTACAAGCACAAATACACAGATATGGAGCTTCAAGAGCATCAAATTCATCCCACAATCCCTTCAACTTGTGATAATAAACTTCAACTGTGCAATCCACTTGTTTTAGTTGAACAATATCATTTGTGATTTGAAAGATTCTGTGGCCATCAATTTGTGCATATTGTTCTTGTAGCTCTAACCACAACTTACTCACAGAATTAATGAAATTCAAGCTATTACCAATTTGATCAGACACAGTATTCAAAATCCAAGAGATTAGCATATCATTATTTCTTTCCCAAAGAGCTCTTAGTGATGAATTGATACCTGGTTCAGGGAACTCTCCATTGATGATTTTCATTTTGTTCTTTGCATTAAGAGCAATAATCATGGATCTTTTCCAAGAACTGTAGTTTTCTGATCCAGTTAACTTCTTTGAGATTAACACCAATCCAGGATGATCTGTTTGTAACAGAAACAATGGATGATCAGAGGTGATCTGATCATTTAAAGAGGATGATCCACCATTTGAGTTATCACTGGTACTCATCTTGATTGATTATAATGTGTTGATTGTGATTGATGATGTTCTTGAGTGATTTGTAATGATATTGATGAAGATTGTAACAGAATTAATGGTGATTGTAACAGAAATAACAGAATTTTGGGGATTTTGATCAAGAATTGTGAGATTATGAAAGGTGAGTGTAATTATGGTGTTTCGATGATGGTTTTGTGACGGATCAGCGCTCTGATACCATGTAACAATGGAGGTTCATGATGATTCAGTCATGGTGGAATTGTAACAGAAATTGAGAGAGAATAGAATTGGCGGGAAAAGTGGTTATCAAACCATATTGAATTGAATTTGAATTGAAAGAGTTATTTACAAGACTATTTATAGTTACAAAGCTTCTAGAAACTATTTCTAACTAACTATTCTACATTGTGTTACATTGAGCTTTGGCATTATAAAGAAGCTTGTATGAAGCAGGTCTTTGTGTAGCAGAGATCACAGAGTTGACTTTTAGCTTTGACTTCTCAGTTTGACTTCTATTTTCAACTCCATTGTTCTTTGATTCATCATGTGAAATGCTTCCTTCACTTTGCTCAGTTGCATTTCCATTGCTTCCTTTAAAGGATCATGCATAGAATAAGTGAAATAACTCTCATTGTCGTTGTCAACATAGCTGAAATTATAGATAAAATTCAACGTCATTTCGGGTACTGAGGCAAAGATATGTTTTTGACCATCCCAAGATCCACTAGTCCAGTACTGCACAGATTTGTTCCAGTTAAGCACAAACTGCTTCTCAATTGAGTCAATATGATAAGAATAGAGTCCTGACCCAGGATCTTCTGTACTTCTCCATGAAGTAAGAACCTGCGATGTATTTTTACGCTTATTGTATCCTAACTTACCACCAGGCAAGAAAGTATGGGTTGGATGATCAAAACTTTGCCAAATTGGTTGTCTAGAACTTGACCCGTAACTCAAAACTAAATTACCATCATCAAGAAGGACAAGTGATGCAGAAATTGCAGAAGTGCTATTGGTGATGTTTGTTGACCAAACTTGGGTGTTTGACTTGTTTAAAAGCACCAAGTTACCATCTCTAATTTACAATTTAAAAGAGAATTTATCAGAAATGGGTGACTCTCTATTTGCTACCCATACTATTGTTTCAGAAGTTACTCTGGTCTTATTGTACCAAATTCCTATATAATAGTTGGAAGAGTTACCTGGTCTAAAGAAACCCATTTCAAAAGTTCCAGCACGAGAGACAAGGGTCTGATCTCCAGACAGATATTGGTTCACAACTAAAGTATCACCACCATACGCGAGACAAGGAGCGAATACGGAGTATAAAAGTAGCTGAACAACTATTAAGTTCATGACTTTTATGAAGGATTATGGTAACTTGGTGATTCTATAAATTATGAGTTTACTTGGGAACGTGATTCCTCACGTTTACCTTGGACTTATTATAGTTATCATACAAGCTAATTCTATAAACGTGAGGATTATGGCGTGGTCTGAGTTTACTTGAGAACGTGAGGATCAGATGTAATTAATATTTGTTTTGTGTGTATCGATTATATGTGGTGTTTCCTGCGGTTACCATTTGGTTTTTCATTTGGTTCGAGGATATCGTACCTACCTATGAGAAGTCGTTTGGGTTGTTGTTGTTATTGATCGGGGAGTGTATCTATTTGCGTGTATTGTTGGAGTGACGGAATATTTTCTATTGTGTGAATTCTGGTATTTAGTCGGTTCATATTTTTTTTGTGATTTTTTCTCTGTGTTTTTATGGTGTGGTATTATTCCGCTTAAATATCCATAAATTTTCTTTTGTTGTTGTGAGTGGTGACTCGTGTAGTTGAAATCTCGGGACGCGATTTCCCTAAGTGGGGGATGATGTAACAACCGTTGTTTTAGCAGGTCAGTTTGACTGATATTCTTGACTCGGTTGACATTTGTTTGGTGTGTCTTAGGTGTTTGAAGTGATATAGGTGAGTTTTAGTACTAAATCCCTTTGCGTAAATGGTTTTATTGTGATTAGGAAAGTTTGAAATTTGAGAAAGTTCATTTTGATCAACTTTGTGGTGTAGAAATGACTTGTGAAGTTTTGGTATTTTTGTGTTTTTGCATAACGAGTCTTCGTTCATGTATTTGAGCGTTAGCAAGTTACGAGGATGTTGTTTTTTATAAGTTATATTTCAAAAAGAGTGTGAAATTCTATTTTTGGAAACTTTGTTTTGAAAATGATAATTTTTACTTTGTTTTAAACTTGGGATGAGAATGATGCTTGTCTTAAATGGTTTAGGTTACTGTGATTATGTGTGTGTGTCAAAGATCTTGGACTTATAATGTTATCGTATGTTTGTTATATGTGAATGATAATGTTATGTTGTGTGATTCTGTGTGGTCCAATTGGGAGGGTGCTTACCCTGTTGCTCGTGCATACGACCTAATTAGAGAGTAGTACTCCTACTCACTTTTATTCTGTGTGGTCCGATCGGAGGGTATTAATTACCCATTATTTGGAGCGGGGGTCACGTTCCGGCCCGGATGTTGTGAATTTGGATCGGTAGACACGTTCCGCCCGATAGTTGCCTTTTGTGTGATGGCTGGTTTATGAACATATGTAGTTTGTATGATAACTATAATAAGTTCAAGCTCTTTGACACACACACATAATCAATGCTGATTCTATAATGTATGATAACTATAATAAGTGCAAGGTTTGGTGATTCCTCACGTTTACCTTGCTCAGCAATGCTGATTCTATAAATTATGAGCATTGCAATCTGACGAACTTAAAAAGAAAAAAAACTTATAGATGATAGACAACTTGGAAATTGCCTTCATTGACTGGTTGAATAAAAAATACGTGTGGAATATAATTGTCAAAACAGTCCTTGTCCATGAGCTAGACCATTTTTAATGGTGTCATAAAGTCACAGTTAGATGAAGCGCATGCCCCTCGTCACATCGAATTTTCTCAAAGACATTTCTAACCATTCATAATTTATCTCCTTCTCCTACCTATTCATACTTTTCGTTGTTAGTGTCACCATCATCAATTTTTTCCGTAGAATTATTAGTCAAGATAAACAATATATATAGTACTTAAATAAGCTTCAACCAGAAGTCATTTTCAGGGGTGTTTATATGTCCATTTTCATGTGGCTATTACCACTGAAGAATCAGAATCAGCAACTAAGTTGAAATAAATAACTAATTACATTAAGTTATATATAGGGCAAATGCCAAAGAAAACTAATGTACTTATCAAAATGTATCGAAATTCCTAGTGAACTTTAAAAAGGCCCATTAACATTTGTAACATTCAAATTTATAACAAAATGAATAACTTTTCAAATGATTTGACTAAAATACCTTTTTGTTCTTCAATCTTCATCTTTGTCGTCTTCAAACCTGAACTCTGCTGACTTTTTCTGGCTACCAACCATCAACTCCAACACCAATTGAAACATGACTAAGAGCTACTATATATACCATCACTAGATTCACCAACCCATGACAACATTTTCCTACACTAAAAAAAAACAGGATAGTTGATTCAATAATGTAGTCAACATTCATGCTTTTTGATATCGTTCTTCAATATCTTAAAACATATTAATCCTTACCGTTTAAAAAAAAACAAAATAATCATTGGTACCATAAAAGATTTGCTACTTATGAAAAGAAGCGGAGCCAAAAGACCAATACCAAGTCTTTAGCTTGGCCCAGACCAAGTCTGTTTGATTTTTTTAACAAGACTATGAGCTTATATTCATCTCATCAACTTACACAAATTATGCGAAAGTCAAGTTCCAACTTATCTTATTATATTGTCATAGTAACTTATATATGAAGATTTTCTTATATCGGGGAGCTGATCATCTATGATCACACTAATCGGTCTCACAGTCAAAACTGAGACACGATGCGTAACAACATTATTAAAGAATACGAGTACTTAATCTGAATCAGCTGCCCCCGTTTTACGCTACAAATCTTTCACCATTATGCGGGAGATTTTATAAATTGCATTATGTTTCTAAGTCTCCCCTAATTGTATAAGAACTTATAAACTTGTATAAATTGAAACTTACAAAAATTTGAAATGTAGCACAGAGGTACTTGGGAAAAGGTGGAAAAAGAATAAAATGGCGTGGGTGGGCAACAGCCATAAGTTTAGAAATAAATCTGATTCGGTAGACCACGTGGGTACATATTACGTTCATTTCCTTGTGGTAGAAACTGGTACGTTTGCCATTATATCTTGTTATTTTTTCCCTCTGTTATTGGTTTTGCCTTTATTTTATAGAAGCATGTATTATTTGACTTTTCAACATGTTTGCAACTAGTACTTTTTTAATACTCCAGTTTTAGATCTTTTATTAATTATATTTTACTCCAATTAAATATCATCCGTAACTACTAAAACTATTTTGATTGTTTAAAACACAAGTGGACATTTATTTTGTAACGAATGAATTGTTACTGTAACAAGTAATTACGTAAATCCTGAAATGGATTTTCTCTGAAAGTAAGAACGAATATTTGTAAAGAAAAGGGTACCATTTTTTAGTGCAACTTGAGCATGAGTACAACTATCCGAGTTATGGATATTATTGGTATGAACATAAAAACACGTACAACGGTACAAGTATTCATATTCAAAACATTTTATATGTATCAGTTGATTCATTAATGCCTGAAAATATGCTTGTGAAAAATATATTTTACTTTATGTAAATTATATATACTTCGTATGAATAAGAAAAAAACGTTAGTTACTTACCATACACATTCGCTCTACGTGTAAATAACAAATCACAAAGACGTACGCAGTCTATATTTACAGGCTTATGCTAAAGAGTGGTAAAAAATGTTGCTACTAGTACTACTTAATAATATGAAACTACTATAAAAGTGCATTGGGTAAAGTGGGTTGGGTTAAACAAAGTCTAATGTTGGGCCAAAGTATGTGGGCTTTATCAAGATAAATAATTTGTTGATTTTTATAAAAAGATATGATGTTTTGTTTGTTTTAGTCACACACTCACACCATCTCATTTACACTTCTAAACAAATTAAAGTACTACTAGAAAGTTACTTGATGATATAATGTGTCGTCAAACAAAGATTAGTGATTTCAAAAGTCCTTATTTGGAAATAATTCTGACGATTGTCCAACACATGAAAACAACAGTTGCTGCAAAGATTAAGTAAACTTTGGATAAAACAGTGTTTTGATTCACTCGGGTTGTTAAAGATAAACACAAAATAATATTTCACGTACCAACCAGTTTGTTACTCTTCGTTATTATTAGGCAATTATAACAATTTAATCAAGATCATTCTTTATGTAATGTTGTTGGTTTTTTTTTTTTTTTTTTTTTTTTTTTTTTTTTTTTTTTTTTTTTTTTATGTCTATGAGTATTTGGATGGCTGAATATATGTTGAATGTTGTTAGCAGAATCATGTTAGAGTACTTAAAATTCATTTGACACACGTAGCCGGCTAGCCCTTGTAAAATCTGATTGCAAATCCATAGAAAAAGATGTTGATAGGCTGAATATTGAATTGACAGAATTGTCGGGTAACAAACCATCTTACGTATGTACATAATTTTTTCTTACTTGGAGACAGGGGCGGATGTACATGTAAGCCAGGGGTAGCGGTCGCTACCCCTGAACTTTTACCCGGTAGTGGAATTTTTGGCGATTTTTGGCCATTTTTTGGCGATTTCGCGACCCCTGAAACAAATTTTCGCTACCCCTAAACAAATTTTCGTATTTCGCTACCCCTAAGCTTGGCTCCTAGTTCCGCCCCTGCTTGGAGAGTTGGAGAACAGACTCATTGGTCTGTGCAGCTCATAGCGATTAACTACTGTAATATTCAAGTTTAGGTTCCACATCTCATCATAAAATTGTCATTTTATTCAAAGTATCAACAGGTTGAAACTTGAAAGCTGGTAAGTCCACCAACTAGATAATGATTGCATTTGAGTAGTTATTTTTCTTTTTCTTTTTATTTTGCAAAGACTAGAATAATATCTGATATAAGAATATTAGAGCGATTATTGGACATACTATCCTACCATAACAATAAATTTCCACCAAGACATTGATCTAAACAATGTTGAAGTTAATATGAATTGATGCAGCGAAAAGAAACATAATGGTTATGATTATCGAGCGTCTTATAGCAGAGTTAGAAGTGGTATGCTGGTATGGTTCCGGGGGCTTATTTTTGAAACATAAGAAAGATATACCAGTCCCGTCATAGACGGAACTTAGAAGGGACCGAGGGGAGCTGCGGCACTCCCCTCAAATTTTTTGACCCTATGTACATTTATACCTTTTTATATATGGTTTGAATAATTTTTAATACAAAAATTTAAGCGTAATGTATATCAGCCCCCTAAAATAAATAATTTTCAAGTTGGCCCCCTATCAACAGTGTTCGAGTTCCGTCTCTGAGTCCCATCATTCTTCTCATACTATTTCTTCTAATATGTGCGTGGAAGTTAAAATATCCTGATTCCTAAAGCTAAAGCTTCAAAACAGGATAGACAAAATAATTCAACTTTGTAACAAAAAAAAAAAAAAAAAAAAAAAGATAATATCTTCCCTCATGGTTGTTAAGATCTCGATCCTGATATTAGTATATTACAATTTTACGATGCTACAAAGCAAAAACAATTCGGATCCTACGTAGGATCTTAGAAAGCTTAAGATCTTATAAGATCATGATTTTGACCAGATGATCTTACGATCTAATCCGATCCGATCTTACTTTTTCTCGAACCGCAAACTAAAAAACTACAATGTTATGGATTATATTTTTTAGGATTAAAAAAACATGTTAATCTTCTTAAATATTCCATATTCATAATTTAGGACAACATATTTATGAAACACTCATATAATCTTGTGTTTATGATATAGATTTGAATAATATTACAAAGACTATTAAGAAAATGATATTATCGTAGGATCTTAGGATCTCGATCCGATTTTACGAACTCGATCTTGCAAAAACAAAAACAATCTTAAGTAGGATCTCGATCTTGAAAACCATTTAAAAGGGTGGTATGTTTAACGCTACTTTCAGCTACTTCTACGTTTCCTTTTTGCATGTGATGAAGCTAAGGAATTATTCTAAGACTAATGGACTCGAAACAAGATGGATAGGGCCACAACTTTGTGAGAAAGCTATAGAAACTTAAATTAAGACAATAAGACAGTCTAGGGTTGACTTTATAAGTCAACGCTGAATCTCCTAGTATTGTCTGCTTACCATATCTTTTGGTGCCTATGAATGCTAGGGGGGAGTATCTTGAAGCTAGAGTCTCAAGTATTAGAAGATATAAAAAGCAACTATCTTTGTGTACACTGATATTTTCTAACAGTAGTTGAAGAAAAATAGAATCTAATGATTCTTGAATACTTAGATTAATGAAAATTAAGCTTACAAACCAAATAACCAAACTGTTCTCAAACAGAAATACAAATACTTGATCTCAATCAAGTTGCTAAACTGAATCAGAATACAAGAAGAGTAGAGTGGTTTTTTCTTGTGTTCCAGCCAGAAGGAGAGTAGCAAATATATAGCCAACAACCAAGCATGAGTCGTTTTCCAAGGAGAAGCCAAGGAAAACGGCTAGGGAAACATGTGAACAATGAGACAACCCTAAGAGTATATCTTTAGCATAGTTGCAATCAGGTCCTTTGAGGAATAGCCATGGGGCCCTTACATCCTTAATCATTTATGCACCAGTCATAGAACTTTGAGCCAAGGTCCAAAAACACCCTTCAATGTCCAACAAAACTCCAAGAGGATCCAAAAGGATTATTACTGAAAATACAAACATACCAAGTTAGTCCTTGTGGTTAGAATCAGATATCAAATGAGTCCTTTTTTCCAACATCCCCCCTTCATCTGTTATCTGGTAAATGTCAATTAGCCCCAGTTTTGTAATCAGAATTTTATGTTGATCTGTGTTAGGAATACGTTTATTCCAATGAAGACTCGGTCACCCCGAGTATTGTAATAGCATAGTGTAGCTCGTAGTAATCATTTGTTTAGTGTAGTATTTGTGGAGTCGGGTCGGGTCTTTACCCACTGTCAGCCCGGTCCACAGCCCGTTTAATAGGGCGTTGAGCATGTAACTATAAATACCCTCTCCCACCCAAGGGAGAGGGTTGGACCTTCATTTGCAATTCAACTTTTCCTTTCTTTTACAAGGCTCCCAACTTCCTTTCTCTCTCTAACTTTCTCTCACTAGAAATCTTCCATATTCGATCCATACACATATAATCTAAGCTTGTTATAACCTTAAGTATATTACAATTGGTATCAAGAGCCATGGTTCTATCCTAGGATTAGTGGTATACATAAAAATCGTGGCTTAGTTTATGTGTTCTTTGTGGTTCGAATACTTTTAGTTGTTTTTCTCTCATTTTGATCTCGTATCGTGTTTATCTTGTGGTTTTGTTTGTACTTTCTTTGTTAGAAAGGTCATACACATCTGGTGTAGCTCTTGGTTTGGTTATATCATCACTCTCGTGGAAGATATGATGAATTCGTGGTTAGTTTCTACTTAGCGAGTTGGCATATTCGTGGTAGAGAGTTGGCTGTTTTTATTAGCGAGTTGATAATAGAGATTTGGCGGTTTGCCATTTTTGGGTATAAAGCCAAATCGCTAGACAGCGACAGCTTTGTCTTATGTGTTTGGCGAGTTGACTGACCAGCGAGTTGATCTTTGTTAGCGAGTTGTGATCTGTGTAGCGAGTTGACTACTTATAGCGAGTTGTGACGTATCCAGCGATTTGATCTTTATAGCGAGTTGGCGATTGGTAGCGGGTTGAGTCTGGGTAGCAATTTGCTTATTTCCAGCGAGTTGTCCGAATAGCGAATTGAGTAATCTAGCGAACTGTCCGCTATAGTAGCGATTTGATGTGTATAGCGAGTTGTTCAACAAGTAGCGAGTTGTGACCTCTGTGTAGTGAGTTGGTGGTAGCGAGTTGTATTACGCTTGGGTTTGATTGATTTACGTCAGTGTTTTGGTATATCCAGCGTGTTGAGGACTTTGTGATTTGTGCCAACATTCAACAATACATGGCAAACAATCCATCAAATAATGTATTGAACCCAACGGAGCCATCAAAAATGTCTGATAGATGTCCTGAATGCTTCATGATACTTTACACTCACATTGAGAAACTATTTGACAAGTCTGGCTACTCTGGTGGTTATAGTCATGCATTTGCGACACTGTTCGGACATGACATTGAGTCGTTTAATGTCACAATGCCTCTATACCTAGATCAACTGAAACAACAAATGGTCAAATCTGATTTTTCGATAAACTGTTGTAACGCTGCTTACACGGTAATGCTTAAACAACTCCAAACGTTCTATGACTCAAAATTCAGCATGGAATATGACTGGGAATGCCAAATGACATGTAAACGGTTTGCCGATCACACTGGTCTAGAGGTGGATGCATTCAGAGACACTCTGTTCCAGATCACTGGGGATGTTAAGGAGTTCATTAAGGCACGTGCACATACTTTATCAACAAGTGCAACAGTCGTTATTGAAAGGACGTGCATTGAACCTAATACAGATGAGGAGGAGACTTCACAACCACAGGTGTCAAGGTTAAGTCAATCTCCAAAAGGTCATACTTCTGATTTATGCAAACATCATGGTCAGGACTCACCCACCTATGAATCATGTTCATTGAATGAGACCGACAGTGATGTCTCGTCTAATTCAATCTACACGAATCCTATGTGGGAGAATTGTGATCAGGTTGATGAAAAAGGTGATGATTCAGAATCTTTGGTTTCAAATTACCACACAAAATCTAATGAAACGGTTGATTTACATATTTTCAATAAACTCTCCAAAAGATTTTCTCAATTGGAAAAGCACTGCATCTCACTTGAACTTGCAATGCAACGTAATGAAGAACAGTTTGTAATCAACCAACCACACAAAAACTCAGAACTTCCTGAGTTACGCGAGTATTTCATTATAAATGATTTAAAAGCTCAGATTGAAACCAAAGACCTGATAATCAATT
Organism: Artemisia argyi; assembly: GCA_030686995.1. NCBI lineage: Eukaryota > Viridiplantae > Streptophyta > Magnoliopsida > Asterales > Asteraceae > Artemisia > Artemisia argyi. Next base: position 158,000,182 of record CM060697.1, on the reverse strand, counting down.
GCCTCAAACTTCATGTTAAAGATATGAATGACATGTGCTCTTATCTTAAAGATAAAGCCACACAGGATTACTACTCTGACTCTACAACCGTAGTGGAGTTAGAACACAAGGTAACCGTATTGCAAAATGAAAATGAAACACTGAGGAGACATAGAAAAACGCTAAGTGACTTCATCAATGATAAAAAATCTACGAATTCCAAACATGTCCAATCACTTACCGCTCATAATGATGATATCAAAAATAAGCTTCAAAAGAGAGAGCTCGAGATTTCAACTGTAAATATTGAATTGTTAAAAACTGCCAGGACAGACGTGAATACTAAGTTTGATAAACCTTCCATGCCAATTAGAAAACCTAGGACAGTTAGGCAGATCTCAGCCTTCAGCACGAATCGATAAAAAATGTCAAAATCTAGGTGCGCACCTCTAATAGGTACTGACCAGGAATTATCAAAAACAGTCACTTCACAATGTCAACCTAAGGTAGTTAAGACTCTCAATAAACTCATAAGGAAAGACAGCGAAGTACATGTAGGAATCCCAAACCGGGCTAGAATACCATCACTTAAGAACACTCATTCCACAGGACTCAACACACCTTCCATAAGGCAGTCAACCATTGGACTTGAAAGATCAGATATTAGAGTGTCAAAAAATTGCCTTAAGTGGGTCCCTACGGGTAGGATTTTTAAATTGATGGGATTCAGGTGGATACCTATGCAATCATCTCCATACGACAAATTTAACAGCATGGGTGCCACTATTAGGGAAACTATCCACACTAGCTCTTGTCAAAACAAGCAAAATCCACATGCTGGTGCAGGGTTTTCTATTTCAGGTACAAGATTTCCTTCTGAGAGGCTCAAAGTTTGGCGACGTAAAGACTCACTCCCTACTACTATAGGGAACCTGGTGTAAATTCAACGGTCAATGTCGCATGATGACTCCTGATAGCTTCCTTATCAGGACTCGGACCTCTGGAACAGTGTGGTGTATGAACGTATATGATCGTTCATTCCGTATCCTTTATGTATATATTTATATAGATACATGTAAAGCCAACTTTGTCATAAGTGATATCACATTTTTTTTGTTTTGTGTGTGTGTTTTGCTGCACTGGCATGTCTTCTGGCATCGATAACATTTACGGTCCTAGAAATGTCATTCAATAATGAAACGGGTCTTTAAATGAAGTTCAAACAGAAGCTTAAAACTTGCCATTATGGCTTGCTAATGTACCTGTTAGCAACCCGCTCTTTCTGTCTTATTCATACATGTATGTAGTCAATCAACAACCTTTGTTCTCTGGTCATTGATTGAGGGGGAGAGTGGTTTCTGATTCATGCTTCTGTGTGCATATATAAATGCGTCTGTGTGCATATCTGTGTGATTGATTGACATGTGCATCTCTGTGGTATATGATCTCTGGTGGTGAATGATTTCGGTTATGAATCCATGTGTGATGATTATGATCTGTAGAATATATCTGTACTGATGATTCTCTTATATAGAGGGTCTACTTGGTATATTTGGTATATTGTTGAAAGTGGAAATGTGCACTTTGTGTAGCGAGTTGGCATGTTTGGTACTTAAAGGTCTACTTAGTCAAATTCGTATACCTATAAGTAGAGGGACTGAAATGTCATTTATTAAACTTCAAAAGAGTATAAATACTCTTCAAAATAGCGATTAGGCTTCTAATACCCAACCCGCCGCTGCTACTACTTCTCACTGATTCGCTGTGCTTAGATCATCAGGTTTTGTTACATCATTTAGTTTGTATAGTCTTAGTGATCATGCTTTACGTTGTCTCACTAGGCTTTGCTACTGATTGATGTCTGTTTAGGTCGATCGTGTATATCGTGTGTGGATTTTCGAACCATACGTATTGGTGTAGTGTTTCTATCAGAGATTAATCAGACATACGGTATGTTGAAATCCCACCATACGCATCTCCTTTTTCACCTCATCCTTGGTTTACCCCGTTCGTGTATAACTAAAGTGAGTCATACCTTATGTGATGTGTATACCATGCTTGTTTGATTCACTCATTGACTATTTAGTGTAGTTAATGTGATAGTGTAGTACTGATAGCGAGTTATTGATGTTTCTGGTTAGAGGGTTAAGGATATGCTTGGTAGCGTGTTGATGACATTCTTATTAGCGAGTTGATGATGTTTCTTGCTAGCGAGTTGATGAGATTTCTCGGTAGCGAGTTGATGAGATTTTACTTTAGCGAGTTGATGAGATTTCTCTTTAGCGAGTTGATGAGAGTTCACTTTAGCGAGTTGATGAGATTTCTTGATTAGCGAGTTGATGAGATTTATTGTTAGCGAGTTGATGAGATTTATCGGTAGCGAGTTGATGAGACTTTACTTTAGCGAGTTGATGAGTTTTAACTTTAGCGAGTTGATGAGATTTCACTTTAGCAAGTTGATGAGATTTCTTGATTAGCGAGTTGATGAGGTTTATTGTTAGCGAGTTGATGAGATTTCACTATAGCGAGTTGATGTGATTTCATTTTAGCATGCTGATGAGGTTTCTTGCTAGCGAGTTGATTTAAATATCTGATTGCGTGTTGTAACACATATTAGCATGGTGTATCATTTATGCTAGGGTGTTGTCCAACCTGTGAATATAGCGAGTTGTTCTGCTGTACACCAGCGTGTTGTGTACCTATATCTTGCTTGTTATATCTATGTGTGGGCTTTGTGTCTTATTGGCTTATAACTCATTGATGTGTAATTCTACATTGAGTGCATGTGCTGTACTGGCTGATTGTGAGTTGTTCCTTAGTGTGTATATAGTGTGTGGGTCTTGTAGTTGGTGTTATTGAACTCTTGCACAACTTACTTATGTTATATCTCACGGTTAAGATATATTTCATGACAGTGTTGTGAGTGCAGACTAACCGCTAACCATATACGTGTACCTATCATGGTGTATTATGATGTTTGTGCAGACAAATGGCTGACAATGCTATACCAATAGAATTGGGGACAGTTCCACCACCACCCACACGTACTGACGATGAGATATTACCACATAAGGAATGGATCTCTACGAGGAAAAGCAATCTCTACATTGATGAGAACAAGGTACAGAACAATCCCACATACAAGATTGCTGTGGACATACTGAGAAACACATCCTTCTTTAAGGCTTTCACTATTTCTTCCACCATACCATCAATTTACATTCAACAATTTTGGAACACCATGACTCATGACAAGGACAACAACACGTATCGATGTCAACTCGATGAGCAATGGTTTAAAATCAACAAAGAAACTCTCAGAAATGCACTCCAAATCAACCCCATCTTTCCTGACAAACCGTTCTCATCCCCACCAAATCCCGAAGCCCTCCTAAAGTTCGTCAATGATCTGGGGTATCCTAAGGAGGTCATCACACTGTCCTCTATGTCCACCAATGAAATGTATCAACCATGGAGAGTGCTGATCACGCTTATCAATTTATGTCTTACGGGAAAGACATCTGGACATGAGAGGCTGCGGGCCCCTGCACTACAGATACTGTGGGGAATCGTGAAAGGGAAAGATATAGACTTTGCTGAACGAATCTGGGAAGAATTTGCTCACTCTGTCAATACCTTCTTGGAAGACAGAATGAAGTTGGAAACCAACAAAGAAAGTAAGAAATGGAAATCCAAGTCCCTAATTCCTAGTATCAGATTCACCAAACTTATCATACTTCACCTTCAGCAATCTCATAATATACATCCTAGACCGGAGTCCTCTGTACATCTGGCGAGTGATGAACACTGTGTGGGTAATCTCAAGTTCGTTGCAAAAGATACTGATCAAGAAATGTTTGGAATGGACATACCAGATGCTCTCCTCACTGGCAACATCCTTGATGCACCATATTACCAACTTTATCTGAGCAAGGTTGCTGCATTTCGCAAACAATCTACCTCCAAATCCACTGCTGACAAATCGGCATCCAAGAAACGCAAGGTTGTCTCTACTACTGAGGTGGCATCTAGTGGCACTAAGAAACGCAAATCGATCAAAACTGTTAGCAAAACCGGGTATAAGAAAACCAAGAAAGTTAAAGTTACAGTTTTAGATGACAATCCACATGATGTGGTGTCACCCACTGAAGCTGCTGACATTCAAAAGGCTGTCGAAGAAAGTCTCAAAACCATTGAGACTCATTCTGGTCCCCCATTGACAGGCGTCAGCATTAAAGAGCCTGTACCTGAGAAACTTATGCCACTACCGGACACCATCGGGAAAGGAAAGAATGTAGTATCTGATGAACAAGCCGCACATACACTTCTTCACATCTCATCACCTGCTTCCAAGCTTAAAGAACCACGGTACGAATTCAAGAGACGATCCCCGGAAACTTCCAAACCGAAGGAGGTGTCCTCTGAAGATACACTGGAACAACCACAAAGTCATGAACCTCTCATCGAATCTAGTGATTCCGAGTCTGATCTTAATGTCTCTAAGAAGAAAGAAGAGATTCCTGTTACTACCACTGGGGATACGACCTCCAAGGACTTGCCCCCACCTGTATCCGAACACACCACTGAACCCCACTCTAATCTGCAGGATGAATTTGTTGCTTCTATCTACCCTGGGGTTCAAGAGAATCTTAAGATGAAATCTGACGAACATAAGCTGATGATTGAACCTGACACTTCAACGGGAACTCTCTCCTCATATAAACAGTTTGATCATGAGTTCACTTATGGGGATCAAGATGCTGATAACAATCCTGAAGGGAAGGAGACCTCTATACCTACCAATGAGAGCGAAGCCATCTCTATGGTAGATGTTCCCATTGAACAATATGTGTCTACGATACCCACAGTGACCATACCAATTCCCACCACTACATCACCAAAAGGCATCTCCACTGCTGCAGTCACTACTACCATCCCACCTAGTTCAATTGAGAACCTGTCAATTCAAGTTGAAAAGGCTCTGTCTACCGCTGAAAGAGCAAATAAGGAAGTCATAGACATCAAATCTACGCTTGTGAAGCATCAGGGTGTTCTTAAAGATCTCCAAAAGCTCGACCTGCACTATGTCATCCACCACCAAGCTTCTAGAATCTCTAAACTTAAGCTGATCAACATTGATACTTTGGTGCGTGAAGCAGTTGAAGAACAGGTGTCCTTTGCTGTTAAAAAGGCCATGGATGCACCACTCAAAGCACGATTCAATGAGTTATCCACTTACGACATGAAAGACCTGTTGCAGCAACGTATGTTTCAAACTGATCACCACAAGGAACATGAGGCACACCAACAGTTGTATATGTCACTGGAAAGGTCTATGATGATTGACGATGCCAAAGAACGGGAGATGGAGTTAGCAGAAGAACGTAAAAGAAAGAAACGTAAACAGAACATCCCTAGACCACCATCTAAGGATCCTCCTCATCCTCCGCCACCTTCAGGATCCGCTGGTGCACCTGGGTCGTCTGGCGGGGCAAGTACCTTACAATCTATGCAACCACCACACGTGCCAAAATCATCACCTCAGAAGGGTCTGCCTGAATCTACTACTGAATCCAGAAATCCCAAGTCTTCCCAACAGGTCACCTACAAAGCATGGACGACTACTGAAACCCGACACACACCTTTTGTCTCAATAGAGCATGATCTGGACTTTGATTCTGGAATACCTATCGAAGACCCCTCATCTGCTGAGGATGAAGATGATGACAATGATGATACGATTCCTCAAGTACCTAAAAGGGATCAATGGCGGAAATTATTCACACGTGTAGATGGATCTCCTTCCACCCCTATTAAGGTTACTGATGATGCCATTAGCACATAGTGGAAACACGATGATGCTATACAAGAGTCTCTCTCACCTGAGCCTGAGTGGATGATCTCCTCCGACACTCAATCTGTTCCTGACAACAACTGGGCGCATGCTGTAGCTGATAACTATGTACCTCCTCCCACACACTCCCTACTTGCTCAGACAGGAGACATGGGTTCTTTCATCCAATGGTATTGTAAGAAACAAGGAATATCCAAGCTGACTACAAAGGATTTAGAAGGACCTGCTTATGAGATTGTCAAAGCTTTTCATCCAGACATTGTGCACTTACAGTATCAAATGGAAGAATGTCACAAAATGCTTACTGATCAAGTTGAAGACGACATCCTCGACTACAATCTCGGGAAACCACTTCCACTCGGAGGCTCTCCAGGTCGACTTACACTCCAAGCAGACTTCTTCTTTAATAAAGATCTTGAGTATCTCTGTTCTGGCAACAAAATTGCACTTTCCATTACCAAGATGAAAGCTGCTCGATACACCAATGTTGGGTTGGAACAAATGGTGCCTGATACGATGTGGTGCGATGAAGAATGCAAATATGATGTTGCAGCATCCTTTGGTATATCTCACTGGTGGTACAAAAAGCGTGAATTCTACATTGCAAGACACACAGCCGCTGGTGATCCCAAAGCCGCTTACTCAAGGAAAAGAATTCTAAGTGTTATTCGTGTTGAAATCTTTTCTACATGCGGATACAAGTACTTGAAAAAGATCGTCCTTAGACGGTCACGTTGTTGGGAGCATACCATATCCGAGGGTGACTTCAAGTATTTACACCCCAATGACTTTGAAGATCTCTACCTGCTTCATCTTCAAGGAAAACTGGATCACCTTGCAGCACTTGAAAGAAGAACGCTTGTCTCTGCTGTCACTCAATGGATTCGTGGGCTTGTCATCAGACAAAGAGTTAAAGATTTCCAACTTGTAATTGAAAGCTATCAGACTCAACTAAATCTCACTAGACCTCGATGGGAAGCCAGGACATGGAATTCAAGAGAGATTACTCGATTGTTGAGTCACCTTGAGCAGTGATTTTTACTGACTGCTTCAACACTCGAATGCTTATGAGACTTGATGAAATCCACCACTTCAGCGATGGTACGCTTACACAAGTGGAAGCTGCTCTGGATGTCAGGGACAAAGAATACCGAATTGCAAAAGATGTGAAGTACACCGTCTTCTGGACTGCAGAGATGTTCCAAAGAAACAAGCACTTTCTACATGCCATCAGGAAACTCTTGCTTGAAAGACGAATCTTCCGAAGTTTAGAATGCTTTGTGGGTGGGAGAATTCGTGAAGGAGACTACTGGCTAATGGAGCGCACCATCTAATCTCTTGTCATTATAATATGTAACAATTGTTATGGCACTATGTTGGTCTGTAACTATATAATCATATGAACTTGCGTGTGATTGTGTTCTTGATTCTGTTCGTTGCAAAATGGTTTGCAGTCATTTCAGGCTGTAACCCGGTCTTCAAAATGGTTTGCTATTACTTCAGATAGCAACCCGGTCGTCATTCTGGGGAAAAGTTCGTCGCCAAAAAGACGTCTATTCTTAACAAAGGCATGCATTACTTTATATTCGTGCCTTTCCGATCTGATGTACGCTTAAGTGCATCATTTCTTGAAAAAGAAGAGAAGTCTTCTTTATCAAACAAGTACTTTCGTTTCAAAGATTCTTCGGGAAAGTATTTGATCCAAACTTGGTGGTACCATGGTTTTTGAAGATCAAAATACACTTAAAACAGTGTTTTAAAAATATACCACTCAATCGATGCAAAAAGAATTTATCTTTTGTGCAAAATACGATTATTGAAAATGCGTCATCGATTGAGGGGGGAGCATGATTTCAAAAACTATATGTCATCACAACAAGATCTTTGTGCGTAAGGGCGTATTCGACATGTGATTGTTATGTGTTAGTATATGAATCTTTCATGAGTTTCTCGTTAAACTCTAAATCATTTATAAACTCATCACTTCTAACACATAACATTCTCCTTCAAGTTTTGAGGGGGAGCAAATGTATCATCTCAAAAAATCAATAATTCTTAAACATGACACATCTTTCTCCCAAAATTTTTTAACTTATTTAAATCACTTGGGATCACAAATCTCACTTGGTTTGAAATTTATGATCGGGGGAGAAAAATGTGATTTAAATATGGAAATCTGATTAAAATGTGTAGTGTTAATTCAAAAAATGTGTGGTGTTAATTCAAAAAGAATGCTCTCCTATATGTGTTAAACCCTTTGTATACCAATGCACATATTAAGGGGGAGCAAATGATTTAAAAAAAAAGAAAGAGGATCCTTGCATCTTGTGAGATCGAGACTCAGTCTTAACCAATGAATTGACGAAACAATGACCGTCATCAATCGAAAGGACTTGTCCTGGCCGGGTAATAACTTCAAGCTGGGTTAACCAGTGATGTAAGCGTGTCTCGAAGAGGACTTGTCTGAGTAGAGTGTACCGTTTCGAGAAACCTTTTGTGAACTTGACCAGGCCGGGTAATAATTTCAAGCTAGTCTAACTAGTGATGTAAGCGTGTCTCGAATGCCTGTTCATGTTTTCTAAAGGTGGATCAATTCTAAAGTGCAACTCTTCCCGTCATGTGCAAATTTATCATCAAAACATCGGTGCACATGTTGAGGGGGAGCATTTGAAAATGACAAAACTCTCAATGTGTTAACAAAATGTGTTTCTCAATCATAAACACATTGAGAGAATTTTCAATGACTTGGTAAATGGCAACTTAGGACAGTCATGGAGTTATAAGGTGGCTAAGGCTAGGAATACCGTCCTATGATCCGCCAGAGCCGGAGGGATCTACCCATGGACAATACCAAATAGATAGTATTTAGATGTCCGTAGGTATGATTATGAAAAAAAGGAGAAATGTGAGAATGGGGAAAGAAGGGGTTGAAGAATTAAAAAGAAATGAAATGAGAAAGGGTGAAAAGAAATAGCCCTCCATTTATTCAACCTTAGGGCAGAAACCGGGTTCAATTCATTATCTACTGATGGTTGCTAAGGCAACATCGGTATTGAAATCAAGACGTCATGGACCCAGTGACGCACTGCACTTAACCTTCTAAGCTACTCAAGTTCTCTTAAAAGAGCTTGTTTCATTCTCATGGGGAACCGGTTTAATCTATCGACTTATCTCTTAGAGATAGTTGATATTGAAGCAGGAGACCTCTCCCTAATCTCCGCATAGGAAAACCAAATGCACTTATTGAGTCTAGAGCCTCGAGATACATAAAAAGATCTCATAGGAACACGTGCTACTTCTACCCCGTGTGTTCAACATTAAGGACACCAGTGGTAAACTTATGAGTCCTACGCAGATCTTAGCAATCTGCCAGAACATTTATGAGGGATGTTATTTATGTAACTCCCAATGATTGAATGGAAACTCCTGCCAGGGTCAACATCAAGCAGCCCTGAAAGCAGGTCACTTAGGTAATTCCTTGTGGATTACGCTAAGTGGTCCCGATGGTTACAAAAGGTCTCCAGTCGTGGAGTGATCTCCATCGACTCACCTAATCGTTGATATACTACGGTATAATCTTAAAAGGCCCTCTGTGGGTTTTCGATTAGGAACGGTCTTGGTGAGGGTTAGAAGGAGTCTTCACACTATGCTGTTGACGATCTCTAATTCCAAACCTATAAGTACTGGAAGATTTGTTGCTAACTGTTTACTTGCAGGAATTTCGGACGGTTGCAGAAGTAGATTGCTGAAAAGATGCTGATCCATCAACACATGCTCACACTTCATCATCACAACCTTTGAAATCATGATCATTATTTGGGCCTCATTTATGCTTCCACAACTCTGATGCTGAAGATCATGATCCTGAAAAGTGTGAGCATGCCACTACAAAGATGATCATATCACATGAAGAAGTTATTACTCTATGATGTCTTGCAGACACACATTCTGGATGATGCACTCGAAGTAGTTTTCAGAGATCATCCAACACATTCAAAAAGTCATCTAGAGTCAGCTGCCCAAAAGCACAAAGATTTCAACTAAGAAGAATCATTATGCTACGAGCTACAGAGACATCTTCAAAGATTATATGCTACGATTCAGCGCTTATTTTTTTGGGGTGACCTCCCTTAGGGGGAGATTGTTAGGAATACGTTTATTCCAATGAAGACTCGGTCACCCCGAGTATTGTAATAGCATAGTGTAGCTCATAGTAATCATTTGTTTAGTGTAGTATTTATGGAGTCGGGTCGGGTCTTTACCCACTGTCAGCCCGGTCCACAGCCCGTTTAATAGGGCGTTGAGCATGTAACTATAAATACCCTCTCCCGCCCAAGGGAGAGGGTTGGACCTTCATTTGTAATTCAACTTTTCCTTTCTTTTACAAGGCTCCCAACTTCCTTTCTCTCTCTAACTTTCTCTCACTAGAAATCTTCCATATTCGATCCATACACATATAATCTAAGCTTGTTATAACCTTAAGTATATTACAATCTGTATCCAACCCCTTAGTGAGGACATCTGCAATTTGATTTGCAGAGTCCACTTTCACAGTTTCAATAACACCTCTTAAAAAACTTTCTCTGATAAAATGTAAATCAATTTCAAGGTGTTTAGTTCTTTCATGAAATACAGGGTTGGCTGTAATCTTGATTGCAGAATTGCTATCACAATGAAGTGGAACAAGAAAGTTTTCAATATTTAAATCCTTTAAGATTTTTAAAATCCAAATTACTTCACTTGTGACTGAAGCAAGAGCTCTATACTCTGATTCAGTTGAGGATTTAGAAAGAGTAGGTTGTTTCTTGCTTTTCCAAGAAACAAGAGAGTTATTCAGGAAAACACAGTAACCGGTAACAGACCTCCTTGTAACAATACATTTTGCCCATTCAGCATCAGAGTAAGCCTTAAGAGACATACATGATCCTTTAACAATCTGAATACCCATACCTGGAGATCCCTTGAGGTATCTCAGTATTTTGAAAGCAATTCTGAGATGGGACTGAAGAGGAGAATGCATAAATTGACTTAAACAGTGAACAACATATGAGATATCAGGCCTTGTGTTAGTCAAGTAAATCAGTTTACCCATCAGCTTTTGATAATCAGTGATGTTATCAAGGGCAGGATCATTATCAGTTGGCTCATTTGTCAAAACAAGTTTAGATTGTAATGGTTTTTTAGCAGGTTTGTAAGCAAGCATACCATATTCAGATAATAAATAAAGACAACACTTTCTTTGATTTAGAAAAATGCCATTTTCAATATCATTAACTTCAATTCCAAGAAAGTATTTCAGCTATCCTAAGTCCTTGATCATGAATTTGGACTTAAGAAACGCCTTGAACTTATCAATCTCAGTGACACTGTTGTCAGTAATAATAATGTCATCAACATAAACAAGCAAGGCAAGAAAGACACCATTATCAGATTTAGTGTAGAGAGAATAATCAGATTTACTTTGACTAAAACCATTTTCAATGAGAGTAGCAGTCAGTTTAGCATTCCATTGCATAGGGGCTTGTTTTAGGCCATATAGAGACTTCTTAAGTCTACAAACCCTGGTATCATCTTTAGGGAAATAACCGTCAGGAAGTTTCATATAAACAGTTTCCTCTAGATCACCATAAAGAAAGGCATTATTAACATCAAGTTGAAACACATGCCAGTTATTGTGAATAGCAACAACAAGCAAACATCTAATGGTAACCATTTTAACGACAGGAGAGAAAGTTTCATCAAAGTCAACTCCCTCCTGTTGATTACAGCCTTTGACAACCAGTCTAGCTTTATATCTATCCACTGCACCATTAGATTTAAACTTTATTTTCCAAACCCACTTGTTACCTATAGCTTTCCTGCCCGGAGGTAACTCAGCAATCTCATAAGTATCATTTTTATTTAAAGCTTCCATTTCATCATTCATTGCATCAATCCAATGGGGATATTTAGAAGCTTCAAGGAAAGATTTTGGTTCACTGATTTTATTAAGTTGAGTGGTAAAACATAAATTTTCAGAATTTAATTTTGAGTAGCTAACATATTTTTCAAGCCCAAATTTAACTTTAGAGTCAACAACAAAATCATTATAATTTTTTTGGAAAAACAGAGGGTCTAGAAGACCTTCTCAAAGGTACTTCTTCCTGAGCATTTAGATTTGAATCTTGATTCAAATTACCCTTAGAATTGTTGTTTTCTTCATATGTAGCAGCCACCTCATCCTCATCAGTAAAAATATTATCACTGTTTTGTTCAGTAATAGAAATTCTGCCAGATGGAGGAGAGCAGCTGCCTTTACTTTGTGATTTATAATCACTATTCAGGCTACTCTCATCATCATAGGGTATCTCAAGATGTTCCAAGTCAAAAAAGTTTAAGTGATTTAAGTCTTGAAAACCATTTTCAGAGATAGCATCAACATTATCAGTGTTGGATCCTTTAAAAGGAAACACATTTTCATAGAATTGAACATCCCTAGAGAATATGAATTGATGCTTATCGAGACTATATAACTTATAACCTTTTTTAACATTAGAATATTGATGAGTGCTTAAACACTCATCATTTTTGTTCAAATCTGAGCTACAAAATATTCAAAAACACTCAGAAACGCATCGAGATACATAAAATATCCCAAAAATTGTGTTTTATATGTTTCATATGCAAAAAGATTGAAAACGGGGCAAAAACGGTAATTTTTGAATGAGTTTCAATGACGTTTTCATGTGTTTCTAGGCTAAGACGAAGTCAAAAATATTTTCCGAGTACACCATTGGAAAGAGCACGAAAAAACGATTCTATCGGTATTTTATATGACAAAAGATGGTGTTATAAAAGACTAAACGGAGCTCGAACGAAGATTATTATTAAGAAAAATTCGGATCTGAGAAGAAAGGGTTAAAAAGAAATGAATGCAAGATATAACACAATCCCCTCCCTAGCTCAGTTGGGAGGGGTCTTGGTATGGTTCCAAGAGGTTGGGGGTTCGATTCCCTCTCCCTCCCCTCCTTTTTAATTTATCACAGCAGTAGACTGGGCCTTTGTTACTCACAAGCTCCAGGCCCACGAAATCCAATGCAGCAATGAAGCCCAAGTCGCACAGCCCAATGATGAAATTTCAATCCCCAGCAAATGCAGTATTATTTCCAACACTTGGGCACCAAGTTTGGCAAAGGACTAAAGTTGGCAAAGTCTAGATAATTTAGGGCTTTTGTAAAATTCTAATAGGGGGTCCAATGTGTAACTTATGGGATTATAAAAACCTACCTCCCACACCTCATTTAGAACATCTTTTATCTTCATTTTTTTTAGTTTTCTCTAGTTTATGTTTAAGCTTTTATTTTAAGTTGTAATCTTTGAATTATTGTTTTAAGTTTTATAAAAGTATTGTCTTGTTTAAATTTTATTTACTTGCAATCTCACTTTCTTTCATCTAATTCTCCTTTATTTCTTCATTTAATCTTCAAAGTTTACAAAATATTTATAAAAAGAAATGTGAAATAAAGAGTTTTTATGATGGTGTAGTGTAAAATATTGTTTTACATATGATCACACACACTCTTATTCACCTCTTTCTTCCTATAAAGTTTTGAGTTGTTTTTTTTGTTACTAGTAGAATATATATATATATATCTCTACATTATATATAACAGGAGGCGTTACACGTAGATAAATCAAGGAAACGCCATGTCATTGCTCAGTAATTGTCATAAGCAGCCATGTCATCTCATTCTGGCCATGTAAGCAATTTTAATAATTTATTTTGTATTTTTAATCATGCTCACTTGCCATGTCATCACAAATTTGTGCCACCTAATCAGTATTTTTATTAAAATTCGTTTTTAAGAATTTTAATTATTTAAAAATTCGTATGGTTTTGCAAATTTAAAATGTAGGCAGGAGGATTCGAACCATGGATCTCCTCATTAGTTTTCAAGATTTTTTATCACTAGACCAAGTTAATTTTTGATATAAATCCTGAAAAACTAAATATATAATGTTTAGCAAGTATTAATGATACATATCTTCTCACTAAATATAGTTCCTAATAAATATAAAAATCTTTTAGGGTTTTTGTTTGACTGCCGATTCATTCATATATTTTTTTAACTTAAAACCTTAATATCACGATTTCTTTTATTGCAGCCATATTGATCATGGCTCTCATCCTCATCTCGAGGTATCTATTTCTTTTATTTCTATGTTCATAAACAAATTGTAGGTTTCTATATGCATTTATTGATTGAATATTGATGTAAAGTAGTTTAAGTTTATGACAGTTAGAAACATTATGTATGGATTTGATGCTTGTGTTAGATCTATGTTATATCAATGTCTCTAATTTGTATTATGGTGCATATGAGTTACTGAATTAATAAATGAATGCACTACATTTAGATTTGAAAGTTATATCAGACATGTTTTGTAGTTTAGTTACATTGTTTTGCAATACGTTAAGTACATGCTGCTGTAATGAATTTTCAAAAACCACAGGTACCTTTATGTTGTAATTTTGCAGGTTGGATGCATGATTTGTCTATTTATTTGAGGAGAAAAGTTTTGAATGGTACTTCATTATGCCTCAGGCCCCCATAACAGGTAAACAATATTTCAAACTGATGCCTTATAACATCAACATGCTATTATTTGTTTCAAGCAGCTCTTCCACAAGGGATTGTCCCATTTGTATTTGCCTAAGAGTATAAACTTGATGATGGCTATGTTTAATTTGCGTGCATGCAGGCTATCTTTAACTTGCAACTGTGATCAGTTATGTATATATGTATGGTGTTGTTAACCCAACAAGAATCAAGCAACATGGAAGAAGCGGCTCATAGGTATGTTTGTGCTTTAACCCTACTAACTTTTTTAAAGGCATTAAATGGTACTACTATAATTATCATCTTTATATACCTAATAAGTGTTGCCATTTAATTGGTGTGTTAATTGTTAGGTCAAGAGGTGGTTCGGGTTTTTTTGACAAAATCTGATAATACTACTCTTGTTGTATTTACATTATAAGTCACTTTTGTTATTCGTGCTTATAAAATATAAGTCGAAATCAAATTAGCTCATAAGCTCACGTATAGCTTAAACAAACACCCCTACTGCAGCTACCTTTAAAGGTACCAACTAATCATAGCGCTAGAAACTTATTATTAGTGGTAAATTACTTGAAACATATTGTTTGTTACTTGAAAGCACAATGATTAGATAACTTAATGTTTTACCGTAACGTTTACTCTTTGGAATGAAATGGTACGAGGATTTCTTATGGAAGAGTATGAGAACTCAAAGAAGCCTGTAATAATGGCGGTCATCTCATGCTGGGTAAAAACTTATGGAGGTAAATTCATTAACTCACAACTGCATTCAATACTTTTATCACCGTTCCTCTTACCAAAAATTTAACCTGATGTAGGCCTGTGACTATCAAGTACACCAGCAACGTACTGCAACATAAATCCTGAAATTTGAGAAAAGCAAAAGATATTAAATATGTAAGTAATGACATACCAACCATAATGCTAAAAACATTTTCTATTACTATATGAAGCTAACATAGGACAAGTAAACAGTCAGGTCTTGGATCCTCCAGTAATTTTGGGAACACAGCCGCAACGATACGCTGATATAGAACAAGAACATAAGCGGAAATGAGTAACAATTGGCGAGCTATTCTTGAAACTTACTGACTTCGGATTCGTAATATATATTTACTGGTGATTGTAATATGCTCCTCTCATATTCTTTGGATTAAATGTTTTTGATTAAGTTTGGTACTCCAGATACATACTTGCATTCAAATATAGCTAAACAGAAATTGAAATCATGTTACATAGAAAGTAGCCCATATTCCATTGTTTTTTGGGTGACTAAAGAAAATGAAAGTCAAGACTACTGCCCTCCTTTTTTTTAAGATGACTTAGTGTATTTTAATGCATAGAACCTTTTATATTTTCTATCCTAAAAGCTATATTAAAATTGAAATTATATGGATCTGTGCAAAGTGTAAGTTTACAGTTGTGCCTACTATTTCTGAAATCGCTACCAATAAGCCTTGGTTTTGAAGGATTTCCACACATGCAAGGAGGAGGTGAAGATTCAAGGTTTGGAGAACAGTGAGAACAGAAAAAACCCAAGCTGGAAGCAAAAAGCATAGAGGTAACAAATTCGTGTTTTTCATTTTAATGGGCTATTAATAGTTACATTATATGAAGATAAGCTTTGATAAAAGAAAGAACAAAATTATGTGTTGTTTGGGATTGCTTATTCTTGAAGTCTTTATCTGCTTATTAGCAGCTTGACATAAACTGGTATCCAAAGAGTCAAAAAAATTTATAAGTTTTAAGGAAAACGTAGTAAACACTTCAATAAGCAATTCCAAACACCTGTTGAATTTGGGGTCTGTAACGAATCATCTTGCAAGGATGAACTGATTCTGTAAAACCTTTAGTATCAGCACGTATAAAAATGTATGAGGGGTTAGACAAGTTCGCTTCGACCATGCCACATTTTAACAGTCGCGTTCTTTTAAATTTCCAAAAAAATGATAGTAATATATATGTTTGACACAATATTGATCCAATCATTGCTGAATTTTGAGGGAGTGGTGAACACCTCAATATACATTGGTACACACTTGAACCGTTTTACTAAACATTTTTGGGAAGTACTAAAAAATTAAAGTTGTGTGGGCCGAGTCATTGGCTGATCCAGTCGAAGAAGAGATCATAATGTATGTGATTATTCTCCTTTAGCTCTCTACATTTACATATCGATACTTGTCTTGGTTCCTTTTGATATATCATATGTGGATACTTAAATTGCAAGTAATAATTCTGTCAATGCAAATGAACCACCTCCCTTGGTGACTAGGATATTAGATATCTCAAAGGAGCACCTTTCAAGTGCGGGTCCTATGCAAGCGATAACGGGATTGCTTCTCTCAAAGCTTCTAACACACCCAGATATGTTTCCTGCTTTTACCAGGTTCTACTATTATTTATGCTTAATCATAGTTGCATAAGATGCTAGGATATTACAGTTGGCGTGTATATTTGAGAGTGTCTTCACTGATATCCGTGTGTAGTTTGCATTAATTCAATGAAATTTATGTTATTTTGCAGAAATGCAAGGATCTCATTAGAGTTGTTTTTCTTTTCAGCTTTAGAAATGCAAGGATCTGATTAGAGTTGTTTTGCTTGGTGTTGTAGAATCCCTTGCTGCTATCTTCAAGGTCTGTTTTTGATTTCTGTTTCATTTTACGTGCAAAATTGTTTCTGTACTAGCTATTCCGTGCAAAATTGTTTCTGTTTCATATTCCGATCAATTTATACTAATAAAACCACAATGTATACAAAATAAAATATACAGAAACATAGAGACATATAAAATAAAAAGTAAATGCTACTATTTTGTAGTTTATAGTTTACAAAGCTTTTAGTGTTTATTTGACTAGGTTTAACAAAATATACTGATTGAATCATTGACTAGGTTTTTTAGTGTTTATTTTAAGTTTCACAAATTATTATTAGTTTTAGGCTTTATTTGAGGTTTTTCAAGGTCATTAGATTGGTTGATGATAATTCTTATTAAACAAGCAGAAACAATGACTAGGTTTTTAGTGTGTATTTGAGGTGTTACGAATTATTATTAGTTTTAGGCTTTATTTGAGGTTTTTCAAGGTCATTAGATTGGTTGCTGATAATTCTTATTAAACAAGCAGAAACAATGACTAGGTTTTTAGTGTATATTTGAGGTTTTACGAATTATTATTAGTTTTAGGCTTTATTTGAGGGATTTCAAGGTCATTAGATTGGTTGATGATAATTCTTATTAAACAAGCAAAAACAATGACTAGGTTTTTTAGTGTTTATTTTAGGTTTTACGAATTATTATTAGTTTTACGCTTTATTTGAGGTTTTTCAAGGTCATTAGATTGGTTGATGATAATACAGTTTTTGCGTTTGCTAGGTAGTATGAATGTAGTGTGCTTAGAATCATGGATAAACTCAACAAACATGCGGTTCTTTTATAGAGTATTTGAATTTAAATAAGTTTTGTGTGTGTGTGTGTGTGTGTGGATACATTGGATAAAAATAAGGGTACTTTTAAGCGTTAATTAGTAGAATTTTGAAAAGCTGAATGTGTTGGTATCTAAGGCGAATGATAGTGCACATATGTGTTTATTAGGTAGTATGAATGTAATGTGCTTAGAATCGGGAAGAGATTTTAGTTGGTGATCTGAGACACGTAGATTTAGGTTTTATTTGAGATTTTAGTTTATTAGGAACACTTCGAGATTTTTGTTTATTAAAATCAATGAGTTTATATAGCTTTTGAATGTGATTAGATATATTGATTGAGAAATAATGAGGCTGCGTTTAGTTTGTAGAAATTTAAGAAGGTGAATGGATATGTTATTATATAAGCCGAATGACATTTTTTGCATTTGCTAGGTAGTATGAATGTAGTGAGCTTAGAATCAGGGAGAAACTCGACAACCATGCAGTTCTTTTATAGAGGATTTGAATTTAAATAAGCCTCTTTTTGTGGATAAGGAAGGTTTAATGTGTATGAAGGTTATCACATTCGTAAACAAAGAGAACAAGTATTAAGGTTAACATCCTAGGTTCTGTCACATATGCTCTAGCCTGCTACAAAAATCAATAAGCTAATAAATACTACATGAGATCATAGAAATCTCTTAGTCCCTGAACAGTAGAGCATTTCAAGATCTTCTAGGTTGTTCCCAACAATGCTATGTTGGCAATCTATCAGGTGCAGTTTCACACCTAGGTAATAAATAAATAAAAAAGGACATGGCATGTAACTCTATTGTTGAAGAGTCTGTGTCCAAGGCTGCTGAGGTATACGCTGCTGTAAAGCAGTTGTTACGGTTGGTAAGTTCTATGCATTGTTGAAGCGCCCATGGTATATTTGTGTTTAGATAAAGGTTGCAATAAATCTACTAATCTGATTTAAGAAAATGAGAAACACATTGCCAAACAAGTGTATATCTATCTAAATCCAAGTTATGTTGGTCTATCACAGTATGACTTAATGAGCGTTAACAATAACATCATTTTAATGGAAGTGTGACTGGTCAAATTACTTTTTATCCGGATAGTTACACGGGCAAGAAAATATGGGGGCTAAATAGGTTAGTCGTGCTGTAGAAATCATATTTGCACAACAGTAAAAGGGCCCTAACAACCACTTTTTCCCTAATGGTTGACTGAATTATGCGTTTTAAATTTGGCCTATGGCTTTTTAAAATGGTCTCTGAAGTGTGTTTTAACATTCATGAGTTCATGACCCTTTTGCATCTGTAGCTTAAATCCAAATGTGCTTTTCTAAGACAGGTATTGTATTATCTCATGCAAGTGGAGCCGTTTACAAGGCTTTCATTTCAATTACCAGGTGGAAAGTTTGATCATGCAGACATAATGTTTTTAGATATTCTTGCTACATGGAATGGTGTTCTGGAGTACATGAGTGACAGTTTTGAAGGAAATGAAGAGTACCATGTAAATGCTAGAGATTTGACTACTAAAAAGATGTTTGATGGTTTATTATGCATCCCAGGCTATAGAAAAATCAATTTAAGTGGAGTTTCAATGGTGCATTTGAGATATATCTTTTCATACTTGTGCAACTTTCGGGTGTAACTGGGCTAGGAACGGGTTTTTCCTGGTCTGGTGAGATGGTCCAGAACATGCCTTGGTTTTTGGCTCCCTGATATAAGCTACTACAAAATTGTACCATGATTCCATTTAACTTCATGGCTCTGATTACTGAAATATCTGTATAAGGTTCTTTCATGTTTTGTTATAACTAAAGGTTAGATTTAAGCTATTCCAAACAACCCCCATAGCCCAAATAATAGGCTAAACCAAGCAGCCCCCTAAGCCCAAATAAAAGGCTAAACCAATTGTATACTAACTCATTCAGGTAATAAGCGCCATAAGTTAAGTTATATATTTACGGGACAAGAAAGAGGTTGTACTAAAGCTTTTAATTTTCCGCAAGCCATGTGTTCTTGCTCAGTTTTGGTTACAGCATGTCATTGGAAATGACCAGATCTTGACAACTAAAAGATTAACCATATGGTGTTGGTGGAAGGGATGAAAGACTTCTTTTGTATGTCGTTATTTGTCGTTTGTTGATTTAGACACAATTTTACTTTGACAGTGCCATAGGAATTTCTTTTTGAAGATTGTTTGATTTATACTTTTTTTCCGGGTTGATTTTTGATGAATATTTTGATTCGTTAAATTGTAAAAGTTAGACACTCTACTCCTGCTGGAACGAAGCTCCCGATAATGAATATTTTGATTTGTTACAACGCCGATTAATTGGAAGACAACACTATTAGCAATATAATTGTTATTTCTCTTCCTACACTTCTATTGTATATGCATTTAATATAAAAATTAGTACGTTATAATTTAATATGTTTATAACGTATTTTCATTAATTACTTTTTTTTTTTAAAATATTCATAAACAAATTGCAATTGTATTTTTTTTTTTTTATCAAATAATTTAATAATTAATAACGGTCAACTAATTTTCATACAACAAGAGCGGTTATATAGGATATCCCGAACGACTGAGATTGAGGAACCGAAATTTTTCTACACGAAAACTATATACCCCCTACATCGCAAAAAAAATTTCGGGGGGTCGGGCGCCCCCTCCGGCCCCTATGTAGCTGCGCCATTGATCGGGCTAGAGCATCACAACAACCGGAACATATGCTGGCATTATGTTTTGTATAAAAAAATAGTCCATTTTGATCAGAATTTCAAAGAATATCATGCAAGGTTATGTACTTATGTTTTGATAATGGGTTTATGGATCCGTGTATGAAGCCATGTATTAGGAACCTCTTGACCCTGCGCTAAGCTATATGTAGTCCCTAGCCTAATCGTTACTCTCATAGGCGGCTCAGCTGGTGCTCGAAAGTTGATTGCTATAGTATGTAACCCTTGAACTCGATATCTCCCTTTATTTTCTACATATTTTACTATAAGTGGAAGTGTTATAACATGTCCATTAATGTGGCTGATCATATTGTTATTTGAACTTTCATTGGCTCTAATTTTACTTCTCAAATTAACAAGTTGTGAAACCAAGTTGTGAGACGAAGATGGAATTATTTGCAAGCTCAAAGATTGTAAGCATATGAAAAACATGTTTATTTATATTCATTGTAAATATAAAGACCCTTTACTTTCTTCTTATTTTCATATTTGTCCTTCATATCAAGCTAGATTTAACTTTATTTTTACTTGATGTCATATGGCCACTTGGTTTAGCCTCCCAAATTGTTAAGTTTTTGAATCACTTTTAAGTTGTAAGACTGATACTATAACTTGTTGTTGATTATTGTTGCAGGTTTTGAGAGAAACATCTATGACTAACCAAAAAGAGAAGCATCCAAGTCAGTGAGACGATGTTACATCACCTGGTGGGACCATCATAACCGAAGTTCATGCGGTGGAAAAAGTCGGGATCTCGTGGGATTTTCACGAGTGAAAATGGGCAGGTATATGTGTCTAAATGCATAGAGAAGAAACATCACAATAAAGCTTGAATTAGAAGAACAAAGTGATGCAGATGCAACAAGTACCGGAAGGAATGGTTCCCATTCAGATATGCACATCATTCGAGTATTGGTTATACCTATAGCTATTTTTTGTTAACGTTAGTTTTCTAACAATATTTATAAGGCTTGCTTGCCCATCGAACGGGTTATGATTTGATACTTTGTTCTTCCGTGCCACTTTGGAATTTTTTTTTCTCTCAAATTCGATAATCGTTTATTTCTTTTCGTTCTTAATGCATTCAATAAAAAAATTTGTCGGTTTATATCTTATTTTTTCAAAAAAATAATTATAAGTCATGCCCGCCCATCGGGCGGGCTTCGACATCTAGTATATATATATATATATATATATATATATATATATATATATATATATATATATATTGTTTTAGTTATTTAAATTTTTTTCTTGCTTGTTTTAAAATCTTTATATTTTTAAATCTTTGACCTTAATACCCGAATTAGTTTACTTTTTGTAAACATATCTCCTTGAGAAAGTTTGGTGACTAAGACTTGTTCTATTACAATTAGTTTGTCTTTTTATTTTTCATTACTTTTGTTTAGTAATTATTCTAGTTTTAATCCTAGTCCGATTCATTCTAGCTTTAATCCTAGTCCGATCTACTTTAGTTTAAATACTGGTCCGATCTATTCTAGTGTTAATGCTAGTCCGATCTATTCTAGTTTTAATGCTAGTTCTAATATTTTAGCTTTATATATTATTGTTTATTTATTGTCATTTTTAGCGTAATAATTATTATACTAACTTTAACGAAGCACCTATTTTTCGTTGTTTTCTTATCTTTTGCAGCCTAAGGTGTGGAGTTTAAGGGTCTTATAAGCTTGTTTTTTTTGTTTTGTTAGCTTAAAGTTACTGTGATATTTACTAGTTTCGTTAATATCACTATAGTGTAAACATTGAATCTATTGATTTTAATAACCAATATTTAGTTGTAGTATTTTCTAAAAAGTTTTAGAATTACTTAAGTAGTTTTAGTATTTATTAAAAATTGAATTAGCGTAAAACAAGTCTTTAAATCGTAGTAATTAGAATTTTAACCTTATAATTAATTTTTCTTAGAAACCTTCTTTTGCCATTTAGTACGTAGGAAAATATTTTTATAGATCCACTTGTATTTAGTATTCACTTTCTCTTTCGCGTATTTATACGTTTTTTTATTAAATCGCTTGTTTTTTTTAGTTTCTTATACATTTTTTAGTTTCTTATACATTTTTTTTAGTTTTTTTATACGTTTTTTAGTTTCTTAGTTTGTTGCTTTACGTTTCTGATTTACAAATCAATTCTCATACCCAATCCTTACAAGCACTTTAATCTCAGACCTTAAACGACATTATCCATTCACACCTCGTTGGGACACGACCAGAGTGATCACTTGCCCGGTATCACATATATATATAGTATTCACAGGTTTTGCACGTTGGTATTTTCACAAAGGTTGACTAGTCAAAGTTCCTCATGCATACTTTGTATATATTTATTTGATACATGTTTTACAGACGTATCAATTTTGGCGCCGCTGCCGGGGAGGCTGTGTTGCGACAATATCGTTAAGGTTTTAACGATTAGTGACTTGTAGATCCTTCGTCAAGAAGTTATCGCTTGCATAAAATATAAAACACAAAAATATTTTCCTTTTTCTTTGTATATATATATATATGTAAAATACCCAAAAACATTTTTTTCGTTTCCTTGATAATAAATACATAAAATATCACCGCCGCAAACCAAGGCAGAACACCTACCAACTGGGGGTGTGAACATAATAAGTTCCCAAACCAAAGATTAAAACTTACCATTGTATCCTTGTGAGTGGTGTACCTTTTTCAAAGAAGCCATTCATTTACGATTATTGGTTTAAGTTCAACTTGTCTTTTTGAGTTGGTCTGTTTTAATTGAGTTGTTCTCGTTCGTGTACGTCTAAACCCTTTACTTGAACTCGTAAAAATTCCTCAAAGACGTACCCGAAGATTATCAGAAATAGTCGGGTCTGAGATCCGTGCTGTTTCCACTCCAGCTGTCACCATGGCGGAAGACCGCCCTATGTGTGATCTTCTCCAGGCCCCCATTGAGGGTTATGGAGATGCTATTGTAGTTCCAGCCATCATGGCTGATAATTTTGAGCTCAAAACCGGGTTACTCAATCTTGTAACCTCAAGTCAGTTCTACGGTTTTAAGAGGGACGACCCTCATGCTCACATTCGATGGTTCAACAAAATAACGTCAACCATCAAGTACAAGAATGTCCCATCTGAAGTAATCAAGCTTCTTCTCTTCCCATTCTCCCTCGAGGGACAAGCCCGGATTTGGCTTGAAAAACAACCCCCTCGCTCAATTGAGACATGGGAGGATTTGGTAAAAAAGTTTGTGAATGAATTCTTCCCACCTTCTAAGACCACGAGTCTTAAAAACGAAATCACCAAATTCACTTAAAAATATGATGAATCATTTGGTGAAGCGTGCGATAGTTTCAAAGAATTACTTCGTAAGTTTCCTCATCATGGTTTCTCCGAGTTGATGCAACTCGATACTTTCTACAATGGTGTGAGCCAAGCTGATCAGGATTCTCTCAATGCCTCCGCGGGAGGTAATTTTCTGAGTAGAACCACCAAAGAAGCTTTAGCAATCATCGAGAACAAGTCTAAAGTTCGCTCTACACAAAGCAAACCGGTTGTTTCCCAAGTGAGTGCTGGTCCTTCTACTTCATCTTCCATGAGTCAATCTAGCACCGATGCTAAGATTGACAAGCTTACTGAAGCTGTTCAAGCTTTGGTTCTCTCCAAACAAAAGAAAGTCTCTTTTCCACAACATCCTCCACCTACTGAGGTTAAAAAAGTGGAAGTCTGTGTAACTTGTGGTGGGCCGCATGCTTACTACAATTGCACAGCTACTGATGGTTCTCCATATGAAGCTCATGCTATAGCCGGGTCCTCCAACCCAGGAGGTAACCAATACCGTCTTCAAATGGACGCGAGCTATCGTCCTAACCACTACCCTGGGCCGCTTGGTTTTAATCAGAATCAAAATATTCAAAACTTTAACCAAAACCAAAATCGAATGAACCAAGGTTATCAAAACCAAGGGAATTTCAATCAAGGTCAAGGTTTCCAAAATCAAAATCAAAATTTTCAAAATCAAGGAAACTTTAACCGAAACCAAGGCTAAGGTAATTTCTACCAAGGGTATTTTCATGGAAAAAACAGCCAAAATCAAGGAAATTTCCAAAACCAAATTCCCAACCAAAACAATCGTGCTCAAAATTTTAATAATCAACCTCAAGCCATTGTTCCAACTGGGCCTTCATCTGACGAGTTGTTAAAGCAATTCATGAAATCCCAAGAAGAGATGAACAAGTTGTTGGTTAGCCAAATTTCTGAAATCAAGAAGTCTTTAAATGATCGACCTTCGGGCTCAGGAACACTTCCGAGCAACACGATCGGTAACCCGAGGGGCGATGCGAAGGCGATCACAACTAGAAGTGGTTTTTCATATAATGAACCCGCGATTCCTACTACTTCTTCTCCAAAGGTAGTGGAACGTGAACCTGAGGTGACAACGGACAAGGTGCAATCTCCTAGCTCACGAAGTACCGCACACGTCCAACCTCAGGTTATTCCAGAAACCAGATGCAAACCTGGAGTTGTCTTTGAACCACCTGAAACTCCAGTGGACAACCTTAAATCCAAAACTTCTATTCCTTACCCATCACGTCTCAATGAACAAAAGCTCCACGAAAAAGCTAGTCACCAAATGGATAAATTTTTCCAAATCTTTCAAGATTTGCATTTTGACATTAGCTTCACGGATGCTATTCTCTTGATGCCCAAGTTTACATCAACAATCAAAAATCTGTTAAGTAATAAGGAAAAACTCTTTGAGATGGCTAGAACACCTTTGAATGAGAACTGTTCAGCAGTTCTTTTGAAAAAGCTTCCCGAAAAGCTTGGAGACCCCAGAAAGTTTCTCATTCCTTGTATTTTTCCGGGTATGGTTGAATGCTTCGCCTTGGCCGATCTAGGTGCTAGCATTAACCTAATGCCATATTCTGTGTGGAAGAAACTCTCTCTTCCCGAACTTACTCCCACGTGCATGACTTTAGAGCTTGCCGATCGTTCGATTTCTCGTCCACTTGGCATAGCCGAGGACGTATTCGTTAAAGTGGGAAAGTTCCATTTTCCAGCAGATTTTGTGATTGTTGAATTTGATGCCGATTCAAGGGTCCCTCTCATTCTTGGAAGGGGATTCCTTAGAACTGGGCGCGCTCTCATCGATGTATTTGAGCAAGAGATCACATTGCGTGTTGGGACTGAAGCAATCACCTTCAACCTCGATCAAACTTTGAGGTACTCCTCAAATTATGACTCTGATTCGGTAAACCGAATAGATGTCATTGATGTTGCTGCTGAGGAGTACGCTCAAGAGATTTTAGGTTTCAATAATAATTCTTCAAGTGAAAACTTCACTCCATCTTCTCATCCCATCATTGCTAATTCTTCTCTTTCCCTCACTCTGTTTGAGGGAAGTGACTTCATTTTAGAAGAGATTGAGACCTTTCTCAAAAGTGATTCGATTCCCGATGGAATCGATAACCAAGAGATTGACCCCGAGAAGGATATTCTTCTTCTTGAGAAATTATTAAACGAAGATCCTTCTCCTCTTCCTGTTCTGCCACAACAACTTCATAAAGAGGAAGTCAAAAATGTTGAGAAAACTGATGATTTTCCTGAGGTCGAGCTTAAGGACTTACCACCTCACCTTTGAATACGCATTTTTGGAGGGCAATGATAAATTACCCGTCATAATTGCTAAAGATTTAAGTGTTGAGGAAAAGGCGGCTCTAATAAAGGTTTTGAAGTCACATAAACAAGCAATTGCTTGGCGACTCTCCGACATCAAGGGCATTGACCCCGAGTTTTGTACCCACAAAATTTTAATGGAGGACGGCTTCAAACCAGCAGTCCAACAACAAAGAAGGGTGAATCCAAAAATTCATGAGGTCATCAAACAAGAAGTTTTAAAACTTCTTGATGCCGGATTGATTTACACTATCTCAGACAGTCCTTGGGTTAGTCCTATACATTGTGTCCCAAAAAAGGGTGGCATTACTGTTGTCACTAACGAAGAAAACGAGTTGATTCCAACTCGATTGGTTACGGGTTGGCGTGTATGTATTGACTATCGCAAGTTAAATGACGCCACCCGAAAAGACCATTTTCCTCTGCCCTTTATGGATCAGATGCTCGAGAGATTAGCGGGGAATGAGTACTATTGCTTCCTCGATGGTTTCTCGGGTTACTTTCAGATTCCCATTGATCCGCAAGATCAGGAAAAGACCACTTTGTTGACATAAATAATGCCTTAAAAACATTATTAAGTTTTTATCAATATCTCTATGTTTTGATCATTACAAAATATAACCTCAAAGATTTAAAACTTGTGACATAAACAAGTGTTTGGTGATTAATATTTCTCTTTACATCCAAATCACTTAAGGTATGAATAAACAAAGTGTTTAGTGCAATGTATGATCAAAGGGGTATTTAATTAACTAATACAAAGTTTATTTAATTATATAATCTTATTATATATTTTTGAAAAACACTTTTGGTAATAAGGAAAAATGTTTTAATCATACTAAATATATGATTTCAAATATTTAACCAAAATCAGTTAGTTTTTCACCAAATAAACTTTCCCCACTAAAAGACAAAGTTTCTGGCCGTTACAGTTGGGCGGCCCCCTTAATTATAAGGGGCGGCCCCCTTAATTTTAAGGGGGCCGGCCATGCTTTAAGGGGACCGGCCACGCTCCTCTGTCAGAAACGTTTGCCTATAAATACCACCTTAAACCTGGATTTTTTCCCCACCTTTTGCACTCCAGAACTTTCTGTTCTAGATCTCCATTTCCAATCTATAAATCCTTTGATCATACATTCTTAAATCTTTGTTTCAAAGTGATCCATACATAATCCATTCAAGTGCAAGAGAAGAATACTTCTATCCCTCAAGACAAGAAGTATTACAACTAGTTGTGATCTCCACATCTAAGTTGTTTGTGCATCATCATTGATTATTATTTCATAGTGTGATTAGTTGTGAATATTTGTTAGAGAATAGTTGTGTAGATAGTAGAAGTTGATTAGTAGTGAAGTAGGATAGTTGTGAAGATTGGTGTGTAGAAGAAGGTGTGTAGAAGATTGGTGTGTAAAAGCTAGGTGTGAAGAAGATTGGTGTGAAGATTGGTGTGAAGATTGGTGTGTAGATTGGTGTGTAGATTGGTGTGTATATTGGTGTGTATATTGGTGTGTACGGTTTTCTCCGCCATAAGGGAGCTTGTTGATATAGTGAAGAAAACTCTCGAGTTAGGTGCTCGGGGAGTGGAGTAGGGCAAGGAAGGTGCCTTGTAGCCGAACCACTATAAATCGCTTGTCTCTCGGTTTGATCTTTCCATCTTTTACTTATTTCATTACTTACATAATTATTGCTTCATAGTATATATATTTAGTGTTGTTCATATTGTGTATAACTAGATTTCATATACCATCGAATCTATATTTTATAAATCAACGAAAACTTTTAAACAATTTGTTTTATAACAATTAAAACGACGTAAAACTATTCAACCCCCCCTTCTAGTTTTCCACACACTTTCACGTGCCCCTATGGAACTTTTGCTTATAAACGTATGCCATTTGGTTTATGTAATGCTCCAGGCACGTTTCAAAGATGTATGATGGCCATATTTTCTGACATGATCGGGAAAACTATGGAGGTCTTTATGGACGATTTTTCGGTCATTGGGGATTCTTTCCAATCATGTCTCTCCCATTTAGACAACATGCTCAAACGTTTTGAAGACACAAAGTTATGTCTAAATTGGGAGAAGAGTCACTTTATGGTCAAAGAGGGCATTGTCCTCGGCCATAAAATTTCAAAGAACGGGATTGAGGTTGACAAAGCCAAAGTGGATGTCATCGCAAAGTTACCTCATCCCACTACCGTCAAAGGTGTTAGGAGCTTTTTGGGTCATATCGGTTTCTATCGTAGGTTTATTCAAGATTTTTCTAAAATCGCCCGGCCTATGACCCATCTCCTCGAAAAGGATGCTCCTTTTATCTTCTCCCTCGAGTGCATCGAAGCTTTTGAAACATTAAAGAAAAAGCTTACTGAGGCACCGATTCTTGTTGCCCCCGATTGGGACTTGCCCTTTGAACTCATGTGTGATGCTAGTGATTATGCAATAGGGGCAGTCTTGGGGCAACGCAAATCAAAACACTTTCAGCCTATACACTATGCGAGCAAGACAATGACCAAGGCTCAAAGTCATTACACCACCACTGAAAAAGAATTATTAGCTGTGGTGTATGCCTTTGAAAAGTTTCGGCCATATTTGATATTAACCAAATGCATAGTGTATACGGATCACTCGACTTTGAAGTACCTCTTTACAAAACAAGATGCAAAACCGAGACTACTCCGTTGGGTTCTCCTCTTGCAAGAATTTGATATCATTATTCGTGATAAAAAAGGAGCTGAGAACCTTGCTGCTGATCATCTCTCCCGTCTGGAAAACCCCCACCAAGATGTCTTCGAAAAGAAGGAAATTAATGAAACCTTCCCTCTCGAGACACTCAATGCGGTTACCTTTCGTGGAGATTCTATTACCCCATGGTTTGCCGATTTTGCAAACTACCATGCGGGTAACTTTGTTGTGAAAGGGATGTCATCCCAACAAAAGAACAAGTTCTTTAAAGATGTGAAACATTACTTCTGGGACGACCCCTACCTTTTCAAAATTTGTGCGGATCAAGTCATCCGGCGGTGTGTTTATGGTCAAGAAGCCACTGAAATTCTCAAGGCTTGCCATGCTGGTCCCACGGGGGGCAACCATAATCCAAACTACACCGCCAAAAAGGTGTTTGATTACGGCTTTTATTGGCCCACAATCTATAAGGATGCCCAAGAATTGGTCAAGTCCTGTGACGCTTGTCAACGTCACGGGAATATTTCACAAAAGAATTAAATGCCTCAAAATGCAATTCAAGTATGTGAAATCTTTGACGTGTGGGGCATCGACTTTATGGTGTAAAACCTCGCAAAAATTCGTATAATTAACTTCGGTTAATTATATAAATAATCTTCGTCTTTATTGTAATTACCATTTTTACGGGGAAATTTAAAATTTTCTTTGTATATTAAAATGGTCACGATTACGATATTGAAAAATTCGTCAAACGACAAAACAAGTTCACGACACAATTAATAAAATAAATATTTCATCTAATCCTAACTTAATACTAATTACAAAACTAACTAAACTTAAATTTAACCAAAATGGGCCTTAATAATTTCCAGCCCAACCACTCCCTTCGTCACTGTTCATCAGCCCACAAACAAGAGCCAACTTTCCTTTTTATTTCAGTTTCCAAATCGAGCAGTTCACCTCCAAATTGCCTCTGTATTTTTCGATTCCTAAATACAACATGTCCATATTTTTGTACCTCCTAATATTCTACCCACCAAAGAATTAGGATGCCAAATATTAGCTTCTAAGACGAATGTTTGATACGTTTAATAGAGGCAAAGTGTTTGGCCAAAAACCAACCCACTCGACACATATTAAAACCAAAACTCAACCGTTTTAAACCCGGATTGCTTCTATTCGATCCTAATAATTATTCCATCGTGTTTTCATGTTAGTAAACTTGTTTCATCAGCTTGTAACCAAGTTCTATGCCAAAAACCAAATTCGTGTACATGTATATATATGTAGTCGACATATATATTGAAACTCAATTCTAAATTGTCTTCCCTCACCCTTAAAGTCATGATCTCAGTAAAAATCTCAATATAATATCCCAACATCTCTGACTCTCAATAGTTGGAGCATGTGTTAATGTCTTGAAACTCAAAATGGTAATCGTACGATATATATATAAAACGTATAACTCTTTTCTTCATCACCATCTCTCACACACAACTCCTTTCCATATTTTCTTATTCTCTCTTCATCATCTAGACACCCCAAGATGATCAGAAGTTATCATCCTTTCCGTTAGAAGTTTATTCGAAATATAGTGTATATATATATATATATATATATATATATATATATATATATATATATATCGTATACATGATTATGGCAAGTTGTGTTTTCCCTGTGTGTTTTCATTCACCTCCTCGACTCCCTACCCACCTTAGAGGTGTAGTAAGTCGTCATCAACCTCTCTTGAATTCATTCCATACGTTATTATATGTTCATGCATCCTATATTATTTTCAAAAGCATTTAGTTTCATATCTATATATACATACGTACGTACAAATATATAGCATCACAAACGTGACTAGCCTCTATCTTGGAAGGCCTAGGAGTCACGTAGCACACTTGTTTCACGTTTATTTTTACGTTACATGCATCCTACAAACTTATTTTGACCATATATGAAATGTATAAAAATGTTGCAAAACCATAAAAATTAACTGTCTTTTAAATAATAAAAATACGTCCCAAGTCTCTTATAAAACCGTCTTTTATCTCACAATTTAGCGTAACAAGCATGTCATATTTTTATACCACCTAATAGACACCATGGCTAGCTACAACTTTCGTATAAATAACATGTAAAAATAACCACGTTTTGACACTCTAAATCGACCAAAGTAAATTGCAAAACTCGTATATACCAAAAACACTTAGAAATTTTCGAAGTCTTTTTACCCAGAAAACTGGTTCAGATCGCTAACAAAATGACCCTTTAAAACTCAATCCGACTTAATAACCACCCAATATTTTTACACAACCTATTTCTCCTTGCTACAAGCTACAAGTTTCGTGTTTAAACTTTTTAATAATAAGCTCGTTTAGACCCTTTAAATTGGCCAAAGAAAACCACAAAAACTCATTTTTCAAAACCTATTTATAAAGCTTAAAGGACTGAAAAGCCCAATAAGCTGAAAATAAGCTCTCCGTATAAGCTGGACCAAAAAGCTATTTTGATATGATTTTATAACATTAAAAATGAGTCTAGGGATAAGCCCAACTTGTCTCAACGCTCACAGATTTTAAAACGTTAACGGGCCTTTAATTTAGCTCGTTAAAGCCCATTTATTGAAAAATAAGCTATTTTTGTAAATAAGCAGTTGAAATAAGTTTTAATAAGCTTCAATAAGCTCCAGAAATTTTAAGATAATTTTTCCCATAATTTTTGAACGTTTGGACTAAAAATGTAACGCGACGACACCTAGAAGGACTAATATTGAAAACTGTGAAAACTAAGGACTAAAACTGTAAAAACAGAATTATTAAGGTAGAAAATGATTTATTATTAATTTCCAAGCTTAGATTGTAATATTGAACATGTAGTGGACTATAATTGTAAAATATATATAAAAAGGACTAACGGTGTGACGCTAACTCCGTTAGTATAAAAAGTGTAAAATTGGAAAAGGACAAGGACTACACATAATCTATTTGACATTCTTATTTTATTTTCTATTTTACGGCAACCCTCACGTCATATGCATTTTCGTTTCATTTTATATATATATTATTTATTTTTACGTTAATAATATATATAACGATATTTAAAAAAAGTTAATATTTTACTTACGATTTAAAAAGGTAAAACTACGATGGATATTTTATATAAAGTATTTTCATATCATGCATCACATAATAATCTCACTTCACATCATCTATTCGTCATAACGAATAATGTTTATTCGTTATTCGTTCGTATTTACCAAATAGTATTTGGTTATATTCTCTGATAAATTTATTTATCAGGTTCTGTGTCAAAGACGTTCTCATAAATCTCATCCTATCTTACTTTTCATCATTTCCAAATCAATCCAGGTGAGTCATAGCCCCATTTCAAATAATTATTTTTAACTCATTGGGGGAGATACATGCTTACATATACTTTGATAACTTGATAAGTATATGAAATAAAATAAAATACATGATTCAAATCAATTTCCTAATTGATATAAAAATAATATAATTTGTGACTTATAATATATCAATGTTTCCAATGTGATTATTGTGATATGAGAAATATATATTTATTGATGAATTATTTGACTGAAATATTGTTATTCATATGAAAATGCTCTCAATTCGATTATTGTGGTATGTGATATAAATGTGTTACTGGCAAAATATTCAAACTGAATTTGTGATACTCAAACGATACTATTTCCATACTATTTCCATACTGAATTTGTGATACTCAAACGATACTATTTTCAAACTGAATTTGTGATACTCAAACGATACTATTTTCAAACTGAATTTATGATACTCAAATGATGATATTTTCAAACTAAATTTATGATACTCAAATGATAATATTTTCAAACTGAATTTATGATACTCAAATGATGATATTTTTCAACTGAATTTCTGATACTCAAACGATACTGTTTTCAAATGGATTTCTGTGATACGATACTTGATTTCATGATGTGTGCTAAATGAGCCCATAGGTCCTTGATATTGCCTAAGTTACCTTATCGCCATATAGTCCCTCAATCATGAGTCATTAATCACCGTAACGTGAGCGCGAATATAGTGAACAGATTCGAAACCTGTTTGGATTGACCTCCGATCCCACTAATACTTGACGGAATGCCATTATGCATGTGGTTAGTCGTATTAGTCGTGATACACTATATTTGAGACAAGTAGGAATTGGCAAATCACCTACGAATAGAGGGCAAAATCTGTCATTGATTTGATAGAACACCTCTTCTGGTTAAGCTTTGGTGTCATGAGGCTTGGTGCAATATCTATAAAGGAAATATATATGTATTCAACATATATTTAGATACAGTTGTATAGGTTTGACCATACGTGAATTGTATATCTGAATGATTTAGTATTATGAGTTTCCAGCTCATGTTAAGATTTTTGATTCTTTATTGAATGTGATTGAATATTTATATGATTTATTTGTGAATATACTCGATAATTGCTTCATTACTGTTTGTATTTTATTAATACCAAATATTCCTGAAATCAAATAAAATAAAGGGTTTTTCCTAAAACTCTATGAACTCACCAACCTTTGTGTTGACACTTTTAAGCATGTGTATCTCAGGTAATTTAACGGAGCAGGACAAGACACGGAGTGGGCATTTATTACTCTGATGAATTAAAATGGTGTAAAAATCAAATTTGTCATTTTTACAAGTCTTTATATCTTTTCATAAGATTTTAAATCAAATGGTTCATCTTTTATCAAAATTATTATTTAAATGGCAAATAATTTTTAAAACGTTTCATTTAAACCGTTTTATGTGGTTAAAACTTCGATCCTCACCGTAACACCCAAATAAATTTTCCGCTGCGACAAACTTTAAAAATGGGGGTGTTACATATGGGGCCATTTCCGTCATCTTATGGAAATAAGTACATACTCGTGGCTGTTGACTATTTGTCAAAATGGGTTGAAGCGAAAGCTTTACCCACAAATGATGCCCGAGTTGTTGTAAAATTCTTGAAAGCTCTTTTAGCTCGATTTGGAACTCCACGTGCTATAATTAGTGATCGTGGTACGTATTTCTGCAATGACAAATTTGATAAAGTCATGCAAAAGTATGGTGTAACTCACCGTGTTTCTACTGCGTACCACCCTCAAACAAGTGGACAAGTTGAAGTTTCTAATCGGGGCATTAAAAGAATTTTAGAAAGAACCGTAGGTGAAAATCGTGCATCATGGTTGGATAAATTAGATGATGCACTTTGGGCTTTCCGTACGGCTTACAAAACACGAATTGGGTGTACGCCTTACAAACTTGTGTACGGGAAAGCGTGCCATCTTCCGATCGAGCTTGAGCATAAAGCCTATTGGGCCCTCAAGCATGCAAATTTTGACCTCAAAACTGCGCATGATCATAGAAAAGTTCAATTGAATAAGTTAAATGAACTTCGTGATCAAGCTTACGAGAACTCTTTGATCTACAAGGAAAAGACAAAGAAGATTCATGGCTCAAAAATCAAGAACCGCGTTTTTAACGTTGGTGATCGAGTCCTTCTTTTCAACTCTAGACTTAAGATCTTCTCGGGAAAGCTCAAAACCCGTTGGACTGGTCCATTCACTATCGCTAAGGTTTATCCTTATGGCACCGTCGAGTTATCTCAAAATGACGGTCCGAATTTCAAAGTGAATGGACATCGATTGAAGCATTACTTTGGAGAGGACATACCATCCATGGTTGTCCCGGATCTCCAAACTTTCCCCAAGGACAATTGAATTCGGGGATCGAGTCAAGCTAGCGACTCGATAAACAAAAACAATAGCAACAACATGGGTTTTCACCCATGTCTCTGACTTCTTTCTACTTTCTAACACCCTAGTGTGGGGGAGTGGCCATCCCCTGCAGCTATTTGAAATGTATATATCTTTGAAAAAAAAAATGTGTGATTGTATGTACATATAAATAAAGTGAAAAATTACAAAACGATATTTCCACAGTTAGCTTATAATATTATCTTTTTACGTTCAAAGAGTCGGCATAATAGCCGGGATTTTGAATATTGAGGACAATATTCAATTCTAAGTGTGTGTGTGGGGGGGGGGGGGGAATTCTAGCAAATTTTATCACATTATATCATCTAGAACCCCCGTTTTTGGCCCAAAATTTTCAAATTTTTTTTTCACTTTATTTCAAAATTTTTGTGGTTATCAGTCCGCCATGTCTAATCGACAAAAGGATTGGCTAATCCAGGAGCAAACGGCTCTTGGTAAAGATATCTCAAATTCGTTGATGGCTTGCAATTTGCCCAAAATTGTATGGTAAATCAACTCGCCATATCCAAAAAAGTGATGAGTTGGCTAGCCCGCAAGATTATGGCTTGT
This sequence comes from Artemisia argyi, assembly GCA_030686995.1. Classification (NCBI taxonomy): domain Eukaryota; kingdom Viridiplantae; phylum Streptophyta; class Magnoliopsida; order Asterales; family Asteraceae; genus Artemisia; species Artemisia argyi. Next base: position 157,964,849 of record CM060697.1, on the reverse strand, counting down.
GGTAAAGGCAGTGGAAAAACCATAATTGGTAATCAGCTCACCAAGATGTTGACTATTCCATCAAGAGTTGGCTAGTACAGAAGCAAACGGCTTTTGGTAAAGACTAATCAAATCCGTTGACAGCTGGTGGTTTGCTCAAAATCACATGGTTATCAGGTGGACCATAGTTCTTACTTGAATCGATACATCTGGCTACTCCAGAAGTGATGGCTTTTGGTAAAGAGTTTAAAATTCATTAAGTTTTCAAAACAGTTATTGCTAGGGACTAGCAATATTTTAGTGTGGGGGATTGATGAGTGCTTAAACACTCATTATTTTTGTTCAAATCTGAGCTACAAAATATTTAAAAACACTCAGAAACGCATCGAGATACATAAAATATCCCAAAAATTGTGTTTTATATGTTTCATATGCAAAAAGATTGAAAACGGGGCAAAAACGGTAATTTTCGAATGAGTTTCAATGACGTTTTCATGTGTTTCTAGGCTAAGACGAAGTCAAAAATATTTTTCGAGTACACCATTGGAAAGAGCACAAAAAAACGAGTCTATCGGTATTTTATATGACAAAAGATGGTGTTATAAAAGGCTAAATGGAGCTCGAACGAAGATTACTATTAAGAAAAATTCGGATCTGAGAAGAAAGGGTTAGAAAGAAATGAATGCAAGATATAACACAATCCCCTCCCTAGCTCAGTTGGGAGGGGCGTTGGTATAGTTCCAAGAGGTTGGGGGTTCGATTCCCTCTCCCTCCCCTCCTTTTTAATTTATCACAGCAGCAGCAGACTGGGCCTTTGTTACTCACAAGCTCCAGGCCCACGAAATCCAATGCAGCAATGAAGCCCAAGTCGCACAGCCCAATGATGAAATTTCAATCCCTAGCAAATTATTATTTCCAACACTTGGGCACCAAGTTTGGCAAAGGACTAAAGTTGGCAAAGTCTATATAATTTAGGGCTTTTGTAAAATTATAATAGGGGTCCAATGTGTAACGTATGGGATTATAAAAACCCACCTCCCACACCTCATTTAGAACATCTTTTATCTTCATTTTTTTAGTTTTCTCTAGTTTATGTTTAAGCTTTTATTTTAAGTTGTAATCTTTGAATTATTGTTTTAAGTTTTATAAAAGTATTGTCTTGTTTAAATTTTATTTACTTGCAATCTCACTTTCTTTCATCTAATTCTCCTTTATTTCTTCATTTAATCTTCAAAGTTTACAAAATATTTATAAAAAGAAATGTGAAATAAAGAGTTTTTATGATGGTGTAGTGTAAAATATTGTTTTACATATGGTCACACACACTCTTATTCACCTCTTTCTTCCTATAAAGTTTTGAGTTGTTTTTTTGTTACTAGTAGAAAATATATATATATATATATATATATATATATATATATATATATATATATATATATATATATATATATATATATATGTTGTTTTAGTTATTTAAATATTTATCTTGCTTGTTTTAAAATCTTTATATTTTTAAATCTTTGACCTTAATACCCGAATTAGTTTACTTTTTGTAAACATATCTCCTTGAGAAAGTTTGGTGACTAAGACTTGTTCTATTACAATTAGTTTGTCTTTTTATTTTTCATTACTTTTGTTTAGTAATTATTCTAGTTTTAATCCTAGTCCGATCCATTCTAGCTTTAATCCTAGTCCGATCTACTCTAGTTTAAATACTGGTCCGATCTATTCTAGTGTTAATGCTAGTCCGATCTATTCTAGTTTTAATACTAGTTCTAATATTTTAGCTTTATATATTATTGTTTATTTATTGTCATTTTTAGCGTAATAATTATTATACTAACTTTAACGAAGCACCTATTTTTCGTTGTTTTCTTATCTTTTGCAGCCTAAGGTGTGGAGCTTAAGGGTCTTATAAGCTTGTTTTTTTGTTTTGTTAGCTTAAAGTTACTGTGATATTTACTAGTTTCGTTAATATCACTATAGTGTAAACATTGAACCTATTGATTTTAATAATCAATATTTAGTTGTAGTATTGTCTAAAAAGTTTTAGAATTACTTAAGTAGTTTTAGTATTTATTAAAAATTGAATTAGCGTAAAACAAGTCTTTAAATCGTAGTAATTAGAATTTTAACCTTATAATTAATTTTTCTTAAAAACCTTCTTTTGCCATTTAGTACGTAGGAAAATATTTTTATAGATCCACTTGTGTTTAGTATTCACTTTCTCTTCCGCGCATTTATACGTTTTTTTTATTAAATCGTTTGTTTTTTTAGTTTCTTATACATTTTTTTAGTTTCTTATACGTTTTTTAGTTTCTTAGTTTGTTGCTTTACGTTTCTGATTCACAAATCAATTCTCATACCCAATCCTTACAAGCACTTTAATCTCAGACCTTAAACGACATTATCCATTCACACCTCGTTGGGACACGACCCGGGTGATCACTTGCCCGGTATCACATATATATATATATATATATATATATATATATATATATATATATATATATATATATATATATATATATATATATATATATATATATAGTATTCACAGGTTTTGCACGTCGGTCTTTTCACAAAGGTTGACTAGTCAAAGTTCCTCATGCATACTTTGTATATATTTATTTGATACCTGTTTTACAGACTTATCAATTTTGACGCCGCTGCCGGGGAGGTTGTGTTGCGACAATATCGTTAAGGTTTTAACGATTAGTGACTTGTAGATCCTTCGTCAAGAAGTTATCGCTTTCATAAAATATAAAACACAAAAATATTTTCCTTTTTCTTTGTATATATATATGTAAAATACCTAAAAACATTTTTTTCGTTTCCTTGATAATAAATACATAAAATATCACCGCCGCAAACCAAGGCAGAACACCTACCAACTGGGGGTGTGAACATAATAAGTTCTCAAACCAAAGATTAAAACTTACCATTGTATCCTTGTGAGTGGTGTACCTTTTTCAAAGAAGCCATTCATTTGCGATTATTGGTTTAAGTTCAACTTGTCTTTTTGAGTTGGTCTGTTTTAATTGAGTTGTTCTCGTTCGTGTACGTCTAAACCCTTTACTTGAACTCGTAAAAATTCCTCGAAGACGTACCCGAAGATTATCAGAAATAGTCGGGTCTGAGATCCGTGCTGTTTCCACTCCAGCTGTCACCATGGCGGAAGACCGCCCTATGTGTGAGCTTCTCCAGGCCCCATTGAGGGTTATGGAGATGCTATTGTAGTTCCAGCCATCGTGGCTGATAATTTTGAGCTCAAAACCGGGTTACTCAATCTTGTAACCTCAAGTCAGTTCTACGGTTTTGAGAGAGATGACCCTCATGCTCATATTCGATGGTTCAACAAAATAACGTCATCCATCAAGTACAAGAATGTCCCATCTGAAGCAATCAAGCTTCTTCTCTTCCCATTCTCCCTCGAGGGACAAGCCCGGATTTGGCTTGAAAAACAACCCCCTCACTCAATTGAGACATGGGAGGATTTGGTAAAAAAGTTTGTGAATGAATTCTTCCCACCTTCTAAGACCACGAGTCTTAAAAACGAAATCACCAAATTCACTCAAAAATATGATGAATCATTTGGTGAAGCGTGGGATAGTTTCAAAGAATTACTTCGTAAGTGTCCTCATCATGGTTTCTCCGAGTTGATGCAACTCGATACTTTCTACAATGGTGTGAGCCAAGCTGATCAGGATTCTCTCAATGCCTCCGCGGGAGGTAATTTTCTGAGTAGAACCACCAAAGAAGCTTTTGCAATCATCGAGAACAAGTCTAAAGTCCGCTTTACACGAAGCAAACCGGTTGTTTCCCAAGTGAGTGCTGGTCCTTCTACTTCATCTTCCATGAGTCAATTTAGCACCGATGCTAAGATTGACAAGCTTACTGAAGCTGTTCAAGCTTTGGTTCTCTCCAAACAAAAGAAAGTCTCTTTTCCACAACATCCTCCACCTGCTGAGGTTAAAAAAGTGGAAGTCTGTGTAACTTGTGGTGGGCCGCATGCTTACTACAATTGCACAGCTACTGATGGTTCTCCATATGAAGCTCATGCTATAGCCGGGTCCTCCAACCCAGGAGGTAACCAATACCGTCTTCAAATGGACCCGAGCTATCATCCTAACCACTACCCTGGGCCGCCTGGTTTTAATCAGAATCAAAATATTCAAATCCGTAACCAAAACCAAAATCGAATGAACCAAGGTTATCAAAACCAAGGGAATTTCAATCAAGGTCAAGGTTTCCAAAATCAAAATCAAAATTTTCAAAATCAAGAAAACTTTAACCGAAACCAAGGCCAAGGTAATTTCTACCAAGGGTATTTTCATGGAAACAACAGCCAAAATCAAGGAAATTTCCAAAACCAAATTCCCAACCAAAACAATCGTGCTCAAAATTTTAATACTCAACCTCAAGCCATTGTTCCAACTGGGCCTTCATCTGACGAGTTGTTAAAGCAATTCATGAAATCCCAAGAAGAGATGAACAAGTTGTTGGTTAGCCAAATTTCTGAAATCAAGAAGTCTTTAAATGATCGACCCTCGGGCTCAGGAACACTTCCGAGCAACACGATCGCTAACCCGAGGGGCGATGCGAAGGCGATCACAACTAGAAGTGGTTTTTCATATAATGAACCCGTGATTCCTACTACCTCTTCTCCAAAGGTAGTGGAACGTGAACCTGAGGTGACAACGGACAAGGTGCAATCTCCTAGCTCACAAAGTACCGTACACGTCCAACCTCAGGTTATTCCAGAAACCAGATGCAAACCTGGAGTTGTCTTTGAACCGCCTGAAACTCCAGTGGACAACACTAAATCCAAAACTTCTATTCCTTACCCATCACGTCTCAATGAACAAAAGCTCCACGAAAAAGTTAGTCACTAAATGGATAAATTTTTCCAAATCTTTCAAGATTTGCATTTTGAAATAATATAAACCATCACACTAGTTACCAGTCCCCAGAACCCTTAGCTGATTCAAATCCTGATTCAAAAAATAACATTTACTCTCATCAAAAGCAACCAGAACTTTGTTATCTTTAGCAAGTTTATGAACAGAGATCAAAGTAATGCAGTATTCAGGAATGACCAACACATCAAAAAGAGTTAGAGAATTGGATAATTTGAGATTTCCAATCTTTGAAATAAAGGCTTCAGTCCCATTGGGATGTCCCACCTTTATTTTAAGATGGGAAATGTCAATGACATTAACCAATTCTTTATCCGAGTATGTCATATGTTGGTTGGCACCAGAATCAACTACTTTACTATTAAAAATCATTTTAGAATGAGCATTATTGTTGGAACAGAAGAACTTGTTAAAGTTTTGATTGAAAACTTTACTATGATTAAACACAGTACCTGCCATATTGGCCTGTACATTCTTTCCAGTGATGGAGTTTTCTTTGATGAGAGAAATGAGAGTAGAAAGTTGCTCATCTATAAAGCCAGAGGAAGAATTTTGTTGTTCTGAGGATGAACCAGAACCAGAAGCAACAGAGTTATTGTTAGAAAATTTTTTGTTGTTCTGAGATCTGAAATTGTTACCCTTCTTCCCAAAATTTGGAGGATACCTAACCAGCTTAAAACATTTTTCTTTTGTGTAACCATTAAAGCCACAATGTTCACAAACAATAGTAGAACCAGACCCAGCAGTCCTTCTATAATGAGTGCCCCTATTAAGGTTTGCAGAATAATTGGTATGATTAGTAGGTGTATTACTAGGCTGGGTAGATTGATTAACAATTCTGGAAGAAAAAGCAGAGTTATGTGTTCTGCTAGAGCTTCCAGCAACAACATTTCTGCGAGATTCCTCACTAGAGATGATAGCATAGGCACCTTTCACATCAGGCAAAGGGTCTCTAGATAGAATATTGCTTCTAATTTGCATGTAAGTATTATCAAGACCCATTAGAAATTGCATAAGTTTTATCATTTGGTTATGACTTTTAAAATCATCAGCAGCATGACAAGTGCACCTAGGAAGTTTAACCATAGCATCAAATTGCTTCCACAAAGTACTCAGTTTGTTAAAGTATTCAGAAACACTAGTACCATTTTGAGATAAAGAGTTTATCTTGTGATGCAGGTTAAAGGTCACAGACCCATCAACTCTATCAAATGTATCTTTTAACTCATTCCAAACATCACTAGCATTTTTTGAAAAAATTTGACCAAGAAACAATTCTTCTAAGATGGAATTCAAGATCCATCCCAACACAACAGCATTGACTCTGTCCCATTGTCTACCCAACACTTCATCAGTATAAGATCTCCTACATGTACCATCAATAAATCCAGTTTTGTTTTTACCTTCAAGAGCTAAAAGCATAGCACATGATCAAACATTATAATTTTCTGTTCCTTTAAGTTTAATTGAAACAACAGTTAAAGAAGCAGAGTCATTAGGTGAAGATGTAAAGGGTGACTTAAGTCCAGTTTACTAATTAAGGTGACATTATTATCAGGATCAACCTTATCATCAGTATTACCATGAACAGACATGATTCAACTAACAAGCAAGCACACAAGATAAGGAAGAGAAGGAAGTTCCCAGGCTTTCCTTGCCACTAAAGTGGTAGGTCAAGGGCGCAAGCAAGCACAACAACAACAATAAAGCAAACAGATAATCCGATAAACAACAAAAAACCAACACCACCATAAACAAACAACAGCCTCCAGCAACCCAAGCTCCTACTCCCCGTCAACTAAACAGAAAGATAAAAAATAAATAAATAAAGATAGAGGGTGTGAGAGGTGTTATAGAGCACTCAAAAAATCAGCAGCGGAAGAATAGCCCTACTACACCCTAGATTCACTTAGTCTAGGGATATAGCAGAGAAACAGCATGAGCCCAACACTACTACACCATAGATTCACTTAGTCTAGGGATATAGCAAAGAACCAGCACGAGCCCAATCACCAGGATCAAACCCTAATTTTGAAATTAGGGCAAACCCAAATTACCACCTCCAACCAACGAACCAACACCAGATGTGTGGAAAAATCCCACTTGATTATAACCAGAAGCCTTTAAATAGCAAAAGCCCAAAAAAAAACCAAACCCTAATTTCTCAAAATTAGGCGTTTCAAAGAAACCTTTTAGATCTGGTTAATTACTAAAAGAAAACTTTAATTAATAGTGTTAAATCAAATTATAACAATCAATTTTGAAAAACCCCCAAGTTTATATGAAACCCTAAAAATTTTGAATCGATAATCAGAGCAAGATTTCACAACCTGTCTCTGATACCATGAAGAAAAATAGAATCTAATGATTCTTGAATACTTAGATTAATGAAAATTAAGCTTACAAACCAAATAACCAAACTGTTCTCAAACAGAAATACAAACACTTGATCTCAATCAAGTTGCTAAACTGAATCAGAATACAAGAAGAGTAGAGTGGTTTTTTCTTGTGTTCTAGCCAGAAGGAGAGTAGCAAATATATAGCCAACAACCAAGCATGAGTCATTTTCCAAGGAGAAGCCAAGGAAAACGGCTAGGGAAACATGTGAACAATGAGACAAGCTAAGAGTATATCTTTAGCATAGTTGCAATCAGGTCCTTTGAGGAATAGCCAAGGGGCCCTTACATCCTTAATCGTTTATGCACCAGTCATAGAACTTTGAGCCAAGGTCCAAAAACACCCTTCAATGTCCAACAAAACTCCAAGAGGATCCAAAAGGATTATCACTGAAAATACAAACATACCAAGTTAGTCCTTGTGGTTAGAACCAGATATCAAATGAGTCCTTTTTTCCAACAGTAGTCCGTTTTACTTTAAAAGTCAGCATGAAATATGTCCACGGAATACAAACTAGATCCTAAGGAACTTAACTCTGTTAGCGCAGTCTTCTTCATGAGAAATAGTCAGTTGATTGATCTCATATTAACTTGAAGACAACTCTAAACTAAGAAAATAAGCCTTAAATACGAAAGCCGGTTGTTTAGGAAAAGAAAAAGAAGCAAATCATGCTTTATTATGAGCAGCTTCTGCATATTTTTTCTGATCACCACAAGATAGCAACGCTACAATGAGACAAACTAAAAAGGGAAAACTAGTAGTCAGCAGAGGCTTTGTTAAAGTACGTTGATGTTTAAAGTTCTTTATGACGTATAAACTATTTAAATCACGCATGTAAAGTTTGTTGCTGATAATTTATTCAGTACAACTGTATTCTATTGTAAACGTGTAGCAAATTTTCTGGGACCTTTTCACTAAGATAGTTGATCGTATGTTCTCATCTTAGATAACATGGTCCATGCACACATCACATGGATTTTTCAAAGGTATTATTACTTATTAGTCATATTCTTCAACCAGTACTGCGTGAAAAGGATGTTGTTACTAACTCATTAATAAACAGCCCCTTAGTCTCCATAGTCATCATTCTTCTAAGGGTATGAAAACCAATATTAATCAAATAAACCTCCACCAGTATATCGTCTTTTTTAACTTGATCTCTATCTAAAACATTCTTTCTAATTATCATTAAGAGAATGGAATTAGTCATACTCATATTGCATACCTTTCACCATCTTTATGGATATGGTCAACAAAAGTGGCTCTATATTAGCCTGTTAGGCCATTGGAATGTCACTTTCTTGACCAGTGATAGGCATATTTTGAGGGTGTTTGGATGTGTGTTTGGTGTGCTTCTAAAAGTCTTGACTGAGAATAATAGTTGTTTGTGTGCTTAGAAATTCTGATGTTTAAAGTAACTAACACCTTAAAGTATAATGGAAACAGGTTGTGGCATAATTAACATTAAAGAAGAATATATGCATGCTTCATCCAAAAAATAAACTTTTTCCAAATATCCCCCCGCATGACACTAAAATTAAAGTGGTTTTCTAAGGCAGAAAGCATCCTGATTCTACAGCAAATGGAGCAGGAATTCCAAGAAATCTACCTTTTCTAACGACCTTCTACCTCAGTGATAGTCAATTGCTGAATCTCTGATTCAGTCACATATGATGGCGAACTATGAATGCGCTTCTTAGAAATAAAAGCTGGTTCTTTAGGATCAGGGAGGCTCTCAATATCCGTCCCCAACATCAGAACCGTATCTGTCATGGAAGGTCGATCTTGAGGGTCTTCTTGTATGCACAGAAGTCCAACAATCATACATCTTATCACTTCAATTGAGTTGCATGATTCGGCTAATGCTGGATCTAGTAAATCTAATGGCTTTTTATCTTTCCACAAGCCCCACGCCTGAAAAACATCAATGATTCAGAACTAATTTTAGAAAACAAAACCAAAACCTATAGATAAATAAGGGTTTCAGAACTCACATAGGATATAAGGCTAAAGGCTTGTTTATTCTGATAATAACTCATGTTTCTTTTCCCACTAATGATCTCTAGGACAACTACTCCAAAGCTAAAAACATCCGACTTTACGGAGAACAACCCATCAAGAGCGTATTCTGGAGCCATATAGCCACTGCATTAAGACCAACATCACAACTTAAGAACTCTATGCCAGTAAAATCTAGCACCAGATTTGAACATAGGTACAATATGTACTTACTAGGTACCAATAACTCTTGTAGTGCTAGCTTCTGAATCTCTGCCTTCAACTATCTTAGCCAAACCAAAGTCTGAAATCTTGGGATTCATATCCCCATCTAATAACACGTTGCTTGCTTTCAAATCTCTATGAATAATCCTCAACCGTGAATCCTGGTGAAGATAAAGAAGTCCTCGAGCAATTCCCATAATGATATCAAAGCGTAACGACCAGTAGAGACACGTACAAAGGCTCCTATCTTCCAAAGTGCCATCAAAACTAGAATTTCAGATTGCATAATCTCATTAACATAAAAGTAACTGTAAGTAAAAGACTGAGAGAGTCTAACCAAATATTATTAGGTCCAAGCTTTTATTAGGCATATACTCGTATAATAGTATCATTTCAAGATCCTTCATACTGTATCCCAAAAGCCTAACAAGATTGCGACGCTGAAGTTTGGCAATTAAAACTACCTCGTTTTTGAATTCCTTTAGACCTTGTCTAGACTGACTCGATAACCTCTTCACTGCGATTTCAGATCCATCAGGGAGCATTCCCTAAGTTAATGACCAAAAATAATAAGCTTTTAGTAAAGAATAACCTGATCCTTTCCTAAAGGGATATGACTACAGTACGTTTGCTAGTAAGGAATATATATTATAGAGAGTCATTACCTTGTAAACAGGCCCAAATCCCCCTTGTCCAAGCTTATTTGCCAGAGAAAAATTATCTGTTGCTGATAATATTCTTTTAAACTCAAAGAAAGGCACATCGAGATCTTTTCTATCCTCTTCACTCAACATCTTGTGATCTGTGAGATATTTGACTTTAAAAGAATGGAGGATATATTGGTACTTTAATGGTTTATGTACACCAAGGAGCAAATATACAACAACAACGACAACAATACTCAATCCCGCCGGAGTGAGGTATGGGGGAGGTGAGATGTAGACAGTCACACCCTTACTCGAGGGTAAAGGGACTGCTTCCAGAAAGACCTCCAGCAAGTCCAAGGAACATATATGTGTTTCACAGGTTGTGAGGAGGATTCCAGGATCGAATGATCAAAACAACAATATGTAATCAATCATATAAAGAATCGAAATAAAAATAGAGAAACAAGAAAGATAGGTTGAACCCTATAACTGATATTGATAAATATGAATGGGTTACATCGAATTTACAGAATCCTAATCTATATATAGATGATGAAACGTTGTCTTCAAGAGACATAACGATTCATATAAAACATTGCAACCCTAAACTAAACGTTATATTGTTTCTGAAACCTAATAACCGTTGTAACCTTAACTGCCATCTATTGGGTTTTGTAGGCCTGCAAATTTGCAGCCCATGACAGAAGAGTTATGCGGCCTTTTCTTGTAAAACAAAGATTAATGGATTAAACTTTCCAACATATTCTCCCCTAATCTATTAATCTTTGTTTTCTTCAATCTTCTTGTTCTTCTTTATGTTTTCTTGAATCTTGATGTCTTCTTTTGTAGTTTGTTGATACTTGTTGTTGAAGATCAAAAAATAAAATAAAAATGCTCAATCTGGTGCTTCTTGTCAATGGGTTTTAATCACTTGATCTTTTCGACCATTATGGCAAATCCCTTGCCTTGTGAAACAAGTCCATGTTTCAGTATGTGATTCCCTTGCAGTGCTATAATAGCAATTGAAGTCGTCCAAAAATATTGATTGTAGCATGTAGATCTTCTGCCATATTCAATGATAGGCCAAGTATCTCTTCAAGAAAAATAACCAAACCATGTTGAATGGATCTTTTACAGGTTTTTTCCTTCTTCTTCCTCCAGGATCTTTAACCATAGGCTCTGATGCCAAATGTAGAATTATAGAATTCAGAATATGCAGAAATATGTTTCTGCTGTACCAGGATCGAATTAACATGAAGAATATTCATGTATCATAGGTTCGAATCACAGGTTCTAATATCACAGGTTGTATGTGTTCTTGATCAAAATATGCACAAGAATAATAAAGTATCTTCTGATGAATAGATTCTGATGTATTAACATCATTTAAGGGTCGAGTAGGAAACAAGAGAGATTGGGGTGAACCCTTTTATTCATTTTCTATTATGGTGATTCCCCAATAAGCTGGAGCACGAAGAAACAAGCCACTGTAGCATTATCATCTTGCGAATCTGAATTTATTGCAGAAACAGCAGCAGCAACACAAGCATTATGGTTAAAAAGACTACTTAGCAGGCTTACACACTCAAATGAAGAAAAAGTAACTATTATGGTTGATAACAAATCAGCTATAGAACTAATGAAGAATCCCGTCTTTCACGGAAGAAGTAAACATATTGATACGAAGTATCACTTTATACGTGAATGCGTTGAAAGAGAAGACTTACAAGTTGAATTTATAAGCGGAGAATATCAAAAGGCTGACATACTAACGAAGGCACTACCGAAGATCAAATTTCTAACCATGAGGCAACTCATTGGAGTTAAAGATCTAGGAGATAATGATTGAGATTAAGGGGGAGAATATTGGGTTAATCCCAATCCTTATTCCTACCCATTTTCATGGTCAAACCCGAAGTCAAAGTCAACCCGTATTTAAAAAGTCAACTCTTGCAAATAACTGTCAATTGGCAGTTACATTCGAACCATCATAACTGTTGGTCGAATACCTTTTCATTCGAACCATCACAATGGTTCATTGTACCGTTTCATTATGTATATATAGTACAAATTCTGTAAACAATTACTTGATGACAATTTTATATTTCAAGTTATAAGAAAAAAGCATTTTAGTGTTTATATCATTTTATTTCACAATTGGTATCAGAGCGGTTTGGATTAAACTAACCAATAAAGATCCACGTTATTGAGGCCAACAATATGTTGAGCCAAAAACAGTAAAGGTACAATTTTTTTTAATTTACCTTGTCTTTTCACCCTTCTGTAGCATATAACTCCAATGCTGCAAAGAAACACTAGACTGAAAAATCCCAAAATAATTCCTGAAACAGGGACCAAAATTTTTCAGTGGTGGTTGAGACAAGAAAGTTGGAAGTATTTAATTAAACAACTTAAGATCACCTGCTACTAGCACTTTCATATTGTTTTTTGAGGCATTTGTAGGAGTATCGGATAAAGAAACCTTGATGTTGATTGCAAATGTTTGAGAATTTGAATCAGATAACATCAGTGATACATTACTCAACCCTTCATAATTCCAATGGTGACACTGTTTGGAGACAAAGGTATATGCATAACAACTGCAGTCTAACAAGCAAAATCTTCTGCATGCTGATTCATCATCAGGTAACAGAGTTTTTATTTCAGATGAGGAAAGAAATCTGTATGGGACATAACTTAAAATGAACCCTGGTTTTTCTTCCTTTTCATTACGACTGAAATTGTTTTTTCTCATACATCCTCCTGAATAACTACTCAGATCCCAATCATGCTGTGATGTTGGCTCAAAAGCAGTTATGCAACTACAAAATGGCAACCTATTCTCATGGCAAACACCAAAAGTCCCACAAATAGCATAAACTTCGCAAAATTTACGTGGTTGAGACCAAAATAAATTCCACTGCTGGCTAGCATCCAGCCATGACATCTGCTTAATCTGCCCGGAGACGTCCATAACGAGTCTAGAAATAATTTCAGGATTGTACAAAGAATAAGTGAAATATCTCTCATTATCATTGTCAACGTAGCTGAAGTTGTAGATATAATTCAACCTCATTTCGGGTACTAAGGCAAAGATATGATTTTGACCATCCCAAGATCCACTAGTCCAATACTGCACAGATTTATTCCACTTAAGCACATACTGCTTCTCAATTGAGTCAATCTGTAGAGAATAGAGTCCTGGACCAGGATCTTCTGTACTTCTCCATGAAGTAATAACCTGCGTTGTATTTGTACGTTTATTGTATCCTAACTTACCACCAGGCAATAAAGTATGGGTTGGATGATCAAAACTTTGCCAAATTGGTTGACTCGATCTTGACCCGTAACTCAAAACTAAATTACCGTCATCACGAAGGACAAGTGATGCAGAACTTGTAGTAGTACTAGACAGGATGTTTGTTGACCAAACTATTGTGTCTGACTCTTTTAAAAGCACCAAGTTACCATTTCTGATTTTCAATTTACAAGAAAATTTATTGGAGATGGGTGACTCTCTGTTTGCTACCCATACTATCGTTAAAATAGATACTTTCTTGTACCAAATTCCTATGTAATAGTTGGGAGACTTACCTGGTTTAAAGAAACCCATCTCAAAATTTTCACCTTTTGAGACAAGTGTCTTGTCTCCAGACAGATACTGATTCACTGCTAAAGAATCACCTCCATATGAGAGACGAGGAATGAAAAAGAAGTAGAAAAATAACTGAGTAATTTTTGAAATCATGACATATAATGATCAGCTTCTGCATATGCTCAACAATGCTGATTCCATAAATTATGTTCATGGAAATTAGACAAACTTAAATGGAAGACTTGTAGTCAACAGATGACTTGGAAAATTTGCCTTCTTCCACTGACTGACACGAAATATATGGATAGTAATCATCTAAACAGTCCTTGTCCATGGACTAATACAACTACTTTTCTATGAAGACTAGTCCAACTACTAAATAGAACCTTTCGCTGTAAAAAGATTTTTACTCGAGCGTTATTATGTGTTATTACGGCCCTGGTCCAAACTAATTAATTCCAGTACATGAGCCTAATGGTGTCAACAAGTCACAGTTAAATGAAGTGCATACCTCTCGTCACATGGAATTTTCCCGAGGACGTTTTTAACCGTTCATGTTCTATCTCCTTCTTATTATTCATACTCTTCATTGTTAAGCAAGATAAATAAATTACTACTTAAATAAGCTTCAACCATAAGTCATTTTCAGGGTGTTTGAATGTCCATTTTAGTGTAGTTATTATAACAACTAAGTTGAACTAATAACTGTTGGTTAAAATTCAAGTCTGTAAAGATAGATCATGTTTAAGAGTATTTGTCAACACCTACTTGTGTCAAATAAACATGATACAAGTGATACTCAGAGACCTGTATTATGAAATGATAAAGAGCTTACATTAAATGAGGATGCAACCGTGGAGTCGAGATGAAACCACAACACCCATCTCGTGACAGATTCAGATAAGAAAAACTTGTTGCAACCACCGATATAGTAACAGTTCTGATAAAACAACAACTTCCATGCAGCTTCTTGTCTTTTCTACAAGACACAAGACGTAAATATTAAGAGTCTTGCACGGAAAGAGGTTTCCTGTCCTTAAAAGGTGTTTACGTGCTCGATTCGCTGCAAGCCTCAAACGTAACGACCCCAGGATTAATGCAGACCCGTGTTGTCGATCATCAGCGAATGATAACAACACAATGAATATGGTGGTAGTAGAAACAAATAATAAGGCTCAAAATATGTAAGCAAAATGGTAGTAGCAAACTCGTGGACTTCTCAATTCTCATATGTGTGTTCTGGTGTATTTTCTTCTGTATGAAATACTATTAAAGTCCCTTTTTATAGTATAAACTAAAGCTTAAATGTTGTGCCTACAAAAGGGGAGTATGGGGATGACGGTTTCAACTGTTTGTTGCATACCATGTGTCCATGTCAAACCCACTTCCTTTTGATAAACCAACACTCATGCTCTATACTCTTGTACTAGCAGCTTCTTTACATCTACACCCCCAATCTATTATTCTTGTTAGACTATGCCATACTCACCACACACGTCCACATATATAGTTGCTACTTTGACAACATGCATGCACCATGTCGTACTTGTTGTAAAATGGGTTGCTACATCAACCACTTGTTTATTTTGCTTTAGTGAAACAAGTAAAACTTGCCAACCTTCACTGTAATACCCAACAATAACTAACTACATTTATGATTTAATGCAACAAGCCAACAACTTGTCACATAAATTACATCTAGAATAACCATTTCAAGATATGCTACACTGAACACCCCTCAACATCTTTATCATTTTCTTTAATCTTCAACAATCTTTATCATTTTCTTTAATCTTTTTAAATTTCTTATCGTTTTATCAAAAGTAAGAAAGCAAATTAACTATCACCTAAGCATAAAGTAAAACACAAAAACACAAAAGATACATAATCCGATAAATAATAATAATAAGGGCTAATTCTCTAAAAAAACATCATAATTGTCAAAAATGGTAGTTTAGAGTGCGAACTAAAAAAAAACTCTTTTGAACACTAATGTTGACATTTTTGTCTTCATATAAGTAATAAAGATAAAAAAAAAATTCTGTAATGACCATTTTACCATTGAATTTTTGATGTACTGTCCCTAGGGTAAATTACATAAACGGTCCCTGTGGTTTAGCGAAAATTGCATCTACAGTCCCTAATATTTTTTTTGGATCCGTTACATTTTTATATACGTTTTATTCTATGTCTTAGTCCATTTTTATACGTTTTCACCTGTTTTTATTCACTTTTGATTTTTTTTATCAAAAAAGAAATTTATTAGAAAATATTACGAAAAAATTCAAATTCTTTTTTACATGTCACGAAAAAAAAATTCTTAAAAAAATTATTTCAGAATTTTTTTTGAAAAAAAGATAATTTCGAAAAAAAATCAGAAAAAAAAGAAATTCGAAAAAAAATAGGGACGGTGGACGCAATTTTCTCCAAACGACAGGGACCATTTATGTAATCTAGCGCTGGATGCAATTTTCGCAAACCCACAAGGACTATTTATGTAATTTGGAAGGGTAAAATGGTCATACTACTTAAAGAAAGACAAAAGTGTCAACATTAGTGTTTACAAGAGTATTTTTTTGTTCGCTAAGCCTATTTTTGATAACTACGGTGCTTTTTTAGAGAATTAGCCATAATAATAAACACAAACTTAAGAAAACATAAACAATCTCAGATAATATTACTGGAATAAATAACCCTATAAAGAAGAAATAAAAAAAACGGGATTGCTTATTTTTAAAGATTAGCAGTTTAAACTTCCAAAGCTGCTTTTCCTTATATGTTATATATTGGGGCAAAAAGCCACAAAAATAAGCAGTTTTCTTTAAGTAGGTTGGAATATGCTTTATTTCAATGTGCTTATTTTATGATGAAACTGAAAGATGGAATTTATTAGGTTGATTCACACCTAATACTATGTACTTTTTCTGTTCATTTTATATAGCAACATAGAATAGTGAAGATCTAATAATAGAGATCGACGATTTATCTTACTAACATGTTTCGCAGATTCCTTTATCATACTAACATGTTTTTTGCTTTCTATTTAATAATATGAATTTGATCTTTTAAGAATCTCTTACTAGTTAAATGATTGAGAGAGAATGGAACTAGTCATACTTCATATTGCATCTCTTTCACCATCTCTCTTGAAATGGTCAATAAAAGTGGTTCTAATGTTCTATATTAGACCAATGGAATGTCATTTTCTTGAACATTTAATAGGCATTTTAGATTAACAATATGAACTTTCTAGGGGTGTTACATGAGATGATGTTTGGATCTGCTTCGGGCAGTTTTAACTGAAACTGATAGTTTTATGTGTACATGTTTTTATAAATTTTGTAAGAAACTAATATGTAAAATGAGCAAAAGAGATACCCTGTCGTTAGAGTAAACAATGAAAAAAAAAAAAAGATATTACACATTGGAATGTCAATGAATATTTTTCGTATCAAGGTTCTTAAAGTATAATGTAAACAGGGTGTGTAGGTGTGACACGATTAATATCTTTTTTCATATATCAGCCCGTTTGATATAAAATAGCCAATGGGGTTCTACCACTACTTTTGTTGTGCATATGTGAAAGGTGGGAAGTATCCTGATTTTAAAGCGAAAGGAACATGAAGAATCCAAGAAACCTACCTTTTCTTATCGACCTTCTTGCTCAGTAATAGTCAATTGCTGAATCTCTGATTCAGTCACATATGATGGCGAACTATGAATGCGCTTCTTAGAAATAAAAGCTGGTTCTTTAGGATCAGGGAGGCTCTCAATATCCGTCCCCAACATCAGAACCGCATCTGTCATGGAAGGTCGATCTTGAGGGTCTTCTTGTATGCACAGAAGTCCAACAATCATACATCTTATCACTTCAATTGAGTTGCATGATTCAGCTAATGCTGGATCTAGTAAATCTAATGGCTTTTTGTCTTTCCACATGCCCCATGCCTGAAACGCATCAATGATTAAATTAGTTTTAAGAAAACGAAAAACAAAACCTACAGATAGATACAGCTTTCAGAACTCACATAGGATATAAGGCTAAAGGCTTGTTGATTCTGATAATAACCCGTGTTTCTTTTCCCACTAATGATCTCAAGGACAACTACTCCAAAGCTAAAAACATCCGACTTTACGGAGAACAATCCATCAAGAGCGTATTCTGGAGCCATATAGCCACTGTATAAAGACCGACATCACAATTCAAGAACTCTATGACAGTAAAATCTAGAACCAGATTTGAACATATGGGTACAGTATGTACTTACTAGGTACCAATAACTCTTGTAGTGCTAGCTTCTGTATCTCTGCCTTTAACTATCTTAGCCAAACCAAAGTCTGAAATCTTAGGATTCATATCCTCATCTAGTAACACGTTGCTTGCTTTTAAATCTCTATGAATAATCCTCAACCATGAATCCTGGTGAAGATAAAGAAGTCCTCGAGCAATTCCCATAATGATATCAAAGCGTAAAGACCAGTAGAGACGCATACAAAGACTCCTATCTTTCAAAAGCGCCATCAAAACTAGAATTTCAGATTTCATAATCTCACTAACATAAAAGTAACTGTAAGTAAAAGACTGAGAGAGTCTAACCAAATATCATTCGGTCCAAGCTTTTATTAGGCATGTACTCGTATAATAGTATCATTTCATGATCCTTCATACTGTATCCCAAAAGCCTAACAAGATTGCGATGCTGAAGTTTGGCAATTAAAACTACCTCATTTTTGAATTCCTTTAGACCTTGTCCAGACTGACTCGATAACCTCTTCACTGCGATTTCAGATCCATCAGGGAGCATTCCCTAAGTTAATGATCCAAAAAAACATGCTTTTAGTAAAGAATAACCCTATCCTTTCCTAAATGGACATGAGTACAGTTTGCTAGCTAGTAAGGGGGTTGGCAACACATGCGGGGAGGCTGCGGGAGGGGTGGTTCCCGCACGGGAACACCGCCGCCGACCCTGCGGTGAGGCTGCGGGAGGCCCCGTTGCGGGGAACGTTACCGCACAAGAAGAAGAAAGAAAATTCGACCGTTGCATCTTTTTTCGACCGTTGGGTTTGTGTTTGTGTTTGTATTTGACTTAATTGTGATGCGTATTTGATGTTATTGAGTGACATTTTTTTTTTCTCTGTTTTGCAGGGGAGATGCGAGGAAGAAGAGGAGCATGCTTTTTGTTTTGGATGGGGTGATTCAGTGTGGGTGAGTGTAGGAGTTATATGATGTACCTTCATTTTTTTTTTTTTTTTTTTTTTTTTTTTTTCATGATGAAATAGATTTGGGTATAACTTTTTGGGCTTAGTATGCAAAATGTTTTATTTTAGTTTTGTTTAAAAAAAAAATTGAAGTGAGTGAAGTGATGTAGTGAGTGAAGGGTGAGGGGTGTGATGCCAATAAAAAGTGAGTGAGTGAAGGGAAAAGTGGGAGGGTGATGTGGCATAAGGGGATTGGTTGTTTGTGAGTGAAGGTATTTGTGGTGAGGGGTGTGTTGCCAACCCCCTAAGGAATAGATATATAGAGAGTCGTTACCTTGTAAACAGGCCCAAATCCCCCTTGTCCAAGCTTATTTACCAGAGAAAAATTATCTGTTGCTGATATTATTCTTTTAAACTCAAAGAAAGGCACATCAATATCTTTTCCATCCTCTTCACTTAACATCCTGTGATCTGTGAGATATTTTGATTTAAAAAAATGGAGGATATATTGGTATTTAATGGTTTATGTACACCAAGGAGCAAATATGTTGAACCAAAAACAGTAAAGGTACAAAATTGTTGAATTTACCTTGTCTTTTCACCCTTCTGTAGCATATAACTCCAATGCTGCAAAGAAACACAAGACCGAAAAATCCCGAAACAATCCCTGAAACAGAGACCAAAGTTTTTCAGTGGTGGTTGAGACAAGAAAGTTGGAAGTTTTTAATTAAACAACTTAAGATCACCTGCTACTAACACTTTCGTATTGTTTTTTGAGTTGGATGAAGAAACTTTGATGTTGATTGCAAATGTTTGAGAATTTGAATCAGACAACATCAGTGATACATTACTCAAGCTTTCATCATTCCAATGGTGACACTGTTCGGAAACAAAGGTATATGCATAACAAGTGCAGTCAAACAAGCAAAAGCTTCTGCATCCTGATTCATGATTAGGTGACGGAGTTTCAATTTCAGACGAGGAAAGAAATCTGGATGGGACATAACTTAAAATGAACCCTGATTTTTCTTCCTTTGCACTACATTTCAATTTGGTTTTTCTCATACATCCTCCTGAATAAGCACTCTGATCCCAATCATGCTGTGATCTTGGCTCAAAAGCAGTTAAACAATTACAGAACGGTAATGTGTTCTCATTGCAAACACCAAAAGGCCCACACTGAGCATAAATTTCGCAAAATTGTCGTGGTTGAGACCAAAACAAATTCCACTGCTGGCTTGGATTGAGCCATGACAGTTGCTTAATCTGCCTGGAGATGTCTATAATGAATCTAGAAATAGTTTCAGGATTGTACATAGAATAAGTGAAATAACTCTCATTATCATTGTCAACGTAGCTGAAATTGTAGATATAATTCAACCTCATTTCTGGTACTAAGGCAAAGATATGTTTTTGACCATCCCACGATCCACTAGTCCAGTACTCCACAGATTTATTCCACTTAATCACAAACTGCTTCTCAATTGGGTCAATATGTAAAGAATAGAGTCCCGGCCCAGGATCTTCATTACTTCTCCATGAAGTAAGAACCTGCGATGTATTATTACGCTTATTGTATCCTAACTTACCCTCAGGCAAGAAAGTATGGGTTGGATGATCAAAACTTTGCCAAATTGTTTGACTCAAACTTGACCCGTAACTCAAAACTAAATTACCATTATCATGAAGAACGAGTGATGCTAAACTTGTAGCAGTAGAGATCATATTTGTGGACCAAATTAAGTTGTCTGATTCATCTACAAGCACCAAATTACCATCGGAAATTTTCAATCTAGAAGAATATTTATCGGAGATGGGCGACTCTCTATTTGCTACCCATACTATCGTTTCAGAAGTTACTCTGGCCTTATTGTACCAAATTCCTATGTAATAGTTGGGAGACTTACCTGGTGTAAAGAAACCCATTTCAAAAGTTCCAGCATGAGAGACAAGTGTCTGATTTCCAGACAGATATTGGTTCACATCTAAAGTATCAGCGCCATACGTGAGACAAGGAGCGATGACGGAGTATAAAAGTAGCCGAGCAAATATTAAAATCATGACTTTTATTGCTCAGCAATGCTTATTCTGTAAATTATGAGCATGGCAATCTGACAAACTTAAAAAGAAAAAAACTTTTAGTCAATAGACAAATTGGAAATTGCCTTCATTCACTGGTTGACTCAAAATACGTGTGGAATATAATTGTCAAAACAGTCCTTGTCCATGAGCAACACCATTTTTAATCAAACTTTCCCTTTAAAAAGATCTTTTTTACGTGGGAAATTATTATTATCTGTATTTAACGCCTTGATCCAAACTATTTGTTATCATTTTATCCTTAATTAAGTCTAATGGTGTCATCAAGTCAAAGTTAGATGATGTGCATGCCCCTCGTCACATCAAATTTTCTCAAAGACATTTCTAACCATTCATTATCTTCTTCTCCTACCTATTCATACTTTTCGTTGTTAGTGTCACCATCATCAATTTATTTGTTACTAGCCTTAGGCCGCCCCGATGGGGCGCTAGCATTAAGTCTTTTTATTAAACATAAATGTAGTACAAAAGATTGTTTAAATTATAAACTCCTTACATGACATAATGTTGAAAGATAAATAGTTAACGTAAAACGCCATTTGTAAATAATCCGGAATAACATAACTAACTTGAGTGTATCACTAAACTTAACCTACACCATTTCATGACCTTTACCTCCTCGTCCCCTACAACACTTTCAGTTTTAGCCAAAATCAGCTTTTAAGCTAAAAATACTTGCTTATTGCGTTTAAAACTACTTCATAACATACTACAAAATTCAGGCTGCACCTTCTCTTCACCTGCACCACTTTAACCCATGAGCTCACTTTAAGTAAGCGTGTTTTGAGTCAAAGGCTACTCTTCATCGCTATCATTATTGAAAACTAATGCAACAGCTACTTTCGGCTTCTTGGTAGCACTCTTAACTGAACTCTGCTTGAGATAAACAAAATAAAAGGCTTACTTATTCAGAAACAATGGGAGGTCGTGCTCTATTGGGAAACTATTTTCAAAAAAAACATAAGTGTCTTTTTGGGTTGTGTCTTAGGAAGGAAGGTAAGGGTTTGTTGTGTTTTGGTGGTGACCAACGAAATGGCAATTAGCGACAGTTTTTCTGTCACAAAACCGTCGCTAATGAAACATCATATCAATAAGACACGCCTATTCGTCAAAGGGGCGGTTATTTCTGTTAAAAGGGTGTCCTTGACTGAACCATCGCGACTGTTAGAAAGGGTTTCAGTTAGCGACGATTTTTCTGTCGCTAAGTCGTCACTAAACCGTCGCTAATTGCACCTTTTGGTGAACCATTATGACTATTTGAATGGTCACGAGCATGCCTATATATAGGCCATTATTCCAGCGTTTTTGATCATCCAAAACCAAAAATAAACACATACAAAACCTTATTTTCAATATACCCGATTGCTATACATAATAGTGCTATAGAACTATTATTTTTAGTGTCTTGAAATCCCCGATAACTCGGTAGTTCATCCGGATTATCACCACCATCGTGTAGTGTTGATAATTGCTACATACGTTGCTTCATTGTATCTTGGGAGGCAATTCGTCAGTAACCCACAACACGATTGTTTAAAAAGAACGGTGGGGTGAAATTGCTTTAAGGACAGAGAGAACTCGCCTTGAAGTAACAAGTAGTAGCATTAAACTTCATTTTACAAACCCATTATTCTAGAACCCCAGAACTAACAATCTTAAAGCAATTTCCGTGTCAAGATGACGTCTAAGAACCTGATGCAGATGTCGACCGACATCGTGAAGTTGGACCGTTTCGATGGTGGAAGTTTTAAGCGTTGGCAAAAGAAAATGCAATTTCTTTTAGCCACTTTGAAAGTCGCATATGTCCTGACCAACCCATACCCTGAGGAATCTGAAAACGAGACCTTGACTGCATCCCGTGAACGTCTCAAGTTTGAAAATGACGATTTCATCTGTCGTGGCCATATCCTCAATGCTATGTCAGATCCACTCTTCGACGTGTATCAGAACTATCCCACGGCTAGGGAACTCTGGAACGCTCTCGAGGAACGCTACTTCACGGAGGACGCAACAAGTAAGAAATTTATTGTTTCTAAATTTAATTCTTACAAAATGGTAGATTCACGTCCTATAATGGACCAAATGTATGAACTTGAACACATTCTTAGTATGTTTACACAAAACTACATGAAGATGGATGAATCCATACAAGTGGCATCCATCATTGATAAACTCCCATCCACTTGGAAAGATGTTAAGAAAAATCTTAAACATTGTAAGGATGATTTATCCTTGAAAGACCTTGGTAAACATCTTCTTGTTGAAGAGCAATATCGTTTGGAAAACAAAGCAAATGATGACACGTCCAAGGTACACGTCGTGGAGGAAAAAGGAGAATCTTCCAAAGCGGTGGAAAGAAACGTAGGCACGATGACAAGGACGAAAATAAGTCCAAAAGGAACAAAAAGGATGTCATCTGCTATAACTGCAAAAAGCCAGGACATATTAAGCGGGACTGTCGCGCCTTAAAGAAGAAACAAGATGGAGACAAAAACAAAGATAACAACTTTGTTGCAATGATATCTGAGGCGTTCTCCCTCGAAGAAGAGAAATCTTGGTGGGTGTACTCTGGAGCCACTCGGCACGTGTGCAACGACCAGGCCATGTTCAAAACATACGAGCCTTTGGACTCTATGCTCTACATGGGAAACCAATCACCTGCACAAGTGATAGGAAAGGGTAAAATCGATTTGGTGTTCACTTCTGGCAACACCTTAACCCTTAAAGATGTCCTCCATGTTCTCGATGTCCACAAGAATTTGGTAACTGGATCCATCCTGAACAAATTTGGCTTCAAACTTGTCTTCGAATCCGATAAGTTCATTCTCTCTAAAGGTGGCAAGTTCGTTGGCAAAGGCTATCACATCAGTGGAATGTTCAAATTGAACATTAAAGATGTTGTAAAAAGTAGTGTGAATGATGTAAACATGACTGATTTGGGTTATTCCCAAAATAGCAAAGCCTATAGATTCATAGTAATGGAACCGAATGATCTAATTTAGGTTAATACTATTATTGAATCTAGAGATGCTCGCTTTGACGAACACAGGTTCAAAACTATTCCTGAGGCACATGAACTTTCCAAGAAAATTGTGTCTACGGAAATTCCTACAACTGCTGAAAGGAATGATGATGATTCTTCCCAAGATCATCAACAAGTTGAACCTAGAAGGAGCACTCGCCAACGAAGGCAAAGAACCTTCGGTCCTGATTTTGAAATGTATCTAGTTGAAGGAGATAGACAAGGTTTAATAAGGGAATATCCAATTATTTATAATTTGGGTGAAGACCCACAAACATACTCTGAAGCAATGAAATCTCATGATTCCAGCTTCTGGAAAGAAGCCGTAAATGATGAAATGGATTCCATCATAGGAAATAATACTTGGATTCTTGTAGATTTACTCCTTGGATCAAAAGCCATCAAGAGCAAATGGATTTACAAAAGAAAATTAAGAGTTGATGGCAGTATTGAAAAGTTTAAGGCGCGATTAGTTGCCAAGGGTTTCACACAAAAGGAAGGACTTGATTACTTTGACACATATGCCCCGGTTGCATGAACTACAACCATTAGAATTTTGATTGCCTTAGCTTCCATCAATAAACTCATAATTCACCAAATGGATGTCAAGACTGCTTTCTTGAATGATGAATTAGAGGAGGAAGTGTACATGGAACAACCAGAAGGTTTCATAATACAAGGACAAGAAAACAAAGTCTGTAAGCTTGTTAAATCCTTGTATGGGCTTAAGCAAGCTCCAAAACAATGGCATAAAAAATTTGATCAAGTGATCTTATCTAATGGCTTTATAATTAACGAATCAGACAAGTGTGTATACAGTAAATTCGTTAACGGAAAAGGAGTTATAATCAGCGTATATGTAGATGATATGTTAATCTTTGGAACCGACCTAGAAAAAGTGTGAATGACAAATAAACTTTTGTCTGAAAACTTCGATATGAAAGATTTAGGAGAAGCTGATGTTATCCTAGGCATCAAGATTCTTCGAAAGGAAAATAAATTGATGTTAACATAGTCTCATTATATCGAAAGGATATTAAAGCTTTTTGACAGCTTTGATTGCTTGCCTGTTAGCACTCCATTCGAAGTAGGTTCCAAATTAACTTACAACACTGATAGAATCTTAGCCCAAAACAAGTACGCTAAGGTTATTGGTAGTCTTATGTATTCCATGACATGTACTAGACCTGATATTGCATATGCCGTAGGTAGATTAAGTAGGCATACTAGTAGTTCTGGCAAGGAACATTGGGATGCTGTAAATCGAGTATTTAAATACTTGAAGAAAACCATGGATTATGGTTTGGAATACAGCGGAGAGCCATCAGTTTTAGAAGGTTATACTGATGCAAGTTGGATAACTGATCAAGAAGACTACGCATCCACAAGTGGATGGATATTCACTCTTGGTGGGGGTGCGGTGTCTTGTGGATCAAAGGAACATAGCTGTTTAACAGACTCTACTATGGCAGTAGAGTTTGTGGCATTAGCTTCTTGCTGCAAAGAAGCGGAATGGCTACGGGACTTGTTAATAAACATTCCCATATGGCCAAAACCTATACCACGAATCTCTGTGCACTGTGATAGTCAATCTACACTATCAAGAGCATACAATCAAGTGTACAATGGTAAGTCTAGGCATATCGGACTTAGGCACAAACAAGTCAACCAGTTGATAAAGGATGGAGTGATCACCATTAGCTTCTTACGATCTAGTAAGAACTTAGAAGATCCTTTCACAAAAGGATTTCCAAGAAAACTGATTGAAAGTACTTCGCAAGGGATGGGACTTAAGCCCACATACAATTAGTCACCCATGATGGAACCTTTTCTTGACGCTTGGTTATTCACCAAGTATCTAGAGAAGCAAAAGTACATCATCTGAACGTGACTTGGAGTTCTGCAAATTTCATAATCATCCCAGGGTTAGAAGAACTTGAACTGTAGTGTAAGATAAGGGTGAATTGTAAAATTCTTAATGGAATTATAACACATGTTGTGTTGGGATGTTTAAGCTACGGTAACATTCCTGACAATATCCACCTATCTGAATGTGGAAGTGAGGCCGCTTCCTATGAGCTGAAGGGCTTGGCTCTAAAGCATTCTGAGAAACCGAGATATAGACCCATGGCCTGTTTCAACGGGTCGGCACAAAGTGGACTGAATGAACGAGAGGAAGGATATGCGTGAAGCGTTTCCGCTTAACATATAAAGGAAGATTGTTCAATGGCTTTGGTCCAACCATTCTTACCCTAGTTAAGCTTGAGCGCTTTCACTACGTAAAGATTCAAGGTGTAATATTCCATCTTTACTTATGCATAGCACCCCCGGGGATTTCTGAATCGGGTTAGGTCGTATGTATCTTTCAAAACTATGTCTATTTTAAAAATGGTGGGGGATTGTTGGGAAACTATTTTCAAAACAAACATAAGTGTCTTTTTGGGTTGTGTCTTAGGAAGGAAGGCAAGGGTTTGTTGTGTTTTAGTGGTGACCAACGAAATGGCAATTAGTGACAGTTTTTCTGTTACAAAATCATCGCTAATGAAACATCATATCAATAAGACACGCCTATTTGTCAAAGGTGGCGGATATTTCTGTTAAAAGGGTGTCCTTGACTGAACCATCGCGATTGTTAGAAAGGGTTTCAGTTAGCGACGATTTTTCTGTCGCTAAGTCGTCACTAAACCGTCGCTAATCGCACCTTTTGGTGAACCATTGTGACTATTTGAATGGTCACGAGCATGCCTATATATAGGGCCATTATTCCAGCATTTTTGATCATCCAAAACCAAAAACAAACACATACAAAACCTTATTTTCAATATACCCGATTGCTATACATAATAGTGCTATAGAACTATTATTTTTAGTGTCTTGAAATCCCCGATAACTCGGTAGTTCATTCGGATTATCACCACCATCGTGTAGTGTTGATAATTGATACATACGTTGCTTCATTGTATCTTGGGAGGCAATTCGTCAGTAACCCATAACACGATTGTTCTAAAAGAACGGTGGGGGCGAAATTGCTTTAAGGACAGAGAGAACTCGCCTTGAAGTAACAAGTAGTAGCATTAAACTTCATTTTACAAAACCATTATTCTAGAACCCCATAACTAACATGCTCTAGGTTCCAAAATTTAAATTATTGCAGCAGTTGGGGATTTTCCTAACAAAGGCTGTTGGTTGTTTAGCTGCAAAACAGTTCCAGATTAGGGTTAAGATAATCAATGAAGGTACCGGATATTCACTTGAAATCGTGGTATCACTTTCCAATAGAAACTATTCGACCCTATGCCTGGGTTACACGAATATCTCTATGGGATAAGACCAAGTGAAGTTCTTGTTTTAGGCACAAATCAAGAACCAGATGCGTATAAAAGTGTTTAGGGTTTTGTGTTTAGTATATCGTATGATAACTTATCTCCATGCATAATGATGTGATCTCTATTTATAATAGAGAATACTCAAACCCTAGCCCATGGTATTATGTATAATTAACGGCCCATTAATTATATCATAATAATTTCCATAATTATAGGATCAGTGGTTATCAGTGGAAACATTATCACTATCAGTGGTAATGTTAACACTAGCAGTGGTAACAACAACCTTGCAGTGGTAACAATAACCCTTGCAGTGGAAACAATAACCCTTGCAGTGGTAACGTTAACACATCAGTGGAAACACACTAGCAGCTGAATCAACTAGCAGCAGATTCACAACATAACCACTATTGAGTCAGGGGATTCAGTGACCAAATGGGTGTATACTCCATACCTCCAAACCCATTACCAGGTGTGAATTGATCCCTCAAGTGCACTAAATTTACTAACAATCCTCCCCAAATTTAGTTCACTAACTTTGCATGAAAATTCAAACACAAAACAAAACAAGTGCATAAATGAAAATATCCTGAGGATTGAATTTCCACATTAGTACATATACTTTCAAATATTCGAGAATCAGGGTGTTCTAAGAATTGAACCCTTCAACCCATTTGAATACCTGATGATAAATACACACAAGTTTTCAAACACTAAAATACTCCTGACACTATACAAGCCATGTGTCCATATCCAATTCATAAATGTTGTAAAAGCTAAAAGTCCAAAGCTTCCTGAAGCGGCAAAACTTCAACATTTACATAGGTGGTTCATCTTTAATTCATGCTCCTGCTTAGCACTTTTTCAAAGAAAATTAACCATTAAGAAGTGAAGACTTCATCCTCCTTTCAGCAGGTAACAAGCACAACCTTGGGATGTTTGTGATACATGTGCTTCAGTCCACCAAATGATCAGCTTTCCACATTGAACTCAGCTTCCAAGTTTCCTTAGAAGGGAGTTGGGTATCCTTGCATTCAGTGACTAATTAGGACTTAAACCCATCCCTTTAGCAGACTTCAAAACCAAGTCTCTAGCCAAACCCTTCGTCAAGTGATCAGCTAAGTTTTGTTGAGATTTAACAAACACTATAGATACCACCCCATTCATGATAAGCTCACGAATCATGCTATGCCTGACACCTAAGTGTCTAGACTTCCCATTGTACATCTGGCTATAAGCCTTTGCCAATGTAGCAGCACTATCACAACGAATAGAAATAGGTGCTATAGGTTTAGACCACAATGGAATCTCAAGAAGCAAGTTTTTCAACCATTCAGCTTCTTTGCCAGCAGCAGCTAAAGCCACAAATTCAGATTCCATGGTTGAACTGGTAATGCAAGTTTGTTTCTTGGATGCCCAAGAAATTGCACCTCCACCAAGTAGGAATACCCAGCCACTTGTAGACGAATTGTCTTCAGTGTTACTGATCCAACTTGCATCAGTATATCCTTCTAATACTGAAGGATAACCAGTATATGAGAGACTATAATCCATAGTTCTCTTCAAATACTTAAAGACCCTCTGAATTGCTTGCCAATGATGAGCACTAGGATTACTAGTATACCTGCTCAGTTTACCCACAGCAAAAGCAATATCAGGTCTTGTACAAGTCATGGCATACATCAAGCAGCCAATCACCCTAGAATACTCAAGTTGAGATACAGCTTTGCCAGTATTAGGCATTAGCTTCTCACTTGTATCCATAGGAGTACTCACTGGAGTACAATCAAAGTAATTAAATTTCTTTAACACCTTCTCAATGTAATGAGACTGAGATATAGAAATTTTGTTACTTTCATGTTTAATCCTTATGCCAAGGATAACATCTGCCTCCCCCATATCCTTCATGGAGAACTTTGATGACAAAAATTCTTTTGTAAGATCAACTTGATTTTGATCAGTGCCAAAGATCAACATGTCATCAACATATAGACAAATGATGACTCCTTTACCAGATTCATCAAATTTGCTATATACACATTTGTCAGCTTGATTAAGTAAATAACCACTAGACAAAACCACTTCATCAAACTTTTGATGCCATTGCTTAGGTGCCTGTTTTAGTCCATAAAGAGACTTAATCAGTTTACACACCTTGTTTTCATTGCCAGGCATGATGAAGCCCTGAGGTTGGTTCATGTAAACCTCCTCATCTAAATCACCATTCAAGAAAGCTGTCTTCACATCCATCTGATGAATAATCAGATTGTGAATTGATGCCAAAGCAATTAGCAATCTTATGGTACTGATACGTGCCACTGGAGCATAAGTATCAAAGTAGTCTATTCCTGACTTTTGTTTAAAGCCTTGAATAACTAATCTTGCCTTGAACTTTTCAACAGTTCCATCTACCTTCATTTTCTTTTTGAAAATCCATTTGCTACCTAAAGATTTGCAACCAGGTGGTAGTTCAGTCAACACATAAGTGTTATTGCCCATGATGGAGTCCATCTCATCATTAATTGCTTCTTTCCAGAAAGCAACATCCTGGGACTTCATTGCTTCTTCAAATGTTTTGGGATCATCCTCCACAATGAAGCAATAGGAGTATTGGTCAGAGACCTCACTCCTTGTACCTTCAATTAAGTATAATTGAAACTCAGGTCCAAATGACTTTGGAGTCCTCACCCTATTGCTCCTTCTGAGCTCAGGTTCAGGTTGTTGTTCCACAACCTCAGTAGGAACCTCATCAGCAGGAACCTCATCAGTAGGAACCTCATCAGTAGGAACCTCTGAAACACCATTGTCATTGGTTCCATTTGGAATCCTTTGACTTGGTCTAGGGATAGATGAGAATCTGTTCTCATCAAAGATTGCATCCCTTGATTCAATTATTGAGTTAATTGAAACAGACTCATTAGGTTCTATAACATAAAACCTATATGCCTTGGAATGCTCAGCATATCCAACAAAGATGCATTCAATGCCTCTTTCACCCAAAGTTTTCTGCTTTGGATCAGGGAGTCTTACAACAGCCCTACAACCCCATATCCTAAGATAATTAAGGTTAGGTTTCTTTTTAGTCCAAAGTTCATAAGGGGTAACTTTGTTCCTTTTGTTGGGAACTCTATTTAATAAATAGCAAGCTGTTAACATAGCTTCACCCCAGAACCCTTGACTCAGCCCTGAATAGGACAACATGGAATTAACCATCTCCTTCAGCACCCTGTTTTTCCTTTCAGAAATACCATTGTGCTGAGGAGTATAAGGGGCAGTCGTTTCATGGATTATACCAACAGACTGAAAATACAGAGTATCCATGTACTCACCTCCCCTATCAGTCCTTAATCTTTTGATCAGGGAACTTTGTTGCAATTCAACTTCAGTTTTAAATACTTTAAATTTATCTAATGCTTCATCTTTAGAATGTAATAAATAAACATGACAAAACCTAGAAGCATCATCAATAAAAGTCACAAAGTATTTTTTATTCCCCAAAGAGGGAGTAGCATGTAAATCACAAAGATCACTGTGAATTAACTCCAAAACTTTAGTTTCACGTTTTACTCCTTGAAAAGGTTTCTTAGTTATCTTGTTCAACATACAAGTTTTACACTTTTCAGTGTTCACATCAAAGGCTGGAATTAACCCATCCTTAGACATATCTTGCATTCTTTTAAAATGTACATGGCCAAGTCTTGCATGCCATAGGTTTGAATCACTAAGTTTAGATGTAGATATAAAAGCAGAATCAATATTATCATGAACAATATTAAGTCTGAACATTTGATTACATAAATAACCAAAACCAATAAACACACCATTTTTAGATAAAACAAACTTATCAGATTCAATAACCTGTTTATAACCACAATTATTCAAAACACTACTAGAAACCAAATTCTTTCTAATATCAGGAACATGTAAAACATTAAATAAAGAAACAATCTTTCCAGAACTAAACTTCAACTCAACACATCCTTTTCCATGCACCAGGGCAGTTGACTCATTCCCCATGTGAAGAATAGAACCATCATTCATTGACTTGTAGGTCTTGAACCAGCTTCTATCTTTACACACATGAATTGTAGCTCCAGAGTCAACCCACCAAGCAACATCATCATCCTGCACAAAGTAAGTATCAGATATATATGTAACATAATAAATCTTAAAAGACTTATTAAACACATTCTGACCTTTCAGAGAATTGGTGTTACCATTCCCTCCACTTGTGCCTGATCCATTGGATTTGTTTCCAACTTTACCACCCTTGCAATCTTTCCTGAAGTGTCCAGGTTTCCCACACTTCCAACAAGTCACTTTAGGTTTCTTGTTAAGATCAGATTTGGTGTTATCTTGATGCTTACGCTTGCCCTTGTTGTCATTGTACTTGGTGGAGTTGTTATGCTCTACCATATTGACAACTGATGGACCAGTAGCAGTGCTACTCTTTGGCTTGTCAATGTCTTGAGCTTTGAGTGAATCCTCAATGCGCAAGTGACTGCCCAACTCAACAAGAGTTAACTCCTCCTTCTTATGCTTAAGCATATGTTTGAATTCTTTCCAAGAAGGAGGTAGTTTATCGATGATACAAGAGACTGAAATAGCCTCATCCATGTTCATCTTGTGTTGTGTGAATCGACCAAGTATACTAAGAAGTTCATTGTATTGTTCCATGACAGGTCTAGAATCAACCATTTTGTAATTGTTAAAATTACTTACAAGGAACTTCTTACTTGATGCATCCTCAGCCATATACTTGGCTTCCAAGGAATCCCATAGTTCTTGAGAAGTTTCAACATTCTGATAAATATCAAATAGAGAATCAGACATACCATTGAGAATTAAACCTCTGCATATGTAGTCATCATTCTCCCACTTGCTCCTTGCCCTCATCTGATCCATAGTAGCATCATCTCCATGATCTTCTGGAATCTCAGTCGTGAGAACATACACCACATTCATACTTGACAACAAGAAGTGCATCTTCTTTTGCCATCTTCTGAAATCAACACCTTCAAACTTTTCCAACTTGGAAAAGTTAGCAGCCATTTGTCTCATAGCAGCAGCCATTGATTATCACTAATAGTTTCTATTGATTGTTGGTTGTTTAGCTGCAAAACAGTTCCAGATTAGGGTTAAGATAATCAATGAATGTACCGGATATTCACTTGAAATCGTGGTATCACTTTCCAATAGAAACTATTCGACCCTATGCCTGGGTTACACGAATATCTCTATGGGATAAGACCAAGTGAAGTTCTTGTTTTAGGCACAAATCAAGAACCAGATGCGTATAAAAGTGTTTAGGGTTTTGTGTTTAGTATATCGTATGATAACTTATCTCCATGCATAATGATGTGATCTCTATTTATAATAGAGAATACTCAAACCCTAGCCCATGGTATTATGTATAATTAACGGCCCATTAATTATATCATAATAATTTCCATAATTATAGGATCAGTGGTTATCAGTGGAAACATTATCACTATCAGTGGTAATGTTAACACTAGCAGTGGTAACAACAACCTTGCAGTGGTAACAATAACCCTTGCAGTGGAAACAATAACCCTTGCAGTGGTAACGTTAACACATCAGTGGAAACACACTAGCAGCTGAATCAACTAGCAGCAGATTCACAACATAACCACTATTGAGTCAGGGGATTCAGTGACCAAATGGGTGTATACTCCATACCTCCAAACCCATTACCAGGTGTGAATTGATCCCTCAAGTGCACTAAATTTACTAACAAAGGCATCGATACCCCTTACAATAAGTGATATTAGTTTCAACCCATATCTTTTGAACCTCTATTTTCCTATGTTTGGCCGATTAGAGATACAAAATAAACTCATTTGGCTCATTCATATCTTATAACCTTTGTTAGCATGATATCTATTTCAAGACAAAATCATCATCCCCATTTGATCATAGATAGGGGATACTGACTTCCTGTACATCCAACAAAAGCACAGAAAAATATTCACTATGTATGCATAAACGAATAACTACAGATTAACTTACTAAACCCTTATAAGAAAACTTTAACGATCCTAAATAAATAATTTATGTATCTAATATGTAGAAAAGGTATTAGTAGGCCAACCCGACCCATGCCATTTTGGCACATCAGAAAATTTACTCGCTTTGACTTAATTTCAACAATAGCTCAAGCAAGTTTTATCTTTAGTCTATCTAAGATGTTGTATACTTGTATTGATTTAATACTTCGAAGAAAGTTTCCTAACTGATATACTTGAATGACTTGAACTAACACAAAGAAGCAAGGGGCAATTGCATATATACCCAATTATTTCCTTTTTGTATGAAATGGAGATGCTTCCAATAGGTCATTTGACTTGTATCGTTTACTGCTATTTATATAAGATCGATTAAAGATGAATAACATGATTGGCCCTTTCTAAGTATGTGAATCAAGATTGACGACTATAACAATATATCACACATGTATGAATATAACGAAATAAAATAAATAAATAATCCTTACCTCTACTAAGGCCATCTCCAATGGGCCACTGTGAAGATGCCACGTATTTCGTTCATTGAATTCCCGTGCGTTCAGAGACATACGTATATTAGATGGTGATGAGAGATAATTTATTATTTTAAAATGCCCCAAGTCCATCTATATCATTTACTTTGAGATGCATTGTTAGGAATTATACTTAAGTTGATATTGACAAAATATGAAAGATAAAGGACTTATGATGACAATGTGAAGAATGCAAAAGACAAAGGACTTGCTTTACAAAGAAGTTATTTCAATATAGTCCTTCGTAGTATTTTGTAACCCTAGTTCTCTATTATATAAAGAGAATACAGGGAATAGGTTTATCCATTCATGTGTGTCACAATGTAAACCTAGAAAGGTGTGTGTGTAGAGACGTTTTATGGGAAAACGTCTAGGGTGATTAGTGTTAAGCATCAACGATCTTAGATCGCTGTTAGGATGTAACCGTGCTACACTTGATCACGTAGCATTGGGGCTTTGGTGTATGTTAGAGTAGAGATGATGACGAGAAACCTTGTTTATAATATTGTTCTTATTCCGCTATGTTTTATCATGTGAACATTATTATTCCTAGATTAAGACTTTATCAGTCTTGAGCCAAAACGGTCCTAGAAACTTTCTTTAATATGGCGTTATTAGTTTCTAACATGCATACTGGGTAATCTGTGAGAAGAATTATTACATTACAACTTAAAATTAAAACCCAGATTATAATTCTAATTCAGTAGTAGACATTTATAAATTAATATTAAAATGTATGTAATTTGTAACTAAGGTCTATTTCCAGGGGTGAGCATCGGGCCGGAACCGACCCATCCCAACCCGAGCCCGACACATTTGATCCCGACAACGTCCCCAAACCATAACTGAGTCCCGACCTGACTAGTAGTCGGTTAGTGTCGGTCGGTTCGGTCGGGAGATCGGTATTGCTTCTTCTTTCTTGGATTTTGGCCCGTCCCGTCCTGACCCGACTACCGATTATGCTGAAAATCCAAACCGACTACCGACCCGATTATGATCGGTTCGGTTTTCGGGATTCGGTCGGGATTGCTCACCCCTAATTTCCAGCATCTATTTGGCGTGAAACTACAAAAAAAAAAAAAAAAAAAAAAAAAAAAAAAAAAAAAAAAAAAAAAAAAACAATACTGTAGTATTTTTATTTTTAATTTTATAAATATTCAGCTTGATATATTTTTGTTCTCTGTTTATGAAAACAAGTTGATCTAACTTTTTTAATTTCTATGTAACTAGTATTTTTTTTATTAATGTAATTAAAAAAAATGACTAAATTTATTAGTGATGTGAAAATGCATTAAATTATGTAAAGTTCAATGCATTGTGAGAGTTTGTATAAGATAATAATACGATGATGTGGCGGTGATGTGGCAGTATACTAAACTCTGTATTATACCCTGTATTGGAGATGCTCTAAAAATAAAAATAACATACTTTTGTGGTCCCCAAAACCAGAGGCAATAAGTTGTCTCATTGTTAGAAACTTGATCTTTGATAGTGCTTTTGTGAGTATAGTAAAATCTCTGTAAATTAATACTCGATAAATTAATAACTTCAATAAAATTAATAAT
The DNA here is from genome assembly GCA_030686995.1 of Artemisia argyi. Lineage (NCBI taxonomy): Eukaryota > Viridiplantae > Streptophyta > Magnoliopsida > Asterales > Asteraceae > Artemisia > Artemisia argyi. The sequence continues at coordinate 157,929,318 of CM060697.1, read as the reverse complement.
TTGTCCGGCCCCAACTTGGGACCAGCACAAATTTGGACCCCAATCGATAAAATAATAAGATAATAAATTTTTTGAAACCCCACTGTATATATATTAGTCCAAACGAAAATATAAATTAATAATTACTAAAAATTTCATATATATGTATATATGTGTGTGTGAGATACATTTCAAAATCCTAAGATTGTTTAGTAAAAAATGAATTCATTGTCACTTGTTATTTTTTGTTGAACTTCAAATCTATATTGAGTTTATTTCAAAATATCCTTATTGCACTAAAGTGTTGGTGTGTTGTCTTCTCGTATTGCAACAAAAAGTGTTAATTTTATTTTCATAAAGTGTGAATAAGAATTCATAAAATTTTAATTGTAACCTGTTTTTCAAATTGACTTTTTATATATAAAAAGTATACATTGTAACTAGTATATTACACTTAAAAATTTAAAGACCATACGTAAAACCTCTTTAAATTAATAAATTATTAATCTATCGATATAATAATACCTCGCTAAATTAATAAAATATCCCGGTCCTAACACTATTTATTTATAGAGGGTTTACTGTATGTATGTCAGCCTTTTGATATTCTCCATTTATGAATTCAACTTGTAAGTCTTCTCTTTCAACTCATTCTCTTATGAAGTGGTACTTTGTTTCAATATGTTTACTTCTTCCATGAAATACGGGGTTCTTCATCAGTTCTATAGCAGATTTATTATCAACCATTATTGCAACCTTTTCTTCCTTAGAGTGTGTAAGCCTGCTTAGTAGTCTTTTTAACCATAATGCTTGTGTTGTTGTTGTTGCTGTTGCTGCAATAAATTCAGATTCGCATGATGATAATGCTACGGTGGCTTGCTTTTGTGTGCTCCAGCTAATTGGTGATTCTCTAAAGTAAAATATTATTTTAGTAGTTCCTTTTCCTTCTTGAGTGTTGACTCCATAAATACTGTCGCTGAAACCTTGTATCTTGTTTGTAGAGAACTACAAAAATCCATATAATTAACAACGTTTAATTATATATTAATCTCTGTCATTATTTTAATCACCATTTTTACAGAAAAATTTGAAATTTTTCTTATTATATTAAATGGTCATGATTACGATATTGCAAAATTCACCAAATGACGAAACAAGTTCTCGACACGTTTAACGATACATAAACATTTCACTTAATTCTAATTATATTTCCTAATTCTAAATTTACACTAATCGGACCCTTAATCATTTTCAGCCCAAAAACCACGATTACTATTCATCAACCCATAGACACAAGCCCAACTTCAATTCCATAATATTTCATAAATATCGACTAGTAACATGCTACAAAATGACTCTCGTACTCTCGATTTTTACACATGACATTTATATGTTTTTCCAACACCTCATTTCTCACCTAGCCGACTATTAGTGTGTCGAATCTCAGATCCATAAGTCGAGTATTGATACGTTTTTAGAAGGCAAAGTGTTTGACAAAAATCAACCCAAAGCGACACATAAATAATTCCATACTTAACCGTTTTATTTCCCGTTTGTTTCTAAGAGTTCCTAATAACATTTCTAGCATGATTTCATGTTTAGATGTCAAGTATGATCAGCTATAAACAACTAAGACACGATTTCTCAAATTGTGTATGTATTAAATGGCTAGTCGACATCTAAGTGACTCACAAGGAACATGCACCTCATTTTTAGCTCTCACAAAGGTTATAATATGTAAGAAATTCAATCTAGAACTCTATATTTACCGACATGTATAGTGTATAATGTTTCCTTGAAAAAATATTACACCTTACGTGTTATGAAATTGTTCTATATGTACTCCATACTCATTCTCTCGTTTCTCTCATTCACCACACGTAAAATAAACTTCATTACTTCCTAAAACTCACTTCTGATCGACCAGGAGCTGTTGCATGAACGTTTGGAAGCAAGAAAGGAGCTATCGAGTTTAATTTACACGTTTATTATTTTGGGTTATAGACGAACGTGATTATTTCTAGTATTTCCTTCTTCACTCTCAACTCTCTACCACCCTAGAGGTGTAGTAAGTTATTTTGATCCCTTGTGAATTCAGGTTACACGTCAATTATGTTCATGCATCATGTTATATGTTATGTCGAGTCTATATAGCTACACATATATATTTTCATACGTACATACATATATATAGAACACCCAACGTGACTAGCCTCTATCTTGGAAGGCCTAGGAGTCACGTAACACATATATATCACCTTTATTTTGAAGTATCATGCATAACGAGTATATTTTGGAACCATGCTTAATCGGACATAACACCTAAAAACATTCTAAGTCTTTTACATACATATAAAACGTCACATACAAGCCAAGAAACAATCGTATATCTTTAAATATTACTTAACGAGCGTACCATATTTTTACACGATCTATTAGACCACCTAGCTAGCTAACAATTTCGTATATAAAACTTGTAAAAATAAGTTAGTCTCGACACTCTAAATTAACCAAAGTCAATCGCTAGAAATCTAGTTTAAAAATAGTATGAGTAAATAATAACGACTTGGGCCTAAAAGCCCAATAAGCTGAAAATAAGCACATCGGATAAGCTAGCTTATCTAAAAATTTTGATATGAAAATATAGCATGAAAAATGATAATTTTGATGAGCCCAACTTGTCTCAAAGCTCACGGTTTTTAAAACATTAACGGGCCATTAATAAGCTCGTTAAAAGCCCATTTATATAAAAATAAGCTCTTTTAGCAAATAAGAAGTTGAAATAAGCTTTAATAAACTCAAATAAGCTACAAAAATTTTCATATAAATTTTCCCACTTTTTCTTACATATTTGGACTAAAAATGTAACGCATTTCAAGTTAAAGGACTAAAACTGCCAACCCTTAAAAACTTGGACTGAAACTGTCAAAACAGAAAGGTTAGGATAAAAATTGATATTATTTAATATTCCAAGCTAAGAATACTATATTAGACAAGTAGTGGACTTTAAATGCAAATATTATAAAATAAGGACTAACGGTGCAACGCTAACGCCGTTAGAGTAAAAAGTGTAAAATTGGAAAATGGACAAGGACCCACATATTATATTTGACATTCTTATTTTAATTTCTATTTTACGTCACCCTATCACGCCATATGCATTTTCATTTTATTTTATTTATATATTAGTTAATTTTACGTTAATAATATATATATAACGATATTTTAACTAATTATCTTTACGTATTATTATCGTCATAGTTAAAAAGGGAAAACTTTAGAAATAATAACATAACTTGTCATATTATTATAAACATAAGAATTTCATTTGCATATCATCTTTTCATCATAACGATTAATTGGTATTTATTAATCGTTATTCATTTACCAAATAGTATTTGGTCAAATTCTCAGATAAATTTATTTATCAGGTTATATATTGAAAGCCGTCATCATAATCTCATCCGACTTTACTTTTCATATTTCAGTATCAATCGAGGTGAGTCATAGCCCCATTTCCAATACTTGTTTTAACTCTTTTGGGGGAGATACATGCTTACATATACTTTGATAATTTTATAAGTATATGAATAAATTACATGATTCAAATCAATTTCCTAATTAATATTTACCGATGAAGTTTAAGATTTAAGATGTGATATATATGTTTTACTGGCAAATTGATTAACTAGAATATTGAACTCAGATGATAATGTTTCCAAAATGATTATTGTGACATGATATTTGACTGTACTCTAACACCCTGAATGATTCCCTTATCTCTATATGTATTTCTATGTTTCAATAGAAATAATTGCTAGGAAGAGCACAAATACTCTAGTTACATTATTACCTTGATATTGTCTAAGTTACCCTTATAGCCATAAAGTCCCTCTATCATGAGCCATTAATCACTTGTATGTGAGCGCGAATATAGTGAACAGCTTCGAAACATGTTAAGGCTTGACCTCCTATCCCACTAAATACTTGACAGAATGCCACATGCATGTGGTTAGTCGTATTAGTCGTGATACACTATATTTGAGTAAAAATAGGAATTGGCAAATCACATATTACACGAGGGCAATATTATCATTGACTTGATAATCACCTCCATTTTTACGGTTTTTTGTTAACGTTTTGCGTGTCATGAGGTTTGGGGCAATATCCATAAGAAAATATATGTATTCAACATATATTTAGATACAGCTGTATAGGTATTTCACTAGACTTGAATTATAAATCTCACTACATTAGTATCATGAGTTTCCATCTCATGTTAGGATTATGATCCATTATTTGAATTTGATTGAATATCTATATGAATTATCTGTGATTATAATCAAAATCACTCAATACTTGTTCTATCACTGTTAGTATTTATTACAATTCTTACTAAATATTCCTGAATCTATTGAAATAAATGGTTTTTCATAAAACTCTATGAACTCACCAACCTTTGTGTTGACACTTTTAAGCATGTGTATCTCAGGTAATTAACGGAGCAGGACAAGACACGGAGCGGGCATATATTACTCTAATAAATTAAAATGGTGTGAAAAATCAAATATGTCATTCTTACAAATCTTTATATCTTCTAATGAGATTTTTAAATCAATTGTTTCATCTTTTATCAAAAGTATTATTGGAATGACAAATAACTTTCAAAACGCCTCTTTTAAGCCGTTTTATGTGATTATGATTTTGATCCTCCCCATAACACCCAAATTACTTTTCCGCTGCTAAACCATAAATTTGGGGGTGTTACATTGTTTCCTCCATTATGCTTGTGGGTGATACATAATCCTTTGTTCCTTATACATAGCGTAGTACTTGCCTTATGGCCTTCATATGTTGCTCTTTTGGTTCCTACATAAAACGACTAGGTAATCCAATAGGATAACTTAAGTCAGGTCTTATGTGAAGCAGATATCTTAAACATCCAATTAAGCTTCGATATTCAGTTGAGTTGACCATTGTTCCTTCAAAGGAACTACTGGAATAATATTTTACTATGGAGAATCACCAATTAGCTGGAGCATAACAAAGCAAGCCACCGTAACATTATCATCATGCGAATCTGAATTTATTGCAGCAACAGCAGCAGCAACACAAGCATTATGGTTAAAAAAGACTACTGAGCAGGCTTACACACTCTAAGGAAGAAAAGGTTGCAATAATGGTTGATAATAAATCTGCTATAGAACTGATGAAGAACCCCATATTTCATGGAAGAAGTAAACCATAGGTATTAGTGTTTCGTTGCAGTCTGTTATTCCAACTTCCTTTAGGATCTTGCTTGCGTAGGCGGATTGCTATATTGATATGTCTCCTTCAGTTTGTGTGACTTCTATTCCTAGATAGTAAGCTAATAATCCTAAGTCACTCATTTCGATTTTTTCTTCTATTTGAGCTTTAAAATTGTCAATTTCCTTCGTTGGTGTACCAGTGATGATTAGATCATCTACAAAGGATTAGTTGAATCGATTGATGATTCAATTAAGGGTGCGAGGTTTGATTCTTCAAAAACAAGTGTGTTTGTTCCTTGTTTTTGAATCAATTTGATTTATGCCCCTTTGATGACTTTGTGTTATCTGATATATTTTTTTTTTAATCGATTTGTTCTTGGTTTTTCAACCGTATCTAACTTGATGTTTCTAGGTTGGGTTTTGTTTTTGGTTTGATGTTCTTGATAGATTTTTTTTGCAAAAATAAACAAGATGAAAAAACTTTCTGATGCCAGTTGATTGATCACTAACGTGATCGATCCTTTGGCGACCGTAAGTGTGTTCTCTTGATAAGATTCAAAACACACGAAAGATGATTTCTTTGATTTTGTGTGTTCGTTTGATTTTGCAAAGAAGTTTTACCCAAAAAAAAACAGTTTCATCTTGATTTAAAATAGGAATTAAGAAGTTGGTATATGATGATTTGGTTAAACAACCAAACGTGCTCTGATACCAATTGTTGGCCTTTCGATGGATCTATGATCTAAACGTAGTCAAAATATACCAAACACACAAGAAAAAGATTGAAACTTTACTAAAATACAAAAGCTTTTATAAATCTGGCATCAATTTGTTTGGTTACATGTTCTATCTATTTGTACGAAATGAAAAGGCATGATTTGAAGGGTTGTGATGGTTCATTTGAACCAAGGGTTGTGTCCCTTAAAAGATAACTGCCTATAACCGTTTTCTAACTAATTATAACTACTTGCCGTTTGGTTGGTTTAGCAGATTGGGATTAACCCAATAAATAACCCATGTTACTGTTCATAATATCGAAAGGTAGTAGGTTGCTTACGTTATCTCTTGCATACTCGTCCAAATTTAACATACTCAGTTGGGGTTGTTAGCCGATATATGCAAAGCCCAAGAGAATCACATGCTCGTGCTATCAAGCAAATCGTACTTTATATTAAAGGTACAACTTCATTTGGAATTGAATACAAGTGGGGTAAGGACATGAAATTGGTGGGATATAGTGATAGCAGTCATAATGTTGATATTGATGATGGACAGAATACTAATGGACATTTTTTATATCTAGTTACATCACATATTATATGGTGCTCACAAAAGCAAGCTACCATGGCATTATCTTCGTGTGAAGCTGAGTTCATGGCGGTCGCAGCCATTACAGCTGCGTGTCAAGCAATTTGGCTAAGGGGGTTATTGGCAGAAGTGACGAGGTTGGAAAGACAAAAGGTGTTAATTAGAGTTGATAAGTAATCAACAATCACATTAACACGAAACCTGGTCTTTCATGGTAGAAGCAAACACATCCACACTCAATATCACTTCATTCGTGAGTGTGTGGAAAATGAGCAGGCGATAGTTGAGTATGTATCCGGAGAAGAACTAAGACCAGATTCATTGACGAAGACCTTGGCGTGTATAAGGTTCAAGGAGATGAGGTTATTACTTGGTGTGCAGGAGTTACTCTCTTCGACTCAGAAATTCAAGGGGTGATTGTTGATGAATATCTGAAGTTCGACTGTGGCTTGTGGCGTGGGTCAGGTTTTAGCAGAGTCATAGTTGGAGTCCTAGTCTGTGACACCTGTCAAATTAGGGAGCCATTTTGAAAAACACGCATTACGTTAAAGTTCGTTTATAAATTTATGTTTGAAATTTTATTCGTAACGAACTTGTAAAACCTATATTGTGGTTGATAATATTTAAAAAATTTATGGAATCGAAATTTGGATTATCGATGTGATATGAATTTATTTTGAGATTTTCATTTGGCACTACGTTGACTCCGGCACTAGATAACCTAACAAAAATTTAATGTTTTGAATTTACGGTTCGACTATATATTTATTTTGAACGTCTCGTGGGATATTAAAATAATTTGGAACGAGCTTGGTTTGAGAATGTCGAAATACTTTGGAAAGTTTACGGGTTTGGCCTTGCGTTTTATAACTAGCCACCTTACCCCCATGCTAATAATACTATTATTATTATTACTAATAATATTTAAAAAAAAAAAAAAAAAAAAAAAAAAAAAAAAAAAAAAAAAAGGTAAACTACATATGGTCCTTGGGTTGGGGCCGGTTCAACACAACACACAAAACACAAACACAAACCCTCACCTTTCACTCTCATCTCTCTCTCTAATATCAAACCGCCACCGCCTCTTTTTCTGGCAACCACCGCCACACCGCCGCCCCTACAACAAAAATAACACCACCACTTTAACCCTCTCATCGAGATCTTTCTTTTGACATATAACACACGCCCTAAAACCCCCCCCTAACACCTCGTTCTCATCACCACCGCCACCTAAACACCATTATCTTCATCATTTCTTGTTGGGTTTTTAAAGAAAAGTATATTTTGAGTCATTTTGAAGGTGAGTGGCCACGACTTTCACATCGTGTGCCTCGATTTGCATTTAAATCCGTGGCTACACAAGTTATTTTGATGGGATTCGAATTTACATTAATGGGAAATGTTATTTTGATGATAATCTTGGGTTTGGTATCCGGGTTTAATGATTTCATCTTGTGGGTCGATGGAACCGTGAGCTTTGGGGCTCACGGCTTGATGTTGGTTCGAGCCTTGTGGCTCTCCCTTGTTGGGTTTCGACCTCGTGTTCTTGTTTAGCCAGGGTTTGATATATTGGAGTTTGATTGGTTATTTGGTTTGGATTAATTGTGACCCTTGTTATTGTTATTGGTGTGCCGCGACCCTAGGGTCCGTTTGGCAGCTTGGTGTGCTCGTTTGAGCCTAAGCCGAGACCCTCGTGGTCATAGGCTTGAGTCATCTTGGCTCGTGGAGCTTAGCCGAGACCCAAATGGGTCTCTCGGTTCATATTATTGTTATTATTTTGTCGATTGAGACTTGGGTATTATGTTGTTATATATTGTTGTTGTTGTTGGCCGAAGAATTTATACTGGTATTATGGAGTTGTGTTGACGGCAAGTGAAATGGGGACCAATTGTGAGACGGTCAAACTAGAATGACGGAGATAGGTTAGTCGGGTGTCGTAGTCGGACCCTATTGTTGTAGCACGTGATATGAGACTTATTTGACGGAGATGGATTACTTGGTTATGATTGATTATTAATACTTGGACATTGGTTGTGCGTGTCGAAGTCACGTTGACTTTCTCGTCACCGGTTGATTTCGGCAAAACGCCGTAACACTTGGACTTGGACAATGAGCCGAGGGTGATGACTCGGACATGTGACCATCTATATAACTCGATATTTAATTATAATCAAAAATTAATAATAAAAGCTCGTAATAATATTATTAATAATATAAACGTTTGTATAAGTATATAGACGTGAAAACGTATATATAACTATATAAGTGCGTATATTAAAGATAAAACGATCACGAGTAATATTATAATAACGTGACGATATATATTATACTATGAAAGTAGTGTAATAAATGTCGAGAACGCTATTATGATTAAAACAATTAAAAATGCCGATATAATTATAACGTTGGATAATCATTACGAAATGAAATGTTTTTGGAAAATGAAATGGGAAACTTACGAGTTATACGGGATTGTGGTCACTTGAGTCCAAGTGGGGCCATATTATTCATTGAGTGACTTTCGTGCTTGTCACGGATATGTGATGTTAATACATCCATTTTCTATAACTACGTAACTTATTTGATCGACGGATTAAATAGGACCTACTTAGTTATATAAAATGAGTATATTAATGGGTATTGTATCTTACGACGCCCATAGGTTGTGGTATATGTACGAGATTTATGAGTTACTAAATATTACGTGAGGTTTATCAAATTGACGAATTTGGTAAGTTTGACGATGTATTTAGGGAACTTATTAAATTTAGAAATATACCATATAGCATTCTACGTGCTATGTGATTTAGGTTTTGGGTATAAGCTTGGAATAATATATTAAGTAAATAAAGTATGGAAGGATACCAAGTCGACGGATTTGGTAAACTTCGATGTTTTATTTAAATGATATATTGGACTAATATTAGACCCGTAGGTTGTTATTATTATTTCTTTTGTTTGTGACTCCTTGGTTTGAGTTGTGTCGACCCTCCACCCGCATGGATACCAAACGCCAAACTCCAAACTAATACGAGAATAATATGAGAAATGGATTTTTGGAAAGTAAAAAGGAATACGTTCGGGATTGGGAATATTTGATTTTGAGTAAATGATTCTGAAAAGAGTTTATATTGTTAGGAAGTGCCGAGTCCGTAGTTGCCGTCATTTAAGTTGCTATACTTCTTGATTCTACCGATTTCTTTCTGCTGATTTCTAGACTTGAGGTGAGTCATAGCCCCACTTTTACTTTTGAACTTTGTTTTCAATACTTGGGGTGAGAAACGTGCAAATTGCTTTATGTGGACTATTATCGCTTTTGATTTCAAAACTTGCTATGCTTATAGAACTAGGTAGATAGAGAGCGAGGCCTAGTCGAGAACTAGGTAAGCTATAGAGCGAGGCCTAGTCAAGAACTAGGTAAGCTATACAACGAGGCCTAGTCTAGAACTAGGTAAGTTGAACATGTCGTATCCTTACGAATGTTGGGTATGTCGTATCCTTACGCATACAGATTGATTTGATTTGATTTGGTTATTGGACTATAGTGTGCACCTATAGGGATGGTTATTGAGCTTTGAGGCCTAGTCTAGCTAGCAAGAGTTTTGCGTATATGTCCACTTGATTGAATTATGAATTTAAACCTATGATCTCACCAGCGAAAGCTGACTTTTAGCACGTTTTCTCAGGTAATTAAGTGATGAACTTGAATGCTTGGATTGGAGGCTTGGCTTGGCTATACGGTTAAGGATCTACTTTTTCTAAAACTCTGATAAGTAATTGTGGACCTATTATTATTTCCTTTGGGCCTTACTTTGGATAAATTTGAGATGAATGTAAACTTTAAAACCCCGTTTTGGTTGTGTTTTACTTATGTTTACTTTATCTCGTTCTATTATAACTTGTGTTGGATACCAATCCCCGTAACAGTCTGAAAGCTTGTTGAGTCTTCCGCTGTACCAAATTTTGGGGGTGTTACATAGTCTAACTCGTCCAACTATTATTTATCTATTAAGGTTATATTTTAATGTGTAATCCTAGTTGTAGTCTAACGCGAATTGGTTAGTCTATATATACCATGAAGGGTAGGGAATTACATTGTAATCAATTGAAGTTTTAGAGTAAGATTTCTTCAATAAAAGTGTGTGTGTTTCCTGGTAGTTTTGTGTTTATAGTCGACATTAATTGTTCTTGATTTCATATGTATCGTGTGATTCTACAACAGGTGTTGTGCACTCTCTGATATCCATTATATATATTGGTTGGATCATTGATAGTGATGAAAGTCAACATATGACTTACACCGCTATTCATATGTTCAATATTGTTGATGTCTCTAAAATGAGCATGACACTAGGACATCCTAATGGTACTACTGCTTTGGTTACTCATATTGGTAGTCTGAAATTATCAGTTACCATTATCATTCATGATATGTTTTGGTAGTACTAGAGTATCATGTGCGTTTATTGTCGGTTCACAAATTTACTGAAGATAACAAGTCAAGAGTGATTTTTTATGAGAATATATAGTGTATGATACCCACCCTGGTGGGGGACTCGTAGTGAAAATGGTGGTTTACAAATCTTTGACACGGGTAAAAAGATTAAGAATAATAATATAATAACCTGTAATTTGTCAAAGTGTATGTTGCCAGTGGCATGACAGAATGGTATTGCTCAAAGAAAATATACACATTTATTAATTGTCGCTAGAGCCCTCATGTTCTAGGGTGATTTCCTTTAAAAATGTGCTGTGAGCATGTGTTAACTGCTACTTATTTTATTAAGGGCTAATTATTAAAAAAAAAAAAAAAAAAAAAAAGTATTATACTTGCTACCGTTTCATCTTCTAGGTAGCGAAAAAAAAAAAAAAAAAAAAAAAAAAAAAAAAAAAAATCACTTTGAGAGCAATAAAGTTGACTTTTTTTATTTTTTTTGGGTAATATTTGACCCTCTAAACCGGTAGCCGGTTGCACCTTGCCACATCACCCAGTCCAAAACCACTATCACCCGGTTGCACCTTGCCACATCACCAAGTCCAAAACCACTATCACCAATAGAGGTGGCCATTTGCCGGTTCCAAAAAAAACCGGACCGGTTCAGTCGTCAAAGTCAATGGACCGGATCCGGTTCCAATCCGATCCGGTTCCATTCGGATCCGGGGTCCAAAAACCGGAACAAGTATACCCGGTTCCGGATCGGATCCAATCCGGTTCGGTCCCAAGAACCGGTCGGACCGGTTCCAAAGAACCGGTGGTCATTTTCTTAACAGTGGGCATGCTAACTTTTTCGATTCCGGGTTTTTTTTTTCGTTCACGTTTCCCACACAATAAACTAATAAACTTCGACTTTTATTAAAAAAACTAATAGACGTCACACTTAAAGTACTTGAAACACAAATTTAATACATTTCGACTATTTATTATTCTTCGGTTTCATCTTCATCTTGAATTTCAACTTGAACGGCGGCCCTTGCGGCGCTTGTAGCTTCATCGTAAGCAATTTCTTCTTCGGTAAGATTGATTACATAACCTTCTTGCACCTCGACCTCTTGTAATTGTTTTTCGTAGTCCATCGGTTCTTCAAGTATTGAAACGTCTTGTATACGTTCATTCCCATCCAAATAATCCTTCAAGCAAATACACATCTCCAAAGATAAAGGTGTGAGTTTTGTTCTTCTTACCGACAATACCCTTCCACTAGTAGAAAAAGCGGATTCCGAAGCAACGGTTGAAGCTTGTACGCTTAGTAAATCCCGGGCCATTGCGGCTAGAACGGGAAATTGAGATTCCCTTTGTTTCCACCAATTCAAAACATCAAATTTCTTGAACTCTTCGGATGTGATAGTGTTTAACCAATCGGTTCCCGTATATCTCCCATATTCGTTGCTCGTTAAATTGTCACTCCTAGCCCGTTTACCACTTTCTTGTCTTAAACTTGAAAATAAGTCCAAATCCGGATTCATGGATGAAGACGAAGTCCACATACTTGGCACCGAACTCGTTCCCACATTTGTTGCACCATATTTCTCAAAATAAACATCATATAAACGTTTGAAATTATTTTTAAACGATTCTTGTGCATTAATTACATAAAAAGGGTCTATTTGGTCCAAATCCAAGTCTTCACCAATCCTTTTGATAAGATATTCCACCCCGCTAACATTATAACATGGGTTTATTGCGGCGGCACAAGTAATTACCGGTGGAATTTCTTGAAAATATTTTTTAAGCTTTTCTTTCATCGGTACAACCATATTAGCAAAAAGTGGACCATCATATTCGTATGCTCCTAATTTTCTACACATCACATAAAGTTGGTTGAGGACCGAATGACTCGTGGGATAATAAACACCCGATAACATAGTTGTTGCGGTTTTAAAAACTTTGAGTAAATCGGTTATTTTTTGAACAAGACTCCAATTTTCAACCGAAAATGGTACCATATTTTCCCCACGCCTTTGTCTAGCACAAAGCTCATCATGAAAATGTTGTAACGTGTTTTTTTGACGTAAAGCACTAACAAACATATCATACGTCGAATTCCATCTTGTAGGAACGTCCCAATTTGGTGATAAAAAAATGGAATTCGATTCATGACACAATTTTATATAATCCAAATATCTTGTCGATCCAACTTGAAAAATATCTTGTAACATTTTTCTAAAAGATTCTCTTAAATTAAACATTTGTTGGGTCGCTAGTCCGCTTTGCACAACCAAGTTAATGATGTGTGCAACACATCGACTATGATAAAAAAATGCCATCAACAATCGGTCGGTATCTTAGTTTTAGTAATCCTACCGCATTTGTATTATTAGAAGCGTTATCGAATGCTATTGAAAAAACCTTTTCTTCTAAATTAAACATTTTCATAACATATCTCAACATTATACTTAAATTTTCACCCGTGTGCGGATTTGGAAATATTTCAAAACCAATAGTACGTTTCATCATTTGCCAAGTAGCGGGGTCAATCCAATGTGCGGTAACACACAAGTACGAACCCGGCAAACCATGACCCGCCGACCAAACATCGGTTGTTAAGTTTACACTAGTTTTTAAAGCATCAAAACCAAGTATTAATTCCTTTTTAACCTTTGTCCAAGATTTAATACAATCACGTTTAAGAGTTTGACGACTTACATGAGTGTAGCGTGGTTGAAGCCTTTTTTGAATCAACCTCGTTAACCGAGGGTTGTCGAAGTGGTTGAACGGCAAACCCTCTTGAATCACAAAGTGAGCTAAATCTTGACGAAGCGCCCTCTCGTCATATACAAAAATACTCCCATCTCGTCCCATAACACTTTGATCCGATGACCCAACGCCTCTTGTTGCTTTACAATGGTGATTCGTGTGCTTCTTCAACATAGAATTCCCCGATGAAGACATATAAGTGTTACAAGCTTTACAACGAGCCTTTTTTGAATTATCCGAAAACCTAACCAAGTCGAAATGACACCAAATCTCTTGGTTTCGGGTTGTTGGTTCAATCCCAACTTCCAAAGGTTGGTTTGTAGAACTTTGAGCATGAGAAGCGGGATTGTTTGATGATGTTGGTTGAGACATTTTTGATCAAGTTTGTGAGCAATTTTTGAGTGTTTTTCTTGAATTTGATTGTTGTGATTCAACCAAAATGATCAATGGTATTTATAGGGATGTTTAGGAGCTTAAAATGGGACAAATGGGGGACAAAATGGTTGGGAAAATCAGAAAAACGGTCATATGACCGTTGTCCACTTTCCTTGGCTGCTTACTGTGAACAAAACCAGAAAAAAGAGAATATGAACGTTGGATCCGGTTCCTGGGAACCGGTTCGCGATCCGGTTATGGATTATCCGGTTCCGAACCGGATCTAGTATCAAAATGGTGGAACCGGACTGGAATTGCCGGATAATTTTGGAACGGGACCGGTTCTTGCCGGAACCGGTGTTGACCGGTTATGGTTCCGGATAATTATCCGGTTACGGTTCCGGAACCGGATCTTATGGCCACCTCTAATCACCAACAACAAGCTCAAAACATTCTAGACCAGCAACTTTGCATTATAATCAAGTAAACTCATTTAACCACTTTGCATTATAATAGAACATTTGTATAGACTTAGTATGCTTCCATATGTACCAGCAACTTTAATCGTTCCAACATTGCCCAGATACTTCATGTAGAGCAACCACTTATATGACCAGAAATTACTTGTTTCCAACTGCCAAACTTAGTTTTCCAACATTGCCATTATCTATTCCCATAACCCACAACTGCTTGCTGCCAAACTTAGTCTGCACAAACTTGGTTACTAACAAAGAAAACTCACTGGACCATTTTGCATTGCCACATCACCAAGTCGAAAACCAATTAACCCCAAATGGCTCACCCAATTAATATAAGTCAAAATACCCAATCCAAATCACCATCGAGACTGACCCCATCGTGAATCCAAACGTGACAAACAATAACCCAAATCAAAGAGAACTAATACGTACCCCATGGATGTGGCGGTAGTGGCGCGTGGGACTTCACAAACATAGTCACAACAATGATTAGGATGTGAGAGTGGTGGTAGTTTTGTTGTAGTAGTGGCGTCTCACGGTGGTAAGTGGTGGTGACTAGCGGAGTCGGTGGCAGGAACAAAAGGGGCGGGGAGGTTATGGATGAAGGTGAAGGATGTAAGTTTTTAATTTAATTGATGGATTAGGGTTCATGTGGATTTGGGTTTCTGTGTTATGGAGGAAATAGAGGAGCTGCTATGGAGGAACCTCATTTTTATTATAAGGGATAGGCTTATGTGGCTTGATGACTAGGCACTAACTTGTACAAGGTGGACAAAACCGGATAGATTACCATATAAAAAAAAAAAAAAAAAAAAAAAAAAAAAAAAAAAAAAAGTCAAACTTTATTGCTCTCAAAGATCTCAATGTGATTTTTTGTTTTATTCGCTATTCAGAAGATGAAACGGTGGCAAATATAATATTTTTTTTTAATGATTTGCCCTTTTATATTAACGGGTTACCTTGAAAAATCACCATATGAGTTACGTTTATAAGTCTGAACCTAATCTCTCTCATATAAAACTCGTGGTTGTTTATGTTTTCAACTATCTTAAATAATAATGATAAGTTTTCTAAAAGGTCCAAAAAATGTGTTTTCATTGGGTACTCATTTACAAAAAAGGCATATAAACTATTTAGTCTTGATAATAAAACTATGTTTTATTCAAGGGATGAAAACTTTTATTAAACAGATTTTCCTTTTAAAAATAATTCTGTAACTAATGAATTTGAGTTTGAAATTGAAAATACAAACGTGTTAAACGTTTATGATGAACTAAACACTCGAAATGGAAAATCAAGTGAACCCAATGATGAAGAGAGAGATGATAAGGCTGACATGAGAGAGATGTCTTGAGGGTATAGTGAAATTCAAAACTAAGAATCAGGTTTTACACTCATATCTACAAAATTAAGATACTCGTAGTAAATCTAATGATTGCATGCAGCTGATACTTTTGACAAAAATACAATGTTGCACAAGCTCAAAGAAGTTTAAATGAAATTTACTTTTCACACATACGTACGTCAACATGTCTAATCACCGTAATCCAACAACCAAGAGGCTAAATTCTTGCAAATGACATTATTCTTACTTGTGAGTTGTATATGAAGAAGCAAGTCAACTTTGCATTATGCCATCACCCTCTCACTCCTCCTCTGTGCCTCCCTGCACATTTTGCAAAAGTTAGTTAAAATATAGTTAATATAAACTCACAACACAAGAAACAAAAATGCAATGGCTATGGTGTCTTTTATTCATTCTGCCGTCTTCTTTCTTACCACTTTCTGAAAGTATACATAGCATCTCCATAAACAGCTCCATTAGTATCAACCAAACCATCATTTCAGCAGAAGGTAAGTTTGCATTAGGCTTCTTCAGTCCAGGCAATTCTACCAGTAGCTACCTGGGAATTTGGTACAATACGATCCCAAAGCTAACAGTCATATGGGTAGCCAATAGAGCAGCTCCAGTTCCCAAAGGCTCACCACCAGTTTTCAGGGTTTCTGAAGACGGAAATCTTGTAGTTTTAAGTGGAAGAGAAGTTGTATGGACGTCAAATGTGTCGTTTATCAATGCGAGTGTTCACTCTGCAGATGCAGTGTTGCTCGATAATGGGAATCTGGTACTTAGACATGGTGAAGATGGTGATGTGTGGCAGAGTTTTGATCATCCCACAGACACGTTTGTGTCTGACATGAAGATTAGCTCTAACAAGAGAACTGGCAAAGAAATGCGTCTTACATCATGGGTGAATGGTGAAGATCCTTGTTGGGCTAATGTCTGACTACGACCCAAGCCCATGGGTATAGCAGATTCCAAGCTTATGGGTCCAATCCAAGTTATAGTCGGTTTAGAATTATACTT
This sequence comes from Artemisia argyi, assembly GCA_030686995.1. Classification (NCBI taxonomy): domain Eukaryota; kingdom Viridiplantae; phylum Streptophyta; class Magnoliopsida; order Asterales; family Asteraceae; genus Artemisia; species Artemisia argyi. Next base: position 157,912,368 of record CM060697.1, on the reverse strand, counting down.
GTAATAGGATTAGAAAAGTCGGTTCTAATACCTATAAAAACACAATTACCGAGCTGTGGTAAGGTGTGAAAAACGATTCAGTTTTTTGAGCTTATTTTTTCTGTTAATTGGAGAGCTTGATTCCAGTTAAAGTCGTGTAGTTATTTGTGTTTTGTTTCTGCGTATTATTTGTTCGTTATTCCAGTTTTGCTTGTTCTTGATTCTGTGCGATCAGACCTGTGATCTTTATTTGGCATCAGAGCCAGGTTCTCAAGGCTAGTACAAGGGCTGATCGACCAGGAGTAGTACAAGGCTGATCGACCAGGAGTACAAGGCTGATTGACTAGGGTTTTGCAAGGGGTTCTGATCGACTAAGGGTTACCAAGGGTTACCAAGCAACTAGGGTTACCAAGGGTTTACTAAAAGTCGACTCAGGTTAAACCAAAGCAGCAAATCGACTCAGTTTCTAAGTCTGGTCGATTCAGGTTAACTAAAAGTCGAAGAAGGTTTCTTTGGGCAGGAAATCAAGAAAGTTAACTTGGGTAGGAATCTGAACTTTCGACTTGGTTTACTTAGGCAAGAAGTAAATCAATCGTGCTCTAGAACCTAGGGCTGGAAGAAGAACAATCAACACCTGTAACTTACAAAAGGCGTACAAGAAGGATGGTGCAAGGCGAGTCAAGTCAACCACCTCCGGTTGAACATACTAAATTTGCTCTTCAATGTCCGATATTAACAGCCACAAATTATAACATCTGGGCAATAAGAGTCAAAGCTGTATTCCGAGTCCATGGAATACTCGATGCACTGGAACCAAAGGAAGGAACACAAGTCGTTGATAAGCAAGATCACATGGCAGTTGCGTTACTTTTCCAGGCGATTCCAGAAGAACTTGTTTTTCAAGTTTCACAATTCAACACAGCCAAAGAAATCTGGGAAGCTTTAAAGACCAGGTATGTGGGTGTTGATCGGGTTCGTGAAGCAAGGTTGCAAACCTTGGAGACGGAATTCGAATCATTAAAGATGAAAGCCAACGAATCAGTCGATGATTTCGCGGCTAGGATGGGCAAAATTGTAACTGAAGTTAACAGCTTGGGAACAGTTTATGAAGACAAGAAACTTGTTAAGAAGCTACTTGCATCCGTTCCGGATAAGTTTGTTGCAATTGTTGCCGCAATAGAACAATTTACTGACTTGAATACTATGTCTTTTCAAGAAGCAATTGGAAGGTTGAAAGCTTTTGAAGGAAGAATGAAGGGTGTTGACACCACTTCTGAAGATCAAGGCAAGTTGATGTTCGGAAGGGCTGAAAGATATGATAAGAACAAGGCTGAGAAAGGTCGAGGAAGGAACTTCTCTGGTGGCAACGGAAAAGGTCAAAACGAAGATGATGGTAGTGGTCAAGCTAATAACCACAATCGAGGAAACCAAAACAACTCCGGGAGCAATACGGATCAAAAGAAGAACAAAAGCCGAGACCTTTCAAAGATTCAATGCTTTAGATGTGATGAATATGGTCACTTTGCTTCTAATTGTCCCGAACGCCATGAACAAAAGAAAAAGCATGAAGCAAACCTTTTGCAAGCGGAAGATGACGATGACCCGACACTTTTTATGATGAAGAGCGTTCAAGAAGTTTTCTTGAATGAAGAAAAGATTATCCCAAACCAATTGAATACTAAGCCAAACGAGGAAGACACTTGGTATTTGGATAATGGAGCAAGTAATCACATGACGGGGATTCGAGAATACTTTTCGGAGTTGAATGAGAATATCTCCGGCAGAGTGAAGTTTGGTGATAACTCCTACATCGAGATAAAAGGAAAAGGTTCGATAATCATTAAAGGGAAAACGGGTGAGCAACGGTTAATCACTGGAGTCTATTACCTACCCGAGCTAAAAAGCAACATAATTAGTCTTGGGCAAGCTACTGAAGACGGATGTGACATTCGTATGAAAGGTAATCTTCTTACTATGCGTGACTCAGATGGCAAGCTTCTGATGAAGGTTCCTAGAACAAGTAATAGACTTTACAAGATAAAGCTCCAAGTTGGAAGTCCGGTGTGTCTCAAAGCAAAGATGGAAGATGATGTTTGGTTATGGCATGCTAGGATGGGACACATTAATTTCGAGACGATGGAATTAATGGCAAGGAAGGGCATGGTTGAAAAGTTGCCAATAATTCATCAAGAGAGCAAGTTGTGTGAATCTTGCTTGTTAGGAAAACAAACCAAGAAGGCGGTTCTTATTGATGACTTCTCACGCTTTATGTGGACTTTTACCTTGAAGGAAAAAGGAGAGGCATTTGAATACTTCAAAAAGTTCAAAGCTTTAGTCGAGAAGAAGTCGGGAAAGAAGGTTATAACCCTAAGGACCGATAGAGGTGATGATCTCTTAGTAACCGGTTCGAAGCTTGGCGAAATTGGTGAATTTAAGAGACAATTGCAAGATAGGTTCGATATGAGTGACTTGGGAAAGTTAAGCTATTATCTTGGCATTGAAGTAAAGCAAGAGGATTCAAGTATCTCAATAAGTCAAGTAAGCTATGCAAAGAAGATCTTAAAAGATGCTGGAATGCATGAAGCGAATCCTACTCAATGTCCATTAGAATCTGGAATGAAGTTAAGCATGGACAAGGAAGGAAAACCAGTTGATGCAACTCTGTATAGACGACGAGTTGGTTGTCTAAGGTACATATTTTATCTAGGTAAATCACCTATCACTTGGTGCTCACAAAAGCAAAACACGGTGGCTCTATCGTCTTGTGAAGTTGAGTTCATGGCTGCAACTTCAGCCGCGTGTCAAGGGATATGGTTACGTGGATTGTTGAGTGAAATAACCGGAATGGAAGAAAGAGTGGTGGTCATATTTGTTGACAACAAATCGGCTATTGCACTTATGAAAAATCCAGTCTTTCACGGGAGAAGCAAGCATATAAACACACGTTATCATTTTATCCGAGAGTGTGTTGAGAGAGGCCAAGTACAAGTTGAATTTGTAAGAGGTGATTTGCAGCGTGCAGATATTCTAACGAAAGCTCTCGCAAGGATTAAGTTCAAGGAAATGCAAGAGTTACTCGGAATTGAAAACCTCACTATCTCGAGTCAGAAATTAGGGGGGTGAATGTTGGGCTAATGTCTGACTACGACCCAAGCCCATGGGTATAGCAGATTCCAAGCTTATGGGTCCAATCCAAGTTATAGTCGGTTTAGAATTATACTTGTAATAGGATTAGAAAAGTCGGTTCTAATACCTATAAAAACACAATTACCGAGCTGTGGTAAGGTGTGAAAAACGATTCAGTTTTTTGAGCTTATTTTTTCTGTTAATTGGAGAGCTTGATTCCAGTTAAAGTCGTGTAGTTATTTGTGTTTTGTTTCTGCGTATTATTTGTTCGTTATTCCAGTTTTGCTTGTTCTTGATTCTGTGCGATCAGACCTGTGATCTTTAATCCTCGACCTGGTATATTCTCAATGGGGTTAGATCCAAATAGACATCAGATTTATATCTGGAAGGGAAATGAACCGTATATGAGAAGTAATGTCTTTGCTACTACCTCGTCTTACACCACACCTTATAATCAAGGATTATCAGCATACTTTGTATTTGATGTACAAGAAGATGGTGTTTCTCTTGGGTACACTTTATCTAAAAACACGGTCAGATCACGGGTCACTTTGTTTCCCAGCGGGCAATATCAAGTACTAATATGGGAGCAAACTGCATGGAAAGTACAATCGCAGTTACCGATAAGTACATGTGATTTTTATGGTTACTGTGGTCCATTTACAGTCTGTGAGAAAAATGATCCCGTTTCTGTCTGTAAGTGTCTGAATAATTTCCACCCAAAATCACACAACGAATGGAGTGTAGGAAATTGGACAGGTGGATGTGTGAGGGACAAGACACTGAGCTGTGATAAACAAGATTGGTTTCTAAAAGTTAAAGGAATTAAACTACCAGATCACTCAGTTACTATGAGGAATAAAAGTGTTGATGAATGTGAAAAAGAATGCTTCATGAACTGCTCATGTACAGCTTATGCAAATGTGCCAGATAAAGTTACAATAGTTTGTCTAAATTGGTTTAGAGAGCTTGTGGATATAGAGAGATACAATAGCTATAATGTTCGTGATCTCTATGTCCGTGTTGGTAACTCCAAACTAGGTACATCTACTTTTCTTTATCAACAGCTACGTTTGATTGACTATTTTTATAGTTATAAAAACTTTACATTTGCTTCCATGGTTAACATGCAGTAGACGACACTCAAGGACATTCTACCCACATAAGGAAAAGCTATATTGCAGTTGCAGTCGCTATTTTTTCTGTAGGACTGCTTATTATTGGCATTTTTGGCTGCTTCTGTAGAAGGGACAGGCTGATAATGAAAGGTAAACACTCAATACAATCTAAAAATTTAACAATCAACGTAGCGATTTTGACCCTTTAACTTATGAATAGCTAAGAGGCCACGGAATAATAACGTGAAAGAGGCGTTATGCCTACATGGCATTGCCTCAACAGCGTTGTCGAGTGTTTCCCTATTTCCCACTAGCGTGCGTTGGTCCAGCGTTTTAACCCACGTTGGTACACTAACGTGTGTTAGTGGTTCCGGCAATAAAAAAAAAGTACATAACCGTTTGAGTTACAAACGGCTATAATTCAAAAAAAATTTAAACCTTATAAATACAACACATTCTTTACGAAAATATACACAATTAGCAATCTCACAGTTAACATATTTACACACAATTATGGCTTGTAACGGACTCCCTCATACCGTCGAACAACTTCAAAAGTGGGTTAAATTATGTTTATGTAACGTTTAAGTATTTCTGTTTGATATGTTTCTTTAAAATAAATTTATTTCCTTAAACAAACATTACAACACAATACGAAAACACGACATACAACACCGTTAGGAGCGGTTTATTCAGCCCATCTGGGGTGGGTTCTCAAAACCTCCCATGGCTGAACATATTTGAAGTTTTTCCCATGATAGCGATCTTTATAAGTTCTCATTGCATTCATGAGACAAACATTGTGATCGTCCAAGGTTGTTCGCCACAAAAAATGAGCGGGATAGATTTGAAATTCGAATTCAAAAAATGAGCGGGATAGATTTGAAATTCGAATTCAAAAAATGAGCGGGATACTTTTGAAATTCAAATTAAAAAATGAGAGGGATATATTTGAAATTCAACTTTTAATAATATAGTGTCTTAATGTGTAATAAATAAATTTGTTGAGGGTAGAATTTATAAATTTATAAAAAGTGGTGTTATTGGGTGTTATTATTTCCTGGTGTTTTTTATGTTAAAATGATGTGGCGCTGACATGGCAGTGGTGTTGGTGTTATGGGGTGTTATTACTCCCTTTGCTCTAAGAGGTGAATGGGTCATAAGGGTCAGAAGGAGCAAGCAGGTTGAAAATCTCCTAAAGCTTAATATTAATGTTTACAGCCTCCTAAAACATTTTATTGTAAACAGAATCAATTGTAATTATATTGTTTTGAAACCATACTGAGCATGTCTGCGGGTAACACAACCAGACACATCTCATTTCGAGTGACGCTGAAAACTCATTTAACCCATAACTGGTTTTGAACCATTACCCAGCCTGCCAGACCAGCCCACTTTTCCCCAATGTTCAGCAGCAATACTAATCATGGTTTATGCAGAGAGAATAAAACAGGAATTGCTTGGATTTGATTCAATAAGCACCACCTCTGGAGATGCACATCATAGTGCAGAGCTTGTATCATTTTGCTTAAGAAGTGTATTGGCTGCAACAGGTTCCTTTTCAGTAAACAACAAGCTTGGAGAGGGTGGGTTTGGTCCTGTTTACAAGGTATGATTCCTAAAACATCAGTATTTAGATTACTACATAAATTGGACTGCAATTGTTGACCGTAACTGTTCAATAAGTTGAGAAAGATAATTTGCAGGGTTCATTGCCTGGAAAAAGAGAAGTGGCAGTAAAAAGACTATCTAGAAGATCATCACAAGGGCGCGATGAGTTTATGAATGAGTTGAAACTTATAGCAAAACTTCAGCACACGAATCTTGTTAGGCTATTAGGATTTTGTATGGAAGAAGATGAACAGATTCTAATGTACGAGTACATGCCTAATCGTAGCCTAGACAAGTTCCTATTTGGTACAAATTTTATGCTTTCCCATCTATTCCAAGATACAATTCTTTATGTAATACATATCTAAATATTGTTTTATCTATTTTTGTTTTAGATCCATCTGAGAGGGTAAAGCTTGATTGGAACATTCGATTCAAAATTATAGAAGGGATAGCACAAGGACTCCTTTATTTGCACAGATATTCTAGACTCAAAGTTATCCATAGGGACTTAAAAGCAAGCAATGTTCTTCTGGATCAAATGATGATTCCAAAAATATCAGATTTTGGACTGGCGAGGATTTTCGGGATGAACCAAATTGAGGACAAAACCAACCGAGTTGTTGGCACCTAGTAAGTCCGAATGTTTACGCATTTAAAATATAGTAGAAATTAGAGATGATGTATTAATTATTTGAGATCATTGTTATGTCAAATGCAGTGGATATATGGCACCTGAATATGCACTGTATGGTAGATTTTCTGAGAAATCAGATGTATTTAGCTTCGGTGTCCTACTGCTGGAAATTGTGACTGGTAAAAGGAACAGTGGTAATGATTGCATCGAGGATTCTCTTACAGTATCAGAATGGGTAAGTGTGTTGTGTTCTATTCTAATTATTGTATAACTAGAACGGTACTCAGCTCGCGCAATGCGGCGGTGGGTACCGTGTGATTATATTTTGCGTTATTTGGTTACACGTTTAGTTGTCTTCATGCTTTATAAGTAGAGATATTAGAGATGGTTAAGCCAAATAATTTTAGTTTGAACAACCAACCGCTTCCTAACAAACTTCCTAACCAACTTGTTTCCTAACAAATTAATTTTGAAAAAAGTCTGAATTTTAAGCCTTTCTAATTATGGAATAGTCCCAAATGCATTATAATGTAGTATAGATAACTATCTGAAGCAACTAAAGTTATAGGGATTTGATATTTTTTAGGCATGGGAAATCTGGATGGAAGGCAGAGGTGTGGAGTTAATTGATCCTTCGATGAGGGACAACTGCGAACCTGTACAGGCAGTGAAGTGTATCAATGTTGGACTTCTGTGCGTACAAGAAATGATGAATGACAGACCAACAATGTCAGAAGTAATCGTCATGTTGAGCAATGAAACAGCAACCATTCCATTGCCCAAAAAACCTGCCTTTACGATTCATAGAAGTTCTCGAATGCCAATTAGTCACTCCAATAATGAAGTTACAGTGACCAGCATAGATCCTAGATAGAGTTATTAATTCACTGGTTCAATTACCCAATATGATTTAAACGATCTAAACTTAATTTATCAGAACCAATAAATATTTGTTCATGTGCAAATTCCATGATAGTTTAGTAGCTTATTATAATTACGTTCTATTACAACTTGTTACTTACTTTACCAAAAATTAATGTTTTGGATTGTGTATTTAAGTACTAATATGCTTAAAAGCTATTTTTTAATATCAGATAAGCAGTTCTTTTGTGTGTTTATATGAAACCGCTTTTCTGCTTATGTTAGAGTAAATAATCACTTAGCAATAAGCAATCCCAAACACACCATAACACCAGATGCACCCCCTCAGCCTCTTCATCTTTTTCTTTAAACCCATCTTCAACAAAGCTTTTCATCATTTTATTAAGCAAACCTAATAATAAGATGCGAACGCAAACTATCCAACAAGCTTAAATATAAACTAGCTAAAAGTATCCAAAAACATAAACTTCAATAAAATAATCTAGAAACACAACCACATGTTCAAAGAGTACACTCATAATAAATAAATAAAAAATGAGAAAAAAGATAATTGTAGTCTGTGACTGATTTATGTTTGGGGCGGTTGGAAATGGGTTCTACATCAAAAAAAAGTTGATAGACTCAATTTAGACTTCACTTAGGGTTTATAACTTGAAAAACACATGTTGGGGTGTATCCATTGGGGTGGATGGTTTTTACAGGCTTAGGAGTGGGGACATTTTAAAATTTTAAGGTATATAAATGTGTATATGTGTATATACTATGCATGCATGAGACTTAATGCAAGTCTTAAGTGATTTACGTAAAACTTATAAAACCAAATGCAAGTAACTTATAAAACATGCTTATGAGATCAATAATGTACTTATTAGACGTAAACTAAACTTAGTCTAGTGCCGGTATACGTTCAAAGTTGTTTTTCGTTGTACGCGAGTTAGCCTCACAGTTATACGTTAAATAAAATATTCATGTGTTCAAAGTAAAACGTTCAAGTTTATGGGTAAGTATCATCCTGAAAATGCAGTTGTCACAGTTTACTTGATCACTATTGTGTAGAAAATGTAGCCTTCAAGAACCTGAAGTTGATCTGATCCACGTACCCCAACACTATCTTCTGATTATTGGGAATTATCAAATTAAACTAACATTGATCACAAGATTCATCATAACCATTCAAGCACGTGATAACAGCCTTTCATTTAAAACATATAAACTGAGATCAAAACAACAATGCAACAGGAAGTACAATGTAACCATTATGTTACAACATAAACATGTATTTAGAACATTTTGTTACTATAATAAAAAGATGGAATTTATTGCTCTAAGTGGATTACTTGTATTCCACCATTTAGTAATCACGGTTCCATGCACCAGAAGTTAAAGCAATTAATTATTAGTTTGATTCACACCTAGGGCAATTTTTTTTCTTCTTCTTCTTAGCAACATTTATAGTGTAGATATAATAACAAAGAACAACGATTTATCATACTAGCATGTTTCAAAGATTCATTTATCATACTAACATGTTTTGCAGATTCCTACAATTATTGGTAATGATTACCATTGACTCATTGAGAGCTAGGTGTGGAGAGTGACCAATAACATTTATTGATGTGTCACCTCACCACATTCCCAATAACAAACCAATAACTAAAACAACATCTTAATTATCAATAAACCAATAACATTTATTGGTCCATGTGGGTCCTACAAACAAAAAAAAGATGGAAACCAATAAAGCTTCATTGGTTGAATGGTTGAGGAACAAATGGCACACCAATGACGCCATCGATGGTGCACAAACGGCTGCATCATTGTTTGATTTTCATGGCGAATGGTGGGTATCCGTCCTCCACACCATGCTTTCTTATAATGCAAATCATTTTCATAGGCTCCATGCATTGTCCTTGTAGTGCCACTTCCATAGTTGGTTTTAGACTTAAGCCATTGCTATTTGCTACCACATGCTCCTTACCTTTTCAAAATGTATGGATAATATACAATGAAATGAAGTGACTTATAAAACATGCTTATGAGATCAATAATTTACTTATTAAACGTAGACTAAACATAGTCTAGTGCCGGTATACGTTCAAAGTTGTTTTTCGTTGTACACGGGTTAGCCTCACATTTATATGTTAAATCAAATATTCATGTGTTCAAAGTAAAGCGTTCAAGTTTATTGATAAGTACCAGTAGTCACAGTTCATTTGATCACTACTGTGTAGAAAATATAGCCTTCAAGAACCTGGAGATCCGATCCACATACCCTAACCTTATCTTCTAATTATCGGTAAATATCAAATTAAACTAATTACATTGATCACAAGATTCATCATCACCATTTTCAAGCACGTGATGACAGCCTTTCACCAACGACTGAGACCAAAACAACAATGCAAACAGGAAGTACAATGTAATTGTTATGTCACAACATAAACATGTATTTAGAACATTTTGCAATTATAATAGAAATATGGAATTTATTACTCTAAGTGGATTGCTTGTATTTCACCATTTTGTAATCAGGGTTCCATGCACCAAAAGTTAAAGCAATTTATTAGGTTGATTCACACCTAGGACATTTTTTTTTTTTTTTTTTTTTTTCATCTTAGCGACATTTCTAGTGAAGATCTAATACTAAAGAAAAACGATTTATCATATTAACATATTTCAAAGATTTCTTTATCATACTAACATGTTTTGTAGATTCCTACAATTATTGATAACGATTACCATAGAGAGCTAGGGGTGGAGAGTGACCAATAACACTTATTGATGTATCACCTCAACACATTTCCAATAAATAACAATAACTAAAACACCATCTTATTAATTGACTAGATTTTTCCTCTACAAACCGGCGACACCTTTTTAATTCTAAAAAAAAGAGAGAGAAGTGGACTGTGGGTCCTACAAAAACCAAAAAAACAAGAAAAAAAACCACTCACTCACAATAATAAATAAATAAATAAATAGAGAGAGAGAGAGAGAGAGAGAGACCAATAACACTTCGTTGGTTGAATGGCTCACGAATGGCGCACCAACGACGCCGTCGACAGTGCACAAACGGCTGCGTCATTGGTTGTCTTTTATGGCGAACGGCGGGTATCTGTCCTCCACACCGTGCTTTCTTATAATGCAAATCATTTTCATAGGCTCCAGGCAGTGTCCTTGTAGTGCCACTTCCATAATTGGTTTTAGATTTAAGCCATTGCTACCACATACTCCTTACTTTTTTAAAAATGTATGGATAATGTACAATGAAATTAAGTTCTTTTGAGAATTTTGTCATCCTTTAATAGTTTAGTGTCATCACGCATATCCTATGCAGCATATGGTTGATGGACTAACCCAGATATAACTTGCACGTTTGATATTATAACACACAGAAAGTGAACCGTAGTCATCATATTCATATAGTCAAAGATGCATCTCTATTAAAACACATGTTGGTTTATAATGCTCTAAGAGAAACATAAAGCAAACGTCAATAAATAATTTCCATAAATAAATCTATTAGAACCATGGAGGCACAAAAGTCACAATCTTTTTGAAACGAGATGATGTAGTAAAAAGATAAAGAATTTGTTTTAACACACCGTACGTTATACTTTAAAAAGTAAAATGGTGAAAAAAAGTTCAATATACTCCTCATTATGATAATTAAAATGTTAGTTGTCACAGTTTATGTAGAGATTCTTACGGCGCATCATCTCATCAAGTCCAACATATAAGCCCAACTGAGGTTCCATTCTAAAACAAATTGGTGATAGAAGGAGTAGCTCCACCAAGCTTATTTGTTAACATTGAGATTATAGTTCTACCGATGTGGGATTGGGTTTGTACACCTAACAATCCTCCCCTCAAACCCAAACCACCATGGGCCTCCCCTTCGACTAGAGCCACGATTCGACTAGAGCCACGATCCCACCTTTTTCATACCGCCGACTTTTACCATCGGAACACACCGCCTTTTACCGGCTTCCTTTCGTTACAAGGTTTACTGAGATCCACTAATATCGTTGAACCGGAGTCTAATCGAGGGAACATAATCCACATCATCACTGGGCCCAACCTGTCTCTAATACCACTTGGAAATTACCTCACAAGCAACTGTATCCTTGAAAGTCAATGACTCATGTGCATATTCCTCTATCACTACAATAACTCCTAAAGCAGCCATATTACTGTCACCTCTATATCTTTCAACAACATTACCCTCTGCACCATCTTGACCAGGTGTTCCAGTTTTCATAATGTCTGCCCCGACCTTTGCACCAAGATGTACCTGCTTATTTACCAAGCAATCCGTGTTTGCCTTTCCTTCAAGTTGTTTAATCTCAAACTTTCTCTAATACCACTTGTAGAGATTCATACAGCCCAGCATCTCACCAAGTCCAACATATAAGCCCAACTGAGGTTCCATTCTAAAACCAATTGGTGATAGAAGGAGTAGCCCACCAAGCTTATATGTTAACATTGAGATTATAGTTCTACCGATGTGGGATTGAGTTTGTACACCTAACAGTTTATTTGATCCCTACTGTATAGAAAATGTAGTCTTCAAGAACCTGAAGTTGATCTGATCCACATACAATAACCCTATCTTATGATTATTGGTAAATTATGAAATTAAACTAACACTGATCAAAAGATTCATCATCAACATTCAAGCACGTGATAACAGCCTTTCACTGACGACATATAAACTAAGACCAAAACAAAAATGCAAACAGGAAGTACAATGTAACTGTTATGTCACAACATAAACATGTATTTAGAACATTTTGCTACTATAATTGAAAGATGGAATTTATAACTCTAAGTGGATTGCTTGTATTTCACCATTTTGTAATCGGGGTTCCATGCACCAACAGTTAAAGCAATTTATTAGGTTAATTCACACCAAGGACAATTTTTTTATTATTATTTTATTTTTATTTTTTTATTTTATTTCATCTTAGAAACATTTCTAGTGAAGATGTAATAATTAAGAACAACAATTTATCATACTAACATGTTTTGCAGATTCCTACAGTTATTGCTAATGATTATCATACAGAGCTAGCTAGGTGTGGAAAGTGACCACTAACACTTATTGATATATCACCTCATCGCATTCTCAATAAATACCAATAACTAAAACACATCCATAATTCCATTTCAATAAACCATAACACTTAGGGTATTTTTGGCAAAGACCGTTGTTGGAACTGGAGATAGTGCTAAGGATGGAGATTATAAAAAGAGATTAGTTTTATAAGCTACATGAAGTAACCTTTGATTTTAAGAGATTATGAAAGATTATTTTTTTATAATCTCTTATAGAGGTGAGATCTATGCAAAACAAGTATCAATTAAAGAACAAATAAGTCAATCTCAACCATCAAATAAAAAAATAACAAAGAGATGGCAAAATTGACATTTTAGCTCATTTAATATAAAAATCCACTTTCCACCTTTTTTTTAAAACAACATATCTTGCAAACGGTAAATCTTCAAGCTACGAAAAATACACCATCGCGACGAGAAAAAAAAATTATCTTTCTATAGATATGCATTGTTATATACTTTCGACGATTTTTTTTTTCAAAATTCTGTCCAGAAAAATCCCACGAGATTCGTAAAAAATCCCATGGGATTCGCAAAAAGACGATTTTTTCTTCAAATTTTCCGTCCAGAAAAATCCCACGGGATTCGTAAAAATCCCATGAGATTCGTAAAAAGACGATTTTTTTTTTCAAAATTACCGCCCAGAAAAATCTCACGGGATTCGTAAAGAAATCCCACAGGATTCATAAAAAGATGATTTTTTTTTTTCAAAATTTCCGTCCAGAAAAATCCTATGGGATTCGTAAAAAGACGATTTTTTTTTCAAAATTTCCGTCTAGAAAAATCCTACGGGATTCGTAAAGAAATCCTACAGGATTCATAAAAAGATTATTTTTTTTTTCAAAATTTCTGTCCAGAAAAATCCCATACGATTCGTAAAAAGACGATTTTTTTTTTCAAAATTTCCGTCCAGAAAAATCCAACGGGATTCGTAAAAAGACGATAAATCACAAAGGATTCAGTATGAATCCCATGGGATTCTTTGGTGCATCCCATGGGATTCATTGTGAATCCCATGTGATTTTTTTTTTTTTTTTTTTTTTTTGTTGTGCAAATCCAATGGGATTCTTTTGTGCATCCCATGGGATTCATTGTGAATCCCATGGGATTCTGTATGAAATCACAAGGGATTCATTGTGAATCTCATGGGATTTATTGTATAAACTGAATTACATGCGATTTTGCATGATTTATCTTGTCGATAAATCACAAAGGATTCTGTATAAAATCACATGGGATTCAGTATGAATCTCAAGAGATTCATTGTGAATCCAATGAGATTTTGTATAAATCCCATGTGATTCTGTATGAATCACAAAAGATTCGTCAAAAGAATCACTAGACTAGATACAACAAACACCCTCTAAATAACATGCGAAATAAAAAGCAACCTAAACACCATCTAGATTTCTTTTTACCATTATCAACTATCAAGTAACATATGCTATAAGTTAAAAAAAAAATAATACAGTAACTAACAAAATTTAATATATAGATTCTCACTAATGTTGATTTATATGAATGATATTTGAACAAAATGATAGTAGCAACTAGGGGTGGCAATTTTCGACACGACACGCCAACCGACACAAACCCGGTACGAAGATAAACAGATTTGGGTCAAGGATAAATAGGTTCGGGTCGAAAACAGGTTAACCCGCATAACCTGTTTAATAAATGGGTCGTGTCTGGGTTTAGTAATTTTTAAAAAGGTCAACCCGTGAACCCGTTTAAATATATAAATTTTTAATAAATAAATTATATAACTTATATAAATTAAAACTTTAAAAACCTTGCAACTTAAAGTCAAAAGTGAAATTTTTTTGAATGGGCTTTTGGAAGCCCAAAATAACAAAAACTATGAGCGGGAATATAGTGGCAAGATTTTGAGCGGGAATTTAGTGCAAGTGCAGATGAGGGTACTATCCTAGTAATTATTAAGGGTACTATACTACTATCTTAGACCTCTGGCATTTAGTTTTTGAGCGGGAATATAGGGTATTCCCATTGGCGGGAATTTACTTCTTATATCTTACCATCTCTCCCTATATATTTTCACACAACCTTTAATTGCTTATTCACAAATAACAATTAATCCCCAGTTCACCTGCTTCCCTCTTTCAATTGTGGTACGAATTTCCCTTCCATTTTTGGACTTATTAATATAAGTTATTTAGTTTCTACCTAGACACCTAGTTAATTGATTTCTTTAAATGATTTCTCAAGTTGTTATACAGAGTACTTAAGTGATATTTTGTTGCTAGATACTTATTGTGTTTTGTTGTTCTAATGTCATTTGCTTTGTTATTTTGTAGTTGAAATATGAATAACCACGAAGCCAGTAGTTCGAATCCAATGGAAATTGATGATGATAGCGATGATTTAGGTGAAGAGGCAGGACAACAAACTCAATCCAATGGTGATGGAAGCTCTTCTAAAGGACAAAAACGAAAAAGGAAGCTTACATCACAAGTTTGGAAGAGCTTTAGTTTTCTTCCACAAAAACCAGGAGAGGCCCTTTACTGTGAGTGTAAACAATGTCATAGAAGGTTTCTTGCAGCTAGTAAGTATGGTACTGGTAATCTAAAACATCATCTAGAATCATGCCTTAAAACGACAACACTAGATATTGGCCAGTATATGATATCTTCTAGTAAGGGTGTTTTGGACACAATAAGTTCAAAATTTAGTCAAGAAAGGTTTAGGGAACTCTTGGTGCAAGCAATAGTTAGACATGATTTGCCATTCTCCTTTTCGGAATACGAAGGATTTAGGAGTGTTTTCGACTACTTGCAACCAAGTGTTAGTCATATTACTAGGAACACAACAAAGGCAGATATCCTTAAGTTATATGAACATGAAATAAATAGACTTCGTGGGGAGTTGATTAGGAGTCCTGGTAGAATTTCCTTAACTTCTGATGCTTGGACATCTATTGTTACAGATGGTTATTTAAGCTTAATTGCACACTACATTGATAGCAATTGGGTCTTGCAAAAGAGAATTCTGAATTTCTCTTATATGCCCCCTCCACATACTGGTGTTGCTTTAGCTGAAAAAATTAGTGGGCTGGTAAAAGGTTGGGGTATTGAAAAGAAGTTATTTTCTATCACTTTAGACAATGCTTCTTCAAATGATCGTTGTGTTGATGTGCTTAAAAATCAGTTTCGTTTGATGAATTCCTTGGTTTATGATGGTGAACTATTTCATCTTAGATGTTGTGCACACATTCTGAACTTAATTGTCCAAGATGGTTTGAAACAAGTTGATGTTGCTGTAGAAAAAATTAGAGAATGTGTGAAATTTGTCAAAGGTTCTCAAGGAAGGAAAGAAAAGTTTAGTCAATGTTGCTCACAAACACTTCTAGATAGCAAAAAAGCTTTAATGCAAGATGCTCCTACTAGGTGGAACTCAACATATAGGATGCTATCATGTGCACTTTACTATCGCGATGCTTCCTGTCATCTTGCTATGAGTGACTCTAATTTTCAAAGTTGTCCATCTAGGGATGAATGGGTTAGGGTTGAGAAAATATGTGATTTTCTTAAGGTTTTTTATGAAGCCACTGTTGAGTTTTCAGGATCTCTTTATCCTACTTCCAACTTGTATTTTCCCCAAGCATTGTTAATTCACTTGAAATTGGTTAAAGAGTTAAAAAGTCCTGATCCTTATATGAAGACCATAGCTGAGCAAATGCGGGTTAAGTTTGAGAAATATTGGGCTGATTTTAGTCTCTTATTAGCTATAGCAGTGGTATTTGATCCTCGATACAATTATGCATTTCTCGAGTTTAGCTACAAAAAGTTTTATGGTGTCGATTCACCACAACTGGAAGTGGTTAAGACTGCACTTTTTGGGCTTTTCAAAGAATATAGGGCAAGAAAGAATCCAGAATGCTCGACATCGTCTGGTGCTAGTAATGATGGAGACGAAGGCGTTAGTGATGGTATTTTCAAGGTATGAAACTCAAACTTTAGTTACATCTTCATTCTTAATTGTTCTTTAACTTATGAGCTGTTAAATCAAATTTTTTGTTTCTTCATACTTGTAGGAGTTTGAGTTATTTGATAAGGATGAAAGTTCAGGTTGTGCTCAAAAAACTGATTTGGACTTATATATTTCGGAGCCACGAGCCAAAATGACCTCTCCCATTCGTATACTTGATTTTTGGAAGTCACAACAGTATCGATACCCTGATTTAGCTAGATTAGCTATGGATATTCTTTGTGTTCCAGTTTCAACAGTTGCATCAGAATCGGCCTTTAGTCTTGGTGGAAGAATTTTGGATCAATATCAAAGTTCAATGTCGCCTCCTACTGTTGAAGCTTTGATATGTACAAGGGATTGGTTGTTTGCAGAAAATGGTATGTTTTACAGTTTTGAAAGCTTAATTTATTGTTGAATTATATGTTTAATCATTTATTTTATCTATTCCTATTGCAGTGGTGTCAAAAGTTGATATTGAACAACTAACCCAGAATGTCATGGCTTTGAACATCAACAAAGATGAAGCTGATCATATTAATAAGTCTTTAAATTAGTGTTTGGTAAGTCTCAAGATGAATCACAGAGTAGCGTATATTTAGATCAATCAATTTATTGGTTTTTATCTTTTTATAAGGTCATTGTTAAGTAAGCTTTTGATCTCTTTTGTAGGCATGTTGGAAAATAAATGAAGAATGGCACCATTTTGTACCTTGAGGTGTACTGATGATCTCTTTTGAAGGCAAGTTGGAGAAGATTTATAAATCTTCCTATGCACTTATGATATTTTGTGAAGGCACGGTGGAGAAGAAATGAAAGCCATAAGATCTTTTGTCTTGGATTATTGTAATGGTTAAGAACTAGTAGGATAAAAATGATAAATGTACTTATTTGTGGATCTAAATATGTTTTCTTAAGTGCTACATGATATAATTATATATTATGACTTCGTATCTATATGCTATGATTTGAACAATTACATTTAAATGAATCAGTATCTTTGAACACTTACACTCTTTGACTCGCAAACTAATTAACCCTTTCAACTAGTATATTTAAATGGGTTACGTGGGTCATAAACGGGTTACACATGTTATGTGTGTGCGGGTTAGGGTTGAGTTTTTTGACACGATTAATATATGGGTCGTGTTTGGGTTGAGGCTTTACCAACCCGCCAACCCGAGTAGGTCGACACGGACACGACTCGATTGCCACCCCTAATAGCTACTAGCCATTATTAATATCCAAACACGTCATCTGTACACATCAATATCTTTTCACTTCATTTCAAGTTTTATTAATATCCAAATAATAATAGCAACTAGCCATTATTAATATCCAAACACGTGGTTTGTCCACTTCATTTCTTTTCAACACATATTCATGGTTCATTATCTTTAAGATCCAAACACATCAATATCCAAACACGACACCACCACTCGAATCCACCACCATCCGACTCCACCTCCACCAGACTACACAGAAACCACCAATATCAAGTTTTGAGGTATTTTATTTAATAAATCTATATATTTTACTTGTAGATATATAGTTTTTTTTTTTTTTTTTTTTTTTTTTTTTTTTTTTGTATTTTTTAGTGACGCCGCTTGCAACTACTTACCGCCACTCTTTCGCTAGAAAAAGTAACCATTGTCGCTGGAAAATTTTTTTGGTCGCTGGAAACTTCACGACTACCGACGTTAAGAGCTGATTATAAACTACAAACACGCTCATAGTCATCGTGAATCCACAGATCAATTTATTCTGTAACTGTAACTGTAATGTAATCCACAGATCCGGCCGCCACCGCCGGTAATGAGAAGCAAATTATTTAGTAAAGGTTTATTGGGTTTGAAAAGATTGATATGATGAATGTTAGGTGAGAGAGAAAGTGGGTGTAAATGAGAGTGTTTGTCAGTGTAAATGAAAAGACACAGGTACCCTTACAGTTAGATGAGTTAGACAAATGAGTATGAATGTAACCGTCGGATCAAAATTAGATCAAGGGCTCAGATGCAGCTATTTGTACTTTAAATATTTTTTGTTTCGTATTGAACTTTTCTCATCTCTTATAAGTTTTGTTTGTTAAACAAAGACTATTTTTCAAGTAGCATATTTTTTGAAAAAATAAGTATAATCTCTCTATAATCTCACGCATTAAACTTATCCTTATTGGTGCATGTGGGTCTCACAAAAATACCCCACTCACTTCGAGAGAGAGAGAGAGAGAGAGAGAGAGAGAGAGAGAGAGAGAGAGAGGAGGGAGGGAGGGGAGAGAGAGAGAGAGAGAGAGAGAGGGAGGGAGGGAGGGAGGGGAGAGAGAGAGAGAACCAATAACGCTTCGGTGGTGCTGAGGAACGAATGGCGCACCAATAGCGCCGTCGACGGTGCACAAATGGCTGCGTCATTTTGGTTGTTTTTGGTGGCGAGTGGGTGTCCGTCCTCCACACCGTGCTTTCTTATAATGCAAATCATTTTCATAGGCTAGTGAGTGTCCTTGTAGTGCCACTTCCATAATTGGTTTTAAACTTAAGCCATTGCTACCACATGCTCCTTACTTTTTGAAAACGTATGGATAATGTACAATGAAATAAAGTTGTTTTGAGAATTTTCTCATCCACGCATATCCAATGCAGCATATGGTTTATTGATCACAAACCCATATATAACTTGCACGTTTGATATTATAACTCACAGAAAGTGAACCGGCATCATATTCATATAGTCAAAGAAGCATCTCTATTAAAACACATGTTGGTTTATAAAACATAAAGCAAACGTCAATAAATAATCTCCATAAATAAATCTATACAACCAAGGAGGCACAAAAGTCACTATCTTTTTGAAACGAGATGATGTACTTATAAAACGATAAAGAATTTGTTTTAACACACCGTACGTTATACTTTAAAAAGTAAAATGGTGAAAAAAAGTTCAATATACTCCTGATTATGATAATTGAAATATAATTTCATAAGAAGATCAACGAATTTATTAAACAGATTTTCCTTTTAAAAATAATTCTGTAACTAAACAATTTGAGTTTGAAATTGAAAAT
The DNA here is from genome assembly GCA_030686995.1 of Artemisia argyi. Taxonomy (NCBI): domain Eukaryota; kingdom Viridiplantae; phylum Streptophyta; class Magnoliopsida; order Asterales; family Asteraceae; genus Artemisia; species Artemisia argyi. Next base: position 157,892,855 of record CM060697.1, on the reverse strand, counting down.
ACAAATGTGTTAAACGCTCACTGCAAATGGAAAATCAAGTGAACCCAATGATGATAAGAGTGAAGGTATAGGCACCACAAGGAAACCAGCTAAAAATACTAAAATAAGATAGTAAATCTAATGATTCCATGCAGCTGATACTTTTGATAACATACAATGTTGTACAAGGTCAAAGAAGTTTAAATGAAATTTACTTTTCACACATACGTCAACATGTCTAATCACCGTAATCCAACAACCAAGTGGCTAAATTCTTGCAAATGACAATATCTTACTTGTAACTTGTATATGAAGAAGCAAGTCAACTTTCGTATTATGCCAGATATCACCCTCTCACTCCTCCTTCGCATTATGCTATGGTTATGTTGTCTTTTATTCATGGTCTCTTCTTCTTTCTTACCACTTTCTGCAAGTGTAAATAGCATCTCCATAAACAGCTCCATTAGTATCAACCAAACCATCATTTCAGCAGAAGGTAAGTTTGCATTAGGCTTCTTCAGTCCTGGCAATTCTACCAGTAGCTACTTGGGAATATGGTACAATACGATCCCAAAGCTAACAGTCATATGGGTAGCCAATAGAGCATCTCCAGTTCCCAAAGGCTTACCACCAGTTTTCAAGGTCTCTGAAGATGGAAATCTTGTAGTTTTAAGTGGAAGAGAAGTCGTATGGACGTCAAATGTGTCAGTCATTAGCAAAAGTGTTCACTCTGCAGATGCAGTGTTGCTCGATAATGGGAATCTGATACTTAGACATGGCGAAGATGGTGATGTGTGGCAGAGTTTTGATCATCCCACAGACACCTTAGTGTATGACATGAAGATTAGCTCTAACATGAAAACTGGTAAAGAAATGCGTCTTACATCATGGGTGAATGGTGAAGATCCTCGACTTGGTATATTCTCAATGGGGTTAGATCCAAATAGACATCAGATTTATATTTGGAAGGGAGATGAACCGTATTGGAGAAGTAACGTCTATGCTACTACCTCGTCTTACACCACAAATTATAATCTAGGATTATCAGCATACTTCGTGTTTGATGTACAAGAAGATGGTATTTCTTTTGGGTACACTTTATATAAAAACACGGTCAGATCACGGGTCACCTTGCCTCCCAGCGGGCAAATTCAAGTACTAATATGGGAGAAAACTGCATGGAAAGTACAGGCGCAGTTCCCGATAAGTACATGTGATTTTTATGGTTACTGTGGTCCATTTACAGTCTGTGAGAAAAATGATCCCGTTTCTGTTTGTAAGTGTCTGAATAATTTCCACCCAAAATCACACAACGAATGGAGTGTAGGAAATTGGACAGGTGGATGTGTGAGGAACAAGACACTGAGCTGTGATAAAGGGGATGGGTTTCTGAGAGTTGAAGGAATTAAGTTACCAGATCATGCAGTTACTATGAGGAATAAAAGTGTTGGTGAATGTGAAAAAGAATGCTTCACGAACTGCTCGTGTACAGCTTATGCATATCAGAATGTGCCATATGAAGCTACAATAGTTTGTCTGAATTGGTTTAGAGAGCTTGTGGATATAGAGATTCACAATATATATAATGCTCATGATCTCTATGTCCGCGTTCATAACTCCAAACTAGGTAGGTACATCTACTTTTCTTTATCAATAGCTATGTTTAATAGACTATTTTCAAAGTTATAAAAACTTTACGATTGCTTCCATGGTTAACATGCAATAGATGACATTCCAGGATATCAATCTACCCACATACGGAAAAGCTTTATTGCAGTTGCAGTAGCTATTTTTTCTGTAGGACTGCTTATTATCGGCGTTTTTGGCTACTTCTGTAGAAAGGACTGGCTGATAATGAAAGGTAAACACTCAAAGTATACAATCTAAAAATTTTCCATTCAATGTAGCGATTTTTATCCATTAACTTCTGAATAGCTAAGAGGGAAATGGGTCATACGGGTCGGAAGGAGCAAGCAGATTGGACGTCTCCTAAAGCTTAATATTAATGTTTACAGCCTCCTAAAACATTTTATTTTAACAGAATCAATTGTAATTATATAGTTTTGAAACCATACTGAGAATGTTAAGTATTAAGAAAAATGAACAAAACGGAGAACACATAGTGTCAACAGGTAACACAACCAGACCCATTTCATTTTGAGTCACGCTGAAAAGTCATTTAACCCATAACTGGTTTTGAACCATTACCCAGCCTGCAAGGCCAGCCCACTTTTCTACAATGTTCAGCATTACTAATCATGGTTTATGCAGAGAGAATAAAACAGGAATTGCTTGGATTTGATTCAATAAGCACCACCTCTGGAGATGCACATAATAGTGCAGAGCTTGTATCATTTAGCTTAAGAAGTGTATTGGCGGCAACAGGTTCCTTTTCAGTAAATAACAAGCTTGGAGAGGGTGGGTTTGGTCCTGTTTACAAGGTACAATTCCTAAAACATCAGTATTTAGATTACTACATAAATTGGACTGCAATTATTGACCGTAACTGTTCAATAAGTTGAGAAAGATAATTTGCAGGGTTCATTGCCTGGAAATAGAGAAGTGGCAGTAAAAAGACTATCTAGAAGATCATCACAAGGGCGCGATGAGTTTATGAACGAGTTGAAACTTATTGCAAAACTTCAGCACACGAATCTTGTTAGGCTATTAGGATTTTGTGTGGAAGAAGATGAACAGATTCTAATGTACGAGTACATGCCTAATCGTAGCCTAGACAAGTTCCTATTTGGTAGTACAAATTTTGTGCATTCCCATCTATTCCAAGATACAATTCTTTATGCAATACATATCTAAGTATTGTTTTATCTATTTTTGTTAGATCCATCTCAGAGGGTAAATCTTGATTGGAACAAGCGATTCAAAATTATTGAAGGGATAGCACAAGGAATCCTATATCTGCACAGATATTCTAGACTCAAAGTTATCCATAGAGACTTAAAAGCAAGCAATGTTCTTCTGGATCAAATGATGACTCCCAAAATATCAGATTTTGGACTGGCGAGGATTTTCGGGATGAACCAAATTGAGGACAAAACCAACCGAGTTGTTGGCACCTAGTAAGTCTGAATATTATGCATTTAAGATATAGTAGAAATTAGAGATGATGTATTAATAATTTGAGATCATTGGTATGTTAAATGCAGTGGATATATGGCACCTGAATATGCACTGCATGGTAGATTTTCGGAGAAATCAGATGTATTTAGCTTCGGTGTCCTACTGCTGGAAATTGTGACTGGTAAAAGGAACAGTGGTAATGATTGCATCGAGGATTCTCTTACAGTATCAGAATGGGTAAGTGTGTAATGTGTTGTGCTCTATTCTAATTATTGGTATGATAATTATTTGAAGAAACTAAAGAGTGAGGGATTCCATATTTGTTAGGCATGGGAAATCTGGAAGAAAGGCAGAGGTGTAGATCAGTTAATTGATCCTTCGACGAGGGACAGCTGTGAACCTTTACAGGCAGTGAAGTGTATCAATGTTGGACTTCTGTGTGTACAAGAAATGATGAATGACAGACCAACAATGTCAGAAGTAATCGTCATGTTGAGCAATGAAACAGCAACCATTCCATTGCCCAAAAAACCTGCTTTTACGATTCATAGAAGTTCTCAATTGCCAATTAGTTACTCCAATAATGAAGTTACAGTGACCAACATAGATCCTAGATAGAGTTATTTATTCACTGGTTCTATTACCCAATTTGATTTATACGATCTAAACTTGATTTACCTGAACCAAAAAATATTTGTTCATGTGTATTCTATGATACGAGTAGTTTAGTAACTACATCCTATTACAAGTTGTTACTTAGTTTACCCAAAATTAATGTTTTGGATTGTGTAGTTAAGTGCTTATATGCTTAAAAGTATCTTTTTAGATCAGATAAGCAGTTCTTTTGCATGTTTATATGAAACCGCTTTTCTGCTTATGTTAGAGTAAATAATCACTTTGCAATAAGCAATCCCAAACACACCATAACACCAGATGCAGACCCTCAGCCTCTTCATCTTTTTCTTTAAACCTATCTTCAACAAAGCTCTTCATCATTTTATTAAGCAATCCTAATAATAAGATGCGAATGCAAACTATCCAACCAGCTTAATATAAACTAGCTATAAAGTATCCAAAAACATAAACTTCAATAAAATAATCTAGAAACACATCCACATGTTGAATAGTACACTCATAATAAATTAGTAAATAAATAATGAGAAAAAAATAATTGTAGTCTGTGATTGATTTTGTTTGGGGCGGTTGGAAATGGTTTACGTCAAAAATAGTTTTTCATAATCTCTTAAATGAAAATGGCAATTTTACGTTTTTTTTTTTTTTTTTTTTTTTTTTTTTTTTTTAACAGTAATTGCTTTTCAGTGGACTGCATCATTTTTACATGACATACCTTATATTACTTGGGCTTGACCCGCCATTTGATTCTACACAGCCCAATACTTTTAGCACCAGAAGTTCAAAGCTGTATTATATTATCACCACTTATTAACACAAACACATCCATGGGAGTAACTGTAGAGTTGTATAATTGTGTCAATAACATCAGTGTAACCATTTTTGTTATTTGAGAATCTAAGTAAAAGAAATGAGACACTTATCTAATTAACCTAATGCAACAAAATCATATGATTTGTTTTTTTTTTTAAATTATAATGTCCTTTATATTCGACTTCAGTATCTAATTTTTACCTGTAATTACAAAAATAAGGTGAAAAAGACCAAATCTTTGACAGCCTGTTCAACTATGGTCAAAGGTCACATATAGAAAGTTTAGAGAAACAGTAATAAGTTCGAAAAATTAAGTCTACCACATGTTAAAGCATCTCCAACATGTTTCTTTACTATTTAGAGATGCAGGAGCATGACTCTTTTGTCAATAGACCATATATCATAAGATCCAAAATGTAGGAATAAAGTATCCACCATTTATGTTTAGGTGATCCCTAATCCTATTCTAATTCACATTAACTTTGAAGAGCAAATCATTCTTATTCTCATAGTGTCCTTAAAGTGCCACTTCCACCAAAGATTTTCGACTTTAAATTAGCACTAATACTCCCTCCAAACCTATGAATTGTTGGAACATTACTAATGAAGAGTTCTTGTGTTTTACTTGTTTGCCACGAAATGGAGATTCGCGACAGTTTTTCTGTCACAAAACTGTCTCTAATGAACCATCACCATCCTAAAGAAGTAAAGATACGCCTAATCGAAATAGTGGCAGTTATATCTGTTAAAAAAGAATCACTGAGTGGACCATCACAACTGTATGAATTTATTTCAGTTAGCGACGTTCTTTCGATCGTTAGATCGTCGCTAATAGCACTTTCTTGGGAACCATTGTCACTGTTACTAATAAAAGTGTCTCTAAGGCCATTTGGAGGGGTATTGTGACTGTTTTGAAGGGTCACCATGTGCCTATATAAAGGGGACGAATTTGCAACTTTGGAATCATTAAAAACACCCAAACCTCATCCATCTCCATCATGGAAACATATCAGATTCGCTAGATTCAAGTTTCATACTTGATTTGATTGTTGTATCCTCTAAACAGTTATACTAGATAGGACGAATTTCTATTTAAGGACCCTGTTAATCGCAGGCCTCAATCCGTTATAGTAATCTTACAATTCTTTGCAAAATAATTTATATTACAATTATAAATTTACTAACAATTTTAAACAGAAATTCTCAAGATGGATTAATCGATTTTAAAATCGCATGTGGAAAAACCTGTAAAGTTTAAAGGGTTTGATTTTCGTCGTTGGCAACAGAAGATGTTGTTTTATTTGGCAACGTTGCATGTGTCGAATATTCTCACGGATTCTGAATAACAGATCCATATGTGGAAGAACATAATGTTCTTATAGAGGCACAACGGCAGACTATAATATGGCCGCCTTACTATGGAATCATAATGAATATAAATACAGAAATTATCTTCTAAATGCTTTGGATGATACGCTGTATGATATTTATTCTTCCTTTATATAACAACCAGCATTTTCCAGGTCATTACTCAACCTTAAAACTCGAAATAATTTATTTTTGAAGTTAAATATTTACTTTTGTGTATCACTTTTAGCTACTCGTATTGAGTAACGACATCCCACGCGCACCGACACAATATTAGTAACGGCATAAACCCAATAACTATTATTCGGAGTTGACAATTTTTTTATATCATTTTTATAAATACATACTCAAAAAATGACATTTTTCATGCTCACGCCAACATGAAAAACTCAACTACATCGGAGCTCAACGAAACACGGGATACGCCCAAACCCGTCACCCAACTACTTACTTTTATTTAGATAAACCCTTTTCTTTTATTTACATTCACCTTTCATATATAAATTTTTACCCTAACTTTTAATTTAAAACAAAATAATAATAATACAAAAAAAAAAAAAAAAAAAAAAAGAAAAAAAAAAAAAAAAAAAAAAAAAAAAAAAAAGGATAAGATGAAAACGTTTCCTCCCTCACCTCTTATCCCCACAAACCCACTTGTCTTCTACCTCTCTCTCTCTCCTGCTACACGCTCCATCTGAATCTGCGTATCATCTTGCCCACCCCTGTCCCGAATTCAGATCTGATCCAAACAATAACCATAAAACTCCAAATGGTCCCAAGCATCACAGGCGGGATTCCCTTCATTTTGTCTAATTCTTGAAGTCCACACAAAACCACAAGAGCTGACGAGGCTGTGATGAGGATATACCCTTTTTGGCTACGAATCGACTGTCAAATGAGTTTGAGGAGGACCAAACCTTCCTTGTCTAATCTTTTTATACCCCTACTCGGTTCACAAGCAAACCACATCCCCAAAACTTCACTAAAAAATTTCTCTCAAAAGTCTCAAGAAGGGCTGTGGTGGGATTTGCTTGCTTGGATCGGAGTTGGTTTATTTTGTAATTGGAAGTGTCATTGTCCACCTCCCTCAATCGGTTTTGATTTTTGTAAGGATTCTGAAATTTGTTTCATTTGATTTAAGGGTTGATCATGCTATTGATGTTATTGGAAATCTTGTTGTGATTAGTCTTGTTATAATCTTGTTTTTGCCTAAAAGTGAATCAATCGATCTTATTTTTATGATTTTCGGTTATTATAGATTTTTGTGTGGCAACTTATAATGGTAAAACTGATAAACTAAAACAAAGATTTAAAACCATGTTGGTTTGGATTTGGAAGTACTCGTACTGTTGGCGAAGATTCTGTTTTGGTTTTGCTGATTTTATCAACTCATTTAGTTGCATAGTAGGCTGCGTTTGGTTTTTATATGGTACTATATAACTTGTTGGTTATTTGTTTCTCGCGGTCGAAACCCAGGAACTACAAGGGTGTGTTGTGTTTAATGTGCGTCGGGTTTTGCCTTGGTCCGAACACCACCCACGAAGGGTGTATCATGGCTTGGTAAACATCAAAAACAACACAAAGGGGTGTGTTTGTTTTGCGTCTTGGCTACAGCCCAATGATTTTGGGTAACACGAGAATATTTGACTTCGACTTGTTTTCACTTTACACGACTTCGAATTATACTAGCATAAATTTATAACACGTTAGTTAATAAAAACGTGTTTAGAAACTTAAAGACATTATATATATTTAATACATTCAATTATAAACTTTTTAACTTAAAAAAAAATAAAAATAAAAAAAAAATAAAAAAATAAAATAAAAAAAACTTATAAGACCAACTGGTATGTTTTTCCATAAATTAATATCACCTATCTAACTTTTATATAAAAACCTGTTATGTTTTAAAAAAAACTTATATGAGCTTTATAAATTATAAAAGCGGCCATATATTTAAGCTTATATCTTGTAACCTATAAATACCACGAGAAAACAAAATGTCTACACGGGTCATGCCTGATTTTCATCAAAGATATACACTTGATTATATCAACTAAAAATGGTCATTTTTCATAAACTATCTTTTCACAAATTTACTACGTACGCTATATATGTATGCACTTTTCCCATTTTTCCATCGACTCTTGATAATTTTTATGATTATTTTCCGTAATTGTCTTTCGGATATTTGTCTAAGAAATACTTATCGTCATGAATACTTTACGTATGCACTTCCAAAAGCCAATCCTTGCCAACATTTACATAAACTACTTAAATGCTGCCACACAAGCATCAATACTTTAAAACTTTTAAATTTATTTAGACTTTACACATCGAGTCTCAAATTGGAATTGTGAACTAAACTTGCCGTACTAATCTAGGTCGCGTGTCGGTGCCAACCACTATTTCTACTTGACTATCATTCTAGACTGCTAATTTACTGAGGTGAGTTCTCGTAGCCCCACTTTTTAACATGTTTTACCTTGGGGTGGAAATGGTACTCAATGCTTTACAAATGTTTTTATGCTGTGAATTACTGTTTTACATGATTTTGGACATGTATGTGTGATGATGCGATTATATGCTGTGACATATTTGTTTTGTGAATACATGACTACGCCACTGTTAACTCTCTCCTGAGAGCCTACAAGCTGATAGGTTCAGTTGATGCAACTGTTAACTCTCTTTGAGAGCCCACATGTTGATAGATCTATCGGGGTAGCTCCCCACGTGATATTTGTTAGGTGTATGATGTACACTATAGGTTTAGTTGGCGTGACACTATTTCTGATTTGTTAATATGCTTGTAGTTGGTAATCATTTGCACTAATGTCCGATGCTATTATTCACAGCTTCGTGGTTTAACTCTTAAACCTAAGAGCTGACCAACTTTATGTTGACGTTTTCGAGTATCCATTTTCAGGTGTTAAGAATGAAGTTCCATTAGAAGGTTGAGTATTAGCCTGGCTTAGCAGACATAAGACAAGACTCTCTGGGTTGTGTTTTCCGGAGGAGTTATGCATTTGAAAATTTTCCCTTAAGACTTAATTTCTGTGAACTTATGTTGCAAGACATCTATTTACCCGTATTATGGGATCGTTGTAACCTTGACTTGTGTTGCGATGAATGCATTTAGTATTTCTCTATTTAGACACCTTGTGTTCTTGATCTTGAAGTTACACCCATTAAATGACATTCCGCTGCGCCATTTTTTGGGTGTGACACTTTACAAGTGCAAGGCAAATTTGGGAATCATTGGAAAAGAAATACAGGACTGAAGTTGCAATGTTCCAAGAAGTTTGTTGTTGGCAAATTCTTGAACTTCAAGATGAATGATGCAAAGCCTGTTGTAAAACAAGTGGAAGAACTCCAAATCATAGTCCACGAATTGGAAGCCGAAGGCATGAGTATTAACTCTAACTTTCTTCTTGGTTCCATTATTGAAAAATTACCCCCGTCCTGGGAAAATTTTAAGTTATATCTTAAACATTGGACTGACGATATGAGTTTTGAGCAATTTGTTCTCAAAATTTGTGTTGAGGAAGATAACAAGATGTAGGAAAAGGCTGATACAAATTCAATAAAACTAAATGCAAACATGGTTGGAGAAAGCTCTTTCAAATCGAAGTCCAACCACAAAAATAAAGGTAAAAATGGTGGTGAATCTAGACAGAATTCTTCTAAGATAAAAAGAAGGGTTACACCCAACAAAAGAACACCAACTTTAAGAAAGTGTATCATTGGTGGGTCTGTGGGAAACCTTGGCATAAAGCTAAGGATTGTCGCCACAAGAAAGAACATGGAGGCGGAAATTCTGGAGGGAATTCCAACCAAGCAAACCATGTGGAATCTACAAAAGAATTTGCTAGAGTAATTGAAGCCTTCTTTACTACAAATGTTGTTGATTGGTGGCTTGATACTGGTGCCATAAAGCATGTATACAACTCAATATAGATGTTTGTATCTTACCAAAAGGTGAATGATACAAAAGCAATGTTCATGGGGAATGGAACCTCTTCAAAGATTGAAGGAAAAGGGAAAGTTATATTGAAGTTGACTTCTAGAAAGGATCTTGAACTCACAAACGTTTTACATGTAGCAAACATCACCAAGAATCTGATTTCTGGCCCTATTCTTAGTAGTAAGGGATTTAAACTTGTATTTAAATCACATAAATTTGAAATCACTAAGGGTGGTGTGTATGTTGGAAAGGGCTACCTCGATGAAGGACTCTTCAAATTGAGTGTTGTAAATGATGACAATGTTATTAATAATAATGCGGGCACTAGCACCGCTTCGATGTACATGATTGATCCTTTTTTCTTATGGAATTCTAGATTAGGCCATGTTATTTTCCGTTCCTTGCAAATAATGATAAACTTATGGATGTTGCCTAAATGCATAATGGATAAAATATCCAAGTGTGAAATCTGTGTTGAATATAAATACACAAGTCATTCACATAAATCTGTAGAAAAACTAAATGAAATACTTGGTTTAATCCATACATATTTATGTGATTTCAAGGCAACACCATCAAGAGGAGGAAAGAATTATTATATTACTTTCATTGATGATTGCAGTAAATTTTGCTATGCGTACTTAATAAATACCAATGATGAAGCTTTGAATATGTTTAAGACATATAAAGCAGAAGTTGAAAATCAACTAGAAAAAAGATCAAAATTCTAAGGTCTGATAAAGGAGGAGAATATGAATCTAATGACTTTGTTGAATTTTGTTCTACTTATGGTATTGTACACCAAACAACAACCCCATTCACTTCACAACAAAATGGAGGTAAGAATAGAATACTGAAGAATATAATTAACTCAATGTTAATTACTTTAGGGGCTCTTCATAGTCTTTGGGGCGAAGCATGTCTTGCTGCAAACACAATATTGAATAAAATTCCTCATAAGAAGAGTGAAAAATCTCCAAAGCAATTATGGAAAGGAAAGAAACCTTATAATAAAAGGATGAAAGTGTGGGGTTGTCTGGAAAAGGTTCAAATACCTTTACTAAAGAGGACCAAACTTGGACCAAAAACAGTTTCCTGTGTTTATCTTGGTCCAACAAAGAATTGTGCTGCTTATAGGTTCCTAGTTTACAAATCTAATGTAGAGGACATAAGTAACAACACAATAATAGAATTTGTTGAAGCAGAATTATTTAAGAATAATTTTCCTTATAAGGATAAAGAAAATCTCTAATCCAAGGAAAAGAGTATTAGATGATCAAGTGTCTCAAGATCAAAGAGACAACAATTTTGAGGTTCCACAAGAGAATGATGAACCTAGAAGAAGTAAGCGTGCAAAAGTCTCTAAAGACTAGACCTGATTACATGACCTATATTGTGAATGAAGAACCACAAACATATAAGGCTGCTATGGAGTCATGAGAAGCACCTTATTGGAAAGAGGCTATTGAAAGTGAAATAGTCTCAATAGTGCATAACAATACATAGAAATTGGTTAATCTACCTTCTGGACATAAACTAATAAACCATAAATGCATCTTCAAAAAGAAACTAAGACCTCATAAAAAAGTATAAGGCTTGTTTAATAGCCAAAGGATACCGTCAAAAGGAAGGTCAAGATTTCTTTGACACTTATTCATCGGTTACAAAGATAACCTCTATAAGAACGTTAACGGTTATAGCAGCAATTCACAACCTGATTATACATTAAATGGATGTGAAGACTATGTTCTTATTTGGTGAATTAGATGAAGAAATCTATATGCAACTACCCGAAGGGTTTGTTGTCAAAGGTCAAGAGCATAAGGTATGTAAATTGGTTAAATCTCTTTATGGCCTTAAACAAGCTCTAAAGCAATGGCATGAGAATTTTGATAACACTCTATTATCAAACGGCTAATAAATGAATGTGATAAATGTGTTTATGTTCAACAATACAAAAATGCATTTGCATTTATATGTGGATATGCTAATTATGGGAACAAATATGGATGTAATTAACCAAAACCAAGAAAATGCTTCATTCTTCATTTGATATGAAAGATATGGGAGAAGTTGATGTCATTCTTGGTATAAAAGTTCAAAAGAATTCCAATGGATACATCCTTACCAAATCTCATTACATTGAGAAGACCCTTAAGAAATTTGGCACTATGATGATAGACAAGTTGTAACTCCCTTTGATCCTAAGGTACAACTCAAAAAGAACAAAGGACAAAGTGTATTTCAGTTACAATATACACAAGTACTAGGAAGCTTGATGTATATAATTAACTGTACATGATCAGATTTGGCATAGAGTGTAAGTCGACATAGTCGATACTTAATTCGATACGGACATAACCCTGAGAGAAATCACTCGGATGCACTAGTTAAAGTGCTTCAATATCTTAAGGATACAATGGCTTATGGGTTACATTACACTAAGTATCCTCTTATATTATAAGGATTTTTTTATGCCAATTGGATTTCCAACCATAATGAAGGTAAGTCCACAAGTGGCTATGTATTTACACTTGAAGGGGCTGTCGCATCATGGAAATCATCTAAGCAAACCAGATCAACTATGGGGGGCAGAATTTGTAGCCTTAGATAAATCTTCTGAAGAAGCAGAAGGACTTAGAAGCTTTCTAGAGGGTATTCCCTTATGGCCAAAACCTACTGTGTGCATACATTGTGATAGTATGGCTGCTCTTACCATAGCAAAGAATCATATCTATAACGGCAAGTCAAGACATATAAGATGTCGCCACAATACAATAAAGGACTTGTTAAGAAATGGAATCATTTCCATTGACTACATAAATTCAAAGGAAAATATTGATGATCCTTTGACAAAAGGCCTTTATAGAGAACAAGTCATATTTACATCGAGGGGTATTTACTTTAAGCCAACACAATAAGTGACTACTCGGCGGAAACCTAACCTAGCAAATTGGAGATCCCATGGTCTAAGTTCAATACAAAAACTAGTTAGGGAAAACTCAAAAGTACTAACACACATGTATGCCCATTCCTAAGATGATTTTTGTTGGTGTTTTTCCGTTATGATTGAGGGCTGAAGTTTAATTCTTAATAATGCTAATGGCTTTTATAGTGGAATACTACGGAATATTCCTAATTGACATTACCAATACGAGATTGATGTGGGATTGCATCTTTGAGAACCAGATGGCTAAGTTCTCTAAAATTCTCATTATTATGAATAATGATATGTTCATGACCAAAATGAACACAATGGTAAGAATATGTTATTGCATAAATATGATATGTGTGATACCTATTTTCTCGATTTACTATACAATGTGCCTAGTTCAAAACTTATGTTCACTATCACAAAGTAGATCCGATAAGCACTCACTAGGATAGGTTCAAGTCCAAAAGATACCTAATTTGATGCATGTCATATTACATTTGATGGAAATAGAATAATAAGTAACTTTGTATTATCTTATTTTCTATTCAATTGTGGGGTATTATTGGTGTTTGAATAGAAAATATGGGGTATTGCTGGAACATTACTAATGAAGAGTTTTGTTGTGTTTTATGTTTGCCACGAAATGGAGATGAGCGACAATTTTTCTGTCACAGAACCGTCACTAATGAACCATCACCATCCTAAAGATGCGCCTAATCGAAATAGTGGTGGTTATATCTGTTAAAAATGCATCACTGAGTGAAACATCGTGACTGTTTGAATTTATTTCATTTAGCGACATTTTTTTGTCACTAGGTCGTCGCTAATAGCACTATTTTGTGAACCATTGCGACTGTTATGAACATAAATGTCTCTAAGGCCATTTGAAGAGGTATTGTGACTGTTTTGAAGGGTCACCATGTACCTATATAAAAGTTACAAATTTGCCACTTTGGAATAAAAAACAAACAAACCTCATCCATCTCCATTATGAAAACATATCATATTCGCTAGATTCAAGTTTCATGATTTGATTATGTATCCTCTAAACAGTCATACGAGATATGATGAATGATGAATTTCTATTTAAGGACACAGCTAATCGCAGGCCTCAATCAGTTATTGTAATCTTACTATTCTGTAAAGAGCAAATCATTCTTACGCTCCTATTGTCCTTAAAGTGCCACTTCCAACAAAGATTTTGGACTTTAAATTAGCACTAATGCTCCCACCAAACGTATGGATGATGTACAAAGAGATGATTGCCATAGTTAAGATGCACTCACATACTGCAAAGATTAAACCTAGTAGTCTAACACTTGTGGATCACTTTTTTGTTTTCTTTTGATCCCCATAAAGTCTTTAAGGATTATATTATTGTTAAAGATTTTGGTTTCATCATTAGTAATCATGTCATACACATAAAATACAAGTTTATATATAACTTGTAGGTTTTCATCCTAAAACACATAGAACGAGTGGAGTTGGCGTCGTCATAGCGTCCAAGAAGCACCTCTATTCAAAACACATGTAGGTTTTTTAACGCTTGAAGAAACAAAAAACATAAAGCAAATGCCAAAAGATGACTAATTTCTACAAATAAATCTATTAGAACCATCAAGTAAACCACCTAAGTCACTATCTTTAACATTTATAATGATATGGTGTAATTTAAAAAGCTAGAATGTGGTTTAACACTCTTTAGTTCAATGAATGTGTACACCTGATAATTATGTTTAAGTATAATTTTGTACATGGTCAAAGAAGATAAAAGAAATTAACTTTTCATAAGTCAAAACAACATATAAAGCCTCAGAAAGGATTAAGCGTATGTTTGGCGAAAGTAATTGTTGCTGGAACTGGTGCTGGTGCTGGTGCTGGTGCTGGTGCTGGAGATATTGCTGGTGCTGGAGATTATAAAAAGAGATTATTTTTATAAGCTACATGAAGTAACCTTTTGTTTTAAGAGATTATGAAAGATTATTTTTTTTAGAATCTTTTATAAGCTATGTCTAACCAAACAAAGATTATTTTTTAAGTATCTTATTTTTTGAAAAAATAAGCACAATCTTCCAACAATCTTTTGTGCCAAACATAGCCTAAAGCTTTTCACAAGTTTGTCGACATGTGTGATCACCCGTAGTCCAACAACCAAGAGGCTAAATTCTTGCAAATAAAATAATTCTAACTTGTGAGTTGTATATGAAGAAGCAAATCAACTTTGCATTATGCCATAACCCTCTCACTCCTCCTCTGTGCCTCCCTGCACATTTTGCAAAAGATAGTTAAAAAATAGATACTATAATCTCAAAACACAAGAACCATAAATGCAATGGTTATGGTGTCTTTTATTCATTGTCTTGTCTTCTATCTTACCACTTTCTGAAAGTGTAGATAGCATCTCCATAAACAGCTCCATTAGTATCAACCAAACCATCATTTCACAAGAAGGTGAGTTTGCATTAGGCTTCTTCAGCCCTGGCAATTCTACCAGTAGCTACCTGGGGATCTGGTATAATACAATCCCGAAGTTAACAGTCATATGGGTAGCTAATAGAGCATCTCCCGTACCCAAAGGTTCACTGCCAGTTTTCATGGTTTCTGAAGATGGAAATCTTGTGCTCTTAAGTGGAAGAAAAGTTGTATGGACATCAAATGTGTCGGTTATTAGTGCGAGTGTTCACTCTGCAGATGCAGTGTTGCTCAATAATGGGAATCTGGTACTTAAACATGGTGAAAATGATCTATGGCAAAGTTTTGATCATCCGACTGACACAAGTGTGCCTGGCTTGAAGATGAGCTCAAACAGGAGGACTGGTAAACAAATGCGTCTTACATCATGGGTAGATGACGAACATCCTCAACAAGGTATATACTCGATAGGTATAGATCCATATCGATATCAGTTTTATATTTGGAAACGGGATAAACCGTACTGGAGAACCAATGTATATGCTACTACTTTATCTTTCGCCTCTGGATATTTAAAATATGATCAAGGATTTTCAGCATATGTGAGTTTTGTTGTAGAAGATGATGAAGTTTATTTTGTGTATAGTATGTCTACAAACACAGTTAAAACACGGTTCACCTTGGTTCCTAGCGGGAAAATTCAAGTATCGGCATGGGTACAAACAGCATGGATAGTTCTATGGCAGGGACCGTTGGCTACATGTGATTTCTATGGCTACTGTGGTCCATTTACATCATGCCATAAAGATGAACCTGTTACGCCTTGCAAGTGTTTGACTGGGTTTGACCCAAAATCACCTAATGAATGGAGTGCAGGAAATTGGACAGGTGGATGTGTGAGGAATAAGAAACTGAGTTGTGATAAAGCAGACGGGTTTTTAAAGTTGGAAGGAATGAAGCTACCCGATCATGTAGTTACTATAAGTAATAAAAGTGTTGGCGAATGTGAACTACAATGCTTTAAGAACTGCTCGTGTACAGCTTATGCTTATGAGAATGTGACGTATGAACTTACAATTGTTTGTCTGAATTGGTTCCAAGAGCTTGTGGACATCATGAGTAACTCCAGCACTGGTCATGATCTCTACGTCAAAGTTCATAACTCGGAGTTAGGTACATAAACTTACATTTATCATAGATAGTGTTTCATTTGCTATTCCTCAAAAGTATAAATTTATGATTTCGTCCATGGTCAACATGCAGTAAATCATAGTCAAGGACACAAATCTACCCACTTAAGGAAAAGCTTTATTGCAGTTGGAGTCAGCATTGTTTCTATAGGATTGCTTATTATCAGCATCTTTGGCTACTTCTGGAGAAGCCAAAGGAAGATAAGGAAAGGTAAACAGTTAAAGTTAGCAATTCTCAAATGTATCTTGTAGAGAAGGAAATTTTGACGCATTTACTGATGAATGAGCTGATCTAGACTATATATGGCTTATTCTTAACGGGTTAACTTGGGTAAAACTAAAAGATAGGTAAACAGAAACGGTTAATACGGGTTGAAAAGATGAAAGAATCTGAGAATTCACTAAAGTGTACTTCTATTTTTTATGATCTCCGAAATCGTTATATTGTAATAAAAAATAATTTAATATTGCAATAACATGTAAATATATTTAGGGCTTTATATAAAATAAACAAATTCATAACTAAATGTTTCCGAGTCAGCCCAAGCTGGTACAAATAGCAACCCGTTTTAACCCTGACTAATACTTCCTCATGGTTTAAACAGAGAGAATAATAAACAAGGAACTTTCTGGATATGATTCTATTAGCACCACCTCTGGAGATGCACGTAACAATGCAGAGCTTGTATCATTTAGCTTAAGGAGTGTATTGGCCGCAACAGGTTCCTTCTCAGTCAAAAACAAGCTTGGAGAGGGTGGCTTTGGTCCTGTTTACAAGGTATAATTCTTACAGCGTCTTATATAAGGACCTTATTTAAACTGTAATTGTTAAAATGAGAAAGATGCAATGCAGGGTACATTGCCTGGAAACAGAGAAGTGGCAGTAAAAAGACTATCAACAAGATCATCACAAGGGCGTGATGAGTTTATGAATGAGTTGAAACTTATTGCAAAACTTCAGCACACGAATCTTGTTAGTCTATTGGGATGTTGTGTAGAAGATGAACAGATTCTAATGTACGAGTACATGCCTAATCGAAGCCTAGACAAGTTCCTCTTTGGTACAAATTTTGTGCATTCCCAATCTATTCCAAGATACAATTCTTTATTGAATACATTTCTAAATATTCTTTTATCTATTTTTGTTAGATCCATCTGAGAGGGTAAATCTTGATTGGAACAAGCGATTCAAAATTATAGAAGGGATAGCACAAGGACTCCTTTATCTGCACAGATACTCTAGACTCAAAGTAATCCATAGGGATTTAAAACCAAGCAATGTTCTTCTGGATCAAATGATGACTCCCAAAATATCAGATTTTGGACTGGCGAGGATTTTCGGGATGAACCAAATTGAGGACAAAACCAACCGAGTTGTTGGCACCTAGTAAGTCTGAATGTCAACTTATGCATTTAAGATATACTAGTAGAAATTAGAGGTGATGTATTAATAATTCAAGATCATTGTTATGTTAAATGCAGTGGATATATGGCACCTGAATATGCAATGCATGGTAGATTTTCTGAGAAATCAGATGTATTTAGCTTCGGTGTCCTACTGCTGGAAATTGTGACTGGTAAAAGGAACGGTGGTACTGATTGCATTGAGGATTCTCTTACAGTATCAGAATGGGTAAGTGTGTTGTGCTCTATTCTAATTATTGTTTGATAACTATTTGAAGCAACAAAAGTTTGAGGGACTCGATATTTTTTAGGCATGGGAAATCTGGATGGAAGGCAGAGGTGTGGAGTTAATTGATCCTTCAACGAGGGACAACTGCGAACCTTTACAGGCAGTGAAGTGTATCAATGTTGGACTTCTGTGTGTACAAGAAATGATGAATGACAGACCAACAATGTCAGAAGTAATCGTCATGTTAAGCAATGAAACAGCAACCATTCCATTGCCCAAAAAACCTGCTTTTACGATTCATAGAAGTTCTCAAATGCCAATTAGTTACTCCAATAATGAAGTTACAGTGACCAGCATAAATCCTAGATAGAGTTATTAATTCACTGGTTCAATTACCCAATATGATTTAAACGACCTAAACTTAATTTATCAGAACCAATAAATATTTGTCCATGTGCAATTCCATGATAGTTTAGTAGCTTATTATAATTACGTTCTATTACAACTTTTTTTTTTTTTTTTTTTTTTTTTTTTTTTTTTTTTTGGTGCCAAAGGTGAATATATTTTATTAACACAAAGCATCATTACATCAATGCCATTCAAGAGATTAGACCTGCCTAACCTCTTATTCAAATACAACAACAGAACAACAATAGAACTACATACTAGCTATCAATTCAGATACCAAAACCAATACATCCATACATTCACAGAATTCAGCAGAAATGCAGGCAAACTAACCCCGTTTGTATTGACCCTGCAACTCTTCATTCGCCTTTATAGCACCAATCACCATCTAGCTACATTTCCTTCTCATCTCCCCATCAAAGCCATTCAACCTGCCACCACAATAGCTAAGACAGAGAAGATGGAAGGCTTCACTAGGCACCCATTACCACTTCACATGCAAGAGCTATACCAACTATGCTACATTTCCATCTACTACAATGGCTTCACATAGTTGGGAACACATACCTTGCAGTGAGTATTTTTTACCAAAAACTAAGGTTTTGGATTGTGTATTTAAGTGCTTATATGCTTAAAAAGTATTTTTTAAGATCAGATAAGCAGTTCTTTTGTGTGTTTATATGAAACCGCTTTTCTGCTTATTTTAGTGTAAATAATCATTTGGCAATAAACAATCCCAAACACACCATAACAAGAGAAGCACCCCCCTCAATCTCTTCATCTTTTTCTTTAAACCCATCTTCAACTACGCTTTATCATTTTACTAAGCAAACCTAATAATAAGATAAGAATGGAAACTATCCAACAAACTTAAATATAAACTAAGCTAAAAAGTACCCAAAAACAAAAACTCCAATAAAATAATCTAGAAACACAACCACTTGTTGAAATAGTATACTCATAATAAATAAAGAAAAATGCGAAAAAAAAAATCCCATATGTATGAAACAAACACAACTTGATGATGAAGAGAACTTTTTTTTTTTTTTTTTTTTTGGGTAGTCTGTGACTGATTTAAGTTTGGGGCGGTTAGAAATGGGCTCTATGCTAAAAATATATTTTCTTTTTATAATCTCTTAAACGAAAATGGCAATTTTTATGTTGTTTTTTAAAACATTTTTCTAATAAACATAAATTGCTTTTCAGGCATTCAGCGGACTGTAGGCCCAAACATCATTTTACGGACACCTTTTATCAATTGGGCATGACCCAACATTTGATTTCAGACAGCCCAACACTTTTATCACCAAAAGTTGTATTATATCATCACCACTTTGATTTCTAACATGCACAAACACACATTGCTAATTGTGTCAAGAACATCAGCGTAGCCAATTTTTGCTATTTTAGAATCTAAGTAAAACAAATGAGACACTATCTAGTTTAACCTAATGCAACAATGAGTGAAACAAAATAATCCAACTTCAGTAGCTTATTTTTACCTGTAATTATAAAACTACACAATGAGTAAAACAAGTAACTATATATATGACAACTTGTTTAACTAAGGTAAAAAAGGTCACATATGTTATGTACAAGGAAATATACAATAACAAAATGAAAGATATATTTGAAGATATAAAAAAGAAACATACTAGTATAGTAGTATTTCTTAGAGATGCACGAGCATGACTCTTTTGGTCAACAGATCGACCAAGTATCATAAGATCCAAAATGTAAGAATAAAAGTTCTACAATTTATTATAACATGTTTCTCGGATCCCTAATCCTATGCTAATTCACACTAACTTTATAGGGCAAATCATTCTTAGGCTCTTAAAGTGCTACACTTCCACCATTGATTAGGACTTTAAATTAGCACTAATACTCCCACCGAATCTATGGATGGTATACAAAGAGATGATTATTGCAATAAATTACTAAAAAGCACTCATATATTGCAAAGATTAAGCCTAGTAATCTAACAATTAAGGATCTTTTTTATTTATTTTCTTTTGATCCCCATTAAGTCTTTTGAGAATCTTATAATCCTTAAAGATCTTGGTCTCATCATTAGGAATCATATCTTATGCATAATAAACAAACTTATATATAAATTGAAGATTTTGATCATAAAACACATAGAAAACGAGTGGAAATCGTATAGTTCAAGAAGCACCTCTATTAAAAAAATTGAAACACGCGTTGGTTTTGTTCATAAAAAATCTGAAAAAACAACAAATGTTTGTTATGACTGCTTTAAGAAAAACGTAAAGCAAATGCCGAAAGATGACTAGTTTCTACAAATAAATCTATTAGAACCATCAAGGAAATTACCTAATAGGTCACTATCTTCTATATTGATAAGGATATGTAGCAATTTAAAATAAAAAAATCAGGTTTTATACTCATATTCTACAAAAATAAGATAGTAAATCTAATGCTTGCATGCATGCACCTGATACTTGTGACAAAAATATAATGTTGTACTAGGTCAAATGAGTCATAATGGAATTTACTTTTCACACTCGTTGACATGTGTAATCACCCGTAATCCAACAACCAACAGGCTAAAGGCTTGCAAATAAAATTAATCTTTACTTGTAAGTTGTATATGAAGAAGCAAGTCAACTTCGTATTATGCCATCACCCTCTCACTCCTCCTTTGTGCCTCAGCTCCCTGGACATTTTGCAAAAGATAGTTAAGAAATAGATACTATAATCTCAAAACATAAGAACCATAAATGCAATGGTTATGTCTTTTATTCATTGTCTCGTCTTCTTTCTTACCACTTTCTGCAAGTGTAAATAGCATCTCCATAAACAGCTCCATTAGTATCAACCAAACCATCATTTCAGCTGAAGGTAAGTTTGCATTAGGCTTCTTCAGTCCTGGCAATTCTACCAGTAGCTACCTGGGGATCTGGTATAATACAATCCCGAAGCTTACGGTCATATGGGTAGCTAATAGAGCATCTCCAGTTCCCAAAGGCTCACCACCAGTTTTCAGGGTTTCTGAAGATGGAAACCTTGTAGTTTTAAGTGGAAGAGAAGTCGTATGGACGTCAAATGTGTCGGATATTAGTGTGAGTGTTCACTCTGCAGATGCAGTGTTGCTCGATAATGGGAATCTGGTACTTAGACATGGTGAAGATGGTGATGTGTGGCAGAGTTTTGATCATCCCACGGACACGTTTGTGTCTGAGATGAAGATTAGCTCTAACAAGAAAACTGGTAAAGAAATGCGTCTTACATCATGGGTGAATGACGAAGATCCTCGGCCAGGTATATTCTCAATAGGGATAGATCCAAATAGACATCAGGTTACTCTTTGGAAGAGTGATGAACCGTATTGGAGAAGCAACGTCTATGCTACTACCTCCTCTTACGCCACTGGATTTGTAAATTATAATAAAGGATTTTCAGGATACTTTAGTTTTGTTGTACAAGATGATGGTGAAGTCTATCTTGTGTACAGTACGTCTGCAAATACAGTCACATCACGGTTCACCTTGGCTCCTAGTGGGCGGATCCAACTACTGATATGGGTGCAAACAGCATGGATAGTTCTATGGCAGGTACCTTTAGATACATGTGATTTCTATGGTTACTGTGGTCCATTTACAATATGTCAGAAAAATGTGTCCATTCCTGTCTGCAACTGTCTAAACGGTTTCCAGCCAAAATCACACAATGCATGGAATGTAGGAAACTGGACAGGTGGATGTGTGAGGAATAATAAATTGAGCTGTGATAATGGGGACGGCTTTGTGAAATATGAAGGAATTAAGCTACCCGATCATGCAGTTACTATGAGGAATAAAACTATTAATGAATGTGAATTAGAATGCTTCAGGAACTGCTCATGTACAGCTTATGCATATGAGAATGTGACATATGAAGTTACAATCGTTTGTTTGAATTGGTTCACAGAGCTTGTGGATATACAGAGTAGTAATAGCTTTACTGGTCGTGTTCTCTATGTCCGTGTCCATAACATCAAACTAGGTACATCTACTTTTCGTTATCAATGGTAGCGTTTTTTTTTTTTTTTTTTTTTTTTTTTTTTTTTTTTTTTTTTTTTTTTTTTTTTTTTTTCTAAATCACATTATGTTTATTCCATGGTTAACATGCAGTTGATAGTCAAAAACACAAATCAACCCACATAAGGAAAAGCTTTATTGCAGTCGGAGTCACCATTGTTTCTATCGGGTTGCTTATCATCAGCGTCTTCAGCTACTTCTGGAGAAGTGAAAGACTGATAAGGAAAGGTAAACAGATAGAGTAAACAATTCTTGAATCTGTCCAACATTGAAGGTTGGCAATCTTGACCCATTAACTTATCAATGCGCTGATTTAGGTAATGGCGTATCCCTAATGGGTCATTTGGGTCAGAATAACCAATTTAGCTAATACGAAAAATGGGTCATAAGGTTTGGAAAGATGAAAGAGATTGAGTATATCCCAAAGTATAATTATAATCTTTGAAGGCTCGTAGATGAATTTTATTTATAAAAAGTAGATTAATATTGTAATGGCATTAGTATTTTATTGTACTTCAGCACGCTAATTGTTTACCAAAATGAACAAAACAGAGAATTATGTCAATGGGTCAACCCAACCCATCCTGTCTAGTATTGACACGCAATGAAAACCTGGTTGATCCTACATACTTTTGACCCGTTACTCACCCACCCGATAGATCCATTCTTCCACCTCTAATTCTATGTTCAAGATTACTAATCATGGTTTACACAGAAAGAATAAACAGGGAATTGCTAGAATTTGATTCTATAAGCACCATGCCTGGAGATGCAAACAACACAGAGCTTGTGTCATTTAGCTTAAGGAGTGTACTGGCTGCAACAGGTTCTTTTTCTGTTAAAAACAAGCTGGGGGAAGGTGGTTTTGGTCCGGTTTACAAGGTATACTTTCTACAACATCAAAGGACATAATTAGATTGTAACTGGTTTAATGATCAAGATGCAATGTAGGGCTCATTACCTGGAAACAGAGAAGTGGCAGTAAAAAGACTATCAACAAGATCATCACAAGGACGCGAGGAGTTTATGAATGAGTTGAAGCTTATTGCAAAACTTCAGCACAAAAATCTTGTTATGTTATTGGGTTGTTGTGTAGATGAAGATGAAAAGATCCTAATGTACGAATACATGCCTAATCGAAGCCTAGACAAGTTCCTATTTGGTACATTTTCTGCTTTCCCATCTGTTATTAAGATGCAATTCTTCTGTTTAAGATAACTAAATGTTAGGAGTACTAATTTATCTGCTTTAGATCCATCCGAGAGTATAAATCTTGATTGGAGCAAAAGATTCAAAATAATAGAAGGAATAGCTCAAGGACTCCTTTATCTACACAGATATTCACGGCTCAAAGTTATCCATAGGGACTTAAAAGCAAGTAATGTTCTTTTGGATCAAGAAATGACTCCCAAGATTTCTGACTTTGGATTAGCAAGGATTTTTGGGATGAACCAAATTGAGGACAAGACCAACAGAGTTGTCGGTACCTAGTAAGTTAAAAAGTCATCGTATGCATGTAAAATGCAGCAATTATAGATTATGATGTACATAAGTGAGATCATTAATTTATTAAATGCAGTGGATATATGGCACCTGAATATGCACTGCATGGGAGATTTTCTGAGAGATCAGATGTGTATAGCTACGGGGTCTTACTGCTAGAGATTGTGACTGGTAAAAGGAACACTGGTTCTGATCTCATTGAAGAGTCTCTTACAGTGTCAGAATGGGTATGTGTGTTGTGTTATTTATTAATTATTATATGATAATCATTTGCAAACAATTACAGTTTGAAGGTTTTGGACGATTTTTAGGCATGGGAACTCTGGATGGAAGGCAGAGGTGTAGAGTTAATTGATCCTTCGATGCGGGACAACTGTGATCCTCAACAGGCAGTGAAATGTATTAATGTTGGACTTCTGTGTGTACAAGAGATCACGAATGACAGACCAACAATGTCAGATGTAGTCGTCATGTTGAGCAACGAAACGGCAACTATTCCAATGCCTAAAAAACCTGCATTTACAATTCATAGAAGTACTCAAATGTCAAGTATGTACTCCAATAATGAAGTCACGGTGACCAATGTAGAGCCTAGATAAAGTTATTGAATTCATTATTCGAACTATCTAATTTGATTAATCCGACCTAACCTGGTTTATCAAAATCATCAACTTTTTGGTCATGTGTATATTCTGCAATAATTTACTAGCCCTTTCTTTTTCTTTTTCAACAAAAGTAAAATCATTGAACTCTCAAATATGAATGATTATGTAATCTTAACATATCGATAAGTCCACCAATCCAACTTTTATCATGTAATTCTAAGTAACCCTTGACATAAGAATGAAACTGCAGTGAGATGATCAACACATATAATGCTCCCATTGTACCATTGACAGCACTGAATTGAAATTGGAACATACAAATAATGATGCTGACAAAGGGCTTATTGGTCATTTCTCTTAGTTATATTGATCAAATTTGTTAGAATGATGTTATTTATATTAAATGCATAATTAATAATTTATGTTATTTGAGTATGCAAGTAAGACAAATGGAATACTGGTTTCAACCTAAAGTATCAAAATCTTGTAAAATTTGTTTTCCAGATTTTTATCTGCATTTGTAAACAACCTAATAACAAATGTTATTCAGTTTGGTGAAATTCAGTTTTTACCTATTACTACAAATTAAAATAGACAATGAGTGAAAGAATCAAGTCTTTGACAACTTTGTTCAACTATGTTCAAAGGGTGGCATATGCTGAAAACAAAAGTTAATTGGAAATATAATTAAGAGATACACTAATAGTTTACACAGATAAAAACTCTACCACAAGTTAAAGCTTCACCAACATTGTTTTATACACATGCACCAATTAACTTGACTCTAATTAAACCGACCATGTTTCAAGATTCCTAATCCTGTGCTTATTCACATTACCTTTATAGGGTGAATCATTCTTCTTAGGCTCCTAGTGTCCACAAAGTGCCAGCTTCCACCAATGATTTTGGATATGAAATTAGCCACCATTGCCCCACATGCTGCCTCTTATTTCCTTCTATAAATTCACTATTCTGTACAAACACAACATGTCTTCACATACATAAAATAAAATTTGAAAATATGAAACAAGCAACAATGTACGACAATTTTTATATTATTTTTAAAAGTGAAATTGTGAAACAAGGAATACTATACACAAGATAAAAATTGAGACTTTGAATTTTAATTAAGTTACGTTGTATGCGTAGACTTTGTTAGTGGACTATTACTTAGAGACTCCTAACCGTAATTACATGGTATCACAGCCTTCGATCAAACCCTAATGTTAAGTCTTGGATCTTCTTGACTTGTAATGATGTTCTCGTTAAGGCTAACCCTAAAATTGCCCTTGATGTTTGGTCTTTTCTAACAAAAAAATTATAGACAATAAAAGAACCAAAACCATTGCCTTTACGAGGTGAAAACATGTATTGGACATAGGAGACATGACGGTAGACGTCTATTGTGCAAAGATTTAATCCATCGCTTCCTTGCTTTCCTACCTTGGCTCTCCCATGCATGATGTCGACCTCGTCACTTATGCCATCAATGGTTTAAGTGACCGGTTTGCTCACGTCACTAGCATAACTGCACACCGGGACCTGTTTCCCGACCTTGACACCATAAGGCCCATGCATGGTTACGACCAAGGACCTTTTTTAAACCACAAAACAAACCCTTCAGGTTCCATATTCACACCATCGGCACTTCAAGTTTTGCTAACCGAGAGTTCTTCATCTCAAAACCAAAACGTGGACAGTCTTCAACTAATGTGTGTCGTCATTTTGGTCGTACTGGTACGTGTAAATGGGGTGCTGATTTATTCATGATACAAATGGTCGTAACAATATGGTTTCTACTCATAACAGCCTATGGTCTTTATCTAATACTACTAGACAACACAATGGTCAACTTAATAATACTAACTCCTTGTCTGGTATGGGTAATCACAACTGGTCCCCATCAACGTCTGCTGGCCCAATATGAGTTGGCAGACAACATTCAACAGGTCAGGGCGCATTGCAAGTCCAGCAACATATCTACGTACACTAACAACAAGTCCAATAACAACATAATTCCACCTCCAGGATTCGGTCCAAGTTCCCCCATATAGGCCCATGTAACTAGTACTGTCCAAGCCCAAACTAATGGTGTTTGAACTTTGAATGATGCGAACTTTGAATGATGCGAGTTACTCCTTTGGTTTTAGGATTTCTACAGTTGAAATATCCGAGTCAGAGTAGCAGTTTTAGATTAGTTGTGGTCGAAAATATTATGCATTCTCATTGTATATCTTAGCACTTTGCTAGTTTATATTTATTAGTATGGTTGTCTATATGGAGTATAAGATTTAGGTAACTACTGTTAAAATCACTTAAATGTATATTGGCTAATCCCTTTGACTATGATGACATATTTTACGGGGATATCGTGAGCCCAAAGCTGAGACTTGAATGCAAAATGGACAATATCATTACGCTCTTGGAGATGTTACATAATGATATCAAAGACACCCGTGAGGCAGACATATCTAGGACAATGATTTCTAGCAGATGATGTACGTTTGTAACACCTCATTGTAATCCTGCATAGGCGATGAACAGGAGAGTCGATCTTGATAGATTTTAAGTAAGGATTCAAAGTTAGCCCACGGTTCTTGGGGAATATTGTGAGAGCGAGGTTTCAAGTAGCGACTTGCAAGTAAAAGAGGACATAGTGAGCCAGTTGGTTGGATGTAATAACTGTAATTTGGTTGGGTTTATTAGCCGGTTTAATAGATTTGGGTCGTCAATTAGGGTTTATTCGTATGTTTGATCTTTCCTATGTAGTATATAAATATTGATGAATAATACGAGATAATCTATAGGGAATTATGTAATCTAATATGGTATCATGAGCGGGTCATATCCTAGACCTAATTGGCCACCATGAGCAGCCGCTTCTGCACCTCCTCGTCCTGAATTCCCAAACAGATCTTGCCACATATCTTTGTTCTTCTTCTCCATCTATGTCTCTTACATATTTCTTTTCAATTTTATTTTGCTTAATTAGCAACCATTGTTAACTATTAAATATGGTACAAGTTTTATTTCCAAAGTTTTTTTTTTTTTTGCTTTTCTTATCAATCAGTCAACTCTTAAGTGTTTTTTGTTGTTCTGTTGCTCACCTTATCCTTAACCCCACCAAAACCTTTGCACACTTGCTTGCTTGCTCGCTTCCATAACTCATGATCAATGGGGTTACTTCATTCAATAAGCCAAATGACGTTACTTCTTCAAGAATCAATATGAAACTTTTTGATGTCCTAATGCACGTCATTGGTGAACATACAAGTTCTTCTACAAGTACGGCATTCTTTGTTTGGCCCGTTTCTAGATAGTTTGAGTATTTTGATGTCCTAAAGCACATCATCGGTGATATATCTATTGTTAGTAAACGACAATCTTTACTGCTGCTACTGTTTGAAGATTTGCTTTCGCTTGCTGGGAATGTCTTCCTCAACAAAAATAATTATAGCTTTAACGTTTTAAGTATCTCCAGTACAAGCTTTCACGATTTCGTCGCTCGGATTGCGGGGGAGTATTAGCTGGTATAATAGATTTGGGTCTTCTATTAGGATTTATTGGTAGGTTTGATCTATCCTATGTAGTCTAAATATTGATGAATAATATGAGATAACCTACGGGGAATTATGTAGTCTAACATGGTTGCTTTGGTTAGTATTTAGTGTGACCATAGTTGTTAGATCTTAGGATCTTACGATTTTACGATTCTACAAAGCAAAAACGTTCCGGATCCTACGTAGGATCTTACAAGCTTAATATCTTATGGGATCCTGGTCTTGACTATAAGATCTTAAGATCTTATCCGATCCGATCTTCTCGAACCACAAACTAAAAGGTAAAAAGTTATAGAATATGTTTTTATGTAATTTAAAAAACAATATGTGATTCTTCTTAAACAGTCTATATCTTCATAATTTAAAACAATATTTTCATGAAACATTCATATAATTTTGTGTTTATGATATATAATAATTTACATATTTTCATAACATTACAAAAAAATTACAAAATAACATTATAATATGATCTTAGGATCCCGTCCGATCTTATAATCGCGATTTTACAAAAACAAAAACAAAAACAATCGTAGATAAGATTATGACATTAAAAACAGTGTTAGTGACAGTTCTCTCTCATATTTTAGGATCCAAAGCTCATGTAGTTTCATTGTATTTGGTTGGTTTGAACCAAGCCTTTAGTCAACCCAAGAAAAGATAAAACAAACTTTGATCCTACCTACAAGATATAAACATACATGACTTCACAATTTTTATATGTATGTGTCTGCTTATACGTGACCAAAATAAGACTAAGGAACAAGCTAATCCGTAAGATGTTTGAAAAATGGAAACAATATCGGGACTTGTGAATCTTAGCATAATAAAAAATAAACTCCAGATGGCAAGTAGGCAAAAGTGGTTCTTCTAGGAAAGAGTTGGGCTTTTTAATTGTCGCAAAAAATTGGAGCATCTCCACCGTTTCGTCGAACCCCACCCATATAGGCATATACCTCTACAATTTCTCTTTGCACATCCTAACAATTCAAACATTCACTTTGTTACCTTAAACTTCAATGAATATCGAATTTGTTCACATTAAACTTCCTTTAACCGGGTTCGATTTTATGATTAGTTCTAAGACCAATGATTGCATATTTGTTCAAATCACTTGATTTTATGATCTTATCATATCAAGGAAATAGAGATTACTATACTAGTCCTCCTCTATGATAGCTCTACATCAATTCAAAAAGAGTTTACAAGATTGAACAGCGTGAGTATAAAACTATATACAAGTCTCCAACAATCTCATCAAAGGCACAAATCGCTCTATGTTAATGTAAAGATTTGATGCTGTAAATAACCTGGTCAACTCTTTATAACACTCAAAAAACTGCACTTTACTGTAATGAAATCCAAAATTTAGCATACTTTACTGATCATTATGCCATATGTTGCTTTTGTAACCAGAGTTGAGGGTTTAAAATGTCATTACTCATACTTTACTGACCATTATGCAATATATAAACAAATTGGAATAAAAATGACTTTTCCCTGTATATAAACCACCTTCAATCTACAAGACTTTCAAACCCCAAGACCATATCCATCATTCTTGGCATACCCATACATCAACCACAAGTCCACAACATTAACTTATCAGAAACCATTTCATAAAAGATGGGTTCAGAAGCAAGAGAAAGTTTTTGTGACATGCTACCAAAAATGGCAGAAAAGCTAGGAGGTGAAGGTCTAATAAACGAGCTATGCAATGGGTTCAATTTGTTAATGGATAAAGATAAGGGTGTCATCACATTTGAAAGCTTGAAGTGCAATTCTTCATTACTTGGGTTGCAAGAGTTACGAGATGACGAGTTAATGAGCATGTTAAAAGAAGGTGACTATGATGGTGATGGTGCTCTTAATCAAATGGAGTTTTGTGTGTTGATGTTTAGGTTAAGTCCTGAGTTGATGATGGAGTCTGAGGCTTTACTTGATCATGCTTTGCAAAGTGAATTTGGGTCAAATGTAGGTTTCTTTGATTCGAAATGATATAAGTTTGTGTTATTATGATAATTGTCATGTCACAATTCACAAATGGTATAAATAAGAAATTAAAGTTGAAATATCTTGTCTTGCTTTGAATGGCTGTTATGGTGCATATGCTCATAGACTCATAGTTGATAAGCGCTGTTAAAACATCTTGTATATATGGTACACATACACATCACACGTATCCCTATCAACCAAAACAAAAAGAGAAAAAACAAAAACAAAAAAGTTTGTCCAAACAAACAAAACATTACAAAATGAAAAACCATGTCGATTATTCGTTTACACATTATTAACTCTAGAAAAGCATCAATATATTACCAAACAAACAAAACATTACAAAAGAAAGGCATCCAACCAAGTCGATTAAAGGAGACGGGACCCAAATGAAAAACCATGTCGACGTGACAATATATAGGACACCAACTCAAAGGAAATAACAAGTTCTAAGTTCTGGTCCCACACTTGTACCATCCAACA
The DNA here is from genome assembly GCA_030686995.1 of Artemisia argyi. Lineage (NCBI taxonomy): Eukaryota > Viridiplantae > Streptophyta > Magnoliopsida > Asterales > Asteraceae > Artemisia > Artemisia argyi. The sequence goes on along the minus strand of CM060697.1, from coordinate 157,862,253 downwards.
AAATAGTATGACCCACTAGAAAATGCCAGAACAAGCATAAAATTTAAAGGAAATTTCATCACCAAATTTCATATATACCCAAGCATCCATTAAAACCATTGTATATTTTGCATTCAATTCTTACACTTTTGGTATATATGAAATTAATCACGAAAGTATGGCGATATATGAAATTGATCCAAAAACTTACGGGTGACAATCGAGTCGTATTCAGGTTGACATACTTGGGTTCACGGGTCAACGAGTTGTTATAATTTCTACCCAAACACAGCCCATTTATTAATCGTGCCAAAAAAATCAACCCTAAATTAGACCTGCATAACACATATAACCCGTTTATAACTCGTTTAATCTATTTAAGTAAACAATTCAATTAGTGAAGAAGGTCGGTGGTTTGTCGATTCAACTAGTTCTAATCTACAAATGATATATTGATTTAATAAATGATAAAAATAACATTTACATTGTGTTCTTGAGTTTTATTATTAAAGAAAAGTGAAGCAATGTAAAGTAAACACTTTATCTCAAAAATTGAGAAGAAATATTTTACTTTAATAATCAGTAAAATCACACTACTTTTCATTCCATTTCATCTTTTCTTCCTTAAGTGTTACTCGAGAACACAACTTCTTATATTTCTTTTTCATTTTCTTTCTTTTTATTTCTAAACTTTAACTCGAGAACACAATGTTAAATACCTATACAATAATATTCAAGCTATAATCGTAATTCAATGTCATATTAAGTATATAGAAAAATATATTTAAATTCAAATTCCAAATTATCCAAGTTATATATTTCAATTTCTAAAGGCTTACATACTTAAATGGGTTTACGTGTTAACCTATTTAATATCTGAGGATACTAAACACGACTTGTTTATTGAAAAGGTTAGACGGGTTGACCTATTTCAGTTTTATCTATATAAAGGCAATTACTATATAGCATTAGAAATTAAAATCAGAACTCAGAACTTAGACCATTTGCTAATTTTGTTCTTACATCTTTAGTTTCTGTCAAGGAAAAAAAATCTTTAATTAGCTGCCATGAAGTATATTGAAGTCAAGGTGTAAATTTAGATGTTGAATTTAATCATTTAATTATAAATTCATATGTTGAATTTGAGGTAGAGTGCCAGCCTGATGATGCCTCCTAAGTTGCTTGATGTATGTTCTTGTTTGTGATTATGTAGCTACAAATGTAGTTCAGATTAGGCAGCGTAAAGAGGAAATGTACTCAAGGTGGGATGTATCCTTAAGTGTCTTCTTTCATTTGAGTGATGCCATTTTGTGGAAATATAGCTCTATGACTGCAAGCCTTAATGGAACAGGAATTTTACACTTGCTTGGTGAAGCCTTGATACAAGAGCCTCTGTGGTTCATGGGTGGACACATGTAGGGTGTTCGTATGAAAAGGAAATGTAGCCATAATTGGTTTCTCCATGGTTGCCTAGTACTAGTTCATCAATTGCTAGACTAGAAGAATAGGTGAATGTATGAGAGTTTTAATCTGAATGTTCTTGTATTAGCTACTATTTGAACTGTATAAGGTCTGTGCATCCAATTTAACATAGTTTACTACTGTATTCATGTTTTTATTATGGCAATAATATATATTTACCTTTTGCAAAATAATAATAATAATAATAATAATAATAATAATAATAATAATAATAATAATAATAATAAAACCATATTGAAGTCCCCAAAACAAACCAAAATCTCTGGCAAACTTTGACTATGCTAAAACTATATACTTATATAGGGGGCACACGAACTCTTCTATCATTATATGATGATATTATTTAAATTTAGAACATAGATTTCTAACTTTTAGAAATATGTTTCAAAATGCTAAACAAAGGTCTATAAAGTACAATTATTTAGTAAACTAAATTCAAGTCTCAGCTTAAACAATGTGTGTAAGTTTTTTGTTTAGGAAAAACTAATTATGATAAAAGGTAAATATTGTGGTACACATATCGGAAACATATACTAAAAGCATGAGCAAAGCATCAAGTCATAATAGACTTGATGCATTTAATACAATTAAATAATAGGTGTCAAAAACTTTTGTAAAAACTTACCACTCTAACACAAAAAGCTTTTGCAATAACTTTCGTAATATCTGGTGTAAAATAAAAGTTTAACAAATCCATAAGCTTTTGAGAGTGGCTTCAAATGCTTTGGAGTTCTACAAGTGATTTTGCTAAAAAAAAAAGAAAAAAAAGAAAAAAAAGAGAAAAAAAAAAAAAAAAAAAAAAAAAAAAAAAAAAAATCTTCTTCAAAGTAATTGATACAATAGAACAAGTCATTTGAATAACTTATTGAAATATTAAGAAAGTATTTATTCACGTTAGCGTTGTGAGTGCCAGGCCCGACCCTGGGCATGGGCAGGCTGGGCGACGGCCCAGGGCATCATACAAATAGGGGGCATCATGCTATAACATGACTTGAGCTTTCAAAGTGTAAAATAGTGTGTTTAGGACGGAAAATATAATATTGGCTTAGTTACATAAACTAAATTTTGAAAAGCTGCTTTATGAAAGAAAAGAAAACAAGCCAATGTGTGTTTTAAGGCTAGTGACAATGCACTGGAAAAAATCGTTCGCTCACTTCGTTCGACCGATCTCCAAATCGGTTGTCACCACTGTGACAATATCGGTTGCCGGAGGAAAACTCACAAATCGTTCGCATATTCAACCGATGTGAAACAAAGAAACATTTGGATTTTGTTGCGTTTGAATATTTAAAAACCAGAAAAGAGAGGTGATGATGCAATATGTGTTGTCACCGTAATGAGAGGTGAATATAGGTTGAGGAGAGAGAATACTGATGTGGCAGCCGGAAAGATGATGTAATATAGGTTGCCACTGTCACTAGCTAATGAGAGAGTTTCATGAATTGCAGTAGTTTTGTTGGGGAAGACAAACATATGGGCATATGGCTGTAAAATTATCGCTCGTTGGGTCGGTCCTCAAGTTATTTTTTGTTTCTTTTCAATATGAAATTATTATTATTTAAGCTTACAACTCAACCCTTTTATTTTGAATTTTGTCTATTACATTCCACATAATATATATCTCGAACTCTTTTGTGGCCTTGCAGGATAGACCAAATTTAACACCATATTTCGTGAAAAAACCCATATTTCTTTCATAATATACTAATTTTAATATTCCTCATATTTTGATTTTGATAAAAATAAACACTTCATGTAAGTATAATTTATGAAGTAGTACTTTGTATACCTAGCTATTACATTTATTTTTATTCATCTATTTTTTTGCCTGAAAAAAAAAAAACACTGTAGAAGATTTATACTAAGTTGAATTAGAAATAAAATGATACTCTCATTCTAGGAATTAAACGAAAAAAGGGCACACTTCGATCATCTCGCCTAGGGCATCATAAAACTCAAGACCGGCCCTTGTGAGTGCACTAACACTCTGTCCCCGAGTTTATTTTTTGGAGTGAAAGGGAAAGGTTTTGGATGGTAATAAAAAAACTTTGTGTTCCAGAGATTTTTTAAGAGGGGAAAGGAAAGTAAAGGGTAGTAAATTACATTAAAATTACTCTCCTAATTTACTTCCCAAATTGGGATGAAATGGAGTGAAGTTGATTTTAAAGTTTTTTTTTTTTTTTTTTTTTGTTACCTCCTTCTCTTTTCTTTTCAACTCGGAAACACAAGATAAAAAAAATATTTTTTATTACTCTCCTTTTTACTTCACTCGTTTTTCTCTCTCCATCTCTCTTTCTTCTGTTTTATACTCGGGAACAGAGCGTAAGATAAAATAGTAGCCCCAAACTAAAACTTCCAACTTGCTTGCATACATATGTTCACAATGACAATCTTCAAAGAAATCATGAAAAAGGGTTCAAGTAATGACAACACTAATACACACAATGTTAACAGTCGATCAGAATTTAATCCATGACAATAATTAATCACATCAAAACTAGTTATTAGAGACTGATTTTGCACCAACAACTAATGCTAAAGAGTTTATTGCATGATCATTGCGTATAGTTAAATAGTTTTCAACACGAAGCAAACTCTAAGAAGATGTCATCATGATCCAATTTGATTAATGTGCTGTAATACCATTTTAATAATGAAACGCTAGTTTAGCATCAACCGAAGCTCGAGAAAGTCGCGTAATCCGCGATATAAGTTTCTCATGTCGATTGTAGCTTTTCGATTTGTTGTTTCTAAGGTAGAGAATAATATCTTGCAAGAACATCCCATGCTTGAGCAAAAACTTAACTAGGTGAATGTCATTCTCGTCGATTCCATGAATTTTTACAACCTTTAGATTACGAAGAAGGGGTTTCAGATCTTTAATTTGAGATTCCCATTGATGTTCTTCCCAAGAACTCCTTAAATCTCTCAAGATGGTATGCTACGAAAAAGAGAAAACCATCAATTAATTATTCACGTGTAAACTTGATATGGATATATTTGTAGTTGAGTTTGTAGTACTTACTCCTGTTAGAGGGTTGTAAGCGTTGATAGTTAGTGTGTGGATCATAGGACAGACCTTGAGAACACTTGCCAAACATGTATCACTGTTAGTGTGTAATTCCAATGATTTGAGCTTCTTGAATGATTGGAAAAGGGTATTCGCGAGAGGATTGTTCATCGACATACCCTGTTAAAAAAAAAAAAAAAAAAAAAAAAAAAAAAAAAAAAAAAAAAAAAGCTTATGACAAAAGAGAGAGGGAAATATAGATGTAATTAATTATACAGTTATCAATGGCAAAAATAACAAGCCTTTTTGCTAATCACTCCAACTAACATGTTGTGCAAGTATTTGTATGTGGTTAATTAATAAATACACTAGAACAACAATACAACGAAAATTAAAAATGAATATATAAAATACCTCAACCAACGGGCTTTTTAGCGTAAGAGACTCAGCATGAGATAGTCCAGAAAGAAAGTCAGATAAGCATTGGAGCTTATTGGAATCACGATGCACGTAAACTACAGTTGCAAAAGTAAAGCTTAACTTAACCTCATGCATGCAAACTAGATTTTGCATACAAGTCTTCCTAGGAACCGAATTATACGTCCAAACAAAGGTGTGCAATCTCACGGAATCAACTTGAAGCCAAGTCTTTATATCGTTATAGTACTGAAAGCAATTAAAAACCCTCAATGTCTCCAATTTTGGAGACAAAACTTCCAATCCTTGTAACAAACTACAATTTTCTATGACTAGTTCTTTTAATAATCGACAACCAACTCGAAGATGTTTCAAATCTAAACAAGAATCAAAGCACAGTTTTCTAAGCTGCGGAAACGAGCTATCTGTGAACATATCAAGTAAAGAGGGCTGTTTATCTTGTTTAACTTGAAATAACGACAACTCTCGAAGTGTTTGAAACCCTGATCTCATTATCTTGGATGGAGGTAACCTAAAGCCAGGAGTAGATTTCACCTTCAAAATCCTTAAAGAATCATGAGTAATCAAGCTTCTAGGAAAGTTAAATATGTCCTCAGTTGCAACACTAATGTCGAGTTCTTGCACTCCTAGCCTAACCGCATTACGTGCTAATGCATGGAGCCCAGAAAAGCTCATAAAAGCACCGAAACGAAGGATCCTAACATCCGAATTCAAAAACTTGTGACGAAGAAATAAAATGTTAGTGATCACACTGGCAATGTTACTTAAGGTAACATATTCTGTTAATTTAATTCCATATGGGATAAGGCTTGTAAAATCGAGATCGGGGAATGTGTACCAAAGAGACCTCCATCGTTTCGACAAGATGCTTGTTTTCACGATATATTTGATAGAAAGAAGGGTTAAAATGTGATGAAGAACATCATTAGGAAGATCGGTTATCCGATCTTTGTGACATGTGTAGTTTTCATGATTTGCGTTACGAAGCTTTCGTCTCTTTGCAGATCTTGTTTCCATTGAATTGTTTGTTTCGATCTTGATTGGTGTTGTGCGTGCAATGATATATGTTTGATTTAAATGTACGTTTTTGGTTGTTATGTGGTGTATGAAAGAATAATAAATTAGGGTTTGAAAAATTCAACAACTGAACTTGAACGACGTAATACGAGAGGACCGCTAGAGTTGTTTCGAATTCGAACTATAATACAGATGTACATTATCTTCAATAAAACTTAATAAATACTTTTCCTATTGAAAATATATCACTTTTTATAGCCGAGATATATGTTATACGTTTATATATTTTTTTATAAATAATTTAAAATTGATACGATCAATGCATATATTAAGAGTGATTTATTGCTATCACTACAAGAAAAAAGGGCAACATGAACTCATAATTTTATTTTATTTTATTTTATTATTATTACTAGTTATAATACCTGCGTACGTGCGGTTTTTTAAATTTTTTGAATCATATATTTTTATTTAATAAAAAACAAATAATTTAATTTTTGTTTTTTTTATTTATGATGTTTAATTAAAGTTTTTTGTTATTAAAGATGATTATTTAAAAATTTTAATCCTATTATTAATAATTAAATCTTATCTATATTTTTTGTATTTATCTTCTACTTTTGTTACGGATAAATATAAAATATTACCTAATAAGAAAATAATCTTTTTTTTAAATAAAATTATTACTAAATAAAGTATGAATGCATTTTTTTTAAATGAAAAATTCCCAATAAGGGTTTTATTTTATTATATAAAAGATTATTATTATTATTGTATATACTTTTCTTTAATGGAAATTATGATAACTTCAAAACATGTTAATATAATTAAAAAAAAAAAAAAAAAAAAAAAAAAAAAAAAAAAAAAACCCTTTTATAAATATCCTTTCAAATATGAACTATGTAATACTGGTAAATTATGATAATAATCTTTCAAATGTTTAGCTAATCCATTATTCCCTATAAAGTTTTTTATTTATTTACTTATTTATTTTAAGAAAGGCAATAATTTTATTTAAACAACCTAGCAAGAAGCTAGAAAGTACATCGGTGAAACACTTACCAACACGACCATATCAATACAACGACCCTAAAATAAACATCGTGAATAACCAAACAATCAAAAGAATAAAACTCCACCATCTCAATCCGAAAACGCTAACCACTCAAGGGCAATCACCTTATAAGAAGTATGGAGACAAATGGAAACCACAACACGATCACGACCACAACTTTGACCCTTGTACAAAACTCACCGAAATCTCTAACAAACCAATTTGAACCACACTATCGAGCGAGGTGGTGGCATGGCGAGATGCAAAAAGAGTTGATAGAGAAATACCCTCAATTGTTCGAGAACCACAAGTTCAAATAATAGCCCTTGATCATTGCTAAATGACCTTATCCGTACAACGAACCATAAACATGACCTCACCCGTATACAACACACCCGAACATCAATCCCACTGCCCGAGCCATCACCATCACCACGAGCTCACAACCACCACGAGCTCAACGACCTCACAACCACCACGACCTCACCATCACCAACACGACCTCACAACCCCAACGACCTCAAACCACCATGATCTCACAACCACCACGACCTCACAACCCCCACGACCTCACCATTACCACAACCTCTACGACCTCACCATCACCCCCTCACATCTACCACGACCTCAGCATTAACACGACCTCACAACCAACAGGACCTCACAATGCCCACGACCTCACAACCCCCACGACCTCACAACCCCAACGACCTCAACCACCACGGCCTCACAACCACCACGATCTCACAACCATGACGACCTCACACCCCCCCCCCCCGACCTCACCATCACCACCTCACGACCAACACGACCTCACCATTACCACAACATCACAACCTCACACCCCCATGACTTCACCACCACCACCTCACAACCGCCACGACCTCACCATTACCACAACCTTTACGACGTCACCATTACCCCCTCACATCCACCACGACCTCACCATTACCACAACCTCACAACCCACACGACCTCACCATCACCACTACCTCACATCCAACACGACCTCACAACCACCAAGATCCCACCAACACCACGACCTCACCATCACCACGACCTCGCCATCTTCAACCTCACGATCTGAACCACACAGCCACTTCTACCCTAAAACAACCAAACTGATCCACCGATCATACCAAACCAAAAACAACCCATAAACACAAGGATCCTAGAGAAAATGATACGAAAAATCGCCAAAAAGAACAATCTATAAAACTTTATTAATCGAAAACTGAAAATGAAATGGTAAAGTATCTACAAAGAAGAAGGATTGAAGAAGGTCTCTCCGGACCGCCGGCCTAAGCCGACGGCCGGAGAGACAATGATGGCGGTGGTGGGTTTAGGGTTAGGGTTGGATTGGTTTTTTTAGAGAGAGGGTGGAGGATTTTTTTAGAGAAAGGTAGTTAATTGAATTACCTTCATTCCTATAAAGCTTTTATTTATCAACATCGTAACTTTCTAAATACTATTGTTTTAGAAATTTAACAATGAACTTTTTCTCTTTTTTCATTTCTTCCCTCTTAATAAAAATTGCAACAGCGGTTACAAAAACCAGCTTAAACTTTAAGTTTTTACAGGTTTTCATATAACAAATTTCATTTATTCGTTATTTACTATTTATAAAAATTTACGAATTGTATTTGAATTATATACATTGTAGACTCATTACAATAATTGGGATTAATTTATGGAAGAGTTTTTATATACGTTATACTCTTAGAGTGTAAACTATTTAATTAAAAAAAATTGCTGGTATAATTTGAGTTTTTACAATTACAATATAATTTGCATCATATAATTTAGCTATAAAAAAACACATGAATATCAAATTATATAGATAATGCGTTTGGCAAAGACAGTATAGTAATTAAGTGATTATATTATAAAAGTTTTATCAAATAATATAACGAGGGTCATATTTACTATTAATACATTGAGTGAGGGAGAGTATAACTTATGTCAATAAGATATATTCAAAATCATAATTTTTATACTTTTTGAAAAGATCTCTTGGCTAAACAAAAGTTCAACTTTTTTTGTCTTATAAGACTACTACAAAAACATACAGACTTCATAAATTATTCATAGATTAATCGATAACTTTTAACATTTATATTTTGGTTGTAGTAAGCGTGAAAGTGATTGAATAGACAAAAGAACTCCCACAATGAAGCGTGGACCATTTACCCTCGTTATTTTACATTTGGCATATAAGATGCAATCAAGATATATACCATTTACAAGAGTATTTTTGAGGTTGAACCTAAATATAAAATATAAAGCTTAGCCGTATGCTTTCTCCGCTGTATATATCGAAAATCTCTTTAATTTGATGATGAAGTACCTCAAGCCACTCAGCTTATATCTTGACTTGCTAAAGCTGCATACTTCGAAACGATTGCTTGGTCTTAGTGTTGGATTTGACACTTTTTGGAATCATTAATTGTGTTAGTGTGGCAATTTTGAGTTTTGACAACAAAGTTGTTTCACTTTATTGTGTTTTGGACAAGAAGGAAGGCAATAACCGCGGGATAGCATCTAATTTACAAGATTTGGTATCGGGATTTTTGATGTCTGGCTTATTGTATGTTGGATTACCAACGGATCCTTGGTATGCTGCCAAAAGGAGAAAAAAAATTCAATAAGCTTTCTAAGCGTATGTTTGGCAAAACAGGCTGAAGGTGTATGTTGTATGTTGTAAGCTGTAAACTGCAAGCTATTAATATGAGCAATAAGTTACATTTTTTTTCAATAAAAATGTTTAGTAAATTACTTGTTAACTATAATTATAAGATGTAAAATAATATAAATGATATATTTATAATTGTAAACTACTATAAAACATAAAAATGATAAACTTATTATAATAATAATAACTGTATTGCTTTAAGACAACATGTTTATGGTAGTTATTGACAACATGCATTCCATATTAATGTAACAATATCATTTCGGATCCGTTTCATCTAATTAGATGTTCCTTGAAAGACATTTTCACTATTTGTTCCATGGTTTTTGTTAGAGTCATAAAATGTATATCACATATCATAATCCTAATACTATAACACATAGAAACCTTTTGTTATGTTAGAAAATATTGCACAATAGAGATTTAAACTTACCATTGAGACTTGAGAGTTGGAGAAGTCTATTGCCGTTGGAATATTAGCAAATTAAGGTTATTGGAAAGACATCATTATTATATATGGTTGGAAGGTATATAAGTAATTTTACTTTTCAACAGTCGGAGAGTATTTTGAACGCTTCATGAACTAGCTTTTTATTTAAGAGCTATTTGTTTAAAATAAAAGCTTGAATTTGATATATCCAAACAGAGCTACTTATTTTAGAGAAGATTATTTTTGTAAAAGTTCCGAATAAATGTCAACCAAACAGACCCTAAGATGAAAACTTGAATTGGTTTCGTATAGCGAAGAAGAGTACTAAAAATCATGGCCTCGCCAATGTATAACGAATCCATCAAAATATGACCTAAGGTTGGCAAACCAGTATAGAGATAAAAAGTATATATACTACTAGTGGAATGTTATATGACTATATTGTTTCTATGAACAAGTATGTCGAGACTGAGCTAAACAAATGAACATCACCCTTGTGGAATGATGTTGGATATATGCTGAAAATGTAACTTTTATTAGAATATTCACATACTTTAAGCGTTGTTGGCTATGTGAAGTCTATTTACCATGTTTACATTATTTTTTATTTTTATTTCTTAAGTTTAGTAAGCATCATCATTTATTTTTGTTGTTTGTTATTTTTTTACGTGGGTTTCCGACTCGACATTGCTAGCCGACTAATAATAGGGCGACTAACCTTTTTAATAGCTCAGAGTTGGCGTAGATGAGAGAAACTGCAATCATTGGGGAAATGTTGCAAAAAGTTAGTGTTTACTTTTTAAGAAAGTATTCATTTTAAATCATAGAAATAGCCACCTACATGCGGGATAACACACAAAGAAGTTTGGAACATAAGATATATACACCCTCTGTCCCAAAAAAATTATAGTACCCGTTTGACTTTTAAACTCTTACTTATTCAAGTTTAATCTTAAATATTTTTGTTTGTGTTATATAACACTTGATGGAATTTATATCAATGAAAATACATTCAAAACCAAAGCCATTCATATATTTTGCATTAAATATTATATAACACAATAAAAAATACTTAAGGTCAACGTTGAATAAGAAAGACTAAAAAAGTCAAACGAGGACTATTATTTTGGGACAGATGGAGTATTCGCTTTACTAGATAAAAAGGGTTTTGTGGATTACTATGGTATGATAGGTAAACATTCTACAGTTAAGTGTGTTCATAAAAAAAGTAATACCGGTTTAGGTAATTTGCCAAAAAGTTTTCACATAAGATTCATAAAAGCAAAGTCGTTAGCCAACAAACAAAGCAGTCAATGATGTGTTTTTGTATCACAAAGACAACCATCCACACATCAATTGACCTACAAGGGAGATGTTTGAGATATAAGTAATAAATATTATGGCCTTTTATAGGGACAACGCATTTTGTGGACAACTGTGGACCAATCCTATCAGAAATCTGCAAGTAAACGTGCTCATTTGAAAATAATACCGGTTAATCTGCTAAGAAGTTGTTGATATAAATAATGCGTAAAAACATTATTAATATTTTTCGATATCCTTATGTTTTGACGATCACAAAATATAAAATCATTAAACGTAAAATCATTACGTAAATAAGTATTTAGTGACAAAATATCATTATATCCAACTAATTCACTTAAGGTATGAATAAACAAGTGTGTAATACATTTTATGATCAAAGGAAGGTTTATTTACTAATTACAAATTATATAAAATGGTAAAAACATTTTATATATTTAAGAAAAACACTTTTGGTAATTAAAGGAAAATGTTTATTTCATAATAGATAAATGAATTCAAATTTTTAGCCAAATTCAGTTAAATTTTCACCAAATAAACTTTCCCCAGAAAAGACAAAGAAATCATGCCGTTACAGTGGGCGGCCCCCTTAATTATAAGGGGCGGTGTAGCACCCCAACCCCAGAAGGGTTAAGTGCAACATTATGGAGTCAATTCAAAACACAAGTGAACGGAGATACAATACTAATTCAAAACTTACAAGATAACAAAAGAAAACTACTCAAAATACAAGGTACAAAAGGGAAACAATAATCTTAGTCCATCATAGATGCTTCTAATCATCTCTAAGTCCAGCAAGTATCTAACAGGGTGAAGTCTTTTAAGCCCAAAAGCAAAACCTCCGTCCATAACTCAGCTTCCTACTAAACCTGCCGCAGGAAAAGAAATGCGGCTGAGCTTACAAAGCTCAGTGAACAGATATCGAACGAATAACAATACAATACAAAAGAGATATGATAAGCAAAGGAATACAAAGATAGTTTGCATATGGTGTCAATGGATAATCAAAGGTTGTCAAAGGTTAAGTATAAAGGTTAAGAGTATGATGTAAGATGTAATGTATGCGGAATTCAGTATTTTCCCCAGGCCCAATCAATCAATCAATACAATACAATAGTAGCCCAATATGGAGTAGCTAGCTCCCAATATGTGAGGGGTTGCAATGCACGCACACCCAGTCATCAATCAATGTAGCAAATATCAATGTAGTCAATACAATAGTCACAATCAATCAATCAATCAATCAATCAAATCTAGGATGCATCCATACGCCCCTGCAGGCCAATAATAATCATAACAGTAGTCGATAACAATAATCAGGGACGGTGTGGTACATCTCTCCAACCACACTAGAGTACATAACACTGGTGCATCAATGCTATGGTTGTGGCTATTCCACAACAAGTAATACCTGGGTAAATACTGAAGGGTCATGTAGTCAAGGTTCAATATCAAAGTATAAGTGACAAGTCAAAATCAAAGGTTCAATGTCAAAGGTTCAATATCAAAGGTTCAGTATCAAAGGTTCAGTATCAAAGGTCAATGTCAAAGGGTCAATCAAAGATGTAATATCAACGGGTCAAAATGGAGAGGTCAAAGCCAAAGTTCCCAATCCACAAGGTTCACTATTCCAAGTTCCAAAGTACCATAGTCCATAAATCAAAAGGTCATAATGAGAGTTTAAAATAAAGTTCAATTTAGCAGGTTCCCATCACTTGTTTAAAAAGGTTCGTAGTACAATCCCATTTAAAAGGTTTACAACAAAGGTTCATTTAGCAATTACTTTCCAAAAGATGATATTTGTAAAAGTGATCTTTAATAAAGGTTTCCATAAAATCCTTCTTTAAAAATGCTCTTTATGAATTTATATAATTCTATAGATAAGTAGTTTTAAATCATATTAAAAGTGCCGTTATAAAATAGTTTATCCTTTAAATGTTTCCATGTCAAAATTTAAGAAAAGGAATTTCACCTCCCTTTATATTATCACAAAAGAACACTCAAAGTCTCACAAGGGTTTCACCTCTCATTACAATATCCCAAAGAAAATCCAAGGTCTCACAAAGGTTCAAAGGTTAAGGTCACAAAAGGTCATCGAACGGATCATAAGAGTTCAAACGAATAACAATAGGACCACAAATACCGGTGAAACACATCAATCATAGAGCCAAGTGCGAAGGATCATAACCAAGGCCAAACGGAAGTCATAACACGATAATCAAGTCAAAGACAAAGTCAAGAGAGAGAAAGTGTGCACTCTTACTAAAAGAGTACGAAATATCTGTACCTTTGCCGAGTCAAAACAAACCGAAATCAATGAAAGGAGAACGGTCATCCCCGCTTCACCAAACCTAAAAGCATGTGAAAACGGATCACGAAGAGTTCAAAATCACTTAAGTTTCCTCTTTTAGTAAGTCCCCGGAATTGTAATTTAATACTTTAAGGTTATGATAGACAATCATTAATATTTAAAGTTAAAATGACCGATATAATAGTTTGGATCTAAAATGTCAATATTATAAGTTTAGGGTCTAAAATGTAAATTATCAAAATTAAATATTAAAAGTCACATAAAATTATTTTAAGGTTTATTTAATAAATTAATATTAGGATAATAATTTTGTACCCATCATTATAATTTTATATAATTTATTAACGTACCCACGACCTTAATATTTATGCCGCGACGATCCAAGATTTTTATAAAATCATGTAAGACTTGTCTATAACCCGACATCGGTTCACTTCATCCATATACACACGACACCTTTATATTTTGAAAGTAAAACAAATTCGTGATACCCACTTTGATTTAAATACAATCCGAGACAACACCTTCATTTTTTATTAAGGATAAGCAACATAAAACAAGTTCCAACCAATTACTTCATATCAGATATATATATTATACGCATACAATTTAACAAGTCAAGACCTCTACTGAAATCATATTTAAACACTATTGTTAACGTAAACAACCATGCGCATATTAGTGTCTTAAAATATCATCATTCTTTAAGTTTTATATCAGGTTATTAGTGTATAACAATACATTATATTAGTGCCTTAAAATATCCGATCATAAGTGATATATCAAACGTATTCGAAGTCCCAAAACAGAAGTAAGGGTCGACACATTTATTTCATAGATTCATGCTTACGTGACGTTTATATAAGTATGGTATTCTGGTTTGATCACTAAACACACCCACGAGTACTCCTTATGCGAACCAATCATCAATGAAAAGGAGAAACACCAACTCGGTAAATATGTACGTTTTGTTCACTCGTTATTATGTGTCGACTTTATGATTTTATGAGAACTCGTAAATGATTTTAAACATGCAGCCGTATTGAAAAACATATCACGATGATCGAACAGAAATGAATAAAAGGAATCGAACAAGGTTTTGATACTATACCCTCGCAGCGTGTTTATAAGTATATATTTTTTTTCAGGTTACCATGCTTTATACGATTAACAAGAGATCAAAACGAAATGAAAACGAAACACGGATTGATACGTTACCATGGTGATCGGATGGACAGAAAATGAGGCCTCACAAAACCAAAACCCACGACATGATTCAAAACAAATCACACCCTTGTCGACTCCTTTAATCACGATCAACACCACCATGAACAGCCTTCATACCCTTCTTTTTATGGATCGAAATGAGAGAAAATATGTATGCCGCCACCTTCTTTTGTTTAAAGAATAGGTTTTTAGTGTTTCTTGAGATGACCAAAGAATCGATTTGTAGCAGATTTGTTGGTTTACTTTTCTTGTTTTATCAAAGTGGTGAATTTCAATGTTGGAGGAAAATATACGGTTAATAAAAACGAATGGAATAGATGGGTATCAAGTAGGGTAAGTCGTATATTTAGGAGGTGATTGAGTGACTAATGTGATGATTTGTCGAAATTTTAGGATTAAATATACTTAAGATATTAAATCGGGTACAATTTTAGTTTTCCCAAGTTTTAGTATTCATATAACGTTATTGTTCAATTATTAAAGATTCAATACTTAGGTTATAATTAAAATGAAATGTCTTGCATTCTGATTCGTCTTTTCAAAAGTTTTAAATTAGAGTGGCATTTTAGGTATTTAATAAGTTTAAAATTTTCGGGTTTTACAACTCTTCCCATCTAAAAAGAAAATTTTTGTCCTCGAAAATTGAAGTGAAAAGAAACGGAAAACACAACGGACTGTGAACAGAAATGTGAATAACTTGATTCTCATGACTCTATCTTGGTGATGAAATAGCTTCGGCTTCCTCAGAAAAGTAGATCCAGATCGAAAGAATAATATACCAAACGTAACAGATGATAATCGTTTTCTCTCGGAAGAGATACATAGAATACGTAGGACTTGACGGATATATCGTCCGTGGAATTTGGTTAGACAAATCAGATGAGGACATATCGAATAGCAGAAAACATGAGAGGTGGTAAACACGTTAATCTTCAGATTCTCAAATAGTCTCGTCTTCAATATAACTTTTCAAAAGTATTCTCATATACAGACAGAATATTGTTCCTCAAAATCCAAAATCTCATGTCTTAACTCATAACAGATCATCAAGAACCGATTCATCGAATGTGAGACGTACATATAGCAAAACATAGGTGTACTCCATCATACTAATAGATCGAATCTATACAGACAGAAAACAGATTGATCAATAACATCAAATGGCAGGAAGCTCTACAATAGAACTTAGGATTTTTATCAGAAGCATAAAAGTCAAACAATCGCATGTCGAATACCCAAACATATCAAAAAGTACGACGATAAGGTGGATCAAACGTACAGATCGAAAGAATCCTAAAGTCTCACTATTCGCAGATAGTCGGAAAAAAAATAGAAATCTAAAGCTCCTTTAAGGCACTTCTCAAGATATCCTATGAACACAATAAGTGCACGTTATATGATGTGAGTGTTATCACGTTGGCCAGGCGTCATAATACTAGCATCATATAAATATGCCCTCATGATGATCATACTTTATCTCAATCAGTGAAAAAAATTTACAAATCCCCCTAACAGTCCAACTAACTCCTGGGTTAGACCTATTCAAAGATCTATAATGAAACGATGCCGAACAAAACAAACGAAGCTCGAAAAGACGTAACAAAATCAAACAATCATCAGAAAGAAAGAAACATGTCGCTAAGGCGTCAATTCCTCCATTAAAAGGTTCGTTTCAAGAATTCATTTCCTGGGAATCTTTTTATGCCCGAGTAGTCAGTCTTCATCCATCTTTCAATCTGAGAGTGAAACGAAATCACTAACTTGAGATTGGTTCCTCAAGCCTTTTGCAGTTTCTTCTTGGAATGTGACCAAGTAATGTGAGCCTCTGGTACGATCTTCAATCTCCTCATCATCCAGTCTGCTTCCACTCCCAATTCATCTTAGTACGACTAAGATGAATAGGGAAGTGAGACTGTATGTTCTTCATCAGCTCCAGGTTCGCTGTCTTGACCAGGTTCCTGTGTACTGCTCGTCCAATCTTCCGTCTTGCGAGGAATGTCATCAACTCTCCAAAGTAGTTACCGTTATCCGTCCTCTTCAGGTCCTATCCAGCTCCATCCTTCGGTGGAAAAACTTGGTGGTTCAACAAGAATCATAACCGAAATTTCAGGGTGCCAAAACATAATTCACACGAAAGTGTTCATCTCTTGGTGGACAAAATAGGTGCAAGGGAACTTCATAACCGCGAAACTAACGTGCGAGCCTCCAGAGCAATAATGATAGCAAAAGTTTAATGATCGGAAATCAAGGTAAGGATTTTCAAGATGATTCAAAACACCAAAAGTGGGACATAGCAGAACAATCGTCAGCATCTCGAATGCTTAAGCAATCAAAACTCATAGCAGGATCAAATCAAAGTTGACTTTCCAAAGAAAGGCGGATTAACTTAGCAAACCTTTATCGTTCAAAGTGAAAAGAAATACTCTTATACTTGTGGTTAAACAACACCCGACTTCTCAGAGATGGAAAAGATGAGTTAAACAAAATCAAATAACGTCAGAAAACTTACAGATGATTTACCAAAAGCAAGATACGAACATAGAGTGCATCAAACACGTCATTGCCATGTAGATTCTCAGAATGCCTAACGAGATGTCAAAAGGATTAACAAACAGATCAGAGATTGAAGATAAAAATCAAAATAGCGTTATGCATACCATGCAATCTTAAATGCCTTCGAACTTACTAGTGATAACTTAGGTGGTGCAAAAATCTCTAACCCAAAAAGGATGATTCTAGGAGTCATAGCTCATTGTAAGGCACGAATCAGAGTAATGCGAAAACAAAGATACATAAGAAGAATCTTAAAGTTTACCCAATCCTTACTGGTTAAAATTTAAGTTCATATAGGGGAATCCTAAGGCAAGTTCTCAAAGCGCTTTTCTATGTCCCAACAGTGGAAGCTTAATGGTCCAAAACTCACAGGTCATAGCCTAAGCTCTACAGATGTCGCATCAGCCGATCCAAACCTGTAGTCTCTGATACAATAATTGTAGCACCCCAACCTGAGAAGGGCTAAAGTGCAACATTATGGAGTCAATTCAGAACACAAGTGAACGGAGATACAATACTAATTCAAAACTTACAAGATAACAAAAGAAAACTAATCAAAATACAAGGTACAAAAGGGAAACAATAATCTTAGTCCATCATAGATGCTTCTAATCATCTCTAAGTCCAGCAAGTATCTAACAGGGTGAAGTCTTCTAAGCCCAAAAGCAAAACCTCCGTCCATAACTCAGCTTCCTACTAAACCTGCCGCAGGAAAAGAAATGCGGCTGAGCTTACAAAGCTCAGTGAACAGATATCGAACGAATAACAATACAATACAAAAGAGATATGATAAGCAAAGGAATACAAAGATAGTTTGCATATGGTGTCAATGGATAATCAAAGGTTGTCAAAGGTTAAGTATAAAGGTCAAGAGTATGATGTAAGATGTAATGTATGCGGAATTCAGTATTTTCCCCAGGCCCAATCAATCAATCAATACAATACAATAGTAGCCCAATATGGAGTAGCTAGCTCCCAATATGTGAGGGGTTGCAATGCATGCACACCCAGTCACCAATCAATGTAGTAAATATCAATGTAGTCAATACAATAGTCACAATCAATCAATCAATCAATCAAATCTAGGATGCATCCATACGCCCCTGCAGGCCAATAATAATCATAACAGTAGTCGATAACAATAATCAGGGACGGTGTGGTACATCTCTCGAGTACAAAACACTGGTGCATCAATGCTATGGTTGTGGCTACTCCACAACAAGTAATACCTGGGTAAATACTGAAGGGTCATGTAGTCAAGGTTCAATATCAAAGTATAAGTGACAAGTCAAAATCAAAGGTTCAATATCAAAGGTTCAGTATCAAAGGTCAATGTCAAAGGGTCAATCGAAGATGTAATATCAACGGGTCAAAATGGAGAGGTCAAAGCCAAAGTTCCCAATCCACAAGGTTCACTATTCCAAGTTCCAAAGTACCATAGTCCATAAATCAAAAGGTCATAATGAGAGTTTAAAATAAAGTTCAATTTAGCAGGTTCCCATCACTTGTTTAAAAAGGTTCGTAGTACAATCCCATTTAAAAGGTTTACAAAAAAGGTTCATTTAGCAATTATTTTTCAAAAGATGATATTTGTAAAAGTGAGCTTTAATAAAGGTTTCCATAAAATCCTTCTTTAAAAATGGTCTTTATGAATTTATATAATTCCATATATAAGTAGTTTTAAATCATATTAAAAGTGCCGTTATAAAATAATTTATCCTTTAAATGTTTCCATGTCAAAATTTAAGAAAAGGAATTTCACCTCCCTTTATATTATCCCAAAAGAACACTCAAAGTCTCACAAGGGTTTCACCTCTCATTACAATATCCCAAAGAAAATCCAAGGTCTCACAAAGGTTCAAAGGTTAAGGTCACAAAAGGTCATCGAACGGATCATAAGAGTTCAAACGAATAACAATAGGACCACAAATACCGGTGAAACACATCAATCATAGAGCCAAGTGCGAAGGATCATAACCAAGGCCAAACGGAAGTCATAACACGATAATCAAGTCAAAGACAAAGTCAAGAGAGAGAAAGTGTGCACTCTTACTGAAAGAGTACGAAATATCTGTACCTTTGCCGAGTCAAAACAAACCGAAATCAATGAAAGGAGAACGGTCATCCCCGCTTCACCAAACCTAAAAGCATGTGAAAACGGATCACGAAGAGTTCAAAATCACTTAAGTTTCCTCTTTTAGTAAGTCCCCGGAATTGTAATTTAATACTTTAAGGTTATGATAGACAATCATTAATATTTAAAGTTAAAATGACCGATATAATAGTTTGGATCTAAAATGTCAATATTATAAGTTTAGGGTCTAAAATGTAAATTATCAAAATTAAATATTAAAAGTCACATAAAATTATTTTAAGGTTTATTTAATAAATTAATATTAGGATAATAATTTTGTACCCATCATTATAATTTTATATAATTTATTAACGTACCCACGACCTTAATATTTATGCCGCGACGATCCAAGATTTTTATAAAATCATGTAAGACTTGTCTATAACCCGACATCGGTTCACTTCATCCATATACACACGACACCTTTATATTTTGAAAGTAAAACAAATTCGTGATACCCACTTTGATTTAAATACAATCCGAGACAACACCTTCATTTTTTATTAAGGATAAGCAAAATAAAACAAGTTCCAACCAATTACTTCATATCAGATATATATATATATATATATATATATATATATATATATATATATATATATATATATTATACGCATACAATTTAACAAGTCAAGACCTCTACTGAAATCATATTTAAACACTATTGTTAACGTAAACAACCATGCGCATATTAGTGTCTTAAAATATCATCATTCTTTAAGTTTTATATCAGGTTATTAGTGTATAACAATACATTATATTAGTGCCTTAAAATATCCGATCATAAGCGATATATCAAACGTATTCGAAGTCCCAAAACAGAAGTAAGGGTCGACACATTTATTTCATAGATTCATGCTTACGTGACGTTTATATAAATATGGTATTCTGGTTTGATCACTAAACACGCCCACGAGTACTCCTTATGCGAACCAATCATCAATGAAAAGGAGAAACACCAACTCGGTAAATATGTACGTTTTGTTCACTCGTTATTATGTGTCGACTTTATGATTTTATGAGAACTCGTAAATGATTTTAAACATGCAGCCGTATTGAAAAACATATCACGATGATCGAACAGAAATGAATAAAAGGAATCGAACAAGGTTTTGATACTATACCCTCGCAGCGTGTTTATAAGTATATATTTTTTTTTCAGGTTACCATGCTTTATAAGATTAACAAGAGATCGAAACGAAATGAAAACGAAACACGGATTGATACGTTACCATGGTGATCGGATGGACAGAAAATGAGGCCTCACAAAACCAAAACCCACGACATGATTCAAAACAAATCACACCCTTGTCGACTCCTTTAATCACGATCAACACCACCATGAACAGCCTTCATACCCTTCTTTTTATGGATCGAAATGAGAGAAAATATGTATGCCGCCACCTTCTTTTGTTTAAAGAATAGGTTTTTTGTGTTTCTTGAGATGACCAAAGAATCGATTTGTAGCAGATTTGTTGGTTTACTTTTCTTGTTTTATCAAAGTGGTGAATTTCAATGTTGGAGGAAAATATACGGTTAATAAAAACGAATGGAATAGATGGGTATCAAGTAGGGTAAGTCGTATATTTAGGAGGTGATTGAGTGACTAATGTGATGATTTGTCGAAATTTTAGGAGAGTGGGTGAGAAGGTAATTTGTTAACATATAGTTACCAAAATTCCAGAGCGTGTGTGCGAACGCAATTTAAAAAAAACAAATCGGTCCATAACTATTAAACGTGTGATAATATACTTAAGATATTAAATCGGGTACAATTTTAGTTTTCCCAAGTTTTAGTATTCATATAACGTTATTGTTCAATTATTAAAGATTAAATACTTAGGTTATAATTAAAATGAAATGTCTTGCATTCTGATTCGTCTTTTCAAAAGTTTTAAATTAGAGGGGCATTTTAGGTATTTAATAAGTTTAAATTTTTCGGGTTTTACAGGCGGGCCCCTTAATTTTAAGGGAGCCGGCACACAATTAAGGAGGCCGGCATACGCTCCTGTGTCAGAATTCTTTGCATATAAATACTGGTTCAAATCTGAATTTTTTCGTCACCTTTTGCACTAAAACTTTCTGTTCTAATTCTCTCAAATCATCTTTCTAAATCCTTTGATCATAAACATATTAGTTCTTGTTTCAAGTGATCCAATCCTTCATCATTCAAAGTGCAAGAGAAGAATACTCCTCCAACATCTTGTTAAGAAGTATTGTAGGCTTGTGTATATTGTAAAGGTGTAGAAGTTGTGTAATAGATAGATCTAGGTGTGTTAGTAGTTGTGAATAGAAGTAGTTGTGTTGGGTAGAAGTAGAAGTAGTGTTGTAAAAAAAAAAAAAAAGTAGTGAAGTTGTGTGAAGTTGTGTAGTAGTAGTGGTGTGCATAAGTTGTGAAGAAGGTGTGTAGTGGTGTGAGATTAGTTCTAGCTACTATTAGGACTCGACAATTAGCTTAGTGTCGTAAATTGGTGTAAGCAAAAGTTGTGTAAGGTTTTCTCCGCC
This sequence comes from Artemisia argyi, assembly GCA_030686995.1. Taxonomy (NCBI): domain Eukaryota; kingdom Viridiplantae; phylum Streptophyta; class Magnoliopsida; order Asterales; family Asteraceae; genus Artemisia; species Artemisia argyi. Next base: position 157,840,098 of record CM060697.1, on the reverse strand, counting down.
ATAAGGGAGCTTGTTGACGTAGTGAAGAAAACTCTCGAGTTAGGTGCTCGGGGAGTGGAGTAGGGCGAAGAGGTGCTTCGTAACCGAACCACTATATCCTTTGTCTTATGGTGCGATCTTTCCATCTCTATCTCTTTACTTATTTACTTACATTGTTGTCATTTTATTTCGTAGATATTAGTTTATATAAGTATTATTTATTGATCTCACATAAAACTAGAATCGATTATTTTGCAAACAAAGTTTTTATAAAATAAAAATTGACGTAAAACTATTCAACCCCCTTCTAGTTTTCCACATAAATGCTCACAAAAGGCCCACACAAGTAAAGCCATGCACTTGAGAGAAAATGGGACAATATTATGACTTGAGTATGCAGAATGTTACATGTATGTTGGCAACAAAAGTATATAATGAGATATGTAGACAAAAGAGTAGTTACAAAGATTGACGAGCGGTTGGGAAAATTGAGGTAGTTTTGGAACATGTACTTTTGGCCCTCACTAAACAGTTTTGAGTAGCAAACCAAAATTTAGAATAATGTGATTATTAAGTCTGAAGCAGTGGTCGGTTACTAAACAATTTAGAAAAATCAACGTTTATATTATTAAAGAGTAATGAGTGGTGATTAAGGGCGTGTTTGTTATATGATTTTCAAAAGGTTTGCATGAAGTAAAAGTCACATTTAATTGTTTGGTTAGCCTACTTTGGCCTAACAAGGTGCAAACTCCAAAAATATAACCTCACTTATCTGTCTTGCTTATTTATATGGTTATATTGTTGTAAACCGCGAGCTTAACTTTTTATTTTATTTAATTAATTTATTTATTTTCCACTTTCAAATATTATATTTTATCAATTATCTTAAAAAACAGTTATATATTTAAAATATTAATTATTATTTATCTCTTCTCATTTTCTATAAAACTTATACCAAATCCAAATCTAAAACCAAAACATATTCTAACCTCATTTCTTAACCAAACACACCCTAAATGGTTTAGGTAGCAACTCTTCACTAAACAATTGATCATAAGATTGCTATAAGTTTGCCAATATGATCATAGGTTGACTAAACTAGCGAGTTATGCGGAGATTTAAAATCAATAATAAGACATTCTTTTAAGAGTAAACTGCAGAAATGGTCCATGTGATTTGCTCAAATTACACATTTAGTCCTTGGTCTTTCAAAATTGCAGGCGGCCTCCCTTTGAGGAAATGTTGGTTCCGTTTTGGTCCCTGGGTTTAACCGGCGTTAAGTAAATTCCGTTAGTAGTTACACGTTAGCCCTTTTGGCGAAGGACCATTGCATCGTTCATCCTTTATACTAACGGCCGTTTATAATTAAAAATTTTCGGTTTATTTAAAGTTTTTTGATTGTTTAAACACGTTTTTATATAAGTGTTTATATACTTTTATATACATTTTTATATATGTTTCTATATATCTTTTAATTCACGTTCTTATATACGTTTTTGTATATATTATTATATATTTTTCATACGTCTTTATATAGCGCTTTTTTTTTTTTTTTTACTTTGTATATATTCTTATACACTTTTCATACGGTTTTATATATGTTCATATATACTTTCATATGTTTTTTAAACGTATAGACTTTTTATGTATATGATGAGGCGAAAAATGAACCACTTTTAGGGGGTCATTTAAGCCCGGAATTGAATTTATTTGATCAAATATTACCCTAAATCGTTTCTTTTGTGATTTTAGGTACTTTGAGAGAGAAATCTGGAAAAGGAAGCAATTCGGACGTTTTTGGAGCATAAAAGTGATGAAAACGCCAAAGTCTTAACTTTCCTTGCTGGGAACAGTAGGTGACGGCGTCAAGAGTAATTTCCATGACGACCCAGTACAGAATTGACGGCGTCACAAGGTAGGGCGTCAAGAGTAAAATGCATGACGGCCTGAAAAATGCTAACACATGACGGCGTCAAAAGTAGATCAAGGCAGTCCGAGAAGTATTTTGGCGGCGAGATGACGGCGTCACAAATTTGTTCTTGACGCCGTCAGACCCTATTTCCTATATATAGTTTTATAATTTTCACATTAAAAAGGAGAGAAGTTTTGGAGAAACCCTAAGTACGAACTTGGTACGAATTTTACAGGTTTTTCAAGGGTTCTAAGCCCTTGATCCCTTTCATGTGTAATTGAGATAAGTATTCTTTTAATTCAATCAATATGTCTATGTGTTGGTTGTCTATATCTTGTTCTTGTCTTAATTCCATCATGATAGGCTAGATCTATCTTGTGTTTGCTTGGATCTAATAAAACCTAGATGTTAATTATGTGTTGATTACTTATTTATGGTTGTATTGGATGAATGATTTCGATGTTAGGCTTAAGAAAACTGGCAGATCTCCAATTGGTAACATGCTTGAACGTCTTAGGAAACATGAACTAACGTGCACTAGGTTTTATTGGTTGTATTTAATGCATGAGTAAATTCTAATGATCCCATGTTAGGAGCTTCTTAGCCGGCTCGACATAGGAGTGAAGTAGGCACTCATAGGATTGGGGAATTAAGTGCGCCACCCCATGAATGGTATTAAGGAATACAATCCGTCATACACGCAACTATAACAAGTAATTAACGTGTAAAAGATATCTAGGGAGTAGTGAAATCTAAGTAAACACATTTTCTCCACTTATTGCTCACAACATTAGTATAATTTAGTTTATTTTCATTTCTAGTATTTTATTTTGATTGCATCTTTAGTATTGGGTTAGTTGACTAGCAACTAATTCCGCCCAAATCCTTTAAACACGAGATTTTTACTTGCTTTCTAAAAAATATAAAAGTACAAAAATAATCATCTCTCATCTTTAGAACTAGTATTTAGGCTTTCTAATCATAGCGACACTATTCCTAGCTGAACGATCAATCCCCCGGTACTTGTCACTATACTATACTACAACGATCAGGTACACTGCCTGGTGGGGGTTGTAAGCTTCTCAAGATCCCTTGAGAGGTAAAGCCTGGTGCGATTCCCACGTATCAAGTTTTTGGCGCCGCAGCCCGGGGAATAGTTATTGTCTAGGTTAGAATCTCTTTTTATTAGGTCTACTTGCTAGATTCCTTTCTAGTAAGATTTTATTTTTATTTTTAGGTTTTCTTTAGTCTATCTTATTTCTTTGTGTCTTTGTTCGTAACTCTTCACCACCCGACATCATGAACGATGGGAACATCCTTGAACCCGTCATCCCACCACAACAAAACCTACCACTAGAACCCCTTAGGCCCCGAACCTTAGGAGAGTATTCCCGACCTAACCACCAAGGCTACCGAAACACCATTGAGCTCACCGGAGCCAATGTGACTCCCTTGCGATCCGACACCATCTGGTTGGTGCAAAGCGGATGTGCATTTCATGGACTTCGTTCCGAAGATCCAAACCAACATCTTAAGGACTTTCTAAAAATCGTAGATTCCATAGACCTAGGTGTTGAAACTAGAGAGATAACCCGATTACGCCTATTCCAATTCTCTCTACGGGATCAAGCTAATCAATGGCTTGAGCATTTACCTGCGGGATCCATCATCACATGGGATGATCTCACCACTCGTTTCCTTGCTCAATTTTTCCCACCGGGGAGAACTACTAAGCTTAGAAATGACATCTTGATGTTCCAACAACGTCAAAATGAATCTCTTTATGAAGCCTGGACTCGTTTCAAGGACTTACTCCAAAAAGTCCCTCATCATGGCATAGATCTTTGGCTCAAAGTCCAAATCTTTTATGACCATATCGATCTCTCCACGAGGCGAGCCATTGATCAATCGGCCGGTGGTAAGCTACGTGATCTAAGTGCAGAACAATCATGGGAACTCATAGAAGATCTTGCTCTCTATGACAACGAAAGTTGGAATGATCCCCGTGATTTGAACAAAACGGTCAAGGCAATATCTTTGCCTTCGAACAATTCTAGCACTCCCGACCGTAGGATCATGGAACTTGAGGACCAAGTCAAGTTTCTCATGAAATCTTACGAAGCTCCTAAACCTTCAAGCCAAGTGAACAAAATCACTTCTTCATGCGAATTATGTAGTGGTCCCCACGACACTCGTGATTGTGTGGAACTCCCCGGAACAGCTTTTACGGACTACGCATCCACGCATACTGACGAAGCGGGAGATAAGTGGTACACTTTCAAGCCCGAGCCAAACCCTTACGGTGATTCATACAACCCCTCTTGGAAAAATCACCCAAACCTTAGGTGGAAACAAAATCAACCTAATTCTTCCAATCCGCCTAATCGTTACCAACCAAACGGTCCAGCCTCCAACCGTACTTTCAACAACAATCCTTCTAACAACTATGGTAGTACCAACAATCTTGAAGGATTGATGTCAAAGTTTATGGCATCTCAAGAAGCTCGCATAGCTAGGTTTGAAACCGAATTCAACCAACAACAAACGGAGATGACCAACAAGATTGACAACTTGTTGAAGGCCCTCAACAACCAAGCGTTAGCCACACCTAGGAAGGACACTAGGGATACCAATAACGGAGTCCAAATTAAGGACCCCTCATCATCCAAACATGTCCACTTCGTCAATGTTGTCACCACTAAACCAATAAATAAGGAGATAGAAGAAAGTGACAAGGTTGAAGTTGGAGTAGAAACCGAGACTAGGGATGAAAGTAGGGAGGTTGAGGTTAATAAGGGAGAAGAATTAGAGGAAGTAGAAGCTATAGAGAAATACTTTGATAAGATGCCTACCAAGGAAGAACGGGAATACCATAAGGATTTATTCGATAGTCCCGAGAGACCATATATCCTTGGCACACCCCTTATCAAAATAGGAGATCCCTCTAACATTAACACACCATGCAATATCGGGCATATGCATATATGGAAAGCTTATATCGATCTTAGATCTCCTGTTAACATCATGACTAGGACTTATTACAATTGGGTGATGAAGAAATAACTCGATTTTAGGATGATGCCCAATAGGAATTTGATAAGTAATTTTGTAGGAAGAGTAAAGGGTTTGCATGTGATTATAGGTAATCTCACCTATGAGATCGATTTTATGATAGTGGAATGTGGAAAACTAGAAGGGGGGTTGAATAGTTTACCGCTTTTTCGATTCTTATTTGCTTAAATAATCTTTGAGAGCTTGACATTTGGTTAAAGATATAAACACAACTTAATATGTTTGATTCTTTGAAAAGACTTTACATGTAGATAACCATTCTAACTTAACTTGTTTTATACTTTGAAAAGCTTTACTTGTAATGATTCTAACTTTGCTTGTTTAGTTCTTTGAAAAGCTTTACTTATGTTGAAAGATATAAGAACAATATTACTTGTTTTGGTTCTTTGAAAAGCTTTATATGTGATCAACAATTCTAACTAAACAACAACATATAATAAGCAAAGATATAGAAAGAAACAATCAAACCACAACACGATAGTTTATCGTGGTTCGGCTACAAGGACTCTTTTTCCTTGCCCTACATCCACGCCCCGAGTTTCCAACTCGAGAGTTATAAACACTAATCAACAAGCTCCTTTCACCGGCGGAGAAAACCTTACACGTCGCTTATACTTTTACCGACACAAAGCTAGATGTCGAGTTCTTTTACATGGGTTCAACCACTCCCGTACGTCGCTTACACTTTTACCGACACAAAGCTAGATGTTGAGTTCTTTACCAAGGGTACAACCACTCCCGTTAGTTCTTTTACTAGGGTACAACAACTCCCAACACTCTTTGTATTTTGAGGCCTAAAATACTAACCTATAACTTCTACATACAAGACACACATGAAGTATAAACTACCAAAGCTTATACATGACCAAGCTACCAAGACTTGCAACTTTAGAGTTGAATCTTGTAACTTCATGAATGATCTTGTGAAGTCCCTTGCTACATAAGAGAATCACACAAATCAAAAGGTTACTGAGTTAGTTGAGAGAGTATGTGAAAATATGTCCTAAAGTGATGATCCAAAACTAACAAATGGTTTGGTATTTATAGCAAACCAAACTGTGTGCTCGGCGGATCAGGCGGAACCCTCAAATGGGTTCCGCCCGTGTACCCCCAGGGTACCGCCGGGTCTGCAGTAGGTTTTTGCAATAACTTCCCAAACCAAACAATGTCTTGTCTCATAAATCCTAGCAACCAAACAATGTCACATCACATTACACTAGTCAAACACCAAACTTGCAAGTCACTACAAAGTTAGTCAAATACATAAATGCATATTGACAAAACTTGCCATAAGTGTGATGTGACAATTCTATTTAAAGAAATAAATATGATATGACAAGGCACTTTCTAATTTAAGAAATAAAAACAATGTTTAGTTTAAAAGGAAATGTAAACATTAGTTAAACAAGACTTAAACACTCAAAGTGATGATTTACTCTTAGCTAAAGTTCATACTTTGTCATTAACAAAACTTAGCAAAGATCGTAAAATATAAATAACGTTTTTAGGCGATATTTGTATTAACAATCTCCCCCTTTTTGTTGATGACAAAACATAAACTTTATTTAAAAGTAAGTCATAAGATTTAGTGTTAAGTCTTATAAAGTTAGTAATGAAACTTGTTTTTGCAAAGAGTTAGCTACGCGGAAGTTTAAAATAATAGAGCAAGTTTCATATAAATTCTCCCCCTTTTTGTCGAAACAAAAAGAAGAGTAGTGAAGCGGAAAGATGCGCATGCTCCCCCTTGGATGATACTCCCCCTAAATGGAGTGCCAAGAGAGGAGACATGGATTTTGAACCTACAAAAGAAAAGTTAGTTTCCGCACAAGATAAGTCATGAAAGCATTTCATGTCTAAAACACAACTAAGAGTTGTGAAGCAGAATAATGCAATACTCATGCTCCCCCTTGAATATTACTCCCCTAAATGGAGTATCAAGGAAAGAAAACATGGAAAATGATCCTACAAAAAGAAAGTTAGTTTCTAAAACACAAGATATACTAGTTACCATAACAAGGTATAGTGCAATCACAATACTTTAAATGGTCAACAAATAAAGCATATCTCATAGTAGGATAAAATTAATTTCATGTAAAATTTGACTTTTAGGAAGTCAAAGACGAGAAATGATGTGAATAACATCTTACTTCTAAAAATAAAAGACCAAATAAAAAGAAACTCAGAATATAAAAATCCTACTCTTATAAAAAGGAAACCATCACTTTCCTTAATGAGAAACATTCTTCCAAAACAAGGGTAAGGTTGTTTAAGGAAGAAAATGTGGGTTGTGGTTGTAGCGGGCTTTAGTTTGAAGGTTGAGAGGGTGACACGGGTTTTGGTTTGTTGGTTTAAATGAGAAACATTTTCCAAAGGAAACGGTTTTGTTTCATTTTGGAGACTCTAAACTTGAGGTGGTGTTGGTACTCTAAACTTGGTTTGTTGGTTTTAATGAGCAACATTTTCCAAAAGAAACGGTTTTGTTTCATTTTGGAGACTCTAAACTTGAGACGTTCCACAATGTGGTTTAGGATAAACCTCATTTTATTGGATAGGGTGAAACAACAATGGTTTTGGGTGATGATACTCTTGTTGTGGTGGTTGGTTGTGGTCGAAAGACTCATTTTGGTTAAGCAATGACCTTGGTTATTCATTTGTGAAAGGTGGTGGTTGTTGTTGGTCTTGGTGGAAGATCATTGAGATGTTTTTATTTTCTTATACGAAGAAAATAGAGATTCAAAGTGTTGGGAAGGTTCTTGAGGTGGTGGTAGTTATTGTTGTTGTGGTGGTTGTTGTTTGAACAAAATGGTGTAGGCTTGGTTATTTGTAAATGGTTACCATGAAGGTTTTTGTGAATGGGGTGAAACACAAATGATTGTAGGTGTGTATGACCTTGATCATTTGGAAAAATTGAGGATTTAGCATAAAGGTAGGCCAAACTCTCAAGCAATGACGGTGGATGAGGTGCATCATCCAATGACTCGTTTGGTTGAAATATTGGTTGTTGATGGGTTTCCATTTGGGCAATGGTGTTAAAAGGTGACAATGATGGAGGGCTTGATGGTTTAGGTGATAGGTTTTCAAAAGTTTCCAATAGTGGATGTGGTGATGTTGGTGGTGTATGGAAAAGTTCCATTGGTGTAAGTGTTGAAGTAGCAAGATTAAGCAAATCTTGAATAGTGATCACATTGGTATTGAAATGTGTTGAGGATGGTGTTGAGGTAGTGAGGTTAAGGTAATCTTGGATAGGTAAAGAAATATTAAGCGAAGCATCACTTGAAGATGATGAGCTTGACTTGACGGTTTTGTTGAAGCAACAAGGTTTGACACTAATCCTAGTGGTTTTTTAGAAGGATTTTGATGGTTATGGTGTGATTTGAATTGTTGCAAAACTTTCAAATTTATAAGGTTGAAAAGGTGTTGAAATGGGTGTTTGGCTTTGATGTTGTACCATTCAAAGAATGAGGTTTCAAATGATTTTCATGACCATGTCACATCATTTGATGTTAATTCAATGGAATAGGGTGGAGTGAAAGATCAACATATGCACTCAATGCTTTGTGGTCATGGGATGTGATTTGGTTGAAAATGTTTCAATGGTTTGAAGGATCCTTTAAAAGGGTTCCTTTGAGTAGTTATGTTTTGAATTTGAATTTTGGCGGGAGGTGTCTTCCTAATTGTTTTAGTGAGTGAGGTTTGTTCCAATATAGTTGTTGGTGTTAATGAAAGATGTTTCTCACTTGGGATAATGATTTGACACTTTACAAGTTTTGGACTTAAGAAAAATGACAAAAATTTTCTGCAGGTGACTGGCGGAACCCTCACAATACACAGGCGGAACCCTGTTTTGGGATCCGCCTGGTCCGTTGGGCCAATTCTGGAAAACCTATAAAATACACTGGCGGAACCCAATTTTGGGTGCCGCCAGATCCGCCAGTGCTGCTAAAAGTGGCAGTCCAATATTTTGACCTGCGAAACGATTTTCAAATTTTTCGAAAACTCTTGGAAATGAAAATTTATTATATGACTGATTAGGAAATGCAAAAATTAGGCACATAGACATTCATCTCTTAGGACTTTGACCGGGGGCTAACGATTTTCACTAAACTTAGTGAAATTTATCATAAGCATGAAAATTTGACAACATGCCAAATGTTGTCTTCCTGCATCATTGTTAGTTCCTACAGGTTCCAAATAGTACCAAATATCCTACTAACTCACAAATACATAACACGTAATGTTTAAATGACCAAATCGTTCAAATAGCACCTAGTGGCAAACACTCCTACACACCCGCTCTCATAGATGGTTAATCTTCTTCTTGAGCATTTCAAGAAATCTCTCGATGTTTTTGAACATCCCCTTTGTTTGCTTGAACTCCGCCGACTCATTTGGAATATCCGAAAGTTGGAAAATGTATTCTAGAGGTGGGAGCCTAGAGTTGGGCAAAGCCTAGAGTTGGAAAATGTTTTCCTTGGGCTTTGTAGACTCTCCTATCACTTAGTGGGACAAATGTGTGTGGAATGATAAAGTAGTCTAGGTGAAGAACTCTAGGAGTTGATGGAATTGGATAGATGAACCCAAAGAGATGGGTCAAGAGCATTCCATACGGCTTAGCCGTTGTGCCTTGCACGGGAATGTCGGCCATTCTCTTGGTCATGAAGTAGGCAAGGTTGAAGGGTTGCCTAATAGAGAAGGAGTAGAGCCTGTAGTAAAGACAAACATTGATGTGATCACGGTTTCCTATGGTGCTAATGATATTGGCTCTAAGGAGTTCTTCCCATTTCTTGAATTTGGGGCTTGAGTTCATTGAGTTCCATTCCATATGGGTCCTTGATGACCTCATTTCAGGTTCTAGTTCTCCTAGTGTTGGTGGTCCTAATGAAGAGGTGGTCACGAAGTTCATCTTTGGACACAAGAGGGGTATCATAGGGATGGATGCGGTCAAAGAGTGTGTCAAGAGTTGAGAGAGAGTGCAAGTCGGAGTAGATGTAAGTACCATGGTTTGGGACACCTAGGATTTGAGCAAACTCCTCGAGAGTGAAGGAGTATTGATGACTACTAGCCCTAAAGTTAATAGACATGCGACCATACTCATCCTTGGAGAGGGTGACGGATGCATAGAATTCTAAAATGAACCTAGAACAAATAGGCTCGTCGATTTCTAAGAGACACTTAAAGTTGATTGTGGCAAGTTCCGTGTAGAGGTTTGTACCTTCTAAGAAGGATGGATCAATGGTTCTACCCTTATGAACATATCGTTTTTCTAAGGTTTTGAAAACAACGATTTGAGTTTGAGTGAGACCTTTGGTTTTGTGGCGTTTGGGTAGGTACTTGATGGTGTCCTTGTGGTCGTAGTGAGTTAGAGGAGGCATGATGATTCCTAGAAAATCAAAATTTCTCATTTTAGTCTAAGTAAACGACTATTGTAATGTGTATGTTCTAGTGTGTGCCTATAAGAAAACAATGTGGAGGTGCGGTTAACTTGACTCATTTTGATGCTTAAACACGTTTTATAATGCAAGTGATGTTTTAATGACGTTTTTCATTTGTTTTAACAATGTGGTGAACAGTGGTAAAGTATGGTTGACGATTGAGAGTGGATATGTGAAATGAGGTGGTGATTGCTTGACAACACTTAAAGGTTGGATATCTTCTTTGTGTTCTTCACTTGCTAGAAAGTGGAAGAGACGCATTTCATAATGAAATTCACTTGACTTTTGACAACATAGACAAATATGTTAATGAGAGTATGGATATGACAATTGCCCTTTGTTTCAAAGAGCGACACAAAGGTGAACATAGGTTTATGTATCATGAAAGGTGGTTTAATCTTAATAGGTTAGGTTATAGTGGGGATGACACACTTGTTTGGTTACATTGTGGAATCTTCTTGTGAAGATGACTAGGTGGAGTTATTGGTGAAGATGATATTGACTCTTGGTTTCTTTGAGGACATGGAAATGGTGGATGACTCGATATTGTTAGGACAAAGGATAACTCGGTTTCTCATTTCACATTGCTTGTTTAAGGTTTGGGTGATGAAAGGTTATGAGGAAGATGATTGAGGTTTTGCTCATTTTGTGAATCTTATGGACTGATGGTAAGTTGGAGTTGTGAGTAAAGAGGTGTTTGGTTTTGAACTTAAATAAAACATTCTGTGGCTTTGGCGGACCAGGCGGAACCAAAAAGTGGGTTCCGCCCGTATGGTCTGAGGGTGCCGTGGGATCTGCAGGAAAAACTCAAAAGGAATTGTCTTGATTTTTGTGGTTTTATCCTAATGTTCAAAACTAAGGTTTTAGGTCTTATGAGTCCTTGACTAAGCCTAGGGATGATGAATGCTTCTCATTCAAGAGGTTTTGTGAAAACGTTGATAGAATGGTTAACGTATAAGACTTTCTTAGTTAAGATGTTCCTCAATGAACATTTTTACCAAGACGATGATGATGGATCACAATATGTCAATTAAGAACATAATGGATTGAATTGTCGCTGAAGTCGATGCTTCCTTTGTTGAAGGGATAATAACGTTGTTGAGATGAATTCCGTTGTTGACGCGAATTTTCTTGTTCAAGCGGAGCTTGTTGATGTGTTTCTCCATCCGATACTAATTTGAGAATCTCACGCGTTTTGGAGAATCATTGGGTAAGTAAGTATAAAAGTGCAAGTACCACTTGGGCTTTTCTTATCAACTTATTACCGACATAATTCCATTTGGCATACACTATGGTTTCTATTCCCGTTCTTTTGGGAGACCATAATCCTAGTTGTGTAGTACCTTATGATGTATCCAACTAGGCCCAACTAACGAGTTGTTTTAGGATCTTCGTTAACACGAGCACATAGACAAAAGCTAAACATAATGTTGAATCTAAATGTTATGAGAACAAGTAGTCTTCCAAACATTTCTCTACGTTTAGTTTTACCTACGGATTTACTAATCTCATTCTTGATAAGTCATCAATAACTTAACCATTGAGAACAAGAGAGCAATTGTGGAAAACTATTTTAAAGATCTTGAGTAACGTAGCTCTGATACCAATTATGGAAAACTAGAAGGGGGGTTGAATAGTTTACCGCTTTTTCGATTCTTATTTGCTTAAATAATCTTTGAGAGCTTGACATTTGGTTAAAGATATAAACACAACTTAATATGTTTGATTCTTTGAAAAGACTTTACATGTAGATAACCATTCTAACTTAACTTGTTTTATACTTTGAAAAGCTTTACTTGTAATGATTCTAACTTTGCTTGTTTAGTTCTTTGAAAAGCTTTACTTATGTTGAAAGATATAAGAACAATATTACTTGTTTTGGTTCTTTGAAAAGCTTTATATGTGATCAACAATTCTAACTAAACAACAACATATAATAAGCAAAGATATAGAAAGAAACAATCAAACCACAACACGATAGTTTATCGTGGTTCGGCTACAAGGACTCTTTTTCCTTGCCCTACATCCACGCCCCGAGTTTCCAACTCGAGAGTTATAAACACTAATCAACAAGCTCCTTTCACCGGCGGAGAAAACCTTACACGTCGCTTATACTTTTACCGACACAAAGCTAGATGTCGAGTTCTTTTACATGGGTTCAACCACTCCCGTACGTCGCTTACACTTTTACCGACACAAAGCTAGATGTCGAGTTCTTTACCAAGGGTACAACCACTCCCGTTAGTTCTTTTACTAGGGTACAACAACTCCCAACACTCTTTGTATTTTGAGGCCTAAAATACTAACCTATAACTTCTACATACAAGACACACATGAAGTATAAACTACTAAAGCTTATACATGACCAAGCTACCAAGACTTGCAACTTTAGAGTTGAATCTTGTAACTTCTTGAATGATCTTGTGAAGTCCCTTGCTACATAAGAGAATCACACAAATCAAAAGGTTACTGAGTTAGTTGAGAGAGTATGTGAAAATATGTCCTAAAGTGATGATCCAAAACTAACAAATGGTTTGGTATTTATAGCAAACCAAACTGTGTGCTCGGCGGATCAGGCGGAACCCTCAAATGGGTTCCGCCCATGTACCCCCAGGGTACCGCCGGGTCTGCAGTAGGTTTTTGCAATAACTTCCCAAACCAAACAATGTCTTGTCTCATAAATCCTAGCAACCAAACAATGTCACATCACATTACACTAGTCAAACACCAAACTTGCAAGTCACTACAAAGTTAGTCAAATACATAAATGCATATTGACAAAACTTGCCATAAGTGTGATGTGACAATTCTATTTAAAGAAATAAATATGATATGACAAGGCACTTTCTAATTTAAGAAATAAAAACAATGTTTAGTTTAAAAGGAAATGTAAACATTAGTTAAACAAGACTTAAACACTCAAAGTGATGATTTACTTTTAGCTAAAGTTCATACTTTGTCATTAACAAAACTTAGCAAAGATCGTAAAATATAAATAACATTTTTAGGCGATATTTGTATTAACATGGAAGACACTCGTCCGGTTATAGATGATTGCCTAAGCCAAGTAATATTTGGAAAACCATTTGTTGAGGCCACTAGGATGAGTTATGACCCGACTCTAGGGATAGTTAGATTCAAGGAAGAAAATGATGAGGTTGCTTATCAAATGCCTTACAAAATTGAGCAATACCGCCTCCTCTCTAATATAGAAAAAGAACACAAGCAAGCGGCTTATTATAGGAATGAAGAGGATAGACGTAGAGGAGTAGAGTATGTAAAGAGTAGGATGCTTGGTTTCTACAAAGAATGCTTGCAACTAGGTCCGGAATACGAAACTGGTTTAGAAGACGACCTAGAGAGTGGAACCAATGACGAGGTCACGTAGTAACCCATGACCTTGAGTCTAGCTACAAGACTCGTAAATAAAGAAAAGCTCTTCTTGGGAGGCAACCCATGTTTTGTGTGATTTTATTTTGTTTGTTTGTTTGTTATTTGCTTCCGTATGCATGCTTTATTTTTATTGTTGGTAGATCATGTTTCTCAATTAAATAGTGGAAATACTTTACTTTGTTGTTTTGGCCTAGTCTTAACTCCACCTAAAGGTATTTTTGTAAAAGATAAGTGTAAGGGGAAACCCCAAATATGTTTTTAAGAAACAAACCGATCATGATTCTCCACAATATTAAATGAACATGTGTATTCGTATTTGTTAGAGTCAAATGCTTGTATTGAGTCATAATGAAGTTTTGCAGGATTTTCCAGGAAGTAGGACCAAGTTTTTCCAGAAATTTTCCGGAAACTTAACATAAGAATTTCTGCAGGTCACTTCTGACGGCGTCATGAGTTAACTCTTGACGGCGTCACGTGTAAAAATCTGGAAATTTTACCAGTTATGTTTTTCTAACGGAGTCTTATGGTTTTTGTGAATTATTAAGTTTTATAATCTCCAGGAAATCTGCAAACTTCATTCCACAAGCATTATATCTTATTTTGTTTTCTAGGATTTAGTAACTTATATAGGATGCCGCCGATTTTATGCGAGGTTGTCTTGTCTATTTTCTCAGGATTTACAGGTTATGTATGACAAGAAGATGATTTATATTCTGGAAGGGAAGCTTTGATTGTTCATTTTCTTGGAGGAAGATTTAACCTGGCCACCTTATTATCCATACCGAGCGAATCAGGGGAGTATTTGATTTCATTCTTTTTACTTTTTTCACTTTTACATTCTTTACTTGAACATTGGGGACAATGTTCATCTTAAGTGTAAGGGGAGGGTAAAAAGATGATACCTTACATGTGCACTTTCGCTTGAGTTTGTTTTGTTTAATAGTAGATATGTAATAAAATTATGAGAAATACTTGTTAGTGCAATTTTAGCGCCAAATTTAAAATTTTTTACAACATTTAGGAGTGAAACTTTAGCCATAGCAAGCGTCTCATGGATAGGAGATTGTATGACTAGCACATAACCGTATATTCAGAAAAATTTTCCACCCAAATATGTGAGGTTCGCCTTTAGATTTGATAGAAAAAGCATTTACTATTAGTGTTTATGAGTGTACCGGTAGCATTTAGATTCTAGAACTTGCGTTAGTGATGCATCCCGAGACCGCTAGTGAGACTACATTCGTGTAGTAGGATTTACTACATGATAAGAGGCATTAGGATCACCCTTGTGTTAAACCCGTATCATAATTACTTGACCATTTAAGTCATATTACTTGGCTAGTTAAGTCAACTAATTTTTCCCACACCTTAGCGTTGTACTCATTTTTAGTACACGAAACCCCTAGTACACCCCTCCGAGCCTATCTTTTCATTTCTAACTTTAAGCATTTTACTTAAAGGAAGAATTTGTTACACCCCACTTAAATGTACACACAAATCGCCTTAGCCTTCCGTGTATGCGCTCATCTTTAGTGCATTATTGTTATTTGTTAAACCCTAAGTTAATTATCTAATTGATTACATGGTTGCTAAGTCGAGTCATATCTTTGTACATATTGTTTTGGGACGATTGGGACTCATGGGTAAGTACTTATTTTATGGAGTAATGGGGAAGAACATCATTTATTACCCCCATATGTGCGTTAATCTTAAAAGTACTCCAAGTGTTTTGATTTTCTTAATTCGAGTCATTAGATTAGTTATTGTAAAGTATGTAAAAATTCAAGTGTAAGGGGAATGATCATTCCCTATGATGCATTATTTTGGATGGTAGGGTAAGAGTGTATGCAAAAAAAAAAAAAAAAAAAAAAAAAAAAAAAAAAAATCGAAAAAAAGAAAAAAAAAATAGAAAAAGGAAAAGAGAAAAAACATACGGACTACCATCCCTTTTTATTCTATGTTTATTTTTATGTTTTTGTTATTTTTGATTTATTAGCTTAAGTCGAGTCTAGTCTTGGCTTAGCAACGCCACATTGTACATGTAATAAACCAAGATTGTTAACTCGTCACCAGTAAAAACTTCCTTTATCCAACAAAACCGTGTATTCATATCCCTACACCTAACGTTACAACCCTTTAAAAGACCTCTTTGATAGTTTATCCTAGGTGCTTACGCCATGTGGTGGAGGTTTGATCCTTTCCCAAGCCTATGGTAATCTATGTTGCTATGACAAGTAGTGAGAGATATCTTCCGTTTCCATATTCTAATTTATACTTTATTACACCCGAGAGATGTGAGTATCTAAACACTATTTGTGAGGTGCTAGTATATGACCTCCGTGCTTGTCTTTGGTATTTAGTGGAACGATTATTTGTTGTAATTACTTTTATATTAGTGTTAAATGATCCCTAACTTGTATTTTGACTAGAATAAAAGCGCATTTGCTTGAGGACAAGCAAATCTCAAGTGTAAGGGTATATGATGAGGCGAAAAATGAACCACTTTTAGGGGGTCATTTAAGCCCGGAATTGTATTTATTTGAACAAATATTACCCTAAATCGTTCCTTTTGTGATTTTAGGTACTTTGGGAGAGAAATCTGGAAAAGGAAGCAATTCGGACGTTTTTGGAGCATAAAAGTGAAGAAAACGCCAAAGTCTTAATTTTCCTTGCTGGGAACAGTAGGTGACGGCGTCAAGAAGGAATTTCTGACGGCGTCAAGAGTAATTTCCATGACGACCCAATACAGAATTGACGTCGTCACAAGGTAGGGCGTCAAGAGTAAAATGCATGACGGCCTGGAAAATGCTAACACATGACGGCGTCAAAAGTAGATCAAGGCAGTCCGAGAAGTATTTTGGCGGCGAGATGACGGCGTCACAAATTTGTTCTTGACGCCGTCAGACCCTATTTCCTATATATAGTTTTATAATTTTCACATTAAAAAGGAGAGAAGTTTTGGAGAAACCCTAAGTACGAACTTGGTACGAATTTTACAGGTTTTTCAAGGGTTCTAAGCCCTTGATCCCTTTCATGTGTAATTGAGATAAGTATTCTTTTAATTCAATCAATATGTCTATGTGTTGGTTGTCTATATCTTGTTCTTGTCTTAATTCCATCATGCTAGGCTAGATCTATCTTGTGTTTGCTTAGATCTAATGAAACCTAGATATTAATTATGTGTTGATTACTTGTTTATGGTTGTATTGGATGAATGATTTCGATGTTAGGCTTAAGAAAACTGGCAGATCTCCAATTGGTAACATGCTTGAACGTCTTAGGAAACATGAACTGACGTGCACTAGGTTTTATTGGTTGTATTTAATGCATGAGTAAATTCTAATGATCCCATGTTAGGAGCTTCTTAGCCGGCTCGACATAGGAGTGAAGTAGGCACTCATAGGATTGGGGAATTAAGTGCGCCACCCCATGAATGGTATTAAGGAATACAATCCGTCATACACGCAACTATAACAAGTAATTAACGTGTAAAAGATATCTAGGGAGTAGTGAAATCTAAGTAAACACATTTTCTCCACTTATTGCTCACAACCTTAGTATAATTTAGTTTATTTTCATTTCTAGTATTTTATTTTGATTGCATCTTTAGTATTGGGTTAGTTGACTAGCAACTAATTCCGCCCAAATCCTTTAAACCCGAGATTTTTACTTGATTTCTAAAAAATATAAAAATACAAAAATAATCATCCCTCATCTTTAGAACTAGTATTTAGGTTTTCTAATCCTAGCGACATTATTCCTAGCTGAACGATCAATCCCCCGGTACTTGTCACTATACTATACTACAACGATCAGGTACACTGCCTGGTGGGGGTTGTAAGCTTCTCAAGATCCCTTGAGAGGTAAAGCCTGGTGCGATTCCCACGTATCAGTATACGTGTATAAACACGTTTAAAAAAGCATATAAAAACATATGAAAGTATATAAGAATATATACAAAAACGTATGAAAAGTATATAAGAATATACATAAAGTAAAACAAAAAAAGGAAAAAAAAACATATGTGAAAAGTAAAAAAAAATATATATATATTTATAAAAAAACATATATAAAAACGTATGAAAAATATATAAGAACATATACAAAAACATATATAAGAATGTGAATTAAAATGTATATAGAAAGGTATATAAAAGCGTATAAAATCTTAAGAAAATGTATATAAAAAATCAAAAAAACTTTATATAAACCCAATTTTTTAAATTATAAACGGCCGTTAGTATAAAGGATGAACGTTGCAATGGTCCTTGGCAAAAAGGGCTAACGTGTAACTTCTAACGGAATTTACTTAACCCCGGTTAAACCCATGGACCAAAACGGAACCAACATTTCCCCACAGGGAGAATGCTTGCAATTTCAAAAAACCAGAGACTAAATGTGCAATCTGAGTAAACCACAGTAGGGCTGAGCATTAAATGCTCAAAACCGAACCGGACCGACAGAACCGACCGAACCGACAAAAACCGAGTCGACCCGACAACCCGTCGGTTTGGTTTCAGTTTTGGATTTTCATGATTTTCGGTTTCGGGTCGGTTCGGTTCGGTTCGGCCCAAAACCGACAAAAACACACACAAACACACGCGAACCGGTCTGAACCGACGGACCCGACAAAAAACCGAACCAAACCGACCATATTCGGTTCGGTTTCGGTTTCGAATTTTCATGATTTTCGGTTTTCGGTTTTATCGGTTCGGGTCGGTTTTGGACCGATGCTCAGCCCTAAACCATAGAAACCATTTCTGCAATTTACTCTTCTTTTAATTATAAAGACTAACCCTCCAAAGTCCAAACTAATAAACTATTATAAGAACATTACCCCAAGTCATAATCCGATTTTGTCATCTATAATAACATCATAATTACCTAAACATTGTATACCAAAATTTGCGTTATGTAGAAACCGTACTGCACAATTGTGGTGCATGTATCAAAAGATGTGGTGTAGGTATTAATTCCCCTAAACTAAAGGCCCATTGGTTCGTCGGGCTTTACTCCCATTCCAAAGTTTCCGAATTAGCTTTAGAGATTGAGCAAGTGTAAAAAGTATAGAGTGATCTGGTTCATTTGGTTTGTAATTGGGTTTAGGATTAGGATTTTGTTTTGGATTTATATTAGAATTTGGATTTGAATTTAATGTTAGAAAGAGAAAATATATAAAATAGATAAATAACTATTTTTAATTTGATGAATTTGAATTTGAATTATACAATAACAAAAAGTGTGAGAGCTAACATCGCACTCACACATAAAAGAAAAAGAAAACCGTTAGGTAGATTTTATATGAGTGAGAATGAACCATATTTTTAAACCCAAACTATTCAATCAATCGACACTTTTCTTTTTTAGAGTTGAGATCCATGAATAACCTATATATGCCATAGAACCTATCAACCAATCATAGCCACCATTTATATTTTCCATTTTTTTTTCCTTTCAAAACAATATATCTTGCAAACGGTAAATCTTCAAGCTACAAAAAAATACCATCGCGACGAGAATTAAATGATCTTTCTATAGATATGCATTGTTATATACTTTTGACGATTTTTTTTTTTAATTTCCGCTCAGAAAGAATCATATATGATTCGTAAAAATCATATATGATTCGTAAAAAATCATATATGATTCGATTCTTACGAATCATATATGATTTGATTCTTACGAATCATATATGATTTTTCTGGGCGAAAAAAAAGTTTATTGAAAAAAAAATTCGTCGAAAGTATATAACAATGCATGTCTATAGAAAGATAATTTAATTCTCGTCGTGATGGTATTTTTTTTGTAGCTTGACGATTTACGGTTTGCGAAATATTTAAGTTTTAAAAAAATGGTGAAAGTTTATTTTTTTATTTTGATAAAAAAAAATGAGTGACTAAGATTGTTGGGTTCTATGATAAAAGTTGGATCTATAAAGAACTTTTGGCTTCTTTTTAAGGGTCCGTTTGGTTTGTAGATGGGTTTAGGATTTGGATTCGGATTCGGATTTGAATTAAAGATTCGGATTTGGAATAAGAGAGAGAAAATATATTTTTTTATAGTTATAATAAATAATTTATATTATTTTAAATTAAATTATACTATTTTTAAAAGACATAAAAATTGGGTCCCACCACTATCTACACACAAACATAAAAGTGGTCCTACCACTTTTTCCAAATCTTGCTAAATCCAGGCCAAGTGCTAAGGATTTAATTTTGTAACTGTTCTCATTGTGCACAGTGAAATCTAAGTAATGAAATATGAACCAAACAATTAAAGTTAACAATGAAAGGATTCCATGAATCCGGTAACCATCAACCAAACTGCCCCTAAATGTCAAACCGAGTACCGGCTCCCAAAAACTATAAACCAAACGGTCCTTAACAAAACAAACACACCTAAATTAAACTTTTTTCCTTCTTCTTTTAATATTTTCATTTAAAAAAGAAAAAAAAAAAAAAAAAAAAAAAGAAAATAAAAAAATGTACAAGGTAATATAACCAAACACCCCCTAAAAACGGCCAAAACCCCTTTTTTGTAACATAAACCTTCTTTCAGCCACCCTCACTCAGCCACCGGTTAACGCTTCCTAATTCATTTCTGGTATTCATTCAACTTCTTATTACTTATTTATTTATTTATTTCATATCTCATATTATCACTTCATTTTCTGTTATAATTTCCAAACCCTAATTTGTAAATTCAATTCAATTAATACATATATTTATATTCATTCATATGCACTGTAAGTGTTTGATTATTTGCGCCAATCAACAGGAAGATATAAGGTAGAAAAATGAATAAGAAGGAAGTGTTTAAGTTAGCGAAAGGTTTTAGAGGAAGAGCTAAGAATTGTATCAGGATAGCTAGAGAGAGAGTTGAGAAGGCGCTTCAGTATTCGTATCGTGATCGGCGTAATAAGAAGAGGGATATGCGTGGTCTTTGGATTGAGCGTATTAATGCCGGCACTCGCCAACACGGAGTATGTTGTTACTTATCTGTCTCTTTTATCTATATGGTTTACATGTTGTGCTTTTACGTTTCTATATTATGCTATTTGGTTTTAATATGATCGAGTCACATTTATAGGAAGGCGTATGATTGTTGATTGGCACGGGTGGACCCGTGTCTGTAAGTGATTAGGTTCTTTTACGATAATACATTGGACTAACTAAACAAAAGACGTGACACAAAATTTTGGGACGAGGTTCATTTCAGAGAAATCGGGATTTTTGACAAAAATTTACACTACTGGCAAAAAATCCTTGGGGTTCCCGTGAACCACCGGGAACCCCCTTGGGTCCGCTTCTGTTGATTGGTAGATAAGAATGAAAAGATAAACGGATGAGGTTTTTCCCTGTTTAGGTTACCCGGGGAAGGGAGTCTTTGACTTAAAGGTACGGCCTAACCGGGGTATCCCCGTGACACTGTTTCCAACCCTTCCCTGGTGATCCCCAAATATGTACCTGTGAGGTTTGAACTCTTGACCTCTTGTGAGGAGGTCAAGTGCCTTACCACTAGGCCACTTGGTGGTGATTAATGAAAAGATAATCTGGTTTTATTGCCTTGTTTTAATTTTAAGGTGTAAAGTGAAAATATGTAGCATGATATAATACAATAATTTCTTTTTGGGTTGCAACCGGATATACAGGTGCAACCTTTGTTAGTATGATGGAAATTATGATTCGCATAGTTTGGTGACTTTCATTGCAACTTTAAAACTTTTGGTTATAGTAAAACACAGTTTTAGTGTAACTACTATCGGGACGTGTTAGGTAAAAAGGGTTTTGCTGCTATATAATAGCATTCGAGATCATTGAGATACTTTTTTACTGTATCCTAGATTTTGACCAAGTGCGGTAGCTCTCCATGGTTGTTGCTATCATGTCATTCTCTTACTCCTTTGTTGATTTTGATATGGAAATCTAGTTATGTATATAGAGATTTAAATGTGTAAGTTTTATACCTTTTAACCAGACATAAGCTTGATACAAGAAATGCTCTTTATTACAAAAAAAACCTATCATGTTTTATGATAACTATTTATGTTTGGTTCAAATGTATGTACTCATAGTTTCAATCTTTAAATACCAAAATGTGTTGATTTTACAAAAGTACATTTCCGATAAAAGGGTAACCCAATGCTATGATGGCATTCGTCGCGGGGGACAACCACACTTGGGTCAAAAGATGTGAATCTGGAAATAAGTATTTCACGTATTCCGAATTTTCTCATGTATCCATTGCTTTACGTGTGGCATGGGTTTTTGCCGTCCTCTACTGAAATCGGTTTCATCTCTTTCTCGTAGTAAAAAAACATACTGAGTAATATTGATAGTGATTGAGAATAGACAATAAGTTGTTTGCTCTCTTTGCAAGTTCTTTTTTCAGTTTTTTGTTGTTTCCACAATTACAAGCCCGTTGACTGTATACACTGACAATTATATGATGGTTTCATGATTGAGTGATCGAGTCACGTCTATAGCACGTATATTAGAATGTAAAGATGTTCTAGCTTTATTATCGTGTTATATCTATAGGGTGCAAGGTTAAAATATGTGGCATGATATAATGCATCAGTGTATTAAGGGGTTACAATTCGACAAACAATCACAACCCTGGTTAGCATAATGAAATCATCATTCACGTACTTTGGTGACTTTCCTTACACCTTTAAGTTTTTAACAGCTATGATAATATAAAATACTATCTGTGTTTACCAAGTATTTAGATGGGCATGGTGATCATGGCTAGACAGTAGACGCGTGCTAAAGAAAAACATAAAGGTTGTTATTGTGGGTATATGATGGCATTCGGAATTATTGAAATAATTTTTTTTTTTTTTTTTTTTTTTTTTTTTTTTTTTTTTTTTTTTTTTTTTTTTTTACCATATTCTAGATTTCAACCACGTGTGGTAGCTCTTCATAGTTGTTACTCTCATGCCATTCTCCTACTCTTTGTTGATTTTTCTAAGAAATTTGTTTATGTATATAGCAATTCAGCTTGCACTTGAGCCAGACATAAGTCTTTTTTTTTTATACAAAAAGCTCTTTTTTACAAAGAAAGTAATAATGTTTTTGTAACAAGAAGTTATGTCTGGTTCAAGTGTTTATACTTACAGATTTAATTTCTTTATAAGCACACATATTGTTTGCAATTTCAAGTGCAATACCTATAAAAGGGTAACCCAATTGGCATTGAAGGATGAACAATGACGTCCAATTACACTTGGGTCAAAAGACGGGAATTGGAAAAGAAGTATCTTAGGGATCTCGATTTTTATCATGTATCAGTTTCTTTATTTGTGTCATGGGTCCTTACACCATACTTACAAAGGCTGTGAGTGTGCATCATTAGCAATCCAAATAAGTTGATGGATCCTTACATCATGCTTTACATACTGCTCATCTTCATTTCTCTATTCTGCTATTTGGTTTCCATATGTTTGTTTAGTGTTTGTCTCCTTACATATAAGATATTCAAGGGCTAATGATTTGGAAATGCATCTAACTTGTCAATTTTTGTGGTTCCGTGTAGTTATCTTATTTTTTTGCTATTAAAACACAAAGCTCTCAAATTTTGACCTTTGTGTGTATTTTGTGACCATTCTGCCCTTGCTTTTTACAAATTTAGAAGGGTAAAATGGTCAGTTTACATGTACAAAATACACACAAAGGTCGAAACTTGAGAGCTTTGTGTTTTAATAATAATAATAATAATAATAATAATTATAATAATAATAATAATTATAATAATAATTATAATAATAATTATAATAATAATTATAATAATAATAATAATAATAATAATAATAATAATAATAATAATAATAATAATAATAATAATAATAATAATAATAATAATAATAATAATAATAATAATAATAATAATAATAATAATAATAATAATAATAATAATAATAATAATAATAATAATAATAATAATAATAATAATAATAATAATAATAATAATAATAATAATAATAATAATAATAATAATAATAATAATAATAATAATAATAATAATAATAATAATAATAATAATAATAATAATAATAATAATAATAATAATAATAATAATAATAATAATAATAATAATAATAATAATAATAATAATAATAATAATAATAATAATAATAATAATAATAATAATAATAATAATAATAATAATAATAATAATAATAATAATAATAATAATAATAATAATAATAATAATAATAATAATAATAATAATAATAATAATAATAATAATAATAATAATAATAATAATAATAATAATAATAATAATAATAATAATAATAATAATAATAATAATAATAATAATAATAATAATAATAATAATAATAATAATAATAATAATAATAATAATAATAATAATAATAATAATAATAATAATAATAATAATAATAATAATAATAATAATAATAATAATAATAATAATAATAATAATAATAATAATAATAATAATAATAATAATAATAATAATAATAATAATAATAATAATAATAATAATAATAATAATAATAATAATAATAATAATAATAATAATAATAATAATAATAATAATAATAATAATAATAATAATAATAATAATAATAATAATAATAATAATAATAATAATAATAATAATAATAATAATAATAATAAACTGAACCACAAAAATTGACAAGTTAGATGCATTTTCAAGTCATTAGCCCTATATTCAATTCTAAATTTCTAAAATCCACATGTTCGCATCTACCTTTAAACAATGTTGAAGTTAAAGAGTTTAAATTAACTGCATATTGAACTGCAAAATCAGAACTTGTCTTCCCCTTGCTCGTGTTTCAATATTTTTGATGATGAGTAAACATGACTTCAGAAGTGATGACTTCAGAAGTGATATCTTTTTTTTTGGGTAAAAGGGAACTTCCACCCTGGTAAAATATCTCTATAAGTGGGCTACTGTAGTACTGTGTTTCGTGTATTAGTTTGGATTAACCGAATGGTGAAGGTGTGAATGCTTGTGGTCTTGTGGGAGAACTAACGTACACCCTATAAGGATTGGTTACATATGTCATATGCATCAACTCATCACCAACTGATTGTTGACAGATTACAAAATGCTCATCTTTGTTTAGGCATCAGAAGATGTACTTTCACTTGCATATTAGAGTTTATATCTTAACGGTTAAAAGGGAACTTCCCATAAACTATATTATTAGGATGACAACTCCACAATTTAGTCTTCTACTTCCTCTGTTTTCTTTTCTAGGGGTTACCTATTGCCAACAGATCATTTTTAAGACCCTTAAATCTTAATGCAGTTTCAAGTCAGATATTGCTAGAGAGTGACTATTTTGATTGACTTATTCACCTTCTTCTGCACTGGTTTAATGCTCTTATTTATGAATGCTACTTATCGATTTGTCATAATGGCAATAGTTTCCTTTAAGGATTGCATAACGTCTGGCAGTTTGAGTAAATTAGGAACGTGAAAAACTGCAATATACTTGAATGGAGTTTTCTTCCTGTGTGACTGTGTCTTGGAAATTTATTAAGAAATGCTTATAGGAGTTTTAATATGTGTTCCGTACCCATTTGATAGGTGTGTAATACCCATTCATAGATCTAACTCAACATATCTACGTGGTTTAACAAATTTTGTACGCCTATAGTCACTAGGATTCCTATCATGCAATGCAACTGTTGGGTTTCATACTTTCATACCACCTTAAAAGACAATGATTCTTATTCCTTTTGTCATGGAAGTTCAGTCATACAAAAATGGTATTTTTGACTGTCACGGTAACCTTGTTCTGATGGATGTCAGATATGCAAGCTGGTTCCAGTGTCCAGCTAACGCACCATATCCAAATCAATCTGTACAAATAAACAAATCTATTTACTTTCAAGTTTTATTTCTCATACATTCTATGAACCATACTGAGTCTTTGAATTCTAATTTGCTCCTTCAACTTTGACTTTTGTTTAGTATGGCATGGCTTACTAGTGAACTACTCAAACAACAAGGGATAAAGGGGTGTGGGCTGGTAAAATATGGGTTTGGGTCAAAACCAGTCACTATTAATTGCAGGTCAAAATTGGTCGAGCTTGGTTGATACAGTATTATTTTTTGAACTTTGTGAATAGTATGTGCATCAAATATGGTTTCAAAAATACTTTAATACTAATCATTTTTTTACATCAAACGATTTAGGAGGTTGTTAGCATTTGAATCAGTCTTGAAGACCGTCAACCTGTTTAACCCCGTCAACACATTTCCTTTAAGCTTAGTTTTTCACCCGTTTTGCTAGTGACCTATTTTTCATTTAAATGGGTTGGAATTTGGATAACTCTGATCTTTGAGCATGTTTCAAATAATTAAGTAGGCTATAGCGGGTTTCAGCAGTGAACAAGGATTAGCTATTTCCCATGAACTTTTTGGTGTTCTTAATACATTCAATATTGCATCCAGGACCTCTCTATACGGAACATGTCACTAAATATGAAATTATATGTCTGGAATCTCAGGCTCCAATAACTACTCATGTTCCCAATCTTTAATAAGGTTAAAGTAAATACCTGATAGTGTAATATTACATTTCTGAATATCCAAACAAGGATCTTGTAACTTCCATATCCTAGTTGCTAACTACATGTGGTAGTTCATTGACTAATTGTTCTTTTTCAACTTGTAAATTACAGGTCAACTATGGTAACTTTATGCATGGACTACTGAAAGAAAACATCCAACTAAACAGGAAGGTTCTATCAGAATTGTCGATGCATGAACCCTATAGTTTCAAGGCTCTTGTTGATGTTTCACGCACTGCTTTCCCTGGGAACAAGAACTTGCCACCGGCTCCAAAGAAGGAAGGCCTAGCCATGTTGGTTTGATTACAACTCTTTTGTTTTAGTCTTACCTTAAAAACCGTCTTTAGATAGTGTTTTAAGAGTATTGTGACTATTTCGTGCCACAATATGCTAAAAATAAATCTCTTGATTTAACTTCTTGAAAAGCATAATATTCTGCTGCCTAAAAACTTGTTCAGAAACCTAGTTAAATTTCTGAAGGATCGATCATATTTTGGTGTTGCAAGCTTCTGACAGTGTTTGCAATAAAAAAATAAAAAAACCATCTTTCCTTTTAGTAAAGGTCTATTTGTTGATTGCGTCTTGGTTCTGTTTTCCTAATTCTCTGTTTGCCTAAGAGACGATCAATATTAATAAATACTAGTAGATATTTAGAAGATATAGTTAGATACTTGCCAGGTAATGGCAAAGAGCCCCTTCTATGGTTTAGGCATATGATGAAAGTAGAGGTTGACGAAATTGGAGTATCTTTGTCTGCATATGCATTCTATAGCTATGCATGTCTGAAAATTCTGAAACAGATATCAAGTAATTTTGTGAGCAGTTCTTGAGACATGTAACCAGTCACTTTGTGTTTCACATGGAATTCAAGAAATAAAAATAATAATGAAAATACTGATGTGCGGATGAGGTTAATGGGTATGTTTTTAATTTATTCATGTGAAAGTTTAAGTCTAAAATATCGCTTTTTGTTCCATATGGATGACATGTTGACACCCCCCCCTCACACCTGAAGTAGCTGCCTCCACTACTTACCCCTGCTCCACCCACTGCAAAACCCTCATATGATGGTATGATGTATGCTTTGGGTTTCATATTTTGCTTGCATTTCTGTTTCATCCTTTGTTTTGATTTTATATGGTAAGCTCACTGTGAATGGTTATTTGATAAATTATGAGACTATGACCCAGAGTGAGTGAAAGGGTCAGATACGAGGGTTTTATGGGTTTTAAAAGTACTTGGTTATTTATAAGGTTTTGTGTAATTCGTTTTGGTTTTATGGATGGATGGAGCTCATCCAGGAATAAGTCGTTGCAATGGTATGTGCGTGTTATGTATGCTGACCAAGTTTAAATGTGTCTATATCCAAATAGTCTAGTCGCATTGGAGTATGTGACATGCGATGATGAGGAGCAAAACAGAAAGTCAAACTATAGTAGAAACCAAAAAAGTGTTATTTGTAACAACAATTGTAGAACATGAAACATATTTAGAAGAAACAAGCCCTAAAAAAGAACCTTCATTTCCCTAAAAAAAAAAAGAGAAAAAAAGAGGAATAAATCATTTCAGCCAAGATCAAATACATTCTACAAATAACAATTTTAACGCACTTTGTATGCTTTTAACGAATTTTAGCATGGGGAAAATCTGTTAATCTCCGTGTTATACCCCCGATTACAACTAATTTTTCACAACAATAAGGGTGCGTTTAGTTGGAAGAAAACACCCTTGTTTTTCACAAAATGTTTTGTGAAAAATAAGGAAAATAAAGATCGCATTCAAATCAGTGTTTTTCAACAAAATATTTTGCAAAACACAAAATCTTCTATTTCCTAACTTAACATAGAAAATTGCAAAACAAATTTTAGTTGTTTTCCTTTTAAACCCACAACCATCCATCCCTTTCTTGAAAATGGAAAATGCAAATATCAACTAAACGCGTTTTTAATACTTTCAAGTATTTTGTGGAAATAAATTTTCCTTCCAAATTTATAGAAAAACAGATAATTTTTTCTCCAACTAAACACACTATAAAAGACCTAATATAAGTTCAAGGACATTACAATAATCCCAAAAAAATAAAATAATTCAAAGGTATTATGCGAAAGTATTTTATGTTGGTTTTAGGGGTGTTCATCGGTTCGGTTTGCGGGTTATCTGGTTAATTCGGTTCGGTTAATTCGGTTAAAAAAAATTAGGGTCAAACCGTGAACCAAACCAAACCGAATTTAAATTCGGTTTTTGGTTCGGTTTGGTTGAATTCTAGTTTGGTTCGGTTCGGTTTTTGGTTTAATCCGTATTACACACTTTATTTAAAAAAAAGAAAAATATACAAATATATTTAGCCAAAAAAGTTATTTCAAACATAAAAAGTATTTTCTATTAGGATAAAATTATATATATATATATATATATATATATATATATATATATATATATATATATATATATATATATATATATATATATATAATAAAAAGACAAATTTCTGTAAAAAGAATAAAAAGAATTTTTTTAAAAAAAGTTCTTGAAAAATTCTAAAAAAATTCCACAAGATCGGATATGTTGGTGCATGAAAAAGTTGTGAAGGAAGTTTTTCTAAAAGTGGATACTTTATCCGAAAAAAATTATAAAAAAATACGTTTATGCATTAAATCGCTTTTTTGTGCATCAAAAATTCGTTTTTGGACCCAACTTCTTTTGACTTTTTTCATCAAAATAACATTGTGCATCTAACTAAAACAAGTTGAAAAATTTGTGCATTAAAATTTTTTTGCGCATTAAAATTCGTTTTTTGTGCATTGAAAAAAAAAACGTATAAAAACTCAAAATTAGAAAAACTTCTTTCACAAAAGTTTTTTGCACCAACATACCCGATCTTTTGAAATTTTTTTTGAATATTTCGAGAACTTTAAAGAAAAAAAATTTTCTTTTTATTCTTTTTACGGATATTTGTCTTTTTATTTTAACTTTACCCTGTGTATATATATATATATATATATATATATATATATATATATATATATATATATATATATATATATATATATATATATATATATATTAACTATTTATAATGAAAAAATAGTCAAAGTGAAATGTGGAAAACTGAAATTTCAGTCAATGCTCATTTTACCCTTCTCAACCAATAAATGTAAATCGAATGCTTGTCAATGTCTGTAAATCGAAACTGCAATCAACTATTGATGGAAAGTCTCTTAATCGAAATTGCAATCAACTATTGATGGAAAGTAATGAATGGAAAACAAAACTGCAAATCAATGTTTGTCATTGAACATGCAACATACTATGGAAAGTATATGCCAAAGTAATGAATGGAAAACAAAACTGCTAATCAATGTCTGTCATTGAACATGCGACATACTAGGGAAAGTATATGCCAAACAAATGGGGCGGGAAAATGATTTCGTTGATGTTCAAATTTGTGCTTGGGTTGTTGCCTATATAAACATGCGACATACTATTGCAAACCCACTATATTTCGACATACCCATCAAGAAATGCAAATGCCAAATCAAAAGAATGTTGATGATGATTTGGAGGTTCTTTCTAATCTATTATTTCATTTGCTTTAATCTTTCGGTCTGATGTACTTTTTGTTTCAGGAGTATTTTAATTTTGGATCACAATATCACATTGTTTTAATAGTATAGTTTGTTTTACGAATGGAACCACATCCAAACTTTCTTTCATTTAGGCTTGATCATTTAAGTTTACATATGTTTACTGTTTTAATCGTATAGTTTTGTTTTAATCGTATACTGGATCATTTAAGTTTACATATGTTTACTGTTTCATGAGTATTTTTGGATCACAATATCACAATGAACTTTCTTTCATTTAGTTTTGGTTCATTCTTCTTTACGTACTCATGTACCTGTACTACAATATTTCTAATATTTCATTTATCTTTTCTTTTTTTTTTTCTTTACAGCTTCTTCCGAATCCTAACTCTCGGTTTATAGTTTCGAAACTTGATACTTAGAAGATGGAATTTGAATTTGGACGTACAGTTAAATATTGTAGAAAGATGAATTTGAATTTTTTCGGTTTTTTAGTTTTGGGACTCGCAAAAATGTTACCTAGGAAAGAGACGCGATAAAAAAGTAGTTTTGGAGTAGTAGCACAAAAAGGAAGTAAGAAATCTGTTTCAAATTTTCATAAAGCTTGAGTAAGTGTTGGGAGTTACGAGTATATTTCAAGGACACTATAAAAGATAATCTTGTGAAGCCTAGATGGAATAAAACATAGAATAAAACATTGAGCACACAAACTTGATTTTTGATTCGGAAGTAATGATAAAACACTAGAACAAATATAACAAATGTTAACTCATGCCTGAAATACCATCGTTAAGTAGTTTTTAAACAATCATCAAACAAAACTAGCAAATCATGCGTTTACTACTACTAAAAGAAATAAACTAACGCAATAAAATGTCCAGTCATAATTATATTTAGCTTATTAAAAGAATTGAT
Source organism: Artemisia argyi (assembly GCA_030686995.1). Lineage (NCBI taxonomy): Eukaryota > Viridiplantae > Streptophyta > Magnoliopsida > Asterales > Asteraceae > Artemisia > Artemisia argyi. The sequence goes on along the minus strand of CM060697.1, from coordinate 157,809,233 downwards.
AGTTGTCATATGAACCTTGGGAGTTCATACTAGCCTCGCCTACATAGACAGGCTGATATCTATTGTACTTGGGTTTTATTGTATATCGTACACATAAATATTGACGAAGTACATGAAAACATAATATACGCAAACAACCATTTTACATGAAAACATACAAACAAACAAATATTGACGAAGGTTATCGATGAAGGTTGAATAATAGTAATTGCAATTAGCACTTCACCAAACGGTAGTCTTTTTAGTTATTGTCTCATAATTGATGTAATGTTTTATTTTCAGTTTTACTAAATGTTTTTATATTTTTTTTGACACATGTTAAGAATTTATGGTAGAATTGAATTATCGCATGTTACAACCGTTTGTAATTACATTTTATCTTTTCTCGTCCTATTTTGAACGTTATACGAAACACTTACCATAATATGGCATATCATTAATTGTCTGCCGCTAGGAACCTCCGTTGCTATGCACGGGTACTCGCCTAGTATATATATATATATATATATATATATATATATATATATATATATATAGTATCTTTCTTTTCAGAACCCTGTTAAGTGCGGGAACTACGAGAACTCCAATTTTGCATTAGAAAACATGCATGTTCATATAAAACATATATGTTTTCTTACATACACCTTAATACACATATCTGCGTAACATAAATGTTCATATAAAACCCTGTTATGTGCAACATATCAATGCAAAATGGTTTTATATGAACATGCATGTTTTCTAATGCAAAATTAGAGTTATCGCAGTTCCCGCAGTTAACATGGTTATGAAAATAAAGCCCCCTATATATATATATATATATATATATATATATATATATATATATATATATATATATATATATATATATATATATATATATATATATATATATATATATGGGAGGGTTAATGTGAGATCAAACTTAAAGTTGTAACAATAAGATCTAGTCTAAACAATCAATAAAACCATTTTATAAATAACTATATTATCAATAATATACAAAAAATAAAGTATTGATACGAATTAACATTTTAGCAACTAATATCCAACTGATATATGAGTTTTGATTAGCGATACACACCTATAAATTTACATGTCGAATCAAAGTGTATCACCTTACCTTGATACATTATATGTCGAATCAAAGTGTATCATCTTGGTTTCGTCAATTTAATGTAGAAAACTATCGTAACTTTAACAATTTTAGTTGTAATCAATAAAAAAAGGGGCAATTGCATATATACCCACTAAAACTTGCATATTTGCATATATACCCAAAACATGCTTAATTTGCATTGTACATCATGCATTGAAAACTTGTATTTTGGGTAAATATGCAAGTTTTTGAGTTTTAGTGGGTATATATGCAATTCTCCCATAAAAAAAATTAATTTTATTTTAACAAGAGTGTCACTTGTCAGATTTTAGTTGGATCTTATTTTTACAACTTTAAGATTGATCTTATTTGGTCTAGATTATATATATATATATATATATATATATAGGGGAAGGATAATGTGAGAACTTTCTTAAAGTTTTAAAAACGAGAACTATTATAAAATATCATTAAAACATTGATAAATAACCATTTTAGATTATAAATTAATACAAGTTAACATTAAATCGACTAATAACCAACTCATACATGACAAACGGATTACTGATACACAATTAAAATTTTGATACATATACATTAAAGTCTCAAAAAACTAATTTCTTATACATAAATTGATACACCTAATACACAACAACTACTAAAAACTTGATACACAATACTAAACCTAGATACATATTACACGTTGAATCAAAGTGTATCACTTAGTTTACATCAATTTTCATAAGAAAAACCATCAAATCTTTTAAGTTGAGTGTCATTTGTGAGATCGGTTGGTTCTCATTTTTACAACTTTAAGAAAGTTCTCATTTGTTCTCAATTAGGGGAAGGATAATGTGAGAACTTTCTTAAAGTTTTAAAAACGAGAACTATTATAAAATATCATTAAAACATTGATAAATAACCATTTTAGCAAAGATGCATCAAAATATTATAAATTAATACAAGTTAACATTAAATCGACTAATAACCAACTCATACATGAGAAACGGATTACTGATACACAATTAAAATTTTGATACATATAAATTAAAGTCTCAAAAAACTAATTTCTTATACATAAATTGATACACCTAATACACAACAACCACTAAAAACTTGATACACAATACTAAACCTAGATACATATTACACGTTGAATCAAAGTTTATCACTTAGTTTACATCAATTTTCATAAGAAAAACCATCAAATCTTTAACAATTTTAGTTGTAATTAATTATTTTTCATTTTCTTTTAAGTTGAGTGTCATTTGTGAGATCGGTTGGTTCTCATTTTTACAACTTTAAGAAAGTTCTCATTTGATCTCAATTATATATATATATATGGGCTTTATTTTCAGAACCCTGTTAAGTGCGGAAACTGTGAGAACTCCAATTTTACATTAGAAAACATGCATGTTCATATAAAACATGTATGTTTTATTACATACACCTTAATACACATACCTGCGTATTAAGGTATATGTAAGAAAACATACATGTTTTATATGAACATGCATGTTTTCTAATACATAATTGGAGTTCTCGCAGTTCCCGCACTTAACAGGTTCTAAAAATAAAACCATTTTGCATTGATCTATTGCACTTAACAGGTTTTTATATGAACATTTATGTTATGCATGTATGTTTATTAAGGTGTATGTAAGAAAACATACATGTTTTATATGAACATGCATGTTTTCTAATGCAAAATTAGAGTTCTCGCAGTTTTCGCACTTAACAGGGTTCTGAAAATAAAGATACACTATATATATATATATATATATATATATATATATATATATATATATATATATATATATATATATATAACATTTTATTGATCTTTTTAAATATATAAATATATAAAAAATATATAATTTATATGAATTTGGTTTTCGGTTTTGATTACCGAAACCATATCCAAACCGAGAACCGAATTAAAAGTTCGGTTTGGTTCGGTTTTAGTAAATTCGGTTCGGTTATTAGTTCGGTTCGATTATTTTTGATTCGGTTCGGTTTCAACTTTCGGTTTATTCGGATTTTTTGGTTTTTCTACTCTTTTGTTTAGTAAATCACTCATTATTTTTGTTATTGGGCTTGCAAACAAAGGAATAAGCCTATATCTACTATATGCGCTTCCAAATTTGTGTAAGGCTGAAGTGGGCTGAAAAGGTTCATTTGTGCCATTGTGGTGTCACTACCCAAAATTATCCAGACTGAAAAAACTACACATTCCCTCACGCCCCCTTAAAAAACGGCTATATGATAGGGGTGTTCATGGATCGTGTAATATTCTCAATAACCGAAAACCGAAACTGAACCGAAAAAAACAAACCAAATTTGTAACTGAACTGAACTGGTCAAAACCGAACCGAACCGAACTAAATATTCGGTTATCGGTTCGGATATGGGTTTGGCAATGAAAACCGAAAACCGAAAATATATAAATATATATATATTTTTTATGTATTTATATATAAAAATAATCGCTAAAAGTCTTTTTTAGGTGAAAAAAATTTTGTTCTAAAAATATATATAATTAAATGAAAAAATTATTAAAATTATGTAATTTGAGTTATTCGGTTCGGTTTTCGGTTATAGGTGATCGGTTTTCGGTTCGGTTGAATCAAATTTGAATTCGGTTCGGTTCGGTTTTCGGTTTGACCCAGAAAAAAAAATTAACCGAACAAACCGAACTGAATAAACCGAATAACCCGATAACCAAACCGATGAACACCCCTACTATATGTACGATGGTTATTTACTTTTATGCCCTCTAATAAGTAACCGGATCTTCTAAACAATGCTTTGAAAGGAAGAACCAATATTTTGGGACCATATTCATCGAACAATTCAAGTAACCGGATCTTTTAAACAATGAACCCTAAAACACCATTCATCATTCCCACCACCTATCTTCATTCGAAAACATGATTCAGGATGCTAATTATTCAAACCCCTCGCACCACTTATGATTCAGGAAGATATCCAAAGTAAGTTTATCTTTTAATATTTTTGAAATATTATTTGATTTTTATCAAACCCGATTCATTGTTCAAAGATATCTTTTGATTGAATTTTGAATGGTATGGTTTTAGTAATCCTTTTACGGTAATATAGTACTACTTATGTTCAAAAAGATGATAAATGTTATTAATAATATGACTAAAGGAGCTGAATAGTGGTATTTTGCTTGCTTTATAATTTGTGGTTGGCAATTTGTGATTCTAGGAGAGGAGTACAATGATAAAGTTTACGGAATATCCACCTTATTTTGTGAATTGCAGCCTCCACGTGCATCTTCATGTGCAACACCATTATAAGGTTCGTATATAAACTACATAGACATATAGGTGGATCAGAACATATAGTTGGTCATCATTACCATTGCAACCGTTAAAAAAGTTTCATAATGGGATATGATAACCAATGAAATGGATAACCGATAGAAGTTCAGGGCAGTTGATTCATAATGCGAAACATCGTCGGTTATTATTTCCATTGCAACTATTAAAAAAGCATCAAGCTATAAACAAATAAGATATGAATGTAATGAATGTCGTTTTTTTATCATATCATATTATAGATCTGTTGTATCAAATCAAAAAAAGCCATCCGCGAGTAAATACATATGCATTACAAATAGTGATTAACCATCAGTTTTTTTGGGTTTCTTGCAGATATCGTGGTTACAGATAACAAGGATTTCGTTTGCTCAAAATATGTCATCAAACCCGAATGTAGGCAAGTTTCAATGTTACATGTACCAATCTTCTCCTCACCATTCAATTTTTTTAAAATAAGTTGGAAAAATGTTATGCTTGGTGATGAAGCATCCCTTTAACCTATTTCCAGGATTATTCATGAGGCATGGCGGAGTTACCAATTTTTTTGCATGACAAAGTTAACGGTGGGAAACTTGAACAAGGAAATGTGACTTTAGGCCGTGACTGTTGCAAAAACTGTTTAAGGTCTGTGGTAAGGATTTCTTTAATTAAATCTGTTTATTCTTTTCCCTCTCTACTCATGTTGGTGAGTTGGGTAATGGCTTATATGGTTTAACAAAGAAAGTTCACATGCCACATGATTTTGAAAAGCATATCTTACTTTTTTAGAAGCATATATCACTGGTCGATATATGGTATAATATTTACGATTAATCTTTACTACAGAAAATTAACATCTCATTTTAATAAGAGAGATATTTATCTTCAACAAAATATTAAATCAACTACTTGTACATTTTGCTCAGATTATTGCAATGGCTATCTTATAAAGATTTTGTTTAAGTTAGCTAACTTCCATTAAATTTTTAATCAAAATAATCACGAATGTGTTTATCTAATGAAATTTTTAGGTAGCATGGTAGTTAACAATACATATCTTTATATTAGCATGGAGAGGGCTTTTTTTTATTTTATTATTTTTTTATTTTTTTTAAGTAATGCTAGACAGACTCACAAAATTCACACAAAAATTTCACTTGCTGACGTTTCAGCGGGTGATTGATGTATCTTCTGGCAATTTCTCTCTCATCTCTTTTATTAAACTAATCACCCGCTGACACGTTAGCGAGTGGATTTTGTATATAAATTTTGTGAATAGTTCAAGCTTTTTTTTTAGCAAGTGGATTTTTTATATAAATTTTGTGAATGGTTCAAGGTTTTTTTTTTTTTTTTTTTTTTTTTTTTTTTTTTTTTTTTTTTACCACCAGTAAAATATTATTACTAAAAAAAAAAAAAAAAAAAAAAAAAAAAAAAAAAACTAATTAAATACAATTGATGTGGGTGAATCACACACCTCAGCCTAAAAAGGGTAAACAAAAAGCGTTTATAGTACTTAAAACTTAACCAAGCATAAGAAATGATATGTCATACTTATGCAAAACAAAATAAAAATAAATTATCTAATCCGACCACGAAGACTAATGTCATAAGCATTAGCAAACTTCATTTGAGCATCGATCAGACCACAATCATCAAACTTATCATCGTCATAAAGGTTTTGGTCATGGATATCTTCCTTCTATTGCTACAATAAGCTCCTCATGCCCACTCCAATACCACATTTAGAACCGTCAAATGCCATAAAATTAGAAATTTCATTGAAGTCATCAAGGACTTCATCATCATCATTATCCGAGATAACCATATCACCAACCTTAAAAAATGGATTGCCTACCTTTTTTTGCTTCTTTAAACATGTAAGGAGTGCTCTTCAAAATACGAGGAGGAGACGCATTGGACGAACTTGGATGCTTGCATAGTTTCCACATTAGCCTTTTGGAGAAGGTTTTTGACTGTTCATAGTTTTAGTTTTGGTGTTTCTTGATTTATTGTAGTTTTGAGTTATTGCTAACTTTTCGATAAAGAAATTAGTCGTTTCCAAGAGAAAAAAAATCGTATTCACGACTGACATCATCAAAGCGATCATCTCATGTTTAATAGCCAAATCCATATAGAAGCCAACTAAAAGATCAACTTCTAATAAAAAAAAGGTATTGTTTTCTTCCTTCTTAAAATGTTAGTTATACTCAGTTTTTTTCTTACAATCTTAGAAAGTCTTCTCCCAAAATGTTAATTCTACACGTATTATATCTGCACTATAAATGTGTACAAAGTTTGATTTCTTATATTTAAAAATAAGTGTATAAAAATTTGAAATTTCTAAAATTCTTCACAACTATTGTTTTATACAAAAAATGACAGCACTTGTTAATATGCACAAACATATACTTTTTCTACACCAAAAGTGTAATATGATCAATTTAGTACATATCTAGAAATGTGAATAATCAAAGAAATTTATTCTTATTTTTTCAAAGTGTGTAGAAATAAAAGTGAATAGTTGATAAATTGGTTGCGGTGCCTATAATGTTTATTCATAAATGATAGTATCTCAATGTTTTGCAAAGCTATAGTTTAAAAATATTTTCCTCCGACATAACATAATCGTAAATATAATGCTAGTCATCATTATGTTTAGAGATAATCTCTGAATTTATGACGATCATACGTCATAAATTAAAAAGCATTACATGATATACGTGTATATATATGAAACCTCATTTGGAATCAAAAAACACAACCCTCACCAATCTTCCACCAATATTTCTTTTCTTCTCTAGCCCAAATATTCTAAACATGCCAAAGCGCAAATTAGGAAATAATAATGAGTATATAAAGGATGATGTAGCAAGGAAAGTCACCTACAAGAAAAGGAAAAAGGGTCTAATGACAAAGTTAGACCAGATAACCACTTTATGTGGAGTCCAAGCCTGCGGCATTATTAATGGCCCGTATAAACCTGGTTTTGAGGTGTGGCCTAGTGATGAGGGTGTCCGAAGTGTGCTGAAAAAGTTCGAGTCCATGCCTGATATGGATAGAAGGAAGCACATGGAGAATAAAACAAGGTACCTCCAGAATAGGATAAAAAAGGTGCAGGAAAAACTCCAGAAGCAGAGGATGCTGAACAGAAGTCTGGAGACGGACATTCTGATGTCTGACTGCCTGAGTGGCAAAGTCTCCATTGCTGATGACTTGGACATACCAAAGAAGCAGGCTATTTCTTCTCTGGCTGATCAAAACCTCTTTGAAATTGATGAAAGGTTTGAGCTTCTGAACAAGAATGGGGACCCTGCAGACGAGCCACCGCCGCCGCCGCCACTACCACCACAAGTACCAAAGGATGTGGAGTGCTATGTCCCAGTGATGGAGAACCAGGGACCTTCAAATGAATCAGAAACTAGTTGGTACCCAACAGAATGGTTGGAGGATTTTGATCGGGATCTTATTCGAGGGGATGGGGCATCTTCCTCAAAAACAACCTAAGTCTATCTTTGCTTGAATGATGCGCGCGAAATTCTGTTACTTTTATGCTTGCATTTATTTATTAATGTTTTTTTGTTTGTACTGTATTAACGTCAGTTTTGTTGGCGTTCAGTTATTGTAGTTTTATCTTTTGCGTTACTATTTGAATCCAAACAATTAGTAGTTTCCATTCTATTGACAATCTTTAAAATTCAGATAATTAGTTCTAAAGATACAGACTGTATTTTTACATTAACATCTCAGATAATTGAAAACTATTTACAGAAAAAATTAGCAATAAATATTTTGGTAATAAAGAAAAGAATGATTACTACTTGGTGTGTTGGTGTTGCAATCCCTTATTTATTTGTAAATAGAAACTGGTTTTTTCCACAGTTGCTGTTTGTCCTCGGTCTTATTGTTAATCTCGGGATGCTGTCGTCACTATAGTGTTGTTTCTATGAGTTTGTAAGTGTTTCATGAATTGAAAGTTGTCTGGTTGTTTTGTTTTAGCTCCAAATTCAGATGCTATGGCATGTCATTAGATCTGTTTTGGAATCTTTTCATGTACCTTGGTATTGAGCTAATATATTTTTCACCTTTGCACACAAAAAATAATAATAATAATAATAATAATAATAATAATAATAAATTAATAAATAATTAAAAAAAAAAAAAAAAAAATCTCGGGATGCTTTTACATCTATGGCTGTATGATCAGCAACAAACCCATGTCTTGATTTGCAGATGAACCTGGACACTTTAATTTGCTGATGTGGATCAATTTCTCAAGATAATATTGTAATTGGTTTGCTTAGCGTCTTGCTTTGCTTTTATATATAATATATTCCAGCCGTTCAAAAGAAAAAATTCTCAAGATTATATTACTATAAATGTCCCGCAGATAACATTTATAAAACTTCAGTGGCAATAATAATAGGGGAATGCATTTACATGTGATAGTGGATAAGCAGATGCCAAATGTGTGAAAAAAAAAAAAAAAAAAAAAAAAAAAAAAAAAAAAAAAAAAAAAAAAAACCTAAAACATATACATATAATGAGTTTACACATAGTTAACCCTTGTTTTTAAACGGAGAAAGTAACGTATATTTTCATTAACATCAAATTAGCAAGACCCTATACGAAAATTACAAGAAGTGTAAGCAGATAATTACATTAGTTAGAAGCAAGGGGAAACTGAACTGAAATAGTTGATAACACTAAAATTACCAACATGTCACATGTACAATACCTTTACTAAAACTCAAGTGGCGTAATGTAGTACTGAATAAAATGAATGAAATGCATTTATCGTGATAGTACAGGAGCTGCTGCTAATTGTCTATAAAGTTAACAAACAAGGAGCGTGAACTGCCCGTAGTGTATCCCTGAGTTTGACATGGGAAACAAATATTTAAATACGCTTCTTTGGGATTATAATGTAACCCCAATTACTCCATGAGACTGTTGTCCATTCTACCTTGGCTTATCTGGTGCCATACTATGATCATGTTTTATCAATGAACTTATTTGGCTGTTAAAAATATCCTACTAACTGAGAGAAACTGAACTTAATACAAAATGGCCTTATATGAAGAATCTATTCTATGAAGAAAGTGGGAGATGGCTCAATTTTCTGCTTGGTGCAAATTAGAGATTAATGTGATAAATGGTGCAAATTAGAGATTAATTTGTCTGCCATCTGGGCCAACTCCATTTACTTGGGCTGGCGTCGCCCAATCTATCATGAGCTTGAATCAACTCAACTAACTGCTCTGAGGAAATTTATCAAAAAATCAAGTAATTAATTTGCATATCAATCAGTAGTGTGGGATCAGATGGAACATGCACCCTGGTGCCAATTAAAATCAATATCCTCTCCTGACATCTTATGAATGATCCGCTGCCTACAAGATAGAATCTGGACCTTCGTGGAATCAGCATGGATTCTATTAGATGCCTGCTGTGTAATGATGCAATCGAATCAAAGTCAACATTTATTCATTGGAACTTGGTGAAAATCTACTGGGATCTTCCAATCATCCCACAAATCTGTTACTAAAGCTAGAGTTACCAACACATTGAAATTTTTGTTATCGTTCATTTTCTTTCCGTTGTGTTTGTTTCTATACTCTAAGAATTATTCTCTTCTTTTTATGTTACATTTATGAGTTTTTTTCTTTTTTTTTCCCCTTCCGAAAGTGACATGTTTAAATGTTTTAACTTCAACAAATGTTGAGTTGAGAACATGCATCATTGGAATTAAATTGCAAGTCCCAACAATTTTGTGAACTTCAATAGAAAAAGACCCAAAATATGCACCGAACATGGCTTGGATGGATATAGCTGAGACTCTCCAGACCTAGTTTTCTTGAATGCTATTTTTGGTATAATACCCCTGTAGTGTTGTTATTTGCATAATTGTTCATTCTTCACTCGCCATGTTGTCAATGATTCTTCTTAGGATTATTTCACCCCGCTCTATTCTCATCTAGTAAGATCCTAATAGAGGCAACTAAATTTGACAATACCTGCATATGAGGATGACGATCTTTTTTTTTAAACGGCATTTATATTATAAAGAAGCTAGGATGAAAACAAAAATAGAATACAATGTTACAAGGATTGCTATACCACTTGAGCCAACTAAACGAGCTTTTCTACATCTATTTGATATCTAAGTGTATGTGTAGAGCTTGATGTCAATGAGAGTAAGATATTTCTTTGGACGTTTAGAGTTAAATGTTGTCTCCTTACGGAGCACCAAATGATCCATAAGGTGGATTATGTTTGATTATAGATTTCTCCATAGGATACCTTATTCATCATGTAATATATATATATATATATATATATATATATATATATATATATATATATATATATATATATTAGGGAGGGTTAATGTGAGATCAAACTTAAAGTTGTAAAAATAAGATCTAGTCTAAAAAACCATTAAAACCATTTTATAAATGACCATATTAGCAATAATACACAAAAAATAAAGTATTAATACGAATTAACATTTTAGCAACTAATAGCCAAATAATACATGAGTTTGGACTAGTGATACACAACTATAAATTTACATGTCGAATCAAAGTGTATCACCTTTGTTTCGTCAATTTAAAAAAGAAAATTATTGGAACTTTAACAATTTTAGTTGTACTCAATAAAAAATTTTATTTTATTTTAACGAGAGTGGCACTTATCAGATTTTAGTTGGATCTTATTTTTACAACTTTAAGATTGATCTTATTTGATCTAGATTATATATATATATATATATATATATATATACACACACACACACACACACACACACACACACACACACACACACACACAAGAACAATATGAAACCCTAAATCCTAGTGAACCTTAAGCCCGTAATCCGGCTTGGGCCATTCTAATTTATCATCTAATATTCTCCGTAATCCGAGCGGTAAAATTGCGAAAGCTCGAATTGTATTAGAAAACTAAATAATAAGGATTAGGAAAAACTAATTCGTTGTTAAAGACAGCTGACAATAAGCGGCGACTAATCTTCATGCAAAAGCAAAAGAATAAAAAAGGGGTAAAAGCATTAAAACAATATTAATTTGTTGCTAAAGATATCCGACATCAAGCGGTAGCAAATCTTCGAACATCATTAGCATAAAAGAAATCCTACATCATAGAGGCCCCTAAGCCTGCAATCGGGCTTGGGGTATTCAAATTTATTATTTACGAGATTGAACAACAACATCGAGAAAGTTGGATCGTGATACGATCCTGCGTTCTATAGTTTATTATTGTTGTTGTTTTTGTTGTTGTTACTTAATTAGTTTATTTAGTTTCCTTTTATTATATTTCTTGGTTAGAAAGTTAGGGTATTAGGGTAAGTCTAGGATAACTATTATAAATAGGGTAGTATGATTGTAATTCTTATTATGCTGAATATTATTATGGTTTATTGATTTTTTTTGGGTAAAAGGTCAACGACCCGGTAAATATATTACTCCAAAAAGCATTTAAGTACAATGGATATGGGTGAATCCCATATCTCAGGCCATTACATAGGCGAAAAGCTTACATAACAAGATACTTCCTATTTTCTAAACAAGAAAACAAACGACTAACCACATGATAACAAAAGACTCTGACAAAAATATAAACTACTTCCTACGACCTTGGTGATTAAAGCCATAAATGGAATTAAGAGCATCCAAATTCCCTGGAATATCATAAATTTGCTTCGAATAATCATCATAGTTATCAAACTCATCTGCACGCTCATGACCACCACCAAAAAGATTTGCTGATTCGTCGAACGTATTAAGAACCTCATCATCATCAGTATCAGAAATCACAACCTCACCCACCTTAGAAAATGGGTTAGCCCTCTTAGTGGAGGAGGTAGACGGAACATGATGGCCTTCATCATCCACAAGAGTAGCTTTCCCATCAATAAGTAGCTTTTCAAGCTTTCCAATTTTCTCAACTATAGGAGTAGAACCAACTTCCATTGTTCCCATTTAATCACTCACAAGCGGTTCGTGTGATGCATTACCGTTTAACGACTCATCCTTATTAACTTCCATTGTAAGTCCAGAATCCACATCCTTGTTGGTGTCAATAGTAGGAATACAAAAAGCATCCGTATCATCCATATTAAGAGCATCAAATTGGTTAGATGTAGAAATCTTCGTTCCACTAGAACTAACCCCATCAGAATTCTTCTTCTTAGTGCCATCCACTTTCTTAGGTTTAGGAGGAGTCTTTTTGGGTTGATAATGAAACTGATTACCTACAACAAGTTTAGTAAACCCTCCTTGACCCGGAATTGTAGGACCACCTTGCTTTCCTTTCTTCTTGTTATTGACAATCTTGAAACCATCATTAACAGGCTTAGCAAGCTGAACATGAGGTATAACAACTTTAGGACAGTCAGTAAGAGTATGACCAAATATCTTACACTTATCACAACGAGGTGGTTTCCACTCATATTCAACCCGTATCTTCTCAATAGTCACTTCAACAGTGGTTTATTGATTTGGTGTCAATTGAGAGAGCTTTTTCGACCTTTCGAACGTCGATTATTCTATCTTTATTATTCTTTTATCTCATTATTGACCCGGTTCATATCAATTGGTATCAGAGCTGTTTGATTCCAAGATTCAAAATAAATAAATAAAATAATATTGTTCATCGGCTACTGTTCATTGTCGGAATTTACTGTTCATCACCAGAAGTTGTTGTTCTCGGTCTAGATTACTGTTCTCGCGTAGATGGTTAAACGGTTACTGTAACACCCCCAAAATTTGGTACAGCGGAAGACTCAACAAGCTTTCGGGGCATTACGGGGATTGGGATCCAACACAAGACATAACAGAACGAGATAAAGTAAATATAAGAAAAACACAACCAAAACGGGGTTTTAAAGTTTACATTTATCCCAACATCATTCAGAGTCAGGCCCAAAAGAAATAAACGTAGGTCCATAATTAAATATCAGAGTTTGGAAAAATAGATCCATAAACCAGGTGCCTTAGCCGAGCCTTCCAATCCATGCATCCAAATCATCACTTAATTACCTGAGAAAACGTGCTAAAAGTCAGCTTTCGCTGATGAGATCATAGGTTTAGATTCATAACTCAATATAGTGGACATATACGCAAAACGCTTGCTAGCTAGACTAAGGATTCCACTAAAGGCCTGCGGATACCCTCCGCTCCAACATAACACACGGATACCCTCCGCTCTAACATAGATATTCGTTGATATCGTACCCAAGATCACCGTTGATATCTCCATTTCCAAGATTGACTTGTCGTTCAATTTTCGGATGAGTTCTGGGTTGTTAATCCCATTCATGAACCCTGAAATTTTTAGGATTTCAGGACATGCTTTGACTTGTATGCACTCATCTTTGAAACGTTCCATAAAAGCGCTGGTTGATTCGCCTTGACGCTGTTTCACTCTTGCTAGTTCCACAGGGTTTTTAGCACACTTCTTTCGTTGGGTGAAATTGAGGCGGAATGCTTTTCGTAATTCCTCAAATCCACCAATGCTCCTACGTGGGAGTTTGCTAAACCATGTGTGCGCGTTTCCTACTAACGTTGAATTAAACATGTGGCACCACACAGGCTGTGGCCAGTTTTCGATAGTGGCGGCTGATTCGAAATTTTTTAGGTGATCATCCGGATCACCTGTTCCATCATATGTTTTCACATTAGTGGGCATGCACCTGCGTTTGCGGTCTGAGTAATCGCTGATGCGCCGTGTAAACGCATCGATCTTCTGGCGTCGCCATGGGAGAGACATATCTTCATTCTCTTCCTTGCGACGTTTTCCCCTTAACTTCCAGTGTCCTGTTTCTTTATCCTCGTTGTCCGAGGAGTCACTGGAAGAAGGGTAGTCTCTTTTTCGGCGCTTGCGCCGGCTTCTTTCAGAAGAAGAGCTTGAGGGATCTCTGCTTGGGGATCTTCTTCTCCCCAATCTATCTTGAATCCTCCTACTCCCAGGTTTGGAAGATCCTTGGCTTGGCGAATGTTGAGGCCCTAATCGATCTTGTATTCCCCGACTGCCAAGTCTGGAGTGAACATTGGTGCGCCTCTCGCTGTCTTCTGAGTATTGTGAATCAGATATCGTACCCAAGTATCATGGATAGTGGTACGTTCTGTGCGTCTTCCTCGTGGGTGACGCAATAGTGATGGTTCGCGTTCAGGACCAAAATTGAGTCGGGCTTGTAGGCTCGCGCTTGCCCTTCTTGTTGCTTCTTCTTGCATGAGGGCGGTTAGAGTTTCATAATTTTGGGATACAAAGTTTCCCAAAGTTAGATCGGGTGTGTCCTCAGTTGTTGCAAGAATTTCTGCCTCAGTATTAGGCGCCCTGTTTCGGTCAGGCGCGCCTGGCGGTGCAGTGTTGTTCACTGCGGGTGTAGCTTGATGAGGAGTAGTGAAGAGGGTGCGCTGGAGTTCCTCAATGCTTGGGACCACTGGGGTGATTTGGGTAGTCCTTATAGGTAGTTCTACTGCTAGAAGAGGTGGGGTTGTCCCTGCCTCGTGGTGACCAGGTGCGCTGGTTGCACCAGCAACTTGTCTGGAGGTCGGATCTTGTTGATTCTTCCTCTGATGGTCACGCTTTTCTGACTGCGGAGTCCGCTGGCTTGAATTCTTATGTTTCGTCATTCTAGTTCTTAGTAGGGTCCCACGGATGGCGCCACTTGTTGATACAAAAGTTGGGCGTTCCTGGTTATTGGCTCTTGCTCTCGTACCAATTCGCTTCTTAGTACTTGTTACCTGCGCACTAAGAAAATAAACAACACCGTTAGGCTTATCGAGGGATTGTCTCCCCCGATTAGACTCCGGCGTGAGAGTAAGTAATCCATTTTAGGTTCTCGTAGAGAGTTAGGGTTTTTGTATCGTACCTTGAATGAGAGATGTCATTCCTTATATAGGGGCTGAAACCGCGTAGGTTTCTTGCTCCTTACTCTTCGCACTCGTGGTTCTTATCCGAGGAAAGTATATCTATTCTATGAATAGATAATCCTTATCGTGTACCCAATGGGTTTAGTTGGGCTTTGGGCCTCGTGGGCCCAAGCTAATGATACTGCGGCCCAAACCATTGTCATGGCAGCCCACTCGTGGTGGACTTAGGTGCTAGTAGTGTATATTATTTGGACTCGTGGCCCAAATATAGACTATACGTCATCAGGTAACCCCCGCAATATCATAAGTACTCAGATAACCTCCGAAGTATTAATAACCTATAGGTGCACACTATAGTATCTAAATAACCCAACCTTGAATAGTACACACGAAACTATGTGACTAAAGTTGACAATTCACCAATATCAAAATAAGCCAACCTTGAATAGTACACACGAAACTATGTGACTAAAGTTGACAATTCACCAATATCAAAATAAGCCAACCTTGAATAGTACACACGAAACTATGTGACTAAAGTTGACAATTCACCAATATCAAAATAAGCCAACCTTGAATAGTACACACGAAAATATGTGACTAAAGTTGACAATACATCCTAGTCCATACGCATAGCAAGTTTTAGAAAGAATATAAAAGCGATAATAGTCCACATAAAATAATTTGCACGTTTCTCACCCCAAGTATTGAAAACATAGTTCAAGAGTAAAAGTGGTGCTATGACTCACCTCAAGTCCAGAAATCAGCAATAAGAACTTGGTAGAAGTATGACATATAGTAACTCACAAGACGGCAACTACGGACTCGACACGACCTAACAATATCAACTCGTTCAGAAATCATTTCCTCAAAATCGAATATGTAACACCCCCAAAATTTGATACAGCGGAAGACTCAACAAGCTTTCGGGGTGTTACGGGGATTGGTATCCAACACAAGACATAATAGAACGAGATAAAGTAAACAAAGTAAAAACACAACCAAAACGGGGTTTTAAAGTTTACATTTATCCCAACATCATTCAGAGTCAGGCCCAAAATAAAATAACAGTAGGTCCACAATTCAATATCAGAGTTTAGAAAAATAGATCCATAAACCAGGAGCCTTAGCCGAGCCTTCCAATCCATGCACCCATATCATCACTTAATTACCTGAGAAAACGTGCTAAAAGTCAGCTTTCGCTGGTGAGATCATAGGTTTAAATTCATCTAACAATATAGTGGACATATACGCAAAACGCTTGCTAGCTAGACTAAGGATTCGCTAAAAGCCTGCGGATACCCTCCGCTCCAACATAACACACGGATACCCTCCGTTCTAACATAGATATTCGGGTAACCCCCGCAATATCATAAATACTCGGATAACCTCCGAAGTATTAATAACCTATAGGTGCACACTATAGTATCTAAATAAGCCAACCTTGAATAGTACACACAAAACTATGTGACTAAAGCTGACAATTCCAAACAATAACCAAATAAGCCAACCTTGAATAGTACACACAAAATATATGTGACTAAAGCTGACAATCCACCAATAACCAAATAAGCCAATCTTGAATAGTACACACAAAATATATGTGACTAAAGCTGACAATACATCCTAGTCCATACACATAGCAAGTTTTAGAAAGAATATAGAAGCGATATGTGACAACTGGTAAATTAGGGAGTTATTTTGAAAACCCGCATTACATTAAAGTTCGTTTATAAATTATATTTGGAATTTTACTCGTAACGAACTTGAAAAACCAATATTTTGGTTGATTATATCTAAAACTTTTATGGAATCGAATTTGGTTTATCGATATGATGAGAATTTATTTCGAGATTTTTATTGGCACTACGTTGACTCCGGCACTAGAATAACCTAACTAAAAATTTATGTCTTGAGTCTACGGATTCGACTATATATATTTATTTATGGAACTCTCGTGAGATATTAAATGTTTTGAAACGGGTTACGGGTTTTGGTCCGTGTAATTTACACCTAACCACCCTACTCTTAAATGTTAATAATACTTTTATTATTATCATTATTAGTAGTATTATTATTGTTATATACAAAGGAAAGAAAAGAAAATATATATAAAAAAAAAAGAGTAATACAAAACGTCCTTGTGGTTTTTCCTGTCACCACACAACAAACACAAACAACCCCATCTTTTATCTCTCTCTCTCTCTCTTTAACACCATAACAGCCGCCACCATTTAATCCGATCACCACCATCACACCGCCACTCCCACCCACGAAATATTACCACCATCTTAACCACCATCTTCCGATCTATCATTTGGTATACACCACGCGCCCTAAAACCCATCTTAACACCACGAAATCTTTATAAATCCGATCCTATTATTGTTGTTTCACTAGATCCGCGAGTTCCAAGGTTTAAGAAGGTGAGAAAACGCGTTTTCACGCGTGGGTTTGACTGAGCCGAGTCAAACTCGGACTAACTCGAAATGGGTTTAAAGATATATGATTTCTTTTAAAGATTTTGATAAGAAAATAAAATGGGTATCCATTTTGGTGTGGTTTTGACTCCGATTTGTATAAATCCTTGTTGGGGTCTTGCTTGGATTGATTATTTGCTTGTAGTTTGGTTGTTTTGGGTTATGTCGTGACCCTATGAGCCGTTTGGCTTGGTTGTGGTTCGATGGAAATCAGGCCGAGGCCCCCCTATGGGCTCGTGCCTCATGTTTCTTTCGGATCCATGGTTAGCCGCGACCCGTTTGGGTCCGGCGGTGGTTATGTTTTGTTTCCAGATTTTTTTGGTGCTCACTTGTGGTGATTTGGTTATTTTTGGTACCTGTTCTTGCGGCTTATATTATCGTTGGCCGAAGGTTTTAGATGGGTCGAGACCTTGTGGTCTCGACAATGGGATTATTGTTACTATTGCGTTGTTGAGGAGTTGTTGACGAATGGTAAATGTGGGGACCGATTGTGAGACGGTCACTTAGATTGACGGAGATAGGTTAGTCGGGTGCCGTAGTCGGACCCTATTGTTGTAGCACGTGATATTGGGATTGATTTGGACGGAGATGGATTACTTGGTTATGATGTTTATTATTACTTGGACTTGGACAATGAGCCGAGAGTGATGACTCGGACATGTGACCATTTCGTATGACTCGATAAATACTTATAATCAAATGCAAATAATAAAACTCGTAATAATATTATTGGTAATATAAACGTTTATATAAATATATAGACGTGAATAACGTATATATAAATATATAAATGCGTATATTAAAAATAAAAAGATCACGAGTAATATTATAACAATAACGTGAATATACATATTATGCTATGAAAGTAGCGTAATATTATTGGGAGCGTTATTAGGATTAAATATTATAAATAACGATGAAATCTTGACGTTGAATAAATATTAAATAAAATAATATCTTTTAATAAACGAGGAAAACTATCTTGTTATACGGGGTCGTGGTCACTTGAGTCCAAGTGGTTTATTATTTGTGACGTTTGTGTTGTCACGTATATATGACAATTAATACATTCACTTTCGATAACTACGTAACTTATTTAATCGACGGGTTAAATAAGAGCTATTTAGTTATTTAAATTGAGTATATTAATGGGCATCATATCCTACGACGCCCATAGGTTGTGGTATATGTACGAGAATAATAAATTACTAAGTATCTCGTGAGGTTGCCAAATTGACGAATTTGGTAAGCTTAACGGCATAATTAGAGAATTTATTAAACTTTGATATATACCGTATAGTACTTTATGTGCAATGTGGACCTAGGATTTGGGTATAATCTTAGAATGGTATATTAAGTAAATAAATATCGGGGATTACCAAATTGACGGATTTGATAAACTTCGATGATTTATTTAAATAATATATTGGACTAATATTAGACCTATAGATTATTTTATTATCCTTTTGTTGTGACTTCTTGGTTTGAGTTGTGTCGACCCACCACCCATATGGATACCAAACGCCAAACTCCAAACTAATACGAGATTTATACGAGAAATGGATTTTTGGAAGTAAAATGGAATACGTTCGGGTTTGGGAATATTTGATTTTGAGGAAATGATTTCTGAACGAGTTGATATTGTTAGGTCGTGCCGAGTCCGTAGTTGCCGTCTTTTGAGTTACTATACATCTTACTTCTACCGATTTCTTATTGCTGATTTCTGGACTTGAGGTGAGTCATAGCCCCACTTTTTACTCTTGAACTATGTTTACAATACTTGGGGTGAGAAACGTGCAAATTATTTTATGTGGACTACTATCGCTTTTATATTTTCTCTAAAACTTGCTATGCGTATGGACTAGGATGTATTGTCAGCTTTAGTCACACATTTTTGTGTGTACTATTCAAGGTTGGCTTATTTGGTTATTGGTGGATTGTCAGCTTTAGTCACATATATGTTGTGTGTACTATTCAAGGTTGGCTTATTTGGTTATTGGTGGATTGTCAGCTTTAGTCACATATATGTTGTGTGTACTATTCAAGGTTGGCTTATTTGGTTATTTGGAATTGTCAGCTTTAGTCACACGGTTTCGTGTGTACTATTCAAGGTTGGCGTATTTAGATACTATAGTGTGCACCTATAGGTTATTAATACTTCGGAGGTTATCCGAGTATTTATTGGTATTGCGGGGGTTACCCGAATATCTATGTTAGAACGGAGGGTATCCGTGTGTTATGTTGGAGCGGAGGGTATCCGCAGGCTTTTAGCGAATCCTTAGTCTAGCTAGCAAGCGTTTTGCGTATATGTCCATTATATTGTTAGATGAATTTAAACCTATGATCTCACCAGCGAAAGCTGACTTTTAGCACATTTTCTCAGGTAATTAAGTGATGCCCTTTGGATGCTTGGATTGGAGGCTTGGCAATGGCACCCGGTTATGGATCTATTTTCTAAAACTCTGATAAACTATTGTGGACCTATGTTTATTTCTATTGGGCCCTACTTTGGATAATTCTTGGGATAAATGTAAATTTTAAAACCCGTTTTGGTTGTGTTATTCTTATGTTTACTTTATCTCGTTCTTTCATGACTTTGAATGGATACCAATCCCCGTAGCACCTTGAAAGCTTGCTGAGTCTTCCGCTGTATCAAATTTTGGGGGTGTTACACGATAAATAGTTCACATAAAATAATTTGCACGTTTCTCACCCCAAGTATTGAAAACATAGTTCAAGAAAAAGTGGGGCTATGAATCACCTCAAGTCCAGAAAAACAGCAAGAAGAAGTCGGTAGAAATAAGATGTATAGTAACTCACAAGACGGCAACTACGGACTCAGCACGACCTAACAATATCAACTCGTTCAGAAATCATTTCCTCAAATTCAAAATATTCCCAAACCCGGACGTAATCCGTTTTATTTTCCGAAAATCAATTTCGTAATAGTTTGGTGTATTTACGTTTGGTATCCATACGGGTGGTGGGTCGACACAAACAAACCAAAAAGTCACACAAAAGAATAATAAATAAACTATAGATCTAATATTAGCCCAATATATTATTTAAATAAATCGCCAAAGTTTATCAAATCCGTCGATTTGATAATCCCCATATTTATTTACGTAACATACCGTTCCAAGATTACACCCAATCCTAAAGCACATAGCACATAAACGCTATATGGTATATATCGTAGTTTAATAAACTCCTTATATACATCGTCAAATTGGCCAGATTTCCAGATATATATATTCGCAATTTATTACCCTTTACATATACCACAACCTATGGGCGTCGTAGGATACGATGCCCATTAATATACTCATTTCGTATAGCCAAATAACCCGGTTCAACCTTTCGGTTAAATAGTTATTTAGTTATAGAAACGCTTATATTAATCGTCATATATCCGTGACAACACGAAAGTCACAAACAAAACTTACCTGAACTCGAGTGACCACGACTCCGCATAACTCGATAGATTTACTCGTTATATATATAAAAATGACATTGTATTTAATATTTAGTAATTGTCGAGAGTTTCTCGTTTTATAACACATTTTTATGATAATACTTCCAATAATATTACGCTACTGTCGTAGCCTAATATATATTTAGTCGTATTATTTATAATATGACTCGTGATTTTTATTATTATTAATATACGCATTCATATAATTATATATCCGTTATTCACGTCTATATATTCATATAAACGTTTATATTACCAATAATTATTACGAGTTTTATTATTTATGTTTTAATTGTTAATATTTATCGAGTCATACGAAATGGTCACATATCCGAGTCATGACTCTCGGCTCATTGTCCAAGTCCAAAGTAATAAGCAATTGTCATTAAAAATCAATACATCTCCGTCCAACACAATCCCAATCCACGTGCTACAACAATAGGGTCCGACTACGGCACCCGACTAACCTATCTCCGTCAATCTAAGTGACCGTCTCACAATCGGTCCCCAATAACACATTTCGTCAACACTTCTCAATATCAATATCCCTTGTCGAGACCAAACGTGGTCTCGACCCACATGTATTCGGCCAAGCAAATAAACAACCAAACCAATAACAAAACCAATATCAAAACCAATATCAAAACCAAGTTACAATAAAGAAACAAACATAACCAAGGTCACATTCGGGTTGGTTTACCAAGCCAAACCCGAGTCTACACGACTCGACTGAGTCGCGGTAAACACCATGAGCCAAGAGGGGCTCGAACCAAGTACCAAAGGTCACATAAATGGCTCCAAGGAGCACTCCAAAATGCCAAATCGACCATGAGGGTCTCGGCAACAACAACAAATACACGGCATCGAGCCGCGACTCCCATGAGTCGAACCAAACATCCCAACGTGAGCAAGAAATCAAGAGCCACAACCAAGGCTCACAATAACAAGAAATCGAGCACCATGGCTCGAGTTAATACCCAAGCCGTGAGTCATGGACTCACGGTTCGAACCAAACCCACAAAATAACAACTCGGATACCAAACCTTTTAATAAAAACGAGTTTCCATCATAAACCCATAAGTATTTTCCCGTTTTTAAGTGAAAACCCATTCGGATCTTAAACATATCCAAGGGTCACGTTTTATCAAAAATGCGAGTAACACTCGCCTCACCTTCGATCTAAAAAGCTCCAAATCGTATAACACTTCGAAAATAACGATTGGTGGTGATAGATGGTGATGATTCGTGATGCAAAATGATGTTATAGGGCGCGTGTAGGGTTGGATCTAAAAGATTAGATGATGGGGATTAAGAAAATGGTGGTGGTTTTTAGAGGTGGCCAGCGGTGTGGTGGTAATAGCCGGAAAAAGGGGCGGCGGCTAGGGTTAAGAAAGAAGAGGGAATGAGGGAAAGAGAGATGTGTAGGTGAGGGTGTTGTGTTTGTGTGAGAAAACCGGACCACAAGGACCATTTGTGGTTCACTCTTTTTATATATTTTTTTTGTTTTAAATAATAATAATGATAATAATAATAGTAATAATAATATTACTAGTAGTTTTGAGTGGGTAAAGTGGGTAAATGTAAAACATACGGCCCGAAACCCGAACTCATTTCAAACTTCAATATCTCCCGAAAACATCCCGTAAATAATTAAATATAGTCAGACTCGTAAAATGAATCATAAAATTTCCCGTTAGGTAAACCTAGTGCCGGAGTCAACGTAGTACCAGCGAGAATTTTAAAGAAATACATCATCATGTAAATTTCCATAATGAATTATTAAAATAATTCTCGAATTCCATAACGACATAAAATATAATTATCCATAAAATTGGTCTTACAAGTTCGTTGCGAATAAAAATTCCAAATAAAATTATAAACGAACTTTAACGTAATGCGGGTTTTCAAAATAGCTCCCTAAATTGCCGGTTGTCACATCCTCCCAGTCTCAGAAGAAACCCGTCCCGGGTTTCTCTCGGAACAATTCATCTACGAAGTGAAAAGCTTCGGATATCTCTTCCGGAACTCGTCCTCACGTTCCCACGTAAATTCTGGTCCGTGTCGGGAATTCCAACGAACCTTGACGAGCGGAATGCGACTTGGCTTGAGTCGTTTAACTTCACGATCTAAAATTTAAATTGGCTCTTCCACAAAATTCAATTTCTCATCAATACGAATATCCTTCATCGGAATAATAGGCATCTCATCAAAAAGACACTTCTTCAAATTACTAACGTGAAACACGTCGTGAACTTTACTCAGTTCATGTGGTAATTCCAACCTATAAGCCACGGGCCCAATTCTTTCTAAGATAAGAAATGGTCCAATGTAGTGTGGGTTGAGTTTTCCACGTTTCCCGAAACGTATCACACCCTTCCAAGGCGAGACTTTCAGCATCACTTTGTCTCCAACCTGGAACTCTAAGGGTTTACGTCTCTGATCGGCGTAACTTTTCTGCCTATCCCTGGCTGCTTGCAACCGATCACGAATCTGAGCTACTTTCTCTGTCGTTTCCAAGATAAGTCCAGGGCCTGTGAGTTGGCTATCTCTAACTTCTGCCCAACCAATAGGCGAACGACATTTTCGACCATACAAAGCTTCAAATGGTGCAACTTTAAGACTTGTGTGGTAGCTATTATTATAGGAGAATTCCGCAAGGGGTAAATACTTCTCCCAGCCTTTACCAAAGTCTATGATACATGCACGAAGCATATCCTCTAAAGTCTGAATGGTCCTCTCACTTTGACCATCGGTTTGGGGATGATATGCAGTACTCATATCAAGTCTCGTCCCCAAAGCCGTTTGAAGTGATCGCCACAAAGCTGACGTAAAGCGGCTATTGCGATCAGAAATAATCGATATTGGGACTCCATGACGAGAAATAATTTCCTTCACATACAACCTCGCAAGTTTATCCACACTATCATCTTCACTAATTGCTAGGAAATGAGCAGACTTAGTCAGACGATCCACAATTACCCAGATAGCGTCACAACCGCTAGCTGTCCTCGGTAACTTGGTAATGAAGTCCATTGTAATCTGCTCCCATTTCCAGACTGGAAGTTCTGGTTGCGTCAGTAATCCTGATGGTCTCTGATGTTCGGCTTTAACCTTAGAACATGTCAAGCACTTACTAACATACGATGCTATATCTGCCTTCATGTTTGGCCACCAATATAACTTCTTAAGATCCTGGTACATCTTGTCAGACCCAGGATGAATAAAGTACCTTGACTTATGCGACTCATGCATAATTAACTCCCGAATTCCTCTATATAAAGGTACCCAAATCCGATCTCCAAAACATAGTAATCCATCAGAACGCTTAACAAATCCTTTCTCATTCTCAACCATCCCAAATATATTCTCAGCAGATCGGTTTTCTGCTTTCAACGCTTCTGTTTGAGATTCAAGTATTTGAGATGGTAATGGCGATACGATAGTCATTCCCAATGACCTAACTCGTAGCGGTGGTATTCTTTCCTTTCGACTAAGAGCATCAGCAACAACGTTTGCTTTACCAGGATGGTACCAAATTTCGCAATCATAATCGCTTAGCAACTCGATCCAACGTCGTTGTCTCATATTGAGCTCTTTTTGATTCAAGATGTGTTGCAGACTTTTATGGTCAGTGAACACAACACTCTTTGTTCCATACAAGTAATGTCTCCATATCCTCAAGGCGAAAACCACAGCACCAAACTCCAAATCAAGGGTGGTGTAGTTTTTCTCATGCTTTTTGAGCTGTCGGGAAGCATAAGCTATCACTTTCTCTCGTTGCATTAATACGGCTCCCAAACCTTTATGTGAAGCGTCACAATAGACGACGAAGTCCTCGTTACCTTCAGGTAACGCTAAGATAGGAGCACTACACAACATCTTCTTAAGTAATTGAAATGCTTCCTCTTCTTTATCTCCCCATTCATACGTAACACTCTTTTGAGTCAATTTGGTTAATGGTTTAGCTATCTTCGAAAATCCCTCGATGAATCTTCGGTAATAACCGGCTAAACCTAAAAATTGACGAACTTCTGTTGGGGTCGTAGGTGCAGCCCAATCTTTTATTGCTTCAATCTTAGCAGGATCCACATGGACTCCTTGCCTATCAATTACATGACCCAAAAATTGTACCGTCGGAATCCAAAATTCACATTTAGAAAACTTGGCATACAGTTTCTCCTTCCTGAGCAATTCTAAGATAAGTCTTAGATGCTACTCATGCTCCTTCTCACTCTTCGAATAATTCAGAATGTCATCGATGAACACAATCACAAACTTATCTAAGTAAGGCTTACACACCCGATTCATGAGATCCATGAATATCGCCGGTGCGTTAGTCAACCCAAACGACATCACCTGAAACTCGTAATGCCCGTAACGGGTTCTGAAAGCCGTTTTTGGAATATCTTCCTCGCGAACTCAAAGTTGATGATATCCCGATCTCAAATCGATCTTCGAATACACACTCGATCCTTGGAGTTGATCGAACAAGTCGTCGATTCTCGGTAACGGGTATCTATTCTTCACCGTTAACTTGTTCAACTCTCGGTAATCAATGCACATACGAAACGATCCATCCTTCTTCTTCACGAATAAGACTGGGGCTCCCCAAGGTGAAGAACTTGGTCTTATGAATCCTTTTTCGGCTAACTCCGCCAATTGTTTTGACAACTCTTCTAGTTCGGTAGGTGCAAGACGATAAGGCGCTCGTGCTACAGGTGCAGCACCAGGTATCAACTCAATCTGAAACTCCACTTGTCTAGTAGGCGGGATTCCAGGCAAATCATCGGGAAACACATCAGGAAAATCACGAACTATAGGCACATCTCCAATGCACCTTTCCTTTTTCTTCGTACCTCCCTTCTCAGAAATTTGAGCTAAGAAAAGGTAACATCCCTTCTCCATTAGCTTTGGTAACTTAGTGCAAGAAATAACTGCTAACCGGGATGGGCTCCTCGAGTCCTCTCGATCTCCTAATATACTTAGGATTTCCTTTCCGTAAGGTACACGTACGATCTTCTCGTCGCAAAGTATGTGAGCACGATACTTCGACAACCAATCCATACCGATGATGACATCAAAACTTCCTAACGTGACGGGTATAAGATCTATGTTGAAAGGGTGGTTCAAGAAATTTAACGTGCAACCGCGAATGATGGTATTAATCCTTTCTATATTCCCATTTGCTAACTCTATATCATATCCAATTCCTAAGGCCATCGGGGGTTTCTCTAGTAAGGGTGCAAACGTAGTGGACACAAAACTCCTATCGGCACCAGTATCAAATAGTATGGAAGCATAACGATTATTGAGAAGGAACGTACCAGTAACGACGTTCGGATCTTCTCCTCTCTCGTTCCCGAGTGCATACACTCTTCCCTGAGCAGCTCCAGCTTCCACACGTTGGTCCCCATTATCTTGTCGTCCACGGTTTCCTCCAGCTCTACGGTTTCCATGATTGTACCCATTACCACCCGAGCCTTGATTTCCTTGGTTCCACGATTCTCTACACTCGTTCCTATAGTGTCCCTTCTTTCCACACCCATAACAAGTAACGTCTGCCTTATTTCTCATCTCAGGAGCAGCTTGAACCATAGCAAGAGGTCGAGCTCTACAATCCTTAGCTGTGTGTCCTTTCTTTGAGCAGTTCTGGCATCTCACACTACACCATCCAGTGTGATACTGGTGGCAACGACCACACTTGGGTGCATCACCGTTCTGGTTCTTCTTATCTCCATTCCCAATAGCATAAGCCTTAGCTTGTCTCTTGCTTCGGTGATCATTACCCTTAGAGTGATGGTCTCTCTTTCTCTTTCCATTCTTCTCCTTATCAGCTCCTTCCAATTCCAACGAATCCATAAGTTGTTGAGCAATTGTGATTGCCTCATGGATGTTTGCAGGCCTAGCAGAAATCACATCATTCCTTGTAGCTACAGGCAACCCATCAGTATACCTCTCGATCTTTTGAGTCTCAGTTTTTACCATATCTGGGCAAAGCAAGGCCAACTCCTGGTAACGACGATTGTAAGTCGTCATATCATTACCTTTCACTTTGTGGTTCCAAAACTCAATCTCTAGCTTCTTAACCTCATTCCTTGGGCAATAAGTCTGAATCAGCAGAGACTTAAATTGCTCCCAAGTCATGGCATAAGCTACATCACTCCCAACGGAATTTCGGTAATTGTTCCACCAAGTTAAAGCTTCATCCTTGAAAGTAAAAGAAGCAAACTTTACCTTCGCATTTTCCGCACAACCACTGACATTGAACACTGACTCAGTTTTCTCAATCCATCTGACCAAGTAAACCACTCCTTCAGTTCCACCAAACTCAATGGGTCCACAAATCTTGAACTCCTTGTATTGACATCCATTAGCACGAACAGGTGGAAAAGTTCCAGCAGAATTGTTGGAATGATTTGACTCAGCTAGTAGTTCAACAACTCTTTGCTCCACAAGTTGATTGATCATAGCTTGATCCACAGTAGGTGCATTAAGTGGAACATGATTATTGTCTCCCTGAACATCAACATTTTGATTCCTGTTGTTGCGGTTAGTAGTGTCCAGGTTGTCAGGAGTAGGGGTTTCAACATTTCGAGTAGGTCGGCGTCCTCGGCGACCAGGGGTTGTCACTGCAGGACCAGTTCTGGTAGCTCTAACAGGGTTTCGTCGTGGGGCCATTGATTTGATACATCATACAAGTTCATGAGTCTCCAATAGAACTTATCATTATGCTCAACAAAAGTAATTCAACGAAGCCAAGTCATGGAAAGAATATCAACAATACACCGTACAACATCAATAAAGCGAATAGGGACTCAATTTCCATAATACCCAAAATCACATAATACCATATACTAATAACCATCAACCATACAATAGAGATCCAACATCGTTCCAACTACTGAAAAACACAAAACATACTAATCGTTCCAAAAGAGACGAATACTGAACAAAATGCATCAAAATATGATAACTAGCATTTCTAACCGAACACTCCTCGGTGTAGAAAGCAACAAGACAACATAACCCAAGTAACTAGCCACGCTGCTGGCGGAGGCTCCTCAACTCCTGCCTCAAGCCATCAAGATCTCTCCATAAATATCCTAGCTCCACGCTATGGGTGTCGCTGTCTCTCCTGAGGTCTGCCACCTCCTTCTCTAGCTCGGTGTTCCGCTGCTATAACTTGCGGTCGGCCTCTCAAGCTGTGACAAAACCTCGCTGTAAACTCCCAATGTGCTCGTGAATCTCCATCAAATCTCTCCTTATCTCAGTAACTCTCCTCTCAGCCGTAACCATGTCAATCCTCAACTCCCCAATGAACTCAACGGTCACCCTATCGATCCGCTCAGACATACGTGTAACTCTCTCACCAAGATCAGTAATCTGAGCCCACATCCTGCCACTCTCACCTAACTCTGCCTGCTCAGCAGAAACCTCAGAGGACGCATCCGACGCCACTGGACTACCAGGTGGTGAATCAAACAGAAATGGATGATCAGGTGAGACAGGCTCAATCGGGTGTATAGGTGAATCAGGCTCCTCAGCCTGAGCTGGTGGTACTAACACATCATCATCATCATCAGGCATCTCCTCCTCCTGAGGGTCATCCTCCTCCTCAGGGTCATCATCATCACCCTGCTCAGCCTCCTGAGGGTCATCCTCCTCCTCAGGGTCATCAGCCTCATCCTCACCCTCGTACTCCTCCTCATCCTCCTCGGAAGAGTACCTCATCAATCGTCGTCTCCTAACAGGTGAACCATGTGGAGATGTGGTAGGTGATCTAGGACGACAACGCAATGATGTGGGTGGCACCTCTGACAGAAGAGAGTGAGCATCAATCTGTAAAGGTGATGGAGTAGGGCGTACCGACATGCGTGCTGTAGCTCGGTGGGCAAAGCGTGAGGCCACACGAGCCAAAGCCTGATGAAGAGTAAGCTACCTCGATGTACCAGGGAGCCCTAGAGAAAATGAGGGTCCCTGCGTAGATGCAGCAGGTGGTGCTGAAGTAGAAGCTGTCTGCGGCACAATAGCTGAAAGCATGGCAATCTGGTAAGGGTCATCAGATGCCATAGTGAACTGTGCTGGTAATACCGGTGCGATAAGAATATCCTCGACAACATCGGGCATATGGGAGGCCATGGTCTGTGACAACGGCGTAGGGTAGGTGTAAGTGTTTAAAAACAACTAAATCACAACTCAAAATACCGTACCAAAAATCCTCATCAAATAATTCAATCATATAATCTCAATAAAGAGTTTCAAACACCGCATTACTAAAACATTTATAAAACAATTAGACCATATAATTCCTCGAAACGCCATCTTATTACTAAATCCATAAACCTCAATTCATCTCAAGAAATCCCGAATCTAATAATCATCTCAAATATCTCATAATACCTCAAAATAATAGAAGATGCTTCGGCTTGGCGGGCTGGCGGGCAGTGGTCAAGGATCATTTTCTATAAAAATTCGGTTATAGTTTAGGTGTTTATTTACTTAGTTCTCTATAACCTTGGCTCTGATACCAATCTGTAACACCCCCAAAATTTGATACAGCAGAAGACTCAACAAGCTTTCGGGGTGTTACGGGGATTGGTATCCAACACAAGACATAATAGAACGAGATAAAGTAAACAAAGTAAAAACACAACCAAAACGGGGTTTTAAAGTTTACATTTATCCTAACATCATTCAGAGTCAGGCCCAAAATAAAATAACAGTAGGTCCATAATTCAATATCAGAGTTTAGAAAAATAGATCCATAAACCAGGAGCCTTAGCCGAGCCTTCCAATCCATGCACCCATATCATCACTTAATTACCTGAGAAAACGTGCTAAAAGTCAGCTTTCGCTGGTGAGATCATATGTTTAAATTCATCTAACAATATAGTGGACATATACACAAAACGCTTGCTAGCTAGACTAAGGATTCGCTAAAAGCCTGCGGATACCCTCCGCTCCAACATAACACACGGATACCCTCCGTTCTAACATAGATATTCGGGTAACCCCCGCAATATCATAAATACTCGGATAACCTCCGAAGTATTAATAACCTATAGGTGCACACTATAGTATCTAAATAAGCCAACCTTGAATAGTACACACGAAACTATATGACTAAAGCTGACAATTCCAAACAATAACCAAATAAGCCAACCTTGAATAGTACACACAAAATATATGTGACTAAAGCTGACAATCCACCAATAACCAAATAAGCCAATCTTGAATAGTACACACAGAATATATGTGACTAAAGCTGACAATACATCCTAGTCCATACGCATAGCAAGTTTTAGAAAGAATATAGAAGCGATAAATACTCCACATAAAATAATTTGCACGTTTCTCACCCCAAGTATTGAAAACATAGTTCAAGAAAAAGTGGGGCTATGACTCACCTTAAGTCCAGAAAAACAGCAAGAAGAAGTCGGTAGAAATAAGATGTATAGTAACTCACAAGACGGCAACTACGGACTCGGCACGACCTAACAATATCAACTCGTTCAGAAATCATTTCCTCAAATTCAAAATATTCCCAAACCCGAACGTAATCCGTTTTATTTTCCGAAAATCCATTTCGTAATAGTTTGGTGTATTTACGTTTGGTATCCATACGGGTGGTGGGTCGACACAAACAAACCAAAAAGTCACACAAAAGAATAATAAATAAACTATAGATCTAATATTAGCCCAATATATTATTTAAATAAATCGCCAAAGTTTATCAAATCCGTCGATTTGATAATCCCCATATTTATTTACGTAACATACCGTTCCAAGATTACACCCAATCCTATAGCACATAGCACATAAACGCTATATGGTATATATCGTAGTTTAATAAACTCCTTATATACATCGTCAAATTGGCCAGATTTCCCGATATATATATTCGCAATTTATTACCCTTTACATATACCACAACCTATGGGCGTCGTAGGATACGATGCCCATTAATATACTCATTTCGTATAGCCAAATAACCCGGTTCAACCTTTCGGTTAAATAGTTATTTAGTTATAGAAACGCTTATATTAATCGTCATATATCCGTGACAACACAAAAGTCACAAACAAAACTTACCTGACCTCGAGTGACCACGACTCCGCATAACTCGATAGATTTACTCGTTATATATATAAAAATGATATTTTATTTAATATTTAGTAATTGTCGAGAGTTTCTCGTTTTATAACACATTTTTATGATAATACTTCCAATAATATTACGCTACTCTCGTAGCCTAATATATATTTAGTCGTATTATTTATAATATGACTCGTGATTTTTATTATTATTAATATACGCATTCATATAATTATATATCCTTTATTCACGTCTATATATTCATATAAACGTTTATATTACCAATAATTATTACGAGTTTTATTATTTATGTTTTAATTGTAAATAGTTATCGAGTCATACGAAATGGTCACATGTCCGAGTCATGACTCTCGGCTCATTGTCCAAGTCCAAAGTAATAAGCAATTGTCGTTAAAAATCAATACATCTCCGTCCAACATAATCCCAATCCACGTGCTACAACAATAGGGTCCGACTACGGCACCCGACTAACCTATCTCCGTCAATCTAAGTGACCGTCTCACAATCGGTCCCCAATAACACATTTCGTCAACACTTCTCAATATCAATATCCCTTGTCGAGACCAAACGTGGTCTCGACCCACATGTATTTGGCCAAGCAAATAAACAACCAAACCAATAACAAAACCAATATCAAAACCAAGTTACAATAAAGAAAAAAAACATAACCAAGGTCACATTCGGGTTGGTTTACCAAGCCAAACCCGAGTCTACACGACTCGACTGAGTTGCGGTAAACACCACGAGCCAAGAGGGGCTCGAACCAAGTACCAAAGGTCACATAAATGGCTCCAAGGAGCACTCCAAAATGCCAAATCGACCATGAGGGTCTCGGCAACAACAACAAATACACGGCATCGAGCAGCGACTTCCATGAGTCGAACCAAACATCCCAACGTGAGCAAGAAATCAAGAGCCACAACCAAGGCTCACAATAACAAGAAATCGAGCACCATGGCTCGAGTTAATACCCAAGCCGTGAGTCATGGACTCACGGTTTAAACCAAACCCACAAAATAACAACCCGGATACCAAACCTTTTAATAAAAACGAGTTTCCATCATAAACCCATAAGTATTTTCCCGTTTTTAAGTGAAAACCCATTCGGATCTTAAACATATCGTGACCAAGGGTCACGTTTTATCAAAAATGCGAGTAACACTCGCCTCACCTTCGATCTAAAAAGCTCCAAATCATATAACAATTCGAAAATAACGATTGGTGGTGATAGATGGTGATGATTCGTGATGCAAAATGATGTTATAGGGCGCGTGTAGGGTTGGATCTAAAAGATTAGATGATGGGGATTAAGAAAATGGTGGTGGTTTTTAGTGGTGGCCGGCGGTGTGGTGGTAATAGCCAGAAAAAGGGGCGGCGGCTAGGGTTAGGAAAGAAGAGGGAATGAGGGAGAGAGAGATGTGTAGGTGAGGGTGTTGTGTTTGTGTGAGAAAACCGGACCACAAGGACCATTTGTGGTTCACTCTTTTTATATATTTTTTTTGTTTTAAATAATAATAATGATAATAATAATAGTAATAATAATATTACTAGTAGTTTTGAGTGGGTAAAGTGGGTAAATGTAAAACATACGGCCCGAAACCTGAACTCATTTCAAACTTCAATATCTCCCGAAAACATCCCGTAAATAATTAAATATAGTTAGACTCGTAAAACGAATCATAAAATTTCCCGTTAGGTAAACCTAGTGCCGGAGTCAACGTAGTACCAGTGAGAATTTTAAAGAAATACATCATCACGTAAATTTCCATAATGAATTATTAAAATAATTCTCGAATTCCATAACGACATAAAATATAATTATCCATAAAATTGGTCTTACAAGTTCGTTGCGAATAAAAATTCCAAATAAAAATTATAAACGAACTTTAACGTAATGCGGGTTTTCAAAATAGCTCCCTAAATTGCCGGTTGTCACAAAATATTCCCAAACCCGAACGTATTCCGTTTTATTTTTCGAAAATTCATTTCTCGTATTAGTTTGGAGTTTTACGTTTGGTATCCATACGGGTGGTGGGTCGACACAAACAAACCAAAAAGTCTCACAAAAGAATAATAAAACAAACTATAGATATAATATTAGCCCAATACATTATTTAAATAAATCATCGAAGTTTATCAAATCCGTCGATTTGATAATCCCCATATTTATTTACGTAACTTACCATTCCAAGATTACACCCAATCCTAAAGCACATAGCACAAAAATACTATATGGTACATATCGTAGTGTAATAAATTCCTTATATACATCGTCAAATTGGCCTGATTCCATGATACATATATTTAGTGATTTATTATCCTATACATATATCACAACCTATGGGCGTCGTAGGATACGATGCCCATTAATATACTCATTTCGTATAGCCAAATAACTCGGTTTAACCTGTCG
Source organism: Artemisia argyi (assembly GCA_030686995.1). Lineage (NCBI taxonomy): Eukaryota > Viridiplantae > Streptophyta > Magnoliopsida > Asterales > Asteraceae > Artemisia > Artemisia argyi. The sequence goes on along the minus strand of CM060697.1, from coordinate 157,775,429 downwards.
ATTAAATAAGTTATTTAGTTATAGAAAATATTTATATTAATCGTCATATATCCGTGACAACACAAAAGTCACAAACAATAACCCACTTGGACTCATGTGACCACGACTCCGCATAACTCGATAGTTTTCCTCGTTATATATAAAAGATATTATTTCATTTAATATTTAGTTAACGTCGAGAATTCCTCGTTATTTATAATATTTATTCATAATAATGCTTCTAATAATATTACACTACTCTCGTAGCATAATATATTTAGTCGCATTATTGTTATAATACTACTCGTGATTTTTGTTATTATTAATATATGCATTTATATATTTATATATACGTTATTCACGTCTATATATTTATATAAACGTTTATATTACCAATAATATTATTACGAGTTTTATTATTTGCATTTTAAATTGTAAATAATTATCGAGTCATACGAAATGATCACATGTCCGAGTCATTACTCTCGGCTAATTGTCCAAGTCCAAAATAATATAAGCAAGTCATAAATAATCTATCCAACTCCGTCCAAATCAATCCCAATACACGTGCTACAACAATAGGGTCCGACTACGGCACCCGACTAACCTATCTCCGTCAATTTAAGTGACCGTCTCACAATCGGTCCCCACTTTACCATTCGTCAACAACTTCTCAATACCATAAATCCCTTGTCGAGACCAAAAATGATCTCGACTCAACAAAGCATTCGGCCGAATCCAACAAGTGCCAAAACAATAACATGTTAAGTCCATAAACATTACAAGAAATGAATATCAACAAGGTCAAAGTTCGGGTTGGTTTACCAAGCCAAACCCGAGCCCCTCGACTCACTTGAGTCTCGGCTCACACCACGAGTCACAAGGACTCGACCTCAATAACCAAGAGGTCACAAAATAAGCTCCAAAGAGCCACACCAAATTGCCCAAGTCGACCCACTTGGGTCACGGGCTCACGGCATCAACAACCATATTCGGCCACAAAGACCAAGACTCCATCGAGTCTAGCAAAGCTCCAACGCAAACAAAACAAGAAAGACATGAATCCAATGACCACAACAAGAATCAATAACGAGCCATAGGCTCGAACCCACTTCAAGCCGTGAGTCCTTGACTCACGGTTCACTCGACCCATCGAAGTAACATCAAGACCCGGATACCAAACCATATTGTTATCATCAAAAACATTATTTCATATCATATTAATTCGATTCCCATAAAAATACTCCATGTAGCCACGGATTTAACACCAAATCGTGGTACCCAAGTGCCAAAATCGAGCATACTCACCTTCTTGAACCTCCAAACGTATAGATCTAGTAAAAACAATAAAGTTTGGGTCGGATTTGATAAGATTTCGAGGTGTTAGGGTAGGTTATAGGGCGCGTATAATACACCAAATGAAAGAGAAAAAGGTAAGGAACAAGATGGTGGTGGTGGTTTTGTTGTGGGGGCGGCGAAATGATGGTGGTGGCCGGATTCGTGTTCGGCGGCTAGGGTTAGAAGAGGGGAAGAGAGAGAGTGATTTGGTGAGGGTGAAGTGTGATGTGTTTGTGTGTGTGTGGTGATAACCACATGGACGATTTTTGTAATATACTCTAAAAAAAAATCTTTTACTTTTTAATAATAATAATAATAATAATAATAATAATAATAATAATAATAATAATAGTAATAATAATAATATTACTAATAAGAGTGGGTAAATAAGAGTGAGTGTAAAACACACGGTCCGAAACCCGAACTCATTTTAAAACGTTTAATTTCTCGCGAAACATTCCGTAAATAATTAAATATTGTCAAACTCGTAAAATCAAGTCATAACATTTCTGTTAGGTAATCCTAGTGCCGGAGTCAACGTAGTACCAAGTGAGAATTTAAAAATAAATCACCATGTATAATTCCATAACAAATCATTAAATAAATCTCGAATCCCATGACGATATTTAATATGATCAACCATAAAATAGGTCTTACAAGTTCGTTACGAATAAAATTTCAAATAAAAATTTATAAACGAACTTTAACGTAATGCGGGTTTTCAAAATGGCTCCCTAAATTGCCGGTTGTCACAGTTACAATCCACATTGTTTGTTGCACCAATCTAAACTTGTGGAATCTTTTAGACGGGCTCATCAAGATTTCTCAATGTAGTCTGAGAAGTTTCAAGGATCTGTAAAGGCAGTGATAAAGGAGGAGATTAATCAGGAGGGACATATCCATTTATTGGGGGTCCAATTAAACTAACAGAGTTCTAACAGGAGGGTAAAGTACGTGGTTTCATGTGTCCAAATTAGAAAACCTAGAAAGCTAAGTACCTTAGTTGGTAATGGATTTGAAAGATTTGGATATCATGAACAACTACAAGTGTGCATAAGGAAACTCAAGAAGATATTGCACGACTAGCACAAGCACTTGAAGTACACAAAAGGGATACAACGAAGAATATGAGATCCTGGAATTACCCAAGACAATATTTTCAAGCAACACCTTGAGGACAATGTGTTTTTGGGGGCACGAGTATTGATACAATCCTATACACTATAGTTTATTATTATTATTATTATTATTATTATTATTATTATTATTATTATTATTATTATTATTATTATTATTATTATTATCATTGTTATCAGTTTATTAAAAATTAATAGGATTTACAAGAAGTTATTATTGTTGTTGTTGTTGTTTATTTATTTATTTATTAGTTTATTTAGTTTCCTTTTATATTTCTTGGTGAGAAAGTTAGGGTACTAGGGTAAGTCTAGGATATCTATTATAACTAGTGTATCAGGATTGTAATTCTTATTATGATCATTATTATTATGGTTTATTGATTTCGTGTCAATTGGGAGCTAGAGCCTATTCGACTTCACAAGCGTCAAATATTCTATCTTTGTTGTTCTATTATCTCATTATCGACCTAGTTTGTATCAGATCGATGTGTATAGTAATTTTGTTTCAATTTGCAAGATGGAAGACATCATTGAGGTTTTCAATTTGAGTGTTGCTAATGTTCCACCATTTTAGAACCTCTAACCAAAACCTAGCAATCGGACATTCAACAAACAAATGTTCTTCGGTTTCTATATCCACATCACAAACTGGGCATGAGGATGATGGTCATAAATTTTATCTCGGTATTGCCTGGTTACGTACGTACAACAGAACTTACATTAATACAAACCTGGTGTAGTTTCTAGAAGTATAATGATTAAAATTCGAAAGTTGCATAAGAAATGATATGCCATACTTATGCAAAACAAAATAAAAACAACTTATCTAATCTGACCACGAAGACTAATGTAATAATCATTAGCAAACTTCATTTGAGCATTGATCAGACTACAATCATCAAACTCATCATCATCATAAGGGTCTTGGTCATGGATATCTTCCTTCCATTGCTCCAATAAGCTCCTCATGCCCACTCGACTACCACATTTAGAACCGTCAAATGCCATAAAATTAGAAGTTTCATTGATGTTATCAAGGACTTCATCATCATCACTATCCGAGATAACTATATCACCAACCTTTGAAAATGGATTGCCTACCTTTTTTGCTTCTTTAACCATGTTAGGAGGCGGAGCCAGGGGTTCCCGCAGGTGACCGTGCACCCCATGGATTTTTTCAATGTAGTGTTAATTTTTGAAAAAACATCGATTTTTCCTACAGTCATCTTAAATACACTCGGTCCATTGAAATATGTTTCTAGTATTAGTTATCAATTTTTTTGTGCAACCTGTTATATTTAGTCCCATTCCTGGGGAGGAGACGCATTGGACGAACTTGGGACGCTTGCATAGTTTCCACATTAGCCTTTTGGAGAAGGTTTTTGACTGTTTGTCGTTTTAGTTTTGGTGTTTCTTGATTTATTGTAGTTTTGAGTTCTTGCTAACTTTTCGATAAAGAAATTAGTCGTTTCAAAGAGAAAAAATTGTATTCACGATCGACTGACATCATCAGAACGATCATCTCATGTTTGCTAGCCAAATCCATAGAGAAGCTAACTAAAAGATCAACTTCTAATAAAAAAAAGGTATTGTTTTCTTCCTTCTTAAAATGTTAGTTATACTCAGTTTTTTTCACACAATCTTAGAAAGTCTTCTCCCAAAATGTTAATTCTACACGTATTATCTGCACTATAAATGTGTACAAAGTTTGATTTCTTATATTTAAAAATAAGTGTATAAAAATTTGAAATTTCTAAAATTCTTCACAACTATTGTTTTATACAAAAAATGACAGCACTTGTTAATATGCACAAACATATACTTTTTCTACACCAAAAGTGTAATATGATCAATTTAGTACATATCTAGAAATGTGAATAATCAAAGAAATTTATTCGTATTTTTTCAAAGTGTGTAGAAATAAAAGTGAATAGTTGATAAATTGGTTGCGGTGCCTATAATGTTTATTCATAAATGATAGTATCTCAATGTTTTGCAAAGCTATAGTTTAAAAATATTTTCCTCCGACATAACATAATCGTAAATATAATGCTAGTCATCATTATGTTTAGAGATAATCTCTGAATTTATGACGATCATACGTCATAAATTAAAAAGCATTACATGATATACGTGTATATATATGAAACCTCATTTGGAATCAAAAAACACAACCCTCACCAATCTTCCACCAATATTTCTTTTCTTCTCTAGCCCAAATATTCTAAACATGCCAAAGCGCAAATTAGGAAATAATAATGAGTATATAAAGGATGATGTAGCAAGGAAAGTCACCTACAAGAAAAGGAAAAAGGGTCTAATGACAAAGTTAGACCAGATAACCACTTTATGTGGAGTCCAAGCCTGCGGCATTATTAATGGCCCGTATAAACCTGGTTTTGAGGTGTGGCCTAGTGATGAGGGTGTCCGAAGTGTGCTGAAAAAGTTCGAGTCCATGCCTGATATGGATAGAAGGAAGCACATGGAGAATAAAACAAGGTACCTCCAGAATAGGATAAAAAAGGTGCAGGAAAAACTCCAGAAGCAGAGGATGCTGAACAGAAGTCTGGAGACGGACATTCTGATGTCTGACTGCCTGAGTGGCAAAGTCTCCATTGCTGATGACTTGGACATACCAAAGAAGCAGGCTATTTCTTCTCTGGCTGATCAAAACCTCTTTGAAATTGATGAAAGGTTTGAGCTTCTGAACAAGAATGGGGACCCTGCAGACGAGCCACCGCCGCCGCCGCCACTACCACCACAAGTACCAAAGGATGTGGAGTGCTATGTCCCAGTGATGGAGAACCAGGGACCTTCAAATGAATCAGAAACTAGTTGGTACCCAACAGAATGGTTGGAGGATTTTGATCGGGATCTTATTCGAGGGGATGGGGCATCTTCCTCAAAAACAACCTAAGTCTATCTTTGCTTGAATGATGCGCGCGAAATTCTGTTACTTTTATGCTTGCATTTATTTATTAATGTTTTTTTGTTTGTACTGTATTAACGTCAGTTTTGTTGGCGTTCAGTTATTGTAGTTTTATCTTTTGTGTTACTATTTGAATCCAAACAATTAGTAGTTTCCATTCTATTGACAATCTTTAAAATTCAGATAATTAGTTCTAAAGATACAGACTGTATTTTTACATTAACATCTCAGATAATTGAAAACTATTTACAGAAAAAATTAGCAATAAATATTTTGGTAATAAAGAAAAGAATGATTACTACTTGGTGTGTTGGTGTTGCAATCCCTTATTTATTTGTAAATAGAAACTGGTTTTTTCCACAGTTGCTGTTTGTCCTCGGTCTTATTGTTAATCTCGGGATGCTGTCGTCACTATAGTGTTGTTTCTATGAGTTTGTAAGTGTTTCATGAATTGTAAGTTGTCTGGTTGTTTTGTTTTAGCTCCAAATTCAGATGCTATGGCATGTCATTAGATCTGTTTTGGAATCTTTTCATGTACCTTGGTATTGAGCTAATATATTTTTCACCTTTGCACAAAAAAAAAAAAAAAAGTAATAAATAAATAATAAATAAATAAATAAAAAAAAAAAAAAAAAAATCTCGGGATGCTTTTTTCATCTATGGCTGTATGATCAGCAACAAACCCATGTCTTGATTTGCAGATGAACCTGGACACTTTAATTTGCTGATGTGGATCAATTTCTCAAGATAATATTGTAATTGGTTTGCTTAGCGTCTTGCTTTGCTTTTATATATAATATATTCCAGCCGTTCAAAAGAAAAAATTCTCAAGATTATATTACTATAAATGTCCCGCAGATAACATTTATAAAACTTCAGTGGCAATAATAATAGGGGAATGCATTTACATGTGATAGTGGATAAGCAGATGCCAAATGTGTGAAAAAAAAAATAAAAAATAAAAAAATAAATAAAAAAAAAACCTAAAACATATACATATAATGAGTATACACATAGTTAACCCTTATTTTTAAAGGGAGAAAGTAACGTATATTTTCATTAACACCAAATTAGCAAGACCCTATACGAAAATTACAAGAAGTGTAAGCAGATAATTACATTAGTTAGAAGCAAGGGGAAACTGAACTGAAATAGTTGATAACACTAAAATTACCAACATGTCACATGTACAATACCTTTACTAAAACTCAAGTGGCGTAATGTAGTACTGAATAAAATGAATGAAATGCATTTATCGTGATAGTACAGGAGCTGCTGCTAATTGTCTTTAAAGTTAGCAAACAAGGAGCGTGAACTGCCCGTAGTGTATCCCTGAGTTTGACATGGGAAAAAAATATTTAAATACGCTTCTTTGGGATTACAATGTAACCCCAATTACTCCATTAGACTGTTGTCCATTCTACCTTGGCTTATCTGGTGCCATACTATGATCATGTTTTATCAATGAACTTATTTGGCTGTTAAAAATATCCTACTAACTGAGAGAAACTGAACTTAATACAAAATGGCCTTATATGAAGAATCTATTCTATGAAGAAAGTGGGAGATGGCTCAATTTTCTGCTTGGTGCAAATTAGAGATTAATGTGATAAATGGTGCAAATTAGAGATTAATTTGTCTGCCATCTGGGCCGACTCCATTTACTTGGGCTGGCATCGCCCAATCTATCATGAGCTTGAATCAACTCAACTAACTGCTCTGAGGAAACTTATCAAAAATTCAAGTAATTAATTTGCATATCAATCAGTAGTGTGGGATCAGATGGAACATGCACCCTGGTGCCAATTAAAATCAATATCCTCTCCTGACATCTTATGAATGATCTGTAAGAGTTTGACAATCAAATAACACAATATGCGGAAGCTAGGATCAAGTATAACAAGTATAAAGATTAACTAAAACATAAATAGTAACGTACCCGATGCACTTCAATAAACCTTGAATCTTGTGTATAATAGATCAATGATAAACCCCTTACCGTTTTGTTTATCGATCTCTTGATAATTACTATGGTGAGTAATTACCTCGTTCTTGTACACACAAACTACCAACGAATAAAAGGTTATGCAAGTAACAAACACTTGTTTTTGTTTAATACAAAAATCGACCCAAATCCCTTATGGGAGTTTAGTGCCGATCGGCTAGGAAAAAAACAAGGGAAAGAAAAACTTTAGGGTTTTGTGTGTGTGCACAAAAGGTGAGAAAGCTTTACCCTAGGCCTTGTATATATACTATGGTAATCTTGGAGAACAAGTTTGATGTGGGTTGGGTTTCCCCTCCCTTGTTCGACCGGTCTAGGAGTCCCAAGAGGGATTCTAGATCCTTCTTAACTCGTAGTTACACTCTAGTCTTTTTCCTTTCGTTACTAATGATAGTTAGTACTTACAGTTAATATTTAACGATCATTAAGTCCCTCAAGTGTTAATTTAAATATATATTCGATACATATATCATATATATTAAATATACTTTTATTCTTGTTTGTAATATGTGCAATCCCGAGGTCTCGGGTTCGATACTAGTCACTTACTTATTAATATTTATACGTAACTTTTAACATGATCCGCTGCCTACAAGATAGAATCTGGACCTTCATGGAATCAGCATGGATTCTATTAGATGCCTGCTGTGTAATGATGCAATCGAATCAAAGTCAACATTTATTCATTGATAGCATAATCATTGGAAGCCTTGGAACTTGGTGAAAATCTACTGGGATCTTCCAATCATCCCACAATTCTGTTACTAAAGCTAGAGTTACCAACACATTGAAATTTTTGTTATCGTTCATTTTCTTTCCGTTGTGTTTGTTTCTATACTCTAAGAATTATTCTCTTCTTTTTATGTTACATTTGTGACTTTTTTATCATATCATATTATAGATCTGTTGTATCAAATCAAAAAAAGCCATCCGCGAGTAAATACATATGCATTACAAATAGTGATTAACCATCAGTTTTTTTGGGTTTCTTGCAGATATCGTGGTTACAGATAACAAGGATTTCGTTTGCTCAAAATATGTCATCAAACCCGAATGTAGGCAAGTTTCAATGTTACATGTACCAATCTTCTCCATTCAATTTTTTTAAAATAAGTTGGAAAAATGTTATGCTTGGTGATGAAGCATGCCTTTAACCTATTTCCAGGATTATTCATGAGGCATGGCGGAGTTACCAATTTTTTTGCATGACAAAGTTAACGGTGGGAAACTTGAACAAGGAAATGTGACTTTAGGCCGTGACTGTTGCAAAAACTGTTTAAGGTCTGTGGTAAGGATTTCTTTAATTAAATCTGTTTATTCTTTTCCCTCTCTATTCATGTTGGTGAGTTGGGTAATGGCTTATATGGTTTAACAAAGAAAGTTCACATGCCACATGATTTTGAAAAGCATATCTTACTTTTTTAGAAGCATATATCACTGGTCGATATATGGTATAATATTTACGATTAATCTTTACTACAGAAAATTAACATCTCATTTTAATAAGAGAGATATTTATTGTAACAATTCACATTTTCAGGTTAATTACTTTTCCCGGAAAATTTCACTATTCATTTTTACTATTCATTTTTCCCGAAAACTTTCCCGAAAGTTGATTTTTATTTGATATTCTCGAGTGATAAATCATTTCCATGGCAAATTAAAAGTTTAACTTTCATAAGCTCACTTTCGTGAAAGTTATTAAGGAATTACACGTTTTAGGGTAAAACGACATTCAGAAATTCTACGCACAACGAAATTCGACCGCGTTAAGTGACCCCGCATCAGAAAAATGTTTGACACACTCATGATTTATTTGAGAATTAATCGTGACTGAGAAAAACATGACCAAAGACTTCCCGGCAGGTCACCCAAGCCTGTACTACTCTCGCATGAGCACGCTTAACCGTATGGGCGATTAACCGTTAGACCACAAAATGTTTTTCTAAGACGATTTGAGTTTTCAACTTATTAGAAAAAGTCAACATATTTTTCCCTCCTCCATTGACCAAAAATCATCCCTTGATGTTATAAGTCATTCCTTGATTTTTAGGCTTACGGTTTGATGTCTAAAAGACATTTAATACCAACCGACACTAGACTGAGCCCAGTCTAGACATTATAAGTCATTTTAAATCATTTTTATCACATTAGAAAAGTAACATTTTACTTTTCTCAATTTTACGCAATATTCGTACGTTTTACGTATTACGCGTTTTAGACCCGTGTTTCCAGTTTTTAGCAGGGTTTTACCACCCAAATGGAACCTACCACTCATTTTATATTTTATTATGGAACTTATTGACATGTTTATCAATACTTTCAAATTCCATAATTTTACGACACCCGGTTTTACGTTTTGAGGCGTAACAACTTACGGTTTGCATTTTTCGGAGTCAAAACACACTAGATATCTTGGATAATATCATCCAAAGTCCAACCCTTGTTCTCCAAGGTCTTGAACCGCCATAGGGGGGGGGGGGTTTCACACTATGTGGCTCAATCTCATGCTAGGAGGCCTTAGATGAGAACATGTGTAGAACTTGGTGAACAAGTGTTGACTAGTCAAGGAAAGTAACCTCCTCATTGAGCTATAAAAGCCCCTCTCCCCCTTCTTGTGCCGTGCATCCCCAAACCCCATAACCATTCCATCCTTTGCTCATTTCCTTCCAATTTCTTACAAGATTCAAGTGCTTCTTCAAGGTTGAAACTCTAGTTAGGTTATCATTCACCAAAACTCTTCCAATCCCTAATATACTTGGTGATTTCTCTTGAGTTTAAATCCACTCAATTCACCTCAACCTTCATCATCCATCTTTCAAGATCACAAGGGTAGAAAGATTGCATGAGGTGAAAAAGGGTTGAAGCAAGTCTATCAAAGTCCTATCCTTACATGTTAACTTCCTTTCATCTTTGAAAGCCAAAAGTTGTGAGCCAAACCCTAACTTGATTCTTGTTAAATAATCATATTCATGTTATTTACATATTATTTGTGCTATATTATGTCTTGTATTCATGTCCATGATGTATAAAAGTGAGCAAAACAAGTTATTGTTATTGATTGTTACAACAAGTTACTAAAACAAGTAAACTAGTGAGTTTCTTGGAAAACCACGACCAAAATGGTAACATTATGATATTGGATCATTACATATTACAGTAAAGGACTTAACAAGGAAACCATAGCAATTTGAACCACCTAAAACGAGTATACGAGTCAAAAGTTACGCCCATTTGAAGTTACCAAAGATTTCCGGCAAATCTGCCTAAATAGCTTCCTGATCAAATTTGGGTTTTGAAAGTCCCACTTCTGGTCCGATTCATCAAAAAGTTAAAACACGAAAGTTGTCCGGAACGATGTTTTCATTCAGGAATAAAGAAGCTCGAGCCCTAAAAACGCTTTCCGAGTGATAAAATTCTTCAAAATCAAAACAGCCCATTTTTAGCCAAAGTCATTACATATAAGTTATGGTTTATGAAGACCAAAGGGGTCTTATGACCTATAATCAAGACCACCACCATGGATAGAGCCAAGGTTGTGTCTCATGACCTTGAAACAAGGACTAAGGGCATGGCAAGACCATGACGAAATGACCATACCAACTTACCTAGGCGTAAACATGAAACAAAGAGTTGATGAGAACTTGAACAAGCAATTTGAATCTACTTCACTTAAAAAGGAACCATGAGATATTACCAAGAGAAAATGGTCATTCAAGACTTATGAAACTACCCCTAATAACAATCTTCATGTACTAATAAACTTTCCTAAGTTTATACAAATATCGGACATGTAACCTTTCGGATCAAAACTTATATCTATTTCATCAACTACTACAATAGTAGGGAGCCTCATGTGAGGAGTTCATTATGTAAGCCGTCGAGATGAGTTGTGGATTTACGAGTTAAAGTGTCCTGGCTCCTCGAACGCTTACTAACATGACTTCTGAATTATGTCGGCCCGAACGGTAGTAAACGATATACAAAACATACATGTTTCATGAATAATTTCTTTCAACGACTTACATTATACATCATACCATATCATGGACTAAGTGCAAGACATACATATATTGGCATGTTTATGTTTCCTTAGACATTATTCCAAACCTAAGTTGCAACAATTATTCTAGGTTGCTCGTAGAAGTTCTTACGGCATATCCATCATTCTCATTATACATCATCCAACTCAAGGTGAGTTCATAGCCCCACTTTACATTACTTCATTGTTTTACAAACCCTTGGGGGGAATACATGCTATTTTTAACCGAGCACAATGTTTTTAAATTATATGCTTGCCTGATTGTTTTATTATCACTAAGTACCATCCTTGCCAAACCGAGATCCCATATTATGAACCATTTAATCACTTGCGAGGGTTACTTGCAAGTGAGCGCGAATATTGTGAATAGGCCTATTGGGATTGACGAATCCCATTTGTATTGACTAAGTTCAAACAAATGCATTAATATTTGAGACATTAGGTATGACGGCAAAGTACCTACCGGGATAACTCCGCCGATTGATATTGGTACACGTTAACGTTTTGGTGTCATAAGCTTAGTATTTGATAATAACTGTTCCGGGCGTGTAACAACGTGGCCCATATTTGTTTTCCAAACATTGGTGTGAGTCTATAGCTCACACTACCAACATATTGTGTTCAAACATTAAACAAACTCTATGAATATCACTCAACCTTTGTGTTGACCTCTCAAGCATGTATTTCAGGTTCATGACGATCAAGGATGGCACGGAAGGACACGGATACTCAAGAGGGCTATAAATTTTATTATCATTCAAAACTCATTTATTATACATTGTAAACATGGAACCAATTGGGACCTCATTTTGTAATCTCTGATATTTATATAATTTGAATGATAAATCTTTTAAAACGACTCAATTGGAGTCTGTTTTCTATCATTGTGACTATTGTGCCGTCGAGTAACACCCAGTTTGAATTCCGCTGCAACCATGAATTGGGGGTGTTACATTTATCTTCAACAAAATATTAAATCAAATACTTGTACATTTTGCTCAGATTATTGCAATGGCTATCTTATAAAGATTTTGTTTAAGTTAGCTAACTTCCATTAAATTTTTAATCAAAATAATCACGAATGTGTTTATCTAATGAAATTTTTAGGTAGCATGGTAGTTAACAATACATATCTTTATATTAGCATGGAGAGGGTTTTTTTTTTAATTTTTTTTAAGTAATGCTAGACAGACTCACAAAATCCACACAAAAATTTCACTTGCTGACGTTTCAGCGGGTGATTGATGTATCTTCTGGCAATTTCTCTCTCCTCTCTTTTATTAAACTAATCACCCGCTGACACGTTAGCGAGTGGATTTTTTATATAAATTTTGTGAATAGTTCAAGTTTTATTTTATTTTATTTTTTATTTTATTTTTTTTAGTATTAATATTTTACTATATTATTACTAAAAAAAATAAAAATAAAAAAAATAATTAAGTACAATTGATGTGGGTGAATCACACACCTCATCCCAAAAAGGGTAAACCAAAAGCGTTTATAGTACTTTAAACTTAACCAAGCATAAGAAATGATATGTTATACTTATGCAAAACAAAATAAAAATAAATTATCTAATCCGACCACGAAGACTAATGTCATAAGCATTAGCAAACTTCATTTGAGCATCGATCAGACCACAATCATCAAACTCATCATCGTCATAAAGGTTTTGGTCATGGATATCTTCCTTCTATTGCTACAATAAGCTCCTCATGCCCACTCCAATACCACATTTAGAACCGTCAAATGCCATAAAATTAGAAATTTCATTGAAGTCATCAAGGACTTCATCATCATCATTATCCGAGATAACTATATCACCAACCTTAAAAAATGGATTGCCTACCTTTTTTTGCTTCTTTAAACATGTAAGGAGTGCTCTTCAAAATACGAGGAGGAGACGCATTGGACGAACTTGGATGCTTGCATAGTTTCCACATTAGCCTTTTGGAGAAGGTTTTTGAGTGTTCGTAGTTTTAGTTTTGGTGTTTCTTGATTTATTGTAGTTTTGAGTTATTGCTAACTTTTCGATAAAGAAATTAGTCGTTTCCAAGAGAAAAAAAATCATATTCACGACTGACATCATCAAAGCGATCATCTCATGTTTAATAGCCAAATCCATATAGAAGCCAACTAAAAGATCAACTTCTAATAAAAAAAAGGTATTGTTTTCTTCCTTCTTAAAATGTTAGTTATACTCAGTTTTTTTCTTACAATCTTAGAAAGTCTTCTCCCAAAATGTTAATTCTACACGTATTATCTGCACTATAAATGTGTACAAAGTTTGATTTCTTATATTTAAAAATAAGTGTATAAAAATTTGAAATTTCTAAAATTCTTCACAACTATTGTTTTATACAAAAAATGACAGCACTTGTTAATATGCACAAACATATACTTTTTCTACACCAAAAGTGTAATATGATCAATTTAGTACATATCTAGAAATGTGAATAATCAAAGAAATTTATTCGTATTTTTTCAAAGTGTGTAGAAATAAAAGTGAGTAGTTGATAAATTGGTTGCGGTGCCTATAATGTTTATTCATAAATGATAGTATCTCAATGTTTTGCAAAGCTATAGTTTAAAAATATTTTCCTCCGACATAACATAATCGTAAATATAATGCTAGTCATCATTATGTTTAGAGATAATCTCTGAATTTATGACGATCATACGTCATAAATTAAAAAGCATTACATGATATACGTGTATATATATGAAACCTCATTTGGAATCAAAAAACACAACCCTCACCAATCTTCCACCAATATTTCTTTTCTTCTCTAGCCCAAATATTCTAAACATGCCAAAGCGCAAATTAGGAAATAATAATGAGTATATAAAGGATGATGTAGCAAGGAAAGTCACCTACAAGAAAAGGAAAAAGGGTCTAATGACAAAGTTAGACCAGATAACCACTTTATGTGGAGTCCAAGCCTGCGGCATTATTAATGGCCCGTATAAACCTGGTTTTGAGGTGTGGCCTAGTGATGAGGGTGTCCGAAGTGTGCTGAAAAAGTTCGAGTCCATGCCTGATATGGATAGAAGGAAGCACATGGAGAATAAAACAAGGTACCTCCAGAATAGGATAAAAAAGGTGCAGGAAAAACTCCAGAAGCAGAGGATGCTGAACAGAAGTCTGGAGACGGACATTCTGATGTCTGACTGCCTGAGTGGCAAAGTCTCCATTGCTGATGACTTGGACATACCAAAGAAGCAGGCTATTTCTTCTCTGGCTGATCAAAACCTCTTTGAAATTGATGAAAGGTTTGAGCTTCTGAACAAGAATGGGGACCCTGCAGACGAGCCACCGCCGCCGCCGCCACTACCACCACAAGTACCAAAGGATGTGGAGTGCTATGTCCCAGTGATGGAGAACCAGGGACCTTCAAATGAATCAGAAACTAGTTGGTACCCAACAGAATGGTTGGAGGATTTTGATCGGGATCTTATTCGAGGGGATGGGGCATCTTCCTCAAAAACAACCTAAGTCTATCTTTGCTTGAATGATGCGCGCGAAATTCTGTTACTTTTATGCTTGCATTTATTTATTAATGTTTTTTTGTTTGTACTGTATTAACGTCAGTTTTGTTGGCGTTCAGTTATTGTAGTTTTATCTTTTGCGTTACTATTTGAATCCAAACAATTAGTAGTTTCCATTCTATTGACAATCTTTAAAATTCAGATAATTAGTTCTAAAGATACAGACTGTATTTTTACATTAACATCTCAGATAATTGAAAACTATTTACAGAAAAAATTAGCAATAAATATTTTGGTAATAAAGAAAAGAATGATTACTACTTGGTGTGTTGGTGTTGCAATCCCTTATTTATTTGTAAATAGAAACTGGTTTTTTCCACAGTTGCTGTTTGTCCTCGGTCTTATTGTTAATCTCGGGATGCTGTCGTCACTATAGTGTTGTTTCTATGAGTTTGTAAGTGTTTCATGAATTGTAAGTTGTCTGGTTGTTTTGTTTTAGCTCCAAATTCAGATGCTATGGCATGTCATTAGATCTGTTTTGGAATCTTTTCATGTACCTTGGTATTGAGCTAATATATTTTTCACCTTTGCACAAAAAAAAAAAAGTAATAAATAAATAATAAATAAATAAATAATAAAAAATAAATAAAAAAATCTCGGGATGCTTTTTTCATCTATGGCTGTATGATCAGCAACAAACCCATGTCTTGATTTGCAGATGAACCTGGACACTTTAATTTGCTGATGTGGATCAATTTCTCAAGATAATATTGTAATTGGTTTGCTTAGCGTCTTGCTTTGCTTTTATATATAATATATTCCAGCCGTTCAAAAGAAAAAATTCTCAAGATTATATTACTATAAATGTCCCGCAGATAACATTTATAAAACTTCAGTGGCAATAATAATAGGGGAATGCATTTACATGTGATAGTGGATAAGCAGATGCCAAATGTGTGAAAAAAAAAATAAATAAATAAATAAACTGAAACATATACATATAATGAGTTTACACATAGTTAACTCTTGTTTTTAAACGGAGAAAGTAACGTATATTTTCATTAACACCAAATTAGCAAGACCCTATACGAAAATTACAAGAAGTGTAAGCAGATAATTACATTAGTTAGAAGCAAGGGGAAACTGAACTGAAATAGTTGATAACACTAAAATTACCAACATGTCACATGTACAATACCTTTACTAAAACTCAAGTGGCGTAATGTAGTACTGAATAAAATGAATGAAATGCATTTATCGTGATAGTACAGGAGCTGCTGCTAATTGTCTATAAAGTTAACAAACAAGTAGCGTGAACTGCCCGTAGTGTATCCCTGAGTTTGACATGGGAAACAAATATCTAAATACGCTTATTTGGGATTACAATGTAACCCCAATTACTCCATGAGACTGTTGTCCATTCTACCTTGGCTTATCTGGTGCCATTCTATGATCATGTTTTATCAATGAACTTATTTGGCTGTTAAAAATATCCTACTAACTGAGAGAAACTGAACTTAATACAAAATGGCCTTATATGAAGAATCTATTCTATGAAGAAAGTGGGAGATGGCTCAATTTTCTGCTTGGTGCAAATTAGAGATTAATGTGATAAATGGTGCAAATTAGAGATTAATTTGTCTGCCATCTGGGCCGACTCCATTTACTTGGGCTGGCATCGCCCAATCTATCATGAGCTTGAATCAACTCAACTAACTGCTCTGAGGAAACTTATCAAAAATTCAAGTAATTAATTTGCATATCAATCAGTAGTGTGGGATCAGATGGAACATGCACCCTGGTGCCAATTAAAATCAATATCCTCTCCTGACATCTTATGAATGATCTGTAAGAGTTTGACAATCAAATAACACAATATGCGGAAACTAGGATCAAGTATAACAAGTATAAAGATTAACTAAAACATAAATAGTAACGTACCCGATGCACTTTAATAAACCTTGAATCTTGTGTATAATAGATCAATGACAAACCCCTTACCGTTTTGTTTATCGATCTCTTGATAAATACTATAGTGAGTAATTACCTCGTTCTTGTACACACAAACTACCAACGAATAAAAGGTTATGCAAGTAACAAACACTTGTTTTTGTTTAATACAAAAATCGACCCAAATCCCTTATGGGAGTTTAGTGCCGATCGGCTATGAAGAAAACAAGAGAAAGAAAAGCTTTAGGGTTTTGTGTGTGTGCACAAAAGATGAGAAAGTTTTACCCTAGGCCTTGTATATATACTATGGTAATCTTGGAGAACAAGTTTGATGTGGGTTGGGTTTCCCCTCCCTTGTTCGACCGGCCTAGGAGTCCCAAGAGAGATTCTAGATCCTTCTTGACTCCTAGTTACACTCTAGTCCTTTTCCTTTCGTTACTAATGATAGTTAGTACTTACAGTTAATATTTAACGATCATTAAGTCCCTCAAGTGTTAATTTAAATATATATTCGATACATATATCATATATATTAAATATACTTTTATTCTTGTTTGTAATGTGTGCAATCCCGAGGTCTCGGGTTCGGTAATAGTCATTTACTTATTAATATTTATACGTAACTTTTAACAGCTCCCACTCGTATATCTATTAATAGTAAAATGACATTGGTTGGCGTCTTGCAACACTCCAATGCCCCCAGTTCAACTCGAGCTAGGTTTCCTGGAAAAACCTTTATTGATTCATCATTATAATTATCCTTTCGCTTCTAATACTACATTAATAAAGATGTGAGGTTCTTTATTAAATTCTGTTTCTCGTCTCTTTATGATTGAACAAAATTACCAAAACATCTGAACGTATTCCAGATAGACTTTGGGCGTGGCCACGCAAATATTTTGTCAACCCTACGAGGGGCCCAGCAGTTTTAAACTTCTGAACAAATCAGAAGGAACAAATTCTCTCTTGACTACAAGAATAACACATGAACTTCGCAACACTTCTGAAAACAACCCTTATAACTTCCAATTACGGTAAGCGGTAGATTGTTCCACAAAAATGCACTACATCCATGACACTTATCTGGTATCTTAAGTCTGAGGATAACTTTAAATATGATTCTCACATTAAATATTAAATCATATTGTTGGGATAAGTCCAATACTCAATTCATTGAATATCATGTGAAATTGGTATGACTACGCATCAATATACTTTCAAATATATCCTTAACCAATACTCAAAATTGTCTTAGTTTAATGATATTCCCATACCATTAATCGACAACGGACAATTTAGAATAATAATTTATTCATGGATCTTAAACATGCAAATATAGGATATATTATTAAGACAATGAATAAATAAACATAAACAATACTTTATTTCATTAAAATAATAATTGTACATTACATCCCTTATCCAAATACTAATCACAAATGAGCATGAAACTTTCAGCTAATTTAAGTACTAATCTGTGTGAACTTTGAGCATTTCGATTTCACCTATTTCGACTTGTTCTCGAACATAGTGATGTTTAATCGGGAAATGTCTGGTGCCTTTCATGATTCCAGGTTCATTGACAAATGTAATTGCAACTGAATTGTCACAATACATTTTCATAGGCCGTTGAATCGAAGGCATAACCCCAAGCCCTGAAACAAACTTCCTAATCCAAACAGCTTCCATTGCAGCTTCTGAAGCAGCTATATACTCACTTTCTGTAGCAGACATCGCTAGTACACTCTGCTTTCTGCTCCTCCAATCCACAGCTCCTCCATTAATGACAAAAACATAACCGAGACTTCGTATCATCTTTATCACCTTTCCAAGAAGCATCGCAGTAACCTGTAACATCAAGTTCTGCAGATGGAGTACCCTCATAAACTAAGAACATCTCTTTAGTAGCCCTAAGGTACTTAAGAATATCCTTAACAGCAGTCCAATGTTTTTCACCTGGATTCTACTGATATCGACTGGTTAAATTCTGAGCAAACGCCACATCAGGCCTTGTGCTTTTCACCGCATACATAATAGATCCCACAGCCGAAGCATAAGGGACTCTCTTCATGCGTTGCACCTCTTCAGGTGTTGAAGCACAAACTTTTTCGCTCAAGCCATGTTGTTCTTGCATCGGCAAATATCCCTTCTTGGAATTTTGCATATTGAATCTCTTCAATATTTTATCAATGTAAGCACTTTGGCTTAATCCAATTAATCGCTGAGATCTATCTCTATATATCTTGATTCCCAGAATAAATGCAGTTTCCCCTAAATCTTTCATAGAAAAACAACTTCCAAGATATGCCTTAACCTTTTGCAAACTTGGAATGTCATTTCCCATGATCAATATGTAATCGACATATAATATAAGGAAAATTACATTACTCCCACTAGCTTTGTGATATACACATGGCTCATCAAGATTTTGAGTGAATCCATACTTTTTATCTCACTATCAAATCTCTTATTCCATTATCGTGATGCTTGCTTCAATCTATAAATGGATCTTTTAAGCTTGCATACACGATTTAGGAATTCTGGATTCACAAACCCCTCAGGCTGCGCCATATAGATGTCTTCATCTAGGCGACCATTTAAGAAAGCGGTTTTGACATCCATTTGCCAAATCTCATAGTCATAGTAAGCAGCTATGGCTATAAGAATCCTAATAGCCCTTATGTCAGCTACAGGAGAAAAGGTCTCCTCATAGTCAACACCAAAAGTTTGAGTATAGCCTTTAGCTACCAAACGGGCCTTATAGGTGTGTACAATGCCATCCATATCAGTCTTTTTCTTGTAGAGCCATTTACTCCCAACTAACTTGGCACCCGGAGGTAGGTCTACTTCTTCCTAGACTTCATTATCTTCCATGGATTGCATTTCCCCATTCATAGCAACCTGCCATTTTTCCTTTTGAGGACCATTCATGACAGCTTTATAACTTGTAGGTTCATCAAGATCTCCTATCAAGTTATTATCACACTCCATGTTAAGACATAGACGTGTTGGAGCTTTCACAGGTCTAGATGACATGCGAATGGGAATCACTTCAACTTCAGGTGGAGGACCTAAACTTTCAGGTTCTTCAGGAAGTTGGCTAGTGTTTTCAGAAGGTGCTACATCTTCATGATCGTCTTTCAGATCATATACTCTCCCACTGAATTCTTGAGATATGAGCTCCTTTTCTAAGAAGTCTCCATACCCTGCAACAAAAACTTTGTTTTCAGTTGGGTAATAAAAGTAGTAACCCATAGTTTCGTTAGGGTATCCTACGAAGATGCACTTCACAGATCTTTGTTGGAGTTTGTCTGCTGAGTCACGTTTAACATACGCCTCACAACCCCAGACCTTTAGATAAGACAAGTTAGGAGCTTTTGCAGTCCATAACTCATATGGAGTCTTTTCAACCTTCTTTGTTGGAACCATATTAAGAATGCGAACCGCAGATTCTAAGGCATAATCCCAAAATGAATAAGGAAGAGTTGTTAGATTAAACATAGATCGTATCATGTCTTGCAATGTACGATTCCTTCTCTCAGATACACCATTTTGTTGTGGAGTATATGGAGAAGTAAGGTGCTGGACAATTCCCTTCTTTGCTAAGTAATCTATAAACTCCTGACTCAGGTATTCACCACCTCTATCGGATCGAAGAGCTTTAATCTTCTTTCCAAGTTGCAACTCTACTTCTGCTTTAAACACTTTGAATGTTTCAAACACCTCATGTTTATGTTTAAGTAAATAAACATAACCATAACGGCTGTAATCATCCGTAAATGTTAAGAAGTAGCTAGCACCTCTCCTTGACACATGTCTAAGTGGTCCACACATATCTGTGTGAATAAGACCAAGTAGATCATTAGCCCTTTCAATCCTATTTTTAAAGGGTTTCTTTGTCATCTTCCCAGCAATGCAAGATTCACACTTATCAAATGATTCATCATTGATCTTTTCTAAGAGCCCATCATGTTGCAGCTTTTTCATGCGATCTTTGCCAATGTGAGCAAGTCGACAATGCCAAAGATAAGACGAATCCAGACCTTTCTTGATTCTCTTATTATTGATGCTATACATTGAATTATTATTAACAAAAGCATTATCATTATCATTCATATCAATTTCAAAGACACCATTCACAGCAATAGTATTAAAATAAAAAACACCATTTAAAGAAACTGAAATTCCATTGCTAGAAATAGTATGCTCAAAACAAAGGTTCAACAAACATGAAAATGAAATTAAACCTCTAACAATTGACGATGCATAATGACAATTATTTAAAGATAGTACTAGGCCCGAAGGCAATACTAAATTAAAAACTCCTATAGCTTCAACTCCTGCATGCGCTCCGTTACCAACGTGCAAGAATTGTTGTCCATAGGCCAGCTTTCTCTCAACTCTAAACCCCTGCAATGTATTGCAAATATGAATGCCACATCCCGTATCATATACCCATGAATTCAATTTCGGAGTAAGAGTGAATAATTCAATCATAAAGAACGCACCTGATGAACTGGGGTTACCAGCTTCATTCCCCTGCTTCTTGAGTTGCAAGTCATGAATGTAGAGAGGACAATTGCGCTTCCAATGGCCTTTTTCATGACAATGGTGACATGCCTGATCCTTCTTGTTTGGCGGATTCACCTTGTTCTGCTTAGGCTGATGTTGCTTCATCTTGGGTTGAGGTTGATAGGCCATGACCTACTTGCCTTTGTTACCTTTCCCCTTGCCTTTGTTCACATGCTATTTCTTCTGGATTCTCCCCCCCATGAATCACCAACACTTGCGGGGTAGGAGCCTTGACCTTGGCTGGTAGACTTTTCTCATAATCAACAAGCAATGCGAGTAATTCTGAGACTGTCTTGCCCGAGCAGTGCATGTTGAAATTCTGCACAAAACCAGCAAAGTCCTTGTTAAGGGACCTGTTGATCAAGTGCACTTGCACATTGTTCGGGTAACCAAATCCAATTCTGTGAAGCTGATCAAACGATTCTTTCATCTCAGTCACATAATCTTCAACTGGTTTACCATCACCATGCTTGCAGTTATGTAGCTTGTCAAGTTCATCATACAATTCAACTGCAGGTGGTTTCTCATAAGATTGCTGAAGTACTTCAAGCATATCTTTTGGGTAAAAGTACTCAAACTTCTTTTGTAATGGAGCACTCACGCTAGTGAGCATTAAACAAGCAACCTCATTGAAGTTAGCATGTGTCACCCTCCATGCCGCCTTAACTGCTTCTGGTTCAGTAGCAACAGGCTCAGCAGGGCATTCTTCAGTCAAGTAATCTAGCTTTCCGAACGCCCTCAAGACAATTCTGAGCGAACGGTGCCAATCATTGAAATTTTTTCCAGTCAATTTTTCTCTTTCAGGATGACTCTTGAAAGCAGAAATCACAGTTGGGTTATCGGGTTGAGCCATATCTACAGATAAAAGTTCAAACATTAGTATTTTCGATAATTAAATATCTTCAAGAAAATAAAATGCCCATAGCTATTCATATAACCACCAAAATTTTCTTGAAAATCTAGGATCCAACTTTACATAGTTCCACCACATCAGTTGATCTGCTAGTGGTGAAATTACAAAAGATAGTAATCTGTCGAACAATAATTGGCAAACAAGATTTCCAATTCCTAGATCATTATGGGATTTACATCAAATTGATTCATCAATTTTCCTTGTAAGCATGTTTCATCTCATCTCATGCCTTAAGTTCTAGGTCTCACGCGCAACTTAATTAAGTCGTCTACCTTAGAAACTGTAAAATTACAATTATGGTCTCACGCGCTAAAAGAATTTTACCTTGTTATAATAATTTAGCCTAGGTCTCACGTTTACTAAATTAAAATTCCAAGTGTTCCTTATAGATAGATGGCATGTAACTTAAATTTTTAAGGGTATTCAGTTTTGATATGTCAATCAAAATATGTATAAAGATGCATGCACTCATCTTTATAGCATAAGTTTTCAAAAAAACTTTTTATTACCAATTCGTGAAATTAATACACAAAGTTTTACTTGAGGTTTAATAAACCCTAAGATGACTTTCTACAAGAATGATTTTTAAAGAAATTCGTTTAAGACGTTTTCAAATAACCAAGACAGACTCTAAGGCTCTTTTCTAAGCCTTCATATCACGATTATGATTTTGTCTTAAAAGAGTTACTTTTAAAAGCATGTTGTACAAAACATCAATCAAGCAAAAGTTTATGGATTCAATCTCAAAATCATGTAATAAAGTATAAATCTTGCTAGTCTCGCCTTGGAGCGAATTACCATGTGAAGCGAACCATTGTTGGCACTTAAGACTCCGCAAGATTCAATCTTTATCACTTAGGGTTTCACCATTTATTAGTCCATATTATTTTCTTTATGAAAATCACCCTTTTTATTGCTTACAACTTGTCCAACAATTAAGAAACAATAAAAACAAGTAATTTAAAGAAAAACATAACAACTAATAATAATTAAAGTGAAACAAATAGCCACATGCATTCCTTATTAGAAAAGATCCTAATAAAATCAAGTCTAGGTATAATCATGCATGTAATCAACTAAGGCCTTCTCCTCTTGATGGAAGAGAGTCACATACATTGACGAATCAATTGCGTAGGCCAAAGCTAACATACACACCATATAGCATATAAATTGATTTTAATATATATGTATTAGAGTCTTCACCAATTTTAGATCTATCTAAAACATGTGACATAAATAATAATAAAAAAAACAAGATCCATGACTAACATGCATGTTTCGTCATGGATTAAACCTAACAATTAGCACATAGGTCACAAGATACGTTCACATAACCGGTTAAAGACCTAGGGTTTCTAGTGATTACAAATTAATCAAGTTAAACCACAAACCCTAATTAGCGTTTTATGTGGAAAATCGACCCCCCCCCAAATTAGGGTTAGGGTTTAAATTTTATAAAAAAAATTTAAAGAAAAACCCTAGATCAAAAACATGTATCTAAAACAATTAAAGATCCGATTTTTATTACGTTTTAGTAATCAATTACATGTTATACATGGCTCGTGATGCCACTGTTAGAGTTTGACAATCAAATAACACAATATGTGGAAGCTAGGATCAAGTATAACAAGTATAAAGATTAACTAAAACATAAATAGTAACGTACCCGATGCACTTCAATAAACCTTGAATCTTGTGTATAATAGATCAATGATAAACCCCTTACCGTTTTGTTTATCGATCTCTTGATAATTACTATAGTGAGTAATTACCTCGTTCTTGTACACACAAACTACCAACGAATAAAAGGTTATGCAAGTAACAAACACTTGTTTTTGTTTAATACAAAAATCGACCCAAATCCCTTATGGGAGTTTAGTGCCAATCGGCTAGGAAAAAAACAAGGGAAAGAAAAACTTTAGGGTTTTGTGTGTGTGCACAAAAGGTGAGAAAGCTTTACCCTAGGCCTTGTATATATACTATGGTAATCTTGGAGAACAAGTTTGATGTGGGTTGGGTTTCCCCTCCCTTGTTCGACCGGTCTAGGAGTCCCAAGAGGGATTCTAGATCCTTCTTAACTCCTAGTTACACTCTAGTCCTTTTCCTTTCGTTACTAATGATAGTTAGTACTTATAGTTAATATTTAACGATCATTAAGTCCCTCAAGTGTTAATTTAAATATATATTTGATACATATATCATATATATATTAAATATACTTTTATTCTTGTTTGTAATATGTGCAATCCCGAGGTCTCGGGTTCGATACTAGTCATTTACTTATTAATATTTATACGTAACTTTTAACATGATCCGCTGCCTACAAGATAGAATCTGGACCTTCGTGGAATCAGCATGGATTCTATTAGATGCCTTCTGTGTAATGATGCAATCGAATCAAAGTCAACATTTATTCATTGATAGCATAATCATTGGAAACCTTGGAACTTGGTGAAAATCTACTGGGATCTTCCAATCATCCCACAAATCTGTTACTAAAGCTAGAGTTACCAACACATTGAAATTTTTGTTATCGTTCATTTTCTTTCCGTTGTGTTTTTTTCTATACTCTAAGAATTATTCTCTTCTTTTTATGTTACATTTGTGAGTTTTTTATTTATTTATTTTTTATTTTTTTTCGAGAGTGACATGTTTAAATGTTTTAACTTCAACAAATGTTGAGTTGAGAACATGCATCATTGGAATTAAATTGCAAGTCCCAACAATTTTGTGAACTTCAATAGAAAAAGACCCAAAAATATGCACTGAATGTGGCTTGGATGGATATCGCTGAGACTCTCCAGACCTAGTTTTCTTGAAACCTATTTTTGGTATAATACCCCTGTAGTGCTGTTATTTGTATAATTGTTCATTCTTCACTCGCCATGTTGTCAATGATTCTTCTTAGGATTATTTCACCCCGCTCTATTCTCATCTAGTAGGATCCTAATAGAGGCAACTAAATTTGACAATACCTGCACATGAGGATGACGGTCTTTTTTTTAACGGCATTTATATTATAAAGAAGCTAGGATGAAAACAAAAATAGAATACAATGTTACAAGGATTGCTATACCACTTGAGCCAACTAAACGAGCTTTTCTACATCTATTTGATATCTAAGTATATGTGTAGAGCTTGATGTCATTGAGAGTAAGATATTTCTTTGGACGTTTAGATTTAAATGTTGTCTCCTTACGGTGCGCCAAATGATCCATAAAGTGGATTATGTTTGATTATAGATTTCTCCATAGGATACTTTATTCATCATGTAATATATATATATATATATATATATATATATATATATATATATATATATATATACACACACACACAAGAATAATATGAAACCCTAAATCCTAGTGAACCTTAAGCCCGTAATCCGGATTGGGCCATTCTAATTTATCATCTAATATTCTCTGCGACTAATCTTCATGCAAAAGCAAAAGAATAAAAAAGTGGTAAAAGCATTAAAACAATATTAATTTGTTGCTAAAGATATCCGACATCAAGCGGTAGCAAATCTTCGAACATCATTAGCATAAAACAAATCCTAAACCCTAGAGGCCCCTAAGTCTGCAATCGGGATTGAGGTATTCAAATTTATCATTTACGAGATTGAACAACACCATCGAGAAAGTTGGATCGTGATACGATCCTGCGTTCTATAGTTTGTTGTTGTTGTTGTTGTTACTTAATTAGTTTATTTAGTTTCCTTTTATTATATTTCTTGGTGAGAAAGTTAGATTATTAGGATAAGTCTAGGATAACTATTATAAATAAGGTATTAGGATTGTAATTCTTATTATGCTGAATATTATTATGGTTTATTGTTTTTTTTTGGGTAAAAGGTCAACGACCCGGTAAATATATTACTCCAAAAAGCATTTAAGTACAAACGATATGGGTGAATCCCATATCTCAGCCCGTTACATAGGCCAAAAGCTTACATAATAAGATACTTCCTATTTTCTAAACAAGAAAACAAACCACTAACCACATGATAACAAAAGACTCTGACAAAAATATAAACTACTTCCTACGACCTTGGAGATTAAAGCCATAAATGGCATTAAGATCATCCAAATTCCCTGAAAGATCATAAATTTGCTTTGAATAATCATCATAGTCATCAAACTCATCTTCACGCTCATGACCACCACCAAAAAGATTTGCTGATTCGTCGAACGTATTAAGAACCTCATCATCATCACTATCAGAAACCACAACCTCACCCACCTTAGAAAATAGGTTAGCCCTCTTAGTGGAAGAGGTAGACGGAACAGGATGACTTTCATCATCCACAAGAGTAGCTTTCCTATCAATAAGTAGCTTTTAAGGCTTCCCAATTTTCTCAACTATAGGAGTAGAACCAACTTCCATTGTTCCCATTGAATCACTCACAAGCGATTCGTGTGATGCATTACTGTTTAACGACTCGTCCTTATTAACTTCTATTGTACGTCCAGAATCCACATCCTTTTTGGTGTCAATAGTAGGAATACCAAAAGCATCCGTATCATCCATATTAAGAGCATCAAATTGGTTAGATGTAGAAATCTTCGTTCCACTAGAACTAACCCCATCAGAATTCTTCTTCTTAGTGTCATCCACTTTCTTAGGTTCAGGAGGAGTCTTTTTGCGTTTATAATGAAACTACTCACCCACAACAGGTTTAGTAAACCCTCCTTGACCCGAAATTGTAGGACCACCTTGCTTTCCTTTCTTCTTGTTATTGACAGTCTTGAAACCATCATTAACATGCTTAGTAGGCTAAACATGAGGTATAACAACTTTAGGACAGTCAGTCAAAGTATGACCAAATATCTTACACTTATCACAACGAGGTAGTTTCCACTCATATTCAACCTGTATCTTCTCAATAGTCACTTCAACAGTGGTTTATTGATTTGATGTCAATTGAGAGAGCTTTTGTCGACCTTTCGAACGTCGATTATTCTATCTTTATTATTCTTTTATCTCATTATTGACCCGGTTCATATCAATTGGTATCAGAGCTGTTTGATTCCAAGATTCAAAATAAATAAATAAAATAATATTGTTCATCAGCTACTATTCATTGTCGGAATTTACTGTTCATCACCAGAAGTTGTTGTTCTCGGTCTAGATTACTATTCTCGCGTAGATAGTGAAATGGTTACAATCCACATCGTTTGTTGCTCCAATCTAAACTTGTGGAATCTTTTAGATGGGCTCATCAAGATTTCTCAATGTAGTCTGAGAAGTTTCAAGGATCTGTAAAGGCAGTGATAAAGGAGGAGATTAATCAGGAGGGACATATCCATTTATTGGGGGTCCAACTAAACAAACAGAGTTCTAACAGGAGGGTAAAGTACATGGTTGCATGTATCCAAATTAGAAAACCTAGGAAGCTAAGTACCTCAGTTGGTAATGGATTTGAAAGATTTGGATCTCATGAACAACTACAAGTGTGCATAAGGAAACTCAAGAAGACATTGCACGACTAGCACAAGCACTTGAAGTACACAAAAGGGATACAACGAAGAATATGAGATCCTGGAATTACCCAAGACAATATTTTCAAGCAACACCTTGAGGACAATGTGTTTTTGGGGGCAGGAGTATTGATACAATCCTATACACTATAGTTTATTATTATTATTATTATTATTATTATTATTATTATTATTATTATTATTATTATTATTATTATTATTATTATTATTATTATTATTATCACTTTATTAAAAATTAATAGAATTTACAAGAAGTTATTGTTGTTGTTGTTGTTGTTGTTGTTGTTTATTTATTTATTAGTTTATTTAGTTTCCTTTTATATTTCTTGGTGAGAAAGTTAGGGTACTAGGGTAAGTCTAGGATATCTATTATAACTAGTGTATTAGGATTGTAATTCTTATTATGATGATTATTATTATGGTTTATTGATTTCGTGTCAATTGGGAGATAGAGCCTATTCGACCTCACAAGTGTCAAATATTCTATCTTTGTTGTTCTATTATCTCATTATCGACCTAGTTTGTATCAGATCGATGTGTATAGTAATGTTGTTTCAATTTGCAAGATTGAAGACATCATTGAGGTTTTCTATTTGAGTGTTGCTAATGTTCCACCATTTTAGAATCTAGAACCAAAACCTAGCAATCGGACATTCAACAAACAAATGTTCTTCGGTTTCTATATCCACATCACAAACCGGGCATGAGGATGACGGTCATAAATTTTCTCTCGGTATTTGCCTGGTTACGTATGTACAACAGAACTTACATTAATTCAAAGCTGGCATAGTTTCTAGAAGTATAATGATTAAAATTCGAAAGTTGCATAAGAAATGATATGCCATACTTATGCAAAACAAAATAAAAACAAATTATCTAATCTGACCACGAAGACTAATGTAATAAGCATTAGCAAACTTCATTTGAGCATCGATCAGACTACAATCATCAAACTCATCATCATCATAAGGGTCTTGGTCATGGATATCTTCCTTCCATTGCTCCAATAAGCTCCTCATGCCCACTCGACTACCACATTTAGAACCGTCAAATGCCATAAAATTAGAAGTTTCATTGATGTCATCAAGGACTTCATCATCATCACTATCCGAGATAACTATATCACCAACCTTTGAAAATGGATTGCCTACCTTTTTTGCTTCTTTAACCATGTTAGGAGGCGGAGCCAGGGGTTCCCGCTGGTGACCGTGCACCCCATGGATTTTTACAATGTAGTGTTAATTTTTGAAAAAAACATCGATTTTTCCTACAGTCATCTTAAATACACCCGGTCCATTGAAATATGTTTCTAGTATTAGTGATCAATTTTTTTTTGTGCAACCTGTTATATTTAGTCCCGTTCCTGGGGAGGAGACGCATTGGACGAACTTGGGACGCTTGCATAGTTTCCACATTAGCCTTTTGGAGAAGGTTTTTGACTGTTTGTAGTTTTAGTTTTGGTGTTTCTTGATTTATTGTAGTTTTGAGTTCTTGCTAACTTTTCGATAAAAAAATTAGTCGTTTCAAAGAGAAAAAAAAATTGTATTCACGATCGACTGACATCATCAAAGCGATCATCTCATGTTTGCTAGCCAAATCCATATAGAAGCTAACTAAATGATCAACTTCTAATAAAAAAAAGGTATTGTTTTCTTCCTTCTTAAAATGTTAGTTATACTCAGTTTTTTTCACACAATCTTAGAAAGTCTTCTCCCAAAATGTTAATTCTACACGTATTATCTGCACTATAAATGTGTACAAAGTTTGATTTCTTATATTTAAAAATAAGTGTATAAAAATTTGAAATTTCTAAAATTCTTCACAACTATTGTTTTATATACATATAATGATAGGGGAATGCATTTACATGTGATAGTGGATCAGCAGATGCCAAATGTGTGAAAAAAAAAATAAAAAAAATAAAAAATAAAAAAAAAAACCTAAAACATATACATATAATGAGTATACACATAGTTAACCCATGTTTTTAAACGGAGAAAGTAACGTATATTTTCATTAACACCAAATTAGCAAGACCCTATACGAAAATTACAAGAAGTGTAAGCAGATAATTACATTAGTTAGAAGCAAGGGGAAACTGAACTGAAATAGTTGATAACACTAAAATTACCAACATGTCACATGTACAATACCTTTACAAAAACTCAAGTGGCGTAATGTAGTACTGAATAAAATGAATGAAATGCATTTATCGTGATAGTACAGGAGCTGCTGCTAATTGTCTATAAAGTTAACAAACAAGGAGCGTGAACTGCCCGTAGTGTATCCCTGAGTTTGACATGGGAAACAAATATTTAAATACGCTTCTTCGGGATTACAATGTAACCCCAATTACTCCATGAGACTGTTGTCCATTCTACCTTGGCTTATCTGGTGCCATA
Organism: Artemisia argyi; assembly: GCA_030686995.1. Classification (NCBI taxonomy): domain Eukaryota; kingdom Viridiplantae; phylum Streptophyta; class Magnoliopsida; order Asterales; family Asteraceae; genus Artemisia; species Artemisia argyi. Next base: position 157,745,176 of record CM060697.1, on the reverse strand, counting down.
CTATGATCATGTTTTATCAATGAACTTATTTGGCTGTTAAAAATATCCTACTAACTGAGAGAAACTGAACTTAATACAAAATGGCCTTATATGAAGAATCTATTCTATGAAGAAAGTGGGAGATGGCTCAATTTTCTGCTTGGTGCAAATTAGAGATTAATGTGATAAATGGTGCAAATTAGAGATTAATTTGTCTGCCATCTGGGCCAACTCCATTTACTTGGGCTGGCGTCGCCCAATCTATCATGAGCTTGAATCAACTCAACTAACTGTTCTGAGGAAATTTATCAAAAAATCAAGTAATTAATTTGCATATCAATCAGTAGTGTGGGATCAGATGGAACATGCACCCTGGTGCCAATTAAAATCAATATCCTCTCCTGACATCTTATGAATGATCCGCTGCCTACAAGATAGAATCTGGACCTTCGTGGAATCAGCATGGATTCTATTAGATGCCTGCTGTGTAATGATGCAATCGAATCAAAGTCAACATTTATTCATTGGAACTTGGTGAAAATCTACTGGGATCTTCCAATCATCCCACAAATCTGTTACTAAAGCTAGAGTTACCAACACATTGAAATTTTTGTTATCGTTCATTTTCTTTCCGTTGTGTTTGTTTCTATACTCTAAGAATTATTCTCTTCTTTTTATGTTACATTTGTGAGTTTCTTTTATTTTATTTTTATTTTATTTTTATTTTTATTTTTTATTTTTTTTTCCCTTCCGAAAGTGACATGTTTAAATGTTTTAACTTCAACAAATGTTGAGTTGAGAACATGCATCATTGGAATTAAATTGCAAGTCCCAACAATTTTGTGAACTTCAATAGAAAAAGACCCAAAATATGCACTGAACGTGGCTTGGATGGATATAGCTGAGACTCTCCAGACCTAGTTTTCTTGAATGCTATTTTTGGTATAATACCCCTGTAGTGTTGTTATTTGCATAATTGTTCATTCTTCACTCGCCATGTTGTCAATGATTCTTCTTAGGACTATTTCACCCCGCTCTATTCTCATCTAGTAAGATCCTAATAGAGGCAACTAAATTTGACAGTACCTGCATATGAGGATGATGGTCTTTTTTTAAACGGCATTTATATTATAAAGAAGCTAGGATGAAAACAAAAATAGAATACAATGTTACAAGGATTGCTATACCACTTGAGCCAACTAAACGAGCTTTTCTACATCTATTTGATATCTAAGTATATGTGTAGAGCTTGATGTCATTGAGAGTAAGATATTTCTTTGGACGTTTAGATTTAAATGTTGTCTCCTTACGGAGCGCCAAATGATCCATAAAGTGGATTATGTTTGATTATAGATTTCTCCATAGGATACTTTATTCATCATGTAATATATATATATATATATATATATATATATATATATATATATATATATATATATATATATATATATATATATATATATATATATATATATACACACGAACAATATGAAACCCTAAATCTTAGTGAACCTTAAGCCCGTAATCCGGATTGGGCCATTCTAATTTATCGTCTAATATTCTCCGCAATCCGAGCGGTAAAATTGCGAAAGCTCGAATTGGATTAGAAAACTAAATAATAAGCATTAGGAAAAACTAATTCGTTGATAAAGACAATCCATGTCTTGATTTGCAGATGAACCTGGACACTTTAATTTGCTGATGTGGATCAATTTCTCAAGATAATATTGTAATTGGTTTGCTTAGCGTCTTGCTTTGCTTTTATATATAACTAGCTTCATAACCCGCCCGGTGGGCGGGTTCACTTCATTAAATTACTTGACGAAGTTTAGTTGGGCGTATACAAATTATGAATAACGGAAAATATCTTAGACACAAAAATTGGAAACAAAAAGAAAGTGTATGTATTATATGTAAAAAGAAATTTTGATTAATGAAAAGTATGAGAACATGTAAATTACATGGTTCTTATTCATAGACGAAATACAACTTCTTCTTACACAACAATGTTGTATACTTTGTGTATTTGTTGTGTTTGTAAAAACAAAGAACATTCACCAGATAAATGTACTTATGTTTTAAAACAACATAGCTATAAATTTTGATTAATCATCGGCCCTTTTACCTATGCTTCATGTCAAACTTGGAATAACTTACAACTTTAGTAACATGATCTATAAACTCCAACACAACATCAACTGCAGTCTAAAGTTTCGGGCAACATAGCATTACAACAAAAATTTCACATGCAGCGGAATATATATTGCTTGGTACGTGAAATTCAAGTTCTAAAATGAAAAGAAAAAAAATAGTCACTAAGACATACTAGTAGTAATAATCCAACTACAGTCAAAGTCCAACCACGTTAAACCTACACGAACATACAAATCCTAGCTAAACTAGGTTGTGTAAGCTCACTTAGAGTACTTTCCGTGGCTGAGAGTTAAAAATTAAGAACTTTACTAATTTGAGTGAGAAACTCGAGCCTAATAAGTCCTTCACGTGACCTTTGGGCAAAGGGGTAGAACTGACGGCATTATTTAATTCTTGTGCCACTGTCACAATGGTTGGTCTCGAGTTTGCCAAATTGTATGTCTGTTGTTCTTCCACTTGATCTCTTCTTGGTTGAAGTAAATGAACTCCCGCTTTTTATGCTCATATAAAAGTTGACAACTAAGTGGTAAAAAGTGATGTAACTATAAGGATCCAAGGGAAAATGTTATATGCATCTCAAAGAAGGTGATAAGTGAAAGCTTACATTTCGGTCTGAAGGGTACGTAAACCTCTTTTGTGGAACCACACATACCGTGTTCCCATTATCTTTTAGCATATCAATCCAAATTAAATCTTGTTGAGTTGTAATTAGAAATTCACCCTCTGATTGATGCTGGTACTGATGTGGCATCATATACCCACCTACACATTGCTTCCTCATTTAGTTTGTATTCGGCTTTATCTAAATCAATCATATTTGACAAATAATGCAGATGATGATGATGCATAGATAACCGAAAAGATGTAGCGAAGAGCTAATAAAGCTTGAAACATTCATGTTTAAAAATGTGGTGTTACATAAGGGTTATCAAATGGAAAGATGTCTTGAACCACAGTAAATGATCATAACCTTGCACAAATAAAAGTACATGCTAAATTTAGATGTTGTGAAGAAATGAATCTATGATAGAGATGTGTCAATTTCGACCCATTTACTTATGAATGGGTCGATCTGGGTTGTGATGAATCTCAAACAGGTCTAACATTTTCTTTTAATTAGAAAAGGAACGGGGTCAAACAGATTGAAAGCCGCCTAATCTACGTTTAATGCATACATCCTCCTATAATGTTTTATCCAAGATTTAGATTATTGCAGTAATACTACTAATAAAATCCATATTAACACATAGATTCTTCCAAAAAAGTATTTGTAGGTCAACGCAACGCTCCAACCCGACCCTTCTGAATATTAATGTTTCAACCAAAAACTGTTTTCACATGGTATGCAATTTACCTAGATAATGCATAGGTATGTCATGGACTCATGGCATTGTTTTGTAGCTTGTAATTCTTTGTGATTATACATAAATTCTCCTTTCAAAAAACAATAAAAAAATAAAAAATAAAGCTTTGGATATATTATATGAATATAAAACTATATTGTTACAACGAATAAGCTAAATTTTAGAAAAAATGGTAAAGGGCAATCATGAAAAGGCTAAATTTAAGAAAATATTTTCATCAAGGAAAGGCATATAAATGAAAAACAAAAAAAACATAGTTGACAGTTAATGGGTCAAAAAGGATAGCTTTAGGTATGGCCAATGATAACATTTTAGATCAAGCCTAACATCAATTATTTAACTACAGCTTTGAACTCCTTTGAAATGAGGCATGCTAACATGTATGATCTAAAAATTAGCATGCCAACATGTATGATCTAAAAAAATAGTAGCAAGGCTCTAACCACATAATGTGAGCATGGGTATGAGTTTTTTTGGACAGTAAGCAAATATACTTAACTCCATTGTTTGAAACCAAATAAAATATAGAAATGTTGGTGGCTCGACAATTCAATCCTAACAACTACTTATCAGCATATGACTTTTTCTATAATAAATTAAGCTAACCTGTGTGACCAACAGTCTGTGCAGATTCATAAATCTCAAGATCATTTCCCCTGATCAAAAAAAGTTAATGAATATTATATTAAAGTTCACGCAATGCATCTGTTAGTAGTCTATCAAGGAGATAAATAAAACAAATGCTAAAAAAATCACTGAAAGATAAAAGAACTACCTTGTAAGTCTTATCTTCAAAGAATTTATTTATTTTTTTCAAATTCATCCAAGTAGTTCAAGCAATAAGTCTTGTCCCACCCTTGTGGGAAGGCCTATTAAACATATCATCCAAAAGAATTTAGGTGAATTTAGTAAGATTGCAGAAATCATTACCTCATCTTTTTTATAGTTTATTGTGCTTCGACTACGGTACCTTCAGTTCACTAAAATATCAATGTTCAAATAGGTCAAAATAAAAGGTCAAATGGATCAATAAGAAAAAGGTAGCCAAAAGGGGAACTTGTCAAACGGGTCAAAAGTCTCCAAAAGCTTAGTTTTGATTCTTGCTATTAAATCGTTATATTTATAATCTTAGACTATTATTGTAATATCCCAGTGTTTTGAATTGTAACTTCGTAAGTAATTTGTAACGCATTAATTATTTTATATAAAATAATGTTTGTGGTCAACCCAAATTGACCAACACTAAAAAGAACCTGCTTGATACTGAACCAAGACATTCCATTACTCAAATCACCTGTCCCGTCCAATTCATTACCACGACTCATAATAAGCATGTTACTTTATAGCCGATAGAAAGAATGACAATTAACATGTACCTTATAAAAGTTTCTGCCCATTCTTGAGCAATATGGGTAGTGACATGTAAGAAGCTGTGGCGATGACGTTTCTGTATCTCTTCAGCACTCATATTCACAAGATTGGCCAATTGAAGCTGCACCTTTAGTTATGTTCCATGTGTTACCAAGAATAGCCCCTGCCCCAAGGGATTGTGCTGCACCCGCAAACTGTAGGTACGCAAAAAATTGATTATCCAAACATCTCTTAAAATAAATAAATCACCATCATCAAATTATCAAAATGCAACGATAAAAACAACATAAGTAAATGAGTTAAAAGACTAAGAAAATACCATTAACATAGGAGCATCATTCTTTAAAACCACCAGCAGCGGCAACATTTATAATCAGATATGGTTGTAAGGCATGAATAGCTGCATAAGTCACAAGAAATGCAGAAACGGTGCCGACATTGTTCACCCCTGTGAAATAAATAATTCCAAAGGCATAGATAACTTAATTTTGATGACAAACTACACAAACACATGGTGTTTTTGAAATAACATTTGTATTCGAATATGCATCTCATTATCAAAAAGATGATTTACGAAATGCTATCAAAAAGATATATTATATTTGGTCTATTTTAAATACAATGTTGACCAGTTCATACCTTGGTTCACCATATGGTTTAGCTGCAGATAATGGAAACTCTTTCATACACGGTACCTCCTTCGGCCAGCCATAAACAATGGCTAATGATGAAAACACGAGCTGAAATTTTTGAAAAGAAATATCGATTAATAACTGTAAGGTTGAACTCATAAGAGGGTTGCCATAGGTTTCTTATTTAACCCATTTGTAACATGTGACACCAAATTCATATAAGCAAGCAAAAGTCATAAAAAGGAGTCACGCCAACAGGATTTATAAATACATGCTCCCAACATTAAAAAGAAACTATTGTTTGATATCTTAACATCCATATAATTGCAAAATACATGCTCCCAACATTTTAATGTTTGGCACATGAGAACACAAAACTATACAACGCGAGAAGCATATGTTGGGGTGGACCACCCATGATACCATTTTACTAAATGTTTGTTAGCTAACAAAAGAATTAAATATTCGTTTGACGTCTAACCTTTTGTTGACTGAACTTGGTGCTCCCTAGAAGTTTCAATATCGAAACCAATGAGTCGAAGCCTATAGTCTTCCTCAGCAAAACCTATGACATGTTTAAAAGTCCACTTCATAAATACAAAACTTCAACCTACCAAGTACATATAAATTATAAAATAAATCGAACCTGATTGGATGAATTGGTGTGGATAAGATTATTCAACAATTCAAGACAATCATGTGGGGTAACAGACATCATTAGTTTTTCATATTATACGTGCAACTAATCAGTTTAAATGTTAAACCACACATTCCAAATATATAAAAACTATAGCTTGCATTCTTGGTACAGTGATAAAAAATCAAAAAGTAGGAGTCAAGCAATCACCTAGACAACACCACCACCGTCTGTTTGCCATTGTCGTGTATCATTGGTGTTGTTTAAGGTGGGCAAGCTACCTGCATAATACACACATACGAAACACATTCAGACATTAGCACAAACACATGGTGTGCAACTTTAAAACGTAGATACAAAACTTAGTAAGACATTATCACAAACACTTAAACATATATTAATGTAGAAATAACCATATACACTTCCCTGAAACATATATTAATGTTGAAATAAGAATATTAGCAACTTTTAATCGATTTTAAGACAAATATTTATATGAAATTATCAAGATAATAAAATCCAATCCAATTTCAAATTCATTTAGAGTTTAAAAGATTGAAAAGCCTACCTTTACAAACACAACCATATAAAATATCATATATACATGACTGTCACACAACTGATACAATTAGTTTCATGAAAAAAGACAATTAATTTATTCATCGTAACATTATAAGAAGATTAAAAACAATGATTACCTTATGTGATGATCAATTGCAGAGATGATGGATTGACCAAAAACCTATTCCATCTATAACTTATTTGATATTAGATTGAAGATGATGAGATTGTTGTGTAGCATTATATGATTGTTTTCAGATTAACATTAACAGTGGGTTTTGATTGTGTGTTATTGATTGAGAGTACAGAATTTTGAAAAACTGAGAATGAATTGATAGTGTGTTCAAAGAATGTCAATATGGAATTATGGAATGTCAAATCGGTTTCAAAGAATGGCGATATCATAGGGAGAGAATCATGGGTGATAGTTATTGATATGAAAATCAAACCTTCCGTATCTGTTTGTGTTTTGGAAAAGGTGACAAATTAAAGCATGACATTAATGGTTTGTATGTATTTAACACAAAAATCCACTTGCTCGATTGGTTGACACTCTCTTGAGTGGGAGGCAAGACCCGAGTTCGAATCCCATTGATGTCTAATTTTTTAAACTAATTTCGTGATACAGTCAAATTGCCTACGTGGATGATACTGCCTAGGTGGATGATGACTTGTATTATCCAGTCATCACTTCGTGCCAAATGGCATTTAATTGTCATGGTACAGCTTTCAAAGCATCAAGTACAACTCAAAACTTGTCTCATATATATGTAAAGATATATTCCAGCCGTTCAAAAGAAAAAATTCTCAAGATTATATTACTATAAATGTCCCGCATATAGCATTTATAAAACTTCAGTGGCAATAATAATAGGGGAATGCATTTACATGTGATAGTGGTTAAGCAGATGCCAAATGTGTGTGAAAAAAAAAAAAAAAAAAAAAAAAAAAAAAAAAAAAAAAAAAAAAAAAAAACATATACATATACATATACATATATGAGTATACACATAGTTAACCCTTGTTTTTAAACGGAGAAAGTAACGTATATTTTCATTAACACTAAATTAGCAAGACCCTATACGAAAATTACAAGAAGTGTAAGCAGATAATTACATTAGTTAGAAGCAAGGGGAAACTGAACTGAAATAGTTGATAACACTAAAATTACCAACATGTCACATGTACAATACCTTTACTAAAACTCAAGTGGCGTAATGTAGTACTGAATAAAATGAATGAAATGCATTTATCGTGATAGTACAGGAGCTGCTGCTAATTGTCTATAAAGTCAGCAAACAAGGAGCGTCAACTGCCCGTAGTGTATCCCTGAGTTTGACATGGGAAACAAATATTTAAATACGCTTCTTTGGGATTACAATGTAACCCCTATTACTCCATGAGATTGTTGTCCATTCTACCTTGGCTTATCTTGTGCCATACTATGATCATGTTTTATCAATGAACTTAATTGGCTGTTAAAAATATCCTACTAACTGAGAGAAACTGAACTTAATACAAAATGGCCTTATATGAAGAATCTATTCTATGAAGAAAGTGGGAGACGGCTCAATTTTCTGCTTGGTGCAAATTAGAGATTAATGTGATAAATGGTGCAAATTAGAGATTAATTTGTCTGCCATCTGGCATTTACACTCAAAAAAACAATCAAGAAAATCAAGGATACGTGAATGCAAAAAAAACAATCAAAACATGGCGTTTACATATGTGCATCCTCAATTAATTTTTTTTTTCTATTAATAATCATTTGTAATGAAGTAGAAATTTTAGCAGGTAGTAGATTTTGTAAATCATTAACTTCTGCAATTTTGAGTTATTATTTATGTTGTTGATAAGTTTGTAGAGATGTTTAAGGTATAAGAGAGTTAGTTGCACGTGTGCACATATGCTCATACATTAAAAGTTTGAAAGTATTCACTTTTTGAAAATTATCTCGGTGTCTATATTAAAAATTTAATTTATCTACTACAAGAAACATATATGCACGAAAATTTAATTTATCTACTACAAGAAACATACATGCACCTTACTAAACATATATACTGAAATTAAATATTATTCTTAAAAAAGAAAAAATCCTAAATTTAGGAACTAGAAAAACGTTTTTTTATTTAAAAATTAAAAAAGAAAATAAAAAAGTTATTTTACCTTTATACCCTTTTGAATTAAATAATAAAAATTTATATTAAAAAAAAATCTGATTGGTTGATGCTGATTCTCGCAGTTCTCGCAATTTATTTGGTTCTGAAATAACCTCACCCTATATATATATAGTGAGACTTTCTTACGAGAACCATCTTATCTGCGAGATCTAAGAGAACCACAAAAAACATACATGCACGCCTTCAATAATTGTATTTTTGCTCATATGTTCTAAAAACAACACATATGTTTAAAAAAAACATAGTTGTTCTAAAGAATTTGATAAAAAATTGGAAATACAAAATTTTTCTTTGAAGGTGTGCATGTATGTTCTTATAATGCATGCAACGACAATATTGCGGCAGTGTGTAAGGTTTTTGTGAAAAAAGAGGATGAGTTAATGATGATATTGAAGGACATAGGTGGATACTTACGATTATTGATGATTTGCATGTATTTTAATTTATTTAAAAGGCATGCATGTATGTTTTTGGTGGTTCTCTCAGTTATTTAAAAGGCATGCATCTATGATTTTGAAGACGGAAACAGACTTTTGTGAAGGTTCCTATATATCATTGAACTTGAAGAGAAACAAAAGAGATACAGTGGTTGAGTTTCTTGTGGGTAAGAAATGAAAAACGAGGTATGTATTTGGAATGGTTCTTTATTTTATAATTCTTTTAGCTGTATAAGTTTAATAAATATGTGTTACTCATAATGTTACCATGTTATGTTTAAAAAATTAGTTGACACAACCCATTAACTGTTTCCAAGATCCGTCAATCCATGTGAAGGTATTGTTAGTCTGCTTTTTTATATGGGTTTGGTTTAAAAATGGTATGGTTTATGTAACATCCCGCCTACTCAGACCACAATATTGTCCGCTTTGCCTGCAGGCTCACGGCTTTGCTTTGTGGCCCTCATGTGGACTTCCCGGCAGGTCACCCATACCAGTGCTACTCTCACATGCTTAAGTGCCAGTTCCTAAGAAACCCACTCGCAGTAAACCACAAAACGCGTTGTGTCGTTATAAGGCGAATGTTATCTTATGAGCCCAACATCTCTCTAGGCCTCAGCCGATGTGGGATTTGCCTAGGGTGTTACAATCACTCCCCCCAGGGACTCATCGTCCTTGATGAGGTTTGCCCCACCATACCGAGTGGCTCAGGAGTGGCTCTGATACCACTTGTAACATCCCGCCTACTCAGAACACAATATTGTCCGCTTTGCCCGCAGGCTCACGGCTTTGCTTTGTGGCCCTCATGTGAGACATCCCGGCAGGTCACCCATACCAGTGCTACTCTCACATGAGCACGCTTAACTGCCAGTTCCTAAGAACCCCACTCGCAGTAGACCACAAAACGCGTTGTGTCATTGTAAGGCGAATGTTATCTTATGAGCCCAGCATCTCTCCAGTCCATAGCCGATGTGGGATTTGCCTAGGGTGTTACAGTTTATTAATTTTTTTTTAAATAGTACCAGTAAATGGGGTGTTTGTGTACAGGAGATGGTTTTTTTTTAAAACATGAGTTATTGAATCCGTTCTTTTTTTAAACATGATAGTGATGGGTGTATATTTTATATATGTGCATACACGTATGATACTAACTAAAATACTTGATAGTGATGGGTGTATACTTTATATATGTGCATACATGTATCTTGATACTAACTAAAATACTTGATAGTGATTGACTTGGTTATCATGCTTGCAGCCCATTGAATGGTAGGATCTTGTATTGTCAAGTTTATGTTTATGATAGAAAACGTTGATTAGTTTATTAGCGGGCAGTAATAGTAGTTTAAACTTCTAATATGATTAAATATTTAATTTTTGTTTTTTGTTTCGAAACAAGTATTGTGTTTTTTGTGCTTATAAATAAACCTTTGATTGAAGTTTATGTGGCCACAGGAAACATACATTTTTTTTTGAAGGCGTGCACCTATGTTCTAATAAATTCGATAAATTGGACGATAAAGTGAAGAGTGCACACATGTTTTTGGAAGGCGTGCACAACGTGGACACGCAAACATACATGTTTTTTTTAAGGCGTGCACCTATGTTCTAATAAATTTGATGAATTGGACGCTAAAGTGAAGAGTGCACACATGTTTTTGGAAGGCGTGCACAACGTGGACACGCAAACATACAGGTTTTTGGAAGGCGTACAAATATGTTCTAATAAATTTGATAATAAAGCCTCGCGTGGACATACATTTTTGGAAAACGTGCAGATATGTTCTAATGAATTTTATGATAAAGTGAAGAGTGCACACATGTTTTTAAATAGCGTCAATTTAACAAGATACTTGTACATGTATTGTATTTTATTTGATATTGAGTTTTGTGTATACTATTTATATTTTTGGTTTGTTATTTAATTTTTAGAGGTTACATGTATATATTTTTGTTTTTGGTCATAAATATCAAAGGTCAAAGAATGTACACTAGAAACATGTGTGCAATTACTATTTTAAGCAAAACAAGTTTGATTTCCAAATAATTGTACACAAGAAACATACGTAAATTAACAATATTTTAAAAATAATAATAATAAAAAATTAAAATTAAAAAAAAAAAAAAAAAAAAAAAGAACCTATGGACCTCATTTTTTTGAAAACATGTACACTAAAGAAACAAAAAATAAATTAAAAAAAAAAAAAAAAAAAAAAGAAAAAAAGATTAAGGAAACTAAAAAACGTTTTCCAATTAATAAATTCAAAAAAAAAGTGAAAATGTGTTTGACAATTATACACTTGGAATTAAATAATATATATATATATATATATATATATATATATATATATATATATATATATATATATATATATATATATATATATATAGTGAGACTTTATTACAAGAACTATTTTATCTGCGAGAACTGAGAGAACCACAAAAAACATACATGCAAGCCTTCAATAATAGTATTTTTGCACATATGTTCTAAAAACAACATGCATGTTTAAAAAAAACATAGTTGTTATAAAGAATTTGATTAAAATTGGCAATACAAAATTTTTCTTTGAAAGTATGCATGTATGTTCTTATAAGGCGTGTAACGACAATATTACGGCCGTGTGTAAGGTTTTTGTGAAAAAAGAGGATGAGTTCATGATGATATTGAAGAACATTGGTGGATACTTACGATTATTGATGATTTGCATGTATTTTTATTTTATTTTAAAAGGCGTGCATGTATGTTTTTTATGGTTCTCTCAGTTCTCGCAGATAAGATGGTTTTCGCAAGAAAGTATCCCTATATATATATATATATATATATATATATATATATATATATATATATGTATGTGTATATATATATATATATATATATATATATATACATATATATATATATATATATATATATATATATATATATATATATATATATATATATATATATATATATATATATATGTATGTGTGTGTATATATATATATATATATATATATATATATATATATATATATATATATAAGTTAACTTAGAATGTTAATTAAAAACTGTAAAAATTTGTTAGTCACTATTTAAAAGTTAACAATAAATAAGAAATGACGAGATATCGTTATATAACATTTTCTAGTTAAAAAGAAATATTAAGTGACGTTAAAAACGTTAATTAATATTTCTACTTGAAAAGGGAATGTTAAATAACTATAAAGACGTTATTTATGGACATAATAAATGGAAACGGTATTAAATCTAATACGGGCGAGTTATTTAATGTCTTGAGGGACGATTACCGAGATATACCATTTTTGGTAATAATAAGGTTCACATTTAATATATGTCGAGTTACGGATGATTTACATAATACGTTCGACATTCACGGTTATCGGACTTATCGGGCTAACGAGTCCAATAAGGGCTTGATAAGCATGACGGAGGAAAATTTATTAATGGATAATTTATCCTCACAACTCAATAGTTAATATGATTTAGTTTCGAGATAATAAGTGAGACGAGGGAAATATCGGGCTTATCGAGTTGACGAATTCGATAAAGATATGATAATTCGTTCAGATAACTTATTAGACTTTAACTTAAATCATATGACCCGACCAAGTCTTTTGAGTCATTTTGGTCATTATTTTGGCGTGAGTTCACTTGAATCAATGTCGGGTCCTCACATCACACACAAATGATACCAAACATTAACAAGTAGATACAGTAAGGAAATTTTGGAAACTAAATGAGATATACATATTTGAGGAAATAGTTATATTATGTAAGTTTATACATTTCGAATTAGTTATTAAGAGGCGTTTATTATATTAGGTTGTGCCGGGTACGCAGTGCAGTGACATCCTAGCTACCATCTTCTCTACTTCTATTTGTTTCAATTGCTCGCCTTCTGCTTGAGGTGAGTTCATAGCGCCACTTTTACTCTTTTCAAATTATTTTGGGGGAGAATGCATGTTTGTCGTCATTTTGTCTTTATTGGTCATTCTTTGGTATTATGATATCTGTTTTGGATTATTGCTTTTGTTTATCGTTTATATTAGTTCTTGGTTATCTATTGGTATCGTTGCCTTTCTCTATATTAGGTTGCTAAGAATTTTGGTTAAAGGGCCGCTAGTGCGGGCCTATTAGTTAGGTCCGCTCCTGTGTGGAAGTTAATAGGAGCCCGCTTGTGCAGCATAGAGCTATAGTGTGCACCTATAGGAAACTAATCTTGGTTAATGTCTTCGAAATGCTGTGTTATTGATGTCTTGGTCTGGTAGAGTTATCGTTGATCCTTCCATTCAGAATTTATTACGTATTGATTTGTGTCTAAACTCTATGAACTCACCAGCGTAAGCTGACCCCTTTTAGCATGTATTCTTAGGCACTGAATAATACTTTATTGTTGTTCTGGACGGGAAGGCTTGGCAAGTGACGCGGTTGTTTGGATCGGTCTCCAGTTTTAAAACTCTGATAAAATAAAATTTGGGACCTATCTTATCTATCTTGGGCTTACTACTTTTATTTGGGGAATAAGTGTAAACTCTAAATCTTGACATTAATTATCTACTTAAATCTAATTTATGTTATTTTGTTCCTTGTAATTGTGTTGTGTACCAATCCAAGTAGCACCCCGAAACTTTGATAAGTCTTTCGCTGTACCAAATTTTGAGGGTGTTACATAAACCGTACCAAATCATTTTTTAGTACGGTTTCAAACCGTATCAAAAGATCATTTCATTTTTTGTTTCAAGAACCATACCAAAAGCCTTTTAAGATCATACCTAAAACCACTTTTGTTTAGTAGTGAGATAAAATTTCACAAGTTTTAATTACAAGTGACCAAAACCTAATTACATGTGATTTAGATTGTATTGACTTTTCGGTGATGTCACCAGACATAATAAACCATAAGTATGATAGAATCAAGTGAATTTATTAATCAAATTATCAATAGCTAAAATTGTAATAATTGTTTCTAAACTTTATTCATGAACATGTTATGTTTCCAAAAAAATACTAGAATATAATAGTTCATTTTTACTAAAGAGTAAAAGACTTATATTTTACTAAATTGATAAATGATTTTGGCAAAAGAGAGTCATAGTATAATAGTAATAATAATAAAACATTCTCGTATAGGAATATACTAGCTACAATTTTTTTAAGTCAATTTGCTATAAATTTGTGCTATAAATATGGGTTCGTGATTCTTTTTTGGGTCTCTGTTTTTTTTGTTGTGGGTTCCTGATTTATTGTTTGTGTATTTTTTGTGAACGATTGTAACTAATTGGTTATAAAAATTGTAGCCAAGCTATCCCCTTCTCGTATTTATCACTAGTCAATAATAGTTAGACAAACAACATCAAATATCTTCAATAATAATATTATAAAATTAATGCATTGTCATAACTTCGAAGTATTAGAAAATCATTAAGTTAATAATTTCCCATAAAAGCGTCCAAAAAACCAAATGTTTAATGCTATGATTATGTGAAATATGTTACCTTTAGTGTATATATAGAAACGCTGATAGTATAAACATCCATATTTCAATCTATTAATTGCTTCTTTTAGCGAAACAAAGTTGCAATGACTAGAAAGAAAGTGAAGCTTGCTTTCATAACAAACGACTCAGCAAGGAAAGCAACCTTCAAGAAAAGGAAGAAGGGCTTGATGAAGAAGGTGAATGAGTTGAGCACCTTATGTGGCATAGATGCATGTGCTATAATATATAGCCCGTATGAAGCTCAACCTGAAATGTGGCCCAGCAATATTGGTGTCCAACGCGTGCTCGCTCAGTTCAAGAGGATGCCCGAGATGGAGCAAAGCAAGAAGATGGTGAATCAGGAGAGTTTCATCAGGCAAAGAATCACTAAGGCGAATGAACAGCTAAAGAAGCAGATCAATGAAAACCGCGAGAAGGAGATGATTGAGGTCATGTACCAGTGCTTGGCTGGAAAAGGTTCCATTACAAACTTGATCCTTCCAGATTTAAATGATCTGGGTGGGCTGGTTGACCAAACCTTGAAAGACGTCAACAGGAGGATTGAGTCCCTTAAGAAAACGGTCCCTGGTAAGGGTAAGGCTGTAGCTGCACCTCCACCACCATCACTAATATCTCTGCCACAAGCCATTGTTGGTGCTAACACTTTATCATCTAATAATGACATGATGGCAAGAGGACTAGTGATGCATGGATTGGAGAAAAGACATGTGGTTCATAGTTCGAGTGCTATGGATGGGATGCAGAGAACTCAATGGTTTACAGATTGGATGACCAATCCATCTGACCATAATCTTGGTCTTGGCCCAGGGTACGAGATGACTCCGTTTGTGGACAACGGCAATCAGATTTGGCCACAACCATATTTTCCGTGAAGCAATTTTATCGTTGTTGGATGCAAACTGTTATACCTCCTTCTGCATATTTCCAATTCCTTTTTTTAATATGTTTGTTTTAATTTTAGTTTGTAACTTGTTGATCTTGATCTGGGATTGCGCTTTGTTACAATATTGGCTTGAAAGATTAATCTTTAAAATTTATTAAGTAACATATATGTCTTAGAATATTTGTTCAGATTATAAGATTTATTCCCATGTCGTTGGTAACTTTCTCGGTTGTATGTCTAAAGAAAGAAATCAACTTCATAATTCCAGAAAATGAGATCAAAAATATTGTTAAATCTCTTTAAAAGGAAATGTTAATAGTCAGGGATTTCATCATAATCGTTTTATAAGGTTAGATTTTAATTAGGATATCTTCAGGATTTTTATAATTACTACTGATAATGCTGTATTAAATAGCCTCTGATGTTACTCACTCCATAATATGTCGATATTTTGGCTTCTGGAAATATCCAAGCAATAGTGCGTTTTTTCTTATTGTCCTCCTTCGTCGATTCCCTCTAGCCATGGTAAAGAGCAAAGGCCGACGCTTGAGGTTCTATAATATATGTGTATCTCCTATCCATCAGCCTCTGAATATTACAGCTGAAACAATTTTGTATATTATTTTAAAAACAACATAAGTCAATTTGGTTTTAGTCTTAAGAAGAAAATAATTAGTTTTGTTGTGTTTTGGTGATGTCCCACGATATGGATATTAACGACAGTTTTTCTGTCACAAAGTTGTCGCTAATGAACCATCATGTTATCAAGACGCGCGTATTCGTCAAAAGTACACGTCATGGAGGAAAAGGGAGAATCTTCCAAAGCTGGTGGAAAGAAACGTAGGCACAATGACAAGTCCAAAAAGAAGTCCAAAAAAAACAAAAGGATGTCATGTGCTACAATTGCAAAAAGTCGGGACATATCAAGTGGGATTGCGCGCACTAACGAAAAACGAGATGGAGGAATTACAATAAGAACAAAGATAACAAATTTGTTGCAATGATATCTGAGGCGTTCTCCCCCGAAGAAGAGAAATCTTCGTAGGTGGACTCTTGAGCCACCTGGCACGTGTGCAATGACCGGTCCATGTTCAAAACATGCGAGCCATTGGACTCTATGCTTTACATGGGGAACCACTCAAATGCACAAGTGAAAGGAAAGGATAAAATCGATTTGGTGTTCACCTCTGGCAACATCTTAACCCTTAAAGACGTCCTCCATGTCCCTGATGTCCACAAGAATTTGGTGTCTAGGTCACTCTTGAACAAATTCAGCTTCAAACTTGTCTTCAAATTTGATAAGTTCATCCTCTCTAAAAGTGACAAGTTCATTGGCAAAGGTTCAACATTAAAGATGTTGTAAACAGTAGTGCAAATTATGTAAACATGACTCATGTAAGCGACGTTGATAATGCGTCTGCTAGTACTGTAACTAAAAATGATGCTATCAATAAAATGGCTACTAGTTCTGCTTACTTTGACTCTTCTTTATTATGGCATGCTAGATTAGGTCACGTATATTTTAAACGCATGAGAAATACGGCTAATGCAAATCTAATTCCTAAGTTAGATTCTAAAAATGATAAATGTCAAACATGAATGCATACTAAGATTACTAGACTACCTTTTCCTACGATTCAAAGATAATCTAAAATCTTAGAATTGGTGCATAGTGACGTATGTGACTTACACGCTACACCAACAATTGGTGGGAAAAAGCACTTTGCTACTTTTATCGATGATTATTCACGATATTGCTATGTCTATCTTTTACATTCAAAGGATGAAGTCCTTGACAAATTTAAGATCTACAAAAATGTAGTAGAACTAAAGTGTTATACTAAAATTAAATATCTACGGACCAATAGGGGTGGTGAATACTACGATCCTAGATATTTCCAAGCTACGGGAATTGTTCACCAAGTTACAGCTCCGTATACACCACAACAAAATGGTATTGCGGAAAGAAAGAATCGCACTTTAATGGATATGGTTAAATCCATGATGTCCAATTCCGGATTAAGTTCTAGATATTGGGGCGAAGCATTGCTTACAGCTTGTTACATACTTAACAGAGTGCCGAGCAAAATGAATAATAAGACTCCATATGAGTTATGGAAAGGAAGAACTCTAAAACTAGATTATCTTCGGATTTGGGGTTGTAGAGCAGTAGCCCAACACCCTAAATCGAAGAAAATAAAATTAGGAGATAAAGGCATTGAATGCATATTTTTGGGTTATGCCAAAAATAGCAAAACCTATAGATTCATAGTGGTAGAACCAAATGATCTAATTTAGTAAATATTATTATTAAATCTAAAGATGCTCGCTTTGATGAAAATATGTTCAAACTATTCCTAAGGCACATGAAATTTCTAAAGAATTCTATCTACAGAAATTCCCATAACTACCGAAAGGAATGATGATGATCCCCAAGATCATCAACAAGTTGAACCTAGAAGGGGCACCCGCCAACGAAGGAAAAGAACCTTCGGTTCTGATTTTGAAATGTATCTTGTCGAAGGAGATAGACAAAGTTTGATAAAGGAATATCCAATAATCTATAATTTGGATAAAGACCCGCAAACATACTCTGAAGCAATAAAATCTCGTGATTCATCCTTCTGGAAAGAAGCTCTGAATGATGAAATGGATTCCATCATAGGAAATAATACGTATATTCTTGTAGACTTACCCCTGGATCAAGAGCAAATGGATTTTCAAAATAAAATTAAAAGTTGATGGCAGTGTTGAAAAGTTTAAGGCACGATTAGTTGCCAAGGGTTACTTTGACACATTCGCCCCGTTGCACGTACTACAACTATAAGAATTTTGGTACCTTAGCTTCCATCAATAAACTCATAATTCACTGTTAGAAATAGAAGTGACGATCATTTATTAAGTCATTGAGTCTTGTAATAATATTGTAATAGTCTTGTAGTTTAGTTAAGGGTAAAGGGCTTGGTTTAATCTAATATTGTATTAGTTTAGGTCTAGTTTATTATAAAAGCCCATGCCCGACCCATCTTCTTATCTCACCTATAAATACCACCAAATGCTCTCATTTGGAGGTGTTGCTTCTAGGGTGCTTCTATGTGTGTTTCTCTCTCTTAATCTAATACATCTTCCTTTCTCAATCTAGAAGTTACCATCTCTCTCTCTATATATATATATATATACTTATCTCTTCTATAATCTTTATATAAACTTGTGTTAGATATAGTATTCAAGGGTCGTACAAGTGGTATCAGAGCTAACCAGGGGCGAATCGTGGTGTTTTGTGGTGAAAAATTGTGCTTTTTAGTGTTTTTTCTCGGAAAAAGTACGTTTTTGGCGAGTTAAGTTGAAGATTAGCGAGTTGGGCTTTGAAGATTAGCGAGTTAGGAATTTTCTGGCGAGTTAGGAACCTTTCTAGCGAGTTAGGAACATTTTCTAGCGAGTTAGGAACTTTCCTAGCGAGTTAGGAACTTTCCTAGCGAATTACGAACTTTCTTAGTGAGTTAGGAACTTTTTCTGGCGAGTTAGGAACTTTTTCTAGCGAGTTAGGAACTTTTATAGCGAGTTAGGAACTTTTCTGGCGAATTAGGAACTTTTCTGGCGAATTAGGAATTTTCCTGGTGAATAAGGAACGTTTCTGGCGAGTTAGGAATTTTCTAGCAAGTTAGGAATTTTTTGTGGCGAGTTAGCCTTAACATTCCTTATAGTTTAACTAGTAAGGATTATTCTTGAATACTTCAAGGGGAAACTGTAACACCCCCAAAATTTGATACAGCGGAAGACTCAACAAGCTTTCGGGGTGCTACGGGGATTGGTATACAACACAAGACAATATAGAACGAGATAAAGTAAACATAATAAAAACACAACCAACACGGGGTTTTAAGGTTTACATTTATCCCAACATCATTCAGAGTTAGGCCCAAAATAAAATAACAATAGGTCCAAATTTAATTATCAGAGTTTAGAAAATATAGATCCATAAACCGTGTGCCTTAGCCGAGCCTTCCAATCCAAGCATGCACCTCAACACTTAATTACCTGAGAAAACGTGCTAAAAGTCAGCTTTCGCTGGTGAGATCATAGGTTTAAATTCAACTAATAATATAGTGGACATATACGCAAAACGCTTGCTAGCTAGACTAAGGATTCGCTAAAAGCCTGCGGATACCCTCCGCTCTCAACATAACACACGGATACCCTTCCGCAATAACCAAAACACACGGATACCCTTCCGTAACAACCTAGATATTCGGGTAACCCCCGCAATACCAATAAATACTCGGATAACCTCCGAAGTATTAATAACCTATAGGTGCACACTACAGTATCTAAATAAGCCAACCTTGAATAGTACACACGAACCGCGTGACTAAAGCTGACAATAACAAATAACCAAATAAGCCAACCTTGAATAGTACACATAACATATATGTGACTAAAGCTGACAATCCACCAATGACCAAATAAGCCAACCTTGAATAGTACACACAAAAGGTGTGACTAAAGCTGACAATATATCCTAGTCCATACGCATAGCAAGTTTAGAAAGAATATAAAAGTGATAACAGTCCACGTAAAATGATTTGCACGTTTCTCACCCCAATCATTGAAAACATAGTTCAAGAGTAAAAAGTGGGGCTATGACTCACCTCAAGTCCAGAAAATAGCAAGACGAGGTGGGTAGAAATAAGATGTATGATAACTCACGAAACAGCAACTACGGACTTGGCACGACCTAACAATATTAACTCTTTCAGAAACTATTTCCTCAAATATATAATATTCCCAAACCCGGACGAGAATCCGTTTTATTTCCGAAAATCCATTTCGTATTAGTTTGGCGTATTTGCGTTTGGTATCCATACGGGTGGTGGGTCGACTCAAAACAAACCAACAAGATCGCACATAGAAAGATAAGATAAACTATAGATCTAATATTAGCCCAATATATCATTTAAATAAATCGCCAAAGTTTACCAAATCCGCCGATTTGATAATCCTCATATTTATTTACGTAATATACCGTTCCAAGATTACACCCAATCTAAAACACATAGCACATAATTACTATATAGTATATATCGTAGTTTAATAAATTCCTCATATATATCGTCAAATTGGCCAGATTTCCCGATATATACACTCGCAATCTATTACACTTTACATATACTACATCCTATGGGCGTCGTAGGATACGATGCCCACTAATATATTTGTTTCGTATAACCAAACAACCCGGCTCAACCTTACGGTTAAGTGGTTATTTATTTATAGGAAACGTCGATATTAGTCGTCATATATCCGTGACAACACGAACGTCGCAAATAATAGCTTACCTGGACCCGAGTGACAACAATTTCGCCTAACTCAATAAGTTTATCCGTTATATATATCCGAAATGACTTTTTATTAAACGTTTCATAATTGTCGGGAGTTTCCCGTTTTATACACAATTTTTATAATAACAATACGTTTAATATTATTACGCCACTTTCGTAGCCTAATATATATCTAATCGTATTATTTATAATACGACTCGTGATTATTATTATTATTAATATACGCGTTTATATAGTTATATATACGTTATTCACGTATATACTTTCATACAAACGTTCATATTATCAATAATTATTATTACGAGTTTTATTATCTCCGTTTCAATTTTAATAGTTATTGAGTTATACGAAATGGTCATATGTCCGAGTCATGACCCTCGGCTCATTGTCCAAGTCCATAAATAAGCAAAAGTCATAAATAACAATTCTCCGTCCAATCACAATCTCAAACCACGGGCTACAACAATAGGGTCCGACTACGGCACCCGACTAACCTATCTCCGTCAAACTAACGACCGTCTCACAATCGGTCCCCAATCACTTTCGTCAACAACTCCTCACTTACCAATAATCAATATCCAATTCGACCCATATGCATTCGGCCGAGAAATAAATACCACAACAACAATATACACAAGTTCAACATTATACAAATAATAACATTAACCAAGTTAATGTGTGGGTCGGTTTACCAAGCCAAACCCGAGCCCTCGACTCACTTGAGTCACGGCTCAATACTACGAGTTACAAGGACTCGAACTAAACATACAACAATCACCTAGCTCACAAGAGCACCACAAGGTAACCAAATAGCCCATTTGACCCAAAAGGTCAATCGGCAACAAAATAATTACACGGCTAAAAGGCCGCGACCCACAAGGGTCGAATCACAACATCTCGAGTTCAAGGCTCGAACCAAAACAATCACGAGCATCAAAAGAAACCCCGAGACCACACGGTCTCGGTTAGCTCGGTTCGAAGGGTACACCACCCTCGACAACAACCAAACAACAATCATCACCAAGGAACCAAAGCCTCTCAAGGCTCGAACCAAAATAAGCCGAGAGTATAGCTCTCGGTTCCGAGTCAACCACAACCAAACCAAGAAACCCGGATACCAAACCATTTGAAAACATCGTTTCATTAAAAACCCATCAACATATCACTTTTTACATGAAAACCCACCCGGATCTCATCAATTCGTGACCTTTGGTCACGATTCGAACCCATAAATCGAGTCAATACTCGACCTACCTTCCAAAATGATACCAAATCGAAGAGCACACAAGAAAATAACAAGAAGTGATGATGAACTCGTGATTAATTTAGATTCGAATTGGTGTTATTGTAAGAATTAGAGCGCGTGTAGGGGTAGATCGGATAGAGGATGTGATGGGGAGTCTATTGGTGGTGGTCGTGTGGTGTGGGGGTCGGCGGTGGAGCTGTGGTGGTGGCCGGAAGTTAGGGTCGGCTAGGGTTAGGGGATAGGGAAGAAGATGGAGGTGAGAGAGATGGAAAGGTTGTGTTTGTTTGTGTGTACCGAAAAACCACAAGGACCATATTTTGTAGTTAACTTTTTTTTTTATTAATAATAATAATAATAATAATAATAATAATAATAATAATAATAATAATAATAATAATAATAATAATAATAATAATAGTAATAGTAATAGTAATAATAATAATATTATTACGGTTGAGCGGGTAACGCGGGTAATTGTAAAAACATGTGGCCCGAACCCGAACTCATTTCAAAACTTCAATATCTCTCGAAAACATCTCGTATCTAATTAAAAATATAGTCGGACTCGTAAGACGAATCATAAAACTGACGTTAGGTAATCCTAGTGCCAAAGTCAACGTAGTACCAAGTGAGAATTCAAATATACATCACCGATCATTAAATCAAAATGAATTATGAACATAATTCACGAATTCCATAACGTCATTAATTAAAAATATCCATAAAATAGGTCTTACAAGTTCGTTGTGAAATGAAAATTTCAAATAAAAATTATAAACGAACTTAAGTTGTAATGCGGGTTTTAAAAATAGCTCCCTAAACTGCCGGTTGTCACAGAAACTATACTTCGTGGAAGTTAAATCTTGCGAGTTAGCAAAACTCGAACTTTTCTGCGAGTTACAAGTTCCAGCAACTCACCCATACACCAAAAACACATACGATATCATTGGTCTACACTTAATAGAAGATGATTCATTTCATCGTTTCATAAACTTAATACCAATATATCCCGCTTCAAAATACAACCATGTATAGCTTAAAAGATCCTGATCAAGAATCACAATCAATTGACAATGGCTAGTATCGGATTTTTGTAACTATGGGGATAATTATTTTTAACTTTTCTGGGTTTAAAGTTCATTTCAAGGGCATGTGTACTTATGTATCTCAAAGTCTAGGGGTGGATAGATGCATGATTTTCGAAGATACTTGTTTGGGCATACACTAGTGATTAGGACTTGGATTATCTAGTTATACCCGATGTAAGGAGTTACATTGTAGTACTCACGGGTTATAGCTATCACTTTAAGGAGTTACGTTGTAGTACTCAGTGTCACATGAAGTTGTGGATATCTCATATACTGTTTGTTGGTTTGGGTATATGGCACTATCTATGCTTTAAGGAGTTACGTTGTAGTGCTCAGTATAGGTTCTTAATCACACTATCGTACAAGATTAAGTCACATATCTAAGGAATGTTTACTTCATTTTCAGATTGGTTATATTGGGTTGTTTCTCTAGTCAACGGTCTGGTGTGTATTAATTTACACACCTTTTTCTTTACCAAATACCGGACCAAAACGACCAAAAACCGAGCCAAATATGCCAAATATACGTGTTTTTGCGTTTTTGGATGTGCAGGTATGGATATCGTAGAAAAGGACAAAAATCATGAGAAAACGGCAAACACGAGCACGGGTTTGTGGAAAGAGCGTTCAAAAGCCGAGGTAGGGGAAGGATTTCTTGAATATGGATCACTATTATGCTCAACTTGCCAAAAATCTACCTTGAAGATTCATTATTGTCACAAATGGTCCTTGGAATAATTTACAGAAGTGGTCTTTTATTTTGCATATTGGCAACTTTGGTCCCTAGAACTTATTTCCTAAACCTTAAATACTACAAATCCAAAACCATTGCCTAAACCCATTATTCCATTAATAGACCAAAGCCCATTTCTTACAATCCAAACCTGAGCCCACTCCCACACTTAAATAACTCAGCAACCCGATTTTCATTAAACCTGAGTCAAACTCACCCATAACCCGGTCAACCATTTTTCAATTAATAATATAAAATCCCAAATTACCCCACGTTTTACTGTATATCTTCTTCCCCCATTCTCTGAATTCCCATACGTACCCCTCCTTAAGCATAGTACTTGGAATCTAGATGATGAAAAGGACAATATGATGCTCAGATTGCCAGCCTGGCACAATCCCAGCATTTGATTGGAGCAGACACCTCACCACATCTAATCCTAGGGCTGAAAATAAAGATCAATGATTGATTGATGATCAAGGGCTGCTATTAGAGTTCCAGACCCTTCCAGAGAAATCCTCATCTCTCCTCAGCTGGCTATAAAAGCCCCTTCACTCCTCACATTAGAACCTGTTAGCTAGGAGTAGGAGTATCTATAATATAGAGTAGGAGTAGTTTTAGCTTGTTATCAGCTTTTCAATTTCTGAAAGATTTGTAATTCGAATTTTTAGTATAATGCAATATTAAGTTTTCCATTTAAATTTCTTGTCCCATTTATATCTTAAGCATTTATTGTTTTAAATCTGTTTTAAAGCTTTCATTCATTGTTTTTCCAAGCTCATTCAATCTAATTCATAACTTGTAGTGAGTTTCATACTTAGTTTCTGCTTAAATTGTTAAAAAGCTTCGGGTCAATGAAAGTCAACAGGGACAGAATCAAGATGATTCTGGGTAGATGATGGTGTAAAATGGTTCTGAGGAGGTATTAGAGCCTATCCAAAGATAGGCTTAGCTAGAAATTCTCCCTATTTCAGTTAGGGGTCTGAAGTTGTAAGGTCTTATTTCCATTCTATAATTCTTAATTGCATTTTATGGATTTGGTAGTGTAGATCTTTGTTGATTAGTAGTTTCCATAATTATAGGCTTTAATTGGTTGCTGTTTTAGTAGAATTTAAAGGGTTAAGGCTAGTTGATTTCATTAATGTTCCATTTATGATACTGATTTACATAGCTTTGGAATCGGCTTGATATATGAATCAGAAATCTTGTTATTGAATGTTGTTGTTTCCTGTATCAGGTTTCTATAAAAGTTTTGTGACTTAGTTTGATAATTAGTATAATGATTTGAACTTTATAATTGTGAAAGTTAGTGTAACTGCCATTTTAGGGGGTGTTTGGTTCAGTCTGAATTACTGTGATCTTGTTGTTATTGTGTGCTTACTTGTGTCTCAATAGTCCTTAATAGGTAGTACTAGATCAGTAATAGCATCCAATTGGTAGGAAACTTTATAAAAGTCAAAATTAGCATAGCACTTGAATTCTGCCTTCATTTAGTTGAATCTGTTGTTGCTACTTGCTAGTTTCTTTGCATATTGTGTTTGAATTTGTGCTCTAAGTGTTTAGTTAATATCAAATAACATAGTATATAAGATCTAGGCTGTTTAAATCCAGATTAGTCAACCTTAGGTGTAATATACAAAAAAGTCAAACTGCAGTTGACCTGTTTTTCACTGCTGATCTAGGCCCAAATTAAGGTTCAATTGGTAAGTTAGGATTAGGGCTTTTGATGTTTTTGTGTTATTACCTGGGTGGTCTTGCTTTTGCCCCACTTATTTTTCAAAAATCTGCTTGTTTGACTGCTTATTCAACTGCTTATAGTAGCCTATATAGCACTTGTTTCTATCACACCATACTTCCTGAATCAGTACTTTTTGATCTCATTTGTGTGCTTATCTGTATGATCTGAGTTGATTTATGCTTGAATAAGTTGTTCTATGAGTTCCTGAGCTTTTTGCTGAATCTGTGGCTTAATTGCTTATTGTTTGGTTTATCTCAAACTGCTTATTGCTTGTTTCCATCGTTTCAGTGCTTTCTCTATTCATTTATGAGCTTTACTGAGCTTATTAGAGTACATTGCATTTGTGGTTTCAGTTAGGTAAAGTTTTGTGGCAAGTGCTTATTAATAAGCACTTGCTATAAGCAGTTTACATCAAATAAGCACTTTTTCAGCTTCTTTTTGTTTCAAATTTTTTCTCCAAGTTCATTTTTATATTTTTGATTTTCTGTTAATTTTTCAGATTTTTCTAAGGTGTTTTAATATTTTTCTTAATATTTCTTTAATTTTAATCATTTTTAAATACTTTTTAATAAACAAAAATCAATAAAAATTCAGAAAAAGCCATAAAAAATCCAAAAATATTTTAGGAAATTCTTTTATAATATTTTAGATTTTTAAGAAATTATTTTACATTTTTCTCTTTTATTATTTCTATTTTCCTTTATTTTTAATTCATTTAAAAATACAAAAACATAAATAAATTCATAGAAAATAAATAAAAAGTCAAAAAAATATTTTTCTTTTTCTCAAAATTATTTTAAGTAGTTTAAGATTTTTGGAAATTTATTTAATAATTTTAGGATCATTTTTCATAAAAAGTTACGTCTTATTTCGTACATTACATTTTAAATAATCGCGCTTACATTTCCGTTTTTACATTTTTCACTTTAGTGCATATCTAGCTTATACAATTTGCATAGTTTGTGTTTGTTTGTTATAATTTGAATTACTTGATCACATTTTTCACTTTGATCACTTTTCACGACACGATTTGGCAATCGAATTTCACGATTCCATTCAACTTTCGTTGGGAGAACGAACCGGGAAATACTTTCACCGGTATTTCTTCGGAAAAATAACCTTGTACTTAAAACGACTAAATCACGGTCAGTTACTAGTTGGTTGGAATTTGAAGAGGTCGCTTGTAGGTTGAAGGGAAGAGATGAGATTGTAGTTAAAGAGAGTCATATCTTAGCGACATATACTCACATAATGTGCTTCAAAAAGCTGTTATGAGTTCTAAATTGCATCAAGTACAAGGTGATTATACGACATGTACACTACATTATGATGATTCCGATAACTCGCAACCATTAGGAGGGAGAAGAACATACCAAAAGTAGTAGTGTTTTGTCTTCAGTGATTGGATTGACTGAGAGAATTGTGCTTAACATCGTGAATGGAGAAGTAGTGTGTGTACATCAGGGCTTATTACCAACTTGGATGCAATGTTATGTGAGTAATATTGTTATGATGCTACCCGAACGACAACCATGTTCCTACACTTTTGAATCTACTTTATCCGCTGCGAGATGAAAGAAGAGTTGTCGGTTCAGGAGGGAGCAGGAAAAAGAATAAGGGCTCACTAGTTAGGAGGGAGTAATATCCTAACTAGACCATTATAGTTGAATTTCAGAGCTACAAAGACCTTTGCCGTCAGTACGCCTAGATCATCGGAAGAGAGAACTTCAAGTCAGCCTCAGTATCTAGATTACAGAGACTCTGCGCTTCAACAACGTCAACATAGTTTACTATTGTTGTAATTTACATTGTTTATGTATTTATAGGTCTCATTGTAAACATTCACGTGTGACGATATCTTGGAGGGAGATTGTTAGCCTCGCTATTTTATAAAGATAACGTCACACAAGTGAAATGGACTAGATATGTAGCATGTTGTGTCCTTAGGGACTACTTGTGTAGATTAGGCAAACATGTAGTGTGATGAGCCTATAAATACCCCTCATGACTCTCCATGAGGGGTGTGGGAAATTGTGTGTGTAAACATCATATTATCATTCTAATATAAACCCTTTTCTCCACCTTTCTCTCTCTACTTTCTCTCTCTAGAATAATCATGTATTTTGATCAACCCCGACCTCCCGAAGATGTTTCTTGGTCATAACAAGTGGTATCAATCGCCTAGGGATAATTTTAGGTTGTTTTAGATTGTTTTTTGGGTGAAAAATTGGATTTTTAAGGATTTGGGTACTGTTCATCGGCGTTTTATCGAGTTAGGAACAGTTTTATCGAGTTACAGTTTTTATCGAGTTAGGATTTGCTAAATTTCTATCGAGTTATGCAATTTTCTATCGAGTTATGCAATTTTTTTATCGAGTTAGGGTGGTTTTATCGAGTTAGGGTGGTTCTATCGAGTTAGGGTGGTTTTATCAAGTTAGGGTTTTATCAAATTAGGTTTTATCAAGTTAGGGTTTTATCAAGTTAGAGTTTTATCAAGTTAGCTTATCAAGTTAGCTTATCAAGTTTGTTTATCGAGTTACATAATTTTTGCCGAGTTGGGCTAGTTCAACCTTATCATTTATCGAGTAAGGATTTCACTTGGGCTTTCCTAAACGAAACTCTGTCGAAATTTCTTTAGGTTATCGAGTTAGCCAACCTATCAAGTAACATAAACTGTATCGAGTTAGTATCTTTACCGAGTAAGCAACAACCTTATCGAGTTAGAAACTTTTGTATCGAGTAAGGACTTCTTGTGTACGGTTTATCGAGTAAGCTTATTCCGAGATCGAATCTTTCAACTTCACCAAAACATCTAATCTACAACAACAACCTTTGTTATCTTGCAAAGATCCATCATCTACACAAGTTTTACCTATCTTTCATTCTCTCATCTTATATATATATATATATATATATATATATATATATATATATATATATATATATATATATATATATATATATATATATATATATATATATAAACCCTCAACTTTTTCACAGGAGATTAAACGTTCAATTTTTATGGGAAATTTAAATTTTGGTATAACTGTGAAAATTTTGGCCCAAAATTCGAATTTTTCGGTAAAATTTGGCGTCAAAATTTTTAAAAAAACTCAACTTTTTCTTGGAATCTTAGGATTGCATTTTATTGTGATTTTCAAAATTCTGGGAGTGAAAATTTTTCTAATTAAATTTTGGAGGGAAACGTAGATCTCACTCGGAAATGTTCAAAATGTCTTTTCTCAAAAATTTCTTTCCATCAATGGACATGGAACCTCTTGTTCAATTCTTTGCTCCGTATCCTAAGACTGACAAGACGATTACTGAGACTGAGCAACTATGGAATGAGAATGTGCAGCCTTCATATGACTCCGACACGCCAAAAGAAAAGTTAACGATGCAAGAAACACAAGCTGAGACTGTTGAACCTAGTTACGATCTCTTTGCACCAACTGACACGGAACTTCCAGAAACAACCTTTTACCCATATTCTGAGAATGTGAAGCAGAAGCAGTTGGAAGAGCAACTTGCCTACAAGGCTAGGTTTGATGAAGCAATGTTGAGACAAAAGCAGCAAGCACTTGAGGTTCTAGCATAAATGTTTCCAACTGACTTTACTCGGAATCAAGGTACACTAGCAAATGAACATGTTATAGGGAATCAACATAGATATGCTACGAGTACACAGATGGGGATTCAGATAAGGGAAGATGTTGGAGATCCAATGGATCAGTTTGCGAGTCAGAATGTGGTCAATCAACATAGGAATGATTGTTGTTTCATGACTTCGATTCAGAAACCTACATCAGCAATTCACAGCAGTGTTATTGGTAGAAATCTCGACAAGGTTGAAAAGATCCAGTACTTGTTGATGCTAGCCAATAAAGAAAAATCAGGAATACCGTTGACTGCTGAGGAAAATGAGTTTAGAGCTACAACAAGAATTAATGACAATTCAGCAGATCTTAATGAAACCTACAACTTTATGGCAAATCAGCAGGCAACAACATCAAGCAGTGATTCTGATCTTCCTCCTACTTATGATTCATATCCATTCAATGAGGTACCAAATTATGGTAATGATGCTAATCCGTTTGCTCATGAGAAGCCGCATTATGTGCCACTTGAACCTAATTATGATACATGTGTGGGGGAACAAGTAAATAGCAATGTTAACTATGAAACTCCAGATATGGATCCTAATGGAGTTCAAGTTGCACAAAATGGTGCTAATGATGAGGAAACCCCTGCCTTCTTTGAATAATTGTAGCATTGAAATTGAGAAAGTGAAAAAGGTCAATCGCGATGTTAAGGCCGCGAATGAGAGATTGACCACTGAGCTTGAGAGATACAAGGAAAATTCAAAAAGTTTTCAAATTCACAAAGAACGCGAGTCAGAACTTGAAATTAGTTATAAGAAGTTACTTGTTAAAGATAGGGAATGGAAAAACAAATTTGATACTCTTGAAATTAGTTCAACAAAAACCATTAACTCTTTAAAACAAGAAATTTCTGAATTAACAAACCAACTTTCAAAACAAAAATCAGCTTATACCAATCTTGAAAAAGAACGGGATGAGTTGAAAAAGGACATTGCAAAGAAAGAAGATAAACTTCTGGATGAAATCATAGAGTCCGAACACAAGATTGCAAAACTAGAAGAATTAGTGGTTAAGTCGGGTCAGTCAAGTCAAACAATGAAAATGATTTCAAATCAAACTAATCCGATTTACCATACGAAACATAAAATGGCTCTTGGTAACAACAATCCTTGTAATCTCAAGAAAGCTCAGGAAGAACAGAATGTTTTGTATAATGGAAAGGTTATATATGCTAAACATGATCCTCCCGTCGTTCGGGATTTTGTGGAAACGATTGAACTTGTTGAAGAGAGCATAACAAAAATGAAACAAAAGAATCCGGATTTGAAACCAATCGATTACAACAAACTGAACAAACTCCTGGAGTTACTTTTGTTCCACAAAAAGAACCATCAGTGTTTTCCATAAAACGACCTTTCTCAAAAATAGTTTCTAAAAATGTAGTTGCTTCCAAATCGCTTTCAAACATGGAACAGATGTCTTCAAACAACACTTTTAATACAAGTGCCACCAGAGGATATCTTGATGATCTTAAAACCAGAATTGGCAACTTCAAACGCTTTTAGAATCTAAAATGAGACTGAATGAGATCAATTGGAATTCCACAGTTCATTTACTGCTGAAAAAGATTCTTGAAAAAGACTTTGCTCCTCCAATCAATATGATTAATGCTCAGGTAACTCATTTTGAGCAAGCACTTTTGAAAGAAACAGCTGACGTTATCAAGGACCACAAATCCCTAGTAAAGGAAGCTAATTCAAATCTTCAAAACATCAAACTTTTGGACTACTGACATAATGTCCATCATTTTACAATCATATTCTTTTGAGGACGATAAAAGACTGCGAGCTGAGACATCTGAAATTGTTTCAAAATATGAAAATGCTCTTGTAAAACTTGAAAAAGAAAACATGTCATTTTTCAAACAACTTGATCGAAAATCAGAGGAATGCAAGTATGATAAATTGTCGTATGAGCATGCCTACAAGGACATGAAAAAGGAAAATGATCTTTTGAGAGCTCAGCTTGAAAGTATAAAAGGGAAGGGTGTGGATACTAAGTTTGCAAAACCATCGACTTCGGAGACACCAAATGTTTCAAAAACAGTTGAAAAACCAAAACTGTCAATTTCCCCAGTTTGCTCCAAAAGTCGATGCGAAAAAGGATTTGACAAAACCAGTCACTCTACAACCCTTGCTCAAGCAAAAGGAAATTGAAAAGATTGTTGATCAACAAAAATTGGTTGTTGAAAGAAACACAAATGTGAGTGCACCTAGCCCTTCTAGGAATAGTATACCAAATGTGACTACAAAAACTGTTAAAGAGTCTGTTGGTTCTAATGACATGGTCCAAAATCACCATCTAGAAGAAGCTAGGAAAAAGGCACAACATCGAAAAGACGGAATTTTAGGTGAAAAACCTAGTGTGATGAATTCTACAAGATTCCAAAGCACTCCTAGTAGTAGTAAACCATTACTTAGGAACAATCAACAAAATACTAGGGATTGGCTTGCATCTAAGAGTAGTGGCACAAAAGAGAATGCTAGGAATGTAGAATGCAACACAAAGAATTCCCTTCCAAAAGACTGTAGTGACAAAGTTAAAGTTGCTGTGTTAAACAAGGATGTTGAATTTGTCTGTCCTACATGTCAAAAATGTGTTTTTTCAGCTAACCATGACGCATGTACTGCACAATTTCTCAAGAAAGGAAAATCAAGTGTCAAGGCACAATCCACTAAGACACCAAATAGAAACAAACCCGCTGACAACAAGAAAATGGATAAGAAACCTAATAAGTGGATATCTAAAGGATGTAGTTTTTCAAAAACTGAGACTTCCGCTGCATCTGATAAGAAAACTACGTCTAAATCTTACCTTAGATGGATTCCCACGGGGAAAGTTTTTACAACAGTTGGTCTTAGATGGATTCCCACAGGAAGGATTCTTGATTGTTGCACCAAGACAAATAATAGTGAAAATCATCAGGATAAGGAAGTAGCAACCACTACAACCATTGAAAGTGAACACCCTCAATGTGAGGAAACATGTACTTCTAACACTGTTATTTGTGCAAATTCTTCTTCTGTGGATGCAGGTACTTGTGAAAGTGATGAGAGTTCGTACACCCAATGTGGTAAAGACGAACTTTAAGCCAACATCGCATCTGGAAATCCTTTTCTAGTTCCACTCTTAACTCCACTTTTACTTGTCACTGCGTAATTTTTTCTTTCTTCAAATCTTCTTTGTAAATATTTTTTTGAAAAACAAAATAGAAAATTTGAAAAAAAAATACAAAAAAAGAAAAATCTTAAAATACCCAAAAATATTATAAAATCAAAAAACCCAAAAATATTCTTCTCACGACATGTCTCTTGTATAATCAATATTCTGTACGTTTCTAGAAATATCATTCGACAATGATACGGATATGTACAGATGCTTGAGCGAGAGTTCTCGAAAATGTTTTCTAAAACATGTCGTTTCTCAAAATTTTCTTCACAATGGCTTTCGTATACTTCTGTACGAAACCCGGGCCTAAATGATGACTTCTTAGTATTTCAGCTAAGGACTCGTTCTTCATAGAATGGAAAGTGCTTAATCAAAAATGAAGGTTTCAAATATCTTTCGAGCACTTATCTTAAAAACTAAAATTCTCTTACATCATGAGCAACACATTTTCAAGATTTTTCAAATAGATTTTCGAAATCTATCAAAATCGGTGCTCATCATCAAAATGATTTGTGTACACCTTACAGTGCACAACTCAAGTTTTCAAAGAAAGGAAAGTGCTACGCAATAATGATTTTCATCAACAAAGTGCACTTATCCTAAAAATGGACACTGTTGTACGCCTCAGTGCGACATTCCTATTCAAACAAAGAGAAGTCTTTGTTTTTTAAAAAACCTTGATGCAAAATTCAACAAATCTAAAACTTCTTTATCTTTCAGAATTTTGCTTCAAGAAGACTCCTTCCTTCTAAACCTTAAAAAGTTTAACATTCTCAAAAACATATGCGAGTTTTGAGGGGGAGTATTTCACAAGAACAAAAATGTTTCGATTTCATGCAAAATCAAATCTGTCTTTCTCTCCAAAAGCTTTTTCTCAATCAGTTGATATCAAAAATATCACGATATGTTATTTTTAAGGGGGAGAAGACGTGATTAAAATGTTATTATAATGTGATCAAAATGTGTAAAGGTTGTGATTGAATCTCAAAAGAGCTCGACTCAGATATAACCAATGAATTGACAAAGCTTAAAATGTCATTAATCGAAAAGACTTGTCCTGGACGGGTAATAATTTCAAGCTAGTCTAACTAGTGATGTAAGCGTGTCTCGAATAGGACTTGTCTGAGTAGAATGTACCATCTCGAGTGACTTTCTTTGGACTTGACCAGGACGGGTAATGATTTCAAGCTAGTCTAACTAGTGATGTAAGCGTGTCTCGAATCGGTCATGTTCACTGAAAGTGTATCAATTCAAAAAGTGCAAACTCCTCACGCATGTGCAAATTTCCTAAATACACATGAGCACATGTGAAGGGGGAGTCCTTCAAATGAAACCAAAACTCTCATAGTGTCAACAAATATGTTTCATAATCATAAACACTTTGAGAGATTTTTAAATGAATGGTTTTATGGCAACAATAGGATAGTAATGAAGATATAAGGTGACTAAGGTTAGGAAAAAATGTCCTATGATCCGCCAGAGCTGGAGGGATCTACCCAAGGACAAATCCAATAGATTAGAATTAGAAGTCCTTAGGTATGATTGAAAAAAGGAGAAAATGAGAAAGGAGAAAGAAGGGGTTGAAGAATTAAAAACAAATGTTATGAAAAAGGGTGAAAAGAAATAGCCCTCCATATGTTCAACATTAGGGCAGACACCAGGTTCAATTCGTATGCTACTGGTTGTTGCTAAGGTGACACCGGTATTGAAGATAAAGATGTCATGGACCCAGTGATGCACTGCACTTAACCTTCTAGCCACTCAAGTTCTCTTAAAAGAGCTTGTTTCATTCTCATGGGGAACTGGTGTAATCTATCAAACTGTCTCTTAGAGATGGTTGATATTGAAACAGGAGACCTCTCCCTAATCTCTGCATAGGAAACCAAATGTGCACTTATCGAGTCTAGAGCCCCGAGATTCATCAAAAGATCTCATAGGAACACATGATATTTCTACACTGGTTGTTCATCATCAAGGACACCAGATGTAAACTTTAGAGTCCTACGCAGATCTTAGCAATCTGCCAGAATAATTATGAGAGGATTCACATTTGTGATTCTCAATGATTGAATGGAAACTCCTGCCAGGGTCAACATCAAACAGCCATGACAGCAGGTCACTTCGGTAATTCTTTATGGGTTACGCTTAGTGTTCGCGATGGTTTCAAATGGTCTACAGTCGTGGAGTGATCCCCAGCGACTCACCCTTTCGTTGATCTACTTAGTAGGTCTCGTAAGCTCTCTTGGGAGTATCCGAAATGGAAACGACCTTGGTAAGGGTTAGAAGGAGTCTTCACACTATGCTGTTGACAATCTCTAATTCCTTTCCTGTAAGTACCGGTTGATTTATTGCTAACTGTTTACTTGCAGCATCATATCACTTCCATGACGATAGATTCCACATGCTCATACATGCATCACGAAGTCAAAGGAAAGTTCTCACAAAGATCAAAGCAAAGAAAAGTTTAAAGAAAGATTCTACGCATTGTGAAAGAATCTACAAAGTAAAGAGACAAAGATCAAAGTGAAAGAAAGGGAACTGCTAATGTAAAGACGTATGAGCATGTTGGAATGGCGGACAACTACCACAGACGCAGAAGTGACGAAAGGCAGATGACACCACATCACAATAGAACAAAGAACGAAGAAAAGTCAATTATCAAAGATCACAAAGCTTGAAGGAACAAAGACTAAAGACTATTCTACAAAGACTCAAAGTTCAAGACAACAAGCTTCAAAGTTCAAAGATCAAGATCACAAAGAGATATCTCAATGATCACCCCTTAGGGGGAGATTGTTAGCAATAGAAGTGTTGATCATCAATGGAATCAAAGAAAGATCTCAATGATCGCCCCTTAGGAGGAGATTGTTGGAAATAGAAGTGACGATCATTTATTAAGTCATTGAGTCTTGTAATAATATTGTAATAGTCTTGTAGTTTAGTTAAGGGTAAACGGGCTTGGTTTAATCTAATATTGTATTAGTTTAGGTCTAGTTTATTACAAAAGCCCAAGCCCGGCCCATCTTCTTATCTCACCTATAAATACCACCAAATGCTTTCATTTAGAGGTGTTGCTTCTAGGGTGCTTCTATGTGTGTTTCTCTCTCTTAATCTAATACATCTTCCTTTCTCTCTCTAGAAGTTATCATCTCTCTCTCTCTCTACTTATCTATTCTATAATCTTTATATAAACTTGTGTTAGATATAGTATTCAAGGGTCCTACATTCACAAAATGGATGTCAAGACTGCTTTCTTGAAGGTGAATTAGAGGAGGAAGTGTGCATGGAACAACCAGAAGGTTTAGTAATACAAGGACAAGAAAACAAAGTTTGTAAGCTTGTTAAATCCTTGTACAGGCTTAAGCAAGCTCCAAAACAATGGCATCAAAATTTTGCTCAAGTGAGCTTATCAAATGGCTTTAGGATTAAAGAATCCGACAAGTGTGTATACACTAGATTCATGATGCGTGGTTTTGCAACCTTGCAAAAGGTTTTACCTTTCAAGGGATCTTGAGAAGCTTGCAATCCCCACCAGGCAGTGTACCTGACCGATGTAGTATAGTGTAGTGGCAAGTACCGGCGGATTGATCGTTCAACTTAAAGAATAGTGTTCGCTAGGGTTAAAACTCAATTAAACTAGGTCTAGAGGTGAGAGATGATTCTTTTTGTATTTTTATATTTTATGGAAAGCAAGTAAAAATCTCAGGTTTTGGAGGAATGGGCGGAATTAGTTGCTAGTCAACTAACCCAAATAACTACAAATGCAATAACAATAAAATAAAATGACATGAAAGTAAATGTGGAGAAAAACAATAATAAGAGAAATGTGTTTACTTAGATTTCACTATTCCCTAGCTATCTTTTACTAGTAGATTAGTTTGTTACAATTGCATGGATAATGGGTTATATTCCTTAATACCATTCGTAGGGCCGTGTACGATCTTTCCTAACTCTATAAGCTTCTACCTCTTCCTATGTCGAGCCGACTACTAGCTCCAAACATGGCCTCCTTAGTAGTTACTTATGCATTAAATACAACCAATTAATCGTAGTACACATCCGATCATGTTTCTTAATACGTTCAAGCATGTTACCAATTGGAAGTCTACCAGTTTTCTTAAGCCTAACATCGAAATCAATCATCCACAACAATTATAAACAAACAACCAACCTATAATCAATAACTAAGTTTCATTACATCTAAGCAAAAACAAAGAAAACCTAGCCTAGCATGTTAAAGTAAAGACAAGCATAAGATAGAATCAAACAACACATAGACATATTGAATGATTATTGAAAAACTTATCTTCAATCAAACATGGATGAAACAAGGGTTTGGAACACTTAAAAGTAAGGTAAAAATCGTGCTAGGGTTTCTCCAAAACTATCCCAAAGTTCTCCTCTTCTAACAAATGAAAAATAGAAAACTATATATAGATTTTTGAGTCTGACAGCGTCACGTGTAAATCCTGACGCCGTCAACTCGCCGCCATAAAAGTATTGCCTAGATCCAGATCTGACGCCATCATGTATTATTCTTCTTTTGGCCGTCCCTTGCAATTTGAACGTGACGGCCTTGGTGACGCCGTCACGTGTTAATTCTCCAAAACATTCTG
Organism: Artemisia argyi; assembly: GCA_030686995.1. Taxonomy (NCBI): domain Eukaryota; kingdom Viridiplantae; phylum Streptophyta; class Magnoliopsida; order Asterales; family Asteraceae; genus Artemisia; species Artemisia argyi. The sequence continues at coordinate 157,707,878 of CM060697.1, read as the reverse complement.
GCGCGTCACGTGTATTTGATTTATCCACCTATTTGTCCATGAGTGATGGCGTCACATGCATAACCTGACATCCTCAGGTACCAATTTCAGCATGACTTGGAGACTTTGTCGTTTTCTTCACTTTTTCGCTTCAAAAACGTCCAAAATGCTTCCTTTTCTAGATTTCTTCTCCAAAGTAACTAAAATGACAAAAGGAACGATTTATGGCAATATTTGATCAAATAATCTCGAATTTGGGCTTAAATGACCCCCTAAAAGCGGTACACTTTTCATCTCATCAATTCGTTAATGTAAAAGGAGTTATAATATGCTTATATGTAGATAATATGTTTATATTTGGAACCAACCTAGAAAAAGTGCAAATGAAAAAGAAACTTTTGTCTGTAAACTTCGATATGAAAGATTTAGGAAAAGCTGATGTTATCCTAGGCATCAAGATTCTTCGAAAATGTTAACACAAACACAGTCTCATTATATCGAAAAGATCTTAAAGAAATTTGATAGCTTTAACTTCTTGCCAATTAGCACTCCGTTTGAAGTAAGTTCCAAATTAACTTACAACACTGGTAGAATTTTAGCCCAAAAAAAGTACGCTAAGGTCATTGGTAGTCTTATGTATGCCATGAAATGTACTAGACCTCATATTGCATATGTTGTAGGAAGATTAAGTAGGCATACTAGTAGTCCTGGCAAGGAACATTGGGATGTCGTAAATCGAGTATTTAAATACTTGAAGAAAACCATGGATTATGGTTTGGAATACAGCAGAGAGCTAGCCATCGATATTAGAAGGTTATACTAATGCAAGTTGGATAATTGATCAAGAAGACTACGCATCCACGATCGGATGAATATTCACTCTTAGTGGGGGTGCAATGTCTTAGGGATCAAATAAACAGAGTTGTTTAACCGACTCTACTATGGCAGCAGAGTTTGTCGTATTGGCTTCGTGCTGCAAAAAAGCAGAATGGCTACGAGACTTGTTAATAAACATACTCATATGGCCAAAACCGATGCCGCCAATATTTGTACATTGTGATAGTCAATCTATGCTATCAAGAGCGTACAATCAAGTGACGTAGTTGTTTGGATCGGTCTCCAGTTTTAAAACTCTGATAAAATAAAATTTGGGATCTATCTTATCTGTTTTGGGCTTACCACTTTTATTTGAGGAATAAGTGTAAACTCTAAATCTTGACATTAATTATCTACTTAAATCTAATTTATGTTATTCTGTTCCTTGTAACTGTGTTGTTTACCAATCCAAGTAGCACCCCGAAACTTTGATAAGTCTTTCGTTGTACCAAATTTTGAGGGTGTTACATAAACCGTACCAAATCATTTTTTAGTACGGTTTCAAACCATATCAAAAGATCATTTCATTTTTTGTTTCAAGAACCACACCAAAAGCCTTTTAAGATCATACCTAAAACCACTTTTGTTTAGTAGTGAGATAAAATTTCACAAGTTTTAATTACAAGTGACTAAAACCTAATTACATGTGATTTAGATTGTATTGACTTTTCGGTGATGTCACCGGACATAATAAACCATAAATATAAATATGATAGAATCAAGTGATTTATTAATCAAATTATCAATAGCTAAACTTGTAATAATTGTTTCTAAACTTTATTCATGAACATGTCATGTTTACAAAAAAAAAAAAAAAAAAAAAAAAAAAAAAAAAAAAACTAGAATATAATAATTCATTTTTATTAAAAAGTAAAAGACTGATATTTTACTAAAATGATAAATGATTTTGGCAAAAGAGAGTCATAGTATAATAGTAATAGTAATAAGAACATTCTCGCACAGGAATATATTAGCTACAATTTTTTTTTAGCCAATTTGCAATAAATTTGTGCTATAAATATGGGTTCGTGATTCTTTTTTTGGGTCTCTGATTTTTTTGTTGTGGATCCCTGTTTATTGTTTGTGTATTTATTGTGAGCAATTGTAACTAATTGGTTACAAAAATTATAGCCAAACTATCCCCTTCTCGTATTTATCACTAGTCAATAATAGTTAGACAAACAACATCAAATATCTTCAATAATAATATTATAAAATTAATGCATTGTCATAACTTCGAAGTATTAGAAAATCTTTAAGTTAATAATTTCCCATAAAAGCGTCCAAAAAACCAAATGTTTAATGCTATGATTTTGTGAAATATGTTGCCTTTAGCGTATGTATAGCAACGCTGACAGTATAAATTAAACATCCATATTTCAATCTATTAATTGCTTCTTTTAGCGAAACAAAGTTGCAATGACTAGAAAGAAAGTGAAGCTTGCTTTCATAACAAACGACTCAGCAAGGAAAGCAACGTTCAAGAAAAGGAAGAAGGGCTTGATGAAGAAGGTGAATGAGTTGAGCACCTTATGTGGCATAGATGCATGTGCTATAATATATAGCCCGTATGAAGCTCAACCTGAGGTGTGGCCCAGCAATATTGGTGTCCAACACTTGCTCGCTCAGTTCAAGAGGATGCCCGAGATGGAGCAAAGCAAAAAGATGGTGAATCAGGAGAGTTTCATCAGGCAAAGAATCACTAAGGCGAATGAGCAGCTAAAGAAGCAGATGAATGAAAACCGCGAGAAGGAGATGATTGAGGTCATGTACCAGTGCTTGGCTGGAAAAGGTTCCATTACAAACTTGATCCTTCCAGATTTAAATGATCTGGGTGGGCTGGTTGACCAAACCTTGAAAGACGTCAACAGGAGGATTGAGTCCCTTAAGAAAACGGTCCCTGGTAATGGTAAGGGTAAGGCTGTAGCTGCACCTCCACCACCATCACTAATATCTCGACCACAAGCCATTGTTGGTGCTAACACTTTATCATCTAATAATGACATGATGGCAAGAGGATTAGTGATGCATGGATTGGAGAAAAGACATGTGGTTCATAGTTCGAGTGCTATGGATGGGATGCAGAGAACTCAATGGTTTACAGATTGGATGACCAATCCATCTGACCATAATCTTGGTCTTGGACCAGGGTACGAGATGACTCCATTTGTTGATAACGGCAATCAGATTTGGCCACAACCATATTGTCCGTGAAGCAATTTTATCGTTGTTGGATGCAAACTGTTATACCTCCTTCTGCACTTTTCCAATTCCTTTTTTTAATATGTTTGTCTTAATTTTTGTTGTAACTTGTTGATCTTGATCTGGGATTGCGCTTTGTTACAATATTGGCTTGAAAGATTAATCTTTAAAATTTATTGAGTAACATATATGCCTTAGAATATTTGTTCAGATTATATGATTTATTCCCATGTCGTTGGTAACTTTCTCGGTTGTATGTCTAAAGAAAGAAATCAACTTCATAATTCCAGAAAATGAGATCAAAAATATTGTTAAATCTCTTTAGAAGGAAATGTTAATAGTCAGGGATTTCATCGTAATCATTTTATAAAGTTAGATTTTAATTAGGATATCTTCAGGATTTTTATAATTACTACTGATAATGCTGTATTAAATAGTCTCTGATGTTACTCACTCCATAATATGTCGATATTTTGGCTTCTTGAAATATCCAAGCAATAGTGCGTTTTTTCTTATTGTCCTCCTTCGTAGATTCCCTCTAGCCATGGTAAAGAGCAAAGGCCGACGCTTGAGGTTCTATAATATACGTGTATCTCCTATCCATCAGCCTCTGAATATTACAGCTGAAACCATTTTGTATATTATTTTAAAAACAACATAAGTCAATTTGGTTTTAGTCTTAAGAAGAAAATAATTAGTTTTGTTGGGTTTTGGTGATGTCCCACGATATGGCTGTTAACGACAATTTTTCTGTCACAAAGTTGTCGCTAATGAACCATCATGTTATCAAGACGCGCCTATTCGTCAAAAGTACACGTCATGGAGGAAAAGGGAGAATCTTCCAAAGCTGGTGGAAAGAAACATAGGCACGATGACAAGTCCAAAAAGAAGTCCAAAAAAAAAACTAAAGGATGTCATGTGCTACAATTGCAAAAAGTCGGGACATATCAATTGGGATTGTCGCGCACTAAAGAAAAACGAGATGGAGGAATGACAATAAGAACAAAGTTAACAAATTTGTTGTAATGATATGTGAGTCGTTCTCCCTCGAAGAAGGGAAATCTTGGTAGGTGGACTCTTGAGCCACCTGGCACGTGTGCAATGACCAGTCCATGTTCAAAACATACGAGCCATTGGACTCTATGCTTTACATGGGGAACCACTCAAATGCACAAGTGAAAGGAAAGGATAAAATCGATTTGGTGTTCACCTCTGGCAACATCTTAACCCTTAAAGACGTCCTCCATGTCCCCGATGCCCACAAGAATTTGGTGTCTAGGTCACTCTTGAACAAATTCAGCTTAAAACTTGTCTTCAAATTTGATAAGTTCATCCTCTCTAAAAGTGACAAGTTCATTGGCAAAGGTTATCACACCAGTGGAATGTTCAAGTTCAACATTAAAGATGTTTTAAACAGTAGTGCGAATGATGTAAACATGACTCATGTAAGCGACGTTGATAATGCGTCTGCTAGTGCTAGTACTGTAACTAACAATGATGCTATCAATAAAATGCCTACTAGTTCTGCTTACTTTGACTCTTCTTTATTATGGCATGCTAGATTAGGTCACATATATTTTAAACGCATTAGAAATACGGCTAATGCAAATCTAATTCCTAAGTTAGATTCTAAAAATGATAAATGTCAAACATGAATGCATACTAAGATTACTAGACTACCTTTTCCTACGATTCAAAGATAATCTAAAATCTTAGAATTGGTGCATAGTGACGTATGTGACTTACACGCTACACCAACAATTGGTGGGAAAAAGCACTTTGCTACTTTTATCGATGATTATTCACAATATTGCTATGTCTATCTTTTACATTCAAAGGATGAAGTCCTTGACAAATTTAAGATCTACAAAAATGTAGTAGAACAAAAGTGTTATACTAAAATTAAATATCTACAAACCAATAGGGGTGGTGAATACTACGACCCTAGATATTTCCAAGCTACGGGAATTGTTCACCAAGTTACAGCTCCGTATACACCACAACAAAATGGTATTGCGGAAAGAAAGAATCGCACTTTAATGGATATGGTTAAATCCATGATGTCCTATTCCGGTTTAAGTTCTAGATATTTAGCCCAACTCCCTAAATCGAAGAAAATAAGATTAGGAGATAAAGGCATTGAATGCATATTTTTGGGTTATGCCAAAAATAGCAAAACCTATAGATTCATAGTGGTAGAACCGAATTATCTAATTTAGTAAATACTATTAATAAATCTAAAGATGCTCGCATTGATGAAAATATGTTCAAACTATTCCTAAGGCACATGAAATTTCTAAAGAATTCTATCTACAGAAATTCCCATAACTACCGAAAGGAATGATGATGATCCCCAAGATCATCAACAAGTTGAACCTAGAAGGGGCACCCGCCAACGAAGGCAAAGAACCTTTAGTCCTGATTTTGAAATGTATCTAGTCGAAGGAGATAGACAAAATTTGATAAAGGAATATCCAATAATTTATAATTTGGATAAAGACCCACAAACATACTCTGAAGCAATAAAATCTCGTGATTCATCCTTCTGGAAAGAAGCTGTGAATGTGAATGATGAAATGGATTCCATCATAGGAAATAATACGTAGATTCTTGTAGACTTACCCCTGGATCAAGAGCAAATGGATTTTCAAAATAAAATTAAGAGTTGATGGCAATGTTGAAAAGTTTAAGGCACGATTAGTTGCCAAGGGTTTCACACAAATAGAAGGACTTGATTACTTTGACACATACGCCCCGTTGCACGTACTACAACCATAAGAATTTTGATTGCCTTAGCTTCCATAAATAAACTCATAATTCACAAAATGGATGTCAAGACTGCTTTCTTGAAGGTGAATTAGAGGAGGAAGTGTACATGGAACAACCAGAAGGTTTTGTAATACAAGGACAAGAAAACAAAGTTTGTAAGCTTGTTAAATCCTTGTACGGGCTTAAGCAAGCTCCAAAACAATGGCATCAAAAGCTTTCTCATGTGATCTTATCAAATGGCTTTAGGATTAAAGAATCCGACAAGTGTGTATACACTAGATTCGTTAACGGAAAAGGAGTTATAATATGCTTATATGTAGATAATATGTTTATATTTGGAACCGACCTAGAGCAAGTGCAAATGAAAAACAAACTTTTGTCTGTAAACTTCGATATGAAAGATTTAGCAAAAGCTGATGTTATCCTAGGCATCAAGATTCTTCAAAAGGAAAACAGACTGATGTTAACACAGTCTCATTATATCGAAAAGATCTTAAAGAAATTTGATAGCTTTAAGTGTTTGCCAATTAGCACTCCGTTCAAAGTAAGTTCCAAATTAACTTACAACACTGGTAGAATTTTAGCCCAAAAAAAGTACGCTAAGGTCATTGGTAGTCTTATGTATGCCATGAAATGTACTAGACCTGATATTGCATATGTTGTAGGAAGATTAAGTAGGCATACTAGTAGTCCTGGCAAGGAACATTGGGATGTCGTAAATCGAGTATTTAAATACTTGAAGAAAACCATGGATTATGGTTTGTAATACAGCAGAGAGCTAGCCATCGATATTAGAAGGTTATACTAATGCAAGTTCAATAACTGATCAAGAAGATTACGCATCTACGATCGGATGAATATTCACTCTTAGTGGGGGTGCAATATCATGAGGATCAAAGAAACAGAGTTGTTTAACAGACTCTACTATGGCAGCAGAGTTTGTGGCATTGGCTTCGTGCTGCAAAAAAGCAGAATGGCTATGGGACTTGTTAATAAACATACTCATATGGCAAAAACCGATGCCGCCAATATTTGTGCATTGTGATAGTCAATCTATGCTATCAAGAGCGTACAATCAAGTGTACAATGGTAAGTCCAGGCATATCGGACTTAGGCACAGACAAGTCAATCAGTTGATAAATGATGGGGTGATCACCGTTAGCTTTTTACGATCTAGTAAGAACTTAGCAAGTCCTTTCACAAAAGGATTGCCAAGTAAACTGATTGAAAGTACTTCGCAAGGGATGGGACTCAAGCCCACGTACAAGTAGTCACCCATTATGGAACCTTGTCTTGACACTTGGTTATTCACCAAGTCTCTAGAGAAGCAAAAGTACATCATCCGAACGTGACTTGGAGTTCTGTAAATTTCATAAGTCGTTGCTAATTGAAAAGTTGTGACTGTTGGTGTAACAGAAGCGTTACTAAGACCAAATGAAGGGGTATTATGACTCTTCTAAGGGTCACCATTGTGCCAATATTAAGGGTGAAAATTTTGCCATTTTAGAACATCAAAAACCATCAAATTCACACCAAAAACTTCTCTTCCTTAAACCCGATTACTACAATTTATATTGCTATAGAAGTATAACTTGTAGTGTCTTGAAATCCTTGATAACTTAATTGGTAGTTCATCCGGGTTATCACCACTTTCGTGTAGTGTTGATAATTGCTACATACGTTGCTTCATTGTATCTTGGGAGGCAATTCGTTGGTAACCCATAACACAGTTGTTCGAAAGAACGATGGGGGTGAAATTGCTTTAAGGAGAAAGAGAACTCGCCTTGAAGTAACAAGTAGTGGCGACAAACTTTGTTTTATTAAACCATCTTTCTAACCCCGAAACTAACAAAGCCAAGAGTAAAAATATTACTGAAGAAAGAAAAGTTGGGCAATCTAGTGAAAAGTTAGAAGCAAAATACAACGAGGCACAGATTGCTCAAGAATCATACAAGAATAAAACGGGTCAAGAAACCAGTCTCACTACACCGACCTAACTTTGTTACAATTGTTACCTATTCAATCAAACGACACCTTTTGAGCCATATTAAACAGTATCTGATCAGACTATATATATATATATATATATATATATATATATATATATATATATATATATATATATATATATATATATACATACATTACTTATTTAATAAAATTTAATCTCAAACTTAATATATATTTTTTCTCCCACTAGCCATTTTAACCAATAGCAGAGACAATACCGTTACACTACTAATTAGCAAGTCCTTCTTTGGTCATATGGGTGTGCGTACACTTGATCTTGCTTTAGATATGTCACATTTATACTCTTCTTGTTAATTTTATGTTTGTGATTGGCACATGAATGCTCCCCATCGACCTCTGCTTTCAGGCATGAAAATGATACAGCAGTTCCATCATCAGTGGATTGGAGAACGAAAGGTGCGGTTACACCTACTAAAGACCAAGGCCAATGTGGTAAGCATTAATTACTGTGAAATAATCACAAATAAAACATAGTAAATTACTAACTAATATAAAGAATAAATTTCATGATATGTAGGGTGTTGCTGGGCATTTTCGGCTGTAGCAGCTATGGAAGGTATAACCCAGCTCAAAACAGGTAAATTGATATCTTTATCTGAACAAGAGCTCGAGGACTGTGACACAACTGGTATAGATCGGGGATGTGAGGGTGGTCTTGTGGACAACGCCTTTGACTTTATTGTTAGCAATAAAGGACTCACTACAGAGTGCAATTATCCGTACAAAGGAACTGATGGCACATGTAACAGTAACGAGGAATCTAACCGTGCTGCAACTATTACTAGTCATGAAGATGTTCCTGCTAATAGTAAAAGTGCACTTTGAAATCTGTAGCTAGTCAGCCCGTCTCTGTTGCCATTGATGCAAGTGGGTCTGACTTCCAGTTCTACTCTAGCAGTGTGTTTACACGAGATTGTGGGACAGAACTTGACCATGGTGTTACTGCTGTTGGTTATGGAACGAGTGATGATGGGACTAAGTATTGGCTGGTGAAGAACTCATGGGGAACAAGTTGGGGTCAAGAAGGTTATATAATGATGGAAAGAGATAGGGCAAATTATTAAAAAAATATATATATTATACTTGCCATGGTTTCAATCTTCAGGGTAGCGAACAATTTTTTTTTTTTTTTACTTTTGAGGGTAATTTTCTTTCATATTCATCCTCTTTAGGGTATTTTGCAAAATTTCTAGACATTTTTGCCCCTCTTAGCTAATAAAAAAAAATTCCGAAGGGCAAAAATGTCACATATTACCCTAAAGATAATGAATTTGAAAGAAAATTAGCTTTAAAAAAAATAAAAATAAAAATGTTCGCTACCCTAATTTAGGGGTGTTCATCGGACTTAGGGTCCCTAAAGACGAAATCATGGCAAGTATGATACTTTTTTTAATAATTTGCCCAAAGAGATATTCAGGCTAAAGAAGGCATATGCGGCATTGCCATGCAGGCTTCGTATCCTACTGCCTAATTCATGGAAGACCTAATGTAATTATATATCGTACATAATATGAATGTCTTGTTATGTTAATTCAACGAAACTCGATCGTATATTATGAAATTTTCATATATCAGCATATTGCTTCTTTAAATGTACAAAACTTCGAAGTTATAAATTGCTAAACGATTTATAGCTAGTCCAAGTATAGCAGAAGTCAATTGATGATTATGCAACGTCAAGATACACAGTCAATGAATAAATTAATGTGTTAACCCGAGTCCCTTGAATGCTCTTCTAAAAACAAAAGATCTCAAATGCAGATGAAGTGTTACTTTTTTTATGATTATCGGTAGATGCTCATTCTTGGGATTACACGAGCTAATATTCTAGTAGTCTATGCAGTAATTAAAAAAAAAATGAATAACGCTTCAACTTAATTGCTAAAAGGACTGTCAATGTAAATACCGGTTCTTGCACGTGAATGACTTAATTTATACCCCCCGCGTTTTTTTATCAACTCTCCATTTCCACCAAATCAGACTGTGGAATAAAGATATGACAAAATTCTATGCTCTCCCCCTTTTTCCACATTTTGTAAAGAGTGGATTTGATAGAAAGAGAAACACTTTTCAAGTCTTTGTTACCATTTCATGACAAACACAAACACATGAATTGTCTGTGATCTCATTTTTTGGCCTTTCCATTCAAGCGTATGAAACATCCCCTTCGTGTCCCAAACTCCAATGATCAACTGCAGCAAGACAGATGTTGTCAAGATCTGTAGCATTTCTTAGTTGGGTGAGAATTCGTGTAGTATCCATTTTTATTGATTTTTAGAGCATACATAGAAATCATTATAACAAACTATAATTCATTGCTACATATTTAATGTACAATCCGCCATTTATATTCAATTAAAATTTCGACTAATCTTTTCTTAGCCTATGATTGTCCAAGTTAGTTGTTAATCCTTTAACGATTCTTAAGTGAGTCCTAGAGGTGCATATCAATTGGTATCAGAGTTGCCTTTTTGGCTGCTCATATCATTTTTACGACGAGTCAGTTATTTTTTGGCGAGTTCGTTATTTCCAATTAGATTCTTGGTCAGCTCTTGTTCAATTTTTGTTAAGAAATGGTTATGTTAGTCAAGATTCTTTGTTGATTCCTTAATTTGGTTGAATTACAATGCCTCCTTCAACAATAAATACTTCAAGTAACAATGATTGATATGTTGTATAAGGGTGTTTGGTTGTGTTATAGTGACGCATGCCGCTGTCTGCTTGGTTTGCGATTATGGAAAAGGGCGAGGTCTGGTTTGTTGGATGAGTTGTATAGATGTGTTTAGTTTTATACAGATGCAATCTGCAGGATACGTTTGGTTGGCAATAATAGTGAGGTGTGTATGGTCTGCCATTGTGAGTATTATACGGGTGTTTGGTTGTGTTATAACGTCAACTGATATTGTTGTTGTGAGTGTTTCAATACTTTTTGATTGTGTGATACTGTCAAGTGATGAAAAAAAAATCTTTTTTGCAAAAGTGATTTAGTTGCCGCATTTGTGTAATTTATGTTTGTTTGTTTGGATTTAGTGTATATGTCGATCACGACTTCTCAAGGGAATTCGGCTATTATTCGATGAAGTTGACATCTGACATTGTACTAAACAAACAAGTTGGCTTTCTAGATAATATAAGTAATTTGGTTATATACATTTTCATTGGTTCTATGATATTAAGTTTTGGTCGAAAAATAGCATTGTACTTTTACAAATGTACCGATCTATTATGTAAATTTTTTTAAGATGTAGAAATGTAACGAACTTTCATAAGTGTTCCAATCTAGTACATGATGATGACATGTCATACCTGAAAGTCTAACACGTGTCACGATTTAATCGTGACACGTCATCATCACGTACTAGATTGGAACACTTATTAAAGTTCGTTACATTTCTACAACTTTAAAAAACATTACGTACTAAATCGGTACATTTAAAAAAGTACATTGATATATTCCGACCATATCCCTACAAAAAATCATATATTTTGCTAGTTAATGGGATATCTCTTTTTATTTTCTATAGCTTTCGGCTGATACGCACAATCAAATACTATATGAAATCAACCAAGTGGCACTTATGACAGTTATTCCTCTAGTTACATTGGCCGCTCAATAAATGAGGTTTTAATGATGTGTTTCTTTTCAAATGGTAGTCGTTTGGTCATGCTATATATTTTGGACGGTTGTATTTCTATTTAGTGATGTTGTGGTTACTTTAATGATGTTGTGTGAATAAATGTCATTTCCCCTTTGATTGTTGTGTTTCTTGATGTATATATAACATGTAAGGTTTGTTAAATGCCATCTTGGTTTGTTGTATATGGTATTGCTCGAGTATTGTTGGATGTTGTGGTAAAGAAAATATATGCAGAAGATCATGAAAAAATGAAATTCAAATAAAAAAATTATAATTTTTTTTAATTAATAAGAGTATTTGTTACGGTTTTAAAAAACATACCCAAAAATATTATATTGTTCTTATATGGGGATATTTGGTATAGTTATATAGTAAACCATACTAATTAATCATTTTTTAGTAAGGTTTCAAACCGTACCAAAAGATCATTTCATTTTTTGTTTCAAGAACCGTACCAAAAGCCTTTTAAGACCATACCTAAAACTATTTTTGTTTAGTCGTGAGATAAAATTTCACAAGTTTTTATTACAAGTGACTAAAACCTAATTACATGTGATTTAGATTGTATTGACTTTTAGTTGATGTCACCTGACACAATAAAACATAAATATGATAGAATCAAGTGAATTTATTAATTAATTATCAATGGCTAAACTTGTAATGATTGTTACTAAACTTTATTCATGAACATGTCATGTTTACAAAAAAATCACTAGAATATAATTGTTCTTTTTTATTGAAGAGTAAAAGACCAATATTTTACTAAAGGGAGTTGATATTTACACGGAAGTTTTTACTTCCTACACAGAATTTTAATGTGTAATGACACTTATGCCCTTACACCTCCTTTTAATTTTCTCTTTTGACCTCTTCTTGATTTTTTGTATATGCTAAATGCTTTCTCTTACTCCCTCACTAATAGGCTATGTTTGGCGCAAAGCTTTTTGAAGCTTTTTGGGTAATGAGCGGTGAGCAATCAGCTTTTTGATTGTTAGTGTTCGTTTGGCATGAGAGCTATTATATATATTAGTATACATATTAGATTCTTTAGGTGGTTAAGTGGAACTTTGGTTCTTGTTTTAGTCCAAGTAGGATTCTAAGTCGGGTCATGCATTATATAATGCATAAACTGAGTTCTCAAGTCCGAGCATTCGAGAGTCTAGGTTTTTCTCCATTGTTGCAGCTGGTTTCAACTCCTTTAAGAGTTGGTTTTCTTCCCCCTCATCTCTATAATAAAGAGGTGGGGGGGAGGGGTCATTGTACATCATTCTTTTCAATACTAACGTTTGGTTAGGGTTAATTCTTGTGCGTTACTTTTTATCGATACATAATATTCTGCTTGTCTTCGAGATTGTGTTATCCGTGCTAGTACCAGGTTGTTGGTCGATATTCCAACAAGTGGTATCAGAGACAAGTTCGAAGGTTTCCGGTTACTAGGTTCGATATCGAGGATTTCTTTTGATCGGAGTTTCGTTGAAGATGAAGACGGTTTCTTTTCGGGTTTCTAAACTATCGACAAAAGAAAGAAAGTTCTTGGTGTTCGTTTTTCTGATAAGAGTAGAAGGTTGGTTTTCTATTTGGGCTACCAGCATCAACGACAACAAGAAGGTGCAACAGGTTTATAGACAACAAGGGGTTCTTCGGAGTTCGAGTTTTGTCCATGTTTGTGCGACATAGGTAGGAACTTCAAAGAAGCTTGGTTTTTTGTTTTGAAGATCAAGGTTTGTTGGTTTCAATCAACAAAGGTTTATGGTGTTGTGGGTTTTTGTCAGGATATTGACGAAAAAGAAGACAACATCGGTTCTTGTTTTTCGGTTTTGAGAAACAAGGTTATACTTCAAAGCAAGGTTGTTGTTTTTTGATTGTTTATAAATCTCCAAGGTTACTCGATTATGCGATGGTTTTGTTCGCGGTTAAGTCGTTTTATTGGAAGGTGGTCGAAAACTTGTTTTTGAAGGGTTCTTGTCGATCGGGTTTGTGGTCAACAAGGTATTGATGTTCGGTTTTTTGAATATCAAGGAGAATCACAAGGTCGACTTTGATCAAGTTGTTGGTTTTTTGGTTTATAGAAGATCAACAAAGGTTCTGGCGTGTTTCATTTTTTTTTATCAGGTTCTCGACAAAGAAAACATAAGGTGTTTGGGTTTTGAAAAATAGAGCTTGACTTTCAAAGGGTTGTTTAAATAAAAGGTACATCGACTTGGAGGGGGAAAATCACGTGAGACCATGTGGTTTGAATAAAGGTTTTGTATTAATAAATTTTTTTTTGTTATTTTATTTAAACAAAGTTAGTTACTTTGGAGGATTTTTTTCACAAGGTACTTTATTTGATTATGTGTTGTGAATTGTATATCAAAAATTTATACGAATAAATAAAGGTTTGGAGAAAAGAAAGTTCAAGACTTGTCGAGGTTGCAAGGTTTCTTAGGTTACAAGAAATTTGTTTTGCAAAAACAAAATACGACAAGGGTTACTTCAACAATGTATGAAGAGTGGGGTCGCCAAACATTTGGGTGTTGCAACGATACAGCAGCAGAATGGGTTGGTTAAGAAGACGAATGTGACACTCTTGGCTAAGGTACGTTGTTTTCTAATTCAGTCTGGTCTGTCTAAGGTTTTTTGGGCAAATGATACAACCAGGTCTACATATCTAGTGAATAGGTCACCATCATCAGCGATTAGATTCAAGGCGCCTATAGATATGTTAGGGTTTTTCGTTTGGCTTGCTAGTAATAAGCAAGGGATGCTTGAACCGGTTAAGTTAAAGTGCATATTCCTGAGATACCGTGAAGGTATGGTGGGTTATCAGCTTTGGAAGTTAGATGACGTTACTTCAAAGGGAGTGCTTTACAGGAATATTGATTTCAATGAGAGTGGGGAATACAAGAAAACTTTCATTGGTTCTAGTGTATGTGTGGGTTCGGTGCATGTGTTGCAGGGAGTTGTGTTTTAGGTGGAACCGCTAGAGGATCATACATTTGAGGTGGAACCTCAGGGGAATGTCGGTCAGGTTGCTGGTTCACAGGAAGTACAAACTCAGGATTTGATAGACTATCATTTAGCACGTGATAGGGAGCAACACTAAGCACAGGAACTATACAGGTATAGAGAACAGTAATGAGGCTGCTTTTGTAGTTGCTTTAGTGGAGAAGATATACGCACACGAGTCATTGAATTTCAATATAATACAGTTGCTTGTGAGGTAATTTCCAAGTGTAAGGCTGGATTGAAAGAAGAAATGGATACTCGGTCAAATGTGTGTGTGCTCAGCAACGGTTGCAGGAAAAGCAATGACGACAGCCACAAATATTACTGGGAGTATACACCAGGTATGTTCATACATCTATTTCTCTATATAGATGGTATGGTTTTTTCTTGCGGATGCAAGGCTGAGATCTGGGTTACCAAGGGTTTGCTAGATAAAGCAAAAGGAAATATACTTGATATGCAGATCATCAGGGATCAGAGTGGTAATACTCTGAGGGGGTCACGGTCCAGGGTTAACAACGGAAAGTTGGTATTAACTTTGTTATAGGGACACTCCATACAATCGTTGGAGGGTAGTCTATCAGGGGACTGTGATGTGGAAAAGACTGGAAATTGGTCATATACCTATGCAGTTGGAAGCCGAGAGTATCAGATGGTCTGCACGAGACCTGACATAGCATCTGTAGATGTAGGTATGTTGGATAGGTTCGATCGTGGGTTATAGACAAACGTACAGGTTTTTTGTAGATTTTGAATACGCTATGGGTACACCGATTATTTTCATGGGTAGATCAACCACAAGGTACGGGTTTATGATACAAGGATGTGCAGGAAGCTCGGAAGCTATGATGTTGCACATAAAGGCTTTGTCAACAACTAAAGCGGCATATATGACACTTACGGAGGCTGCAAAGGAGGCTACTTGACTAAAGGGATTCTCTATAGAGTCATATTTTGAGCCAAGGTTAGTAGCGGGTATTGCTACTAGAACCTTGATGAAGGCGGTCCTTGATTCGAGGTTCCAGCACTAGTTGAAGTTGATGCGTATCGAATATTTCTAATATGATACTAAGAGTATTGTCAAACATCTCGGTTTTTCACCACTAAAGCTTAAAACGATGAATCGTATCTTGTACTAGTACTTGGTAGATTTGCATCATATTTTTATTAATCATTTTTCATACACCATGTGGGATATATTTTTCCTAATTGCTAGATTTGCTTGAGGGCAAGCAAACCCTTAAGTGTAGGGGAGTGTGCGCTCACTTATTTTTCGCTTATTTATTAAAAAAAAAGGGTTTTTCAATATTTTCTTGAATTTTCATAAAATTTTTAAAAAAAATTCTTTTCATTTTGCCATTTTGTTTTGTGTTTTAATTTTTCTTTTTGCAAATTTTCTTGAGGGCAAGCAAAGTTTAAGTGTGGGGAATTTGATAACTCATTTTGTACATGTTTTAGTAGCGTTATTCGTATGTTTGTGCATGTTATTTGGTTGTATTTGTGAACATTTTAGGCTTAAAAGGTGCAAAAGATGTATTTAGGTTCAGGTACAACTATGTCAAAGGGAATAATGAAAAGACGAAGAAAAGTAGACAAATCAAGAGTATGTGCACAAAGAGAAGTTTTTCGTCCAAGATAAAGATTCATGTACGTCATCATTATTTCCAAGTTCAAGTAAAGATTATGAAGTTATTCGATGAAGGAAAGAGTCAAGATTAAGTGCCATAGAAGATTGTTAAAGATGCAGTTTATTGCCAACCCAAGGTTGAATCACTTATGCAAACCAATTTCCAACCTAAGGTTGAAGTTGTGGTTCAAACCCAAGGCTTAAAGTCCAATTTGAAGGTGCGCAGAAATCTAAACATCCGGGTTCAGACCCAAACCTTGAGTTTAGATTGATTTTTCAAGTCAGAATGTTCCAAACCACCAAGGTTCATGTACCTTGAGTTTAGATTCATTTTTGAAGTCAGAATGTTCCAAACCACCAAGGTTCATATCTGAACCGCGGGTTCCTGCACTAAAAGTCTTCCAAAGTTGCATTTAAGTGTGGATTTAAGTGCCATTACTCCCAAGTCCGATCATATACTTCTAATAACTCATTTTTCCTGCACTTTATTACATTTTGTGGCCAAGAAACATGCTTGGAGGCCAAGGATTATTCAACTACAAATAAGAGTGCTTGGCTAAGTATTTCTTATGCATCAACAATGCATCAAATGCATCAAATCACTATTTGATCATCAAACCAAATGGAAAACTCTCCCTTACACCATATGGGCAGATTTTCTACAACTATTTAAACCCGAAAGACCATATTCACTCTACCATTCACGAAGGACGTATCACCAAGTATTGGAGCGTTTCTCTAGTGTGGTTAGAACGTGTAATGGTTGATTGAAGGCTCGTAGGATTGCTCTAAATCCTATTCTTTACTCATTGTAATTGCTACATGGGTAAACCTTATTATTATCAAGATGTTGAATTTCATATCTCATGTTTGGTTCTTTGTGTTTCATGTGATGTGTTTGATAATGATAATCTCTTAATGCTTGTTTGGTTATTATGAGAACTTGTGATAAAAGGATATTTGGATATAATTAGTGTTTGTTTGGATTATAATGAAAGACATCATATTTGGTTAAATTGGAACTTGTCATTGTTTATTATTTTGGTTAATCATTGTTGAGTCTAAAGGCCGAAAGGATTCTCAATAATGATTAGTTTCAATTCATTAGTCGACGAATGATTTTAATCTTGTACTTTGTGACGATTGTGCAAGTGAATTAATAAACATAACAAATGAAAGTTTAAAAAAGATTAAAAGGTCGAAAGGAGTCTTTTGAATATGTGTTCTCATCATCTTTCAAGTAAATTGTACTTCACAAATTAATGACATCAAAATTTATGAGTCGAAAGAACTCTTTGTTTGTTGTTGGTTAAGGCATAAGCCTCATGACATGACCATTCGAGTGAGACTTATGTATACTTGATTTATAAAACACTAGACTATTATAATTGGTTCTAAAGGTTGAAAGGATTACCAATGATAATATGTTTTCCAAGCTAAACATCCTAATATCCTTGTGATCATCTGTCCATACAAGTATGTTCTTTGTTTGCTTACATCATGATTTTCATATTGCTTTACTTGTTGGTTTGATCCGTGACAATCACAACCATTAACTTGTTACTTGCTTAAACAAGTAAACAACATTTGAATACAACCAAGTCTCTTGGAACGACCTTGACTTACCAACCATTTTACTATGACGGACGAGTATACTTGCTCGTATGTGTTCCTAGCTAACCGGTAATTCTTGTATTATAAATTTAAAACTTGTTGGAGCGCATCAGTAAGCTGACCTCTTTTAGCATGTATTCTTAGGCACTGAATAATACTTTAATGCTGCTTATTCGGACAGGAAGGCTTGGCAAGTGACGCGGTTGTTTGGATCGGTCTCCAGTTAAAACTATGATAAAATAAAATTTGGGACATATCTTATCTATTTGGGGCTTACTACTTTTATTTGGGGAATAAATGTAAACTCTAAATCTTGACATTAATTATCTACTTAAATCTAATTTATGTTATTATGTTCCTTGTAACTGTGTTGTGTACTAATCCAAGTAGCACCCCGAAACTTTCAAAAGTCTTTTGTTGTACCAAATTTTGAGGGTGTTACATAAACCATACCAAATCATTTTTTAGTACGGTTTCAAACCGTATCAAAAGATCATTTCATATTTGTTTCAAGAACCATACCAAAAGCCTTTTAAGACCATACCTAAAACCAGTTTTGTTTAGTAGTGAGATAAAATTTCACAAGTTTTAATTACAAGTAGGGGTGCTCACGGTCCAAAAACCGGACCGGACCGACAAAAACCGGACCGAGACCGAATCTGGCAAAAATCCTAGACTGAGACCGGACCGAATGTGGTCGGTCCGGTCTCGGTCCGGTCCAAATAGGCTAACTGTCCGGTTTTTAAGCTGGACCGATCCGGACCGAGACCGAAATTATGAAAATCCCTAGACCGATACCGGATCGAATGTGGTCGGTCCGGTCTCGGTCCGGTCGGCTTTGTCTGTCGGTCCGGTCCATCCGGTCCATTTGCTCACCCTTAATTACAAGTGACTAAAACCTAGTTACATGTAATTTACAAGTGACTAAAACCTAATTACATGTGATTTAGATTCTATTGACTTTTTGATGATGTCAGCGGACATAATAAACCATAAATATGATAGAATCAAGTGAATTTATTAATCAAATTATCAATGGCTAAACTTGTAATAATTGTTTCTAAACTTTATTCATGAACATGTCATGTTTAAAAAAAATACTAGAATATAATAGTTCATTTTTATTGAAGAATAAAAGACTGATATTTTACTAAAATGATAAGTGATTTTAGCAAAAGAGAGTCATAGTATAATAGTAACAGGGACGGAGCCAGGCAGGATCCCGTGGATGTCCGGGACACCTATGGATTTTTTCGATATAGTGTTAATTTTAAGAAAAACCATCGATTTTTCCCAAATATATATTAAATGTGTTTTAAGCCTTATTTACTTAGCATCTTAAACTCTATTATATCACGGTTAAAAAAAATTTGTGCACCCAGTCATATTTGTTCCTGGCTCCGTCCCTGAATAGTAATAATAATAATAATAAGAACATTCTCGTATAGGAATATATTAGCTACAATTTTTTTAAAGCCAATTTGCTATAAATTTGTGCTATAAATATGGGTTTGTGATTCTTTTTTGGGTCTCTGATTTTTTTTTGTGGGACACTGATTTATTGGTTGTGTATTTTTTGTGGACGATTGTAACTAATTAGCTAAAAAAGTTGTAGACAAGCTATCCCCTTCTCGTATTTATCACTAGTCAATAATAGTTAGACAAACAACATCAAATATCTTCAATAATAATATTATAAAATTAATGCATTGTCATAACTTCGAAGTATTAGAAAATCTTTAAGTTAATAATTTCCCATAAAAGCGTCCAAAAAACCAAATGTATTAAATGATCCCGGTCCATCGAAATGTGTTTTTAGCCTTATTTACTTAGCATCTTAAACTCTATTATATCACGGTTAAAAATATTTTGTGCACCCGATCATATTTGTTCCTGGCTCCGTCCCTGAATAGCAATAGTGATAAAAACATTCTCGTATAGGAATATACTAGCTACAATTTTTTTAAGTCAATTTGCTACAAATTTGTGCTATAAATATGGGTTCGTGATTCTTTTTTGGGTCTCTGTTTTTTTTGTTATGGGTTCCTGATTTTTTGTTTGTGTATTTTTTGTGAACGATTGTAACTAATTGGTTACAAAAATTGTAGTTAAGCTATCCCCATCTCGTATTTATCACTAGTCAATAATAGTTAGACAAACAACATCAAATATCTTCAATAATAATATTATAAAATTAATGCATTGTCATAACTTCGAAGTATTAGAAAATCTTTAAGTTAATAATTTCCCATAAAAGCGTCCAAAAAACCAAATGTATTAAATGACCCCGGTCCATCGAAATGTGTTTTAAGCCTTATTTACTTAGCATCTTAAACTCTATTATATCACGGTTAAAAATATTTTGTACACCCGGTCATATTTGTTCCTGGCTCCGTCCCTGAATAGTAATAATAATAAGAACATTCTCGTATAGGAATATAATATCTACAATTTTTTTAAAGCCAATTTGCTATAAATTTGTGCTATTAATATGGGTTCGTGATTCTTTTTTGGGTCTCTGATTTTTTTGTTGTGAGTCACTGATTTATTGCTTGTGTATTTTTTGTAAACGATTGTAACTAATTAGCTAAAAAAATTGTAGACAAGCTATCCCTTTCTCGTATTTATCACTAGTCAATAATAGTTAGACAAACAACATCAAATATCCTCAATAATAATATTATAAAATTAATGCATTGTCATAACTTCGAAGTATTAGAAAATCTTTAAGTTAATAATTTCCCATAAAAGCGTCCAAAAAACCAAATGTTTAATGCTATGATTATGTGAAATATGTTACCTTTAGTGTATATATAGCAACGCTGATGGTATAAACATCCATATTTCAATCTATTAATTGCTTCTTTTAGCGAAACAAAGTTGCAATGACTAGAAAGAAAGTGAAGCTTGCTTTCATAACAAACGACTCAGCAAGGAAAGCAACGTTCAAGAAAAGGAAGAAGGGCTTGCTGAAGAAGGTGAATGAGTTGAGCACCTTATGTGGCATAGATGCATGTGCTATAATATATAGCCCGTATGAAGCTCAACCTGAGGTGTGGCCCAGCAATATTGGTGTCCAACGCGTGCTCGCTCAGTTCAAGAGGATGCCCGAGATGGAGCAAAGCAAGAAGATGGTGAATCAGGAGAGTTTCATCAGGCAAAGAATCACTAAGGCGAATGAGCAGCTTAAGAAGCAGGTCAATGAAAACCGCGAGAAGGAGATGATTGAGGTCATGTACCAGTGCTTGGCTGGAAAAGGTTCCATTACAAACTTGATCCTTCCAGATTTAAATGATCTGGGTGGGCTGGTTGACCAAACCTTGAAAGACGTCAACAGGAGGATTGAGTCCCTTAAGAAAACGGTCCCTGATAAGGGTAAGGCTGTAGCTGCACCTCCATCACCATCACTACCATCTCGACCACAAGCCATTGTTGGTGCTAACACTTTATCATCTAATAATGACATGATGGCAAGAGGACTAGTGATGCATGGATTGGAGAAAAGACATGTGGTTCATAGTTCGAGTGCTATGGATGGGATGCAGAGAACTCAATGGTTTACAGATTGGATGACCAATCCATCTGACCATAATCTTGGTCTTGGCCCAGGGTACGAGATGACTCCGTTTGTTGATAACGGCAATCAGATTTGGCCACAACCATATTTTCCGTGAAGCAATTTTATCGTTGTTGGACACAAACTGTTATACCTCCTTCTGCACTTTTCCAATTCCTTTTTTTAATATGTTTGTTTTAATTTTTGTTTGTAACTTGTTGATCTTGATCTGGGATTGCGCTTTGTTACATTATTGGCTTGAAAGATTAATCGTTAAAATTTATTAAGTAACATATATGCCTTTCAATATTTGTGCAGATTATATGATTTATTCCCATGTCGTTGGTAACTTTTCTCGGTTGTATGTCAAAAGAAAGAAATCAACTGCGTAATTCTAGAAAATGAGATCAAAATATTGTGAAATCTCTTTAGAAGGAAACGCTAATAATCAGGGATTTAAATTTTTTTCCTCATAAGGTTAGATTTTAATTAGGATATCTTCAGGTTTCATAATTACCACTGATATTTCTATATTAAATAGCCTCTGACGTTACTTACTCCATAATATGTCGATAATGTGTATCTCCTATCCATCAGCATCTGAATATTACAGCTGAAACAATTTTAATTCTCCTATCCATCAGCATCTGAATATTACAGCTGAAACAATTTTAATTCTAAAGGCAAGAGTACAAATATTACTGAAGAAAGAAAAGTTGGGCAATCTAGTGATAAGCTAGAAGCAAAATACAACGGGGCACTGATAACTCAAGAATCATACAAGAATAAAACGGGTCAAGAATCCAGTCTGACTAAACCGACCTAACTTTGTTACAGTGGTTACCTATTCAATCAAACAACACATTTTGAGCCATATTAAACAGTATCTGAGACTATATATGACATATTTAATAAAATTTAATCTCAAACTTTAATATTTTTTTTCTTCCACTAGCCATATTAACCAATAGCTGAGACAATACCGTTAGACTACTTAGCTAGTCCTTTGGTCATATGGGTGTACGTTCACTTGATCTTGCTTTAGATATATCAAATTTATACTCTTTTTGTTAAGTTTATGTTTGTGATTGGGTGTGTGGTTTCAATCTTTTGTTTAAATTATGTTTGAAGAAATAGCTAGTAAATAAAGTAATATTTCGGTTCTTGATTCATCGATCTCTTTGGTTTTGAAGTTTTCCTCATAGTGACGCATTAATCAGCTGCTCAAACAACTAAATATAAGCCAACGGAAGAATGATTAAGAATGAAACAGAAGTTGATTAGTTTAAACTTAAACTTTTTGAACACCCTAAAGACACGCAAACCTGGTCACAGTAATCAAATCTCACTTGTAACCTTTTTAATGCTAGCTCGTTACTTGACATAAGCGTTAATATAATTGTTGTCCAAAAAGAAACAAATAAACCTTTGTAGTGCTAATAATTTGTCAATAAAAATACGTATCTGATTGGTGATTTTTTATAGCATGATTGGCAGGTCACTAAACTTGTGATACCAATATAATGGCATCACAAACCAAACATCCCTGACTTGTTATTTGGTTTTATTCTTCTTCTCAGCTATTCTGCTTTCAAGTACTGCATCCCGGGTACTCCCTGAAACTTCAAGCCAAGAGAGCCACGAGCAATGAATGGCTCATTATGGACACGTGTATAAGGACGCTTATGAAAAGGAACAACGTTCTAAAATTTTCCAAGAGAATGTCAAGTACATAGATTCATTCAACAATGCCATGGACAATGGTTACAAACTAGAAGTCAATGAGTTTGCAGACCTTACAAACGAAGAGTTCAGAACCACAAGGAACAGATACATGGCACATGAATGAATGCTCCCCATCGACCTCTGCTTTCAGGTATGAAAATGTTACAGCAGTTCCATCATCAATGGATTTGAGAACGAAAGGTGCGGTTACTGTGAAATAATCACAAATATAACATAGTAAATTACTAAATAATATAAAGAATAAATTTCATTATATGTCCATTTTCGGCTGTAGCAGCTATGGAAGGTATAACCCAGCTCAAAACAGGTAAATTGATATCTTTATCTGAACAAGAGCTTGTGGACTGTGACACAAGTGGTATAGATCAGGAATGTTAGGGTGGTCTTATGGAAAACGCCTTTGACTTTATTGTAAGCAATAAAGGACTCACTACAGAGAGCAATTCTCCGTACAAAGGAACTGATGGCCGGTGTAACAGTAACGAGGAATCTAACCATGCTGCAACTATTACGGGTCTTGAAGATGTTCCTGCTAATAGTGAAAGTGCACTTTTGAAAGCTGTAGCTAGTCAGCCCGTCCCTGTTGCCATTGATGCAAGTGGGTCTGACTTCCAGTTCTACTCTAGTGGTGTGTTTACAGGAGATTGTGGGACAGAACTTGACCATGGTGTTACTGCCGTTGGTTATGGAACGAGTGATGATGGGACTATGTATTGGCTGGTGAAGAACTCATGGGGAACAAGTTGGGGTCAAGAGGGGTATATAATGATGGAAAGAGATGTTCAGGCTAAAGAAGGCATCTGTGGCATTGCCATGCCGGCTTCGTATCCTACTGCCTAATTCATGGAAGACCTAATGTAATTATCGTACATAATATGAATGTCTTGTTATGTTAATCAGAAAATTTGTGAGCTTGAATTTCTTTTCATATAGCAGCATATTGCTTCTTTAAATGTACAAAACTTCGAAGTTATAAATTGCTAAACCATTTATAGCTAGTCCAAGTCTAGCAGAAGTCAATTGATGATTATGCAACGTCAAGATACACAGTAAATGAATAATTAAATGTGTTAACCCGAGTCCCTTGAATGCTCTTCTAAAAACAAAAGATCTCAAATGGAGATGAAGTAGTACTTTTTTATGATTATCAGTCGGTAGATGCTCATTCTTGAGATTACACGAGCTAATATTCTAAGTAGTCTATGCAGTAATTAAAAAGAATGTATAACGCTTCAGCTTGCTAAAAGGACTATCAACGTAAATACAGGTTCTTGCACGTGAATGACTTAATTTATACCCCGCGCGTTTTTTTATCAACTCTCCATTTCCAGCAAATCAGACTGTGGAATAAAGATATGACAATTCTATGCTCTCCCCCTTTTTCCACGATGTGATAGAAAGAAAAACACTTTTCAAGTCTTTGTTACCATTTCATGACATACACAAACACATGAATTGTCCGTGATTTCATTTTTGGCCTTTCCATTCAAGCGTATGAAACATCCCCTTCATGTCCCAAACTCCAATGATCAACTGCAGCAAGACAGATGTTGTCGAGATCTGTAGCATTTCTTAATTACTTGGGTGAGAATTCGTGTATCTGTTTATATTGATTTTTAGAGCATACATATACAACTCCAAAAGTATCAAACATATTATTTTCTCCTTGTAATACTGCCTACACGGCTACACCTACTTCACAAACGGGTTAAAAACCACCCGAAAGATTTTATTAAAGATACCACAAGTTTGATTCAAATATTATTTTTGAGGTCAGAGTTATGACACTATTATTGTATATTGACTTACATGGCCGTTAATAAAAAAGGTCCCCCGCCTCATAACTTCATGCTTAGCGGAAGTCAACCAACTCATGGTCCTTAATAAATTGCCTGGCCGGCGTGCCAAACCTCAAGACGATTATCTTAAATTGTCTCACGTCAACCCAATCCCTAGTTGAGCGCTTCTTGCGCCTTTGACTTCCATGTGTAAAACATTAGGATTCACCAAAACCCAAAGTTAGTTTTTCTTCTCAAGTTAATAATTACACATGTAACCCTACTTGAATTAGTGTTACTGATTGACTACAAACATGAAAGTTTTACAGATAAATTAGCTAGCAAAAATGTCTGAAACCATGTACCAAGAATCTTGGTTTTAAAATCTGTTTGTGAAGTGAAACAGCCAGGGAACCTGCAATATCTAAAACCGTTTAAAGAGTGAGACTTGCAGATCTAATCGATGGTAGTGGCGGTGCTTCAACAATGGTGTGAAGCTACTGCACCAGTGGTCAAGGTCCTTCAAAGCAGAGTTGGGACGGTGGTGAGCTACAATTTCTGACAGAATGGTTGGAGAGGTAAAAATTAGGAAGCGGAGGTGATAGTGAACTGGTGAGGGAATTCAACTTCACAACTTGGATAATTGTACACGTTTCTGGCTATTACTGGTTCTCCTTATCTTAATATTGAGCTGGGGTCCATAAAATAAATTCTTTATAATAACGCAGCCAAGCAACGAGATATAGATATAGATATAGAAGAAGGAAACCTTAAATGTTTTTAGATGCACACCTAATAGAATGTGGGCATATGCGTTATGGAAATCTAAAAACCGACTAAGAAGATAAATGTATAAGGCTTTATAAATAACAAGTGCTTTTATCTGTCCCACGAAGAATTTTTCTAATCTGACCCACGGATAATTTTTCAGATACATGAAACAACTAAATTCCAAAATGATGGCCAGATTATGTTTTGTGAACTAGTAATCTTCAGCAGTAGACTCCAAAAGTAAGATCCATGTATCTCAAACAAATATTCTTAACAACATCTACACTACGTTATTAGTTCACATTAATTTTATATATCATATATACATAACATGTTTTCTTCCACGCAGGAACTTAAAGAGAGCTATTTTAATTTTAAGTTCAAGGACGAACCCTATTCATTCTATATAAACCCAACCTCTAGCTAAAGATTTCACTCACTCAAATAAATTACCTTGTTGCTTACACCGAGCAGCACTATGTCATCCACAAACCAGACTCTCCTCACTTGTTTCTTTTTACTCTTTTTCTCAGCTACTCTGCTTTCACTTACTGCATCCAGGTTACTCCCTGAAACTTCTAGCCATGAGAGCCATGAGCAGTGGATGGCTCGTTATGGACGCGTATACAAGGATGAATATGAGAAGGAACGACGCTCAAAGATTTTTCAAGAGAACGTCCAGTATATAGACTCATTCAACAATGCCATGAACAAAGGTTACACACTAGCAGTCAATGAATTCGCAGACCTTACAAACGAAGAGTTCAGAACCACAAGGAACCGGTTCTTGGCACATGAATGCTCCCCATCGACCTCTGCTTTCAGGTATGAAAATGTGACAGCAGTTCCATCATCAATAGATTGGAGAAAGAAAGGTGCAGTAACACCTATTAAAGACCAAGGCCAGTGTGGTAAGCATCAATTTTATTGGAAAAAGTTCACAAATCAAAAACATAGTCCTAGTACTAAGATAAGATTACTTTTTTAATGTTACGTAGGGTGCTGCTGGGCCTTTTCGGCTGTGGCAGCCATGGAAGGAATAACCCAACTCAAAACAGGGAAATTAGTCTCTTTATCTGAACAAGAGCTAGTGGACTGTGACACAAGTGGTGTAGATCAGGGATGTGAGGGTGGTCTTATGGACAACGCCTTTGACTTTATCGTAAGCAATAAAGGGCTCACTACAGAGAGCAATTATCCGTACAAAGGAACTGATGACACCTGTAACAGTAACGAGGAATCTAACCATGCTGCAACTATTACGGGTCATGAAGATGTTCCTGCTAATAGTGAAAGTGCACTGTTGAAAGCTGTAGCTAGTCAGCCTGTCTCTGTTGCCATTGATGCAAGTGGATCCGACTTCCAGTTCTACTCTAGTGGTGTGTTTACAGGAGAGTGTGGAACGGAACTTGACCATGGTGTTACTGCAGTTGGTTATGGAACAAGTGATGACGGGACTAAGTATTGGCTAGTGAAGAACTCATGGGGAACAAGTTGGGGTCAAGAGGGGTATATAATGATGGAAAGAGATGTTGATGCCAAAGAAGGCATTTGTGGCATTGCCATGCAGGCTTCCTACCCTACAGCATAATTTTAGGAAGACTACCATTATATGTTCTTCTTAATTCTGGTTAAGTTAATACAAGGAAACTAGTAAACTATGATATGTATTTAAAAAGTAAAAGAAGTGTATAGCTGAAATTATCTTATTATATATGATTATATGGAACCTTTTCTGACCTATAGGTTGTATTTTCATATTGCCACATGCTTCTTTGGGTGTGTCAATTGTCAGAAGTATGCTAGATTCTTTTGTGTATAATTCGGTGAGAATAATACTTACAACTAGATCCAAGTAAATGGCTAACAAGGGTAAAAGTAAAATGAGTAGATGATATGCAATATTAAGAAACACAGCCAATAAGCCTAGATGGCTAGACCCATTTTATTAAAAGAAAAGAAGTAAATTGCAGCTGAAGCGGTGCGGTTTTTTTTAATTACCTGTCATTCTATATATGCTCATTCGTAATGTTGATTAAATGATATGGTTGAAATGAAGAACACCCGAAATTCCTACCTTTAACCTCGAGAAAAATATAAAGTAAAAGAATGCCCATATGGTGTCCCTGCACCCTGCTTTTGAAAAATGCCCCTGGTCAGCTATTCATTATAGTATTATACTTCCATTCCCTGCATCCCCCATGTACTTATTCCCTACTAATCCACAAAAAGTGTAAATTGGCGGGAACGCCTTGATCCATCACCAGACATTGTACGTCCACCCCACAAGGAATAGCTCCGGCAACTCTCCTGGCTAATCTACTATGGTTCAAACCCTTGACCTTATTCCCTACTAATCTACTATGGTCAGTAAGCCTTCAACTGTTGTAATTTTCTTTTTGTAACTTGACACTAACTCAAGTTCTGGCCATGTGGTATTAGAGTGCCTAGTCAGCATGCAGTCGATGCAGCAGTCCAATATGCGTTGGTGGTTTAGTTTACAGAATGCATCACCTAGGTTGTATATCTTCCCTTCCATACCATACGAAAACATCATAATGCATATGAAAACATGAGCAAAACACATAAAATAGGATATTAAGAAACACGCAGACCTAATCGAAATGCGCATGGAATCATGCATGTCCGTAGTTGGAACATCAATAATCCATTAAAAAAAAAAAAAAAAAAAAAAAAAAAAAAAAAAAAAAAAAAAAAACTGTATGTTTTCTATGGACCCTTAAGAAACTTCTCAAATATAGGACAACTAAATTCCAATAGAGTAGCCAAATGTGTTTAGTAAGGTTGATACGTAGCCTTTCGGCTTATACGTTTCAAAAACAAACGAGTAGACAACAATTTGACTCTTCAGCACTAGAGTCCAACAGGAAAATCCAATTAACTTAGACTGATAAACCATCAATCTAAACAACATATGCAGTACGCTATTAGCTCATATTGATTAATATATCACGATCAGAATATCTTTTCTTCCACAAACTTAGAGAGGGATTAATTAACTTTGCATACAGGGAAGAAAATATTTCAATATAAATAAACCCCAGCCTCTGGTTAGACATCATTCCAAATCAATCATTTCCTTTGTTTCCTACACCTAGAAGCACAATGTCACCCACAAACCACACTAAACTAACTTGTTTGGTTTTACTCTTCTTCTCTGCTACCCTGCTTTCCCATGCTACTTCTCGGTTTCTCGCTGGAGCTTCAGGCTACGAAAGCCATGAGCATTGAATGGCTCGTTATGGGCGTGTATACAAGGATGCTAATGAGAAGGAACAACGCTCAAAGATTTTTCAAGAGAATGTCCAATACATAAAGTCATTCAACAATGCCATGAACAAAAGTTACAGACTAGCAGTCAATGAGTTTGCAGACCTTACAAACGAAGAGTTCAGAACCACAAGGAACCGGTTCTTGGCACATGAATGCTCCCCATCGACCTCTGCTTTCAGGTATGAAAATGTTACAGCTGTTCCATCATCAATGGATTGGAGAAAGAAAGGTGCAGTAACACCTATTAAAGACCAAGGCCAATGTGGTAAGCCTCAAGTATTTTGGGAATTTCACAAATCAAACCTAGTCACACACTCAAAAGTATTTAATAGGATAACAATATCTCATGATTATATGTAGGGTGTTGCTGGGCCTTTTCGGCTGTGGCAGCTATGGAGGGAATAACTCAACTTAAAACAGGTAAATTGATATCTTTATCTGAACAAGAGCTAGTGGACTGTGACACAAGTGGTGTAGATCAGGGATGTGAGGGTGGTCTTATGGACAACGCCTTTGACTTTATCGTAAGCAATAAAGGGCTCACTACAGAGAGCAATTATCCGTACAAAGGAACTGATGACACCTGTAACAGTAACGAGGAATCTAACCATGCTGCAACTATTACGGGTCATGAAGATGTTCCTGCTAATAGTGAAAGTGCACTGTTGAAAGCTGTAGCTAGTCAGCCTGTCTCTGTTGCCATTGATGCAAGTGGATCCGACTTCCAGTTCTACTCTAGTGGTGTGTTTACAGGAGAGTGTGGAACGGAACTTGACCATGGTGTTACTGCAGTTGGTTATGGAACAAGTGATGACGGGACTAAGTATTGGCTAGTGAAGAACTCATGGGGAACAAGTTGGGGTCAAGAGGGGTATATAATGATGGAAAGAAACGTTGATGCCAAAGAAGGCATTTGTGGCATTGCCATGCAGGCTTCCTACCCTACAGCATAATTTGAGGAAGAGCAAAACTAATTATTGTACATTATATGTATTTCTGATTATGTTAATACAAGAAACACGTAAAGTGCGATATTTATATTAAATGTAAAATTATTATTTGGCTGAGTTATCATATAATCTATTGGTAAATTTGTGACCAAAGAACTAACTGAGACTGAGAGAATGATAGACCAAAACCGTCCTCTTGTGCTTTTTTACTTCGGCTTTGTATATAAGTTCTGGCTTCATTATTGCCAGCCTTATACCTCCAACAGAGCAGATGGTATCCAAACTTCAAGTTCATGAACAGCCTCACTGAGGTAATCTCTACATTTCAATATCTTGGCAGTACATGGAATGATGGAAACCTGCATAAGAAAGAAATAGAAAATGTGGCATTGAGAATTTGAATGCTAAGGCAACAATGAATAAAATAGAATTCATCTACTTACCCGTAGCATCCTGATTTACCAATCATAAAAGTATATTCTAAAACCAGATAAATAAGCAATGATGTAGTCAGCCAAATTCCTCTCACAGTAATACCTATAAAAACATCCACCGTCCCTCAAAATGTAAAAACCGGTTGACGAATTCATAATTGGATAATTAATATGTGTATCATGCTTAAGAAACAGAACATAAACACAGCTTTAATCTTCTGTGTTCGCGAAAAGTTGGATGGCACATGCGGTCCCACAATTCATAGGGACAAATATATTGATACAATGACCAAAAAATATATCAAACAGACTGTTACGATCCCACATCGGCCAAGTATGGGATTGGTTGGTGGTTCTAGGTGACCCTTCCTCCTTTAAGCTACATTTTTGGAGTGAGTGCCAAACCTAGCTTGTGGCTTGATACAACCTGGTATGGATGGGTTCGTATCACAGACAGCCCGTGTCAAGCTTGCTAGTGCCAGGAACAAGGCGCTGCTACAAACTCTTATCAACTATATCTATGCTGGGTGTATATTTCAGATCCTACAAGTTTTACAATCTCATGCTTATGTATTGTCCCTGACACATTAGCTATCCTTTTAACTTCCTCCCATATTTAACAAACTACCTAATATGGCCAGTGACACTTCAACTTCTGTAACTTTCTTCATAACTGACATTAATTCAAGTTCTGGTCAGTTACCGTGGTTTAGTTCTGCGGTACATCACCTAGGTTGCATATTGTTCCTGCCATACACATTAAAACATGTGCAAAGAACTGCTAAAGTAGGTAAGAAACACTCAAAACTAATTGGATATGTGAACACATGTCTGCCATTTGTACATTTAAAAGCCAGCCAAAAACAGAAATATTGCTATATTCTCCTAAAATTTATTCCTACTTCTAGTCCTAAATAGATGATTATAAGTTTACTACATGTGTCCAAATCAATGAGAAATGTATGGAGAAAAAAGAGTGGATTCCATGGGTCTTAGTCTATCATTAGGAGGGTGATCTAGGAGAAACAGTAAAGAGGATATATCCTCTTCCAAAGAAAAAGGCTACAAATAACCTATTTGTTTTATCCATTAAACTATTTCTCAGATGTAGCAAATAACTAAATTCCAAAGTAATGGCCAAATTATGTTTTGTAATGTTGTTAAATTACCATTCAGCGTAGATGTACTAAAAATAAATTAGTAAACAAAGGACCTTAGATTGATGAACCATCAATCTAAGCAACATATACAGTACGTTATCTGCTCATTTTAAAAAATATACCATACACAGAACATCTTGTCTTCCACGAAGTTAAACAGATTCATTTTAATTGTGCATACCAGGACGAAATCATTTAATTCTATATAAACCCAACCTCTGGTAAAATACTTCACTCCAACTCATTCATTCCCCTTGTTTCTTGCACCAAGCACCACAATGACAACTACAAACCACACCTCACTCGTTTGTTTGGTCTTATTCTTTTTCTCAGCTACATTGCTTTCAAATACTACATCCAGGTTGCTCTCTGAAACTTCAAGCTATGAGAGCCACGAGCAATGGATGGCTCATTACGGGCGTGTCTACAAGGACGCTTCTGAGAAAGAACGACGTTTTAGAATTTACCAAGAGAATGTCCAGTACATACAGTCATTTAACAATGCCATGAACAAAAGTTACAGACTAGCAGTCAATGAGTTTGCAGACCTTACAAACGAAGAGTTCAGAACCACAAGGAACCGGTTCTTGGCACATGAATGCTCCCCATCGACCTCTGCTTTCAGGTATGAAAATGTTACAGCAGTTCCATCATCAGTAGATTGGAGAGCAAAAGGTGCAGTAACGCCTGTTAAAGACCAAGGGCAATGTGGTGAGCATCAAGTATTTTGGGAATTTCTCAAATCAAATAGTCAAAGTATTAACTAAGATAACAATATTTCATGATCATATGTAGGGTGTTGCTGGGCTTTTTCGGCTGTCGCAGCTATGGAAGGAATAACTCAACTCAAAACAGGTAAATTGATTTCTCTGTCTGAACAAGAGCTCGTGGACTGTGACACAAGTGGTGTAGATCAGGGATGTGAGGGTGGTCTTATGGACAACGCCTTTGACTTCATCATAAGCAATAAAGGACTCACTACAGAGAGCAATTATCCGTACAAAGGAGTTGATGGAACCTGCAACAGCAACGAGGAATCTAACCACGCAGCAACCATTACGGGACATGAAGATGTCCCTTCTAATAGTGAAAGTGCACTATTGAAAGCTGTAGCTAGTCAACCCGTATCTGTTGCTATTGATGCTAGTGGTTCCGACTTCCAGTTCTACTCTAGTGGTGTTTTTACTGGAGAATGTGGCACTGAACTTGACCATGGTGTTACTGCCGTTGGTTATGGAACAAGTGATGATGGGACTAAGTATTGGCTAGTGAAGAACTCGTGGGGAACAAGTTGGGGTCAAGAGGGTTATATAATGATGCAAAGAGATGTTGAAGCCAAAGAAGGCATTTGCGGCATTGCCATGCAGGCCTCCTACCCCACTGCCTAATCCGAGGAAGATCAAGAGTAATGATTGTACATTATATGTATATTATGATACGTATCTGAAAAGTAAAATCAATGTATGGCTGCAATTATCATATTATGTTTGGAAAGATTTGTTAACTTGATTGTCTTTTCATATTGCAAAATGCTTTTGAAGGGTTACACACATATGATAGCAGGTTCCTAATACATATAGTTTTATAGAAGACTACATCAATTTAAATACAGAACCAAGCACCCCGCAAAAAAAAATTCAATCAGGTAATGTATGCAAAGCATTCAAAAGAAAGCATCAGTACATGCATATAGGAAAACGTTGGTCATTCACACATCTATTCAGATGATCAGAGAACTTTACTAACCTGAGACTGCAAAGGCACTAATGAAAGTATTCACCCTTGGTCTTGTTACTTGCGCTTGTTTATCT
The DNA here is from genome assembly GCA_030686995.1 of Artemisia argyi. Lineage (NCBI taxonomy): Eukaryota > Viridiplantae > Streptophyta > Magnoliopsida > Asterales > Asteraceae > Artemisia > Artemisia argyi. The sequence goes on along the minus strand of CM060697.1, from coordinate 157,674,654 downwards.
ATTAGCCCGGAAACTGAATTAAGTGCACACAAACTTCAAAATAAGGGCTTAACCACATGAATATGATTACTAGGACAAAAATCAAGCAAAATAATCTCCAAACATAAAAAAAGAAATTTACTGTCATACCTGATCAAACTTAAAGATAAGCCAAGATGTAGTCAACCTTTCTCTCACCAATAATCTCCACAAGAACACTCTCCATCCTTGAAATGATGAAACCGATTGGCATCCCTAACAACAATCTCCCGGTTTTCAAGTCTCGATATCAGCTTAATTGCAGCATGACAGTTTACACATGCACGTAAATTCTTAGTTATCCTAAGGGTTGTTCCAAAAGGAGTACTAATAAGCCCATAAGCAATAGCCAGCCTTTCACTATGATTCCAGAGACTCTCCTCCGTATCTTCATAACTCAAGTCGTGTAAACCAGACTCTGTATCAGCAACAAATCCAGCTTCTTTCAATCTCGTTTCCAGCCTCTTATGTTCCTTATATATTTCATCTGATTTTGGATGTGATGTGTCCCCCATACGAAAGACATGAAGTTTTCCATTTATCTCTATCATACTACACCCCATGTCCTTAGCCAACCCTTTTTCCTTCATCAATACTCGAACGCGTGCTACACCACTCCACATATAAACTGAAGCATATAGATTTGAAAGCTGTACATAATGCCCCGTATTGTAAGGATCTAATGAGAAAAGCTGTTGTGCGGAATATTCTCCTAGTGATACATGGCGATAAATCCTACTCGCACTCAAAAGTGCTCCCCATATCGACACACCAGCTTTGATCGGCATCTTTGTTATAAAATCATAAGCCCGGTCCAAACACCCTGCACGGCCAAGAAGATCTACTACACAAGCATAATGTTGATGGCGTGGTTCAATACCATAATCCCTCATACTGTAAAATATTCTCCAACCCTCTTCTACAAGTCCAGCATGATTGCAAGCTGTAAGAAGCCCAATAAAGGTGACGTCGTTTGGACCCACCCCCGCTTGCTTCATCAAGTTGAAAAGGTCTATGGCTTCATGAGCCCTACCATGTAAACCGTAGCCTACAATCATGGCACTCCAAACAACTATGTCTTTGGTTTTTGTTTGACCAAAAACTTTCCGGGCTAATTCTACGCTTCCACATTTTGCATACATGTCAATAAGTGCCGTCCTGACGAAAATATCAGTTTTATACTCACTACTGTCAATGTATTCACCCATGTTTCTTGCTTCTTCGAGCGATCCGAGCTGGGCACAAGCCAATATTGTAGAGCAGACTGTCACAGAATCTGGTCTTAAGTTTTTCGACAACATTCTTTGGAAAAGAGCAATAGCTTCATTACAACAACCGTTTTTTGCAAATCCCGAAATCATGGCGTTCCACATAATCACATTTGATATCTCCATTTCATCAAATAACGATTTTGCTATCATCACTTCCCCACATTTTGCATACAACGTAGTCAGAGCAATCCTTAAATCGGGCTCAAACTCAAGTCTCATCTTAATCACACAAGAGTGAAACGATCTCCCTTGTCCCAAATCCTCTATATCAGCATAAGCACTAATAACACTAACCAACGTAATCCAATCCGGTTTCAACCCACACTCCCTCATCTTCTTAAAAACCTTCAACGCTTCCACCGGCTCTCCATTCTGAGCACACCCCGAAATTACACTAGTCCACGACACAATAGTAGCCCGATCACCCAACCCCTCAAACACACTTCTAGCACTACCAATCCTCCCACACTTAGCATAAACCGCCACAACCCCATTCTGCACAAACACATCCCCTTCAAACCCACGTCTAAACACCTGCCCATGAACCACCCGACCAACTTTTAACGCACCACTCCCACCACACGCCTTAAGCACATGAGGCAGAGTAAAACAATCCGGGCCCACACCCACATTCTGCATTTGCCTATACATCCCAATAGCCTCACTAAACATATTTCCCTTTGCATAACCCCTAATAATCGCATTCCATAAAAACACATACGGGTGAGGAAATTCATCAAACACCTTACGCGCATAGCGTATCTCACCCAAATTGGACCCAACATGGATAAATTTAGTCACAACAAACCCATTAGATTGATACCCATTAACTATTATTTGGGAATGTATTTGATTTAAGTGTTTTATATTACTCGATTTATCGAGAAGTGCCGTGTACAATGATTCGTGGTCAGTAAATTTTTCGGGGTCTAAAATTTGAATCTTTTTGGATAAAAAAGTTGGAGAAAAAGCTGTTAATGGTTTAAAATTAGCAAGACTTCTAGCCATGTTAGTAAACAAGCATCACCACATTTTTATTTTGTTTGAACTGTATTTAAGGCGGGGAAAATAAACAGTTGTTACTTTTTATATATAGTTTTTCAAAAATAATTTCTAATAATTCATATTTTATCCTTTTTTTCAAAGTCTTAAGCATTTTTTTTTTTCCTCCTTTGTTTTAGATTAACTTCAACAGCGTGTAGCTCAGTTGGTAATGTCTGAGGATCCTTGCGCCTAACAAGCAAAATGTCAAGGGCTTAATCCTAGGTACCCATAGCCACAAATGCTGAGTGACTCGTATGTGTCACCCACATTATGAAAAAACAATCCAATTATGAGCCGGTTCATGTTACTGGTTATTAACCTTTTGCACATAACTTACTCATACAGGTTCGATTATGTACAATAACTTTGATTTGAACATAGATTCTGTCCAATAATTTGATTTAGCTTGTTACATACACTAAAATATCGTCGAACTAGAAATAGTATAATACATTTTTAACTAGAACAAAAGTCTAACAAACTTTGATAAATTACTTATTCATGGTTGTTAATTAGTTAAACAAAATTCTTTACAAGCAATACCCCAAAATGTTCATCAAGTAAAACTTATGACCAACTTTTTATGCCTTTTAGAGACAAAATATACAAAATGTTACATATTAAAAAGTTATTAACCACTTACAATATGATAACTATTTCATTATAAGCTTCAAATAATAAGCATGATCATAACTAATACTAAAACATATATCAAATTCAAGAAACCATGCATTAAATTTCAAGAAACTATACAAACAAGTGATGAACATAAGTCCTTGAATTGAATCTTTACTAACTAGTTCACAATGACACTGCTTTAGAAACCCCATCCATAGGAAAAGCCTGTGCAATCCCATGCACAACAAAGCTCTTACTTACCAGCAAATCAGGCGCAGTAATCGCCACACGATTAATCGACAGCAACTCATCTTCCAAACTCCCAACTACGCTCGAAGTAATCTGCACTTCTTTCCCTGGACACAAACTCTTAATACTTGCGCCTTGAGGCAAACTCGCCAAATGCATACAAGAATGTTTCTTTGGCACAATATGTGACCTCACAAACTTATTCACAACATTTGAAGGCATTTCCATTACTTCAACGACCGGTGGAGCAAATATCGTCATCGTATACAAACCTGGATGATCTTTAACAATTTCATCTAACGCGCTAAATAACCCGAAAGCAAAAGGTGCATAGCCGGACTGTGTTAAGTACTTAACCAACATTTTAAACTCGCCTCGCAGTTTGATCAAATCTAGCCTAGAATTAATAGAACCAACGCTTTCAATAGTACTACTTCCATCACTTATATTCTTATAACAAATGGGTAGCTCATTAATCTCTTGATGAAACTTAAACGAAGCAAACGGGCCATTAACGCCATGTATAGCGACTTTTTCATGCAAGAACATGTCCGGATGAGTAACAAGGACATTATTAACCTCCAAAGACCCCGTTTTCGCGTCTTTTCTAGTAATGGACACCTTCTGTCCTTGAAACATAGTGACAAAACATGTGTTCAAGGGCTTGTTAAGCAAATCTTGGAAAGTAAACTTATTAGGTAAAATATGGTAGGTTATAAGCTGGACAGTCATATAAGGTGGGATAGACAAATTGCTCATGGCGCTATCGGGTATAGCGAAAAGGGTTGATTCGGGTGTCGAGAAAAAGAGGTCGGGTGAGAGGTGGAGGAGAGTGGCTATGAAGGAGTAGCCGTTTGAACGAAGGTAGAGTGAGGCGTTTGATGGGAAGTCATCAAGTGGGGTGGTTGGGGTGGTGGGGGTGTGGTGGTTGTTGTGGTGGTTGTGGTGGTGGTGGTTGTAGGCGTTGATGGTGATGGCGACTATACCGGCCAGGATTACGGTGGCTATGATCAAGAAAATGCTTTTTTTAACCATATTGGAGTAACTGAACGTAACGGTTTTTTGTAAAGTGTGTGCATGGGATGCATGGTGATTGGTTAAATAGATGGTTTTTTTGTTTTTTAGATTGGTCCCTTGGGTTTTTGTTATGTTAATTACAACTTGGTATAAAGTTGGGGGGGTAATTTGATGCTGTTAAGAGGTGGACAAGAGGAAAATAGTGGAATAGTGGGTATTTAGATTCGGGTAATTTTATCATAGAGTTGCAAAAACCGAAGTGGGTGGGTGAAAACAAAAAGGATTAAAAAGAGGGTTAGCAAATTCACTTGTATTGGTGGCGGGACCGGTATTAAGAGCTCTCGGTATGCATACATGAGCACTAAAGCAAAGCGAGAAAACGCTGCGGGATGGCGTCAAACCCACACAGGACCTCGTGTTTTCGGATGTCGCGCCGTCCAGACCTGCCAAATGGTCTCGTATTTCTTTCTCTTTTTGTTTTATTTGTTTTTTAGTGGGTTATGTGTGGGCAATAAGATGATGGCACGAGAATCTAGTGTTATAGAAGGGAGATGTGTTTTTTGTGTTACGGTGAATTCTGATATTATGCGAAAAGGTGCTGATGTGGCAGCACTTTTTCCATAACACCAACGGAACGACATCATGGATGCCCCATGCTCTAAAAATAATGGTGTGAACTTATAGTATAAGGAATAAATAACAAAAATAATATTTTATTCAAAATGATTGAGTTTTAAAACAATAGTTTACTTTCACATAAAATCAGACTAATAAAGCAAGTATTAGAACAACAATCTCTTTTTGATCAAAATGCACGATTATTTGCGAAAAATTAACACTATGAAGCAGATTTCATCGAGGTTCCATAATACCGAAGGACATTCTAGTTCCGCGACTGATTTGTATATGCTTCCTATACTTGGTATTCAGTATATTTTTCATCAGTCAACTATTGAAGTTATAGTTATTTACCCCCAAAATATTTGAAAGGAAGAACATTGAAAGGTACGAATATACGAATTTGCTATAGTTTTGACTTTGTAAGTCATTGAAACGAATTCAGAAAGTGTAAACATCTAACTTCTGTGACAATTACTTTTTGCATCTGAAAGAGTCAAAGGTGTAAAAATACATCGACTTTTGCCAACTCTTTTTTAGCTCAGCTACGCTTTATAGTAGTGTAATTAAATGCTTTATAACTATATTTGGACCCATTTATTGCTGGAAGCTTAGAGAATCATAGAGATATGCCTCACATCAGGAAATTGTAAGGAAAAAGTGATACAAATTTGGCCCAATATTGGACGGACCAAACTTGAAAAAAATAATAATAATAAAAAAAAATTTAAAAAAATAAAAAATATATATATAGTTCCAAACTTGCATGTTGTTAAAAAACCACAGGCTGCTTGACGTACAAACAACCATGGACGGACCGGTATGTTAATGGATGGCGATGAATCGAAGATTGGTAACGTCATCCTCAACACTAATTAAACACACAAGGATGTCAATACGTTAGCTAGCTAAAAGTGAACCAAAATAATTAGTATGTTATAAAGTTAAGGTGGGCATTACTTAAAACAAAAGTGTATAACTGTATATTGACATTTGACAGTTTTTTTGGGATGTTTTACTGAGAATAACTAAGATGCATTTGCTTAGACAAAAGTGATATTACAATTCTTTTGGGATGTTTTTCTTTGTCAATAAGGTTATGTTAAATATGCATTTGATTAGTGATATTGTTTAGAAAATACATCGATTCGTCTATTATAGCATTAATCAACGGCGATTATTGCGTTGGTACTCACAGATTAGGTCTTGGATCATGCACATACATCCTTGGTCACATGCCTCCAATTTTCCAAATGAGCATCCAAATTCCATAGTTGAATAATTACAAGAAAATAATAATATTAAAGTGTTAAAATAAACATAAGTTGACTAGTCACTAGTCAGTGTCGCATTGCATATTATAGTTTTTTTATAATCGATGTTCATGAATCCGGCATCAACTTATGGGCTTATGGCTCCCTTTGAGGGGTTTTTCCTTTAATACATACTACCAACCTTTTGTCCTCATTGCAAATTTAATACATACACTAATCACTGCACATATGTGTTTGAAAACATAGCAGAATAAGTATTGGTGTGAAATTTATTTCAACTTTTAAGTACTTACAAAATTTAGCTGAAATTGTGATTGTTAAACAGATTTTCATATAATTATTTTTTCTCACAAGTAATTTCAATGTTCTAGACTTCTAGACGTACTAGCTAGTGCGGTACCAACATTCACAAATAATCACCAAACTGACCGGAACGAATTAAAAGACTTGCAAATTACTACTAATAGACTAATGAAACAAATACCAGTATACCAATAGCTATAAATAAATTTTGATAACTTATAACATATCAATAAATTTTGTATTCATAGTAACTAATCCACTATTCACACCTAATATTCATCACTAAACTATAGCTAGTAAAAGTGTAAAAGTAATTAAATCAATGTTTATCACCATCTTTTCTACGAGTAACCCTTATATAACAATAAACAGCAGCAAAAGTAGCCGTAACAAGACCTCCAATAATAACTCCACCACCAGCAACACTCGAAGAATGATGATGCTTCTCATGCTCCATCACTTCATGACCACCTTCTAAGCCCTCAGGTGACTCTGCAGGTGCTAACTCATTAAACCCTTCTGACTGATCAACTTCTTGTTTAACTGTTGCATGAAGTGGTCTGCTGATTGTTGGGTGAATTATGAAGGTTAAGGTGAACAAGAAGCAGAAGAACATAAGTTTGAAGTGAGCCATGTAAAGAAAACGAGTGAATATTTGTTCTTGTGTTTTGGTTTTGGAACTTTAATGGTGTGTAACGTTTGTATATATAGAGTGGGAAGTGGGACCCACATAAAGTATATATCTGGTTACCAGTAGTGTTCAAGCTGTGATTCTTTACTCGTTTTTTTTCTTTTTTTACATTGTGAGTGTCTTAAAAATAAAATTTACGCGTTTTTACAATGATATAGTTACGTAATTTTCTAGCTCTTTAAAGATTACAATTGAAATGAATCAATGATTGCACTTATTTTTCATCTCATAACTTTCTCCAACTGTTTTAGCAAACTTTCATTACACGTTTAATTATGAAGTTTGAGACCTTATTTAGGGGGACAAGTTATAATTGATATGTATAGTCGGGGTAGTACCCATGTATGATAAAGAGTTGTTTAAATGAGTTCATTTATGTTAAAGTTTGTGCCATCTTAAGCGTTGTGCAATTAGGTTCAGTGATAATACAAAATTACGTCATTTTATACATTATTACAGATATAATTACGTTATCGCACGTTTTTATAGTAAAAATAATTAGGGTTGTCATTCGTGCTGACCCGATCCGAGTCAATTTGGATCGCGTCAATCGAGTTCAAAATTATATTCTGGTCAATCCGAATTGACCCGAGTTCTAAACAAAATCGGGGTCGGGTATGTATATTTTAGCTTTGACCCGAATTGACCCGAACCCAACCAACCCGAGTCAATTAACACTAAACATATCGAAGTAAAATGGACCTAGACCCGAACCCGAGTTGACCCAAAACGAATTGACCCGAACCCGAATTGATCCGACCCGAGTGACCCGAGTTCTAAAGAAGGTCGAGTTCGGGTTTTTTTTTTTTTTTTTTTTTTTTTTTAGGCTTGACCCGAGTTGACCCTAACCTGACCGGGTCAACACGAATGACACCCCTACAAATAACTACAGTTTATAGCTACCATTTACTGCTAATGTTACTTTCGTCAAACACGTCCCTAATAATTATAATTAGCGTAAATATATATTAAAAGAAAAATTATATACATTATTCTTGTGTTTAGAGTGTTATAAGATATTTTTCTGAAATAATGTCTAGCTTATTTTTATAATAATGTAATAATAAATCGAGTCGAGGGTTAATATTTGATGTTAACATTAGAGTAAAACACAAACTTGATGTAAAAAAGGTCATTTTATGCATCAAACTTTGTTTGGTTTTTAATGTACATTAGACATACCATTGGATATATTTAGTTGAAGCACAAAGAATTGTAAACTAAAATAAATGAATAATTTATCTAATCGAACACAATAGGGTATGTCTGGCGCGATGGGTTGAGGTTACTTGAGCTAGAGCGGGGCAGAGCTTTATATTATAAGACGCAAGCTGAAATTTATATTTTTGTAAAGCTGTTTGTCGGATTAGTTTGAAGTTGAAACTTATTTTAACGTAAAATCACGTAAAAATACATCAAATTAAATTGCCGTATATTCTCAGCTTTTACGTGATAATTCATAAAAAAAAAAAAAAAAAAAAAAAAAAAAAAAAAAAAAAACTCATAAGACATTATTAGTCTCATAAATTTGTGTGACAAATAAAGTTTATTTTATAAACTGATTTATTTTAAAAGTCCGAACGCTATAAGTCCATAAGCCCTTCGCCAAACATGATTTGTACTATGGAAATGATTTGTACACTCCCATTTTTTATTAGGACACTCCAATTTGTGTATCAGACAGTTGTATATTAAACAATATACTTTAAGTACATTAAAGTGTCCCAATAAAAATGGAAAGTGTATATCACTTCCCTTATCTATATTACTTATAAAGGAAAAATGGTCAAAGTGGAAAAGTGAAAAGTCAAGGAATGTGAAATGTTGAAAAATTTTATTAAAAGAAATTATGAAATGTAATTAATACTCTTATTAAAACACCATATTACTTAAAAGTACAATAATTTATACACATTCTACAACCAATTAAAATAATTAATACAAATCACAAACCGGGTTAACCCGGGACGCTTCAAACCCGACGGGTTGAACCGGTTTAATTTGACCTGTTTTCGACCCAACCTAGCAAGCTGACCCGGTTTAAATCGACCGAGTTTTCGACCGGAACGGTTCAACCAGTTGAACCACTCAGGTCGAACCAGGTTTCAAAACATTATGTTTAATTCCCAAATCTTCAAACTTTTATTATTTTTCATTTATAACCAATTAAAACAATTAATACAAATCATAAACCGAGTTGACCCGGGACGCTTCAAACCCGACGGGTTGAACCAGTTTAATTTGACCCATTCTCGACCCAACTTAGCAAGTTGACCCGGTTTAAATCGACCAAATTTTCGACAGGAACGGTTCAACCGGTTGAATCACCCGGGTCGAACCGGGTTTCATAACATTATGTTTAATTCCCAAATCTTCAAACTTTTATTATTTTTCATTTATAACCTATAAATTTTTTTTTATCAATAAACTATCTGTCGCTATAAAATCTCGTTGCTATGCACGGGTACTCGTCTAGTACTAATATATTAAAATTCGTAGTATGTAAAAAAAGGGATCTATTAACCGGACGGGGCCTGGCCCACCCCTGTCCCTCTTGTCCCCTTGATGTTCCCTATTTTTTTCCAGTACAGCACAGCTTTTTGTCAGTTTCTGTTTCGTATTTTTGACAGTTTTAAATGTTTGACATATTAAACTTTATATTTTCTGTTCCGCACTTTCAGGTTTATAGTTTTTTAATATAAACAAAATTATAAAAATAAAAATAAAATAAAATAAAATTAAAAAAAAATAGGGGGGTCCGGCTAACCATTTGGGGACCTTTCGGTTAACCACCCCCGTAAAAAAAAAGACGGTCAAAAAAGGAGGGCCGTGGCCTGTGGGTTCTCCAAATTTCATGGAAATACTGAGATGTGGAAATAATATGGGTGAGGTGTGAAAAAGATCTCCACGTGTCACTTAATAAAGCCATGTACATAAAAAGGTGATGACATAATCTCTCCATTTTCAATTTCTACTTTCTAGAACATTCACTGCTATTATAACTGGATTTTCTTACTTTTCTTTTTTTTCTATTTTTTAATCGAATGACTTCATTTCGAATCAATAACAAATGCTACTGTTATGAGAAATAAAGTATATCAGGTTGACTTGGTAATATTGTTTGGTAGGATATTAATGAAATTGAAAACGCTGGATGCCAGCAAACCACCCCTCTATACTACTTGCCTAATACCACCCACCTTCATCACTAACAGTCCCTCTTTCTAGTTGCACCACCAAAAATTAGTTGTTGACTTTGCCTCAAGAACAAGTTATATTTAATACAAGTATTGCTTTCACCGTCTCAAAATTAGTATCATTCTCGAAATGGTGAGTTATCCACACCTTCTCTTTAATCATTTGATGCATCACCAGCTTTTACGATATGCATTACGAGTTGTATGGTTTGATCAAACCCCCTTATGTAACAACATAAAGAAAGTTTGTATAATATAGCCCTTCTCAAAATTAGTATCATGTAACAAAAAATATAAAGTTTAATAAAAATAATTAATCAATCAAATATCATATACATTCATTAAACACTTTTTGATTTGTTAAAAAAAATAATAATAAAAAAATTAAAAAAAAAATAAAAAAAGTAAAAAAAATTATTTTAAAACATTCTAAAATGAAAAGATGTACAATAATTCTAGAACGAAGAGAGTAATTATTATAATGTACGAGTTTTGGAGTATTTTGGTCAGAACTCTAAATGCCATGATGAAGACTTTTTCAAAATATTTAAATTGGCGAGAGAAATTCCGACCCGGTGCATTTGTTTGAATGGCAAGTTGACGACTGATCTTCTTGATAAACCTAACTTAGTGACATTTTGTCACCCGTTAGAAATAAATTCATGACCTATTTCAGTAAGTCTCTATTTAGATATCATGGCGTTTGAATTTATGACCTATATTAGTAAGTCTCTAAGGCTGTTTCAGTTCTCAGATGAATCGTGGCGTTTGAATGGTAATGCTTTTTGTTGCAGTTAGTTCAGGCTGCTAATTTCAGTCTTCTCATTTTGGGTGTTTGGTTCAGTTTGTCTAATGTTTTTGCATGGGCGGCCCTTATTCTTTTCGCTTTTAGGTTTCTGGCTTTGCTTCCTATTTAACATAGGTCATGCGTTAGATAGCTTTGCTTTTGTTTCCCTATATTGGAATGTAATTGTGTGCACTCATGCAATTGATTCCTAGTGTCTGGTCTTGTGTTTGTGTTTTCTCTTCATGGGGTATGCCCGATGGGGTGGTCTTCTTGTTTTTGTTGGTTATAAATGATGCCTTTCAATATAATAATAATAATAATAATAATAATAATAATAATAATAATAATAATAATAAATAAATAAATAAATAACCTCTATTTAACCTATTTACTAAATGTTTGTAATTAACGAGTGATATCAATGGGACAGCACCACCACAGAGCCATGTTGAGGCAATAATATCAAAATAACCAAACATTATTTTGAGACGTAGGTTTTACTTGGACACATGATATACGTGGTGCTATACTTATTTATCACTCTTCTCATTTTAAGATTCTTTCAATTTGATCTTAACTCACTTAAACAAATATGAGATGATAATAGTACATAGACTTTTGTTCTGGTGAAAACTTTGAGAAATCAGGAAAAACGTAATGTTAAACCTCAATTCATGTTTTTTTACTTTTTTTTTTTTAACATAAAAATGTTACTTTAGTTGATTATAAGAAAGTTTGTGATTCAAAGTTTTGAAAATGTAACAATTGATTCATATTATTTGCATAATATGATATAAATGTTTAAATTTTGAATGAATTTAAAAGTTTGAAACACCCTTTGACTTTAGAATAATTAAAAAAAAGTATGCCCGTTAAGTTTAACTAGAAATAGGACTTGTCACGCAAATAGTTAACAAGAAAGGACTAATTGTGCAAAATAGTTAACGGCATGAACTAACAGTATAAATTATATTTTAGGGAAAAACATTACAGAAGTACCCTTGTATCCTTATAACCTCATAAGATCAAAATATGGCCTTATAACCACACATGTTCTTGTGTGTGTTTTTAGAGGGAATAATCTTAGAAAACCTTAACATAAAGAAAGGCTTCCATAGTGATTTCAATATGCTTTTTAGTGTTCTTATGCTATTTTCATGATGTAATAAGCTTCCTTAACATGTTTCCCATCAAAGGTATGAATTAAATTCAATTTTTGATTTCATAATCATGTTAGAAATTGAAGTTTCAGTGTTAAAGCATGTTAAAGGTGATTTTAGTTATGTTTATGAGATTATACTCATGTTTTATACATGTTTAGTGATCATAGACCATGTTAGCTTGTTTTTATTAATTATAGAATGATCATGTACATAATTTATTAAGTTACGTTTAAAGATTATGAATTAGCTCTTGTTAATGAAGATGATGGCGTTTAGTTTATACACATAAAGTAAATATTTTAGCACAAGGCCAAAATAGTGCCTAAATTAGTGAAATTGCTTATAACCCTATTGGAAAATGATCTTAAGATGTTTAATAAGCTGAGATATAAGTATGCAAATGGTTAGAATAGTTTATGTTGGGTATTGGGTCGTTTTGGACATATTTAAAAGCAGGATAGCATGTTGTGCAGTGTTGGAAGGATCAAAGAGAATTAACCGTTTGTTGGATTAAGTTAAGGTCAAAACCCAAATTGTTGTCCTTTAAGTCTACTTCATTTGTTATGTTGGGAGTTTTGGTTAATTTCATAGTTTTGGTTAATTTCAAAAAGCCAAAAGTATCTACTTTCACGTAAAATTAGCCTCATGAGCTGATTCATTAGTTGAGTCAATCAAAAAGATTAAAGTACATGCTGCTAACGATTGACAGCAAATGTTTTGTTAAGTTTTAATGATAACGACATGATATGATATTTTTACAAGTTCCGAGTGGTTATATGCAATTGATAGCTTATGTGGTTATTATTCATGTTATGCAAGTGTAAAACCAAGTGGCAAGCCTTGGTTAGCTTAACTCGAGTTCATGAGTTTATGCATTATAGTTAGTTTATATGTGTTTAGATGCACTTATACTTGCATAATCATGTCATATTCATGTTAGTTGGTATGTGTTAACATTATACGTGTACATCTATCATGATATAGGTGCTCGAGGCATTTTCATAATCATCCTTCTTGCATTATACGGCCCAGGTGAGTAATAAATTTTAGCTTCATGTTGCAAGATTTGACATGATGTTAGAACGTCCGTATAGTTTGGATATAGCTGAAAACCAATGATGTTTATGGTGCTCACAAGAAGCATCTTTTTCAAGTTAATGGAGCCCAAGAAACGCACCCAAAGTTTTCTAGCGTGCCTAAGAAGTGCACAATATAGAACTCTCGTAGAAGTATCCTTTGTGGATGACCCGTGCTTATTATAGTGTTTACATTGATGCGGATGATTTATGTTTAGAACTAACATGTCAAGTATATATGATCAAGTATCCTTTGTGGATGACCCGAGTATAGACTGAAGGGAAAGTATATCTGAGCACGTGCTTCTGACTAGATGAAATTTACTTGATATATATAGCATGACGACTGAGCATCATCTTGTCAGAAGCACGTGCTCACATGTCATGTCGAGATTATGAAATCTCGAATCAGAGGTGTATGCCATGTACAATTAACAAGACAATTAAAATTTGAACCACTTATAGTATATTATATATTAATATGTTCATATTCAGAATTGCAAGTATTATTTCAGATTAGTTTCGTTCACTCACTAAGTTACAAGGACTTACCGTTCTCAGTTTCATGTTTTACAGTTTTATAAGACGAGGCCAAGCTATACGTTAAGTAGGACTTACCGTTCTCAGTTTCGTTCACTCACTAAGTTAACTTAAAATGGTGTAGCTAGCAGATTAGATAACGAGCTTCTCATTCCCATCATTTGTTATCGGTTTAGAATGCCTTAAAGCAAGAGTCTTTATTTAACAAGTTTGTATAGACAATGATACGTATTTTTATAGTTATTAACTATGTATTATACAAGTTTAGTCTTTTAAAGGGGTGTGATACGCTTGGGCTCGAGCCCATGGCTCATTTAGCTATTAGGGTTTTACTTTGTCTTATAAATACTCTTTCTAATATTTTAATTTATCAATCAATCAAGTTTATCAAGTAATTCTCTAGTCTTTCTCTCTATATTTTCTTACGGAGCTCGCACACGCTAAAAGTGGTGCCTTATCCCGATACAACCCCTAACAGGGTCGTATCAATTTGTGCTTTCATTGAGAGCTTTCGTTGAGAGAGTTTTTGATTAGGGTATTAAAAAAATAATAAATAAAAAAAAAATGTTCATCAACTACTATTCACAGGACTGTTCACGCACTGTTCACGAAAGTACTGTTCATCAGAAAAAAAAATTGGTTTTTTAAGTTATTGTTCATGGCATCAGGCGGCAGCGATCAGGACGCGGAATACGCACTCTCTAAGCTCTTGCAAATGGGTACGGTGGCTGATTATGATACTGAGTTTGTGGTACTTGCAAATCGAGTTACAGGGATATCTGAATCTTTACTTACATCGTTTTATATCTCCGGACTTAAACTGAAGTTACAAATAGAACTGTTGAGGGAAAGGCCTACAACTTTAGGAGAAGCCTTTTCCTTAGCCCATATAGTCGAGGCTCGTTTTGAGGCAATTGAAGAGAAAGAGAAAGAGCATATAATTGAAAAGAAATCAGATATCATTCCATCATTACCTGCTTCACCTGAGATTAAAAGGTCTTTAGATGCTGATGAATATATTGGTGTTGATGTGGTTAATAACGCGATAGATGGTGTTTTCGATATTGGTGAGATTAATGAAGTTCATAGCAAGTTTGAAGAATTTTCAGAAAATAAGAAAAGTATGGAAGAGATTATTGTGGGTGGTCGTGAATTTGATGGTCGTTTGGATGAAATAAATTTGGTTTTAATCAAGGAGTTTGTGATTAAGATGTTGGAGGGTAAAGATGTTTCCGACGAGAGTTTGGTTGTTTGTTTGAAGTGGGTATATCGCGAGAAGAGTCGTGGGTCAGCAAAAGATGGAAGAAGGGTGTTGTGTTATGTCCAGTAGAAGAAGAAAACGATGGAGGTTGCAATTCAAAGAAGATTATGGAATCCCGGAATTAAGAAAACTTTTGAAGACAACACCTTAAGGGCAAAGTGATTTTGAAGGATTGAGTAATGATACGCTTGGGCTCGAGCCCAAGGCTCATTTAGCTATTAAGGTTTTACTTTGTCTTATAAATACTCTTTCTAATATTTTAGTTTATCAATCAATCAAGTTTGTCAAGTAATTCTCTAGTCTCTCTCTATATTTTCTTACGAAGCTCGCACACGCTAAAAGTTGTGCCTTATCCCGATACAACCCCTAACAGGGTCGTATCAAGGCGTTGGGAATAAACCCAGCTTTATGTAATGAGCATGCTTTCGCGTGTTTTATGAAAGTGTTCAGTTTTCAAATATTTGTATAAGTCTTCACGATAAGTTTGGTTGAGTTCAGAGTTACGAAAAATAGGTCAAAACAAGAAATGCAGAATTTAGTGCGTGTCTGTCCTACAGCCGATACGGCGTATTCTCATAAAGAGATACAACTATCAGTGATACGTCGTATCCCCAGATAGGGATAAGGCATATCGATTAGTTGTAAAAAATACATATAAGAAAATAAATAAAACAAATAATTTAGTCTAGTGTCAGGCGTTTCAAAATTCGAGTTAATCTACACTAAAATCATTATTGTGAATCTCATGTTTGTATTGAATCAACAAAAGATATATTTTTATGTAAAAAAACCAGTGTTGTGAAAAAAGTTCTACATAGTTGATTAAATGACGTTTAGGCTCTAATCGACCATCAACATTTTTTATTTGTGCAAATCGGTCAATGGTGGTCAAACTTATTGGAAACCTACAAACTTGCCGGAAATACCATAAACACGTTGGAGACTTGTTTTAATAACTTTTAGTCGCCGTATATATCTATTACAAGTTGTTGAAAATCTTGCCATAAATACCTAATACTCATTAGACATATCCAAAACTCGGCGGAAATTCCAAAAACTTTCCGGAAATGTCAATCCGATTAATTATTGATTAATCCCACGCGCTTAATTGATTACAAGCTACAAGAAAATCAACCTACCAACTACAAATTCATGATTTTTGAAACATTGATAAAAACTTTAAATCAAAACACAACAACACGACTAAATGTTTATTTCAAAATTTCTTACTTTAAGTTATTTTATTTGATCCTGATTCAATATACTTATAGTCAAATGGGCCAAATATAATAAAGATCGCTAAGCCGTCCCAAATGGCTCTTGTTTTGACTTCTTTGTGTGTTGGAAAAAACAAGCATGTGGTTGCTCCCACTACGATCACCGCCATGCCGTCAGAATGTCTATTCAATGATTTTTCACCCATAAAAAAGTCTCAATTTATATTTATCTTTCTGAAAGAATGTTAAATAGCTTAAATAGACAATCTTGTGCAAAACAAGGCTTGTTCTGAAATCGTTTTACATTCGTAACAGTGTGAAGTCACACAAATCCCAACTGGTTCCATGTGCAACAAGAAACAAATTGCACCATCGAGACTGACATGTATTATAGTATAAAGGAACTCAAGAGTTTAAAAGAACATGTGAAGTACGTAACACTTTCTGATATAAGAAATGTTAAAGAAAAGGGAAAATCTTGTGGCTAATTAATAGACATACAAGTAAATTGGTACAAAAACTTTATTCGATGAATATGATTAAAGAGAATAAGTGTATACATTTACAATAGATGAGTGATGTAAACATATTTGTAGGCTTTTATCATTACTCGTATATTAAAATACATTCCTATGCAAAACACACAAAAATAAAGTCAGATGGACACAAAGAATATATGCAATACCTAAAGTGGATATATGTGCTAACCAAAACACCCCTACTACATAGTCAAGATTCAACAACAAATTTTTGCAAAGTGTTCACAGAATAACAAGTCCTCACAAGATGAAAGTTCTTCTCAACAATAGTTTAGTGCGTTGTGATAATATGTAGTTGAGTTAGTTAACAAATATTTAAGCTAGTAAGTATTTTACTTAGGGAGTGCTTTCTAAATTAAGTGGTTCTATACAAGCTTTAATTTAACAATTGACTTTTTAGTTTGACTTGTATATGAAGAAACCATGTAACCTGTTTTCATTTAGTAGAATGAATCAATGAAACCAATTTCACTATTTCTCTGTAAATAAACTTTATAGTGATCGAAAGAGTAATGATAGAGAGACCTAATAGACATGCCTAAATTCATATCTAATCCATTAACAAGATGACACATCACTCATGCATTTTCTATTTCTAAATCTTTACTTTTAATTTTGACATTTTTGATCATCTTGTTCTTAGGCATATTATTAGACATGCACTTTAGGCATGACTACCATTTTCATACGTATAAGTTATAAATGTAAACCCAAACACATTGAATTGAATCTCAAATTCTTAAGTGCTTAAGTTTGAAAATTCAGGACCAATACCAATGACCAATCTCTAACATATTGGGCCAAGGATACGTTCCATAGCTAGTCTAACTGGCCCAAGTCCAATGCTGATTAGAGTTGATAGAACCATTAACTAAAAGTTGACAGCTTACAGCGACGTCAGATTGAGCTTGACGTATGAGCGATATGATTATGAGTATCGCGGTTATGACATCTACTTGATACGCAATTAATAACTTATGGAAAGTTGCAACAAGATCTCAGTAAAATGAGGAATGCTCCCACCACCATGTTGTGAATTGTCACAACAAATAAATTAGCATGTTTAGCCTTAAAGGTTGCCCGTTAATGCAATTTACAAATTTTTATTTACTCCTCACAAAATAAGTCAAACGGGTTGTTTCTTAAATTAAGTGATGTGCAGAAATAATTTTGTTAGCTTCTTAATCAAAAGGGAGAGGTCATTATGGATCTTCTCATTAAGATGAAACAAGAGTTTAAGCTCACTCAATAAGTGGAAAAGAAACACCCTAAAAGTTGCTTTCTGATATAAGATAAATTCTCGAACGATCAGAATGTCAATGCCCAATGAGCTTTATACGATAACGCGGTTGTGTTAGGTAACAAACTTTTAGCTTTTCTATTTCATGTGAAAAGTCAATAATGAAACACAACGTAACGAAATGTCTATCTTATATCATCTCCGTTTTATATTTTATAGTTACAACTATTCCTCGTTACTAGACGTTTTTGCAAGATAAAAAGTTACAGATATAGCTCGGTTATGTTAGTTTTTGTTAAACGTGTTAGAGTGTTTAATTGTGTTAAATAAATAATAATGCGTGGTAACAGTATAAATAATAATAATACAATGAACCTGAATAATAATCAATCACTAACAATAATAACCCACTAACAAAATGTACACCATATCCAACCGGCTTAGCACATAAAGCTCAAAAAGAAGTAGTGAAATAAAGTAAGTATTGGCAATCATGCATTAAAAGAAGAACAAGGTAAAAGGGTAAAAACCTTCCCTTTCATTTACCTTCAACGCACGTTTGGTAGAGATAATTTCAGAGAATAGAAATGAAGCCGAGAATATAAATTCAGATAATAGAAATCAGTAGAGAATTTTGTTGAATTCTAATGTTTGATAACAACAGAGACTTGACCCGAGAAATGAAGAAAAAAAAATGTTGATTAAAAAAAAGTTATTTTCTAAATAACAATTCTAAAAAATATATTAATTTTTTTTTATAAATTATATTTTTTTAAAACTTATTTTTTTTAAAATTTATTTAAAAAATAATTTATTTCTTTTAAATTTATTATTTATAAAAATTATTTAAAAAAATTTATTTTTTCTAAATAACAATTCTAAAAGAAATATATTAAAAAAATATTTTTTTAATTTATTTCTTTTAATTGATTTTAAAAAACTTATTTTCTAAAAATTTATTTAAAAAAAATTAATTTACTTTTTATAAAAATTATTTTTTCTAAATAACAATCCTAAAAGAAATATATTTAAAATATATATATATATATATATATATATATATATATATATATATATATATATATATATATATATATATATATATATATATATTTTAAATTATTTTTTATAAAAAAATATTTTTAAAAGAAAAATATTTAAAAAAAAAACTATTTATTTTGAAAAAAAAAATCCTCAATTCTCCAAATTTTCCACCAAAATTATGAAAATGGGAGTAACCAAATTACACTACACAATTCTCTCAAACTCTCATTCTTCACTTATTTTAACTCTCTACCAAACAAGAGAGTTTGATCAAATTTCATTTCTCTCATTTCTTTTTCTCTCTACCAAACGCACCCTCAAAGTAATTACTACGCCCTTCGTTTCAAAATAATAGCATCCGTTTGACTTTTAAAGTCTTTTTTATTTGACTGCAACCTTAACTATTTTTGTTTGTGTTATATAATATTTGATGCAAAATCTATGAATAAATTAAGTTTTAAGTTTATTTTCATTGGTATTTCATCAAGTTCAAATAAAACAAATAAAAATATTTAAATTTAAAGTTTAATAACAAAGACTTTAAAAGTCATATAAAGACTATTATTTTAAGACATAGAGAGTAACAGTCATCAATTCATTCATTATGGTCCTCCATGATATTAGTAACAGTTAAGGACCCCCTTTGAGGTTCACGTGATTTACTGCTTTTATACTGTAAAAATTTACGTTGCTTATTGATGATCTGAGAAGTATATTTATCCTAGATTTTAAAGCTCATTGCCTCAGTGGATTAAACGTGTCTTTGCTGAGCCTTCTTTAATTGTAGCCATTAAGATGGTACTACGTAGTACTACGTAAATAAAATGAACAAATAAGAACAGTCTGTTCGTTAAAAATTTCACAAAATAAAAGAACATCAATGCAAACAGACAAAAAAACAAAATTTCTTTTGTGCTACACAAATGAATGAGAAAAAAGTTGCAACTGTGACTTTCAAGACACTATTAATATGAATGTTATTATTAACAAAGTTTTATTTTAACAAAAACTTATTGTGTGAGAAGCTCACCAATTCTTATTCTAGTGATATTTGGGCCCATTGCGACAAGAAAAATATACTTTTGTACATAAACGGTAGTCTTTTTTTCAACACGCCATCTTTTATATCCGACAAATGGAATTGTATCACCAAGTAAAATTGCATTTCAAGTATAAATTCTTACCTTCAATTGGAAACTCTTCATTTTAGTTTTGGTATCTAGTGTGGTTCACTTCTTCTTCGAGTCAGAAATACGCAACGCGAGTCAATTTTAGCTTTTCATAGCTCGTGACATTGCTTGTAGAGACAATATTGCATTATTAGTATGTGCCATTATTTGAAAAGATGCATCTTAATTATTTTTGTACATGCTCTCATAATTGGTCATCGGTGTGTTTGGTTTGAGGATTTAAATATTACTTGGCATATCCCTTTCAAGTTTATACGATTTTGACAATTTATATATTTTATATTGCATAAAACTGTACACAATAATAACATATGATCAAAAGAGCCAAATTAGAAAAACCTTTCTTAGTGGACCCAAAAAAATTTGTTGAAAAAATGGACTGCTTTTTCTTAACGTGGACCCAACGTAATGAATCTCGTGATCGAATATTTACTGCCATGTCACCACTTAACTTATATTTTAACACACACAATTAACACATGTTTTAACTAATAACTAAATCAAACAATTTTACACTCGTGCAAGTCCAAATCACGATTAAAAAGTAACCATAAATTTCATAACATTAATTAAAACCAGAAATATCATACATAACATTTAACAAAATATGTAACATGAGGCACATGTTTTTTTTCCACCAATTTTTTACACAACCATTTCGACCCATTACCCAACAGGTTACGTCTAATGTCGGTGGTGCTGACACTCCACCGGCACAGACGGGAACCTAGCGGTATCACTACAATAATCATAAATCATATGGTTGGACCGCACCCAAATCAACTGATGATTTTGATGCACATTTAGTTCGGACAATACGGGTTGGTCCCACCAACCACCACTATTAGCACATCTTTTCGCGTTATCAGCATCCGCAGTAGTCACGGCACATTCACAACCATCGATCTCAAATGCGCGATAAGTCGCGACAAATGGGGCATGGGTCCAGTCAGTCTTGACTCGACCCCCTTGTGTTGCCCAATCATCAGCATTCCATATTGAACTATATACACCCATGGCTTGGTCCTTGGGATATGGTATACCCTTGTGTTCCAAATTAGTGTGCACTCTAATTGGTGTCTCATCAACCAAAAATCTGTATTTACAATTAAAAACCATAAGTTACATACAATAATTCCTCTCTATTTTAACTTTTTATCTTTTTACAATTTTCTTACTAAATTATTTACTTTACATGTCCTAAACTAAAATAAAACTAGTACCAATAAAGGTATGGGTTGATTGGTGTGACACTCGATGTACAATAAGTAAGGTATTTACTTTTTCTGCTTTCCTTTTCAGACCCATCATTGCATATTTTTTTAAAAAGTTAATGAAATGAGCTGTAAAATAGTTAAATAAACACACACATGGAGTGTTTATTTTTTGAGGAATTTTTTTATCTGGACTCTTTATACTAGTGTTTTACGAAAATGAACCGCGCATATATGATTTACGAAAGTGGTCTTTGGCGCGTTAAACAAGTGCGCTTCCATGGGATGAAAGACACGTAATTCATCAACACATTTGGTGTGGACATGTGTTCAAAATGCGCCTGTGCACACATGATAAATATTTCAAACGCGCTGTATTTAAATGTAAAAAGACAGAAAAACCCAAACATAGGCGCACAACATTGCACTCAAGCGCGCATGAAAAAAGAAAACGAGACGCGCGGGTGTTAAAAATCAAAGAAAACACAAACACGACAAAATGTAGGCGCACATGAAAACAATTAAGGGGCGCGCGTTTGGTTTATTTTTGTGTGCGCCTGAATTAATAAAAACAAAATAAATTACAAAACAAATACAAAACTACAAGAATCCAAATGTGTAGCGCACAAGCGCGTTTCGTTCATTTTTGGTGTGCGCATCGTAAAGTAATATGTTGGTGAATGTGATGTGTAAGAAGAGCTAAGAATGAATGGATGGTAAAGAAACCATTATCTGTTCTATCTTTTCATATGAGCTATGAACATGAAGAAAGCAAAGTAGGAGTGAACAAGAAGAGAGCAAAGAGAGACAATATTAATGAAGGAGAAAGAACCTACTAGACATGGTTTTTTGAGGTTGTTTGTTTAAGGAAGAAGAAGTCAGGGTGTGTGTGTGTTTTTTTGAGTATGTGAGAGAGAAAGAGAGATGGAGGGAAATGGAAAATGACAAAAGAAAGTTATATCTGCTGTTTGCAGTCTTGTCCCGCTCCCCATGGTTCATTTTTGTAAAAGTAGTGTAATAAGTTTGTTTTGGTAAATTGGCTATAGAATGAGTTCATTTTGGTAATTGTTTCTTATTTTTTTCTAGTGAAGGAACTTACACAACTTGACGTTTGTTCCATAAGAGAGAGTAAGTATGGAAGTCTTTTGTAGGATCAAACCATAAGTTCATACGTTGTTCCCTGTTACCAACACCGTTAACATAGACATTTGTTTGTACGATGTAAGGTTCTCCTGTCGTGTTTCCTAGAAACTCGAAATCAAACTCGTGGTGTTTCGGACCGTCTGATGACATCTGTAATCATATCACGTACAAAATCATTTAACAAAATGTAGCAACAAAAGAATGTTACATAGGAACATATAATATGTAGACTTACGTAGAATGCAGTTACTGTTCCAGCTGAATCACCTTGAACTAGCTTAATCTGAATGTTTACTTTCCCAAACATGTATTTTGACTTGGACGAAAATCCAGCACCTGATGCATAACATGATCGAACGTATATTAATAAAACTTATGATAAGATAAGATAACATTTTTATCTTAATATACATTCGAAAATGTTATTACCTGAGTAGTTATCAAGTTTCATGTTAACAGCATCACCATCAAATGTGAAATGATCAGGGGCCCAATAAGGCTGAAACAGCTGATCAAATTTAGGACTTGCATTAACATTGTTAACACAAAATGAAACACAAAGAGCAAAAGCAAAGAAAACCATAGAATAAGAATAAGAAGACATGTTTTTTTTATTTTTAAGGTGAGATAGATGAGAAGTGAATGAGGACTAGGATTGTAGGGTTTGGTTTATATAGGAGGGTTGTGTTAGAGGAACCCCCTCTACGCATGGGTCCCGCCTATTTTTCATGGAATGTACAATCCGACAAAGCAGACAGTACAAGCGGCGGCAGCGGTACTTTCAACCAAACCCCCTCTATAGGGAGGGTCAATTTAACCCATGCCATATAGGAGCATGTTGTGTGTGAGGATGACCATGTCAGATGCCACGTAGGACAAGTGGGGTCCACTATTTCAAATTATAAGTAAAAAAATTAGCCGTTTGAGGAGTAGTGTGTTTGAGAAGGTGAAAAATGTGAAAGATGGTATGAGTAGTCATTGTCGGAATAGATTACTGCAAATGGGAACCAATGATAGAGTGACACGTGGCGGGTAACAGCTGGCCATGGTGTACAGTCTAGCTGTCATTTATGGAGTGGTTACGAAGGACATGCTTCTTTTACATTCACTCTTGCCTTTATTGGTATTTGCTCTCACGCGCTTTGTGGTAAAATTGGTGTGATGCGTACTTGGTAAACTTCTTGATTTCTATTAAAAATCATAGAAATTTTTTTATGAATAGCAGAGTATGTTATTTTTGTGCTAATCTTGTGAATTACGGAGTATAAAATGGTGCCAGACTCTAATTGATCAGTAGTCATGATGTTCATTTTTTAAAGAGTAAAATACATCATTCGTCTTTAAATTTGTCAAAAAATATAATGTTGGGTCTAGCTCTGATTTTTTTACCACCGTGAGTTTCTATTCTATGTTTTGTGATCAAACTAAGTCTATTTTCCGTTATTTTCCCCCAATTGACAGTTATTTTTGGGTCAACTCACGTTTTACTTTTTCACATTAGGGCATATAGACAATTCTACTTTTGTTAATTATTTTGGTGGTACAACCTTACTAACGAACCGTGTATTTATTCTGAATGTTAACATTATCTCCTCACTTACCTACACTACCATCACTACCACCATCGACACCACCATCATCTCAGTCACCTTCACTGCCATCATCATCTTGTCTCCTCCACTGTCACCACAATTTATCACCAAACACAACACTCGTTCTCAAATCTCATTCATCCACGCCAAACACAAATATTCCTTTAACACTATAAACACTGTAAAAAGAACATACCCACATAAACTAATTAAACCGTAATCAAAAAGAGTTTTTGTATTTTAACAACGTGAAATCATAAACTAATTAAACCGTAATCAAAACTAACAATCAAAACCAAGATCTGGTTGCTCTTCAACCACAAAACCAAACGACCTTTAAAGATCAGGTGTGCTTTAAGTCTAAATTCGTTTTTCCGATGAGCTCATTCTTCTGGTGTTGTCCATGTCCGACGAGCGGCGAGCCATTGGTGGCATTTCAGATTCATCCTAATTTAATCCCCAATCAAACACAAAATACTCTATCACTTTTGTGAGTTAAAACTCCTTTACATCGAAACATTCAAACACTGCACCACATAAGATATTCTTTTTTCCGTCAATTTCAAACCATAACCCACAAATTAGTTTCGAATCTTGTTATGGTTCTTGAATCTTAAGATGCCACCACCACAAAAGCCATTACCCATACGTTACAAAGCCGCCAGACAAATCTGGGGTTGCGTTTGTGTGCAAATCCATCGGATGAGGAGGTGAAGGAGGGGTTAAAACACTGATGGACTAAGTTGAGATGATGAAGATGTTGAGTTATTATTAGTACTTTTTTGGGTGATTGTTCAAGAGAGACAATAAGAGGTTACAAGATGTGAAAACAACCATTGACACTAGTCCTAAGATGTTCAGTTAATATCCAGTCATAACCAGGGGTTAAAATACTAGATGGAATAAGCTGGGAGACAACCAAATGCACGTTAAATGATATTCAAGGTACTGTTCAAGAGAGACAATCAATGGAATCTAATGTTGTAATCATGACAGGAGCCGCGAAAGGGATACGAAGATGAATCGCATTAGCTTTAGGCGATCGTGGTTGTAAGGTGAATAACTTGGTGAACTGTTTTCATTCATAAATTTACTTTACTGCTTTTTTGGCAGGTAAAATGCAATAAAAGATGTGATCAGCCTATGTCCACATTTAGAATTTTCATATTGTTCATTACAAAGTGTTTGCAATCGCATATGAAACCTTTGATAGAATATTGATAACATGTAAATCTTAGCTGCTATTCTATTAAAAAGAATTTTAGCGACCTATGCAATATCACAAGTTCTAGTCAACTATTCAACATCATCAGAAAAACCTAAAGAGGTGAATATTCTTTGGCCTCTACTTAGCTTTTACTTAATTTGCATGATATTCCTCTTTTGGAAATGTGTTTTTGTAACATTGAACTACTTTATAGATCAAGGTGAGGGGTGGTCAGGCTATTGCGTTTAATAGGCACTCCATTCTGTTTCCATTAATCTTCTACACAAATGAAAAGGAACGGAGATAACATGCTCTACATTTTGTTTTTGTTTTTTTAATCTGATTCTTGGTTCTAAAATCGTGTTTATTCAACTTTCATGATGCCATTGAGAAGCTGTTGATCTAAGGAGCCATGATTCGGCGTGACGAGCCGTTAAGGCTTTGACTAAGATGATTGCGCTACTTCATAAAAAAACAATGTTGTCTTTGTTGTTCAACTTTTGAAAATTTTCCGTTTCCGTTTCCGTTTCTTTTTTTTTTTTTTTTTTTTTTTAAGTCAACAACTATGTTGATTCTAAATTTTATGCATTGACATTTTGGATAATATATGAGCTATGCATTATTGAACCTTAATCAAACACGAGTTAATAGAAATTTTGTGGTATGATTTGAAGTTGATTGTGATTTTTAGAAGAATAAAGGAACAATATGGTGGTTTGTGGTGATGTTTCGATATGAAGATGTATAAAGTTATTAAAAAAAAAAAAAAAAAAAAAAAAAAAAAAAAAAAAAAAAAAAAACGAAAAAATTCTAACAGTTACCGTGGGTGGTGATGAATGGCGGCTGAGCTGACTGAGATGATGGTGGTGTTGGTGGTGGTAATGATGGTAGTGTGGGTGAGTGAGATGATAATGTTAATCTTTAAAGTAATTACACGTTCGTCCCTAAGGTTGTACTAGTTGTGCCACCAAAATAATTAACAAAAGTAGAATTGTCCGAAAAATAAAACGGGAGTTGACCCAAAAATAATAGTCAATTGGGGGAAAATAACGGAAATTGGACTCAATATAATCACAAAACATGAAATTGGTGTTAGTTTATGAACATAAATTAATAGTTGTGTGTTAGGATCGAACTCGAGATCACGAGATTGCACACTTTACGTATGAAGAGTAAATGAATAATTATTTATAAATGTTATATATAATTATTAATAAACACAAAACGAGTAACGACCGTTAGTATTTAACGGAGAATGATTAACGACCGTTAGACGAAGAAAATGAAAGTAATACTTGTGAATAATTGGAATGTCAAGAAGGTTCCGGAATCCCTTAGGGATGTCCATAACCGATCGGCCATAAAGGGATTCCACCTCCTCAATGCCTTGGACTCCAACTTATTACTAGTATATAAACAAACCAAAGGATTCATTGTTTCCTACAACTTGTACACATAGTTCTTGGTGTTTTTCTCTCCTTCCTTTTTTGTCCAAATAATCGATCCATCTAAACCCTTTATAAAGGGATACGATTTTAGTAAAGCTCAAAATAGTTTTGTGTTTAAATTACTTGTATAATCTTTTACTTGAATTAGTACGTGTGTACAAGAACGTGATACAATCACACTATTGATTGTATCTTGGATTGAATAACAAAAGGGTAAGGGGTTATTTTTACAATCCACATAAACCCTTATTAGGGTTCTTGAGTTGAAGATTGCATTTGATTCTTGTTCGGGCTAAAATCACAAAGGTATGTTTACTTTTATATTTGATTAATTAATTACATATTGTATGATCTTTTAATTGCTTCCGCTATTCTCACTTGATGTGTTTGGTTTATTTATATGATTGTCATGATATTATAATTACAATAATAGGGACTCGTGGTGATAAATCAAGATACGACACAACATCATTTTTTTGGATAAGTTTATGGACGGAAGGTGTATTTTACTCTTTTTTAAAATGTACCAAAAATTATAACCCAAAATTTATTAATGAGATCCATTTTAGAAAAATCGATATATTTGACGTAATTTACACTATGCAAAAAAAATAATAAAAAAATCATAAGATTCTTATGCATCATACGAAACCCCTTCGATTCGTGGTATCAATTATGCACCACTTTGTAACATCAAATGATGTAGATAGTGTTTGGTAAAGTACATAAGCACCCTATTGAAACCTTTTGGCTTCCTAAACGTTTGTTTATTTCTGTTAAGTTATGAAATTTTTTGGTTTCTAAAACTTTTGTTTTATTGATTTACTTAAGCACTTTGTGAGACCTTTTAATTTGATAATTTTATTTGAAATTTTAGGTTTTTATTTGTGACTTTTAGATTACATTTAGAAGTTTACTTGAATGTGTTTTTCTTGGTTTTCACCGAAACCAAACCAAATTCTAATTTGGTGTATGGTTTGGTTTTATCCGTTATATAATTGGTTTGGTTTGATTTTGGTTTTAACTTTTAAAATTCTCAAACCGATTAACCCGAACCGTACAACCCGTGAAACCGAAAACCGAACCAATGAACACCCCTGGTTAAGGTGACCACTACGGAGTCTACGGGTCAAAGGTGAGAGAGAGTGAGAGAAAATAGGAGGAGATAGAAAGCTGAGGCAACGTTGATATGTAATGTAAAGGTGTAGTCACCACTCCCTTTAGTCTAATGTTTGGTAGTTTCTGGAAATAATTGTTAGTTTTTTTTTCTTCGACGCACATTATGTAATCCTAAATTGTTATCATCTCAAGTATTCCCAAGGCGAAGGTTCGAGAAGGAATGCATATTACCCGCTTGGATGTCAATGCACAACTGTACGACTCAAATTATTAACTACTAATCAACCGTTCTAAAAAAAACTAAAAAAGAAAAGAAGAAAGTAATCTCTTCTCTTTGGTTAATCTCTCACTTTTAGTGCCACGCGTATTGCGACCAAATAAATTTTAACGAAAACAGTAAAAATTGGGCCACAAATTTTAATAAAAATGAGACAACTATAAATCTCAACCACTTTAAACGAAATATTCATTTAATATATTTTCTAGTTTTAACTTAAAATGAAAAATGGACAATTATTTTTAAATATCCAAAAAAAATGTAAAATATAATTTTAAGACGAAGGGAGTACATCTCTTTTGGAGAGATTTTTATTTTATTTTGGGTTTTGCTAACAGCAGCCTTTAGGGTTGTCATTAACAAGATGTATTTTATTACATGGTCGCGAATGAATAATTATGATTGGTTGATAATTGCGAAAAAAATGGGGACAATCCCGAAAAATATGGAACCACAACAAACAATTGATTATGATTGGCTGATTTAAGTTATTACAATGAATTGTAGTGAAAATAAACTTGTTAACGACAACCCTTAGGGCTGTCGTCAGCAAAACCCATTTTATTTTATTAAAGCTTTAATGAAAAAAATAAATAAAAAAAACTAAAAAATTACCCAACGGTAAAAAGTATATTTAGAGAGTGGGGGATGCCTTGGGATTTGAAAATATCTTTAACTTTTTTGTATTTGATGGACGATGCCAGACTGCCAGCTGGGACAGTACAATTTTCCACTTAACTCTCTGCTGCCTTTCTTTTCAACATTAAAACCTAAATAAATTCCACTTATTGCCATTTTAAATACGTAGTCCCCCATACCAAACTGGATTAGTAAAAAACTTAAATAAACAGTATAAATTTTTATTAAAAAAATGTTTTTAACATGCAGATTAGTAAAAGAGTGTTGATTTTAGCTTTTCTTGTTGCTTATAAAGTTATTCTACTCAAGTTTTATACAATAAGCTAGTGATTTTTGTCGTATTTTATATGTACCAGTTTAGTTTTTATACAATTTTTGTTTTCGAATAATTGAGGGTCAACTAGAAAAAAAATCAATTTGATGGAGAATATAACTATTACTAATTGTTCATTTTTTTAAATTAATATTGCCACATGATAATTTCACATTTAACTATTTAATTAATATTTTTTAAAAATTTATAATTTTTGTGTAAAGTAAAAATTATCTTAAAATTAATCAAACTTATTTATATATTTTTAGTAGTAAATGGTTAATTTTGATATGATACAAGTTAGAAAAAAAGGTGAACAATTAATTAAGACAAACAAAGTATTTAAACTACAATAGGCTACTTAGTCAAAAGTAATCCAAAAAAAATAGTCTTATTATGGATTTGTGATCCTTGTTTTTGCCTCAATAAAGCAAGTAAATTAGATTTTACATAAGATATAAACTATACAACTCAAGCTCACTAATTTATTAAGAAAAATATTACTGTATCAATGAAACAAAAATACTCTGTTATTAATAATCTAAAAAATAGAGACTTTCTTTTCTGGACAACACACGTGATGTTGCAACTTGCAACATTCAGTTTGATGGATCATAGTCTTTTTAGGATAGTTTATTAAAATAAAAATCCAATTAGATTCTTGCACATACTACGCATTGTGTTTTGTTTAGCTCATACAAATCCAATTTGATAGCACATACAAACAATTCTCTTCAAAATTAGTTTAGCGTTACATTAATCTCTTCATATAACTCGTTATGAAGTACTCGTATAAACATTAAACACACATGTACCGACTTTTTCTCACATAAACACTCGAAACATGCCTCGCAATTATATTGCTGACAGCTCGCCTTTGTTAAGAAAACAGGAGCCTCTCACTAGTGAGCAGGGACAAAGGGGTCTCGGAAGGGTGTGCAATAGGTGCCATTTCACAGGGCCTCCACTTCAAAGAGGCCACATTTTTATTACTTTTGCTATAAACATCTATAATATGATCTCTTTGTTGTTATCGCCTAAGGCACCGAAAACTGCGAGATGGCCTTGAGCAGGGACAAATATGACCGGGGACAAAATCATAATCAAATATGATCGGGTGTATAAAAATTTGTAATTATAATAATTAAATAATACTAGAAACACATTTCGATGAACTAATTTATTTAAGATACATTTATAAAAATCGACGTTTTATTTCTTTTAAAAATTAACACTACATTAAAAAAGTCTATTAGTGTCTCGAGAACTCGGGAGACCTTGGCTCCGTCCATTCTAGTGAGTAGGGAGGGGGGTTGCCACATCACCCAACCTTAGCTATGTGCTTTCACCAAGCTTAGCGTGGTTTTAAGCTAAAACAAGAACAAATTAAAGTGGACTTATCACTACCCTCTATGCCCACATAGTTTTCTTCTCTTGTACCAACTTATTCCTCCATTATTGAGAAAAATCCTTCTTGCAACTATGTCAAATATGTACATGTTCCTATCGGGTCATCTATAAGGCAAATATGTGAGTACATTGGCGTATATATATTAATATATGGGTTGCCCTATAAGAACGGGGTCTATTGAGCTTCTGCAAACCCTCCCTATACATTAGGGAGGTACTTTTTACTGTAGCAGTCAGCTTTTTCAGGTTTTTGCAGCTTTTTTTTTTTCAAATCTTTAAGTTTTTTTTTTTTTTTTTTTTTTTTTTTTTACTACAAGTGTTTTAATTTATTTTTTGAAGTGTTTTTTTTTTACAAGTTTTTTTTACAAATGTTTTGTCCAAATATTGTGTTCAAATGTGCAGATTCACACAAAAATAAGTCCAAAATCCAAAGTCCAAAGTCCAACCAAAGACCAAATGTGCAGATTCACACAAAAAAGTCCAACTCCAAGTCCAACCAAAGACAAAAGTGCAGCAACCACAAAGTGCAACCAAAGACCAAAGTGCAGCAACCACAAAGTGCAGATTCATGTTTAGGCAGTTCACACAATCAACACAAAGTAAACACAAGAAATATTCGTCATCGCCTTATCGGCTCAGATTTTTAGTAAGGCTCGGATAATGAAGGTTGCAAAGTGATAAAAATATCACTTTGCCATGCCATTCGGTTTTAAAAACCATTCGTCATCGCCTTAGTTACAAAGTGATAGTTACACAAACCTGTAAACACCATAAGTAACCTGTATCAGAATCACAAGTACTATCACATGTATAAACAGCAAGATTCTTGCTTTTGCAGACCTGTACTAGCATATCACATGTTACACTATAAACACACTGCCCACAAGGGTTGTTATACAAGAACGGGGGCTATTTCGTTATGGACTTAAGGCTTGGATAATGAAGGCTGCAAAGTGATAAAAATATCACTTTGTCATGCCATTCGGTTTTAAAAACCATTCGTCATCGCCTTTGTTACAAAGTGCAGATTCACACAAAATTTATCATGTCCAAGTGCAGATAGCCCCCGTTAAGATAAAAAAGTAGCCCCCGTCCTTATAAAGCACATGTTACATAACCTCAACAGCATCCACAAGCCATTCCAAAAAACTCACAAGCCTGTAAACAGCAAGATTCTCACAACAAAAGCCTGTAAACAGCAAGATTCTCACTTGCTTTTGCAACTTTCCTCAAGCAACCCTCAAATCACCAAGAAAAGTAGTATCAGAAGCATGTGAAAAACTCACAAGCTCAACAGTTACAATCAGCTTTGCTCCACTATAAACAAAGCTCAGATTATCACAACAAAAGGCAGAGCATCACAACAAAAGCTCAACAAGTAACAAGTAACAACAAGGATTGGGGCAGAGTATCACAACAAAAGGCAAGAGCATCACAACAAGGGTTGGGCCAGAGCATCACAACAAGTAACACCAACAAAAGCTCAGATTATCACAACAAAAGGCAGAGCATCACAACAAAAGCTCAACAAGTAACAAGTAACAACAAGGATTGGGGCAGAGTATCACAAGGGTTGGGCCAGAGCATTACAACAAGGGTTGGGCCAGAGCATCACAACAAGTAACACAAAATGTCTAGGTCACGATTTTCCACAAATGAGGTAACAATAAGTTTTACGCTTTTACATTAGGCTCAGATTATATGGCTGCAACTTCAAATGTTGCAAAATCAAGTTTCTATTGCCATCCATTTGGAAATGCTACGCCAATATCAATTTAAAAAAAAAATCATCATTGCCTTAAATATGGTTAAAACTAGAGCCTGTGGACTGGGGGTAGGCCAGAGCAGGTATTCATACTACTCAAAGGTGGCAGATCAAGGTGTTAACCTACCCACATCCACAGGTTAACGACCACCATAGACCCCGTTCTTATAGGCATTTAAGTAGTATCATAATAAGCAGTTTTTTTTTATAAAAGTACACCTAAAAGGCATGAGATATAAAGACGGGGGCTACTTTTTTATTCTAACGGGGGCTTGCATATTTGACTACTAGACATAAGAACACAGAACCATCACTACAGAACCACCACCACATAAGAACACAGAACCACCTAC
This sequence comes from Artemisia argyi, assembly GCA_030686995.1. NCBI lineage: Eukaryota > Viridiplantae > Streptophyta > Magnoliopsida > Asterales > Asteraceae > Artemisia > Artemisia argyi. The sequence goes on along the minus strand of CM060697.1, from coordinate 157,641,817 downwards.
ACAGAACCACCACCACATAAGAACACAGAACTACCTACACAGAACCACCACCACATAAGAACACAGAACCACCACCACATAAGAACACAGAACTACCAACACAGAACCACCACCACATAAGAACACAGAACTACCAACACAGAATCACCACCACATAAGAACACAGAACCACCACCACATAAGAACACAGAACCACCTACACAGAACCACCACCACATAAAAACACAGAACTACCTACACAGAAAACCCCCAATTAACACACGAATCTAACAAAACAATCACAGAATCATCACGTACATATTCCAAACTTGAAAACCCCCAATCTAATTTTACGAAACCCTAATTTATAAAATTAGGGTTTCTTTGAAAAAATCAATTTTTTTATCAATTAACACACGGATCTAACAAAACAATCACAGAATCATCACGTACATATTCCAAACTTAAAAACCCCCAATCTAATTTTACGAAACCCTAATTTATAAAATTAGGGTTTCTTTGAAAAAATCAATTTTTTTATCAATTAACACACAGATCTAACAAAACAATCACAGAATCATCACGTACATATTCCAAACTTCAAAACCCCCAATCTAATTTTACGAAACCCTAATTTATAAAATTAGGGTTTCTTTGAAAAAATCAATTTTTTTATCAATTAACACATGGATCTAACAAAACAATCACAGAATCATCACGTACATATTCCAAACTTGAAAACCCCCAATCTAATTTTACGAAATCCTAATTTATAAAATTAGGGTTTCTTTGAAAAAATCAAATTTTTTTATCAATTAACGTACCAATCAATTAACACACGGACCTAACATCACCACACAGAACCATCTACCCAACAACATCACCACACACTCACAAACTCTCTCTCAAATCACAGAAACATGACATAAATATTTGGGTTGCCAAATATTGATTTTAGATCTAAAATTCGTTTTTAGATCTAAAAATAGATAGAGAAACGAGAGCAAATAGAGAGAGAGAGAGAGAGAGAGAGAGAGAGAGAGAGAGTATTTGAGTGTGTGGATTGTGTGTGTGAGAGGGTGGGTAGTGTATACATGTGGGTGGGTAGTGAGACAGCTGTCTGTTTATTTATTTTTATTTTTTTTTAATTTGTATTTTGTATTAACTTTTGTAATAAAAAATAAAAAAAGTAATATATTTGTATTATTTTTGTAAATAAAAGTAATATATTTGTATTTGTATTTGTATTTGTATTAAGTTTTGTAATAAAAAGTAATATATATGTAAAAGTGTAAAAAAACAAGTTAAATAAAAGTTAAAAAAATGTAAAAATGTAAAAAATGTAAACGTTAAATAAAAGTTATAAAAATATAAAAAATAAAAGTTATAAAAATGTAAAAGAATTTTGTTATAAAAATGCAAAAGTTGTAATAAAAACTAAAACCAAAAGTATTAGTAAAAAATGTTATGTATTTTCAGGTTTTCGGTTCTCACGAGGAAGTAACTGAGTGGGCGCAAAATATAGCTCGTGAGCTCGGTTTTGTAATTGTTAAAGATAGAACCAAATCAGAAGATGGTTATATGAACGAAATCAATTATAGGTGTACAAAGGGTGGGACGTATGTACCTCAAGGTAGTGGCAGACGGAAAACCAAAACATGCAAAACTGGTTGTCCATTCAGATTAAATGCGAAATATCATCGAACAAAAAATTATTGGGTATTGAGGGTGAAGGATGATACGCATAATCATGATATGCTAGAGTCGTTGCATGGTGTGCCATATGCAATGCGATTAAAGGATGATGAGTTGGGTTTGGTCAGAGAATTGACAGATTATAACGTACGACCACTTAATATACTTTCGACAATAAAGGGTCGTAATCCGGATAACGTATCTGGCGTTAGAACTATATATAACGCACAAGATAAGTTCCGGAGAGTCAGAGTAGGTGATAGAACTCCAATTCAATTCCTTTACTCGCATTTGCAAGAATCAGGGTATACATGGTACCCAAGGGTAAATGAGCATACCAACGAGCTTGAGGAGCTATTTTTTGTGCACCCCATGTCGTATGCTATATGGTGTACATTCCCTGAAGTCATGCTGATGGACTCCACGTACAATACCACGGTGTTTAAATTGCCGTTGTTGAAAATTGTTGGACTAACTTCAACAAACAAAACATTTTCAATGGCGTATAGCTTTTTATCCAGTGAACAAGGGCATAATTTTAGATGGGTATTGCAACGTGTGAAGCAAGTGATTGGCGAAAGATATTACCCACGTGTTATCGTCACTGACAGAGATTTAGCGTTAGTTGGGGCAATAAGAGCAGAATTTCCTGACGCTCACCAATTACTCTGTCGATGGCATATACAGCAAAACATACTTAAGTTTTGCAAAAATAAATTCACAGATGGGGATATTGACTATGAGTCCGTTAAAAACCGATGGGATTGGTTGGTTAAAGCTCCGACCTTCGAATCGTTCGAGCGACGTTATCGACGCCTACAAGAGCTATTGGTCAACCATCAGGGTACTTAATTATTAATTGATTGTTTTTAATTATGTAATAAATATGCACCCGAATGACCTTTTATTAATTCATTTTTTTCTTCAGATGTCGCTTTGTATCTGCATAACTGGGTGCAAGATTACGCACCCATGTTTGTCTCGTATATTACCGACCGATATAAATCCTACGGCCAGACAACAACGTGCAGAGTTGAGGCTCACCACGCGTTGTTGAAATTATATTTGGATGGCACACAGTCCAAATTAGACAGGTTGTTGAGGTCGGTCGATAAGATTCTCATGACGCAAGAAGATGCGATAAAAGAGACTTTCAATAGAAGCATGAACGAGAAACTAACAAAGTGTGATGTACCACTATTTCACGAATTAACGTATAAAGTTTCTAAACATGCTTTGAACCTCATGCACAAAGAACTCCACCTGAATATTACCCCAGAAGAATGTAGCCATAAGAATCGGGCAATATACGGACTACCATGCTTTCACGAGATGCGAATCTATGTTATTCGTGGTAAGTATATTAAATTTATAACTATCAAGTTGTTTTCCACATTAATATCAGTAATTTATACAAGTCACTTTAATTGAATTCAGGATGCCCCATTCCACTGGAACGAGTTGATATTTTTTGGAGAACCCTATCTGTTCCGTGGCCTGTTATCAATAGGCCCCCAAATAAAGATGGCTCTTCCAGCGAACATGGTGGTGATGATGATGATGACAATACTTCGTTTAACGATGGCATGCGACAACTCAAGAATATTTTTAGCAAATCAACATCGTTTGTCAAGAAGAATATATGTTAACGAAGTTAAAAGATATATTCCAACCTGAATCTGCTGACACACGTGAACCAGCTATTCAAAAAAAATACCCGTGGACGTCCGAGCGCAAAGGACAAAAAGGGCAAGGCTACACAAGTCCCGGACTTGAATGAAGTTCCGGACTTGAATGAAGTCCCGGACTTGAATGACTTGAATGATGTGCCAACCATGAATCACCGAAGAAGCACAAATTCAAGATCCACGAAAGTCCCGAAACGCGCCAAAGAACCTGCGAGACATAGTTCGTACACGGGTCAAAAAATAAGACACAGATTTTACGTTGGAGATAAGGATAGCGAGGATTTTATTGATCGCATTCCAGAGATTTTCCGTTCACAGGTAATAAGTATAAATAATGTGGAGGGTGACGAAAATTGTGGGTTTCGGTGCATTGCCCATTGGATTGTGCATGACCAAAATAGGTGGGCCGATGCTAGATACATGTTAATGGAAGAGTTACAAAGACATAGTGTAACTTACGTGAGTATGTGGGGGGAAGAAGACTTTTACCACCTTCGTGATACATTAAAATGGTTTAATGGACCAGCGCCTGAAGATTACTGGATGACGATGCCACATAACGGTCTGGTCATCGCTTCAGCTATTCGCCGACCTCTTGTATATATAGACCGTCATGGTTGGTTCACATGTTTACCCCTATTTTCTGCTCCAAACTTATCACATGGAATTGACCCCATTGTGATTGCGCGTGTGGGGGAGAACAGTGGTGCTCATTACATTTGTCTCAATATAGACAGAGATTCAGATCTACCACATTACCACCCACAATGGAGGTGGTTCAAACAGCCAGTTGCAAACGAATGGGATGCAATATATAACCATCGATGTATTTTGTAAATGTTGTAAATGATTATTCATTTATTAATTGTTTGTAAATGTTATAAATGATTATTCATTTATTTAAATGTAAATTGTTTGAAAATGTTGTAAATGATTATTCAACATCGTTTAAATGTAAATTGTTTGAAAATGTTGTAAATGATTATTTAACATCGTTTAAATGTTAATTGTTTGAAAATGTTGTAAATGATTATTCAACATCGTTTAAATGTTAATTGCTTGAAACTTAAAAGTCTGCTTTTTTGTAGAGTGTTAGTTCTGCACCAGTTATTATTACTTTGTTAAAATTAGTAATAACATTATTGATTGCTGATGTAAATTATTATGCAAATTCTTTGGTCAGATGAGCCAAAGAAATCCTTTCTGGTGCCGATGTAATAGAGGATTTATTGTAGAACGGAAATCCTGGCAAGATGGTAGTCGTGGGCGACTGTTTTATGCATGTTCTCTTTCAGTGGTAAATAATCATACGTTTGCTTAGTTATGTAAATAATTTGTTTGTTAAAAATAAATTTCTTATTATTTTCTTAACATGTAACAGCCAGATACAAAAGACTATGGGTGTCGATTCTTCGTGTGGAAAGATGAATTTGAAGCAGAACACTTTAATCAACCCTCTTCTTCAACGCATTGCTCAAACTGCGTTGCTACAAAAAATGAGTGCGTTGCTACAAAAAATGAGAAAAAGTTGTTGAAGGCAAGAATAAAGGCGCTGGAAATGACAAGGAATCATGAGGATCACGCTTGTCAGTCAAGTGCCCGGCTCCATGATCTTTCAAATGAGATGAATAATCTTCATATGTCGTAGATGTTGTTGTCTTTAAATAATATGTATAACGTTGTCGTTTAATTTAATAATAACAGTTGTTGTTGTAGTTATTTAACGTGTCGTTTAATTCAATAATAACATTTGTTGTTGCAGTTATTTAACGGGGTAATATTTAACGTGCTATTATACAAAACACAAATATACAAGACACACAAAACACAAAAAAAAAAAAAAAAAAAAAAAAAAAAAAAAAAAAAAAAAAACGACAAAAACAAAAAAAGTACAAAAAAAAGTACCCCTAAAGGTAGCCCCCGTTAGAATAAAAAAGTTACCCCCCGTCCTTATAGGTGCCATTTCACAGGAGCCTCTCACTAGTGAGCAGGGACAAAGGGGTCTCGGAAGGGTGTGCAATAGGTGCCATTTCACAGGGTCTCCACTTCAAAGAGGCCACATTTTTATTACTTTTGCTATAAACATCTATAATATGATCTCTTTGTTGTTATCGCCTAGGGCACCGAAAACTGCGAGATGGCCTTGAGCAGGGACAAATATGATCGGGGACAAAATCAGAATCAAATATGATCGGGTGCATAAAAATTTGTAATTATAATAATTAAATAATACTAGAAACACATTTCGATGAACTAATTTATTTAAGATACATTTATAAAAATCGACGTTTATTTCTTTTAAAAATTAACACTATATTAAAAAAGTCTATTAGTGTCTCGAGAACTCGGGAGACCTTGGCTCCGTCCATTCTAGTGAGTAGGGAGGGGGGTTGCCACATCACCCAACCTTAGCTATGTGCTTTCACCAAGCTTAGAGCATTAGGTATCCAGGAGCCGTCGTGCTGGTGCCATAAGAAAAAGTGTTGCCACATCAGCATCTTTTCTCATAACACTAGAATTCACCACAACATCAAAAACACCCCTCCCTCCTATAACACCACTTTCTCTGGTGCCGTCGTGCACTTTTGAACCCCACATATATTTTTTATTTATTTATTTAAATCACTTGGATAAACAAATACATTTAACTAAAATTAGAATTTCATTAATTAATAAATTTTACTCTAACTTGTATCTTCACTATTTAGCTTGTATTGATACCATTTTACTCTCAGTTAAGTTAACAGACTTGTCAAAAACAATGGCCCAAAACAAAAATTGACATAAAAGCCCATCTACTCTAGTAATCACACAGGTTCCATTTTGAAACATTAATATATTATATTAAACAAATAGTAGGGTTTGCACTAAACATCTCATATTCATTTGCCGTCACACACCCCCACTCCAACATAACTCAAAACAAACATCATTTTGCCATTTCTATTTTTCAGATCATCCCCGACAAGAATCACAAGGCCATCTAAATTTCACAATTGAAAAAAATAAACGTGAAAACGCAAAAAAGATACGGGAAAACGCGACCCAAGGTACCCTCCTCACGCCATCCGGTGGCGTTTTCCGGGACCATCTCGGCTGGTCATGACCGCTCAGCACTCGAAAACGCGAGAGCTGGTACCCTCCTCGCGCCGTCACGTTGCGTTTTGGGGGAAAACGCGACTCAAAACGCAGGGTACCTAGCCCTCTTAGCGTGGTTTTAAGCTAAAACAAGAACAAATTAAAGTGGACTTATCACTACCCTCTATGCCCACATAGTTTTCTTCTCTTGTACCAACTTATTCCTCCATTATTGAGAAAAATCCTTCTTGCAACTATGTCAAATATGTACATGTTTCTATCGGGTGTTATCTAAGACTGGAAGGCAAATATGTGGGTACATTGGCACATATATTACTACGTAATATATATCATCCAAGGAAGGATGATAATGTTTTTAAGACTATCGAGAAACAACATGGCCAATGACTTTTAGGACGGTTTTGGACATGCCTAGGAACCACTAATCTTTACATTATTTCATTAAAAAGTAAGAACACATACATAGAAACCAGCACCATGCACCCCTTTACCGAAAAGTAAATCTAAACAAAATGGTCTGGAAGTGAGTTTAGAAAGCATTATTCCAATGCTTTTGCTTAAACAGGTTGGCAAAGTGAAAGTAGTAGACCTTGAAAAATGAAAAATAAAATAAAATACATACTAATCACCAAAAGTCAGAATATGAAAAATAGAAAAAATGCTTAAGTGAGGTTGGTGTGGCATCTTATATGGACAAGCTCCCATCATATCCTCCACTATATTTGATAACATATTCCTTAATCAAAAGAGGACAAGAAGCTAATGCTTAATTATTTCCTTACTTTTAAATATGCTTACAACTTTTAATGAAGCTATGAAATTGACGGACGCGACAATTAGTTTGTGCAAGTGGTGCAACAGCACAGGGTCATCATTTGTGAGGGCCTCTATTTTAAGTAGTACACATCCATTAATATTTAGAGGAATGATACAACCACAAACAAACTTTCACAAAAACATTCACAAAATGACGTGTCAGCGGATAATTGGTTTAATCAAAGAGAGGAGAGAGAAACTGCCACAAAATGCACCAATCATCCGGTGACACATCATTTTGTGGATGTTTTTGTGGAAGTTTGTTTGTGGATGTATCATTCCTCTAATATTTATACAAATCTATGTATATATTGTTTAATGTTTTGAATTTTTTTGACTTTGTTTAATATTATCAAAGTTGATCCAGACTACGTACAAAAAATAGAAGACAAATTTTGGGCTACGTAGAATTTGACTTATGTTAATGTAAGATACTTGAAACAATTTGCGTAATATCAAAAAACTTTTTATTTTTCATAGTAGTTAAGCTTTTCATGATTTATAGGGACCTCATTCGTAATTTCTCACCGGACAACCCAAATCAATGGGACAACCCTGGAAATTGAAGTGTTGGCTTTTTTAGATGACAACATTTGGGATTTTTAATTAAGTTGAATTGTATTTGTAAAATTTTAATCATCATTAGTTTTAGAAATTTATGGAAGTGTAATGATAATAAGATTTTAGTAAACTAAAGTTTGCTTATTATTGCAAGGTTGTTTTCATGCTTCTTTATCTTCAATAGAATGATATGCAAGTACTATTTATTTGTAAAGTGAAAGCATAAAAGTGAATGGGAATAAAATTACTTTCCAGTTGTGTTTACAGGCATATGTGTTTTTCATAAGATTCAAAAATGGATTTCGCGTACTCGTAAAGTCCTACTAGGAGGGTGTTTATTTAAGCTTATATGTTGGCTTATGAGCTTTTATGTTTTCGGCTTATATAAAATAAGCTTCAATTTTGTGGCTTATTTTGAAATTTAAGGGCTAATATAAGATTATTGTATAACAACAATGTTATATAATCCCAAAAGTGTTATAATAAGTCATAAAATTGAAGCTTATATTAGATAAGCCGAAACACATATTAGCTCATAAGCTTTAACAAACACCCCCTAAATTAACATGTATGGGAATCATCGACTCCTTAGACAAGAATGTTAAACTATTTGGCTATTTGCTACAACATAATAAATGTTATGCATAAATGCAAATAAAAGTTTATTGGATCTTACTACTATATGACACCTTTTTACGTCCAATAATGCCAATTTATGGCTCGGTAGTAATATTTACAATCGTCGACATCCTTGGCCACAATCATTTATTCGAGTACGTACAAAAATAATCATGAGCATCACTTAGGTTTGTTAATAATTGTGTTATTTTTAACGTATACTATTTGTAAGAATTTAAATTCAGATATTTTTATCTAAACAAAAAACGATGTAAAATAAGTACTACGTAACACTTTTACTTTTATAAAGCAAGACATTATAACCGATCTACATACATATAAGATAAATGTTATATTGAATGCTAGAACTCAACAAACATGACTCATTTAGGCCTATGAAAATGTAGAAATTATGTCGGTTATAAATGTTTTTTTTAAAGAGTTTGGTTGTGACACAAAAGTGATGAGACAAATGTTTCGTCAATTGACAAATATACTTGAAAATCCCCCACATCAAAATATAAAACGACGTCTAACACATTTTCAATCAAAAATCCCTTTCGTTCATTTCCACATCTTGTTGTAGATATATATATATATATATATATATATATATATATATATATATATATATATATATATATATATATATATATATATATATATATATATATATATATATATTTTTTTTTTATTATTATTATTTTTTTTTTGGAACGAAAGATAATTCATTTGAGTGTACTTGAAATTAAGTTTTATTTCATTTTTCACACTCAAGTTACGTACATCAATACGTTCTTTCCGGCAATCATCACTCGCAAAGGACAATGATATATAGAGAGTTTCATGCGACATGATTAAAATGTGTTTATTAAAAGATTATCAAATATAGCAAATGGATTTGAGATATCCGTGTTAGGATTATAACTATTTTGACGTTAATGAGTGTGACTAATACCTAATCCTTTTTTATTTTATTTTTTACGATAATGTCAAATTAAAGGACTCAATTTCTTCTTACTTCTCCGGTAAGATGTAGCTAAACAACTTTTAATAGAAACTAAACTAGAACTCAAGGGGCTCAGAAGAAGCGTCAAATGATACAGACAGTCATCGCTCTGGCAAAGCAAGGAGCCGAGCCCACATTCGAGGTAGGTAGGAAGAAATGCAACATAATCTCTACCACGAGATAGTCATCGCGCTGGCGAAGAAGGAGCCGAGCACATAACCAACAATGATAAATGGTTTAGTAATAACGTAGCGTTTATGTAATTTTGATAGTGATCATACATGGTGTGTAGGGTAAGAAAAATCAAACAAACATATGGTAGAAATGAGGTAATGGGATAAGGTTTAAAATCAAGGTGCATGGGGATTGGTGCAATGGATGTGATGAATTACAATAATTGTTTGTACGGATAAATAGGACTCCTACGTTCTACTTTATCAATTGTCATGTAACACGTCAAGCACCTCATTCAAAGAATAATACTAGCATGCTACTATGTGACAAAATATCTTGTTAATGGAGTAGATATTTTGTTAATGAATAATGATGATACTTCACCAAAATATTTGATTTATGATGTATGGAGTAAATGTTGGAATTATTATATCATGACAATCATATTAATAAACCAAGAACATCAAAGTGAGCATTAGCGGAAGCAATTATAATAGATCGAATAACATGTAATTAATTAATCTTTAATTTAAATAGTAAACATACCGTAGTGATTCTAGCCCGAACAAGAATCAATGCAATCTTCCGGAACCTATGAACCCTAATTAGGGTTTATAAGGATTATATGAATTACCCCTTACCTTTTTGTAATTCAATCCAAGAATCAAACAATAGTGTGTTTGATTCACGTTCTTGTACACACGTACTAATTCAAGGAAAAGATTATGCAAGTAATTATCACAAAACAATTTTGGAGGCAAGAAAATCGAAACCCTAAAGGGTGTTCGGTTTTGGTTCGACCAAAGAAGAGAGAAGGAGAGAAAAACCCAAGTTGTGTGTGTACAAGTTATGAGAAAACTCTTCACCTTGGGTTTGCTTATATACTAGAGTTTACTTGGAGCTCAAGGCACAAAGGAGGTGGGTTTTTCCTCCTTGGCCGATCGGTTGGAAGCCCACAAAGGGTGTTCCGGAACCTTCTTTTGTTTCCAAGTATTGTCTAGCAATTAGTTTCCTAATCTTCGTTTAATAATTAATTAGTCATTAATCAATAATACTAATTATTATTTAATTGTTTTGTATTTAATAATTAATTATAACATTTTATAAATAATTATTACATTTCCTCTTTATACGTATTGTGTGCAATCCCGTGATCTCAAGTTCGATCCTAACACACGACTATTATTATTTTGTCTATAAAACCAACAGTAAATGCTAAACAATCATGTTGCTATTTTGATCAATAAAACAAATTTGGTGTTTAAATCTTGTCTTAAGCACCAAAAGGGCTTGTGTCTTAATGGTACTATTTTGTTGTGTGAGAAGCTTCTAATTAAATGGTTGTTGATTCATGTCATGTTTAGGACATATTAGATGGTATGTGATTTGTATATTGTGAGATAGTTACTTGATGTCCAAAAAATAGAATCAAATTCATCTTACGCTTTGATAAAAAAAAAAATAATAAAAAAAAAATAGGTGATTTGCAAAAGAGAGAAGATTTATAGCTAAGATGCGTTTAAGCATTACGAGTTTCAAGTTCAATTCCCAATAGACGAGATATGACAAATATATTGATGTGGTTGATGCTTAGCATTTAAATTTCTTTTACAAACTCTGCACCACATGTATAATAATTGTAATATTAATAGGCCCAATATGAACTGAATCTTAATTCTGCAGGTCCACCTCATCAACCCTTCTGGCCCAAAACAAGTGTACGTCAACTACTAGAATTTGGGCCAAACAAACAACTAAGATTAAATGAGGCAATAATACTACAGAGAAATGTTATAAAAGTTAAAAGGGCCACCAGGGTACTCTATTACTTTGTGCCCAAATATTCAAGGAAGGGTTAAATTTGATACCTTTTTTTTGAAAGGCAAGGATATATTAAACACTATAACAGTGGTTCCGAGGAGGAGACCACAAAAGGATACAGAAGATCAAATCGCAAAAAGAGAGAAAGACAGCCGGTGTCAAAAATTGTAATTAAGTTTATCTTAGATCGTATTGGATTTTTTGTTCATGGATTAACACGAATACATTGTTAGGTTTAGCTCAAGTCATATAGGTAATGTGCCCATTAAGTTTCCGGTTTTGAAAGTGCGAAAATAGACCAATAAACCATAATACAAGAAGACTGTTTGCATAACCTGCGTTTATCGTCTTCATCATGATATTCATTGTTCACATCATCCTTTTGTACCTTTTATTGATCTTAGGTAACTTAGCTCATCTCAATAATGTATAAAAAAGATAAAGCGTTAAGTTATGTCATCATCTTATACTTAAAGGTATCGGTACTAGCACAAGACAAGTTATAAACTAGTAATTGATACACTAGCGCTAGACAAGTCACTGATACATTGCACCTTGTTGTAAAAGTGATGGATGATCTTCTTCTTCTTTTTCTTTGTGTTACAAAAGCTATTAGCGTCAAATTACACATTTCGTATCTAAAACTAAAAAGCATATCTACATTTACATTTTCATCAAATATGTATTCGCCCGAACTGAAATCTTTTCATGAAATGGAACCCTCACCTGAGCAGATAGGGATTCCTTGAGAGGTACTCTAGCGATCAATAAGATATCCGAAAGTAATGTAACCCTATGACATATATTGGGATCTATATAACAATAACATCATTGATATTTTTTTATCCTAAAGGTGGAAGATTTGTTGCACAGTTTCAAAACTAGAAAACTTTGGTTCCCATGTAAATATTTCACTCTCAATGCTGCTTCTATCACAATGTAACTTGTTTCGCTGGGCATGGATCGTTTCAGCGATACATTTTTCAACGTGATAGAAGCAGCATCGAGAATGAAATACTTAGATGGAAACCAAAGTTTCCTAGTTTAGAATCCGTGTAACAATTCAGCCACAATGGTAAAGATACAAAATACACAATTATATTCATCCAACTTCGACATATATCCCAATCTAACACCATAGGGTTAGGGTCACCCTAATTTCCTATATCCATTATAAAACGTATCGCACCTTTCCAAGATGTAAATTTCCGCCCAGGTGAGGGTTCCATTGCACGAAACATTTCATCTTCTAGCTGAACACACCACCCATAGCTTGATCCTCTCGAATGTCAGGATCTCATCTATAAAACCTGCATCCATAAAGAGCATTTATTCTAATCTATCTATTTTTAACATTGTGCTACTAATTAAAAGAGCATTGAAGGTTTTTATTTTTCTTTTAGTTTCATTTTAACATCTTCAAATGATTAATATGTTGTTTAAATAGATCATGTGGATTGTGTTTTATATCCAACACCTTTCTAGACTTACGTATAGTACTATACCAAATACTAATAACATACCAATATCTAAAATATGTTAAAATCGAGATTTGAACCAACAAACTCTTAATATGATCGGATCATAAACCTTTGAAATGAATACATAAAAATGAAATATTATAAATGATCACCTTACAAATGATATAGAGATAGTTCCAACATGATCGATTTCAACGAATTTGATTTAATGAACATCAAGATCCTCAAAGGCAAAAAAAATCTTAAACTATATATTCGATTTTGGTGAAACTCAAGCCATGATTCTATAGAAGGTTTTGTTGGTGCTGTTTGTTATATACAAGTGGGGGGTGGTGAGCTGGTGGGTAACGTGAGAGCCACGTACGTGTTTTTGTTTTTTTCCATCTTTTTATCAAGAAATCTATCCACGGCTGCTCACATTATTCGAATAAACAATGGGTGAGAGCTTGTAACATACGCATCTAAACTTAGGGGCGCTTTAGTCGAAATCAGAGGCTGTTCTAGTAGGGTGACTAGTAGGTGCCGAGTCATCTCTAATCAACTCATTTTCTTCATTGGTTATTTAGATTAAAAACTGTTTTTCAAATAGTTTTTACATTCACCCCTACTTATTCTAGAAGGGAATTGATACTCACACCATAAAAATTAATTACACATCACAATATCACGTCACAAATGTATATGTTACAACATGATATGTGCATAATTGTAGCATGTGCATAATTGTGGTATGTGTACATAAATGGATAAATGGTAATATGGTATCCACGGCTGTTCAAGTATTCGAATAAACAATGGGTGAGAGGTTGTAATATACAACTAATACACGCATCTAAATTTGGGGGCTCTCGCTTGAAATGAAGTAATGAGAAAAGAAAAGATAATGGTTGTATTTGGTTCCATATGGCTCTATCTGATTATGCCATTTAGTTTCTCAATTTTGTTGTATGTATACACCATGTGGTCCATTGATGGACCCAGAAAAATAAGATGTGGGAGGCAAATTTTTATTTATTTATTTATTTATTTATTTATTTATTATTATTATTATTATTATTATTATTATTATTATAGTCACAAAATGCGGAAGAAAAAACTAAGATCGTAATGATAAATCAAGTATTTTTATTTAGAGATGAAGGATTTATAAGTCTTTAAAGTATTTAATGTTGGATTTTAGTATTTGGGTGGGGGCAATCTGAGTTTTTGGTAAGGGTACTTTCGAAAAAAGGTCAAAATTAAAAAAAATTACATTAAAATTTTAACTTTTTCGGCTAACCATGAGGGGGCAAGTCTTTCTAAATAAGTTCGTTCCTGCATGTGGCCATGTGGTGTGTTGTCTTTTCCTTTAGCTTTTTCTCTTTAACGAGCTTGTTGAAAAGTTGGGATGACATTTCTTTTGTATGTTGTTCTTTTAGTTTATTTCCGTAATAAATGTTGCCTTTAAAAAAAATAAAATAAAAATAAATAAATAAATAAATGTTAATGCAAAGGAATATAATGTAATGATTATTCCATTGCATATGATGTTGTTTGGTTGAAAATTGAAATGTCGAGGAATGAAAAGATTTTTGTTTATCACGATGCTTCTAACTAGTAAATAAAAATTAAGAAAAATTTAACGGAACAAATATTACTTTTGATTACCTTTAAATGTGAAAATTTGTGCAAATCTACCTATTCGATTATGGGGTGATTGTGTTTTAGCAGCCACATACCTCATTAATAAGATGCATATGAAAAAGCTGAATTGGAAATCTCCCTATGAAGTTCTGCATCACAAATTACTGGATTATGCCAATTTGAGACTTATTCGGTGTTTGGGTTATGCAACAGTGGCAAAACCTCATAAAGATAAGTTTGATAGTAGAGGGATCAAATGTGTTTTGTTAGGCTATCCACAGAATCAAAAGGGGTATAAGCTGTATAATATGGTGACTAAGGAAGTATTTCTAAGTAGAGATGTTGTGTTTAATGAAAAGATCTTTCCTTTTAAAGAAGTCAGTTCTACACCTGTCACCAATACTCCTAGCATGCCCACATTTGCTGATTTACCTTTTGATGCGGAGATATCTCCTTTGCCAAACACCCCTTTAACACCAGATTCAAATACACCTGAACCTATAATGCATAATCCACCAAATCCAAATGCACCTGAACCTACAATACATAATACACCATATCTAAATGCACCTACCCAAATACTCTCAACAAATGTTCAAAGGAATAACGGACCCACACATACTAGGAGATCAACTAGACAGTCTGCTAAACCTAGTTGGCTTAAGGTTTTTGTAACCGCACATAGAGCCAATGCAATGACTACAATCAAATACCCTTGTTTGGTCCTATTGATTTGAAATGTATTCCTCAATGTCACATTGCTTTTCTAGCAAATGCATTGGCTGTTAAAGATACAACTAGTTATGATGAAGCAAAAACATATGCTGGGTGGAAATAAGCAATGGATAAAGAGATAACAACTCTATAAGTCAACAACACATGGACTGTAACCTCTTTACCTCCTGGTCATAACCAATAACTTCAAAATGGGTGCTTAAAACTAAGTATAAGTCTGATGGATCAGTGGAAAGGAAGAAGACAAAACTGGTTGTAAGAGGTTTTAATCAACAAGAGGGCTTGGACTGTAAGCATACCTTTTTACCAATTGCAAAATTGGCTACATGTAGTAAGGGTTTTAATCGCCTTAGCTACAGCCAAACAATGGCCATTGCACCCGTTTGATGTAGACAATGCCTTTCTACATGGGTACATTGATGAAGAGATTTACATGCTACCACCTCAAGGTTATGATAAAGCTTCACCAGAAAGGTTTGCAAGTTAAACAAGTCACTATATGGGCTTAAACAAGCTTCCAAGCAATGGAATCATGAACTTACTAAATTTTTAGTTGGTTTGGGCTATGTTCAGTCTAGACAGGATTATTCCTTGTTTGTGAGGCATACACAGAGTACTTTCACTGTAGCATTGGTCTATGTTGATGCTATATTGATCACCAGTGATTTAGAAGCTGAGATAGTCCATTTGAAGAAAGCACTTGACAAGAAATTCACCATTAAAGATTTGGGGTAGCAAAATATTTCTTGGGAATTGAGATTTGCTACACATCAAGAGGTACTCACTTGAATCAAAGGAAGTATATTGCAGACTTATTATCTGATATTGGTCTTACAGCTGCTAAACCAGTTGAATTCCCTTTACCTGCTGAATTGAAGTTGTCATTGGAAAAAGGCACATCATTGAATGATGCTAGTGCTTATAGAAAGTTGGTAGGCAGATTACTTTACTTAACCATGACAAGACCAGATATATCCTATGTAGTTCAGCATTTAAGTCAATTTGTCTCAGCTCCTAAGGATGCTCATATGCAGGCTGCTATGCATTTGTTAAGGTCCTTGAAAGGGACAGTGTCAAAAGGTCTCTTTTATCCCATTCAACCACATCTGCACATTACATGTTTCATAGATGCAGATTGGGCATCATGCCTCATGACTCGAAGATCCCTAACTGGTTATTGTATATGTCTTGGTCACTCATTGGTCTCATGGAAAACTAAAAAGCAACCTACAGTTAGTAGATCATCCACTGAAGCAGAGTATAAGGCAATGTCTACTACAACATGTGAGTTGCTTTGGTTGAGTTACTTACTTTAAGACTTGCAGATCAAAGTAAAACAATTCTATAATATCAAAGTTACAAGGAAACTCATATCTCTCCTTGATTAGTTTCACTAGAATAGATCAATCGAAAGTGTTGTGCATTTCATGAATTGAAGAGATAACTTTTGACAAACTCTACACCACAGATTGAAGGCATTGCATGGGATAATTAGAATTCCAAAAGTCCTATGCTCTTTATTAGTAGAATTCCAAATGTCCCTGGTTAATGTATAAATAAATCTCATCAAAGGATGAGAAGGCACTCTCTTTTGTTTTAAAAATACCATTCTAATAAAAAACCAAATACAGAGTACTTACCTCTGTCTTCCCATATTCTTGTTTGATTAATCTTCTTCCTTGTAGTGTGTTAATCTCTGGTTGTACTTGCATCATATTGGTATTGGAGCTTTTGGTTGCTTTGAATCGTATTGATGGCAGAAGAACAACCCCGTGGTCGTCGAGGGCGTCGAGGTGGATATGCTCGTGGGCAACCTCGTCAAGGTGCCGACCGCAATGAGGATGAACCACGACCAAACCGTAGGGACCAGCGGGATCTCGAGATCGCAGCTCAAGGAAGACGAATCCGAGAATTGGAAAGCACAGGCCAGATTGGATGATCGCGATGAAGAAGAAAGTGAGGGATCAGACATCGACTCAACCGAGAGCAACAATGAGGAAGATGAAAACCCATGGGGGGTTCATCGGCCCGATAGAGATCGCCGTTACAGGCCGGGACATTACAACCCTCAGAACCTTGGTGTGAAAGTCGACATCCCTGACTTTGAAGGTAAATCGCATCCCGATGAGTTTATTGATTGGTTACACACAGTTGAGCGAGTTTTTGATATTAAAAACCTAAGTGATGAACAAAAAGTAAAATTAATGGCAATTAAGCTAAAGAAGAATGCCTCAATTTGGTGGGAACACGTCATAAAGCAACGTACTCGAGAAGGTAAAACTAAGATAGTGAACTGGAGTAAGATGAAAAAGAAACTGATGGCTAAATTTTTGCCGGTACAATATCGTCAGGAAGCTTTCATCGAGTATCATAATTATAAACAAACAAGCATCTCTGTGGAAGAATTCACTAGCGAGTTTGATCGTTTGAGACTGCATTGTGATGTGGTTGAGGAAGATGAAGAGACTATTGCTCGTTATTTGGCCGCGTTAAAGCCCGAAATCTCTGATGTTGTTCAGCTACATCAGTATTGGTCTTATAATGATGTGTGCCGGTTAGCTCGAAAGGTGGAATTACAACTGAAGAAAAAAGGTAACACTACTAATTCTCGCTTCTCAGGTCGTTTTACAGGGGAAAGAAAGTTGCAAGCTCGAGCTCAAACCCAACTCGAAACTCCAGCACAACATCAACTTATAATACAAATTCTAGCAGAGGAGGTATATCAACAGGTAAACGATGTTATAGGTGTCAAGGCCTTGGCATTTTGCCAACGATTGTCCAAATAAAAAGATAGTTACTTTTGTTGAAGAAGATGATGGACCTGTGTTTGACGAGTATGATGATGAGCATGAGAAAATGACATCGGACCAAGAAGAGATAACATATGCCGACACGGGTGAAGTACTGGTAATTAAGCGAACCATGAGTGCAGCGGTAAAAGAAGATGAATCGTGGTTAAGACATAACATTTTTCATACTCGATGCACATGTGAAGGTAAAATTTGTAATGTCATCATAGATGGCGGTAGCTGTGAGAATGTGGTATCCGAAACAATGGTTAGTAAGTTGGGACTGAAAACAGAACAACATCCTCAACCTTATACGCTGTCCTGGTTCCGCAAAGGGAATGAAGTGAAAGTATCAATGCGGTGTCTGGTGAAATTCTCAATTGGAAAAAAATATAATGACGAGGTTTGGTGCGATGTGGTTCCCATGGATGCGTGTCATATGTTACTTGGGAGGCCGTGGCAGTTTGATCTTAAAACTAAGCATGATGGGTTTAAAAATACCTATACCTTTCAAAAAGATGGAGTTACTATTATTCTTGGGCCTTCTGATTTGCGAGAGGAAACGAAGAATCAGTTCTTGTCTCGAGTAGAATTTATAGCTGAGATACCAGAATCATTTGATGTGTTTGCGCTTGTTGGGTGCAGTCAAATCAAGACGAGTTTCATGTTCCATTTCAGGTGGCATCGATACTGGAAGAGTTTGCTGATGTGGTGCCTCAAGAGTTACCTTTTGGTCTACCTCCCATGAGGGACATACAACATTGCATTGATTTTGTTCCGGGGTCTACTATACCCCACAAGGCTGCCTACAGAATGAACCCTCGAAAACATGATGAGTTGAAACGCCAAGTGCAAGAGTTGTTGGAGAAAGGTTCCATTCGCGAGAGCATGAGCCCATGTGCGGTACCAGCGCTATTAGTTCCCAAGAAAGACGGATCATGGCGAATGTGTATTGACAGTCGGGCGGTTAATAAAATTACAATAAAATACCATTTTCCAATTCCACGGTTTGATAATCTAATTGATCAGTTAAATGGTGCAAGTGTCTTCTCAAAGATCGATCTACGTAGTGGCAATCATCAAATTCGTGTCCGGCCTGGGGATGAATGGAAGACGGCATTTAAAACTCGTGATGGTTTATACGAGTGGATGGTAATGCCATTTGGGTTGTCCAATGCACCAAGCACCTTCATGCGACTGATGAATCAGGTATTTCGATCTTTTATTGGCAAGTTTCTGGTTGTTTACTTCGATGACATTTTGGTATATAGTACCACAGTAGCGGATCACCTATACCACTTGCGACAAGTTTTTGAAATATTAAGAGAACAAAAGTTGTATGTTAATGATGCGTGGGAATTGCACCAGGCTTTACCTCTCGAGGGATCTCGAGAAGCTTACAACCCCCACCAGGCAATGTACCTGATCGTTGTAGTATAGTATAGTGACAAGTACCGGGGGATTGATCGTTCAACTCAGGAATAGTGTCGCTAGGATTAGAAAGCCTAAAAACTAGGTCTAGAGGTGAGGGATGATTCTTTTTGTATTTTTTATATTTTATAAAAGCAATTAAAATCTCGGGTTTTGGAAGAGTGGGCGGAATTAGTTGCTAATCAACTAACCCAATAACTAAAGATGCAATCAAAATAAAATAACAAAAATGTAAATAAAATTAATTAAACTAGTGGTGTGAACAATAAATGGGAGAATTGTGTTTACTTAGATTTCATTACTCCCTAGATATATTTTACAAGTTGATTGTTTATTACAGTTGCGTGGATGACGGGTTATATTCCTTAATACCAATCGTGGGGTGGCGTACGTACTTCCCCAACTCTATAAGCTCCTACTTCACTCCTATATCGAGCCTGCAAGAAGCTCCTAACATGGGATCACTAGAATTCGCTCATGCATTAAATACAACCATAAAAACCTAGTACGCATTGGTTCATGCTTCTTAAGACGTTCAAGCAAGTCGCACTATGGAAGTCTGCCAGTTTTCTTAAGCCTAACATCGAAATCATTCATCCAATACAACTATAAACAAGCAATCAACCTATAATCAACATCTAGATTTCATTACATCTAAGCAAACACACAAGAGATCTAGCCTAGCATGTTAAAATCAAGACAAGCGTAAGATATATTCAAACAACACATAGACATATTGAATGAATTGAAAGGATACTTATCTTAATTGAACATGAAAGGATTCAAGGGGTGAAAACCCTTGAAAATACTGTTAAAAATGTGCTAGGGTTTATTCAAGTCGTCCCTAAAATTCTCCTCTCTTTTGAATGAAAGTTACAAAGACTATATATAGATTTTCTAAGGTGACGGCGTCAAGAACAAAATTCTGACGCCGTCAACCCGCCGCCCATAATAAAATCGGATTGCCTAGATCCAGATCTGACGCCGCCAAGAGTGTTTTTCTTCTGGGCCGTCAAGATTAAAGGGACCGTGACGGCCTATGGTGACGCCGTCACGCCCTAGTGTAAAAACATTCTGGATCGTCATGGTCTCTACCCTCTTCACCTCTTGTTTTCCTCTTGACGCCGTCATTAAGGAATTGGTGATGCCGTCAGGTACTGTTCTCAGCAAGGAAAATTAAGACTTTGCCGTTTTCTTCACTTTTATGCTCCAAAAACGTCCGAAATGCTTCCTTTTCCAGAAATCACTCCAAAAGTACGTAAAATCACAAAAGGAACGATTTATGGCAATATTTGATCAAATAAATTCAATTCCGGGCTTAAATGACCCCCTAAAAATGGATCATTTTTCGCCTCATCATATACCCTTACACTTGAGATTTGCTTGTCCTCAAGCAAATGCGCTTTTATTCTAATCAAAATATAAGTTAGGGGTCATTTAACACTAATATAAAAGTAATTACAACAAATAATCGTTCCACTAAAGACCAAAGACAAGCACGGAGGTCATACACTAGCACCTCACAAATAGTGTTTAGATACTCACATCTCTCGGGTGTAATAAAGTATATATATCACAATATGGAAATGGAAAACATCTCTCACTACCTGTCATAGCAAAATAGATTACCATAGGCTTGGGGATGGATCAAACCTCCACCACATGGCGTAAGCACCTAGGATAAACTATCAAAGAGGTCTTTTTAAAGGGTTATAACGTTAGGTGTAGGGATATGGAATACACGGTTTTGTTGGATAAAGGCAATCTTTATTGGTGGCGAGTTAATAATTTTGGTTAATTACATGTATAATATGGCGTTGCTAAGCCAAGACTAGACTCGACTTAAGCTAATAAATCAAAAATAACAAAAACATAAAATAAACATAGAATGAAACGGGATGGTAGTCCGTTTTTTTTTTTTTTTTTTTTTTTTTTTTTTTTTTTTTTTTTTTTTGCATACACTCTTACCCTACCATCCAAAATAATATATCATAGGGAATGAATATTCCCCTTACACGTAAATTTTTACATACTTTACAATAAACTATCTAATGACTCGAATTAAGATAATTAAAACACTTGGAATACTTTTAAGATTAACATACATATGGGGGTAATAAAATGATGTTCTTCCCCATTACTCCATAACATAAGTACTTTACCCATGAGTCCCAATCGTCCCAAAACAATATGTACAAAGATATGACTCGACTTAGCAACCATGTAATCAATTAGATAATTAACTAAGGGTTTAAACATGTAACAATAATGCACTAAAGATGAGTGCATACACGAAAGGCTAAGGCGATTTGGGTGTACATTTAAGTGAGGTGTAACAAATTCTTCCTTTAAGTATGATGCTTAAAGTTAGAAACGAAAAGATAGGCTCGGAGGGGTGTACTAGGGGTTTCGTGTACTAAAAATGAGTACAACGCTAAGGTGTGGGAAAAATTAATTGACTTTACTAGCCAAGTAATATGACTTAAATGGTCAAGTAATTATGATATGGGTTTAACACAAGGGTGATCCTAATGCCTCTTATCATGTAGTAAATCCTACTACACGAATGTAGCCTCACTAGCGGTCCCGGGAAGCATCACTAACGCAAGTTCTAGAATCTAAATACTACCGGTACGCTCATAAGCACTAATAATGAATGCTTTTCCTATCAAATCTAAAGGCGAACCTCACATATTTGGGTGGAAAATTTTTCTGAATAGTATGATTTTGTGCTAGTCATACAATCTCCTATCCATGAGATGCTTGCTAAGGCTAAAGTTTCACTCCTAAATGTTGTAAAAAATTTTAAATTTGGCGCTAAAATTACACTAACAAGTATTTCTCATAGTTTTATTACACACCTACCATCAAACAAACAAACTCAAGTGAAAGTGTATCCTATAAGGTATCATCATTTACCCTCCCCTTACACTTAGGATGAACATTGTCCCCAATGTTCAATTAAAGAATGTAAAAGTGAAATAGGTAAAAGAATGAAAACAAATACTCCCCTGATTCGCTCGGTATGGATAGTGCGATAACAAGGTTAGATCTTCCTCCAAGAAAATGAACAATCAAAGCTTCCCTTCCAGAATATAAATCATCTTCTTGTCAAACATAACCTGTTAAACCTGAGAAAACAAACAAGGCAACCTCCCGTAAAATCGGTGGCAATCTATATATGCTAACAAATCCTAGAAAGCAATGTAAGATATAATGCTTGTGGAATGAATGTTTGCAGATTTTCTGGAGTTTATAAAACTAAAGAATTAACAAAAACTTTAAGACTCCGTTAGAAAAACAAAACTAGCAAAATTTCCAGAATTTTACACATGACGCCGTCAGGAATTTCTTCCTGACACCGTCAGAAGTGATCTACAGAAATTCTTACGTTAAGTTTCCGGAAAATTTCTGGAAAACTTATGTCCTACTTCCTGGAAAATCCTGCGAAACATCATTATGACTCGATACAAGCATTTGACTTTAACAAATACGAATATACATGTCCATTTAATATTGTGGAGAATCATGATCAATTTTGTTTCTTAAAAACATATTTGGGGTTTTCCCTTACACTTATCTTTTGCGAAATACCTTTGGATGAAGTTAAGACAAAGCCGAACGACAAAATAAAGTATTTTCACCAGTTTAGTTTTGAAACATGATCTACCAACAATAAAAATAAAGCATGCATACGGAAACAAATAACAATCAAACAAATAAAAATCACACAAAGCATGGGTTGCCTCCCAAGAAGCGCTTGTTTTTGTTTGAGTCACGAGCCTGACTCTACCCTTATTTAATGGAAATAGGAGAGGTTTTCCCTACACTTTGGATTAAGTGCGGGTGGAAGTAGCGATACACACCATCTCGGTAGAAGTATGCCACATGAGGAAAGAGTGGTGGATGAATTATATGCTCAAAGGGCTGTGCTCCTATCATCATAACGTTACCTAATTCAATCGGATTAATGGGTGGATTAAGATTTTCTCCTAGAAAGGGATCATTTTCTATCAACTTCGAGAGACTACTAGTTGGGGATCCATCTTGACCTAATAAACCCGGTTTAAACCCATAATGTTTCTTATGATCAATCATAAATGGGTGATGTAAGCATGTAAGGTCATTTTCCACTCCTATATTGGCTTCCTCTCTACAAGGCTTACAGTCCACTATCTTTATCCTAAGACTACCCCGACTATATGGTTTGATGGGTGGATCGGAACCTATTTCAATTCCTAAATTCACATCTAACGATGGAAGATTAGGTAATGGTTTTGGTTGAGGCTCCGGTTCATCAAAACTAGGAACTTCCTTAGAACTAAAAGAAAGGTCATCACTATAAGTGTTAAAACCTATATTCTCTAGTTATGTTTGGTCCAAGAGCTTTACCTCAATCGGGGCTCCTATAGTCTCTCCTACTTCTTTCGGGCAAGTCACGGGTGGTGTGTGTACCTCAAATGATGGTAGGACTTGTGGGGTACTTGGTGGGCTTAAATTTTCAACTATATCCTCCATCTTATCAAAAGTACCAATGTGCTCAGCTTGTATTGTGGTTGAAATCAAACCACTCCGTGCACCCAGTTATTTCATCTATAGGTTTATCCCCAAACAATCTTCTTGCTTGTTCCCTTAAACTTGCTATCAATTGATCCGTAACAACGTTTGTTGGGTTGTCCATTTTTTTGGCAAGTATGGCACAATTCTCTATGGTTTCCCATGCTTCATCAGCACTTAATCCCCAAAGGTCCCCATCTGCGGCATGGTCAATGTCCATTTTGGTATAGTGGTCGACACGATGGTAAAATATTTCAATTTGGGACCACAGATCGAAATTATGATGAGGGGATTTTCGGAATAAATATTTAAAACGAGCCCATGCATCATAGATAGGTTCATCCTCATGTTGTTTAAACATCAAGATGTCATTTGGAGTGGGTGAATTTCGTGGTTGGTAGTATGGTGGATTCACGTTCTCCATAATGGCTAACGGAATAGTCAATGGAAAGGTTTTTACAAACAAAGACACAAAGAAAAGATAGACTAAAGAAAACCTAAAAATAAAATAAAATCTTACTAGAAAGGAATCTAGCAAGTAGACCTAATTAAAAAAATTCCTAACCTAGACAATAACTATTCCCCGGGCTGCGGCGCCAAAAACTTGATAGCGCCGCACTCTTTTGCGAAAGTTTAGGAATAAATGTAAAGATAGACAATCCCCGGCAGCGGCGCCAAAAACTTGATGCGTGGGAATTGCACCAGGCTTTACCTCTCGAGGGATCTCGAGAAGCTTACAAACCCTACCAGGCAGTGTACCTGATCGTTGTAGTATAGTATAGTGACAAGTACCGGGGGATTGATCGTTCAACTCAGGAATAGTGTCGCTAGGATTAGAAAGCCTAAAAACTAGGTCTAGAGGTGAGGGATGATTCTTTTTGTATTTTTTATATTTTATAAAAGCAATTAAAATCTCGGGTTTTGGAAGAGTGGGCGGAATTAGTTGCTAATCAACTAACCCAATAACTAAAGATGCAATCAAAATAAAATAACAAAAATGTAAATAAAACTAATTAAACTAGTGGTGTGAACAATAAATGGGAGAATTGTGTTTACTTAGATTTCATTACTCCCTAGATATCTTTTACAGGTTAATTGTTTGTTACAGTTGCGTGGATGACAGGTTATATTCCTTAATACCAATCGTGGGGTGGCGTACGTACTTCCCCAACTCTATAAGCTCCTACTTCACTCCTATGTCGAGCCTGCAAGAAGCTCCTAACATGGGATCACTAGAATTTACTCATGCATTAAATACAACCATAAAAACCTAGTACACATTGGTTCATGCTTCTTAAGACGTTCAAGTAAGTCACACTATGGAAGTCTGCCAGTTTTCTTAAGCCTAACATCGAAATCATTCATCCAATACAACTATAAACAAGCAATCAACCTATAATCAACATCTAGATTTCATTACATCTAAGCAAATACACAAGAGATCTAGCCTAGCATGTTAAAATCAAGACAAGCGTAAGATATATTCAAACAACACATAGACATATTGAATGAATTGAAATGATACTTATCTTAATTGAACATGAAAGGATTCAAGGGGTGAAAACCATTGAAAATACTGTTAAAAACGTGCTAGGGTTTATTCAAGTCGTCCCTAAAATTCTCCTCTCTTTTGAATGAAAATTACAAAGACTATATATAGATTTTCTAAGGTGACGGCGTCAAGAACAAAATTCTGACGCCGTCAACCCGCCGCCCATAATAAAATCGGATTGCCTAGATCCAGATCTGACGCCGCCAAGAGTGTTTTTCTTCTGGGCCGTCAAGAGTAAAGGGACCGTGACGGCCTATGGTGACGCCGTCACGCCCTAGTGTAAAAACATTCTGGATCGTCATGGTCTCTACCTTCTTCACCTCTTGTTTTCCTCTTGAAGCCGTCATTAAGGAATTGGTGACGCCGTCAGGTACTGTTCCCAGCAAGGAAAATTAAGACTTTGCCGTTTTCTTCACTTTTATGCTCCAAAAACGTCCGAAATGCTTCCTTTTCCAGAATTCACTCCAAAAGTACCTAAAATCACAAAAGGAACGATTTAGGGAAATATTTGATCAAATAAATTCAATTCCGGGCTTAAATGACCCTCTAAAAATGGATCATTTTTCGCCTCATCAGTTAACATCAAGAAATGCCACTTTCTTACTGATAAGGTATTGTTTCTGGGTATATTGTTTCTAAAGAAGGTATTCGAATGGACCCTGCAAAGATAAGCTCCATTGTTGGCTGGAATACACCAACAAACATTCACGAAATTCGTAGTTTTCATGGTCTAGCATCATTTTACCGAAGGTTTATTCACAACTTTAGCACCATTATTTCACCAATCACTGAGTGTATGAGAGGAGGCAAGTTCAGTTGGTCTCAAGAAGCTAAAGTAGCCTTTAGTTTATTGAAAAGAAAGGTAACTGAGGCTCCTGTGTTAATAATACCTGATTTTGAGGAAGTATTTGAAGTTCATTGTGATGCATCAGGGGTCGGGATTGGTGGAGTAATTAGTCAAAAGAGTCGGCCAATAGCAATTTTTTAGCAAAACGTTGAATGATACCAGGCGTAAATACTCCACGTACGACAAGGAATTCTATGCTATAGTTCGTTGCTTAGAATATTGGCGCCATTATCTTGTCTCAAAGGAGTTTATCTTGTATTCCGATCATGAAGCGCTAAAATACATTAATGGACAACATAAGTTGAAGCCGAGGCACGCTAAATGGGTTGAGTTCTTGCAAGCCTACAGTTTCTCTATTAAGCATAAGGCAGGAGCTCTTAACAAAGTTGCTGATGCGTTAAGTCGAAAACAAACACTAATTTCAACAATGCAAGTCTAGGTTGTTGGGTTCGAAATATTTAAGGAGTTTTATGATGATGATCCTGACTTTGCGGTTATATGGAAGAAATGTCAAGATCAGCCCTACCAACGATTTGTTCTACAAGATGGATTTCTTTTTAAAGATAATAGGCTTTGTATTCCTAAATGCTCGTTAAGGGAGTCAATTATAATGGAAGGTCATGCTGGGGGTTTAGCGGGGCACTTCGGGGTCGACAAGACTGTAGCATGGTTGAGCGAGCACTTTTATTGGCCAAAAATGGAGCGTGATATTAAACGATTTGTGGAAAAATGTCGGGTGTGTCGAATAGCAAAAACCCGAAGCACAAATGCCGGTTTGTACCAACCATTACCTGTACCAGTGGCGCCATGTGTAACACCCCCATTTTTAAAGTTTTGTCGCAGCGGAAAAGTAATTTGGGTGTTACGGTAAGGATCGAAGTTTTAACCACATAAAACGGTTTAAAAGAAACGTTTTGAAAGTTATTTGTCATTCAAATAATAATTTTGATAAAAGATGAACCATTTGATTTAAAATCTTATGAAAAGATATAAAGGCTTGTAAAAATGACAAATTTGATTTTTACACCATTTTAATTTATCAGAGTAATAAATGCCCACTCCATGTCTTGTCCTGCTTCGTTAAATTACCTGAGATACACATGCTTAAAAGTGTCAACACAAAGGTTGGTGAGTTCATAGAGTTTTAGGAAAAACCCTTTATTTTGTTAGATTTCATGAATATTTGGTATTAATAAAATACAAACAGTAACGAAACAAGTATCGAATATATTCACAAATAAATCATATAAATATTCAATCACATTAAATAAGGAAATCAATAATCTTAACATGAGCTGGAAACTCATGATACTAAATAAATCAGATATACAATTCACGTATGGTCAAACCTATACAGCTGTATCTAAATATATGTTGAATACATATATATTTCCTTTATAGATATTGCACCAAGCCTCATGACACGCAAGACGTTAACAGAAGGGGTGTTCTATCAAATCAATGACAGATTTTGCCCTCTATTCGTAGGTGATTTGCCAATTCCTACTTGTCTCAAATATAGTGTATCACGACTAATACGACTAACCACATGCATAATGGCATTCCGTCAAGTATTAGTGGGATCGGAGGTCAATCCAAAACAGGTTTCGAATCTGTTCACTATATTCGCGCTCACATTAAAGTGATTAATGGCTCATGATTGAGGGACTATATGACGATAAGCTAACTTAGGCAATATCAAGGACCTATGGGCTCATTTAGCATAACATCATGTAATCAAGTATCGTATCACAGTAATCAATTTGGAAATAGTATCGTTTGAGTATCAGAAATTCAGTTTGAAAATATTATTGTTTGAGTATCAGAAATTCAGTTTGAAAATATCATCGGTTGAGTATCAGAAATTCAGTTTGAAAATATCGTCGTTTGAGTATCAGAAATTCAGTTTGAAAATATCATCGTTTGAGTATCAGAAATTCAGTTTGAAAATATCATCGCTTGAGTATCAGAAATTCAGTTTGAATATTTCGCCAGTAACACATTTATATCACATACCACAATAATCAAATTGAAAACATTTCCATATGAATATCAATATTTCAGTCAAATAGTTCATCAATAAATATATATTTCACATACCACAATAATCATATTGGAAACATTAATATATTATAAATCACAAATTATATTATTTTAATATCAATTAGGAAATTGATTTGAATCATGTATTTTATTTTATTTCATATACTTATCAAGTTATCAAAGTATATGTAAGCATGTATCTCCCCCAATGAGTTAAAAACAATTATTTGAAATGGGGCTATGACTCACCTGGATTGATTTGGAAATGATGAAAAGTAAGATAGAACGAGATTTATAGAACGATTATGGAAACGTCGTTGATATGGAACCTGATAAATAAATTTATCAGAGAATATAACCAAATACTATTTGGTAAATACAAACTAATAACGAATAAACATTATTCATTATGACGAATAGATGATGTGAGGTGAAATTATTATGCCATGCATGATATGAAAATACTTTATTTAAAATATCCATCGTAGTTTTACCTTTTTAAATCTTAAGTAAAAATATTAACCTTTTAAGTATCGTTATATATATACTTAACGTAAAAATAAATAATATATATATAAAACGTAATAAAAATGCATATGGCGTGAGGGTTGCCGTAAAATATAAAATAAAATAAGAATGTCAAATAGATTATGTGTAGTCCTTGTCCTTTTTCCAATTTTACAAATTTTTTTATACTAACGGCGTTAGCGTCACACCGTTAGTCCTTTTTATATATATTTTACAATTATAGTCCACTACATGTCCAATATTACAACCTAAGCTTGTAACAATACTATATTATCAGTTTTTATCCTTTCTTTCTGTTTCTACATTTTTAGTCCTTAGTTTTCGCAGTTTTCACATTTAGTCCCTATATGTGTCGTCGCGTTACATTTTTAGTCCAATTTTTGCAAAAGTGATTATAAAAATTTTATAAAAATTTCCGTAGCTTCTTTTATGAATTTCAAGCTTATTTCAACTGCTTATTTTAATAAAAGCTTATTTATTTAGCTTATGGGCTTCAATTCGAACCAAACTAAAGCCCATTTAAAATTTTAGAGGCGAGGGCATGAAAATTCTTTTGGGCTTGAACTTGGGCTTACTTTGTGATTTTAAAAATGTATTTTATGGGCCCAGTGGACCGTTAAAACGCAAGGTCTTATTGGGCCTTGATTTAAGCCCACTCGACAACTTAAGGTTTTTATTATAAATTTGGTTTTAAAAACTGGTTCTTATCGATTCACTTTGGCTCGTTTAAAGTGTCTAAACGTGATTATTTTTATAAGTTATACAAATGAAACTAATAGTTTTCTAGGTGATCTATTAGTACGTTTAAAAATATTGGGTGCTTGTTACGTGAAATTGAAAGTTATACGTAGGTTTTGTGGCATGTTTGAATCGATCTCATTATTTGAAAAGTTGGAATTATTTTCTAAGTGTTTAGATTTTTATACGTGTGACATGGTTTGAAATAGGCTCGTTAAATGCATGTAACATGAAAATAAACGTGAAGTGTACGTGCTACGTGACTCCTAGGCCTACCAAGATAGAGGCTAGTCACGTTTCGTGTTCTAAAAATAAATATGTACGTGTATTATATATATGAAATGATATACGATGGAACTAATATAAATATGATGCATGGAATGAAAATAATGAATGTTATGAAACGAGAAAGAGTGGAGACGACTTACTACACCTCTAGGGTGGTAGAGAGTCGAAAGAAACGGATTAAAAGAGTAGTATGGATACACGTTCGACTAGGATTTGATTAGTATGGATCGTATAACAAAGAAGTTACAAACTTCTTACTTCCAAAAGCTCACGTATGGTTCTCTTGAGGTTATTTACGTACGTTAGAGTAGAGATAGAGTAGAAAATGATTTGATGAATGAATGGAAAAGGAAAGGGACGATCGGGTATGATATATATGGAAAGTTTTGTGTTTCGTATGGTGCAAATTATTGCATGGGACAAGAACTACTATGCAATGCCAGAGAATAGAAGTCCTAAGATAGCTAGAGTAGTATTAAAATGGTTTGTGAAAGGTGGCTAAATGTGAATCGTCCTTGTGAGTACTTGATATGTCGACATCCATTTCTTAACACAAACGATTTGCTCATTCGTTTTTCAAGGAGTCTTAGTCAATCATACTTATTATTTACACATGATAACATGTTACAAATAATATTAGA
Source organism: Artemisia argyi (assembly GCA_030686995.1). Taxonomy (NCBI): domain Eukaryota; kingdom Viridiplantae; phylum Streptophyta; class Magnoliopsida; order Asterales; family Asteraceae; genus Artemisia; species Artemisia argyi. The sequence continues at coordinate 157,611,104 of CM060697.1, read as the reverse complement.
AACTCATAGGAACAAACGGGAACAAGAACAGATAAGAAATGAATTTTGTATGAATCGTTTGGGTCGATTCATAGCTAAACGGAATGCCTCTTAAAAACGTATCAAACCTCAACGTGTGAACGTGAGATCCAACACACTATTAGTCGGCTAGGAGGTTAACGAGAATGTGCAAAAATATAGGTAGGTCGTGTGTACGAAATAAAAACAAACGAGACGTTTTGTGGCTCCATTAGTCGATCTATACGAATTTTTATAAAATAAAATGGGTTTATAGTTTGGGCCGATTGGGCTTAGGGAGATTAAGGGCCCGTTAGGTTTAGAAATTAATTTTAGTAATTAGTTTTATTAATTAGGTTTAGTTCAATAAATATTTTGTTAATTTTGTCGAGAACTTGTTTTGTCGTTTGACGAATTTGACAATATCGTAATCGTGACCATTTTAATATACAAAGAAAATTTTAAATTTCCCAGTAAAAATGGTGATTACAATAATGACAAAGATTATTTATATAATTAATCGAAGTTAATTATACCAATTTTCGCGAGGTTTTACACCATGGGTAGATGTGAGTCTTGATTTTGTTCTCGGGCTACCTCGAACTAGGGGTGGCAATTTCTGACCCGACACGAAACTCGACCTGAAACCGACACGAAAATTAACAGGTTCGGGTTGAGCTCAATAGATTGTGGGTCAGGTTTGGGTCAACATATCTAACCCGTTTATTAAACAGGTTAGGTTCGGGTTGGGAATAAAATAAACGGGTCGACCCGCCAACCCGTTTAAATTTTTTTTCTTAATTAAAAATTATTTATATTTAATTATACGAGTTAAATGAGTTAAACGGGTCGACCCACTAACACGTTTAACCCATTTAACTCGTGTAATGTGCTAACTTTTATATATAAAACGGATTAAATAGGTCAACTCGAAACTCGTTTAACATATTCAACCCATGTAACCTATTTAACCTGTTAACATAAGTATATATACGGGTTAAATGGGTCAGGTTCGGGTTACGCGTAAACAGGTTAGGGTTGACATAGCTGACCCGATGATTTAAATGGGTCAGGTTCAGGTTGGGGTTTTCTGACCTGCCAACCTGACAACCCGAACCCGCCAACCCGAACCAGACCTGAATTGCCACCCCTACCTCGAACCCAACGAAATAAAGACTCAATTATGGTAGTAGTGGACCGATTTTCCAAAATGGATCACTTTATTCCTTGCAACAAGACGTTTGATGCATCACAAGTAGCACGCTTATTTATGCAAAAGGTTGTACGATTGCATGGTGTGCCTAAAACTATCACTTCTGATCATGATGTGAAGTTCGTTAGTCATTTTTGGCGTACATTATGGCGTAAGATGGGAACTCAACTTCAGTTTAGTTCATCACACTACCCTCAAACCGATGGACAAACTGAGGTGGTTAACCGTAGTTTGGGGAATTTGTTACGGAGTCTAGTCGGAGAGAACCCGAGACAATGGGATTTGGTGTTGCCACAAGCTGAGTTTGCATACAATCGATCAAAAAGTCGCACCACGGGCAAGACACCATTTGAAGTGGTAACTGGTACTAATCCTATCACTCCACTTGATCTCACATCACTTTTGACACCTGCACATTTTAGTTTTGAGGGAGAAGAGCACGCCCAAAAAGTTCAACAGTTACATGAACAAGTCCGAGCACACATTGAAAAACAGAATGCAAAGTATAAGGAACGGGTGGATAAACGTCGCAAAAAAGTCGTGTTTAAGGAAGGAGACTTGGTGTGGATTCGACTGGGAAAAGAACGCTTCCCAACTGGTAGATTCGGAAAATTGTAGCCGCGTGCTGATGGTCCATTTCGTGTTCTCAAAATGATCAATGATAATGCCTACAAGATAGACTTACTCGGAGAGTATCATGTATCAGCAACCTTCAATGTAGCAGACTTGTCCCCTTACGTCACTGATGCGTGGGAATTGCACCAGGCTTTACCTCTCGAGGGATCTCGAGAAGCTTACAACCCCCACCAGGCAGTGTACCTGATCGTTGTAGTATAGTATAGTGACAAGTACCGGGGGATTGATCGTTCAGCTAGGAATAGTGTCGTTAGGATTGAAATTAATCTAACTAGGTCTAAAGGTGAAGGATGATTCTTTTTATGTTTTTATATTTTATGAAAAGCAAGTAAAAATCTCTGGTATTGGGAGAGTGGGCGGAATTAGTTGCTAATCAACTAACCCAAAAGCTACTAATTAAACTAATAAACAAGAAAATAAACTAAGGTTCTACAAGATAAGTGAAGCATGTCTACCCATGATATGTTACTCCTTGCTAGCTATCCAATCCTACCTATTGAATTGTAACCTTGTTTTAATTGACGGGTTGTATTCCTTAATACCATTCATGGGGTGGCATACATAACTCCCCAATTCTATGAGCTCTTATCTCCTCCTACACCATGCCCAACACAACTATAGGGATTGTAAACAGTGGCTCATGCATTAAATACAACCAATAAAGACCTAGTACGCCTCGGTTCATGTTTCTTAAGATGTTCAGGCATGTTACCATTTGGAGATCTGCCAGTTTTCTTAAGCCTAACATATAAATCATTCAATCAAAACAAGAATCAATAGGAAACAAGGATTATAAACTAAACCAACTAGATCTATTGAAGTTGTCACGCCTTAATTGATGGAGATAGACACAACATCAACAATAAATCAATGAGATCTAATCAATTATATACAAGTTTCACATAATCATAAGTAGACACAAGGTGAATTAGCAAATCATCATCAAAGAAGAGCAAACAATAATGATAATGGAAAACATAATTAAGATAGAATCATCAAACCAATACATGATGTTTATGGAGTGATTGAAACCTTCTAAGTTGCTGGAAAAACACCCACCTAAACCCAGGAATCGACTTTAGGGTTTAGGGCTTACAAAAAGTGAAGTTATGAAGTTATATTTATAGGCATGTTTTCTGTCGGCCCTTCGTGACGGCGTCAGCCCGTACTCTTGACGCCGTCAAGACCATTTTTCACCAAATTGTAGATCTCTTCGTCCTCTTCGCGTGGGCTTTTGAATCACCTAAATCCGAGTTCGTATGCAAAAGTTATGACCAAAACAATATCAGCTACTCCGCGCGCAAGTTTTGACAAGTTTACACGTGACGGCCTTGGTGACGCCGTCATCAACCACGGTATTTTATTCTTGCTATCTGACGCCGTCAGGGTGTAACTCTTGACGCCGTCACCTAGTGCTTCCAGCATGGAAAATTGATACTTTGCCGTTTTCTTCACTTTTATGCTCCAAAAACGTCCAAAATGGCTTCTTTTCCAGAATTCACTCTCCAAGTACCTAAAATCACAAAAGGAAAGATTTAGGGCAATATTTGATCAAATAAAGTCGGATTCGGGCTTAAATGACCCCCTAAAAACGGATCATTTTTCGCCTTATCATATATCCCTACACTTGGGATTTGCTTGTCCTCAAGCAAATGAGCTTTTCCACCAATCAAAATACAAGTTATGGGTCATTTAACACTAATATAAAAGTAATTACAACAAATGATCATTCCACCTTAGTCAAAACAAGCACGGAAATTATACACTAGCACCTCACATTAAGTATTTGGATACTCTCATCTCTCGGGTGTTGTAAATTTATATGTCATAATTGGAAATGGAGAAATATCACTCTCTACCTGTCATAGCAAATAGATTACCATAGGCTTGGGAAAGGATCAAACCTCCACCACTTGGCGTAAGCACCCAGAATAAACTATCAAAGAGGACTTTTAAAGGGTTATAACGTTAGGTGTAGGGGATATGGAAAACACGGTTTTGTTGGATAAATGGATATTTTACTGGTGGCAAGTCAATTGTCTTAGTTAACTACATGTACAATGAGGCGTTGCTAAGCCAAGACTCGACTCAACTTAAACTAACCACAACTCTTTTTGGATTTTCAAGACACTATTTGACTTAAACATAAATAAAAGAAACGGATGGTAGCCCGTATGTTTTTCTCTTTTCTTTTTTTTTTTTTTTTTTTTTTTTTTTTTTTTTTTTTTTGCATACACTCTTACTCTACCATCCAAAACAATACATCAAAGGGAGCTCGTTTCCTCCCTACACTTGAGCTTTTACATACTTTACAATCAACTATTCTAATGACTCGAATCAAGATAATCAAAACACTTGGAGTACTTTTAAATATTAATGCACATATGGGGGTAATAATTGACATCATCCCCATTACTCCATTACACTAGTACTTTACCCATAAGTCCCAATCGTTCCAAAACAATATGTACAAGATATGACTCGACTTAGCAACCATGTAATCAATTAGACAACTAACAAAGGGTTTAAACAATTAACAATAATGCACTAAAGATGAGTGCATACAAGGAAGACTAAGGCGATTTGGTTGCACATTTGGGGTGGATTGTAAACAAATTCTTCCTTTAAGTAAAATGCTTAAAGTTAGAAACGAAAAGATAGGCTCGGAGGGGTGTACTAGGGGTTTCGTGTACTAAAAATGAGTACAACGCTAAGGGTGTGGGAGAATTACTTGACCTATGAAGTCAATGTAATTATATTACATGTGTAGAACAAGGGTTATCCTAATGCCTCTTATCATGTAGTAAATCCTAACTACACGAATGTAGTCTCACTAGCGGTCTCGGGATGCATCGCTATCACAAGTTCTCGAATCTAAATACTACCGGTACACTAATAAGCACCAACAATGAATGCTTTTTCCTAAAGATCTAAGGGCGAACCTCACATATTTGGGGTGGAAATTTTTTGAGTGGTATGGTTTTTGTGCTAGTCATACAACTCCTATCCATGAGACGCTTATTAAGACTAAAGATTCACTCCTACATGTTGCAAAAAATTTTAAATTTGGTGCTAAAATTGCCCTAACAAATATTTCTCTCAGTTTTATTACACATTTACTATTAAACAAAACAAGAACCAAGTGGAGTAATAGTTTCTAATATACCCTCCCTACACTTAAACCGAACATTGTCCCCAATGTTCTAGATAAAAGATGTAAAAGTAAATAAATAAGAATGAAAGAAACTAATACTCCCCTAATTCGTTCACCGTGGATAACGTGACAACATGGTTAAATCTACCTCCAAGAAGATGAGCATTGAAAGCTTCCCTCCAGAAATATAAATCATCTTCTTGTCCTGTAATCAACAAACACAAAAACCAAAGCATCAAACCGAACAAAAATCACAACTAGATATAATTCCAGACTTAGAAATAGAAACAAGACAAAGCAACAAAAGGATAGGATACTTGTGGAATGAATTACAAATAGGAACTCATAAAACATATCCACAATTATTGACACACAAACAAGATAAAATATATGCTAATCATGAATTGTGAAGTTTTCATGTTCGAATTTAGTTCTTTTTAACAAGATATAAATTTCCCTACACTTATCTTTTTGTAAAATACCTTTATATGCAATTAAGACGAGGTTAAAAACAAAATAAAGCATTTTCACAAATTATTCGAAACATGAAAATTAAACAACTATGATTAAGCATATATGACACAAACAAACAAATAAAATAAAAACATCAAACAATTAAAAACATGGGTTGCCTCCCAAGAAGCGCTTGTTTTTGTTCGAGTCACGAGCCTGACTCTACCGTTATTTAACGAAAATAGGGGAGGTTTTCCCTACACTTAGGATTAAGTGTGGGTGGAAGTAGAGATACACACCCTTAGGGTGGAAATATGCCACGTGAGGTGAAGGGGGTGAGTGAATAGCTTCCTTCATCCTAAAACTACCCGGATAATATAGGTTGATGGGTGGGTCGGTTCCTCTTTTGTCTCCTAGAAATAAATCTAAGGATGGGAAGTTGTGTAAAGGTTGAGGTTCCAGTTCATCAACATTAGGAAATTCCCTAGAACTAGGAGTAAGGTTATCACTACAAGTGTTCAAACCTATATCCTCTAGTGGTGCTTGGTCCAAGGGTTCTACCTCAATTGGGGTTCCTATAGTCTCTTCTACTTCTTCCGGGTAAGTCACGGGCGTTGTATGTGCCTCAAATGATGGTAGGACTTGTGGGGTACTTTGTGGGCTTGGATTATCCACCTCATCCTCCATTGTACCTAGATTACCTATATGTTTATTTTGAACTATGATATTAGGTGCCATCCAACTAGGTATCTCAACATGAGTATATTCATCCCCCAACAAACTTGTTTCATGATCCTTTAAATTTGTTGTCAAATGATTTGTTATATTGTTTGTCGGGTTGTCTAATCTATAATAATATTGGGCACAATCTTCTATGCCATCCCATGCTTCTTCAGCATTTAATTCCCTAAAGTCCCCATTGGAAAAATCCTCAATGCACATTTGGTCATATCGGTTAACACGATAGTAAAAGGTCTGGGTTAGGGATGCTAAAGCGAAGCTATGATGAGGGACTATTCGGAGTAAATTTATAAAACGAGTCCATGCATCATATATGAGTTCATCTCGATATTGTTTGAAATTCGAGATTTCAATAGGGTAGAATGGCCTTTGTGGTTGGTGGTATGGTGGATTCGCGTACTCCATAATGGTGAACGGAAGAGTCAATGGAAAGGTTTCTACGAACAAATGCACAAAGAAAAGATAGACTACAAGAAAGCTAATAAAAAGAAAATAAAAATCTCACTAAAAAGGAATCTAATGAGTAGACCTAATAAAAATCAAATTCAACCTAAACAATAACTATTCCCCGGGCTGCGGCGCCAAAAACTTGATGCGTGGGAATTGCACCAGGCTTTACCTCTCGAGGGATCTCGAGAAGCTTACAACCCCCACCAGGCAGTGTACCTGATCGTTGTAGTATAGTATAGTGACAAGTACCGGGGGATTGATCGTTCAGCTAGGAATAGTGTCGTTAGGATTGAAATTAATCTAACTAGGTCTAAAGGTGAAGGATGATTCTTTTTATGTTTTTATATTTTATGAAAAGCAAGTAAAAATCTCTGGTATTGGGAGAGTGGGCGGAATTAGTTGCTAATCAACTAACCCAAAAGCTACTAATTAAACTAATAAACAAGAAAATAAACTAAGGTTCTACAAGATAAGTGAAGCATGTCTACCCATGATATGTTACTCCTTGCTAGCTATCCAATCCTACCTATTGAATTGTAACCTTGTTTTAATTGACGGGTTGTATTCCTTAATACTATTCATGGGGTGGCATACATAACTCTCCAATTCTATGAGCTCTTATCTCCTCCTACACCATGCCCAACACAACTATAGGGATTGTAAACAGTGGCTCATGCATTAAATACAACCAATAAAGACCTAGTACGCCTCGGTTCATGTTTCTTAAGACGTTCAAGCATGTTACCATTTGGAGATCTGCCAGTTTTCTTAAGCCTAACATATAAATCATTCAATCAAAACAAGAATCAATAGGAAACAAGGATTATAAACTAAATCAACTAGATCTATTGAAGTTGTCACGCCTTAATTGATGGAGATAGACACAACATCAACAAGAAATCAATGAGATCTAATCAATTATATACAAGTTTCACATAATCATAAGTAGACACAAGGTGAATTAGCAAATCATCATCAAAGAAGAGCAAACAACAATGATAATGGAAAACATAATTAAGATAGAATCATCAAACCAATACATGATGTTTATGGAGTGATTGAAACCTTCTAAGTTGCTGGAAAAACACCCACCTAAACCCAGGAATCGACTTTAGGGTTTAGGGCTTACAAAAAGTGAAGTTATGAAGTTATATTTATAGGCATGTTTTCTGTCGGCCCTTCGTGACGGTGTCAGCCCGTACTCTTGACGCCGTCAAGACCATTTTTTCACCAAATTGTAGATCTCTTCGTCCTCTTCGCGTGGGCTTTTGAATCACCTAAATCCGAGTTCGTATGCAAAAGTTATGACCAAAACAATATCAGCTACTCCGCGCGCAAGTTTTGACAAGTTTACACGTGACGGCCTTGGTGACGCCGTCATCAACCACGGTATTTTATTCTTGCTATCTGACGCCGTCAGGGTGTAACTCTTGACGCCGTCACCTAGTGCTTCCAGCATGAAAAATTGATACTTTGCCGTTTTCTTCACTTTTATGCTCCAAAAACGTCCAAAATGGCTTCTTTTCCAGAATTCACTCTCCAAGTACCTAAAATCACAAAAGGAACGATTTAGGGCAATATTTGATCAAATAAAGTCGGATTCGGGCTTAAATGACCCCCTAAAAACGGATCATTTTTCGCCTTATCAGTCACAGATGAGGAAGATAGCGAAGTGGAAGAGGTTGATAATGTTCAGCAAGATTCGAGATCGAATCTTCTTTTAGCAGGGGAGTATGAAGGCATTGCATGGGATAATTAGAATTCCAAAAGTCCTATGCTCTTTATTAGTAGAATTCCAAATGTCCCTGGTTAATTTATAAATAAATCTCCTCAAAGGATGAGAAGGCACTCTCTTTTGTTTTAAAAATACCATTCTAATAAAAAACCAAATACATAGTACTTACCTCTGTCTTCCCTTATTCTTGTTTGATTAATCTTCTCCCTTGTAGTGTGTTAATCTCTGGTTGTACTTGCATCACAGATGATACCTCTCTATCATGTATGATGATATATGCATTAATTTAACTTTCAACTAAGTGCCTAACTTTGGATATATCACATCAATTTAGTTATAGTCTTAGGAGAATGGACCATCTTTGGTTCATGTATGGACCATCTTTGATACATACATCATTACATCACTTGGACAAATAAACAATGATCTGATATTAATTTCTTATATAAAGATTAGTGAAAATTATGGAGCAATCAAATCTCAATCCTAGTTCGAAATGGCGATTAGAATCTATCTAGTAGCCTTTTCTCAATGTATCCTCTTCGTAGGTGTACCGTACGTACCAAAACAAAATCTTCTACAAAGTGTAACAAAAAAAAGTAGGAAGCAATGGTCACTAACGTGTACTACCAACACAAAAGTTTCTCAAGACAATAAAGGCATAGCTATTTACCAACCAAAGTAGTTGGAATCATGACTTTATCGAGGCATTGAATACCAATCTCCCCGTAACCCTATATTTTACTCTAATGAATTTTTATGATAACGTGTTTCTAAGTAGGTTATTAATTTAACGTTATAAGTTTTATTATTATTATTATTATTATTATTATTATTATTATTATTTAATTTATAAATATAGGGCTTTTTATGTTAAAGAGTGTTTATATATGTTTGTTAATTGTTAATAAAGTATATGTCAACCTACATGTAATATCTTAACCACTACTTGGTGAATGGTGAATGCATACACATAAATACATAATACATATATATATATATATATATATATATATATATATATATATATATATATATATATATATATATATATATATATATATATACATATATATATATATATATATATATATATATATATTTTACCTGGGTTCCGACTCGACATTGCGAGTCGACTAATCCCAATGCGACTACCCTTTTGGATAGCCCGGAGTCATCGTAGGTGAACCTCCGTGGCCACATGGGGATTAATTTTCTCCCCAAGGTTTGAACCTGGGACCTCCAGGGACTTTAACCACTTAGGAGACCAAATCCAAACCACTGGGCCACCCCATGTATAAATACATAATATTGACAACTTTAGTCTTGGATATCGGTCAAAGAGCGGGAGGCCGGAGAAAGTAATAATGGCATTCGAAATAAATTCAGAAATTGGTCGCTTGAGTACTTTGCTTGAACTCAGATAATATTGACAACTTGGGTCTTGGATATCGGTTTGAAAACAGCATAAGGAAAACACTTAAGAAGATATCAACAGCAAACGATTGACAATGATGTTTTTGGACTTCACTACAACATAGACTGCTTTTAGCGGGGACATTTCCTCGCTTTCAGTGGGGACTTCTCCCCGCCCAACACTTTCGGCGGGGACATGTCCCCGCCGAAAGTGCCTCGGCTAAAGCCCTTCGCTGTAAACTTTCGGCGGCGACTAACCTCACTTTTGGCGGTGACACGTGGGACCCACACTGCCAGCGTGGATAATTTTGGTCAGGTCAAACTTGCCAGCGTGGCAACACTTTTGGCGGGGACATGTCCCCGCTGAAAGTATTTTATAAAGTAAATGTTGCACACTTTTAGCGGGGACACTTCCCCGCTGAAAGTATTTTACACGTAAATGGTACTTGCTTTTGGCGGGGACAGTTCCCCGCTGAAAGTATTTTACACGTAAATGGTTCTTACTTTTGGCGGGGACGTGTCCCCGCTGAAAGTTGTGTTCACTAATAATGCAGCAACCTTTTGGCGGGGACATGTCCCCGCTAAAAGTGACTGACCCATTTTGCAGCAAATTGCTGCAAAATGGGTAATTTCCAGTTTTTTTTCGGAAAAAATCTACATTATCACTACAAATCCACAACCTGTATATAATCTAATTACAACACCACAAGACACTCAAGTCACAAATTCGCCAAACATAATATGATACATATCCAAATTTGTTAAAAATTAACATAATCATGTGTTTGTATCCAAATTCGCAAAATACGGTTCAAAAACCGTTAACACATGATCACTACATAAGCTAGCTATCCGCTATACGCTACAAAACTATACGTGGGAACAATGTAGCGGGAATCCTAACACATAAACTACATAAAGACATAATAATCCATGAAACTATCCAAACATTTGTCCATAACCCAAAACAAATATAAATCAACCCAAACAACCCATACGCTACTCCTGAGTCCCCCCACTCCCCCCACTAGCCCCACTCCCCTCCTCCGGGGTACCTGTAGACTCACCTGGTGAAGCCTCCTGGGATCCCGATGTCGTCGCCTGAGTCGCTAGCTCAGCAGGGAAACCCGACTGTGTCTTAGCCCACTCGAACAACATATCAATCATTGTCCTTTGCTGGGACATCTCCTAGGTTTGCTTCTGGACTGTTTTGTGCAGGGAGGACGCGGAGGCTTGATCACGAGCTCGTGCGGTGCTAAGGGTCGTCTGACCACCACCACCGGGTAAGACTGGACCTATGCCAGGAATATGACCTCGCTGCTTGCCACCGATCACGTGGCGCATAATATCGAGGTCAGACATGGTCGTCCCCCCGGAGGTGCTCTCCGTCCGCATCAGTATCATCTGGTTCTGTTTTACAAAAAAAATAAGCAAAGTAATACATAAGTCGTGATTTATTATATTTGCATTAATGTGGGTGAGTTTTATGAAAATAAATTATACTTACATATCTAGTCTCGGACAATATAGACTCCCAAACGCCGTCTCTCGTATGGTTGTGTCTGTACATCGCGATCAAGTCTCTACCATCCACAGCGTCGGTGGGTTCTCTCAGCTGTTTATAAATAAACTCAATAACGACTCACCAAACACTATATATATATATATATATATATATATATATATATATATATATATATATATATATATATATATATATATATATAAATGAAATGATTAAAAAGCGTCTTACGAAGTTATCGCGTATCACAGCTAACGAATGCGACCCATGAAGGTTGGCAGTCGGATTGGCGAGCCGGTTCTGCCTGTTGGTCTCCCCTCTCTTCAAATTATCCGGGTTCGACCAGTGCTTAACCTGAGTATTATAAATAATAAAAAATGTTATATAAATGAATTATTATTATTATTATTAACAATAACAATAACAATAACAATAACAATAAGAATAATAATAATAGAAATGATAATAATAATAATAATAATAATAATAATAATAATAATAATAATAATAATAATAATAATAATAATAATAATAATAATAATAAAGTGTAGATCCAGAAATTTACATATTCTGCCCAATCCGACTCCGACATGTTCTCCGGGCGTTTTGCCTTGATCTCCTTCAGCTTCTCCATCCCACCTTGCTCAGTAAAATTTATCTTTTTGTGCCGCCACTTGTTGTCGTCGTATCGCTTTTGGAGATAATATTCGATACTCTTGACAATATCCTCTCCATCAGCACTGGCAAGGTGCTTGCCGAGATCAAAATAATGCTGCAATAAAATATAATTAAAATAAATATTCAAATTTAAATAAAAAATCAAATTTAAATAAATAGCAAAGTTAAAATAAACAAACACAATAATTAAAAAAATAAAAGAAAAAAAAACTTACGTGTAGCTGGTCGTCGATGTGGGCCTTCGTGGTAGTAGGAACAGCCGACCAGGATTTGTAATGCATAGGAATTGATTGCCGTAACAATTCCCCAACCAAGTTGGAGAACCACTTCGCGTGGTCGCCCACATGCTCCCACATCCCTTTGTCGTTCTTCCGGAATCTGATCGATACCGGACGACCAATCTCTTTCCTCTCATTACGGAGCCCCGTGTTCTTTGTGGGACCACGCACCGACTTCCCGCCTTTCCCAATTTTGGCATTGGGCTTGGGAGGTCTGGATTTAGATCCTACAAGTAATCAAATTCAAGTGATGATGACATAAAATAACAAGTTATCAATTTCAAATAATAATCAAGTTTAATTAAAATAATCTAGAAATTCTTACTCTGACAATCACCGCCTATCCTCGTCGGACCACGGGGTGGCTCATTGCCTCCATCGCCACCGTGGTTCCTAGCAACAACATCTACCATCTGTAAATGTACTAGTACAAGAAAATATAATTAGTGAAGAAACACATATACACATATACGCATATACACACACATTGAAATAAATAACAATTTATAAATAATAATAATAATAATAATAATGATAATAATAATAATAATAATAATAATAATAATAATAATAATAATAATAATAATAATAATAATAATAATAATAATAATAATAATAATAATAATAATAATAATAAATAATTAAATAAATAAATAAACACATTTAACCACTCGATAACAATTTCATTCAAATAAGTGTCATTTAACAAATTACAATTTGAGATCAATCTCCCTCATCACTAAGATAAAAACCCTCATTATTAGTGTCAGCTTCATCTTCACGATCGACGTAATCTTCACCATCAGATGCTAAATCATGAGGAACGTGGTCATCATAATCAATATTATCTTCGTCGTCGTTGACATAAGTGATAATTGGTTGTGGTGGTGCCTCAACTTCCGCTGGCTCAACACCTCTATTTATGGTGTCATAATTCAACGTATCCAACTCAGCAGAGAGTGTGACATGTGATGATGTGTTGTCATGTACAACATCCTGATTGTCTTCTACCACGATGATATCCGGGTTCCAAATCTTTCGATGATAAGAATCTTGGATGGCCTTGACATTACCACGTTTACCCGGGAAATCAAGGTAAAAGACTTGTGTTGCTTGTGTTGCAAGAATGTATGGTTCACTTTCAAACGATACACGATCTGTCATAATTTGTGTAATGTTGTTTCTATAGGTACAACGTTTTATGCGACCATTGTTATTAGTGTCGAACCATTTAACTTTGAACAAGACAACCTTGAACGGAATATATTCAAGCTCGATAATTTCTTCAAGCTGGCCATAATACATTCCTCCGCTAGGATTAGGAGTTGAAATTCCGCTGTTTTGGGTTGAACGACGTAAATCACGGTCGTGTACGATAAACTTCACACCGTTCACTGTGCAAGTGTCTGCTGAGAATGCAGCACATGATGGTCCACAAGCCAAAGCGAACAACTCGGAAGTACAACTTGGGTCGTCCTTTACTTTCAATTCACGAATCTAAGAAAAAAAGTTAAGAATAGATATAGATGAGTAATAGTCGTTATTTTTACAGGGTTTTACATACAACAAGTCTACCTTGTTCCCAAACCAGCGAGGAAATCCTTCTTGTATGTCATTGCCAGGAAATTCCCTGTAAATGTTTATGATATTAAAATAAGTCGTCGAATAATAACTTACGTAAAACAAAATTTTGAAATAAAACGTGTACCTCTTATACTCGTTCATGTACGGGTCGATTTCATGACTGTTGTGTAGTACATACCATACTACTTTCTGCATTGCGTCTGGTTCAAGCCGAATTAATGATTGTTTACCATTCAGTTTACAGGCTGATCGAAACACTTGAAATTGATTTGTTGAGCTTGGACCGTTGATGAGGCGAAAAATGAACCACTTTTGGGGGGTCATTTAAGCCCGGAATTGAATTTATTTGATCAAATATTGCCCTAAATAGTTCCTTTTGTGATTTTAGGTACTTTGGGAGAGAAGTTTGGAAAAGGAAGCAATTCGGACGTTTTTGGAGCATAAAAGTGAAGAAAACGCCAAAGTCTTAATTTTCCTTACTGGGAACAGTAGGTGACGGCGTCAAGAGTAAATTGCATGACGGCCCAGTGCAAACATGAAGGCGTCACATGAAGAGCGTCAAGAGTTAAACATGTGACAGCCTGGAAGAAGCTAATACGTGACGGCGTCAGATGTAGATCTAGGCAGTCCGAGGATTCTTTTGGCGGCGAGATGACGGCGTCACCCCTTTGGTCTTGACGCCGTCAGCCTCAGTTTCTATATATAATTTTCTAATTTTCATTCATAAAAAAGGAGAAGTTTTGGAGAAACCCTAAGGCCGAACCTATTACGAATTTTACAGGTTTTTCAAGGGTTTTCAGCCCTTGAACCCTTACATGTGTAATTAAGATAAGTGTTCTTCTAATTCAATCAATATGTCTATGTGTTGGTTGTCTATATCTTTTGCTTGTCTTAATTCCATCATGCTAGGCTAGATCTATCTTGTGTTTGCTTAGATCTAATGAAACCTAGATGTTGATTATGTGTTGATTACTTGTTTATTGTTGTATTGGATGAATGATTTCGATGTTAGGCTTAAGAAAACTGGCAGATCCCCAAATGGTAACATGCTTGAACGTCTTAGGAAACATGAACTGATGTGCACTAGGTTTTATTGGTTGTATTTAATGCATGAGTAAATTCTAATGATCCCATGTTAGGAGCTTCTTAGCCGGCTCGACATAGGAGTGAAGTAGGCATTCATAGGATTGGGGAGTTAAGTGCGCCACCCCATGAATGGTATTAAGGAATACAATCCGTCATCTACGCAACTATAACATGTAATTAACGTGTAAAAGATATATAGGGAGTAGTGAAATCTAAGTAAACACATTTTCTCCACTTATTGCTCACAACCTTAGTTTAATTTAGTTTTATTTTCATTTCTACTATTTTATTTTGATTGCATCTTTAGTATTGGGTTAGTTGACTAGCAACTAATTCCGCCCAAATCCTTCAAACCTGAAATTTTTTACTTGCTTTCTAAAAAATATGAAAATACAAAAATAATCTTCCGTCATCTTTAGAACTAGTATTTAGGTTTTCTAATCCTAGCGACACTATTCCTAGCTGAACGATCAATCCCCCGGTACTTGTCACTATACTATACTACAACGATCAGGTACACTGCCTGGTGGGGGTTGTAAGCTTCTCGAGATCCCTCGAGAGGTAAAGCCTGGTGCAATCCCTACGCATCAACCGTCCTCATTCCGGTCAGGACGATTAAATCTCGTCTTAACACCCCGAAAATAATGCGAACAGAAAGTTAATGCTTCATCAGCAATATAACCCTCCGCTATTGAACCTTCAGGCTTAGCTTTATTTCTGACATAATTTTTGAGCTTTTTCATGTACCTTTCAAATGGATACATCCACCTCATGTAAACAGGCCCGCCTTGAATAGCCTCTTCTGGTAGATGAATAACCAAGTGAATCATAATGTCAAAAAAAGCTGGAGGATAGATTTGCTCGAAACTGCACAAAATATTGATGAGCTGTTCTTTAGCTTTCAACATGTCATCCACCATCAAAGTTCGAGCGCATATTCGTTTGAAGAATGAACAAAGCTCGATTATTGGTGTTGCGGTGGTTTGGTCCTTCAAGTAATTTTGAAGTCCAGCAGGAAGTAACCGCTGCATCATTATATGGCAGTCATGAGCCTTCAATCCTGTTATGTTGTTATCACTGTCTGTCACTTTATGCTTGAAGTTAGATCCGAACCCATCGGGTAGTTTAACACCTTTGATCAATTGGGAAAAAAAATCATGATATTAGAATAAGTTGTCGAAATGAATACGCGAATTGAATTGTAACAAATAAATTCTGAAATAAAACACGTACCTTTGATGAATTGACAAAAAAGTTTTCTTTCTTCAGTTGTGAAAGAGTACGTGGGATGAGGCTTAGAGCACTTCCCGCCGCCTTTGTTGACGAGCCACAAAGCATTACGAATATTCAAATTTTGTAAGTCTTGTCTTACCTTGTTGGTGTCTTTTGATTTGTCATTCATTAACAAAGTACCCAACACACTTTCACACACATTTTTTTCGATATGCATGACATCTAAATTGTGTTTTAGTGTAAGAAAAGTCCAATACTTTAGCTCGTAGAAAATAGATACTTTGGTCCAATTCAATTCGCGGTCAGGATCACGTTTTTTCTTCGCACCCCCAAAACTTGGATGTTTCCCTGGGATACGTATAGGCAATCTCCCAAGTTGAGTCAAGATGTCATGACTGGTATATTTTTTAGGAGGTGGTCTATCATCGAGTTGAGTATAGAATGCCTTTATGTTCTTCCGCCATCTGTTGTTGGCTTTTAAGAATCTTCTGTGACCAACATAAGCGGTTTTGCTTAACACGCGCATAGATGGAGTCTCTATATTACAGGTCGGACATGCCTTGTAACCTTGCCCACTCCACCCAGACAAACTACTTCGAGCGGGAAAGTCATTGATAGTCCATAAAAGCGCTGCTTTCATACATAATTCTTCGCCTGTAACAGCGTCCGTAGTCATAACCCCATCTTTCCATAAAGTCTTAAGGTCTTCAATCAAAGGCCTCAAGTAAATATCTATGTCCTTCCCGGGTGATTTAGGGCCCGAAATTAACAACGTCAACATAAGAGAAGTCTCTCTCATACATATCCAGGGAGGCATATTGTATGTTGTTAATATTACCGGCCACATACTGTAAGACTGACTAAGGTTGCCGTACGGATTGAAACCATCAGCAGCCAACCCTAATCGGACGTTTCTTTTTTCATAAGCAAATTCTTTCTTATACTCGATATCAAATTTCTTCCGTGCTTCACCATCAACTGGGTGTTGCATCTTATCGTTCTCCGTAGACTGCCCAGAAGCATGCCAAGTCATATGTTTTGCAGTGTGTTTAGACTTGTACAAACGTTGTAGTCTAGGAATGATAGGAAGTAACGCAACAGCTTGTTAGGAACTTTCTTCCCCAGTGTGTTCTTGTCTTTCCATCTACTAGCATCGCAGATGGGACAATTCTGCAAATCTTCGTTACCCACCCCCCGATATAAAAAACAATCATTTACACAAGCATGTATGGATTCATATCCTAACCCGATCGTTTTATATGTCTTCTTTATTTCATAGTATGACGGTGGGATTTTGTATCCTAGAACGGGCGGGAAGCATTCACGTAGAAATTTTAGTGTTTCGTTAAACGTGGTGTCACTCATTTTACCTTTGACCTTAATGTTCGTAAACTTTGCCATAAAGTCCAATGAAGACATCCATGTACAGCCCGGGTATAGTGGGTCGTTAGCAGTGGCAAGTAACGCTTCAAACTCGTTACGTTGAGGAAGTGTTGTTGCTTGAGTTGGCGCGTTACTTGTCTCGCCAATATTTTCTTGAGTTGGCTCATTCGGATACATATCATGAAGGAAATCAGCCATGTCACTCGTCCCGGGATGATTTGTGTTGGGTACCAATGTTCGGGTATCCGGTTCACCGTGATTATACCATTTCGTATAACTTTGGTCCCAACTATTTGAGTGTATGTGATCAAACAAGTCTTCGTACTTTATCCAACCATTGTTATAACAACGAGCACATGGACAACGTACATTCCCATCAATATTCACAAAGTCCTTGGCATACGCGACCTTTTAAAAAATCGAGGCTAGTACGAGATAATGAGACCCAACTCTTATCAATTGGCATAACTGCGTATTAATGATGCAACAAATAATTATATAGAATCAAACATGTTCACAAGTTGTGCGTTTTAATGATGCAATTACGAGTTGTGCATTTTGTTCACCTAATCCAACTATGGAAGGCAATCCTAACCCACTCTTTGAATGTTTCGTCTCATATATAAATGTGTATAACTGAATTTACTATTTGAGAAAATTTCGGCAGCATTTCCCCTCAACTCCCCAAATATGTGCATTAAAGACATATTCGTAGGAGTAAAGGGGAAACACTGTCGAAATTTTCACAAATAGTAAATCAATTATACGCATTCATATCCTAAATGAGACAAAACATTCAAAAAGCAGTCCCAAACAGGGGACTTTCTGAAATTAATTTCTAATAAATTAATTTCGGACGGGTATTCTATGGGATGATTAACTTTGGACGGGGACTTTCCAAAATTAATCTTAAAAGTCCTAAAAACATTTACAATATATGAGACGATCAAATACCATAAGACTCAATTTTCCGGCTTATTTGGAGACTTGTGAGCTTATATAAGTTTATTATATCATAATATACTTATATCAGCCCACAAGTCTCCGAATAAGCCGGAAAATTGAAGCTTATGAAATATAAGCAGGTGTAATATTGATATTGACAAACAAATGTATCTCAAATAGTTGCAAGTATAAACAAGATTATAAACGACATTTCGTGTGTATTAAAGCAAACATTAACAAAATTAGGTAAAATGGAAGCAACCGAACACCCCTTTGTGGAATGCTATTTGGACAGCATAAACCAAAAGCCCCTTGTGGGCTGCTGTTAACCAAACGCCCCTTTATTTAGTCTATCATTTGACTTTTACTATCAAAAACATATTTTTTTTATGAATTGACAATTATGCCCTCCCTATATTTAGTCTATCATTTGACTTTTACTATAAAAAATTGCAGCAAGCCCTCCTTTTTATTTTTACTTCTCGTCACTTTTTTCCTGATTTCACCGTCTACATTTTCCTGTGTTTCAAATTATATATTTAACAACTATTATTCTCAAAACTTGTAGCAAACCCCTCATTTTAGTTGTAAAATCCCTATGTCATTTTTTTTACGTTACAGTACATAAGGTGCTCGTAATAAATTAAATGGCTTGAATTGTACATATATAACATGCTCGTATACAAATCCGCATCGTATAAATTTATCAAAATAATTCTATTTAGTTTTGCATGAAATTGCATATTTTCTTTTCATGATTTCTGAAGTGAAGCAAACTGCAATTTTAGTTCTATAAATTCTATAAATTTATCGAAATAATTCTATTTAGTTTTACATGCTCGTATACAAATCCCCATCTTTGTTGTTTTAGCACTTGCTAATCCTAGATGAATAAGGAGTATTGAAACTGACCCGCCGCCATGACCAAGGACCCTACGTGGGTCTGCTGTGAGCCAAGGACCCTACGTGGGCCTGCTGTGAATAAACGCACCCTACGTGGGTCTGCTGTGGGTTCGGCTTATATAAGCTTATGCCAAGGACCCTACGCGGGTCTACGTGGGTCTACTGTGAACAAACGCACCCTATATGGTTTTTGACTTATGTTTCATAACCTAATAGCAAGTCCCCACGATACTACTTGTGTCGTGGTACACATCACGAGCACACCCCATGGTGTGTCGTGTTCCAAACCATAAGCCTAAACAAACACCCCTGTATATAAGCCTAAACAAACACCCCTGTATATAAGCCTAAACTAAACTTCTTATGACTATTTACCTAAACAAACACCCCTGTATATAAGCCTAAACAAACACCCCTGTTGTGTAAAACTTACTGTGGTCGCGGCTGGACTCGGCTGTGGTTCACAGTTGGACTCGGCTGTGGTCTCGGCACTCGGCTGTGCTCTCGGCCCTGTACCCAAAAAAATGCACAGTTACAATTCCAAACACCCCTTAGTGTAAAAATGCAATCTCAAACTTTTGGCGGCGACATATCCCCGGTAGAAACATAAACACAAAAAAAAAATTAAACATAAAAAATTTATAATAAACCTGTGGTGGTCTCGGCTTTAGGACCTGGCTTCGGGTCTCGGCTACGGGTCTTGGCTTCGGTTCTCAGCAGCAACTGTACCCAAAAAAATTAATAATTTTTTTTTATAAAATAAGAAAAAATTAACATATGAAAAAATTGAAAAAATTAACACATATGAAATTAACATATGAAAAAATTAACAATGGTGAGGGTTTGGGTTTTGTAAAAATTCTCACCTGGGTTTTGTAACAATGGTGAGGGCTTGAGGGAAGAAATAGGTGAGAAAAAGAAAGAATTAACTGAGGTGAGGGCTTGAGGAGAGAATTATACGATGAGAGGGTTTGAGGAGAGGCATCGTGCACAGTGGTGCGAGTGTGGGGAAGTGGTGGAGATGGTGGTTGCTGGGGTGTAGTAGTGGAGATGTGGTGTTGTGGCTGGTGGTGAAGTGGTGGAAATGTGGTGAAGTGGTGGTGCTGTGGTGAGGAAGATGGAGATGGAGGTGTGGTGTTGTGGTTGTTGTTGTGTGTTTTTTTTTTTTTTTTTTTTTTTTTTTTTTTTTTTTTTATTATTATTTTTTTTTATTTTTTATTTTACAAGTGTTTTTTAGATCTGGTTAATAATTGAGTGAGTTAGTGGTAATACTTTTAGCGGGGACATGTCCCCGCTAAAAGTTTCGTTTGTCGTCTATCCATACTTTTGGCGGGGACATGATGAGGCGAAAAATGATCCGTTTTTAGGGGGTCATTTAAGTCCGAATCCGACTTTATTTGATCAAATATTGCCCTAAATCGTTCCTTTTGTGATTTTAGGTGTTTGGAGAGTGAATTCTGGAAAAGAGGCTATTTTGGACGTTTTTGGAGCATAAAGTGAAGAAAACGGCAAAGTACCAAAAATCCATGCTGTAGATACAAGGTGACGGCGTCAAGACTTCCTTCTTGACGGCGTCAGACATGGAGAATAAAATATCGTAGCTGGTGACGGCGTCAGATGGATAGGTGACGGCGTCAAAGTGGCCAAGAATAAAATACCGAAGGTGGTGACGGCGTCACATAGGCCGTCACAAGTGGATCTAGGGCGTCCGAGGAAGTATATGGCGGCGAGGTGACGGCGTCAGACGTAACTCTTGACGCCGTCAGAACGATTTTCCTATATATAGTTTTCTAGTTTTTTCATTAAAAAAGGAGAAGTTTTGGTGAAACCCTAAAGACGATTTTGGTGCCTCTTTTACAGGTTTTTCAAGGGTTCCAAACCCTTGAAACCTTGCATTGTAATTGAGATAAGTATACTCTTAATTCAATCAATATGTCTATGTGTTGGTTGTCTATCTTCTGTTCTTATCTTAATTCTACTATGCTAGGCTAGATTTACTTTGTGTTTGCTTAAATCTAATGAAACCTAGATGTTGATTATGTGTTGATTACTTGTCTATTCTTGTTTTGGATGAATGATATTATATGTTAGGCTTAAGAAAACTGGCAGATCTCCAAATGGTAACATGCTTGAACGTCTTAAGAAACATGAACCGAGGCGTACTAGGTCTTTATTGGTTGTATTTAATGCATGAGCCACTATTTACAATCCCTATAGTTGTGCTGGGTCATGGTGTAGGAGGAGATAAGAGCTCATAGGGTTGGGGAGTTATGTATGCCACCCCACGAATGGTATTAAGGAATACAATCCGTCATCCATACAAGTGTAACAAGTAATTGACATGTAAAAGATATCTAGGGAGTAATGAAGTCTAAGTAAACACAATTTCTCCAACCACTGCTCACAACCTTAGTTTAATATTAGTTTAATTTCATTTTCATTAGTTTAATATAGTTATATAATAGCTTTGGGTTAGTTGAATAGCAACTAATTCCGCCCACTCTTCCAAAACCCGAGATTTTAATTGCTTTCATAAAAATATAAAAATACAAAAATAATCATCCCTCATCTTTAGAACTAGTAATTAGGTTTTCTAATCCTAGCGACACTATTCCTAAGCTGAACGATCAATCCCCCGGTACTTGTCACTATACTATACTACAACGATCAGGTACACTGCCTGGTGGGGGTTGTAAGCCTCGCGAGATCCCTCGAGAGGTAAAGCAAGGTGCGATTCCCACGCATCAAGTTTTTGGCGCCGCAGCCCGGGGAATAGTTATTGTCTAGGTTAGGATTTCTTTTTATTAGGTCTACTTGCTAGATTCCTTTCTAGTAAGATTTTTATTTTTATTTTTAGGTCTTCTTTAGTCTATCTTATTTCTTTGTGTCTTTGTTAGTAAATTAAACTCATTGACTATTCCGTTGGCCATTATGGAAAACGCGAATCCACCCCTTTCCCCTAGTGAAGTGGCTGTGTTACGTGAAGAAATTGAGAGTGAGATTAGGGAGCTTAGAGAGCTTAATAGGTTGATCAAGATTGAACTCGAACATACATTTAGCGACCTAGCAACCGTCTTGTATTCAAATAAGGACCTAGGGCCTAATGACTTTGTGAGTGTTATTAAGAGACCAGAAGAGGAGGAAATGGATCCGAGGCTTAACGACTACTTTAACCTATACCCCACTAAGGAGGAGATTGCATACTATAATAACCGTATTGATAACCCACGATCTCCCTTCACCATGATTGAACCTAAGATCAAGAGAGGCGATCCTAAGAATGCTAAGATACCATGTATGATTGGATATAGGCACATTAGCAATGCTTACATTGATTTTAAATCTCCAATCAACATTATGTCCTCAACGGTTTATAATGATATAGTGAACACAAGACTTGAACCTAGAAGGGATCTCAAATACCCCGGTGGAGTTTGTAACTTTGTCGGGAGAGTTAAAGGTTTACGTGTCTTTGTTGGTAATTTCACTTTTGTCACCGACTTTATGATTTTGGAGGATCTTGCTAATGTTATTGATTGTCGGTTATCCAATGTTGTGTTTGGCAACCCATTTGTTGAGGAGTCTAAGTTAGAATATGATGAGGTAGAAGGTACGATCCGATTCGGAAGTAACACCGATAGTATCACCTATAGGATGCCCAATAGGATGAAAGAATTTCGCTTTGTATCTCGTCTTGATCAGGACAACATTGGTGCTTTTGAGGATATTAGTGAGGAGGATAAGAAAAAGGGCATGGATTATGTATGGGAAAAAAAGAAGTCTTTACTACAAGGATTGCTTGGCCCTTGGACCAAGGTATAAAGTTGATGAAGAGTTTGCCCGAGTAATGATGGGGGCGATAGAGAAAAAGGTGATTGGTTTCTACAAGGAATATTTACAATCGGAGAGTGGAACCAATGATGAAATCACGTAGTAACCCACGACTTTGAGTCTAGCTACAAGACTCGTAAATAAAGAAAAGCGCTTCTTGGGAGGCAACCCATGTTTTGTGTGATTTTATTTGTTTGATTGTTATTTGCTTCCGTATGCATGTTTTATCTTTATTGTTGGTTGATCATGTTTCTAAATTAAAATGTGGAAATACTTTATTATGTTGTTTGGCCTAGTCTTAACTCCAACCTAAAGGTATTTTTGCAAAAGATAAGTGTAAGGGGAAACCCCAAATATGTTTTTAAGAAACAACCCGATCATGATTCTCCACAATATTTAATGAACATGTATATTCGTAATTGTTAGAGTCAAATGCTTGTATTGAGTCATAATGAAGTTTTGCAGGATTTTCCAGGAAGTAGGACAAAGTTTTTCCAGAAATTTTCCGGAAACTTAACATAAAGATTTCTGCAGGTCCATTCTGACGGCGTCAGGCTATTGCTCTTGACGGCGTCAGGAGTTAAAAATCTGGAAATTTTACCGGTTTTGTTTTTCTAACGGAGTCTTATGGTTTTTGTGAATTATTAAGTTTTATAATCTCCAGGAAATCTGCAAACTTCATTCCACAAGCATTATATCTTACTTTGTTTTCTAGGTTTAGTAACTTATATAGGATACCGCCGATTTTACGCGAGGTTGCCTTGTCTACTTTTGTCAGGATTTACAGGTTATTTTTGACAAGAAGATGATTTATATTCTGGAAGGGAAGCTTTGATTGTTCATTCTCTTGGAGGAAGATTTAACCTGGCCAACCTAAAATCCATACCGAGCGAATCAGGGGAGTATTTGATTTCATTCTCTTTACTTTTAACTTTTACATTCTTTACTTGAACATTGGGGACAATGTTCATCCTAAGTGTAAGGGGAGGGTAAAAAGATGATACCTTACATATGCACTTTCGCTTGAGTTTGTTTTGTTTGATAGTAGATGTGTAATAAAACTATGAGAAATACTTGTTAGTGTAATTTTAGCGCCAAATTTAAAATTTTTTACAACATTTAGGAGTGAAACTTTAGCCATAGCAAGCGTCTCATGGATAGGAGGTTGTATGACTAGCACATAACCGTATATTCAGAAAAATTTTCCACCAAAAAATGTGAGGTTCGCCTTTAGATTTGATAGGAAAAGCATTTACTATTAGTGCTTATGAGTGTACCGGTAGCATTTAGATTCTAGAACTTGCGTTAGTGATGCATCCCGAGACCGCTAGTGAGACTACATTCGTGTGGTAGGATTTATTACATGATAAGAGGCATTAGGATCACCCTTGTGTTAAACCCGTATTATAATTACTTGACCATTTAAGTCATATTACTTGGCTAGTTAAGTCAACTAATTTTCCCCACACCCTTTGCGTTGTACTCATTTTTAGTACACGATACCCCTAGTACACCCCTCCGAGCCTATCTTTTCGTTTCTAACTTTAAGCATTTTACTTAAAGGAAGAATTTGTTACACCCCACTTAAATGTACACCCAAATCGCCTTAGCCTTCCGTGTATGCGCTTATTTTTAGTGCATTATTGTTATTTGTTAAACCCTAAGTTAACTTTCTAATTGATTACATGGTTGCTAAGTCGAGTCATATCCTTGTACATATTGTTTTGGGACGATTGGGACTCATGGGTAAGTACTTATTTTGTGGAGTAATGGGGAAGAACATAATATTATTACCCCCATATGTACGATAATCTAAAAAGTGCTCCAAGTGTTTTGATTTTCTTAATTCGAGTCATTAGATTAGTTTAATGTAAAGTATGTAAAGATTCAAGTGTAAGGGGATTCCTCATACCCCTATGATGTATTATTTTGGATGGTAGGGTAAGAGTGTATGCAAAAAAAAAACAAAAAAAAAAAACAAAAAAAAAAAAAAAAAAAAGGAAAAAGAGAGAAAAAACATACGGACTACCATCCCGTTTTCATTCTATGTTCATTTTATATTTTTGTTATTTTTCATTTATTAGCTTAAGTCGAGTCTAGTCTTGGCTTAGCAACGCCATCTTGTACATGTAATTAACCAAGATTGTTAACTCGCCACCAGTAAAATTTCCTTTATCCAACAAAACCGTGTAATTCATATCCCTACACCTAACGTTATAACCCTTTAAAAAGACCTCTTTGATAGTTTATCCTAGGTGCTTATGCCATGTGGTGGAGTTTTGATCCTTTCCCAAGCCTATGGTAATCTATTTTGCTATGACAGGTAGTGAGAGATATCTTCCATTTCCATAATGTTATATTACTTTATTACACCCGAGAGATGTGAGTATCTAAACACTATTTGTGAGGTGCTAGTGTATGACCTCCGTGCTTGTCTATTGGTCTTTAGTGGAACGATTATTTGTTGTAATTACTTTTATATTAGTGTTAAATGACCCCTAACTTGTCTTTTGAGTAGAATAAAAGCTCATTTGCTTGAGGACAAGCAAATCTCAAGTGTAAGGGTATATGATGAGGCGAAAAATGATCCGTTTTTAGGGGGTCATTTAAGCCCGAATCCGACTTTATTTGATCAAATATTGCCCTAAATCGTTCCTTTTGTGATTTTAGGTGTTTGGAGAGTGAATTCTGGAAAAGAGGCTATTTTGGACGTTTTTGGAGCATAAAGTGAAAAAAACGGCAAAGTACCAAAAATCCATGCTGTAGATACAAGGTGACGGCGTCAAGACTTCCTTCTTGACGACGTCAGACATGGAGAATAAAATATCGTAGCTGGTGACGGCGTCAGATGGATAGGTGACGGCGTCAAAGTGGCCAAGAATAAAATACCGAAGGTGGTGACGGCGTCACATAGGCCGTCACAAGTGGATCTAGGGCGTCCGAGGAAGTATATGGCGGCGAGGTGACGGCGTCAGACTTAACTCTTGACGCCGTCAGAACGATTTTCCTATATATAGTTTTCTAGTTTTTTCATTAAAAAAGGAGAAGTTTTGGTGAAACCCTAAAGACGATTTTGGTGCCTCTTTTACAGGTTTTTCAAGGGTTCCAAACCCTTGAAACCTTGCATTGTAATTGAGATAAGTATACTCTTAATTCAATCAATATGTCTATGTGTTGGTTGTCTATCTTCTGTTCTTATCTTAATTCTACTATGCTAGGCTAGATTTACTTTGTGTTTGCTTAGATCTAATGAAACCTAGATGTTGATTATGTGTTGATTACTTGTCTATTCTTGTTTTGGATGAATGATATTATATGTTAGGCTTAAGAAAACTGGCAGATCTCCAAATGGTAACATGCTTGAACGTCTTAAAAAACATGAACCGAGGCGTACTATGTCTTTATTGGTTGTATTTAATGCATGAGCCACTGTTTACAATCCCTATAGTTGTGCTGGGTCATGGTGTAGGAGGAGATAAGAGCTCATAGGGTTGGGGAGTTATGTATGCCACCCCACGAATGGTATTAAGGAATACAATTCGTCATCCATACAAGTGTAACAAGTAATTGACATGTAAAAGATATCTAGGGAGTAATGAAGTCTAAGTAAACACAATTTCTCCAACCACTGCTCACAACCTTAGTTTAATATTAGTTTAATTTCATTTTCATTAGTTTAATATAGTTATATAATAGCTTTGGGTTAGTTGAATAGCAACTAATTCCGCCCACTCTTCCAAAACCCGAGATTTTAATTGCTTTCATAAAAATATAAAAATACAAAAATAATCATCCCTCATCTTTAGAACTAGTAATTAGGTTTTCTAATCCTAGCGACACTATTCCTAAGCTGAACGATCAATCCCCCGGTACTTGTCACTATACTATACTACAACGATCAGGTACACTGCCTGGTGGGGGTTGTAAGCCTCGCGAGATCCCTCGAGAGGTAAAGCAAGGTGCGATTCCCACGCATCAGGACATGTTCCCGCTAAAAGTTTTGGTCAATCGCCAAAACTTTTGGCGGGGTAAAGTAAATACAACGAGGGAATTACTAAAATTTTCGCGAAAACTTTTAGCGGGGACATGTCCCCGCCAAAAAGAGTTTACACAAAAATTAACATTTTATCATTTTTATTAATTTAATTAACTAATTTTAATTACTAATAAAATAAAGTTTTAAAGCACTAAAAAAAAGACTTTTACATCATTTTTAAGTTTTGAAACCCGGATCGACCCGGCCGGGTTAACCGGTTCGACCAAATGAGTCGAGATGATACGGTTATACACGAGAAGTTAAACGAATGAGTCGAGATGATACGGTTATACACGAGATATTAAACGAATGAGTCGAGATGATATGGTTATACGCGATATGCTAAACGAATGAGTCAAGATGATATGGTTATGCACGAGATGTTAAACGAATGAGTCGAGATGATATGGTTATACACGAGATATTAAACGAATGATTCGGGATGATACGGTTATACACGAGATGTTAAACGAATGAGTGGAGATGATATGGTTATACACGAGATGTTAAACGAATGAGTCGAGATGATACGGTTATGCTCGAGATGTTAAACGAATGAGTCGAGATGATATGGTTATACACGAGATGTTAAACGAATGAGTCGAGATGATATGGTTATACATGAACTCAACTTGTAGATCGGGCCGCCAGAATCTTTTTCTGGCCACCACCTTTTATCAACTCAACTTGTAGATCGGGCCACCCAGATCACGATTCTACCACACACAACTACAAACACACACTGTTAACCAGATGCAGCGATATAATCCTTTTATGTGTACTTGTGGAGCAGGAAATATAAAAAAAAGAAAATCACATCAAAAAGATACACTTGGATGGGAGTATTATGCATGTCCTCTTTCGAAGCCAAGAGAGAAAGATCATGGATGTGGATATTTTATATGGAAGAGTGAATTTGATGAACAATTACAAGTAATATATTCTGCTTCAACATCTCACGGTTCTGGGTGCACAAACTGCCATGAAAAAGATCTTAGGATAAATATGCTGGAGGCACAAAAACAGGTGTTAGAGACAAAAGTCAGGTTGCTCGAGGCAAGACTTGCAATGGCAACGAATACCGACAACAATGACCACGCATGTCAATCGGATGCAATACTCCGTGACCTG
This sequence comes from Artemisia argyi, assembly GCA_030686995.1. NCBI lineage: Eukaryota > Viridiplantae > Streptophyta > Magnoliopsida > Asterales > Asteraceae > Artemisia > Artemisia argyi. The sequence goes on along the minus strand of CM060697.1, from coordinate 157,582,699 downwards.
TTAGGTAACATGGAAAATCTTCGTATGTAATGCTGTTATTGTTGTTGTTGTTGTTGTTGTTGTTGTTGTTGTTGTTGTTGTTGTTTGTTGTTTCTTGTGTTATTCTTGTTGTTTGTTGTTTCTTGTGTTATTGTTGTTGTTTGTTGTTTGTTGTGTTATTTTTATTGTTGTTTAATAAAATGTTGTTTGTTGTGTTGTTTTATTGTTGTTGTTGTTGCTTTACCACTAGAAATCGCAAACTTCTATCCAAACACTCAAGAGTTTAATAAACGTCCACAGTAAGAACTTAAGCAGTTTATAAAGGAATCCGAAACACCACACGCTTAGCTTCAAACACGAAGGCAAACATTTTATTCAAACCACACAAGAGTTGTAAACCAGATACATTTTCATACAGACTCAAACTAAACAACTCGACAAGCAAACGAACCAGATCAAACGAAACAACTCAAACTAAACAACTCGACAACCAAATAAAACAACTCAAACTAAACAACAAGACAACCAAATGAAACAACCCGTTTACTTTTTTTTGCGGCTAACTCCCGCTTTGCTTGAACTCGCACCACCTCTTCCTTTCCTTGCTCTCATTTCCTTGAGATATGCAAACGTAGCTTCAAGACTTGTTATTCTATTTTCCAGATTATCAACAGCAGCAGCTTCATCAAACGTGCTTTCAGCTTCATCCTCACCTCCAACAGCAGCAGCTTGAGCTTCAGCAGCACGTTAAGCTTCAGCAGTATCTACCTCTTCCAAATACTCTCTATAGTATGACTTTTTCCTCAATCATACCAGAATCCGGTCTCTTTGCCACGGTGCACAGTTCGCGTACGAACCATATTCATCAAAAATTTCAACGCCCCAATGATTTATAATTTCATTATACAAGAGCTCGTGTGATAAAGCCTTTGCCCACTCCTGTTCCGGCGTTAAACCATCCATTGTTATGTGTGTTTTGTATTTTTTTGCAGAATTTATGATTTAATATGTATTATGTGTATGTTATAATATATATTAAAAAGTTTTTGGAAGAAAGTTGCAGCTTGGAGGGAAATTTGGCGCCTAAACTTTTAGCGGGGACATGGCATTTCCCCGCCAAAAGTAATGGCGGGAATAATACCCGGGACAATAAAAAACGCAACTATTTTGGTCAAAGATTGTGAAATACTTTCGGCGGGGACAGGCCCCGCGAAAAGGTGGAGTTGAAATTGCGAATACTTTGGTCAAAGTTGTGATCTGCAAAACTACTTTCGGCGGGGACAAGTCCCCGCCGAAAGTTTGCGTTGAAAATGCAATGGGCAGTCAGCGAGAATTTGTGCCAGCTCAGCAAATTTTTTGTCGTTTAGTGACTTTCGGCGGGGACAAGGGTGTCGCCACCAAAAACCTTGTCGCCCGTCCTCCTGTTTGTTGTAGTGCTTGAAGAAAAGATTATATTCATTTGATGTCTCTTAGATTTCGGCTTCTACGACAACATGGTTATAACGTGTCTCCGGGTATAGTACATACCAAGCTTTTCTAAGAACAGTAGAGTGGACTGTTTCAGAGCTAGTATTTATGGTAGTTATACGATCTTGAAATATATATTGTTAGAGCATCCGTTATGATAGTTTGTGAAAAGGTTTATAAAAATTTGAAGAGGCCTACAAAATTATAAACCATAGTGGACATATATTTCAATTATATACGTGTCATGAATATGTTTAGGATTTTGAAGAGGTTCAAAGTTTAATTCTCTTGAAGTATTGAGTGTATTTTGTAACATGAGAAAGGTTTATGAATAGGTTTATCCACAGTACAAATAGGTTTATGATATGAAAAGGTTTACAAATTAATAGAGTATTAATTGTATAAACCTTTTAATAGGTTCACCATTGTGGATGCCCTTAGCTCTGTCTTTTTTAACAAGGTTAACAAACGATAAAATTTAAATTTATCCGCTATATCAGTTAAAAAAAATATATATCATTCATATCTTTAGCTTATCAAGCGACTATATATTCTTCTTACGTTGATCTTGACATATATTTCAAGTTTTATGTTTTATGAAAGGCAAAATTTTATTCAAAACAACAACTAGCAAGGAGCTAGTAAAAGGAGATACAGGATTATAACGGGTTTAAACAAAAATTCTGAAAAACTGATCCAATCAAATTAAACCAATTAGGAAGCGATTTTTTACATCTATGAGTAATCCATGAAAAAGAACGGATCTTGATTTCTTTAAGTAGTGTATCCTTCCTTGGTGGTTTGAAGTTAATTAATCATTGTTAAAATGTCAATTTAATTTTTCAAGGACAACCTTGCTATCTTCATGGGATGCCAACAAACAGATCAGACATTAAGGAACTCCTAAGTTTATATGCCTCGTATCTTGATTTTGAGGAAGACAATTATTTGCATCAGGCGAAGTTATTTGCGACTAAAGATTTGCTGTAGTGTAAAGGTGAAGAATTAGAAGTGCTAGACCACATAAATCATGTAATGGAACTCCCTATGTATCGTAGGATGCTATGATTACAAGCTAGGTGGTATATCGAAGCCTATGCTAAGCTAAAAGATGCAAATAGGCTTCTACTTGAGCTAGCTATATTAGATTTCAACATGGTTCAATCAGGACTCAAGAGAGATCTTCGAGAAGTGTCAGAGTAAAACTCATCTTTTGACGATACTACACATAAAAAATCAACATGAATGTTGTCTATTAGGTTTCTAGCTAACAACTTGTCTCCCTCTCTGAAACTAGGTGGTGGACAACTATACGCCTAGCAAGCAAGTCGAGCATAGTCAGGTATCGTCTCATGGAATGCTTCCTTTGGAGCATTGGAATTAATGGTATTTGAACCTCAATACTATTCTTGTCGTGTAGGAATAACAAAGGTTGCCACATTAGTAACCACTATAGATGACATCTATGATGAGTATGGATTTCTAGATGAGCTAAAGCTCTTGACAAAGGCTATCAAGAGGTTTGCAACCTATAACCACATTTCTATGACGTTTTTCTTGTTAGAACTTGATTAAAAGGTTACATTTTTCATGACAAAACTGTGATCATGGCCTAATATTTTTCCCTGCATTAGGTGGGACATTAACTTTGCGGAGCGTATGCCAAAAACTTTACAGATATGCTTTCTAGCTCTATTTAATTAGTACCATTTATGAAGTGGGTTATAATGCATTAATTTCGCAAGGAGAAAATATCATGCCAATTCTACAAAAAGTGGTTAGTACTATAACACTATTAGTACTAGATTTAATTGGTACAAGCTACTAATAAATTCACATTTTGATTTAGTGTGTTTTTAGTCAGTCCTCATATAATCCTGTAACTCTATAGTGGGGAGATTTATGCAAAGCATTCTTGGTGGAAAATAAGTGGAGTTATAACAAGTACATGCCGACGATTGAGGAATATCTCGAAAATGCATGGATGTCTGTAGTCTCATGAGTTGTTTTCCTCACTCATGGCTTATCTTTTTGACCAACCAAGAGATCAAAAAGATGAACGAGTGTCCTTGGAGGAATGCCACCATCTTTTGAAATGGTCATCAATGATATTTCGTCTTTGCAATGATTTAGCTACTTCGTCAGTAAACTACGTAGTATTTAATTTGTTCATTATGGGCTAAACCTTCTATTTTTGCTCCAGTTTTTCAGACAGCGGATTGATATATTCTTTAAACCTGTATGTGATGAGATTGAGAGAGGTAAACCGTAATGCAATTACATGTTACATGCATGACACATTGACACTGGCCTTTGTGAGGAAGTTGCGCGTGGATATATAAAAGTTTTAATTGATGAAGCATGGAGAAAACTGATCAAAGCCAGAGTAGATTTTTCTCAAGAATCCGCAGATCCAATAATTGATATGGCCATTAATCTTGCTTGAATCTCAACCTGTACATACCAATACGGGGACGGACATGGAGCTCCCGATACTAGACACAAGGAGAGCGATTCTTGCCCGTGATTATTGAGCCTATTGAAATGAGAAAAAAAGAGCACCAATGTCCTTGAAATAAACATGATCGACTTTATGTATGAACTATACATAAATACTCCTTATTATGTATTAACTATACAGCTTACTAGCCGGTTTGTAAATGGTGTTTTAATGTCCCCAACTACTAAAATTAATAGAAAGTTGTTTTAATTGTCAAACACATGCACTACAATATCAGTTGAATCTTCACACTTAACTGATATTGATATACTAGTAACTAGTAAGCAATGTAATAAAGATATCGGACACATTTAGTTTGGAGATTGGAAACTTTTGACATCTAAGCAATTTGTCCACTTTTAAGTTTTGTCCACCAAAACACAAAATTTAGTGTTATGATGCGTACTGTGTACATCATATAACATAAAATTCATTTTTATCGAGACTGTTCAAAACAAGAACTAAAGATTTTTGGGTCCAATTGATTAATGTTAAAAATGGCCAAAAGAACAGGGTCTACGTCAAAATTAATATGTGAATCCCCCCAACTGAAAAAGATTTCGAATTATACTAGAATGGGAGTTCAGGCCCAAATTTAGCCAACAAAATTTGCTGAAAATCGAAGCACAGTTAGCGGCGTCCTATAGTGGTTTGTTTGTTTTTGTTTTTGTTTTCGTTTTTTTTTTTTTTTTTTTTTTATATAATGTACTACTCCAGTTTCTTATATATGATGCCTTCAAAATTATAAAATTATTCCAATTTTATTGAAACTTTTTTTTGTAAAAAGAGCATCAGTGATGTATTATAGACTGTGGTTATATGAGAAGGTAAACATCTTATAAATTTATTTGCTTGGTCATTAAGATGATAGGCAATGAATTCTGTGAAAAACTTCGAAAATTTGTTTATTAAAAAATAAAATAAAATACTAACTGTACTATATCTGTTATGCATATCATCTATTTTGAGATGAATCAGTATGGTAGAAGGGGGCCTGAGGGGACCTGATCTGTTTCTGACTTTCAAATGAATCCATTTGTTATATTTCTATATACACAATTCTTTGCCACTCATGGAAAAGTCGTATGCTCGCAAGAAATGAGGATTCTAAAAGAATTTGTTTAATATATAGGTGATTCGTTCGATTTACGATATTGAAAATGACACTCTAGGCAGTTTCTAATGAATTAGCTGATGTTAAAAAAAAAAAAAAGACTTCTGAGAAACAAAGTAACCCGTAAGCGCATCAATAATATCTAATCTCGTCCCATTACTACAAATTTACAAGTCATGGGAAATTATTCACAAAATTCATCATATAAAGATCATGAAACGAAACCAGATACAAAGGACAGACTGCAACTATCAAAGTCAGAACACAAACGGCGTTGGAGAGAAGGCTGGGATCGCCATCGTGTGAGTAAATTTCCTGCAATCAACATCAAAAATATTTATCAAGACAATTTCAAAGGCTTGTATTTAAAAGTTGACCATTTCATATACAAATAAATCTTTTTATAGCTAGTTCAACTATACATAATAAGTTGGCCTTGTTTGCACAAGCAACAAATAATCTATATAAATTAGGTATCAGATCACATCATATTTATGAAATCTTAAATAAACTTGATCAAGCCCACACGATTATTTAATAATCAAGTGAATAATAGTGGATTAGCTTTAAAGCATGAACCACAGAAAAATAATTAACAGCTTAATAACAAATCTACAATTATTACAATTAGCTCTAATTCAAGCAAGTTGAAATACAAAAGTACAAAACCAACAATTTGAATTAAAAGGGCATTTTAAAATGAATATATTTAAAAGAGCAAAATAGTTGGTTTTAAGTTCGTGTACTTAAAATATTATGACAAAGCAAATTTTCTAAAAAAAACTTAATTTTCTATCTAGCATAGTTAGTGGAACACACAAATTTACCTGTAATCACCGGTATATGATCGAGATCGTGCTTTTTTAGCTTTGTTCACCGTTTTTTTGTCAGATTTTGTGACACTAACCGCTTCATGACTTGACCGAGACACATTCAACACGCCACCATCCTCAGCGATTGCTGAGAGATCGGGTTTCCAGTTCTTGCTAGAACTAAGTCGCCTTACCCCACGCGGGCGAGTAGTTGTGACATCAGTAGTAATACTGGAGCTAGTTTCTGTGTCCGGCGTTATGACAGTAGCGCCGAAACAGAAACCTAGCTCCGGAAAGAAAAACTTCATGTATAGTTCTTCTCCTAAGTATCTCAAACGAATCTAGAGTGTGTGAATATATATTTGGTGGTTATATGAAATCTAAAGGTGATCAAGAAAGGTTAGTATATCACAGGGTTTACGTGCTCCTTGTATTAAAGGTGACTTTAAAATTAAAAGTGTAAAAACCACTGCTTCACTTCATGTATTTATAAAGAGTTGAAGTGGATAGAAACTAAAGAAAAATGGTGACATCTGACGTGGCTTTTTCTTTATTTCTAAAATTAGACAAACTTATCTTTATTGTTTTCTAAAATATGTGTGTGTGGTAGACTAATATTAGCAGCCACGCACCGACGTGCATGAGTTAATTTCCAAATTCTGTAAAAAAATTTACAGAATTACGAGACCAAATTATAATAACAGGAAAATTTCAATACTTACCCGTTACAAATGGAAGAGGTGACTTGAGTATCATTGTTGTCGTTAGGCCAATGCTAATGGTGTTTTGCACCCTAACCGATTGAGCTCTCTTATTGCGTTTTCACCATTAGCACAACCGAATGCAACCGAGTCTCCCTCAACCATATCAAAGTTATGGTTGGCTAATCAACGAAAACTTTCAATTTGTTTCGTGTGTTCAGATTTTTTTTTTCTTTTTTTTTCTTTCTTTTTTTAGTGTGTTTTTTGTTGTACGTTATTACGGTTGCTTTATTAGCAAATTGTGGTTGTAGTGCAGTCTTGAAGAGAGAAAACTAAGGTGACGCTGATGTGACAGGAGTTGATCACCAAAATTGTAGTCGCCATTAACATTGGCCTTAGAGGAGTGGGTGTGGTGACTAGCATTCACCTCTTCATTTAGGGCACACGGGTGCCACATCACCCCAACACCTCTTCACAACTAACTCCTCCTCACTCATAACTAAACTCAACTTACTCATTTGGGGTCCACCACTTACAACTTTATTTTTTTATTCATTTTCTTCTTTTCTTGTTTCTGCCTGAACCAACAAACCAAACGTGACCCTTTTCTTCTTTCTTCTCCTATTCGACCCACACTACACCACCTTTGCTATACCTTTTTCTTTCTTTTCTTCTTCTTCCTACTGTGCAACGACCAGAGCTACAAAACCACACCTCCATCACTCCTCGACACACCTCCATCACCACCTTAAAACCCTAAACAACACCACCCTTTATCACTTCCTCAAACACCAAGCTTCCATATACACACCTCCATCACCACCTTAAAGCCAATTACATAAACAATATTAAAGCCAAAAAAGAGAAAAAGAAAAAAAAAAGAAAAAAAGTACGAGTTTGCAGAGAAACACCCTCGTCACGCAGACGAGGAGGTCTCCAACAACGAGATGCAACGAGGGTGAGCTGGTACCGTGGCGAGCTCCAACGAGCTCCACGTCGTACGACGAGGAGCTGTGGCGAGACCACACCCACTCCTCTTATGATGATACTCTTCGTTATTTGGACACCGTACAAATAACTGCATGCATATAAGGATATGATATATTTTCTTCGGTCTTTTTAACGACACATGTTTCATATTTATGTGTGGAACAAAATCACCAACGTTCTCACTTTCTAACATTTTCACAACAGGTAAGGTCGAAAATTGTTAAGAACAAAGTTAAAAAAATCGTTTTTCTTACTTCAAAACATGGCATGATTGCTCAGCAACACAAATAGGTCCTCTCTTTCTCCTAATTATTTAATTAGCATGTATATGTTTTTGTTTTTCCAATGTTTTGAAAACCGGACTGGACCGCCCGGTCGGACCGGGAACTGAAAAAGTCACCGATTTTCTGTACAAGGGTGAACTGGGCGTGAACGGACCGGATGAAACCGGTGACTGAGCCGACTTTGTCATTTGGTTGACCTTATATTCTCAAGCTTGGGTAGCTATTTTTTGGTTCATCTTTTTGTTTATGTCGAATGTTAGAATATCAAGAGAAGAAGATAATAATAAACAGAGAGAGAGAGAGAGTAGGAGACATATCTTTTTTATGGTGCCTTCCCACCGCACGTGAAGGACTCATTTGGCGCGTGAAGGCCATAAGGCCATGACTGGGGGGTGGGGGATGGCGCGAGAAGGTGGTTAAATGTGATGGCACGAAAAGGATAAGTATAAAGGTGAGTGCGGTCCACCCTTTTATTATTATTATTATTATTATTATTATTATTATTATTATTATTATTATTATTATTATTATTATTATTATTATTATTATTATTATTATTATTGTTGTTGTTGTTTTGTTTATGAGTGTATGTGGTATATTGTGAGGTATTTTTGTATAAAGTTGAGTATTTTTATATGTTTAGTTAAGTTGTGACCGTTATGACTTAAGGTAGTAGTGATAAGGTGATGTGTTAAAGAGCAGATATGACGCTAAGATCGAGGTGCATGGACGAACTCACATGTATGTCGGGTGTAGCAAGGGCTACACCCAATTTTAAATCACGAAGTGCACAAAGATTTCAAAACTGTGATTTTTGTGGTATATGCAACTTTTTTTTTTTTTTTTCTTTTTCTTACGGTGTAACTTTAGTTGGCCTAACATTTTATTTATGCAACACTCATCAAACCTCTCATTAGAAGTTGTCAATGAGTAAAAGACAAATATAAAAAGAAAGAAACCTTCAAAGAAAATATATTTATTACTGTTTTTAATAAACACTCGTATTAGTTCCTTTTTGTTTTAATTTGGGTTTAGAACATTTTATTACGGGAGACAAGTATGATATTACGAAATAAGTATATTTGTACTCAAAACTGGATTGATTGTAACATTTAACTGACTTTTACCTAATAATATTACCATTCGGTTTACTAAACCAGCCGAACCGGTTGAACCAATAAACTGGTTCGATTTTCAAAACATTGTGTTTTTCACCTTAAGGAGAAACGATGGACTCCTTAACCAGACAAATTAATATTGCAATTAAGGGGATAATGATTTTATCATATGTATGATGTACCCTTTTTATGTTTTATTATAAACTTTTGATTTTAAATCACTTATTCTTACAAGAGGTTGGTGTGTAATGTTGCAGCATCAATGCGTTTCATGCTTATCTAAGTAATTCGATCATTTCATGACAAAGTTCAAATTTGTAACGAAACGTTTAGGAACTTGTCAAAAATTAATGATGTAATAGTGATATTTTATGTTTATTTTTGCTCTTTTGAAAATGATTGTCTAGATACATGTTTTTCAGTAGCCGAATTTTGTTGAAACTCATGCAAGGAGCTCCAGAGAAGAAGTCGAATGACCACACTACGAGACTTGGATACGTTAATTACAACTTCGGGCACTAGAAACAAATATGTTTTTCTGGTAACCTAGCAAGGAGCTAGGAAAGATAGAAACAATTTACATAGAGGTCGGGGGATTGCGTTACATGAGTTATCAAACCACTCAATCTAACTAAGGGAAAAGTTCTTATGCTTGCTACGAATCCAATCAAATGTAAAGAGCTTGACGACATCGTTGAAAAGAAGCTAATTGGGTCTTATATATACTCCGTAATAGCTTAGTCTTGCTAATCTGCTTTTGTACCACCAAAGTAACCATAGGGTAGTTTGGACTACTACATTGAAGAGGGCAAGAAGTGGGCTTTTAGCTTGACTTTACTCGCTAGGTTCATAACGTCTTCAATGAATGATATGTGATCAATAGTAGGGAGGCTCTACTATTTCTAGATTTCCCTCCAAATCTTAATGGCAATGTGGTAAGAGGCGAGCGTCATCATAAATGAGGCATCTAACTAGATTTTAAGACGATCAGTTGCTCTTTTACCCAAGTTAGTGCGTGTTGGCAATACGTCAAGAGGTGTTGCATGTGGACCTTAAATCAGCATTAATAGCTTGTTCCACTTGAATAGTAGGGGCAATGGGACGGTTCAGATGTGAGATATCAGATATGGTGTCATGGTGTCGAATCAGGTTAACGGAGAAAGTTTTAGGCTCACTTAAACATAAATAACTACTTAAATATATAGAAACGAATATATATCAAACAACTATTTCATTTTGCTCGTCATGACATACAAATTGATTATTGTATTCAGAATCAATAATTTTAAATTTTTTTTAGGCATATATACATTTCAATTAAGCAAAATTAACTCTTTTAGGATATTAGAAATACAAATTAACTAAGAAAAAGTTTTCTCGTATTATGAAAATACAACATGTATTATTAAGAACAACCTTATGGGTTTTGGTTAAGCTTTAACATATTTGTAAAAAAAGCATTTAATGAACTCATTATTTTAATATTTATACATAACTAATTATTAGTATAATCATAAAAGGTGATGTTGAACATGTAATGTTTGATGTTAATTAAATGTTGAATTTTCTAATTACATCAAGCTTAACTAAAATCCATAATAGAGTTTTAGTTAACAAACTCTTTAAACAAAATGTATATCTAGACTAAAAATTAAACTGCACTATAGTTATATAAGAAATTAAGTGATATGTTTAATTTTCCTACCTAAAATTAAATGCAACTTATCAAGAAAGGCAGTGTCTTCATCCACGGCCCCGGCGGTCGTGAGTAAGCATGGAAGAAATAAGTAACAACTCTTTAGACATGCCACATAACTGTTTGGTGGAAGATGACATAAATACACATTAATTATTTTTACTTATTAAGGCCATTATTTAATAATTTGATGAATCTAGAGAAGCATTTCACAAGAGCCCCTAAAAGATGAATTGAGATCCTCTAATGTTCAATTTGAACATGAGATGTGTGCTTGGTTAGTAGTGGGTAAAGAAAAAAGGAATGCAAAGAAATTGGTGATGGTGGGTAATCAATCCCTTACCCCCTCTAATTTACTATATAATGATCCATTACCCATTAGTAGGTAATCATTATATTACTCCCTTCAACCAAACACCTTTAATCAATCCCTTTCCCATTCCCCACCCCCTTTAACACCCCGCCAAGCACCCCCTTAAGTTTGTTGTGAGAAAAAAGTTAACTTTTAATAAAATATAAATTATACAATAGAGGCATTTTTTTTTTCACAAAAATATTCAACAAAACCTCTCATGTTCAATATGAATATTAGACGATCTCAATCCTTGAAAGATTTAGCAATTATGAAACGCTCGAGAATTATTTATTTATTTATTTTTGTTAACGTAACATCTACACTGTAAAGGCTTCTACATCATAGAGACTTCTATTTCTATACACCGTATAGACTACAGATTATGTTTTCCTGCACTTTGCAAAAACATGCCTAACACTTTCCGCAAAACCTTTAAACGTGGATAACTATTTTCATTCATCAAATTAAGATATATACAAACAAGATTGCCATTTAAATATACACAGAAGCTTCGTTTCTCAAAATGTGGGAGTTAACCCAAATGCCTCTCGTTTGACCCATAACTACATGACCTTATTCATAAACATACAAGGTCGACCCATAAACTAACTAGAAATTGTTTTGACTCAAACGAACTATTACCACAACATTTCGTGGGTATTTACAAGCTATTATCAAGAGAGGTGTATATGAGATGCTCGTCACCTATCCCCCACGAGCATCATCATTCCCTAAAATTTCACCTTTTTCTGCCATCAAGCCTCACTTCATTTAACATAGCTATAAATTGTAAGTCATTAATACTTAGTGAGTAAAGCGGAGCTAATACTAATCACACATATGTCATAATCTAATTTCGCGATAACTACTAAAAAACCCATAAACTACATTAGTCATATCTAGTCTAAAACCATAATGCTACTAATATGAAATGCTTCTACTATCATTTCCAATTTATAATTAAAAGACTACTAATAGTGTGATATCTAATCGACTTGCTACTAAATTCGGAATTCTCTTCTATAGGCGGCGAGTACTCATATAGTCATATGCGGCCTCTACCCTCTTGCACAGATGCAATCCAGGTTTCAACACTACTAAAGGAGGCATGCCTTTTTCCTATGTGCCAATCCAACCAAATACGAACATTTTACTATAATGGGCGTTCCACTTTGTGCATCGCTTAGGTACTCTAACATAAACTATTGGTGCATCGCTTAGGCACCCGTAACATAATCTATAACACTTTCAAAGACATTCCTTGCTATAAGCTATTCGTAATTTACTACTAGAAATGTCTATAATCATACTATACATGCTATACTACTAAATTGTACTTAAACTAGTCTGTTACTCATCTTAAACTCAGGTTAGGTGTTCCTCTAGCTTGCCGTGATCACCTAATCATACAACATACACACATATACTATTAGAAATCTTTAAATCATATATATATATATATATATATATATATATATATATATATATATATATATATATATATATATATATATGCAAATATATCTTTTGATGATTAAGCTTGGTCTCTTTGAATCTTATACCAAACACCTTATTAACAACCTTTAAAAACCATCATTCATAATCATCTAATTAAATACTCACATCATAATCTCTAGTAATTCCATCTTATATTCATTCATAGCATAATCTTCTTTTAATCATAAAACATCTTAACTAAGGTTATGGTTATCATAATACTCAATTCATCTAAAACTCCCAAATCGATTTATAACAATAACCTGAAATTAATGACTTCATGTACTTACTTTGATGAAGAACTTAATCAATATATAATGCTTGAAACCTCCTTAAGATTCACACAATATCTCCAAAGCTTCCTTAATGGTTTTCCTTTGTGATTTAGATAATGAAGGACTAAGCCCTATGTTTCCATCCAAAAATCCTCCTAAACACACGTACAAAATACGTGTAAGAATGAGGGGTTAAATCTTGTCATTAGAGGTTACAAGCCCTTAAGGGTATTTCTGTAATTTTACACCATAATTCTAACTTTTGCACCATTAATCTCTATCGTTTATTCCGTTACATCAAGGTCCTAATTCAGTTAACTTATGTTACATTTCAGGTCTTTTTTCATTTAATGTTAATTCTAATAATATTCTAAAACCACATGAATACTATTAAATATTCATAACTAAAACTTCAAAATATGGGGTGTTACAAACTACGAGAGGATAAAATTAGTAGGTAATTTTGCAATTATAGTAAATTACGCTATTAGTTTCGGAGGTCAGGTTTTGGTGCAGATACAGTCTCAAGAACTGCTCAATTACATCAAACGTCCCTAAGGTCTCAATTTTTCTTTGTTGAGGATCCAAGGCCTTGACGCTCTTTAAAAACCTCGTTTGCTGCAAGGGCTTTTATGTGTTAAAAAGATGTTAATGGGGTCTTTGGACAAGAAATGCTAAAAAGACCAAAAAGCCCTTGTAGCTAACGAATTTTTTATTGAGCGTTAGGGTTTTGGATCCTTAGCGAAGAAAAATCGTGACCTTGGGAGCGTTTGGTGAAATTTCGCAGTTCTTGAGACTATATCTGCACTAAGACCTAACCTTGAGGACTGATGATGTAATTTACTCTTGTAGCTATTAACAAGAATTTTATTTGCCTTTTTAGAACATGTTAATAAATTTTTGATATTGTCATAAAAGGTAAGTAACTCACGAATACTTATTTTAAGTCTTAAAAAAGTTAAACATATTAATGTCATACGGTGGGGGGGGGGGGGGGGGGGGGGGGGGGTAACAAGGGCTCTTGCTCAAACGTGGTCGATCTCCCATATTTTCTCATTCCATTTGTAATGCACCAGTGAGGCGAGTTTGAGTTTAACACGTGGTCGAGCAAAAAGAAGAAAATTGACGATGGTGATAACTAATAGAATTAAAACTTTGTAGCCCTGAACTGAAAGTAATGGTGACCACCACAATTACACTCACTCTTACAACTCTACTGATAAAACAAAAATGTTTTAGACATAGTACAACAAGACAACTCTAGAAACATTTATAAAGATTCACACTTTGGGATATTCTAAGCAACGACCTCTCAAACAAGCAAAACTGACGGATCGTATAGATATTTTGAAAATGAAAACGACTTCTTACCTTAGAAAAATGTAGCCTAACTTAGTTGAAACAATGTGCTGAAAATAACGCAAACGCAAGTTTAAACTAGCTAACCTGTCATGGTCTAACAAATAATATTTTAAGGAAAACTTAGAAAATAGATAGAGTGAGCTAATTATCAATGAATTAACTAAGCCAGCTAATGGGGCTGCTTAGTTGTTAATACATAAACATGTATCAACGTGATGTTTGCGTGACCTGGTGATCACGAACCGTTGACATGGCTCGGTAAACAATCCTTAAACCCAAGGTTGTAAAAATCGTGAATCACTAGTCGGACAGTCGACCTCTTTGTAGCTTGTAATCAATATAGGAGGGATTAATCGGATTGGCATTTTTGGCAAGTTTTAGGTATTTCCGGCGAGTTTTGAGTATTCCCGACAATATGTTCCTTAAAAAAGATTCTTGTAATAGATATAAATAACGAATATAAGTGATCGATTAAAACTAGTTTATAACAAGTTTTGAGTATTCCCGACAAGATTTGCAAATTTCCGAAAAGTTTGACTATCGTTAACACTTGACAGTAGTTGACCACCGTTGACCATGATTAACCGATTTATGGTGATCTAGTAGCGCCTAGACGGCGATTAATCAGTCTTATAAGCCTTTTTTCCCACGTTGCTTAAACCACACACCGGACTCAACTAGTGTAATTTTATATAAACAGCCAATTGTACGTTGTTAACCAATATTAAGGATACAGATAGATAGGTGCTTATGACATTAATCGCTTGGATTAATAATACTTATATATTAATGATTCAACTAGCTTGTCGATCAGTTTGGAAATAAAATTTGAAAAGTACAATAACACACGGTATCATACTCCGTATAAACATACATATACGGATCTAAACCTCGTCATCAAAGCGCGACATTTAAGTCTGATCACTCCGAGCAAACTACCGATAAATTTCTAAGATATTTTTCATTTTGCTATAAAAAGTTTAGACAATTGCCAGTAATCTGACTAAAACTATTTATTAAACATAACGAGGTCAAGCTTAAGATACACTCGTATAAAGGGATCAACATGGATTTTAGGACTGGTTAGTATACTACACCGGCCACTTGAGCACTTTGATATGCTTCCTTAACTCTGGACCAGAGTTGGACATGCATGTGATCAATTGAATAATATCAAGCTCGATCACATCACTCCCCAGGCTTCCATTGATACCCTGAAGGAGAAGACGCTAAAAATAATAAAAGAAACCTTACCTTTATTGTACGCTGATTTAATTTGCCATAAATGGATGTCGATCGGAACTGATCATGATCATACACGAGCATTCAGTTAACGGACCCACACAATCGTGCGGCTTACCTTGGAAGTTAACGAAAATATCTAGAGAAATGTCACTCTAGCTAGTGTCGTCCGGGCAACTTCTTGTAGTAAGGAAGAAAGAAAAATAATATCTGTCACGTTTTATTACGAGATACGAAGTCCTCCATAAAAGTTATGTAATTCACCTTATCTTAGTATTTAGAAATTTTAAGATATTTTGCAAGAGTCTGGGAGGTCATGATCTATTTTAAAATTATATTATAAGTTGAAAGCCTAAATAATGACTTGCTTTTCAGTGAATCAGTTGGATCATAGCATGAATTACACACGTCGCTACATATGTATAGTTAACGAGTCGATGCCCACAAGAAACCTTATAGGTAAAGATAAGATAAAGAAATTAGACCTAATTCAATGAATGTTTCTTATGCAAACCATTTTTGTCATGAATCATTTGACATGTACATTTCCTTAATGTGATCGTATGTAGGCCCATCATGTCAACATAGAAGCATTAATCTTTAACTGTATTTAACGTCAAAATCTTCGAATCAATTAAATGTATTTGTGTGCTTCCTATGGGTGCCACACTCACGAGGGAAATGCCAAAGGATACAAACCACTCATGCATGGTTTTACATGGACAAAATATATCTATCTCCCAACATTTTGCATAACTTGGCCTACTTTATGTTTCATATCAAAGTAAATCATGCACCACATCATTCGATTAATTGACACCACCAAAGTTTAATAAAAAAAACGTCGACTAGGAATGGATGCTCGAATCTTAGAGCAAAGGGTACGTTCACATTCGTCTCTTGCCATTCACATGTGGCATGTCAAATGGCGGCGTCAATCGCTCGTTACCACGCCACCATAGACATAGTGCCGCGCTATTTAAAATGTGACAGAAGTCACTTGCGTCATTTGCACACTTCATTTGAATTTTTTCACCGCTTGTTTCTTCAAACTGCGAAATAGCACGAAAACGGTTCAAGCTATAATAGAGGGGGTAGTTTTTGTGTGTGAATGTGAAATATGAAAAGATAAAGCGGTACGTGCTGATTTAGCACAAATGGCATGCAAATGAAATGTTACCGCACCCTACGTTCGTAGTATAGAAAAAGTAAAGGCATAACAAATGGAGTGAATATACGATCGAATCCCCTTTTACAGTCACTTAGTATTTAAAATGTATATCGAGCACCCAATAACTCGCTATTTCTATAAATTTGTTTTACTTTTCATGCACCTTTTCTTCCAAAAGCAAATATTTTTGGTTATAGTAGAGATCATGACATAAAGCTAGATCTCCCTTTTAAACAAACGTCCTTCAACTTTACTTTGCAAAAGGAACAAGAAAGAGAGATACGGATATGGACAATGGAAAGATCCGCAGCCAAGAAACATAGGTATGGTAGGCGTTTAGTTGTAAAAAAAAAAAAATCTTGTTTTTTGTTTCTAAATTTTTTGAGAAGAGAATCTTTTTTTCTTTATAGAATTTTGAAAACCCGTTTAGATATAGTTATATTTTTCTTTTTTAAAAAGATTACCTCGAATTGCGACGGTGAAGAGTGACGGCGAGGATGAAATGTGGAGATGTTACCGATGATGATTAGGGTTAAAATTAGACACATGAATAGTAGATTGTGTAATCTCATTTTTTTAGAGATTAAAAATAATATTAATAATGAAGAATGGTAGACTAGGGTTTTTATTTCTAGTTACAATTAAAAAAATGAAAATTTCATTCTTTTTCTAAATTATTTCTAAATTATTTGAAAAAAGAATGTGACTAAACGAGTTTTCAGCATTTCAATTTTTCTACGAAAAATTTCTTGAAAAATTAAGATGTTTTCATCAACTAAACACACCCATATATTGGTCCCAAACTAGCCTATGAAGGGTATCCCTCATTTACCAGGTCAAATATCCCAATTGTACGTGAAAGACAAGTTGCTCCACGGGGTCTTGTGGGTGGTCCGTGAAGCACGGGCGTTTACCTGCTATGTCACTAAGGTTGACTCACATGGAGTTTCCCTCGGGTTGGATTTTACTCATTTTAGTGTCAACAATCACTAGTACTTATTCATATGAATTTGCAACGATTAGATAAAAAGTAGGTAGTGAAGTAATATATACGTTTTAATTCACGTATATATGTACATATCTTATTGGACTGGGTCTTTTTCGAAGACTCATTATTGACCATAACTAAATTTGATTGGCCAGAAAAATAAAATGAAGCTAGGAGATGGGCCAACCGTAACTGAGGACCACAGTAATTAACAACCAAAACTCTATGAAATACTACTATGTTTTATTGTCATTTTCATGTATTTAATCGTTGTTCTAGCGAGTACCATAGGTGTAGCGAATAGTAGCCATCATCGAGACGACAAACGTAACCAAGTCGTTTTGTTATCTGTTTGTTCAAAAAACGAAAGAGAATGGCCAGAGTTTCCTAAATTGAAAGTAAACTTTGTTCAAGTATGTGTGCATAAGAAAAATAAATCACGAGACTTTCTGATCATTCGCAGTTTCAGGGGTATTCTTGTATATATGGTGCCTCTAGAGATAAATTGTCACAATATATGTATGTTTAGAGATGTTTCACCTTCATCTTCGAAAAATTATAGTAACAATAACAAAATGCACACTTATTGTAGATTGAAAAACCATAATCTACGAAGTCATTTCTAGCTCTTTGCATGCTTAAAGTTATATTGGAGTATTACTTTTATTTTTCTAAATGGTGTGTTTAATTTGTGTGTATGTTTGTTCTGACTTCTGAGCCATCGTGAATCCGAACCTGGCTTCCTAAGAATAGGTATAATCAAGCGCAAAGGTGTCAAAGCTCAAATATGTTATTTTATTGGGTCACTTTCATGTGCAAAGGCCCAATATTTTTCAGTAGCCCAACTCAATAGTATTTAACAATCCATGCACTTTGAAAAATGAAAAAGCACACACAGATTTTTTTTTTTTTTTATATATATAAACTAGTGCACGAGGTTTGAGCCTACTGTACAAAAAGAAAATAAGAATTTTGCACACACTAGAAATTGATTAGCACACTTTATAATGCATGTATCTTTTATATAATACAATAAAACCTTTATTGGGAATTTTCCATTTCAAAAAATGCATTCATACCTTATTTAGTAATAATTTTATTTAAAAAAAAATGTTATTTTCTTATTAGGTAATATTTTATATTTATCCATAACACAAGTAGAAGATAAATACAAAAAATATATAAGATGCAATTAAGACAAGTAGAAGATAAATACAAAAAATATAGATAATATGCAATTAATATTAGTATTAAAATTTTCAAATAATTATATTTAATAATAAAAAATTATAATTAAACAGCATAAATCAAACAAAATAAAGATTAAATTATTTGTTTTTTAATAAATAAAAATATATGATTCAAAAAAATTTTAAAAAAACCCGCGCGTGCGCGGGCATTATAACTAGTTAGATACTTTTACAAAATTGGAGGAAAATTCAAACGCATACTCTTATTTTGATACATATCAAGAGACAAATCTAATTTGATCCAATAACAGGTATTAATCTAAGATTTAACATGCAACCTAAGTTTTGTTTTTTATTTTTTATTTTTTTATTATTTTTTTTTACCTTTTCTTTTTTTTGTCTTTTTTTTTCCTATTCACGTGCCTTTCTTCTTCTTCTTCTTCTTCTTTCCTGGTCCCACCTTTTCTATTCACGTTTTTCTTTTTTTTTCAAGCTTTTTTAATAAACATTTTTTTAATTCATTTTTTTTTAAATCACGTTTTTTTAAATTCACATGTATTTTTTTTTTAAAATCACGTTTTTTTTTTTACTTTTTTACGTTTTCGTCCGTTTTCATCCATTTTTGTTCGTTTTCATACATAATACACGTTTTCGTCCGTTTTTAGACGTTGTAATACGTTTTCATCCGTTTTCTTTCGTTTTCCTCCATTTTCATACATTATCATCCGTTTTTGGACGTGTTTTTACGCTTTCATACATTTTTGTCCGTTTCATACTTACTCATCCGTTTTCTTGCGTTTTCGTCCGTTTTCTTGCGTTTTCGTTCGTTTTCATTCGTTTTCGTCCATTTTTATCCGTTTTCTTTCGTTTTCATCCTATTTTTCATACGTTTTCTTCCTTTTTTATACGTGTTTTTACGCTTTCATATGTTTTCATCCGTTTTCATACATATTTTTTTTCCTTACATTTTCATCGTTTTCATTCGTTTTCGTCCGTTTTTCAATGTATTTGGCCATTCTTAGACATTTTCATATATTTTAGAATATCACAAGTAATATATTTTGATTCACAATATCACCCAAGTGATATTCTGAATATCACAAGTGATTTTCTGAATATCACATGTGATATTTTGCGATTTTCTGAATATAACAAGTGATATTTTGAGTACCACAAATAATATTCTGTGATATTCAAAAAATCACAAGTGATATTCAGAATATTACTAGTGATATTCAGAAAATAACAAGTGATATTCTGAATATCAATTGTCATATTCTGAGTACCACAACTGTCTGCTTACTTATGTTTTCGTTCGTTTTCATACGTTTTTGTCCATTTTCATTTGTTTTTGTCTATTTTTATATGTGTTTTTACGCTTTCATACGTTTTTGTATGTTTTCATACGTATTCGCCCGTTTTCTTACATTTTCGTCCATTTTCTTATGTTTCTGAATATGAAAAGTGATATTCAGAATATCACTTGTGATTTTCTTATTTTTTTTCGTCCGTTTTCATACGTAATCGTTCATTTTCTTACGTTTTTGTCCGTTTTCATACGTTTTTTAATGTTACAGTTGATATTTATAATATCACTTGTGATTTTCTGAATATCTATCATTTGTGAATATCACAAATGATATTCTGAATATCACATAATATCACTTGTGATATTCTGAAACGTATGAAAACATCTGAGAGTGGTCAAAAACACATAATATCATTTGTGATACTCAGAATATCACTTGTGATATTCAGAAAATCACAAAATACCACATGTGATATTCAGATAATCACTTGTGATATTCCGAATATCCCTTGTGATATTCAGAATATCACTGGGGTGATATTCTGAATACCACAAAATATCACCTGCGATATCCGAAACGTACGAATACGTCTGAGAATAGCCAAAAACATTGAAAAACGGACGAAAATGTAAGAAAACGGAAGAATATGTAAGAAAACGGACGAAAACATATGAAAGCATAAAAACACGTATGAAAAAGGAAGAAAGCGTATGAAAAATAGGACGAAAACGAAAGAAAATGGACGAAAACGAATAAAAACGCAAGAAAACGGATGAAAACGTAAGAAAAAGGATGAATAATTATGAAACAGACAAAAATGTATGAAAGTGTAAAAACACGTCTAAAAACGGATGAAAACGAATGAAAAATGGACAAAAACGAAAGAAAACGGGTGAAAACGTATTAAAAAGAACGAAAACGTATGAAAACGGACAAAAGTATAAAAACAAATGAAAAAGTATGAAAACGTAAGAAAACAGACGAAAACGTGCGAAAATGGGCGAAAACATAAGAAAACATATGAAAACGAACAAAATGTATGAAAACTGACGAAAACGTAAGAAAACGGGCGAAAACGGACAAAAACGTATGAAATGGACGAAAACGTATGAAAACAGTAAAAAACGTATGAAAGCGAGAAAAAACGTGAACTAGAAAAAAGTGAATTAAAAAAAAAGTGAATTAAAAGAAAAGTTAATTAAAAAAACTATGTGAATTGAATGAACAACAAAAAAGAAAGAAAAAAAAAACAAAAAAGATGCTACGTGAAAAAAAAAACAAATAAAAAAAAAAACATAGACTTATGTTTCCTCATTTAATATTAGGTAAATCCCACCATTTGATCAAAATAGATGGATGATAGCAATTTGTCCCTTAGTATGCACCAAAACTAGAGTATGCAAAATAAAGTGCCTCTACAATATTGACATTATATTTTGAAGTGTTTGTACATTTGCGTGTGTAAATAAAAAGTTAAAACGTCCAAGTCATCTCTCTTATTAATAATAATAATAATAATAATAATAATAATAATAATAATAATAATAATAATAATAATAATAATAATAATAATAATAATAATAATATGGATATGGATATGCGTGTGTAACTGCTGGTCCCTCCTTTGATGATGCTTTATGTACTTTTAATATGGATATGGATTTTGACCTTTTGAGTAACCTAAACGAAGTCGCTGCCCCCAAACTCATGAAGAAATTGGCAGATATATATATTTCGATCGGGTTACCCAAACTGTTGAATCTACATTCCATCTTTCTCCTCGACAAATGGCGCTATGGAGCTCTCTAACGGAGGATCATACTTCAGATTGGCTCAGGGTGGTTCCTATATCTAGATTGGGTCAAACTATGAATGCCCGGACATACCGTTGTGTGTTGTGTTATCGGCTGGATGTTCCTCTTT
Organism: Artemisia argyi; assembly: GCA_030686995.1. Lineage (NCBI taxonomy): Eukaryota > Viridiplantae > Streptophyta > Magnoliopsida > Asterales > Asteraceae > Artemisia > Artemisia argyi. The sequence goes on along the minus strand of CM060697.1, from coordinate 157,560,725 downwards.
TCACTGTTCAGTTACCGTGTTCAGCTTGTTCTCGTGTTTTTACTGGAGGTATTTATGGGGATCACGCGGTTTCTTGTGCGGGTATTGTTGGCATTAAACATCGGCATAATATTGTGCGTGATGTTCTTGTTGATATATGCTCTCGGTCCGGAATTTCAGCTCGTAAGGAGGTGGATATTGGGCTTTATGGTGATAGGGATAGATCTTTGCGCCCAGCTGATATATTACTTTACTCTTGGGATGGTGGGCTTGATATTTGTGTTGATCTTACGGGGTCGTCACCTTTGACGCAATCTGGTATGATTGATTTTAGGCCAGGTCGTGCGGTTATTGAAGCTACACATCGTAAACGTATCAAATATGAGGCCAAATGTGTGGATATCGGATATGGGTTCCTCCCCTTCTCTTTCTCCTCTTTTAGAGAACTTGAGAAAGATGCAGTAACTCTTCTAAAGCGTATTCGACGTTTTTCTACGACTCAAGACATTGGAGCGCGGGCTGCCGTTCATATTTTTAATAGGATTGGTTTCGCTATTGCTAGAGGTGTGGGGGCGCAGTTGGTTTTTCGGCTTCCCACCAATTTCTTGTAAAATCCTATTTATTGTTAATAAAAGTGATGGTTTATAATAATAATAATAATAATAATAATAATAATAATAATAATAATAATAATAATAATAATAATAATAAAGCCTCATGCATAACTTGTGATAAACTTTGACATATCACATATGAACATACGAATTACATTTACGGGTTTGTTAAACTTAAACTTACTAACATATCACATATAAAAACGGATGAAAACATATGAAAACAAAAGAAAAATGGTCAAACTAACTGAAATAGTGGTCTAGGGATTAAATCCGTGAAACACGGCTAACCCACAAGGAATGTCTTGTACTTAAAAATAACCAATGTCATAATTTACAAAGTCCAGTAACATACTTAACAAACCCGTAAACATTGGTAAACTGGATGAGGAAAAAAAATCTTTACAAATTTAGGACAAATTTCTAGAAAACTTTAGTAACTTTTTTGTTTAATAAACCTATCAAGATTTATATATTTGAACATTCTATAGTTTTTATTGTGTATTTGAGTACCATTATAAACTCTTTTTTAAAACTTTCATTATGTATTTCCCCAATGGTTATACATAAAAATGAATCATAAGCATTAAACTTCAATAGTATTGTACTATTGTTTCTATCTCAACCTTGAGAAGCAAATACGTTTGGTATAAGCTCCTTAAAGAAGTGTATAAAACATTTCAAAATGTTGGACCGTTGGAGGGATGACTTCCATAGTTCCATTCATAGAGTGCCGCCTTGGTTTTTTTTTTTTTCGAAATAAAAAAAAAAAAAATCCCTATGAAATTGTTTATGTCGCGGAAGTATTTAATTTGGGGAAAAACTTTAATCGTATTGCTTGATTAATGAGCAAGTTACAAATGAGGAAATAAAACATTTTATATACAGGATTAACAAATATCTAACACACTTTAGCGTCTAATTGTGCTTTAAACATAAAAGTTATACTTTCAGTTCTTATAGTTTGGACTTTATATAAATTGAGCAAGTAACTTGAATACTTCACTAAAACCAAATCAATTTGGTTTGAAATACGAAAGTAAACGCGTAGAGACCTAATTTGGGACGGATGAAGTAAAAAAAATGAGTTTACAAAAAAGTTTAATGTGAAAGAAAAATTAAGTCTATATAAGGTGTCAGTTGTTTTTTCATTAGAAGCACTTTTTCACTTATTTTGTCTGCGTGCACGCAGACGTTTATGTTTGTTTTTTTTACAATCATAAGTTTTTCTTTTCACTTCTTCCAAATTGAAGACATATACTTTCATTTTATTTTTTTCCCACTTCAGTTAAGTTCTCACATCTCTTTCACTTTTCTTCACTTTTCTCCAAATTTCGGAAGTATTTTAAATGTAAAAAACAAATGGTCTTCTTTCTTGCGTATGAAAGATTTTAGATGTACATCTTGTTCTGTAGACATAGTTTGCAGTTTAAGTGATAAAAACTCTAAAAGAACAAACGACACCTAAGGGTGTGTTTGTTAAAGTAGCAGCGAGCAGTAATAGTGGGCAGTAGCTTTGAGATGTTAGCAGTAGCCACAGCTCACTACTTACTGCTCTTAAAGAAGCATTAGAGAATTAACTTTTCTAAAAAATAGCCAAAGCTCAACGCACTTTTGCCAAACGATTACTAAAATTAAAAATATTTATTGCTCACCACCCCAAAAAGCTCAACACCACTCCGCACCAAACATACCCTAAGTCTTAAGATACTTGTTTTAATCTCTAAAAAATGCAGGGTCATAATTTGAAAGTATTTGATTTTAAATTCTCATATAAGCGGTCATTTTTTCCTCTAATTTTCTCTATAAATACCGTCTGCATACTTTTTTTAGAAACATTTGATTCAATTCAGTAATTCATAATACAACACACAAATAATTCACACACTCAGAAGTCACAGCAAAGATGACTAGCTATTCTACTGGTTCGTGCCGATGTATAAGATGCTACACGTTTCGTAGTAATAAAAAAGAAGTAGATTATCACGAGCAATTGTATCAGGTTAATTAATTTTGATCTTGATTTGATGTTTCATTTTTTAGTTATTCATGGTAAATTTATTTAATTTGTATGAATTTTGTTGTTATAACTTCTTAAATTGTTGATTATCGAGATTAGATACGTTAGAATTTGTTTTTATGGTCCGTTGAAACTGAGTTAGCTTTTCGTATGTCAATTATGTTTAAGTTGCTGATTATCGAGATTAGATACGTTAAAATTTTGTTGTTGAACTAATAAAATTGAGTTTGGTTTCGTTATATGTCGTGAAACAGGAGCGCGGTTCGCTAGGTCTCTAAAATTTGATACGAGTGGGGGTTGACTCATTTTGGATCACTCGGCTTCGATGTATCATACATTTTTGTACAATGTATCATATTAATATACATCAAAATTGATTCACTCAACCAATGCAAAAATATAAACAACAAAGTATGCAGTCATCTTGCATGCCTTACAAAATTCGCAACTTAGTGATCCATATTGCAACCGATTCTGGTACGCGCGCAACATAACGTAGAGCGTGGGTCAGTTAGTGTTTCCCGTGACTATGATATTTTCATATGTCAATTAGGTTTGAACTATGTGATCACATATCTTAAGAAGTTTGTTGATATGAATCAATGAAAACGATGTTATTAACTCTCTTATTCATTTGGTTAAATGACAAGCTGTTTCATTCATAATGAGGATAACTTATTTGTTTTCTAGGATTTGCTGTTATGATTGGATAAAAACGAGTTAGTATTTTTATGAACAGATGAATATTATTTATGGCTAGATATGACGATAATTGTTTGTTTATGTATCATTTGTGCAAAGATATTTATGTTTGTGAACTAATGCATATTAGATAGGTTTGATGTGATTCTAATAATTTGTGTTTATGAAGATACTAGATAGGATCATATTACTCTTCTTTTAGTTATAGTTTTGATAATGCTTATGTTTTGCATTAACTAACATTGGGTCTTGCATTTATCAGGATTATAACGAACCATATGCTAAGTACATTGAGGGATTATCGTCACGTGTTTGGAGAGGTTCTATAAAGGAAGAAAGAATAAACAGTCTGTTCGTGGAACTTAGATATTAACAACAATTATATTATGTCACAACTCGTAATTTCAGGTCATTTTTCAAACTTCGACAATCTACTATTCATCATTTACTATTCACCGATTACTATTCATCATTTTACTATTCATCATTTTTAAGGTTAATTTGATATTCTGAGAAGCGTTCAAAAATTTTACTATTCACTTGACACTATTCATTTCCGGAAGAGATTTCACTATTCACGTGCATTACTCATTTCATCGTAAATTTAGTTTACGAGTATTTAGAATCGCGTAACCGTATTGGTTCAGGAGCGAATTCATGCATTATTATTTGGGACACTTCGTACGGACTAGAAATAGTCTTCATATTATCATTATGGCATTTGCATACTATTCCACTCGTAGGATAATTAAATTAATACTTTTGGATATATTTGACTTTTTACGTATGTTTATTTTTAATAAACGTTAACGCGTGACCAATAATGTGACTAACATGTCCGACACTCCCGACTATGATCCCAATATATTTTTATATTCATTTTAATAATATAAAAATTATAATACTAATTTACCCGGCGTTTTGGAAATTTATTTAATTTATAACGTACGCCAAATTTATTTACGACGGTTTTCGTAAAAACTAAACAATAATTTTCCAAATACTCAATACTTGTACCCAACATATTTTTATAATTTTTATGACTTTATTATGTCCCGGTTAACTCCGTTAAAATTTATTTTTAGTTAACCCGGTACCCGGTATTACCTAAAAACACTAATATACATACAATACTACCTAAAATTTACTAACTTTCTTACACATCTCATCTTTTTCTTCCACCCCTTATCCTTGCCGTCCCCCCCCCCCCCCCCCCCCCCCATCACCAAACCTCTTACACTTTGAAAAATACTACCAACTCATTAAAACCTTGTCATAGATTGTCTAAACAATAATATATATCATAAAATCTCACTTTTTCATCTCATTTACCAAATCTAATAAGAAGACTTTTTGCTCCCTTTTTCTCTTCTTGGTACACGGCCAAACAACAAAGAACAAGCAAAAACCAAGATTTTTCCAAGATCAAGTGTTATTCTAGTCCCATTTGTTACCTATTTTAAGGTTTTGAAATAAAAACCTTTAGGTTAATTAGGTTTTCATCTCCAAAACTCTCCAATCTTTGAAGTAAGTATATCAAACTCATTTTTATAATTTTACCAAGTTTATACAAGATCCATATGATATATATACTAGATCTACATGCATATGCTATTTATACCACTTTATTTTACAAACTTTTAACTTTTGAACCTTAGAAAGTGATTATAGTTAGATCTTTGTTAGATCTACTTTGTTTATGAAGTTTAGGAACCCATGACACCTTAAGAAGGTGTATGGTAGGATTAGACTAGTTTTGTGGTGATTGAAAGTGGTTTGGTTGAAGTTGGAACAAGTTTGAAACTAGGAAAATGATTTTGAAAAATATACATTTACCTACTGTCACCATTTTTAAAACGTGGGAAACTCAGTAGGTGATGGGTAAATTTTGACCAAAGATTTAGAAAATACTTTTAAAAATGAAACTTTTGGCGAAAGAACGGACTAAAACGAGCTTATAACGAAGGAGATATGATTTTTGTAAATTTAACGACGAAAACTATTTTTCTGAAAAACTGCATGCTGTTTGACAGTTTTCGACGGGCAAATAGAGACGTTAAATGTAACCTAGAGGAGCCGAGTTATCGAAAATATATTAGTATATACTAAAACGAATCCGTGGATATAAAGAACGAGTAAAATGAGCTTAAAACGACAAAGTTATATACGTTTTAAAATCGTCAAAATTATATATATATTTAGTCACTACTAGAAAATAATGTAACTACGTACTAAATAATATATTTTCTAGATTTTTATTCAATGAGTTTATTTTTAACTAACGAAGTACGTACGACTCAAGGTTTATTACGCGACTACTAGACATTATTTTAAGGTTTTCGAGACGAGGAATATAACACTAACACTTTTATACGATATATTACGACAAGTTTTATAACTCTATTTGGACTTATTTTTCCTAAAGTATGGAAACTATTTTATCTTGACAATAACTAGTATTTCCAAGTCACGAGTGGTATAGGTATCATGTGCATGTGCATTCATTACATCACGGCATGATCTAAATTAGATCACGATTATTCATTTAGGTTGCGGCTAGTGTTCGCGCCTCATTGTCCCGATTACTTTACCATCGTTGTACCATCTTGTACTATCACTCCAGGTGAGTCTTCATAGCCCCGTTTTAATTACTTATTTGATTTCAAATCCCACGGGGGAGAATACATTGCACAATTATTTTTGTACATGCCCAAGTATTAAATTCCATACATTGCTTAAGTTGTTAGTACTATCACTTCAAGTCCCCTTTATTATCATGGACCGTTAATTATATTGCCAAGTGAGAGTGAGTGGATAGATCTATCGAGGGTGACGCCTCCATTCGTGTTTGGGTTGCTCCATAAGGAAAACGAATGCATTTCATGTCTAACATTATTTGAGTGCCTGATAAACACTCCTTTGGGGCCAATTTTAGTACGTCTAGCTTCGGGGCCATGAGCTTAAGAGACAATGTAGCTTTTTGACATTTTGTCACCTTACTTTATACTTGTGGTTATTGTACATACAATTTACTTATAAACCTATGATTATTCACCAACATTTGTGTTGACCGTTTTTCGCAATGTATTTCTCAGGTTATTAAGGTAGCTCATGTTGCATACATTTGGAACTTCATGGAGTCGCGGAGTCGACGCGTCTCACCTTATATTTTCTGCACTTATGAAACGTTTGATCTTGTTGAACTTATTTTATCTAAATTGGCAACATCTTTTGGGACCTAAGTTTTGTAAACTCTGAATGTTTTATTGATCAAACGATGTATTTTTCCAAACGACACTTTAGGTCGTTCAATATGATTGTAACTGTGGTGCTATGACAGTCACCCCCAGGTATTCCATTCCGCTGCCATACAGGTAAATTGGAGGTGTGACAGATTGGCATCAGAGCTAAGGTTATAGCGAACTAGGATGTATCATGGACCCTAGACTATAACCACATCATCATAGCATCTCATCATTTCATCATAGGTGCATATTCATTATACATGTTGTTTCATGCACACACTGTGCGAGTTATTTATACCCATACTCATATATATATATATATATATATATATATATATACTGACCTGGTTCACAAGTGACATGTCTTCAGATACTCACCCTATTATCCTTTTATCGGATTTCGACATTGAAGATGCATTGTCATCTTCCACTACCATTATACCACCAGTTGCACGTATACCACCATTAGCACTATTGATTTGTTATAGGAATAAGGTTTTCCTATCATTCAACCTATACATAGAATGCCGTTTGGTAGAGTATTCAGACTTAATTTTAATGGACTTATTAGGATGCTTATTGCAAGGGAGATAGTATGTTTTCTTTCCTCCACTAGTAGGATGCTTACTACTCAGGTACTATCACCACCGTCAGTTTCTTATTTCACTATTGGTCGTCCCATAGTGCGTACTTCAACTTTACCTCTTAGATGTCGCGAGATAGCGCGAAAGAGGGTAGTATTCCATTCACTATTATCACCATCGCCTCTTAACTCATCACTAGGATCTCATTGTCATCAATGTTATTCTTATCCTTTAGAATACCACCATTGTCATTTCCCTTTTACATTTCCACTTGCCATGAATTAGATAACACCTTGCGGAAAATACCAAGACCACGGACTCAAGAGGAACCTCCGCAACACCAGGAAGTCTTTATACTAGACTTATATCTTTACTAGCTTTTACTATTATCCTAGCCACGAGAAGTGTGGCATAGTTAAAGAAACTTGTAGTATTTTGATTGTCGTACAAACGGAATCACCAAGTATTGACTCTACTATAGGGGAATGGTTGTGATATCTATGATATTGGTCCATATAGACCGAAACTTTCATGTATTATATTCATGTGTTATGAATATGATGATTTTTATTACCTATAGATTCTCATGGACTCTTATGATTTGATGGAAATAGACTTAAGCAAACAACTCCAAGCATGACGCAAGCTGCTGTTGGACAATCCATTGCCAGGAACGTAACTACCGCCCTCACCAAGGAACTTACTCACGTGGAATTTATGGGTTGTAATCCCTCCTCCTTTAGCGGAAATATAGACACAAAGGAATTTCTCAAATGGTTCGAAGAATTAGAAACAATCTTTCAATGTGGCGACTGCCGTAAGGAAGACAAAGTTAAGTTCGCCACTTGCACTTTTCAGGAGCATGCCCAGAAATGGTGGACTAAGTATGTCCAGGTAGTAGGAGTTGATGCTGCTTACTCACACTCTTGGGAGAAACTAAAAAGGATGATGAGTTTGAAATTCTGTGTGAAAAGCGAATTACAAGCAATTGAGCAGGAAACACTAAACCTTACCATGGTAGGAGATGATGTTGTTAAGTATACTGCTTCTTTTTATGATTTCACTCGACTAGGCTCTGCAATGGATGAACCAGAAAGCAAGAAACTTGAAAGGTACATCGGAGGACTTTCTCCTGAAATTCGTATGTTGGTCAACTCATTGGAACCCGATACCATGCCTAAAGCTATCAGGATGGCGATCGAAGCAAAGGAACGCATAGCTCACCCCAAAATCTTAGGAAGAAAAAGTGACAATAAAAGGAAGTGGAACAACAACCGAGGTGAGAATGCCACACAAGGACCACACAAGAGACAATGAGTTGCTAAACCTAATGTTGCAGGTCTAAAGGAAAAGAATGATTACCTTGGTATTTTACCTAAGTGTGAAGAGTGCCAACATCATCATAACCCAGGTCATTGCCCGGAACCATGTGGCAACTGTAAGAAGATCGGACACAAAGCCAAGTATTGCAAGGCTCCCACCCTCGCAATGCATCAGAAAATCACGGTAATCTGCCATGAATGTGGAGTAGTGGGACACTCCAAGAGTGAATGCCCAGTATTGAGAGACCGGAACTGGAGGAGGCAGTTCATGTTTTAAAACCATAGTTCGAGCCCTCTAGAGTTGTACTTTCTTTTGGTACTTTCCATAAGTACGTTGATGTAACCTAGTTATATTAAGCACTTTCCTATCTAATGTAATGACTATCTTTTGTTATCTCTGTGATAATCTTAACCTTCGTTTATTCCATTTTCTATTGCAATTGTGCAATTTTCAATCATTTCGTAACATTATACCATTGTCTTATTAGGGAATTAGGCCGATTTCGTATTTGACAGATTGATAGATTATTACTATTCCATAGGACTTACCCATGTATCCAATAAACCATTCAACGAAATTAGTTTCAAACTATTTTACTACCTTATGGGGAAATTGTTTTACCGAATTTCTAAAATAAGTTATTTTGTTGCCGTACTATAAACTGATTACACCAAGTATTTACTATTATTATACGGGACAATTTTTATGTTACTTTGAAAGGAAATATCAGGATACCATTTTTAATAAGAATGCGTTGAACACCATCTAAAACTTTTGAGAAAAGTAATACTATTTTGACTAAATCAAGCATCGCATCATTAGTCCTCAACTATACATAGCCTGATCACCTATGTATAATTCAGGAAGGATTATGCAATGCAGGAAATAGTTACTTTTTAAAGTATTGCTAATAACAATCTTCATTTAAAAGCGTTTTAAACAAGTAAACTCTTTTATAAATGTCTCTTTCTGATAAACTCTCCCTGGATACTTACCCCACCTGTCCCCTACTTAGCCACTAAGTTGGACTTTCCATTGACTTCTCTAGGAGAGACTTTCCATATCAACTACAAGTAGGATTCCTCGATACAAGAAAAACAATAAAAGGATTACAAAACTATTAAACCTAGACTAAGAAAATTTATAACCCAACAAAAATCCTAAGATACCAAGAGACCATCCGACTCACCATCTCTGGCCTAGTTGTCCAATTTTATTATTCAAAGGTACTAGCTAGACTAAGCTACAGGATCGAACACATTGTGAAGGTACACTAAGCAACACTATAGAAATAAACAAAGCCTCCTAACCGATATTGTAGAGTGATTTGATTAAACATGGCCTCATCCATACGCAAACTTCCTTGCAGTGAGTTTTTGCAAAAGATTATTGATTTGAATTATGGATATCGATATAGATTCCCTTAAGGCATTGTGTTCTCAAGAAATTCTAGATAACCTCATCTATACATCAAGAGAGGCATCGGACTCAAGAATATCTCCCCAGCTACATGTGAAGACAATACAGAAATTCATCGACATAGTATAAATTGAAACCCTCATATTGCCAACATGATGACAATTTCAACGATAAACCATTTCAGGACTTAAGTTAGTTTGAATACCTAGGCTTGTAGTTTTGCCTGACAATCACCAATAGGCAAAGAATGACACATGTCTTAGCAATCCATTAGACCAAAACACAAGGAATCAAAGATTGTTACCCATATTCTATCCCCTTTAAATGACGTTGAGTTCGAAAGACGTAACGTTGAGGAATTAGTCACAAGATTTATTGTACCTATTTCAATTGTTCCTGATAAAGGTGATCGAATCAGCTCAGACTTCTAGCTATCATTTTAAGATTTCCTTCGGGACTCCATTTAGATGTAAACACCGCCTATCATCCTCAGACCGATGGTCAGAACGAGAGAACGATTCAAACATAGGAAAGTTATACTCAGAGTATGAGTGATTGACTCTAGAAATGGTTGGACTAACCATTTACCATAAATCGGATTCTTTTACAACCATAGTTATCGCGCGAGCACAGAGACTACACCAATTGAGGCACTTTATGGTCGAAGTACCAATTACCCATTTACGGACCGAAATCGGAAAGTTAAATTCACTAGGTCTAGAACTAAACTATGGAACAACAAAGGAAATTTCACAAATCAAGAACCGGTTACAAGCAACGAGAAGCTGGTAGAGGTAGGTTGGTACATGACGCACATCATACGGATTGGGTATCCTTGAACAGCAAACTAACTAGATTCACGCGAGAGAATGAACTAAGTTAAAAACTTTGCCTTGGAGAGGCATGATACAATTTTGGTAAACACGAGAGATTGAACCTCTGGTATATTGGACCAATTAAGATTCATTTTTGAATCGACCAGCTGACATATAAGAATTGAGTTCTGGCAGAGTTCAGCAACATATATTACCCATATTACCTTATAAACCTGAAGAAGCACTGATCATCTATTGACGAACCAAACTCGGAAAAATCCTAACTCACTAGTCTAGTAGGCATTCATGAGATAACCAGAAATTACTTGCAAGTCAAGAATCAATTACAAATTCTATAAGTTGTAAGCCATTAAAACCTCAAGTTGGTAGCCAGATTATGTTGAAAGTTCTGCCTAGGAAAGGCATGATATTATTCAGAAAAGTTGGAAAGATAAACCCGATATACGCTGGACCACTAAATATTTCAGACAGAGTAGGCCTAGTGGCCGTCAGGCTTGAGCCTTGTTAGAGAACAACCGGATTACACAACTATGTTTCACCTATTCAAATCCCAGGAAATGACCTTCAGATTAGTCACTCATAATTCCATTTGGAAGGGAATCCAACCCTGAGACAAACGTAAACTTGATAGGAGAGCCAATAGAAATCATGGACTGTTAGGTCAAACGATTGAAACAGAGTCGAATTCCTATCATGGAAGTTCGCTGGAATTCTCAAATATTATCATCTTTTCACCAATACCACTTCAGCGACCAACACAAACTGAACTTTGGGACGAAGTTCCTGTTAGAGGGGAAGACTGTCACAACTCGTAATTTCAGGTCATTTTCCAAACTTCGACAATCTACTATTCATCATTTATTATTCACCGATTACTATTCATCATTTTTAAGGTTAATTTGATATTCTGAGAAGCGTTCAGAAATTTTACTATTCACTTGACACTATTCATTTCCGGAAGAGATTTCACTATTCACGTGCATTACTCATTTCATCGTAAATTTAGTTTACGAGTATTTAGAATCGCGTAACCGTATTGGTTCAGGAGCGAATTCATGCATTATCATTTGGGACACTTCGTACGGACTAGAAATAGTCTTCATATTACCATTATGGCATTTGCATACTATTCCACTCGTAGGATAATTAAATTAATACTTTTGGATATATTTGACTTTTTACGTATGTTTATTTTTAATAAACGTTAACTCGTGACCAATAATGTGACTAACATGTCCGACACTCCCGACTATGATCCCAATATATTTTTATATTCATTTTAATAATATAAAAATTATAATACTAATTTACCCGGCGTTTTGGAAATTTATTTAATTTATAACGTACGCCAAATTTATTTACAACGGTTTTTGTAAAAACTAAACAATAATTTTCCAAATACTCAATACTTGTACCCAACATATTTTTACAATTTTTATGACTTTATTATGTCCCGATTAACTCCGTTAAAATTTATTTTTAGTTAACCCGGTACCCGGTATTACCTAAAAACACTAATATACATACAATACTACCTAAAATTTACTAACTTTCTTACACATCTCATCTTTTTCTTCCACCCCTTATCCTTGCCGTCCCCCCCCCCCCCCCCCCCCAATCACCAAACCTCTTACACTTTGAAAAATACTACCAACTCATTAAAACCTTGTCATAGATTGTCTAAACAATAATATATATATCATAAAATCTCACTTTTTCATCTCATTTACCAAATCTAACAAGAAGACTTTTTGCTCCCTTTTTCTCTTCTTGGTACACGGTCAAACAACAAAGAACAAGCAAAAACCAAGATTTTTCCAAGATCAAGTGTTATTCTAGTCCCATTTGTTACCTATTTTAAGGTTTTGAAATAAAAACCTTTAGGTTAATTAGGTTTTCATCTCCAAAACTCTCCAATCTTTGAAGTAAGTATATCAAACTTATTTTTATAATTTTACCAAGTTTATACAAGATCCATATGATATATATACTAGATCTACATGCATATGCTATTTATACCACTTTATTTTACAAACTTTTAACTTTTGAACCTTAGAAAGTGATTATAGTTAGATCTTTGTTAGATCTACTTTGTTTATGAAGTTTAGGAACCCATGACACCTTAAGAAGGTGTATGGTAGGATTAGACTAGTTTTGTGGTGATTGAAAGTGGTTTGGTTGAAGTTGGAACAAGTTTGAAACTAGGAAAATGATTTTGGAAAATATACATTTACCTACTGTCACCATTTTTAAAACGTGGGAAACTCAGTAGGTGATGGGTAAATTTTGACCAAAGATTTAGAAAATACTTTTAAAAACGAAACTTTTGGCGAAAGAACGGACTAAAACGAGCTTATAACGAAGGAGATATGATTTTTGTAAATTTAACGACGAAAACTATTTTTCTGAAAAACTGCATGCTGTTTGACAGTTTTCGACGGGCAAATAGAGACGTTAAACGTAACCTAGAGGAGCCGAGTTATCAAAAATATATTAGTATATACTAAAACGAATCCGTGGATATAAAGAACGAGTAAAATGAGCTTAAAACGACCAAGTTATATACGTTTTAAAATCGTCAAAATTATATATATATTTAGTCACTACTAGAAAATAATATAACTACGTGCTAAATAATATATTTTCTAGATTTTTATTCAAGGAGTTTATTTTTAACTAACGAAGTACGTACGACTCAAGGTTTATTACGCGACTACTAGACATTATTTTAAGGTTTTCGAAACGAGGAATATAACACTAACACTTTTATACGATATATTACGACAAGTTTTATAACTCTATTTGGACTTATTTTTCCTAAAGTATGGAAACTATTTTATCTTGACAATAACTAGTATTTCCAAGTCACGAGTGGTATATGTATCATGTGCATGTGCATTCGCATTCATTACATCACGGCATGATCTAAATTAGATCCCGATTATTCATTTAGGTTGCGGCTAGTGTTCGCGCCTCATTATCCCGATTACTTTACCATCGTTGTACCATCTTGTACTATCACTCCAGGTGAGTCTTCATAGCCCCGTTTTAATTACTTATTTGATTTCAAATCCCACGGGGGAGAATACATTGCACAATTATTTTTGTACATGCCCAAGTATTAAATTTCATACATTGCTTAAGTTGTTAGTACTATCACTTCAAGTCCCCTTTATTATCATGGATCGTTAATTATATTGCCAAGCGAGAGTGAGTGGATAGATCTATCGAGGGTGACGCCTCCATTCGTGTTTGGGTTGCTCCATAAGGAAAACGAATGCATTTCATGTCTAACATTATTTGAGTGCCTGATAAACACTCCTTTGGGACCAATTTTAGTACGTCTAGCTTCGGGGCCATGAGCTTAAGAGACAATGTAGCTTTTTGACATTTTGTCACCTTACTTTATACTTGTGGTTATTGTACATACAATTTACTTATAAACCTATGATTATTCACCAACATTCGTGTTGACCGTTTTTCGCAATGTATTTCTCAGGTTATTAAGGTAGCTCATGTTGCATACATTTGGAACTTCATGGAGTCGCGGAGTCGACGCGTCTCACCGTATATTTTCTGCACTTATGAAACGTTTGATCTTGTTGAACTTATTTTATCTAAATTGGCAACATCTTTTGGGACCTAAGTTTTGTAAACTCTGAATGTTTTAATGATCAAACGATGTATTTTTCTAAACGACACTTTAGGTCGTTCAATATGACTGTAACTGTGGTGCTATGACAGTCACCCCCAGGTATTCCATTCCGCTGCCATACAGGTAAATTTGGGGTGTGACATATTATCTTCATTGTCTTCGCACTATGATTGGCTCAGACGATTTCCTCGCAAAGTTGGAGCGAGGTGTTGCTTATATGGAGGCTCAGGAGAATAAGGTAAAGATGACTAAAGAAGAACTAGCAAGCAGGAAGAAAAAGGAACCATCAACAAGTGTTTCTGAGGGCCTCGGGCCAGATGAAGTAGGAGATGTTGAAATTGATGGGTTCAACAGACTTTTGGATGAAAGGGAGGCAAGGAAAGCTGCTAAACAAAGGAAGAAAAAGAGCGAAGCTTAAAAAACTCCAAAAAAACATCAGAAGCACAAACCCGTGATGGAAAACATACTAGCTAAAATGACTGACCATATTGAGATAGAAGCTAAGACAAACTCTGCTGAAAAAGAAAAGGAGACTATATCAGAAACGGTCTCTTTGGATGTGAACAGAAACTTTTTAAATGAGAGTGCCACAGATCCTCATATATAAACAGGGAAAGAATGCGACAGAAGCTAATCAGAAAATGAAATAGTAGTAGATATTAATAGGGATATGGTCCCTCAGGATGCGAGCCAGAAGTTGATGAGAAATAGTACCTCTTTTCAAATCAGAGATGTTTGTTGACATAAATAATGTCTTAAAACATTGTTAGCATATTAACAATGTCTCTATGTTTTGATAATTACAAAGCATAAACTCATTAATCTAAAACTTATGACGTAAACAAGTTTTTAGTGCTTAATATTTGTCTTTGCTTCCATATCACTTAAGGTATGAATAAACAAAGGGTTTATTACATTTCATGATCAAAGGAAATTTCTCTAATCACTAGAATTTTTATAAAATGCATTAAACATCTTATATCTTTTACAAAATTACTTTTGGAATTAAAAGAATATGTTTAATTCATTATAAATATATGATTTCAAATTTCCAACCAAAAATGGCAAATTTTATCTAGAAAAATATTCTCCACTAAAAGACAAGAAAAACCAACGTTCTGAAAGGGCGGCCCCCCTAATTCCTTAGGCGGCCCCCTTAATCATTAAGGGGACCGACCATTAATTAAGGGGACCGGCCACGCTCCAGAACAGTATTTTTTTCCCCTATAAATACTGGTTCATCCCTCAGAATTTTCTCACCTTTTGCACTTCTAAACTTTCTGATCTAGATCCACATTTCTATTCTCTTATCCTTTGATCATAAGTGTATAATTCTTTGTTTCAAAGTGATTCAAACTTCATCCTCTTAAGTGTAAGAGAAGAATACTTCTATCCCCCAAGACAAGAAGTATTACAACTTGTTGTGATCTCCACATCCAAGTTGTTGGTGCATCATCAAGATCTTTTACATTATTCTTTGTGAAGTTTGTTGTGAATATTTGGTTGTAGATAGTTGTGCTAGATATATAGGTTGTGTGATTAGTTAGTAGCTTGGTGTGAAGAAGAAAAGTTAGGAATTATATTGGTGTGAAGAAGATAGGTGTGGAGTAGTTAGTTGTGAAGTAGATTGATTTGAAGAAGTTGTGACTTAGGTGTGAAGAAGTTGTGGTGTGAAAATTGGTGTGTAAGGTTTTCTCCGCCATAAGGGAGCTTGTTGATATAGTGAAGAAAACTATCGAGTTAGGTGCTCGGGGAGTGGAGTAGGGCAAGGAAGGTGTCCTTGTAGCCGAACCACTATAAATCTCTTGTCTCGCGGTTCGATCTTTCCATCTCTTACTTATTTCATTACTTATCATTGTTATATATTACTTATTGATAGTTGTTTATATTGTGCAAGACTTGAGATCACATATTATCGAATCTAAGTTTTTAAAATCTAAGAAAACACTAAAACTATCTTTTACAACGAATTAAAAAGACGTAAAACTATTCAACCCCCCTTCTAGTTTTCTACAATTGGTATCAGAGCCACGTCTAGCAAGATTTTTAAAATATATTGTATTTTAAAACTTGTAACGATCTATGGAATCTGAAAAATATTTAGAAGGGCAATCTATGCAAATACCACCACTATTTGAAAGTGATGGATTTTTATATTGGAAAAATAGATTCGAAACGTATGTGAAATCAAAAGATCTTGATCTTTGGCATATTATTATCTTTGGTGATTTTCCCCCTATTCAATATAATGTTGAAACTAAAATGAATGAAATTATATCTTTCGAAGAACAAAATGATGAATTGAAAAAGAAATTTGCAAAAAATAATGAGGCTAAAATGGTTATTTATAATGCGTTACCACGCAAAGAGTATGAAAGAATTTTTATGTGTAAAACTGCCAAAGAAATTTGGGATTCTTTACTAATCACTCACCAAGGTAATAGTCAAGTCAAAGATAATAAAATAGATCTTCTTGTACAATAATATGAACAATTTACGATTCCGGAAGAGGAATCAATTGATAATGCTTTTGCTAAGTTTAACACTATTATCACAAGTTTAAAAGCACTTGATGAGACATTTTCTAGTAAAAATTGTGTTAGGAAATTTCTTAGGGCATTGCATCCAAAATGGCGAGCTAAGGTCACGGAAATTGAAGAATCAAAGAACTTGATGACGTTATCACTAGATGAACTAATTGGCAACTTGAAGGTTCATGAAGAAATCATAAGAAGAGATTCGGAAATGGTCAAAGTCAAGAAAGAACAAACCAAATCCATTGCTCTAAAAGCCAAAAAGGAACCTAGTGATGATGATGACTCAAGTGAAGACGAAGAATATGCAATGGCCGTAAGAGAATTCAAGAAATTCTTCAAGAGACGAGGAAGATTCACTAGATCATCACGAGACGAAAGAAAAGCGTTCCAAAGAAATAGAAGTGAAAACTACGGGAAAAGAAAGTGCTTTAGATGTGGAAGTCCAAATCATCTCATTGGCGAATGCCTAAAGCCACCAGGTTATGAAAATCAAGGCGCTTTTGTTAGTGGAACATGGAGTGATAGTGACAAAGAAGAAGTTGAAAAGCCAAGAGACGAAAAGTGTTTTATGGCAAAAGAAACCGACGAAATATGTTTAGGAATTGACTTGGAAACTGACGAATGGATCAAAGATAGCAGATGTTCGAGGCACATGACGGGGAACCGCAAGCTATTCTCTACATACAAGGCATACAATGGAGGTAACGTTATTTTCGGTAGTGACTTACGTGGAAAAATCATTGGCAAAGGTACGATTTCTCAAGACTCACTTACTATTGAAAATGTAGAGCATGTAGATAAATTAACATGTAACTTGCTTAGTGTAGGACAAATATGTGATAATAAATGTAGAGTCACATTTACTGAAGAGGATAGCGAAATAGTTAAGAATGGAAAAATTATAGGTAGAGGAATTAGGAAAGGTGGCATATATGTTATGAAACTAGGAAACAAACCTGAGGATAGAATATGCCTAACGACCCTAGATGAAAACTCTACATTGTGGCATAGGAGATTAGGACATGCTAACATGCAACAAATACAATCTTTGGCCTCTAAGGAATTAGTTAGAAATTTGCCTAATCTAAAATATGACAAGCATTTTTGCGATGCATGTAAAATTGGAAAACAAGCTCATGCTAGTCACAAAGCTAAGAATATAGTATCCACTACTAGGTGCCTAGAATTATTACATATGGATCTTTTCGGTCCATCCGCTGTGCGGAGCTATGGAGGAAACAAATATACCTTAGTAATAGTAGATGACTACTCACGATACACGTGGACTAGGTTTTTAAGTGACAAAACCCAAGCCTTTGAAAAATTCGAAATATTTAGTAAAATGATTCAAAATAAATTAGGATGCTCAATAGTTGCCATTAGGACGGACCATGGTAGGGAATTTGATAACGAAGTACAATTCGGAAAATATTGTGAGTTGAATGGAATATCTCACAATTTCTCCGCTCCTCGTACTCCTCAATCAAATGGCGTAGTAGAAAGAAAAAATAGGTCACTACAAGAAATGAGTAGAACTATGTTAAATGAACAATCCATCCCACAAAAATTTTGGTGTCACGCAGTAGATACATCTACTTATATTTTAAATAGGGTATCAATTAGGAGAATTCTAGGAAAAACTCCTTATGAGTTATTAAGAGGTAGAAAACCAAACTTAAGCTACTTTAGGGTATTTGGAAGTAAATGTTATATTCTAAACACTAAGGATTACCTCACTAAGTTTGATCCAAAATCATATGAAGGAATATTTTTAAGATACTCACAAAATAGCAAAGCATATATATTACTTAACGAACACTCCATGAAAGTAGAGGAATCACTAAATGTAACATTTGATGAAACACCACCTCCTCCTAAAACATTACCTTTAGAAAATGATGACTTAGTCGAAGATGAAGCTATTGAGGTTAGTAAAACGAAACCCATAGGAAATGATAATGAAGACATTCACTTAGAAGACAACGAAACTGTTAATATTAAAGAATCTAGATCACATCCATTAGATAATATAATAGGACATCTTAACCAAAGAACCCTTAGGTCACAAGCCCAAGATAAAAACAATTTCTTTTGTTTCCTCTCAGCAATAGAACCTAAGAATATTAGCGAGGCTTTAAAAGATGAAAGTTGGGTTATAGCTATGCAAGAAGAATTAAATCAATTTAAGGCAAATGTTGTTTGGGAATTAGTCCCAAATCCAAAGAATATGACCATCATAGGAACCAAATGGGTATATAGGAATAAGTTAGATGAGAATGGAATAGTTACTAGGAATAAAGCTAGGTTAGTTGCTCAAGGTTATAATCAACAAGAAGGAATTGATTATGACGAAACTTATGCCCCCGTAGCTAGATTAGAATCGATTAGGATATTACTTGCCTATGCTTGCGCCCTAGATTTTAAGTTATTCCAAATGGACGTGAAAAGTGCATTCCTTAACGGTTTTATCAATGAGGAGGTATATGTGGCACAACCTCCAGAATTCATTGACTTCGCAAAACCTAATTATGTTTATAAGTTAAAGAAAGCTTTGTATGGACTCAAACAAGCTCCTAAAGCTTGGTATGATCGATTAAAAGCCTTTCTTATTAAACATGATTATTCCATGGGAATGGTAGATAACACTCTTTTCACTAAAAGGAAAGACCCAAATCTCATCATTGTCTAAATATATGTTGATGACATTCTATTTGGATCGACTTGTCAAGACATGTGTGATGAATTTGCCAAAATCATGCATGATGAGTTTGAGATGAGTATGATGGGTGAACTTAACTTCTTCCTAGGATTACAAATAAAACAATTAGAAGATGGAATATTTTTTAACCAATCTAAGTACATTAAAGAAATGCTTAAGAAATTTAAACTCCCATGTCTACGGAAGTAAAGCTCACAAAGGACGATGAAGGTGAGTCCGTAGATAATACCAAGTATAGAGGAATGATAGGTAGTTTACTATACTTGACGGCAAGTAGACCCGATATCATGTTTAGTGTCTACCTTTGTGCCCGTTTTCAAGAGGATCCCAAAACCTCTCACCTAAAAGCGGTTAAGCGTATCTTCCGATACGTTAAATGCTCTATACACTTAGGATTATGGTATCCTAAGGGATCCGGCATAGAAACCATCGTCTATGCGGATTCGGATCATGCGGGAGACTACGTAGATAGAAAGAGCACTAGCGGTATTTGCACGTTTATGGGATGTTGTCTAACATCTTGGTTTTCGAAGAAGCAAACCGCTCTAGCTATTTCTACCACCGAAGCCGAATATGTAAGCGCCGGAAAGGCATGTCAACAAGCACTATGGATGAAACAAGCTCTCGTAGACTATGGCATTAGGCTAGAAAATGTCCCCATTATGTGCGATAACAAAGGTGCGATAGATTTAAGTAAAAATCCGGTGCAACACTCTAGGACTAAACACATAGAAATACGCCACCATTTTCTTAGGGATAATGTACAAAAAGGAAATATATCTATAGAAAATGTTGCATCGGAAGACAACATTGCGGATATATTCACAAAACCCCTTAAGAGTGAATTATTCAACCACTTGCGTTTAGGATTAGGAATGATGGAACAAGTTGACTAAATTATATTGAATTAATACAAATTTATACTTGCATAAAATTTATTTTTCTTCCATTTCATCTTTTCTGAGTCTAGGAATCTATTTCGCACAAGACTAAAGATTGGGAAGATTTATTTTCTTTGCATTAACTCCTTTGTAAAACCCAATCAATTTTCTCTAAAAATTATTCTCACAATCTAGGAATCACATGAAGATCATTTTCCTTGCATTGTTGACTAATTCTAAAAACATTGTTTTTCATAATCATGCATAAACTCTCACATAAATTGTCAAGGTATATAATCTAATATATGTCTTTGACATTCATGATCGAGCAAAAATTGAATCAAGGAGATCATTTGGATTGTTTCTTAGGATCATTATTTCTTTTTGCATTTAGGAGTCGAAACAATCACAACTCCACATTTGTTGCATATAGACACACACTAGGACAAATTCACTAATAATGTTGTCTTCTTGATCCATCACTAGTTTTTCACTCACTAATTGCCTTTGTCTTTAATCTAAGATAGGTGCCTTAGGAAGTTTAAGTGATCTTGCCCTTACTTACCTCCTCTTGCTTATTATGTGTTGATTTTTTGCTCTTTTGCCTATGTGTTATTGCATGCATGCTATATCTTGAGTAGATTAGATTCTATATTGCCTAAAGGAATTGAACTTGCTTGAATTCTAATCCAAACACACAACCTTTCTGCAAATTTTCTGCCAAAAACCCAATTCTGGCAACCTGGAAATCACCAGATGGGCGGCCCCCTTAATTTTGTAAGGCGGCCCCCTTAATCATTAAGGGGACCGCCCCCTAATTAAGGGGACCGGCCATCTGATGGTCGGGTTTACATAATCTTTTCTGTTTTTTAGCCCATTTCAACCTACATTTCCCAATTTTCACCAACATATTTTGTCCTAATCTCCCAAACAAACTTTATCCATCCATAAACACACAAATCTTACACTATAAATACCCCCAATCCTCAAAACTCTTCACTCATCCCTTCATGGCTTCTCCAAACAAACCAAAATCAAAAGCCTCAAGGCTTGCAAGAATGACGGAAAAACCCGTTTGGCGAAGAAAAAGCCCTCGAAACAAATCCATCATAACAAATGAAGTTGGAAGTCACTCAACACCACCAACCACTTACTTTCCAAACTTTCCACCAAATTCACAAGGACATTCATTTGATCCTCTTTACAAACCATACAACATTGGCCAAATATCTTCCTTCATGCCAAACCACTCATCTCATCCTCCAATCACTTGTAATGATCCATACAAGTTTGATCAACAATCCCACTACAACTCCAACTACACAAACCCAATTCATCCATATCAACACAATGACTTTCTCCGCATTACCACGGAAAAGCAAAAGTTCCGTGATGAAATATCACAAATCCATGATCTTTGTGATCTCAATGCCATGCATCTTGCACAACGCAACAAAGGGCAACCTCCATCATCACCCAACAACAATTGCCTTCCTCACTCTCTCAACTTGGATCAAGTTACAAACCACACTCACTATTGCCCTTGTTGCATCTTTCTTCAAAAACAACTCCTTTACTTGAGTGAAGATATTTCTTGGATTGAATATCTCCTCACACGACCTCATCCCATTCCACCCTTAACACGATACAATATCGTAAGGGCCACCTCTTCCGCTCCATACCTCACTCCATATCCCTCTCCATCTAACAACTAAGCTTTATGCTTATGTTATCCTTCAAGCAAATAAAACAATCAACCATGAGTTGCAAGCAAGTCCAATTGCTCTTTTTAGGTAATATAGGACTATGTCATTTCTTTTGTTTTATTATGATTAATATGCCATAAGCATATTAAATGTTGTAATGCTTTCTATGATGCTTGAATGAATCTATTTTTATAATTATTGGTTTGCATGTATATGTGCCTTGTTCTCTTCTAATATTTTGTGTAGCCAAGATTTCCATAGCTCATTCCCTTGGTGCTCTCAAATGAGGGGGAGCATACATCAAGGGGGAGCATTAACCTTTTTGATTTTACAAAAAGGGGGAGAAGAGAATGTTAAACTCTAAATCCTTGTCTAAAAATTATTTTTTAGACCTAATGAGTTTAAGGTTTTGTAATCATCAAAAAGGGGGAAATTGTTGACATAAATAATGTCTTAAAACATTGTTAGCATATTAACAATGTCTCAATGTTTTGATAATTACAAAGCATAAACTCATTAATTTAAAACTTATGACGTAAACAAGTTTTTAGTGTTTAATATTTGTCTTTGCCTCCATATCACTTAAGGTATGAATAAACAAAGGGTTTATTACATTTCACGATCAAAGGAAATTTCTCTAATCACTAGAATTTTTATAAAATGCATTAAACATCTTATATCTTTTACAAAATTACTTTTGGAATTAAAAGAATATGTTTAATTCATTATAAATATATGATTTCAAATTTCCAACCAAAAATGGCAAATTTTATCCAGAAAAATATTCCCCACTAAAAGACAAGAAAAACCAACGTTCTAAAGGGGCGGCCCCCTTAATTCCTTAGGCGGCCCCCTTAATCATTAAGGGGACCGGCCATTAATTAAGGGGACCGGCCACGCTCCAGAACATTATTTTTCTCCCCTATAAATACTGGTTCATCCCTCAGAATTTTCTCACCTTTTGCACTTCTAAACTTTCTGATCTAGATCCACATTTCTATTCTCTTATCCTTTGATTATAAGTGTATAATTCTTTGTTTCAAAGTGATTCAAACTTCATCCTCTCAAGTGCAAGAGAAGAATACTTCTATCCCCCAAGACAAGAAGTATTACAACTTGTTGTGATCTCCATATCCAAGTTGTTGGTGCATCATCAAGATCTTTTACATTATTCTTTGTGAAGTTTGTTGTGAATATTTGATTGTAGATAGTTGTGCTAGATATATAGGTTGTGTGATTAGTTAGTAGCTTGGTGTGAAGAAGAAAAGTTAGGAATTATATTGGTGTGAAGAAGATAGGTGTGGAGTAGTTAGTTGTGAAGTAGATTGATTTGAAGAAGTTGTGTAGAAGTTGTGACTTAGGTGTGAAGAAGTTGTGGTGTGAAAATTGGTGTGTAAATTGGTGTGTAAGGTTTTCTCCGCCATAAGGAAGCTTGTTGATATAGTGAAGAAAACTCTCGAGTTAGGTGCTCGGGGATTGGAGTAGGGCAATGAAGGTGTCCTTGTAGCCGAACCACTATAAATCTCTTGTCTCGCGGTTCGATCTTTCCATCTCTTACTTATTTCATTACTTATCATTGTTATATATTACTTATTGATAGTTGTTTATATTGTGCAAGACTTGAGATCATATATTATCGAATCTAAGTTTTTAAAATCTAAGAAAACACTAAAACTATCTTTTACAAAAATTAAAAAGACGTAAAACTATTCAACCCCCCTTCTAGTTTTTCACAATGTTGCAGCGAACGCTGACAAGGTTGTTGGTGACCTTGGAGTTGTTGAAAAGGGTAAAGAAAAATTCTCACAAGCGAACAGTGGTAAGTTTCTGAAGTAGCCTGTTAATTTCACTTTGTTTGAATGTTAAATAGAAGGGCATATTTGTCATTTGATGTATTCTATTAAACAAAAATATATAAAAGCTCATCCACAAACATGGTTCTAAAAGGAGCACAAGGCGTGATGCTTGGTCATGCCGCCACGCCACGCGTTATGCCGTCTTATGCCACGTCTTTTTTTAAATTTGATATAAATGAAATATGATATAAATATATAAATATTTTTGTATTTTGTGTCACCTTATGCTACATCTTTTTCTAAACTCGATATATATTAAATATGAATAAATACATAAATATTTTTGTATTTTGTGCCGCCTTATACCACGCCTTATAAACGCAAAAACTTCACCCTAGCCGCTAAGACGTGAGGCTTGGTCATGACTCAATGCCACGTCTCGTGCTATTTATAACCTTGCCCATAAACACCCACTCACAAAAACACTCGCTCACTATCCCTTATTTATCTCTATATCCCATTCTCTATCTAAAATAACCACCAACTAATGGTAACCACCATTATTATCTTCAACCCCTAATCATGATCTTCTTCAACCCTCTTTAACCAAACATTATCTCAAAAAAGCTTAAACCAAACACCCCCTAATCATTATCTTCTTAAACCACTTACAAACAAGCCACCACCATCTCTACCTAACACAATTACCGCTGCTACACATCTTCCACACTACAAACACCAAAACAACCATAACCTATCTTTTATAAAAGTATGAAAACCACCAGATCTGTTCCAATTTTAATTTCTCTGAAAACCCATAACAACCACAATTACAAACTCAAGCTCCGCCGCCTACACTACTATTCCGTCGCCACCACTTGCAACCCCACCGTCTCCCAAACCTTGTCAGTGATGTGTTTTTTGTATAGTATTGTTTAAAAATGGAATTTTAAAATATCATTGTCTTGCGAATTTTGATACAAGTTATCAAATAGGCTGTGTCTTTTTGTTTAGTATTGTTTAGGTGAGCTTTGCTCGGTAGTGATGTTGTGATGAATTTGGTAATTCTATATTTCCTCATCTTTTTTACTATTGTTTGTGTGTTTTAGATGTGGGTTTTTAGTTTGGCATTTGTATTTGGAAAGGTTTATGTTTTGGATGTTGTTGGTAATGGAAGATATTTATTCTTTTTTTATTTTTATTTTAGCTAAAAAAAACAATTGTTAATCATAAGGAAGAAGACAAAGGCAAACCTGTCATTTCACAATATCAAAATAATGGTATTTTAGTCATTTCATGTTCTATTAATTGGTAAAACTAACAGTCAACGAAAATGGACCAAACCCGTTACAGGTGTTCCAATTCAGGACAGGATCCGAGACGTTTCAAACTAATGGAC
The DNA here is from genome assembly GCA_030686995.1 of Artemisia argyi. Lineage (NCBI taxonomy): Eukaryota > Viridiplantae > Streptophyta > Magnoliopsida > Asterales > Asteraceae > Artemisia > Artemisia argyi. The sequence goes on along the minus strand of CM060697.1, from coordinate 157,535,310 downwards.
TAAAAGTGTTACATCTGACAAACCACAAGAACCAAAAACGTAGTTAACTCCAAAAACTATAAGGCATTAAATGGGTTATGCACTAAATGCATCAGGTCTTTAAAGACTTGATGCATTGTAGATGCGCTAAATAAAAAAACAAGCTCCTTTTTCTCCACATTAACTCTAAACTTCTTCTTCAACCTCCTGATTTTCTCATACAACTGGCTCTTAGTCGCATTACCAGGCAAGGAATCCATCATAAACTTATAAAAATCATCCTAGTCGGATAAAGGCGAACACCATTTATTTCAAAAAAAACTCGATATACCATTCTAACATCATTATCTCATCATCATCAGTCCAAACTCTCTTATTAACTAGCATTTCTTTATCATCATCAAATTGGGTTAACTTAATTTTCTTAGTGTGCGTAAAATATTGGATTCTTTTCAAAGGTTTGATTGCCAAAAGGAGGCGGAAGGCGATACGATGTCTGAATTTTCCAAGGATGATGAGGGGGTGTTAAGGTTAAGGTTTTTGGTTTTGTGAAAGTTGAGGTTTGTGTTTCTTCATCAGATTCTGACTCTTCTTCTTCTTCTTCTTCTTCTTCTTCTTCTTCTTCTTCTTCTTCATATGATGACTCATTCGGGTTTTAGGAATTAGAGTCATCATCATCAGATGAAGAAGCTGAATGAGGGTTGTCTAGAGGTGCATATCATTTTCTAGAAGACATTTGATTGATTGATTGGTTGAGTTTTGAATTAGGGTTTTATTTGGGGCTTACGGCCTCTGGGACAAAGTTTTTAAGAGAAAGAAACACCTTTCTATTCGGGTGGGTTATTCGAGGACGTGTAAACGAGTACAATCAAGGCGAATTTGGCAGGCTCGACTCCATAATATTTCGGTAGCTCGGCGAGTCTTTAGGATGGAAGCTCGAGCTCGAGCTTGGCTCGAGAATGTTAGAATTCGGCTAGAGCATGAATCAAAAATCTTGACGCATTCATAGTGTTTTTGCATATTAACCTTACAATACACATAATATATATATTAAAAAACATATATATCATGTAAAAGCTCGAAAAGCTCGACTATAACTCGAGTTGAGCCTATCAAACCTCGAGCTTGATTAACAATTTTGAGCTCACTTTTGAGGCTAGCTCATGGCTTGATAAAGCTCGGCTAGAACGAGCTCGAGTTACTCGACAAAAGCTCGACTCGTTTAGATCTCTATCCGGGAATGTGTGTTTTTGAATCATATGTATTCATGTACGAGTGATATATGTGTCCATTTCTGGTCTCTTTCTTTTCTTTGACAACCTCAAAAGTGTACATAAATAGGTTTAATTGTTAATTAGACCATTACGTTAGTTGGCTTTGTTTAAGAAATATGACTTCTTATTTAGGTATTTAAGAGATTTAACTTCAACACACCATAATTGTGTCATAGTGTGTTGGTTAGTATTTTTACTTACTTGAACACAACTTGTTTACCATGTTGAAAATCAACCTGAACTCGTTTATACTAGTGTAACACAGACATGGTTTGCTTGACTGTAAATTTAGAGTGTTGACGATTTAAAAATAGGTTTGTCGGGAAAAATGGTTATATACAGTTGAGTTGAACTCATATTCAGTTTTTAATACTAAACTTAAAGTGAAAACGGGTTGTAAACAATAACGTGATTGAACATGTAAACCTAAAAATAGCACACTTTTTACACGAGTTAAACAAGTAGTCATCTTTATTAAACATATTAAATGGACCAAACCTTTTACTATCACTAGTTAGGGGATGTTTGTTTGTATAAAAAAAGTCTGACTGGCCTATGACATCTTACCAGTCAGACGCGGTCAGACATATCGTCTGTTTGTTTTTTCTAATCGAGACAGACACGGTCAGATGTGTGGAGGTCTTATCAGTAAGAGGTGTTGGTTATGTCTTACTGCCTCTTATCCTTACAAAACCATTTCTCACCATTCACACTCCCTCAAACCCTTAAAACCTATCCACACCCACAAACCCTTCACTCACCTCCAGCCACCTCCGTCCGTCGTCGTCATCTCCATCATCTTCAGCCGTTATCAAGATTTATTTGAATCAATGTTGTTTTGGTTAAATTTTTAAACATATGAGTTCTATGCGTATAAAGATTCAAGATTGTGTATGTGGGTTTTTGTTTTCCTTGCTATTTCTTGTTTATAAAGGTGTTTATGATGGTCAAGATGTTGCAAGTATGATGGTTATTTGTGCTTCTTGTAGCCATTGTTATTTTGAGTGATTTTGTGATTTGGGGTTTGTTACAAATTGGACTTTGATTAAGGATTTAAAAATATGGTTTGGTGTTATAAAGATTGCATGTGTGATATACAACTTAGATCTAGAAGAAAATGGTTTATTATTATTATTATTATTATTAGAGGTGAGCAAACAAAATCGGAAAAACCGAAACCGAACCGAAAACCAAAAAAATCGAACCGAAAAAACCGACCAAAACTAAAAATTGATGGTTCGGTTTTTAATTTTTCAAAAACCGAAAAATACGGTTCTTTTTCAGTTTTCGTCCAAAAACTGAACCGTAAAAACCGAACCGAACCGATTTTATTATATAATAGTATATAATTAATATAATATGAATAAATAACTAAATAAATCAAATTTATAAATTAATATTCATTTTGTGAGTAGATTTATAATAAAATTATCTTAACGTTTATGTTTATATGCGTGTTTGTCGTGTCGTGTGTTTACTTGATAATATATCAATAAATATATGACGATGATCATACTATGTGTATGTTCACTTGCATGTGTGCGTCTCATCTATATGTGTATAATTATAAAATTATGCAATAAACATTATAAATTTATAACTATGCTTAGATTGACAAAAAAAAAAAAAAAAAAAAAAAAAAAAAAAAAAAAAAAAAGTAAATAAGAATAACCTATTTTCTATGTAATACAAGTTTGTTGTTATAATTTTGCTATGCCCAAAATCTAAACAGTTAGAAACCGAAAAATCAAACTGAAACCGACAATAAATCGAAAAAACAGAACCGCCAAAAACCGAACGTTTCGGTTTTAGGTTCTATGAAAACCGAACATTTCTGTTCGGTTTCGGTTTTGGTTTTAGCCAAAAACCGACCCAAACCGAACCGTGCACACCCCTAATTGTTATTATTATTATTGTTGTTGTTGCTGCTGCTGTTGTTGTTGTTATTATTATTATTATTATGGACCGAACAAAATAAAATCATGGGTAAGAATATAAATTGTTGTTGTTGTCAGTGGCGAAGCTTGGATTTTGTAAGTGGGGGGTCGGGATTTAAATTTTTTTTTTCCTAAGGCTATATTTCAGGTATATCGAAATTTTTGGGGGGTCGAAACCGAATATACTGAAATTTTTCTACACGAAAACTATATACCCCCTACATCGCAAAAAAAATTTCGGGGGGTCGGGCGCCCGCCCCCCCCCCCCCTATGAAGCTTCGCCCCTGGTTGTTGTTGTTGTTATGGACGGAACAAAATAAAATCATGGGTAAGAATATAAAAAACATGAAAGTTGAAAGTAGACCCTTTGCTTTGAACCCACAGTCAGGTTGTATACTTAGATTTATCATATTGAGATGAAAGAAGCATTTAATAAATTACTTTATACTGTATAACATTTATTGTTTTATTTCACTTTACAACTACTCCATAATTTTTATTACGAGACAATTTCATATATACCCAATTAAATCTCATAATTTCATATTTCCTCAACACATGTTTTAAAAGCATTGTACATGTTCATTAAAAACTTGTGTTTTGGGTAAATATGAAATTTGATATTTAGGTTGGTTAAATATGAAATTATTCCTTTTATTATACTAAATTTTGAATAAATATTAAAGATAATGGTTTATTAAATGTGTTAATTTTATGATAAAAAATGTTTGGTTTCATATTTACACAAGTTACTTCTTCATCGTATTGTGATGGTTTATATATAAGTTACAAAAGCGGAAAATTAACATCATTCAGACAATTATACAAAAACAAACAACATTATTTCATTCAGAGTGAGATTTTATGACCACGGTAAGATGTGTTAGTTAGATTCAGACCAAAAACATCTTAATGAAACAAACACACCCTTATTCAATCTCGAGACAAACACAATTATACTCTGTCTATTGTCTACAATCCTCATAACTTTATCTACTAATAACATATATTCAGAGACTTATGATAGCCAGTTCAACCACGAAAATGAGGCACATTTTGGATCCCCGCATAGAATGCTTTTGCATACACTTTGAATCCGCAAGAGATTATTATTTGGACCAAAATAAATATTTTGCACTTGTGGTTTTTACAGATATAATATTTAATGGCAAGATGTGTATAGTATTACACTATTACTGTTAAAGTCCTACACATGAAAGAACTTTGTATCACACAAGTCAAATAGAAACCGAAAATCGGAAAAACAAACGGCAAAGAAACATAAAATCCGATAAACCAAAAATCTGAACCTACTTAAAACCAAAACCGAATGGTTTTAAAAAAGCAAAAACTGAAAATCTTTGATTCGATTTTGTTTTTAACATGAAACCAAGCCAAACCGAACCATGCTCCCTTAGTCTTAAACAATTTTATCAGTGTTTTCACAAAAATGTCTCTTTTTTATATTAAAATACCTTTGTATCTTATACTATCATTTATAAAACATTTCACAAATACATTGTTTTCATGGGGGCAAAAAAGTAACTAAACATGGTATCATACTAGCCACCATTTGTTTTTTAGGTAGCGAACATTTTTTTTTTTTTTTTTTTTTTTTTTTTTGTCTTATACGGGTATTTTTCTTTCAAATTCGGTCTTCTTAAGGTACGTTGTGACATTTTTGCACTACAAAGAAAAAAAATTCTTATTAGCTAAGAGGGCAAAAATGTCACAAAATTTCGCAAAATACCTCAAAAGGCCGAATTTAAAAGAAAAGTACCAATATAAGAAAAAAAAATTGTTTGCTATTCAGAAAAACAAATTGTGACAAGTATGATACATTTTTAAAATATTTGGATACCAGTAAATCATTATGTTTCATACATATATCAAAGTAAATCATGCACCACATCATTCGAATATTTGACACCACCAAAGTTTAATTAAAAAAAAATGTCGACTAGGAATGGATGTTCGAATCTTAAGCTGTGTTTGATTTTTTGTTTTTGCCTCTTAACAGGCTCTGAATGGCCAAAATGTCTGAATCGGTCAGACATTTGGTCGTTCAGACCGTTTGTTTTTTTTTCTTCGTTCAGACGCGTTCAGATGCAGTAAGATCTTAATGGTTTAGACTTGAGAGGGGTGTCTGAATGCGTCTTGTTGCCTCTTGCTGACACAAATAAAAACCAAAAAAAAAATAGTACGAGCAAGCAAATGTGCGGTTCAAACATGAGTTTTTTTTCCCGTTCAGATGCGGTCAGATTCAGACATTTACGCATCAGATTCAGATTCAGATGTGCGGTTCAGATTCAGATTCAGACCCTCTTAACAAACAAACACCACCTTAGTATAGAAAAGGTAAAGGCATAACAAATGGGGTCATACGATCGAATCCCCTTCTACAGTCACTTATTATTTAAAATCTATATCAAGCACCCAATAGCTCATTATTTCTATTAATTTGTTTTACCTTTCATGCACCTTTTCTTCCAAAAGCAAATATTTTTGGCTATAGTAGATCATGAGATAATAAAGCTAGATCTCCCTTTTAAACAAACGTCCTACAACTTTACTTCGCAAAAGGAACAAGAAAGAGAGATACGGATATGGACAATGGAAAGATCCACAGCCAAGAAACATATATTGGTTGCAAACTAGCCTATGAAGGGTATCCCTCATTTACCAGGTCAAATATCCACAATTGTACGTGAAAGACTAGTTCCTCCATGGGGTCTTGTAGGTGGTCCGTGAAACACGGGCGTTTACCCCAGGTTATAAGTGTCAATAATCTAGTACTTATTCGTATCAATTTGCAACGATTAGATAAAAAGCATGTAGTGAAGTATTATCTACGTTTTAATCCACGTATATATCATATATGTACAGATCTTACTGGACTTGGTCTTTTTCGTAGATGCATTATTGACGATTAGTAAATTTGATTGGCCAGAAAAATAAAATGAAGTTAGGAGATGGGCCAACCGTAACTGAGGACCACAGTAATTAACAACCAAAACTCTATGAAATACTACTATGTTTTATTGTCATTTTCATGTATTTAATTGTTGTTCTAGCGAGTACCATAGGTGTAGCGAATAGTAGCCATCATCGAGACGACAAACGTAACCAAGACGTTTTGTTATCTGTTTGTTCAAAAATCGAAAGAGAATGCCCAGAGTTTCCTAAATTGAAAGTAAACTTTGTTCAAATATGTGCATAAGAAAAATAAATCACGAGACTTTCTGATCGTTTGCAGTTTCATGGGCATTCTTGTATATATGATGCCTCTAGAGATAAATTGTTACAATATATGTATGTTTAGAGAATAACAATAACAAAATGCACACTTATTGTAGACTGAAAAACCATAATCTACGGAGTCATATCTAGCTCTTTGCATCTTTGCATGCTTAAAGTTATATTGGAGTATTACTTTTATTTTTCTAAATGGTGTGTTTAATTTGTGCGTATGTTTGAGCTAGGAAAAAAAGACTACCCAACTCGAAAATAGGTAACAAAAAAAAGTAAAAAAACATAATCGAGCATATAAAAATCACAGAGACTGTTGAATCCGAACCTGGCTTCGTAAGAATAGGCATGATCAAGCTCAAAGGTGTCAAAGCTCAAATATGTTATTTTATTGGGTCACTTTCATGTGCAAAGGCCCAACTCAATAGTATTTAACAATCCATACACTTTGAAATATTGAAAAAGCACACAGTCTTTTTTTAATTTCTTTCACGTTAATAAATAATAAAAAAATTCGCTCTTTCGGTCAATTATTGCACGAGGTTGAGCCTACTGTGCAAAAATATAATAAGAATTGATTTGCACACACTAGAAATTAATTGGCATGCATCAATGCATGTATTAGATACTTTTACAATATTGACATTATATTTTAAGTGTTTGTACGTGTGTAAATAAAAAGTTAAAACGTCCAAGTCATCTCTCTCTTAAAAAAATATAAAATAAAATAAAATAAAATAAAAATAAAAAAACCTCATGCATAACTTGTGATAAACTTAAACTTAGTGACATATCACATATGAACGTACGAATTATATTTACGGATTTGTTAAACTTAAACTTAGTAACATATCACATATGAAAACATTAAAAAAAAAAAAAAAAAAAAAAAAAAAAAAATCAAATCAAATTAACTGAAATAGTGGCCTAGGGATTAAATCCGTGAAACACGGCTAACTACAAGGACCGTCTTGTACTTAAAAATAACCAATGTCATAATTTACAAAGTTCAGTAACATATTAAAAAAAAAAAAAAAAAAAAAAAAAAAAAAAAAAATTCCTTTAGAAACTTAGGACAAATTTCTAGAAAACTTTGGTAACTTTTTTGTGTAATAATCCTACCAAGATTTATATGTTTGAACATTCTATAGTTTTTATTGTGTATTTGAGTACCATTATAAACTCCTTTTAAAACTTTTCATTCTGTATTTCCCCAATGGTTATAGATAAAAATGAATCATAAGCATTAACTTTCGATAGTATTGTACTATTGTTTCTATCTCAACCTTGAGAAGCAAATACGTTTGGTATAAGCTTCTTAAAGAAGTGTATAAAACATTTCAAAATGTTGGTCGGTTGGAGGGATGACTTCCATTCATAGAGTGCCGCCTTGGTTATTTTTCTTTTTGGAAAAAAAAATCTCTATGAAATTGTTTTTGTCGCGGAAGTATTTAATTTGGGGAAAAACTTTAATCGTATTGCTTTATTAATGATCAAGTTATAAATGAGGAAAGAAAACAGTTTATATATAGGATTAACAAATCTCTAACACACTTTAGCGTCTAATTGTGCTTTAAACATAAAAGTTGTACTTTCAGTTCTCTTATAGTTTGGACTTTATATAAAATGAGCAAGTAACTTGAATCATTGTTTTAAAAACCGGTTTTCTAATGTGCTTTAAACATAAAAGTTGTACTTTCAGTTCTTATAGTTTGGACTTTATATAAAATGAGCAAGTAACTTGAAGTCTTGAATACTTCAATTTGTTTGAAATACGAAAGTAAACGCGTAGAGACCTAATTTGGGACATATGGAGTAAAAAAAATGAGTTTACAAAAAAGTTTAATGTAAAAGAAAAATTAAGTCTATATAAGGTGTCAGTTGTTTTTTTCATAAGAAGCACTTTTTCACTTCTTTTGTCTGCGTGCACGCAGACGTTTATGTTTGTTTTTTTTATAATCATAAGTTTTTCTTTTCACTTCTTCCAAATTGAAGACATATACTTTCATTTAATTTTTTTTCCACTTCATTTAAGTTCTCACATCTCTTTCACTTTTCTTCACTTTTCTCCAAATTTCGGAAGTATTTTAAATGTACAAAAACAAATGGTCAAAGCTCAACGCTCTTTTGCCAAACGACTACTAAAATTCAAAATATTTATTGCTCACCGCCCAAAAAAGCTCAACACCGCTCCGCACCAAACATACCCTAAGTCTTAAGATACTGTTTTTAATCTCTAAAAAATGCAGGGTCATAATTTGAAAGTATTTGATTTTAAATTCTCATATAAGCGGTCATTTTTTCCTCTAATTTTCTCTATAAATACCGTCTGCATACTTTTTTTTAGAAACATTTGATTCAATTCAGTAATTCATAATACAACACACCAATAATTCACACACTCCGAAGTCACAGCAAAGATGACTAGCTATTCTACTGGTGCATGCCGATGTATAAGATGCTACACGTTTCGTAGTAATAAAAAAGAAGTAGATTATCACGAGCAATTGTGTCAGGTTAATTAATTGTGATCTTGATACGATGTTTCATTTTTTAGTTATTCATGGTAAATTTATTTAATTTGTATGAAATTTGTTGTTATAACTTCTTAGATTGTTGATTATCGAGATTAGATACGTTAGAATTTGTTTTTATGGACCGTTGAAACTGAGTTAGAGTTTCGTATGTCAATTATGTTTAAGTTGCTCATTATCGAGATTAGATACGTTAAAATTTGTTGTTGAACTAATAAAATTGAGTTGGGTTTTGTTATATGTCGTGAAACGGGAGCGCGGTTCGTTAGGTCTCTAAAATTTGATACGAGTGGGGGTTGGCTCATTTCGGATCACTCGGCTTCGATGTACCATACATTTTTGGACAATGTATCATATTAATATACATTAAAATTGATTCACTTAACCAATGCAAAAATAGAAACAACAAAGTATGCAGTCATCTTGCATGCCTTACAAAATTCGCAAATTAGTGATCCATATTGCAACCGATTCTGGTACGCGCGCAACATAACGTAGAGCGTGGGTTAGTTAGTGTTTCCTGCGAATATGGTATTTTCATATGTCAATTAGGTTTGAACTATGTGATCACATATGTTAAGAAGTTTGTTGATATGAATCAATGAAAACGATGTTATTAACTCTTATTCATTTGGTTAAATGACAAGCTGTTTCATTCATACTGAGGATAACTTATTTGTTTTCTAGGATTTGATGTTATGATTGGATAAAAATGAGTTAGCATTTTTATGAACAGATGAATATTATTTATGGCTAGATATGACGATAATTGTTTGTTTATGTATCATTTGTGTAAAGCTATTTGTGTTTGTGAACTAATGCATATTAGATAGGTTTGATGTGATTCTAATAATTTGTGTTTATGAAGATACTAGATAGCATCATATTACTCTTCTTTTAGTTATAGTTTTGATTTATGCTTATGTTTTGCATTAACTAACATTGGGTTTCGAATTTATCAGGATTATAACGAACCATATGCTAAGTACATTGAGGGATTATCGTCACGCGTTTGGAGAGGTTCTATAAAGGAAGAAAGAATAAACGGTTTGTTCGGGGAACTTAGATATTAACAACAATTATATTATCTTCATTGTCTTCGCACTAGGATTGGCTCAGATGATTTCCTCGCAAAGTTGGAGCGATGTGTTGCTTATATGGAGGCTCAGGAAAATAAGGTAAAGATGACTAAAGAAGAACTAGCAAGCAGGAAGAAAAAGGAACCATCAACAAGTGTTTCTGAGGGCCTCGGGCCAGATGAAGTAGGAGATGTTGAAATTGAGGGTTCAACAGACTTTTGGATGAAAGGGAGGCAAGGAAAGCTGCTATACAAAGGAAGAAAAAGAGCAAAGCTTCAAAAACTCCAAAAAGACATCAGAAGCACAAACCCGTTGTAACACCCCAACCCGACAAGGGTAAAAATGTCACAATAATATGGTGTTACATCAGAACAAACAAAACAGATCAAAAGCGGAAGTCTTAAATAAATAACTTACTTTAAATGACTATGGTAAAAAAAATCTTCAATTCAACTCTACTCTCAATCCCCAAAAGCTATCCCAAAGCTAACTTGAATACCTGCCGCGGTAAAAGAAATGCGGCTGAGGTTAAAAAGCCCAGTGAACAGAAATATAACAAAATAAAACGGAAAATAAATGCTGAGGTATAAGTGATATATTTTTAGGAAAAACATGTTTAGTTATAACGGATAATATAAAAATAAAAATATGTAGGTTAGGTTAGGAATTCATACAGTCACTTGCATAAACAGAGTCAAAACCATAATCATACCATAAGCTCAGAACGTAACATATCACAATCACATAAGTGGAGTAGCTAGCTCCCAAAATTTGTGAAGGACGGGTATTGCACACACAACCACATTCACCAGACAAATCATATCATATCGAAAACAGAAACAGATCTAGGATGCATCCATACGCCCCTTCCCAACACATAAACATTTGCAGCCAAACCAAAGGACATGGTAGAACATCACTCTACTGCCCTAGAGTCATGTCAGAGGTGCATCCCTGACACGGACATGGAACTCCCATGCCTAGTAAAACTCATGTAATCAAATGGTTCACATTTAAGGGTTCAAAACATAATTTTCATAACAGAAAGTTTGATAGTAAAGTTTTCATGTCAAAGGTTCAAAAACAGAAGGTTCATAGCAAAGTTCAAATCAGAGGTTTCAAAATAGAAAGTTCATAACAGAGGTTGTAATCACGAAGGAAACCTTAAAAATAAGGTCATAATATCCGTACCTTAGCAAAGCAATGGGATCAAAGGAAAGATTCATATAGAGGAAAAAGTTCACTTCTTCTTCAACTTATCTTCCTGAATTAAAGTTCATTTTTATCATTAATAACTTTATCTTAAATAAGCTCTCCTTTTAATCTACTTCCCATTTTTAGTAGCTTTCCATATTTAGTAAATTTCCCAAATTAGTAAGTTTCTCTAATTAGAAAGATTACACAGTAATTTAGGTTTACACTTTAAGTAAATCATTGTTATGGAATTAGGGTTTTATTATAACAATTAATTATAGTTTAGGGTAAAACATGTCAACTTTCAAAAGTTTAGGGTTAATATGTTAACTTTCCATAATTTAGAATTTAATATATAATTATTCCAAAGTTAAGGTCCAAAGTGTAAATATTACATTTTCCACACTTTATACAAATAACCCATAAGTTTTCCATATTTACAATTTCAACACTTTAATTTTATTAAGGTTACAAATTAAACCTTTTACTTAATTAAATTACAATTTAATCCTTATAATATTCATACTTACACATTAAGCCTTTAATTATTTGAAATTACACATATTATCCTTCAATATTATATCTACTCAAAACAGCCCTTAACTTTCATAATTTACAAGCTTAACCCCTTAATTAAAATAAATACAATTTATACCTTTTTAATTATAAAAATTACAAATAAATCCTTTAATTTACCAAATTTGCCCATTACACCCTCATACTTAATTTATACAGATTCCTCAAGTAATTTTATAATTTTCAAAATTAACCTTAATGTTTAATAATTTACAAAACGCACCCTTGTATTTATAAAATTCCAATCGATTTATATCAAAACTCATCAAACCCTAACCCTAAATTTATCCAATCATTACTAGCATTTAATTCAACCTTAAATTACATTAATAAACCAGGTTCAACATTAAAACCCTAACCCTAACCCTCTTTCTATTTCTTTTTATTTTATTCTCTTTTTCTCTATTAAGCCGATTACAAAATAAATCCGAACTTGGTTTCTAGTTCTTGAAAATTATGAAGCTTGTTTTTCTAATGTTATATAACTTGTAAAAGACCAGAATAAAATATATTTGAAGCTTACAAAAATTACATAGCTGATTACAAGTCTTTTAGTCAATTTAGGGTTTATTAATTTATATAAATTCGTATGATCAGTATATCTTGTATAATTCAATTCTAGTATTTTATGCAGATGAAATATGATATATAAAGTGCTATAAAAATACCAGAATAATTTTACAACACATGAATTGAGCAGAATTAATTTTGAGTTCTCGGCTAAGACAAATCGAACAAAAGAATTCTCCCATGATCGAACCAAGCTACCACAACCTCAACCACGATTTTTATCACCTTCTTATACTTAAAACACGTCCAGGAAAAATACTAGGGAACCTCAGAAAGTTGGAGTCGACTTTTGAGGGTTTTTAGGGTTTCGGTTCTATTTAAAAGTCGGTTTAAAGTTTATAAAAAAAATAAAACGTGTATCTTATGTATATATAGAGTGGAATACTTATCTTGGGCTGCAATATTATGAGATAAGGTCAAAATAAAATATTATCCAAGTCTCCTAATGTATTTGTGATTTATTCCTTTTATATAAATATATATACATAAATAATATAAATCGGCCAAATTAATTTAAATGCAAGAAATATTTTTAATTTTACAAAAGTGACAAATTTTAGTCATACTTAATTTATTATGATCATATGTTGCCAAATTCAAAATTTCTAGGGCTAATTTGGTATTTTATATAATTATTTATTTAAATTTTAAGTTATAAGGGCATTTTGGTAATTTTGCATATTTAGAATTTGAGGTATTACAACTTCTTCCCCTCTACAAAGAAATTTCCGTCCTCGGAAATTGAATAAGCAGAGTAGACAGAAACGAATCAGATTGCAGAAATTACCAGAACGGAAAGAACACATAATCTTTTAGTTATAGAAGTATCCTCAATTTAGAATAATCTTTCTAATAGATTCTAACAGACAGACAGATCTTCCTTATCAGAATTCATAACTTCATATCTTATTCAAAACAGATCATAATTCAATTCAACGAATGCGTACTAGCAACAGATAACTAATATCAGAAAACAAATTGAGTGCGGAAATTCAGACGATATGAAACTTTATAATGAGTTTTAAATTTTTTAACAGATGAACAACGATCAACAAACGTATGATGAGAATTCGAACTTATTCAGATATTTAACGATGAAAACAGAGCACAGACGAGTAGAATAAATCCTAAAGTCTCACTTATCGCGGATAATTTAACTAGCAGAAATCTAATGCATGCTCCTCAAACACTTCCCAAAACATCATATGCTCACAATGAGAGTACGTTATATGATGAAAATATTATCACGTTTTCCAGGGTCATAATATTCGCATTATATAAATGTACCTTCATGGAGACCATACTTTATCTCAAGTCATGAATAAAACAATTTAATGACAACCTAACAATTCTTCTCTTCTTCCCAGGATTTAGCAGAATCAATTATCATCAATAAGGTCGAACAGAAACGAAACGTATCAGAAAATAACCTAAATCTAATAGATCTATCTTAATAGAGCACAATACTTCCAAATTCACCAAAATGCTCATAATCATAAACTTAGCCAATATACGCAGAATTATCATAATACTAAACTTCCTAGGAAAACTTAATATTCTAAAGATTCAATCACACTATTATCAATCTTCCTCATTATCATGTGATATCCTAAACATCATTAACAGAAAGAACTTAGGGAAATCAACCTATACCGGATAATTTTCAGAATTATAACCTTCCAAAGAAACCCAGTTTCATTATCATAATTGAGTGAACAATTTCCTATACTCATTACTAGTAACCTCCAGATCTCTTATAGAAATAGAAAAGGTTTATGGAACATCAATTAGTTTTAAAACTTAATATACCCAACCTAAACAAAAGAATTCTCAAAATATATCAAACACTTAGGGTTGTAATAATCTTCCGAATGATCAGGAAACATAAAACTAATTGTCAAACAAGCCGGAGATGAAAATCAAAATCAGAAAGTGAAACTTAAATGGTGTAGTTCTCAAGACATTCTAAACTTAATAGGTTGCTGAACCTTAGGTTGTGCATAACTTTCCAATCTCGGAAAGAATGATCTTATCGGACTTAACTAAAGACAAAAGTACGAATCAGAGTGATGTGGAAATGATGCTACTTAAAGAAATGTCCTAGTCTACCCAATCCTCACCGGTAATAACTCAAGTTTCATATAAAGGAGTCCTAAAGCAAATCCTCAAAGATCGTTTCATAATTCCTATGGTGCAAAACTTTAGGGCCTAATACTCACAGGTTATAGCCTAAGCTCTACGGGTTATTAATCCGCCGATCCAACCTAGCTCTGATACCATAAATTGTAACACCCCAACCCGACAAGGGTAAAAATGTCACAATAATATGGTGTTACATCAGAACAAACAGAACAGATCAAAAGCGGAAGTCTTAAATAAATAACTTACTTTAAATGACTATGGTAAAAAAATCTTCAATTCAACTCTACTCTCAATCCCCAAAAGCTATCCCAAAGCTAACTTGAATACCTGCCGCGGTAAAAGAAATACGGCTGAGCTTAAAAAGCCCAGTGAACAGATATATAACAAATGAAACGGAAAATAAATGCTGAGGTATAAGTGATATATTTTTAGGAAAAACATGTTTAGTTATAACGGATAATTTGGAAATAAAAATATGTAGGTTAGGTTAGGAATTCATGCAGTCACTTGTATAAACAGAGTCAGAACCATAATCATACCATAAGCTCAGAACATAACATATCATAATCACAAGTGGAGTAGCTAGCTCCCAGAATTTGTGAAGGACGTGTATTGCACACACAGCCACATTCACCAGACAAATCATATCATATCGAAAACAGAAACAGATCTAGGATGCATCCATACGCCCCTTCCCAACACATAAACATTTGCAACTAAACCAAAGGACGTGGTAGAACATCACTCTACTGCCCTAGAGTCATGTCAGAGGTGTATCCCTGACACGGACATAGAACCCCCATGCCTAGTAAAACTCATGTAATCAAATGGTTCACATTTAAGGGTTCAAAACATAATTTTCATAACAGAAAGTTTGATAGTAAAGTTTTCATGTCAAAGGTTCAAAAACAGAAGGTTCATAGCAAAGTTCAAATCAGAGGTTTCAAAATAGAAAGTTCATAGCAGAGGTTGTAATCACGAAGGAAACCTTAAAAATAAGGCCAGAATATACGTACCTTAGCAAAGCAATGGGATCAAAGGAAAGATTCATAGAGAGGAAAAAGTTCACTTCTTCTTCAACTTATCTTCCTGAATTAAAGTTCATTTTTATCATTAATAACTTTATCTTAAATAAGCTCTCCTTTTAATCAACTTTCCATTTTTAATAGCTTTCCATATTTAGTAAATTTCCCAAATTAGTAAGTTTCTCTAATTAGAAAGATTACACAGTAATTTAGGTTTACAGTTTAAGTAAATCATTGTTATGGAATTAGGGTTTCATTATAACAATTAATTATAGTTTAGGGTAAAACATCTCAACTTTCAAAAGTTTAGGGTTAATATGTTAACTTTCCATAATTTAGAATTTAATATATAATTATTCCAAAGTTAAGGTCCAAAGTTTAAATATTACATTTTCCACACTTTATACAAATAACCCATGAGTTTTCCATATTTACAATTTCAACCCGTTAATTTTATTAAGGTTACAAATTAAACCTTTTACTTAATTAAATTACAATTTAGTCCTTATAATATTCATACTTACACATTAAGCCTTTAATTATTTGAAATTACACATATTATCCTTCAATATTATATCTATTCAAAACAGCCCTTAACTTTCATAATTTACTAGTTTAACCCCTTAATTAAAATAAATACAATTTATACCTTTTTAATTATAAAAATTACAAATAAATCCTTTAATTTACCAAATTTGCCCATTACACCCTCATACTTAATTTATACAGATTTCTCATGTAATTTTATGATTTCAAAAATTAACCTTCATGTTTAATAATTTACAAAACGCACCCTTGTATTTATAAAATTCCAATCGGTTTATATCAAAACTCATCAAACCCTAACCCTAAATTTATCCAATCATTACTAGCATTAAATTCAACCTTAAATTACATTAATAAACCAGGTTCAACATTAAAACCCTAACCCTAACCCTCTTTCTATTTCTTTTTATTTTATTCTCTTTTTCTCTATTAAGCCGATTACAAAACAAATCCGAACTTGGTTTCCAGGTCTTAAAAATTATGAAGCTTGTTTTTCTAATATTATATAACTTGTAAAAGACTAGAATAAAATATATTTGAAGCTTACAAAAATTTCATAGTTGATTACAAGTCTTTTAGTCAATTTAGGGTTTATTAATTTATATAAATTCGTATGATCAGTACATCTTGGATGATTCAATTCTACTATTTTATACAGATGACATATGATATATAAAGTGCTAGAAAAATACCAGAATAATTTTACAACGCATGAATTGAGCAAAATTAATTTTGAGTTCTCGGCTAAGACAAATCGAACAAAAGAATTCTCCCGTGATCTAACCAAGCTACCACAACCTCAACCACGATTTTTCTCACCTTCTTATACTTAAAACACGTCCAGTAAAAATACTAGGGAACCTCAGAAAGTTGGAATCGACTTTGGAGGGTTTTTAGTGTTTCGGTTCTATTTAAAAGTTGGTTTAAAGTTTATAAAAAAAAATAAAACGTGTATCTTATGTATATATAGAGTGAAATACTTATCTTGGGCTGCAATATTATGAGATAAGGTCAAAATAAAATATTATCCAAGTCTCCTAATGTATTTGTGATTTATTCCTTTTATATAAATACATATACATAAATAATATAAATCGGCCAAATTAATTTAAATGCAAGAAATATTTTTAATTTTACAAAAGTGACAAATTTTAGTCATACTTAATATCATATGTTGCCAAATTCAAAATTTCTAGGGCTTATTTGGTATTTTATATAATTATTTATTTAAATTCTGAGTTATATGGGCATTTTGGTAATTTTGCATATTTTAGAATCTGAGTTATTACACTCGTAATGGAAAACATACTTGCTAAAATGACTGCCCATATTGAGATAGAAGCTAAGACAGACTCTGCTGAAAAAGAAGAGGATACTATATCAGAAACGGTCTCTCTGGATGTGAGCATAAACTTTTTAAATGAGAGTGCCATAGATCCTCATATATAAACAGGGAAAGAATGCGAGAGAAGCTAATCAGAAAATGAAATAGTATTAGATATTAATGGGGATATGGTCCCTCGGGATGCGAGCCAGAAGGTGATAAGAAATAGTACCTCTTTTCAAATCAGAGATGTTGCAGCGAACGCTGACAAGGTTGTTGGTGACCCTGGAGTTGTTGAAAAGGGTAAAGAAAAATTCTCACAAGCGAACAGTGGTAAGTTTCTGAAGTAGCCTGTTAATTTGACTTTGTTTGAATGGTAAATAGAAGGGCAATTAAACAAAAATATATAAAAGCTGACCCACAAACATGGTTCTAAAAGGAGCGTAAGGCGTGATGCTTGGTCATGCCGCCACGCCACGCGTTATGACGTCTTATGCCACATCTTTTTGGAAATTCGATATACATGAAATATGATATAAATATATAAATATTTTCGTATTTTGTGCCGCCTTATGCCACATCTTTTTTTAAACTCGATATATATTAAACATGAATAAATATATAAATATTTTTGTATTTTGTGCCGCCTTATAAATGTAAAAACTTCACCTTGACCGCTAAGGCGTAAGGCTTGGTCATGACACAACGCCACGTCTCACGCTATTTATAACCTTGCCGATAAACACCCATGCACAAAAACACTCGCTCACTAGTGCTTATTTATCTCTATATCTCATTCTCTATCTAAAATTACCACCAACTAATGGAAACCACCATTATTATTGATGAGGCGAAAAATGATCCGTTTTTAGGGGGTCATTTAAGCCCGAATCCGACTTTATTTGATCAAATATTGCCCTAAATCGTTCCTTTTGTGATTTTAGGTACTTGGAGAGTGAATTCTGGAAAAGAAGCCATTTTGGACGTTTTTGGAGCATAAAAGTGAAGAAAACGGCAAAGTCTCAATTTTTCATGCTGGAAACAGTAGGTGACGGCGTCAAGAGTAATGCCATGACGGCGTCAAACATCAAGAATTAAAATCCGTAGTTCATGAAGGCGTCAAGAGTTGTCCTGATGGCGTCAAAACCCCAAGAATAAAAATCCGTAGTTGATGACGGCGTCACACAGGGCGTCAGAAGTAGATCAAGGCCGTCCGAGGAAGTATTTGGCGGCGAGGTGACGGCGTCACATTGTTGTCTTGACACCGTCAGCCCTATTTTCCTATATATAGTTTTCTAGTTTTTCACATTTAAGGAGAGAAGTTTTGGAGAAACCCTAAAGAAGAATTTGGTGCAACTTTTACAGGTTTTTCAAGGGTTCCAAACCCTTGATACCTTGCATTGTAATTAAGATAAGTGTTCTTCTAATTCAATCAATATGTCTATGTGTTGGTTGTCTATATCTTGTTCTTGTCTCAATTCCATTATGCTAGGCTAGATCTCTTTTGTGTTTGCTTAGATCTAATGAAACCTAGATATTGATTATGTGTTGATTACTTGTTTATTCTTGTTGTGGATGAATGATTTATATGTTAGGCTTAAGAAAACTGGCAGATCTCCAAATGGTAACATGCTTGAACGTCTTAAGAAACATGAACCGAGGCGTACTAGGTCTTTATTGGTTGTATTTAATGCATGAGCCACTGTTTACAATCCCTATAGTTGTGCTGGGCATGGTGTAGGAGGAGATAAGAGCTCATAGAATTGGAGAGTTATGTATGCCACCCCATGAATGGTATTAAGGAATACAATCCGTCATCCATACAATTATAACAAGTAATTAACGTATAAAAGATATCTAGGGAGTAGTGAAGTCTAAGTAAACACATTTTCTCCAATTACTGCTCACAACCTTATTATAAATTAGTTTATTTTCATTTTTAGTATTTTATTTTGATTGCATCTTAGTTTTGGGTTAGTTGAATAGCAACTAATTCCGCCCACTCTTTCAAAACCCGAGATTTTACATGCTTTCATAAAAAATATAAAAATACAAAAATAATCATCCCTTACCTTTAGAACTAGTAATTAGGCTTTCTAATCCTAGCGACACTATTCCTAAGCAGAACGATCAATCCCCCGGTACTTGTCACTATACTATACTACAACGATCAGGTACACTGCCTGGTGGGGGTTGTAAGCTTCTCGAGATCCCTCGAGAGGTAAAGCCTGTTGCGATTCCCACGCATCAAGTTTTTGGCGCCGCATCCTGGGGAATAGTTATTGTCTAGGTTAGAATTTCTTTTTATTAGGTCTACTTGCTAGATTCCTTTCTAGTAAGATTTTATTTTTATTTTTTAGGTCTTCTTTAGTCTATCTTATTTCTTCGTGCCTTTGTTCGTAACTCTTTACCATCCGACATCATGGAAGGTGGTAACATCTTTGAACCCGTCATCCCACCACAACAAAACCCACCACTAGAACCCCTTAGGCCCCGAACCTTAGGAGAGTATTCCCGACCTAGCCACCAAGGCTACCGAAACACCATTGAGCTCACCGGAGCCAATGTGACCCCCTTGCGATCTGACACCATCCGGTTGGTGCAAAGCGGATGTGCATTCCATGGACTTCGTTCCGAAGATCCAAACCAACATCTTAAGGACTTTCTCAAAATCGTAGATTCCATAGACCTAGGTGTTGAAACTAGAGAGACTACCCGTTTACGCCTATTTCAATTCTCTCTACGGGATCAAGATAATCAATGGCTTGAGCGGTTACCCGCGGGATCCATCACCACATGGTACAATCTCGCCAATCGCTTCCTTACCCAATTCTTTCTGCCGGAAAAGACTGCAATGCTTAGAAGGGACATTTTGATGTTTGAGCAACAGCGGGGTGAAACTTTCTACGAAGCTTGGGCCCATTTTAAGGATCTCCTCCACAAGCTCCCTCATCATGGCATAAACCTTTGGTTATTAGTCCAGAT
This sequence comes from Artemisia argyi, assembly GCA_030686995.1. Lineage (NCBI taxonomy): Eukaryota > Viridiplantae > Streptophyta > Magnoliopsida > Asterales > Asteraceae > Artemisia > Artemisia argyi. Next base: position 157,514,896 of record CM060697.1, on the reverse strand, counting down.
TTTTTACGACCATGTTGACTATCACACTAAGCGCACCATCGACAGGGCCGCGGGAGGTAAACTGCGTGATAAGAACGCCGAGGAGTCTTGGGCAATTATCGAGGAGCTCGCCACTGACAATCAGGAATTGTGGGAGTTTAAACATACGATAGAAGCGGCCATCAATGCAGTCTCGACATCTGGAGGAACCACCGAAGTACCCGATGAACTCCTATGCAAACTTGAGGCAAAGGTTGACTATTTTGAGGAAAGGCAAAGGTGACCTTTGAGTCCTAGACGGGCTACTGTCAATTCTGTCTCAAAAACAACTTCGGCACCATTATCTGAATCACCCTCTAGGGAAAATGCCGAGACTTTTCAGAACTATGCCCCACCTTGTTCCCCTCCCAAGGAACTTAGCTCGGAATTTGAGGCTAGGATGAGAGAATATATGGCAACTCACTCAGATCGGCTTGCTAGATTCGAAGAAGCAGTTTATAAGCAAAAAGAAGAAATGCAGGAGAAAATGAATGAGATGTTGAGTCTATTGGAGGAGTATGCCAATCAGAGAACCCCCGAACGAATGCTACTAAGGAAAGAAAGCGCCACTCCCACCACCCAATTTGTTAACTCCATCACCATTGTCCATAAAGATAACGAGAAGGTAGAAACTCCTGCTAAACAGACCTTAGAAAAACAACCAGAGTCCCAACCTTTGAGTTACTACATGAAACATGATATAAACAAAAACACCATAACAAATTGGATTAAGGGTGATGGGCGTAACCAATCCTCCGGACAGATTCCTGCGAAAGAGGAAGAAGAGGAAGATGAGTATGATACGCTTCCTGGAGGATCAGTATTCGAGAGGTTACTGGTATAGAAAGTGGCTACTAAGCAGGTAGCATGTGGGAACTTTGAAATACCAACGAGCATCGGGGACTTGAAACATCTTAGTGCTTTCGCCGACCAAGGATCGGAAGTAAATCTTATGCCCCTAACTATTTACATCCAACTAACGTCAAAAATGCCAGCACCTACTCATGTTAGGTTATCTCTTGTTGGACACTCGTACGTATACCCCCTAGGAATCGCAGAAGATGTATTAGTTAATGTTGCAGGATTCATGTACCCCATTGATTTTATGATCATTGATGATAAAGGGGATGGATGCATGCCAATAATCCTTGGGTCACCATTCCTCACCACCGCTAGGGCTGTCATTAAGTATGAAGGTAGGAAGATTGAGCTTAAATCAGGAAAAAGAAAGATTAGCTTCCCCATGACCCCGCGAAGTGGGCATGAGAATTTGAGTTGGAGAATAATCAAAAACAACATTGGCACGACACCCATTCGTGTTCAGAATAAAATTCTTGCATGGGAGGCAAGAATCAAAAGCTATAAGAAAGCTAAGGATGAAAGAAGAAAATGCAATAAGGTTCAGGTTGAACTTGGACATACTCGACCCGAAAAAAATCATACACCATTTGAGGAAGGGAACTTGGTGCTCTTGAGACACTCAGAAACAACAATACCACCCGATAAACCAAGTCCTTGGTGGTATGGGCCATTCACAATCGAAGGATTGAGCCAAGATGGGGTAGCTAAATTGAGAAGCAAATTAGGTGGAATGGTGATTGCGAGTATAGATCGATTGAGGCACTACCACCATAACAGTAATGATCGCAACTGTATGGGGTATATCATTTCCAATGATGAAATCACGTAGTAACCCATGACCTTGAGTCTAGCTACAAGACTCGTAAATAAAGAAAAGCGCTTCTTGGGAGGCAACCCATGTTTTGTGTGATTTTATTTGTTTGATTGTTATTTGCTTCCGTATGCATGTTTTATTTTTATTGTTGGTTGATCATGTCTCTAAATTAAAATGTGGAAATACTTTACTATGTTGTTTGGCCTAGTCTTAACTCCAACCTAAAAGTATTTTTGCAAAAGATAAGTGTAAGGGGAAACCCCAAATATGTTTTTAAGAAACAAACCAATCATGATTCTCCACAATATTAAATGAGCATGTATATTCGTATTTGTTAGAGTCAAATGCTTGTATTGAGTCATAATGAAGTTTTGCAGGATTTTCCAGGAAGTAAGACCAAGTTTTTCCAGAAATTTTCCGGAAATTTAACATAAGAATTTCTGCAGGTCCATTCTGACGGCGTCAGAGGTTTACTCTTGACGGCATCAGGAGTTAAAAATCTGGAAATTTTACCGGTTTTGTTTTTCTAACGGAGTCTTATGGTTTTTGTGAATTATTAAGTTTTATAATCTCCAGGAGATCTGCAAACTTCATTCCACAAGCATTATATCTTACTTTGTTTTCTAGGATTTAGTAACTTATATAGGATGCCGCCGATTTTACGCGAGGTTGTCTTGTCTATTTTTCTCAGGATTTACAGGTTATATTCGACAAGGAGATGATTTATATTCTGGAAGGGAAGCTTTGATTGTTCATTTTCTTGGAAGAAGATTTAACCTGGCCAACCTATAATCCATACCGAGCGAATCAGGGGAGTATTTGATTTCATTCTCTTTACTTTTTCACTTTTACATTCTTTACTTGAACATTGGGGACAATGTTCATCTTAAGTGAAAGAGGAGGGTAAAAAGATGATACCTTACATATGCACTTTCGCTTGAGTTTGTTTTGTTTGATAGTCGATGTGTAATAAAACTATGAGAAATACTTGTTAGTGCAATTTTAGCGCCAAATTTAAAATTTTTTACAACATTTAGGAGTGAAACTTTAGCCATAGCAAGCGTCTCATGGATAGGAGATTGTATGACTAGCACATAACCGTATATTCAGAAAAATTTTCCACCAAAAAATGTGAGGTTCGCCTTTAGATTTGATAGGAAAAGCATTTATTATTAGTGCTTATGAGTGTACCGGTAGCATTTAGATTCTAGAACTTGCGTTAGTGATACATCCCGAGACCGCTAGTGAGACTACATTCGTGTAGTAGGATTTACTACATGATAAGAGGCATTAGGATCACCCTTGTGTTAAACCCGTATCATAATTACTTGACCATTTAAGTCATATTACTTGGCTAGTCAAGTCAACTAATTTTTCCCACACCCTTAGCGTTGTACTCATTTTTAGTACACGAAACCCCTAGTACACCCCTCCGAGCCTATCTTTTCGTTTCTAACTTTAAACATCTTACTTAAAGGAAGAATTTGTTACACCCCACTTAAATGTACAACCAAATCGCCTTAGCCTTCCGTGTATGCACTCATTTTTAGTGCATTATTGTTATTTGTTAAACCCTAAGTTAACTTTCTAATTGATTACATGGTTGCTAAGTCGAGTCATATCCTTGTACATATTGTTTGGGGACGATTGGGACTCATGGGTAAGTACTTATTTTATGGAGTAATGGGGAAGAACATCATTTATTACCCCCATATGTACGTTAATCTTAAAAGTGCTCCAAGTGTTTTAATTTTCTTAATTCGAGTCATTAGATTAGTTAATTGTAAAGTATGTAAAGATTCAAGTGTAAGGGAAATGTTCATTCCCTATGATGTATTATTTTGGATGGTAGGGTAAGAGTGTATGCAAAAAAAAAAAAAAAAAAAAAAATATATATATATATATATATATATATATATATATATATATATATATATATATATATATATATATATATATATATATATATATATATATATATATATATATAAAGAGAAAAAACATACGGACTACCATCCCGTTTCATTCTATGTTTATTTTATATTTTCGTTATTTTTCATTTATTAGCTTAAGTCGAGTCTAGTCTTGGCTTAGCAACGCCATATTGTACATGTAATTAACTAAGATTGTTAACTCGCCACCAGTAAAACTTCCTTTATCCAACAAAACCGTGTAATTCATATCCCTATACCTAACGTTACAACCCTTTAAAAGACCTCTTTGATAGTTTATCCTAGGTGCTTACGCCATGTGGTGGAGGTTTGATCCTTTCCCAAGCCTATGGTAATCTATTTTGCTATGACAGGTAGTGAGAGATATCTTCCATTTCCATAATGTTATATTACTTTATTACACCCGAGAGATGTGAGTATCTAAACACTATTTGTGAGGTGCTAGTGTATGACCTCCGTGCTTGTTTATTGGTCTTTAGTGGAACGATTATTTGTTGTAATTACTTTTATATTAGTGTTAAATGACCCCTAACTTGTCTTTTGAGTAGAATAAAAGCGCATTTGCTTGAGGACAAGCAAATCTCAAGTGTAAGGGTATATGATGAGGCGAAAAATGATCCATTTTTAGGGGGTCATTTAAGCCCGAATCCGACTTTATTTGATCAAATATTGCCCTAAATCGTTCCTTTTGTGATTTTAGGTACTTGGAGAGTGAATTCTGGAAAAGAAGCCATTTTGGACGTTTTTGGAGCATAAAAGTGAAGAAAACGGCAAAGTCTCAATTTTCCATGCTGGAAACAGTAGGTGACGGCGTCAAGAGTAATGCCATGACGGCGTCAAACATCAAGAATTAAAATCCGTAGTTCATGAAGGCGTCAAGAGTTGTCCTGATGGCGTCAAAACCCCAAGAATAAAAATCCGTAGTTGATGACGGCGTCACACAGGGCGTCAGAAGTAGATCAAGGCCGTCCGAGGAAGTATTTGGCGGCGAGGTGACGGCGTCACATTGTTGTCTTGACGCCGTCAGCCCTATTTTCCTATATATAGTTTTCTAGTTTTTCACATTTAAGGAAAGAAGTTTTGGAGAAACCCTAAAGAAGAATTTGGTGCAACTTTTACAGGTTTTTCAAGGTTTCCAAACCCTTGATACCTTGCATTGTAATTGAGATAAGTGTTCTTCTAATTCAATCAATATGTCTATGTGTTGGTTGTCTATATCTTGTTCTTGTCTCAATTCCATTATGCTAGGCTAGATCTCTTTTGTGTTTGCTTAGATCTAATGAAACCTAGATATTGATTATGTGTTGATTACTTGTTTATTCTTGTTGTGAATGAATGATTTATATGTTAGGCTTAAGAAAACTGGCGGCTCTCCAAATGGTAACATGCTTGAACGTCTTAAGAAACATGAACCGAGGCGTACTAGGTCTTTATTGGTTGTATTTAATGCATGAGCCACTGTTTACAATCCCTATAGTTGTGCTGGGCATGGTGTAGGAGGAGATAAGAGCTCATAGAATTGGGGAGTTATGTATGCCACCCCATGAATGGTATTAAGGAATACAATCCGTCATCCATACAATTATAACAAGTAATTAACGTGTAAAAGATATCTAGGGAGTAGTGAAGTCTAAGTAAACACATTTTCTCCAATTACTGCTCACAACCTTAGTATAAATTAGTTTATTTTCATTTTTAGTATTTTATTTTGATTGCATCTTAGTTTTGGGTTAGTTGAATAGCAACTAATTCCGCCCACTCTTTCAAAACCCGAGATTTTACTTGCTTTCATAAAAAATATAAAAATACAAAAATAATCATCCCTCACCTTTAGAACTAGTAATTAGGCTTTCTAATCCTAGCGACACTATTCCTAAGCTGAACGATCAATCCCCCGGTACTTGTCACTATACTATACTACAACGATCAGGTACACTGCCTGGTGGGGGTTGTAAGCTTCTCGAGATCCCTCGAGAGGTAAAGCCTGTTGCGATTCCCACGCATCAATTATCTTCAACCCATAATCATGATCTTCTTCAACCCTCTTTAACCAAACATTATCTCAAAAAAACTTAAACCAAACACCCCCTAATCATTATCTTCTTAAACCACTTACACACAAGCCACCACCATCTCTACCTAACACCATTACCGCCGCTACACATCTTCTACACTACAAACACCAAAACAACCATAACCTATCTTTCGTAAAAGTATGAAAACCACCAGATCTGTTCCAATTTTAATTTCACTGAAAACCCATAACAACCACAATTACAAACTCAAGCTCCGCCGCCTACACTACTATTCCGTCGCCACCGCTTGCAACCCCACCGTCTCCCAAACCTTGTCAGTGATGTGTTTTTTGTATAGTATTGTTTAAAAATGGAATTTTAAAATATCGTTGTCTTGTGAATTTTGATACAAGTTATCAAATAGGCTATGTCTTTTTGTGTAGTACTGTTTAGGTGAGCTTTGCTCGGTAGTGATGTTGTGATGAATTTGGTCCTTCTATATTTCCTCATCTTTTTTACTATTGTTTGTGTGTTTTAGATGTGGGTTTTTAGTTTGGCATTTGTATTTGGAAAGGTTTATGTTTTGGATGTTGTTGGTAATGGAAGATATTCATTCTTTTTTTTATTTTTATTTTAGGTAGAAAGAAAACAATTGTTAATCATAAGGAAGAAGACAAGGGCAATCCTGTCATTTCACAATATCAAAATAATGGTATTTTAGTCATTTCATGTTCTATTAATTGGTAAAACTAACAGTCAATGAAAAATCGACCAAACCCGTTACGGGTGTTCCAATTCAGGACCGGATCCCAGACTTTTCAAACTAATGGACTAAAAGTGTTACATCTGACAAACCACAAGAACCAAAAACGTAGTTAACTCCAAAAACTATAAGGCATTAAATGGGTTATGCACTCTAAATACAAAAACAAGCTCTTTTTTCTCCACATTAACTCTAAACTTCTTCTTCAACCTCCTGATTTTCTCATACAACTGCTCTTAGTTGCATTACCAGACAAGGAATCCATCATAAACTTATAAAAATCATCCTAGTAGGATAAAGGCGAATACCATTTATTTAAAAAATACTCAATATACCATTCTAACATCATTATCTCATCATCATCAGTCCAAACTCTCTTATTAACTAGCATTTCTTTATCATCATCAAATTGGGTTAACTTAATTTTCTTAGTGGGCGTAAAATATTGGATTCTTTTCAAAGGCTTGATTGCCAAGAGGAGGCGGAAGGTGATACGATGTCTGAATTTTCCAAGGATGATGAGGGGGTGTTAAGGTTAAGGTTTTTGGTTTTGTGAAAGTTGGGGTTTGTGTTTCTTCATCAGATTCTGACTCATCATCATCATCATCTTCTTCTTCTTCTTCATATGATGACTCATTCGGGTTTTAGGAATTAGAGTCATCATCATCAGATGAAGAAGCTGAATGAGGGTTGTCTAGAGGTGCATATCATTTTCTAGAAGACATTTGATTGATTGACTGAAGAGTACTACTAAAAACACCAAAAAGAATTTGAATATCGATAATCGTGCTGTCTTTTGTTCTCGTAATATGCAAACCTATAAATAATTACTGTAATTAAGTAGGACACCTATTAGGCCTGAAAGTGATGATGAAGATATTTCGTTTACTTTTCTCAATGCCATTAATTCCTTATCTACGTTTTATTATTTATTTAATATTTATCAACTTCCAACTAAAATATAAAAAAATCAATCATACAAATAACAATTCCTTCAAAATGTATTTAAACTTGAAGTAAAGAAGATACGATATGACAACTAATTTAATACCTTATTTTATTTATTTATTAATTTTTTTTTAAGAATTTTATCTATGTCCTTAGAAAACTAGGTAATTACATCAATATTCTTGTAAAATTTTAAATTACATGAAGAGTAAAGTCCAAAAAATTGCACTGTTAGTCGTGAGGATTAGCGATGCAAATATTTTAACTTGTGTTAGGAGATAACGGATAATAATTTGCATTGTTAATTCTCATTGATTGATGTTACTAACCGAGAGATGTATGATGGCAAAATTTACTCACAGGGGAGGGGGAGTGTATGTGTGCCAAAAAAAAAAAAAAAAACGCGAATGTAAAGTGGGACAATGAAAAAACTATTTTAATGTATTTTGTACTTTACTCTTACATCAATATCCTTTAAAAATTTAAAAATACTCAAAAATATCCAAACTACCAATTTAATTGATTTTGATATTTTTTTTTACTGTTATACAAAATACTCATGGAGGAAATGTCGAAGGCTGCACTAGAGTTTTCCGCTTTGGTCGAGTCCACCACAATCGGAACTGCATGAGACAATTATGACTGCTCATGTGAATGGTAACCATTATATTAAAGCGACACTACGCGAATGTTGCCCATTACTGTTAACTCATCTACTTTGGATTACATATAAAAGTGAAATGCATTTGGATGGGAGGACATATATGTTAGTCGTTAAAATGTGTTTCGCAAATATTATTATCATATTTCAAAAAATATTGACTTAACAATGTAATTATGTAACGTTCTTTATATTTTGTTTCTAATTATTTATTATCAATAAAAATTGTAGTATTTGTTCACTTTTATATAAGAGTTTATATGCATATATGACAAAAGTAAATAATACTATAAAAATAAATAAGTAAGAAAAGAGAAAGAAAATTATAAAAATAGATAACAATTAACTAATAATAACTAAAAGATAAAAGTAAAAAAAAAAAAAAAAAAAAAAAAAAAAAAAAAAAAAACAATTCTTATTTGATTTTGGTGACACAAGTAATGATTAGTATAATCATTTTGGTGCATTAAATAAGTTAATGTTTTTATTTTAGTGTAACAAGTTAATGATTAGTTAATTATTTTAGTGTATTTTGACCAAGGTTGCAAAAATCGCGAATCGGTAGTGAGGCGGTCGACCACCTTGTAGCTTGTAATCAGTCTAGGCGGGATTAATCGGTGATTAATCGGATTAGCATTTCTAGCAAATTTTGGGTATTTTTGGAAAGTTTTGGGTATTTTTGGCGAGTTTTAGGTATTTCCGGCAATATTTTTGCTAAAAAACAACATGTAATAGATTTAAACAATTACTATAAGTGATCAAAATAAGTTTACGGTGAGTTTTGGGTACTTCCGGCAAGATTTTTAGGTTTCCGGTAAGTTTGACCACCATTGACCGCCATCGATCGCCATTGACCATGGTTGACCTTTGTGTTAGACCCAGTTACATAAATCGGCAAGGTTGGTGGCCCTGTAGCGCTTAGGCGGTGATTAATCGGCCTTGTAGAACTTTTTTTGCAACACTCATTTTGACTCACCCGTTTTGAATTAGAGTTTTATTTGGGGCTTCCGGCCTCTGGGACAAAGTTTTATTTTTTTCCTCAATAATTTTCATCACCACCTCCACTGTTTGTTTTTCCCCTGTAAAAATTCTAGAATTTCTTTCCTTCCAAAGATAGTATACTTTCTCAGAATACTCCCAATGGAATTATTGCACGGACTGTTGCAGTAGTACTCAATTATATCCTCCCATATGTAAGGCATATTCCTTTCCTCCAATTTCTTTATCAGGCTATCCCATATTTTCTTGGAGAAGTCACAGTCAAAAAATAAGTGATTATGTGAATCATTGATCAATTCCCATAAATGGCATTTCATATCATGGTTGTTGTTCCACTTCATCAATCTGTCTTGAGTCTGCAATCTCCTCCTAACTGCCATCCATAGTACAAATGCATACCTTGGGTTGCATTGGGAGAACCAAATAAGTTTGTTCAAATGTGTGCATAAGAAAAATGTGAAGCACCAGACTTTCTGATCGTTTGCAGTTTCATGAGCATTCTTGTATATATGGTGCCTCTAGAGATAAATTGTTACAATATATGTATGCATGGGCGGAGATACAAGGGGGCACAAGAGGCAAGTGCCCCCTTAGTGAAAAAAAATGTAGTGTAAATTTTTAAAAATATTTGGCTTTTTTCGTAATTTGCCTTCCCTATGTACCAATTTATAGTGTAGTTTTTAAAATTTATCAAAGTGTGCCCCTCGACAAAAAATTTCTAGCTGCGCCCCTGTATGTATGTTTAGAGATGTTTCGCCTCATCATCTTTGAAAAATTACAATAACAATAACAAAATGCACACTTTTTGAGTTATTGTAGTCTAGAAGCACCATAATTTACGAAGTCATAATCTAGCTCTTTGCATGCTATAAGTTATATTGGAGTATTACTTTTATTTTTCCAAATAGTGTGTTTAATTTGTGTGGATGTTTGTTCTGAGCTAGGAGAAAAGGACTGCCCAACTCAAGGTGTCAAAGCTCAAATCTGTTTTTTTAGGGACGAGTTATAGCAACGGGGGCTATCGGTTAGATTAACCCTCTCTAATAAGACTAGGGTGTACTTGTTTTGTATTTTTTTTTTTGACTTTTTGCTATTTTGTCGTTTAGTGGCTGCAATTTCCTTTTTTTTTTTTTTTTTTTTTTTTTTTTTTTTTTTTGTATTTGTTTTTGTTTAAATAAAAATGATTATGTATGTAAAAAGGATTATGTATGTATAATAATGTTTTGTATATGTATAATGTTTTGTATAATAGCACGTTAAATATTACCACATTAAATAACTACAACAACAACTGTTATTATTAAATTAAACGACAATATTATACATATTATTTAAAAACAACAACATTTACGACATATGAAGTTTATTCAATTCATTTAAAAGATCATGGAGCCTTGCACCCGACTGACAAGCGTGATCCTCAGGATTTCTTGCCATTTCTAACTCTATTTCCAGCGCCTTTATTCTTGCCTTCAACAACTTGTTATCATTTTTTGTAGCAACGCAGTTTGAGCAATACGTTGAAGAAGAGGGTTGATTAAAGTGCTCTGCTTCAAATTCATCTTTCCACGCGAAGTATCGACACCCATAGTCTTTTGTACCTGGCTGTTACATGTTAAGAAAATAATAAGAAATGTATTTTTAACAAACAAATTATTTACATAACTAAGCAAACGTATGATTATTTACCACTGAAAGAGGACATGCATAAAACAGTCGCCCACGACTATCATTTTGCCAGGATTTCCGTTCTACAATAAATCCTCTATTACATCGGCACCAGAAGGGATTTCTTTGGCTCATCTGACCAAAGAATTTGCATAATGAATCAATAATGTTATTTACTAATTTAAATAAATATTTAATCATCTACTATATAATACAAACAGTTATTTACAACATAAAATCAATAATTATTTACATTGTTTTACAAGTACAAAAATTACAAAGAATGCATTTTTACAAATATAGTAATCATTTACAATGGTTTTGTCAGTGTCTCTATTAGTTACAAATATAAATAACTTTTACATTTGATTCACTATGTTTTGTCGGTATCTCTATTATTTACAACATAAATCAGTAATCATTTACAATGGTTTTGTCGGTGTCTCTATTATTTACAACATAAATCAATGAACCATTAGTCGATTTTGATACAAAGTTGCCCAGTAGGCTGCAACTGGCTCTCTGAAATGCCTCCATTGTGGGTGGATATAGGGTAGTCGAAAATCTCTGTCGAGCGTCAGTACAATGTAGTGAGCACCCACACGGGCAATCACAATGGGGTCGGTTTCTGGTGATGAGTTTGGCCCGGTAAAAAGCGGAAAACATGTGTTCCAACCTGCATCGGATATAAATACAACAGGTCGGTGAATGCTTGAAGCGATAACCAGCCCCGTGAGTGGCATCACCATCCAGCGATCGTTAGGTGCAGGTCCATTGAACCAGTCTATGTTATACCAAAGTCGGTCAAAGTCTTGTTGCTGCCACATATCTATGTATCTTTGCCTATGATAATCTAACTCTTGCAACAACATACCTCTGACTTCGTCCCACCTATTTTCGTTTTGAACAATACAGTGGGCAACGCACCGAAACCCACAATTTCCATCACCCTCAACATTATGTATGCTTATTACGAGTGGACGGAAAATAGGTGGAATATGCTTAATAAACGCATTGCTCACACTATCTCCAGCATAAAATCTGTGGCGTAGAGTATCACCCGTGTAAGAGCTATGTCTTGCAGGTTCTTTCCGCATGTTCGGCACTTTTGTAGATCTTGAATTTGTACTTCTTCGGTGATCTACGAATGGTACTTCATCAAAGTCAGGGACTTCATTCAAGTCAGGGACTTCATCAAAGTCCGGGACTTGTGTAGCCTTGCCCTTTTTGTCCTTTGCGCTCGGACGTCCACGGGTATTTTTTTGAATAGCTGGTTCTCGTGTGTCAACAGATTCAGGCTGGAATATTTCTCTCAACTTCGTTAACATATTTTTCTTGACAAACGACGTTGACTTGGTAAAAATATTCTTGAATTGTCGCACGCCATCGTTAAACGAAGTATCATCATCATCACCAGGTTCGCTGGAAGAGCCATCTTCAGACGGGGGCCTAATGATAGAAGGCCACGGAACAGATAGGGTTCTCCAAAAAATATCAATTTGATCCAGTGGAATGGGGCGTCCTGAATTCAATTAAAGCGACTTGTATAAATTACTGATATTAATGTGGAAAACAACTTAATAGTTTTAAATTTAATATACTTACCATGATCTCTAAAGTATTGCATCTCGTGAAAGCATGGTAGTCCGAAATTTGCCCGCAACTTATGGCTACAGTCTGCTGCGGTGATCTTAAGGTTGAGTTCTTTTTCCATCTTGTCGAAAGCATGTTTGGAAACTCTATACCACAATTCTTGAAATAGTGGTGTATTACACGTATTTAGTTTCTCGTTCATGCTTCTATTGAAAGTCTCTTTTATCGCATTTTCTTGCGTAATGAGAATCTTATCGATCGACCTCAACAACCTGTCTAGTTTTGACTGTGTGCCGTCCAAATATAATTTCAACAACGCGTGGTGAGCCTCAACTCTGCACGTTGTTGTCTGGCCGTAGGAGCGATATCGGTCGGTAATATACGAGACAAACATGGGTGAGTAATCTCGCAGCCAGGTTTCCATATACGCAGCGATATCTGAAAAAGAAATAGAGCATACTAAAAGGTCATTCGGGTACTTATTTAAATAATCATAAACAATGAATTAATAAATTTTTTTATACCCGGATGGTTCACCAATCGCCGTTGTAGGCGTTGATAATGGTCCCTGAAGGATTCGAATGTCGGAGCTTTAATCATCCAATCCCATCGGTGTTTAATGGACTCATACTCTTTTCCATCGTCGAATTTATTTCTGCAAAACTTAAGCAGATTTTGCTCTATATGCCATCGACAGAGTAATCTGTGAGCGTTAGGAAATTCTTCTCTTATTGCCCCAACCAACGCTAAATCTCTGTCAGTGACGATAACACGCGGGTAATATCTTTCGTCTATCACTTGCTTCACACGTTGCATTACCCATTTAAAATTATGCCCCTTTTCACTGGATATAAAGCTATACGCCATTGAAAATGTTTTATTTGTTGAAGTTACTCCAACAATTTCCAACAACGGCAATTTAAACACGGTGGTATTGTACGTGGAGTCCATCAGCATTATTTGAGGGAATGTACACCATATAGCATACGACGTGGGGTGCACAAAAAATAGCTCCTCAAGCACTTTGGTATGCTCATTTACCCTCGGGTACCATGTATACCCTGAATCCCTCAAATGCGAGTACAAGACTTGAATTGGAGTTCTATCTCCTACTATGTCTCTCCGGAACTTATTTTGTGCGTTATATATAGTTCTAACGCTAGACACGTTATCCGGATTACGGCCCTGTATTGTCGAAAGTATATTGAGTGGTCGTACGTTATAATCTGTCAATTCTTTGACCAAACCCAACTCATCATCCTTTAATCGCATTGCATATGGCACACCATGCAACGAATCTAGCATATCATGATTATGCGTATCATCCTTCACCCTCAAAACCCAATAATATTTTGTTCGATGATATTTCGCCAGTAATCTGAATGGACAATTGGTTTTATATGTTTTGGTTTTCCGTTTTCCACTACCTCGTACGATATAATTCCCACCATTTGTACACCTATAATTGATTTCGTTCATCAGACCATCTTCTGATTTGGTTCTATTTTTTACAGTTACAAAACCGAGCTCCCGAGCTATATTTTGCACCCACTCAGTTACTTGCTCGTGAGAATCGAAAACCTGAAAATACGTACAATTTTTATAACATTTACATTTTTTATAACATTTTTTATAATAATTACAACTTTTACAACATTTACATTTTTTATAACATTTACAAAACACTTTTTTTTTATAATAATTACAATAATTACAATTTTTTACAACATTTACATTTTTTTATAACAATTTTTATAACAATTTTGTATAACAATTTTTATAATAACTACAATAATTACATTTTTATAACAATTTTTATAATAATTACAATTTTTTACAACATTTACATTTTTTTTACAAAATACTTTTTTTTTTTTTACAAAACACAACTTTTACAAATAATAATAATAATAATAATAATAATAATAATAATAATAATAATAATAATAATAATAATAATAATAATAATAAAGATTTAATACGCGTACGCGTATTAAACCCACCCACACACACACACCACCCACACACACGCTAACTCTCTCTCTCTCTCCTTTTCACATCTGTCTCTCATTTTCTCTCTCTATTTTAGATCTAGAAACGATTCTAGATCTAAAATTACTCTTGTTGGTGTGGTATGTGATGGTTCATCAGTGGAATGTGATGGTATGTGCATGCTTTTTAAAAGTTAGGGTTCATCAGTGGAATGGGGGTTTGGGTGTTTTGGTTATTTGGGGGGTGATTCTGTGATGTTTATATGATTATTATACTTGTGTGATGTTTAATTACCCAGATGTGTCATAAAAAATAAAAACGCCTAATTTTTAAAAACTAGGGTTTGGGTGTTTTGGTTATTTGGGGGGTGATTCTGTGATGTTTATATGATTATTATACTTGTGTGATGTTTAATTACCCAGATGTGTCATAAAAATTAAAAACGCCTAATTTTTAAAAACTAGGGTTTGGGTGTTTTGGTTATTTGGGGGGTGATTCTGTGATGTTTATATGATTATTATACTTGTGTGATGTTTAATTACCCAGATGTGTCATAAAAAATAAAAACGCCTAATTTTTAAAAACTAGGGTTTGGGTGTTTTGGTTATTTGGGGGGTGATTCTGTGATGTTTATATGATTATTATACTTGTGTGATGTTTAATTACCCAGATGTGTCATAAAAAATAAAAACGCCTAATTTTTAAAAACTAGGGTTTGGGTGTTTTGGTTATTTGGGGGGTGATTCTGTGATGTTTATATGATTATTATACTTGTGTGATGTTTAATTACCCAGATGTGTCATAAAAATTAAAAACGCCTAATTTTTAAAAACTAGGGTTTGGGTGTTTTGGTTATTTGGGGGGTGATTCTGTGATGTTTATATGATTATTATACTTGTGTGATGTTTAATTACCCAGATGTGTCATAAAAAATAAAAACGCCTAATTTTTAAAAACTAGGGTTTGGGTGTTTTGGTTATTTGGGGGGTGATTCTGTGATGTTTATATGATTATTATACTTGTGTGATGTTTAATTACCCAGATGTGTCATAAAAAATAAAAACGCCTAATTTTTAAAAACTAGGGTTTGGGTGTTTTGGTTATTTGGGGGGTGATTCTGTGATGTTTATATGATTATTATACTTGTGTGATGTTTAATTACCCAGATGTGTCATAAAAAATAAAAACGCCTAATTTTTAAAAACTAGGGTTTGGGTGTTTTGGTTATTTGGTGGGTGATTTATGGATGGTGGTTCTGTGGTAGGTGATTCTGTGATGGTGGTTCTTTGGTGGGTGATTCTGTGATGGTGGTTCTGTGGTGGGTGATTCTGTGATGGTGGTTATTTGGTGGGTGATTTTGTGATGTTTATATGATTATTATACTTGTGTGATGTTTAATTACCCAGATGTGTCATAAAAATTAAAAACGCCTAATTTTTAAAAACTAGGGTTTGGGTGTTTTGGTTATTTGGGGGGTGATTTATGGATGGTGGTTCTGTGGTAGGTGATTCTGTGATGGTGGTTCTTTGGTGGGTGATTCTGTGATGGTGGTTCTTTGGTGGATGTTTATGTGATTATGTTGGTGGTTCTGTGGCTGTGGGTAGGTTAACATCTTGATCTGCCACCAATGAGTGGTATGAATACCTGCTCTGGCCTACCCCACAGTCCACAGGTGTGTGATATGTGATTATGTTGTGCTCTATGGTGATGAATGTGAGACTTGTGTTTCACTTTTGGTTCAGTTGGTTTGGGTGATCTGTGGTGATGAATACCTGTGGCTGTTGGTAGGTTAACACCTTGATCTGCCACCAATGAGTGGTATGAATACCTGCTCTGGCCTACCCCACAGTCCACAGGTATGTGATATGTGATTATGTTGTGCTCTGACCCTCCTATGGGGTGGGTTATATTGACGGGGGCTATTCGGTTAGATTAAACCTCTCTAATATGCTTGATAAGCAGTTTCTGATGAAACTGCTTATCAAACTGCTTATAAGCAGTTTGATTTGAAACTTGGTTTAATCAGTTTGCTTTTGAAACTTGATAAGCAGTTTGTTTTAGAAAAAACTGAGATATGGCAATGATGATTTAAAAAAAAAGTTTTGATTTTGGCGTGGCATTACCGAATGGACATGCAAAAATTTTTTTTTTGCAACCTTTGAAGTTGCAGCCAAATATGATAAAACTTGCTTATGATGCACCAATATATAATCTGAGCCTAATGTTACCTCTTGTGTGTTAAATGGTGAATTTGACATATTGGCAGCCTAAGATCTTTGTTGTGTTTCACTTGCGGCTTTCACTTGCTGCTGCTTGTGTGCAATCTGCTAAGAAATGGTTTGTTAGAATATTTAGATAGCGAGGGTTAATCTAACCAAATACCCCCGTTGCTATAACTCGACCCCTTTCACTTGTTTGTGATATACTGATATTGATTGTGGTGAGACTTGCTTTCACTTGTTTGTGATATTGATTGTGGTGAGACTTGCTTCTTTGTGAGCCTTGTATATAATTGGAGCCTTTCTTGTGAATTATTGCAGTGCTCTTTACTTTCCCGTGAGTATTTGCAGGAATCTTTACTTTCTACTGTTGTGAGTAACATGGGTGCAATTTCTGCAGTTAATTGAGAATCTTACTGTTGTGTGGTGAGACTTTGTGTTTCACTTTTGGTTCACTTGGTTTGGGTGCAATCTGTGCACATTTGGGTGCAATCTGTGCACATTTGGGTGCAATTTGCTTGTGTGCAATCTGTGCACTTGGTGGCAAATCTGTGCACTTGGGTGCAATCTGCTTGTGCAAGCTGCTTGTGTGCAAGCTGCAGTTGGACAAAATATTTTTTTCAAAAAAGGCGATGACGAATGGTTTTCTAAAAAACCGAACGGCATGGCAAAGTGATATTTTATCACTTTGCAGCCTTCATATCCGAGCCTAATATTTGGTTAGATTAACCCTCTCTAAATATGGTAGGGTGTACTTGTTTATATATTTTTTTTCAAAATCGGCGATGATGAATCTGAGCCTATTACCAATCTGCTTGTGTTCTAAATGCTTGTGTTCTAAATTGGCGATGATGATTGTTAATCTAAGCCTGCAATCTGCTTGTGTGCAATGCTGCATGTGTGCAATACTGCATGTGTGCAATACTAGCACTTTGGACAAAAAAACATGGACAAAGGACACCTATTGGACTAATAAAAAAAACAAACAGAAAAAGAAAAAAAAAAAAAAAAAAAAAAAAGAGTCAAAAGGACAAAAGCTGCATGAACAGTACTGCAACAGTGGGCTAGTGTTAGGGAGGGTGGGGGTAGACCCCGTTTCCCTAACATCGATCGCCACCATTGACCGTGAGTTTTGGGTACTTCCGGCAAGATTTTTAGGTTTCCGGTAAGTTTGACCACCATTGACCGCCATCGATCGCCATTGACCATGGTTGACCTTTGTGTTAGACCCAGTTACATAAATCGGCAAGGTTGGTGGCCCTGTAGCGCCTAGGCGGTGATTAATCGGCCTTGTAGAACTTTTTTTGCAACACTCATTTTGACTCACCCGTTTTGAATTAGAGTTTTATTTGGGGCTTCCGGCCTCTGGGACAAAGTTTTATTTTTTTCCTCAATAATTTTCATCACCACCTCCACTGTTTGTTTTTCCCCTGTAAAAATTCTAGAATTTCTTTCCTTCCAAAGATAGTATACTTTCTCAGAATACTCCCAATGGAATTATTGCACGGACTGTTGCAGTAGTACTCAATTATATCCTCCCATATGTAAGGCATATTCCTTTCCTCCAATTTCTTTATCAGGCTATCCCATATTTTCTTGGAGAAGTCACAGTCAAAAAATAAGTGATTATGTGAATCATTGATCAATTCCCATAAATGGCATTTCATATCATGGTTGTTGTTCCACTTCATCAATCTGTCTTGAGTCTGCAATCTCCTCCTAACTGCCATCCATAGTACAAATGCATACCTTGGGTTGCATTGGGAGAACCAAATAAGTTTGTTCAAATGTGTGCATAAGAAAAATGTGAAGCACCAGACTTTCTGATCGTTTGCAGTTTCATGAGCATTCTTGTATATATGGTGCCTCTAGAGATAAATTGTTACAATATATGTATGCATGGGCGGAGATACAAGGGGGCACAAGAGGCAAGTGCCCCCTTAGTGAAAAAAAATGTAGTGTAAATTTTTAAAAATATTTGGCTTTTTTCGTAATTTGCCTTCCCTATGTACCAATTTATAGTGTAGTTTTTAAAATTTATCAAAGTGTGCCCCTCGACAAAAAATTTCTAGCTGCGCCCCTGTATGTATGTTTAGAGATGTTTCGCCTCATCATCTTTGAAAAATTACAATAACAATAACAAAATGCACACTTTTTGAGTTATTGTAGTCTAGAAGCACCATAATTTACGAAGTCATAATCTAGCTCTTTGCATGCTATAAGTTATATTGGAGTATTACTTTTATTTTTCCAAATAGTGTGTTTAATACTTTAATTTGTGTGGATGTTTGTTCTGAGCTAGGAGAAAAGGACTGCCCAACTCAAGGTGTCAAAGCTCAAATCTGTTTTTTTATTGGGTCACTTTCATGTGCAAGGCCCAATATTTTTCAGTAGCCCAACTCAAAAGTATTTAACTATCTATACGCTCTCAAATAGGAAAAAAGCACCGCCTTTTTGATATATATATATTTTTTTCCTCATGTTAATAAACAATAAAAAATTTCATTCTTTCGGTCACTAGTGCAAGAGGTTTGAGCCTACTGTACAAAAAGAAAATGAGAATTGAATTGTACACATTAAAGATTTGATTACGACACTTCATTACATGCATTAAATACTTGTACAATATTAACATTCTGTTTTAGCTGTTTGTATATCTGAGTGTGCAAATAAAAAATTAAAAAATTGCAGCGTCCAAATCATCTCCCAAAAGAAATGATAGATACACAAAACTGTGATAAACTTAGTGACACATGAACATACGAATTGTATTTTTTCCTCACCTCAATTTATCATGTTACCTTAACATGAGTTCCAGAAAAGTTACACACAAAAATTAGACATGTGAATCAATAATAAATTATACATGTGTATCAAGATTTATTTCTTTGCTATAGTTCTCAGGTACACAATCATTTAGAAAGGGAAACAATTTTAAAAAGTATAAAAACTAACCACCAAACGACACGTGTCCACAACATATTTTACTCAAAAATCAGTCTAAGGGCAAAATCGTACTTTTACTCGTTTTTTACTTTTCCACCTCATTTTTCAAACCCACATATCTCTTAAACGACAAACTTTAAAAAAAACTGATTTCACCATAATTTTTGAAATTTAATCCTCTTTAATTTGGTATAAATTTTGTTAAATATTTCGAACTTTTTTTTTAACATATCAAATGGGTTTTGATTTTCTTTATTTTTTTGTTATTTTCGGCCCTATTTTTTACCCTTATAAATGTCGAATCGTTAAAAAACTTAAAACATGAAAGTTTTTTATTCTCGTTCACTCTTTACACAGGTTTTTGAATCAATCAAATCCGATGTCATATGAGTAAGATATCACACCTGAAAGTTGACGTTTTACTCATATTTGTTGCAAACAATGTGTTTGATGAAATGTTTAACTTAGATTTTTAGTGTTAAAATTGCGTTAAATGCACTAATTTTTGTACCACAACGCATCACTAATCGTTTTATTAATGTAAGATATAAAAAATGATGTTTTTTAATTGTTATTTAAAAAAAAATACAAGTAATTTTTCAGGTTTATCAAATTGATAACAGTTGTTTTTAGGTTTATCAAATTTATCTTATAAAAGTTCATCAGTTTACTTACAAGAAACAACTGATGAACATAATTTTTCAGGTTCATCAAATTGATCACAATTCTTTTCAGATTAATCAAATTTTTCTTATTAAAGTTCATCAGTTTATTTACAAGAAACAAGTGATGAACATAATTTTTTAGGTTTATCAAATTGATCAAAGTTCTTTAAGTTTTACTTATTAAATTTGTTTTTTTAAGAGATGTTCCTCAAATTTTTTTAGGTTCATCAAATTTTACTTATAAAAGTTCATCAAATTGATCAAATTATTTCAGGTTCATCAATTTGATCAAATGTTTGGGATCATCAATTCTATCTAACATAACAAATTAATAGTTTTGTTAAACTGGTGAACATTGTGGTTGACCAAAAATTTTAAAAAAAAATTATGGTAGACCAATTAGTGCATTTAAATGTACTTTTATATGAAAAATCTCTTTGTCATTTTATCAAACACTTTGTGTGCACTAAATATATGTAAAACGTCATTTTTAAAATGCGATATCTCATTCATATCACATCGAAATTGAGTGATTCAAATTTCTAGTTAAAGAATAACCAAAAATCTATAACTTTCGTGTTTTAAGTTTTACGTAATTCAACATTTAAATTAGACAAAAGTATGGTCGAATATGCAAAAAAATTCAAGAAAATCATAACCCACTTAAAATTAAAAAAAAAAAAAAGTTTTGATTTATATATCAAAATGCATATCAAATTAAAGAAATTGAAATTTTAAAATTTTTGGAGAAATTGTTTTTTTAAAGTTTATCGTTTGAAAGATATGTACGTTTGAAGTTCGGGGTGGAACTAAAAAACAAAAAGGACTAAATTGTTCTTCTAACCAAAAATTATTAAAATAAAAAAAAAGGGCGGAGGAAATTTCTTTTGGTTAGACACTTGTCACTCACTAATTGACT
Organism: Artemisia argyi; assembly: GCA_030686995.1. Lineage (NCBI taxonomy): Eukaryota > Viridiplantae > Streptophyta > Magnoliopsida > Asterales > Asteraceae > Artemisia > Artemisia argyi. The sequence continues at coordinate 157,493,863 of CM060697.1, read as the reverse complement.
TTCTAGCATTTTTATTTTTTCATACTTTCTAAGAGATCCCAACTCATACTTCTTATTGTGTATTTGTGCACCACTTGATAAACTCCTTTTAAATCTTTTCATGCTGTATTTCACCAATGGTTATGCATAAAAATGAATCCTATGCACTAACTTTCGATAGTATAGTTTCTATCTCAATCTTGAGAGGTATAAGCTCCTTAAAGTTAAAGAATTGTATAAAACATATCAAAATGTTGGAGGGTGTCGAATGAAAATAGTAGTGAAAAGCAAGAAATCGTGGAGCCAGATGATCATTAAGGAATGTACGGTTACCATCCGTGCTCAGACCCATGATCCGATGCCAGTATTTTTACCTGCACCATGTTTCTTGGAAATTACATATATACCCTCCAGACCATAACACTGGAATTTGTAACTTCATTAGTAGTTTAAACTTTAAAGATAAGAATTTGAATACTTATTTAGTGGTTTTGTAATGAAAAAATAAGATCGATAGTAGTTTATTTGAAATAGTGATTAACAAATGTTCATATCTGCAAGATAATGTTTGATGATCTTTTCGCGTATATTGAACTTTTTATATATTCCTTTCAATTAATGCTACTAATTTTTTTTACATAAAGCTAAATAACCAATACGCGTAAAATTTTGAACTGGGGCACATTTTCAATCCCGACATAGAATGCTTTTGCATACAGTTTGAATCCGTAATAGATTTATAGTGTGGACCGAAATAAAAAATTTGCATTTCTAATCTTACAGATATAATTTATAATGGCAAGAAGGTGTCTTAAAAAACTTTATCATTGTTTTCACAAAATGTCTCTTTCTGATATTAAAACACGTTTGTATCTTATAAATACCATTTATAAAACATTTCACAATAACATTTTTCTCATGGGGGCAAAACGGTAATTGAACACACTACTAGTACATGTATCATGGGCTGTAACAAAACGTTCACGCAGCAATTCTCTGTACGTAGCAGACAAACCCCCGTTGCATGTGCTAACGACACGCAGTCATTTCCAACCGTTCGATCTTAATCCAACGGCTCATAATCTTGTACGAAACTCGGCAACTAAAGGTTTTTTCACCTTTTTGGGCCACCTGAGCAACAAGAAAACACACACTAGACAAAAAGGACATAACAGCCAGCTGTGGGTTAACAGATTTCGTACTACCGGCAATAGCCAGTTGCCGTGTTACACGGTTTTTAGAAGATACCTTAACTATGTATCATTGTTTGACACGTGTGCACGCTTTTGATGTTGTAACAAATTTGATACTCTTGTTATCTCTCACTTATCTGCAAGGTTTTGAAACCTGGGTGGAACCGGCCGGGTTAACCGGTTCGACTGGTTCCGGTAAAAAAAACGGGTCAAAATAACCCGGGTTTTTAAAACCGGGTTAACCGGTTTAACCCGCCGGGTTTTGAGTGACCCGGGTCAACCCGGTTCTCGAAACCCGGCCAGGTTTTATTTTTTCAAAATATTTTAATAAAAACCCGGGTTGACCCGGCGGTCGAACCGGTTGACCCGGCCAAAAAATTAAAAAAATAATATATTGAAAACCGGGTTGACCCGACGGTCTAACCGGTCGAACCGGTTGACCCAGTGCCCGGTAACTCGACCGGGTCGATTTCGAACCCGGTTTTCAAAACATTGCTTATCTGTTAAGTTTATGCCTAATTGCATATTTATCCCCTGGTTATTGATTGATACTCTGAAGGATATGATTTTCATTATAATATTTGTAGCTTTATTATCTTAGAAACGTAAATTACACACACACAAAAAAAAACCTTAAGTTTTTTTAATAGCAAGACTAGTTATAATACCCGCGCACGCGCGGGTTTTTAAAAAATTTTTGAATCATATATTTTTATTTATTAAAAAATAAATAATTTAATCTTTGTTTTGTTTGATTTATAATGTTTAATTATAGTTTTTTATTATTAAAGATAATTATTTAAAAATTTTAATCATATTATTAATTGCATCTCATCTATATTTTTTGTATTTATCTTCTACTTGTGTTATGGATAAATATAAAATGTTACCTAATAAGAAAATAATATTTTTTTAAAATACAATTATTACTAAATAAGGTATGAATTGATTTTTTTGAAATGGAAAATTCCCAATAGGGATTTTGTTTTATTATATAAAATATACCCGCAAAAGGTTACAACGATAAATAGTTTATGATCCTTTTGTTATTTTAGGTATGAGCATTGATTGTGATGGCTAACTCGTATGCATAATAATATGCTTAAATATATGTGCCAGTATTTAATTGGAGACAGCAAGGGGACCCACTTCTCACAAATTAATAATTTATTACCACATCTATTAGACATACAATTAGTCACATGATTTAGACTTCCCAATCATTTTCTTTTAAGTATTTCGTTTGTGGTCAACGAAATGTCACATTTTTATAAAATTGTAATGCGTTTGCTATTCTATATTTTAACTTTGCCTACGTTAAATAATAAATGTATAAATATATAGAGTTTTGGCTTTGCATAGGACATTTGTAAAGGCCGTAGTTAAAAAAAAATGATTATGGTTGCATTGCATCAATACTATTATGAATTATTTTGATTGGTTGACAATCTTAAAGAAAACAAAGATAATTTTAAAAGACATAAATATCCGACTAAAACTTAATTGATGGAGTATATTAATTTTCCAGACAATGGCAGTAAAAGATACTCTTATAACAACTTTTATGGGAAGGGTTGTGATAACATGCGGTTTCTCATGTTATTTCATCAAATCAGCGTCACATCAGCATTTGCACATTTACACACAAATTCACAAAATTAGACCTTCAGATCTTCAATCCACAAGTATTGTTTTCATTTAATATTTATAACCTCATTCTTATTTTCAGCTTGATCTGTTACAAATCGTTTCAAAAAATTCTTCAATTAACAATTTTTGCTATCAAACGGTAAAAAAAAATCGAATTTTGTAGCAAATGGCGTGCGTGACTTTACTATTCAAATGGTGTCAGGCCTTGGTGGTGTGGTAGCACCGAAATAGCGGCGCCATTTCATGTGACACATAAGTATGGCGTCGAGATTGAGTTATCACACCCTTTCCTCTCATAGTTGTCGTTATCATGACCTTACGAAACCTTAATGCTTTTACCAAGTTATTGTGTAGTAAGATAAGACTATATCATTTTTTAATATCAACATCAATTCTCAATACTCTTATGATTACTCTGCCTTTTTGTCGTTTAGACAACAAGACATGATTTTTTAGTAGTGAGCAAAACACTAACGTCATTTCTCAAAGGACCAAAATGTAACAACTTAATGTATATATAACCCACATAATCCCATTCACATTTCACACTCTCTCTTCTTCACAAACAAACAAAAAATGGATCTTCACTTCCAATCACTCCTCACCGGAAAATACCCCATCACCACCACCCACCACCACCACCACCACCATACCCCCGCCACCTCCGACGAATCCTCCACCACTCCACCACCACAACCACACCACCACATTCTCAAAAAACCAAAACTAGAACACCCAACAGACTACACCACTTACCTTAACCACATCAACCCATACCACCATCCTATGATCATGTTTCATCAGTTACCAGACCTCACTTCATTTGAAAACCTTAACTACCCACCTTCCATACCTTCATTCCTCTCTCACCCTCGTAAAACACCAACTCCCTCATCGCGCGAAAAACAGCAACAAAAACGTCGCACACTAAGCGAAAAAACACGCGCATTGCAGAAAATACTCCCTTGGGACAAAAAAATGGACATGGGCACATTGCTAGAGGAGACTTATAAGTATATTAAGTTTCTTCAGGCACAAGTTAAGGTTTTGGAGTTGATGCCTGTTGATTCGTCTACTACTGGTTCAAATTTTGGTAGTAATGAAGCTGATGATAATGTTGGTTCAGGTGGTTATGGTTATGGTACTTATGGGTATGGTTATTATGGTAAGTATGGTAATGTTTATGGTGGTTTAGAGAGATTGAATAGGCAGCAGCTGTTGGAAGTTATTGTGAATTCGCCTGCGGCTCAAGCGAATTTGTGTTCCAGAGGTTGTTGTGTTTATTCGACTGAACAGTTGGTTATGTTTAAGGATCTTGCTGAGAAGAATTATGCTTCAATGTACTATTGATGGTAAGTTTTTGTTTATTTAGTTATTTTAGAGGTTTTTTATTGGTTTGATTTGTGGTTAATTTTTTTACTTTTTGTTACAGGTTAAGCTAAAGGTGAGGTTAAGGGTGGTTTAGTAATTTTGGAGATTGGTAGTTTTTTTGGTTTTGGGTTAAAAAAGGATGTACTAGGAATTAACAGAGCAACAGAGTAGCAGAGTAACAGTTTTTAATGATTAGGTTATTGGGCTTTTTGTGTGATCCCAATGAAGTGACACTTTTGATGTTGATATTAGTTTAAGAATGAAATGGAAACATGTTTTGTTTTTATTACACTGATTTTTAATTAGCAACTGTGATTTAAAAACTTACTGATCTAATGACTAAATAACTAGAGTTATTTGGTATTGATGTTGTGATGTTTGTTTTAAAAGGTATGGTCTTATCCAGAAGAAAACAAAATTGTAATGTTGCATCCATTTATCATGTTTTGTGAATTGTGGGTACCAAAAAAAGCTCCTGAAACAAACATAGTTTTGGTCTTTTGGAAGACAGGGCATGTTTGGTGCATATGTTGTTACTCGTACAATATTGGACAAAAAAGTTATGGTCCTTTGCAGCATCTGTAAATGAGAAAATTGTCATTCTAGAACCTTCTGTATTATTTTGGTTGATTTTGTCATCTGAAAAGGGCTAGAAATAGTATTTGGTTGTGGACTTGTGGTTCACTCCTTTAGCATACTTGAGCTTAGAGGTTTCGTTTGTGATATAGCTTTCGGATAGTTTTAGACTTTTAGTGGGTTGTATCAGTGGTTCTGTTGTGTATGAATCACCAAATATGTCTATAGCTTATATGATCGATGTTTTATAACTACCAATTCTTTTGATCAACCACATCAAATAGTTATTTTCCGCTTATAAATGCATGTCGAAGAACTAATTTTTACCGAAAAAGCAAAGAATATACAAATAACCTCATTTTGTTTCAAAACAAACACCATCTCTTAAAAACTAAACTCTAAAAAAATACAATTATTTAAGTTTATGCATACAGCAACTGTAGTGGTAAATGAAAGTAGACCTTGTAATATATCACAGGATTTAGGAACACTCCTAAAAATTGACATCAACTAGGTGGCAAGTCTTGTTAGTAGAACTCTTTGGGCATGCAACAACTAAACGATGTTTTTGGTGATATTCTGACATTGCATATTCTCCTAATCAAACATAATTTTCTTGAAAGAACCGTCATTCATCGAATTAAAATACCTAAACTAGCATCATAATAGCAACTCATGGGGGAGGACTAGGAGCCTAAACGTAGCAAAAGGTACACGGGCCGATGGTGGTTGGTTGAGCGGATGTTATTGGATCATCAAATAAGCAATCCAACAATTTTCACAACAAAAATTCCTTTTAACAAAAACTTGTAGATTTCATAATAAGCGAGCCAATACTCAAGCTTGTATAAACCAAAAGGAGCCTTGAGGGGCCCAAACTCATATAACTATAAGAAGTCTCTACGGTTCAAACTATGGCTTGTGTCATGGGTGCGCGTGCGCCAAGCTCAAAGCCTAAGCTGTGACACAGAGCAATCCTTGAACCACACCTGAGCTTAATTTTATGTTCCAAATCTAAAGGTGAGCAAAGAGACCAATAAGAGAAGCAAACAGTGTTCAGTGGATTTAAGAGCCTAGACATAAAGGAACAGACATACAGCCGTTGCTTAAAGAACGAAGAACTCAACTTTAGAAAACAATTTAAAAAAAATACAACGTGATCATACAAGTAAAGCTAACTCCATATGGGATGCACAAAGCAGACTACTCAATTCAGTTCCCATAAAGTATTTGAGGCATCCAAATGAGTACTTGCAGCATAATTTAATGTGACACGTGATGAACAACCCATGGATAAAATCATAATCACACATATTCTATCATAATATTCCCCGCGTCATGAGCCCCAGAACATAGGTCAAGAATCCACTATCAAACATGGGGAAAGAAGCTGTTGATCATATTAATAACTTGCGTCTATAATAGGTCCATAAAACTGCATGTTATATACGACGAGAGATACTTTACATAAAAGGCAACCTAGCAAGGATTTTAGTTTTTAAAAGTAATCACAGGCCACAAGTGGTGATCAACATACACTAGAAGATATCATAAATTCACGGCTGAGCAAAGGTGAATCAATGTAATTCCCAAAAGTAATTCTAGGCACCCAAGCGGCCAAGTGAGCACTTATAGAAGAAAATAAATAATGTTACGGTGATCAACATACAGAAGAAGATATCATAAATTCACATCTTTAACCGTAAGCTACATCAATCAACAGATATGGTATACAGGTCAAAGAAGGCGTGCCTAAAGTATGGCTATCTAAACAAGCAAGTAAAGATTTAGCAATCTAATAACAAAAAATAGCTATACGAGCGAAGGAAAATATCTATTTAGTATTTACAAGAATTAAAATGGCAACTTAACATCTATCTATAACAATAATGTAGCCCCTTTACCGCCCAAATGAAAAGACCAAGAAATCACATGTCATACAGGGAAATTGAGCAAAGATGAATCAAGGTCATTTCTAAAAAGTAAATCTACACGCACATGAGCTTTCAGATGTAATTAAAATAATATAAAGGGTGATCAACAACGTACATATATTATTCATGAACATGAACCCTTAATTCTGTGTGCTCTTCAATCACTGAACGTTAACAAGATCATCAGACTACACGTTGTACAGCCACAATGCATCCCAAGTAGCAACATAATCAGCTCAATAAAGCAAGATGCATTATTGGAGATTCTGAAGTGATTTTAAGTGTCAATAATAACTGAATTTGGTTAAAGTTCCGGATGATCAACAACCAATAGATAATATCTAAAATAAAACATCTTCAAACACATAAGATGCAAGAAGACATAAGAAAACGATAAGCTAAAACATTAAAACACATGTTCTAGGCAATAATATAGCTTCAAAAAGTAACTTTAGACTCAAAAACCAAAAATAGTATCCTAGATTGAATACCCATAAAAACACCACATGTTATAAAGGGGAAAAAAAACTACTGTGCATACCATATACTAATCTAAAAGGCAACCTAGTATTCATGATTGTAGTTTTCAAATGTAATCATAGGCACACCAAGGGCCAAATTCAATTAAAGGATGAGTAGTCAATAAATGCCATTTTTTGGTATTATGAGTAAGGATCAAATGAGAAATAAAAGTAAAATGAGAAGAATGAGAAGTAACTACAGCCGCACATTTCAGATGCACTTACAAAATAAGATGCATCTCCCATAAAATTCTCCTTCTTCATTTGAAATATGTGGCTACAAACATTTCTCATTCTTCTTATTTAATTTTCTCTTCTCAGTGGATCCATTCCCTTGGTATTATATGACGTGAAAATAAGAGCTACGTTGAACATATCTGACCTCAATGCTACAATCCTGTTATGGGGTCGATAGCATTAAAATAAGTGCATTAGGGCACAGGTCAGGCAAAAGAGAAAAGCTATGCATCCTGAGTATCAAACCAATCTACACAACTGAACAAAGGTGTATCAATGCAGTTCCCAGAAAGATACCATAAACTCACATATTTGACCATAGTTCAATATGTTCTTCCTTCCCCAACATATAAACTAGATCGGTCAACAACAACATGGTACACAGGGTAAAGAAGCTATGCATATGTAGCTATCTAAGCAAGCAAGTGATGATTCATCAATCTAATTTCCAAAACTAATTATAGGAACAAATGATCAATTGTAATGATGCTGTGGTTGACTAACAACAGATATGAATCATAACTTAACATCTATCAGTTGTAGTTGAAGATCTAGCTTATACAGAAAAGATCCAGAAATCACACGCAAGACATGGAAACTGAGCAAACACAAATCAATGTCATTTCTGAACAGTAATTATAAGCACACATAATCACTCTAATGTAGTTGAATATAATGGTGCGGGTGATCAACAAAGGACCGATATTATACATTAACATACTGAACCCTAAAGTCTCTATGCTTTTCAATCACAGAACATCAATCAAGTACAGATGGGTAAAAACGGAATGCATCCTAAGTAGCAACATAATCAGCTCAATGAAGCAGCTGCATTAATGCGGTTTCCATAGTAAGTGTCAGCAATAACCGATTTTGGTTCAAAACGAAGCTCAGGGTAATCAACAATTAGTAGATGGTATCAAAATATAACATCTTTAAACCCATAAGACGCAAAAAGATATAAGTACATGATAAGCTAAATCATTAAAACACAGTTTCCAGTCAACGATATAGCTTCTAAAAGTAACTTTAGACTCAATTTAAGATAAACACACCGTCATGGGTGATCAACAAAACATAAAAAGCAACATAATCTGAACATCTTAACCGCATAAAGCTAAACCACTAAACCAAAAGCTTCACAAAAGGTAACTGAATTACCTACCGCCATCATCCCTCCACATTTTCCACTTCACTAAGCAACGCAATTCTCTTCCTCCGCAACAACGTCTCATTCTCAAAAAGCACTTTCCACTTCTCATCCATTTGTTTCGCCTTACCCTCCCCAATCAAACTCAAATTCTCCTTAACCAACTCAACCACACCCGCAGGAAACTTCAACGACGACGAAACCTCCGACGCCAACCCCGCGTTCCAATACGGATACAACGTCTCAAAATCCTTCTCCTCAACCACCACCTCCACCTCATCCTCCTCCACATCCATCATCTCTTTCACCGGCCTAACCCTCGCTTTCGGCTTCACCCTCTTCCCATCCTCACACCCCTCATCACCCCAAATCCTCTTCGACACATCAAACACCTTACTATCATGCGCCTTGGCAAAACCGGGGCCCCCTCTCTCCACATTCACCCGAAACTTCTTCTTCAACCTCCTAATTTTCTCATACAGCTGGCTCTTAGTCGCATTACCGGGCAAGGAATCCATCATAAACTTATAAAAGTCATCCAAGTCGGATAAAGGCGAACACCCTTTATCCGCAAAATACTCTAAATACCCTTCCAACAGCATAATCTCATCATCATCAGTCCAAACTCTCTTATTAACCATTTTCTTATCATCTTCCAAAAGGGTTGTCTTAATTTTCTTCCTAGGTGTGAAAGTTTGGATTTTTTTCGAAGGTTTGATTGCGAAATCGGAGGCGGAAGGCGAAACGATGTCGGAATTGTCCAAGGATGATGAGGGGGGTGTTAAGGTTAAGGTTTTTGGTTTTGTGAAAGTTGGCGTTCTTGTTTCTTCATCAGATTCTGACTCATCTTCTTCCTCCTCTTCATCATCATCATCGTCTGATGATCCATTAGGGTTTTGGAAATTAGGGTTTTGGGAATTAGGGTTTTCTTCTTCCTCTTCATCGTCTGATTCTGATGATGGTTGACTGAAATTGAGTTGTTGCTGTTGTTGGGGTTGTTGATCGTCATCTGATTCTTCTGAGGACGAGTCATCCTCATCATCAGATGATGAAGCTGAAGGAGGGTTGTCTAGAGGTGCAGATCGTTTTTTGGAAGACATTTGATTGATTTGATTGATTGATTGATTGAGATTTTGAATTAGGGTTTTATTTGGGGCTTCCGGCCTCCGGGACAAAGTAATAGATACAGAGAAAGAGCTCCTTTCTATTCGGGTTATTCCGATAATATTATGTTCGGTTCGAGCTTGATTCGATAGCTCGAGTCTTTAGGACGGAAGCTCTAGCTCGGTTCAATAGTGTTTGAATCCGGCTAGTGCACGACTTAAACAACTCGATTAATTTATACTCTCTCCGTCTGTAGACAAGAATTACAAAGTTTAATAAAAGTGTTACCACTTTAGTTTTCAACCACCAAAGAGAATATTCTCCTACTATATTTATTAGTTTTTACTAAAAAGGGAAAGTAGACAATTATTTTGAGACATCCCAAAATAGAAATATGAACAATACTTTTGAGACGGAGGAAGTACTTATATGGTTTCAAACCAACTAAAATTGAAATGTAATATGAAATTTAAATTCGGCTCAAGTTCGATTAAAAAATCTCAATGTATTCATAGTGTTTTTACAGATTAACCTTAAAATACACATAATATCTAAGAAACATGTATATCACTTAAAATCTCGAAAAACTCGACAATAACTCGAGTTGAGCCTATCAAACCTTAAGCTCGGTTAACAATTTCAAGCTTACTTTTTGGGCTCGAGCTCGAGCTCATGCTTGATAAAGCTCGGCTCGAACGAGCTCGAGTTACTCAACCAAAGCTCGACTCGTTTAGATCTCTATTCGGGACTGCGTGTCTTTGACCCATATGTATTCATGTACGAGCGATATTTGTGTCTGTTTCTAGTCTCTTTCTTTACTTTGGCCATCTCAAATGTGTTTGTTATCTGAGTGTGTTTAAGAAATTTGACTATTTTTTTGAGGTATTCAAGAGATTTGACTTCAACACATCATAATTGTGTCAAAATGTTAGGTCGAGTTGATGGGTTAGGGTATTTTTACTTACTTGAATATGACTTGTTTACTTAATCATGTTGAAAATCTAAACTTAACCTAAGCTAGTTTATACTCTATGTAATATGGACATTGCTTGTTTGAATTTAAACATAGAGGGCTGACGATTTTAAAAATAGGTTTGTCGGGTAAAAGGGTTATATACAATTGAGTTGAACTTATATTAAGTTTTTAATACCCGTCTTAAACGGGTTATAACAATAAGTAGATTGGGCATGTAAACCTAAAGATAAAATGTTTACTACATGAGTTAAACATGTTGAACTCTTTATTCAATGTATTAAACGATCGAAGCCTTTATTATCACTACCCATTCAAACCCGAGACAAACACTATTATGTTGTGTCCACATTACTCATAACTCTAATCTACTAATAACATAAAACTTATATCTCAATTTCTAAAATTTATTCAGAGACTTATCATAACCAATTTAACCACGAAAATTAGACACGACTTTACTTATGCAAATAATATTGATATCTTTTCTTGATATCATTTATTAATGGTGTGTTTTTGACTTTTTCCCCTTAGCTAAAGGATAAGAAACAAATGAGTCCACACAAGCATTTAATAATGTTTCTTTTTTATGTATAGCCCACAAAATTCCACTAATCTCTTTGTATCCACAAGCCATAAAATATGTCACTCTCTCCATATAGAGGCATTAACAGACATGGGCTCATGTAAGACCCACATGATCCTTTAGCTCAGTGGCGAAGCTAGAAAATTTTGAGTGGGGGTCGGGATCTAAATTTTTTTTCCTAACGCTATTTTTCGGGTAATATGTTAGGGTCGGTGATTTGATTCGGGTCGGGTCAAAAATAAAATACTAATATTCTAAAAAAAAAGTTTCAATCACTAAAAAACTAAACATTTGTCCAAGACAACTAAACATTAAAAAGGAGAAAAACGGTTTGTACCTGGTTCGATTCATTGAAGAAATTAGAGTTCAGTCTTTCGACCTTTAACCTAGAAAACAATAAGTCTTGTGTGTTGTTGGAGAATACTCTAACCAATTAGGGAACATACCAAACCAAGCAAATTTAAATCGACGAAGATTATTCTTTGGACCTCTAGGCTTATACTCTTCAAGCTTAGGTTGATACACTCCTAATTTTTACAATTCTACTAAATCCCTAATTTCTACTAAATCCTTAAATAAAAGACAAGTAGATAATAGATTTAAAGACAACAAACCTGACCAGAAAGGCCGCTGAGGTGGTGGTCGGCCGTCGGCGGTGGTCAGTGGTGGCCGGCGAGACTGCAGGAGTGAGGAGCCAGGAGGCAGGAAGGAGGGACTGTGAGAGGAGATGAGGGTTGATTGGGGGAGGGTTTGTAAGTTTGTTCCATTTTTTATTATTATTTTTTTAATGGGCTAAGTAAATAAGTAATGGATTTTAGTTTGGGATTTGGTTTATTAATGGATTTTAGTTTGGGTAGATGGGCTTATCTAAAATGTAATGGATCAAAATTTTATTGCTTAATGTATACAAAAAATTTCACAATTAAAATGGGGGTCGAAACCGAATATACCAAAATTTTTCTACACGAAAACTATATACCCCTTACATCGCAAAAAAAAATTTCGGGGGGTCAGGCGCCCCTCCCCGCCCCTACATAGCTGCGCCTCTGCTTTAGCTAAGCAAAAAAAGAAACACCCCATAAGCAAGTTACTACTATTTTCATATTTATAGCTTTTACCTTCAAGTTTACACATTTTTTTTTTTTTTTTTTTTTTTTTTTTTTTTTTTTTTTTTTTTTTGTGTTTAAATTTGCATAGCTTTTCATAGCTTTTTTTTCTTTTGCATTTAAACTTTTTTCCCTAAAATGGTGAATATTATTAACTTATGAATCAGCAAATTACACTTGAATTCAATACAGTCTCATATGAACATGCTCATATGACTGATACATTCTAAGATACAACATTCAATACTATATATAGGGAAAACACAAGCTGATTCTAACTCACCATTCATCTAGGCTTAGCAACTGCATGCTAACACCTAGGCAACCATGGAGAAATATAACTTCTTGGCTACATTTCCACTGCATAAACACCCTACATAGCCTCATTTGCAGCCCTTGCACATGAACCTAGAGGCTCTTATACAGGGCATCACCAAGAAGATGATCAAAACTCCTGGTTCCATTGGGACTCTAATGCATAGAGTTACCTCAGATGCATAGAGTTGCCCAAGGATACATCCCACCTTGACTACATTACCCCCTCTTATATTCTCCATAACCTACATCACCATGAAAAACAAAGAGTGGGCATCATCAGGTTGGCACTCCACCAAATTTTCTGGCAACCTACTTTATGTAGTCATCTACTGAGATAAGATGAACAGAGCAAAATTCCAGTATTAGTTGCCACTCCAAGCATCCCTAATATGAAATTTTGGTTATTCATTCATCCTTTCTATGACTGCAAGTTACAAGGCCCTCAAAATACACCAGGACAAGCAGAATCTTTGCTTTACAATCATAATTGCTTCTTAATCCAATCACCCTTTTAAAAGAACTATTTCATTGAACAACATTCAGTTCTTGGTATAATTCAAAACCACATTCCACTTTTGAGCTATCTTTATTACTTGACTTGTTCTCCTGACTTTTAAGCTCATCAATTGCACTTTAATGTTTTCTTCAATAATCTTCAATAGTGCAGAGTTAACAATCTTTTCACCAGTGAATAATCTTGCATTCCTTTCCTTCCATATGTGGTAGACACTAGTAGCCAATCCAATCCTTTTGAGCACACTCCCAATAGTATTGTTACAAGGCTCATTTATGTATTGTTCTAATAGTGTCTCCCATGAATCTGACATCCACCCATTCTCCATTTTACCCTTCAAACTTTCCCAAATAACTTTTGAATATTCACATTCAAAAAACAGATGATTGTGTGAATCATTCTCTATATTACATAGTGGGCATTTCATAGTGGGATCTTTGTTCCATTTCATGATTCTATCTTGTGTCTGCAACCTCCTTTGAACAACCATCCAAAGAATGAATGCCATTCTTGGATTACACTGACTATACCATACTACCTTATTCCATCTAACTTCCCCATTATGTTGACTAATATGTTCCCATGCTACTTTAGATGAAAAATCACTTAGGCTGCCATCATTATTCTTCCATTTTGTAGTATCCTCATCTGTATTTAACTGTGGAACAAGAAAGTTTGCAAGTATAGGATACTTATTACTCCATTCAACTGGCCATCTCCATCTACTATTGTCAATAAGCTCATTAACTAACATGTTAGTGGACAATCTTGCATTGTGTATACTTTTTGTTGTGACAATATCGGCAATAACACCCAAGTTGCTCCACTTATCATACCACACATTAGTCTTTTGCCCATTCCCAATAATTTTGCAAGCATTATTCCTTACTTTAGATCTCAAATCAAGCAAATTCTTCCACATCCAGCTGTCATTGTACTCATGATTAACTTGCCATATACTCTGCCCTTTTAGTTTCACTATGTGTACCCATTTCACCCATAATGTTTCTTTACCAGCTGCAATGTTCCACAGATTTTTAATCATCAACGCCTCATTCCATTCACTCAGCATTCTTAAACCAAGTCCACCTTGACTTTTTGGTCTACAAACATCTTTCCATGCTATTTTGGCTTTCCCCCTCTTCAATTCTCCTTTACACCATAGGAAACCTTTAAGGACCTTTTCAATGTCATTCACACTGGTTTTAGGAATTAAGAACACAACTGCCCAATATACACTAATTGTAGACAGAACAGATGCGATTAATTGTAATCTGCAAGCATATGAAAGATACTTATTCCTTCAATCTTCAATTCTATTCTTCACCTTGTCCACAAGCTGTTTACATTCTTTAGAACCCAACTTTTTAGTAATCAATGGCACTCCCAAATATTTCATTGGAAGTTTCCCTCTTTTAAATGGTAATAATTGTAGAATATTCCTGATCACTTCCTCCTTCACATTCCCAAAGAAAATAGTACTTTTACACAGATTTGGAAGCAAACCAGACATATTGCTAAATTCCTATAGTGACTCCTTTATAACTTTCACAGATTCAACATCACCATTACATACCACCAGTAAATCATCAGCAAAACATAAGTGTGTGAGCTTGAGTTCTTTACATCCAGAATGATACTTAAAGTTCCTATTAACTTGAGTGTTTTTTGTCATAATCAAAGTGAAAACCTCCATTACTAGTGTAAAAAGGTAGGGTGATATAGGATCACCCTGCCTTAAGCCTCTTCCACTTTTGAAACACCCTCTCCTTTCACCATTAATACAAACTGTGAACTTGGCTGTAGTGACACATACCATAATCCACTGAACCATCTTTTCATGGAAACCAAATTGAATTAGAATCTTTTCAAGAAACTTCCAGTCAACTGTATCATAGGCTTTGGCCAAATCTATCTTCATGCAGCATCTTTTAGGCCCACTTTTCCTATCATATCCTTTGAGAATTTCCTGAGTTATAAGAATGTTATCCTGGGTTGCCCTTCCTTTTATAAATGCACTTTGATTTAGATTCACCAATTTTTGTAGGCCTGACTTTATTCTTTCTGGAGTTAATGTCATTTTTCGTCGGGTTTGGTCCCCATGGTTTACAACCCATACGGGTTTGGTCCCTTGACCAAGGTTTCCGTCAGTTGACCAAGTATTATTGCGATGTGGCTTATAAGTGGGGGGCAATTTAGTCATTATACTTGTCTCTATATCTCTTTTCACTTTTAAAACACAAACGCATAACCATCACAAACACAAACACAATCCTAAAAACACAAACACAAACTCAGAAACAATGGTATGCTGCAAACGTTGTGGATCAATAGCCATTATCAAAACATCTTGGACACGTAGTAACCCTGGAAGAAGGTTTTATTGCTGCAGTAAAAGGGTTAGTATTCAATTTTTGATTTTTAAAAAACCCCCAAATCGACCTAAGTTGACCTAATTTTGTGATTTGCAATGTAGGTAGCAAGTTGTGGGATTGTAGATTGGTATGACCCTCCTATGTGTGATAGGGCTGTTCAAATCATTCCTGGGCTACTAAATTCAATGAATCGGCTTGAGGGAGATTTACTTGAAAAAGCTAATGAAGCCAAAAGAAATAAGAAAGGGTTGATCATCTGTTGGTGCTTGTTTTTCTTTTATGTATTGTTAAAGTGATATGCTTCTTCCGCTAGTGAATCATCTAGGGTAGATTGGTAGCATGTGTATGTATGTTATGTCAAGACAGTTGGTGCTTGTGTGGTCAAGTTGTATCTTGGGTCTTAATGAATGAAAAATTATCAATTTCAACTTGACAAACAAATTAGTCTTTAACTTTTATTTCATTAATGCATACATAGATGCATATTTCATTTAGCTTGTTGTAGCATACATAGATGCATTAGACAAGGATTGTTAAAGACATTACACAGGTGCACATAGATGACCTAGCCCATTTTCCCTTTCCCTGAGGTGCCAGTTTGTGATGGATTGTAAATCCTCCTCCACTTCTGTGCCTCAATGACTTCCCAAGTGTGCCTATTTGGCAAGCCTATCACTTGACCCCTGCCTTCATATGGAACATCACCAACAGGGTTATTGTTAACATGATAGCTAGCAAAAGCACCCATAGCCTTTTGGGAGACACCTTCATTGCTTGTAATCACCATCTTGGACTCAGCTTGCTTAGAAGTACCCTTTTTAGACTCACATTGGTCCTCTTCAGATGTTGAGTGATAGCTAGACACCAAGCTATCATTAAAAGAGCTGAAATCAGAGCTTGATTCAACCTTTTTTCCCTTGGCTTTTGTGTTACTTGAGCTTGGACCATTAGCTATTGGTGGAAAGTAATTTGTCCAACCACTTGATTCAGATGAATCAGATGATATGTCAATCACTTGAGGCTTGGAACTCATTCTTGATACTAGTATGTTGATGAACTTTGTTGTTTTTTACAGATTGTTAAGGTGTATATGTGTGTTGTGTATATATGTGTATTTATAGTAACAAAGAATGACTATAGTCAATGCAAAAGTAAATGCAATTAACCATACTAAACCTTTGGTTGGTAATTGCAGTTATGATTCTGCATTCTTGAAAGTATAAGCAATGTGACTTTGACTTTGAAAGTCGAATTGTACATGCATTCTTGGTATAACCAACACACAGCATAAGCAACTTGGTTGGCTTTTGCACTTGTGCATTTGTTTTTTTGGAATTAGAGACAGAGTAGCTTTGACTTTTACAGTTGTGCATTTGTTTTTTTCACTTTTACAAGATATGCATTTGTGCATTTGCAGCTGTGACAGACTTGGCTTCTACAAGCAACACATCTTTGCAGGTGTGCATTTGCTGTTTTGGAATTAGAGAGAATAGCAAATTTGACTTTTACAGTCAAACCATAAACATTCATAGACACATTATGTCATGAAAAAGTAACTTGTCCAACATCACATGACAGAAACACATAAAGAGCCATAACAGATTAGGCCAAATGTAACAAAACACAAACATGACATAAGTTATAATCATCCATAATCTAATACAGAAACATAACATTAAGGAGAATTGAATCTGTTAGCACTTGTCTTTGTCCTCTTTGATGGTGAATCTTGTAGGAGCAATGGAAGTGGTCTCACTCTAGTAGGGGCACTTGAACCTTGTGTACCAACAACAACAGAAGTTTGTGAAGCATGTGGAGCCTGAGACATGACCATACTCTGTTTCGAACCTACACTTGCTTTCTTAGAACTACCCCCTGTCTTCTTTGAACCACCACTTGCCTTCCTTGATCCACCACTTGCCTTCTTTGACCCACCAGGAGCAGTCTGTGAACCACTATCTCTTTGACCCTTGCAACTTCTTCTATTGTGTCCAACTTGATTACATTTTTTGCAAGTCACACTTTTTCCTGATCTACTTAACCTGCTACCTTGTACCATTATATCTGCAAGTTCAGCAGCACTCTTTCTTCTTTTTTTCCTAGGCCTGCCAACTTGGGGTTTATGATCTGGGGGGATAATAGTGTTTGGAACATTGGACTTTTCCCAAAAATCAGGTGATATAGTGGGATTAATCTTAGACCTATACATTTCTTCCCATGTTGAAAGCCAATGACATGGATGACAATAAGACTCTGGTATGGCAGTTTCAATCCCATTGGTTTGCTGCTAGCAAACTTTTGACCAATGAAAAAATTTTCTTTCCAAATGCTTTTCTCCTCACTAACCTTATGCATCCTAGCCACTTTCCTTAGTGCTTTTCTCCTCTCACCTTCAACATCTGAGTCAGTCCCACTATATAACTCATCATTATCAACCTCATCCTCCTGAACCACCTCATTATCCTCTTCTACATTCTCTGCACATCCTATCCATTCTGAATTTTTGTCTATGTTCTTCTTAAAGTCAGCCATATCAACTTCTACAATGTTCATCATCTGCTCTTCATCAACTACAAAATCACTATCATCACTATCATCACTGTTTGACTCATTATCACTACCTGAACCATTGTCAGTATACCCATGTTCACTACCTGAACCATTGTCCCTCTCACCACTATATGAACCATGTTCAGAACACACTTCTACATTTGGGCTTTCATTCCTACTAGACTGGCCTACATTCTTATTCAACCTTCCAACCTTTTTTAAGCAATCCCTCAACCACTCATCCTCACTTACATCATCAACTACCACATTATCATCATTCTCTAATACATCTTGTCTATCATCAGCCACATTTTCTACCAAAGCAAGTTCTAAATTCTTAGAAACACAGTGGTCAACATATAAATCAATAACCTTATACTTAGATACATGGGTCATCAATTCCAACACATCTTTGTCAGTCTCTAATTTCCTTAAACCATTATCTAAATCTGTGTTAGGTAACTTGTAAAAAAAGTCCATACCTGAACTTCCATTTTCATACCCTAACTCTTTCATCATTGTGGCAACCTCAACAATAGAGAACCTCTCTGAATCAATTGTATCTATCCAATTAACCTTCCCACCTTTGTAACGTACCTTAGGAGGGCTTGTGAATGCACCTCCATGGTTAATCTTTAAACAAAAGACTGTTGGAAACTTACCTGAACACAAAAAATCACTATTTACATTACAACCTACTATTTGAATTAAAAACAGAGTAATAAACTTTCGTAGTGTTTACTTACTATAATCATGATATGGATTTGAAGTTGATCCCTTTTTACGCACCATCCACTCACACAACATTGTGTTACTACACTAGGGTTTCATCCAATTTATGCTTAGATCGACAATGTGTGTGTGTGTTTCTGATTTGGAACCATAAGGATGAATTATGATGTGTTAGGGTCTGATAAACACCCCCAAATGCGCGCCATTGATGAATTACCAAAAATACCCCCGTTTTATAAACGTTTTAATAAGATTTAACGGTCAACTGACGAAAACCTTGGTCAAGGGACCAAACCCATATGGGTTGTAAACCATGGGGACCAAACCCGACGAATTTTAACGGCAGTGACTAAACGTGATTGACCCGGCAAACCACAGAGACGAAAAATGACATTAACTCTTCTTTCTGTTAAGATTTTACTAATACACTTGTAAACCACATTGCAACATGCAATTGGCCTAAAATCAGATACATTAACAGGGTTATTGATTTTAGGAACCATTTACAATAATGTTGCATTCACCTCACCCAATAGTTTACCAGTACTAAAAAATTCTTTGATAGCTAAGTAGACATCAATACCCACCACTGACCAAGCTTTCTTGTAAAAAGTTGAAGTATAACCATCTGGACCAGGAGCCTTGTTACCATCAATATCAAACATAGCCATTTGAATTTCTTTATCAGTTACATTTCTAATCATATACTCTGCTTCATAAATACTCAGGTTTGTGCCAAATACTCCAGTAAAATTCCAATCAGCTTCATTATTATCTCTTTCACCAAGAAAATTTTGAAAGTGCCTAACAAATTGATCTTCCATTTGCTCCCCTTCATAACTTTTACCACTTTCATCACAAATACTCATAATTCTACTACTTTGTCTTCTACTCTTTAGTAACTTGTGAAAGAAAGCATTTTTCCTGTCACCTTTACTTATCCACTCCACTTTGGTTTTCTGAAACAATAATTCCTCTTCATCATTGACAACACTATTGTATTCTTTAAGAACCTCAACTTCAACTGCTTTCAAGATTTTAGAATGAGGATTTGCATCAAGAGCATTCTGAGCATCCTTCAGTTTGTCTCTGCACACCTTTACCCTTTCAAACAAGTTTCCATTTTTCCAATTAAGTTTATTCATCTTACTCTTTAGTTGTTTCATTTTCTTAACCAAACAATACATCTTGCACCCCTTTACCTCATACTTCCATTCATTAGTGACGGTAGGAAGAAACTCCTCTTTATTGACTATATAATTTGCAAATCTAAATGGCTTTATCTTCCTAACAAAGCTCTGTGGGAATTTCACCTTTATAGGACTATGATCAGATACAAGATAAGGTAGAAATTCAGCCATGGCACCAGGAAATTTATCAATGAAATCCTCATTTACCATAGCTCTATCAAGCTTCTTAAGAACACTATTTTGTGGGTTAAGTGGAGATTTAATCCATGTGAAAAAAATACTAGAGCAGCATAAGTCCTCCAATTCAATTTCATTGACACAATCAATTAAATCTTGCATATCTGAGGTAACTGTTGACCCACCAGCAGAATGTTCCTCAATTTTTATTGTAGTATTGAAATCTCCCATAACCAACCATGGCCACCCAACAGTAATGTTTTTATCTCTCCTTAATTCCATCCAAGCATCTTTCCTCTCTTTCCCTGTATTTGCAGCATAAACAAAACTGCAAAATACTTTGACTTTATTTGGAATAGTTTCAATTACACAGAACATTGTTTGCTTGGAGCTATGCAACACCATCACATTCACCACTGAATTATTCCAAGCTACTAATATTCTACAACCCTTCAAGCTATGACTAACATTAGATGCCCAACTCCAAGTACCAAAAGCTCTTTCACATACTTTCGGAAGCTTATGTGGTTTAACATGAGTCTCCAAAATGGCACATGCATGAATTCTATCTTCCAGAATCATTCTTTTAACTTCTTTTTGTTTTTTCAATTTATTCATACTTCTAATATTCCAAGTAACAATATTAAAATCCATAGAACCAAAAAAATTTAATCCTAACTACATCAATTCTGATACAACTTTCAATTCAAAATAGTCTTACTCAATCCCATGACATTGTCACGACCATGGTTTGAGCTAAAATATTCCTATTCTCCAATACATCCGTCTGATTCTTCTGTACATCTTCCTTCTCTTTCATTCTATACACTTCCCATTGGTCTTTAAAGTACTTAATCATATCTTGTGTCCAAGTGCTAGACTTAATACAGTTTAGCTGCAATTTTTTGTTCAAAAAACCATCCACCACCATTCTCCCTTTTAGAATTCTTAACTCTTGATCCTCATTCTCCACAACACCACTAAGAACCTCATATTGATTACTGCATATCACTATCTCTGTATTGCTTTTGCTAGTAGCTTTGCTTCCTGAACCTTGTGTTGTATCTTTCCCTTTACCATTATACTCAACATTAATGCCGCTTTCCATTGTCTTTGTTCCATTCCTCACTGTATTAGTATTCAAATTCTTTTCCCTGTATTCTTGTCTGTTATTGTTCCACCTGTTCTGTCCATACTTCCTCTGCTTTTGCCAATCACCATTATTGTCTTGCTTCTTTACATTGACCTGAGCAACTCTTGCCTCATTTACTTTCCTGATTCTTTCTTCTTCATCAGACTTAGCTTTCAATTCATCCACAGTTTGATGAGGCGAAAAATGAACCACTTTTAGGGGGTCATTTAATCCCGGAATTGAATTTATTTGATCAAATATTGCCCTAAATAATTCCTTTTGTGATTTTAGGTACTTTGGGAGAGAAATCTGGAAAAGGAAGCAATTCGGACGTTTTTAGAGCATAAAAGTGAAGAAAACGCCAAAGTCTTAATTTTCCTTGCTGGGAACAGTAGGTGACGGCGTCAAGAGTGATTTCCATGACGACCCAGTACAAAATTGAAGGCGTCACGAAGTAGAGCGTCAAGACTAAAATACGTGACGGCCTGGAAAATGCTATAACGTGACGGCATCAAAAGTAGATCAAGGCAGTCCGAGAAGTATTTTGGCGGCGAGATGACAGCGTCACCAATTTGTTCTGGACGCCGTCAGCCTCAATTTCCTATATATAGTTTTGAATTAGGGTTTTATTTGGGGCTTCCGGCCTCCGGGACAAAGTAATAGAGACATAAAGAGCTCCTTTCTATTCGGGTTATTCCGATAATATTATGTTCGGTTCGAGCTTGATTCGATAGCTCGAGTCTTTAGGACGGAAGCTCGAGCTCGGTTCAATAGTGTTTGAATCCGGCTAGTGCACGACTTAAACAACTCGATTAATTTATACTCCCTCCGTCTGTAGACAAGAATTACAAAGTTTAATAAAGTGTGACCACTTTAGTTTTCGACCACCAAAAAGAATATTCTCCTACTATATTCTTTAGTTTTTATTTAAAAGGGAAAGTAGACAATTATTTTGAGACATCCCAAAATAGAAATATGAACAATATTTTTGAGACGGCGGAAGTACTTATATGGTTTCAAACCAACTAAAATTGAAATGTAATATGAAATTTAAATTCGGCTCAAGCTCGATTAAAAAATCTCAATGTATTCATAGTGTTTTTACAGATTAACCTTAAAATACACATAATATCTAAGAAACATGTATATCACTTAACATCTCGAAAAACTCGACAATAACTCGAGTTGATCCTATCAAACCTTAAGCTCGGTTAACAATTTCAAGCTTACTTTTTGGGCTCGAGCTCGAGCTCATGCTCCATAAAGCTTGGCTCGAACGAGCTCGAGTTACTCAACCAAAGCTCGACTCGTTTAGATCTCTATTCGGGACTGCGTGTCTTTGACCCATATGTATTCATGTACGAGCGATATTTGTGTCTGTTTCTAGTCTCTTTCTTTACTTTGGCCATCTCAAATGTGTTCGTTATCTGAGTGTGTTTAAGAAATTTGACTATTTTTTTGAGGTATTCAAGAGATTTGACTTCAACACATCATAATTGTGTCAAAATGTTAGGTCGAGTTGATGGGTTAGGGTATTTTTACTTACTTGAATATGACTTATTTACTTAATCATGTTGAAAATCTAAACTTAACCTGAGCTAGTTTATACTCTATGTAATATGGACATTGCTTGTTTGAATTTAAACATAGAGGGCTGACGATTTTAAAAATAGGTTTGTCGGGTAAAAGGGTTATATAGAACTGAGTTGAACTTATATTAAGTTTTTAATACCAGTCTTAAACGGGTTGTAACAATAAGTAGATTGGGCATGTAAACCTAAAGATAAAATGTTTACTACATGAATTAAACAGGTTGAACTCTTTATTCAATGTATTAAACGATCGAAGCCTTTATTATCACTACCCATTCAAACCCGAGACAAACACTATTATGTTGTGTCCACATTACTCATAACTCTAATCTACTAATAACATAAAACTTATATCTCAATTTCTAAAATTTATTCAGAGACTTATCATAACCAATTTAACCACGAAAATTAGACACGACTTTACTTATGCAAATAATATTGATATCTTTTCTTGATATCATTTATTAATGGTGTGTTTTTGACTTTTTCCCCTTAGCTAAAGGATAAGGAACAAATGAGTCCACACAAGCATTTAATAATGTTTCTTTTTTATGTAGAGCCCACAAAATTCCACTAATCACTATGTATCCACAAGCCATAAAATATGTCACTCTCTCCATATAGAGGCATTAACAGACATGGGCTCATGTAAGACCCACATGATCCTTAGCTCAGTGGCGAAGCTAGAAAATTTTAAGTGGGGGTCGGGATCTAAATTTTTTTTCCTAACGCTATTTTTCGGGTAATATGTTAGGGTCGGTGATTCGATTCGGGTCGGGTCAAAAATTAAATACTACTATTCTAAAAAAAAGTTTCAATCACTAAAAAAACTAAACATTAAAAAGGAGACAAACGGTTTGTACCTGGTTCGATTCATTGAAGAAATTAGAGTTCAGTCTTTCGACCTTTAACATAGAAAACAATAAGCCTTGTGTGTTGTTGAAGAATACTCTAACCAATTAGGGAACATACCAAACCAAACAAATTTAAATCGACGAAGATTATTCTTTGGACCTCTAGGCTTATACTCTTCAAGCTTAGGTTGATACACTCCTAATTTTTACAATTCTACTAAATCCCTAATTTCTACTAAATCCTTAAATAAAAGACAAGTAGATAATAGATTTAAAGACAACAAACCTGACCAGAAGGGCCGCTGAGGTGGTGGTCGGCCGTCGGCGGTGGTCAGTGGTGGCCGGCGAGACTGCAAGAGTGAGGAGCCAGGAGGCAGGAAGGAGGGACTGTGAGAGGAGATGAGGGTTGATTGGGGGAGGGTTTGTAAGTTTGTTCCATTTTTTTTTTCTTTTTTTTAATGGGCTAAGTAACTAAGTAATGGATTTTAGTTTGGGATTTGGTTTATTAATGGATTTTAGTTTGGGTAGATGGGCTTATCTAAAATGTAATGGATCAAAATTTTATTGCTTAATGTATACAAAAAATTTCACAATTAAAATGGAGGTCGAAACCGAATATACCGAAATTTTTCTACACGAAAACTATATACCCCCTACATCGCAAAAAAAATTTCGGGGGGTCAGGCGCCCCTCCCCGCCCCTACATAGCTGCGCCTCTGCTTTAGCTAAGCAAAAAAAGAAACACCCCCTAAGCAAGTTACTAATATTTTCATATTTATAGCTTTTACCTTCAAGTTTACACAATTTTTTTTTGTGTTTAAATTTGCATAGCTTTTCATAGCTTTTTTTCTTTTGCATTTAAACTTTTTTCCCTGAAATGGTGAATATTATTAACTTATGAATCAGCAAATTACACTTGAATTCAATACAGTCTCATATGAACATGCTCATATGATTGATACATTCTAAGATACAACATTCAATACTACATACAGGGAAAACACAAGCTGATTCTAACTCACCATTCATCTAGGCTTAGCAACTGCATGCTAACACCTAGGCAACCATGGAGAAATATCACTTCTTGGCTACATTTCCACTGCATAAACACCCTACCTAGCCTCATTTGCAGCCCTTGCACATGAACCTAGAGGCTCTTATACAGGGCATCACCAAGAAGATGATCAAAACTCCTGTTCCATTGGGACTCTAATGCATAGAGTTACCTCAGATGCATAGAGTTGCCCAAGGATACATCCCACCTTGACTACATTTCCCCCTCTTATATTCTCCATAACCTACATCACCATGAAAAACAAAGAGTGGGCATCATCAGGTTGGCACTCCACCAAATTTTCTGGCAACCTACTTTATGTAGTCATCTACTGAGATAAGATGAACAGAGCAAAATTCCAGTATTAGTTGCCACTCCAAGCACCCCTAATATGAAATTTTGGTTATTCATTCATCCTTTCTATGACTGCAAGTTACAAGGCCCTCAGAATACACCAGGACAAGCAGAATCTTTGCTTTACAATCATAATTGCTTCTAAATCCAATCACCCTTTTAAAAGAACTGTTTCATTAAACAACATTCAGTTCTTGGTATAATTCAAAACCACATTCCACTTTTGAGCTATCTTTATTACTTGACTTGTTCTCCTGACTTTTAAGCTCATCAATTGCACTTTAATGTTTTCTTCTATAATCTTCAATAGTGCAGAGTTAACAATCTTTTCACCAGTGAATAATCTTGCATTCCTTTCCTTCCATATGTGGTAGACACTAGTAGCCAATCCAATCCTTTTGAGCACACTCCCAATAGTATTGTTACAAGGCTCATTTATGTATTGTTCTAATAGTGTCTCCCATGAATTTGACATCCACCCATTCTCCATTTTACCCTTCAAACTTTCCCAAATAACTTTTGAATATTCACATTCAAAAAACAGATGATTGTGTGAATCATTCTCTATATTACATAGTGGGCATTTCATAGTGGGGTCTTTGTTCCATTTCATGATTCTATCCTGTGTCTGCAACCTCCTTTGAACAACCATCCAAAGAATGAATGCCATTCTTGGATTACACTGACTATACCATACTACCTTATTCCATCTAACTTCCCCATTATGTTGACTAATATGTTCCTATGCTACTTTAGATGAAAAATCACTTAGGCTGCCATCATTATTCTTCCATTTTGTAGTATCCTCATCTGTATTTAACTGTGGAACAAGAAAGTTTGCAAGTATAGGATACTTATTATTCCATTCAACTGGCCATCTCCATCTACTATTGTCAATAAGCTCATTAACTAACATGTTAGTGGACAATCTTGCATTGTGTATACTTTTTGTTGTGACAATATCGGCAATAACACCCAAGTTGCTCCACTTATCATACCACACATTAGTCTTTTGCCCATTCTCAATAATTTTGCAAACATTATTCCATACTTTAGATCTCAATTCAAGCAAATTCTTCTACATCCAGCTGTCATTGTACTCATGATTAACTTGCCATATACTCTGCCCTTTTAGTTTCACTACGTGTACCCATTTCACCCATAATGTTTCTTTACCAGCTGCAATGTTCCACAGATTTTTAATCATCAACGCCTGTAATACCTGAAATTTTTAAATGCGTTAAATGACCAAAATACCCTTACGTCTAAAATTTAATAAATGCTTATAAAATTCTAAATAAACTTTAATAAACTCGTAATTCACAATGCATAATTTACGTAATTATATTAAGCACAATTTTTTTTGGTTCTTAAAATATAAAATGACATGTTAAAATGTTAAAGGTCCAAATTATGTTAAAGACTTGAATATAATGTGTAAAGATACAAGTATAAGTGAAGTTGGATAATCATAATTGGACTTGGACTCTTTTGGCCCAAGCAAATACCAAACCGACCCTATCTCGACCTCTATATACGGTTTTCTAAATCCCCAAGAAACAATGGTACGCTTTATAAAAAAAAACAGAAAACTCTAAAGGCTCGACACTTTTCCTGCTTGTTTCCATTCGAGCTGTGCAAGTTCCAAGGTATTTTGCAATCACTACTTTTTGTTCTAATCGATCTCTTTTAAATTAGTATCACCTATTCCTTTGTTTTTTTGTTCCTTGGTTTACTTAATGTGTAAAGGGAGATTAAAAGCTAAACATGAACTGATCTAGCATAAGTATATGTATATAAGTGTATGTATAATATCAAATATTATATATGAAATCACCAAACTTAAACTTAGTCGACTAGTATCTGTTACTCATGTGTATCTATTTTTCAACCTTTAGAGTTAATTAATAAGATAATAATATAACATGTATGATTTGCGTTTGTTTTGTGTATGACGAGTTCAAAAGTAAAACAAAGGAAAAAGGGTTTTGGTTTTCGTTTTTGGTGTCGCGTTTAAGGGTCCGATAAAAGGGTCAAGTCGAGTCGGTTTGAAAACATAGTAAATTTATATACGTGTGGCATGGAAGAGTTAGCAAGCTGGGTTCATGTGTAGAACACAAATTTAGCATATAAAAGAATGAGACAAATTTGAACGAAATATGTTATTATTTTCTTTTTATTAAATTATGCATGTGTAAAGTCTCATGGCTGCTAGCTCAAATACGGAGTATAATAACTTCTTAATTAATTTGAATAATTAAAAAGGGGAGAGTATTTTAATGTTTAATATTTAATATTTAGGATTATTAGCTATAAGTCTATATCATGAATTCCGTTACAAGAGTTTAAGTTTAATACAAGTACGTAACTACTTAACCTCTAATATTAAAATAAGGCTATGAGGTTGATAGGGAGTTACAAACACATAAATGATATCATAAATACGTAAATATGACTTAAGTATCACGAGGTCGGGTTATTAAATATTGGGTTGTCGCGGCATAAATATTAATATCATGGGTACAATTATGAATTATATAATTATAACGACGAGGTCTAAAATTATTATCTTAAAATAAATTTATAAAATGAACGTTAAAATAATCGTAGCTGACCTTTTGATATTTAATTTTGATAAATGTCATAATTAAACCCTAAAATAATATTAGTAAACTATATTAAATACTTAACCTAATAATTATGTAAAATCTGACTAATAGTGGAAAGTTACTAAAAGTGGAAAGCCGATTAAAGAAGAGTAACCTGATTTAAGCTAAGTTATTAATAATAAATGATCCCTAATCCAGGTAGATATATTGAAGAAGAAGTGAACTCTTCCTTTCGTGATTCTTTCTTTTGATCTCATTGCTTTGCTAAGGTACGGATATTCTGACCTTACTCTTAAGGTTTCCTTTGTGATATGAACCTCTAATATGAACCTTTGATATGAACTTTCTGATTTGAACTTTTGTTATGATAAACCTTTCTGTTTGAACCTTCTGATATGACAACTATGATTTGAACATTTATTATGAACCTTATGTTACCTGAGCTTACTAGGCATGGGGGTTCCATGTCCGTGTCATAGATGCACCTATGGCATGACTCTAGGGCAGTAGAGTGATGTTCTGCCACGTCCCTTCCGTTATATATGAATGTGCACAAATTTTCAGGGGCGTATGGATGCATCCTAGATCTGTTTTCTGTTATGATGTGATATGATTATGTTTAGTGACTGGTTGTATGTGCAATGTACTCCTTTCACTTCCGGTACAATGGAGCTAGCTACTTCTTGTACAATTTATGTGATTATGATATGATAATGATATGTTTTTGAGCTCATGGTATATTATGATTCTGTTTATACAGGTGACTGTATAGATTCCTTACTTAACCTACACATTATATTTCCGTATTATCTGTTACACCTAAATATGTTTTCCCAAATTATATATTTGTTCTTCAGCATTTATTTCAGTTTACTTTTGTTATATCCGTTCACTGAGCTTTCGTAGCTCAGCCGCATTTCTTTTCTCCGCGGCAGGTATTCAAGATAGCTATTGGGGTAGCTTTCTGGGCTTGAGTGTGGAACTGAGTGAAGAATTTTACTTTAGCTATTTGAAGTAAGTTTTCTGCTTTTGATCTGTTTGTTTGTTCTGATGTAACACCATAATTTGTGACATTTTTACCCTTGTCGGGTTGGGGTGTTACAACGCCTCATTCCATTCACTCAGCATTCTTAAACCATGTCCACCTTGACTTTTTGGTCTACAAACATCTTTCCATGCTATTTTGGCTTTCCCCCTCTTCAATTCTCCTTTACACCATAGGAAACCTTTAAGGACCTTTTCAATGTCATTCACACTGGTTTTAGGAATTAAGAACACAGCTGCCCAATATACACTAATTGTAGACAGAACAGATGCGATTAATTGTAATCTGCAAGCATATGAAAGATACTTATTCCTCTAATCTTCAATTCTATTCTTCACCTTGTCCACAAGCTGTTTACATTCTTTAGAACCCAACTTTTTAGTAATCAATGGCACTCCCAAATATTTCATTGGAAGTTTCCCTCTTTTAAATGGTAATAATTGTAGAATATTCCTGATCACTTCCTCCTTCACATTCCCAAAGAAAATAGTACTTTTAGACAGATTTGGAAGCAAACCAGACATATTGCTAAATTCCTATAGTGACTCCTTTATAACTTTCACAGATTCAACATCACCATTACATACCACCAGTAAATCATCAGCAAAACATAAGTGTGTGAGCTTGAGTTCTTTACATCCAGAATGATACTTAAAGTTCCTATTAACTTGAGTGCTTTTGGTCATAATCAAAGTGAAAACCTCCATTACTAGTGTAAAAAGGTAGGGTGATATAGGATCACCCTGCCTTAAGCCTCTTCCACTTTTGAAATACCCTCTCCTTTCACCATTAATACAAACTGTGAACTTGGCTGTAGTGACACATACCATAATCCACTGAACCATCTTTTCATGGAAACCAAATTCAATTAGAATTTTTCAAGAAACTTCCAGTCAACTGTATCATAGGCTTTGGCCAAATCTATCTTCATGCAGCATCTTTTAGGCCCACTTTTCCTATCATATCCTTTGAGAATTTCCTGAGTTATAAGAATGTTATCCTGGGTTGCCCTTCCTTTTATAAATGCACTTTGATTTAGATTCACCAATTTTTGTAGGCCTGACTTTATTCTTTCTATTAAGATTTTACTAATACACTTGTAAACCACATTGCAACATGCAATTGGCCTAAAATCAGATACATTAACAGGGTTATTGATTTTAGGAACCATTTACAATAATGTTGCATTCACCTCACCCAATAGTTTACCAGTACTAAAAAATTCTTTGATAGCTAAGCAGACATCAATACCCACCACTGACCAAGCTTTCTTGTAAAAAGTTGAAGTATAACCATCTGGACTAGGAGCCTTGTTACCATCAATATCAAACATAGCCATTTGAATTTCTTTATTAGTTACATTTCTAATCATATAATCTGCTTCATCAATACTCAGGTTTGTGCCAAATACTCCAGTAAAATTCCAATCAACTTCATTATTATCTCTTTCACCAAGAAAATTTTGAAAGTGCCTAACAAATTGATCTTCCATTTGCTCCCCTTCATAACTTTTACCACTTTCATCACAAATACTCATAATTCTACTACTTTTTCTTCTACTCTTTAGTAACTTGTGAAAGAAAGCATTTTTCCTGTCACCTTTACTAATCCACTCCACTTTGGTTTTCTGAAACAATAATTCCTCTTCATCATTGACAGCACTATTGTATTCTTTAAGAACCTCAACTTTAACTGCTTTCAAGATTTCAGAATGAGGATTTGCATCAAGAGCATTCTGAGCATCCTTCAGTTTGTCTCTGCACACCTTTACCCTTTCAAACAAGTTTCCATTTTTCCAATTAAGTTTATTCATCTTACTCTTTAGTTGTTTCATTTTCTTAACCAAACAATACATCTTGCACCCCTTTACCTCATACTTCCATTCATTAGTGACGGTAGGAAGAAACTCCTCTTTATTGACTATATAATTTGCAAATCTAAATGGCTTTATCTTCCTAACAAAGCTCTGTGGGAATTTCACCTTTATAGGACTATGATCAGATACAAGATAAGGTAGAAATTCAGCCATGGCACCAGGAAATTTATCAATGAAATCCTCATTTACCATAGCTCTATCAAGCTTCTTAAGAACACTATTTTGTGGGTGAAGTGGAGATTTAATCCATGTGAAAAACATACCAAAGCAGCATAAGTCCTCCAATTCAGTTTCATTGACACAATCAATTAAATCTTGCATATCTGAGGTAACTGTTGACCTACCAGCAGAATGTTCCTCAATTTTTATTGTAGTATTGAAATTTCCCATAACCAACCATGGCCACCCAACAGTAATGTTTTTATCTCTCCTTAATTCCATCCAAGCATCTTTCCTCTCTTTCCCTGTGTTGATGCATAATCTGGCGCGGACTTATTCAACGACTCTCCTTGGGCCGTTAGTCGTCTTCATAAGCCCTAAGTAGACCTGTACAACAAAGAGAACCCGTTAGGAGTGGACCCGAGGCCGTAGCCCCGGGATCCACCTCCGACGGTCAAGTTAGTGTCGATGCGTAGCAGCATATATGAGAATTAGGTTTAGGATAACCTGTTATAATCTGATCATGAATGGAACCCTAGCCATGTATTTATAGGATACGGATTAGGATTAACGCGTAGAGTGGGCCGCTGGCTACCCGGGCCTGACCCATTCCTGGCCCAGTCCGGACCATACATCCACAAAGTGCGTAAAGTGGGCCGCTGGCTACCCGGGCCTGACCCATTCCTGGCCCAGTCCGGACCATACGTCCACAAGCCCCCGAGTTTAGTATGACATAGCGCATGACTATGTTATGCTAAACTTAAGTTCTGTTTATGGCTGCGTAGGCTCAATCAACCAAATGCGACGGTGCGCACTGGGTTTATATGCGCGTAAGGGACGGATCATACTGCGCAATCCATATGCGACAGTGCGCACTGGGATTGCGATTGTGATTGTCTCACAATTGTGAAGGTGTCCGTGGCGAAGGTGGATTCCTATGTTGTATCCTGGGTAAGGACGTACCTTTTATACCAGTAGCGATGCAACATGGTGCGACAGAAGACGTGCTTCTGTGGCAGAAGTGCGCGTTGTCCGCGACAAGGATGTGCGTTGTCCGCAACAAAGATGTGCGCAGTGCACAACAAAAGTGTGCGCAGTGCGCAGAGGTGCGCGTGGTTTGCGCGTCTTTACAACCGACAGAGAACGTCTCCCCTGCGGCAAGATGGTGCGAATATTTAAATCCGTCTTTGTACCGGGTCTGCAGTACCTCTTACGTACGATCTGCTTCCAAATATACCTGCGTGACGCGTGCGCCAACAGTGGTATTATATACCCTGGTAGCCCCCCAAGTTTGATGGTGCTACTCGTGTAGGAGCATTAAACTTATATATTCAAATCCTGAAAAACACTTAATGCAAAGATTAAAAGTATATGCCGCGAATCGCGACATATAAAATAACTAATGAAGTAAAAGGCTAGCGCGTAGCAAAAATATAGCACATAGCATATATAATATATAAAAGAAGTAGTAGTGTGAATTACACCTAGCGTGAGGTTTTACAAACTACATAAAAGAAGTAGCACGTAGCTAATAATAAAAATAATGTGCGCATGGCGATTAATTGATTTTTCTTTATTATTATGATAATAAAAATAATGGCGCGGATGGATGTACCATGACCGCGAGTAATAGATTTATCGTGCACGCACAGACGCAGATAGATTTATCGTGACCGCATGGACTCTAACGTTTTTGGATGATCGCAGTTGACCACGGCTTTCGTCCAGTGCCTGTATGTAACAGTGCAGTGCGCTTATGGCGATTGACTAGCATCGTGGTGCCTGTACGTGACAGTGCGATCGTGTCGCCAATCTGCGAAGATTTCCTAACGCATGGTCGAACGCGGGTAGATTTATCGCCACTGCGCTGTTTCGCGGCTAAAAGATAAAATAGATCCAATCGTGCGGATTTAATGCGCTCGTAGCGATAGATAAAATCGTGTTTATCAAAGTAAAAGATTTATGTAAAATCTTTTGAATCTTAAAAAGATACCAAATCTTGTCGATTTAAAAAATATTAAACAAAATATTAAGAGATAATATCTTATTAATATTTAGAAAATATTGGCAATATGGAAACACCAATTTAATATATAAAAGATACGTATATTTACGTAATATTGTGTAATAGACACGTGAGCAGTGGATTGCAAAGCGAATCTTAGTCAAACATATCAATTTGTTCAATGTGAAATCGATTTGTTACAGATAGAATCTAAGTGTCATAAAGTCGAGTGACTTTTTAAAATATCTAAAATCGATTTAAACTTGAAGGTTTAAAGTTACCGCATAGTTATATCGATGCGACGATGGTCGCGTTCTAGTCCGGTGAGAGCACGACACTTGTCGTAGCCATGTCCCACGGATGGCGCCAACTTGTTGATGCATAATCTGGCGTGGACTTATTCAACGACTCTCCTTGGGCCGTTAGTCGTCTTCATAAGCCCTAAGTAGACCTGTACAACAAAGAGAACCCGTTAGGAGTGGACCCGAGGCCGCAGCCCCGGGATCCACCTCCGACGGTCAAGTTAGTGTCGATGCGTAGCAGCATATATGAGAATTAGGTTTAGGATAACCTGTTATAATCTGATCATGAATGGAACCCCAGCCATGTATTTATAGGATACGGATTAGGATTAACGCGTAGAGTGGGCCGCTGGCTACCCGGGCCTGACCCATTCCTGGCCCAGTCCGGACCATACATCCACAAAGTGCGTAAAGTGGGCCGCTGGCTACCCGGGCCTGACCCATTCCTGGCCCAGTCCGGACCATACGTCCACACCCTGTATTTGCAGCATAAACAAAACTGCAAAATACTTTGACTTTATTTGGAATAGTTTCAATTACACACAACATTGTTTGCTTGGAGCTATGCAACACCATCACATTCACCACTGAATTATTCCAAGCTACTAATATTCTACAACCCTTCAAGCTATGACTAACATTAGATGCCCAACTCCAAGTACCAAGAGCTCTTTCACATACTTTCGGAAGCTTATGTGGTTTAACATGAGTCTCCAAAATGGCACATACATGAATTCTATCTTCCATAATCATTCTTTTAACTTCTTTTTGTTTTTTCAATTTATTCATACTTCTAATATTCCAAGTAACAATATTAAAATCCATAGAACCAAAAAAATTTAATCCTAACTACATCAATTCTGATACAACTTTCAATTCAAAACAGTCTTACTCAATCCCATGACATTGTCAGCAACCATGGTTTGAGCTAAAATATTCCTATTCTCCAATACATCCGTCTGATTCTTCTGTACATCTTCCTTCTCTTTCATTCTATCCACTTCCCATTGGTCTTTAAAGTACTTTATCATATCTTGTGTCCAAGTGCTAGACTTAATACAGTTTGGCTGCAATTTTTTGTTCAAAAAACCATCCACCACCATTCTCCCTTTTAGAATTCTTAACTCTTGATCCTCATTCTCCACAACACCACTAAGAACCTCATATTGATTACCGCATATCACTGTCTCAGTATTGCTTTTGCTAGTAGCTTTGCTTCCTGAACCTTGTGTTGTATCTTTCCCTTTACCATTATACTCAACATTAATGCCACTTTCCATTGTCTTTGTTCCATTCCTCACTGTATTAGTATTCAAATTCTTTTCCCTGTATTCTTGTCTGTTATTGTTCCACCTGTTCTGTCCATACTTCCTCTGCTTTTGCCAATCACCATTATTGTCTTGCTTCTTTACATTGACCTGAGCAACTCTTGCCTCATTTACTTTCCTGATTCTTTCTTCTTCATCAGACTTAGCTTTCAATTCATCCACAGTTTGATGAGGCGAAAAATGAACCACTTTTAGGGGGTCATTTAAGCCCGGAATTGAATTTATTTGATCAAATATTGCCCTAAATCGTTCATTTTGTGATTTTAGGTACTTTGGGAGAGAAATCTGGAAAAGGAAGCAATTCGGACGTTTTTAGAGCATAAAAGTGAAGAAAACGCCAAAGTCTTAATTTTCCTTGCTGGGAACAGTAGGTGACGGCGTCAAGAAGGAAATTCTGACGGCGTCAAGAGTAATTTCCATGACGACCCAGTACAGAATTGAAGGCGTCACGAAGTAGAGCGTCAAGAGTAAAATACGTGACGGCCTGGAAAATGCTATAACGTGACGGCGTCAAAAGTAGATCAAGGCAGTCCGAGAAGTATTTTGGCGGCGAGATGACGGCGTCACCAATTTGTTCTTGACGCCGTCAGCCTCAATTTCCTATATATAGTTTTCTAATTTTCATTCATAAAAAAAAAGAGAAGTTTTGGAGAAACTCTAAGGCCGAACTTAGTACGAATTTTACAGGTTTTTTAAGGGTTCTCAGCCCTTGATCCCTTTCATGTGTAGTTGAGATAAGTATTCTTTTAATTCAATCAATATGTCTATGTGTTAGTTGTCTATATCTTGTTCTTGTCTTAATTCCATCATGCTAGGCTAGATCTATCTTGTGTTTGCTTGGATCTAATAAAACCTAGATGTTAATTATGTGTTGATTACTTGTTTATGGTTGTATTGGATGAATGATTTCGATGTTAGGCTTAAGAAAACTGGCAGATCTCCAATTGGTAACATGCTTGAACGTCTTAGGAAACATGAACTGACGTGCACTAGGTTTTATTGGTTATATTTAATGCATGAGTAAATTCTAATGATCCCATGTTAGGAGCTTCTTAGCCGGCTCGACATAGGAGTGAAATAGGCACTCATAGGATTGGGGAATTAAGTGCGCCACCCCATGAATGGTATTAAGGAATACAATCCGTCATCCACGCAACTATAACAAGTAATTAACGTGTAAAAGATATCTAGGGAGTAGTGAAATCTAAGTAAACACAACTTCTCCACTTATTGCTCACAACCTTAGTTAATTTAGTTTATTTTCATTTCTTGTATTTTATTTTGATTTCATCTTTAGTATTGGGTTAGTTGACTAGCAACTAATTCCGCCCAAGATTTTTACTTGCTTTCTAAAAAACATAAAAATACAAAAATAATCATCTTTCATCTTTAGAACTAGTATTTAGGTTTTCTAATCCTAGCGACACTATTCCTAGCTGAACGATCAATCCCCCGGTACTTGTCACTATACTATACTACAACGATCAGGTACACTGCCTGGTGGGGGTTGTAAGCTTCTCAAGATCCCTTGAGAGGTAAAGCCTGGTGCGATTCCCACGTATCACAGTTCTAGGTCTAACAATACACTTCTCTAGACTATGCCCAAACACCTTGCAATGTTCACAACTCTCTGGCTTCCAGTCATACACCACATTCACCATTTTTGTTCCTTTAAGTTTCCTCTCTTTATCTGTGTACTCAATTTTGATCTCATTTTTCATGACTTTGCAAGCTTAAAATTCCACCATTACTCTAGCATAATCGGTCCTTCCAATACCATTTTGACACATCCTAGCAGTCATTTCATCCATCATTAGTGGCCTACCAAGACTGCTAGCTAAAGCACTTATGCCTTTCAAACTCCATGCCTCCATTGGAACATTCAACAATTTGAACCAAACAGGCAACTTACTAAGCTCAATCTTCTTCATTCCAATTTCATGGTTCCATTTTAATACAAATAATGGTCTATTGTTCACCATCCATGGTCCTTTTGCAAGTACAGTCTGCATACCTACATTCTCCTTGAATTTAAACAAGTTGATCCCACTATCATTCACTATCAGTTCATTGAAACCAAATTTCCCCCACATCCTCCTTAAGTGGTATCTAAGCTCATTAAATCCCATGTTATCAACCACAAAGTAACCACACAATGTATTTTGCCATTTGATACACCCTTCTTGTACTATTTTATCATCAAACAAAACAGTCTCACTACCATCCTCACTGATTTTTGGTGCTATGTAGATCAAATGATTATCAATAACATTCTCACTCCCTTTTACCACATTAACATAAGGGTTCTTATTCACTACAACCTCCTTAACAGTATCCACATCATTATTACTATTATTCACCATGTTATTTTGCTCATTAGCAGCAATATCACCATTATCACTACCAGTATTGTTTTCAACCATTGTATTCACATTACTAGTTTCACTTACATCATTATTCATAGCACTCTCACCATTACTCATCTTCTCGGCATTCTTTGACATCACTGATTCCTTAGTTTCCCCTGATTCCATGCTACCCTTGCCCAAACTCACTGGATCTGCCTTTTCACCCATATTTTCCTTATCAGCTCCATTATTACTTCCATTACTCCCCTTAGTATCTCCTTTCCCCATACCAATAGTGGAATTCTCATATCTTTTCGGAACTCTAACATTTCGCTTCAAACCCTGCCTATTTGATGATATTTTTGCAAATTCACACAAAAACTTGACTCACACAGTGATGAAGACTGTTAAAAATACTTGTAATTCGAAAAGTAATACTAATTAGATGAAATTGAAAGAATTCAATTTTGGTGCCAAAATATGAATTTTTCAATTATGTGGTAAATTTTGGGGAAAAACATATAGGGTTGATCGGAAAAGTGAGCTGAATCGATCTAACGGATTGGATTTTAAATTTGATGGTTAGATCTTAAGGAATTGAAGCTTTTTTGTGTTTTAATGGCGGTTGGATTTTGTTGGGTTTGTTGGGTTTGTTAGAGGAGAGAGAGTGTAACACCTCAACCCAAAAAGGGCTAAAGTGTAACATTATGGAGTCAAATCAGAACACAAGTGAAATGGAGATACATTACCAACAAAGTTTACAAGGGTTACAATAGAAAACTAAACAAAATACAAACTACAAAAGGGCAACAAACTGAACTAAGCCCAACATCAAGTACTTCTAAACCACTCTAAGTCCAGCCAGTAGCTAATCAGGGTGAAGTCTTCTAAGCCCAAAATAAGATCTCTCATCCACAACCCAGCTTCCTACTAAACCTGCCGCATGGAAAAAAAGCGGCTTAGCATAAAAAGCTCAGTGAACAGATATGAACAAATAACAAAGCAATACAATAGAGTAGGGAATAAACAAGGAATTAGGAATATGTGGTATCCAAAAGGGTAATCAAAAGATGACATGGTTAAGTGTAAGGTATATAAGTTTTCAGTATTTTACCCAAGGCCAATCAATACAATACAATACAATACAATAGTAGCCCAATATGGAGTGATCAACTCCCAATATGTGAAGGGTTGCAATGCACGCAAACCCAGTCACCAATACAATATGTAGCAATGTAGACAATGTAGTAGCTCCAATAATCAATCAATCAATCAATCAATACAATACAAATCTAGGATGCATCTATACGCCCCCGTAGGCCAATAACAATCACAATCAAAGCAGTAGTCAATAGTAAATTGGGGACGGCGTAGTACATCTCTCCAACTACGCTAGAGTACATAACATTGGTGCATCAATGCTATGGTTGTGGCTACTCCACAACAAGTAATACCCTGGGTAAATACTGAAGGGTCAAGTGGTCAAGGTTCAATATCAATGGTTCAATATCAAAAGATCAATGTTGAAGGATCAATGTAAAAGGGTCGATCAAGGATGTAGTATCAATGGGTCAAAATAGAGAGGTCAAAGCCAAAGTTCCCAATCCACAAGGTTCACTATTCCAAGTCCCAAAATCCTATAGTTCATAAATCAAAGGGTCATAATGAGAGTTTAAAACAAAGTTCAATTTAGCGGGTTTCCATCACTAGTTTTAAAGGTTCGTAGTACAATCCCATTTAAAAAGGTTTATAACAAGATTCATTTAGAAGAGATCTTCCAAAAGATGACATTTATAAAAGTGATATTTATTAAAGGTTTTCATCCAATATCCTTCAAAAGTGGTCTGTATGAATTTATAAGGTCCCATAAGTAAGTGGTCTTAAATCATATTAAAAGTGTCATTATAAAATAGTTCTCCTTTAATTATTTCCATATCATAATTAAGAAAAGAATTTCACCTTCCGTTGTATTACCCCAAAAGAGCATTCCAAGTCTTACAAGGGTTTTATCTCCCGTTACAATATCCCAAAGAATACCCAAGGTCTCACAAAGTTTCAAAGATTTAGGTAACAAAAGGTTATCGAACGGGTCACAAGGGTTCAAACGAATAACGATATGATCACAACTTCCGGTGAAACACATCAATCATAGGGTCAAGTACGAAGGATCAAAACCAAAGCCAAACGGAGGTCATAACACGATAATCAAGTCAAAGACACGGTCAAGACAGAGAAATGTGCACTCCTACTGAAAGAGTACGGAATATCTGTACCTCAGTCCAAAGCAATAGCAAGGTCACAAATCACAAAGAGAGAGACAAATCACTCCCGCTTCACTGAACCTAGAAGAGAAGTGGATACGGATTATGAAGAGTTTTAATTTGCTTAAAATACCTCTTTTAGTTACCCTTCCATTTTTAGAAACTTTTCATATTTAGCAGCTTTTTATTTTTTTGGTAACTTTCCATATTTAGTAAGTTTTCCATAAATAACAAGTTTCTATTTATAAACATGTTCATTTAAGTCATTTTAACCATTTTAGCAAGTTCTTACCTTAATATAAGTTAAAGGTATGATTTTATGTTAAATTTCCAAGATTAGGGTTTCTCTTGTAACTTTAATTTAGTTTAGGGTTAAAAGTGCCAATTTCACAATTCAAGGGTCACCAATGAAATAATTCACATTAGAACACAATAACATAAGTCATACAGGTCACATATATCAATTTACACTTTACACCCTTTTAGTTATAAAGGTTACATATTAAACCCTTAATTAAACATATTTCCAATATTAAACCACAAACTAATATAATTATCAAACAAGCACCACAACTATCCAAAATTGACAAGAACAGCCTCTAACAATTATTTCAGGTCGTACCATGCTCAAAATGTCATATTTACCATTTTAGTCCCTCAAGTTATAATATTTACAATTTAGCCCTTTAAAAACATATAATTAACAGATAAACGATATAATTCATCAAATAACCATACAAGTCCATCAAGTATCAACAATTTACACTTCTGGTCCCTCTAATTCATTTAAATTCGAATATCATATATTTACATTTTTAACCCTTAGGTTTCACAATTTACAATTTAACCCTTATAATTACCAAATTAACGTATAAACCACATAATTAACCATGCAACCACATAAATCCACCAAGTATTACAAAATTACCATTTTAGTCCTCATATCATAATAAACCAATTTATAATAATTACATAAATAGTCCTTTAATTTCAATAATTTGCAAAACAACCCCTTTAATTATAACAATTACAAATAAGCCTTCAATTTACCAAATTAGCACATCATACCCTTTAAGTAACATTTTCTAATATTTGCCCCTGGTCCAAAATAAGTTTCAAAAATATTCAGCAAGTTTAGAAGTTTACTAAACACACCCTTCTATTTATTTTATTTTTACAATCGGTACAAATAAAACACAACAAAAACCTAACCTTAATCCCACAATCATCATACCAATCATTACACATTAATTATAACATTACACTAACATCACCAAACCAGAAAACATAAACCCTAATTCGTAAACCCTAGTTTTCTTCTCTTTATTATTATTATTATTATTATTATTATTATTATTATTATTATTATTATTATTATTTGTTTTTTATACGATCGCATGAAACAAACATAATTCAAAACAATTATTCCAAGCTTCTAATAAATGTAAACGTATTTTATATAGATTGGTTATACAGATAGACAAAGCACAAAAATATATTCGAACCACCAAAAATGCATATAGGCCAATTATCAAATTTTCACCATTTTAGGGTTTTCGGTTTATTTTAATTCGTATGATTAATATACAATTCATGAGTCGATTTTATCATTTTATATAGATGATATGTGATATGTAGGATGATAAGAAAATACCAGAAAAATATAGAAACGAATGGATGGATCAAAAAGGATTTTGATCCACTCGGCTACAATAATTTGACCCAAATAAATCTCACAGCTTTACACGATCAACCTCGACCCAAACCAATATTTTTCCCACGTTCTTAAGCTTCGAACATAACCCATAAAAATACCCAAGAGCCTCCAAAAATTCTTATGCGCTGCTATGTGTTTTTGGGGTGTTATTTTTAGGGTTTTTAATTTTGTAAAATGGAAATATAGCAATACCGTGTATATAGATGAGATTGGGGAGTAAATCTCGGTCTATTAGCTGATTTCAAACCATTTCCAAATTTATCTTGATCATATAATTAATTTATGCATTTAAAATAATTTAAAAGTATACATTAACATGTATTTTCGGCCCAAATTAAATAAAAGAATTCTGACAAATATTTTTATGACATTTAGAATATTATAGTGTACATATAAAAATTATCATATGTCATAGGTTGCCAATGACTAAGTGTTTGTGATTTATTTGGTGTTTATATAAGTGTTTTATTGAAATATAAGTGTTTTATTGA
This sequence comes from Artemisia argyi, assembly GCA_030686995.1. NCBI lineage: Eukaryota > Viridiplantae > Streptophyta > Magnoliopsida > Asterales > Asteraceae > Artemisia > Artemisia argyi. The sequence goes on along the minus strand of CM060697.1, from coordinate 157,452,500 downwards.
AATTTTTAAACATTATGGGCATTTTGGTAATTTTAACATATTATGAAATTATGGGTTTTACAACTATTCCCCCCTCAAAAAGAATTTTCGTCCTCGAAAATGCAAAGGTAAGGTGGCAAAACAAACGAAGGTACATCAAACTACGAACAGGAAAGAGTAGTTTAACTCGCACAAATTTAGACTTGAAGGATTTCAATGAACAGAGTGATCTTGTTTCCCAAGACTTGATCTTAACGATTCAAAGGTGGTTTTGGTTTCCCCATACAAGGCATATCACGTAGAATCCAAATCAAAAGAATCACATTTCGAAAGTAACCGATGACAATCATATCCATATAAAAGATATCCAAAGGATGATGTAGGATTGGGTGGGTATTCCATTCGCGGACAAGGAATTGAACTAGTCAGATGAGAATGTATCAGAAGATAGCACGATGAAGGTGACATATATAAGTCTAACTCTTCAGATTCACAATTAGTTTCGTCTTCAAAACAACCTCCAACAATATTTTCTCAATTCGACAGATCTTGATTCTCATAGTCCAAAACTTCATATTTTAACACATAACAGATCATCATGAAACGAATTCATCGATCGTGAGGAGCGTATACATAGCAAGGCATAGGTTTAGCTGAAATCAATTTCATGTAGATAGAATATAAGTTGACCGATAACATTAAATGGCAGGGAGCTCTACAATGGAACTTAGGATTTAATCAATATATCAAAGTCAAACAATCGCGTGGCGCGTATCCAAATGTATCAAAATGTGCGGCGATAAGGCAGATTAATGTACCGATCAAAAGAATCCTAAGGTCTCACTATTCGCAGATCATCGCAAACGAAAACAGAAATCTAGGTCTCCACTAAGGCACTTCTCAAGACATCCTATGAACACAACAAGTGCACGTTATATGATGTAAGTATTATCACGTTGGCCAGGCGTCATAATACTAGCATCATATAAATATGCCCCCATGATGATCATACTTTATCTCAATAAGTGAAACTAATCCACCTAACAGTCCAACTAACTCCTGGGTTAGTCCTATTCAAAGATCAATAATAAAACAAGGTCGACGTAACAAAATCAAACAATCATCATCAGAAAGAAACATATCACTAAGGCATCAATTCCCCCATCATAAGGTTCGTTTCAAGAATTCATCTCTTTAGAATCTTCTTATGTCCGAGTAGTCAGTTCTCGTCCATCTTCCAATCTGAGAGTGAAACGAAGTCATTAACTAGAGTTTGGTTCCTCGAGCCTCCTGCAGTTTCTTCTGGGAATGTGAATCTCTGGTACGATCTTCAATCTCCTCATCATCCAGTCTGCTTCCACTCTCAATTCATCTTAGTACGACCAAGATGAATAGGGAAGTGAGACTGTATGTTCTTCATCAACTCCAGGTTCGCCGTCTTTACCAGGTTCCTGCGTTCTGCTCGTCCACTCTTCCGTCTTGCGAGGTATGTCATCAACTCTCCAGGGTAGTTACCGTGGTCTGTCATCTTCAGGTTCTATCTAGTTCCATCCTTCGGCGAGAAACTTGGTGGTTATCGTATCCGAAATTACAGGGTGCCAAAAATAATTCACACAATAATGTTCATTCCTCGGTGAACACAATAGGTGCAAGAGAACTTCATAACCGCGAAAGTAACGTACGAGTCTCTAGAGAAAATAATGATAGCAAAAGTTCAATGATAGGAATCATGGTAGAGGATTTTCAAAACAATTCAATACATCACGGTGAGACATCGCAGAACAGTTGTCAGCATCTCGAATGCTTAAACAACCAACCACATATCAAAATCAAATCGAAGTTGACTTTCCAAAGAAAGGCAGATTAACATAGCAGATTTTATCGTTCCAAAGGGAAAGAGATACTCTTATACTCGTGGTTAAACACCACCCGACTTCTTAGAGATGGAAGAGATGAGTAAAACAAAATCAAATAATGTCAGAATACTTACAGAGAATTCACCAAAAGCAAGATACGGTCATAGAGTGCATCAAACACGTCATCGCCATGTAGATTCTCAGAATGCCCAAAGAGATGTCAAAAGGATTAACAAATAGATCAGGGATCGAAGATAAAATCAAATTAGCGTTATGCATTACCATGCAATCTTAAATGCCTTCCAAACTTACTAGTGGTAAACTTAGGTGGTGCAAAATCTCTAACTCCAAAAGGATGATTCCAAAAGGCATAGCTAAACGTAAGGCACGAATTAGAGTAATACGGAAGCAAAGATACATAAGAAATCTCTTAAAGTCTTCCCATTCCTTACGGGTCAAAACTTAAGTTCATATACGGGATTCCTAAAGCAAGTTCTCAAAGTGGTTTCCTATGTTCCTACAGTGGAAGCCTAATGGTCCAAAACACACAAGTCTTAGCCTAAGCTCTACGAATGTTGCATCCGCCGATCCAAACCTGTCTCTGATACCATTTTGTAACACCTCAAGCCAAAAAGGGCTAAAGTGTAACATTATGGAGTCAAATCAGAAGACAAGTGAAACAGAGATACATTACCAACAAAGTTTACAAGGGTTACAATAGAAAACTAAACAAAATACAAACTACAAAAGGGCAACAAACTAAACTAAGCCCAACATCAAGTACTTCTAAACCACTCTAAGTCCAGCCAGTAGCTAATCAGGGTGAAGTCTTCTAAGCCCAAAATAAGATCTCTCATCCACAACCCAACTTCCTACTAAACCTGCCGCATGGAAAAAAGCGGCTGAGCATAAAAAGCTCAGTGAACAGATATGAACAAATAACAAAGCAATACAATAGAGTAGGGAATAAACAAGGAATTAGGAATATGTGGTATCCAAAAGGGTAATCAAAAGATGACATGGTTAAGTGTAAGGTATATAAGTTTTCAGTATTTTACCCAAGGCCAATCAATACAATACAATACAATACAATAGTAGCCCAATATGGAGTGATCAACTCCCAATATGTGAGGGGTTGCAATGCACGCAAACCCAGTCACCAATACAATATGTAGCAATGTAGACAATGTAGTAGCTCCAATAATCAATCAATCAATCAATACAATACAATACAAATCTAGGATGCATCCATACGCCCCCGTAGGCCAATAACAATCACAATCAAAGCAGTAGTCAATAGTAAATTGGGGACGGCGTAGTACATCTCTCCAACTACGCTAGAGTACATAACATTGGTGCATCAATGCTATGGTTGTGGCTACTCCACAACAAGTAATACCCCGGGTAAATACTGAAGGGTCAAGTGGTCAAGGTTCAATATCAAAAGATCAATGTTGAAGGATCAATGTAAAAGGGTCGATCAAGGATGTAGTATCAATGGGTCAAAATAGAGAGGTCAAAGCCAAAGTTCCCAATCCACAAGGTTCACTATTCCAAGTCCCAAAATCCTATAGTTCATAAATCAAAGGGTCATAATGAGAGTTTAAAACAAAGTTCAATTTAGCGGGTTTCCATCACTAGTTTTAAAGGTTCGTAGTACAATCCCATTTAAAAAGGTTTATAACAAGATTCATTTAGAAGAGATCTTCCAAAAGATGACATTTATAAAAGTGATATTTATTAAAGGTTTTCATCCAATATCCTTCAAAAGTGGTCTGTATGAATTTATAAGGTCCCATAAGTAAGTGGTCTTAAATCATATTAAAAGTGTCATTATAAAATAGTTCTCCTTTAATTATTTCCATATCATAATTAAGAAAAGAATTTCACCTTCCGTTGTATTACCCCAAAAGAGCATTCCAAGTCTTACAAGGGTTTTATCTCCCGTTACAATATCCCAAAGAATACCCAAGGTCTCACAAAGTTTCAAAGATTTAGGTAACAAAAGGTTATCGAACGGGTCACAAGGGTTCAAACGAATAACGATATGATCACAACTTCCGGTGAAACACATCAATCATAGGGTCAAGTACGAAGGATCAAAACCAAAGCCAAACGGAGGTCATAACACGATAATCAAGTCAAAGACACGGTCAAGACAGAGAAATGTGCACTCCTACTGAAAGAGTACGGAATATCTGTACCTCAGTCCAAAGCAATAGCAAGGTCACAAATCACAAAGAGAGAGACAAATCACTCCCGCTTCACTGAACCTAGAAGAGAAGTGGATACGGATTATGAAGAGTTTTAATTTGCTTAAAATACCTCTTTTAGTTACCCTTCCATTTTTAGAAACTTTTCATATTTAGCAGCTTTTTATTTTTTTGGTAACTTTCCATATTTAGTAAGTTTTCCATAAATAACAAGTTTCTATTTATAAACATGTTCATTTAAGTCATTTTAACCATTTTAGCAAGTTCTTACCTTAATATAAGTTAAAGGTATGATTTTATGTTAAATTTCCAATATTAGGGTTTCTCTTGTAACTTTAATTTAGTTTAGGGTTAAAAGTGCCAATTTCACAATTCAAGGGTCACCAATGAAATAATTCACATTAGAACACAATAACATAAGTCATACAGGTCACATATATCAATTTACACTTTACACCCTTTTAGTTATAAAGGTTACATATTAAACCCTTAATTAAACATATTTCCAATATTAAACCACAAACTAATATAATTATCAAACAAGCACCACAACTATCCAAAATTGACAAGAACAGCCTCTAACAATTATTTCAGGTCGTACCATGCTCAAAATGTCATATTTACCATTTTAGTCCCTCAAGTTATAATATTTACAATTTAGCCCTTTAAAAACATATAATTAACAGATAAATGATATAATTCATCAAATAACCATACAAGTCCATCAAGTATCAACAATTTACACTTTTGGTCCCTCTAATTCATTTAAATTCAAATATCATATATTTACATTTTTAACCCTTAGGTTTCACAATTTACAATTTAACCCTTATAATTACCAAATTAACGTATAAACCACATAATTAACCATGCAACCACATAAATCCACCAAGTATTACAAAATTACCATTTTAGTCCTCATATCATAATAAACCAATTTATAATAATTACATAAATAGTCCTTTAATTTCAATAATTTGCAAAACAACCCCTTTAATTATAACAATTACAAATAAGCCTTCAATTTACCAAATTAGCACATCATACCCTTTAAGTAACATTTTCTAATATTTGCCCCTGGTCCAAAATAAGTTTCAAAAATATTCAGCAAGTTTAGAAGTTTACTAAACACACCCTTCTATTTATTTTATTTTTACAATCGGTACAAATAAAACACAACAAAAACCTAACCTTAATCCCACAATCATCATACCAATCATTACACATTAATTATAACATTACACTAACATCACCAAACCAGAAAACATAAACCCTAATTCGTAAACCCTAGTTTTCTTCTCTTTATTATTATTATTATTATTATTATTATTATTATTATTATTATTATTATTATTTGTTTTTTATACGATCGCATGAAACAAACATAATTCAAAACAATTATTCCAAGCTTCTAATAAATGTAAACGTATTTTATATAGATTGGTTATACAGATAGACAAAGCACAAAAATATATTCGAACCACCAAAAATGCATATAGGCCAATTATCAAATTTTCACCATTTTAGGGTTTTCGGTTTATTTTAATTCGTATGATTAATATACAATTCATGAGTCGATTTTATCATTTTATATAGATGATATGTGATATGTAGGATGATAAGAAAATACCAGAAAAATATAGAAACGAATGGATGGATCAAAAAGGATTTTGATCCACTCGGCTACAATAATTTGACCCAAATAAATCTCACAGCTTCACACGATAAACCTCGACCCAAACCAATATTTTTCCCACGTTCTTAAGCTTTGAACATAACCCATAAAAATACCCAAGAGCCACCAAGAATTCTTATGCGCTGCTATGTGTTTTTGGGGTGTTATTTTTAGGGTTTTTAATTTTGTAAAATGGAAATATAGCAATACCGTGTATATAGATGAGATTGGGGAGTAAATCTCGGTCTATTAGCTGATTTCAAACCATTTCCAAATTTATCTTGATCATATAATTAAATTATGCATTTAAAATAATTTAAAAGTATAGATTAACATGTATTTTCGGCCCAAATTAAATAAAAGAATTCTGACAAATATTTTTATGACATTTAGAATATTATAGTGTACATATAAAAATTATCATATGTCATAGGTTGCCAATGACTAAGTGTTTGTGATTTATTTGGTGTTTATATAAGTGTTTTATTGAAATATAAGTGTTTTATTGAAATTTTTAAACATTATGGGCATTTTGGTAATTTTAACATATTATGAAATTATGGGTTTTACAGAGAGTGTATTATGCATACTTTCATTTTATACGTCCTTTTGCATTTAAACTTGCACAAAGTAAACTTTGTGAATCGTATTGATTTAATCTTGTTGCATCGTGCGGCCAATAAAACCTTGTTGATCTTAATATTAATCATTAAAATTATTACTTTAATTTTCTAGTCTACTTACTAACTTCCTACACAAGTTGTATTAACATATAAATATATAAGCTAATTGTCTGAAAAGACATCCAAGTTGTTATATTTTGTTTTTGTGGGCATCAAACTTTATTTATTTATTTATTTATTATTATTATTATTATTATTATTATTATTATTATTATTATTATTATTATTATTATTATTATTATTCAAATACTTTCTTAATCTTGCTATTGTAGCCATATAAAATAGGGATTTGACGTGACACTTCTTAATGACTTTTTTTTATTTTTTTTCCCATTTTTTGCTACAATTCTTGCTCTAAAAATTACTGTAGAAAAACTTGTTGGAAATCGCCAATTGGCTATCTTATAGTTGTTACTGTGTTGTTTAAAGCCTTTCTGTAGCTCCATAAAAACCATAAATAGAAAGATGTGAAATATTAGCAGAAATGGAGATTTTAAGCGCAATAGAAAGGAATGTTGTAACTAGAATGAAATAAGCGATAGAGGAGAAGGGGGTGGCCACTTGTATCGGGTAGAACTTCTCTCACCTCCTTTTCTCCCATAAAGCTTCCTTCCCTTGGGCGTGAGTGGCCTTCTATGCTACTCATTTAATAATTAATCTACCCAGCTCCCCGAAAACAACGTTCGACTTGCATGTGTTAAGTATATAGCTAGCGTTATCTGATGTTTTGCCTCGTTTTCCATTTTACACACATAGGCTATGTTTGGCAAAAGTCGCCGTGAGCAGTAGCTGTGAGCTGTAGCCGCGGCTCACTGCTCACCGCTCACAGCTTCTTAAAGAAGCATTGGAAAAATAAGCTTTCCTTAAAAATAGCAAAGTTCAACGCTCTTTTGCCAAACGAACACTAAAAATCAAAAAGTTTATTACTCACCGCTCATCACCTCAAAAAGCTAAAAAAAAATAAATAAATAAATAAAAATAAAAAAAAAAAAAAAAAAAACTTTGCGTCAAAGATAGCCATAGTCAAATTAACATTATTAGCTCAAAAAGAAAACGAAATGGTAACATTGTTAGCCCAAAAGGTTTTGCTTAAGGCCACACAGTCTCAATTGCCGGAGCAGCCATTCCACCACCACATCAATCATAATTTGTCAGTCCTACCCAAACATCCATCCAACAATATGCCGGATTACACAAATTCACTTCCAGACGAATGCTTAGCCCTAATATTTAACTTCCTAACAACCACCAACGACCGCAACAACTCCTCACTCGTCTCCTGCCGTTGGCTACAAATCGACGCCCAAACCCGCACTTACCTCACTCTTAATGCCCATCCAGATATCCAACCGTTTATTCCGTCAATTTTTACCCGATTCAACTCACTTACTCAACTCGTTCTCCGTACTAAATTCCTTTTTTGCATAAACGATAATGATATGATCCTTATCACATCCATGTGTCCTAATCTCACGCACCTTAAACTCCGCGATTGCGGTAAATTAACTGATTCAGGTATGGCTATTTTTTCCAAAAACTGTAAGGTGGCGTTTAGTTGGAAAACATTTTCTTATATTTCCTATTTCTTGTGTTGTTGGAAAAGGGATGGGAGTTTGATTTACACAAAACAATGGAAAATTTAGAAAACGCGTTTAGTCTGAGAAACATGTGTTTCTGTTTTCCATTTTCCAAAGCTAGAAAACATGTTTAAGTAGTGTTATTTTATATCTCAATTCACTATTCACCTTAGTAATATTATAAAAACATCATCAAAACACAAAAACAAATATTACAAACTAACCAACTAAATTATAAAATAACTAAAAAAATATAATACGAGAAAATAAAGAAATTAAAAAATTAAAATATAATATCAAATAACGTTTTCGTCCGATATTTTACGTTTATGTCCGTTTTTGTTTGTTTTTTTACGTTTTCGTTTGTTTTTTAACGTTTTCGTCAGATTTTTTTACGTTTTCATCCGTTTTTTTTACATTTTCGTGAGCTTTTTTACGTTTTTGTCCATTTTTATACATTTTCGTCTGATTTTTTGGGTTTTCGTTTGTTTTTTACGTTTTTGTCCATTTTTTAACTTTTTCGTCAGTTTTATTAAGTTTTCGTCCGATTTTTTACGTTTTCGTAAGATTTTTTACGTTTTCGTCCGATTTTTTATGTTTTCGTCCGTTTTTTACGTTTTCGATAGATCTTTTACGTTTTCGTCAGTTTTTCTACGTTTTCATCCGATTTTTTATGTTTCGTCCGTTTCTTTACGTTTTCCTCAGTTTTTTTTACGTTTTCATCCGATTTTTTATGTTTTCGTCAGTTTCTTTACGTTTTTGTTAGTTTTTTTATGTTTTCATCTGATTTTTTATGTTTTCGTCCGTTTCTTTACGTTTTCGTCAGTTTTTTTACGTTTTTCTCCTATTTTTTATGTTTTCGTCCTTTTTTACGTTTTCGATAGACTCTTTACGTTTTCATCCAATTTTTTTTTATGTTTTCTTCCATTTTTATACGTTTTCGTCCATTTTCTTACGTTTTTGTCCCTTTTTTTACTTTTTTGTTTGATTTTGGATGTTTCCATCTATTTTTTTATAACGTAAAAAGTCTGGCAAAAAAGTAAAAATCTGACGAAAACGTAAAAAATTGAACGAAAACGTAAAAAATCTGACAAAAACGTAAAAAAAACGGACGAAAACGTAAAAAATTGGACGAAAACTTAAAAAATATGACGAAAATGTAAAAAAATGGATGAAAATAAAAAATATCGGACGAAAACTTAAAAAACCTGACGAAAACGTAAAAAAGGACAAAAACGTAAAAAATCAGACGAAAACGTAAAAAAAAAACAGACGAAAACGTAAAAAATTTGACGAAAACGTAAAAAAAACGGTCGAAAACGTAAAAAATTGAACGAAAACGTAAAAAAACGGATGAAAAGGAAAAGTATCGGACGAAAACTTAAAAAACCTGACGAAAACGTAAAAGCACAGACGAAAACATAAAAAAATAGACGAAAACGTAAAAAATCTGACACTTAAAAAAATGGACGAAAAAGTAAAAAATCAGACAAAAATGTAAAGAATCAAATGAAAACGTAAAAAATTTGACGAAAACGTAAAAAATCTAACGAAAACATAAAAAAAAAACGGACGAAAACGTAAAAAATCTGACAAAAACATAAAAAACCTGACGAAAACGGACAAAGACGTAAAAAACGGACGAAAACGTAAAAAATCGGACGAAAACGTAAAAAAACGGACGAAAACGTAAAAAACCTGACGAAAACGTAAAAAAACGGACGAAGACGTAAAAAACGGACGAAAACGTAAAAAATCAGACGTAAACGTAAAAAATCTGACGAAAACGAAAAAAAGTGGACGAAAACGTAAAAAATCAATCGAAAACGTAAAACAACTGACGAAAACGGATTTGGGGTATTTTAATCAAAAATAGGGGAAAACAAAAAAAAAGTGTTTTGTAGTTTTGTGTATTAAAGTTGGAAATAGGAATTTTGTGTTTTGTAGAGAATTTTATTAGAAAACACTAACTTGAACGCGATCTCTGTTTTCCTTATTTTCCACAAAACATTTTGTGGAAAACAAGGGTGTTTTCCCTCAACTAAACGCACCCTTAGAATTTGAAGGAATTTTCATGTGTTTGGTGCGCGTTTAGTGATTTAGGTATCGTTGAGTTGTTAGATAACTGTAGTTAGCTTGAGGGTTTGTCTGTTAGGATGTTAAAAAGCCGCTTATCTGGCGACAAGGCTCCGTCGAATTTCCGTGCGGCGAAGTCGCTTAATGTTATTAAACTTAGTTATGTCGATAATGAACGATTATTTGAACCATTGATTATAGCTTCGAAGAATTTGAAATGTTTGAAGTTGATTTGCGGTGATGGAAGTTGGGACACGTCGTTGGAGATGATTCCGGAAGATAGCTGTTTAGTTGAGGTTCATTTGGAAGAGTGTTATGTGACTGATGTTGGTCTTTCGTCGCTATCTAAATGTCGTGATTTAAATTCTTTGCGTATTGTTGATAATGTGCTATGCACGAATGTTAGATTGATTAGCGTTGCTGAGAATTGTAAGGGGTTAAAGAAGCTTTGTGTTGGTCATTGGAACATGAGTGAGATAGGAGACGAGGGGTTGATTGCTGTTGGGAAGCATAGTGTGAACCTTGAGGAGCTGGTTTTGATTGGGGTTAATGCTACCTGTGTTAGTTTAGAAGGAATTGCTACAAATTGTCAGAATTTGGTAAGGTTTGAGCTTTTTAGTTGTAAGACGATAACTGACGCGGAGATGATGTGTATTGCTGAGAAATGTGTTGCTTTGAAGATTTTGTGTATTGAGGAGTGTGGTGTATCTAATAAGGGGATTGAGGCGTTTGCATTGGGTTGTCCGAATTTGGCGGAGATTATGTTAACAAAATGTGAAAAAGGTGACTCGTGAAGTTAAGGACTGGTTAATAGCGAGAAGAGGTGGTCAAATTGAATGCTATCTGTGAATGCAATTACTAGTGATAGTGGAGTGCAAGAGCATGTACAGGAGGTTCCACTGGCAGCAAACAATGTGGCTGTCATTGAACCTGAGCCACTAGCTCTACCTCAAGTCGCAATGGGGATCCGTTATCAAACTTTAAGGAGGGCTCATGAATCATCCTTTTTTTTTTTTTTTTTTTTTTTTTTTGACAAACACTTGAACTAGTAACTTCTTTGTTGTTGATCTCTATCTGCATTTAGATTCTTATTCAGAAATAATAATATGGTAGTATTCTATCTAGTAGGAAAATTTGACTTGTTATACACGTTACCTTATGACTTTTGATAAAATCCTATTGTAGCCCCATGGAAAACGGGGCCAAAAATCAGATTGTAGCCCGTCTTAATATTCTTATTGTAGTAAAAAATAACGGGAAAAAAGTCATTAAGAAGTGCTACGTCAAATCCCTTCGTTATATGGCTACAATAGCAAAATTAAGAAAATAGAGGAAAATTCAAATGCATACTTTTATTTTGATGCATACCAATGGACAAATCTCCACCATCCATCTAGTTTGATCTAATGGTGGGATTAACCTAAGATTTAAATGGGGAAACATAAGTCCATGTTTTTTTTTTTCTTGTTTTTTGTCTTCTTGTCCTTTTTATTATTCTTTTTTTTTCTTTCTTTATTTCCTTTTTTTTTTTCTATCTTTTTTTTGCCTTTTCTTTTCACGCTACAAAGCTTTTTTTTTTTTTTTTTTTTTTTTTACACGCTTTTTTTTTTCGTTCTAATTCACGTTTTTTCCTAATAAACGTTTTTTTTCGCTTTAATACATTTTCGTCTGTTTTCATACGTTTTTGTTTGTTTTCGTCCGTTTTCATATATTTTCTTACATTTTCGTCCGTTTTCATAAGTTATTGTCCGTTTTTATACGTTTTCGTCTGCTTTCTTACGTTTTCGCCCGTTAACGTCTGTTTTCATACGTTTTCATATGTTTTCTTAAATTTTTGTTCGTTTTCATATGTTTTCGTCAGTTTTCATACGTTTTCATTCGTCTTAATACATTTTCGTCCGTTTTCTTTCGTTTTCGTCCATTTTTCATACGTCTTCGTCCGTTTTAAGACGTGTTTTTACGCTTTCATACGTTCTTGTTCGTTTTCATACAGATTAGTCCGTTTTCTTACGTTTTTGTTCGTTTTCATACGTTTTCGTTCATTTTCATCCGTTTTCTTTCGTTTTCGTTCATTTTTCAAACGTTTTTGTCATTTTCATACATGTTTTTACTCTTTCATATGTTTTCTTCCGTTTTTATACATTTTCGTTCGTTTCTTACGTTTTTGTCCGTTTTTTCATTCGTTTTCGTTCGATTTTAAATGTTTTTGGCAATTTTCAGACGTTTATATGTTTCTAAATATTACAAGTGATATCCTGAATATCACGAATTATATTCTGAATATCACAAGTGATATTCTGTGATATTCTAAATATCACAAGTTATATTCTGAATATCACAAGTGATATTCTGTGATATTCAGAATATCACAAGTGATATTTTGAATATCACAAGTGATATTCTGAATATCACAAGAGATTTTATGTGATATGGAGAATGTCACAAGTGATACTATATGTACCACAAATGATATTCTGGATATTATAAGTAATATTCTGTGATATTCAAAGTATCACAAGTGATATTCTGAATATTATAAGTGATTTTCTGAATTTGACAAGCGATTTTCAACAAATGTTTTTTAACATGAAAATCACAAGTGATATTCAGAAAATCACAAGTGATAAATATTCAGAAAATCACAAGTGATATTTAGAATATCACCATTGATATTCAAAAAAACACAAGTGATATTCTGAATATCATTTGTGATATTTGAAAACGTATAAAAACGGACGAAAACGTAAAAAAATGGACTAATACGTATGAAAACGGACGAAAACATAAGAAAACATAGAAAATCACTTGTGAATATCACAAGTGATATTCTGTGATATTCTAAATATCACAAGTTATATTCTGAATATCACAAGTGATATTCTGAATATTACAAGTGATTTTCTGTGATATGGAGAATATCACAATTGATAATATGAGTACCACAAATGATATTCTGGATATTATAAGTAATATTATGTGATATACAAAGTATCACAAGTGATATTCTGAATATCATAAGTAATTTTCTGAATTTGACAAGTGATTTTAAGCAAATGTTTTGTAACATGAAAATCACAAGTGATATTCAGAAAATCACAAGTGATAGATATTCAGAAAATTAAAAGTGATATTTAGAATATCACCATTGATATTCATAAAAACACAAGTGATATTCTGAATATCATTTGTGATATTCTGAATATCATTTATGATATTCGGAAACGTATAAAAACGGACGAAAACATAAAAAAATGGACTAATACGTATGAAAATGGACGAAGTATGAAAAAAGACAAAAACATAAGAAAATCACAAGTGCTATTCATAATATCACAAGTGATATTCAGAAAATCACAAGTAATATTCTAGAACCACTGAATATCACTTGTGGTATTCAGAAACGTAAGAAAATGGACGAAAATGGACGAATACCTATGAAAACAGACAAAAACGTATAAAAACGTAAAAACACGTATGAAAACGAATGAAAACGTATGAAAAATGGACGAAAACGAAATATTACAGATGAAAACGGACGAAAACGTTTCTGAATATCACAATTGATATTCAGAATTTCACTTGTGTTTTTATGAATATCAATGGTGATATTCTAAATATAAATTGTGATTTTCTGAATATCTATCATTTGTGATTTTCTGAATATCACATGTGATTTTCATGTTACAAAATATTTGTTGAATATCACTTGTCAAATTCAGAAAATCACTTATGATATTCAGAATACCACTTGTGATACTCTGAATATTACAAAATATTACTTATGATATCTAGAATATCATTGTGGTACTCATAGTATCACTTGTGATATTCTGTATATCACAGAAAATCGCTTGTGATATTCTCAATATCACAGAATATCAATTGTGATATTCTGAATATCACAGAATATCACTTGTGATATTCAGAATATAATTTGTGATATTCAGAATATAATTTTTAATATTCAGAATATCACTTGTGATATTTAGAAACATATGAAAACGTATGAAAATTGCCAAAAACATTTAAAAACGGACGAAAATGAATGAAAAAAATGAACGAAAACATAAGAAAACTAACGAAAATGTATGAAAATGAAAGAAAACGTATGAAAGTGTAAAAACATGTATGAAAAGGACAAAAACGTTTGAAAAATGGACGAAAACGAAAGAAAATAGACGAAAACGAAAGAAAATGGATGAAAACGGACGAAAACGTATGAAAACGAACGAACACATAAGAAAATGGGCGAATATGTATGAAAACGGACGAAAACGTATGAAAGCGTAGAAACACGTCCGAAAACGGACGAAGACGTATTAGAAATGGACGAAAACGAAAGAAAATGGTCGAAACTGTATTAAAACGAACGAAAACGTATGAAAACGGACGAAAATGTATGAAAACGAACGAAAATGTAAGAAAACATATGAAAACGTATGAAAACAGACGTTAACGGGCGAAAACGTAAGAAAGCGGATGAAAACGTATGAAAACGGACAAAAACGTATGAAAACTGATGAAAACGTACGAAAACGGGCGAAAATATATGAAAGTGCGTGAGAACAGACAAAAATGTATGAAAACGGACGAAAACGTATTAAAATAGACGAAAATGTATGAAAACGAAAAAAAAAAAAACGTTTTCAACGTGAATTATAAAAAAAAAAGAAAAAAAAAAAAACGTGTAAAAAAAAGACACCAAGAAAAAAGAAACAAAAAAAGAACAAAAAAAAAAAGAAACAAAAAAACTATAAAAGCGTGAAAAAAAGACGCAAAAAAAAAAAAAAAATGAATAATAAAAAAGAAAAAAAAAAAATGGACTTATGTTTCCTATTTAATCTCAGGTTAATCCCCACCATTAAATCAAACTAGATGGATGGTGGGGATTTGTCCATTAGTATGCACCAAAATTAGAGTATGCAAAATAAAGTGCATCAATAAAATATTTGAATACTTTGGGGAAAAAAAGTTGAAGTGCCACGTCAAATCCACCGTCAGACAATTAGCCCATAATTTATAAAACTTATTAATGGATCTTGTTAATATGTGTCCACTGTCCAATGAGTAGATGTTAAGGTGCAATTTACACTCAAACTTATGATGTACGTAGGTAATTAATATTACTGCTAAACTAACTACATAAAGTTTTCTTCTCTAACAAATGACATTAAAGAATCAATAGAGGTGTAATAATCGAATAATCAACTTTTATAGTACATTGATCAAAACTTATGCTATTTGAGACATGCTCTCCACCTGATCTAATCTCAAATCACTTGTTTCCTAATCGTCAATGGCTGTAGGGCGATAGTTCATCTTGAGCATCCTCTAAAGACTGCAGACTTGTTTCATCAGAAGCAGGTGACAGTGGCTGTTGTTGTACCCCAATTTGACTCTGCCTTGTTTCGTCAATGTCTGAATGCCAATCATCTACGTCCGAATCATTCATCTGCTCGTCTTTATCATTAGTATACGACGACCGTTGGCTTGCTTCTTCAGAAGGAGGTTGGTGTGGTATATGCAGTTCCTCCTTTGGACTTGTTTCATAAGCATCTGATGACCGTTGGCTCGTTATTTCAGAAGGAAGTTGGTGTGGTGTATGTAGTTCTTCCTTTGGACTTGTTTCAAAAACATCAGAATGCCAATCATCTGCATCTGAATCATCCGTCCGTTCACTTTCAGGAGCTGGTATATACTGTCGGTTTGCTACTTCATAAGCACGTGGTACCGGCGTATAAAATCCATCATTTGGACTATGCCTTGATTCCTGATAATATGGACTCAAACCATTAACATTAATATCATTCATATGCATATTCTTGACAGCTGGGATCAGCAATTCATTGGCAGCATTCGGTAAGGACTGTGTGGGCATATAAAAAGTCTCGTTTTGACTCTGTCTTATTTCCTGATCATTTAAACTCAAACCATTTACATCTAAAGCATTCATCTGCTCATCATTGACAGATGGGGTCAGTAGTTCATCATCTGAATCATTCACGTGCTCATCTTTGACAGATGGGATCAGTAGTTCATTATCAGCATCAGGTAAGGACTGTTGGGGCATATAATATGCATCGTTTTGAACCTGTCTTATTTCTTCGTCATCTGAACTCAAACGATTCACATCTGCATCACTAATCTGTTTGTCAATGAAAGTCGGGATTGGTAGTTCGTTGCCCGCATCTGAAAAGGATTGTTGGTGCATATAATATGCCATGTTTTCACTTTGTCTTATTTGCTCATCTTCTGGATCCAAACCATTTACACCCGAATCATTCATCTGGACATCATTGGCAGCTGGGGTCAGTAGTTCACTGTCAGTATCCGATGAGGACTGTCTGTCCATATAATAAGCATCATTTTGACTCTCTCTTATATCCTGATCATTTGAACTAGAACCATTTACACCCGAATCATGCATCTGCACATCAATGGCAACTGGGGTCAGTAATTCACTGTCCGTATCTGATGAGGACTGTCTGCGCATATAATAAGCATCAGTTTGACTGACTCTTATATCCTGGTCATTTGAACTCAAACCATTTCCACCCATATCATGCATCTGCACATCATTGGCAGCTGGGGTCAGTAGTTCACTGTCAGTATCCGACGAGGACTGTCTGTCAATATAATAAGCATCATTTTGACTCTCTCTTATATCCTGATCATTTGAACTCAAACCATTTCCACCCGAATCATGCATCTGCACATCAATGGCAGCTGGGGTCAGTAGTTCACTGTCAGAATCCGATGAGGACTGTCTGTCCATATAATAAGCATCATTTTGGCTCTCTCTTATTTCCTGATCATTTGAATTCAAGCCATTTGCATCTGAATCATTCACCTGCCCGTCTTTAATAGCTGGGAGAAGTATTTCATTGTCAGCGTTTGGTAAGGACTGTGTTGGCATATAAAAAGCCTCGTTTTGACTCTTGGTAATTTCCTCATCATCTGAACTAAAACCAGTTACATCTAAATCGTTCATCTGTTCATCTTTGACAGATGGGATCAGTAGTTTGTTGTCAGCATTCGGTAACGACTGCTTGGGCGTAGAATACGCCTCCTTTTGACTCCTTTTTATTTCCTCATCATCTGAACCCAAACCAGTTACATCTAAATCGTTCATATGTTCATCTTCGACAGATGGGATCAGTAGTTTGTTGTCAGCATTCGGTAACGACTGCTTGGGCGTAGAATACGCCTCTTTTTGACTCCTTTTTATTTCCTCATCATCTGAACCCAAACCAGTTACATCTAAATCGTTCATATGTTCATCTTCGACAGATGGGATCAGTAGTTTGTTGTCAGCATTCGGTAACGACTGCTTGGGCGTAGAATACGCCTCCTTTTGACTCTTTTTTATTTCCTCATCATCTGAATCCAAACCATTTACATCTGAACCATTCATATCTACATCATTGGCAGCTGGGGTCAGTAGTTCATTGTCAACATCTGACAAGGAGGGTATGCTCTTATTAGATTCCTCGTTTGGACTATTTCTTATTTCCTCATCATCGGAACTCCAATCATCTGCATCGTAATCATCCATCTTGCTTTTCATAGCATTTAACGAAGACTGATTCATATTTGCCTCGATACGTTTTTCCTTCGATTCCTCATCATCTGAACTCCAATCATCGGAATCCGAATCATCCATCTGCTGATTGTTAATAGCCAAAAGCTCTAGCTTAGGAAAAAACGGGTGAGGGGCTTCTTCTTCAGAAGCAGGTGGTGTTGACACTTTCTGACTCTGATCTTCATCATTGTATATGGTATCAAGTATCATTCTAACCGCATCTTTCATGATCATTATCTTATCTCTAGTACTCTGCCAATACTTCTTTTGTGCATTTGCAGAACCATGAGGTGATGGTGTATGGTGATTTTTCGCCAATGTTTTTCTCACTTCATTACACGTCTCATCTAATAATTTTAAAAAATCCCGAACGATAGCAAACAATCTCAGCCCTTCATCTTTACCCGATTTACCATGAAAATAATCACCCGTGCTCCTTACCAACGTCATTATCCGTTTCTCTTCTTCAATCATCAAAATAATATCAGCTTCTGCATGCTGTAAGAATCTTGTGAGTGCCTCATTGAACTCAGTAGCTCCTTCTGATGTTTTCATATCTTCGGTCATAAAATCTTTTGTTTTCTTTAACATATTTCCCAATTTAGAAACTACTGATGTAAGCATTTCACCGTCAACAAGTGATGCTTTTTTCACATCGTTAAGCTCTTCACTTAGCTTTGAAACAACACCCATACCGAGTTGCTGGAGATATTCTGGTGTTTCCTCGTTTGGTTCAAGGCCTCGGTTTTTAGCCACTTTGATTCCTTCGTATCTGATGATTTCTTGAACCACAAAGGATAAGAGTGTGGTTTTTCCATCTGTCCCTTTGACATCAGAAAGTTTCAAAAGGGTGTCGAGCTTGAACGCCTGGGCTCCGCCTCGAAATGTACCATCATTCATTCGGTTACCGGTTTTGAGAACTGCTTCTAGAAGCCTTAAGAAGAGTCTGCTGCTTCTCAGTTTATTGCAAGCTACCTGTGATTCAACAAATAGCCGCGTCTTAAATTGGAAACACAAATCATTTTAAAAGGGCAGAGAGGTAGAGATGCCTAAAACACGGCCTAAACGCATATGAGTATATGCAATCTAAAAGCTACAAGAACAGAATGCAACACCTCTAACGTGGCAAATAAATCTTTAGCCATATTGTAATCCTCATGAACGGAACTCATAAACAGCAAAGCTTCAAGGCGTTTGAATGCATGTGGGATCTCAACCAAGTTTTTAAGAAAGCGTTCTGATGGCCCGAGTTGGTTTATGTCACCGTTATATAACCTCAGCTTTAGTTCTTCATCTTGAGTCGGTGCCATTTTCAACAAAGTTGCAATGAGCTCGGCAGGAAGCTCAGTGCCTGATCACACATTCATTTCAAAATAAATAAAGAGTTCAGTTGAGCTACAGAAAAAGCAACAAACTTTGTATAACCTTTTTTAACCGCATCACAGACTTGTTCAGTTGTCACGTTCAATGCTTTTAGAAGAATCGCTAAATTCTGAGATTTTTTAACCTCAATAAGCTGAACGAACTTGGTTGGTGTTTGTATGTTTACATCAATCTTTGCACGTTCTTTCTTATTTTGAGCAGCCACGTAGCCAAATAGACTTACCATCATCTCCTCATCATATCTGTTCATTAACAATACTTGTGAGGATATCTAAAACAAAATGCGTAAAAGTAACAGTAGCTTGATATAAAATCTTACTGAAATGATCCATCTCTAAGATGGTGCCAGACCATTGAACGGCCTTGAACAGCGTTCACTTTGTCCCAAAAAAACGGCTTTAGCTTTGTACTTGCAGTATCAGACTCACCAGTTTCTTTGTTTTCCTCCTTATCAGTCGTATGTTTTGGACTACCAGAAGCAGATGTTTTTTTCGTATTACTTGCATTTGCTGGAGGGGGACGACCAGGCTTTGGTGGTGGTGCTGGTGGTGCTTTTGAAGGCTGTGGTGGAGGTGCTGGAGCTGTTGGTGGTGTTGGAAAAAATGGTGGCGGTGGTGGTGGATGGGGAGGTGATGATGGAATAGCGACTTTTCCTGGTGGCGGTGGTAAGAATGCATCACTATCATTGAACAAATGCTTGGTGTTGGAAGACCGCGTTGATACTCTCATTGATCTTTGTAAAGAAGCTGAAAAGGAATAAAAGCTAATGTAAAATGAAAATGTCAAGATGCATGATGGAAAATTTTAAATTAGCCAAAAGTGTATTACCTAATTTTCCTTTATATCCCTTCGAGCGTAAGTTGACAACCAATTCATCATCTTCTTCTTCTTCTTGTTCTTCTTTTTGCTCTTGTTCCTGTTCTTCTTGTGGCTGTTTTTGTTTTTGTTGTTGTCCATTAACTGGTTTAAGCGCATCACGTCCAACACAATAATACAAGAACAACGCAAAAAGACCCAATGTTACCGCCACAGTTGTCAATACAACAGCTATCAATAAGGTTGGTCCGTCAGCATTAAGAATTGATCCAATGTCAGCAAGTTTACGAGTGTGCCTTTGGTAAGAATACTCCAAGCCTTCAGGTGATGAAAGTAGGGCCCGAATAGGAGGGCGCTTTTCCGTCCCATGATTGTGTCCTGATGATGCTGTTGGATGCAGGCATGCTTTCCTTTGTAGATGGTCATGAAATTTTCTGAGAAGCGCCGTTTGGTGATCATCACAGTTATATAACTCTTCCTTTATACAATCATTAGATGTTGGTCTTTTGAACTTTAAGCTAAGAATATTGAAATCGTCGATAGATATTGAATATTGTTGAAACTCTTTTAGATAGTATAGCGTTGGCTGCACAAGCAACATTTCATTAGATCTACCATGGATATTGAATTCTCGTTGAGTTGATAATATAACGAATAACCAAAAGCTACATAATAACTATTTAACGTTTACATATAGGTAATCAGGTAATGCTGAGTTTGAGTCCTTCCAAGGACCTCCATTTATTAACATGATATGATCAATGAATTTTAAACTAATGGCTTAAATATACACATTATAATTTAGAAGAATATAATATGATGAATGAGGAATCATACTACATTTTCATCGATAAAAAGAGATCTCAAATCTGCTCCATTGCCATATAAAATTTCTTTACCAATCAAAGGATTCCCGTCCAAAAGATCAACCAAAACTACACACAAAAGAGCTACAAAAGCACCTATAAAACCAAGCCTTTTCGCGTTGCAAACGGTCACGTTCCATAACATGTCCTTTCTCATTTGAATCAAAGTTTTGTTTACACAAAATTACACCTAATAAAACAATGACTAAAGCCTCTAAATTTATCCCCTAAACAACCTTTATTCCCTTTGCTTCTGCAATATATTAAGATTCAAAACCTCACTTAATTCCCAACAAAAATATGGAATATTTTCTTTTACAAATTTAGCCTCCAATCAAACCCAAAATCCCTTATGCTCTTATATAACAAAAATACTTAAAATTTCACAAAATTTTACATGTTTTTGCGATTCTTTAAACAAAACTCACAATTTATTTTTTCCGACAAATACGAAAAGGTTTTTCTGCAAATTGAGAATCAGAAATAAAATTCCGAAGAAACCCACAAATCTTTTTGCCTAAAAATTATGGCTAGAAACAATTTTTAGACAAAAAGAAAAGGAATTTCTTGCCCATTTCTGACCCTCAAATGCAGAAAAACAAAATGAATAATGTTGTTATGGGAATTGGCTTGAGTTGATTGAAAAGCTTAAAATGAAAAGTTATACAAAAAAAGTTGAGGAAAAAGTGATGATTTTGAAAGAAGAAAATTTAGGCTGTTAGGGGAAATTTGTTGATAAATTGGCTAAGTTTGATTTTGTATTTTATGAACAAGAATCATAAGAAAGGAGGGAAAATTGGAGCCAAACAATTATATACGGTTACCAATGTCATACTTTTTTTCTAATAAAACTATAACGTTGGTTTTAAATTTGTGACATATCAATATGTTCATTTTAATACTATATGTATGTTTAAGTTGATAGATTTAACATGTATGGGGATGTAGCTCAGATGGTAGAGCGCTCGCTTAGCATGCGAGAGGTACGGGGATCGATACCCCGCATCTCCATTTAATATTTTTACTCTTAATTCACTTTTTTACCTGCAAAAAAGTATGCTTTAAATAAAGAAGATAAAAATGTTACCTTTGCATACCATTTTGTGGATTGTACCGCTTGGTCTTTTCAATTTGGAAGATAAATTCCAGTTGATGGATTTTAAAATATGCATCCAACCCCTTTGATGAAGTAAATGAGTCAATTATTATTTATTAGATATCCAAGAATGTAGTTGATCGCATGGTCAAGGTTTTTGGCAAAATGAATTGTATTTGATCGCATGTTTTATGAAAGTTAATGAGGCTGTTAAGTGTGTTTGGGTATTCTAATACGATAAGTCATGCGCTCAACTAAAATTCATCTTGTCAAAAACCTTGACTTCAACTTCATATTGCCTTCCTTGATTAAAATATGATAAGTCTATGTATGCTTCCTCTACTATTTTTCAACACCTGCCTTTTATTTTCATTTGTTTTTGTTTTTTTTCTTTATTAAAAAAAATAATAATAAATAAATAAATTAGCTTTCACCTAAAACTTATCAGAAAAATAATAAAAGGCGCAAGACAATACAACAACGCCTACCATGTTTTCAAAATCATTCAATCCGATAAATTCTCGTTTAGATAGTCACGGGGAGGTAATAAGTAACCGATGTCGATTCCACAACCCACTAACAACAAAAAACTAAATTGGCTTCACGTGCCCAACAAATTGCCAGCACACTTTTCCATATCCAAACCAACATCCTTCTAGTACTTATACCTCACGCACCAAAACTTGTACAGTTACTAATCTCACCATCATTAAACACATACTATTACTTTCTATAAATTGTTAAACTTGGTCCTAAAAGGTGTTATGGCTGTTAGAATAAAAAAATTTATCATTTCACTTTTTTCTTTGTAAGCTCAAAACTTATAATTTATCTCAAAAATATTTTTTCTTTATCACTCAAGTTGTAGTCCACGTCAAGACCCACAATTTTTAAAATAAAACAAAAATAAAAAATAAGCTTTGTAACTTGGCTTGTGAATTTGTCATCGATTCTTATAACTTGAGGTATGATATGGGCTGATCCCATAGTGTCGCGTAATAGGGCAATAACGCACCCTATGATGTTTGATACCAAATCTTCTAAGGACCATATGTAAAATTGATTGTACCTTCAACAATAATTGCCAAAGTCATAAATTTAAAATATATCAACCGACTTTATATATCACCGGTTATACATGTTTTGTTTTCTAGATTAACCTTTAATGCTATGCTTACCACAACTCTTAGGGTGTGCTTGGTTCAAACTCGAGAAAAAAAAAAAGACAATAATAATAGTTGAAAAAAGGATAGGAAAAGAAAATTAGTCCTCAATAAAATTGAGTAATGACCCATCACTCATTATTGATTAACTAGACGAGTACCCGTGCATAGCAACGAGATTTTATAACGATATATAGCTTATTGATAAAAAAAAATTTATAGGTTATAAACGAAAAGTAATAAAAGTTTGAAGATTTGGGAATTAAACATAATGTTTTGAAACCCGGTTGAACTGTTCCGGGTGAAAAATGGGTCGATTTAAACCATGTCAACTTGCTAGGTTGGGTCGAAAACGGGTCAAATTAAACTGGGTCAACCCGTCGGGTTTGAAGCGTCCCGGGTCAACCCGGTTTGTATTTTAATTGGTTGTATTTAATTTGATAGATTTGTTTTCAATTGGTTGTACAATGCGAATAAATCATTGTACTTTTAAGTAATGAGGTGTTTTAATAAGAGTATTAATTACATTTCACTTTTCTCTCTCATTTGACCATTATTAAAAATTAAATATTTCTTGAAAACTTAACATTTCAATTGTTAACCATTTTTTCATGGGAGGTGATTTGCACACTCTCATATTTGATTGGGACACTCCAAACAGTGCATTAAACAATTGTATTATAAATATAAACTGCTTTAACTGTTTGTACATTGAGTGTCCTAATCAATTTTTTGAGTGTGCCAATCAATTCCCTTTTTTCATTATATGTAGTAAAGATAAGTCATTACATTATACTTTACAAAACATTTTTTTTTTTTCATTATCTTTCTCTTTCCACAACCCATAACCCTGCTGCCCTTACTTTTCTTAACTACAATTCATTTACATAAGCCTACCACCTATTTAATATTTTATATCTCAAATGTTTCCAGAGTTGATAGTAGCACACATACTACTTGACTAGTACTACATGAATCATAAACCAAAAACACAAGAAGAAAGTAAGTAAGAAAGAATGTGTTACGTAGGTAAAGCAACAAAGATATTCATATTCATAGTATCAGTCATTGCTATAACCGGTCTTGTTATCGGGTTCAGTTTCATCCGACACAAATCTCATCCTAAATCTCACCAATGCTCCTCCGGCGACGACTGCTTATTTTCCAGCTACTCTCCACCACAACCACCGCCAGCTCTCCCATTTCCGTCGTTACCAAATCCATCCAATCCGTCTGATCAAACCACCTCACCACCACAGCCGCCGGAAACTGCACAGTCTCCGCCACCACCGCCGTCAGAAACTACACAGTCTCCACCAGCACCACCGTCGGAAACTTCACTGCCACCACCTCCGCCACCTGATACATCAGTGTCTCCACCAGCTCCGCCGTCGGATAGTTCGTTGCTGCCTCCACCGCCGTCTCCGGCGATTAGTGATCAATCTCCGCCGCCGCCTCCGGTAGAGACGGCGGCGCCTCCGAGTCCACCGGTACAGGTGGCTCCAGGTCCTACGAATTCATCTTAATTGAGTACAATTATAACACTATCCAATCCTGTCAGAGCGAGATATGAGGATGTAAAATGTAGACAGATCGTACCCTACGTAAACCCGAGGTTCATTTTAATTGATTGTTACAAATTTTAGTTTCTTAACAAAGAATTATTCATTTATTTTTTGTTATTTCAGAAATTTTTCATGTGAATGATGAATATTTGTTTTCATTTTTTTTTAACTGATTGAAGTTGAAATTTTGTTGAATTTAATTTACTGTACTAGTATAAGTTACTACTACTTTGGAATTATCGCCTTTGTTTTTGCTGATGATAATAACTGTAATCTACTGTTTGGAATTCAATGCAAATAAAGTACCAAAAAAGAAATAGTTTTAACAGTACTAAAGGTGAATGATTATAGTGCATGATTGCCGATATAATAAAGGTGAATGAGGAGTAAAATAGTTTTAACAGTACTAGAAAATTAAAGTGTTTGGTTATTCATAATCTGCTAAAATTATATTGTTACCCCTCATATTTGTTAATTAACTTAAATTTTTCGTGTGTGATAGCGAGTTTTCTTTTGTTGGAAAACATAAAAATATTTGATTTTATACTTATTTTTTCAAAAAGGATTAAATTGACAAAAAGCCTCAACTTTGTGAGTGTTGACTTGACTTCACAAAAAAATTAGCCTAAGCAATTCAATGTTGAGTTGTTTTCTACGAAATGAAAGAAGTTGTGATTAAGGGTGCGTTTGGTATCCTATAAAAGTGATTAAAGATGACTGTTTAAGATGAGGGGCCTAACACTATAGTAATGAATGATAAATATAATCCATATTTTATATACATCAAGAGAGCTACGTATGAATCTTTCATAGGTAAGGGACACACCACTACTATCAAACTCATATCCATTGTCATTAATGGCAACATACCAAACGCACCCTAAAAATATGAACAACAATGATTTTGGTCCATGCTAACATGGCTGGAGCCAAAATGTTGTTATTAAAGAAGCGAACTTTAATGTTTTAAAAATTTTACATTACAATTTTGTCGCAAAGAGAGCAAACTACATAAAACTTGTATCTTTTATAGAAACAAAGAGGGAAATTCACACTGCCCATGTTGTCAACGTCAATGCATACTAAGGGCACGTTTGGTAGAGAGAAATTTAGTGAAATGAAATGGAGTAGAGAATAGAAATTTAGAGAATTGAGATTGATTGAGAAATTTGGAAAATTATTCTGTTTGGTAGCAACAGAGAAATAACCTCGAAAAATTAGTAGAAGTCAAATTCTTTTGTTTGGTAAATAACAGTAAGGAAATACAACTAATTACAATAACCTTGGTTTATTTATTTTTTTTAATTATTTTTCATATTACATAATAATTAAAAATAAAAGCTTCAAACAACTAAAACAACAAATTGATTATCTTGAACAACCGTTCAATTGAAAAGGGAACTACGAAATTAACAACTAACTGTTACTACGTTGAATTCGAGTTTACACTACCAAATTTGATTGTTGTTGTATATTTGATACTTACAAATATGCCCCAAACTAACTATAGCCCCACACTGCACTTTCAAGAACCAAAGAAGAAAAATATAGACTGATTTGAACTAATAATTTAGGACAAAGCATGGGTTTAGATCTGGTTTCTATCAAATAAATATGTAGTTTAATTCTCACATAGAACATGACTGTGTGTGGAGGAGTTTTAGATCTGGGTTTTGAAGGAGGATGTTGATTTAATGAAGATATGTGACTTGCACGTGACCTTTGGAATTTATACCTCCTTCTATTTTAACTTTATCCCAATTCTCAAACAAAAACACGGAGAGTTTGCTTGTGAACAAATATGGTTTCTCCACAAAGCTCTACAAAATGAAAGGGAAATTAAAATACAAAGGGGCAAACTCTCGAGAATTTCCATTTCTCCGCCCTCCTTTTTCTCAGGCTCAACCAAACATAAGAAATTGGTTCATTTCCATTTCTTTGGGTCCAATTCCTGCTACCAAACACGCCCTAATGATATATACTACTTATAATGAGGAATGACTCTCTCTTCAAAAAATTCAGATGTACACAAAATGATGAATGGTTTACAACACTTTAAAGCAAGCAATTTTCATAATTACAACAACCAAAGCATTGTGTACAACAAAAACTAGCATGAATCGAAATTCAGGTCACTTTCCTTAAAATTTTACATTAATAGCATTAAAAACACCCCTACACCCAATATTACAATAATTTAAACACAATGTACAACCCTCATTCTACATTAATAGCATTAAAAACATCCATACACCCAATATTACAATCATTTAAACACAATGTACAACCCTCATTCTACATTAATTATTAATAATACCCCTACACCCAATATTACAATCATTTAAACACAATGTACAACCCTCCATCTTAACCTAGACATGAACCTGTGACCAAAACTCGACTCGATACACAAAGCTGTGACCAAACAAATTTAGGTGTCGGAATGACATCCCGTGACATTTTTATTAATTCCATTAAAAAATTTTATTTCAGGGTACCCGCCGCTGCAACGCGCGTTTATCCTACTAGTGTTCATTAAGGAGTGATTAGTTTCGAAGTTGCATTTACAGTTGCAAATTGCATTTTGATATCAGAGTGACAAATCAAAATTGCATTTGGAGTTTACGTTTTATAGAGTAAAAATACTAAAAGCTCCCAAAAAGCTACCAATCCGTAAATCATTACGGTGTTTAACGATGAGCTTTTCTTTGAGCTAATAGTCGTTTTAACATCGATCAAAAGTAGAAAACATCCAATCATGGCCTCCATTGAGGAATTAGTTTGTTGTGGTAGGCTCACCAAATAATTTACCCATGCGTCAATCAAGTGCTAAAAAAATAGTAACTCGTTTTGTAAAGAGCAAGTAAAATATTTTCCACACGGACCATGCTCGAAATAACTCTTCATCTCTTTGGACCTTCGAGGAAAAGTGGCCCATTCATACACTATATCCGGCTACCGGGCGTTTGATTTGAAGGTCTAAAAATGAAAGAATGATTTCATTCCCAATATAGTTGTTTGATTTATGGGTTTGATTTTTGAAAATGGGTATGAAACACATGAACCTAGGCATTTTCTATAACCCATTCTCATACTTATATCCATAGTCATTCCCATATACACACCAAACGCCCCTAAGTGAATTTTTACCGAGTCTTCAAATACATGATATTTAAACTGACTTACAAAAGTTAACATGGTTCAATGCTTCAAATGTTCAATATAATCGCGCTATGTTAGATGTTGACTTAAAGCTTACATTATTCATGAATGTGAGGTACAAGCTTACGGTTAGAAATGGTCAATTGTATTTAATAGAGGTAGAAAGTAGAAACAAAGGTGCTCTGGCTCTTTCCAACTCCTGTTCTATGATTACGACTTGATCGATTATGCAACCATTAGTTTTCCCATTTCAAAATATACCGATTCATTTTTTCTCAGAACGATGATATATTACAAACATGCTAATGAATAGGGTTAAATAGTCATTCTATCAAATTAATAGAGAACTTACAAAGCCTATTACAAAGCAGAGTCTTGTCTAGGGCGATAGGGGTTTCCTCCCGCATGCGTCAAGGGAAGGGTGCCATTGCCTTCTGGGCTGGACCCAACCTGGCTGTGTGGGCTCGCTATACCTTCTGGGCTAAGGGCAATGTAGCCACAATTGCTATCCAAAATAAATAAATAAATAAATAAATAGAGTTTAAGTGAATTGTATAACATCGTTTAGGATGAGGATTTGCTTTGTTTTTTAGCCGCAAAGGATGAGTCGTTTCTAAAGTGCTAAACGACCCAAAGGGTATATTGCACCGTCTAATACAACGATTCATAAAGTTCTTACCATCAAACCGTCCAGTAAAGCACTTTCATTATCAACTAATGGCATAAGCTTAGGTTAGGGAGGTTATTCGTGAAAAAGGCAACATGGTGTGCTTGTTTATATAACATCCAGAATTTTAAAGCTTTAAAAATAGATATTAAAATAGTATTATTGGATTCTAGACGAGCCATTTTAGTTTGTATTTAACAAAATAAGGACAAAAAATGCAAATATTTAACAGAGAAGGACTTCCGGTGCAACGGACCTAACGGCAGGGACTAACGGTGCAAAGTGAATGTTAAAATACAGAATTACAATAATGCTCTTATATAGCTTATATAACATAAATTCCATAAGCTAGCCCAGTTCTTATGACAGTGTTAGGGAACGTGTATGTGGGAGATTTAAGACTAGAGACCACGAGGGTGACTATGAACGAGGTGACTTCAATGTCACGCGTGAGGCTCATGCACACCTCAAAAGTCACGAGTGACTTACGATTCCCGAAGCAAGTTATGGTGAACGATTTACCTTAAATACATTGGTGTGAAATGGACCCCATTTTTATGTTTTATTGTTTTATATTTGGTGTGTGAGTGTGTGTGAGCTATTTTATTATGATATATTTGTATAAAGTGAATATTTTAATGAAAGGTGAGAGTAAGGTAACCATGTCTACAAAAAAGTGAGAGGTAGTGAGGGAAGTGAGAGGATAGGGAAAGCTGATGTAAGTATTCGAAAACCTACAACCCCTTGTTACTAGAGTGGATTAAACACGATCGTGAAGTCGAACACACCGCAACAAGTTATGATTGACAGAAAAGAAAACGAGCACAAGTAAGTATCCCTAATCGAACCTTGATTAGTTATTGAAAGAATGCGTACATAACTTGTCCCCCCCCCCCCCCCCCCCCCTTCACCTCCTTTTATAGAGATGAGAGGGGAGGGTAAACCGACTCTAACAAGGAGTCCTATGTCAGTTGTGAACAAGACACGGGTTGGGCTTTGGAACACAAACCAACCAACCGACTCCTACTTGACTAAGAATACGAAACGGACACTTAACACCCTAGACATTGATATAGGCTAAAATAAAGACTAAATATAACAGCTGATGTGTCGCTGAGAATTTGAATTAAATAAGTGACCTCTTGGTCTTTAGCCTGAGAGGGAAAAATTGGAGTTATCAAGGAGGTAAATTCACGAGGGTTTGAGACAAGATTGGTAAAGTAGAAAGAGACCTCAAGTATTCCCTAACAAACTCATCTCAAGGTAAGTAATGAAATTGGTATTAGTTTTCATGATTATGATATTATATTATTATGGATGATTTGGGGGTTCTAGAAATAATAACCCTTATGATGATTTAAAACATGTTATGGTATTCTTATGCTTAGTAGCGAATTGATATGAAATATTTTAGTAGAAAGTTTGCCATGAATATTAGATGAGGTTATGATGAAAGTGATGAAGTTGTTATGTTAATGACTAGCTCATGGTGTCAAAAGGAGTGTTTGGCATAATGCTTATTTTAGACCAAGTTAGTAATTAAGAGTTAAAACTTATGCTTTGTGGATGATTTAGTGGTTCCTAAATCCTAATGATGTCAGAATGGACAAAGGCGGAGCTACATAGGACCGGGAAGGGTCCCGGCCCCCCTAAACCTAAGCTCGTTAGTGTATTTTTTCACGATTTCACGTGTAAAAAAAATAAAATAATAATCGCGGCCCTAACATCTAATTTTTTTTGGATTATTTTTTGTTTCGGCCCTCCCACGAAATTTTTTCTAGCTCCGCCACGGAGAATGGATATTATGTGTTTAGGTGATCGTGGGAAGCACGAGGAAAGCCTAAACCGAGTATAAAGTGAGTAACGAGTAGGATTACACGCTAAGTTAAGTAGTTATGTTTTGTAATAACGACTAGGTATGCTTATGTTATAAAGACTGGGTACGATTATATAGTCTTATGTGTGGAATGTGAAACCCGGATGGCATCCGTGCAATAGGGTAAAGAACTGGGTATGTTTATGTTAAATAACCGGGTTTGAATATGATGTTAGCACCGAATGATCTCGAATATGAATATGAATTGGCATGTTCAACGGCCCAATCCGCCGGAAGTATTTCTTTTCCGGCCAGAAGAAATAGAATCATGGAATTCCGGATTTTGCATGTTCATTTGAAAAAAAAAAGTTGGCGTTTCGATATAGATAATTACTCCCTCCGTCCCATAAAAACTGTCCAGTTTGACTTTTCAGAGTCAAACTGGTTCAACTTTGACCTTAAATATTTTATATGTGTTATATAATACTTGATGAAAAATTATACCAACGAAAAACATACTTAAAACTCAATCCATTAATATATTTTTCATAAAGTATTATATAATACTCACAAAAATAGATAAGGTCAAAGTTGAACTAGTTTGACTCTGAAAAGTCAAACTGAACAGTTTTTATGGGACGGAGGTAGTATGATTTTAAATTAGATATGTATGTAATTATTGAGTTTAGGAGGAATATATATGCAATTCTCTTTTTTTTAGATCCTCTTGCCGTTAGAAAGAAAGAGAGAGAGAGAGGATAAAAAAAAAAAAAAAAAAAAAAAAAAAAAAAAAACCAATTGCAACAGAAAATACAACGGTGTCGGAAGGATAGCTTTTTCAACCATGTGAAGTTTGTCTTACGCTAGACCATATCTAACGAAGTAGTGTATTCAAAGTGACGAGAGAATAACAAAAATCTTAAGCAAAATAAAAGTCTTATTAGCAACTCCATAAAACATCCATGAAACATAGAACTGACGAAGATACATAAATGAAGACAACATGATGCATCATAGAAAAATTATACACAAAATCAACACGATAAACCATTAGCTTAAATCATTAAAAGGAACCCGAATCCTACCATGGAAACAACGGTCATTATCTTTACTGTTGCAGCTGATCCTTTTTTTGTACCTGGTGGTGCTGGTGCATCATCGTAATCATCAGGATCAGAACCTGACATTGGTCCATCATATGTTACAGGAGGTAAGGTCGAACCTGGTGGCGGAAATGGAAATGGCTCGATCGTTAGAATCTCAACTTTCATTCCTTGGCTACAATGGCCGGCTGTCCCACAAATGAAATACCGGATTCCTGTATTGGTTAGTGCAAAGGTAGTAGGGGAAGCACGGTTAGTCGATATTGGGTTACTTGTTGAGCAAGAATCGTAAGCATTCTTAGTCACTTCTAATACATCGTGGCTACCACCATACGTGAAAACTGCAAGAACAAAAACATCAAGTTTGTTTTCAAGGTTTTTTGGAACTTCGGATTGAAATATTTGTATCTAAATGATCAAATGTTTGAAAATTTAACAAATTCTGATTATATTATCACCATGGCGCATAATGATTTTTGTTACAAATGATGTGAAACTAAGTTATTCAAAAACATGATTATTAAGAGTTAGATAAATAGTCAAATCATAACTACATGAATACAACGAAATCAAAACTAAGCTTCAACGATCAACATAATTAAGTACATTGAAAATGTTGGTGTGATATAGCTTAAGTATAGTATCTTTTGTATACGAAACAAGTGAATTACCTAGATTATCGCCTACTAAAAAACTTTCAGCTCTAACCCAAGCTTGGAGATCAGTTGACGTGTCCCAACCTCCGTTTGGAACTCCAACATTGTGAACCACGGCTAACGCCAATTGAAATAGCATCGTTGTAGCAACGATGCTCACTACAATTTTAGTCATCACTGCAGGGACCATGAGTGTGTTCTATTGGACGTAGAGTTGTGTTTTATGAGAGGATATGATTGATATGAGTTTTGTGTTGAAGATAAACACATACTTATAGAAATGTAGA
This sequence comes from Artemisia argyi, assembly GCA_030686995.1. Taxonomy (NCBI): domain Eukaryota; kingdom Viridiplantae; phylum Streptophyta; class Magnoliopsida; order Asterales; family Asteraceae; genus Artemisia; species Artemisia argyi. Next base: position 157,420,279 of record CM060697.1, on the reverse strand, counting down.
TGATATTAGTTTATGTGTTCAATAATTGCGTAAACAATGCATTGATTCCATAGCTGTGATCACCATTTTGATATGGGAATTGAATTTGTAGATAATAAGGTTAGAGTTGTTGACTTTCTGAATATGTATATATCAGGTAGAAATTAGATGTTAACGTAGATAATAATAAATAGAGTTTGATTTATAATATGAATAAACACATTTGATATTTCATACATATTATGCTGAAATTGGTTGTTTATGGTTATGATAATGTAAACTTTTATAAGACATCCTCCAATTATGCTTGAGATGGTTGACATTCTCTGCTGCATTTTTTTTTATGGTTATGATTTTAATATTACTTTGATTCGAGGATGATCATACAGAATTCTTTTGTACAGATGGATAACTTTATCAATTATTAGTTTTCGTATAGATGGAACACTAATCAAAGTAGGTTTCCTTTATGTTTGCTTTCTCGGATGCATATATTTAGAAGCTACGAATGTAAAACTATTGATTTCAAAGCATTAGATAATACAAACGGGATAGTCTAGAAGTCATCTAAATAGGTTAAGCCTATACTACATACAATCGGGCTAACATATGTCAACTAACACTCCCCGCAGTTGGGGTGAGAGGAGATCGCACGCTCAAACTGTCTCGAATTTCTTCAAACAAAGCTAAAGGCAATCCCTTAGTGAAAATATTTGCATAATGGTAGTGTGAAGGTACATGAAGAACTCGAACTTGTCTAGCAACAACCATGTCTCGATTCTCGAACAAAATGAATATCGATTTTAGTGTGCTTCATTCGTTGATGTTGAACATGGTTAGCAATCATATAGATAGCGCTAACATTATGACAGTAGACCAAGCTAGCAGACAATAATTGTGTGTGTAACCATGGGCGGAGACGAAAGAGGTTCACAAGGGTCATGTGCCCTTCCTAGCGAAAAAAGTGTAGTGTAAATTTTCTAAAATATCTAGATTTTTCTGTGATTTGCCCCTCCTAAGAACCAATGTATAATGTAGTTTCTAAAAATTATTAAAATATGACCCATCGAGCAAAAGTTTCTTGCTCCGCCTCTCTCTGTAACTCACGAAGTAGATTCCGAACCCAGGCAGTTTCAGCGACAGCATTCGATACACCACGATACTCAGCTTCAGCACTAGACCGTGAAAGTGTGTTGACGTGCTTACTGCTTAGAAGACAATGACAACAAATTATTACCCAAGAAAACACGTTAACCGGATGTAGAATGGCTAGTAACAGGACAACCAGCCTAGAATAAGCAATAAGGGATGTAGTAGACGAAGAATATAACTGTAAACCGAAATCCAATGTCCACCGAACATACCACAGGATACGTGTGAGAGCTACTAAGTGAGGCTCTCGCAGATCATGCATATAAAGGCAAATTTGTTGAACAACATATGATAAGTTGGGACGAGTGAACGTAAGATATGATACTGCAAGGCTATGGTAGAGTGTAGAATCCGAAATAGTATCACCTCCGAACCAAGTTTGGATTCAGTATCAACAGGATTCCAAGTGGGATTGCAGTTAAACATATTAGCACGTTTATTTAGTTCAAGAGCATATTTCCGCTAAGATAGAAATATGCCCGTCATGTCACACATGACAGAAACACTGATAAAATAATTGAGAGAGCTCAAATCTGTCATGGCAAACTCCGTGTGTAAAGAGGATATAATACGCTCAAGCAAATATGTAGAAGAAGCGGTCAACACAATATCATCCATGTATATTCACTTTAACATACAAGCTAAATACAGACACAATGAGAGTTTGTAGATATCTTGGTTTGTTCAGGTAAGACTAGTTGACTATATATATTGATATTGATATTTGAGTTAATCCTAGTAAAACTTGAGAATTCGTATAGGTCGATTGAAGTTGTAAAGGATGATGTGTCATGGTTTTATTTTAGTATTAGGATGATAGATCGATCATAGTATATATCATACCTCGTCACCACCCCTTATAAGTTTATATTTTCGTATAAAAGCTATTTCATCACATATAAATTAAGCAACTAACAGGCTTCCCAGATGATAAGTGAGACACATCAAAATACAGTTATCGGCAAAATCTAGCTTCTCAAAAGGTTTGCTGAGTCAAAACCAAATTAGGAACATCATAACTCGATTCAAACTTCCAAAATTTTACATTCCAACTTGTGCTCAAAATTATTAAATGAAGATGCATTGGTTTAAAACATAAGCCATGGAAGATGCATAAAGGAAGACAATATGATGCATCATGAAAAAAAATATACACGGAATTCACACCAATCGAAACATTAGCTTAAACCATCGTAAGGAACCCAAATCCCACCATAGAAACAAATGTCAAAATCTTAAATGTTGCAGCTGATGATGGTTCTGGTGTCGTTGGTACACCAGTATTGTTTGGGCTTCCACCTGAGTTAACGGGTGGTGCTGGTACACTTTCATCAACTGGTGGAGGAGCATTGTCATCATTTGGTGGTGGAGCCTCTGTCGAAACTGGTGGGGCTGCAGGTGGTGAATCAGATGATGGTGGAGGACTAGTGGCTGCTGGTGGTGGAGTTGCTGCTGGTGGTGGAGTAGCTGCTGGTAGAGTTTGGATCTCAACTTTCATTCCTTGATCACAATGACCAGCTGTCCCACAAATGAAATACCGGATTCCAGAATCCGTTAGTGAAATGGTAGTTGGGGAAGGACCGTTAGTCGATATTGGGTTACTTGTTGAGCATGAATTGTAGTCGTCCTTGGTCACTTCTAATACGTCGTGGAGACTAGTATACGTAAAAACTGCAAGAACAAAACATCAAGTTTGTTTATGAGGTCTCGATCTGGAGCTTTGGATATGTAATTTATTAAACTGATCATTTGACTTTGTATAACTAGAATCAAAATAATCAAATTTTGGAATGTCTAACAAATTTTAAAACAGAGAATTTGTGAAATACATCATATTTTTGGTACAAATATTACCTAAATTATCGCCTACTGTAAATGTTTCACCCGAAGCCCACGATGCGAGGTTAGTTGATTGGTCCCATCCTCCTGGTGGACTTCCGACATTGTGATCGACAGCTAAAGCCAATTGGAAAAGCATCATCGTAGCAACGACGCTCATTAGGAATTTAGTCATCATTGCACCGGTCATCAATGTGATCTATTGGTCGAAATTTTGAGTTTTGTGAGAGGATTGATATGAGCTGAGTATTCGGTTGAATGGAATCACGTATTTATATAGATGAAGATTTTATTATGTTATGCTCAACTAGTACATAAACATATATTGATTCCACAGTTGTGATAACCATTTTGATATTGCAAATGACTTGGTGAATATAATGGAAGGTGGATAGTTGACTTTTTGAGCATATCAGGTACAGATTAGATATCGTGATTATACTTAAATTAGTTTTATGAATTTTTTTATTTTTATTTTAATGGATATCTGGTCTAAAAATTCTGTACATTTGCATATTTGGGTGTTCTTTTAGGAGAAGACTTTACTAATATTAAGCAGGCAAACTAAGAAATATGCACAAAGTGGTTGATGTGTTTATGGTCGTGGTTACCGTCCATGGTTATGATTCGTAGGTTATGATAGTTTGGTAGTTTCAGAGTTTTCGTTTTTGAGGTTTGTTTTATAAAGGTCGTCTAAGGCAGGGTCAATCAAAGACATGGACTTTTGGGAAGGTCAACGGGTCAAGGAATTTCGGCTTAAGGGTGGTTTTAAAAACTTAGGTATTTTCTTTGTCACGCGTCCCTACATCTCGTCGTGCCATCATTTGGTATGACTGTATGGCTTATTTATTTTGGTTTGAGATCCCATCGGGTTTCGCATAAGTTGCAAGGGTCATGGTTGGTGTTTTACCTGTTTTCTACTTTCTAACAGGTGATTGCACTTATGTGGTTGTGCGTTTTGTTGGTTCTGAGTGACAGCGTTCTCTCCTTTGATTGCTTGAATTATCAGAGTTGTAATTTCGAGAGACTGTTGTAGTCTAGGGTCGTTTAGGCTGAGCTTATATTTTTGGGTTGTTTTTTATTTCTAGCTTCGCGCTAATTTGATTAGTCGGTTCATGTAAGTTTGGGCATGCAAGTTCAATTCATGTAAGAAACCTTAATGACAAACGTTAGTGAACTTCTGCTCGTGTACACAACTGGACCGAATCCTCTAGCATCTAGTAATAACCACTTTCCTCATAAAGACATGAATTATATCAAACAAGACAAAAAAACCTTGGTTTATTTACAGATAGTTCAGCAGTACCATAAGACCAGACTGTGTGTTAATACTGTACAAGGCCCAATATTTTCAAATGTCTATCCGCTAATCAGAATGGTCACATTTAATCAAAATGTGTGAGAGTTGTGCTTATTTCTTCCATCTGCAACACAAGTTGTACGTGTAGTACTGTAGAAAAACTAAGTTTAACCAATTAGATTAATAAACCAAATGTTTTACAAACTCAAACTGTTCTCAAACAGGAGGTACACAACTTGATCTCAATCAAGAATATCAAACTAAAGGTACAAAGATATGAAAATGATAATATTGTGGTGGTCCTCAAAAGAGAGAGGAGAACGATATATATATGGCATCAGCTGAAAGGATATCCAAGAAGAGGACAACAAAACGGCTCTATCACCAGAAGAACACAACAACCCATGCACCAGTGTGTGAGGGTGAGAAGCCCTAGATAAGCAACCATCTATCCATCTTAGCACAAAGCCCCCTTCAACTTTTCTTTATTAACTTTAGACCACCAAACTACCAAAGCAACAAACCTGAAATATAAACAATGCAACATTAGCCCCTCAACATTTCTCCAGGCCAAAATATATTTCAACATCCCCCCTTAATTTTGGCCTGGAAAACATCAATCAAACCCAGTTTTGAAACCATTTTGAAATGTTGAGATTTATCAAGACCCTTTGTAAAGATATCTGCTGTTTGATCAGCAGTATGGATTTTGGCAGTTTCAATAACACCAGTTAAGATTTTTTCTCTAACAAAATGGAGATCAATCTCCAAATGCTTAGTCCTCTCATGGAAGACTGGGTTAGCAGCAATCTTAATTGCAGCTTGACTGTCACAGAAAACTTTTACCGGCATAAAATGTTCCCAGTTAAGATCCCTAAGAATCTTAAGGATCCAAACAATCTCAGAAGTCACAGAAGCTAAAGCTTTGTATTCAGCTTCTGCAGAAGACTTTGAGAGGGTGTTTTGTTTTTTGCTTTTCCACGAAATCATAGAACCATTGAGACTAACACAGAATCCAGTGACAGATTTTCTTGTAACCACACACTTAGCCCAATCTGCATCTATAAATGCATTCAAAGAATTCCCAGAATTCTTAGTTATATGCACACCCATACCTGGAGATCCTTTTAAATACCTCAACACCTTTAAAGCAATTTTTAAGTGAGACTTTAAAGGGGAATGCATAAATTGGCTCAGGCAGTGAACAGCATAGGATATATCAGGCCTAGTATGAGTTAGATAAATCAGTTTACCAATAAGTTTTTGATACTCAGTGATATTATCAAGTAATGGATCTATGTCAGTAGGTTCAGAAGTGATATACACACTTTGTTCAAGAGGAACAGCAGAAGGTTTGCAAGCCAGAAGACCAAATTCAGATAGTAAGTCAAGGCAGTATTTTCTTTGAGATAAACATACTCCATTTTTGGTTTCAATTACTTCAATGCCCAGAAAGTATTTAAGTTTGCCTAAGTCTTTTATCTGGAATTTGGTCTTAAGGTATTTTTTAACATCATTAATAGCATCAAGACTGTTTCCAGTGATGATGATATCATCAACATACACAAGCAAGGCAATAAACACACCAGAATCATTTTTGGTAAACAGTGAATAATCACTTTTACTTTGCACAAAACCATTTTCAAGAAGAGTGCTAGAGAGTTTGGCATTCCACTGTCTAGGAGCCTGTTTTAAACCATACAAAGACTTTTTAAGTCTGCACACTCTCTTATCATTTTCATCAAAGTAACCTGGAGGAAGCTTCATGTAGACAGTTTCCTCAAGGTCACCATATAAAAAGGCATTGTTAACATCTAGTTGAAAAATGGGCCAAGATTGTTGAACAGCCAGGTTAACAACACATCTAATAGTAACAATTTTGACCACAGGGGAAAAAGTTTCATCAAAATCAACTCCTTCCTTTTGACTAAATCCCTGGACAACAAGTCTAGCCTTAAATCTATCAATTTCTCCACTAGACTTGAATTTAATCTTATAAACCCATTTAGATCCAATAGCCATTCTATCACAAGGCAATTCAACAATCTCAAAAGTATCATTTTCATATAAAGCATTCATTTCTGTATTCATTGCCTCTTTCCAATGCTGAGTTTTGCTAGCTTCCGAAAAACTTTTAGGTTCTGAAAGTTTGTTTAACTTGGTTGTAAAACAAAAGTTTTCAGAGTTAAGATTGGCATAGCTAACAAACTTTTCAAGACCATATCTAACTTTGGAATCAACCACAAATTCATTATACTTATTTGGAAAAACAGAAGATCTTTCAGATCTTCTAACAGGTTGATTTTGCAAATTTGTTTGAGAGTCTGTGATTGGACTATTTTGAAATGTACCCTCAGAATGTGCATTTTCATTCTCAAGAGTAGCAGACACCTCATTTTCAAAGGCAGAACCATTGGAACCCTGAGGATGCCCCAACTCATCCTCAAAAGGATCAATTGTTGGACTGCCATTAAGAAAAGAATTCTTGCTAACACTAGGAGAGTTTGCATGTTTGTTTCCATCATTAGATGGTTTGTCATTTTTATTTTTCTCATCATAGGGCATGTCAAGATCCTCATACACCACTTTATCAAAAAAGTTTGTATGATCCAGATCTTGACAAGTCTCAATCACAGAATTTATTTTAAAAGGGAATACATTTTCAAAGAAATCAACATCCCTTGAGTACAAAAATTGTTTTCTTTCAAGACTGGAAAGCTTATATCCCTTTTTAAAGGAAGCATAGCCAACCAGAACACATTTTTCAGATCTGCTACTGAACTTGTCATGATTGTTAAGCACAGTAGCAAAACATAGACAACCAAAAGCTCTCAAGTGATTTAAGGAGCATTTTCTGTTAAAAATCATGTTATAAGGAGAGTTCCCATTTAGAACTGAAGAAGGCAACCTGTTAATAAGGTAACAAGCAGTAAGAATACATTCAGACCATAAATTCAAAGGAATTCCCCCCTGAAACAGAAGGGATCTGGCAACATTAAGCAGATGCCTATGTTTCCTTTCCACAATCCCATTCTGTTGGGGAGTATAAGCACAAGAAGTCTGATGTATTATGCCATTAGTAATGCAAAACTCATTGAACTTATCATTCACAAATTCAGTACCATTATCACTTCTAAAAATTTTCACAGTCCTTTTAAATTGATTTTTGATCAAATTAAAAAAGGCATAAACACAATCAAGCACTTCAGTTTTAGCCTTAATCAAGTACACCCAAACAGCCCTGGTGTAATCATCAACAATGGTCAAAAAATACTTGTATCCTTCTTTACTAGTAACCCTATAGGGTCCCCACAGATCAAGATGGACAAGGTCAGCAAGCATAGAGGTTTTATGCTCACTCAAAGGAAAGGGCTCTCTGGTTTGTTTAGCCTTTTGACAAATTTCACAAACTTCCACATTATTTTTGTTATCAAACTTAAGATCTTTGTTTAAAACTTTTAAGACATGGTCAGAAGGGTGACCAAGCCTGCAATGCCACAAGTGTTTAGACAGACCAGAGAAAAAACAAGGTTGGTCTCTAGAAGGCAAATTACCTTCAGTTTTGTCAAAAAAATATAATCCATCAGACTGTCTACCAGTCCCCAGAAGTTTCACATCCCTCAAACCCTGAGATAACACATAACATTTAGATTCATCAAAGGCCACAACAAATTTGCTGTCTCTAGCAATCTTATGAACAGACATGAGACTCACACAATATTCTGGAACAACAAGCACATCATATAGAGTTAAGTTGTTGGTTAGGACCATATTTCCAACCTTTGTAATTAAAGCCTCTATTCCATTAGGATGAGAGACTTTAATTCCAAGTTTGGAAATATTGACAACATTAACCAAGAACTTATCAGTGTATGTTAAGTGTTGATTTTCCCCGGAATCAACAATAATACCAGCAGCAATGAGAGCATTTCTGGCCTTACTGTTGTTGCAAAAAAATCTTTGAAAATTTTGGTTAAAAAATTTGCTGTTGTTAAAAACTATACCTGCCATGTTGGCATGAACACCTTTGCCTTTTCCATCATCACTGACAGAGGTGTCTTTGATAAGAGACAAAAGTTTAGAAATCTGATCTTCTGAAAGATTTGAAAAAGAGCTGGATCCAACAGAGTTGTTGTTATTAATAAATCTTTTGTTAAAATTTTGAGTGCCCTGGTTAAATGAATTTCTCGTATTGTTGTTTCTTTTTTCCCAATTGGCAGGGTACCCAATAACCTTAAAGCATCTATCCACAAGAGTAGAACTTCCAGCAGCTCTATTATTACTATTGTTATTGTTTCTGAAGGCATTATTGGGTCTGAAGGAGTTCCCAGAGGTTTGGGGCCTCTGAGGACTCCCTCTATTGGCCACATTGGAATGAAAAACAGAGGACTGAGATCTTTGAGAGACTCCAGTCCCTGATGAACCAGAAACAACAGCTCTGTGAGACTCCTCACTAGAGATAATGGCAAACGCCCCTTTAACATCAGGCAATGGGTCTCTAGACAAAATGTTGCTTCTAATTTGCATATAAGAGTCATCAAGACCCATCAAGAATTGCATTAACTTCATTAACTGATTGTGTTTCTTAAAATCATCAGCAGCATGACAAGTACATCTAGGCAATTTAATAAGAGCATCAAATTGTTTCCACAAAGTGCTTAACTTGTTGAAATATTCAGCAATAGATGTACCATTTTGAGACAAAGAATTGATTTTATGGTGTAAATTAAAGGTAACAGACCCATCAACTCTATCAAATGTTTCTTTTAACTCAGTCCAGACATCAGAAGCCTTTTTTGAAAAAATTTGTCCAAGAAACAGTTCCTCAGAGATGGAGTTTAAGATCCAACCCAGAACAATAGCATTTACCCTGTCCCATTGTCTCCCAAGAACTTCATCAGTATTAGACCTCCTACAAGAACCATCTATAAAACCAATTTTGTTTTTGCCTTCAAGAGCTAACAGCATAGCACAAGACCACACATTATAGTTTTCAGTTCCTTTTAATTTTATAGATATAACAGTTAATGTAGCAGAGTCATTAGGATGCAAGTGTAGAGGGTGACTGATATCAAGTTTGCTAATAAGAGTAACAGGCACAACATCATCTTCCTCTGTATCAGAAGCATGAACAGAGGGAGGTGGAGTAGTATTATGCAAGGACATAATGAAACAAGTAAGTGCTGAACACAGCTAAACACATAAAGAGGAAGGGAAGAAAGAAGTTCCCAGGCTTCCTTGCCACTAAAGTGGTAGGTCAAGGGCTTTATCTACTAACAAAGATAAGACAAGCACAAGATCAAAAGCAATACCACCAATCATAAATAATCACAACTTCAGCAACCCAGATCCTACTCCCCGTCAATCTAAAAGAAAAAATTGCAAGAAAAGTAAAGGTGAGAGAGGTGTTACAGTGTACGCAAGGCAGAGCAGCAGCGGAACCAAACCTACTACACCCTAGATTCACTTAGTCTAGGGATATAGCAGATGTATACAGTAAACCCAGATCCACCAACCAAGATCCACCAAACCCTAATTTTTGAGATTAGGGCAAAACACCAGAACCACTTGCAATAGAAGCAAAAAACACCAAAACACTCGATTAAGGTACTTAATCGATCTCAGGAACCTTTAAATCGTAAAAGCCCCAAATTTTCCAAACCCTAATTTTTCAAAAAGTTTTTTTTTTTTTTTTTTTTTTTTTTTCAGAGCAACCTGGCTCTGATACCATGTAGAAAAACTAAGTTTAACCAATTAGATTAATAAACCAAATGTTTTACAAACTCAAACTGTTCTCAAACAGGAGGTACACAACTTGATCTCAATCAAGAATATCAAACTAAAGGTACAAAGATATGAAAATGATAATATTGTGGTGGTCCTCAAAAGAGAGAGGAGAGCGATATATATATGGCATCAGCTGAAAGGATATCCAAGAAGAGGACAACAAAACGGCTCTATCACCAGAAGAACACAACAACCCATGCACCAGTGTGTGAGGGTGAGAAGCCCTAGATAAGCAACCATCTATCCATCTTAGCACAAAGCCCCCTTCAACTTTTCTTTATTAACTTTAGACCACCAAACTACCAAAGCAACAAACCTGAAATATAAACAATGCAACATTAGCCCCTCAACATTTATCCAGGCCAAAATATATTTCAACAAGTACATATATATAAAGTTACATAACTTGATTTCTGGAGTTCGGTTGTTAACATTAGTATCATTTATTGAGTTTTTTTCCTCATAAATCATATTGTTCTTTTTGCTAACAATTTCATCACCAATTAATATGTTGTTTGTTTTATCCCTGCGTCAAACGTTGGTGCACAAAACAGTACAGTACATATTATAAAAAGTATCTAGGACTTCACGATGTATGTTATATGTGAGACCAGGCCGGCTTTATTTAAAGTAGCACACAAGAAAATGATAAAAATCATACTCCATGGAAATTTTTGATACATAGAACTAATGAAGGTACGTGCTAGAATGAAGAAAACATAATGCATCATAAGAAAATTGTGCCTACACAGAATTCATACAATAAAACATTAGCTTAAATCATCATAAGGAACCCAAATCCCGCCATAGAAACAAATGTCAAAATCTTAAATATTGCAGCTGATGATGGTTCTGGTGTTGTTGGTGGTGGATTTGTAGTTTCACCAGTGTTGTTTGGACTTCCACCTGAAATAACGGGTGGTGCTGGAGCATCTGTCGAAACTGGTGGGGCTGCAGGTGGTGAATCAGATGATGGTGGAGTAGCTGCTGCGACTGTTTGAATCTCAACTTTCATTCCTTGATCACAATGACCAGCTGACCCACAAATGAAATAACGGTTTCCTGCATCTGTTAGTTCAATGGTAGTTGGGGACAAAAGGTTAGTCGATATTCGGTCAAGTGTTGTGCATGAATCGTAGTTGTCCTTGGTCACTTCTAATACGTCGTGGGAACCAGCGTACGTAAAAACTGCAAGAACAAAACATCAAGGTTGTTTATGAGGTCTCGATCTGGAGCTTTGGATATGCAATTTATTAAACTTATCATTTGATATTGTATAATTAAAATCAAAATAAACAAATTTTTGAATGTCTAACAAATTTTAAAATAGAGACGTTTATATTTTTGGTACAAAGATAAATAGATTACCTAAATTATCGCCTACTGTAAATGTTTGACCCGAAGCCCAGGATTTGAGGTCAGTTGATTGGTCCCATCCTCCCGCTGGCCTTCCGACATTGTGATCCACGGCTAATGCCAATTGGAAGATCATCGTTGTAGCAACGACGCTTATTAAGATTTTAGTCATCAATGTGATCTATTATTGGTCGAAATTTTGAGTTTTGTGAGAGGACTGATATGAGCTGAGTATTAGGTTGAATAGAATCACATATTTATATAGATGAAGATTTTATTATGTTATGCTCAACTTGTACATAAACATATATTGATTCCACAGTTGCGAATCACCATTTTGATATTCCAGTTGACTTGGAAAATACAATGGAAGGTGGGTTGTTGACTTTTTGAGCATCCCAGATTATCAGGTTCAGATCACATGTTATCGTAATTATACTTAGATTAGTTTAATGAATTTTTATTTTAGAGGATATCAGGTCTAAAAATTTTGTACATTTGCATATTTGGGTGTTCTTTTAGGAGAAGACTTTACTAATATTAAGCAGGCAAACTAAGAAAAATACACAAAGTGGTTGATGTGTTTATGGTCGTGGTTACCGTCCATGGTTACGATTCGTAGGTTATGATAGTTTGGTAGTTTCAGAGTTTTCGTTTTTGAAGTTTTTTATAAAGGTTGGCTAAGGCAGGGTCGATTAATATAAGCTCAGCCTAAACGACCCTAGATCTACAACAATCTCTCAAAATGAGAACTCTGATAGTTCAAACTTCAAACAGTCAAAGGAGAGAACGCTGGCACTCAGAACCAACACAACGAACAACCACGTATGTGCAATCACCTGTTAGAAAGTGTGAAAACGGGTAAAACCCCGACCCTGACCCTTGCAACTTATACGAAACCCGATGGAATCTCAAACCAAAATAATTTGGCCATACATGCAGTCATACCGAATGATGGCATGACGAGATGTAGGGACGTCAGACGTGTGACAAAGAAAATACCTAAGTTTGTAAGACTACCCTTAAGCCGAAATTCCTTAACCCCTTGACCCATATGGAGGGATCCATGCATGGTTACCTCTCCACGAATGAGGTAATGACATGTGGCGTTCGTTCTAACGACCCTTACATACAGGCTTTATTTAAAGTAGCACCTAAGATCGAAAATGGTAAAAATCATACTCCATGGAAATTTTTGATACATAGAACTACTGAAGGTACATGCTAGAATGAAGACAACATAATGCATCATAAGAAAACTGTGTGTACGCGGAACTCATACAATAAAACATTAGCTTAAGCCATCATAAGGAACCCAAATCCCACCATAGAAACAACGCTCATTATCTGTACTGTTGCAGCTGATCCTGGATTTGGTGAATAATCATAAGGATCCTTTTTAGCTGGAGCTGGAGGTGCTGGTGAATTACCTGTTGATGGAGGAGTGCCGGTTGTTGGTGGTCCAGAAGCTGCTGCGACCGTTTTAATCTCAACTTTCATTCCTTGATCACAATGACCACCTGACCCACAAATGAAATAACGGGTTCCTGCATCTGTTAGCGCAATGGTAGTTGGGGAATCACCGTTAGTCGATATTGGATTACTTGTTCTGCATGAATCGTAGTTGTCCTTGGTCACTTCTAATACGTCGTGGAGACCAGTATACGTAAAAACTGCAAGAACAAAACATCAAGTTTGTTTATGAGGTCTCGATCTGGAGCTTTGGATATGCAATTTATTAAACTGATCCTTTGATATTGTATATTAGAATCAAAATAATCAAATTTTTGAATGTCTAACAAATTTTAAAATAGAGAAGTTTGTGAAATACATCACATTTTTGGTACAAAGATAAATAGATTACCTAAATTATCGCCTACTGTAAATGTTTGAGCCGAAGTCCATGATCCGAGGTTAGTTGTTTGGTCCCATCCTCCCTCTGGCCTTCCGACATTGTGATCCACGGCCAATGCCAATTGAAAGATTATCGTTGTAGAAACGATGCTCATCAGGATTTTCGTCATCATTGCACGGGCCATTAATGTGTTCTATTGGTCGAAAAGTTGAGTTTAATGAGAGAATATGATATGAGTTTTGAGTTGAAGAACATCACATATTTATATACATGTAGATGTTATTAGTTTACGTGTTTAATTATTACATGAACATATATTGATTCCACAGTTGTGCTCACCATTCTGATATTCGATAATTGATTTGGTAAAAGGGAAGGTAGAGTTGCTGACTTTTGAACAATATGAAGTTACATGTCTTTTTAATTTCTCTTGCCATACTAACTGTACCAAAATTCATGCACCACAAATATATCTCATGTCTACGAGACTCGAATCAAATAGTTGTGGAGCTTTTTTACACGCATGAGATACCATTGGGCTAGTTAGAGGTAAACATTAAATATTATCGTATTTATACATTTGTAAAATGGTTTAGGTCATTAAATATCAATGTATTTTCTTCAAAATACCGTTTTGATGCGTCAACTTAAAAAGGTTTTATTAAAAGTTAGTACAATTTTTCAAAAAGTGTTCAAATATGCGCATTTATGTGACGTGTCACTAAAAAACAGCGGCACGTGTCACAGTTTGGAGTATGACACATCATTCAAACGTGCAGTGGCGAAGCTTGAAATTTTGAAGTGGGGGGTCGGGATCTAATTTTTTTTTTCCTAAGGCTATATTTCAGGTATACCAAAATTTTTGGGGGGTCGAAATCGAATATACCGAAATTTTTCTACACGAAAACTATATACTCCCTACATCGCAAAAAAAAATTTCGGGGGGTCGGGCGCCCCCCCCCCCCCCCCCCCCCGGCCCCTATGAAGCTTCGCCTCTGCAAACGTGCATATTTGAACACTTTTACAAAGTGTGTTACTTTTAATGAAATACGTTTTACACTAATTCGCGTATCAAAACAGTACTTTGAAGAAAATTCATTGCTACTTAACGACCTAAACCTTTCGTAAAAATAAAGTAAAAAACAGTGTTAATACTACTAGTTATAATGCCCGCGCACGCGCGGGTTTTTTTTTTTTTAATTTTTTGAATTATATATTTTTATTTATTAAAAAACAAATAATTTAATCTTTGTTTTGTTTGATTTATGATGTTTAATTATAATTTTTTATTATTAAATATAATTATTTAAAAATTTTAATACTAATATTGATTGCATCTTATCTATATTTTTTGCATTTATCTTCTACTTGTCTTAATTGCATCTTATCTATATTTTTTGTATTTATCTTCTACTTGTGTTATGGATAAATATAAAAATATTATCTAATAAGAAAATAACATTTTTTTTAAATAAAATTATTACTAAATAAGGTATGAATGCATTTTTTAAAATAGAAAATTCCCAATAAAGGTTTTATTGTATTATATAAAAGATTCACGGGACCAATAATTTCGATTGTCAATGTGATTTCAGGTTAATAAGAATTGAGACATTTATGCAAAATGATTCCTTTTTGTCATTTATATGAATTAACTTTCTGAAAAATCATACATCTTAAATAATTAAATCCATTACCAAATCCCATTCTATGATCGTGCGTGAATGTTGGTTGTTTACATGACATTAATATAAGTCATGATGATCTGTTTTACGTGGTTCCAATTATGCTTATGATTGTTGACATTCTCTTTTTCATTTTTTAATTTGTTCTAAATAAAATAAGTTTCTTTCTGTTTGTGCTTTCTTATTATTATCGAAAATCGAAATGCATATAAAAATCGATACGCACTAGTTACCACTTTGTGATCTCAATGATAGGTGAGACAAATCAAAGTACTGTTGTTGATGAAATGAGCAAAACATACGATTATCATGGCTCCATTCCAACTTCTAGTATACATCGACATTCAAGTGGTGCATCAACCGATTATGGTTAGGACCAGATAGCTAACCAAGTGTGTTTTAAGCACAGGTGAATACAAAACAACAAGTAAATTCGACACTAAACTGAAAATACAATTTTTTAGATCAATTCGACAACTTCAACTTTCAAGTCCTCAATGCACTAGATTGGGCTCTTACCAATAATTATCTCCTCTAAAGCCCACTTTCATAAAGTTGTCAAATTTTCACATTAGACACTTGGGCTCTACCCAAAGCCCATAGTCATTTCTTGGGTCTATATTCCTTAGATAGTGCTATTTATGATTTTGTGACCATAACATTTTTATTTGAGAACTGGGTCTATATTTATAGTTTGTATATTTTAGTAAAAACTATTGACACAAATCCTTTTTATGAGGCCTATAGTTTAGCAATAATCATTAATAGTTGAAACTTGAAAGGAATGGTTTATGCTAAACTTTTTGCATAAATCATATATGAGAAGTAGTTTTCGGTATAGCTTTAGTTTTTTAAAGAAAAATCATGAATAGTTTCTTACATGGATAATTTGCGCCGATAGATCTTCATATAAATTATTTGTATTATTAAATATTAACTATGTAAAATGAAAATCTATCCAAGTTATTAATAGCAAGATCGTTATAGAAACAATAGAGGTACGTGGACTTTATGTGCTATTTTTAGTTTTCACACTACTAGATGTCTACATTTATATTATATTCGGTTCATACTTTTAACAATTAACTTTTAAGATAAAATGATCTATGGTCATTTCTATCCTCCTCGGTACAACCACTTGCGTAACAATGTTTGTGGATCAAAAATTCAAAAGTAAATTGTGTTTTATCTTCAAAGTCTTGACTGTAACTTGTAAGGGCAAAAGGTAGGTAGTTAGTTGTAAATTAAAGTGTATTAGACCAAGAGTTGCAATAAATGTTTACAAACTTTCTGTTATAAGAACAAACCTTGGCTTACATCAATTTTATCTCTCAACTACTTATTGATTGTAACATGTCATACATCTATTTTTACGTATCAATTTCTTCGTTCTTGACTTCTTGTCAACTTTAATGTCGGCATCTTAATTCTTGACATATCCATTGTTCTCAAATCTCAAACATATTGGGTGCATGTGGCTTAAAATTATATATATCATGTATAAAAAATAATGTACTATTCGATTTAGAACTTTTTGTGTGTGTGCGCGCGCGCGCGTGGTTGGGGGTGGGATACCTGGGTTTTTGACTTGACATTGCGAACCGACTAATCTGAAAGCGACTACCTTTTCGGATAGCCAGGAGTCAGCGCAGATGAACCTCCGTGGCCAATGAAGAAATCCATTTAGACTTTTTGTCAGGGGAAACATATATAGTATATACTACTAATTTAAAGTATTGATAATAATAAGTTTACATAAAGATATAATGATAAATGATTTAATTCATCTATGAAAGTCGATGTTTAACTATTTCGGTTAAATTTATTGTTCTACTTGGAACAATTTATATTGGTAGCAGGGATTACAATTTAGACATTTGACCAGATTTTACTCAATAGAGCTTCAAAAATATTTAAGTTTAGATCGCGAAATTTTTAGTAGATGACTACCAAATAATTTTCCAAAACATGCCAAAAGTTGGGATATATTTTAACATTTTCAAAACCATGTGATTGTTTATTTTTCACTTTTTCTAATTTGAAGTGAACCAATTTGTACGTGATTACCGGAAAATGGGAATAGCGTCTAAACATATGGTCAAACCATTGACAATTGCATAACCTTAAATTATGTCACATAACCTTAAGTTATGTCTAAACATACGGTCAAACCATTGACAATTCCAGTATAACTGGTTGGTAAAACTGACAGGTCCGGTTCTCGGTTCAACCGATTAAATAAACTAGTCCGGTTTTATAAACACTAATTTTTAGATGAAAAGGGATAAAGTATTTTTCTTTTTATTATAGACTTTTGTTGTGGACATATGTTCAACTTTAATTAATAAACACAAAGTTTTTTTATTCATATTACATATAAAAAGAAAATATATTTGTTTAAAATTTAAAACTTTAAAAAATGAGTAATATTATAGACTATAATACCACTCACTACCAATAAAAAACAACGCAATCTTTTTTTATTTTCAGAAAATGATTAATTATGGCGTCATTTGTGAGATTATATTATACTCGCTTTTTAGAGATTCAGGGGTGCTTGGTGGGGGGTTAAGAGAGGTGGGGAATAGGTAAGAAATTCAAAAGGGCCCACCTCACTCAAATTATGTTGTTTGGTTAAGGAGTGCAAAGGTATTGATTACCCCGTAGTGGGTAATCAACCATTATAGAGTAAGTTGGGGGATAAGGTATTCATTACCCACCTCATTCATTCATTTGCATTCCCTTTCCCTTACCCTTTCCCTTTCCCTTTTCCATTTTGAACCAAGTGGACCCTCATTTCCAAATCTAACTTAATGGCTTTGTTTATCAGCTCGAACAGTAAGTTAGTAATCGTACGTTATGAGGTGTTTTCTAAATGCAAAAATTTACTTATATTCTTTAAAAGTATGAATCATCAATCATTTCCTTTATTTAAACAAAAATTCTAAATTTAGTCGATACTCGATAAAAGTAATATACATGTTCAATCTTTGGCTTTACTTGAATATGTCGATTGGTTTTTTCGTTTTTTGGTATTTTCTTTATTCCATGTCCAAACACCTATAACAACGTTGGTCTCTCACATTTCTAATGTCCGAATTCAAAAAAAAATAAAAAAATAAAAAAAAAACAACGTTATGTTACCATTTACCTCTAAAAAAGTTATGAAAACAATTATTTTAAATTTCTATAAATGTAATTCATCGTCACATAAACCATTATCATAACAACTTCTCGTTTCTATACTCTCCATCTCAAATTAATCACCACCTGATCCACCATGTACAAAGAACACCACCACATAAACTCATATATATATTCCGACTTCAATTCATGTAGTTGCAGTATTTTTATGCTTACATCGTATCCAAACACTGGAGTATTTGTTATCATACATGTTTATAAAAGGACATCATAAATTTAAGGTTAGCAATGTACAACTACGCAATGTTAATATGTAATGGTGGTGTTGACGGTGTTTGCAGGATGGATTTGTGGTTTTTATTAGGGCTGAGCATCGGGTCGGAACCGACTCGAACCGAAAAAACCGAGAACCGAAATTCATGAAAAACCGGGACCGAAACCGAACCGACTGGCCGTCGGTTCGGTTCGGTTTTCGTCGGTTCGGGTCGGGTTTGTCGGTCCATGTGTATTTTCGCATGTTTTTGTCGGTTTTGGGCCGAACCGACCCGAAACCGAAATCATGTAAAACCTAAAACCGAAACCGAACCGACGGACCGTCGGTCCGGTTTGGTTTTTGTCGGTTCGGTCGGTTTCGTCGGCCCGGTTCGGTTTTGAACCTTCGGTGCTCAGCCCTAGTTTTTATGGTGGTGTGTATGAATTTTATTGTGATTTTTAGGTGGGGGTTGGTTTTGAGAGGTGATTGGGAGGCCTAAAGCATGTGCCTAAATTTGTGCCTAAATCTATGTGGCCGCAGTCAAGGGACACACTTTTTAACAAGCCAACAAGATCATGCCACATAAGTTTAGGCATGAAATTAGACATACAATTAGATTTCCCCATCACTTTCCGGTTGGCTTTATCTATGTTGGAGAGAAAAAATTTGGGAGGGGGGGAGGGGGGGGGGGGGAGAGATTGATTAGTTGATTGTCATAGATTGTTCATTGTTGTATATATGTTTATTGGATATTGCGATTTAATAGGTTTTATGCATATCTAAATTATATTTTAGACAACTTTTGGAGTTGATTGATGGATCGTGGTGGAAATGTTGAAGAAGAGGGTGGTGGTGAAGAGGTTGAAGAAGATATGTGTTTCGATTAATGTGTGAAAGAATGTGGTGTGTTTTTGTGTGTATGTTTAACGTGTGTTATTAGGGTGTTTGGACAAGAAAGCCTAAAAAGACAAAAATGCTCATAGATTTAACGATGTTAACAAGCGTAAGGGTTTTGAACTGTGGGAGTGAAAAACGTCATGTTGGAGACTACGGGTGCACGTTATCCGATCTAAAGACTATATCCACAATTCCTCCAAACCTTAGGGACCAAAATTGTAATTTACCGAAATCTTTTTAATAAAATCATAAACACAAATTTGAACCGATGCCTTTAATTAAAACCCGACACATAATTGTAAACATTTTTTAAAGTGTTCGTATTTGATCACACAAACTTCATCAGCCATATAAAGTATCAAACTTTTAAAACTGTTTCAATCTTGTGTAATTTTTTAAAATTGGTATGCGTAAAGTATTCATATATGTATTAACATATTGTACATTAATTTTAAACAACCACCCCAAGAATTTAATTACTTTCAAGCAACTTCATATACACTCTGTTAATGCACGAATAAATATAAAAATAAGCACAAAATAATAACTAAGTTTGAGAAGTGTTCCGTTCAGATTACTCTAATATAAAAATTACACAAAAATGTAACAATATTGAAACTTTGAGTGGTTTCTATAATTAAAATAAAGTAAAAAAAATGACTAAATTGAAACATATCTCAAACTTGTTTAATATTTGATGGTTGGGCAAATAACTTATTAATGTATTATACTTGCTATAAATGTTATTTTCGTGTACTAAACAATTTTTTTTTCTTATATGAGTACTGAACTTTCATTTTGAGGTACTTTGTGACATTTTTGCCAATAGAGTTTTAATAATTTGAGTGTCAAAAACGTCACAAAGTACCTCAAAAGTCCAAAAAAAAAAATGAAAGTTCAGTACCTATATAAAGAAAGAAAAAAAATTTGTTCAGTACACAGAAATAACATTTGTGGCAAGTATTATACCTTTTTAATGAATTTGCCCTGATTTTCACATTTTTTTTAAATTCGGGTTTTTTCTACTTAATACTAACGCTATGTTGCAAAAATCTGAAGATGTCACGTAAAGACGTAAATTTCTGGTCCCATCATGGTTCGATACTTCGATCATGTACACTGATGTTCTATAACTTCTCACTTTGTCAATATGCTTAATTGCATACGTGTCTGTTGTCACTATTAGTCTCGATGAGTTTATTGCCTGTGATAATTTGTCCTACAATGTCGATCATATCTGCCTTCGAAAAATAGAATACCATGTCGATCGATTAAGATGTCGTGTATAATAAAATTCATGAACATAGACTATATGTGTACTACATATAAAGCATCAACTACATGTTGAATTGTTAACAATTTAACACATTAAAATTACTAATTTGCTCTTTTATTATTGAAATTACTTCTTGATGTTTCTAACTTGCCATAATTATTAATATTTACATTTATAAAATTAAGAAATACAAAATTATAACCCTAGTGTACAAACCAACTAAACAAAACAACCTTTCTTATAGCATTCATAAAAAAAATTACCATGACATTTTCGATGATGAGTTATACTAACTCTTATAACACAAATCACAAATCTTTAACACAAAACTAGGCAAAGACTCTTCTTAACATGACCGGTGTCTCTTTCTTCTTCGCATGACCGGTGGGTATGTAATGCGTCTGGTGACGGCAACTTTAGTGTCAAAAATATCCGGAATTTTATTGATGATTTGTTTTTGCCTTCGGGGATTGAGCCTACGAGATGGGTGAAATTCATACCCATAAAAATTAACATCTTTACTTGGAAAGCCCGCCGTGACTGCCTTCCAACTATGGCTAATTTAATTCGTAGAGGTGTTTTAATGGAGTCTGCTAATTGTCCGATCTGTGGTCTATATGAGGAAGATGTCCATCACGTCCTTTTTCAGTGTGATTTTGCTCAGGCCGTTTTGCGAAGCATATGCAGGTGGTGGGACTTAGATTGGCAAATTTGGTCCTCTTTTTCAGACTGGAATGTGTGGTTTTCGTCTATCAGGCTCGCATCCAATAGTAAGAGTCTTTTGGAAGGTGTCTTCTGTGTTGCTTGGTGGTCCATATGGGTCTTCCGGAATCGGCTTTTTTTTTTTACGATAAACCTCCCTCCCGTTCGATGATTATTGATGATATCATGTCATTATCCTTTCATTGGTGCAAATATAGATGTAAACGGGTGTTTTCTTGGGAGGCTTGGCTCAAAAACCCTCATTTGATTTCCTTGTAATGTTTTGTATGCTCTAGCTCCTTGCTGGTAATAAAAAATTTTGCTGTTCAAAAAAAAAATAAAAATAAATAAATAAATAAATAAATAAATAAAGGACTCTTCTTAACACAAAACTAATACAAATCCACTCATAAAAAAAAAAAAAAAAAAAAAAAAAAAAAAAAAAAAAAAAAAAAAAAAAAAAGAGAGATGATCGGAATCTGTTGTGTTTAAAAGAGATGTATCACTGTAACTACCCATCTATGCTACTTATGAAGAGAAAAAACATTTGCTTAAAACTTAAAAATTTCGTAATGTCTTAATTACAATTTAAACAGTCTAGTATAAACCATCGTCATTTTGCACACACAAATTAACGCTACTATACACCATCGTCATTTTGTGCGGGTAACCGTCTAGTACTGTTTAAACATGTAGATCAATGAAAATCAAAACCAGATATTTTACAAATCTATTTAAGGGCGTTTAATATTGTCTTTGGATACTACTAGTTATTTATAGAATTAAGGGAAAATCTTGAATCCTGATTGTTTTGTTCCGCATGTAACCCTAAAGTTTGAGAAATAAAAGTTTTTGATGCCCGAATTTCATTAGGTTGGTAGGCCGAATTCTAACAAAGTGAAGGTTGTCCTATGAGTTTTTGTTACAATATGGTGTTGATGATCTGGTGAGCTGACAAGGAGGATATGTGGACTCTCTTCCTTGGCTCGTACAAAGTAATGCTTGTCGTGTGTCCTCACTGTATAATGTCAAATGGTACATCTTGACCGTTTTGGAGAGTAGTAGTACTAATGCGTTCAGCGTTATCTTGATGGGTTTTCATTAAGCCATGTGTGGCTTGGGATAATAGTTGGGTTGTCATGAAGTGTTTATTGATGAGCCTTGATAATGGGCTTCATTCGTTAGTATATTTGGTGGGTTTGGGCTGCTAATATTGATACACTATCACGATTTTTTGTGACAAACATTTACGGATGATGAGTCTTTTAGGTTGTAACGACTTAAAAAAGTAGCAAACTGTTTTGTATAAAAATAAGCATAAAAATTGGCTTCATTGCAACCGTTGACCATCTCTCAAGGATTTATCTCTAAACCTTACTTGTCTCTTTATAAATAGAAGGCCTCACACACAACTTCATAAGTTTCACACACTTGGGGCAAATACTGCCTCACACGCAGTCTCAAACGGTCTTTGTTTAAGTGTTACCCTAGCTTCATTAACTCAATCATTCTCATCGGATCTTTCCCGTTCAAAACGGGAATCCAAACAACAAAACATCCCAACCCATCTCTTAATACCGATTTACATACCATACGTAAACAAATTGTATAATAAAATGACATAGTTTACCAATAACTTTATCTACAAGATACATGCCGCCGTAACGCACGATACCCTGTCAGTTTAATTAAAATGTGCATGTAAGACACATTGCTTAATTAAAGTGATAAATTACTGTACTCATTATTTATACATTAACACATACCAACACATGTTTAGTAGAACTTTTCACTAAGAATGAAATAGATGTTAGATGGTAATACAATTGACAAAAGGATAATTATCAAAAAAGCAATACATATATTTTAGCATTTTCGATATTATTACCATTCACTCAAACTCTTCTTGTTACATAGATGTCATTACTTCGGCCTAATTACCGTCCTCCATTGTCTATGCTTCATTTCCAAAACTCGTAATCGACTCTTGATTCATGTATCATCTAAATAAATATGTTGTAATTTAATGATCATTTGATGGTGTGCTATTTACACAGGAACGTCACGTAGCTTGCACAACTTTATAATGGATGCTACATTAGTACATTATGATTGATGCATTTGAATCAGTTCATCTTCATGGCATTCCCTTACACCGATTTCCATCTTTTCACCTTTTGATGATGGCAATACATCGCAACATTGTCGTCTAGGTGCCTGCATCTGTTTCAACAAAGAAACAAGAGAAGCAAAATGACTAAGAACTTTTTTGATAATATTGGTTTTATAGTGGTAGTTCATAAGTAAAGTCACTTACTTGTTTAATGCTAAGATCTAATTTATGAGCACGAACTTTTATCATTTCAATTCTC
This sequence comes from Artemisia argyi, assembly GCA_030686995.1. Classification (NCBI taxonomy): domain Eukaryota; kingdom Viridiplantae; phylum Streptophyta; class Magnoliopsida; order Asterales; family Asteraceae; genus Artemisia; species Artemisia argyi. The sequence continues at coordinate 157,396,682 of CM060697.1, read as the reverse complement.
CTTGGAGATCCAAAATCTCCTGTGCAATTCGACTTTTCCATTATGTTGTAAATGCTTATGGTCTCATCTCCTTCAAGATACGTCTTGTTCATATGAAACACGACTGGTCTTTTACAAGGATCTGGATTGTGTTCCCTCATGTCAAAACTAAACAATGAGTTCAACAGGTTACCTTTCTTCCAAGGTTTAAATGAAGCAGGAACACGAAGCACGTCTGGCAAGAGCACGTGGCCATTAAAGACTTCAATTGCATACCCCCATGAGACTGAAATTGTCCAAGAAAACCAACGGTCATAGCAAACCGTTTGTTGTAAGATCCTCTGAGGATCTAGTTTTGCAGCATTGTATAAATGGCGCATAGCATTTCTATTTGTCATATCTGGAAAAATCGGGTCCAGGTAATCGGTGTGGTGAAGAGACACCAATGGTGCCATTGGATGTACCGCCAAAACTCCAAATGGATCTCCCGTCATATCCATCTAGTTAATTTTTTAATAAATCACAAATAACGTTATCAGAAACTTCAAAACTAGATTTCGAACATAACACATATTGCACCAAGAGTGTAAGATCATGGCCAGGAAACAAGCACAATGACACAAGATGTCGTAGACTTAATTGTTTCATTAGATTAGCTAAATTGTTTGACAAAATTTTGATTATTAATTTTGTGCAATCATCAAAACAATTCAACTTGGAAAAGTATAAAAGTAACAAAAACTGATTTTTGAACTATCTCTAACTCCATTTAATGATTATTAAATTATGTTAGACTCACAATAATCCCTTTTAAAAGCACATATTAAGCACTCCCTAAGTATAGTAAAAACATAAATGTAGTCTTTAAGTTACCAAAGAATTTGACTCAGTCATAAAGATAGATTAATGTTCGTCAAACTAAAGCTAATACATGTGATTAACAAGTATAACCATGTGCAACTATTGCTATAGTTACAAGATTTGTCAATAAACCGACCCAAGATTCTTTTAATACACATGACTAATCACAAGAATTTCGATTCTACGAAAAAACACTCCATTTACTAGTTCAAAGCCTGCAAAGATTATTAATCTTTCTTAAAAAATACATATGCTAGTAAAAAAATCCATTTACTACTAAAATACGTTTGCAATCTATAGTTCGAGGAAAAACAAAACAGAGGATATCAATGTGGATGAAAAAAAAATTTACCTGATGAAAACCGGCTTCTCTAGTAATCCCAACTCCAAGTTCAGCCAAACACGACGAAATCCTTCCATCACTTCCATACAAATGTGGATATCTTTCCAAACACGAATCCAATACCTTTGCTAATGTTTTCGCCAATGGATAACTAATTGCGAATCCAGCTCCTCCAAAAGCCATTGAAAACGAGAAATATCTGTTTTGTGCAAAGCTCTCGGAGCTTGATCCCACAAAATATAGAAGATCATGATCATATTTCGACAGTGTCTTCACTAGATTTTCAGGGAAGAACACCGTATCATCGTCTCCAAACACAAACCATCTGAATTGTAACAAATATTAGGAAATCAGTTATGTTATTGACTTTTATAAACTAATCAAGGATCAATCTAACAAAATTGTTATACTCCTCTAAAGTCTGTGTTGGATATTGTGGCTTTGTTATATCATTCTCATGGTTTATAAATACAGGGACTATTCTTGTACTTATTTCTTATAGTTTGGTATGTTTAGCTATATTTGGCAGGTTTTTATTCTTGAAGGGCTGAAGTGGAAATTGGCACTATATAAGCTCATCCCCAGCTCTCTCTCTCTCATAACTTCATCTCACGATTATTTTGTTCTCTCAAATAATTAGGGTTTGCTCTCATTTGTTCATTCTGTTAGTCTGGTTTGGTGTTGTGATCATCTTGATCATCTGGTATTATTCTAGTATAGGTTGAGTGGTGTAGTGAGGGTATATTGTATCTTGAATCTTGTAGTGTGATAGTTGAATCCTTCTGAAGGGGACAACTGATTTCTTTTGTATATTGTTTGGTGAGCACACAGTTGTGGACTCATCTTCTTACATTGTTCAGTAATAAAAATATTCACCAAGGGGTGGTTGGCTGGGTGACATCTTGTGTTGTGATTGTGGTTTTGGATAGATCTGATAGTTTTTACATGGTATCAGAGCCACGGCTTTGATCTCCGTTGGTTCTTGATATTTAGGGTTTCTAGGGTTTCGGTTAAATTTTGGGGGTTTCTTGTTCTGGTTGCAATTAAGGTCAATTAGGGTTGTTTTCTGAACGGCCGTAGTTGATTGTGGGGTTTTGAGGAAAGTGGTGGTGATTCTTGATTTTTCCAATTAGGGTTTTCTTGAACCCTAATTTGAAAATTTTTGGGGATCTTGATTCTTGGTGGTCTGTGGTGATTCTTGATTGGGCTCGTGGTTATCAACAGTCTTGACTAAGTGAATCAAGGCTGTTGGTGATTGTTCTTGTTCTTTCCGCTGCGATTCATTGCTCTGTAAGTCTTCTCTTTCCTTGAAACTACTGAATACTTTAGTGGTGACACTGCAAACTCAGGGGGTAACATCTTGACCTACTTCTGTGAGAAGCAAGGATACCTGCTCTTCCCCCTGATAGGTGTGAAACTGGGTATTTCAGTTTGGTTTGGGTGTGAGTTTTATTGTCTTATAGATTTTGTGTTTTTAGTTAGGTCGTTGGAGGATAGGATTAGGTTTTTGGGATTTGTTGGAGGTGTGCTGGTGGTTGTTTGGTCTGGTATTTCTGTTAGTATTTGGTTGATTGTTGTTTTTATTAGCTGTTTTTTTCTTGTTTGGTTGATTATCTGTTTTGTTAGTATGGCTGAGGTCCTTATTAGTAGTTTTGGATGCTGGTAATCCATTGTATTTGCATGCTAATGATAATTCTAATGTTTCTTTGGTTAATATTAAGTTGACTGGTTCTGAGAATTATAAAATGTGGTCTACTGCTATGAAAATTGCTCTAAAAGGTAAAAATAAAATGGGATTTGTTGATGGTTCTTGTGTTAAACCTGTTACCAGTATTCCTCTCTCCCAGCAATGGGAGAGGTGTAATGCTGTTGTGTTAGGCTGGATTCTTGGATCTCTATCCCAAGAGTTATACCTTGGGCAAGTCTTTTCTGAGATTGCTTCTGAGGTTTGGGATGAGTTAAAAGAAACCTATGACAAAATGGATGGTTCTGTTATTTTTAATCTTGCACATAAAATACATGAGTTAAAACAAGGTGATTTGTCTGTTCCTGAATATTATCACAAACTTAACTCCCTTTGGAGAGAGTTTGATATATTGACCTTATTACCTTCTTGTACTTGTGCTGCTCAAGAGGATTCTCTTAAGCACAGTCAACTTGTTAGACTTATGCAATTTCTTATGGGTTTAAATGATGTGTATCAAAATGTTAGGAGTAATTTGCTTGCTAGAGATCCTTTACCTAATGTAAAGGATGCTTTTGCTGTTGTTTCCAGAGAAGAGTCTCATAAAGGACTTTCTTCTGGTTCTTTGTCTGCTAAAAGTGTGCCTGCTGCTTTTGCTATTAAGACTAATGTTAATAATAGTAACAATTCTAATGCTTACTCTAATAGTAATAGTAAAAGAGGCAACACCAGTTCTAATAATAACAATAACAGAGGTCCTAATCCTAATTTGCTGTGTAAACACTGTGGTTTGATTGGTCACACTATTGATAGGTGTTTTGAGTTAAATGGATATCCCCCTGGTTTTAAAAGGAATCCTAATTTGACTAGGCAAAATGGTAATAAGAAGTTTAATGCTAATTCTGAATTGAATCAAAACTTGCCATCTACTTCTTCTGGTTCTTTGTCTTGTTCTTTCACTAATGAGCAGATGGTGAAGCTTCTAAGTTTGATTAATAAGAAGCCTGCTGTTGGTGCTTCTGCTAATATGGCAGGTATTAAACCAAGTTTTTACAATCATAATGTGTTTTTCAACTTAAACATTGAAAAATTTTTTTGTGCCAAAACTGGTATCTCTGGGTATAATGTTACATTAGGGTGGATTATTGATAGTGGGGCAAATCAACATATGACTGATTCTACTAAAAATATGTTTAATGTGGTTGATGTCTCTAGTCTTATGCTAACTGTTGGTCATCCTAATGGTACTATGGCTAAAGTTACTGCTGTTGGTAGTTTAAAGTTAACTAATAATGTTGTCTTGTTTGATGTGCTTGTTGTGCCTGAGTATAATGTTAGTTTGCTCTCTGTTAACAAGATGATTAAAGATAGCAAATTTTTTGTTGGTTTTGATGAGCATAAATGTTATATTCATGATTTGAATCTGGGAAAAATTGTGGGGACTGGTAGTCAGTCTGCTGGTCTATATCTGTTTGATGGACATACTCATGGTGAGTATGTTTCTGGTCTGTGCAATTCTAGTTTTGTTTGTCATGTGTCTAGAGATATGTGGCATTGTAGACTTGGTCACCCTGCTGATCAGGTTATGTCTATTTTGCAAAATACTATTGGTTTTAAAAATGGTGATCTTTCTGCTCCTTGTGACATTTGTCATAGGGCTAAGCAGACTAGAGAACCATTTCCTTTAAGTGACCATAAGACTGTTAGTATTGGTGATCTGATTCATTGTGATGTTTGGGGACCTTATAGGGTTACTAGTAGAGATGGTTTTAGATATTTTCTTACTATTGTTGATGACTTTAGCAGGGCAGTTTGGGTTTATTTGCTTAAGTCTAAACTGGAGGTTTATGAATATCTTGAAAGTTTTATCAAACTCATCTTTACTCAATTTGACAAAAGAATCAAAATAATCAGATCTGATAATGGTACAGAATTTGTGAATAATAAAATGTCTATATTGTTTCAAAGTCTTGGTATTATTCATCAAACCTCTTGTTCCTACACTCCTCAGCAAAATGGGATTGCTGAAAGGAAACATAGACACCTTTTAAATGTGGCTAGGAGTCTTATGTTTCAGGGGGGGATTCCTCTGTCTATGTGGCCTGAATGTGTTTTAACTGCTGTCTATTTGATCAACAGACTTCCCTCCTCTGTCTTGTCTGGTGCTTCCCCTTATAGGATAGTGTATGGTAAGGACCCTGATCTCTCTCATGTGAGAACTTTTGGATGTCTATGTTATGCAAATGTTTTGAATAATTCTGATAAATTCAGTTCCAGGTCTGAAAAATGTGTCTTACTTGGTTTTTCTACTGAGAAAAAGGCTTATAAGTTGTATAGTCTTGATAGGAAAACTATCTTGTTTTCAAGAGATGTTAGGTTTTATGAAACTATTTTTCCATTTAAAATGCAGTCTTGTGATACAAATAGTCTGAGTAAAAATGATTTTGTTGGAACTGATACTGAAAATTTAAGTTTTTTTGACATCAAGGGTTCTCAAAGTCCCAATGATGAAGAGGGGGATCCTCCTAATGTGGAAGGTAATAGGAGGGCTGCTTCTGATGACTGTGAAGTCACAGTTGAGGATGAAGTAGTTACCATTGCAACCCAAATAGGAGAAAATGAGGTCACCTCTGAGGGCACAAGTTCACTAAATCAAAATGGTGAGGGTTCTAGCAACACTGAGGAAGAACCACAGACTGAGTTTAGGAGGTCTACTAGACATAAGTCTCAACCTGTTAGGTTTAATGATTACATTGTTTCTAGTTCTAGCAGATATGGTCTTGAAAAGTATGTGTCATATTCTAAGTTGTCTGCTAGAAATGTTTGCTTTGCCACTACTCTTAATAAATCTGTTGAACCTAAGTCTTACCAAGAGGCTAGTCAGTATCCTCATTGGAATGAGGCTATGGATGCTGAGATGGAAGCATTACATAGGAACAATACCTATGAAGTTACTGACTTACCTCCTGGAAGAAAGGCTATTGGTTCTAAATGGATATGGAAAATCAAGTATAAGTCTTCTGGTGAAGTAGATAGATATAAAGCTAGACTTGTTGCTCAAGGTTTTGGGCAGAAAGAAGGTGTTGACTTTGAAGAAACATTTAGTCCAGTTGTTAAAATGGTAACTGTTAGATGTCTAATTAACTTAGCTGTTACTAATGGTTGGCCTCTTTTCCAACTTGATGTTAATAATGCTTTCTTATATGGTGATCTTCATGAAGAAGTTTATATGAAATTGCCACCTGGTTATTATGATAAAGATGAAACTAAAGTGTGTAGACTCATTAAGTCTTTGTATGGTCTTAAACAAGCTCCTAGACAATGGAATGAGAAGTTAACTACTGTTTTGATTGATCATGGTTTTATTCAAAGTAAAAATGATTATTCTTTGTATGTTAAACATGATAAAGGTGTGTTTATGGCTTTACTTGTTTATGTTGATGATATGGTCATTACTGGGAATAATAAACTTGAAATTGAAAACTTTAAACAGTTTTTAAATTCTAAATTCATGATTAAAGATCTTGGAACTCTTAAGTACTTCTTGGGTATTGAAGTTCTTGAGAATGGTGATGGTGTTTGTTTAACTCAAAGGAAGTATTGTCTTGAGCTTCTTAGTGAGTATGGTTTGTTGGCTTGTAAGCCTGCTGCTACACCTTTGCAGCAGAATGTGGTTTTGAATCATGTTGAAACTAATGGTGATAAGTTTATCACAAATTTGACTGAATATCAGAAGTTAGTTGGAAAATTGATATATCTTTCTGTTACTAGACCTGACATTGCTTATGCTGTGCATTGTTTGAGTCAACATATGCATGCTCCTTTGCAGTCTCATTTTAATGCAGGTTTGAGAGTGTTGAGGTATCTTAAACAAGGTCCAGGTATTGGTATTCAGTTCAATAAAGGGAAAAAATTTAGTTTGCATGCTTTTTCAGATGCAGATTGGGCAAAGTGTTTAAAAACTAGAAAATCTGTTTTAGGTTATTGTGTCTATTTCTGCAATAATCTTGTTTCATGGAAAAGTAAAAAACAAGCAACTATATCTAGGTCTTCTGCTGAAGCAGAGTACAGATGTCTTGCATCTGCTACTTGTGAAATTATTTGGATAAATAAAGTTTTAAAAGATCTAGATATTGAGGGCTTGTTACCGGTAAACTTGTTTTGTGATAGTAGTTCAGCTATTCAAATAGCTGCTAATCCAGTTTTTCATGAAAAAACTAAACATTTTGAAATTGATCTTCATTTGGTAAGAGAGAAAGTCTCTTCTGGTGTGATTAAAACTGTAAAGGTTGGATCTGCATATAATATTGCAGATGGATTTACAAAAGGATTAAGTATAACTCAACATAAGTGGTTTTGTGAGAAACTTGGTCTTGTGGACATGTTTAAGCCATGAGACTGAGAGGGGGTGTTGGATATTGTGGCTTTGTTATATCATTCTCATGGTTTATAAATACAGGGACTATTCTTGTACTTATTTCTTATAGTTTGGTATGTTTAGCTATATTTGGCAGGTTTTTATTCTTGAAGGGCTGAAGTGGAAATTGGCACTATATAAGCTCATCCCCAGCTCTCTCTCTCTCATAACTTCATCTCACGATTATTTTGTTCTCTCAAATAATTAGGGTTTGCTCTCATTTGTTCATTCTGTTAGTCTGGTTTGGTGTTGTGATCATCTTGATCATCTGGTATTATTCTAGTATAGGTTGAGTGGTGTAGTGAGGGTATATTGTATCTTGAATCTTGTAGTGTGATAGTTGAATCCTTCTGAAGGGGACAACTGATTTCTTTTGTATATTGTTTGGTGAGCACACAGTTGTGGACTCATCTTCTTACATTGTTCAGTAATAAAAATATTCACCAAGGGGTGGTTGGCTGGGTGACATCTTGTGTTGTGATTGTGGTTTTGGATAGATCTGATAGTTTTTACAGTCTGAACCATTTTTTCATTTTACATTATGTGATTACATATACTTATGTTACATTAATTAAATGTTAAAACCAAAAGGTAAGATGTACAATTGCATCAAATTGTAACTATTACATATAATACAACAAGCTAAACAAAGTAGGACAAAAATATATTCATTTTGAAAACCGGCCGGACCATTGACCGGCTTATGATGCTTGTTTAAACCACAAATCGTCAAAACAAACTACCGATTACATTTTAAAAACTTGTTGCAGATATCGTTAGTATTGAATCTTAGTATTTTAAAAATATACTAAAAATATATCTTTGTAATGGACGATAGTAACAGATAGTATCGACATAAGTTTTGTTTTTATAAAAAATTTTGACATGTTCCAGATTTTGGAACCTTTTCAACCGGTCACATCGCTCCAACTATCAAAATTCTGGAAAAAAAAATCATACTGTATTACTCTTTAACAAGTAGAAAATAAATATGAAAGAGGTATCAAGTTCCAGTATTGTTTGGCGTAAACAACACTTACGTAGTTACGCGTTTTATCCGGTTTATTTGTCGGTCAAAATATGGAAAACCACAATTATCAAAACAAAAACACAATAAAAATAATTTTTTTTTTGGTATTTCTTAACTCACCTGACGTTTGAATGGTTTAATGCAACAGTTTCAGACACGACTCTAGCAACACGAATAGCTGATCGTAAACCACCACGCCATGTATATCGAAACCTCGAAGTATCATCCGATATATAAACTGGTGGCAAATCAGAATTATTCTTCTCATGATCATTATTATCCAATGGGACATCAAGAAAAACACAGCCTCTCATTTGATCAGGCTTCCACCACATCTTTACGTACTCTTTTCTGTGTGGCCATGATTTCGCATTCGACGCGATCCCAAAAACAATGTGGTCTAACGTTGTCGGGTTAGAAAACTTGTCCTGCAATACTGTTGTTTTCGGTAAAAGTGTAAACGACGTAAATAACAGATAAAGGATTAGACATATAGAGCATGATAATAAAACGAGGTTTATTATTCGAGATGAGAGTTGGGGTTTTGAGAATTTGTGTGACATTTTCATGGTTGATAGATTTTGATATGTGACAAATTTTATATATAAGGTGTTTATGAGAAGTAGATGTGAAGGTATAACAAAAGTGACTTGTTGAAAAATTTGGAAGGAAAATGGAGAGAGTTAGGCAACCAAAGGTGGAATTTTAAAGACTTATTTTGGGACAGGTGTTAAATGTCGATGACTAGAAATTAAAATGTCAACTTAAGTGGTGACTGTTGACTATGAATCAAGAAACAAAAGAAAAATAATTAAGTGGATTCATTAATGAGTTTATACCACTTTTTTACCAAAGAATTATAGAGGAGAAATCTTTTTATTGCTATTAACGCGTTTTATTTAATGACCGTTTTGTAACATATTAGTATTTTTTTTTCTTGGTTTTTGACTTTAATTTTTTTTTTAAACAAGAGGATCGGGTATAGCAACGGTCACCTCCGCCATTTCCTACATGGATCAAAAAGTGGCGCCGCCACTTGAATGTCACCACACCGCTGACTTCTGCGCGCAAAAAAAAAATAAAATAAAAAATTAATAAACAATAAAAAATTAAATAGGTTTTGAGTGTGGACATTGTGTTTTAATTGGGTATGGTGAGGTTCAAAGATGGGAAATTGACATGCCACTATTGAAAGGGTGTTTTTGAATGTAACTGTTAAAAGTAAGTATGCTAAGGTGACATTAAAATGGTGAAAGTAGCATGTTGGCACACATGATGGTCTAAGGCTAGACACAGTGGTAACCAAGGTCACCAGCTATTACATCAGTTTTCTCTCTCCAGTTACAAGACATGACGCATGTGCTATAGTGGTGGCCGACCATTTTTTTTAATTCAAATATTTTTTTAACAACAAATTTAAAATTAATTCAAAATAAAAACATTACAATGCTAATTCAAATAAACATTAACAACATTAAAAAGATCACAAAAATTCTTCATCGTCTTCCTCATCTTCAGTACCGTCTTCGTCTTCATTCTCTTGATTGACATGATGTCTACGATTTTTCCAAATGTGTTCGATCAAATCAGATTTTAAGTGTAGATGAGTTGATGAGTCCATGAGGTCCTGACTAACTACTAACGATTCTTCATACGTTCTTAAGGGATCGTGATCACGATGGCTTTCATCTTCGAACCATGTAGGATATATCGCTCGCTGCTTGTGTCGAATGATCATATTATGTAATATGCTACATGTATATATGATATCTTGGAGATCCCGTTTATACAACCCTCGAGCCGGAACTTTAAGTATTTTCCATTTCTTCTTTATCACACCAAAAGCCTGTTTCACATCTTTCCTTGCTGCTTTGTACTTCCTCTTGTACAATATTCTTTTTTCATTACCCATGGGAGGATTTGAAATTGACTTAATAAGAATGGACAATTGTGGATATATCCCGACAATAAGATAATATCCCTTTTTATGTTGTACATCGTTAGCCTCGAATTCAAGGTCTGGTGCTCCCCCAAATTTGATATCATTGAAAACAGGGGAACGATGTAAAATGTTTACGTCATTATTCATCCTAGAGACACCAAAGAACGCATGTCAAATTCATAAATCTTAGGAGGAGACCGCTTCTGTAACAATTCGCATTTTCAGGTTAACTTTTATTCCCGGAAATTTTACTATTCACTTTTTACTATTCACTTTTCACTATTCATCTCAGAAATTTTTATTTCATATTCTCGTAAGTTAAACTATTTTAACGATAATCCGAGAGTTTGACGCTCGTCGGATCATTTCTGCAAAAATTACAAAGCCGTGTCCGAGATTTACTTTTAGGTTTAAACGTCATTCCAGCATCCCGATATGTCCATAAAACATTATAAACAATAGAAATATGATTTTCTCTCATTTTAGGACAATTCCAAAAGTTTTGGAATTTTACGTTTTTCAGTTCAGCGTTTTACGCGAATTACGCGTTTTAGACCCGTGTTTCCAGTTTTTAGCAGGGTTTTAGCACCCGATAGATCCTACCACTCATTTTATATTTTATTATGGAGTATATTGATAAGTTCTAGCATATTTATAAGTTTCATATTTTTAGGATACCCGGTTTTACGTTTCGTGGCCTAAAAACTTACGGTTAGCAATTTACGGAGTCAAAACTAGCTACATACTTAGGATATTATCATCCAAAGACCATGACTACTCATCTAGTCACCCTTATCTTATTCAAATCGCCATAGGAGGGGGGGAGTCACCATGTGTGGTTAAATCTTGACCATTGATTCTTTAGATCATTACAAGTGTCTTAAACTAACCATGGTTAAATTCTAACCCAATATATGGTTAACTATTTTTCCTACCCTATAAATACCAAGCTAAAACACATAGAAAACTTGCACCACACCTTCTTATAACCTTCAAATCCTAAAACCTAAGGCACTTTTCTTATATTGTGTAAGAAAGTTAACTAGTTTTTGAAAGAAAACTAGTGTTTGATCTTCAATCTTGGAAATTTTCTAAGAAAATTTGTTATAACTCTAAAGTCTCCAAAAAGACGTAGTTATAATCTTCAAATAGCTTTGGACTTTCAAGAAGGCGTCGTTATAATCTTCAAATAACCTCGGTTTATCATAGATTGCAAAGAGTGAAGCTTAAGTCTATCAAAGTCCGTACCTTACTAGTTACTTACCTTTCTTTTAGAAAGCCTCAAGTTGTAAGCAAATCCTATTACACTTTCTTGCTCATTATCATTTTCATGCTCTTTGTGTTCCTTTCATGCTATATATGTTCTTGTTATTGTGTTCATAATGTTTAAAAATAGATAAAACAAGTATTGGTATACATATGTTAACTTATGACAAGTAAACAAGCAAACTAGTAATTTTTATGGAGAACCACGACCAAAATAGTATAACTATGATACTTGACACTTACTTACTGTTATATAGGACTTAACAAGGAAAACATAGCAATTTGAATCACCTAAAACGAGTACACGAGTTAAAAGTTATGGCCATAAGAAGTTAGCGACACCAAAACGCCGAAACTGCCTATACCCTACTGTTTTGCATTCTGCCAATTTGAAAGTCACCCTTCTGGTCCGATTCATCAAAAAGTTAAAACACGAAAGTTGTCCGGAACGACGTTTTCGTTCAGGAACAAAGAAGCTCGAGCCCTGAAAACGCTTTCTGAGTGATAATTTTCTTCAAATTCTTAACAGCCCATTTTTAGACCAAAGTTACTATATAATGATTATATTTAGATGAGACCAAGAGGTCTAATGACCTAAAGCCGAGACCACAACCATGGCTAAAGCCAAGGTTGAGTCTCAAGACCATGGTAACAATGACCAAGGTCACGGCAAAGCCACGGCTAAAGACCATATAACTTTTAAAGATCAAAGCTTATATATATGTTATCAAATACTACAATAGTATGGAGCCTCATGTGAGGAGTTCATTAAGTAAGCCGTCGAGATGAGTTGTGGATTTACGAATTAAAGTGTCCTGGCTCCTCGAACGTTTACTCCATGACTTCTGAATTATGTCGGCCCGAACGGTAGTAAGAGATATACAACCTATACAAGTTTCATAAACAATTTATATTCAAAGACTTACACTATATACTAAGTACTACATCATGAACTATATGCAAGACATATATTGGCAATTCTTCGTATTCTTAGACGTTACTCCAAACCTAAGTCGCAACGTTCTATTATAGGCTGCTCTTAGAGACTTTCGCGATTCGACTACCACTTTCATGTCTCATTACATAAGCTTAAGGTGAGTCATAGCCCCTACTCTTTTCATACTTGTTTTAACTCTTGGGGGGGATACATGCTCAACTACTTGCTTACTTGTACAAATACTCAAAACATTTATACTTGATTGCTTTATACTTGATTGTGTTATACTTGATTGCATTATACTTGATTTCATACATACATGACTGTTTTATACTTTGGGAAGTGGCTCCCAGTAATCTTTTATCTTTGGGAAGTGGCTCCCAGCAAACTTTTATCTTTGGGAAGTGGCTCCCAGTTGTCTTTGGGAATTTGCTCCCAAGTGAGGTCTTCGGAGATGAAGTAGAGACTCACTACTAATTGCTTAATTGTTTTGATGAACTTATACATGTCTTAATCATACTATATATGTTAGCAGTGGGTTGTGAACACACAGGTTACAAGTCTCTTATGGCGGGACTTGCAACTGAGTGGATTCACAATGCCTTTGCTATGTGAACATTCTTTATAGGCTTTTCAACTGTTTTAAGACAAACTCTATGAACTCACCAACCATTGTGTTGACACTTTAGCATGTTTATCTCAGGTTAGTAAGGCGATACCTAGTGCGTGGAACTTAGAGTCAAGCTGCATATTCTGAAGACTTACGCTTTTATCATTTACCATTCAAAACATTTTGTATACATTTATGTATCATACTTTGGAATCTCATGTTTGTAACTTTGAATTCATTAATCGAATGGTAACTTTTCAAAACGTCTCATTTAGAGTTCGTTTTCTATAACTTGTACTTTGTATTATGAAGTAGCACCCTCAGTGACACAGTCTTCCGCTGCGGTATTTTGGGGGTGTTACAGATTGGTACCAGAGCCTTGGTTATAGAGAACTAGGTTGCATTTAGTGCCTAGACTATAACTGCTATATACGTTAAGACTCTCCTCTTCATTTGCCTTACACACACTTCATACACATACGCTTCTTGGTAATTGTTGGTTTAGTTCCACACTGTTAGATGGTGTGACTTTAGTATTATAAGGAGCCCCAGAGATTAGCCGAGTCATTAGAAACATGGAGCTCAGTAATAACTAATTATTTAACTTGATCTTTTGACAATTCTTGTTTGATGAGACACAAGATTTGAGTTAAATAATATTATTGCTTAGCTTTAGGGATTTGATGACTTGATTATCTTACTATCGGCCTCAGAAGGCGGATTTTTGTGTCGGAAATTCTTAAGTAGGATGATTTAGAATCTCCTTATTTAAATGGATTGGGACGCCTCTTCATTTAAATAAAGAAATTGTAAATCACCGAACCATAAGTTTATGATACCTTACTTACATAAATTTGGACGCTTCTTTATGTAAGTAATGTGTTATAAATAAGTGGGCTTAATTGTAGCCGATACGACTCCTTAACCATAACCTTAGACGAATCAGAGTAAACACCATTATATTAGAGATTCCGAATTCTTTTAGACACACCATAAGTAGTTAACATCAACTGAACTTCGGGACGAAGTTCTCCTTAAGGGGTAGAGACTGTAACAATTCGCATTTTCCGGTTAACTTTTATTCCCGAAAATTTTACTATTCACTTTTTACTATTCACTTTTCACTATTCATCTCAGAAATTTTTATTTCATATTCTCGTAAGTTAAACTATTTTAACGATAATCCGAGAGTTTGACGCTCGTCGGATCATTTCTGCAAAAATTACAAAGCCGTGTCCGAGATTTACTTTTAGGTTTAAACGTCATTCCAGCATCCCGATATGTCCATAAAATATTATAAACAATAGAAATATGATTTTCTCTCATTTTAGGACAATTCCAAAAGTTTTGGAATTTTACGTTTTTCAGTTCAGCGTTTTACGCGAATTACGCGTTTTAGACCCGTGTTTCCAGTTTTTAGCAGGGTTTTAGCACCCGATAGATCCTACCACTCATTTTATATTTTATTATGGAGTATATTGATAAGTTCTAGCATATTTATAAGTTTCATATTTTTAGGATACCCGGTTTTACGTTTCGTGGCCTAAAAACTTACGGTTAGCAATTTACGGAGTCAAAACTAGCTACATACTTAGGATATTATCATCCAAAGACCATGACTACTCATCTAGTCACCCTTATCTTATTCAAACCGCCATAGTAGGGGGGGGGAGTCACCATGTGTGGTTAAATCTTGACCATTGATTCTTTAGATCATTACAAGTGTCTTAAACTAACCATGATTAAATTCTAACCCAATATATGGTTAACTATTTTTCCTACCCTATAAATACCAAGCTAAAACACATAGAAAACTTGCACCACACCTTCTTATAACCTTCAAGTCCTAAAACCTAAGGCACTTTTCTTATATTTTGTAAGAAAGTTAACTAGTTTTTGAAAGAAAATTAGTGTTTGATCTTCAATCTTGGAAATTTTCTAAGAAAAGTTGTTATAACTCTAAAGTCTCCAAAAAGACGTAGTTATAATCTTCAAATAGCTTTGGACTTTCAAGAAGGCGTCGTTATAATTTTCAAATAACCTCGGTTTATCATAGATTGCAAAGAGTGAAGCTTAAGTCTATCAAAGTCCGTACCTTACTAGTTACTTACCTTTCTTTTAGAAAGCCTCAAGTTGTAAGCAAATCCTATTACACTTTCTTGCTCATTATCATTTTCATGCTCTTTGTGTTCCTTTCATGCTATATATGTTCTTGTTATTGTGTTCATGATGTTTAAAAATGGATAAAACAAGTATTGGTATACATATGTTAACTTATGACAAGTAAACAAGCAAACTAGTGATTTTTATGGAGAACCACGACCAAAATAGTATAACTATAATACTTGACACTTACTTACTGTTATAGAGGACTTAACAAGGAAAACATAGCAATTTGAATCACCTAAAACGAGTACACGAGTCAAAAGTTATGGCCATAAGAAGTTAGCGACACCAAAACGCCGAAACTGCCTATACCCTACTGTTTTGCATTCTGCCAATTTGAAAGTCACCCTTCTGGTCCGATTCATCAAAAAGTTAAAACACGAAAGTTGTCCGGAACGACGTTTTCGTTCAGGAACAAAGAAGCTCGAGCCCTGAAAACGCTTTCTGAGTGATAATTTTCTTCAAATTCTTAACAGCCCATTTTTAGACCAAAGTTACTATATAATGATTATATTTAGATGAGACCAAGAGGTCTAATGACCTAAAGCCGAGACCACAACCATGGCTAAAGCCAAGGTTGAGTCTCAAGACCATGGTAACAATGACCAAGGTCACGGCAAAGCCACGGCTAAAGACCATATAACTTTTAAAGATCAAAGCTTATATATATGTTATCAAATACTACAATAGTATGGAGCCTCATGTGAGGAGTTCATTAAGTAAGCCGTCGAGATGAGTTGTGGATTTACGAATTAAAGTGTCCTGGCTCCTCGAACGTTTACTCCATGACTTCTGAATTATGTCGGCCCGAACGGTAGTAAGAGATATACAACCTATACAAGTTTCATAAACAATTTATATTCAAAGACTTACACTATATACTAAGTACTACATCATGAACTATATGCAAGACATATATTGGCAATTCTTCGTATTCTTAGACGTTACTCCAAACCTAAGTCGCAACATTCTATTATAGGCTGCTCTTAGAGACTTTCGCGATTCGACTACCACTTTCATGTCTCATTACATAAGCTTAAGGTGAGTCATAGCCCCTACTCTTTTCATACTTGTTTTAACTCTTGGGGGGGATACATGCTCAACTACTTGCTTACTTGTACAAATACTCAAAACATTTATACTTGATTGCTTTATACTTGATTGTGTTATACTTGATTGCATTATACTTGATTTCATACATACATGACTGTTTTATACTTTGGGAAGTGGCTCCCAGTAATCTTTTATCTTTGGGAAGTGGCTCCCAGCAAACTTTTATCTTTGGGAAGTGGCTCCCAGTTGTCTTTGGGAATTTGCTCCCAAGTGAGGTCTTCGGAGATGAAGTAGAGACTCACTACTAATTGCTTAATTGTTTTGATGAACTTATACATGTCTTAATCATACTATATATGTTAGCAGTGGGTTGTGAACACACAGGTTACAAGTCTCTTATGGCGGGACTTGCAACTGAGTGGATTCACAATGCCTTTGCTATGTGAACATTCTTTATAGGCTTTTCAACTGTTTTAAGACAAACTCTATGAACTCACCAACCATTGTGTTGACACTTTAGCATGTTTATCTCAGGTTAGTAAGGCGATACCTAGTGCGTGGAACTTAGAGTCAAGCTGCATATTCTGAAGACTTACGCTTTTATCATTTACCATTCAAAACATTTTGTATACATTTATGTATCATACTTTGGAATCTCATGTTTGTAACTTTGAATTCATTAATCGAATGGTAACTTTTCAAAACGTCTTAGAGTTCGTTTTCTATAACTTGTACTTTGTATTATGAAGTAGCACCCTCAGTGACACAGTCTTCCGCTGCGGTATTTTGGGGGTGTTACAGCTTCTAATAAAATGAATGGATGTGGCCCATGATCATCCCTAGCGTATTGACCTCTCAAACCATTTGGGCAATTCTCCCACTCCTAACTTGTACAATCAATACTTCTTATCATCTCAGGAAACCTATGTTTATGCTCGTGATGAGCATATAATCTTTAAAGGTCAGAATATGTGGTCTTTCGCAAATACTCAGCACCATATAACTCCATGATAACATTGCAAAACTTACGGAGACATTAATGGGCTGTTGTTGCAGCCACTACCAGATTCTCGTCAAGAGAATCAGGAACAACCGCGTATCCCAATTGATGAATGGTCACAGTACACTTGACTAATGGGTTAATGCCAGGTACGCCCACACAATCAGGAGTTTGTTGAAAATAAAAAGAATAATCAGTTACTTCACGAACAATTTGTGTGAATAGTTCTCGGCTCATTCGGAACCGTCGACAATTTGTTTGAAATTGCGTGTTTAAATGTGTGTTTAAGGTTGGTATTAATAAAGTAGTAAAGTTTTTTTTTTTAAATAAAAAAGTTTTTTTTTTTTTTTTTTTTTTTTTTTTTTTTTTTTTTTTTTTTTTTAATGTTTAATACTCTCTCTGTCTCAAAATATAAGTCCACTTTTACTTTTTGAATCGAACTTTGACTATAAATATTTTTGTTTGTGTTATATAATACTTGATGCAAAATATATAAATAGATAATGTTTTATAGGTATTTTCATTTGGTATAATTTTCATCAAGTGATGTATAATACAAACAAAAATATTTACGGTAAAAGTCCGATTCAAAAAGTAAACTAGTCTTATATTTTTGGACAGAGGTAGTAACTATTTTTACGACCTACATAGTGTATTTCATTAAATCAAGCTAGATGTAGAGATTTAGTGTGAAAAACAAAAAAAATTAACTATAACCACCCATGAGATGTATCGACTTTACTTAGTTGCATTTTTATTCATTACATCTTTTATTATTACGAAGTGATTAAAAAGAAAGAAAGAAAAAATCAAAGTAACAGTGAAACCACATTTGACATTTGACGGACAAAAAACACATTTGATATATGTATATGTATATGTATATGTATATATGTATATGATTTTGAGCTAGAAAATATATTATGTTACATATAAATGTGTATAGATGCATCTAATTCAAATTGGTGCATCTCGAATATGTATTTATATATACTTCTCATTATTTTTTATTTTTTTTTTATTTTTTTTTCATTTTAAGCATTTTTTTTTTCATTTAGTCCTGAATCATTAATTAGTAATTTAGAAAATAGCCTTATAAAAAAGAGTAAAGTATAGATGAATTAAAATAAATAAAAATGTACAATTACATGTGAAAATGATTTATTTTAATTAATGTTTAGCTACATATGTTTTCTTCACACGATAAGGTCATCTTCAACCATGATATGTAAATCACATATTTTTCCATATTTGGAAAATGAAGAACATAAGGCTAGACATAGTAAGGATAGATAATCCTCTTCTTTTCCACTGACACATCAGCAACAATTTAAAATAATAAATGCACAACAAAATCCCTTTTCAATGTCCACGAATGTCGATCGTCTGCACAACCCATATCACCAAAAATCATACCACAATCGATACACCACAAAAAGCCGATCGACTTGAAATCGATCGTGGGTATCGATCGCCAAGCCATATTGTGTCTAGCCTAAAACATCTTTAACCATGCTCCATACTTGAAGATTCTTTTTTAAACATTGTTGAGAATCCTTCATATGTTTAGGATCAATATTCATCCTTTAAATCGTAAAATAATAATAATAATAATAAATAAAATAAATGAACAAAGATATAAAAAAAATGGTAATATATACGTAAGTAATATTGATGCATCATGTTATTGGTTGAAGGCGTATTAATTTAGTATAAAATGACTTGAAGTTAAGATATGAATTACATGATTTGAGAACACACAAAAAAATGTTGATAGAAAGATGTTTTTTCTTTTCTTTTAAATTTGAAGATTTTTTAAAAGTGTATAGTTGAGGATTGCCTAATACATTGAAAGTGCTCTCTGTGATACGAAACTTTAATTACTTGCGGTATTAAAAAAGCAAATTGAGGCTACCAAGGTGAGACATAACTTTCAAGTTAAATTACGAGTATACATAGTTAACGTCACATGAAACGAAAAATGTTGTAAAAACGTGTTATTGTCATATCTTTACGTCACTTACACTCTAAAAATCCGGTAAGAAGAAAAACTAAAATAAGAAGAATAAGAAAAATTCCTAGTCACACATTTCAAATAGAGGGAGAATTTTAAGAGGAGATGCATCTATTTTTGTAGGTGCATCTGAAATGAGTGGTTGTAGTTTCTTCTTATCATTCTTATTTTAATTTTTCTTCAATCCTAACTCTTAAAAATAATTCAAACCCACAAACTTCATTATGATTCGTGACTTTGATTCTTTAAAAGGAGATCAAACTTTAACCAAAACTAGTCGTGCTCCGGACCGTCGCGTTGCGACAGGTCATTATAGTTACCAAAGCTTTCAATTGCAGTATAAAAGCTAACTTATTTGTCAGGCTAAAAGTTGGTTCATGTAAGAATTATAGTATATATAAACTGATTAGAGAAGCTTTCAATTGCAGGTTACATATATGGCCAAGAAAGATGACAAAATAAAGCATGCAACAATAACCAAATGGTCAACGATAGTAGAACCTTTAAGGATTATTTCTACACATTTTTTTTTTTTTTTTTTTTTTTTTTTTTTTTTTTTTTTAACAATGGGCCACAGTCCGGTCAAAATGGCATTGGGCCATTGGATATGTAGCAGGCTATGCAAGTGGAAAGGGACCCAACAGCAAAAACGACACCGTCTGTGACGCTCTATTATATATATATTAATGGAATCAAATGATTAAAACTTCGTTTGAAGAAACGAATTAAAAAAATATATAGCCAAAGTATTTAATAATTATTGCTTTATAAACTCAAAACATTAATTATCTTCTTGTATTGTATTGTTGTCTTTTTCGAGGTTCTTTATAATATATAGCCTTAAAAAATAAATAAATAAATAAATAATAAAAAATAAAATCACAGGTTTTAATCTTTTAAAGTTATTATTGTTATTTTTTTTATATAGTTATATGCCAATAGAGTTGGACCAATAATGTTGAATAATGTTTTTTATTTCATCTTTTCCATTCGTCATATTTACATAACACATGTTTTTGTGAATATTTTTTTTGTAACCTTTTTGTGGATTGTATCATTTCTTGTGTAACTAATACGCTTTCCTTGATTGATAATCAAGTACTTTCTCTATTTTAAAATACGTGTTCACTTTCAAATTGCAAAATATTTTGGAAATATTTCACAAAAAATATTATCTACCAAAAAAATATCATTCATAAAAATTAAATCTTATTTTGATTGGTTGAACAAATGTTTGAGACGGACAAAGTAATTAACATGCCATTTAATAACACCAAACTGAAAACATAGGGTCGAAAGTCAATGTCAGGTGTAGTGTAACTCATACGTACAGTATCGGCTTAATTAAAAAAAAAATGAATATTGAATAATTGTTCACTATTTTACCTTTCTAAAAAAAAATTGTTCACTATTTTAATAAGAGATTTAATTACACCGTTGTCCTTGTGGTTTGTATTGACCGACAAGCTTCGTCCCTTAACTAAAAATATGTAGCGTTCGTCGTCAAATGCAAAATGTTATTCATCGTTAGCCATTCGCTCTAATATGTCTTGCTAACTTTCGCTATGTGACAGCGCGTGGTATCCACGTCAGGGACGGAACCAGGACTAAATATGACCGAGTGCACAAAAAAAAAATCTACATTAATACTAGAAACATATTTCGATGCCGGGTGTATTTAAAATGATTTTAAGAAAAATCAATATTTTTTCAAACATTAACACTATATTGAAAAAATCCATAAGGTGTCCGTGCACCTGCGAGAACCCCTTGGCTACGTCCTTGTCCACGTGAGGGCATTTTGATATTTTCCTCTCATTTTTAACTTCATCTTTTGTTTTTTTTTCAAGTTCATCTCCAAGTCTCCACCCACCACCATCTTCTTCTACTTTATAAAACGACACAACTTTAAATTAAATAAAAAAGCTTTAAAACTACCTCAACTGAATCAAATCAAAACTCCCATTTCAAAACAATGTATCACCGTCATGAAAGTTATTATTTGCTTTTGGTATTAAGAAGTAAGCGAATATTATAAAAGTTATTAACACTTTTTTTATTGTTGAGGAGAAAAAGTGTATTTGTTAAGTATAATGAAAATCACTTAAAAAGGAAACACACTTTACAAGAAAAGTTAAAGACAATCTGCACCTTTGTGTAGATCTTAAAAATATTCCACATGAAGAGAACTTTAATTAGTTAATGTATCAAATATTAATAAGTTATAATTAATTAAAAAAGAATATTAGTAGCTATTCTGTTAAACTATTTGTTGTAGTTTAATATCAAACATAGTTATAACGATCGGGATGACAACAGGCGGAGAATGTCAGGATCGTATTGCTATCTCACTCCCGTCCCCACTCTTTCATTCCCGCCTCCGTCTCCATCGTGAAAACTGTACATCCTCCGTATGGGATACTTACGAAGAATGGTCAAGGATATCAACTGCTAGAAAACTCATTATAAAGAATTTGACCTATAAAGTGTCTCAACCAACTACATAATTTATAGTTAGATTAATTATAATGTCAATTCAACTTTAACGTATTGTAAATATCAGAATATCACATTAATATAAAAACGGTGTAAATTTTATGTGTGTACTCAAACAAAATGTTAGGTCGACTAATATTTAATTAGTGGTTATAATTTAAAGGTAATTGATCAAATGATCATTAAAATATATGAATGGTCTATATGCATAGGCATATACATGCATATGCTTAACATATACATGTACAAATAAATCTAGTATGAATATACGTATATAATTTTTATATACTTAAGATCGGGGTTGGGTTCGTGTTCAGTAATATTTGCTAGTCCGATCCCTGCCCCATCCCCGGTTTATTAGTTTGGGGATTTTAAGTACCCATCCACATCTATGGTCAACCGATGATTCATCAGTTAATTCGGGTATAGGGATCGGGTCTCCATCATGCACGAATACTTTGGCATTACTGTAAGTTTGGTTTTTTTTGTATATTTGTTTTCGATAAATCTCTACCGACTTAGAATTGTACATATAACTTGTTTTATGTCGACTGGTCCAGTGTTTTTATAAGCCATAGATGATTATTTTATACAAGAACACATACGTGTCATTGGTTTAGTCTAATAACTTGAAATCAAGTTATGGAGGAATAAATATATATGGGAAATAGACCCTCCTCTCTGGCGATTTTCTAACCCCCCTATCCCAAATCGTTTCTTCTCAATTCTGCCAATCCTAACCGATTCATTGCTTCAATTCGATTTTGTTATGATCTAACATTCTTTGTTAGTTGTTTCTGATTGGATTTGAAACTTTGATTCATTAGGATCTTGTGGATTTTTGATTAACGATTCTTAGGGTTTCATAAATCGTCTTCTGACGACTTTAGGGATCTGTTCGCATCTCCTTTTCTTTATTCCTAAGTCGGTTTTCTACATATTTAATCTTTATTGTTTCAATTGTTTTATCAGTCGATCGATTAATATGGATATTGGTTAGTGATTGTGCGTTCTTCTCTAAACCCTAAGCGATTAGGGTTTTTATTTTTCTCCTTGATTGCATGCGTGCTGTTTGTACTGGATTAGTGGTCGTGGGTAATGAGGGAGATGATTAATAAGGGATTCTTGAATTCTAAGGTTGCTGCTAAGCCTAATGGGAAAGATAACATTAATGTTGAGGGTGTTGATTTGTCATCTGGGATGATTGAGAAGAACTTGGGTGGGAACAGACATGACCAGGTGGAGCCGGTTTCAATTGGTAATATTCAAAAGGCCACTACTAGTTTTGGTGAGTTGAGTTCACCCTCAATGATGAGCCCTAGTAGTGTTAGTTTGAACGTGGATGAGTCACCTGATTGTTCTATGGATGATATTCTGAAAGTGGAGCCGATTCCACTTACGAAAGATACATCACATGGTGACGACTTGGATCCGGTTACTAGTGCTGAAACTGTGAAGCACTTGTTATCTAATGCGCATAATAATTTTGATGAAGCCATGAATAATATTCAATGTGAGATTGTTGCTAATATGGCTTCCTCTTCGAATTTGCACAGTTCGAGTGGTATTGGGCAAACTTCTAATTCGACAGCTGCTGGTCTTGATGCTTCTAAGGTTGCTATTACTAGTGGTACTGGAGTGAAGTCGGTTTCTTATGCGGGTGCTACTTCTAATGAACCTCTGAAATACGTGTCTAATTTTCGGAGGTTGGAATGTAGCAGAAAGAAGGATGATGTTGACCTTTCAGTTCCATTGAAAGTAGTGGAAGAGGTAAACACGAGGTTTGAGAATACTCTCTATGGTTATTTCCTTGGCCAACGCCTTGCTTTTCCTGTTGTTGATTACTATGTGCGCAATGCATGGGCCAAGTTTGGTGTGCAAAAGGTAATGATGAATGCAAAGGGGTTCTTCTTCTTTAAGTTCAATTCGAAGAAAGGTGTTGATGATATGCTTGAGAACGGTCCTTGGTTGATTAGAAATGTTCCTATTATTCTTAAACCATGGACTTTGAACACTAACCTACTTAAAGAGGATTTGACTAACATCCCTGTTTGGGTTAAATTCCATGATGTCCCCCTAGCAATGTTTTCTGATGATGGCCTCAGTCTTCTAGCCACACTGATTGGTACGCCCAAAAGGTTAGATGCTTTTACAAGCAATATGTGCAAGGAATCGTGGGGCCGTAGTAGTTTTGCCAGATGCATGATAGAAGTGAAGTCGGATGAGGTGTTGCGGGACAGCCTCACTGTTGAGATACCGTTACTTGATGGTTCGGGTTCGACTATTGAGAAGATAAGGGTTGAATACGAGTGGCAACCACCTCGTTGTGACAAGTGTAAGATATTTGGTCATATTCTGACTGACTGTCCTAAGGTTGTTATACCTCCTGTTCAGCCCACTAAGCCTGTTAATGATAGTTTCAATACTGTCAATAACAGAAAGAAAGGAAAACAAACAATTCCGGGTAAAGGAGGGTTTACTAAACCTGTTGTGGGTAAGAAGTTTCAGTATCAACCCAAACAGACTCCTCCTGAACCCAAGAATGTTGGTGGCAATAAGAAGAAGACTCCTGATGTGGCTAGTTCTAGTGGTACAACGATCTCTACATCTAACCAGTTTGATGCTCTTAATATGGATGATACGGATACGTTTGGTATTCCTACTGATGACACCAACATGGATGTGGATGCTCGCTGTACAATGGAAGTTAATGAGGATGCGTCGGTTAAGACTGGTACTACATCACAAGAACCCCTTGTGAGTGATTTAATGGGAACTAAGGAAGGTGGTTCTACTCCTATAGTTGAGAAAATTAGTAAGCTTGAAAAGCTACTTATCGATGGGAAAGCTACCCTTTTGGATGATAAAGGTGTTCCTATTCCGTCTGCATCTGCCAATAAGAGGGCTAACCCATTCTCTAAGGTGGGTGATATTGTGGTTACTGATAGTGATGAGGAGGAGGTTCTTAACACGTTCGACGAATCAGCAAATCTTTTTAGTGGAGGTCATGAGCGTGAAGATGAGTTGGATGACTATGATGATTAATCGAAGCAAATTTATGATCTTTCAGGGGAATTAGATGCTCTTAATGCCATTTATGGCTTTAATCTCCAAGGTCATAGGAAGTAGGTTATATTTTTGTCCGAGTCTTTAAATGGTTTGTTTTCTTGTCTAGAAAATAGGTAGTATCTTGTTATGTAAGCCTTTTGCCTATGTAACGGGCTGAGATATGAGATTCACTCATATCCGTTGTACTTAAATGTTTTTTGGAGTAATATATTTACCCGGTCGTTGACCTTTTACCCAAAAAAAAATATATATGGGAAAAAGCAGAAGCAATTTTAGGTTGCCTCTTGATGGAGCCATGTTACCGAAGTTAATTGTAGGAGCATCCATTTAAAATTATGGGTTAATTTCGTACATTTCCTTAAAATATGCAATAAGAAAAAGATAAAATACGCAATAAGAAAAAGATAGCACAAATCATTGAGACTTAATGAAATACGGAGTACTTTTCTAGCCAACAGGCATCATACAATTTCCCAAAACAAGTACATGTAACACTGCAAAGTCACAAACAAACCAGAACCAGAAGATATACGTTTTCGTTCTACAAAGCCTTTTCTATGATGCATCATGATCTGAGATTAGACAGGGCTCAAGTTAAAACCTGAGTACGACTCGATTTTGAAACTTCAGTTTTTGTTTGAAAGTCCTATTTTGTATGGGCTCAAGTTTATATGGTATTATTTATTGCGTGAGTAATGGACGCCCCAAGCAACGGCTACCCCAGTGACCACTACTCCTATGATTGAGAGCATTGTTCTAGCAGGTATGATTGGTTTTGCTGAAGGTATCAGTAGAAGCTCCCTAATCTGCAGAGGCAATCACAGTGTCTCAAATAGTTAGCTTCAAGAGTGGCTAATACAGAATAAAATAAATTAATATCACTAGTTCCGTTTTCATATAAAAACTTCAACCTATAGAAAGAAAAAATATTTTCAATATGAAGTTGTAGCAGATACTCCTTTGTCCCAAACAAAGTTCTGAGTTCACCTTAAAAAGTTCCTTTGTTTCGAGAAAATAGTCATATCTCAAACTTTAACATCAAAATAATATGTCCCTTCTTAACTATTGGATAAAGATAATGTTTTGCTGAATTGTATTTAATTGAGTGGAAAACTTTTCCGGTTTTAACTAGAATCTGACCCGATAACCAACTAGAGGCCCCAAGAACCTTGACCGATCCAAACTAGACCACCAGAATGCCTTTGTTGACAGGCGGGAATCATAAACTGAAACTATTTGCGTACAAAAGGTAAAAGAAGTATATGGACCACAACAATGAAAAGAAAGAGTAGCACTAACCGCAACAGGCTGCAGCCAATGTTTTGTGATTCCTTGAAGGTGCCCCTTTCCAACAACTGCAACCACAGAATTATGCTCACTAGCAACGGCGAGTAACATGCTCGACATGTACCTACAATGAAATGAAAAAAAAAAAAAAAAAAAAGTTAGAATAACGGGTACCACAAATTTACAAGTACTGTCATGTTTATTCCTTGACGGAAAATTAAATCAACTAATTCAATCAACATAATAATATGGAATGAAGTAGGTCTCTAACCATAATTTTATAATTTTGTTGCAGGCTAACCACTGTACCCTGTTAAAACTTACAAAAATAGAGCACTAAACCAAAATAGACGACTAAACTGGTTCTCAATAAAATGAACAAATTACACTTGTATAATGACAAAGTATGTGAAATGGGACATCATTCTTAGTTACACAATAGGGGCAACAAGTATGCAACTAGATGTTACCTACAAGAAAATAATAACTACATAAATTTAGACTTTTAAGTAAGATATAATGTGTATCGAAAAGAATATACTTACTGATCTCGTTCATTCACAATGGTTTCTATTAGAGTAGGATACTTCACGCTCATTTTTTGAATTAAACTTGACACTGTGTCTATGTTGTCTGTTTCGTTCATCTGAAAACAGCAAAAAGTATATGTCAAATTACTGAAGTCCTAAGAACGTTTTTAAACTCTTGAATTTGTATATAATCTTTTTAACATTAGTTGAAGGAAACTTATGCTGCTACAAAGAGAATGTAAAGCACTTGCCTCTTCTTTAACGTGCTCAGAGCTTGGTAGAGATATTCCTCCGAGTATCAAGGCACATATTAGCTTTGCCTTATGCCATAGTGGCATTTTTAACCATGTTCTTCGTATGGTAATCTGTTTATATATAGTCAAAACATAAGCATGAAGGAAAATCCGTAGTATAGATCTTAATATAAACGTCTATAATGCAGCTCAACAACATCAGATATAGTATATTTATCACAACAAAGATTAATGGATAAATCAGTCTCGTGCTACAAAAGTTATATGTGCAATGCCCGATTCTATATAATTTTTACGGTTCTTTAATAGATCTAACCATACATACGTGAAACGTATAAGAAAAGAGAAAATACCTATTTTTTGAAATCAATTCAGGAACCTTATTATATTGTTTATAAAATAAAGCCTTTCGTTATGTACAGAAGTCATAACTTATATTTCGATTCTATGCTTATTTTCCCGGCACTTCAATGTAGACCAATGGATGCATTTCCCAAATAAATGCCAATCCTAACTTATATTTCAGTATTCAAGTCAATTACAAGTTGATGGTTTCACTGCATCTGTATATAATTCAAGGCCTTCGTGCATATAACAATCAGAGGTATGTAAAACCAACGATTACAAGGCAGACGACCCCAACCACCAATATAGTTTGATTAAATTAAATGATCGAGTGAACCCCTAAAATAAAACAGCTAACCAGATTTTGTTTTTATCTTTTCAAAATGGATTTTCCCAATAATTTAAGTCAGACCCTAATTGACATCCTTAGATTATATCACTTACCTTGCATTAGAAGTGTCAAGAGAACAGTGAGGGCCATCAAGTTATTAAGGTTGCAGGTTTGATATAACAACCTCCTCATAGCTATGGATTATAATGATGCAAAGGGCAAACTTTTCGTAAATCAAGATCATCTAAAGTCTGTCAAGCGGCGTACACAATAATGGCTTTTAGGATACTAAATCAGACTCATCACGATTTGCTCTTATCGAGAAGTATGCTGGCAGCTAGTATGGAAAAGGTAAATATATTTTTCATATAATTAACAGTAGAGTTGGCATCTTTCATTATGGAAACTACTAGAAGATATGGTCCGGAAGAGAAAAGAAGTCATAGTAAAAGTAAATATATTACAGACGGACTTGCTATACGTAACAATTAGTATGCTCATCCAGAAGAAAATTAGAAGGGTCACTATTTTGATGCAGCCATGCTGTGAGCACAAAGCGAACTATTCTTTCGCCTTTTACTAAAGGGTCACTATTTTGCGTATATACTATATAGAGATTTGATAGAGAAATGATGCTTCAAGATCTTACATCTACAGGACGATCACCAAGTAACACCTTGCCACCATACTTCATTGCTGCTTCATATGCTACACGACATTCGCTACCAGGAAAAACATCCACTTTACTAGCAAGCTGGAAGAACGCAGATGTGTTTCAGAAACCATTTTTTTTTTTTTTTTTTTTTTAGGTATTAAATCATTCACAGATATCATATACTATAGTGGGACAAGTCCAAGATTCACGATACACACTACAAATAAAAACACCTTTCGTGACGACTAAGTCGTCACCAATTTACACTAAGTGTCGTCACCAAGTTTGTTAGTGACGATATGTCGTCACGGATTTCGCGTCACAAAACCTTTGTCACAAAACACTTTCGTGACGACATTTGGGGCCCACTTTTTTCAACGCTAAGACTTTACCAATGTGGGCCATCATATATTAGTGACGACATTGTCGTCACTAATAATTTTTTGATATTTGTTTTTTTTAATATTGTGCAATTTAAATCTTTACTAAAATGAAAAAAATAAACAAAATCATTTAATTTGGTGACAACATTGTCGTCAGTAATCCTTTTTTATTTTATTCATTTTTCAATTTAAATCATTTACAAAATGGAAAAAAAATTATTAAATCATTTAGTTTGTGACGACTTAGTCGTCACTAATATTTTTCTATTTTATTTATTTTCCAATTTAAATCATTTATAAAATAGAGAAAAAAAATAAAGCGTTTTAATTGGTGACGACAAAGTCGTCACTAAATATGCCTGCATATTAAAAAAAAAAACAGCAGCAATTGCTGCATTTCCGGAATTTTTTTCGGAAAAAACCTACCAAAACTGAACCTGTAAATGACCCAGAAATAGGTCGCCAATCGACCCGACTATCTCGGTTGTCCAAAGTTAGTGATGGTGGTACTAACCAAACACAAACAAAACAAAAAAAACAACCTAAACTAAACAACCAAACTTAAATTAACCAAATTATCACATAAACACAATATACACAATAGAAAAATACCTTTAAACAAAAAAAAAAACATAAACTCAACCAAAGTGTTCACGGTGGTGGTGGTGCACCTGCTTCGGTGTTGCTACCGATGGTGGTTCATGGTGGTGTTGCTGCTGCCGGCGGTGCCATCTAATCAACACAAACACAACAAAACAACAAATAAAGATTCATAAACAAAAATTAAAAGAAAAAACATACATTTAAACAAAACAAATAAACAAACCAAAGTTAACAACTAAAAGAACAAAAGAAAAATACCAAAAACATATCTTTAAATAAGGGTGGTTCACGGCTGTGGTGGTGGTGGTACGCGGCGGTGATGTTAAGAAAAAAAACTAAAAGTGCCCGGTGGTGCAAGTGAAGATAGTGGTGGTGAAAGTGGTGGATTGGTGGTAACAATTGTGGATTTAATGGTGAAAGTGGTGGATTTGGTGTGTAAAAAAAGAGAGAGTTATAAGTGTGAATATGTTTGTGTTTGGTGAAAAAGTGTTATTAATAATGGATATGTAGATCTGGTAAAATAGGGACGACATAATTCTTCATATTTATGTCGTCACTATTTTTTTTACAAAATTTAAAATTTTTATGTGGCGGTAAACTTTCTATTGGGCGGGGTAAACAAAAATTTCATGAAAATTTAAGTGACGACAATGTCATCACTAAACTTAATAATTATTTTAAAAATCCATTTTATTTCTTTCAAAACGTTTTTTATTATTTAAATATAAAATAATTTAATTATAACAATTGTTTAGTGACGACATTGTCGTCACTATTTTTCTTTCAAAATTTAAAAATTTTGTGTGGCGGATGAACTTTCTATTTGGCGGGGTAAACAAAAGTTCATGAAAAACTTGGTGACGACAATGTCGTCACTAAACTGAATATTTATTATAAAAATAATTTAAATTACTTATAAATGTTTAAAAAATTATTTAAATTACTTATAAAAGTTTAAAAATTATTTAGATTAATTATAAATGATTAAAAATTATTTAATTTAAATATAATTGTTTCTAAATTTGGTGACGACTATGTTGTCACTAAACATATTTTATGTTTTAATAATCATTATTTATCACTTATAAATGATTTAAATTAATTATAATTTGTACAAACATAATTCAAATTACTTATAAATTATTAAAAATGTATTTAGAATAATTATTAAATAATTTAAATTAATTAGTCGAGTTGTTATGGATATGCGTAACATGTTAAACGTACGAGTCGCGTTGTTATGGGTATGCGTAACATGTTAAACGATGAGTCGAGCTGTTATGGATAGGCATAACATGTTAAACGGATGAGTCGAGTTGTTATGGATATGCATAATATGTTAAACAGATTAGTCGAGTTGTTATAGATATGCATAACAAGTTAAACGGACGAGTCGAGTTGTTATGGATATGCATAACATGTTAAACGGACGAGTCGAGTTGATATAGATATGCATAACATGTTAAACGGACGAGTCGAGTTGTTATGGATATGCATAACATGTTAAACGGATGAGTCTAGTTGTTATGGATATGCATAACATGTTAACGGACGAGTCGTGTTGTTATGGATATGCATAACATGTTAAACGGACAAGTCGAGTTGTTATAGATATGCATAACATGTTAAACAGACGAGTCGAGTTGTTATAGATATGCGTATCTTGTTAAACGGACGAGTCGAGTTGTTATAGATATGTGTAACATGTTAAACGGATGAGTCGAGTTGTTATGGATGTCGAGTTGTTATGTATATGCGTATCATGTTAAACGGACGAGTCTAGTTGTTATGTATACGAGTATCATGTTAAACGGACGAGTCGAGTTGTTATGTATATGTGTTTCATGTTAAATGGACGAGTCGAGTTGTTATGGATATGCGTAACATGTTAAACGAACGAGTCGAGTTGCTATGGATATGCGTAACATGTTAAACGGACGAGTCGAGTTTTTATGAATATGTGTAACATGTTAAACGGACGAGTCGAGTTGTTATGGATATGCGTAACATGTTAAACGGACGAGTCGAGTTGTTATGGATATGCGTAACACGTTAAACGGACGAGTCTAGTTGTTATGGATATGTATAACATGTTAAACAGACGATCCGAGTTTTTATGGATATGTGTAACATGTTAAAGGGACGAGTCGAGTTGTTATGGATATGTGTAACATGTTAAACGGACGAGTCGAGTTGTTATGGATATGCGTAACATGTTAAACATACGAGTCGCGTTGTTATGGATATGCATAACATGTTAAATGATGAGTCGAGCTGTTATTGATATGCATACCATGTTAAACGGATGAGTCGAGTTGTTATGGATATGCATAACATGTTAAACAGATTAGTCGAGTTGTTATGGATATGCATAACAAGTTAAACGGACGAGTCGAGTTGTTATGGATATGCATAACATGTTAAACGGACGAGTCGAGTTGTTATAGATATGCATAACATGTTAAATGGACGAGTCGAGTTGTTAGAGTCAAGTTGTTATGGATATGCATAACATGTTAAACGGACGAGTCGAATTGTTATAGATATGCATAACATGTTAAACGGACGAGTAGAGTTATTATGGATATGCATAACATGTTAAACGGACGAGTCGAGTTGTTATAGATATGCATAACATGTTAAACGGACGAGTCGAGTTGTTATAGATTTGCGTATCATGTTAAACGGACGAGTCGAGTTGTTATAGATATGTGTAACATGTTAAACGGATGAGTCGAGTTGTTATGGATGTCGAGTTGTTTTGTATAAGCGTATCATGTTAAACGGACGAGTCGAGTTGTTATGTATCCGAGTATCATGTTAAACGGACGAGTCGAGTTGTTATGTATATGTGTATCATGTTAAATGGACGAGTCGGGTTGTTATGGATATGCGTAACATGTTAAACGAACGAGTCGAGTTGTTATGGATATGCGTAACATGTTAAACGGACGAGTCGAGTTTTTATGGATATGTGTAACATGTTAAATGGACGAGTCGAGTTGTTATGGATATGCGTAACATGTTTAACGGACGAGTTGAGTTGTTATAGATATGCGTAACATGTTAAACGTACGATTCGCGTTTTTATGGATATGCGTAACATGTTAAACGGACGAGTCGAGTTGTTATAGATATGCCTAACATGTTAAACGGATGAGTCGAGTTGTTATAGATATGCATAACATGTTAAACGGACGAGTCGAGTTGTTATGTATATGCGTATCTTGTTAAACGGACGAGTCGAGTTGTTATGGATATGCATAACATGTTAAACGGACGAGTCGAGTGGTTATGGATATGCATAACATGTTAAACGGACGAGTGGAGTTGTTATGGATATGCATAACATGTTAAACGATGAGTCAAGTGGTTATCGACTTTTTATTGGTGAAATCGTTTGAACATTTACATGTGCAACTTTTTTTCGATTTGTAATGAAATCGTTTGTATGAGTTATTGTCACTATATCTCACAGATACGTACAACTTTTTATCTCATATTTTATGTTGTTTTTATTGTTGAAATTGTTTGCTTTTTCTAACATAGAACGTTTTTTGTTTTGTTTTTTTTATAGTAATGCGAAACTGAAACTAATAGCCAAAAAATTTGTGTGGTTTTTTCCAAAATTACAAATATAAAAAATCATTATTTATACCTCTTAAAACCTTTTTATAATAAAATAGAAAATAATTTAGTTATAATAAACGGATGGTGACGACTATGTCGTCACTAAATGTAAAACTAAATCAGTATAATATTTGGTGACAACATTGTCGTCCCAAAGTGGATGGCGGGATTTGGCTGGTTATTAAAATTTTACCAAAATAATATACACACGTTTTAAAACCTTGTTACTAAAATGTTGGTGACGACTTTGTCGTCACTAAGATATTTACCAAGAAAAATAATAATAATAATAATTGTTATAAAAATTTAAAGTCCTTTTATTATAAAAAAGAAAGTAATATAATTATAATAAAGAATTTGTGACGACATTGTCGTCACAATTTATTTTACCAAAAATACTTGTTTTGAAAAATCATTTTTTATAATTTTAATAACCTTTTATTACGAAAAAGAAAATAATTTAGTTATAATAAAATCTTGGTGACGACATTGTCGTCACTAATTTGAGTGGGCCCTCGATTTGTGTTTGACTAAACCATTGTTGGTGGAAAAGGTTGAAAGTGGTGGGCCCTTCTAAATTTTGTGACGACTATGTCGTCACCAATAAAAATGGTGTCCCTAAAGGTGGTTTAGTTTGTAGTGACAAGTGAAGAAGAGAGTCGTGCCTTTGCAAGATACCAGGTGTAAAGTATTCCGAACACGTTGCGATTCTTCT
Source organism: Artemisia argyi (assembly GCA_030686995.1). Taxonomy (NCBI): domain Eukaryota; kingdom Viridiplantae; phylum Streptophyta; class Magnoliopsida; order Asterales; family Asteraceae; genus Artemisia; species Artemisia argyi. Next base: position 157,363,082 of record CM060697.1, on the reverse strand, counting down.
TCCAAAGCTCCACCATTTCTCCCATTGTAGGTACCTACTCAAACCAGAAATCGTAACATTGGGAAATTAGGATGTATATGTAAATGTGTCCTAAAATACAATGTAATAAGAATAATAACATCAAATATTAAGATGACTCAATGGAAGTATATATGCAAACTGAACTAAACTCGCAACTGGGTACAAATTTGACGTGGGAACTATAAAGACCATAGGAAGAGATAAACCGAAGTCCTGTAAATTCTTTTCTGTTTACCTCAAGACAGATCAACCAATATAGTTTTGTAAGGAAAACGAAGGACCAGTCATACACTATTGACAATTCTTCACGAAACTACTTTCAAAACAAGGGCTATATACCTTTATATCATGAGAAGAGAGCATACCCACGCGGTTTTTGCATAACTCCAAAAAGACAACCTGCGCGATGAAATTCATGGTAAACTGAAAGGAAAAGGCACATAGGCAAACGAAACTAACAAAGCAGGCAGCCAACCTGCGAAAGGTTGTATTTCTCTATTGAGTGTTATGAGTTCTAAAGAGAAGTACCTGTGGTTTTAGGTAATTGATTACAGCTTCCACTTGTTGACAGGATTCCTGGAAGAAAAAAGGATGAGATATTATTGCCGTGTAAAAGTTACTACTCCGTATGTAGCTGTAACCTATTCATAACCGAAGTTATCTTGAGCAAATACTGATCAAAGCCAGTCGTTACAATTAGTAACTATTCCGTAGTGCATTGAACCAGACCATTAGTTCTTATAACACATAACAGCACCTTGAACTCTAAGAACGAAATTATAGAAACATGACATAATAATATGTTGTAACACGTGAATCATTTGCATCGGTGGTATGGTGTTAAGCGAAATTAAATAAATTAGGCAAAATCATTACATCGGGGACATGAGTATACGATCTGTAACCATCCATCTCTTTTCAAACTTAGCGCAAGGAAAGACTTATAATCCGATTGTAAGAAGCTTCAAATGCAATCAATAGTCACAAACTCACTCTCATTACAAAGAAATGAAAATAATCAAAAAAAAAAAAAAAAAAAAAAAAAAAAAAAAAAACGCCTTTCCACATCTGTAGTTTTCAATAATGGCCGCATGATTGATTCACAAGAACTTGCCTAACTTAGGTGATAACCATATCTACGAGCTTTGGTTTACAATAAACTTGCAGCATCCCATTCTATTTCTATATCGATCAAATCAAATAACAATATATAACACCCTTAGATTTACTTTACAACTTCAACTTCGTCGTTACACATCATTAAAATCCATAAATCTCGCTAACCTTTCCCTAAACTTCCTTAATCGATAATCTACTAAAAACGGCTACCTTCTGCTCCTAATAAACATCAAATACCATCTAAAATCTTTTAAGTTCGATTTTCACTCAATCATCAACATCAAATAGCAACTCAACTTCATCTACATAACAAGTACTAACATGCACATAAATGTTATCATAATTGAAATTCATTAATAACAATTCTTATAAATACTCAAATAACAAAAGAATGAATCACCATAGAGATATGAGTAGTGCCGATCAAGTACACGTGACATTCGCCTCGTTCAGCAGAAGACAGACACCTCAGCATGACAACATCTCGTCCTATCTCTTCCGGTAGCTCCTTCATTACGTAACCTTCAACATGAAATCACATTCATTCAGTAACAAAAGCTAACCATTTTAATCAAGATTGATTTTTATATATTTTCTTGATTACGTACTTTCTGCTATCATTTGATCAAAAAACTCCCTCAAAGAGTTACATGTTGTTGCAGTTTGTTGAAGCTGCGCGTGATCGATATCGGAATCCATTTCGGTTGTTAGAAATTGATCGAGATTAGTTTGTTATTAGTGTGTGTGTGCGCCGTTGTATATGAATTATATGTAATGTAATTGGGACTGGTTTTGTAGTAATAGAGAAACGAGTTGGTGAGGGCATGTTTGCCACGTGGCATGCAATACTTGGGTTATTACTTTTTTATTTTGTTTGTTTTTTGTTTTTTTTTTAAAGATTTTGTTAGTCCAGATATTTGACGAAAATGTCAAAGTAGTTGAGGACTTGAGTCAACAGTCAAGTAGCTAAATAGGCCGTAAGATGATGGATTGTTTGGTATGCTGCCATGAATTACAATCGATATGAGTTTGATAGTAGTGGTGGTCCCTCACCTATGAATGATCCATACCTTAGTCCTTTAATATATATGGAGTATGGAGATTATATATCATTCATTACCATAGTAGGGTGCCTTTCATGTTAAACAAACACCTTTAATCACTTTCATAGTTATAGCCTCATTCCCATAGTGGGATACCTAACGCACCCGACATTTAGCAAGAGCCCGTTCGGTATGATTTGGATTTAAACTTGAATTTGAAGTTTGTTTAGAATTTTAATTTGGATTTTAGGTAGAAGAAAAAAAAAATATTTAAAAAAATATTATATATTTTTGTAAAAATAAATATAATTTAAATTTTGAGTTTGTTATTATAAAATTGAAATAGAAAAACATTTATGTTGAGATGAGTGGTGAGTACAAATTGAGGTCTCATAAAATAAGAAAAAAGACATGTAACATGGTAAAAGGTAGGCACCGTGCTTGGGTTTTGTACACGGAACATATTCAACTTTCATCCTCAAATTATGGGCCTACATTAATCAACCAAACAAATAAAGTTTACCATGATCCTTAAACTTTTCTCAAATACTCTAAACCAAACGGCCCTAAGTTTATTTTGCATAACTATGCTTTGAGGGTTTTAATAATTTTTATTGGAGTAAACTCAAAAATAATCCTCGTAGTTTGTTTTATTTTTCACTAATCAGTTATGTGAAGATTACTGGCAGAGTTTATTTTTGATAGATCATATATCTGAAAACATCACCCTTTTTAGGAAACAATTTTTATAAAAAGTTTTGAAAGAATTATCACTTTAAATGTTAGATATTAGCTTCCCTAAAAATGATATTTGTCAATGAAGTTGTATGCCATATGAATAGAATAGAATAAAATAGAATATAGTAATGAGGAAAAAAATGGGATAATTATTTGAAAATGTATTTAATTTTATATTTTTTAAAGTTTTATGTGACTATATTTCTATTTTGTTGTTATAATAATTAAAGAAAGAAAGAAAGAAATTAATTTGGACTTTTGGGTAATAAAGTTTTGAATTCAAAATTTTGTATGTATTTTGTTCATGTAAAATGGTCACTTTAGTCTTCATTATTAATATGATAGTAAAAATAAAGTAGGGGTAAAATGGTGACAAATATACACAAAAGTCCGAATTTAAAACTTTGGTGTTATAATAGCAGGAAAAAAGAGTTAACTATACAATACTCGAAAATGTGACAATTTAGTTACATTTTCAAATAAGTATCTAAAAAAAATCATAAGGCCACGCTGAAGTTCTATTATTTTCTATCAAAATGGGACATCGTACACATATAAGTACTCTATTGAGCTTTTTTTTTTTTTTTTTTTTTTTTTTTTTTTACATAAGCCGATGCTTAACCATAGGAAAAAAATTCCAAAATGTTAAACTCGTCTTAGCAAATCATTAATTCCTAAAACACGTTTTAGATTATTTCCATGTCTTACCTATAGTCTCAAATAACCCCCGATGTTAGTGTATTTTTCGTTGATAACTTCGTCGCCGATCATTCATCAATAATCGTTCGTTCCTCCTCCTTTCCTAAAACTCCTTTGAACACGTACTTTCGATCCTCTATATCTCACCGCCTCGTCAATATTATCAAGTAGTCACAACCCTTATTTATCGTTTTGATCCTTTTACACCCACAACAACCATCAACTACAATTAACAAATACCATTCGTTCATGTCGAATCCTTTGTATACCAAGTAAGTTACACTTTACTTTGTTCGTTAATAGAGTGTTATCCTTAGTAATTACTTAAAAGAGAACCTTGCACCAGAACGAGGCTTACTCAGACTCTTACTACGAGATAGCTATGTTGCAGTAAAAAAGAAGGCTCTTTCGCTCTGCTGGATGCATCGGATCCCGTAGAACAAGCAAGCTCTTTACCCTCAAATTCAAACATGTGGGCGCAAAAGGCTATCTTTTTCTTTTCCGTTGGCATCTCGCATTCATGCCCCCGTTTAACTGCTGCTGAAATGAACGAAGAAGTGGTGGAACGTGCGGAACCACATATTGGATCACTCCAATGCGGCCCGAAGCCGCTGATGCCGAGTCGACTCCTATGCCGCTAGCTATGCCCTGCTTGGTCCCACGGTGGAGGTTCCGTAGCGCGTCATGAGCATTGGGCTACCTCTGGTTTAGAACCCCCAAATCCACAATGACAATGATTGCTTCAAGGTCCACCTCTTAATAGAAGACTCGATCCATCTTCACATTCATGGACGAGAGACTGAAAGGAAGAGAAAACTATAATACATAATAGATTCCCACTACCTTAATTTGCGAGGGAATACACTTAGAATATATTAGGTCTAAATCATCAAATACCAAATTTAGCATAGCATTGCTTCACCAACGTATGCTAAATGTATCAAAATAGTATCCACAACCTCTCTTACATAAAAGTTTTACTGTTTGTGTTAGCGCTTGACTCAACTTACTTAACCCGTTCATTAAACATGTCATGTTCACGTTGTGAGCTTGTTAAACAAGTCAAAATGTCATTTCATATGACAAACGCACAATTCCGTCTAGTTAAACAGATTAGATTGACTATCTATTTATTGAAGATTAAAGGTTATTGTAACCAACTAGCCTTAATATAGTAACCTTTAGCAAGGTTACAAAAATTGTGAATCTATAGTTGGTCGGTCGATCTCTTTGTAGCTTGTAATCGGTCTAGGTGGTACTAATCGGATGGTATTTTCAAAAAGTTTTATGTATTTCTGGCAAGTTTTAGGTATTCTCGACAAGATATTCCTTCAAAGACTACTTGTAATGGATATAAACAACAATTATAATTTATTAAAACAAGTTTACGGCGAGTTTCAAGTATTTTCGACAAGATTTGGAGGTTTCCGGCAAGTTTGACCACCGTTGATCTCCATTGACCACAGTTGACCGATTTACACAAATAAAAAAAATTGGTAGCCGATTAGCGCCTAGACGGTGAGCCAACGATTAATCGTAAGGTTTTTTTTGGAACACTGATCTTTTTACAAACTTTTGTTGCCAAATTAAAAAAGGGTTTTGCTAATATGCGCCCACTGGGTACATGTTTAACTCTATATATATGAAAGGTTCAAGTTAATTAATATCTAATTTCTACTATTTAGTTAAGGTAATTTTAATGTTAATTGAACGTATTTTTATTTAAAAGGAAATTTTGTGTTAATTAATTACATCTTAAGATGTGCCTAGTGGGCACACACAGTGTTTTGAAACCCGGATTGACTGGTTCAACTAGTTTTGGCAAAAAAAACGGGTCAAAAAAATCCGGATTTTTAAAACCGGGTTAACCGGTTAGACCCGTCGGGTTTTGAGTGACCCGGGTCAATTTGGTTCTAGAAACCCGACCGGGTTTCAGGTTTTCAAAATTTTTTAATGAAAACCGAGTTGATCCGGCGGTCGAACCGGTCGAAAAAATAAAAAAAAATGAATTAAAAACTAAGTTGACCCAATGGTCGAACCGGTTGACCCGATGCCGGGTGACTCGACCGGGTTAATTTCGAACCCGATTTTCAAAACATTGGGCACATATCATCAAAACCTTTTAAAAAACCCACAAAACGTAATGGCGGTAAAGTAGCAATTTCACAAAATAAAATCCAGCCCGACCCGTATAAAAAAGCTGACACACAGACAGACAGGGTTTTACAACTGGCAACAACACAACAAAAGGGTTTATCAATCAAATTTCCCCAAAATCAATCACAATCAAATAAATGCAGTAGCATTTCCTCATTTCATCATCTATGGCAGATCAATTGGTGGTTAAAGATGAATCTCCTTGTTGTACCTTGGTAGTACTTTTTTTTCATTACTTTATTTAAATTCTGCTTATTTCTCTACTTATCTGCTTTTTTTTTTTTTTTTTAACAAAATAAGAAAATCCAAACACCATTTCCATAAGTAGCTTATAAGACTTAGGGGGTGTTTGTTTCGGCTTATGACTTATTTGGTTTTGGGCTTATGTTTTATAAGCTCACCTTTTGTGGCTTATTTTGAAACTTTTCGGCTTATATAAGTTCATTATGACATAATAAACTTATATAAGCCGAAAAGTTTTAAAATAAGCTACAAAAGCGAGCTTATGAAACTTAAGCCCAAAACCAAATAAGCCATAAGCCGGCTATATAAGCTGAAACAAACACCCCCTAAATATAGGTTGGGTGTTTTGTGTACTGATGAATGTGATTTGTGATGTTAGTGGAAAGCCAAGTATGCGAAGCTGCAACAGAAGAATACAAGGGCGGAAGAGGGGAGAAGCGCTCTTAAGCAGGCGCTCGTGGTTTTTGAGTCGGAATATGATAAGATGAAGAAAGGTATGGATATATGTTGTTTCTGGAATTTTCATTAGTTGTTTATGTACTTGTGTAGGTTATGTGAACGCCATTTTTAGTTGTGTGAGTTACAGATGTAATGTTTTGGACTTTGGTATGCTTATTTTAACGGCTAAAGCTTTTTCAATTAGTGTTTGGATTAGCGGTATGCAGTATGTAGTGTAGTGAGATGACATTTTCATAAACATGTAGGACAAGATTAATAATGGAAATTGGTGTAATGTTGTAACTAAGCTTAAGGAGCTGGTGCGTAAAGCTTATGCTAGACAACTTATTAGCTTATTGTCTTATCAACACACAAGAAGCTTAAGTTTACGACTTTGCATAAGCTTACCAGGGTCTGAGGGTTTTTGAGAATGCATAAGTTGGTAAGCGTAAGCCTATCCAGGCACCTTGAAAATAGCTGATTTGAATAAAAATAAGCTAATAAGCTTAAGCTCTTTTGTGACATACATACACTTTTGTGAGCTTATTGTGTTTTAAAGAGCTTTCACAAAATGCCCTTTTTAACTATTCAATGGACTAATAAGCACTTCTTAGTATGTGTTATACAACGAGCTTAACAACACCTCATATAAGTATTACAACAATCAGTGACGAATTGAGTTTATGTATGAATAGATCACAAACACTTACAGACTGACCTTGTTTTGCAGATTATGAGAAGGAGAAGATGCTCGCTGAATGTGAACGAATGGATAAAGAAAAAGAAACAGCTGCACGAGTTTCTTTGGAAAATGAAATATACTCTTTGAAGTCCGAGCTTAAGCAGGCGCTCGTGGTTTTTGAGTCCGAGTATGACAAGATGAAGAAAGGTATGGATATGTTGTTTCTGGAAGTTTCATTAGATGTTTATGTATATGTGTATTGGGTAAGGATCCAGTGAGAAGAAACCTTAAAATGAGAAGAATGAGAAATAACTATAACTGCATATTTGAGATGCATCGACTTGAATGAGATGCATCTCTATTCATTTAGATGCATCACAATTAGTTTCGAAAGTGATTTTGAAGTGAAAACGATGCAAAGTAGTACTAGCAACAAATTTGACCCGTAGAGGACGAAAAATACATAGGATTCGTCTAACTTGACGAAATGCATCTAATATATGTATATGCATATAATTTTTAGCTAAAAAATATATTATGATGCATCTAAAAGATTAGGGATGCATCTAATTTCGGTATCTAGTGTGCTAGTGGTAGAATTACTATTTAGGATAACATTTTCATAGTCACGTAGGATAAGATCAATAAAGAAGACATGGTTAATGTTGTAACTAAGCTGAATAAGCTGGTGCATAAAGCTTTTTTCAACAACTTATTAGCTTATTTGTCTTATCAACACACAAGAAGCTTAATAACAGTCTAAGACTCTATATGCACACAAGCACGCCGGAGATCTTTCAGGAAGCAGTCCCTTTACCCTTGGGTAGGGGTGTGACGGTCTGCATACTACCGCCCTCGTACCCCGCTCCAGCGGGGTTGGGTATGCTGTTGCTTTTATTGTTAAATTGATGCAAACTCGATTACATTATCTGAAACCTAAAAACTGAGTTGATAGCGTTACTTGTAGACCAGCTAACAAGTCTTACATGCTCTTCATTAATTTTTATTGGGAAATACTCAAATAAGTATTTTAATCACAAAAATCAATGACGAATTGAGTTTATGTATGAAAGGGTACAAACACTTACAGACTTACCTTGTTTTACAGATTATGAGAAGGTGAAGATGCACGCTGACAATGAAGGAAATGATAAAGAAAAAGAACCAGCTGCACGAGTTTCATTGGAAAGTGTAATATCCTCTCTGAAGTATGAGGTTTTATCATCGAGTCAAAAAGGAAGTTCAGTACCGGAAAACATGAGTGAAGAACTTAAACTTCTTCAACGATGTGTTTCTGTGCAGGAAAAGGAGTTAAAACGTCTACAAGAAGAAAAGAAAAAATCTGACGACGCATGTGAGAAGGAGAAGATGCGTGCTGATAATGAAAGAAATGATAAAGAAAAAGAATCAGCTGCACGAGTTTCATTGGAAAATGAAATATCCTCTCTGAAGTCTGAGGTTTTATCATTGAGTCAAAAAGGAAGTTCAGTACCGGAAAACGTGAGTGAAGAACTTAAACTTCTTCAAGGACGTGTTTCTGAGCAGGAAAAGGAGTTAAAACGGCTACAAGAAGAAAAGAAAAAATCTGACGACGCATGTGAGAAGGAGAAGATGCGCGCTGATAATGAAAGAAATTATAAAGAAAAAGAATCAGCTGTACGAGTTTCATTGGAAAATGAAGTATCCTCTCTGAAGTCTGAGGTTTTATCATGGAGTCAAAAAGGAAGTTCAGTACCGGAAAACGTGAGTGAAGAACTTAAACTTCTTCAAGGACGTGTTTTTGAGCAGGAAAAAGAGTTAAAACGCCTACAAGAAGAAAAGAAAAAATCTAACGACGCATGTGAAAGTTCAAAGACTGAGAAAAACAGGGTGGACCAAGAGTTAAGTAAGCTTGAAGCACAGTTACGTGAAGTTGAAACAGAAAAGAAACAGTTGAAGACGGATCTTCAAAAAGAGAAAGCTAGAGCAGATTCAGAGAAAAAACGAGCAGATGAAGCGTTAAAAACTGCAAAAACCGAGCAGGCTGAGTATGATAAGATGAAGAAAGGTATGGATATGTTGTTTCTGGAATTTTCGTTAAATGTTTATGTACATGTGTATTTTATGTGATCATCATTGTTAGTTGTGTGAGTTACAGCTGTAATGTTTTGGTATGCTTATTTTAACGGCTAAAGCTTTTTCAAATAGTGTTTGGATTAGTGTATGCAGTATGTAGTGTAGTAAGATGACGTTTTCATAAACATGTAGGATAAGATTAATTAAGGAAGTTGGTGTAATGTTGTAAGTAAGCTTAATAAGCTGGTGCGTAAAGCTTATGTTAGACAACTTGTTAGCTTATTGTCTTATCAACACACAAGAAGCTTAATAATAGTGTTTGCGACTTTGCGTAAGCTTACCAGGGGTCTGAGGGTTTTTGAGAATGCATAAGTTGGTAAGCATAAGCCTATCCAGGCACCCTGAAAATAGCTGATTTGAATAAAAATAAGCTAATAAGCTTAAGCTCTTTTGTGACATACATACACTTTTGTGAGCTTATTATGTTTTAAAGAGCTTTCACAAATTGCCCTTTTTTACTATTCAATGCACTAATAAGCACTTTTTAGTATGTCTTATACAACGAGCTAAACAGCCCCTCAAATAAGCTTAGCTAAACATCCCCTCAAGCTCATCCAAACACCATGTTCCAATCTAGGAAAGCTTAAGAGACAAATCAACTGGTATATATGAATCATATGGGATCGAGTAAAAGTGTTAATTTAACTTTCAGTTTGAATGATCAACTTTGGGAATCAATAATTGATGCGAACTTGATTACTTATTCTGAGACCAATATACTGAGTAAATATCGTGACTTGTAGACCAACCTAACAAGTAACAACTATCATATGTTCCTGATTGATTGTTAATGGAAATACTCATATAAGTATTACAACAATCAATGACGAATTGAGTTTATGTTTGAATAGATCACAAACACTTACAGACTGACCTTGTTTTGCAGATTATGAGAAGGAGAAGATGCTCGCTGAATGTGAACGAATGGATAAAGAAAAAGAATCAGCTGCACGAGTTTCTTTGGAAAATGAAATATACTCTTTGAAGTCTAAGCATAAGCAGACGATCGCGGTTTTTGAGTCCGAGTATGACAAGATGATGAAAGGTATGGATATGTTGTTTCTGGAAATTTCATTAGATGTTTACATATGTGGGTTATGTGAGGTACAACACTGTATGTCCATTTCGGTATGCTTACTGTTTAAAGCTTTTTTTAAACAGTTTAGATGAGGTTATGCGGTATCTAGTGCACTAGTGGTAGAATTACTATTTAGGATAACATTTTCATAGTCACGTAGGATAAGATCAATAATGAAGACATGGTTAATGTTGTAATTAAGCTGAATAAGCTGGTGCATAAAGCTTTTTTCAACAACTTATTAGCTTATTTGTCTTATCAACACACAAGAAGCTTAATAATAGTGTAAGACTCTATATGAACATAGACCCATAGTTCTTTATTTGCTTGCATTCTTTTATGATTTTATGTCTTTATGCGTTAATATCTATGCATGTTTTATGTTGCTAGCCCTATGTGCCACGCGACCACACATAAACTTATATATTCACACAAGCACACACTCTTGCTGGAGGTCTTTCAGGAAGCAGTCCATTTACCCTTGGGTAGGGGTGTGACGGTCTCCATACTACCGCCCTCGTACCCTGGTCCAGTGGGATTGGGTATGCTGTTGCTGCTATTGTTGAATTGATGCAAACTCGATTACATTATCTGAAACCTAAAACTGAGTTGATAGCGTTACTTGTAGACCAGCTAACAAGTATCATATGCTCTTCATTAATTGATATTGGGAAATACTCAAATAAGTATTTAATCACAAAAATCAATGATGAATTGAGTTTATGTATGAAAGGGTACAAACACTTACAGACTTACCTTGTTTTACAGATTATGAGAAGGAGAAGATGCGCGCTGATAATGAAAGAAATGATAAAGAAAAAGAATCAGCTGCACGAGTTTCATTGGAAAATGAAATATCCTCTCTGAAGTCTGAGGTTTTATCATTGAGTCAAAAAGGAAGTTCAGTACCGGAAAATGTGAGTGAAGAACTTAAACTTCTTCAAGGACGTGTTTCTGAGCAGGAAAAAGAGTTAAAATGTCTACAAGAAGAAAAGAAGAAATCTAACGACGCATGTGAAAGCTCAAAAGCTGAGAAAAACAGGGTGGACCAAGAGTTAAGTAAGCTTAAAGCATCGTTACTTAAAGTTGAAACAGAAAAGAAACAATTGAAGAACGATCTTCACAAAGAGAAAGCTAGAGCAGATTCAGAGAAAAAACGAGCAGATGAAGCGTTGAAAACTGCAAAAACCGAGCAGGCTGAACTTGAAGTTCTCAAGGCTGTGAAAGAAAACGTGAGTGAAGAACTTAAACTTCTTCAAGGACGTGTTTCTGAGCAGGAAAAGGAGTTAAAGTGTCTACAAGAAGAAAAGAAAAAATCTAACGACGCATGTGAAAGCTCAAAGACAGAGAAAAACAGGGTGGACCAAGAGTTAAGTAAGCTTAAAGCGCAGTTACTTGAAGTTGAAGCAGAAAAGGAACAGTTGAAGAACGATCTTCACAAAGAGAAAGCTAGAGCAGATTCAGAGAAAAAGCGAGCAGATGAAGCGTTGAAAACTGCAAAAACCGAGCAGGCTGAACTTGAAGTTCTCAAGGCTGTGAAAGAAAACGTGAGTGAAGAACTTAAACTTCTTCAAGGACGTGTTTCTGAGCAGGAAAAGGAGTTAAGATGTCTGCGAGAAGAAAATGAAAAATCGAACGACGCATGTGAAAGCTCAAAGACAGAGAAAAACAGTGTGGACCAAGAGTTAAGTAAGCTTGAAGCACAGTTACGTGAAGTTGAAACAGAAAAGAAACAGTTGAAGAAGGATCTTCAAAAAGAGAAAGCTAGAGCATTTCCTAACTATGAAGATCTGTGTACTGTTTTTGGTAATAATCGAGCTCATGGAAATGGAGCTAAAGATTGCGGTGATGTAGAAAAGGAGGCACATATTGAAGTGCTAGAATCTAATGAGGAAGGTGAGATGATGATGGAAGGTAGTCATGATGCACCTCGCAAGACGAATGTTCAAGTCAAAGACAATACAAATATTGAGGTTGAGAAAACTACAAATCTTCGTTGCAAGAAGAGGAAAAGACAAGTTGATCCATTTGTTGATGGATTAGAAAATGTAGCTAAGTTACTTGGTTTCAATCTCAACAAAGTGTCGACAACAATTAGCCGGGATATAGACTTTGAAGAGGACTTGAAAAAGAAAAAAGCCATGACCACTAATGAGATTTTCAAGATGGAGTCACTCAGTCAACAAGAAAAGTACGAGGTAATGGAAAAGATGAGACGTGATATTGGATATGTGGAAGCTTATTGGGATATGTATCATGAATATAGAGAGGGTTGGGTGAAGTATTTATTGCTAAAAGATTAGTTCGGGTTGCTTTATATTGATGGGTTTATAGCATGATAAATATTAGTTGGAGTTATTTTGTTAAGTTCATATAGTTGCTTTGTATTTTGAAAAGCCCATTTAAAGTTGCAACCCATTTTGTAAATCTACTGGTTCGATAAATACGTATCGATGTTCTATGTATGGATATTCTATTTTCGTTTTTCTTTTTGTGCATGTTCTGGTAATGTTTATGTTTCGTTGTGTAAGGTTTAAATCATGTCACTGTCTTGGTTGTCATTATTTGTGTATGTTGTATCCGTGACTATGGGACCCACAGATTAGGTATACAAGAGACTTTGACATTCTTGAATGGTGGAAACTGAATGCACCAAGATTTCCAATTGTATCTCGAATGGCAAAAGGTAATTTACTATACTTTCCGAAGTAAAATTTTCATTATATTTTATGTTATTGTTGTTTATGATGCATTTATTATTTTTAGACATATTGCCAATCCAAACCGTGGCAGCCGAGTCGGCGTTTAGCACCGGAGGTCGTGTTGTCTTACCCTGTCGTTGAGGCATTTATATGCACTCAAGATTGGGTTAGAAAGTCAAGGAAGGCTATAATAGATGACATTGATGACATATTAAACGACGACGATGTTGCAAGAGGTATTAACAACAATCTTTGATTTTCTTTTAATTAACTTAGCTTGTTTGGTAGTTCTGTAAATTGCCAACCATGAGTCCAGGAGTTTGCAAAATTTGGTAAAAAGTTGTTATGCCAGTAAATGTTTACTATGCATCTGTTACTACTGGTCCAGTAAAGTTTGTTACTGCTAGTCACCCAAACTTCAGACTTTTTCTACTATTGGTCTTATAATAAGTATGATGCTTCTGTCATAGAGTTATAAAAGGACCATATGAAACTTATTAATCATGTTTACTATGCATCTGTTTTCATATAGAGATTGAAGATGGAATTAACAAGCAAAATGGTAGAGAAAAAGGGAAAGAAGGCATCGATGATTGAGTGTAATTTTCAACATTGTTTAGTTTGTATATTTTAAACGATTTCATATCATTTTGATGTAATTTTGCAAGTTTTGAAACATTTGTAAGTTACAATTGTGTTAAAGATATGTTTGTTTGGTTATTGCTCGCCTTTTTTAACACCTTGCGGTTTCAAATTTCTCTGAAATGGCCGTTTTGCCTAACGGGTCAAATCTGTTTTTTTTTTTTTTTTTTTTTTTTTTTTCCTTTTCTGAAGTTGACTGAAAATAAAAGTCCTTTAAGTTGATGTTACAGTGGGATAACTGGCCTTTAAGTGGTCACAGTGGATTAACGGGTAAAATTGTTGCTGTTACAGTTTGCCAAACATCCCTTTAAGTGGCCGACAGTGGGTTAACGGGTCAAAAAACTTGCTGTTACAGTTTTACAAACACCCCTTTAAGTGGTCGGGTTAATGGGTCAAAATTGTTGTTGTATCAGTTTTCCAAACACCCCTGTGAGTTTAACTCATGACTTCAACTTTGTTGTAAAATTAACATACTGTATATGTAGCTTAAATACATCATGTAGTTTAAATACAGCATATGACAGGTACTTGTCCAGGTACATGATGGTTGTTAAGTTCATATAGCTTAAATACATCATGTAGTTTAAATACATCATATTACTGGTACTTGTCCATTGTAAAGACGATGACCAAAGAAGTAATGTTTAAGCAACTCTTTAACCTGGAAATATATGTGCTTTATGATTGTGTAAGACTTTAACCATGATACAACTTGGATAAACTAAAACATATGAAAGAAAGATTAATTATTCAAGTTCAGTTAATAATTTAACCAACCAAAATTGAAGAGTGACACAAGCCCATAATAGTATTAGAAAAATGAAACACTCGAAGGTTAACTTAAAAGATCATAATAGTTTAAATACATCATATTACTGGTCAAAACATGTTTGTATTTCGAACCCAAGGGGATTAACTTGTATTTCAGCTATAGTGGGGTTAAACTTAAAAGATCCACTTCAATACCAATGGAAGCTAGTTAGACGGTTCTCTCCCGTTTTAGTACCGTAGTACCGGAACCATAACAGAACCGATACCGGTTTAAGATACGGTTCCAAGAACGGGACTTCGAATTTAAGTTTGGAAAAAATCCTGTACATCGAAAACGACACCGGTATGGTACCAAAATGGTACCGCGCTCATCCCTACTTTGGGTTATCTTGGGGTATGGGTAGGATCTGCCTACATCTACCTTTCTCATACCCCGCTCTGACGGAATTGGGTATGTTGTTGTGTATCCATGACTAGTTCATGTGATTTGATAATATGTTGCCACTTATGAAAAATACATAACTTGTTAAAAAAAAAAAAAAAAAAAAAAAAAAAAAAAAAAAAAAAAAAAAGGGTAATTTCATCATTTACCTTTTTAACATTTAGTATACTTAAACAATACTATGCAAACCAAATAATTACACTATTTCAAATTTTATGAAAGATTAGTTCACCAAACATGTAACATTATTTGGAAACTCAGGGTTTGAAATACTTCCAAGATTGGAAAACCTCAGAATTTGAAACCCGAGGTTTTGAATTTACGAACCAAAGGCCCCCTAACATGTTATAGGATGCAACCGCACCTACGAGTGTGTGTCTTCGTATATGAATGAATATATTTTTTGACCGGTTTTGTAGTAATAAAGACATGATTGGTGAGTTGACTCGAGTGGGTTTTCCAAGTGGCGTGATTTAATTTTTTTTTTAGATTTCGTTATTCCAGATATTTGACGAAAATGTCAAAGTGGTTGAAGAGTTCAGTCAACAATCAAGTAGCTATATATGGACCTTAAAATTTTAGTAAGATTATTTCGCCATAAGCCTGTAACTTTGTTCTAAGGGTTTGAATCTAAGTCAGTCTGTTCTCGAGTTCTTTTTTAGATAGAAAGGTAGGGGATGAGAAGGGAAATTGAAAATATGGGTGCTCTTAAGTTTTTTTAGAGGGAAAGGTAAGGGACGGTAAGGTGGGAGGGAGGGAAATTCTGGGCTTTGTTGTGTAGTTTTGTTCCGTCCAAAATTGTAAGGATTAGGAAGGGAAGTGGGTTACTAACAACATGAGTTTTTGTTAAATTACCCGCCATTCCCGTGGGCATCAATTTTTATGGCCATCTTTGGCGCAAAGTTTTTTGGGGCGATGAGCGGTGAGTAATGAACTTTTTGATTTTTAGTGTTCGTTTGGCAAAAGAGCGGTGAGCTTTGCTATTTTTTAGGAAAGCTCATTTTTCCAATGCTTCTATAAGAAGCTGTGAGCGGTGAGCAGTGGCTACAGCTCACAGCTCACTGGGCGAATTTGGTCAGGGATATGCAGAAATAGTACTTCAAGATCCATTACGTGTACAAGGTCTTTTGTTCTTCTTCGCATCTGTGATTTTGGCACAAATCTTTTTGGAAAGTCTTCTCAGATACAAGAAAATGATTCAGTTCCAGAGCTAAAGATCGTAGTTCTCGAATGAATAACCGAAAATATTTTTTTTGAGAAAGGAGGATAGGAACGAAAAAAATCGAAAGACTGAATGCGCTAAAAAATATCTTTTTTTCTTTCTTTATATAGAGATATAATTCTTGTCATGATTCATGAACTAATGCAAGGTCTAATTGAATTTCGTAATTGAAAACGTTAGGTTGAAATATCTATAGATATGTCCGTGAGGATCCCACCAGAGCGCCTTCCACTTCTAATAGGCCACGAACTAGACCAGAATCATTCTCAACGGGTCCATAAGGAGTGATCCCATTTTTTTCATCGGGCCCGGGTAGAGACCAAAGATGTTGAGTGACCGATCCGGCCACAGCTACTTTTGCCAAACATAGCCTATGTGTGTAGGGAGGGATTTCCTTTATTCTCGTGAATGCTTATTCCAATAGAGACAAATTATTGAGCAACAAAAGGAAGCAGTTTTAATGAGGTGAAATAACATATATTGGTGTATTACTGTTAGAAAAATACATGAAGCAGTTTTAGATATACTAATTACTACATAATAATGACGTCTAGTTTTTTCTTTTTGGAGTGTGAAAAATATATGAAGATCATTGGCCAAATGGTTTGAGGTACATTCACCACAAAGAAAGAACCATTTATGGGTTGTTTACTGTTTTGAAGGTATATCGTTAATTTTGTTAGTTTTCATAACCTACTTAAAAATACAAACTCAAAAACACAAATTTCAATAATCACCTTTTTCACATTGTCATCTCTCTCCTATTCTCATCCCATCCCTTTCCCTTCTTGAAAAAGTCATTCATTTAAATGTCAGATATTTGACAACATGAAAATGATATTTGTCAATGATTTTCAAACAAAAGTGATTAGTGAAAACTTTGAACAACAAAAAAATAAATGATGTATGCACCTTTTCTAATTACGTTAATGAATCGAATAAAAAAGATAGACCAGTGTAACGAGAAAAAAAAAATCGAATTGCCTTAGTTATATATTCTTTCATATAAATATACTAAATAGCTTTAGTTATATATTGGATTTAACTTGACATACTCTTATCGTTTGCTAAAAATATTTAGTGCCACTTTTGCATAAGCTCTTTTTCTTTTTCGGCCTGGCGTAAAATTTTTTTTGTTTGCCCCCTTTCACAAAATATCTGACTCCGCCTTTGTCCACACAACCTTTCTTACATAGAAGGTTTACACTTTGTGGTAGTGCTTAACTCAACTTACTCAACCCGTTTATCAAATATGTCGTGTTTATCCGACAAACGCACATTCCAGTAGGTAAAAAAAAGTTAAATAAACTATCTATTTACAAACGATTTAAAAGGTTATGCTAACCCGCGAACCTCCACAATATCCTTTAGCAAAGATTACAAACTTTGGTTGCCAAATGTGTAAACCCCCAAAACCTAATGGCGGTTAAAGAAACAAGTTGAGAAAACAAGATCCATCAGCCCGACCCGTATAAAAAAGCTGACACACAGACACAGACAGAGAGGGTTTTACTGGCAACACCACAACAACAAAGGGTTTATCAATCAAATTTCCCCAAAATCAATCAATTCATAACAAAATTAATGCAGTAGTATTTTAGGGCACGTGCCCTAATTTCATCATCAGCATCTATGGCAGATCTATTGGTGGCTAAAGATGAATCTCCTTGTTGCAACCTGGTAACTTTTTTATTTAAATTCTGCTTATTTCTCTACTTATCTGCTTTTTTTTCACCTGATTCTGATAAGCTGTTTATTTTCAAGTGTTTATATACTTTAAACTTTTTATAAATAATTAATTTCTTATTGAGGGTTTTTTTTTTTTTTTTTTTAAATAAGCTACAAAAAGGGAGCTTATGAAACATAAGCCCAAAACCAAATAAGACATAAGCCAGCTATATAAGCTGAAACAAACACCCCCTTATATAGGTTGGGTGTTTTGTGTACTGATGAATGTTATATGATTTATGGTGTTAGTGGAAAGCCAAGTATGCGAAGCTGCAACAAAAGAATAAGAGGGCGGAAGAGGGGAGGAGCGCACTTAAGCAGGCGCTTGCGGTTTTTGAGTCCGAGTATGATAAGATGAAGAAAGGTATGGATATATGTTGTTTCTGGAATTTTCGTTAGATGTTTATGTATATGTGTAGGTTATGTTATTGTAAATGTGTTTTATGTGAGGTACAACTCTGTATGTACCATTTCGGTATGCTTACGGCTATAGCTTTTTTAAACAGTTTAAATGAGTTTATGCGGTATCTAGTGCAGAAGTGGTAGAATGAATATTTGGGATATCATTTTCAGAGTCACATAGGATAAGATCAATAAAGAAGACATGGTTTTTCTCGTTGCGTCGTAGCTTCGTGTACATACTTGATCGCCCCTAGGTATAGAGATACATTGCTTTATTTATCACATGTTTCACAACACATCCAGTACACCGACTTATATATGCGCCTAGGACCTTTTACCCTTATGGGTTCATGCCTGTATGCTTTCATGCCTTTCGGCTTCTACGGCTTATATATGTTTGTATGACCTTATTTGTTATATTTCTTATAGTTCGTATATGTCTTATTGGCTTTATTCCTTACATGTCTATATGCTTGTATGTTTTTATACTTTTATGCTATTGTGCTTTTAATGTCTATATCCCTTTATATTTTTTTATATGTTGCCCCTTTTGTAACTAAGACTATATATGCACATAGACCCATAGTTTGTTATATGCTTGCATGCTATTATGATTTTATGTTTTTATGTGTTTATGTTGATGCATGTTTTTTATGTTGCTAGCCCTATATGCCACACGACCACACATAAGCTTATATATACACACAAGCACACACTCTTGCCGGAGGTCTTTCAGGAAGCAGTCCCCTTACCCTCGGGTAGGGGTGTGACAGTCTACATACTACCGCCCTCGTATCCTGCTCCTGCGGGATTGGGTATGCTATTGCTGTTATTGTTGAATTGATGCAAACTCGATTACGTTATCTGAAACCCAAAAACTGTGTGGATAGTGTTACTTGTAGACCAGCTAAGAAGTATCATATAGTCTTCATTAATCAATGACGAATTGTTATGTATGAAAGGGTACAAACACTTACAGGCTTACCTTATTTTACAGATTATGAGAAGGAGAAGATGCGCGCTGATAACGAAAGAAATGATAAAGAAAAAGAATCAGCTGCACGAGTTTCATTGGAAAATGAAATATCCTCTCTGAAGTCTGAGGTTTTATCATTGAGTCAAAAAGGAAGTTCAGTACCGGAAAACGTGAGTGAAGAACTTAAACTTCTTCGAGGACGTGTTTCTCAGCAGGAAAAAGAGTTGAAACGTCTGCAAGAAGAAAAGAAAAAAGCTAACGACGTATGTGAAAGTTCAAAGACTGATAAAAACAGGGTGGACCAAGAGTTAAGTAAGCTTAAAGCACAGTTACTTAAAGCTGAAACAGAAAAGAAACAGTTGAAGACGGATCTTCAAAAAGAGAAAGCTAGAGCAGATTCAGAGAAAAAACGAGCAGATGAAGCGTTGAAAACTGCAAAAACCGAGCAGACTGAACTTGAAGTTCTCAAGGCTGTGAAATATAATATAGATGATCTGTCTTCTTCTAAGTCTGAGGACAAGAATTTGGAAACAGAAATAGGTCGGCTTAAAGAGCTTCTTGATAAGGAGAAAAAACGAGCAGATATCGAGACTAAGAAAGCTGAAACTGAGAAGAAAAACGCTAATAAAATGAAGGAAATGCTGAAATCAGAACAAAGTAGAGTTAATGATCTGTCTTCTTCTAAGTCTGAGGACAAGAGTTTGGAAGCGGAAATATGTCGGCTCAAAGAGCTTCTTGATAAGGAGAAAAAACGAGCAGATATCGAGACTAAGAAAGCTGAAACTGAGAAGAAAAGCGCTAATAGAATGAAGGAAATGTTGAAATTAGAACAAAGTAGAGCTAATGAGCAAAAAAAATTAGTTGACGTTGAAAGGAAAAAAGCTGAGGAATTTGCACATCAGTTACAAAAGTTGAAGTGTGAGGCTGACGAGGCAAAATCAAAGTTGGGCTCTGAGGGTTCAAAGTTTAAAGATGCAAACAACAAAAAGATCGAAGCCGAAAGGAAAAAGACAATTAAAGAGAAAAAGAAAGCGGAAGAACAGCAAAAGATCGCGGAAATGAGTACAAAACATGCTCTAGAGGAGAAGCAACGTGCAGATATGTTTAAACAGCAAGCCTTGTCAGAAAAAGTTCGTGCTGATAAGTTAGCAAAGGAGCTAGAAGATGCCAAACAAAGGACTAAAAAAGCAAGCACAGAGTTAACCAACCCTTCTGTTGTTCTTGTTCAGAAAGATCTGGAAGCTAAATCTGCTGAAATGAAACTTCTAAAGAAAAGGTTGAAACTTGAAAAGGAGAGAGTAAAGCATGCCGATAAAGTGGCTGAGCTTGAAAAGAAGTGTAAAAAAGTGGTTGAAGAAGAGCTTCATCAACTAAAGCTGGAGTTTGCTCGATTTTCAAATCGCGTAGGGCTGTGTAACTGTTTTTCCGTAGGTAAATCTTGCCTTGAAAAGGTCGGTTTTGAATATTTTTTCCATCAGTAGTTCATATCTACTTCTTATCTTTTAAGATTGTGTTTTTGAAGAAATGATTGATGTACTAATTTCCCTTTTTTTCTCTTCACAGGATGGGAATATAAACTCAGAGAGGAAATTTGCGCACCCTGTGAGTGGAGAAGTACTTTTGTTGCCTAGTCCTGCAGCTACAAAAGCGTCTGAATGTTTTAAATCGAGTTTGGATTGTCCTGCATCGTCGCTTCCTATATCTCGAAATTGTACCGAGTCTACCTCAGGTACTGCATCTAAAATGGAGCCTCTGCCTGGAGGCTCTAATAAAAATTTAAACAGTTCTGCCCTTGTTTCAAGTATGGCATCTTTTTCTGATCGACAGTTGGTGAGCTCACAGGGTATATGTCATCTTTCCAACTCCAAAGAGAACTCCAATCCACAGTTGTCTAGTGAGGCCAATAATAATGTCAGAAGTCCTCTTAGAGTGAGGAACAAAGATGGTAACAGTAAAAAAAGAAAGTGGCTCGTCAATACCGAGGGTGAAACTGGTCATGCGAAAATAGCAAAAACTGCGTCGGCATTGCGTGGTTCTATAGGTAACATGGACAAACCATCAACAGAAGGAACACAACTTTCTGTCATGTCTATTGAGAAAAACGGAGAGCTGGGAATAAGAACAGTTGGAGATGAAGATATTGATTATAATGCTACTCATACATGCAACGAAGATCTTGAGGTTTTTAAGGGAATGTTTGATGGTGACTGCATGAAGCTACTAAATTTGGATAACGAAGTTGAGGAGGAAATGTATCGTACTGCAGTTGAAAGGCCTCTTTCACCTACTCTTCCAGCAATTCAGCTCCAAAGCAGCCAATTAGTTGAACTAGATGATTCTAGGCCAGCTGAAGTTACTTGCAACATGTCAACAGTCAATACCAATGGTGATTCCTTAGAGATACTCAGAAATGGTGAATCTGGAAATACCATTATCGCACTTATACCAAGTGCTCGTAGTGAGGACCAAGATTCTATTGCTGTGACGGGGAACTCAGATTTAGGACATAAGGGCACTAAGACCTCAAGTGGAAATGAACCAGGATCTGCTTATGGTGGTTCTTCTCATTACATTGTTGTATTTCCAGAAATCAAGGCCAGTGGCAGTCTTTCTAAGATACTTCAAACAACTAAGACATTTACGACTCAGTGCTGTGCGTTTTCTCAGAGCGAAGTCATTGTTAAAGATGTAGCGTCTGCTCTTTCTGCTGATGAAGTTCTCTCTCCCAAGTAAGTGCCTTATAAGTACATCGAAGTAGTTCATAGCAAATCTGCTGTCTCACATTAGCTTACATGACTAACCACTAGACATAAGTTTCTAAGCAAAATGGATAGCAGCGTTAATTGGGTAAACTAGCAACCTACTTTCTTATTTCAACCCTTCACAACAACATACCTTTTTGTTGTCAACAATTCTAATTTTTAACCTTTTATACAACATGTTACGTGAAGGACAGGTTACGGTTCATAAGTTGGATGGTTGGTCAATTATTTGCCTACTTAACTGCACATAAGCTATCCATTTAAATGATGACATGGATTTTTAAAGAAGGAGCAATTCCATATTTCCTCAACCTAATCAGAATGCCATATTTCCCCTTCTCTAAAAATCATGCGTACATTGTTGATATTGATATAATGAAGTTTGGAAGCTGTTGTAAACGGTTGAGAAGTGAAAGTAGGTTGCTATTTTATACATTTAACCCTTTAGAATGTGTGCTTGTTTGTTTCTGTGTCTTCTTACTTGTGGATTATGATTTGGTGTTTACTCTTCAGGGAAAAGGTCTGTGCGTTCTTCTCTTTGTTCTTAAAGAGCTTCTCGACTATTGCTTCGACTAAATTCAGCAATTTAAATGATGAGAACTTTTTCAACAGTATAGATGTCTTTTCTGCACAATTGAAGAAAGGTAGGTGCTGTCATATTGAATGTCAGTTTTCGAATTATCTGTGAGTTCAGTAATTTAATCATATTTTCTCTTTGCAGTGATGTCTGATGAGGAAACCAGAATCATGTTTACAAAAGTATGCGATCTGGATGAACTTCTTACTCTCATTCAAAATTTTGTCGTTGATGGGAGAGTACTGGTTCCCGTTGATATAAGTTCTGAGACACTATCATCACCGGACTCTAAAGCCTCATTGCATCAGTTGATGCTTGGGGCAGTTCTTTTAGCATCAGTTTGTGCAGCTTTTGACCGCATTGACTTTATATTTGAAACGTCATACACCATTTCTCGCATTACCAGTTCTTCAACTTTGACATTTCTACATGTGTTTGCTTATGTATGTGGAGAAAAGTTATTAGCCCATGGTGACTACAGTTTGATAATGCCTGTAGTAAAATCTTTAGTTACATACTGTGAAAAAGAAAATTTGTCACCAGGCTTCCCTCAATGCGCCAAGTGTCCATTTTCTGATGGTGCTCTGTCCATGGAAGAACTCTCTGTACTTCTATTGAAGCAACTCAGTGGCTGCTGTAACAATGTCGGGATGACAGCACACAAATCAGCTATAGTTCCTGATGATGCTTTGTCCAATTTGGGAGATGTTCTTTCCCTATTGGAGCTGTTGGCATCTAAGATGGTACGAAATTCATTTTGTCTCTTCTTGCTTTCTCACTTGAATTCTAATTCTCTATTGTAAAATTTCCATAATTGTATTATATGTGGAGTATAACCAAGCTTCGGTTTGTTTTATTCTTGACATGAAGAGCTGGGGTTGGGTTTGTGAGAACATCATCAACGAATTGTTTAAATTGCTGGATGTATGTGCTGTGGAAGCTCCTTTGACTGCCGTTTTAGTTCTTTTAGGCCAAATAGCAAGGTGAGTTTTAACCCATTGTTTGTCCTTAATGCAACGTATGTTTTAATGTGCTTTAACTAGAGTTCTTACATAAATAGATTTCTTATGTTCACTTGTGGGGTTACTAAATCCCGGGTCTTAGTTTGCTGTAGGAATTAGACAATATTATAACATATTTAAAAGTTTGTTATCAGAATCTGTAGAAGTCGCTGGTTAAAAGCTTTATTACAATGTGATTTAGCCATTTAGGTAACATTGTTATGACTTCTGAAAACTGTAAGGTGGTAAAGACCGTAAGAGCATATTTCATATTATTACATCTGGAGTGGCACTAAGTAAATTGTTAGGAGAACTATCGAGATGAACACTATTTGACCTGACATGTTAGCTTTGTACTTGCTTTTGATCTAACCCTATAACATAGAAAGGAGTCAATGAGACAATTAAAACAAACTGAAACAGAAAAATAGTAATACTTCAATGCCGGGATAATGCTTTTTCTCATCTATGTGACCTCTCTATCTGAAATACAGAACTAGTAACATAAACCATGTTTGGATGTACCACACCCCCTTTGTTCTATATATTGTTGTATTACAGGACCATAGAATGAGATTGTATGGTAGTGTTCGGGAAGCATATTATAGAACCTAATCAACATAAACGGTTCTAAACCAACATTTTGGCCTTACGTGTGACAGATAGATGTCTCTCCCTTGTACCTAAACTAACTAATCAACAAGCATAACAAACAAGATAACCGGCTTACATTTGACCACTGTCGTTTTTGTACGCACAGTTTTTACACTTAAATTTCCTATTTTGCAGGCTTGGTATTGATGCAAACGGATTTCAAGACACTGAAGTTGAGAATATTAGAGTCAAACTGAGTTCATTCATATCCCAGAGCACCTCAAACAAAACCGGTTTACCAGTCCAGTTTGCTGCTGTAAATGCTTTACTGGGTACAACTTCTGTGAGTTTCCAAGAACTATGCAAGCTATCACCCCTTGTAAGCTCCTCAACTGGAACTGATTGTATACAAAAATGGTTTTCTTTGCTGAGTGATGAGCAGAAGCTGTTGGCAGCTAGTCTCCTTACTGCTGATGTTTCTTAGCTGCAGAATGGTACTCTTTTGTAGTTGAAACCATTCTTTTTTGTAGTGCTAGTGGCAATAGATTTAGCTGAGTATTCTGAAGGTTAACTGATGCCTTTTGCCCATGTTGGCGGGTCATTTTGTAAACATCAAATTTTGTGCATCAGTTTGATTCATGAACCTAAAGATACAAGTTGCTTTGGTTAACTTTGTATCTTTGGTATCTGTAACTATTAGTGTTGAATGCTCATTGAGGAAAATTTGATACAAAGTCTGAATTATAATTCATGAAACTAGCATATAGATTCATTTTATCGTCAACTATGTCATTGTGTGATACATAGAAAAATTTCATCAATACTCTTTAATGTGCTTAATGTGAAGTGGGATACTTTGTTCATTTCTAAAGAAGTTGCCTGGATCTACTTTGCTCTTAACTTGTGCCAATCTCTTGAGGTTTCCGTTGAAGTATTTCTCGCCCCATACCCTAGCTTCTACGTAACTCGTGTTCCCCTGCCGGTTTGTTCCGATATCTAAATCCCTGTAATTCAGGTATGCTCTTCTAGGTTGTTTTGAAACATGAGGCTCCATGTATCGATACAACCCCCTGAGCCAATGTATATGATCGTGTGATTCTTGAACATCATTGACATCCCATTTGACCAAATATTGTATGTTGTACAAGTTCCCTCTTCGGTGTGGGAACGGAATGTGGGATTCAGAAATCTCATTCATCCTCCCACCATATGGATCCATTATTAAGAAAACAAGTTTCTGCTGAAGAAATTTTTCTCGTATCCCTACGAAAACCTGTTTTGGTATAGCTTTGGTCACAAAATCAGATTTTGCCTTGAAGTAGCTCACATAAGGGTCGGTTTTGTTTCCTAGCAACAATTCTGGGGATTTTTCTAAGCCGGCAAAGTAGAGAACCGACTCTATCCAACTCATTTCGATGCAGTTTTTTGGTTTTAGATGTAATTCAGGGAATTTTTTATTCATCAATGTAATCAAATCTTCGAGTTCCCCCAAGAAAAGAGAGTTGAATACAGCTTCAACTGATGTATTCTTGTCATCATGAATGTATTGAATGATTACTCTGATAAAGAGTTCGTTTTTCATCTTATGCATCACATGTTGCCAATGATGTATGATTTCGGTGGTGTTTTGATCATCCATGCTCTTGTGAACGTTGAAAACCGTTACTTTCTCTGGAACCCTAACAAGCTTGATTTTCCATGAGACTATGACGCCGAAACTAGCTCCTCCGCCACCTCTAATTGCCCAAAAAAAATCTTCACCCATTGCTTCCCTATCAAGAACCCGTCCTTTTGCATCTACTAAGTAAGCATCAATGACATTGTCTGCCGCCAGGCCATATTTCCTCACCATAGCACCGAACCCACCACCACTAAAGTGCCCACCAACACCAACACTCGGACATATGCCAGCTGGGAACCCGTGAGTCTGACTTTTTTGTGCTATACTATAGTAAAGCTCTCCTAGCGTCGCTCCTGATTGGACCCATGCAGTTTCGTCCTCAATGTCAATGCTAACTGACCGAAGGTTTCTCATGTCAATAACCACAAAAGGTGTTTTGCAAAGGTAGGACAGTCCTTCATAGTCATGGCCTCCACTTCGGACCCTGACTTGCAATCCATGCTTTTGGCTACACATGATAGTTGCTTGTATCTCGGCTTCATTCTCAGGTGTAACTATTCCAACCGGCTTTATGGAGGTAGTTGAATTTGAGCATCGTGGGTTATGTTGAGACGTAACAAGGGATGAATACATCGGCATGTCTTGTGTGAATAGATATCTTGAGTCGTTTGCGAACAGGATGATATGGTTATTCATACATGAGACAAATTCAGTATGGTTTGCATTTGCATTGATGCAGATAGTTGATGCTATTGCAGCCCATAAAACACAACTTATTACTATAGGGATAGGACTCATGATATTTATTTCTTAATGGTTTACTTTTTTCGTCATCAAATTGGTAGTAATTTATAGGATAATGAAGTTAAATGGGGTTGGTATATTTGTAGGCAAATTCTTTGAGTTTGGGTGTTTGTCATGAACTATAAAAGGGATATGATAATTACAATGTAAAGAGAAAGACATCTTAGCCATTACTCTTTTAACACTAATGGTTGTAAAATGCTACTTAGTAATTATTTTGATTAAAATTGAAGTTACAATTATATATGATATTTTGGTTATGCAAACCATTATTTTACAGTTTACACAGATGAACCAAATTTCTTCTGAAAGACATTCGTAACCGAACAGACTACAAAGCGGAAATTGTCACTTCAATTCGAACCTTAAATATCTCTATCACGAGTTTCAAAAATCAATTTTAGAAAAAAGTAAAACCGAACATCTAGCTAGTTCTCACTGACCGGTTCCACGGTAAACATAAAGATGTAAATCAATCTGTATCTATACACAGTTTCTTTCGACAAATGTACTTCCTGACTATGTTTTCCAACAATAAAGATGGCAAAGAGAACATCTATGTGTGATATGTCTTAGAAATAGTGATTCTGCTAGCCACACAGCAGACAAATGAATACTTTTCAACATTGTAACACATATAACTATAATATGATACTTGTGAAGTAGTAGTCTTCTTAGTACTTAGTAGTGATATAGGATCCTTTTTCTTCGGCAGAGTTTATTTTTATTCTTTGTTATGTCTCATTTCATGTTTTTATATTAATTTGGATCATCTATGAATATATCATCCACTTTACAGGGATACCATTGTTAATAGTTATGATTATTCTATACATATTTATGAGAAGATGGTACATGCAATATAACAAAAGTAGCAACTTATGTTAATGGAAGCTTGTATGTAAAAGATACTTTAGAAACAAAAGTGATTTTGATGTTTATATTGTCATTCTTTCTAGTTTTCCTAGTTATAGGATCAGTTATACATTTTTTTCAATGCACCATTTGAATAAAGAGGACAATGGAAAATAAAAGTT
This sequence comes from Artemisia argyi, assembly GCA_030686995.1. Classification (NCBI taxonomy): domain Eukaryota; kingdom Viridiplantae; phylum Streptophyta; class Magnoliopsida; order Asterales; family Asteraceae; genus Artemisia; species Artemisia argyi. The sequence goes on along the minus strand of CM060697.1, from coordinate 157,335,468 downwards.
GCTTGTTTGGGCACAAAAAGTTATTGTGATGGTAAATTGATAATGAAATTAGGAAAACTAAAATACAAGAATAAGCTCATAAATCTTCACTAAGCCAACTTAGATATAAGCCCATAACTGGACATATTAGCAAACTCATTTTCTCCACTTTGGTCATTTATTATTTTTTTCCCTTTATCATATGGGTAAGGATCCAGTGAGAAGAAAACTTAAAATGAGAAAGATGAGAAATAACTATAACCACACATTTGAGATGGATCGACTTGATTTAGATGCATCCAAATTAGTTCCGAAAAGTGATTTGAAGTGAAAATGATGCAAAGTAGTACTAACAACAAATTTGACCAGCAGAGGACGAAAAATGTATAGGATTTGTCTAACTTGATGAAATGCATATAATATATGCATATGCATCTAATTTTTTGCTAGAAAATATATTATGGTGCATCTAAAAGATTATAGATGCATCTAATTTAAGTCGATGCATCTTAAATGTGTGGTTATAGTTATTTCTCATCCTTCTCATTTTAAGTTTTCTTCTCATTTGATCCTAAGTCTTATCATATAGAAAACTTTTTGTTGTAGCTTTAACTTAAGTTTCTGAGTAAATAAGTAAAGATTAAAGAATGGCTATAGATTTGGAGTTTGATGGATTCAACTTTCAAGTCAAGAGCAGTAAGTTTGGAGGTAGAATCTGTTTTTGAATGTTTATAACTTTTAAATCATCAAACTAAAGAATCAAAGCATTTTATATAAATTTACTTATTAAGAAGAGTAATATAAACCCGAACATACCTTTATAACAAACTATAAAAATATATCTATTATGTTTTCATTTATCTCGTTAGTCTTTAATTTTCTTTTTGTAACATATACGTTTAATGGTTAATGTGTTTGGAATTGTTTTTAAGCAGGAATGCTTTTATATGTTTTGAATGTCATTCATCAAAATTATTTGTTTATGTGCTTTTGAATATTTTTCTAAAGATAAATAAGAAGTTATTTATTTCAAATGTCATAAATTAATAATTAAATTTTAACTATTTTTATACCATAATATTTAAATTTAACATTAAATTCTTGATAAATAAAGCTACATTAAATTGTTTTTTAACGATGAGAGGATTTGTAGCCTAGCGGTAACTTATTTGATGTAAAACTGCCCTCAAGGCTAAACCAAATTTTTGTGCATTCAAAAAATATAGAAATATGTTTTTAAAGATGTATTTGACATTGTATGTAACCATGTGAGTGCCGGATAATTTATATTTAAAAGACTTATGTTTAATGATATTTTACTTCTTTAAATGTTACTACTACTTATTATTACTAGAATTATTTTTAGTAAAGAGACATATGAATCATTTTATTGTTCCATACATCATTTTGTACAAGTTGTACAACAAACTATACAACACTTTATTCAACAAACACAACACTTTATTGCATTGACTAGTTACTACTACGGTTATAATTAAAAGGAAAAAAAAAAAATGTGGTCCTAGTCCGAAACACTAATTGGGTCAGGCTAGAGTTATCACCACCGCAACGGAGCTGGACACTTGGGTTATGTTTGGCAAAAATAGCAGTGAGCAGTAGCTGTGAGCTGTAGCCACAGCTCACTGCTTCTTAAAGAAACATTGAAAAAAATGAGCTTTCCTAAAAAAAATAGTAAAACTCACTATTCTTTTACCAAACGAACACTAAAAATCAAAAAGCTCATTGCTCACCGCCTTAAAAAGCTCCAAAAAGATCTGCGCCAAACATATCCTTGATCTTCTCTTTGCTGCTTTACACATAAATAAATATCTTCTTATTCGGCTTATTATATTATGTTATGTGAGATACTTTCAACTAAATGGTTGTCAGTTCAACTCCAAACACCTTTTGTTTTTTATTTGAACGACAATTTTTATAAAAACTAACAAAATTCTGAAAAAATTACAAAAGATGTCAAAAATTAATGTGTCACTAATACAATCGAACCACATCGGGTTTAGTTTTCAATTTCTATGAAAAATCCAAAAGTGAAAACTTTGATTTCTTCTCCAAGAATGTCTTTTCTTGATGACGTTTTTGAATTGTAACAAATTTAATTCATATCCGTATACCTCCGTAAAAGGTTGTTTTTAAAAATAAATAAATTCACAAGGTTAGTTTGAAAAGACTGCTTTTAAAAATTCATATACAATCACATATCTTGTTGAGGATCGTTTCTAAACAAAATGTGTGCCATGTGAAATATATACTTGTGGCAACTCATGACTTTCTAACAAGATACTCTGGTTAGGGGTGTTTGTTTAAGCTTATATACAACTTATATGACATAAGCCACAATTTTGTGGCTTATTTTAATACTTATGGGCTTATATAATATTGTTAATGTTATATAAGTCTATAACTATCAAAATAAGCCAAAAAATTGTAGCTTATATCATATAAACCGAAAACATATAAGCTAATAAGCCGTATATAAGCTTAAACAAACACCCTCTAGACCGTGTAGATAAGAGTCACCCTCAATTTTTTGTTTTTTATTTTATTATTATTTTTTTAATGAAATTACTTTCCAAATGTTAAGAGTATAGGGAGTACCTGCGGGGAAGCACGGTGAGGGGTGGAACCCCGCACGGGAACACCGCCGCCTCTCGGTGTACCCCGCACGGGGAGGTATTTTGGGTGAAAGCAAACTGCACGGGAAGAGGAAAGAAAAAGAGACGCTGGGTTAATATTCGACCGTTGGCAATGAACGTTGGGATTACAACGGTTATTTTTTTTTTGAATTGTATAAAATGAATTGTATAGATTGAAAAAAAAAAAAAAAAAAAAAAAAAAAAAAAAAAAAAAAAAAAAAAAAAAATCTTGCATATGGAGCCTAGAAGAGTAGGTTCGACTTTATTGTTAGACGACCCGTTTGAGTGGTCTAACGATAGTAGTCTTGAGTTTTTTGCTAACGCGATTGACGCAGATGAGGAGGAAGATACGGCAGGGTCGTCACGAACATCAGTAAAACGCGATCGGATCTCAGCTGCACAAACATTGCATCGTGATTATTTTTGTGAAGAACCAAGATACAACGATCAAGTTTTTGAAGATATGTATCGTATGCGTAAAAGTTTATTTTTGAAAATCACACATGATATTGAGTCTAGATTTGAGTATTTTCAAGAAGGTTATGATGCTAGAGCAAGAAAAAGTTTCATAGTCATACAAAAATGTTCGTCTGCCATTAAACAACTTGCAACCGGTAATCCATCGGATGAGTTTGACGAATATTTACAAATGGCTCAAAGAACGTCACGTGAATGCCTTCAATTTTTTTGTGACGCTGTTATTCAGATATACGGTCGAGTTTACCTACGCAGGCCAACAAGCCATGATATTGCATGTTTGTACGAAGCACACGAAGCTCGACATCACATTCCGGGTATGATCGGTAGCCTAGATTGCACACATTTCGATTGGAGGAATTGTCCCATCAAATTGAGGGGTCAATATAAAAGGGGTGATCATCAATACCCCACGATTATGATGGAGGCAGTGGCGTCTCAAGATTTGTGGATATGGCACGTGTTCTTTGGACCTCCGGGTTCAAACAACGATGTGAATGTTGTGATGCAATCACCGCTATTCCTCACCGAACGTAATGGTACGGCACCTAAGTGCCCATTTGTTGTGAATGGCCATACGTACAAGCGTGGATACTATCTAACCGATGGCATATATCCTACATGGTCTACTTTTGTAAAAGCCTTCAAATTTCCAACCGACCCGAAAGAGAAAAAATTCAAGAAAGTACAAGAGTTGGCTCGAAAAGATGTTGAACGGGTATTTGGTGCTCTCAAGGCTAGATGGGGTATACTGAGACGACCTTTACGGCCGTATACAGTAGACAGAATTAGCAAACTAGTTTATGCGTGTGTGATATTGCACAACATGATTCTACATGACTCCGGTAACGCAATCTGCCCAGTTCATATTAGAGATCCTTCGATCGAACCGGTGTTTGACGAAGCAGCCTTGGACGAGATACGAAATGAGAAGACACATTTTCATCTCCGATTTGATCTTATGGAGCATATTGACGCTCAACAATTACCATACCTCGAGATGGACGAAGATTAGTTTTTTAGTATTATGAAATTTAACATTTTCGTATTATGTAATGTTATTTTATGTTTTTTAAAAATATTATGTAATGTTTGTTTAATTTTAATGAAATTTTAGTTTTTAATAAAGTTTAATAGAATTTAAAAAAGAAAAAAGGGGAAAAAAAAAGGAGTGAGTGAAGGGTGAGTGAAGTAGCACCTTCAAAAAAGGAGTGAGTGATGAAAAAAGTAGGAAATGATGTGGCGCAAGGGGATTGGTTGGGAGTGACTAAAGGGAAGGGTGTGAGTTGATGTACTCCCACACCCTAAGCAGATTTTTAGCATAATTCGTTACTTACTAGTGAAAAAAAGAAAAAGAAAAAAAAGGACAAGAACAAAAAAGTCCCAAACACACTCTGATTGGCTCCGAGTGATCACCACCGCATCGACTCTTGATCTTCTTCTCTTTGGTAGTATAAATTTCTTATTCAGCTTAACTGAATTGGAATCATTTAATAAAAATAATAAAATGGCGTTCAAGACCCGAATATGCGTACCGTTTACCAAAGGCCAATGTCATCGTCAGAATTGCTCTTTCGCTCATGGCGACGCTGAGCTCCGTCGCTATAACAACAACTCTTCTTCTTCATCTTTTAATGGTACGGTTACACTAACATCTGTGTTGTTGTTTATTTATTTATAATCAGCTTTCTTGAGTGCTTTTTAGACATGTTTTTAAAGCTTTCTTTACCACTTTTTCTTTCTTAGGTTGACCTTATTTTAAGGCTTACGAGCTTATGTCATTTTGGCTTATATTTTATAAGCTCGTTTTTTCCGAAACTTACAGGCTTCTAAGGGGGTGTTTGTTTCGCCTTATATAGCCGGCTTATGACTTATTTGGTTTTCGGCTTATGTTTCTTAAGCTCACTTTTTTGTGGCTTATTTTCAAACTTGTGAGATTATATAAACTTATCATGACATGATAAGCTAACATAAGCCGAAAAGTTTCAAAATAAGCTACAAAAAGTGAGCTTATGAAACATAAGCCCAAAACCAAATAAGCCATAAACCAGCTATATAAGCCGAAACAAACACACCCTAAATGCTTATTATGATATGATAAGCCTTTGTAAGTTAAAAATAAGCTGGAAAAAAATGGGCTTATGAAACATAAGCTGAAATTACATAAGCCCAAAAATAAGATTAAACAAACATCTCTTAGTTGTTAAATAATCAGAATTTTACAACATTAAAACAAAAAGCCGAGAATCCTTTTATGCATGTTATGGGATAAAGTCCTAACTTTGGTGTATGCGGGTTAAAAAAAAAGGTTAAGCAGGTTTAATAAGCACTTTCAAGCACCAATTTGGATGATGTGAAAGAGACTTTTGTTTATTTAAAAGTTAAAACGGGTAAGCGGGTGAGGCTTTTTCTGTTTAGGTTACCCGGGGAGGGCGAGTCTTTGACTCAGATGAACGTGGGGTATCCCTGTGACTGTATCTGACCCGTTCCCCGGCCATCCCCCAAATGTGTAGTAGTGAGGTCTGAACGCTAGAACCCTTGTGCAGAGGTTAGATGCTTTACCACTAGGCCATTTGGTGGTGATTAAAAAACCAGAATTTCAGTCTTTGATTTAGAATCTTAAGGTTATCAACATCTTAGGGTCTTGTATATGCGAGCCACATCGAACGTAAAACGTTGTAAGAGTGACCGCTACTCGAGTGCTTGATTGTTTTAGGCCAGATTATAGTCAATTAGTACTAGTACGGTTGTATCTCCACTTCTTCCGGATTTGGGTGTTGCCATGTAAAAACTATTGCATAAAATGTAAAAGAAAGATGAACAAACTGTTAATTTTGTTTACTGCAATAGTACGAGTCAGATTGAAGTGATTGCTATCATTCTGATTTGTCAATTATTAAATTTGAAGTTGATTAATCAATTGTGGTGAAGTTGTTTTGTGTGTGGTCGTATAGTGACATTCAATGATTTGTCCCTCAGGATTAAGGTTACACTTATATTTACAAGAAAATAGGATTAGTAGAGTATAATTTGTTACCGGTCATCTTCTGTTTACCGGGGATAAAAAAGGACAATCACTTCTTCTAAATGCATATATTTGTCCTTCGAAATGCGAAGATCTTTCATTGTCTTGTGTCTGGATTCGATCATCCTTACTCTCAGTTGTTGAATGTAATACGTTAAAGTTGTTAGCTGATAAGAATGTGCATAGGCCCAAGGTCTGTGGGTTCATAATGGAATAACAGTTATCGTTCTACTTAGATAGACTCCTGTAGCTTCAGGCTTTTGCTATAGCCATGGTATACTTGTACAAAGTTTTATCAAATCCCATATCATTACTACTTGTATTGCATAAACTAAGTCTGTGGTGTTGAATGAAAGGCCGTGCACCACATTTGAAAGTTTGTTAGAATGGCCTGCTTAAGAATTGATGCATTTGTTTCTTTTGGGCTTTTGGCTTTATCTAGTGTTTACTCTCTTCATTTGTTGGATTTTTTAAAAATGAGTTTTGCATCTAATGATCTAACTCTTTGTATTTGACATTGCAATTGATCGTCTGACCTACCTAGGCCCATGCCTACATTGTGCTTGTTTCTTGAGTGGCTCTTACAACACTCTTTCGGCTCTTTAGGTTGCAGTTTCAACATGTATTAACTTTTTTGAAAGTCAAGCAGGTTATTGCTCCCCGTAATGCCTTTATGTGTATATCTAAGACAAATGACTGGAGATATGTCACAGTTTCATGTTGCTGGACTTGCTGCGAATAATGCTTTTTTGAGTTTATATTAAGACACCTCTGGCTTGCCTAGTATGTTTTTATCAGAAGAAATTATGGTGGTTGGTTTGTCTTCTTTCTGGTTGTGGGATTGTTCTTGGGAACTACATCTTCTTATGCACTTCTGCATCTTTAAAATGTTAAATTTTTTGAGGAGTCAGAACTAGGACTTCGTGGACGTTATATCTTTCATAACCTAGACATCACCAGATGGGGTTTTCATACGTTCAACGTTTTTCTGTTGAATGAAGATGTTCTCAGAACAAGCAAATATATAACATGAGAGAATTGGACCAATGTATTTTTATCTATGACGTCAAGGAGAATATGAGACCATATTCTGTTTATATTCTTTAAGAAGCGAATATCTCCAATGTTCTTACTATTTCACAACAGGCTAAAGTTCTCTCAATGTTATATCCACTTCTTTCCATGCATATGTGAGCCGTAGCTTCTATGGACTATGGCTCCCTTTGGAGCTCAAAAAGGGCCCCATAACTGTTCACTATTATGTTCAGATTTGGTTTCATCTAGTCATAAGGTGTATCTTTGTTATGGCTATGAGACATATGGTTATCTTGAAAATGACATAAACGGGATGCTGGTCTTCAATCTACTGGATACTATTTTCAAATTCTGCAGGGAGACGGGATTATCGTGGTGTTGATTTAAGAGAGAAGATAGGCAGGCAACGTTCTCCGCCTCGAAGAAACTCTTTTGACAGAGATGCAAGAGACCCACTCCCATCTCATGCATATATCTCTCCAAGATTAGGAAAAAAGAGGTCGGTTTTTCTTTATATTTATCATTAAATTTGTGCTTTTAATTAGTAGGTTAAGAATATGATTTGGTGGTGGTCTTCTTTGAGGAACGTTACATAGTAGCCTTAGTGTGTGATTTCTATTGAGAACAAGGACTCTTAAACAATTAAAAACTACTACAGTTTAAGTGGAAGAGCACCTTTTTTTGTGTGTTGCATGGTTTATGTGCACGCTGGTCGCTGATATTACTGCACAGTTTGATTTGGAGGCACAAGGCTTTAGCATTTATCATGTGTCTTAATGAGGTGTGTAGTAGTACATGTGATGGACTAGTTTTGTTATTTTGTTATAGCTTTTTTACTTCTCATCTTAGACAGAATACTTTTGGTTGTTGAGTCATACACCTTTATTGTCACCACTTTTTTGCATGATTGATTAATGATTTTCACCATATTTTTGTCACATATTTATGTATTTCATGCTTTTATCACAGTGATCAGGATCACAGAAAAAGACAGCGTGTTGATGGTGAAAGTGAGTATTCTGGAAGCTTGAGAGTATCAGATGGGACTGAACGACAATCCAGAGAAAGAAAACCCTCGTCCACAGAATTTCAGGGTGTTCATGATGATCAGGTATATTCTCTTTTTAATTTATAATGTGTTCTGGTTGATTATAAAGGTTGAGCTCTCATCACTTATCTTTCCGTGTTTCCTTTTAAACCCATGGTGTAGTTGAAGCAAGCGCGATCTGAGATTGATAGGTTAGAAGATCGCAAGGAGCAACTGCAGGTGAGTTCGTCTCTTTGTTTTTCTATTCTTGGCCCTGTGGGCAATCTTTTGTATTTTTATGAGAAATCCATGGAATTCCTTTAATTAGTGTAATAGAGATGCTATCAGATTTCAGACTATCTTGCACTAGAATTAGATGAATGTTACTTCATTCATGCCATCTTTGTTATGCAGACAAATCATTGCTTTTCTTGGGCCTGTGGACTGTTATGTCTATCTACTTTTTTGTTTTTTCAAAGTATTATTGCATGCACTCTAATTAATGCAATCGTGCATAGGTTTATTTGGAAGAAAGTGCCCAAAAAGCCGAAAGTCTAAACTCTAAAATTGAAGAGCTTGAGAAGCAGTTGTCCATGGAGAAAGAGGAATGCAGAAGGTATTAGATGGATCACAACCAATATTTATTGTGCTTCGAGTTCTATGATTACACCCTCTTTCTGTTTTCTTATAAATTTTACTTGTTATATGTCAGAATTTCTTCTAAACTTAGGAAGTTTGTGAAGGCAAATAATCGTCACACAAGGATACAAGATGAACTGAAGAGGCAAAGATCTGTTCCTATATAATCAACATATTTATCTTTTCACTTTCTTTGGGGTTATTCTATTTTGTTGAATTTGTTTCTCTCTTTAATCGTTTTAATAGATGTTGCATTATACAGGTCACAAGCTCGACTTCAAAAGCTTGGGGAACAGCTTGGTTTAGATGCTGGAGCTACTGCTAATGAAGATGATATCGGTATTGATATGTTAAGTGATGAAGAGAATTTGGGCAATGTCTTAGTAAGCCCCCAAAATGACAAGGCTTCACCAAGGAAGGATCAATATAAGGCTTCTCCAAGTCAGAAAAGGATGTGGGTTGACATGGTAGAAGCTGATGACAAATCAAAACTAGGTATTTTTCATATTGGTTTCTGTAGCACAACATATATGAAATCTTCCCTTAATTATGAAAGGGGAAAATCGTGAAAAGGCTTAAGGTACTCATTAAGAAGGACACAGATTTCATGTTTCTTCTTACTAATTTATTTGTTAGTATAATTAGTTTTCTAGCTTCTGTCATTGAAGAATGAAAGCACGTTTTGTGTACCTTTAATATCTCCAAGAATTCCATATTGATATCCTTTTGGTGCACTGCAACAGAAGAGTGGCATAGTGCGGGAAAGATGAGATCTGAAAGGCATTTTAGAGGGAACCCACGCCCTGCTCAGAGAAAAAACTCTGACAAAATAGAGGCAGGGGATAATGGAATCAGTAACACCAGACATTTGGTTACTGTTGACAAGGTAGAAGCCGATGATAAATCGAAACCAGGTATCTTTCATATTGCTTTCTGGAGTACGTATATTCCTGAAATCTTTCGTTAAAAAAGGAAGGGGTAATTGTGAAAAGGTTTAAGATACTCATTAATAAGGAACGACAAGATTTCATGTTCCTCCTTCTTTTATTATTTGTTAGTATCATTAGTCTTCTATTTTCTTTCATTGGAGTATTGAATCACGTTTTTGTGTATCTTTAGTATCTCCTAACATTCCATATTGATATCTTTTTGGTGCACTGCAACAGAAGAGGGCCATAATACGGGCAATATGAGATATGAACGACATTCTAGAAGGAACTCACATCTTGCTCAAACAAAAAACACGGACAAATTAAAGGAAAGGGATAATGGAATCAGCAAGACTAGGCAAATGGTTAACGTTGACAAGCCTGTGAGAAGGAAGAACAATTTCAACAGCACTGCATCGGAAGATAAGGTGCCTTGTCTTTCTCATACTGGCTTTCTTATTCCATTTAATTTACACAGCTTTTCTTACCTTGTATATTGGTTAGCACAATGCAAACTACAGTTCAGTATTAAAGACAAAGGGTAACAAAGAAAACTTTGTTTGAGTGTACTAATATATCAAGAGCTACACAACATGCAAGTATTATATATTAAGCACATACGTTTGGTTAACCCTTATATTGCATCCACCTGTACTTAATGTGCCCATAACGGCCATAACACCCTAGGCTATTAATAAAATAATGTGTAGTCTCGACTCATCATGCCTCTCAATGCATTAACTCAATTTCACTCTTAGAGTTAGTTAGCCAATATGTAAATTTTTTGTTTGATGAATATCATCTCCATTTGAAATAGAATAATTGCAGAAAAAGTAACTAACATTCATTAGGCTTGTTTCTGTTGCATGTATTTTACTATCTGAACCACATTTAAAGACTATTTGCTATATTCAATTCTGTTTCCGGGACCATATTAAATCAATTGGTTACATGGTCTTTGAATAGCTGTTGAGTTCTTATGCTTAAGCACTTTAAATGAACAGCTTAAGGATATCAAATCGACTACAATGGTTGCGAGTATGGTGGATGAAGTGGCTGAATTGAATGAACAGATCGAGGCAAAAGAAATCTCTTCCACCAGAGACGAGGAAGGCTCCACACATGACAATACAGTCTTGCCACTTACATTGCCACCTCCACCTCCTCTTCCTGTTGGAGGAAGTGTTTACTTACAGGTTAGGGTAGCTTCTCTGTCAGTTTGAGTTTAACATTTAGCGACATTAGATATCTTTGACATTTTATTGTTCTCTATTAATTCCTCAAGCTGTACCATAAGTAGCTTCATGTACAAATTAGTAGAATTTTTTTGCAGTTAGCTAAATGTGTTCAGTATTTGCTGGGGGGTACTAGTAACTTCATTAAGCTTTCAATTTTGAACAGACAGCGTTTTGCAGTTGTGTAGTAAGTATATAGTATTGCTAAAGCCTTTCATAAAAAAATAATAATAATAATAATAATAATAAAATAAAATAAAAATGTATTGCTAAAATTCTTGAGCTCTCTTCATAAGAAATAGTGAACAGAGAGTTTCCCATTAAATGGTATTTGCAATTACTGCCTCGGCTCTCTGTCATTTGCTTACTTTGACTTTGAATATTAAACTTGTGTAACTAAACTCTGTTATTATTCATCTGTAGTGTATCAAACCCAACCTTATTATTTCTACACAAAACCATCATACTTTCTGATATTTCTTGCTTTTTTTTCTTCCCATTTGATGTTGGAATCTTGGTGTGTTTAGTTGTTGGAAAATGAGAAGTTTCTGAGAAAAGTTTTCTAAGAAACACAGAGAAAACAGAAAACGTGTTCAAAATGAGTATTTTCTGAAAATTCAAATTTCTCTACTGAAAACAGAAAACCTGTTTTCTACTATTATAACTATGATTTAGAGAACTTGAATTTAGAGCAAAAGGTTCCCTGGAGAAAGAAGAGTTACTCTGTTCTTGATAAAACTAGAGAAAGAAAACTTACCTGCAACTGAATGCACCCTTAAGTACTCAGGGCGAGAATCAAGATCAAATTACTAAAACATATAGACTGGAGGGAGTATACAGTAATTATATCTTTTATTCAACCGAAAATCACTAATTTTTTTTCACTTTTGAGTGATGTTCTTATTTTGAACTTTTTTTCACGTCTACTGTAGGAGTGCAGCCAATAAGCATTCCGTCGAACTACTTGTAGCTTTATAGAACTTGTACTCCTTGTTCCATTACAATTTGCACAATTTCCGTTTATTGCAAATATCCAAGGCAATCATGTATCTATCAATGGACATCATCACCATTTCATGTTATTGATTTTGGTCCACAAAATTTCTATTTTGTCGTATTATTGGGGTGTATTTATGAGCCGAACAATTTTTTGTTTCATAACTGGCCTATCCAAATGTGGTAATGTATGTGGACATGAACTGATGTTAAATTTTTGTTATTTTGGTTGCAGTACATAGGGAAAGATGAGACTGTGGATGTTGGAAATGATGATGATTTTATTGATGATGATGTGGATGATGACGAGATGCTTGATGTGGATGTTGTCTGACTTCAAATTTGCTAATAGAATGCATATTCCCCCATGTTTTTTGCAACATCTTACTCTAATTCTAGTTCAGGTTTCAAATTCTTGTAAAAAGTTTGAAGAGGGCACACATTTTGCTGAATTGTTGCTTGGATCACAATAGAGTGGTATTAACTTTATCTCCACAGCAGTTTTAGATTGCAGAATGCATGTTTTGATGTTTTAAGTTCAAAAACTGGGAAACATAATTAATTTGACTTTTAACTTAACTAAACTGTTAGCATTGTAATACAGACTTTCAATAAAATTAGTTAATAGTTGGAGCCATAGAAAGAAAGACAACATTGAATTCCCTGTCTATCACCAAACAACATGATCGCTTTACGTATTTAGATGTAATAAATTGTCTGAAACTCTGAATACACTTAGGGTGTGTTTGTTTCATTTAGATGTTTTAGGCCTGAATCTGACTACCACATCTTACTAGTAAGATGTGGCTAGAACGTCTAAATCTAAACGAAATTATGTTGTTTGTTTTTGTATAATTGTCCAAATGATTTTAAGTGCTCGTTTCTGCAATTTATTTAAGTAACTTGTGTAAATATGAAATAAGACTTTTTATCATAAATATAACATAGTTAATAAACCATCAAATATATTATATTAACACGATTCTTCAATTTCTCTTATCGAGTAAGAGGCAGTAAGACAAGTCCCCCACCACTTACTGAGTAAGATGCTATATGTCTAACTGGGTCTTACTCAAAAGAAAAAAACAAACAAGCAAAACGTCTGCCTACCTCTTACTGGTAAGAGTAAGAGGGAGTAAGAGGGTTAGTAAGACGTTTTTTTTTAAAACAAACACACCCTTAAATTCTCAATAATGATTAAACTCTCGAGGCACATACAAGAACAAAGCTAGTTTAACTTGGATAATCTATTGCACAAGCATATGTTACATGTAGTCTATGTTATACGGGTAAATATGTAAACATGTAAACAAAATACAACCCCGAATAACGAGCTTACATAATAAGGGATGAAACAAACTAAACTAAGAAATTGCAGCATATACTTTGACCTGTTCCGAAAAGTTACACACTGAAAAACTGTTCCAATGATGAAACGCTGAAAACATTAGAAGCGATTCGTTCCAAATTTGTTGAAATGTGAAGCTGGTGTCTGATGAACCTCTGTGACAAAGTGGCAGAAAAAGAGATATATCAGCAGGAAGAACAATTGCAGGTAGCAGCATTAGTTATGCCCCATACCTTATTTTGGAAAATCTTAGCTAAATTGATGATAACGATTTGGGTGCACATTATAAATCTTCACAACTGAATGATGTTTTAACTTTTAAGTACTTGACTAACAATTACAACAGTGTGTAAGAAGTTTGATGTCTAACATGAAACTAATCATCAGGAGTCAATATAAAATGTTGGATCACATGTGTACGATATAAAATCTCCTATTTCTATTTAATACTTGTTATATAGTTCAATGCTATAAGGTTTAATATAGAAATATTGTAACAGAATCTCCCCATAACTTATTTCAGTCTATTGTTTAAGTCAAAAATGCAACTTACTTTGACTCTTACAAGTGAATTCTAGTTTTCTTATCTGGGGGAAAAAGTTTATCCAATGTCAGATTTTATAGTAGCACAGATGTTACGAGTATCTCAGAGTACAGGTTAAGCTTCAGAACATGTGTTACTGTACTAATCACAAGTCGGGTGTACATACCGCCAACTGAGAAGAAATTTCTGGACTTGAGTCTATATGCCAATCTGGCTCCAGCTGCCGAACAAAAGACATTCGTCCACTCTCCGTGCTACAAAATAGCACCTGCATTTACATATAAAAATAATTTCTTCAAAGCATATTTACTAGAAGTATAAAGATATCGTTTGAAATGCACTTTTAATTATCTTTAATAAGTAAGCGGTTATTTACCTTGTCCTTAACCAGACCACCAAATGTAAAAATTCCAGCATTTTCCAATGCCTTTAAAACTTTCGTCTGCAAACATTATCAAAATGTTTAATACATAATAATAAAATCAGCATACATTACGAGGTTATTTTCAGATTATAAACAAATCCAAAGTTGTGTGAGGTCACGCATACTTGGCTTTCATCATCCAGAACTCTTTCCATGAGATAAAGGTCAGAACATTTTGTGATCTCCAACAAAACTTCCAACACGGAGGATTTCACCGTTGCTTGATTCTGAAGCTCCTCAGGAGTGGTTTCCTCCAATATAACCCCAAGCAACCGGCATGTTACCTTCATCAAAATTAACATGTCTGCTAAAGTAATCAAATTTCGTAATTACTTAATTTCTCGGGAGTATAAGAAAGCATCAGAGAAGGATAATGTAGGAGATAGCAATTGGAAATCTTGAATATTTTTTCATAAGAATCTAAACTTTACAAGTAAAATTGGATTTACTAGTAGTTTTTGTAAGGACAGCTAATAGGCAAACGGGTAATCAGGTAGAAGCTTTGCAAATATCAAAGACTCTTCTTAGACTAGGTGACAAGTCAAACATTGCAATTCACGTTCATATAACTGGATCATGTGATTTTAAAAGCATACCTTCCTTCCATCACTTAATTTCTGCCGGACTATTTGTCCCAAAGTAGCCTGCACCAACAAGCAATGCAGTATATGAGCAAATGAGGAAAAAAAAAATGTACATAAAGTTTGTTAAATACTCTAATTTCCAATTTACATTTGCGGGCTGAAAGAACTCGTCATTCACACTCTGTGCTCTTGAATCTTCAGAAGGTAACAAATCTTGATTTTGATTGCTATTAACTCCAGAACCTCTAGGTTTAGGTTGTCGTCTTTGAGACCCACTAGGCTTTCTGAACACTCTCCATGTATAATACACTGCAACTGCAAATCCTGCTATAGCCCAGAAAGATCGAAAATCCTGAAAGCAGAATTTAACATATTACTCATATAATCATATTGCTTTATAAGTGTTATCACAAGTACACCTTGGATTCCATACACAAACTATTACGATATTTCTTATATTTCGACACAGAAAACACTACTTTCACAATATATTTGAGTTAAAAAATATAGATAATTATTCTTTCATGTCTTGCTAAGACTTACATTACACAAAAGTATAAAAGCACGGCCTTTTCCAATGCTTTTTTCATTTTACCTTAGACCGTGTAAGGCATAGCATTTTGCCATTTTGATTATCGGATTATAGCACTATTATCTAGGTCCCATATAATCCGCTTATAGTGTTTGGGTATACTAAAATTCATTGTGATTATCTAACTTTTTAGGAGTCGAATAACCGGTTTGGGAGTAATTGCATCAAAATCCACTTTGATTATCTGATAACTTTGAAGACCAGACCAGATGATATATAAATCATTATATAATCACAACTTTCCCAAAGGAATTGTTATCAGTTTTCACATCTTCAAATAGTAGGACAACAAACCACTTAAGGGTGGCCTAGTGGCAAAAGGGCTTGCGAGTATCACTCTAAAATGTGTCAGGTCTCAAGTTCAATTCCTGCTGGGTGCAAACAACCTTAAGTGGCCACGCCATCCTCCTGAAAAGGGAGGGCTTTACCTAGTTTGAGTGGTGGTTCAAACCCCGTGAATTAATCGGCCAAAAGGTCAGAAATCATGATTACCAAATAGTAGGACAACATCCAAACACTATCCCTACTATTATTATTTCCATATCACATAATCCCTTTCAAGAAAACCTCACTAGGTACGCATTTGGGGGTGGCCACATAAGGGTCAAAACAGTCACCGGGGCGGTTAGATAATCCCTTTGAAAAGGCAATGCCAAACACTTGTTTAGTACTCCTATGGCACAACATTTTATGCATCAAGTACAACACAATCCAATAATATATAACCTAATTCAATATCCCCAGTTGGAATTTCCTAGTTGACATACATAAAGTTTGAGTCTTGATTCAAACCATGATGATTAAAAATCATTTCCATCAAAAAATTTAACAGTTACACATGAATGAAAGAAAAGCAATAATAATCTTTTAAAGAAGATGATAATTGAACCTGGGTGCTGAAGATTTTAGTAATCTTGATGGAAAGATAATCCCCAATTCTTTTAATAAGCTCTAACATATCTTTCTTTAAGTATTCAGCCATTACTGCTACTAACCAAACAAGAAAAATGTGAAGCTTTTCAGATACCAAATGATGAACCCACAATTGTACCCTCTGATTTAAAATATAGTCAACTGCAGAAACTATCCCTATTGTTTGTTGAGTTTGTCACTAATATCCTTGTAAATATTGTTATCTTACAACAACAACATACTTAACTCAATCTTGTCGAAGCGGGGTATGAGGGAGATGCTTCGAGAAAGTAAAGAGACGGCTTAAAAATATAGACAGATCCTACCCTTACCTCATGATAACAAATATTGTTATCGTATTTTGTCCAATTTAACAAAGATCAATGATATGTAGACGTAAAGATGTGTTGTGTTTAATTCACCAATTATTTGATACATGTGCTATATATCTTTTCTCTTTGATTTTTTTTTATCAATCATGCACGTGCAAATTGAGAGGTCACTATGAAAAGTGAGGTCACTTCATCATTTTGATTCCCAATTGAGAGGTCGTTTCATCAATTCGATTCCCAGTTTCAAGTGTTTTGGTATTTTGGTTGCAGGCTTCATTGGTTTTCATTTGTATGTGCTTTTGTTTTGTTCAACTTCAATGCTCATATGGCCAGTTTCAAAGTTCACGTGTTAGCCTATTTTGTTAGGCTTAAGTCATAGCAGTTTTTTAGCATGTTCATTCGCTAGTAAAAAGCTCAATTGTAATATTTTCTCTTTCTCAACTTTTGTTGATCAAGAGTTTTCAATATATACTTTATGTTTTTGCCAAAAAAAAAAAAAAAAATGCACATGCAAAAATAAATGCCTAAAAAATTATTATACTCATATCTTAATTCACCAAACACATATCTATCTCGTCAAATGGACAATCACACACTATACAAACACTAACTCTATATCTTATATTTCAAGGTCGGCTTAAAGGGTGTGCACAGTGGCGGACTCAGGAAAATAAGATGTGGGTTTTTTTTTTTTTTTTGACAATAGCAACAAAATGTGAAAGAAAAAAGTATGATCGAAATGATAAATCGAGTATTATTACTTAGAGATGAATTATTTATAAGATTTGAGATGTTAGTATGTAGGTGGGGGCAGTTTGAATTTTGGTTGGGGGCACTTTCGAAAAAAGGTCAAAATTAAAAAAAAAAAAAAAAAAAAAATACACTAAAATCTTATTTTTTTTCAGCTAGCTATGGGGGGCACCGCCACCCCAAACGCACTACATAAGTCCGCCCCTAGGTGTGTAGCCTTATCAAAATAATAGTCCATTTTCTTCTGTCAATATATATATATATATATATATATATATATATATATATATATATATATATATATATATATATATATATATATATATATATATATATATAATTGACAGTTTCTTCTGTCAAACAATTAAAAAAGAGTTTAGTGAGCGCGAATAATATTTGATTGGTTGAAAAGTATAATGATCTCATTTTTCTTAAACTGTGACGAAATATAAGAAGGTCATATATACAATGTATATAGTACAGGGGTACATAATGCACAAACTTCATAACACAAGTGTCTCATTGACCTTAAAGAACAATCTTTATTTTCAGTTTTGACTACTCTGCCGAAAAAAAAATCTTAAACCGGTGGGTGTTTCTGCTATCTTTCCCGACCGAGTAAAAACACTTTTCATTTCAAACATAAACCTTTGATCATATATATCAGGTACGTTCCCCCTTATGTTTTTTAAAATATGTTTATGTTCATAGAATAGGAAGCTGAAACTTTTTACTAGTAAAAATTTGGAAAATTAACTTCTATCCACAGTTCAAAAAACACCAGTGCTTGTTAAAATACAGTTTAGATAGAATTTTTTGTTATAAAATGGTTGAAATTTAAGTATAATTTGAACAAATTTTCAGTTTAGGTATGTTCCAACTATTGCATATGTCAAAGTTAACTAATTCAGTAATTTGGAAATAATAAGGTTAGACTTGGTACTTTTGAAACGCCATATGAGATAAATATATGCCGTAAGTGTATCTAGCTAGCTTTATTGGATACATCTTCCACATATCAAAGAGTTCCAAATTTGAATTTTCGTTTATTCGGTTACCAAGTACTTGTTAATTGTTATGTAGTTATAGTGGTGTAGAAATTGTTGGAATTTACCGTTTTTAGTATGTATGGTTGCCTTCTTATATGGACGAGTTCTTATTTTTTATTTTCGTTCTATTACAATGAAGATTCGGACGCAAGATTTGTGACAGACTTAAAAGACATGGAGCATGTTCTGAGCTTAGGTGGTCCATCTCCGACCATTATGGGATGGTTTTCCACACCTAAGCAGCATATGCAAAGCCATGTTTCTTGTAACTGGAGTTATCAGTCTCGTTTTCTGCAGGATAATGATGTTAGCTCTTCCCTCTTCTTTGATAAATGTCGCCAGGTACTCCAGTTCATCCCATTATTTGACTTCATTTTGTAACATTGGTGTTAATCAAGTTTAGTCTGCTGCTTATCCACTGTTCAAGTTTGTGTGTCAGTTAATTTTGTTGGTCAAATATGAACCGTATATTAGGCAACGAGCATTATGCTTATTACTGATTTTACTAGAGTAGGCTTGTTTTTTAGTGTATAGTCTACTAGTCTAATAGACATTTGATAGTTTGGGGATCATCTTGCCGAAATTATAGGGTGTCATATAGTCAATTAGCTTTTTGCAAGAGCTGTACTATGTGGATTAGTGAGACCAAGAATGCTGATACAACAGAAGAACTAACGCGCCTTTTTGCTTCATTTCGTTCTGTATTATCAAAAATATATTCATTTATTGTATAAGTTAGTGAGGCAAATACTATATCGTGGAAACTAATACATAGGGTGTAGTCGCAGTGCACACATGGAATCCATCGGCCACAAACATCAAGAACCTCCGTTTTTGCTTGTCAAACTCCTCCTTATGATAGGCGCTACAGTAAGAAACGGATAACCCATACTCAAAATACCGATCTTCCTCCCATGCTATCCAAGAGTAAAAAGAAGCCGTATCCGATTCCTCTAAAGAAGATCTTACAAACTTCAAGGGCTGACAGAAAGCTTGCAGAAAAGGGGATAGAGAAGACACTTGAGCCTCCAAAGAACGGGCTAATTGTTCCTGAGCTGGTTCCAGTTGCATATGAAGTTCTAGATGCTTGGAAGATCTTGATCAAAGGACTTTCACAGCTTCTTCATGTCATTCCTGTCCATGCTTGCAGGTTCGTCAATGTTTTAATCTTATTTTTCTAGATTGAAAACGACGATAACAGCACAGAAGTTTATCAAAATAGCCACGTTACAAATTAAATGGTAGCCTAAGAAAATGTCATAATTTGTGTTAAAACCAAAATGCCGACCATATTTTGCAAACTTATTTTGTATATTACCTTTTATTTTGATTTTTTTTATTTCTGATTTATGTGGTTTTGTACGGAATTTCTCAAACGAATAGTCAAATTCTGCTTAAAGTAAAGTCAAACTTGGCAAACATCACTTCATTCTCAAAAATCACTTTTTTTTTCTTTCTTTCATTTTTATTTATTATTATTTTTTTTATTATTTATTTATTTATTTATTTTTGCGAAATGCAAACTTGTTAAGGGTTGTTATGGCATTTTGTTACAAAAAAACATCTGTAATGTGTTATTTTGATAAATTTCCCGATAAAAACAGTGAATGTGGCAGATGTTTAAGTTTACTGTGTGTTATGCAGTGAGTGCTCGGAGGTTCACGTGGGTCAAACAGGTCATGAAATTCAGAGCTGTCATGGTACAAACAGTGCAGGCCGCAGAAGCTTCCATTTATGGGTAAAAGGGTCAATTAATGACATACTTATCCCTATTGAGTCATACCATCAATACGATCCTTTCGGTACCCGAATCAAACACGAAACAAGATTTGACTACGACAGAATCCCCGCTATTGTAGAGCTCTGCATCCAAGCGGGTGTGGAATTACCAGAATACCCTTCACGGCGAAGGACCGAACCTATCCGAATGATGGGCAAGAAAGTGCTCGACAGAGGTGGAATCATTGAGGTACCCAAGCCAGCGCATTCTGATCAGATATTGGAACTTGACACTCACCGAGCCCTTGAGCGGGTCCCACCTCCAGAGGAATCAGAAGTGGTTGCAATTGCACAGGCAACACTAAGTGCATACGAGAAAGTGAGATGGGGTGTGACTAAACTTATGAGGAAGTATACAGTGAAGGCATGTGGGTACTGCCCGGAGGTCCACGTGGGTCCATGGGGCCACAATGCTAAGCTTTGTGGGGAGTTTAAGCACCAATGGAGAGACGGGAAGCACGGGTGGCAGGATGCAACCGTGGACGAGGTTTTCCCGCCAAATTACGTGTGGCATGTCCGGGACCCAAAAGGGCCGCCATTGAAAAGCTCACTTCAGAGGTTTTATGGGAAGGCTCCCGTTGTTGTTGAATTATGTGTGCAGGCAGGGGCTCCAGTTCCTCGTAAGTATAGGCCGATGATGAGGCTTGATATTGTTGTCCCAGATAATGAGGAGGCTCGGTTGGTTGTTTAAGAAACCGGCATTGCTGTAAGGTTTTGTTGCTTGTATAGAACTGTACTGGGGTGTAAATAATGTATGAATTCAAATTGCCAATAGTCAGAAGTAACATGTTGTATTGTTATGCTATCATCATCACTTCTTCCATTGTCCTGAAGCTTGAGCTTGTGGACATAGATTTGAAGATAACATCAAACTTTAAGCTCTTTTTTTGCTTCAAATTGGTATTCAGTAAAAAGGAATAGCTGGTTTAGTGGGTAAAACCTGTGATCTTTTGGCTGTTAGCAACTTTTTATTCCATCTATATAAACAAGCATTTTACTAGAAATTCATAAAGTAGTTAAACCAAAATCGACCACGACTACACTACAACAAAATAGTAACATGCTCACACTTATTAGAGCATGGCGCCACACTTTAATGTGTGAAGAATTAAAAAGTTCACACTAGCATGTGTGTGAACCAATTGGGTGTAGCAAATATTGTCACACTTTTATGTGTGAAGGTTTATAAATATTTTCACACTTTTAAGTGTGAGGGTTTTAAAACAATTCTTCACACTTTTTAGTGTGATGATTTTGATTTTGAAATAAATCTTCACACTTTTAAGTGTGATGCTTTTGATTTTAAAATAATTCTTCACACTTTTAAGTGTGAGATTGAAATTCTTCACACTTTTTAAGTGTGAAGATTCTAAAACAATTATTCACACTCTTAAGTGTGAATACCTTTAAGAAAAAGTTCACACTTTATAAAGTGCGAAGAAAAAAGCGTATAAAAATGACAAATTTGTTGTAGTGCTAGTAAGCTACAGATACCCAATAATCAATTGTAGGTCTTGAAACAAGTACGCATGTATATCGTTGATCATGCAGACGTGACTTTCTTGTCTATATGGTCGAAGTGTCTATCATGCTTGTATCAGGATCACCACAGACATACTAAGCTAGCTGAAAACGAAAGACAGTCACTATTCGTAAGATCCAACACAAATGACCTAGTTGAACCCTGGTCGATAACTACCACGTACAAAACCATCGGAGCAGCCACCACTTAAATCCAAGGCTACAGATGGTTTGTGGCAATAAAGATTCTAATACATTATGTAACTTGATACATAATTAAGACATACTCTAAATCCACCAAGCTGGATGTTGAGTTTACAAACCTGTTCTCATTAGTCATTCCAATACTCACATTCATTCCACTTTACAAACCAAACACCCCCTATGAATGACACTCTGATCACTAGAGACCGGGTTGATCTGAAATTACTAATGATAGGAAAGTTACAATAGAACCATACGACAAGATTAAATTTTGGATGTCGTTAACACGATAACTCTCATTCATTTGGTTTTTACAGTAAGTCTTATACAAAAAAGTACGGAGTATTTTTCATCATTCAACATTTATGTTTATAGGAAGTATCTGTCAAGAATCTTACAATATGTAAAAATAAATCTTAGTTTCATGTAAGCCCACCGTTAGAGAGAGGTGAAGAAAAACTTTCCATGTCTTCTACTGAAATTTCAGCAATATCTTCAATGGCGTTTGTATGGATTCCTCTTTCAATCTTTGGTATCGTACCGTTCCACAAGATCATTTCCCTTTCCAAATGTAGACAGTAACTTTCGAAAACACGAGAGGTAACAGTGAGCTCAAAATCTAACATGAAGAGGAATTCCAGTTCTAGTCTGTTTAACTCTACATTTGTTACTCCTCCAACTCTAGCGTAAAATGCGTTGTTGTAATGCCTATCATTTATAAGCGAACGGAAATCACCATATGCATTTGTCATAACATGTTAAAATTACATTGAGTTCTACAACAGAATTGAATACTGTTAAAATCGAATAGTAAAAGTGCACTCAATTCTAATACTGTAGCATTTTGTGTGTCATA
The DNA here is from genome assembly GCA_030686995.1 of Artemisia argyi. Classification (NCBI taxonomy): domain Eukaryota; kingdom Viridiplantae; phylum Streptophyta; class Magnoliopsida; order Asterales; family Asteraceae; genus Artemisia; species Artemisia argyi. The sequence continues at coordinate 157,312,577 of CM060697.1, read as the reverse complement.
TATAACATCAAAATCATGTATACAACTTATAATTAAAATCACTAAACTTTGTCAACTGGTTTTATTTCTTAAAAGCATTAAATATGTTTTTGAAAAACTAAAAACCAGAGGGACAAACAAGAATGAAAGTTATCTCCAAGTTACACGTGACATGTTGTAGACCATTAGAAAATTGACCAAAATATCGTCAACACATATCAATATCACAAAATTTTGTGAGCTAATAACGACCAAGTTAATAAGTATTTTTATTTAAATGAAAATAAGCTAGCGTTTGTACTTGTTTTATTTTGATAAACTAAACTTCAATACTTAATGCAAAAAATATATATGTGAAGGAGAAAGAAACAAGACATTAAAAAAATATGTGAAGGAGAAAGGAACAAGACATACACATCATCCAAAACCTTAGCAGCAACCATGATACTTGTAACAAGCAGCCTATGAACATTAAGTGACACAACCAATGAACCAGGATGTCTATGAATCAACCGGTCTATATAAACATACCCAACCACGAAACAAGCCGGGCTACAATCCGTATACTTGTATATCCTGTCTAGATACTTTGGTATAGTTATTGCGGGTGATCTAACGCCATGAAACGCTTCCAAATTCTTCCCTAGTCGTCCTGGACCCTTGCTTAGACTTAATAACTCATTTCTGTTCACAAGTCTTTCTAGGACGAACGATAGGATAGATAGTACTCTTGGTGTTGCTGTATCCGGTTCGGTATGGTCCGGCAGCCGGTTTGAGTCGTCATCAGTGATGGCTAACATTTATGAAGCAAGCATTTGTGGGGTTGGGAATATGGGTGAGAGTTTATTAGATGGGATATATTGCTTTTGTGCATGCTACACTTGTTTGGCTAATATGCTTAACTGGCATTTATTTGGCTCTACCGAAATATTACACTATCCCCCTTGGACTATTTTTCTTTGCCGAATTTGATATTCATTATTATTATTTTATTTTATTTTGCTTTTATGTTTTTTAACCACGTACGCGATCGAGTTGTCTAAAAATATTATGTTTAGTTTTTATTTGTGTTATAAAAATCACAAAGTTATTCTTGATTTTTTTGCTTGTTTGTTATGTGATGATGTATACTATCGTATCTCTTCGATGACATCGCATCCGCGTTACACATCAATGTCATGGTGCAGTACGGCAATTTGAACTTTCAAATCTTCCCAAAAGATGAAGGCTGCAAATGTTACTAGACAGCTTATAAACAAAACCGTTTCTAAGGTAGAGAACTAACATTAGCTAATGAGTTAATTAGCATGCCCATGATGGGCTGCAAGCATAATAACAACAAAATCAATGTAGTTCTTAGTGATCTTGTTGTCGAACATGGGCATGTTGCTGGTTATTCTCAGCGATTAGCATTCCAAAGTTTGGAGTGGCTCATACTCTCATGTTTAGTGGTTGCTTTTGCAGTAGGTTTAAAAGCAAATACATTGAAGCTAAGTGTTAAGAGAGCATAGACATGGTATCAGAATATATTTAGACCAAAATTTTCCCATTAAAGTTAAAAATGCAATACATCTAACAGTATCCATGAAAACACATTACATCCTCATCAAGTTTGTAAGCCAATGTACCCTGCAATAACAATCTTCGCAGGCAACCATTGTTAGGAAAAAGTAAACAATACATTTATAGAATCATAATTCAAAGAAATTTTTGCCTAAAACCTGCGCAACACTTTTCAAATATCATTAACAAATTCAAGAATATCCAAACAGAGTTTCAATAAGTCAGCTGCGCAAAAACAGATTGCGAAAAAAAAAATAAAAATAAAATCCAAAAACATAGTAAAAATACTAAAGATCAAGCCAAGTATCTGAACTGATTTGGGTTCTCCTTGTCCCTTTCCAAGTATTCGCGTGTGATCAGATCTTCAATCCTCTTCTTGATAACCTTGAAATCAGGCTTGAACATGCGACTAAGCTGCTCCACACACTCTGAGACAAGTTGTTGATGATTGAGAACTTTTCTAGACTTCATAATGCGAACAAGTGAAGCATCTATAGCATATTTTCGGTCCTTGTCAACATCTTCCACAACCTTCTTCCTCTCGTCTACAGGTGGCAAAGGAACTCTGATCCTCCTCATCCTATCGGTAAACTTTGAATTGAATTGGAAAACATCAGTTTCAGAAACGGTTCTTGAGCTTGGCACCTTGGTGAGAATCTTATACTTAGCACAGGATAGGGATGCGAGTAATCTCACAACATCCTCATCAGCAAGATTTAACTGTGTCTTGATCTCAGAATAACTTAGCTGTTCCGAAGCATTAAATAGCAAAAGAGCTGCTGCCTGGTAGGTTGTTAAAACCAGCTCAATAGTTTTCTGATCAAATTTACCATTCACATTGCACGTCCCTAGAGAATAAATCCATGTGAGCCTTCTGTGTTTGGTTTTTGTATGGTAGAACTCCTTAAAAACTTCAACACATTTCACCATCTCTGCAGGCAGGCGAAGATCAGAGGATTTATAACTAGGCCAGAACCCCGTAGTCAAAACAGTGACTGTAAAATCAATCCCACGACTGGCAAGAGGATTATTTGAAAGGTAATCACTAAACTGCCTCTGATTCTCCTTCGCCAATGTTAAATCTGTCACCATGCCCTCCATCTTAGATGTGAACTGTCCACCACATTGCTGCTTTAACTTTGAGAGGATCAATCTTTCATGATCATCATTCCCACTCTTATCGAAAAGTAAACGCCGAGAAAGTTTTTTCCTATAAAACTCTGCGAAAAGGTCTTTATCGCTGATGTAAGCAAGAATCTTAACCACCTTATCCAAAGTTTCCTCAATAGCTTCATCACTAAGCTTCTCAGTACCACCCTTTTTGAGGATGTTGTCACAATATGCAGACAACAGCTCTGCAGTAGAGCAACCAGCCACAGTTTTATTGCAAAAAATCTCAAAGGCTTCTTTCAGGGCCTTGTGAAATATGGTGTGATTTGAAAAGCAATCGATAACATATGCCATGAACTTGTCATGCAAGTCAATTGCTTTCCTGACAAACACCTGCTCCTGCGGACCACCAACATTCTCTGACTGCTTCTTACTCGCAGCATCATCAGCTTGTTGGACTAATGTTGTTCCTTCAGCAGTGACATGCTGCCTGAACATAGTAGCAACAGGATCCAGTCCTTTGGGAATTTGAGAGAAGAGCTTATACATCCTCGTAAGATCATCTACCTTATCATCACGAAGCAAGGTACGGCATCCAGAATTCTCTTTTTCGAGCAACTGATTACTATAGTTAACCAACAATTCACTTAGCACTTTCGCTTTGAGCTTTGGCTCACTGATCGAGTGCATATAGTTATGGACTCTGTTTTTTTCCTTTTCTAAGCACTCCTCAGCCTTCAACATGTAATCAGGACAAGAATCCTCAATGATCCAGATTGATGCTTTTCGAGAATAATAATCAGAAGTATCAGCAATCATGAAAGCTTCAAAGTCATCCGCATAGAATTGCATTGGGCTTTCCTTTTCCTTTTCCTTCCTGTAATTCCCCATTTCGACAAACAAGCTAAGAACATTCTTTAATAATGCTCTGTCAATCTGCTCTCCTTCTCGTTCTTTATTAATAAGAACAATCACTGCATCTTTGGCTCTACCCTTAATTTCCTCGTAAACTGAGTCACGGAAACAATCTACACCAGCTTCACGCAGGGTAGGTAAAGACCTTCGAGCAATGTAATAACGATCAAGGTAATAGAAAAACCGCGAAAGCCACTTAACCATTAACTTATGATTCTCCCATCGCCTCACAAGCTCCTGCAACATAAACTCATCATGCTTCTCTCTCAATGATGGCAATACCACTAAACGGATATAGACATCAAATACTTCCTTATATTTATCATACAGCTGCTGAGAATAATCAAACGGAGGCTTTTGAGTACACATGTTATAGATAGTTGTGTAATTCATACTGTATTCTTCAGAGTTGAACTGTTCTGGTTTCCCTTCCAAAATTCTCTTCAGCTTCTCTATCGCAGTCTCCATGCGACTCCATCCTTCCTCGAAAGAAATACTCTGCTGCACCTGCTCCATTGTAGTGATCACACTGTTCTTTCAGCTGTGATTATTACAATTGAATTCCTGCAATCAAAGAAAATAATGTTGAAATCGTAAACTAAGGTAGTTTGATAGGTATGATATGTTAATCAATATAATGTAATTCATTTAATGCAATGGAAAGTAAACTTCCAATTAAACAAGATGCAAGAAGCAAGTGGATCTTCCAATTAAATCACTAATCTACACAATCCAATTAATTAAGATTCGCCTTTGTTACGGATATAAAAGCAGGAGTATGATAGCAAGATGATCTTCCAATATGTATAAACATTGACTGAATCATAATTATCTTAAACTAATTGATACATGCATACATATTGAGTGAACCATATAAACAACATTTTTTCAATATTGAACAAATAAATAATTTAGATAATAAAAACATGCAACGTTTCACCGCTACTCTTTTAACCGTCTATTAAATTATTAATAACAATAGCTAGCAAGAAGCTAGACAAAGATTACAATTTTTGGTACAATAGCATATTTAATCACTAAATCATGAAATTCAATCAAGATTCGCCTTTGGTTACGGATATAAATCCCAAGAGCTAACAAGAAGTTAGATAAGGATTCCAATTTGAGTACAAGAACAATCACTAAATCCTACAATTGTTAGGGATATAAATCTAAGAGTGTGACAGCAACTTGATTTCTTCCAAAAGCGAGCTTAACAATTAAAACTTACATGATTATCTTAAACAACTAACTACATGTATAAACATTGATTGAACCATATAAACAATTTTCTTCAATATTAAACAAATAAACAATTTAGATAAACCCTAATTAAGTCCTAAACGTCTAATATTTAGCCCTGTTTTCTTTGAACGTAAATTAGTTTATCAGAAAAGTGGTAGCAAGGAGCTAGACAAATACTACAAATTTTTGGTAGAAGAATAGATAAAATCACTAAGTCACACAATCCAATTAAGATTCGCTTTTTGTTGTTGCGGACTTAAATCCAAGAGTGCTTACGTGAGTCATTCTATTAAAAAATACTTCTAGCAATAAACTAGATAAAGATTACAAATTTTTGATACAAAGAACACAGTGAATAATTAAACAATACAAGTCAATTAAGATTCGCCTTTGTTACAAATATAAAACCAATATAATGAAAACATGCATAATTATCTAAAACTAGTTAAAACAGGTATATACATTGACTAGATAAATCCAAGAGCACCAACGCCAATTAATCAATAGAAAAAATAGCTAGCAAGACTAGATAAAGATCACAGTTTTTTGGTACAAGAACAAATTGAATCACTAAACTATACAATCCAATTAAGATTTGCAGCAGATATAAAACCAAGAGTGTGTATAAACAATGAAAACATATATAATTTATCTTAAACTAGTTAAAACATGTATAAAAATTCATTGAACCGTATAAACAATATTTTTTTTTCAATATACGACAAAAAAATAAGTTAAAAAACCCTAATGCTAACCATGCAGTGTTTCAAGAAAAAAAGGAACCCTAACCATGCAACTAACCACCTCCAAAAGAATAGATATTACGTACAAAGTTAGCTAGTAATCAAAACGTACTGACGATGATAACTAAAATTAAAACTATAAAGATTCTTACTCTGTATCTGTGAAAGACGATGATGTGTTTAGGGCTAAGAAGCGATCGTTAAGAGAAAAGGTATTAGGGTTTGGTTAAGATCGAGTTGTGAATAATAAACCGAGGGAGGCTTTTGAATATATAGACTCCTTCCCGAAAAATTTGGGATCGTAAGGGTTTGATTTTTGTAGATTTAGGTCCAAAACTTTAATACTTTTATATGTGTCGATCCCTGTAGTTACCCTAAACTCTAAAAAAAACTTTAAACAGAATTGCATATATATCTCTCTCCAAATGAATAATTGCATATATATCCTTTGTACAGGTTTTTGATGCATATAGTACAATGGTTTTTATGCATGCTTTGAATATATATGCAATTATACATTTTCGGAAGGATATATATGCAAAAACCCCAAAACTTTAGTTAGTAAAGTAACTTGTAAATTATATAGAGACTTGAAGGATTGCAAGTGTAGAGAAAAGTTGAAAGAAGGGAGTCAAGTGAAAGGTGCGTTTGAAAGATGAGAAAAAGGATGTACGTGAGTAATGGGCCGGGATTGTCAATTCCCTTTGTTTCAAGAGAAATCTAACGACCAGGAAGTTTGAAGATATACACCTCTTAACCCTCCCTATGATATGTTCAAAAGAAAACACTACGACAAAGTTGGATACGAGAGTGGTGGCAGCAAAGAGAAACCAAGATCGGGGTGAGTTTTGTGGAGATCCATAGTTTGAATTTCGGTTTGTCTTAAGGTAACTATCGTTCTAGATTATATATGAAGTATGTCATAAGAATCATATGTGCGTAGAAGATGATCGATTGGCTGTGTTTCGAATGTCTCTAACGTGCAGTGTTTTGATCATCGAATGATCATTGTTTTATATGTCGAGTCTCGGTCTTAATTAGTAATGTGAAGCAGACCCGTATCCGAAGTGTCAAATGAACGTACAAGCATATAGCCTGACTATCACAAACTGATTTTTATAGAATCCATTATTAGTCACTTAGAGGCTATTTTGACCGAGTTATGGATCGGAGTCATGCGTTTAGAGCATGTAAAAGATAAGTCATTGTTGTCATTGATCACATATATACTCGTATATATGCATAAGAAAAACATTGGGCACAAGACATGTAGCAGACTACATTTTTTCAGTAAAAGGTTAGGAGTAAAATATAGTTTTATCCAAGCTTTGATTTAAAGTTAAATGTTTAGTACCAGTTACGTTTTGTGAAATATGAGTCAATGATAATTATTATAATTATTGCGTTGTTGAGTCATAAAAAGGGTTAGCAGAAACTCAGTCAAGCGAATCAATCAGCAGCTAGTGCTATGTAGAAAACATAACCAGAGAGGCTTCGTAAATTAAAGTCTCAGAAAAAATTTTGTTGAAATTATAGAAGACGTTGTTTGGGCAAGCAGAGAAAGCTAGCTTGAAATATAAGGCGAGTTTCACTAGATTTTTTTCAAATTGGGATACATGCATAGTATCGTGTAAAAATGTATTTTTACAAGTTTAGTTATAGTGATTCATGTTTAGAAAGTTAAGCTTTGCTTTGTTGATATTAGAATTATTCAGATATGATTGGATTTGTTACAGTTTTGAGAATTGTTCAGTTATGGTTTATTGATATTAGAATTGTTTAGATATATGATTAGATGTTACAGTTTTGAGAATTGCTTAGTTATGCTTTATTGACATTAGAACTGGTTAGATATTACTAATAAAGCAAAGCTTAACTGGTTAGTTATGCTTTATTAGATGTTACAGTTAGATATAACAGATCAGAGTTTATCTGGTACCATGATAGTCTGTTGAGTAATCCGGCACTCCGCATGGTAATATAAAACAGTGGTCGTGAAGTAAATCGACAGAGTCGTGATGTAAATCGACAATTTTATGTAAGTTATTTAGTGTCAATATTCGTATACGTGAGATGTGCCCAACAGGTCACTCCTCAGTACGTTTAGCAAGTATTCATATTGTTATGCAAGTATGTTTATACGGGTTTGGAGATGGTTTTATGATAGAAGTGCTAAAGAAGAGATTATATGTTGAATGCGATATTTTGAATATAGAATGTAAACTCACCAGCTTTAGCTGACCTAACATGTATCTTACTTAAGGTTATAAATGGCGTGAGGCGTGGCAAGGCGGCATGGCCACGCCTCATGCCTTACGAGCCATGGAGAAGCCATGGCGTTTGTCGTTTGATGTTGAAGTTGATTGTGATGAGGTTTGTTGTTGTAGAATGAGATAGTGATTGATGGTTGTTGGCTGTGATAAGTTTCGTATCTTGAATGTTGGGACTTGAAATTTGTATCTGTGAATCTCATATCTTTTAGATATGACTAGCAAGGTACCCGCGCATTGCAGCGGCGGGTATTTTGAAATTAAATTTTCCGGTAAATCATGTATTTTAGTTTATTATGTTCTTTTTGACAATAAATTTACGAATATCAAGAATTTTATTTAGCCCGTGCTTGTTCGGGCTCGAGCCTGTTGGCTCATGCCTGTTCGGGCTCAAGCACATTTGGCCCGTTGCCCATTTGGGCTTGAATATTTGTATAATGTGTTTTATTATTTGTATTATTGACATTAAATGCAGAAATTGTGTTTAATTTTTTTATTGTACAATATGATTGATAATTTGTATTTCTTATATAAGGGGTGTTTTAATAATTGTATTTATTGACTAAATTAAATAACATTAATGTGGTGTTTTATTTTTTTTAATATGTGCATTAAAGTGGCGTACACACTATGCTTCTTTTCTTGTAAGTCTGAAAATTATGTGAATTAAAGTGGTTATATAATATGCTTCTTTTCTTGCAAGTCTTAAAAAATTACAAACATTGAAAGCTATACTTGTAACAACAAAAACTTTTTAAAAACACTTAAATTTTTAGGATTTTAAGTATATGTGTATGCATCTTTCCTATTAAATAAATATTTTTGGTCTTAAATATTTTAAGACTTCTAAATATATATGTATTAAATACATTATAAGGTAGTATAGATATGTCAAAGTAATTAATTCCATGTTTAAGCTCTTCAATAATCTTAACCTTGCCGGAAAGATTTAAGCTCGCAGGATAATATTAAAGCTCGCCACAAAATATGTTGGAGAAGATGGTAGTTACTAGTTTTTGGGACCCGAATTTTTCCCGACCAAAATGTGCAATCCCGATCCTAGAACCTAGGTGTACCGGTACTAAACCGGGAAGGGTATTTTTAGTATAACAGAAGCTAAGAATTTGTAAAGTATGCACTAAAACAAAGTTAGATGTTTTTGTCAACTTTAAAATGCTTGGCTGCCACAATTGGTTTTGGTTAAGTTCTCTATATAAATTTGTGTATAAAAAATATATAAATTGCCAAACAATGTATAAATTTTTATATAAAAAGTTGGTAGCCGAAACTATAAGATGGCTAGAAAAATTAAGGTTGAAAATGAACAAAGGTGGTGGTTGTGTGCTGGTGATGAGGAGTGACGGTGATAGCGATGGGTAATTTGTACCGCATCATTTGCCATGTAAAGTGTAAACTACAAAGAAACATAAATTTAAAATAAATATGCCAAATAAAAGAACACATAAGAAAAGAAAATTAAAATTCAATGAATAAGCCTAGTTTGCAAGTTTACTAGCTAGCAGGTGAGCATATTGGTGATAATATAATAAATTTGAAAAGTACACCAGTTAAAATGTTAATTAAAACAACACGTTACCTATATTTGCAAAATTTAGAAAGTTCGCTCCAAATATATGGACTTAACCTTATAACAATAATAATGGGCGAATATGTAATTTGGGTTTAAAGTTGGAAATTTTCATCAAACATACGAAGCTAACTTCCTCTTTTGGGCCTTTAAAATTAAGAAAAGGATTATGAACCAAATAGACTGGTTTCATCTAGTTAAAGATGTCTTCAAAAACCATCATGTTTTCATAGAATTAAGACTTGGTGTAATAGAAGGGAGCACCACGCGTTATACACTAAAACACCACCACCACGCGTGGTGGTGGTTTTCTTTTTAAGATGTTAATATTCTGCAGGACCGATTAGTGAAGAGGTGGTGTTGTTATTTTCATAAAGATGGAAAAGGTTGGAATAATGGAAAAGTGTTTCCTGGTTTTATTAGAAAGTGTTTGTGTTTGTGTGTGTATAATGAAGGTGAAATGGTGGTTGTGTTTTTATTAAGGCTAACAATTTGCATTTTCTTAGTTTTTATTTGTACCTTTCAAACTGTGCTTTAATCAATTGTACATTTATTATATGCTGCTTTTAAAGATTGTATATTAGAGCATGGGGAGTGGTAACTTGGATCCGGCGTTATTGTCTATGTGGCACGAAAATAACATGGTAACTTGAGTTAGAACCATTTCCCTTGTATGTGCGTTACTCCTGCGTTGTAACTTGAGTTGTTATAGTAACTCAAGTTATAACTTGAGTTATGGTGGTGTTATCACTCCCCCACCCGGTGTTATTTGGTGTTAGGCCAAGCTATGTGGTTTGCGTTTTTTTTTTTCTTTCTTCTTCTTTTTTTTTTTTTTTTTTTTTTTGGAGGTCCCAAAGTTGTGTTATTAGGTGTTATGATTTCCTGGTGTTGAGATGATGTGGCGCTTACGTAGCGCTGAGTTATGTGATAACTCAAGTTACTACTCCCCATGCTCTTAGTGTGTGCGAATCAAAAGTAAGAGGATGTTTGGTAGGAGTGAATGAAAAGCTAAGAATGAGAATTTGAATCATTCACGCGTTTATCTACAATTAAGAATGAAGACCTGGAGTCAGTTTTTGATTCTTTATTCCACTGTATTTATTCTCTAAAAAAAGCGCAGAAAGGTGAGAATGGCAAAACTAGTCTTGTGTAGAGGTGGCAATCACGACTCATTTAGAGAAAAATGAGTTGCTATGGGTCAAAAATAACAACATATAGGTTGGATTCAGTTACTCCATTGGCAAAGAACATGTCAAATGGGTCAACAATAAGACTTATGTGAATCAATAAATGGGTCGAATAGGTCAACAAATGGGTCGAATGGGTCACTTAAGGGTCAGATGATAACGCAACTACCATTAGATGTCTTGTTTTATATGTTTTTATACATTATTTTTTTTCGTCCATTTTAGCGTTTTCATCCGTTTTTGTGTGTTTTAGTCCTGTTTTTTTTACGTTTTCATCTGTTTTTTACCTTTTCATTCGTTTTTATGGTTTCATCCGTTTTTGCGCATTTTCGTCCATTTTTTTTTACGTTTTTGTGCTTTTTCGTCCGTTTTTTAATGTTTTCGTTTGTTATTTACGTTTTCCTCCATTTTCACCTACTGTTTACGTTTTTGCGCGTCTTTGTTTGTTTTTGCGCATTTTCGTCTATTTTTGTGCGTTTTCGTCCGTTTTTTTACGTTTTGTCTGTTTTTTACGTTTTCGTCTGTTTTTTCACGTTTTGTCCCCTTTTTACGTTTTCGTCCGTTTTTTTGTTTTTGTCTGTTTTAGCGCGTTTTCGTCCATTTTAGCGCATTTTCGTCTGTTTTTTTTACGTTTATGTCAATTTTTTAATGTTTTCGTCCGTTTTTGCGCGTTTTGTCTGTTTTTTACGTTTTCATCCGTTTTTGCGCTTTTGTCCGTTTTTTACGTTTTCGTCTGTTTTTTTTTTTACATATTTCTCTTTTTTTTACGTTATTGTCTGTTTTTTTACGTTTTTGCGTGTTTTTTTTGTTTTTTTTTATTTTTACATTTTCATCTATTTTTTTGTTTAGAAATTTGTTTGATCAATATTAAAAGTAATGCATTACGGAGTTAATAGGTGTCGAGTTTACGAATGTTTCATCTTTCGGAAGGCCTATTTAAAATAATGGCACAGGGCCTTCAAATTTCACGGGACGGCCTTGATTGCTGATAACTGGTCTAATGTGATTAATGAAATGACAAGTATGACAACAATGCAGAATGAATTTTGAAAGCATAAAAGATTGTCAAAGTGTTGAAGCCAAGGTAACCACCTTTAACACGGGAAAATTACGTATCGAATAAAAAAACACTAAAACAATTTAGAGTGAATCCTGAAAGTACAGAAGATTGTCACATTGTGAAAGTATAAGAGAGCCATTCGTCTTCAGTAATTAAAAATAACCATCACCTTTAACAAGATAAAAAATCATATATTGAATACAAAAAACACTAAAAAAGAGGTCTTAAAAAAGTGGTGGTGTACCTGTGCTGACAGCATAAAACGATGGTGGATGATGACGGACTCCATGAACCCAATTTATATTTATATTAGTTGCCTTCTTTAATTCGGCCCATTAGATATCTGATTTTATTTGTTCTTTTAATTTTAAACTTTTCAAATTTTTACTTATTTTTAAAACCTTATTTTGGGTATTAAAAAATGAATAAAACACTCACCTTGTTGGGCTTAAATGTAAGTTACTGAAATTTATTAGCAAAGTTGAGGTTAAACAAAAAGTAATGGAGCAAAAATGTGAATATGAAAGAGTAGCGATTGCATGTCTAACTTATAAGACTAATATTATGCCTAACAAAGAGGTTATTGATTTGGGTAAATTATGAAGGAGGAAACTTTAACTATGACTTTCAGTAGTTGGTTTAAGTAATGAGCTTAATAGCATTTTGATTTATTCGGGGGTTTTGATTAAGTAACCTATAAAAAGTGTTAAAATGATTAAAGAGTGTTTGTATTGTGATTATTCCAAGTAAATAATGTGAAAATATGAGTTTTGTTGATTATGGGATTTTACAAAACTAAAGTCAATGTAAATTTGATTATAAGGAATGTTGTAGCTGAGTAGTTAATGAAATGCTTTAAAGAGAAGTTGTTTTGAAGGATTTGTTGATAATATAGTTTTGATTAGTTTTTAAAATATTAGCCAAAACACCTCTTTTATATGTAGCGAAATTGGTATTAGCTTATGATTAATAAATCTTGTTTAAATAGTTATTGGTAAACATGGATTTGTTCATGCTTTGGAAACTTTATGACTTAAATGGTATGAATTTATTGTATGTGATTAGGTGTACAAGACTAATCAACTTGCTATCCGAAAATCCATTTTAACACATAAGGTGAGTAATGGGTATTACTTACGGGTGCCTAAGCAATGCACGGATATACTATGATATTGTGTTATTTAAATGTCTACGGTTTATTATATAGGTGCCTAAGGGATGCATTATGCTTGATCATGAGGGTGCTAAGTGATGCGCTCTGTTTGATTATATGAGTGCCTAAGCGATGCACTATACATGCTTATGAGAGTGGCTAAGCGATGCACTATGTTTGGTTATACAAAGTGTGTAACCGATGCACTATTGCTTTATACAAAGTGTGTAACCGATGCACTATTGCTTTATACAAAGTGTGTAACCGATGCACTATTGCTTCTAACCTATCATCGGGATGTTACAGATATAGTTGCTCCCTATTTGTTCGGTGGAATCCATGTGATAGTACGTGCTCCCGATTTATTTTGTGGACGCTATGTGATAGAGTTGCTCCCGGTTTCTTCGACAGAGGTCATGTTCTTGATTTGAAATATGTTTATGATCATGATTATATGTTTATGTAATTTAGTACTTGCCTTTACTCACCAAGTCTATAGACTTATTGTTATATGTTTACATTTTTATGTAGGTTATTCATTTGGGGACTTTAGCAATTCGGGAAGGGAAATGGTAAAGCTAACAGCTCGACTTTAGTAATGGGCTCCTCTTATCCATTCTCTTGATGCAATTTTGGAATGCCGCAAATATGTCTGAAACGTACCATGAAACGTTTGTAAAATTTATGAACAATATTATCTTTGGTGATAAGGATCATATAGTTGGTTTCTTACTTGTGTTTGGGATTGTATGTGAAATCTGTCGTTTAACGTGGATAATCTTTTAATATATACTTAAACTTGTCCGGAAATGGTTATGTTTTTGGGGAAGGTATCCGGTGAGAAGAAAAACTAAAATGAGAAAAAGAATAATGATTTCTAGCCACTCATTTCAAATAAGAAGGAGAATTTTAAGGGGAGATGCATCTACTTTTGTAGCTGCATCTGAAATGTGTGGTTATGGTTTCTTCTCACCCTTTTCATTTTAGTTTCTCTTTTAATTTGATCCTAACTCTATGTTTTAGAACTAATGAGTAGAAAGAAGCCCAGGCATTATTGCGGGTTTATATAATTATCCATATTTTATAGGTTTTTAACTTAAACCCGGAAAAATAAGAAGTTCAACTTCAAATTTTAATCACTACTTTTTATAAATCATGCGTAAGCTAAATACATTACCATGTTGGACCAATTTAATTCAAAATTTATAGACTTTTTATTGGTATATTTTTTATAAAAATATTGCTAAACATATTATTAGATATTTGATAATTAAAATTTTATATAAAAAAAATTGTAAAGAGTAAAAGTTTAATGTAGTTTACTTAACTTGTTACATAGTTTAGGTGTGTGTTTTGATTTTTTTTATTAATTTATTTATATACATAAATATAAAGGAATAAAGTTTATGGTAGTTTTGTCAATTGTCAGATAGTTTAAGGGCGTGGTTTGGATTTTATTTTATTTTTGTAAAATACATACATTAAACATTTAACATTTTTTAATAAAATCCTACGTTAGTCAAAAGTATTGCAATATTTGGCTCATTTTGTTTGTAACCTAGAGATCTTTTTATCGCTTTATATTTTAATAAAGAAATCGCTAGTGTTGGGATCATACTTTTGTATTTAGTCAAGTCTCGGTCATTACCTTTTGTAATAGGTTGCTTTGGTATTTATTTCATTATATTTTATGTTACAAGGCTTAAGTGTTAAAGCCCTATGGGCTTGAAAGCCCACGAATTGGTAAGATAAGGGAGGAAGGGAGTGTTGCCCTACTCCTCCCTTATAAATAGAAAGCTTATGTAACCTTTCACATTGTTGGTTATTTGATTATCTTAAGGAAACTATTGTTCTTTCACTTTTCATATTTCTCATAATCAACCATCTCTCATTCTCATCTCATTTCTATCAATATCATACTTGTGTTTACATAAATGGTGACCTAACAAGTGGTATCATTCGCCTAATAGAGATTGAAGTGTACTTTCTATAGTGGGGTTTGGTGCTTGTTCTTCATCTTTTTGCATTTTTCTTTGTTTCTTTCACTCAAATCTTGAAGCTTGGACAAGTTTCAAGGTTGATATAGTGATTTGAAGCTTAGTTTTTGCATAAAGTTGTGTTTTTTAAGGTTTTTTTTTAAGGTTTTATAGCTTCTTTGATATTGAAAAACTAGTTTTTGGTAGCTAAATCTTCAATAGTTAGTGTTTTCTAAGTATTTGTGAAGTTATTTGATCAAAAGTACCTTATTTCTAAGCATTTTTTCTTCAAAAATTTGAGATTTTTCAAGTTTCTTACCTGTTTACGCGTAACTTAAGTGAATAGTACGATTCTAAAGCTGTCAACCGTACTTTTTGTCCTTTCTACGAGTAACTTTTGGCTAAAACCCTTTTCTTACGAGTAACTAAGGTCAAAACCCTGTTCTTACGAGTAACTTTGGTCTTCTACGCCTAAAACCTACGAGTAAGTCAATTTCTACGAGTAAGTTGTGATTCCTACGAGTAAGATCCTACGCTGAAGTTACTTCCTACGCATAAGATCAATCCTACGCCTAAGCGTTATTCTTACGCGTAAGTTTCAGAATCTACGCTTAACTTTCATCAAAGGTCTTCTCCTTGTGTTACGGTGACTCAGTACTTCCCTAGCTTGGATAAGTTAGTGGAATACTTCGACTTCGGATATCTTTCAAGCTTGGATAAGTTTGAAAGATTTGTTTGGTTGTTTAACCTTACGCATAAGTCTAAACTTACGCATAAGCCAAAGCTTACGCGTAAAGAGAAAACTTACGCATAAACTCTTTGTTTACGCCTAAACTACTCTTTACGCTTAACCTAAAAGTTTAGGGATTAGGTCGTACAATAGCCACGTACTTTCACTAATGTACCGTTTTGGTACGTGAACTTATTTCCGTTCCACTTAATGTTGTCTACTTTTTTGTTTTGTTCCATTTTGCACAAATTTTACTGGCAACCGGCTAAACTTTTGAAAAACCAGCTAAAGTCCAACGTGGCATATAAGACTTTTGGGATTAGGTCGTACAATAACTACGTACTTTCATTAATGTACCGTTTTGGTACGTGAACTTATTTCCGTTCCAACCATTTTTAAAAAGTTTATAAAAATTCTCGTAATGTAAAAGCTTTTAAAATTTTTGTAATTTTTAAAAAAGTTCATAATTATTTTTGTAATTTAAAAAGTTTATAAAATTTTGTAATTTAATAAAAAGTTTATAAAAATTCTAGTAATGTAAAACTTTTTAAAATTTTCGTAATTTTTGAAAAGGTTTATAATAATTTTTGTAATTTAAAAGTTTATAAAATTTTCTTAAAAAAGTTTATAAAATTTTCATAATTTAATAAAAAGTTTATAAAAATTCTCGTAATGTAAAACTTTATAAAACTTTCGTTATTTTTAAAAAAGTTTATAATAATTTTTGTAATTTAAATGTTTATAAATTTTTGTAAAAAAGTTTATAATAATTTTTTTAATTTAAAAGTTTATAAAATTTTTGAAATTTAATATAAAGTTTATAAAAATTCTCGTAATGTAAAACTTTATAAAATTTTTGTAATTTTTTAAAAATTTTATAGTATTCTTTGTAGTTTAAATGTTTATAAAATTTTCGTAAAAAAGTTTATAATAATTTTTTTAGTTTAAAAGTTTATAAAATTTTCGCAATTTAATAAAAAGTTTATAAAAATTCTCGTAATGTAAAACTTTATAAAATTTTCGTAATTTTTTAAAAAGTTTATAGTATTTTTTGTAATTTAAAAGTTTATAAAATTTTCGTAAAAAAGTTTATAATAATTTTTGTAATTTAAAAGTTTATACAATTTTCGTAATCTAATAAGAAGTTTATAAAAATTCTTGTAATGTAAAACTTTATAAAATTTTCGTAATTTTTTAAAAAGTTTATAGTAATAATTTCTAAAAAAGTTTATAAGTGACCAGTTTCGGTAAAACAAGTTTAGCAGTGCAAAATGGTACAAAATAAAAAAGTAGACAACATTAAGTGGAACGGAAACAAGTTCACGTATCAAAATGATACATTAGTGAATGTACGTAGCTATTGTACGGCCTAATCCCAAAAGTTTACGCGTAAGATTATTGTTACGCGTAAGAATTCAACTTACCCCAGGGATTTTGGTCTTGAAGGACCATTTGAGTGGCCAACAAGATTTGAAATTGGTGATCCAAATGCTGATCCTCCACGTCCTCCTGGTGATAGACCTCTTCCAGAATCTGCACTCACAGAAGAACAGAAATTACATCGTGAAGCTGATGAGTACGCAATGGCTTATATACTTCAAGGAATACCTAATCCAATTTATCGAAGTGTCGATGCTCAGAAAACAGCCAAAGCTATGTGGGAACATGTTCATCTCCTTATGGAAGGCACTCAATTGAACAAAGATGATATGGAATCCAAACTCTACATGGAATACACTGACATCACAATTGAACCAGGAAAGTCACTTGAATCCTACTATCATCGTTTCACAAATGTGGTCAATGATCTGGAACGTCATAAAATCACAGTACCGAGGATAGCAGTGAACTCCAAATTCGTCGGTAGTCTTGGCCCTGATTGGCATAAATATGTGACATTTTTTCGTCAAACAAAAAATCTTCATGATGCACCGTATGGTTTGTTGTATGATTTT
Organism: Artemisia argyi; assembly: GCA_030686995.1. Taxonomy (NCBI): domain Eukaryota; kingdom Viridiplantae; phylum Streptophyta; class Magnoliopsida; order Asterales; family Asteraceae; genus Artemisia; species Artemisia argyi. Next base: position 157,295,103 of record CM060697.1, on the reverse strand, counting down.
CTGAAACTCTGAAGTTGAAAAAGATCGAGCTCTACGAGGAGGATACACACCAACACCAACACCAACACCAACACCAACACCAAATTCTTTGGCTCTCGTAGCTCAATCTCCCTATGCTCCACCACCAATGTCAAATCATGCATATGTTTAAGAGCAGAACTACTTCAGTTATCCACAGTCTTCTACCTCGAACCAAATGGTCCCTTATGATTCATCTCCACAGAATACTTCTACTCAACTTGTTCCAATGAACAACAATGATGCAGTGTATTATTCCAACTCCAATGAAGATGACGATGATGACTTTAATACTTTGAATCAGGGACTTGCTCTTATTGCTCGTGCTTTCAGCAAATTCTCTAACAAAACAAACAACCGTCAACGTTCATCTTCTAACACAAGGAATCAAGCTGTTGTCAATGATGGAAGAGTGGAAATTCAGAATCGTAACTATGGTAGATCTGGTTCAGGAAGTTCTTCAGGAAATTTTGGGAATGGTCAGAGGTTTAATAACAATGGGGGGTTCAGGAACAACTCAGGGTCTTCTTAGCAAAGGTCTGAACCAGTTGCTACTAGGAACTCAAACTCAGGGAATGCAGTATGGTGCTATAATTGTAATGAACAAGGTCATATAGCGATAGCATGTCCTAAACCGAGAACTCGGGGTAGTAAGTTTCACAAGCAGGCATTACTCATGGCTCTTCAAGATGAAAAAGATGGACATTTCCCTGAACAAGATAACAACTTCATGGAAAATGTGAACAATGATGATGACATGGAAGATCTGGAAGCCAATGCAGCTGTGATGCTTATGGCCAACATGCAGGAACTTCAGTTTAATGATTCAGGTCCAGTGTATGACACTGACGGCTTTTCTCAGGTACATGACCAAAAAGCATGCCTAATACATGAAATAGCCTCACCCTCTGCTTCTGAATCAGATATGGTGCAAGTTGTTCCATCTACATCATCTTCATCTTCTCAAACAGATGAACAAATAAGCACAGTTGTCATATTTGATGATGACACAGTTGTTTCATTTGATGATCCGATTGAGAACGATAAACATGATCATTTAGAACAACATGAACCATCATTTGATCCAGACCCTGACCTCATATTGTTATCTAAACAACTGAATGATCAACAATTGCAAATCATAAAATGCAACGAGAAAAACAAAGCTTTAAAAGAAACAAATGAGGCTCTTGTAAGAGATATTGAGTGTTATAAAATTCAACTTTCAAATCAAGAAGACAAGATTAAATATGCAAAAAGTTTTGAAAAAGCTTTTCAAGATTCTTACAATAAAGAACAAGATCTTCAACACAAAATGCAAGATTTAATTGAGTCAAACGGGAAGTTGATTTCTAAACTCGAAAGTGAGAAGTGTGAATTGAAAATGCAAGTTGAACGTCTTCAAACAGTACTTTTAAAAACAGAAACAGAATTGTCAAGTTGTAAAAAGGAGTTTTGTGAACATAAAATACGAAAAAGGAATTATATAGATGATTTACTCGGTGATATTGTTGATCTTGAAAAACAACTCAAAGAATTTCGTAACATTGTTTACAAACACGGGAACTCTGTCACAACAATTCAGAAATTTACTTTAAAACCGAGACCCGATAAAGGATTTGCACTTGGCGATTACAATTCAATGTTTCTTCATACGGCATTCAAAGAAATTCCGAAAATTTACAGTATGGACCATTTGCTTGATAATACGATTGTGCGTGCTGTTGTTTTTTATACTGAGGAAGAAGAAGAAGAACTTGAAGACGAGAGTCGATCAAAAATGAGTTATGTTCAAAATTGGACACCATATGATTATTCAAAAGCTCCTCCTATTTCTAAATCTTTTGTTACTCAAAAGGAATTACCTAAGAAATCATGGTATGTCACTGAGTCATATGTTTCATCCTCTAATGCGGCCCCTGTACAAACTGTAGCACAAATAAATGGTCCTTTACCATCATCTGGTGAACTTACACCTTTACCGAAAAAATGTCGTGTCTTAAATTATTTCAAAACTTTTATGGAAGACATCGAAATTTTGGAGGAAACAATTGAACGCAATTCTGAAATAAAAATTGAAACTTTTCAATCCGCTTACGAGCGAGAAAAGAGAGATATTTTTCAAAAACAAATGCTGCCAATTGTCAAACACCTCCGTCTCTGTGCTACACGTTGGGATCAGGAACTTCAAAACGAGGTCAAAAATATGATAAATATTTTCAACTCTACTGAAAATGAGATTTTGGTTCAAAAACAAAGAAATAGAGTTTTAAAAAATGATGCTGATCGACTCTTGGAACAAGTTCTCAATGCTGATATTTTGTCTGTTATCATGAATGATCTCTATAAATCTGGTACTTCTATGCTCATGGATGATCTTTGTGTTGATAATAACTTGTTGAATGTGGAAATTGAGACACTTAAACATGATAATGACAAGCTGAGAAGTAAAAATGATGATGTGACAAAACAATTTTCAAAAGAAATTTGTCAACTCAAACAAAGGCTTGAATGGTGTCAAGCTCAAAGTCTTGAAATGGAATTGAAGCTTCAAAATCAAAATGTTTCAAACTCTTGTCAGATTTGCAAAAACAACGAGTCTTTAAAAAGTCTGTGTCTCAAATACGAGAAAGAAATTGCGTATTTAAAAAATTATAAATGCCGACTGGCAAGAAAAACGCAATGATCTCAGTTACTGCAATGGGAAACTTGAGTCTGAAATTCAGGATAAAAATCACATCATCATTGATTTGAAAGAGAAAACTAAGCTAATTCAAAAAGGAAAGATGATTGACACCACGGTGATAGCACCAGGAATGTATCAATTAGACAAAACTGCTAAAGAAAATGTCATTCAAAACACTAATGTTGATAACTCCACTTCTACAGGACTAGTCTCCACTAATAGCGTTAGCAGACCCAAGCGAAAAAGTAAAAAGAAGAATAGGATCTTGCAACGTAAGAGAGGACAACTAGAAGCTCAAGAAGTAGAAGATCAACTTAGGAATTTGAATAAAACTCATGTTGCATCAGATTTAGATTCTAATCTGGCAAATTGTAATCAAAATCTAAATGTAACGAATGATGAACCTTTGAATGTTTTGAATATTAATGCATCTTGTGTGTTTTGTCGTAAAAGCGTATCATCTGGTGATCATACAAAATGTTTAGCTAATTCTCTTCTCAATCGTCATAAGAAACGTAGGACACGCATTCCTTCTAGGCCCACTACTGCCTCTAAGTCTATCTTAGGAAAGCCGTCTTCTACGGTTTCTAATGAAGTTGAAGTTACCCCCATAGGTGCCGAGAACAAATCTAGGACTGAGCCAACTACTAGTGCATTTAACATTAAGAAAGCAAGAACTAGTTGGAATTGGCAACGTTGGTTACAACACAAACCAGACTTTAAATGGATTCCTAAATTGTTGAATACATGTGTTTCTAACCAACAGGAACCCGCACTTTCTTTGGGTTCCACCCTTACTTCTGTTCCATCCGTGTCTTCTTCTTGTGATGCAGGTGGTACAGATTGTTCTCTGGATTGTTGATAGCGGATGCACCCGACATATGACAGGCAATCTCAAACTGTTACACAGCTTTGTCTCAAAGTTTATTGGTACTATCAGATTCGGGAATGATCGTTACGCTTTAATCATGGGATATGGTGACTATGTAAGTGGGAACATTGAAATCAGTCGTGTTTACTATGTGGAAGGCCTTGGACACAACCTTTTCTCTGTTGGTCAATTTTCTGATGGAGATCTAGAAGTTGCATTTCGTGAGAAAACTTGCTTTGTTCGTGACTTACAAGGAAACGACCTAATGTCTGGCTCACGTGGCTCCAATCTTTATACAATATCAATGTCAGATATGATTGCAACATCTCCGATATGTCTTCTCTCCAAAGCGAAATCGACTAAATCTCGGTTATGGCACAAACGTCTTTCGCACTTGAATTTCAAAACTATGACTGACCTTGCTCGGTTCAAACTTGTTGATGGATTTTCAAGATTCCGTTTTACTAAAGATCACTTATGTCCTGCCTGTGAACAAGGAAAAAGTACTCGGGCTCATTTTCCTTCAAAACCTGAGCACAGTACGAATCATGTTTTACAATTGCTACATATGGATTTGTGTGGACCGATGCGTGTTCAAAGTATCAACGGGAAACGCTACATTCTTGTAATTGTGGATGATTACTCCAGATGGACTTGGGTTTATTTTCTACGAAGTAAAGATCAGGCTCCTTCAATGATCATCACCTTTCTCACTAAAATTCAAGTTCAGTTACGCAACACGGTACGAATAGTCAGAACTGACAATAGAACTGAATTCAAGAATCAGACACTTCGGTCATACTATGAGAAAGTGGGAATTGAACATCAAACATCTATTCCTAGAAGCCCAGAACAGAATGGAGTTGTTGAAAGACGCAACAGGACGTTAGTGTAAGCTGCTAGAACTATGTGAATTCGGGGAACTAAAATTCTTTCTTGGTTTACAAATACATCAATCCACTCGTGGTATTTTTATCAATCAATCTAAATATACTATAGAGATTTTGAAAAAACATGGAATGGAAAACTGTGATTCTGTTGGTACACCAATGGTCACTTCACCAAAAATAGGTGTTGATATATCTGGAAAACCCATCGATCCGAAAAAATATCGGAGCATGATCGGTTCTCTCATGTACCTAACTACTAGCCGACCCGATATTCAATTTGCTGTTTGTTTGTTAGCACGGTTTCAGGCAAAACCTACCGAACTTCACCTCAAAGAGGTTAAACGGATCTTTCGGTACCTACGAAGCACCATTAACATGGGACTTTGGTATCCGAAGGATTCGGGGATTCATCTAACAGCATTTTCAGATGCAGACCATGCTGGTGATCAAGTTACAGCAAAGAGTACATCAGGTGGAGCACAATTTTTGGGTGAAAAGCTAGTAAGCTGGTCGTCAAAGAAACAGGATTGTACTGCTCTATCAACCGCCGAAGCCGAGTATGTGTCTCTATCTGCGTGTTGTGCCCAAGTTCTTTGGATGCGGACACAGCTCACAGATTATGGCTTTACTTTTGACAGAATACCTATGTATTGTGACTCAAAAAGTGCCATAGCCATCTCGTGCAATCCCGTACATCACTCTAAGACGAAGCATATCAAAGTCCGCTACCATTTCATCAAAGAACACGTGGAAGAGGGTACTGTTGAATTATTTTTCGTTAAGACTGATTACCAACTCGCCGATCTTTTTACTAAAGCCCTTCCAAAAGAACGGTTTGACTATTTAGTTTGACGAATTGGCATGCGAAGCCTAACCCCTGAGGAGTTAGAACGTCTTCTCAAATCTTCTTGAAAAAGTTTTCAAAATCGCTTCGCTGTAAATATCTTTGAAAAAAACAAAATACAAAATTTGAAAAACCAACAAAAACAAAATACAAAAATATAAAATTTCAAAAAACACAAAAACAATATAAAATCAAAAAATACAAAAATATTCTTCTCACGACATGTCTCTCGTATAAATCAATATTCTGTACGTTTCTAGAAATGTCATTCAACAATGATACGGACATGTACAGATGCTTGAGCGGGAGTTCTTTTGAATGTTTTTCTAAAACATGTCGTTTCTCAAATGTTTCTTCACGATGGCTTTTGTATACTTCAGTACGAAACCCGGGCTTAAATGATGATTTCTGATTATTTTCAAATCAAGGACTCGTACGTTCAAAGATGAAATCATTTTCAAAAGTTCGAGTATAAACAAACGAAAAGGATTTCAAACATAAACTCGTTTTTCAAAATACAATTCTTGAGCACTTTTTCAAGATTGTTCAAAAGATTTCTCAAAATCTTTCAAATGAGTGCTCAAGATAACTCTCTCAAAACCCTTAATTGATTTTAAAATGTGCTATCATTAAGGGGGGGTATAAAAACAAAATTGTTCCAAATTCATGCAAAATGAATATGTCTTTCTCTCCAAAAAGCCTTTTCTTAATCTGTTGATATAAAAAATATCACGCTATGCTATTTTTGAGGGGGAGAAGACATGATTAAAATGTGATCAAAGATGTTTAAAGTTTGTGACTGAATCTCAAAAGAGCTCGACTCAGTAAGTACCAATGAATTGACGAAGCTTAAAATGTCAGTAATCGAAAGGACTTGTCCTGGACGGGTAATAATTTCAAGCTAGTCTAACTAGTGATGTAAGCGTTTCTCGAATAGGACTTGTCTGAGTAGAATGTACCGTATCGAGAGACTTTCTTTGGAATTGACCAGGACGGGTAATAACTTCAAGCTAGTCTAACTAGTGATGTAAGCGTGTCTCGAATCGGTCATGTTCGCTGAAAGTGGATCAATTCAAAAGTGCAAACTCCTCTCGCATGTGCAAATTTCTTAAATATTCATGAGCACATGTGGAGGGGGAGTCCTTCAAAATTGCAAAACTCTCGAAGTGTCAACAATGTGTTTTATTATCATAAACACTTTGAGAGATTTTCAACAAATGGCTTCTTGGCAATGATAGGATAGTCATGGTGTTATAAGGTGACTAAGGTTAGGGAAAACCGTCCTATGATCCGCCAGAGCCGGAGGGATCTACCCAAGGACAAATCCAATAGATTAGAATTAGAAGTCCTTAGGTATGATTGAAAAAAAGGAGAAAATGAGAAAGGAGAAAGAAGGGGTTGAAGAATTAAAAAGCAAAGTTATGAAAAGGGTGAAAAGAAATAGCCCTCCAAATGTTCAACCTTAAGGCAGACACCGGGTACAATTCATATGCTACTGGTTGTTACTAAGGTGACACCGGTATTGAAGACAAAGACGTCATGGACCCAGTGACGCACTGCACTTAACCTTCTTAACCACTCAAGTTCTCTTGAAAGAGCTTGTTTCATTCACACAGGGAACCAGTGTAATCTATCGACCTGTCTCTTAGAGATGGTTGATATTGAAGCAGGAGACCTCTCCCTAATCTCCGCATAGGAAACCAAATGTGCACTTATCGAGTCTAGAGCCCCGAGATTCATCAAAATATATCATAGGAATACATGATATTTCTACACTGGTTGTTCATAATTAAGGACGCCAGATGTAAACTTAAGAGTCCTACGCAGATCTTAGCAATCTGCCAGAACATTTATGAGAGAATTCACACAAGTGTTTCTCAATGATTGAATGGAAACTCCTGCCAGGGTCAACATCAAACAGCCATGACAACAGGTCACTTCGGTAATTCTTTATGGGTTACGCTTAGTGTTCGCGGTGGTTTCAAACGGTCTACAGTCGTGGAGTGATCCCCAGCGACTCACCCAGTCATTGAGCTACTAAGTAGGTCTTGTAAGCTCTCTCGAGAGTATCTGACATGGGAACGACCTTGGTAAGGATTAGAAGGAGTCTTCACACTATGCTGTTGATGATATCTAATTCGAACCTGTAAGCAATGTTGCAAAAATCGGCCGAATCGGCCGATTAATCGCTAATCGGTGATGCACCTTGTCGATTTTCGAAAATCGGTGAAAAAATTGGCCTAGGCAAAAAAATCAGAAAAAATGGGTCAAAAATCGGCCGAATCGGCCAAAAATCGGCCGAATCAGTCAATTTTAAAAAAATAGAAATTTAGGCATTTTACTTAATTTGGGGATCGTTTATTTCACTTATAACGTACAATGGGCCTCATAATCAGAATTGAAGCCTTTTTATTGAGGTTTGTAAACATAGAAGGCTTGGAATCAGTTAAGATCTTTAGTTTGCTCTCCAGAAATTCCCAAAACATGCAGGAAATGCCAAACCGATTAATCACCGATTAATCACCGCCTTGACCGATTACAGGCTGCAGGGTGGTCGACCGCCCGACTACCGATTCATGATTTTTGCAACATTGGCTGTAAGTACCGGTTGATTTATTGCTAACTGTTTTCATGCAGCTATACATCATCTCCATGGCAAAGGATTCCACATGCTCATACATACATCTGGAAGTTAAAGAAAGCTCCCTCAAAGATCTATACAACACAAAGTTCAAAGAAAGATTCTACGCCAAAAAGAAGAATCTACAAAGTATAAAGACTAAAGATCAAAGTGAAAGAAAGGGAACTACGTGCATATGAATATCAAAGTCCAAAGATGTATGAGCATGTTGGAATGGCAAACAACCACCACAGACGCAGAAGTGACGAAAGGCAGATAACTCCGCATCACAAAAGAACAAAGAACGATGAAAAATCAGTAATCAAATATCACAAAGCATGAAGGAACAAAGACTAAAGACTACTCTACAACGACACACAAAGTTAAAGACAAAGAACACGGAAGACCCACTAACGTGGAGCATCATTCGAATGACCACCCCTTAGGGGGAGATTGTTAGCATTGAAAATATTTATATAGAAGTGATGGTCATTCTCATATTGTAACTTTGTGTCGTTTGTTAAGATTAGTAATAGTTTAGTCATTGGGCCTTGGACTTGGCAAGCTAATATGTCATGTGCTATGTTTCATAAGCCTTGTTATCTACCATGTAACCAAGTTCAAGCCCAAGTCCATTAGAAATCCCATGAGGCCTTTCTCTCTAACTATATAAGACACTTACCTAGTCATTTGTAAGTGTGCTTGTGTGTGTATTGTGTGTGTTTTTAATAAAAGTTCTCTTCATCTTATTCTCTCTTTTATACAATATTAACGCCACACATATCTCATCAAGTCACCATCTTTACTTCATTTTCATGCTATATTGTTATTAAAGTTGATAGATATAAGGTCCTACACTCATAGTCTCTAACTGTATTTCCATAACTAATTTTTTTATTAAGGTTCTTGGGCTCAATTTGAATTTCCAGAATTAATGTTTTCTTAAGGCTGTTGGACTCAAACTTGATTTCCAGAATTAATTTTTTTCTTAAGGTGCTTGGGCTCTAACTAGATTTCAAGAATTAATGTTTTGTTAAGGCTCTTGGGTTCAAACTGGATTTGCAGAATTAATAATTTATTAAGGCTCTTAGTCTTTAGCTGGATTTCCAGAATTAATTTTTTGTTGAGGCTCTTGTGCTCTAACTGGATTTCTAGGATTAATGTTCCGTTTATGCTTTTGGCCCTAAACTTGATTTCCAGAATTAATTTTTTGTTAAGGATCTTGGGCTCTAACTGGATTTTCAGAATTTCTTTTTTTGTTAAGGATTTTGGGCTCTAACTCGATTTCTCGAATTAATTTATTAATTAGGCTCTTAGGCTCTAACTGGATTTCCAGAATTAATGTTTTGTTAAGGCTCTTAGGCTCAAACTAGATTTCCAGTATTAATTTTTTTTAAGGCTCTCAAGCTCTGACTGGATTTCCAGAATTTTGTTTGTGTTAAAGCTCTTGGGCTTTAACTGGATTTCCAGAATTAATGTTTTGTTAAGGCTCTTGGGTTCAAATTGGATTTCCAGTATTAACTTTTTGTTATGGCTATTGGGCTCTAACTAGATATGCAGAATTAATTTTTCTTAAGGATATTAGGCTCTAAATCGATTTCAAGAATTAATTTTTTCTAAAAATTCTTAGGCTATAACTGGATTTCCAGAATTATTGTTTTGTTAAGCCTCCTGGGCTCAAACTGGATTTCAAGAATTAATATTTTTTTAAGGCTTTTGGGCTCAAACTAGATTTTCAGAATTAATTTTTTGTTAAGGCTCTTGGGCTCTAACTGGATTTCCAGAGTAACTTTTTTTCTTAAGGATTTTGGGCTCTAACTCAATTTAATTAATTTATTTTAAGGCTCATAGGCTCTAACTGGATTTCCATAATTAATTTTTTATTAAGGCTATTGGGCTCTTACTGAATTTCTAGAATTAATGTTTCCTTAAGGCTCTTGGACTCCAACTGGATTTTCAGAATTAATTTTTTGTTAAGGCTCTCAAGCTCTAACTGGATTTCCAAATTTACTTTTTTTAAGGCTCTTGGGTTCCAACTGGATTTCCTGATTTAATGTTTTGTTAAGGCTCTTGGGCTCAAACTGGATTTCCGGAATTAATTTTTTGTTAAGTATATTGGTCCCTAACTGGATTTTCATAATTAAGTTTTTCTAAAGGATTTTGGGCTCTAAGTCGATTTCTAGAATTAATTTTTTGTAAAGGTTCTTAAGCAAAGAATTAATGTTTTGTTAAGGATCTTGGGTTGAAATTGGATTTCCAGAATTAATGTTTTATTAAGGCTTTTTGGCTCAAATTGGATTTCCAGAATTAATTCTTCTTTATGGCTCTTGGGCTCAAACTGGATTTTCAGAATTAATTTCTTTAAGGCTCTCAAGCTCTTATTGGATTTTCAGAATTACTTTTTTGTTAAGGCTCTCAGGCCCTAACTGAATTTCCATCATTAATGTTTTGTTAATGCTCTTGGGCTAAAACTAGTTTTCAGAATTAATTTTTTGTTAAGGCTCTCAAGCTCTATCTGGATTTACAGAATTAATTTTTTGTTAAAGCTCTTGGGCTTTAACTGGATTTCTAGAATTACTTTTTTTCTTATGGATTTTGGGCTTTAACTCAATTTCTAGAATTAATTTTTTGTTAAAGCTCATAGGCTCTAATTGTATTTCCATAATTAATTTTTTTATTAAGGCTTTTGGGCTCTATTTGAATTTCCAAAATTAATGTTTTCTTAAGGCTGCTGGACTCAAACTGGATTTCCAGAATTAATTTTTTGTTAAGGCTCATAACCTCAAACCGGATTTCCAAAATTACTTTTTTTTAGGCTCTTGGGCTGAAACTGGATTTCCAGAATTAATGTTTTGTTAACGCTTTTGGGCTCAAATTGGATTTTCAGAATTAATTCTTCTTTATGGCTCTTGGGCTCAAACTGGATTTTCAGAATTAATTTTTTTTAAGGCTCTCAAGCTATAACTGGATTTCCAGAATTACTTTTTTGTTAAGGCTCTTAGGCCCTAACTGGATTTCCATCATTAATGTTTTGTTAATGCTCTTGGGCTAAAACTAGTTTCCAGAATTAATTTTTTGTTAAGGCTCTCAAGCTCTATCTGGATTTACAGAATTAATTTTTTGTTAAAGCTCTTGGGCTCTAACTAGATTTCTAGAATTACTTTTTTTCTTATGGTTTTTGGGCTCTAACTCAATTTCTATAATTAATTTTTTGTTAAAGCTCGTAGGCTCTAACTGTATTTCCATAATTAATTTTTTGATTAAGGCTCTTGGGCTCTGTTTGAATTTCCAGAATTAATGTTTTCTTAAGGCTGTTGGACTCAAACTGGATTTCCAGAATTAATGTTTTCTTAAGGCTGTTGGACTCAAACTGAATTTCCATCATTAATGTTTTGTTAACCTCAAACAGGATTTCCAAAATTGCCTTTTTTACGGCTCTTGGACTGAAACTAGATTTCCAGAATTAATGTTTTGTTAAGGCTTTTGGGCTCAAATTGGATTTCCAGAATTAATTCTTCTTAGTCTTGGGTTCAAACTGGATTTTCAGAATTAATTTTTTTAGGCTCTCAAGCTCTAAATGGATTTCCATCATTAATGTTTTGTTATCCTTAAACAGGATTTCCAAAATTACTTTTTTAAGGCTCTTGGGCTGAAACTGGATCTCCAGAATTAATTTTTTGTTAAAGTTCATAGGCTATAACTGTATTTCCATAATTAATTTTTTTATTAAGGCTCTTGGGCTCTATTTGAATTTCAAGAATTAATGTTTTCTTAAGGCTGTTGGACTCAAATTGGATTTCCAGAATTAATTTTTTGTTAAGGCTCTTAACCTCAAACAGGATTTCCAAAATTCCTTTTTTTAAGGCTCTTGGGCTGAAACTGTATTTCTAGAATTAATGTTTTGTTAAGGCTCTTGGGCTCAAATTGGATTTCCAGAATTAATTCTTCTTTATGGCTCTTGGGCTCAAACTGGATTTTCAGAATTAATTTTTTTGTTAAAGCTCATAGGCTCTAACTGTATTTCCATAATTAATTTTTTATTAAGGCTCTTGGGCTCTATTTGAATTTCCAGAATTAATGTTTTCTTAAGGCTGTTGGACTCAAACTGGATTTCCAGAATTAATTTTTTGTTAAGGCTCTTAACCTCAAACAAGATTTCCAAAATTACTTTTTTATGGCTCTTGGGCTCCAACTGGATTTCCAGATTTAATGTTTTGTTAAGGCTCTTGGGCTCTAACTGGATTTCCAGAATTAAAGTTTTGTTAAGGCTTATGGGCTCAAACTGGATCTCCAGAATTAATTTTTATTAAGGCTTTTGGGCTCTAACTGGATTTCCAGAATTAATGTTTTGTTAAGTCTCTTAGGCTCAAACCGTATTTCAGAATTAATTTTTTTCTTAAGGTGCTTGGGCTCTAACTAGATTTCCAGAATTAATGTTTTGTTAAGGCTCTTGGGTTCAAACTGGATTTGCTGAATTAATAATTTTTTAAGGCTCTTAGTCTTTAGCTGGATTTCCAGAATTAATTTTTTGTTGAGACTCTTGTGCTCTAACTGGATTTCTAGGATTAATGTTCAGTTTATGCTTTTGGCCCTAAACTTGATTTCCAGAATTAATTTTTTGTTAAGGATCTTGGGCTCTAACTGGATTTCCAGAATTTCTTTTTTTGTTAAGGATTTTGGGATCTAACTCGATTTCTATAATTAATTTATTAATTAGGCTCTTAGGCTCTAACTGGATTTCTAGAATCAATTTTTTTTAAGGCTCTTAGGTTCTAACAGTATTTCCAGAACTAATGTTTTGTTAAGGCTCTTAGGCTCAAACTAGATTTCCAGTATTAATTTTTTTTAACGCTCTCAAGTCTGACTGGATTTCCAGAATTTTGTTTTTGTTAAAGCTCTTGGGCTTTAACTAGATTTCCATAATTAATGTTTTGTTAAGGCTTTTGGGTTCAAGTTGGATTTCCAGTTTTAATTTTTTGTTATGGCTATTGGGCTCTAACTGGATTTGCAGAATTAATTTTTCTTAAGGATATTAGGCTCTAAATCGATTTCAAGAATTAATTTTTTCTATAAGTTCTTAGGCTGTAACTGGATTTCCAGAATTATTGTTTTGTTAAGCCTCTTGGGCTCAAACTGGATTTCAAGAATTAATGTTTTTTTAAGGCTTTTGGGCTCAAATTAGATTTTCAGAATTAATTTTTTGTTAAGGCTCTTGGGCTCTAACTGGATTTCCAGAGTAACTTTTTTTCTTATGGATTTTGGGCTCTAACTCAATTGAATTAATTTTTTTGTTAAGGCTCATAGGCTGTAACTAGATTTTCATAATTAAATTTTTATTAAGGCTCTTGGGCTCTAACTGAATTTCCAGAATTAATGTTTTCCTAAGGCTCTTGTGTTAGGAATACGATTATTCAGTTAAAGACTCGGTCACCCCAAGTATTGCTAAGCATTACGTAGCTCGTAGAATTATCCTTGTTATAGTTAGTATGTAGTTTATTAGTAGTTAAATATGTAAATAGTATTCGTAGAGTGGGTCGGGTCTTTACCCTCTGTCAGCTCACTCTACAGCTCGTTTCATGGAGCACCAAGTAGTTGTAGTATATATACCCTCTCCCACCCAAGGGAGAGGGTTGGACCTTTCATTACACTAATCTAATATCTCTTGTTTCTCTCTCTAGAAAAGGCTCCCATCTCTTTTTCTATCTAACATCTCTCTTGAATCCCATATTCGATCCATAATCACAAGAACCATACATGTTAATAATTATGAGTAACCTACAATTGGTATCAAGAGCCATGGTTTCATCCTAGGGATTGGTTTGTGCTCGAATTTGGTGCTTGGTTTTGTGACTTTATTTGGTTCGAATGGTTCTTGGCTTGGTTTGATCTTTCTTGTGTTATTTGACATGTTAGTGATGTACTCTTATGATCATAGGTGTTAGTTGAACATTGTGTTTCAGTTGGCTATACCATATCTTTAATCTATTTGAAGTTTGGACTTGATTTTGGGCGTATTTCATAGTTGCGGTTAAGTCTACTGTTGCATTGCTTGTCTGCGTTTAGTTCCTGATCTCTGCGGTTAGTTTGCTGCGATTACTATTTTGGGAATACAAACAAATCGCAAGGAAAGTGACAGATTTGGAATTTTGTTTACTGCGATTAGCTCTTGCGGTTAAGTGGTCTGCGGTTAGTTCATTGTGGTTAGTATTCTACGGTTAAGTGGTCTGCGGTTAGTTCATTGTGGTTAGTTTTCTGCGGTTAAGTGGTCTGTGGTTAGCTCATTGTGGTCAGCTTTCTGCGATTAAGTGGTTTGCGGTTAGATCTTTGTGGTTATCTCTCCTGCGGTTAACTCCCTGCGGTTAGTTGCTCCCTGCGGTTAGTTACTCCCTGCGGTTAGTCACTTCCTGCGGTTATCTCACCTTGTGGTTAACTCACCTTGTGGTTACCTTACCTGCGGTTACCTTGCTGGATCCTGCGGTTAACTCTGTTTGACCATAGTTGACTTTTTACGTCGAAACTTCAAACGGTCATAACTTTTGAACCGTAACTCCGTTTTCAGCGAATTAGCTGTCAAAACGTCCAGAACAGGCTGAATATTGTGAGGTTTCACCACGAAGTCGTGAAACGAATTTTTCGAGGCCCAAATCACCTCCGGAGTGAAGTTATTGAGGTTTTAAGTTTTCAGACCAAAATTTTCACCGTAAAAACTTGCATCAACCGAACCAAGATCACTACTAAACAACATATAACCTTGTCAAAACAAACAATCACCACTCTTAACATACAATCACTGATATGGAATCTTCGTGCTCGAATTCTAATGATAATGTGCTTCATCAGCCAATTAAATTGCCCGATAATGCAAAGAATAGTCGCATTGAATGTTTTCGATCTCTCCATTCACATCTCAAGGTTCTCTTTGCAAAACCTGGATACTTGGGAGGTTTCAATCGTGCATTCGCAACACTCTTTGGTCAAAATGTTGAGACTTTCACAGTCAAAATGACTCTACACTTAGATCAACTTCAACAACAACTTGAAAAGGGTGAATTTTCTGAAGATAGATCTATGGCTGCATTCTGTGTGATCAACAACCAACTCCAAGCGTTCATTGATTCACGATTCACTGAGGAGTATGATCATGAGAGTCAAATGACGAAAAAGAGCTTTGCCACTCATACGGGAATTGAAGTTGACGTGTTCAGAGTCACACTACTCCAACTCATGGGTAATGTGAAAGAGTACATTATGGAAAGAGCAAAGCACGAGCACAAGTATGAAGACAAAGTGATGGCATGTCGGGGGCAACCATGTGATGGTAGTGTGGATTCGGGCAAAGCATCAAATGCTGGGTCAGTTATCATCGAAGGCAGAGGATCAGAGACTGAAAAGCTTGACACAACGAACAGTTCAATGACTCTTACACGTGATGTGGATGCAGATATTAGACCGGTAAAAGAACATGTGTCATGTGCTAAGGTACTCGAACTGTGTAACATTGTTGATGAACAAAAGATTCCTAACAAAGTACAACCGACAAACAATGTCGATTCAGATGTCGTTGACATGGGAAATAGCAATGTTGACCCATGTGAACAACATATGAAACACAATGAAGTGTCTGTTGTACAATGTAGTGCATCTTCTGTTTCAAAAGATGATTGTGTCGTGCATGAGTACACTGCCTATAACCCTGATGACTCCTTGACCACTAGATTTAATATCCTTAAGGATCAAGTGGCTATGTACGAACAACGTGCTAGATTTGAACTCACTGGACGTGAGCAGAACATGGAATGGCAAATGCGTGCATATATATCTGAAAATAATCTTAAGCGAGAAACATTGAAAAAGGAGTTACAATCTTTGCAAAAACAATTGGATCAAACTGTTAAACAAAAACAAGAGATTCAAAAAGGTTTAAACACACTCAAACATGATTTCAAAGAGAAGGAAACAAAACTCCTAAATGATTTCTCTAGTCTTAAAATGCTGAAAAACAAACTTGAGGATAAGTTATACACGCAAGGCCAAACCATTCAAACTGCTCAAATGATGCATAAACATAGGAAGTTGAGTGATGATCATAGTGAGAAGGATTCTACTAAGCCAAAAACCAATTTCCTTAGAAGCGGTATAGGTGCACAACCGGCATTATATGATGCAAACATTATGCTTGAGCCTAATCATGCCCCTCCTGATGCTACATCTGATGATGAGGGCAATGAGATAGAAGATAGAACCAGAGAAAAACTAGCTGAGAAATTAAAGGATCCCCTGTGCATAGCTAATAAAATCTTGTACAATTATGATTAATCTGAAGATAATCAATTAGCTGTCTTTGTCCCACAAAAGAAATTTACTCCAGAGCAAGTCTTCTGGAACATAGACATAGAAAAAATGAAAGCTGAAAGAATTGTGGGTAACACACGCACTATCTTTAGGATTGCTCACCCAACGACTTATCCCCTGAATACACCCAGGCACCTTGTACCATTTACTCTCCCCACGCAAAATAATACACTAATTGCCTTATATGTCCTTGGTCAATTATTCGTTGATTTTGATAAAACATGTAAAAAGAGAATAACACCAACGGGTATTACTGAAGGGGAAAGAGGTTTTGAGCAAACAAAACAATGTTACCTAACTGAAGTCATGCCATTTTTCAAACTTCTCAAAGAACATTTTGAGGAGCTTAAAAATACCATTAATGATGATGTGACTCAAATGAAAAAGGTTTTTAATGATGTGGAAAATGAGGGTAAACAATTGGCAATTGATCTTAAATGCAGTGAAGTTGCGAGGAAAAATATTCTCATCATGAATGAGAATTTGATTACTAAATGTGTTGCTCAGGATGTATTTTATACTGCTACTGATTCTACGTTATCTGCCTGCCAATTTCATGAGATGTCTATTGCATTGACCGCTCTCCAGAATCGTGTTGTTGAGCTTGAGGGGGAGAATTTAAAATTGCGTGAGAAAATTCAAAACGATGACCATGATAACATGGTCAGACATTTGTCAAAACTAGAGGTTGATAATCTTAATTTGCAATTAAAGTATCAACATTTAGAAGAAAGTACTAAAATCTCAAATGCCAAGACATCTTCGGATGCTCCTGAATTTGATGCATATTTTGAATTAGCCAAACGTGATGAAAAGATTCAAGCTCACACTAACACGATTCGGAACCTGAAGGTCCAAATTGCCCAATTGAAGTTAAACAAGTGTGATGTGATTGGCACCCAAAAACCACAGTCTATAGATTCTCAGAATTTTCAAATTCAAGATACCATCATTAAATTGCAACATGAAAATGATTGGTTTCGTGCTGAAAATTCAAAAGTCAAACAACATTACAAAGAGTTATACGATTCAATTAAGATCACACGTGATATAAACAATGAAAAGATAACTTATTTGCTTAAAGAGATTGAGAATCTAAAGACTCTGGCAAAAGGGAAAATGCCAATCATCAATTGTGATAATATTGTTCAAAAGGTTTCTGCTTGTAAGAAGTATGCTTGTGATGCTGTGTATATTCCTCTTCCCCTTAGGAATAATAAGTTGGTTCATAGTGACTATCTTAAACATCTTAAGGAGTGCCTTGATTTGGTTCGTGAAACCATTGAAGAGGATAGGATAGCAAAACCACTTGATGATGCTATTGTAGGTGCCTGCTTTCTCACTAATAGATCTCAGGAACTCTTAGAATATGCTATTGGTACATGTCCTACTATTGATAGCAAGCGAGATAGGTCTACTGCATCATCATCTATGACTAAGAACAAGCATGTTACCTTTGAGGTACCCTTGGAAACTTCAGATCCCAACACATCAAAACATGTTCAGCAACCGGAAGTGAATAAGACTAAAATTCCTATTAGTCCGTCTACAGGAGTAAATAGTAACACTAAAGCTAGAGAGTCTAAACCAAAGAGAAATAGAAGGAATTATAGGACTTCACCTGCTAAAAGTGTTCCTAAAAAGAAAGTAGACGACCACATGAGGAACATTAAGTCCAACTTGAGCAAAATGAGTCATAATTCAAAACCTAATTCACGTTGCAAAACATGTAATGAATGCATAATTTTGAGTAATCATGATAAATGTGTTGAGAAATTTCTGAAGTCGTTTAACAAAACCCCAGTTAAGAAAGTTTGGAGAGCTAAACAAAGTAAGCAAATTTGGAGAGCAACAGGTAAACTGTTTGCCAATGTTGGTTATCAATGGAAGCCCACTGGAAGGAAATTCACTTTAGGAGAACAGTACCCTTTAACTAGGATAACTAATTCTAAAGTAGTGCCTATTAAGGAATGGAAGCCAACTGGTAGAACCTTCCCTTTGGAGACCCAATGTTCTTTAACTAGGCCCATTGCATTTACTAGTAAAATTTCCACCATTGAAACGAATGCACCTAAGGTTTCAGTGGCTCCAAAACTTGTTTGCACTAACCAATTGGAACCCAACTCAAATTGGGGATCCGACACTCCAAATTTTCTGCTCTCGTCTGTTTCCAAATGCAGGTCGTACTTTTCGTCCTTTGATATTTGGACTCAGGCTGCTCTAAACATATGATTGGGGATCGCTCGGGGCTCGAGAATCTCGTGAATAAGTTTATCAGGACTGCTAGATTTGGGAACTATCATTTTGGGGTAATTATGTGTTATGAAGATTATGTTTCTCGTGACAGCTAATTTCCTAGGTATACTACGTGGAAGGACTTGAATATAATTTGTTCTCTGTTGGTCAATATCTTGATTCCGATCTTGAAGATTGCCTTCAGAAATTACACATGCGTCATCAGAGAATTGGATGGTGCTGATCTTCTTAAAGGTTTTCATGGCGCCAATTTATACACCATCTCTATTGAAGTCATGATGCGGTCCTCTTCTATTTGCTTGTTGACTAATGCCTCAATGAACAAAACATGGCTATGGCACTGATGTTTAAGTCATTTGAACTTTGGTACCATCGATGCTCTTGCTTGCAGGAATTTGGTGCGAGGTCTACCCTGATTTATGTTCGATAAATATCATCTTTGATCGGCTGGTCAACTGAGCAAAAGCACGAAGCATACACACAAACCCAAAACTGTCAATACCATCATGGAAGTTCTTCACACCCTTTACATGGATCTATGCGGACCAATGAAAATGCAAAGTATAAATGGGAAAAAGTATGTTCTTGTAATAGACATTGACTATTCTCATTTTACATGGGTGAAGTTTTTGAGAACCAAGGATGTGACTCCAGAGGTTATCATCAAATTCATTAAACAGCTGCAAGTAAGGGATACCGAATCTCAGTTTACATGGATTCTTCGTTGGTTATGCTCCAGATTGTAAGGGATACCGAATCTACAACAAACAAACCCGATAAAACTTGGAAACCATTCACGTCACATTCGTTGAGCTGACTGAGCAAATGGCTCCTGTACACATCAGTGCAGGACCCGCGTCTAAACTTTTGTCTCCTGAACCATTCAGTTCAGGTCTTGTACAGAATCCCACTCCTGCATGTACCCTATGTACCACCTACAAGTGAGCATTTGAAGATATAGTTTGACCAAACGTTTGATGAATACTTCGAGACACCTACTGATGATTCACTTACACCACCAGCTGCAGCTGCTCCAGTTCTGTACAACTCAAATGGTCCATCAGTGTCTCTTTGAATTGATCAAGATGCTCAATCTGCAAGTTACTCACCATCATCATCAAACCTTCAATCTCCTTCGGTTCATCAAGGCACTGCAGTCGACAATTCTTTTGAAGTGAATTCATTAGCTCCTCTTGAAGATGCTTCGTACTAAAACCTGTTTGCTCATGAATCTTTTTCTGAGACATCCTCTTCAGGGAATACAAACACGGCTTCTTCATGTTCCTACCTACATCCACATGAACATCTCAGAAAATGAATATAGGATCATCCGATTGACAACATTATTGGATATCCTTCTCAAACGGTGTTCACACTAAGGAAACTTACCACCCATGCCTTGTGGTGCTGTTATAGTTCCATACTATCCAAATTCGAACCCAAAGATTTCAAGACTGCTATCTCTAAAGACTGTTGGGTTAATGCGATGCAAGATGAAGCTCGCACTTTCGATCGACTTGAAATATGGGAATTGGTACTACCTCCAGACTGTGCAATGATTATAGCTCTAAGTGGATCTTCAAAGAGAAACTTGATGAGCATTATGTCGTTCTGAGAACAAGGCAAGGCTTGCTGCTAAGGGATATCGTCTACAGGAAGGCATTAATTTAGAGGAATCTTTCGCTCTGGTTGTTCGTATTGTAGCTATCTGAATATCTCTCGCCAATGCTGCAAGTCAGAACATGACGGTCTATCAAATGGATATGAAATTTGCATTTCTAAATGGCGAGCTGAATAAAGTTCTTTATTTCAGTCAACCGAAAAGATTTGTATATTTTGATCGTCCTAACCATGTCTATCGTCTGAAAAGGGCTCTCTTTGGCCTAAAACAGACGCCTAGGGCATGGTTTGATACACTGTCAAAGTTTCTCCTAAGGTATGGTAAAATAAGATGAGAATGGGGTAGTGGAACTTTACTTCGTGAGGACAGAATTTCGGCTGGCAGATTTCTTCACTAAGGCTCTCTCAAGAGAACGATTTCAACTTATTCTCCAGCGCTTTGGAATGAAGAGTCCTTCGCCAATATCTCTCAAACGTCTTCAGGAAGAAAATGAGGAGAAATGGTTTTGCTTCACATATCCTTGTATATATCTTATACCATTAAGAAAATAGAAAAATATAAAACCTATAAAACCCATAAAAATCAGAAAAATCATAAAAATCCAAAAATATTCTTCTCTCGACATGTCTCTTGTGTAATCAATATTATGTACGTCTCTAGAAATGTCATTCAATAATGACACGGAAACATACATATGCTTGAGCAAGAGTTTTTCGGTTTCAAATAAAGTTTTTTTTCTAAAACATGTCGTTTCTCTAAATATTCTTCAAAAAAATGGCTTGCAGTCATTTCAGGCTGTAACCCGGACTTCAAAACTTTGGTTTGCTATTACTTCAGATAGCAACCCGTTTTTCAAAATGGGAAAACACGTCGCCAAAAAGACGGTTGTTCCTTTTACCGGGTGAAGTTCACCTGGGCATGGATTACTTTATAACCATGTTTCCTCGATCTAATGTACGTTTCAGTGCATTATTTCTTGATTAAGAAGAGAAGTCTTCTTTTTATCAAAATAAATAATTTTCTTCTATGATTCTTTGGAAAATTATTTGCGTAATGCATGGTGGTAACACGTTGTTTGTAAATCAATCAGTCTTAGATACTTCATAAAATTTGTCACTCAATTAATGACAATGGGTCATCAATTGAGGGGGAGAGTGATTTCCAATTTTATATCATCATCTTGGTTGTCTCATAATTGTTAGAAAAGGTTTTGTTGTTAATGGGGTATTAGTTGAAGAGGAACTTACTAAGCTTTATCTTAAATTTGTCTCACGTTGGTTTCCTCGCTTAATCCCATAAATACGTTAAAATCTATAATCTTAATGATGTTAGAAAACCATTGTGTTTGATGCTCTTGTTCTCTCCTCTGGCATTCGTATAATCTGATTGATTGTGTTTCATTTGCTGTTTGCTGATAATTGTTTGATTGTTGTTGATTATGTGTTCGTGTTCTCAGGATTTGCTTAGGTATGTAGTTACAGGGTTAGAATCTTATTCCTAAGCTCCTGATTTGAATGTTGGAAATATGTGTGAATTACCATGTTAGTGATTGTTGTTTATGTTTGATAGAAACTTGCAATGAATGTTCATGATTGCTAGTTTCTCTTCATGCTAGATAGCATTTTGATTAGTTGCTTGAATGTTCTTTGATCATGATATGAATATGGTATTATGAGTAGGCTAGCTGCTACGTGGTAGCAATTAATTAAGAGTGAATCTGCATGTATGCATATCTTTGTTGATACTCTTATGCAGATTCCATGGCTGATGTGAATGTGCCTGCTCCTGCTCTAACCATTTGATCAAATGTTCAAACTTCATTGACTGGCTTTGATTTCACCACAACAACAACATCGGTAGCAACAACGACAACAACTCTTTCACCACCACCACCAGTTATCTTGTGCGTCATAAGTAGTGTGGTATCAAATGTTATGTGTCAGTACATGATTTTTTATTTCATGAGTTTCTCGTTAAACTTTAAATCATTCATAAACTCATCATAACTGACACTAACATTCTCCCTCATTGATTGAGGGGGAGTAATGAATTGTCTCAATATCATAATATCTTTAATCAGACCACATCTTGCTCCCAAACTTTTAAACTTATTTAAATCACTTAGGATCACAAATCTCAAATGGTTTGAAATTTTTGATCGGGGGAGAAAATGTGATTTAAATATGAAATCTGATATAAAATGTGATTGTTTTGGACTTAAACAAACGCTCCCCTATATGTGCTAAACTCTCTCGTATATCAATGCACACATTGAGGGGGAGCAAAATGGTTTGTGTAAAAGGATCCTTGCATCTCATATGAGTGCATCTCAGTCTTGACTCATGAATTGACGAAACACAACCGTCATCAATCGAAAGGACTAGTCCTGGCCGGGTAATAACTTCAAGATGGGTTAACCAGTGATGTAAGCGTGTCTCGAAGAGGACTTGTCTGAGTAGAGTGTACCGTTTCGAGAAACCTTTGTGGACTTGACCAGGCCGGGTAATAATTTCAAGCTAGTCTAACTAGTGATGTAAGCGTGTCTCGAATGCCTGTTCATGTTTACTAAAGGTGGATCAATTCTAAAGTGCAACTCTTCCCGACATGTGCAAATTCATCATCAAAACATCGGTGCACATGTTAAGGGGGAGCATTTTGTAGAATACTAACTATGTTGGAAACATGATTAAGTGGTAATATGAGTGGCGTAGAAATGAGAGGGAGGGAAGAAAAAGAGAAGGAGAGGAACCTTGAAAGAAAAAGAGAAAATATTAGATTGAAAAGAAATGAAGGTCTAACCCTCTCCACATGTGGAGAGGGGTATTTATAGTTACAATATTACGCCCACTCCCGGGCTGTGGATCAGGCATACAGTGGGTAAAGACCCGTTCCTTCTTCCACGGTGTTACTTAATCTAATACTAATTAACTAATAAACAAACTAACTACGAGCTAACTTAATGCTATTACAATCATTAGGTGACCGAGACTTTTATAGGAATATTTGTATTCCTAACAATCTCCCCCTAAGCGAGGTCACCTTTGAAATTAAGATCTTTGGTCTTTGTAGCTCGTAGGATCTGATTCTTCTCTTTTCAGCACACTTCGTACTTCAAGCAAGCGAACTTGTGATTAGAGTTCCTTTGTGATGTGTGATCTTTGAGCTTCTTTGAGATCATCAGCCAAAGTAAATCTCCAAGCTCATCCATTGCAGTATCGCCTTCATGTGATGTAGTGACTTAGGACCATCATGCTCACACTCTTCTGTATCTGGAGATGTTGCATTGGAGTTATGGATCAGGAGACTTTTTCATCAGAGTTGAGGAAGCGTTGTTGGTAGTCTCTCAACATTTGTTGTAGCAAGTCTCTCATCTTCATTGATAGTGTGGAGGATGTGTGAGCATGAGGTATGGATTGACCCGATTCAGCTGGAAACTAGAGACATCAACGCCATCTTTATATGTGTCCCTGAAATAAAACAGTTAGCAATAAAGATTGAGAACGAATATGGCTTTGTCATTCGTTCTGCGAGGACAGACTACCCTCCGGTTTTGTGAAAACCGACCTGTGATCAGGTAGAGTCTCTTTTAAAGAAGACTCTCCTTGACAGGAATTTCCAGCTTGTAGTAAAGAATTTTCCAAAGAATCCACTTTGGAATCTTCATACTAAGCATGTTCTCATACCGGAACGTCTCAAAGCAGACAGCACGATAGAGTGAATCGGTGAATTGATATTCACGGATTGATGAGAAATTGATTTATAGAAATCACTCGCGTGTCCTATGATAAACATTTTTGAGACACGACGAGAGTTTTATACTTTGAATCACATTTCCATCAAAAATACTTTTGTTTGAAAGATATTACACAATCAATGTGCTGGAAAAGTTAGTTTGTGAGCACATTGAAAGGTTTTACCAAAAGTATCCGTCAATCCATATCCTGGAACAAGTTTGATTCAAATTTGAATCGCACCATCGTTGCTTTCCAATTGTCACTTGATCATTGATCCAACATGGATCTCACATGTCACCTACCAAGAGCTTGAGTGATGTTCGCTCTAGAAGGATTTCCATCTTCATCGTGAATATTTTCATATCACTCGGATGTTCTGGCAATACCACAAGGATAATGCGTAGGACTCTAAATATTTTATCTTATTTTCCACATTGTGTGAAACAATAAGCATATTTGGAATGTGTCCTATCGAGATTTATGGATGATCTCTTGGCTCTAGACTCAATAGTGCATTTTGATCCGCTCCTGGAGACTGGGGAGGCGTCTCCTGTTTTAGGTATCAACATAGCTCGCAATGAGCGGTCGATACATTGCACAGGGTTCCCCGTGAGATTGAAACAAGCTCTTTTAAGAGAACTTGAGTGGTTGGGAAGTTTAGTGCAGTGCGTCACTGGGTCCATGACGTCTTGTCTTCAATACCGGTGTTACCTTAGTAACCGTCAGTAGATTATGAATTGAACCCGGTTTCTACCCTAAGGTTGAATATATGGAGGGCTATTTCTTTTCACCCTTTCTCATTTCATTTCTTTTTCATTCTTCAACCCCTTCAGTGCTTACCGAGACTTCATCACTAGAACCTTGTTGGGTTTGTTCCAGTCCTAACTCTATCTCAGTCCGCACTCTTCCCTTTCTCACTTTACTCCTTTTTTTTTTCAATCATTCCTAAGGACTTCTAATCTATCTAGAGGATTGTCCCTGGGAAGATCCTTCCGGTTCTGGTGGATCATGGGAATTCATACCTAACCTTAACCAACCTTATAACTCCATGCATAAAGATAAATGGTCGGTCATTGGTATAACTTCCACAAACGCCTTTTGCTCCCCCTCAATATGTGCATCGATATTCGAAAGTGTTTAGCACATATGTGGGAGCCTTTTATGAGTCTTAAAGATCACATTTGATTATCAGATTTCATATTTAAATCACATTCTCTCCCCCGATCAAAAATTTCAAATCTTTCGAGATTTTTGATCTCAATTGATTTAAATAAGTTAGAAAATGTTTGGGAGAGAAATGCGGTTAATTTTTTTAATATTGTCTGATAAACGGAACTTTTTCTTGCTCCCCCTCAATATGTGAGGGAGGTTGTTATGTGTCAGATTTAAAGAGTTTGTAAAAGATTCGAAGTTTTAGTGAAAACTCTTTGAAATTTTACTCGTTCTGACACATAACACATCACAAATCATTTTGTTGCAAGGTTTTATGTACGAAGTGTGGGGAGTTTTGATGATACATAAAATTTTGAGGAATCACTCTCCCCTCAATCAATGACGGATGTTAAAGCATAAATATTTTCATAAATTATTAACGTCATTGATTGAGTGAAAATTTTATCAAACTTTGAGTTCAAATTGATTTTCAATCAAAATCTCATGGTACAACCAAGTTTTGCACAAATACTTCCCGGAAAAATCATAGAAGGGAAAGTATTTGGCGATAAAAAGAAGACTTCTCTTCTTTATCAAGAAATAATGCACTGAAACGTACATTTGATCGAGGGTGCATGAATATAAAGTAATTCACGCTCGGATGAACGGCACCCTTTGTTAGGAACAACCGTCTTTTTGGCGACGTGTTTTCCTTAATTTTGAAAACCGGGTTGCTATCTGAAGTAATAGCAAACCATATTTTAAGAATGTTTTGAGATGCGACATGTTTTTGAAAAGAACTTTATTTGAAACCGAAAAACTCTTGCTCAAGCATATGTATGATTCCGTGTCATTATTGAATGACATTTCTAGAAACGTACATAATATCGATTATACAAGAGACATGTCGAGAGAAGAATATTTTTGAGTTTTTGTGATTTTTCAGATTTTCATGTTTTTTTTTTTTTTTTTTTTTTTTTTTTTTTATGTTTCTATTTTCTTTTTGATTTGATACTATACAAGGATATGTGAAGCAACCCCTTTACTCCTCTTGATCTTCCTGAAGACATCTGAGATCCTCAGGTGTGAGACTCTTCATACCAAGGCGTGGGAGGATGAAGTGAAACCGTTCCCTAGAAAGTGCTTTGGTGAAGATATCGGCTAGTTGGAACTCAGTCCTCACAAAGTAAAGTTCCACAATTCCTTTCTCAACTTGCTCCCTGATGAAGTGATGTCGAATGTCAATGTGTTTAGTTCTTGAATGCTGGACATTGTTGCAGCAGAGTGCAATTGCACTTTTGTTGTCACAGTACATAGGAATCTTATTGCAGATGAAGCCATAGTTAGAAAGTTGAGAACACATCCAGAGGATCTGAGCACAGCATGATGACATAGCAATGTATTCAGCTTCAGTTGAGGAGATAGATGTACTCATTTGTTTCTTTGAAGACCAACTGACTAGCTTATTTCCTAAAAACTGTGCACCCCCAGATGTACTGCGACGAGTGTCTTGACATCCAGCATGATCAGCATCCGAATATGCTGTGAGAGCCATATAAGTTTCTTTAGGGTACCAAAGGCCCAAGTGGATTGTTCCATTAAGGTATCGAAAGACTCTCTTGACAGCTTCCAAATGTTTCTTGGTGGGTTTGGATTGATACCGGGCACAAATGCAAACTGCAAATAGAAGGTCGGGTCTGCTTGCAGTAAGGTACATTAAAGAGCCAATCATGCTTCGATACATGGTTTGGTCGACCGGAATTCCCACATCATCTTCGTCAAGCTTTGATCGTTCAATCATAGGAGTATCAACTGAATCACTGGAGTCGAATCCAAATTTCTTCAAAATTTCATTGGCGTATTTGGATTGATTGATGAATATGCCATTGGGGTTTTAAGAAATTTGCAGTCCTAGAAAGAATGACATTTGACCCATCATAGACATTTGGAATTCGGAGCTCATCTCTTGAGAGAAACGATCACATTCTGAGGGATTAGATGAGGCAAAGATGATGTCATCGACATAGATTTGTACATGTAGGAGGTTTTTGCCTGTTTTTCTGGTAAAGAGAGTAGGATCAACAACGCCTTTGGAGAATTTGTTGGCCAGAATAAATTTAGACAAGGTGTCGTACCACGCCCTGGGTGCTTGTTTAAGCCCATATAGAGCCTTCTTTAATCGGTACACGTGATTAGGGCGTTCTGGATCCACAAAACCTTCGGGTTGAGATACGTACACCACCTCTTTCAGATCCCCATTTAAGAATGCGGTCTTGACATCCATTTGATAAACCACCATGTTTTGACTTGCAGCAGTAGCGAGAAAGATCCTTATGGCTTCTATTCTAGCAACTGGGGCGAAGGATTCTTCAAAGTCAATACCTTCTTCTTGTCGATATCCTTTTGCCACAAGCCTAGCTTTGTTTTTCAAAACATCTCCATGCTCATCAAGTTTAACCTTGAATATCCATTTGAGAGCAATGATCATAGCACACTCGGGAGGTGATACTAGTTCCCAGACATCCAGTCGGTCAAATTCATGAATTTCGTCCACCATTGCAGTGAACCATGAGTGTTTAGACATTGCATCCTTGACGCTTTTTGGTTCAGCTTTAGAAAGAACAGAATTAAAGAAGCACCACAATGCGTCGGTTGCAAGTTGCTTGCGGGTTGATACTGGACGTGAAGGGTTCCCAATAATGTTGTCAATAGGATGATCATTGGTCCATTTTCGGAGGTATTCATGGGGTTGAGAATGTGGAACTGAGGTAGCCGTATTAGATTCGTCAGAGGATGTTACATCATTTGATAGTTCAGGGGCAAAGATGTTAACAAATGGCTCATTATCAGGTGGAGCAAAAGGATTAACTTCAGATGTATTATCTACATTTGCCGCTCTATGTGGAAGTGAAGGTTGGACATTAGTCATGCTAACCGATTGACTGATGGCGGGAGCTTCAGAATCCCATGACAATGAAGTGGATGGACCGTTATTGTCATCTTGATCATTCACCACCCCATCTGGTGGTTGAACCATTGCAGCTTCAGGAGCATTCATCTGTTGAGGTTCAAAGTATTCATCAAACATTGGGTCAAACAGTTTCTTCCAATCTTCACTTGTAGGAGGTACAAAAGGAGCAGCAGGGATGGGATTCTGTACAAGCCTGGAACTAATTGGTCCAGGGGACAAAAGGTTAGGTACGGGTCCAGAACTTGATTGTCCAGGAACCGGTTGCTCAGTCAGCTCATCAAAAGTAACGTGGATTGTTTCCATTATATCTCTGGTACGTTTGTTGTAGATTCGGTACCCTTTTCGCTCTGGAGCATAGCCAACGAAGAAACCAATGTCGGCCTTGGCCTTGAGTTTCCCAAGGTCTTCACTGTCATTAGTTGGATAGCAAAGTGCACCAAAAACTCGAAGAAACGAAAGATCGGGTTTTCTGCCATGAACCAGTTCATAGGGAGTCTTGCAGTGGAGAGGATGTATCAAGGATCGGTTCTGTGTGTAACATGCAGTGGCAATTGCCTCAGCCCAAAGAAATAGAGGAGCTTTGGAGAAGATGAGCATGGTCCTAGCAGCTTCAACTAAGGTGCGATTGCGTCTTTCAACAACTCCATTTTGTTGAGGAGTTCGTGGAATGCTCTTTTGATGACTAATCCCGACACCTTCATAAAACAGAGTAAGTTGTCTGTTCACAAATTCTGTCCCATTATCAATACGAATGACTCTAACTGTTTTGTT
Source organism: Artemisia argyi (assembly GCA_030686995.1). Taxonomy (NCBI): domain Eukaryota; kingdom Viridiplantae; phylum Streptophyta; class Magnoliopsida; order Asterales; family Asteraceae; genus Artemisia; species Artemisia argyi. The sequence goes on along the minus strand of CM060697.1, from coordinate 157,266,317 downwards.
GAGGCAGACTTGCAACATCTTGATGAGCTTGATGATGGTTTCTGGAGTTTCATCTTTAGATCGTAGAAATTTCACCCATGTGAATCGAGAGTAGTCATCAACAATCACCAGCACATATTTCTTTCCATTGATACTTTGAATCCTCATTGGTCCACAAAGATCCATATGAAGAGTATGAAGAACTTCCATGATTGAATTGACAGTTTTGGGTTTATGGGTATGTTTTTTGCTCTTGCCCATTTGACAGGCGGAACACAGATGGTCCTTTTCATACTTAAGTCTGGGCAAGCCTCGAACAAGATCCTTACGTGTAAGTTCATTGATGGTACCGAAGTTCAAATGGTTTAAACGACGATCCCACAACCATGACTTGTTCTTGGATGCTTTAGAGAGCAGACAAATTGGAGAGGACCGTAGCATATCTTCGATGGAGATGGTGTAAAGATTAGTGCCCCGACTCCCCTTGAGAAGATCAACACCATCTAATTCTCTAACAAAACAGGTGTGCTTTCTGAAGGCGACTTCAAGATCTGAGTCACAGAATTGACCAACAGAAAATAGATTGTGCCCAAGTCCTTCCACGTAGTAGACTCTGGATATAACACTGTCTCCAAAGACATAATCACCATAACCCATTATAGAACCAAAATGGTCATTCCCAAACCTAACCGTACCAATAAACTTTTCTACGAAATTCTTGAGCCTTGAGCGATCACCAGTCATATGTTTTGAGCAGCCTGAGTCCAAATACCAAAGGACGATTTGTACAACCTGCATTTGAAATCAGACAATCGTGGATAACTGAAAAAGCTGGAGCCCCACACACAATTGGGGTCCGTTTGGTTAGAACACACAAATATTGGATTATCATAAGTAACAGGTATCTCACTGGAGTGTTCACATTTTGATGCACTAGACCTAGGAGTGGTATTTATTGCTTCTATTGGAAATAGTCTACCAGTAGGTCTCCACTTCCTAATAGGCATGACTCTAGAGTTAGTAATCCTAGTCACTGAGCACTTTTCCCTCAGAGTGAGTTTCCTTCCAGTAGGTCTCCATTGATAACCGACATTAGTGAAAACTTTTCCTGTTTTGTTCCATACTTGTTTTGCCCGTTTAATACGAGAAACATTCATAACTGGTGATTGCATAGTGGGTTTAAGAAAGGGCACAGCACATGCATCATGATTACCATAAAATAAGCATTTGTTACACGTCTTACAAATAGCATCAGAATTCGAATTAATTACATCGTTTTTCACACAAATGTCTGAATCAACACGATTCCTTTCACTAAGCAACACTTTATTGTTCCTAGATGATTCTTCTACTTCCTTCATAAGTGAGCTCTTAGCCGGCAAAGTCCTATCATTCTTTGTATTGCATTTAGGCTGTGACTTGCTAGCATTAGATACACCTTTTACTCCTGTAGAAGCAATGATGGGAACATTAGTTTGATTAGTTGCTACTTGTTTACTGGTGATCAAGATGGGGGATTGTGTCATGGTTTGGGGAAAGTCAACTGTGACATGCTTGTTGCCACTGAGAGGGTGCAATGCAGTTGTCCTATCTGACTTGGTATCATTCTTGGGGCATGATCCTATGGCATATTCTAATAATTCTTGGGCCCTATTAGTGAGGAAGCACGCACCAATAATAACATCATCAAGTGGTTTAGAGATCCTCTTATCTTCAACGGTTTCTCTAAGTATGGCCAGACAATCCTTAAGATTTCTAAGATAGTTATTATGAACTAACTTATTGTTCCTAAGGGGAAGAGAAACATTCACAGCATCGCACTCATATTTATTACAAACATGTACATTGGAAATTGCATGATCACATGAAGCAACGGGCATTTTACCCTTCACCATGGTCTTTAGATTCTCAATTTCATTTAACAAAGAGGTGACTTTCTCATTGTTTTGGTCACGTGTTGTTTTGATAGACTCAAACAATTCTTTATAGCGTTGTTTAGCGTTGAACATTTCAGCACGAAGCCACTCATTTTCATGTTGTAACTCATTGATAGTGTCCTGTTTTTGAAAATTTTGAGAATCCATAGACTTCTGGTAATTGGTATTGGTCACATCGCTTCTGTTCGATTTTAATTGTGCAATTTGGACCTTCAACTTCCAAATCGTGTTTGAGTGAGCTTGAATTACTTCATCCTTTTTGGCTAATTCAAAACATGTATCAAATTCAGGAACATCCGAAGATATCTTGGCATTTGATATTTTTATACTTTCTTCTAGATGTTGATATTTTAATTGTAGGTTCAGATTATCAACTTCTAGTTTTGAGAAATTCCTGACCATGTTATCATGATCATCGTTTTGAATTTTTTCAGTAAGTTTGTAATTCTCCCCCTCAAGCTCAATCACACGATTTTGGAAGACATTCAAAGTAACTAACATTTCATGAAATTGTCGAGCAGATAGTGCAGAGTCGGTAACAGTATAAAACACATCTTTAGCAATGCAGTTAGCAATCAAGTTTTCATTCATGATGAGAATGTTTTTTCTGTCAATTTCACTGTGTTTGAGATCAATAGCAAGTTGGTTACCCTCACCTTCCACTTCATCAAAAACTTTTTTCATTTGAGTCACATCATCATTAATGGTGTTTTTAAGTCCCCCAAAATGTTCTTTTAGAAGTTTAAAGAATGGCATAACTTCAGTTAAGTAACACTGTTTTGTTTGTTCAAAACCCCTTTCCCCTTCTGTAATCCCTGTAGGCGTAATTCTTATTTTACAGGTTTTCTCAAAATCATTGAACAATTGACCTAGCACATACAGCCCAATTAGAGTATTGCATTGTGTGGGAAGAGTGAAAGGTACAAGGTGCCTAGGTGTGTTCAGGGGATAGGCAGTTGGGTGAGCAATTCTAAACATAGTGCGTGTGTTACCTACAACTTTTTCAGCTTGCATTCTCTCAATGTCAATATTCCAAAACACTTTTTCAGGAAAAATTCTCTTATGAGGAACAAATATTGCAGTATGATTGTCATTTGCATAATCATAGTGAAACACGAGGTTATTAGCAATGCATTTAGGATCCTTCAAACGTTCAGCAAGTTTTGCCCTAGTTCTATCCTCTGCCTCATTGATGTGGTCATAGGATCGTGTATCAGGAGGGGCATGGTTAGGTTCAAGCATAGTTTTTGCATCATATAATGCAGGTTGTGCACCTAGACCTATTCTAAGGAATCTTGCTTTGGGTTTGGAGGAATCATGTTCGCTAAATTCATCTCTTAACTTCCTGTGGCTTTCTATCATTTGAGCAGATTGAATGGTTTGGCCCTGTGTGTACAACTTATCTTCCAATTTATTTTTCAACGTTTTTAATTTTGAGAAGTCATTTAGAAGTTTAGTTTCTTTTTCTTTGAATTCTTGTTTGATTGTAGTCAAACCTTTTTGAACCTCAAGTTTTTGTTTGACGGTTTGATTCAATTGGTTCTTTAAAGAAACTAGTTCCCTTTTTAATGATTCTTGTTTGGAATTGTTTTCAGATATGTAAGTACGCAGTTGCCATTCCATTTTCTGCTCACGTTCATTCAGCTCAAACTTAGCACGCTGCTCATAAAGGTTTACTTGGTCCTTAAGGGTGTTAATTCTAGTGATCAGAGAATCATCAGGGTTGTATATAGAGTGCTCATATACCTCATGTTGACTAGAATCAATAGACGGCATGTCACTTGGTACAACTGGGGGTCCATTGTCATTCACATACATTTCATATGGGATATTATTGGTATTACCCATATCAGTGATGTCTGTGTTGACGATATTCTTGAGTTGTACAGAGTCACATGCCCCCTGTACAGGTGTAGAATTATTCAGATCATGTTTAGGCGATTTTGGTACCTCAGAGATGGCAGACGTGATTGATAAATCAGGATGCTGTGAAGAGGATGTTGCTGCAGACAGATTAGCCATGAAAATTGTTTGAGCAGTTGGTTCATCATCCACGTCTGAGTCAAATGCATCACACTCTTCAACTTGAAAGATATTTGGGTCATTAAGAGCCATGTCCTGAACAGGTTGATCATCCACATCAGCATCAAAGGTGTTCCCATCATTACCAGCCAGAAAGAGCAAAGCTTCTTCATCCAACACAGTCCCATTTTCTTGTGCCTGCATCAGCAACATCTTGTCTTTGAAATACTCAGAGTTTTGGGGACATTTTGGGAGAGTGCAATTCCTAGCAATATGGCCCAACCCTCCGCAGTTGTAGCATTTCGGCTGCTTAGCTTGTGCTTGAAGAGCATTCCCAACTCTGTACTGCCCATTATCTCTACCAGCATTTCTTTGGTTGAAGTTCTGTCTTCCCTGCACATTCTGCACCACTACTCGACCATCTTCAATGACTGCCTGATTACGTGGATTAGATGAGATTCTGAGCTGGTTGTTAGTAGATGGGAGTGCAGCCCTGAACTGTTGGACCAGTAAAGATACTTGGTTGGAGAGATTATCAATCATCATGTCAGTGTGAGAATACCCAGAATCAAGTTGAGTATTCAAAGCAGATGGTGAGGGAGTTGATGATTGAATATTGGTAGGGGTAGACTTGGAGGATGATTGTGATGGTTGAACTTGATCATTAGAAGTTTGATAAGATTGTTGAACATTGGAGACAAAAGCAAGAGATTCATTAGTTGCAGACGGATTGAGCTTTTCTCGCATTAGCCGATCATAAGCTGCATGTTTCTCATGTTGTTGGAGATACGCATACAGCTGTTCATGATTGGTATGCCTGAGACCCTTGTTGAGCTTAACAGCTGTGACAAACCTATCCCATTCCGGTGCCATGTTGTTCACGAATTTGGAGTTAAGCTGTATGTTGGGCATTGTCATCTTGATGGCTCTCATGTCATTGACCAGCTTGTGGAATCTGACGTAATAGTCAGTGATGCTTTCACTTGGATTCATTTTGAAATGCTCAAATTCATCGTATAGCTGTGACTCACGATCTTCTTTAGTTAACTCAGACCCTGCAAGAAGCATTTTGACATTATCCCAGACCGCCTTTGCTTCAGTGTTGAAGTTGATTAGTTTGTAGACATCTTTGGGAAGGCCTTGAATGATGATATTTGAAGCTCTGATGTCTGCATCATAGCGTTTCTTTTCTTCTTCAGACAACTCATTGTAAGTGCGAGGTCTATCAGGACCAAACACGGCCGGTAGTTGATCAGTTGCTTCTGAAATCGTGTCTCTAGTAGTACCCATTTGAAAGGGTCCCTCATCGATGGATTTCAGGATGTTAACCCCATTATCTTTACCTAGACAGTACAGCCGTATCCTTTGAGCCCATGATTCATAGTCAGTTCTATCCAACATCGGAGGTCGGGTGTCAGACCCCGCAGCTTGAATGTCATCGAAAGAAGTCGACATCACAAATAAGAAATTACCAAACCAAAAGATACTAACCGCAGAACACAACTTGACCTAACCGCAGAACACTAACCTCAGAAAATACCAAACCGCAACAAAATCCAGTTGCAGTATGAACTAACCGCAACCTAATCAAACCTCAGGCCAAAGATACTAACCGCAGGACACTAATCGCAAATACTACCAAACCGCAACAAAATCCAGTCGCAGTATGAACTAATCGCAACCTAAGCAAACCGCAGGCCAATGATACTAACCGCAGGACACTAACCGCAAATACTACCAAACCGCAACAAAATCCAGTCGCAGTATGAACTAATCGCAACCTAAGCAAACCGCAGGCCAAAGATACTAACCGCAGGACACTAACCGCAACTAATACCAAACCGCAGAAAGTACCCAACCGCAGAACAGATAACCGCAAATGATTAACCGCAACACTAACCGCAACTAATACCAAACCGCAGAAAATACCCAACCGCAGAGCAGATAACCGCAGAAAACTAAACGCAGTGATAATGGTCCAAAAGTGTCACTATCGTTGCGTTTTGTTTGTATTCCCAAAATAGTAAACGCAGCAAGTTAATCGCAGATAGCAGAACTTAACCGCAACCAAGCAATGTAACAGTGGACTTAACCGCAACCAAGAAAGTCGCCCATAATCAACTCCAAACTTCAAATAGCTTAATGATATGGTAACACAAACTACACTACTACAATGATCCACAAACACTAATGAACATAAAAGTACATCACAAACATGTATAACAACACTAGATAGATTAAACCAAGATGTTTTCCAAGAAAGTGACTCCAAACTCACAAAACCACTCAAAACATTATCAAATTTGATTCTACAAGGCCCTAAGATGAAACCTTGGCTCTTGATACCAATTGTAGAATACTAACTATGTTGGAAACATGATTAAGTGGTAATATGAGTGGCGTAGAAATGAGAGGGAGGGAAGAAAAAAAGAAGGAGAGGAACCTTGAAAGAAAAAGAGAAAATATTAGATTGAAAAGAAATGAAGGTCCAACCCTCTCCACATGTGGAGAGGGGTATTTATAGTTACAATATTACGCCCACTCCCGGGCTGTGGATCAGGCATACAGTGGGTAAAGACCCGTTCCTTCTTCCACGGTGTTACTTAATCTAATACTAATTAACTAATAAACAAACTAACTACGAGCTAACTTAATGCTATTACAATCATTAGGTGACCGAGACTTTTATAGGAATATTTGTATTCCTAACACATTTGAAAATGGCAAAACTCTCAATGTGTTAACAAAATGTGTTTCTTAATCATAAACACGTTGAGAGAATTTTCAATGATTTGGTGTATGGCAACATAGGATAGTCATGAAGTTATAAGGTGGCTAAGGTTAGGAAAACTGTCCTATGATCCGCCAGAGCCGGAGGGATCTACCCATGGACAATACCAAAAAGATAGTATTAGAATGTCCGTAGGTATGATTATGAAAAAAGGAGAAATGTGAGAATGGAGAAAGAAGGGGTTGAAGAATTAAAAAGAAATGAAATAAAAAGGGGTGAAAAGAAATACCCCTCCAATTATTCAACCTTAGGGCAGATACCGGGTTCAACTCATAATATACTGATTGTTGCTAAGGCGACATTGGTATTGAAGACAAGACGTCATGGACCCAGTGACGCACTGCACTAAACCTTCTAGCCACTCAAGTTCTCTTAAAAGAACTTGTTTCATTCTCACGAGGAACCAATGTAATCTATCGACATATCTCTTAGAGATGGTTGATATTGAAGCAGGAGACCTCTCCCTAATCTCCGCATAGGAAAACCAAATGCACTTATTGAGTCTAGAGCCTCGAGATACATAAAAAGATCTCATAGGAACACGTGACACTTCTACCATGGTTGTTCAACATTAAGGACACCAGTGGTAAACTTATGAGTCCTACGCAGATCTTAGCAATCTGCCAGAACATTTATGAGGGATGTTACTATTGTAACTCCCAGTGATTGAATGGAAATTCCTGCCAGGGTCAACATCAAGCAGCCCTGAAAGCAGGTCACTTAGGTAATTCCTTGTGGATTACGCTTAGTGGTCGCGATGGTTACAAACGGTCAACAGTCGTGGAGTGATCTCCAGCGACTCACCCATTCGTTGATCTACTTAGGTAGTTCGTGTAAATCCTCTTAGGGTTTACCGATTGGGAACGGTCTTGGTAAGGATTAGAAGGAGTCTTCACACTGTGCTGTTGACAATCTCTAACTCCAAACCTATAAGTACCGGAAGATTTGTTGCTAACTGTCTACTTGCAGGAATTTCTGACGGTTGCGGTTGATTACTGAAAAGATGTTGATCCATCAACACATGCTCACACTTCAACTTCACAATCTAAGAAATCATGATCATTGATTGGGCTTCATTTATGCTTCCACAACTCTGATGCAGAAGATCATGATCCAGAAAAGTGTGAGCATGCAAACACAAAGATTTTCAAATCACATGGAGACATTACTACTCAAAGATGACTTGCAGATACTCATTTGGTTGATGAACTCGAAGTAATGCCAAAGATCATCCAACTCATTGAACAAGTCATCTAGAGCCTGCTGCTGAATGTACAAAGACATGTTTGAAGAATCAAAGTCTACGAGCTACAAGATTTCATGCATGCAAGAATTCAGTACTTATCTTCTGGGGGACCTCCCTTAGGGGGAGATTGTTAGGAATACGATTATTCAGTTAAAGACTCGGTCACCCCAAGTATTGCTAAGCATTACGTAGCTCGTAGAATTATCCTTATTATAGTTAGTATGTAGTTTATTAGTAGTTAAATATGTAAATAGTATTCGTAGAGTGGGTCGGGTCTTTACCCTCTGTCAGCTCACTCTACAGCTCGTTTCATGGAGCACCAAGTAGTTGTAGTATATATACCCTCTCCCACCCAAGGGAGAGGGTTGGACCTTTCATTACACTAATCTAATATCTCTTGTTTCTCTCTCTAGAAAAGGCTCCCATCTCTTTTTCTATCTAACATCTCTCTTGAATCCCATATTCGATCCACAATCACAAGAACCATACATGTTAATCATTATGAGTAACCTACATCTTGGACTCAAACTGGATTTCCATAATTAATTTTTTGTTAAGGCTCTCAAGCTCTAACTGGATTTCAAAAACTACATTTTTTAAGGCTCTCGGGCTCCAACTGGATTTCCTGAATTAATGTTTTGTTAAGGCTCTTTGGCTCAAACTGGATTTTCGGAATTAATTTTTTGTTAAGTCTATTGGTCCCTAACTAGGTTTTCATAATTAAGTTTTTCTAAAGGATTTTGGGCTCTAACTCGATTTCTAGAATTAGTTTTTTGTAAAGGTTCTTAGGTAAAGAATTAATGTTTTGTTAAGGATCTTGGGCTGAAACTGGATTTCCAGAATTAAAGTTTTGTTAAGGCTTTTGGGTTCAAATTGGATTTCTAGAATTAATTTTTCTTTATGGTTCTTGGGCTCAAACTGAAGTTTCAGAATTAATTTTTTTTAAAGCTCTCAAGCTCTAACTGGATTTCCAGAATTACTTTTTTGTTAAGGCTCTTAGGCCCTAACTGGATTTCCATCATAAATGTTTTGTTAATGCTCTTGGGCTCTAACTGGATTTCTAGAATTACTTTTTTCCTTAAGGATTTTGGGCTCGAACTCAATTTCTAGAATTAATTTTTTGTTAAAGCTCATAGGCTCTAATTGTATTTCAATAATTAAGTTTTTATTAAGGCTCTTGGGCTATAATTGAATTCCCAGAATTAATGTTTTCTTAAGGCTGTTGGACTCAAACTGTATTTCCAGAAATAATTTTTTATTAAGGCTCTTAACCCCTAACAGGATTTCCAAAATTAATTTTTTTAAGGCTCTTGGGCTCCAACTGGATTTCCAGATTTAATGATTTGTTAAGGCTCTTGGGCTCTAACTGGATTTCCAGAATTAAAGTTTTGTTAAGGCTTATGGGCACAAACTGAATCTCAAGAATTCATTTTTATTAAGGCTTTTGGGCTCAAACTGGATTTCTAGAATTATTTTTTTCATAAGGATTTTGGGCACTAACTCGATTTCCAAAATTAATTTTTTGTTACGGTTCTTAGACTCTAACTCGATTTCTTGAATTAATGTTTAGTTAAGGCTCTTAGGCTCGAACTGAATTTCCAGAATTAATTTTTTGTTAAGTCTCTTGGGCTCTAACTGTGTTTCCAGAATTAATGTTTTGTTAATGATCTTGGGCTCCAACTGGATTTCCAGAATTAATTATTTGTTAAGGCTCTCAAGCTCTAACTGGATTTCCAGAATTCCTTTTTTGTTAAGGCTCATGGGCTCCAACCGGATTTCCAAAATTAATGTTTTGTTAAGGCTCTTTGGCTCAAACTTGAGTTCTAGAATGAAATTTTTGTTAACACTATTAGACTCTAACAGGATTTCCAGATTAATTTTATTTAAGGATTTTTGGCTCTAACTCGATTTACAGAATTAATTTTTTGTTAAGGTTGTTAGGCTATAACTGGATTTCCAGAATTAATGTTTTGTTAATGCTCTTGGGCTCAAACTTAATTTCCATAATTAATTTTTTGTTAAGGCTCTTAAGCTATAACTTAATTTCCATAATTAATTTTTTGTTAAGGCTCTCAAGCTATAACTGGATTTCCAGAATTTCATTTTTGTTAAAGCTCTTGGGATCTAACTGGATTTCCAGAATTAATGTTTTGTTAAGGCTCTTGGGTTCAAATTGGATTTCCAGAATTTCTTTTTTTTTCTTAAGGATTTTGGGCTCTAACTCGATTTCTCGAATTAATTTATTAATAAGACTCTTAGGCTCTAACTGGATTTCCAGAATTAATTTTTTGTTAAGGCTCTTGGGCTATAACTGGATTTCTAGGATTGATGTTCTTGTTTAGACTCTTGGGTTCAAACTGGATTTCCAGAATTGATTTTTTTGTTAAAGCTCTTAGGCTCTAATTGGATTTCCAGAATTAAGTTTTTGCTAAGACTCTTGCGTTCTAACCGTATTTCCAGAATTAATGTTTTGTTAAGGCTCTTAAGCTCAAACTAGATTTCCAGTATTAATTTTTTTTAAGGCTCTCAAGCTCTGACTGGATTTCCATAATTTTGTTTTTGTTAAAGCTCTTGGCTTTAACTGGATTTCCAGAATTAATGTTTTGTTAAGGCTCTTGGGTTCAAATTGGATTTCCAGTATTAATTTTTTGTTATAGCTATTGGGCTCTAACTGGATATGCAGAATTAATTTTTTTAAGGATATTAGGCTCTAAATCGATTTCCAAAATTAATTTTTTCTAAAAGTTCTTAGGCTATAACTGGATTTTCAGAATTATTGTTTTGTTAAGCCTCCTGGGTTCAAACTGGATTTCAAGAATTAATGTTTTGTTAAGGCTTTTGGGCTCAAACTAGATTTTCAGAAGTAATTTTTTGTTAAGGCTCTTGGGCTCTAACTGGATTTTCAGAGTAACTTTCTTTCTTAAGGATTTTGGGCTCTAACTCAATTTAATTAATTTATTGTTAAGGCTCATAGGCTCTAACTGGATTTCCATAATTAACTTTTTATTAAGGCTATTGGGCTCGTACTGAATTTCTAGAATTAATGTTTTCTTAAGGCTCTTGGACTCAAACTGGATTTTCAGAATTAATTTTTTCTTAAGGCCCTCAAGCTCTAACTGGATTTCCAAAATTACTTTTTTTAAGGCTCTTGGGCTCCAACTGGATTTCCTGATTTAATGTTTTGTTAAGGCTCTTGGGCTCAAACTGGATTTCCGGAATTAATTTTTTGTTAAGTCTATTGGTCCCTACCTGGATTTTCATAATTAAGTTTTTCTAAACGATTTTGGGCTCTAAGTCGATTTCTAGAATTAATTTTTTGTAAAGGATCTTAAGCAAAGAATTAATGTTTTGTTAAGGATCATGGGCTGAAACTAGATTTCCAGAATTAATGTTTTGTTAAAGCTTTTGGGTTCAAATTGGATTTCCAGAATTAATTCTTCTTTATGACTCTTGGGCTCAAACTGGATTTTCATAATTAATTTTTTTAAGGCTCTCAAGCTCTAACTGGATTTCCAGAATTACATTTTTGTTAAGGCTCTTAGGCCCTAACTGGATTTCCATCATTAGTGTTTTGTTAATGCTCTTGGGCTAAAACTAGTTTCCAAAATTAATTTTTTGTTAAGGCTCTCAACCTCTATCTAGATTTACAGAATTAATTTTTTGTTAAAGCTCTTGTGCTCCAACTGGATTTCTAGAATTACTTTTTTTCTTATGGATTTTGGGCTCTAACTCAATTTCTAGAATTAATTTTTTGTTAAAGCTCATAGGTTCTAACTGTATTTCCATAATTAATTTTTTTATTAAGGCTCTTGGGATCTATTTGAATTTCCAGAATTAATGTTTTCTTAAGGTTGTTGGACTCAAACTGGATTTCCAAAATTAATTTTTTGTTAAGGATTTTAACCTCTAACAGGTTTTCCAAAATTACGTTTTTAAGGCTCTTGGGCTCCAACTGGATTTCCAGATTTAATGATTTGTTAAGGCTCTTGGGCTCCAACTGGATTTCAAGAATTAAAGTTTTGTTAAGGCTTATGGGCTCAAACTGGATCTCCAGAATTAATTTTTATTAAGGCTTTTAGGCTCTAACTGGATTTCCAGAATTATTTTTTTCTTAAGGATTCTGGGCACTAACTCGATTTCCAAAATTAATTTTTTGTTATGGTTCTTAGACTCTAACTCAATTCCTTGAATAAATGTTTTGTTAAGGCTCTTAGGCTCGAACTGAATTTCCGGAATTAATTTTTTGTTAAGATTCTTGGGCTCTAACTGGATTTCCTGAATTAATGTTTTGTTAATGATCTTGGGTTCAAACTGGATTTCCAGAATTAAATATTTGTTAAGGCTCTCAAGCTCTAACAGGATTTCCAGAACTCCTTTTTTGTTAAGGCTCATGGGCTCCAACCGGATTTCCAAAATTAATGTTATGTTAAGGCTCTTGGGCTCAAACTTGAGTTCCAGAATTAAATTTTTGTTAACGGTATTAGACTCTAACAGGATTTCCAGATTAATTTTATTTAAGGATTTTGGGCTCTAACTCGATTTACAGAATTAATTTTTTTGTTAAGGTTGTTAGGCTGTAACTGGATTTCCAGAATTAATGTTTTGTAAATGCTCTTGGGCTCAAACTTAATTTCCATAGTTAATTTATTGTTAAGGCTCTCAAGGTCTAACTGGATTTCCAGAATTTCATTTTTGTTAAAGCTCTTGGGCTCTAACTGGATTTCCAGAATTAATGTTTTGTTAAGACTCTTGGGTTCAAATTGGATTTCCAGTATTAATTATTTGTTAAGGCTATTGGGCTCTAACTGGATTTTTAAAATTATTTTTTCTTAAGGATTTTGGGCTCTAACTCGATTTCCAGAATTAATTTTTTCTAAAAGTTCTTAGGCTCAACTAGATTTCCAGAATTATTGTTTTGTTAAGTCTTTTGGGCTCAAGCTGGATTTCCAGAATTAATGTTTTGTTAAGGTTCTTGGGATCTAAATGAATTTCTAGAATTAATGTTTTCTTAAGGCTCTTGGACTCAAACTGGATTTCAAGAATTAATGTTTTTTTTAAGGCTTTTGGGCTCAAACTAGATTTTCAGAATTAATTTTTTGTTAAGGCTCTTGGGCTCTAACTGGATTTCCAGAGTAACATTTTTTCTTAAGGATTTTGGGCTCTAACTCAATTTAATTAATTTTTTTGTTAAGGCTCATATGCTCTAACTGGATTTCCATAATTAATTTTTTATTAAGGCTTTTGGGCTATAACTGGATTTCCAGAATTAGTGTTTTGTTAAGGCTCTTGGGCTCAAACTGGATTTCCAGAATTAATTATTTGTTAAGGCTCTCAAGCTCTAACTGGATTTCCAAAATTACTTTTTTTAAGGCTCTTGGGCTCCAACTGGATTTCCTGATTTAATGTTTTGTTAAGGCTCTTTGGCTCAAACTGGATTTCTGGAATTAATTTTTTGTTAAGTCTATTGGTCCCTAACTGGATTTTCATAATTAAGTTTTTCTAAAGGATTTTGGGCTCAAAGTTGATTTCTAGAATTAATTTTTTGTAAAGGTTCTTAGGCAAAGAATTAATGTTTTGTCAAGGATCTTGGGCTGAAACTGGATTTCCAGAATTAATGTTTTGTTAAGGCTTTTGGGATCAAATTGGATTTCCAGAATTAATTTTTCTTTATGGCTCATGGGCTCAAGCTGGATTTTCAGAATTAATATTTTTAAGGCTCTCAAGTTCTATCTGGATTTCCAGAATTACTTTTTTGTTAAGTGATGAGGCGAAAAATGAACCGTTTTTAGGGGGTCATTTAAGCCGGAATTGGAATTTATGTGATCAAATATTGCCCTAAATCGTTACTTTTGTGATTTTAGGTAATTTGGGAGTGAATTCTGGAAAAGGAAGCTTTTTGGATGTTTTTGGAGCATAAAAGTGAAGAAAACGGCAAAGACTTGATTTTCCATGCTGGGAACAGTACCTAACGGCGTCAAGAAGGAAAATATGACGGCGTCAGGAGCAAAATGCATGACGACCCAGAGAAAATGTGACGGCGTTAGAAGTAGGGCGTCAAGAGTTATTTTGGTGACGGCCTGGAGCAGAATTACACATGACGGCGTCAGACCCAGATCTAGGCAGTCCAAGAACTTTATTGGCGGCGAGATGACGACGTCAGAAATTTCCTCTTGACGCCGTCACCTCACAAAATCTATATATACTTTTCTATTTTTCATTCATTAAGAGAGGAACTTGTGTGGAGAATTCTGGGGCCGAACCTAATAAACCCTAGGTCGTTTGTAACAGTATTTTCAAGGGTTTTCACCCCTTGAAACCCTTCATGTTCAATTGAGATAAGTTTTCTTTCAATTCATTCAATATGTCTATGTGTTGTTTGAATATATCTTATGCTTGTCTTGATTTTAACATGCTAGGCTAGATCTTTTGTGTGTTTGCTTATATGTAATGAAACCTAGATGTTGATTATAGGTTGATTGCTTGTTTATAGTTGTAATGGATGAATGATTTCAATGTTAGGCTTAAGAAAAACTGGCAGATCTCCATTGTGTAACTTGCTTGAACGTCTTAAGAAACATGAACCGATGTGTACTAGGTTTTTATGGTTGTATTTAATGCATGAGCGAATTCTAGTGATCCCATGTTAGGAGCTTCTTAGCCGGCTCGACATAGGAGTGAAGTAAGAGCTTATAGAATTGGGGAAGTAAGTACGCCACCCCATGAATGGTATTAAGGAATATAACCCGTCATCCACGCAACTATAACAAGTAATTAACCTGTAAAAGATATCTAGGGAGTAGTGAAATCTAAGTAAACACAATTCTCCCACATATTGCTCACACCACTAGTTTAATTTAGTTTATTTACATTTTTGTTATTTTATTTTGATTGCATCTTAGTTATTGGGTTAGTTGACTAGCAACTAATTCCGCCCATCCTTCCAAAACCCGAGATTTTTACTTGCTTTTATAAAATATAAAAAATACAAAAAGAATCATCTCTCACCTCTAGACCTAGTTTTTAGGCTTTCTAATCCTAGCGACACTATTCCTGAGTTGAACAATCAATCCCCCGGTACTTGTCACTATACTATACTACAACGATCAGGTACACTGCCTGGTGGAGGTTGTAAGCTTCTCGAGATCCCTCGAGAGGTAAAGCCTGGTGCAATTCCCACGCACCATTAAGGCTCTTAGGCCCTAACTGGATTTTCATCATTAATGTTTTGTTAATGCTCTTGGGCTAAAACTAGTTTTCTGAATTAATTTTTTATTAAGTGTAGGACCTTAGATATCACAACTTTATCACACACAATATAAGCACAATAAGAAGGAAAGATGGAAAGATGGTGACTTGATATGTATTAGTGTAATTCGTATGTTAGAGAGAGATGGAAAAGATGAGAGCTTTGATTAATAAAACACACACAAATACACACACAAGCACAACACACAAATGAGGTGTGTGGTGTCTTTTATACATAAGACTTAAGACCTTATGGGCCTTAGGATGGGCTTGGTGATGGACTTGGACTTTTACATAAACTATGGACTAGCCATAATACATAACTTATAACCTATTAGATTAGTCCAAACCATAAGCCCATTTGACTATTCTATTGTAAACTACGACACATTACAAAGTTACACGTATGAGAATGACCATCACTTTTCAATATATATTTTAATGCTAACATTAAGGCTCTTGGGCTCTAACTGGATTTCTAGAATCACTTTTTTTCTTAAGGATTTTCGGCTCAAACTCAATTTCTAGAATTAATTTTTTTATTAAAGCTCATAGGCTCTAACTGTATTTCAATAATTAATTTTTTATTAAGGCTCTTGGGTTATAATTGAAGTTCCAGAATTAATGTTTTCTTAAAGCTGTTGGACTCAAACTGGATTTCCAGAATTAATTTTTTGTTAAGGCACTTAACCTCTAACAGGATTTCCAAAATTACTTTTTTTAATGCTTTTGGGCTCCAACTGGATTTCTAGATTTAATGATTTGTTAAGGCTCTTGGCATCTAACTGGATTTCCAGAATTAAAGTTTTGTTAAGGCTTATGGGCTCAAACTGGATCTCCAGAATTAACTTTTATTAAGGCTTTTGGGCTTTAACAGGATTTCCAGATTAATTTTATTTAAGGATTTTAGGCTCTAATTCGATTTACAGAATTAATTTTTTGTTAAGGTTGTTAGGCTGTAACTGGATATCCAGAATTAATGTTTTGTTAATGCTCTTGGGCTCAAACTTAATTTCCATAATTAATTTTTTGTTGAGGCTCTCAAGCTCTAACTGGATTTCCAGAATTTCATTTTTTTTTGGTAACATGGGTTTCCGACTCGACATTGCGAGCCGACTAATCCCACGGCGACTACCTTTTTGGATAGCCCGGAGTCGGCGCAGGTGAACCTCCGTGGCCACAAGGGGATTAATTTTCTCCCCATTGGATTCGAACCCTTGACCTCCTCATGCTCTAACTGGATTTCCAGAATTTCATTTTTGCTAAAGCTCTTGGGCTCTAACTGGATTTCTAGAATTAATGTTTTGTTAAGGCTCTTAGGTTCAAATTGGATTTCCTGTATTAATTTTTTGTTAAGGCTATTGGGCTCTAACTGGATTTTTATAATTATTTTTTCTTAAGGATTTTGGGCTCTAACTCGATTTCCAGAATTAATTTTTTCTAAAAGTTCTTAGGCTATAACTGGATTTCCAGAATTATTGTTTTGTTAAGGCTTTTGGGCTCAAACTGGATTTCCAGAATTAATGTTTTGTTAAGGCTCCTGGGCTCTAACTGAATATCCAGAATTAATGTTTTCTTAAGGCTCTTGGACTCAAACTGGATTTCCAGAATTAATTTTATGTTAAGGCTCTCAAGCTCTAACTGGATTTCCAAAATTACTTTTTTTAATGCTCTTGGGCTCTAACTGTATTTCCAGATTTAATGTTTTGTTAAGGCTTTTGGGCTCAAACTCGATTTTCAGAATTAATTTTTTGTTAAGTCTATTGGTCCCTAACTGAATTTTCATAATTAAGTTTTTCTAAAGGATTTTGGGCTCTAACTCGATATCTAGAATTAAATTTTTGTAAAGGTTCTTAGGCAAAGAGTCAATGTTTTGTTAAGGATCTTGGGCTGAAACTGGATTTCCAGAATTAATATTTTTGTTAAGGATTTTGGGCTCAAACTGGATTTCGAGAATTAATTCTTCGTTAAGGCTCTTGGGCTCAAACTGGATTTCCAGAACTAATTTTTGTAAGGCTCTCAAGCTTTAACTGGATTTCCAGAATTACTTTTTGGTAAGGCTCTTAGGCCCTAAATGGATTTCCACTTGCAGGAAAATGATGTAATATGCATGAGATGGATTAACTTCTCCCCAATTCATGTTGCATGTCTTTAACGGCTTCTTCGTACACTTCTTTTTGGCGAATGAATCAGCTTCCCACCAAACTGATAACCGTCTTTAGCAGATTCGAAACTTTAATGTAGTTAACATGTCTTCTAACTTTTGAAGTTTTAAGTACGCAGCAGAATTTGTAGAAAACAACGTAAACTACACCAAGAAAATCTGACTAGTAACTTAATCACAGTTACACTCAATGCGGAAACTCTGTTCGGGGGTAACATGCAAGAAATCAGCATGATCTTCTCACTTATGTAGGCTACTTCACACTTCACAACCCGCGAGAGTTGAAATGATTACACCAAAATCACTAAACTGAACCACTGATCATCTCTGCTGACGTCTTTCCAGTAGTCATAAAATTGTAAGCTCGATCACGCGAGTCTATTATGCGTCCCTGATGTGCATATTTCTTCCCCCTTATTGCAGATCCTGGTGGAAAAAGAGTGTTTTTGCAAAGAAATCAAAAAAAGTTAAAGAACACCGCTCTATCTTCCCCCACGATGTCTTCGCGGAATCGGAAGCATACACACTGTTTACATATAAATTGACCATTTGATACATATAACTTGTATAAACACTGTTTACCTCAAAAATAGGAGAAAAAAAAATTTCGACAGCAAAAAAAACTGATAAAACCAGCTAAAACAAGCATACGAATCTACATAAATCATTGAAAACAACACCATAAGCTCTGATACCAATTGTAAGACCGATTATATACAAGATTTATGTAGTTCGGGAGGTCGAGGTTGATTAAAGTATATGAAATCCATGACTATTTTAGTGAGAGAAAGTAGAGAAGATGAGGTGAAACAAAGGGTAATATTATTAAGAAAAAAATGCTTACACACCCACACCCTTCAAGTGAAGTCTTGAGGGGTATTTATAGGCTAAACATATGACAACTATTACAATATTACATTAGTAGTCCCTGCGTTATACGCATACTAGTTGTCTACTCCAATTCACGTAAATATCACTCAGCTTCATTTCTAACAGGCTCTAACTGGATTTCCCGAATTGATGTTTTGTTAAGGCTCTTAGGCTCAAACTGGATTTCCAGAATTAGTGTTTTGTTAAGGCTCTTGGGCTCAAACTGGATTTCCAGAATTAATTTTTTGTTAAGGCTCTTAAGCTCTAACTGGATTTCCAGAATTACTTTTTTGTTACGGCTCTTAGGCTCTAACTAGATTTCTAGAATTAATGTTTTGTTAAGGCTCTTGCGCTCAAACTGGATTTTCAGAATTAATTTTTTGTTAAGGCTTATAACAACCCACAAAAACTCATCACTATCATTTCTACTACAAATACCTATGTCAGGTATTTCACAGGTAAATTTTTGCTTTTTATGTGCATTCATTACCAGCATGACTCTTTAGACTTGCTCACGTATCTACACAAGCCAAATATATCTACCCACACATCCTATAAACCTCTGGTATGTCAAGCATAAGATCACAACAACTCCACAATAAGTAATCTACCAACCTAACACACTAAACATATCATAATATCATAATAAACCCTAATCTAACGTTAGTTAAGCCCTAATCAGGCCTATGTGTTTACAAAACCCTAATTGCTTATCTAAACCAATTTGCAAGTGTTCAAGGCTTATGTATGAGTTACTTTAGGAACAATAGGATATCTTAGCACCCTTAGACCCTAGTACAACCCCTTAGAGCTTAGGTACAAGTCTCTTAAGCACAAAACCATAACTAGGTCATAACTTCCTAGAATTAGGTCTAAACTATCTCAAAACTTCACCATAAGCTACCACCACTTAGTATAAGCTTCTTAATACTTAGGATTAGTCACTATGCACTCATAGGACTCTAATCTAGGCACTACACCCTAATCTCTCACTAAGAAAGATTAGGACTAAACTAAACCTAAACTAGCTAAAACCAAAACATAAGCACCTCAAGCGCCTAGCCTAGCACCTTAGTCATGCTTATCACACACCCTAGCACCTCCCAAGCTAGCACACAAGTAGGTGGATCACCACCTTGTCACCTCCTTGTGTCGCGGCTTTATTTCCACCACAAACCCTCCTAAAATGCATCCTATACATTCATAGCTCCTCCTAGTCATCCCTTAGACCCTCCACGACCTCCCCTAGCTCAGCTTACTCACCTCCCCCCCCCCTCGACACCTCCTACTTCCGTTTCTTGGTCACTACTCCAAACGACCCTATAAATAGGGCTCGTACCCTTTCCTTTCAACTCACCCCTCTTCACCTCTTAACCTTAAACATTCTCTGGTCCTAGTAGTAGTATTAAGTCCATTTTAGCCTTAGAAGTCGAGTGCTAGAAGCCTAGAACCCTTGTCGAATTAGTTTTGCCATAGAAAACCCTAAAACTCTCGTTCACCCACTTCTGGTCATGTAAGCTTTCATACTTGCTTCTATTAGCTTTATTATAGTCCTAGGATAGATATTAGATGCCTTATATCACCTAGGAACCCTTGCTTGAGCCTTGATCATTTTCATTTGCTACTTTTCATTTTAAAACCCTAATTATGAACTAATTGCTAATTATATGCTATAACACCTTACTATAAGCTATAAGCTAGTTTAAGTAACTTAGTTAATCTAATATTAGTTAACCATAAGCTATGAAACCTTTTTGTTTTATAAAAACATGATTTGCATGGAATTAAGACTAGTTTTGCAAAGTTTTCCATGCGTAGTGGCGTATATGGTAACTTCCTAAAAATATTAAGTCTAGGGACTATTTTTGATATTTCTTAGAAGTTATAAGTATAAAGACCCTTTTTTCAAAGTTATATAACCTTAGGATAAAAAGATAAGTAGTTATAAACTAATAAGGACTAGTTTTGCAAAAGTTATAAAGTAAAGGGTACAAATGGTAAATTTTGAAAACTTATAAGTCCAAGGGTCATTTCTGCCATTTTCATAAAATATAGAAGTATAGGGACTAATTTTGCTAAGTTCAGATAGTTAATAATATAAGTATATAAATCTAGGGTAGATTTTGTAAATATATAAACTATAAGGGTATAAAGTGAAAGTATTTTTATAAATATAAAAACCTAATTTAAGTTAGAAGCATAACACAATACTAGGGAGCTTCATGTGAGGAGTATCATGTGGATATTTTGTTTTGACGAGTTTGCTGGGTTGACGAATTAAAGTGCCCTGGCTCCTCAAACGATTATTGTATGTACTTCTAAATTATGATGGCCCGAACGGTGTGATGTTATAACCAATGTTGCAAAAATCGTGAATCGGTCCCGAGGCGGCCGAGGGCCGTGTAGCGATTTTTGGGCGATTAATCGCCGATTCCAAGGTCCAAGGCCGATTAATCGGCCGATTACCTTGTAAATCGCTCCAAGGTCCAAGGCCGTTCAGCGATTAATCGCCGATTCCAAGGCCGACTCGGCCGATTTTTGCAACACTGGTTATAACTAAGCTTAATAACAACATAGCTCAATAGTAGGGAGCTTCACGTGAGGAGTATTTTCTGAATTATGATGACCCGAATGGTATTATGTTGATAACATAATACAATAGTAGGGAGCTTCATGTGAGGAGTCTTATACTTGTGGATTGTGATGGCCCGAACGGTGTTGTGTTATATCTAAAACACTAACAACCATAAGAATGAATACTTAAGAAACTTAACCAAGATAACTAAAGCTTGACATACATCCACAACCACAATACCACCAGGATATGTGAGTAGGTAGTCTAGTTTCACAGTCACTTTTCACATCAATTAGATTTCCCTAAGCCCAGGTGAGTTCATAGCCTCACTCTTTCTAAATGCTTTATAAACCTTGTGAGGGGGTTACATGCTTACTTGCTTTAAATTGAATACTAGTCTTTTTCTTTGGTTGTTGCACGAGTAAACTATCTGCCACCCATACACAACAAAATTCATGAATCTAATCGCTTGTGGTATTTTACACAAGTGAACGCGAATATAATTGATAGATCTATTGGAGTTTGACAACTCCCGTTGATACTACCTCTCACTGGAGGGTACCAATAAGTATTATATTTGAACCCTCTGAAGGATTAACTTTGGCAAGTTATCCTTCCCGTCCCATCATGGATTGGTCTGCAGACCCCATGATCTGGACTGTTAACGTATGGTTTATGAGCTTAGTGCAACAGACCAACTGATCAACTCTTGATAACTGTACATGCATTGCAATTATCACACACACTACATTTTCCTTGAAGGGTGTAACAACTGAACCCTGAGGATATTTGGTCATGAAGTGCAATTTTTTTCAAAAACTGTCGTTTTTTTGGTATGGGCAACCCATGCTAATTTTATTTGCTACTTTCAGTTTTTTAGTACTATAACTTTAGTTAGCCCAACAATTATGATCATCTCTTCTTGGATAGTCACCTCATCAATTCACTTAACCTAAGTTGCATAAGACTTGAATTTTACTTGAGTAAACTCATCATATATGCAGGAATTGCTAAACATGTTCGTTAGCTGTATTCATATATAAGCTCTCAGTAGTCGACTAGTCGCTTCATTCTGCCCAAAAAAGTGACTTAAAAACACGCCCAAAATCCAAAAAACAAGTAGCAAATTGTTTTCTAGAAAGGATTGAGATCCTCTCAAGTTCATATGAGCATAACCAGTAATGTTCCCTCACAATAAAAACAAAAATTGGTAATGTTCTCTCACAATAAAAACGAAAACCGGGTCACTAAGTAGGCATGTTTCCCTCTCAAGTTCAATAGTTTTGGAAAATGCTAGCTCTTTTTTGCCACTTTTCTTTGCGAAAAGAGGGAATGGAAAAAGAGCCTTTGTTTTGTTGCAACATATGTACAGTACTTTTTATAATCATATTTAGCTCATCCTTTATTTATGTAACTCAAGCTGAACTACTTACTAATCTACATATTCACGTTGATTCAAATAACCATCAATGTTATCCAGCTATTTTTTGTTTCTGTTTTGGTAACCATGTTTTTTTTATTTTTTTTTTCGCCGATTAATCACAGAGACTCCTTTTTAATCGATTAATCCACGAAGTTTGAATTCACCGTCATATATAACCATGTTGTCCACCTTAAAAAAAAAACTTTCGAGTTGCATCTTTTTTAAAAATGTTCTCTAAAGCAACCCAATTTCATGACACTGCAATCCATGAATCATTAAACAATCTAGTATCCAAATTATCACAAACAAACAACCTTAAACACATCAAAACAACCCATGCACACGTACTTAAAACAGGTATAATCTTCATATCCTACACACTTCAAACCAATCTAACATACACATACACAAAATGTTTTAAAGAAACCAATATTCAAACCTTAACAAAATTTTACAAATGCAACATTTTCACACACCCTTTTGCCTTTAATTCACTCATTTCATGTTTTGTTAAAAATGGGTATCCTTTTAATGCTCTTAAAACCTTATCTTTTATGCATTTTAATAGTGTTTGGATAGATAGTTATGCTTTATGTAGCTCAATGACTAGTTGTTGTTTGGTTGATGGTTTTAATGGGGTTTATGGGAAACAGATTCATACCCATGTGGTGAAATCTGGTTGGGGGTGTAGTGTGTTTTTGAGTAGTGTTTTGGTTGATTTTTACGCGAAATTGTCGGGTGTTGTGGATGCGCGTAATGTGTTTGATGAAAGTCCTGTGAAGAATACGGTTTGTGCGAATGCGCTTCTGTCGGCGTATTTTGATGGTAAGATGTGGGAGGATGGGCTGAGATTGTTTAGGTGTATGCCTGGTTTGGGTTTGTGTTATGATAATTGGACGTTTTCGGTTGGTTTGGGTTTATGTGGTGGGATGTACGCGATTGAGTTGGGAAGTCAAGTACATGCGAGAGTCCTTAGAACTATTTATGACCCAGGAAGTGATTTGTTTCTCATGAGTTCGTTGATTGATTTGTATGGAAAATGTGGGCTGGTGATTAAAGCCAAGCATGTTTTTGATATGGCGGGTGTTGCTGATGTGGTGTTGTGGACGTCAATGCTTTGCGTATATGGTAGAAACGGGCATCACAAAGAAGTAATTAGACTGTTTAAAGAGATGTTAGCAAGAAAAGTTAGACCGGATGGGGTGGCATTTGTAACCGTCATCTCAGCTTGTGGTCACACGGGCCAAGTTAATCTTGGGACCGAGTATTTTGAGTCAATGGGTCGTGATTTTGGGCTAAACCCAAGTCCTGAGCACTATGGGTGTCTTGTGGATTTGTTTTGTAGGGCTGGTGAGGTAGAAAAGGCTTGGAATGTGGTGAATAATATGCCAAGTAATGTGAGTGCAAGCGTTTCTGTTTGGGGAGCTTTATTGAACGCGTGTTATGATCATGGGCATGTAGATTTGGGAAAGTTTGCTGCTGAAAGGGCACTTGAATTGGATCCTATGAACACTGGAGTTTATGTCTTGTTGTCGAATATGTATGCTAAGTGTGGTTTATGGGATAGAATTGAACAGTTAAGGAAATTGATGCATGATAAAGGATTAACAAAAGATACTGGGAGTAGTAGAATTGAGGTGACCAGGTGATTTTCAGATAGTTCAGGTTTAGCTTATTTATAGGGAACATGCCTTGTTAGTTATTACAGTCTGGAGAAGCTGATAAGCTCATTTTCTAACAGCTTATGAGCTAATCAACGTGCGCTTATGGTTTATAACTAACAAAAACAATACAATGTAAACTGTGGAGTAGAATCAATGAACAAGCATAGTTTTATTTGATTCTTTATTCTGTATTTTACAAGTATAGAATTGATGCTTGTTTGTGGATACGACTATAAGAGCATCAATTCTATACTTAATTCATCAAACTAACAATCTCATTCTTGTTTGTTTTTTAATCACACAAACGAAACAACACACAAATTCAAATATGAAATGAACAAAGCGAATAACTCATCATAGGACTATACACACTTAGCTGTTTACAACCGCACAATTCCTTCGAATTTCACCGGAGGTTCCAGTTTTGACTTCAATTTCATTCATTTTCTCCATAGATAATCCAAATTCACTGAAGAAATTCTGGAGTGATCCTTGAAGGAGTTGGTTAATGTATGTCAATGTGTTTGAGTTCCTTGTTAAGGCTGAATCTGACTCGAATAGACCCCTTCGCTTTAGCAATAATGAGTAATAGCTAAGATCAAAAGTCTTACGGCTGCCGGGATCCATCTCAACTTTAGTTGTATTGTCGTTTGGTGTCCTGCACTTTCTGGAACTGAGATTGTCAGCATATTCACTATCGAGTGATGGGTCTCGATCTCCCACACCCGTAAAATTGTATAGACGGTTTGAGAATGATGGACAATGTGCGATCCCAATAGTATGAGCCCCTGTATCAGAATGCATCAAATTTTGTCAGATGTCATTATACCAAAACACAAAGCATCAAATATCATTAGAACTAAGAAGTAGAATATAACATACCCGAAAGTAAAACAAGGTCCTTCAAATCAAGAGTTTTAATCGCGAACTTCTGTATGAGGGAAGTGATGTTGTCGAATGGAGCAGGGATTTGGGCTAATGCCTCGGACGCATTGGATATCATCCCGTCTCTTCGACCCGTTGGTACTTTCCATGAAGGACCTCCCTATAACGAAAACAAGACACCAAAAGTATTTAGAGAAAAACATTGTTTGTTTATTTTATGCAGATTTGTTTATAACGCAACTCTAAATTCTTACAGTGGCAACAACGGAGTCTCTACTTGCAAGAGCAATAATATCAGCACAAGAAACAACACCAGGACATTCTGCTTCAACCAAACTCTTTATTGCATCAATGAAACCAAACCCTCTTACTGTTTGGTTTGGGATTGCCACTTTCTCTGTTTGATTCCCTGAAGCTGAAGTAACATTCAAAAGGATTGATGCATCACAACCCTGTTCAAAACAATAATTAATATTTAGTAATCGTTAAATCATCATTATATATTTAAGACTTAACAAGTATATTCTGTATAACAAATTTGATAGTCATTCGGGCAAGTCTATTGTTTTGGAAGCGCATCAACAAAATGCAAAAGTGTCCTAGCAGAATTACGAGTCCGAGTATTTGTTTTCGTATCCAACGTCTCTCAGGGGTAAAGTCGTCAAATACGTTTAGTAACGTAATATTCATTTCAAGTTAGGTTAAGTGAGTTACAACGTTGTTTTGACATATTCAAAGAAATCGAAGTGTGATAATGACATTACAAAATGAAAATGAGATATTTATTACCTAGAAGATAGTTTTACAGTTTTACAACAAATAACTAAGCTAACATTGCAAATCATAACCGAAGTAATGCTACATTATTGTTATGATAGCGTAGTACAACATAACAACACATTTTTACTCTGGTTTAGTGAGGCATTGTAAGTTTGAAACAACATTATAACACAAAGAAAAACACGAAGAATTAAAGATCATACGTACCCTGACGAAACAATCATGGAAATTCATTCGGATAAGAGCAGCTGCAAGTGAAGGAGCATTCGGGATATGCTTGTACACATAATCTTGCACTATCTTTTCAGCTTTCGGGCACGAACCCTTGTAAAACCCCAATTTCAAATCACCTTGAACCAATCCAAGAATCGCTAGAATAACCAAAATCAAGCAGTACCCTTTCATTGCTTCGACTTTTTGCCTTCTCCTTCACTCACTTTTTGTTGTATGGATTCTTAAAACATAGGTCACTATATATAAAGAGTAAGCAAGTAATGCCTGCTGGATTAAACAAACATCAAAATAATTGAGATTAGTTAGACTTAGTCATGTTAACCAACAGTACTATAAATAATGTTTTACTTAACTAATGTCACCTAATATTCATATGCATGATTTAAACACGTAAAAAACTCGCATAGTTGGTATTTATATGGTCCAATGGATATCTCTCATTTGTGGAAGATATGTTGTCAATGATGATTGGTTTTTTTCTAAGATATTATTTTGTGTTTGTAAACAATTATTTGGTTGCAAACTGGAGAGGGCCGGTCATGGATATATAAAGTTAATAAAGATGAGCGAATATAAATAATTGGTGGTTTTGGTAACCTGCTACCTTTTAGTATACACGGACATGCAGAACATGCAAATAGTTGAGCATGTCCTTTTGCTATAATCGTTCACATCTTTTTTTAAAGTAAGAAAAGCTATAAACGTAAGCACATAAATTTTGAATTTGATATTTTCATGGGAATTACGCTCTAACTTTTATCGTACGTTAGAACAATCTATTGTGCGAAAAAGTTTATTTGATTTGACTCGTCACAAGGATAAGGACATTGCATTTCTTTTTTCTCAATTATTAACAGCTTATGCAAACCTGTAAAGACATAGAACATGTCCTACTGATAAATGTGCATGAAATAGTGAACCATAAAAAAGATGCATGTGAGTATGAAAAATTAGCAATAGCATCGTATATCTTCTAAAGGTGTATCAAGTATATATAGTAGTAGTGTAGTACTTTCAAATAAAATTCATTTTTATAAGTGTGTGCTTTTATAACTCGATCTAGACATTTTTATTTCTGTACAGTTGTCCCAAAAATGTGTGGACCATTGCATTTATACTACCATCGACTTTGCGTGGACTTAATTAATTGACGAAAAACTCGTGCATCTCGAACCTCTGAGTATCCAAAAATTCTATACTGTCATGTGCTAACGTTAAATGACTCAAATGGAGCTTTCTTTTTATTTTAAAAATTACGTTCTAAAACAAAGTAGATGAGTAAAATTCTATACATAATATTAAACATTTACAGAATAATGATTTATGACTAAGTCAAGATATTGTTTGGAGTTTTGAAAAATTTAACATTGATATGCAAATTTCTCGAAATAATGTAAGAGTGGTGTAAAATTCCGATTATATGGTACTTGTGACAAGTTGATAACTCTAGCTACTCTACCAGTTTATAACTGGGGGAATTGCAGAACTGGTATCTAACTCTAAAATAACTCCAGTTAATTTTTACTTTTATCTTAATCTTTTTTTTAGAAAAAAATTATTATCTTAATCTCGATACTTAGGGCCCGTTTGGTTTGTAGATGGGTTTATGATTAGGATTTGGATTTGGATTTAAATTTGAATTTGGATTTGGATTTGGATTTAGATTTGAATTTTATTAAATGTTGTTTGTTTTGTATATTAGGATATAAGATAGGGTTGAAATTTATATTTATTTTAATATTAAAAAAAGAAAAAGAAAGAGAGAAAAAGTAGAATAGTAGGATACAAACAAAAAAAAAGAGAGTGAGAAAGTTGTATAGTACGAATATTGAGATACAAACAAAAGAAAAAAAGAGTGTTGTCAGAAAAGTAAGGTAACATGCCCTGATTTGTGTATCCCCTCAAACGTAGGGCTTAGTCCCATTTTTAAACCCCGTATAATTCAACCAAACAACTTTTTTAACTTTAAATATCAACCCCAAGAAGAAAAGGCTCCAACCAAACTGCACCTTATATCTCAATCAATTTAGATGTAATAGGAAATAGCCTGTCCAGGAGTAATTTAATAAAAGTAAAATAAAATATAAACATGTATCTATGTTGAGAATTCAGACAAAAAAGTGAAAACAAAAGGCACATGTATTTTAACTGTCATTACTTGAATTGCTCTCTATTTTGTTTTACGTCCGTGATTCTAGCACCACATGTTATTGATGTTACTTTGGCAAAACGTTAATGACTTTTGGATTTTGATATGAAAGGAGGAAGAATTTGCTGGCAGGATGAAAGTCTGAAACTATTTTTAGATCGAATTTGGATATTTTTTATTTGTTTTTACTTAAAGCCTCTCTTATAATACTACCATGTTATCTGCACATTGCGATGAGAGACGCCCTTTAACTAAAATTTTTGACAAACAAGTTTTTTTGATAATACGTTTTTCGTAACAATAACTTTATAGAAGACGAGAATATAATTTTAAGTTCTATTAACTTTAAACAACACAAACTATATTATATTAAAAGTAGATAGAAAAGAACATAAACATGTTACTTAATTTTTTTTAATAGATTGTATTAATTTTTATTTTATTAATATTTTAGTTTGTTTAAGGAGAGTATTTAAAAATTTATTCTAATAGATTGCTTGATTTATACCATACGGTTTATTGATTGTATTTTTGCATTGACGGTGTTTTAATAATTACATTAATTGAATGTGTTAAATATATATGTTGGTGCATAAATTAATTGTATAATATGCATGTATAGTTTGCATACTTGTATTGCTTAATATTAAGTTTTAAATTGTCTTAATTATTTAATGAAAAAATGGTCTTCTTTCATAATATATAGTTTAGATAACCCAAAAAGAAAATAGTTTCTTGTAATTGTATTTTTTTTTTTTTTTTTTTTTTTTTGTTACAATTTTGTAGATAAAGAGTTTGGCACAATACATGTCAATTCAATTTTATTAGTCCAAGTTATAGCATAACCAAATTTTTATTCAGGTTGATCTTTAATAACTAGTTATTAGTATGGTTTCTGCGCGTTACGACGACAAGTATCATGGAATAAAAATTTAAGGTGAACCATTCGTTTTAATTTATTACGTTTTTTATGATGATAAATTTACGGATATCAAAAATTTCATGCCGCATATTTCAACTCTTTAATCAATAACAATGTTTTCATTGTTTAAATTGACTTTGACTTATATAAAGTTAAACTTTATGAATAGAGGAGGGCTTTAAGGTTTTATGTTTGTGAAAAAATAGGGGGAACATATTTAATATATTGGTCAATTGTTGCTACTTTTCTTCACAATTATCGTGGGCAGGTGTTACATATTTAATATATTGATCAATTGGTTGGCTGGTTCTAGTCGGTATTTAATCATTATTACACTACTATTTAATGATGATTGGCGGTTAAGATCAATGAGCGTTTGCTGAAAACCTAACAATTCAGTTATTTATTTATTTATTTATTTATTTTAACTATCGTGGATTTATTCTTGCTAGTATATGTTCGTTATTTTTGTTTGTTGGTTCTGTTAATTGTTGAGGTCCTAGGGTCTGAGAGAGATGAATAAAGGGTTTTTGAATACTAATAGCGCGGATAAAAGTACGAAACCCGTTGGCAGATCTGATGCTAATGGTACGAGTAGAAGTAATGAAGTGACTAAGGGATCTTCCGCTAGTTTGGCCAATCAAACTAGTTTGCTCAAAGGGTATGATGTGGATGAGAAACGTGATATGTCTAAGGTAACTATGAGACGTCCTAGACAAGGTCGGGGGAAGGATACTTCTATCGTACAACAAAGTAATCCCATTAACACTAGTCCTCCTAGTAACGAACACGTGAATAAAACAATGAATATGGAACCTATTGTTAACGATTGGACTGATGAGGATGGTGATGTGAATCTGTTTACACGAGTGAATGGGGGGCTGTTCCAGCCTTGATAAGTAAATCAGGGCCTAGTGAAGTGGGTAATAAAAACGATATTGATTATGGGGCTGCTAATATTCCAAGTGATAGTAGTTCACAACCTAATGTTGTGATTAATAAGGCAAGTGTTGGTGGTCATGAGCAAACGTGTGTTGATGGTGGTAAAACTCAGCTTAACGACGGAGGAGTGGACTCGTCTACTTCATTTGCTTCTTTGCTCAATGCTAATCGCTACCCTTGCAAGGTTAATTTTAGACAATTGATAAATGAAGATCGGGTTGCTAATCATGATACTAAACTCCTTTAGGAGGCGATGGAATCTTTTTTAAGCCGATATGAAAACACTCTTGTTGGGTATTTCATAGGCAAAGCTATTGCTTTTCCTATTGTGCAGAATTATGTTACTAATACATGGAAGAAATTTGGCGTGCAAAAGATTATGAAGAATGAAGCGGTTGTCTTCTTATTTAAGTTCTTTACTAAAGAGGGATTGGAACATGTGCTTCAACGTGGCCCGTGGTTAATCCGTCACTCACCACTTATTCGTCGTAAATGGTAACTAAATGTTCCCCCAACCAAGAATGAGGTAACTACAATTCCTATTTGGGTTAAATTACATAATGTGCCCATAGTTGCCTATTTAGAGGTTGGTTTAAGCTTGATTGCAACACAAGTTGGGAAACCAGTGATGTCGGACTCATTTACATCTTCTATGTGTGTTAACTCGTGGAGTCGTATTAGTTAAGCTCGTGCTTTGGTTAAAGTGTGTTTGAATTCAGAATTGAAAAGGGAAGTTAGTATGGCAATTCCATTGGATGATGATAGTGGTTATTCGACGGAAATCATTCGTGTCGAATGTGAATGGACGCCTCCTTAGTGTAGTGTATGTAACATCTTTGGGCATACACTTAGTGAGTGTGCATAACAAGTGAAAGAGGTGGTTCATAAGGTAATAAATGTGGCTACTAATGCATCGATTTAGATGGATAAGAACGATGAAGGGTTTGTTGAGGTAAGGAATCGTAAGAACAAGGGTAAGAATGTGGCTTCTTCGTCTCAACCTAGGCCAATTGGAGGCGTTATGCTTTCTAAGCCAAATATTGACTTTTGGAAACCTAAAGTGACGGTAGCTACAAATCAAGGTGCTACCAATAAAGAGTCAGATCCTAAGGATCTAACGCAGGCTTCTACTTCTAATGTTAAATCTGGTATGAACTCAAAGTCTTCTAATTCTTTCGGTGTCTTGGAGTCATTGGTGGATGAGGACGTTCTTGGTTTTGATAATAATGGGAAGGGGTCGCAAGATCAGCCTATGAGTAACATGGAACCGAAGGTGCAGGTGGAGGTAACTAAGCCTTCTACTAATCCATCTCCGAGTACTTCTTCAACAAAGAGAGACAACCCATTTTCTAAGGTGGGTGAAGTGGTTAATTCTGATAGTGATGATGATAAGGTGTTTGAGCCTAATGATCCTATAGGAAGCTACTATTCATCGGCAGGTGGAGGCAACGAGCTTGAAGGCTATCTTTCTGATGATTATGCGGCTCAGGTTTATTACTTACCTGGGCAATTGGATGAGTTCAACGATCAGTTTGATATCAAGCTCCAAGGCCGTGTTAGGAAGCAATTTTTATTTTTTAGTCCATAAGATTGGCATGTCATCTTATGATATTGTTTGGTTGTTCTAGTTGTTGGTAGCTAATTGTTCATTTATAGGCTGTCATAAACGATATAGGTTAATGTGGTATTTCAGCCACATTCCATTGTACTTTAAATGGTTTTTTGAAATAATATATTTTACCATGGTGAAAAATCACTTTTACCCAAAAAAAAAAAAAAAAAAAAAAAAAAAAAAAAAAAAACTTTATTGATATGGGTGTTCAAAATATCTATGGACAAACTAACTTAACCCGCTTAATCCGAAATCGCAAAAGATGATAACTACGAAGCCGAAACCGAAAAAACCCAAAACCAGAAAAATCCTCTTATTATAATTCGATTATGGTTTTTATTTTTAAATATCCGCGATTACCTAAACCAAACCGTGTTTAATAACCATGTATTTTTGAACAAAATATTCATAAAACTTTACCAGCATTGACTATATGTATTTAAATTAAATACTACCTCCGTCTCAAAATATAAGTCCAGTTTGACTTTTTGGTGATTTGTACACCATTTTTTTTTTTGCCATCTACCACTAAATTTTACATAGCAGTGTTGTACTGTATGCATCACTAGTGTGATTTAGTGGTGTATAGCCAAAAAAATGGTGCACAAATCATTCTCCATAAATAATATATGGGTTTTGCTAACGACAGCCCTAAAGGTTGTCGTTAAGATGCTTTGTTTTACTACAATTTGTTGTAATAATATAATTCATCCAATCACAATCAACCATTCATTGCTTAACGACAATCCTTAGGGTTGTTGTTAGTAAAACCCATAATATATTTATGAAGTACTTTGTATTAACAAAACCAGAATAAGAACTTGTTTAAAAGTTTTAGGTAATAATTTTTAGTGTTTCTCAAACTTTTGAAGCAAAGCTCTTTTTAATCCATGATGATTTTGTTTCTATGTAAATCAGTTGTATTGTAATAATCATAAAAAAAACATTTAAAATATTAAAGTTTCATTAGTATTTATGTAAATCAGATTAACATAAAAACAAAAATAATAATATTAGAACACGGGTCACTGGGATCCATAACTCAACTCCCACCATTGGGACGATATTTATACCCTTTGTTTAATTTTATTAATTTTTATAATAATAATTAACTTGTAAATTTTACTATTCACTGAGTTTGTTAATTGAGACTAAGGAGATACATATATAATCAGCAGTTAGCGATAAGTCAACCATTGTGCCCGACATAAATTTCAAAGAATCTAAGAATTTCGTTAGCCATAGTTTTCAAGTCTGAATTGCTCAAAAGTAAAATAACTTTGATAACATATATAATCAAAGTATCAAACAAACAATGGTGCCATTTTCATATAATTATATTCCACCCTTTATTTTCTATTTTACAAGCATCATCTTCGTTTATTTTGACCGCGTATAGCAAACTCACAATCATATTTTTATTTGTAGTTACCTCATAGAAAAAACGTTAAAAAAACACCCCACATAATTTAACATAAAACCAAAACGACCAAGACATAACAGAACTTCACTCTCCTTAGCTATTTACGACAGCACAATTCTTTCGAATTTCACCGGTCGTGCCAGTTTTCACCATGATTTGATTCATTTTCTCCATGGACAACGCGAACTCACTAAAGAAATTTTGGAGTGATCCTTGAAGGAGTTGGTTTATGTATGTTAATGTGTTTGAGTTTCTAGTTAGGGCTGAATCAGACTCGAACAAGCCCCTACGCTTTAGCAATAACGTGTAGTAGCTAAGATCAAAAGTCTTACGGCTCCCTGGATCCATTTCAACTATTGTTGTGTTTTCGTTTTGTGTCCTGCATTTACTTGACCTGAGAACGTCAGCATATTCACTATCGAGAGAGGGGTCTCGATCTCCCACGCCCGTGAAATTGTATAGACGGTTTGAAAATGATGGACAATGTGATATTCCAATAGTATGAGCACCTGAATCAATAACAATAAGAAATGTGCATAAGGAACTTCCACAAAATAGTTATCATGTACTAGTAATGGTTAATCTAATAACTTTAACGTGTACCAGAAAGCAAAACTAGATCCTTCAAATCAAGACTTTTGTTTGCGAACTTCTGTACGAGGATAGTAATGTTGTCGGTTGGAGCGGGGATTTGGGCTAATGCCTCGGAAGCATTTGATAATAGCCCGTCTCGTCGACCAGTTGGCACTTTCCAAGAAGGACCTCCCTTTAATACAAGAAACGGAAGACAAAGAAAGCACTTAGAAAATAATGTTCTTTACGCTTTTTTTTATTTATGGGCTTCAATGTAAATTCTTACAGTGAGAACAATGGAGTCTCTAGCAGCAAGAGCAATAATATCAGCGCAAGAAACAACACCAGGACATTCTGCTTCAACTAAACTCTTTATTGCATCAATGAAACCAAACCCTCTCACGGTTCGGTTTGGGACTGCCACTTTTTCGGTTTGATTCCCTGAGCTTGAAGTGAAATTCAATAGGACTGATCCATCACAACCCTATTCCAAACAACACACAACAAATTTAGTAAGGCGTAAAATTGTTATTCTACATTAAATAGGTAAAACAGTCACTTTCCATGTTATAAGGTTTTTTAGACCATGTTCATTTTGTTTTCCCTATGCTACAATCTTATAAGGCAAGAAAATAAGAATAAAATTATACTACAAATTACCCGGACAAAACAGTCATGGAAGTGCATTCTAATAAGAGTCGCGGCAAGCGAAGGAGCATTTGGGATATGTTGGTTCACAAAATCTTGTACAATTTTTTCGGCTTTTGGGCATGAACTTGAATAAAAGCCCATCTGCAAATCACCTTGAACCGATCCAAGAATCGATAAAACTCCCACAAACATTAGCCCGAACCCGAATGACCAAAACTCTTTCATTTTTGTGTGTGTTCTTGCGATACGTCTATCACTACTTGTGGTCCAAATATATAGATAAAGCAAGAAGTAACACCTGGATTAAAGCACATAAACTATCAGATTATATAATTAATCAAATCTTAAAACTTTATAAAAGATGAGATTAGTTATGCATGGGATTCATAGTACTAGTGTTATTAAGCAGGTTTAGTAAACGTTAATGGGTCAATCCAATGAACTAACCTCAACTAATATTCATGAATGGTGACAAGAGACAAAAACACTAGAAAACATACACAACTGCTGATGAAATAAAGAGAGTTTACGATGAAAGTTGGTAATGGTAACGATGTTGGGTTTGAAATAAAGAGAATTTAGGAGATATGCCTACGTATGATAATATTTAAAGGTTTATTAAATTATATTATCTTATTAGAAATTTATTTGTTTGCAAGCTGGAAAAAAGGATAAAGGTGAAGAATATATTAACAGGCAAAAAGTTCAGGAAGAGTCCATTTTTGTTATTAACTATGTAAATATGTACCATTAAGTGTTTAGTACATGAAATGTTATGGATATTTTATTTTTTGGCAAACTTAAATGTCACTGCAAGAATTGGGAGAACTGCGACGAAGGCATTGGCGAAGACATGATGTTCTCGTCAAAAGTCACTAAACGACGGTCTCAGACATTGACTTTGTAAAAAAGAAAAAAGTAATAACTTTTGACTGAAAGCATTGGCGAAGACATGTCCTTAACTAAAGGTGGACTTTCGTTGACCAATTTTGATATTTTGGCATAGTTTATTTATTTCCCTGTCATTTTTCCCGCCAATCTTTCGACGAGGATATGTCCTCGCCAAAGAGTTGACCAAAAAGTTGACCACTTAATTGTATGTTTAATTAACAGCTTATTTGTCATTGAATTATTTACTTTATCTCATAAATTAAATTCCTGTGTATATGATACTGAATGTGGTATTAATATTTGTAATACACTACAGGGGTTTAGAGAGGAAAGGAGACTAGCTTATGGGGAGCAATTTCTGCATGTGGGAAATGGAGCACAAGCAGCAGTTGAAGCCATAGGAATGTTTGATTTAGTTTTACCTTCGGGTTTAGTACTTTGTTTAAACAATTGTCATTATGCACCTTCTATAATTAGAGGTGTTGTTTCCTTTTCATGTTTGTTGGATCTTGGTTTTTCTCATACTATTGATGGCAATAAAATTTCTGTTTCTTTAAATGGTGTATTTTATTTTAATGTTGTTGCTGTGAATGGTGTGTTTGAAATTGATATGAATAATTGTGTGACTTCCAACAATAATAATAATTCGATGTACAGCATAAGTAAGAGAATGAAGTATGACTTGAATTCGTCTTACCTTTGGCACTGTAGACTTGCCCATATAGGTAAGACTCGCATGCAAAAGCTGCAACGTGAAGGGCTTTTGAATAATATCAATGATGAGTCATTTGATAAATGCGAATCTTGTATTTCTGGGAAGATGACGAAGAAACCTTTTCATAATAATATGGAAAGAGCTTCAGATCTACTTGGTTTGATACATACGGATGTATGTGGACCACTTAGACATGTGTCAAGGAGAGGTACTGTTTACTTCTTAACTTCTACAGATGATTTCAGCCGTTATTGTTATGTTTATTTACTTAAGCATAAACATGAGGTGTTTGAAACATTTAAAGTTTTCAAAGCAGAAGTAGAATTGCAATTGGGAAAGAAGATTAAAGCTCTTCGTTCTGATCGAGGTAGTGAATACCTTAGTCAAGATTTTAAAGATTTCTTAACTGAGAATGGAATTGTCCACAATCTCACATCTCCATATACTCCACAACAAAATGGTGTATCTGAGAGAAGGAATCGCACATTGTTGGATATGGTTCGATCAATGTATAACCTTACTAATCTTCCTTTGTCTTTTTGGGATTATGCTCTTGAATCAGCTGTTCGTATTTTGAATATGGTTCCCACCAAGAAGGTTGATAAGACACCATATGAGATATGGACTGGAAAAGCTCCGAACTTGTCTTATTTAAAGGTCTGGGTTTGTGAGGCGTATGTTAAACGTGACTCACAAGATAAACTCCAACAAAGATCCGTAAAATGAATTTTTGTAGGATACCCAAAGGAAACAATGGGTTACTACTTTTACTACCCACCTGAGAACAAAGTGTTTGTTGCAAGATATGGTGATTTTCTTGAAAGTGATTTTGTGACTCAAGAAATCAGTGGGAGAGTATATGATCTAGAAGATGATCTAAATAATGCATTGCCTTCAGAAAACACTAGCACACTTGCTATAGAACCAGAAAGTCTGGGTCCTTCACCAGAAGTTGAAGTAGTTCCCATTCGCAGATCTTCAAGATCTGTGAAAGCTCCTGACCGTCTATGTCTTAATGTAGAGGTCGATGAGCATACACTAGGGGATCTTAATGAACCTACTAGTTATAGAGCTGCCATTAATAGCCTTGAAAAGGTTAAGTGGAAAGCTGCTATGGATGGGAAAATACAATCCATGCATGATAATGAAGTCTGGGAAGAAGTTGACTTACCTCCTAGTGCCAAGGTAGTTGGGAGTAAGTGGCTCTACAAAATTAAGACTGACATGGATGGATATGCACACATTTATAAGGCTCGTCTAGTTGTTAAAGGTTTTACTCAAACTTTTGGAATAGATTACGAGGAGACATTTTCTCCTGTAGCAGACATAAGAGCTATAAGAATTCTCATAGCTATAGCAGCGTACTATGACTATGAGATTTGGCAAATGGATGTGAAAACCGCTTTCTTAAATGGTCATCTAGATGAAGACATCTATATGGCACAACCAGAAGGGTTTGAAAATCCAGAATTTCCAAATCGTGTATGCAAGCTTAAAAGGTCCATTTATGGATTAAAGCAAGCATCACGACAATGGAACAAGAGATTTGATGCTGAGATCAAAAAGTTTGGATTCACTCAAAATCTTGATGAGCCATGTGTGTATCACAAAGCTAGTGGGAGTGATAATGTAATTTTCCTAATTCTTGTTGATGACATATTGATCATGGGAAAAGACATTCCAAGTTTGCAAAAGGTTAAGGCATATCTTGGAAAGTGCTTTTCTATGAAAGATTTAGGAGAAGCTGCATACATTCTGGGAATCAAAATCTATAGAGATAGATCAAGGCGGTTAATTAGATTAAGTCAAAGTGCTTACATTGACAAAATATTGAAAAGATTCAATATGCAAAATTCCAATAAAGGATATTTGCCGATGGAAGTAAAACATGGCTTATGTAATGAGTTTTGTGCTTCAACACCTGCTGAGGTGGCTCGCATGAGTAAAGTTCCTTATGCTTCGGCTGTAGGATCTATTATGTATGCGGTTAAGTGCACAAGGCCAGATGTGGCGTTTGCTCAAAATATTACCAGTCAATTTCAACAGAATCCAGGTGATAAACATTGGATTGCTGTTAAGCATATTCTTAAGTATTTGAGGAATACAAAAGATATGTTTTTGGTATATGGTGGAGATCCAGCTGCAGAACTTTGCGTTACAGGTTTCTGTGATGCATCCTTTCAAAGTAATAAAGATGATTCGAAGTCTCAGACGGGTTATGTCTTTGTTATCAATGGAGGAGCTGTAGACTGGAAGAGCAAGAAGCAGAGTACAATTGCGATGTCTGCAACAGAAGCTGAATACATTGCTGCTTCAGAAGCTGCTATGGAGGCTGTTTGGATTAGGAAATTCATTTCTGGGCTTGGTGTTATGCCTTCAATTGAATTACCAATTAATATGTATTGTGACAATTCTGCTGCAATCATATTTGCCAATGAACCTGGAGTCATGAGAGGCACCAGACATTTCTACGGAAGTATCACTTGTTCGTGAAAAGGTTAAGGAAGGTGAAATAAATCTGCTGAAAGTTCACACAGATGATAACTTAGCTGATCTGTTCACTAAGGCTTTGGCGAAAGAGAATCTTAATGAATTATCCAATGGAATTGGACTTAAATTAGCTAGTAGTTTCATGCATAACTGTGATTAGTATTTGGATAAGGGATATTGTAAACAATTGTTATTTTAATGAAATAAAGTATGTTGGTATGTTTATTTATGTTTTTAATTATTGTTGTCCTATTTTTGCATGTTTAAATCCATGAATAAGAGTTATTCTAAATTGTCCATTGTCAGTTAATAATATGGGAATATTATTAAATTAAGACAAATCTGAAGTTGGTAAAATATACTTAAGTATATTGATGCGTAGACATGCCATTTCAGACGATATTCGATGATACTGAATATAGGACTTATCCCAACTATATGATGTTACTTTATGGATCTTGTCATTAAGTAAATCATAAGAAGTTATCCTTAGACTTGAGATACAAGATAACGGTCATGAATGTAGTACATTTTTGTGGAACAACTTAACGCTATACGTAACTGGTAGTCATAAGGGTTGTTTTCGGAAGTGTTACAAAGTTTGTGTGTTTTGCTTGTAATCAATAAAGAATTTGTTCCTTCAAATTAATTTTTGGAGTTTAATACTGTTGGGCCCCTTGTAGGGTTGTCAAGGTGTTTGCGTGGCCACGCCCAAGGTCTTTACTGAAAGGTTCAGAAAATTTGGTAATCTTGTCAATTTCTAACAACGAGAAACAGAATGGTTAATTAAGGAATGATCTAGATCCATATCCTTATTTAACATGGTATTAGAAAAAAAGGGATAATAATAATGAGAAATCATTAAAAGGTTTTCCAGGAGCCTTACTCAAGTTGTACTAGAGGCATCGGCGTGTTGCAAGACGCTAACCGATGTGATCACACTATTATGATATGTCTAAGTGGGAGATGTTGGTTTTATAGACAAAATAATAATAGTCGTGTGTTAGGTTCAAACTTGAGATCACGGGATTGCACACAATACGTATGAAGAGAAAAAGTAATAATTATTTATAAAATGTTATAATTAATTATTAAACACAAAATAAATAATAGTAATTAGTATTTAATGATTAATGACTAATTATCTATTAAACGAAGATTAGGAAAGTAATACTAGGCAAAATTCGGAAACAAGAGAAGGTTCCAGAATCCCCTAGGGGACACCAAATCCGATCGGCATAGGGGAGTAACCTCCTTTGTGCCTTGAGCTCCAAGTTTTGAATAGTATATAAGCAAACCGAAGATGCATGTTTTTCTCATAACTTGTACACACACATCTTGGTGTTTTTTCTCTCCTTTCTTTTCCTTGGTCGATCCATCAAAACAAACCCTTTAGGGTTTCGATTTTCATAGATAAAAAAAAAAAGGTTTTGTGTTTATTACTTACATAAACTTTTTCTTGAATTAGTACATGTGTACAAGAACGTGAATCAAACACACTATTGTTTGATTCTTGGATTGAATTACAAAGGAGGTAAGGGGTAATTCTTGTAATCCATATAAACCCTAATTAGGGTTCTTGTTCCGGAAGATTGTTTTGATTCTTGTTTGGGCTAGAATCATAAAGGTATGTTTACTATTTAATTATTGATTAATTAATTACATGTTATTTGATCTTGTTATAATTGCTTCCGCTATGCTTACTTTGATGTACTTGGTTTATTTATATGAATGTCATGATATAATAATTCCAACATCTATTTGCTATCTTACATGGTATCTGATCTTTAGGTAAAAGTCACCTACAAAATTTGCTATCCTCTGGTCATCGGCTACTCACCGGTGATCCGGAGGAATCCGAGTTATTTTCGCTTTGTTGTTTTTTTAGGATTTTTTTTATTCAATGTATGAACCTTAAACCCTAGCAGTCAAAACACACAAAATATGTTGAGTTGTCTTCAATCAACCATATTTTTTTCCTTCCTCAGCAAATTATTTTCATTGTTGAAGATCATTGTCGTTGATTACCAAATTCTCACTCCCTCCTAAAGGCAAGGCAAGTCATGACATAAAAAATAGCAAACATTATCAAAAATGGAGGAAACCGCAAAGCACTATACAATTATGTTGCCGATACAAGTCCATCTTCATGCAAACGATCAACAAAGAAGATGAGAAAAAGAAACGAAGAACAGAAGAAGAAGATGATTTCACAATTTTATCCAGTTTGTACATCCGAGACCTCCCATTCAAACTGTAATAGAGTGTTAGATGACACGTTAAGGCCTAAGCATAAAAGACTTAGGGACCACTAGGTTTAGCGTTATGTGAGCTATTCTATAAGTCATGTACTAATATAAATAGACATAAAATCTTATTATGTAGTCACACAAAAAACACATTAAATAATTTCTCAATTTGCCATGCACTATAACAATAAGTAGGACGGGCGACCAACCTTTTGGTGGGGAAGCCCTTGTCCCCCGCCAAAAGCTTGCCAAAGTTTGACCAAACTTTCTTATTCTCCCTCGTTGGCTAATTGTTCCTGTGTTTTTTTTTCCCTCCAACCCTTTTTGAATATATTTTGACCTTTTGGCGGGGACACGTCCTCGCCAAAAGTGGGATATTTAAAACAAATTTATTTTATTTTTGAATGATTTAGCATAAATTAGGTTGTGAGACAGGTTTTGATCTTGTAGATTTTTTTCGAAAAAATTTCAGAAAAAATGTGAAAACTACCCATTTTGAAGCAATATGCTGCAAAATGGGTCAGAGGCTTTTGGCGAGGGCATGTTCCCGCCAAAAACCTTGAACTATAATTTAGGTAAGGACTTTTGGCGGAGACATGTCCCCGCCAAAAGAGTTTATTGAACGAGTGGACAAGTCTTTTGGTGGGGACATGTTCCCGCCTAAAGCTTTAATTAATTAACATAATCACTTAATTAAGTGAGTTTCTGGTTAATTATGTGACCTTTTGGTGGGGACATGTCTCCGTCAAAAATAGTTCCACGTTGGACCAAGTTTGACCAGATCAAAGGCTACGGGTCCTATTGTCCCCGCCAAAAGCTGAAATTGTCCTCACAAAAAGATTTAGCGAGAAAAAGTTAGCGGGCACAAGTCCTCGCCAAAAGTTTTTGACGGGATATGTCCCCGCTGAAAAGCCCAAAAAGTCCTCTCAAAAATCAGTCATTGTTGTAGTTAAGTTACACGGTTGGTTAAGATAATGAGTACTTTATAGTTAATAGATGCAATGAGAAATTCAAAACTATAAGAAGTACGTGTTTGAATTTAGCATCATGCAACATTGTTTAGAAAAATAATGATTAGCATATCCGCCAGAAACAAGCATATTTCCAGTTCTCAAAAAGATATCGTACGCCATGTAATAATTAGAAAAAAAATGCTAATCTCACCCAAATTTTACAAAAAAAATTTCACATGCATGGGTATTATTTAAATACGAAGAGTAAAATAAAAGTACAAAAGAAAAAATTTAATAAAATTTAATGCGAAAAATTACCTCACTACCCATTTTTAAAAGAGTGTGTCTTCACATGCATATATTTTTTCCACCTTTACAAAAATACTCATGCATGTCGCGTATATATATATATACACTACATACCCAACAATGTTAATGTGCCCATTTGTTATTGAACGAAGATCAAATTAAAAAAAAAAAAAAAAAAAAAAAAAAAAAAAAAAAAAAAAAAAAAGCCTATGTCGCGTACATATATACACGACATTACCTTTTATACAAAACAATCAATAAATTGTTTCTTGACTTTCCATCTTCCATGATGAAAATTAAAAAACTTACAAAAACCATGCTTTAATTTTTTTTACAACATTTTTATATAACAAACTTTATTCGTCAAATATTTAGTAAATATCTATCGAATTCTTTAATGAAAAAAATATCGTTGCGAAAAGCTCGAAATCAAAACAAGCCCAATATTGACATGCTTTTGACGTGCGTACGATTTTATAAAAAATGTTGAAGTTTGATATAAATATATTAAAAAAAGGATAGTTTTTTCTTTTTTTACTTTTTTTTTTTTTTTTTTGAACTTCGTCCAATAACAAATGGACACGTTAATGTCGGGTATGTAGGGTATATATACACGGATAGGTATTTTTTTTTTTTTTTTTTTGTAAAGGTGGAAAATGTAGGGGCATGTGTAGACACACCCTTTTAAAAATGGGTAGTGAGGTAATTTTCGCAAATTTAATTGATACGGCTCATTTGCGACAGTTGTACTCCGTAATTATTTTATTTTATTACTTCTCTTTTTAGTTATTGGTCTAAATTGCTCAAGGCTTTAAACCAAAGGTCCAAAAGTATATAGGAAAAAAGTCATGTCTTTCAACTTTAATCAATGTGATACGTAATTCGTTTCTTACTTGGCTCACAATTGCTGGGATTCCAACATATATTTATTCTTCAGCATTTACTTTTGCTTTTACATTAGAAGTAATACCAACAGCATATATCAAGTTATGCTATATTTTAATAGTGTTAGCAGCCGGATAATTAGCTGGCAATAAATCATCGATACTTCCTAGCATGCTGTGTAATAGACTACCGTAAAATACCAATATTAAGTAATTCATACATTTCAACTAGATATAGTACAGTGACCACAAATTTTAAGACTAAACAATTTGTATAACTGAACCGGCATAACTGAACTATTGTTTAATTTTACAACTCCATCAAACAAACACCACCCGCATAATAGACTGGATATACTTTTTTTAAACTCAAATCCCATCTCTTTTTGTTAATAAGATGCCAAAAAAGTGGCGTCCTATGAATTATGTATTTGAGCCGTATTTTCTATTATGTCTCATCTGGCGTAAATTCGTAAGGTACCACTTTTTTTTATTATTTTATTGTTAATTCAGTCAAAATATCAAATTTTAGAAGCCATTTCATCATCCGGTGCGCACTACGTCATCTAACGAGCGTCACGTTATCAACAAGCGCGGCCGATTTATATAATATTATCCATTTGGCTATTGTCTTGTTGACACGTGTATTTGACGTTTGACATGTAGAATTTGGCACGCGCCACCTCATAAAAGCACGCCAAATTGGACAAAACCGAAAAGGAGTTGAACTGGGTAGAAAATGGAATCAAGGGTGTATAATATCGGTATTGTAATTTCTTTTTACTCCTAAAACAATTTGTATTATCAAATTAATCACCCTTAAAACATAAAATATTTATACTACGTGTCACAACTTTTTGGAGGGCAAAGACCTTCGCTTGCCTCTTAATAGTTCCATCACTGACCTCAACAGTTTTAAGCAAACGAGCTAAAATGTGTCTTTTATTAAAAACGTTAATATCACAGTAGTTTTTTTTCTTGAAAAAAATTCAAAAAAATCTGAAAAAACTAAAAGAATAAAAAGGATAACAAATAATTATGAATCGCTGAAAAAAATTTCAAAAAAAAAAAATCGTTTTCAACGTTAAAGTTATTGTGATATTAGCGTTTAATTTTGACTTTTTTTACAAAAGTCAATATCAGATCTTGACAAAGTCAAGATCTGAGTCAAGATCTGATCTTGACTTTTGTAAAAAAGTCAAAATTACATTTTGTTATCACATAAACCTTCTTTTTTTAATAAAAATTTTAATGTCACAATAACTTTTTTGATAACATAGAATATTTTTTTAATATCACTATTCATTTTTACATGTAAATAAAATTAGTATCACAGTTGGTTTTATAATGTCACTGTTTTATAAATATCACCGTATCATAATGTTGTTAATATCACCATAATTATCATGCTTTCTTAATATAAAAAGATAAATTTTTAAAATTTCAACGTAACTTTTCTTACTATCCTAATAAAAAAAACAGTGATATTAAGTTTTTTACTAATATCAAAGTAACTTTTTAAGTAAATATCGTTAGTATCATAGTAGGACTCATAAATATCCTTAATATCACGGTACCACTCATAATCACAAAACAAAAAAGTTTTCAAAAAAAATCTGGAAAAAACAAAAAAAAAACAAAAAAAAAAAAAAAAAAAAAACAAAAGTAAGGAGCGCTTAAAAGAAATAAAAAATAAAAAAATCATTTACATGGTCAATTGATTGATTGAATGTTGCGTTTGATTTTGACTTTTTTACAAAAGTCAAGATCAGATCTGGATCGGCGGCCCAGATCTGTCCGCACATCCGCACTAAAAAAAAGATCCGCACCTGATCCTTAGTGTGTGTGTGTGTGTATATATATATATATATATATATATATATATATATATATATATATATATATATATATATATATATATATATATATATATATATATATATATATACCTCCTATATAATACAAGGTTTGTCCTACTATTTCTCCCCCAAAAATCTTAATCAATTGACACCTGGAAACCCTTGATTTTTAACAACCGTAGATCTCACTCAACAGATTTTGGGCGGAACATCCTAAGCCACTACCCATTCCATTATTCCCATCTAAAAACACACACACACACACACAATCACATCCTCTCAAACCCTCTCCATCAAACACAAAATCAATTGTAGATGTATACAAA
This sequence comes from Artemisia argyi, assembly GCA_030686995.1. Classification (NCBI taxonomy): domain Eukaryota; kingdom Viridiplantae; phylum Streptophyta; class Magnoliopsida; order Asterales; family Asteraceae; genus Artemisia; species Artemisia argyi. Next base: position 157,221,554 of record CM060697.1, on the reverse strand, counting down.
TTAAATAAAGTTTTCAGATACCCTTCAATGATAAATGATTAATCTTTACCCATATTCAATCGATTATCATCCCAATCACGAAACCCTAACTAAAAAGTATGCCGAATCATTATCATAATTGGGGATCGACATTAACCTGTCAATCCATGGATGATGAAGCTATAATCGTTTATGAATTTGAAGATGGTTAAAAAAAGCAAGATAAATCAGGTCTTGATACAACCAATTCAAATTTAATATTATCTTTAATCTTTATAATTTTTGTTCATTATGAATTTAATTTTTTTTAGTTTTATACAAAAGGGATCTTTAATCACATTTCACTCAGTTTCATCTTTCAGTCTGAAGATGGTACGCATGTTCACAAAAGTTATTCATTTTTTGTGTTATGAACAATTATTATGCACTACAATTTGGCCAGTGAGTTAGTTTAAATGTTGCTTGGGAAAAATTCTTAATACATGGGTGTTTGGATGTGTTATATAATAAGCAAATTTGTTGTGTTTGGAAAAATTATTTGAGCATAATTTTGTGACTTTTCCTTTGATGGTATATATAACATAAGATTTTTTCTTGTGCATCTGCAGACCAATGGCTTAATGATACTGGTGGAAGTGCATACTATGTTGCACCAGAAGTACTCCAAATCTCAAAGGTATACAGTTGTGCCACATTCCTGAATCTAATTCACAAAACTGTGAAATATCATAAGCTAATTTAGAAAACCTACATTACTGGAAGTGGATTAGCACCTTTAGAATGGCCTTTTTAGCATAAATACGCAAATACACACAAGTTTTGGAATAGCTAAATTAAGGGGTGTTTAACTATTATTAAAAGTGAATTAAGGGGTGTTTGGAATTGTCTTAATAGCTGAATTGAGAAGTGATACAGACTGTTTTTAAAAACTGAATTTAGGGATGTTGAGCATACCTGAATTTTACTAATCCAAAAGCAATTCCTTTATAAAAATAGGTTGTTAAACTTATTAATCGGATATAGAATGTGTTGGTTCAGTGGGTTGGTTCAGGGGGTGGGTTGGTATAGGGGGTTGGTTTAGTGGTTTAGTTCAGCGGGTGTGTTCAGTTGGTGAGTTTAGAGGGTTGGTTCATTTTAGCTTTTGAATTGGGTCACTTTGGGCTTAAATATTAGGCAATGATTGGTGTTTCAGGCACATCAAGTGCCATTGCTCTTAGGTACAATATGTGCACAACATCTCCACATCAAAATGAATCTGCAATTCTGCACATTGTTGCTGCTATATTTATGGTTTATTTCTTAGAAAGGTTTTTGTTAATCAACAACCTATATATGACCATATTACTAAACTGTTTAAAGCATCAAGCGCAAATATGTGTAGCTGAGCAATGTTATTCGTGTAGACAACGATTTCTTTAAAAGTTCTGGCTACACAATTGAAGTCCTTTTTGTCGCTTCTTTTCACAATTCATCTTTAAGTTTGCATGGTGATGAGGAAGGTGGTGGTTGTGTACTAGGTACACTCTGATATTGTTTTTGTATGTTCAATCAGATATATTCTATTTTGTAGCTTACATATTGAGGTGACAGAGTTAAAATTTGCAAACTATTTATAATTTGAATGGAAAACCGATCATTAATCATTAATCATATACGCCCAATGGAAAACAGATTTAAGTTGAATTATTCAGCTTAAGTATAAATATACATGATGTTATGTGCGTGATATTGAACCAGTAATAATTTATAGTGTGTATAACAGCTAATGATTTTGTATATGTAAAGTATGTTACGTGAATAGCTGTTTTCTCTCTTATTGTACTCATAATTTATCTGATTTTGGCTAAATGATATTATGGCATCTCATTTAAGAGGCACGCATTCTTTTAGTAGTCGCGTGCTGTAGTTATTTAGGACATAATTTCAGTCACATCCTGGTGGAGGTTCATTGTTCTCAACCACGTTATCATTTTCATTACACTCTTCTTTTTCAGGTGTTCTAAAGTGGAGATCCTGGTGCAGAACATATTGTCAAACATTAGTTTAGCATTGGATCGCATTTTGTCAAATGTGAAGGTTTGAATTGATTATGCATTCCGATATGTCTGTCTTGCAGTGTTTTCGTACTTTAACTACTTTATCAAAAATAAAAAATCTATATCTAAAGACATGGCAACTAATTTGCAGGATCCTTTTGAGTTTTTACCGTATCATGAAGCTATCCGAGAACCTTTTACCTACTATATGTTTGTTCAAAATTGCATCCGCCCTTCAATCAATTCCAGGTTAGTTCACAATATTTCTGTCATGATATGATGTGAAAAAACAATATGTACTTTAAAGAAAGTAGCTCTCACATAATTTTCTTAATAGATTTGGCCGCCATCACAGATTTCTATATCTTTGAACTAAAAACTAATTCCATTTCAAAATGTATAATAATTTGTATTAGGGAGTCATTTGTTGGCAACATTTTTCTTTTCTACCAGATGGAAGAACAACTCAAGAAGGTGACATCCTGTCATAATTACTTTAAATGACTATATGGTATGTGGCAGTGCTATACCTTTTGCATCCCTGCAGTTTTGCAACACCAATTTATTTGTGTAGTATTTGTTAAGTCATGAAACATGGAGTACCTCATCTTTGTTTTGATTAATTTGTAAGTAGGAATATGATTGTATGACTTTAAGCTCTTATAGTATGGTTAGTTGCATTTTATCAGGGGGAATGTTCTTGGATAATGCCTTAACTTAGTAAATTTTGTTAATATAATTGGTAATGTAAATTCGCAATGATCACAAGTTAAAGAAAGTCGCTGGTTAAATCTTTGATCTAAGAAACTAAACACTTGCTTAAAATGGCAAGTTAGAACCTCAACTAAATTACCCTTAAAACCTATAATATTTACACTAGGTGCCACAAATTTTGAGGAGGGGGGGTCGGGACCCACCCCTGCCCCTTCATAGGACGACCCTTTCATATTCAAATAAGAATAGACATCACTCATAATGAAGTTGTTGAGCCAAATGACTCATGTCATATATGAGTTGGGCTGTCATGAGTTGCTTGCAAATATTTTTGCCTATTGTATTTGGAAAGCTATAGTTTATGTGTGTAAAGAAGTTCTTCAAATATTATAAGCTATACTTTTTCTGTTACGTTTATACCAATGTTGTATACCGAGAAGTTCTTTATAGATTATAAGTTTTATTTATTATCTTTTTGTACACAATAAAGAAACTTTAATATTTGCACGTTTAATTTCAACATTACACTTCTTTAACGTTATTCTATTATGCATTTTATAATTTCTTTTTATGTTATAAACAAATCCTTAAAGCTATCCGCCCCATAAATTAGTTTTGAAGATTGGCACTTCGGTTATGTGTTTGCGCAACATTAATCAACGTGGTGGATTGTGTAATGGAACTAGGTTACAAGTATTGAGAATGAGAATCAATAACATTGAGGCAAAGAAGATGCATTTTCAACTTATGTTGTGACAAAGACGGCAACTACACCAATTCTACAATCAACGTTGTATATAGAGAAGTTCTTCATATATTATAAACTACAAGTTTTTTTTTCTCCAACCTTATGCTTTGTTCAACTTTATTATTTGATTAATAATAGCATGTTTATTTTATTTCATTTATGTATATATATATATATATATATATATATATATATATATATATATATATAGAATCTGGATCGATTGAGAAGGTTTTTATTTTGAGAAGATTGAGAAGATTTTCAAAATTGGTAGATTTTTAACTTTGATTCATGTTTTTCAAGCATAAAACTCATTTTAATGTGATTAAAATTCAAAATGTGTAAAAAATTTTTTGAATCAATGTTAAAAATCTCTCGATTTTGCGATATATGTAGAATACTGAATCATCTGTACAAATTTAATGAATCATCATCATAACTCAATTTTAACAATGATTTGTGAATCAAATTTACGTATATATATATATATATATATATATATATATATATATATATATATATATATATATATATATATATATATATATACGTATATATATATATATATATATATATACGTATATATATATATATATATATATACGTATATATATATATATATACGTATATATATATATATATACATATATATATATATATACATATATATATATATATGTATATATATATATATGTATATATATATATATATATATATATATATATATATATATATATATATATACGTATATATATATACGTATATATACGTATATATATATATATATAAGTATATATATATATACACACACATATATATATATATACGTATATATATATATACATATATATGTATATATATATATATATATACGTATATATATATATACATATATATGTATATATATATATATATATATATATATATATATATATATATGTATATATATACATATACATATATATATATACATATATATATATACGTATATATATATATATATATATACGTATATATATATATATATATATATATATATATATATATATATATATATGTATATATACATATATATATATATATGTATATGTATATATATACATATATATATACATATATATGTATATATATATATACGTATATATATATATATATATGTATATATATATATATATATATATATATAATATACATATATATGTACATATATATGTGTATATATATATATATATATACATATACATATATATATATACAAATATATGTATATATATATATATATATATATATATATATATATATATATATATATATATATTTGCATATCGGTTTATTTTTAGGCAATATTATGTCTTGGTGACCAAGATAGGTTTAGCCTATATAATAGACATCTTCTCATTCAGTTTTGGATACAGAAAAAACGCAGCTCCATTAGCAACCGAATTTCAATCAGAAACACACAAGGTTTTCCGTGATCTCTCAGGCAAGTTGTCTAGTCCGGCTGTACAACAGCTTTGGACGTTGTACTCTGGGCAACAGACGGCGAATCTGTTTTAAAGGAATCGTGTCTAACACGAGCCTCGTCATTTACTGCTTATTATTTACTTATCGTTTTTAGTTTCTGTCTTCTGCTTCTACTCCATTCTGTTTGTATTTTATTTTCTGTTATTTACTTTCTGTTAATTTTATTATTGTTCTTGTAATCTGATTTATTAATAAAAGTGTACGCCATTTCTTACATCTTTTGTGGTGAACTCAGTTCACCTAAACTTTTGTATCCAAGTATCAAAAGATCAAATCATTTTTATTATTTATACTTATATTAGCAAATAAAATTACATAAAATATTTTGTTTTGAAAGAAAACAATTATAGGGAAAAGTGAATTCGTGATTGGTAATAGACATAAAATATACAATTTCCGTATAACATAAGTAATTTTCCTATATATATGAAGAGAGTTGATATGTACACGGATCATTTTGATACATACACATATTATTGTGATTGGACTATCATGCCCTTTATTGAATTTTATCCCTCTAATTTACCCTACCGTGATTTACTCTGCCTCCCCTCTCTCTCACTTCTGTTAATAATTGATGTCACTTTACAGACCATTTCTACTGTAGACATCTTAATCTCTACCACTGGTAAATATACAATTGAGTTTTTCTTCATATGAATTGGTCTCTACTCTTTTGGCGGTGTATTATTTAACTATATGCTTATAACTTAGTTTTCGTATTCGACATGTGATCTCAATGTCCATGCACCCAATTGAGTTTTGACAGTGCCTTTGTGATCATTCTCTTGACTTATGTAATATGACTATATGAGTTTATAAATTTGCATACATAAATAACATTCACATGCAATATCAATATATTGAACGCTTCAACAAGCTAATGATACATGAAAGGACACTGTATATTAGAGGCGTAAATACATACGAGATCATTTAGTTTCATTCATAAAATATATTATCTCGAATTAAATTCCAAACATATGTACATATACAAGATTGTCTAAAGAATTTGAATAGATCAAAAACGTGAAAGTGAAACTAGCGGCAAAATCAACGCCCTATTAGTTAAAATGAAGCCTTGTCATTTTAATTGATATCACATGTGGAAGGTTGTCGGTAATTAGCTATGGAATTGAGGTTATTGGGACAAAAAAGGGTCCGGGAAAAAAGATTTAGAAACCGGATATATATGGATTAGCCGTATGTTTTTAAAAAGAAGAAAGGATAAACTGAGAAATTATAAATAGGGGCAAAATAGTCAAGCAAGGATAATTTTATGTGTGCGGATCACTTTTATCCGTGTACATATCACTTCCCATCTATGAAATGTTTACTATTTTTTTATGGAAAGAGCGAGTTATTCTTTGTAAACATGCAAAATATATGTTTTGTATTAGCTAGTCAAATGATGATGATTGATGAATAGAAAAACTAACATAACGGCTATGTGACTTTCTCAAGATGTTGTTTGGAGATTATAATAAAATTCAAACATTAATCTCACAGTTATTATCTAATAAACTCAAGTTATTTATTCATAATTATTCTCATAAATTGATATCTAAAATCGTTATAGGTGCATGATTGCATGAATTCGAGAAACAAAGATTGTTCAATAAATATGTCAAACGATTAATGAGTTAAACATTTATCAATAACAATAACATGTAAAAATAAATTCATGTCGCAATTACATACACTACTAGAAAAAGGGCTATTCTTGACTCCAAATGCGAGTCAAGAAGAGGCTTTATGACGCGCAAATGCGAGTCAAGGAAAGACCCGTCATAAAGCTTCATGACTCGCATTTGTGCGTCATCCCTTTATGACGCGCATTTATGACCACGTTTTATGACTCCTTTTTGCGAGTCATAACTTAATTTTTTTTTTTAAATAATTTTTTCCAGTTCCTAATTTTCTATTAAATGACAATTAAAAACCTGATAATACAAAATTAAATACACAAATATCAAAATAACGCATTTCATATATATATATATATATATATATATCAAAACAATTAGGGTAATTCAAGTACTAATTCACGATAAGTCACAAGTTAATTAACGACAAAAATTACATATCGATATGCCTAGCTAATTCCTAAGTTCAATGGGAGGTGGTGCAGGGGAGTGCAGGCTTGCATCAATTGCTGCTGCTGATTCTCTTTCTTTTGCTAATTCCGCCATAAGTCTATCCTTTGCAAGTTCCTACAAATTCAAACAGATCAATGGTTCAATTTCGGTAAATCAACTATTTAAAAAATATGCATCCTTGTGCGACATTCCATAAGATGGACGCATTGGGTAACAGGTCAAAACTGGTTCATATTTAAACAATCTGTTATTCGTAGTCTAGATGTACTAGCGTTGGGTTGAACCACAATCACTTTCATGCGTTATTTGTGACTAAAAATAACAACATTAAACTGAGTTAGGATGTTGTATGTAAGATGGATTTTGTATGCGTTTAAAATGCACTTTGGGCGACACATGTGACTTGTTCCCCTATCAGCTAAAGTTTCTAGAATGGCCTGCTTGAACATCTCAACCATTCACATAAATAAACGAATCTAAACTTTCAACTCTACTCAGCTGCAAATTCTAAACTTTTTTTTCAATGTATTACTTATAATTTAATTAGCTAATGTAAATTTACATGCAAAGCAACTTCCTCGTGATCACGAATGACACGGTGGACAAGCTGACAGAGGGCACCAACACCCTCTACAGGAAGCGCGGTACTCTTCTTTTGAAAAGATCTTCTAACCAAGTTAATAGGACCCGCAATAATTTTATGAGGACCCGCCCACGCATCAGATTCTGTCATCCCTTCACCCACAGATGCAAAAGAACCTGCAGCAGTTGGCATTACATATGGGCATGAATTAACAACTTCGGTTGTACTTGGAGTTGCTTGATATCCCTGAAGAACAGCTTCTACTGTTGGCTTCTGCTGGTGAACCATTAATAAAATTCATTCACTCCACACATCAGCAAAGAGACGATCACCGAACAGTTTATAAACATTTTCAACCATATGCACATTCAAGCATAGCTATACCAGCCACATTTAGCATTCTCATTTGAACTCACCCCTAGGCAACTGAACCATAAAATAAACAAATGGACACATAAACTTTCAGATATAACACCAATACCATATGGTTTAGTGAAATATGATGGCATTAGATATATACCTCTCGTTCAAGACAATAGCACCAACACCTACTCTATGAGAAGCATTTGCGGGGATGGTATTTATTGTTTCAGGAATCCAGTTAACAAGCATGAGGTAATCAGGCTACCCTCCTAACAAAAGAAAACATAACAAGTGTATCTAAATTTAACAACAATCCTAAGCCAAACTTAATTATTATATGAGAATTAGATAGGTACCTTCACTGCACTTTCGACAAGATTTACAAGATCGATTGGCAGTTTAATCCAAACACCCCTCTTGCCCTGTCAAAACCATCCTGAAGTTCGCAGGAAACAATGAAAGTCTGTAATATACGGAGTACTTAAGTCTTCTATACAAAAATATAAGTAATAATATTCTGCAGACGTCTAAATAGGCAGCAAACAGATATGAAATGTGTATAATATAGAAAGAACCTGCAATGTCCACTCTAACATCGAAGCTTTAAGCCGAGCGAGAAAGACATTTGAGTCCATACACTCCTTCGGCTCCATAATTATCATTGATTGCGGGAAGTAGTTGGACCTTTTCAACTCCATTTTTATTTGTCGGTTGGTCCATCTTACAACCCTTTTCTTACCTTTTCTTACCTTTTCTTTGTAGATCTATTAAATAGAGCTTAAGATATGGTGATGGTGATGATACAGGACGGCGGTGATGACAAAACAAGTGGTTAGGGGTCGTTTTTGGAGCGCGTGAATTACAAAAGGTGAAAGAGGAAGTGATTTTGAGTGTTTTGGTGGTGGTGGTGAAGTCGAGGTGGCGGCGTTGTGGTGGCGTGAGGGTGGCCGGCGGATAGACAAAAGAGATAGAGAGATATGGTGAAGATGATGATGAAAAATGAAAAATGAAGTTTAGGTTTAGGTTTTTATTTTTATTAGTTCAATCAAAAATTAAACCGCCAAGTGGTCCGTGTTTTTTAAAAAATTTGACATATGACACGAATTTTATGACACACAAAAATGCGAGTCAAGGATTTACAATTTATGACAATGACACACAAAAATGCGAGTCATTATATTGTGTGCGTCATAAAATGCGAGTCAAGGATAGACCTTTTTCTAGTAGTGATATAACTAACTTGTGTTATTTATAATTTGTGTGTGTGGTTTAACCTAAAAGTTAATTTTTATAAACTCAACAGTCTTGATATAAGAAATTAGCCAATTATCACTCCACGCATTCCTATTTCTTGTATCCTCGGGAATTTCACTAGTACAATCGACACCTCTCCCGTCGAAGTTTTTTCGCAGTTCCCGTCGTCATGTCGACGGCATTGTACGTTCTCGTCGAGTTGCAATGGTAATACATGAGATGTTAATCGAACGACTATAGTTATACATGAGATGTTAAACGAACGACTCGAGATGCAATGGTTATACATGAGATGTTAAACGAACGACTATGGTTATACATGAGGTTAAACGAACGACTATTATAATACATGAGATGTCAAACGAACGACTCGAGATGCAATGGTTATACATGAGATGTTAAACGAAGGACTATGGTTATACATGAGATGTTAAACGAACGACTCGAGATGCAATGGTTATACATGAGATGTTAAACGAACGACTATGGTTATACATGAGATGTTAAATGAACTACTCGAGATGCAATGGTTATACATGAGATGTTAAACGAACGACTATGGTTATACATGAGATGTTAAACGAACGACTCGAGATGCAATGGTTATACATGAGATGTTAAACGAACGACTATGGTTATACATGAGATGTTAAACGAACGACTATGATAATACATGAGATGTTAAACGAACGACTCGAGATGCAATGGTTATACATGAGATGTTAAACGAAGGACTATGGTTATACATGAGATGTTAAACGAACGACTCGAGATGCAATGGTTATACATGAGATGTTAAACGAAGGACTATGGTTATACATGAGATGTTAAACGAAGGATTATGGTTATACATGAGATGTTAAACGAACGACTATGGTTATACATGAGATGTTAAACGAACGACTATGGTTATACATGAGATGTTAAACGAACGAGTCGAGATGCAATGGTTATACATGAGATGTTAAATGAACGACTATGGTTATACATGAGATGTTAAACGAATGACTCGAGATGCCTCCCGGATATATATCCCACCAAATTTTTCCTACCTAACAACTTATCCTCACAATATAAACACACACACACACACACTCATCTCACTATCTCTCTCTCTCTCTCTCTCTCACTCTAGCAGTTTCTGTTTTCCGGCGACACCAGCAGTTTCCGGCCGTCGGAATCTTTTTTCGGCCACCACCTTTTATCACCTCAACTTGTAGATCGGGCCACCCCGGTCACGATTCCACCACTCACAACCACTCAACCTCACAACCACAAACATACACTGTTATCATGGTGAAGAAGATGGGAGAATTTGAAGCTTTTCCTTGTCCTTGTGGACGAGGAGACGTGATTCTGCGAGAATCGCGTAAATCTTACTCCCGTGATAAACTATACTATGCGTGTCCTTTCTCGCAGGTGAACAATTACATACTTTTTCATGTATTATATAAATAATTTGGTTAGTTGTTAAAATAATTGTTTTTACTCTTTAACAGCCTGGGAAAACAGACCATGGATGTGATGTTTTTTATGGAAGGAGGAACGACTCGCCAAAATGATGATCGGTTCTCTGGGAGCTTCAACATCAAGCGGTTCTGGATCTGCTCCAACAAGGTGCTCAAACTGTAATGAAAAAGATCTTAGAATAAACATGCTGGAGGCACAAAAACATGTGCTGGAGGCACAAAAATAGGTGCTAGAGACAAAATTAAGGATGTTGGAGGCAAAACTTGACATGGCAACGTATCCCAACCACGCATGTCAGTCGGATGCAATACTCCGTGACCTTTTAGGTGACATGGATAAATTTCATATGTAGTACTGTTATCGTTGTTGTTGCTGTTATCGTTGTTATTGTTGTTGTTGTTGTTGTTGTTGTTGATGTTGTTAGTTGTTGTTGATGTTGTTTGCTGTTGTGGTTGATGTTATTGTTGTTGTTTAATAAAATGTTGTTGTTGTTGTGGTAACTGATGTTGAACGTCCTTTATATTTTAAATTTGTACGCACAAATAAAAGAACTGAAGGAGCAATAATTATCAAACACAAAGGCAAACTGTTTATTTAAAACAAGCAAGAGTTCTCAACCACATGCATTTTCATACAGAATCAAACTAAACAACTCGACAACCAAACTAAACCACTCGACAACCGAAGGAAACAACTCAAACTAAACAACTCGACAACCAAAAGAACAGATCAAACGAAACAACCCGTTTGTTTTTTTTTTGCGGCTACTTCCCGCTTTACTCGAACTCGTACCATCTTTTCCCTTCCTTGCTCTCATTTTCTTGATATGTGCAAACGTAGCTTCAAGATTTGTGACCCTATTTCCCATATTATCAAGTTTGGTTTCCAACGTACTTTCAGCTTCGTCGTCACCTCCAACAGCAACAACTTGAGCTTCAGCAGCATCTAGCTCGTCCATGTACTCTTTGTAGTACGACTTTTTCCTACACCATTCGATAATCTTGTCTCTCATCCACGGTTCAGCATCCTTAAAAGAACCATATTCCTCATAAACTGCATGACCAAAAGTTAACATAACTTCATTAAAGAGGAGCTCGTGTGACAAGATTTTTGAGTACTCCTCTTCAACTGTGCAACCACGCCAAGTCATGTGTGTCTTGTAAGAATTGACGATTGACTTATTTGTGAGAATCAAGAATGTATATGTAAAATGAGACGAAAATAATTTTGTGAGAATGTATATAGGTAAAAAATGAGACGGGAATGTTTTTGTGGGAGTATATATAGAAAGAGTATTTGGGGAGATAATCCCGTCGACATGTCGACGGGACAAAACACGCGGGAAAAATCCCGCCATTTATATTGACCACTAATTTAGTATTATTATTTTTACTTTATAATCCCGTCGACATGTCGACGGTACCGTTAAACCAAACACGTAATTAACGCTAATCAAACGTTAATTACGTAATAATTCATTTTTAATATCATCCCGTCGACATGTCGACGAGATTATAAAGGCGGGATAAGTTCGCGCCAAAGTTTTGACAATTATTGAGGCTGGAAATTTTGACCAATATGGTACCGTCGACATGTCGACGGGATTATGTTAACCCCAAAAATTCAACGCACTTGGCTTCGGTCAATCGGAATTTTTGTCGTTTTCTGCACCGTCCCGTCGGCATTGTGTCGACGGGATAACGTTCGTCGCCTGTTCTCCTGTTTCTTGTAGTGTTTCTGCATGTTCATCTAAAGTATAGTTGGTCTCTTTTGATAGCAGAATTAAAATTTTCTCTTTATTCCTCAACTCATAACAAAATTAGTTATTGAATTTACAGAATCATCAACAATACTTTAGCTTTACATGATTATTGTCTATATAATCTCAATCTTTTGAAATTTCAACTTTACTTAAATTACTAAATAACTACAATTATTTGATGAAATTTACCCATTAAAGAGTATCATCAAACCACCAAACTAAATCACAGTTTACAGTAAATAAGTCATACCACATCAATTAAAACACAATAACTGAAATCCACAAAAAAAATAAATAATAAATAAAAAAAAATAAAAAATAAAAAATTATCACATAAATCAATAAGTCATAGATTAATATACCTTAAATTCATTAACCCAAATACATAGTATTGACTAATCAAATTAAGCAATGTTGATTTTAGGTTTTCTTTAGTTGTAGCAGGTACTTTTTTTTTTTTTTTTTTTTTTTTTTTTTTTTTTTTTTTTATGTCGTGTGTTATTCTCTTCTTTTTATTTCTTTGGGGTTGTAAAGAGAAGCGTATGTTTTTTTAACCCCTAAAGTTGTTTAGAACAACCCGACCTTTTCAAAGTGTTATTTTTCTTATGTTTTTGACACATATATGTTTTATTGCTAATCTTTTATATAATAAAATAAAACCTCTATTGGAAATTTTCCATTTCAAAAAATCAGTTCATTCCTTTTGTAGTAATATTTTTTTCAATTTGATTTTTATTTTTAGGTTTTAAAAAATAATTAAGCCTAATTATTTCCTTATTTGCCAAAAAAAAGACTTAAAAATCGTTTTTATGCGAATATTGTTAGGTCACCATTGAGTAAACACAAGCACAATAATGATAGAAAAGAGATGAGAATGAGAATGGGATGATTATGAGAATTTAGAGAATTAGAATTGCAAGAGTTTCCTTAATATTTCACATAACCAACCAAGTATTACATAGACCTAAGCATGATATATATAGGTAAGGAGCTAGGGCAACATCCTACTCCTTCCCCTTCTTACAAACGTGTGGGCTTTAAAGCCCATGGACCATAAGACTTAAGCCTAGTAAACTTGAAACAATAACATAAATGTAAATTAAGCAACCTATTATTACAAATGACCGAGACTTGATAAAATAGTAAAACTTTGGTTCCAACAATCTTCCCCTAAGGGTCGGTCATCATGGTTGCTTGACGTCTTCGTCTTAATCTTTGACTTTCATAGCTTTAGACGTCTTCAGAAATGATTAGAATAATAATGGATATACTTTGCTCTTTGTCTTTGTTCTTTGATTATGTTATGAAGTAATCTGCCGTTCGTCACTCCTGCGTCTGTGGTGGTTGTCCGCCATTCCAACATACTCATACATCTTTGGACTTAGACTTTCACGTACAAAAAGTTCCTTTACATGCATTGAGATCTTTGTCTTTATATTTTGTAGATTCATCTTATTGGCGTTGAATCTTTCTTTGAACTTTGTGTTGCTAAGATCTTTGGGGAAGCTTTCTTTGACTTCAAGATGTATGTATGAGCATGTTGGAATCTACGATCATGGAAGTGAGATACCTGCGAGTAAACAGTTAGCAATAAAACAACCGGTACTTACGGATAAGGAATTAGAGCTCATCAACAGCATATTGTGAAGACTCCTTCTAATCCTTATCCAGGCCGTTCCCATATCAGATACTCCCGAAGGAGTTTACGAGACCTACTGAGTAGCTCAATGACTGGGTGAGTCATTGGGGATCACTCCACGACTGTAGACCGCTATGGAACCGCCGCAAACACTAAGCGTAACCCTTGTGGGGTTACCGAAGTGACCTGCTGTCAGGGCTGTTTGACGTTGACCCTGGCAGGATTTCCGTTCGATCATTGAGAAATACTTACGTAATCCTCTCATAAACGTTCTCGGCAGATTGCTAAGATCTGCGAAGGACTCGATAGTTTACAACTGATGCCCATTGATGTAGAACACCAGTTGCAGAAATACTAAGTGTTCCTAAGAGATCTTTGATGTATCTCGAGGCTCTAGACTCTATAAGTGCACACCTAGGTTTCCTATGCGGAGACTGGGGAGGTGTCTCCTGCTTCAATATCAACCGTCTCTAAGAGATAGGTCGATAGGTTACGCGGGTTCCCCGTGAGAATGAAACAAGTCCTTTTAAGAGAACTTGAGTGGTTAAGAAGGTTTAGTGCATTGCGTCACTGGGTCCATGACGACTTAATCTTCAATACCGGTGTTGTCTTTTGAAACAGCCAGTAGCATACGTATTGAACCCGGTGTCTGCCCTAAGGTTGAACATATGGAGGGCTATTTCTTTTCACCCTTTACTTTACTTTTCTTTTTAATTCTTCAACTCCTTCTTTCCCTTTCATTCATTTCTCCTTTTTACGTATCATACCTAAGGACTTCTAATTCTAACTATGGGAGATGTCCTTGGGTAGATCCTTCCGGCTCTGGCGGATCATAGGACGGATATTCCTATCTTAATCACCTTATAACTCCGACAGTAGCCAAGAAACCTTTGATTGAAAATCTCTCAAAGTGTTTGTGTTAATCAAATATTTTGTTTAACACTTTGAGAGTTTTGTATACACTTTTGAAGGGCTCCCCCTGCACATGTGCTCATAAGTGTTTAATAAATTTGCACATGCGGGAGGAGCAAGCACTTTTGAATTGATCCACTTTCCGTGAACAAGACCGATTCGAGACACGCTTACATCACTAGTTAAACTAGCTTGAAGTTATTACCCGGCCTGATCAAGTTCACCGAAAGTTTCTCGAGACGGTACATTTCTACTAAGACATATCCTTTTCGAGACACGCTTACGTGGTTAGTTAAAGAGATGCATTGTCAGCTTTTAGGTGACAACTAGCTCTAGTAACTAACTTGATGTTATTACCCGTCGAGGATAAGTCCTTTCGATATTTCTAACTTTTGTTGTCTCGTCAATTCCTGGGTCAATACTGAGTCTGGCTCGCACATGATACAACTTTAAAGCTTTTGACTTCATATATTTTGATCACTTTTTCATTTTCTCCCCCTCAAAAATAGCATATAAAATGATGTTTTTGACAAACTTTTAGATTAAAATATGCCTTTTGAGTCTTACGGGGAGATTCACCAAGAACTTTTGATTTTGAGCAAAGTATTTTGTTTTGACAAGTGCTCCCCCTCAACAAGTGATTAAGTCTTATTGAGGTGAAATACTTGTCCTTTTGAGCAGAATTATGAAAAATCATAAATGTTTGATTAATTCTACTCAAAAGTAAGAAGCCTTCGCTCCTTATATTTAGGATTGAGGCACTGATGCGTACCTCAGGGTCCTTTCTTTACAAGTACGGGTTGTGCACTGTAATGCGTGCACAAGCCATTGTGAAATTCAATCAAATGAAACAATTGATAGTGAAAAAATTAACCAAATGTACCAAGTTAATCTTCGTCAGGAAGTGGAGCGTCAAAGTTAGTGAACTTGGGTTCAGGTCTTTCAAAGTTTCTGACAGGAAATGATGGTCTGGCACCGATATAGCTTTCTAGTCGTCTGATCTGTTCCCGTCGAAATAACCTTTCTTCAATCTTTAAGACAAAGTTACGAACTTGTCTTCTTATGCTGGATTTCCATCTAGGTTGTTCCCCCTTAGCTATCTTACGGCGATCATCATTCAACCTTTTGACAAGCCCATCACGAACAGACTTGAGTGTAACATCACAGAATTTGTGTACCTCATCGAACCTCATGAAACTTTGTAGCTTTTTGCTGTTGATGTAGGTGAAACCAAAAGGTTCTTGGTTGAGAGTGAACTGTGGTGTTTGATAGATACCCTCAAAGTAGAATTGCGGCTTTGTCAAATTGATCTTCTGTTGGTAACTTTCCACTCCAAGCTGAAGATCTTCCACTTTTTCTTGAACAATCAGTCGTCGGATGTAAAGAAGTAGTGATGCCATGAAGTTGTACTGTACATCTCTGTCAAATCCACGCATTCTTTGTTGAACCTTTTCGAGATACATGTCTTCTATGTCATTGAGGTTAAGGTCAGGAAAGTCTGCTTCGGAGAATTTGTACTTCTTTTCATCTTGTCGTTTAACAACAATTTCACGCATGAATATGTAGTTAAACCGCTTCGACTGTTGAATCTCCAAGATAGCGATGATCTTAGATTTCTGCTTCACATTTTCCAAGGATTTCTCTTCTAATCTGCTGGTATAACCGAGACGACGTCGTTCTGGCCAGTGTTGAATTCCGTGTAGGGCATCTCTGTCGTAAGCTACGATGGAGTTGCTGAATACACGAGTAGTTTCTTCAATAACAGGAATTTCGTATCGAGCGGCTGGTACTGAGATTGTGAGTGAGGAAGCATATTTCTTCTTGGATGTCTCCTGAGTGAGCTGGATGTTACGAAGATCTTTGTTGAAGAAGAAGCTGTAAGGTATCTTTGGTTTGGCTGGAAATCCTTTCAAAGGTAATGGTTTGGTCCAGTCGGTGAAGTAAGGTTTTTCATGATTCTTGGAACTGAGATCGATATTCACTTCTGGATTTAGCCAGTCAAAGTCGGCAGACATTGCACTAGCTATATTCTGCATATGGTACTCGTATTCGACTTTGTTTCCAGATCTTTTCTTGAGGAATTCTTGTGCATCCCTATTGATTCTTCTGAGCTCTGCCTTAGTGAGTTTGTCGATCTGAAGATCCTTCATTATGACTTGGGTGAACTGTAGAGTATTTCCAGGAAGGGGTTCTTCATCTTCTAGAGGAGGTTGAGCTTGAACCATTTCTGTCAACCAGTCATTTTGAGGAGTATCGTCATTGTCGATCCATGAATGACGTCTTTTCTTTTTGGATTTCTTAGACTTAAATGTAGCATCTTTGTCTTTGGCTTTGGATGGTGACGACGGTCCAGCATGAGAATCATGAGTTAGTGGAGCACGGTAATCGGTGTCAAGTTGATCCTGGAAGTCATCAGTGTGGTCCATGAGAATTTCATCATCTTCAGTTTGACCTTTACCAGTAGTTGAGGGTTGTTGTTGATTTCCAGGAGGAGTGGAGTCCTTTTGTGGTTGTAGAGAGGATGAGGGACCTATTCCAGACTTAGGTTTCTTGCCTTTAGAGTTTGGGTCAGGATCGTCATCTTTTCTTGTCCGTTTTCGGGTTCCAGCAGCATCTTTGCATGACTCATTTGATATGTAAGCCACCATAGCATCATACAGTGCTTTTTCTTCTGCAGTCTGTGTGGGTTTGGAGGCAATGTTGTCAAAGAGTTTGGCAAGCATGTCTTTGAAGGACAGTTCAGGGACGGTTGGAGCCACAGAAGAAGGTTTTGCGGTGTGAAGCGTGAATGGTGTAGTAGACAACATTTTTCTCGTAACACTTCTGATTCTGTGATCCAAGTTGTCATTGATTGGTTTGAGAAGGTTTGCTACTTCAGGAGTGATCATCTCAACCAGATTTTCAGTGAGAAAATCATGTGTTGCAGTTCTGATAAATCCTTCGTAATCAGAGTTCAAGAACTTGTCGATCAGCTGCTTTGACTCCTGGAAGTTCTCAACTTGTTTGGTAAGATTGGTAATCATGTCGGTAAGTTTGTTCACTTGCTCCTGAAGATCAACTGGTTGTTTTGGTTCATTGATCGAATGCTGTTTAGATGCGGTTTCAGAAGGTGTGGGAGATGAGTGCTCTGGTGATGATTCTGACGACGACTCGTTGTGTGAGTTTGAAGAAGAAGCGGGAGGAGTCGGATCCTTTGGTGGAGAGTCTTGAGGAGGTGGAGGTTGTGCTGAGGAAGTCTGCTGAGAAGATGACTTAAGAAATATGTTGGTGTCGAACGCGTTCTTCTCTTCGTTTTCCTTTCTACGACGTTCCTCTGCTTCCTCTGCTTCTCGTGCAAGAAACTCTGGAGTGATGAGGTATTCATGTTCCTGATCCGTAGCTATGTTCTCTTGGCCACCAACATTCTCCTCTACGTTAGCAGTCTCTGTCATATTGACATCTCCAGTTTTGTCAGTGTCTTTAACGGTGTTATCTGGCTGTGGAGCTGATTCTAACGTTGTGGACACAACGGGAGGATTCATGTTGCTTGTAGCTCCTTCATGTTCCGACTGATCGATAGGTGGTGGAGTTAAAGGTTGAGACATGAGTCGGCTTTCGAGAGTTGCTTTCCTTTGTTCTTTCCTGAGCTGCTTTTCTTCAGCTCGAGTGTCGACAACTATACTCTTCAGTTTGCGTTTATCGACCAAAGGTTCAACGATTGGTTCGTCTTCATCATCATTAGGCTCATTAATAGTGATTCCTTTTCTTTTCCTTGTCTCTTCTTCATAAGTTTCAAGACTTTGTTGTACGGCGATCTCTGTAGCAGGAAATCCTTCATCAGGTGCTCTGTATCTCAGTTCATAGTCTGGTTCTTCTTCTTCAGATTCCGTATCGAACTCGGATTCGGTGTCAGAAGGTGGAGGTGTAGGTTCATCACGAAGAATGTACTCTGGAGTTACTTTCTTCTTTGGCTTGGTAGCAGGTTTGGGTTTGGATGTAGGTTTAGGTGTGGTTGAAGTCTTGGGTTTTGACATTGGAGCAACCTTAGATCTAGTATGAGGTGATCCAGTGGTGCTTGTAGTACTCCCAGACTTTACACCTCCTTTGTTTCGAGTCTTTATTGTGGCTTCTTCCTGTACCCCTTTGTAAGCGTTATCATACAGCTTGTAGTTCAGACTCTTCTTGATTTTATCATTAAGAAGGTATTCGAGAAGCCTCATTCCTTTGATCTTAGTTGAGGAAGTGGTCGTCTTGATGAATGAGGTGGTGAAGTCGTCCTCGAAGAGGTGCTTCGGCTCATTAGGATCAGCCATTCTCTTGATGAATTCTGGAGAGTTTTTGCAGAGATGTTCTATGATGAGCTTGGTGAATCTTGTGAATGGTATCATAGTCTTCACACGTTCGGTTTGAATACTGTGGACGATATCATTCATGATAGGAACTGCAAAGTCAATAGGTGTCAGAGTCACCATTCCCCAGAATATTTGCAAATGTTCGAGCCTTGGATGTTCATGACCACTTTTCCTTCCAGATATAGATCTTACCACCAACAGACAGAATGTTCTCCATGGCTGAGGGATATTCTTGGCATTAAATTGGGAAAGCTTGACTAGCGGTACATCATCATCAACCTCATATCCTAATTCAATGAAGAAGTCAAGAAGATCCAGGTCAGGTAGTATAGGAGCAAATTCGTTGTCATTTTGTGGCATGAGAAGGGCTGTTCGAAGAACGTCATGATCTACAGTGTATTCTTGGCTATCCAATGTAACAGTGAAAGACTCATCATCCAAGTTAGCCTGAGCAGTAAGCCAGAACTGATGAAGGTAGAACAGCGGAACTGAAGTAGAACAGGTGAGCAAAGGTTTGCATGGATGTGCAAGTAGGATATCTTTCACAATCATGCATGATTTCTCTGTGATTTTCAATTTGTTGAAATCAACTCGGGGATTGTTATTGCCAATCGTGACATTGTAGTTCTCGGGAGTGATGTCATCCATGGTGAGTAATGGAAGAACTTGTTCAGGGACATTCTCGTTGTGTTCAGCCATGTTAATCTGAAAAATATAATCATAAACCAAACATCCAAATTTGTTACGTGTTAGCACAGTTTTTGAGTTTGGTTACAGATATCCACTTAAAACAGTTAAGCACGAATGTTTCATAATGTTATGTGTGAAGTGTCATATAATGCATACTTTGAAGAATCATTGATCATTAAGAATCACGAAATCAATTATACAATGCAATGTCTCATAAGCATAATTGATATACACAATTCGTAGTTACTTCACATTACACAAAAACAATGATTCACAACAAGGTTACATGGATATAGCATGACAAGGCCTAAACAAGATTTCGAAAAAAACTTCTTATCGCAAATGTATAAGCAATTAAGTGAGATTTCGAAAAAACATACATAACACTCTTATCGCAATCCTGTTCTAAGAAAGAATTTCGAAAAAATGTTACTAAGTATGTTCTCGATAAATATTTTATCGAGATCATGCTTATTTGTAAGATTATCGAGATCTTCCTTATACATGATTGCGAAAGATTTCATGTTTTTCGAAAAAAATCAATACTCGATAAAATTTTCGCAATCATACAATGAACTCATGTTTTCGAAATCTATGTTCAAAGAGTATTTTCGAAAATGATAATTTCGAAAAATACTGAGTTTTAAACAAACATTATCGAAATCATGAGACAACGAATAATTTCGAAAATTTTACCAAGATTGCGACAACTTGGGTTCTCGATGAAATTCTTATACAAGAATCTTTCGAATTTGAAGTCTAACGTACGTTTCTTTTGCGATATTTTAATCCAATGATACAGACCTGTCATAAAGATTGACAAATACCAATCAGACATAACCAATATGCTCGTTAACCAAGATCTCGATAATTATCAAGAACAAGTTTTCGATAACATAACAAATTTGAGTCTAATGAGTATCAATGGTTCTAGCAAATCACAAACACATGTTAAGAGCACATTATGACAGCATATCACACATATAGACTCGGATAGACAGAACTTAATCATGAACGAAGCACACAAGTTATCGAGAATCAAGCATCATTGGTGTAGATCAACATCATAACTTCAAACATGCATACTTGTGACCTTAGAAACATATCCCACCAATAAAATAAAGCAAACAAACACAGAATCAAGCAGTCTCAAATCGACCCAAAACCAAGATTTCGTGAATCAAGCAAACATGAATGGAATTGAGATAAAATGATATAGTTAGTTTAGTGACACTAAATGTAGCAAAACCCTATCAAGAAGTCAGTTACCAAATCATGATTTTGCAGATTTCGAAATCGCTAAACCCTAGATATCGAAATCGATTTTGCAAGAAATTTAGCCGTTGGATTTGCAATTAAACGAAAACCTATGTTTGTAATGCCCTAAAGATTACTAATGAACTTACAGTTTGAAGATCACAAGCACGGATTACTCTAATGAATTGTAGCCGTCGATTTCACTTATGGAGGGTTTTTTGTTAGCCTAGTTTTTCGAAAAAATTGAAAAAGGTGTGTTTGTTTGTATATATATGAAACTTTTTGAACTATTTGTCACTTATGGTCCCTTGACTTT
This sequence comes from Artemisia argyi, assembly GCA_030686995.1. Lineage (NCBI taxonomy): Eukaryota > Viridiplantae > Streptophyta > Magnoliopsida > Asterales > Asteraceae > Artemisia > Artemisia argyi. The sequence goes on along the minus strand of CM060697.1, from coordinate 157,199,876 downwards.
TAGATATACTAACTTGAGTCCTAAAGTCAATTGGAAAACATGCGTAACATCACGATATACTTCCGTTAACATAACTTATGAAGTCCTTACTAAAGGGATGAGACAAAGGAATGTTTAAAGAACGTCCACACACTCCGAAGAACCGTAAAATATGAGAAACATGCAAGTATACCAATTAAAATTTGGTAAAAGATTTAAGCGTGACTCCCCCTCAACACTTGTAAAATTTAAACAAAGTGTTGAAGTGAAGCGATATACTTGCATTTTTTTTTTAAAGAGAAAAAAAATTAAAAAAAAATCTTTTTGTGTTTTGATTTGTTTATATATAAAAATATTATACATAGATAGTTTTGATGTTTGACGATCAATTGTGTTTTAAAAACTTTTCCAGATCTTCTGGAGTCAAACATCGCATACCAATTTGGTGAACTAGACTAGCAAACCTTGATGGTGCTAAAGATTTGGTAAGTAAGTCCGCCAATTGGTACTCAGTTCCAACAAAATAAAGTTCAACGGTACCCTTTTCCACATGCTCTTTGATGAAGTGATATCGGAGATCGATGTGTTTGGATTTGCAATGATGCACTGTGTTGCAGGAGATAGCAATTGCACTCTTTGAATCACAGTAGATAGGAATCTTGTTGAATAGGTAGCCATAATCCTTAAGTTGTGATCTCATCCAAATGACTTGAGCACAACAAGCAGACATGGCTACGTATTCAGATTCTGTAGACGACAGTGAAGTGCAGTCCTGCTTCTTAGATTGCCATGACACGAGTTTGTCTCCGAGAAATTGTAATCCACCAGATGTACTTTTGCGTATGTCTAAACATCCTGCATGGTCAGCATCTGAAAAAGCAATTAGTTCAAAACCAGAATCCTTCGGATACCAGATTCCCAAGTTAATGGTTCCCTTTATGTATCGAAGGATTCGTTTGACCTCACTGAGGTGTTTTTCAGTTGGTTTAGACTGATAGCGAGAGCACATGTAGACAGCAAATACTATATCAGGTCTACTAGCTGTGAGATACATGAGGGACCCAATCATACTTCGGTATTTGGTAGGGTCAACTGGAGTCCCATGTAAATCAGCATCTAGTTTTGTGGTATAGCCCATTGGTGTATTATAAGTATCACAAGACATCATTCCATGTTTCTTTAAAATTTCAAGAGCATATTTAGACTGATTTATAAAAATTCCACGGGGTGATTGATGAACTTGTAGTCCTAGAAAGAACGAAAGTTCACCCATCATGGACATTTCAAAATTATCTTTCATTAATTTTGCAAAATCATTAGAGTAATTTCTTTTTGTTGAGGCAAAAATGATGTCATCGACATATATTTGAACAACAAGTAAGTCCTCCCCGTAGGTTTTTGTAAACAGTGTTGGATCCACCGATCCTGAAAATTTATTGGCCAATAAGAAAGTAGACAGTTTGTCATACCACGCCCGTGGGGCTTGCTTGAGTCCGTAGAGTGCCTTTTTGAGTCGGTAAACGTGATTAGGATGCTCAGGATCAATGAAGCCTTCAGGTTGACTAACATAAACTTCTTCACGGAGTTCTCCATTTAGAAATGCTGTTTTGACATCCATTTGGTAAACCACCATGTTCCTGTGTGCAGCATAGGCCAAAAAGATTCGAACAGCTTCATGTCTAGCCACTGGAGCAAAGGATTCAGCAAAATCAAGTCCTTCCAGTTGAGAGTATCCTTTCGCTACCAGGCGTGATTTGTTACGTATGACAGTGCCTTCAGCATCAAGCTTATTCTTCCAAATCCATTTTAACCCAATGACAAAGACTCCGTCAGGTCTTTCAACTAATTCCCAGACTTCTAATCGTATGAATTGCTGAAATTCCTCTTGCATCGATTCAATCCAGTTGTCATAAGTCATTGCTTCTTTGATGTTCTTAGGTTCTTCGTGACAAACTGTGAGTGCATAGATACAAGTTTCTCCATCTGTGTGAAGTCGTTGTCTTGTCATAACAGGTGCATCTGGATGGCCAATAATATGAACTAGTGGATGGTCTCGAGTCCATTTGTGTGTTGAAGGGTGTAGTTGATAAGTATCTCGCATGTTAGCAGGATCCAAATTGCGTGTTGACGACTCAGCTATATCAGGAACTGTAGGAGCTGGTGCAAACGGATTAAAGAACACATCAGGATCATGCTCTGCGGGTTGTGGAACTGATAGTGGTGTTGGATCTTCAGCTGGATGGCGGGAAGTAGAACCAGTTTGTTCTGCTGTAGATGGTGATACAATTGGAGGACCGTCTCTCTCAACACTTGTAGTAGTTTGTTGAGGTGAGTCTGGTACGGGAATGTTATCAGGTTGAGCAGCGGAATTAGGTGAGACCTCAGTAGGACGGTATTCAATTGTGTCATCAAATAGTGGAGCAAACAAGGTTTCTAATTCTTTGCGGTTAAGTGACAATGTTTCAGCTGAAGATGCCGGAGAGTTAAGACGGTTAAATTCGGGTCCTAAGCTGTGTTGCTCAGAAGCCATCTGTGTGAGTTCATCAAAATTAGCGTGAATGGTTTCTTGAATTTCTCTTGTACGACGATTCCATATCCGAAAACCTTTGGAATTTTCACAATATCCAACGAACACTCCGATGTCAGCCTTTGCTTTAAGTTTACCTAAATCATCACGATCATTCTTCGGATAACAAAGTGCTCCAAATACATGAAAGTAATCGATGTTCGGTTTTCTTTTGTGAACAATTTGATAAGGTGTTTTGCGATGACGTTTTGTTATCATGCAACGGTTTTGGGTATAACATGCAGTTGAAACAGCTTCTGCCCACAAGTAATCTGGTAATTGAGCATTAATCAACATAGTTCTAGCAGCTTCCACTAACGTCCTGTTGCGTCTTTCAACAACTCCATTCTGTTCTGGGCTTCTAGGAATAGATGTTTGATGTTCAATTCCCACTTTCTCATAATAAGACCTAAGTGTCTGATTCTTGAATTCAGTTCCATTGTCAGTTCTGACTATTCGTACCGTGTTGCGTAACTGAACTTGAATTTTAGTGAGAAAGGTGATGATCATTGAAGGAGCCTGATCTTTACTTCGTAAGAAATAAACCCAAGTCCATTTGGAGAAGTCATCTACAATTACTAGTATGTAGCGTTTACCGTTGATACTTTGAACACGCATCGGTCCACATAAATCCATATGAAGCAGTTGTAAAACATGATTCGTACTTTGCTCAGGTTTAGAAGGAAAATGAGCACGAGTACTTTTTCCTTGTTCACAGGCTGGACATAAGTGATCTTTGGTAAAACGGAATCTTGGAAATCCATCGACAAGTTTATAACGAGCAAGGTCAGTCATAGTTCTGAAATTCAAGTGTGAAAGACGTTTGTGCCATAACCAAGATTTAGTCGATTCAGCTTTGGAGAGAAGACATATCGGAGATGTTGCGATCATATCTGACATTGATATTGTATAAAGATTGGAGCCGCGTGAGCCAGACATTAGATCGTTTCCTTGTAAGTCACGAACAAAGCAGGTTTTCTCACGTAATGCAACTTCTAGATCCCCATCACATAATTGACCAACAGAGAAAAGGTTGTGTCCAAGGCCTTCCACATAGTAAACACGACTGATTTCAATGTTCCCGCTGATGTAGTCACCATATCCCATGATTAAAGTGTAATGATCATTCCCGAATCTGACAGTACCAATAAACTTTGAGACAAAGTTGTGTAACAGTTTGAGATTGCCTGTCATATGTCGGGTCCATCCGCTATCAACAATCCAGAGAACAATCTGTACCACCTGCATCACCAAAAGAAGACACGGATGGAACAGAAGTAAGGGTGGAACCCAAAGACAGTGCGGGTTCCTGTTGGTTAGAAACACATGTATTTAACAGTTTAGGAATCCATTTAAAGTCTGGTTTGTATTGTAACCAACGTTGCCAGTTCCAACTAGTTTTTGCTTTCTTAATGTTAAATGCACTAGTTGTTGGCTCATTCCTAGATTTGTTCTCGGCACCTATGGGGGTAACTTCAGCTTCATTAGAAACCGTAGAAGACGGCTTTCCTAAGTTAGACTTAGAGGCAATAGTGGGCCTAGAAGGAATGCGTGTCCTACGTTTCTTATGACGATTGAGAAGAGAATTAGCTAAACATTTTGTATGATCACCAGATGATACGCTTTTACGACAAAACACACAAGATGCATTAATATTCAAAACATTCAAAGGTTCATCATTCATTACATTTAGATTTTGATTACAATTTGCCAGATTAGAATCTAAATCTTATGCAACATGAGTTTTATTCAAATTCCTAAGTTGGTCTTCTACTTCTTGAGCTTCTAGTTGTCCTCTCTTACGTTGCAAGATCCTATTCTTCTTTTTACTTTTTCGCTTGGGTCTGCTAACGCTATTAGTGGAGACTAGTCCTGTAGAAGTGGAGTTATCAACATTAGTGGTTTGAACAACATTTCCTTTAGTTGTTTTGTTTAATTGATACAATCCTGGTGCTATCACCGTGGTGTCTACCATTTTTCCTTTTTGGAGTAGCTTAACTTTCTCTTTTAAATCAATGATGATGTGATTTTTATCCTGAATTTCAGACTCAAGTAAACCATTGCAATATTTAATGTCATCGCGGTTTTGTTGCCATTCGGCGTTTTCAATTTTTAAATCCGCAATTTCTTTCTCGTATTTGAGACACAAGCTTTTGAAAGACTCATTGTTTTTGCAAAGCTGACAAGAGTTAGAAATATTTTGACTTTGAAGTTTCAATTCCTTTTTAAGACTCTGAGCTTGACACCATTCAAGCCTTTGTTTGAGTAGACAAATTTCTTTTGAAAACTGTTTTGTCACATCATCATTCTTTTTCCTCAGATTGTCATTCTCATGTTTCAGTGTCTCAATTTCCATATTTAACAAGTTATTATCAACACAATGATCATGCTTAAGCATAGTAGTACCAAAATTATAAAGATCATTCATGATAACAGACAAAATATCAGCATTGAGAACTTGTTCCAAGAGTCGATCAGCATCATTTTTTAAAACTCTATTTCTATGCTTTTGAACCAAAATGTCATTTTCAGTTGCATTGAAAACGTTTATCATATTTTTGACCTCCTTTTGAAGTTCCTGATCCCAACGTGTAGCACATAGACGGAGGTGTTGAACAATTGGCTTCATTTGTTTTTGAAAAATATCTCTCTTTTCTCGCTCGTAAGCGGATTGAAAAGTTTCAATTTTTATTTCAGAATTATGTTCAATTGTTTCCTCCAAAATTTCGATGTCTTCCATAAAGGTTTTGAAATAATTTAAGACACGACAAGTTTTCGGTAAAGGTGTAAGTTCACCGGATGATGGTAAAGGACCATTTATTTGTGCTACAGTTTGGACAGGGGCCTCATTATGAGATGAAACATATGACTCTTCGATAAACCATGATTTCTCAGGTAAATCTTTTTGAGTAACAAAAGATTTAGAAAGAGGTGGAGCTTTTGAATAGTCATATGGTGTCCAATATTGAACATAACTCATTTTTGATCGACTCTCGTCTTCAAGTTCTTCTTCTTCCTCAGTATCAAAAACAACAGCACGCACAATTGTATTATCAAACATGTGATCTATACTGTAAATCTTGGGATTTTCTTTAAATGCTGTGTGAAGAAACATTGATTTGAAATCGCAAAGTGCAAATCCTTTATCGGGTCTCGGTTTTAAAGCAAATTTCTGAATTGTTGTGACAGAGTTCCCGTGTTTGTAAACAATGTGACAAAATTCTTTGAGTTGTTTTTCAAGATCAACAATATCACCGAGTAATTCATCTATATACTTCCTTTTTCGTATTTTATGTTCACAAAACTCCTTTTTGCAATTTGACAATTCTGTTTCAGTTTTTGAAAGAGCTGTTTGAAGACGTTCAGCTTGCATTTTCAATTCACACTTTTCACGTTCAAGTTTCGAAATCAACTTTCCGTTTGACTCAATTACATCTTGCATTTTGCGTTGAAGATCTTGTTCTTTGTTGTAAGAATCTTGAAAAGCTATTTCAAAACTTTTTGCATTTTTAATCTTGTCTTCCTGATTAGAAAGCTGAATTTTATAACACTCAATATCTCTTGCAAGTGACGCATTTTGTTCTTTCAAAACTTTATTTTTCTCGTTGCATTTAATGATTTGCAATTGTTGAGCATCCAGTTGTTTAGATAACAATAAGAGATCAGGGTCTGGATCAAATAATGGTTCATGTTGTTCTAAATGATCATGTTTATCGTTCTCAATAGGATCATCAAATGAAACAACTGTGTCATTATCAAATATGACAACTGTGCTTATTTGTTCATCTGTTTGAGACGATGAAGATGATTTAGATGGAACAACTTGCGCCATATCTGATTCATAAGCAGAAGGTGAGACTATTTCATTAATAAAGCATGCATTGAGGTCATGTACCTGAGATAAGCCATCAGTGTCATACACTGGACCTGAATCATTGAGCTTAAATTCCTGCATGTTGGCCATAAGCATCACAGCTGCATTGGCTTCTAGATCTTCCATGTCATCATCATTGTGCACATTTGCCATGAAGTTGTTGTCCTGTTCAGGGAAATGTCCATCCTTTTCATCTTGAAGAGCCATGAGTAATGCCTGCTTGTGAAACTTACTGCCCCGAGTTCTCGGTTTGGTACATGCTGTAGCTATATGACCTTGTTCATTACAATTGTAGCACCAAACTGCATTCCCTGAGTTGGAGTTCCTTGTTGCAACTGAGTCAGACCTTTGTTGAGAAGATCCTGAGTTGTTCCTGAACCCCGTGTTGTTACTAAACCTCTGATCATTCCCATAATTCCCTGAAGAGCTTCCTGAACCAGATCGACCATAGTAACGATTCTGAATTTCCACTCTTCCATCATTGACAACAGCTTGATTCCTTGTGTTAGAAGATGAACGTTGACGGTTGTTTGTTTTGTTGGAGAATTTGCTGAAAGCACGAGCAATAAGAGCAAGTCCCTGATTCAACGTGTTAAAGTCATCATCGTCATCGTCATTGAAATTTGAGTAATACACAGCATCATTGTTGTTTAATGGAACCAGTTGAGTAGAGGCATTCTGTGGAGATGAATCATAAGGGACCATTTGGTTCGAGGTAGAAGATTGTGGATAACTGAAGTAGTTCTGCTCTTGAACATATGCATGATTTGACATTGGTGGTGGAGCATAGGGAGACTGAGCTACGAGAGCCAAAGAATTTGGTGTAGAAGTTGGTGTGTATCCTCCTCGTAGAGCTCGATCTTTTTCCACTTCAGGTTCATGGTGTTTCAGAAAATCATACAACAAACCATATGGAGCATCATGCAGATTCTTAGTTTGACGAACAAATGTCACATATTTATGCCAATCAGGGCCAAGACTACCAACAAATTTGGAGTTCACAGCGATCCTTGGTACTGTGATTTTATGACGTTCCAGATCATTAACCACATTTGTGAAACGATGATAGTAGGATTCAAGTGACTCTCCAGGTTCAATTGTGATGTCAGTGTATTCCATGTATAGCTTGGATTCCATGTCATCTTTGTTCAATTGAGTGCCTTCCATAAGGAGATGAACGTGTTCCCACATAGCTTTAGCCGTTTTCTGAGCATCGACACTTCGATAGATAGGATTAGGTATACCTTGAAGTATGTAAGCCATTGCATACTCATCAGCTTCACGATGTAGTTTCTGTTCTTCAGTGAGTGAAGATTCTGGAAGAGGTCTATCACCAGGAGGACGTGGGGGATCAGCATGTGGATCACCAGCTTCAAATCTTGTTGGCCACTCAAATGGTCCTTCTAGTATCACTTGCTTCAAGAGTTTCCCATGAGGTTTCTTTAATTCAAGGAATCGTAAGAATCGACTTGACCATTGAACATAGTTCCCAGGTGTTAGCATTGGAGGTGTTTCAAGTGATCCTGCCTCATGTCGGGATTGTTGAGTTGTAATAACTTCACACATTCTGTCAAACCAGTGAGGTTGTTTGGAGGAAAACTGAGTGTTTTGTTGTGGCACTTGATATGGTTGTTGTTGAGGAATGATCTGATGTTGTTGCATCATTAGGTAATGATGTAGTGGATTGTATGTTTGTTTTTGAGAAGGTTGTTGATACATTTGGTGCGGAAGGTATTGTTGTTGCTGATACTGCTGATTTTGTTGTTGCTGATACTGCTGATGTTGATGTTGCTGAGTATGAGGGAAGTAGTGATTAGGTGGTTGAGACATCTTAGAACACTTGTGTAGAAATGGATCTTGTAGAAAGTGTAGAATTAACCAAGTATCGAAAAACTTAGCACAACTTCGGATTGCGAAACCTTGATCAACAGGGATTGCGAAACTATGAAATTCCAATGATTTCGAAAACTGGCTCAGCTGTGATTGCGAAAGTAGGATTGCGAGACTTGTCAGGTTTTCGAAAAACAAGGTTTGCGAAACTTTGCTGGTTTTCGAAAACCTTGAGATTTCGACAACAAACAAGTTTTTGCGAAACTCCTTATGTTTGCGAAATAATAGGATTTCGAAACTTAGATAAGTTTGCGATAACTTGTGTGATTTCGAAAAAAATATAATGTTTTCGAAAAGTCACAAAGTTACGAAAAAACAGTTTTCGAAATTATACAATTTCGAAAACTTTCCCAAACGTCGAAGTACTTAACTTTCTTATACAAGAAAGAAAATACCGAGTCCACACAAACGAAGTCGATGTAGTGCACGTAGAGAGGATCTCGAAACTGAGGACAAGTATGTTCTCGATAACTTGGTAGTATTTGTTTTTCACGAAAAGCAATCCTAAAACTCGTTTTTATTTCAAGATTCTTGTACTTTTATGTGTAAAATGAAGAGATCTTTAAGAAAGTTGAAAACTTTAAGAACTTTTCAAAAATTTATAAAATTGCGAAAAATAGTACAAATAATCCCTAGTCGAATTTTATAAGAAAAAGTTGTAACTTTTTGTTTGTGTTGATTTGTAGCACAAGTTTGTAAGCAAATATGTGATAAAAACCAAGAAACAAGCAAGAAAGTACAATAATTTCTCAAAAATTCGAATAAAAAAAACAAGTTTAAGAACAAACTTAATGAAAAAACAAAAGCTACACCTTCATATGGCGAATGATACCACTTGTTAGGTCACCATTTAGTAAACACAAGCACAATAATGATAGAAAAGAGATGAGAATGAGAATGGGATGATTATGAGAATTTAGAGAATTAGAATTGCAAGAGTTTCCTTAATATTTCACATAACCAACCAAGTATTACATAGACCTAAGCATGATATATATAGGTAAGGAGCTAGGGCAACATCCTACTCCTTCCCCTTCTTACAAACATGTGGGCTTTAAAGCCCATGGACCATAAGACTTAAGCCTAGTAAACTTGAAACAATAACATAAATGTAAATTAAGCAACCTATTATTACAAATGACCGAGACTTGATAAAATAGTAAAACTTTGGTTCCAACAAATATATACAAAAAAGATAAAAATACACATGGGCCTCTAAGTCATTTGTTCATATTGATGAAAAGGCGGAGTTAAGTTTTAAAAGTTCAGGGTAAAAAACAAAAATCAAGAAATCACGTCTTTGTTGATATCTGGTTCACAGAAAACAACCCCTCCTTCTCCTTCTCTTTTACCCTGCGATCCAACCCTATGAAATCAAAAATAATAAGGTATCTTGATCGGAGATTTGAAGATAGATTGAACAAAGTATGTTTTTACTTGGGTGTTTTTGGAGTGATTCTATTCCTTCACCTATTTTTTTTAACCCGAAATCAACATTACTCAATCTATTAATTTAATGTATGTTTTTTGTTTCACGAAATGAAGGTGTGCTAATATTCAAGTTATTGATATGTAATAATTTAGGTTTTTTTTTTTTTTTTTTTTTTTTTTTTTTTTTTTTTTTAAATTTGTGTGTGCCCAATTTGATTTTAATTAGTAGATATGCTTCAAAATTAAATTATAATAATTCAGTCTCATTTGAACTTCAGCTGTCATTTTCTTTAGACTTTTTGCAGTTATAGAGTAGTAAATGATCTTCCAAAAGGCTTGGTTTTGTATGATATTCTTGAAGGGCTGCCGCAAGTAATCCAATATAAAAGATATGTTATGTGGTAAAAGGGTTTGGTTTGGTAAAAAGCAAGGATTAGAGGGTCTTTCAGTCAAGCGAGATTAGTATTAATGACAGTGAACATTACCTGATTTAAATTTGTTATATTTGTCGTTTTTCAAAATCATTGGAGATGTACGCGTAAGAGGTTTGCTACTCGGAGTAGAGGTTGACACTGACCGAGTATTAAAAACACCCGCAAATGCGTAAGTATTGGAAGTGATGGACTATATTATGAAGGGTACTAATATTTTATGTATATACAAATTTTTTTATTAAGATCGAAATAGGAAAATGTTGAGGTTTCCATGATTAATAGTGTGTTTAACTATTAATCCAAATTGTTGTTTTTATAAAAGTTTTAAACTTTGATGATAAAAATACTCATGGCAAGTAAGTTTCAATTAGGCTTAGTTGATCAGTTTCTAATAGCTTCTTTATGAAAAATCTGGCATGGGTATGCATAATTATATGATATAAGATTAAGAAACCAATAAGATTATATTTTTGTGTGTGCAAGGGTGTCTATCAATTGGTAACTTACTAATCATCAATTTTGAGATAGAATTTTCTCACCTTTTTCTTTAATATATGTAAGGGTTATAATTCCCTCTTAAATGCAGTCTCAAAAACTCAATAAGGATTTAATTGTTTTGTATGCAGGGTCATCGGACATATTCCCAATTGCAAGAACAATAGAAAAAATGAAGGACACAATAGACAGGCTAATGGAGGAGCCACCAACATAATGTGATAGTAGCGGTGGCAATTAACCCTAAGCTACTAAACAAATTAGAAGGCATAACAAGGTATTACACATTCATATTTCAATATTCAAATTAAACTTGGAAAGCTATCAAAAATAGTTTTGAGTCCAATATGATAGAATATAAAGTTATCAACTTGTGGGTCAGAATGGGTCGAATGGGTAAAAAGTGAGGCCCCTGGAGACCTTGATTACCATGTCTACTTACAAGCTGAACAATCTCAAAGTATAGAATTGATATGTGATCTTCTATTTGTGGCGGGGATGTAGAAACTTAAGGTAAGTGATAACTTTTATGTTAAAGTTCGAATGTGGAAGTAGATATGAAGAAACCAATGGGGTTTTACTGTAAGGTCATGAATCATATAAACTGCATCTTAACAAGCAAAAGGCTGTTGTTGTGTTTAATCAACATAATATTAATATTTGTTCATGCCATTTGTCAAGGCTGTAATATGTTTGGCAAAGTAGAGATATGCATGTTTGGCAAAGTAGAGATATGCTTGAATTGGTAAAAAGTATCTACTTTTGTAATTTTAAAATAGCAAAAAAGTGCGTAATCTGATACAATCCCTGCTGACCTGTTTCCTTATAAATGGGTTGACAATACCACCTTTACTTAAGACTATTTTCCTGTCCAGAATTTGTTTGTTGTAGAGTGTTTTTATCATTTCTGATGTAATTACAGAGTCAAGATAGGTCAAACGGAAACCAGGGTGGGGCCACTCAAAGTGCGTCACCTTTTCAACCGGCTCCAACTACCAAATCTACAGCTTCTCCAAATGCACCAACCCGAGGATCACAAAGAGCAGCTGCAGTTGCTGCTATATCTTCTGTTCTCACTGCAGAAAAGAAGGGACCATCTGATGCCTCTGCAATACGACCCGCTAGAAGCCCACCATCTGAAAAGCAGCGAACCCGGTACTAATAATTTCTAATTAATTTCATTTTGAAGACATTCTTCATATGGGATTCGGTAAAAAAAAAAAAAAAAAAAAAAAAAAAAAAAAAAAAAAAAAAAAAAAAAAGAGAGAGAGAGAGAGAGAGAGACAATAGTGTCCACTTTTTTAACAGTTGAAAAACAGTCTCTAGGTAACTTTTCGCCACACAAGTTGAGTTTATAGTTCGCCACCAGCTCACTTAACGATCACAAGTTGGAGCACTGAAGAAGATGAACTATTGGTCTGCCACCGTGAAAAAGCATCCATGGTGGAATTTCAGATTGGTGCAGGTGCTTCTCCATTGTAAAAAAAAAAAAGGTAACTAACCCATTATAGTAAAGATTAAAAACAAAAATCCTCTAACTTGGTTTATTATCCATATTTGTTATGTCTGATTGACTTATTTTAAGTTATTTTTTCATGATTCGTATTTGTTCACCTTACTTAAAATGATTTTTAACTAATGGCTTCTACTTTCATTGTTGCTGCTACTTTGTTATGTTTAGTCCTTAAGTGGGGTTTTAAATGTTCATTTGACTTTTTATGTTGGATTTAAATCATGTTCTTGATCTTTTTTGTGATTACCATGTTTGACTTCATTGAGTCATTGCCTTGCTTAGATTTTGTTGCTCTTCCCTAAAGAGTTTTTTGATGTTTCTACTTGGAGTGTAAACAAGCCAATAAGATAAAGAATAACGTTAGGCCCATGCTTTTTATTGTTATGTTATGAGTATGTGGGTTTATATTGGATAATGTTCATGTTATAAATACGCCACAAAGTTTACATAGAATTTGTTTAAAACACAATGATCTACCTTTTGTTTAAATAGAACTATAGAAGTATAAAAGAGAGTTCCCGGATAATTATATTATTTATATCAGATAATTATACAATCTGTATGCACAAATAATTAAAATTTAGACATATGTGAACTTATGTCAAAACACATCAAGTATTCACAGCTTCAAATACAAATATTTACCCGTTATACTATCTGCCCGAGATTCTGTTATCGAAATGTTATTATCCGTTATACTATCTGCCTAAACCCCGTGCGTATGATATATTTATTTGTATACATCGACTTTATCTCAAATTTATAATTTTAGGTGGCAAATATGTTAGGGAGTATTTAGCTGGAACATTGTCTACATATAAATGTTTGGAAGGAAGGACGAATGACCACTACCAGAACCCTTTTAGATTCAAACATACAAATATTAGACACCCACATGATCTACTTTAAAATCACAATAACTAAAATAATATTTTATTTATTTATTTATTTTTTGTCTAAGCCATGTGCGTGACTCCGCAGTGATTTTCATTGGACATTAAAAAATCAATACATGAAAGTGCTTAACTATTGCAATTATCTAAAAGGATTCACAACAATCATCATGCTCTCTAAAGCCGGCTTCTTTTAAGTCGTTTGTACCATACGGAAACCCGACTATTAGTTTCCAAACTAATATATCAATGTTATACTATGGTACAAAGATTAGGCGTGGACAAATGTGCGAGTCAGGCGGCTTGGGTAGCATGTCAAATGGATTTTGTTTTTGTTTTTACTATCAAAATTAATAAGCCAACTTAAATTTATGTTCTTTTTTAACATCAGGTATTTCATGTAATTGAACCCAACCATTTGACCTACAACCCAAATTGACTAGTTTTCACTTGTCCATTTTCCCGTCTCTGCTATTCTCTACTATAAGTATCATAATGAAAGAAGTGAGCCAAGAATCAAAGGAGGGAGCCACAAAGCGTTGCAGGAATGAACGGGTCAGAAATACCAGTTTTGACACACTCATATTATTTACCCAGAATTTATGGAATGCAGCACAAATATGGCCGGGCATGATCGAGGGTATGGCAATGGCGACGGTTATTTTGCTATGAGAACTGATTGATACAAAGAGGTAATTTCAGTAACTCAAAATTAGGATAATTTCAGTAGTGTTTTCATATGTGTTGGAACAAAAAATGCTTAATGCCACTTTTCACGTTCTTATGTTAATTCAAATGATAATACACGGTCATTAATATCATATATATAAAAAAATTTGATATGGGTATGCATGAAAAATTATTAAACCTAATTATTTCCTAATTTGCCTAAAATTTCTTTTAAAAACGTTTTTTTAGCTACATGTATTGCTTTATAGCCAGTAGTTAAACATGGATTAATGAATCATGTTATGAGAATGACCTCATATCATGATATTATCTATAATTATGTTTATTTAGGTTTCGATAGATGAAGGCCCTTCACATAATAATTCATTATGCCCTCTGCTGATGGTTGCTTTGTTGATGTTTTGCTTTGTTCATGTTTTGCTGATGTTGGCTTGCATTTGCTTACACTTGGTTTGCTCATCCCAGGTTAGCGTATTGCTTTGTTGATGTTTGCTGATGTTGGGCTGCATTTGCTTATGCCTGGTTTGCTTATCCCATTTCAGCTTAGTATGTTTGCAAATAACAGCAGATGAATGGCCGGTATTGCTACATTTGTTAAAATGTCGTTGCCCATTTTTGTCTTTGGCAACGCACCTACAGTGTTTGGTTGCAACCATGGACCATGTTTAATATAGGCGATGAAGATAGTATTAAATTGGTGCTTTTATTATTTTCCAATTATAATAAGGTGCTAGAACATGATGGGTGAAATCGACCCGTATCCATCACTATTTATATATTTTGGTTCGTTCCTAAGTGGGAAGGAAGTTGTTGGAGCAATAACCATTACTGCTTGGTCTTCTGTAGGAATGTCTTAAAATTGAATCTATTTATATTTCTTTAACCCAACATAATTTTCAAGTAACCATAAACTAAGCTTTATGAAAAAGCTTAATCTAAAATAATTTTTTTCATGCAGATCAATAAAAGAGTTGCATTGAAATTGCTGGTCTACGAAAGAGGAGGTCGAAGAACAAGGTAAATTTGAAATCACTTATATGCTTAATGATATGGCTGAAAAATGAATGGGTCATACAGATTGTGTCATGCATCATGTTTGGTTGAAGTTCTTGGCGCATCAGGAAATTCCACGGGCTATCTGTTAACAAGATCGGATTGGATCGGAAACAAATGAAAAAATAGATATACCAATTAACAAGATTAGATTGGGTCGGGAACAGGTAAAATTTGTTTAGTTCAAATTAGGTGACTTCAAAAATATAAATAATTTTCTTTGGGTCAAAATGGGTCAGGTGGGTTTGGTTGACCTAATACTTGTTTGTATTAGTTTGAATTCGATTCTGATGAGTTGTGACCATCAGATTCTTTGTTTTTTTAGGGCACGGAATGGTTAGATTCTGAGTATATATTGCAAATTTTCTTTGTGTAGCCTAGCAAATGGTAGCAGTGGAAGTGATGAAAGCCAAGATTTAGTTAACATCTTACTTGAACTCCAAAAAGAACGAAGGTAAACGTAAATCTCCCTTAACTGAAGTTGGTGTTTAGTTTTGTGTTTTGCTATAATAACGCTAAATTATTATGTTGTAGGTTGTGGGTCTTATGCTTGAAAGGAGAGATCAAAGAGGTACATGATGATGCTAAAATTTCGTAGTTTTACATCTTCACCACTTATTGATTTTACAGCTCGCATGTCACTTTATTAATGCTACTTCTAAGATCATATTGTAGTTAAAGGTCTAGAAATCAAATAAAAAATGTTAGTCTTTTCTAATTCCATGCTTTTATTTCCGCTCAGTAGAAACTTTTATTTTAGCTTAGTATGGATTCTATGAATTTGCTTTATGGTGACAGTGGCAAAGCATACATGCATTGCGTAGGTAAAATGGCTATTTGAAATTTAGAATTGCGTTTTTTACTCTTGCCTCTGTATAGACCCCATTTATTCATACACCCAATGATCAGGCCACATAGGCCACATGGGAACTAGATCGCCAATCATTTGTGTACAGAAGGCTGTAAATGGTTATGGATTGTATGGTGTCTCTTATGCCCGTTGAAAATTACTTATCAGGTATCATATCTTGATGCAATTAAAAAAAGTTCCAAACACTATCTTCTTTTGTTAAGCCCGTTGGTTTCGGCTTATTTTCAAACTTATGGGCTTATATAAGCTTATTACGATATAACAAAGCTAAGAAATTTCAAAATACGCCAAAAAAATGGGCTAATGAAACAAAAGCCGAAATCACATAAACTCATAAGTTTAAACTGAGCTTGAATCGAGTATGTTGTGTATTTTTAGGAGTGTTTGATATATTTTTAGTTTAAGAGATCATTTTTTAGGACAGGAGTGTTTTGGGTCAACACACCCGAACTGGCCCGTTTGACCATTTTGGTATCAACATTGGGTATATATTTTGGTTTTAAGAGATCTGTTTTTAGGACAAAAGTGTTTTGGGTCAACACACCCGACCTGACCCATTTGACTCTTTTGGTATGAAGTTTCGCACTAATGTCGAAGAAATGTTCGAAGAGCCTTATGATGCAAAACGGTCAAATTGGCAGGTCCGATTTAAGAGATTTAATCTTTTAATAAATCTTCAATAGATTTTGAACGTTCTAGATTTCTTCTAGCCGTCTTTATCATGCTTACGATGATATTTATGATTCACTTGATATTGCAGAAAAAGTTGAAAGCATGAAGAATGTTGCAAAACTTGATGTTGAACTTACTATCGAATAGCGGAACCTGCTTTCAGTTGGATACAAGAATGTAATTGAGCAAGGAGGGCCTGTTGGCGTATCATGTCAATCCGATGAAGGGCTATCACAAAAAGGTTGACGAAGGGATTTCCAAGATTTGCAGCCAGATTCTCAGTATCTTCGATAAGCTTATGATAGCATCTTCTAAATCAGGAAAAGTTGTCATCTTCTAATACAAAAATGTTAGTCTTTCTAATCTAAAATTCAAATTTTAAACTGCATGATAAGTTATTACTCTATACTTTTTCGTTTGATAAAGCTCTGAATTATGGTGACTGTTATTTGTTGCTATCTTTTACGTAATCTATTTTCATAAAAAAATGCCATAGTTGATGTGGACCATTTCATTAAATGTTATGCCATACATCCTATTAGTGTTTCGGCTCACATGAAAATAATGCCAAACATGTTTTGGGTGGAAACATAGCATGGACTTACAATCAAATATGGTCAGCCACCTATTCCAAAAATAGATAACTTTGACAACATATTCATACATAAAAATTGCTTATAATTTATAGGATGAAAATCATTAATACATTAATAAGGTTTTTTTATGTATTATTTATTTTTTTTCATACATGTAACATATACCAGTCATGCATGCCATTTGGTTTGCTTCTTTAGATGGCATAACCTTAATTATTTACAAACCTTCCAAACTATTAGCATATGTTGGACAAACAAGTTAGACGCTAAAGGAATTGATCACTTTCTTAACCATATTTAGCTTACACTTTGCCCACTGTAAAATAACTAATCCCAAACACCCCTAATTACAATCACACGCTTTATTTAAATATGATTATTAGTTAAAACCAGGATGACATGATAATGAATTTGAAATGGCAATACCGAACACCCTAAATGATAAATGATTAAACCTTTGATATATAGGTTTATAGTGAGTAGGCTATAGATTTCATGTACCATAAGTTTGAAATTTAGTTATTAGCTTGAAATCGAGAGATTTAAGAGCCTCAAATAGCATGTAGCATAGCATAGCAATGTTTTCAAGTCATGATCGGATACTTGATAACTTATTCTTGAAATGATATTTTCAGTGGAAGGTAGTTGTTATCAGAGGAGAAGGTGCTAAAGATGGACCTGGTAAACTTAAAGCAACCCCGTCAAGCTCATCATCCGCACCGAGCAACAGCTACAATTTATCGCTATGCTTTATTTTGGTATATGTAGGTTTGGAATTTTGCATGACATTTTTACTAAGAGAGAGAGAACATCAAATGATCTTTTGAAAGTCATTCATTACAAGTTTCAATACCTTCACAACTACGAAGGACTGTTGAGATCTCTCATCGTCCACGTACTGATAAATCTTGACCAATATTATATCAATTGCTTAATATCATATGTTTATGCAACAAGATATGCACATGAGGTAAGTGATAAAAAATTCCATGGACGTAAGCATGATTCTTCTATGCTCACTTGAGGTAATTATAGTGAAATATTAATGGTAACATAACCATTAATATTTCATTGTAAGATTAAAAAGTATATTGATCTAAATTATCGATACACAAACACAACATGCAATAGTTAAACTTTGTACATAAAAATGACCCATATTTATGAAAGTACTATATATGAGCTTTTACCTACATCAAACATAATAATAAATCAAAATTAAGTATCATAATTAAAAGAAAAAAAGTAAAAAATAAGCTATTTGTTTTTTAATAAATAAAAATACATTATTAAAATTTTTAGAAAAAACTCGCACGTGCGCGGGCATTATAACTAGTTATAATTATAAAACGAAATTGTAGAAAAAATTGACCAATTCTGGAAACATTTAGTTTTTTTTTTTTTTTTTTTTTTTTTTTTTTTTTAAACATACTTTTTCTAGAAGAAGAATAATATATACTAGTAATAAAATTATTACCCAATAAAAAGGATTTAGTTTTTCAAAATGTCATAGTGTTCAATTGGGATTTTCCTTGTTATATACAGTAACAGATACGATTTTCAAGTCTATAATTATTTTGTTTTTGTTTTATTTTTTATTTTTGAGCAGGAAGTCAGAATTGTTTAAATGTGAAAATGTCAATTGTAACATAAAACGGAAATAGACACCATGCCATTTCCGATTAAATTTATTCCACTCTTTATTTTACTACAAGAATCATCTCTCTTTTACTGATCATAAAACGTAAACTCACAATCATTATTTATTTGTTTTTTATTCACGTAAAACATTAAAGAAAAAACAACCCAAATAATTTGCATACAAAATGAACAAAACGAATACGACTTACTGAAAAAACGTCACACTCTAGCTATTTACGACTGCACAATTCCTTCGAATTTCACCTGTAGTGCCGGTTTTCACTCCAATTTGATTCATTTTCTCCATCGACAACGCGAACTCACTGAAGAAATTTTGGAGTGATCCTTGAAGGAGTTGGTTTACGAATGTCAATGTGTTCGAGTTCCTAGTTAAAGCTGAATCAGACTCGAACAAGCCCCTACGCTTCAGCAATAATGAGTAGTAGCTAAGATCAAAAGTTTTGCGGCTACCTGGATCCATCTCAACTATTGTTGTATTATCGTTTGATGTCGTGCATTTTCTTGATCTGAGATTGTCGGCATATTCACTGTCGAGAGAAGGGTCCTGGTCTCCCCTGCCCGTGAAATTGTATAGACGGTTTGAGAACGATGGACAATGTGCGATTCCAATAGTATGAGCACCTGAAATAACAATTTATGTAACATAAACATCATAACTTTTAAAATGTACTCAACTAGTCAATGTTCAATGAATTTAGCTGGATATAATATCTTATTCATTTTCCCGGAATGCTTTCTTCCATCAAAATCACGTACCAGAAAGCAAAACAAGGTCTTTCAAATTAAGACTTTTATTCGCGAACTTTTGTGTGAGGATAGTGATGTTATCAAATGGAGCAGGGATTTGAGCTAACGCCTCAGATGCATTAGAGAATAGCCCATCTCTTCGGCCCGTTGGTACTTTCCAAGAAGGTCCTCCCTATAATGAAACCAAAAACAATATACAAACATTTAGATGATATTTTACGGTCTTGTTGGATTTAGTTTGTATCGAAGTTTTTCAAGTCTTACCGTTACAACAATAGAGTCTCTAGCAGCAAGAGAAATAATATCAGCACAGGAAACAATACCAGGACATTCCGCTTCAAGCAAACTCTTCAATCTATCGATAAAATCGAACCCTCTTACAGTTTGATTTGGAATTGCCACTTTTTCTGTTTGATTCCCTGAAGCTGAAGTAAAATTCAAAAGAATTGATGCATCACAACCCTGTCCAAAACAACAACTAACAAATTTAGTACGGGTAAAAGTCATTTTCTACATAAAACATTGTACATGTTTCACGCATATCATGCTATAGTTTGATCTAAAGGGTACATTGTGGACCACAATAATTTTATAACATAAGAAAATAAAAATAATTCTAACCCTGACGAAGCAATCATGGAAATGCATTCTGATAAGAGTAGCCGCAAGCGATGGAGCATTTGGGATATGTTGATTCACATAGTCTTTTATAATCTTTTCGGCTTTTGGGCATGAACTCGAATAAAACCCTGTTTGCAAATCACCCTGAACCGATCCTAGGATGGATACCAATCCCAAAACGATTATCCCAAATGACCAAAACCCTCTCATTTTCTTTATCTTTTCGCCTTCTAGCTATATCACTTTTTTATCTTCTATAGGTTCTTGAAAAAGTCACATATATATAGAGGGCCGGAGCATACAAGTAATCCTGGATTAGAGCACATATAATGTCAGATTACAAATTTTAGAAAAAGAAAGGTTGAGATTAGTTACACATGTTGTATGATTGATATTTGATTGTCTATATTATTGATGCAATACATATATTATATATTAGTAGACGTTAAGTGGTCAATTCAGTGAACATGCTTTACATAATATTCATGCATGACCGACAAGAGATTAAAAAGCAAACTAAAACTCAAAAAACTTAGCACATTAAGTTGCTTATGAAATAAAGAAATTATATGATATGAGTTGGTAGAAAAATGTTGGGTTTGAACAATATGTGTGATACACGTAGGATATGAATGTCTACGTAAGATAATACATAAAGGTTGATTATATTACACTAGGGGCAGCTGCATAAAGTCGAGCGAGTTAAACTGAACTCGAAGTTGAAATCGCTAAGTGAGATTTCAGTCATCTATCCTTAATCTTTCCCTAGCGAGTGAAGAACCAAACTCAACTCACTGAACACAAAATTATGTTATAATTGTAATTTAAATTTAGTATGATTCAGCATTTATTTTGGCTTTGAACTCACTAATATTACTTAAAAATGTCACTATCTTTAGTTTTGAACAAACTCGAGTCAAGCTTACATTATTAATTTTATTCACAAATTTATTTGTTTGCAAACTAGATAATTTAATTATGATGAATAAAGGTGAAGAGTGTTGTTATGTCGAGTAGAATCCTGATGGTTTTGATGAGCTTGTTAGCATGGACGGAACTTGAACGCTATTAGTGAGGGGTCAACTTGAAAAATATTTATCTTAGGAGGGCCGATATAAACTACGCTGAAATTTTTGTATTGAAAATGACTAAAACTATATATAAAAAGGTATAAAATGTACATAATGTCAAAAAAATTTTGGGAGGCCACAGCCCCCTCGGTCCCTTCTAAGTTCCATCCATGCTTGTTAGTTTGTGGATACATTTAATATACGTATAACCAGATTCGAACACGAGATTATAGGATTGCACATTTTGCGTACGAGAATTGATGTTTAATAATTAATATATAATAGTTATATTTAATTATTAATTCACAATAACGACTAATGGGCGTTAGTACTTAATGGGGTTTAGTGTAACATTCGTTAAGTTTCAAATACAAGGACTAGAATGAAAATAGGAAAAGAAGGATCCGGAATCCCTTTGAAATTATGATGGCCGGTTGTATAGGGTTTCCAAGAGGTAATCCAAGCTTGTCTTGGACTCTAAGTTACCACACTATATGTACAAACACTTGTATTATTAGTTGATAATATTGGTTCTCATTAGCTAACCCTAACTACTCTTCTTTCCCCTCTCTTGCTCCCAACCAGTCGTACACCCTTATACATAAAGGATACAATTTGTTTCGATTAATCTAAAGTGTTTTGGTTAGTTATTGTGATTCAAGCAACCTAGCATTCGCATTGAATCGCTACCAATACGTGTGTACAAGCTCATAGATTCAAATTCCACTTGAATTTGATATTGCCCTAATCGACTTTATGTTAGTCGATTTATATAAAACCCTAATTAGGGTTTATAACTTGATTTGATCTTGTGTTTGCTTGGATTGCTAAAAGGTATTCTTACTTTTATGTTTTGGTAAATTAATTACAAATGTTATGAGTAAGTCTTCCGTTGCGTGCTTGATGATTTATAATTGATTATATGCTGGTCATGATTATTAAATTTCAACAGAGCTGCCCTATACTAAAAAGTTGAGGAAGACAATTTAATTTGTGACGTATCATCAATGCTAGTTTACTAATTTACTTGTATTTTGTTATCGAGTTTAAATTTGAAAGAAAAAAGTTAAAAAGAAACATTGTTTTTTCGAGTTTTGCATGGGGTAAAGGAAAGAAAAAAAATGAGAAAAAATTATGTTAGATTTCTCCAAATTTTATGTATAAAAAGGAAAACAGAAAAAAAAAAAAAAAAAAAAAAAAAAAAAAAAAAGATATTCTTCTACTTTTTCTTTTCTTCATACTCGGAAACATAAATATAAAATACGAGTAATATTTATCACTTCTTCTCATCTTTTATTTCATTTTGTTTTGATCTGCTTCTCGTATTGAAACTCGGTAACAACAGAAAGTTAATGTTAGTATTATTGTTATCGTTAACTTATGTTATCTCTAAGCTTTGCAACAAAAAAAAAAAAAAAAAAAAAAAAAAAAAAAAAAAAAAAAAAAGGAGGAAGCTATCTCCGAACAGGATACATGCATCTTTTGGACTTAGTTACATGGACTACGCATTTACAAAAGAGCAAATTACATAAATACGGTTGGTGTAATCTGTAAGTGCATCTAATACATAAAATTAATTTGGGGAGAGATCGGGATTTTTAGCAAAAATATACACCATGCGGCAGATATCCATCGGGTTTTCATGATCATCTGAGAACCGCCTAGATCCGCCTGGCTGTCAGTAACAGAATCACTAGCCAAACATCAGAGGTATTCGACAAATACCTCTTAAAAATTCAAACTATGTGGATTCTCCATTATTTATTTGTTAAAAGAGATTTACTAATATCTTTATATCTTTATGTAATTATCAATACTAGGTTAGAGGGCTAGGTATCATCACGCTACAGTGGCATTAATCTCAGTTATCACCCCAATACCGTCACCATTCCAGCGCCACCACACCTCCCCCACCCTTACTGCGCTATTTCCGACATGCAATAACTGGCGCCATGCCATTGTTGAATAGTCCCATTTTTTTCTTTTTGTTTTTTATTTAATGGTTTTTAGTGGGTTTTTTAATTAAGATATGTGTGTATGTGTTGATTTTGTGTCTGGTGTATGTGTGATGAAGATGATTTTTTTTATATATATATATAATTTATGTAATATATATTTTTCCTTAAATCTTATTTAGTTTTACATAGTTTGTATTTTAATTTGAATGAATGAAAAATTAGTTAGTTTGAAAAAAAATGACGGGCCACGAAAAGGTGAAATGGATTGAACGATGAGTGAATGTGAATAAAAAGACTATCGTGATGTTAAAATGACGAAATGACTTGAGCCATGATACCTTGTGCTCTTAACTATGGATGGAACTACTTATTGATTAAGAGGTAACGGTGTCGTCTATGCTTCGCCAAAAAATGTCAATTTTTAGTGTAAAAAAATTTCTTTAGGATAGTTTATTAAAGTGAACCCCATCATAAAATTTAATTGCCCATCACCTTAAAGTTAAACAATACAAAAACCTTATATCTCTATCTTAATCTTAAAAAAATATTATTTTTTAGTGTAAAAAAAAATTTTGACATTTTTATTAAAGTGCATCACGAATTATATCAAAAAAAAAAAAAAAAAAAAAAAAAAAAAAAAAAAAAAAAAAAAAAATTGCCCCTGTCCTTTAAGATCCTGTTCCGTCACTGCTCTTAACTTTGGCAAAAACAATTATTCTATTTATGGTAAGTATAACTTATTGATAGAACCATTAACCTACATAATAACTGGTATCAACTAAAACTTTCACTAGTGACTAGCCTAATTCATCTCTCCTTGTTGTCCATGATTTTGGTCCCGAGTAACATTGAGATGACAGTTTTTGGAGTAATGTGAGAGATCCACATGTGGTGTACGTTGCGCCTTTTTTAAAGGGGCAATTGCATATATACCTACTAAAACTTGCATATTTGCATATATACCCAACACATGCTTAATTTGCATTGTACATCATGCATTAAAAACTTGTATTTTGAGGAAATATGCAAGTTTTTAAGTTTTATTAGGTATATTTGCAATTCTCCCTTTTTTAAAGGCAATTCAAATAAATATATAGATATACAAGTAAAAATTTTAAAAAAAATGCCATAAAAACAACAAAATTCTAAGAACACTTACATAGGCATCTCTAAAGACTTGAACATAAACAAATTAAAAAAATCACACATGAGAATTAAAAAAATTCAACAAAAAAATAGATAAAATGTCAAAGTTTACCGTCACCCAATTTCTAAAGAAACTGTGACCAATACTTTTAGCCAAAAACTTACATCAAACAGCTCCTAGTAGTTGAATTTGAAATAGTGGCTTACTAATCTTTGCAAGCTATTACCGGATCTAAACACCAATCTATCCAAGATGCAATTGCTCCATTAGCTCTATGCACTACTACAGAAAATTAGCATTATAGACGGTTTTTAATGGCTTTTGATACGGTTTATGAACCATACTAAATATTCGCGTACCAAATAATGAAATGTTATTTGGTACGGGTTCTCTATCCGTACAAAAAAATCATTTTTAGTGCAGTTTTCTATACAACCGTACCAAATGCCTTGAGTTAAAACTAGTAATATTTTCGTCTCCTCAGTACGCTTTTCTATACAACCGCACCAAATGACTTGAGTTAAAATGAGTAATATATATATATATATATATATATATATATATATATATATATATATATATATATATATATATATATATATAGTGTAACTTTCAAACGAGAACCATTTTAACTGCGAGAACTGAGAGAACCACCAAAAACATACATGCACGCCTTCAATAATTGTATTTTTGCACATATGTTTTAAAAACAACACATATGTTTAAAAAAAAACATAGTTGTTCTAAAGAATTTGATAAGAAATTGAAAATACAAAATTTTTCTTTGAAGGTGTGCATGTATGTTCTTATTAGACGTGCAACGACAATATTGCGGCCGTGGGTAAGGTTTTTGTGAAAAAAGATGATGAGTTCATAATGATATTGAAGAACATAGGTGGATGCTTACGATTATTGATGATTTGCATCTATTTTTATTTTATTTTAAAAGACGTGCATGCATGTTTTTGATGGTTCTCTCAGTTCTCGCAGATAAAATGGTTCTCGTAAGAAAGTCCCCCTATATATATATATATATATATATATATATATATATATATATATATATATATATATATATATATATATATATATATATATATATATATATATATTTTTTCATACGCTTGGTTAATAAATTGTATATAAAGTTTTATTCTTAAATATGTTTAACCAAACAGCCAAATAAAACTAAGTACCTTTTACATAGAATATTTATATTAGTAACATTTTATCTATACATCAACGAACATTACATTCAAAATGAAAATGGCGTGTATATACCCAACAAAGTTAGATAAAAATGTTATACGTTATATAGATGATAAAGGAGCAACCATAACCCAAAACAACTTGTTCAATGCCGTAAGTGTTACTTGGTAGATCTTGCGCTGTTTTAGTCTTTTAGATGGAGTGTATCATCCTAAAGTTACAAAAACACAAAAAACGATAGATTGTAATTTCTCGCTATAGAACCAGAAAAACATACGAGTATATAACAAGATACTAGCAAATACTTACTATACTAAAATCGAATTCAACCTTTTAACACCCAATGCAACCCTTTAGTACCCAACATAACTATGCATGACCCAGTATGCCTCGTCAAACTAAACAAGGCAAGATACGTTGTTTCTCAACATATTGAAACATAATCTTGATTAAACATATCAAAATCACTTAAGAACCGTTCCCTCTGTCCGAAGGGCATTTGTTTTACATAGGATTCCCTAAACATTCGTAAATTGGAAATTGAAAATTAAATCCAGTTATAGAGATAGTGACATGTTAAAGCTCAGAGGACAAACACAAACCCATTTCCACCCATGGAACCCACAACCATCCATCATGTCTCTACAAAATACCACAACCTATTTAGGATCATAGTTCGGCTCCTATTTGTATTAGGAACTCCCCTCACTGTCTGTAAAAAGAGGCGAGGGGGAGAGATAACTTGTATTGCCTTTCTCCTTTGTTCCCAAGAAAACAAAGGTTTGGAGCAACTTGTAGTATGTGATATTATTTGTTGTCGATTATCGTGTTATTGTAGGGTGTGAACGTTTTTTCACAGGTTTGTGTCTCCGCTTATAAAATTCCAAGTTTATTGGAAAAATACCAACACTGATATTGAAAAGATTATGTGCAAACAACAACGTCTTTCACAAATGGTTTTCACAGAAATACCGTAGGGTCACACCTGTGCCCACTAAAAAAAAACACGCAAACGAAAATGAGAAAAGAGTAACGAATAGAATTAGGACTAAAGAGGAAATGAAAATACAGTAATATTTTCATAGAGGGGTAATATATTAATTGACCAAAGTATATACGTATTTATCTAGGGAGAAATGTATTTAAGTGTAAAAGGCAAAACCACCTTCAAAAAATTCATACTCATCATCTGAATCTAAGTTCATGGCATGCCAATTCAGGAATAGTTTTCATTCTTGTGCTTGAAACTATCGTTACAGATCTTTAGTAGATTCTTAACAGTTACATATACCTACATTATTTGAGAGATATATTGATTGTTAACATACTTATTTGAGTATAATGATAGTATATGTAAAGGTAAATAAATGCTTCTTAGATTGAGCACATGTTAGTTCTTCCGGACTTGACAAGTAACGTCCGAGCTCGTAACATAGATGAAAGAAATGTGTTACCCTCGCCCTGGGTTTGACCCCAAGACCAAGCTCCGGCGTGAGAGTTAGTATACGCTTAAGGTGAAAACCAAAGTAATAAATGTGAGAGTAAATAAGGTAGTTGAACATTGAATGAGGTTGGAGTATTTATACTACCCAACCACTGTACCTGACATATGAGGAATAGTCATTCTGATGGTAGTTCCGATGATGATCTCCCCCATACGAGACCCTGGGGGGGGGGGGGGGGGGGGGGTTCTATCATTCTGGGTAGCTGAAGCACATTCTCAATAGCACAAACATTATCATAAACCGTTTTCAAAGCTCAACCAATTATCAATACAACCCGGGGGAAGCCGATTGAACCATCCCCTAGCTAAACTATCCAAAGTCTGCTGGAACATCCTACACCATACTGACATCGACCATTCCTCGCAGTTCGCTGATCCAGAGAATCTACTGATATGATCACCCGGATCTGTCGACCCACCATAAATCTTCACATTTGCAGGCATTGTATGTTTTAGGCTGAGAACTCGATGATCCCCCTCGTAAACGGTAACCTCAAGGATTTTTTTTAAATGTTTTTCGAGGTCGTCTTCTTTCGACCCTCCATTTGCATTGTTGTTTATTTCCCCAACTGCGAGTAAGGTGTCATCCCTAAAATCTAAACGTAAAAGAATCGCCGTGTCTTTGTTCTTATCACTGTGCTACTTCAGAACGGTTCGAAGAGCATACAAGTGCCCTTCAAGAGGTGAGTTAGAGTTGTTCTCCCTACTCCCTCCGTTTTGGTTGACCGGAGTTTGTAGGTTTGGACCTGGTGTAGGACCTATCATTCTATAGCCCTGATAGATTGAATAATGGGCCTCGCTGATGGCGCCAATTTGTAAAGGTAAATAACAGCGCTTCGGCTCCTCGAATTGAGCATGTTTTGGTTCCTCTCGACTTGACAAGTAACGTTCTTCAATCACCTAACACAGATGAAAGAAACACGTTAGCCTCACCCTGGATTTGACCCCAAGACTAAGCTCAGGCGTAGGAGTAATTATAGGGTTAAGCCGAAAGGCAAAATAATTAATGTGAGAGTAAATGTATAGTGAATAAGTTATTTGAACATTGAATATATTAGGGTATTTATACTACTCAACAATTGTACCTAACAATATATAGAAATGGCGAGCCGAGCTACGCCTAGCCTAGGTGATAGGCATTAGTCCACGTGGGGGATAATATTCCGTAATATCCACGTTAGACGGCTCAAATACGATCCTTGGTACGGACCATTTGGTAAAAGAGTGTTCTTTCTCTATTGTGGTCATCTGGTATGTATTCTTCGGTAATAGTGCCCTTCGGAAACGTAGGGTATTTGTCTTCCGTCTCGGCCCTTCGGACACATACCCGAACATTCTACAATTTGATACTTTTTCAGTATAATGTTAGTAAACAAATTGATTTACGTCGTTAGAATTGAAAATTTTCTAGTATTGCTTAAATCCGAAAATATTCTTTAATACGATTATTAAACAAACCGGACCAAATAAAACCCACAAACTGTAGCAAATAATGATTTGTTAGTGTGGGTTTTTAGAAACCATATCAAATAATTTTTATTTTTTATTTTTTTTCGATATGGTTTTTTCTCGAACCCTATCAAAAGGCCATTTAAGAAAACACTTTTTGTAGTAGTGATGAGACATCTAATAGAAGATAAGTTTCGTTGCGTATTGTGGTCAAATTAGAAATTTTATTTTTAGATGTTCTCTTGTTACGAAAACACCATACTAAGAGAGGGAGGTACGGTAGTGCCAAAGGGTGGCGCCACACCACATGCCCAAATTTTCCAATGGCTCATCGTACCATGGTGGGTGCCAAAGAGTCTCGGCTGATAAATACCAGCTAGCGCCATTGATCTTTTTTTTTAATTTTTTATTTTATTTTTTTCCTTTTTGTGTTGTATTTAATTTGTGTATTTTGTGGGGTATGTGTGGACCCAACGGCACCACTTTGCTTATGGCACGACATTTGTATAATAAAGTGGTTTTTTGGTGCTGTTTAAGATCTAATGCTATAGGAATTTTCGGTGACATGATGACACTTTTTGCCTATTGCATCTCTATACCCGGTACTCTAAGTATAATATCGACCAACATACCACTTGACAAACATTCTCAAATTTGAAACTTTATGTTCAAACATTCTCTTGTGGAGTACGTTACGTTGCGTGATAACTACACTAGCATCCGCAGGATTTTATATCGATGGTATCTTCATGAAATTAGTAATCCAATAACACCAAGTGGTCCGTAAGATAAGATAAAGAAAGAAATAAATTAAAATGTACGCTAATGAAATATATAAAATCCAAATCATTATTTTAGAAATAAATTTAAAGCTTGTTTGCAATTCTGCTCTACTATTAATAGTTTGAAACAAAACTTAATCGGTGGTCTTTTCTTGGCAAAATTAACATGTACTCTAAAACACCATCTTAACTTTACATTTCCGCTATTGCGAAATATAAACATCAGACAATGGAAAGATAAATGCAAATGTATAGCACTCAGTCAAATGAATTGCGAATTTCAATTTAAAGAAATGAAATCAATGTTTTTTAGTTCTTATGGCGACATCAATGACCACTTCCTTCCTTAAAAAAAGATAATGGTCCAGCATGTAAACAATCGCGTAACGTGTTAGAGAGTAGTTTCAT
The DNA here is from genome assembly GCA_030686995.1 of Artemisia argyi. Taxonomy (NCBI): domain Eukaryota; kingdom Viridiplantae; phylum Streptophyta; class Magnoliopsida; order Asterales; family Asteraceae; genus Artemisia; species Artemisia argyi. The sequence continues at coordinate 157,170,362 of CM060697.1, read as the reverse complement.
CGCAACTACTCATTCAATAAACTGGACCAACATAATTGCATTGGTTAAGATAACGTTCCATTACTCTAATGTTTAATCAATTAATGTGTTGACTAATCGAGCAAATTTTCTGAATATACAATGTTTAATCGGTACGGGGTATACTTTTATGAGTAATGCTACACTCACTCACAATTTACAAAAAAATTCCCACACAATGAGTTGGCATGCATCTTAGCCACTCATGTGAGAGTTGGTCAATTTAATGCTCTCACATGAGTGGCTAAGATGCATGCCAACTCATTGTGTGGGAATTTTTTTGTAAATTGTGAGTGAGTGTAGCAATTCTCTACTTTTATATATGCATGTGAGCATGTCATACATCAGTAACTAGTAAAACATACTAGGTTAGCAAACTAGATTTAGAAAGATAATACAAATATATACTAATCGTTGTAGTATAAAATTAAAAAAAAAAAAAAAAAAAAAAAAAAAAAAAAAAAAAAAAAATCATTTTAGCATGCAGTTGAAAGTTGCTTAATTGTTTTCTTCTAAACAGAACCAGTTAAATTACAACACAACTCTCAGAAAACTTAACGGTTCAAAAATTTTAAGCGGTAACTTTGAAAGTAAAAGCCATATTGTAATTTTAACTTTAATCAATCAACAAGATGATTCGTGTTTTCATCGTATTCGTCGTAGCATCCGGACAAGCTGTCATGCATCATCAATAATGTTAAAAGAGTTAAGTGAGCCACTCTGAGAGTAGTACCGGTTGGGTGACCTACCGGGAAGTCCTCAAGTGGGGCAGGACCACATGCTCTGTTGATACCATCCCCCCACCGCAAATGCTCAGATTGACTGGTCAGCGAGGGGTCTTTTGAGAAAATAGCCAGGGTTCATAGCCCACCTCCTGATAAGTACAGTCACTGGGACAGGTGCTCATTGCCTGGGGCCGGGTCCTTGGGGGAGGGTCCGGTTGGCATCCTTAGGATGCATGGGACCAGGGTGATCCCACCGATCTTCACCTTTTGAGAATAATGTTATATTGCAAGCTGTAACAAAATAAAAACTAGCTTTTTCTATTTCAAGTAAATAGCCACCACAAATTTTGAGATTAAACAATGTATACAAATGTTGAAAAAAACAGCATTCAAACATTATTGCCTGTAGAAAATAGTAACTCAAATAATGAGTTATTGAATTGAATTGTTCAATTTTACAAAGCTCCAAAGTATGTTCGTCAAAACTCTTACATGTACACTCCATCGAACAAATATAATGTACACTCATCCATAAGAAATGATGCATGAAAAATGATGGCAATGCATATATCTTTAAACTTACGTTACAATTTACACGCTATCAATCTACAGCTAATTAATTTGCAAACTCCTTAAATTTGGGAAGTAAGTTGGGTAGTAGAAAAAAAGGTGTACATGCAAGTGGCCTATATCCCTTGGTGTCACTTTCTGTATTGACTCGTTGTTATCTTGATTAATTCATCACGCCACAAGTCATAATCAGTGATCGTATTCGACTAGTTAAAAGCGCCAACTACCTTCTTGGACAGTTGTGGTCCTTGTGGAGCTTTAAGAGATGCTCTTAAACAGTAAACTATGGTATATAACTTTGTTTATAATTACTAAAATGTTATTGAATTTATCACTCAGTAAGTAGGTAATTAAAAAATAACATGAGGAATATATTCGTGACGTGTAACAAATTTCTACGAACAATTAAAGACAAAAAAAACCCCTAACCGATTATCTCTTTGGCGACACAACCCTAACATCCCTAAAATCGATTTTTTCTTTTCTTCTGCTAATCGACCCTAATTCTATTATCCCTTTAACGTTCTTCTTGCTCTAAATCTGTTCTACGATTTATCCTAGTCCAGTTTGGAGCGATTAGCACAAGTTTTCTGGTCGATTTCTTTGGATCGATTTTTTAGGGTTTAGGTTGTTCGTGGTGATTAGTGTTTTTCTGAACCGACTTCGTCTTGTTGTCGGGCCTGGTTGGGTTATTCATTGTCGATCGCTCTCTATCCATTCCAATCCATTACTGATCGAATTTATTATGGTGGGAGGTTAGTGTTTTGGTTCGTATTGCTATAAACCCTAATCGATTAGATTAGGGTTTTATTCTCTTTTTTGGTATCGCATGCTTGTTGCTGGTTTGATTATTTTTCGCTTTGTGTACGTGGGGGTAAGAGATGGAAAGGGGTTTTTTGAGTCCTAAGCTTGGTAAGAAGGATGCTAGTGTTCCAATGGTTGATGTTGATGTTTTGGATGATAATGTGAACAAGGGTAACGATAAGGTTGTTTTGGATGATTTGGAGCAGTCCTCTCATGGTTCAATACAGCCTAATGTGGAGCTATTAATTGCTAATGCGAATAAGAAGTTTGATGAAGCAATGAATAAAATTGATAGTGATATTGCCAATATGGCTTCATCTTCTGAGTTGAACAATTCGAGTGGTAGTGGGCCTCCTTCTAATGCACCCAAGGTTGATCCTACTAGTGGTAATGGAGTGAAGTCGGTTTCTTATGCGGGTGTTGCTTCTAACGAATCTCATAAGCACGTGCCTAATTTTCGGAGATTAGAATGCAGCAAAAAGAAGGAAAATGTTGATCTTTCAGTCCCAATGAAAGTAGTGGAAGAGGTGAACATGAGGTTTGAGCATACACTCTATGGATATTTTCTTGGTCAGCGTCTTGCTTTTCCTGTCGTGGATTATTATGTTCGCAATGCGTGGGCTAAGTATGGGTTACAAAAGGTAATGATGAACGCTAAGGGGTTCTTTTTCTTCAAGTTTACTTCGAAGAAAGGTGTTGATGATGTGCTTGAGACTGGTCCCTGGTTGATCCGTAATGTTCCTATTATTCTTAAACCTTGGAATTTGAACACTAATTTGTTAAAAGAGGATTTAACTCACATTCCGGTGTGGGTTAAATTTCATGATGTTCCTTTAGCGATGTTTTCTGATGACGGGCTTAGTTTGCTTGCTACTTTGATTGGGACTCCCAAGAGATTGGATGCTTTTACTAGTCAGATGTGCAAAGAATCTTGGGGTAGGAGTAGTTTTGCTAGATGTATGATTGAAGTGAAGTCGGATGAGGTTCTTAAGGATAGCCTTACTGTTGAGATTCCTTTACTTGACGGGTCGGGTTCGACCATTGAGAAGATCCGTGTGGAATATGAATGGAAACCGCCTCGCTGTGATACATGCAAGGTGTTCGGACATGTTTTGTTGGATTGTCCGAAGGGTGTGCCACCGACTGCTCAACCTTCTAAGAATGTAAATGATGGTTTTCAGACTGTTAACAATAAAAAGAAGGGTAAGCAAGCTGGTTCGAATCCGGGTCGTGGAGGTTTTACCAAACCTGTGGTGGGTAAGCATTTTGAATATCAGCCAAAAAAGACTCTTCCCGAACCAAAGAAAGCTAAGGTCAGTATGAAGAAGGCTTCTGATGTGGCTAGTACGAGTGGAATCAAGATCACTACTTCTAATCAGTTTGATGATCTTAATATGGATGATACAGATGGTTTTGGTATTCCTAAGGTTGTTACTAACAAGGAAGTGGATGCTGGCAGTACAATGGAAGTTGATAATGATGAGTCGGTTAAGACTGGTACTACATCACAAGACCCTCTTGTGAGTGATATGCAAGAACCGCTGGTGAGTGATTCAATGGAAACAATGGAAGTTGGTTCTACTCCTATTGCTGAGAAAATTAGTAAGCTTGAAGAACTACTGATCGATGGGAAAGCTATTCTTGTGGATGATGCTGGTCATCCTATTTCGTCTACCTCTATCACTAAGAGGACTAACCCATTTTCTAAGGTGGGTGAGGTTGTGGTTTCTGATAGTGATGAGGAAGAGGTTATTAACACGTTCGACGAATCAGCAAATCTTTTTGGTGTTGGTCATGAGCGTGAAGATGAGTATGATTATGATGATTATTCGAAGCAAATTGATGATCTTCCAGGGGAATTGGATGCTCTTAATGCCTTTTATGGTGTTAATCTCTAAGGTCGTAGGAAGTAGTTTATCTTTTGTCAGAGTCACTCTATTATGTGATTTATGGTTTGTTTTCTTGTTTTGAAAATAGGAAGTATCTTGTTATGTAAGCTCTTCGCCTATGTAACGGGCTGAGATATGGGATTCACCCATATCCATTGTACTTAAACGTTTTTTGGAGTAATATATTTACCGGGTCGTTGACCTTTTACCCAAAAAAAAAATAAATAAATAACATGAGCCAATATTGTACAGTATAAGGCTTCATACAGTTATTCTTTTAGAAAAACACTGCCTATAATGTAGCTGGGCCGACCCAAACAAATTCACATAGTTACATATTTAATCAGCTATACTATTTGCATAACCACTATAATCTATCTAACAAAAAAAAAAAAAAAAAAAAAAAAAAAAAAAAAAAAAAAAAAAAAAAAAAGGATGACCAAATCGGGATAAAAGGATAACATGATTTTGTAAAACATTTTGCACGACTCAAAGCATTTAAAAAAAAAAAAAAAAAACCCCGTTATATTATGTATCTCAATAAAGAGTTTGATGAAACTGATATTTCAAGATTTAATTAAGATGGTATTAGTATTATTTATTATGTATGTAACCACTAAAAATGATTTGTTATTAAATAAAGTTAACCACAATTTGTTGAAAATTGGATCTTTGTGAATTATCAAAACTGGAACCGAAATTTCTAATATCTAGCTTACGAGTGTTTGATAGCGTTTTGTATGTATCAGCATTTCATATATTTTCCGTGCTAAAAAGTTAGTAAACTAAAAGAGTACAACGAGGATGAATAAGTGGATAAAGTTATCATGAGATAAATCATAATAGCATGACACCATTTCAAAATTAATAGAACATCAAAACAACATTCTTGTGTGTCTCGAACACAAGAAAAAATTTATATAAATAAATAAAATAAACCCCGAAAACACCACAACAAAATTCAAATGTGAAATGACCAAAACATATAAGACATGATCGACAAACTTCACATTCTTAGCTGTTTACAAGAGCACAATTCCTTCGAATTTCACCAGCGCTTCCGGTTTTAACTTCAATACGACCCATTTTCTCCATCGATAATGCAAACTCCTTGTAAAATTTCTTGAGCGATCCTTTAAGAATCTTGTTTATGTATTTTAATGTGGTAGCATTTTTAGTCAAGGCTGAATCCGACTGGAACAATCCCCTACGTTTTAGCAATAATGTGTAGTAGCTAAGATCAAAAGTCTTACTACTCCCTGGATCCATTTCAACCAGTGTAGTATTGTCATTCGGTGTCTTGCATTTTCTTGATCTGAGATTGTCGGCATATTCACTATCTAATGTTGGGTCTTGATCGCCCCTACCCGTGAAATTATATAGTCGGTTTGAGAATGAAGAACAATGTGAAACTCCAATTGTATGAACACCTAAAATAACAAAATACATTTACATTTAGAAGAATCAAAGGATTACTATGTGAACTTGTCTGTTAGACTCCATTTTGGATAGTTACAAACAGAGCAAAAACTATACAAATGAATTTAAATTCCCTTGTTTTAATAACATAATCGAAGTCGTAATGCAAATTCTAATCTAGGCTATAGTTTGGCTCATTTTATACTACTTCACGAGTTCAATTCTGTTTAAGTCAAGAACATATCATTGGACGTTATTAAAGTTAATTATGTAAATTGATTGGCTTGCCATATGATCAGAGAAGGCTTTTGGATTAGGAAAAAATAGTTTATGCCCCGTTCTTAACAAATTATGCCAAGACAAGATGCATCATATTTCATCAAAAGTCAAAAATAACGTACCAGAAAGTACTACAAGATCCTTCAGATTAAGACCTTTATTTGCGAAACTTTGTTGAAGGGTAGTGATGTTGTTAAATGGAGCCGGGATTTGAGTAAATGTCTCGAATGCGATAGATATAAGTCCATCTCTTCGACCCGTTGGCACTTTCCAAAAAGGACCTCCCTTCAATGAAAGCAAAACCATTATTAACAGCCTTTAAGAAGAATGTCTTCAATTAATTATACGCAGTTTTGTTTATAATGAAACCATAAATTCTTACAATTTTAACAATGGAGTCTCTAGCAGCAAGAGTAATAATATCAGCACAAGAAACAACACCAGGGCATTCTGCTTCAACTAAACTCTTCAGTTTATCTATGACCTCAAACCCTAATATCGTCTGATTTGGAATTGCCCCTTTTTCTGTTTGATTCCCTGAAGTTGGAGTGACATTCAATAGGATTGATGCATCACAACCCTATTAAAAACAGCAACTTAACTTAGTATAAGGTGCGATCATGTTATATTTTCAGGGTAAAATATTTATATAAGATATTTCTAGTACATCCTAGACATGTATTTCATAGCTTGTTGGTCGATCCTATAAAAACGAGACTGTTCGGATATTCAAACAACAAGATTCAATAGACTAGTAACAATTAAAATCTGGATATGTTAAACAGGTCAAAGTCGCGCGTTCATGGCTGGAAGTTGGATTTTTTAAAAACGGCACGGTCTTAATTCAGAACATGCATGGGCTTGACGCAGTTTAGTAAGACATAGGACAGAATGTGATCAGTTAAGTAGCCTCCTTTAGGGTTAACATACAGACACGTCACACATGGTATGGCTATGCATGTCTTGATAGACTCTCAACTCGTTGAACTTGGACAGGAGGGTTATAAATCTAGATCTCAAGGGCCATCACAATGCCTGGGTACGTAAGAAATATTGCCAATTTTTGTTTTGGGACCCTTTTAAGTCGCGTAATTAAATAAGCTCTAAGGTTGTTTTACATGTTAAAAAAAACCCCTAAAAAATGTGAGAGTGGTCTTAGATATATGTGTTCTAATTCCTCAGTCAATATATTATAAGTAAATATAGAACGTAAATAACTAAATATAGAGCGTAAATAACTATACAGTCACAATTGAAGCAATATAAAGCTTCGTGGAAATGAGATTGCCATGCATGTTGTACGATCGAGTATTCTTCAATTCAAAGCAACACTTTCCCGGCTCTAGCTAGCCAGTTGATCATGGAGGAATTACTAGTAAAACTTTTTGACACAAAAAGAAACTGAAAAATAATACTAACCCTAACGAAACAATCATGGAAATGCATTCTGATAAGAGCAGCTGCAAGCAATGGAGCTTTCGGGATATGTTGATTCACATAATCTTGCACAATCTTCTCAGCATTCGGGCATGAATTCGAGTAAAACCCCATCTTCAAATCACATCGAACCGATCTAAGAATCGCCAAAACACAAAAAATAAAGTAAACCCCTTTCATTTCTTCTCCTACTTTTTGTTTATAGATTCTTGAAACTCAGCTCGATCTTATATATAGTGTATGCAAGAACTTAACTAAGTACCTTTATATTTAATAAATAAACATTTAAAGCAAAATTAATTAGACTCACCATCCAAGTTTAAGTGGTCGAGACTAGTTAGACATTTAATTAGTAGTAAACATAAATTATCTCATATAAACTTCTAAGAAACTCACCTAGCTATATGTATACCATGCATGAGTTACATGTGATCATATTCCAATACAGGCTGAAAATTAACACAGTTTATTATCATATATTTCATTCTTAGAAGATAAGCTAGTTTGTATGAGTATGTACGAGGTTTTTCATAAACTTCAAAATTTTTTGTTGAAAAATCCTAATTGTTTGCGAACGTGAAAGGGTGATCAAAGTAAACAAAGGTTAAAAATGCGGAGTCGTACTTACGCGTGGTTTGGTAATAGAGACTTGCATAATATGCAAATTTAAAAAAATAATAATAATAATAAATTAAAAAAAAAAAAAAAAAAAAAAAAAAAAAAAAAAGTTCTATGATCCCATGCATATACGCCAGAGAAAACTCAACTTTTTTGAGTGTATTTATATTGATCTCTTATATACTTGTGAACGTAATTTGGTATGTTAACTCACTAAAACAGCTATACGGTTTTTCATACATATGTTTATATTAGTAGTTGTAAACAAAAAAGAATATATAATTTAATATAGTGGCATTGTAAGATAAAGAAGAAAGTTATTCAAAAGGTTTAATTAACGTAATTGAGATAATGCTCTTGATTGTTCTTAAATTTTCTACTATGTCAATTTGTCCATTATTCATTTAAATTATTATAAAAAAAAGGATTTAACTAATGAGGGGAGGGAAGAGATCAAATAAAAAGACAAATATCCCTAAAAATATCTATTTTTTTTCAATTCTCGAAAAAATTCTTAAAAATTTCATAATTATTAGTTTTTATACGTTTTTTCAATGCACAAAAAATGAAATTTTGATGCACAAACATTTTAACTTGTTATAGTGCAATCCGCAATCAAATTTTGATGTAAAAGGTCAAAAGAAGTTGGGTCAAAAGTCGAATTTTTGATGCACAAAAAGCGAGTTAATGCACATTTTTTTAGAAAATTATCCACTTTAAAAAAAACTTTCTTCACAACTTTTTTAAACACCAAAATACCCGATCTTCTAGAAATTTTCTAAAATTTTTTTAGAACATTTTTTCAAAAAAAAAATAAAAAATAAAAAAAATAATAAATAAATAAATAAATTATCCTTTTTACGGATATTTGTTTTTTATTTTAATTTTATATATATGTGTGTGATATGTAAATAGGTATGCTAACATTAACAATGATTATATTTATGGTAATAAAGTTTTAACCACAATCGTATATGAGAGTGTACGAGGTGTACTAATGAGTCTCAAATTTTTAGAGGCCTATATATATATATATATATATATATATATATATATATATATATATATATATATATATATATATATATATATATATATATATATATATATATAGTGAGACTTTGTTGTGAGAACCATCTTATCTGCGAGAACTGAGAGAACCACAAAAAACATATATGCACGCCTTCAATAATTGTATTTTTGCACATATGTTCTAAAAACAACATACATGTTAAAAAAAATATAGTTGTTCTAAAGATTTTGATAAGAAATTGGAAATACAAAATTTTTCTTTGAAGGTGTGCATGTATGTTCTTCTAAGGCGTGCAACGACAATATTGCGGTCGTGTGTAATGTTTTTGTAAAAAATAAAATGAGTTCATGATGATATTGAAGAACATTGGTGAATACTTACGATTATTGATGATTTGCATGTATTTTTATTTTATTTTAAAAGGCGTGCATGTATGTTTTTTGTGGTTCTCTCAGTTCTCGCAGATAAGATGGTTCTCGTAAGAAAGTATCCCTATATATATATATATATATATATATATATATATATATATATATATATATATATATTGTTATATATTTTTTGGTGCCTCAAAACTTATTTCCATCAAAAACTGTTACCATTATACAATTTTATATTATAAATATTTGTTTAAACTTAATATAAATCATCAAAATACTTTCGATTCCATAGTTGGCATAATGATCATCTTATATAGTTATCATATAAGTTTTCGCACAAGTCTCCATTCGCCCAACTACGCCAATATAATAGTTTTAACTTATTAATGGAACCATTAACACATAGCTTTCATTTACTCAACAAATGCACACTAGCAAGTGGCAAGAAGGATCTACATGTGGTGTTGCTTGTGGATTACTACACAAGCATCCATAAATACTTCCTGCTTTCAATATTGGTCGATCTCCCTTTTTTAGGCCACCACAATGGGCCAAGGTGGCAACGGTTAAGGGCAATGAACGAGAGAAAAAATATTAATGCAAATAGTCTTATAGACCCCTATCCACAATAATATTATCACGAGATCAATCCTGTAAGGGGCGTTTGGTTGGGGTAAATTGAAGGCAATTGAGGTAATTTGAATTTAAAATTGATCAAATACCCTTTTTTGGTTCATAATAAAAACGTGTGCCCAGTAATTTTAATTGCAATAATAAGGCTAAAAGTGGGCTAATTTAATTTCCTTCCACTTGGGAAGCAATTAAATTTGCTAAGAATTTTAAATAACATCATTTCCATATCTTGAACCAAACGCCCCCTAAATTGAAAGCAAACCCCACAGGCTTAATCCCGTTCAATAATTTTTTTTTTTTTAGGGTTAAAAGTTTCGGGTGAGACTTAAACTTAAGACCTCCCCTAGCTAATAATCCCTTTCCCAAAGCACCTTAATGAAATCTTGGTGGCCAACTGAGCTAACCCAATTAGTTACACGTACAATCTTTTTATTGACAGTCACTCACAAACTATTAGGCGAAATGTTTTTTGGTGGTATACTATTATAAATTGTTAACGAAACTTTATTAATGATCTTTTTCCGGCTTAACTAAAATATATTTTCTACTAATGAAAAATATACACATAGAAATATGGATTACACCTAGGGCTGTGACGAACTGAACGTTCAGTGAACATTTCATGAACCGTTCGGTAAAAAGTTCGTTTATTTTCGTTTATTTATTAAATGAACGAACATAAACAATATTTTACGTTCATTTATTTAAATGAACGAAAATGAACAAAAGTTACGTCCGTTCATTTATGTTCGTGAACGTCCGATTATGCATTTGTTAACATTCTTTTTTTTTTTTCATTTATTTATTTATATTTGTATTTTATATCTTTTAATTGTATAATTTTAAATTTAATTTTTAAACAAAACAACACATATAAAACAATATATTGTACATAGTTTAATAAAGTTTATGTTTGTTTGTTTATTTTCATATATGTTCGATCGTTTATGTTCGTTTAGTGTTTTAATAAACGAATATAAACAACTCATTTTCTTAATAAACGAACATGAATAAGAAAATTCGTTCGCATAAGTGTTCGTGTCCATTTATTTGTTCGGTTAAAATTAAATAAACGAACATGAATAAGACTTTGCTCGTGTTCGTTCGATTCGTTTACAGCTCTAATTGCAACTGCTGTCAAATGAATTGCTAGTTTGCAATTTGTAGAAATAAAATTAATGTTAATTAGTCGTTATGGCGACATCAATGACCAATTTCTTCCTTCAAAAAACATGGTGTGTTCGAGTAGTTTCATCGCAACTACCCATTCAATAAACTGGGGCAACACAACTGCATTGGTTAAGATAACGAAAAAGAGTACTTTAAAATTTAATGTATTTACTGTATATACCAGCATACTTAAGTCTTAAGGGATAATTACGTTATCGACTTATATAATCTTATGCCTGTTCAAAATCATACATCATACATTATTAATAAAAAAATATGAAAACGGAAAATAAGGTTTGATCGAGGTACATCTGCAGTAGAATTGTAGTAATATTAAAAAAATTATTGTAGCATGTTATAGAAATTATTAAAGGTATGAGTACATCATGTAAACTGTCTTACTAATCAAATAAAATAAGTATAGTATAGTAGAACTGTTGGTTACAGTATTTAGGGTAAATTTTCTAAGCGGTAACTTTGAAATTAAAGACTTGTAAGTTTGACTTCAATCAAGATAGTTCGTTTTTTGGCTCACAGTATTCCAACAATTATTCTTCAAAATTTTACTTTCACTTTTACTTTAACAAAAAAGCAATTTTCATCTTATTCGTGATAGCAGCCGGACAAGCTGTCATGCATCATCAATAATGTTTTCTTGCAGCATGTGTAAATATAATAGAAGAAAAGAAAAAGAAAAAAATTGTTTCGAGAAAGCAAAATAAAGATACTTTATATATTTCCGTGACAACATATTTTGAGATTAAACAAGTATATCTATACTACTTATAAAGCAAAAATGGTCAAAAAGTAAATGTGAAAAGTCAAAAAGGTAAAAAATAAAATGTTGAAAAACGTATATAAGGAAATATTGAAATGCATTTAATACTCTTATTAAAATACCTCATTACTTAAAAATACAATGATTTATTCATATTGTACAAGCAATTAAAACAATTAATACAAATCACAAACCGGGTTGACCCGGGACGCTTCAAACCCGACGGGTTGAACCGGTTTTCGACCTAACCTAGCATGTTGACCCGGTTTAACTTGACCAAATTTTCGACCGGAACGGTTCAACCGGTTGAACCACCCGAGTCGAACCGGGTTTCAAAACATTATTTTTAATTCCCAAATCTTCAAACATTTATTATTTTTCATTTATAACCAATTAAAACAATTAATACAAATCACAAACCGGGTTGACCCGGGACGCTTCAAACCCGACGGGTTGAACCGGTTTAATTTGACCCGTTTTTTACCTAACCTAGCATGTTGACCCGGTTTAAATCGACCAAATTTTCGACCAGAACGGTTCAACCGGTTGAACCACCCGGGTCGAACCGGGTTTCAAAACATTATTTTTAATTTCCAAATCTTCAAACTTTTATTACTTTTCATTTATAACCAATTAATACAAATCACAAACCAGGTTGACCCGGGACGCTTCAAATTCGCCGGGTTGAACCGGTTTAATTTGACCAATTTTCGACCCAACCTAGCAAGTTGACCCGGTTTAAATCGACCAATTTTTCAACCGGAACGGTTTAACCGGTTGAACCACCCGGGTGAAACCGGGTTTCAAAACATTATGTTTAATACCAAATCTTCAAACTTTTATTATTTTTCATTTACAACATAGAATTTTTCTTTATCAATTAACTATCTGTCGCTATAAAATCCCGTTGCTATGCACGGGTACTCGTCTAGTAAAATTATAAATGTTAAAAATCCATCATTCAAATATTGAATTGTTGAATTTTACAAAACTCCATAATATGTCAAAACTCATGCCTTTCTTAAAATATATATATATATATATATATATATATATATATATATATATATATGTCAAAACTTGATGACGTATGTACCCTCCGGATACACACCGTACAGGGATATACCCTCCGGATACATAACAGGTAAAGTACACTCGGATGTGTTCAAATAATACGGGCCAATATCCGAAGGGTTACGACTGTCCGCATGACCTCAGTCGTCCGGAGATAACAAACCCTTCGGATAAGCCTACAAGTACCTAGACCAAGGTACAAACAAGTACACCAAAGTATATGGTAATGGAGTTTAAACTAGCGAATATTATGGGCTAAGTACGAAACAGCCTGGCACTCCATGTAGAGAGTATAAATAGAGAGGAAATCTTCATTTAAGGTTAACTAATTCTCTCCTACTCTCTAGTCTTACTCATACTTTCTCTCACTAAGAACATATACTTACTCTCACGCCGGAGGTTAGTCCTGGGATACATTCCCGGGACGAGACTAACGGACGTATTTGTTTTGCAGATATCCGAAGGAACATACCGTAAGCAAGAGTCACCTCGAATCCGAAGGACTCACTCCAGTCCGAAGGATTCTTCTCGCTTGTCCGAAGTAGAAACAAACTTTTACTTCAACAAATTGGCGCCATCCGTGGGACCCGTCATTCACTCTACCTAAGCTAAGAGATGACAGGTCCTACCCCAACAACACCTGAAGGAAGCGGAAGTCGTCCGGATAACAATACCCAAACTTGTAGCATGGAACAAATCCAAAACCACTTCGCCACTCTAAAAGCTCTCATCCAACAGTACAACGCTTCTGGCGAAACGCCTAGCGAACCTATCCATCTCGACTTTGAGGCTGCCCAATCTCATGATGCCGAAGCACAAAAGGCCGAAGAAGAAATGATGGACGACCTTGCTAAACCCTTCAAGGCAGCGTCCAAGAGTCCTTTCACCCGAAGGATCATTGACTTCTCTGGACCAAAAGGTTCAAAGTATCTTATGCCTTCACATCTAAAATTATACAACGGATCCACCGACCCAGATGACCACATTACCCGATTCGAAGGAGCAGCCAATCAAGGTGCTTGGCCCATGCCGATTTGGTGCATGATGTTTCAACAAACCCTGGATGACGCCGCCAGGGGATGGTTAGATCGCCTCCCGCAAGGTAGCATCAATAGTTGGGAAGAGCTGAGTGAACAATTCGTACAGAGGTTCGCTCTTCGGAGGAAATGCATCCGAGATCCAATGGAAATCACTAAGATTGTCCGGAAAGCTAATGAAGCCCTCCCGGAATTTAAGGAACGATGGACAGACGAGGCTAGCCGTATATCAGGTGTGCCTGAATTAATGCAAATATCCTCCTTCATTGATGGTTGCAAGAGTCCGGAATTAGCAAAAAGATTCTCCGAAAAAGTTCCCCAAACCGTAACTGAAATGATGGTGAGAGTCGACGACTTTATTCGTTCTGAAAGAGCATTTCGGCTAACAGAAGTACCTAAAGGAGAAAGGGTGGACAATTACCGAAGAGATTATCACTCCAATTCGTACAGCCGGAATGACCACAACTCACAACACTCCTTCTTCAGGGGAAAGCAAGATTTCAGATCTCGACGAAATGATCAATTTGCACCGTACGTACCTGCCCGAAAGGAAAATACCTACCGGACAGATTACCGAACGGATCACCGGCGTGACGATGGAAACAGACGAGATACCAGGCCTTTAGACTTGAACATGCTCACCAAGGCCCCGAAAGAGATCCTATCAACGGAGCATCAACTCAGGTTACCTGCACCCCCACCACTAAGGGGAAGACCATCAAGAGAAAATATGGATAAGTTTTGCGACTATCACGGGGAGAAAGGTCATCTCACCAACGATTGTCATAACCTCAAGGAACAACTTAAGAAAGCAATGGAGACGGGCAAGCTAGATCACCTGATCAGGGATGTCCGACAAAGAGACAGAGCACCTCCCCGAAACGACCCTCAAAACAACCAAAGACGAATCATCAATATGGTTCGACACCAAGAAAGGAATCCGAAACGCAAAGTTATAGATCAGGAAGAAGAATGGATGAACGCGCCCATAAGCTTTCCGCCAATCCTACCGAGTGATGCCTCCGACGAACCTCTTATAGTGGAAGCAGAAATTGAGGGGTATACCGTACGAAGAGTGTATGTTGACCAAGGTGCTTCAGTAGAAGTAATGTACGAACACTGTTTCCTAAACCTTGATTCATCCATCCGGTCTCGTCTGACAAAAACAAACACACCACTGATAGGATTCGCAGGAGAAGCCATAAATCCGTTGGGGAAAATCGAGCTAGAAGTATGCTTCGGGAGTGAAGGGCTTTACCGCCGAACCATCATGAAGTTCGCAGTGATTTGATCTCCCTCCCCATACAATGTAATACTTGGTAGGTCCGGAATCAAAAAACTGAAGGCCATCCTGTCGACTATACACTCCATGATGAGATTCCTAACACCGAGCGGCATTGCCACTCTAGTGACCCGATCGGTCATCATCTCAGAATGTAGAAAACTTGAAGAAAAGTTCCTAAAGGAGAAGGAAACCCAAATAGAGACCTCCTCGAAAATCACCATTGAAGAAACTACTGGAACCGAGGAAGTGTTAATTCATACGGCGTACCCGGAACAGCTAGTAACAATAGGAAGACTGATGCGTGGGAATCGCAACAGGCTTTACCTCTTGAGGGATCTCGAGAAGCTTACAACCCCCACCAGGCAGTGTACCTGATCGTTGTAGTATAGTATAGTGACAAGTACCGGGGGATTGATCGTTCAGCTTAGGAATAGTGTCGCTAGGATTAGAAAGCCTAAATTACTAGTTCTAAAGGTGAGAGATGATTATTTTTGTATTTTTATATTTTTTTAGAAAGCAAGTAAAATCTCGGGTTTTGAAGGAGTGGGCGGAATTAGTTGCTATTCAACTAACCCAAAACTAAGATGCAATCAAAATAAAATAATAAAAATGAAAATAAACTAATTAAACTAAGGTTGTGAGCTGTAATTGGAGAAAATGTGTTTACTTAGACTTCATTACTCCCTAGATATCTTTTACACGTTAATTACTTGTTATAATTGCATGGATGACGGATCGTATTCCTTAATACCATTCATCGGGTGGCATACATAACTCCCCAATTCTATGAGCTCTTATCTCCTCTCCTACACCATGACCCAGCACAACTATAGGGATTGTAAACAGTGGCTCATGCATTAAATACAACCAATAAAGACCTAGTACGCCTCGGTTCATGTTTCTTAAGACGTTCAAGCATGTTACCATTGAAGATCTGCCAGTTTTCTTAAGCCTAACATATAAAATCATTCATCCAAGAACAAGAATAAACAAGTAATCAACACATAATCAATATCTAGGTTTCATTAGATCTAAGCAAACACAAAGGAGATCTAGCCTAGCATAATGGAATTGAGACAAGAACAAGATATAGACAACCAACACATAGACATATTGATTGAATTAGAAGAACACTTATCTCAATTACAATGCAAGGTATCAAGGGTTTGGAACCCTTGAAAAACCTGTAAAAGTTGCACCAAATTCGTCTTTAGGGTTTCTCCAAAACTTCTCTTTTTTTAATGAAAAAAACTAGAAAACTATATATAGGAAAACTGGGCTGACGGCGTCAAGACAACCATGTGACGCCGTCACCTCGCCGCCAAATACTTCCTCGGACGGCCTTGATCTACTTATGACGGCCTGTCACGGTATTTTATTCTTGGCCTTTTGACGCCGTCAGGATGACTTTTGACGCCGTCATCAACTACGGTATTTTATTCTTGATGTCTGACGCCGTCAGGGTATAACTCTTGACGCCGTCACCTAGTGTTTCCAGCATGAAAAATTGATACTTTGCCGTTTTCTTCACTTTTATGCTCCAAAAACTTCCAAAATGGTTTCTTTTCCAGAATTCACTCTCCAAGTACCTAAAATCACAAAAGGAACGATTTAGGGCAATATTTGATCAAATAAAGTCGGATTCGGGCTTAAATGACCCCCTAAAAACGGATCATTTTTCGCCTCATCAAAGACGTTTTTCAAAAGAAGGAAGAAGACAATTGATAACGTTGCTCAAAAATAGCCGAGACGTTTTCGCATGGGAGCCTTCGGATATGACTGGCGTTCCCCGATGGGCAGCTGAACATAAGCTCAATGTAAACGTCCAAGATAAACCCGTGGCAGAGAAAAAGAGATTTTTCTCGGAAGAAAAGAACCAAGGCATAAATCGAGACGTGGAAGAATGGTTAAAGGCCGGAATAATCAGACCTGTCCGGTACCCTACATGGATTTCTAACCCGGTATTGGTGAAAAAACCGGACGACACCTGGAGGATGTGTATTGATTTTAAGAATCTGAACTCATCATGCCGCAAAGATTACTACCCGTTACCCGAAATAGATTGGAAGATTGAATCAGTGATAGGATTCCGTTACAAGTGTTTCCTGGATGCTTACAAAGGATATCACCAAGTACAGATGGCAAAAGAAGACGAAGAGAAAACAGCCTTCTATACGGATCGAGGAACGTACTGCTATGTTAAGATGCCATTCGAATTGAAAAATGCCGGAGCAACTTATCAGAAGCTGGTGGATTCCGCATTCTGGAGACAAATTGGCCAGAACTTGGAAGTATATGTAGACGATATGGTGATCAAAAGCCAAACAGAAAAGGAGCTGTTGGCGGACATAGCAGAAACATTCGACAACCTCCGAAGAATAAACATGAAGTTGAACCCTAGAAAGTGCTCCTTCGGAGTAGAGGAAGGAAAATTCCTCGGATATATGGTGACATCCGAAGGGATTAGAGCAAACCCTAAGAAGACTAGAGCAATCGCCGATATGCAATCACCAAAATCATTAAAGGAAATGCAAAGCTTAAGTGGCAAACTTGCAGCACTCAACCGTTTCTTATCAAAATCTGCCGAAAGATCTTTACCTTTCTTCGAAACGTTAAAGAACATCACGAAAGATAATAAAGAAAAATACCAATGGACGGAGGCAGCTGAAAAGGCCTTCCAAGAAATGAAGAAAATAATTCTGGAACTCCCGTGCCTAACAACACCGAAACCTAAAGAGGATATGTACCTATACCTATCGGCCGCAACGAAAGCAATAAGTGGGGTACTGATGGTCAAAAGGGAAGAACGACAGATACCAGTTCATTATGTAAGCCGGACCTTACATGAAGCCGAAAAGAGATACGCTCCGGTTGAAAAGTTGGCTTTAACCCTCCTACATTTATCAAGAAGATTAAGGCGGTACTTCGAAGCTCATCCCATCAAGGTCATAACGGACCATCCCATCAAACAAGTGTTGAACCGAGCAGAATCGTCCGAACGATTAGCCAAATATACGGTAGAACTGGGGGCTTACAACATTACCTACATACCAAGAAATGTTGTCAAAGGACAAGTGCTTGCTGACTTCATTAATGAAATACCCATTGGAACAGCCTTCCCGGATCCGAGGAGGAGATGCAAGGAGATATGTAACATCTCTCAGCCAGAAGAATGGATTCTATACACTGACGGAGCCTCTAGCAGAAAAGGTTTCGGAGCAGGACTAGTGTTAATTAGTCCGGAGAAAGAAGAATACACCTATGCTCTCTGGTTAAACTTCGAAGCTACCAATAACGAAGCAGAATACGAAGCACTCTTAGCCGGACTGAGAATCGCAAAAGAAATGCATATAGAAGCATTAGAAGTACGAGTGGACTCTAACCTGGTGGCGAGCCAAATTAATGGAGAGTTTACTGCATACAAGGAGAGCATGGCAAAGTACCTCGCCAAGGCCAAGGAATACATCGCTTGCTTCAAACGCTTCAGGATAAAGAATATCCCAAGAGCCCAGAACCAAAAAGCAGATGTGCTCAGCAAGCTAGCATCCGTAGCATTTGACCATTTAACGAAGGAAGTCCTGGTAGAAATATTGGAAAGACCATCAACAGAAGAAGAGACGATTAACGCAATAGTCGAAGAAGAGGAGGAAAATTGGATGTCTCCCATATTCCGTTGCTTAAACGAAGGGATATGGCCGGAGGATCAAAACGAAGCACGCAACCTGCGCATGAAAATAAGCCATTATACGTTGATTGATAATGTGCTATTCAAAAAATCCTACCTAGGACCGATGCTGCGATGCGTCGGACCCCTCCAAGCTAATTACATAATCCGAGAAGTACACGAAGGAGCATGTGGCATGCATTCCGGACCACGGACCGTGGTAGCAAAACTCATGAGACAAGGTTATTATTGGCCAACCATGCACCGGGATGCTAGAGAGGTTATTCAAAAATTTGATGCCTGTCAGATACATGCTCCGGTTCCTAAGCTGCCAAAAACGGCATTGACCTCCGTCATGGCACCATGGCCTTTCTTCCAATGGGCAATTGACGTTTTGGGACCTTTACCCGAAGCTCCGGGGAAAGTTAAATATGTTATTGTGGCAATAGACTATTTCACAAAATGGATGGAAGCAAAACCGTTGGCTAAAACAACCGGCAAGGAAGTTAAAAAATTTGTGTGGGACAACATTGTCTGCAGGTTCGGATTACCCAAGATAATCGTCACGGACAACGGAAGTAACTTCGTGGGAGATCCGTTCAAAAGTTGGTGCGAGAGGTTGAACATTACACAAATCAACACAGGAGTAGCTCATCCTCAAGCCAACGGATTGGTCGAAAGAGCCAACAAAAGCCTAATGAAGGGATTTAAATCTCGGCTAGGGAGAGAAAGAGCCGGATGGGTAGATGAGTTACCAAATGTACTATGGGCTTTCCGGACCACCTTGAAAACTAGCAACGGAGAAACTCCCTTTAGTCTGACCTACGGAAGTGAAGCAGTCATTCCGGCGGAAATTGGTATGCCTACCTTCCGAACCATGATGGCAAATGTTGAAAACAATGACGATGAAATCAACCTGAACCTAAATTTGTTGGAAGAACGGAGAGAAATGGCAGCCATAAGGGAGGCGAAATACAAAAAGAAAGTGGAGCAGTATTACAACCGAAGGGTTAAACCCGAAGCTTTCAAAGTGGGAAATTTTGTGTACCGGAAGAATGAAGCCAGCAGGGTGGAAGATCAAGGAAAATTGGGACCTAATTGGGAAGGTCCCTACCGGATAACGGAGGCTTATCAGCACGGCACATACAAGCTCCAAACCATGGAAGATTAGGGATGGCACCCGTGGGTAATGGGTACGGGTACCTCTAACCCGTCACCCGCCCATGTAGTTTTTTTCTCACCCATCACCCACCCGTCACCCACCAATGGGTACAAATTTCTACCCATGCCCTTGCCCGTGGGTATTTGTTGCCCATGGGTAAACCCATGGGTTAGTGTTATGCAACAAAATTACAAAACGATGATATGAAAACTAACTATGAAATTGCGTAATAAGACATCAATCAATTTGTCAAATACAACTTTGATTATTTGATCTTTCATACTCTCTTTTTAGTTTTGAAACTCAAACAAACTTTTAAGTTAATGTGTTTTTTTGAGACTTTGTATTAACTGTTAAATGTATACCTGCAACATAATAAATATTTTAATTAGTATAATTAATTTTAACATGGGTTTATGGGTACACCTACGGGGTATTTTGACGGGTATACCCGTGGGTATTTTAAATGGGTTTCATGGGTTTACCCGCGATGGGTATGCCTCACCCGTCACCCACCCACCACCCACTGATGGGTAAAGATTTTCACCCACAACCCACCCGTGGGTGAAAACTAACGCGTTTACCCACCCATTTATGGCGGGTACCCGCGGGTTATGGGTTTTTTCTCGCCCATTGCCATCCCTATGGAAGATGTGGAAGTACCTCGAACTTGGCATGCAATTAACCTAAAGAAATATTTTATGTAGCCCGTTTACTTTGTTATTTCAGGATTTATTGTAAGGCATGAGCCATTTTCACATCAATGAAACATCCGATGCATTTTCACAAGTTGTCCAAAATAATACAACCCCAAGTGGGTATAATTTTAGGCCAAGCTCCGAAGGGTACAGGTTACCCATCAAATGCAACCCCAAGTGGGTATAATTTTAGGCCAAGCGCCGAAGGGTACAGGTTACCCGCGAAACGCAACCCCAAGTGGGTATAATTTTAGGCCAAGTGCCGAAGGGTACAGGTTACCCCATCAAATACAACCCCAAGTGGGTATAATTTTAGGCCAAGCGCCGAAGGGTACAGGTTACCCGTCAAACGCAACCCCAAGTGGGTATAATTTTAGGCCAAGTGCCGAAGGGTACAGGTTACCCCGTCAAATACAACCCCAAGTGGGTATAATTTTAGGCCAAGCGCCGAAGGGTACAGGTTACCCGTCAAACGCAACCCCAAGTGGGTATAATTTTAGGCCAAGTGCCGAAGGGTACAGGTTACCCCGTCAAATACAACCCCAAGTGGGTATAATTTTAGGCCAAGCGCCGAAGGGTACAGGTTACCCCGTCAAATACAACCCCAAGTGGGTATAATTTTAGGCCAAGCGCCGAAGGGTACAGGTTACCCCGTCAAATAAAACTCTAAGAGGTATAAGCTATGGCCAAGAGCCGTAAGGCATATATTGTCCGATGAAGTGAAACCCCACGAGTATATAATTAAAGGCCAAGTTCCATAAGTTACGTACTGCTCGGAAAAACACAAAAAATCGGTTACATCAAATGTTCCGGAATAACGGAATAACAAAAGATGGAATCTCAAACCTATTCTATTACATAGTTGTTCCGATGAACCCATTTTACATAATAACGGAACATCAAAAACCTATTACATCAATTGATAAAAGCTTCACAGGGAATCCGGAATACCTGAATCCATAGTCAAAATGGAGGTATCCGGACCCCAACATACATCTCTCAAACAAAGTGGATAAACAGCTTCATAAAGAGTCCGCAACATCTATGCCCATAGTCAAAATGGAGATGTGCTAATCCTTCACTTCAAGTAAAAACCGAGGCATTCTTGTCCGAAGACTGGTTCTCGGAGGGATTCTCGACATGAGATTCAACCTCCGGACCCTCAGTCGTTGGTTCTTCAGCAGGAGCAGGGTCAGGAACTAAGGCACTCAGTTCATCAAATTTCTGGTAAATGGTTTCCCGGATCTTCTGGATATAAGGATAATCCTGAGATAGGGCCTTATCATACAACGGACCATATTTAGCCCCGGCTTCCATATCCATCCCCTCGACTTCTCCCAACAACTTAGCCGCTTTCTCTGGCTCTTCGAACAAACCAGCCCCGTCAATCAGCCCAGAAAGGTAAAACAAGTTGAATGGTTCTGCCAATGCTGTCCGGAATTCGTGGCTTCCGAGAAAACGGTGGATAGCCTCTGGAATGAACTCATTTATGATACGGTTCCTTTCTACCTCAGCATTCCCAGCAGCTACAGCGATGTCCACCTTCTCTTGATAAAGCTCTTTGTAAGCTTTTTCTTCGTCATTCAACCTCGACCTAGCCTCAGATAATTGCCCCTCCAACGATTTGATCCGGTTGTTCTGCTCAGCGGAAACTTTTCTCCATTCTTCTTTCTCTATTTCCAGCTCAGAAACACGACCCTCCAAACCAACATTCTCGGCACGAAGCTTCCTCAACCCTTCCGGATTCACCTCGGCACACTCTTTGTGAGCATCCTTAAGTTTCTGAAACTCACCGGACATCTGCTGAAACATCTTCCAATTGTCGTCAAGAGTCTTGTCGCAGATCTTATGAGCCTCGGACAATTTTTTGTGCTCATCCAAAAGAGACTCAAAACGAAAGATCATATCCTCTTGGGCCGTGACACATTTACCCAGCAGTAGCCACGACCTGCGAACGGCCTCTCCATCATCCTGGTCGTCCAGATATTTCTCCTCCTTGGGAGTTGCCAAATTCATCAACATGTCTCGGCAAGCAGTGGCAGTATTCATACGAGTCCCCTTCGTCACAGTCCATGCAGGCACATAGGTGACATCATCCTCACCATTCCCCTCTATATCAACCTCCGTATCCTCCTCATCCACAAGAGTCTCTTTCCCCGGACGCCGGGATGCACCCTCCGAACCCCCTGACAGCAAAAGGATCTCCGTCAACAAATGATAATAATAATAAAAAATAATAATAATAATAATAAAAAATGGGGGGAGCAACCATAAAAAATCATCCGAACATACCAGATGCCAAATCTTCCGGGTGAACAGAACGGATAGGCTCTGGCCTCTCCACGGCTTCTCCAGTGTCCAAATCAATAACAGTATCACCAGCGGAAATCTTGCTTCTCTTATGAAGACGAGAAGAGACACTCCCTGCTCCAGTTCTCTTCAACGGAGGCTTCTTCAAACCCGTCTTCACAGCTTGCTCCTTTTTTCTCTCCTTCGCAGCTATAACCTTGTCATCCGGGACTTCAATGCTCTTTAGCTCATCGGTCTTCTGAGGCACCTCAGCATTAGAAGCCAGGGGGAGTAACGTGCATCTGGCGCTCCTGACCTTCCGGAATCGGGTCTCCTGGAATAATCTTCGTCGTCCTTCGTAGTGGGGGCTTCTTCAGATAGCTTGACATGGTTATACCTGCGGATAAACAAAATCCATCGTTAAAAACAAGAAAAGATGAACAATTTAAAAATGCACATTTATAACAAAGGCTATACCCCTTCCCTCCTCATCCCTCAGAGCCAGACGGAAACCAGGAAACTCCCAGTGATCCGATAAACCCAAGGCATACAAGAATGCTTGCGGAATCTGGCAAGGTTCAACAATTGTCTCAGCAAGCCTTTCGGCATGAGTAACGTCATACTCAGTTGCCTTAGGGAACGGATCTGACACATCCGAATCAGAATGCCTCCACGGCATAGCAAACGGGATAGCTCGTCTGTCGATCAAGAAAAAGTTCATCTTCCAACCCTTCAGACAGGAAGGAAAATCCCCAAAGCATACTTTCCTATCCCTATGAATACGTTTCTCGAAGGAAAACCAATCACCCTGTTTGCTAAGTTTATAAAAAACACGAAACAAGGGGGTAGGAGGAGGAATGTGCATGCTGCGGTAATACACCTCGAAAAGAGTAGCACGGTGCATACCCAATGGAACTAACTGAGAAATATGAACCTTAAAGTACCTAATAATGTCTAAAAGAAAGGTAGAAAAAGGAACAGCAAGACCGCCTTCAAAGAAATACTCTGCGTATAAACCTATGGCATCCGCAGGTAATCGATCCATCGTCATGCCCGCGGGAGGTACCCTCGGATGTAAATCCTCCGGTAATCCGAAAGCTTTTACCACATCGTACACATCGGCCTCGTCCATCGCGGAAACTCTCACATGTACATCCTTCTTAACATGAGAACCCTCCGGCATGGACACGTCGTCATACTCAAACGAGGCGGTAGATTCCGACATAACGAATCCGAAAAAGAAAGGGTATAGCCAAACAACAAAAATAACTTAACGGACTGAGACGTACCTTAAAGATGGCGAAATTTATTATTCGGAATACGGAAGGTATAAAACGTGTCAGAAGTATGTGTATGCAGAGAAAAAATAACAGTGGAGTAAATGAGAAAAAAGAGACTATTTATAGGCGGTAAAAAATGGGCGGGAAAGGGACACGTCACCCGTAGGGCTAACGTGTCAGCCATCCACACCGTGTCTCACAAAGCGCATACGTGTTCCAATCCAAGCGACGCGGTAAAAAATGACGGCACACCTTAAACGACACATTAATTACTTTTGGCATTTTATACGCAACACTAACAAACGACGAAGCTACAACATACCATCCGGAAAATCGCAAAAAATAAACTTAGTATCACACTATTGGCACAACCAATACTATGATACTGGGGGGGAAATGATGACGTATGTACCCTCCGGATACACACCGTACAGGGATATACCCTCCGGATACATAACAGGTAAAGTACACTCGGATGTGTTCAAATAATACGGGCCAATATCCGAAGGGTTACAACTGTCCGCATGACCTCAGCTGTCCGGAGATAACAAACCCTTCGGATAAGCCTACAAGTACCTAGACCAAGGTACAAACAAGTACACCAAAGTCTATGGTAATGGAGTTTAAACTAGCGAACATTATGGGCTAAGTACGAAACAGCCTGGCACTCCATGTAGAGAGTCTATAAATAGAGAGGAAATCTTCATTTAAGGTTAACTAATTCTCTCCTACTCTCTAGTCTTACTCATACTTTCTCTCACTAAGAACATATACTTACTCTCACGCCGGAGGTTGGTCCTGGGATACATTCCCGGGACGAGACTAACAGACGTATTTGTTTTGCAGATATCCGAAGGAACATACCGTAAGCAAGAGTCACCTCGAATCCGAAGGACTCACTCCAGTCCGAAGGATTCTTCTCGCTTGTCCGAAGTAGAAACAAACTTTTACTTCAACAAAACTCATACATTTACACTCCATCAAACAAATCTTCACAAACTAAACATAATTGATTGGGTCGAGAAAACACGTCCTACATGGCTACATGTATCTTGTTTACTTGTTGACGACTCATCCATAGGATTATGCATGACAAAGGATATCCGGACATGCACATAATTGTGTGTTTACATATGAACGCACATAGATCGTTAGACTTAGGAATACATAGATAGTTCAAAAAGTATCTGAAATAGTTAGAAGTACATAGTGTTAGATGTTTATTATTATGTTCGAGCCATTGGGTTTTGTTATTAGTTGATAGCAGGGGCGAAGCTTGGAAAGTTCGAGTGGGGGGTCGGGATCTATTTTTTTTTTCCTAACACTATGGGGGGTCGAAACCGAATTAAATTGGGGGGGCGAAACTGAAAATACCGAAATTTTTCTACACGAAAATTATATACCCCTACATCGCAAAAAAAAATTCGGGGGGTCGGCCCCCCCCCCCCCCCCCCCGGCCCCTTAGAAGTTGCGCCCCTGGTTGATAGGTCTAGCCCGATTTATGATTTTATCTAAAATAATCCTGGATTATATATTTTGATGATGTGTTAAGTAATAGAGAAGCCAAAATTACAATTCAATATGGTATCAAGAGCAAATTGATATTATTCTAAGTTATATCTTAAATCTCACATTTTTCTTCTCCCCTACCCTACACGACCCTTTGTAAAACTTCTAAATCCTAATTCTAAAGTCGTTCCATGGCAGGTGACTATAATCCTCCTCTTCCCCTCACCCTTCCTTCTTCTTCATCTGACAAATTAATCCCATTCGGAGTCACATGTATCTCTATCTACACATGAAACTTAACCTATAAAAGAATTATAACTCTTAGAGCTCTTTCTTCAAAATTCATCTCTGGGCTCTTGGTCTAAAGAAACATACTGAAGATGCTTCGTGTAGTTCAACGGATCCAGAATGGAATTATCTTGATGATTTTGTCAAGGTATGGATATTAGGTATATGCTCGTAATCACTCAAAGATCAAGTTGTGACTACTTCAGGTACCGCTAAGGATTTATAGGATCATCTCAAGGAGTTGTTTCATAACAATGAAGATGCTCAGGCCATCACACTAGATAACCAACTCCATTCTTTCAAAAATAGGTAACATTTCAATCAATGCTTATTTTTCTCAAATCCAAGGTATGGGGGACCGGTTAAGGAATTTTAGTGGGACGAATCAAGATAAAATTTTGGTGACGATGCGTTAAATGGGTTGGATTCTAGATATAAACAAATAGCAAAAATTATTAGACACACTAAACCTCTTCCGATGTATTCCACCACTAAAAATATGCTACTTTTGGAAGAAACCGAGTAAATGATGATGTCTCTATGGCTAAAACACAAGTTGATTCATCTTCCTCATCGCCTACCATTCTTATGGGTCAAAGCATTACATATGGCTGCCTATTTACTCAACCTTCTTCCATCATCCATAAGTCAAAATAAAATACCTTTTGTTCAACAAACAACCTGACTACTCACGTTTACGAATTTTTGGTTGTCTTTGTTACCAACATCTATGCACATCATAAACTTTTATCACGCGCTACCCCTTGCATTTTTTTGGGATATCCCACGTATCATCGTGGATAACGATGCCTAAAACTATCCGCCAACAAAATCATCTTATCTTGCCATGTAACATTTGACTAGCTCGGAATTGATGGGGACCTAGTTTCTTATCCTACTTTACATCGTACTCTTGAAGGTGGTTTGCAGTAACTGGTATTTACTCGTCCAAATATCTCTTATTTAGTAAAGCAGGTGTGTGTTCATGTGCATGATCCTCGTGAGCCTCATTTTTCAGCCCTCAAGTGAGTTCTTCGCTATGTTCATGGAACGTTAAACTCCAACTTTATGCATCCTCTACTGGTTTTCTAGTTGCCTATTGTGATACTAATTGGGTTGGTTGTCCTTCTACTATGTGTTTTACTTCTGGTTACTGTACGTTCTTGGGGGATAATCTCCTCTCATGGTTGTCAAAGCAACAACATACACTATCTAGGTTGAGTGTTGAGGCCGACTATAGAGGTGTTGCTAACATTGTTGCTGAAACTACCTAGCTTCATAATCTTCTTCGCGAGTTTCATACACCACTATTGTCCATCACCCTTATCTATTGTGACAATGTTAGTGTCATTTATCTAACTACTAATCCTGTTCAGCATCAGCGGACTAAACATGGAGAGATCGATGCATATTTTTGTTCGTGATATGGTTGCTCAAGAACAGGTTCGTGTACTTCATGTGCCCTCCCATTACACATTTTCACCAAGGTTTTGTCGACTGTTCTTTTTGAGGAGTTTTGTACTAGATTGAGTGTTCGGTCATCTTCCGCTCAAAGCCTCAAACTACGAGGGAGTGTTACACGTTTATTATTATGTTCGAGCCATGGGCTTTGTTATTAGTTGATAGGCCTAGCCCGGTTTATGTTGTATCTAGAATAATCCTTAAGATTATATATTGTGATTATATGTTAATTAATAGACAAGTCAAAATTACAATTCCAATACATAGATAGTTAGAGATTATTAAGAACTAGGTAATCTAAGCAGTAACAAAGGAAACTTGTGCAAGTAGCCCACATATCATGGTCTCACTTTCTTTGTTGACTAATTGTCATTCTATATTCCTATTGTCGATTCAACACCACAAGTGGAAATCAGTAATCATATTCGATCTGACTGAAGGCGACAACTTATAGTAAAACAATACTTTTTTTGCACAATTAAGTATTAATATATATACGTAACTTTTATAAATCTTAAATAGTAAAAATGACCATAAGTATCGAAACGATTTGTTGATAAAGTGTTAGGTATCGTCTTTTAAATAGAAGTAAACAAACCAAGAAGAGAAGGAACAAATCAAATAAAACTAAACTATAAAGAAAAAGTTTGTTGGTTGAAAAATAAAATGTAAGATACATGCAACTTCGATAGAATATATATATTACGGGCATATTTAGAAACTTTTGGGCCTGGAAATACATTGGTGTTACAACATTGTGGTCGTGTGGCTGTCGATGTGGACATGTGGTTCATTCAGCGTGGTGTTGATGTGTTGTTAACACTGTGTGGACTGTGGAGCATTTAATTTCAGGCTTCTTTTTTCCTTTTCTTTTATGATGATTCATAGTTTTTAATGTTACCGGCCATTCACGAGTGAAAAGTGATTTAATACGGAGTATAACGCTACGCTAGCTAATGTAGCAGCCAGGATTGACCTACATGGATGTTAGGTGTGGCACGGGCCATGCCCAATTTTAGATCTTTAAGTGTGTTTTTGTTCAGAAAGTGCAAATTTCTGGTATGTGTAACCCCTCGATATTTGTGTTATTATTAACTTAGCTCAAACATTATTTGTGGTTCAAATTTTAGTATTTGTTAAATGAAATTTTTTGTGCGAACACTCTTTCGAAAAACTTAAGTCCATCACTGGTAGCAGTTTTTCTGCTATGATTATTGTTATCACATTTTGTGTTCTTAAGATGTATATCAATTTTCTAAGTAATAAGAAACATGGACTAAAATTGTCGGTTTGATTACATAATGGAAATTTACAATAGGAACAAAATCTGTAGACATGATTCCACTTTAGAATCAACAAATGGAAAAAACCATTCAAATCAAACATTGCTTATTTTAAGGGTTTGTCTTTATTCGTTTTGTATGATTAAATAAGAAAACTTGATGTTAGTTAAGATAGTTTTCATGTTTAGTTAATTTGCATTAAATGCATTTTTTTAATTGATTAAAAAAGTTGTGATGAATAAATACATATAACTTGTGCTCTTAAAATACTTGTTAGACAAATCCTCGATTTAATCAAAGAGTTTTTCTAACTTGTTTGATGGTGTCGCAAGTTTGAAACATGCATTAAGGGCCCGTTTGGTTGATGGGTTTATTAAAGGTTTTGGGTTAAAATGTATATATCAATTGTTTGTTTTCATTTTTTTACTTTTTGTTTAGACTTAAATCCTAGATATGAAGGTTTACACAAAAGTTAGGTGCCTTGAGTGGTATTCCGACACATATCGTACAATATTCACTACAAGAAAAAGTAGCTTTAGTGACGAGAATTTAGTGACGAAAATTCTTTTTGGTCACTATTTAGAAGAAAATAGTGACCATATATTTTTTGGTCATTAGTTTTGGTCATCGGTAAAAAATCAGTGACGAAACTTATAAGTGGTCACTATTTTAGTCACTAATTTACATGCTAGTGACGAGAAATTTGGTCAGTAAACATTAGTGAGGAAATTTTGGTCACTGTTTCACATAATGTTATGAATGAATTCTATATAATATTATTTTTCATTTATATGTAAGAATGTAAAATAATATGTATAACTTGTGAAAAAAATAACTTAGATAAGAAAAATAAAACAAATCACATTATTACGTACTAGTCTTTTACTAATATTATTAAAGTATATTTGGCGAAATGAGCTGGGGCTGAGGCTGGAGCTAAGGATGAGGCTAGAGTTGGGGCTGAGGATTATATTATAAGTCGAACAAGAATTTCATTTTCATAAACTTGTTTGGAAAATTAGTTTAAGTTGAAGCTTTTAATTGTAAAATTACTAAAAAATACATATAATTAAATTAACAAATGTATATATTAAATTTTTTTGTGAGTAATTACTAATTAAGTAATTTATTACCAACGAGGTTTTAGCTTATTTTTTAAGTGAAGATTTATAATTTGAAAACTGAAAAGCCACCTATAAGCGTCTACGCCAAAAGAGGTTTATTATATTTTTGGGATGCGGCTTATTTTTGCCAAACAAACCCACACACGCAGTCATATCTCATATCTCACCACATCTCCCAAAGTCCCGCTTAAATTTGTGAACTTAAATCTTACCGATGGTGAACTTAAATCTCACCATTATCTACCTACCACCATTATCTCACCTATACTTGTTTCGAACCAGACAATGGCATAACCGTAACGCACGCGCCACCGGTAAACCACCACGGCAACATCCACCACCAACCGCCGCATAGTCAACCAACTTTCTCAATCGAAAGGTATCAAATTCAGTGTTATCAAATTCAGTTATGGAAGCGTGGTGAGCTTCTTATTGGTATGTTGTTGCTTAAGTTTTATAATGTGTTTATCTATTATATAATTGCTAGTTCACTTTTTTCATTTTCAGCCTGAACACATAGTGTTTCATAAAATGCCTCAATGAAAACTTGGTCGGAATTAGGTCGGAGTTTTAACATAGTCGTTAAGTGATTGGGGCTGGTTAACGGTTATGTACATTGGTTTAATATTTTCGAATTATTAGAGTATAGAATTGACTATCGCTAGTTGTTAGTTACTTAGTTAATAGTTAGAGTAGACGAGTAGTTAGTTCAGTTTGTTAGTAGATAGTTAACCTTTCTCCTTTTTATAAATACATGCTTTCGTATTATTATAGCTCATAATATCTAGTATACAACTACGAGTATTTCCTTCTGCCTCTGGATTAGTTTACTACGAAAGTTATGTATGTTCAACGCGTATAAATTAGCTGTATTACTAATGTATAGTGTTTCAGGTTTAGGATCTTATACGAGCCGAGAAATTATATGTGAGAAGTTTGTGAATAAACTGGTTCACGACTTTTGTAAACATTGCTTAAATATGTGAAGTTGTGAATAATGTTACAAAAATAGTGAATCAGGTAGCTTATCGAGATTCTTATGTATATGTAGTGCCTTATTTGGTGTTTATGTATCAGATTCGCACATTTGAAGTTATTTTGTAAGGTTTGGCTGTGTTACTGGTAGTATTTATTGAAATAAATAAAATGAAATACTATAATAGAATGAGGTGTAAGTAGTTGTGATATCTTCGAGTTGTAATCACAGCTTAGTGATTAGGCATATGTGTCATGTTGCAGTGATAAGTATTAGAGCTGGTGACTCAGAATCTTTATTAGTATATAGTTTATCCTCAAGTAATGTAACCATCGAGTATCGATGTATGTGTATGATGAATAAATGACCAAGTGATCTAGTCACCAGAAAATAAATTTGTTTGGAAAGCCTATGCACTTGCATTTAGATTTTGAAGGACAAATGAAAATGATGCTCTCCGAAATCGGACACTATGGTAGTGTTTTAAAGGCCAAATTCCCCTACATACATTACCACATCGTAGAAGTCAAAGTCATCTACATATACCATGACAGTGCTTATAAGGCGTGCCCACTAACATATGCCAAAAGGATCACTTTCGTGCATCAGCTTTAATGGCGTCTGGAATTTTCTTAAATGTTGTAGTAGCTTATCTTTTTTTAAAAATATATAAATTTTATGGCATTACATAATATTCCATTACGTACACACCACGGTGGCACGGTGTGTGAATGTCTTAATCATTGGGTAAAGAAACATAAGATCGTTAAAGTATATTCACTGTATATACATGTGTGTATGCATTTGTATGTTTCGTACCATTCCCATCTTTCACATGTTCTAGTGTTATTGTCGGAACAATAGCCACTTGCTAGTTAAAATCTCTTTATAGTGAGAAGTAATGGCCAGCCGTATTTTATGTCAGTGCTACTTTTACAGCTATGTGTGATATCATTTGCTGCTCTCAATGTATATTCTTCAACGTCTTTTGCTTCTATTACCTAAATGCTGGATACACGGATGCGTTCCAGGGAAAAAGGTGCTAATATGGTGACCACACTAGGCAACAACGCTGAGTTTGCTGAAGTAGATATAAATGACGACAAATCACTGAACTCTGCTTTGACAGGTGTGTTAGTTCATATATGTTTATGGAAAACTAAGTTGTTTTATTCATTTTATTTAAACTAAGCACAACAGGTATCTCGAGTATCTTGTATGTCACAGCTTGAAAACTTACTTTTTCATATGCACATTCTACCTCTGCAGATGTCGATCTTGTGGTACATGTTGCAGGGCCATTCCAACAAACAGAGAATTGTGGAGTCCTTGAAGCCGCCATACGGGCCAAGGTGAGAACAAGGTAAAGCTAATTCCTTTAACAAATTGATTCTGCTCAGGTATCTTTCTTCATCTCATTTGTTGTCCATTTCTACGATTGCTAATTGTTTACTTGTACACATCAGATCAATCCAGACCTTGACAACAAGGATACCCAATCCGCAAGAGCGGGGTATGGGGTCAATCCGGACCTTGAGATGGAATTAAAGCCTCAAGCACAACCACGACCCTATCAAGAGAAGAGTCTTAGCATGTTGTTTGGAAATGGTAATGACAGGTCCTATTCGTTCTGTTACTATTAAGTTTGATTCTATTCTCATTTGTAAAAAGAATTATTATTGGAGTATAATTCTCGTATTCTTTGGATAAGAAACTTAACATGTTTGACCGATTTGACGCATTCCCTTTTTTTGCAGGTACAACAAGGTCTGGCATCATTGTGATACCTTGTGGTGCTGGAAAGTCTTTGGTGGGGTGTTTTTGTAGCGTGCCGAATAAAGAAAAGTTCTCTTCATTTGGCAACAAATGCTGTGTGAGTGTATCAATGGGTGATGAATCATACTTAGTGTCGATTAATTATTGTGTTTCCGTTAAGTGATGAATCAAAGGCTGTTTGGTAATTGTCTCTCATCTTAATTTTGCAACAGAGGAGTTGCTTTGTTGGCGGAAGTTGCAGACATGGGTGTGAGATTGAATGCAGGGAGTAGTAATGATAGAGGCCGAGGTTCTAAGAAATAGAAAGGCAGAGGTGACGATCACAAAATTGTGCCACTGATATGGATGTAACTCTGCCACAGCTAGACATTACCAAGAACAAGGTTGCTGATGATTTAGATTTGAAAAGGAGGTGAGTAGCTTAAGCTTTATATATTGATCATAGTAGTTGCACCTAGATTCTAATGTGTTCCTTAATGGCACTTCTTTAATGGAAGACATGGGTGTGTGCAATACCATTCAGTCCTTGATTTCATTTTTATGCTTTTTTCAGAAAACGCAACTGGGCAACAATTATTGCAAGATGTTCTGTACTTTTATTCATATAAGTATCTTGCTGTTATGCCCCACCTAAAGGACAATATATGGAAGGCCTTCTAACGACCATTATATGCAGAGTCCTACTGTGCTACACGCTTGAGGGTTGACCCCAAAGTTGCAGCATGCTAGCCTGCTAGGATAAACTAGGCTATGCCTTTGGAGTCTGTTAACCCTTTTTGATTTAGGTTGCCCTCGAACACTTTTGGTCCAGTATTTATTAGTTTTCTATAATAATTAGATAGTTAGTATATGAAATAGGTTACAGAAGTTCGATAATTTCAATAGTAATCTTTTATCCGATAACAACTAGGAGATCTTATGCATTAAATACACACACTGGATGACTTTTGATCCATGTTAGCCATTCAACATTTCAACCTATTTAACATTTCAACCTATTCAACATTTTATAACCCGAAATGGCCTTCAAGCAAAGAAAAAAATAGAGTTTTTTGGGTCTTCCTAACCTGTACTAATATACCTCCCTTGACTTGAACCTCAACCTGACTACCTAACCCTGTTTCCACCTCCACTACTTCAGGGCCATTCTAAATTTTTTTGTTCCTCTTCCTATTATACTCAGGCAACGCACATTCCAGTGTAAGAAACTTGAAATGATCATTTATAGAAATCCCATTTTGTTTCTTGATTTTTCCTATGAATAGTTGATGTGTTAATCTTATACTCCGTAAGTATTATTTTTATTAAAAACAATCTAAGAGGTTGTATACATTTAACTATAGTTTGGGCGAACCTCTACCCTTTCCCCTTTTAGCTAGCTATTTAATTTCACTAGCTTGACCTGTTTACACAACTCAATTCGACCCATTCCAAAATGAGTCAAAATTTGCTTACTTTAGTCTAAATTATGCCTAATCACCTCTTAATGGGACTTATGAGAGGTGTGATCATTCTATACATGGCTCTTTAATCAATGCTAAAGTCTTGTTTGTGATATGTGAACCATATTAAGTAAATGATTGTTATCCATAAAAATGATGTAAGGTAAAACTATAACTCCGTTCATTATTTATTGGCAGGTGCTTTTCTTGGCTAAGTCGTATAGTTCAGCTGGGAGGACGACAGAAGCATATCCATTATCCCTTTTCTAACCACCCTCATTCATGGTACGTTTGGATAGAGCCTTAATTGGCATTTTCTTTTCGGTTTTGGGAACTTAATTCTTAACAAAATGAAATTAACAAAGAGAATTAGACAACATATATCTTGAGATTAACATGTGGAGGTTGTAAATAACAAGTCTGGCATTTTAGGATTCACTATACACTGGCAATATGGGAAGGTGTAGCATACGCTACTATAAAGTATGTTGACATGTTATATTAATTTTTGAAAAGGTGGGCATATCCTCTGGAGCAGCAGCTGCTGTTGCTATCAAGGTTGGAAAGAGACCTGAGAATGTAAGAAAACCTATTGCGGTATCTTTCACTGTCTTAGTTGCACACATATAACCACATAGTATGCATACTGATGTTCAAAAAGCAAACAAAAGCAGATAATGATGCTGGATGATTAATGTGCAGATTAATTGTTAAAATGGTTGCAGGTTGTATTTCCTAGCTTTGGTGAGGAATACTTGTCGACTATTATTTTCCAGTCAATCCGGTAAGAGTACGAGACAATGCAAGCTGAGTCGTGAAAATGTTGAGATTATTGGTTTTGCACTAATGTTAAATGTTTTAACATTACAAATGTTAGAAGACATGTTTGTGATGATTAGTGTTGAATTTCGACCATGCATTTGGGTTTTGTGAACAAAGTTTATATGTTAAATTTGCGTTGCTAGAGATATTTAGATTTTCGTTCATTTTGTATATTGAAAATTGGTACAGAATTTGTTTTTTTTTTGGTTATATGTTCATTTTAGTGACCACCTTTTTGGTCTCTAACACTGCAATCTGTGACGACTTTTTGGTCACTAGTAGGAAAAACAGTGACGACTTTTTCGTCACTATGAGCCCTGTGACGAATTTTTTCGTCACTAACAGGGTTAAATAGTGACCACTTATCTGGTCACAGATTAGTGACGAAGTAAAGTTTCGTCTCTAATGGAATTTGTGACGGAGCTATAGTGACGACTGGTGACGACTCTATTTTTGGTCACTAACTAATTTGTGACGACTTTTTATACTGTTAGTGACGAAAGCTGTTTTGTCACTAAAGATGATTTTTCTTGTAGTGATTTTGTCTTTTTCCTTTTTTTTTTTTTTTTGTCTTTTACGTCTATATATACTATAAAATAATAAAAACAATCTTTTATTTATTTTTCTCTCTTCTCATTTTTTATACAAAAATATTTAAATTATATTTTAATATATAATATATTTTTAAATATTATTTTCTCTCAGATATATTAAATTCAAATCAAAATCATAATCCACAACTTTACATTCAAATCCAAATCTTAATCTAAACCCATTTACAAACCAAACGAGCCATAAATGAAACAAACTTGTTATTTTAAATGACTTTATTTCTTTGTAAAAAGTAATAATTAATTTGATTAAAACGATGTAAGATTTTAGAAAACTATTAGAATGTAAAGTTGTGTAAAGTGAAAAAGAAACGTATCTTGAATCCTAAAAACAAGTGTCACATAAATATGAAAATAAATACAATGTTCTTGTCGCATCATTGTGTCCGATTGTTTATCACAATCAATCACATCATTATTCGTTTTTTTATCACAACAACATAGGTAAAAAAACACAACCACAAAACTATGAAATGAACAAAACGAATAAGACCCAAACGATAGACTTTGCGCTCTTAACTGTTCACAAACGCGCAATTCCTTCGAATTTCACCAGACGATCCTGTTTTCACATCAATTCGACCCATTTTCTCCATTGCTAAACCAAACTCCTTGTAGAAATTATCAAGTGATCCTTGAAGGATTTTGTTTACGTATCTCAAAGTTCGTGAGCTTTTTGTTAAGGCTGAATCAGACTCAAACAAGCCCCGACGTTTTAGCAATAACCTGTAGTAGCTAAGATCAAATGTCCTACGACTTCCTGGATCCATTTCAACTAATGTCGTGGTGTCATTTGGTGTCCTGCATTTGCTTGCTCTTAGATTGTTGGCATATTCACTATCTAGTGATGGGTCTGTACTACTGGTGGCCGAGAAATTGTATAGACGATTTGAGAAAGATGGACAGCGTGCGATTCCAATAGTATGAGCACCTGAATTTATTACCAAAGGAAATTAATTTTGCATAAGATTTATTAATCATATAGAAGTAAACAAGCTAAGGAAAATTCATGGCATGTCCCATATAAAAATAACAATAATAATGTACGTACCAGAAAGTAGAACGAGATCCTTCAAATCAAGACTTTTATTCGCAAAACTTTGTTGGAGGACAGTGATGTTATCGAATGGAGCAGGGATTTGGCTTAACGCTTCTGAAGCAATTGATACCGTCCCATCCCTTCGACCCGTTGGTACTCTCCAAGAAGGACCTCCCTTTGATGAAACCAAAAACAACGTAGAAGAGTTAGAGAAAAACTAGAGATTGTGGCTGCTCATGTTTTTGACAAAAAATGTTTAAATTCTTACGGTGACAACAATGGTATCTCGAGTAGCAAGAGCAATTATATCTGCACAAGAAACAATGCCAGGGCATGCGGATTCAAGTAAACTCTTCAATTTATCGATAAAATCAAATCCTGTTACAGTTTGATTAGGTGTCGCCGTTTTTTCAGTTTGATTTCCTGAGCTTGCAGTAGAATTCAAAAGGACTGATCCATCACAACCCTATATTCAAATGTCAAAACAACAAAATTTAGTATGTTTTTTTATTTATAAAGCGACGTCGTTTTGATATTTTAACTGGTAAAACTATTACAGTAATATAGTTAAATCTGTCACAATGTGCATTATAACAATCAAACTGGACATTGTGCAAGGTAAAATTTGTGACTTTGGACACTGTCACATAGGTAAAGTGGAGTTTCTAAACACTTACTTTACATAGTCTCATGGCCATTAAGAAATAAACGGGGTCCTAGCTAGCTAGATATATAATAAAACTAAAAAAAGGACAATGATTGAAGAAAACTACCATGGAGATATTTTTACAATCATGTTTTTTTTACAAAAATTCCAAAGAAATGCATGATACTAACCCTGACGAAACAATCATGGAAATGCATTCTGATAAGCGCAGCTCCAAGTGATGGAACTCTAGGGATATGTTGATTCACATAATCTTGTATAATCTTTTCAGCTTTCGGGCACGAA
Organism: Artemisia argyi; assembly: GCA_030686995.1. Taxonomy (NCBI): domain Eukaryota; kingdom Viridiplantae; phylum Streptophyta; class Magnoliopsida; order Asterales; family Asteraceae; genus Artemisia; species Artemisia argyi. Next base: position 157,132,837 of record CM060697.1, on the reverse strand, counting down.
CGAGAGTAAAACCCCATCTTCAATTGACCTTGAACCGATCCTAGGATCGCGAGAACAAAGAAAATCAAGCAAACCCGTTTCATTTCTTTGCCTTCTTTTCTTTTACAAGTTCTTAACACTTGTTGTATTCAATATGGAGTGTATATATGCACGAGCAACCTACATTTATAAAAGGAATAAATGCGCATATAAAACCAGATTAAATAAATAAATCATCTCGTAGTAAATACAATATCTCATTATCAGTTACTCAACAGAATTACACTTACCTAATGACACTTATGCATGTGTGACCAGATTCAAAAACTCACTGAGTTCATTCTCTTGGATATGTGTCATTATTGGAAGATATATATAGTACTATAGTAGTCTAGTAGGTTGTAAGTATGATTAAGAATTTATTTTAAAGTTTTCTTTATGGTATTATAATATTACCGGTATTTGTTTGCAAACTGGAAAGGGTGATTACAGTAAATAAAGGTGAAGAAAAATGAATATTGGTAGCGGTGTGTGGACTGCATGAGATGCAAATAATTGGACATGACATTTTGTAATCATTCATGTTTTCTCAAGGGTGGCGGCAATGGGAGCGGGGTGGCCAACGGTTAGCCTCAAACCGCTTGGAACACCGTTGCGGCGCCGCCACCCAAGAGATTTGGTTGGGAGGTTTGCTCCAGCGGGGAAGTTCACTGCAACGGTTTAAAGAAGAACGTTGCAAATTATGACCGTTGGTGGGGGAGTTTTTGGAATGTATGAAAAAGTATGGTTGCCACTAAAAAGGGGTTGGGAGGTATAAAAAAAATGTGAGTGAGGTGGAATGATATTATTAGTTGGTTGGGAGGTAAGAGAGATTTTCGGAGTGACCACTGACACCACCATAAAGAAAACAAGTGTTACAATCGCATGCAAATACGATAAAAGTAGGGTGCCTTAGCCCTACAAAGTCCAACCCCTCTGTATCACTTTTAAGTCAGTTAATTGATAAGGGCAAGACAATTTTTTAAGTAGGGTGCCTTAGCCCTGCAAAGTTCAACCCCTCTATATCACTTTTAATTCAGTTAATTGATAGGGGCAAGACAATTTTTTTTATAGTTTCTTATTGAGATAATATATGGGGTTAAGTTACGGATAACCCATCAACTTATCAAAAATTTTAATTATAAGTTACGAACATTATAAAATACTATTATAATCATCCAAACTTATCAAAATTTTGATAACCCATGAACTTATCAAAAAAAATTAGAAGTTGCAAATCATTAGAGTGTAGTTATTACAAAAGTAATTTGATTTGCATACACTTAATTTTTATTGACCCACTCGAATGTATGCATCAAACAATTATACTCTAAATATAATTTACTTTAACTATTTTTACATTTAAATATAATTTTAAAATGTGCAAATGACACCCATCACAAAAAGGGTACCAATAATTTAGGCGTAAAAAGTAGTGGTAACTTGTTGGATTCAATAAAGGGTTATGTTCTACAAACCCTTCTTATATTGTTACATCAAGAGGATTTTGTTAAACTGTATAACCCGTGATGCATACCGTACAAATCGACTATGCGTGCAATGATTAGAAACCTTTCATATCGGTGGGGTCCTAATAACTTGCCCATTCAATAAATTTAAGTTAATGTCGGATACATTAATTCATAGTACCGTGAAAATGATAGCAGATGGGGTTTTTCTGTCCGTAGGTCATTTGAAAATGACGATTATATATATGTAAAAACTTTCAGTAACTTTCATCAAAGTATTTTCGTAACTTTAAAAAGTATATGTAAAAAATTTGTAAGTGTACAATAAGAAGTTTGTGAAAAAAACAAATAAAAAAAATACAAATGTATAATCAATATAATTAAGCATCAATTAGCTGTTAAAAAAAAACAAAAGGAAAAAAGAGTATATAAGTTAACTAAATAATTCAATCGTTTGGACTAAAAGTAGTTGGGGATTCCAACATCAATTAAATTCATTTTACTTTTGCTTTTCTAATAATATAATACCAACTGTCATTTTATTATATTAGAATAAGGAGAAGATAGATGTATATCAGCAGCCTGCAAGGAAGGTAAAATTATAAGCCACCATGCATGTTCATGTTGTGAAGATATTGTTAGATTTCACAAACTATCTCACATATCCTAAGTAGGACTTGAACCCACAACCATTTGGTTGCGAGCTTCAACAATTTTTGTGTTTATATAAAGGGTAAATTGCAAAAATGGTCCTTAACGTTCTACGAATTTGCAAAAACGGAACCGAGACAAAAAGTAACGCAAAAAAGCCACCCACGTTCCACATTTTCGCAAAATTGCCACTGAGAGCCTTTTTCCGTTAATTTTCCCGTTAAGTGCCACGTATTTGAGGGTAGTATCGTCATTTCACTGTCTTTTTTATATCCCGCCAACTTTCGGGGGACTATTTTTGCAAACAACATAAACTATGTACATTTAAAGCTGTGCTTTTTCAGGGTGCAATAAATCCCCAAAACCAACCAACGATTGTGTAGATAATCAACCGTCAAACCCTAACATACAAAAAAAATCAAATCGGAACAACTAAACCCAGCTATGGCAAATAATGATAAGAATGAAAAGGGAAAGTGCTTGTTGATGGGGGGGGGGGGGGGAGGAATCATCCGAAATGTCGTGGGGCAAGGTTTTATTAAATGATGAAGTCTTTGAGGTTGTTTTGGATGAATTTGGTGAAAAAGTTATTGCCAAGTATGGTTCGTATGCAAACATAGGGAAGGAGATGATTGAAGAAATTCTTCAATGGATGTGGAATAGAACCTTCAACAAACCAAATGTAGGTGCTAGCGGTTGCTCCAATGAGGTAGTTGCAGAGAAAAAAAGGAAAAGGGGATGGCCGGTTGGGAGTGGCAAGAAGAAGACGGAGGGGAGTCCTATTCCGACTACAGTCGCAGAAAAAAGGAAGATGGGAAGGCCGGTTGGGAGTGGCAAGAAGAAGACGGAGGGGAGTCCTATTCCGACTACAGTCATAGAAAAAAGAAAGAGGGGAAGGCCTGTTGGGAGTGGCAAGAAAAAGAAGGAGAGGAGTCCTAATCCGAGTACAGTTACAGGAAAAAGAAAGAGGGGAAGGCCTGTTGGGACTGACAAGAAGAAGGAGGTTGGCAAGAAGAGGAAGGTGAAGGAAGAGCATACGGATCTTGGTATGTTAATGTGATATCCTTCATTTATGTCCCATTTTTAAATTGTTTACGTAGGATGCTATGCTATGTTTGATAGACTTTTATATGCATCCCATTTCCTAGGTTTAGGATAAACAGAGTATTTGCATTAAGTAGGGTGTTAGAATATCATAAGTGAGAGTGTTTGGCATTACTAAATACTGCTATAGAGAGTGTTTTGCATTACGAAAGTACTGCGTCTTCACATTGGTTATAAGTAAGTCTTCACATTGGTTGTAAGTAAGTCTTCACATTGTGTATCTTGAGTGTATCAGGAACAAAATAGATTGGTTTCTATATCACCACATTAACTTATTACCTAAACTACAATTATGTGGTGAGATATACAACACTGCATTGCTCTGCTTCACTCGAGCCTGCATAATTGTTTCATTGACTACTTCTGCATTGACTTTAGCATGTATACCATTAGTTTCGTAGGTGCTGGTATGTCTTGACAGTTTGAATTTAAAATTGTGGCAGATTTACTTGATTATGGGGGTGAAGTTCTGTTCCGCATGCACAATAATGGAGTCTTTGAATTTGGTCCATTAAGGTATGTACACGGGAATGTTTCTACAATGTGTGGCTTTGTCTGTGATAGACATATCTTTTTCCTAGGTCTGGATGATATGTTTTCACGCATTAGGGGAAAAAAATGGGTTGTGTTCTTTTGTGTGCCTGGTAAATCATTAGAAGAAGGTTTGAAGCTGATTCACACAGACAATGATGTGCATACAATGATTGAGCTAGGTTGTTGTGCCGGTTTTGTAGATTTTTTTGTTGCTCACACAAAACAGGTGTTATCTCCCTACTATTTAAACAATATTGATTCAGAGGGTGATAGTGGGGAGGTTGTTGGGTGGGTAGAAGAAGATGCTAGCTTGCGGTGCTCTATTACTTCAACTCCTTTTAGGACTACCACTTCAAAACCTTATAGAGTTGAGGCTGATGTTGATGATTCAAAGCCTGAATTCAGCAAGCAAAAAAAGAGTGTGAAGAGGTCTGCGGATAGAGATGGTGGTTCTATGAAGAAGATAGCAGGTGGAAGTGGTTCAGTGAATGTGGGAGCTACGGGTGCGGGTCTTGTGAGGCCAAGAAGTGATGTAAAAATCACTAATTGCGTGTTGGCTCTAAGGGCACCAAGATCAATGCGAAACAATGTGGTTTTTTTTTACTAGGTGAGTCTAATGAATTGATTAGCAAATTTTTTGTGGACACATTGCATTGCCTATTATAGTAACCTCATTTCATTGCATATTTTGATTGTGCAGGTATAGTTGCACACCTATCCAGTAGAAGCTTTTGAAGATTGACATATGGGTTTAATCTTTTGGGATTATGTAATGTGTAGAGAACAATATCAGTTTTAATTTGGTTGTATTTAGTAATGTAATTTGACTAATGTAACTTGAACTATTTTACCTCCCTTTCGAATACACCAAAGGGTGTGTGGCGGCATTGTGATGGGTTCATCTGTTTTTGTACATGCCGACCAATAGTATTGGTGAGTGCTTATTCACTCACTTTTATAAGACCAAAACCGGACTCAAAAGACCAAAAACTAATCGAATTATGCCAAATTTGTAGTGTTTTTGTGTTTGTGTTATGCAGGTACGGATATTTAAGAAAAAGACAAAAATCACAAGAAAACAACGAAACCGAGCACGGGAGTGGAAAAGAGGACGAAAGCCGGAGCCGGAAAAGCATTTTTTATATTTGAGCTTGAAATGTCAGAATTTATCCTTGAAGATTTATCAGTTGTCATATTTGGCCTTTGGAATTATTTTACAAAAATGGCAGAATTGGTCCTCATGATTTCAGATTTAACACATTTGGTCCCTATTTGTTAAATATTACAAGCCTGATCCAAGAAATTATTACACTAAGTCCAATCCACATAATTATACACCCCAAGCCCAAAATATCAAAACCAAATCCTATACCCAGCCCAACACCACTTTGGTCAACAAGTCAACAACGGGTAAAAAAACTAATAAAAATAAATTACCCGTACCTTTCCCTCCAATCTTTTCCCCAATTCATCCACACACCCCAGAAAACTACTATTCACATAAACCCTAGAATTACCTCATCCATAATTACAGCAATTAAGGGTCAATTAGTCATTTTAAAAGGGATTCTAGAAGGTCAGGGGTGATCAGAGTTTGTCAGAGTATCTAAGAAGCACAATCAAGCTACGTGGCATTCTCCTATTTGTTCAAATGCGTCGTCAGATCTAATCCAAGGGTAGTAATGATGTGGGATATGATTGGAAGTAATCCAAGGGTGCTCAGAGGCTGTAAACAAACACAATTCACACGGATTGCCAAGCTGGCAATCCGTGGCTCTCTCTTTTCACTTGTATTATAAATAGGATGTAGATTAGTTGTTTAGGTGTGGAGTTTGGAATAGCCAAACTCTGCCAAAATTTCTTTTTACTTGTAATTTGTTTTCAATTCAGTTGTAACTCTTCCTTGTTTTTAATGAAATTTAGTTTTTCAAATAAATCTTAGCTTACATCGGTTTACTATTTAGTTAATTGCTCATTAGTTTATCTAATCTCTTTTATAATTCAACAATTTGTAGTTTACTAAATAGTCCTCTCTAGTTTTAAAGTCTAAATAAGTTTTAAATTTTCATCATTGGATTTTTAGTGAAATCACTTTTCAAATTAGAGTGATTGGAATGAATGCAATTTTATTTTAGCATTTTAGCTTTTGAAAGTGAGTTTGTGGATTTAAATAAGATTCATTTTTCAAATTTCATTGTTGGTCAACTCAAGTCAACTATCAGGTTTCATTGTTAATTTTGGATGCTAATTGGTATGTTAAGCTGGATTGGATGAGCTTAGCATATCTAGAGATAGGCTGTGTTGGAAACCTCTCTATTTTGAGCTGAGAGGAAATGTTGTAAGTCTCAATTTTATTAGTTTTAAGCAGTTGAATATTACTTGTGTTACTGAGTTTTTGGTTGATTTCATTTGAATCTAAATGTTTGTATTGCTTATAGTAATTTAGTATCTGTTGATCTGATCTTCAGTATTGAGTAGTCTAGATCGTTAATTCAGTTTCAATTATTGTTCACCTAGTTTAGTTTATATTTTAGTTTTGTACATAGTAACTGCTTTTGTAGTTTAATAGTGCATTGTTTGATTTAGTGAGAATTTGTGAAACTGTGTTTAGCCGATTTTTGTTGATTAAGAACTGAGCAGTTGTCTTTTATTATAGATTTAGGATAATGTTTGATCTTTGTTGTTAAGATTCATGGACAATCTCAGTTAGTTATAGTGATAAGTAACTGGTTCAGGGGTGTTTGGATATGATATCTGTTGAGTATTGTGTTGACATAAATAATGTCTTAAAACATTGTTAGCATATTAACAATGTCTCTATGTTTTGATGATTACAAAGCATAAACTCATTAATCTAAAACTTATGACATAAACAAGTTTTTGGTGCTTAATACTTGTCTTTGCTTCCATATCACTTAATGTATGAATAAACAAAGAGTTTATTACATTTCATGATTAAAGGAAATTTTATATTAATACATAACATTATATAAAATGATTTTAACATTTTATATATATTTGTAAATCATTTTTGGTATAGCTTTATTAAACCACAAAAATATGATTTCAAATTTCCAACCAAAAAGGGCAAATTTTATCTAGAAAAACTTTTGAAACGTTCAGGAGAGCGGCCCCCTTAATTTTACTAGGCGGCCCCCTTAATCATTAAGGGGACCGGCCTACAATTAAGGGGACCGGCACGCTCCAGAACAGTATTTCCCCCCCCCCCCCTTTAAATACTGATTCATCCCTCAGATTTTTCTCACCTTTTTGCTTCTAAACTTTCTGATCTAGATCTATTTCTCTATTCTCTCATCCTTTGATCATAAGTGTATATATTCTTTGTTTCAAAGTGATCCAATTTCCATCCTCTCAAGTGCAAGAGAAGAATACTTCTATCTTACTAGACAAGAAGTATTACAACTTGTTGTGATCTCCACATCCAAGTTGTTGGTGTATCATCAAGATTATTTACATATTCTTTGTGAAGATTGTTGTGAATATTTGCTTGTAGATAGTTGTGTTAGATATAGATTGTGTGATTAGTTGATAGCTTGGTGTGAAGAAGAAAAGCTAGGAAATCTATTGGTGTGAAGAAGATAGAGTTGAAGTAGTTAGTTGTGAAGTAGATAGATTTGAATAAGGTATGTAGAAGTTGTGACTTAGGTGTGAAGGTGTTGTGGTGTGATTATTGGTGTGTAAATTGGTGTGTGAGGTTTTCTCCGCCATAAGGGAGCTTGTTGATATAGTGAAGAAAACTCTCGAGTTAGGTGCTCGGGGAGTGGAGTAGGGCAAGGAAGGTGTCCTTGTAGCCGAACCACTATAAATCTCTTGTCTCGCGGTTCGATCTTTCCATCTCTTACTTATTTCATTACTTATCATTGTTATATATTTCGTATTGATATTTGTTTGTATTGTGCATTACTTGAGATCACATATTATCGAATCTAAGTTTTAAAAATTAAGTAAACACTAAAACTATTTTTACAACTAATTAAAAAGACGTAAAACTATTCAACCCCTCTTCTAGTTTTCCACAATGGTATCAGGAGCCACGTCTAGCAAGAATTTTAAAATATATTGTATTTTAAAACTTGTAACGATCTATGGAATCTGAAAAATATTTAGAAGGGCAATCTATGCAAAGACCACCACTATTTGAAAGTGATGGATTTTTATATTGGAAAAATAGATTCGAAACCTATGTGAAATCAAAAGATCTTGATCTTTGGCATATTATTACCTTTGGTGATTTTCCCCTATTCAATATAATGTTGAAACTAAAATGGATGAAATTGTAGCTTTTGAAAAACAAAATGATGATTTGAAAAAGAAACTAGCAAAAAATAATGAGGCTAAAATGGTTATTTATAATGCGTTACCACGCAAAGAATATGAAAGAATTTTTATGTGTAAAACCGCAAAAGAAATTTGGGATTCTTTACTAATCACTCACCAAGGTAATAGTCAAGTTAAAGATAACAAAATAGATCTTCTTGTACAACAATATGAACAATTTACGATTCCGAAAGAGGAATCAATTGATAATGCTTTTGCTAAATTTAACACCATTATCACAAGTTTAAAAGCACTTGATGAGACATTTTCTAGTAAAAATTGTGTTAGGAAATTTCTTAGGGCATTGCATCCGAAATGGCGAGCTAAAGTCACGGCTATTGAAGAATCAAAGAATTTGATGACATTGTCACTAGATGAGCTTATTTGCAACTTGAAGGTCCATGAAGAAATTATAAGAAAAGATTTGGAAACGGTTAAAGTCAAGAAAGAACAAGTCAAATCCGTTGCTCTAAAAGCCAAAAAGGAACTTTGTGATGATAGTGACTCAAGTGACGAGAGTGAAGATGAAGAATATGCAATGGCCGTAAGAGAATTCAAGAAATTCTTCAAGAGACGAGGAAGATTCACTAGATCATCACATGACGATAGAAAATCGTTCCAAAGAAATAGAAGTGACAATTACGTGAAAAGAAAATGCTTTTGATGTGGAAGTCTAAATCATCTCGTTGGTGAATGTCTAAAGCCGCCGAGTTATGATAATCAAGGTGCATTTGTTAGTAGAACATGGAGTGATAGTGACAAAGAAGAAGTGGAAAAACCAAGAGAAGAAAAGTGTTTCATGGCAAAAGCAACCGACGAAATATGCCTTGGAATTGACTTGGAGCCTGACTAATGGATCAAGGATAGTGGATGCTCGAGGCACATGACAGGGAACCGAAAGCTATTCTCTACATATAAGGCATACAACGGAGGTAACGTTATTTTTGGTAGTGACTTGCGTGGAAAAATTATTGGCAAAGGTACGATTTCTCAAGACTCACTTACTATTGAAAATGTTGAACATGTAAATAATTTAACATATAACTTACTTAGTGTAGGCCAAATATGCGATAATAAATGTAGAGTTATCTTTTCCGAAGAAGATAGCGAAATAGTTAAGAATGGAAAAATTATAGGTAGAGATATTAGGAAAGGAGGTGTATATGTTATGAAACTAGGAAACAAACCTGAAGATAGGATATGCCTAACGACCCTAGACGAAAACTCCACATTGTGGCATAGGAGATTAGGACATGCTAACATGCAACAAATACAATCTTTGGCCTCTAAGGAATTAGTTAGAAACTTGCCTAATCTAAAATATGACAAACATTTTTGTGATGCATGTAAAATTGGAAAACAAGCTCATGCTAGTCACAAAGCTAAGAATATAGTATCCACTACTAGGTGCCTAGAATTATTACATATGGATCTTTTTTGTCCATCCGCTGTGCGGAGCTATGGAGGAAACAAATATACCTTAGTAATAGTAGATGACTACTCACGATACACGTGGACTAGGTTTTTAAGTGACAAAACCCAAGCCTTTGAAAAATTCGAAATATTTAGTAAAATGATTCAAAATAAATTAGGATGCTCAATAGTTGCCATTAGGACGGACCATGGTAGGGAATTTGATAACGAAGTACAATTCGAAAAATATTGTGAGTTAAATGGAATATCTCATAATTTCTCCGCTCCACGTACTCCTCAATCAAATGGGGTAGTAGAAAGAAAAAATATGTCACTACAAGAAATGAGTAGAACTATGTTAAATGAACAATCCATTCCACAAAAATTTTGGTGTCACGCCGTAGATACATCGACTTATATTTTAAATAGGGTATCAATTAGAAGAATTCTAGGAAAAACTCCTTATGAGTTATTAAGAAATAGAAAACCAAACTTAAGCTACTTTAGGGTATTTGGAAGTAAATGCTATATCTTAAACACTAAGGACTACCTCACTAAGTTTGATCCAAAAGCATATGAAGAAATATTTTTAGGATACTCAGAAAATAGTAAAGCATATATAATACTTAACAAACACTCCATGAAAGTAGAGGAATCACTAAATGTAACATTTGATGAAACACCACCACCTCCTAAAACGCTACCTTTAGAAGATGATGATTTAGTCGAAGATGAAGCCATTGAGGTTAGTAAAACAAAACCCATAGGAAATGATAATGAAGACATTCACTTAGAAAATAACGAAACCGTTAATATTAAAGAATCTAGATCACATCCATTAGATAATATAATAGGATATCTTAACCAAAAAACCCTTAGGTCACAAGCCCAAGATAAAAACAACTTCTTTTGTTTCCTCTCAGCAATAGAACCTAAGAATATTAGCGAGGCTTTAAAGGATGAAAGTTGGATTATAGCTATGCAAGAAGAATTAAATCAATTTAAGGCAAATGATGTTTGGGAACTAGTCCCAAATCCAAAGGATATGACTATCATAGGAACCAAATGGGTATATAGGAACAAGTTAGACGAGAATGGAATAGTTACTAGGAATAAAGCTAGGTTAGTTGCCCAAGGTTATAATCAATAAGAAGGAATTGATTATGATGAAACTTATGCCCCCGTAGCTAGACTAGAATCAATTAGGATATTACTTACCTATGCTTGCGCCCTAGATTTTAAGTTATTCCAAATGGATGTGAAAAGTGCATTCCTTAACGGTTTTATCAATGAGGAGGTATATGTGGCACAACCTCTAGGATTCATTGACTTCGCAAAACCTGATTATGTTTATAAGTTAAAGAAAGCTTTGTATGGACTCAAACAAGCTCCCAAAGCTTGGTATGATCGATTAAAAGCTTTTCTTATTAAACATGATTATTCCATGGGAATGGTAGATAACACTCTTTTCACTAAAAGGAAAGACCCTAATCTCATCATTGTTCAAATATATGTTGATGACATTATATTTGGATCGACTTGTCAAGACATGTGTGATGAATTTGCCAAAATCATGCATGATGAGTTTGAGATGAGTATGATGGGTGAACTTAACTTCTTCCTAGGATTACAAATAAAACAATTAGAAGATGGAATATTCTTTAACCAATCTAAGTACATTAAGGAAATGCTTAAGAAATTTGGCCTAGAAGACTCAAAACCCATGAAAACACCCATGTATACGGAGGTAAAGCTCACAAAGGACGATGAAGGTGAGTCCGTAGATAACACCAAGTATAGAGGAATGATAGGTAGTTTACTATACTTGACGGCAAGTAGACCCGATATCATGTTTAGTGTCTGCCTTTGTGCCCGTTTTCAAGAGGATCCCAAAACCTCTCACCTAGAAGCGGTTAAGCGTATCTTCCGATACGTTAAAGGCACTAAACACTTAGGATTATGGTATCCTAAGGAATCCGGCATAGAAACCATTGTCTATGCGGATTCGGATCATGCGGGAGACTACGTAGATAGAAAGAGCACTAGCGGTATTTGCACGTTTATGGGATGTTGTCTAACGTCTTGGTTTTCGAAGAAGCAAACCGCTCTTGCTATTTCTACAACCGAAGCCGAATATGTAAGCGCCGGAAAGGCATGTCAACAAGCACTATGGATGAAACAAGCTCTCGTAGACTATGGCATTAGGTTAGAAAATGTCCCCATTATGTGCGATAACAAAGGTGCAATAGATTTAAGTAAAAATCCGGTGCAACACTCTAGGACTAACCACATAGAAATACGTCACCATTTTCTTAGGGATAATGTACAAAAAGGAAATATATCTATAGAAAAGGTTGCATCGGAAGACAACATTGCGGATATATTCACAAAACCCCTTAAGCGTGAATTATTCAACCACTTGTGTTTAGAATTAGGAATGATGGAACAAGTTGACTAAATTATATTGAATTAATTCAAATTTATACTTGCATGAAATTTATTTTTTTTCATTTCACCTTTTCTGAGTTTAGGAATCTATTTCGCACAAAATTAAAGATTGAGAAGATTCATTTTCTTTGCATAAACCTTTTTGTAAAACTCAATCAATTCTTTCTAAAAATTATTCTCACAATCTAGGAATCACATGAAGATCATTTTCCTTGCATTGTTGACAAAGTGTAAAAAAATATTGTCTTTCAAAATCATGCATAAACTCACACATAAATTGTCAAGGTATATAATCTAATATATGTCTTTGACATTCATGATCGAGCAAAAATTGAATCAAGGAGATCAGTTGGATTGTTTTTTAGGATCGTTATTTCGTTGTGCATCTAGGAGTCGAAACAATCACAACTCCACATTTGTTGCATATAGACACTCACTAGGACAAATTCCTTAATAATGATGTCATCTTGATCCATCACTAGCGTTTCACTGACTAATTGCCTTTGCCTTTTATCTAAGATAGGTGCCTTAGGAAATTTAAGTGTGCTTGCCTTTACTTACCTCCTATTGCTTATTATGTGTTGATTATGTGTCCTCTTGCATGCATGCCATATCTTAATTAGATTAGATTCTATATTGCCTAAGAGAATTGAACTTGCTTGAACTCTAATCCAAACACATAATCTTTCTGAAAATTTTCTGCCAAAAACCCAATTTTGGCAACCTGGAAATCACCAGATGGGCGGCCCCCTTAATTATGTAAGGCGGCCCCCTTAATTATTAAGGGGACCGCCCCCTAGTTAAGGGGACCGGCCATCTGATGGTCGGGTTTGCAGAATCTTTTCTGCTTTTTAGCCCATTTCAACCTATATTTCCCAATTTTAACCAACACACTTTGTCCCAATCTTCCAAACAAACCTTATCCATCCTTAAACACACAAATCTTACATTATAAATATCCCCAATCCTCAAAACTATCCATTCATCCCATCATGAACTCTCCAAACAAACCAAAATCAAAAGCCTCAAGGCTAGCAAGGATGACGGAAAGACCCGTTTGGCGAAGAAAAAGCCCTCGAAACAAATCCATCATAACCAATGAGATTGGAAGTCATTCAACACCTCCAACTTCTTACTTCCCAAACTTTACCTCAAACCCACAAGGTCATTCATTTGATCCTCTTTACAAACCATACAACATTGGCCAACCATCTTCCTTCAAGCCAAACTACACATCTCAACCTCCAACCACTTATAATGATCCATACAAGTTTGATCAACTATCAAACTACAATTCCAACTACACAAATCCAACACATCCATACCAAACCTATGATCCTCTTCACATTGCCACGGAAAAGCAAAAGTTCCGTGATGAAATAAACCAAATCCATGATCTTAGTGATCTCCTTGCTATGCATCTTGTACAACTCAACAAAGGGCAACCTCCATCATCACCCTATGCAAATTGCCTTCCCCACTCTCTCAATTTGGATCAAGTTACCAACCACACTCACTTTTGCCCTTGTTGCATATTCCTTCAAAAACAAATCCTCTACTTGAGTGAAGATATTTCTTGGATTGAATATCTTCTCACTCGTAATCATCCAATACCACCCTTAACACGATACAACATCGTAAGATCCACCTCTTCCGCTCCATACACCACCCCATATCCCTCTCAATCAAACATCTAAGCTTTATGCTTATGTTTCCATTCAAGCAAATAACACAATCAACTATGAGTTGCAAGCAAGTCCAAGTGCTTCTTTAGGCTATATAGGACTATGTCCTTCCTTTTGTTTTATTATGATTAATATGCCTTAAGCATATTAAATATTGTAATATTTTCTATGATGCTTGAATGAATCTATTTTTATAACTATTGCTTTGCATATATATGTGCCTTGTTCTTTTCTAATATTTTGTGTAGCCAAGACTTCCATAGCTCAATCCCTTGATGCTCTCAAATGAGGGGGAGTTTACATCAAGGGGGAGCATTTACCTTTTTGATTTTACAAAAAGGGGGAGAAGAGAATGTTAAACTCTAAATTCTTGTCTAAAAATTATGTTTTAGACCTCATGAGTTTAAGGTTTTGTAATCATCAAAAAGGGAGAGATTGTTGACATAAATAATGTCTTAAAACATTGTTAGCATATTAACAATGTCTCTATGTTTTGATGATTACAAAGCATAAACTCATTAATCTAAAACTTATGACATAAACAAGTTTTTGGTGCTTAATACTTGTCTTTGCTTCCATATCACTTAAGGTATGAATAAACAAAGAGTTTATTACATTTCATGATCAAAGGAAATTTTATATTAATACATAACATTATATAAAATGATTTTAACATTTTATATATATTTGTAAATCATTTTTGGTATAGCTTTATTAAACCACAAAAATATGATTTCAAATTTCCAACCAAAAAGGGCAAATTTTATCCAAAAAAACTTTTGAAACGTTCAGGAGGGCGGCCCCCTTAATTTTACTAGGCGGCCCCCTTAATCATTAAGGGGACCGGCCTACAATTAAGGGGACCGGCACGCTCCAGAACAGTATTTCCCCCCCCCCCCCCTTTAAATACAGATTCATCTCTCAGATTTTTCTCACCTTTTTGCACTTCTAAACTTTCTGATCTAGATCTATTTCTCTATTCTCTCATCCTTTGATCATAAGTGTATATATTCTTTGTTTCAAAGTGATCCAATTTCCATCCTCTCAAGTGCAAGAGAAGAATACTTCTATCTTACTAGACAAGAAGTATTACAACTTGTTGTGATCTCCACATCCAAGTTGTTGGTGTATCATCAAGATTATTTACATATTCTTTGTGAAGATTGTTGTGAATATTTGCTTGTAGATAGTTGTGTTAGATATAGATTGTGTGATTAGTTGATAGCTTGGTGTGAAGAAGAAAAGCTAGGAAATCTATTGGTGTGAAGAAGATAGAGTTGAAGTAGTTAGTTGTGAAGTAGATTGATTTGAAGAAGGTGTGTAGAAGTTGTGACTTAGGTGTGAAGGTGTTGTGGTGTGATTATTGGTGTGTAAATTGGTGTGTAAATTGGTGTGTATATTGGTGTGTAAATTGGTGTGTAAGGTTTTCTCCGCCATAAGGGAGCTTGTTGATATAGTGAAGAAAACTCTCGAGTTAGGTGCTCGGGGAGTGGAGTAGGGCAAGGAAGGTGTCCTTGTAGACGAACCACTATAAATCTCTTGTCTCGCGGTTCGATCTTTCCATCTCTTACTTATTTCATTACTTATCATTGTTATTTATTTCGTATTGATATTTGTTTGTATTGTGCAATACTTGAGATCACATATTATCGAATCTAACTTTTAAAAATTAAGTAAACACTAAAACTATTTTTACAACTAATTAAAAAGACGTAAAACTATTCAACCCCCCTTCTAGTTTTCCACATATTGCAGTAGTTTAATTGGAGTTTTATTATCATTCATAAGTCACTTTAGTATAGTAGTAGCCATTTAACCGTTAAAATAGTAGTTTATAACACATAAAGTAAAAAAAGTTGAATGAATTGTTAACTGTTGGTAAAGATTTTAAGCAGTTAGTGAAAACTTAGAGATTATTGCATTATAGTTTATAGTAGCTATAATTAGTTTTAGATTAGCTTATAACAACATTTAGGAGTAGATTAGCTTAACTGAATTTGGATTTAGTCAAAGTTCTTTGCATTTCAAAAAAGTCAAAACTAGCTAAACTCAGATTTTGGTAAGATTTTTGAGTGCATCTGTAGGACTCTTTAGTAGTTGGAAATTGTTAAGGATTGTTGAATTTTGTTCCTTGGTAGCTAGTGTATCAACATCAATTAGAAATTTTAGGATTAGAACTTATTAGCTTATTAGAATTTTAGTTTGAAGAGGACTGTTTGGGCACTAATCTCCCCTGCACCTCAGGTTTAGGTCTGATTTCATAGCATTAATTAGAGTAGCATAGCATGGTATTAGAATTAGCTTTTTGGTTTTTAGCTACCCTGTATAGTAGTTAAGGCTGGCAATTTTGACACGAAACCTGTTAACACGACACGACACGACCTGTTCTTAACAGGTTTCGTGTTTGACCTTAACAGGTTTCGTGTCTTAACAGGTCAGACCTGTTAATATTCGTGTCTTAACAGGTCAGACCTGTTAAAACCTGTTAGTGACCTGTTAATATTATACTATATATATAATAAATAATAATATTATCCTTAAAATTAAATACCCTAAAAATCCATCAGATCCATCCAAATCCATTTATCCATATTCTGTATTCCCTATCCGCCTCCATGGATCCAAAGTCCGCCTCCATCCAAATCCATTTATCCATCAGATCGTTCAAGCATTAGTAATTAGTATTCTCAAATCGTTCAGTCTCACACTCTCATCTCTCGACTCTCAATCGTAAGCAGGCAAGCAGCAGCTTCATCTCTCGACTCTTAATCGTAAGATCACTAAATCTATTCCCTCTCATCTCTCAAACATGTGTTATTAAATATTAATTGTCGACCACACTATGCCAAACAGCTTAAGATTAATCATATAATTGTTGTCGACCCATTACCTATATTAATTGTTGTCGACCCATTACCCATCAGATTGGTAATGGTATTTTTGGTGTCGAGTGTCCAAAAATATAACACAAATAGGTTAATGGTATTTTTGGTATTTTTGGTGTCGAGTGTGGTGACTGGTATTGAAATCTGATTTTGTTATTTGTCTAGTACATGTTGCAATCTGATTTTGTGTTTAGTTTAAATCTGATGAAATCTGATTTTGTGTTTAGTTGAAATCTGATTTTGTGTTTAGTTGAAATATATTAACAAGAACTGCTATTAACAAGAACTGCTATTAGTTGAAATCTGCTATTGCAGCTGCTATTGCTAAATAGAACTGCTACTAGGAGTGCCATTGAATTATGAGTTGAAATCTGATTTGGCTTAGGATAAATAGGAGTGCCATTGCAGTAGGATAACTACTACTTGCAGCTGCTATTACTATGTTGCAGCTGCTATTACACGGGGATCGGAACCATCAATGACCCTCCATATATACGTATGTAACTCAAATGCTATCATACCATCCTGTATCTCGTTGATAACTTTACTTGTTGATATTGCAATTTCAGCTTCATCATGCTACGGGTACCAAGATGCAGGAGTTATGATAGCTGCTGCAAATGAAGCTTTATTTCAAGGTGGAGCTAACTTGTGCCCATCACCTGGCTGCAAGGGTGACCTTGACTTGTCGCACGAATCCTTTTCTGCCATTGCTGATCCCGCAACTGGAGGAATCAAAATCTCATACCAAGAGTGAGCAGTAGCTTAACGTTTTCTACTTTTTATTACTATAACACACATGTGCTGTTATAATATAGCCTTCATATTACTCAATCCTACTGTATATTGATTTATTGCTTAGTTTCTCACTTACTTAAAATGTGCTTGTTTTCATTGTGTAGGGTGTGAATAAGAAAAATGATGATGGAAGTATTCCAAAAGTTACTTAATTGGAGATCGAAAGAAGACGTCTAATAACAATACTTTAGTTTTATGAACTTTTGTATTGTTATCATTATGTATTTATGTATTAGTTAAGACTTAAGATTTGTGATGTACTGATGTATGTTTCATGTGGGTCTTTGAAATTGTATGAACTTTGAGATTGTACTGATGCATTATGTATCATTATGTATGTTAACAGGTTAACAACAGGTTCTTAACAGGTGCATGTTAACAGGTCTTAACAGGTTCTTGTATCATTCGATTTGGTCATATGCATGTTAACAGGTTCTTAACAGGTCTTAACAGGTGCACCTGTTTATTTTCGTGTCGTGTTCGTGTTTGAGAAAAATGACACGATTAGTTAACAGGTCGTGTTCGTGTTTGGCCTTAACAGGTTCGTGTCTTAACAGGTTCGTGTAACCTGTTATGCCAGCTCTAATGGTAGTCTCTGAATTGCTCCAATTAGTTTCTATTTTGAAGCTTATTAGGATAGCTTATTCAGGTCATCTTATTACGGGTTTGAGCATAATTTCTGTTTGGATTGTTGGCCTGCAAATTGCTATTTTGAGCTTGTGATTGAGTTTTGTTGATTTCTATGAGTTACTTTATAGTTTTATAAGTGTTGTGCATGGTCAACTTAATTTGTGGCTTATTCTGTGTTAGATTCTGCTTATTTAGATTTTCATATAGTGCTTATTTGCTTCCAGTTTGTGTTTCTGTACTTATAGCTGTTCATTTCTTAGCTTATTTGAGCTTATTATAGTATAAAACAGTTGTGGTATCATTTTGGTAAAGTTTTGTGGCAAGTGCTTATAAATAAGCACTTTTCATAAGCTGTTAAGCACTGAATAAGCACTTCTACTTTACATTTCTTATCCAAAAGTTTTCTGCAAGCTTTCTATAATATTTTAGAATTTTTGTTAATTTTTCATAATTTTCTGTGTTCATTTACTATTTTTCTTAATTTCTTTTAGTTTAAAATCAATTTTAAATCATTTTAAATAATAAAAATCAAATAAAAAATCAGAAAAAGCTTTGAAAAATACAAAAATAGTTTTGAAAATTCTTTTATAATATTTTAGATTTTTCAGAATAGTTTTCATAATTTTCCCACTATTTTTCACATTTTCTTTTATTTTTAATTCAATAAATAGAAAATTAATTCTAGAAAATAAATAAAAAGTCTAAAAAATATTTTTCTTTTTCTCAAAATTCTTTTAAGTAGTTTAAGATTTTTAGAAACTTGTTTCACATTCGCAGGATCATTTCTTGTATATAAGTCGCGTTTTATTTCGTACGTTACGTTTATTTTTACGTTTGAATTCCCGTTTTCACGTTTTTAACGTCCGTACATACTTAGCTTGTAAATTCTTCATATTTCATTATTACTATTCATAATTTGGCCTTTAAAATCATATTTTTCATTTTCCCACTTTTCACGACACGATTTCGCGATTCGGCTATTCACGATTCCATTCCACCTTCGTTGGGAGAACGACCCGGGAAATACTTTCACGAGCATTTCTTAGGAATAATTATATACAAAAAGGATTATATCAATAAATGGCGTCGCTGCCGGGGAAGGTCGAAGTGAGTTTTTGAATATCGTTTTGAAAAATCGTGTTTTGATAAGCGTTCCTCTATCTTGTATATATTTTCAATAAAAAAATATAAAAAATTGAAAAATCAAAAACCAAAAATAATCTTCTTATCCTCTAAAATTTGATTCTTTTTCTCAAACCCTCTTATGTTTAATTCTTATGGATCCAATTTGTGTTAATTGTGGAGAACCGTTTTTCGGAGGGTTGTGTGTGTGGTGTACGTGCGACCAATGTGGTGATAATATTCGTGATGGCGTTTGTTTGAATTGTAATTCTCACACGTGTGATCAAAATTCGTTCAACAATCCGTCAAATATTCCCGATTTCTATACACCACCACCATCTTTGTTTTATTGTTATAATTGTGGAAACCCGTGCGAAGAAGGAGTGTAGTGTGGGCGATATTTTTGTGATGTATGTGGATACACCGATTGTATATGCTATGCTTCGAATACTGATACATCTTTCGATTACAATCTGAGCTTTGATTGTTATCCTCAAAATAATTTTTATGAGCCAAATTCGTATTACAATGGCGAATTTCAAAATACATCGAATTTTGAAAATTGTGGGGGATCGTTTGAAAATTCTTATCATGAACCTAATTCTTATTACGATTCTAATGTTTTTACCAACTCCCACAAACTTCCGATTTTACTAATCAAATTTTTGAAATCAAATCAATGATCGATAAGTTGAAAGAGATGGTGACTAATCGTTATACGCATACTCCCGAGCCTAATGAGAAATCGATGGAAGAACCTCTTGTTGAAGAAATAAAGTTCCAATTTTGTGAGTGTTGTTTGTATGATGATAGTTCCACGATCACGATTAATCTAAATCCTCAAAATGATTCTATCTCTTCTCCCGTAGAACCAATGGACTCTCTAAAAATGGGGGACGAGCATCTAAACACTATTCCGGCAACGGAATCGGACGAATTCAATATGTTTAGTGTTGAGAACCTCGTTCCAATCCAAAGTGAGTCCGGGGAAAATTCTAACGGTGATTCTTCTTTCCATCCTTCTTTCACACCGGTTGAAGGAAGTGATGCCGTTTTAGATGAGATCGAGGCATTTCTTGCTAGTGATGCCATTCCGACAATGGTTGACGATGCTAATTTTGATACGGAGGAAGATATTCATGTACTTGAAGAGTTATTGAATGAAGAACCGTTAACTTCTCTTCCTCCGATGAACAATGATGATTATGATGAAGTCGAAAGTTATTCCGATTCTCACAATGAGTATACTACAAGTGATGAAGACTCTTGTGTAGATATCGATGATTATGATGAAGATGTTGATGTGGAAATACAAGATGAAGCATTACGTGAAACATTATTGAATGTCAATCTTCTTATCTCTCGTATTGAGGCATTGAATGATCCACCGATTTCTTTTCCTATCCCCGATATAGATAGTGATTTCTTACCAGAGCTTGAAATTTTTCGATTTGAAGAGACGAGTAGTGGCAGTCCCACTATTCATGCTGATATCTCTCTTCCGGATTATGAATGTTTTCATTTTGAGATCGACTCTTTACCTATTTCTGATAATCCGTCACTTAACCCTCTTTTAGAGGATGTCGATTTATTTCTTGCTGCGGATGACTCGATACCACCGGGTATTGAGAATGACGAGAATGATATTTCTTCCGATTTGCTTTCTTCTCGTCCACCTGCAAAACCACCCGATGAAGATTTTGAATCCGGTACGAATGAGAATATTTTTAGAATGGTGGACGAGGTTTCTAAACTCGACTTTGCTTTTACTATCCGGGTGTTTCACCCATTCTATACTTATCCCATCGTTTCTTCTTTCCACTCCACCGGGAGTGAGGACACCGTATTTGACCCTGGCATCTCTATCTTTTGTGCCATGTGTCCGTTTTATTTGCTTTCCCCAAGGACACTTGAATTCGGGGACCGAGTCAAGCTCATGTGACTCGGTTATCAAAAACAAGCGCTTCGTGGGTGGCAACCCATGCTTATCCAATTTCATCTTCTTATTTTCTATTTTCTAACACCTAATGTGAGGAGGGGGTGCCTTTTCTACTCTTGTGTTTCGTGGTTGTTTGTGATGTTTGTTCAGGATTGTCCATGATTTATGATGACTTTCGTGCTCGTTATTTCTTCACTTGGAGTCTCATTCATCGGTGCTACTTGGAAATCCTATATCCGTTAAATCTTATCGACTAACGTTTTCTTTGGCATAATTAATAAACGGCCTAGAATTTTGTTAGGATTGCCTTAACCCGCAAAAACATTGAGGACAATGTTTCGTTCTAGTCGGGGGGAGGGTGAATCTTCGATTCGATTTTGACCTTGCATTTTTCACAAAAGTCGTGTACTCTTGCAACTCCGTTTTTCCACCAAAAATAAAAAATTGAAAAAATTGAAAATTTCGAAAATTTTGATGAAAAAGCAATGAAAACGTAAAAAAAAATGACAAAAAGTGAAAAATTGTGCAAAAAATATAATAAAGTTTGAATAAGTGTTTTGACACCTTGTTGACTTTCTTGCTGGCGAGAGTAGGAATAAATAGTTGAGCCCTAGCTTGTTCCCTTAACCAATGATGATCACATAAGCTTGTGCTAGTTTTGTACACAAGGAGCTATAAAATGCGAATTCTTTCTTAAGAATCTGCAAGTTCCCGTACTTGACTTTATACATGCGCAGCTTAAAAGCTTTCGCTAGTCTTTTACATCAGGAGCTAGAAAACGCGAATTCTTCTTCTAGAGTTTGCAAGTTTCCGTAACTGACTTTATATATGCGTGGTTGATTATCGGCTAAGTATTCGCAGGTTTCATTATTTGGAATCTTAAATTGCGAAGAGCGAGAAATGATAGAGTTTATTTAGAAGTTAGATGCTAAACGTGGAGTAGTGGTTCTCTTTAGAGCTCATGAGAGGTACTTGTGGCTTTTTACTCCCATCAGAAACCTCACCAATATATAATAGATGTTCTAGGTTAATTAGTGGTATTTCGGTTTGAATAATATTTAGTTCTTTGTTTTCTTAAGAGAATTTTTGCTTTAGAAGTTGGGTACATATTAAGGAACATAAAAAATAAGAGCAAAAAGTGAAAAAAAAATCAAAAGTCAAAAGTTGATTATCTATGTGGTTTTGGAGCTACCCGATAAGCTTCATTGATGTTGAGAAAAAAGTCAAGAAAGAAAGAAAAATATGAGAAAAGTGAAAAATAAAAAAAGTGAAAGTTGAAAGTTATGTCGAATAAGAGCTTATGTATGTAAATAAGTTGTTGGCGCGTGAGGTGCATGTGATAAGTGATTAGTAATCAGTCACATGAGGTGCACGTGATCGTACTCCGCAACTTATATCCTTGATATTGTATGTACCCCAAATTCCTTGATGTGGACCGAATTTCTATTGCAGTGGTTCTTAAGAGAAAATGAATAACTATTTATCGTTTAAACTTAGGTGTCACTATCGGACTTAAAAGTATTGAAACGAGAAAATATGAAGAAATTCATTTCTCAACAAAAATAAAATATTGAGATACAAAACCTAGGAAATGGGAGTAAGAAGTTTCCACAAGTAACTGTTATGAGTAGTGTTAGCATCTAATTTGTAGATAAGCTGTGATCTCGTTTGTACGCTTAGTTTGGGGACTTGTGAAAAATCAAGGATGACGATTTTTATCCGTATGGTCGCTTCTTAATAGAAGTGTTTCTACTCGTTGACCCTAATAATTATTGCAAGATAATGAAAGTTCAACAAACCGTCACAAGTGTGAAGTGTGAAAAGTACAAAAATAGAAAGTGAAAGTGGAATAAAGAAATAAAAGGAAAATTTTGGAAAACGGAGCGTTTGCGGGAATAAATGATTTTATTACTTCTTTCGAACATCATTGCTACTTCACAAAGTCAGTAGGAAGAGTTATGAAATTGTTTATCCCAAAAGCGTGAATTGATCACATTGCGTGAGGACACAACAATATTTTAGTCGGGGGGATTTTGGTGAGTGCTTATTCACTCATTTTTATAAGACCAAAACCGGACTCAAAAGACCAAAAACTAATCGAATTATGCCAAATTTGTAGTGTTTTTGTGTTTGTGATATGCAGGTACGGATATTTAAGAAAAAGACAAAAATCACAAGAAAACAACGAAACCGAGCACGGGAGTGGAAAAGAGGACGAAAGCCGGAGCCGTAAAAGCATTTTTTATATTTGAGCTTGAATTGTCATAATTTATCCTTGAAGATTTATCAGTTGTCATATTTGGCCTTTGGAATTATTTTACAAAAATGGCAGAATTGGTCCTCATGATTTCAGATTTAACACATTTGGTCCCTATTTGTTAAATATTACAAGCCTGATCCAAGAAATTATTACACTAAGTCCAATCCACATAATTATACACCCCAAGCCCAAAATATCAAAACCAAATCCTATACCCAGCCCAACACCACTTTGGTCAACAAGTCAACAACGGGTAAAAAAACTAATAAAAATAAATTACCCGTACCTTTCCCTCCAATCTTTTCCCCAATTCATCCACACACCCCAGAAAACTACTATTCACATAAACCCTAGAATTACCTCATCCATAATTACAGCAATTAAGGGTCAATTAGTCATTTTAAAAGGGATTCTAGAAGGTCAGGGGTGGTAAGAGTTTGTTAGAGTATCTAAGAAGCACAATCAAGCTACGTGGCATTCTCCTATTTGTTCAAACGCGTCATCAGATCTAATCCAAGGGTAGTAATGATGTGGGATATGATTGGAAGTAATCCAAGGTGCTCAGAGGCTGTAAACAAACACAATTCACACGGATTGCCAAGCTGGCAATCCGTGGCTCTCTCTTTTCACTTGTATTATAAATAGGATGTAGATTAGTTGTTTAGGTGTGGAGTTTGGAATAGCCAAACTCTGCCAAAATTTCTTTTTACTTGTAATTTGTTTTCAATTCAGTTGTAACTCTTCCTTGTTTTTAATGAAATTTAGTTTTTCAAATAAATCTTAGCTTACATCTGTTTACTGTTTAGTTTATTGCTCATTAGTTTATCTAATCTCTTTTATAATTCAGCAATTTGTAGTTTACTAAATAGTCCTCTCTAGTTTTAAAGTCTAAATAAGTTTTAAATTTTCATCATTGGATTTTTAGTGAAATCAGTTTTCAAATTAGAGTGATTGGAATGAATGCAATTTTATTTTAGCATTTTAGCTTTTGAAAGTGAGTTTGTGGATTTAAATAAGATTCATCTTTCAAATTTCATTGTTGGTCAACTCAAGTCAACTATCAGGTTTCATTGTTAATTTTGGATGCTAATTGGTATGTTAAGCTGGATTAGATGAGCTTAGCCTATCTAGAGATAGGCTGTGTTGGAAACCTCTCTATTTTGAGCTGAGAGGAAATGTTGTAAGTCTCAATTTTATTAGTTTTAAGCAGTTGAATATTACTTGTGTTACTGAGTTTTTGGTTGATTTCATTTGAATCTAAATGTTTGTATTGCTTATAGTAGTTTAGTATCTGTTGATCTGATCTTCAGTATTGAGTAGTCTAGATCGTTAATTCAGTTTCAATTATTGTTCACCTAGTTTAGTTTATATTTTAGTTTTGTACATAGTAATTGCTTTTGTAGTTTAATAGTGCATTGTTTGATTTAGTGAGAATTTGTGAAACTGTGTTTAGCCGATTTTTGTTGATTAAGAACTAAGCATTTGTCTTCTATTATAGATTTAGGATAATGTTTGATCTTTGTTGTTAAGATTCATGGACAATCTCAGTTAGTTATAGTTATAAGTAGGGCTGAGCAAACGGACCGGCCGGACCGGACCGACCGACAAAACCGACCGGACCGAGACCGACCGGACCGGACCGACCACATTCGGTCCGGTCCTCGGTCTAAGCTTTTTGCCAAATTCGGTCTCGGTCCGGTCGGTCCGGTCCGGTCCGGTCCGGACCGACCAAAAACCCGAAAAAACTTGCCTAATTGGACCGGACCGACCGAAGACCGACCGGACCGAGACCGGACCGAGACCGGACCGACCATATTCGGTCCGGTCTCGGTCTATGGTTTTCCGGTTCTCGGTCTTCGGTCCGGTCCGGTCTTGGCCGGTCCGGTCCGGTTTCCGACCGATGATCACCCCTAGTTATAAGTAACTGGTTCAGGGGTGTTTGGATATGATATCTGTTGAGTATTGCAATAGTTTAATTGGAGTTTTATTATCATTCATAAGTCACTTTAGTATAGTAGTAGCCATTTAACCATTAAAACAGTAGTTTATAATACATAAAGTAAAAAAAGTTGAATGAATTGTTAACTGTTGGTAAAGATTTTAAGCAGTTAGTGAAAACTTAGAGATTATTGCATTATAGTTTATAGTAGCTATAATTAGTTTTAGATTAGCTTATAACAACATTTAGGAGTAGATTAGCTTAACTGAATTTGGATTTAGTCAAAGTTCTTTGCATTTCAAAAAAGTCAAAACTAGCTAAACTCATATTTGGGTAAGATTTTTGAGTGCATCTGTAAGACTCTTTAGTAGCTGGAAATTGTTAAGGATTATTGAATTTTGTTCCTTGGTAGCTAGTCTATCAACATCAATTAGAAATTTTAGGATTAGAACTTATTAGCTTATTAGAATTTTAGTTTGAAGAGGACTGTTTGGGCACTAATCTCCCCTGCACCTCAGGTTTAGGTCTGATTTCATAGCATTAATTAGAGTAGCATAGCATGGTATTAGAATTAGCTTTTTGGTTTTTAGCTACCCTGTATGGTAGTCTCTGAATTGCTCCAATTAGTTTCTATTTTGAAGCTTATTAGGATAGCTTATTCAGGTCATCTTATTAGGGGTTTGAGCATAATTTTTGTTTGGATTGTTGGCCTGCAAATTGCTATTTTGAGCTTGTGATTGAGTTTTGTTGATTTCTCTGAGTTACTTTATAGTTTTATAAGTGTTGTGCATGGTCAACTTAATTTGTGGCTTATTCTGTGTTAGATTCTGCTTATTTAGCTTTTCATATAGTGCTTATTTGCTTCCAGTTTGTGTTTCTGTACTTATAGCTGTTCATTTCTTAGCTTATTTGAGCTTATTATAG
Organism: Artemisia argyi; assembly: GCA_030686995.1. NCBI lineage: Eukaryota > Viridiplantae > Streptophyta > Magnoliopsida > Asterales > Asteraceae > Artemisia > Artemisia argyi. The sequence goes on along the minus strand of CM060697.1, from coordinate 157,106,680 downwards.
TATAAAACAGTTGTGGTATCATTTTGGTAAAGTTTTGTGGCAAGTGCTTATAAATAAGCACTTGCCATAAGCTGTTAAGCACTGAATAAGCACTTCTACTTTACATTTCTTATCCAAATTTTTTTTGCAAGCTTTCTATAATATTTTAGAATTTCTGTTAATTTTTCATAATTTTCTGTGTTCATTTACTATTTTTCTTAATTTCTTTTAGTTTAAAATCAATTTTAAATCATTTTAAATAATAAAAATCAAATAAAAAAATCAGAAAAAGCTTTGAAAAATACAAAAATAGTTTTGAAAATTCTTTTATAATATTTTAGATTTTTCAGAATAGTTTTCATAATTTTCCCATTATTTTTCACATTTTCTTTTATTTTTAATTACCTTTTTAATTCAATAAATAGAAAATTAATTCTAGAAAATAAATAAAAAGTCTAAAAAATATTTTTATTTTTCTCAAAATTCTTTTAAGTAGTTTAAGATTTTTAGAAACTTGTTTCACATTCGCAGGATCATTTCTTGTATATAAGTCGCGTTTTATTTCGTACGTTACGTTTATTTTTACGTTTGAATTCCCGTTTTCACGTTTTTAACGTTCGTACATACTTAGCTTGTAAATTCTTCATATTTCATTATTACTATTCATAATTTGGCCTTTAAAATCATATTTTTCATTTTCCCACTTTTCACGACATGATTTCGCGATTTGGCTATTCACGATTCCATTCCACCTTCGTTGGGAGAACGACCCGGGAAATACTTTCACGAGCATTTCTTTGGAATAATTATATACAAAAAGATCTATATCAAGTATGTAACTTGAACAATATTCCAAATGGGTTAAATTTTCAGTCAATATTGACTACTATCAATACTCTGTTTTGCGTTTCTGCTATATAATATGTTTGTCTTTGTTTCTTTGTTTGTGTTTGTTACTTTTGTGTTTGTGTTATATGTTTGTATCTTGTAGTTACAATTCATTGTTTGTGATACGAATCGAAGAGTATAAAGTATAAACCAATAAAATTGGGATCAAACGACCCCTTCCATTCATACCCATTCATTTACAACCATAACATAGGGGAAACCACAACCCTATCTACACCTACAACCTTACGACAAGGGCACCAAAATGTACAAAAGAAACCAAACATGCCCGACCACCTACCACCTACTACCTACATTCATCATACACAACAAAACAACCCATCCCAGCACCCAACACCCAGCACCCAACCCCTTCACATGTAAGTTTACCTCACAGCAAACTCAATCTTGAAAACAATGCTGTCGTTTGTTTGCCTCAGCATCCTCATCAACCCCCTCATCGTTCTCATATCAGCTGACTGAATCCTCCTAAGCTTGTTCACATTGGCCCTTGCAGTTCTCGAGCCCCTTAAGAGTTGGAGCTTCGCAATCAGGTCCCCCCTAACACCCAACCTATTAGACAGCCTTTGGCACCTACACATCAACTCTTGTGCATGATGAATGTCCTCCTCAACCTCTCGCCGGTAATGGGTTAGCATCATTTCCGATATGACTAACGAGTTGTAAGCAACCATCAGATCAAGACAGCGAGACATTTTTCTGGAAATGGAAATGATAATTGTTTGATTACGGGTGTGTGTGTGTGTTTTTCTGCTTGTTTGTGTGTGTGTGAAGGCGTTGACAATTTAATATGAAACCTGAAAATAACTTTGCAAATTAGCCACTGAAGTCTAATCACATTGATACCAAGCACAGAGCCGAAAGTTGGCGGGAGATAAGTATGAACAGTGAAATGACGATACTACCCTCAAATACGTGACACTTAACGGGAAAATTAACGGAAAAAGGCTCTCAGTGGCGATTTTGCGAAAATGTGAAACGTGGGTGGCTTTTTTGCACTACTTTTTGTCTCGGTCCCCTTTTTGCAAATTTGTGAAATGTTAAAGACCATTTTTGCAATTTACCCTTATATTAATGAGGATGGTTTCAAGATTTCGTTTATAGTATTTTTTGCAGTTGAAGGGTAACAATACAAAAGACAATTGCACCTTCAATATATAATTATGTATATCCATCCGTCTGCACATAGAACAATATAAGTTTGACAAATTTTATTATTACATATCTAAAATATTTGAAAAATATTTAACAAAGTTTTCTTTATACATCATACATAACATGAGGTATTGTGATATGTAACAAAGTTTGCCTTTATTGAAGAATAATCATCTCACACGAACGAAACTAATTAGCGCCCTTGCATTTTAAGAATAGAACCAATTAATTTGCTCTCTTTAATTTGATGTAGAAAAAGAACTAAAAACAAATAGTACGTAAATAGCTAGCTGCAGATCTTTAGAGTTTAGACTTTTAGACAAGTTAAGGAAGGAATATTGCTCTTTAATGAGGCCAGTCTACGAGGTTTCTCAATGTTCGATGTTACTTTACGCGTAGTGACTCATTTTGGTTTCTCAGAGGTTACTTTTATTGGTGCCCTTTACATCTATGTTACATTTCTTTTTTACTTACGGAGTATTTTATTAACAGAAAAATCTAACTTTTTTTTTTTTTTTTTTTTTTTTTTTTTTTTTTTTTTAACTATTATTGGTACCGTTTACATCTATGTTACATTTCTTTTTTACTTATTTTATTAATTGGAAAAATGAGACTGTAGCTTTTGCGTTTTAGTACATTTGATTTTTCAAACTTTATATTTTATATTTCGTATTTTTTTTTTTTTTTTTTTTTTTTTTTTTTTTTACAGTTTTTACTTACTTTATTAATAGGATAAGACAGTTTTTATTGTTTTCTAATCCGTATTTTTTCTTGTTTTACTATTTTTAATCGTTAAACTTTATATTTTATATTTCGTATTTTTCGTTTCGCAGTTTAATAATACAAATAAAATTATAAAAATAAAAGTTATAAAAAAATTACAAAATATTTACAATCTGTCAATCATATTAAAAGGCACCAACAACTTATCCCAAGATGGAGACATTTTTTGCCTACAACGACCCTATAGGGTAGAATATTGTCACATGAGTAAGATGATTTCTTTTTATATAAAAGTTATGACCATTATATATCAGGAGAAAGTGTCACATGAGTAATATGATTTTCTATTTATATCATATATGTAGCGTTCAATTCGGTGTTAGGGTGTAATTATGCATTCCTGATTCTTCAAGCATTTATATATCACGACAAAGTGCCTTAAAGTAGAGTAAAGTAAAATACCAATACCAACTCAAGATAGTTTTGTTTCATAGTAAAGTAAATTGTTGTACTATATATTATTATAACAAATTATGTGTTACTTTTGGATGCCCGTAATAGAAGGGGGAAACAACGCGACGCGTCGTCCTTAAAACCTCCCCACGTACCCACTGACGCATTGGTCGTAAGAAAACAAAAAGTCGGTCAGTCCATCGACGAAGTTTGTATGTGTGTATAGATTTTAGTTTTTGTGTTTAAGTGGAGTATATTTTGATGGTAATATTAGTTATCTTACTTCATTATGTTGATGGTAGAGTGAAATGTGATGTAACGTTGAGTTGGTCACCACTCTATCGAGCATAGTCGATGCCATCAACATTATCCAACAAAATTGCATGGTCAAAAAGACAATAAAGTGAAAGTTGAAAGCTTCACAAAGAAAAGGTTTCCAAATGATCATGAACAACAGCTACAACCTACAAAGGGAACATGAGATAATATGTGTAAATACTTAGTTATAGAGCTTGGATGATGACCAAACAGAGTATTCATCTAGCAGTATTCGAGTGAGATTAGTGTCATTGTGGTTGAGTTGTGCAATACTCCGTCGGTTATCACCCAAGCTATATAACTAAGTATTTATCATCTTTTTTATCAACAATGTTTTGCACGCATATAACCATCTATGTCACAATATAAAGTCTTGTAAAAGTCACTAGTAAGACATATTGTGAGATAGATGGTTATATATGCAAAACATTGTTGATAAGAAAAAAATTATAAAAAAGAATATCCATTAAAAATAAGTGAAAATAGTTACCAAGCGTCCAAAAACATTTAATCAACGATACTAAAAACTAAATACAAGCATCATGATTTACTATCTACTCATGAACAAGCATCATAATTTAGTATCTACTCATGAAAGAAGATAATCTGTTAAGTTCACGTAAGTTACACACTAACACACGTATCCATCATTATAATACTAGTGAAATACCAAAAGTGAGCCAAACACACACATACAATGAACGTGCATGACTTTTTGAAGGCCCTTCTTTGGTGGTTGCCCTGTGCCAATGTAACCAATGCACACCCAAACCGCCTTTAATGTGCATTAAAGTCTTGTCCGAGACAAATGTATTGTTTCTATGGTCGTGTAAATTTTTAGGTGTTTATATTTTCTCATAAAAAAGCCGAAAAAAATTAATAAATAAACAAACGACTAGGCTTTGAAGCTAAGAAAAAACTTCGTTTGTCAAGTTATATGTAGTTATGTACTCATTCTTGAAATAACGGCAAAATACGTCGTGATTCTCAATTTTAGCCCAGTAACATTACTGCTTTAAGCCCAATAAGAGTCCAACTTGAACCCAATTTTTAAGTCTTACTAAATTTTGAAAATTAACACATAAATAAAATATAATTTCGACATCATATATTTCCAACACTTTGGTATCGAGTGTCTTTGCAACGGTAGATGTATTGTTTCGTTACTAATTTGGTTTTATGATACAATTCTTATGCTTAATATTTGTTTATATTTGCAACAAACAAATCATCTTTGATATATATAAAAGGCAAATGCTTAGTTTTAATCGGGTCAAATTTACATATCATGAGGAATCAAGTGATTCTCATAGTTGAGCTTTTAAAGATTAGGAGACAATAACAATAAAAGATTTGTAAGCTTTCTCAAAATCAAATTTCCACATTATAATAATAACAAAACATACCTAAACATACAACATATTATACGACCAAAAACTAGAAGTTAAAATAGTTATTAATCATGCAATGGGACGAAACACAAAGCTCTAAGGTGATGCCAAACGATCGACCTACCATTCTTCGGCTGGCTTTCCTTGACTATCTAACCTTCTTCCTATTCAATAAGAACCTCAATTCCAACACACAAGACAAAATAGTTTGTATAGCTCTGTCTCACATACCATGTAGTAGTACAGAATTTCAATTTTTAATAGAAAAGCTCCTCGAATGGCGTTGTATGTACAACGTCCAAAATTAGGGAAGACGGTAAGATGGAAGGAATGTAGCATGGTCTGGAATTGTTTGCCCCGACTTTGGACCAGGCTTCATTCCTTTCAACTTCTGCTTTCATATTATCCGCAGAGTTAGTACATCAGTTTTGTTTCACGTAATGATCATTAACTTTTGAGTTCTTCATTTTCGGTAAGGTAATATTCCTAAAGTTATACTTGCTACATAGTCAAGACATTTACAGCTCCTACGTTTTCTTGATGAATAACTCAAACTGATATTCTCCTTGTAAACATGAGTTTATACCTGTTTTACTAGCTGTTCATGTACTCGTCATCTATATATCGTAAATATTTGTGCTAGACGAAAAAACTAGCAAAGGATTGTAAATGAATCCAGACCTATTGTGCTTGGCTATGAAGGGAATTTTTGCATCTATTGGTTTCTTATTTGTTTCATGCAATTCTAGTTCAAATAAATAAACGTTTGTTAATGAAAATTTTAACTTTCTGAAACTAGAATTTTCTTGGTCCATTGAAAATTTTGGACTTCTAAATTATCTCCACTAATTTTGAATCATTAAATTAAGTAAAATCTAAAGCATTTTTTAATGTGTGTTTCCTCTCCAAACACTCATTTGTAGGAAGATCTATATACCATTTGGTGTCTGCCTCGTTTCTTGCATCTCAAAGAAATACATTTTCTACATTCAAAATTCATTTGGTAATCATTTGAAATAGGCATCCTTTCATCTTTTATATACATTGAGAACCAAAGGGTTTGAACAAGGACTAAAGAACTCATGATCAAACCCGACATTGTGTTCTCACTAGATTGAGGAATTTGTGATCGATCTTTAGGTGTCTCGTGTGTATAAGAAACATGATTTGATTGCAAATCTTCCTACAAAGAAAGGGGTTGCTTGATACACAAGAAAACTCATGATTGAAACTAGATTCTCACGTCGCCTCAAGGGACCAATCAATGTCAATTTCACAAGGTGAAGACCCTCATACATCAACAAAAACCGCACAATGCACGGTTACGTGCATGTATCAGGCACACATTGGCGGCCATTGGCGAACTGTGACGGCCCTTTGGACAAAAAATATGATGAATCACTCGTTAAACATTTGTGTAGATAGCATCAAACCGAATCATCGCCAAAACTGCAAGATTGATCTCAAACCATGGCAATTTTGGGGCAAAAAGAGATACAAAACTTTTGAAGTCGATGGGCTTCAAATAGATGTTTATTGGGATCTCCGATCAGCAAAGTTTTCAGGGTCCCCAGAACCTTGCTCAGATTTCTATGTTGCACTGATTTGTGATGAAGAATTGGTGTTGTTAATAGGTGACATGACAAAAAAGGTATACAAAAGAACCAAATCACAACCCTGTCTAGCTGATACCCTCTTGTTTTTCAAAAAAGAGCATGTTTTTGGAAAGAAAAGCTTCACAACAAGAGCAAAACTAGACAAGCGTAGAGAAGATTATGAAATTGTGGTCGAAAGTTCAACATTTGGGGTTAAAGAACCTGAAATGTCAATAAGCACTGACGGGATTGTGTTGATACATGTAAAAAACTTGCAATGGAAGTTTCGTGGTAATGAAACTGTCTTGGTTAACAAGCAACCAATTGAGGTCTTGTGGGATGTGCATGCTTGGCTTTTCTTAAACCCTGGCTCGAGCCATGGTTCTTTTATTTTCAAACCTGATCAGCCTAAAGACAAAAAAAATACAAGCCAAGATGAGATCATCAAAGAGAACGGTAATAGCAGTGTAAGCAAAGATCATTCAACATACATAAGTTCGGAAACCTCACAATGCTGCTTTTTTCTTTACGCGTGGAAGTTTGAATAGGCAGTAGATATACACATACACTTGGACTAATTCTGTTTTCACCAATGATGTACATTCTAGCATTACTTGAATTATACGAGTAAGATGTACCACAACCAAAATGAACATAATGAGACCAAAATTGTTAATTTTACAAAATAATAGCTTTACATATGATGGAATGTAAAATGTTGATAAATGATATAACGCCTCAAAACATATATATAGTTGATGTCTAAATAATGACCCAATGTCGTTAAAATTGTAATGACTAGCAATTACTGAGCTTCTTCATTTATCTTTTGGAAGACTAAAAACAGGTTCTTCGCTCTCAGTACTTTTGCATGACATAGCTAATGAGTATCCTAGTGCTCTTGCAACTGGAATGGCCACTGCATTGCCAATTTGCATATATCTGCACACACACACAAAAGACAAATTGAATACATAGAATCTTGGAATCCTTTGTGCAGATTAAGTACAATGCTTTATTGGTAAGTTGAAGTAACTGAAGAACATTTTAACATATTTTGTTACTATATACATTTCTCTGACGGGCCCAACAAGCTTGTAGCAGTCCGGAAAACCCTGAAGTCGGGCATTTTCCCAAACTGTCAAGACTCGATCTTGTACGGGTGAAGAATTGCCTGAAAATGCATCATGATTAATTAACATGAATCTAAACGGGTGTCTGAGATCGCTTATTAAACAGCTTATGGTTATAGACAGAAACAAATAATCAGTTGTAAAAATAATCAATACAGGAAAAAAAAAAAAAAAAAAAAAGTTAACTACATAAATGGTCCCTGTGGTTTGTCGGATATTACGGATATGGTCCCTAAACTTTTTTTTTGCGGATGTCGTCCCTGTGGTTTTGACCCATTACGGATTTGGTCCCTTGACCACCTTTTCTGTTACTTTGACCGTCAAGGATGGTTGAAATGACACAAATACCCTCGTATGTTTACGCAAACGGTCCCTGTGGTTTGTCTCGTATCACGGATTTAGTCCCTAAGTGTGTGTGTGTGTGTGTGTGTTTTTTTTTTTTTTTTTTTTTTTTTTTTTTTTTTTTTTTTTTTTTTTTTTTTTTCAAATTTTGTTATCTCCATTTTTTTTTTAGAATTTTTGAAAGAAGTTTCTTAAAACTTTTTTGGTAGAGTTTTAAATTTTTTTTTTACGGAGTTTCTTTTATAAAAATTTTTGGCAAAAAAATTTTTTACTAGATTTTTGTTAAATTTCTTGGCAGATTTATTTACAAGATTAAAAATAAATAAATAAAAATTATAAAAAATTTTGACAGAATTTTTTTTATTCTGCGAAAAATATTTAGAATTTTTCAAAATTTTATATGTAAATGTCAAAATTTTTTTGATAAAAAATTAAAAAAAAAAAAAAAAAAAAAAAAAAAAAACAACAACAACATATGTCAAATATATATATTTTGTTTAATCAAATTGACATTTTCAAAACTTTTTTGTCAAAAAAAATCTGGCTAAAGTTTTTGCAGAAATTTAATAAATATTTTGTGAAAAAAAATGTATTCATAAAAGTTCAAAAAAATATGTCAAAAAAGTTTAAAAAAAATTCTGACAAAGATTTTTCTTAATTGTTCCGGTTTTATACGGTTTTCATATGTTTTAATTCGTTTTTATACGTTTTTATCCGTTTTCATCTGTAATTATTACGGACGAGAACGTATGAAAACGTAATAAAAATGGACAAGAACGTATAAAAACGGTTGAAAACGTATAAAACAGGCGAAAACGTATAAAAACGGACAAAAAAGTAAGAAAAACGGATGAAAACGTATGTAAATGGACGAAAACGTATAAAAAAGAATAGAAACGTATGAATATTTTTGAATATTTTAATTTAATAAATATTACTAATAATTATAGTTAAAAAAAAAAAAAAAAAAAAAAAAAAAAAAAAAAAAAAAAAAAAACACATTAGGGACTATATACGTTATACCCCACAAACCACAGGGACCATACTAGTAAAGGGTGTTTATGTCATTTTAGCCCTTTAAACTTCCACTTAACGGTCAAAGTAACAGAAAAGGTGGTCAAGCGACCAAATCCGTAATGGGTCAAAACCACAGGGATGATATCTGCAAAAAAAAAGTTTAGGGACCAAATCTGTAATATCCGACAAACCACAGGGACCATTTATGTAGTTAACTCAAAAAAAAAAAAAAAAAAAAAAAAAAAGTGATTTGCTTAAGCTGTGATAGAAGTATAGAACCCAATAATCAATACAGAAAGAACGAAAAAAAAGTTGTGATTTGCTTATCTCACTCTACAATAAGCAGGTAAGCAGAAGCAGTTTTCTCTACCAAACACACAAAAGTGCTTATATTCTTTGACAAACTAATCACATTTAGTATTGACCAGCAACCACTAGGAATTAATGATAAATGATATTTATTGGCTATATGTGTAAAAAATTAACATCCACCACCTATCTTAGTTTTAACACGATAATGTTTAAGAACATACAGAGTAATTGTATCATTCGTGAATTGTGACAATATGCAAATTCAAGACAAAGACACAATTTAAAAGAAAAGTCAAAAAACCTACTCTTTCCATCTCAAAATAATGTTCGCAAAAAATATATATATATATATATATATATATATATATATATATATATATATATATATATATATATATATATATATACACGGCACTCTTACTTTTTTTGTAAAATACGGTTTTATCATCGACTAATTAATTAACTTTTTTTTTTCTCTTTTTTATAAATAATAATTTTTAGGGTCATACAGACTATAGTAAACTCGAGCAAATTTTTCTATTTATTTTTTGTTGTGAACAGTTAATTTGAAACAACCCGAAATGAAAATTTGTGACGAAAGGAGGATGATATAGTGTAACTTTTCTGTATATGATCAGGACTCAAAATTAACGCTTTGGCACAACAAAATAACTCAACGACAATAATAACTGCCTCCATAGGAAACATGCCTATAAAAAACTATCATATTTGATCAAAATTAAGAGAATGTCAAACAATGTCAAAAGTTGTTCAAAATCATATTTTATTGATATCCAAACTACACTTCCCCTCCAAGTGGCTCCAACCATCATAGTCCATACCAATATTATCCATTCCTTGCAAAAGAATAAACATAATGGCAGCCACAGTTCACCATTCAATATGGTCTCTTCAGCTAGTATTATCACAACACAGTACATATTTCATTGCACACTTACTGGTTCAAGAAAAATAAATTCTACTTTTACTAGTTTTTTACTTATTTTTCTCACCATTTCAGGTAGTTATAGTAGGAATAAGTCAATTTCAAGATTTGGGTTATGCAACAACATTGTAGATAACTCAAAACTAAGAAGCAAAATGCAATATGGTATGAGTTATTGCATGCTCTTTTGCTGTCCTTAAATTGTTACTAATATTTTAATGATTCTAATAGCTTTTTTTTTTTTTTTTTTTTTTTTTTTTTTTTTTTTTTTTTTTTTTTTTTTTTTTGTTTAAATAACATTGCAGATAAAACAGAATTAAGAAAAGAAATGAGATTAAGGAGAAGTGAGTGTAAAGCTAGTTCAAGCACTGATGTTGAAATTGGTGAAAAGCTGTATTTAGGGATGGATTTTGGTACATCTGGAGCAAGGTATGCAATTATTGACAAGCAAGGGATCATACATTCTGAAGGAAAGAGAGAGTATCCATTATTTATGGTAAGTTTTATATCATTTAACCTTAAAAACTTTATAATAATGAACTTTTTTGATTACTGCCTATTTTGCTTCAATATAGTCCATTTGATAATGTGATGTGATTCATATGTACAAATCAGAATTACATTGTACACCGCATATTGGTAACTTGCTATATTGATGTTGTACCAAATATGGTGTATGTGCTATATTGATGATGTGTGAATTAAGTTTGATGGTGCTAAATTGAGTTTGTTATATGTTGTCTAGAAAGAACGGGGATGCAGTCGATTGGGTGCGATCATGGAAAACAACACTGTTTTCTCTCCTTGAAGATATACCGATTACTATGCGTTCATTAATCACTTCCATCTCTATAGATGGTACTTCTGCAACTACTCTAATTATAGATAGGTACTAAATCATTCATTAATTTATCATATGTATTTCGTGAGACATGGTCGACATTTGCCTTTCTAAAATCAAATTAACAAAATATTTTAGCGAAAAGACATTTTGAACTGAAAACTAATGAGTAATAAGTAATGACGTCTATCCTAGAAGATTAATATACATTATGGACTCAAAGCCTTTGATCTCAAATGTCAGACAGTACCATTTTTTCTTCACATTTGCAGCAAGACAGGAGAAGCTTTAGCAAGACCTTTACTCTACAATGAAAGTTGTCCTGATGCTTTACCTATTGTGAAATCCATTGCTCCTTCAAACCACACAGTATGCTCCGGTTCTTCGACTTTATGCAAGCTCGTTTCGTGGTGGACCTCAAGTGATTCAAGTAAAGAGTCTGCAGTGCTAATGCATCAAGCTGATTGGCTTTTGTGGCTTCTGCATGGTAAGATTGGAGTTTCTGACTACAATAACGCGTTAAAGGTATGATTTTATTCTCTATATGCACAGTTTCTGATTTTTAAGGTCAATGGACTATTTTGGTTTCTTCATATGGGCTCTGATACAATATATCATCATAATTTTATTTTTGTTGGATATCTATAAAGTCAGCTTTATTTTTACATAGTATGCTTGACCTTAAAAGGGTATGATATCAGTCTATGAATGGGTTGACTTCTTATGTCAAACAGACTATTTTAGCTTCTTGACATGGATTTCAATACAAACTTAAAACAAAGGACTACTATATTCTTTTGTATTGGTTACTGTATAATGTTGAATGTTATATTCCATTAACATGAATACCTAAATTCTGCATCAAAATTGAAGTCGGAAATGGAAAGTAGTTTGTTTGACCTTATGCCTTAGGTGAATGTTCTGTCACTGATCCTATGAAAGTATTCTAAAATTTTCTTGAATAGGTTGGTTATGATCCCGAACTCGATGCATATCCACCATGGCTGAAATCGCAGCCCTACTCATACATTCTGCCAACCATCCAAGCTCCAGGAACCACAATCAGTTCCCTCAAAGAGGACATAAGAACAAAACTTGGTAAACTTTAAGTGCTCTCTTTAGGAATTTACTTTAAATAACCTCTATAAACTAAGTAAAATACTGTTTTGGATAATTAGATTACATGTTGCTTGATACTGTCATGAATTTCTGCACAGGTTTTCCTGATGGCTGTGTTGTGTGTACGGGGACCACAGATAGTATCGCCGCATTTCTTGCAGCCCGAGCTACTCAACCCGGAAAGGCGGTAAAATGTTTTTACTTATGATTTATTAAGTTTCTTCACTTTGTTGGTGTGATCTACATTTATATTAGATAAATGGGAACAATTGCTAAATGTATATTCTTATTAGCCTATTGCCTGATCTCCCAAAGGTTGTATATAGGTGACATCTTTGGGTTCAACGCTTGCGATAAAACTATTGAGCACCAAAAGGATTGAAGATGCACGATTTGGGGTGTATAGTCATCGTCTTGATGACAAGTGGCTTGTCGGAGGTGCCTCAAACACTGGTGGAGCTGTTCTCCGCCAACTTTTTTCTGATGAGCAGCTCGAGAATTTGAGTAAGCAGATTGACCCAATGGAACCTTCTTCATTGGATTATTATCCACTACCAGCAGAGGGTGAAAGGTTTCCAGTAGCGGATCCTCAGTTCGTGCCAAGGTACAGTAAATATTGTAAATGGGTCAAACGGGTAATTCTGTTCTTTTGTGTTACTTTTGTTTGAATAATTAGTGTGTCAAATACTTACATATGATCACAAAAACTATTAATCTAAATATTTTCATAAAAAAATTTAGGAAGTTGCAAGCATCAAAGATAAGCTTTGGGAGACTTTCAAACTCTTTGACCCGTTTTCGCTTAAGCTTATAATCCATGACCCATTTAACATATAAAGATATAACATAAACACCAGTTCATAATCGCCTGCAAATTAATGTTTGGGTGAGGTTTCTCAGGTGTTTTAAAGTTCAGAATTGACACTTATTCACAGCATATTGGTTTTCACATCGCTCATATTAAATACCAAAAGTGCTTGTTATGCTTACTGCTTTCACCGTCTTAAAATACCAAGTTGTAATATGGTGTTCCATGTTATAGGTTGGGTCCTCGTCCAGAAAGCGATGTAGCATACCTGCATGGAATCCTGGAATCCATAGCACGCATCGAGGTAGAAATAACGGTCTTTTTCACTTATGTTTTGTCCTTTGAAGACGTTAATCAAGTTTTTTTGTCGTTGTTTAGGCAAAGGGATACGCATTGTTGAAGGAATTAGGAGCTACTGAAGTGGAAGAAGTGTTTACCGCGGGTGGTGGATCCAAAAATGATAAATGGACAAAGATAAGAGAGAGGGTACTTGGTTTGCCTGTGAGTCGAGCACTTCAAACTGAAGCGGCATACGGGGCTGCTTTATTGGCATTGCGTGGAAGCCAGTAGCGATGAAGCAACTAAAGGGACATACATCATTAGTATCTTTCCAAATCAAGAAAGTATGATATTGAAGAGGGAACATGCTATAGACCAAGATTGTATCAAGTATGATATTGAAGAGGGAACATGCTATAGACCAAGATTGTATCAAGTATCAGCATTTATCATTCACAAAATTGAAATTAAGAATATGTTTTAAGCACTAGACATGTGCTTTTTTCAAATATCTCAAGTCAATTACAATGAGTGAACCTACTACAGTATATGAAGGGATCAAGCACTATTCTTACCATTCCTGCTCAGCTTTGCAACTCCTCGGTTAGTTGTTTTTGATGAAGAAAAAGACGAAACAATGAATGGACTGGAGAAAAAACCATACTATCTGGTAGCGGGCTATATGCTAAATATTGTCTGTGGTCTAATATTATATATGGAAACTAAGTCAATATTGCTGGGTAACAAGTATATCAAAGGTGACCCATAAAGCCTTTGCAGCGGATAATCTGTGTGTTGTATGCTACAAGCTGATAATATCTCTAGTCGTCACTGGGACCAACATTAGCACTACATCACTACCACTTTATCACAAATTTTACCCCACAATAGTCACCACTTTGACACGTTATAGATTAAAAAACAAAAATAAGGGGAGAGGCCTTTGTGTTTTGCACGGCCTTATGACCACGAGCACCAATGACCACTTCTGCTTCATCACCAGATTAGCACAACGCCAAGCATTTTTATTGCCATTAATGGCGGAGACAAAAAAAATGAATTACTTGACTAATATAATACTGCAGTAAACCATTTGGAGGTTTGTTAAATGTGGCATGTCGCATGCCACCATTCTTTTAACTTTTTAATGTTTTATACTATTTCATAAAGTTGCTAATAGTAAATGGGAATGTCTAACGAATGCTAAGGGCATTTGATAAGATTTGTTTTTGGGTAAATTGCAAAAATGGTCTTTAACGTTCCACAAAATTGCAAAAACGGCACCGAGACAAAAAGTAGCGCAAAAAAGACACCCACGTTCCACATTTTTGCAAAATCGCCACCGAGAGCCATTTTCCGTTAACTCCCGTTAGTTTTCCCGTCAGTCAAGGGTATAATCGCATGAAATGACAAATATACCCCTTTAACTTCAGATACAACCCTAATTGTTGCCGCCAAATCTTTACCAGTGCATTTTCATATTCACTGCATTTGAACGATACGTATAGATCTGTATAGTTCCGGTTAGATTACATCGATCGTCCGTGCCTTTGAACGATACGGTAAGACACAATGCATTTTCCTCTTTAATTTCCCTCCTGTTTTGTGAGTTTTTTTTTTTTTTTTTTTTTTTTTTTTTTGGTTGAAAGGTGTATTTGTTGTTAATATTATGGACTTACAATTGTAGGTGGTCAGATGGGAAATGTCAAAGTAGTAGAGGTAGATAATGAAACAGAAGAACAGAGTGGCGGGTGTGATTCAGAGGATTTGGACTATAATCGAAATGATGATGAAGTGTTTGACGACGATGATCAGGTAATTGAAGATGTTCCCGTAAGTAAGTCTGATTTGCTATGCCATAAAGCTTGTGAAATTCAATCAGGTATACCTGTTTTTACCAAACATTATGCACTGCTTAGAGAGTATGCCCAAGAGTTGGTTAATTAAAATCCAGGCACTACTGTTAGGATTGATGTACAGATAGAACCAAATCCAGCTAGTTCAACAAGAACTTTTAAAAGGGTGTATGTGTGTTTGGGAGCTATGAAACAAGGTTTCAAAGCTTGTGGCAGAGAATTCTTAGGATTAGATGGATTCTCCATGTCAGGTCCTTTTCCAGGTCAATTACTAACAACAGTTGGGATTGATGCAAACAATGGGATTTATCCAGTAGCATATGCTGTAGTTGATGCACTAAATAAGGCAACTTGGTGTTGGTTTTTGAAACTACTAGGAGAGGATCTTGGGATAGAAACCAACTGCAAGTTCACTTTCATTTCTGATAGGCAAAGGTGCACATTTCTATTGTATAATTAATCATGTGTTTTATGCACAATGAGAACATGTAAAGTTTTAACACTATCCATAACCTTACCTGTTCACAGAGATTGATACAAGCTGTTGCTAGCGTGTTTCCAAATACTGCACATAGGTTTTGTGTTAAGCATATTCATGAGGAAATGAAGTCACATTTGAAAGGAGGTGTTTACAAGGACATGCTTTGGAAGGCTGCAAGAGCCACAACTGTTGTTGAATTCAACAAAGAGATGGATCATCTGAAGAATAACATTGCTGCAGCTTATGATTGGTTGCTGAAGATTCCAGCTGAACAATGGAGCCGATCACATTTTTTAGGTAATTCATTAAGTGGCACTGGACAAAAGCATACTGATAATTGATCATATATTAATACATAATGTGTGATTTGTTCAACAGGTAAAGCCCTATGTGGACTACTTTTAAACAACATATGTGAGGTGTTCTGTAGCCAGCTAAATGATGTCAGAGATAAATCCATCATCGTTTGTCTTGAATATATCAGGGAGTACTTGGTGAAGAGGATTGTGGTAGTTCAGTAAATAATAGAAAGGAGTGTTGGACAACTTACTCCTACTATGCAAGCCATGGTTGATACAAACAAAAAAGAAGCTACTGATTGTGTTGTTGAATGGATTGCAGCTTCGTTATATAAAGTATCTGTGCCTAACGAGGATCATTGTGTTGCTAACATGGATAGGAAGGAGTGTGGTTGTAGGATGTGGGAGCTGACTGGAATACCATGTAAACATGTTGTGGCTGCAATAAACAATATGAATGAGGATGGAAAAGGAGTTGTTGTACCTGAAAAGTGGGTTCATGCTGCTTACAGCCTAGAAACATGCGCGTTTATGTACTCATTCAAGATCAATGGGTGTTCTAGCAGCAGATACTGGCCAAGAATTGAGTCTACAACAGTCATAGTACCACCTAATCACAGACCTCAGGTTGACAGGCCAACTAAAAAGATGAAGTCAAATGATGAGCATGCACTTCCAACTTCTTCATGTGTTACCCACTGATCTTTGAACAATATGTTTAACGTTATTGTCTGTTGGATTCTATATTTGTAATATTTGTTTAACTTGATTGTGTTTAGAACAATATGTTTGAACCCATTACAGTTGGACTTTCAAAAGTCAAACTTGCAAAAATGTTTATGTTTCTGACGTATTCTATGTTTGTTTGCATCAACCATGTTATGGTTAATGAATGTAATGGATCTCATGATCCAGATTGTGTTTAGAACATTATGTTTGCACCCATTGCATTTAGACTTTCAAAAGTCAAACTGCAAATGTTGAATTGCATAAAGTCAACTGTCTTTTATTTTTGTCCACACATGAAGACTACACAGTACGTGCCAATCTTTTATAAGCCCTTTTATAGGCAAACACACGAAGGCTACTAAATACGCATCTCTTAAAACACTCACTTGCAAAACACACCTCCTTATTTTCTTAACCATGAACAACTCTGAATGTGATATTAATCTAAGGGTTTTCTGTAACTCGTATGTGCTAACTGAACTAATGCTTGGCCCTTACCACACCGAGATTCTTCAAGACTTGCAGCAGGCACACGATTTGGAGTACAAGTCCAAAAAAATTACTAAAAGGGTCAAACGTAGGGGGGATGTGATTGTTAGACTTTGAAACTATTCACGTGCAAGAATTGCAAGGAGCAATACAAAGAAGCTTAGGAGGCTACAAACAATTGATAAGCGTTGGGTGAATGCACTGTTGATGATGACCAGGCAAGTCAAGGACAAGATGTTTAAGAAGATTGAGTTTGTTGTAAAGAAGAAATATCCATGAGGGGGTTGGTTGTTTTGAGATTAGTGATGGTCAATGAATGTAATGGATGGGGTTGGTTGTTTTGAGATTAGTGATGGTTAATGAATGTAATGGATCTCATGATCCAGATTTTGTATGATTAATGTCTTCACATATGTTTATACTTCATTATTGTATTTGATAGGTATCACAAACATAAACAAGAAGCTGACATTAATGAAACATTAAAACATAGACTAAACATAGTGATTCAGTTTGTGGTTTGGACATGCCCAAAACTAAATCCTAGAAACACAGACTAAACATAATGATTCAGTTTGTGGTGTTGTTTTTAATGAACTTTCTTGGCTTCTTTTTTCTCTTCTTCTTTACTTCAGTTGATTGAGTCGCATCTGCAACACCCCCTGCACTTATGTTTCTACTTGTAATACCCAGACCAATGACACCACCACTTACTTCCTCTGCCGTTGCACAACCTGCCTATTCAAGTATCACAACTCTATGCCTCCAACACTTAACATCCCCACAACAGATGAAGTATCTTTCGTCCAACACCTCTATCTTTGCACCACCCCTCCTGTTTTGTTCCTACTTCTGATACCGAGACCAATTACACAACCACTTACTTTCTCTATCTGTGTATTATTATGACTCATTTTCTGTCTCTTTAATTTTTGAGTTACAGATTCTGCCATATGTATGTTTTTGATAAAGTTGGACAAGAGACTTTAATATACTAGTTGGTTGGATAATTTACTTCATTTTGTGTGGTAGGTAAAGGAGTATTAACTTCTTACTAGTGCTACTCAATAAACCAAGTGACTTTCACCCGTTTGACTTTCACCTGTTTGACTTTCATGCAAAACATCACCTATCTAATACTTTCTGCATAAGCTGCATAGGAAGTACCCATATATTTCAAAAATGAAACACAAACATAAAGAAATGAAAATCGAAACACAAACATATCAGTAACATAAACATTAAAACTTTCATTGATCATAGGTGTTCACAACCATTACAAATTTTCAAACAGATATCTAAACAAACACTTGTTTA
This sequence comes from Artemisia argyi, assembly GCA_030686995.1. Taxonomy (NCBI): domain Eukaryota; kingdom Viridiplantae; phylum Streptophyta; class Magnoliopsida; order Asterales; family Asteraceae; genus Artemisia; species Artemisia argyi. Next base: position 157,088,189 of record CM060697.1, on the reverse strand, counting down.
GTAATTTGAACCGCTGCCCTCCGCATTACCCATTTTCTTCTTTTTCTTTCTTGTCCTTCTTCTCCTTTAGATACTTGAACACCTTTTCAAGATTGGAAATCTTCTGTTCCAACTCATCAATCTTGGGTAAAACGGTATCCACAGGCTCTTGCTTCTCCTCCTCCGCCTCCTCATCATCACTCAAAAGCGCTTCATAGTAGCCATCTTGTTTCCTCAGACGGGTCAAAATCTTAGTTCTTAACTCCTTAGGTATCTTCCTATAAGAACCATACTCATCAATTGGTTCTCTGCCAAATGCATCAAGAAGTAAATCGTTTAGATAATACATTCTTAAAACTTTATCAAATTCCTCTTCCTCGGTCCCATTGTAGATACTCTTCCCTTTTCCATTGTTTGCCATCGTCGGTTGTTTTGATCGTTGGGATTGTGTGTGTTATGGTTGAATAAGCGGGATAAACATGGACTTTATAGTCCTATGCAATCGCTTGGGTTGCCGAGTTACACAAATAAAGAGGGAAAGGTTAATCGCAAAGTGTGCCTCCAAAATTAAGTTTTATAACTTTGCAAATTTGGTCATTGAAATAAAGTTGGGGTAGTCAAAGGCGGGAAGCGAGTGAAATGGCGATTATACCCTTGACTGACGGGAAAACTAACGGGAGTTAACGGAAAATGGCTCTCAGTGGCGATTTTGCGAAAATGTGGAACGTGTGTGTCTTTTTTGCGCTACTTTTTGTCTCGGTCCCGTTTTTGCAATTTTGTGGAACGTTAAAGACCATTTTTGCAATTTACCCTTTGTTTTTTTTGTGGTCTTTTATGTGGCCCGTCACTTTTTAACTAAAAAAATATTTTTGTTTGTCCTTTTTTTTTGTCCCTTAGTATTTTTTGTGTGGGTCCTCGCCCTCTTATCCAATGCTTTAGGGCATTGGTTTGACATTCTGATAGTGAATATATAGGAGTATATCATAACGGTTTAAGAATTACAATTAGCGAGTGAAGTCATGTTATAACAACGTATTTGTTTCAAGGATCAGCTTGTGAAGTATGTTCTGATACGTCATAATATGAAGTTACGACTAAGCTTCACAGTCAATTCAAATACACTCATCAGGCGTAAACTTATGCCATTATGCGTCGTTGTGAGTTTTTACCTTTTTTGAACGGTAAAGGTTAATCCATTTTAAAAGTATAGAAGATCTATACTAAGAATTTCATGAATGAAGGTATACCAAGAAGAACTTGGTGTGATTACATACACTCAAACAAAATACAAGGTGCCATCATTCAAGTTATGCGTCGTTTTTATGTATATTCAAGTTACAACAAAAATTGACCCTCGGCCTGGTGACAATAATTAACCAACGCTAACTGTTATGACGCATAAAGAACTCCATGATCATTTGATTATCAACATACTTATGAAGGTTCGTACATTTTCGCTATCAGTGGCATGGACAATGGGTTGCTTAGAAAAATGCAAGGTTGCGACTTGCAAGGTCACTGCCTCACTGGTTACATGGTTGTATAACTACGAGTTGTTGCATACATCACTGTCAAATTGTTTTTGTTTACAATTCTAGTAGTGCTTCTACCAAATACGTATTGATTTTTTGGGTTATTCATACTTGGTCACAAAATGTTTAAGGAAGGCAATGTTAAAACCCTTTTTAGAAAGTTGACAATATAAGCCCTCTATAAAGTAGCAACTAAATTACATAAACGTCATTTTCAAATCATTTATAATCGACCACTTGATTTGTGTCTCGTGCTACGTCAATTGCGTTTTGTTGTCATGCAAAAGTTTCCACTACCGTTTTGGTCCACCTTTCTTGGACTGCATTTGCAACCAATAATTGATAAGAGATTGCTAGAACAAAATATTTTCAATGATTTTTGATCGTCAAAATATTATCAATGATTTTCAAACGTATATTCTTCATCTTCTATTTGTATACAACTTCTTTTAATGAGATTATTATATACATTTAATTTTGTCTCATATGTATTTCATTTTATATTTTTTCTCTGTTAAAATAATTTCGAGATAACAAAGTAAAATCTTGTCTAGTTGTCATGTAACAGTGTAATTAATTAGAGGAACTGCACAGTTTACAAAAGACTTTTCAGTATTTAATAAGCTTTTTGAATGACTTGGTACATTGCAACAAAAGATTTACTAAAGACTTTTTGAAAGATGACTTGGTAGATAGCAGCAAGCTTTGACGCAAAACTAATCAAGCTATTTACATTAACTGAAGACTTAAAACACAAGTGAGGTACACAAAAAACGTTATTGTAAGACTTTTTAGCATTACACAAAATTTTGAAGAAAACTTTTTATATAAAAGAATAAATGCAATAATTAATGTATCAAGTTTTTTGTGAGGGACAATTATTTTGAGACTAAAAGTAATATTTTGGGTGTGTAGGTAAAAGAACATTGGCTAAATGGAGAAAAAGAAAGGAGTTAACTACATAAATGGTCCTTCTGGTTTGCCGGGTATTACGGATTCAGTTCATTTTTTAAATTCGTTACGGGTTAGGTCACTGTGGTTTTCACTTGTTACGGATCCAGTCCATTTTACCTAACTCTGTTAGTTTTTGCTGTTAAGTATAATAAAATGACAAAAATACCCTCATTTTCATCTTATTATTATTATTATTATTATTATTATTATTATTATTATTATTATTATTATTATTTACAAAATCTATTAACTACATATATATCTTCTACAACATCATATATATCTTCTACATATATACCTTCGATCAAATACAAATTACACCAAAATCCATAAAAAAAAAAAAAAAAAAAAAAAAAAAAAAAAAAAAAAAACTCATAACATGTTTATCTTATTCAATACATCAATTCAACCGCTTCAAAAAAATTTAATCATCTTTTTTTTAACAAGAAACCATCAAACAAAGTTATATAGTATAAACCATGAATATTCAAGCATAATAAACAAAGAAAATCATAGAACAAATATCCGGTTGATATGTGGGTTTCCATATCTGGTTCAGATGGTAGTGACAGTGGCATGGTGGCGGTCGGTGATGGCAAATCAGGTGGTGGCCTGTAACGGGTGGCGGGACTGAATGGTGATGTTGTCTAAAATGGAAATGTTGATGCTGATGGTGATGACTGATGATGGACTTGGTGGTCGAACAGTGGTGAGGGGAGGTGGTTGACCGGAATCATAAGAGAGGGGGAGTGAGTGGCTATGAAGTGGGAAAGAGAGAGGAAGTGAACATGTTGGTGGAAGAATGAAGATAATGAATGTAAGTGTGGTATACTGAAAAATAATATGAAAAGACCAAAATGCCCTTCTAATTAACAGTCAAACTTGGTCAAGTTAACAGAGTTAGGTAAAATGGACTGGATCCGTAACAAGTGAAAACCACAGTGACTGAACCTGTAACGAATTTGAAAAATGGACTGAATCTGTAATACCCGGCAAACCACAGGGACCATTTATGTAGTTAACTCAAAAGAAAGGGTGAAGTGGAGAAAAAGAAAGTAAAGAGGCGTTGGAATTGGTTTCATCCCATCCCACCCTCAAAATCAAACTATTTGTTTGATTACCGCCATCCACTCAAAAATCACATCACCAAAAAGCAATCGTGTCCAAAACACCCTCCATATATATATTTTACATAAACCATTTCACCAACCCCGCATCACTTCACTTTTTCAAATAAACAATTCACCAAACACAAACAATCCATTAACAATGAACCCTAAAACCCTAATTCACCACCACAATACAATCACACTCACCCACCCTAAATTCAATCCCTCACAATGCCGTTACACTTCACTTATCAAATCCTCCTCATCATCTCATTGTTCGTTATTTCAACGGAGTCGGTTATTGACTCGTCTTAACTGTAAAGATAACCGTATTTACGCCGCGATATCTTCAATTAGCGAAGAACCGGACGAAACCGAATTAGAAATTCAGGATAATAAAATTAAGGTTGATGATTTGGCGGGAAATGATATGTGGAAGCAGTTAGTTGAGATTGTTAAATTCTCAGGCCCTGCTGCTGGTTTGTGGTTATGTGGACCCTTGATGAGTTTGATTGATACTGCAGTTATTGGTCAGTCTAGTTCTGTTGAACTCGCTGCCTTAGGTAATAATTACTACTCCATTAGTTAGTTTATTAAGGTCGTGTTAGGATGGAAGGTGGAGATGTTACCAATGGTGATTAGGGTTGGAATGAGATACTTGAATGGGGTTTTAATTTTCTAGTTAAAATTTGGAAAGTGAGAATTTCACTTTAAAAAAAAAAAAAAAAAAAAAAAAAAAAAAAAAAAAAAAAAAAAAAATTCTATAAAAAATTTCCGGATGTTTTTCACCAACTAAACACGCCCTTAAGTTCCGTGTTTCTAGGTTATTGTTTTCTAACAAGTCAATTGTTCCGCTAAAAAGATGACGACTAATGTATATATAGATAAGTGTAATAAGAAATGTTATATTGCAAGTACTGATTAGTTTTTGTGTTTTTGTAGGGCCGGGTACGGTGCTTTGTGATTATATGAGTTACGTTTTTATGTTTCTTTCTGTCGCTACGTCCAACATGGTGGCCACTTCTCTTGCTAAACAGGTTCATTTCATATGTTTCGACTTATTATTTAGGAAAAACCGATGGATAGTATAGTACCATTGGATTTGAGGTTATTAGTTATATGTGTTAAACTGTTTAATTTGTGTATTAGGCATTTGGTACTCTGCGATTGGTTGTATGCATGGTTTTGATGATAGAATTAAATGCAGATTGCATAAATCTGACTTTTCTGCTTTTGAATTCTAATTGTGGGACTTTAGTGCTTGATAAAATAAATGTAGATTGGGCTAATTATATTTTCTGGTATATATTGTTGTGGGGACTTTGGTGCTTCATATATGGATTTATGTTTCTTTCTGTAGCTACTTTGCATATGATGGCAACATCACTTGCAAAACAGGTGTGTATGATAGTATTTCATATGTTTGGACTTATTGGTGACTGATGTGGTTTGGTTATCTTTTGGAAATTACTTGGAACGTATGGTTGATTGGAGTTGGTGTCGGAATTGAAGTTGTATTTGTTATATGTGCGGAACTACTTGTTGTCTACTTGGCATTTGGTACTCTGCGAATTTTGTAAAAATGGGCTTATAGTCTACAAATTGGTTCTATACATGGATTTGATGATGATATTAAATGCAGATTGCACAAGTTGACTCTCTGGTATTAAGTTCTAGCTTGTGGGGCTTTTGGTGAATTGCCTTTGCATGCATTTCAATTCATACTAATTTTAGAATGGTGATAATAATAAATGCAGATTGGAATAGTTAAAATTTCTGGTATTAAGTTGTTGTGGGGACTTTGGTGCTTCGTATTTATATCATTATATGCATGTCATGGTTGATTTTATTAGCCAGTTTCGTCTTGTGATCTACTTGTTGCCACATATTTAGAAGTTACCTAGTACTAAATCCGTGATTCCATTGATCATACATGCTTTATTGGACACTTCTTTACAGCATAATATATTTTGGTGTATTTGCTAACTACAATTTCATGGCATGTAAATGGAATCGGAACAATATCAGCTCAACTTTTTTGATTGTACAACCACATATGCCAAAATGTTTAGTAATTAGCGGTAAATAACCTTTTCTGGGACATGGCATTCTTATTGTTGATTGACCCTTTGACTTGCTCTCTTAATGAATGATGTTAGCATTATAACTTCCAATGGGATAAATTATGTGCTTTTCCAGTATCCTTGATTTTAAATATTTGTTACTCCGTATATGACTTACATCAGTCCCTTATCTTTTCTCTTGATTCATCTGACTAGTCAAGTTGTGCAGGATAAAGCTGAGGTGCAGCATCAGATATCAACTTTGCTTTTTGTGGGATTGGCTTGTGGTATAATGATGCTTTTCTTCACAAGGTTTCGAGGTCAATGGGCACTGAGCGGTAATAACTTTTTCCAAGATTATGTTTTATTTCACTTTAGGCTTCTCTATGTAGAAACTGAATGATAACACATCGTCCATATAGTAAAGATAAAGTTTCTTTTTTCTATTTGAGGTCATCCAACCTTGTAAACAAGACAATTGATATAGATATATTTAGACTCAGAGCAAAACAAGAGTACTCTTTTATATAGAATACAAGATTGACCAGGTTTTTTATGCGAAATGATTTATCTTCCTACATATCGTCCTAATAATCTTTCCAATCATACATGTCTTATTTTAATTGATAAAAAATATGTCCCACTTTGTCACCATCCAATGATATCATCACATGTGTGATTAGGATTATTATTAAGAAGATAAAGCATTTTCCTTTTTTTTTATATATATAAAGCACAAATAACACCATGCTCCCAATTTTTTTCGACTAGTGTTGTTTGAATGTGAAATTTGTCTCTAATTCTTTGGTGGAGTTGTCATCCTTTTGATTTGCAAATGCTTTAAAGTAGCTGATAAGTCTTTTAATGCAACATTTTCAGCTTTTGCTGGAGCTAAGAATGAACATATGTTATCAGCAGCAAACACATACGTTCAGGTTCTTTGGATTTTACAAGGCTTTTTGCATAACACAATATTTTGATCTTGGGTGGTTTCAGGGTACTTTTTATATATCGATAAAATTCAGAAGTACTTATTTGTTTGAAGGATGGATAAATACTTTGTACATAATTTCTTTTATCTATTTATGTCTGATTAATGCACATATGTTGCCTGATCGGTTCGATATGTTTGTTTTATGTTAGTAGATTCGAGGCTTGGCATGGCCTGCAATTCTTGCTGGATGGGTTGCTCAGAGTGCAAGGTGAACCAAAATATTGTTTATTCCACTTATTGATGATTGTTTGGTATAAACTAGTTTCCCGTTTGCGTCCGATTATTTGCCTGCAAAGTTAATGACATTTAGTTGAATTAGGAATTTAGGATCCCATTACCCAAATTTAATATATAGCCACTGTATAATTCTTCCAACTTAAATTATATCAAAAGCTCAAAAATTAAGTTTTTCTTCCCATTGTAAATGAGATGAGCTATTTTGACTAGCATCTAGACTTTTTTTCTGAACAAGTGGCTGGAATTTTAACAAAAATATATTTTTCTTATTACAGTCTTGGAATGAAGGATTCATGGGGACCTATGAAGGCCTTGGCAGTTGCAAGTGTTATCAATGGCATTGGTGACGTGGTTCTGTGCTTATTCTTGGGCTATGGTATTGCTGGAGCAGCATGGGCAACAATGGTGTCACAGGTATGCTGTATGATATTTTTTTCAAAGTGCATCCTTGAGCTGTCCTATGAGTTCGTATCACACTTTAAACACATTTTGTAGGTGGTTGCAGGATTTATGATGGTTGAAGCTCTGAAAGATAAAGGGTTTAATGGTTATGCCATTGCTGTTCCTACAGCTTCTGAACTGCTACTCATATTCAAGCTTGCTGCTCCAGTATTTATAATGATGATGTCAAAGGTTTATATGCTGCTCTTACTTTTGCGTTCGTTAGGCCCCCACGTCCCTTCCCCTAAATATAATTGGTAATAAAGAATATTAACATTCAGAAAAGAAGGCCGTCATCTTATGCTATCTGATGTTTTAGGTGGCATTCTATTCTCTGCTTGTCTACTTTGCTACATCAATGGGCACGCAAACTGCTGCTGCTCATCAGGTTGGCTCTACTTGCATAACAATGTGTGCGTTTTGAATTGTTTCTTGCTAATTAGGCTTTGGTTGTCTCTAACAAGTTACTATTTGTTTAGGTCCTTGTGCAAATATACTGTATGTTTACAGTTTGGGGTGAGCCTCTCTCCCAAACCGCACAATCATTTATGCCAGAGCTTATATATGGGACTAAACGAAGTCTATCAAAGGTTAGTGATGTTGCTACAGGTGGTTTTTTGCCACCATTTCAGCTTTTTTATATAACTATTTTCGTTTGTTTTCTATGAGTAATAATTTGTGTATGATTTCTCTTCAGGCAAGAATGTTGTTAAAGTCACTAGTGATAATTGGTGCATCATGCGGATTAATTTTAGGTTCTGTTGGAACAATTATTCCCTGGCTATTACCCCAAGCTTTTACACCTGATTCTCAGGTCATAAAGCAGGTTAGCTCTTTTTTCTTTTCCTTTTTTGTTTAGTTTTTCTGTCTCTTAATATTACCCCCTCCACAGTCCACCCAAAAAGAAATGCAAAGACTTTGTTAATACCCTATAGAGTGACCTGTAGCTTATATTTAACTTCTTATGTCGTTTCTGAAAGTTTTATTTGCACGTTCATTGCAGATGCACACAGTTCTACTTCCATACTTCATTGCTTTGTCTGTGACAGCAAGTACTCATAGCCTCGAAGGATCATTGTTGGTATGTTTATTTTTAGCTCAAAAGTTTTACTTTGTTTAGATGACATTAACTTTTCACACTAAAAAATGTTGAGTAATTATACAAATATTTTTTAAGCGTCATGGCATTTCTTCTGTAGGCTGGACGTGATCTGAGATTTATCAGTATATCAATGAGCACAATCTTTTTGTTGGGTGGACTTCTCCTTATGGTAAGGAATCCAGATTTTGGTTCTCAACTCTCTAGTGTCAGTTTTTGCTTACACTCACAATACTTATAACATGACCGGTTCACCTGACATGAGAGGCTCTCAGTCCGTTCAATATATGGGCTATATTTGAATCTTCTTAAATTCTATCGGAAACCTATAATACCCCTCTGTTACAAAGTTTAAATGAATGGTTTATCTACTTTTTATTTCCAGCATACTTACACATTTCTCTCTTACCAGTTTACAAGCAGTTCAGGATTTGGTTTGCCAGGCTGCTGGTGGACATTAGCCTTGTTCCAATGGGTAAAATTTAACTCACAACTACATTCAATGTCGTGTGTATGCAAAAGTAATAACATTAGTTTTATTTTTTGATTTGCAGTCTCGATTTACTATTGCACTACTACGTCTCATCTCACCTAATGGCGTCCTGTACTCTGAGGATATGACTCGTTATGAGCTTGGGAAAACTAGTACCGCGTAGCAGGAATCCTAACATCCAGGGTGATGCCAGCTTGTTCTTGTGATACCTGATTACCATAGATTTTGTACATGCTCAATAGAAATCCGCTCAAATTAGACATTCAAGAAATTGTCATTCTTTGAAACCCAAGTTCAGTAAGAAATTAGAACATCATTGGGCACATTCGAAGACTGTAAACTGTATACTCCACTGAATCCTATGTTGTGTCACTTTTTTGGGGCTATGTGGATAGCCAGGTACAATACATACACCAGTAAGGTCAATTGCCCTGGCTTGAGACATGTTATCAAGTTTTCAGTGGTCAATTTCACTTCATTCTGTTCAGCCAATTGATAAGGATTTTACATTTTTTTTTTCATGGTTGGATACATGTTCTATAATCTTAGAAGTGACCAGAAAATGCATTGATAGATGCTAAGATCCCTATTTGACTACCAGGGGGCCTTTAATCAGAAAATCTGTATAAATTGTTGAGTGGATAACTCTGGTAAATGGTTTCCCAATCATGTGTGCTCATCTTAAAAAGGTTCAGTAATCAGTATTATTGTGTTGCATTTGAAGTTAACGTCATTTCAATTGTAAAACCTAATAAGGTTTTTGATTTAACATCACTCGTGCTATACTTTTTGTAAGAGAGAAATCCACTGAATTTCAATAGTTTATAACCTATCTATACCTTTTTTGAGAGCATATTCAAACTTCAATAGCATCAATCAACACTTAAATTGCGTGTAACACAAAATAAAGATTTTGGTCGTTAAGTGCGTTTGTTTTATCTTTCTCATTTAATGGTGTTCAAAAGATCAAACATTTTGCCTAATAAGATGTGGAGGAGATGTCTTAATACATCTCTCGTCTGTTTCCTTTTTTTGTTTCTTTTTCTTTTCATTTTTTATTAAAAACTTTCTCGACTTTTCCTTTAGTAATGATAATAACGAATTACGTTGTTAATTTTTTGAAAAATAAAAAATGTTAAAGATGTAATATGATGATGACGAAAATGCTGAAACACAAGAGTCTTTCGAATATTCATAATATATAACTAGTTTGTGAAATCAAATTGTAACATGCGTATTTTTAGCATGAGCTTGAAGTTTTATATTCTAAAATATTTTTAATTATTAAATGACAATGATAAGTATGTTACAAAATATTTAACTTTTTACGCAATCTAATCATCGTAAATTAATTAATAGTGATACTTTACAATATAGTGAAGATGCTTAACAACATGAGAGTATAAGTGTATAATATATCAACAATATATGACTAATTTACGAGATTAAATTGCCAGACAGTGTCCTTGTATATTTTGTTTTAACACATCCTATTTTGACGTTGTTAGGTTGTGTTAGCTTTATAACTCAATTGTTCTATTTAATGTTTATAAACGGTTATATCTAGTAAGAATGAAACAACTTTATATTTATATCATTTAGACATACTTTTATAAAATAACAAACAATATCTTTTTATTCAGATTTAAAACATTTATGCCTCAAATTTAGATTTAAAAGTGTGAATCATGTTCAGATTCAAAGCCCTTTTAATAAACAAACAAACACATTATATAATAGGGAACTGATTTGCACATTCTTGAAAATGATTGAGACACTCAACTCTATGCATTACATAGTTGTACTATATTTTTACAATGTGCTTTATCTGCTTATATAATTGGATGCTCCAATCAATTTTGAATGTGTGCAAATCACATTACTATATAATAATATTTGCTAAATGTATTCGGTGTAGATGAACAATGGTAATTTAAAAAAAATCAAAAACAAACTCTTAAGTTTTCTAATATTGCATAATATCATATAACTTTTTTTTTTCTTTTTCTTTTTCCTTCTCTCTTGAACATAATCACTCGAACTTACTAAATTTTACATCTATATCTATACTACTATATAATGCATTTGAGACTATTTAATAATTAGAAAGGCTTAAATTTTAGATATTTACTAGTTTATTACGAAAGAATTTCAAAATTAATTGGTTAGAAGCATGTTGTTTAGGAAGTTTGTTAAGAAGCATGTTAGTTGTTCAAACTAAAATTATTTAGCTTAACCATTTCTACTTATAAAACATAAAAACAACTAAATGTATAACCAAATAACGCAAAACATAGTCACAGATACCCGTCGCCGCATTGCGCGGATACCGTTCTAGTACAAAATAACAACGTATAATGGCATTAAACTTTATATTTTAATACCCTATAAGTTTAACAATATAACAAGTTAACTATTAAACCCATTAAACTTTATATTTTTACTTTTATATTTAACATATTGATATTTAAACTTACTCCATAATTACAAAATAAATGTTTTTACACCCATTACTTTAGTCTTGAAAGAATTGGAGAGAGTTTGATTAAACAACAAGTTTGTTTCCACAAATACCCTTTATTAGAGAAAACCTTCGAGTTAAAAAAAAACCTTAAAAAAGAAGTCAAAATAGTAATTGTAATTGTAACCAGTTCACACAGCCGCTTCTCTGCATAAACCCTAATAAGAGACTCTCTCAACAGCCGAAAATCGTCAGTTATTTTTTCATTTGAGGTTAGGGTTTTGTGTTATTTTTACTTCCCTTTGAATATCATTCATGCTCATTAGGCTTTAATCAGACCTGCTTTTCTTTTCTTTTTTTTCTTTTCTTTTCTTTTTTTCTTTTTCTTTTTTTTTTTCTTTCTTTGTTGATAAAAAATAATATTACAAGGTTAATTTGCTTATTATGCTCGTTAACTTGTGTGTATTCACAAAAAACTTAATCTTGAATCATTTACTAAAATTTTGCAATTTATGCATATGTGTTGGGAGTCTTTTATGAATGCTACTGTAAGGTTTTTAAGGTTATAATCTTGAAGAGTTAATGTTGGAGTCAAGTGATTGCAGCATCTAAGGGTGCGTTTAGAAGTTAGATAGAATGCTACTCTAAGAAATAGTTTCTTCTACTAAACGCCCCGTAAATTACTTAGCTTTTGTAGGTAAGGTCATTTCCTGTTTCCGTCGTTGTTTATATAGGAAATAGATGCTGTCAAATTCACATTTGTATATTTCTATCCGAATGATACACGTATTCTGACATAGTGACATCAATACATGTTTAGTTTACCAAACAGTCTTAATTGGTATTTCGTTGGACCTGCGTTTTGATGTTTATACATGTTTTTCATGTTACAGCATTTGAAGAAAGCAAACCATCCTGTTTCCTTCTTTTCAGAAATGGGGAAGAAGGTGAAAAAGGGGGGAATTTCCGCAGTGTCTGATGTCGTTGAAGCTCCAACTATCGACCTCAAAACACTAATCCATGACCATGCTCAGTTCTTTGACAAGCTAATCGAATTAATTCCTGCAAAGTTTTACCTTCCTGTTGATGAAGATTCGAAACCATGGGTTCAGGGTCTCAGCAAAGTGAAAAAAGCCAGTCTTAAACAACAGACGCGAGAAAACATTAAGCAATCCCGACGTGACCGTCTTGATCCTGAGAAAGCACAAACTACAACGCTTGATCTTCTTAAGAAAAGCATTGATAAGGCTGAGAACGATAATAAGGATTCTGATGACGAAGATGATGATGATGATGATGATGATGAAGAGGAAGAGATTGAAATCAAAGTGAAACCAATGACAAGTTTTGATGGTGAAAGTAGTAAGAGTGACAAGTCTGTTACTTATGAGGAGTTGCAACAAAGGTTGCATCATAAGCTTGAAATGCTTCGTTCTAATCGAGGCCAAGGGAAAAGAACGATGATGATGAACGAGGTTAGGCAAAGACCTGATTTTACTGACAAGAAGCGAAAAAGGGAGGATCGTGATAATAGTAATAGTGGTAAAACTGCTAGTGGTAGTGGTAAGGATAAGGGTAAGGAAAAGATCGAGCCTGATTTTGAATTCGGGAAGTTGAAATTGGGAGACGAAGATGGTAGTAGGAAGAAGGCGAAAAAGGTTTCAAAAGTACAGGAATTGGAAAAAGCAAAGAAGTTGAGGGAGGCTAAGACAGAAAATGTGGTGGTGGCGACAAAGCATTCATGGAAGGCGGCAACTGAAAAGGCGATGGGAGGTAAGGTTCATGATGACCCAAGCCGTTTGAAGAAGAGTATACAGAAGGATAAAAAGAAGCGCGAGAAGAGTGCAGGCAAATGGAAGGAAAGGGTGGAGACTCAGGATAAATTGAGGGAGGAGAAGCAATCTAAGAGGAGAGGCAATATAGATGAGAGAGCGAACCAGAAGAAAGCGAGGAAGATTGCAAAGAGAGAGAAGAAGCTTATGAGGCCCGGATTTGAAGGCAAAAAAGAAGGATATATTGGTGACAAGTAGCACTGAAAGGTGCGCAAAGTGTAATCGGTATTTGGATTTTTTTTTTATGGAACTTCTTATATTTATTTGATGTTTTTGTTTGTTATTCACATCAACCATAGAATGATAGAATTTTTAGTGGATTTTGTTGATGTGGCTTTGTTCTTAATATAATATAGTTTGAAGAATTGGCAATGCGTTCCTTGGAATCGGTCACACCCATTTATTTAGTAGATCTCTTGTTGCTTATGCACATATTGTCCGTATTGGGACTTGTACTCTTAACTTTTTGGTTGATGAGTAAAGTAGTTGGTAACGCTAGGGCGCTAGGCTACTACCTCATTGACAAGCTTATATGTAGTTATTGAATTTCGAATCATGTTTTTCTGGAGATTTTGTTGTGAATTATGCTTTTTTGTTCGTTTTTTGGTTGGGTTGTGTGGCTGTGGCATTAATGCTGGTTATATGTTTTGCTGGATTTTTGTTTTTAAGCTAGTGTTCTGTTTGAATAAATTGTGGTTGGATCTTCACTGAAAATAGAAACTGAACTTAAAACTAGGTTTAGATTTTTCAATATTTGTTGTACTATGTTGCAAGGATGTTCTGAATTTAGGTGTTCTGTTCTTGGATTTTAATCAGATGTGGGGTTTATGTAGTTTTCTGGTTACATGTCTTTATGTGATATTCTAGGTGATTACTTATTTGCTTAGTAACTAGCGGGGTTTTGGGGATTGCTTATTAAAACGGCATGAAACAGTTTAAAAGGTGTTTGGGATGCTTATCCAATAAATTTTTACGAGTAATTGTTTTTCTTTTCTTCATAAAAGCTAAGTTCAAAAAAGCAATAAAAGCATAAGCAGTTTTACCAGCATTCTCAAACACCCCCTGATAATCTAGGTATATATGTTAAGCCAGAGTTTACAATAGCCTCAGAATATCTAATGCGTTTCAATGACTGAAAGCTGGTATGATATTAAAACGGGTTTTGAAGAATTAGCAATTGGTTGCTGAAAGTTGTAATTTTGGGTTCGTGCTACCATGAGGAACTGGACATGTCTTGCTTAATTCTTTTAGATGCTTCATGTTGCAGGGTATTAATAGTTCATATTTACTTGTGCACATGATTTCATATGTATTTCAATGGTGTGAATGATAGTTTAAGTTTAATACTCTATTACATCAGCTAAATACTCTTGAAATGTTTTCAAAATATATATTGGTGAAAGCAGGACGAAAGCCAAGATAACTCCAATACTATATTGGATGTTATTTGCGGCAGCTTCCAGATTTTCTTAAGGTTTTTAATGTTGGTATTTTATTTGATGAACTGGTATACTCTGTATTTCATTTCGGTCCGATTAGTGCATGAGTTTCATGTAGAACATTCCCTTCCTATAGGCTATAGCCATGACAAATCTTGTAGCTTTATGCGATGGGTGACCAAACCTTCTTTGCTTTGGTAAGCATTATGAGAGCTGAAAGCGATACTTCTTGCGAGTTCCTTCAGTCCCCTTGTGTGTTGCACTTCAAATTTATCTATTAACTTACTTCTGGAATACGAGACATATAGAGATAATCAGTTATTGGAATTTGGCTATTCTTGAAGATGCCATTTGAGTCTTCTTTAATCGTCTTTGTTTAATTGCAACTGCCATTTTCCAGTGGTTCTCTACAGTGATGCCACTCTTTGCAGGCTCTCCCTTTGTAAGGCTACTGTAGTTTGAACTTTTAACAATTGGCTTTGGTGTCTGTTTCAACTTATGGAGAGAAAGAGGCGGCAAGTGTCACCTTGCAGCCAGTCCGCTTCCTCTTCTTGGTCTTGCATGTCATTGATGTTGATTGATTTGAAAAACAATGATGATGTGTGGGTGGTGTCGTGCTGGTTTCGGCTATGGTTGAATATTAATGTATGTCAGTTTTTTCAGCAATCTTGAAAAAATTTGATATTTCTTAGGTCACTTTTACGCCAAGGGTGGTTCAGTACTTTCATTAGGCCGAGTGTAATGGTCACCTTCTCACTACTTTCACTTTAGTGTTACATCAGCTTTTCATCACACCACCTAACATACGTAATGGTAACCACCTAACCAAACACATACAAATATCTCACTTTATACAAACATACCACACACGCACTCACAAACAAAAATAGTATGGAGTAATAATAAAAGGGTCCTCTTTTCCTTCTTTTCCATTAGGTGAAGGAGACAACCTAACCGACCCAAAAACCCCACCATCGCACATCAAGGTTACCCCCGTCATGGTGTTCGTGTGAAGGGTGGCACAATAACGCCTCGCCTTACAGCAATGTCTCATGGTTAATGCACTTTGATTGATAGTATATACTATTGTATTATTAGATGTTCAATCTGATAGAAAAACTCACTTCAGAAGTACAAATAAGGTTTCCAAACCCTTATGAATGAAAACTTTATTGGAAGAGACACAAACTTTCATCATTTTAAAAGTTGTGTTTGGGAAATGCCCAATAGCAAGTCTCTGGCATGAGTGTGTTATGCCTTAGACCGGCCATAGTAAGGCCCCCCTTCACGCGTGAAGGGCCTTGGACCACGAGGGGTCCTTGCTACATCATGTGCTAGAAGGAATAAACCATGAAACTTTGTTGAAATTTGATGATGCGGTTTGAATCTATGTTCACAAATTGCTAACCCTCGATTTTTATTTAAGTCAATGGAAAATTACAAATTTTGTTTGTGTTTTATTTTTTGCACTCCATGTCATACCCAAGAGTTAATTACGCTGCATATGCCTGACTGCTTTTAGTTTGTCACACTCCATATCCTTTTTGGGTTGACCGCTAGTCAAAGGCAAGTGAAATAGCAAAAATACCAACGTCCTTTTCCCTATCTAATTTTCTCTTGAATTTTCATTTATTTTTAAACTAAAATCAATAATGCTCAAGAACATCAAGAACAAACCCCATATTTTTCAAAAACTTCACATCAAAATAGATGAATCTTCTCCATCCATATAATATTTAGCCCCCATGTCGCTGATCTGGTAACATTTAGCCTCCATGTCGTGGATCTGGTAAGTAGTGTGTACTAGTTCAAAACTAAAACCACAAAAACCATCAAGTGCGAACTAATTCAAAACTTGGACTTAAAAGCATATCATATATTTCTTTTTCAGTGTAGAAAAATGAATCATATTACTACATGAATGACAAGTTGTTTAAACTCTACAAATTGTCCAGGCGTTATGGTGATTATTCACCACCCGTGAAGCAGCTCCACTGCACGCCAACCCCATGACGACCAAACACCTACACGCGCCAAGGTATGATTTTTGTGTTGGTTTTGGGGTGCAGACCACCTAACGAAACAGACTTTTTTTATTTTTGTTTGCAAGTGTGTGGGGTATATTGTGGCATAAAGGATACATGAATATCAGGTTCTCACATCAATGTATTAATCCCTAGAAGATACTCGTAAATGCAACCGGCTTCTTGCAACCACAAGAACTGAGATGCTAGAGTGTAGGACACAAAGTTATATATCTCCAAACCAACTACAAGCTTTGTTCTGACACGAACTGCAACTACATGTGTAATCAAAAGTGGAATCCGGATTTTTTAAGGGAACCTTAATACTTGACTAATATTGCAAATACAAACTACTTGGTGTATGTCTGTATTTTCAACAAATACTCAAAAACATTATAATCTAAAACAAAACAGCTAAAAATCACTATGAAAATAGAAACAAAATCACTAGGTTTCATTTAAAGATAATATCAAGCTTGAACTTTGAAAATCACAAAGCAGCTTTAAATAAACTAACTTTAGAAACAAACATCAGTGCAAAAAGAAAAGGGTGGTAGTCCAAGCTAACTCAACAAAAGACATATAACAAAAGATCTCCAATCTTGCTTCTGGCTCTGGAACTAGACCTCATACGGGCATAGGCAGCGGCTCATCAGTAGCAACAAGTGGTGGCCTGTATTCCTCAACTTCCTTGGGTGGGAGTACAACAATGTCATCCTTAGGCATGTGGATCACAACGTTATCGGGTAGTGGGGTCTTGGGTCCAACCTTGCCCGTAGGATCCCAGTCAAGCATGATCTTAACCTTGATACCAAGCACACCCTGTCATTGTACACCATTTCAGTTAATTTCTGGTAAATAAATCATGAATGTTATACAAAACAAAATGTCAAAAGAATATTTTTCAATTACCTGTCTCAGAAGGACGTGTCTCACAGCAGAGTCGATGTACTCCTTAACTGGTTGACCAGAGGATATCATATATCCGTCCTTGAACTTCATGGATTTTGCACGCTGAGCCCTAAGCTTTCCACTGATAATCACCTGAGAATGATTAGCAGTGTTAGTGATAGTAACACAAGCTATTGTCATACAGGACTGCAAAATAAGTATATATCGTAACATACCTCACAACCCTTGGCTCCATTCTCCATAACAAACCTTAGAACACCATTGCAAGCCCTGAAAAATGTGAAACAGAATATCAGTTGACAAAAGAGTCTTATTAACCTCCAACTGCAATAATGAAGGAATCATAAACATTTAATAACCTGCGAACAGCGAGGCCTCCAAGAAGCTTGTAACGCAGAGACTCAGCCTGAGCAATGGCACAGAGACCTCTGTTGTTGACTCTTTCAGCATAGAGTTCAACACTGTTTTCTGGGAACTTAAATCGCTTCTGAACAAGAGATGTCAACTCCCTTATTCTCCTTCCCTTCTCGCCTGCAAGAAACACAGTTCAAATATCAATTAGCCAGCACATCATAAAATCTAAAGTATACTTGAATATTCATTACCAAGTGCAAAACAATGTGACATTGCGTCAAGCAAATTCAAAAACTAAGTTCATGTTTTGTCCTATAAACATATTAGCAATTAACTAAGTTTGTACAAACTATCAATATTTCAACTGATGTAAAACAAAATGAGCTGTAACAAGAACAAAACTATACCAAGAACATTTTGGGTTCTGGTGGCCCTGATGATGATCTCAGTACGCATAGGCGTAACCCTGACTTCAACACCTGAGTAACCATCCTCAGCAAGCTCCCTCATAAGAACCTCGTTCAGTTCAGCAAAGAACACTCCATCAGCTACGAACTGAAAGAGAATAACAGATTACACCGCAGATTAGAAAAACATAGTAGAACATAAAGTACTAGCTTGTAACAGTAATCCAAAAAACAAACCTTTCGCTTCTTGCTCAATTGAGTCGCCATGTTTGCTAGTAAACCTGAAAGTTAACATCATAAAACCATTTAAAAAAATGAATAATTATATGCTCAACTAGATATGAGATACTATTAGAGTTAAAACACACATGAACATATACTTAAAATCTTAATCATCATTTGGCACATCATGAAAAACATAATTACTAGAATCTAAATCGATATCCGAGCTATTTGCGCATTTAATATGTGCTATCTTATTCATTCAGAAACAAATTAGCTGCGCTAAAGCCGTGTATCAAAACATTTCATATCCTAAACATACATAACCTAGTAGTAAAAACTAACAAGGTAACTTTTAAAACATCAATAACATATCTAAAACCTATACCACAGTTCTTACACATCATATCATATAATCAAAACAACAATAACCAGTTTCAATTTAACCTTATATATGCCTTATCAGTTTATATAATTTCAGCTTATTTTCTATTTCAGAAACTTCTTTTCCATATCTAAATAAGTCAATAAGCCAAAAAAAATAAGCTAAGAAATAAGAACTAAAAATTCATTTAACCAAAATCATAAAAGCTAATAAACCCTAAATCACAAAATAAATAAACCAGAAACACAAAAGCTTATAGATTCACTATCACTAGCATCATAAATCAAACTACAACAAAAGGGTTTCATTGGAAAACTTATAATAAATGAGATCGAACCTTAAAGTGAAGAGGCGGAAACAAAATCGGCGCAAAGAGAAGCAAATGAAGAGTGAATGGTTCTTATTTCTATTTATATGCGTCTGTGAGCTGGGTTTCAGCCCAATTTCATGTAGCCTGCTTTGAGCCCATTTCAGATTCAATGTTTTTCATTTTTTGTTTTGATTGATATCCCAAGTTAAGTATATATTTTCAGGAGTAAATTGCAAAAATCCTCCTTTGTGGTTTGGCTACATTGCAGATTCCGTCCTTATGGTTTTGGGATTGCAGTCGGCGTCCCCGTGAGGAAATGTTGAGTTCGTTTTAGTCCCTGGACGAAGTGAAATTCCTGTACTACCCTCTATGGGCGGAGCTTTCTTGAGGCTAGGGAGGGTGTTGGCCCTCTTAGATTTTGGCTAGTATTGCAAGTTTTCTTGAATCACATGAGTATTTATTGAGATGCCCCTCCTAAAGTATTTTTGATTAACATTTTGGGTTTTGAATAATTTCGGCCCTTCAAAAAAAAATTCAAGCTCCGCTACTGCTACCCTTGTTTTCATCATCTTTGAATTTCCACTTGTATTATAAACAGTGAATTACATGTTTGTTTAAAAAAGTTATCCAAGTTATACTTCCGCGCTATGTGATAGTAATTAGGTTTTACCGTCCAAAACGACTTTCACATAAATCAAATCACAAAACGACTTTCACATAAATCAAATCACATCACTTATAAACATCGATAGACAAAGTTTCCAAAAAATAATACCAGGACTAACAATCAAATTAAAATTGATTTATGTCTAAACCTCATACGTGTGCGAGTGTTATAACTAGTTTAATTATGTAGGTATAGTTAATATTGCGCTGGCCTTGAAAAACTCGTTTATTTAAATAGCATGACGCCTTATAAACAAAATAAATATCACAAACATCTTTTATAATCTAACAAGAATTTCATCTGCCATAATGCACATCTAAAACATTTCTCCTTTAAATCAAACTACTTTGCCATCTAATAAAGAACATTTTAGAATGTTGTATATTGTATAAACCCTCAATATAAGATCACGTAAAGTAAATTATCTAGATATGTGGTGTATTAACATTTTTGGGTAACATTGTAAAACATTCACATGTGTAATAGATGGCAGTCTATAAATAACTCATTTCCTTTCATAAAATCTCATCAAGTTTTAGGTATTGATATTACCAGAATAATTATCTCACATATATTTTTATAGCATGATACTCGCGCTAGTGTAACGCGGGTTGGAAATGGTAAGCTACAATAAGTAAAGAAGAAGACGGTAGTGTATGTGTCAATAATTTGTCATAAAATTTAAGTGACATGTATTACTTCTGTGATGAAAATATATATTACAAAAATATAAGCAAAAATGATTACTAAAAAAAGAGATAAAGTGCACGAATACTGAATTGAACCAAATTACTAATGTATTGTTTAGTTAAAAATATAAAACTTTATATTATATTTTGAATATTTTCTTTATAAATTGTTAATAATACAAAAAACACAATAGCCAAAAATTTATGAGTCACAAAACTGTATTCAAAATCAAAGTGCACGAATACTAAATTGTACCAAATTAATAATGCATTGGTTAGTTAAAATATAAAACTATTATATTTTGAATATTTTCTTTACAAATTGTTAATAAAACAAAACATACATTTGCTCAATTAATTTTCATAAGAAAATTAATAAAAACAACTACCTTCCTCCCCTGCAATACTTGTCTTCAAAATCAAATATACAATAATTTTTCGCCACACGTGTCTTCAAATCATCACTTCACTTTCTTCATCTTCCACAACTTACCTGTCACCTCACAAACGATAGGATGCAGGACACACAATCGCTTCTAATGATGGAAGGTCCAAAGGCATACTATTTTTACTGAAAGTGCTAATCACCGCATTCATTTGTGTTCCTATTTTTGTCTGGCGTTACAGGTTGGCAAAAAAAATATGAATACGACCTGTTCGTCTATATCTTCACCAATAAGACAAAGCAAGATCTGCAAGCATGTAAAAGTAAATAATATAAACCAGTTTTTGTATGTACTGTATTAAGAAAAGAAAAGAAAATTATTATTCCTGACCTCATAAAGATGACGCCATATATGCTACATTTAAGTTTCATAATTTGAGAACACTTTTATTGTTTTGTGCTACTGACATATTTGATACATTTATCACTTAATTTGCTTTTCTCTAAGTTCATAAATTATAAGTTTAGCAATTGATAGCTGATTTGACTTTATAACAAATGAACCATAACCATCCTTTTTTTACAGCAATAAACTGCAGATGGATCCGAATAAATTACATAATTAACATACTGCTCTTGCATCATCACGAGATGACAATTTTAACCAACCAGTAGATGACGAAGTTTTTAATATCCTGGAACTTCAAAATCAAAACCAATAAGGAAATAGAAGGGAATGCGGTACAATCCATTCATGAAACTGTAACAGATGCCTTAGATCTAACCATTGACTTGGAAGCAATATTTCAAATATGACAGCCTCATGAGTATATTCAAATGATAAGGCAAAACAGAGATGCGTTTGAAGCATAATACGTTGGAGTATGAATTTCAAGTAATGTCTAATTTCATGGAGTTATGAATAACTTTCAAGCCTTAACATTGAGGAACTAAAGTGCACTGAGGACAATTCAGGAAAGGGAAAAAGAAACCGAAAGAAATTATTCGAGGAGGAATTTTTTGCAACCTTTGGTAAACCTCAGAGTGAGGCATTTGATATTTTAGGAGGTACATGTATAATCTTATATTAACATAATATTCATTATTCTTATTAAATAAATATAAAGTTTATCAAACTATGTAACTTTTGTAGTTAATAAAAGGACACTATGGAAGCACAACAAAAAATATGTTAAGTAGTGGATAAGGAAACCAGCAGTTTAAGAGCAATTTTATTTTTTAAGATGTGTCATAAATAATTTTTCAAACCATATGTTATTATGCTACTCATTTCAAGTAATAAATTAAGTAAATTAAATTAGTTAATTATTACAAATTATATCACGACGATAATCTTATTGTCATCATTCAATACAAATGCATTTTGTTATATGTATGACGAAGTTTTATTTCTCGAATCTATTGGAATTTACTAGAAAGATACATATGATTTATTGAGTGAAATTTTTATATTCACGTATCGTTACTGAGAGATAATAGATTTTATGTTTATAAGATCTCTAAGTTTTGCGCGTTTGTTTGTTTTAAAATGAACCTTGTTTTTGAATATTTGGCTTCAAGCTACATGGTTTGATATTATTTCATTGGTTTTATATAAATTTTGAATTTGATTCTTCACGTTAAGTTTATCTTTACCATGCTCATCAATATAATAAGTCATCAGTAAAATTGTTTTAACTTTTATGGTCCGTTGTATATTGCAATTTATGAGATATATGTTCGTTGTATATTTTTATGGTCCGTTGTATATTGCAATTTAACACTGGACAATAATTATGAAACGGAGGTTGTAATATTTTAACGTAGTTGTAATTGCTGAAAATAATGATTTATGTTAGCATACTCTATATCATATTTAATTTTAAATGCATAGTCATTACGTATCAGACAATCTGTGTGCGTGTATACCACTATATTTTTTTTCCTGGACGAAAAATGCAAAAGAAACCTAATAAGATGCTAGGAAAAGAAATTACTAGTAAGGAACAGAGTGTTACATAAAATACTAAACCACTTTTTTTTTTTTTTTTTAATTCGTGTTAAAAGAAATGAAAAAATAATAATAAAAAAATAAATAATTTTTTCTTATATATTTGCTAGAAATCCAAGTGTGGGAGCATAGCTTTTTGTCATTTATAATTGAGTTTTGTTAGACCTAAAAAAAAATCATAAAACATATCTATAAAATGATATGTCATTGTTTAATTGGTGTATTTTAGCTAAGTTTCTCTATTTTCTTTTTTATTTAGCCAATCAAACAATGTCATTTCACTTTGTAAATGTGTTTATGATTTATTTATTTATTATTATTTATTTTTTTTATTTATTATTTTTTTAGGTCTAATTTCTTGCTCGCCAAAGGAACTAAAGAGTTGATCGAGTGAACCACGTACTGCATTAAGACTGCCTATACGAATGGATGTGTGAAGTTACTTTTCTGTTATCGCCAATAATACGTCGACACTTAAAAATGTTGCGTTCGAAAGGTTCCACCATTTTAGAGCGTTCGACCAAACTTGTTTCTTTCCAAAATTGAAACACATGCTCTCAGGATATCTATTCCAAGTTACGTGATATAGAAATTGAATTAGACAAAGGGGCTCCAATGATGACATTCTTTTGGCTCGAGTGGATCTGCTGAAAAAATTGAATGACATTCAATCTGTCGAGGCTCACGATAAACTTCAAAAAGCAAAAATCCAATGGGCAATCGAGGGTAATGAAAACTCTAAGTTTTTCCACGGTATCGTCAATCGTAAACGTGCCAATTTAGCTGTCAAAGGAGTCATGGTAAATGGCGAATGGTTGGATGAACCTTGTCGTGTTAAAGAGGAATTCAGACTCTATTTTGCTAATCGGTTTTCAGCTTCTTCTCCTAGTCGATGTAAGCTCAATTTTGCCTTTCCTAATAAATAGAGTCCTGATCTAGCTAACAACCTGGAGAGGCCGATTACTCGAGCAGAAGTGCGCATTGCCGTTTGGGGATGTGGTGAGAATAAATCTCCTGGGCTGGACGGATTTACGTTTGAGTTTTTTTGTAAATATTGGGATATTCTTGGATCTGACTTTTGTGTTGCGATTGAATGGTTCTTTGAGCATTGTATGTTCGCTAGAGGATGTAATTCCTCCTTAATTACCCGTATCCCGAAAACACAAGATCCCAAGTTCGTTAGTGACTTTTGCCCCATTAGCTTGATTGGGAGTCTTTATAAGGTTGTCACCAAAGTCCTTGCTAATCATCTCTCGTTGGTTATCCCCGACCTTATTTCGGATGTGCAAACCCCTTTTTTCCTAATAGGAAAATTCTTGATGGTCCGTTCATTATAAATGAGCTCTTATCTTGGTGTAAGCATAAAAAACAACAAGCCATGGTGTTTAAAGTTGATTTTGCTAAAGCATATGATTCGGTTAGGTGGGACTTTCTAGATGATATGCTTGCTGCGTTTGGTTTTGGTTCTAAATGGCGCTTGTGGATCCGTGGAAGTTTGTATTATGGTATGGTTTCGGTTCTTCTTAATGGTAGCCCATCGTTAGAATTCGAATTTCATCGTGGCCTTAAGCAAGGGGATCCGTTAGCCCCTTACCTCTTTATACTTATCATGGAATCTTTCCACCTATCGATTTCAAGGGCTGTTGATGCGGGGATTTTTCGGGGGATCAATATTAGCGATGACCTGAACATTTCTCATCTTTTTTACGCCGATGATGCGGATTTTATTGGGAAATGGAACGAACTTAATCTTTCAGGTTTTATTCAGATTCTTCGATGTTTTTCCTTGTTGTCTGGACTTAACATTAATCTTTCCAAGAGTCATCTTCTTGGAGTCGGGGTTCATGTTGAATCTGTTAACAATGCTGCAGCGATTATTGGTTGTTCTACGATGAGAACTCCTTTTAAATACTTAGGGGTGATGGTTGGAGATAACACTTATAAGGTTCATGCTTGGGATGACACTATTTCTAAGGTTAAGTCTCGGTTATCTAACTGGAAAAGTAAAACTCTTTCAGTTGGCGGTAGATTAACTCTACTTAAGTCGGTCCTTGGGTCCACCCCTATCTACGTGATGTCGATCTACAAAGTTCCAAAAGCGGTGTTGAATATTTTGGAGTCCATTCGTCAGAATTTTTTTAATGGTGTTAATAGTGGTGAGAGAAAAATTACTTGGGTTGCTTGGTCGGAAATCCTTACGTCCAAGAAACATGGCGATTTAGGGGTGTCAAGTTTTTACGCTCTAAATAGAGCCCTTCTCTTTAAGTGGGTTTGGAGATTTATTTCGGGTGACAACTCTTTATGGTATCGATTCATTAAATCCATGTACGGTACTTCACTTTCTAATGTTTCTATGTACAAGTCTTCAATATGGAACTCCATCCTCAAAGAAATATCTCTGCTCAAAGACCACGGCATTGATCTGCTGTCCCACTGTCAAATCCGTGTTGGTAATGGTCTTCGTACCCAATTCTGGAATGAGATTTAGATTGCTGGTACACCCCTTCGAGATCTTTTTCCACGCATCTATTCACTTGATACTCTTAAAGACTGTTCGGTGGCGTCTAAATTACTTAATCCGATCACCCTTTCTCTTCGTCGTGATGTTAGAGGCGGAGTTGAATCATATCAGCTAGCTCTTTTGGAGGAGACCACCGGCTCATCTATTCTGTCTAATATGGAGGATAGGTGGACGTGGGATTTGAATAGTGACAGAGTCTTTCGGGTCAAGGACGTGCAGAACCTTCTTGATGATCATTTTCTGCCGAAAGTTGCCACTTCTACTAGATGGGTCAAGTTCGTTCCGATCAAAATAAATATTTTTTCTTGAAAGCTCTACCTGGACCGTCTCCCTACCCGCTCCAATTTATTGCTTCGTGGTGTTCATATTCGAGATTCCTCTTGCTTGGTTTGTGCTTCTAGTCACGAAACATCGTCGCATCTCTTTTTTAGCTGCTGCTTCATTTTGGACGTTGTTAGACTTGTTTGTCGTTGGTGGAACGTGACTTGGTCTCCCCTTGGTTCATACTCCGAGTGGCTTTCTTGGTTTAATTCTGTCGGGCTCATTTCTTTTGCTAAAGGTTTACAACAGGTGTTAATAGGTCTGACCTGTTAAGACACGAATATTAACAGGTTTTAACAGGTCTGGCCTGTTAAGACACGAAACCTGTTGAGGTCAAACACGAAACCTGTTAAGAACAGGTCGTGTTGTGTCGTGTTAACAGGTTTCGTGTCAAAATTGCCATCATCAATCTTCACATGGCTATAGACGGAACTTGGGTAAAATTATTGAGAGGGCCGAGTGCTACATCAGTTAATTTGGGACGGCTAAAGTAGTATTTTCGTTAAGCATATAAGTAAAATCTCAAAGTTTTGGGAGGGTCGTGGCCCTCCCCGGTCTCCACTAAGGTCCGTCCATGTACAGGGCCGTCCCCTAATTTTCGGTGCAATAACTAATAGTATATGGGCTCCTAACAACATAATCCGAATGCATGTCATAAAGTTAAAACTATATAAGTTGTATCTATCTATTGTAACAATAATCAACAAATAAGCTAGCTATTGGTTAAGAGAAAATGGAACTCTGCCAATTGTCACAAATAAGCCTTGCATTTTTTTTTTCTTCAAAAAGCAATGGCCATGCTATCACGGTTAGGAGAAACCGAAACCGAGAAAACCTGAAACCGGAAAACCCGCTTATCACGGTTCGGTTTCGGTTTTTACTTTCAGTTATCCTTGGTTACCCGAACCGAAACATGTATAATGTACAAGTAGGTTTCAATAAACCATTCAGAAAACTGTACAAGTACTAATGTTATGATTGCACTACTTTTATCATACAACCCATTCTTACTTATCTAATGTGATCATTTACTAGCGTACATGGATTACATATGATTAAAGTAATCGTAATCTATAAACATCAAATAAATAGTATTAGTTATTTTGTTGCATATGATAATTTTAATGTTTTTTATAGCGACGGAACAACTTTTCTGTGACTAATTTTATCAATGTTATTTAATTTTACTACAATGACATATTATGTTCTGATTATGTTATTGCTTGTCCAATTTGATTCGGTTAATCTTTTAGAATGGTTAAACTATGACCCGAACCTCGAGTAACCGCTCATTTTCGGGTACCTGCATGTCCGGTTACCCGCCTAATACGGTCCGGTTTCGGATAGTACAATAAACTACCCGCCCCGAAATGGATAGTTAAAATCTCCAGCCGAACCGCCCCGTAAATTTAAAATAAAGAGTTATAAAGTTTAAATCATCGATAACTACACGGTCATATTTAAAGTTTCATCTATGATTTTTCATCCATTCTTAAGTTCAAGGTATTTATTTTCCTAATTACGTGATAAAGTTAGAAAAATGATTGAGAAACCTAAATGCATGACTAATTTTATGCCTAAATGGATGTGGAGGTTGTTTATTGATTTGTGAAAAAGTTGGCCCCTTTCTTTCACCAATAAGATGCTGACACATATAATTAAACATACATTTTGGCATACTAATTAGACATGCCAATCAATGCTCAGTTATTATTAGCTGTTGAGAGAATCTAAATGGAGACTCAGAGTGGAGCTTCTACCTTTAAATTTTTACAGATTGACATGAATGTCCCAACCACTTACGTCAATTCCATGAGCTCACGAGAACGAGAAGAATATGAAGTGACCACCTGTAGATAGAATCCCCATAAAAAAACCACTAGATCGAGCACTAGTGATTTCGTATCCAGTCAAAATCTTGGTTAATTGATCAAGGATCCGAATGCTGAAACAACAATTAGCAGGGTAGAAGCAATTCAGAATATTTGCAGGGACTCCGGATCCCTAATTGAATGGTCTGTCAAAGAACTTGCTAATTTGTCCTTTCATGACATACTTAGTATATCTGATATCCATTATCAGAAATTCAGAATGACATTCTTTTTTTGTTTTGTTTTCATTTTTTAATCATGAAATGATGCGTGGTCGAGAGTGAGCCAAGCTCTACGACCGAACTTTGGTAAACCTAACGCTCTTTTTTCTTCTCCACTCCACTATATATGCATGTCTAAAAAAGGCACTCTTGAATTTGGATATTCAAATTTAATGTAGTTTCTTTATTCAGAATTTCAAATGTGACATTGATTTTGAGTTTTGGATTCTTTATATGTGTATGGTAATTAATTTCTACCTAAGAATCCTGACAGCATACCATCATGATTATCATGCAGATTGCTTTGCTCATTAAACTTGTTTCTCGGCATAGTCACTTCTCATAAACCAAGTGGCTGACTCATACATCAGGCGTTGAGAATGTAGGGAACGAATAAGAAAACACATCACCTTCAAACGGTCATAACTTAAAACTGGAATTCACATTTCTAATTTTTGGTTATACTATGTGATTTTCATTTAATATGTTAACAATTTGTTGTTATTTTTGACCGGTTTCAATGTTCATGTTCTTTCCCATAACTTAATCCTGTTATGTTTGGCTATTCTCCGTTACTTAAGATTGTTGATTTTCTGTTTCTGTTATATTTTCCATCAGTTAGCGCAAGATTCAATACTGCATTTATTAGAATCACCCTATAATAGACCTCCCTAGTAACGTTTAAGAAAAATTGACATAATTAATCAAACTTCTCACAAATAGATACATAATGAACACCACGATACATACATAAGTGTACAAAGTAGAAGCTCTATAGTTGCCGGTCTCCAATCAGAACAAGAGTAGGAAAGGATGTGAATAATGTCTAATGTCTTTGTATATTAAAACTTTAAAAGGCCAAAAATACATACAAACACAATGGGATATTAACTATAGACCAAAGGAGATCGAACATACTCTCTAAAAAACTTCGGCAACCACCTTGCTTGCAAGAACTCTTTCTCGTCTTTCAATGTATTCAACAGGAAACCAACCTGCTTTCCCTTTGCATTCACCTTCAGCCCACCCATTATTTGACACCTGTTAACATTAACAGATTCTGAGTTATCGAAGCTCTGATATTTTAGCTAATATTACAATTCACAAGATCAAAGCTGCAAACCTTTCTGATAACAACAAAATCACCAGTCGATAAATTGAGCTCCACATCAGACTCTGCAAAATATGAGTATATAGCCTGGAACACGATGAAAAAATTCAATAGGAATGAATTTAGTTTATTAGAACAAAAGAAATTATGAATAAGTTTAAATGATATTTGTATGATTACCTCTCCTAAAAAGTAATCCACCCCATCATTTGAACCGTTTTGCATTGGAGCAGTAGGCGCATTATTGACTTCTTCGTAAAAAGGAGGTGGAGGTGGAGGTGGAGCTGTTTCCACCGTTGGTGCAGGAGCTGCTTCAATTCGTTGTCGCTCTAATACCATCTGGTATATCATCAACAGGAATTAAAAACCGAAAATAAACATCTTCTATTAAAGGGTAATGGCACAAAAGCATACCTCTCCTGCAAGATGATCAAGAATCTGAACAACCTTTTGGTGATAAGCTCGTTCTGATTCAATCTATAAAAAAAAATGTGTTTCAGACAACATAAACAAACCATGAAATGTGAAATTCACTTAAACCATTAACAGGAGAAGCTTTACCATAGAAATAAGTCTCTGTAGTGTCATTTGTTGCTGCTGAGCTTCAACTGCAGCCATTGCTGATGCAGCTTCTTTTCCCAAAGTTGCCATGTTGGACTTCATATCTTGCAATTTAGTTTCAGCTGCTTCTAGTCTAGCAAATAATTCTGGCTGCCCGGATCCCTCCATCACTTTTGTTTGTCGTTTAGAAACCTCAGTGACCTGTGTTTCGGCCTCTTGGCGCATTCTATCATAGCGTTGAGCAAGATGTCGAGCATCTTCAAGGGGAGCTCCCATTACCATGGCTCTTAATGGCTCAGCAACCTGCACAATTTCGTAGTAATTGATTAATTATGGAAAATGAAAAGTTGAGAACATATGGCATAAGACGTGACAGACCTTTTGAGCACAAAAAAAAAAAAAAAAAAAAAAAAACAATTTATTCCAAACCTGTGTCCCAAAAGATTTGAGTAGTTTTCCTCGTTCCTTTTCCATCTGTACACGAGCTCGTGAAAAGTTGACTGCAGCTCTTGATAGTGTATTACCACTAGTGCATGTATTATCGGTGCCATATTTTCTGCTATCTTCTGACAATTTAGTTCCTGTCAAAAGATTCCAAACACAAACTTACATCAAGTTCATTTTTATAAAGTTCAACCAGATTTGGGGACTTATCACAAACTTGCCTATTTCAACTTGTTTGGAACCAGTGGCTATATATCCTTCAACGCCACGAACAATGTCTCTTTGAAAATGCTGAAAGGCAAAAAA
Organism: Artemisia argyi; assembly: GCA_030686995.1. Lineage (NCBI taxonomy): Eukaryota > Viridiplantae > Streptophyta > Magnoliopsida > Asterales > Asteraceae > Artemisia > Artemisia argyi. The sequence goes on along the minus strand of CM060697.1, from coordinate 157,057,834 downwards.
TCAGCAGATTGGACAAAAAACAACTTAATTTCATATTCAAAAGAAATTTTAAATTAAGTTGATTCCCAATTTGAATTATGTTGATTCACACTTTTCACATAAGATCTTCTGTTTAAGAAGCATACAACTTGAAATTGTTTCTCTTAACTTATTCATAAATATATAAACCACAAATATGCAGGGGAAGCAACCTTGGCAGCACGTGTAGATATGTATAGCCTCTCGAGTTTTTGGTGTAGCATGAGTTCTGCCTCATCAGTCACCACATTATCTGAACCTCCATATCCTCCACCCCCAAACTGCTTGAAAACAGCCTGATATTGAAACCATATAATCAATAGTGTGATTAGATAGTGTAATATCAAATCACTGCTATAGTCTTTCAAATTTATTGCAGATATATGGTGAATAGGTAATATTATATTAAACCAGTAACAACGTGAGGATTTAACATAGCGAAATTTTAACGAATCAAAAAGTAATCTTAAGTCTTAAGCCTATTAGATTTGAATGAAGTCCAACCACCTTAAGCATATGGTAACCATGTGTTTTCAGTTTAAAGCATAAGGTTAATCTGTTGTATACATGTATTCATGGTATTTTTTTTACATATGCATTGCTTATTAATGTTCCTTTACATCAACTTGTGAACTGCGAACAAGACATAAAACAAACTTGAGACAACTATGGCTATCAAACAACGAATGATAATATATATGCAAACTATAAAGTGAGATACCCGATAACTCATATCAGAACCACACCCTTAGATATCTACTTAGACATGTCCTGGAAAATGAACAACTCTTTTCATGAAGTACTCCAACAGCCTTTTTCGTGACAGCAACAATTTTGCAGCAGCTCCTTGTTTTGAATTTGTAGAACACGAACCCGTTATAGAGCCTTGTACTGGAAGAAGTTCCCTGTCCTTAAAGGATCATACGTGCTCTATACGCTGAGAGCCTCCATACGTAAAACCCCCAGGATCAATGCAGATTCGTGTTGTTTTCGTCAGCGAACGAACACAACACAATGACAATGGCGGACCAAAAAACTTGAGTTTGCAAGGCTTAAACTGCAACAATGTGGTAGCATCTCCAAGACGATTTTTATTTTGTGTATGTTATGTGTGTTCTTCGCACTTTTCATAGAGAGACTCGTTCTCTCTATTTATAAGGCCAAAAGTATTACTTCATAGTGATCCCCCATGATCACTAAATGTGCCAAGAATTAAGGATGTGGGTTGATGGTTTCAACTCTTAGGCTGACTTCCAGATCACCCCCCTCACCCCCTTTCCTCGTTGACCAATTCTACTAGAAACACACACACATTCATTTAGTAGTTGTTGCAACATTGACTTGTACCAATCACTGCAACACTTGTACATGAGGTTGCAGCTTCAACCTTGTGTACTACATGCTACATGCACAAACTATATAGCTTAAAAACAAGCCTTTCACACTAAATAAAGTTTTCGTTTATATACCCACAAAATGCTCTAACATTCGTCTACTTGGGATACAAACTCACAAAGTTCCAACATAATGAACATCAGAGGATAATATCTTCATAAGTTGGATTATGATAATGATTTCAAGTGAATGTAATTAGTTACTGTTCTTACATGTCGCTAACTTTCAATGGCATGCAAAGGACACACTAGTTTCCCTACACCAGCTGACTTATGTTAAATGCAAGGACTTTAATAGGAAAGCGGTACAATCTTGCATTGAGATGCGAGCCCTCTATTTACCATATACGGAATTAACGTCCTCAAAAATCCTAACTGCTATGCATTGTTAGGTTTATCGTGCATCTTAGTACCACAAAGTCTACTCTACTAATTCACAGATATCAGTTCCGAACAGCTAGAAAATTAGAAGGTTCAAAAATCCTAACTACTATGCCTGTAAGAGCCTATTGATCTACTATTTTCATGACAAAAAGTAGAGGCCAAACAGCTAGAAAGTTCAAAAAAGGAAAGTTGTGACAATTTGCGGTATTGACTTGTACAATACTTGCACACCCATCTTACAACAAGTGGTTCAACTAACTAGGTTTCAGGCGTGTTAAACTTTAAGAAAACCATATTTTCGCTAGCAATATTCACTCCTAAGTTTAGGATTTTCTTAGTTACGAGATCCAGACAATGACTCAATTTTTTTTTTGGCTAAAACAGCCGGTAAACGGAATCGCGTTATCCTATAAATAATGTACACTAATTAACTCACTCATATTGCCTCAAGAACCATCCAATCTACCATTTTGTTAACAATATCCCTAGCCTGTGAGTTTAATTGTTAAGAAATCCATGTTCCAAGAAGCATTAAGTTAGGTTAAGCAATGATAGAAGGACCTTCCAGCCAATTCCTAAGATCTTTTAGACTTTTGGAAAAGGCTTATATAATCAGCCAAAAATTTAGTATAATAAACATACAAGCACACACGTAAATACATACATTAACCTATTACATATGTATGTTGTGTATATATATTCATATATGCAATGAAATTACATTAAACTCGGTATCTATAACAGACCCCGAAAAACTTTGTGAATATATTCATGCTATCTATATGAACAATGTTTTTTGGGAAACAAGAGACATTATCTTGTATTTGATTCTAACATTGAAAGCTTGTTCTGGCCGTTTTAAATTCAAATGACCCGCTTACAAAGCTTAATAGCCTGTTGGTCCACTTAGTCCTATATTTTGTTTAAGAAAACTGATCACATTCAGAATTAATCCAAGCATTTATAACCTTAGCGCGAATGAGTTGTATCAACAATTACACTAGTCCAGGATTGCAACATACTTATCTCTTTCAGCTATTTAATAACAAATGACCAAATCAATATAAAACATGTCTTGAATACCAAGGTAAATTTGGTCCAACTATCTAATAAATATATTTTTCTCTAAACAAATAGTAACATTTCGCAAACCAATGTAAGAAATTTAAACAGATCCTATATGGGAATAATAAACAGCTGATCCAATTGAAAAATAATTTATGTGGAAACATGTGAAGTGAAACCGACCTGTTGTTGTCTGGCAACTTGTTCACGGAGCTTGGTCGCTTGTTTCCTGATTGCTTCCATTCACCGGATTATTATAGGATCGATTATATGATGTTTTCTCTGATCAGATTTACTATTTTATACAGTGTTTTTTGAGAAATGTTTTTTTGAATACAGTTGGACGAGACCTGAAAGTGTTTCGACTTTCGAGTGTGAAAGAAATCCTGACTCGGCTGATTAAAGAGATAAATTACCTCATTACCCCTAGGGGTGACAATTCGGGTCGTGTTCGGGTTGGCGGGTTCGGGTTGACAGGTTGGCGGGTCAGAAAACCTCAACCCAGACCTGACCCATTTAAATCATCGGGTCAGCTATGTTAACCCTAATTTGTTTACACATAACCCAAACCTGACACATTTAACTCGTATATATACTTGGGTTTGAAGGTTAAATAAGTTACACGGGTTGAATAGGTTAAACGGGTTTTAGGTTGACCCTTTAACCTGTTTTATATACAAAATTTGGCACATTACACGAGCTAAACAGATTAAACGGGTTTGCGAGTCGACCCATTTAACCGGTATAATGAAATATAAATAATTTTTAATTTAAGAAAAAAACTTTAACGGGTTGGCAGGTCGACCCGTTTGATTTATTCTCAACCCGAACCTGACCTGTTTAATAAACGGGTTAGGTGGGTCGACCTAAACCTGACTCAAAATCTAATAGACTCAACCTAAACATGTTAATTTTTGTGTCGGTTTCAGGTCGGGTCTCGTGTCGGGTCAGAAATTACCACCCCTAAATTTACCCCTCACGTATTCAGGTGTAAATTTCATTGCTTTAGTTCTTTTTATTTTATTTAGTTAATTACATTAGTGGTCACTATAGTTTGCTAGGTTTTGCAGATTTAATTAATGAATTTTTTTATACCAGGTTCAGTCATTATGATTTCAAATTGTTACCGACTATCTACTATCTAGTAACCCCGTTGACCATTTAAAATGAATTTAGACTAGATCCGTAACTATTTGAAACCTCAATGACCATTTATGTAATTTTAGAAAACTCGAGTGAGTCAGTGACCATTTAAAACGAATTTGGATTGGATCCGTAACTATTTGAAACCTCAGTGGCCATTTATGTAATTTCAGAAAACCCCGGTTACCATTTAAAACGAATTTGGACTGGATCCATAACTATTTGAACCCTCAATAACTAGATCCGGTGAAAACAAAAAGTTCAATCACTAAATCTACAAAAACCAGCACACCATAATGATCGTTTATGTAATTCTTTTTCTATGTAACAACGGTATAATTCCCCTTGTTCTAGAATTAGGAAACCAATATTATTTGTGGAAGTGATAGGTAACATATTCGTTAGATATAGGTTGTGTTTGGCATGAGCTTATAAGAGGCTTATAGGGGCTTGGGCTTTTAAAATAAGTCTGCTAATAAAATAAGTCTCATTTGTTATAGGGCTTACGGAAAGGCTTATGAAATAAGTCGGCTAAAAACTTTAATCTCATAAAAGGGGCTAAAAACTTTAGCATGTGACTTTTGAAGAATAAATTACTTATTTACCCAAAAAAATATTTAACATATACAAAACAAAAAAAAAAAAAAAAATCATTTAATTATGTCTTTTTTAGTAATTTTGCAATAATAAGCCCCAGCCCCAGCCTATTTGCCAAACAAGTTTATAAAAATACAAATTTTAATTTCGGCTTATAATATAAGCGCTACCTCCAGCCCCAGCCTATTTCGCCAAACATACCCATAGTGTGACATCATGTATATCAAGTTCACACACATGAGTGATAAGTGTGCATGTACATCCTTGTGTTTGTGACACTGATCATGGTCTAAAATTATTGATTCATTTCATATCACTAGAAGCGTACCCGTGCAATGCGGCGACGGGTACCCAGCGATTAAATGGTGATGATACTGTTGATGATAACGGCAGAGCGCGGTAGGGTAGTAAGGTGGAGATTGGTGTGTGTGACAATCGGCAACTTAGGGAGCCATTTTGAAAACCCGCATTACGTTAAAGTTCGTTTATAATTTTTATTTGAAATTTTTATTCGCAATGAACTTGTAAGACCAATATTATGGATAATTATGTTTTATGACGTTATGGAATTCGAGAATTATTTTAATAATTCATTATGAAATTATACTCGGTGATGTATTCTTAAATTCTCACTTGGTACTACGTTGACTCCGGCACTAGGAAACTGAAAAGTTTAAGAACTTACGAGTTTTAATACGTTGGACTTTTAGTAACGTATTTATTATAAATTTCGGTGGAATAATATATATAGTCCGTCAAATGGTGAATATAACGAGCTTCGGGGGCGTTTAATATTTTATTCGTAAGTTTTCGCTTACGTAAGGGGACGTTTTTATTAATTAAACTTGGAGGTAAAAAGGTTTGGTGTGCAAAATAATAAGAAACTTAGTAGAGGGACCAAAAGTGAAAAATATTCTTATTAACCCTAACCCTAACCCTCATAATATCATTTTCACTTCCAAAAATTCACCCACTCCCTCTCCTCACTCCCCTCACCGCCGGCCACCCTAAATCCGACCACCACCGTCGCACACCACCGTACACCGTCACTCCCAAAACACTCCCCACCTCTTCCTTGTTATAGTGTTGTGATTCACGCGCCCAAAAACCATCATCCCCACCTCGTACTAGCACCACCGACGCCATACACCTCACCACCATCATTTTTCTTGGTCGATTTTGTAGATCCACGGGTAAGTATGCACGGGGTGCATCGGGTTTGTTGAAAAACGAACCAAACCCACGAATTTATTATGATTTGGGTCGGATTTGGAAGAAATTGATAAAAATAATAATGGGTTTTGTTAAAAACTTGGTAAATCTTGGTTTGGTATCCGGGTATTGATGTTTGGTCGGGTTTTCTTTGCGTGGTCGACCCATAGCCGAGGGCCTCACCCTCGACTTTTGTTGATTCCGGGTCGTGGTGGTCATTTTTGACCCAATTTCTTGTTTGTTGACCACATTTGGTCCTAGTGATTATTTGATTTGGTTTGGTTTGATTGTTAGTTGGATTTGGATTGATTATTGGTGTTGGTCGAATTGTGTTGGAGCCGACGACCCCATAGGGTCGGTTTGTTTTATTTTGGGTCGAACTCTTGTGAGCTAGCCGCGACTTTGTGGTCTCGGGTGGGACCCACGTGACTCTTGGTATATGAATTTGACTCGGGTTGACTTGGTATTTGACCCGAATGCGGTTAATTTTTGAGAACCGTTGGTGATGTCGAAATATATATATTTCGGCTAAGTTTGTTTTATGGTTATTAATTATTGATTGGTTACACTTATTATGGCTTATTTGATTTTTAAGAGGTTGACGAGTTTTATGGACTCGTGGTATTATTGGAGTTGTGTTGACGAGAAGTGGTTTTGGGGACCAATTGTGAGACGGTCACTTAGATTGACAGAGATAGGTTAGTCGGGTGCCGTAGTCGGACCCTATTGTTGTAGCACGTGGATTGGGATTGTGTTGGACGGAGATATATTGATTTTTATGACATTTGCTTATTACTTTGGACTTGGACAATGAGCCGAGAGTCATGACTCGGACATGTGACCATTTCGTGTAACTTGATAACTATTTACAATTAAAACATAAATAATAAAACTCGTAATAATAATTATTAGTAATATAAATGTTTATATGAATATGTAGACGTGAATAACGGATATATAATTATATAAACGCGTATATTAATAATAACAAAAATCACGAGTCATATTATAAATAATACGGCTAAATATATATTAGGCGACGAGAGTAGCGTAATATTATTAGAAGTATTATTATTATAAAAATGTGTTATAAAACGAGAAACTCTCGACGATTATTAAACATTAAATAAAATGTCATTTATATATATATATATATATATATATATATATATATATATATATATATATATATATATATATATATATATATATATATATATAACGAGTAAACTTATCGAGTTATGCGGAGTCGTGGTCACACGAGTTCAGGTAAGTTTTATTTGTGACTTTCGTGTTGTCACGGATATATGACGATTAATATAAACGTTTCCTATAACTAAATAACTACTTAACCGAAGGGTTGAACCGGGTTATTTGGCTATACGAAATGAATATATTAATGGGCATCGTATCCTACGACGCCCATAGGTTGTGGTATATGTAAAGGGTAATAAATTGCGAATATATATATATATATATATATATATATATATATATATATATATATATATATATATATATATATATATATATATATATATATATATATATATATATATATATATATCGGGGAATCTGGCCAATTTGACGATGTATATAAGGAATTTATTAAACTACGATATATACCATATAGTGTTTTATGTGCTATGTGCTTTAGGAATGGGTGTAATCTTGGAACGGTGATGCGTGGGAATCGCAACAGGCTTTACCTCTCAAGGGATCTTGAGAAGCTTACAACCCCCACCAGGCAGTGTACCTGATCGTTGTAGTATAGTATAGTGACAAGTACCGGGGGATTGATCGTTCAGCTAGGAATAGTGTCGTTAGGATTGAAATTAATCTAACTAGGTCTAAAGGTGAAGGATGATTCTTTTTGTATTTTTATATTTTATGAAAAGCAAGTAAAAATCTCGGGTATTGGAAGAGTGGGCAGAATTAGTTGCTAATCAACTAACCCAAAAGCTACGAATTAAACTAATTAACAAGAAAACTAAACTAAGGTTCTACAAGATAAGGGAAGCATGTCTACCCATGATATATTACTCCTTGCTAGCAATCCAATCCTACTTATTGAATTGTAACCTTGTTTTAATTGACGGGTTGTATTCCTTAATACCATTCATGGGGTGGCATACATAACTCCCCAATTCTATGAGCTCTTATCTCCTCCTACACCATGCCCAGCACAACTATAGGGATTGTAAACAGTGGCTCATGCATTAAATACAACCAATAAAGACCTAGTACGCCTCGGTTCATGTTTCTTAAGACGTTCAAGCATGTTACCATTTGGAGATCTGCCAGTTTTCTTAAGCCTAACATATAAATCATTCAATCAAAACAAGAATCAATAGGAAACAAGGATTATAAACTAAACCAACTAGATCTATTGAAGTTGTCACGCCTTAATTGATGGAGATAGACACAACATCAATAAGAAATCAATGAGATCTAATCAATTATATACAAGTTTCACATAATCATAAGTAGACACAAGGTGAATTAGCAAATCATAATCAAAGAAGGACAATCAACAAGAATAATGAAAAACATAATTGAGATAGAATCATCAAACCAATATATGATGTTTATGGAGTGATTGAAACCCTCTAAGTTGCTGGAAAAACACCCACCTAAACCCAGGAATCGACTTTAGGGTTTAGGGCTTACAAAAAGTGAAGTTATGAAGTTATATTTATAGGCATGTTTTCTGTCGGCAAGGCTTGACGGCGTCAGCTCGTACTCTTGACGCCGTCATAACCATTTTTTCACCAAATTGTAGATCTCTTCGTCCTCTTCGCCTAGGCTTTTGAATCACCTCAATCCGAGTTCGTATGCAAAAGTTATGACCAAAACAATATCAGCTATTCCGCGCGCAAATTTTGACAGGTTAACACGTGACGGCCTTGATCTACTTCTGACGCCCTGTGTGACGCCGTCATCAACTACGGATTTTTATTATTGAGGTTTTGACACCGTCAAGAACAACTCTTGACGCCTTCATGTACTGTTCCCAGCATGGAAAATTGAGACTTTGCCGTTTTCTTCACTTTTATGCTCCAAAAACGTCCGAAATGGCTTCTTTTCCAGAATTCACTCTCCAAGTACCTAAAATCACAAAAGGAACGATTTAGGGCAATATTTGATCAAATAAATTCGGATTCGGGCTTAAATGACCCCCTAAAAATGGATCATTTTTCGCCTCATCATATATCCCTACACTTGGGATTTGCTTGTCCTCAAGCAAATGAGCTTTTCCACCAATCAAAATACAAGTTAGGGGTCATTTAACACTAATATAAAAGTAATTACAACAAATGATCGTTCCACCTTAGTCAAAACAAGCACGGAAATTATACACTAGCACCTCACATTAAGTATTTGGATACTCTCATCTCTTGGGTGTTGAAAATTTACATGTCATAATTGGAAATGGAGAAATATCACTCTCTACCTGTCATAGCAAATAGATTACCATAGGCTTGGGAAATGATCAAACTTCCACCACTTGGCGTAAGCACCTAGGATAGACTATCAAAGAAGTCTTTTAAAGGGTTATAACGTTAGGTGTAGGGGATATGGAAAACACGGTTTTGTTGGATAAACGGATATTTTACTGGTGGCAAGTCAATTGTCTTAGTTAACTACATGTACAATAAGGCGTTGCTAAGCCAAGACTCGACTCAACTTAAACTAACCACAACTCTTTTTGGATTTTCAAGATACTATTTGACTTAAACATAAATAAAAGAAACGGATGGTAGCCCGTATGTTTTTCTCTTTTCTTTTTCTATTTTTTTTTCTTTTTTCGATTTTTTTTTTTTTTTTTTTTTTTTTTTTTTTTTTTTTTTTTTTTTGCATACACTCTTACTCTACCATCCAAAATAATACATCAAAGGGAGCTCGTTTCCTCCCTACACTTGAGCTTTTACATACTTTACAATCAACTATTCTAATGACTCGAATCAAGATAATCAAAACACTTGGAGTACTTTTAAATATTAACGCACATATGGGGGCAATAATTGACATCATCCCCATTACTCCATTACAATAGTACTTTACCCATGAGTCCCAATCGTCCCAAAACAATATGTACAAGATATGACTCGACTTAGCAACCATGCAATCAATTAGACAACTAACAAAGGGTTTAAACAATTAACAATAACGCACTAAAGATGAGTGCATACAAGGAAGGTTAAGGCGATTTGGTTGCACATTTGGGGTGGATTGTAAACAAATTCTTCCTTTAAGTAAAATGCTTAAAGTTAGAAATGAAAAGATAGGCTCGGAGGGGTGTACTAGGGGTATCGTGTACTAAACATGAGTACAACGCAAAGGTGTGGGAGAATTACTTGACCTATGAAGTCAATGTAATTATATTACAGGTGTAGAACAAGGGTTATCCTAATGCCTCTTATCATGTAGTAAATCCTAACTACACGAATGTAGTCTCACTAGCGGTCTCGGGATGCATCGCTATCACAAGTTCTAGAATCTAAATACTACCGGTATACTCATAAGCACCAACAATGAATGCTTTTTCCTAAAGATCTAAGGGCGAACCTCACATATTTGGGGTGGAAATTTTTGAGTGGTATGGTTTTTTGTGCTAGTCATACAACTCCTATCCATGACGCTTATTAAGACTAAAGTTTCACTCCTACATGTTGCAAAAAATTTTAAATTTTGTGCTAAAATTGCCCTAACAAATATTTCTCTCAGTTTTATTACACATTCACTATTAAACAAAACAAAAATCAAGTGGAGTAATAGTTTCTAATATACCCTCCCTACACTTAAACCGAACATTGTCCCCAATGTTCTAGATAAAAGATGTAAAAGTAAATAAATAAGAATGAAAGAAACTAATACTCCCCTGATTCGTTCACCGTGGATAATGTGACAACATGGTAAAATCTACCTCCAAGAAGACGAACGTTGAAAGCTTCCCTCCAAAAATATAAATCATCTTCTTGTCCTGTAATCAACAAACACAAAAACCAAAGCATCAAACCGAACAAAAATCACAACTAGATGTAATTCCAGACTTAGAAATAGAAACAAGACAAAGCAACAAAAGGATAGGATACTTGTGGAATGAATTACAAATAGGAACTCATAAAACATATCCACAATTATTGACACACAAACAAGATAAAATATATGCTAATCATGAATTGTGAAGTTTTCATGTTCGAATTTAGTTCTTTTTAACAAGATATAAATTTCCCTACACTTATCTTTTTGTAAAATACCTTTATATGCAATTAAGACAAGGTTAAAAACAAAATAAAGCATTTTCACAAATTATTCGAAACATGAAAATTAAACAACCATGATTAAGCATATATGACACAAACAAACAAATAAAATAAAAACATCAAACAATTAAAAAAATGGGTTGGGTTGCCTCCCAACAAGCGCATATTTTTGTTCGAGTCACGAGCCTGACTCTACCCTTATTTAATGTTAATAGGGGAGGTTTTCCCTACACTTAGGATTAAGTGTGGGTGGAAGTAGTGATACACACCCTTAGGGTGGAAATATGCCACGTGAGGTGAAGGGGGTGAGTGAATGGCTTCCTTCATCCTAAAACTACCCGGATAATATGGGTTGATGGGTGGGTCGGTTCCTCTTTTGTCTCCTAGAAATAAATCTAAGGATGGGAAGTTGTGTAAAGGTTGAGGTTCCGGTTCATCAACATTAGGAAATTCCCTAGAACTAGGAGTATGGTTATCACTACAAGTATTCAAACCTATATCCTCTAGTGGTGCTTGGTCCAAGGGTTCTACCTCAATTGGGGTTCCTATAGTCTCATCTACTTCTTCCGGGTGAGTCACGGGCGGTGTATGTGCCTCAAATGATGGTAGGACTTGTGGGGTACTTTGTGGGCTTGGATTATCCACCTCATCCTCCATTGTACCTAGATTACCTATGTGTTTGTTTTGTACTATGATATTAGGTGCCATCCAACTAGGTACCTCAACATGAGTATATTCATCCCCCAACAAACTTGTTCCATGATCCTTCAAATTTGTTGTCAAATGATTTGTTATGTTGTTTGTCGGGTTGTCTAATCTATAATAATATTGGGCACAATCTTCTATGGCATCCCATGCTTCTTCAGCATTTAATTCCCTAAAGTCCCCATTGGCAAAATCCTCAATGCACATTTGGTCATATCGGTTAACACAATAGTAAAAGGTCTGGGTTAGGGATGCTAAAGCGAAACTATGATGAGGGACTATTCGGAGTAAATTTTTAAAACGAGTCCATGCATCATATATGGGTTCATCTCGATATTGTTTGAACATCAAGATGTCATTAGGGTAGAATGGGTTTCGTGGTCGGTAGTATGGTGGATTCGCATTCTCCATAATGATGAACGGAAGAGTCAATGGAAAGGTTTCTACGAACAAATGCACAAAGAAAAGATAGACTACAAGAAAGCTAATAAAAAGAAAATAAAAATCTCACTAAAAAGGAATCTAATGAGTAGACCTAATAAAAATCAAATTCAACCTAAACAATAACTATTCCCCGGGCTGCGGCGCCAAAAACTTGATGCGTGGGAATCGCAACAGGCTTTACCTCTCAAGGGATCTTGAGAAGCTTACAACCCCCACCAGGCAGTGTACCTGATCGTTGTAGTATAGTATAGTGACAAGTACCGGGGGATTGATCGTTCAGCTAGGAATAGTGTCGTTAGGATTGAAATTAATCTAACTAGGTCTAAAGGTGAAGGATGATTCTTTTTGTATTTTTATATTTTATAAAAAGCAAGTAAAAATCTCGGGTATTGGAAGAGTGGGCGGAATTAGTTGCTAATCAACTAACCCAAAAGCTACGAATTAAACTAATTAACAAGAAAACTAAACTAAGGTTCTACAAGATAAGGGAAGCATGTCTACCCATGATATGTTACTCCTTGCTAGCTATCCAATCCTACCTATTGAATTGTAACCTTGTTTTAATTGACGGGTTGTATTCCTTAATACCATTCATGGGGTGGCATACATAACTCCCCAATTCTATGAGCTCTTATCTCCTCCTACACCATGCCCAGCACAACTACAGGGATTGTAAACAGTGGCTCATGCATTAAATACAACCAATAAAAACCTAGTACGCCTCGGTTCATGTTTCTTAAGACGTTCAAGCATGTTACCATTTGGAGATCTGCCAGTTTTCTTAAGCCTAACATATAAATCATTCAATCAAAACAAGAATCAATAGGAAACAAGGATTATAAACTAAACCAACTAGATCTATTGAAGTTGTCACGCCATAATTGATGGAGATAGACACAACATCAATAAGAAATCAATGAGATCTAATCAATTATATACAAGTTTCACATAATCATAAGTAGACACAAGGTGAATTAGCAAATCATAATCAAAGAAGGACAATCAGCAAGAATAATGAAAAACATAATTGAGATAGAATCATCAAACCAATATATGATGTTTATGGAGTGATTGAAACCCTCTAAGTTGCTGGAAAAACACCCACCTAAACCCAGGAATCGACTTTAGGGTTTAGGGCTTACAAAAAGTGAAGTTATTAAGTTATATTTATAGGCATGTTTTCTGTCGGCAAGGCTTGACGGCGTCAGCTCGTACTCTTGACGCTGTCACAACCATTTTTTCACCAAATTGTAGATCTCTTCGTCCTCTTCGTCTGGGCTTTTGAATCACCTCAATCCGAGTTCGTATGCAAAAGTTATGACCAAAACAATATCAGCTGTTCCGCGCGCAAGTTTTGACAAGTTAACACGTGACGGCCTTGATCTACTTCTGACGCCCTGTGTGACGCCGTCATCAACTACGGATTTTTATTATTGAGGTTTTGACGCCGTCAAGAACAACTCTTGACGCCTTCATGTACTGTTCCCAGCATGGAAAATTGAGACTTTGCCGTTTTCTTCACTTTTATGCTCCAAAAACGTCCGAAATGGCTTCTTTTCCAGAATTCACTCTCCAAGTACCTAAAATCACAAAAGGAACGATTTAGGGCAATATTTGATCAAATAAATTCGGATTCGGGCTTAAATGACCCCTAAAAACGGATCATTTTTCGCCTCATCAAACGGTATGTTACGTAAATAAATATGGGGTTTATCAAATCGACGGATTTGATAAACTTCGGCGATTTATTTAAATGATATATTGGGCTAATATTAGATCTATAGTTTATTTTTATTATCCTTTTGTGTGACCTTTTTGGTTTGTTTTGTGTCGACCCACCACCCGTATGGATACCAAACGTAACTACACCAAACTCTTACGAAATGGATTTTCGGAAAATAAAACGGATTACGTCCGGGTTTGGGAATATTTTGAATTTGAGGAAATGTTTTCTGAACGAGTTGATATTGTTAGGTCGTGCCGAGTCCGTAGTTGCCGTCTTGTGAGTTACTATACATCTTATTTCTACCGACTTCTTCTTGCTGTTTTCTGGACTTGAGGTGAGTCATAGCCCCACTTTTACTCTTGAACTATGTTTTCAATACTTGGGGTGAGAAACGTGCAAATTATTTATGTGGACTATTATCGCTCCTATATTCTTTCTAAAACTTGCTATGCGTATGGACTAGGATGTATTGTCAACTTTAGTCACATATTTTGTGTGTACTATTCAAGGTTGGCTTATTTGGAATTGTCAGCTTTAGTCGCATGGTTTCGTGTGTACTATTCAAGGTTTGCTTATTTAGATACTGTAGCGTGCACCTATAGGTTAATGATACTTTGGAGGTTATCCGAGTATTTATGGTATTGCGGGGGTTACCTGAATATCTATGTTAGAACGGAGGGTATCCGTGTGTTATGTTGGAGTGGAGGGTATCCGCAGGTTTTTAGTGAATCCTTAGTCTAGCTAGCAAGCGTTTTGCGTATATGTCCACTATATTGTTAGATGAATTTAAACCTATGATCTCACCAGCGAAAGCTGACTTTTAGCACGTTTTCTCAAGTAATTAAGTGATGATATGGATGCATGGATTGGAAGGCTCGGCTAAGGCTCCTGGTTTATGGATCTATTTTTCTAAACTCTGATATTGAATTATGGACCTACTGTTATGTTATTTTGGGCCTGATTCTGAATGATGTTGGGATAAATGTAAACTTTAAAACCCCGTTTTGGTTGCGTTTTTATTATGTTTACTTTATCTCGTTCTATTATGTCTTGTGTTGGATACCAATCCCCGTAGCACCCCGAAAGCTTGTTGAGTCTTCCGCTGTATCAAATTTTGGGGGTGTTACAGATTGGTATCAGAGCCAAGGTTATAGAGAACTAGGTAAATAAACACCTAAACTATAACCAAATTTTTATAGAAAATGATCCTTGACCACTGCCCGCCAGCCCGCCAAACAAAGCATCTTCTATTATGTTGAGGTATTATGAGATATTTGAGATGATTGTTAGATTCAGAATTTCTTGAGATGATTTGAGGTTATGGATTTAGTAATAAGATGGCGTTTCGAGGAATTATATGGTCTAATTGTTTTATAAATATTTTAGTAATGCGGTATTTGAAACTCTTTATTGAGATTATATGATTGAATTATTTGATGAGGATTCTTAGTATGGTATTTTGAGTTGTGATTTAGTTGTTTTGAAACACTTACACCTACCCTACGCCGTTGTCACAGACCATGGCCTCCCATATGCCCGATGTTGTCGAGGATATTCTTACTACACCGGTATTACCTGCACAGTTCACTATGGCATCTGATGATCCTTACCAGATAGCCATGCTTTCAGCTACTGTGCCGCAGGCAGCTTCTACTTCTGCACCACCTGCGGCATCTACGCAGGGACCCTCATCTTCTCTAGGGCTCCCTGGTACATCGAGGCAGCTTACTCTTCATCAGGCTTTGGCTCGTGTGGCCCTACGCTTTGCCCACCGAGCTACGGCACGCATGTCGGTACGCCCTACTCCATCACCTTTACAGATTGATGCTCACTCTCTCCTGTCAGAGGCGCCACCCACATCATTGCGTCGTCGTCCTAGATCATCTAGCACATCTCCACATGGTTCACCTGTTAGGAGACGATGATTGATGAGGTACTCTTCCGATGAGGAGGAGGAGGAGTACGAGGGTGAGGATGAGGCTGATGACCCTGAGGAGGAGGATGACCCTCAGGAGGCTGAGCAGGGTGATGATGATGACCCTGAGGAGGAGGATGATCCTCAGGAGGATGAGATGTCTGATGATGATGATGTGTTAGTACCACCAGTTCAGGCTGAGGAGCCTGATTCACCTATACGTCCGATTGAGCCTGATTCACCTGATCATCCGTTTTTGGTTGAGTTGCCACCTGGTAGTCCAGTGGCATCGGATGCGTCATCAGAGGTTTCTGCTGAGCAGGCAGAGTTAGGTGAGTTTGGCAGGTTATGGGCTCAGATTACTGATCTTGGTGAGAGAGTTGCACGTATATCTGATCGACTTGAGAGGGTTATTGGAGAGTTCATAGCGGATCTGAGAGTTGATATGACTGTGGTTGTGGGCAGGACTACTGAGATGAGGAGTGTTTTGATGGAGGTCCATGAGCATATCGATAGTTTACAGCGAGGTTTTGTTACTGCTCGAGAGGCCGACCGCAAGCTATGGTAAAGGAATGCCGAGCTGGAGAAGGAGGTGGCTGACCTCAAGAGAGACCGAGACACCCATAGCGTGGAGCTAGGATCTTTATGGAGGGATCTTGATGGCTTGAGGCAGGAGTTGAGGAGCCTCCGCCAGCTGCGTGGCTAGTTGCTTAGGTTATGTTGTCTTGTTGCTTTCTACCCGAGGAGTGTTCGGCTAGAAAAGCTAGTTATCATATTTTGATGTATTTTGTTTAGTATTCGTCTCGTTTGGAACGATTAGTATGTTTTGTGTTTTCCAGTAGTTGGAGTGATGTTAGATCTCTATTGTATAGTTGATGGTTATTAATATATGGTATTATGTGATTTTGGGTATTATGGAAATTGAGTCCCTATTCGCTTTGTTGATGTTTTGTGGTGTATTGTTGCTATTCTTTCCATGACTTGGCTTCGTTGAATTACTTTTGTTGAACATATTGATAAGTTCTATTGGAGACTCATGAACTTGTATGATGTTTCAGATCAATGGCCCCACGACGAAACCCTGTTAGAGCTACCAGAACTGGTCCTGCAGTGACTACCCCTGGTCGTCGAGGACGCCGACCTACTCGAAATGTTGAAACCCCTACTCCTGACAACCTGGACACTACTAACCGCAACAACAGGAATCAAAATATTGATGCTCAGGGAGACAATGATCATGTTCCACTTAATGCACCTACTGTGGATCAAGCTATGATCAATCAACTTGTGGAGCAAAGAGTTGCAGAACTACTAGCTGAGTCAAATCATTCCAACAATTCTGCTGGAACTTTTCCACCTGTTTGTGCTAATGGATGTCAGTACAAGGAGTTCAAGATTTGTGGACCCATTGAGTTTGGTGGAACTGAAGGAGTGGTTTACTTGGTCAGATGGATTGAGAAGACTGAGTCAGTGTTCAATGTCAGTGGTTGTGCGAAGAATGCGAAGATAAAGTTTGCTTCTTTTACTTTCAAGGATGAAGCTTTAACTTGGTGGAACAATTACCGAAATTCCGTTGGGAGTGATGTAGCTTATGCCATGACTTGGGAGCAATTTAAGTCTCTGCTGATTCAGACTTATTGCCCAAGGAATGAGGTTAAGAAGCTAGAGATTGAGTTTTGGAACCACAAAGTGAAAGGTAATGATATGACGACTTACAATTGTCGTTACCAGGAGTTGGCCTTGCTTTGCCCAGATATGGTAAAAACTGAGACTCAAAAGATCGAAAGGTATACTGATGGGTTGCCTGTAGCTACAAGGAATGATGTGATTTCTGCTAGGCCTGCAAACATCCATGAGGCAATCACAATTGCTCAACAACTTATGGATTCGTTGGAATTGGAAGGAGCTGATAAGGAGAAGAATGGAAAGAGAAAGAGAGACCATCACTCTAAGGGTAATGATCACCGAAGCAAGAGACAAGCTAAGGCTTATGCTATTAGGAATGGAGATAAGAAGAACCAAAATGGTGATGCACCCAAGTGTGGTCGTTGCCACCAGCATCATACTGGATGGTGTAGTGTGAAATGCCAGAACTGCTCAAAGAAAGGACACACAGCTAAGGATTGTAGAGCTCAACCTCTTGCTATGGTTCAAGCTGCTCCTGAGATGAGAAATAAGGCAGACGTTACTTGTTATGGGTGTGGAAAGAAGGGACACTATAGGAACGAGTGTAGAGAATCGTGGAACCGAGGAAATTAAGGCTCGGGTGGTAATGGGTACGATCATGGAAACCGTGGAGCTGGAGGAAACCGTGGACGACAAGATAACGGGGACCAACGTGTGGAAGCTGGAGCTGCTCAGGGAAGAGTATATGCACTCGGGAACGAGAGAGGAGAAGATCCGAACGTCGTTACTGGTACGTTCCTTCTCGATAATCGTTATGCTTCCATATTATTTGATACTGGTGCCGATAGGAGTTTTGTGTCCACTACATTTGCACCCTTACTAGAGAAACCCCCGATGGCCTTAGGAATTGGATATGATATAGAGTTAGCAAATGGGAATATAGAAAGGATTAATACCATCATTCACGGTTGCACGTTAAATTTCTTGAACCACCCTTTCAACATAGATCTTCTACCCGTCACGTTAGGAAGTTTTGATGTCATCATTGGCATGGATTGGTTGTCGAAGTATCGTGCTCACATACTTTGCGACGAGAAGATCGTGCGTGTACCTTACGGAAAGGAAATCCTAAATATATTAGGAGATCGGAAGGATTCGAGGAGCCCATCCCGATTAGCAGTTATTTCTTGCACTAAGTTACCAAAGCTAATGGAGAAGGGATGTTACCTTTTCTTAGCTCAAATTTCTAAGAAAGGAGGGACGAAGAAAAAGGAAAGGTGCATTGGAGATGTGCCTATAGTTCGTGATTTTCCTGATGTGTTTCCCGATGATTTGCCGGGAATCCCGCCGACTAGACAAGTGGAGTTTCAGATTGAGTTGATACCTGGTGCTGCACCTGTAGCACGAGCGCCTTATCGTCTTGCACCTACCGAACTAGAAGAATTGTCAAAACAATTGGCGGAGTTAGCCGAAAAAGGATTCATAAGACCAAGTTCTTCACCTTGGGGAGCCCCAGTCTTATTCGTGAAGAAGAAGGATGGATCGTTTCGTATGTGCATCGATTACCGAGAGTTGAACAAGTTAACGGTGAAGAATAGATACCCGTTACCGAGGATCGACGACTTGTTTGATCAACTTCAAGGATCGTGTGTGTATTCGAAGATCGATTTGAGATCGGGATATCATCAACTTCGAGTTCGCGAGGGAGATATTCCGAAAACGGCTTTCAGAACCCGTTACGGGCATTACGAGTTTCAGGTGATGCCGTTTGGGTTGACTAACGCACCGGCAATATTCATGGATCTCATGAATCGGGTGTGTAAGCCTTACTTAGATAAGTTCGTGATTGTGTTCATCGATGACATTCTGATTTATTCGAAGAGTGAGAAGGAGCATGAGGAGCATCTAAGACTTATATTAGAATTGCTCAGGAAGGAGAAACTCTATGCCAAGTTTTCTAAATGTGAATTTTGGATTCCGATGGTACAATTTTTGGGTCATGTAATTGATAGGCAAGGAGTCCATGTGGATCCCGCTAAGATTGAGGCGATAAAAGATTGGGCTGCACCTACGACCCCAACAGAAGTTCGTCAATTTTTAGGTTTAGCCTGTTATTACCGAAGATTCATTGAGGGATTTTCGAAGATAGATAAACCACTAACCAAATTGACTCAAAAGAGTGTTACGTATGAATGGGGAGATAAAGAAGAGGAAGCATTTCAATTGCTTAAGAAGATGTTGTGTAGTGCTCCGATCCTAGCGTTACCGGAAGGTAACGAGGACTTCGTCGTCTATTGTGACGCTTCACATAAAGGTTTGGGAGCCGTGTTAATGCAACGAGAGAAAGTAATAGCTTATGCTTCCCGACAGCTCAAAAAGCATGAGAAAAACTACACCACCCATGATTTGGAGTTAGGTGCTGTGGTTTTCGCTTTGAGGATATGGAGACATTACTTGTACGGAACAAAGTGTGTTGTGTTCACTGACCATAAAAGTCTACAGCACATCTTGAATCAAAAAGAGCTCAATATGAGACAACGACGTTGGATTGAGTTGCTAAGCGATTATGATTGCGAAATTTGCTACCATCCTGGTAAAGCAAACGTTGTTGCTGATGCTCTTAGTCGAAAGGAAAGAACACCACCATTACGAGTTAGGTCATTGGGAATGACTATCGTATCGCCATTACCGTCTCAAATACTTGAAGCTCAAACGGAAGCGTTGAAAGCGGAAAACCGAGCTGTTGAGCATATATTTGGGATGGCTGAAAATGACAAAGGATTTGTTAAGCGTTCTGATGGAGTATTATGTTTTGGAGATCGGATTTGGGTACCTTTATATGGAGGAATTCGGGAGTTAATTGTGCATGAGTCGCATAAGTCAAGGTATTCTATTCATCCGGGATCTGACAAGATGTACCAGGATCTTAAGAAATTATATTGGTGGCCAAACATGAAGGCAGATATAGCATCGTATGTTAGTAAGTGCTTGACATGTTCTAAGGTTAAAGCCGAACATCAGAGACCGTCAGGATTACTGACGCAACCAGAACTTCCAGTCTGGAAATAGGAGCGGATTACAATGGACTTCATTACCAAATTACCGAGGACAGCTGATGAGTGCTTAATCACTCGTCCTTTTCAGGCCTTAAATCAGACAAAATACACCAAATACTAACCAAAAATGCCAAGAGAACATGTGTTTTTGTATTTGTGTATGTGCAGGTACGGATATGAGAAAAATGAACAAAAACGATGCCAAAACCGACAAAAACGAGCACGAGACTTGGAAAAGTGTCAAAAGCCGAAACCAGAAAAGCAATCTATCTAAGAAAAAGCCCAAAATGACAATTCAAATCCTTAGAGATTCAGAGAATAACAAAAGAGACTCTTAGTTGAAATATGAAGACCTTTACAATAATGGCCCTCCAAGTTTCAGCAAGTTGTCAACTTTGGTCCTTTGAAGAACTTTGGAAGAAAAGTCAACTCAACTCCTCCAAGTTACAAGATCGTTACGTGTAGTATTTAGTTGCATTTGTAGCGTTTTAATATGTTTCAAGTAGTTTTCTCATGTTTTGTAAAAGTCTAGGGGCTAATTATGCAACAAACTCAAAGATTAGAGAAGCCCTAGCCCCTAGCCTATAAATAGATCTCATAAGCCTCATTTGAGAGGTTGGTTAGTTTTGTGGTTAGTCTTAGGGTTGTTGAGGGTTGGTCCTCATAGTAGTAGGAGTAGTGTAGTTTTATTTTTATGAAGTATGTGTTTTATTTTACTTTCTCTCTCTAAATAGCTTTATCTTTCTAAAAATCTTTAATTTTTAGTTGTTAAATTCATGTTTTTATTGGTGGGATTTAAAGTTTATAGTTAAACTAGTTTGATTAGTGAAAGATTTGGTGAAAAACATTAGTTTTTAGGCTTTATTTTGGATCAAAATAGTGTTTTGTTAAAATTTTGTCGAGTTAGATTTAAAAAAAAAGAGTTACCGAGTTTGGTTTTTGAAAAATAAAAAATAAATAAATAAATAAAAATATCGAGTTAGATAAATATAGTATCGAGTTAGGAATTAAATAATCAATTGTTACCGAGTTTCGTTTTTGTCAGGGACCAAGTTGCAAATAATTTCTTTCGAGTTTGAGTTATTTATATTGTTTCCGAGTTTGAGTTTTTTTCTTTCGAGTTTGAGGAATTTTTGTTAGGGACCATTTTGCAATTTTTCACTTTCGAGTTTGGATTTTTTTTGTTTACCGAGTTTGGCATTTTGACTTTCGAGTTTGATTTTTTTTTCTTTTATACCGAGTTTGATTTTTTTATTTTTTTTTATTTTTACCAAATTTCATTTCTTTTGGCGAGTTAGCCAAGATTATCGAGTACGATAATCATTGCCTCATCGTTTATCGAGTGAGGTTCTCTTATGCTTTATGCTAAGGCGAAACTCTGCCGAATTTTATTTTGGCTTATCTAGTTTGTTTCTTTTATCGAGTCTTTTTATTTTATCAAGTAGCTTTATTTTATTAATATGAGTTTCGAGTAGTTTACTAGTTTTTGCTTAGTGGCACGAGTTTGTGAGTTAAGTGTGGCCATAAAAGAGGATCGTGATTAATAATCGTTATGATTATTTAGACTTGTAATTTTATTTTTTGAAGGGCAAAAGCCGGAGAATAATCAAATTACAAATCTAGTAATTATTTTCTTTTTAAAGGATTATTTTCAAAATAAACCAACGTTGTGAGAAAATAGTTTTGTTTAAGGAAAATAATTCGTTGTCAATCCTTGACCCACACTTGATGAACTTATTCACGTCGCTTTGCAAACATATTGTTTTTAAATTCATTTTCAGTCTTAATTTCTTTTCGCGTTTTAAATCTCGTTTTTCTTTAGTTATTTTATCCAATGCTTGTTTTCTTTGCGTCGTTTTATTGTTTCTTTTTACTTTAACTGCGTTTTAAATTCTTTTAGTAGTGTAATCAAAAACCAACAAAAATATCTCTTTTAAAACCCCATTCACTTCACAATCACGCGACTCAAGCCGACTCAATCGCCGTCTTACCTTCGTTGGGACATAACGACCCGGGGAACATGCTTTCACGAGCATTTCTTCGGTTAAAAAACACTATACTAAAAAAGACTTAAATCAAAATGGCGCCGCTGCCGGGGAAGGTTTGAAACGAGAGCGTCGTACTTGTATCGTTTGTTGGTGATTTGAAGATCCTTCTCCCGAGAAGTTATCGTTTTTTATAAATATTCTCAAAAAAAAATAATAATTAAAAAAAAAAACCATTGAAAATATTAAAAATATATAAAAACGCAAAAAGATTTTCCTTTTCTACTTTGATTTTCTTTTTCAAAAATTTAAAAACCAAAAATAATCTTCTTATCCTCTTATCATTTGATTCTTTTTCTCTTACCCTCTAAACCGATAATTCTTATGGATCCAACTTGTTTTAAATGTGGAGAACCGTTCTATGAAGGTTCTTGTGTTTGGTGTACATGCGGACGGTGTGGTAATGATATTCGTGACGGAAGTTGTTGGTTTTGCGATTCAAATACGTACAACAACTGTCCAAATTTTTCCGACTACCCACCTCAGCCCGATTCATTCAATCAACAAATTTGCAAAGAATGTGGATTTACTCATGGATTTTGTATGTGTTATGCTTCAAAAGCTGAACCCACATTCACCTCCGATCATGATCCGAACTTTTCCAATTATTATCACAACGATTTCAATTCTTATGAGCAAGTACCATATTTCAATGATAATTCGTTCCAAAGTTTATCTAATTTTGAAAATTGTGGGGGATCGTTCGAAAATTTTTGTTATGAGCCGAATTCATGTTACGATTCTCATGGTTTTAACCAAGCCCCACAAACTCCCGACATGGTTCAAGTTTCGAATGAAGTTATTGATGAAATGAAATCCCTTACTGCAATGGTACGAGAGTTCATGGCTAATCGTATTATATATACTCCCGATCCTAATGAGAAGTCCATGGAAGAATTTCTTGTCGAGGAAAGAGAGGCTAAATTATGAAAGACTTTTATTCACGACGATTCCGATGATGAGGATTCCATCCAAATTGGGGGTATTTACACTTCATCTGCTGAAACCACACCCGTCGGAGAAGAAAAGAGTATTGCAAAATTATTAGCAGAATAGCAGATGAAGAATATCCGAGCTTTATATGCTAATAACAAGGTCGACGTAGACGTTCTTGAAATTTCAGATTCATCTCCGAGTGGCAATCCCACTCCATCCTCTGATCCTCTCATTTCCGACTCTTTCCATCCTTCTCTAGAACCAGTTGAGAGGAGCGATGTCTTTTTAGATGAGATCGAGGCTTGTCTTGCTAATAATCATTCTGATTCCGATGATGATTGTACTTCTTTATCTTGTGGAGATATCGATTACATTGAGGAGTTACCTTCTGAGCTCGTAAGCTTAGAAGAAGTGAATGAAGAAGAAGTTGACACGGAAATTCAAGATGAAGCTCTTCGTGAGAAATTATCCAAAGTTTATCTTCTTATCTCTAAGATCGAGGCGTTGAATGATCCTCCGACTTTTTCTCCTATCCCCGTTATGGATAGTGATTTCTTACCCGAGCTCGAAATTTTTCGATTTGAAGAGACGAGTAGTGGCAGTCCCACTATTCATGCTGATATCTCTTTTCCGGACTATGAGTGCTTTAACTTTGAGATCGACTCTGTGCTTATTTTCGATAATCCGTCACGTGATCCTCTTTTAGAGGATGTCGATCTATTTCTTGTTGCGGATGACTCGATACCACCGGGTATTGAGAATGACGAGAATGATATTCTTTCCGATTTACCTTTTTCTCGTCCACCGGCAAAACCACCTGATGTAGATTATGAATCCGATACGAATGAAGTTATTTTTGGAGTGATGGACGAGATTTCTGATTATGATAATCCTGTGCTTGAGATTTTACCCACCCAACCCACCCGTGATTCAGAAATCGACTTTGTTTTAATTATCTGGGTGTTTTATCCGTTCTTTACTTATCCCCTCATTTCTTCTCTTTTCTACTCCACCGGGAGTGAGGATACCGTTTTTGACCCCGGCATCTCCGTTTATGCCGAGTGTCCGTTTCATCTGCTCTCCACAAGGACGAATTAATTCGGGGATCGAGTCAAGCTCATGTGACTCGGTTAACAAAAACAAGCGCTTCGTGGGAGGCACCCCATGCTTATCCATTTTCATTTTGTTTATTTTCTATTTTCTTTATTAACGTGACGTGAGGAGGGCGACCCTTTCCAAACTCGTGTTTTTGTGGTTGTTTGTGAATGTTCAGGAATTTCCCCGAAATTTGAGGACTCTCGTGCTCGTGGTTTGTAGTTCTCTCCACTCGAGTCTCATCCTTCGCTGCTCTTTCGGAAATACACCATATCTAAAATCTTATCGACTAACGTTTATCTCTTGGCATCATTAATTAACAGCCTTAGATATTACGTAGATTACCTTTACCCTTTAAACATTGAGGACAATGTTTCACTTTAGTCTGGGGGGGGGTGAATCTTCGATTAGATTTGACCTGTACCATCGTCTGAGCTGTTAACTTGCGCAACTCTGTTTTCCACCAAAAATTTTAATTTTTGTCACCGCTTTATTATGCAAAAAAAAAATAATAATAATAATAAAAAAATGAAAAAATATATGATATGAATAATAAGTTTTGACACCTTGTTTTGACTTTCCTACCGGCGAGAGTAGAAATAAATATTCCGACTTGACCGGGCGTGTTGAGCCCTAGCTTGTTTCCCTTAACCAAAATAATCAAAAGATTATGGCTAAGCATCCGCGGATCTCATTATTTGAGATTTTAAATTTGCGAAGATCGAGGAATGATAGAGTTTATTTAGAAGTTTCGTGCTATACACGGATCGCATTACTGGGATTTAAAAAACTCACGAGAGGTACTTGTGGCCTCCTTGTTCCCATCAGAAACGTCACCAATATATAATAGATGTCTAGGATTAATTAAGGGTATACGGTTTGGGCAATACTTAGTTTTTTCTCGTTCCCAACAAAATCTCTGCATATGGGGGTTTGGTACACATAGGGGTACTGCCAGTGTTACGGTAAAATAAACTATTGCATCTTGCCGGTTCGCAGCCGATGTTGTGATCTTAGTAAAGGCCGTAGGACTCGGGGTTTGGCATATGATTATGAATATCAATAATAATAGTCCAAAGCCAAATAAAAAGGCAGAGGAATCCAAAGCTACAAAAAGCAGCGGATAGAAATCCAAAGTCATAATAAAGCTCTTACATCTTGGCGGCTCATAAACCGTTGACTGTAAAAGAATAAAGGACTAAGGACCAAAGCATTATTAAAGTGCTTATGATTATGCAAAAACGCCAAGCTTCGACTCCAGGGGTTTCCCTAATAAAAAGCTTCCGTTTCGGGTATCAAACATGGTATGTCTCGGTCGTAAATAAAAAGAGAGCCCCTACAAATCGTGTTAAATCAGAGACCTTCATGTGGACCCGATTTCTGTATGCAGTGGTTTTCGAGGGAAAGTTTGGAAACTACTTAGCGTTCAAATTTTGTGCTCTTATCGGACTAACAAATATCGAAACGAGAAAATATGAAGCAATTCATTTCTCTCAATTAAAATCTTGAGATACAAAACTTAGGACTTGGGAACAAGAGGTAATACACAAGTAACTTTTGTGGGCAGTGTTAGCATCTAACTTCTGGATAAACAATGATCTCAATTTTACGCTTAGTTTGGGAGCTTGTGAAAAATCAAGGATGACGATTTTTATCCGTACGGTCTCTTCTCTGTGAGAAGTGTTTCTACTCGTTGACCCTGAAAATTATCAACAGATAAGAATTGATAATGAAAGTCAAGGCAAACCGTCACATATATAAATGAAATAAAATACAAAAAGAGTAGTTGTAGTGTTATTCCTGAAAATCAGAAAACGGAGCGTTTTTGAGAATAAATGATTTTAATATTTCTCTTGAAAGTCATTGCTACTTTACAACGTCAGTAAAGAGAGGTTTTGAAATTATTTATCTCTTAAGCGTGAGGTGATGACATTGCGTGAGGGCACGACAATACCTTAGTCTGGGGGATTTTGATGAGTGCTTTATCACTCATCCTTTTCAGGCCTTAAATCAGACAAAATACACCAAACACTAACCAAAAATGCCAAGAGAACATGTGTTTTTGTATTTGTGTATGTGCAGGTACGGATATGAGAAAAATGAACAAAAACGATGCCAAAACCGACAAAAACGAGCACGAGACTTGGAAAAGTGTCAAAAGCCGAAACCAGGAAAGCAATCTATCTAAGAAAAAGCCCAAAACGACAATTCAAATCCTTAGAGATTCAGAGAATAACAAAAGAGACTCTTAGTTGAAATATGAAGACCTTTACAATAATGGCCCTCCAAGTTTCAGCAAGTTGTCAACTTTGGTCCTTTGAAGAACTTTGGAAGAAAAGTCAACTCAACTCCTCCAAGTTACAAGATCGTTACGTGTAGTATTTAGTTGCATTTGTAGCGTTTTAATATGTTTTAAGTAGTTTTCTCATGTTTTGTAAAAGTCTAGGGGCTAATTATGCAACAAACTCAAAGATTAGAGAAGCCCTAGCCCCTAGCCTATAAATAGATCTCATAAGCCTCATTTGAGAGGTTGGTTAGTTTTGTGGTTAGTCTTAGGGTTGTTGAGGGTTGGTCCTCATAGTAGTAGGAGTAGTGTAGTTTTATTTTTATGAAGTATGTGTTTTATTTTACTTTCTCTCTCTAAATAGCTTTATCTTTCTAAAAATCTTTAATTTTTAGTTGTTAAATTCATGTTTTTATTGGTGGGATTTAAAGTTTATAGTTAAACTAGTTTGATTAGTGAAAGATTTGGTGAAAAACATTAGTTTTTAGGCTTTATTTTGGATCAAAATAGTGTTTTGTTAAAATTTTGTCGAGTTAGATTTAAAAAAAAAAAAAAAGAGTTACCGGGTTTGGTTTTTGAAAAATAAAAAAATAAATAAAAATATCGAGTTAGATAAATATAGTATCGAGTTTGGAATTAAATAATCAATTGTTACCGAGTTTCGTTTTCGTCAGGGACGAAGTTGCAAATAATTTCTTTCGAGTTTGAGTTATTTATATTGTTTCCGAGTTTGAGTTTTTTTCTTTCGAGTTTGAGGAATTTTTGTTAGGGACCATTTTGCAATTTTTCACTTTCGAGTTTGGATTTTTTTTGTTTACCGAGTATGGCATTTTGACTTTCGAGTTTGATTTTTTTTTCTTTTATACCGAGTTTGATTTTTTTATTTTTTATTTTATTTTTACCAAGTTTCATTTCTTTTGGCGAGTTAGCCAAGATTATCGAGTACGATAATCATTGCCTCATCGTTTATCGAGTGAGGTTCTCTTAGGCTTTATGCTAAGGCGAAACTCTGCCGAATTTTATTTTGGCTTATCTAGTTTGTTTCTTTTATCGAGTCTTTTTATTTTATCAAGTAGCTTTATTTTATTAATATGAGTTTCGAGTAGTTTACTAGTGTTTGCTTAGTGGCACGAGTTTGTGAGTTAAGTGTGGCCATAAAAGAGGATCGTGATTAATAATCGTTATGATTATTTAGACTTGTAATTTTATTATTTGAAGGGCAAAAGCCGGAGAATAATCAAATTACAAATCTAGTAATTATTTTCTTTTTAAAGGATTATTTTCAAAATAAACCAACGTTGTGAGAAAATAGTTTTGTTTAAGGAAAATAATTCGTCGTCAATCCTTGACCCACACTTGATGAACTTATTCACGTCGCTTTGCAAACATATTGTTTTTAAATTCATTTCCAGTCTTAATTTCTTTTCGCGTTTTAAATCTCGTTTTTCTTTAGTTATTTTATCCAATGCTTGTTTTATTTGTTTGTTTACTTTGCGTCGTTTTATTGTTTCTTTTTACTTTAACTGCGTTTTAAATTCTTTTAGTAGTGTAATCAAAAACCAACAAAAATATCTCTTTTAAAACCCCATTCACTTCACAATCACGCGACTCAAGCCGACTCAATCGCCGTCTTACCTTCGTTGGGACATAACGACCCGGGGAACATACTTTCACGAGCATTTCTTCGGTTAAAAAACACTATACTCAAAAAGACTTAAATCAGCTAGCGGTTGTGACGCTATCTGGGTAATTGTGGATCGTCTGACTAAGTCTGCTCATTTCCTAGCAATTAGTGAAGATGATAGTGTGGATAAACTTGCGAGGTTGTATGTGAAGGAAATTATTTCTCGTCATGGAGTCCCGATATCGATTATTTCTGATCGCGATAGCCGTTTTACGTCAGCTTTGTGGCGATCACTTCACACGGCTTTGGGGACGAGACTTGATATGAGTACTGCATATCATCCCCAAACCGATGGTCAAAGTGAGAGGACCATTCAGACGTTAGAGGATATGCTTCGTGCATGTATCATAGACTGTGGTAAAGGCTGGGAGAAATACTTACCCCTTGCGGAATTCTCCTATAATAATAGCTACCACACAAGTCTTAAAGCTGCACCATTTGAAGCATTGTATGGCCGAAAATGTCGTTCGCCTATTGGTTGGGCAGAAGTTGGAGATAGCCAACTCACCGGACCTGAACTTATCTTGGAAACTACAGAGAAAGTAGCTCAGATTCGTGATCGGTTGCAAGCAGCCAGAGATAGGCAGAAAAGTTACGCCGATCAGAGACATAAACCCT
This sequence comes from Artemisia argyi, assembly GCA_030686995.1. NCBI lineage: Eukaryota > Viridiplantae > Streptophyta > Magnoliopsida > Asterales > Asteraceae > Artemisia > Artemisia argyi. The sequence goes on along the minus strand of CM060697.1, from coordinate 157,028,620 downwards.
TAGAGTTCCAGGTTGGAGACAAAGTGATGCTGAAAGTCTCGCCTTGGAAGGGTGTGATACGTTTCGGGAAACGTGGAAAACTCAACCCACGCGACATTGGACCATTTCGTATCTTAGAAAGAATTGGGCCCGTGGCTTATAGGTTGGAATTACCACATGAACCGAGTAAAGTTCACGACGTGTTTCACGTTAGTAATTTGAAGAAATGTCTTTCTGATGAGATGCCTATTATTCCGATGAAGGATATTCGTATCGATGAGAAATTGAACTTTGTGGAAGAGCCAATTGAGATTTTAGATCGTGAAGTTAAACGACTCAAGCGAAGTCGCATTCCGCTCGTCAAGGTTCGTTGGAATTCCCGACACGGACCAGAATTTACGTGGGAACGTGAGGACGAGTTCCGGAAGAGATATCCGAAGCTTTTCACTTCGTAGATGAATTGTTCCGAGAGAAACCCGGGATGGGTTTCTTCTGAGACTGGGAGGATGTGACAACCGGCAACTTAGGGAGCCATTTTGAAAACCCACATTACGTTAAAGTTCGTTTATAATTTTTATTTGAAATTTTTATTCGCAACGAACTTGTAAGACCAATATTATGGATAATTATGTTTTATGACGTTATGGAATTCGAGAATTATTTTAATAATTCATTATGAAATTATACTCGGTGATGTATTCTTAAATTCTCACTTGGTACTACGTTGACTCCGGCACTAGGAAACTGAAAAGTTTAAGAACTTACGAGTTTTAATACGTTGGACTTTTAGTAACGTATTTATTATAAATTTCGGTGGAATAATATATATAGTCCGTCAAATGGTGAATATAACGAGCTTCGGGGACGTTTAATATTTTATTCGTAAGTTTTCGCTTACGTAAGGGGACGTTTTTATTAATTAAACTTGGAGGTAAAAAGGTTTGGTGTGCAAAATAATAAGAAACTTAGTAGAGGGACCAAAAGTGAAAAATATTCTTATTAACCCTAACCCTCATAATATCATTTTCACTTCCAAAAATTCACCCACTCCCTCTCCTCACTCCCCTCACCGCCGGCCACCCTAAATCCGGCCACCACCGCCGCACACCACCGTACACCGTCACTCCCAAAACACTCCCCACCTCTTCTTTGTTATTGTGTTGTGATTCACGCGCCCAAAAACCATCATCCCCACCTCGTACTAGCACCACCGACGCCATACACCTCACCACCATCATTTTTCTTGGTCGATTTTGTAGATCCACGGGTAAGTATGCACGGGGTGCATCGGGTTTGTTGAAAAACGAACCAAACCCACGAATTTATTATGATTTGGGTCGGATTTGGAAGAAATTGATAAAAATAATAATGGGTTTTGTTAAAAACTTGGTAAATCTTGGTTTGGTATCCGGGTATTGATGTTTGGTCGGGTTTTCTTTGCGTGGTCGACCCATAGCCGAGGGCCTCACCCTCGACTTTTGTTGATTCTGGGTCGTGGTGGTCATTTTTGACCCAATTTCTTGTTTGTTGACCACATTTGGTCCTAGTGATTATTTGATTTGGTTTGGTTTGATTGTTAGTTGGATTTAGATTGATTATTGGTGTTGGTCGAATTGTGTTGGAGCCGACGACCCCGTAGGGTCGGTTTGTTTTATTTTGGGTCGAGCTCTTGTGAGCTAGCCGCGACTTTGTGGTCTCGGGTGGGACCCACGTGACTCTTGGTATATGAATTTGACTCGGGTTGACTTGGTATTTGACCCGAATGCGGTTAATTTTTGAGAACCGTTGGTGATGTCGAAATATATATATTTCGGCTAAGTTTGTTTTATGGTTATTAATTATTGATTGGTTACACTTATTATGGCTTATTTGATTTTTAAGAGGTTGACGAGTTTTATGGACTCGTGGTATTATTGGAGTTGTGTTGACGAGAAGTGGTTTTGGGGACCGATTGTGAGACGGTCACTTAGATTGACGGAGATAGGTTAGTCGGGTGCCGTAGTCGGACCCTATTGTTGTAGCACGTGGATTGGGATTGTGTTGGACGGAGATATATTGATTTTTATGACATTTGCTTATTACTTTGGACTTGGACAATGAGCCGAGAGTCATGACTCGGACATGTGACCATTTCGTGTAACTCGATAACTATTTACAATTAAAACATAAATAATAAAACTCGTAATAATAATTATTAGTAATATAAACGTTTATATGAATATGTAGACGTGAATAACGGATATATAATTATATAAACGCGTATATTAATAATAACAAAAATCACGAGTCATATTATAAATAATACGGCTAAATATATATTAGGCTACGAGAGTAGCGTAATATTATTGGAAGTATTATTATTATAAAAATGTGTTATAAAACGAGAAACTCTCGTCGATTATTAAACATTAAGTAAAATGTCATATATATATATATATATATATATATATATATATATATATATATATATATATATATATATATATATATATATATATATATATATATATATATATATATATATATATATATATATATAACGAGTAAACTTATCGAGTTATGCGGAGTCGTGGTCATACGAGTTCTGGTAAGTTTTATTTGTGACTTTCGTGTTGTCACGGATATATGACGATTAATATAAACGTTTCCTATAACTAAATAACTACTTAACCGAAGGGTTGAACCGGGTTATTTGGCTATACGAAATGAATATATTAATGGGCATCGTATCCTACGACGCCCATAGGTTGTGGTATATGTAAAGGGTAATAAATTGCGAATATATATATATCGGGGAATCTGGCCAATTTGACGATGTATATAAGGAATTTATTAAACTACGATATATACCATATAGTGTTTTATGTGCTATGTGCTTTAGGAATGGGTGTAATCTTGGAATGGTATGTTACGTAAATAAATATGGGGTTTATCAAATCGACGGATTTGATAAACTTCGGCGATTTATTTAAATGATATATTGGGCTAATATTAGATCTATAGTTTATTTTTATTATCCTTTTGTGTGACCTTTTTGGTTTGTTTTGTGTCGACCCACCACCCGTATGGATACCAAACGTAACTACACCAAACTCTTACGAAATGGATTTTCGGAAAATAAAACGGATTACGTCCTGGTTTGGGAATATTTTGAATTTGAGGAAATGTTTTCTGAACGAGTTGATATTGTTAGGTCGTGCCGAGTCCGTAGTTGCCGTCTTGTGAGTTACTATACATCTTATTTCTACCGACTTCTTCTTGCTGTTTTCTGGACTTGAGGTGAGTCATATCCCCACTTTTACTCTTGAACTATGTTTTCAATACTTGGGGTGAGAAACGTGCAAATTATTTATGTGGACTATTATCGCTCCTATATTCTTTCTAAAACTTGCTATGCGTATGGACTAGGATGTATTGTCAACTTTAGTCACATATTTTGTGTGTACTATTCAAGGTTGGCTTATTTGGAATTGTCAGCTTTAGTCGCATGGTTTCGTGTGTACTATTCAAGGTTGGCTTATTTAGATACTGTAGTGTGCACCTATAGGTTAATGATACTTTGGAGGTTATCCGAGTATTTATGGTATTGCGGGGGTTACCCGAATACCTATGTTAGAACGGAGGGTATCCGTGTGTTATGTTGGAGCGGAGGGTATCCGCAGGTTTTTAGTGAATCCTTAGTCTAGCTAGCAAGCGTTTTGCATATATGTCCACTATATTGTTAGATGAATTTAAATCTATGATCTCACCAGTGAAAGCTGACTTTTAGCACGTTTTCTCAGGTAATTAAGTGATGATATTGATGCATGGATTGGAAGGCTTGGCGAAGGCTCCTGGTTTATGGATCTATTTTTCTAAACTCTGATATTGAATTATGGACCTACTGTTATGTTATTTTGGGCCTGACTCTGAATGATGTTGGGATAAATGTAAACTTTAAAACCCCGTTTTGGTTGCGTTTTTATTATGTTTACTTTATCTCGTTCTATTTTGTCTTGTGTTGGATACCAATCCCCGTAGCACCCCGAAAGCTTGTTGAGTCTTCCGCTGTATCAAATTTTGGGGGTGTTACAGTGTGTTTTGAAGGTAGAGAAATATAAGTGAAATATCAAATATATTGCGTGTGTTTTCATGTGTTTGGTCATTGATGTGTAATAGGCATATATATACGGTAGGTTGCTTAAAAGTTAAGGTTCGGTTTTAATGGGATGTTACAAGCTTTTAATGGGTTATTACAAGTATGGATTGTTACAAGTATGTGAATTTAAGACACTTATTGGCTTTAAATGGGTTGGATTAATATTTGGTTGTTATAATTTAAAACATTTAAGTTTCCATAATGTAGTAGAGATTTCTTATTAAAGAAATGTTTTTGGTCTTAAAAATTTTAAGACTTCTTTATTTAGAAAGTGCTAAAAAAATTATTATAGGTTACAATAAAAGAACTCCGCTAATAAACACGCGCACATGGCAAAAATGATAAGCTGGGATGACATTTACAAGGTAATCGAGTCTATGTTCCCACTATATGTAGCACTAATCTTAGGATACGGCCCAGTGAAGTAGTGGCATATATTTAAGCCGGACCATTGTGATGCAATAAACCAGCTTAATTGCTACTTCACCATGCCTCTATACATTTGATTTCACCACCCGTGTCAATCCATATAAAATGAACTATCGTTTCCTAAACCCTAGTGGCAGATGTCGTCTGTATAGTCACCATCCTCATATCAATAGTTTATGGGCTAAGTTTACTACTAAAGGAAATTATCCTTGGTCAATCACAAGCTTATGTAATTTACCCATTATGATATAAAAGACTAACATTAATCTAAAAATAAAAAATAAAAATAAAAAAAATCACAAGCTTATCACTTTCTAGCTTGAATAACACACTTGTTGTAGGGGTGCCAATTCTTGGAGCAATGTATGGGTCTTTTGGTGAAATTAGCATCCTTATCCGGTCCTCGATTTTGTAGTTTACCATTTGGAATTTATAATTTTATTAATGATGTATGAGTTTCGTAGTGTCAAAAACTCGATGGATTTGGCAGAAACACCAAAAGAATCAGCACAGATCTAGAAGGTAATACAAATGAGGATGGAACAACCAAAAAACCATCTTTGTTGATTTTATTGAAGATGGTTGGGTTAAAGATGGTTGGGTTAAAGATTGTTAAAAAAAATAATACAAATCAGGGTCATCTTTGGCACATTTATCTCCATACCCGTACTGATATAATATTATGCTGTACTTGACATCTTGCACAATTAATTTGTTGGATCTTGGGAATCAAAATCGAAAGAGTAAGCTAGTGATTTATAGTTACATTGTCTTGTTGCTTTCTACACCGAGGAGTGTTTGGTTAGAAAAGCTTGTTATCATATTTTGATGTATTTTTCGTTCAGTATTCGTCTTGTTTGGAATGATATTTATCTTTTGTGTTTTTCGGTAGTTGGAACGATGTTGGATCTCTATTGTATGGTTAATGGTTATTATTATATGGTATTATGTGGTTTTTAGATATTGTGGAAATTGAGTCCCTATTCGCTTTATTGAGGTCTTGGGGTGTATTGTTGATATTCTTTCCATGACTTGGCTTCATTGATTTAATTCTTGTTGGGCATATGATAAGTTCTATCGGAGACTCATGAACCTTGTATGATGTTTCAGATCAATGGCCCCACGACGAAACCCTGTTAGAGCTACCAGAACTGGTCCTGCAACGACTACCCCTGGTCGTCGAGGACGCCGTCCTACTCGAAATGTTGAAACCCCTACTCCTGATAACCTGGACACTACTAACCGCAACAACAGGAATCAAAATGTTGATGTTCAGGGAGACAATGATCATGTTCCACTTAACGCACCTACTGTGGATCAAGCAATGATCAATCAACATGTGGAGCAACGAGTTGCTGAGCTACTAGCTGAGTCAAATCATTCCAACAATTCTGATGGAACATTTCCACCTGTTCGTGCTAATGGATGTAACTACAAGGAGTTTAAAATTTGTGGACCCATTGAGTTTGGTGGAACTGAAGGAGTGGTCTACTTGGTCAGGTGGATAGAGAAGACTGAGTCAGTGTTTAATGTCAGTGGTTGTGCGGAGAATGCGAAGGTAAAGTTTGCTTCTTTTACTTTCAAGGATGAAGCTTTAACTTGGTGGAACAATTACCGTAATTCGGTTGGGAGTGATGTGGCTTATGCTATGACTTGGGAGCAATTTAAGTCTTTGTTGATTCAGACTTACTGCCCAAGGAATGAGATTAAGAAGCTGGAGATTGAGTTCTGGAACCATAAGGTGAAAGGTACCGATATGGCAACTTACAATCGCCGTTATCGAGAGTTAGCCTTACTTTGTCCCGATATGGTTAGGACTGAGACTCAAAGGATTGAGAGGTATACCGATGGGTTGCCGGTAGCTACAAGGAACGATGTGATTTCTGCTAAGCCTGCAAACATTCATGAGGCTATCACTATTGCTCAACAATTGATGGACTCGTTGGTATTGGAAGAAGCTGAGAAAGACAAGAATGGAAAGAGGAAGAGGGATAATCATTCTAAGGGTAATGATCGTCAAAACAAGCGACAAACGACTACTAGAGCTTATGCTATGGGAGATGGAGACAAGAAGAACTACAATAGAGATGCACCCAAGTGTAACAGATGTTATAGGAATCATTCTGGACGATGTACTGTGATGTGCAAGAATTGCTCTAGGATGGGACACATAGCTAAGGATTGTAGAGCTCGACCACTTGCTATGGTTCAAGCTACTCCTGAAACTATGAGTAAGGCAAATGTCACTTGTTATGGATGTGGAAAGAAGGGACATTATAGGAATGAGTATAGGGAATCGTGGAACCGAGGAAATCAAGGATCGGGTGGTAATGGGTACAATCATGGAAACCGTGGAGCTGGAGGAAATCGTGGACGACAAGATAATGGGGACCAACGTGTGGAAGCTGGAGCTGCTCATGGAAGAGTGTATGCACTTGGAAACGAGAGAGGAGAAGATCCAAACGTCGTTACTGGTACGTTCCTTCTCAATAATCGTTATGCTTCCATACTATTTGATACTGGTGCCGATAAGAGTTTTGTGTCCACTAAGTTTGCACCCTTACTAGAGAAACCCCCGATGGCCTTAAGAATTGGTTATGATGTAGAGTTAGCTAATGGGAACATAGAGAGGATTAGGACTATCATTCGCGGTTGCGCGTTAAACTTTCTGAATCGTCCTTTCAACATAGATCTTCTACCCATCACATTAGGAAGTTTTGATGTCATTATTGGTATGGATTGGTTGTCGAAGTATCGTGCTCATATACTTTGCGATGAGAAGATCGTGCGTGTGCCTTACGGCAAGGAGATTCTGAACATACCAGGAGATCGAAAGGAATTGAGAGTCCCATCTAGATTAGCGGTCATATCTTGCACTAAATTACCGAAGCTAACGGAAAAAGGATGTTGCCTTTTCTTAGCTCAAATTTCCGAGAAAGGAGGGAAGGAGAAGAAGGAAAGATGCATTGGAGATGTGCCTATAGTTCGTGATTTTTCGGATGTGTTTCCTGATGATTTACCAGGAATTCCGCCTACTAGACAAGTAGAGTTTCAGATTGAGTTGATACCTGGTGCTGCACCCGTGGCACGAGCGCCTTATCGTCTTGCACCTACTGAACTGGAAGAGTTGTCGAAGCAACTAGCGGTGTTAGCCGAAAAAGGATTTATAAGACCAAGTTCTTCGCCTTGGGGAGCCCCGGTCTTATTTGTGAAGAAGAAGGATGGATCGTTTCGTATGTGTATTGATTATCGAGAGTTGAACAAGCTAACGGTGAAGAATAGATACCCGTTACCGAGGATCGACGATTTGTTCAATCAGCTTCAAGGATCGAATGTGTATTCAAAAATTGATTTGAGATCGGGATATCATCAGCTTCGAGTTCGCGACGAAGATATTCCGAAAACGGCTTTCAGAACCCGTTACGGGCATTACGAGTTTCAGGTGATGCCGTTTGGGTTGACTAACGCACCGACGGTATTCATGGATCTCATGAATCGGGTGTGCAAGCCTTACTTAGATAAGTTCGTGATTGTGTTCATCGATGACATTCTAATTTATTCAAAGAGTGAAAAGGAGCATGAGGAGCATCTAAGGCTTATCTTAGAATTGCTCAGGAAAGATAAACTGTATGCCAAGTTTTCTAAATGTGAATTTTGGATTCCGACGGTACAATTTCTGGGTCATGTGATTGATAGACAAGGAGTTCATGTAGATCCTGCTAAGATTGAAGCAACTAAAGATTGGGCTGCACCAACGACCCCAACAGAAGTTCGTCAATTTTTGGGATTAGCCGGTTATTACCGAAGATTCATTGAGGGATTTTCGAAGATAGCAAAACCGCTGACCAAATTGACTCAAAAGAGTGTTAAGTACGAATGAGGAGATAAAGAAGAGGAAGCATTTCAGTTACTCAAGGAGATGTTGTGTAGTGCTCCTATCTTAGCGTTACCTGAAGGTAGTGAGGATTTTGTCGTCTATTGTGACGCTTCTCATAAAGGTTTAGGAGCTGTGTTAATGCAACGAGAAAAAATGATAGCTTATGCTTCCCGACAGCTCAAGAAGCACGAGAAGAACAACACCACCCATGATTTGGAATTAGGTGCTGTGGTTTTTTGCTTTAAGGATATGGAGACATTATCTGTATGGTACCAAATGTGTTGTATTCACGGATCACAAAAGTCTACAACACATCTTGAATCAAAAAGAGCTCAACATGAGACAACGACGTTGGATTGAGTTGCTAAGCGATTATGATTGTGAAATTCGTTACCATCCTGGTAAAGCATGTTGCTGATGCTCTTAGTCGAAAGGAGAGGATACCTCCGTTACGAGTTAGGTCATTATGAATGACTATCATATCGCCGTTACCGTCTCAAATATTAGAAGCTCAAACGGAAGCGTTGAAAGCAGAAAATCAACCTGCTGAGAACATATTTGGGATGGCTGAAAATGAGAAAGGATTTATTAAGCGTTCTGATGGAGTATTATGTTTTGGATACCGAAGTCGGGTACCTTTATATGGAGAAATTCGAGAGTTGATTATGCATGAGTCGCATAAGTCAAGATACTCTATTTATCCTGGGTCTGACAAGATGTACCAGGATTTGAAAGAGTTATATTGGTGGCCAAATATGAAGGCAGATATAGCATTGTACGTTAGTAAGTGTTTGGCTTGCTCTAAGGTTAAGGCCGAACATCAACGACTGTCAGGATTATTGACGCAGCCAGAACTTCCGGTTTGGAAATGGGAGCGGATCACGATGGACTTTATTACCAAATTACCAAAGACAGCTAGCGGTTGTGACGCTATCTGGGTAATTGTGGATCGTTTGACTAAGTCTGCCCATTTCCTGGCGATTAGTGAAGATGATAGTGTTGATAAACTTGCGAGGTTGTATGTGAAGGAGATTATTTCTCGTCATGGAGTTCCGATATCGATTATTTCTGATCACGACAGCCGCTTTACGTCAGCGTTGTGGCGATCACTTCAAACCGCTTTGGGGACGAGACTTGATATGAGTACTGCATATCATCCCTAAACCGATGGTCAAAGTGAGAGAACTATTCAGACTTTGGAGGATATGCTTCGTGCATGCATAATAGACTTTGGTAAAGGCTGGGAGAAGTATCTACCCCTTGCGGAGTTCTCTTACAATAGTAGTTACCACACAAGTCTTAAAGATGCACCATTTGAAGCTTTATATGGTCGTAAATGCCGTTCACCTATTGGTTGGGCTGAAGTTGGAGATAGCCAACTCACAGGCCCCGAGCTTATATTGGAGACTACTGAAAAAGTGACTCAAATTCGAGATCGATTACAAGCAGCCAGAGATAAACAGAAAAGTTACGCCGATCAGAGACGTAAACCCCTAGAATTCCAGGTTGGAGACAAAGTGATGCTGAAAGTCTCGCCTTGGAAGGGTGTAATACATTTCGGGAAACGTGGGAAATTTAACCCCCGCTACATTGGACCATTTCTCATTTTGGAAAGAATTGGGCCCGTAGCTTATCGGTTGGAATTACCACAGGAACTGAGTAAAGTTCATGATGTGTTTCATGTTAGCAATCTGAAGAAATGTCTTTCAGATGAAACACCGGTTATACCGATTAAAGATATTCGTATGGATGAAAGTTTGAATTTTGTGGAGGAACCGATTGAGATTTTGGATCGAGAGATTAAACGACTTAAGAGAAATCGTATTCCGCATTTCAAAGTTCGTTGGAATTCGCGGCATGGACCGGAATTCACGTGGGAACGTGAGGATGAGTTTCGAAAGAGATATCCGAAGCTTTTTACTTCGTAGATGGTTTGTTCCGAGTGAAACCCGGGACGGGTTTCTTCTGAGGCTGGGAGGATGTGACAACTGGCAAATTAGGGAGCCGTTTTGAAACCCGCATTACTTTAAAATTTATAATTTTGGGATATTAAAAAAGTTTATCGTGACGAGATATCTTATGAACGTTGGAATGTGATTTTTATCGTACGTTATTTATGGAATTTGATTATTTATTAATGGTTTGGTGTGGATCATTTGTGATGAATTATTTTTCAGATCATTATGTGGCACTACATTGACTCCGGCACTAGGATAACCTAACAATTTTAATTATTTTAATATTGGTTGGATATTTATATTTTTGGAACGTATCGCGAGATTTTTGATTATTTGGAATGAGTTCGGTTCGAGAGAGTTGATTTGTTTTAAAAAGGTTTCGAGTTTGGTCCGTGTATTTTACACCGGGTTACTTAACCCACTTTACCCCTTATATTATTATTACTATTAATAAAAATCTTTAAAAAAAAAAAAAAAAAAAAAAAGAGTAACTACAAAATCGTCCTTGTGATAACCTGGATAAACACACAACACCATCACCCTCACCAACACTTTCACATCTCTCTCTCTCTTTCTTTTACAACACCACCGCCGCCCCAATTATCACCATTAACGCCGCCACCACCACCTCCACAAACAAACCAACACCACCATCTTAATCACCTTTTCCTGATCTATCTTTTGATACAACTCACGCGCGATTTGGACCACTTTATCACCACGTACGCACCATCACCGCCACCTAAACACCTTTTTTCTTATATTTTCTTGTTGGGTTTTTGAAGAAACATATTCTTGGAGCCGTTGGAAGGTGAGTGACCACGAGTTTCAACTCGTGTGTCTCGATTTGTACCCAAACCGTGGGTATACGAGATCTTTTCTTGTTGGGTTTTGATTAAAACAAGTGGGAAATGATGTTTTGGTAATAAAAAATGAAGTTTGGTATCTTGGGTTTTGGTTTTGACGCGAGTTTGGTGCTCGACTTATGATGTTGGGTCGCGTTTGGTTTTGGGTTTAGCTCGTTGGAGCTTGGCCGAGACCCTATGGTCTCGGTGTGACTATATTTTGACTCGTTTGGGAGTCTAAGAGGACCCTTGGTCCGAATGGTTTGATTCTTGATCGATTTGGTTAGCCGATTTGGTGATTGTTGATGTTTTGGTGTGCCGCGACCATATAGGGTCCGTTTGGCAGTTTTGGATCGGCTCAAGTGAGCCTATGTCGTGGCCTTGTGGCTTTGGGTTTGAGTCCTTGTGACTTGTGGTTCTAGCCGAGACCCAAGTGGGTCATTTGGCTCGGGTTTGGCGTGGTAAACCAACCCATACTATATGTATCTTGATTGTTATTGTTGTGGATATTTTGGTTGTGGTAACTTGTATTTTGGTCGATGCATTGGATGGGTCGAGACCCTTTTGTGGTCGCGACAATGGTATACTTTGGATTGTAATTTGGAGTTGTGTTGTCGAAGAGTATTTGGGAACCGATTGTGAGACGGTTATTTAGATTGACGGAGATAGGTTAGTCGGGTGCCGTAGTCGGACCCTAATGTTGTAGCACGTGGATTTGGGATTGATTTGGACGGAGTTGTTTATTTTTATGACTTGGTTATTATTTTTGGACTTGGACTATGAGCCGAGAGTGATGACTCGGACATGTGACCAAATTCTTATGACTCGATAAATATTTAAAATCAAACATTAAAAATAATACTCGTAATAATATTATTGATAATATAATCGTTTATATACGTATATAGACGTGATAAACGTATATATATATATATATATATATATATATATATATATATATATATATATATATATATATATATATATATATATATATATATATATATATATATATATATAAATGCGTATATTAGTAATAAAACGATCACGAGTAAACGTTATAATAATATAACGATAATTATTATACTATGCAAATAGTGCAATAAATGTCGAAGTATTATTATAAATAATAACTATAAATAATGCCGAGAACTAATACGTCGGGTGAGTAATAAATAAAAACATGATGACTTTTATAAATTTGGAAAACTTATCGAGTTATACGAGTTGTGGTTACTTAAGTCCAAGTGGGCTTTATTATGTGACTTTTGTGTTGTCACGGATATATGACGATTAATATAAACATTTTCTATAACTACGTAACTTATTTAATCGACGGGTTAAATCGAGTTATTTGGCTATATAAAATGAGTATATTAATGGGTATCGTATCCCACGACGCCCATAGGTTGTGGTACGTGTATTAGGATAATAAATTACTATATATCTCGTGGAGTTGGCTAAATTGACGAATTTGGCCAATTTGACGATATATATAGGGAATTTATTGGACTACGATATATACCATATAGTATTCTTTGTGCTATGTGCTTTTGGTTGGGTATAATCTTGGAGCGGTATATTACGTAAATAAATATGGGAGATTATTAAATCGACGGATTTGATAAACTTCGATGATTTATTTAAATGATATATTGAGCTAATATTAGACCTATAGATGGTTTATTATTTCTTTTCGTTGTGGTTTCTTGGTTTGAGTTGTGTCGACCCTTCACCCATATGGATACCAAACGTCGAATTTCAAATTAATATGAAGATAATTCGAGAAATGGATATTTTTGGAAAGTAAAAATGGAATACGTTCGGGATTGGGAATATTTGATTTTTGAGGAAATGATTCTGAACGAGTTTGATATTGTTAGGAAGTGCCGAGTCTGTAGTTGCCGTTATTGAGTTTGCTTACGTCTTTCATCTATCGATTTCTTTTGAGGATTTTCTGGACTTGAGGTGAGTCATTGCCCCACTTTTACTCTTGAACTTTGTTTTCAATACTTGGGGTGAGAAACGTGCAAATGTTTTATGTGGACTATTATCGCTTTTTGATTCCAAAACTTGCTATGCTTATAGAACTAGGTAGGATTGAGCGAGGCCTAGTCCCGAACTAGGTAAGCTATTGATTTGGTTATAGAACGAGGCCTAGTCCCGAACTAGGTAAGCTATTGATTTGGTTATAGAGCGAGGCCTAGTCCCAAACTAGGTAAGCTATTGATTAATTATGGAGCGAGGCCTAGTCAAGAACTAGGTAAGCTATACAACGAGGCCTAGACTAGATCTAGGTAAGTTGAACATGTCGTATCCTTACGCATGTTGGGTATGTCGTATCCTTACGCATACAGATTGATTGATTGGATTTGGTTATTGGACTATAGTATGCACCTATAGGGTTGATTCGATTTGGTTGGATTATTTTGGTTGGATGATTGAGGCCTAGTCTAGCTAGCAAGCGTTTTGCGTATATGTCCACTATATTGAATTATGAATTTAAACCTATGATCTCACCAGTGAAAGGTGACTTTTAGCACGTTTTCTCAGGTAATTAAGTGACGATTTGGATGCTTGGATCGGAAGGCTTGGCAATGGCACCTGGTTATGGATCTATTTTCTGAAACTCTGATAAATAATTGTGGACCTATGTTTATTTCTTTTGGGCATGACTTTGGATAAATTTGGGATAAATGTAAACTTTAAAACCCCGTTTTGGTTGTGTTTTTCTTATGTTTACTTTGTCTCGTTCTTCATGACTTTGAATGGATACCAATCCCCGTAGCACCCCGAAAGCTTGTTGAGTCTTCCGCTGTACCAAATTTTGGGGGTGTTACATATTCCTTCTCATATCGTGACACGTAGCATCACAAGCATTTGGAAAGCGCGGTTCACAGGAGTATGGGATACGTGGACTAGTGTTCCAAAAGATGATAGAAACCTTTGGTTCGACTCTTTCAAGGTATTAAAATTTTGCACATCCCTGTTGTGGAGTTTAGTCTCATGAATGATGGCCAACTTAACTGATCATTGCAGCATATAAGTGAATGCACTGTAATGATTCGAGTCAGAACCAATAAAAACAATTTATGCCAGTCGAGATGGTCCATATTTTTATATATGTATGATTTTACCACAACTAACCTGTTTGGATAACATAACCTAATACTAGGAATGAAGTGTGTGATAGCTGATAGATACATTGCACATGGGTTCTTCATACAAATGTCGCCTGTGTATAGTCACCATCCTCATATCAATAATTTATGGGCTAAGTTTACTACTAAAGGAAATTATCCTTGGTCAATCACAAGCTTTTCACTTTCTAGCTTGAATAACACACTTGTTGTAGGGGTGCCAATTCTTAGAGCAATGTATGGGTCTTTTTGGTGAAATTAGCATCCTGCCTTGATTTTGCAGTTTACCATTTGGAATTTATAATTTTTTTTTGAAAGGCCACTTTTATTAAAAAAAAAAAAAAAGGCACCAAGGAGATGCCAAATATAATAAAGACAAACAAACAAAACAAAAACAAAACAAGAGCAACACAAGTTCAAGGCTAAGGTACACAACCCCTTGGATTCAGAATCCATTGATTCCAGTTAGCCGTCTTGAGCGAGCACCTCTTCGAAATCCAAAGCAAGGAAAGTCTTTGAATCAAAGAGAAAATGTCTTCCGTTTTGGCAGCGTTAACAGAATCCGGGAGGGCATTACAAACCTTGTTTCTCCGTCTCCATATAGCCCATAAGACACAAAGGAAAACCCCATGGACAATTTTCTTCAACACCGGATTTCCCAGGCCGCCAATGTTGCCACGAGCATAATCCGAAACTAAAAGCAAAGGCATAGACGAGGAGAGATCAAATTGCCACCAGCTCCACACTTTCCTCCATAATGGCTTAACCCGAGAACATGAGATTAGACAATGAGCAACCGATTCTACCTCAATGTCGCATAAAGGGCATAAAACCGAAGGTAATGAAACACCTCTGTTATGCAGATTAAGACGAGAGGGGAGACGATTTAAGGAAGCTCTCCAAGCAAGAATGTTAACTTTACGGGGTATCCATGAATTCCAAAGAAGATGGTTATCCAACTTACAATATTCCAACAACTTGTTTTGGATTAATGTGGACATACACTTTACCTTGAAAACACCACTGGCATCACAAGACCACAACCATTTATCGTTAGACCCAGGGGATAGAGAGAGGTCACCAATTTTATTAATGATGTATGAGTTTCGTAGTGTCAAAAACTCGATGGATTTGGCAGAAACACCAAAAGAATCAGCACATATCTAGAAGGTAATACAAATGAGGATGGAACAACCAAAAAACCATCTTTGTTGATTTTATTGAAGATGGTTGGGTTAAAGATTGCTAACAACCCTAACTCTTATGCATGCATATTTGGGTTAGCATGGGTACTTGTATTGAATGGGTAAGTCCATTGAGCTCATTTGTATGCATATATTTAGATTTATAACGCAGTATCATCAAACAAACTTGATCCAGTATGCTGAATATTCTGATTTCTGAACACTCTAAACAGCTAGTGTATAAATATACTTACATCTATATTGCACCCTTAGATGGCTATTTGTGCATACTGGTTTGTAATGATTGTTTTAAATTTGTTACTAGTTAAGTTTGAACTTTCCTTTCAATTCGTATCTCTAACTTGTATATATAGTCACGGAACAAAGGTGCTTAAACGTGACACTGATGCAGGACTATTCATGGCATTGCAGCAGGAGATAATCGATTGTGGTGCTGCCTTAACTGCATTAGGGATGTTACTGAGGTTTGTGGTCGCACCATGGCTGTGACTTCCCTTATTGTGTGTTGGCAAGGTGATGTCCTTTGTATTCCATCATTCAGGTAATCTTTAACTTGAATAATAGTATATCATCATTTTAATACAAAAATGAAACTACTCATCATGTTCTAAGATTCTCATAATTATTTATGTCGATCGTTTCTTTGGTTGAAAGGTTGCGCTACCCCAAGCCATTTCGTCTTTCGTGTTTGCCAAGGAATATAAGCTGCATACAAATGTACTTAGCACTGCGTAAGTTTTTTTACTTCGGGTTTGTGATTTATTTGAAGACACGTATTTAATCAGTCTAAGCAAAGATAAAAACGACTAGAAGCTAGTTTATGACTATTCTTCATCTATTTTACTTCTTATCTTGTACCAATTTACTACTTACAATTGTTTCTCTCAATTGTGCTATCTTATTTTTCAGGGTCATCTTTGGCACATTTATCTCCATACCCGTACTGATATCATATTATGCTGTACTTGACATCTTGCACAAGTAATGTTATATTGGGGGTTTGTCAATTCGTGTACTAACACTGATTAGAATTGTTTTGTAGGAGCCCAAAATTTTAGAAAGCAGGCCTAATTGGCCCGTTACTTGAATTATCTGAATTTGTATGAGTTTTGTTAGAAGGCAATGAAACAAGCTACATGTTTTTAGACTAAACTTAAAAAAGACTTGTTTTTTAGAACGACCAACTTAAATACTTATGTGTTCAAGAGTTCAAGGTTGGATCAAGCTTGATTAGCTTGAGCTCGAGCTCGAGCTCAAGTTTATCTTAAGAAACTATGCTCACTAACACGTCTACGAATATTGGATGACTGAGATGCATGCTTTCATAGATACACCTTTAAAATAACAAAAATACAATAATCTTGACTTGTTTTTATTGTAAATTAATTGCCCATCCATGAAGAGACTCAAAACCACATGTTAAATAAATAAAAAAATGTTGCGTATCTAATATTTGGTTGTTCAACAACCAACCTAAGCGATATGTGACGGAAAGAAATAAAAAGTATGCATAAAGTAAGGTTGGTTGAGTTTAAGCTAGTAGTAACAAGTTATTATTTACTAACCAACAAAGTCACTTTACTGAGTAAGAAGGAAACAAAAGTCATTTTTGACACGCAAACCACATGTTGATCCCTCATGGACCAAAGCTTCTTGAGATAGGGTTATGTTATTGGCTTTTATTTTACTTTTACTATACTCAAAAACACTTGTCATTTCACTAAATAGAAACACAACTTGTATTAAAAAAATAACTACGTGTATTAAAAAAATACTGTAATCATTATTGTCACTTGTTATATCTTTCACTCAATATATGTGTTCATCACTCACAGCTGAGTGGAGTTTGGCAGGCAGAAACTGAAGTAGACATCAAAATAAACAAAAATTAGCATCTGGATTTATTTGGTTTGAGTTTGACCAAGAATTGAATACTACGTTAATGATATAATTTTAAAATAAAGTTTACAAACTTAATGTTGAATTTCAACCGATTTTACCCGCACTAAATAATTTGAGTTAGCTACGAGTACGTCCAAAGAGCAACGACAACTAGAAAACACACTACTTTAATTTGTCCGCCACGTGGCTCCTCTATCCATTGCCGGCTGTGCGATCTTCTAAAACTATGATATTGAGATGTTAATAATACGAGTACGAGTTAGATGTAATTACAAGATTTTGATTATGTGAAAATAATTCCTTTATTTGAAAGTATATGCATGTGGGATGTACTCACGTACATAACTAACAACTCAACTTAAGCATTTCATAATTGACGTATCAAGTTATACTGTAAACCTAATTTAATTATTTTGTTCTTCTTTTGGATGCTTTAATGTTTCTTGGGTGTGTGTTTTCATTAGATCTAAAAAAACTTGTAATTATGTCAGATATATACAACTTTAAACTCATATATTATACAGTATAAACTTCATTAGTCAAATGTTGGCTATTACGTAATTTTTAAATGTGGTGAGGCGGTTTTGGAATTATGGAGTATATGTAAACCAATCAACGATATTATGTATCAATGCTTCTACGAATATCAAACCCTCGGTTTAACATCACATATAGACAAAACATACAAAGATATCGCGAGTAGAACTCTGTCATAAGGGGGTTGGCAACACTTGTGGCACCATACCACCATCCCTCACTCCCAACCAATCCCCTTGTGCCACATCATTCACCCATTTTTCCCATCCCTCACGCTTTTTTTTTTGGCATCACTTGTGGCACCACACCACCATCCCTCACTTCATTTTTTTTTTAATTCCTTTAAAATAAAAATAAAAACTAAAATTCCATTAAAATTAATAAAACATTACATAATATTCTTAAAAAACATAAAATAACTAAATTTCCAAATCTTAGCGGGTTTTCTTTGACTTTGACGCGGTACCTCAACATCTTCCTCAACCTCCTCATTCATCGGTTGTGTCTCGGGCACCAAATTAACATTATCATAATCTTCATCATCCTCGCTATCATCATGAACGGGTAACGGACCGCTCTCCGGTTCACGCCTTTTTTGTTGGGTATATCTCGGCTCAAACGGGTTGAAATTTTGAGGCAATTGTGGGAGGGTAAGGGGGTCGGCATTGGTCACGGCAAGCATAGCACGGTACTGTGCTACCGTGCGGGAACACCGCCGCCATCCCCGCGGTACCGCACGGTAGCCTTCTGGCACGGGTCTTTTCTAGCACGGGAAGGGAAGCAAAATTCGACCGTTTGAGGCTTTGGACCGTTGCATTTTGACCGTTTGGCTCTTGAAATGTTTTTTTTTTTTTTTTTGACCGTTGGATATTTATGTATATATATATATATAGTAGCATTCTTCCACCAACAACAATCAACAACAAACAATAGTTTAAAAAAAAAAAAAAAAAAAAAAAAAAAAAAAAAAAAAAAAAAAACGTATTCTGTCCCCCAAAAAAAAATACCGAGCAAAAAAAAAACATGGAACCAAAAAGAAATAGAGATTCAAGAAAAGGAAACCGAGTAGCGAGGGGTGCAAGTCGTCCTCGAGTTCAATCATTTTCTCAATCACAAGATGTTTACCTCCCCGAATTTGTCCAAGCTCCATCTCCACAATTTTTCGTTCCCCAACAACCCCTCCCCCAATTGCCTCAAAATTTCAACCCGTTTGAGCCGAGATATACCCAACAAAAAAGGCATGAACCGGAGAGCGGTCCGTTACCCGTTCGTGATGATAGCGAGGATGATGAAGATTATGATAATGTTAATTTGGTGCCCGAGACACAATCGATGAATGAGGAGGTTGAGGAAGAGGTCGAAGAGGTTGAGGTACCGCGTCAAAGTTAAAGAAAACCCGCTAAGATTTGGAAATTTAGTTATTTTATGTTTTTTAAGAATATTATGTAATGTTTTATTAATTTTAATGGAATTTTAGTTTTTATTTTTATTTTAAAGGAATTAAAAAAAAAAATGAAGTGAGGGATGATGGTGTGGTGCCACAAGTGATGCCAACAAAAAAAAGGGTGAGGGATGGGAAAAATGGGTGAATGATGTGGCACAAGGGGATTGGTTGGGAGTGAGGGATGGTGGTATGGTGCCACAAGTGTTGCCAACCCCCTAAGAAAGATACCACAAATTAAAAGATCACCATGACTATACACACTTCTATTGTAGGAGTAACATGTTTATACAAGTAATGATTGTTTCGTATTCCTATAATTAAGGTTTCTTGACAATGATGGTTTATGCTTTATCAAAGTACTTCTTTTGTGCATCACTACTTATATGTGTAATGTACGTAATCGTAATCATTAGTAGTAAACTTTACATATCGTAAGGTATTTATATATACACAAGGACTTCTTATATAAACATGATACAAGAACTCCCTTTTTTTTTCTTTTTCTTTTTTTTTTTTTTTCCTTTGTATCGCGACATTTACACCACAGATCTATCTCAGACATCTTAAGCAAGACTTGAACCCATAATCATTTATTTAATGAGCTTCTCACACAAACTTATTCATATATTTTTTGTTAAAAGGGATACGATGTGAATTACCTTGAGACGATCGAGACACTTAACAAAATACCAATAACATATGTTGAAATCTATTGCATTAGATAATATTTTTAAAAATAGACTCTCAATTTGTAGCAAAGTGACTTTGCTGCAAAGTGCCTTAACTATATGTAACTAATTTGTCTCGAAAATATCATGAAAATCTACCAATTGCATGACTCGAAGCTAAATGAAGAGCTTTTGCTTGAACTTTTAGAGTAGAACTTATTCGAGCACCTGACACTAGACATTGTACTAGTTAGAGGTGATTAAAAAAAAAAAAAAAAAAAAACGATCCGATCCGATCCGCCTAAAAAACCTAAAACCGGTTTAAGTAGAACCGAACCGCCGGTTTGTAAATCGTTTTACACTTTTCTCTCTCGACACCAGTTCTGAAAACCGGTTTAAACCGGGTTTTTAAAACCTTATAAACAGCAACATTATTTTTCCATGTTATGTTATAGGTTGAATTCTTGGGGAACAGGACCGGACAACCATACTCGGTTCAAACCAATGTGTATGCCCATGAAAGGGTGATAGAGAACAGAAAGTTAACCTATTGTTCGACCCTGCTGCCGATTTCCACACATACTCCATCCTTTGGAACCACCACCATGTTGTGTAAGTATACTTAGAATTCGCTAATGTGTTCAACTATAAGTCATACTATACTTTAGAAAGTGAGCTAAACAATGCATAATTTGTGTAGCTTTTCGGTAGATGGAGTACCTATAAGAGTGTACAAAAACAATGAAGCCAAAAAACTCCCATTTCCAAAAATGCAACCAATGGGAATCTACTACTCAACAAGTCAACATTATGGGAAGCTGATGACTGGGCCACTAGGGGTGGGCTAGAAAAAATTGATGGGATAAAGCACCATTTTATGCATACTACAAAGACTTCGATATTGAAGGGTGCCCTGCAGTCTGTGGAGTATTAAAAAAAATAATAAAATAAAAACAAAAAACGGATCCATTAACACCGGTTTATGAACAACCGGTTTGATGTAAAATGGTTAGTACTGTATCTACATTTTCTCTTCCAAAATCGGTTTCAAACCGATCCAGTTTTGGGTCAAACCGGATTTTTGACTTTTTAACTTAATCCGATCCGATTTTGAAACCGAATCGGCTTGGCCCAAAAACCAGTTTTTGCACCTCTAGTCCTAGTGATTGCCGGCTACGAAGTACAAACCCAACTTTCCATATATTTTAAGGAATGCAATGTCAAAATTATTCTTAAGGTGCTCCATTAAAGCATCTCAAATGTAAACACAAAATAAAAACCAAATGGATGTAAAGTGAAAATAAAATCAAATATGGGTTTTAATATAATGTATGTATTAAACATATGCCCCAAAGATTTCAAAACAATATCTACTATGTAGTTATATTATTACAAAGAGAATATTTTATATTAAGCTAAATGAGTAATACTAAGAATAATACTTAAGGTTAAAGTCGAAAAAAATAACAAAAAACTTAAAAAAAATAAAAAATAAATAAATAAAAAACTAATAAAAAGTCAAAGTTAGCAGTTATTTTAAGACTATGAGAGTAACAAATATAAGGCTTTTCATTAGAAAATGGTATTAAATTGATGTATTATATATTTGGTGCAACATTAAATTTGGTGTAAAACTCGATCATTTGGTCATTTAGTGGGTGCCAATAGTGATGCACCATGATTCATTTTTAAAAAAATTTAACCAATCAAATGTGCCCAACACATTTCATAATTCACCATGTTTCTCCTTCATTTTTTAGTACCAATGGTGATGCACCATGATTTATTTTGGAGAATACAAATAACATTAATGGTAAACGTTCATTTTTTTTTGGGAGAAGACCATACCGATTCGGTATGAGATCCCGTTCACCATGCCGATTTCACGATGCCGAAGAGGTGGTTATGGAGGATGCCGATCGGCATCCATTGCCGAGCCTTGATGCCGAGTGCATTGCCACCCCCTTAGAACATTCACAATGCAAAAAGTCTTTAATGACTTTTTGCATTTAATGCATATATATTTTAGTTTAGATGCATTGAATGCTTTTACTACATAAATCATTAATGACTAGTAGGTTTTTGTAAAATCTTGGTATTTGACAATTTTTTTTTTGTAAAAAGCTGTTGGAAAACCTCATGTTACAATAAAAAAAGCTTTTCTAAAAGCTTTATAGTGTAATAAAAAACTTTTCATGATTTATGTATTGTGCATGCTCTTATATCAAATTTGTTGTTTTTTTTAAAGATAAAACTCAACGTCAAAACAACAAATTGGATATTTTAATGCATGTATTAGAGAGTCTTGGTGACTATAACCGCTACGGTTCATAAACTGTACGGTAAAATGTTTATTTACGTGTGTTTATTTATTAAATGAATTAACATGCACAAGATTTTGTGTCTATCTATACTACATATAAAGGAAAAATGGTCAAAGTGGAAAAGTGAAAAGTCAAGTAATGTGAAATGTTGAAAAATCATATTAAAGGAAATTATGAAATGTAATTAATACTCTTATTAAAACACCCTGTTACCTAAAAATACAATGATTTATTCACATTGTACAACCAATTAAAAACATATCTATCAAATTAAATACAACCAATTAAAACAATTAATAGAAATCACAAACCGGGTTGACCCGGGACATTTCAAACCCGAAGGGTTGAACAATTTGACCCATTTTCGACCCAACCTAGCAAGTTGACCCGGTTTAAATCGATCAATTTTTTGACCGAAACGGTTCAACTGGTTGAACCACCCAGGTCGAACCGGGTTCAAAACATTATGTTTAATTCCTAAATCTTCAAACTTTTATTATTTTTCATTTATAACATATAAACTTATTTTTATCAATAAATTATATGTCGCAAAAAAATCTCGTTGCTATGCACGGGTACTCGTTTAGTTTAGTTAAATGAACAAGTATAAATATAAGTATATTTCCTTCATTTATGTTTTTGAAAGTTTGACTATATGTTCCTTAATATTTGTTTGTGTTCGTATGTTAGTGGTCGTATAACTTAATTTACTTACACACAATAACACGCGTAAAACATACAGAGTAATATTTTGTACTCTCCATATATTTTTTGTTTGTCTTTGTATCCTCATCTATGTTCGTTCGTTTAATCTTTTAATAAACGAATGTAAACGGACACGAATAACCTCATTTGCTAATGAACGAACAGAAACAAAGAAATTTGTTCGTTTAAACATTCATCTTTATTTATTTATCCAGTTAAAATTAAACGAACAAACATTAACTAAAATCTATTTATTCTCGCCCGGTTCATTTACAGCACTAATAACCACACACCCCGTGTAGATATTATGTATTAGACGAGTGCCTCTAGCAATCTTCTTCTAATTTGCCTTGTGATGGTCCAATTAAAACCAATTTTAAGTTTAGCAACAACTAATGAATTAGTATACGTGTTTAGGAGGTGTTTTTTTTTTTTAGATTAAGAGGCTTATAAAGGGTAGTGGTCCTTTTTTTATTACAACCACTTAATGGGGAAGAGTGGCATTTTTTACACTCACATGGATTAAGATGATGCAAGAAAATTGATGTGCCCAAATAAAAAAGAAAATAATATTATATAACCCTAATATTGTTAAGAGGTTCTAACAAAAAAAGAAACGCCTTCTAAGTAACTTGTAGGCCGGAGGAAAAGTCGTTAAGATTGGCGGACCCACGCGCCTTTGCCGTCAGCACGTGACTTTCACAAAGAAAAGAGGCGGCGTAATTAACGCGTGTCTATTTCCGTAAATAAAGACAAATACATGGGCATTTTATGGGTCACATGATTGTTTTAGTGGGCCCCAATCGCATTTTCTTCTTGAGAATATTGTGCCTTCGAACAAAAGTTGAGCAATAGTCAGTGAGCTGGACATATATATAAGCGAAGGAACATATCTGACTAGTAAGCATCTATTTATACATAAGTTTATTTTAAAAGGTTTTTTTAACTTGTAGTTTAGGTTCACAAATAAATACATAAGTGTTTACGAAAAAATAAATAAGAATTACATAAAAATACAAATAAATGCATTTTTATTTGAGTCCCTATATACTTTTAGTATATTTATAGTGTACTTAATTTGTACTTATAAAGGGGTTGGCAATGGGTGCGGGGAGGCACGGTGCGGCATCCCCACCGCACGGGAACACCGCCGCCCTCCCCTCCTTACCGCACCGTGGAGGTTAATTTCGGGGAAGCTTACCGAACAAAAACTATCCGTTGTGCAATAAAGTTTTGGAACGTTGGAGGCATTAATGGGTTTGATACTTTATTTTGTTCTATATATTCACATGTCCAAATTTGAAATTAGTGTGTGTTTGTGTGTGTGTTGCAGCAGACATTGAAGGAAGAAGACAAGTTTGATACTTTATTTTGTTCTAAAAAAAAAACATGTCCAAGTTTGATACTTTATTTTGTTCTAAAAAAAAACGTGTGGTATATTTGTTGGGTTTGGTTAATATTTGGGCTACTAAAAATATTTGGGCCACACTTTTGGCTGGTTAACATTTGTTATGTAAATGTTGTTGTTTCAGTTTTTAATTTTCACATATTCTACAAAATAAAGTTTGTTTTATTAAAAAAAAAAAAAAAAAAATGAGTGAGTGCAGGGTGAGTGATGTGATGCCAACAAAAAATGAGTGAGTGAAGAGAAAAGTGGGAGGGTGATATGGCATAAGGGGATTGGTTGTTTGTGAGTGAAGGTATTTGGGGTGAGTGGTGCATTGCCAACCCCCTAAGAACACAACACAAGTTACAAGAACCCTATTTTAAATAGAATACCTGATTGTTTGAATAATTTAATTATGACTATATTTTATGAAATTGTCAAACAAGTGTTTTCAATGGTTAGTAATTTACTATGAATTAATGTTGAAGTTTTCTTTTAAATTAAAAAAATAAATTCAATACGTATTTATTAAACTTGTAAGTTATTTTTATTAATTGATTTTTTAAATTTAATAAGCAATACCTTGAAGAGACAAACCTTTTAATTCATAATTGTAGCTGACACTTGCAAGAAAATATAACGCATTTTTTCTTTTTTACCCTTACAAAACAACCTTTTAATTTGATATTTAGTTTTTATTGTGAAAATGACGTCATACATAAGAAAGTGGACACTTACACTAGGTTCTCGAGTTATGTGTTTTGAGAGGAAAAAAAAAATCCTTTTTTGTTTAAGAGGGCAAAGGAAAGCGGAAAGAAAGATAGGAGAAATTTTTGTTAAGAAAATCTTCCACCCAGTTTTGAGAGGAAAGGGAAAGCATACGTTGTGTAAATACTAATATACCTTTTTTTAAAATTTTGAAATTAACAACTAAAGGGCATACTGATGAGGCGAAAAATGATCCGTTTTTAGGGGGTCATTTAAGCCCGAATCCGACTTTATTTGATCAAATATTTCCCTAAATCGTTCCTTTTGTGATTTTAGGTACTTTGGGAGAGAAATCTGGAAAAGGAAGCAATTCGGACGTTTTTGGAGCATAAAAATGAAGAAAACGCCAAAGTCTTGCTGGGAACAGTAGGTGACGGCGTCAAGAGCAAAACCTTGACGGCGTCAAGAGCAAATTTTATGAAAATCCATGACGATCCAGAGAAGATTTGACGGCGTCACGTAGGAAGGGCGTCAAGAGTAAATGAGTCATGACGGCCTGGAAACATATAAGTCTTGACGGCGTCAGAAGTAGATCTAGGCAGTCCGAGAAGAGTTTTGGCGGCGAGGTGACGGTGTCACAAGATTACTCTTGACGCCGTCAAACCCATTTTTCTATATATAGTTTTCTAATTTTTCACATTTAAAAGAGAGAAGTTTTGGAGAAACCCTAAGTACGATTTTGGTGCAACTTTTACAGGTTTTTCAAGGGTTCCAAACCCTTGATACCTTACATTGTAATTGAGATAAGTGTTCTTCTAATTCAATCAATATGTCTATGTGTTGGTTGTCTATATCTTGTTCTTGTCTCAATTCCATTATGCTAGGCTAGATCTCTTTTGTGTTTGCTTAGATCTAATGAAACCTAGATATTGATTATGTGTTGATTACTTGTTTATTCTTGTCTTGGATGAATGATTTATATGTTAGGCTTAAGAAAACTGGCAGATCTCCAAATGGTAACATGCTTGAACGTCTTAAGAAACATGAACCGAGGCGTACTAGGTCTTTATTGGTTGTATTTAATGCATGAGCCACTGTTTACAATCCCTATAGTTGTGCTGGGCATGGTGTAGGAGGAGATAAGAGCTCATAGAATTGGGGAGTTATGTATGCCACCCCATGAATGGTATTAAGGAATACGATCCGTCATCCATGCAATTATAACAAGTAATTAACGTGTAAAAGATATCTAGGGAGTAGTGAAATCTAAGTAAACACATTTTCTCCAATTACTGCTCACAACTTTAGTATAATTTAGCTTATTTTCATTTTTAGTATTTTATTTTGATTGCATCTTAGTTTTGGGTTAGTTGAATAACAACTAATTCCGCCCACTCTTCCAAAACCCGAGATTTTTACTTGCTTTCTAAAAAATTTAAAAATACAAAAATAATCATCCATCACCTTTAGAACTAGTATTTAGGCTTTCTAATCCTAGCGACACTATTCCTAAGCTGAACGATCAATCCCCCGGTACTTGTCACTATACTATACTACAACGATCAGGTACACTGCCTGGTGGGGGTTGTAAGCTTCTCGAGATCCCTCGAGAGGTAAAGCCTGATGCGATTCCCACGCATCACATACATGTAATTTAAATAAGCTACTTTCTTTTTCCTCCCACTCAAAAACATGATTTATTAGTCTATCAATTGATCAATCTGCTCAGATTTACTTTCACACAATTGCTTTATTCGTAATGTTGTTTATGGTTTTTGTTGGAATGG
The DNA here is from genome assembly GCA_030686995.1 of Artemisia argyi. Taxonomy (NCBI): domain Eukaryota; kingdom Viridiplantae; phylum Streptophyta; class Magnoliopsida; order Asterales; family Asteraceae; genus Artemisia; species Artemisia argyi. The sequence continues at coordinate 157,001,587 of CM060697.1, read as the reverse complement.
GTTTTCTCTCCCGTTCTACCATTCTTTTTTGTTAATTGACGCGCGTTCTTCTCACATTTTATTATTTATGTCATATTTGAGACACATTTGATTTAGCTCTTCGATTCTTCATCTTAGAGAGGCCATCTATTCTTATGACCTCATTCATATGGTCTACCAATGCATTGTCGTCTCTAAAATAACATTTGATCACGATAACATTGTAAATTCTATAAGTATAAACAGATATACGTTCTATCCTCATTTTGAGCGCGCACACATCAATTTGCACACACTACATACCGTAGATACAAACTCGTTGGATGTGTAGGCTTTCGTTTAAAAAGAGTACGTGTATACAACGTGTTAGATTATGGACATTATTTTAGTAGTCGTATGTTAGGATCGAACTCGAGATCACGAGATTGCACACTTTACGTATGAGAGTTAAAGTTTAATAATTAAATGTAAAAGTTTATATTTAATTATTTATTACACAAATATATAATGATTATTTAGTATTTAAGATAAATGACTAATGATCATTAGACGAATAAAAGGAAAGTAATGTGTATGATTTATTGGAAGGTCAAGAAAGTTCTAGAAGGAGTTCCACCTCCTTTGTAACTTGAGCTTCAAGTAAACTATACTATATAAACAAGGTTAGGGATTCATTGTTTGTATCTCTTGTGCACACACACAAACCCTAAACTTGTTTTTCTCTCCTTCTTTTCTAGTAATCGATCAAACAAACACCCTTAAAGGGTTGATCGATTTTCTTTATTAAACAAAAGGTTTTGGTTTAATTTTGTGTTCTAAAACTAGCATTACTTTAACTTGTTTTAGTACGTGTGTACAAGAACGTGATTCAAACATACTTTTGTTTGATTCTTGGATTGAATTACAAAAGAGGTAAGGGGTAATTCTTATAATCCACATAAACCCTAATTAGGGTTCTTGATTTGAAGATTGCAATTGATTCTTGTTCGGGTTAGAATCACAAAGGTATGTTTACTATTTATATTTGATTAATTAATTACATGTTATATGATCTTGTTATAATTGCTTCCGCTATGCTCAGTTGATGTGTTTGGTTTATTTTATATGAATGTCATGATATCATAATTCCAACAGTGGTATTAGAGCCGTTATAATGTGTAATTAATTATCGAAACACATAAAAATTGGATCTTGATTCGTTTAGTTACATGTTTTTAGGGTTTATTTGTTAGATTCCTAACCCTAAATTTTTTTTGGGTCGATTGACCTTATTAGGGTTTTAGGGTTTATGGTTTTTAATTTTTTAATATGATTAGAAACCCTAGGATGTCATGTAATTGTTATGCGTTTTAGTAAACGATCTTAGTGCAATATGTTAATTGTTAAGCTAAATTCATGAAAAAGTGCATATTTGCATGAATTTTTATATTGTGTAATAATTTAAATGGTTTAAATTGTTTATATGAATTAATGGTTAAGTTATATCGAAATATGTAAATTTATTAATAGATGTCGAATTGGGGAAGACTCCGATATTAAGTAATCAATTATGTGCTATGTGGTATTTATTTTGTTTTGGCTTACGCAATCGATTTATCGATGTATGTGGCTCTTTTTCCTAGAAGAAGAAAGCCTTAATTGAATAAATACGTTATACACCTAGATTTGATTATTAATAGACTATTTAATATGATTTGCATGTGGCTACATGTTTTATACATATTTAATTGTTATGATTATGTATATTTGTTTATTTAGTTGTTTTATTTTTTATTGTACATTACTTGTTTTGTTTATTAATTGTGTTAGACATGTTTATAAACGAAAAGGGTAATTTTGAATAGAAAAATAATACGGACTAAATAATGGCGAAATTGTTTTGGTTTTTAAGAGTTTAAATTTCAAAGAATTGGTTGATTGATGTTTTTGTACGTAATGGTTAACTAGGCCCGACCGAAGTTTACACACTATAAGATGGGTATAAGGATGGCTTCGCATTAAATTGTGGCCTTAGAGAGACAACATTCTGTCTTAACGCTCGTTTGTGTGTAAATTAGACTTACCTAACAACCATTACATGTACATTGTCATCTTAAGGGTGAATTCAACACAATTCCACAATGATTATCCGAAACACTAAGCCTTAGGGCTTATGCAAAAGTACGATATAGTGGACGATAATTGTTGGTAATTCTTTAATTGGTGAACCCGATACCTCAATCAAAACGTTGTTGTCTTACTCTTAGCAAATTGGTAATAAAAATGTTTTGAAAAACCAATGTTATGAAGTTGTATGCATGCTTCTTCATACATTATTTTGATTACATGTCAGAATTTAATACCCTTATAAAATTAAGTCGAATGCCATCTAATTAAGAACACTTGAAGTTGTAATTTACGTCATGTGAGAACTTGGCGAGATTGCAATGGAAAGGTAAATTTCATAAATTCATTGCTAGCAGATCAACTGATGTGATGGATTTGTGAGTTTGCAGTTTTTAAGTTAGACGACTTAAATTGAGTAGGAAGTGAGATCTTGGACTCAAGGCATTAAGATGGGGATCAAACATGCTTACAATACAAACGTTTTGTGATTGTAAATCCCATAAATCTAGGAATTGCAATATGATATTGGCAATTATTGTTCGACAATTACCTTGTTGAATACTACCATTACTAGCAGATCAACTGATGTAATGGTACTATGTCAATTTGGATCCTAGCTTTAAGAAAATACTACGGTTTATATAAATATTTACCAATGGGTATATTATTTTCTTAAAGACCTAATTATTGAAAATACTGAAATTGAATTTTGTAATTCGTTTTAATGTATTAATGCAACGTTCAAACCGTAAACGCACTTTGGACTTTGGTAAAATGATCTAGTTCTGTTTTCAAACAAATGTTTGATTAAGAAATATTTACTTAAAAGACAAAAGAAATCTCCTTTCTATGAAGGAAGAGTGAGACAAAAGATATGTCTAAATTCTAATATAACTCATAGTAAATTTTTAATAGTTAAGAAAATTGCGTACATTTTTCATAGGGATTTCATCATCCTCATTCGGTAATTAAATTCTTAGTAACATATATAATATTTGGTTAACAGAAAATTATGTATGACATTTTATGAGTTATTATAATTAGAAGCTAGACAAATTACTGCAAAATGTTTAAAGACAAACTAGTTGTTTTGACTATTTTAAAAGTGCTACATACATTGTAGGATGGTAGACCTGTTAATGAAGAAATTGCATGCCCAATTTTTCAAGTTAATAGCATTTGGTGGATAGTCCATCATTTACGTAGTAGAATACACTTTTTAATGCATAAGTAATTGTTACGTATGGACATTTAAAGGTGTAGGAAAGTTAAAAGCACACTATTTTCTTTTACTGGATATGAAACATTGACAATGTTGTCAAATTCAGTGGGAGTATTGTGTACTTATCACTGAATAAGGAATTATTGTAATGATCTTTAATTCAGTGGGAGTTACAAGCTTTGACATCTTGGTAGCTAAAGATAATTACTTTCCAAGTGTAGACACTCATACTTTTAAGGATAGTCTTGTACGTTTCCTTACTAGACATTGTTGTTTTACATATACTTGTTATGCTAAAATCTATGACACAATCATATTGAACACATAAACAAATGCATGGCATGTTGTTTATCAACTATATGAGGTTGTTCCATGCACAAGTGGGAGAAATGTTATCTTTAATGTGTGCAAGAAACAACTAATAAAGATATGATTTAATGGATTCTTTTGACTACAAGGTAAGAGAATAATGTTCTAATATTAATTCTAGAAACACTTGGTGTTACAATCTATGTTATGTGAGAGCTTAGCTAGATTACAACAACAAGGTGAATTTCATATTTCATTACTAGCAGATCAACTGATGTAATTGAACTATGAGAATTTGCAGTTTCTAAGTTAGAATAATGTTCTAATATGAATTATACTAAGCTAATTCAAGAAACACTTGGTGTTACAATTTATGTTATGTAAGAGCTTAACTAGATTGCAACAACAAGGTGAATTTCATATTTTCATTACTAGCAGATCAACTGATGTAATTGAACTATGAGAATTTGCAATTTCTAAATTAGATACCTATTAGAACATGTGTCAATATGATATAAAGACTACTTTAATTTGTATATTTATGAATTCATGGAATAACATAAATTAATAAAGTAATCTAATGCTGCTTCAATCTGAATATTTATGTGTTCCTTGGAATAACATAAATAAATGAATAAATAATGTTGTTTACATTATCGTGAAGTAATATATTAACTTGAAATTATTATTGAAACCAAAAGATGGTGTTCATAATTACTTTAGTTAAACATGTTTATGTTTCATTGTAAAGATATAAACATAAAGTCTTTTAATTGTTACAAGACTTATAATAAAGTAAGACGTTATCTTGTTGTGTTTTTTAATTAAGACATATACATGAAGTTATTAAATTGTTAAATGACTTATAACGTATAGTAGGATTATAACAGTTTATGTTTTCTTGTAAAGACATGGACATGAAGTGACTTTGTAAAAAGTACTTGTGTTATAAAGCATGTAATTGACTTGAATATTATTATACCATTAAAATAAATTTGTTGGTAAATAGACAAGTCAAAAGGAATATGGTTATCATTAATATTGTTAGATTGTCTTACAATATTAATACTAATGAAATATCAAATGTTTATGGTATGTTCAGTTAGGAAAATCAAACTCTAGTTATATTGTTTGATTAAAGATAACTATGACTTCTTTTCTTCCAAAAGTTATCAAGGTTAGAATGTTGAGTATAACTTGGACATATTTAATAAAACTCCAACATAGAAGATTAATAAGACATTATCATATGATGGAATGTGATGAATGTGATGAATTACATTAAGTCTTAAATTGAAGTTGTAAATTTGTTTAACTGCTTATGAAGAGGTTATTAACAAAGTAAAGTCAGGAACAGTCAATAAGTATTTGTAATATCTCAAAAGAGAACATTGTATTGTTGCTTTATTTGTTAAGTATTTAAAGATAGTCTTTAAATTACTAAAAGCAAGTGGGAGTTTTGATCTTTAAAAGATAAAATTACAAGATACATTATCTTCTAAAATACACTAGTAAATATCATGATGAAGTTTAACATTTGAATGTTAAATCTCAACATGATAATAAAGTTTGACATTTAAATGTTAAATCTCAAGATGATGGAATTATCATTCATAGAATAGTAATATATCTCAGATATTTGATTAATATGCTAAGGGCTATGATTTACAGGATTATTGTAAACCTGATAATCATTATGATACATTACCAAATATGAAATTGGGTAAAGTATACATGATATGAATGATTAAGATGCTGTCCATAAAGATGATCAATTTTAGAAATATGGTTTATCTTAATAGTAAGACTAGAAAATGAAGATGAGTTTCTTCAAAGATAAGGTAACCCTTGTGGTTTAAATCTTTATATAGAAATCATATGGACAATATTGTGCACGTATTTAATGCATGTTTTATGACAAGATTATTAATCACATTTAAGCGATTAACTGTGATTGAATATTCTTTTCTAAATACATTAAATATATATAAAGATTATTATTGTCATGTTTATGAAATTGACAATAGAATATCAAAACTTTTTCTTGAGTGATTACTTGAGCGAGGACGATAAGTAATCAAAAGGAGTTTATGAATTCAAATAAATCTTTGGAAGTGTACAAAGTGCAATAATCCATGGATAGATAAATGCATGCATCTAGAAGATTACTCTTATGTTTAATTATTAAATTCATGTTTTGATTTATAATTGAAATAAGATAATTTCTAAGTATTCCTAAAAGCTAGTGAGAGTATTATGTTTAATTTCTTAAATCATATATGTTGTAGAACATATGAAAAGTAATACTCCATATAAGTAAATGTTAAGTCTTAGAATGGAATGAAATTTTACTTGTAAGATTTAGGAAATAAGACATATAACCTTGGAATGAATGTTTATTGTTGAAACATGTGTGGTAAATGAATCTAATATAACATGATATATTATTTAGAAAGTCTAAATAGTTATGTATGACATGAATAAAGTCTAAGTATGACTCAAAGATTTTTCATGAACATCATGTTATGTTGTATCATGCTTGATTACAAGATGAGTTGGCAATATTAATATCTAAATAAAAGGTTATTAGATAACTTGTGTAATATTCTAAAAGAATATGTTTGATTATAGAATCACATCCTAAATCTGGAACAGCTTCCAAATTCTATAGATGAACAATTTTCAATTGTTGTGAAAATTGTCATAGCCAACAAACTTGAAAGTTTGAAGGGCATCAAACATTACATAATAGATATTAAGGTTTACGGGAAGTTTTAATAACATATTGTTGTTGCATACAATGATGTTATTGAAATTGAGATGACACTCAATACTAGTTATGGTAAGGATTTCGTTCTTTGCTATATGTACTAGTTGTGCTTAATAAAAGCATAAGTTGCATTATACATTAAGAGAATAAGAATACTTTAAACTTTAAAATGTTTGGAAGTTTAATTATCATAAATTGGTGGTTAAGGATGTCTCACATTTTTATGAAATATGGCATTATCAAAATAGTTGACTATGCACATATAAGAATTTCAATAGTTAAATTCTTGAAATAAGTATTCTTAAAATTCTGATAGATCAAAGTTGGATGATTTATGTCTTGTCAACAAGTATGAATGTCATTGCTTGAGACATAATTCATCAACAAGAGTTATCATGCATTGATCTATTTAGTATTTGGATAAGGGATGTTAAACAATTATTATGATAAATTGAAATACATGGTATGTTTAATTTATAATATATTGTATCCTATATTTGTATGTTTAATCCATAAATAAATGTTATTCTAAATTGTCCGTTGTCAGTCAATAATATGGGAATATTATTAAATCAAGACAAATCTGAAGGTTGGTATAATATACTTAAAGTATATTGATGCGTAGTCATGCCATTTCAAATGATATTCAATGATACCGAATATAGGACTTATCCCAACTACATGATGTTACTTTATGGATCTTGTCATTAAGTAAATCATGAGAAGTTATCCTCAGACTTGAGATGCAATATAAGTGTCACGAATGTAGTACATTTTTGTGGAACAACATAACGCTATACGTAACTGGTAGTCATAAGGGTTGTTTTCGAAAGTGTTACAAAGTTTGTGGGTTTTGCTTGTAGTCAAGATAGAATTTGTTCCTTCAAATTTATTTTTGGAGTTTAATACTACTGGGCCCCTCGTAGGGTTGTCAAGATGTTTGCATGGCCGTGCCCAAGATCTTCCTTGAATATGTTCAGATGATTTGGTAATCTTGATCAATCACTAACAACGAGAAACAGAATGGTTAATTAAGGAATGACTTTAATCCATATCCTTATTAACATGGTATTAGAAACAAAAGGGTAATAATAATGAGAAATCATTAAAAGGTTTTTCCATGAGCCTTACTCGAGATTGTACTAGAGGCATCGAAGTGTTGCTAGACGCTAACCGATGTGATTACACTATTAAAATATGTCCAAGTGGGAGCTGTTAGATTATGGACATTATTTTAGTAGTCGTATGTTAGGATCGAACTCGAGATCACGGGATTGCACACTTTACGTATGAGAGTTAAAGTTTAATAATTAAATGTAAAAGTTTATATTTAATTATTTATTACACAAATATATAATGATTATTTAGTATTTAAGATAAATGACTAATGATCATTAGACGAATAAAAGGAAAGTAATGTGTATGATTTATTGGAAGGTCAAGAAAGTTCTAGAAGGAGTTCCACCTCCTTTGTAACTTGAGCTTCAAGTAAACTATACTATATAAACAAGGTTAGGGATTCATTGTTTGTATCTCTTGTGCACACACACGAACCCTAAACTTGTTTTTCTCTCCTTCTTTTCTAGTAATCGATCAAACAAACACCCTTAAAGGGTTGATCGATTTTCTTTATTAAACAAAAGGTTTTGGTTTAATTTTGTGTTCTAAAACTAGCATTACTTTAACTTGTTTTAGTACGTGTGTACAAGAACGTGATTCAAACATACTTTTGTTTGATTCTTGGATTGAATTACAAAAGAGGTAAGGGGTAATTCTTATAATCCACATAAACCCTAATTAGGGTTCTTGATTTAAAGATTGCAATTGATTCTTGTTCGGGCTAAAATCACAAAGGTATGTTTACTATTTATATTTGATTAATTAATTACATGTTATATGATCTTGTTATAATTGCTTCCGCTATGCTCACTTGATGTGTTTGGTTTATTTTATATGAATGTCATGATATCATAATTCCAACACAACGGTCTTGCCCGCGCATATCTATATTATCTCCTATTTTTTATTTTTAGTTCTGTTGTACGTATGATAATAATTTTCATATTATATTTCCACATAGTGTCACATATATTTCAACCTTTAAATGAGATAAAATAATTAAGGCAAAGACCCTTCATGGGATATAAAGGCGCTATTGCTCCATCTTTTGGGGCCAAAATTAAAAGTAAAAAAGAAAGTTGTAGTGGGATTGGAATCTCACACTTTCCATATTTTCCAATGGTCAATTACGTATTTATAACGAAAAATTTGGTTGCCGAGCGTTATGTCAAAGTCAATTTAAATCTGATAAATATCCTAACATGTTAAAAAGAACAAAAGAATTAGACATCTTAAGAGACTTAGTACTTTGCCAAAATACAAATGATCTTGTTTTTGCTAATCGTCTAACATATTAAAAAAGACATAATAATTAAACTTTATAAGAGACACAGCACCATGAGTGGTTCAAACAACCTGCCTAGCATCATTTTTCAATGGGTGTCTTAAAAAGTGGGTTGCAAAATAAGTTTAACAATAACTACAAACAGTTTTAACAAACATGCATATATTACATACGAAAGGATATTGTCGTAAGGAAAAAAAATGCAACCAATCTTAGAGACGCATCCAATTCATTTTGTAAAAACACAAACTATTTTTAAATACTAATACGGAGCCGTTTGCCGAAAATGCAAAACACTAAAATTTTCGCCAATTGTTTCCTAACATCATTATTGTCGATCATCCGATATTCAGCAAAGTTTTTAGATGGGTTTAGATTAGGATTTGAATTTGAATGTAAAGTTGTAGATTATGATTTGAATTTGGATTTGATGTAGGAGAGAGAAAATAATATTAAAATATATATTAAATATTAAAATATAAATTAAAAGTTTTATATATTAGTAATAATGAATTAATAAAAAGATGTGTGAGGTAAAAAAAACATGTGTCCCCACATGTGTCATAAAACCTCTCTAACCCCACATACTTTTCTCTATCCCTTAATATTTATAACATTATACTAAACCCAACTTTCAAAAAACCAACCAAACAACTAGTTTTGGATTTATAACCCAAAACCAATTAAAAACCCACAAACCAAACGCGCCCTTAGTTGGTTTTTTTTTTTTTTTTTTTTTTTTTTTTTTTTTTTTGGAGGGAGGGGGAGGGGGGGTTGAGTGTTCAAAGATGTGTTTATTGAGACTGTTTTACAATGTGTTTATTTATTTTAAGTATTGTTCACATAATGAGCACCTTTGAAAAAAAAAAATGAATAAACATTAAAGAAGCTGAAAAAGGAAAAGTTGTCAAATTATATAAGAATTGAAAAGATTCACGAAACTAAATATGTTTAGATTAAGTTTACTTCAAACAAATCGAACACTAACTTTTTTACATATAATTATAATTCAAATAGAGTCGCGGCAACTAAACATGTGCTGCTGAAAAAAAAACTAAACGCATTTGATTGCACAAACTTTAAGAGGTAACGAAACCAAAAAATCTAAAGAAGCGTTGAGGGTATTCGATATAATTTTAAGTCTATACGTAGTGAAGCTCAAGATTTAATCAAATACTCCAACGCTTTTTGAATATTTTTAGATTCTTTAACTCGTAAAACTTGTCCAATTGCCTACATTAGGTTTTATTCTCGAACTCCATACACAAATAAGTTGATCGAAATTGATGCATCCCCATTAACCACAACTGTAAACAAAGTATTATCTCCATACAGAGAGCTATGCCAACATTTTTGGATTTTCAATGCAAAACCCTTAAGACATCCTGATTGGCTTTTGATTCATGACAAAACACAATAGATTTTAACATAATATAAAACACAAAAGCTATGAACCACCATTTAAATGTGCATTTTCAGGTTCAAGCATGTGCATCTTTTCCATGTGAATGTCGGGCATGTTATTAATGTAAGGGAAGAGTATCTGAAACCACAAAATAATCGTCGTGTTGCTCAACACCTGAATCAACATTTATACGAAGTTTCTAGTTCGGATCACCGCTCTTCCTCCCTTTCCCAAAACTACGTCATTAGTCGCCTTACCATTATCTTCTTCATACTCCATCTGGATATCTTCTTCATGCCCTATCTGGATTCCACTATCTTCAAATAGAGATTAGGTGTCGTTATGATTTAACATTCCAGGTTCTTCAATTTTAGATTTTTTTAAATATAAGGATCATTCAGACAACAGAATGATCTAGCAACTATTATCCATATTATATATACGAAAACAATATACAAAGTATATCGAAAATTGAATTACCCTAAAGCAATGGTTGATGGTGATGGATAACGTCACTATATAGATATGTCTTTCCAGCCCCATTCTACATTTGGATGCTTAGCAGACTTCCAAACAAACACCTTGTTTCACTGGGCTCTGGATCTCGCACATCAATCTGGACATACTTCGAACCGTAAATTTGCCTCCAACCATCATGCAGAGTCTTTAAATCGATTTCTTTCATCCTCCTTAGTACAATATTAGTATGGCCAATGCCTGTTTTTTGGATAGCCTAAATACAAAAAAGAACTATGTATTAATTAATCGAACTAAGAATACCTATCCCTAGGGCCAGATATCGTATCGAGAGCAAACCACGGTCACATTTTCATGCGTTATGATTTTTTTACCATTACAAAATTATAATTATCTATCGGTAGGGTCAGATACCGTATCGGGTTCAAATCACGGTTCCAGTTTTATGTGTTAAATATTTTTACCGCTACAAAATGATAACTAAATAGGCTACTAAATCATCAAAGCCAGACAAACTACTATATAAATTAGATTTACATAAACATCCTATGGATTATGTGGAAAAAAAATGTACTACCTTACACATAAGCCTGATAACAAAAAGTATTAGCGTCAACAATAAAATTTTGTACCTGTGTTGCTGCTATCCTATGTATAGAAAAAAAAATCGTTGCACCGTACACAAGTTTCCCATGATAACAACATCAAAGGCAACCTTAAACATGAATTAAGATATAAGAAAATATACTTATTCAACTCTGAGACTATAAAGACAATCAAAAGTTTTGGAAATCTAAAGGTATAAGAACATACAGCCAAATAAGAAACACTTTACATCACTTACAATTATACACAACTCACGTCCTCGCTCAGCGACTGCGATTTGCCCAAAACAACATCATACGGATGACGTTTATATATAAAAAAGTACAAAGAGAAACCCACATTAGATGATATAAAAATGTAATGCCGCTCAACAACCACCGATTTTATATGTTTTGGATAAATCGCCAACGTAATTGCGGATTTCATATGTCCTATAAATTGGGTCTTATTTAGTTGCAACGATCTTTAAGGTTTTGTATTTTTGGGTGGTGAAAATCATAGGATTGTTGACTGCGCGACAGACCTAAAATCAGAACAGGCATGAAAGTTTGTCAGGAAATATTCGGAACCGCAAACCCAAAACATTGTTATATTTCATGCCATCTAGTCACCAAGTGACCAAATCATCATAGCCAATCAAGTAATATTAAAATTATATCTACATACCACTACCATAAACCATAGTCTCATACTCCCTTCATCCCATATTAAATGTCTTGTTTTAACGTTTGATGTTATATAATACTTGATTAAAATTATACTAAAGAAAATATATTTAAAACTCCATCGATTCATATATTTTTCATCAAGTATTATATAACACACAAAAAATAGTTAAGGAGAAAGTTGAAATGGAAAATTTTTAAAAGTCAAACAAGACATTTAATATGTGACAAATGGATTACTTAAGACAATGTACTTTTTGACGCTGCAAAATTGCAATAGCAAAGAAAACAAAAGCGGTTAACGCATTGAATGAAACCTTTTCAGTATCTTATGTCAACCGCAATCTCTTGCCACCACCAACATATGCCTCACACATTCACTTCATCCAGTCAAGAATGACTGCCAAATTTATACATCAATAAAGCTAACAAACAAAATTAAGAGAACAACAAAAATCACATAGCAATGCAAATGCCGAAAATCCTTTAAACCCATACCATCTTTATGACACCAATCAACAACTTACGACTGAAATGTTCAATCTAGCAGTGTAAGAAAAAATTATACAATTTTCAAAGGATATCAAAGCATCATAACAAATATAAAGTTAGTACTCTTTACCGATTAATCATAAACAAAGTGACGATCTACTTCACACGTGTCTCATTTCATATGACTTAGACCTGTAAACTATTAGAAAAAGAGTATCCATCGGCCATAGCTGCAAAGTTTAAATGTGCATAATCCCATGTTAGCAGAAATTATAAGAAACATTTAAAGCCTGTGATCACAGCCTCTTAGATTACCTTATAAACCATATATAATGGGTATCCATGAGCACATATCAACCTTTAAAAGGCGCGACAATATCACGAACCACTTTGACGACAAATAATTCAAAATGCGTAGAATCAACACTTATGAGCACATATTAGCATTTAAAAGACACATTAAAGTTTAAAAAAAATAGATATCCATAAAATTATCAACGTTATAGCATAAAAATTAAAACCCATGTAAAATCAGCAATATATTAAACAAAAAGTAGTACTTACGGCCAAATATCATGTTTTTAAAACATTATAAAATCAACACCCATGAATGAAACGAAAAGCATATTTTAATTAAAATTATCAAAACTAAAATACATATAAAATTCCAAAAACCTAATCATCTCTTCAAAAAATCGAAAAGCCCGTCAAATCCACAAATTAATCTATATATATATATATATATATATATATATATATATATATATATATATATATATATATATATATATATATATATATATATACTAGATGTCGAAGCCCGCCCGATGGGCGGGCATGACTTATAATTTTAATTTGTATGGTTTCAGTTAACGGAAATTAATTTTATCGACATGGATTTCATTTTATTTTTCTATGCTATTAGTTTACGTTTAATATTTTTTAAGAGAAATTGAGTTTGGCGTAAAAGAAGTTTTGTGTTCCAAATAAATGAGTATGCCTTTGCTTATTAAGCGAACATAAATTATAATATTATTTTTATAGTGTTAGTTAACAGATATTTATTTTCAACAACACAATTCAATCAAAATAAATGACAAAAGGGATGAGATTTATATAACTGAATCAAATAAATTTTGGTTAAAAGCACCTATTTGAATATAAAATAAATAATCCTTACAATAATAATCACCAATGGTGAGATAAATCAGGTTCATGGATAAATAGTCACCATTCTCGGACACTAATTCCAGACCCCGGACCACTTGGCATATGATTTGAAGATACCTTAGGGGTTGAACTTCTATGGCTTAATTGGTCTAGCTCACTAAAACCTTGGGTGGGGAGCATAATAAACTTCAACATCTCAATTAACAACATGAAATATATAATGGTTAGTTATAAAGTACTAAAATATGAGATAAGTTTGTTTTGGTTAGAAACGAAACACTTCATTCAATTCTTTAAAGCACAAAATAAAAATCACATTTGGAAGTGCTTTCATAAAAGAAATAACCACAAATCGTGATTTCTTAACCATAATTATTGAATTAAAAGTTATGCTTTAAACTTTCCTCCTATAAATTGATGAAAGAATTTACCTGTTTGTATTTAATCACAACCATATGTATACATGGCATATATTATTCACATGATAGTTTCACTAAAAAACTATTAAGCGCCAAAACTAATGAACCTTGTCGGTGATCTTCTTTAGGATGTCATTCAAGTATGTTTATATGATAATTACATCTGACCACGGCAACCGACTACAAACGTACTAAAAAATAGATTTACGAAATTTACCATTTTGACCCGTTAACCAATCCGGCCATTTTGCCACCTATGCGTGATATATGTTGGATCTAAATAAGACTATAAGAAGAAATTACCTCCCAAATTATCTCAATCTACTTTGCAACCATGGCAATTTTCGAAATGGTGACTTTAGTTCTAGTATTTTCATACAATAATGTGTTTTTTTCGTCTTTGTAAGGGAATGTTAAATCGGTTGTTTATGGTTTGAAACAATCGTAGTTGTTTTGCGGCAGACGTGACTTACAATTATCATTAGAATGTATTAGTTAATGAAAAATAATATATAAGAAAATAGTTGAGTAACAACAATTATTGAAGTATTAAAAGGTATTTCATCCGTCTAAGAAAGAGTGTCAACAAACGAAAAATAGAAAAATTGAACTTTTAAAAGGTACTTTGACAAATAATACTTCTATCTCGAGTTCATGTGAAGCAATCCTCTTGTTTAGTTCAAAATATTTGAGATTCTACTTTGCAGCTGGATCCACATCATCACAACATTGTAAAAGTAGATAATGTGAACTTCTAATTCATAAAAGCACCACCGAGATCAAACAAAGAATCTAAGCACAACATTGCAAATATATATGTAAATTTTATTAAAGTACAATGCATTTATTAGAAACAAACAAAGTATAAATCCAACACAGTGATCTATGATGATAAACTTGTGTACCGTACATGTAATGGAGAGTTCACTCCTACAGTTGTGAAATTGATCCTAAGCATATCAGCTTCCTCATTCGACCATTTTTCATATAAAAGCCTCATGACGGGATTAACATCAGTTTTGATAATGAACCGGGGAAAATCAACAAATCAACTAAAAAACTGTTTATACTTGATTAAAGATTAAAAAACTTTGGAGATTAACACATACCTCTTAGTCATCCTTATCGCTTCCATCTGATGAACCATCATTTCAACTTTCAGCATTGTTTGTGTTCAAAATTAACAATCAGCATTGCATTATTTATTATAAGAAAATGCACCTTAGGAAATAAAATATAAAAAATAACAGCTTATTTATTAAATCAACTTAAAGCATAGTAGAATCTAAAATTTCAGGTTTGACGAACCTTTGTTAAGGAAAGGGTAGAAAATTACACCGTCAACGTCATAAAAAATAGATCAACTTAGCATTCCTGATAGCGTTTATTTTAAGGATGATATTTATAATGTTCAATAACCGATAAGTAAAAAGTAAGAACTTACTCAACAATGGCTTTTTATAAAAGGAAAGGGTTACTTAAGAGTTGCATTTAAGAATACGGAGTAGGAAGCAGTAAGACATCTGCGGGTGCAGCGTATCATCCCCACATGAAGAGATCTTAAGTCCCATTCGCTCAACATTTGCTCAAACTTGACTGCAAGATACACCACGAATACATATAAAATCACTATCATGGCATACCAATTCCTTTGAACAGATATCATGTTAATTAAAAGCTATTTGTATTGGATCAATATTGGGCCAAACATATAAATTACTATCAGTTTTTATGAAATTTATAAGAGCACGACTATAAAAGTGTAGCATGTTCAAACTGAACCTATCTTAAGCAAATATTCAACTTGACATGCTAGTGCTGGTATAATTACCTTTTGAGCATTATCAGTTAGGGGATATTTATAGAGTTCTAAGTAGTGATCCTTTCTCATTGTCCATAACACAATATCTTTTGGCAATTTGAATATGCATTCATATGGTTTTGATATCATGCGTCTTGTCACCTTCTAACACTTGATCTTACACCTGTACATGAAACCAATTAATTTAGATTTAAAAAATGCAAAAGTTCTTATTTGTATCATAACCACCCATAAATGTAAATATTTATTAAGTTTTTCAAAGTTTACATGTATCAAGCACATAGTGATTAAGGAAAGACCCACTACAATGTCAAACATGTGTTATCTTGCACCTGCACAAACAAAGTTAAGCCATAGAACCCCCAACTAAAATACGTAATAACAACCAGTTTAGAAAGTTGACATCTTCTTTTCATGTCAAACATGTGTTGTCTTGCACCTGCACAAGGAAAGTTAAGCCATAGAACCCCCAACTAAAATACCTAGTAGCAACCAATTATTAAAAGTTGACATCTTCTTAGCCTTTTTAGCCCTATTTTTTGAGTCCTCCAATAAATACTTAAATGTTACCTGCTTTGTCCCATATATAAAAGTTTCACCATCTGTAGCTTTCTCTTCTAATATGTTGTGTTGACTTTTGCAGCACCTACAATGCCTTTCTTTGAGTAGCAACATTTCTTACATCTATATAAAAGTCAATGAATCCAAATGATAACCCAGGATAGTAACAATAATCCAAGAAGAAATTTAATAGATATTTAAGCGAGATCCCACTCCTAATAGACTGTTTGAGACTCATCTCAAGATGGTTAACCTTAGGTAGAAACTCTCGATCAAACAAATGACCGAATGACCCATGACCCACTTCATGTAGTAAGCATGTGACAAGAGGTGAAGTTAAATAACGACAACATCACAAAGGTGTTTATAATTTTTCTTGTACAAAACAATACATAAACTCAACATATAAATAATCTTGATAAAGATTACCGTGAATACTCGTGTTTTTACAAATTCAGAATGAGCTCTCGAGACTCCATTAATGGTGTGATAACAATAAACAGAAAGGTTTGCCTCTCGAATATTCTATAAACTCGATAAAGAATTATTATCTTTACATCATATTAAAAAGAACATCCTTAAGGTTTTTAGTATACCTTGACTATTGTGTCAAATATGATCACAACATCATAGTAAATCAGTAATAAACTGTGTTTTGAATTAAAAGATCATACATCCATTGAAAATACACTTTGGGCTACAGTTGGACCAACCTGTTGACCCGTTTCCTTTTCGAGTTTTTTACATGGTCAAAACGTTAAAGATAATAGATTACCTGGAACCAAAGTAGTGGCTTGCAAACATGCTTTATAGACACTGCGGCGCCCAATTTTGAGTAGTAGTCGTCAGCAAATTTAAAACAGAAACAAACTACGGAATGCAAATGGGCTGTAAGAAGAATACTTTCATGTTCATCAAGTATTAATAGTAGGAAATACAGTTACCTTTACTAAGAGTAAACATAAACGGAGTTCCTTTTTCGTGGCCCGAATTAAATTAAGTCCCATCCAAGTCTAAAAAGGTTGTTGCTATTTTATGGAACTTGCACTTTTTTACCATCATGTAACACACTTGATTTCGAAAAAATAATCACCTAGTCATAAATATATGTCATCATCAGCTTTAACATAAGTATCAGAATCGAAGTGTATATGCAGCTTTGAAGAAAGCTAACCTGTAATAGACATACAAATTAGAATCAATTTCAGACGTCGAGCACACTTTGCTTATTAACAAATTCCATGAGGACTAACGTTTTGTATGGAAGATTAATATACTCCTCTTTGATATCCAAAAGCAAGAAGTCATCATATTCGTCTACCTCTTTCTTCAGCTCTCCCATTTTTTATTTATCACGGGTTTTACCAATGACGAACCTGAAGGCATAATGAATGCATGTCATGTAGCAGCTAAAAGACTAACCACAAATTGCATAACAGCCATTGATGTTCACAGGCAAATTTCAAAAGAAATTTAACAAATATTCCACGAAAATAAGTAACGTAGTGGAATTCCATTGATCATGTCAATACGATAGACCCCTAGCATCACCTGTAAGATTAAACACTAATGGCTATAACTCCATCATAGGAATTTAGCTCTTGATTTGTCGTAGACGGCATAGCCTCGCCTTTAAATGTATAATTAGAAACAAAGAACGAAATTCAGAAATCAAGAAGACAATAAAATTTTAAATAAAAAGAAAAAGAAAAAAATAGAACTAAACATACGAAGAACTTCATAAGTAGTTACCCGAGTACTCCTGTCTCTAAGAAGTGGAATTCCATTGATCATGTCAATGCGATAGACCCCTAGCATCACCTTTAAGATTAAACACTAATGGCTATAACTCCATCATAGGAATTTAGCTCTTGATTTGTCGTAGAAGGCATAGCCTCGGAAGCCTACCCAGAACGTTCTGTAACAGTAACCTATACATAACAATCCATAAGAAAAAAACACATGTTTATACGATTTCTTGGAATAGATAATCTGTAAACCATTCATATATGACAGAAAGAACAACATATGCCATGAAAAAATGGATACTTGGTCTAGACCTATTGATTAACAGCATCAACAATAATCTTGGTGGGATTATCGTCAGTTTACAGTTCAATGATCCTCGTGCATGCCTGAATTTGTGCATGCCTGAGTTTTATGTAGTCTGCGACCATCATCATCATCATTAAAAGCCTATAAAAAACAAAAAACACTATTAGTATAAAAAATTGAATGAATATACTGGATATTGAATTTTGTTTTTTGGTGTGATCGATGGGATAATGTTTTAGGGTTTCACATCTTAGATAATATTGTGTTTTAAAAAGCGAATATAAAATTCTTAATGGCTTTAATAATTTTGCTAGATATCAATTTTAGTTTGTATTGTGTATCACAATTGATGACTTGGTTCCATTGGTTGAGGTGCTTGCTTTTGTAGCAACAGACCCGGGTTCGAATCCATGCAGTTGATTTTTTGACAAAAAATTTAACATCCGGATTATAGCCTAAAATATCGCCTACGTGGACAGTAATTGAGATGACATGGCGTTTCATGCGATGACATAGACATGCTGCTGATGATGTGGCGACATAAAATTGATTACATGGCCAAAATGTGATGACATGTATGCTAATGACAATTACATGGCAATGAGGTGGCGTTTTCTTGCATTATCTACGTGTAACGCCTCCTGTTATATATAATGTATAGATATATATATATATATATATATATATATATATATATATGTATATGTGTGTGTGTGTGTATATATATATATATATATATATATATATATATATATATATATATATATATACACACATATATATATATATATACATATATATATATATATATATATATATATATATATTACTAAACACTACAATTTCAATAAAACCCAAATATTTAAAAAAAAAAAATCATAAATTTTGCCGATATAAACACCCCCACGGTTAGGGTTCATAAACTTAAAATTTTGACATGAAATTCCAGATTTGTCTCTGTAATCTTCCTCTTCTTTTAATCCAGAAATAGGCAACAATATCAATAAACTTAATCTTGAATCTTGATTTTCTTTTTTATCTAAATCATTTATTGAATAAGTGTTATGATTTTGTGTCTTGTTTTTGGCAAAGAGCTACAAGAACAATTAACAGATTTGGCCATAATCTTGACATCAGATAATGGAACACCAATACCGAAAAACTAACGTTTATCTAAATTAATTTTAAGACCGAATACGCCATGAAAGCACTTGAGAATGTGAATATGACACTGAGCATTAGTCTTGGACCATTCCTCGAAAATGAAAGCGTTGTCAACATATTGTATAAGCAAAATATTGCACCCTTCATTAGCAAAAAAACCCTAAAAACCTTTTTTACATGTCTTTAACATTGGTACTTACAGAGCTTCCGTAATGATAAGAAATACAAATGGATATGGGGGATCACTTTGTCGTAATCCACATACCATAACAAACTCCTTTGAAGTATAACCGTTTACGAGAATCGAGATAGATTCCGAAGAGAGAGACAAACGTATATCCATTGACGCTTAAAAATCCACTTTAATGCAACTCTTCAGCTCAGATTGCCCCAACCGCGCGGTTGGCGGTTTCAACATATGGTTGGCATCAACCCGCGATAATCAACCTCATTTCGCCGTTGGTGTCAACCCGCGAATTGCTGTCTCAACCTACAATTGGGGGCAAATTCATGCGCGCATATTTTCTTTCTTTCGTTTGGTGGGCTGTTAAGATCACATTTTGACCAAAAGTGGTCAAAGCAAAAGTTGTATCTTTTTATCTTCTCTTTCTGTGTCCTTTTAAATCAACTAAATTAGAGATTATTCTCAAATTATGGCCAAAATGATGGAGATGTATTAAGAAGAACGAGACTTCGAATAATTCTTCATTTTTGCTTATTATCTTTACTTTTTCCTCGTTTTCGGTCATGTGAGCTTCACTAACCTAAAATAGCAAATTTTCTTCATTAAGTACCATAAGTTTATTAAAATCACCAAAATACATGCATAATATCAATGATAACACTTCTAAAAACATGTTACTTTTAATCCTTATGAGTGTGGTGAGATATGAACTATTATAATAACATGGTAAGAGTTGCAAGATCTAGTTGTATAAATTATTTGAAATTGGATGAGTGTATATTTATTGGAAATTTGGAATATGTACTTTTAAAGTCTTTTTTTTTTTAAAGCTAAGATTGCATTACGATGCGTAGGGATTGCACCAGGCTTTACCTCTCGAGGGATCTCGAGAAGCTTACAACCCCCACCAGGCAGTGTACCTGATCGATGTAGTATAGTATAATGACAAGTACCGGGGGATTGATCATTCAGCTAGGAATAGTGTCGCTAGGATTAGAAAACCTAAAGACTAGGTCTAGAGATGAGGGATGATTCTTTTTGTATTTTTATATTTTTTTTAGAAAGCAAGTAAAAATCTCGGGTTTGAAAGAGTTGGGCGGAATTTGTTACTAGTCAACTAACCCAATACTAAAGATACAATCAAAATAAAATACTAAAAATGAAAATAAACTATATTAACTAAGGTTGTGAGCAATATGTGGGAGAAATGTGTTTACTTAGATTTCACTACTCCCTAGATATCTTTTACACGTTAATTACTTGTTATAGTTGCGTGGATGACGGATTGTATTCCTTAATACCATTCATGGGGTGGCATACTTACTTCCCCAATCCTATGAGTGCCTACTTCACTCCTATGTCAAGCCGGCTAAGAAGCTCCGAACATGGGATCATTAGAATTTACTCATGCATTAAATACAACCAATAAAACCTAGTACACATCGGTTCATGTTTCCTAAGACGTTCAAGCATGTTACACAATGGAGATCTGCCAGTTTTCTTAAGCCTAACATTGAAATCATTCATCCAATAAAACCATAAACAAGTAATCAATACATAATTAACATCTAGGTTTCATTAGACCTAAGCAAACACAAGATAAATCTAGCCTAGCATGTTGAAATCAAGACAAGCACAAGATATAGACAACCAACACATAGACATATTGATTGAATTAAGAGAAGACTTATCTCAATAGCACATGAAAGGATTCAAGGGGTGAAAACCCTTGAATATACTGTAAAATACGAGCTAGGTTTCACAAAGTTCGGCCCTAGGGTTTCTCCACACAAGTTTCTCTCAATGAATGAAAATTAGAAAACTATATATAGAGTTTAGGAGGTGACGGCGTCAAGAACAAAGGGCTGACGCCGTCTTCTCGCCGCCAAATAGTTCCTCGGACTGCCTAGATCTGGGTCTGATGCCGTCATGTGTACACCTTATGCAGGCCGTCATGAATTTTACTCTTGATGCCCTAGTTGTGACGCCGTCAGGTTTGCACAGGGTCGTCACCACTTTTACTCCTGACGCCGTCAGGGTCTTCCTCTTGACGCCGTCAGGTACTGTTCTCAGCATGGAAAATTAAGTCTTTGGCATTTTCTTCACTTTTATGCTCAAAAAACGTCCGAATTACTTCCTTTTCCAGATTTCTCTCCCAAAGTACCTAAAATCACAAAAGGAACGATTTAGGGTAATATTTGATCAAATAAATTCAATTCCGGGCTTAAATGACCCCCTAAAAGTGGTTCATTTTTCGCCTCATCATATACCCTTACACATGAGATTTGCTTGTCCTCAAGCAAATGCGCTTTTATTCTAGTCAAAATACAAGTTAGGGGTCATTTAACACAAATATAAAAGTAATTACAACAAATAATCGTTCCACTAAAGACCAAAGACAAGCACGGAGGTCATACACTAGCACCTCACAAATAGTGTTTAGATACTCACATCTCTCGGGTGTAATAAAATATATATCACAATATGGAAATGGAAAAAAAACATCTCTCACTACCTGTTATAGCAAAATAGATTACCATAGGCTTGAGAAAGGATCAAACCTCCACCACATGGCGTAAGCACCTAGGATAAACTATCAAAGAGGTCTTTTAAAGGGTTGTAACATTAGGTGTAGGGATATGGAATACACGGTTTTGTTGGATATAGGCAGTCTTTACTGGTGGCGAGTTAACAATCTTGGTTAATTACATGTATAATATGGCGTTGCTAAGCCAAGACTAGACTCGACTTAAGCTAATAAATCAAAAATAATAAAAACATAAAATGAACATAGAATAAAACGGGATGGTAGTCCGTATGTTTTTTTTTTCTTTTATTTTTCTATTTTTTTTTTACTTTCTCTTGATTTTTCGATTTTTATTTTATTTTATTTTATTTTATTTTTTTATACATTCTTACCCTACCATCCAAAATAACACATCATAGGGAATGAACATTCCCTTACACTTGAATTTTTACATACTTTACAAATAACTAATCTAATGACTCGAATTAAGAAAATCAAAACACTTGGAGTACTTTTAAGATTAACGTACATATGGGGGTAATAATATGATGTTCTTCCCTATTACTCCATAAAATAAGTACTTTACCCATGAGTCCCAATCGTCCCAAAACAATATGTACAAGGATATGACTCGACTTAGCAACCATGTAATCAATTAGATAATTAACTTAGGGTTTAACAAATAACAATAATGCACTAAAGATGAGTGCATACACGGAAGGCTAAGGCGATTTGGTTGTACATTTAAGTGGGGTGTAACAAATTATTCCTTTAAGTAAAATGCTTAAAGTTAGAAATGAAAAGATAGGCTCGGAGGGGTGTACTAGGGGTTTCTTGTACTAAACATGAGTACAACGCTAAGGTGTGAGAAAAATTAATTGACTTAACTAGCAAAGTAATATGACTTAAATGGTCAAGTAATTATGATACGGGTTTAACACAAGGGTGATCCTAATGCCTCTTATCATGTAGTAAATCCTACTACACGAATGTAGTCTCACTAGCAGTCTCGGGATGCATCACTAACGCAAGTTCTAGAATCTAAATGCTACCGGTACACTCATAAGCACTAATAGTAAAGGCTTTTCCTATCAAATCTAAAGGCGAACCTCACATATGTGGATGGAAAATTTTTCTGAATAGTACGGTTTTGTGCTAGTTATACAATCTCCTATCCATGAGACGCTTGCTATGGCTATAGTTTCACTCCTAAATCTTGTAAAAAAATTTAAATTTGGCGCTAAAATTGCACTAACAAGTATTTCTCATAATTTTATTACACATCTACCATCAAACAAACAAACTCAAGCGAAAGTGTCTCTGTAAGGTATCATCATTTTACCCTCCCCTTACACTTAGGATGAACATTGTCCCCAATGTTCAAGTAAAGAATGTAAAAGTGAAATAAGTAAAACAAATGAAATCAAATAATCCCCTGATTCGCTCGGTATGGATAATAAGGTGGCCAGGTTAAATCTTTCTCCAAGAAAATGAAGAATCAAAGCTTCCCTTCCAGAATAATAATCATCTTCTTGTCATACATAACCTGTAAAAATCTGAGAAAACAGACAATGCAACCTCGCATAAAATCGGCGGCAATCTACATATGTTACTAAATCCTATAAAACAAAATAAGATATAATGCTTGCAGATTTCCTGGAGATTATAAAACTAATAATTCAACAAAAACTTTAAAACTCCGTTAGAAAAACAAAACTGGTAAAATTTCCAGATTTTTACACGTGACGCCGTCAAGAGTAAACTCATGACGCCGTCAGAAGTGACCTGCAGAAATTCTTATGTTAAGTTTCCGTAAAATTTCTGGAAAAACTTGGTCCTACTTCCTGAAAAATCCTGCAAAACATCATTATGACTCGATACAAGCATTTGACTCTAACAAATACGAATATACATGTTCATTTAATATTGTGGAGAATCATGATCAGTTTGTTTCTTAAAAACATATTTGGGGTTTCCCCTTACACTTATCTTTTGCAAAAATACCTTTGGGTGAAGTTAAGACTAGGCAAAATAACAAAATAAAGTATTTCTACTATTTAGTTTAGAAACATGATCTACCAACAATAAAAATAAAGCATGCATACGGAAGCAAATAACAAACATACAAAATAGAAATCACACAAAATCATGGGTTGCCTCCCAATAAGCGCTTTTCTTTATTTTACGAGTCTTGTAGCTAGACTCAAGGTCATGGGTTACCGTGTATCGCTTATGCTCACATAACCAAGCATGAGCCATCTAATAGTCGCCTCATCTTTCTTGTAATCATCTCCCAACTCTAAACATCCGCGATAGTATCTTTTATTCTTTTCTTGAGTATATTTAAGCCCTTTCCTCTTATCATTCTCACTTAGCATTTCTATGGGAGGATACCTACTACACTTCTCCATGGAAAAATCCTTGAACCTAGGGTGTGCACGAGGCATTTGGTAGACAAAATCTTCATCCCCATCCGAGAATGTAATTAACCCTTCCCTAAGTTTTTCATCAAGGTTGGTCAATCTTTTGAAAGGTTTTCCAAACACAACTTGGGTTAACTTATTATCAATAAATTCTCCTAGATCCTCCATAACCCTGAACTCAACGAGATAAACAAAGCTTCCAACAAACACATGCAATGGTATTGCCCTAGCAATAATATTTTCCCCTTTGTATTCTAACTCATCTACCATGTTTTTATTATATTCATTACACAAGATTATGTTTATTGGGAGAGATGAGTTAAGATAGGCGTTAAAGCTCCTAAATCCGATCTTACAAGGAAATTGCATGTTGAATGAACTATCTCTCTCAATCCTTGTTCTAAGGTTGACATGCCTAAGAGGGTTCACTTCCACTTCCATCCTATCCTCATTAATCACATCACCATCATCAAGATCCTCATCGGAGTCTGAATAGTAAAAAGGACTAGCCCTATGGTCATCATCATGGTCAGACTCCTCTAATTCAGAATTATTGTCAAAGTGGTGGTTAGGCGAGAGGTTAGGTGGGTTCTCATTTTCCACTAAAGGGATTGGGGCGGGCATTTGGAAAATCCTACGACGAAAAACACGAATAACAGGAATCAAACGATCAATGTTATTGTTATCCATCGAGATAGTTTACGAACAAGGGAAACAAAGAAATAAGATAGACTAAAGAGAACCTAAAAATAAAAATAAAATCTTACTAGAAAGGAATCTAGCAAGTAGACCTAATAAAAATAGATTCTAGCCTAGACAACAACTATTCCTCGGGCTGCGGCGCCAAAAACTTGATGCGTAGGGATTGCACCAGGCTTTACCTCTCGAGGGATCTCAAGAAGCTTACAACCCCCACCAGGCAGTGTACATAATCGATGTAGTATAGTATAATGACAAGTACCGGGGGATTGATCGTTCAGCTAGGAATAGTGTCGCTAGGATTAGAAAACCTAAAGACTAGGTCTAGAGATGAGGGATGATTCTTTTTGTATTTTTATATTTTTTTAGAAAGCAAGTAAAAATCTCGGGTTTGAAAGAGTTGGGCGGAATTAGTTGCTAGTCAACTAACCCAATACTAAAGATGCAATCAAAATAAAATACTAAAAATGAAAATAAACTATATTAACTAAGGTTGTGAGCAATATGTGGGAGAAATGTGTTTACTTAGATTTCACTACTCTCTAGATATCTTTTACACGTTAATCACTTGTTATAGTTGCGTGAATGATGGATTGTATTCCTTAATACCATTCATGGGGTGGCGTACTTACTTCTCCAATCCTATGAGTGCCTACTTCACTCCTATGTCGAGCCGGCTTAGATGCTCCTAACATGGGATCATCAGAATTTACTCATGCATTAAATACAACCAACAAAACCTAGTACACATCGGTTCATGTTTCCTAAGACGTTCAAGCATGTTACACAATGGAGATCTGCCAGTTTTCTTAAGCCTAACATTGAAATCATTCATCCAATAAAACCATAAACAAGTAATCAACACATAATTAACATCTAGGTTTCATTAGATCTAAGCAAACACAAGATAAATCTAGCCTACCATGTTGAAATCAAGACAAGCACAAGATATAGACAACCAACATATAGACATATTGATTGAATTAAGAGAAGAATTATCTCAATAGCACATGAAAGGATTCAAGGGGTTAAAACCCTTGAATATACTGTAAAATACGAGCTAGGGTTCACAAAGTTCGGCCCTAGGGTTTCTTGATGAGTGTCTAAATACGCATCATTTTATACCAATCTGAGCTGCCAAAACATCCTAAAAACACTCAAATATGCATCATAATACTGAAAATATCTTAGAAGTGTGTTTTATATGTTTCAAATGCAAAATATGCAAAAACAGATGAAAAACGTACAAAGTTTGCATAATTGGCAGTTTCAGTCATTCAAGTTTCAAAAGTTGTCAAAACTAGTCCCTGATTATTCTAAAAACATGAAAAAGTCACCAAAGGTCCTTTTTAATCATAAAGTTACATATTTAGTCCTTTGGTGCAAAGTTTTACCAAATTACAAGTTTAGTCCCTATACTTTGGAAATTGACAAAAATGGTCCCTAGGATGTTAAAAACTTTGAGAAAATCAATATTGGTCCTTGTACTAATAATCTTTTGCAGGAATG
Organism: Artemisia argyi; assembly: GCA_030686995.1. Classification (NCBI taxonomy): domain Eukaryota; kingdom Viridiplantae; phylum Streptophyta; class Magnoliopsida; order Asterales; family Asteraceae; genus Artemisia; species Artemisia argyi. The sequence goes on along the minus strand of CM060697.1, from coordinate 156,974,619 downwards.
GTCCTTGGGTGATAAGTTTGGTGAAATTTCATATTGGGTCCCTGGAGTTTGAAGATATGGCAAAACAGGTCCCTCAAAGTTTCAAACTTGACAGTTTTAGTCCCCGGGTGTTCAAAATGGGAAAATTATCATTAAGGGTCCTAGGGGATTCATAATTGTCACTATTAGTCCCTGGATGAAAAGCTTGGAGAAATTACATGTTAAGTCCCTTGAGTTTCAGTTTTGTCAATTTTAGTCCCTGTGGGTATTAAAAAAAATGAAAAATATCAAATATACCCTTGTACTATTCATCCTTGTCAAGTTTGGTCCTTGTGACATCCTTGGAAAAGTCACAAACTCAGCCCCTTAACTTTCTCGAAATTACAATTTTGGTCCTTGTGATTTGTTACTAAAAAAACCAAACGGATCCTATATTATTTCTATTAACCCAAAACCAAAATAAACCCAACATACAAAGTCCACCCAGCCCACACACACACCCGCCCCAAAAGATTAAATAATATACTCCCTCCGGTCAAATGGTCAAACCCACACCCCAAACCGCCCTACTGTTCACCATCTTCCACCTCACCCCCACATGCCTTCTGCAACCTCTTCCACCTACACCCCCAGCTGTCCAACCTTATCCCTCCACCTCCACTAGCTCCCAAGCCCCATTTAATGCCCTTGAAAACTCTCCACGCAATCTACAGTGCACCCACGACTTTTGACGCGAAAGGCAGTTTCAAACGGCCAAGATCAATCAGACACAATCAAAGGCTCAGATATGTTGGGAAAGAGTCAGAGGGTCCCACTAAACCCTAATTATTATCTACATAAGGAAGAAGAAGCAGGGGTGAAGAGTATTAGTGTAGCTTTAGTTAAAAGTAATCGTAGGTAGTGTAATTGCTCATTTAGTTGTAATTTTCAATTTAAATCACTTGTACTCAGTTATTTTAGTGTAATGAAAGCTTCTTTTAACCTTTAATTACATTGTTGTTCACCAAATTTGTATTTAGTAATTTCAAGTGAAATTGACAATTTCACTTAACATTGCTAATTGTTGTTGTTTTTAGATTCATAAGCTTGTATAAGCTCTGACAAGGCTCAAATAAATTTAAGAAAACCTTACTTTGCTGTTCAGTTCATAAAAGAAAAAATTCCAAAAATATTAAATTAAATAGTTAATAAATAAAAAAATCAAATAGAAGAGAGGAAGAAGGGCTGAGCAAGGTGTGATTTGGATTGTTCTGGTATTAGAAACCTTGTGGAAGGTTGTTAGGATAGATCTTGGTTCTTAGTTCCATCATCTCAGTCACATATCAACTGTAAGTCATTAATTAGATTTTTGCATAATCTTGTTCTTGTTGTTATTAGTAGTTTCTTTGGTTTAAATAACTTAATTAGTGAGTAAGTAAACTGTTGCAAGAGTAAAATCAGTAGTTATAGTTTAGAATATAAAAGTTATAGTGTAATAATAGATTTAAGGGGGTGTTTGGATATCTGCGTTACTCAGTGTATGTGTGGCTTTCAAAAGTTGAAATCAGTTCAGTTATGTTTCCTTAGGTAATATTAGAGTAGAGAAACCATAAAATTAGTAGTCTATTAATTAAAAAGTCAAAATACTAGTCTAAGCTTAACAAATTGTTCACTGTTGTTGATTTAAGTAGTATAACCATAGATTTTAGTTCATTAGTTATTGGAATAGCTTAAACTTACCTCTTATTAGCTTATTGTCACATATTCAGTCATAATATTAAGCTCAAAGTTCAAAATAGTCAACTTAGTGGTTAAAGTTAGAAAGTCAAATTGTCATCTCAGATTTTTACAAAACTTCAAGTATTTGTTGTGATTTATGTGTTTGGATTGAGAGGTTGAAACTTGTTTCTATTTATAGTCCACCACCTTGTCTTTAAGTTCCTACCATCATTTCATTTTTGAGATTTTTACCCTGGGCCCCACTCACCCCCAAAGTAACTTGTAGGGAAGAACCCTGCTCTGCACCAGCAGATACCACCCATCACCACCACTTTGGTGGTGATTTGTGACCACCACAGTAGGCCCCACACATCAAACTTTGTTCCTCCCAACCCCCACCTAGTAGACTACCTGTATTGACCAATAGTTTGACCTGAATCACTGTGGATCCCACTTGGATTTGCCCTTGATCTTTGTCCTATTTTCTGTCTCAGTCTACAATAAACAAGTGCTTATTGTGGCTTATTGGCTTATTCAGTGTACCATATGTGTTTTTTCTAGCTTATACTTGCTTAATTAACTTAGCTTAACTAGATTTTACCATAGTGGGTCCCACACAAATCAGTTTGAGCTTATTTGCTACTTTGGTCAAACAAAGTCAACTGTGGAGGTAATAAGCCCCCACAGTGCTTATTATTAGCTTATAAAAAAGTTGTTTTTTTATTAAAGTTGTCTATTTTTAAGTATAAAATAGTTTTGTAAAATAAAAATCCAGAAAAACAAATATAAAAATAAGTGATAGTTTCTATTTAATATAATTTAATTTTAATTTTCATTTTTAGATTTTTATTAAGTAAGTTGTGTTTTTATATTTTTATTAATTTCCTTTTATATTAAAGTATTTTTAATAAATTTCTCAGATTTTTATTTTGTCTTTTAGTATTAATTATAATTAAAATTAGTTTTATTAATAAATAATCAATAATTAAGTTATAAATAGCATAATTAATTTTTATAAAGCAACACCTAGATTTTACATTTTTTCTAGCTTTTATAAGTCATAATATAATTTTAGTAATTTTTCTATAATTTTTACTGTTCATTTAATAGTTTTTATAATTTAAATAGTTTAATTGGTAATTATTTAATAATTAGAATAATAATTAGTAAACTAGTTTAAAAATATATAAAATAAAGTTTTTATAATTTTTTAGGATTCCTGTGATGGTTAATTAGATTTATAAAAATCTTCTTAATTACCTAAGTCTTTTTAGTATTTTTAATAATTTAAATCATATAAATAGTTATATAATAATTAAATAGTTAATAATTAATAATAATTAGATAAATAGTCTTAAAAATATAATTTTATTTTTAAAATAAGTTTTATAGTATTTTAGACTTTTACAAATTTTAATTTTATATTTCTAAGACTTATTTTACATTTTCTTATTTATTAATTCATTATTAAATAATTATAAATAGAATTTAAACAATAATAATTAATTAAATAATTAGTAATTATTAAATAAATATTTTAAGTTTATTTAATTTGCATTGAAGCCCCTAAGGTTTGCAAATTACTACTTTAGTTAAATTAGTTTTTGTTTCGTACTTTTACGTAGAATTAAATTAAAACGTATGCGTTTCTAGGTTTTAAACGTTTTTAGATATCCAGCTTTCATGTAATCGTTTTAAATAGTTTATTTAAGTTATAAAACCCTAGTGTAATCACACACACACACACACACTTATACCTTTTCCTGTTCTTTTTCACTCGATCACAGATTCGTTTTTAATAAAACATCGCACAACTCGTTGGGACATTACGACCTGGGGAAACACTGTATTATCCGGAAGCATTTGTCTTAGACGTTTTACTTGGTTGACCATCACCTGGTAAACTTAGTTGACTGTTTGAGGCGAATCATTTCTCCACACAAGTTCCTCTCAATGAATGAAAATTAGAAAACTATATATAGAGTTTAGGAGGTGACGGCGTCAAGAACAAAGGGCTGACGCATTCATCTGGCCGCCAAATAGTTCCTCGGGCTGCCTAGATCTGGGTCTGACGCCGTCATGTGTACACCTTATGCAGGCCGTCATGAATTTTACTCTTGACGCCCTAGTTGTGACGCCGTCAGGTTTGCACTGGGTCGTCACCACTTTTACTCCTGACGCCGTCAGGGTCTTCCTCTTGACGCCGTCAGGTACTGTTCTCAGCATGGAAAATTAAGTCTTTGGCGTTTTCTTCACTTTTATGCTACAAAAACGTCCGAATTGTTTCATTTTCCAGATTTCTCTCCTAAAGTACCTAAAATCACAAAAGGAACGATTTAGGGCAATATTTGATCAAAAAAATTCAATTCCGGGCTTAAATGACCCCTAAAAGTGGTTCATTTTTCGCTTCATCACATTAAAAAGGCTCCTAGAAGGAGGCCCAATGAAACAAGCAATATAATTGGTATGTTTTTCAAAATGGTTGGGGCTGATACTTATATTATAAGCTGAAACTATAATTTTTATTTTCATAAACTTGTTTGGTAATGTTTAAGTTAGAGCGTATTATTATAAAATTAATAAAAATGACTTATAATTATATTAACATATGTATATATCGGATATTTTTGTGGGTAATTAAGTAATTTAACATGTTAAAAGTAATGTCTAAAATTTTAGCCTCATTTTCGGGGCTGGGCTTATTTTTGGGCTGGGGCTTATAATTTCAAAAGCTTCCCTATAAGTCTCTACGCCAAACGAGACTTATTTTTGGGTTGGGCTTATTTTTGAAATTTAAGCCTCATATAAGCCCCTCTCAAACACACCAAATGTTTAATGTTTTTATGGGAAAGAGAAGACGAACCTTGTCAGATCATGGGGCTTAGTGCATTCTGTTGAAACAATCGTAATCGCTTCACTTGATGTCGCATTATAGAAAGCGTTTGGTGTAAACGGGGTCCCATTTCTTTAACCGGTTTGCAGGAAAACGGACGAGACAGGTGTCATCATGATCGGAATGAGACGACGGTGAAGATGGTGTAATTTTCGGGAAGAATGGAAGTGTGTGCAAGGAGATATGTAATTCTGTGACGTTAGGGGATTATTGAGCTATTAAATAAAATGATAAGTGTGTGAGAAATAAATATGCAATGAGTGCCGTGATAAAATCGACAAAATGTGATTCGATGTCGAAAGTTTAGCAATATACCCCAAATTTGAATCAGGTTATAAATAAGAGCATTGTTAAAGTCACTATTACAATATCCTTTTATTAATCCTCTTGCACACACAAGAATATTATATATTTTCTTTACTAATTTTCTCTCTGTATCAAAGCTATCAGTTTTAACATTTGTCAGAATTCTATGAGCTGAATGATAAATAAAAATAATTTGTAAGTGAAAATAGCATTTTCCTATAAATAAATATCATATGGACTCACATTTTTTTAAATTTCCCCATCAATAATTGCATGGGGCTTCAACTACACTTGTTAACATCATTAGTAAAAAGAAAAAGACATGATTATAAAAATGTGCCAAATGTAAGTTCTTTGCATGAGCAAAGTAATTACAATCCCGCGGGTGTTTTCACAGTTTCAAACCGTTTTGAAAATTCAAACCCACGGAATATTATGTATTTTTTATGGGAATTGATTGGCACACTCAAAAAATTGATTGGGACACTCAATGTACAAACAGTTAAAGCAGTTTATATTTACAGTACAATTGTTTAATGCACTACTTGGAGTGTCCTAATCAAATATGAGAGTGTGCAAATCACCTCCCATTTTTTATTTACAAGAATGGAACGGGTACAAATTCAATTTTCAAAAACAAAAGGCGGCCACATAATTTTCAATTTTAAACTAAACAAGGTGCCATTTTGTGGACATTGTGATTTTAACAATAAAATACTTTTCGTTGTTTTCAACTACTTTGTAAGTTTAAAATGTCTTTTGTTTATAATACTACGTAACTTTTAAGTTGTGATCAAATGTGTATTTTATAGTATAGTTTCTTACTTTCTTGTAAGAAACTATTTGTACACTCACAATAAAGTGTTTGTTGTAATTGTACCTGTCCAATTATGATCGTTCATATGCTAATAAAACTCTTTTACTACTAACGTACAATGATTGTTCTTAAGATTGTTAAGGATAATAATGAACCATACATTATTACAGTTGACGAACTGATCGATAACAAACTCGTTTATGATCCTTTATTAATTAATTGAACGTACATGAACAAAGTATTATGAGATGAATAAGAAATTTCGTCCTTTTAAGCATTCGTGTTTGTTTTTTTGTTCGATTAAATCTAAAAGAATGAACAGAAATAAGCCTTCACCTGTGTACGTTTGTCAAGTTCGTTTACAAGCCTAATAATTGTACGTCATTAGCAAATTCTTTTTAAAAATAACATACATCCGGCAATTATAGTCTACAAGTTTATTTGCAAGCATGCCATATAATGATAGTGATATATGCATATAGTATACAAAAAAAACTACGTCATTATGTGTTTGAGAGGGTTAAACTTTAAATATTATACGAGTAAGATGCAGCCTTATGACGACTAATTAATCATTATTACGGCTATATGATAGTCTGAGTTAACAAGTTAATTAACACTGTGCATTCAAGAAAATAAAAAAGACGATGCACAGTTTTGTGTGTACATTGGCATAATCAACCATGTGGTAACATCGTTAAGATAAGATAAATATAGATTATCGAACTAAATTAAAATGATCAATCGAGTGTGCAACATTTTGTTGAACGACAACAAAATAAGTATTTTAAGCAGTTTTGATATATCTGTTTTTTAACCTTTTTCGTTGTGTTAAAAGTTAAAACCATTGTATATCAACAATGCATGCATAGAGAGGAGTAGAAGCCTAGGTGGCTAGGTATATCTTAATTCAAATTATATTATATCTGAACTGACTTCTAAATCTTTAATTTGTAATTATTTTTATTCTTTATGTAGTAGAGATGGAATTTGAAACAAACAATCATGTTACTCCTCATGTATGAAAACATACAAAATAGAACGTGGATTTAAATACTATACATGCACACGACTATGCAAACAAGACTTTTTATTTTGTTTTTATATCTATAAAATGAAAGCTGTATTATCATCTATTTTTCCCAAAACCAAATACGAGTAATAAAATTGAGGTCTTCCATAGGGTTCTGCAGAGTCAAATGGAGAAGAAAAATCTATGTTCGGAATTTGGAACAAAAAATGTTTGACTTTCTGATTTGGTCCTACCCACATATATTCAAACTTGCCACCTAATAATAATCCAAACAAGTGAAACTTTCAAAGAAACATCTACAAAAACAAAACTCTAAACAAGAACAATTACAATAACAAGATGAATATATGCGGGTATAATTCAAGCAAAAACAATTCCAAAATTTAGCATAGATCATTATTTTTAACTAAAATGATACGTACACTATCGAGGGTATATCAAGTTGTTGACAATACTTTCGATATAACCTCAAGTATAAGCACATTAAAGGTGTTAAAAAAAAACAATCATGAAATAAACTGTAAGTTTTGAAACAATTTACAGTTAAGATACATCCGCACTGCACTCACTGTATCGTCACTGTGTAATCGGATAAACTAAGGTCATCTTAATTAAATCAATAACACAATCTCGTACTAAAATACGAGTCTATATACATCTCATTTGTCTGTATAATACTACACATTGATTCTTATCTTCCTTAGTTTCCAGTTATAATCATATTATGATAAATAATAAATTTAACATTTAAGTTTATCTTATAATTAAAGTTAGAGATTGTCTAACAAGTGCATTGAAAGCATTTACTTACATTTATTAAACTCATTTTTTTTATATTACAAATTGTATTTAAAACACATTAATTATATTTATTACGAATTAATTACTATAATTAAATATGATTTACAATTGAATAAACTGATTTTTTTTTTTTTTTTTTTTTTTTTTAATCACGTTAAACTTTATCCTAAGAGCAATGCTAGACAAACCCTTAAAGTTATCTTAAATTCCATTTAATCCCAACTCATAAATCTTATACCAAATTAGAAGATTTTTCGATATCATATTGTCCGTAAAATTGTTAAAATGACATTTATCCTTATGCACTTACCAAACATAATATGATCATCTAAATAAAAAAATTAATTAAACCTCTATAACATTACATAGATATTACGTAATACCCTTTGGATAAATACTTAATTAACACAATTACCGTAATATAGGAAATGATATAAAACTTTGTCTGGTAAAAATCCATAAGAAGAAGCATGAAAGAAGTAATGATTATTTACTTTCTTTTTATAAAAAAATAAAAAATAAAAAGAATAGTATAAAAAGGATAAAGGAAATAAACATGGAGTCCACATAACCATGAGGTTCGCACATTAACCAGCTCTTCATTTCACTAAAAATATTCACGATATTTTTTCTCTCTCTCGTATGTTATATCACACCTATACATACACAATTATTGTATCTATATACATATATACTTCTTCTTTTAACTAAATTCTTCCTTAAACTTTACTTTTCGCACACCCATCATTTAACCTCGCATCTTTTTTTCATACAGATAATAATTCATTCAGCGTTGTCAGTTATCAACATTTTTTTTAGCAAAATGGAGTATTGTATTGAAGCAAGAGCATTGAAATCAAGTCTTTTCTCAAAAATAATATCCAAACAACAAACCTCGTCATATGATCAAGAATTATGGCTTAACAACGTTGTTGTTAATCATGTTTCATCGGATGAGTTCTCTATTGATGACTTGTTGGACCTGTCCGATAAGGATGGGTTTAAGGATGAGGAAGATTTTGCTTCGGTTTCATCGTCGCAGGATAACGATAGTTGTAGTAATTCAATGAATTCCAGTGATTTTTCGACCTCTTCTTCTTCTGGTGGTGACCTTGTTTCGCTCACCGGAGATGACCTTCCTCTTCCGGTAATTTTTACCTTTTAATTTGGTCGTAAAGAGATGACGTCATCATGTTGTCACTTTCTTAAATTATGAGTTTTTTTTGTTTAGGGTTTTATTGTGTTTGGTTATTTTTGGCTATTATTATCATGGTACAATAATTCTATGTGGTACTGTGAAAATTTTGTAAAATTAAAATATTTTTTTTAGAAAAAAGAAAAGCAAATATAGTTTTAATTTTTATACATGATTTTTGTAGTTGAATTTAGTTTCTTATATAATCGGCTTAAACTGAATTTCGAGCAACGAAATTCAGTTTAAGCTGATTATATTAAAAACTGTAAAAGATTTTTGAAAATTGTACAAAAAATAAAGAAAAGTAAGGTAATTAATGAACTTAAACCTGAAAATATTTATTTTTTAATTACGAATATTTTATTTTATTTTATTTAATGCATGGAAATAAAATTTGAATTGACAATTTATGAAATATTTAATTTAATTAAATTTTCAGATTGATGATATGGAAAGCCTTGAATGGCTATCAACAATTGTGGATGATTCCATGTCGGAGCATAATACACTTTTATTTCCGCCGGCAAAATTGAAGGAAGTCACAATGAATCGGTTCGAACCGGTTGTTAGTGTAACATCTCATGGTTTCACGGTTTTGGGGTTAACCTACCCGGTTCCGAAAAAGTTCCGAACCGAACGGTCAAGGAAAGCGGGCCGGGTTTGGTCATCCGGGTCGCGTTCGTTTACCGAGTCGTCTTCGAATTCATCGTCATCTCATGACTCATCGATAACTTCTCCAATGCTAATGATGAACCCGGTTTATTTCACCCACCTTTTCGAAAAGCAGCCGAAGGTTAAGAAGCAAAGAAAAAACCCGGTTCAGGATAATGAACCCGGTTCAAATGAGTCACTGAGTCAAAGAAGATGTACCCATTGTCAAGTGCAAAAGACACCTCAGTGGCGAACCGGTCCATTAGGTCCGAAAACATTGTGTAATGCATGTGGAGTTAGGTACAAGTCAGGCCGGCTTTTTCCCGAGTATAGACCGGCGTGTAGTCCGACTTTTTCCGTTGAAGTTCATTCGAACAGTCATCGGAAAGTGTTGGAAATGCGAAAGAAGAAGGATGTCGAAGTTGGAGTTGAACCGGGTTTTGTAAACATAGCGGTTCAAAGCGCTTCTAGTTAGATTGTTGAACCGGGTTCAGTAGTATGGGCCTAACTCCGGTTTACAATTTTGGTAGGCCGATTTGAAGACTTTGGTTAGGTTGGTAATGGTAGGTTAGAAAGTTTAATTTTTAGGTTTGATATTTTTATAAAACAATTAGTTACTTTTTATTTTTATTTTTTTGAATTATGGTGAGGCTATAGTAAGTTGTACTTTGTGAAATAGACTTATGTTTTGATATTCGTAGTTTTTAGTATTGGTTAAAAAACGATAAGCTTGATGTCATTTTCGTGTTTCAAATTTTGTATAAATTTGAATTATTCAAATTCGTTTGTTGGTTTACTGTCAAGTGGCTGTTAATGACGTTTGGTTTACTATTCTTGGTTAACTTTAGGTACGTTTTGTTGATCAAACGGTTATATGTGTCGACTTCTTTTTCTAAAGTCAAGGCTTTTACAAAGTCTCGAAGCTTTGTTTCTTAGCAATTGAATAGTCTGCGAGATATCAAAGTCTTTATGGAATTTCTTTCTATGTACTTACATGCGTATAAACACATTTATATATCAGGTATGTTTGGCGTAATTAACTGTTGCTGGAACTAGAGATAGTGTTGGAGATATATATTATAAAAAAAGATTATTTTTATCAGCTACATGAAGTAACATTTGATTTTAAGAGATTATAGAAGAGTTTTTTTTTTTTTTTTTTTTTTTTTTCGTCTGTCAAACGAAGACTATTTTTTAAGTAGCTTATTTTTTAAAAAATAAGCACAATCTCTCAATCATTTCATGTGTCAAACATGTCTATCATGTTTTTTAATTGTTAATATATGTATATAGAGAAATGCTAAACATTACTACAAAAACATTATACTAATATGCCTATTCACAGGATGCTGACATTTGTCATAACTTTACGGTTTGGTTATAGAGAGAGAATGAATGAAAAAAAATTATAGACTATTAGGGGGTGGCATCCTTGCGGTGAAATTGGTACGGTGAGCTTTGCCGATCGGCAAGCAAGGCTGCCATAGCAGCGGCAAGCACCAATCGGTGTCTCAAACGGCGAACGATTCGGTTTGAACCTTTCCCATGCAAATTTGAACGTTGACATTTAATTAAAATTGGGACGTTGGGCTTGTTTCAAAAAAAAAAAAAAAAAAAAAAAAAAAAAAACTCTTTAAAATTAATGCTTGACCTTAGGCAAGATTGCACTTAAAATTGAAGTTTAGGCAACTTCAGGCAAAAAATATGTTGGAGAACCATGATTGGTTGTTTACATTAAAAGATGAGGCAACCTTACCCCTTATTGTGTGAGTAAGATGATTTGTAGAATGAAATAGTAGAAGGTGTAGCAAAGCTCAATGTATATATCTATATCTCAATTGTTAAGTAATGGGGATGTTTGTATTGATGCTTTGAGAACAAGATATGTAAAGTGGAAATAATTGATGTTTTATTTTTAGAGGACAAGGAATGAGAACGGAAGTAATGGATGATGTTTTGCTTAAAATTGCATTTTATGAGTTCCATTTTTTTAAATAATAATAATAATAATAAAAAAAAATTTATCTAAAGTACAAATTATGTTTAACGTAGAAAGATTATAGAGACATTTACATAACCAATCTCATATAGGATCTTAAAATCAAAAATATCTTAGAAGTAATTACATTGTACATATAAGTTCTAGCTACAACTCTATCTCGAGCTTTACTTTTGGCTCTATCTCCGTATTCACTTCAAAGGTGATTATTGTCCATGCTACATCGGTCATGGCCACAAATGCCGGAATTGTCGGAATTGGCTTAATTATACCCTAAATAGATGGTAATACTACAATGAAACTTCGCCCACAAATGCGAAAACCTGCTTACTGTTTTTCAGCAAATCAAAATAATAGTCATTTTTTAAAAACATACCATTGACAAATAGTTGGAAGACATGTGGTAGATGGATGTACTATAAATTTGAAATATCTTCTACATGAATATGAGGGCATAATTTAAAGTATTTATTCATCAATCAATTGGCCACTCCTCCAATAATACATTTTTCTAGTTATATTTTCATGCAAAATGTCAAGGTAAACCCTCTACCAAGCTGAAAATATGATAACCCCATATGCTCAAAAATATCTATATCATCATAACTATCCACATCAGGTCATCTTAAACCAAACCTTTTAACTTAGAAATCTTTCATCTTAACACAAAGATTACTCAAGAAATTTTTAATTTTATAAAAGGATTAAACAATCAACAATGAAGAAAGTTGCTTCCATGTTGATTTAATGTACATGAAGATCATGTAGATACACATAAACATCTATGAATACTGTATTTGGCTTTAACATTTATATTGTTATTGTAACAATCGGGACAAAATGGCCACTTGCAGGGGCGGATTTGTGCGGGTGGTAGGGTATGCCATGGCAAACCCATAATATTGAAACAAAACATATATTTTTCTTATATTTTCCTTAGACTAAAATACCATTGGTCACTAATTACTTATTTAGCACACTCTTTAATATAAGCATACATCATGCATTGCGGAGCAAATTTCCGAGTAGATTAGTTACTTACATTTTATTTATTCTCATTTTATCCTATTCCCCTATCCTAGCGACGTATTAGGGGTATTCATATAATGGCCCTTCGAAAAACAAATATTTGTTGTCATTGATTAGATTTGGACCTTAAAGTTGTTGTATTCATAGCGTTCATCAGTTCAAATTAATTAAACTCACTTTAAAAGAAAAATTAGATTGTGTTTTTCTTGTTCCAAAAAAATGGCTTATAGCATTTAGAATAAAGCTATTGTTTAGAGATATAAGATATGTTTGGCGCAGAGCTTTTTGGAGCGATGAGTGGTGAGTAATGAGCTTTTTGATTTCTAGTGTTCGTTTGGAACTGAGCGGTGAGCTTTGCTATTTTTTAAGAAAACTTATTTTTCCAATGCTTCTTTATGAAGCTGTGAGCGGTGAGCAGTGAGCTGTGGCTACAGCTCACAGCTCACTGCTCAGCTACTTTTGCCAAAGATAGCCATAGCTTTCTAGGCTAAAAGCTAATCGTCATTTGGCCCACCCATAACTAAAATTCTGGCTTCGCCACTGGTCACTTGAGTATAAGGTTTACTTGCAACTACCTGAAATTAAATAATTATTTCAAGATAAAGCACAATGCTAACTTCTATTTGTTTTTCATCACTTAATTAACGCAAAATAATGAACCAACTGGGCTTAGCTCAGTTGGTTACCTGAGGTCTCTTAAAAAGCTTTGGGGAGGTTGTTTCTATAAGGTCTCATGTTTGAGCCTCATTGGGTTTTCCTTCTAAGTAAGAATCTGTGTTGGGATCTGCCCACTCAGATGCGTCGAGTCTCTTACTCGCTAACAAATAGTGTTATACTAACTTGCCGTTCAAAAAAAAGTTAAATTAATGTAAAATAATGAAAAATTGAAACAATGACAGAGGAAAACCATTTTCTGGTTGGTGAAGTAGTAATTACATGATCATCTATTATTGTCACATGAAACATGGGATATCGATCTGTTCTATTAGTACTGTCAACTCTAGTATGAGTCACATTGATACCTAGCAAAAAGTTTTACTTAGTTGAGGTACGTGAAATTTCACACTCAGTCTGTTAAATATCGAGGTTTATATGTCAACAAAACCATGATCAAGCAAGGTAGACTTATCACCATCAACCTGAAATGACTAGTCATAATTGCAATGTTAATATCTTCAATTGATTGAATTATTAAGAGGGTCCAAACACCAACTAAATTGGATGGCCCATGATGGCCATTTGCCATTTGCCATTTGCCCTCAATTTGTATTACCAAACCTTTGTCTTGGCCTCATGACCAAATTTGTGACAAAGGTAATGTACATTTGAAGCATGCCATGTGAAAGTGGGTAAGACCAACTAACACTAACTTACACTAACAAGGTAACATAATGTGTGTTGAGCTATAACAATGTCTAAGATTATTTCAAAAGCAATAAATAATTTGCAATTATATAGTATGTGCGGTTGATCTTCATTTATCTTTATACATATATATTCAAAAATGGCATCAAATATATGAAATAGAAAACAAAATAAACATATGAAAGTGGTAGGCATCTTTTCGTGTGTTAGCTAGCTAGAGATCATACTAAAGATCATGGATGATGTATTTTTGGTAACTTTTGCGATAAAGATGATGGAGGATGCAGCTAACACTAGTAGATATAGATAAAGCTAACTTTTTATAGTGAATCACGATTATGTTTTCTTCTTTATTGAGTTGTTTCACCTTCGAGAATATATGATCTCGAAATAGACTATAAAAACTGTATAATAACTATGATTTAAGTATTCGTTCAATCTTTCAAGATCTTTTGCACTTGGTTGATACTATATTAAAATTAATTGATAATATGTTTTTTTGATGTCTTATATATACGTAAAGCATGTCAAGGCCTAATTTATCTCTAAAAATATTTTCATATGTCACAAGCTATTTTAAGATGGGAAATGATCCTTTCTGTTGGCTGCATGGATCTTATATGTAGCAAAGCTTTCTTGAACGCCGACAAGTATATTAGACTTAGGGGGTGTTTACTTTTCTCTTAGTGGAGAGAAAAATGTGCCTAAAACCTTTAATGGCTCTTAATTGGGAGAGACATTAAAGCCTGTCACTCTCCAATAAAATGCTACTCCGTAATATAGATCTTTATATATAAGCGCCTAATTTAGTAAACACCTTTTTAGTTATTATAGGCCTATTCGTATTTACTTATTATGTGATTTCAGGCTTAGCCCATGTTAGCTGTAAACCAATATGTAATTTAGTGCCATAAAAATATAGGAAACAAGTTCTTACCCTTTGCTTTAAAATAATAGCTAACCAAGAAAGCTTCTGAGGCAAATATTTTACAGTAATACAAAGAGACGTAATCACGTATGTATGCACACTTGCCGGAGGTTTTTCTGGTAGCAATCCCCTTTATCTTCGGGTAAATATGTAATTGTATACGTCCTACCTCTCCATACCGCGTATTGACAGGATTGGGTATTGTTGATGTTGATGTTGTAAAGAGACTTGGAAAATAATTTTCTCAAGGACTACTTAAGTATATAAATAGCATGCAATTAGGGGTTGAATTGACAGTTGAGCTTTGCAAGACTCGTTTTGCAAAAACAATAATGAAGAACCATACCAGACTAAGCTGATCCATCTCCAATAATGTTCATTCGGTTTTTGATTTTGGACATCTATTAGATTGATTATGGTTTGTTCTTTTCCAAGATTTTGTCAAATATCGTTACTCACTTCAGTATGGTTCTGAACTCGAACAAGTCTTTTGTGCTGTCAAAACATGAGGAGATGTTTTAGGCTTAAAAATTTGCTCAAATAAGACACGCGTATAGTTATTCAGGTCATGGTCCTGCTGGGAACTGCTCAGATTTAGACCGGTTTTTCTGCTTTACAGTTTCAAGCATGTGTCAATCAAATGCACATCCCTAGTGATGACGACATAATATTGTTTAAGGCCTAGCTGAAAATCAAAATCAT
This sequence comes from Artemisia argyi, assembly GCA_030686995.1. Taxonomy (NCBI): domain Eukaryota; kingdom Viridiplantae; phylum Streptophyta; class Magnoliopsida; order Asterales; family Asteraceae; genus Artemisia; species Artemisia argyi. Next base: position 156,959,223 of record CM060697.1, on the reverse strand, counting down.
TCATTAAACATCTAGCTTTAAACCAAATGGATAACTTACAACTTCAACTGTTTTATAAAATCGAAGTTTTCAATCTTGTGCCTTTTAACCAGGGTTACCCAAGTGAAAACACAAGAAACAGACAGCTGCACCCTTCGGTGTTTTAAGAATAAGTAGCAAATGCAGCAGTTGAAAATCCAAATCATTATCAGGCTTAGGTTCCAATAAATAGTGCCAAATATACGAGAAACACCAGAAGCAAACTGACACTTGAAGCAAACTGACACACAAATACCGAAAAGTTGTTTCACAACCTTTTAAAACATCTCAAATATGTTAAATTAGGAATCGACACGACAAAGTTATAGAACAGTTTTCACGCCTCTCATTTGAACCTGATTCTTCAGTATGAAACCAAAGTTTTTAAGCGTTTGGATCAAACATGACCACATGTATTTACCAGAGCAACCTAACTATAACTAAAAACTGCAGAAGACATCAAGATTCTAATTAACATTTGACAGCACCTGAAAGAAAAAGCATATGCAACTCCTACAATGCACATGTTTCATATCTTTTAAGAAAGACTCTAATAACTACATCTTGATATAGAGCTCAAAGAGACATCTACCCAACTGTACAACATATTGAGCACAAAAAGTCAGTATTAGCCTCAGGCAAGACAGTCTAGTATCGGTCAGAATCTCTTGAACGTCTTCTGCTGTTGAAAGACCGATGCCTGTCCCAATTCCTTCTATCATCACGAAAACCTGAACTCCGGTGTCTATCCCTCTTATCTTCTGAAAACCCACTTCTTTTGTAGCCTCGATTCCTAGCCGTTGGTGAGCTGCCAGATGATCCCACCGATTTAGAATTTCCATACCCAGTACCTCTAGACCCTTGACTTGGACCACGACTAGCAACCCAATCTGGGCTCGCATTACTAGGGCCTACTGCCACAGCCCAACCTTGAGAAGCAGTTCCCAAATTCATACTTTGATTTACTGAGCCCATATTTGGGCTCGGTTGTGGATCACCACTCCCACTATAAGGCCGAACAGAAAGATTTTGACCAGTGCCCAATGGTGTAGGTGACTTAAGTCCTTCATTTCCACCATGATACAAACTAGGGACCACAGACGGGACCACGAGTCCTGAATTAGCAATGGTTCGGTTTGGAGTAGGCGAGGGAAGGTTAACCGTAGAAAACCGTCCCTCTAATGCATCAGTTAAAAGAACACTGTCACCTTCTTTCTCACTCATTTTCCATGTTCTCAAATCGACAGGGAAGAATTTACTATTGCTCCATTTACGCAACTGTGCCATAGTAAACGGGCCTTGGATTTTACCAGAAGGATCCCTGTAATGCCACATTTTCTCTGTTTCTGAGACATCTTCTGTTGGGACCATATTTTTCTCTGTTTCATTTGTAGAACTTGGTTTCTTTAATATGCTTGGTGGTTGTACAACCACGTCTCTTCCTTGATCCCACAAATTTTCATTATGTGGTTTGAAATGTGCAGCAGTAATGACATCTTCAACTTTGTTATCCGACAAGTTTCTGCTTAACTCATAGTTCTTGCCAGAACTTCTAGATGTACCTGCCCCTGTACTACTCCAAGATTCTTTTGAGGGGTAGTCTCGTCTTTTGCTAGAATTTGAACTGAGAGAACTCTTGTACATATCTACATACAGCAAGAGCAAGTGTTGGAAGAAAGAATTAACCGATCTTAGGTACCAAATTTTATTAGGTCAGTAGAACCTTGGATAGGTAGGAAAAAATGTCTAGACAATCGCAAACACCCAAATTTGAAGAAGACAAATAAAACTAGAGGTTGCAATTTCGACTCATTTAATTATGAGCAGAATGATTTGGGTTATATGATACACAAATACTGCTTCGGTCAACCCAACGGTCCTAACCTGAGTGGTTTTTGCCAACCTGCCCATTTTGCCAGCTCTATTTATAAAGGTGACCTGACAATAATCTATGACCGTGGCCTAAAAGGCAACAAAACCAAGTCATCTATATTTTTTCCTGTTTTGTGTACCATAATTTGTACCACGCAAAATCTTTTTATGTAATTATAAGGGTTGATAAAATCGTTTCAAATCATAACCTGTTTGACCACTAACTAACTCTTCTAGGTTATAGAAGGGTTATTTAGGAACTAATGAATGTAACCAAATTTAAATTCTGTTTTACAGGCCACTGGATACCTTGTTTCTTGTCGTTTTCGTCTGCGTCATTATCAGACTCATGATTTGGATCCATAGTAGAATCATCATGTATTACAGGAATATCTTGTAGCCTACGAGCCCGTTCCTCAGGTGTCTTCAAAAGTTGCAATTTCTCTACACATTCTCTGAGCGTGCGCAGGTCAAGGATCACTCGACTTGAGCTCCATCAAATAAAAATCATCAACATGGGATATGACGATAGTTGCTTAAACTAATCTCTTAAGTTGTCCACAATATGTTGTTTATATTATAGGCAGAATCCAGAATAAAGACATACAACTAAGGGATGTTCTATTATCAGAATATTTTATGGTGTGTTGATCCACATATACCCAAGGCATATATAGTGATGGCCATGGCCATGATAATATGAACAAGTAACAAAAGGATATTCCTTCTTACGCCCTAAATCGCTTGCCCGATCACGAAGATGGCTAATACGCACAACCTCTGCTTCGAGCCACTGCACAATAAACAAATATTTGGTTATATCATATTAACATAATTGTTCATTCTATATTAATTTGTCCCCTAAGAAAGGTCATTCAGCAAGCACTTGATAAAAAGAACAAAATACCAGGTTGGGACATGAAAAAATGGTATAGTTAGCAAAATGGACTGTTTTGCAACATATGCTGTGACTTCATTGTAAATGCTCTGTATCTAATGCTCAACTTAATCACAAAAGACGTTCTATCGCGCCAGCTTTTTAGATTGAAAAAAATTAGAGCTAAAATTTAGTGTTTTAGTAGACTCATAGGTAAAGATTAAGAAGGAGATAGTCAAAAGAGGCCTTTGATGATCTCAACAATTGCTCTTTCAACATATGTCCCCTGACAAAGAAGTCCCTCATCAAGTACTTGAAGAAATATAATATGCAGGGGACATACAAGTATGAAAGAAGCAAGAAAGAAATTTTATAAAAAGAAACATGCAATGTGTAGAACTTACATCATTCACCCTTACTGCCTGAAGTTCAATTGCTTTATCCAGAATGTCTCCCTACAAGCAGCTAAACAGTTTAGAAGGATGGAGCATGCTTTATAGCAGTTATATGCGTGCTTAAGGAAACAAGACGGTACCACTTTCGGACTCTTTATAAGTCCACACTTCATACTTTGTCGAAGGCGCTTGCATTCATCCTACCATATCAAAGCTAGACTTATCAGCAACTAAACTACTAAAGTATTCAATTCAATGTGATGCAACAGTAGGAACATAATAGTATTTCTCACTAGGTTAATACTTAAAAAGCTAAGAGACGAAGAAAAAGGAAAAAGAGTAGAATTGCAAAAAATATAAAATAAAATTAAAAATAATAATAATAACAATAAAAATAATAAATAAATAAATAATATATATAACCTCTGTGAAGTCATGATTTGAAATGATATCAATGGATACAGATTCTGTTTTGTCAAGATTCAATATTTCAAGCATGGTATCAGTCATCTTTTTTCCAACCGCATAGTGTTCCCCTTTTGTGGTACCTACATACACATTCATCAAAACCACAAGAAGACTGGTCGTAAAATGAACCATAAAACGTAGAAAATTAAAACACGCATGCACAAAGTGATTGATCATATAATAGCTTAACAAGTCACCTGTAACTTGAACCAATCTATATATGTCCTGCTTATTATTAGCACCTTGTATCCTTATTCTGACGAAAGTACCAACAACTTTGCTATTAAATGTTTCGGTATCATCGAGTAAATCCTCCAGAAACTTCCTTTTTAAGTATATTAAGTTAATATTATGAACATCAATTGCAGCAAAATCTTCACGATTTGACTGAGGCTCCCGATCAGCTTTCTTACGGATTTTACGCTTTTTATCTTTTCTATCCCTTTTGGCAGTTTCATAATCTTCATCATCATCTACCAAACCAACTTCAGTATCCACCGCACTTTTGTCTATCTGAGAATCTTCTTTAATAAGAAAGTGAGATTCCAGAAGTTTCAGCATCTCAAAATGGCCTACACGTGGTTTATTAAAAAGTCTTGTGAGTCGTGCATCGCAAATAATTTGACTTTTTTTACGAGGATCACGAAGTTTGTTTGTTTTAATGTACTCAAGCAAGAGAGCTTGTACATCAAACTGCGATTGATATGATTTGTTGTTATTTCCCATGTGCGCAACAAATTCAAGAAGCTCTTCTGTAGCCCATTCAGTGTTTTCAGATTCAGGTACAGAGGTTCCCTCGGAAGCAATGACAGCAGAATCAATAGTCTTCTGCTTTTTTGACTTTCTTATTCTTTTCTTCTTTGTTTGACTTTCTGGGTTTTCAGATGGGTTTTCTGAGCCTGAACCACCATCAGAATGTACAGCTGGAGGTTCTTGTTCGCCAGCTGGGCTGGATCCCTTCCAGGCATTTTTAGCCTCCAGAAGCTCAGCTAAAGATATATTAAGTTTTGGTTTCATATCAGTCCAATACTCCTTGAACATATATTCCCAGCTATCCTTGTCATCAAAGTCTACACCTTCCTATATAAATGAAAAAATCAAGCATATTAGTTGTTACATCAGCATAATTATATATGCAAAGAAACTAACAAGTACGTTCACAACGTTTTCTACTCAATAATGTGGGCACCACAGTGTGGATACACATATACATATAACTATGTGTATACACACACATATATGCAGATAATCAGACGGTGAGCTTTCTGGGCTAGTATACAAGGATCGCAACAAATTATTATTCATGTGTGATTGTGTTAGCATTACTAGATTTATGTTATATATTCTAATAGTATATGGGTTCGTAGAACTATAGAAGTTAGAAATTAATGGTTCTGACTCTTCAAACTCAAGAAGATATTTATTACTCAAACTTTTAATCCAATAATCGCACTCATTAACTCTTCTTGCTAAGTGTTCAATATTGAATAACCAGCAGAGACCATATGTTAAGAATTAAGGAGAAAAAATGCATCAACAACAGAGTAGGGAAAATACATATAACATGTGCTATTAGGATCTAACTAGCGGTTCATAAGAGGAAGAGACTTGCGGAAATATAAACAACCAAGAACACAATCGGCCAAACAACGTTATATCTGGTGTTCTTAGTTGTTTATTATTTCCACAAGTCTCTTCCTCTTGTGAACCGCTAGTGAGATCCTAACATGTGCCACAATAAAACACCCAAAATTAACGTACATCCAAAATAGAATGATAAAAACAATTATTTAAGTATTTATGAATAACGGCTGTACCTGTGTTTCCTGTGACTTATTTTCAATTAACATCACAATTTTCATGCAAGGCTCACAAAATCCTTTCTTCTCTTCCTCTCTGACACAGAATATAACATTAGTTTTAGCACATGCTTTGCACAAGGAGAAGGTGCATGTATAGCACATGTATTTCGCCTTCTTAGCACAGACGCTACACAGGTGCCAACCTGAAAGTCAAGTTAAAAGAGGAGTAAGTTACTAGCAGTTACAGACGCTACACAGGTGTAACTCAGATAAATTCATATGGCACATAAGATATCAGAAGATACAGTTACAACATGATTTATGACGTTAAGTGCATTGAACAAGTGCACATCAGATGCGTATCAGGAACCATAAACAAATTTCATAAAGCAGTTCAAGAGAAATTAATTAGCTAGGAAATTCGTAGTCCAGAAAAAGGAGTGTGTACGTCTAACCTACCCTTAACTAGAAGAAACAAAACAAGTATTTTTCTCCTTTTTTTCTTTTTAGTTTTTTATTTGCTGCATTTATTATCTCTTTGTTGTCTGAACTTCATGGCAAGGTTGAAAAAATTATTATCTTGTGAAAGCCATACAAACAAAATTACAAGATGATATATACATTTGAACATGGTTACATCAAAAGGATAGGCATAACGCCATTGGAAGTAACACTACTAGTTCAATTGCTCGTTGGTATACAAATTTGATCAACTTTAACAAACAAACAATGTAATTGTTGTTGAATGTCATCCACATATTAAAAAGCAACAGTCTTTCCTCTGACCACTTCACAACCACAAACTCTTGCTTGCTTGGATATTTAAACAAGTATTCATCAAGTCACATCAATAATCTGTATTCTGGAATCTCTGATGAGTCTGTCTGTTCATTGACACACAAGCCAAATGTAGCAAAATTAGCTCTCAAGTGTGTAAGACCATTTACAGCAGAAGAAAATATATTTTAAAGAACCTAACCCTCATCAGCATAACCATCAAGTGTTTCTAATTGATGTTATTACTTGATGAGTAGTGGAGACTGGAGCTAGAAAGTCTATCAAAGAGAGAGAAATGGCAGGAAATGACATGCTCCCTCTGTCCAAACATAGCATTATAATTTGTAGACTTCACAGACAGATATTTTAATACAATGTTACACCACGTTTATTAAAATCTTAAAAAGTGGCTCTTCATTCGCAACTTGAGATACTAATGAGCGGCTTAAAAGAGCATGAGAAGTATTCATACATAAATCGATTTTAAATATAATACTTACTGATTAACCCTAGAGTAGACTGACAAATGTCATGCTACGAAACAAGCATACAAGATTACAAGGCCGATTTATGGGAAATCAACTCCTCTCTTGGATCATCAAATATAATCAAAACCGTTAAAAGAAATCTGAACTTCTGAAGACTAGTTTTCTGGGATAACTTTTCTTTTTTGGATGTAAACTCCATTTCAAGACAAAAGCCGGTTTAATACAGCAATTGAGCAACATAAGAAAGCTTGTGTGGGCATTCCCATGTGTGAGAATTTAGAGAGAAAACCGTTACAAAAAACCAGTGAATATTGTTATTAAATTAAACAGCAAAAGCATAGATTTCGAAGTAAGAGGCTAGAACATTGGTTTGGTTTAACTCTGAATTAACACTAGAAAAATATTGTCATTTTAACTACACAATAGGGGAAGACTATATATCTATCTATTAATCACTAGTTGGAGCTGATCAGAAAATATCGGCTTAATACTAACATTAATTAAATATTTAAATCTCTTCAATACGAACCAAAATAATACTAGCTGATACAATCAAGCTCTCTCTCCTCAATACTAACATTAATTAAATCTCCCACAACAAATACATTTGTTTTTACTGAATTATTGTTTTCATTATGTAAACTCAGAATACAACTTATATGCAACCTAAAACCAAACACCCAGATATTTCAATCTTGTTCTTCACTGAACAGCATTCTATACATGAAACCATGTCTACGTATGTACTACACAACATCTATACCTGGCATATCCACCAAAACCATATGAGGTAGTTACATGGCTGTAGACAGTGGCAGAGCCACGTTCAACTCAGGGGGGTCAAGCGAACCCAGTCAACCTTTGAAACTTTTTTACAGACGTGTATATTCTCTACTTTTTTGTGCATTTTATCAAATTGAACCCCCTGACTTTATGTGATTGTACCCTTTGACCCCTCTAAATGGATTTGGGCTAATTACAAAATAATGTTATCGAAGTAAAAATTGTATAAGTTCAGTGAATAAATTTGATGATTTTTGCTATGAAAATAAATTGTCTCTGGATCTGTGGATAATTTTTAATTTTTCTATGATTTGACCGATTTTTGTTTTTCTGTTTGTTTCTTCATCTCGTAAAAGAAATTTTTTTTGAACCCGGTGGCTTGTGTTCCTAGCTCCGCCCCTGGCTGTAGATGGAAGTTGCGGAACGATGCCAGGCCAAAAGCCTTGGGGGAATTCCTGATGATTTCTGTTGTGGTTCAGTTTTAGCTGATAGCCCAATTAGTTCGAAGAACGCTTTGTTATCATTGTTGTTGAGATGCCAATTATAATAAAAGCTTAATGAGAAAAGGATTGCAAGTAGAAACAGAGACTCAGAAATAGAAACATACAACAAAAATTGAAAGGACAAACTCTTAATTCAAATACTTATAATCAGATACGGAAGGTACCAAAGCAATTCAAACACCCCCTCATAATACACACACGTTACTCAAAATATACTTCACCAAAGATAGCATGTAACAAATTAGCTAAAATTGTTTCATGATAAACCAAAAGTCCAGAAACATCATTTCGTTCACCACTTTATCAAATTATCACCAAATATCGCATGCAATAAATTTGCTAGAACTGTTTCCTAATGAACCTAAAAGTCAAAAACATACATCTTGTTCATTCAATATTTCCATTTTATAGTCGCAAGTACATAGGTATGAAAAGAAATAAAACTGCAGACCCTCAATATGAGCAGATAACAAGATATAAAGATGGAAAATATCAAATACCAAAACTGAAGACAGAGGATGGAGAATGAAGATAATGATGACAAAGACTGGAACATAGAGCTTTGTTGCCATGACAGGATGCAATTCAAGTAACCTTTATCTATGTTATGGAAAGAATAGACTGAAAGCTACAAATAATTACCATCAACATGTGGTATTAGTGTATTCACAGAAACAGACATAGCTAATATAATAATATCTTATTATCTATTGACCAAGTTCCAAAAATAAAACAGACGTTTGTCCCATGTTTTCATAACGAATTAACTACACTTACAAATTCAAAGAGATGTGTCTTCCACAAAGACATGAAATATAAGTTACCTAGCATAGAAGATAATTGTTCTTAAAAACAATATATAGTATGTGTGCTCTTTCCAACCTAACTCTCCTGTATGCTACATACTTCAATGTTTGCACAAACTTGACTAATAACCAAGTTGAAATAAACGCACAACTTTATTACTCTATAGTGAAGTCACCCTGATACAGTAACTAACTATATCCGACACACACTAAATTCAATTATGTGATGTAAACAATGAAGGCGTGCAACAAGAGAACTTATAAATGGTAAGCAAAAAAGCAATGATTTGCAAAAGGAACAAATTTACTCACCACAATTCCAATGACCCTTAGTCTGAAAGAAAGCCTCATCACGGTCAACACAAGAATGGTGATAAGCTTTTGGGCAATCCCTGCAAAAACAAAACAACAAAATCCAATCAGCACATAATTCCAACCAACTCAAAACCGCGTAAACCAATAATCAATTAATCACGCACCTCCTGTCACATAGCACAAGCTCTCCACCATCAAAACAAATAAAGCAAACATCCTCCTCCTCCCTCTCCTTCGCAATCATCTTCGCGCTTGCCGATTTCGGTGTAGCTTTTTGACTATTCCCTTCACTTTTCTTTGGCCGCCCAAACTTTTTAATAGGTGCATCAGGCAATTCTGTTTCTACAGCCTCCACATCCTCATCCTTCTCAATCATCTTCACACTCGTTGACTTTGGTGCAGCTTTTGCACTGTTCCCCTCACTTTTCCTTGGCCGTCCACGCCTCTTTATAGGCACAACCGGTGATTTTGTTTCCGCGGCCCCTTCCTCGTCCTTCTCAACCATCTTCACACTCGTCGATTCCGGTGTAGCTTTGGCACTATTCCCTTCACTTTTCCTTGGCCGACCACGCTTTTTCTTAGACGACTTTTTCTTAGACGACAGTGTTTCCATAGCCTCAACATCCTCATCCTCATCCTCCTCCCACTCACTGTCACTGTCACTCATCTTCACACTCGTCGATTTTGGGGTAGCTTTTGAACTATTCCTCCCCCTTTTCTTTTGCCGCCCACGCCTTTTGATAGACGACGGTGTTTCCACGGCCTCAACATCCTCATCCTCATCCTCATCACTATCACTCATCTTCACACTCGTCGACTTTGGAGTAGCTTTTGAACTATCCCTCACCCTTTTCTTTGGTCGACCACGCCGACCACCCTTTTTAACAGGCAACGATCCCTCCCTCTTCCTTGGCCTCCCACGCCTTTTAACAGCCTTCACCTCCTCGTCTTCATCGTCATTTTGCTTCTCCACGACATCCATCTTTCCTTCCTCTTTATCCGCAACTACTTCTGTTTCCACTACTTCATTAACATCATCCTTACGATCAGTTACCATATCATCACCCTCATCATTTTGCTTCGCAACATCATCCGCAACTAATTTCGCAACCACTCCTTCATTAACATCATCCTTACGATCAATTACCATATCATTTTGCTTCGCAACATCATCCGCAACTAATTCCGCAACCACTCCTCCTACAGCATCATTCTGACCCTCAGTTACCGCTTCTCCTCCTTTCAAAACTTCAATATCATTCGTCACATCCATTTTCACATCCTCTGGTTCACCCTCACCTATAATCTTATCCTCACACTCTTCACCGTTAACTTTAACGGAATCCTTTAACTCACTATTACCACCACACGCCACGTCATCATCAACACCGTTCACCTCACACTCTTTACCGTCAAATTTAACGGAATCTGTTAACTCACTGTTACCACCACACGCCACGTCAGCAACACCGTCAACTTTAACAGAATCCGTTACCTCACTGTTACCTCCAAACGCCACGTCAGCAACAACAATCTCCTCACACTCTTTACCGTCAACTTTAACGGAATCCATTAACTCACCACCACCACACGCCACGTCATCAGCAACAACACCGTCAGCTTTAACAGAATCCATTAACTCACTGTTACCACCACACGCCACGTCAGCAGCACCGCTCTCCCCACACTCTTTACCGTCAGCTTTAACGGAATCCGTTAACTCACCACCACACGCCATGTCAGCTTTAACAGAATCCGTTAACTCACTGTTACCACCACACGCCACGTCAGCAACAACAGCCACGTCAGCAGAAGGTTTGTCACCGTCTAATTTAGGGCTTATATCTTCTTCTACTGAATTATTAGTATTTGATTGTAAATTTGTTAATTCGTTATTGTTAATACTACTATTAGAAGTTTCATTTGGTGATAGTTTTTCATTAGGTGCGGTTGTGAATTGTTGAAGGTAGTCTTCAACATCCATGGTGAAATTGAATTGAAAATGAAAACCCTAACCCAAATAATAATATTTATTTGAATTATGGATATGGATAGACATGTGCGGACGTTACGAAGAAATGGAATTGGAGCGGTACGGAATTCAACAGAGATAGTGGTGATCGTGTTTAGTGTGTCTGTTTTTATGTGAGTCTGATTGTTTCTTTTGGCTTATTGCCGGTTATGGTTTTTTTTGTTGCCCAAAAACTTCAAAATATGGAAAATAAATAAATAAATAATGATTTGAAAAGGTGATTAGTGGAAATTTGAAAAGAAAAATTGTATAAGTAATTTACTAGACGAGTACTCGTGCATAGCAACGGAATTCCTAGCGGCAGATAATTAGCGATTTCTTTGTATATATAAACCAATATGATTAGTGTTACACTACAAAATTGGTCAATGAATATTGCAAGGTAAAGTATTGAATTTATTTGGATGAAGAAGATGCATCAACAGGTTTTTTCACCGTGCTTTTCTCTCGCAACTGTTTTCTCTACGGTAATTTGACTTTGCTCCTTGAAAATCATATAACAATGAGTATTACATAATATTGGTTTGTAAAGTTTAGAACAAATGACATATTTTCTCTTCGTAACAAAATTTTCAATTCAAATTGTAGTTATTACGAACAAATGAATTTGAGATTAAACAGGATGAGTGAAAACTAAATTTTGATTTATTTTTTCATTTATTTAATTTGTTTAAACAGGTTGGGTTAACATAAGAATTTATTATTATTATTATTATTATTATTATTATTATTATTATTATTTGCTATTTATCGAAATTTTGATCAAACAAATGACGGTAGCGAGATGCAAAGATACTTGTATAGAATTTCATCAACAACCTATTTTAAAAGATATCTGAATACACAATTATACATTGAACAAATTATAAAAATTTAATATCAATTCAATATTGAACGAAATAGAAATATATGTAAACATATTAAAGTTGTAATCACAAATAATAAATATACACCGATAAGAGAACTAAATTCTTTCTAGCATGAGTTTTTGAATTATAATAAAACCCCTTTTGATTAAATCCCTTATAACTAAATTCTTTCGAGTGTAAAATTTTGAATTGTTCATATTTGAGTAAATTTTCGGGTTGTTAGTATGATGGTGAGGCCCAAATATACAACAATTTATAACTCATGCTCTTTAATTGAAACATGCCCAACCATCACTCTTGTATAAGGCATTATGACCCGTTCGATGCACCAGTCTTATTATCTCTAATAATATATTAAGCTCTTTGCATGCTATATAATTATGTTATATGTTATTCAAAATGAGGCTCAAACATACAATAATCTTTAGCTCAAGCCAAATGTGTTTTGTTCATCTTTACACCGTGTCAAACGGATTCGAGTTAGGACCAATCTCATTCCATTTAAATACAAAAAACAAAATAAATTACTCACGCTCTGTATTCTCCTTATAGACTGTTCAACTAATACTCGAGCATACAACCCTTTATGAAATTATTATGTGTATTCCAATAAAACCGAGTATAATAGTCCATATTTTGTAATCACAGCTAAGCCATTAACATTTTGTATTCTCTTTGAGACTTAATTATAATAGTCCATATTTAGATCTTGTGCATTTACAAATATAAAACCACTACATGATCTTACTACAATACAAAGATAAATAAGAACCGATAACACAACATATGTCCATGTCCCTCACTTGTGCAATACACTCTTTTTTTGGGGCCTTTGTTTTTCTGTGAGTATGTTCCTGCAAGCCAAAGACACAACAATACCATAGTATAGTTAGTAACCAATAATATCACAGTGAAGCTTGTAGTACTTAGAGATTAAAATTAAGTTATTGCAAATATGAAGTAGATGCAACTATGAAAATGAATTTAAATTGAGATTTTATGCCAACAATGTAGCTCATGGCCAGTTTGAGTTTATCTTCATTAATATATTAAAAGACACCAACCAAAGTATGAACATTTAGCCTTTCTCATTTTTAACAAAATGAGCAAAAACATAAATTCTATGCATGGCTTCTGGTTTATTTTATAATAGCTGAAGTAAAACGATTGATTCATTTTAAAATTGTACAAAGCATAATCTTATAAAACTTTAAATGGTGCGTGTTACCTGCTGTACATAGGCCAACTACACAGTTACAGGTGCCAACTCAATCTCTATCTCATCATTAGGTAAATTTTCATCCATCAAAATCTCCTGACCAATTCTGTCAACAATTATATGTAGATCCTATGAGGATATCTTGCACTTTTTGCACGTAGAGTAATGAAGGCACATTACAAAAATAAGAAATAACTACAGGTCTAAAAAAACTAACAATAGCACGTCACAAATAAAAGCATAGCAGTGCATATCAGCATATGCAGATACGAAACTCATTGCTAAGCTACCCAAATGGATGTAAATTTCACATCTAAGTGTAGCCTAGTGATAGAACTTGACATTATTGTTGGGAGAGCCGGAATCATGCTATTGCAAAATAGTGTTTGTATATTTAAAATGCAAAATTATAATATTAAAATCTCATGTAAATGATTATTTGATGCTTGATACCATTACGTAACAACAAACAAATGTCCCTTGCTAGGTATAATAATGTTGTGCATATGCTTTATCAATCCTACCATTAGAACCACCTGGATTTCATAATGTCAATGCTCCAAAGGAAAACAACACTTATGCAACTTTTATGTACCATGACTTTATAGTCCAACAAACAGTAAGGTATACAAAGTATCTACAATCTCAAAAAAAAAAAAATTACATCAGCGAGATCGATGCAAACTTGTTTATATTAACAAAAATTACCTTCAAGCTTATGACAGAAGAAAATATGAATTTTACCTTCGTTGTGAACTAATCTAAGACCCTCCTCAAGAGGCTCAAGAGCATTTGTGGGATTAGAAACCAAAGTACCTGCATTTATGAAAAGTATTCATACGAAAACTGATATGTTAAACTCGATGAAAAAACTAATCGACAAGAAACAAAAAAGCTAATCTATACCTGTATTGCGAGCAAATGCCAAACCCTGTTCAGCAGGACCAACACGTAGGCCTACATAAGTTTCTAAGTTATCCGTTGGATTAGTAGCAGATGTAGATTAAATTTAGCAACAAATTCACAAATAAACTTACAAAAGAATGAGGTTATGACGCTAGAGGCAGTTGTAGCATATGATATTTTGTTTTCTTGTGTGTTTGTGGGTATTTATAAGCATGAGGATTTGAAAAGTACACGGTAAATTGAATTAAATGTGTCATTAAATGTGTTTCCTGGATTACAAAGTCAACATTTAATACGGTTACAACTATCAAACCGTGTTTTTTCAATTCAATTAATTTGTTTTCAATTCCTTTTTCCTTACAATTCTTTTGTTTCTATAAATACATTTCTTAATTTTTTTAAGATTCAAGATTTATATGTAATTAAGATTCAGTTTCAGTTCAATATTCAATATAACATTTCCTTTCCTTTAATAGTTGAAAAAGTCAGACCTTTACTAATTCAGTTTCAATTCAAGCCGTGTTTTTCAATACGTATGGCTTTTTCAACAATTTTTCAACATTTAACATTCAAGGGTAGAATAGGCAAAACATATTTTCAACATTCCACTTTTCTTGACTATTCCACTTTTCACCTTTGACCATTTTTACATTATAGGTAGTAAAGATATTATGAATAATTAATATTTGTGTCTATCTATATATCTAATCCATTAATTGTACATCTAAATGCTTATCACTTGGTGAATAGGAAATAAGAATGATTAGTGGGTGATTGCCTTTGATCTGTGAGTAATTAATATTTACCTTTTATAAACCGTGTAAGAACCCTGTAAATATTATGGTTTACACTATTATGATAATATGCTAAAAACCGTGTAAGAACCCTGTAAACCGTGTAAGAACCCTAATAGCTGCTATTGAGTAGCTCGTGAATGACTTGACTCGTTTACACTATTATGTTGAAAAAAAATTATGGTTTACAAAGTGAGGGTATAAAGTTATAAACTGTTATATGAATCTCACCATTTTGGGAAAAAAAAATGATCGGTTTGTTAAAGCTAATCCTCTCTGCACCAACTAATGTGCTATGAGAAAAACTACTTGTAATAAAAAATCACAATTATGATACTATGCAATAACATACGAAAAGAAAAGGATGAAACCGAATACAATAACGCGATCGAGACACGTGTTTGTCACACTTCCATTAAAAAGTATTAGTCGTCTATTTGGCGTCTGTTTCCCAGAGTACATTATTCAAAACAGTATGTTGTACTGTCGGATGTTGCTTGTGCCTAAAATTATCATCGAACCAAAACTTGTGTTCCTGGAAACTTATTAGTGTGCAAGTGATATGTATATTAGGTTTACATCTTTCTTATAGAACTAATACTTTGTTTTATAACTGTGTCAAACAAAAGAAATGGTCATATGCAATAACAACCATTAAACCAACAACTTTATTTCTAGCAATCAATCCGAATCAATAGCCATTAACCAAGATTTTGTTACAATTTGGACTCTCATAGCATCCAATTCCAAGCTGCTAATTTTGAATAAAAACTCAATTGTTCATCAAATTTTCCAACAATAACAACACTTATCGAATTGATGTCAAAGTTCTATCACGTATGTGTACTAATGTTATGTAGATTTCTTGTCAAGAACGTAGGCACAACAATAATAGCCAACTTTGTCGGAACGCGTTTTTTGTGAATATTGAAGCAAAGTAGCAACTCCCAACACAAAAAGATTGCTTTCAAAGAAACCATACGTGTTAAATCTATTACTCAAAGAATATTTCTTTATTTTCAAATCAACAAACGATATGAAATTATTTAACAAATTGCAAATATGTAAAATTAGCACTTTCATGTTGTATGAAAGCCTTTAAGAGAGTGAATCTCTTTTAGAGGAACTCACATAACTTTTTGTGACGAAGAGATAACAAGTAAAGTATCACTTGATCATTTTTTAGTATGTAAAGTTACAACAAAGTCATGTACTTAAGATTTTTCAAGCACACTTTCCAAACGAACTAGTAGTTTATACTTTATATATTCTTCCACTTAACTTTATGTCAACAAATCCGTTGTAGTCTAGTTGGTTAGGATACTCGGCTCTCACCCGAGAGACCCGGGTTCAAGTCCCGGCAACGGAAACTTTTTACGGAGTATTTTTTTTCTTTTCCCATATTCCAAAATCAAAACACATAAATCAATTTCTTTTTTTTACCTATATCAAAACCCTAACTTTTTGCAAATCATTTTAAGTTTTTAACAAATCCCAGTCCAAAATTTAATAGTCCATTCACATCTTTCAAATTGTCATCGTTATTTATCACATTCCTCCACAACACTGACGGTAACTTTTTTTCTTTTCACTTTTTAGCTTTACGCAATTTGTTCTAATTCACAGTTTATATAACCTAAGGTAATTTTGGATCATGTTTTGGTTGCTTATTAAATATCTGATTATTTAATTATTGGCGATTGTAACAAGCTGTTTTGAATAAGTAATTTGAAGTAGCTAGATAAGCAGTTTAATAAGCAATCCCAAACAGGACATGTTATGAAATTATAGGTTGTTCTGTTTTGTGTTAATAATACTCTTTAAGAATGGCCATAATGTAAAAAACACTTTGAAGCTGTATTCATTTTAATGTTTAAGTTGTGGTTTACGCGTTACGGAGCCTTGAAAGTCTTTTTACCTTTACCTAGTGAGGACATGGGCTTGATATTGTTGAAGCGTATGTTACTGCGACTACTGGTAGTTTACATTTGATTTATCTGGTTATTCGGCATCATTGTTCTAGAAAGGTTTAAATAGAGCTAGATAGTTGAGTAAGTTTTTAGGTTTAAGTAATAAAAGTGGTGAGGTCGCTAAACATTTGGACGGAACAATACTTGGTATTGGTCTAATGTAATTTCTCTATGTATTCAATTTTCTCTTAATAAATTGGTAACTGTGTAATGCCTGGCTGTCCATCGTGTTGGTTAGAAGAAGCTCAATACTACCATGAAGATGACTTCTCCGTCTTTTTTGATCTGTTTTTCAATAATGGTTTAAGTAGAGCTATATGATCATGAAAGCTTCATATATGTGTATTTGGTATTCCTATGTTTTACATCCTCATTACCAAGACCTGTAATGATTCCAGTAGTTTTGTTAAATTCAATACCCTGTCTTAAAAAGTTCCGTTTAACATCTGGAAGAATTGAGATGTAGTATTTTGAACATTATGATAGGAAGGATAATATACAACGTTAGATTTTTATCCTGATGTTAAAAGTTAAGGTATTCTTTTCATAACAAACAAAATCATTTGAGTGGATTGTATTATGATGCTACTTCTATTCGTCCTCCCAAATCTTAATTTATCTATATTTCTTCACGTCTTCGGTTTCAAAAGATAAGTCATTTTTTGTTATTTTCCTCTTCTAGAAAGTCTGTTCTGTTTGCAAATATTATGGTATACAAATGGGCCAGTCAAAACAAACTACTCTGTAATAGTATGAATTCGTTCTGATGGAATGCTGCAAATTCTGCTTATTAACACACTGAGATGCTCACCTAGGAGTGTAAGGTGAACAGGGAGTTGTAAGATGTTGGACTGAACAACTATCAGTTAACTTATTGGAAGTAGGACAAAATCAACGAAAGACCTTTTGGGCAGATGTGTTGTGAGGAAGTTTTATTTATTACTTTGGTTTGTGGTTCCCACACGTATTTGGGACCATTGCTAGGAACAAACTCTGAATAGTTGTGGTATATTGTTGAAGCAATATGGATAGAAGTCATTGTGAAATTGGTTTTTAACTGTAACTTTTACTACAAGGGGATTGTTTATATTGCTTTTTCTTTCTTTTCTTTCAAAGCATATATTGTATGCACCTCAATGGAGTTAGTGTCTTAGACTGATTACTACCTTTGCCACATCTCTGAGTACAGGTTGCTTGTTTGACATGCGTGAGCCAAATATAGTGATTGAGATAGGCAAAATTCATATGAAGTGATATCAAAGATGTATGCTAAGGTGTTTGAATTAGTTTATGGTGAAATGTTCATATGAGGTTTTCCCTCTACCCGGGGAGGGCGAGTCTTTAACTCAGATGTACGTGGCCTAACCGAGGTATACCCGGGAGCTTAATGGCTTATTTTGTTTTGAGAAAAGCTATTAAGCTCCTTGAAAATGTTTATGATAGCTTATGATAAAGAGCTTATGTGTTTTGGTGGATAAATTAGCTTAATTCTCATGGGACTTTTTGAGGATGCATAAGCTATAACGCTTAAGCTTACCTAAATGTGTTTCGGATTGCTTATTAATGCTGCTTATTTGATTATTTGCTATTTGCGATTGAAATAAGCAATCTGAACTTGCTTATTTGTAAGCAATTGCAAACGAGACCAAAGTGTTAATCCTCTCTACGAATGGCCACAATGTTTGAATTTTTATCTACACATATTTGTTAACTATTCGGAGCGACCTTTTACCTTCACCTAGTTACGACATGGAATTGATGTCATCGAAGTATATTTGACAATTGCTATTGGTAGTTTGCTTTTGCTTTATCTGGTTGTTTGGCATCATTGTTCTAGAAAGCGTTGAACAGAGGTAGATAGTTGAGTAATTTTCTAGGCTTAACTAATCAAAGTGGTGAGGTCGCTTAACGTCTGGACAGTTGCTTAAGCAGCTTCAAGGAAGGATTTTTAGAATAATACTTGATATTTTGAAATGGGGATAGAGTATATATTGGTTTAATGTCGATTCTTTATGCATTCACATTTCTCTTAATAAACTGGCTAGTGTGTAATGCTATTGTCCGTCGTGTTGGTTAGAAGAAGCTCAATACTGACATGAAGATGGTTTCTGCGCCCTTTTTTAATCCGATTTTTAATAATTTTGTTTAAATATGGTTATATAATCATGAAGGCTTCATATGTATGGATTTGGGATTCCTATGTTTTACTTCCTCATTATTCAAGACCTGTAATGTTTCCATTAGTTTTTTAAATTCAATACTTTGTCTTCGATTGTTTCATTTGCATCTGGAAGAATTGAGATATAATTATTTGAACAATTATTTACTTGATAAAATACAATTAGCAAATAAGTGTCTTTAGCCAATAATTATAATACGAAGGATAATATAGAATGTTAGATTTTATCCTGATGCTAGAAGTTAAATGTGGTACTCTTTTCATATTAAACAAAATTGTTTAAGTGGATTGTCTTATGGATTGTACTACTATTCATCCTCCTAAATTTTAATTTATTTATATTTCTTTGTGTCATCTGTTTTAAAAGATAAGTCCTTTTTCGTTATCTTCTTCTTTTAAGTTAGATCTGTTTGCAAATATTATGGTATACAAAATGGGATGGTCAAAACAAACTACTTTGCAATAGTATGATTTTGTTCTGATGAAATCATCTATATGCTGCAAATTCTGCCTATTGACGCTGAGGTGCCCATCTAGGAGTGTAAGGTGAACAGGGAGTTGTAAGATGTTGGACTGAACAACTATCAGTTAACTTATTTGGAAGTAGGACAAAACCAACGAGGACCTTTTTGGCAGATGTGTTGTGAGGAAGTTTTATTTATTAGTTTGGTTTGTGGTTCCCACGCGTATTTCAGATTTTCAGACCATTGCTAATTAGTATTTTGGGATCTCATGAAGGAGACTAGGAACAAACTCTGAATAGGGATTGTGGTATATTGTTGAAGCAATATGGATAGAAGTCATTTTGCTATTGGTTTTTAAATGTGACTTTTACTACAAGGGGATTGTTTATATTGCTTTTCTTTTCTTTTATTTTCTTTTCTTTCAAAGCATATGTTGTATGCACCTCAATGGAGTCAATGTCTTAGACTGATTACCACCTTTGCCACATCTCTGAGTACAGGTTGCTTGTTTGACATGCGTGAGCCAAATCTAGTGCTTGAGATAGGCAAAACTGACATGAATCATTTCTGAGTATAGCTTACAGAATCATCTATATGTAGTTTTTTTTAGATTTTTTATTTTTGCGATGTTTTTGTTTGCAATACCTGGGAATATTTTGCAACTTGGGAAGTCAAGCATGGTTTCTCTGCTCTTTCAGTGAATGCTGGGAGTACTAAATCAAAATATCTCTAATAAGTCTTTAGAATAGTAGCCCTTGCATACCAGTTTGATAGTAAATTATGGTTGGGAAGCAAAGAAAATAGACGTGAAGGTAGCTTGTCTAGTTCCACATGTAAAAGAGAGTTGCAAGAGCCATTAAAGTATGTATCTTGTTGAATATGTCTTCAGAGTTATCTGAGTGGTTTATTGAGACTTGAAAAATTCTAGTGGGAATGAAAAAAAATAGATTCATTTATGTGTTATCAGTCATGTAAATGGGACCCAAAAAATAGAACTTGTAATTTCACATTGGAACTTGGTGGTTTATGCCGTATGCTAAAGATATGCTTGTACTCTTGTAGCATGTAGAGCCGTAGAGGTTGCAACTTCCACCCATTTACTTATGAATTGGTCACTTTGGGTTATGGTTTATCCCTCACGGGTCAAATGGGTTGTAAATCGCCTAAAGAGTAATATTTGTGCTCGCATCCTCCTTGTTCATATTTATAGATTAGATTACCAAGTAATAACATATTATTTGCAAATGTTTTCGGTCAACCCAAACCAGTTGTACTAAAAATAATTCATTTCGACCTATCCTGCTTTTACCATGCCCAAACCCGACCGGCCCGCCCATTTTGCCCCCTCTAATTACAAGTTCTTAGGGTTACTGTTTCACAAAGTTGGTTGCTTTGATTTTTCAGGTAAAATACGATACTATTAGAAGACTAGTATTGACTTGTAGTTATGGAAAATGACGAAACAACTTCTCTTATTCTTGAAAATGTTAATGCCAAGCAACAACAAGATCAGGATGTACTCTCTGCTGAAGATTTTGCATGGGCTGACTCCTGTCTGATTGAAGATCCCGAAATATCAGATACGAATATGGATTCTCTAAAAGAAGCTTTACTCAATATTCTTGATCTACACGCTGAGAGCCTTGGCAACCCTTCTGTAAACAAACTAGTTACGTCAAATGGCATAACTGACCCTCAGAATTTACCATCTGTCATGGAGGAAGGAACTTCATATACTGCAGAAACAAGTATCGACAAGAATTTACCTTTTGCCATGGAAGAAGGCATTTCATATACTGGAGAAACAAGTACCAACGAGCATTTTTCTTTCATCATGGAGGAAGGATCTTCATATACTGCTGAATCAAGTATTGGCGAGCATTTTCCCTTTGTCGTGGAGGAAGGAAGGTCATATAATGGAGAAACAAGTATCGCCAAGAATTTACCTTTTGTCATGGAGGAAGGAACATCATATACTGGAGGAACAAGTGGCGGCAAGAATTTACCTTTTGTCATGGAGGAAGGAACTTCTTATGCTGCAGAAACAGGTATCGACGAGCATCTAGAACAAGAAAGCCATGATGTTTTATCTGTTTTAAAGAAGCAACCTTTTCTTCCAAATTATAACGATGAGATGTTGAAGATTCAATATACTGAAGATGACGATTTTGGTTTTGTGCTGTCTGAAGTTGTGACTGAAGCACTGTCGGATGACATTTTTAAGGTGTGGGATTTAGACATCCCAGCTGAAGAAGACGAACTTGTTAAAGAACTGAAGGAGGCCCTTTCATCGGATGCAGGCACTAAAGTGGCTAAAGGCCTGAAAATGGAGTCACTTGATAGTCTTATTGAGGGCCTTGCAGATCTTTCTTTAAAGTGAAGGAGTGTTGGTTTTCTTAGTTTTATACCAATGGATGTTAAACTATCATATTTATCATCTTTATGCAAATATTATTGTGCTCCTTCTTCTTCATTCACTTCTGTTTTCTATATTTATTATATATGTTCAAATGACGGGATAAGTTTAACTGGCTACCAAATCTAGTCCAACATAGTTGTATGATATCTCGAATATCTGTGAAGAATTTTGTCTGAATGGCAAAGCTAGTGGCTTGGTGGTTATCTGTGAGCTATTTGAATCTTATATATCATGAAGTTGTACGCTACAATATGTTTCCTTGGTGCGATTAGTGGTCGACTACATGACTCACTATATGTTAGGTACTCTAGTCGTTTAGGTTTCAGTTTTGAATGAGACCACACCAAGTTCTAGGTGAGTGAAATACCTTTTTGTCACATAAAACCCAAACATTTATTTAGCTGTGTTCTATATGTAATCAAAATTTTCTCACCATTTTATCTTTGGGATGATTGTTATGTTGGTGAATCATTGGTATACATTTTTTCTTAGCTTGAAAATAAATAATAAAAAAAAGTTACATGTGTTAATTAGAACAAATTTGCATGAGGTCGCTTTCCTAAAATTTTGTTTCAAGTAGTCCCACATAGGTGGAAGAATAGAATAAGTGCTTATTTATATAACGGAAATGATTTGTACACTCAAATTTTTTATTAGCACACTCCAACATGTACATTAACCAGTTGTATAGTTTATACATTCTGCTTTTACTGGTTGTACATTGGAGTGTCCCAATAAAAAAATTTAGTGTGCAAATCATCTCTCTATATAATGGGGGTATATATGTTATGTGTAGGTTGATTTGAGTATTATATTGTTAGGAGATGGTAGACTTACGATGTTAAAAAACATGTAACCATCCCATATCAATTTGTATAACTTCTTAACTTATTTTTGGAAAAAGTTTTTCTTTTATACTGCGTTCTCGAGTTAGAGTTAAGAAAAGAAAATGAAAAGGAAAAAGAAAAAGTTGTGTTCTCAAATAGCAATTAAGGAGGAAAAGAATAGAAAATGGAATGAAAGTTAGTGTATTTTTGTTGATTATTAAAGTAAAGTGTTTCCTCTCAATTTTGAAGGAAAATGTTTACTTTACATTACTTTACTTTTCTTTAGTAGCAAAACTCAAGAACACAATTTTGGGGGAAAAATGTTAAATGTGATTTTCTTTATTTGATGATATCCGATCAATGGGTACATCTTTATATAAAAAAAAAATGCATTTAATTAATACCTAAATAAATGTCTAATTTTAAGATCGCGGCATGTGAAAAAATCAAAAATGAAAATTATGAGAAAGAAAATCATATTACATTTGTCACATATGAATGTTTTAAGCATGAGTTTAGGCACATGAGGTATGTTTTTTTTTTTATCACTACTCTTAACAAAAACTTTTACTCCTACTTTTGAATATACACTACACGTGTCTATTGTCACATGTTAGCAAAACCGTAGTATAATTAGTATGAAACCTTAATCTTAGTAAGCTTTCACAAAGCAATATATTAATATCTTTGCTTGTTGTTGCTTTAATGATCCATTCAAGGCACGAACTCCCTCATTATATAGCTAGCACAGGTGTCTTATTGAAATGTGCTATGTTAAGATCTTCATGGTTTAAAAAAAACGGTGTTACTAACTGTTCATAACTTTAATAAGATAAATAGTTAATCATTTAATTATTAATTTTGCATTAGAGTAGTTTGAAGAACACATGGGAGTGGTTTTGTGGTTTTAAAATTTAATAATAGTTGAAAACAATTTCATAAAAATAGTAATATAAATGATTAATGACATAAAGATCTAAATTTCATAAATGATTAATGACATAAAGATCTAACATATATGTTGAAACTTATGTTAAACTTAAAATCACGTGACATCTTAACACTTATCATAATATGGGAGTTTTAACGCGTCTCCACCACAACCACACGTCATCGTCTATAACATCACAACCACCACAACACCTTTTTTTTTTTTTTTTTTTTTTTTTTTTTTTTTTTTTTTTTCACATGTGGAGAAAGAAAAAAAAAAGTGTCAACCTTTTCTTAAGAGTGTTAGGTGGTATATTTAATAAAAATTTAATT
The DNA here is from genome assembly GCA_030686995.1 of Artemisia argyi. Taxonomy (NCBI): domain Eukaryota; kingdom Viridiplantae; phylum Streptophyta; class Magnoliopsida; order Asterales; family Asteraceae; genus Artemisia; species Artemisia argyi. The sequence continues at coordinate 156,935,177 of CM060697.1, read as the reverse complement.
AATCATAAAACAATTTATTTACTTATAAATACCTAAATACCCTTTCATTTTTATTCACATTTTCAAAACACGTTCTTTCTCGTTACCCAAATACATATTCATCATTTCTCACATAATCTAAATGGTTTCCGGAACTTTCATGTTTACATCATCAAATGAAAAAGAAGAAATTAATAGTATTATTTCGAGATATAAAAAGTACAACGTTGATGCTTGTGAATAATCAAGGTGAAAGTTCGCAAAGAAGAAAAATAAGCACATTACCACGAAACACGGTAAATAGATATCATGTTGGTGCTAATAATCGTCTATTGGACACTTTTTTTTTTTCCGAAAAGCCCAAGACGAAAAAAGATTCTACAAACGATACCAAATGAGTCGATCCCTATTCACACACATTGTTCAAGATTTAACTGATCATGGTCTATATTTTTAATAAAATAATGATTGTACAGGAAGTGTTGTCATTTCCTCATTGTTAAAGTGTAACTCTGCAATTCGTCAACTGACATACGAAACTCTTCGTGATGCTAGATGAATATTTGTAAGTGGGTGAAAAAGCTTCCTTTGTTTTTCTTGAATTTTCATATAAGGCTAATTTGGAAATACGCGAAGGAGATTTTTTTTGTGCAAACCTAATTATATTAATGTCGATGAAACTTTTTCGAGCTCACGAGTAGAAATATTTGTTCCATTGGATGTCAGGAAACCTTGATTGTGAATAGTGGGAGTAGGTTAATAGTCCAAATGTATATCGTGGTGAATTTTGTAGAGGTGATCACAGTTCGAATTGATTCATTTTATTGGAAATCGTTGCTTCATAAGACTTATAGAATGTGCATGCGTTCTTTGGTATTTCCGGGGGTGAACAATGAAGTCAACGTTATACGACAATCGCCTTTGTTCAACGATTTAAAAGACGAGAAAACACCAAAGATTTCGTTTAACGCTAACGACGTAACCTACAAATGGGAATATTATCTTGATAACAAGATATATTAAGAATGACAACACTTGTTAAGTCGATTTCACATCTAAATAAGAATGACAGAAAGTGTGTAATGTATAAGCAAGCACGTGAAGCAGAACAGAAATATGTAAAACGAGCATTTGTCGTGCTAAAAAAATGAGGCATAAAAAAAATCCTGTGCGATCGATGTCTTTTAAGAAAATAACGAATACGATATACAAATAATCACGAGGATAATCTCATACGAGCGTGTTAATTGTTGGATTTATCTTGAAAGTATGTTTAAGAACTGATTAGGCTAAACTGTGTCATATGGTTCTGACCTCGGTCACCAACCTCCATAAAAGAAACATACAGTAAGCCCAAATCAAGTGTGTGAAAGAGAAGGAAAGCGAAATGAGCCTGGCGGCTTCATATGAAGTCACTTTCCTAAAATTTTGTTTCAAGTAATCCCACATAGAACGAAGAATAGAATATGTGCATATTTATATATTGTGGTATATATGTGTTGCATAGGTTGATTTGAGTATTACATTGTTAGGTCATTTTGATTTATGATGTTGAATGAGAAAGATCATTGCCTCCACCATGGCCTATCAATTTGTACAACTTCTTAGCCTTTTATTTTTAAGGAGTTTTTCTTTTAATGTGATGTTTTTTATTTGTTGATATCCTAAAGAGTTTTTCTTCTAATGTGATGTTTTTTTATTTGTACATCTATATATATATATATATATATATATATATATATATATAAAATACATTTAATTAATACCTAAATACACGTTTATCTTTAAGATTGTGATATGTGACAAAATCAAAAGCGGAAATTATAAGAGAAAATACATATTACATGTTTCACAGGATGACTGTTTAAGCATGAATTTAGATACACGACCGACACATGTTATATTTTTTTTATCACTACTGTTAACTAAAACTTTTCCTTTTGAATATACACTAACACGTGCCTATTGTCACATATTAGCAAAATCGTAATATAATTAATATGAAATCTTAAACTTAGTAAGCTTTCTCAAGAAATATACTAATATCTTCAGTTGTTGTTGCTTAGTGATCCATTTAAAGCACAAACTCCCTCATTAGATAGCTAGTGCAGGTGTCCTATTGAAAGGTGCTATGTTAGGATCTTCACGGTTAAAAAAAAATCGAGAATAAAAAGTGTTACTAACTGTTCATAACTTTAATAAGACAAATAATTAATCATTTAATTATTAATTTTGCATAAGAGTAGTTTGAAGAGCACATGTGAAAACTAAGAAATTGCAGTGGTTTTAAATTTTAATAATAGTCAAAAGCAATTTATAAAAATAGTAATATGAATGATTAATGACAAAAAATCTAACATATATGTTTAAACTAATGTTAAACTTAAAAATCACGTGATATCTTAACACTTGTCAAAATATGGGAGTTTTCACGCGTCTCCACCACCACCACACATCATCATTTACTAGCAGGGTACTCGCGCATTGCGGCGGCGGGCACCCTAAAATAAAATTTTCCGCTGAATCATGTATGTTAGTTTATTATGTTCATTTTGACAATAAATTTACGGATATCAAGAATTTCATTTAGCCCGTGCTCGTTCGGGCTTGAATATTTGTATAATGCGTTTTATTATTTGTATTTGTGACATTTAATGCAAGAATTGTGTTTAAGTTAGTTCTACAATATGCTTGATGATTTTTATTTTTTTTATATAAGGGGTGTTTTAATAACTGCATTAATATTATTTATTTACCAGTTAATTAATTGTGTTTAATGTACATAATGTTGTATTTATTGTATTAAATGTTAGAAAATGTGTTTTAATTAGGTGTACTTTTAGCTTAAGAGCTTGCAATGTCACTTAATTCCCAATTGTGTTTTCATTATGTGCAAGTTATAATTAGAAAGTTGAATTTTAAGTAATTCTATATATAGAAGGTCTTCATGCTTTATTAAATAGTAAGATAACACCACCACCACTACACGTGGTGGTGTGTTTTTTTGATAAGTTGGTCATGTTGAAGACCCACTTGTAGAGAAGAAAAAAAAAGTGCTAACCTTTTCTTAAGAGCGTTTGGTGTTATATTTAAATAAAAACTTAGTTAATCATAAAACAATTTATTTACTTATAAATACATAAATACCTTTTCATTTTTATTCACATTTTCAAAACACATTCTTTCTTGCTACCAAAATACATATTCATCATTTCTCACATAATCTAAATGGATTCCGAAGCTTTCATGTTTACATCATCAGAAGATGAAGAAGAAATTAATAGTATTATTTTAAGATATAAAAAGTATGACGTTGATGCTTGTGAATAATCAATGTGAAAGTTTGTGAAGAAGAAAAAGAAGCATATTACCACGAAACACGGTAAATAGAGATCATTTTGGTGCTAATGATCGTCTATTGGCCGCTTATGTTTTCGAAAGTCCAATGTCTGACGAAAATATATTCTATAAACGATACCAAATGAGTCGATCCCTATTCACACACATTGTTCAAGATGTAAATGATCATTGCAATAGAGAACCTGAGGTCCGATGCGAACAATCAGTCGAAGGAGCGGAGAGCCTTGACTTTCTATATTAGTCAAGCGCACTCACTCTAACAACGTACCTTTTGCATGATGGGTCAGCGAGGAAATGAGAACAGCGGCTTAAGCCATTAGGTGTAGGCGTTTTCCAGAGGTGGAATCTTCTAGTTCTTCCTATTTGACCCGAAACTGATCGATCAAGACTGAAACTCAAAGGAATTGACGGGGGATTGTTCCTTCGCCGTTTTATTTCGAGGAAGCACTAAAGTCTAGACTCTTATATGTCAATAGAGAAAGCAGATTCAGAAAGAAAGCGAGTCAATTTAGTCTGTAATCTTGTAAAAGAGGGTTTCAAAAGAAGACTTTTCCACCATTTTTGCTTGTACTAGTGCTCCCAGAAATTCTTGGATTTCTCGCAATATGAGATTGAATGCCATAACTCTTATTTGTATTTTACTTCTTGGTCATCCGATGCTATGGAGGGTCCCACTCCAGTATCCGCTTCGATTCATGCAGCTACTATGGTAACAGCTGGCGTTTTCATGATAGCAAGGTCCTCCCCTTTATTTGAATTTTTCTGTATATTTTTGTGCAATAAACCAACTATTCAAAATAGTAAACATATTGCCTTGAAGAGAGGAATAGATGAAACTGGAAGAATTGTCAAATGAATAGTCCAGAAAAATCTTAGTTCACAGAGAAGAGAAAAAACAACGATCAAATTTCACATTTTCATAAGAAGCTCTTGGAACATTTCTTACAATATTTTTAACAAAATAATGATTGTACATGAAGTGTTGTCATTTCCTCATTAATTATAAAGTGCAACTCTGCAATTCGTCAACTAACATACGACACTCTTAGTGATGCTAGATGAATATTTGTAAGTAAGTGAAAAGCCTTCCCGTGTTCTCTTGAATTTTCATGTAAGGCTATTGTGGAAATATGTGAAGAATATATTTTTTTTGGGAAACCTACTTATATTGATGTCGATAAAATTTTTCGACATCACGAGTAGAAATATTGGTTTCCTAGGATGTTAGGAAACCTTGATTGCACATAGTGGGTGTGGGTTAGTTATCCAAATGCATATCATGGTCAATTTTGTAAAGGTGATCACAGTTCGAATTGATTCATTTTATTGGAAGTCGTTGCCTCATAAGACTTATGGAATGTGCATGCGTTCTTTGGTGTTTTCGAGGGCGAACAACAAAGTCGACGCTATATGTCAATCGCCTTTGTTCAACGATCTCAAAGATGAGAAGGTGCTATAAATTTCGTTTAATGTTAACGACTTAACTTGTAACTGGGAATATTATCTTATTGACGTGATATGTTAAAAAAGGTAACACTTGTTAAGTCAATTTCAAATCCAAATGCGAATAACACAAATATAAGCAAGCGCATGAAGTAGAAGGAAAGATGTGGAACGAGCGTCTAACGTGTTAAAGAGAAAACATGGTATGATAAAAAAATCCCGTACGACTAATGTCTCTTACAAAAATAACGAATATGATGTACATGTTCAAAAGGTAATAATAAGGCAATAATGAATATGATGTCTTAAGAGGGTGTTTGTTTCGGTTTTATATATGGACTTATTAGCTTATATGAGTTCGGATTATATAACATAAGCCACAATTTTGTGGCTTATTTTGACACTTATAGGCTTATATAACATTGACAATGTTATATAAGCCTATAAGTGTCAAAATAAGCCATAAAATTTTGGCTTATGTTATATAATCGGGGAACATTGACAATATTATAAGGTTATAAGTGTCAAAATAAGCCACAAAATTGTGACTTATGTTATATAAATTGAACGGGGTTTATTTTATATAAGCGTAAACAAACACCCCCTTAATTGTTAAAGTGAGTGTAGGGGTGAGCATCGGTCCAACAAGGCCAAATAATCGGTTTGTGGTTAGGACCGGACCGAGGACCGAATTAGCCAAAAAGCCAAGATCGAGGACCGGACTGAATGTGGTCGGTCCGGTCCGTTCGGGTCGTTTGCTCAGCTGTGAGTGTATGTTAGGAAAACTGATTAGGCTAAACGGTGTCGTATCGGTCTGACCTTGGTCACCAGCCTCCATAAAACAAACACACAGTAAACCCAAATCAAGTGTGTGAAAGAGAAAATGAGCCTGGCAGCTTCATATGTAGCTCGACGAGCAGCGCAAAAGGAACGAGTTCGAATCCTTTACCGACGTGCGCTCAAAGACACCCTCACTTGGGCCGTACATCGTCATCTCTTCTATCCCGATGTAATTATCCCCTTAGGGTTTCATTTCATTTCATTTTTATTAGATTCATTTTTTTTTAATTAATTAATCATAATCAGCTAACAATAAGGTTGTTAATAATTAGGCCGATGCACTTCGTGAGAGATTCGATGCTAACAAGAATGTGGTATGACTTCCATTTTTTTTTTTTTTTAAATAAAATCATGATTTGTTAACTTTTAGGTATTTATAGTGAGATTCAAAGTCAGTTTGTGAATGTGTTGTATTGTTGCTGAAATGTTGTATTTGTGTCCGAAGGGCGAAGGCACTTGCGTCTGCAATACAATAGTTTTTGGGTCTAGTCGCAATCGGAAGTTTATTTAGAAGTTTTCTATTTGATCATTTTGTGAGTTGATCTGTGTGTGATAGATATCTTACATAGGCTCAGGGCAGGGGTTATGAGGAAGCTAAGGGACATTTTCTCGACTCTTTTATAGGACATATTAAGGAAAAGGGTGTACTTTAGTTTTTAACTTAATGTGGGATAGATAAACAAAATGTGGGGGTTGTCTTATATATTATTGCCGTAGACAGGTGCACATGATACTGAAGACAATGTTCTGTTAGTTGGTATCTGCTCTAAGCGTGCTAGATGCAAAACTCGCTTGAAGTCCATTAGCTTGTGCCCTCTAGAGAAGATGTGAGAAACGGAAATCTATGGAAACTGTGATGCTTAAGATTTGCTACAAAGGAACACTTTCAGTAGTTGTGTTGAATTAAACATTTTATCCGTAGGTGTTGACAAGGGAGTTTGTTCGCTATAATATCCTTTTGATTTGTTGGTGCTTTATTGGGCAGTTCTGAATAGATAGCTTCGCAGCTTAGGTAATTGTTCTAGGTTCATTTTATAGTTTTCTCAGAGTGTTTTGGCATACCATTGTGTCCTTGAATTTCTCATCTTTGCACTTAGTTGTATTGTATTAAACATTTTTTAAGATGAAACGAACAAATGAACACTTGGTCCTTGATCTTGTCGCATAATATCACATCAATTCGTGAGGTCTAGGAGAGGATGTTGTTGGGGAAACCACAATATAATACGAACCCACACAAACAAAGACAAACAATAGCAAACGGAAAGTAACGACACAGAGAGTAACGTGATTCACACGACCGGGTTAATTGTGTTACGTCCACGGGCCAAACTAGAGAGATTTTATTGATTGAGATATGGTGTGTAGTTGTGTACAATATACACTTTACACTCTTCCTCACCCACCTCCCAATTTACAAGATACAATGAGAGGGGTATTTATAGGGGTAGATGTCTAAACCATAGCTTAACCCCAAATATAGAAACATGAGCCTAAAACTCTATATGGGCCGAGCACATAATCCTAGCTTTGGTCCAGCTACATGTAGGGTAACAGTCGGCTTCAACATTCTTTGTGAGGCTAGGTTTGACTGCCTTCGGCAAACTCACTACGGAGGCTCCCTTCGATCTCCTTCTGCCCTATTGGAAGTAGGATCCCAACGTAGCCTCCTGCCTACACAAAGTCCTACCTTTGTCACGCTTCGTATGATCAATACAGAGCTAATCATCAGTCTCCACACCCAACAGATGTAAGGTCAATAGGTATATATGTGTATTTCTCCATCTCATTTTATGTTTTTAATTACGATATTTCATATTAGTTAAGAAATCGATGGATGCAAGACTAGGAAGGTGATGCCAACCACGTCCGATTGTAATCTAGGATTGTCTTGATACTTTGTATCAAGTATTTTGGTGCATTGGAATTTTGGGTAGAATATAATTTTGGGACATAGTAACAAAGTAGAGCCTACTGTCTACAAAAACCTCGTTTTTCTGCGTGTCTGTCCTGTTTCTACCCTTTGACCTTGACATAGTGTAACCTAGGTTGTGAAACCTGATGTGAGATTCAGGTACTAGATCACAGATGATACATATACTGTTTTTTACATATGTTGTGCATATGGATTAATTTAATGTTAATTGGTAATATTGGGTACTTGGTTTGCCTCTTTTTACCCATGCAAGTGTTTTTTGTTTGTTTTTATTTAAAGGACGCCTTTCAAAAATAAAATAAATTTGGGTACTTGGCCTACTTGGGTAGCTGGTATTTGGGTAGTTGTGCCCAGTGCTATAGTAGTATAGCCAAAGTATGATCTTTAAATCTTATAAACAGGTAATCCAGTCTTACTGTTTGACGGTTTGACCTCTATACTTCACCTTCATTACAAGGAAAAGGTTTATATGTAATAGCTCCAGATTGTAATGGCTATGAACCAAGAAAATACAGGTCATTTTTGTGTATCTACTTGTTAATGCATGTCTATGTGGCAACTCATGGGCGAATCACAGTGTAAACATTAGAACTATTTTGAGCTGGCTGAACGCTAGGATGATTAAACTGCCGTGTGTATATTGTGCAATATCTTTTCTACATCTGTTTAACTGTCTGATGTTCATTGTGTTGTGTTATTGGGTATCCAGGAAGATATAGAAACCATTGATAGAATGATTGCTGATGGTGAGGCACAGTACAATAAGTGGCGGCACCCCGATCCTTACATTGGTAAGTCTATCATGATGAATTACTAGCCTGATAATAAATGTTAATAGAATGACCACTTTTTTTTCTAGTCACACTAACATTCTTGTGAATATACCTGTTATGTACTTGCATTGAAGCTATAAATGTGAATATACCTGTTATGTACTTGCTGATGGTTAGTTGGTTACTGCTTCACTGATTTTCTTATTGGCTAATGAACAGTTCCATGGGCTCCTGGCGGCAGCAAGTTTACTCGCAACCCTGAGCCACCTAAGGGGGTAATCTTCTACTTTCATTAGTACATTATTTAAAGTAGTACAAAGATTTTATATTCCTATGCTCATGAGAACTCTCATGTTGGGTAATTATGATGATGTAAATGCTGAATGTGAATCTTATGCTCATAGTTTTGTTGCCTCTAGTTAACCATAGTTTACTACTTAACTGTAATCTATTGGGTTTGCATTTCAAATAGATCAATGTCTAAATTATAAGTAAATACACTGCACTTCTGGAGCTATTTTTCTCAACATTTAGCCACTGATGATTATGAGGGTGTTTTTAGCTTAAATTGCCACGCGGGGTGGTTGTTGGAAATGATTAGCGTTGAGGGAAACGAAGCTGGGTATATTTGATGGCCAATTAGGGTTCTTGTAAGGCATGTAAAAGCTGGCATGTGAATCGTATTTTTTTTTTTGGTATTGTTTAAGCACGCATATCAAGAAGTTATATCTGGTTGGCATGTCATGGCACAATCCACCTTACAACCTAAAATTAAACATCAAAGTTGTTTATCTGAATATATATATATATATATATATATATATATAGGGTAGGGATCCAGTAAGAAGAAAAACTAAAATAGGAAGATAAGAAGGATTTCTAGCCACACATTTCAAATAGGAGGGAGAATTTTAAGGGGAGATGCATCCATTTTTGTAGATGCATCTGAAATGAGTGGTTGTGGTTTCTTCTTATCATTCTTATTTTAAGTTTTCTTATTATTTGATCCTAACTCTATATATATATATATATATATATATATATATATATATATATATATAGTGATATATATATAGTGTATCTTTATTTTCAGAACCCTGTTAAGTGCGGGAACTGCGAGAACTCCAATTTTGCATTAGAAAACATGCATGTTCATATAAAACATGTATGTTTTCTTACATACACCTTAATACACATACCTGCGTAACATACATGTTCATATAAAACCATTTTTTATATGAACATGTATGTTACGCAGGTATGTGTATTAAGGTGTATGTAAGAAAACATACATGTTTTATATGAACATGCATGTTTTCTAATGCAAAATTGGAGTTCTCGCAGTTCCCGCACTTAACAGGTTCTGAAAATATATATATATATATATATATATATATATATATATATATATATATATATATATATATATATATATATATATATATATATATTTAATGGCTTAGAATATCTTGGTTTGTCAAATATGTGAATGTTAAGCTGCACATAACTTTTTTTGATAATTGCGGTGAAAAAGTAAGTCGATGTTTCAAGTAGGTTTGGAAGTCCATCAATATTTTCTTAGTCGAATAAAAAGAACAAAATAGTTAGGTGTTTATATTTTGAATCCAGTATGATTATGCCTTTGTGCTTAAGCTCTTCAATTATGGTTGATGCAGATTGAGATAGTATACGATTATGGTCGAGAAGAGCATTTAACCTGAAGTAATACAGGCTTCATGGAGAATAAATCAAAGGTTAGAACGAAACTAAACATTTGATGTAATTGTTATGTACATACTAAAAATGTCAACTCCAAAAGCAAAATCTCTATATGGAACATTGTGATACCTGACCTATGCCCAGGGTGTGTTAGCATTGAAATCTATCTATTGTACATGATGGAGATGAATTTTTGTTTCAGCATAACCACATTTTTTTTTGCCCATTTTCACCATAGTTTAGCTCCTGATGATTTATGAGGGTGTTTTTTTTTTTTGCTTAACCACATTTGTTTCAGCTTAACCACATTTTTTTTGCCCATTTTCACCATTTTTTTTGCCCATTTTCACCCTCATTGAAATCTATCTATTGTACATGATGGAGATGATATCTGGCCTGTAAAAACTCCCAAAAAAAAAAAAAAAAAAAAAAATTGTTTTTGTATTTCCAGTATTAAGCACACTTTTATCTTATCTCCGCAAGTTTGAAGCTATAATTTTATTTGTTGTCAATGTTTATCTTCTATGACATTGATTTTGGAGCGCAGAACTTTCCTAATTTGTTTATTTCATTAACATTGTATTTCGTTTTTGTAACCACCAGGTGACTCGAGACCCAAGTGTTTTGTATGGCATTTCGTCATCAATGAAAATTAGACATTGGTTCTGTTTTTTTAATGGATGTGTTGTAGTATGAGTGCTAATGAACACTTTCCCATTTCATCCCATGACTTTCCTTTCAACAAGTTCTTGCAACATTGCTTTTCTTCCTGCGATCTTTCATGCAGAACTCACATGCTTGTATGTTATCTATATCACAAATAAATTGATGTTATTGATTTGGGTCGGGAACTTGTGAAAGCTACATATTTGTCTTCACAGAAAGCTGCTTTACAGGTATTAATGTTAAAGCTGTCTAACAATATTCTTCATGAAAGGGATGAACTTTGGAACTGCTGAATGAAGGGTTCTTTGGTTTGGGGACTAAAACATTCACCCTTTTATCAGAAAGACAGAAACCCAATATTATCTTCTCTTTGGGCCTTCATCAAGGATAATAATCATTGGGTCAGTTTTCGAGTTCTTTGGGTTTTCTAATCTGGCTGTTTCCTGTTTGTGTCTTGAAATCATTAGATGATAGACCCCAGTTCAAATGCCGGATTAAATTCCAACACAAGAGTTCAAAGACCAACTTGAGTATACATAAAGGAGATCCGCATTTGGTTCAAGTGTGTTTCGGATTTGTTATTTACGTTTTTAACTAGTTTGTATTATTTGGCACAAATCAGAGGTGAGGTCGATAAACAAATTAAACAAATAACAACTACAACAAACCCACTATAAATAACAAATTGAGCTCCTAGCCAATTTATTTCTAAAGCGCCAACTAGCCAAATTAAACCATATGACCATATGTTGTTTACAAATTAAAGTACCAGTTTGATTTGAGTTTCAGATAACCAGTTGCCCCATACACAATGTCTCATAGTTCTAGACTCGTAGTAGACAAGGTAGCAATTTTGAAACACGTAAAAGGTGAGAATGAAGAATTAGTTGAGACAGATTTTCAAACACGTAATATCTAACACAATTCTAATGTGTTCAGAAAAAAAGTTTGAAGGTATATATGCCAAACTAGTTTATAGACTCGTGAACATTGTGTATATATAAAGGGAATTGATACTTTTTTTGAACAGAGGAATTGATACTCAACAACACACCACAATATCACATCATTAATGCATATGTTAAAACATGATATATATGCATAATTGTCGTGTGTGCATCAATTTATGTGGTGTGAGAAGAGATGGTTGATACGGCTATGGATTTGGGTTTCGGGTTGGGTGAAAATGAAAGTCACGAGCTTTAAACCAACTAGAAAACGTAATTTTGAATTCAAATCAGTTTCAAAACGCATTTGAAACTCTAAGACCCGATTCAATCTCATTTATTCAATAATTCATTTGATTCAAAATTTTATGACAAATTTATAATTTACCGTAATATTTTATCAATCAGTCGACAAGAAAACACTCTTTTAAAAACTGTAATCGGTTGGATGGGACCATTTCTGTTGTTCTTTTTCTTGTTTAACTCAATTTAATTATTCAAGGAGACAAAGTAACATGGAAATGAGTTGAATCTTGTAAGATATCATAATGTTTTAAGTCTTTAACATAATGCTTGATGCTCTAATAAATCGTTGCATGTTTTCTAAACTTCTAAAAAAAAAACAGTACATTTCACTGAGGACTTGAGGAATTAGGAATATTAAACACTTGACTTTAAATTTGAACACTTTTGTTACAATTGAACTTTAGAACTTGACCTTGGCTCAAAATGAACACTTGTCTTGATCAGTATCTTACTTATTTTTGGCTGTGAAATCCACGTAAAATCGAATCGTATATGATGCCAACACATGGATACGTTGTAGTTTTGCTTCGTCCCTTTGAACTTTATCTTAAGCTACTGCACATACTAGCTAGGTGACAACATTCTGCGATTTCTTCTGAAGCCTTTTGCTTAGTTTTTCTGTCTTTTTTCATGCATTTAAACGGTGTTCTGATGCATGGGTATTGAGTTGTAGCAAAGTAGATGATGAAACTTGTTGGTCTTTTGGCTTATTTTCGTCTTTTTTGTGGCATTTAGACGGTGTTATGATGAATATGTAATTAGTTGTAGCAAAGCTAGTAGACGATGACACTTGTATAATTGTATATGTATGTCCCTTTTTGTTAATGAGTTGTTTCTACAATAGACGATCACGCAATATCAACAGATATAATGGAAAATATATATATTAAAAAAACATACATTAATAATTCAAATAAAATAAAAAATATTACACCAAAAATTAAAAACTTAATTAATAGTCCAAGTTATATTTCTTCTTTGTTGTTTCATCACTAGCACCATTTCTCTTTGTCTTCCAATCAAACGGTCATGAGGAGTATGATAAAACATGATGTCTTTTTGCGTTGTTTTTATGTTGAAAGTTGAACATTTAATGTTGTAGCTCAATTTTTTCTTCCTTTTATCCATACTTTTTCTCCCATTTCCATTTGCCGCTGCTTCATCTCCAAAAAAAGAATTCAGTCTTCCTTCTAAAGTGACTCGAGTGGACGTTTTTCCATTTATCGACTAACAAATCAATAGTTGGTATGGGGAGTAGCAACTGAAGATTCCGATAAAACAGACGAGGATGACCCTTTCCTCTTTAGCTTTGTCCTTGCCCGTTAGTCGAACTTCCCGAAACTCTCCCTCCTATGAACCATCCGCTTCGTCGATGAGATTAAAACCACTGTGTGTTGAGTCCGATGTGTTGAATCAGGTGGTTTCCGATGTTTTTGATTTTTTGTTTGCATCGGCTTTAGTTTTATAAAATTTTGGCATTTCAATCTCTTGTCAATTTTTATGTTCTCTCATAAGTTTCCACGGCTGAACAAGTGTGATGTTTTGAGAATACATCATACGATATATACAATACTGTGTTATCAAACACCCCTTGGTCATTTAACGCACTCTGGTTCCTCCTTTTTATATTATCGTAAATCGTGCAAAATTGACTAACTTTAGGACGAATCTTCAATTTGCATTTGCAGTTGAGGGTATCGTAGCCTCTTCTCAATTCCCTCATTTCCCTCTCAAAATATGCTAGTACCTCCATTTAAAATCCCATGACTCTTTTGAGCTTTCCTTTTTGCACTTTTTCTAGACATTTTGATCAAAGCATACAATTCTTCCGCTTTTTTTTTTTTTTTTTTTTTTTTTAAGTTTAACAATTGACACCTATTTGACGGGAGAGTCGTCTTGAACGGGTTTGGATGGACCACCCGAAGCTTTGAGTCGGAGAATAATGTTAACTACCAACAAACGGATCCAAAACTTTTACGTTTTCAACATTAAAAGGGTGAATGGAGAATAATGTTGAGAACTTTAGGATTAGTATGTTAGTGGTGACGATTAATCGTCGAATATTTGTGGATGATACAAATTATGTTGTTGTTATTGGTACATTTCATAAATGCAAAAATATCCTAATCAAATTTGCTACAAGTATAAAATAACCCTTTAACTTTTAAACTTTATAGTTGTTTTTTTTTTTTTTTTTTTTTAAATTTCATAATATAACAAATTAACATATAAACTCACAAAACTCTATTATTTTGTGTTTTACATCATTTTATTTATTGTTGTCAATACTTTTTAGAGAAAATTGTCTAAAAATACTATCAACTTGCCACTTTTTCCTTTTGTATGATATGAATTTTTTTTCCAATAAAACATTTTTTTGATGACGTGGCAATACTTAATCACACTAATTACGGTGTAATTAATTGAATAAAAACCTGTAATATTGTTACAATAGGGTGATTAAGAAAGTTTGTGCATACAATAGGAAAAAAAAAATAAAATTCATAGCATACAAAAGGAAAAAGTAGCAAGTTGATAGTATTTTTAGACAATTTTCCCTACTTTTTATTGTGGAAACATATTAAAACTTTATTCAGCAATTTCAAAATAATTGTTTTTCACCCGCAGTGACGCGCATAAAAAAACTCATTGATTTACATTAACAAAAATTGCTTCACCCAATTGACACGTTAATTTAAAATAGAAAATGATTTGCACACTCACACTTTTGATTAGGACACTCTACTGTAAGCATTAAATATTTGTATGGTGCTTACAGTGTGTTTTAACTATTTATACAGTTGAGTGTCTTAATATAAAATATTAGTGTTCCAATTAGTGACGGAATCAGAGGTGTCCCAGGGGTCCCCGGATACCCATGAATTTTTGTTGTGTAGTGTCAATTTTATTAAAAAAAATCTCGATTTTTTTTTAAATGCGTCTGGTCCTAAAACTTGTGTTTATAGTATTGGTGCTAGTTCTATCCCTAACTCCAATCACCACCTTTTTAAAATTTATACCAAAGTGTCCAACAAGATGAGGAATTGAGGATACTCTAGATAGATTTTGAATTTTGATGCTAACAAGGTTTTACCTAAGATGATTTAAGCTTATCATATGTTTTTTATTGAAAAGGTCTTGCAAGTTTACTTTTTATTATTTATTTTATGATAAGGTGCAAGTATTCTTCGAAAAAAGAAAAATAGACTAATCACTAATATAATAAAATATTGTTACGTAACTTAGGTATTTAAATTTGGCTGAAATTAATTTTATTTAGTTAATAGTTTTCATTTATGTTTTTTCGTTGTTTTAACCTCCACATTCTTTTTCATTAAAATCCAAAAAACAATTCTTAAAATCAATGTGTTAGAACAATTTTTTTAACTTGTTTATAAACGTGAATTAAAATCATAATAAAGTGATTGTAAACAAATAAAATAAATTTGCTTTAACTATATGTTAGACCATCCTATAAAGCTGTTTGAATATGTGCGGCGAGGGATGATGAAAATTATTTAGTATTCTAAGTATAAGTCAACCGTTAAAATGACTAAAATGAAGTAATAATAATAATAATAATAATAATAATAATAATAATAATAATAATAATAATAAGTTTAAACTTTAAAATGTGACATTATAAACTATATGGTTGCCAATACTTGCAATATGCATTTAACAATGAATAAAAAGGTAGAACTAAAATTTGAAATGAATGAAAGTTAATGTATAAAGTGAAAAGACAAATTACCCCTATTTTATTAGTACTAATGTTTGTTTGATAAATGTTATTAAAGGTAGATGCTTGATGTGTGTGCGGGTGGTGGAGAGGGATGCCTGGTGATGTCGTCTCATGACTATCACGTGAGCGTATGTTGTCGCCGCCGCTCCCCATGCTCTAAGCTACTAGCATATTCGGAGTAGTACGAGTCAACAGAATGACGAGTAAAAAAGGGTTTATGGAATGGCTCATATGTAAAAGAACCTCTTATTTGGTTTTGGGTCCTTCAATTTATAAACTAAAAAGAATTTCTTTAGATACACTTTATAACCCTTTTTGGAAAAACAAAGTCAAAGAATCAAAACCAAAATGAGTGCCACAAAGTGACAAGTGTATTGGATGCTATAGACGCGGTCCTGGCCTATTAGATTCTCGACTACTTTTTCTTCTAGGGCCACAATCTTTAGAGACGTTAACAAATGTAATACGAGTATCGAGAAAAAGAAATGGTATTTCTTGCTAATGGCACAAACATGAAAAGAGAAAATCATTAAAGCTATGGAGAGACATATGTAATAAACATATGTCATGTATTTATGGGTACAAAGAAAGACTTGGCAAAACTCGAGTAGTTTATTAGAAAGGGCCCATTTATGTCGGTGAATCAACTATACAAAGACCAAAAAGATGATTATGCACTAATTTCGCGATAATTTCTAAGTACCAGAAGACATAATCTCAATTTGGACATTTGTAACCCTCTTGGACCAATAGGTAAATTGGTATACTTTCGAGCCTTTGACTAGTTTTAATGATAATTACTATCAACATTGCTGCATCAACGACACATCATTATTCAACACACCATCAAACTCATACTAATGTGGATTATATAGTCATCATCAAACAGTAATCAAACCAGGGTGGGTCTCTGGGTATCCCGAGAGACCCATAGATTTTTGTGGTACATTGTTAATTTTTTTAAAAAGTTTTGATTTTATATAAATGCACCCTGTCCCAACAAATCGTGTATATAGTCTTGTTTGATTTTTCCTAACTATACCTGTTGATTTTGTGTTCTGATTCTGTCCCTGCCATCAAACCAAAAATATAAAATGATTAATTTTATATAAACATACCTCACAATATACCCATCACATATTCTCAAACAAAATAAATAACAATAAAAGCACACAAATAAGGGTGGTGCACACCCCACTATAATGGAAAATCTAGAAGGGTGACGCAGGGTGGTTGAGTGGTGCACACCCCCACTATAATGGAAAATCTAACTCTTGGCTTTTAGGGTGGTGGGAGTATATCACTCACACTCTTTCCTTTCACTCACTCCCAACTAATCCCCTTACGCCACATCATCACCCACTTTTTTCTTCACTCACCCTTCACTCACTTCTTTTTTGGAGGCGCCACCTTCACTCACCCTTCACTCACTTCCCTCTAACATGCAACAGTCAAAAAATAACATGCAACGTTCGAAAAATTTCTTCTTCCCGTGCATGAGCTCTTCACTCAAATCCCCTAATCGTGCGGGGTATAAGTGGAGGCGGCGGTGCTACCGTGAGGGGTAGCTTACCGCACCGCACCATAATGCATGTACTCCCAACACTCTTATGGAGATCGCGCGTTAATGGTTGAGTGGTGTTGATGCACCACCCACCATAAAACCAGTCTTATGAATATACCCTGGCCACCTCACTTGTAAGCATTGAATACTCGTATTTATTATCTCGGACTACACTGTTCATTTTACATTCTAACACTTACTCTCACACAGGAGCTTATTCACGAGTTGAACTTGTAGCGACACTAACAATTTGCTCAATATTGATAGTATCCTTCCTCACTTGAAGTTCGGATCAATGAAAGATCTAAACATAATCCAATATTTCATCCCCGGTGGCCAATATCGGACTTCCACTTAGGGATAGGAACACCTTCGAGTTAGGGATAAGATCATATTCGAGTCAATGATTCAACATTTTGTGCATCCGTACGGATCTTTGCGCATATAATATAAAAAATACAACAATATATTTATTTAATCATGCTTTTGAGAAAACTATAAAATATTGATTTTGTAAGTCACTTGTTTTGATTTGACACTTATATATGTTACTCCCACGTCGGTGAAGCCAGAGAGATATAGGTTATGTTTGGCGTGGAGCTTTTTGAAGCTTTTTGGAACGATGAGCGGTGAACAATGAGCTTTTTGATTTTTAGTGTTCGTTTGGCAAAAGAGCGGTGAGTTTTGCTATTTTTTTAGAAAAGCTCATTTTTTCAATGCTTATTTAAGAAGCTGTGAGTGGTGAGCAGTTGCTACAGCTCACAGCTCATTGCTACTGCTTACAACTACTTTTACCAAACATAGCCATAGGGGTTGTGCCCTTCACAATTTTGTCACATAGTGTAATTTGTAGTGAGTTTTTTTTTTTTTTTTTTTTTTTTTTTTTTTTTTTTTTTTTACATTTTGACCCTTCTATTTCATGTAACTTTCATTTCTGGCCCTAGAAAAAAAGTCTAGCTCCGTCTTAAAATAAGTGTCCAATGTTTTTCACTTTTTGAGTCATACTTTTTCAATTTTGATACTAAATATTTTTATTTATATTATATAATATATTTGATAAAAATTATACCAATAAAAATACATTTAAAACCAATCTATTAATATATTTTGCATAAAGTAATAATAATAATAATAATAAAATCGAAAGAATTAGATTTTAAAAAGTCAAAATTGAACACTTATTTTAGGTCGTTGATGGTATTATCTTTGTGAAATGTGACTAAATGAGTTATTATCTTCAGCTTACTCTTATGTTAAGATTATTGAGAATATACTTTGAGAAATGAGAACTAAATATGCATGCATATAGACCAACCTAAAATTTTATAGTGGGCTGTCTCTTTTTATTAGACACGTAATTAGCTATGGGTCACAGCAATAACACTCAAAATTCCATTATGCATGTGTCATGTCTTAGACTTAGTCATATCTGTTCAAAGAGAAAAAAGAAAGAAAAGTCTAAGTTAATTAGTCAAAGTCAGGCGAATTGCTTGCTACATCATGAATGGATTCCTTAAATTAAACACGTAATACTAATAGCAAAAGCTTTTACACTTCATCATCTATTGATAATTAAGTAAATAATAATAATAATCCAGCAGGGCAAATAAGATTAATATTAGAGATGTATGATCAATTCAAACTAACTTAGTCGATGAGGTTGAACCACTAAATTATTTAGTTGTTACGCTTTTGTATTTCTGATATGTGTACGGTGTAAATAAAGTCAGGTAGTAGTTAGATGTGATTTCGTTTGGTATACTATCTTGTAAATCGTCAATAACTTGATCATTATCTAGTTTGCAAGAAGAAATCAAGAAACTTAAGTTACTTTTGTTGAACTTTATCAAACAGTTAACAGTAGATATTTTCATTTAAAGAAAAAGTTTAAGTTCGTGTATTATGAACAAGTCAGCGAAAAGCTAAAGGGATAAAGAACCATATTACAAAATTTTGCAAGAAGCAAACATTATAGAGCAACGAACTTCTGACTTAAAAATCTAGTGATGGCTATTTTGAGTATTTTCTATCCATATGCATTGCAAATTTGCAACAAGAATGACCATCCAGTTGGTACCCTTACTTTCGAAAAATCTATGAGCTCATTAAAAGATGTTGTGGATAAAAAGTCAAGAGTTAGAATCTAAATTTTAGTGAAAATCCAAACATCGGCTCGAGCTCACTCCAGTTAGCGTCTCACTGGTCAGGAGAGTTGACGGAGCTATTCCTTTTGAGGTGGATAATGATTGGTGCTAAAAGACACCCGAGATCAGGGTGTTCTCGTCAATTCACATTTTTTTTGGATGACAGACATAAAATTGACTGACCTAATAACTTTTGAATCGCGTAAAAGAACACAACTTCAAATATTGATCCACGATTTTATTTTTATTGTCATGTAACAACCAGATAACTTGTAACCTAATATTATTCATGTAATGTGAGATGTTATTTTTTGCTCTCGTTTTGCGAATGACAACAATAAATACCGTCATACCCTATCCCGCCGGGGCGCTGGGGCATAACCTTCTACTCCATTTTCGAACTACGGATGTAAACACGTGTTGCGTGGTCCTAAAGTTTAGATTGAAATATTCAAAACAAACCCAAGTTGAAAATCTTTAATGTGATCAAGTATATTATCTTCCACGTGGCATAATTCTATTGGTTGTATCATTACAGCATTAAGGTGACCTTCCTCGTCCTTTCCTGTAGTTAATTTTACGAAGTTTCAGGAAATCAAATTTGTCTATTGAGACTATTCACTTCATTTTTTCGCAATAATTTGAGCAGCCAACACGATAAATTTGGACAAAAGAACCATTGGGCCCACTGGGCAACCCAATGTTGATTAGATTCCCTAAAACGATCTCCAAAAAACACCTCCCCTGGGACAAATTCATTTCATATAGCTCTTTTTGTGTCGATCAAATATACTAGATAAAAAAAATAGTTAACTAAAGATAATATCCAAAGGGTGTTTGTTTAAACTTATATAAAATAAGCCGTGTTCAGCTTATATTGTGGCTTAATGTTATATAAGTCTCTAACTGTCAAAATAAGCCACAAAATTGTGACTTATGCTATATAAGCCAGAAGCCGGTTATATAAGCCGAAACGAACACCCCCTTAACTTTTTTATAACGATAATATACACTACAATCTATCACACACGTTTTAAGTAGTACTTGAACTAATAATCATTTGGATTGGAGATATTATTTGGATACAACTCATCATACAAGCCTTTTGGTAAAGATAATACTTAATTTAACTACCGTGTGTTATCACGATCATTAATTAGAAGGCTTCAAAGTCTTTATTTTCATGGTTAGAATTAAAAAAAATTAAAAAGAAAGAAATACAGTAAAACCTCTATAAATTAATACTTGATAAATTAATAACCTCGATAAAGTTAATAATTTGTCCGGTCCCAACTTGGAACCAGTACAAATTTTGACCCCAATCGATAAAATAATAAGATAATAATTTTTTTGAAACCACAGTGTATATATATTAGTCCCAACGAAATTATAAATTAATAATTACTAAAAATTCT
The DNA here is from genome assembly GCA_030686995.1 of Artemisia argyi. NCBI lineage: Eukaryota > Viridiplantae > Streptophyta > Magnoliopsida > Asterales > Asteraceae > Artemisia > Artemisia argyi. The sequence goes on along the minus strand of CM060697.1, from coordinate 156,914,340 downwards.
ATATATATATGTATATATGTGTGTGAGAGAAATACACTTCAAAATCCGAAGATTGTTTAGTAAAAAATGAAATTCATTGTCACTTGTTATTTTGTTGAACTTCAAATCTATATTTAGTTTATCTCAAAATCTCCTTATTGCTGTAAAGTGTTGGTGTGTTGTCTTCTCGTATTGCAACAAAAAGTGTTAATTTTATTTTCATAAAATGTGAATATGAATTCATAAAATTTTAATTGAAATTTGTTTTCCAAATTTATCTTTCATTTATAAGGAGTATAAATTATAACTAGTATATTACACTTGAAAATTTAAATGCCATATATAAAATCTATTTAAATTAATAAATTATTAATTTATTGATATAATAATATCTCGCTAAATTAATAAAATATCCCGGTCCTAAAACTATTAATTTATAGAGGTTTTACTGTATCATTTTTCATTCTTTGTATCTAATCAATTGTCTTTGGTGATCAAGTCATCATAAATGATTAAAAATAGAAATGTTATTATGCATAATTGCACAGTCTAATTTTGCTATTTTATGTTAAGAATACATTGTTTAAAATTAGATTTCACCCATTTTGTAGTTATAAAGATTATTTAATACTTAATTTAGAAAAATATTGATTCTTTAGATATCTTAATTAGTTCAAACAAGGAAGACAACTTGAAATCACATATATACCCGTAGTTGTAAAGTGAAAGCTAACTACACATATACTCCGGAGTAGTAATCATCAACAAACAAAGGAAACATATTAGGAGATAAAAGATACTTAAAATGTTCATTTGTTTTGCACAATTTGAAAAAGAAATAGTTGCTCTTTTTATGATGGAAACGTGCATATTAGTTCATTTGGAAAATTTGGATTGCATTTATTTGGATGTCATCCATACAGAATCTCCTAATTAAAGGATTTTGAAAAAAGTTAATTTGTCTTCTTTGAAAGCAGTAAATATTACGGGTAGGTTGCTACTATATACTCCGTATATGACAGCTACTCGTACATGATTGTCTCAAACTTTATGTTCACCTTGTGAATACTTACAACAATATTTTATTGTTTTCTATGTCAGAATTGACCACAAATTAATTGTCATTTATTAAAAATATTTATGAAAATTTAATCGAGTTTATCAAATCATGCTAACTTGAAATTATTATAATAAATTTAAACAAAACATGAATTAATTTTTTTTTTTTTTTTTTTTTTTTTTTTGAACAGAGATTTCATTATCACACCTCACAAAAAGAGAAAAATAGAACATAACAAGTTACATCGAACATAACAAGTTAAGCTACAACAAGACATACACCAAAATAGCTGTGACACACTATAGCAACACCATACAAAGGTGGGGGAAATCACCAAAGTGAGCTTTTTGTAGGCACAACCATTTAAAGATGTAGCTTGACAAAAGTACACAAGGTACATACAACATACAAAGAAGAAAAAAGCAAGCATCTTAACAGGAGCTAGACCAAAACCTAACAGATCTAAAGACAGATCCCAGTGCAGCAACAAGCCGTCGATGACCGACCACAACAGCCCTGAGCAGAAGAGACCAACTGGTAACGGATCTAAGCAGAGAACCACAGCAGCAGCAGCAACAACAACAGCAGCAGCTACATAAAAGGATATGACAGATCTGCAGTAAAGCTTTATTGCGGAAAAGGAAAGAACAAAAGAAAGATCCGGACGGCCGGCCAAAACCGGCCGCCGGAAAAGAAAGTATGGTCGGATTTTTTGTTTTGTAGAGAGAGGTAGGAGAAGGAATTATTAGAGAGAGAAAGAGTTATATGCGTAAAACTGAAGATAAAACAATAATGATTATTTTTAAATTGTGTATTTTTGTTTAATGTGTATAGTTACTTTAAAACTGATGGAGTAATAATTTGATACATATTAGTTATGCATTTCCTCATCTCCTTATAAATATGTACCAATAACATAAATGGGTGTATGTACCAATAACAGAAATGGGTGTCAAACCCTGATGCATTGAAGAACCCTAATGCATTGTAGGTGAAAGTGATCAAATTGATTCATGGGGTCAAAGAGAGGATATATAGAAATGGGTGTCAAGCAAATGGTTTATAGGCTAGGATTGTTGACACGAGAAACCATCTTCACTCAAGTGATCTTGGTCTTTAAGTTTTATTCGATACTAGGTACGGGACGGGTCTGTGATTCGATTTTGGAAAGATACATGGTTAGGAGATACGTCCCTTTGTGGTTGTTTTAACAGGTTGTTCCGCTTGGAGAAAAGCAAAGACTTTTTGGTTCGTGATCATATTTCCGATGGGTCTTGGACGTGGGATTAGCTTAGACCAATCAATGCTCGGAGGTCGCTAGTTGATTTCATCCGTCTCTTAGAGGAGATTGGGTCTGTGGAGGTGGTTCAAGGTAGCGACGCTTGTATGTGGTCTCTTTCTCTCGATGGTGAGTTTTCAGTGAGTAGTGTGAGACACCATATCGACGACTGCATGCTTCCTTCTAGGTTTCCATGTACGAGATGAAATAAGATTATTTCAAGGAAGGTTAATGTTTTTATGTAGTGATGATTTTTGAACAAATTGCCCCTATCATTTAAACTGGTACTCCCAGGGATAGGATATTCAATAGATTATGTGTTCGATTATTAACGAGCAAGTGGAGTCTATCAATCATGTATTCTTCTCTTGTGACAAGCCTTGGAATGTTTGGAGGCTTATTCGTTTATGGAGTGGCTTGAAGATCCTGATTTTGAACTCTCTGAGATCAAGATAATTGGATTGTGTCTTAGCACGCTTCAAAGGAGTCTAATAAGATTGTGCATATGTCATTTTTGCTGCAACATGTTAAGTGTTATAGCGCTATCGAAATAATATCACTTTCAACTCTCAATGTTTGAGAAAGTGTGACATTTTTTATAACATCTCTCTCTTTTTCATTTTCTTGACTTATTTATATTTATACGTTGATAAAAAAATTAGAACACATAACTTAAACAATCAAATGTAAGACCATATAACAAATTACTTGTTAAAGTATTCTTTACGAATATAATTTGATTCTTAATTCTCACGGCGTTAGCTTGAATCATGAGTTAAAAAAAATGCTATAGATTAATATTTGGATACATACTTATCACTATAACTTTAAATTAAGTACAACCTTCAATTCTTTAACTTAAATTTCTGGCTGTGTTCCTGATTAATATACCATATGCTAAGTGATGTCACATGTGTATCTACGGCTTGGTCATTCATATTACGTGAACTTAATTAATTGCATGTCATGTACATGTTGTTAGAAAACAATGCAACATATGCATGCAATGCCGAGGCCAGGATATTTCTCTTAAATGTTCAGATATAAACTTGATTGCCTTTATTGTGAATCGCTTGTGAAGCCCCTACTTCCCGGATACCTTGGTATGCGAGGTGGAGCCAGGAAAAGTTATCAAATGAGGTATCGGTCCAAAAAAAATTGGGTTATATAGCTTGTCGATAAATGTCTTTTTTACGTAATTTAAACCAAGTTGGGTCGGGTTGGGTTCTATTAGAACGATATATAATTAATATGAATTCCAATTAGCAATTTAAACTGGTTTATCTTGAAAACATTCACTTACTTTGTTTATTATATCGATACATCGAGTACATATGCTTCATGGTTAAATAGAGATTGAAAATGTGTCAAATTATATGATCATTTTAAGTAATATTTGTAAAGCAACATGTAGTTAGGATCAAGTAAGAAAAAAAATTAAAATAAGAATGATAAAAAGAAACAACAATCACTCATTTTAAATGTATCTAAAAAATAGATGCATCTCCCCTTAAAATTCTCCCTCTCATTTGAAATGTGTGACTAGAAATTATTCTTATTCTTCCTATTTTAGTTTTTCTTCTTACTGAATCCCTTCCCAATCATTATACGAAAAATAATTTTCTTTAGAAGTAACTGTCTTATGGTAATTGTTTGAGATTCTTTATTTTTTTTTACATGGATGCTAATAGGCAAATAAAATAGAGTTAGGGTCAAACGAGAATAAAACAAAAAGATTAAAAAAAAAAAAATGCTATCAACAATCTATTGAGTGTTGTTTAAGAATTTCATATATATATAAAAAAATATATATATTTAATGAACTCATATATTCCAAAATTATATATTTTTAATCATTTAAACATGATATATGGTGTTAAATAAAAAATGTTTAGAGATCATTAAATGCTAATATTTTAAACATGGTATGCTTAAACAACACTCAGTGGTTGTTGTTAGCAAATAAAAAATAATTACTTATTACAAATGCATTTAATTGAATGAGAATATATTAGCTATAATTTGTTGTAACTAATTGTCTACAATTTTATGTTAAAAATGTGAGTCTATAAGGGGGTGGCAATGTTGGCTAAAGATGCCTCAAGTTTTATTTTAATTAGCCAATAAAGAGAAGCCAACACATTTCATGCATTACCATGCCTCAAGTATCATTTTTAGTGACAATGTCATACCTAACCATGTCATGCCTACATTTAAGGTTCAACGTTCGACTTTATTAAATGCACAAGGTCTTTGCCGAATCGGTAATAGTTACCGATTGAGATGCCGATTTCCTCATGCCGATCCATTGGCATTGTTGATGCCGAGTATTGCCGACTCACGTTGCCACCCCCTAACTCTTTTTGTTGGTACATGAATCTTATTTTGTGGGTCTATGAATCATTTTGTATGTATTTTTGATGAGGTAGCCAATTGGCTACAATAATTGTAGCAAAGATATCCCCTAATTGAATTACTGTAAATGCATCCTTATTCTTTTGAATACATCATACTCTTTCTAGCTCAAATTTAGAAGCATATACATATATTAGATGTGTTTCATTAAATTAGGTGAGTCCTATATGTTTTTGGTCTCATGCATGTCAAATTTGTTGCTAGTCCTACTTTACATCTTCTTTATTTTAAAATCACTATTAAAACAAATTAAGATACATCCAAATGAATAAAAATGTATCTAATTCAAATTAATACATTTCAATTACTGCCCAATAAATATTAGCATACGACTATCTTATATACTAAAATCTTAAGTAGCCTTATAAATATAAGTGGTTATAATAAATGGCTCATGAATTGAAAGTGAAATATGGATGCTTCATGTGTTAGTACATTGATTTAATAGTCATGCATAAGGATAAGTACATAGAAGATGAAGTGTTTGGTGCCATGAATGCATAAATTAAACACACCAATTAGTGGTTAGTCTTTTTAACTTCCCGTGAGTGAGTTACAAAGATTTTATCAACTATATAATGTGTCAAAAATCACACACAACAAACCACAACTTCCTCCACACCGCGTGCACATTGGGCTACAACTTATTATAGTGGTAAAGTAAGCATCATATCGTCTTACTTATTTAGCATATTGATTTATATTGTTTCATGTAAATTTCTCGTGTGTTTTGTGTGTAACAATATAGGACATAAAGATGGTGCTTAGGAGGTTTGGTAGTAACATTATCTTCTCTAATGATTTAAGAGATCCTACACATCGTTGTCTTATCAATTAAATGAAACATGCACGAACATTTTTACTTTGATCAAAAATGCAATATATCGATTAACTGTATTTAAGTTACTAACGATCAACTATATCTAATTGTTTTTTGTTGCACGTCAAGAATCATTAAAGAAAGAGATCGAGAAGTCACAAAAATTGTATCAAGAGCAAAACATGCAAAAGGCAAATGAAAAACAACGACAAAGACAACAACAACAAGAACAACAACAAAAATAAGAACAACGCCACGACCATCGGTGGGATGAATACTTAACATTCATATTAATTGTACGTTACAAATTAAACATGCAATATTTTACTTCATGTAATACCGATAAACGGGCTAATACTATTGATTAGTTAGCAAATAAGTTTCTTGAAAATAATGTGTCGAGCATTCAATTTTTAATCAATAATTATTACTACACTTTGTTGGTGCATTTTAATTTTTTGCTCTTAATGTAGTTTTTTTGTCTTACGGTGTGTTAATATCACTATGGAGATTAATTGATTATCTTAATATGATTTTAGTTTCATTTGTAGAATGACAAACAAATTTAGCAAACTGAAATTATTATATTAGTTATTAAGAGTAGAAAAATTATATGTTGAGATTGATGTCTTCAAATATATTTATATATGCAATATGCTACAAATTAAATATACTAATAATATTGGACCGATTTTCACAACAATAAAAAAATATTGAAACTTAAATGGTTTTTTTGGATAAAATAAAGTTCGAGTAACTAAGCGTAGTAATGTGGAGCTACCGTATTTGATATGATAAACCAAAAGGATAATTCAATGCCACAAGTTAGATCTCAAAATATAGAGAATCTCCACTTTGTTATGATTTTATATAAGGGTTACATTTAGTATGTAACTTATACATATTAAAAAATTACATATGAAGAGACTATTTTAAATGTAGCATCTTGAAAAAAGTCTCTTCACATATACTCTTTTAATGTCAATAAACTATTTAAATGTGTGTCATGCTTAGAATAGGTGTGATACTATCACAACTTAGATATATAATGACAAAAATAAATGTCCAAGATTACGCTATGAACACTTATATACAGCCCATGTAATGACGAAAATTAGTGTTGAACAATACACTAACGAACATTTAGATTAAGCCTGTATGCATCGCATGGGTATGAAAGACTCGGTCTAAATATAAGAGTCACCAAACAACTAATTAAACTCATTCATCTTAAACTCATGCGATGGTTACAAAAGTTGTGATACCATCACAACTTACAAACCTAATGACGAAAATAAATACCACACATTACACTATGACCAATTAGATAGAGCCCATGTGCAACGCACGGGTCTGAATGACTAGGCTATTTTACTTCAAAATAGTTCAAATAGAAAAACAAATATGCATTATCAGATTATCTTACCATTATTAAAAGCGCTACATTAAATTTAAAAATAGCATTTACTAGTCATAAAACCAAAAGATTCATCAACCGTTAGCATGCGCTTTACATGTAGCCAAAAAGCTTCAGAACACACTCGACAACAAAAAGATAATGGATCTACCTAATTAAACAAAAGATTGTTACCATAAAATACTCTTTAAAGAAAAAGCCATCACATGTGTATCTCACCCTTGACTACTTGGCCTCGATTCTTCTGATCTAATCATAAAATTCAAATTTCCAATACCTAAAAAGCAAATACAATTTTGGTAAAAAATTAAAAAGGTTGAAATTAAAAAAAGTTAAATTTTAAATTTAACTCATAAGTTGTACGGAGTATCTTAGAGGATCGGGTATAGTGACAAAAATCATCGCCGAATCTTACTTTTCAACACAATCGGGGAAGCTGAATACTCAACCACACCAATGATGCTCGCCGCCACTTCATTTGCCACAAAATCAACGAAGTAAAAGACAATAAATAAATAAATAAATAAAAATTTAACCGTTGTGAGTGAAGGGGTGGGTAATGCCCAAATGGCTAAGTTGGTTTTAGTTGTGAGTGAATGAGTATTTTGAAGTATGAGTGTTGAAATTATGTGGCACCCGGTAGGCCTAAATGACTAAAAAATGATGTCATGACACCCGATGCTATTTGTGATAGAGGCTTGTGATTCTAAGAGACCCAAGTTCAAACTACAAATACAACAAGTTTCATGCATTTATCATCCAATGTAAATGAGTCACTAAAAACAACCATTTTGAAATGAGTCTTGAATTTTATTCGAATACCCCTCTATCTTTTTGAAATGAGTCTTGAATTTTATCTGAATACCCATCTACTTGTAGGAAAGAACCGACAATCCACCTCTATCCGAATACCCCTCTACCTTTTTGAAATGAGTATTGAATATTATCCGAATACCCCTCTACTTGAATGACAATTGATCAAAGTAGATATCCGGTTAGATTACCTCTTAACTCCGTAAAAGGTTTGGATTTACAGGGAAACATTCATTTGTACATCTTTCTTAAGTGCTGAGTAATCCTTTTTAGAAAAACATAGTGTAAATAATATGGTCAATAACCTCATCAAAGTATGAGGTGGGGATATCTTATTTATAGGAAAAATACAATTAAATGTGTACAACAATCACTCCTATAATTGAGGAGATGCCAAGATAATTATAGATACAATCAATTATAATAAATACATGATTATCTGCTAATACCCCCCTTCAATCGAAATGGTGGCGGTCCAATGCAGAGCATCGAACGAAAAGTCTCAAATTGTGAGCGAGGGAGACTTTTGGTGAAGATATCCGCTACCTGAAGATTGGTTGGTACAAACTTTGTGAAGAGTTTGCCTGAGTTAACGAGTTCCCGAATAAAATGATAATCCAAGTCTATGTGTTTGGCACGTTTATGTGAGACTGGATTTTGTGTCATAAACAGTGCGCTTTTGTTATCACAAAGAAGGGTAGGACGATCGGGAGGTAAAGCATGCAACTCACGTAACAAGTGAGTAAGCCATATAATCTCTGCAGCAGTGTTGGCCATGGCTCGATATTCCGATTCACAGCTTGATCTAGAAACCGTGGGCTGCTTCTTAGCACTCCAAGATACAAGGTTGCCACCTAGATAAATGGAGTAGCCATATGTGGAGCGACGTGTATCAAGACAACGAGCCCAATCGGCATCGGAGTAACCAAGTATAACATTTCGTGTTGGGCGACGAAAGATGAGACCAAAAGAGATGGTACCTTTAACGTAACGAAGAATGCGCTTGACTGACCGGTAATGATCAATTGTAGGTGCATGCAAAAATTGGGAAACTTGATTGACTGCGTAGGACAAGTCTGGTCGAGTTATTGTTAGGTATTGTAGTGCCCCTACTAATGACCTGTAAAGTGTGGGGTCAGAAAAGGGTATTCCACCAGCTGTAAATGAAACATGCGGGGATAGAGGAGTGGAAAACGGTTTGGCATCAAAGAGGTTGGCGCGTTGGAGAATATCAGTTGCATATTTTGACTGAGTAAGAAAAAGTCCATCATCAGTATAGACAACTTCAAGCCCCAAGAAGTAGTTTAGATCACCAAGATCTTTAATGGCAAACTCATGATTAAGGCAAGAGATGAAAGAGGTGATGGCAGCTTCGTCATTTCCAGTTAGGATGAGATCATCAACATATATGAGTAAGTACATAATACATGAGTTGCCAGTATATATAAAGAGAGAAGTATCGGCACGACTACATGTGAACCCGTAGGAAAGAAGAAACGTACTCAATCGATGAAACCAAGCACGTGGTGCTTGTTTTAAACCATAGAGGGCTTTTGATAATTTGCACACATGTGTAGGATACTGGGAGTCAACAAAACCCGGAGGTTGTTCCATAAAAACCGTCTCCTGTAAGTTGCCATTTAGAAAGGCATTTTTGACATCAAGTTGATGCAACTTCCACTTATGTAATACGGCTAGAGATAGAACAATACGAACAGTGGTTGCTTTTACTACCGGGCTAAATGTGTGAGAATAGTCAAGTCCCGGGATTTGAGTATATCCTTGAGCCACTAAGCGGGCTTTGTAGCGTTCAACCGTACCATCCGAGTTGTATTTAACACGATATACCCATTTTGAACCAACAATGTTAGTGGAATGTTGTCTTGGTACTAATGTCCATGTTTTATTTTGGTGGAGAGCTTGTAATTCCTCAATCATAGCAGCCATCCATTTAGGATCTTTGGAAGCAGTTTTAAAACCACGAGGTTCAGTGATAGATGACAAGGCAATATGAAGAGGGTGAGTGGTTAGTGATGCAAGATCAGCTATATGTTTGGTTTTGAAAATTCCAGATTTAGATCTTGTTGTCATGGGATGTGTTGTGGTGGAAGAAGATGGCTGTTGAGAATTTGAAACTGTAGAAGGAGGCTCAATTGGTGGATCAGGTTGTTGGACCGAAGGAGCTGGGGGTGTGACTTGGGCTTGTGATGGTGCATGGGGTGGTGATGTTTCATGGACTGAAGTTGCATCATGGGGTGGTGAGGAGTGTTGGACTGGTGATGGATCAGAATCTGGACTTCCATGTGCTGAATGAAAGGTGGGAGAAGGCCTGCATAATGTGCAAATTGACGGCTCACTGGTTGACGAAGTTTGATCTGTTGGACATTGTGGTGGATTGAAAGATGAATCCAAAGTTGGTGGTGTATCTTGTAGAAATGTGGTAAGCTCCAAATTACGAATGTTGATATCACCCGATGATCCACTAAAGGGAAAAACGTTTTCATTAAAACGAGCATGTCGAGTGACAAAAATTCGTGAAGTAGCAGGATCAAGACACCGATACCCTTTATGTTGTGGACTATATCCGATGAAAACACATGAAATGCTCCTTGGTGCAAGCTTGTGAGGAGAATAGTCACGCAAGTAAGGAAATACTTGACATCCATATGCTCTAAAGTTGTCATAATTTGGAACTTTATTAAAGAGCAATTGAAATGGAGACTTTTGATCCAACAGTGGGGTTGGTAATCGGTTTATAATAAAAGTTGCTGATGAGAACGCATCAACCCAGTAAGATGCTGGAATATTTGCATTAAAGAGCATGGCCAAACCTGTTTCCACAATATGGCGATGTTTTCTTTCCGCCCTACCATTTTGTTGTGGGGTATGCGGGCAAGAAAACCGATGTAATGTGCCATTGTCTTCAAAAATTTTGCGAACAATATGATTCACAAACTCGGTACCACCATCACTTTGGAAGATCTTTATTTTGCGTGAGCATAGGGTTTGAACAAGGTTGAGGAAGATAGGTAAAACCGTATAAAAACCAGTTTTTGTCTTGAGTGGATAAAACCACGTAAACCTTGAATAATCATCAACAAACACAACATAATAGCGATAACCATCCTTTGAACAAATCGGAGCTGGTCCCCACAAATCACAGTGAATTAAATCAAGAGGATGAGATGAACGAGAAGTATTATTATTAAACGGCAAACGTTGACTTTTAGCAAGATGGCACGGTGTGCAAATAATAGGCTTAGGCAACAGAGAAGTAATAGATAATATGCCTAACTTATTCAAAGTTGAAATTACATCAAATGAGACATGACCTAGACGGGTATGCCATAATTCATAAGACGCCTTCTTGGAAATAGTAGTGGTAGCAACAAAAGCACGATGTTCATCTTTAAGCACATAAAGCCCATTCTCACATTTACCACTAGCAAGAACCTTTTTGGTGTTCCGATCCTGAATATAAAAAAATGGTTGAGAGAACAAAACATCAACGGGATGGTCAGTAGTTAACTTGCTTACGGAAAGTAATTTCTTTGTAAGGTTGGGGATGACAAGAACATTCCTTAAAGGAATGTTATTAGAGATAATAGAAGATCCCTTATGAGTGATGGGAAGTGTCTTACCATTTCCAAATAAAACGTTGGCATTACCTTTGTAGGGAGCCGCATGGTTAAGAGAATCACATGAGGAAGTCATGTGGTCTGTAGCACCCGAGTCAACGTGCCAATCAGGAGAGTTGGTAGTAACATGGCATTGAGCATGAAATGCCTTTGCCAATGACTCATCAGTAGTAGAAGCTTGAGTGGCATAAGTAGCAAGGCTTGGGCATGCCGATGCATAATGACCATTTGTACGGCATAGTTGACAGTGGGGTGGACGGCGATTTTGTCCACGACCTCTGCCACGTGAACCAGTACCCCGAGAAGAGAATGAACGTCCACGGCCTTGAGAAGAATTAGAAGTGCTATTCTGTGCTTGAAATGCAACAGGTGGTGTGGATGTCCCATGAAGAGAGAGCAGAAATAATTCGTGACTTTCTGCCTGAGTCACCAAGTCACGAAATAAAGGTGCCGGTTTAGTAGCACGTATAGCCGTGGAGAACGTTTCATAAGATGGACCCAAACCGCAAAGAAACCAATGTAACTTGTCAATCTCAATGACGGGATGTCCTATCGCCGAGAGCTGATCACAGATCGCTTTGAAACGACGGCAATAATCAGAGACAGAAGATGTGCCTTTAGTAAGTTGGCGAAGTGAGTCACGTAATGAGTGAACACGTTCAACAGAAGCATTACTATAGGCTGCTTCAAGCGAGAGCCATATTTGGCGTGCAGTGGTGAGACCAAGAACTTCGGCAGCAGATTCTTCAGTGAAAGAAGATTGTAAAAGAATGACCGCGCGCTGATCAACTTCATTCCAAGTGACAGCAGCAAGATTTGGCACTGTTTTACCATCAACATCAATGGTGGAAGGTGGTGCGTTGGAGGTGCCGTCAATATGTCCAATTAGCTTTTGATAGGTGAAGATGGGTAACATATGATTACGCCAAAGAAGATAGTTGCTGGAGGTGAGTTTGATTGTCATCATGTGAAGTAAGGTATTCATTGAGAAGAGGGTTTCATCAGAGGAAGAAGAGGCGGCCATTTTAGGGTTCCCAGGAAGAAGAATAGGTGATAGAAATCTGTTAGAGGGGGAGAGAAAAATTAGGCTGATACCATGTAAATAATATGGTCAATAACCTCATCAAAGTATGAGGTGGGGATATCTTATTTATAGGAAAAATACAATTAAATGTGTACAACAATCACTCCTATAATTGAGGAGATGCCAAGATAATTATAGATACAATCAATTATAATAAATACATGATTATCTGCTAATACATAGCATCTGATACAATTAACTTTGATTAGTACTTCGTATTATAATTAAACATGTCTCATTTAGACAAAAAAAATTCTAAAATAAAACTATGCACTATGGTAAGTGGTTTATCGGCTTATCGCCACCACCACCTTCACCAATCACGCACCAAGACCATAGCACAAGGGAAGAACCACGTATGAAGAGAAAGTTTTTGCACTGGTTCGATGGTCTACATCACTGAACAAATTCTCATGGTATTTTTATATTTTTTGTTAAGTAGTGACCACAACATCTGTTTAGTGATAAGTGATACGTTTGATACTATCTTGAATGGTTATATGACGTTGACGCGAACGTAGTTTGGCAAATATACTTTTTAGCTTAAACGTTTACGAAGTTTAATTATTTAAATCTAAGAAAAAAAAATAATAATAAAAAAAAAAAAAAAAAAAAAAAAAAAGAAGAAAAAGGTGGAATCCTGTGGAGAAGCTGCAGAACCGCGGCCCTATATAAACCAGCATAAACTCCCATGCAATTCTCGCTCACTTCACATTTCCGAATCCCCTCTTTTCTCCCTCTCACAAACTATCTAACGCCGTTAGGTTTCCAGCACATCTATCTCATTTCCCAATCCCCTCCCCCTGCATGATTACATCCCTTACAAAAACCAATCTCTGACTCCGTTAGATCCCATCTCTCACCCCACCCCAAATCCATATCAAATAACCCAATCTTCTGACCAAACATAACGCCGTTAATCCCTAACGGCAGCGCTTGCTCCCATTTGATTCATTTCTCCTTCTGCTTCTTTTGAGGGGGTAGCCGGGGCTCCGGCCTCGGCGGGTTTTAAAGCCCCCTGCCTTTACAAACAACAAATTTAACTTCCTTTTATAATTAAAAAAAAAAAAAAAACAAATTCTTTTATTCTTTATTTTACGATGCCTTCGTTGGCTAATTTTAGCGAAACTATGACAATATTACCCGATGACGTGGCAAACAACAACAACGTTACCTGGACCCCGTCCCATTCCAGCAGCCTCTACAAGGTTGACGGATGGGGCGCTCCTTATTTCGCCGTTAACGATAACGGCAACGTGACCGTTAAGCCACACGGTGACCGTACCATGGTTCACCAAGAGATAGATCTGTTGAAAGTGGTTAAAAAAGCTTCAGATTCCAAAGCTGATGGTGGGTTAGGGTTAGGGTTTCCTATTATTGTCAGGTTTCCTGATGTTTTAAAAGACAGGCTTGAATGTTTACAAACGGCGTTTAACTACGCCGTTAAATCTAACGGTTTTAATTCTCATTATCAAGGTGTGTACCCTGTGAAATGTAACCAGGATCGGTTTGTCGTTGAAGATGTTGTGAAATTCGGGTCGGGTTTCCGGTTCGGGTTGGAAGCCGGGTCGAAACCCGAGCTTTTGCTGGCTATGAGCTCCCTATGCAAAGGTAGTTCTGAATCTTTGTTGATTTGTAATGGTTTTAAGGATATGGAGTATATTTCATTGGCTTTAATAGCGCGTAAACTTAAGCTAAATACTGTTATTGTGCTTGAGCAAGAGGAGGAGTTGGATTTGGTTATTGATATGAGTGTTAAGTTAGGTGTTCGTCCGGTGGTTGGCGTACGCGCTAAGCTACGGACGAAGCATTCGGGCCATTTCGGGTCCACTTCGGGCGAAAAAGGGAAATTTGGGCTTACAACCACTCAGATTATTCGTGTTGTGAAAAAACTTGGTCAATGTGGGATGCTGGACTGTTTCCAGTTGCTTCATTTTCATATTGGGAGTCAGATACCGACTACCGGGTTATTGGCTGATGGTGTTAGGGAGGCGAGTCAGATTTATTGTGAGCTTGTTAAGCTTGGTGCTGATATGAAGGTGATTGATATTGGTGGTGGGCTTGGGATTGATTATGATGGGTCGAAGTCGAGTAATGGCGATGTTTCGGTTGAGTATGGGTTGGAGGAGTATGCTATGGCGGTTGTTCAAGCGGTTAAGTTTGTTTGTGATAGGAATAATGTTAAGCATCCTGTGATTTGTAGTGAAAGTGGGCGGGCTATTGTGTCGCATCATTCGGTGTTGATATTTGAGGCGGTTTCTAGTAGTAAGTATACGGTTCCTGCTATGTCGGCGTTTGATGTTCAGCATTTTGTTGAGCGGTTACCTGAAGATGCTCATTCCGACTATGCCAATCTGTCCCAGTCTGCTGTTAAGGGTGATTATGAAGGGTGCTTACTTTATGCTGAACAGTTGAAGGAAAAGTGTGTTGGGATGTTTAAAGATGGGTCGTTGGATATCGAACAGTTGGCTTCTGTTGATGGGTTGTGTGATTTGGTTGCTAAGGCGATTGGGGTTGCTAACCCTGTGAGCACTTACCATGTGAATCTTTCTGTTTTCACATCGGTTCCTGATTTCTGGGGGATACAACAGGTGTTTCCTATCCTTCCGATTCATCGTCTAGACGAGTGCCCTGCAAAGAGGGGAATTTTATCTGATCTGACTTGTGACAGTGATGGAAAGATTGACAAGTTTATCGGAGGGGAATCGAGTTTGCCGCTACACGAATTGGAAGGAGCGAATGGGATGAAGTACTATTTGGGGTTGTTCTTGGGAGGGGCGTACGAGGAGGCTCTTGGTGGTGTCCATAATTTGTTTGGTGGGCCTAGTGTTGTTCGTGTCTCGCAAAGTGATGGGCCATTTGGGTTTGCTGTTACCCGAGCTGTTCCTGGGCCTTCCTGCAGTGATGTTCTTCGTGTGATGCAGCATGAGCCAGAGATCATGTTTGAGACTCTTAAGCATAGGATTGCAGAGTATGTTCATGATGAAGGGAATATAGGTGGAGCGATGATTGCTGGTGGTATCGCTCAGTCTTTCCACAACATGCCTTATCTGACTGTAGGATCGTCGTGTGGTCTGACTGCTGCTATTGGTAATAATAACGGGTCATGTGGTATGACAGCTGTTAATGGCAATAATGGGTATTATTACTGTTCGTCTGATGAGGATATTGTTGCTGGAGCTGATGCAGTTTGCGAGGATGAGCCGTGGTCCTATGTCTGTGCTTGATAATCCCTGATTTGGTTGTTTGTCATCGAGGTTGTTTTATTATGAAAACTTGATTCTGTTTTTTAGTTAAATTAGTTATCTTTAATTTTGTTCAGCTCTCTTTTTCCCTGTGAACAAGATCTAAAGAGAGCCTTTTGATAAATATGTGAAGTTAGAGTTGGGGGATTGTTAGCCGAATTCTTATGTTATGTACATTCGGTGTTCATTCCCCGTCTCTTCCTTTATGTTGTAGTCCAATTTTATGATAATAGAAGAACTTATTTGCGAAGTATTGGTTCATTACTCATTTACTTGTGGTGTTGCTAATACATGTATTGCCATTTTTGTTTATAGTTGTGGCTATATGTTTGTAAACCACATCCAACCGGTCTTTAGCCCATTTGTGATCTTGTACAATGATTTGCCTATGAAAGGTATGTTTGCTTGCACTTATTGTTAGCATAGTATTCTTGTTAGTTCAGTAATTCAGTTGTGATCTTGTTCAATGATGTGAATCTTTTGCTTCAATTAAACCTCTTATCTTAATATGTTATGGGTAGCATGTGAATGGAGGCCATTTTTGTTGGTAGAAGATACGCGAAAAGGGACCTATGATTCCCATTTCCCTATTTTAATAGATGTGGTTGTCATAACTTATGTGTCGTGTATATTTTGGCCATGTCCTCTAGCTAAAGTTAATTTGTATTCTTAGACAACCTATGATCTCTTTTGGTGGCTCGTTGTCAAGAATTGGTAGGGCTATTATACCCCATATGTCACTTTCTAATACCAATCGCTGACTAATTCGTGTATTACTAGTCAAAGACTCGATTTTAGTACTCACATTAGCGAATACGCGTTGATTTTGTGTTTGCTAAGCTCCAACCATATAATGATCAAGACCCGCGAATCATTTGGTCCACAACATTAACCCTTTACTTTTACGGTTTTAGTCGTCCCAACCTGGATATTCCTATGCCGTGTTCATTATATAGGATTCGTGTGAAACAGTTTGTGAGCCACAAGAATGTGGTCCTGTCTTTGTGACAGAATTAGTATTCTCTTTAGGTGGGTGGAGTTTTTGTAGCCTTATAGAATATTGTTTTGGAGTTGGTTATGATGATGGCTGCTACCTTTTGAGAATATTTTGAACATTCTTTGTTAAAAGCATAGTGCCAAGCAAATCTAGCAGCGGAAAACTACAAAATTGAAACAACTTGCATTTGGACCCTTCATGCTTTCAAACACCAAGTTAAAAGAAAAGCTTACTAGATAGATGGGTTCTTGTATGCACTCCATGCTTTAATATGTGTACCCTATGTGTCCTACTTGTTTCTTAGATAGAATGGTTAGATCCAAAACAATCATGATTAAAAGTTATGAGAGAGGTGTTTGTCTTTAGGTTTTGGGTTGTATTGTACAAGTGATCATTGCATGGCATATTCTTATGAAGCCTCATGTGGTGTGGATTTTGACAGGCTTTAGATCACTTGCCAGATTTGGGTTGTTTGATTCTGATTCTTAGCATGTAGATAAGGTGGAATATGGCAATCTTGCCTTGTGATCTTGATAATAAATCAGTAAATGTTAAAAATCATTCCTAAAGTCTTAAGCGAACCAACTTGAACATGAAAGACAGAAGTTTATAGGAAGTGTCTAAACTAAATGGTTACATTAGGTACACACTCCTAATGTTGTGTGTATTAATAGAATGGACGAAACTAAGTTGAATCTTTGTTTTATATTTGGCTGGTGATAATAACAATCAAATGAGAGATCTTTAGAAAGGTAAAGATACACATGCAGTACCTAGATATCACGCCATTGCATTTCTTTGGAAAAATTAGGCATGCGTTAACAACTTAAGAGTTTTTCTAGGCATCTTGGTAACACGCTTTTGGGACTAGTTGAACAACATACATTCAATAACGCACAAAAATATTGGTGATGGATAGACGAGATGTATACCACCAAATTTAGAGGGCCAGAAGTATTGCTGGAAGTGACAAAGAGACTACTCGGCTAAAAATCTTCTGAGTGTTGGTTGCTTGTTTTTAATTTGAATTAGGAACTAAAAAAAGAAGTTCATAAAGTATATACATTTTATGTTGCATTTTGTTAATTTTTGAGTGAAGCATTGACTCGTTTTCATTTTGAAAACTGCAAGTTATGATTTTGCTCATAATATGTTGTGAACTGCTAAACGCCTAAACCAACTTAAGTACCACATTTTTTGATTGATGAATTTGGAGATCACAATCAAAATGTTAGGACTTAGGACTCTGCTAGAAGTTACAGCTTGTGATCAAATTAATTTCTGTTTAGGCTAGTTGTTATTGTTTACATGCAATTAATATGAAAATTGGTAACCAAGTAAACCAACTTTCTCACGTTCTTGTAATTGAAACTTTTTGCCAAATTTAAACAAACTTCTTGTGATCAAATTAATTTCTGTTTTTGCAAAGTTGGCTACTTGGCTGTCATTTTCTGCATTTTATTCTCTTGTGAAAATAATGTTTTTCTCTTAAATACGTAGTATATAAAATACCATCAAACATGATAAGAAGCACATGGACCCATATATTGTTGGTATTTGGTAGTCGATTGCAAAGGCTAAGCAGCCATAATAGATCGAAACTACAAAGAAGCGCATTTGGCTCGTCTTGTTATTTTATAAGCTCTTTTTTCTTGGTTTATTTATTAACTTATAAGCTTCGTATGATTTATAAATAGAAAATAAGCTTGTAAGTTGCAAAATAAGCAAGAAAAACAAAGACTTCAAAACAAACTTAATAAACACATACTTAAAAATAATCAAGTACTAGTAATATATATCGTTAAGCTTATAGTCTCACGAGTCACACGGTGAATGTAATCCAGACGGCCTGGAGATTGTTCAAATCAATGCAACTATGCAAGTTTGATGTCTCATATTATTAGACAATGCAAACACGATTTAAAATGCGCAAGAGCGTAGTCAGAAAAAAATTTTAAGAGGGGGCAAAAGAAATAAGCAATTACGAGAATGAACGTTATAGTGTGTGGTTTTACGGGAATGAACATTTTTTATAATTTACCAAAATGACCAAAATATGTCACAGTCAATATTTTCATTTTCCATTCGCCCATATCATCACACCCCAAATCAATAAGATTCGCCTCAAAGTAAAGTTGTATATTTGCAGTGAGTGAATATATCGGTTTCAGAGATTTAGTCTCACTTTTGTGTTTTAATAAGATATCATACTTTACGAAGTGTAGGTACAGACTAGCTAGAGTAAAAGGTGATACAAAAAACCTATTATTAAACATTTCAACTATAGGAACATCTCATTGTATAATAACCCTACAGATTCATCGTGCATTGTATTTGTAACAGGTGTCTACAGATTCATCTCGCATGGGCCTCGCCCAAAATACTCGCCCAAAACAATTTGGACCTCGCTCAGATCTTCGCCCAAGACTCAACTCCATGCTAACTACTCGAATTAACCCCTCTCGCCCAGATCCTCGCCCAAGACAATTTTGACTCGCCCCTCACCCTGCCTAGGCCTCGCCCTAAACCCTCACCTCGCCCATCTTTCGCCCATCTTTCTGAATCACATGTATATTATAGGTCTCGCCCATCTTTTGCCCAGTATTCCTTTTATACACGCGTACAGTTAGAAACTAATTTAGTAAGAGATCTAACGGATAATATCTAATAAGTTCATTTTGGATAATTTTGTGTTCGAGGTTTATATCCGTAAAGTAGCTGTATAAAAGGTTCATTTAAGTAATTTACTTGAACCCTGAAATCTTGTGTGTAAAGCTATGGTCTCTTACTAATTGAATTAGTGATTTTTTACATTCAAAGCTTAACTAATTATACTTATCATCTTATTATTTTAGGGGGCGAATTCTGAAAATTTATTAATTTTACTAAAATATACATCACGCTCAAAATTTTCGTAGGGGCAGCTACTCACACAACCCCAATTGTAACTTCGCTCTTGAGAAAGCGAGAAATAGGAGATTTGAAGCCTCATTTAAAACCCGCCTAGCGGCTTTGGTTAATGTAAACCGAGGTCAATAATGATTAATGTGAAAACTAAAAGGGAGGTAGGAACTTGAAAGTGCACACAAATAGTACGTCAGGATATGTATTTTGCAACCTTAATCCTTGCGATACCCCAACAACCTTAGCTTTCAATTCAACTCTGACCATCATATGAAATGTTCTACTTTCGTTATAAAATGAACAGTAACCCCTTACACCCCCATTTTTTGAATTCTATTTTAATAGGGTGGGATTGTTAGATTAACCCTCTATAAAAGAGTAGGGTGTCTTTTTTGCTTTTGTACATTTATTTTTTTATTTTTTTTTTTATGTTTTTTGTATATTATTTTGTTTGTATAATGTTTAATAGAATAATAACGTCTAATATGTTTTTATTTAATTAACAACAACAGCAATAACACGTTAAATATTACCACATTAAATAACTACAACAACAACCGTTATTATTAAATTAAACAACAACATTAACACATTATTTAAAAACAACAACATTTACGACATATGAAGATTATTCATTTCATTTAAAAGATCATGGAGCCTTGCACCCGATTGACAAGCATGATCCTCAGGATTCCTTGCTAATTCTAACTCCATCTCCAGCGTCTTTATTTTTGTCATCAACAGCTTGTTTCTTGCTTCAAGCTGGTCAATCTTATTAGCTTACGCAACGCAGTTTGAGCACTGCGTTAAAGAAGAGGCTTGATTAAAGTACGTCCTTTGAAATTCATCCTTCCACATGAAGTATCGACACCCATAGTCCTTTGTGCCTAGCTGTTATATGTTAAGAAAATTATAAGAAATGTATTCTTAACAAACAAATTATTTACATAACTAAGCAAATGTATGATTATTTATATGATTATTTACATAACTACACAAATACATATTTACATAACTAAGCAAACGTATGATTATTTACCTTTGATAAGGACATGCATAATACAGTCTCCCATAAGTATCTTTTGTACGGGATATCATTTCTATAATGAATCCTCTCTCACATCGACAAAAGAAAAGATTTATGCGTTCCACCTGACCAAAGAATTTGCATAATAATTTACAACATCAATCAATAATGTTATTACTAATTTAAAGGTTTCTGCAATAATAAAAAAAAATCATTCGAATTATATAAATAAACATTTGAGTTCAAAGGTTTCTCAAACAACATAATCTATAACATAAATCAATAATCATTTACAATGTTTTGTCAGTATAATTATTTACAATATAAATCAGTAATCATTCACTATGTTTTGTGGGTATCTCTATTATTTACAACATAAATCAATAATCATTTACACTAGTTTGTCTGTATAATTATTTACAACAAGTTTAGTCGATGTGAATATAATGTTTCCCATTGCGATGCATCTTGGGATGTGTACATCCTCCATTGTGGGTAGAGATGCGGAAGTAGAAAATCGTTGTCTAGCGTCAGACAAACGTAGTGACCGCATCGGTCTGGCCTCACACGGGCTATCACAAGGGGGTCAGTTCATTGTGAGAAGTTAGGACAAAAAAAAAGCGAAAAACAGGTGTTCCAACCCCGCCGGGATATCAATACAATAGATCGGTTAATCCGTGATGCAATAACCAACCCCGTGTCTGACATCTCCATATAGCGATCTACCGGTGCAGATCCATTACCGAATCAGTTTACTGAATAGCAAATACTGTCAAAGCCAGATTCCGACCACATACTTGTGTAAACCTCCGTATGTAGGTCTAACTCTTGCAATAACATCTGTCTAACATCGCGCTACCTATTTTGGTCTTCACAAATACCGTGGGCAACGCATCAAAACCTAGACTTTTTCCATCACCTACCATATTATATACACTTATTATGTATGGATGGAAAATCACTGAAATCTGTTCCATAAAGTATTCGCTTTCTGCATCTCCAACGTAAAACCCGTGTCTTATTTTCTGTTGAACACTAGGAACCGTGTAAGAACTATGTCTTGCATGTTCTTTGTTGAAGTTCGGGACTTGTGTAGATCTTGAAGTTGTGCTTCTTCGGTGATCTACAGTTGGTACTTCATTCAAGTCCGGGACTTTTGTAGCCTTGCCCTTTTTGTCCTTTGCGCTCGGACGTCTACGGGTATTTTTCTAAATAGCAGGTTCACGTGTTTCAACAGATTCAGGCTGGTATATCTCTCTCAATTTCATTAACATATTTTTCTTGACAAACACGTTGCTTTACTAAAAATATTCCTGAATTGTCGTACGTCATTTTGAAACGAAGTATCATCATCATCATCATCATCATCATCATCATCATCATCATCATCATCATCATGATGTTCGCTGGAAGGACCATCTTTAGCGGTGGCCTATTGATAACAGGTCGCGGAACATATAGGGTTCTTCAAAAAATATCAGTTTCATCCAGTGGAATGTTTTATTTGTTGAAGTGAATCCGACAATTTCCAACAACGGCAATTTAAACATCGTGGTATTGTACGTGGAGTTCATCAGCATGATTTCAGAGAATGTACACCATAGAGCATACGACGTGGGGTGAACAAAAAATAGCTCCTCAAGCTCGTTATGGTCATTTACCCTCGGGTAATATGTATACCCTGAATCCGTCAAATGCGAGTAAAGGACTTGAATTGTAGTTCTATCACCTACTCTGGCTCTCCGGATCTTATTTTGTGCGTTATATATAGTTCTAACGCTAGACACGTTATCCGGATTACGACCTTATTTGTCGAAAGTATATTACGTGGTCGTACTCTATATTCCATCAATTCTTTGACCACACCGAACTCATCATCCTTTAATCGCATTGCATAAGGCAAACCATGCAACGACTCTAGCATATCATGATTATGCCTACCATCCTTCACCCTCAAAATCCAATAATTTTGTGTTTGATGATATTTCGCAACTAATCTGAATGGACAATTGGTTTTAGATGTTTTGGTTTTCCATTTTCCACTACCTTGAAGTTCATAATTCCCACCATTTGAACACCTATAATTGACTTCATACATCTGACCATTTTCTGATCTGGTTCTATTTTTAACAATGACAAAACTGAGCTCCCGAGCATATTTTGCACCCACTCAGTTATTTGCTCTTGAGAACTGAAAACCTGAAAATACATAACATTTTTACAACTTTTACAACATTTATGATATTTCGCCACTATTTCTATTCATTTACATTTTTATTATTTTATATATAATAAAAATTAGATTTACAATTACAAATTTTATAACTTTTACACATTTAACTTTTTATACATTTACATTTTATAACTTACATTTTTACATTTTTACAAATTTTATTAAAACTTTACATTTTTTACATTTTTACATATTTTTATTAAACTTTACATTTTTTTTACAGTTTTTACAATTTATGACTTACATTTATAACATTTTTATTAAAACTTTACATTGATTATATTACATTTTTATTAAAACTTTACAAACTACAACTTACTTTTATATTACATTTTATAACCCACCCCTTTCTATTTCAATTAAAAAAAAAAGTTAAAACGCGTTTACGCGTTTAACGTACACAGTTACACACTCACCCACTCACTATCTCTTCATTTTGTGTGTGAGAATCTTATTCTCTCTCTCTTTTCTCTCTCTGTTATCTCTCTCAAAACAAAGTTAGATCTAAAAACGTTTTAGATCTAAATCAGTATTTTGTGATTTGTGATCTATGTTTGTGATATTATGTTTGTGATTTTTAGATATAAAATGAATTGTTTTAACAAAGATTTAAAAAAAAATAGGGTTTTAACAACGATTTAAAAACAATAGGCTTTCTTGATTATGTGGTGGGTGATTATGTGATTACTTCATACTTGTGTTGTTTAATTGACAAGATCTATTAATTTTTAATGAAACGCTTAATTTATAAAAATTAGGGTTTGGGTTTTTTGGTTATGTGGTGTGTGATTATGTGATTATTTGATACTTGTGTTGTTTAATTGACTAGATCTATTAATTTTAATGAAACGCCTAATTTATAAAAATTAGGGTTTGGGTTTTTTGGTTCTGTGGTGGGTAGTTATGTGATTATTTCATACTTGTGTTGTTTAATTGACCAGATCTATTAATTTTTAATGAAACACCTAATTTATAAAAATTAGGGTTTGGATTTTTTGGTTCAATGGTGGGTGATTATGTGATTATTTGATACTTGTGTTGTTTAATTGACCAGATCTATTAATTTTTAATGAAACACCTAATTTATAAAAATTAGGGTTTGGGTTTTTTGGATATGTGGTGGGTGATTATGTGATTATATCATACTTGTGAGGTGGTTCTTGAAACTGCTTTAGCAGTTTTGATGGTTTCTTGAAACTGCTTTAGCAGTTGTGCTTATGTGAAACTGCTTGAGTTGTGTGGGTGCAAACGGGTAGGTTAACACCTTGATCTGCCACCTTTGAGTGGTATGAATACCTGCTCTGGCGTACCCCAGTCCACAGGCTATGTGATACTTTCGTTGTGCTTATGTGCTTTTGTGCTCTGACCCCGTTCTTATAACATAACCCAGGGGTTGGTTATAATGACCCTCTCTATTTGGTTAGATTAACTCTCTCTAATATGTAGAGGGTTTGGTGATGAAACTGCTTATAAAACTGATAAGCAGTTTGTTATTTTAAGCGCATTTGAAACTTGGTTTAAGCCGTTTGCTTATGAAACTTGATAAGCAGTTTGATTTAAGCAGTTTGTTTAAAAAAAACTGAGATACGACGATGATGATTTGAAAAAAAAGTTTGATTTTGGCGTAGCATTTTCTGAATGGACAAAAAAAAAAAAAAAAAAAAAAAAAAAATTTGCAACCTTTGATGTTGCAGCCATACATGATAAAACTTGCTTAATTTAATCTGAGCCTAATGTTACCTCTTGTCTGTTAAATGGTGAATCTTGTGTGTTAAATGCTGAATTAGACATTTCGGTAGCCTAAGATCTTTGTTGTGTTTCACTTGCGGCTGTCACTTGCGGCCTGTGTTTCACTTGTGTGCAATCTGCAAAGAAATGGTTTGTTAGATTATCTAAATAGAGATGGTTAATATATCCAAATGGAGAGGGTCATTATAACCCACCCTTTTACAATATAGAGGGTGTCCTTTGTTTGTGATACTAGTTGAGAGTTGCATTGTTTGTGATACTGATTGAGAGTTGCTTTCACTTGCGATACTGCTTTTTTGTGGTATTGTGATTGAGAGTTGCTTTGTTTGTGATACTGATTGAGAGTTGCTTTGTTGTGATACTGCTTCTTTGTGGTATTGTGATTGAGAGTTGCTTTATGGTTAGTAACTTAGGATTGTGATATGTTTTATAATCCAGAAAAGTGCAGTTTGGGAATCTTGGCTTATGAGGAACTCGTACCTTTGACAGTGATGCACTTTTAAGGTGTTTCATGTGTAACATGTTTTATGAGTGTTACATGCTTGTGATGCTTGTGATACTTGTGATACTTGTGGGAACTGCTCTTGTGGATTATGTACCCTTGTGGAATCTGCACTTGGACAACCCTTGTGGAATCTGCACTTTGGTTTTAACTCTGTGTTTCACTTTTTGTTTTAAGGCGATGACGAATGGTTTTCTAAAAACCAAATAGATGGCAAAGTCATAATTTTGATCACTTTCGCAACCTTCAAATCCGAGCCTTACTAAAAATCTACATTTTTTTTTATTACGTTTTCAAATTTGAGCCTATAAGGCGATGACGATTGTAAGTTTTTGTAATCTGCAGTTTGTGTAATCTGCACTTTGTGGTTTTAGTGTAATCTGCATTTTGTGGTTTTAGTGCAGATTATAAGTTTATGTAATCTGCACTTTATTGTTTTAGTGCAGATTATAGGTTTTTTGTAGCAATGTTTTTTTTATTTAAAACAACCTTCAAATGAAACTGGAAAAAAAAAACATGGACAAAAAAAAGTTTGACAAAACATGGAAAAAAGAAATGAGGAGAGTTAGTATCCCTTGAAATGAACAAAAATAAGTTGAGAAAACATGGAAAAAAACTTTGACAAAACATGGATAAAAAAAAAAAAAAAAAAAGAAAAAAAAAAGACAAAAGCTGAAATGTACCCTCCCATTAGAGAGGGTTTTGCCAGATTGCTGCATGCTAGGGGTAGACCCTGTTCTTATAACACAAACAGGGGCGAAGTTTGGAAATTTTGAGTGGGGGGTTGGTATCTAAATTTTTTTTTCCTAACACTATGGGGGTCGAAACGGAATTAAATTGGGGGGGCGAAACCGAAAATACCAAAATTTTTCTACACGAAAACTATATACCCCTACATCGCAAAAAAAATTTCGGGGGGTCGCCCCCCCCCCCCCCCCCCCCCCATTAGAGAGGGTTTTGCCATATTGCTGCATGCTAGGGGTAGACCCTGTTCTTATAACACAACCAGGGGCGAAGCTTGGAAATTTCGAGTGGGGGGTCGGGATCTAATTTTTTTTTCCTAACACTATGGGGGTCGAAACCGAATTAAATTGGGGGGGGGGGGGGGGGGGGCGAAACCGAAAATACCGAAATTTTTCTACACGAAAACTATACACCCCTACATCGCAAAAAAAATTTCGGGGGGTCGGCATCCCCCCTCCCCCTAGAAGCTGCGCCCCTGAACACAACCCTATTTTAATACCTATTACTATAGTATTATAGTATAAAGAAATGCACTCTAATTTGGACATCCACATTTGTACACTATTTCGAACCAACATTAATTAAACAATGAAAGATTACATTAATAATTAGAAACGAATATATATAACTATTAATTAGATTATCATTAAACGTGATCACGACTTGGAAGATGCGATACCAAAAGTTTGAGTTACGGAAGCTTCAAACTAAGAACACACAAATTGAATATCCTTTGTATTAGGCAGTATATACTTTCCTATTAGAACGTTCAAATAATCATTTGACAAACATTTTTATTTATTTATCACAATACTAAAACAATATTCGAGTATTATATAATTCTATCCCAGCAAACATGTACACAAGCTTTGGTTTGCCATATTAACATTACGCAACCAAGACCTTGGATCTATTCAGTTTGATCCATATTGATAGAACTCAATTAGATTCGGCTTTTCTGATATAGATCCGAATAAGTCAATTTTTAGCTTATAATATAAGCTCCATATTCAGTTTCAGTTCCAGCCTCAACCCCAACCTCAGCTTCAGCCTCAACCTAGCTCACATTTCGCCAAACATAACCATAACGTTTCACGGGAGACACTTTTAATTCTAATTTCTATACATATCTAGTATGCTGTGAATAAAATAAAATAATAAAAAAATGGCTTTTTAGGTATTTTAATCCCATCCACACATCCCCTAGACCTCTTTGTAGCCACATTATCTTTTTAAATACCAGGGTTAATTGTGTCCATTAACAGAGTATCTTTCACTTAAAATAATATATAGAGGTATACGTTGTATTGTAGTTAGGTTTTGTTTAATGGTTTAAAGTTAAATCAGATTATAGAGGCCATGTTCATAGAGTGGAAAGGCCTATAGTTTTAGGATTCGAGTATAATTATTACATGTTTTTTCACATGACTATATGTTTCCCGAATGAATGATTGTTTAATGAAGTACATACGTATGCAAAAATGCCTTAACCTTTCAAAAGTAGTAATAGTAATAAGGAAAATATAACAAGAGATTTGTCGTTAACAACTAACTTTAAAAGAGAAAAAAAAAGCTAATATTAAGACAGAGATGTCAGAGCACTGGCAACCTTCATGGTATGAGAGATCGGCAAGCCTTGCCGATCGGCAAGGTGGAATGCAACTAAATCGGTTAGCAAAGATCGGCACCTCTAACGGCAACTTGTACCGAATCGGTATGATGAAGCCCAAGAAAAAACTATCCGTTGGCATTTAAATGGTTTGACAAACTACCAAACCATTTAATTAGTTTTTTTGGTACTAAGATTGCCACTAAAAAATGATGTTGAGGTATGTTGTGGCATGAAATGTGTTGTGACCATCTTATTGGTTGATTTTAGTTAATGTTGAGGCAAGGTGTGGCAAGGTTGCCATCCCTCAATCAATTTCTTACTTTTCATTTCGATGACAATAAAAAAAAGTATATCATATATTTGTTTGAGAAAATCAAAGAAATTATTGTTTATCATTCATAATTTTGTTTAAACATAATAAATATTTTATGCTAAATTACTAAAAACTAAAAGAGTTGTTTCTTAATGGTATCTCATTATGTGGAAGAATCTCTTCAATCAAATGGCTGTGAATTCAAGTATTTCTTAAGACACGTGAAAGAAATTTGTAAAGTCAATGTTGTAAAATAGTTAAAAATTGTCCTTCAAAAAAAATTATGCTTAGTTTTCGAAAATTTGTAGTTAACAACAGTCCTTAGGGCCGTTGATCAAAGTTTCATGAATCAATATCAAGTTAATGCGTTAAAACCACAAAGAATGACCTAACGATAAGAATACCAGTCTTTTAAAAAAAAGGTTAAGGGCTCGAATTCCACGGGGAGAAAATTAATCTACTTGTAGCTACGGAAGTTCACTTGTGCAGACTTCAAACTATACAAAAGAGTAATCGTCCTATAATTAGTCGGCTAGTAATGTTAAATCGAAAACCCTGTGTAAGTTAACGCATTAAATTTAGAGATCTCTTAAATTTGTTTAGTTATGCCGAAAGTACCGACAAACAGGGGCGGACCTACTCTTTAGCTTTGGGGGGCGGTGCCCTCCACGACTCGCCGAAAAAGTTCATATTTTAGTGTAAAAAAAATTTTTTTAGGACCATTTTATTAAAGTGCACCCCTCCAAAAAATCAAATTGCCCCCCACCTTGAAGCCAAAAATGTAAAAACCTTAGTTTTTAGTGTTAAAAAAAAATTATGACCTTTTTATTAAAGTTTATCACGAATTTTATCAAAAAAAAAAAATTTTGCCCCCCGTCTTGGAAAATCCTGGGTCCGCCACTGCCGACAAATAATCTAGAATGCAGATGTCAAGGTATAAAAGGGCAAGCATGCACAAAAAGTGTAAATAAAGAAACAAAATATAAAGAAGGCCATAGGATGGCTCAATCGTCACTAGATATATAAATAACGGGGCCAAATGATGGCTCAATCGTCACTAGATATAAAGTGTCCCCCATGAACATAAGGAAATGCCCCCACATTGTTTGATTGATTGGACCTAGAATATGACCTAATTTATTTACACTTTATGTGGTAGTTGAGGTTTGAATCATCGAATCATATATACAATGAAACTAAATCCGTTAGAGGGGCTCTTTTCTAGTTGTTGAAACTAAAAAAACTTATCTCTCTTTGCTATGCATGGCTTTAAGAACTATATTTAAAGTTTTATTAAATACAATAATTATTTTTACCTTAAAAATAAACCTTTTATCTTTTACAAATAACTACCTCGAATCATCTAATGTAACGGAATTTTGCATATTTCCATTCCTTAATCCTTAACCATAATCTTAGATTTGTGTTTAGCAAAACCTTTATTTATATAAGAGATGATCACCACATGACTCAAACATTTTTTTTTTTTTTTCTTCGTGTCAGTTCTGAGTCATGTTAATAGTTGCGTTCATATATACAACGCTTAGTAAGTACAACCAAGGACGGATCTTGGCCTTGCAACAACATGTGACACGTTTCACATATGAATTCATAGTGTGAAGTAAAAATCTTTTATGCAGTTGTATCTATCTGTATTTTATTTATGTGTTACAGATACACTTTCATTTATTTGGACGTGAACTGTAAATATAAATCATATGGCCTAAATAGTAGTTAAAGCCCAGTTAATCTTGACAATAAACAATTTAGCCCAAGTGGTTAATTAGCAAGTAAGTTCTTGAGGTAACCTGGGCCGTCTCATGAGTTGGTGAAATTTTTTAAGGCCCTGTGCGAAATTATATAATGAGGCTTTTCGATAAGCAATATTATATATAAAGTGTTACAATTTATAAGATATAATGCAATTAGTTATCAAAACATTCTAACATATTACTCATTTAAGATATTTTACTATCTAAATACTCTCTTCTTTGTTAAAAATATGTCGACACATGCATATAATTATTAATGGGACAAATTTTGGGGCCCCTTAGAATTTTGAGGCCCTGAGCGGTCACTCACCTTACACACCCTCAAAGCCGGCCCTAGAGGTAACTTTGTTAACTACTACTATTAATTAGTACTCCATCCGTCTCAAAAAAATAGTTCATCTTACTATTTATATTTCTCTTAAAATAAGTGTCCAGTTTTTATATATGAACAGTAATTATGACTAGTTTTTCTACTTTACCTTTTAAATTAAAACTTGCATTAATTACCCATTTTTATTTTTATATTAATTATAAGGTTAAAAATAACTTTTTATCAATCAAAACTAGCATTAATCATACATATCATAATTTCAACATATAGTTTGTTTGTGGACTTTTTTTTAAGATAGAGGGAGTAGTTTTTTGAGTTAATTGCATCCCTAGTAGCTTTTTGAGTTAACTTTGTTGTAAGTTTTTTGGGTACTCATAGTTTCTGACTTTAGTCAACAGAGTTGTTTTCTATTTTATTTTTTGGGTCCTCATAGTTGATATGTGAAAGCGAACTATTTATATATATTCTAAAAAGCGTGAGGTGCA
This sequence comes from Artemisia argyi, assembly GCA_030686995.1. Lineage (NCBI taxonomy): Eukaryota > Viridiplantae > Streptophyta > Magnoliopsida > Asterales > Asteraceae > Artemisia > Artemisia argyi. The sequence goes on along the minus strand of CM060697.1, from coordinate 156,883,921 downwards.
CTGTAGCAACAGTGCTCACGCAAGTTTCATCGTTGCCCCATTTTAGCCCCTGAGGTTGGTGGTCAAGTGCCAAGTTAGTCCTTAATAGTACTTAACGGTCGTTATCTAACATGTGTAGAGACCAACTTTGCAACAGGATGCCACGTTAAGGGACTGAAACTGAAAATTTATTTGCTACAGTACCGAACAGTGCATAATAGTACTGCTACAGTGCCAAACAGTACCAAATAGTGCCTGGTACTGTTCCTAAGAAATTTACACTTTTAGTCCCTCGGTTAGCTGTAAATTTCACCGTTAGTCCCCCGTTAGCGATTTTTTTCAAATTTAGTCCTTACTAAAAAAAAAAAAAATCTATCATTTTATTTCGAGTTTATATTTAACACAACAATCCCGCAGCAAAGCGCGGGTGCCCCAGCTCGTTATATATAAAATCTACTTCCGTTGGATGATATCATCGTGTGATGTGTATAGATAAGATAAGGTGCACCGAAAATTGTCAAATTTCTTGATTATTATAAAACCACATTATAGATCAGAGTCTTCATACGTGCTTAGATTAAAATTTCACGGATGCGATTACGTCTAAAAGCATCAGATGCAGTGGCGAGGCACCCGTCAAGCTGACATGTATCTCGCCAAAACACTCATCAATGCATCAGGTTATGCATTTGCCAAAACGCTCGCCAATTTTTTGGCTTGCTCTAAATGAGTTTATTTTATTTTATTATTTTATTTATTTTTTAGGTATTGTGAATCTCAAAAGTGGGTTTTGACTTGAGTTACCAGAGAAGATATTTTTAGGCGAGTGACTGAAAGTGAAGTAAAAAGAGAAAAAAACTTATGTAGCAGTTTGACTTAAGCCACTACACCTGATGCTCTAACAAAAAGACACATAACATCTGCGTGATAGTCAAACAATTTGGATATATTTCTAGGTTCGTGTTGAGAATTGAGATCACTTTTTTTGAGATTGAAGTATCTCGATCTCATACTTTTTCCAGGCATCACGAAATCCTCAATTGGATAATTATGAGAATTGGACTTAGTTTTTAAAGCACGAGAGACCAAAGCGATACACGAAAAGTTGTTATGTGTCTTATGTTTGGAAGAGATAACATATGTCATATAAAACATAACCAAAAGTTAGTTACATTCGGTTAAAACTGTTGGTGGGAAGAGTTAACAACTTTTGGTAGATGAGCACGGTACCAGATTGATACAGAACCCGTACCGATTTTTCCCAAGCATGAAAGGGGTACCGGTACCGTACTGGAAGGGATTTGAGTACCGGAAAATCGGTACATATCCGGTTCTTCCCTTTTTTTGTAAAAAAAAAAAAAAAAAAAAAATCAAGAACATTTAACAAAAAATAGAAAAAAAAACATGCAGTTTCAAGTGATTTTGAACCACGACTTGAAACAAAACGCAACCAATATCTAAATAAATACATCACTAAGATAGCCGTAACTTACAAACGTTCCAAAAATTATAAAATAGCTTCAAGTTTAATTTTTAGGAGAGATTTGAAGGATCTAGAGTTGCCACCGTAGGTTTTTTGGACGTTTGGTTTTTTTTCTTTATGTTTTACATGACTATTGTTTGTCATAAAACGGGTTCAATTGGTGTTTGGATAAGTTGTTTAATTCAAAAACATGACTACACAAATTTTGGGAAATTTTTTAGTATTTCCCGCTTTGGTATCAGTACCGTATTAGTGGTCTCGAATTTTTTTGATTCAATTCATTGTTCCGGTCCCATACTGTGTATAGGGAGTCGGTACCTTTTCATAATATACATTAGATTAAAACATACAACAATAATTAAACAGCTTGTTGTTAAAGAGATAAAAAGGGAAGGGAAAAAGGATCTTGGGTCCATGTTGATACACATGCAAACCTAATTTTTTCTGGTAAAACACATGTGCTTTCTCATTTTGTCTTTTCTAATATGGACCCAAAAATCACGTTATCCTTTGTTTTAGAAATATTTTCATACCAAATCCTGCTTTTGGTTCTAATTTTCTTTGGCCTAAATCGAAGCAACTTGATGAACAAAGAGAAAATGTTGATGACATGTAATAAATTACTAGCAGGGTACCCGCAGTAGGGTACCTGCGCGTTGCAGTTGCGGGTACCCTGAAATAAATTTTTTTAATGAAATTAATAAAAATGTCACGGGATGTCATTCTGATAAATTTGTTTGGTCACAGCTTTGTGTATCGAGTCGAGTTTTATTGAGTCGAGTCTTGGTCACAGGTTCATGTCTAGGTTAAGATGAAGGGTTGTACATTTGTTTAAATGATTGTAATATTAGGTGTAGAGGTGTTTTTAATGATATTAATGTAGAATGAGGATTATACATTGTGTTTAAATTATTGTAATATTGGGTGTAGGGATGTTTTTAATGCTATTAATGTAGAATGAGGGTTGTACATTGTGTTTAAATGATTGTAATATTGGGTGCAGGAGTGTTTTTAATGCTATTAATGTAGAATGGGGGTTGTACACTATGTTTAAATAACTGTAATATTGGGTGTAGGGGTGTTTTTAATGCTGTTAATGTAGAATTCTAATGAAAGTGGTCTGAATTTCGATTCATGCTAGTTTTTGTTGTACACAATGCTTTGGTTGTTGCAATTATGAAAATTGCTTGCTTTAAAGTGTTGTAAATCATGCATCATTTTGTGTACATCTGAATTTTTTGGAAAGAAAATCCTTCCTCCATTATAAGTAGTATAAACTAGTAGTATTGAATGAGGCATCACTACTAGAAAAAAGGGCATAAAGCCCGGTTGAAAATGACCATAAAAGGCTTTTATTTTTTAAAATAGGGCTCTATTTTGCCGTTGAATAAGACCCCGGTTTTTCCATTTCACAACCAGGTTTTATGCTTCTGTTTTTGACAAAAATCTTTATAAAACCCGTTTTTCCTTTTAACAAGGATGTATTAGGTGGGCTCTATTCCAAAATTTGTAGTAGTGTATGTTGATTTTTCTATGTCTCTTGATAAATTACTAGTAAAAGAATCAATTGCTAGAATTGTTTTCTATATACATATAAAAATAATAATAATAATAATAGAATATCATGCTTGTCTAATTTCTTGAAATTAATCATTCATATACATATGTACTCTGTTCTCAAGTATAAAATGAAAAGACAGGAAAAAATTAGAAGAGAGGCTACAAAAATTATTTTTAATTCTGTGTTCCCTAATAAGAAGAAAAAGAAAAGACATGTATGAAAAAATGGCTTTAAAGGTATATTCTCTCCAAATTATCTCAATTTAGTAAGAAGGTTAAGAGAAATTTTGGATGATCTCTTTTCCTCTTCTCTTTTGTTATCTCTGAAAAAGCTAGAGAATGTGACTTTTTTTCTTTTCTCCTCAAATAAAAACTCGAGAGTGATATATAATTTTTTTCTTCTTCTCTTTTGCGCATTTTCTTATCTATTATTATTTTCCTGTTTTGGAAAATGTTGACCGTTATTTGAGGTAACCTATATAACATGGAGCATAAAATTTTGATTAAGATGATGCCAAAAGATCCGTGTAGAACCAATTTTTACCATAGAACCAATCAAGCAATCTTAGTCACTTATTTTTTTTTATCAAAATAAAAACAATAAACTTCACCCTTTTTTTTAAAATTAAATATCTCACAAATCGTAAATCGTTACGCGAAAAAAAATACCATCGTGACGAGAATTAAATTAACGTTCTATAGACATGCATTGTTATATACTTTCGACGAACTTTTTTTTCGATGAATTTTTTTTCCAAAATTTTCGCCCAGAAAAATCATATATGATTTGTAAAAATCATACGTGATTCGTTAAAATCAAATCATATGTGATTTTTTACGATTCATATATGATTTTTACAAATCATATATGATTCGTAAGAATCATATGTGATTTTTACGAATCATATATGATTTTTCTCGGCGAAAATTTTGAAAAAAAAAATTCGTTGAAAAAAAAAGGTTCTTCGAAAGTATATATAGCAATGCATATCTATAGAAAGATGATTTAATTCTCGTCGCGATGGTATTTTTTTGTAGCTCGAAGATTTACTGTTTGCAAGATATGTTGTTTTAAAAAAAAATCTGAAAAATATAAATGGGTGGCTATGATTGGTTGATAGGTTCTATGGCATGTATGGGTTATTCATGGATCTCAACTCTTAAGATGATTCAAAAAAATAGTTTGTTTATAATGCGGAGTATAAAACTTTGATTAAGGGTGTTGGCAGTGGACACGGGAAGGCACCAGACGGGATCCATCCCTTGCGGGAACACCGCCGCTGGCCATGCGGTACTGCACGGGATCCTTCCCACACGACAAACTTTCACGCACGGGAAGCTTGGAAAGTTCGAACGTTGCACGCTTATTTTTGACCGTTGGAGCCTTTAAACGGATACTTTTTTTTTACTATATATTGGACAACAATGACAAGTGAGACACAACAACAACAACAAAAGCCTATTGCCAAAAAAAAGAACAAAAAATAGTATACCGATGAAAAACACATACCTAAAAAAAATTTAAAAAAAAATAAAATAAAAAAATAACTCAACCATATGGAGCATAAAAAAATTGGTTCGACTATATTGTTAGATGAGTCGTTTGAGTGGTCTAACAATAGTAGTCTCGAGGTTTTTGCTAATGCGATCGACGAAGATGAGGAAGATGATACGGCAAGGTCGACACGAAAATTAGTAAAACGCAATCGGATCAAAGCTGCAGAAAGATTGCATCGTTATTATTTTTTCCTAAATTCGACGATGATTTTTTTGAAGATAGGTATCGTATGCCTAAAAGTTTATTTTTAAAAATCACACATGCTATTGAGTCTAGATTCCAGTATTTTTAAGAAGGTTATGATGCTAGAGCAATAAAAAGTTTCACAGCCATACAAAAATGTTCGTCTGCCATTAAACAACTCGCAACCGGTAATCCACCGGATGAGTTTGACGAATATTTAGAAATGACACAAAGAACGTCACATGAATGCTTTCAATTTTTTTGTGACGCTATTATTCAGTTATATGGTAGAGATTTCCTACGTCGGCCAACAAGCCATAATGTTTCACGTTTGTATGAAGCACACGAAGAGAGACATCACATTCCGGGTATGATCGGTAGCCTAGATCGCACACATTTCGTTTGGAGGAATTGTCTAAACGAATTGAGGGGTCAATATAAAAGGGGTGATCATCAATACCCCACGATTATGATGGAGGCAGTGGCGTCTCATGATTTGTGGATATGGCACGCATTCTTTGGACCGCCGGGTTCAAACAATGATGTGAATGTTGTGATGCAATCTCCGCTATTCCTTACCAAGCGTAATGGTACGACACCTAAGTGCCCATTTGTTGTGAATGGCCGTACGTACAAGCGTTGCTACTATCTAACCGATGCATATATCATGTATGGTCTACTTTTGTTAAAGCATTCAAATATCAATCGACCCGAAAGAGAAAAAGTTCAAGATAGTACAAGAGTCGGCTCGAAAGGATGTTGAACGGGCATTTGGTGTTCTCAAGGCTCAGTGGGGTATACTGAATCGACCCTTACGGCTACACACAATAGAAAGAATTAGAAAACTAGTGTATGCGTGTGTGATATTGCACAACATGATTATAAATGACGCCGGTACCGCAATTTTCTCAGTTCATATTCAGGATCCTCCGATCCAACCGGTGTTTGACGAAGTAGCTTTAGCCGAGATACGATATGAGGAAACACATTTTCGTCTCCGATTTAATCTTATGGAGCATATTCACGCTCAACAATTATAATACCTCGAGGTGGATGATGAAAACGATGAAATTTAGTTTTTTAGTATTATGAAATTTAGTATTTTAGTATTATGTAATGTTATTTTATGTTTTTTAGTAATATTATGTAATGTTTTTTTTAATTTTAATAGAATTTTAGTGGTTTTTTTTTTAATGGATTTAAAAATAAAATAAAAAAATGAAGTGAGTGAAGGGATGTAGTGAGTGATATGTTGCCAACAAAAATATGAGTTAGTAATGGAAAAAGTTGGTGAATGATGTGGTATAAGGAGATTGTTTGGGAGTGAGTAATGGGAGAGAGAGTGGGCGAAGTGTTGCCAACACCCAAAGATCGTTCAAAAAAGTTATCAGTTGCTAGAAATTATTATTATTATTATTATTATTATTATTATTATTATTATTATTATTATTATTATTATTATTATTATTATTATTATTATTATTATTATTATTATTATGTTGCTAAAAATTATTACTCGTATTATTATTATTATTATTATTATTATTATTATTATTATTATTATTTTATTTTATGAATGGCAACTATGCATATTTAAAAAGAAACAACTAGCAAGAAGCTACACTCACGATATATAATGGTAAAATTAGATTTCAGTGTCAACACCTTTTAATGAAACAGTGACTCTCTGGATTTGTAACTTCGTTTCACAGTTTACTTTGTAAAATTGTAAATCAAGTATAAATTTTTTTAGCATCTATCCATGATTACGTAAAAAATTAATTCAAATATAACAATTGTGAAATTCATAAATATGGTGAGCAATTGTTTCTGATCACTCTCATTCAATCAAATTAATATATATTATCACAAATTTTCCATTATGTATAGCATTTTAAAATTTAGGCTAAGACTTTAATAAAAGAAATAACAAAAAACACTCTAGCTAGATTGGTTGGTAGAAAATCATTTTTATTTCTAGAGTTATGATATGTTTCCTATGTGTCGTCTACTTGCAACATTTTCTGTATAGATGACTCACATGACCTAACTATTTCCTAACAAATAAATTAGAAAATGAAAGGGGTACACATGTTAAGGAGAAGCTGGCTTGGTGCAATTGATAATAAGATTCCGTATATACAAAGTTGTTGTGGGAACCATGCATATTAGTGTGCACCAATCATTCACATCTATAACGTAGTATAATTGTAAGCTAGCTAGCTAGATAATATAACAAACCCTGATACGACAAACAATTCTCATTGATCTTTGAGTAAGCTATATATATTACTATATCGTCCAACATCATATTTTTTATATAGATTTTTAGTTGCTTCGCTACTCTCATGCATTTTTTATTTACACACATAAATATACTCATAGTAAAACACATTATAAATAACATACAACTGCCTAATGCATAAAATAGTGTCACATTAAATCAGGAGAGTTGCTCAAAACTATTTTTTGTGGAGTGGACAATGGCTAATACCAAAAAGTACCCGAGGTCAAGATGTCCTCGCCAATCTACATCATTTGTGGATAAATGTGCAAATCATTTCTTTTTTGTGCTGCCTTAAAAAAAAAAACAATAAGATAGCTATATCATGTGCCTTGATAAACCTTTGTGCTTGTATAGTCAAAACTCAAAAGAGAACGTAGCAATTGAAAAAAAACCTTCATGCCCCATTTGGTTCGTTGTAATCTGACGTAATTGGATGTAATTATAAGTTAATTATATTATGTAGACTGTTTGGTTTGCATAATGGATGTAATTGTATTTTAAATTACATTACGTAGGCTGTTTGGTTTACAGTGTAATTGTAATTCAATCAATCCAATTACATCAAGTGAGGAAATTCAGATTAAATAGCACGTTTGATGGAAAGTTTTGAATTACGTTGTAATTCAGTATTATATAATTTAAAGCATCAGCATTTATTATTATTATTATTATTATTATTATTATTATTGTCATTAAATAATAATAATAATAATAATAATATTGTTATTATTATTATAAATTTATTATTATTATTATTATTATTATTATTATTATTATTCTATTATGATTATAATATTATAATATTTTAATTATATTATTATTATTATTATTATTATTATTATTATTATTATATTATTATTTATTATTTGATATTATTATTATTATTATTATTATTATTATTATTATTATTATAAAACATCACTTCATTAGAAAATCATAGGATTTATAAGAAATTAGAGGGGAGTCGAGAAACAAGCTGGGCCCCACTCCTTTAGCTATAGCAAAGCTAATTCTACTAAAGATATGATCAGCGGCGCGTGCTCCAATGTCCTGGGTCAACGAGAATCTGCGGACGCGTCTTAGTAATGTCACCGCATCCTTCGCAAGTTCTCCCAAGGAAGAGAATGAGAAGGGGAGGAAACTATACCCAATGTCAGCGCATTTAGTCTCATACTTGGCCTGCTTGCGTTGTGCAGCATCAACAACCGCGCGCCCAGGTACAAAATCAGCCATGTTGGTCTGTGTCAAGGGAGAAGCCCCTGTCAAATCAATGCATGTGTCTCGCCCATCATCCCAAGAATAGAGTAACACATCAGCTGGGCGCAAGGATTTGTCCCTGTCTCCACATAACCTAATGTCAACCTCTTTACGAGCCGAGATCCCTGACCGATAACATATGTTGATAAGGGTATCACGTACTATATTATGTCGATGTTTAATCCCGATGATACCAACACATGAGACCGCATGATCTCCATTATTATTATTATTATTATTATTATTATTATTATTATTATTATTATTATTATTATTATTATTATTATTATTATAACCGTCACTTTTCATTGAAACCAAGGAAATTACATGAAATTGGAGGGGAGTCTAGACACAATCTGCGCTCCCACTCCTTTTTGAATACACAAACTAACTCGATGAAAAATAAAAGCACCGCTCTTAACGTTGTTAGAGTGGCTGCTGGCAATAGTCCCGATACGCGTAAGTGTATTCAAAGCTTCCACATCAAGTTCCCCAAACGTGGAAAAAGCGAAAGGGACGAACTTGTATCCATTGTCTTCACACTTGGACGCATACTTCTTCCTTTTCCTTTCCACAGCATTACTCAACGCAGCCCCAGGGGCCCATGACGTTACTCCAGTCCCAGCAAACGGAGAGACCCCAGTCACATCCAGACATGCATCCTTACCTTGGAACAAGTTAAATAATAGCACATCTGCAGGACGTAATTCTCTCCCTTCCTCCGAAAGAAATCCCAATGGAGCCTCTTTACGCACCATTATCCCAGCTTTGGAACATATATCAACAAGGATATCACGCACCAAATTATGCCTGAACTTAACACCCACTTCGCTAGCGCAGTGGACCGCGTGATCCCCCCACTGGTCCATACGGTGTACATTGCAACTCGGGCATAAACTGCCTTCAGAGAACATAGGAACCGCGAGCCTGTAGCGAGTCAACCAAACATAATGACAGATTTTATCAACTACAGTTACAATTTCAACATATTCCAATTCATTGAATAACAATTTATTCAAATTACAATTTCTTATAAAAACATTCTGCGAACAAAACGCACCCTTAGTTTCCAAAATAATTATGGTTTTGGAGTGCTTATCAGGTAAAAGTGAGTAAGTGACGTTGAAATGTCAATCGACTACTTTCAAACTTGATTGAGTAACAAAAGTCCGCTTAGGAACCTTTAGAAAATCAAATTTGGATATCGTGTTTCAATTTAACAATTCCATATTTCAAATGTGCAACACGATGACTAGAATAAGACACCAAAGGACAATATACTGACACGTTTTTTGGCATTATCAGCTAAGCTTTCAGCTATGTGTAAAAATCACAATGTACCCTTTTTACATTAATCAACGAGCTATTGGAAATTTAAATTGACTTATACTAAAGAAGTTGTTACATGTCAAACAATGTAGTGTAACAAGTTACTTTACATATTAAATTGTCATGACTTTTTTTTTTTTTTTTTTTTTTTTTTTTTTTTTTTTTTTTTTTTTGATGATTCTGACCTAGTGGAAAGCAAGGCTATGGAAACGAAAAACTCACTAAAAACATACTTGTCGTGTATGAAAATGGAGTTTATACTTTATACGTCAACTTCAGTACACAAAATATGTCTGATACGAATAAGTATTTATATGTTCATAATGCGTACACGCATACACATCTATACATCACTATACAAAAATGTGTATCAGTGTATTGCATACATTAACTCGTATTTATGCTTGTATATTTTAGCATTATATTACCGGTTTAAAAGCCAAGATAGCAACTTGGACCCAATATATAGTTGAGTCTGAAAGAACGTTTAACCAAAACCCAACTCGTTTATTAAGAAATATACAATTTAAAAAAAAAAAAAAAAAAATGGTCGACATTTACAATTTACATAATTACATGTTTGATTGTAAACATTTAAGTCAATAAGACCCATTGAGTAAGCTGGAGATCAAGAAGCCCAACGAAGACACGCTAATAACTTTTCGATAAAAATAACAGTTGCCTTTTCTTATCATTACTATCTTTGTAAGGGTGTGATACTTACATCGCATCTTTTGATGTATACATCACAATTTGTGCATTACAGTATTGTACGGTACAAAATGTAATGCACAAATTGTGATGCATGCATCAAAAAATGTGATGTAGATATCAATTCCTATCTTTGTATTACCTGCGATTCAACCCCAACCTACCCTCCCCCTCACATGCGATTCAACCCCAACCCACCCTCCCACCTGCGATTCAACCCCACTCTACCCTCCACACCGGAGATTTAACCCATCGGACCTCACTCTCGCCACAGGCGGCTCAACCCATCCCACCCCACCCTCTCCACCGGCGATTCAAGTCAATGGAGGGTTTTGACTGGAAGGAGGTAAAGCGGAGGAAACATCGCTCGGTGTTTGAGCGATTAGGGAAACCACTGAATAGGACGAATACATCGGCGGATTTTGGTAAAAATACAATCTCAGTGTACGTTTCTAATTTTCCATCTCATCTTACTGTTCGTGAACTGTGGAATATCTGTGGTAAGATGGGGAAAATTGTCGATGTTTACATTGCTAAGCATAAGAATAAATTAGGGCAGATGTTTGCTTTTTGTCGATATGATAAGGTTGAAAATAAGGAAACCTTAATTGAATTGTTGAATAAGGTGTGGATTGGAAAGCTACGTTTGCATGCCAATATTGCTAGGTTTGATAGGAATGTAGCTGCCCAATTGAATCGTGAAAATGTTAGGGGACATGACTCACATGTTCCTAAACGAGCTTTTCAAAAGTTTGATCGTAGTGAGGCTAATTCAAAATCGTACGCAAATGTGGTGAAAGCACAACATAATGGTGTAAGGAAGGATACTGAAGGTGAGCGTGGGGATGAAAGCTCACCAATTCTGCTTTCACAAGAAGAAGAAAATTCTGGATTGTCATTGGCTCTAATTGGGTGCTACAAGGATTTTCGAGCTATTGAGAACTCCAGAATTATATGCCGGAATGAAGGTTTTATGGGTGTGGAAATCAAGTATCTTGGTGGCTTATGGGTTTTATTTGAGTTTAATGATAGGGATGCTAGAGACAAATTTATGAAACATGAATGAGTTTTGTCTTGGTTCTAGTCGTTAAAGCCTTGGCATGATGATTTTGTGGTCAAGGATCGATTAATTTGGCTTGAGGTAGAAGGTGTTCCACTGCTTGCCTGGAATAATACTACATTCAAACAGATATGTAGTAGATGGGGTGAGATTCTATTTATTGATGATTCTGATAATTCTAATAGACTTAGTATACGTATGTGTATTAAGTCTTCACATGCTTCGTTGGTTTTTGCGTCCATAGTCGTGATGTTTAAAGGGGTGTCCTATAATATTAGGGTGAGAGAGTTATGTAGTTGGACGCCAAAATTTTCCTTGGATAATGTCGACAATGAGGAGAAAGGGTCAGTGGATATAGCCAGCAATGTTGAAGGAGATAATATTGATGAATTCGAAGTGGATTCAGATGGTGATAATCTGGCTAAAGAAAATTTTCAAGAGCAGAATAATAGAGTAGAGGAACAAAAAGAGGCTGATGATACATGCGTTAACGGCATTGATAGTGATCCTTTCGAATTGGCTTCTCTTATTGAAAAACATTGTAATAAAGGTAAGAAAACGAACGGATCATCCACTCCAGAATTCCCTCCCGGTTTCACACAAACTGATGAGGCTGCTAAGGAACATGAATTTAGTGATGTATGTAAACCAGGTGTGTTAGAGGAAAAGGAAACATCGTCACAATCAGAAGCTAAGACCATGCGGTCCTCACAAATGAATGAAGCTTTACAGAAACGTGTTGGAATCTCAATGCTTGAACAATTGGAAGATACGATAGAGGTAGGCAAGGCTCTCGGTTTCAATATGGAAGGATGTGAAGCTATGCTTGAAAAAATAATTGGGGATATGGGTGATGTAAATGTGAATAAATGAATACATTATCCATCAATGTGCAAGGGTTTGGGGATTTTAATAAAAGGAGATGGGTTAGAGATTTATGTCATATTCATAATGTAAATTTCTTAGCCTTACAGGAGACAAAAATGTTACGTGTTGATTTATGGGCGTTACGGCAGGTTTGGGGCAACATTCAATTTGATTTTGCTTCTACTTCTGCTAGAGGTATGTCGGGAGGTATTCTTTGTATATGGAATAAGATGGTGTTTCAGAAAAATAGAATCATATGTGTTGATAATTACGTGGCTATAGAAGGTCGTTGGATTCAGAATGGTTTTAAGATTATGTTTATTGCGGTGTATGCTCCTCAAAGTGTGGTGGGAAAAGTTGATTTGTGGTCTTCGTTATCCTCGTTTAATAACAAATTGGGATGGCCAGGTGATAATCATGGGAGATTTCAATGAGGTTCGAGAGGCTGGAGAGAGGTACGGTACAATTTTCAATGAGAGACAAGCTGACATGTTTAATTCTTTTATTGCTAACTTGAACCTCATAGATATTTCGTTGGGTGGTTTTCGATATGCATGGACTGATAAATGGGCTTCAAAAATGAGCAAATTAGATCGGTTCTTGGTCACAGAAGGATTTTTAGAAGCGTTTCCGCGCAGTACAGGTATTGTGTTGGAGAAAGGTGTTCCCGATCACCGGCCTATTCTTCTTAAAGAATCGGCGGTTGATTATGGCCCTACTCCATTCCGTTTTTTTCACTCTTGGCTGGAAATTGAGGGTTTTAACAATTTGGTTTATGAAACTTGGAAAAACGATGGAATCGTTGAAACCAATGGCATGATCTCGTTTAAGAAGAAACTCCAAAATCTTAAACATGTCATTCGGTCTTGGATTTCCTCAAAGAGATTGAACGATAATAAGTTGCGGAAGGAGCACCAATCTATTTTGTCTTCAGTAGAAACTAAGGTGGATCAGGGTATTGCCACTAGGGAGGACTTGAACTCTCGGGCAACTTCTATGAAAATATTGGGCGACATTGATCGAAAGGAGGCTATTGATTTGGCTCAGAAAGCAAAGATAAAGTGGGCTATAGAGGGGGATGAAAATACCAGCTTCTTTCATGGTTCGCTTAAGAAAAAGCGCCGTCAAGTTGCTATCAAAGGCGTTCTTCGAAGTGGAAGTTGGATTGATGATCCTGGTGAGGTTAAAGCTGAATTTTATGATCATTTTCGCAACAGGTTTTCCTTTACAGGTGGTCTTCGGCCTTCTACTGGAGATGTTTCTTTTAACAAATTATCTCTTGAGCAAAGGAATTATTTGGAACGTGAGATCTCGAATGAAGAAATTAAGAGGGCCGTTTGGGATTGTGGTGGTGACCGTGCTCCGGGGCCAGATGGTTTCACATTTAAGTTTTTCAAATCATTTTGGGATGTCATAGAACTTGATGTAGTGTGGTTCGTTCGAGAATTCTTTCATTCAGGTTATTTTCCAAAAGGATGCAACTCTTCTTTTATAACTTTGATCCCAAAAGTTGCTGATGCTAAATTTGTATCAGAATTTAGGCCTATTAGTTTAATAGGTTGCCAATACAAAATAATTGGTAAGTTATTAGCTAATAGGCTTAGCAAGGTTATTGGAAGTTGTATTAGTGTGGAGCAATCAGCGTTTATTAAAGGTAGGAATATTCTTGATGGCCCTTTAATTTTGAGTGAAATTATGGAGTGGTATCGCAAGCGGAAAAAAGAGCTTATCGTTTTTAAAGTTGACTTCGAGAGAGCATACGACTCGTTGAGGTGGGATTACCTCGATGTGATCATGGAGAATATGGGGTTTGGGGCTAAATGGCGCAAGTGGATTACAGGCTGCCTTAGGAATTCGAGGGCATCTATTCTGGTTAATGGGTCTCCTACGTCCGAGTTTGAGATTTTTAAAGGTCTAAGGCAAGGGGATCCCTTGTCCCCGTTTCTGTTTATTATCGCCATGGAAGGGCTTCATGCGATTACGTGCAAGGCAGTGAAGGTGGGCATGTTTAAAGGTGCTTCTATAGGTCAAGGTAATTTGAATATATCTCACCTATTTTACGCCGATGATGCTATTTTTATAGGTGAGTGGTCCCAATCTAATGCGTATAACCTAATATGTATGTTGAGATGTTTTTATCTGATGTCTGGTCTAAAAATCAATGTTCACAAAAGTAAACTTTTAGGCTTATGTGTTTCTGATGACGACATTTTAGACATGGCTTCGGTTCTCGGCTGTGGAGTTTCTAAGCTGCCTTTGACGTACCTAGGTGTTCCTGTCGGGTGTAACATGGGTCGATGTGAAAACTGGAAGTGTATCATTCAGAAGTTTTCATCTAAAATGTCACAGTGGAAAGCTCGTTTGCTATCGGTAGGTGGGCGTCTTTCGTTAATAAAATCAGTAGTAGGTAACCTTCCTACTTATTACATGTCTTTGTATTTGATGCCCACAACCGTTCAGAAAGTATTGGAGTCCATGCGTAATAAGTTTTTTATAGGAGGTAACTTGGATGAAAAAAAGGTCACATGGGTGAAATGGAATTCTTGTTTAGCTAGTAAGGCTATGGGTGGGCTTGGTATTGGGAGTATTTATGCTTTAAATGTCTCCCTTTTGTTTAAGTGGATTTGGAGATTTAGATGTCATCCGAATGATCTCTGGGCTAAAGTGATTAAAGGTATTCATGGGCAACATGGAGGAATTGGGACCGGAAGGATTGAAAAATTGAATGCTAGCCCTTGGAATGTTATTGTTCGTTCGGTTTCTCAACTTCAATTGAAAGGTATTGATTTGCTTGCTTCTTGTAATCGGTCTCTTGGAGATGGGAAATCTGTCATGTTTTGGGAAGAGTATTGGTGTGGGGACCGACCTCTAAAAGAATTGTTCCCTCGTGTGTATGCTTTGGATAGGGATAAACGGTGCACGGTAGCTCAACGGGTCAATATCATCGACTGGAATAATGTTCTTAGGAGGAATCCAAGAGGTGGTGTGGAGTCTAGCCAATTTGATGATATGAAGGCGTTGATCAGTAATGTTGAGCTCTCGAATAATAAGGATGGTTGGAAATGGGCTCTCAATTCTACAGGTTTCTCAGTTGCTTCTGCCCGAAAGTATGTTGATGAGCATATTTTACCAGGTGGCTTGTCATCTACTAGATGGAATAAAAGTGTTCCAATAAAAGTTAACGTCTTTCGGTGGAGATTGTCTATGAATAAACTTCCAACCATGGTGAACTTGGATCGCAAAGGAATTGATGTTGGCTCTCTTTTATGTCCCGTTTGTAGCGAGTACGTTGAGAATGGTGATCATCTCTTTTTCTCGTGTGGTATGGCCCATGACCTTTGGGAGTTATTGGCGAGATGGTGTGATTTGGATATTTCGGGTGTGTCTAATTTTGCGGAGTGGATCTCGTGGTTAGATGCTTGTCAAATGACGAAGACGTCTAGATACATTCTTGGAGGGATTGCAGATACGATGTTGTGGTCTATATGGAATTTTCGCAATGCATTGATTTATTCTACTTCTAAACCGAAGAAGGCGACTCTTTGGGACTCTATAGTTTATCAATCGTTTTTGTGGATTTCATCTAGAAATCCTAAGTTGAGCTTTAGTTGGGTAGGTTGGTTAGATAATCCCATTGTAAACATTGCTTCTTTGTAAGTGTTCGTTTTTCTAGCTTTTGATAGTTAATAATATGTTGTTGTTCTAAAAAAAAAAAAAAATCCTATCTTTGTATCATGCCCTTTTTCTTCATAGAGTATATTTTTAATCGTATAAAGAAAATAAATACTTATTTATGTTTTTATTAACCACACTCAAAGTGGTCTGAAATAAACAATATCATAAAAAGTTTTGAAAGAGTTCATATCTTACTAGGTACACATTTAAGTAATCAGAGAAAGAGTCAGAGATGATTACAAACATACAACGATTATGCAATATTCATATGTGTTAATTGCTCGCTTTTCTTGTCTAAACAAAATAAGTCTCATCTATTTTATGTTTAAATGCACTTGGTATCCTTTTTAGCTTACAAAATCTTGACTAATAGTTATTAACGAGTTATTAGCATGCGCACGTTGCAGCACAAATCTTTTTACTTTAACTTTGAATGATATTGATTGCTCTTTTTCGATTTCACATTTTATAGCTCGTATTTGTAGATAATGTTACGAGTTTGTTTGATATTAGAGGAAAATGCTTACATTGCATAACATTTGCTATACATAATTTTTATAAACAACGAAAAGTTTATATCATTTAAATGAAAAGTATAACATTTTTGTAAAAATAAAGTCCAAGTTAGTTTTAGTAAGTTGTTAGATACTTTAAGGGCGTGTTTTGAATTTTATTTTTTTAAACATACTTATTAAACTTCAACATTTTTTTTTATATAAAATCATATGTATTTCAAAATTATTGCAATATTAGGCTTACTTTGTTCGCAATTTAGAGACATTTTCATCGGTATATTTATTTATAAAGAAATTGAAATATTTGTTAGAAATTTGATAAATAAAATTTGTTATATAAAAAAGTTGTAAATAGCCTAAAAGTATATAGTAGTTTTGATAAATAGCTGAATAAGTTAATGGTATATTATTGGTATACATAAACCCTAAATGAAATTGGCACCCCTTTTTTTCTTATTTTTTATGTTTAAAATTTTATTTTTATTATAAAACTATATAACTGAAAGTATGAAATATAAAATATAAAGTTTGATAATTCAGAAATATTAACAGACATAAAATACGAAACAAAAAACGGTAAAAAGCTATATTTTTTCCTGTCAACAAAGTTGATAAAAATGGCTTAAGGAAGGTGCTTGTAACCTCTACGGGTACCACTAACAACACCCTAAGTTAATATATCCATTTGACGTTTATGGTTTACTGTAATAATAAATAAACTTGACACATGTTTATTACTTCTTCCGTCCCAAAATTATTGTTCCCCGACAAAAAACACACAGTTTAAGAAAAGTACATTTGTTACAGCTTTCTCTTTCTTACTTTTTGACAGAATGACAATTTTGCCCTTAGGTAATTAATTAAAGTATTCTTTAAGGTATGTAATAATGATTTTAAACAAGGGTAATATAGTAAACTTGTTTAAACTTCCCTATCTATTTTTAGTAGCGGATTGGGATATCCCAAAAAGGAAACGTGGACAATAAAATTGGGACGGAGGGAGTAGTAAATTGGGCTTTCTAACTAGGGGTGAGCAATCCCGACCGAATCCCGAAATCCTGAAAAAAACGACCGAAAATGAGCGTCTCGAAACCGAACTGACCACATTCGGGTCGGGACTCGGTTTTGGTTTCTCAGACATTCGGGACTCGGGACAATCGGATTCGGGTCGGGACGGGCCAAAAACCGAAAAAATACAACAAAATCGACTGGTTTCGGGATCCGGTTTTGGTTTTCAGTTCAGGATTCGGTTTTAGTTTTCAAGACATTCGGTTTCGGGATCAATCGGTTTCGGGTTGGGACCGGCTTGACGCTCACCCTTATTTCTAACTTGTGCCCAAGGGGCATGACTTTAGAAGTATTAATTAAACATAACTATTTTTTAAATTAAATTCATTTCGTATACTATATAAAATATTGTTAAACTTGTCAAATAAAAGAAATTTTGAAAAGTAATAATATCAACTTACATTTAAATATAGTAATTTTAGTTCATTAAATGTTTTAAAACATGTACCACCATGACACATTGTAAAAATCCCTTAAATTTTGATTATTTTAATAAAAGATCTATAAATCCAATATAAAATAAAATCCGAAACGGAATCATGACAAACGGGTTTTTCTGTTTTCGGTTTCTTAATTTATTGGTTTTTCTGGTTTTGGATCGAGCGGGTTTGCCATGATCCGGCAGTCTGCAAGCTTCTGTCCAGTTCTTACTAAATATGGTTTATTAAGCTTGAATGATTGATCAAAATATATGCTACAGCAAATATCGTAGGTAGTATTACTAGTATTTCTCTTTAATGGGATTATGTAGTATGTACCATTGAATTAGTTTCAGCCAAGCCAAGCCAAGCCTAGCCCAACCTTACCAACCAACATTAAATTAGTTTGGTTTGGTTTTAGAAGTTCAGAAGTAGGAACCGAATGATATGAAGATTAAATATGGACACATAAACACCTTAATACCATAATAACAGTTTCTAAAGAAATTTTGCAACCAAGTCATGGACTGGAAACTCTTATTTTGTAGTCATAAACACCATTAAAGAATGCAAATAATGCCAGAAATGTTAACGATAAGAAATTTTTTAGAGCAACACAATGAGTCTTGTCCATAAATTGGCAAACTAAATGGGGACCAAGCACGAAAATGAGATCGATCGTCATTTCTCAGAATAACTACATACCGATATATGTTATGGTTCTGTATCTTCTTAATCTGCTCTGGACTGACCGGCACGGGAAGACAATATGATACCCACAATGAGACCGTATAAGGCCAGGGCTTCAGCAAAAATGAGGATAAGGATCATTCCTACGAAAAGTTTTGGCTGTTGGGCATTCGCTCTGTGTAAAAATAAAACATCCATAAAAATTAGTACACCATATATGAGTTATTAAATCTGCAGAAATATAAACATTGATAGCTTACAAAGAACCATTTTATATGGACAGTGCACAAAGAGATAGAACCATCATGGCTTTCAGCTTCTTAGGCTGCTCAAACACCGTTATATAGAAAGCTTAGTGCTCACCACCTACTGAATAACCAAGGGTTCTGCTCTCCTGTTTATTGCTCTCCATATGATTATATATAGACAAATAGCCACCTTTAAACTGGTTGTTAAAGATTTTTAGCCAAAATCCTCATTCAATATTACCATTTTAATGCATTAGCCAATGTGACTTGCAATGTAGTGCTGATATGTGATAAATAGTTTCATATTTTAGAGCATTTACTATATCAGACACTTGTTTACTAGATACATACAAGACAGATACCTGAAAGGGATTCTTAATGGTTCTTCCAAGAAAAACGACCGTCCATTGTCCAAGACTTTAAGCTTATGTGAGAAATGTTGATAAAACTGACCAGTTTAAAACCAATGAAGATGGTCTAGATGAACAACACTACTTTATGTCAGCAAAATTTAATTTGATTTAGGCTTATTCCAATGGTTGTCATGATCCCATGACAATACATAGCATAGCCAACCACCATGATGCCAAGGCAAAACAGCTCCTGCCATGGCGGCCATATTGTGACAAGTCGTTCACATATGTTACTTATCTGTGTAGATTAAGATAATACCAGTACGCACAGTCGCACATACACGCCAACTTTTAACCAGTAAACCAACATACATGAAACGTTCTACCTAAAATACCACTAAATATGCCCAAATTAAAGTATTGAACAACCTATAGCGCAGGCTGCGCAGCAATACTTTATGGAAACATAGACAAATAACACATCCACTGTAGTACTTACTGACTATAATCTCAAGGTTATAGCACTAAAATGCATAAGGCTTTTTACCTAGAGTAGTCAAATAAGGGCTAACATTTCCAAATTTATTGAATGTTTCTTAAGTGACTTGCACATCATGCAAAAAGAATGTACATTGCTCCTTTAACTTTGGCTTGGAAAATATAAAACAAGAAGTAATAGATAAACACATGTTTTATTACTTAACTAATAAAATAGAGGGTTAAGTCCAAAAATAGGCAACATACTTTCTCATATTTCCACATCTAGGTAATAAACTTTGTAAAATACCATTACCACCATCATACTTGTTGAAACAGGTAAATATAAGAAAGGTGACCATTTAGTTTTCCACCTCATTAAAAATACTTTCAAAAATGTAATTTCTTTTTCTAGTTAGACCAAAGTGAAATGTCAAAAACACCCTCATCTTCATCATGCCTCCCCCCCTCCTTTTAAATTGTTTTTCAGTTTATTGGAAAATACCTTTTATAAAAAAACAAACTAATAATATATATATATATATATATATATATATATATATATATATATATATATATTCAGTTTACGGGAGAAACACTCATTTTCAATTCAGAGCTTGAAAGGATACAAAATTAGGGGCTTAACCGTTTAATTTGCTGTTAGGGTGTGAGAGAAAGAAAGCAAGAAAAAAGATATTTAGTTGTCCATTTTGACTTTGACAGGACACATAAGCAATTAGAATAAAACAAAAAAAATGACGTGTAATGTTTTTTACCTGATCAACGGGTAACCAGTGAAGAAATGTGACAATTTCTTGGTTTGGAACAATTCAAAAGTTTGGATGGTGGTAGTAGTATTTTTCAAAGTTACCTAGATGTGGAAATTGGAGAAAATACGTTGCCTATTTTTGGACTTAACCCTAAAATAGAAGGGAGAGAATAAAACAGAAGAATCACAGACTAAAGAAAAGAGGGGAAGGAAGAACCATGCGGTAGCACATTTGCACTGCTTGATAATGAAAGGAAAATAAACATGCTCTATGGATGATGAGAGGAGATAAAGTTAATTGTTGAGATGCCGATTTGAGTTTCCTAATTCTTTTTCGGCATGCACCCATCTAGTGCACCTCATTCTCTCTTAGTCTCTTTGGTACATAACTGACTAGGACTTGATAGGTTTCTAAATTAATCTAGGAACACATGTCTACAAGTTATAGATCTAACTTTTCTGTTGAAATAAATTAGGCCTCACCTGCATATCATAAAGCTACCATTCCAATTTTATATCAAGCGTTGCATCATAAAGAGTTACAATGGTGACTACCATTGATTAAGCCCAATTTAAGCCAAAGAGAAGCTATGTAACTTTTTCAGCAGCCAACCAACAACACATGCCATCAGAACAATGCCTGAGGGCACATAAATAAGTTGGACCAAAACCAGTTACGGCTTGCAGTTCTAAACCAAACTGCACAATTTACAAATAAGCTCCGATACTTTTGATCTTTACTACCCACACAACGATGCATAACTGTTTCACTTAATAATTACTTTTTCTTTATTTCCTAAAACTACAACCCGCTTGCTTCTTCATTTTATCCCTAAATCCTCATAGTGACTAGTGATCCCCATTAATTAGAACACAGTAACTCAAATCGCTCATGTGCCGACAAAGCAACAATGTTATAGCATCACTAAGCAGAAGACTTATATTATACTAATTCCATATTTCGTTCTCTATTCACAACATCCAGAATCCACAGGAATTTTCAATAAAATTTCCCTTTAACAAAACAACCCTGGAGCTTTTTTCAATGAACAAAATCATAACCTTTAGCAATTCGATCTATATAACCATTATATCATTATACCACAAATCTAAATCGATTAAGAGTTAGAAACAATACCTCACACCAGCATCACCAACGATACCAATCGCCATACCAGCAGAAAGACCAGCAAGACCACAAGCCAAACCAGACGACAAATGCGCATAACCATCAAACAAATAATACGATTTGGCCTTAGGGTTGATACCAGTACTAATAATAACAGCGATAATCAAACCATAGATACCAAGCACACCAGCCATAACAACAGGAACAATCGACTTCATCACCAATTCAGGCCTCATCACTCCCATTGATGCCACACCTACACCACTCTTTGCTGTTCCATATGCCGCCCCCATACCTACACACACAAACGCAACGATTAAATAATCACATCATCCATAAAGGTGTTTGAGATAGCTAATTTTTTCCACCAAGTTTGGAGCAGCAGTTTTGTATCATTTAAACTGCTACTTATCTTTATGAAGAAACTTTTTTTTTTTTTGTGTGTGTGTGTGTGTGTGTGTGTGTGTGTGTGTGTGTGTGTGTGTGTGTGTGTGTCATCTAAACTGCTTATTTCAAGGTACTTAATTGGGATGAAAATTTTTACCATCATTTAAGACTTAAGCTGGTCATGTAAAAGAGCTTATTTAAGATGAAAATTAAATTTAACTTCTTACCATTATACTTAACCTATGACATTTTATAAAGGGGAAACGGCACACAATGTATTAAACTTTAGGTCAATTTAATTTTATGTTTAAGGTATTCATCGTTTTAGTCTTCTCAATTTAAAGCATCAAAGTTAAAATATTGTACAATGTAAGGTTTGTTTACTTTTCGAAAGATGTTACCACTTACAGCCTGTCATAACTTTAGCCGAAATCACTTTTATATGCGCAACTAATAATATAACCGGTAACGTCTTTCAAAAAGTTAAAAAACCTTACTTTGTACAAAATTTTAACTTAAATCGAGAAAAAAAATAACAAGCCTAAAGTGTTCGATTGGGGCATTGACTCAATTGTATCATTCCCCACTGCACAGGTCCAGTTGATTGGCATGGGTTGAATCCGAAGTCGTGACTAAAAGTGGATTGAAGTCTAAAGGGGGTGCACTGCAAGGGTGCACATTCTCCCTACCGATCTAAACCTTTTGAGAAAATGATTCTATAACATTTATTGATTGATACTTTTTATAAAATGGAGTTATACAAGAGGTTAGATATAAGCAATAAGTAATAAGTAATGATAAAAATAGAGATGGTTGAAAATGTAATAAAGTAAAAGTTACATGAGAAAACGAGAGCAGCAGCGGCACCCAGGAAACCGAAGAAAGGTGCGGTTTCATCACCGCTGAATGTTGAACCACCTCCTGCCATCCTCCTTCCTTTTTCTTCTCTTTTATCAACTCTTGTAAATTCAATTTTATTATGGATCCAAGATGTGAAATTGGGGTTTGTTTGTTTGTTTGTTTATGTGTTGCTCCTCTCACGTTGCAACACTTGTCTTGTTTCTATCTATCATGCTCATCACGTTTTGTTTTTTTTTTTTTTTTTTTTTTTTTTTTTTTTTTTTAAGCTACACAATACACATCATTAAATTTTCTTTTTTCTTACTAAAAGTTATTGGATTTTAGAGTGATTTGGCACGAGTTTTTTTTATGGATATGTATAAGTAGCTTCGTTTGGATACTTTAATTTCAAGCTTTTATTTCAAACAAATAGCTCTTAAATGAAAAGTTGATTCATAAAGCTTTTAAAATATTTTGGAGCAGTTAAAACTTTAAATTACTAATATACCCTTCAAATATTTGTTTACAATTATATATATGTCTTTTTATGTCATTTTACATTTTATAATTACATTAAACAACTAACTTACCAAACACTTTTATTAAAAAAAAAAAGATATAGCTTGTAGCTCATGTTAATAGTTTTACAGTTTACAGCTTACAGCTTAAAGTTTACAGCTTATAGCATACAACTTATAGCTAGTTTTGCCAAACATACCCGTAATAATAATGTTTGTCGTTCAATAAATGTGCTGATATCGGATATGGGTTCCTCTCCTTTTCATTTTCTTCTTTTGGAGAACTTGAAAAAGATACAGTGATCTTATTAAAGTGTATTTGACGATTCTCTATGACTCAAGACATTGGAGCACGTGCTGCTCCGCATATTTTTAGTAAGATTAGTTTTGCTATAGCTAGAGGTGTGGGGGCCCAGTTAGTTCTCGGCTCCCCACTAATTTCTTGTAAATCCTATTTGTTTTTAATAAAGTAATGTTATAATAATAATAATAATAATAATAATAATAATAATAATAATAATAATAATAATAATCCTTCCGTCTCAAAACAAGTGTTTAATTTGACTTTTCAAAGTCAAATTGGTTTAACTTTAAACTTAAATATCTTTTTTGGTATTATATAATACTTGTGAAAAATTATACTAATGAAAAATGCATGTAAAACTCAATTCATTCATATATTTTGCATCAAGTATTATATAACGTCCCAAAAAATAGACAAAGGTTAAAGTTAAACTAGTTTGACTTAAAAAAATTAAACTGAACATTTATTTTGGGAGGAAAGGAGTAATAATGTTTGGTAATGGACTAATGGTGTATGGTGGTGATATCGTGTATTAAGATCATGAGAGATGTGGATGCATTTGATCAACCATCGTACCAGTACATACTTATAACATAAACATGGACAGAATCAAGACTAAATATGATTGGGTGCACAAAAAATAGAACATTAATGCTAGAAACATATTTCGGTGGACCGGGTGCTTTTAAGATAACTTTAAAAAAAAATCGATAATTTTTCAAAAATTAACACTACATTGAAAAAATCCAAGATGTTCGGGCATCCGTGAGAACCCCCTGCCTCCGTCGTTGAACATAAACACCATATCAAATATAATTCTTATAACACACCATCAAAAATAGCTCTCTCACTTAAAAAAAAAAAAAAAAAAAAAAAAAAAACGAGATGTGAACCGAATGGCAATGGTAAGTGGAATAAGGCATGACGTGTGAAAGTTGGCTAAAACAATACAAAATTTTCAAAATTTTTTTCAACGTAACTATTTAACGCTTTTAGTAATCAACACCAAACTCAACACATAAACATATTGTAGAAAACTAGAAGGGGGGGGGGGGGGGTTGAATAGTTTTGCGTCTTTTTCGTTTCAATAAGATTTTGCTTTCAAGTAATTAATGGTAGTTTGTAAAAACCCTTTGAAGCTAAAGTATAGATACAAGTTAATTCACATATGTCACATAAATACTTCTTATTTAAAGTGTTAAATAGAAATTATAATTTCATATATCTCACTTAAATATAAGTTTGTATTTATATATGTATATGTGTTTTAATGATTGTATATACTTTAATTTACTAATGTATAATTTATGTTTTGAATGGAACCTAGTTTGATCTTTATGTGAAATCAATATATGCACAACACACAAGCAATTGTAACTATGAATGATATGCAAGTAAGTTATAAATCAAAGAGTGAGAGATGGAAAGATCAAACCGAGAGACAAAGGATTTATAGTGGTTCGGCTACAAGGACACCTTTCTTGCCCTACTCCACTCCCCGAGTCACCTACTCGAGAGTTTTCTTCACTAGATCAAAAACCTCCTTTATGGCGGAGAAAACCGTACACACCAATTAGCACACCACAACGATATCACACCACAATCACAACTTCAACACAACTTCTTCACACCAATCTTCTTCACACCTAACTTCTACACACCAATCTTCTTCACACCTAACTTCTACACACCAATCTTCTACACTTCAAATATCTTCACAACTTTCTACTTTGCTCCTAGCTTCTTCACAACTTAATACTTCCTAACTCTTTTTTTTCACGCCACTTGTTTCTTCACACCTTCACTACTAAGTCCTATCCACTACCCCAAGATATATACTACTTCACAACTTCTAGGCTTCAAGGTCTTTTCAACTTCAAAGCTTCAACTTCTTCGTCTTCACAACTATCTCCACTTCAATGAACTACCACAACTTATTTCTTCTATCACTAATCCTATCCACCTCTACTTCTTCACTTCTATTACTACTTCACGCCTTCAATAGATCTAGATCCTATATCTAAATCTATCTAACCAATGTATACAATATGTTCACAAAGAAATAAAAGATATACAAGATGAACTAAACAAACAACTTAGATGGCAAGATGATACTAAGTTGTAATACTTCTAGTAGAAGTATTCTTCTCTTTGCACTTGAGTGTTGAGGCTTGAATCACTTTGAAACAAAGATCAAAGTATATAAGATAAAAGGATTTTAGAAGATGGAGAGGGATGTTTAGATCAGAAAGTTTTAGTGCAAAAAGGTGAGGAAAAAATCCAGGTTTAAGGTGGTATTTATAGGCAACAGATTCTGACAGAGGAGCGTGGCCGGTCCCCTTAAATCATGGCCGGCCCCCTTAAAATTAAGGGGACCGCCCTTTATAATTAAGGGGGCCGCCCAGCTGAAACGGCCAGAATCTTTGTCTTTTAGTGGGGAAAGTTTATTTGGTGAAAAACTAACTGATTTTGGTTAAAAATTTGAATTCATATATTGAGTATGAATAAAACATTTTTCTTTATTACCAAAAGTGTTTTTCAAAAATATATAATATGTTTATATAATTAAGTAAACTTTGTAATACTTAATTAAACTTTCCTTTGATCTTATAATGCTTTAATCACTATGTTTATTCATACCTTAAGTGATTAGATGATGAAAGTGAGTATTAACTACTAAATACTTGTTTACGTCATTATCTTTGATTTAATGTGTTTTCGTTTTGTGATCATCAAAACATAGAGATATCGAAAGATATGAATAACGTTTTTAGTCGTTTATTTATATCAACAATCTCCCCCTTTTTGATGATTACAAAACCTAAACTCATTAAATCTAAAAATTAATTTTTAGACAAGTATTAAGTGAGTTTACATTCACTTCTCCCCCTTTTTGTAGAATCAAAAAGGTTTAAGCTAATAAGATAAAAACTCCCCCTTGATGTATGCTCCCCCTCGTTTGAGAGCACCAAGGGTTCGAGGAATGGAGTTCTTGCAAGAAAAATATTAGAAGCACAAGCATGACACAAGCAAACACATATAGCATAATACTAACTAATAATGAGCATGGCAAAAGAGAATTAGAAACATATATTAAATCGTTTATTAAAAGAAAATGATTACGTCAACCCATAATCATTGTTACATAGGCTACAAAGATGAAATTCTAAGCTAAGTAGAATGTCCTAATGTGCCAACAAGAAGTGTCACCAAATTTTCTTGAATCCCAAAATGGTTGAGTAGATTTATTTGAAAATGAGAAACATAAGCATGTAAAATGCTTGATGTTTTAGTGGAGGTAAACATTTTGTTGCATGGATGTTGTTGGGTTTGGAGATGTGGAGCTTGTAGGTGGTGAAATTGAAGATGGGTTTGTTGATTGAGGGTTTTGATGTTGTTCAAGTGATGGTATTTGTTGAGATCTAGTAAGAAGATACTCAATCCAAGTAAAGTGTTCATTCAATGCAATGGTTTGTTGTTGGAGAAAGATGCAACAAGGGCAATTGTTAACATGCTTCTCAAGTTGGTTTTTGTTATGTGGTGATGATGGTGAGCTTGATTGTGGTAGATCCAAATTGCGTTGAGCAAGATGTAATGCTAAAAGAGCACTAAGCTCATGTGCCTCTTTTAGCTCCTTAACGAACTTCAAGTGTTCGGAGGAAGGTGATAGTGGTGGAGCTTGATAGTTGTCTTGGGTGAAAGTTTGAACATGCAACATGGGAGTGGCATGTGAAGTTGTAGGATGTGGTGGTGGTACTCTTGGTGGTGGAGACATGGTTGAGCTTGGATAGTCATGAGAACATGAAATGTTTGGGAGAGGTTCTTTATGAGTGGGTGATGTTTTTGTTGAATGAGCAACATGTGAAGTGTTGATTGAGAGATTGGGATTGATGTTTTGGGATGGAGCATGCTCATCATAAGAAGAGGCATGAATGAGGGAATGAGTGGGTGATAGGTTGTGAGATGAATCATTGTTGTGGTTTTGAGGTTTAGTAGTTGGTTGACTTGGAACAACATCACTTGAGTTATGACAAGAATCAAGTTTCCTCCTCCAAACGGGTTTGACGGAGATCCTTGCGGTTCTTGAAATCTTAGGTTTTTGGTTGTTGGGAGATGACATGTTTGGGTGTGATGGCATTAATGATGGGAAGAGGGTATTTATAGTGTATGAGAAATGTGGTTTAGGAAGGTAAATTTTGAGGGATAACATGGGACAAAATATGTTTGTGAGTTTTGGGAAGTATAGGCTGAGATGGTTCAAAAAGTGATAAAGTAAACAGTATCCCCGACCATCAGATGGCCGGTCCCCTTAATCATTAAGGGGGCCGCCCATCTGGTGATTCCCAGAATGCCAGAAATGGATTTTTGGCAGAAATTTTTCAAAAAGGTTGTGTTTTTGGATTTGGATTCAAGTAAGTTTGACTCTTTGAGGCAATATAGGGCATACTATTCATGAATGTAGAGATTGATATAGGAATAATAGAAATAAGCAATAAATTTCTAATAATCATGCAATCTATTTATTTAACATTTAAGATATGCAATTAAGTAAATAGGCTAAATAAGCAACTTATATGAAAATGATAACACTTAGCCTAGAGCAAACATGTTAATAATTGTTAACAAGTAACACATAGGTGGATATGATTATATGGACTTCAAGACTTGTTACAAACAAGATCCATATGGGCAAGTCATGATTCTCATGAAATGATTTGATTAAATTGTGAATGTCATTTCCAATAGGGGTGTATGACACATGTGAGAAGGTTAAATATGTTTTAAGCAAAACGTTTTTAGTTTTATTTAACAATGTCTTGAAGTAACTTCAAGTGTGCATTACAATAACGAAGAAGAAAAATAAATTTAATCTTGTTTTTGATTAAAATAATGGTTATAAGGAAGTTTTAGTTAAGTAACGAAATACTTCTTTTCAAAAAGAGAGAAGTTTTAAACATAATGTTTTGACCATAATAATCAAGAAATTGCAAATGAAGGATTTGAAATGGAAGCTTGTCATCTTTAAGAGAATCAATTAAGCCCATTGTCACATATAATCATCTTTAATGACACCTAAAGATATTAAAGTGAATTGATAGATACTTATGATCTAAATGCAATGGGACAGGAAGAAGCAAGGTAAATAGTTCATGGATACAAGATATATATATATATATATATATATATATATATATATATATATATATATATATATATATATATATATATATACAAAGAACATCATAATATCAAGTTGTAAGCAAGTATCAATAATAATGCATCTATTAAGGCAACTAGTAAGACATATAGCTTAAGTGGAAGTGTTCTACTATAGATCATAGAAGATTTAAGAAAAATGATACTAGACTTAAACAACAAGAAGGTTAATAATGCTAATATCATGTATCCATATATTAGTGTTAATAATCTAAGAGCATGGCAGCATATCAGTTAAATTTTATTCACACACTAATTAAAACATTCTAAAGTATAATATAACATTGACAAGTTTTAGAAAAGAAAAACTTATCTCAGGTCCAGCTTTTCAAAAAGGATGGGCATGACGGTGAAAGAAGAAATTTAGGAGGCTTCATCATGAAAAAGTAACCGATACACCATGATACCAATACTCCAAGAGTGAAGAACAAAATGCCGATACATGAATAAATCCGCAACATCGTCATAGGTGAAACATTTGTAGAAAGTGAAACAATATGATAGAGAACAATATCCGTCAAAGGTAATAGAGCGAGATGAGTAGATTAACACGTAATAGGCTCTTCATTCGTAAATTACCTAAACAAGATAAACAGCTTGGTACCCAGATTCTCATGGGTCCTAGTTGGTTAGATGACAACATCCATTGCATTTGAATGCACATGATGTGGATGTCGTCGATAAGTACAAGAATTCATGAATAGTTTGTTTTAATTAACAAACAATGACTTTCTTGACTAGAATAAAAAGTAATGAATGTTAATAGTATTAGTTCTAAATTTACTCACTAGATTTAACAAATTTTATTTGTTTTAATGCATTTGTTGAAGGATCATTTACGATAAATCCTAACCCGGTTTTATCATAGAATGGCTTTTGAATGTCGAGAAGATATTTTAAAGATTTAGAGCTATTTTCGAATTTTGCCAATGTTTTTGCTTTTTCATTTTCCATTTTAATTTCATGTTTGTAGTCTCGACATTTTTTACATACAAGATCGATTTCAATATTACTTTTAAGTCTAGACGTTTTATCTTCTAAAATGATTTCTTTTTCAAAGTTGTTTTCAGCGGATGTTGAAAATTCGTTCTTAAAAATAATTTTTGAGTCAATGTTGCAAAAATGTTTGAAGTTGTTTTCCATTTTTAAAAATTCTAATATAAATTGATCATAACAAAAATGTTCAGTTTTGAATTGTACCTTCTTTGTAGTTGTACATTCCTCACATGCTATACGGTGATCAATTTCATTTTCCATGTCGCTCCATGTTTTGTTTGTAGTTTCACTTGGATCTAGGAACATGTAGTTCTTGCCATCAATACTTGTGTTCTCATTTGTTTGAATATTCTCATGAGCCGTATTAATATCGTCTTCTTTGCACTTGTTGCACCATGATTTATTCACGCTCTTTCTTTGGATTTGACTCATGTATTCTTCGTTGTATATACCTTCAATGATCACATTTGAACTAGTAGTACATGTATTTACATCAACTAAATATTTATTTACTAAATTTTCTAGATTAACTATTTCTTGTGCAATATCAAGTTTATTGTCTTTGGTTTTACATTTCTCTTGGTGAATCTTTAAAAGACATTTCCAAATATCATTTGCCGTTTTACAATGAAATAATCTTTCATATTTAACTTTTGGTAGAGTTTTGAAAATAAGTAATTTGGCTTTAGTGTTTTTATCAATATTAGTTTGAAGATTATTATATTGATTTTCAAATTCTATTTTGGTTGGTTTAAGATCACCAATTGAAATGATATGCCAAAGATCAAGATCTATTGATTTCACATAGTTTTCAAATTTGTTTTTCCATTCAAGAAAATGATCATTTTCAAATAAAGGTGGTTGTTGTGCAAATTTCCCTTCTACATATTTTTCAAATTTCATTGATCGTTGCAAGTTTTAAAATACAATCTATTTTAAAAAATCTTGCTAGACGTGGCTCTGATACTAATTGTAGAAAACTAGAAGGGGGGGGGGGTGAATAGTTTTGCGTCTTTTTTGTTTCAATAAGATTTTGCTTTCAAGTAATTAATGGTAGTTTGTAAAAACCCTTTGAAGCTAAAGTATAGATACAAGTTAATTCACATATGTCACATAAATACTTCTTATTTAAAGTGTTAAATAGAAATTATAATTTCATATATCTCACTTAAATATAAGTTTGTATTTATATATGTATATGTGTTTTAATGATTGTATATACTTTAATTTACTAATGTATAATTTATGTTTTGAATGGAACCTAGTTTGATCTTTATGTGAAATCAATATATGCACAACACACAAGCAATTGTAACTATGAATGATATGCAAGTAAGTTATAAATCAAAGAGTGAGAGATGGAAAGATCAAACCGAGAGACAAAGGATTTATAGTGGTTCGGCTACAAGGACACCTTTCTTGCCCTACTCCACTCCCCGAGTCACCTACTCGAGAGTTTTCTTCACTAGATCAAAAACCTCCTTTATGGCGGAGAAAACCTTACACACCAATTAGCACACCACAACGATATCACACCACAATCACAACTTCAACACAACTTCTTCACACCAATCTTCTTCACACCTAACTTCTACACACCAATCTTCTTCACACCTAACTTCTACACACCAATCTTCTACACTTCAAATATCTTCACAACTTTCTACTTTGCTCCTAGCTTCTTCACAACTTAATACTTCCTAACTCTTTTTTTTTCACGCCACTTGTTTCTTCACACCTTCACTACTAAGTCCTATCCACTACCCCAAGATATATACTACTTCACAACTTCTAGGCTTCAAGGTCTTTTCAACTTCAAAGCTTCAACTTCTTCGTCTTCACAACTATCTCCACTTCAATGAACTACCACAACTTATTTCTTCTATCACTAATCCTATCCACCTCTACTTCTTCACTTCTATTACTACTTCACGCCTTCAATAGATCTAGATCCTATATCTAAATCTATCTAACCAATGTATACAATATGTTCACAAAGAAATAAAAGATATACAAGATGAACTAAACAAACAACTTAGATGGCAAGATGATACTAAGTTGTAATACTTTTAGTAGAAGTATTCTTCTCTTTGCACTTGAGTGTTGAGGCTTGAATCACTTTGAAACAAAGATCAAAGTATATAAGATAAAAGGATTTTAGAAGATGGAGAGGGATGTTTAGATCAGAAAGTTTTAGTGCAAAAAGGTGAGGAAAAAATCCAGGTTTAAGGTGGTATTTATAGGCAACAGATTCTGACAGAGGAGCGTGGCCGGTCCCCTTAAATCATGGCCGGCCCCCTTAAAATTAAGGGGACCGCCCTTTATAATTAAGGGGGCCGCCCAGCTGAAACGGCCAGAATCTTTGTCTTTTAGTGGGGAAAGTTTATTTGGTGAAAAACTAACTGATTTTGGTTAAAAATTTGAATTCATATATTTAGTATGAATAAAACATTTTTCTTTATTACCAAAAGTGTTTTTCAAAAATATATAATATGTTTATATAATTAAGTAAACTTTGTAATACTTAATTAAACTTTCCTTTGATCTTATAATGCTTTAATCACTATGTTTATTCATACCTTAAGTGATTAGATGGTGAAAGTGAGTATTAACTACTAAATACTTGTTTACGTCATTATCTTTGATTTAATGTGTTTTCGTTTTGTGATCATCAAAACATAGAGATATCGAAAGATATGAATAACGTTTTTAGTCGTTTATTTATATCAACACATATCTTAAAAAAAAATAAAAAAAATAATAATAAATAAACAATCGTTTGGTTGTCGGGATGACCAAACCATACGAAAAAAAAAAAACCTTGACCCATGGTAAGTGAAATAAGGCATGGCGCGTGAAAGTTGGCTAACAACGCGTCCAATTTGTTTCATAAGCATTTATGTACACATAAATATCGTTAGACGTTTGTTAAAGTCCCGCTCATGTTAATTTTTGAGCTTATTCATAAGGGTTTTGATAAACTCTTTTTACATGACTTATTTAGAGAGTTTGAACTTTTTTTTTTTCATAAGCTTTTTGTGAGTCACTTTAACAGCATTATATTACACACCAATATGATTCAATTAAGTATCGTTATTAGATTACAAAGAGTTGGGCAATCAAGAAGTAGAAATAGATCACCAAAACTAAATTGTATTAACAAAGTGTAAAGTTGTTACAATGATTTGAGAGAAGAGAGAATACAATTTCTAGGCTAAAGAGTGAATGAAAACATAACAACTATTTAAACTCAGTTTTGGCGGAAAATGTTGTTAGTAGCAGTTGAGGAGAGAATCACGTGCACCTCATGTGTCTAGTCTATGACTATTCACGTGTACCTCACGTGCCACCAACTTATCTAACAGCTTATTCCTTTAAGCACTTATCACATTACATCTGTTAACGTTATACCATCACACTTAGATTATCAAAACACTCATCACCATTATTTAAGAAATGGTTGACCTAGCAATTAAAGTTTAAAATATTAAAGTTCACACATATAATATATTCTTTTTAGAAAGGTCAGTTCGTCACCCATATATACCAACTATCGCATATTATCTTTACAGATGTCTCTTATGGGACTTTCTTATGGGAATTGAACCTAAAACCTCTTTGTTAATCAAGTACCACAAAATCAAAAGACTTTCTATATCATATGAATCGGGGTATCGCAAAATCAAAAGACTTGCTTTTATCTATATCATACAAATCGGGAAAAACATATACATTATTGATATCTAGAAATTATTTCGAGATTTTATTCAACCACCAACAACTTATAATTCTGCAACCATCTTTTCTATTGCATCCTTTTGTGTGGGTGGATGTTTATATGACCTGATATTCACTAGTTGAGCTCCTTTAACCAGAGGAATCTTGTGGTCCAGGTCCCTTTTAGGTGGTAGCTCAGTGGGAATGCCAAATACATCTTCATAGTCCTGCACCACTTGTTGCAAAGCAGGGTGAACATGCTTTGTTGTGGCTTCTATTTGCATACATGTGGCTGCAGAGTTAGGGAACACTCACAGTTTTGTCAGAAGTTTTGGTCTTCAACCAATCCATATTAGACTTATGAGTTCCTCTGAGCAAAACCTTTTGATTATTATACTTGAAAATCATCCTTAACTCTTTGAAATTCACCCTTATATCCCCTAATGTGGCTAGCCATTGAATTCCAAGTACCATGTCATACCCTCCGAAAGGTAGTAACATAACATCTGTAGTGAAAAGGAGTAGTACCAAAATGCCACTTAAATCCTTTACACTCTGCATCAGTAACCAATTTGTTGCCATCTACAACTGTAATTGGTAATGGACATATACTTCTAGTGGGACAACCTATCTGTTTGGCCATATTTTTGTCCAAAAAATTATGTGTAGACCCACAATTAATCAAAATGTGAAATGTATGCTTACCAATTCTTTCAATAACCCTCATAGTTTGAAAATTGGTAGTACCAGTGAGTAGGGGTGTCATATGGGTCGACCCGACCCGACCCGAACCCGATAAGGCCTTATAGGGTCGGGTTGATCCCGATAAACCCGATAGCCTTATAGGGTCGGGTTGCGGGTCTTAATTATTTCGTTATCGGGTTGACCCGATAACCCGATAAGCTATAATAACCCATTAAAAGTTTTATAATTTTTGAACTAAACTATGTTTCAAGCTTAATTATTTCGTTATCGGGCTATCGGGTTGACCCGATAACCCGATAAGCCCAACCCGATAAACCCGATAACCCGATAGACCCGAACCCGATAACCCGATTCCTTATCGGATCGGGTTGCGGGTTAATTTTTATTTTTCGAAAACCCGATAGACCCGACCCGATAGGGCTTATCGGGTCGGGTTGACCCGAATGACACCCCTACCAGTGAGAGCATTTAGTGAGATCAAGGGTTGTGACTGCAAGTCTATCAAGTCTTCTTCCCCCACAGTCTCATCTATCACCTAAAATGAAACCCCTTCATTTTCCAAATCAGGCACTAGGACTAAGGAGTATAATTGAGCACTGCACTTATGTCCAGGAGCATATATTTTTGTCATAGTAAAAGCATAGATTATTGGCTCTCTTTAATGCATACTCCTTATGTGCTAATCTCCTATTGTTACCAGCAACTGGAGTATTTGGTTTAGCAGACACAGTACTACTAGTAGTGTTTGGATTTGGCAACAACGGCTTGTTAAAAGTGCTAGTAGAAGCCTGACCGTATCTTGAATTGTTAGGAAAAAAAAGTACTCCTATTTTTCTTCTTGACTGCATTCAAACTTCAAAGTGGCCTCTTGCAAATTTGTCAAACCATAAGTGTCAGCTAGTGTTTTTGGCTTGAACATTCTTACACCCATAGCCAGTTCAGTTGGTAATCCCCCCATGAACAAACTCATAGCATGTGCTTCACTTATCTCTACCCTACTCAAAAGATTATCAAATGCATCTTCATAATCTCTAGCAGTAGTCTCATACTTCAAGTTCTTAAGTTCAGACATGGGGTCATCATAAACACTACCAAATCTGTCCAAAATGGTTTGTTTGTACACTTCCCAATCCACAAAACCTCCATGAATCTTAATAAATTATGTGTGCCATAACAAAGCCTTATCATAAAGGTGAATAGAGACAAAATTTACCTTTTTAATCTCAGCCACTTGATCATTCAAGAAAAGTTGTTCACACCTGAATAGC
Organism: Artemisia argyi; assembly: GCA_030686995.1. Classification (NCBI taxonomy): domain Eukaryota; kingdom Viridiplantae; phylum Streptophyta; class Magnoliopsida; order Asterales; family Asteraceae; genus Artemisia; species Artemisia argyi. Next base: position 156,848,352 of record CM060697.1, on the reverse strand, counting down.
CACCCTCTTACATCTTCACCGGAAAATTTAGGGAAATCAATCTTGGCTACTCTTGTGTGCTGCATTAGACCACCACCATTAGTACCACCCATTTGACTGTTTTGCAAAATCAATCATGTGATCTCACCAGACATTTGGTCCAATCTTGTGTTCACAACCTGCATAGCACCATCCATCATTTGAGCTATTTGGTCTGCAATGTACCTTTTTGTTTCATCATCAAAGACCAATGATGACCCATTAGAAGGACCAGAGAAATTGCCAGAAACTCTTGTAGCAACCACCATTGCTAACTAATTTCAAGATTTCTGTAACTAACTGCCGCATGTACTATTTCTTGAATTGATTGAATCTTGTCACTAATTATTACTCCTTCACCTACAATGAGCAATAACTAACAACTGTAACCGTTTCTTGGCCACCCTCAAGTCAAACAAAACTGATCATTCAACCAAAAGCTGATGATTTAAGCATTTATGTGCTGCTCTTGTGATCACGATGAATACTTGACAAGTGGTCTTGTTTCTGAACTGATAGTGCACGACTAATCAATGTACCAGTATAGCACAATTGATTAGAATCAGAGTACTAGTGTAGTACTCTTGATTTCTTTATTTGGTTGACCGGAAATTAAACAGCTTCGCCGGAATTTGGCCGGAGAAGATGATCGACTTTAATGGTGTTTTCTTGATAAAAGATGATAATGAGCTAGGAAAGGGATCTGATACCACTTGTTACACACCAATAGGATTCAATTAAGTATCATTATTTGATTACAAAGAGTTGGGCAATCAAGAAGTAGAAATAGATCACCAAAATTAAATTTGTATTAACAAAGTGTAAAGTTGTTACAATGATTATAGGAATGATTTTAGAGAAGAGAGAATACAATTACTAGGCTAAAGAGTGAATGAAAACATAACAGTTATTTAAACTCAATTTTGGCAGGAAATGCTGTTAATAGCAGTTGTGGAGAGAATCACGTGCACCTCACGTGTCTAGTCTATGACTATTCACGTGTACCTCACGTGCCACCAACTTATCTAACAACTTATTCCTTTAAGCACTTATCACATTACATCTGTTAACATTATACCATCACACTTAAATTATCAAAACACTCAATCACCATTAGTTAAAAAATGGTTGACCTAGCATTAAAAGTCTAAAATATTAAAGTTCACACATATAATATATTCTTTTTAGAAAGGTCAGTTCGTCACCTATATATACCAACTATCGCATATTATCTTTACAGATGTCTCTTATGGGTCTTGAACCTAAAACCTCTTTGTTAATCAAGTACCACAAAATCAAAACTTTCTATAACATATGAATCGGGGTACCGCAAAATCGAAAGACTTGCTTTTATCTATATCATACAAATCGGGAAAAACATATACATTATTGATATCTAGAAATTATTTCGAGATTTTTATTCAACAACCAACAACTTATAATTGAAACTTTAATATACAAGATCACGACCAATGTATACAAGTAACTCGCAAATTTTGTAATTTGCTCCATAAGTTGCCAAAGGTACACAATTAGCATATAACCTAATTAAACACGAATAGTACCTTAACAATCCCCATCACTCCATTATCAGGATATACGGTTAATCTGATGGTCCAAAGTCCAAACAGTCATTACACAACATCTTGACCGCAAAGTCGATCACTAGCTAGTAAACAAACGGGAAAATGGCATATCGATCACGAGGATAATCATCGAATTTTTGCAAGTACCATTTATGTGTTGTCATTGATGCAAAACCAAGATTTGCCACCTGCAAGGATAAGCCCGGTGAATTTTAGAGTTTAGTGTTGGATTAGTTCAATGTCTTATTATGACAAGGAGAATGGAGGATACCACAAATGCAAAAAGTAACCACAATGTGAGATCTGCACCACCACTAGCCACCACAAGGCCACCGTACATGACCTTCACATAATTAACATTTTAGTGAAATGAACAACTTTGTTTGGCTACAACTTGTTGCATTCTTTATTGCATGGAGAAGAAAACATACATGATCCAACTAATGATACCTATGTTGTATTGCTAAATTTTATAAAAGTAAAATTACAGAATAAGATATATATTCAAACATATAGTATATAGAACAGATGAGAGACTTACAATTTCAGCTGTGTAATGTGGAGATGAGACATATTCAAACCAATCGCCATAAGGAATAATATACTCTGTTGGCTTTTTGGGATTCTTTCGCAAGGAACCCTTTTTCAAAATCAGGTGAGGGATTAAAAACTTATACATCATAACAATACTAGGAAAAGATTATTAAGGAAAGTTGTAAGAAATGGATCGACTTACAAGAATTGCATGACAACGGCGCTGATGTACCCAACCCCATAAAAATATTGCTGTACCCAACCACGCATACCATCGGAGCATTAATAGAGGAGTCATTAATATCCCTATATTAAACTTGTGGTTTGACAACATGGAATTCTTCCCATCCACAATGAAATCATTCGCCACGTTCTTCAGAAATTTGAATACTTCAGGGGCAAAAGAACAACATAGGGACAATGGAGCAGCTATATAGTAACTGATTCATTTAACAAATATCACTTGAATTTTCAAAACCTTAGATTAGTTAAAAACAATGCTTTAAGTTAAGAGATTATATATGATCCGACTATGTATAATTATACCATTCAAAGTATATACTCATATCGGTTATAAGAGTTAAGAGTTAATAAAAAAGACATGACTTGATATATAACAAGGATATAAACATAAATAAATAGGTTTGGATAGAAGCACGTACACGATACCACAAATATAACCAGAAATGTTCAATCGAGCTGATGGACTGTATTTGAAAACGTAGATTGACTCATAGTAACGTCGAATAACTTGAGCTTCCAACAGCAAAAGCATAAACGCAGATAGCCAAACATTGTATACATGTTCTCCTGTTAATAATGGGTTGTGCAACTGGCCCGTTGAAGTAGAAAAGAGGTCATACTCAGTATGTGATGCTAACTTCGTGATTGCATACAACCATACTGCAACAAGTATGGTTGTAGTCCAGAAAATGCCTAAGGCATAGAAGTGATTGAAAAATCTATGAGGCAGCATCAATTTCTGAAATGCACACAAACAAAATATATATGGTTCACCTGAATACAAGAGCTTCATGATCAAATCTATATCTCGGGAAACTTTCTTTGTGGTATCTATTGACATCATTCTCAAAAAAAGACATATGTTGGCTCATTTTCTTTTAGGAAAGCGGTTCAATCAAAATGAAACGTCGAAATAGATCAATCTTGAGCAAATGGTAACAAAAGTATTCATCAACATATAAAGGTATCAACAGAAGTTCTTGTTATGCCAATTCTAGCTTTTCGTTAAGTGATTTTGATTTAATCTTATATTGCCGTTCAAAAAATAAATCATAAACACATATAGGAACTATATGACATGCAAGGGTAGTGTCACTCACACTGTTGGCAGCTATCTTGCCTCTCTTGGCAAACTCGGACATAGCTCTCAGTAACCAACCAAAACCAGGCAACCGCACCCAGGCTATAACAAACGGCAATGTAGCAAGGAACCATACTGCACGTAGCATTGATACAAGCCCCAACTCTTCCATTATTTAAACCAAAGAAACTGAATAAGGTTATATATATGATCTATAAGTGTATTTTAGTATCCGACAATCGCGTTTTATGCTACACCAAAATGTATGGGCGCGACATATATATTAACGGATACTTTGACAAGCTGGTTAATTTAATACCATATGTCATACATGACTTGTACCATTTATTATTATTTTTATTTTTTAAACATTTTTATTATTATTATTTTTTTTTTGTGTTTTTTTTTGTAGTATATATGCTCACTTATTTAAAATGTACTCTACTCTATTATTTTTCTTCACCACCTTTCAATGCATGTGAAAATAGAGTGTAAACGAGGAATTTTGAGCTCTGGACTGCCTTCAAAGTTTAGTGTAAACGAGGAATTAACTGGTGCCCACACTACAACAGTCGGCCCATTGGCGAGGACGATTTTGGCCTATTGGCGAAGACATATCCTCGCTATGTCGTCGTAAAAAAGTCATCGCCAAAAGCCCATTGCTAAAAGTATTAGCAAGGATAAATCCGAGTTTTAGCATGGCTAAGAGGGACCCACACAAATTCTCAGTCAAACCCCTCGCCAATACCTTCGTCGCGAGTTTTGTACTATTAATCAGCTATTGATGAATAGCATATTTTGTTCTTCCAGATGTTATACCGGGTCATTTCCGTTAGCCAAATATAAATATTTGTTCACAAAAGTTTATCTTCTCTTTTTGGTGTACCAGGTTTAGGAAAACAGATGATCCTGAACACACTTGTTTTGCACTTTTACCTGGTCCCGACAATTTTCCATCAAAAAATTAATGGCACAACTACATAGGTCATGTACTCGCGTGCGTATCTTGCGATTGAGTCAAGTGGGCTTAGAGACTAAATCAACTATAAGAGTATGAGATAGTATAACTGCACTTTTAATACGTTCGGATAATAAAGTTAACTTATCAAATTCTAGAGTGTCATTCAAAATACACTTTGACACTTTGACATAAGGTTAGCTAATATGAAACGTTTTCCTAGATGTACAAACTGATGCCTAGGCTGATCCATCCAGTGACAGATTAAAAATCAAAACAAACAACCCATGCATATACACATATAGCGAACATAAAATAGTAATACAATTACTGACTTTAGATACTAAGCGTGATTGTGCGAGTCTGAAAAAGGTATAGAAAAGAGATAGTCGATTAAAAATATTTCATAGACTTAGATTAACTGAGAGATCAATGGTGCAACAAAATTCCAATATAGGAAATTTTAGCATAATTATGAAGCGTTGGGACTACACCTATAAGTCAAACTAAATGGGCATTTTTGTAATCAACTCTGTCAATATCTATAGCAAAAAAGTGCATGCATGGATAAGTTTCTTTTGACACCTTTGAGAGAGTGGTAGAATGAGTGAAGACAAACGAAGCTATATATACCAAGATGTCAAAAACAGCCAGCAGCAGAAACCTTTTAAGCCGCAAGTAATACACATTTGGACAACTGGATAGTGGATACAATCAGCCCGCGAAGCTAGACTTTTTGAGATAGTGGTAGGATGAGTGGCCTTAAGTGAAGGCAAAGGAAGCTATACCAAAGTGTCAAAAACAGACAGCATCGCTGCAGCAGAAACCTTTTAAGCTGCAAATAATACACATTTGGACAACTGGATAGTGGATACAATCAGCCAGTGAAGGCAAAGGAAGCTATACCAAAGTGTCAAAAACAGACAGCATCGCTGCAGCAGAAACCTTTTAAGCTGCAAATAATACACATTTGGACAACTGGATAGTGGATACAATCAACCCGCGAAGCTAGACTTTTTGAGAGAGCGGTAGAATGAGTGGCCTTAAGTGAAGACAAAGGAAGCTATACCAAAGTGTCAAAAACAGCCAGCAGCAGAAACCTGTTAAGCCGCAAATAATACACATTTGGACAACTGGATAGTGGATACAATCAGCCCGTGAAGCTAGACTTTTTGTCGAGTTAGTTCAAATTAAGTTATGTAGTATTTGCATACGATATCCGTGGTTTCAGATTGAAATTTAATGCTAAATAGCACTAAATTTGCACTAAGATTATTAGATTTTTTTTGGTTTTGTTGAACATGCTCGATTCCATGTGACTCTGCCCTAGATACAACTTTACTTCCTCTGTCTCAAAATTATTGTCCTCAGACAAAAAAACACACAGTTTAAGAAAAGTGATACTCAACTAATCAAATATCATTACCACCCACTAAACTCTCTTTTGGTTGATTGACGCGTACAAAAAGAGGACTATTATTTTGGGACATCTCAAAATGAAAATGGAGACTATAATATTAGAACGGAGGTAGTATTTGTTTTAAACTTAATCATTAATGTGCAACATTAGTGACATATTATTCACAAAATGTCAATAAGCTCTAACATTATGGGTTCACCCTATCTCGAGGGTCATATTATACAAACAATGTTAGCTTTATGAATTATGATTAAGATCGACTTACCCTTTAAGAAGTAAATCCAAACATACAATGTTGACATATTCACAATGTTGCCTTCACATCTGACCTGAAAGTTTGTCTGTAAAGATTTAACTGAGAGGGGTGGTGTCAAGTTCGGTCGCTTTTTACCGAAACCAAAATATCAAGTTTTTACAAATCTTCAACCATAAGTTCATAACCATTTGGTTTTTGTCGGTTCAGTTGACCAGTTTTTGTATTGGTACTACTTCTTTAAAATTCTTTGATTGTTTTGGTTGACACTTGACCGTTTAACCACAAATTCACAACTTATTAAACGTTGAAAACATAGTACAACACTTGGTCCATTCTAATGTTAATATTATATTACGGTTCAAAAAAATTTGTGCACCCGGTCATATTTAGTCCTGGTTTTGTCCTTGAATTGGAACATAGAAATAGACTAATATCTTATTTACGGGAATTTAAATTGAAATTGGACGAGACCAATCACTACTAGTCAGATTCATTTGTCTAGCCCATCCACCACTTACGATTCATTAATTTACTTTCACATGATGAAAAAGTTAAATGGGGTCACAGAACTATAAAAACTACGAGCGATATGTATGATCTGCTCTATTATTTTTGTGGAATCTAAATAATGGAAAGCAATGACTAACACTGCTTGATGCATGACTTTTATCAAAAGCCCAAGATACTATATACAAGACTACTTCGGGGAGGCTTAATATATCAATGAGGGACTTACAATTTCAGCTGTGTAGTGTGCAGACAAGGAGAATTCAAACCAATCACCGTAAGGAATAAGATACTCCCCCAGATTTCCGGGTTTCTTTCGCAAGGAACCCTGATTATTATTCTTAAATAAAACAGTTAGTTAATTGGATATAAAGAACCCTATAAGTTATTATACCTGAAAAGATTACATAAAAGGGGCAATTGCATATATACCCCACTAAAACTTGCATATTTGCATATATACCCAAAACATGCTTAACTTGCATTGTACATTATGCACTGAAAACTTGTATTTTGGGGAAATATGCAAGTTTTTGAGTTTTAGTGGGTATATATGCAATTCTCCCTACATAAAAAGGAATATCTACAGTGTCAGGGCATAAGGTCATTTCATGGCAACAACGCTGATGTACCCAGCCCAAAAAGAATATAGTTGCAACTATCCAGGTATACGATCAAAGCTCTAATAAAGGAGTCACAAACATCCACATATTAAACTCAGACATGGACATGGGATCACTTCCATTCACAATGAATTCCGCCACCAGATTCTTCACAAAGTTGAAGACTTCCGGTACAAAATTACAACAAAGAGATAGTGGAGATGCTATATAGTATCTGAATTAACAAAGATATTGAATCAGCAAGAATCTTCAAAAGTATCCGCTAAAAAGGTAGAACAAGCCAAAATTGAGCTAAAGATCAATTAAGCAAAAAGCTTTTAACGTGTGTAAGCATGTCGCACACCCTAGCTTAGAAGACATCGCCAAATTTCTGGCTTAATTTGTGACGTGGTTCACAACTTCAATATCTAAAAGCGTATTATGTGAAACTTGTCGTGCTAGGACCTGGGTGTTGCTAAACACGTTGCATGGGGTGTATATTTTTACTAGTGGTATAGCTCTCGTAAGATTTTTTCCTTAAATTCTACAATAATGTTAAGTGACAGTGTGACGTTTATTATTTTTCTTGACTTTCAAACTAATCAGTTTTTGCAACTAAAACAATAATTCTTCATGACTGTAAAGCAAGAAACCCTACATAAAAACCGTAAAGCAAGGAGATAATGAGGTAAACACTTGCGAATATGCAATACTTACGATACGCCTACAAGGTTACAATATAACCAACGATGTGTATGCGAGCTGATGGACAGTAGTTAAAAACGTAGATTGACTCATAGAAGCGCCACAATACTTGAGCTTCCATTAGCAAAAGCATAAATACAGATAGCCAAACATTGTATACATGTTCCCTTGTCGACAAAGAAATATGCAAGTGGCTGGTGTATTAGAAAACAGGTCGTGCTCAATAAGTGATGGCAACATCGTGATTGCATATAACCATACTGCAACAAGCAAAATAGTCGTCCAGAAAATGCCCACCGCATAAAAGTGAGTGAAGGTTCTTTGAGGCACAGTAAATATCTGAAATGCACACAATCAAAACATGAATGGAGTCAATACTTGATTTTTTCACAGTTCTAGTTCATGTATACACGGATGACATTGTGACATTCACAAGACAAAAAGGTTTACATGTTTTTGATCAGCCAACTGTTATGAACATGAAGTTTATGGTAGTCTCACTCACATTGTTGGACAGTAAAATCTTGCCTCTCTTGGCAAACATCAACAGAGCTCTACGTAACCAACCAATCCCAGGGAACGGCAACCAAGCTACAAGCCGCAAAGTAGCAAAGAACCATGTTGCTCATAGCAATGTTACAAGCCACATATCTTCTTCCATTCTTTAGAATAGAAAGCAGTGAACAAGGTTTTGAGCCAATATCATCGCCCTAGAAGATTAATAAATAGCTGCTTTGTATAATAAATGCATGCTACTATCAAGGAACCAACACACTGAAGTCTAAGCCTTTATTTTGTAGACTATACAAATGCAGATTGCAGAGACCTCACATATGAAAAATGATGTTATATTTATTATTTTATTTTATGCTTAGCACAATAAATGTACGGTATTGTTTGGAATTGCAGCTTAATGTATCAATGGTTGACGTTTGATCAAGACCAAAAAATAAGTCTCAAGTTCAAGTCTAATTAAGTTTAAATACGTTATAACATTATATGTTGAGATCTTTTAATGGTAACTTGTTGTATTATAGTATATAAATTGGAATGAAAAACAAGATTTATACCAAAAGTTACATGAAAAATTGCATTATCTGTATGAATACAAACACTGAAAACTTATCAAAACTTGTAACTAAACTTTTACTAATTGAGATAAAATGATTGAAAGGCTGGACATTCAAAATTGCCTTTAAATTTGGAAAGATCATCAGAAGACTTGGATTTTCAAACTATTTGGACTTGTTGGATTCACTTAACTTTAACTTGTTGCATTACCTACTATCCAATTGAAAACCTTTGTCTAACTGATCTCCAGAATGTGAAGTTGCTTGATGAAGAAATACAACTGATTTATAACTCAAAAGTACATGTTTGACATAGGTCAATGAAGAAATATAAAGTTTGTTCTATAAGTGTCAGCATGACTTGTCTAGATACAAGTATATGTTTCATGTGAGTTTTATCCAATATTCTGAATAAGTGAATATTATAGATCATATGCTACTGTACACATGTGTTGTAATATACACATAGTGGTGTGTTTCTTACACATATTATAATGATTGCTATGCTAAACAATTGAGCAAAGCTTTGATGCACGAGTACCTCAACGAATCTAACTCTTTGGGTGCCAAATCCAGCTGTGGCTCTACCATGAGCAATTGCTGGACCTATTGGCTTTAGTGATAATGCGGTAAATAAACAATGATCAGTCGTACGTTGTACAACTTGATGTGGATATATATGGTTTGATTTTAAAGCATAGTGAGGTTCACAATATAGTATATATATTTGTCAGAAACTATTTACGGTTGGGGTGAGTATTGAGAAGGGCCAGTTTTCTATATGAGTTCTCTTGGTGACAAATGGGGAACTTAATACATTACACAGTCACCTATTTTTTGTAACGATCCACTCTTATAAAGTTCAAATCAAGGTATATCTAGAGAAACCAGCAAAACTTGATATCTTTACCTAACAAATTGCCAGTTTTGTTTAGAATGTCTTCTATCAAGTCACTAGTACAAAGCAAAAATTGACATAAAAGCCTGTTCAAGTCTAGGTCGTTCTCCAAATCAGCAACTTAGCACAAAAGATGCTTTAAGAATTTAATTTTTACAATTAAAAAAACGTATTTTCAGTCGAGTTCTCTTTTCCAGATAGTTACCGGTTGTCTTACATGCATTTTTTTCAAATATTTAAAACCTAGACTTATTCAGTTCACAGTCCGGTTTGGGTTTGAACCGGTATAGAACAAAAAGTGAAAACTGGCACCAGAACAGATTAAATCTTTCAGATTTTCAGTCTCATTATTTTAACTTAATGTCCAATCCTGGCTCGGTCCACTTCTGACCCTATGAATTGGAACATGGATTTAAATCCTTCTGACCCGAAGAATTCTTACAAGGAGAAGTCTGGAAACAGCCACAGGATCCGTCTCCATTTATTTCACTAAGAAGTTTTAGTATTAAGGAGCATTGACTACGAACCACCCTTCTAGAGAATTATATGTGACGATGTGCCAAATCAGAATAATAATATCGAGATCACCCTCACAACGTGTAGAAGCAAGCAATGAACAACTTAAGTTACACCTCTAGGGATGCCCTTGATGCACATCTATCTCAACTAATCAGATACCTCTAAATCGACTAGAACCATTGTGGAAAGTTGCTCAAAAACCAAGGACAACTTGCTAGGGTTTCAAAATTCGTGATCACAACCTATGTGAACAAATCTTTCACTAATTTTGTTCCGCAACTTGCAATCTGTATACATCAAGGGTATGCATAACTAACTCGTAATCGGAATAACAACTGAGCTATCACCAATACTAGGACAAAATTGTTTCATTTATAAATATATCATGGCCCAAGAAAACTTTACAAAAGCACGTTACATACAAAGGCCACTAATAAAGAAACGGGAAAATAGCATACCGATTACGAGGGTAATCGTCAAATTTATGCAAGTACCATCTCTGTGTTTCAGTTGCTGCAAAAACTAGATTTGCCACCTGCACAATAAACCAGATGAAGTTATTGAACTTATTGCTGAATCCTAGGTCTGATTATAACAAGGGGGATGGAATAACATACCACAAATGCAAAAAATAACCATAGTGAGAGATCTGCACCACCACTAGCCACAAGAAGACCACCATAGATGACCTTCAGAATAATATCATATATGTTCGTTATAGATATGTTACATTCTTTTAGATACTTTCCTTTAAAATTATGATATACAGTAGTTTTCATTTATCTTAGCATTATAAGTTCATAATTCATAACTATGATTCTATGAAACACAAAAACTGGAATATGGAAATGGAATAAAATGATGGACCAATTCGGCAATTTGATTCTAGTTCTCCTTTCCTTTTTCTAGGACTTATCTCCATACACATTATAGAAAGAAACACCAAGCAAAATGAACCAGGCATGCAAATATGCTTTAGCCTATAATCATAGTCATCCGACCCCACAAAAGGAAACTTGGCGGGACCAATGGAACAATTGAATCCATATATTTAGCCCATCTCCTTTTCTAGGTCCAATCTTTGTTTAGTGTCACATGATGGAAATGAGGCCAGAAAATGAAAATACAATTCGGGAAACCAGTCTTTGTATTCCACACACGATACAATGAGACCTTTTAGCAAATGTATCCAACCAATTACCCCCAATCATACCAACTATGATATCAATGGTTTGGTCTGTCACTCTATCCCTATCATTTTCATGGGAAATGAGAGATATAATGCACAAGTACAAAAGGGCTCATGCATGTCTATATTAGAGGCCCAATAGACTGTACCCAAGAGTACATAAACATAGTTCGACCTACGGACCCAATTAGCCTGGAGACAGTTGTTCTAACATTTAAATAAGCTTTGTAAAAGGAACGACACACTTACAATTTCAGCCAAGTAGTGTGGAGATGAAACGTATTCAAACCAATCGCCATAAGGAATAACATACTCCTCCAGCTTTTCGGTTTTGTCTCTCAAAGAACCCTAATCATTAGGTTGAAAAGAACATGTTATTAATTAAGCACCAAGCTAAAAGTATTTTCATGTACTTAGTTGCAGGGGGCAAGTAAAAGGAACTCAGCAGAAAATACTTTAACTAGCAACAGGTACAAAACGAGCAAATATACATAGAATATATAAAAAAGGAAAAAGAATAAGAGTGGCAACACATGAACTTACAAGAATTTCATGACAACGGAGCTGATGTATCCAACCCCATAAGAATATGGCTGCCCCTATCCACGCATACCATCGAAGCCTCAAGAAAGGAATCACAAACATCCATATATTAAACTCAGGCCTGGACATGCGATCCTTTCCCTTCACAATAAACTCCGCCACCATATTCTTCACAAAGTCAAACACTTCAGGTGCAAAAGTACAACATAGAGACAGTGGAGCCGCTGTATAGAAACTGATTTAGCAAAGATCACTTCAATCAGGAAAAGATCTTTGAACAAGTAGATGAAAGTAACAGGATTATATATAGCCAAAGGCGTGAACTAAGCAAAAAAAGCTTTACACTTTCAAGTTATATTTCAACTAATATAATTCTAAAATGGATTGATTAGATTTGACATTTTGACCACAAAGAAAGTAAAACCAAGATCGAACTGTAAAGGGGGCTAGCATATACATAAACAATTTATCTACATAGATGTGGCAATTTCGACCATCTGCTAATGAATGGATTGAATTTGTCGAGCAGAAAAAGTTGCCTGGAAGGGGAACAGGTCAAATGGGTCGAAAGTAGCCCAAAGCCTGTTCTTTGATGCATACAAGTAGACAAGTTTCTAAACTATTCATTTAAGTGTATAGATTGATATTAATTTTGTAAATCACAAGTAATGCATCATTTATTGAAACCTTTTATAAAGTACACAAAAACGTGTCTACAGTTCAGCCCAACCCTGCCCGTTTTGACCCGTACTAAAAAGTTACATTCCCCAACTGCAATCCATTTTGACCCGTTATCCAAATAGCTCATCTTGCCACATCTACATCTACAAGTGAGTAAGCATTTCACCTGAAAATCTTGCTATAGCTAAAATCAATGTTGTAAGAAGCTATCTAGCAACAACTAATTATGATTCATCTATGACTATGCATCCAAAGGGGAACCATTAGATGATGCCTTAAGCTCATATACTCTCATGTTGCCAAAAAAATAAAAAAAAATAACATGAAGTCATACAAGATTCCTGTAATTAAACTGAATATTCTTCATGATTATAGCCTTTACCAGAGTCACCACACTCGAAGTCTTAATTATGCCAAGGTCTATAGTTCATCACAAAAAAATACTTAGATAGCTAGGGCCTAGGAGTATTGGAAATAAATAGTTGTAGAGATGCAAAACTTACAACATGCCTGCAAGATAACCAAGGATATGCATTCGAGCTGATGGACTGTAGTTGAAAACGTAGATTGTCTCATAGAAACGGCGCACGACTTGAGCTTCCATTAGCAAAAGCAGAAACACAGATAGCCAAACATTGTATACATGCTCTCTTGTTGATACAGATTTATATGAAGAGAAGGCATGTGAACCTCCAGTCAAGTGGCTGGTTATAGCCGAAAAGAAGTCCTGCTCAATAAGTGAAGGTAGACTCTTGATTGCATAAAACCACACTGCAACAAGCAACATTGTCGTCCAGAAAACCGCCACCACATAAAAGTGAGAGAAGAATCTCTGAGGCACGGTAAATCTCTGAAATACACACAGCATATGCGTAAATGATGGTGTTACACAAATACCGTTCATAAAACCAAAGAATGAACCGTAAACAGGACAAACAGCATGATTCTTTTTATCGACTAATAGACATGTAAGGCATGCATGGAGTCCACAACTACTGCCTGAGGAAAATCATGCTTTTAAACTAAGTTATACATGGACCAATGTATACACACACGTTCATAATTCCTAAGGAGTTGGCCTACGAAGATCTCCTGATCTGAAACTGTAGCTTGCGATTTTCATACGTCGGTTGTGCAATACGGTGTGCTAATTCTGTTGAGCCAATCAATATATATACTGATTTTTAGAAAGATTTATTTAGTGTATGGCATTATCTAGGTTACAAATATTGCAGGACTTGAACAAAACTACAACAGCAACCCACTTTACTATCTGTACCTTCATATCTTATTGACTCATCCACTTTATTACCTGGTTTATAGACTGAGTACCATTCAAAAAGTTGTAAAATCTTAATTTCAGACTTGCCACAACTAAGAAAAGATTAGTAAGTTAGTTCAAATCAAGTACCTAGAGGCATTCCAAATAGGAAAAAGGCAAATAACTTAAGCAGGCTGTGGCTAATCATATACTCTATCAGTGGGGAACCATTCTTTTAGCGATCTCGAGCACTTGGTATTTCTAAGCAAGTTTCCCATTAAAACCACGTTAGCCTAAAACTTGTGCTAAACCTGATACAAGACCCAACACATAAAGGCTGCTAAGGAAAACCATTCACAAAAATGCATCACAAATGGTACAGAAATGAACTGACAGAATAAAGGGTGCATAGTACAAAAGAGTCTAACATGAACCTAAAGGAGAAGATTAGGGCTGAGTTTGTAACTCCATATCATTCCTATATACTTGATAGATTACATTGTAACATTACACATATATGATATATCTACTGTGAAGTTTGTACTGCAGTAAATAATTAATTCTAACTACCATAAGTCCAAACTGACCTAACTATCTGTTTCGAGTATTCACTCATGCCAAATAATGTTCCATGATAGCAGACTAATGATCGATAGAAACTTATAAAATGCCACGATTGTAAATTCAACCGACACAATAATACTTAAAAACATCCCTCGTAAAACACATACAAAACATAACAAAGGTTAGTCTAACTCACACTATTAGACTGCAAAACCTTGCCTCGTTTCGCAAACCCCAACAAAACAGTTCTAAACGAGCCAATCCAAGGTAACGGCAACAACGCAACCACAATCGGCAAAGTGGCGAGAATCCACGCTGCCCGTAACAACCACACAATTCCCACTCTCATCTCTTCCATCCTTCAAACGCACAATAAAAAACTTCTCATAACTCAATATAACAAACACTACTGCTTTTATAAATAAAAGAAAAAGCAAAGACATTGAAGAAATAAACACGTTAAGTTAGCAGGTTCAATAAAGTGTAACATATTATAAAACTAAATATCATAATAAGGAATAATCGTGTAAATTAAGTAAACATTTATGTACTAATTAAAATGATAATAATAGTACCTGATAAACATAGCTTGTAACATTGTTATTTATTGATTGAGGTTTTTCTTTGGTAACCCGAATAGATTATTTTTGACCCGAAATAAAGTGATTAGTGTCAATCTTCCAGATAATATAAGGTTTGAAAAACGTTGTGTTTGTTGTGGAAGTTTAGTTTAGAGAAGAAAGTGTTGTTACATAATTAGTCCCTTGACTTTTTATGAAAGAGTTTATTCAACTCTTTTGTTTATCAAATACGGTGTTTAGAGCACTAGTGTTCAGTTCAAGAGAAAAGCGCATTTTGATAGAAAAGTGAGAAAATAACTGTGATGCACTAAAATTTTTAACTGTGATGCACCAATTTTTATTTTAGTGCATCACATTTAAAAGAAAAAACGGTGCATCACAGTGTTTATTTTAGTGCATCACAGTTATTTTCTCATTTTTCTACCGAAATGCACTTTTCTCTAAAACCATACTCTAGGTGCACTAATACAAGCCAAAATGTCACTTTAATGTCATTTCAGTTTTTCTCCTCTTTACTTACATCTTACTTACAATCCCACAAACAACTTCTCCGGTAACTTAAGCCAAAACCCACTTTTGAGACCCATTATTTTATTTCTTTTTTTTTTTCATTTTTATCAAACTAACTAATTTTTTGTTCATTAAAATAAAAATAAATATTAGAATACGAAAATAAAACACACATACGAAAAAAAATTAACATAGACGACTAATTGCGATTCATTTTATATTTTGCTCGGATTTCTTCTTTTTACATGTTGACGATGAAGGCATCCTCCTCTTGTAACCCCGCGATACTAGTATCGAGAAACTTTATTTCTTCAAATTTCATTATTGTCTTGTCCTTTTCTTTAATCACTGCGTACATATCTTGAGCAACCTCCCGTTTAAGTTTAAATTCATTTTGTAAAGTCTTCGAAAATTCTTGCGGGTTACACCCCGTTGTACCCAACGTGGTATCCGATTTTGTTTTTTTCGCCGCATATTGTTTGCCAGGGGGACGTGGTCTCAGATTATTTTCGAATAGCTAGGTATGTTTGGTGACATCAACCGGATCAACGGATTCGGTTGCATCCCACTTATGGAGCTTTCTTAAGTTGAGTAAACTTTCTTCTTGTCTTGTCTCTAAATGAAGTCCTAGCCCGGTTCAAAAGATCAACCACGTTTTCACTACTTCTACTCAAACGTCTTAAACGTTTGTAGATACCGTTGAACTTTGGCAATGACCGTTCAACGTTGCCCACTTTCCCGTAATCATATACTTGGTACATTTGTAGTAAAAATTTGAGTTGAACTTAGTAAGAACCTTGCCCTAAAAACATTGATCATCTAGGTCATTTCCGACATTGCTATCCTCGGATACCGCAACATAACACGTGGCTAATAACTCATCCTCTTCAGGCGTCCAACGAGTGATATGCTTTCGAGACTTGTGGTGGTGGTGGTTTCTTCGCGGGTTTTCTTCGCAAGTTTTTTTTGCCTTTTTTTTTCCCTTTTTTTGTTCGCGGGTTTCTTGTGGTGTTTGTTCGGTTTGTGGTTGACTCCTCCCAAACCAACCAGTCAACCGTGTGCAGCTGATAGGTCCACCTGGGAGAAAGTGCAAGTTAATATTGACCGTGGAAATATAGGGAAATCCCCGGGTCGTTAAGTCCCAACGAGATTGAAATTGTATTTGTAAACGATTAGGAGAGTGAGTGGTACTGAGGACAGTAACAGAAATAATTTGAGGGTTGATTACACTACTGATTGCTTGATATTTGGATAATATGAAATGATATAAACTATAACAGAAATACAGATATAAGCATAAAAGCACAAATTGAAAAATCAGATAACAAATAAAGAAAAATGGGTTTTAGCAAGTTACAAACTACAGGGGGTAAAATTGAAACTTTTGAAAACTTAAAATTAAAGAAAATGGAAAATGAAATTGAAATTATGAAAATGATTATTTTATTATTTAAATATTATTTAATTAATAAAACTAATTAAAATCTAATTAAAACTTAAATTAAATTAACTAAAAATGACAAGTATTACAAATTAACCTAAAAACTTACAAAAATAATTTCTAAAACTTAATTATAACTTGAAGAAAGTATAAAAAATGAAAATAAATATTTTTGTCTTTTTATGAGTATTTTATTAATTAAAAACTATTTAACTTAATTAATCTAATTAAACTATTTTAAATGACTATTAATACTAAATTACCTTAGAAAATTATGATAAAATTTATAAAACTAATTAACCACTATAGGAATCCTAAAAAATTATAAAAAGTTGCTAAAAATTATATTTAAGCTTATTGACTAATTAATTATTTATTAATTAATTTAAAGCTAATTTAATTTAATTAAATAGGAAAATTAGAAAATGGACAGTGGAAATTATGAAACTATTTTCTAAAAGTCTTAACTACTTTATAAAACTTAGGAAAAATATAAAATTCTACTGTTGTTAATTAAAATTAAAGAAATCTATTTAATTATATTGCTTATTTAATTATTTAAATTACTTTTAAATCTAATAAATAGTAAACAGATTAGGAAAATTCTAAGAAAATTATTTTAACTACTTTAAGGTACTAGGAAATTTATAAAATTATAAAATTGGACAAGTGCTTATTAATAAGCAAAAATGAAAATTAAATAGATAATTTCTATTAAATAGAAGCTATCACTATAATTAAAGTTTGCTTTTTCTGGTTTTTCTTTTATAAAACTACTAAAATACTTAAAATAAGAAACTTTTACAAAGACAACTACTATGGAACCTCAGAATAAGCACTAAGAGTGCTTATTAGCTTATACAGTTGACTAATGTTGACCGCACCAGGAAATAAGCTAAATTGGGCTAATGTGGGGTCCACACTGGTTAAATCTAATACACCTAAGTTACTTGAACTTATTTAAACTAGATGTGATGCGATAAGCTCCTAGGATAAGCTGGAAGGCTAAAATAAGCAATTGCTTATTTGGTTACTGACTCAGAAATGGGACAGAGTTTGGGGACAAGTCCAGGTGGGGTCCACTTGTTTCTAGGTCAACCAAAGGGTCAACTTTCAAACACTGGTAGGAGGGGGGTTGTAAGAACCAAGGTATGAGGTGTGGGACCCACTGGGGTAACCACAAATCACCACCAAAGTTGGGTGGGTGGAATATGGTCTGAGTGCACAGGGTACTGAGTTGCCCTGCAGTCCACTTTCAGCTCTTGCACAAGCTTGAGAAAAAATCTTAAAAATCAAATAAGCTTTGATTCCTAGAGTTTAGGTGGTAGACTATAAGCACAAGAAGTTTCAAGCTCTAAATTAGCTTCCTAAATTCTAGAAAAATCACCCAAGTTTTGAGAAATCTGAGAGCAACACTTTTGACTTTATTGAATTTAACTACTAGTTTGACTTTATTGAGATTCTAATGACTGAAACTGATTGATTAAGTTAAAATAAGCTATAAGAGACCTATAATAAGCTAGAGCTATAAGATATAAGCTAATGGGGTGGGTTTGAGGTACCAAATCTCACACAGTGAACTGTGTAGATGTTAAGACTATGATTTTGACTTTTTCTTTAATAAGCCTAGGTTTTTATGGTTTACTTAGGCTAATAGGATCTTAAGTTACTTGTGTAAACACAGAACAACAACAATAGCCAAGCACAATACTTAGGAATTCACTGATCCAAACACACTTTTAACTAGACTGTTTTATGATTTAAGAAGCTAAAGGCTTTAAGAGCTTATCCTACTGATCCACAATGACTTATTATGTTGTAATAGATCTAAACAAGTGCTAAGAAACAAAAAATTACCACAAATACACAAGATTACTTATTATGCTAAGTTGACTGTGAAACTTTGATATTTTAACAACTAGAAATTCCAATAAACAAGGTACCAATTTTATGTTATATTATCACTATCTAGAACTGAATAAGCATAAAGAAGCTGAAAAAGCAAGCAATAAGCAAAACTATAGTAACAAGACAGATATGAGATTTTGTGGACTTACAAAATTGCTTTCATGCTCAAACCATGAACCAAAGATCTCAACTCCAATCCTAAATAATCTCCACAGATTAACTAACCCAAGGCCTTCCAAAATCAACCCTGCTCCATTGCTTATCACCAATAGCTTATCAGTTTGACTTTTGTTGACTTTTTTGGTATTTTTGAGTTTTTATTACTAAACTGCTTTTAATGGTTTCTAATAGCTTTTATAAGCTATCTAGGAGCTTAAGTGAGCTTATCAGTCCAGTATATCACACAATAACAACAATTGAGCTTTTGAAATTTAAGAAATTGAAACTAAAATTGCATAAGATTGAACAGCCAAAGAAACTTGAAATTTATTACTTGTAAAGAGTTACAATACACTGAAAACACTTAGAACACTGCTTAGAAGCTTAGGTTTACACTAGAAACTTGAAATTGCATTTAAACGACATACACTTATAAAAATAAACTAGATAGATGACTCCTCTGCTTCTCTTTCCTTTTATAAGCTCCAATTAGGGTTTTAGGACACCTTCTGAGTCTTTCCCACTTCAATCTTGACACTCTATTTCTCTGAATCAATCTCATCCGTTTAAACCAATTTTTGGCGCCAAAGTCTTCCACGTTTACTTGGAGCCAAAAGTGAGCAATTAAAGATTATTGGGAGTATGTGGAGGTGTCAGGGGACAAAAGGGAAGGTTTTTAGGCAAGTTGGGGTTGTATGGAAGAAAACAGAGGTTGTGGAGTAGTTTGGAGTGAAAAATTGTGGAGAAAGCATTTAATGCTGATGTGGTTTGGATGTGAGGTGAGAGGTGAGTAGGTAGTGAGGTGGAAAGGTGATGAGGTGGTGGTGCAGGTGGCAGAAACCACCCTGGTTTCTGGTTTTGGATTGGGGTGAGGGAGATGAACAGTGGAGCTGGTATTTGAGCGGGGGTTGACTATTTGACCGAGTTTTAATATAAGGGTGTTGGATTGGGCTGTTGGTTGGGCTGGGTAAAAAGAAAAAAGGGGTGGGCTTTGGTGTGTGTTGGATTGGATTGGATTGGTTTTGGTTTTGGTTTTAAATACATAAAGGGTCCGGTTGGTTTTATTTCACACAAGGACCAAAAATGTAATTTGGGCAAAGTTAAGGGCTGAGTTTGCCACTTTTCCAAAGTACTTCCAAGGGACCAAACCTGCAATATAACCATAACACAAGGGCAAAAGATGTATTTTTTTATTTTTTAAATCCCAGGGACCTTTTCTGCCAATTTCTCAAACTCCAGGGACCATTTATGTAAATTTGGATTTTTAAGGGACTGTGGTTGTAATTTCTCAAAATGTTATCATAAGGACCAATTTTGTCATTTAAGAATAGTTCAAGGTTTATTTTATTGATTTTCCCATTTTTAAAACCTTAAGGACTAATTTTGACATTTTTCAAACTTGAGGGACTAAAGTTGTCATTTTGTAATTTTTTAACTTTAAAGGACTTAACTTGACAACTTATGAATCCCTAAGGACCTTTGATGATATTTTTCATGTTTTGATTTACCAGGGACTAGATTTGACAATTTTTAAAACTTGAGGGACTGAAACTGCCAATTATGCAAACTTTGTACGTTTTTCATTTGTTTTTGCATATTTTGTATTTGAAACATATAAAACACACTTCTAAGATATTTTAAGTATTATGATGCATATTTGAGTGTTTTTGTATGTTTTGGCAGTTCAGATTGGTATAAAATGATGAGTATTTAGACACTTATCAGTGGTTATGGTAGTGGTCGTGGTGGTGATGGTTGTGTGTTGTTGTTGTGGATAGAATTATGGAGGATTTTGTTGAAGTAGTAGCAGTTTTTGTTGCAAATATTGTTTAGATGTGTTAAACAGTGCAAAGTGAGGTTGTGTTGAGAAATATATTGAGTTTGCGGATGAAGGTGTAGTGGAATTTGACGAAGATGACAAGTTTGGATGTTGCGACATCTCGAGAATGTTATTGTAAAAAGCATCATCTTTGGATAGAAACATTTTGTGAAAGTGAAAATGGAAGCAGTTTGTGTGTGCAAAAATGGTTATGTAAAAGGAATTTATATAAAGTGTTTAAACTAGGTTTTTTTTTTTTTTTTTATTATTATTATTATTTTTTTTAATAAAAATAAACAGAAAAGAAAGTAGCCATTGCATTTGCAACGATTTAAAATGTGCACATTTTTCTTGTATCACACACGTCAGTTACTTGACGACTTTTTTTAACGAGCCCTATACCTAATGCAATGGCGATTCATTTGGCGAGTGCCACCTCGGAATGACGAGCCTCATACGCCATTGCACTAGTGCTTTATCTTAATTGAAAATTCGACCGACCTTTTTATCCTAAAAAAAAAAAAAGAAGAAAAGAAAAAAATGTTTAAACAAGTCTAACAACATCAAAGGACTTGTGGTCTAGTGGGTGAGGCTTAACTTGTTAAGCGAGCCACAAGTGGGAGTAGTACCGGGTGGGTGACCACCCGGGAAGTCCTCACTTGTGGTCCACTCGTAGACCATATTGTTCCGGAGATATATTGCAATGATAGATTTGAACCTTTATGCCACTCGTTGCGGGGGTTCAAATCTTGAGCATGGCCCGGTTTTCATCCGGCTGTTTCTCCAGCAAGGTAAACTTGTGTGGAGGCAGTACGGTTTTCGGGGGAAACCCGTTACCACCTGAGATTAGCGTGGACCCGGTTAAGACAACATAGTCTGGCGGGGTGACGATGAGGCCTTCGCTGTCCGCGAAAGTGGTCGTTTCTAAGTTGAAATTCACCTTTAAAAAAACAAGTCTAACAACATTCTAGAGTCTAGACCATTTCGTGTAACATCTAAATCCCATTTCTTAAAACCTTTTTATTACCAAAAAAAAAAAGGTCATGAACTTGGTGCAGTAGTAGTTATTCATTGTCAACGAGCACTCACACACTCAGCCGGCTGGCCATCTTCCTCTTCGTCCATTCCGTCACCATTTGGCGGACAAACCTTTGTTGTCTTTGTACCTCCCGCCTTCATTTACACTTATAAATAGTAACTATTTTTACTTCTTCCCTTTATTACCCATACAACCATATCATTCCCTTAATTAGTCTTTACTTATTTATTTATATTTATTTAGCTTTTGCTAGGGTTTTATAGACATTAGTTTGTTTTATGTTATTTTGTTTAAATTATTATTTGTATTAAGGTTAGTGTTTAGGGTTTTAAGGTTTAGGGGGAATATTGGATTAGTGGTTAGGAAATGAGTGAAAATGAAGAGGGTATTCAAAAACTGCAATCATATGATGCTCATAATCCCGAAACACGGCATTCGAATGCTGGCCATGGCCATTTTCGTGCCCAGTTTCGCCCGTGTTTAAATAATGAAAACGGTGCGAAACGAGTTGGGATGCCTCCGTTGTCGCCTACTTTGCAGACTGATGGTTTGCAGAGTTTGAGTCTAGGGACTGGGCCGTCGCATTCTAGGACTTTGTCACAGCCGTTGTTTTTTGGGGGTGAGTCTTTGCCGCCTTTGAGTCCGTCGTTGTATAGGGAGAATGTTTCGGGGCCTTTTTCTGATCATGTGGTGGGTGATGTGAGTCTCCCGCCACGTAAGACGCATAGGAGGTCTAATAGTGATATTCCGTTTGGGTTTTCGACTATTCTGCAGTCGTCGCCCCCGTTGATTTCGTTAAGAGGCTCTGTGAAACGGGAATCGGGTAATGTTGAAGGAATGGGGGAGAGGAAATGTGAGGGCGAAGTAGTGGATGATATGTTTAATGCTTATATTAACTTAAACAATTTGGGTAGGTTAAACACTTTTAGAGCTGAAAACGGTGAAGATTTAGATAGCAGAGGGAGTGGTACAAAGGTGAACGGAGGTGATAGTAGTGATAACGAGGCTACAAGTAGCGTAATTGGTAGTGGTACTAACAATATGCAGAGGTCAGGGGTCTGTTCAGTTTCTGATAAAAGAGAAGGGATTAAAAGGAGTGCGGGTGGAGACATTGCTCCAACAACGAGGCATTATAGAAGTGTATCTATGGATAGTGTTATGGCGAAGATGAATTTTATGGAGGAATCGCTTAAGCTGCCACCTTCACCCGGAGGGCAAATGGGTAAAATAGTGTCGGGTGATTCGGTTGATCCAAATGCAGATACGTTTAGCTTGGAGTTCGGTAATGGTGTGTTTAACGAGGCTGAGCTTAAGAAAATAATGGCTAATGAGAACCTTGCTGAGATGGCTTTAACTGATCCAAAGAGGGTGAAAAGGTGCGTAAATCTCCTTGATTATCAGTTACCTGTTTGTTTATTATTTGCATTGACATAGGTTAGCAGGATTCATCGTTTGTTATCATTCTAGATGTTTGACAGGTGTTGAAACATTTTTGTAGACTGTTTGGCTAAAGTCAAACGTTCACTTTTAGGACAGGGATAATATTTTAAGAGTTATTGATTTCTGAATTCTGCTGCTTAAAAAGATTGTTATGTTTCTTAGGATTTTGGCTAATCGTCAGTCAGCTGCTCGTTCCAAAGAAAGGAAGATGCGTTATATCACGGAATTGGAAAACAAGGTTCAAACTTTACAGAATGAAGCAACAGCATTGGCTGCGCAGCTTACGTTATTGCAGGTGGGAGTTCGTTATTTGCTTTATAAAGGGTTTTTGTTTTTGATGTTCTTTCAACTGGTTCTGTTTTCTTGCTTTCCAGAGAGATCAAACTAGCCTAACAAGTCAGAATAGCGAGCTCAAGTTTCGTCTGCAAGCAATGGAACAGCAAGCCCAACTCCGGGATGGTATGATACAAGTTCCTTCTTTAGAGATCATATATATATGCAAGATACTGAGTTCAGTTGATCTTTTAGAAATGCATAATAGCAGATCAAATATGGGAATCACTTGGGTACCATGAGCTATTTTTTTTTTTTTTAATGAAACCATAGATTTTGCATAAAGAAAGAACAATAGTAGACATACTCCTGACGCGAAAAAAGATAATCTGCACAAAGTAAAACCTAAGGCACCTGAAATTTTAGGTAACATGCAAAATTGTCCAAATCTAAAGACATGATGAGAATAAAACCATGAGTAATCTACAGCCAGTGACTTAACAAAGACTGTAGTGTAGGTCACTATGGAATAAAAAAGCTTGTAATGTACCCTTGTTCATATTTAAAATGATTTGAATTAAAACTCCCAAATGCTCTCTATTCGTTTTTGTTTAGGCTTTATGTATCTTGTTCCCCATATACTTTAATGAAGCTCAAGTAGACTTTTTGAGTCAGCATAAAGATACTGCATACATGATCAAGACTCTTTTATGGACCATTTTCTCGATTTGTGCGTGTCATTGGCATGCTAATTTTCTTTGTGTTGTTCCAATGTTATCGGAGTTCCCTGAAGGAACTACATGATCAAGACTCTATGGTTATCAACTAGAATTTTTGAGCATATACTTGTCAATGTAGAGATATTACATACATGATCAAGAGAATGGTCTGTAAAAGGTAAAGACTTAGATATGTTAAGTTCAGTCTGTTCTGAGGTCTTCTATGTACGTCGTTTACATACCTTAGTTTGTTACTACACTTAGTTATTGTCAAAGAGAACCATACAAAATACTGGTTCAAGTTTTTAAAATTCACCTACTTGTCAAAGAGGTTTTCATTAGGACTTTCTATTATAGTAATTCTTTAAAAAAAATAACATGAAATATTTGACGAAAGAATTGTAAAAAATGATACTGAGTATAAACAAATGAAATTCTTAAGTCTTTTTTTGCTCGACTGTATTGGCAGCTCTAAATGATGCTCTAACAACCGAGGTCCAACGTTTGAAGCTCATGGCGATGGAGCTAAACAGAGATGCGGCTAACTTTTCACAGTTATCAATCAGTCCGCAAGTGTTTCAATTACATCATCAGGAAGTGCAGCAGTCCCAACAGCAAAATGGTGGTGCAACAACTACTAACGAGTAAAATCACTCGTCGTTTCAGTCGGGGCAAAAGCCTCTTGATTATGAGTATGCTTATACTTGTTGCTATAGGGTGATACAAGTTTCTTTATTCGTTTGTTCTTTGCATCTCTGGTGAGGAAGAGGTCAAGCTGGGTGGTTAGAATTAGTGGTGGCTTAATAGACAGATCAAGTTTGGGTTGAAACAGGTCGTCTTTTAGTATGGGTTGGGTTGACTCAGATATCTCTTGTTCATTATCTTTTTAATGTTCGATAAATATAATCAATACTATGATAACGATAATTTAAATAAAATATATTTTATTGGTTGTATATCTTAAAAATATGATTTCAGCTATCGTATTTGACCGCTTTTGCTCATTTGACCCGTTTCCTTTTTAGCTAAACTCTCCACTTGAGCGATTGATTAGAATTAACTTAACTCGGTCAATTATAAACATATGATAAGATGTCTCATATATCAGATAGTTTCTCTCGTTCTTGTTTGGTATCTGGCATTGGCTCTGGTAATTCAAGAACATGTACCGTGGGCACCAAAAGTCAAGAAAAGCCACCAACGGAGACTTAGTTGTTCCCTTGTTCATTTCTGCGGGCGAGAACTATAATGCAACTGCACAAGTACTCGACATGTCAAAATTATGTGCCAAACCGAACCAAACATTACTAGCTTGTATAACTAGTCTATAGGTTAGCATCATGAGCTCCAATTGCTAAGATGACTAAGATATGGACCAGCTTAAAATTGTTACTTGAACAGGACAGAACTACCCACTTTTAAACATCCAAACACAAAAGAACAAGTACGCATGATGGATATAAAGATTCTATGTAGCTAAATCATAAGGGACATTATGTAAACAGACTTGCGTTACTAAAAGACACGCAGATTCATTCAAAAAGCCGAATTATCTTTAGGAAACACATATCAGATAGTTTAAAAAAACTCTACCAAAAACGGACGTGTCAATATAAAAAATCTACCGAAACGCAGGTGTCAATATCAAAATCTAAAAAAATTGGACATGTCAATACCAAAATTAGACTGAAACTTAATGATCTTCTTCATGATTGAAATTCTGCCCTTGATCTTCACTCCTTTGAAGCCACCCTCCATCAATAGACTCTATACTTCCATTCAGCCCATCATCAACAAAATCAACAACCTTATTCACATTGCCGTTTGGTTCCACTGGATACTTACCCGAAAAACAAGCATAACAAAAACCACCCGAATTCCCACCCAACATTTTCTTCAAACTATCAAAACTAAGAAAAGCAAGTGAATCACACCCAATAAACTCCCTAATCTCCTCCACATTCATCCTATTTGATATCAGCTCCTCAGAACTCGGTGTATCAACACCATAATAACATGAAGCAATAATAGGTGGACTAGCAATCCTCATATGAACTTCTATAGCTCCTGCTTCTTTCAACAACCGAACAATCTTAGAAGCAGTAGTCCCTCTAACAATCGAATCATCAACCACCACAACTCTCTTTCCCTCCAAAACTGCCCGTACAGGAGCAAGCTTAAGCTTTACACCAAAATCCCTAATCCCTTGTGACGGCTCAATAAAGGTCCTACCAACGTAATGCGACCTAATCAACCCTTGTTGAAATGGGACACCAGCTTTCTCAGCATACCCTAATGCAGCCACAACACCAGAATCCGGTACAGGAATCACCACATCACAATCCACCCCAGCCTCCGTAGCCAATATCTCACCGAACTTTTGTCTAGACTCATACACTGACATCCCAAACACTATCGAATTTGGCATCGAAAAATAAATATGCTCAAATATACAAGGCTTAGGCTCAGGATGTTGCGACAAACAATATGATTGAACACCATCTTTTTTATCCACAACCAAAACCTCACCAGGCATAACTTCTCGTTCATACGTCGCTTCAATCAAATCCAAAGCACACGTCTCCGAAGCAAAAACAATCGCACCATTTCTTCTCCTACCCATAACCAATGGCCGAAACCCATAAGGATCCCTAACGGCAACTAACTTATCTTCAGTTATAAACACCATACTATAAGCACCTTTTAGCTTCTCACAAGCTTCAATAATCCTTGCAATTAACGGCCTTTTCTTGCTAACAGCAATCAAATGCAACACAACTTCAGTATCACTACTCGTCCCAAATATCGAACCATTTTCTTCCAACTCACCCCTCAATCTTTCGTAATTTACGAGATTTCCATTATGTGTAACACCTACACGCCCATGCATGTAATCAACAACAAATGGTTGCACGTTTTTAAGCATAGACTGTCCAGCAGTTGAATATCTAACGTGTCCTATTGCATGGGAGCCAGGAAGTTGATTAAGTTTGCTTTCGTTAAATACTTCCGAGACTAGACCAACCCCCGTGACGGAGTTGAGAACTCCGTCATGGGTAGCTGCTACAATTCCCGCGCCTTCTTGGCCGCGGTGTTGGAGAGCATGAAGTGCTAAGTAGCATAGACGCGAGGCTTCGGGGTCGTTGTATATTCCTACAACGCCGCATTCTTCACGTGGCTTGTCGTCATGATCATCATCATTGTTGAATGGTGAGATCATGTCGGATATAGGGTTTTTTGAAAATGTTTTTATGGATGTTTTTAAGGGGTTTAAGTGGGGTTTTGAGGAGAATAAAGAGAGTGTGGAGGGTGGCTTTATGGTGGTGTTAAATGGCGGTGAGAGGCGGGTGGTGGTGGTGGTGGTGATGGTGGTGGAGGAAACGGCGGCCATGGTTTGATGTTTTTCAGGTTTTGTTGAGTTTTTTTAATACATTGTATTTTCAAAACTAAATTAACAAAAAGAGTATTCTTAAAAATATTTAATTTATAATACTACGTAGTATTTAATTTATATTTTCTTTTCATTAATAAAACAATAGAAAAAAAGGAAGTCAACTTGTTTGTATTACCTGACCCGTTAATATGAAATACGTTACTCTTTGACCTGTTTAATCATCTGATTGCCGTAAATTAACCAATCTTATGGATCAAGGGTTTAGTTCAATTGTTGGAAATTGGAATACATATAGTAGTGTGGTGTGGCATGGAGATATGGAATTTGACCACTTATTGGTATAGGTACACATATGAGTATATGACTACAAGTCTACAATAACTTTATAATTTGGACCAACAGATTGCTTTTACTATCTTATATTCATTTATTAATGTGAAAGACGTCACACGCAGCTAATAAATTGCCTGTATATTTTATATCATACGGTCGAAAGACAACGAACTCCCTTCGTCGATACGTGAAGTCGTGTTTGGCGACAACCTATTGAACAAAATCCGATCTAAACCCTGGTTATCAGTTATCACATTGCCAAATCAATCTTTTTCGTACCAAAATTCCGAAACTTGATCCTCCTTTTGGACACTTTCTTTGGCGACCTGATTATGCCATTTGGTATGCTCTTGAGTCATTTGATTCCATAATTCCGTCCGGAAGATATCCACACGTATATTCCTTTACTTTTAGCTATATTATGGTATTTATTTAATGATTTTGCGTGGAATGGTTTGCTTCTTTGTTGTATGAGCAAGTATCTATAAACATATAAGATTGAGTCATAAAATTTAAGGGGAGTATTAATGACACCAATTTTTTGAGGAGCATTGATGACATAGTTTTTAGAAGTGAAAAATGTAGCCATGCGAGAATCAAGATTAATGCCACGTCCATGTTTATGAGGGGCATGCGAAGTGTTCATGTATTCATTGAGGCATTTATGATTGTAGAGGTTACATGGAATAAGGCATTTGGAGAGTCTATTTTACTTATTAGAGTATGCATTACTTGATCTTTAATAGGAAAATTAATTAGGTAACTCTTTCAACTACTTCTTTTGAGTATAAATAGCAAAATTTAGCAACCCACAACAAATTATTCCACCGCCACATCCACCAGAACCGACCAACATCAACTGTTTCCGCCGCCGACACCACGTTCAACCAAACTCATTTTAGTCATCGTGGCGTGCATGAGTTGTTGATGAAGAAAGTTATTGAAAAATGGTTGTGATATATATTTATTTATTTGAATTGTTTCTTTTGGTAATGTGATATGATACTAAGTTTATTTTTGGTTGTTGTCATGTGTAATGAGCAGCTCCAAAATGATTAATAACGTTGGCAAACATGCTGACATATGGGTATTTGTTTGTGATTGTATTGTTAATGATTGATTTTTAGTAATCTTATATGTGTTGTTTTTGCATGATAGGTTTGGGCAAGAAGATGGTATAGGAGATGATATCTTCACCAACAACTGTATGTCTTTTTTTTTCCCTTTTACAAAATATATTTATACACGTAAAATGTATTTGATTTTATACAAAATATATGTGTTGTTAATGATTCATTCATTTCGTTTTCTTAAAAAAAGTATTCGTGGGGGATAAAGTTAAGTTCTATTGTTATATGTATTATCGATTTTCCAAATGTCAAGGAATGGACGAAGGAAAAAAAAAAGAATTAGAATAAAAAGAAGAGGAAGAAAGCAAAACAAGTAACTCAACTCGAGTTGCAACAACAAAAATATGACGAAGAGAAACTTAAAGTCCTCTTGGAGAAATAAGAAAATATTAAACAAGAGACCGATCACTACCGAGAAACACTTATGTTCATGCAAAGCTTTCCTCACAAGAAAGATGCCAACAACAATCGTCTTCGAGCTTAGGAGTGTCGAAAACATGCTCAACCAATGGAATGCAAAGATATTCATCAAGGCAAACTCGGTTGGCTGTTCGGTCCTTTAGGTTTCGGTTGTCTACAATATATGAAGCTGAATCATCCTCTAATCAGTCTCATTATCATAAATTTTATTAATGATTTCATTGCGACACTCAATAGTTGGATGGATTTGAATGTTAATATTTTGTTTGCGTTTAATCTTTTTGACTCTTTGATATCCATATATGTATATACTGAATTATTGAAGGATTAATTAACCTGAGCTTTAATTTTGTAATCTCATGATGTGAAAGTTATATTTTTAAACTTTTTTATCATTATGATCATGCTAAAATATAAAATTCAAACTCTATTAAATAAAAAAATGTGAATGAATGTTCGTCATATAATAAACTTCCACGTTATAAGCATATACGCCATGTCATTGTTAGGCAATAATTTTTTATACTCAATCACTTTTTCAAGAAAATTAAAAAGTCATCACAACTTAATAACTAAAAGCCCATATATAAAATACAATACCACAAAACAAAAACAACATCAAACATTTTTAAAATTTTATACAACAAAGTTAAAACATTTCATACAACATACTAAAAATACTTAAGTATACACTCGCCAATATACAGAAAGAATACACGATTAACAATTAGATTCTCAGTCCGTGCGTAGCACGGGTTCTGCAATGCTCGTAAGTATAAAATATACAATCCATCCACAATTTGTTTAAGATACTTGCAAATTCCCATATTTATGAGCCGCTTTAGTTTCAATTACATAACAACCATTAACTATGAGTTTGGTTTTTTCTTTATTAAACTATTCTTCACCCTCCTTGTCGATTTATAATCCTGTTTTCAACTAGTAAATGTCGATTTATAATCCCGTTTTCAAGTGGATGCATTTGACTAGTAAATGTCGATTTGTAATCCAATCGTATGTTTGTTGTATAATCCCTGCTGTATTTCGGTAATGGGTTATTTTGGCTTTTAAGGTTCATGGGTCTAGTTGGTATTGGGATAGTAATGGCTGCTAGGAATGCACCTGGTGGGTCTTCTTCTATAGTTTTTGTTTTTTGTTTGTAATATCTTTGGGTGATAAAAAATGAGAATTGTAAGTTGGAGGTTCATGTTCATATTTATCTTTGGCTGCTAGTAATTATAAAATCTTTGGCTTTTAATGTTCATGTTTGTATTTATGTTAGTGGTTTAAGAAGTGTGGGTGCAAATTTATGGTTTTAAGTGAAAAGATTCAAATATAACATATTAGGATTTTGCTAATCAATGCTCACTGGGTAAAGGTTAAGATATATTTAATGACCAAAAACTTTCTTTATTAACCAAAAAATTCATTAAATACACATTAAATGATTTGTAAATTACTATATTTGAACATGATTTTCACCTAAATGAATTAAAATACTCATTTTATAAACAGATTAACCCATGTCCACTGGCAGAGGTTAGCAAAACCCAACATATTATTTTAAATATTTTTGAGGGGACACATTTTGTTAAATAAGTTTCAAAAATACAATGGTCAATTAAAAAACACATTTTTGTTTGTGTTAATTTCAGGAACTGCCTGATTTAATGTGATAATGTTTTTATTATTATTATTTATATATTTTTTTAAAAAAATATTTGATACCTAATAATTTTGAAATAAATAGCTTTCCCGTTACAAGAAAGATGTTACATTTGTGTAGTTTTAATGAACACGCTAAACATAGTTTTTAATGTACCATAGTCTATATTTAAAAGGTTAAATTGTGACTTAATCGTTGTGGTTTATAAAACGACCTAGTAATAACAATAGAGTAATAGCCAACACATCACTACAAGAAAAGAGAGAACATGCGACCAGACTTTTGGCGAGACACCCTTGTTCTCACCAAAAGTCGTTAAACGACAAAAAAACTCGTTTCAAGACTTTGACCGGGAAGAAAAGATACTAGATTTAATTTAAACGCCAACTTTTGGTAAGAACATGTTCTCGCAAAATGTTTGACCATTTTTATTTTTTCCCCAACTTTCTTACTTTTGCTAGCTCACACGTTATCTCCTCGCCAAATACATTATCTTTGTATGTATTTTGGGTAGAAACTCGATTTTCACTCTAAGTAAGGAGTACATAGCTCACACGTGAAAGAGCCGACGTGGATATGATATGACACCCTCAATGTATAGGAACATTACTCCACCCCTTGTATGCCTCGCACAAACCATCTTCAACGGGGCTTCCTTCACATAGATCCCCAACGTGATGTATGTGTTATATGTACGTTTGTCGCTGCCACCTTCTCTGTCTGGGATGGATTCCTATCAGATTGTATATCTTCACCCCAGGACTCAACTATGTGGGTATGGCAGACCTTATTTAAGGTGTACGTGGCAAAAGAAAGCCAAAATCTTATATCGCTTTAGTATACTAAACGAAATGTTTTTATTTCACAAGAGCTTATGTGGGCTTATTTGTTATTCACTTTGTTTCAAAATAATTATCCATCGATAATAAAACACATAGTTTAAGAAAATGCAATCATTACCGCTTTCTTTGCTTACTTTTTGTAGAATGACATTTTCACCCTAATAAGTTGGTAATAACAATTTCAAGTAACTATAATATGATAATCTCGATCAAATTTTCCTATCTATTACTATATTAATATTGTACAATTAATTAAAAAAAATGAACAATTAATTTGAGACGAAGATAATATTATAGAAAAGAAAGTTCTTATTAGAGCCCAGGGAATGTTAACGCGAAAATGGCGTTATTGCCTGCATGGCAACATTTCAAAGGTGTTATGAGGCGTTACCCACTCCGAGTGAAGCTACATTACCCAAACATTATAACTTACGATGGTATAGAAACTAAAGTTATAACTTGAGTTATATATGCCAAGTTATCACTCCATTTGCCAAATTATAACTTGAGTTATGCCAAGTTATGTTTTCCGTTATTATTTTTTTAAGTGGGTCCAAAAAAGAGGTGTTATTTGGTGTTATGATTACCCGGTGTTTTTTAATGTTATGTTATTTGGTGTTGAGAAGATGTAGCGCTGACGTGACGTGTAAAATGGTGTTACGGAGTGTTATGATTTCGTGTACTCTTAGCATCCATAAGTACGTGCCCCAAAGTTTAATATGATATGGTTACCTAATCTTTTCGTTTTATCCTCCTTTTCTTGTGAAGGCAAAACCATAATTTAGGACATATCCGTTATGCCAACTAATTTGGTTTGCATACAAATGAGTTCCAATTTAATGGTTAGTTATGCGTCATTAAAGTTTAAACAAATAAATGCAGGACAACCATTCGTGGTGATATCAGACCCCTACTCCCAATAACAAAAGCATAACGGATCTTCTTGCAGGCGTTATGCTCGCTGCATCTCACATACTCACGTGTTTCCACCGTGGAACTTTTTTTTAACTATTGATAAGTCATAACCGCAACTGCTCCCCACCACAAAAAGAATTATCTATACTTTTCTTTTCATGTAGCAATAATATATACTTTACTCTTTTTTGTTTATAAGAAACCTTTATAATATCTTTTGTTTAAATTTTAATTAGACTAGGAATTTAAATCATGGGCTCATAGCATAATTCTACCAAATGTTCTTCCTCAAATCCTTTGGAAATGGCATATTGCATTGTCAAAAACTTGAAACAATACATCCTTTTATGTTTTACCAAATCGATGTTATAATGGAATACGGAATTCCGTAAATGATTTTTTTTTTTTTTTTTTTTTTTTTTTAAGGCAATAGTTTTATAAATATCAATTAGCAAGAAGCTAGGAAATACATGGATAAAACACTTGACCAATCACGACTCTATCAGTACAACGACACTAAAATAAACATCGTGAATAACCTAACAATCTAAAGAAGAAACTCCACAATCTCAATCCGAAAACGCTAACCACTCAAGGGCGATTGCCCTGTAAGAAATATGGAACAAATGGAAAACCGATCACAACTACGACCTTGACCCTTATTGTGAAACTCATTGAAATCTCAGATACAATTTTTTAAAAATATTCATTTATAGTTGTCTTAAGTTTTGCAAAAGTCAAAAAAAAAAAAAAAATAAATCAATAAATAAATAAATAAAATAAAATAAAATAAAAATAAAAATTACCCTTTTACAATTAATTAATTAATTATTATTTTTTTTTTATTTTTTTTTTAGAAAAATCAATTTTTTTAGGAGTAATATAATAAATTAAGAAAATTTTAACTACTATATTTAGTATTTGATATTTATTTTAGAAAATCTTCAAGGGGGAGCTATTAAAGGATCGGGAAGGGTCCCGCTCCCAAGGCCTAAGCTCGTTAGAGTATTTTTTTCACGATTAATGTATTAATTTTTTATCTCAGTCCTCCCATCTAATGTTTTTTCAGAAAAAAAATTGTTTCGGCCGTCACTAGAAATTTTTCTATCTCCGCAACTAAACATCTGAAAAAAGAAAGGTGAACAAACATCTGAGAAGAGTAGTAGGCAATATCAATTGTTTCATGTTGAAAACTTATGTTTTGGGTGTTGATTGGGCGAATACAATAAAGATGCATTTTCTTTTAGGTCTTCGGTTACACGAAAGTCATAAGTCACATATTCATATCTTTCATAATAATATCATTGTATCACTTTTCTAAAAGTATATTAAATAACATAAGAAAGTGGCCAGTTGGGACACAAGAATGAAAATACAACAGTTATATGAAATTTTTGATTGATTGGCATATGAACAATGCAATCTTGAAACAATGAATGTTAGTTGCCTACATTTTAGACTAAAAAAAAAAAACATCACCTCAAACTATTTTTAAATCATATTACTGTCGGTTAAAAGAGGTAAACAACTCCATTATCAAATCTATAAATCCATTTAATAAAAAGTAATGTACGAAAAGTCGAAAATAAAGAAAACATGTGAGGCTAAAATACAAAATCAATCCAAGCACCTGAATAAATTTTTTGAATAATAAATAAAGAAATACAAAAAACCGAAATCACAACGGTCACATTTCTAGTCATTTCCACATGACATCCTTGTACTTCACTTTATTCTCTCCCCCCCTTCTTAAACCCACACACATTCACACCTTTTCACACACTCCCCTGTTCATCCCTCACCCAAAAAAAAAAAAAAAAAAAAAAAAAAAACCCATCAATTCATTCATTCATTTATTCAGTCGTATTCGAGTATCGACTCGTTTCGATGGCTACGAGAAAGCTGATGGTGGAGGTTTGTAATGCCAAAAACTTAATGCCCAAAGACGGTCAAGGGACGGCTAGCGCGTATGTGATCGTAGATTTCGACGGGCAGCGGAGGCGAACCAAGACGATTTCCAGAGATTTGAACCCTCAGTGGGACGAAAAAATCGAGTTTTTGGTACATGATGCTGCTTCAATGGGTGCTGAGATTCTTGAGCTTAATGTTTATAACGATAATAAGAAAACTGGTAAAAGGAGTACTTTTTTAGGCAAGGTTAAGATTGCTGGGAGTTCTTTTCCGAAAAGTGGTTCTGAGGGTCTGGTTTATTATCCGTTGGAGAAACGGAGTGTTTTTTCGCAAATAAAAGGCGAAATTGGGCTTAAGGTTTCTTATGTTGATGAGGAGCCACCCCCGGCTCCTGCTCCTGAAGAGCAGAAGCCGGAGGTGGCTGAAACTCCCCCGGCGGCTTCTGAGAAGCCGCCGGAGGAGGAGAAGAAGCCGGAGGATGAGAAAAAGGCGGAAGACGCTCCTCCGGTTGAAGAAAAGGAAAAGCCCCCGGAGGAGAAAAAAGCGGAAGACGCTCCTCCTCCTCCTCCTCCTCCGGAGGCGGCTGCTGCCCCGGCTACACCGGTGGCGAAGCCAGCTCCGCCACCGGTGGAGACTACTGCCATAGCGCAGTCTCCGAGACCGAAGGTGGGGGTTGAGGATAATATGCAGATGGTTAGGAAGGCGTCTGAGCTTGATCCTGATGTGGTTTCTCTTTCTAACCATCATCGTAGGGCTACGGCGTTTGATCTTGTGGATCGAATGCCGTTTCTCTACGTGAAGGTTGTGAAGGCGAAAAGATCGGAAAAGGATTCAAATGATTCGACTGTTTATTATGTGAAACTGTCTATAGGAACACATGGTATTACAACGAAAGCACAAAGTACTAGCAAGGATTGGGATCAAGTTTTCGCATTTGATAAAGAAGGTCTAAACTCAACTTCATTAGAAGTGTCGGTTTTTGGTCGAAAAACCGTAAAAGTGACTGAAGAAGGAAAAGATCCGAAAGAAGCAAAAGAAGAAGTAACAGAAAGCTGTTTGGGAACGGTGTCATTTGATCTACCAGAAGTACCCAAAAGAGTGCCACCAGATAGTCCATTAGCTCCACAATGGTACACACTCGAAGGCGCGTCAGATAACGCGCCTGCTACTGATGTGATGCTTTCGGTTTGGTTGGGCACGCAGGCGGATGAGGCGTTTCAGGAGGCGTGGCAGTCGGATTCGGGAGGGTTGATACCCGAGACCCGAGCCAAAGTTTATTTGTCTCCGAAGCTGTGGTATTTGAGGCTCACTGTTATCCAGACGCAGGATTTACAGTTAGGTTCAGGGGCCGAGCCTAAGGTTAAGAACCCGGAGCTGTTTGTGAAAGGTCAGCTCGGGCCCCAGTTGTTTAAGACGAACAGGACTAGTGTCGGTTCGTCTAGTACTTCTAGTAATCCTACGTGGAATGAGGATTTGGTTTTTGTGGCAGCTGAGCCGTTTGAGCCGTATTTGATTATTACCGTTGAGGATGCATCTAACGGTCAGACTGTGGGACATGCTAAGGTGCATGTGGGTAGTATAGACAAGCGTACAGATGATCAGTCAATAGTCGGGTCAAGGTGGTTTAACTTAGTTGGTGATGAGAGTAGACCTTATGCTGGTAGGATTCATGTTGGGGTTTGTTTGGAAGGTGGGTATCACGTGCTTGACGAGGCTGCTCATGTGATTAGTGATGTTCGGCCTACTGCCAAGCAGCTGTCTAAACCGCCGATTGGGTTGCTTGAAGTCGGGATTCGTGGGGCTACTAACTTGCTTCCTGTGAAAACAAAGGA
Source organism: Artemisia argyi (assembly GCA_030686995.1). Classification (NCBI taxonomy): domain Eukaryota; kingdom Viridiplantae; phylum Streptophyta; class Magnoliopsida; order Asterales; family Asteraceae; genus Artemisia; species Artemisia argyi. Next base: position 156,811,385 of record CM060697.1, on the reverse strand, counting down.
TGGTACACGTGGCACGACTGATTCGTATGTGGTTGCTAAGTATGGGCCAAAATGGGTTAGGACGAGGACGATTCTGGATAGGTTTAATCCAAGGTGGAACGAGCAGTATACTTGGGATGTGTATGATCCGTGCACCGTGCTCACAATTGGTGTGTTTGATAATGGGAGGTACAAAGCAGGGGATGGGGATAAGGATAAGCCTAGTAAGGATGTAAGACTCGGGAAGCTTAGGGTGAGACTCTCGACACTTGACACTAACCGTGTTTATATGGGCTCGTATTCTTTGATTGTGTTGCTTCCTAATGGTGCTAAGAAAATGGGGGAGATTGAGATTGCAGTGAGGTTTTCGTGTTCTTCGTGGATTAGCTTACTCCAGGCTTACTCAACCCCAATGCTTCCACGGATGCACTATGTTCGTCCGTTGGGTCCTCTGCAGCAAGATATGCTGAGGCATAATGCTATGAAGATTGTTACTGCAAGATTGGCTAGGTCTGAGCCAGCTTTGGGTCAAGAAGTGGTTCAGTTTATGTTGGATTCGGATACGCACACTTGGAGTATGAGGAGAAGCAAGTCTAATTGGTTTCGATTAGTTAATGGTTTGTCAAAAGCAGCTACTTTGGCTAGGTGGCTTGACTCGATTTGCACCTGGGTTCATCCACCAACAACGGTTCTGGTTCATGTGCTCCTTCTAGCTATTGTCTTGTGCCCACATTTGATCCTTCCAACTATTTGCTTGTATGCATTCTTGATTGTTGCATTGAGATACAGATACAGAACACGAGCACCAGTCACAATGGATCCAAGGCTCTCCCAAGTTGACTCTGTTGGACCTGATGAGCTTGATGAAGAGTTTGACGGGTTCCCAAGTTTAAGATCAGCAGACCAGATTCGCATCAGATATGACAGATTACGAGCTCTAGCAGGTCGGGCTCAGACACTGCTTGGTGATGTTGCAGCTCAAGGAGAGAGGTTAGAGGCTTTATGCAATTGGAGAGACCCGAGAGCTACTGGGATTTTCGTGGTTTTTTGCTTGTTGGCTTCACTAGTGTTCTACATTGTTCCATTTAAGGCTTTTCTGCTTGGCTGGGGATTCTTTTACATGCGTCACCCTCGGTTCCGTGGGGATATGCCATCACTGCCTCTCAACTTTTTCAGACGACTCCCGCCACTCTCAGATCAGATCCTATAACTCGCTTTAATTTTAATTATGCATGTTTTGATTGTTGATTTTGGTAGCACTTTCAGTGCACTTCTGTTAGGAACAAGTGCGATTCTTATAATTTTTTGTGTAACCCTGTTATTGGAAACAAATCAAAATAGTAGTTAATTCAGGAAACTAAAGAAGTAAAGATTGTGCATAAAATTATTTGCTTTGCAGCCTCTCTCCATTACTTACACATCTATTTAAGCACTCACTTTTCTGTGATATCTGTTTGTTCTTATAAATAGTACTAGTATTGTTCTTTTAGACATTTGCTAACTGATCGCATGTAATATCAAATCATGTGGAAACATAGCTACTCACCTCCTGATGTTTTAGAAGTCAGACGGCAGTATACACGACACGACAGATCACGTAACCATCACAAACCAGATTCATCATGACAGTTAGAACACTACAATATACCAACAGCGGAAAAAGTCAAACATAAAACCAAAGTCAACTACTAACAAAACCATGTCAAGATTCCTGTGTATATATGACAATCTCAAGAACTTACAGAATGCCAATAACCACCATAAACAAATTCCAATCCCGCAAAACAAGTTAGTAACTTGTGAATTACAATATTTGATTAACTAGCTTACCAAATCGAACAACAAAACAATATTGTGTATAAATGATCTCAGACCGTTTCCCCACCAAAAAAAGGGAAAAACAAGAAAAAATGGCAGTACTTTGGTTGTTTGTTACTGCTACCTATAATCTGGTATTACTGTACACCATAAGGTTTCTACCTTTGTATTAGTTACACAAGAATCTGCGATTTTGCAGCCACACGAGAACATATCTTCCGGCCGGTTTTGCCGCTTAGAGCACAAACACATATTTCAAGTAGATCATAGTCTTCCTCCCAAAACAAAAGATTAGCTTTTTCGGGATTTGCCAAGAGCATTTTGGACGTCAAAAATCCAGCAATTGTCCATGTTTGGTAAAGGCGTGATTGCTTTCCTATAAACTTTCCGCTTCTGGTGTCATAATATTCCGGCCAGTGATCAGTATACAATTTCTTCTCAGCAATTTCTACTGCCTTTCTTGCTAGTTCTATCCTTCCCATCTTGATGCAAGCTAATGTAAACTGAAATACACAAGAAATGAAAAACGCATTAAGTTTATTCAATAAACACTTGCAAAAATGGATAACAATGAAAATTACCTGCCATAGAAGAGTTGGCCAAGAACCGCCATTGTGATAAGACCATGGTCTGCAAATGCAAACAGTCAGGAGCTTGGTATAGTTTTACATAACCTATAAATGGGTCAATTTCAAAGTCATATGTAACGGGTCAAATTGTTAAAAAAAAAGAAAAAAAGTTTCGAAACAAACGAGTCAAAGAAAGCCCAACAAACTGAAAGGCGCTCCAAATGTATTTCTTAAGTATGAAACCTCTTTTTACTTGTAATCGTATTTGATACACAAGTTATTTATACAAATATTAGTAACATTTTGGACAAAAAGTCTTTCGTGCCAATTCACTGGATCCGTACAAAAATGACCCGTTTCATAATCCCATTTTGACCCGTTATTCATCCCATCAGATCCGCCCCATGTTTTGCTACCTCCACAGTCCACATAAATATCCATGACAGTTTAAAAACAGAAAGAAAAAGAACGAAACTCACGTGTTCTTCGGATCACTACCAGTGATAATGCGCCACTCTTCATGTTCCAAGGCAGGGTAGATGAGCTTCAGAGGCATACTGCCGACAAGATCATCCCACTTAGATTCTACCAGATTCAATATCGAATTGTTTTGTTTCGGGGTGCTTAAAGATGAAACTATTGACCAAATATTCCCAAGTGTAAAAAATCTGAAATCCATATGTGCTGGCTGTAGATTGCCGATCATATAACCTCCCTCTTCCGGGATCCAATCCATTAACCAATGGGGAATTTGTTCAGGGTAAATGTTAAATTTGTTTGTTGCTTCTGTAGAATACTCTTCGGTTTTATACCGGTAGATTTCATTGATTTTCTTCATATCTAACCAATAATACTCTCTGATATGAAAAGATAACGCACTTAGCCTATTGTTGACAGTCCGTACTAAATTTTTGGATCCTTCATCCAATGCAAGCATCTCGCGAGCACACCTTAGAGCTGAGTAAAATAACGACTGCAGATGGGAAAATTATATAGTCAGAACTGAAAAATCGAAAGTCAAAAGATTAATCAAAAAAGAACTCACTTGGATCTCTAAAGGGTGGCCATGGATGCCCATTCTTCTATCAATCATACATGAACCATCAGTGACTAAAAGAGAAGGAAACATATCGAACCCATCAGACAAACACAAGTTCAAAATCAGTTTGATTCCCGTTTGAACATCTACCCTTTCCTGCATTGCAAAATCACCAGTGATCTTGCTGTATGCTCTCAATAAGATAATCCACCACAATCCTACAATAAGTCGACAATAGTTTCAACAATCATAATACCAAGACATTATCAACATAGTTAAAGTATGGAAAAGATTAAACTTTTACCAGAATCAACTGGTGCAACACGACCTATAGCTGATTCCCCAAAATCTGGGTCTAGTACTTCTTCAAATTTCGTACCATCAAGTGGAACCGTTCTTACTTTAAAACTTGCAGGCATTAGCCCCTGTCCCGGACTATAACAATCCACAGTTTTCTCCCAACTCTTCAAAAAACAACAAAAAAATAACACAATCATAAACCATATTTTGGCATAACTTCACGAACAAAACAATTGCCTCAGAAATGGACTCAGTATGGGATTGCTTATTTTCCAATGTGCTTATCTGCTTTGGAAAATAAACAGGTACCAACCTACTTCTTTTCTAACACATATGGCATACGCATTTTCTCTAAGTGGTCATTTTTCCCAAACATAAGCATGTATCAAAAGCAAGTTTCAGATTGCTTATATGCTTCGTCCAAATGCAATAAACAGATTAGTACCTAAATAAGCAATCCCTAATCCCATGAAAGTATGAAACGTAATATAATCCATGATCATCATACAATCATCGTTAAACAGCATACACAACCAAACTCTAAAACGCTACATAACACCATTCAAAATCCAACAAATTACCTGCAATTGCAAAGTATGCAACAAAAAATTCCTAACAATCTCCCCCTCCCCCTTCAACAAAAACGCCAAAGCCGAAGGCACAAAATCCCTTATAAACACCTGATCATAATTCAAAGGCATCTTATCATTCGGATCATTAGCCGCCATAGTCCCAACAGGATTCCCACAATACGTCACAACCGCCTCTTTCAACAACCTCCACGCCTCCTTTTCCGCTTCACTTTCCACTCTCTCCCGCCCTTCTACATCATTTAAACTCGTCTCCAGCGTCGAAAATTCCCTCCTACCATTCTTATATCTATTATCACCACTACAACATGTTATGCTAAAAATCCTATTTTTAGGCCAATTTTGATAAGACAAAGAAAATGGCTTGTGGGTATGATTAATAACACATCTAAGACCCAAAATTGGTAAAAATCTATGTGGGGTTACATGAATATATCCATTAAAAACAGGGGATTTAAGGGTTTGATATAAAAGCCTGCAACCAAGCTTCATATTGGAAATCTTGATGGAGTTCATAACATAAAAAGATCAATAAAGATTCAAACTTTATAAACTTTTTTTTTTTTGGGAAATGACTGAAGGGATTATGTTTATAGAGATTTTTGTAAATCTAAAAGTTACCAAGAATCAAATTGGTGTAAAATAGGAAATTACGGAGACGAAATTGTGTTTGTGTGTGGTGGTGGTGATTTGTGTGTGTTTTTTAAGGTGTTTTTTGTGTGTGAAAAAATGGATTGAAAGGATATTTTTGCAAGTTGGTTAAAGTGGTTGTGTTGTGGAGAAGAATGATGAAGGTTGTCTTTTTGGATGTTTTGATTGGTTTTGTCAACTTCTATATAGGGAAAGTGAATCTCTTTTTTGTGTTGAAGCAAGTAAAAGTATTTCTATTTGAAGGTAGTGTAAGAGAGAAATTGTGCAAGTAAAAACTGACATTATGTATAGTATATCACTTTTTTTTTTTTTTTTTTTTTTTTTTTTTTTTTTTATTTTTTTTATTTTTTAGAGTGAATTGCATAAAATGTCTTTGTCGTTTAGTTAAATTGCAGGTTTCGTCTTTAACTTTTCGTAAGTGTATGCATCATCGCTGTGGGGAATTATGATTTACACTTTTCGTCCCTAACCAAAGTAAAAGACTAATACCTTTGTCAAAAAACTCAATCATGAGAATGAACGTTATAGTCACTCGTTTTACAGGAATGAACATTTTTTCATGCTTTACCAAAGTGACCAATATATGTCACAATCAACTTTTTCACTTTCCATTCGTCTAATATCATCGCCTCAAATCAAAAGATTCGCGGAGTTTCAAATCAGAACAATATCCTCAGTTTCACTAAAATATAAACATAAACAAAATGCTAGTGAGCCATTTCGAATGGACCATATGTCAAAAAAATATTGAATACTCCCTAGCCAAATGCTTCGTAACCTCCATTTTACCAAAAGTCAATTCTATGTAAGTACAAGCTTCTATGCACATAAAACACTCTGTGTAAAGTGTAAACCATTGTACTACTAGTAACTTTTCTCTTTTGATAGATTGTACTAGTCACTAGACTATTATTTTAATTGATAATCTGTAAAAAGTCACTAGACTATTATTTGATAGATTGCACTTAACCCACCTAGCCCGAACTCAACTCCACCTCGCCCAGACTCTCGCTCACATCCTCGCCTAGACTCAACTCCACCTCGCCAGATCCTCCCAAGATTCTTGCTCATAATCTCGCCCACATTCTCGCTCAGTACTCGCCTGTAATATCCCGTAAATTTACCTCTTTATTTTAAATGATCAACGAGAGAAATCTATCGTCACGATTTAATTAACCATTTTTACGGGCTAAATTTTTACTTTTATCCAACCATATTAATCTAAACGTCCTAACGCGTTCGCACATCCTTTATGTCACCCTCTTACCATGTAAAAAGGTCAATGAATTGTCACTTTAGTTGTCAAAGTTCCTCATTATTTTTTTATACAATTCGAGTACAAGTTAAATACATGTCGACATATGAAATGAATCCAAAAACATGCTCCTTATTTTTAGCTTACACAAAGACTTTTAAAGTCATAGAATGCAAATGAATTCCCCAAGAAAACACTCCCCATGATTCACGTAAATTCAATAGTTGAAAGGACCTCAAGCTTGAAAATGTTAGTCAATAAAATTTAATACCAACGCCCCATCTCTTGACTTTCCTCCTCCAATCAACCTTACAAATCAATCATGTCACAACTTGAGTACTACAAATAAATTCTACTTTCCATCTCATTCACAAATGCAAAAATTATAACACACCAACTCAAGGTGAATATCATAAATACCATGCACTCCCTACACTCGGTTCCATCACAAAAATGAACACCAAAGCTTTTCCATATTGCTCTCTCACTCTCGACAGTATCACAAGAAGGAAGAAATGAAGTTAAGGGTTTGGGTTATATTGCAAAATAGACACTCTTGGGGTTTCTCTTTCCCTTGTTTCTACTCGACACACACTCCCCATCCCACTGTAAGAAACATTTTAATATAAAGCCTCATGTATATTTTCATTTAGAGTAGTTGTTCACAAATACAATTTTTGTTTTGAAGTTTCATGCTACTGTGAACTTTAAATATCATCAAAACCCTTATTTTCTTGACTATTATGAACTAGTCACACCTAACTTGTGATAATATGCTTATGTGGAAGATTTAAACGTGAAACATGGAAGTTTAGACGTAAAAATAAGCAATAAGCACTATGTGCTTATTCGACTTTTTAATAAATCTTTAAACTTTTAAACTACGTAAATAAACGAAAGAGAAATGGTTATATGTAACTAAGTTTTTGGCTCGAACGACTTGCGTACGATCAACCTACTATATTTGTGGCTAGCGAAGCTTGTGTTCAAAACTATATAACTCACTTATTAAGCTTATGAACTTACTTTCACCATGTTTTCTTAAAAACTCGACTACTCGAAACTAGTCAACCTTTTATGTGGTAACATTCGATTGTAAAACATGGTTTTTCAAACATATATAAATGATTTACAAACAGTTAAATGAAAACGTAAAGATTATATATATATATATATATATTTTTTTTTTAACACATCAACTTAAAACGAACACAACAAAACATCACGTAAACGATTTCTTACTCTATACGTACTACTTCTTGTGGCTCATTTGCTTGCAATCTCACTGAAAACAAAGACAGGTGTGCATGCAATGTGGCTAAGGTGGTGTTTAAACTTGAGTGGCTAGTCTTTGAACTTGTTAACCCTCGTAAGCCTCTCAAAAAAAATTAACTAGTGTACACATGTTATGAAAATCGACATACACACTCATGCATGCCGAACTCAATCAAAACGTTGAGCTCAATGTTGGTTAAAGAAGATGGAACACAAACACTTTTATAAAAACAAAACAACCCACGACATCAGTATGTATTCCAATGCAAATCTTGACATTGTAATAAGTCCCTTTAATAAAATTATGTTAGCAATCATAACACAAGAAAGTCTTTGGCACACCGGTTGTGTTACACAGCCATCACACAAGAACCTGAGTTCGAATCTTGCCCATGGCAGATTCATTTTTATTTTTGTAACTTTTTCATTTTGATAGTTTCAACCCCTCAACTATACAGCTTTAGACACACTTCTAAAAACTTTTATAAGTTTTAAACACTTATATTCTTGTTACAATTTCAGCCCCTCAAGTGTAATACATGACATTTTCCACCTAAAAGTTTTATAAATTTAAATAAACTTATATAGTTTTTAGCACTTTTTCGTCTAAGTGAATATATATTTAACGCATATTTTAGTTGACGACCAAAACGACTTAAATTATAAATATTTTCCCAATTATATTATTGAACCTAGACTTCAACATATATATATTGTACATATATAATTACGAATCTAATAAAGACAATAAACCCATATTTATTCTCTCATCGAAAATACTTAAGCTGATATTTGAGCCAACTCTCATACGAACATGTTGTATATATTTCCACACTTATTTCAAGAGCTAATACTTACAAACATTTTTACAGCTACATTTTTATCGAAAATCAAACAAATTTATGAAACTCCACATAAGCAATAACAATACTTTATACTTAAAGACAAGTTATATGGTATATAACTTTGTCCTTAAACTTTAGGCATTTTACCGCACAAGCCACCTCTGCCACAAAACTATTTCGTCATCCGACATTTATTTACATCACTATTCTCGATGAGTCAAATTTATCTCAAACTTCCATATTATTCAGGTTGCCTTTTTGGAGCCATTCCTATTCTGCATATCGCAGTATTTTACTCTGTCTACCATTCCACTGAGGTGAGTTCTTAGCCCCATTTTTATAATCGTTTTATAAATATTTTGGGGGAGATACATGCTTGTTTCTACTTACAATTATTACTTATTTATTTCAAACATGTTACCCGATTTATGATACACTCTATTTGTTTATTGAAACCTATTACATGCTACGAATCTGAACACAAGTATTACTCTATATGCTATCCTGATTGATATTGCATAAGTTACTAGCTTTGCCAAAAGTCCCTCATATCATGACCCATTAATCACTTGCGAGTGAACGCGGATATAGTGAATAGATCTATTGGCAGTTGACGCCCCATTTGAGTTGCTGGGTAAGTAACCAAATGCACTTTATTTGAGAAACTGTAGGAACTGGCAAATTCCTACCTACGACGAGGGCCCCTATCACCTGCATCATATTCTTATGTGTAGGCTTTTATCCCATAAGATTTCTATAGCTCTTATGGCTGCAAAACGATGTTAAGGTTTGAGTGTCATGAGGCTTAGGGCAATATCCTATACTACAATGCTATTGTTTCACTACTACTACTTGGCTTGTGTTCAGATGTTTTATATAACTGCTACGAATTTTTTTTCAACTATCTACCTGAGTGATTCAACGTTTTACTCAAATACTATGGACTTACTCAATTATCGACCTGAGTAGGAAAGTCAAACTACTGCGGGTGTATAACAACGTAACCCGCGACTTATTTCATTAACAGTGATATCTATTACCATTATTACCTAAACTTGAAACTATTGGAAATCAACTGACTTTATGCAAACTCTACGAATTTGCTTACACTTTGATTTTGATAATCAACCCTTATTTATAACTACTATGATCTCACAAACTCTTTGATTTTACAAATCAACTATTTTACATATAAACTCTATGAACTCACCAACCATTGTGTTGACACTTGTTAGCATGTATTTCAGGTCCATAATGAGCAAGGATGGCATGGAGGAGCACGGATACTTATAATGGCTATAAATCTTACTATCATTCGAAAACCTTTTTGATAAACTTGTAACCATTGGGACCTCATTTTGTAAACTCTGATATTCGAATGATAAATGTTTTAAAATGACTATATTGATAATCATTTTCTACTATTAAACTGCTATGTCATGAAGTAACCCCCAATCTTTATTCCGCTGCATATTTTCAAAAACTAGGGGTGTTACATCGCCCAAACTCAACGCCACTCGAATTAACCCTCTCGCCTAACTCCTCACCCAAGACACCCTTACCTCGCTTACACCTCACCCAGGCCTGGCCTAAACACTCACCTCGCCCAACATTCACCTACTCCTTGCCCATCTTTCTGAATATTGATAGGCCTCGCCTATCTTTCACCCAATATTTCTTTTATACATGTCAACTAGATCTAACGGTTAGAAACTAATTTAGTAATGCATCTAACAGATAACATGTAAAAAGTTCATTTTGGATAATTTTATGTGTGAGGTTTATATCTGTAAATTACTTGTATAAAAGGTTCATTTAAGTAATTTACTCTTGTCAAAAAATGCAAGACGAAAATTGCAACCCAAAGTTCTTTACAAGGACATGTCACTTTTGAAAGGTTAGCGATGAAACAAGGACGATTTTTGCAATTTACAGGGACAACACTAGACTTTCTTTAAAAAATAAAAATATGTATTTAAATATGTTATTACTAGCAGGGTACCCACGCGATGCGGTGGCGGGTACCCTGCGACTAAATTTTTCGGTAAACAAATGTTATTTTGTTTTGGGATGATAGATTTCAGATTTATGTTTTGGAAGTTTCAATATGACTTTTGATGGTGGGTCTTTTTGGATTTGGATGCTAGTTATTTTTTCAATAAAACTCTTTATATGAGAAGCGTCTAATATTACATTGTGATTAGTAGTAGTGGATTTATAATACAACATCAATCTAGAAATTTGTGGATACGTATTTGTATATTGTGCTTTACATTTTGTATTAATTGATGATGGGGTGTATTAATTATATGTGTGTAAGAAATAGTATTTGCTTAAAATCAATTGTGCTTTACATAGTTGTATATTATGTTTTATAAGTAGTATTTACTTAAATTTTAATTTAAGAAATCTTAAACTCATAAATATGAGAGAGGGTGATGGAGCTAAAGGTCTAGCCGTCTATGATAACAGTATAAGCAATGATGGTAATCTTCTTTTCACATTGAATGACGATGTTTGATAAATATCACGAGTGAGTTTAATGAAAATCTCTTTTTTACAGACCTCCCAGGATGTGCATAGCCAAACTCCTCATTGGACATGTTTAACAACGCGTGAAACGAGGGGTGTTTTAGATATGATAACGGTACTAAATCTATTTTCAACATATACGAACAAATAGCCTTTTGGTACATCCATTACTTTAGAGGATGACTGATATCTTATAACTATGAGCTTAGCATGCTTTACTGTGGGAAATTTATATATCCCCATGATCATAATATAAAGTCAACCTTGAATTGGAATTATGAAGGCAGGAAAATGAGTTTCTTGAGAGACTTTTTCTTGAGAGACTTTGGAGATCACCACAAGAAGTTGAATGTCTAATTATTCATACTAATATTGGTATATATAGGTGTATATAACTAACTATATGATGAAATTTTCGAGGGATCGGAACAAACTAACAAGATACTTCAAGTGCTACAAACATTCGAGATACTCCACAACATATATACAAAAGATTCTGTGGTGAGCTCACCCAAGATGTCAAGAATCTTATACAATTTGGCCCATCCCAAAATATTTAATCTATGGTATCGACATATCGTAGTTACTTTGCAAGCAAAAAGTACCAAGGGTATGAAAGTAATGAATGTTTGTTTGGGCATATATGCTATCTAGATATTAGTGGCCTGCATATAATAACATTGGAGAAAAGAGCCCAAAGCTTGACAGGGAAGTTTAAGAATTTGATAAGGTAACATCACTTTTGCATGTATTACATAATTTTTCTTGATCCTTTTTTCTCTTTGGGATAACATAATTGTTTGCACCCAAAAAAGGATTACAAATTTTCAAAAAGTTTGTAAGAAAAAGAGTAATGTATCTTGTACTTTCAAGAATTCAAGTAACTAATTGTGGTGGCATACTATCGTACTGATGATTTATCTGATAGAAGATGGGCACGAAGAATATCCTTATATCGATAGTACATATGCCAAAACAAACATGAATGAAGTCAAGGGACTTTTTGTTTGTAAAGTGACTACTATATCGATACCATAGAGAATTAATTCTTGGATGGACCAAAATGTATCAGATTCTTGATTTTTGGATGCGCTCGGCACAAAAATGTTTGTATACGTGGACTATTTCAAAATCGTTGAACATCAAGTGTTCTTTTCCCTAGAAAATTTCACCTTGTAGTAGACTTTGCAGTTAATTAGAGACCTATTTATACCCCTATCGAAATGTAAATTTCCTGAGCTCATCTTCAAAGTCTCTCAAGAACTCATCTTCCCTACCTTCACATAGTCCATACTTTGCAATTCAAAGTTTACTATGATTATGGGATTGAACAAATTTCCAAGAATCAAGCAGGCCAAAATGGGAATGCCAAGATATTATTCATCCTCAGCCGCAGTAAATGGTAGGAGTATACCAAAAGGCCATTTCTGTGTATATGTTGGCGAAAGAATAAATAAGAAGAGGTTTATAGTTCCATTGAAGTATCTCAAACATCCTTCATTTCAGACCTTGCTGAACCTTTCAGAAGAGGAGTTTGGTTATGATCATCCTATGGGAGGTCTAACATTTCCGTGCGAAGAAGAGACCTTCATTGAACTCATTCATGATATATATCTAACATCTTCATCATCACATGCTAATAGAAGATAACTTCCATTTGCATTTTTTACTGTAAACCACTAGGATACGATCTCATTTTTTATGGCTATTTCGTAATCACCAGAGCTTAGCATCTCTGCAGAACTATGGTAAATGAATTGATGTACGAGCATTCAATTAATATGTTCATACAATGTTTAGCATTTCTAAGTTTCACAAAGTTCTTTCATTCTATTATTTCATAACCGGAAATATATATATATATATAAGATTACTTTGTTTTTTTTCAAATACTCACTCAGAAAGATACCAAATTTCTGTGATACTTACAAGCACGTGTAAATAGCTTAACCTTATAAGTTTGTCAGCTAATAAAACCTCTACACTTTTAAGTGTACATATACCATTCAAATAGTGTAATTGCATCTACAAATGTACATGAATGATAACCAACTGAAACTAGGAAACTTTCTCAGGCTAAACAACATGGTGAGACATTAGGAACAAGAAAGAGTATATTAACTACCCGACATACAACAGGCTCAGGGAATATAACGCCAATTAATCCATGAGTTTATACATAGTCCTATACATTTTATATATAAGACAAAACTATATGTTAGCCCGTTATTTAGGCGAAATTCCACATCTTAGCCCGTTACTTAGGCGAAAACAAACGCACTTTATGTGCTTTAAACCATACCTATCATAAGAATGGCACCCATACTTATGACTCTAAATAACACTAAAAATAACCCTATCGTTTAACTTGACCTAGAAGACTGATATCGAACACATTACGGAATGCCAACTGTTGTTCGGTTAATCCAAAAGCATCATTCTCGTAACCATCATAAATGTCGAAATCTTCATCCTCAAGAAGACTTTCATCGTTTGCACCACAACTAGCTCGATTCGCTAAGGAAGCCATGAATCGAGCCGTTTCATCATAAACCTCCTCAACTTCACTATCCGAATTACCTTCTTGATCTTCTATTGAAGTTTACGGAATTCGGTGATTAACTTAAACTCGTGGCTTTATCAGACAATTAAAGTTAGAATACTTATAGTATAAAGCCACAAACTGGACTAAACATCTTGTGTTAGTTGTACACAAGTAATATTTGTGTGATTTAATTGTATAAATCACCAATCTATATCTCAAAAGTGTCTACATATATGATTAATTTGTTTTAGCTGTTGCATAGGTACTCTAGCATAAGTTCAAATAACAGCTGGAACCTCACGAGATACATTGTTGCTCCTATGATAAGTACATATTAATTGTAGAATTAACAACATGCTTACAATCAGAATGCTTTTATCCTTAATAAATCAGGTTAGAATATCAGCGTGAGGTCATTATAACGCTATAATCCAAGGTGGCCACATTAAGAATGTCCATAGACAAAGACAACATATATGACATAAAAATATATTCATATTCGTGGTACTTTCTTTCAACATAACATTGATACGTACCAAGGAGAATACATGGGATGTACCAAAACTTCTAAGATACTAGATCTCTTAGACGAGCTCTTCAAAGAATTATTTGTATACTGTGAAGCGTCCAAACTATTTATTTATAGAACTTGACGCCTTTGATTCCCTTGAAAGTTTCACCGTCAGATTGTGTAAATAGTTAGACCTGTATTTATACCAATTTCATTTTACATGAACACTCAACTTCTTGTGCTTCACTCAAAAGTGTCTCCAATTTGTGCCATCAGTTAGTTACTAATTTTCGGGGTTAACTTAAACTGTGATCATGGGAACCCATAGATTTTCAAAAATCATCTATGCTAAGAAGGGGAGTCCGGCATATCTTTCATCCCCAGCAGTCATTGATGTACCAAAAGGCTGTTTCTCAGTATATGTTGGTGAAAGTAAAAGAAAGCGATATATAGTTCCATTATCATATCTAAAACATCCTTCATTTCAGACTTTGTTGAACCTTTCCGAAGAGGAGTTTGGCTATGCTCATCCTAGGGGTGGTCTGACGATCCCTTGCAAAGAAGAGACGTTTAATGAAGTCATGCATGATATACATCTAACATTGTCACCGTATGTTAATAGAAGATGAGATTTTTTTGCATTTTTGGTGTAAACAACTCAAACCATTGTCATTTAGGATTAGTAAGTACTAATTAGTATGATCAATGAATTGATGTTATTCATTTTGTATCCTCATAGAACCTCTTGCTTTCAGACTTCACATATACGTTCTTCCGTTCATTCTTTGCACAAGAAATATCCTTATTAGTGAAAACACCATAGGGTGATAAAAAAATGTTTCATCAAAATTTGGTCAGGTATACTACCAAAAAAATACAGATTCGATTACTAAATGAGTCATTAGTACTTTTTCTTGAATGGCAACATGGTCACTAGTACTTCTCATTGCAAACAATAAAGGTGTGCTTTATTTGAGCTAACTAGTGACCTACAATGCGATGCTTTTAGTCACCAATGAAAAGTTTCTTCAAATTATCATGTCTTTCTTTTATTATTCCATATTTATTTATTGTTAGCCTCTTTCAGTTAAGCATTTGTTCAATATCTTTGTGATCGAAAGGCTCTACGGATCACTTTGAAATAGGAATTAAAAAGTCACTTTACACATAATAAAATTACAAATACAAAGTCTTCTTTTTATATATGTATATATAGCACCACGAATTTGTTAGCAACACCGACGACAAAGTAGTTATCATGAAAATAATCAAAAAACATTCGCTCGCCAGAAAATATGGTACACGGTGCTGGTCTCAAATATGTGAATCGATATATGAAATTGCAATAAGAACTGAATAATTATATTAATCGTCTAACATTGTAATGTTACATGGGTTCAAGTATATATACTAGTCGAATGGGTATGACCTAACCATTGTATCTATTCGAATGGACATGTATCAAGCGACACAACCATTCGGTATTAACTAAAAATAACTAACTTAATTGCTTTGGCGGTTATTAACTAACTAATGACCAAGTTTGGTCCTTCGTCTTTCTTTATCTTCAAATGGAGCAACATCGAGATTATATGCTCACATTCTCCTCCTGAATCTTGATCGTTGCTTCGTCCTAAGTCTTGAACTCCGAGCATTTGTCGCATAGTCACGAACTTTAGTCTTGGTAAGGCTTTTGTTAAGATGTTTGCTCTTTGTAGTTCTCCACTAACGTGTTCCACATTGATATGACCATTCTCTACTGATAGCGAATGTTGATGTGCTTGCTTCTTCCATGAAAACTGGGTTTTTTACGAGTGCTATTGCTGATATGTTGTTAACTTTCAGCGTTATCCTTTTTTCTTTCCATCCAGTATATTCACTAAGTAGTCGTTTTAACTATAAGGCTTGACATGCTGCTCCAGTAGCCGCCATGAATTCTGATTCACATGATGAGAGCACCACTGTTGGTTGCTTCTGAGTACACCAAGTAATAGGTGACTCTCCAAAATAAAATACTATTCTAGTAGTTCTTTTTCCTTGATCGGTGTTGATTCCATAACTACTGTCACTGTAACCTGTAATCTTGCAGCCGCCTTCTTTCTTGTATATTATGCCATGCTCCTTTGTTCCTTTGATATATCGGATTACTTGTTTCACTGCCTTCAGGTGATGATCCTTCGGGTCTTGCATAAATCTACTGCGTAGTCCGACTGAGTAACTAAGATCTGGTCTTGTATGTAGTAAGTACCTGAGACTTCGAATTAAGCTACGGTAGTAAGTTGCGTCAACTGAGTTTCCATCTTCCGCCTTGACCAACTTAGTGTCGGGATCCAAGATCTTGTTAATATATCCTGTTTGCTTGATTGTAATCTCTCCTCTTGTCTGTGTAACTTCTATCCCAAGGTAATAAGCTAGAAATCCTAGATCGCTCATTTCAAATTTTTCTTCCATCTGGGATTTAAATACTTCTATTTCCTTCTTTGGAGTGCCCGTGATTATCAAATCATCTACATATACTCCAACTATAAGTGTAGAAGTCTTGTTTCTCTTCGTATAAATTGCTTGTTTGAGATTACATTTCTTAAAGTCTAATGACTTCAAGGTTTGATCAAGTTTCACATTCCAAGCTCGTGGTGCTTGTCTTAAGCCGTACAAAGCTTTGGTTAGCTTGTAGACTTTTCCTAAGTTTCCTTGTTAAATGAAACCTTCAGGTTATGTAACACAGACTTCTTCCTTCAACTCTCCATGTAAAAATGCTGATTTTACATCTAAGTGGTGTACTTGCCATCCATGATATGCTGCTAGTGCTAATATCAACCGAACTGTCTCTATCCTAGCAACTGATGCGAATACTTCATCGAAGTCTATTCCTTGTTCTTGTACATAACATTTTGCTACTAATCTTGCTTTATATTTGATGATATTTCCTTTTGCATCTCTCTTGGTCTTATAAACCCATTTGAGTCTTGTTGCCTTCTGATTTTCTGGCAATATTGTGAGAGTCCATGTGTGATTCTTATTAATCGAATCCAGTTCTGCTTTCATGGCCTCAATCCATCTTTTAACTGTTGATGCTTCCTTATAGTTACGGGGTTCCTCTTCTATGAAGAATAAGCTTTCAGCTGTTACTTCACGTGCATCCTTATATATTTCCATTATCTCTTTAAAACCTCGTATCGGTCTATCATCATATCTCTGATCTGAGCTTCCTAATGAGCTAAAAGTAGCTTCTTCTTCTATTCTGAGTTAAGGTTGTAAGTATATGTTGGTGGTGTGATTGGTGAGTCTGGATATGGTATTTGATCCGGTTCCTGATGCGTGTCATCACTGTTTTCTACGTTGACTGGTATAGGATTTTCATTATCAACTTCGTCTACCCCAAAACTAGCCCAAAATGTGTCGTGTGTACTTGTATCCTCTCCATTGTTATCCCAATCCCACGGTTTCGTTTCCATAAACTTTACGTCCCTACTAACATGTTTCTTCTTTCCTATCGGATCGTATAGCCTACATGCTTTTGATCCTTCTTCTACTCCCATGTAAATCGTCGGTATGCTTCTGTCGTCTAGCTTCTTCAAGTGAGGTATCGTTATCTTAGCATAAGCTGTGCATCCGAATATTCTTAGGTATTCCAGATTTGGTTTTCTGTTATAGAGTGCTTCATATGGTGTTTTATCTTCCAGGGCTTTCGTAGGTACCCTATTGAGTATGTAAATGGCGTGTTTAACTGCTTCCGCTCAAAAAGTTAAAGGTAACTTCATCGCTTTCATCATACTCCTCGTAGTTGATAACACTATCCTATTTCTTCTCTCCACTACTCCATTTTGTTGTGGTGAGTATGGTGTTGTCAACTGTCTTGTTATACCATTCTCCTTTCAGTATTTAGTGAATTCATTAGATGTAAATTCACCTCCTTTATCTGTTCTTAGCATTTTTAATTTCAATTTCAACTCAATTTCAATCTTCTGTCTAAATTTCTTAAATGTGTTAAATGCCTGATCTTTCGATGTTAGAAAGTAAGCCCACATGAAACGTGTACAGTCATCTACTAACAAGAAGATGAGTTTCTTTCCTGTGTGGCTGGACTTATGGGACCACAAAGATCTCCATATACTAAGTCCAATGGGTTCTTTGATCTAAATTTAGCTTGATTCGGAAATGGTGTTCTACTGTGTTTTCCTAATAAACATGCATCACAGATTTAACCCGCATGATTTATTCTTGGTATTCCTTTTACTAAAACTTTTCTTGTAATCTTGATGTCGTCAAAGTTCAGATGACCTAATCTAGCATGCCATAAACATGCTTGGTTATCTACATTTGCTAAGAGACATATAGGTGCTTCTATTTGTAGTTTAATAATGTAAAGTCAATTCTTAGATCTTTCTACCTTCATCAACAGCTTCTTATTCTTGTCATACAAAGTCAGTTTGTTTCCATCCATGATGATCTTACAACCTATCTTTGTAAGTTGTCCTAGACTAAGTATGTTGCTCTTGAGGTTTGGAATGTAGTAAACATCCGAAACTATCTTTTGTTGTTTGTTTCTACATCCTAACAGTATTGAACCTCTACCTTTTATCTCCACATACGATCCATCTCTAAAACGAATGCGTCCAGTGATGCTTTCGTCAATGTCCTTAAAATGACTCTTGGTTACCGTCATATGGTTACTTGTACCATTATCTAAGTACCATATGCTAGCATCTGTTGTGGCATACTTTCCGGGCTGTATTTGTCCTTCGTTCAACAAAATTTCTTCGTGTTCGGTTTCGTGTGTAGTCATTAATAGTGATGGTTCATCGTCTTCTAAGATAAGGTTTGATTGTTCCTGAGTTGTTGATGATTTTTTGCAGTCTTTCTTCATATATAGTTTCCCGCAATTGAAACATTTTACCTTTCTTACATCCCACTCACGTCTACCTTTATTTGACTTATCTTTGTGAATTGAGTTTTCTCCATTCGAGTTATCTTTGTTTCTATTATTATGCCAGTTTCCTCGTGAGTAGTTTGATCTACCTTTATGTTTGGTAAATCGTCTTCCATTTCTAGAGTGTTCGCCTTGTGCGAATAATAAGTTATCCTGGCTTTCTATTTGTCCTCCCTTTCGGAGTTTTATCCTTTCCTCGAATGCCTTAAGTTTTCCAGCGATCTCATCTAAGGTAATGTTGTCGAGATCATTTGTCTGTTCTATGGATGCTACTATTTGAATGAACCTATCTGGTGTGGAATCTAATAGTTTTCGTACTAAAAGTGATTCATCCAAAGTTTTTCCTAATTCTTTAGCCTTCGTGGCGTATCCATTTAGTTTGTTTGTAAATGCATCCACCGTGTCATCTTCCTTCATTTGAAGGGTCTGAAATCCGATCATCAATGATTGTAACCATGCTTGCTGCACTCTCTCTTCTCCAACGTGTCTCCTTTTTAATGATTCCCATAATTCCTTTGCCATCTTACAACTTTCTACTTGTAAAATCACATCTTCGGTCAACGCTTGATATAGGAGGGCAGTCGTTGCCTTATCCTTCTTATCATCTACTTGTGTGTTTTCCTTAGGTTCTATTGTTTCCCATAAACCATGTGCTACTAGTATAACCTTAATCTGTATAGCCCACACTGTGTAGTTTGTGTTTTTTAGTTTAGGGCATTGGTATTGTGCAATAGGTGTTCCGGGTTTCAGTGTTGTTGATGTGTTAGTTGTATCGTCACCCGACATCTTAAACGTGTTTATAATCTTCACCTTCTAATCGTATGGGAATTCTAACTAGTATGGTATATCTACTACTACGGGAACAAAAAAGTAGTTATCCGGGAATCCTAATAGTACGGGATCAATATATAGTTCTCGGGATTTCCTAAAAGTATAAAAGTAAATATCTATACTATCTAAATATGAATTGAAATCCAAAGTTTGAATTTTGTGACCTCGTTGTTGTGTTAAACACCAATGTATTCCCTTTTGTGTTGGTACTTGAGTATTATACCAACCACGCCTTTTTCTTTCCCTTGTTCACCAAAACAATTCATGTATTGAACCTTCCGGTTGTACCCTTCTTTTGATGTTGTCGAATTGTTCTTTTCCAATAAACCACACTTTACTACGTTGTTCTTTTTCCTCCTTTGTGTCGACTTGAAACCAAACGTGCCCTAGATCCCTTGTTTTGGTCTCGGCTTTCTTCCAAAAACACCAAATGCTTTCGGTAAAACAACAAGGTTGTTTTTTGTTGTTTTTCTTTTGAATTCCAACTCTTCGTACCACAATATGTCCAAATACCCTTCGGTATTTAATCCAAAACAAATGGTTTGTTTTCTTCTCTAATACTACTACGGTAGTATGTCCTTCAAACAAGAAATAGCGAGTTGCTTGTTTTCTTGTTGTCGTTGTTGCTTGTACGCGTACCACAATACTCCTTTCCTTTGTCTACTTTGTTCCACACAGTATATCCCACAACAAAATACCCCACAGTATTTTAAAACAATTGATCAGATTGTTTTTGTTGTTGTTGTTCTTGTATTGCTAGCGTCTCTTCTCCAAAACAATCCTAGATTGTTTCTCTTTTCGGTATACCTTTCTTTTATCCAAAGCAACTTCTTTCTTCTTCCAACGTGTTGCGTTAAGTAGCAACAGTGGGTCCTTTCTTGTTCTTGACGTCTTTATCTTCCAAATTGTTGCGTTAGATAGCAACAATGGGTCTCCTGGTTTTTTTGTTGTGTGATATTAGTTGCCAACAAAAGTTTATACAATAAACGTTTATTGTTTCTTTGTTCTTTGTCGCGTACAAAAATCACACCAACACAAACCAATAAGTCACCACGTTGTTTGGTGCCTTCTCGTTTGCAATTTCTACACAAATACGGTCGTGCACTACTTTCCTTGCGTCCTAGTTATCAAGACAACATTTTAATGTTTTGTACGTCGCGTCTTCTTCTTCTGAAACAAGAGTTTCAGCGTGTTCTTTATTCTTTTGGTTTCCTACTTGTCTCGCTATAAAGTTTCTGGTTTTGATGTTGTAACGAGCGTGGCTCTTGATGCCAAATGTTGGTCCTAAATATGTGAGTCGATATATGAAATTGCAATAAGAACTGAATAACTATATTAATCGTCTAACATTGTAATGTTACATGGGTTCAAGTATATATACTAGTCGAATGGGTATGACCCAACCATTGTATCTATTCGAATGGACATGTATCAAGCGACACAACCATTCGGTATTAACTAAAAATAACTAACTTAACCGCTTTGGCAGTTATTAACTAACTAATGACCAAGTTTGGTCCTTCGTCTTTCTTTATCTTCAAATGGAGCAACATCGAGATTATATGCTCACACACGGGTACCCGCCTCTGCAATGCGCGGGTACTCAACTAGTATATTTATATAGATCTTGATGCATAAGTGTTCGGGACTTGCTCTCCAAATTGGACAGATGTTAGGCTGTATGTGTAATGCGCTTACAAAAGTTTGCAATTTGGCTAACACACAGGGCCATCCCGTGGATTATATGGGCCCTGTGCAATAATTACAAAGTAGACCTTTAACGCAGTTGTTGTTCAAAGTAAAGCTCTTGAACGTTAATGATTTAATAATTATGAAAAAAACGTTTAAAAACACTACAAAAATGTGTTATAAGTATCAAGAAGCTAGTATAAAAACAATCAAAATTATGTCAAGATTTAGTGATTTATCAACCCAAAATGGCACCATGATGTTACCTCAGATGTGTAGTATTGGATCATTATTGGCAATATCCTATCAAATAAGGGTTGAAACTGTCTAATTTTGAAATTTTTTTGCACTTGAAAAACACAACTAGGTAATTAGGCATAGTATGTAAAAACTACAAATGTTGAAGGTTCAAAGTGAATATAACTAAACACGTCTTCATCTTCCTCCGTTTTTTTGGTTACTCTATTTCAAACTTTTACATAATTAACCCTCTTGAGACTAATCAATATTAACTTAAGTCTGTTGCAAATTGACTACTTTAGTTTTTTTTGGGTAAAAGGTCAAAAAACCCGGTAAATATATTACTCCAAAAAACGTTTAAGTACAAAGGATATGGGTGAATCCCATATCTCAGCCCGTTACATAGGCGGAAAAGCTTACATAACAAGATACTTCCAATTCTCTAAATAAGAAAATAAACCACTACTCAAAAGATACCATTAGACTCCTATAAAATCAAAATTACTTTCTACCAAGGCCTTGGAGCTTGATACCATACGTGTCATAAAAAGCATCCAAATTCTTTGGAAGATCGTAAACCTTATCCGCATAGTCATCATAATCATAGTCATCATAATCATCTTCACGATCATGACCACCACCAAATAGGTTCATGGACTCATCAAAAGTGTTCATAACCTCCTCTTCATCACTGTCGGAATCAATAATCTCTCCCACCTTAGAGAATGGGTTAACCCGCTTAGTAGAAGAAGTAGACGGAGAATCCTTATTATTACCCGGATAATCAACAATTTTAAGAGGATGACCGTCATCATCCACAACAGTAGCTTTCTCATCAATAAGTAGCTTTTCAAGATCCCTAATTTTCTCAACTATAGGAGTAGAACCAACCTCCTTTGTTCCCATTGAATCACTCACAAGCGGTTCTTGTGATGCATTACTAGTCTCTCGAGACCCGTCCTCCTTAGTTTCCTTTGGAATACCAGAATTCACATCCTTAGTCACTTCATTGGTAAGAATACCAAAATCATAAATATCATCCATATGAAGTGCATCAAACCGGTTTGATGTAGCAATCTTTGTACCACTCGTATTAGCCACATCAATGGCCTTCTTCCTTGTAGTATCCACCTTCTTGGGTTTAGGAGGAGGCGCTTTAGGTTGATACCTAAACTTAGGACCCGCAACAGGTTTAGTAAAACTACTTTAGGTTTAGAACACAATATGAAGAAAATTTATCACTCTCGATGCTTAATATTGCGGGGCCCTTCCAAAACTGAAGGCCCAGTGCTGTTGATCACTTTGCACCACCTCAAATCCGTCCATGCAATACCATGAATAAATAAAGGAATGTCCATTAAGTCATTAACCAATATGTAAATATCACCCTACAAGGTTTAGCAGGGTGATCGATCTGGTATATATTTATGAACAATGGAGATAAAGGTCTAGCTGTCTATGATAACAACGCAAATGATGGTCATCTTCTATTCACATTGAATGACCAAGTTTGACAAATATCACGAGTGAGTTTAATGAAAATCTCTTCTTTACATGGGATCGTTAGACTTCCCATAGGATGAGCATAGCCAAACTCCTCCTTGGACATGTTTAACAACGCTTGAAACGAGGGGTGTTTTAGATATGATAACGGAACTAAAAATCTATTTTTTCTGCTTTCACCGGCATATACGGAGAAGTAGCCTTTTGGTACATCCATGACTTTAGAGGATGACAGACATCTTATCACTCGGACCTTAGCATGCTTTACTGTGGGAAATTTATATATGCCCATGATCATATTATAAAGTCAACTTTGAATTTGGAATAATGAAAGGAAGGAAAATAAGTTTCTTGAGAGACTTTGGAGATCACCACAAGAAGTTGAATGCATTCATACTAATATTGGTATATATATATATATATATATATATATATATATATATATATATATATATATATATATATATAACTAGCTATACGGTGAAATTTAGGGAACAAACTAACGGGATACTTCAAGTGCTACAAACATTCCAGATACTCCACAACACACAAATAGTGGTGAGCTCACCCAAGATGTCAAAAGAATATTGTACAATTTGGTCCATCCAAGAATATTTTCTCTATGGTATCGACGTATCATAGTTATGTTTGCAAGCAAAAGGTACCAAGGGTGTGAAAGTAATGAATGTTTGTTTCGGCATATATGCTATTTAGATATTCTTAGTGGCCTGCTTATAATAATATTGGAGAAAAGAGCCCGAAGCTCGAGTCCAAAGCTTGACACAGAAGTTGAAGAATTTGACAACGTAACATCACTTTTGGTTTACACCAAAAAAGGATTACAAATTTTCAAAAAGTTTATTAGAAAAAGAGTAATGTATCTTGTACTTTCAAGAATTCAAGTAACTGAAGCATGCTAACAATAACTGACGTAATTAACAACTTGCTCAATTTTTGTCTCCTTAGATGCTAAAATAGGAACTAAGTGTCGTGGCATACTACCGTACTGATGATTTATCTGATAGAAGATGGACACGAAGAATATCCTCAGATCGATAGTACATATATAATGCCAAAACCATATAAACTACAGTTGATCGAACTTCACAAGACAAGAACAAATAAGACTGGAAAAAACAGAAACTTGCACCAACGTTATAATAGAATTCGCTCTCTATTAATCAGAAAATACTTGCTACAAAAACTGATATTGAATACGTACCAACAACCACAGCTCGGCTGTTGTATTTATAGGGAATAGAAACAAGCTTTCCTAATCCTATTATGATTCTAATATAACTAGAAAGTCCTTATCTTAAAAGCTAATAATAAGGAAACCTAATTAGAATAAAACTGTGCTACAGTAACGTGCTACAGTAACCGACCCATGCTTGGTTCAGTTCAGCTATCCATATGCTCGGATGACTCTTCAACTGTCCATATGCTCGGACCTTCATCTGCTCATATGCTCGAGACAGAATATTAGACCAACAATCACCCCCCTAATTTCTGACTCGAGATAGGGAGGTCTTCAACTCCGAATAACTCTTGCATCTCCTTGAACTTAATCCTTGCGAGAGCTTTCGTCAGAATATCAGCACGCTGCAAATCACCTCTTACAAACTCAACTTGTACTCGGCCTCTTTCAACACACTCTCGGATAAAATGATAACGCGTATTTATATGTTTGCTTCTCCCGTGAAAAACTGGATTTTTCGTAAGTGCAATAGCCGATTTGTTGTCAACAAATAAGACCACCACTTTTTCTTCCATTCCGGTTATTTCACTCAACAACCCACGTAACCATATCCCTTGACACGCGGCTGAAGTTGCAGCCATGAACTCAGCTTCACAAGACGATAGAGCCACCGTGTTTTGCTTTTGTGAGCACCAAGTGATAGGTGATTTACCTAGATAAAATATGTACCTTAGACAACCAACTCGTCGTCTATACAGAGTTGCATCAACTGGTTTTCCTTCCTTGTCCATGCTTAACTTCATTCCAGATTCTAATGGACATTGAGTAGGATTCGCTTCATGCATTCCAGCATCTGTTAAGATCTTCTTTGCATAGCTTACTTGACTTATTGAGATACTCGAATCCTCTTGCTTTACTTCAATGCCAAGATAATAGCTTAACTTTCCCAAGTCACTCATATCGAACCTATCTTGCATTTGTCTCTTAAATTCACCAATTTCGCCAAGCTTCGAACCGGTTACTAAGAGATCATCTCCTCTATCGGTCCTTAGGGTTATAACCTTCTTTCCCGACTTCTTCTCGACTAAAGCTTTGAACTTTTTGAAGTATTCAAATGCCTCTCCTTTTTCCTTCAAGGTAAAAGTCCACATAAAGCGTGAGAAGTCATCAATAAGAACCGCCTTCTTGGTTTGTTTTCCTAACAAGCAAGATTCACACAACTTGCTCTCTTGATGAATTATTGGCAACTTTTCAACCATGCCCTTCCTTGCCATTAATTCCATCGTCTCGAAATTAATGTGTCCCATCCTAGCATGCCATAACCAAGCATCATCTTCCATCTTTGCTTTGAGACACACCGGACTTCCAACTTGGAGCTTTATCTTGTAAAGTCTATTACTTGTTCTAGGAACCTTCATCAGAAGCTTGCCATCTGAGTCATGCATAGTAAGAAGATTACCTTTCATACGAATGTCACATCCGTCTTCAGTAGCTTGTCCAAGACTAATTATGTTGCTTTTTAGCTCGGGTAGGTAATAGACTCCAGTGATTAACCGTTGCTCACCCGTTTTCCCTTTAATGATTATCGAACCTTTTCCTTTTATCTCGATGTAGGAGTTATCACCAAACTTCACTCTGCCGGAGATATTCTCATTCAACTCCGAAAAATATTCTCGGATCCCCGTCATGTGATTACTTGCTCCATTATCTAAATACCAAGTGTCTTCTTCGTTTGGCTTAGTATTCAATTGGTTTGGGATAATCTTTTCTTCATTCAAGAAAACTACTTCTTGAACGCTTTTCATCATAAAAAGTGTCTGGTCATCATCATCCTCCGTTTTCAAAAGGTTTGCTTCATGCTTTTTCTTTTGTTCACGGCGTTCGGGACAATTAGAAGCAAAGTGACCATATTCATCACATCTAAAGCATTGAATCTTTGAAAGGTCTCGGCTTTTGTTCTTCTTTTGATCCGTATTGCTCCCGGAGTTGTTTTGGTTGTGGTTATTAGCTTGACTACTACCACGAGATTTGTTTTGAGAAGAAAAGTTTTGACCTTTACCGTTGCCACTAGAGAATTTCCTTCCTCGACCTTTCTCATCATATCTTTCAGCCCTTCCGAACATCAAATTGCCTTGATCTTCAGAAGTGGTGTCAACACCCTTCATTCTTCCTTCAAAAGCTTTCAACCTTCCAATTGCTTCTTGAAAAGACATAGTATTCAAGTCAGCAAATTGTTCTATTGAGGCAACAATTGCAACATACCTATCCGGAACGGATGCAAGCAGCTTCTTAACAAGTTTCTTGTCTTCATAAACTGTTCCCAAGCTATTGACTTCAGTTACAATTTTGCCCAACCTAGCCGCAAAGTCATCGACTGATTCGTTGACTTTCATCTTTAAAGATTCGAATTCCGTCTCCAAGGTTTGCAACCTAGCTTCACGAACCCGATCAACACCCACATACCTGGTCTTTAAAGCTTCCCAGATTTCTTTGGCTGTGTTGAATTGTGAAACTTGAAAAACAAGTTCTTCTGGAATCGCCTGGAAAAGTAACGCAACTGCCATATGATCTTGCTTATCAACGACTTGTGTTCCTTCCTTTGGTTCCAGTGCATCGAGTATTCCATGGACTCGGAATACAGCTTTAACTCTTATTGCCCAGATGTTATAATTTGTGGCTGTTAACATCGGACATTGAAGAGCAGTTTTAGAATGTTCGACAGCAGGAGGTGGTTGACTCGATTCGCCTTGCACCATCCTTCTTGAACGCCTTCTGTAAGTTACAGGTGTATTTTGTTCGACTTCCAGCCCTAGGTTCTAGAGCACGATTGATTTACTTCTTGCCTAAGTAAACCAAGTCGAAAGTTCAGATTCCTACCCAAGTTAACTTTCTTGATTTCCTGCCCAAAGAAACCTTCTTGATTTCCTGACCAAAGAAACCTTCTTGATTTCCTGCCCTAAAGAAACCTTCTTGATTTCCTGCCCAAAGAAACCTTCTTCGACTTTTAGTTAACCTGAATCGACCAGACTTAGAAACTGAGTCGATTTGCTGCTTTGGTTTAACCTGAGTCGACTTTTAGTAAACCCTTGGTAACCCTAGTTGCTTGGTAACCCTTGGTAACCCTTAGTCGATCAGAACCCCTTGCAAAACCCTAGTCAATCAGCCTTGTACTCCTGGTCGATCAGCCTTGTACTCACAGATCGATCAACTCTTTTGAAACTGGTCGATCAGCCTTGTACTACTCCTGGTCGATCAGCCCTTGTACTAGCCTTGAGAACCTGGCTCTGATGCCAAAATATAAACTACAGTTGATCGAACTTCACAAGACAAGAACAAATAAGACTGGAAAAAACAGAAACTTGCACCAACGTTATAATAGAATTCGCTCTCTATTAATCAGAAAATACTTGCTACAAAAACTGATATTGAATACGTACCAACAACCACAGCTCGGCTGTTGTATTTATAGGGAATAGAAACAAGCTTTCCTAATCCTATTATGATTCTAATATAACTAGAAAGTCCTTATCTTAAAAGCTAATAATAAGGAAACCTAATTAGAATAAAACTGTGCTACAGTAACGTGCTACAGTAACCGACCCATGCTTGGTTCAGTTCAGCTATCCATATGCTCGGATGACTCTTCAACTGTCCATATGCTCGGACCTTCATCTGCTCATATGCTCGAGACAGAATATTAGACCAACAAACCAAAAAAAACGTTAATGAATGAAGTCAAGGGACTTTTTGTTTGTAACGTGACTACTATATCAATACCATAGAGAATTAACTCTTGGATGGACCAAAATGTATCAGATTCTTGATTTTGGATGCGCTCGCCACAAAAACGTTTGTATACGTGGACTATTTCAAAATTGTTGAACATCAAGTGTTCTTTTCCCTAGAAAAATTCACCTTGTAGTAGACTTTTCGTAGTTAATGAGAGACCTATTTATACCCCTATCGAATTGTTAATTTCTGAGCTCATCTTCATAGTCTCTCAAGAAACTCATCTTCCCTACCTTCAGATAGTTCATACTTTGAAATTCAAAGTTGATTATGATTATGGGATTGAACAAATTTCCAAGAATCAAGCAGGCCAAAAAAGGAATGCCAAGATATTATTCATCCTCAGCCGCATTAAATGGTATACCAAAAGGCCATTTCTGTGTATATGTTGGCGAAAGAACAAATAAGAAGAGGTTTATAGTTCCATTGAAGTATCTCAAACATCCTACATTTCAAACCTTGCTGAACCTTTCAGAAGAGGAGTTTGGTTATGATCATCCTATGGGAGGTCTAACATTTCCTTGCAAAGAAGAGACCTTCATTGAACTCATTCATGATATATATCTAACATCTTCATCATTACATGTTAATAGAAGATAACTTGCCTTTGCCTTTTTATTGTAAACCACTAGGATGTGATCATCGTCTTTTATGGTTAATTAGTAATCACCAGAGCTTAGCATCTCGGCAGAACTATGGTAGATGAATTGATGTACGAACGTTCAGTTAATATGTTCTTACAATGTTTATCTTTTCTAATTTTCACAAAGTTCTTCCATTTGGTTATTTAACAACAAGAATCTGTGATCACTTTGTGTTTTTCACAAACTCGCAAAGATAACTAATTTCTGTGATACTTATAAGCTCGTATAAATACCTTAACCATATAAGTCTGTCAACTAATAGAAATCCCACACTTTTAAATGTATACCAGTCAAATAGTGTAATTGCATCTGCATTGTACATGAATGGTACCCGTGCAATGCGGCGGCGGGTACCCTGTGATTATATTTTGTGTTATTCGGTTACACGTTTAGTTGTCTTCATGCTTTATAAGTAGAGATATTAGAGATGGTTAAGCCAAATAATTTTAGTTTGAACAACCAACCGCTTCCTAACGAACTTCCTAACTAAACTGCTTCCTAACAAATTAATTTTGAAATCTTTTCATAATAAGCAAAAAAAAAAAAAAAAAAAAAAAAAAAATGAATTTTAAGCATTTATAATTATAGAATAGTCTCAAATGCATTATAATGTAGTATATATAAGACTAAACTGTATGTTGTTTCCTTACATGGCACCTTCAATGTTATGAAATTCGCTGCTTAACTGTAACTCGTGAATTTTATTTTTATTATTATTATTTTTTAGTAAAGGGTATTCCACCCGGTAAAATATATTACTCCAAAAAACGACTAAGTGCAATGGAATGTGGCTGAAGTAACACATTAACCGCAAGCAATCATTTGACACAAACACAAATCATTTATGACAGGCAATAAATGACAACTAGCTACAACCAATAATAATACTAAACCAAAACCAGCATAAAATTAACTACAAATTTATGCAGAAAATATAAAACAACCTAGTTAAGAAAAAAGTCTTGAATTCCAGTAGCTTTTATTTGTGCAGAAGAGAGGCCAAAATCATCAACATCATAATTGTTGACGTTACCCGTATCCGCTTTCCATTGCTTATATAAGACTCTGCTCCTTACCTCCACATTCAGAATACAACGTCCCAATGTGATCATCAAGAACTTCATCATCATCGCTGTCAGAAACTACCACATTGCCCACCTTAGAGAATGGGTTACCCACCCTAATCGAAGAATCAACCTTATAGTTAGAATACTTATAGTATAAAGCCATGAACTGGACTAAACATCTTGTCTAATTAGTTGTACAATTTCTTGTTGATATCGTACGCAATGGTGTACGAAGTAATATAATTTGTGTGATTTAATTGTATAAATTACCACTCTATATCTCAAAAGTGTCTACATGTATGATTAACTTGTTTTAGCTGTCGCATGAGTACTCTAGCATAAGTGCAAATAACATCTAGCTAGCTGGAACCTCTCGAGATACATAGTTACACCTTTGATAAGTACATATTAATTGTAGAATTAACAACATGCTTGCAATCAGAAAGCTTTTATCTTTAATAAATCAGGTTAGAAAATGAGCTTGAGGTCGTTCTAATGCTATAATCCAAGATGGCCACACTAAGAAAGTCCATAGACAAAGACAACATATATAACAAAACAAATATATTCATATTTGTGGTACTTTCTTTCAACATAACAGTGATACGTACCAAGGAGAATACATGGGATGTACCAAAACTTCTAAGATACTAGATCTACCTCTTAGACGAGGTCGTCAAAGAATTATGTTTATACTGTTAAGCGTCCAAACGAATTTATAGAACTCGACGCCTTGGATTCCCTTGAAAGTTTCACCTTCAAATTGTGTAAATAATTAGACCTGTATTTATACCAATACTGATTTTGCATGAACACTCAACTTCTTGTGCTTCACTCTAAAGTGTATCCTTTGTGCCATCAGCTAGTTACTAATTTTCGAGGTTAACTTAAACTGTGATCATGGGAACCCATAGATTTTCAAAATTCATCCATGCTAAGAAGGGAAGTCCGGCATATCTTTCATCCCCAACAGTCATCGATGTACCAAAAGGCTGTTTCTCAATATATGTTGGTGAAAGTAAAAGAAAGCGATATATAGTTCCATTATCATATCTAAAACATCCTTCATTTCAGACTTTGTTGAATCTTTCCGAAGAGGAGTTTGGCTATGCTCATCCTAGGGGTGGTCTAACGATCCCTTGCAAAGAAGAGACGTTTATTGAAGTCATGCATGATATACATCTAACATTGTCACCGTATGTTAATAGAAGATGAGATTTTTTTGCAGTTTTGGTG
Source organism: Artemisia argyi (assembly GCA_030686995.1). NCBI lineage: Eukaryota > Viridiplantae > Streptophyta > Magnoliopsida > Asterales > Asteraceae > Artemisia > Artemisia argyi. The sequence goes on along the minus strand of CM060697.1, from coordinate 156,780,349 downwards.
TAAACAACTCAAAGCATTGTCATTTAGGATTAGTAAGTACTAAGTATGATCAATGAATTGATGTTATTCATTTCGTATCCTCATAGAACCTCTTGCTTATCAGACTTCACATATACGTTCTTCCGTTCATTCTTTGCACAAGAAATATCCTTATTAGTGAAAACACCATAGGGTGATTAAAAAAAAATGTTTCATCAAAGTTTGGTCAGGTATACTACCAAAAAAATACAGATTCGATTACTAAATGAGTCATTTGTACTTTATTTGATCTAACTAGTGACCTACAATGTGATGCTTTTAGTCACCAATGAAAAGTTTCTTCAAATTATCATGTCTTTCTTTTATTTATTCCATATTTATTTATTGTTAGCCTCTTTCAGTTAAGCATTTGTTCAATATCTTTGAAATCGAAAGGGTCAATGGATCACTTTGAAATAGGAATTAAAAAGTCACTTTATACATAGCACCATGAATTTGTTAGCAACACCGATGACAAAGTAGTTATCATGAAAAATGTATAATCGAAAAACATTCGCTCGCCAGAATATATGGTTACATGAGTACCCGCCGCTTTAACGCGCGGGTACCCGACTAGTATATTTATATAGATCTTGATGCATAAGTGTCCAGGACTTTATTGGAAAGTAGCCTTTAGCAAACTTATAAAGCAATAAGGGCTAATATGTAACTTACCTGTTTTCTACTAATGTAACTTTTTAGCTTTGTTTGTCTAGTTTGTGATAGTGCAGGGTTCTAATTGGAATATTGGGCTATATAAGGCTTACGCTAAGCTAGGGTTTCTTATTGATTCACTCACGCAGCTATTGCTCTTATTGTTTCTCTCTCAAGTGATTCATCATCACCTGGGTTTCTTAGTTTATGGATTTACAAGTTGTAATACTAGTTTGTTAGATACTTTACATCAAGATCTACTTGATCTTGATTGTTGGTTTTAGTTTGTTTCATTGTTTAGTATCTGGGTTGGTTTAGTGAGTGAGTTTCTTGTAGGCTGCACCTATTAGAGGGACAGTCATTCTATCTTTATATTGTAAGGCAAGCACTCGTTTAAGGACTTGTCAACAGTGTTTATTGTTGTAATAAAAGTATCACCATGGGGTGGTTGGTTGGGTGATTAGATTTTTTTTTTTTTTTTTGTTTTGATACCATTTTTACAGACTTGCTCGCCAAATTGGACAGATGTTAGGCTGTATGTGTAATGCGCTTACAAAAGTTTGCAATTTGGCTAACACACAGGGCCATCCCGTGGATTATATGGGCCCTGTACAATAATCACAAAGTAGACCCTTGACGCAGTTGTTAATCGATGAAGTCTAAGTACCTTATGCTATAATTACAAAGTAAAGCTCTTGAACGTGAATGATTTACTAACTATCAAAAAAACGAAATACTACAAAAATGTGTTATAAGTATCTAGAAGCTAGTACAAAAACAATCAAAATTTTGTCAAGATTTAGTGATTTATCGACCCAAAATGGCACCATGATGTTACCTCAAATGTGTAGTATTGGATCATTATTTGCAATATACTTATCAAGTAAGGGTTGAAACTGTCAAATTTTGAAATTTTTTTGCACATGGAAAACACAACTAGGTAATTAGGCATAGTATGTAAAAACTACAAATGTTGAAGGTTCAAAGTGAATATAACTAAACACGTCTTTATCTTCCTCCGCTTTTTTGCTTTACTCTGTTTCTAACTTTTACGTAACTCTTTTGAGACTAATCAATATTAACTTAAGTCTGTTACAAATTGCCTACCTTTAGTTTTAGAACACATTATCATGAAATTCAGGTTAAAACTAGATTTAATCACTCTCGATGCTTAATATTGTGGGACCCTTTAAGAAATAAAGGCCCGGTGTCGTTGATCACTTGGCACCATCTCAAATCCGTCAATGCTAACATACATGCAATACCATGAATAAATAGAGGGATGTCAATTAACCAATATGTAGATATCCCCCTACAAGTTTAGTAGGGTGATCGATCTGGTATATATTTATGAACTATGGAGATAAAAGGTCTAGCTGTCTATGATAACAATATAATGCAATGATGGTCATCTTCTTTTCACGTTGAATGACGATGTTTGATAAATATCACGAGTGAGTTTAATGAAGATCTCTTCTTTACATGGGATCGTTAGACCTCCCATAGGATGAGCATAGCCAAACTCCTCCTTGGACATGTTTAACAACGCTTGAAACGAGGGGTGTTTTAGATATGATAACGGAACTAAAAATCTATTTTTTCTGCTTTCACCGGCATATACGGAGAAATAGCCTTTTGGTACATCCATGACTTTAGAGGATGACAGACATCTTATCACTCGGAGCTTAGCATGCTTTACTGTGGGAAATTTATATATGCCCATGATCATATTATAAAGTCAACTTTGAATTTGGAATTATGAAGGCAGGAAAATAAGTTTCTTGACAGACTTTGGAGATCACCACAAGAAGTTGAATGTGTACTTATTCATACTAATATTGGTATATATAGGTGTATGCCTAACTACAAAATATACGGTGCGATTTTCGAGGGAACAAACTAACGAAATACTTCAAGTGCTATAAACATTCCAGATTCTCCACAACATACAAATGATTTTGTGGCGAGATCACCCAAGATGTCAAGAATCTTTTACAATTTGGTCCATCCAAGAATTCTTTCTCTATGGTATCGACGTATTGTAGTTATATTTGCAAGCAAAAAGTGCCAAGGGTATTGTGGACGTATGGTCCGGATTGGGCCAGGAATGGGCCAGACCCGGCAGACAGCGGCCCACTCTACACCTAAACCCTAATCCATGCCCTATAAATACATGGATGGGATCTCCTTATTCGACACGATACAACAGGTTACCCTAAACCTAATTCTCGTATGCTCCGCGCATCAATACTAACTTGACCGTCGGAGGTGGATCCCGGGGCTATGGCCTCGGGTCCACTCCTAACGGGTTCTCTTTGTTGACAGGTCTATTTAGGGCTTGAGAAGACGACTAACGGCCCAAGGAGAGTCGTTGAATCAGTCCGCGCCAGATTATGCATCAACAAGTTGGCGCCATCCGTGGGACATGATTACGACAAGTTTCGTGCTCTCACATCGCTAGAAAGCAACCATCGATATACAACTACACGTTGCATCAATATATAACTATGCGGTAATTTTAAAGTTATTATTATTAATTGTTTGGTCAAACATGTACAACAACAAGTTGAAAACCATCTCGTATGTAGACTTTGTATGCTGCGTACCAATATTTTCATACGTGATTATTATTATTTTGTCTACCCATACGGTGTGACATGAAGTTGAAAACTATTAAGTTTGTTTTTCTCAATATTTTCTAAAAATAAAAGATATCAATAATATTTTGTGCATATCTTCCAAATCGATCAGATTTAATATCTTTTAAATATTAAGAAGATTTTACATAAATTTTTTAAATTTGGTAAACACGATTTTACCTATAGCCACGCGCTATGTCCGCACGATCGGACCTACTTTATCTTTTAACCGCGAATTAATTCGCGCACATCTTTTAGCCGCGAACAACGCAGTCACGATAAATCTACCCGCGTTAGGCCATGCGTTCGGACATCTTCGCAGATTGGCGCCATACGCGCACTGTCATGTACAGGCACCACGATGCTAGTCAATCGCCATGAGCGCATTGTCACTGTCACGTACAGGCACTGGACGAAAGCCGTGGTCAACTGCGATTATCCACAAAACGTTAGTCTATGCGAACACGATAAATCTATCTGCGTCTGTGCGTGCAACAGAAACTATTAGTCGCGGTCATGGTACATCCATCCGCGCCATTGTTTTTATTATAAAAAACAACAAGATCAATCAATCGCCATGCGCGCACTGTTTTTATTATTAGCTGCGTGCTACCTTTTTTATGTAGTTTATAAAACCTCACGACAGGTGTAATTTGCACTACTACTTCTTTTATGTGTTAATTATATATGCTATGTGCTATATTTTTGCTACGCGCTAATCTTTTACTTCATTAGATTTTATATGTTGCGATTCGCAGCATATACTTTTAATATTTGCATTAAGTATTTTTCAGGATTTGAATAACTAAGTTTAATGCTCCTACACGAGTAGCACCATCAAACTTGGGGGGCTACCAGGGTATATAGTACCATTGTTTCCGTACAAGTCACGCAGGCATATTTGGAAGCAGATCGTACGTAAGAGGTATTGCAAGCCCGATACAAAGACAAATTTAAATATTCGCACAATCTTGCCGCAGGGGAGACGTCCTCTGTCGGTTGTAAAGACGAATGTAATGTTCGCGCACAGCGCACACAGCGCGCATCTTTGTCGCGCACTGCGCACATCCTTGTTGCGCACAGCGCACACTTCTGCCACAGAAGCACGTCTTCTGTCGCACCATATTGCATCACTACTGGTACAAAATGTACGCCCTTACCCAGGATACAGCATGCGGAATCCACCTTCACCATTGTGAGACAATCACAATCGCAATCCCAGTGCGCACTGTCGCATTTGGGCTGCGCAGTATGGTCTGTCCCATGCGCACGCATGGGCGACGCCATCATGGTTGATTGGGCCTACGCGGCCATGAACAGAACTTAAGTTTAGCATAACATAGTCACGCACTATGTCATACTAAACTTGGGGGGCTTGTGGACGTATGGTCCGGATTGGGCCAGGAATGGGCCAGGCCCGGCAGACAGCGGCCCACTCTACACCTAAACCCTAATCCATGCCCTATAAATACATGGATGGGATCTCCTTATTCGACACGATACAACAGGTTACCCTAAACCTAATTCTCATATGCTCCGCGCATCAATACTAACTTGACCGTCGGAGGTGGATCCCTGGGCTACGGCCTCGGGTCCACTCCTAACGGGTTCTCTTTGTTGACAGGTCTATTTAGGGCTTGAGAAGACGACTAACGGCCCAAGGAGAGTCGTTGAATCAGTCCGCGCCAGATTATGCATCAACAGGTATAAAATTAATGAATGTTTGTTTCGGCATATATGCTATCTAATATTCTTATAAGTAGCCTGCTTGTAAAATAATATTGAAGAAGATAGCGCAAAGCTTGAGAGGGTAGTTGAAGAATTTGATAAACGTGGAAGAATTTGATAAACGTGATATCAGTTTTGCATGCATCACATAATTTTCCTTGATCCTTTTCTTCTTTGGGATAACATAATTGTTTACACCTAAAAAAGGGTTACAAATTTCAAAAAGTGTATCAGAAAAAGAGTATTGCATGTGTCTTTGTATTATACTTTCAAGAATTTAACTAACTGATGCATGCTAATTACAATAATTAACTTAATTAACAACTTACTAAACTTTTGTCATTAGATGCCAGTATATATGCCAAAACATACAAACATTCATGAATGAAGTCAAGGTACTTTTGTTTGCAAATGCAACTACCATACCATAGAGAATTGATTTTTGGATTGACCAAAATGTATTAGATTCTTGATTCTTGGATGAGCTCGCCCCAAAAATGTTTGTATCCGTGGACCATTTCAAAACTGTTGAACATTAAGTGTTTTTTTTACCTAGAAAAATTCACCTTGTAGTAGACTTTGTTGTAATTAGTGAGATACCTATTTATACCTTCACAAGAAACTCATCTTCCCTACCTTCACATAGTTCATACTTTGAAATTCAAAGTTTACTATGATTATGGGATTGAACAAATTTCCAAAAATTAAGCAGGCCAAACAAGGAATGCCAAGATATTATTCATCCTCTGCCGCAGTAAATGGAATACCAAAAGGCCATTTCTGTGTATATGTTGGCGAAAGAATAAATAAGAAGAGGTTTACAGTTCCACTGAAGTATCTCAAACATCCTACATTTCAGACCTTGTTGAACCTTTCAGAAGAGGAGTTTGGTTATGATCATCCTATGGGAGGTCTAACATTTCCTTGCAAAGAAGAGACCTTCGTTGAACTCATTCATGATATATATCAAACAGCTTCATCATCACATGTTAATAGAAGATAACTTCCATTTGCATTTTTTATTGTAAACCAGTAGGATATGATCTTGTCTTTTTATGGCTATTTTGTAATCACCAGAGCTTCGCATCTTGGCAGAACTATCGTAAATGAGCTGATGTACGAATGTTCAATTTATATGTTCATACAATGTTTAACTTTTCTAAGTTTCACAAAGTTCTTTCATTCTATCATTTCACAACTAGAGATATATTTGTGATTACTTTGTGATGATACGTAAATATGCGGGTACGGATCATATTTGAAGAGTCGGATACAGCCGTCTACCTATACCTACAACCTAATACCGTTTGACTAAAACTAGCAATGTAAGTAAATAATATCTAATGAAAGTACGACGGGTCATGCAGAGGTATAGAAGGATCTCATCTCGGGTGGCGATTCCCCTACTGGTAACTCATATTTTCCATATGGTTTTACGCCACATATCCAGAGTTAGAGCCGAGGTGTTGATAAAGGGAGAGAGGGCGCATTGAGAATGAAATGATAATTCTCTCACGAGTATACCATTTCCACCAGGGAGAAAGAAAGAAATGTTGGGTGCCCTTTCGAATGCTTCACTTGCTGCTATTTATAGAAGAAGTGCGAATCTAAATATTCGTTTTAGATTTGAGAATATATTCCTTTGGCGGAACCCACTATTGTAAACATCGTCTTTAGTCAGGTATGCGTATTTCTTTATTATTCAGCGGGACCCAGAAGGAATATATTCTTTTGGCGGGACCCATTATCATAAACATTTTATTTTCGTATATGGGATATGTCATCAAGCCCCCAATTCATATGTTTGTAAATTTTATAAATATATGAATTCTAGTTTTATTTGCAGTCTGTATTTATCGTTGATATTACGCAGCTTTTTACTTTTTATTTATTTAATAGACAAATAATGCTAACTTTCCTACTAAGTAAATAAAATAGGGTGCCCAGTTTTCTGTAAGTCTACTACTAGCTTATAGGACACTTATCTTCGTTGTGTTAGCTTAGGTAGTAGACATATCACAGGCTATATCTCATAGGTGGTTATCCTTAAGGCTTAAATGGGTACTATATATAGGATGGTATTGGGGACCATTAGTGTATAGTTACTCATGGAGGAAACACATTCTCATGCTATTGTACCTTTTGTATGTCTTGTACTAACTGTTCATAGATAGTATACAATGAATTGATGTCATGTACATATAACCATTTGGGGACCATCGTGTATAGTTATAGAGTGTACCCATGCATATATAAAACTATTGGCACGCATTTTTTTTATTAACTTATTATTATTTCTTTTGTAGGAACCTCCGTTGAACGTGGAGCCTCTGTTTTTTGTGGATCCTTATATGGTCAATATGGCCCCTGGGCCTGTTACACCCGATGGTACTGTACCGGAGTTAAGCCTTGGTTCGTATCCGACGGTAGATAGCAATGACGTGCTTCCCACTCATGGCCACGCTACTCAAGAGGAAGCTAATCCAACCTGGGACTACAACTTCTCGGCTGAGAATCAGGCCACCCTACTCCGGGAGGCTAGGGAGAGGGAACTTGCGGCCGAGCGCCGGTGCAATGATCTTCAAGGAGTGGTCCAAGTTCGTGACAACACAATCGCATCTTATGCGAGCGAGCTTGACCACCTCTAGTACGAGCAACGAGTGATGGTGGCTGAGATTGGGGTCTTGTAGGAAGAGGTTGCTCACCTTCGTCTGGGCCAGTCCTCCCGTCGCCGTCGTTAGACGGTCTGTTGTGTGCCAGGAGCAGGTGTGTTTCGACTAAGTCAAGGAATGACAAGCTTTTAAGTTTAAGTCTTTTAAGTTTAGCTTGGCCTCTTTAAGCGAGTTTTCAACGTACACGCTTATCGTATAGGCTTTAAATAAGACGGATGTAACACAGTGTCCCTCGATGTAATATGTAAAGTGGCTTGTACTATAATGAATGCTTATGTTGTTGTTTTGTGTTTATTCTATGCACTTAAATGAGTTTCATGAATCTCAGTCATGAACTAATATACTAAGATCTTTTTAAGTTTAGCATGCAATTTAAATATATAACTAATGTACTTGCATGTGCATGGAAGGAGAAAGCAAAAAAGGCTGCAATTGAAACGAAAATGAGCCAAGCTACTGAAATAAAATACTTTCTAGAAGCATGCATTAAATACGCAAGTTGCACCATTTGCAATTTCGGATCATGCAAGGAATATATGTCTAAATCATGTAAAAGGAACATATTTGATTCAATACTACAAATTTATCCATCACATGCGTGAATCAAATATGTCTTTCTGTAGACATTCTCATTGATGTATGAAGATAAATGATGGTTAAATTTTGAAATGTGATTCAAGCGACTACATATGATTTGAGGATGATATTAAACATAATGTAAATGATTATTATGTGTGTATATATTCCATATGCATTTCATATATTCCATATGCATGCTAATAACATATATATTTCATATGCATGCAAAGTACAAAATATATTATATATATGCATGCAAGATATTTTCCAAACTAAATTGTGATATATCGCTACCTACGTGGACATGCAAATATCATCTACGAGAATGATCAAGAAATGAATTGCTCTTCTAGAAGGAGCATTAAATGAGCCAATTGCTCAACTTGACCACATGTTATGATATATGATGAGGTAGGACATAAGCCACGTTATGGCTTCCTCACAGCGGGTATTTTAGCCATATATAAGATGCTTTGTATATGCACAAAGATGCATGGATCATGTTACTATAAAAATAGACGCAAGTGTAATATATATATAAAAGATGTTTGCTAAATCATGTGATGAAACACACATGTTTTTATGACTTGTTAGTTGGTTTTAAGCCAATAATTTAAAATTAATAATAGTGCATGTTACTGATTGGTAAAAAGATGACCAGAGTCTAGCATAACTGTCTTCTTTTTCTCTATAGTTTTAACAAATATACCATTTGGTTTAGAGAGGTATCAATAGCCATAAAATATACGACATCTGATCCAAGGGTAATTGTAACCGGACGTGTTCATCTGCTTTACGTCATACGTGTGAACACTTTTTTTTTGGGCGAATGTTTCGCATAACTATTTTGTTTGGCTAGCATTTGTATATCGTTCGAACGTTTTCAAGCTTCACTCCTCGAATGTCGGAATGTTCGCTGCAAATTAATGTTCAAAAAAGCATGAACTTTATTATTAATCTTCGTGCGACTATTATTTATATTACATTAGTAAAAGACTTTAATAGTCTTTTTTCTTTTTACATGCGGGATACATCTCTTTTTCAAGGATATGTGCTCCCGTTTGATTTTCAGAACCGATACTTTCGGAGATTACTAATGTGCCAGGTCCTAGGGATAGGGCGACCTTCCATGTCAGCTAACGTATACGTTCCTCTCTGTTTGACATTAGTGATTTGATATGGCCCTTCCCACTTGGGGTCCAATTTTCGTTGTCCTTCTTGGCGGCTTGCTTCGTTTTTTCGAAGAACAAAATCACCAATTTGAAGGACCTTGTGTTTAACCCTTCGGTTGTAGTACCTTTCGGTCGACATCTTGTATTTTGCGGCGTGAAGTGCTGCCATTTCTCGTCTTTCTTCTAACAAATCGAGATTGAGACAAATGTTAGCATTATTAGTTAATGGAACGAATGTATTGATACGATATGTGGGCAAACCAATTTCTGTTGGTAGAACTGCCTCAGATCCATAGACTAAGCAGAAAGGTGTACATCCGTTTCCAGTACGAGCTGTCGTGCGGTATGACCAGAGCACATTTGGCAGCTCTTCGATCCAACTTCCCTTAGCTTTTACAAGTGTTGTTTTCAAACCTTGCAGTAGAGTTCGATTTGTAACTTCAGTTTGACCATTAGACTGTGGATGTGCGACGGATGTAAAGTGTTGTTTAATCTTGAGTTCTTCGCACCATTCTCTGAATGGATTATTGGCAAATTGTTTTCCATTATCGCTGATGATGATTCCTGGTATACCGACAATGTTGCGCCAAACAAAGCGGAGTATCCTTTGACTGGTTATAGTTGCTAATGGTTCAACCTCCACCCATTTGGTAAAATAATCTATCGCGACAACAAGGAACTTGACTTTTCCCGGAGCCTCGGGAAAAGGTCCTACAATATCTATTCCCCATTGGTAGAAAGGCCATGGGCTAGAAATACTCGTTAGATCGCATTGTGGTTGTCGAATGGTCGGAGCGTGTTGCTGACATGCTCGACATTTCCCTACAAGCTTTGACGCATCGCTGTACATACTAGGCCAATAATAACCGAGTCGTGCAGCTTTTTGCGCGATACTTCGTGCTCCTGCGTGAGCTCCACATGATCCAAAATGCACTTCCTTTAGTACATATTCCGCCTCTTCAGGGCCAACACACCGTAACCATGGTGTCAGGTACCCTTTTCGGTAGAGAATGTTTTCTATGATCGTAAATTGCGGTACTTTGATCCTTATCTTTCGCGCTTCTGTTTGGTCATCTGGTAGACTTCCTGTGTAAGATATTGGATAATGGGGTCCATCCAAGTCCTTTCGTTTTCACCCACTGAGTTTGCGATCTTATCATCAATGCTTCTGCACTCAACTATTTCGACCAACACATTCTTTGTGAGGTGTGCAAATGAGGAGGATGCCAATTTGCTTAAAGCATCTGCACGTTTGTTTCTTGATCGGGGTATTTGTGTGATTGAAAACCTTTGAAAAAGCTTTTGCAATTCCTGGACTTTTGATAGGTACTTTTTCATCACCTCCTCCTTAGCCTCGTATATTCCTTTTACCTGATTTGTGATGAGTAAGGAATCACTAAACACTTGTAAGTGTTTGGCTTCCATGTGAATGGCTAGTTCCAACCCGGCTATTAAGGCTTCATATTCAGCTTCATTGTTGGAAGTTTTGAAGTTGAATCGTAAAGCGTAAGTCACCTCTTGTCCGTTTGGATAAGTTAATATCAGGCCTGCTCCCGATCCTTCAGTGCTTGATGCGCCATCTGTAAATAAGGTCCAGCCATGAAACACAGGTTTGCTTGAGTCATTGCCGACATGTTTGATATCTATTTTCTCTTCGGTTCTTGGCGTTTCTGCAAGAAAATCAGCGAGTATTTGTCCTTTAATCGCAGACCGAGGTTTGTATATGATTTCATGGTCTCCAAGTTCAATCGCCCATTTCGCCAGTCGTCCTGAGTTCTCTGGTTTCAAAAGTATTTGTCTAATTGGTGATCCGTGAGAACACATATCTTATGTGCTTGGAAATAGCGACGAAGTCTTCGTGCTGCGTATACAAGGGCAAGTACTACTTTCTCTAGGCTAGGGTAGTTGATTTCAGGTCCTTGAAGCGCGCGGCTGATAAAATATATTGGTTTCTCCACGCCTTCTCTTTCAGCTAAAAGGACAGCACTGATTGCTTTATCTGCTGCGGCAAGGTACAATGTTAAAGTTTCTCCTGGTTTTGGTGTTGTGAGTGATGGTAGAGTCTGAAGGTGCTTGTTAAGTTCTTGGAAAGATGTTTCTGCTTCAGTGCTCCATCGAAAATCTTTTTTATTTATGCAACCTTTCAGCGTTTTGAAGAAAGTGAGTGATCGTTCCGCCGATTTGGATAGAAATCGTCCGAGGGATTCCAACTTACCGTTTAGTGCTTGAACATCTTGTAAGGTCCTCGGGGAAGCCAAATCAATTATAGCTTGCACTTTTTCAGGGTTTGCCTTGATTCCTTCGTTGGTGATCATATACTGATGAGTGCTCAAACACTCATCATTTTTGTCGTATTTAATCTGCCAAAACAATCAAAAATATATCAAAATACTTAAATTATCCCAGGGATTGTGTTTTATGTGTTTTAAATGCAAAACGTGCAAAAACAAAGGAAAAACGTACAAAGTTTGCAATATTGGCAGTTTCAGTCCCCCAAGTTTCAAAACTTGTCAAAATTAGTCCCTATGCATTTATTTTGAAAGGAAAAGTCAACCCAAGGTTTTGAAAGTCAAATTTTACAAAATATTACACTTGGGTCATAAGTTTTCTAAAATTACATGTTTAGCCCCTGAGTTTTCAAAAATGGCAAAATAGGTCCCTAGAAAATTTTGAAAACTGAAAATAGCAAAAATGGTTCTTTGACTTTGGATTTGTAACATATTTGGTCCTTGGAAGCAAATTGGAAAAATTACAACTTCAGTCCTTAAGGTTTGGGAAATTACAAAATTGGTCCTTGTTAATTCATAACCAACCGGACCCTTATTATAACTAAACCCAAAACCAAACTCCAAATCCAATTCCCAGCCCAGTCCTAACCCTAAGCCTACCACATAACCTGGCCCATTCCTTTTTAAATAAAATCCCACCCCGGTCAAACCTTCCCCTTGACCACCTTCTTCCCCCCAACAATACAACGCAAAACCAGGGCACCTTGCCTCCCCCCTCCTCACCTTTTTCTCCACAGCCCCCCCCACAATTAATGCCTCTCATCTACCACACCAACCCACACCACCACAAAAAATACACCCCCACCAGTTCCACTATCTTTGCCCGTATTCATTTTGGCGCCAAAAATTCAATCAAGGGCTTGGATTGATTATAATACAATAGAGTGGTGAGGATTTGGTCAAGGGGTCAATACAAAGACTTTGGGACTCTCAGTTTTCAAGTGGAAGCCATGTGGGAAGACTTAGGCTTTATTTTTTATGTCGTTATAAATATGTAGCTCATATGAGCCATTAGTATTAGTGTAGTATTGTAATTTTTAGCTTAAGTAATGTTTTAATCCTCATTGTACTCAGTTTTACATTAATGAAAGCAAGGCATTAAGTTAATTCTCATTTTCAATTTTCAAGTTCACTTCAAATTTCTCAAGTGTTAATTTAAGGTTCTAATGTGTGTTTAAGCTATTCATAAGCTCATGTAAACTCAGAAAACAACTTTTTAAGAGCTTTTCAAGCTTGTGTTAATTCCCTAAACCTAGTTTCAATAAATACTAAAAAATTAAGAAAAATAAAAATAAAATAAAAAAATTGGTGATCAAAGGATGAAGAAAGCATGGAGCACTGTGAATCATGGATGGCAGTGGGTTAGGGACTTGCAGATGTCATTAGGATTGGAATTGGTCTTTTGGTTCTTGGTCTGCCAAGCTTGGAAGGCTTTGTAAGCTCAAAACTTCATCTCTTTAGTAATAAGTAGTATTAGCAGTTTATTTGTATTTTTCTTAGTTAATTATTAGTAATTAGAGTAGTTGTAATCATTTGGTTGAATTTTATATTTGTTTGAATCAATTTTTCATCATAAGCTGTTTTTAAAGGGGTGTTTGGTTGTAGTCTGTTTGTGGTGTTCTACTTGTTTTATTGCACAATTCTGTGTTTCATTTAGTTGCTTGGGTAGATATAAGGTCAGGGGAACCATTTTCTTGTTCACAAATACAACCAAAGTCAAAATCACAAGAGAATTATCACCACAGTTAACTGTGGTGACAGTTGAATCCCAAAACCAACCAAATCCTTTCATAAGTTTGTATTACAACTTAATTTGGTCATATTATATCTTAACTAAACATATTTAGTCATTAAATCAGCAATCAAAGTTCATAAAAGTCAAAGTCTAAATTTTTCTAAAAAGTCAAAAGTGCAAGTGTCAGATTTTTCCCAATATGGGATGAATTTTCTTGATTTTTGTGGGTGGTTTTAGGTCTTGAAACTTGTTAAGTTTGTTATCTACCAGTAGAACTATAGAATCATACAATGGTTTGATTTTTATAAATTTTTTTAGTGGACTATTTTACCCTTGGAAGACACTTGCAGGGCAAGGTTCTGCCCTGTGCACCAGCTGACTCAGTCACACCACCAACTTTGGTGGTTCATTGTGACCATTCCAGTGGGTCCCATTGACCCAAATTGGTTTCATACAACCCCCCTCCTACCAGGGTTGAGGTATTGACCACTTATTTGACCATTGGACCTGTGGCCCCCACCTAGAATTGCACCCAAAGGTTGTCCCTTTTCTGCCTCAGAACCAAATAAGCAAATTGCTTATTGTGGTGTTTTAGCTTATTCAATTAGCTTATTTGTGTGAAACTTGTTTAGACTTGTTCATAAAACTCATTTGCATCAGTTTTCACCATTGTGGGCCCCACACTTAGCCATTTGTACTTATTTCTCTTCCAAGTCAAAGAAAGTCAACTGTCAAGGGTATAAGCACTTGAAGTGCTTATTTCCTTGGTCTCAGCAAAACTCACTTCACAATAGTTGCTTATAATCATATAATAAGCAGTTTTGAAAAAGAAAATTCCTAATAAGCCCAACTTAATAGAAGTGATAGCTTCTATTTAAGCCAATTGGCTTATTCTTCAGCTTATTAATAAGCAATTCCCATTTTTATAATTTTCTTAGGCTTCTGGTGTGTAAAAATAATTTCTGTAATTTTTTCAGATTTTTCTTACATCATTTAGTATTTTTCTTAATTTAAAGTAGTTTTTAGTAATTATTAAATAGATATTAATTAGAAAATCAGAAAAATATAAATTAAATTTTAAAATTAGTTTTTAGTTATTTTTAATTTTTCCAAATTTTATTTTCAATTTTCTAGTGTAATTTAATAATTAATTAGAATTTAGGCTAATTTAAATAATTAAAAAGTAATTAATAATTAGTTAATAATTAGTATTAATTGATTAAAAAGTCTTAAAAATATATTTTCATTTCTAAAATTAGTTTTATAGTATTTTAGATTTTTCTAAGTTTAATTTTTATTTTTCCAAGTTAATTTCATATTTATTTGTAATTTAGGTTAATTTAGTTAATTAAAAATAATTAGAAAATTAGTATTTAATTAATAGTAATTTTAAAATTAGTGTAAAAATTAATTTTAAATTTCCAAAAATTTTCTTTAATCATTAGGTTTGTAAAAATACCATTTTCATACCAGTAGCCTTTTCAGACCACCTCGTTCACTTTTATTCCTCGTACGTTTGTTCGCGTTTTCAGCAAACGTACGGTTTTTGAGTTTTAAGTAATTTCTTCTCAATCTTAATTCCCGTAATCATTCACATAGCTTTCCTAAGCTATTTTGTTTAATCACTTTCGAATAATTCTAATAACAAACCTTTTCTGTGAATAATCACCCGATCACTAAAGCACGCTCAGTCACAATTCACACCTTGTCGGGATTTAACGACCTGGTGATACCCTTTATTACTCGAAAGCATTGGTCTAGGTAGTTTGACCTTGTTGACCATTTCCTTGGTCAATTTAGGTTGGCTGCTTTTGCATCAACCAATTTTTGGCGCCGCTGCCGGGGAGGTGTGCGCGTTTCTGCAGCGTCTTTCGAGATTAGTGTTATCTCACCTCACTCACTGTACAAATACCGCCACTTGTGTAAATTTTCAAATCAAAACACAAAAAAAGTCATTAACACTTTTCCTAAAGTGTTAAAACACCAAAAAAAATTGGAAACAACAAAACATATCGTAACGTTTTCTGATTCGGTTTTCTTTTAAGGTGATTCTTAAAGAAAAACGATTTTAGATTACGGGGCGATACCAAAAATATTGTCCAAAAAGTTTTTATCCCTAGTGCATGTGCACTCGTTCTTCAAGGTCCACTAGCCCATTACGTGAGCTTGTCCGGAAACCTCAAAGACCTCGTCGACGTTCTGCACCAACAGTCGGATCTGAGATCCGTACTGTTGTCACACCCACTGTCACCATGGCGGAAGACCGCCCCATGTGTGAGCTTCTTCAAGCACCCATCGAGGGTTACGGAGATGCCATTGTTGTTCCAGCCATCGTGGCTGATAATTTTGAGCTCAAAATTGGGTCACTCAATCTTGTAACCTCAAGTCAATTCTACGGTTTTGAGAGGGACGATCCTCATGCTCACATTTGATGGTTCAATAAAATCACTTCGACCATCAAGTACAAAAATGTCCCTTGTGAAGCAATAAAACTTCTTCTCTTCCCATTCTCCCTGGAGGGACAAGCCCGGATTTGGCTTGAAAAACAACCTCCACGATCTATTGAGACATGGGAAGATCTTGTGAAAAAATTTGTGAATGAATTCTTCCCACCTTCCAAGACCACGAGTCTTAAGAACGAAATCACCAAGTTCACTCAGAAATATGATGAATCTTTTGGTGAAGCGTGGGATCGTTTCAAAGAATTACTTCGCAAGTGTCCACATCATGGTTTCTCCGAGTTAATGCAACTCGATACTTTCTACAATGGCGTGAGCCAAGCTGATCAGGATCCTCTCAATGCCTCCGCGGGAGGTAATTTCTTGAGTAGAACCACAAAAGAAGCTTTACAGATCATAGAAAACAAGTCTAAGGTCCGCTCTACGCGAAGCAAACCGATTGTTTCTCAAATTAATGCGGGTCCTTCTTCTTCATCTTCTGTAGGTCAATCTAGCACGGATGCTAAGCTTGACAAGCTCACTGAAGCGATCCAAGCTTTGGTTCTCGCCCAAACAAAGAAAGTTTCATTTCCACAATATCCTCCCCCTGCTGAGGTTAAAAAAGTGGAAGTCTGTGTGACTTGTGGTGGGCCGCATGCCTACTACAATTGCACAGCTACTGATGGTACTCCATATGAAGCTCATGCTGTTGTCGGGTCCCAAAATCAAGGAGGCAATCAATACCGCCCTCCTATGGACCCGAACTATCGTCCTCACCATTATCCTGGACCTCCCGGTTTTAATCAAAACCAAAATGTCCATAACCGTGGCCAAAATCAAAATAGAGTGAACCAAGGTAACTTCAATCAGGGTCACGGTTTCCAAAATCAAAACCAAGGTTTCCAACACCAAAATCAAGGAAACTTTAACCGAAACCAAGGTCAGGGTAATTTCAATCCCGGGAACTTTCATGGAAACAATCACCAGAATCAAGGAAATTTCCATCATCAAAACCAAGGAAATTTCAATCAAGGCCCCAATCCGAACAATCGAGCTCAAAATCTTCCTAATCCGAATCAAGCCATTGTTCCAACCGGGCCTTCATCTGATGAGTTGTTAAAGCAATTCATGAAGTCCCAAGAAGAGTTGAACAAGTTGCTGGTCAGCCAGATTTTTGACATCAAGAAGTCTTTAAATGATCGACCCTCAGGCTCAGGTACTACTTTACCGAGCAACACGATCGCTAACCCGAGGGGCGATGCTAAGGCGATCACAACACGAAGTGGTGCTTCATATGATGAACCCGTGATTCCTACTACCTCTTCTCCTTCTCCTCCAAAGGTAGTGGATCGTGAGCCTGAGGTGACAAAGGACAAGGTGCAAACTCCTAGCCCACGAAGTACAGCACACGTCCAACCTCAGGTTAATCCTGAAACCAGATGTAAGCCTGGAGTTGTCTTTGAACCACCAGAAACTCCAGGGGACAACCCAAAATCCAAAACTTCTATTCCTTATCCATCACGTCTCAATGAACAAAAGCTCCGCGAAAAAGCTAATCACCAAATGGATAAATTTTTCCAAATCTTCCAAGATTTGCACTTTGATATTAGCTTCGCGGATGCTATTCTCTTGATGCCCAAGTTTGCATCGACAATCAAAAATCTGTTGAGTAATAAAGAAAAACTCTTTGAGATGGCAAGAACTCCTCTGAATGAGCACTGCTCAGCAGTTCTCTTGAAAAAGCTTCCTGAAAAGCTTGGAGACCCCGGGAAATTTCTCATTCCTTGTACTTTCCCGGGTATGGTTGAATGCTTCGCCTTAGCTGATTTAGGTACGAGCATTAACCTGATGCCATATTCTGTGTGGAAGAAACTTTCTCTTCCCGAACTCACTCCCACATGCATGACTTTAGAGCTTGCCGATCGTTCGATTTCTCGTCCTCTTGGCATTGCCGAGGACGTATTCGTTAAAGTGGGAAAGTTCCATTTTCCGGCAGATTTTGTGATTGTTGACTTTGATGCCGATTCTAGGGTCCCTCTCATTCTTGGGAGGGGATTCCTTAGAACTGGGCGCGCTCTTATCGATGTATTCGAGCATGAGATCACATTGCGTGTGGGATCGGAAGCCGTCACCTTCAACCTAAATCAAACTTCGAGATACTCCTCCAATTATGATTGTGAATCGGTGAATCAAATTGATGTCATCGATGTTGCTGTGGAGGAGTATGCTCAAGAGATTTTAGGTTTCATTGATGATTCTTCGAGTGAAAACCTCATTCAATCTTCTCATCCCATCATAGCCAATTCTTCTCCTTCCCTCACTCCGTTTGAGGGAAGTGACTTCATCTTAGAAGAAATTGAGGCCTTTCTCAAAAGTGATTCGATTCCCGATGGAATCGATAACCAAGAGATTGACCCCGAGAGGGATATTCTCCTGCTTGAGAAGTTATTAAACGAAGATCCCTCTCCTCTTCCTGTTCATCCACAAACACTTCATAAGGAGGAAGTCAAAAATGTTGAGAAAACTGATGACTTTCCCGAGGTTGAACTTAAGGACTTGCCGCCTCATCTTGAATATGCATTTCTGGAGGGTGATGATAAATTGCCCGTCATAATTGCTAAAGACTTAAGTGTTGAGGAAAAGGCTGCTCTTATAAAGGTTTTGAAGTCTCATAAACAAGCAATTGCTTGGCGACTCTCCGACATCAAGGGCATTGACCCTGAATTTTGTACTCACAAGATTTTAATGGAGGACGACTTCAAACCTGCAGTCCAACAACAAAGAAGGGTGAATCCAAAAATTCACGAGGTTATCAAACAAGAGGTTTTAAAACTTCTTGATGCCGGATTGATTTACCCTATCTCGGACAGTCCTTGGGTCAGCCCAATTCATTATGTTCCAAAAAAGGGTGGCATTACTGTTGTCACAAATGAGGAGAATGAGTTGATTTCAACTCGTTTGGTTACGGGTTGGCGCGTCTGCATTGACTATCGTAAGTTAAATGACGCCACCCGTAAAGATCATTTTCCTCTGCCCTTTATGGATCAGATGCTCGAGAGATTAGCGGGGAATGAGTACTATTGCTTCCTCGATGGTTTCTCGGGTTACTTTCAGATTCCCATTGATCCGCAAGATCAGGAAAAGACCACTTTCACGTGCCCCTATGGAACTTTTGCATATAAACGTATGCCATTTGGCTTATGTAATGCTCCGAGCACGTTTCAAAGATGTATGATGGCCATATTTTCCGACATGATCGGGAAAACTATGGAGGTCTTTATGGACGATTTTTCGGTCATTGGGGATTCGTTCCAATCATGTCTCTCCCATTTAGACAGCATCCTAAAACGTTGTGAAGACACAAAGTTATGTCTAAATTGGGAGAAGAGTCACTTTATGGTCAAAGAGGGCATTGTCCTCGGCCATAAAATTTCAAAGAACGGGATTGAGGTTAACAGAGCCAAAGTGGACGTCATTGCAAAATTGCCTCATCCCACAACCGTGAAAGGTGTTAGGAGCTTTTTGGGTCACGCCGGTTTCTACCGTAGGTTTATTCAAGATTTTTCTAAAATTGCCCGGCCTATGACCCATCTCCTCGAGAAGGATGCTCCATTTATCTTCTCCCCTGAGTGCATTGAAGCTTTTGAAACACTTAAGAAAAAGCTTACCGAGGCACCGATTCTTGTTGCCCCTGATTGGGACTTGCCCTTCGAGCTCATGTGTGATGCTAGTGATTATGCGATAGGGGCAGTCTTGGGGCAACGCAAAAAAAAACATTTTCAGCCTATACACTATGCCAGCAAAACTATGACCGAGGCTCAAAGTCATTACACCACCACTGAAAAAGAATTATTAGCTGTGGTGTATGCTTTTGAAAAATTCCGGCCATACTTGATTCTGACCAAAAGCATAGTGTATACGGATCACTCGGCTTTGAAGTACCTCTTTGCAAAACAAGATGCAAAGCCGAGACTCCTCCGTTGGGTTATCCTCCTACAGGAATTTGATATCATTATTCGTGATAAAAAAGGAGCTGAGAACCTAGTTGCTGATCATCTCTCCCGTCTTGAAAACCCTCACCAAGATGCTTTCGAGAAAAAGGAAATAAACGAAACATTTCCTCTCGAAACCCTCAATGCAGTTTCATTTCGTGGAGACTCGATTACCCCATGGTTTGCCGAGTTTGCAAACTATCTTGCGGGTAACTTTGTTGTGAAAGGGTCGTCCCAACAAAAAAATAAATTTTTCAAAGATGTAAAACATTACTTCTGGGACGACCCCTACTTGTTCAAAATTTGCGTGGATCAAGTCATCCGGCGGTGTGTGTATGGTCAGGAAGCCACTGAAATTTTAAAGGCTTGCCATGCTGGTCCCACGGGGGGCCACCACAATCCCAACTACACCGCCAAAAAGGTGTTTGATTCCGGCTTTTATTGGCCCTCGATCTACAAGGATGCCCAAGAATTGGTCAAGTCCTGTGACGCTTGTCAACGTCACGGGAATATTTCACAAAAGAATGAAATGCCTCAGAATGCAATTCAAGTTTGTGAAATCTTTGACATCTGGGGCATCGACTTTATGGGGCCATTTCCATCCTCTCACGGCAACAAATACATACTCGTGGCAGTTGACTACTTGTCAAAATGGGTTGAAGCGAAAGCTTTACCCACAAATGATGCCCGAGTAGTTGTGAAATTCCTAAAAGCTCTTTTTGCCCGATTCGGAACTCCACGTGCTATTATTAGTGATCGTGGTACGCACTTCTGTAATGACAAATTCGACAAAGTCATGCAAAACTACGGTGTAACTCACCGTCTTTCCACTGCGTATCACCCTCAAACAAGTGGACAAGTCGAGGTTTCCAATCGAGGCATCAAAAGAATTTTAGAAAGAACCGTAGGTGAAAATCGTGCATCGTGGTCGGATAAACTAGATGATGCACTTTGGGCTTTCCGTACGGCTTACAAAACACCCATTGGGTGTACGCCTTACAAACTTGTGTACGGAAAGCGTGCCATCTTCCGATCGAGCTTGAGCACAAAGCCTATTGGGCTCTCAAGCATGCCAATTTTGACCTCAAAACGGCGGGTGATCATAGAAAAGTTCAACTAAATTCATTAAATGAACTTCGTGATCAAGCTTACGAGAACTCTTTGATCTATAAAGAAAAGACAAAGAAGATTCATGACTCCAAAATCAAGAACCGCGTTTTCAACGTTAGTGATCGAGTCCTTCTTTTCAACTCTAGACTCAAGATCTTCTCGAGAAAGCTCAAAACCCGATGGACTGGTCCATTCACTATCGCTAAGGTTTATCCTTATGGCACCGTCGAATTATCTCAAAATGACGGTCTAAATTTTAAAGTGAATGGACATCGTTTAAAGCACTACTTTGGAGAGGACATACCATCCATGGTTGTCCCGGATCTCCAAACTTTCCCCAAGGACAATTGAATTCGGGGATCGAGTCAAGCTAGCGACTCGATGAACAAAAACAATAGCACAATACGGGTTTTCACCCGTATCTCTGATTTCTTTCTATTTTCTACCACCTAGTGTGGGGGAATGGCCAATCCCCCGCTGTTTGAAAAATGTATATATGTATATAAGTAAAAAAAAAAAATATATACATATATATATATATATATATATATATATATATATATATATATATATATATATATATATATATATATATATATATATATATATATATATATATATATATATATATAGAAATAAAGTGAAATATGGTATTTCCACAGTTAGATTCGAATATTAGCTTTTTCCGTTCAAAGAGTTGGCATAATAGCCGAGACTTTGAATATTGAGGACAATATTCATTTCTAAGTGTGTTGGGGGGGGGGGAATTCTAGCGAATTTTATCAAAATATATCTTCTAATACCCCCGTTTTTGGCCAAAATTTTCAAAAATTTTTCACTTTATTTCAAAATTTTGTGGTAATCAGTCCGCCAGGTCTAACCGACAAAGGGATTGGCTAATCCAAGAGCAAACGGCTCTTGGTAAAGATAACTCAAATCCGTTTATGGCTTGCAATTTGCCCAAAATTGTATGGTTCCTCAACTCCCCATATCCCATAAAGCGAATGAGTTGGCTAGCCCACAAGATTATGGCTTGTGGTAAAGGCAGTGGAAAATCCATAATTGGTAATCAGCTCACCAAGATGTTGACTAGGTCCATCAAGAGTTGGCTAGTCCAGAAGCAAACGGCTTCTGGTAAAGACTAATCAAATCCGTTGACAGCTGGTGGTTTGCTCAAAATCACACGGTTATCAGGTGTACCACAGTTCTCACACCTGGCTACTCCAGAAGTGATGGCTTTTGGTAAAGAGTTTTTCAAATCCATCAAGTTTTCTAAAAAGATTGCTAGGGACTAGCAATAGTTTAGTGTGGGGGATTGATGAGTGCTCAAACACTCATCATTTTTGTCGTATTTAATCTGCCAAAACAATCAAAAATATATCAAAATACTTAAATTATCCCAGGGATTGTGTTTTATGTGTTTTAAATGCAAAACGTGCAAAAACAAAGGAAAAAAGTACAAAGTTTGCAATATTGGCAGTTTCAGTCCCCCAAGTTTCAAAACTTGTCAAAATTAGTCCCTATGCATTTATTTTGAAAGGAAAAGTCAACCCAAGGTTTTGAAAGTCAAATTTTACAAAATATTACACTTGGGTCATAAGTTTTCCAAAATTACATGTTTAGCCCCTGAGTTTTTAAAAATGGCAAAATAGGTCCCTGGAAAATTTTGAAAATTGAAAATGGCAAAAATGGTTCTTTAACTTTGGATTTGTAACATATTTGGTCCTTGGAAGCAAATTGGAAAAATTACAACTTCAGTCCTTAAGGTTTGGGAAATTACAAAATTGGTCCTTGTTAATTCACAACCAGCCGGACCCTTATTATAACTAAACCCAAAACCAAACTCCAAATCCAATTCCCAGCCCAGTCCTAACCCTAAGCCCACCACATAACCCAGCCCATTCCTTTTTAATTAAAATCCCACCCCGGTCAAACCTTCCCCTTGACCACCTTCTTCCCCCCAACAATACAACGCAAAACCAGGGCACCTTGCCTCCCCCCTCCTCACCTTTTTCTCCACAGCCCCCCCCACAATTAATGCCTCTCATCTACCACACCAACCCACACCACCACAAAAAATACACCCCCACCAGTTCCACTATCTTTGCCCGTATTCATTTTGGCGCCAAAAATTCAATCAAGGGCTTGGATTGATTATAATACAATTGAGTGGTGAGGATTTGGTCAAGGGGTCAACACAAAGACTTTGGGACTCTCAGTTTTCAAGTGGAAGCCATGTGGGAAGACTTAGGCTTTATTTTTTATGTCGTTATAAATATGTAGCTCATATGAGCCATTAGTATTAGTGTAGTATTGTAATTTTTAGCTTAAGTAATGTTTTAATCCTCATTGTACTCAGTTTTACATTAATGAAAGCAAGGCATTAAGTTAATTCTCATTTTCAATTTTCAAGTTCACTTCAAATTTCTCAAGTGTTAATTTAAGGTTCTAATGTGTGTTTAAGCTATTCATAAGCTCATGTAAACTCAGAAAACAACTTTTTAAGAGCTTTTCAAGCTTGTGTTAATTCCCTAAACCTAGTTTCAATAAATACTAAAAAATTAAGAAAAATAAAAATAAAATAAAAAAATTGGTGATCAAAGGATGAAGAAAGCATGGAGCACTGTGAATCATGGATGGCAGTGGGTTAGGGACTTGCAGATGTCATTAGGATTGGAATTGGTCTTTTGGTTCTTGGTCTGCCAAGCTTGGAAGGCTTTGTAAGCTCAAAACTTCATCTCTTTAGTAATAAGTAGTATTAGCAGTTTATTTGTATTTTTCTTAGTTAATTATTAGTAATTAGAGTAGTTGTAATCATTTGGTTGAATTTTATATTTGTTTGAATCAATTTTTCATCATAAGCTGTTTTTAAAGGGGTGTTTGGTTGTAGTCTGTTTGTGGTGTTCTACTTGTTTTATTGCACAATTCTGTGTTTCATTTAGTTGCTTGGGTAGATATAAGGTCAGGGGAACCATTTTCTTGTTCACAAATACAACCAAAGTCAAAATCACAAGAGAATTATCACCACAGTTAACTGTGGTGACAGTTGAATCCCAAAACCAACCAAATCCTTTCATAAGTTTGTATTACAACTTAATTTGGTCATATTATATCTTAACTAAACATATTTAGTCATTAAATCAACAATCAAAGTTCATAAAAGTCAAAATCTAAATTTTTCTAAAAAGTCAAAAGTGCAAGTGTCAGATTTTTCCCAATATGGGATGAATTTTCTTGATTTTTGTGGGTGGTTTTAGGTCTTGAAACTTGTTAAGTTTGTTATCTACCAGTAGAACTATAGAATCATGCAATGGTTTGATTTTTATAAATTTTTTTAGTGGACGGTTTTACCCTTGGAAGACACTTGCAGGGCAAGGTTCTGCCCTGTGCACCAGCTGACTCAGTCACACCACCAACTTTGGTGGTTCATTGTGACCATTCCAGTGGGTCCCATTGACCCAAATTGGTTTCATACAACCCCCCTCCTACCAGGGTTGAGGTATTGACCACTTATTTGACCATTGGACATGTGGCCCCCACCTAGAATTGCACCCAAAGGTTGTCCCTTTTCTGCCTCAGAACCAAATAAGCAAAGTGCTTATTGTGGTGTTTTAGCTTACTCAATTAGCTTATTTGTGTGAAACTTGTTTAGACTTGTTCATAAAACTCATTTGCATCAGTTTTCACCATTGTGGGCCCCACACTTGGCCATTTGTACTTATTTCTCTTCCAAGTCTAAGAAAGTCAACTGTCAAGGGTATAAGCACTTGAAGTGCTTATTTCCTTGGTCTCAGCCAAACTCACTTCACAATAGTTGCTTATAATCATATAATAAGCAGTTTTGAAAAAGAAAATTCCAAATAAGCCCAACTTAATAGAAGTGATAGCTTCTATTTAAGCCAATTGGCTTATTCTTCAGCTTATTAATAAGCAATTCCCATTTTTATAATTTTCCTAGGCTTCTGGTGTGTAAAAATAATTTTTGTAATTTTTTCAGATTTTTCTTACATCATTTAGTATTTTTCTTAATTTAAAGTAGTTTTTAGTAATTATTAAATTGATAATAATTAATAATAATTAATTAGAAAATCAGAAAAATATAAAATAAATTTTAAAATTAGTTTTTAGTTATTTTTAATTTTTCCAAATTTTATTTTCAATTTTCTAGTGTAATTTAATAATTAATTAGAATTTAGGCTAATTTAAATAATTAAAAAGTAATTAATAATTAGTAATAATTAATTAAAAAGTCTTAAAATATATTTTCATTTCTAAAATTAGTTTTATAGTATTTTAGATTTTTCTAAGTTTAATTTTTATTTTTCCAAGTTAATTTCATATTTATTTGTAATTTAGGTTAATTTAGTTAATTAAAAATAATTAGAAAATTAGTATTTAATTAATAGTAATTATAAAATTAGTGTAAAAATTAATTTTAAATTTCCAAAAATTTTCTTTAATCATTAGGTTTGTAAAAATACCATTTTCATACCAGTAGCCTTTTCAGACCACCTCGTTCACTTTTATTCCTCGAACGTTTGTTTGCGTTTTCAGCAAACGTACGGTTTTTGAGTTTTAAGTAATTTCTTCTCAATCTTAATTCCTGTAATCATTCACATAGCTTTCCTAAGCTATTTTGTTTAATCACTTTCAAATAATTCTCATAACAAACCTTTTCTGTGAATAATCACCCGATCACCAAAGCACGCTCAGTCACAATTCACACCTTGTCGGGATTTAACGACCTGGTGATACCCTTTATTACCCGGAAGCATTGGTCTAGGTAGTTTGACCTTGTTGACCATTTCCTTGGTCAATTTAGGTTGGCTGCTTTTGCATCAACCATATACCCTAAGAATTGTCCACTTTCTGCTCCGAACGTGCATTTCTTTGGATTGAGTTTCATGTTGGTTTTTCTCAAGGTTTCAAATGTCTCGAGAATGTCTGAGATGAAAAAACCTTCTTCCCTGCTTTTTATTACCATATCGTCTACATAGATTTCAATGTTACACCCAAGTTGACTGGAAAATGTTTAGTCCATTAAGCGCTGATACGTGGCCCCAACATTTTTTAGACCAAATGGCATTTTTTCATAACAAAAAGTCCCATGTTCGGTATGAAATGAGGTTTTTTCTTCATCCTCTTTTGCCTTACATATTTGATGATATCCTTTGTAGGCATCAAGGAAACATTTCAACTTGTACCCTTCTAAGGATTCTATCTTTTGATCAATTTCTAGCAGCGGGTAACTGTCTTTTGGGCAAGCCTTGTTTAAACTTGTGAAATCATTGCACATGCGCCATGTGTTGTCAGACTTTCTAACCATTACCGGGTTAGCTAGCCATTTTGGGAAGAACACTGCTCTCAAGATTCGTGTTTCTACCAATTTGGAGACTTCTTCTGTTATAGCATCACTACGTTCCTTTGCCAAGACTCGTTTTTTCTGCCAGACAGGAAATGTTCGCAGGTGGATGTTTAGCTTATGTTCTGCCAGTTAACGCGGTATGCCAGTCATATCTGCAGGTGTCCATGCAAAAATATCGAAGTTGGAACATAAAAGCTCAAACAATTGTTGCTTCAGTTTTTTAGGGAGGTGATGAGGCGAAAAATGATCCGTTTTTAGGGGGTCATTTAAGCCTGAATCCGAATTTATTTGATCAAATATTGCCCTAAATCGTTCCTTTTATGTTTTTAGGTACTTTGGGAGTGAAATCTGGAAAAGGAAGCAATTCGGGCGTTTTTGGAGCATAAAAGTGAAGAAAACGCCAAAGTCTTAATTTTCCATGCTGGGAACAGTAGGTGACGGCGTCAAGAGCAAAACCTTGACGGCGTCAAGAGCAAATTTCATGAATTTCCATGACTACCCAGAACAGATTTGACGGCGTCACGTAGGAAGGGCGTCAAGAGTTAAAGAGTCATGACGGCCTGTAAGTGTATAAGTCTTGACGGCGTCAGAAGTAGATCTAGGCAGTCCGAGGATTGTTTTGGCGGCGAGGTGACGGCGTCACAAGTTTATTCTTGACGCCGTCAAAACTATTTTTCTATATATAGTTTTCTAATTTTACACATTTAAAGATTTAAGTTTTGGGAGAAACCCTAAGTACGATTTTGGTGTAACTTTACAGGTTTTTCAAGGGTTCCAACCCCTTGATACCTTGCATGATTAATCAAGATAAGTGTTCTTCTAATTCAATCAATATGTCTATGTGTTGGTTGTCTATATCATGTTCTTGTCTTAATTCTATCATGCTAGGCTAGATCTCTTTTGTGTTTGCTTAGATCTAATGAAACCTAGATATTGATTATGTGTTGATTACTTGTTTATTCTTGTTGTGGATGAATGATTTATATGTTAGGCTTAAGAAAACTGGCAGATCTCCAATTGGTAACATGCTTGAACGTCTTAAGAAACATGAACCAACGCGCACTAGGTCTTTATTGGTTGTATTTAATGCATGAGCCACTGTTTACAATCCCTATAGTTGTGCTGGGCATGGTGTAGGAGGAGATAAGAGCTCATAGAATTGGGGAGTTATGTGTGCCACCCCATGAATGGTATTAAGGAATACAATCCGCCATCCATGCAATTATAACAAGTAATTAACGTGTAAAAGATATCTAGGGAGTAGTGAAATCTAAGTAAACACATTTTCTCCAATTACTGCTCACAACCTTAGTATAAATTAGTTTATTTTCTTTTTTTAGTATTTTATTTTGATTGCATCTTAGTATTGGGTTAGTTGAATAGCAACTAATTCCGCCCACTCTTCCAAAACCCGAGATTTTTACTTGCTTTCTAAAAAATATAAAAACACAAAAATAATCATCCCTCACCTTTAGAACTAGTATTTAGGCTTTCTAATCCTAGCGACACTATTCCTAAGCTGAACGATCAATCCCCCGGTACTTGTCACTATACTATACTACAACGATCAGGTACACTGCCTGGTGGGGGTTGTAAGCTTCTCGAGATCCCTCGAGAGGTAAAGCCTGTTGCGATTCCCACGCATCAAGTTTTTGGCGCCGCTGCCGGGGAATAGTTATTGTCTAGGTTAGAATTTCTTTTTATTAGGTCTACTTGCTAGATTCCTTTCTAGTAAGATTTTATTTTTTTTTATTTTTAGATCTTCTTTAGTCTATCTTATTTCTTCGTGCCTTTGTTCGTAATTCTTTACCATCCGACATCATGGAAGGTGGTAACATCTTTGAACCCGTCATCCCACCACAACAAAACCCACCATTAGAACCCCTTAGGCCCCGAACCTTAGGAGAGTATTCCCAACCTAGCCACCAAGGCTACCGAAACACCATTGAGCTCATCGGAGCCAATGTGACCCCCTTGCGATCCGACACCATCCGGTTGGTGCAAAGCGGATGTGCATTCCATGGACTTCGTTCCGAAGATCCAAACCAACATCTTAAGGACTTTATCAAAATCGTAGATTCCATAGACCTAGGTGTTGTAACTAGAGAGACCACCCGTTTACGCCTATTCCAATTCTCTCTACGGGATCAAGCTAGTCAATGGCTTGAGCGTTTACCCGCGGGATCCATCACCACATGGGATGATCTCACCACTCGTTTCCTTGCTCAATTTTTCCCACCGGGGAGAACTACTAAGCTTAGAAATGACATCTTGATGTTCCAACAACGTCAAAATGAATCTCTTTATGAAGCATGGACTCGTTTCAAGGACTTACTCCAAAAAGTCCCTCATCATGGCATAGATCTTTGGCTCCAAGTCCAAATTTTTTATGACCATATCGACATCTCCACGAGGCGAGCCATTGATCAATCGGCCGGTGGTAAGCTACGTGATCTTAGTGCGGAACAATCATGGGAACTCATAGAAGATCTTGCTCTCTATGAAAACAAAAGTTGGAATGATCCCTGTGATTTGAACAAAACGGTCAAGGCAATATCTTTGCCTCCGAACAATTCTAGCACTCCCGACCGTAGGATCATGGAACTTGAGGACCAAGTCAAGTTTCTCATGAAATCTTACGAAGCTCCTAAGCCTTCAAGCCAAGTGAACAAAATCACTTCTTCATGCGAATTATGTAGTGATCCCCATGACACTTGTGATTGTATGGAACTCCCCGGAACAGCTTTTGCGGACTACGCATCCACGCGTACCGACGAAGCGGGAGATAAGTGGTACACTTTCAAGCCTGAGCCAAACACTTACGGTGATTCATACAACCCCTCTTGGAAAAATCACCCAAACCTTAGGTGGAAACAAAATCAGCCCAATTCTTCCAATCCGCCTAATCGTTACCAACCAAACGGTCCACCGTCCAACCGTACTTTCAACAACAATCCTTCTAACAACTATGGTAGTACCAACAATCTTGAAGGATTGATGTCAAAGTTCAT
Organism: Artemisia argyi; assembly: GCA_030686995.1. Lineage (NCBI taxonomy): Eukaryota > Viridiplantae > Streptophyta > Magnoliopsida > Asterales > Asteraceae > Artemisia > Artemisia argyi. The sequence goes on along the minus strand of CM060697.1, from coordinate 156,750,948 downwards.
GGCATCTCAAGAGGCTCGCATATCTAAGTTTGAAGCCGATTTCAAACAAAAGCAAAGCGGGATGACCACTAGAGTTGATGCATTGTTGAAAGTTCTCAATGACCGAGAAATGGGAGCACTCCCGAGCGACACGGTCAAGAATCCGAAACCGTTAATTCCATATCCTCAGTTTCGTCACCCACTTCGTGTCCACAATACTACTCGGTTAAATCAACGAGCACGTGTTTCAAACAAAACCAAGTTCTCCAAAAGGACCAATCAAATAAAACACCCACTATAGAGCCGGTCAAAAGCATAGTTGAAACACCTCTTACGCAAGACCTTGACGATGAATTCAAAGAACTTCACCTTGAACGCCCCGTCATTGATGTCTTAGCGCGTGCTTCTTACTATAGTGCCCTCCTAGAAAAATATGAGAAGTGTAAGCTAGGTAAAAATGGGACCGCCTTCGTTCAAAACAAGTTGCCTAAAAAGCTTGATGATCCAGGTATATTTGTTTTGCCATGTAAGATAGGAAGATCTGAAGCTTTTGACACACTAGCCGATTTAGGGTCAAGCCTCAACTTGATTCCCTTGTCCTTATTCACCGCTCTTAAGCTAGGAAAGTTAGAGGAAACGGAGGTATTGATAGGGCTAGCGGATGGGAGTATTGCCCACCCGGTTGGAATGATTAAGGATGTAATTGTTCACGTAGGAAAGTTAACTATATTAGCGGATTTTCACGTCCTAGACATGGTTAGTAACACTACATGCCCATTATTGGTAGGAAGAGGATTTTTAGCAACCGCTAGTGCCATGATAGATTGCAAGGAATCCAAGATAACAGTAGGTGAAGGCGATACTTGGTCGGTGTATGATGTTAAGAAGCATAGTTATGATTGTGATGATGAACCAACACCGCATTGGGTAGAGATGAATAGGAGACCATCTAGATATGGGCCTTGGATAGAAAGGAACTTTATAGGACCTCAATGCCCATTTTATCTAGAAAAAGATTTTGTTGAAAAGATACATTCGGTAGAACAACTCATAGCTAGAGATGAAGAGCTAGACCCCTTTGAGGACCCCTTAGTCTTTAGGAAGATGATTGAGTTATTAAGCGTAATGCCCATCAACATAGAAATGAATAAATGGAAAAGAGAGGGAGACAAGTGTAAATGGAGGTGGGACAAGCCACCTAAAGAAGGTGACGGGTCATGGCATATTAGAATGACTTTGTATGATCCGGATGGAGAAAAGTTTGAAAGGTCATACCATACTAAAGAAACCGATAGGAAGTTGAAACCTAAGTTTGATCCCAAAGATGTCCTCAATGAGGAAATCACCCGTGTCACGTAGTAACCCATGACCTTGAGTCTAGCTACAAGACTCGTAAATAAAGAAAAGCGCTTCTTGGGAGGCAACCCATGTTTTGTGTGATTTTATTTGATTGATTGTTATTTGCTTCCGTATGCATGCTTTATTTTTATTGTTGGTTGATCATGTTTCTAAACTAAAAAGAGGAAATACTTTACTTTGTTGTTTTGGCCTAGTCTTAACTCCACCTAGAAGTATTTTTGCAAAAGATAAGTGTAAGGGGAAACCCCAAATATGTTTTTAAGAAACAAACCGATCATGATTCTCCACAATATTAAATGAACATGTATATTCGTATTTGTTAGAGTCAAATGCTTGTATTGAGTCATAATGAAGTTTTGCAGGATTTTCCAGGAAGTAGGAGCAAGTTTTTCCAGAAATTTTCCGGAAACTTAACATAAGAATTTCTGCAGGTCCATTCTGACAGCTTCAGGGGTTTACTCTTGACGGCGTCAGGAGTTAAAATCTGGAAATTTTACCAGTTTTGTTTTTCTAACGGAGTCTTATGGTTTTTGTGAATTATTAAGTTTTATAATCTCCAGGAGATCTGCAAACTTCATTCCACAAGCATTATATCTTATCTTGTTTTCTAGGATTTAGAAACTTATATAGGATGCCGCCGATTTTACGTGAGGTTGTCTTGTCTACTTTGTCAGGTTTTACAGGTTATGTGTGACAAGAAGATGATTTATATTCTGGAAGGGAAGCTTTGATTGTTCATTTTCTTGGAGGAAGATTTAACCTGGCCATCCTATTATCCATACCGAGCGAATCAGGGGAGTATTTGATTTCATTCTCTTTACTTTTTCACTTTTACATTCTTTACTTGAACATTGGGGACAATGTTCATCTTAAGTGTAAGGGGAGGGTAAAAAGATGATACCTTACATATGCACTTTCGCTTGAGTTTGTTTTGTTTGATGGTAGATGTGTAATAAAACTATGAGAAATACTTGTTAGTGCAATTTTAGCGCCAAATTTAAAATTTTTTACAACATTTAGGAGTGAAACTTTAGCCATAGCAAGCGTCTCATGGATAGGAGATTGTATGACTAGCACATAACCGTATATTCAGAAAAATTTTCCACAAAAAAATGTGAGGTTCGCCTTTAGATTTGATAGGAAAAGCATTTATTATTAGTGCTTATGAGTGTACCGGTAGCATTTAGATTCTAGAACTTGCGTTAGTGATGCATCCCGAGACCGCTAGTGAGACTACATTCGTGTGGTAGGATTTACTACATGATAAGAGGCATTAGGATTACCCTTGTGTTAAACCCGTATCATAATTACTTGATCATTTAAGTCATATTACTTGGCTAGTTAAGTCAACTAATTTTTTCCACACCCTTAGCGTTGTACTCATTTTCAGTACACGAAACCCCTAGTACACCCCTCCGAGCCTATCTTTTCGTTTCTAACTTTAAGCATCTTACTTAAAGGAAGAATTTGTTACACCCCACTTAAATGTACAACCAAATCGCCTTAGCCTTCCGTGTATGCGCTCATTTTTAGTGCATTATTGTTATTTGTTAAACCCTAAGTTAACTTTCTAATTGATTACATGGTTGCTAAGTCGAGTCATATCCTTGTACATATTGTTTTGGGACGATTGGGACTCATGGGTAAAGTACTTATTTTATGGAGTAATGGGGAAGAACATCAAATTATTACCCCCATATGTACGTTAATCTTAAAAGTGCTCCAAGTGTTTTGATTTTCTTAATTCGAGTTATTAGATTAGTTGATTGTAAAGTATGTAAAGATTCAAGTGTAAGGGAAATGCTCAATTCCCTATGATGTATTATTTTGGATGGTAGGGTAAGAGTGTATGCAAAAAAAAAAAAAAAAAAAAAAAAAAAATCGAAAAAAAAAGAAAAAAAAAATAGAAAAAGAAAAAAAAAATAGAAAAGAGAAAAAACATACGGACTACCATCCATTTTCATTCTATGTTCATTTTATGTTTTTGTTATTTTTCATTTATTAGCTTAAGTCGAGTCTAGTCTTGGCTTAGCAACGCCACATTGTATATGTAATTAACCAAGATTGTTAACTCGCCACCAGTAAAACTTCCTTTATCCAACAAAACCATGTATTTCATATCCCTACACCTAACGTTACAACCCTTTAAAAGACCTCTTTGATAGTTTATCCTAGGTGCTTACGCCATGTGGTGGAGGTTTGATCCTTTCCCAAGCCTATGGTAATCTATTTTGCTATGACAGGTAGTGAGAGATATCTTCCATTTCCATATTATAATTTACACTTTTTTTACACCCGAGAGATGTGAGTATCTAAACACTATTTGTGAGGTGCTTGTGTATGACCTCCGTGCTTGTCTATTGGTCTTTAGTGGAACGATTATTTGTTGTAATTACTTTTATATTAGTGTTAAATGACCCCTAACTTGTATTTTGATTAGAATAAAAGCGCATTTGCTTGAGGACAAGCAAATCTCAAGTGTAAGGGTATATGATGAGGCGAAAAATGATCCGTTTTTAGGGGGTCATTTAAGCCCGAATCTGAATTTATTTGATCAAATATTTCCCTAAATCGTTCCTTTTGTGATTTTAGGTACTTTGGGAGTGAAATCTGGAAAAGGAAGCAATTCGGACGTTTTCCATGCTGGGAACAGTAGGTGACGGCGTCAAGAGCAAAACCTTGACGGCGTCAAGAGCAAATTTCATGAATTTCCATGACTACCCAGAACAGATTTGACGGCGTCACGTAGGAAGGGCGTCAAGAGTTAAAGAGTCATGACGGCCTGGAAGTGTATAAGTCTTGACGGCGTCAGAAGTAGATCTAGGCAGTCCGAGGATTGTTTTGGCGGCGAGGTGACGGCGTCACAAGTTTATTCTTGACGCCGTCAAAACTATTTTTCTATATATAGTTTTTTAATTTTTCACATTTAAAGAGAGAAGTTTTGGGAGAAACCCTAAGTACGATTTTGGTGTAACTTTACAGGTTTTTCAAGGGTTCCAACCCCTTGATACCTTGCATGATTAATCAAGATAAGTGTTCTTCTAATTCAATCAATATGTCTATGTGTTGGTTGTCTATATCATGTTCTTGTCTTAATTCTATCATGCTAGGCTAGATCTCTTTTGTGTTTGCTTAGATCTAATGAAACCTAGATATTGATTATGTGTTGATTACTTGTTTATTCTTGTTGTGGATGAATGATTTATATGTTAGGCTTAAGAAAACTGGCAGATCTCCAATTGGTAACATGCTTGAACGTCTTAAGAAACATGAACCAACGCGCACTAGGTCTTTATTGGTTGTATTTAATGCATGAGCCACTGTTTACAATCCCTATAGTTGTGCTGGGCATGGTGTAGGAGGAGATAAGAGCTCATAGAATTGGGGAGTTATGTGTGCCACCCCATGAATGGTATTAAGGAATACAATCCGCCATCCATGCAATTATAACAAGTAATTAACGTGTAAAAGATATCTAGGGAGTAGTGAAATCTAAGTAAACACATTTTCTCCAATTACTGCTCACAACCTTAGTATAAATTAGTTTATTTTCTTTTTTTAGTATTTTATTTTGATTGCATCTTAGTATTGGGTTAGTTGAATAGCAACTAATTCCGCCCACTCTTCCAAAACCCGAGATTTTTACTTGCTTTCTAAAAAATATAAAAACACAAAAATAATCATCCCTCACCTTTAGAACTAGTATTTAGGCTTTCTAATCCTAGCGACACTATTCCTAAGCTGAACGATCAATCCCCCGGTACTTGTCACCATACTATACTACAACGATCAGGTACACTGCCTGGTGGGGGTTGTAAGCTTCTCGAGATCCCTTGAGAGGTAAAGCCTGTTGCGATTCCCACGCATCAGGAGGTCTTTCCCTTTAGTGACTTTTTGTTCCGGGTAAGTGATGAGTGCTCAAACACTCATCATTTTTGGTCTAATATGAACTGCAAAGCATACAAAAACACTCAGTAATGCATCAAAATACTGAAAATATTTCAAAATTGTGTTTTATATGTTTTAGATGCAAAATGAGCAAAAACAAACGAAAAACGTACAAAGTTTGCAAAATTGGCAGTTTCAGTCCCCCAACTTTCGTAAAATTACAAATCTAGTCCCTGGTCATTCAAAATATGGAAAATTATCACCAAAGGTCCTTTTACAATCATAAGTTGTCATATTTTGTCCTTTGGTGAAAGATCATAAAAGTTTTGGAAAATTACAATTTAGTCCCTGGAGTTTCAGAAAATGACAGAATTGGTCCCTGGTGGGATATTTTTGGATGAAAAATCATTTTTAGTCCTTGGAAATTCAAAATGTTCAATAGTGGTCCTTGGATAAAAGTTTTTCACAAAATGGCAAGAATGGTCCCTTAACTTTGAAAAATGCCATTTTTAGTCCCCGGGAATTTTGAAAAATGGTAAAATTATAATTTTGGTCCTTATGTTATTCACATGTGACAATTATAGTCCTTGTGATTAAATTTGGAAAGTCACCATTTTCAGTCCCCCATCTTTCACTTAATTACAAAATTGGTCCTTGTGATTTAATTTTACATACCAAATGGACCCTTATGTTGTATCATAATCCAAACAACCAAGCCTGATCCAATAATAAACCCCCAAGCCCACCTTTTGGCCCAATCCCAAAATAATACTACCCCAACCCCAGGTCAAATGGTCAACGACCAGGGTCAAACAAAGCAGTCAACACCCTCACCCTCGTGCACTGTTCACCCATCCCTTCCCCCAGAAAACCAGCTACCATGTCTCATATCCCCCCTCATCTCTTCCACAAAATACTCACCAAACCTCATTAATTTCATCTCACCAACCTCACCTTCCCCCCCTCCTCATTAATTTCTCCACCAAACACCACTATCTGCCCTTTTACCAATTTGGCGCCAAAAAGAAGTTTGAATGGTCAAGATGGTTTTAAGCCATCCTACGGTCAAGAGTGAAGTGGGAAAGTACTTTTGGACCTCAGAGACTATAAAAAGAAAAGAAAAAAGAAGAGAAAGAGCAAGTAGATAGTTTAGAATAGCTTTAGAGTAATGTAGATTTTCGTTTTAGCTTAATTGTCCCTCTTTATTGTAATTGTTAGTTTAAAAGCTTTATGTTAAGCATTCTTAGTGTATTTGAAACTCAGTGCAATTATTAATTTCAAGTTTTCAGCTTTTATTTTCAAGATTGCAATTTCAAAGTTTAAATTCCAATTTACTGCTTAAGCAATTAATAGTTGTTGATCTCTGTTTATTTATGCTCACAGTTGATTAGAATAAGCTTAAGATTAAGTTTCATGGTTTAAGTTGTAGGATTGCCTCACTAATATCCATTTTCAGTTTCAAGAGGGGTGTTTGGCTGAGCTTAGTTCTATGGGTTAGGGGTTGTTTTTGTTTCCAAATTTGGTTCAAACAGTTTACCCTGGACATGTTTAGGCCAGTTAATGCTTAAGATCTAGTGCACTTTAGGATAAAAGTCAAAATGAGCTTCTAATTTCATTATTTCATTCACTGTTGAGTTTGCTAGTTCTAAATCCCATTTAAGCTTTGCATTAGTTGTTTCTTTAACTTATTCCAGTCATAATTTAGCTTAATACTGCATATTTAATCATTGGAGATCATTCATAGTTCATTAAAGTCAAAGTTGAGCATAAGTGCAAAAGTCAAAAATATGCATTCTCAGAATTTTCCAAAAGTTCAAATAATTATTTTGATTTTTGTATTATAGATTAATACTTGGAACTTGTTTCTATTTGTTCTCCACCAGCTTGGCTTTGATAATTCATATTTGTTTGAATTTTGCCAATTTTCCTGAGCAATTCACAACCCCCTAAAGTCACTTGTAGGGGGGGCTGTGTGCCCTGCACCACAGATCTCAGCCCACCACCACCACTTTGGTGGTGGCTGCAGCCTAGCCTGGTGGGCCCCTTGGTTCACTTCTTGCTTATTTGAACTCCCAAGGTGGGTGGTTCCACATTGCACCCAAGCTTGTGCCCCCATTCACTCTGGTGGGCCCCCTAGACAGCCATTAACCTTGTCCCTTGTCTGTGTTTTCAGTTTGGTTTTGGATTAGCTTATCCAGCTTATCTGGCTTATTCTAGGTCTAAACTTGTTCCTTTCACCTTAATTTGGTCCTTTTAACTTATTCACACCTTATTTTACCTTTGTGGGCCCCTCTAGTAGTCCACATCAGCATTGTCTCTTGACAGTTGACCAAAGTCAGCTGTCACCATAAAAAGCTTGTACTTTGCTTATTTTTAAGCTCCTAGAAAGTTGTTTTTGTAAAAGTGTCTTATTTTCAGTAGTGTAACAAGTTTCAAAAAGAAAATTAACAAAAATCCAATTTAATTTCTAAGTGATAGTTTCTATTTAATTCTATTTAAATTTTATTTTTCATTTTTAGATTTTAATTAAGTACTTGTCATTTTTATATTTTTATTAATTACTTCTTATATTAAAGTATTTATAGTAATTTTCTCAGATTTTTATTTTGTCATTAAGTATTTATTAGAATTAATCTTAGTTTTATTAATAATTAATTAATATTAAGTTTAAAATAACATAATTAGTTTTTATTAAGTAAAACCTAGTTTTTATATTTTTTATAGCTTTTATATGTTATAAAATAATTTTAGAAATTTTATTAGAATTTTTACTGTTCATTTAGTAATTTTCTTAATTTAAAATAGTTTAATTAGATAATTAGTAATTAATTAATAGAAAAATCACAAAAAGACAAAAATACTTATTTTTATTTTTAAAACTTATTTTTAGTTATTTTATAATTTTAGAAATTTTATTTTCACCTTTTTAGTATTTAATTAATATTGTATTATATTTAAGTTGTTTAAATATTAATAATTAAGTATTAAATAGTACTCCCTCCGTCCCAAATTATAAGTCCACTTTCATATTTCACAAAGTTTAAGAAAAGTAGGGCCCTCACAATATTAACCAATAAAAATCCATTCTCACCCACTTACAAGCATTCTCATTGGTTGAAAGTAAAAGTGGACATATAATTTGGGACAACCCAAATTGACAAAATGGACTTATAAAATGGGACGGAGGGAGTAATTAATTAATATTAAATAATTAATTAGTGTAAAAATTTATTTTCTTTTTCTAAAAATTTTCTTTTATCTTTTAGTTTGTAAAAAAGTCATTTTCACCCCCTGGGTGTTTTCAGATTTCCGTTTTTACTTTTTATTTCGTACGTTTACGTTTTATTCAAACGTGAACGTACGCGTTCTAAGTTTTAATCGTTTCTGGTTTTTCCTAGTTTCCCGTCTTATTCATATAGCTTATTTAAGCTATTTCCTTGTAGATTCCTTAGTTCAAATCAATCTCAAACCCTTTTCCATCCAAATTCACCCGATCACGAAACCGTTTGAATACCATTCACACCTCGTCGGGACATAACGACCCAGGGAAACCACTATATTCCGCGGAGCATTGATCTAGGCTATTTGACTTTATTGACCATTCCTTGGTCAATATAAGTTGGTGGTTTAGCGTCAATCAGTAAGCTTCATTTATAACTATCTTCTCTTCATTATCCTCCCCCTTCTTCAAATGTGCGATCTCTTTTTCCCGAAATTTGGTTGCATATTAGCTCAGGTGTCTCCCCCCTTATGACAGCTATCCCATCTTGTGTTGGGAATTTCATGATAGAGTGCAAAGTGGAGGCGATCGCACCTAGTTGTCTCATTACTGGGCGTCCTAAAATGACATTATAAGGTGAGGGAGCTCTAATAATCATAAATTCCACCATTATCGTTTTTCTAATATGACCACGGTAGTCACTCAGGGTTAATGGTGATGATATTATCCTTAAGGGCCATGACTTTTGACCAGCGAATCCAACGAGGGGGTAGTTGGCGGTTGCATTCCACCATTATCGTTTTTCTAATATGACCGGATAATCTTCTGAGAATGTGATGCTCGGATATGAGCATCTTGGATCTGTCGTTGTTGGTCGATCATGAAGAGTCATGTGTATTTCATTTTTCGTTTTGCCACTAGCTTCTTCCCTTTTGTTCTAATCGATCTGGGGTTGGTTATTGTTTCTAGATCCTAAGGGAACGGTTGCTTGGCTGTTGTTCTGTGTTTTGGCACCTTTGGCGAGGTGGCTCAATCGTCCATTACGAACACACATTTTAATTTCCTTCCGAAGATCGATGCAATCATTAGTGTCGTGGCTGTGATCTTCATGAAACTCGCAATATTTTGTTTTGTCTCTTTTGTTTCCTGGAGTGAACATCTTAGGTGGGGGTCGCAGTATAGACTTACCCTCAACTGTAGCGAAGATTTCTGCTGGCGATTTTACGAGGGCGGTGAAACCGTCGTGAGGCGCCTTGCGGTGTTCACTATATCGTGCTGCCGAATGAGAAACGAACTTGTCCTTAGGTTTCCTAGGAAGGTCTTTGTAAGTAACATGTTGTTTTGTGTCACGGTTTCCTTGTCTAGGTTCTCAAAGGTGGTTCTCGTTATTGGCATCTTCGGCCCTAATGAAGTTGTGGGTTTGGGTGAACAAGTCTTCCAGGGATGTTGGTGGTCTTGCAATTAGATCTTTGAATAATCGACCTGGCCGTAAACCACTAATGAAAGCCCCGGACACCATAGCATTTGATCGATCAGCCATATGTAACGTTTCTTTGCTGAACCTAGCTACATAGTCTATTAAGGACTCATCTGGGCGCTGCCGTATTCCAAGTATCTCTGCTTGAGTTTTTTGGAATCGTCGCTGCTGTAAGAAATTCGCCCTGAATTTATCCTGCAACTGGTTAAAGCCATCGATGCTTCTTGGCGCTAGGTTTTCGTACCAAAATCTTGCAGCCCCACATAATGTGATAGGGAAGAAACGACACCATACGGGTTCAGGGAGTTTGTGTACATCCATCGTACCCATAAAGATCGTGAGGTGGTTGTCTGGGTCGGACATCCCATCGTATGTTTTCAGGTTAGTGGGAACTTTCAGTCCGTCTGGCATGTCGTAATCACGAATGCGGCTAGTGAATGGAGATGCTATGAGATATCTTGTATCCCTATTGGGTTCTTTGAATACAAAAGGTTGGTGATAAAATTCCACATTTTGTGTGGTTTTTCCTTTTGTGTCGTTTGAGCCCAATGGGATTGCGATTGTTGGATCCGCTCCATCACTTTCTACAAATGTCTTCCCTAAGGCTTTGCTCGGGTGTGCCTCTTCTGAATCAGAGTTCCAAGGCTCTACAGTTGGGTTCCCGTTAGTAGTTAACGAGCGATGAGGTATGTCTTTCCGTGCATGGGTGAATGCGGTATACATGGCGTTCACTCGATCAAAGTTTTGGACTATAAATTGTAGGACCGGGTCATTGGGATTCGGTTCAGAGGTTACGTCTACAGGTTCCTCAAGGGTATGGGTGTTTGGTGTGACTAAAGGCGTAGTATTCGGATGGTTAGCCTCCTCCTCGATGGGTGTAAGGAGCGGTTCGCTTTCGATTGTCATTGTTGTTTCACTTGCGGCGGTGCGTTGGCTATTTCTTAAAAGAAAAGAAAATAAAAGGAGTTGTTCGTGGTCCCACGGATGGCGCCAATTGATAATACGTAAATATGCGGGTACGGATCACTTATTTGAAGAGTCGGATACAGCCGTCTACCTATACCTACAACCTAATACCGTTTGACTAAAACTAGCAATGTACGTAAATAATATCTAACGAAAGTACGACGGGTCATGCAGAGGTATAGAAGGATCTCATCTCGGGTGGCGATTCCCCTACTGGTAACTCATATTTTCCATATGGTTTTACGCCACATATCCAGAGTTGGAACCGAGGTGTTGATAAAGGGAGAGAGGGCGCATTGAGAATGAAATGATAATTCTCTCACAAGTATACCATTTCCACCAGGGAGAAAGAAAGGAATGTTGGGTGCCTTTTCGAATGCTTCACTTGCTGCTATTTATAGAAGAAGTACGAATCTAAATATTCGTTTTAGATTTGGGAATATATTCCTTTTGGCGGAACCCACTGTTGTAAACATCGTCTTTCGTCAGGTATGCGTATTTCTTTATTATTCAGCGGGACCCAGAAGAAATATATTCTTTTGGCGGGACCCAGAAAGAATGTATTCTTTTAGCGGGACCCATTATCATAAACATTTTATTTTCGTATATGGGATATGTAATCACTTTGTGTTTTTGAAAAACTCGCAAAAATAACAAATTTCTGTGATACTTATAAGCGCGTATGAATAGCTTAACCTTATAAGTTTGTCAGCTAATAAAAACTCCACACTTTTTAGTGTATATATACCAATCAAATAGTGTAATTGCATCTACAAATGTACATGAATGATAACCAACTGAAACTAGAAAACTTTTTCAGGCTAAACAACATAGTGAGACATTAGCAACAAGAAAGAGTATATTAAGTACCTGACATACAAGAGGCTCAGGGAATATAACACCAATTAATCCATGCGATATATAACTCGTATACATTGTCCTATACATTTTATATATAAGACAAAACTGTATGTTATTTCCTTACATGACACCATCAATGTTACGAAATTTGGTGATTAAGTGAAACTCGTGGATTGAGCAGACAATTGAAGTTAGAATACTTATAGTATAAAGCCACGAACTGGACTAAACATCTTGTGTTAGTTGTAAAGTTTCTTATTGATAGCGTACGCAATGGTGTACTAAGTAATACAGTATAATTTGTGTGATTTTAATTGTAGAAATCACTCTATATCTTAAAAGTGTCTACTTATATGATTAATTTGTTTTAGCTGTTGTATGAGTACTCTAGCATAAGTGCAAATAACAGCTGGAACCTCACGAGATACATAGTTGCACCTATGATAAGTACATATTAATTGTAGAATATATCAGATTAGAATATCAGCGTGAGATCATTCTAATGCTACGGCCCAAGATTGACACACTAAGAATGTCCATAGACAAAGACAACATATATGTCAAAAAAATATATTCATATTCGTGGTACGTACTTTCTTTCAACATAACAGTGATATGTACCAAGGAGAATACATGCATGGGATCTACCAAAACTTCTAAGATACTAGATCTCTTAGACCAGGTCGTCAAAGAGTTATACGTATACTGTGAAGTGTCCAAACAAATTATTTATAGAACTTGACACCTTCGATTCCCTTGAAAGTTTCACCTTCAGATTCTGTAAATAATTAGACCTGTATTTATATCAAATACGAACACTCATCTTCTTTTGCTTCACTCTAAAGTGTCTCCTTTGTGCCATCAGTTAGTTACTAATTTTTGAGGTTAACTTAAACTGTGATCATGGGAACCCATAGATTTTCAAAAATCATCTATGCTAAGATGGGGAGTCTGGCATATCTTTCATCCCCAGCACTCATTGATGTACCAAAAGGCTGCTTCTCAGTATATGTTGGTGAAAGTAAAAGAAAGCGATATATAGTTCCATTATCGTATCTAAAACATCCTTCATTTAAGACTTTGTTGAATCTTTCCGAAGAGGAGTTTGGCTATGCTCATCCTATGGGTGGTCTAACGTTCCCTTGCAAAGAAGAGACCTTTATTGAAGTCATGCATGATATACATCTAACGTTGTCACCGTATTTCAATAAAAGATGAGATTCTTTGTATTTTTGGTGTAAACAGCTAAAAGCATTGTCATTTAGGATTAGTAAGTACTAAGTATGATCAATGAGTACAAAAAAAAAAATAAATAAAAAAAAAAAAAAAAAAAAAAAAAAAAAACCTAAACGATATATCTCTCTGGCGACAAAAGCGAATACGAACTCTACAACAAAGATCGATCGTAACCTTTAAATTTATTATTTCCACTCCATCATGGGTCGGTGTTAATTCTTTATTGGTTCTGATCGTTCTTCTATTTTATTCGCTTTGTGTTTTTCATTCCATACGATCTGTATTAGCTTTTCTCATCTATAGTGGGTCGGTGGGGTTGTACTGATTTAATTCGATCTATGCTTCTACTATTTTATCAAGTTGGGTGCTCCTTTGATGATGGGAGCAGGTTAGTTTGTTTGAGCTTTTAAGTTTAAACCCTAATCTTGCGATTAGGGTTTTCTGTCGTTATTGGTTGTGCATGATTGCTGGGTACTGTGTGTGGCTATTGGTGGTCTGATTTTGGAAGTGGGTTATTGAGAGATGGAGAAGGGGTTTTTGACTAGTAAGACTGCTAGTAAGGGTACTAATGAATCTGGTTCACACGATGTGATCAAGGGTACTAATGCTGAATTGGCTGCTCGTATGAGTAGGCTTAAGGGACAAGAGGATAATTTGGGTGTGCAACAGGTACGTTTGGAGAACCCTAGTCTTGTATCTAGTATGATTGATAATAATTTGGTTGGGAGCAAACAAGACCTGGTGGAGCCAGTTTCACTTGGTAATATTCAAAAGGCCACTACTAGTTGTGGTGAGGTGAGTACACCCTCAATGATGAGCCCTAGTAGTGTTAGTTTGACTGTGGATGATGCACCTGATTGTTCTATGAATGGTACTCAGACAGTGGAGCCGATTCCACTTACGAAAGATACATCACATGGTGACGACTTGGAGCGGATTACAAGTGCTGATACTGTGAAGCACTTGATTGATAATGCGCATCAGAATTTTGATGATGCCATGAATAAAATTCAAAGTGAGATTGGAGCTAATGAAGTTAATATTACAAGTACTCCTCCTTCGATTGGGATTAATGCGAATATGTACAAGGGTGTAACTTCTGGTCCTAATGCTCACAAGGTTGATACTACTAATGGTACGAGAGTGAAGTTGGTTTCTTACGCGGGTGCTACATCTTATGATACTCTGAAACATGTTCCAAACTTTCGTAGGTTGGAATGTAGCAAGAAGAAGGCTGATGTTGACCTTTCAGTTCCTATGAAAGTAGTGGAAGAGGTGAACACGCGGTTTGAGAATACTCTCTACGGTTACTTTCTTGGCCAACGCCTTGCCTTTCCGGTTGTTGATTACTATGTCCGCAATGCATGGGCTAAGTTTGGAGTGCAAAAGGTAATGATGAATGCTAAGGGGTTCTTCTTCTTTAAATTCAACTCGAAGCAAGGTGTTGATGATGTGCTTAAAAACGGTCCTTGGTTGATCAGAAATGTTCCTATTATTCTTAAACCATGGACTTTGAACACAAACCTACTTAAAGAAGATTTGACTAACATCCCGGTGTGGGTTAAATTCCATGATGTTCCCCTTGCTATATTTTCTGATGATGGCCTCAGTCTTCTTGCCACACTGATTGGAACGCCCAAAAGGTTAGATGCTTTTACAAGCCAAATGTGCAAGGAATCGTGGGGCCGTAGTAGTTTTGCTAGATGCATGATTGAAGTGAAGTCGGATGAGGTGCTTCGGGACAGCCTCACTGTTGAGATACCATTACTTGATGGTTCGGGTTCGACTATTGAGAAGATACGGGTTGAATACGAGTGGCAACCACCTCGTTGTAACAAGTGTAAGATATTTGGTCATACTCTGAATGACTGTCCTAAAGTTGTTATACCTCCTGTTCAGCTTACTAAGCCTGTTAATGATAGTTTCAAGACTGTCAATCACAGGAAAAAAGGAAAGCAAGGTGGCTCTACAATTCCGGGTCAAGGGGGTTTACTAAACCTGTTGTGGGTAAGCAGTTTCAGTATCAACCCAAAAAGACTCCTCCTGAACCTAAGAAAGCTGGTGGCACTAAGAAGATGACTTCTGATGTGGCTAGTTCTAGTGGTACTAAGATTTCTACATCTAACCAGTTTGATGCTCTTAATATGGATGATACGGATGCGTTTGGTATTCCTACTTATGACACCAACATGGATGTGGATGCTGGCCGTACAATGGAAGTTAATGAGGATGAGTCGGTTAAGACTGGTACTACATCACAAGAACCGCTTGTGAGTGATTCAATGGGAACCAAGGAAGTTGGTTCTACTCCTATAGTTGAGAAAATTAGTAAGCTT
Organism: Artemisia argyi; assembly: GCA_030686995.1. Taxonomy (NCBI): domain Eukaryota; kingdom Viridiplantae; phylum Streptophyta; class Magnoliopsida; order Asterales; family Asteraceae; genus Artemisia; species Artemisia argyi. The sequence continues at coordinate 156,735,626 of CM060697.1, read as the reverse complement.
GAAAAGCTACTTATCGATGGGAAAGCTACTCTTGTGGATGATGATGGTCATCCTATTCCGTCTGCCTCTGTCACTAAGAGGGCTAACCCATTTTCCAAGGTGGGTGATGTTGTGGTTTCTGATAGTAATGAGGATGAGGTTCTTAACACGTTCGACGAATCAGCAAATCTTTTTGGTGGAGGTCATGAGCGTGAAGATGAGTTTGATGACTATGATGATTACTCCAAGCAAATTTATGATCTTCCAGGGGAATTGGATGCTCTTAATGCCATTTATGGCTTTAATCTCCAAGGTCGTAGGAAGTAGTGTATATTTTTGTCCGAGTCTTTCAATATTATGTGGTAGTGGTTTTGTTTTCTTGTCTAGAAAATAGGAAGTATCTTGTTATGTAAGCTTTTCGCCTATGTAACGGGCTGAGATATGGGATTCACTCATATCCGTTGTACTTAAATGTTTTTTGGAGTAATATATTTACCGGGTCGTTGACCTTTTACCAAAAAAAAATGTATGATCAATGAATTAATGTATATTAATTTTGTATCCTCATAGAACCTTTTGCTTATCAGACTTCTTATATATGTTCTTTCGTTCATTCTTTGTACAAGAAATATCCGGCCTTGTTAGTGAAAACACCGGACATAGGGTGCAAAAAAAAAATAAATAAATAAATAAAATAATAATAATAATAAAAAAATATCAAAATTTGTTCAGGCATAGTAACAAAAAATACAGATTTGATTATAAAATGATTCATTAGTACTTTTTTTTTTAATGGCAACATGGTCTCTAGTTTTTCTCATTGCAAACAAAAGGTATGATGATTTTGATTTAACTAGTGACCTACAATGTGTTCTTTTGTCCACATTTATTTATTGTTAATCTCTTTCAATATCTTTGTAATTGAAAAGCTCAACGAATCACTATGAAATAGGAATTAAAAGTCACTTTACACATAATAAAACTACAAATACAAAGTCTTGTTTATATATCTATATATAGCACCATGAACTTGTTGGCAACACCAACGATACGTCATGAAAAACTTATAATCGTAAGACATTCGCTCGCCAGAAAATTTGGTTACACGGGTACCCGCTGCTGCAACGTGCGGGTAACTGACTAATTTATTTCCATTATGGGTGTCCAGGACTTGCTCTCAAAATTGGCCAGATCTTAGGCTGTATGTGTTATGCACTTATAGAGGTTTACAATAATCACAAAGTGGACCCTTGATGTGCTTGTTGTTCGGTGAAGTCTAATTACCTTATGTTAGAATTACAAAGTAAAGCTTTGGACCTGAGTAGTTTAACAAAAAAATAAAAAATAAATAATAAAAATTGCAAACACTACAAAATGGGTTATACGTATCAAGAAGCTAGTACAAAAACAATCAAAAATTTGTCAAGATTCAATGATTTATCAACCGAAAATGGCACCATGATGTTGCCTGAATTGTATATAGCATTGGATATTTATTTGCAATATGTGGGACCCTTTAAGAAATGAAGGCACAGTGTTGTTATCACTTTGCAGTTTGCACCACCTCAAATCCGTCGATGCTAACATACATGCAATACCATGAATAAATAGAGGGATACCAATTAACCGATATGTAAATATCACCCTAAAAGTTTAGTAGGGTGATCGATCTGGTATATATTTATGAACAATGGAGATAAAAGGATTCAGGGATGGACCCAGAATTTTTGAGAGGGTGTTGCACAAATTTTCTTATATGACCATGATTACTAAAGTTGCCATATAAAAAATTTATTAGGTAAAATTGGGTGTTGCACAAGCCCAGAAAAGACATAGATTATACAAATTTACACTTCGTGACCTAAAAGTGGGTGTGGCCCGTGCCACACTCGGCTCCCATGTGGGTCCGTCATTGAATTAAAGGTATAGCTGTCTATGATAACAATATAATGCAATGATGGTCATCGTCTTTTCACGTTGAATGACGATGTTTGATAAATATCACGAGTGAGTTTAATGAAAATCTCTTCTTTACATGGGATCGTTAGACCTCCCGTAGGATGTGCATAGCCAAACTCCTCCTTGGACATGTTTAACAACGCTTGAAATGAGGGGTGTTTTAGATATGATAACGGAACTAAAAATCTCTTTTTTCTGCTTTCACCGACATATACGGAGAAATAGCCTTTTGGTACATGTACATCCATGACTTTAGAGGATGACAGACATCTTATCAGTCGGAGCTTAGCATGCTTTACTGTGGGAAATTTATATATGCCCATGATCATAATATAAAGTCAACTTTGAATTTGGAATAATGAAGGCAGGAAAATGAGTTTCTTGAGAGAATTTGGAGATCATGCGCCACAAGAAGTTGAATGTCTAATTATTGATAATAATATTGGTATATATAGGTGCATAACTAACTACTAGAAAATATATGGCGAAATTTCGGAGGGAACAAGCAAACGAAATACCTACATGACATTCCAGATACTCCACTACATACAAATGATTTTGTGGCGATCTCACCCAAGATGTCAAGAATCTGGTTAGAATATCAGCATGAGGTCGTTCTAATGCTATAATCCAAGATGGCCACACTAAGAATGTCCATACACAAAGACAACATATATGACAAAACAAATATATTCATATTTGTGGTACTTTCTTTCAACATAACAGTGATACGTACCAAGGAGAATACATGGGATGTACCAAAACTTCTAAGATACTTGATCTCTTAGGCAAGCTCGTCAAAGAATTATATGTATACTGTGAAGTGTCCAAACTAATTATTTATAGGACTTGACGACTTCGATTCCCTTGAAAGTTTCACCTTCAGATTGTGTAAATAATTAGACCTGTATTTATACCAATACCAATTTTACATGAACACTCAACTTCTTGTGCTTCACTCAAAAGTCTCGATCCTTTGTGCCATCAGTTAGTTACTAATTTTCGAGGTTAACTTAAACTGTGATCATGAGAACCCATAGATTTTCAAAAATCATCTATGCTAAGAAGGGGAGTCCGGCATATCTTTCATCCCCAGCAGTCATTGATGTACCAAAAGGCTGTTTCTCGGTATACGTTGGTGAAAGTAAAAGAATGCGATATATAGTTCCATTATCGTATCTAAAACATCCTTCATTTCAGACTTTGTTGAACCTTTCTAAAGAGGAGTTTGGCTATGCTCATCCTATGGGTGGTCTAACGTTCCCTTGCAAAGAAGAGACCTTCATTGAAGTCATGCATGATATACATCTAACGTTGTCACTGTATGTTAACAGAAGATGAGATTCTTTGCATTTTTGGTGTAAACAACTAAAAGCATTGTCATTTAGGATTAGTAAGTACTAATATGATCAATGAATTGATGTTATTCATTTTGTGTCCTCATAGAACCTTTTGCTTACCAGACTTCACATATATGTTCTTTCGTTCATTCTATGCACAAGAAATATCCTTATTAGTGAAAACCCCATAGGGTGATATAAAAATGTTTCATCAAAATTTGGTCAGGTATACAACCAAAATTACAGATTAGATTATTAAATGAGTCATTAGTACTTTTACTTGAATGGCAACATACTAGTACTTCTCATTGCAAACAAAGGGTATGCTGCTGTTTTTTATCTAACTAGTGAACTACAATGTGATGCTTTTCGTCACTAATGAAAAGTTTCTTCAAATTATCATATCTTTCTTTTATTTATTCCACATTTATTTATTGTTAGTCTCTTTCCATTAAGCCTTTGTTCAATATCTTTGTAATCGAAAAGCTCAATGGATCACTTTGAAATTGGAATTAAATAGTCACTTTACACATAATAAAATTACAAATACAAAATCTTCTTTATATATCTATAGCACCATGAATTTGTTCGCAACATCAACGATAAAGTAGTTATCATGAAAAACATATAATCGAAAGACATTCACTCGCCAGAAAATTTGGTTACACAGGTACCCGCTCTTGCAACGCGCAGATTCCCGACTAGTATATTTATATAGATCGTGATGCATAAGTGTCCATTATGGGTGTCCAAGATGTGCTCGCCAAATTGGACAGATGTTAGGTTGTATGTGTAATGCTGAAGTTCACAATAATTTGGCCAAAATTGAGGGCATCCCATGGATTTTGTGGGCTGTGTGCAATAATCACTAAGTAGACCCTTCACGTGCTTGTTGTTCGGTGAAGTCTAATTACCTTATGTTATAATTATAAAGTAAAGGTCTTGAACATGAATTATTTAACAACTATAAAATAAAAATAAATAATAATAAAAGAAAAAAAATTACAAATACTACAAAATGTGTTAAAAGTATCAAGAAACTAGCACAAAAACAATCAAAAATTTGTCAAGTTTCAGTGATTTATCAACCGAAAATGGCACCATGATGTTAATTACCTCAAATGTGTAGTATTGGATCATTATTCCTCTCTCTTGTAACCCCTTTCATGAACAATCACATCTGTACGACCCTCAAAACAACATCCAGATCCAAACACAACCCGGAATGTTAGAATTCAATTACCATGACAATCATATAAATCAAAGTGCACACGTATGCGGAAGCGTAGGATCAAGTATAACACATAAATATTAACTAAAACATAAATAAGAACGTACCGTGGTGATTCTAGCCCGAACAAGAATCAAAAGCAATAGTCTTTAACAATATGAAGAACCCTAATTAGGGTTTATATGGATCAATGATTAACCCCTTACCGTTTTGTTAATCGATCCCTTGATAACAACAAAAGTATGTTGTTACCTCATTCTTGTACACACAAACTACCAACGAATAAAGGTTTGATGCAAGTAAACAAAACACTTATATTTTTGCTATGGAAAAATCGATCCAAGATCCCTTGGAGGGTTTGAACCGATCGGCCACAAAGAAAGAAACAAGGAGAAAAGAATTAGGGTTAGTGTGTGTGCACAAAAGATGTGAAACCCTAATCCTTGGCCTTGTATATATACTAGAGGATTTCTTGGTGACCAAGCAAACATGGGTTGGGCTTGACCCACCCTTGTTCGACCGGCCATAGCATCCCACAAGGGATTCTAGATCCTTCTTGACACCCAAGTTACACTCTAGTCCTTATCTTTCATTACTAATGATAGTTAGTCCATACGGTTAATAACTAACGACCATTTAGTCCATTAAGTGTTTATAAATATATATATACGATACATTTAACATATATATATTTATTATACATTATTCTTGTTTGTAAAGTGTGCAATCCCGAGGTCTCGGGTTCGATACTAGACATTTACATATTAATATTTATCCATATATTTAACAGCTCCCACTTGGATATCTATTAATAGTAAAATGACATTGGTTAGCGTCTTGCAACACTCCAATGCCCCTAGTTCAATCCGAGCTAGGTTTTCTGGAAAAACCTTTAAGGATTCATCATTATAATTATCCTTTTGTTTCTAATACCACATTAATAAAGATGTGAGATTCTTTATTAAATTTCTGTTTCTCGTCTCTTTATGGTTTAACAAAATTACCAAAACATCTGAACGTATTCCAGATAGACTTTGGGCGTGGCCACGCAAACATTTTGTCAACCCTACGAGGGGCCCAGCAGTATTAAACTTCTGAACAAATCAGAAGGAACAAATTCTCTCTTGACTACAAGAATAACCCATGAACTTTGCAACACTTCTGAAAACAACCCTTATGACTCCCTGTTACGGTGAGCGGTAGATTGCTTCACAAAAATGCACTACATCCATGACACTTATCTGGTATCTCAAGTCTGAGGATAACTTTAAATATGATTCTCACATTAAATATTAAATCATATTATTGGGATAAGTCCAATATTCAATTCATCGAATATTATGTGAAATTGGTATGTCAACGCATCAATATACTTTCAAGTATATTCTTAACCAATACTCAGATTTGTCTTAGTTTAATGATATTCCCATATCATTAATCGACAATGGACAATTTAGAACAACATAAGTTATTCACGGATTTAAACATGCAAATATAGGACACAATTTATTATTAATGAAAACAAACGTACTAAGTACTTTAATTCATTATAAATAATAATTGCTTAATGTCCTTTATCCAAACACTAAATAGATCAATGCATGATAATTCTAGTTAATGAATCTTGTCTCAAGTAATAACTTGAAGACAATAATGCCTCAAGCAATGACAATCATTCTTGTTGACAAGGCATTATTTCAACCAACTTTGATCTATCCAAATTTTGAGAATACTTAATTCAAGAATTCAATAAGTAAAATTCTTGTATGTGTTCATCCAACTTTCTTGATATAGCCACATAGTATTCATAAATGGTGTGACATCCTCAATCACTAATTTATGATAATCAAACTTTCAAACCTTTTAAAGTTTAAAGTATTCTAATTCTTTAATGTATAATGCAACTATGCACTTAGTAAGCACAACTAGTTCTCATGGCCATTAACAAGGATAAAATCCTACCATGACTAGTTATTGAGTGTCATCTCAATTAAACCAGCATCATTGTATATAATCACAATATGCTCTTAAAATTTCCGTAAACTCAATATCCATTGTGTAATGTTTAGGAGCTATTCCAATTTGAGGATTATTATTCTAATTTCAAACATTTTCCATTAGAATATCTATTACACAAGTTATATAATAACTTTTAATTGGATATCAAATATTGTCAAATCATTTAAGCACTTAAGCATGATACAACAATAATATAATGCTCATGAAAAATCCTTCAGTCAAACTTAGATTTTATTCATGTTTGATCTTTACAAATATGTATATCCATTTAGTCATCCTAAATAATATATCATATTCAATTTAGAATTTATTTACCGCACTTGTTTATTTAATAATAAACTTTTGTTTCAAGGTTGTATGTTATATTTCCTAAATCTTTCAAGTAACGTTTCGTTCCAAATTAAGTCTAACCTTTTACTTATATGGAATGTTACTCTTATATGTTATACAACATATATGATTTAGTAAATCATAACATAATACTCCCACTAGCTTTCTGGAATACTTAGAAATTACCTTATTTTAATTATAAACCTAAATATAGATTTAATAATTTATCATAATAATAATTTCCTAGATGCATGCATTTATCCATTCATGGATTATTGCATTTTGTACGCTTCCAAAGATTTTCTTGAATTCATAAACTCCTTTTTGATTACTTATCGTCCTCGCTCAAGTAATTATTCAAGAAAGAGTTTTTGATATTCCATTGTCAAATTTCACATTCATATAAATATGACAATTACCATCTTTATATCTTTAATGTACTTAAGAAAGAGTATTCAATCATAGTTAATTGCTTAAGTATGATTAATAATCTTGTCATAAGATATTCATTAAGATATGTGTACAATTTTTGTCCATATGATTATTTCACAAAGATTTAAACCACTAGGGTTACATTATCTTTGAATAAACTCATCATAATTCTCTAACTATTAAGAATTTAAGATAAACCAAATTTTCTAAATTTGAATATCTTTATGAACAACATCTATAACATTCATAATATGAGTAATTCACCCAATTCATTATTTTGGTAATACAACATCATATAATCATCAGCATATTAATTAAATATCTGAGATATCCAAGTGGATCTATGAATGATAATTCCATCATCTTGAGGTTTATCATTTACATGTTAAGCCTCATCATGATTTTAACTAGTGTGGTTTTAGAAGATTATGTATCTTGTAATTCTATCTTTTCTAGATAAAATTCTCCCACTTGCCTTTAGCAATATAGAGATTATCTATAACTACTTAGCAATTAGAGCAACAATCCAATTTTCTCTTTTAGGACATTACAAATACACATTGATAGTTCCTGATATTCTTTTGTTAACAACCTTCTTATAAGTAACTTAACAAATTCAGAACTTCAATTTAAGACTTAATGTGATTCATCACAACAACGTCTTATTAATCTTCTAGGAGTCTAATTGAGTATATTCAAGCCATACTCAATTTCTAACCTTGATAACTTTCAGAAGAAAAGAAGTCATAGTTATCTTTAATCAAACAATACCAATAGAGTTTGATTCTTTCTAATTGAACATACTATCCATATGTGATACTTCAATTAGAATTAATATTGTAAGAAGATCTAACAATATATATAAGATAACCATATTCCTGTTGGCATACTTATTTACCAACTAAGTCAACTTAATGGTATAATAGTATTTCCAAGCCAACTGCATGCTTTATAACACAAGTACTTTTTAATCAAGTCACTTCATGTTTATGTCTTATAAAAACATAAACTTGTTATAATCTCACTATACGTTATTAATCATTGATTAACTCAATGACTTCTTGTATATGTCTTAATTAAAAGACCATAACAAGTTAACGTCTTACTTAATTATAAGTCTTGTAATACTTAGAAGACTTTATGTTTATAAATATACAATAATGTATAAACATGTATAATTAAAGTAATCATGAACACCATCATTTGGTTTCATTAATATTTTCAAGTTAACATACTACTTCATTTATTTATGTCATTCTAAGAATACATAATTATTGAAGTAGTCTTATATTACTTCATGCATTTATGTCATTCTAATAATACATAAATGTTAAAGTTGAAGTAGTATCGTTATTGACACATTTTCTAATAGATGTCTAATTTAGAAACTGTAAATTATCCATGTTGGTCTCACGCATACATGGAAATTCACCTTGTTGTTAATATTTAGCCTGCGTCTCACGTTTACTAAATTTCAACACCAAGTGTTTCTAAGATTAGATGTATTAATCTAATTAGAATTATAATCTCTTACTTGCAGTTAAGAGAATCCTTTGAATCATATTCTTATGTGTTGTACCTTGCACACAATGTAGATTTCTCCCACTTGTGCATGGTACAACACCATGTATCATATAAACAACACGCACGCGTTTGTTAATGTGAACAATATGATTTGTGTCATTAGCATAACTAGTAGATATAGAGTTACTCAATCAATCAAGGAAACGTACATGACTATCCTTGAAAATATTAATGTCTATATTTGGAAAGTAATTACCTTGAGATATTCAAAAGATAATCTAAGTTACAATCAAGACAATAAGTCTTGTAACTCCCACTGAATTAGAGAACATAATAATAGTCCCTTATTCATTCATAAGAACACAATACTCCCACTAAATTTGACAACATTGTAAATGTTTCATTAATTAGTGAAAGAAATAGTGTACTATTTACTTTCCTACATCTTTTAAGAAAACCCATTCAAACAATTATATAGGTTATAAAAGGATGTAATCTACTACATAAATGTGATTCATCACATTTCAAATTATTAACTTGAAAAAGCTGGGCATGCAATTTCTTCCTGTATAGATCTACCATTCCAACAATTGTATGTAGTATCTTTAAATGGTCAAATCAAAACAACTAGATAAAATAATCTAATTTGTCTTTTACCATTATGCAGTAATCAGTCTAGTTTCTAATTTAATAACTCATAAGGTGCATATACTCTTACTATTAAAGTTTGCTATGAGTTATGTATTTAGAATTTAGACAATTCTAATCGTCCTATTATACCTTTCTCATTCATGAAAAGGAATAGGATTTAAGTCTCACACTTCTCGTAATGGAAAGAAGACTATATTTATTCTTTTGTAAATATTGACTCTAACCAAAAACCCAAGCGGGTGTAGATCAATTAAAAGAATAACTTACGTTTACGTTTTTGAGTTGCATTAATACAGTTAAAGAATTTACAAAATTCAATTTTAGTATTTTCGATAATTTATATTTCCAAGAAAATATAATACCCAAGGTTATATTCATATAACCAACTAATTTCTTGAAAATCTAGGATCCAACTTTACATAGATTCCACCACATCAGTTGATCTGCTAGTGGTGAAAGTATAAAAGATGGTAATCTGTCGAACAATAATTGGCAAACACTTTTCCAATTCCTAGATCATTATGGGATTTACATCAAATTGATTCATCAATTTGTCATGTAAGCATGTTTCATCCCATCTCATGCCTTAAGCTCTAGGTCTCACGCATCAACTTAATTAAGTCGTCTAACTTAGAAACTGCAAATTCTCCATGTGTGGTCTCACGCACACTCGGAAATTTACCTTGTCATTAAAATTTAGCCTGCGTCTCACGTTTACTAAATAATAACTTCAAGTGTTTCTTATAGTTAGATGGCATGTAACTTAAATTTTTAAGGGTATTTAGTTTGATGTGAAAATCAAAACATGTACAAAGATGCATGCACTCATCTTTATAACATAAGTTTTCATAAAAACTTTTTATATCCAATTCGTGAAATTAATACACAAAGTTTTACTTGAGGTTTATGCCAAAACCCTAAGATGACTTTCTACAACATATGATTTTAAAAGTAATTCGTTTAAGACATATTCAAGATTGTGATAACCAAGGCAGACTCTAAGGCTCTTTTCTAAGCCTTCAAATCACGGTTATGAATATTATCTTAAAAGACTTAATTTTAAAAACATATTTGCACAAAACATCATTCAAGCAAAAGTTTATGGATTCAATCTCAAAATAGTAATAAAGTTTGAATTTTGCTAGTCTCGCCTGGGAGCTGATTACCGTGCGAATCGGACCACGATTGGCAATAAGACCTTGCAAGATTCTTACTTTGTCACTTTAGGGTTTCACAATTATTAGTCCGTATTAATTTTCTTTATGGAAAAATTACCCTTTTATTGCTTACACACGTGTCCAACAATCAAACAATAAAACAAGTAATCAAAGAAAACAAACAACTAATAATAATAAAGTGAAACAATTAGCCACATGCAAACCTTGTTTAAAAGATCCTAATAAAATCAATTCTAGGTATAATATGTATATAATTAACTAGGGCCTTCACCTCTTAATGGAAGTGAGCCACATACATTGACAAGTCAATTGCGTAGGCCAAAGCTAATCACATACCACATAGCACATAATTGATTTTAATAATTATGGGGTCTTCCCCAATATAAGATCTATCTAAACATGTGATAAATAAAAAAAAAACAAGATCCATGACGAACATGCATGTAAGTCACGGATTAAAACCTAACAATTAGCACGTTGGTCACAAGATACGATCAATAACCGGTTAATGACCTAGGGTTTCTAGTGATTACACATAATCAATAAAACCACAAAACCCTAATTAGGGTTTCATGGAGAAAATCGACCCCCCCCCCCCCCCAAAATTAGGGTTAGGGTTTCGAAATTTTTAGAAAAAAAAATAGGAAAAACCCTAGATCAAAAAACATAAAAACATGTATCTAAAACAATTAAAGACCCGATTTTTATTACGTTTTAGTAATCAATTACATGTTATACATGGCTCTGATACCACTGTTAGAATTCAATTACCATGACAATCATATAAATCAAAGTGCACACGTATGCGGAAGCGTAGGATCAAGTATAACACATAAATATTAACTAAAACATAAATAAGAACGTACCGTGGTGATTCTAGCCCGAACAAGAATCAAAAGCAATAGTCTTTAACAATATGAAGAACCCTAATTAGGGTTTATATGGATCAATGATTAACCCCTTACCGTTTTGTTAATCGATCCCTTGATAACAACAAAAGTATGTTGTTACCTCGTTCTTGTACACACAAACTACCAACGAATAAAGGTTTGATGCAAGTAAACAAAACACTTATATTTTTGCTATGGAAAAATCGATCCAAGATCCCTTGGAGGGTTTGAACCGATCGGCCACAAAGAAAGAAACAAGGAGAAAAGAATTAGGGTTAGTGTGTGTGCACAAAAGATGTGAAACCCTAATCCTTGGCCTTGTATATATACTAGAGGATTTCTTGGTGACCAAGCAAACATGGGTTGGGCTTGACCCACCCTTGTTCGACCGGCCATAGCATCCCACAAGGGATTCTAGATCCTTCTTGACACCCAAGTTACACTCTAGTCCTTATCTTTCATTACTAATGATAGTTAGTCCATACGGTTAATAACTAACGACCATTTAGTCCATTAAGTGTTTATAAATATATATATACGATACATTTAACATATATATATTTATTATACATTATTCTTGTTTGTAAAGTGTGCAATCCCGAGGTCTCGGGTTCGATACTAGACATTTACATATTAATATTTATCCATATATTTAACACGGAATTCACGTAAGAATTGCATTTACTCTCGTTTGAACTTGTCTTTAATTTGTCCATGATACAATCAGAGACCTAAGAGTTCACTTGCCAACTTCAACCTTTTTTTAAGATTGCTTGTTCAGAGAGCTAAACCCATTGTCATTCAATTAAGTATTTGTCCGTAAAACACTTTGTACTTCTTTGATTCGTTTAATAAGAATTATACAATGAAAAGTTTATCTTTGTGTTACAGCATTTAATTACTTTTATCCTTTGTTTCAGAAAATAGTCATGGATTAGGAAACTACATTACTACTATAAAAGGGAAAGATCCTAAAGCCAGGAATACAATGACTAATTCAACAAAGTCATCTTCTGTAAACATTTGATGCTGATGTTGAACTTATGTCCCGCGTAAGATCAATGAAGGTTTCTTCTTTGCATGGAAATGTTAGACCTCCCATAGGTTGAGCATAGCCAAATTCCTGCTCGGACAAATTCAGCAAGGTTTGAAATGAAGGGTGTATAAGACACGCTAATGGAACTAAAAACCTCTTCTTTATGCTTTCTCCAACATAAATGGAGCAATAGCCATTCGGTGTTTCAGTGACAGATAAGGGTGAAAGAATCCGTTGTATGTTTTCCTTGCATTGCATGCATGATTCTTGGAAGTTTTTGTAATCCAATGATTGACGTGAAACCTAACCACAAAAAGGAAATTGTAAGTGCTGGTAGGGCAAGTTATTTTTATGACACTTTGGAGAGAAGCACCTAAGTTTAGACTTCATTCAAATGAAAGATTGGTATAAATAGCTGTCTAATTAAATAAAAGAATACAAAACACAAAATTGCAAGGCAATCAAGTACATCAGGATCTATGAAGTTTGGCTACTCTATAGGATACAAACATGCTGGGGGCGTGCTCATCCAAGAGATCTAGATTCTTATACATTTTTTAACATGGTTTGGTCCATCCTATGTGATAAACACATCTTTGTGGATGTTATTCTTTAACTAGGCTAAGTTTGTCTTAACTATTGCATCATCTGAGGAAACGATGAAGATCCTGTTAATTGGTAATATAGACCATCGTCAGGATAATATGTACTTTGGAGATTGGTGGATCACGGTAGAATGTACGTTTTTGATACACTCATAATATATAATATGTCCTGAAAGGGAAATAAACATAGTCCTATATGGTCTCCTTGTAACTGGCAGATACTTAAACCGGCCTATGCCTTTCGAAAAAGACATCCACCTAGAGAATATCCTTTGGTAACATCTACGAATTCACAAATATTCATAGCAATTGTCTTTTGTGTTTAAAAGCAACTGAAAAATATGGGAAATTTGTCTTTGGAATGATCAAAGGCATAAGAATCTTAAACACTTGGACCATCTTGCATCACAGATTCTTTTACAATACAGATCGAGAAGGACAAATTTATAGATTTCACATATGTACTTCATTTCCCATGAAATTTTCACCAACCTGGATCGTTTAGCAACTAAATAACTATATATAGCAATATTGCATATTGAATCAATCCTCAATAACCTGAGCTTCTCTCTCTCAAAAAAAAAAAATAATAAATAAATAAAAAATCTGTCACGGTGTCAATTTTGTGCTTTAGTTTACTCTGATCATGGGCATACACAAATTTCCTACAATTATGTATAATAAGCTGCGTACACGATACCAATCATCTTCAACTGTCACTGATGTACCGAAAGGCCATTTTTCTGTGTACGTTGGCGAAAACAGCATGAAGAGATTTATAGTTCCGTTACGGTATCTAGAACATCCTTTGTTTCAATCCTTGTTGAACTTGGCTGAAGAGGAGTTTGGATATGCTCATCCTATGGGACATCTTACAGTCCCATGTAAAGAAGAGATCTTTATTGACCTCATAGGCAATATACAACAAACGTGATCAATCATCTATATGTTAAGAGAACATGGTGTTCTTACCAATGTAACTGTATATAGTTAGAAGCTACTCCGTATTTATTTAGATGTACATGGGGTTATTGATAATTATGTTATTTGGCCCTGCAGAAAAATCAAACACTATACTAATCATTCAAGTATCTACGACGATGCTATTTTTTTTATTTTTTATTTTTTTATCTTCTTATTGTAGTCGCCATAAGCACATTTTCCCATAGAGCCAATCTTTAATTAGTTTGCTTTATCTATGTCTTTTTTGCATGAAGAGATCTAGTTATGAATCAGAGATCAAATATACCAGCGAGAAGTTAGATGAGGGAAAGCCAGAGCCTATATAGGTGAGATACAAGCCGTGTGAAGGTAACAAGACTAATCTATATATATTTAGATCAAAAATAAGTTCTTGCATTGCATCTACTGTTAATCCAAAAGTAATAAAAAAAAACTTCACCGAATGTGTGTGCTTGATCTATGGTCATGGCTAAGTTATCAGCAACAAACAGAAGATTTTGAATCATGTTGGTTTGACCACCGAGAATTTAGCCGCTTTTTGTTTTATCATTTCTAATGTTTCGGATCGAGTTCCGAACCCAATATGCACCTCTGTCTGAATAGGTAATTAGCCTATGACTCAGACTGTGGTGTCTTAATCCATCTCCAATGCATATAATGATTAGTGTTTTTGGTCAGAATGTGGTGGGCCCAGTCACACAAGATCAGATGGTTCAACCATATGGCTCTATGTATTTTGTTGCTGATAGAGTTTTAGATTGTCTGTCTGTTGCCTCTGCATTACATGTTTGTGTGCTAGCTGGTGTGCTTCTTTGTCCCCTCTTTATTATTGGTGCTCCTTTTAATAGTTTTTCTGGTATGGTATCCCCTGTTTTTGTATATTCGAATTTAGAAGTTTGAGTATGGTTACTAAATTCAAGTCTTTTAGCATCTCACTATCGTCAACATAATATCTGCTAAAAACATTTATTCTTAGAAGCTGAGAAAAAATATAACTATTATTTTGCATAAGATTTTAACGATGGATAATATTCTGGTATTAGCCACCGATTTGTGACCTCAAAAATGTTTGATCACATGGTTCAAGTCAATTGTTTGTAAAATTCTGAGGGTCATACTTTTGAAATTATGCAAAGAATGCAATTGAAGACATTCAGAGTCAAAAAGGCCACAACTTTTATGAACTTATACTATAAATTACTCAATACACTAATATTTGCTGGACTTCTGACACCGAGTTTGGATAAATACCATCGATGAAAAGAAAAGCTCCTAATGGTAAAAAAAAAAAAAAAAAAAGTCATCCGCTGTTAACATATGAGGATGATGTTAAAACTATTTCTCGCGTAAGTTTCCTCTTTGCACAGAAATGTTAGATCTTCATCAACCATAATTAAAACACCTAAAGGCTATTTCTCCATGTATGTTGGTGAAAGCAGAAAGAAGAGATTTATAGTTCCACTCTCGGCTTTCCTTGCTTAGCATGCATGAATCTTGAAAGGTGTTGTATGGCCATAATTAAAAAGTGAACACCTAACTCAAAATTAATTTTTTTAGGAGCTGGAGCGCGAGTTTCTTGAAAGACTGTGGAGAGAAGAACCCTAATCTGAAAATTTTCTCAAAAGAAATATAGGTATAAATAGCTTACCAATTAGCAACATGTACAATCCAAATGAAGAAAATTCAACGAAACAAGTACATAAGCATCTATGAAGTTTGTTTAATCTATATCACATGAACATTTTGTGCAGATCGAAGATACCAACAATTTAAGCTACAGATTTGATTTTACGTGAATGCTATATTGCTTTCAAGGGATATTCTTAATGCTAATCATGGATTATAACAATTTTAGGATACTACACCAACACTCTTAGGATACATTTAAGAAAACAAATTATGTTTTAAATTTGTTAACTTCTTTATTAGTATTAGCAATATGTTATCATCTGCAAATTACTTGTTGAAGGAATGAAACTAGACAGCGTAATATCATTTAAACAGCCAGAATTCCAAATAGCAAGACATTATGCTATAGTCCAATATATTTAAAAAAAAAATAAAAAATAAAAAATAAATAAATACAAAAAAGGTACACTGGTATAAGCATTAGCAGCAAAAATATTACACTAGGGGAATGTTTTCCCAATAAAGCTATATATTCTTCACGGGTAACTAATCAACATATTCAAATACAACCACACCTTTTGGGCTCACTATCGACTATTACATTGTCGTAGGTAAAAGTAATATATTCTTACTTTGATGACTTTGTGGTGTTGGTAAGACAATTTCTTGTATTAGTTTTAGTGAAGTTTAACAAACAATAATAAGACTAGACTAACCAATTCTAGCCCGGTGGTACCTCATGTGTGTGATAATACTCTCAACCAAATGGTCATGGTTTCTAGTAATGTATACGACATGTGATATATAGTTTGTAACGTAGTAATAATAATAATAATAATAATAATAATAATAATAATAATAATAATAATAATAATAATAATAATAATAATAATAAATCTTAATTCTAAAAGAGAAGATCCACCGAGCTACATACGAACATAGCAATAATCTGAAGTGGTCATGGCAATCTTCTGAAAAAAGAGCGCTTTACTTGGTCTGAGTTTGTGTGGCACTGAGATCAAACCCCGTGGATTAGTTGTCAAAAAAGTCGAAAACCACATTTACCAAAAAAATAAACACAGCAATAATGAAACAGAATACGGATCATTTGCAAAGTGAGAAAAATTAAAAAGTGTACAAAGCCATTCATAGTGTGACACGTGTCCCCACTTCAAATTATACATAAAATCTGGCCAGGGGTAATTTGGTCTTTTGACTCGTTTTTTCTTTTCCACCTCAATTTTCAAACGCATATATCTCTTAAACGACAAACTTTTAGAAAAAACCGATTTCACCATAATTTTTAAAATTTGATTCTCTTTAATTTGGTATAAATCTTTTTAATTTTTTCGAAATATTTTTTTTGACATATTCATTTGGTTATGATTTTCTTGATGTTTTTGCTATTTTTGACCCTATTTTTTACCTTAAAAATTGCCGAAACATAATATACTTAAAACACGAAAATTGTAGATTTTGATTCACTCTTTACCCAGAAATTTCAATCACTCAAATCCGATATGATATGAGTGAGATATCGCACGTTAAAGATGACGTTTTAGTCATATTTGTTTCACACAACGTGTTTGATGAAATGTTTAGCTTAGATTTTTTGTCTTAAAATCGAGTTAAATGCACTTATTATTGTCCCACAACGCATTATTAATAATTTTATTAATGTAACATTCAAAAAGTGATGTTTTTTAATCATTATATTTTTAAAATATACATTTAGTTCATCAGTTAGGTTATTAGGTTCATCAGTTAGGTTATGTTTTGTTCATCAGTTAAGTTATAGGTTATAGGTTCATCAGTTAGACATTTTGTTCATCAGTTACTTTGGTTCATCAATTTTTTCAGATTCATCAATTTCAGGTTCATCAAGTTTGATCAAATGTTTGGGTTCATCAGTTATTGACTAACTGATGAACCTATAATTATAGGTTCATCAGTTATTGACTAATTATAGGTTCATCAGTTAGGTTCATTGATTTTTTGGTTCATTAATTATAGGTTCATCAGTTAGTTTATCAGTTATTGACTAACTGATGAACCTATAATTATAGGTTCAACAGTTAGGTTCATTAATTTTAGGTTCATCAGTTTGTTTATCAGTTATTGACTAATTGATGAAGTTATAATTATTTGTCATGTGTTATGTGTTTAGGTTCATCAATTAGTCAAAAATGTTACCATAAAAACTGATGAACCAAAGTAACCTAACTGATAAACCTAATAACCTAACTGATGAACTAAATGTATTTAAAAATATAATGATTAAAAAACTTTACTTTTCGAGTCTCACATTAATAAAATGATTAATAATGCATTGAGAAACAAAAATTAGTGCATTTAGCTCAATTTTAACACAAAATATATAAGCTAGACATTTCATCAAACACATTGTGTGCAACAAATATGAGTTAAACACCATCTTTAACGTGTGTTATCTTACTCATATGAGATCGGATTTGAGTGATTCAAAAACCTGTGTAAAGAGTGAACAAAAATCTATAACTTTCATGTTTTAAGTTTTTAACGATTCGACATTTATGAGGGTAAAAAATAGGGCCGAAAATGACAAGAAAATCAAGACTCACTTTATATGTAAAAAAAAATAGTTCGAAATATTTAACAAGATTTATACCAAATTAAAGATGATTAAATTTTAAAAATTATGGTGAAATCGGTTTTTCGTAAAAGTTTATCGTTTGAAAGATATTTGCGTTTGAAGTTTTAGGGTGGAATAAAGAAACGAGTTAAAATGACCAAAATGCCCCCTAACCGAATTTAAAAAGAAAAAATGGAGGGAGTGGGTGGTGGACACTTGTCACATTGAGTGGCTTTGTAACCTTTGTAGACTTTGTATTTTTAGTCCCCTTTGTAGGGGATCGCACCTCGAATGAAACATATAACCATAGAGGGATATTTCCACAAATACCCCAAAGGTACAAGGGTATCCACCCTAAATAACCCATAAAATCTTGTTTTCCCCAAATACCCCAACGGGAGGAGGTCGCCTCCAAAATTTGGGCGGATGGTGTAATAAAGTGACATGTGTCCCTATACATGCCCCCACATTGTACCTTCATGGTACAACTTTTAAAGTGTACTTCTTGGGCGACTGGGACCCACATTTCTTGGGCGACTTGATTATTTTGTCTTTTTCCGAAAAGTTATGGTCTTTTTTTATTAATTAATAGTACAATAAACTTGGGCGACTGGGTCCCACTTATCTTTATTCTTGGGCGACTTGGTAGGTATGGATCTTTTTTTTATTAAATAATAGTACACTTTGATAAAAATACACTTTTAAAAACACTTTTATACTTGATTTAACTTTTTAAAAATACACTTTTAAATAATATTACACTTTTAAATACACTAAAATCCACATTTAAATACACTTTTTAAAAATACACATTTAAATACACTTTTTAAAAACACACACATAAACACTAAAATCAACCGTTTCATCTTTCCACAAAATCACTCATACGATCATCCCTTTGATCATACGATCATCCCTTTGATCGCTCCCTTTCATCTTTGAGGAATGCAACCCATCTCGCCCACATTTTATAAGAAACCATTTCACCCACAATTAAAACCCCTCGCCATACCTGCAACTCAAACCCTACTTGATACCATATTGTAATGGCTGACGCAAAGGTAACGGTTAGATCAAGATTAGATTACATTACAACAATTAGAGGGTTGTTGAATACTAATAGGGCAATCTTGTTTCGGGCCACTGTATTTGGGCCATGGTTAGACATCCCCCCCTTTTCTGCTGATACCCATTTGCTAAATTATTTTTATCAAAATCAGGTTAGTGTTGATGAAAGTGAGGATTGCCCTTCACTTAGTTTTAAAATAGGTGATAACGTGCTTGAATTTGGCCGTGAACAATTTTGTATGATAACTGGGTTTGTTTTTGGACATGTCCCTAGTGAACATTTTATTAATGTTCATGGTTTACCACATAGTCCATTCTATGATAGATTGTTTCCTCAAAACAAATCCCGTAGGACTAAGAAAATAAAGGGTGAGCAGCTGTTTGCAATGTTGAAACCTGGTGAAGAATGGGATGCATTATCGGATGAGGATGCAGTTAGGGTGTGTTTGTTGGTCATTGCAACGAGTGTATTCATTGGGCATGAATTAAGGTATTACATCCCGGACCATTTGTTGGCAATGGTTGAGGACTTTTCTATTTGGAATTCGTATCCGTGGGGGGAGTATATGTGGGCACACTTGTATAAAAGAACGGTGAATGTTGTACAGAAGCATATCGCTGCCGAAGCCAAAAAGGCTGATAAGCCTCAAACAAAGAAGGCCGTAAAAAAATCCCCAAAGAAAGAGCAAACTTACAATTTGTATGGCTTTGTTTGGGCACTCAAGGTGAGAAATTGTTGTGTACGATTCCTTATAACATATTTAGTTTAACATATCTAGTCATTTATATTTAAATTGTTGTGTACGATTCCTTATAACATATTTAGTTTAAGATTAACTGTTGTGTACGATTCCATACCTGAATGAGTAAATACCCTTGATTATCACAATTTCATATCATTAAGGGAGTGTTTGGATTAGTGGTTTTGACCACTCTATCTGTGTTCCATATCAGAACGCTTGTAAACCCTTGTTTCCAAACAAGCATTTTGTACTTCAAAACGCTCGTAAACGCTTGCTACCAAACATACCCAAATTCCTTCTCAGAAGCTTGTTTTAGCTTTATAATAATTGCTTACTCATTTCTGTTCTCAAAATTATAAGAACCAAAAAAAAATGTTTACTTTTTTAAAAATCCGGCTTCAATAATCCTTTTTAGTCCTCTATATAAGTTTGTTCAAGCTTTCATAGCTTGTGGTAAGCTTAATAGCTCATTACTTCTCATTTCCATAAAAGTCAACAAAAGTCAATCTGAGCTTATTCAATAAGCTCAGCTTATTGAGGAGTTGTAGGCAGCCAAGAAGGTGTCCACTTGGCCTGTCATAAAGACAGGCATGCTTAGTGAATCCCCTCTGTTTGAGCTGAAGGGGAGAGCTTTGTATGTTTCTAATTTCCACTGCTTTTAATTAGTTGGTACTGCTACTCCTTGTTCTTGCTGTTTTTCTTGTGTAAATTTTTCTTAGATAATCTCATTAGTGTTCACTTAAGCTGATTTGATCATTGAAACAGTAGGTTGTTGGTTAAAATTTTGCTTTGTAGTGAAAACCATAGGTTAAAGGGTTGTTTGGCATAACCTGTTTCAAAGGGCTCTTTTTGTTTTCTTGCTGATATTCTTGCACAAACAGACTACACTAGGCATAAGCAAGTCATATTGAGCATAAAAATAGTAGTTCATAAGGTGAAAGTCAAAAATCTATGTTTAGCCAAAACCTGTGCTCATTTCTTGGTACTCTCACCTGCAGTTGCTTGAATTTGTTACTGTTTGTGTTAGTGATTGTGTTTTTAGTGCTTAATCATGCTCAATATACTTCAGATGCAAGGAGTGATCCATTAAAATTCACCAAATCAGTAAAGTTAAGGAGTGTTTGGGTTTATTGGTTAATTTATGTTAATGGTTGTATGTGTGGTTGTTCTTGTTTGATGTAGCACACATTATGATCTAATATCCTAGTGAAACCAAAAAAACAAGTGCCACTTTGAGAAAAAGTCAAAATAAGCCTTTGATTTCATTTCAGCTTAACTGAATGGATTTTGGATGTGCATGATCATTCAATTTGGTTCACTTGTACTTAGCCGAGCTTAATTTAGTTTCTTTGCAGCTTGTAACATCAATTTCAATCCATAGGATCAGTTCAAAGTTCACAATAGTCAACTTAGCTTAGTTCTTTCAAAAGTCAAATTTGCATTTGTGAAGAAAAATCATTTGTTGCAAGAATTTTAGAGAATTTTGTGTTAGGTTTCAGGCCTTGAAATTTTCAGGACTTGTAGACCCCCAGCTAAACTTCAAAATCCCATGATTACTGTATTTTTGTAATTTTTTTTGTGCATCCCACAGCTCCCCAAACTGACCTGCAGGGTGATGCACCTCCCCTGCACCACCACCTCAGTTATGCACCCAACTTCCAGTCTATTTCTGCAGGTTATACTTTAAGGCCTGTTTGGCATGTATGGCATTTAGATTTGCTTATTCTATCTTTGGTAGTGATAACTAGTGAGTATTTTAGCTTAGGTCTCAGTTTCATGTGTCAAATATGGTAGAAACTTTGTAAATCACCAATCATTGAACCATAAGGGAGTGTTTGGCTCAGGGTTGCTCACTGAGCTCTTTTGTGTTGGGGTGTAAGTTTTTGATTCAAAATAGTTAGTTAGGTTCATTTAAGCTTAGCTCAACCATTATTTTGGTCATTACTCAAGGCTATAGTCAAAACTCCCTCAAATACCTCCTCATAGTTAACTGTGAGGTTTTTGGTTGAGCTAATTTCTCATATAAGTCCATTTGTAACCAAAGTAGCTTAAGATAGCTTTACAACAACTTAATTTAACATCTTTAGGTTTTAAATCAGTGTTTGAAGTTTATATTAGTCAAATTTCAAGTTTTAGCAAAAAGTCAAATTTTGCTTAGTGTGCAAAAATCCAATTCTAGGGTGATTTTTTATGTTTTTTGTATTCGGTTTCAAGGTTTGAAATTTATTGAGGTCAAAGTACCCCAGATTAACTCTAGAATCCCATGGATGTCTTATTTTTAAGATTTTTTTAGTGATAGCTTATTGGTGTTCAAAGTAGGCTGCAGGGCAAGGGTATGCCCTGCACCTCAGACCTCAGTCCCAACACTCACTTTCTTGTGCTTCTCTTGGCTTCCTCAGTGGGCCCCACCTGTTGATTCTTGGCTTATTGGAAACCCAATAAGCCAGACTTCATGGCTTAAAGCTTATTTTGAGGTTTGTACCTCATTTGCTAGGGCTGCACTTCCCCTCAACTTTGTCCCATTCCTGTTTGGATTTGTGGTGTTTGGATTTGAGTTATAAAAAAGTTTTTTTCACAAAAGTTGTCGGTAAAAGGAAAATAACAAAAATCCAATTTAATTATAAGTGATAGTTTCTATTTAATTTTATTTATCTTTTTAATTTTCCTTTTTAGATTTTATTGAGTAACTCGCAGTTTTATATTTTTATATTTTATTAAGTTAACCATGCTTGAGTTTCTGTGTTTAATTAAGTATATTACATCAGCATACAAATAAATTTGATGTTTTCATGGCTTAAATTAAGAAGTTGCTTCACAATCTTATCTGTTTGGACTGTTTGTTTCTCAGTGTTTGGGTTTGCTTATATTACTTAGGTTTGCTTAATTTTTTTGTTAGGTTTGCGTTAACGCTTTTTTTTTTTTTTTTTTTTTTTTTTTTTTTTTTTTGGCCTTGATCCTTTTTTCAGATATGGATTTTGGAAACATTCCCTAATAGCATGCAATGGTGGAGCAAAGATTCTAAAAAAATCCCACGTGGTCTAGCATGGTCAAGATTTAAAACCTTTGAAAAAAAACACTACCAGATGCTATTTGATCCGGTAAACAAACCCTGTATAAACCCGCTCATTTGTTATGTATATTTCTTTATATTGCCTTTAATTAGTATTCATACCTTATTTTATCATGTAGGCTTTTAAACCAATAAAGCAATGGATTCCAAGAAACGATGAGGCATTCCGTCCATGGTACATTCGTAGCATGGAATATATCCGAGGACTAAAGCTGCAAGTTACACTTGTTCATGCAACAAACATGTCTGTTGAGCCAGTGACAGTTGTACAACCTGATGTTGATGGTGATGCTGATGAAGGTTACGTTAACAAGCCCAACGATTCTAGTAATGCTGATGATGATGCTGCAACAGAGGTTGGTACACAAGCTGATGTAAACATTGATGACCATGGTGGAGAAGGAAATGAAAGTGGTGTAGGCGTTGGTGGGAGTGTAGATGCTACTGGAGATGGTGGTGGATCAGGAGTGTTTCAAGAGGATTGTATTCATCATGAGATTGGGCAAACATGCCCAGAAACTGATATTTCTGATGGTTATGTTGAAACTGTTTCCGGCAAGGACGAAGTGGGTCCGAATGAACATCATATAGAGATTGAAACTGTTTCCGGTAAGGATGAAGTGGGTCCGAATGAACATCATGTTGAGGGTGAAACAGTCGACAAGGATGAAGTGGGTACTAATGAACATCATGTACAGGATGAATTGTCACAAAGGTTGGATAGAGATCAAATTGAAAGTGAGCTTAAGTCTATTAAGTCTACAGTAGGAGGCATTGAAGAACGTGTTGGAGACGTTGATGTCTCAAACCTATTAGTTCAGCTAGATTTTGTTAAAAAAAAGGATCGGGGTGCTTGAGGATGTGTTAGGAGTGAGATTTGAACAAAATTCGGTAGTCTGTGATGACAAGTCCCAAGATGTGCATGCCGACACACCAACTTTGGAAGTCTGTGATGAAAAGTCCGAAGATGTGCATGCCCACACAACTGGTTTGGAAGTCCGTGATGAAAAGAACCAAGATGTTGTATGTGACAATAAGGTATGAATACAAATTATATTTAATTCCTTTTCTTTATAGTAGCGTAATTGGTATGAATAACGCTTGTGTGCAATTTATTGTCTCCTTATCTTTGTATTTCAGACTCTTCTCCCAGATGTGGATGGCGACACATCAAATAAGCCCAGTGTTGTTCAAGATGATGATCATAAGTTGTATTATACGGATACAGAAGCGTTTCAAGGACCAATGACACAACTTATGAAAGCCACGTTTCAATCGTCTACTGATCGTTGTACCGAGTTTATGCAAGTTGACACTAACAGTAGGTGTGATTTTTTTTCCTTACCGAATTTGAATGCTGCCTTCTCCGAATTTGAACTAACACCTCATGAAGTAAGTATATATTTACAATATTACCAAATTTATTTACTATTGTATTATATTGTTTTACTCGTATTGAGACTATTTTGTTTTTCATTTTGTAATTTTTTTAGGATACAAAGGATGGGTCAGAATTGGAACCTACAACCGCTAGTACACAACAACAACCGGCTGAGGACATAGCTGAAACAGGACATTATGTATGTATTTATATTATTTAATTAACTAAAATACAGTAGGTATTTATTTAGAATATTACTTCATTTTTAAGCGGCTGTGATTATTTTATTTATTCTCTAGGATTTGATGGATATGGATGTTGATAAAAACGAAACTGAGGATGTTGAAAAGGAGGGGGTTGAAATGAGAGAAGCAACGGATAAGGAGGACGGCATTGAAAACGAGGGGGTTGAAATGAGAGAAGCAACGGCTAAGGAGGACGGCATTGAAAAGGAGGGGGATGGGAATGTGGGTGAGGAACCAGGAGAACCACAAGGGGACGGTGAAAATGGTGGTGACAATGCACACGAAGTTATTTACATTGATGTGGATGTTGACAAGCAAACCAGTCAGGTAATTTTATTGTTAAATGAGTACCATTGAAAACGATTGTATAGTCTTTACATTCGCTAGATTCTTTACAGCAAATACTTTATTTATTTGTTGATTATATTGTAAATTATTTCAGGCACAAAATATGTTGTCGTCTGACATCAACGTTGTACTAGTTAATGATGTAAGATCTATCTTCAACCGATTGAAACGAAAGAGGAACCCAGGCAAATTTAACAGGTCCCCTTATACATCACCTCCAGACACTACTCCAAGAGTCTTGAGAAGGCGTTCACAAAGAATTAATCGTGAAAACATATCCCCTCCTGATTTCGGTGAAGCTTTGCAACTACCACCATTGGAACCATTTGTAGAGGTATATACAACTTTAATTGCCTTGGTCACTTTTATAGCTCAGAAAAACTATTGCCTTGGTCACTTTTTTGGGGAGGAAAAAACATTAAATTGAATCAAAAGTAGTTTATGGTGGTTAATTTAGGGTCATTTGGGGATAGAATAATTTATTCAATCATCTAGGATGTGGTCACTGCTTACCATTTGACGACATGTCCCATTATGAGTGCATGCTTACCACTTTCGGCTGTGGTCACTGCCACAAGCACCAAATGGATAATAAAATCGTCAAGCTATTACCTAGCAGAGCTTGTTTAAGATAGTTTAGAGTATAGGTAGCAGTTTTAACAGATTTAATTATAAATGCGTAAATGTTGTATGTATCAGCTCATCTCTAACGGGTCAAAATGGATTAAGTCAGAAATTCGACTAAACATAAATGGGCCTAATAGGTCGAATCTTGTAATGGATTGTTGCTTCGTGATTAATCAGTGCTAGGACTCGAAATAGGTTATCTAACTTATGTTCAATATCCCAGGTAGGATCGCCATCTTGTTTATTATATTGGATAAGACAAATATAAAAATTGGTGTAAGCAAATGTATGTGTATGTGTAGCTGCATGTTTATGTTTAAGTGTGCATTTTGGCACGATTGTAGACCTATGAGTAAAGTGCCAACTTCAAGGTTAACATAAATAAGTGTTACCCAAGAATAGCATTTGATATTTAACATATCTGATAACATATTAAATGGCACATGTGGATTTTTGGTCAGATAGAAATGCTGTAAATAAGTCACGTTTGTCATGTTATAAGGGAAACTGTTGTAGTACATGTGAAACAACTGTTTTACTAACTTTATCAGCAAGAAGACCGATGAATTGATACTAAATGAATTGACGTTCGGGACCAAAACAGTTGCTTTACTTTTTTAATCAGTTACCTGGATACGTGATCATATATACTTCACCCAGACTGCTTATTTGCTATATTATGTCATCATTTCATCATTAGTATGGTAATGTGATATTCATGTAATCATTTTCAGAACCTGGTAAGATATGCGAGGGGGAGGAAACAGAAAAGCAATTGTATTGTACCGCCTTCGATAAAAAAATTTCTTGAGAACGGCATTGATATTAAGTTCATTTTCCCTTGGGGTAAGGAAGACACGTTTGCTGATATCCGTTTTTGGAAATCTCTATTAGCTTTAGATGATTGCATTGATGGATGGCTTCGTGACGAGGTACGTAAATTTTGTATGTACATTGTTTGATATGTTATTCACTGAAGATGGCTTATTGGGCAATTGCCGGTTTTTTTAAAAAACAGCACATAGATGTATGGGTTGACTTGATGTGGACATTCCGAACACATGATGCTGATTGGGCAATTGCCGGTTCTTTTTTTAGTCCACAAGTCATGGACAATAACATACGAAGCTATTGGTCGAATGGTTGTAAATATCCAGTGGCATGGTCTGATGTGGAAAAGGTCCTAATAATTTTATGTTTTTAGCATTTTTTTTATTTCTAATTTTAATTCCTATATTCTTACTACTGTAAACTGTTTTAATGCTAAAATGTAGGTTCTATTTCCAATTAATGAGCCCAGTTCTCACTGGGCGACAGGGGAGCTTCATATACGTACAGGTGTTATAACAATATACGACACGCTTCCTAAATATTCTAGAAGAAGAGAATGGTGGAAGAAGACCATGCCACAGGCATTTGCAAATAATTTG
This sequence comes from Artemisia argyi, assembly GCA_030686995.1. Classification (NCBI taxonomy): domain Eukaryota; kingdom Viridiplantae; phylum Streptophyta; class Magnoliopsida; order Asterales; family Asteraceae; genus Artemisia; species Artemisia argyi. Next base: position 156,708,337 of record CM060697.1, on the reverse strand, counting down.
GCTAATTACCTTAAAGAAGAAGGAGTATTGGATGCAAAAGGAATAGATGTTGACGGTTATGAGATAACCTGGAAAGAGTGCAAGGATGTCCCAAGACAAGGATGTTTATACGGTGACTGCGGAGTATGGGTATGTATAATCCTTTATCGTTTGGCAAATAATATGTCATTAGAATTGGCCAACCCTACACTAGCAGCTATAGCCTATCGTGAGCGAATGGCGGACTATTTCTGGAAATACAAGGTGCAATATTCCCCATAGTAAAATTGTAAGATATGAATGTAACATGATATTTTTGTGGATAATGTGGATGTTGTTTAGTTATTTAATGGTAGATTACCCGTTATTATCATATAAGTTACAAAGTTGTTTATTTCCAATAGCATACATATCATAACATTGAAAACATGACTTGAGTTCATGAGAATCATTAAACCTACTCTAACAAACACAACACAATGAAAAGGATTACAACTACCAAACCTAACATTAACATAATTATTTCATGAACTTTTGTCTTATCCTTCACTTCCTTCATCTCTTTTTCGAACATTGCAATCAGTTGTTGTATTGAATCTTCCGAGTTCGCCACAAAACTTCCTTGTTGATTTATTAGTGACTTTTTCTCTTCATGCTCTCGCCAAAACAAGTCTTTGTAGTATTGTGACGGGAGCTCGGGGTCTAAAAAACCATAAACCTTACATATATTCGCCGGACATGCTTTGTACCTTCTTCCTGGGTTTCTTTGTGACCAAGAAACTTTGACAGTTAGTGGATAAGGAGGCCGACAGTTGCAATGCGTCATGTTAGCGACATCTTGGAATTGGTACTCATTCCTATTGTATGACCTACTAGAAGAAGAAGATATGAATGCTTTTCCTGAATTGTTTTCCTACAATAAAAATGAAATCTGGGAAAGTACTTATATTGGTCAAAGCCTTATTCTTAAATACAAAGTACATGATATGGTTTATCATAGTAAATGAACAAGTACAAACGGTAGCTAATTCAATTAATTTTTTTTGGGCGACCTACTAGAGTATTATCATGCCATTTTACATAAACAATCCTTACAAGTGTGCTGTGAAACTGTTCCAAAAGCAATGTCACCAAAATCTTTCCACCACGACTTCATATCCAACGACGTGTTTCGAAGATGCTTTTGTCCATACCTAAAAAAAAAAAAAAAAAAAAAATATAAACAATATTAGATTACATAAAGCATATGAATGATATTAATATACAATTACATAAAGTTGTTAACTTGGGCGACTTGGAGTAAAATTGAGTTGTATTAATGTACATGTACCAGTTAGGTCTAAAAGTACAATTTTCTTAAATGTACAAGTACATAAGGTGGGTAACTTGGGCGACTTGAAAGTTGACCAAGTTTATGGTCTTTGGGCGACTTTGTAACTAGACACATTTAAGTACAATAACATAAATGAACAAGTACATAATGCGGTTTCATACAATTTAATTCCCTAATGTTCTAATGTATATTGATAACCAAATAAAAACTGAAGGTAAATGCATTAGCAAATAGTTCATGTTTTTTTTCTGGAAATTAAAAAAAAATAGTAAAAATGAGTAATGAAGACACGTCTAAGTTTAAGGTGGTTTTAGTACATCCAGGGTCGAAGCATGCTGTTAAACTACCTAAAGACATCAGTTACAATAACCTTGTGGCCTACATCAAGAAAAAGGTGGACGCTGCCAAGGCGATAGGAACTTGTGATGTAAAGTTGTTTTACAAGGATGGTTCCATGTCATTGGACATTGTTGACGATGATGATGTCCAATATTTCATATATGATGTTTGTTCAAAAAACGACCAGACTCAGAAATTATTCATATCAATCACGGAAAAACCAACGGAGGTAAAATCATCTTATGCTTCTAATAATATATCATTCGATCTTAATGTTCCATTGTTACCTATACAATGGAATCATCCCACCCAAAAAGTTCAAGATTTTTCATTTCACACCAAACCTGATTCGGTCCCCATAAGGCAAAAGAACTCATTTCAAAATATTCCCATTCCACCCAAGGCCCCGACTCCAATTATTAAACAAATCCAGCCTCATATAAAATCATTTACAAGTGATACTAGATTTTACAAGTTTCGGGAATTTTATAATAAGCAAGAATGCATGTTTGCTATAGGCAAGAAATCATTACTTGAAAGTTTTGAATATGTAGTTATTAAATCTGAAAGCACGAGGTACAGCGTGAAATGCAGAAACGATGGTTGCCACTGGTGTATATACACTCGCAAAATAAAAGTGGGTAGTAAATTCTATGTATCCACCGTAAATGACGTGCACACATGTTCACGAACTAAACTATGTCCTAATCATCGTAATGCTACAATGAAATTATTAAGTCATTTACTTTACGAAAAAATGAAAGACAATACCAGAACATACAAGGTGCGGGATATACAAAAAGATATTAAGATTGAATGGAAAGTAGACCTTTCTTACAAACGAATATGGGGAGGAAGGAATTTAACGTTTGAGTTGTTAAATGGGACACCTGAAGATTCGTTTGAGCAGCTTCCGTATTATTGTCACAATTTAAAGATAGCAAACAAGGGGACGGTAACACACATTGAAACAGACAAGGCAGGAAGATTTAAGTCGGTGTTTATAGCATTTGGTGTTGCGGTAAGAGTTGCTTTTATATAGAATATAAAGTTAAATATTTATATACTTTTTAATAATTTAGTTTAAACTTTGTTCCTTTTACATTAATCGAAACTAATACATGGTTACTGATTTAGGTTCGGAGTTTCATAGCCTTCATGCGGCCGTTGTTGATTATTGATGCGGCGCATCTTAAAGGAAAATACAAAGGTACCAACTTGCTTGCTGTTGGTATGGATGGTAACAACCAAATCATACCAATTGCTACAGGTGTGGCATAAGGAGAGACAGGTGAAGCATGGACAGTATTTTTGACCAAGTTGAAAGAGAGCATCGGTGTAGTTCCTGGATTGGCAATTATTTCTGACAGGCATCAATCGATTATCCAAGCGTGTAATAAAGTTTTCCCAGATTGCTTTCATGGCAATTGTTGCCGTCACTTGCAAATGAATTGCAATTTGAGCAGCGATAGGGATAAGTATATATACTGGAAGGCGTGCAAATCTTATACGGTGGAAAACTTTCACAAAGCAATCGAAGAGCTTCGCGCTGTTAGACCGGAAGCGGTAAAAAAACTGGAAGAAGCAGGTTTTGAAAAGTGGTCACGGGCATATAGTGAAGGAAATAGATACAATTACTTGACGTCTAACAGTGCGGAATCAATTAACAGTTTAACGAGACTAGTTCGAAAGGTTCCAATAACACATCTCCTGGAGTATTACAGAAAGTTGTTACAAAACTGGTATTTTGAACGACGAGAAAAATATCAAGGTAAATATTTGGTGTTTCTATAATCTGAATTACTAATAAAATAATTTATGCATGGTACATTTTTTTACAGTGAAATAATAACAATTTTTTTTCTTTAAAATTATGTAGACGCACCAGAATTTGAACTTGGAGAATGGGCAGCAGCAAAGGTGCAAGACAGAATGCTAAAGAGTGCTAACTGGGAAGTTAGAGGCATTGCCATGTGTGCTGTGTACCAAGTGTTAGACACTTATAATTCTCATATAGTCGATTTAATAAAAAGAGAATGCACTTGCAAGTATGTATTACCAACATGTTTATTATATATACAAGTTGATTACATTTTATTATTTTTTCTTTCTGACTTGCATATATGTAATTTCATGCAATTTCAGGCAATGGCAACTTTCGGGTATACCGTGTGGTCATGTGTGTGCTGTGTGTAGGGCAGAAGCTTTGACCGACTGTAACCAATGGGCGCTACCGTGGTTCACAAAAACCAACCTTAAAGGCACATACAATGAACTGGTCTTTCCACTAGCAGATGAAGCCGATTGGGTTAATCCCGGTAACCTGCAAAAGGTTTTGCCTCCGGTAATGGTTAAACGACAATCGGGAAGACCGAAAAACAAAGACCGTATTCGATCAAAAAATGAAGCACCGAAAGAAAATAACTGTGGCAGGTGTGGCATCAAAGGCCACACACGTGAATCATGTATGCAACCATTGCCAAGAATAGAGGTAAGTTTGTAACATGACAGAAATTTAGATATGTATGTGTGCAGCAAAGTTAGTTATTATTATTATTATTATTTTGGTCATAAAGTTAGATATATACATATATATATATATATATATATATATATATATATATATATATATATATATATATATATATATATATATATATAAATTTAGATATATATATATATATATATATATATATATATATATATATATATATATATATATATATATATATATATATACATATATATATATATACATATATATACATATACATATATATACATATATATATATATACATATATATATATATATATATATATATATATATATATATATATATATATATATATACACACATATATATATACATGTATATATATATATATATATATGTATATATACATGTATATATATATGTGTGTATATATATATATATATATATATATATATATATATATATATATATATATATATATATATATATATATATATGTATATATATATATATGTATATATATGTATATGTATATATATGTATATATATATATATATGTATATATATATATATATATATATATATATATATATCTAAATTTATATATATATATATGTATATATATATATATATATATATATATATATATATATGTATATATATATATATATGTGTGTGCATTTTGGTCATAAAGTTAGCATGTGTGCAGCAAAGTACAACCACCAAAAGAGCATCAAACAAGGGAAAATCAGTGTTGCAGGAACCTGTGATAGAACAGGCGAGTAGAACCGTGTTGTTGGATATGAGTGGAAATCGCAAACGTAAGACAGGTACTGAAAGAGAGGTAATAGTCGAACCGAAAACAGATGTGTACGAGGAGTATTTTCATAACGGAAGAATTTACCAGGATTGGGATGAGCTGAGTTGGATGGGTGAAGCATCTAATGATGTCTTCGGGCAACCATCCAACAACCTTTACCAGGGTAATTTGTTTCGGAGTGTTCAACCTTCATATCCTAGCATCGGGCAAACCTCGAACAACCTTTACCAGGGTGATTTGTTTTGGGGTGGTCAACAGTCATATCCTAGCATTGGCCAAACCTCGAACAACCTTTACCAGGGTGATGCGTTATGGGGTGGTCAACCATCCAATACTGCCATCAACTTAAATTCCTACCCGGAATCATCTAATGCGTATCATTTAGATGATTTCTAGTCTTATGTTTAATTATTATGTGCTAAACTTTATGGCATATTGTTTTTATTTGTGAACGATATTATGTGTAATGCCTTATGTGCAAAACTGTTTGGCATATTGTCATAGGTAGTAGCAAATGATAACGTGTACCTGAATAAGTGGAACAACTTCCCATGAAACCATGTCCACTTCGTTTGCGAAATCGTGTTAAACCTTCAAGAATGCTGGAAAAAAAATTTTAAATGTGACCATCATTATAATTAAAACGAAACAAACGATAAACATTAAAAACATGTGGCATAATATATAGTTTATAGTAATACATAAAACCAAGTACCCGAATTAGAAAAAATGTTGTCAGCCCGACAACCCTACCAACTATGCACTTTGTGTTTGAAATAGAAGTCAGCCATACGCTCACGGTAAGCAAGAGCAGCCTGAACCGGATTATCCACTGCCAACGACTTTCCATATGCCAAGCGATATAACCATATGCATACCCAAATACCGCAATCACCAAACAAGCCTCCTTGTGATGGAATGTTGTGTGCATTCTTAAATGTGATGGAATAAGTGGCAGGATTTATACGTTTCTTTTCAAACACTTTGGCTTGTTCTAAAACAATCGGAAGTCCAGCCTGTAGGCAAAAGGAAACATATTAAAGAAAATAAACAAGATTACACCAGAAAAGTAAGTATTTAAAAATAATAGGATAAAAAAGAATAAAAAAACAATAATTAACAAGAAAATAAACAAGATTACAAGAAAATACACAAGATTACACTAAATTATAAACATAATTTCAGTATTTAAAAATAAAAAAAAAATTATAATAATAGGATAACAATAACTTCATTTCATACATAACTTCATTTCATACATAATCCTAGTACAGAAGATAAGAGACATTACATAACTACCCAACTACAATGGTAGACAAAAGATTGACTTCATAAGACCCTATTACAAAAGATACTAAACATAACTGACATAAAGGCTAAAGACTAGCGACATGACCGTACGACCCTATTACAAAAGATACTAAACATGACGAGATGCCTATTAAAAAAGATACTAAACATGACCATACAGTAACAGATTACGTAGACCATAATCCGTTCGATCAACATGAGTTTGGAGAATAGCTGATTCACAATAGGGGGCGATGTAAAAGGAACCACCATCTCCTTCAATTCCCAGACTGACAAAGGTACCAGAAGCTATGTTGTGAATTCCAAGAGTCGTAGCAAATCCTTCCAGGTTCTGAACCTCAAGTATGGGGTCATTGTTAGCATTGAAACCAATTAATTTAAATTTACAAGGAGTGGGTATGTTAAGTAGACACTGAAAAGATGCAATGCTTCCACCAGCAATCGTTATCAGCCAAATCACGAAAACGTAGAAGTCATCATAAATTATGTTTCCAGAAAGAACAATGTTGTCTCTTAAGTTAGACATAAAGAATGGTTTGGGAAGATTCACTAACAACTCATCTGGTATGTATAACTCTTGGAAACGGTGGGTAACCAAGTCGAACGACACCATCATGTAGTTTTTGTATATGCTACCATCATTAGAATAAAATTTCTCATATCCACACCAGAAGATATGGCCACCAACGACACATTGACTTGCCTTTTTTAGTCTAATTGACTGACGAGGCAAAAATTGAGTTTCTAAAGTGTTCCATTCTCTAGAAGAAAATGAGAAAAGCAAGACAGACCATTCATGTTCTTCAGGATTGAAAGGATATGAAATCTTTAGAAAAATTGGGTCAAGGTTGTCAGGCCTTACCCCAAAAGCCAATAGTCGCTTTTCAAATTCTTGGGATTGAGTGGCATAAGGCACATATGCTGTAACCGACCTTCTGATCGATGGGTTCCACACAACAGCCAAGAAGTCAGATACAATTGGACCATGAGAAAAACCCAATACTCCATGGGAGTAACCAACAGGTATCATATCAGAATAAGACAGGTTTGTAGGCACATTTGTGCGAGATAAATTTTGATCTAAAAAACACATGTACCCTTTATACCTTTGCCGATAGCACAACACAAGAGATGGAACATTTGGAACCTTTACACCGTAACTAGCTGTGAAGTGCAAAGTGTCTATATGAGCCTTCCAACTCTTGGAGACAGTTCGACATTGAAGTAATTGTTTGACAGGAAGCCTTCTAACAATGTTCATCTGAACTTCAACCGGAATGTTATCAGACATGATGGAAATTTGGGCTGGTGAAAGAAATTTTTTGGCTGGTGTGGTTGTAGAACAATGGGGAGAGGAAGAGTATATATATTGCAAAAAAATTTACTACAAACCTAACCACATAAACCTAAGTTATTGTTGCTTTGTACTTAATTGTACTTGTGAGAAATATTTTAAGACTAGATTTAGACATTTAGGGGTTGACTTTGTTGACAAGAAGGTCATATGTACTTAAAAGCCTATGTAATTTATGGTTTTTGTACTTAAATTATAGTTTCAAAGAGTATTTTCAGCACATGTATACTAATAACAATGTATTTTTATCAAATTAATTTTTAGGCCATATAGAGGTTGATCTTTAAGAACAAGTATTTTTAGAAAAATTATTAATTACCTTTAAACATGCACGCATATTCACATACCAAGGACGATGCTCTTGTTCATCGTTAGAACCCTTTTTTTTTTCTTGCTGATGAGCACTGTCATAAAACGTTACAATCCCTGTCCTGATTTCGAACCGTGCTAGAAACCAATGTTTTTCTTTTTCGTTGATAGGCAAAAAAACCTGCTCAACCTCGGCCCATGAAATTTGGTACTTATCTCCGTTAGCATACCATATTGGAATTGAATCTTGCAAAAGTAGTTGAACAAAGTAACCAGTAACCATAGCCCAATCTGCGTCATCAGGTCTGAAGTGCAGCATGTACTCGACCCATAGGTCAATATGCTGTCAACATAACCGCAAAACATAGTTCATGACACAAGAAGAAATGAAAAACTATTGATGTACATAAAATAACAGTAATTTATTTAACATTTACCTCATCCATCAGCCATCCTTTTTTTCACGGATCTAAACAAACTAAGGTTTCCCAAAACCTACGATCCACACGTACTGGTTCCTTAGACCATGGAAAGATACAACGTAGGGGACCCGGCTTTCCAATGAATTCGTCGTACTCATTATAAATATTTACTTTGTCGATAGCTTTGTTCAAACGACCAAGATTCTACAAACACATGGTCGCTACATTAGGAAAAATAACAGTACATGTTACTTGTATGATGATTCAAAAAAAATTTTAAACTAAGTTCATACCTCCACCCAAGGTTTAACATCTTTTAAAAAGCGAGTCATATCTGGATCCCGACATCCAATAGGAGGTGTTCGTTTTTTTTCAGCTTCTAAGAAATTTGGGGACCAGTAATACAATGACTCTGAACCATCTTTCTGAGTTCTCTTTTCGGGTTTAGCTTGGTCTGCCTTTGCCCTTTTCCAGTGTTCTGATTTATGAAATTCAAAAATACTTTTTTTTCTCTCCTTAGCTTCTTTCAACAACTTTTCTCTTTCCACCCTGCGTTCAATCTCCTGTAGTAACGCGTTCATAAACAAATTTTCCTTAGCTTTTAATTCTTCAACCTTCCACCTTTCTTCCTCTTGATTCCTCAACATTAATTCCTCTTGTAAAAGATACTCCTGAGAAAAAAAATGTATGTGCTGATAAAGGGTAAAAAAAGTATGTTGTCATATTACTGGGACAAGCACATTACCTGTACAATATCATCATCAGAGTCGACATCTATCTGGGCTGAACAACTATTAGAAATCAGATTGTCAATCGTTCCAAAGAATTCACGCTTCAGTTGTTCTCGGAATTCAGGGCTCAGATGAGAAAATGATCGGCTAAAGTCCAATGTCTCCTGTATATGGTTACCAGAATAAATAAAACAAGTAATTGTTTAAAAAAAAGGAAAATTAAGCTATCGGAAAACAAAATGATACCCGATATCCGCAAGTTCGTTCACATGCAAGAACCTACAAAGTATATTTAAAAACATATAATTAGACATTCATTTGTAACATGCATTATATTACTTTATAGCGCAAATCACCTGAATAATAGACTCAAGCTTAAAAACACGAGAATTCAACTCCTGAATCACACGATGGCCGATTTCTGTAATAAGACTACTGGCGTCAATCCTAGGAACAAGTGGTAAATACTGTATTTCTGTCCTCCTACGTTTCCGGGCTGCTTCCAACTTCTGTAAAAACACATCATATTCATCCGGTGCTCTACGTTTACGAGTCTTTGGTATGTACCCCATCATAAACTCCTGAGATTGGATATACCAATCGGACTGCTGCTCCAATAATGTGGCTTTCAAATCAAAATGTATCTTCGAGTCCTACAAATATCATCAGCCCGAGAAAATCAAAGCAACCAAGATTAATGGAACATAAAAGATTTCAAAGACCAACATATATAAAAGTTTACCTCGCCAAATAGTAATCCATAATCCGATTTTGTAAAAACTTCTTTCTTTGACCAGGCTACACCCCTTGGTATGACATCTGGGTCTTTCTTCCACCAATTATTGCTTCTTTCAAACGACTCAAGAATCCATATCTATGAAATTAAATACTATGTTAGTCTATCACATATAATAAAAAAAATGAAAACTCATACGAAATAAATAAAACAATAACCTTGAAAGCCCAAACAAATCCAGATAGTGTATACGTTGGAACATACTTACGAGATGCTTCTAGGCCTTTAAGGTGTGTCCACCTATGTTTGGATACGACATTCAGTAGTTGGTTGTACAATTGCCTCCAAATGTGCTCCCCCCATGGAAACAAATTCCATGTTTCAAGGTCTTCAACCAAACGTAGGAGTTTATCATCCACTTGTGCATCCAACAACCGACCCATAAAAACGAACTCTAACGCTAACAGTAGACACACACGGATTGCGTCTTCATCAGATAAAGTACCGAATAACTCTTCATCCTCAATAACACCAATAAGATCTAAGTTTGAAAGTCTTTCCCCATTTTTTTTGGGAAATACCCTAGTCTTAAATTTTATATCCCCTGAACTATATAACTGAGGCCTAACAAACTTACCAAAACGAAACCCTGTGATTAAACAAAACTCAGGACGACCAAAATGTAGACTACGACCGTCGACATGATATATGAGGGGCATGTCAAAGTGTGCATCATCTACATAACCTTGTTTTTGTAGTATATAATCTACCATATGTGATTCATGGTCAAAAAAGAAAATATCCAACCATCGTCCAAAACATGTAGACCTAAATAAATTCCGCCGTTTTTCATTCAACTTTTCTCTAATTAAGGAAAAGTATTTCAGTTTACTCCTAACAATGACTTTTGCTTCATAGTCCTTTTAAGAAAAAAAATAAAATAAAACTGTAAGAAACAGGAACATCTTACACGTAACACAACACTTATAACATACTTAACTATTTAAAAATGTTAAGTATACAATAGAGCACAATAAGCACAAGAAATAAGCACCAAATAAGCAATAAGCAATCCAAACACCAAACAGTCCACAATAAGTTGAGGTGACAAGCTGTCTAAAAAGCTAAGGTTCACCCTCTAGGTCCCACAATACCCACAGAAACAACCTCTAATACACTTGGACAGATTTAACCAAACACCCCTTTATTAGACTATGAATGTGCTTTTTGAAGCAAATTGGATGTTTAGACCATGAGACTGAAACATAAGCTTGTACAATGAACAAAGATTACTATAATACTAAGAAAGGTTTACCAATTAGCATTTGCCGATTAACTATTCCTTATGTTATTTACCTATTTCTTATGTTATTTACCAAGTCGGTGAAAAGTTTACTCCTAACGATCACCTTGCTTTCACAAACATTTGCCGATTAACTATTCCTTATGTTATTTACCAACTAAGTTATAAGTTTTTAAAAAGAATTTACAAGTATGTGCGCACTACCAGTGTATTCAAATCTTCGCAATAACAATCATAAGTAAGTAGCCAAAACAGTTGCCCGAGTAGTTTGAACCTGATCGGGAGTACAAACTATTTCCCGCCGTGTATAAGCAGGATGTATATAGTCCGAGACCCGATATCTTAGCACAACTCTACCGGGTTAAGTCAACCGACCATCTATGGTTCAAGCTCCCCCGGCCTTGTTACCAAAAATGGTTCCCATAGAAAAGCCGGTTACCACCGGAACCAGCTACTACTTAGATCGTCATCACAAAGACAAACACAAAGGTTTGCAAAGCAACAAAACTTGACAATTCTTTCTAAAAACTGTAGGCATCTAACATCTCCGAAAAAAATTTTAATCATACTTAGGTATATTAAAAAGAGATCTAGCATCAAATAAACCTAAATCCACCAGTTTACACTAATAAAAACTCACAAAAGCAACAATAAACATACAAATTTACACTAACAAATACTCACAAATAACCTAAATCTGTCAGAAATTGACACAATAAATCTGTCAGAAAGGCATCAATAAACCTAAATCCAACTTTTTTATAATTGCTTACCCAATTCCTAAATTAGCGTAACCCTAAGTCAATTGGATTAATACTTACCCTACCCACAAAAAATAAATAAAACTATCTTAGACTGTAAGTAAAAGGAATATGATACAAATTTTCATCTTACACGTAACACAACACTTATAACATACTGAACTATTTAAATTCGGTTATAAAATATGATACAAATGTTAAGTCTACAATAGAGTGTAAGTAACAGGAATCGTCTAGAATGAGATAATGAAGGACCATGGCATGCCATGAACAATACACGGTATCATTATCGCAATCAACACGTTTGAATTAGAAGGGCAGATATATGTTACGTCGCACATGTGTTCCATTCCTTTGTTATTTTGGCACCGTCTAGTACCCTTTGTGAGCTTGATCTTTACCACATGCTTTGGCTATTTAAGAGCGAAAACATGTGACTATTGATCTCACCCACAAAGGGTACTAGACGGTGTTCAAACTAACCAATGTAACCCGTCTACAACGTTACATACATCTCCCCCTGATAATTGAGCATGTTCTTACGAAACATTTGTATAGACATTGTTTGATATAGCTCACTTAAATGTCCATAACATACATATTAATTATGTATATTCAATGAGATTACATGAGCATCGTAAATTTTAAATTTCTACTAAAACATGTAATCACAATAATCAATTTATTTCAATTAAGAGCATCTGATTATCAGCTTCATATGGCTATCGATTAGCACTCATACTCTCATTAAGAGAACACTTGTTTTTATAGTTTACTTAACATGTTCCAAACACTCCCTAATGTGGACCTGTTTTGTCATTAAAGAACCAATCCTAAAATCTAAGTGAACTAAAATAAGCAATAAACAACAATTACGGCTACATAAAACAGATTATGCAAATGGTCAAAGCCTAATAAAACATGGTTAATTGGAACACGAAACAGATTATGCAAATGGTCCAAATCTAACTGAAGTAAAATAAACAATAAAATGTAGAATTTCGTACTAACTTACCATATAAGCAATAAACAACTACCTCTAATACACTTGGACAGATTTAACCAAACACCCATTTATTAGACTATGAATGTGCTTTTTGCTTCAAAAAAATTAACTTATAAAATTAACTTATAAATAATACTAAGAAAGGTTTACCAATTATCATTTGCCGATTAAATATTCCTTATGTTATTTACCTATTCCTTATGTTATTTACCAAGTCGGTGAAAAGTTTACTCCTAACGATCACCTTGCTTTCACAAACATTTGCCGATTAACTATTCCTTATGTTATTTACCAACTAAGTTATAAGTTTTTAAAAAGAATTTACAAGTATGTGCGCACTACCAGTGTATTCAAATCTTCGCAATAACAATCATAAGTAAGTAGCCAAAACAGTTGACCGAGTAGTTTGAACCTGATCGGGAGTACAAACTATTTCCCGCCGTGTATAAGCAGGATGTATATAGTCCGAGACCCGATATCTTAGCACAACTCTACCGGGTTAAGTCAACCGACCATCTATGGTTCAAGCTCCCCCGGCCTTGTTACCAAAAATGGTTCCCATAGAAAAGCCGGTTACCACCGGAACCAGCTACTACTTAGATCGTCATCACAAAGACAAACACAAAGGTTTGCAAAGCAACAAAACTTGACAATCCCTTATTAAAAACTGTAGGCATCTACCATCTCCCAAAAAAAATTTAATCATACTTAGGTATATTAAAAAGAGATCTAGAATCAAATAAACCTAAATCCACCAGTTTACACTAATAAAAGCTCACAAAAGCAACAATAAACATACAAATTTACACTAACAGATACTCACAAATAACCTAAATCTGTCAGAAAGGCATCAATAAACCTAAATCCAACTTTTTTATAATTGCTTACCCAAACCTTAAATTAGCGTAACCCTAAGTCAATTGGATTATTACTTACCCTGCCCAATAAAATCTAACTGAAGTAAAATAAACAACTAAATGTAGAATTTCGTACTAACTTACCATATAAGCAATAAACAACAATTATGGCTACATTAAACAGATTATGCAAAATGGTCCAAATCTAAGTGAACTAAAATGTACAACCAGACGTTAATTATAACACGAAACAACTTACCCTATAAAACATGGTTTTTTTAAAACTTAGATCTGCTGGTGTCTAACTTGGGCGGATGGGGTGTATATGGAAAACTAATGTTAGATCTGCTGGTGTATAACTTGGGCTTCGAAATAATGTTAGATCTGCTGGTGGTGGTGGTGCCTACCCTTCGAAAATGTTAGATCTTATGGTGTCGTTTGGTGCCTACCCTTCGATAATGTTAGATCTGTGGTGGTGGTGCCTACCCTTCGAACTAATGTAAAATGATGTTAGATATGATGGTGTCGAAGTATGAAAAGTGTTTGTAAAATGATGGTGTCGAAGATCTGATGGTGTCGAAGATCTGATGGTGTCGACCTGATGTAAAATGATGTTAGATCTGTGGTATAAGTATTAAAAGTATTAAAAGTGTTGAAATGATGTTTGAGGATAAGATGATGAAGTATTAAAAGTGTGTGTGGTATAAGTGTGTGTGGTAGTAAGTGTATAAGAAAAATAAAAAGTATAAACTTAATAATGTTGTATAAAAAGATAGAAAATAAAATACATGTAATTTGGTATTGTAAAAGTGTAATCCATACCTACCAAGTCGCCCAAGAATAAAGATAAGTGGGACCCAGTCGTCCAAGTTTATTGTACTATTAATTAATAAAAAAAGACCATAACTTTTCGGAAAAAGACAAAATAATCAAGTCGCCCAAGAAATGTGGGTCTCAGTCGCCCAAGAAGTACACTTTAATAGTTGTACCATGAAGGTACAATGTGGGGGCATGTATAGGGACACATGTCACTTTATTACACCATCCGCCCAAATTTTGGAGGCGACCTCCTCCCGTTGGGGTATTTGGGGAAAACAAGATTTTGTGGGTTATTTAGGGTGGAGACCCTTGTACTTTTGGGGTATTTGTGGAAATATCCCTTTATATTTCATTGCACATTGATATTTGACAGCGAAGATCGATATGATACAATGTAGTACACCCTGCAGCCAAATCTATTTATTTCCCACTAGCCACACAAAAAGAAAGTCTTTCAATAGTCCAATGGCCTGCTAGATCACCTTTGAGAGAGTGAGGGACTGAAAAAAGCACAAGCGAAAAATATCATATCAAAACATATACTAATAGCAAAGTAACTGTTAAACGAATAATGAAGTTTAGGATCGAATGCCTTTAACTCATAACCTCTATTAGTTGAATATTTTTGACAAAGTTGTTTGGAATGGCTTTTTTAAAACTCATAGTCGTTGTAATCTAATGCCACAGAACTAAGATCAGTTGTAATTTTACAAAGTGAACATATATTGTTGAGAACATCATATATATGAACAAACAGCATACGTGTCTCCTAAATTACTATAGGTCATGAGTAAATACACATGAGGAACTTAGACTATCTTTATTCACAACCTCATCCAACACAATCTTTTATTAAAATATTATTTTTCACTCATCCATATATACAACCAATACATACAACTAATCTCAATTTTTTTATTATTTATCAACAACCCAACCCAATCCAACATGCATAGCCAACCATGTATCATTGTACCAAGAGCTAGCCAACCATATTGTGACATGTGGCAGATTGGATGAAGAAATTGAAGGTCACCAAGTGACCAGTTCATGCACTTCTCTTTCTTACTTTGATGTACTTTTGATATAATATTCATTTATTGTGTCCTTTATACCCTCCAACCGATTGGATTAGATCACCAATAAACATAGTCTTACTCTTACATGCCCACTGGACGATGCAAACAATCTTTAAGGGACTGCTTTCAAATAGTTACGCCACTCTTCAATGGATTTCATACGGTTAGGGTCAATTCCTGGCAGTTCACGCATTTGAATTATGTTTATTATCTCTTTAGCATTGCCAAGAAGTTCCGCAGCTGCTTCAACACTTGCCTCTCGTTTCTCTATCACGCTTTCTTGGCATTTCATCATTATGACTCGTGGTATGTTGGTAAGGCAAGCAGACAATATGTCTGCAATCATGACAGATAATATATCAAACAACGTGTCTTCACTATTCTGCTCGATTATGTATCGCTTCTTAAGCATGAGTGTCAATCTCTGTGATGCGATACATTGAATTTGCTACAATTATCTTGTGACGAGAGTTCTCAATCGCTTCTTCATCCACATTGTTTTGAATTTCTACCACTACGTACTTCCTTTGCTTTATCGTTCAACAAGTTAACAATCTCTTTTGTGGTTTTTCCTTTGTAAGAATTTCCTTTGAGACTGATTTCCAACCACCTGGAATTGACATCAACCTCAATCCACAAGTTTTTCGTTAGCTTTTGAACATTTACAGATTCATGTGAACTGTTGAGGCTTTCTTCCACAAGATGAGTATATAAAAGACCTTCGCCAACACTGTTGATCAAGCAATCAACTAAGTCCTTGCGGATATTTGGAAAAGCAACAGCGATGCATGTTAAGGTTACCATCGGCAAGCTCCAACAATGGATAATTTCAGTGGTTGATAACGGTTGGATTTGATCACTGTCAAAACTTTCCACTCCCTCAAAACCAGTAGATTTTTGCAGAAGCTGTACGTATAAGAAGATTGTTAGGCATTTGTTTCTTCCCGGCCTTTTTGATTAAATGATTCAACGAGTTTGAAATTCCCTTGACCGTCTTATTTGCCAGCTTTGTCTCATCTTGAAGTCTCAAAATGTAAGGGCTAATGTCTGGGTCTGTGGCATTCTGATCAGGTTCATGTACCATGTTATGCTGGATATTGGCAATAACCATACTGGAGAACAATGACTTCAAATGATATAAGAAATACATGACAAGGCTAATGATTATTGGTATGAGCTCAATCATTTTACATGATACAACAATGACCATTTGAAACCCAATGCAAACGCTTAGAGTGAGGTTTTTGATATTGTGAACAAGAGACCTTAACATGCGACCACCTGAAGGAAAAGATATATGATTCTCTTTCCACGCTGACAACTTTTGGATCCAGTATTTTTCTACTTTACATATTTTTAGATGGTTTGTGGTCCATGTAATGGACACTTTGCCGTTCAAGGCTGCAAAGCATCTAAATACTGGGGCAACGTTACCCACCACAATTCCAATGCATTGTGTTATGAAGATCACAAGCATCGACCACTTGTAATCTGAAGGAAACGTAATAAGTTTAGAACCGCCTATTTTTATCCAAGTGATTGGCTCCAATAAATGAGATTCTGAAATTATAATAATTACGATGGTGAGATAGATTACTGCAATAATGACATTAATCACACTAACCGCGCATCATAAGGGAGTACTAGCCATTACAAACTCTCGGTCAGAAGTTCTTGCCATGACCAAATATCTTCTTATATGTTGCATTAGTTTCTCAACATTAAACTCTGTTTGTTGTGGGTGTTCATCCTTTGAAGCAATTCTATGTGCAACTTGATACTTGAATTCTAATATCTGTTTTATGCTTGGAAGTGTTATGGCTTGAGAAATCAATATCATAAGTGAGAAAATCACCCCACCTAACACAATCCATAGCACAGGGAATTGTATTACAATTCCTACAATTTTCAGTGGTTGGGTTGAACCAAGAAGACCAGTTTTCAGCTGGATCAAAGTATTCACTATCAAAGTGATAACAAGAATCACCAAACCTATGCCATTCACAAACAGTTCCTTGTTGTTCATTGATGCTAGAGATGGCATTTGATTAGCCATAATAGTTGACATGAATAACAGGCTTCCCAATTTGGCGAATTTATTTACCAAATTTCAATTGGGGTATTTAAATCCACAGGGAGCTTCATTGCGATTGTTATGACCGTGATAGAAGTAGCATTGAGAGTGAAATACTTACATGGAAACCAAAACTTCCGATTTCGGAAACCATGCAACAAGTCGGCCATCATGGAAAGGACACAAATTAGAGATGGCACCGCAATGTAGATCCCAATCCACACCATTGGTCTGCTGTAGTTGCTCTCCAACTCTGAAATTAATAGCATATCGCAACAAGAATGTAAGAAATCAATGTTTTCTCTGGTGAGGTTCCCAATGTAAGAAAGGGAACGGGCTTTCTCATCGATGTATTGCCAAATAGCAAAACAAGATGAAGATGAAATTGAATTCATGTCAGACTTTCAGTGAGAGTACGTATACACAAGGAAGTAACATATATACAGGAAACTGCAAAGATTTTACTAAGTAAATATTGTACTGTCATTTAATTTAAAGGAGACCACGAAACTGAGGGTAAGATAAGCACTAAGGTTCTAGTTTTTATGAAGTAGACACGCACTACAAAAGAAAAAGCAGAAAAAAAGCTCGATGATGAGTGATGACCCATAAGCCATCACGTGAAATGTTTTGAGGAAAAGTTTTTAGTGTCGATCAAAAGCAGAAACATATATAAATAAACATGTGAAATTGGAAATACCAAAATAAAGCATGCATGTAATAGCGAGGACGATTTAGACTGCAGAATTTAGCTGCAATGTAGTTACGACATGTCGACATGCATGCATGTAACAACTAGGTGTACGTGTAGTTGTGTTATTTGACTACGACATAAAATTTATACTATAAAAGTAAATGTATCAAATATCTGAGTATTTCATTTCCTCATTACATAATACTCCGTGATCAAATATTTGAGCTGGCAATGGCATTGATATAGTGGACCTCGGTCATGTTAATGCCGGTGAATTAGGCTAACTAGACTTGATGGGCTCATGATGTATGTTAACTGTGAGTCTGTGATCAGGGGTTTACTGTTGATTCATGATTCATGAACAAAAATTAACCATGAACATAAACACATTCATGATTCATCTGTATGACAGATGAATCATGAATGTGTTTTTGTTCATGATAAATTTTTGAGAAATACTATTTCCTCCTGCTAGTTATTTCAACTCACATAATTCTGACAAGTGTTAGAATTGACGGTTTGGATGTAAAGAAATTATAAGTACAAAAACATATAATATTTTTATGTGTATGAGAATATGTATGAATATAATATAGGAGGATATAGCAAAATTCTAAATTTTTTACCTCTCATTTTGAAAGCACATTGTATATTTTTATCACACATAATTTGCGCTCACTTTTTTATAACTCCTCTAGATCCTTTTCTCTTCTTCTATCATTAGGTATTAATTTAAGTATATTAATTTTGCATGTAAATAATTTATTGGGTCATCATCACTTTGGTGTTTTATCATTAGTTAATTTATGTAATCAATTATTAGCCGTCAAACACGTTTATCAAAGAATTCCCAAGAATCTATTATCATCTTTTGAACATGATCTTTGTCTCTGCATTGCAATGGATAACCTTTTCGACCATCCCTTGTTACTTAAGTAATTGAGTTATCTACATTTTTTGTTCATTTTCAGTCTAATTTTTCAGAAAGTCTCAGATCCACTCCAGAACTGAAACACCCGTTCGAGTTTGATCCAAATTTACTAACACCATCAGTTTGACTTATATTGACTATTGAATATGAGGGCATTTTTGTCATGTCACGTATTTTATTAAATACTAAAAATGGCTTCAATAGCAACAAACCAACAACCACAAATACACTCTTTTTTCTCTCGGTTAAACTAACATACTATTTCACTCTAGTCACTATTATTATCTCAAATATCATCATCCACTAGCAATCACCAGACACATCCACCAACAATCACCATCACCCAACCGCCACCCCTACCACCAAACCACGGCTACCTAAGAACACCACTGCCTCACCATAAATATATATATATATATATATATATATATATATATATATAGGGGTGGAAACGAGCCGAGCCGAGCCCGAGCCTGCCAGAGCTCGAGCTCGGCTCGTTTAAGTTTTAAAAGGCTCGAGCTCGAGCTCGGCTCGTTTCGAGCCTTAAACTTTAAGCTCGAGCTCGGCTCGTGGAATATTATATAGGCTCGGGCTCGGCTCGAGCTCGGCTCGTTTACTCGATTTGGCCATGAAAAGTTAAAGCTTGGCTCGAGCTCGAGCTCGGCTCGTAATATATCTTTATTGAGCTCGTTAATAAGCTCGAGCTCGGCTCGTATATAAGTTAAAATATCATATTTTTGTTTAGGCTCGTTTAGGCTCGCGAGCCCAAACGAGCTTTTTATGTAAAGCTCGAGCTCGAGCTCGATTAATAAACGAGCTGCAACTTAGGCTCGAGCTCGGGCTCGAACTCGTTTAGGCTCGACTCGTTCGAGCTTTTTACCGATCCGATCCCGAGCTTTTCACGAGCGGCTCGGCTCATTTCCACCCCTATATATATATATATATATATATATATATATATATATATATATATATATATATATATATATATATATATATCATCATCATCATCTGATTCTCTTTCTACTTCTTTTTATTTTGTTTCTCTTTCAGATCCGAAAAAACATTGTTAGTATATGTGTGTTTATCCTTCAAACAAAACTAAAAAATCCCTAGATTCTTCACAAAAATAAAAACCCTAACCCTAGAACCTCAACTCAAATCACAAAATTAAACTTTATAAATGACTAATTTGCACTCAAGTAACACAAACCTCACGGCCAATACTTCCATCTTAATAAAAGAAATGAAAAACGCCAAATTTTATGAAAACTTGAGTTAATTACAGAATTGTCCTTGTGGTTTACACACTTTTTCACATTTCGTCTTAAAACTTCAAAAATTACACCTCTCATCCATGTACTTGAAGTTTTTTTTTTTTTTTTTTTTTTTTAAGACGGTTCTTTAACCAAATGGTCATTAGCGTTTCTCTATTAAGTCCCTCATATGTATGTCACATAAGGGCATTTTGGTCAATTCACTAGCATTCATTTTCAACCTTCATTTTTTACAAAACTTTTTGTCTTATTTTTAGCCAAAACCATAAACAAACTCTAACCAAAACACAAAATCAAATCAATATCTGACTAAAATCCAAATCAATAAGAGCGTAATGCTAAATGGTTAAAAAGGTAAATTTATTTGTGTCGATCAAAGAATTTTCTGGGATTTCAAGGATCAATTATCATCTTTTTGAATGCAATCTTTGTCTCTGCATTGCCATGGATAACCTTTTCGACAGTCCCTTGTTACTTAAGTAATTGAGTTAACTACATTTTTTGTTCTTGTGGTTTATCGAGTATTTCATTTTCAGTCTAATTTTTCAAAAAGTCTCGGATCCACTCCAAAACTAAAACACCCGTTCGGGTTTGGTCCAAATTTACTAATACCGTTAGTTTGACTTATATTGACTATTAAATATGAGGACCTGTTTGTCATTTCATATATTTTATTGAATATAAACCAACAAATACAAATACACTCATTTTTCTCTCGGTTAAACTAAAGATACTATTTCACTTCAGTCACGATTCTTATCTCAAATATCATCATCTAATAGCTATCATCATCCACATCTACAAACAATCACCATCACCATAACCATCACCCAACCACCACCCCTACCACCAAATCAACACCAAACCACGACCACCTAAGAACACCACCGCCTCACCATAAATAAATATATATCATCATTTTTCTCTTTCTACTTCTTTTTATTTTGTTTCTCTTTTAGATCCAAAAAAACTTTGTTAGTATATGTGTGTTTATCCTTCAAACAAAACCCAAAAATCCCTAGATTCTACATATAAAATAAAAACCCTAGCCCTTAACCCCTAGAACTTCAACTCAAATCACAGAATTAAACTTCATAAATGACTAATTTGCGCTCAGGTAACACAAACCTCGCCAATTCTTCCAACTTAATAAAAGAAATGAAAATCCTCAAATTTTATGAAAAATTTAGTTAATTACATAAATTGTCCCTGTTGTTTACACAATTTTTCGAATCATTTCCCAAAGAGTGTTGCTTTTTCAATTCATGGACATCTTTACGCTTGTGTCCAATAGACATTCCCAATCTATGATTGTGAATAAAAATAAATGAAATCTAAATTTTAAAACATTTCCCTCCTCTAAAGGTTTTTTCTAAAATATTGACCACTACCCTTTTATTTTAGATTTGCAACTTTGTCTTTAAAATAATTAGGGGTGTTTCTTTTTTCTCTTTAGCTAGGAGATGCAATTTAATATTATTACTTTTTTTATGGGCCCATAAAATTCCTTTGTTTCATCTATATCCACAAGGCTTAATTTATCAACCCCTCCCTCTTAAGATGCTTATATAGTAGTAGGACCTACATACATCTTTAGTTAAGAGAGAGAGAGAGAGAGAGAGAAAAAAAAAAAAAAAAAAAAAACCTTAGATTTATACCCATCTAATTTGTATGTGCTTGTAGTTGTATAGCTTGAGATTTCTTTTGGCATGCAACGTTTTTTTTTAATCATTTCGTTAATTTATCTCAATTCATAATAAATGCATGTACTACCTCCGTCTCACATTAAGTGTCTACTATGACTTTTTTAAGTCTTTTTTCACCAACTTTGACATTAAATATATTTAATTGTGTTATATAACACTTAATAAAAATTATATAAATGAAAACACAACTAAAAACTTAATCATTCATATATCTTGCATCAATTATTATATAACACGGACAAAAAAATTTGAAGTCAAAGTTGAAGAAAAAAGACTTCAAAAGTCATAGTGGACACTTAATGTGAGACGGGGGGAGTAGTTATTTATAGTTATGGGTTTCAAATTACGCATAGTATTAAATTGAAAAGAAGAAACATCATAATATAATACTTGGTAAGCTTTTGAAAAATAATTCATACTACCTCCGTCCCATAATTATAGTCCACTGTTGACTTTTTAAGTCTTCATTTGGCAACTTTGACCTTATATATTTTTATTTGTGTTATATAATACTTGATAAAAATTATACCAATGAAAAATACATTCAAAACTCAATCCATTCATATATTTTTCATCAAGTAATATATAACACAAATAAAAATATTTAAAGTCAAAGTTGAAAACTAAAGACTTGAAAAGTCGACAGCGGACTATAATTATGGGACGGAGGGAGTAATTTTTAAGCAAATGAGTTAGAAAAAAGGGTGTGGTATATTTGTAAAAAGCAAAAGAGAAAAAATAAATGAGAACACAATGGTGTAAGAGCTAAAGTGATGAAAAAGATATTAAATTTGTATAAAAATGTTTATTTATTTATTTTTATTACCGAAAGCATATATTGAGAATACTATTATGAAAGAAGCACAAGTATGGCCATGTTATTCAAAATCAGCATGTAGTTGGAATTTACTCCACTTTTTCACCATTCGTCTTAAAACTTAAAAAATTACGCTACTTGTCCATGTACTTGACGTTTTTTAACAAACCGGTCCTTTGACCAAACGGTCACTAGTGTTTCTTTATTAAGTCCCCCATATGCAGGTCATATCGGCGCATTTTGGTTATTACACCGGTATGCATCTTCAACCTTCATTTTTTACAAAACTTTTTGTTTTTTTAGCCAAAACTATAAACAAAATCTAACCAAACACGAAAACAAATCAAAATAAAATCAAATCGAAAAGAGCGTAATGCTAAAGGGTTAAAGCAAAAAACACCATGATTAAATAAATAAATAAAATAAAATAAAAAATAGAGAACTGGCTTGTACTATTAACAGAAAGGATAAAAAGTGACGAGAAGGATAAAATGTAGGTCAAGGTGTATAGGCCTATAGGGTATAAAGAAAAGTTCAATACGAAACAAAATTTATCTAAAGAACAAATAACAAGATCTCAACCATTCATCTTTTTTAAATTTAAAGATGTAAATTAATTGTTATTTTAATATAATTACTTATATAAGGGTATTTTTGGAATATCAATCTCTTCATTCCATTTACTCATTTCATTTCACCTCTTCATTTCACACATACTATCTTTTACTCTCACCAACAATGTTTTCCCTAAATTACAAACCCTAACCGCCCAATTCAAAATTGATTAAAATTAGTGCTAAACAATGAACATTCGAGATGAAATAGCACAATCAAAACATGATTCGGTGCTCCAATCGTTCTTCGTTGCCACTTACCGATCGAAATCAACCTCATAATGTGGCGGGTGTGACGGGAGTCGTGGCGGCCGGATCCGTGGTGGCCGAATCTGTTTTCTAGACTTTTATTTAACCAAAAAGCATTTCAATGTCAAAAGGCTCATTACCGTATAATCATTGCAACTTGGGCTTGATTAAAGGGTTTGATCAAAAAAAGATTTTGGTTACATGACATGTTATTAATGTCGATTAAAAAAGTGCGTCAAGTTGGTACCTAATACCTAGATGGTTAGTTAGACTAAGGTGGCGTTTGCTTTTTATTAAGAGGCTCTTAATAGCCTTTTAATCTGAACCGTTCAGACGCGGTCAGACATTTTGGTCGTTCAGACTGTTTGTTTTTTTTCCTGTTCAGACGTGTTCAGAGGCAGGAAGTTCTTAATGGTCAAGATTTGAGAGGGGTGGCTGAATGCCTCTTGTTGCCTCTTGCTAACACAAAAGAAAACAAACAAAAAAATAGTACAAGCAAGAAAATGTGCGGTTCAAACATGAATTTTTTTTCCGTTCAGATGCGGTCAGATTCAGACATTTACGCCTCAGATTCAGATTCAGATATGCGATTCAGATTCAGATTCAGAGCCTCTTAAAAAACAAACACTACCTAAGTAACTTCTTATTTTCTGTTAATAAGTAGCAGCTTTATAATATTTTGTTTAAGTGACAACTTTTTAGTGTCCTTTTATAAGTAATAACTTCTTGATAGTGTTGCTGCAAGAACTTATTGGTTATTATAATAAATATTATTGGTGTTTATAGATTGTTGGAATATATAATTTTTGGATCATTACGGGTTATTTGTATAAATGTGAATTGATGACTGAAAATGAAAACAGAGAAAAATGCAGAACTAGCATTAGCTCAATATAAAGCAAAAAAATTTGCGACAGAAGCACATGTGTTTTAGAACAAAAAGTAAATCACACTTGAAAAAAGAATCACACATAATTTTACTTGCAATGAATCTCATGTGATGCACTAAAGAATCCCATGAATCTCATGGGATTCACAATGAATCTCTTGAGGTTTATATTGAATCCCATGGGATTCACAATGAATCCCTGTGATTTCAAACAGAATCCCATGGTATTCACAATGAATCCCATGAAATTCACAATGAATCCCGTGAGATGCACCAAAGAATCTCATGAGATTCATATTGAATCTCATGTGATTTCACACAGAATCCTTTGTGATTTATCGATAAGATAAATCATACATATCCCATATGATTTCATACAAAATCCATTGAGATTCATACAGAATCTCATGTGATTTTGTACTTACAGTTTATATAAAGTAAAATGAAAATCCCATGTTTTATACAGAATTCCATGTGATTCTTTCTGATCCCTTATGATTCATATATAATCTCATGGGATTCATACAGAATCCCATGAGATTCTTTGATGAATCACATGTAATTCATAAAAAGTCACAAGATCATGTGATTCATATAGAATCCCATGAGATTCTATATGAATCACATGAAAAATACTCGTTAGGTATCTTTATTAAATCCTATGAGATTCTGTATGAATCCCAAGGGATCAGAGAGAATCAGATGGGATTCTGTATAACAACATACAGCTATTTAATAAAGGGATTCCAAGAGCTCATTTCAACAATCATATAAAAAATATCTACCCTTAAATAGTTGTGACATAAGAGTATAAAACCCAAAAACAGTGATTTACTCATTTTTACAAATCACTTGTGATTTTTGAAAAATAGCAAATCTTTTTTTACGAATCCCGTGAGATTTTTCTGAACGAAAATGTTGAAAAGGTTCATCTTTTACGAATCCCATCGGATTTCTTTACGAATCTCATGGGATTCACAATGAATCCCTTGTGATTTTATACAGAATCTCATAGGATTCACAATGAATCCCTTGTGATTTTATACAGAATCCCATGAGATTCACAATGAATCCCATGGGATGCATCAAAGAATCCTATGGGATTCATACTGAATCCTTTGTGATTTATCGACAAGATAAATCATACAGAAACCTGTGGGATTTTTTTACAAATCCCGTAGGATTTTTCTGGACGGAAATTTTGAAAAAAAATTCGTCTTTTTACGAATCCCACGGGATTTCTTTACGAATCCCGTGGGATTTTTCTGGACGGAAATTTTGAAAAGAAAAAAAAATCGTCTTTTTACGAATCCCATGTGATTTTTTTACGAATCCCGTAGGATTTTTCTAGACGAAAATTTTGAAAAAAAAAAGTTCGTCGAAAGTATATAACAATTCATATCTATAGAAAGATGATTTAATTCTCGTCGCGATGGTGTATTTTTCGTA
Organism: Artemisia argyi; assembly: GCA_030686995.1. Lineage (NCBI taxonomy): Eukaryota > Viridiplantae > Streptophyta > Magnoliopsida > Asterales > Asteraceae > Artemisia > Artemisia argyi. The sequence goes on along the minus strand of CM060697.1, from coordinate 156,681,981 downwards.
GCTTGAAGATTTACCTTTTGCAAGATATATTGTTTTTTAAAAAAAGATGGAAAGAGGGTTTTATTTTAAATGAGGTAAAATACCAATTTTGCTCTCCCTTTGTTATTTTTTTGTTTGATTTTAGCGATTAGACGAAAGGTGTATGGATGATTAAGAACTTAAGATTGACTTATTTGTTTTTTAAAGGATCGTGTTTTGTATAGATCTCACATCATAGGGTATATGGTTAACAACATTCATTTGCAATTTTGTCAAAACATTTTAACAATGTATTTTGCAATTTATCTTAGGGATGAGATATTGGTACCCAAAAAATTAATACCTCCTTGTTTTTTTATTATTATTTTTAAAATTTTTTCTTGGGTTGGGTCCACTCGGACCGAGACAATTCAGGTTCGTAACAACCCGAATATGAGTGAAATAATAATAAAATTGTCAATTTGTATTCGTTTAAGTAATTACCTTATAAAAATATATTAAAAAATGACATTTACATATATCTCCAACAAAACTTTAATAATTACATGTATCTCCAAACCTTACTTTAATGTCATTGTATATCATACATTGAAAGTTTGTATTTTGAAAAAATATGTAATTAGTTTTATTTGGGATATTAAAAAAAAAAAAAAAAAAAAAAAAAAAAAAAAAAAAAACTATTTGAGTAAATCGGGTCAAAAGTCAAAACCCATATACCCAAGTCAGCCAAAAAAATTAGAACCTTTACCTTAAATAAATAAACAATAAAAAAAAACGTCGGTAACAAAAATTCTAAAACCAGCTGCCACTTCATTTGACTTGGGCAAGACGCCTGTCACACTTTGTTGTCCAAAACCATTAACCGCTCAATGTTTCTCTAAAAAAGTAGTAATAACCATTGTATTAGAAAAACACGAATAAACCCTTTTTATTCTAGCTACTGTAGTCCTTTTCATCCTCCATTTATATATAACTTTCTATTTTTTTTTTGAACGGCATATATAACTTTCTATTACATCAACAAAAAAGTTCAAGCAACTACTGAAATAATACTACTAAGTGAGTCAGATATAAATTATTGGTCTTACTTTCTTATCATATATTTTTACTTTTTTATGTCAATTTATAAGCTTTTTTTTTGTTGTCTTATATGATTTGTTGTTGTGATGGAAATAAGTGATTTTTAGCTGGATCTACTTTGTGGACTACATATGATATGTGATTTGAATCTCAGATATGAAGTTTAGTGTTTTTGGTGCCCATAATTTTGGTTTTTATGGATTGAAATTTGTGCTAGTTTTTAGAAAATTTGGGATGTGTTTGGGTTTGATTTCAAATAGTAGTCTGATTTAGGTGGATTAAGGGGCTGTTTGTTTCAGCTTATATAGCCTGCCTATGGCTTATTTTGTTTTGGGCTTATGTTTCATAAGCTCACTTTTTGTGGCTTATTTTGAAACTTTTCGGATTTTCTAAGTTTATTAGTATGTCATTTTAAACTTTGTATAAGCCGAAAAGTTTCAAAATAAGCCACAAAAAGTGAGCTTTATGAAACACAAGAACAAAACCAAATAAGCCATACTCCGGGCAATATAAGCTGAAACAAACACCCCCTAAATTGTTAAAAAAATGTATGAGTTTTTTATTGTTGTGAAGTTAGAAGGATTTGTACCATTTATATTGTTTAAGATGTTTGGTATAATGTGATAGGTGAGTAGAGGAATGATTCTTGTTTTGGAACCATGGAACTAGATTACCAGCGTCCCAAAATTATACTATAAACTTCGCTTTTCACTACTTTTTTGGGCTTTTATGTGCGTTTGGTTGCATAATGTTACTTGTGATAATTGGTTCTTGAAATGAGTTTGGTGACGAAGCTGAGAGTCGAACTTCATCAAATGATTTTCCATACTTTGTGATAGAGATTAGAAAATTCATGTTTGAGAGGATGAAATCCGAGGTTTTTAATAGAGATCAAAGTGTATTTAGGGGGTGGTTGTTTAAGCTTATTTTTAGGCTTATGGACTTATTTGACTTGGCTTATACTTATAAGCCCATTTTTCTAGCTTATTTTCGATGTTTAAGTCATTATAAGCTAATAAGCCAAAAAATAAGCTGGAAAAAGGAGTCTTATATAATATAAGCCGAGTCAAGTAATCTCATAAGCCCAAAAGTAAGCTTAACCTTTTTAGTCCAATTTGAATGTGTTTTGCTCTTGTTCTGCTATGAAACTGAAGCTCCCCAATACATACAACAGTCTAGTTAATTAGGCTTACATGAAATTAAACAGGTTCAGCAATCGTTTGTGTTTAACTTGATTAAAGTATTTACTGATAGTATGTTTACCTATGGGCTATGGCATATGCAAAACAGGTAATCTAAGTACTTAACATGTCGAACATAGACATCGAGGGAATCTTGAAGGACCTACCCGATGACGGGCGTATTCCTAAAACAAAGATTGTATGCACTCTGGGACCCGCTTCTCGATCTGTGGTTATGTGTGAGAAGCTGCTGAGGGCAGGAATGAATGTTGCGCGGTTCAACTTCTCTCATGGGACCCATGAGTATCATCAGGAGACGTTGAACAATCTTCGTATTGCCATGCACAATACTCAGATTTTGTGTGCAGTGATGCTTGATACCAAGGTATAATTTTAAACCTGTTGTCTTTATGTATATTGGATCATGGTTCTTTTTGTGCTGAATTTGGCCAATCAGTTTGGTTGTGGTTGAACCAAACTGAACAGTCCTTATCAAGTTGAGTTTAAATTGATTGGTTTTATCATAGAATAATATACTAAATAGTAATAGTTTTTGTAACGGCTCAAAACAAGTTCAGGTTGAAATGGTCCATCCTTTAGTGTAGGTATGGTTGCAACCTCGAATTGTCCATTTTTTATTTTTATATAAGGTATTAGTGTATTAGGCATGATTACATAAACAACATAGTTACAAAAATGATATTGAATAAAATTGATTAGGTGGTCAAATGCATTAACAATAGACTCTAGACGACTTTCACCCTGTTCAACATGTTCCCTTTTGCCAAGTTGTTTGATGTGGCCCTTTTGTGACGAACTCATAAAAACACTGCCCAAACAGACACAATAATAACGGAATGGGTCGAAATTGCAATATCTGTTATATGGTATAAACATGTGATGTGGTTCGTTCATCACATCATATATACATTGGTTTATGGATAGCACTTGTTCGGTCCATCAGCTATACTGCCTTTAAAATGCATTTCATATCAGTAATTGGTTATGGATAAAGAAGCAAGTTTAGTATTTTGAAACACATTTTAATGCTCTTCAATCTCAAAATCAAGCATTTTATAAACACCTAAAAACACTTCATGAAGTCATAAACTCTGGAACACAGCACACTATAGATGCTGCTCGTATTTTGTCCACTATTTAGCAAGTCTTACATTCTTAACCGTCTTGTAGACAAGCTCTTTGATATGCTATATGGTCAACATAAATCTTCGCTTTTTTTTTTTTTTTTTTTTTTTTGCCTCTCATATATCTTCTCTTTTCATGCTTATTAAGCACAATATATTTATCGCCTTGTCTTGATATTTTTATGACCAAGATTGGTGGTTTTTACGTCCCTAAAAGTTTACAAGTTTGACTTTTACTCTCAAAGTTAGTGCAATATAAATTCAATAATTTGGATTTTATTATAGATTCTAATTCAACATTATATTGTTAGATACTTGTTAGATTGATATTAAAGTTTGCTGTGACTACATTATATTATTCCTTTCTTAAGAATCCATTGAAGCTACATCAATGTTGTACCTAAATTGACCTCAAAAGTCAACATATATTATCTCTATTATACATTTAGCAGGCTGGGCAGCCCCCCTTTGCTGCCCAGCTTTGCAGCTACAGTTGCCCGGTGAGAGGTACTACAGTAATTTTCGGTCAGCTGCTACAGTAACACCGGGTAGCTACAGTACTAACGGTCGTTAGTTACTGTAGCAACGACCGTTAATTTTTTTTTTTTTTTTTTTTTTTTTTTTTTTTTTTTAACGATTACTTTGGCAAAACACCCCGCGGCAACGCGCGGCTAATCCAGCTAGTTTTAACTAAGAACTAAAATTTGAAACTTTTGTTTTTTGTTTTTTTTTTTGTTTCCTAGGGGCCTGAGATTCGAACTGGTTTCTTAAAGGATGAGAAACCCATTCAACTTAGAGAAGGCCGTGAGATCACAATTAGCACTGATTACACCATTAAAGGAGATGAGGAGACCATATCTATGAGCTACAAAAAATTACCAGTTGACTTAAAACCAGGCAACACCATCTTATGTGCTGATGGAACAATCACCTTCACAGTCTTGTCATGTGATCCAGAGTCTGGGACTGTTAGATGTCGCTGTGAGAACACAGCCATGTTGGGTGAGCGTAAAAATGTCAATCTTCCTGGTGTAGTTGTTGATCTTCCAACACTTACAGAAAAAGATCAAGAAGATATTCTTCAATGGGGCGTACCAAACAACATTGATATGATTGCACTCTCTTTTGTGCGCAAAGGATCTGATCTTGTTAATGTTCGCAGAGTTCTTGGGCCACATGCCAAGAATATTCAGTTGATGTCAAAGGTACGTTTTCCTTTTTTCTTTTTTTATCTTGAAAGTTCATTAATTTAAGATTTAGGTGATGTTTATATGCGTTTTCACATTGATGACGTTATCTTGAATTATTCGGATATAATAATCTGCTGTAGTAAAGAAGGTTGAATTATCAGATTAATACCAAAAATCCAAACACCTTCTTAAGACCATCTCCAGTGTATGCACCAAAAACACCGAATTTGATATTTAATATTTAAAATCTGCATTTATCATTTTTGTCAGAGGTTTAAAATCAATTTGTAAATACGCAATTTAATTGAAATAAATTACAATACTAATGCAATTAGTTAGCGTTATTTGAAAAAAATTTATACTTTTCTGCCAAGTTTGGTGTAAACTTTTGTGCAGAGAGTGTGGAGATGCCCAGAGAGCAATTCGATCTCGGTTTTCATGTCCATGCATCTAACCATTAGAATATCTGTCGCACATTATAGATTCTTAATTTTAGTGTATTAACTATTATAAATGCTCTTAAAATGAAGGTTGAGAACCAGGAAGGAGTTGTAAACTTTGATGAGATATTACGTGAGACTGACTCATTCATGGTTGCTCGTGGGGATCTAGGAATGGAAATTCCAGTAGAAAAGATTTTCTTAGCACAAAAAATGATGATCTACAAATGTAACCTTGCTGGAAAGCCTGTAGTAACTGCAACACAAATGCTTGAGTCAATGATCAAATCACCCAGGCCCACCCGTGCTGAAGCCACTGATGTGGCAAACGCTGTTCTTGATGGCACTGACTGTGTCATGCTTAGTGGAGAATCTGCAGCCGGTGCATACCCTGAAATTGCAGTCAAGACTATGGCTCGTATCTGCATCGAAGCTGAGTCATCTCTAGACTATGGAGTCATCTTCAAAGAGATGATAAGGTCAACCCCGCTACCAATGAGCCCGTTAGAGTCACTTGCATCATCTGCTGTTAGGACAGCTAACAAGGCTCGAGCCAAACTCATTGTGGTTCTAACCAGGGGTGGAAGCACAGCTAAGTTGGTTGCTAAGTACAGACCAGCGGTTCCTATTTTGTCTGTCGTGGTTCCTGTTTTGTCGACTGATTCATTTGACTGGACTTGTAGTGACGAATCGCCAGCTAGGCACAGTCTTGTCTACAGGGGTTTGATTCCACTTCTTGCTGAAGGGTCGGCTAAGGCTACTGATGCTGAATCTACTGAGGTGATTTTGGAAGCTGCTTTGAAATCGGCAAGTGGAAAAGGGTTATGCAAGAAAGGTGATGCTGTGGTGGCGCTTCACCGTATTGGTGCTGCTTCTGTCATCAAGATCTGCATAGTCAAGTAAGATGATAATAAGTGGTTGGCATGATGTTTTCACTTTGGTTTGAAAGTGAGTCTAGTTTTGTGTTTGCTTCTTGAAACATGTTGTAGCCTGGTAGGTTAATGATATGGATCATATGTGACCATGGACTAGCTTTAAATAAGAACGTACTGATCAACTTATGTATTCAAATCATTAGATTTTACTAACTCTGGGCCATGCGGAACTACTTACATTTGTTTTGCGGTCTAATTATATACGCTTGTTCCGAACTGATTAGAGAGGATTGACCATGAGCACTTAGTATACATATGAATCTATGATATAACAAAAAATTTGGAGAAAAGTCTAAAATACATCCCGATGGTTTGTCATTTGTATCGCTTTACAACCTCGTGGTTTTTTTTGCACAAAACCATCATTCCGTTATTAAAGATGGCACAAAACCATACCTCCGTTAACAAAGTCAGTCAATGAGGACTAACAATGCAAATTATTTATCCGTTATATTCTAACGGAAGAGGAATATTTGCATCGTCAGTCGTAAGGACTAACAGTACAATTCATTTTCGGAAATAAACGAGCGGGGGTACCCGCGCGTTGCTGCGGATATGTTGTGGTTAATATAAATTTGAAATAAAACGTTTGAAAAAAATTATTGCTGAAATGTTGTGGTTAATCTAAACTCGAAATAAAACGATTGAAAAGAAATTATTTTTGTTATTAACGACTAAATTTGCAAAAGTTTGATAAACGTAAGTACTATTTTTTTTAAGTTAGTCTTTTGAGGCTAACTTTGAAATTAAAAATTAACCTAAGGTGGTCTAAAAATAAAATTAAAAAAAAAAAAAAAAAAAAAAAAAAAAAAAAAAAATGAACAGTACATGCTATAAAAAAACGGATGAACAGTAACATGCTACAGTACCCCCGACTCACAAAACCACTGTTTCGTCACTGTAGCAAGCACTGTAGCTGCTACAGTGCTGCTACAGTGGAGCGTTCCCCCTTTTAGTATATATAATAATTACATCGGTAGTCCTAGGGACTAACGGTGCAAATTCTTTTTGGATCGTTAGGCTATGTTTGGCAAAAGTAGCTGTGAGCAGTAGCATTGAGCAGGAGCAGTGAGCAGTAGCTGTGAGCTGTGAGCAGTAGCCAAAAAAGCTCACAGCTTCATAAAGAAGCATTGGGAAAATGAGCTTTCCTAAAAAATAGCAAAGCCCACAGCTCTCATGCCAAACAAACATCAAAAATAAAAAAGCTCATTCTCACCGCTCATTACCCATAAAAGCTCCAAAAAAGCTCCGCGCCAAACATAGCCTTAGTCCCAACGCCAGCACCACCCCCCAATGCCAACGCTGCAACCACCAGCCACCTCCACCGCAACAGCCACCGCTACCTCCACCCACCACCACCACCTAACGCCACCACCCCACGCCACCACCACCTCACGCCACCACCCCCCCCCCCCCCCCACACCACCACCACCACCACCAACCACCCCTTTGAGTGTTGGTGACGATGAGTGGGTGGTGGTGGTGGCGGCGGTGGATGGTGGTGGTGATGGTGGCATCGGGTGGTGGTGGTGGCGTTGGGTGTTGGTGGGTGGTGGTGGTGGCGTTGGGGGTAGTGGTGGCGTTGGGTGGTGACCGTGGCTTTGGGACTGACGATCCAAAAAAATTTTGCACCATTAATGAATTGCATTGTTAGTCCTTAGGACTGACGATGCAAATATCCTCTTTCGTTAGGAGATAACGGAGAAATAAATTGCATCGTTAGTCCTCATTGACTGACTTTACTAACGGAGGGACGGTTTTGTGCCATCTTTACTAATGGAGGGATGGTTTTGTGCCAAAAAAAAAGAGGATGTAAAGCGAGAAACATAACAAATCACAAGAATGTATTTTGGACTTTTTTCAAAAATTTGTTTATAAAAGTTCGGGCTCTCTGTAAAGATTAGCATAGGGTCAACAAGGAAATATCTATCAAATATAAATGTGAAAATGTCATATTTACTTATTTGCAAGTGAAAGGCATAATTGCATGTTATGAAATTTTTATATTAGTTGATTGATATGCTATTGAATTATTTTCTGTAGGTACTATTTTTTGTGTTATGCTTTGTTAGCAACAAATTTTCATGTCACCGACTTTGCATTATTGACAATAAGTCCGTCGAAAACATGTCAAAGTGAAATGTTTTTACGGTGATGCTAGAAATCAACAGTTTTGTGTTTTCTTTTCCATTGTGATCTAAAGCTCTTTTATTCTTCTTTACTTCAATTCTAAAATTAGAATTAGTCAAAATAAAATTGCTTCGAGCATCCGGCTACACCATTGGCATTGACACTTCCCGGTATAAATCAGCCCAACCCCAGAAGCTGCTAGCCGGATCGACCAACAAATGATTGGCGAGAGGGAAAGGCTTATTCGACTAATTAGTGATCCTTGAGCCTGATGTCCTTGAAATAAATTGATTTTTGTCCTTAAAAACTCACTAAGAATTTAATTATTTGGGTTACTTTTTATCAATAATTAATTAATTGGATTTTTTTTAAAGCTAACATTTTCTCTTGAGATATTTTTATTACATAAAATGAACCACGATGATATGAGTGTCATTTGGGCTGATCCGACCGAACTCGACCCAAGTCAATTCAGGTCGGGTCAATTGGGTTCAAAATTATATTCAGGTCAATCGGGTCAACCTGAATTGACCCGAGTTCTAAACAAGGTTGGATTCTGGTATGTTTATTTTAGCCTTGACCAGAATTGACCCGACCCGAATTGACCAGACCCCGACCAACCCGAGTCAATTAGCACTAAACATATTGAAGTAAAATGGACCTAGACCCGAACTCAAGCTGACCCGACTCGAATTGACCTGATCCGATTGACCCGAGTTCTAGGTATTTTTTTCAGAGGCTTGACCCGAGTTGACCCGAACACGACCGGGTCAACTCAAATGACACCCCTAATTATCAATTACTTAAATCAAACATAATTAAGTAATTGACTAATCCATATGTTTTAGTGGCGTTCAATATTTCTTTTTTAAACTTTTTAAGATGCATGTCATAAATGATGTAAGTTGTATTTTCCAAAATGTCCTAGATTTTTTTATTCCTTATCTAAGAAAAAGAAAAATTGAAATATATGCTCGATTTATCGATTATTTTTAAATTGATAATGAATTTATAAACTACAAAAGAACAACATTGGCCAAAATTAACATCGGTTAAACTTTGTTAAACATTTTTAATAAAAAGACTCTTCTTAATTGACATGTTTTGCGACCATATCATTGACATTTGTAAGTCATGTAAGCGTCAGTTATTGTGGAAAAGTGTTTATTTATATATTTGCAACTTCTGATAATATTTTTGTCATTTTTTTTATTGTTATTATTTTTTTTACTTTCGGTTCAAAGTGAGTTTAGCCTAAAGAGGATCGGAAGAAGTTGAAGGTATGGTGCAATTTAAGTTAATGCATGTGTTTACTCAAGTTAAATAGCCCAAAATATGCTAGGATAAAACTAAATGGCCCAAAGAATACACTAACAACATTATTTGTGCAAGATCTTTCAAAATATTTATCTTCGCCATGTTATAGATGCCTTGTGTATACACGAAACTAAAAAGCGGCAAATGTAACAATGCCTTACAAATCATCTTCTATTCATAAATCATATTATTTAGAAAGCCAATCAAAACCTATTTGTTATCTATACTACATTAATGTATAAAGGGCATTTGAGACCTTAAAATAGAAGTGTTAAAAATTAAGCCAACACACTTACTTATTATAATAAATTTAAAAAATTGACCGGTCAACATTTATTAAGTACATTATTAAAATATCCCATAAATAAAAAATACAAGTTATTAAGCTTATTATACAAACCGATATAACACAAAATGTACTCATATTTTCAATGTAAATATATTATTAAATCAATAGAGTTTTCAAATGCATACTAAATTACAATATTCGAAAAAGTATTATTAAATCGTAAGAGTGCCTCGAGAACCCACATATACACATATTAAATTTTTTTTGATAAAACTTATCATAAAAACTAAAACTGTGTTTTACAAAAATCGGACTATTTTTTTAAAGCAAATGATGCAAAAGTGCAAAGTGCTAAGTGTTAATTTGTATGATTTCGCACTTTTACACATATATATACTACTTTATAAAGCATTTGATACCTTCCCAAAATGGAAGTCCTAAAATATTAAGCTAAGAGCATCAACTATAGTGGTTTTTAAATAGGTCTAAAACATTTTGAAGATATTTATAAATTTGTGAACCATAGTGAGAAATCATTTCAATCTTAGGTGGAATGAAAATGTTTAAGATCTTGGAGAGGTCTAAACTATTTTCTAATTTCTTTTTTATTTTTCTTTTTGAAAATGTTAGTTGTGTTTTATAATATGAAAAGCTTTATAAATAGGTTTATCCATAGTAGAAATAGGTTTATAATATGAAAAAGTTTATAAATTAATGATGTATTAATTGTATAAACCTTTTTAGAGATTTATAATATTGGATATCCTAATATACTTACTTATTATGACAAATTTAAAAAAGTGACCGGTCAACGTTCATTAATTACATTATTAAATAACTCTCTTAATATAAAATACAAGTTGTTAAGCTTATTATATAAACCGATATAACACAAATTGTACTCTCATTTTCAATGTAAATATATTATTAAATCAATAAAGTTTCAAAATGCGTACTAAATACAATTTCCCAAAATATTATTAAATTGTAAGAGTGCCTCAAGATCCAACATATACACCATTAAACCTTTTAGAATTTTTTTTATAAAACTTACCGTAAAAACTAAAATGGTGGTTTATTAAAGTAGAATGATTTTTTCAATGCAAATGACTCTAAGTGTTAATTTATATGATTCCACAAATTTTACACATGTTTATACTAAATTATAAAACATTTGAGACATTTCTAAAATGAATGTCTTAAATACCAACACACTTATTGTGGCAAATTTAAAAAAATTGATCGGTCACCGTCCATTAATAACATTGTTAAAACACCCTCTAAAAAATAATAAAAAAAATACAAGTTATTAAGCTTATTATTCAAACCGATATAACACAAAATATACTTTCATTTTCATTTTCAATGTAAAGATATTACTAAATCGGTAAAGTTTCAAAATGCATACTATATATATATATATATATATATATATATATATATATATATATATATATATATATATATATATATATATATATATATATATATATATGCTTTCATTTTCATTTTCATATATGTGTGTGTATATATATATATATATATATATATATAAACCCGATATAACACAAAATATACTTTCATTTTCATTTTCAATGTAAAGATATTACTAAATCGGTAAAGTTTCAAAATGCATACTATATATATATATATATATATATATATATATATATATATATATATATATATATATATATATATATATATATATATATATATATATATATATACCTCACATAGTTTCTTAAACGTTTATGTTTTTTTTTTTATCTTTATAAGTAGTCTTTTACTTGTATCTTCTACCTATGTCAGATAAATATAATAAACATTGTTAATAATTCAAATAATTGTCAAAATAAACTTATAAGATGTACTTTTAGAGAATTAAATTTTCTAACATGATATAAGTGCTTTTTAAAATTCGCTATGGTGTTTATTTTTTTATTATTATTATTTTTTAATAACTTGTAACTACAGGCAATTATCAGCTACTTAACCTCTTACCTCTATTACATATCAGCTTTCGCCTCTGTATTGCCATAACGTCACATGGATAATCTACAACTTTTATATGAGTTAACTTGTTAGTGCTTAAAATTATTTAAAATTAAAATTGTCATTATCCGTAAAGCTATTGTATCATAAAATATAGACCGAAAATAAATTTCTAGCTGTAAATTTTAATTGTATGATAATCGCCGTAACACGCGGGTACCATACTAATTTCTAATTAATCGAGTATACACAACTTGTAACTATTTAATGTAACTTACTAAGTATTTTAACCATTTATTGCAATATCTTTTTCATTTAATCAATTAGTTTTATAATATCTTGATTTCTAGCATTAAATGTGTATATTTTATTTTGAAATTGCATTGAATGATTTTAAAAACGAATTTAATTTAATTCTTAAGTAGCAATCTTTACAATTAATGTAGAACTCGATTATAAAACAAGCTTAAGGAAACAGAAGATGGAGGCGGAGCATGAGATCATGAGTTACATGAAATATATCTTATTTAAAAAATTATGAAAGACTGTTATTTTCAAATAACTTATAAGTTGTCTAACAAAGCTTATATTTTAACTAGTTTTGTTTATCAAAATAAATAAGCATAATCTTGTAATAATTTTGTGTGCCAAACATATCATAAATATTTCTCTGTTGTAGCTATAATGTTAAAACGCAAAAATCAGCAGTATTAAATCAAGTAACGTTTGGAAAATTAAAGACCAATTACTAATTGAAAGAATCTCATTAAAGGCCCCAACATTATAATATGATGGTATCATTTTGATTTGTTACTTAAAGTTGGCTCATAAAAATGTCCAAGAATGAGCAAATAGCATTAGTCACCAAATTTCTAATCTAATCACGCCGGATAATCAAATGAAATGGGCGTAACAAGCGACGACGCCCATAAACTCCGGTGAACAAACCCATAATTCCGTAACACCTGATTGTCGGCAAAGTTCAGAGCCTTAGTCATACCCTTCCTACACCCTTCACCTGTAAACAACGGGTTATGTTCCCCGCTACAAGGCTGACAACCCGCGAAATGAGTCACAAAAGGCCTTCTCCAGCTCCCAGGCACATAACCTGCTTCTTTCAAAAATGGCTCTCGTAGCACACCATATGCTTCACTCACTTTCTCGGCGTGCCACCTTCTTAATATCCCTTTCCTCTTTTCGATCTCCAAATACCTATCGGTTATATTCTGCAATGTGTCAACAATTCCTATCCAATAGCCTTCTAGATAATACTCAGTCTCGATTAACATCTTCCTGCCGAACCATTCATGTTGTTTCTTCCAAATCAAGTAAGCCAACGCCGTCTGATCAGTTGGCCCATGCTTGAACTCGTCTAACAAAACTTTAGTCCACATGTCGAAATTTTGAGACCGTGGTCCCATATCAGCCCACATATCCAACAGATCGAGCGACCATTGAAAATTTCTTATCAAAAAGGATCCGTCATTCAATCCTAGCCACCTTTTCTTCACGTACACCTCTTTCGGCCAGCCATGCACGACAAAATTATAATCTTTATACTTATGAAAAGGGATCTTGAACTCCATGTCCGTGATAACAGTGTCTTCATCTAGCCACCATATCCACTCAGCTTCGGGATGCGCCAGCATCGCAGCCCGAACTGCTGGAAGCTTCCCCCAACCCCCAGTCATCTTGGGGTCGAGTAACACATTATTGTAGAAAATATCGTAACCATGGATTCGACAATAATCCACCTTGTTACGATATGTCCTTAACAAATAATGATCACCAGTTGGGCTCTTGCATGGGGTAGATTTTGAACTAGTTACAAGAAAGACACGTTCATGTGATTTTGGCAAAAACGTGGGGTGCAATTCGAGCCAGGCTATTCTTTTTTGGTCCCATTTTTTTATGGTTTTGTCGATGGTGTAGCCGAAAGTTGGTTCGTCATAGAAGGTTGATGTAGGTGGGTCGAACTGGAGGTTAAAGGTCGGGCGACAAGGCTGGCTACATTTGCATGAATCGGGTTTCAGTTGTGAAAAAAAGGGAATTGAGTCGAGAGGTGATTTAAAGAAGGTCCAGAAAATCAATGACGTTGTTACAACTCCAGCGAAAATGACCGAGGACCGATTGGAAGGCTTTCGCCAACCATTTTGTGAGAATGCACCCATTGATAATACTTATACTGATAGTTGTTTACTTTGCGATATAACGGTTTTTATAGATCAAATCTCTAATTAATATTTTGTTTTTATGTTATTATTTATCCAAATAGGGAGTAAATGTTATCACCTAACTATTTAATGTCTTTTGTTATTAGACATTAATTATTTATGTCTTAGTAATATGTTTATAATAACATAATGTAATATCACTTAATGATAACTTATACTTATCTTGACATTGTGAGTATATGGAAGAGTCATTAATGCTTATTACACCAACGTTCTGTTCTCAAGTTTTTAAATAAATGGAAAAAAGAAAAGTGACAAAAATAGGCAGAAAAGAAGAGGAGAGGAATAATATTTAACTTTTTATTTCGTGTTCCCGAGTTAACCATTATTGTATAAAAAATTAGAGAGAAAAGAAAGAAAAACTAATGATTTTACAAGTATAATCATTGTTGTATAAAAAATTATACTATATTTTGGAGCATTTAAGTCATTTTATTAATTAAAAGTTTCCTTATTTACTTTCTCTCCAAATCATCTCATTTTTGGGAAGAAGATTTTGGAAAGAAAGTGAAACAAATTTCCTCTCCGCCTCTTCTCTTCTCTTCTGTAAAACTCGGAAACATAAATTTATTTTGATTTCTTCCCACTTCTTTTTTCTTTTTTCAAAAAAACTAACTTTAGGAATGCAGTGTAAGTCAATGGAGAATTGTAATTTTCATAACGGACAATGTTTCTATCCCCCTTTTTTTTTTCTTTTTTTTTTTTTTTTTTTTTTTTTTTTTTATCTCTTCGAAAATACAATTGTTCAAAAACTTAAAAAAAATAAGTAATATTGATCGACTAATATATCACTGTTTAAAAGCGTTAATAACACTACCATTAAATTAATAATTCAAATACTATTTATTTTACAATTGAACCCATAAATGTATATTAGAAAACGGCAATAATAATTATTTAAAAAAAACCACATGTAGATACATACCAAAATAATAATAATAATAATAATAATAATAATAATAATAATAATAATAATAATAATAATAATAATAATAATAATAATAATAATAATAATAATAAAATTCCGCACTCACAAGTTGACGGCAAGTGAATTTTGTCGAAAGCAATACATTATTGCCACGAGGTAATCGTCTAGTCATAATCTATACTATATATAATAGAAAAACTGTCAAATGTGAAAACTGAAATTATTGAAATTGGTCAAATGAAAGAGGAAAAAAAAAAAAAAAAAAAAAAAAAAAAAAAAAAAAAAACCCGTATATTTTGTTTTTATATCTTTTGTTCTCAAACCTAAAATAGACCACATCTCTCTCACTAAACCAACAACAGCCGCCACCATCATAACCTTATCTCAACCACCATCTGCCGAAATTGCCACCATCTTTCAATGGTTTAGGTAGTTTTAGGTAGTTTCAGGTAGTCGGGTTGTGTTTTTTGTTGTTATTAGTGGTTTCGGTTGTCCCTAGCCACAGGAAATAGTTTATGCCGCCGTTGTGGTTGCCGAAAATAGGTGATGCCACAGGAATGAACTGTTGTCGCCGTAGTCTCGCCAAAAGCCACACGACCAAGACCCACCACCACCCTACATTTCTAAAGTTTTTCCAAGTTTTGATGTTTTCTTTTCAAACTTCAAGAGTCAAGTTAATGGGTATATCTTATTTTGTTTAGTTTTATTGGGTTGTCTCTTTTTTTTTTTTTTTTTTTTTTTTTTTTTTTTTTTTTTTTACTTTCATTTGAGGTTGATTATGGTTTTTTTACTGTGCTACTGGTTAATTAAGTTTCAGATTAGGGTTTGTGTATATGCACACAACTATGAAACATGATATTAAGGTTATTGATTTATGTTTTTTTTATGATTATTCGAAAGTACAATGACTTGATTAGTAGTGTGATTCAGTTCGTTGAAACGAGATCTAGATTTTTATGATGGAGTGTATTAGATAGTTTTTTTATCCGGATTTCATGATGTGAAACTTACGTATACAAAATTAACGTGGTTTAACACTGATGTGCTGGTGTACTTAGTGACATTTAATGTGTTGTATTTAAAATAAAAAGTGTATAGACCATTGGTTTAAAATATAGTAATATGTGCTTGTAATAAGATAAAGATGTTTACATGTCGACGAAAAAGTTTAAATGTTTGATTTATGTGGATTTGCTATTTTTTTGGGTAGGTTGCTTGGTTACGAGGGATTGGAGGTTATTAATCCGGAAGGAGGGACTGAAGATGCTGAAGTTGAAGCACAACGAGGCAGATGGAAACAAGAGGTGCGTTATGATTTTGTGTACTTATCGACAATCTCATTTACGTCTAGCTATATAAAGTTTCCGCTGTTGTTATTTAAGTAGTTGATCATGCTCGTTAGTTGTTATGAGCTTTATGCAAGAATTACCAAATTAGTGTCCATTTCTTTAATTGGCTATGGCGCGTCTCGTGAAACTACTTTCAATATCTATTGCCCATTCTAACTTTACACTATTAATATTATGCCACGCAATATCAAGTTTCATGTGAATATTATAACTTCTTTTCATCCTTGATCGTTGTATTTATTATTAAGTTTTGCTAATTTCATCTACTACATATATTTTTAATACACTCTTCGACCTAAAATTCAACCTTTTTTTGAGTGATTCTTTTTTACCTTTCTCCATCTTTTAATTACAATGCATTCAAGTAAACGGATTGAAATTGCCTATATTGACCCATTCATAAGTAAATGGGTAGAAATTGCCATGTCTGATTATAATGCGTGTTTTTTGTTACCAGGAATTCTAAAACATTGGTGTAATAGAAAGGCAACAATTTGACCCGTTACAATTTTGCTAACACTCCATTGTTGCCACTACTAACAGTCACCTACAATAAAATACGAAAATATTGTGTTCTAACATCTTCAGTATTTTGTAATTACTAAGTATCACTTATGTGGTATGTTAATAAAATGTTTTTCACTTTTCCTGTAATAGTTTAACGTAGCTATCTTTTCCATTGAAAAAATCGTATTGTACA
The DNA here is from genome assembly GCA_030686995.1 of Artemisia argyi. NCBI lineage: Eukaryota > Viridiplantae > Streptophyta > Magnoliopsida > Asterales > Asteraceae > Artemisia > Artemisia argyi. Next base: position 156,665,089 of record CM060697.1, on the reverse strand, counting down.
CCAGATGACTTGAGGAGGCAAAGGTGAAGTCTCTGTTTGAGAGATGGATGGTTCATATGAGACTAGACCCAATAATTAATATGTTCGGTGGTTACTTATTGTAATTTATTTTATGTATTTTGAATTTCTTAGTGAATATTCATTCTTAAACACTTCCGGTTTCTTTTATGATATTTGTAGGGTGAGGGTGTTGTCGTTAGCGTGGAAGAGTTGTGTGACCTTGATATGGTGGGGTGGCCAGAAAGGAAAACAAACAAAAACACACTAAAAGTAAGTTGAGCCACTTTTTAGAGAGTATATCTACAACAAGCAAAGAGCATACACATAAGAAGAAGTCTGTGTCGCTTTCTCGAGAATCTACAAGTAAAACTGAAGGTTTACCATGAGGTACCTATAATTTTTATTTTCTTCCTAATATGTACAATTTTTTTAATGAGAACAACCTTTACTTTTATACAACTAAACACAGCCTTACAAAAAAAACTTCTACACAATGATGCATCTATTAAGTTGTGGCCCATCACGTAATGCTTAGCGTTTCTTGCTAAATTAGGGAATGCAAAAAATACATCATGTAAAGAAAACCAGATGGATTGACAATAACTTGGTATAAAAGGGACGGAAAAAAGTAATGTTAGTGTACATATGTCGAAGACCAAGCTTCTGAATGAGTAAATTGGTATTTAAACTAGGCACCCTTATGATACAATATAAATGTATTATCTTTCAAAGTACACATCACACACTTTGATTTAATATTAAATCTGCAGACTTGAATGTGCTTATACTTTTATTGTAATTCGTCTTTTGTCGAAATGTTACTTATAAGAATTAGTAAGTTATATATTTTATATCAAATACCTCCCTAGTTAACTCATCCATTAATGACAAATACATAACCCGTCTGAGACTTCGTATCATCCTTATCACCTTTTCAAGAAGCATCGCAGTAACCTGTAACATCAAGTTCTGCAGATGGAGTACCCCCATAAACTAAGAACATCTCTTTAGTAGCCCTAAGGTACTTAAGAATATTCTTAACAGCAGTCCAGTGTTTTTCACCTGGATTTTGCTGATATCGACTGGTTAAATTCTGAGCAAACGCCACATCAGGCCTTGTGCTTTTCACCGCATACATAATAGATCCCACAGCCGAAGCATAGGGGACTCTCTTCATGTGTTGCACCTCTTCAGGTGTTGAAGCACAAACTTTCTCGCTCAAGCCATGTTGTTCTTGCATCGGCAAATATCTCTTCTTGGAATTTTGCATATTAAATCTCTTCAATATTTTATCAATGTAAGCACTTTGGCTTAATCCAATTAATCACTGAGATCTATCTCTATATATCTTGATTCCAAGAATGAATGCAGCTTCCCCTAAATCTTTCATAGAAAAACAACTTCCAAGATATGCCTTAACCTTTTGCAAACTTGGAATGTCGTTTCCCATGATCAATATGTCATCAACATATAAAATAAGGAAAATTACATTACTCTCACTAGCTTTGTGATATACACATGGCTCATCAAGATTTTGAGTGAATCCATACTTTTTAATCTCACTGTCAAATCTCTTATTTCATTATCGTGATGCTTGCTTCAATCCATAAATGGATCTTTTAAGCTTGCATACACGATTTGGGAATTCTGGATTCACAAACCCCTCAGGCTGCGCCATATAGATGTCTTCATCTAGACGACCATTTAAGAAGGCGGTTTTGACATCCATTTGCCAGATCTCATAGTCATAGTAAGCGGCTATGGCTATAAGAATCCTAATAGCCCTAATGTCAGCTACAGGAGAAAAGGTCTCCTCATAGTCAACACCAAAAGTTTGAGTGTAGCCTTTAGCTACCAAACGGGCCCTATAGGTGTGTACAATGCCATCCATATCAGTCTTTTTCTTGTAGAGCTATTTACTCCCAACTAACTTGGCACCCAGAGGTAGGTCTACTTCTTCCCAGACTTCATTTTCTTCCATGGATTGCATTTCCCCATTCATAGCAACCTGCCATTTTTCCTTTTCAGGACCATTCATGGCAGCTTTGTAACTTGTAGGTTCATCAAGATCCCCTGTCAAGTTTTCATTACACTCTACATTAAGACATAGACGTGTAGGAGCTTTCACAGGTCTAGTTGACCTACGAATGGGAACCACTTCAACTTCAGGTGGAGGACCTAAACTTTCAGGTTCCACATGAAGTTGGCTAGTGTTTTCAGAAGGTGCTACATCTTCATGATCGTCTTCCAGATCATATACTCTCCCACTGAATTCTTGAGATATGAGCTCCTTTTCCAAGAAGTCTCCATACCTTGCAACAAAAACCTTGTTTTTAGTTGGGTAATAAAAGTAGTAACCCATAGTTTCCTTAGGGTATCCTACGAAGATGCACTTCACAGATCTTTGTTGGAGTTTGTCTGCTGAGTCACGTTTAACATACGCCTCACAACCCCAGACCTTAAGATAAGACAAGTTAGGAGCTTTCCCAGTCCATAACTCATATGGAGTCTTATCAACCTTCTTTGTTGGAACCATATTAGGAATGCGAACCACAGACTCCAAGGCATAATCCCAAAACGAATAAGCAAGAGTTGTTAGATTAAACATAGATCGTATCATGTCTTGCAATGTACGATTCCTTCTCTCAGATACACCATTTTGTTGTGGAGTATATGGAGAAGTAAGGTGCTGGACAATTCCCTCATTTGCTAAGTAATCTATGAACTCCTGACTCAGGTATTCACCACCTCTATCGGATCGAAGAGCTTTAATCTTCTTTCCAAGTTGCAACGCTACTTCTGCTTTAAACACTTTGAATGTTTCAAACACCTCATGTTTATATTTAAGTAAATAAACATAACCATAATGGCTGTAATCATCCGTAAATGTTAAGAAGTAGCTAGCACCCCTCCTTGACACATGTCTAAGTGGTCCACACACATCTGTGTGAATAAGACCAAGTAGATCATTCGCCCTTTCAATCCTATTTTTAAAAGGTTTCTTTGTCATCTTCCTAGCAATGCAAGATTCACACTTATCAAATGATTCATCATTGATCTTTTCTAAAAGCCCATCATGTTGCAGCTTTTTCATGCGAGCCTTGCCAATGTGAGCAAGTCGACAATGCCAAAGATAAGATGAATCCAGACCTTTCTTGATTCTCTTATTATTGATGCTATGCATTGAATTATTATTAACAAAAGCATTATCATTATCATTCATATAAATTTCAAAGACACCATTCACAGCAATAACATTAAAATAAAAAACACCATTTAAAGAAACTGAAATTCCATTGCTAGAAATAGTATGCTCAAAACCAAGGTTCAACAAACATGAAAATGAAATTACACCTCTAACAATTGACGGTGCATAATGACAATTATTTAAAGATAGTACTAAGCCCGAAGGCAACACTAAATTAAAAACTCCTATAGCTTCAACTCCTGCATGCGCTCCATTACCCACGTGCAAGAATTGTTGTCCATAGGCCAGCTTTCTCTCAACTCTAAACCCCTGCAAGGTATTGCAAATATGAATGCCACATCCCGTATCATATACCCATGAATTCAATTTAGGAGTAAGAGTGAATAATTCAATCATAAAGAACGCACCTGATGAACTGGGGTTACCAGCTTCATTACCCTGCTTCTTCTGTCGCAAGTCATGAATGTAGAGAGGACAATTGCGCTTCCAATGGCCCTTTTCATGACAATGGTGACAAGCTTGATCCTTCTTGTTTGGCGGATTCACCTTGTTCTGCTTAGGCTGATGTTGCTTCATCTTTGGTTGTGGTTGATAGGCCATGACCTGCTTGCCTTTATCACCTTTCCCCTTGCCTTTGTTCACATGCGATTTCTTCTGGATTCTCCCCCATGAATCGCCAACACTTGCGGGGTAGGGGCCTTGACCTTGGCTAGTAGACTCTTCTCATAATCAACAAGCAATCCGAGTAATTCTGAGAGTGTCTTCCCCGAGCAGTGCATGTTGAAATTCTGCACAAAACCAGCAAAGTCCTTGTTAAGGGACCTGTTGATCAAGTGCACTTGCACATTGTTGGGGTAACCAAATCCAATTCTGTGAAGCTGATCAAAAGATTCTTTCATCTTAGTCACATAATCTTCAACTGGTTTACCATCACCATGCTTGCAGTTGTGTAGCTTGTCAAGTTCATCATACAATTCAACTACAAGAGATTTCTCATAAGACTGCTTAAGTACATCAAGCATATCTTTAGGGAAAAAGTACTTAAACTTCTTTTGTAACTGAGCACTCATGCTAGTGAGCATTAAACAAGCAACCTCATTAAACTTAGCATGCTCCACCCTCCATGCCGCCTTAACTGCTTCTGGTTCATTAGCAGCAGGCTCGGCAGGGCATTCCTCGGTCAAGTAATCAAGCTTTCCGAACGCCCTCAAGACAATTCTGAGCGAACGGTGCCAATCATTGAAATTCTTTCCAGTCAATTTTTCTCTTTCAAGATGACTCTTGAAAGCAGAAATCACAGTTGGGTTATCGGGTTGAGCCATATCTATAGATAAAATTTCAAACATTAGTATTTTCGATAATAACTATCTTCAAGAAAATAAAATACCCATAGGCTATATTCATATAACCACCAAAATTTTCTTGAAAATCTAGGATCCAACTTTACATAGATTCCACCACATCAGTTGATCTACTAGTGGTGAAAGTATAAAAGATGGTAATCTGTCGAACAATAATTGGCAAACAAGATTTCCAATTCCTAGACCATTATGGGATTTACATCAAATTGATTCATCAATTTGCCTCGTAAGCATGTTTCATCCCATCTCATGCCTTAAGTTCTAGGTCTCACGCACAACTTAATTAAGTCATCTACCTTAGAAACTGTAAAATAACTATCTATGGTCTCACACATTAACAGAATTTTACCTTGTTATAATAATTTAGCCTAGGTCTCACGTTTACTAAATTAAAATTCCAAGTGTTCCTTATAGATAGATGGCATGTAACTTAAATTTTAAGGGTATTCAATTTTGATATGTTAATCAAAATATGTATAAAGATGCATGCACTCATCTTTATAGCATAAGTTTTCATAAAAACTTTTTATAACCAATTCGTGAAATTAATACACAAAGTTTTACTTGAGGTTTAAAAAACCCTAAGATGACTTTCTACAAGAATGATTTTAAAAGAAATTCGTTTAGGACGTTTTCAAGATTGTGATAACCAAGGCAGACTCTAAGGCTCTTTTCTAAGCCTTCATATCACGATTATGAATTTGTCTGAAAAGAGTTACTTTTAAAAGCATGTTGTACAAAACATCAATCAAGCAAAAGTTTATGGATTCAATCTCAAAACATGTAATAAAGTATGAATCTTGCTAGTCTCGCCTTGGAGCGAATTACCGTGCGAAGCGAACCGTTGTTGGCACATAAGACTCTGCAAGATTCAATCTTTATTACTTAGGGTTTCACCATTATTAGTCCGTATTATTTTCTTTATGAAAAATCACCCTTTTATTGCTTACATCATGTCAAACAATTAACAATAAAACAAGTAATCAAAGAAAAACAAACAACTAATAATAATAAAGTGAAACAATTAGCCACATGCAATCCTTATTAGAAAGATCCTAATAAAATCAAGTCTAGGTATAATCATGCATGTAATCAACTAAGGTCTTCTCCTCTTGATGGAAAAGAGTCGCATACATTGACGAATCAATTGCGTAGGCCAAAGCTAATTTACACACCACATAGCATATTTATTGATTTTAATATATATGTATTGGAGTCTTCCCCAATTTAAGATCAATTTAAAACATGTGACAAATAAAGAAAAACAACAAGATCCATGACTAACATGCATGTTTCGTCACGGATATAACCTAACAATTAGCACATAGGTCACAAGATACGTTCACCTAACCGGTTAATGACCTAGGGTTACTAGTGATAACAAATTAATCAAATAAACCACAAACCCTAATTAGGGTTTTAAGTGGAAAATCAAACCCCCCATAAATTAGGGTTAAGGTTTCAAATTTTTATAAAAAAAAATTAAAAAGAAAAACCCTAGATCAAAACATGTATCTAAAACAATTAAAGATCCGATTTTTATTATGTTTTAGTAATCAATTACATGTTATACATGGCTCGTGATGCCACTGTTAGAGTTTGACAATCAAATAACACAAATATGCGGAAGCTAGGATCAAGTATAACAAGTATAAAGATTAACTAAAACATAAAAATAACGTACCCGATGCATTTCAATAACCTGGAACTTGTGTATAATAGATCAATGATAAACCCCTTACCGTTTTGTTTATCGATCTCTTGATAATAACTATAGTGAGTTATTACCCCGTTCTTGTACACACAAACTACCAACGAATAAAAGGTTATGCAAGTAACAAACACTTTATTTTTGTTTAACACAATAATCGACCCAAAACCCTTTAGGGTTGTTAGAGCCGATCGGCTAGGAAGAAAAAGAAAAGGAGAAAAGCTTTAGGGTTTTGTGTGTGTGCACAAAAGATGTGAAAGCTTTACCCTAGGCCTTGTATATATACTAGAGATAACTTGGAGGACAAGTTGGAGTGGGTTTGGGTCTCCCCTCACCCTTGTCGACCGGCCATCAAGCCCAAGAGGGATTCTAGATCCTTCTTGGCACTTAGTTTCACTATAGTCCTTTTTCTTTCGTTACTAACGATAGTTAGTACTTACAGTTAATCACTAATGATCATTAAGTCCCTTAAGTGTTCATTTAAATATATATACTCGATACATATATCATATATATTTAATATACTTTTATTCTTGTTTGTAATGTGTGCAATCCCGAGGTCTCGGGTTCGATACTAGTCATTTACATATTAATATTTATACGTAACTTTTAACATGTATGTAGTTAGGCTATAATTGTATAGAAAATGAGCACAAATAATATATAATGTTGCAAAGAAGAGTGACACTAACATGTAAGGATACCCCTATAATACATCTTTTTAACATATACTACATAAAGCGATACTTAACTATTAAAAACACTTCAAAGTTTAAACTCCTTTTTCTTTTTCTATTATAATAGGCTTTATCTTAGTTTTAACTATAATTAACTATGATTATTTTTTGCTAGAGATTCCAGTCACTATGCACGGGTATCACATAGAAATACAAAGGTATTAGTGAAGCTAGTCAAAGAGTTCGGTAAAGGAGGAGTCTACACTTCAAATGTCGTCTACCAAGAAGTTTTACGCGATGAGCAACATGCATTGCTAGAGTTGAATTATCACATGTTACAACCGTTTTTATTTTTTGGTCTTTTCGCGTTTTATTTTCAATGTTATACGAAACACTTACCACAATATCGCATATCATTAATTGTCTGCCGCTAGAAACTGATGTCGCTAGGCGCGGATACTCTCCTAGTATAATATAAAGCATGAACCTCTTGTTGGAATTTAAGCATACAAAAATACTAAAATACCCTTAAAAAGTTTGAAACATAGAAATATATAGAGTCAAAGATTCAAAGAATATACTTGTCAAAAATGAAATGTTTATAGAAGTTAGTTAATTTATAAATTTTCAAAAATATGTATTTTCCTAAAATGAAAATTATAATATCTTTGCTTCTTAATTTGTGTATTTGTCATTTTTTTTCTATTCTTTTATTTTGAACAACCAAAAAACATTGTTTGTCAAAATATTATTGTTATAAAAAAACGTAACTAAAAAGCACTACTCGCCAAAAAGTTTATTTATTTCTTTGATTCCCTTGCATCGCGTAAGTATTTCTCTAATTTTTAATAAATAACGTTAAATTTAATTGGTTTTTGACTTCTTGTGAAATGTCAATTGAAATTTATCCAATATTTAATTTACATTTTAGATAACACTTATGATCGAACATATTTGTATTTAATACCATAAAGACTCACATCTATGCTAGTTGTAAAATGCAACTACATTTAAAATAAAAATTTGGAATTTTTACTTTGCTATATCTATTTTTTTTGTTAAAAAATTGTTGTTAAAGGAACTTTATCTTACGCAATAAAGTAAAATAAAAATATATCTAATGGTTAAGGATCTTGATTCTCCGATTTACCACCTCTGAAAATTGTTACACCGTATCAAACACCTGTTACAGAACAGCTGCAGAAAACCAACGCTTAAACTCAGGCCATTTTAACTCAAAACCAACACTATAACATATACCAAATCATTCATTTATCATCCTAAATCTATAACCAACCATACTGTAAAGTGTTAAACGGCAAATGACCCGTTTGACCCCAAAATGGGTATAGTTATACTCTATTCCAAACACCACTTTAACCGAACACAAGAACATTAAACCATTAGTCCATTACTATACATACTACTTGACACATGTAACTTTGACAACCACAATACTTTAACAACCATAACGTAGACTTTGACTCTTGACAAACAAGTTTATAAACCATTTTAAGACTCTTGGGTTCAACTTGACTTCGAGCTCGGCATTTTACAACTAAGCTTTATTTACAATACTATGAAATTCTAGAATCCACACTTCCAATTATAAGCTTTAATCTAAGATCTACCTTCATTGCAAGAACCTTTGTTGGGTCTATTAGATTTGATGATACAAAACAAGAAAGAATGAAACAATAGGGACTTAATATGACAAGAAGGAATTCTACAAAAGATGGAGAAGGACTTGATTGCAAAAGAAGATTTATATTTTATTCCTTCGTAGTATTTTGTAAACCCTAAATCTCTATTATATAAAGAGATCAAGGGTACATGTTATTATATGTCTTCCAGAATGTAAATATCATAAAGGTGTGTGTGTGTTCTAGGGCGTGTAAACTATAAACGCTTAGAACTAGTTAGTGTTGTTCGAATCCTCTAAGGTCTGAGATGTCTTAGATCCTTGTTACATTTAGGTAACACGTTGTTATTCTGATCAAATAATAATTGGAGGTGATTGGGAAAAACCTTGTGTCAATAACTTTGATTTGTTCTTATTCCGCTGCATGTTATTATCATTGTTATTGTTTAACCCTAGTGCTCAAAACGGTCCAAGGAGTCTAACAAAATCCACAACCTACAAAACCTTATCAACTATAACACGTAAGCGCAAACGCTTAGTAAGTAAAACGAATATAACACACTATTATACATCAATCAAAGATATAGGCATCACATACATTTATATATTATCAAATGGACTAATCACACTGAAAATTACTTGAACACTTAACATAATACTTACAGTATAACACATTGTAACACCCTCTAATTTGAAATGCGGCAGCGGAATAGAAATTAGGGTGTTACGGTGAGGATCGAAGTCATAATGATAGAAAACGACTCGAAGAGACGTTTTAAAAACATAATTTCATTTATAAATATTTGAAATACAATAGGTCCTTATCAGAGTATTATAAAAACTTGATGTTTTGAAATAAATCAAACATCATTTATTTTACATCATTATTGAAATAAAGTAAACATAATTTGAAGATTTTTGCCGCCCGTTCCATGCTTGCTTCCCCTGTTAAATACCTGAGATACATGCTTAAAGGTCAACAAAATTGTTGAGTGAAATCATAGAGTTTGAATTTATAATCATTTTGATACACAAGCAAGATTGTATTGGAAAATACAATCAGTTTGAAAACATTGATATTGCAGTTCATATATTGCACTAAGTCTCATGACACGCAAACGTTAACAAATACCGTAAACGGCGGGTGTTTATCAAATCAATGATAAATTTTGCCCTCGTGTAATAGGTGATTTGCCAATTCCTATTTTTACTCAAATATAATTATCACGACTAATGCGGCTAACCACATGCATAATGGCATTCCGTCAAGCATTAGTGGGACAGGCTGTCAAACCTTAAATAGATCTATTCATTATATTCGCGTTCACCGCAGTGATTAATGGCTCATGAATAAGGGTCTTTTGGCAATAGCTAACTTAGGCATATATCAGTCAGGAAAGCATACAGAAAATACTTGTGATCTATTTATAGCATGTATCCCCCTCACAAAGTTTTGAAAATAATTAAATGTGAGACTATGACTCACCTTGATTGATACTGAAAATGAAGAAAATAAAGTCGGATGAATTTTATGAAAATGGCTTCGAAACACAACCTGATAAATAAATTTATCTAAGAAATTAACCAAAAACTATTCGGTGATTATAAAGAAAATAACGAATATTAGATATTCGTTATGACGATTAAGTGATGTGCAGTGAAAATATTGTGATATGCATGATATGACAGAATATGATTTTTAAAATTATCCATCGAAGTTTTTAAATCGTAACTAAAATCTTAACCTTTTTAAAATATCGTTATATATTATTAACGTTAAGTTATATATATATATATATATATATATATATATATATATATATATATATATATATATATATATATATATATATATATAAATAACATTTAAACATGATATGAAATAAATTTACAAAAATATAAAATAAATAAGAATGATAATTTTAATTTTTATCACATTTTATCCTTAGATTTCTATATTTACAGGTTTAGTCCTTGATTTTCAATATTTACACATTTAGTCCTTCTAGGTGTCGTCGCGTTACATTTTTAGTCCAATTTTACAAAAATGATTATGGAACTTTTCTAAAAATTTCCGTAGCTTATTTATTAAGTATAAAGCTTATTTTACTGCTTATTTATTTCAAAAGCTTATTTTTATGGCTTATGGGCCTGGTTCGAATTATCTTAAGGCCCGTTAAGATTTTTGGAGGCGAGGGCATGGAAAAAGTTTTGGGCTTGGCTTTGGACTATTTTTATGATTCTAAAAACATATCTTATAGGCCCAGTGGGCTTACGGATTTCAAAAGCTTAGTGGGCTTTAGTTAAGCCCACTCGACAACTAAAAAGATTTTGTATGAATTTCTGTTTTAAAAATCCGGTTTGAGTCATTTCAAAATGGTTCGATTGTGGTGTCAAGATGTGATTATTTTTACAAGTTGTTTACATGAAAACTTTAGTTTGCTAGGTGGTCTATGACGTCGTGAAAAGATATGGTACCATTGTTAAACTAAATTTTAAGTTATACGTTGATTTGGTGACATGGTTGGGTCGATATATAAAACTTGAAAACTAACCAAATTTTACTAAGTGTTATACAACATTAAAATCGATGGATGCAAGTTAAAATAGATGCATGAAATGATTAATACGTTACAACTAAAGTGAACGGTGTGTGCTACGTGATTCCTAGGCCTTCCAAGATAGAGGCAAATCACATTTCGTGTACTACTAACAAATATATACGTAAATTTAGTGTGCAAAGTGTAGACGTATAAAACAAAAATCACAAAATGCATGATAATACAAATACGTATGAAATGGTTTTGAATTGGATGCAAGAGACTTACAAACACTTTTAAAGTGATCTAGAGTCGAGCTAGGTAGAAAAGGAACACAAGAATCTCGTCAAAACTATATAACCCAAACGTTATATATTATTTCAAAACCCGATTTCTTTCTTTGCTTCCAATACTCTACTACACGACTTGTAAGCTTTGTAGGAATGAAATAGAGGTCTAATTATTGCAGTGAATAAATGTGGAAATATTATGAGGAGTATGCATGCAATGAACGTACTATATATACAATATATAAAACGTTTTAGTAAGAAAGTTTCAAGGTAAACTCTTCCCACACTATTGCATGTCAGTAGCTAGTCTTTAGATGAGATTTTATATTGTTTTAGGATGGTTTGTGAGAGCACAAAAGAAGGAGGGTGTTGGGTGATTCATGCTATGGATGTCGACATATATATTAACATGCATACGATTTACAAATTCGTGTACAACTTGAATATACATGATCATCTTTAACATTTGAGCTTAGAATCATCTTAGGAATAATATTAGGAACGTTTAGAAACAAACTAGATTCAAAACGGTTAAGTTTTGAATATAGTGTAATTCGATTTGGGTGTTCAAGGGTCGAATACTATGCCTCTTAAAAGCATATCAAAACTCAACGTAGGAACGTGAAACTTGACACACTAATTGTTGGCTAGTAGATTAACGAGATGGGAAAATAAAATATATAGGTCGTGTGTAAAACTTAGGAATAAACGGTGTGATTTGGAGGGTGTTTGAAATGAGTCGAACGGATGAAAACTACTAAATTGGATTTTGGGCTTTTGTGTCGTGGGCTTAGGAATAGTGTGAATGGATTGGGCCAAAATTAATTAAGGGTCCGGTTAGTTAATTTAGGATAATTAAGGATTTTAATTATATTTAATAAATATAATTAAGATTAGGATTTAGGTTTAGGATTAAATGAAAAGTTTAAGTTTCGTGTAACGTGTCGAGGATTAATTCCGTCATTTCGTGAATTATATTATTTTGTGAAAATCGCCAAAATAATATAGTAAGAAAAATTTTAAATTTTTCCGAGAAAATGGGAATTAGAAATGATAATGAAAGATTATATATTTATTAACGATTTAATTACAAGAAATTTTTACAGGGTTCTACACACATCACCATATCTATACAACATTCATCATAACATAACTAGTTGTCTCATACCTTATCTAGCATCCAAAAAATCTAACACAAATTGGCTGGTTATCTCAACTAGCTTCTTGTAAAACTTTTCCTAAATACTATAGCACAAGTCTCCTATTACCTTAACACAAAACATACATAACACATATATGTTAGAAATCGATATAACATTATGTTAATATCATTTTACTTACCTTAATACAAGCTATCAAATCAAGGCATCATCACCACCAACTTTTGGTCCTTATTCATATACTTCACAACACCTATCATTATATTAATGAAAATACTATAATAATTAACACATCAATGATTATTCTAAATCACTATATGATCATATTTTGATCATAATATGAATACCCCAAAATTACTAACTTTAATTCAGTATGACTAATCTCATAATTACTATAACCTTAAATTAGCTTTAAACACCTTTTACCTAATTTTCTCAAATTAGGGTTCATGAACTCTAATTTCTTAATTCGTCAATTAACACTAATTAATGGTTACTTACTTGTAATAATCCATTGCTAAGGAACAACTATCGAATTACCCTTTAAAACACTACAAGATCGTCACCAATAGCTCCATCCTTCTCTCCTCTTCTCTTTTGGTTCATCACTTAGAAAACACACACACACACTTCTACCAGAAATGTGTAAAAGTCAATATGTATTGAGATAAATAGTGACTCAACAAAAAGGGCATTTTAGTCATTTTTGTCATTTAAGCCGATATACCGTATCCATTTTGATGGATACGCCGTATCCGTGGATCTCCATAGATACGCCGTATCACCATACTAGGATACGCCGTATCCAGGCCGTAACAGCTCTGCACTATTTTCTGCACTTATCTGTAAAACCGTTTATCGACTAGTCAACACATTTAGTCTTAGTCAAACTTATCTAGGGTCATTCTTGTAATAAAATGCTTAAAACGATTTTAGGGTGTCACAATTAATGATTTTCATATATATAATGTGTCTCTGCATTATAAGGAAAAATTCCAATAACAATAGTAAATGTAAATTAAGATTATAATATTTTATAAAGTATAAAGTTTTAGGCTTGAACATAAGTTATATTGGATAGTTTGGATATAAAGTTATTTTACAATCAACTCTTAGAGGTTTACAAATTATCTTTTTCCTTTTTCTTTTAGAAATTTCATTTTTCAATTTGGACAATTGATGTTATGGTTTTTCAATATATAAAAAGTTTAGTTTTCCTGTGATAACATTTTCATTAACTATATGATGAGATATCATTTATATGCTAAAAGTTTCATGTATATTAAGAGACAAATTTCCATCACTATTCTTTTTAATTGAAAAAAAAAAAAAAAAAAAAGTGGAGATTAATTAATATTTGAATGAAAAATGCGATCACAAATATTTTTTTCTAATTTAATTATCTGATGAACAGTTAATCGTTAACTAAAATAAGTTACAATGTTGCGACGAGCATTTCATTAGCTTTTCAGAAGGACACTTTCATGCACTTTTGATGAAATAAATTTTTTTTTTCACGTTTTGTTTTCACCTTTTTTTAGTATTGAAATTCACATAATATATTACATTTATATGATTTAACACTAATTTGAAATTTTGAACGCTAAACAGCTGTATTAAAATTGACATAATTATTTTTTTATAAATTAAAGTTTCTCCGGTTTTACTCTGCAAATCGCATATTCATGGCTTTCCAAACATATTATACACATTGTATATCAACTTATATTTTATAGCAGTTTATTTATTAAACCTCTATAATCACATGTGATATAGATCACATATGTTTAGATCACATGTGATTTTATGTGTTTTACCAACTTTGACGAATTAATTGGTCTAATCTATAATTCGAAATATAATGTAATATATATGGTTAGAGACTTATGCATATCTATTTTCCAGTAATAAAAACGGTAAAATTTTTGAATTTTTTTAGAAAAGGTTATGTTCATTTTACTACAAGTTTTAATGCTAGAACTGTAACAACCGTGGTTTTAGCAGGTCAGTTTGACTGATAGTCTTGACTCGGTTGACGTTTGTTTGGTGTGTTTTAGGTATTTGAAGTTATATAGGTGAGTTTTAGCACTAGATCCCTTTGCGTGGTGTTGTTTTTGTGAGTGAGTAATATTGATTATTTGGGAAAGTTCATTTTGATCACCATTCTGGTGTAGAAATGACTTGTGTAGTTTTGGTATTTTTGTGTTTTTGCGTAACGAGTCTTCGTTCATATATTTGAGCGTTAGCAAGTTATGAGGAGTTTGTTTTATGTGTTTTACATTTATAATTGGTGAAAATCTATTTTTGAAAACTTTGTTTTGAAAATGATAATTTTTCCAGTTTGTCGTAAAATTAAGGTTTATCGCGAAAGACGTTAGGTTTCATTATGGGAATACATAAAATATGAAAAGTATGAGGTTTTGAGTGTAATAAATAAATTAAAAAAAATAAAAAATATATATAAATAAAAGGGGCGGCCGATTTAGGGGGATAAGGGAGAAAAAGGAAACCCAATTTGAGCCCAAATACAATTCCTAGCAATAAGGAATCCTAGTCCAACCCAAACAAGCCCAACCCTTACCCTTATAACCATATACAACGACCCTAAACCTATTTTTCTGCATATTATGATCGATCAAAGCAAGAGGAGAAGGAAGAAAAATTAGGGTTCGTAATTTGGAAGCAATAATCAAGAATCAAGGTAGAATTCTTATAACCTATGTTCAATTAATTGATTAATTATAGAAATTCATGTAATATTAAGTATGATGGATCTAGGGTTTGTAAAATTCTGTAAATTTACGTTATAAAACATGTTGGGATCAATTAATGATTATATTATAATGATTGGTAAAGAGAATTGAGCGTAAAACGTGCTAGTTATTGAGTTAGGGTTTGGACAGAAAACTATGGCTGTAAAGATGTGAGTGTATTTAACAGATGGTGATGAGTTAGGTCACGAATTTTAGGTCTAAATTGAAGTTTAATGAAAGAGATTTCCAAAAAGTCCAGCCACGATTGATTTCAAGGTCGGGAAGTTGGTCTTTTGATTTTTCTTTGTTAAGGTGTCAAAGCTGTCAAACCGGGACAGAATTTGGGTAAAAGTTTGAGGGTGAGTTGTGGTTGTAAAAGTTTGAGTACTTGTGTGTGTTATTGGTCCAAGGCCTTCTGGGATTAGCTTGTATGCTTATGAGAGACCATGGTAAATTTTTGGTGTGAGTTGTTGAGCTTTATTTGTCATGATTTCATGTGGGCGAATGTACCCAAAAATTCTGCGTTTTCTGATTTTAAAAGTGCAAGGGGTTTAATGAGTGTTATATTATGGTGGTGGTTAGTATGGTGTCTAGGAGATCCATGGTGGGTCATATGAGTCTTAGACATCCATCATATGTGTATTACATGGGTTGTAGCTTTTAGCTTGGCCTTGTGTAATGTGGATTATTTTTTAGTGCTATAGATTGTGAATTGTTTTTGTAGAAGCTGCGGAGTTTAAGGTGAGTTCATAGTCCCATATTTTTACCTTGTTTTAAACTTGGGATGGGAATGATGCTTGTCTTAAATGTTTAAGTTACTATGATTATGTGTGTGTCAAAAGAGCTTGGACTTATAATGTTATCGTATGCATGCTATGTGTGATTATTTGTTTGTGTGGATATATTTGTGATTCAATTAGGAGGATGCTTATCCTGTTGCTCGCGCATGCGACCTAATTGATGTTTATTGGGGTCGGGGGACACGAACTATCCTGATGTAATCATTGTGGGGTCGGAGGACACGAGCCTCCTGATGTAATCATTGTGGGGTCGAAGGACACGAGCCGTCCTGTTGTAATCATTGTGGGGTCGGAGGACACGAGCAGTCCTGTTGTTGCCTTTTTGTGTGATTATTGACTTGCAAATACATGTAACTTATATGATAACTGTAATTTATTTGTACAGCTCTATTTTATGATCACAGTGAACTGGTTGCCTTTAGAGTGTATGTGTGTCTTAAACCTATGAATCTCACCAACATTATGTTGACGTTTTAAGCATCATTTTCAGGTGAGCTTTCTAAGGATAAGATAGAAGGATGTGATTAGACGAGACCCTAGTTGCAATGGAAATGGTTTATCATTTTGTTTGGATCATATGTATTATTTCGGATTTTGTTTTGATTATTTTATGTTGGGGTATTGTTACAACACTTTGTGTTTGCACTTTGCTATATTTTGTGCATGTAGTTGTTCTCTATATAGACACCAGGTGTTGTGATGATATCCATGAAGTTACACTCTCACGTTTCCGCCTTGGCGAGGTGCGACAGATTGGTATCAGAGCCTTGGTTATAGAGAATTAGGTGGTTGAACCTAGACTATAACTTAGGAGTCCTTCATATAGTTGCATTTAGGATCTATGTGTAAGTATAGTATTTTATATGTCTATTTTCCTATATTTATGAGATGTTTTATTGAGTTTCGGACGTCTATTCTATCCCATATACGTAGTATTGTATATATCGACTTTATTATATCGTCTTCCGCACGTAAGATGCATCGTTGGACTACCGTTGTCGCTATCGGATGTGAGAGAAGTGGTAGGATGAAGTGGACTAAACGCAGAATCCAAGTTCCCGATAGCATGTATCCATCTTCGGACAAGCAGAGGACGTTTATGAGAAACGTTGGTGGAGAAGAAGTGGAAAGGTTTGGAACCACGATGACTTCTAGAGATGGAGCCATTACCGAGTACCCTGCGAAGTTTCCTCACTTTTCAGGTGAAGGAAAGGTGGTTCAGTCCAAACCTCATAATTCGTATGCACTTGTGGAGCATGTGGAATTGGAAGAAAAGAATAGAGATGGTTTTGTATGTTGTTGATTTCCTCAACGTATAGGAAATAGGAATGAGTGGTTAAGTAAAGATGAAAGGGGAGTTAGGATGGAATAATGTGGATTCGGATCTGGAGTCCACAGTGAGTAGTAAGTTTAACTGATTTGAGTGGGGAGGCAAGTGCGAGAATGGAGTTTGAGCCATTGTGCGACGTCTTTTGTTTTGTGTTATGTTTTGGAATTCGTATATTGTTTTTTGCCGTCTGGAGCCATGTTGGAGCGTGATTACTCTTGGATACTGGATCGACCTTATCCAAGTAATTTTGATTATAGAGTTTACGTGATCGTTGGAATTGTTCTATGCGAGATGATTGTTTGCGACATTTTTTGTTTGCATGATTGTTTGCATGACGTATTGTCATAGGAGGGAGTACATTTGTGAAAGGGGGCATAGATAATTATGGTGGCCAACATAATTATACATGTGTCACAATACAAGTAGACTTGCAAGTATGATAGCATGGATTGCATGGTGTATTAGGTGCTATGTGGTATATGTGCGTTATCATTGAGATGTGTGGTTTTGGAAGTAAGTATGTGTGTGGAATAAGCTTATAACTATGGTCGCGAACATAATTATAAGGATATCACACACGTGGACTTGTGACCATTATTGCATTGATTGATGTTTGTTGTTATATGTTGTGGTAGATGGTATGTGATATCATGTTGGTGATGGCTGTATGGTTAGAGAAGTATTCTCTTAACCGTTTGGGCAGTCGTTATACGTTGGGGTATGTAGGTGGTAAGATTCCATCCTACCTATCATATGTTGATACCTCAATTATCGGTGGGTACTTATGTTGTGGTATTTAAGTTGATTCGTTTGCTGGACTCTTCGTTTGTATACCAAATTCTTTGGTTGGCATTCCTCTTCGTACCATGATGGTACAGATGCCATATTCTTTCTATTCGAAGTTGTAATAGGTGTTGGTTAATCGAATTCGTTTTTATTGGATACTGGTTCGTTTCTTGGTTATTCCTTGCATTCATTCCACGAATGAATGTTATACTATTCTTCGAGTATTGTTGGTTCGTGACGAGTTGGTGTGGATATTTGATCCCTCATTTGCACACACCAATTGAATTTCATGACATGTTTTGTGATCTGTTAGTATTAGTGTTTTTCTATGATTTTGGTTTGATCGTTGTACGAATGAGTCTGTAAGTTCATCGTGTTGTTTGCAATGTATTTGCGTGAGTGTTCACTGGTATGAGATTCGTTTGATGATTATTTTGATTATGTGATTCTTCTGTGTTTTTCGCATCTAATAAAGGGGTTGTGTTAAAGTCCTTATGGTATTTTAAAATTCGTTTTGGGTATTTCAAGGTCATTTGTTGGAAACTATTATTTTTATGGTGAAAATGAAGTGTGAAAAAAATGGTTATGTTGATGTCTTACATAAAATGGTTTATATATATTTTATAAAAAATGTGTAAGTTTAAGATATGTCTTCTGAAAAACGGTGTTCATTTGTTTTTGGGAAGGTCGCGTACAGGAATAAGAACTGTCTATGGTTCTCATTTACCAAACTTGTTATGTATTTGTTTCATCGAGTGTTTCTTTCATTGAGGAATGCCTGTGGATGTTTTATGGGTACGTGTATTTTATATTTTCTTTGTATGGGTTTTCATGAACATTTTATCCATTTCTACTTTTATTGGGGAAAATTTCTCATTGTGTTTTCTAGCTTAGATTTTGATGTTCTTTACTTCGCTAGTCGGTAATTCGTACCCCTTTTGAGTTCGTTGATATACGTTTTAGTTCGACCGGTTTCATGGTTCGCATCGTTTACTTAGGATAGATTGTCGTTTTGATTATCAATTTGTTCGTTGAAGAAGAAGAGAGTGTTTGCCAAGTTGTTCAAGTGAGAGGTGTAGCTTTAAGATGTATGTTCTTCAGGAAGGTTGTCAACGATAACGAGTGTTCGTTGACATTAGTAAGATAAAAGTGGTGAAGAGTGGAAAGTACCTTAGACACCCTATGAGAAACGATTGTCCTTAGGGTTGGCAGGTACTATTGACGATTGATTCCTATCTTTCTATGGATTGCGTAGGCATCGGGGAGGTGGAAGATCCATAAGAGGAACTGTGTGATACATGATTTAAAGTTGGGAAGTAGAACTTGGAGATGATATTTGTATGGAACAGAAAGTGTTATCTACACAGATCATAATAATCTTTAGCATATATTTGACAAGAGGCTAATATATGAGAAGTTGGGTGTGGAAATTTCTCAGTGACTACGATTGTCTGATTTGCTACCGTCAAAGAGGGACGGACATCGTGGTAAGAGCGCTGAGCAGGAGTGAATAAGTGAAACTTATATGTTTGTGAGCAAAGATTATGATAATTCAGTTCGGAGTTAAGAGGATGATATTGACAGCCTAGAGAGAGAGAGGTTCAAGGATGAGAACATGTAAGAAGAATGATTACTTGGTTTAGACCAGTAAATGTAAAGGAACGAAGATGGAGGAATGTACTTTGCGGACCAGCTATTGGTTTCATTGAGAGGAAACATAAGGACATCAATCAAGCAAGGTATTTGATATATCCGAGAATGGATAAGACGTATTATTACCTTAGCAAGAGATGTATGGAGGAGTGGGTATGAAGGAGAATACCGATACATTAGCAAGTGTTTGAAATGCTTGAAGGTAAAGGTTGTAGTCAACGATTATTAGGATGTTGCAACAGCCAGAGGTACATGGAGATTTTATTAAGGAGGAGTTGGTGAGACTTTTCGCTCGGTGAGTTGGTAAAGAGCCATGGGGTGTCACGTTGATCATCAAGAAACATGATGAAATACTTACTTCGCGATAGTGGTAAACGTGTTATAGTGTCTTGAGAACGCGTATGTGGATGAGTACGACTTATCATTCTCTAATGAGTGAACTAAGTGAGCGTACAAATCAGGCGTTGGATGGTGAGCTGAGAGCATGGGTGTGTTTGATTTTGGAGGAAGCTGGGGTATACATTTACCCTTAGCTGAGTTCTCCTATATCAACAATTATCATTCTAGTATGCAGTATGTGTCGTGTGAAAAAGTTGTATGGAAGGTAATGTAGGTCACCTGTTCTGTGGGCAAAGGTTAGAACAAGCCAACTAATTGGTCCTTAACTAGAAAAAGAGACTACGAATAAGGTTTCTGACTAAGGAAAGACTTAAGGCAGCAAGAGATCGCCAAAAGAGTTATGCGGATTATTGTCGTAAGCCCTTATAGATTGGTGTTGGTGATATTGTGAGGTTAAAAGTATCTCCTTGGAAGGGTGTTGTGCGTTTCGGTAAGAAAGGCAAGTTAGCACCGAGATACGTAAGACTGTTTGAGATTTATGGGAAGGATTTGATTTGTGCGGTTGAAGTTAGCTAAGTAATTGAGTGGTGTACATGATACGTTTCATGTATCTAATTGAAAGAAGTGTTTGGCGGATGCTAGTCTGCATGTGCCATTAGATGAGAATAAGGGTGACAAGACCCTCCGTTTTGTCAAGAAACCTGTTGAGATTATGGATCAAGATGTTGAGGGTTCGAAGTGTGGTGAGATAGCTTTAGTAAAGGAACGGTGGGATTCTAAGCGTGGTCCTGAGTTTACATGGGAACGTGAGGATCAGATGATATTTAAGTATTCAAATTTGTTACGGATGTGGTTGGTGAGCAGATCGTTTGTAGTTGGATTTAGATCGTGGAATTTAGATACATGGTATTCGCAAATGTTTTAATTAATGTTTGTTTTCTGAGTATCCATTATTTGTGAGTGCGTCTTGCAGTTATCATTTGGATTTTTCATTCGGTTCGAGGGTATCGTACCTACCTGTGAGAAGTCGTTTGGATTGTTGGTGTTATTGATCAGGCAGTGTATCTATTTGCGTGTATTGTTTGAGTGACGGAATTTTTTTGATGAGGCGAAAAATGAACCGTTTTTAGGGGGTCATTTAAGCCCGGAATTGAATTTATTTGATCAAATATTGCCTTAAATCGTTCCTTTTGTGATTTTAGGTACTTTGGGAGTGAATTCTGGAAAAGGAAGCATTTTGGACGTTTTTGGAGCATAAAAGTGAAGAAAATGGCAAAGTCTCAATTTTCCTTGCTGGAACAGTACCTGACGGCGTCACCAAGGCCGTCACGTGTGTTGGTGACGGCCCAGAAACTTGATGAAGGCGTCACGTAGGCCGTCACGTGTAAATTGTCACAACTTGCGCGCGGGGTAGCTGACACTGTTTTGGCCATAACTTTTGCATACGAACTGGGATTTGAGAGATTCAAAAAAGAAAACGATCGGGACGAAAAGATCTACGATTTTGTGAAGAAATATTGTTCATGATGCCGTCAAGGTTTGGCTGACGCCGTCATGATCGGGCCGGGCAGAAAATAGCCTATAAATATAACATCATAACTTCACTTTTTGTAAGCCCTAAACCCTAAGGTCGATTCCTGGGTTTAGGTGGGTGTTTTTCTAGCAAATTAGAGGGTTTCAATCACTCCATAAACATCTTGTTATGGTTTGATGATTCTATCTTAATTCATGTCTTCAATTATCATTATTGTTGCTTGTTCTTTATTAATTATGCTTGGCTAATTCACCTTGTGTCTACTTATGATTGTGTGAAACTTGTGTATAATTGATTAGATCTCATTGATTTCTTGTTGATGTTTGTGTCTATCTCCATCAATGAGGGCTTGTTGATGTGTGTGTTTATCTCCATCAATTAAGGCGTGACAACTTCAATAGATCTAGTTGGTTTAGTTTATAATTCTTGTTTCCTATTGATTCTTGTTTTGATTGAATATCTCATCAATGTTAGGCTTAGGAAAACTGGCAGACTTCCATAGGGTAACATGCTTGAACGTCTTAAGAAACATGAACCGATGTGTACTAGGTTTTTATGGTTGTATTTAATGCATGAGCGAATTCTAGTGATCCCATGTTAGGAGCTTCTTAGCCGGCTCGACATAGGAGTGAAGTAGGAGCTTATAGGATTGGGGAAGTAAGTACGCCACCCCATGAATGGTATTAAGGAATACAACCCGTCAATTAAAACAAGGTGTAACAATTCAATAGGTAGAATTGGATAGCTAGCAAGGAGTAACATATCATACGTAGACATGCTTCACTTATCTTGTAGAACCTTAGTTTATTTTCTTGTTTATTAGTTTAATTAGTAGCATTTGGGTTAGTTGATTAACAACTAATTCCGCCCACTCTCCCAATACCCGAGATTTTTACTTGCTTTTCATAAAATATAAAAACATAAAAAGAATCATCCTTCACCTTTAGACCTAGTTAGATTAATTTCAATCCTAACGACACTATTCCTAGCTGAACGATCAATCCCCCGGTACTTGTCACTATACTATACTACAACGATCAGGTACACTGCCTGGTGGGGGTTGTAAGCTTCTCGAGATCCCTCGAGAGGTAAAGCCTGGTGCAATCCCTACGCATCAAGTTTTTGGCGCAACTACTGGGGAATAGTTATTGTCTAGGTTAGAATCTCTTTTTATTAGGTCTACTTGCTAGATTCCTTTCTAGTAAGATTTTATTTTTTGTTTTTAGGTTTTCTTTAGTCTATCTTTTTCTTTGTGCCCTTTGTTTGTGAAACCATTTTCATTTGTCGCCATGGCGGATGAAATTCCATTTAGATCATTAACAATAGAGGAACAATTAGTTTACTCGGATCGATTTGCCTCCTATTGTTCCAATGAATTTTTAAGTGATCTTAGATATATACAAGAGGAGATGGGTGTAAAGTTAGATGGGTTTGATGAATTTTATAAATGTGTGTTTTCTATTAGACGATCATTATCTGGATCAATTCCTTTTAGTGAGACCCTTTGGATGAATTTTGAGAAAAGCTTCCTAACCATAACCCATAAGTTCAACGAATTGGTGGATTCGTATGAGCAAAGAGACCTAGTTTCTAAGAACATGGACTTAGAATCAAACCAAGATTATGAGATGGTTAGTTATGAACCACCTAGTTGCATGAGTGGGATAGATTTCACCAAAACATACGACACACATGTGGTTAGAGTTGAGCCACCTAGTTGCATGTCATGGTTAGGCACTACCATAATACAAGATGAACACATAGGTGATATTGATGTGATGGAAGAGATAGCAGAAAACCCAAGCCCACTAAGTACCCCACAAGTCTTACCATCATTTGAGGCATACACACCGTCCGTGACTTACCTGGAAGAAGTAGAAGAGACTATAGGAACCCCAATAGAAGTAGAACCCTTGGACCAGGCACCATTAGAGGATATAGGTTTGAATACTTGTAGTGATAACCTTACTCCTAGTTCTAGGGAATTTCCTAATGTTGATGAACCGGAACCTTAACCTTTACACAACTTTCCATCCTTAGATATATTTCTAGGAGACAAAAGAGGAACCGACCCACCCATCAACCAATATTATCCGGGTAGTTTTAGGATGAAGGAAGCCATTCACTCACCCCCTTCACCCCACGTGGCATATTTCCACCACAAGGGTGTGTATCGCTACTTCCACCCGCACTTAATTCAAAGTGTAGGGAAAACCTCCCCTATTTCCGTCAAAATAAGGGTAGAGTCAGGCTCGTGACTCGAACAAAAACAAGCACTTATTGGGAGGCAACCCAAGCTTTATTCATTTATTTGATTGTTTGTTTGTTTATTTGATTTTATTTGTTTCCGTATGCATGCCTTATTTTTATTGTTTGTGGCTCATGTTTCAAAGTAAATTGTGAAAATGCTTTATTTTGTTTTTAACTTCATCTTAATTACATATAAAGGTATTTTGCAAAAGCTAAGTGTAAGGGGAGACCCAAATTTGTTTATAAGAACAAAATTGAGCATGATCCACAACAATATTAAATGAACATGTGTATTAGTACTTGTTAGAGTCAAATGCTTGTATCGAGTCATAATGATATTTTGCAGGATTTTTCAGGAAGTAGGACATAAGTTTTTTTCAGAAATTTTCCGGAAACTTAACGTAAAGATTTCTGCATGTCACTTCTGACGACGTCATGAGTTTACTCTTGACGGCGTCACGTGTAAAATTCTGGAAATTTTGCTAGTTTTGTTTATACCGGAGTCTTAAAGTTTTTGTTAATTCTTTAGTTTTATATGTTGATATAAATAAATGACTAAAAACGTTATTCATATCTTTCGATATCTCTATGTTTTGATAATCACAAAACGTAAACTAATTAAATCCAAAGGTTATGACGTAAACAAGTATTTAGTAGTAAATACTCACTTTCACCATTTAATCACTTAAGGTATGAATAAACAAAGTGATTAGTGCATTATAAGATCAAAGGAAATCTTGTCTTAAGACATAACATTTTATAAAATGATTTTAACATTTTATATATATTTGTAAATCATTTTTGGTAAAGCTTTATTAAACCACAAAAATATGATTTCAAATTTCCAACCAAAAAGGGCAAATTTTATCCAGAGAATCTTTTCAAACGTTCAGGAGGGCGGCCCCCTTAATTTTACTAGGCGGCCCCCTTAATCATTAAGGGGACCGGCCTATAATTAAGGGGACCGGCACGCTCCCGAACAGTAAAATCTGGCCCTTTAAATACTGGATCATTTTGCACATTTTTCTCACCTTTTTGCACTAGAAACTTTCAGATCTAAACATCCATTTCCTTTCTCTAATAATCCTTTGATCTTATATACTTTGATCTTTGTTTCAAAGTGATTCAAGCCTCAACATTCAAAGTGCAAAGAGAAGAATACTTGTATTAGGAGTATTACAACTTAGTATCATCTTGCTATCTAAGTTGCTTGTTTATATTTTCTTGTAAATCTTTCATTCATTGGTGAATAAGGTGTATGTATTAGTTAGCTATATTTAGTTGAAGAATCTAGAATTGGTGTAAGAGTAAAGTGGAACTTGAAGTGAAGAAGAAGGGTTAGATAGTATTGGTGATAGGAGATTGTAGCAATAGGAACTTGTTGTGAAGATATTGAGGGTTCCTAGTGAAGAAGACTTGAAGACATTAGTAGATTGAAGTTGTGAAGACTTTAGTAGCTTGAAGGCGTGAAGACATTAGTGGCTTGAAGGTGTCAAGACATTAGTGGCTTAAAGGTGTGAAGACATTAGTGACTTGAAGGTGTCAAGACATTAGTGGCTTAAAGGTGTGAAGACATTAGTGACTTGAAGGTGTCAAGACATTAGTGGCTTAAAGGTGTGAAGACATTGGTGGCTTGAAGGTGTCACGACATTAGTGCCTTGAAGGTGTGAAGATATTTGTGGTGTGAAGTAGTATTGAAGTAGTGCAAAGGTGTGAAGAAGAAGTGGTGTGATATTTGGTGTGAGATTGGTTCTAGCTACGATTAGAACTCGACATCTTACTTTGTGTCGTTAATTGGTGTAAGATTTTGGTGTGTACGGTTTTCTCCGCCATAAGGGAGGTTATTGACTTAATGAAGAAAACTCTCGAGTTCGGTGCTCGGGGAGTGGAGTAGGGCAAGAAAGGTGTCCTTGTAGCCGAACCACTATAAATCCTTTGTCTCTCGGTTTGATCTTTCCATCTCTCACTCTTTACTTGTTTACTTACTAGCTTTTCATATATTGCTAATATTGTGTGTTGTGCATATATTGATTTCACATAAAGATCAAACTAGGTTACATTCAAAACATTAATTATACTTTGGTAAAATATAAGTATAAACAATTACTAAGACACACACACACACACACACATATATATATATATATATATATATATATATATATATATATATATATATATATATATATATATATATATTAGTACAAACTTGTAATTAAGTGAGATATATGAAATTATAATTTCTATTCAACACTTTAAACAAGTAGTGTATATATATATATGATATATGTGAATTAGGTTTGTATCTATACTTTAGTTTCAAAGGTTTTTACAATTAATATCAATTCTTTGAAAAGCAAATTCTTATTAAACGAAAAAGACGCAAAACTATTCAACCCCCCCTTCTAGTTTTCCACAATTGGTATCAGAGCCACGTCTAGCAAGATTTTTAAAATAGACTGTATTTTAAAACTTGTAACGATCTATGGAATTTGAAAAATATTTAGAAGGGGAATTTATGCAACAACCACCATTATTTGAAAATGATCATTTTCTTGAATGGAAAAACAAATTTGAAAATTATGTGAAATCAATAGATATTGATCTTTGGCATATCATTTCAATTGGTGATCTTAAATCAACCAAAATAGATTTTGAAAATCAAAATAATAATTTTCAAACTAAAATTGATAAAAACACTAAAGCCAAATTACTTATCTTCCAAACTCTACCAAAAGTTAAATATGAAAGATTATTTCATTGTAAAACGGCAAATGATATTTGGAAATGTCTTTTAAAGATTCACCAAGAAGAATGTAAAACCAAAGATGATAAACTTGATATTGCACAAGAAATAGTTAATCTAGAAAATTTAGTAAATAAATATTTAGTTGAAATAAACACATGTACTACTAGTTCAAATGTGATCATTGAAGGTATTTACAACGAAGAATACATAAGCCAAATCCGAAGAAAGAGCGTGAATAAATCATGGTGCAACAAGTGCAAAGAAGACGATGATGATACGGCTTATGAGAATATTCAAACAAATGAGAACACAAGTATTGATGGCAAGAACTACATGTCTCTCGATCCAAGTGATACTACAAACAAAACATGGAGCGACATGGAAGATGGAATTGATCACCATATAGCATGTGAGGAATGTACAACTACAAAGAAGGACCCATGAGAATCTGGGTACCAAGCTGTTTATCATGTTTAGGTAACTAACGAATGAAGAGTCTATTGCATGTTGATTCTCTCATCTCGCTCTATTACCTTTGACGAATATTGGCTTCTATCACGTTGTTTCACATTCTGCAATTGTTTCGCCTATGACGTTCTTGCGGGAATTTTCTCGTCTCGGCATTGTGATATTCACTCTTGGAGCATTGGTATCATGATGTACCCGTTACTATTTCAAGTTGAAGCCTCCTACGTGCTACTTCTATTAACCTTCACGACTTGTGATGATTGTTGTGATCGATTGAGCATCTCGGATCTAGTTCCCTTGATTTCTATGCATGAGAATACTACTTGGCTACTTCGACATGTTTTGGACCGACTCTTAAGATTTCTACTATCACCGTTGTGCCCACTATCTCTGAAAAGCTGGACCTGAGATAAGTTTTCTTTTCAAAAACTTGTCAACGTTACATTATATTCTAGAATGTTTTAATTAGTGTGCCAATACGATTTAACTGATAAGTTGCCATGCTTTTAGATTATTAACACTAATATATGCATATATGATATTAGCTTTATTAACCTTATTGTTGTTTAGTATATTATCATTTTTCTTAATCTTCTATGATCTATAGTAGAACTCTTCCACGTATGCTATATGATCTTACTAGTTGCATTAATAGATATATTATAATTGATATTTGCTTGCAACTTGATATTATGATGTTCTTTATATACATATATACATACATACATACATATATATATATATATATATATATATATATATATATATATATATATATATATATATATATATATATATATATACACACATGTCTATCTTGTATTCATGAACTATTTACCTTGCTCCTTCCTGTCCCATTGCATTTAGATCATAAATATCTATCATTTCACGTTAATATCTTTAGGCATCATTAAAGATGATTATGTGTGACAATGGGCTTAATTGATTCTCCTGAGCTTGATAAGTTTCCATATCAAACCCCTCATTTGAAACTTCTTGATTATCATGTTCAAAACTTCTCTCTTTTTGAATGAAATATTTTCTTTAACAATTTATTTGACTAAAATTTCTTTCATAACCACTATTTTGCTCAAGAACAAGATTGAAATATTTTTTGTTACACGTTAAGAAACAAAATTCAATTTATGTTAGTATAATGCATACTTGAAGTCACTTCAAAAACATTGTTGAATAAAACTAAAAACGTTTTGCTTAAAACACATTCAACTCTCTCAAGTATCATACACTTCTATTGGAAATGACATTTACAATTTAATTAAATCATTTCATGAGAATCATGACATGCCCATATGGATCTTGTTTGTAACAAGTCTTGAAGTCCATATAATCATATCCACCTATTTGTTACTTGTCAACTATCATCAACATGTTTGCTCTAGACTAAAATGTTATCATCTTCATATAGTTGCTCATTTAGCTTATTTGGCTTATTGTCTCCTTTGTTGCATATCTTAATTGATAAATTAATAGATAGCATGATTATTAGAAATTAATTGCCTACTTTAATTAATTCTATATCATTCTCTACATTCATGAATAGTATGCCCTATATTGCCTCAAAGAGTTGAACTTACTTGAATCCAAAAACAAAAACACAACCTTTTTGAAAATTTTCTGCCAAAAACCCATTTCTGGCATTCTGGGAATCACCAGATGGGCGGCCCCCTTAATTATATAAGGCGGCCCCCTTAATGATTAAGGGGACCGGCCCCTAATTAAGGGGACCGGCCATCTGATGGTCGGGGATACTGTTTTCTTTATCACTTTTTGACCCACTTCAGCCTATACTTCCCAAAATTCACAAACATATTTTGTCCCATGCTATCCCTCAAAATTTACCTTCCTAAACCACATTTCTCATACACTATAAATACCCTCTTCCCATCATAAATGCCATCACACCCAAACATGTCATCTCCCAACAACCAAAAACCTAAAATTTCAAGAACCGCAAGGATCTCCGTCAAACCCGTTTGGAGGAGGAAACTTGATTCTTGTCAAAACTCAAGTGATGTTGTTCCAAGTCAACCAACTACTAAACCTCAAACCCACAATAATGATTCATCACACAACCTATCACCCACTCATTCCCTCATTCATGCTTCTTCTTATGATGAGCATGCTCAATCCCAAAACAACAATCCCAATCTCTCAATCAATACCTCACATGTTGCTCATTCAACAAAAACACCACTCACTCTTGGAGAATCTCTTCCACCCATTTCATGTTTTCATGACTACCCAAGCTCAACCATGTCTCCACCACCAAGAGTACCACCACCACATCCTACAACCTCACATGCCACTCCTATGCTGCATGTTCAAACCTTCACCCAAGACAACTACCATGTTCCACCATCATCACCTTCCTCCGAACACTTGAAGTTCGTTGAGGAGCTAAAAGAGGCTCATGAGCTTAGTGCTCTTTTAGCATTACATCTTGCGCAACGCAATTTGGATCCACCCCAATCAAGCTCACCATCATCACCACATAACATCAACCAAATGGAGAAGCATGTTAACAATTGCCCTTGTTGCATCTTCCTTCAACAACAAACCATTGCTTTGAATGAGCACTTTACTTGGATTGAGTATCTTCTTACTAGATCTCAACAAACACCATCACTTGAACAACAACAAAATCCTCAACCAACAAACCCAACTTCAAATCCACCACCTACAAGTTCCACATCTCCAAACTCACCAACATCCATGCAACCAAAAGTTTATCTCCACTAAACCACTAAGCATTTTACATGCTTATGTTTCTCATTTTCAAATAAAACCTTTCAACCATTTTGGGATTCAAGAAAGTTTAGGGACACTCCTTGTTGGCACAATAGGATATTCTACTTAGTATTAGAATTCCATTATTATGGCTTTTGTAACAATGATTATGTGGTTGACATAATCATCTTGAATTAATGAATGCTTTTATATGTGTTTAAAATTCTTCTTTGCCATGCTTACTATTAGTTATTATTATGCTAAATGTATTTGCTTGTGCTTCTAATATTTTTCTTGCAAGGATTCCATATCTCGAACCCTTGGTGCCCTCAAACGAGGGGGAGCATACATCAAGGGGGAGCCTTTACCTTATAGGCTTAAACCTTTTTGATTCTACAAAAAGGGGGAGAAGTGAATATAAACTCACTAAATACTTGTCTAAAAATTAATTTTTGGATTTAATGAGTTTAGGTTTTGTAATCATCAAAAAGGGGGAGATTGTTGATATAAATAAATGACTAAAAACGTTATTCATATCTTTCGATATCTCTATGTTTTGATAATCACAAAAC
Source organism: Artemisia argyi (assembly GCA_030686995.1). Lineage (NCBI taxonomy): Eukaryota > Viridiplantae > Streptophyta > Magnoliopsida > Asterales > Asteraceae > Artemisia > Artemisia argyi. The sequence continues at coordinate 156,634,518 of CM060697.1, read as the reverse complement.
GTAAACTAATTAAATCCAAAGGTTATGACGTAAACAAGTATTTAGTAGTAAATACTCACTTTCACCATTTAATCACTTAAGGTATGAATAAACAAAGTGATTAGTGCATTATAAGATCAAAGGAAATCTTGTCTTAAGACATAACATTTTATAAAATGATTTTTAACATTTTATATATATTTGTAAATCATTTTTGGTAAAGCTTTATTAAACCACAAAAATATGATTTCAAATTTCCAACCAAAAAGGGCAAATTTTATCCAGAGAATCTTTTCAAACGTTCAGGAGGGCGGCCCCCTTAATTTTACTAGGCGGCCCCCTTAATCATTAAGGGGACCGGCCTATAATTAAGGGGATCGGCACGCTCCCGAACAGTAAAATCTGGCCCTTTAAATACTGGATCATTTTGCACATTTTTCTCACCTTTTTGCACCAGAAACTTTCAGATCTAAACATCCATTTCCTTTCTCTAATAATCCTTTGATCTTATATACTTTGATCTTTGTTTCAAAGTGATTCAAGCCTCAACATTCAAAGTGCAAAGAGAAGAATACTTGTATTAGGAGTATTACAACTTAGTATCATCTTGCTATCTAAGTTGCTTGTTTATATTTTCTTGTAAATCTTTCATTCATTGGTGAATAAGGTGTATGTATTAGTTAGCTAGATTTAGTTGAAGAATCTAGAATTGGTGTAAGAGTAAAGTGGAACTTGAAGTGAAGAAGAAGGGTTAGATAGTATTGGTGATAGGAGATTGTAGCAATAGGAACTTGTTGTGAAGATATTGAGGGTTCCTAGTGAAGAAGACTTGAAGACATTAGTAGATTGAAGTTGTGAAGACTTTAGTAGCTTGAAGGCGTGAAGACATTAGTGGCTTGAAGGTGTCAAGACATTAGTGGCTTAAAGGTGTGAAGACATTAGTGACTTGAAGGTGTCAAGACATTAGTGGCTTAAAGGTGTGAAGACATTAGTGACTTGAAGGTGTCAAGACATTAGTGGCTTAAAGGTGTGAAGACATTGGTGGCTTGAAGGTGTCAAGACATTAGTGCCTTGAAGGTGTGAAGATATTTGTGGTGTGAAGTAGTATTGAAGTAGTGCAAAGGTGTGAAGAAGAAGTGGTGTGATATTTGGTGTGAGATTGGTTCTAGCTACGATTAGAACTCGACATCTTGCTTTGTGTCGTTAATTGGTGTAAGCTTTTGGTGTGTACGGTTTTCTCCGCCATAAGGGAGGTTATTGACTTAGTGAAGAAAACTCTCGAGTTCGGTGCTCGGGGAGTGGAGTAGGGCAAGGAATGTGTCCTTGTAGCTGAACCACTATAAATCCTTTGTCTCTCGGTTTGATCTTTCCATCTCTCACTCTTTACTTGTTTACTTACTAGCTTTTCATATATTGCTAATATTGTGTGTTGTGCATATATTGATTTCACATAAAGATCAAACTAGGTTACATTCAAAACATTAATTATACTTTGGTAAAATATAAGTATAAACAATTACTAAGACACACACATATATATATATTAGTACAAACTTGTAATTAAGTGAGATATATGAAATTATAATTTCTATTCAACACTTTAAACAAGTAGTGTATATATATATGATATATGTGAATTAGGTTTGTATCTATACTTTAGCTTCAAAGGTTTTTACAATTAATATCAATTCTTTGAAAAGCAAATTCTTATTAAACGAAAAAGACGCAAAACTATTCAACCCCCCCTTCTAGTTTTCCACATTATAAACTCCAGGAAATCTGCAAATATTCATTCCACAAGCATTATATCTTTAATTGTTTTGTTTCTATTCCTAAGTCTGGAAGTACATCTGGTTGTGAGTTTTCTTTGTTCGGATTGATGCTTTGGGTTTTTGTGTTTTTTTTCTCAGGTTTAATAGGTTATGTTTGACAAGAAGATGATTATTACTCTGGAAGGGAAGCTTTGATTGTTCATTTTCTTGGAGGAAAATCTAACCTGGCCACCTTATTATCCATACCGAGCGAATCAGGGGAGTATTTGATTTCATTCTTTTTACTTATTTCACTTTTACATTCTTTACTTGAACATTGGGGACAATGTTCATCCTAAGTGTAAGGGGAGGGTAAAATGATGATACCTTACAGATACACTTTCGCTTGAGTTTGTTTGGTTGATGGTAGATGTGTAATAAAACTATGAGAAATACTTGTTAGTGCAATTTTAGCGCCAAATTAAAATTTTTTTTACAACATTTTGGAGTGAAACTTTAGCCATAGCAAGCGTCTCATGGATAGGAGATTGTATGACTAGCATAAAACCGTACTATTCAGAAAAATTTTCCACCCAAATATGTGAGGTTCGCCTTTAGATTTGATAGGAAAAACATTTACTATTAGTGCTTATGAGTGTACCGGTAGCATTTAGATACTAGAACTTGCGTTAGTGATGCATCCCGAGACCGCTAGTGAGACTACATTCGTGTAGTAGGATTTACTACATGATAAGAGGCATTAGGATTATCCTTGTGTTAAACCCGTATCATAATTACTTGACCGTTTAAGTCATATTACTTGGCTAGTTAAGTCAACTAATTTTTCCCACACCTTAGCGTTGTACTCATTTTTAGTACACGAAACCCCAAGTACACCCCTCCGAGCCTATCTTTTCGTTTCTAACTTTAAGCATTTTACTTAAAGGAAGAATTTGTTACACCCCACTTAAATGTACACCCAAATCGCCTTAGCCTTCCGTGTATGCACTCATCTTTAGTGCATTATTGTTATTTGTTAAACCCTAAGTTAACTATCTAATTGATTACATGGTTGCTAAGTCGAGTCATATCCTTGTACATATTGTTTTGGGACGATTGGGACTCATGGGTAAAGTACTTATTTTAGGAAGTAATGGGGAAGAACATCATATATTACCCTCATATGTACGTTAATCTTAAAAGTACTCCAAGTGTTTTGATTTTCTTAATTCGAGTCATTAGATTAGTTTATTGTAAAGTTTGTAAAGACTCAAGTGTAAGGGGAATTCTCATTCCTTATGATATATAATTTTGGATGGTAGGGTAAGAGTGTATGCAAAAAAAAAAAAAAAAAAAAAAAAAAAAAAAAAAAAAAAAAAAATCGGAAAAACAAAAAAAAATAGAAAAAGGAAAAGAGAAAAAACATACGGACTACCATCCCTTTTCATTCTATGTTCATTTTATGTTCTTGTTATTTTTCATTTATTAGCTTAAGTCGAGTCTATTCTTGGCTTAGCAACACCACATTGTACATGTAATTGACCAGGATTGTTAACTCGCCACCAGTAACGACTGCCTATATCCAACAAAACCGTGTATTTCATATCCCTACACCTAACTTGTATTTTGATTAGAATAAAAGCTCATTTGCTTGAGGACAAGCAAATCTCAAGTGTAAGGGTATATGATGAGGCAAAAAATGAACCGTTTTTAGGGGGTCATTTAAGCCCGGAATTGAATTTATTTGATCAAATATTGCCCTAAATCGTTCCTTTTGTGATTTTAGGTACTTTGGAAGTGAATTCTGGAAAAGGAAGCATTTTGGACGTTTTTGGAGCATAAAAGTGAAGAAAACGGCAAAGTCTCAATTTTCTTTGCTGGAACAATACCTGACGGCGTCACCAAGGCCGTCACGTGTGTTGGTGACGGCCCAGAAACTTCATGAAGGCGTCACGTAGGCTGTCACGTGTAAATTGTCATAACTTGCGCGCGCGGTAGCTAACACCGTTTTGGCCATAACTTTTGCGTATGAACTCGGATTTGAGCGATTAAAAAAGAAAACGATCGGGATGAAAAGATCTACGATTTGGTGAAGAAATATTGTTCATGATGCCGTCAAGGTTTGGCTGACGCCGTCATGATCGGGCCGGGCAGAAATAGCCTATAAATATAACATCATAACTTCACTTTTTGTAAGCCCTAAACCCTAAGGTCGATTCCTGGGTTTAGGTGGGTGTTTTTCCAGCAACTTAGAGGGTTTCAATCACTCCATAAACATCTTGTTATGGTTTGATGATTCTATCTTAATTCATGTCTTCAATTATCATTATTGTTGCTTGTTCTTTATTAATTATGCTTGGCTAATTCACCTTGTGTCTACTTATGATTGTGTGAAACTTGTGTATAATTGATTAGATCTCATTGATTTCTTGTTGATGTTTGTGTCTATCTCCATCAATGAGGGCTTGTTGATGTGTGTGTTTATCTCCATCAATTAAGGCGTGACAACTTCAATAGATCTAGTTGGTTTAGTTTATAATTCTTGTTTCCTATTGATTCTTGTTTTGATTGAATGTCTCATCAATGTTAGGCTTAGGAAAACTGGCAGACTTCCATAGGGTAACATGCTTGAATGTCTTAAGAAACATGAACCGATGTGTACTAGGTTTTTATGGTTGTATTTAATGCATGAGCGAATTCTAGTGATCCCATGTTAGGAGCTTCTTAGCTGGCTCGACATAGGAATGAAGTAGGAGCTTATAGGATTGGGGAAGTAAGTACGCCACCCAATGAATGGTATTAAGGAATACAACCCGTCAATTAAAACATGGTGTAACAATTCAATAGGTAGAATTGGATAGCTAGCAAGGAGTAACATATCATACGTAAACATGCTTCACTTATCTTTTAGAACCTTAGTTTATTTTCTTGTTTATTAGTTTAATTAGTAGCATTTGGGTTAGTTGATTAGCAACTAATTCCGCCCACTCTCCCAATACCCGAGATTTTTACTTGCTTTTCATAAAATATAAAAACATAAAAAGAATTATCCTTCACCTTTAGACCTAGTTAGATTAATTTCAATCCTAACGATACTATTTCTAGTTGAACGATCAATATCCCGGTACTTGTCACTATACTATACTACAATGATCAGGTACACTGCCTGGTGGGGGTTGTAAGCTTCTCGAGATCTCTCGAGAGGTAAAGCCTGGTGCAATCCTTACGCATCAGTTTTCTATCATGTAAATTCAGGTATTTAGTCGGTTCACATTTTTTTGTGATTCTTTCTCTTTGATTTTATGGTGTGGTATTATTCCGCTTAAATATCCATAAATTTTCTTTTGCTGTTGTGAGCGGTGACTCGTGTAGTTGAAATCTCGGGACGCGATTTCCCTAAGTGGGGGATGATGTAACAACCGTGGTTTTAGCAGGTCAGTTTGACTGATATTCTTGACTCGGTTGACGCTTGTTTGGTGTGTTTTAGGTGTTTGAAGTGATATAGGTGAGTTTTAGCACTAGATCCCTTTGCGTGGTGTTGTTTTTGTGAGTGAGTTATATTGATTATTTGGGAAAGTTCATTTTAATCACCTTTGTGGTGTAGAAATGACTTGTGTAATTTTGGTGTTTTTGTGTTTTTACGTAACGAGTCTTCGTTCATATATTTGAGAATTAACAAGTTATGAGGAGTTTGTTTTATGTGTTATACATTTATAAAGGGTGAAAATCTATTTTTGGAAACTTTGTTTTGAAAATGATAATTTTTCCGGTTTGTCGTAAAATTAAGGTTTATCGAGAAAGACGTTAGGTTTCATTATGGGAATACATAAAATATGAAAAGTATGAGGTTTTGAGTGTAATAAATAAATTTAAAAAAAATAAAAATATATATATAAATAAAAGGGGCGGCCGATTTAGGGGATAAGGGGAAAAAGGAAACCCAATTTGAGCGCAAATACAATTCCTAGCAATAAGTCCTAGTCAAATCCAAACAAGGCCAACCCTTACCCTTATAACCATATACAACGACCCTAAACATATTTTTCTGCATATTATGATCGATCAAAGCAAGAGGAGAAGGAGAGAAAAATTAGGGTTTGTAATTTGGAAGCAATAATCAAGAATCAAGGTAGAATTCTTATAACCTATGTTCAATTAATTGATTAATTATTGAAATTCATGTAATATTAAGTATGATGGATCTAGGGTTTGTAAACTTCTGTAAATTTACGTTATAAAACATGTTGGGATCAATTAATGATTATATTATAATGATTGGTGAAGAGAATTGAGCGTAAAACGTGCTAGTTATTGAGTTAGGGTTTGGACAGAAAACTATGGCTGTAAAGATGTGAGTGCATTTAACAAATGGTGATGAGTTAGGTCACGAATTTTAGGTCTAAATTGAATTTTAATGAAAGAGCTTTCCAAAAAGTCCAGCCACGATTGATTTCAAGGTCGGAAAGTTGGTCTTTTGATTTTTCTTTGTTAAGGTGTCAAAGCTGTCAAACCAAGACAGAATTTGGGTAAAAGTTTGAGGGTGAGTTGTGGTTTTAAAAGTGGTATTTTGACTAGCCCTTCTGGAATAGTTAAGTATTAGGTTATATTAGACTACCACGAAAAGGATTCGCGATAAAAACTTGTGGAAGTATTTTATGTTAATTAAAACTTTTTGTTGTGCGTTCAGATCCGAATTTGAGTAGTTGACAAGTTTGATTTTCTTTTGAGTACTTGTGTGTGTTATTGGTCCATGGCCTTCTAGGATTAGCTTGTATGCTTATTAGAGACCATGGTAAAGTTTTGGTGTGAGTTGTTGAGCTTTATTTGTCATGATTTCATGTGGGCGAATGTACCGAAAAATTATGTGTTTTCTGATTTTAAAAGTGCAAGGGGTTTGGTGAGTGCTATATTATGGTGGTGGTTAGTATGGTGTCTAGGAGATCCATGGTGGGTCATATGAGTATTAGACATCCATCATTTGTGTATTACATGGGTTGTAGCTTTTAGCTTGACCTTGTGTAATGTGGATTATTTTTGTGTGCTATAGATTGTGAATTGTTTTTGTGGAAGCTGCGGAGTTTAAGGTGAGTTCATAGTCCCATATTTTTACCTTGTTTTAAACTTTGGATGTGAATGATGCTTGTCTTAAATGTTTAAGTTACTGTGATTATATGTGTGTCAAAAGAGCTTGGACTTATAATGTTATCGTATGCATACTATGTGTGATTATTTGCTTGTGTTGATATATTTGGGATTCAATTAGGAGGATGCTTATCCTGTTGCTCGCGCATGCGACCTAATTGATGTTTATTTGGGTCGGGGTACACGAGCCGTCCTGATGTAATTATTGTGGGGTCGGAGGACACGAGCCATCCTGTTGTAATCATTGTGGGGTCGGAGGACACGAGCCGTCCTGTTGTTGCCTTTGTGTGTTATTATTGACTTGCAAATATATGTAGCTTATATGATAACTGTAATTTATTTGTCCAGCTCTATTTTATGATCACAGTGAACTGGTTGCCTTGAGAGTGTATGTGTGTCTTAAACCTATGAATCTCACCAACATTATGTTGACGTTTTAAGCATCATTTTTAGGCGAGCTTTCTAAGAATAAGATAGAAGGATGTGATTAGACGAGACCCTAGTTGCATTGGAAGTGGTTTATCATTTTGTTTGGATCATATGTATTGTTTCGGATTTTGTTTTGGTTATTTTATGTTGGGGTATTGTTACAACACTTTGTGTTTGTACTTTGCTCTATTTTGTGCATGTAGTTGTTCTCTATATAGACACCAGGTGTTGTGATGATATCAACACTCTCGCGTTTCCGCCTTGGCGAGGTGTGACAAGAACATAAAAGATAGTGTTGAATCATTTATGATTTATTAAGCAAGTTTGAACAACAAAAAAGTAAGAAAAAATGGAAAAAAATAATGAAAAGAAAATAGTTTGACAAAATATATCAAAATGCCCGTTTATGGATACATAATTAAGAGTATTACTACATCCACATTCATTTTACAAAAATAAATCCACACAAAGTAGGTGGCAACATGCGATTTGTGTGATGAAAGAGAAGAGGAAGAAAGTGTATCAAAATACACCAATCACATGTTGTCATCTTATTGTGTGGATTTGTTGAGTAAACTGCAAAATACATCCCTGTGGTTTACACATTTTGGCATCTTACATCTCTGTCAGAAACTTTTGGCAAAATACATCACCCGTTAGGCAAACGTTTGCCACCATACATCCCTCGTTAACCATGAGGACAAACGATGCAAATTTTTTCTCCATCATCTCTTAACGAGATTGATAATGTTACACCGTTAGCCTTTAGGACTAACGGTATTTGCACCGTTAGCCTTCAGGACTAATGGTATTTGCACCGTTAGCCTTCAGGACTAACGGTATTTGCACCATTAGTCCTTTTTTTATCTCCATTTTTTGTACGTTTCTCCGTTTTCTGTACGTTTTTATCCATTTTTTGTACGTTTTATTCGTTTTCTTTATGTTTTATCCCTTTTTTGTCAGTTTTCTTTTTTTCTTTTTTTTTTTTAATTTTTTTCCCGTTTTTTATCATTTTTTACGTTCTTATCCATTTTTTTATTTTTATTTTTTTTTACGTTTTATCCGTTTCTGTCAGTTTTTTTATACACTTTATCCGTTTTTTGTACGTTTTATCCGTTTTTTGTCAGTTTTCTTTTCTCTTTTTTGTACGTCTTATCATTTTTTATACATTTTAATCCGTCTTTTGTACATTTTATCTGATTTTTTTTATAAGTTTTATCCATTTTTTGTACGTAAAAAACGGATAAAACAGATACAACGTAAAAAAAATGGATAAAACCATACAAAAATGGATAACACGTAAAAACAATTGATACAAAAGCATAAAAATGGATAAAAACGTAAAAAAACATATTAAAAATATTTAAAAACGGATAAAACGTACGAAAAATTGATAAAACGTTAAAAAACTGATAAAAACATACAAAAACAGATAAAACGTAAAAAAACGGATAAAATGTACAAAAAACTGAGAAAGAGAAGGATAAAACGTACAAAAAATGGCTAAAAATAAAAAACAAAAAAAACAAAAAAACTGACAAAACGTATAAAAAAAGGGGGAAATGACAAAAACGGATAAAACATACAAAAAACGGATAAATACATACAAAAAACGGATAAAACGTAAAAAAACTGACAAAAAACAGATAAAACGTACAAAAACGGATAAGAAGGTAAAACTGATAAAACTTACAAAAAACAGAAAAAAAACTGACAAAAAACGGATAAAACGTACAAAAAATTGATAAAACCGGATCAAACGTACAAATAACATAGAAAAACGGATAAAACTTACAAAAAATAGATAAAAACGTACAAAAAATAGAGAAAATGTACAAAGAGCGGAGAAACGTAAAGAAAATGGAGATAACGTAAAAAAGGGACTAACGATGCAAATTCCGTTAGTCCTGAAGGCTAACGGTGTAACACTATCAATCTCTTTAAGAGATAACGGAGAAAAAATTTGCATCGTTAGTCCTCATGGTTAACGAGGGATGTAGGGTGGCAAACGTTTGCCTAACGGGTGATGTATTTTGCCAAAAATTTCTGACAGGGATATAAGATGCCAAAATATGTAAACCATATGGATGCATTTTGCAGTTTAGTCAGATTTGTTTTTGTAAAATATATGTGATGTAGCAATCCTCATTAATTAAATGCTAATAGTGATGATCGTGTTTTTTTTTTAACTATTACCGTTTTAAGAAATATTAATTTTTTTGAAAAGAGAATGCGAAAATAGTTTTTTTTAATAAAAAACGAATAGTTAAAATTAGTCCTTTGGTATGTGAGCAACTTATTAGTATTTAAATAAATTTAAATTTAATTGTATAAGTAGATTTCAAATTGAAAAGAAAATGGTACTTTCATCAACGCAAAGAAAATAGACAGATACAAAATAAAAAAGATTATTATACACTCAAGACTTGGCAATAAAACAGCAAATGAAGCATTAAATATATTTTCTCTTAACTTTATAAGTTGGATCCATATATGTATGATACGAGGTGGATCACCCGCGCGTTGCCGCGGGATGTTTTGCCAAAGAAGTAGTTAGTGCAGTTAACGACTGTTAGTTATAAGGACTAAATTTGCACGAACCTTTAACGACCGTAAGGATTAAAAAAAATAAAAATAAAATAACTAACTCCAGTGTGTATCTCCTAAATCGCGAAAATAGAAACAAAACATCACTATATATATGATAAATTTATTTTCTAATCACGCCGGGTAATCAAATGGAAGCGATGAAACTACCGAAGAATCCAACAGATTGCGGTGAACAAACCCATAATTCCGAAGGACTTGATTATCAGCAAAGTTCAAAGCCTTGTCCATACCATTCCTACAACCCTCTCCGGTAACCAGCGGGTTATGATACCCATTACATGGCTGACAGCCCGCGAAATGAGTCACAAAAGGCCGTCTCAAGCTTCCAAACTCATTACCTGCATTTTCTAAAGAAGAGTCTCGTAACAAAGCGTATGCTTCACTCACTTTCTCAGCATGATGTCTTCGTAAAATCCCTTCACTCTTCTCGATCTCCAAATTCTTCTGGCTTATATCCTCCAAGGTGTCAACAATGTCGATCCAATACCCTTCTAGATAATACCCATTCTCGAGTAACATCTTCTTCCCAAACGATTCATGTTGTTTCTTCCAGAACAAGTAAGCCAACGCCGTCTGATCTGTGGGTTCATGCTTGAACTCGTCTAACAAAACTTTAGTCCACATGTCCAAGTTTGGAGACCGTGGTCCCATATCAGCCCACATATCCAACAGATCGAGCGACCATTGACAATTTCTTATCAGAAACGATCCGTCATTCAAGCCTACCCAATTTTTCTTCACATACACCTCGTTCGGCCACCCATGCACAACAAAATTATAATCATTATACTTATGAAAAGGGATCTTGAATTCCATGTCCGTGATAACAGTGTCTTCATCTAGCCACCATATCCACTCGGCTTCTGGATGTGCCACCATCACAGCCCGAACTGCTGGAAGCTTCCCCCAATGCCCAGGCATATTGGGGTCAAGTTTCACATTGTTATAAAAGATATCGTACCCATGAATACGACAATAATCGACTTTGTTACGGAAAGTCCTCAACAAAATATGGTCTCCGGAAGGACCCATGCATGGCGTGGATTGCGAGCCAGTTAAAATAAAGACTCGGTCATTTGATTTAGGTTTGAACGAAGGATGCAGCTCAAGCCATGCTTGTCTTTTCTGATCCCAGTTTTTTATGGGTTCGTCGATGGTGTAGCCAAAATTTGGGTCGTCGTAGAAAGTGGAGGCAGGTGGGTCGGATTGGAGGTTGAAGGCAGGGTCAGGTTCGTTACATTGGCAGGATTCAGGCATGGGAGGGGAGAAAATGAAGATTGGGTCGATAGTTGAAACCGAGAAGAATGCCCAGATGAGCAATGACACGAATACAACTCCAGTGAGGAAGATGGTGGGCCGATCAAGGGTGCAAATGGATGGCTTTCGCCAGCTAGTGTTCGAGAATCCTGTCATTGATACTTATACAGTTATACTGATAGTTGCTTATTGTTTTTACATTGTAAGTGCTTTTATAAGGCCATCTGTGGGTTAGGTTTTGATGTATTTCAAGTTGGTGCATGTATATTCATTTTGATAGTGGTTGTTTAGCTTGTAGAAAAAGATATCTCAACATATCCTGAAGAAGTCTTTAAGACCATAACTCTCTCTATATAACTTGTACATGAGACGTAACTATTATTAAAAGTATTATAATTTGTATATTTGCATAGTATACAAACCAGCGTATGAATACGACTTAGAATTTTTCTCATGCGAGTCAAATAAGTTACTGTATCTATGAATACTTCCTAAAAGTGAAATGTGCCAAGTATAAGGTTAATTAGAACCATAAATTATTTATGGGGCTTTGTGGTCCACTGAGTGAAGTTTATTAAGTTAAGTAAGCCTAGGTGAGAGTAGTACCGGGTTGGGTGACCAACCGGGAAGTCCTCACATGGGGACCACAAGCACTAATGATATATCAATCAGCTACCTTAGAAGTCTGGGCCCAACCATGTGATGTCTTGATCCAACTAAAGGATGCGAGTTCGATTCCGTTCCGCAAGCATGGTTGAGTATTGGGAGGAGGTATTTCACAGGCATCAAACCTTTGCTGGGTAGGGTTGATGGGTACCATTATGGTACACAGGGTTGAGGTGTCCCTGCCAATCTACACTTTGTGATCCAAATTAGTTAACAATTTTCTCTGTGCAGCTACGTTAAACTTTTAATAAACAATATCGTAAAACGTCTTAAACAAAATATCGTAAAATGTAGGAGTATATGGAATGTGGATGCTCACTCAATTGAGAGTTGGGAGTGGAGAGGAATTTGTTGGTACTAGGCGAGTACCCATGCATAGCAACGGATATTTCTAGCGGCAGACAATTAACGATGCAATATTGTGGTAAGTGTTTTACGTAACGTTCAAAATAAAACGTGAAAAGATCAAAATTTAAGTGCAAAATGTTTATAAAGTTCTCTAATACATTGATTATTACATGTATCAACCCCTTACCATCCATTTTACCATCTTAAATATAATATGTTGCAAATACAAATGAAACTTAAGATAAATAATGAAATAGACGTGAATCATGTATAACGAGTAGACTTGCCCGCGCGTTGCTGCGGGGCATTTTCCATAATATTATTTTGCATTATGTATACACATACAAATACAAAGTTGATATATTAAAGCAATAACATGTACATTTGTTAAGAATCTAAATTCGGTCCATACAGTTCTGTAAACTGAAAAACCAATAACATATCATGTACATGATTTTGTAATTATAATTACCATTGCTGGATCTTAGGAAATCAATGCAAGTGCTATTGCAAACAAATTTCATTATTGCCAAGTTTTGGCCGGCCATTTGCATACAATAAGTGTTAGAAGATTTGAATGAAAAACGACATAATTCATATCTGTTAAGAGTACAAATAGTATTAGACAAAAGTTTAGGCCTATATTTACAAAGAATAGTTAACATTGAACTATCTTTATCATGTCAATAAACAATCTTCACATCGGCCTTTGATTTTCACCCCCAAATCCCCTTTCCTGCATTCCACCAGAAAAGTAATTTAGGTAATATAAAACACATATTCAATCCATACATTAAAAATGAGGCAACAAAGTAAGAAGTAGTAAACTATAAGGATACAGAGTTGTACAACTGTGTAAGATCAAGTAGATTAATTACAACAGTAGGAAATGGTCCAATGATCAACACGGATAAATCAAATAATAAAAGAATGACCCATTTAGATACAATATTTTCCTATAGGTATCCTCTTATTTAACCCGTAACATACAAATCCAAAGTGACCCGTTTATAAATAATGGTTTAAGTTAAGACACATTGCACAACATATACCATATTCCAATATGCCCCACCATAACTAATCATTTCCAACGTAACTCCATCTCGTATTATTGTATTTTCTTACTTTACTTGATAGATAAATGACAATCTTATATTCAAAGATATTTATGGTCACTTTTATCATATACAATTTTTTAGTTCAAAGGATGTCAATATCATCAAATTACGGGTGCCCAGAAAAATCCAAGGCTACTGCATACCCAAATTTTGCAAAGGTTGATCTATCTACAATACAATGTAGCTAAAAAAACACTATTTTTCTTCATATTACGTTTATAACAGTACAAAGAAACAATTTTTCAGAGATCAATTCAAGAACATGAGTGGGAAGCTCTTGGTTTTATTTAAACGACTACCCGTCAAAACGATTTCCAAACTATGACAATCTGCTAGAATACTTATTAAATTGACAAAAGTTACCTAATACACACCTTCTGTTTCTGCTCAGTTTTTTTCCGAGGTCAAAGCTCACCTATAATTTAGGCCTTTTCGGCATTCCATTTGTTCCTCTCCAATGCCTCAGTGGCCTTGTGCTTTTCCTCCAGCCGACGTCACTCATTCAACTTTGTGGCAGTCCATTTTCTGCATAAAATTTCAGCAATGAGATACCTAAGTTTTTGCATAAAACATCAGCTACCAAAAAAGCTTTGTATGCATAAAAATTACTTCCACGCGTACTTACATCAAAAAGAGGATTTCAAATTTCTGATATAAATATAAGTTGTTGTAACATACCACATGAACTCGATTGGTGACCTTCCACTCTGCAATCCTAGCACGAATATAGGTGTTCCTACTGATCTAGAGGCAAATGCAATAAGCCACCTAGGGATGCGGAAAGCAAGCGTAAGCAAATGCAGCCCAAACGTGAGCAAATCATTAATAAACCAAATTTTGAAAAACACATCATAAACGTATGTGAAACGCATATTCAACCCACCATGACGCCAACACCACTTTCGTGGTGCTGGCATGCCGAACAAATTATTGAATAAAATAGTGTTGCTGTAATATGGTTGCAATTTGCGTGGAAAGCGGATTTTAAATAACCTTCACAATAAAGATTTTCCAGCAACACCATTTTAAAAGCTGCTATTCCAAATTCCATTTTCTAGTAACAGTGTATGCTCGGTTAGAAAGCCAAAATCGGTCATAAAACTAACTTATGCAAAGAGAAACGGGAGACAAAAGAAGAAATGGCAAAAGAATTTGCACCAAATTAACCACTACGGTATCTTCTCTTAGCTCACGTATTTCTTTAAATAAGTCAACTTTATGAATGATGTTGGTTTTCTATCTATCCGAATAATAACTGTTATGAGTAACAAATAAATAGCTATACATGTATTAACATCAATCCATGCTGGACAAATGAGTTAGTTACCTATTAAGTAACTGTTATGAGGCAGTTACCTATTAAATCCTTGTGCAACAGAACGTCAACATAATAAGGACCAGCTTCTATTGACTTCAATATGCAACAAAGAGGGGCTATAAGCAGATAAAGGTTATACCTTTCTCAAAGAATTCGGACCTTAAAATTTGCCCGAACATTACGGCAATCAAATTTATGTAATTGTTTAATCAGCTCGATATAAAATGAAAGTCGGTCATTAATATACCTGTAGAGGTCCTTTGTAATAGGGTGTTGTCCAAAGAGGCACCAAAAGCAGTTGAGAAAGCTCCCTGTTTGGCGCTGCTCCCTGTTAGGCGCTGCTCCCTGAAACCAATGAATCTTACTATCACTAAAAGAATCCAAACGGTGTTGATGAAAAATGACAACAATTCAAATGTTGTTAAGAAATAAAGATTACATTGGTTACAAGTACAATAATGAAAATTCACTACAATAATCCCAGTGTCCCACATTTACATTTCTCTTACACATTCCATCAAACATCTTCTATGTGGCCTTCAAACACCACCACTGAATTTTTCGAACTCCGTTTACCACCAGTCACAGCAGCGACGACTACTACGACGGCAGGCGGCGGCTGAAACAAAAAAATGCCAAAAGTTATTTAATATAGATAGATCTATCAAAAACATTAAAAGAAAAACTCAAAACTTGAAATCCCTTTTGTGATGTAGACGCTTCGCTGGCGGTTGGTCTCGGTGCTTGAGGTTTTGTAGTGGTGTGGGTTACGGTGGTGGAGGTGGCGTTCGTTGGTGATGGGGCTTTGGTTGTGGTGGGGTCTCGGTGGTGGAGGGATTCTGGTGGTGGAGGAAGTGGTCGTGAGATTTGAGATGTGAAGATGAGAGGATACAGCTTGCACAATTAAGAGGGGTGTATTACTTCTCTCACATTTGACTTTCAACTTTTCCACTTTTCACATTTGACTATTTCTACTTTATATGTAGTTAAGATTGAAAAATAAAATTAAGCCTCGTGTGATTCATGTTGTGGGGATTGGTAAAGATGCTTCTATGATAGATTTCATATACATGGCCCTCTTTCCAGTTTTATTCCTAAGAGCACTGGGTACCGTTGAGTCATTCGACTCGTGTCATTCTCTAAAAGTGGTGCCACTTCAACAAAACACAGAACGGCACTAGAAAACCTTTGACACCATATTTTGTGCCGTTACCGTTGGCATAAGAAAATGTAGTGTTGTTCTCTCTTTTTTTTCAATTACATAAACATACATAATATTAACTAAAATAAACTCCATAAAAAAAAAAAAAAAAAAAAAAAAAAAAAAAAAAAAAACATACACACACACACATTACATTAATTAAAAAAAAAAGTTACATAAAAAATAAAACCTAGTACATGAACATAGAAATAAAAACCTAGTACTCGTCGGTTGGATACTTTGCTCAGATTCGTGCTCTTTGGGCTTTCACGATCGCCGCGTCGATCGGATCCATCTTGCTTGTATCCATTTGTAGCACTCGCATCTCCTCGGCAATCTTTTGAGATTCATATAAAGTAACTCTCGTTTGATAACACCCATCTTTGCCTTTTAGTCTAACTCGATTTGTTGTTGCATCATTTCTTGAAACATTGTCGGGTTTGAACCGAAACTAGCGGTCGAGTTTGACGAACACTGACTCTTAGAAACCCGGTGCTTGCCTTCAGGCCGTGGCAGCACGTCTGGTCCAAATTGCTCAGGTTCTTCCTCCGTAACCCGAAGACGATTTCGCCTTGCCAATGTCGATTCGGGATTTTTCCAATTGTGCTTCTCTATCAAAAAGCCCCAAGCACTCATGTGTTTAAAGTCAATACACGTCACCGTTTTATACAACGAATGAACCCTCGCCATAAAATCTTTATCACTCTCCCCACTCATAACACTTGTTTCATTCACTAACTAATTCCATTTGGTAACCTCTTTATTCATTGGAGTCTACTTTTCCGTCAACATGTTCTTGGTAAGAATAGTCCACTTGTGTTTCTCTGCTTCCATATTGTATACGTCGAGAACTCTATACCAAAACGTATCCTTTGATTGACCTGCATCTCTTTTTGGATCCTTTGATATTTGAATGAAACACGTTACGAGGTCGAGTACCACCTTGTGTAGCTTGCATTTCGGTGGCTTTCTTCGTCTTCCCCTTCGTCTTCGTCTTCGTCTTCGTCTTCTTCGACGTCGGGGTCGGGATCACCTCTTCTTCATATTCATCTTCCTCTTCATCTTCGTATTCGTCTTCGTCTCGTAGAAGGAAGGATGCATGGTCGGAATTTGGTTGGGAAGCGGTGCCTTGGTTTAGTTGTTGTTGAGAAAGCTGTTGATATTGTTGCATAATTGAGTAAATAGCATTTGTTCTTCAGGATGCATGTATGGGTTTGTTGGGAAGGTTGGAAAGTAAGGCGTTTGATTGTATGGATTCGAAGACGAGCCCGAATTGTTGGCCGGATTTGAAGACGAGCCTGCCATTTGGTTCGACGGGTCGTTGAGCATGTTGTTGATCTATGGTGAGTTGGGATTCATTTTTGTTGGAAAAAAAATTGAGAAAAGTATAGAGTAGTATGTTATGAAATATATTGGAAGTGTGTTTGATTTGTTAGTGTATTTATAGGTTATTTTGTGGGTTATTTTTTTTTTTTTTGTCAAAATCACTTCCAAACGGTAATACTACCGTTACCAAACACTCTCTTTCTTCTCCAATTTAAGTCTAACGGTCGAATTTTGGCCAGAAAGGAAAAAAATATTGAGAATGGCGTCGGCTGGAAAATACAGCGCGAAGACCCTTGGTGCCAGGTTAGTAGTGGTGCGTCATTCGACATTTTGGGCTGGTGGGTTTCGCACCATGATACCCCAGGCTCTAAGAAAGCTATACATGGTGAAAGGTATGCTGATAGTATGTGTGTTTTTGATTTGATAATGAAGGGAGCTTCGAGGTGGCTTGCAGATTGGTTCACGAGATTTCCAATACTTAACAATATCCCAATTTCTACATTATGTGATTCTATAATGGACTCACAAAACAATCATAAAACTCAGCTCATTCTTTACATGACAAGTATGGTATGAGTTACAGAAAGACCGGCATAAAGTTTTAACTTTTATAGTATCATATGGTTTGGTTTTCACGGTTTAATCCAAGGCAAGCTTTTAACTTGTGTTGGCTATTCAAGGTAGGTTAATGACTCCAGATAAAGTTCAAGTGCGGAACATAATGTGGACTTGTTGTGTGCAGTCTGCAAAGCTTGTAGTGATACTCGTGAGCAATTATTTTATATGTCCCTGTGCTTTAAAAATTATGGCAGAGTGTCAAGGAAAGAATGTTATTCCATGGATTTTAAGTAACTATATTATATTGGTGGTGCTATGGTTGCTTTTCCTTGTCAAATACAACATTTTGAGCATGGTAGGGGCGGAACTAGTGTGAATTTTTGTTAAAAATACTGATTTCACTGAAATGAACCTGGTCCCGAAATTTTGTGTCACGCAAAATACATTTCTTTTTAGTTAGTCAACTAATATGTGGAAAGAAATGCATGTCTTCTTATAATTTTAATGAAATCATAACTTTTAGTTTATTGTATTTTTCCTTTATACTCGTAAAAAAGAACTGTGCACTTTATAACTTAGAGTCACGGGTAACATATTATTTCTTGTTGCATAAGTAGTGCTGAGCATCGGTCTAAAACCGTCCCGACCCGAACCGATAAAACCGAAAATCATGAAAATTCGAAACCGAAACCGAAACCGAACCGAATATGGTCGGTTCGGTTCGGTTTTATGTCGGGTCCGTCGGTTCGGTCCGGTTCATGTATGTTTGTGTGTGTTTTTGTCAGTTTTGGCCCGAACCGGACCGACCCAAAATCGAAAATCATGAAAACCCAAAACCGAAACCGAACCGATGAGCTGTCGGGTCGGATCCGTTTTTGTCAGTCCAATCGGTTCTGTCGATCCGGTTCGGTTTTAAACCTTTGATGCTCAGCCCTATGCATAAGTGTGTACTGTATTATGTATGGCAAGACCGAACAACATGCCATTCACAGAGAAACCAGGAGGAACCAGATGCAGAACCACGTGCGAAATCAAAACAGGTTGTTTATGTCGAGATGATACACATAACTACTCAAGACATACTCGGATAAGTTAAGACTGTAACATCACCGTCACCGACACCATCACCGATAATTCATTATAACCCAAACAACCATAATCGTGATTATCAAATGCCGATACCAATTTCGATACAAATACCAATACCAAAACAAAACAAAAACTATTACCTGATTGCAGGCTTGCAGCGGATACCAACGTACAAACAAATAAAACCACAATACCTTATTGAGATTAACAAGTAAGAAGGCGCCCGCTGCGTTGCAGTGGAATTTTTGAGAAATTTTTGCAATAATCATTAACGAACAATGTTTCGGCGGGCTTTTCGTTGTGAGATCATGATATGTTTTAAACCGACACGTGTTGTATTTGTTTGGAATAAATATTGTGTCAAGCTATATTTGTAGTTGTCGTATTGTGTCGGGCACTAGTGTGTTGCGGCGGGGCTAATTTTGGCCTTTTATATTTTTAAGAAAATTAAGATAATTTTTAAAGTTATTTGATAGGTTAATGGTGCATTTTGAAAATTCTTTTATTTAAAAACTATATATATATATATATATATATATATATATATATATATATATATATATAACTATTAAGAATAAAAAGAATAAATCAATTGATTTAAAAAGAGGATTTTTGGTAAAAAGAATAAGAAGGATTTTGGACCCTTGATTTAAAATCAATTGATGAGATTACCTATAATTCTAACTAACTATTAAGGGTATGAAAGTAATTTCAAAATCTAACTATAATCCTAACAAACCTATTTAATAAATCCCATATTCACTTTACTATAAACAACAACTAGTTTATTCAAATTGACGGTTTATGTAGTAACTCAAAATGAGTTATTTTGTCGTGTGGCTATGCGAGCATGACTCATAATTTTTGGATCAAATTCTAAAAAATCCGCTAAACGGTAATTGTATCCATTGTGATTACAAAACTATATAATTTTATAAATACAAAATTAGTGGGAAAATTCTAAAAGTGGTCTATTTTTGCCCAGTTGCCTGCTACTTATCCTCAACTCACGACTCATTGGTCAAGCTCGAAACCATGCTCCTTGAGCCATAAAATAGCATGTACCCTTTGCCGCATAATCCTGTAGCCTTTCGCCAATTTCTCAACAGTGTAAACTTCGAGATCGATTTTGTTTGTGAAGCTTATACATTTCATCTTTCTCATAACCCTTTAAATATACGCCTCTTGAACAGGGCTCAATCACCTGCTTCATCAACACATTAGTTTAACGCATCGTATATTTCCATTTACTCGCGAATTCACCATCTTTATGAGAAGCTTCAACTGCTAATTTCCTTATCTTTTCTAAATCATCATCATCAGTTTATCTTGCAGCTGTAAACGGAGATGAACTCGGTGCCGCCCCTCATCTTGGCGCCCCTTCTCCACCACCACCACCACTAACACCACCAGCAATGTCCTCAACTTTTTCACCTACAACTTCCCCATCAAAATTAGGTTCAGAATATCATCCCGAAACTATTCAAAATATTAATTCGTCCATAACACATCAAGTTGCACATCAATATCAGATCATAGCTAGACTAACAAACAGAGCGTATGAATGAAAAGTAATGCTTATTTAGCCCGTTTCAATTCATAAAACAATGATTTATCTAAACGTATCACATCTTTACTAAATTTCAAAAATAACTAATGCACATTTAGCCCACTTTTTTATGCACAAAACTTTGATATTTCAATCCTTACTTACAAAAACTTATTCAACTATCATATAATACAGAATCATCGTCACATTTAATCTAATAATACCATGTTCAAATCCAATTAAATCACCCATGACCATGAAAAATCATGATTATCTAAACGTATCGCATCTTTACTAAATTCCAACAAAAACTAATGCACATTTAGCCCACTTTTTTTATGCACAAAACAATGATATTTCACACAACTCACTAATTGCTCCATCCACTGCTCAAATATTCAATGAATTCAGATCAACGCAATCGGCAATTTTTTTTTTTTTTTTTTTTTTGTTTATTATTATTTTTTTTTTACGAATATGAAGATTCATGGAGATGATTTCTCTAGACATGAAAAGAAATGGTATGCATGTAGGGTTATAGATTTTAAGGCTAAGCATCTTAAATATCGAGAAATTAGCATATATTGACTCCTAGGGTGGTTAAGTCAAGTAATTTGTATAAGTTGCAATCGAAATAGATTATCAACTAACATATTTTAAGCGTGCTACAAGGATAAATAAATGGAACGTGGACCTTTTCTGATTTTAACATGCTGCAGCTGGGTGATGACAGCTTTGTATGAGTCCCAGTTATCTGCAGCTAATTTAATTAACAAGTTAAACTCTGCCTCAAGTGTTGAATTTGCCTCTGACAACTTATTCCATCTATCCTTTGACTTTTGTGGGTCAAACTTTTGCCATTTCTTGACAGCACCAACCATTAACGGTGTAGACGATCCTTCACTTCCTGGTTCTCCCAAAATCTTCAGCAATAGGTTTCAGAATTGGTATATCAACTTATAACTAAATAAAACAAATACAATATTCTTAAGTTCAAAAAATTAATACATAGAATACACATTACACTATTACAGGTGACGATTTGAGTCCATTTATACGGAAGCTAGTCAGTTAAGTTCGTATTTTCATAACGGGTCAAATGGGTCAAATTCTTACAATGTTCTGAATCATTTTGTTTCAAAGAAATTACCTTTATAATTGACAAGAATATGAAACATGGACAGAGAGTTGGCAAAACCAGCCCCCTTTCGCCCCACACACAAAATTACCTTTTTTTTTTTACCAAAACCATTCTGACCCATTACCCAATTCACACGTTGCACAAAACACTGTTATATCATACAACTCATAATTATCTAAATATATCATACTTTTAGTGTCTTCTTATGAAAACTAATGCATATTTAGCCTTATTTTAATTCACAAAACAGTGATTTATCCAAACATATTGCATCTTTGCTAAATTCCAAAAATAATAATAATAATAATAATAATAAAAAAAAAAAAAAAAAAAAAAACACCAAGGCACATTTAGCCCACCTTTTTACACACAAAATACTGATATTTCACATAACATGATTATCAATTTGTATCATACTTTTACTAACTTCGTACAAATATTAATGCACATTTAGCTCATTTCTAATCCTTAAAACAATGTTATTTCATACAACTCACGGTTATCAAAATATATAACATATGTACTTACTTTCTAGGAAATACGTTGCATATTTAGCCAACTTTTTAATGCACAAAACACTATTATATCACACAACTCATAATTATCCAAACATATCACACTTTTAGTGTCTTCTTATGAAAACTAATGCATATTTAGCCCATTTTAATTCACAAAACGGTGATTTATCCAAACATATCGCATCTTTATTAAATTCCAACAAAAACTAATGCACGTTTAGCCCACTTTTTCATGCACAAAACATTGAAATTTCACAAAACTCACGACTATCAATATGTATCGTACCTTTACTAACTTCGTAAGAATATTAGTGCACGTTTACCTCATTTCTAATGCTCAAAACAATGTTATTTTACACAAGTCACGTGTATCAAAATGTGTGACATATGTACTTACTTCCTACAAAGTCTGATGCTTATTTAGCCCACTTTTTAATGCACAAATCAGTGCAATATCACACAACTCATAATTATTCAAACGTATCACACTTTTAGTGTCTTCTTATGAAAACTAATGCATATTTAGCCCGATTTTAATTCATAAAACAATGATTTATCCAAACTCAACGCACCTTTACTAATTTCCAACTAATTCACATTTAACCCACTTTTCAATGCGCAACACTAAACGTATTGCACTTTACTAACTTTCTCAAAAAACTAATGCACTTTTAGCCCATTTTTTAATGCACAATATGGTGTTTTTTCACACAACTCAAGATTATCCAAATGAATTGCAATTTACTTTCTCTGAAAACTAATGCACATTTAGCCAGTTTTAATTCACACAACTTACGATTATCCAAACTTATCGCAGTTTTATTAACCTTATATGAAAAGTAATACATATTTTCCCCAATTTTAATGCATAAAACAATATTATTTCGCACAACTCAAGATTTTCACATTTTTTATAACATTATATGAAAGTTATTGCACATTTAGCCTTTTTTTAATGCACAAAATATGTACAACTTAATCTAATGATCATCTTAACATGATATAGATTAGCACACCAATTATAGATTTAATATAATCATTACCCATGTAATTTTTAGTTTTTGAAGGACGATTGTTGTTCATCTATTTTCACCTGTCATCACGTCTAGAAAAATTCTTCCCATTTTTTCTAGTTGCCGTAAATTTTAACGAACATAAATCAATTAAAATTATGCACGTTTATGATAATATAAACAAAAGTAGGTTTATCCCATTTTCTAATGCACAAACAAATGTGATTCCACACAACTAAGAGTATTTAACATATCGCGCTTTTACTAACTACATACAAAAGCTATTGCACATTTAGCCCATTTTATAATGCACAAACCATTGTTATTCCACACAAATCATGATTACCCAAATATATCCCAATTTTACTCAATTTCATTGAAAACTATTGCGCATTTATCTCATTTTTTAATGCACAAACCAATGTAAAGTTTGAACTCACTAAAGTGATGTGCAGAAAGGAATGAGAAACATTAGTAATGCATAAATCAGTAGCAGTAATGTAAATTACAATCTTAATTTTATCGTTATATCATGTTCTGTCAATTACCTCATTTACAAGATCTAGTCCTTCATTAAAGCTGCATAATCATAGTTCTAACATCATCAACAATAATCAGAGTTCCAACATCAACAATAGATCCTCAATTCAGAAGATCATTAACTTCCTACAGAAATTAATGCACATTTAGCCCATTTTTTAATTCGTAAAGCAGTTTTATGTCACACAACTCACGATTACCCTAACATTGCACTTTTAATAACCTCCTAAAAAAGTAATGCATATTTAGCCTATTTTTAATGCACAAAGCAATGTTATTCCAAATAACACACGATTACCAAAACGTATTGCACTTTTACTAACTTCTACAAAATTTAATGTACATTTAGCCCATTTTTTAATTCGCAAAATAGTGCTATTCCACACAGCTCACAATAATCCAAACTTATCGCACGTTTACTAACTGCCTTAAATAATCAATGCACATTTAGCCTATTTTTTAATGCATAAAGCAAATGTCATTTCACATAACTCACAATTACCCAAACATATCTCACATTTACTAACTTTGACGAAAATTAGTGCACCTTTAACTCATTTTTACAACACTAAACAGTTTTATTGCGCACAACTCACAATTACCCAAACATAATAAAATTTTCCACAACAATCTTTGAAAACTGATGCACATATAGCCATTTTTCTGCACAAAGCATTTGTACTTAAATATGATGAACATCTTTATCAGAATATCTATTAACAAATCAATTTTATGTAAATAAAATCATTACCCATGGAATTTGAAGTGTTTGATGGACTAATATTGTTTATCTTCATTCCCCGCACATATCTTTGTTGCCACTTAACACCATTTTTGCCTGTAAAATCACCGATTGCAGCTCGATTGGCCCTAAATCATTGTTCGCATCTTCAAGTTACGAATTTTTTATGCATTTTTTAGCGTTTGTTCATAAATCTGGAGATTAATTATCACTTTTAGAGGAGAAAAGTAAAGGTAGAGAGAGAATGAAGTTTGAGTTATGCCAGATCTGGAATCTGATATTGTTGAGATGGTTCCTTTAGGAATAAATGACGTTTTTGCCCTTAAGATCTAATAAAAATTATAGTATTAATCTGGTGCGTTGATTTTAAATCGGATGGTCAATATTCCTTCTTATCCTTTTTATGAAAAAACCTCTTTTTATTTTAACTCACCCCTATATATATATATATATATATATATATATATATATATATATATATATATATATATATATATATATATATATATATATATATATATATATATATATATAACATCAACATTATTTATAAAATCATACGTACTTCAAAAGCATATCAATATTGGGCTTGTTTTGTTCGTTATCGAAAGACCTTTTTGTCATTATTTTTCTTATTCAAGAAACCGCTATGTATCTGTTAGATATTTAGAAAATAAAGTTTGCTATATAAAAAAATCACAAATATTAAAAAGTTCAGGGTGTGTTTTGTAATTTTTTTATTTTTTTAACTTTATAAAATCGAATGTATAATTTGTGGATAACTTCCACCGCCTCTTGAATCTTTCTTTAACACTTTTGTCATAAGTTTAAAAAAATAAAAAGACATGGAAACTGTTTTTTATTTACCATCGCTAGGAAAGTATTTGTTTAATCACTTAGCTCAAGGCGCTATGTAACAACCAATAAGAATGCAAAGATTCGATGATCTATAAACATAACGACCCACTAACTTTTCCTCCAATCAATATCAATCTCCTCATTTAATGAATTCATAAACAAAACCAATCGTAGGCCTCGTTTATCCAATTGCATCAACAAAACTTTAATGAATTCATAAACCATATCCAATTTTCAATTGAAAGTCAACCAAAACAATAAAAGAAACGCATTCAAGCCAACCTAAATTAATTACCAGAGAAGCGAACAAATAATGTATTTGGTGGAACAAATTTAGATCGCGACACAGAAACAACAAACAATAAGGTGGCTTTTAGTTGGAAAATATTTTATTTCATTTTATATTTTTTCTTTTGTAGAAAAATGGAGAAGAGTTTTATTTTCACATAACAATTGAAAATTTAGAAAACGCGTTTAGTTAAAGCAACATGAGTTTGTGTTTTCTATTTGCAAAATTAGAAAACATGTTCAAATATTGTTGTCTTCTATCTCAATTCTCTATTTACCTTCGTAATATTATAAAAATATCTTCGAAACACAAAAACAAATATTATAAACTAACCAACTAAATAATAAAATAACTCTAAAAAAATTTTAAACGAGAAAATAAAGAATTAAAAAAGTAAAATATAACAACAAATAACATGAAAAAATCTTCAAACGACTACAATTCGACATAAAAGCATTAAATTCAACATAAAGTAAAATTCATATTTCATTCGTTTTAAACTGTTTTCATATGTTTTGAACATTTTTATACGTTTTAATAGAGGTGGTAACGGGTCGTTTTGTTCGCTTTTTTACGTTTTCGTTCATTATATTTCGTTTTCGTCTGTCTTTTTACGTTTTCGTCCATATTTTTATGTTTTTGTCCGTTTTCTTATGTCTTCGTCTGTTTTTTTACGTTTTCATCGATTTATTACATTTTCAGCCGTTTTCTTACGTTTTTGTCCGTTTTCTTACATTTTCGTCTTTTCTTTAATAGTTTTTTACGCTTTTATCAGTTTTTCTACGTTTTCGTTTGTTTTTTTACGTTTGCGTTCATTTTTTAACGTTCTCGTCCTTTTTTGCATTTCTTACATTCTCTTACGTTTTCGTCTGTTTTTTTTATGTTTTTGTCTTTTTACGTTTTCGCCCGTTTTCCTACGTTTTGTCCGTTTTTTATGTTTTCACCCGTTTTTTATGTTTTCATCTATTTTTTAATGTTTACATTCGTTTTTTTAAGTTTTCGCCTGTTTTATAAAGTTTTCGTCTGTTTTTTTTACATTTTTGTCTATTTTTTAACATTTTGTCCATATTTTTTATGTTTTTGTTTGTTTTTTTTTACATTTTCGTCCGTTTTTTAGGCTTTCGTATGTTTTTACGTATTTGTTTTCATCCGTTTTTTACGTTTTTATCTGTTTTTTACGCTTTCATCCCTTGTTTTTACATTTTCAAAAGTTTTTTGTACGTTATTCAACGTTTTCTAACGTAAAAAAGGATGAAAACGTAAAAAAAAACATATGAAAACATAAAAGAACGGACGAAAACTTAAAAAATAGACGAAAACGTAAAAAAAATGAAAAACATAAAAAATAGACAAAAACGTTAAAAAATACAAAAACGTAAAAAAAATTGACGAAAACGTAAAAGAACGGATGAAAACGTAAAAAACAGACGAAAACATAAAAAAAACAGACGAAAAAGTAAAAGAACGGAAGAAATATTTAAAAAAACAGACAAAACGTAAAAAAAACAGACGAAGACGTAAAAAAACGAACGAAAACGCAAAAAATCGGATGAACATGTAAGCCAACTGACAAAAACGTAAAAAAACTGACGAAAACATAATAAAACGGACGTAAATGTAAAAAACAGAAGAAAACGTAAAAATAGACGAAAATGTAAAAAAATCAGACGAAAACGTAAGAAAATGGACGAAAACAAATTGGGGGTATTTTAAAGGAAAATAGGTGAAAACAAAAAAAAAAATTGTTTTGTAGTTTTGTGTATTAATGTTGGAAATAAGAATTTTGTGTTTTATAAAGAATTTTATTGAAAAACACTAACTTGAACGCGATCTCTGTTTTCTTTGTTTTTCACAAAACATTTTGTGAAAAACAAGGGTGTTTTCCATCAACTAAACACACCATAAACAATTTTGTTGATATAAATAATGCCTAAAAACGTTATTATTATTTTTCGATATCTCTATGTTTTGATAATCACAAAATGCAAAATCGTTAAACATAAAGATTAGTACGTAAACAAGTATTTAGTTGTAAATATTCACTTTAACAACTAAATCACTCAAAGTATGAATAAACAAAATGCCTAATGCATTTTATGATCAAAGGAACATTTTCTTAATCACTAGATTTTTTATAAAATCTCATAAACATTTTATATCTTTTAGAAAATCATTTTTGGTATTAAATAATTATGTTTAATTCACCATAAATATATAAATTCATATAAAATGCATATTTAAGGGGACCGACCACGCTCCCCTTGTTCTCAGCTTTACCTATAAATAGTGGACTATTCCTCGACTTTTTCCTCACCTTTTGCACTCCGAAACTTTCTGTTCTAAATATCCTCTCATATCTTTCTAAAACATTTGATCATATAATTATAAGATTTTGTTTCCAAGTGATTCAAGCTTCTACCATCCAAGTGCAAAAGAAGAATACTTCCTCAACAACAATAGAAGAAGTATTGTAGATTAGTAAATATTATTTGATAATTGTGTAAAGTGTTGTGTGCTTAAGTAGATTGAAGTGTAAGTAAGTAAGTAGTTGTGGTGTAAAGAAGTAGTATAGAAGTAGTGATAAGTAGTGAAGTAGTTAAGGTGTGTAGTAGTAGTGAGAAGTAGTGAAGTTGTGAAGAAGAAGTCGTGAAATAGTGAAGAAATCGTGAAGCCGTGAAGTCGTGAAGAAGTTGTGAGATTAGTTCTAGCTACTATTAGAACTCGACATTTAGCTTAGTATCATTAATTGGTGTAAGCGAAGGTGTGTAAGGTTTTCTCCGCCATAAGGGAGCTTGTTGACATAGTGAAGAGAACTCTCGAGTTTGGTGCTCGGGGAATGGAGTAGGGCGAAAAGGTGCGTCGTAGTCAAACCACTATAAATCCTCCGTGTCTTGGTTTGATCTTTTCATCCTGATCTTTCCTTTCATTACTTTACTTGCATTGTTTACTTTCATTTATATTTATTCGCTCATATTGTCCAAATGTTGAATTCACATAAGATCAAATCAAAGTTTTAAAGTAAACAAAAGTTTTCATAATAAATTAATTATAGTTTTTCACAAATTTCGAACGAAAAAATATTTTTTTTCCTTCTTTTCCATAGCTCTTGATACCATGTAAAATCAAAGGAAATGATGATTATATTATCAGATTTACTAAACATTGAAGATTACATGACATTAAATAAAAGATAAACTAACATAACCCTAACATCTTAACCGATCGGACCCAACAGGCTTACGAGCCTTTATTATCTAACAGTAATAATTCATGGAGGTCTTATCATTTCTTATTAATTTGGCAATTGGCTTAGAGAAGCATGGGACTTGTCCTTGATCACTGATCATTGATATATTTTAGCTTTCAAAAAAAAAATAATAATAAAATAATATAAATAAAAATAAAATTCCAATATAGAAATTTTGTTACACCAATGAACTGAAATTGTTAAATTTCACATAAACAACCTACTCGATTAACCGAATTTAGGAGATTCATAGCAACATAATTGGAGTCTTTTGCATCATTAACCATCTTAAACGTGTGGGTCTTGACGTAGGCACCCAAGAACTGGCAAAGAAACAAATCAATAACTGGACCGCATGGGAAATGCTTTAAAAACTGCAATTTGGGTATATTGACGTAGGCACCCAAGAATTTGGGTCTTGACGTAGGCACCCAAGAATTGATTTGTTGAAATATTAGTGTTTTGAGGTTATATTGGTAATTTGGGTAGGTTCTCATCCTTTACTTGCAACTTAAAAATTAAAACTTAAGAACACAAATAAAAACCTTTCAATTCTTAACAATGTCATTCTTTACTTTACCCTTCCCATCCCCTCCCTTCCATTTTTTAAAAATTAGATTTGAGAACATAGCGTTAGAAAATTCAAGGATGTGCCCACACTAGATTCTATTGTTCAAATGGTACAATGACAAGATGGAACAAAACTGCTTCTATCAAGATTTACATCCTCCTTTGGCGGTTGTCCAACCATACACTCCCTACAAGATACAATCTCAATGCAAGAGGTACTGATCTTCATTACGTGAGATGTCCTTTATGCAATGAAGCTATTGAAACTGTCCAACACCTTTTCGTTTACTGCAAGATTACAAGTCATCAGTGGCCAATATAAAAAAATCTGGTGGGGTTTTCCGATCACCCTACAACGTTGTTATACTTAATATCATGGGCCGACTCTTTTGGTTATGACAAAAAGGTGAAGAATTGCATTGACATGCTGATGCAAACCACCTTTTGGATCACTTAATCATTTAGGAACAAGGTTTGCTCCGACACGAAACCACCAAGGAAGGATATCTTTGAATATATCTTACATATTAACGAATTTTCGGATCACAAATTGGTATAGGATCATTTGGCAAAATTGCTCGATTGGGTTCATTGCCCTTTAGTGGCTGTTACAAACATATTGTAAACCATTTTGTTGGTTTTTCTTGCTCCTTGCTAGAATTTGATAAAATTTATCACTGGTCAAATAATAAAAAAAGCTCGTATATTGCTAAGACCACACAATCACAGCTCTTATAGTAAAATAGCAATACTAGATCATTTGCAAATTCTTTTTTAGTATGATATGCAAGCAGCATCACGTATTAAATTTTAAGGTTTTTTCAATTTTTATACATTGTATATATGACTTGTTCAATCGACATGTAAACATTGTTTCATAAAGTAATCCTAATGCCAAATACAATCGTTCACAAACAATCTGTTTGAACTTCGGGAAATCATTTCTAGCAAGATTATTTTTTGCCAATATTATAGATTTTATGACATCAATATACAATCCAGAATACTGAATACATTATCAGCGACCAAAGACTTGGCAATAACACCTGCAAATGAAGCATTTATCTGTCTTTTAACTTTATGTACCTCCAAAGTACGTCCCAAATCGTAAGAATAAAACTAATCTATTCACTCTGGATAATCAAATGGAATTGACGAAACAACAGACGAATCCAACAAACTTTGGTGAGCAAAGCCATAATTCCTAAGAACCTGATTATCAGCAAAGTTCAAAGCTTTATTCATAGCGTTCCTACACCCTTCCAATGTAAATGGCGGGTTACGTGTACGTTTCCCAATACATGGCTGACAACCGGCAAAATGTGTCACAAAAGGCCGCCTCCAGCTTCCATGCTCATTCCAGCTTCTTTCAGTGACGGCTCACGCAACACTCCATACCTCTCACTCACCTTCTCTGCGTGCCGCCCTCTTAACATCCCCTCCATTTTCTCGATCTCCAAATACCTTTCAGTTATATTCTTTAGAGTATCAATCATATCTATCCAATATCCTTCTAGATAGTACCTAGTCTCTATCAGCATTTTCTTCCCTATCCAACTATACGTACCATTCCTTCCATAGCAAGTAAGCAAGTGCAGTCTGATCAGTTGGCCCATGCTTAAAATCTTCCAATAAAATTTTAGTCCACTTGTCGAAATGGGGTGACCGTGGTCCCATATCAGCCACGTATCAAAAAAGTCGAGCAACCACTGACAGTTTCTGATTAAAAATAATCCATCATTTAACCCTAACCACCTTTTCTTCTCGTAAACCTCTTTAGGCCAACCATGTACTACGAAATTATAATCTTTATACTTATAAAACGGGATCTTATACTCCATGTCCGTGATCAGTGTCCTCATCTAGCCACCAAATCCACTCAGCTTCAGGATGGGCCACAAGCGCAGCCCGAATTGCTGGAAGCTTCCCCCAACCCCCAGTCATCTTGGGGTCAAGTAACACGTTGTTGTAAAAGATATCGTACCCATGGATTCGACAGTAATCAACTTTATTCCTATAAGTCCTCAACAAATAATGGTCCCCGGTTGGGCCCTCGTATGGCGCAGATTGTGACCCGGTTATCATAAAGACATGGTCTTCGTGTGATTTGGGCTTGAATGAAGGGTGCAGTTTGAGCCATGTTTGCCTTTTCTGGTCCCATTTTTCTATCAATTTTTCTATGGTGTAGCTGAGACTTGGGTCGTCATAAAAAGTGGAGATGGGTGGGTCGTACTGTAGTTTAGAGACTGAGTTGGGTTGGCTACATTTGCATGAATCGGATTTCGTTCGAGAAAGAGTTGATAGGTAGAAGCAGGCCCAGAGGGACAATAATGCCAATACAGCTCCTGCAAGGAAGGCTGAGGGCCGTTCAAGGGTGCAAATGGACTGCTTTCGCGAGCCAATCTGTGAGAATACCACCATGAATACCTATACTGAGAATTGCTTTACTTCTTCGAATGTCAAAGTTTTATCAATAAAATCTAGGGACATTTATGTTTTAGAGTTAGCAAGGACCAAAAAATGTTAACTTCACTTGGGCATTGAATCCGAATAAGGAGGCTGCATATATGTGCGGAGCCAGTGAGGGAGTCTGGTGTAAAATATTAGCTCATGGCCAAATAATGTATTAACCCAAGGCGCCTTTAATTCACACTCCTTATTTTTATTTTTATCTTTCACTAGTTCAGTGATCTTTTAACGTTTTTAGGTTATGTCCGTCATATACTCCATTTTTTAGTAGGACAATAAAATGTTAAATTGCCATTATGGGTTGTGGACCGACACATTTGATTGACATCTAGTGACGAAACGTTAACTACATACACATAGTCTTGTGTATTGATCATTCTAGACACGTCATGACAAGGGGTCGGGCCGTCAGCTAAGGCTACTATAGCAATGCTGAATCAATGGGAGTGATTTTGGAAGGTGCTTCGAAATGGGTTGTGCTAGAACGATGGTCAATGACGCTCCAGGCCTCGGCTCCACCTTAAATATCACTTTAGTCGCACACTCGATCGATTGGTTTATATTCTCTTCTTAATAGCTAGCTTAACGCTGCTAACGATTAATTTGGATCATTTAAATCTTTGAGCTTGGGCCAGAAATAAGTTAATGGCCAGTATAAGTTGCGTATATGGACTCATTTAAGTTTAAGGCCAGGACCGGGCCTATAGTAATTCGTTTTAATAGTAGATACTTATTTGTGTC
The DNA here is from genome assembly GCA_030686995.1 of Artemisia argyi. NCBI lineage: Eukaryota > Viridiplantae > Streptophyta > Magnoliopsida > Asterales > Asteraceae > Artemisia > Artemisia argyi. The sequence goes on along the minus strand of CM060697.1, from coordinate 156,602,049 downwards.
CATAAATATATTTCAACGTATCTTAAAAAGGTCTACATTCTAATAGCCCAGTCAACACATCTATCCCATCCTAAGTCCTAAACCGATTAAAATAAGACCAACATGAAGATGCCTACTTGTGTTCAATATCATTAAAAAAAAATCTTCACTGTCGTTACCAGTAACAGTTGACATTCAAATAAATTAATGTGCAACTGGTTATTTTCTAAACTAGACTAGATGATAGATTAATTAAACAACTAAGTTTTTATACGTTATAGAACTAAAATGGACATAAGCAAAATAGTAGGGGTGTCAATTTCATTACTTTTACATCTAGCGTGTTCTTGTATGAAGACTGTACCACGTTCATGCTGTCGATCCAAAATGGTGGAAATATGTCGTGTTTCTATAGAAAATATGATTTATACGAAACATTTGAAAGTGAAAGATGCAAAATTATAAAGATTTACATAATGGTTGCAAACACTTTAAAATAAGCACCTGCCCATGTCCTTATTTAAAAAGTGCTTATTCAGTCAAAAAATGCAAATAAGCAAGTAAGCACTCAAAGTACTCTAAAAAACACAAGCTAGTTCAATGACACAACGCAACTCGCTAAAAGTCAATATACTACTCCATATGTGTGCATCTCTTCCATTTTTTTATAAAATTTTCACAATCGACAACATATCACAACCACTAAAACATATACAAAAACCGAGCAATGAAACCAATAAGCATATATACCTCTTGAACTGCCTAACATGACTACTCATCCCACACTCGGAACTCTCCTCCCCCAAACAAACCTTCATCATCATCAACGAATTCCCAACAATCTGTTCCATTGACTCGTACCACTCGTACCACCCGATCCCATAACCATCCTATGTCTCTCCAACTTATACCTCTTCTTTAAATTATCCACCTTATTTTTACACTGCTCCACACTTTTCCTCGTCTTCTCGCTACGTTCGCTTACAATCGCCGCTACTTCTTCCCAATCCCAAAACCACCAACCAAAACCACCAACCGAAACTACCTAGCCAACCGAAACAACCCAACCACCAGAAAGGTGGTGGCTATTTCTTGATATGGCGGCAGTTATAGATGCGGCTGTAGATGATGGTTTAGAAAGAGAGAAGAGAGAAATGAAATTAGGTTTGTGTGGAAAACTAGAAGGGGGGTTGAATAGTTTACCGCTTTTTAATGTCATATTTAACTTGAATATCTTTTACGTTTGCTTAAAGATATAAACACAACATTATATGTTTGATTCTTTGAAAAGCTTTTTATGTAAATAACAATTCTAACTTTACTAGTTTCATACATTGAAAAGCTTTGCTTGTGATGATCCTAACTTTGCTTGTTTAGTTATTTGAAAAGCTTTACTTTTGTTTGAAGATACAAACACATCTTTACTTGTTTAGTTCTTTGAAAAGCTTTATATGCAACTAGCAATTCTAACTAAAGAACAACATGTAATAAGCAAAGATAAAGAAAGAAACGATCAAACCACAACACGATTGTTTATCGTGGTTCGGCTACAAGGACTCTTTTTCCTTACCCTACATCCACGCCCCGAGTTTCCAACTCGAGAGTTATAAGCACTAATCAACAAGCTCCTTTCACCGGCGGAGAAAACCTTTACAACGTCGCTTACACTTTTACCGACACTAAGCTAGATGTCGAGTTCTTTTACACGGGTACAACCACTCCCATCGTTGCTTACACTTTTACCGACACTAAGCTAGATGTCGAGTTCTTTACCAAGGGTACAACCACTCCCGTTAGTTCTTTTACAAGGGTACAACAACTCCCGACACACTACGTATTTTGAGGCCTAAAATACTAACCAATCACTTCTACATACATGACACAAATAAAGCATAAACTACCAAAGCTTATGCATGACTAAGCTACCAAGACTTGCAACTTTAGAGTTGAAGCTTGTAACTTCTTGAATGATCTTGTGAAGACCCTTGCTACATAAGAGAATCACACAAATCAAAATGTTACCGAGTTAGTTGAGAGAGTATGTGAAAATATGTCCTAAAGGGGTGACTCAAAACTAACAAATGGTTTGGTATTTATAGCAAACCATTCTGCAGGTCTGGCGGATCAGGCGGACCCCTCAGAAGGGTTCCGCCCGTGTATCCCCAGGGTACCGCCAGGCTTGCAGTTGGTTTTTGCAATAAATCTTCTAAACCAAACAAGGTCACATCACATTACTTCTAGTCAAACACAAGACTTGTAAGAAAGCATAAGGTTAGTCAAACACTCTTTCTTACCATAAATGTATATGGACAAAGCTTACCCTAAATGTGATGTGACATTACTATTTTAAGAAATAAATGTGACGTGACAAGACACTTTCTAATTTAAGAAATAAAAACAATGTTTTGTTTAAAAGGAAATGTAAACCTTAGTTAAACAAGACTTAAACACTTAAAGTGATGATTTACTTATAGCTAAACTTCATACTTTGTTATTAACAAAACTTAGCAAAGATCGTAAAATATAAATAACGTTTTTAGGCGATATTTGTATTAACAATCTCCCCCATTTTGTTGATGACAAAACATAAACTTTATTTATAAGTAAGTCACTAGTTTTAGTGTTAAGTCTTATAAAGTTAGTATAAAAACTTGTTTTTGCAAAGATGAGGTGATAAGCACAAGTTTATATAAATTCTCCCCCTTTTTGTCGAAACAAAAAGAAGAGTAGCGAAGCGGAAGTATGTACTTGCTCCCCCTTGGACGATACTCCCCCTAAATTGAGTGCCAAGAGAGGAGACATGGATTTTGAACCTACAAGAAAAAGGTTAGTTGCCGCACAAGACAAGTCATGAAAGCATTTCATGTCTAAAACACAACTAAGAGTTGTGAAGCGGAATAATGCAATACTCATGCTCCCCCTTGAATATTACTCCCCTAAATGGAGTATCAAGGAAAGAAAACATGGAAAATGATCCTACAAAAAGAAAGTTAGTTTCTAAAACACAAGATATACAAGTTACCATAACAAGGTATAGTGCAATCACAATACTTTAAATGGTCAACAAACAAAGAATATCTCATTGTAGGATAAAATTAATTTCATGTAAAATTTGACTTTTAGGAAGTCAAAAACGAGAAATGATGTGAATAACATCCTACTTCTAAAAATAAAAGACCAAATAAAAAGAAACTAAGAATATAAAAATCCTACATCTATAAAAAGGAAACCATCACTTTCCTTAATGAGAAACATTCTTCCAAAACAAGGGTAAGGTTGTTTGAGAATAAAAGTAGGTGGTGGAGGATGTAGCGGGTTTCATTTTGAATGTTGTGGGGGTGACACGGTTTTGGTTTGTTTGTTTAAATGGTGAAACATTTTCCAAAAGAAACGGTTTTGTTTCATTTTGGAGACTCTAAACTTGAGGTGGTGTTGGTGCTCTAAACTTGGTTTGTTTGTTTTAATGAGCAACACTTTCCAAAAGAAACGGTTTTGTTTCATTTTAGAGACTCTAAACTTGAGATGTTCCACAATGTGGTTTAGGATAAACCTCATTTCATTGTTTAGAGGATCATGGATGTCTTTGTAGATAAGATGAGACAACAATGGTTTTGGGTGGTGATATTCTTGTTGTGGTGTTTGGTTGTGGTCAAAAGACTCATTTTGGTCAAGCAATGACCGTGGTTTTTCATTCGTGAAAGGTGGTGGTTTTGTTGGTCTTGATGGAAGATCATTGAGATGCTTCTATTTTCTTATACGAAGAAAATAGAGATTCAAAGTGTTGGGAAGGTTCATGTGGTGGTGGTAGTTGAACAAAGTGACAAAGGCTTGGTTTTCCGGATGGATTACCATGAAGGTTTTTCTAAATGGGGTGAAACACAAATGATTGTTGGAGTAGCAAGATTTGAGGAAATCTTGAATAGTGGTCATGTTGATGTTGCAAGGTATTGAATATGGTGTTGAGGTAGTAAGGTTAAGGAAGTCTTGGATAGGTGAAGAAATGTCAAGTGATAAGCTTGATTTGATGGTTTTGTTGAAGCAACAAGGTTTAACACTAATCCTAGTGGTTTTTGCTTGATGATTCGGATGAGGTGTTTTGATTGAGTCATCTCAAATCTTTGGTTTGCAAGATTTTGAGATTGAGAGAGGTAATGGTATTGGTGTGAGTTTTGGGGTATTCTAAAGTGATTAAATTTAGAAAGAATTGTGGGAAGGAGTGTTTGGATTTGATGTGTTCCATACCAAGATTGAAGTTTGAAATGATTTGATGTCAATCCAATGGAATTAGGTGGAGTGAAAGATCAACAAAAGCACTCAATGCTTTGTGATCATGGGATGTGATTTGGTTGAAAATGTTTCAATGGTTCGAAGGATCCTTTAAAAGGGTTCCTTGGGTTAGTTATGTTTGAATTTGAATTTTTGGAGGGAAGTGACTTCCTAATTGTTTTAGTGAGTGAGAGTTGTCCTAATATGGTTATTGGAGGTAATGGAAGATGTTTCTCACTAAAGAAAATGGTTTGACACTTTACAAGTTTTGAACTTAAGAAAAATGACAAAAAATTTCTGCAGGTGTCTGGCGGAACCCTCGCGGTACACAGGCGGAACCCATTTGAGGGTACCGTCTGGTCCGTTGGGCCAATTCTGGGTTTCCCAGAAAATACATTGGCGGAACCCAATTTTGGGTACCGTCAGATCCGCCAGGGCTGAAAAATTAGGCAGTCCGCGATTTTGACCCGCGAGACGATTTTCAAAATTTTCGAAAACTCCTAAAATCAAAAAGATAATGCATTTCTGGTTTGGCAATGCAAAAATTAGACACGTAAACACACATATCATAGGACTTTGACCTTGGGGTCGAGGATTTCACTATACTTAGTAAGAATTGCCATAAGCATAAAAAAAATGACAAACACCTCAAACATTGTCATTATGCATAAAGGCTCATACAAACATAATCTGACGAACGTAATAAAGCATGAACGTGAAAAACAATACAAATCACATAGTTTAACACATACAAGGTTCTAAAACCTTCATAAGCCAAACACTCTTTAATCAAGATTCTCACAACCGATCTATCTTCTTATAGAGCTTGCTTAAGTACCTTCCAAAGCACTTGAAAATTCCTTTGGTTTGTTTAAACTCTTCAGATGCATTGTCAATGATGGGGAGTTCTTGAAGGTAGTCTAAAGGAGGTAACTTAGAGCTAGGAAGTTTATTGTCCTTGCTTATGTTGGATGATGATGATGATGGTGTAGGTGAGCGAGTACGTTTGCCCTTACCTTTGAAAACTCGTTTATCACTTAGAGGGACGAGGATGTGGGGAACGAGAGAATAGTCAAGGCACATTCCATTGTCGTTAGGAGGAATGGGTGAGATTGCTCTAAAGAGGCGGGTGAGAAGCATTCCATAAGGAAGAGCGGTTGTTCCTACCAAAGGTATGTCGGCCATTCTTTTGGCGAGGTAATAGACTAAGTTAAAAGGTTGACCGGTGGAAATGCTATAGAGCATGTAGCTAAGACATGTGTTGACATAATCTCTATTTCCTATGGAACTTATAGCGTTGGTTCTAAGAATCTATTTCCATTTCTTAAATTGTGATTTGAGCTCATTGATTTTCGTACCAAAAGGGTCCTTATCTACCTCTTTACCCGATCGATTCTTCCTAGTTGTTGAGGTTCTAACAAATAGATGCTCATGAATTGCTTCCTTATTCACAAGAAGATTGTCATATAGATGAAAACGCTCAATAGAGTCAAGACTAGAAAGAGACCAATTATTCGTGTAGAGACATGTACCAATATTGGGGACACCAAGAATTGTTGCAAAATCTTTCAAGGATATGATGTTTGGTATTTGATTGGTTTTAAAGGTTAGTGAGAATTCGCCATCGTCATCAAAGTAAAGGGTTAAGGTTGCATAGAATTCTAAAATGAACCTAGAACAAATAGGCTCGTCGATTTCTAAGAGACACTCAAAGTTGATTGTGGCAAGTTCCGTGTAGAGGTTTGTACCTTCTAAGAAGGATGGATCAATGGTTCTACCCTTATGGACATATCGTTTTTCTAAGGCTTTGAAGACAACGATTTGAGTTTGAGTAAGACCTTTGGTTTTGTAATGTTTGGGTAGGTACTTGATGGTGTCCTTGTGGTTGTAGTGAGTTAGAGGAGGCATGATGATTCCTAGAAAATCAAAATTTCACATTTTAGTCTAAGTAAACGACTATTGTAATGTGTATGTTCTAGTGTGGGCCTATATGAAAACAATGTGGAGGTGCGGTTAACTTGACTCATTTTGATGCTTAAAAATGTTTTATAATGCAAGTGATGTTTCAATGACGTTTTTCATTTGTTTTAACAATGTGGTGAACGGTGGTAAAGTATGGTTGACGACCGACAGTGGATATGTGAAATGAGGTGGTGATTGCTTGACAACACTTAAAGCTTGGATATCTTCTTTGTGTTCTTCACTTGCTAGAAAGTGGAAGAGACGCATTTCATAATGAAATTCACTTGACTTTTGACGACATAGACAAATATGTTAATGAGAGTATGGATATGACAATTGCCTTTTGTTTCAAAGAGCGACACAAAGGTGAACATAGGTTTATGTATCATGAAAGGTGGTTTAATCTTAATAGGTTAGGTTATAGTGGGGATGACACACTTGTTTGGTTACATTGTGGAATCTTCTTGTGAAGATGACTAGGTGGAGTTATTGGTGAAGATGATATTGACTCTTTGTTTCTTTGAGGGCATGGAAATGGTGGATGACTCGATATTGATAGGACAAAAGATAACTCGGTTTCTCATTTCACATTGGTTGTTTGAGGTTTGAGTGATGAAAGGTTATGAGGAAGATGCTTGAAGTTTTTCTCATTTTGTGAATCTCATGGGCTGAGATATATCTGTTGAGTTTGTTAGTCTCCTTTGACCGTTTTGAGCATCTAGGGTTAACAATAACAATGATGATATAATGCACAGCGGAATAAGAACAAATCAAAGTTATTGACACAAGGTTTTTCCCAATCGCCTCCAATTATATTTGATCAGAATATAACTTGTTACCTAACCGTAACGAGGATCTAAGACACCTCAGACCTTGAAGGATTCGAACTAACACTAACCCTAGACGTTTATAACCTACGTCTAGGTTACACACACACACACCTTTCCTGGACTACATTATGAAAGACACAATAATTAACCTGTACCCTATGTCTCTTTATATAGAGAGATATTAGGGTTTACAAAAGACTACGAAGGACTAAATATAAAATCTTCTTTATCAAGCAAATCCTTCTTGTTTCAATTATCGTCTTTTGTAGAATTCCAGCTTTGCATTATAGTCCTTTTGTTTCATTCTTTTATCTATTTTGTCACATCAAATTAAGAATCCCAACAATCTTCCCCTATTTGATGATGACAAAACAAACAAAGTCGTGTACGAACTTCCTTAGACGAAGTAGAGAAGTTGAGATGTATGCATCTCCCTGAATGAAACAATTATGTCTTCCCCTTAATCCATGCCATGCCACTCCAAAATCTCTTCCCCTTTTTGTTATCAACAAATAGGGAACATATGAAATATGATCTTTACCACCACGAACCAATATCACAAACTTCCAATCCAAGCCTTCCAATGTTTCAAATTGCCCTCCATGAAGCACAAAACGAATAATGAACCCAAAACAATAGAAAACTCCAACGAGCAGTAGAAATAGTGATCAATGGTAGCAAACATCAAACACTTCCCCTTGAGTGGTGCATGAACATCAAATGAATAAACACATCATAAGAATAAGCTTCCCCTGAAATCAATGTGTTAGTCATTTTCATGATTCTTCAAATCTGTAGGCTATATGTAATGATCACATGTGAAGAAAACCAAATATAACAAACTTGATGAAGAAGTTGATGAAGGAAATTTGGTTGGTTACTCTGTTAATAGTAAAGCCTTCAGGGTATATAATAAAAGAACCAAACATGTGGAGGAGAATCTGCATATCAAGTTTAGTGAAAACACATATAATTCTGCAGGGAAGGGACCAGAATGGTTATTTGATGTCGACATTCTTGCTAAAACAATGAACTATGTTCCTGTTATTGCCAGTGTTGATAAACCACAGGAAGAGTTTGTTGTGATTGAGAAATTGAAGATTGGTCCAACCTTTGTACCTCTTCAGAAGGAACAAAGCTCTCAAGATGATGTTGCTTCTCATGAAAAACCTAAGGAAACTGAAGAAGGTATTGTCATACCTAATGAAGCAGAAAAAGAAACTCCTGAAGTTCCCAAGGTAGTTGTTGATGTCTCTCCTAAACAGCCAAAAGACTCTACTGCTGAGCCAGAAGTCTCTACTGCTGACTCAGATGACTCTACTGCTAGGCCAAAAGATACAACTACTGCTTCACCACATTCTGCTTCTAAGCCCACTAACTCTACTGCTACTTCTTTGTCTCCTAATTTGGACACTCAGGGTAGATCTATTGATGATACTATCTATCCTGATGATCCAAATATGCCTGATCTTGAAAATATCTATTATGACACAGACAATGATGCACTTGATGGTAAGTTATTTGGAGCTGCTACTGATGTTACTAACTTGGAACTCAATATTCCTGTTAGTCCTACACCTACCACAAGAATTCACAAGGATCATCCAAAAGATCAAATCTTAAGTGATCCACACTCATCCATTCAAACTAGGCAAATGACTAAAGCCTTGAAAGATCCAAAACATCAAAGTTTCTTTGCCAGATCTCTGCATCAAAGAAATAGTCATAAAGATCTTCAAAATTGCCTGTTTGCATGTTTTCTTTCTCAAATTGAACCCAAAAATACTTACAAAGCCTTACAAGAAGCAAGTTGGGTGGAAGCAATGCAAGATGAGCTTCTACAATTTAAGCTGCAAGAAGTTTGGACTTTAGTTGAACTGCCAAATGGAAAAAGAGTGATTGGCACAAAATGGGTTTTCAGATGCAAAAGAGATGAGAGAGGAATTGTCATAAGAAATAAGGCAAGGTTAGTAGCACAGGGATACACACAACAAGAAGGCCTTGATTATGATGAGGTATTTGCTCCAGTGGCAAGAATAGAAGCAATTAGACTATTCTTGGCTTATGCTTCATACAAAGACTTTGTAGTGTATCAAATGGATGTGAAGAGTGCTTTTCTGTATGGGACCATTACTGAGGAAGTTTATGTGTCTCAACCACCAGGCTTTGAAGACCCTGATCATCCTGACAAAGTCTACAAGGTAAATAAAGCAATGTATGGTCTACATCAAGCTCCTAGAGCTTGGTATGACACCTTGTCAACCTACTTGCTAGAGTCTGGGTTCAGCAGGGGAAAGATTGATAAAACCTTGTTTCTCAAAAGACAAAAAGATGATATTTTGCTGGTTCAAATTTATGTTGATGACATCATCTTTGGGTCTACAAACAAAGCTATGTGTATTAGTTTTGAGAAGCTTATGAAGGACAAGTTTGCTATGAGTTCAATGGGAGAACTCACTTTCTTCTTAGGTCTGCAAGTTACACAGAAAGAAAATGGCATCTTTATCAGTCAGGATAAGTATGTCAATGATATTTTGAAGAAGTTTGGATTTGAAGATGCTAAGCCTGCCAAGACTACCATGGAAAAAGATAAACCATTGCTGAAGGATGAACATGGAAAGGAAGTGGATATACACTTGTACAGGTCTATGATTGGATCATTGATGTATCTTACAGCATCAAGACCTGATATTATGTTTGCAGTGTGTGCCTGTGCAAGATTTCAAGTGTGTCCCAAGGAATCACATCTCAATGCAGTGAAAAGAATTTTTAGATATCTGAGGCATCAACCAAAATTAGGCCTTTGGTATCCTAAGGATTCACCATTTGATTTGGTATCCTACTCAGATAGTGATTATGCTGGAGCTTCTTTGGATAGAAAGTCTACAACAAGGGGTTGTCAATTTCTTGGAAGCAGGTTGGTGTCATGGCAATGCAAGAAGCAAACAGTGGTGGCAAATTCAACAACAGAAGCTGAGTATGTGGCTGCTTCAAGTTGTTGTGGACAAGTTTTATGGATGCAGAATCAATTATTGGATTATGGGTACAATTTCATGAATACTAAAATCCATATTGATAACAACAGCACACTTTGCATAATTAAAAATCCTGTGTTTCATTCTAAAACAAAACATATAGAGATAAGGCATCACTTCATAAGGGATTGCTATGAAAAGAAGTTGATTCAAATTGTTAAAATTCATACTGATAACAATGTTGCTGATCTTCTCACTAAACAGTTTGATGTGGGGAGGTTTCAATTTTTAATTGCAAACATTGGTATGATTAATCTTTGAAAAACTTATCTCTTTGTTTTTGTTAAAGTTTGTAATGCATGTGCTGCTTGTTATTCTGCTGCTTGTTAATGTTTGAGATATAATGTACTATGCTGCTCATTGATTTTCTCACTCTACTGCTAGTACATATGTTGGTTGTTTGCTTTGTGGTGTTTGGTCTAACATTTTGCAGGTATATGAATGGTGATTTGCAAGAATTGAAACAAGAAAGTTCATTCATTCACTCCAGAAAAGTACAATGATTCAACATCAAAGGACAAAACACAAAAACAGACATCATAACCTAACACCTACATCTTCATCACTTCCTAGGGCAAGGAAGCCCAAGCACAATCTCTCTATCCTTTGGGAGAGGAGGGTTTTGTCTTGATGGTCCAAGAGAAAGACCAGGTGATGGTAGTGGCCTCGCCCTTGAAGATTGTGGCCTCGGCCTTGAAGATTGTGGCCTCTCAGGTGTGGCAGGTGGATTGGTTGCTGGTTCTTCCTCCTCTTCATCTGAGGATGTGAAGATGAAGGGAGATTGGTAATGATGCACTGGAGGAGGTGGTTGCACAAACGTCCAAGCTTGGTCGTCTGATGATTCTGATGATGCTGGAACCTCAGGGGACATAGGTTGTTTACCTCTTGAGGTACTTGGAGTCTGATTTAGGTTGAGCAGATCTTTAAACACAGGAAGATCATGCTTCCTCTTGCGTGCTTGTTCTTTGGTTCTACAACCAAATCGTGGAGGACGAAAGGGTGGAACAAAGGGTTCCATTGAGGATTCATCCTCTGATGATGAATCAGAAGAGATATTGATTATTTCGGGTGTTGATTTCATTGTGTGATGATTTGATTGTAAAGATGGATAGTATTGATTGTGAATGTGGCGTTTTTGAAAGTAATTAGGGTTTGATTGCGTAATTTGGGGAAAAGATCTTGCCGGTTTTATAGAGATTACGGAGTGATATGTGCATTAATTGTTATGCATAGTTGACCAAGGTCTATAGTCAACTCTGCTGCTGGCTCCAGTTCACTCTACTGCTAGGTTTATCATTCTGCTGCTAGTTGTGAATGATACGGTTCTGCTGCTATTGTTGTAAGTAAGAGGGTGGTATGTGTAACTTTCATCCATCAGTTTAAAACCTAATTGAACTTCATAATTGGTTTTCATATGTTCTCAATTGAAGTTATCACAAACCCTTACACCTAATCATTCCAATAATCACAAATCCCCAAATTCTCTAAACCTAATTCATGGAGCTATCACGTACCTGGGTTGAGCAACACAATAGTGTGATCGTTTTGAATGAAGAATTAGTTCCTGAAGGTTTCACAGACATGGTAAAGTTTTTGAATGCTACTTCTCTTAGGTATGCACTCACTGTGAACCCTACTATATTTGTTTCCTACATCAAACAGTTTTGGTCTACTGCCAAAATCAAAACTATGAATGGGGAAAAACATGTCAGTGCTTTTGTAGATGGAGAAAAGATTCGTGTAACTGAATCATCTATAAGGGAATCTCTTCTCTTAGATGATGAGACAGAGACCACTTGTCTTAACAATGATGCTATTTTTGCTGGTTTAAAAGAATTGGGATATGAGGGGAAATATAACAATTTAAAATTTCAAAAAGCTCTCCTCTGTCCTCAATACAAGTTTTTGGTACATCTATTCCTTCATTGTTTGAGCCCTAAAACATCTGGGTGGCATGAGTTCAATACTACCATTGCTTCTGCAATGATATGATTGTGCAAAGGTCAACCATTTAATTTTTCAAAAATGATATTGGCTGGGTTGTTTAAAGGTGTTGAAGATGGTTCTTATTTGCTATATCCAAGATTTCTTCAAATCTTTATTGAAAACCGAATTTCTAAACCAAGAAGCCATACTGCTGAATATGATGCTCCAAAATTGGCTTCAAGGACTTTTACCTTTTTGCTTAAACATGGCAAAGGTTTTTCTGGTGCACATACAAATCTGACTTCTTTTATGGAACAAATTGTGCACAACAACCAGGGTGAAGGATCAGGAAATCCCACTGATTCCCATCACACACCCAATGTTACTACATCTGTTACACAACCTACAAAACAATATTCCCGTAGGAAAACCAAAAAGAACACTAATCTACCTCAGGATAGTGTTAGTATGGCTGTACCAGATGAGGCTGTCCTAGGTGATGGAGAGGACATGTTGGCAAGGGCTGTCACTATTGCTTCTAGCTTAGCAGCAGAGCAGGATAGTGATAACATCATTAAGACCCAAACCAAGGCAACATCTAGAGAAAAGGACTCTTATGAGTTTGCTTCTCAGGATGGTAACCCTAGCCAAATGGAAAACATAGGGGGCTCAGATGATCAAACTAGGTTTGATACTGAGTTTTTGTCCCAAGATTCACCTCTCAGACCAGGTTACACAGGTCGAAGTGATGAGGACAGGCCAGTGACTCATGAATTGACGGATCCACTTGTACATGATGACAATGTCATTGATTCACCTCTCGGACCAGGTAATACAGGTCGAAGTGATGAGACTACAATGCAACTTATAAAAGAATTGACGGATACTTGTACTGCTTTGGGGTTGAAATGTGAGTCTTTGGAAGATAAGGTTCTTAATCTATCTGATGTTGTTGCTGGTCAAGCCAAGGTCATCATCAAAATGCGAAAACAGATTAAGAGTTTCAAGAAATCAAGATCTTCAACCTCATTGAAAAGATTGAAGAAAGTGGGAACTACTCAGGTTGTAAGTTCTTCTGAACCATCTACTCATTTGGAAGAGGATGCTTCCAAACAGGGGAGGAAAGAGATTGTCATGGATTCAGGGGAGGTAAATCTTGAAAAAGTTGATAATGTTCAAGATATGGATGCTGGAATAGTTTCAGGGGAGGTTCCAGTGATTGAAGACATGGATGTGGATAGTTCTCAGAATGTTGAAGACCTTGTGGTTGCTGATAAGCCTGGGAATGAAGTTGGTATGGAAAAGGTGGTTGATGCACAAGAAAAGGTGGTAGATACTCTTAAAACTTTGGAGTCTGAGCAACTAGTGAAGGCAACAGGGTTGATGGGTAATGTGTTAAAGACTTTGGAAGATTCAGTGGAAAATGCTGCTGTTGCTGACTCTACTGCTGTTCATAATTCTGCTGCTAAGAATGCTTCTGATTCTGCTGCTAGTGGAATAGTGAATACTGCTGAAGTTCAAGACTCTGCTGCTGGATCTATGGACAATGCTGCTGCAGAGGCAATGGTCTTGCTAAGTAAGAAGACTACTGCTGACACCCTTACACCACAATTACCAACTCAATCATTATCACAACCTATCACAACAACAAACATAACATCAGCAACAAGAAAACCTCAAAAAGGAATAACAATAAGAGAACCTGCTGCTACTCAAAAGAAGACAATCACATCATCTTCTTCAGATAAGGGTAAAGGCAAGCAAGTTGATGTTCAGAGGTGGATATATAAAGGGGTTGATTTTACTGATGTACCTTTTGATTCTTGGCCTAAGCCATTGCAAGTTGAATATGATGAAGCTGCTGCTATTAAAGCACAAGAGTTGATTAACTTGGAAGATCAACAGCTGGCTGAGAAGGAGGCTGAAGGCTTAAGAATGTATGATGAATGGGATGATGAAAAGATCAGAATTGCTGCTGATATTGAACTAAATAAGCTTATCAAGATTGAAGAAAATGAAGTTCCAAATTTTAATGTGCAATCTTGGTATAGTGAATTTGCTTCTAAGAAGAGAAAAGAGAATGCTGCTGCTAGAGGAAAGGTTAAAGTATTTAAAGGTCCAACTGTTAAACAGCAAAGGAAAGAATATGAAAGGTATCTAAAGAATATGGGTGGATGGACATTGGTGCAGTTGAAAGCTTATTCTGACAAAGAAGTTTTTGATTTGTATCAACAAACAAAGAAGAGAACAGATACTTTTTATAACATGGGATGTGCTGAGGACTTGGAGCAAATTGCTCAAATGAACAAGAAGTTGGTGCCTGAGAAGATAGCTGAAGCAGAGCAGATTCAAGAAGTTAATGTTGAAAAGCTTGAAAGTGATGCATCAAAGATTACTTCTTCTGAGCTAGGTGATAAAAGAAAAGGTGTTGTTCAAAAAACAATTGCCAAGAAGAAGAGAAAGATTGGAGAAGGAAGCAGTTCAATGCCAGAAGGAGATATGTTTCAACATGATTTTGATCACATTCCTGCTGAGCATCTTAAAGAAAGATTGAAGGTGTATACTGTGGTTGGCAAAATGGAAGATCCTGAAGTTGTGGATGCTAAACCATTAGGAGTTAAATATCCAATTGTCAAAGTAACTACAGGGTATGATACTAATATTGGAACATTTCATGATGTCCAGAGATCTGATGGTAAGTCTCACAGATTTCTTAGATTTCAACAAATGTTACATTACTTTGATAGAGAGGATGTTGAAGACTTGTGGAAGTTATACAAGGCAAAGTTTGGAGCTAAGAAATTTGATGGTAAAAAGTATGAGACAGATAAAATTGATCATGTCTTAACTTCTTCTGATAATGTTTTGTGGAGAGCTCTTAAACTTATGTTTGAACCTTCAATGGATGACTCTGAATGGACAGAGATAGCTGATTACAAGGTAAGAAGATGGAAACTTTTTCAAGATTCTGGAGTTCATATGTTAACTATTGGACCAATTACCTTGTATATGCTAGCTGAAAAGGATTATCCAGTGGTAAGATACTGGAATGTTGTTAATCAGATGGTTAATAGTGATAGAACACTTAAGCTGCAGAAAGACTATGATTCTGATGATCAAGCATTTGATTTGCTGACAAAGTATAAGAAGATATTTGATCAGATGAATTCTCAAGGGATGAAGTGTTTGGAAGCATCCTCCTAGTAATAATTTGAGCTTTGAAGAAACTTGAATATTTAGAAATAAATATTAAGTTTAGGGGAGGATTGTTGGGTTTGACCAAGTGACACTGCTGCTATGAGACTCTGCTGCTGAGTAATACTGCTGCTACAATGAAACTGCTGCTGGTGTTAATGACTCTGCTGCTGAAGACAATCTGCTGCTTGGTGAAACTACTGCTGAATGGATTAACATTGTATACGATAGGATAATTATAGAATAGATCTTTTGTATAGTTTATCTATTTAGATTATTCTTATCTTGTAGAGAAAGGTATTGTAAACCTAGTAGGACTCCTTGTCCTATAAAAGGAGGATCCTAGGGTTAGATTACGTACGCATTATTATTCACTTCAAGGTTGTAAAACCCTAGCATTATTGAGTGCTCGTATTAATAATATTGAAGTGTTGAGAGAGAATTCTAAATCTTCTTAAGTTAAGCTTTTATATTCCGCGTTTAAGCTTGAGTATTTGTTTTAGTTAACTTCTATATAAGATCGTATTAGCTCAACTGGGATCAACAATATCACAAGGTGAATGTGATGAGATGATGGTGAAAGAACAAGTGAATGATTAAGTTAAGAGGGTGTTTGGTTTTGAAATTAAAAATGAAACATCATGTGGCTTTGGCGGACCAGGCGGAACCAAAAAGAGGGTTCCGCCCGTATGGTCTGAGGGTACCGTGGGAGCTGCAGGGAAAAATTCAAAAGGGATTGTCTTGATTTTTGTGGTTTTATCCTAATGTTCAAAACTAAGGCTTTTAGGTCTTATGAGTCCTTGACTAAGCCTATGGATGATGAATGCTTCTCATTCAAGAGGTTTTGTGAAAACGTTGATAGAATGGTTAACGTATAAGACTTTCTTAGTTAAGATGTTCCTCAATGAACATTTTTACCAAGACAATGATGATGGATCACAATATGTCAATAAAGAACATAATGGATTGAATTGTCGCTGAAGTCGATGCTTCCTTTGTTGAAGGGATAACAATGTTGATGAGATAAATTCCGTTGTTGACACGAATTTACTTGTTCAAGCGGAGCTTGTTGATGTGCTTCTCCATCCGAAACTAATTTGAGAACCTTACGTGTTTTGGAGAATCATTGGGTAAGTAAGTATAAAAGTGCAAGTACCACTTGTGCTTTTCTTATCAACTTATTACCGGCATAATTCCATTTGGCATACACTATGGTTTCTATTCCCGTTCTTTTGGGATACCATAATCCTAGTTGTGTAGTACCTTATGATGTATCCAAATAGGCTCAACTAAAGAGTTGTTTAAGGATCTTCTTTAACACGAGCACATAGACAAAAGCTAAACATAATGTTGAATCTAATTGTTATGAGAACAAGTAGTCTTCCAAACATTTCTCTACGTTTAGTTTTACCTACGGATTTACTAATCTCATTCTTGATAAGTCATCAATAACTTAACCATTGAGAACAAGAGAGTAACTAGGAATGTCTTTAAGTTAAAATCCCTTACTTTTGGGGCTTGCTTTTATTATCAGAAAGTCTTTCAAATATTGACACTATACTCACTTGATTACTTTGAAGTATCTATTTTGTTTCACTAGTTGTTTTACTCTAAATTTCAAAAATTGTTTTTGTTGAATTTGTTTAGACACAACTATGACCTATAAATCAAGTTTTATAACTTATGTCAATTTTACTTGATTCAATGTTTGACTCAAGGTGAGAAGATGTTATTTTGTACTTTTATTTCATGCTTGTCTTGCCATCATTGGACTTTCGACTAAGTCATCATCTACCAAAGATGATATCTTAGAAGGAGGAGATCACTCGTCAAATGTTATATTCAACGACTCCTCGACTCTTTGGGTTTTCTTACTTAAGACACTATGAACTTTATTTGTTTTGAAAAAGTCCAAGAGGTACAACATCATGAGACTATGTGTCACATTTGATGTGTAAATCCTAGATGTTGAAAACTCATTTTCTTTCACACATCTTAATATATGCTAATGTGATTTATTTCACCTTGTGTGTTTTATGTGAGATTATCATAAAGGAGTGATTGAAGAAAAACACAATTAAAGACTCAAAGTATGGTGTTTGAGAAATTTGTTTAACAAAGGTTTGTTTTGCAAGCATCACAAAAGTGTTAGACATTTTAACACTTAGGAAATTCTTAGTTAGCTCACTTGTAAGCAAGAGTTGAGTGAGACTCACTCAAGAGTTTCTCGTGTTTATCTCTTGATGGTTAAAGAACCAAAACACCTTATATCTCCTACTAATACTAATGACGAAATTCCTTGTTACATAGAATCTAATCTTAGTTATTACTAATAGCAAGTAAACACTTTTAGAGTATTACTAATAACACATATTCCAACACATAATGCTAGAAACAAAAAACAATCAAAGTCGAGTTGAAGTAATGTGTACCTTTTAAATTGCATAGAGATGCTATCAAGAGGATAAATACTACGCGTAAAATCTTGGTTTGACGACACGCTTTGAAACTCAATAACTCATGTATCCAAGAAGGTTAGATAATCATATAAAAACATAGAGAATGATAATCCTAATCCTTTTATCATGAGTTTCTATTAGATATTGAATTATCTCGAAATCTTTCTTCTAGGTTTGACAAATTTTACTTGCTTTGTTTTATTAGTTGATGGTGCTCTTGAGTTAAGTCCTAATCCGGTTTTGTCATTAAACAACCTTTGACTCCTCAACAATCTTTCAAGAGATTTTGAGCTTTCATCAAATTTACTAATAATTTTCCTTTCTCATTTTGCTTTTTAATCTTATGTTTGTAATCTAGACACAATTTACATTCTAGATCAATTTAAACATAACTCTCAATTCTAGACATTTTATCTTCTAACAAGATTTCCTTTTCAAAGATATTCTTAAAAGATTTTGAAGACTCATTCTTGAAGATAGTTTTTAGGTCCATGTTGCATAACCGTTTAGATTCATTTTCTAGTTTAGAAAACTCTAGGATAAATTTATCAATGCAAAAGTGTTTGGTTTCAAAATGTACCTTACTTTGATGTTTTATCTAGTTGAGAATCACAAACCGGATGGTTGGCTTCATCTTCATCCGTGTTATTCCATGAATCGTAAGCAAGTCCACAAAGAGCTCGACATGAATAATCATCTTCACTTACACCTTCATTTAAAACATTTAAAACTAGTAGTACATGTATTTATCTCAACTAAATGTCTATCTATTAATATTTCTAAGACTTCTAATTCATATGTGAGATCAAATTGATCATCTTTGACTTGACATATTTCTTGATGAAAGTTTAACATATTTTTCCAAATATCATTAGCCGTTTGACAAAAATACATTCTTTCATATTTGGTACTAAAGCTTTAAAAATCATTGTTTTAGCTTTAGTAATTTTATCAAGTTCAAGATAGTTATCTTGATTTTCAAAACTTGTTTTCTTTGGTTTGAAATCACCAAAAGAAATAATATGCCAAAGATCTTGATCAATTGATTTCACATAGTTTTCAAAATTACTTTTCCATTTAAGTAAGTTTTCTTTTTCAAATAGCGGTGGGTTTTGAATAGGTTGCCCTTCTTTGAGATTTTCAAAATCCATGGATCGATCCAAGTTTTAAAATACATTATATTTTAAAGATCTTGAGTAACGTAGCTCCTGATGCCAATTGTGGAAAACTAGAAGGGGGGTTGAATAGTTTACCGCTTTTTAATGTCATATTTAACTTGAATATCTTTTACGTTTGCTTAAAGATATAAACACAACATTATATATTTGATTCTTTGAAAAGCTTTTTATGTAAATAACAATTCTAACTTTACTAGTTTCATACATTGAAAAGCTTTGCTTGTGATGATCCTAACTTTGCTTGTTTAGTTATTTGAAAAGCTTTACTTTTGTTTGAAGATACAAACACATCTTTACTTGTTTAGTTCTTTGAAAAGCTTTATATGTAACTAGCAATTCTAACTAAAGAACAACATGTAATAAGCAAAGATAAAGAAAGAAACGATCAAACCACAACACGATTATTTATCGTGGTTCGGCTACAAGGACTCTTTTTCCTTACCCTACATCCACGCCCCGAGTTTCCAACTCGAGAGTTATAAGCACTAATCAACAAGCTCCTTTCACCGGCGGAGAAAACCTTTACAACGTCGCTTACACTTTTACCGACACTAAGCTAGATGTCGAGTTCTTTTACACGGGTACAACCACTCCCATCGTTGCTTACACTTTTACCGACACTAAGCTAGATGTCGAGTTCTTTACCAAGGGTACAACCACTCCCGTTAGTTCTTTTACAAGGGTACAACAACTCCCGACACACTACGTATTTTGAGGCCTAAAATACTAACCAATCACTTCTACATACATGACACAAATAAAGCAAAACTACCAAAGCTTATGCATGACCAAGCTACCAAGACTTGCAACTTTAGAGTTGAAGCTTGTAACTTCTTGAATGATCTTGTGAAGACCCTTGCTACATAAGAGAATCACACAAATCAAAATGTTACTGAGTTAGTTGAGAGAGTATGTGAAAATATGTCCTAAAGAGGTGACTCAAAACTAACAAATGGTTTGGTATTTATAGCAAACCATTCTGCAGGTCTGGCGGATCAGGCGGACCCCTTAGAAGGGTTCC
Organism: Artemisia argyi; assembly: GCA_030686995.1. Classification (NCBI taxonomy): domain Eukaryota; kingdom Viridiplantae; phylum Streptophyta; class Magnoliopsida; order Asterales; family Asteraceae; genus Artemisia; species Artemisia argyi. Next base: position 156,582,198 of record CM060697.1, on the reverse strand, counting down.
GCCCGTGTATCCCCAGGGTACCGCCAGGCTTGCAGTTGGTTTTTGCAATAAATCTTCCAAACCAAACAAGGTCACATCACATTACTTCTAGTCAAACACAAGACTTGTAAGAAAGCATAAGGTTAGTCAAACACTCTTTCTTACCATAAATGTATATGGATAAAGCTTACCCTAAATGTGATGTGACATTACTATTTTAAGAAATAAATGTGATGTGACAAGACACTTTCTAATTTAAGAAATAAAAACAATGTTTTGTTTAAAAGGAAATGTAAACCTTAGTTAAACAAGACTTAAACACTTAAAGTGATGATTTACTTATAGCTAAACTTCATACTTTGTCATTAACAAAACTTAGCAAAGATCGTAAAATATAAATAACGTTTTTAGGCGATATTTGTATTAACAGTTTGTGTTTGTGTGGAGAGGGGGACTTTTATATGCTTAGGTTATTGTGTTTCCTAACATGTTCCAGCAATCCTTTTGACACTCCAATAGTCCAGCAATGTTTCCTAACATTTTCCCTTGTTCATCAATGTTTCCTAAATCGTTTCCTAACAGAGAATACGTCAACTTTCTTTTCCTTTGCATTGAATACTTTCCTTAGTACATTCATCAATGTTATATATTACAATCATGGGTGAATGAGCTTTAAGAATATTACAAACTCTCATATTACATATCTCATTTAAATTATTTCAAGTAAACGCATGATATCTTGACAGTTTCATATACATAAGTTTAGCATATAAAGGCAAACCATTGTAGTTTAGTTCTCGATCAAAGTCATAGTTTGTAAATCGCCAAGTTAGTTGACGCAAAATGCAATTATGAATCATAGGTTGGTATTCAACTCAACTGAAAACCTGGATGACATTCATTCACACATAGTATCTATCAAGATCTTAGAATCACGGACTATAGACATGAAATTAAAGTTTTGATCAAATACAACATACCAATTCAATTGACATACATAGATAATTACAAAGAAGGCACATATACCATTGATAGTTGTAACAAAAGGTACTCCATATTTCCTTCAGTACGCAAAACTTATTTGCTTAGATTTACTAATATTCCAATTAGATGTAAATAGTCATAATTTTCTAACCACCTTAAGATAAATCACATCAAAAGTTAATTTATAACTTCAAACATGGCATCTCTTTTATGTTGTCTTTCGGTGTGTGATAAAATCTCAAATCAATAATCAAAAGTTTTAAATACCAGAAAAATAACAATGTAACGTATATAGCATATAAAATATTATGTAGCATATAAATATATATTAATATTCAAGCATGTACGTCCAAGCAATTGGCAAAAACTTTAAGGATGTTATCAAGTTTCATGATACTTTTTAATTAGTATTTGAACTTGCAATCATATGCTAGATTGACAATCTTAAACAAACCAAACAACGATCATGTAATATGAATAAAATTATGGATGCTATAATAACTTATAAAAATCAATTTTCCAAACCAGTTAGAATTCTACATACAGTATGCCATATGGAAGCATATATCATATATTGAACAAATCATAATAAGTTGGTGATAATTACTCACTTTAGTATACGCATGTCAAAAACTCTACACAAATTTAACCAATTAAGCTAGATTTGGAAAAGAAACATCATAGGAAGATATAATCACTTAGAATAAATATCAAATACATTTATAGGAGAAGTTTCAAAGGTTATAATATCAGTCACATGCCACGATTTACAAAAACAATTAAAATGCGACTATAGTCATCCCTAAAACACACCTACGCATATTAAAAAAACGTACCTCTCGACATAAATCCATAATCAAAAATTGCATGCATCTATCTAATGTAATAAACACGAGTTTTGTACTACCCTTTAAAGCAGCCAAATAAATTAATGCGCTGATGTGTCTAAAATATGATTGGTCTATTAACTTGGAAAGTACAACTGTGCTTAAAGCAGCATAACTCTTTTCTATTGAACACACATAATTACTTCTTGAGTACGCCCTATGTGTTCCACTTTCTGTAACTTCCTCCAAATAATCATCCAAAAATAACTCCAAAAATTAGTTTCCATTGAATAATTAATTTTATAGCAATCAAATATACCTCCAAAAATAACTCATGGAGTTATATATATGGATTTGATTGAAAATCAAAGTATATCGGTTTCGATTGAAGAATTCACCGATTCAAAATCATGGGGCGTATGGGGGGTTTTACTTCAATTCACGTGGAACCCTATTTGGAGCATAGATCATAACTGATTCAAACTTCTATACCAACTCTTTATTCACCTATTTTCGGCATAAATCATAACCGATTCAGATCCGAATAATTGTAAGTTGAATTTTTTATTTGGTTGATTTCGTTATAATTAATTTATTCGTTATCAATATATTAGGTCTCGATAATTACAAATTAGTGTCAATTTTTTGTAATTGATCAGATTAATTCTCAATTACAAAATCCTCTTACAAAAACCCTAAATAAAATTATTTGGGGCATTTGTGCTGAATGTTTTTTTATTTGTAAGAAAAACGTTTTTCAAATGATTTGTATTTTTTTTAATTAATCCAGTGAATCATAATATTAAAACCCTTCTAATATATGTTTGAACAATTTTTTAGGAAATGATTGTGTAATTCATAACTTATGAATCACACATTATAATTTATTTATTTACTCATACGAGTGAATCATAATATTAAATACATTCTAATTTGTAATTGATTTATTTTTATGAACTTTTGTACTATATAATGAATTATAATGAAGATAGCCAAGGCTCAAAATGTTCAAAACAAACTGTATTCTCACTATCAAACACTAAAACAAAATGGCTACCTTCGTATCCGGCTATATCAAAGATCTGAGTGCAGTGAAAGACAACATTTTGTTACGTGTTCGAATTCTGTCAACTTGGATGCAGCCCGTGTATGGGAAGCCTGATGTTATCAACATGGAGATGATAATCATGGATGAACAGGCAAGTATATAAACCCTTATAATTTTGATATATAGATGTAAAAAGTAGTCGATTAAACGCAATGTGAATATATGTTTGGTGCAAAATACTAAGATGCAAGCAACAGTAAGGATGGCTTTAGTCAACGACTTCAAGCATCATTTGGAAGAAGGAAATGCTGTGACTTTACAACATTACAGTCTTGGAGAGATAACATACGGTTTGATATTTATGGAATTGATTCCTACATTCAATCATAAACCCTAATTTATGTCCTTTATAACAGTTTGTGTTTTGTTGTCAAAATTGTAAGATGGAAACAATACGCTAATTCATGTGGAATCCTATTTTGGGCTAATATCATAAGCGAGTGATATCCGATTAATTTGTAAGTTTTGATTCTTTTGATGATTTGGTTACTGTTAATTTATGCAAATTTAGTATAATGTGTAAAAAAATTTATGAAGAATTTCTATATGGGTTTGAATAATTACACCTTATTATCGATTTATTGCATTTGATTTTTTTAACTATTAATTAGGTTTGGGGCAAATATGATTGTTTGGAATTGGTTTTTAGAATTACTACTTTTAGGGAGATTGAACAACCCTCCAATATCATATTTGATAAACATGTGTACAAAAGTTGTGGTTTACAATTGTAGGTTTGATTAAAGCTTAAACATACTAAGGTGATGTTTGTTTCAGGGGCATTGCACTGTACGTTTAGATTGACAACTAAAAAGTGTTGTTTGGTAAAAAAAAAACTGTGGGCCCTGACTTTGGGTTGAATACCCAATATTTTTCGTGTAGAAATCCAGTGGTGCAAGGTAGGATTACAAAAATACTTTTGTCATTTCTTGTCTTATTCAAGGAAAAGTGGGCCATCACTTCTTTTAAACCACTCATTCAAGATTTAAAACTTATTTTATATAAACAAATTTAATTATTTTAATTCTATATATTTTTAAATAATGTTATTATATTATTTATATATTTTCTCTCTCCTACTTTTTTTCTACATCAAATCAAAATCCAAATCCTAATCCACAACTTTACATTTAAATCCAAATCTTAATTTAAACCCATCTACAAACCAAACGGGCCCTAATTGTTTGTAATTAATAACCGATTGTTTTTTTTCTTCTGCGTTTACAGATAATCAAAGCTTCAGAATATCAAGGTAATGGCGTATATGGAAATCGATTGAAGCTTGCTAGATCACAAGGGAATAAGATTCAAATTACTGCACAACAAGAGTATTCAAGGTATAAATGTACAATCACTATAAAATTTAGCTTCTGCTTTTTGCATGTCTATCATAATCTCATTACACTACGTCGCATCTCTTGCGACAATCAGGTTATTTGGAAACTTGGCATGGGCTCACTTGCAGATGGACAATTACAAATAAAAGAAGAAATATATAGGTATGTCTATAATTTATTCAAAAAATGTTTAACATTTAGAACCTATAATACTTTGCTATTTTGATAGGCCACTGTTATGTTTACAAAAAAATATGCTTCCCTTTTCAATAGCGAGTAGTTTTTAATTAGACACACGATTGTGCAAATTAGTTTAAGTGCTTATCTACTTATTTTCTAAGCCAATAAGCAGTTATGAGTGTTGGGATGAAACTTCTGATATGCTTATACAAAGTAAATAAGTACTAAAATGTAAGCAGAGGTTCTTACCTACTAATTATTTTCAAACCAATAAGCAGTTTCACATAAGCAAACCTAAACATCCCACTAAGCTTATTGACGGGTTTCCTCACAATAAGCTATAATAAGTCATACTTCATACAAAAGGTGTGGTACCTACAACAGGCCTCGTGATTTCTTTTTTGCTCTTAGACAGATAGAGAAAGCACTAACATGAACTAAGCAAGTGTTTCTAAAACGATATCCTACACTCAGGGTTTGGTCCTCCTATGTAGAGCAACAGTGGACTAACAAGCTTCTATCATCCTATACACCTTTTCTTCTTTTATGAATCTAGATTATCATGCATATAGAAGGTATACTTCATATAAGTGGTCTTACCTACAACAGGCCCCATGACTCTTTACAATCCCACAAGAGTATATGATGAAAAAGTATAACCAATAAAGTAATTAAATCATGATGAGCTTATTTGAAGACGTGCTATTTATTTGTATATGCATATGCTGAACTAATTTTGTGTAAATTTACCAGGGTGTTTATGGGGAGAATGATTCACTTATGTATCCTATTTATGGGGAGACCGGTTTCATGGTAACAACTACATGCTATTCGTGAAGCTGTCCATGATGTAAGTTTTTACACATTTTGTTTTCATTACGAGCTATTTATAGAATATGACAAATATATTGATTTTACATGTTGATGTAACAGGAAGCTGAAGCTAATGCGAGACCAAAGTTTCTACTACTACTACTACTACTACTACTACTACCACTACTAATACCAATACTACTACCACAAATACCACTACTGTTAGGCAAAGGTGTCTAGAGCTACCATGGTATTATTGATATTTTCAGTTTAAATGTTTTCACCAAGTTGTTATATATGTTATCTTTTCATAATGGAAGCCTGGAATTCATCTTGCAGGGGAAAAACTACTTTTAAGTTTTAAACATTACGTGTATTCCAATCACACTCCGGTCACCCCGATAGTGATACTTCATTTGCTCAAGAGATGTTGCAAAAGGATATTGGAAGCCAACCTACTTTCTATTCACAACAAGAATGTTTCAATGTGTCATAGCCATCTGTGAATCTCATGAAGAGGAAGTAGCTGGTGAGTTTAGGCTTTTTGTAATTAAAAATTAGATACACCATGATGGAAGAAATTAAAAAGTTAATCGATCAATATTATTAAGGTGATAGTACCATGTGCTGCGACTTCTTACGGGATTTTATTTCTTTTATGCAAACAAGATCAGTAACCAAGACTGAAGACAGAGTCGATGAGCTCTTTACTCAATTACAAGACATTACTGGTAATGGCCACCCTCAATCTACACAAGAAATGGTGTTTATATTTGGGTTTTTGGTTTTGTTGATTAAACAAAATGATATTTGATTTTTTGCTCTCAATTAATAAGGTGATCAGAAGAAGTTATCAATACACCATGTAAAGCTAAATATAGGTAGGTGGTTATGTTACTATCGTATATTAAGAGTAAATGTAAGATCATCGGAATGTTAGATCACTTTTGATAGTAACCAAAATTTTGTTCTATATCGTCAACAAATTTCCTGATTTCAACAGTTTGGTGCATGGATTTGGAAGTGGAGCCAATGGGTCAATGTCTAAATGAAAGCGATATTGTGGTACCACAGATGTACGGACTGGGAGGAGTTCAACCTGAGTATTGTGTTATGTCACACCCAAGGCGTCTTAGCTTTTGTAACAAGACATTGGTTAACAAGTGTGAGGATTTCAAGGGTGCAGTTTTTCAAACCTTTTAATGACATATTGCCATGTCAATTTGAAGAAGCGGCCTAATTCGGTAAACTTAAATTTTGTTGTCACAGTATTAGTTTTTAATGAAACCATTAATTGTCTTACATGAACATGTTTTCGTTTTTTATAGATGTGATTGGTCAAGTAATTAAGTTTGGCAAATTGGACAATTTCGACAAAACTGGTCACCCATGGTACAAAAATGTTCATGCATAATAGCAAGGAAAGCGTCTTAAATGATGACTTAGCGGACATTGAGGAGTTTAGAACGAGGTAAAGTATCGTGCTACAACAAAAATCACCTATATTTATCAACGTAATACATGTGCTAATGATCAGCTGCAATTGTCGTATGTAGGTAGGTGTCCAGGCCGAACAACGAGCTGCAGTTGTCGTCTCAAATATCTCTAAGGAATCCAAGTTTTCCACTCATGAAGAGTTCATCGAAATGTTTCCATTTAGGAACGTTGATGAGTTGTATATAGTTCAAGTGTTAATACAATATCACATCCTAATTGCTTTTGGATAATAATGTATTTCTATATCACTTTTAAGCACTGCATGTCCCATTTCAATTGCTGAAATTGACCTTGAGTGTGTAATGGTATTTGTGTCATGTTGAAAAGAATTATTTGAAATTATTGTACGAAACATTGACTCTACCATGACAACTTAGTGCACGAGTGAAACTGCTAAAATGTTAAAAATTTATTAAGTGCGCACGGAATGGACATTGGCTTATCACTTCACTAAAGCATTACATTTTCTTGTGAAGAACACCAAATTTAACGACGACGATGCATGGATGTTTATTATATTAATAGTTACAAACGCAATTGTTTATAGGACCGTTGACTTATTACTTATTATTCCTTAAAAAAATATTGCGACATGTTTACGTTCGTTGTTATTTATTACTTTATCCACACACCCAACTTCTTTATGAATAATTTCTTTAAAAACCCCGTGAATCCACGGGTCTATAAGCTAGTGTATCGTATAAATGTTTAAAAGTTATCGATGATCTAACAGGATACAAATAAACATTTAAAAGAAACATTTAAACTTTCTTCTCCTTTGCATTGAATACTTTCCTTCAATAACCTTATGAATTTCAAGTTTTCACTTTCAAGGTTTGACCATGTTTCAAGATTCCACTTTCAAGATTGACAATTTATCCTTTATATATAGTTAAGATAATTATCCTTTTTAAAAGCTCTCTTATTCAAGAAACAAAGTCATACAAAGACTTTTCAAAATGGTAGAAAAGCTTTTGGGAAAGTTTTTGCATTATATATGCTCTTATGAGGGATAATATTTTTGAATGTGTGAGTGGTTAGGTTCTGTTAAAACTAAAATGCTAAAAAAATAATAATAATAATAATAATAATAATAATAATAATAATAATAATAATAATAATAACAATAATTTAAAATGACAATGCTCCAGGAATATATTTAAAACTTATTAGTTTATTTATGTTTCAATGAAAATGCTCTTTTATGTTTGAAATTCATGTTTCACACTCTGTACTTGTTTATATTTTATTGCATGTGGTATTGTAAAATTGAAAATGTATAAAACTGTGAAGAACTTCACCACTTTGATGCTTTTAACCTAAAACGAATTCAGAAAAATTACGTATTCCCTTAAATAAGTGGATTATAGAATCATTCTATAAAAACATTAACTTAGAGCAACTCCGATGGGGTTCATAGAGAATGTTTATAGTGGTGTGGAGGTGACGTGTCACCAAGCTTATAAACTTCCCCGTTGCACACGCTAGTTTATAGAGGTTTATAAAGAAAGTTTAAAGGTGTTTGATGGGTATAAACTTAACAAAGAGTGTATAAATAGGTCCTTTTTTTTAAGCAAACAATCAAATTAATAAACTTGGGTAAGTTTATAAGAGTAATTGGGTAAGCTTATAAATGTTGAAGTTCGAAAAAACATGGCGAGGCGATGCTATAAACTGCATTGGACATGCTTATAAATGTTGAAGTTTGAAAAAACATGACCTGGCGATGCTATAAACTTGTAAAAGTTTATAGCATTGGAGATGCTCTTAAAACGACAATTTCAATTGTTGAGATTCTGTTTCGACATTGAGAAATGTAATATATCCATTCCGCTAAGTTATGCATAGAAAATGATTTGCTTTCTATATATGCAGATCAATATATGCTTCGATTGGTTCAATTTCATTGAAGGCGGAATTCACTTTCATTTGTGTGAACTTAAAATGAATAAGATATAATTTACGTTCGATCTCTCTAAATATTGTTTTTTGTGTTGTTGAGTTTATATTGTTTTACCAAAAAACACGTATCTCCATATGGTTCCTAGTGTTCTTTTTTTTTTTTTTTTGGCTCGGCTAAGGACATCACCTAGGTACCCCGACTCGCAATCCGTTTAGGCATCGTCCCTGAGGGCCTAAGCCCTTTCAACGTCAAGGGGTGTATTTTTGCCACCCATGGGATTCGAACTTGGGACCTCCCCAAGATGGGAACCCCGAAGGGAAAAACCCACCTTACCTCAATCCAGCTGCGCTAGACATGTGGAAGTTTAAAAATACAATTAATCTGTTGATTAAACTATGCATTAATTAACATTGCTTATAAAGTTTTGTAATAACTTGACTATTTATTGATTATCAGCATATATTGCATTCCAAGACGATCCGCGATTGCGCGCAACCATTAATTCCTCGATTGTCTAGTCGAAAGTGAAATCGAAACACATATTGATAATAAAATATTCGGTTAAAATCTTTTAGGAGTCTAAAAAAATTAGAAATATTATAAGTTTGGGTTGATTTATTCAAAACATTATTCTTTTAGTGGGATGACATATTTGCTTTCTAGTAAGGGGAAAAAAATTCAACATCGGTGATCTGTTTTCCTTAGTTGATCAAGTATCATACAATCTCAAGCCCAAAGTTACCTTTTTAGGTCATCCCCAATGCTAATATGCTATGATGTGCCACTGTAATTATCATTTTCTAGCTCCGTGCTAAGCGTTTAATCGAGTTACCATTAAAAAAAAGAGCTTTCAAGTGGCTGATATTTTTATTTTTTTATTTTTTTCCAAGACAACTAGCATGATCATATCAAGTTCTTCTTGCAAGATAATTCAAGTCCATTTAAGAAGTTTTTTACATTTAGTAGAAATTCAAAAGAAAAAAGAGAATTAATTACATCGTCACCAATACGTATTTACAAAAGTAATACACTGACACAACATATTAGAATAATTTTCAACTATCAAAGATTTGGCAATAACGACAAAAAAAACAAAAACGAAAAAAAAAACAAAAAACAAAAAAAACGAAAAAACAGAAGAAAAAAAAACAAAAACAAAAACAAAAAAAAACGAAAAAAAACTTGAACTAGCTCCAGTGTGTATCTCCTAAATCACGAAAATAGAAACAAAACATCACTATATATATGATAAATTTATTTTCTAATCACGCCGGGTAATCAAATGGAAGCGATGAAACTACCGAAGAATCCAATAGATTGCGGTGAACAAACCCATAATTCCGAAGAACTTGATTATCAGCAAAGGTCAAAGCCTTGTTCATACCATTCCTACAACCCTCTCCGGTAAACACCGGGTTATGTCCCCCGCCACAAGGCTGACAACCCGCGAAATGAGTCACAAAAGGCCTTCTCCAACTCCCAAACTCATTACCCGCGTCTTTCAAAGATGGTTCTCGTAACACACCGTATGTTTCACTCACTTTCTCAGCATGGCGCCTCCGTAACATTCCCTCTCTCTTCTCGACCTCCAAATATCGATCGGTAATATTGTTTAAAGTGTCAACAATGCCTGTCCAGTACCCTTCCAGATAATATCTAGTCTCAATGAGCATCTTTTTACCAAACGAATCATTTTGTTTCTTCCAGATCAAGTAAGCCAAAGCCGTCTGATCGGTAGGCCCATGCTTGAACTCGTCTAATAATATTTTAGTCCACTTTTCGAAATTAGGTGACCGTGGTCCCATATCAGCCCACATATCTAACAAATCGAGCGACCACTGACAGTTTCTAATTAGAAATGACCCATCATTTAGCCCTAGCCAGCTTTTCTTCTCATACACCTCTATCGGCCAACCATGAAGGACGAAATTATAACCTTCGTACTCATGAAACGGGATCTTGTACTCCATGTCCGTGATCACAGTGTCTTCATCTAGCCACCAAATCCACTCGGCTTCAGGATGTGCCATCATCACAGCCCGGACTGCTGGAAGCTTCCCCCAACCCCCAGGCATATTAGGGTCAAGTTTCACATTGTTATAAAAGATATCGTACCCATGAATACGACAATAATCAACTTTGTTACGGAAAGTCCTCAACAAAATATGGTCTCCGGAAGGACCCATGCATGGCGTGGATTGTGAGCCAGTTAAAATAAAGACTCGGTCATGTGATTTAGTTTTGAACGAAGGATGCAGCTCAAGCCATGCTTGTCTTTTCTGATCCCAGTTTTTTATGGAGTCTTCGATGGTGTAGCCAAACTTTGGGTCGTCGTAGAAAGTGGAGGCAGGTGGGTCGGATTGGAGGTTGAAGGCGGGGTCAGGTTCGTTACATTGGCAGGATTCAGGCATGGGAGGGGAGAAAATGAAGATTGGGTCGATAGTTGAAACCGAGAAGAATGCCCAGATGAGCAATGACACGAATACAACTCCAGCGAGGAAGATGGTGGGCCGATCAAGGGTGCGAATGGATGGCTTTCGCGAGCTAGTGTGCGAGAATCCTGTCATTGATACTTATACAGTTATACTGATAGTTGTTTATTGTTTTTACAATGTAAGTGCTTTTATAAGGCCATCTGTGGGTTAGGTTTTGATGTGTTTCAAGTTGGTGCATGTATATTCATTTTGATAGTGGTTGTTTAGCTTGTAGAAAAAGATATCTCAACATATCCTGAAGAAGTCTTTAAGACCATAACCTCTCTATATATATAAATATCCTAATAATCAATTAAGTATACTTAGACTGATTAAGATGGGTTAGTTATATCTCATTAGAGAATGTATTATGTCCCTTTACAATCAGATGGGGTGTCATACTCGTGACGATAAACAGTTGACATTCTAGTACTTAATTTTTAAGAGGGGGTTGAACATGAGACGTAACTATCATTAAAAGTATTATATGCATACAAACCAGCGTATCAATACGTACGACTTAGAATTTTCTCATGCGGGTCAAATAAGTTATTATTGTATCTATGAATATTTCATAAAAGTGAAAGGTGCCAAGTATAAGGTTAATTAGAACCATCAATTAGTTAACAATTTTCTCCGCGCAGCTACGTGAAACTTTTAATAAACAATATCATAGAACGTCTTAAACAAAATATCGTAAAATGTAGGAGTATATGGAATGTGGTTGCTTAGTCAATTGAGAGTTGGGAATGTAGAGGAATTTGTTGGTATTGAGAATAAAATTAAGCCTCATGTGATTCATGTTGTGGGGATTGGTAAAGATGCTTCTATGATAGATTGCATATACATGGCCCTCTTTCCAGTTTTATTCCTAAGAAAGCTCTACATGATGAAAGGTATGATGATAGTATGTGTGTTTTTGACATGATAATGAATGGAGCTTCGAGGTGGCCTGCAGATTGGTTCACGAGATTTCCAATACTTAACAATATCCCAGTTTCTACATTATGTGATTCTATAATGAAACAATCATAAAACTCAGCTCATTCTTTACAAGACAAGTATGGTATGACTTACAGGAAGACCGGCATAAAGTTTTAACTTTTATGGTATCATATGGTTTGGTTTTCACAGTTTAATCCAAGGCAAGCTTTCAAATTGTGTTGGCTATTCAAGGTAGGTTAATGACTCAATGAAAAAACTTGTTGTGTTCACTCTGCAAAGCTTGTAGTGATACTCGTGAGCAACTATTTTATGTGTCCCTGTGCTTTAAAAATTATGGCAGAGTGTCGAGGAAAGAATGTTATTCCATGGATTTTAAGTAACTACTGTATATTATATTGGTGGTGCATGCTATGGTTGCTTGTCCTGTCAAATACAACATTTGGAGCATGGTAGGGCCGGAACTAGTGTGAATTTTTGTTAAAAATACATATTTCTCTTAAATAAACCTGGTGGTAAAATTTTGTGTCAAGCAAATACATTCCTTTTTAGTTAATCCACTAATATATTAAAAGAAATGCATGTTTTCTTATAATTTTAATGAAATCATAACTTTTAGTTTATGTTATTTTTCTTTTATACTCGTAAAAAAGAATTGTGCACTTTATAACTTAGAGTCATGGGGAACATATTATTTCTTGTTGCATGAGTGTGTACTGTATTATGTATGGCAAGAACGGAACAACATGCCATTCATAGAGAAACCAGGAGGAACCAGATGCCGAACCACGTGCGAAATCAAAACAAGTTGTTTATGTCGAGATGATACACATAACTATTCAAGACATAGTCGGATTAGTTAAGACTGTAACGTCACCGATAATTCATTATAACCCAAACAAACATAACCATGATTGTCAAATATCGACACCGATACAAATACCAATACCAAAACAAAACAAAAACTATTACCTCATTGCAGGCTTGCAGCGGATACCGACATACAAACAAATAAAACCACCTTATTGAGATTAATACCTAGACCCACTAACTTTTCCTCCAATCAATATCAATCTCCTCATTTAATGAATTCATAAACAAAACCAATCATAGGCCTCATTTATCCAATGTCAGCAACAAAACTTTAATGAATTCATAAACCATATCCGATAAACTATCAATTCAAAGTCAACCAAAACAATAAAAGAAACGCATACGAGCCAACCTAAATTAATTACCAGAGAAGCGAACAAATAATATATTTGCTGGAACAAATTTAGATCGTGACACAGAAACAACAAACAATTTCGAACGAACAAACGTTTTTTTCCTTCTTTTTCATAGCTCTTGATACCATGTAAAAATCAGAGTGAATATTGATTATATTATCAGATACACTAAACATTAAAGATTACATGACATTAAATAAAAGATAAACTAATCTAACCATAGCAACTAGCAACTTAACGGGCCGAACCCAACATGCTTATGGGCCTTTATAATCTAACCGAACCGTACTAATTCATGGAGGTCTTATGGTTGTAATGTTGTATTCATGATAGTATGTCATTTCTTATTATTTTGGCAATTGGCTTAGAGAAGTAAGGGACTTGTCCTTGATCTCTACCTTAGCTTTGTCCTTTTGTGATCATTGATGTATTTCACCTTTCAAATAAATAAATAAATAAAAATACATTAAAAAAAAATGTTCCGTTAAAGAAATTTTGTTACACCATTGAACTGAAATTGTTAAATTTCACATAAACAACCTACTCGATTAACTGAATTTGGAGATTCATAGCAACATAATTGGAGTCTTTTGCATCATTAACCATCTTAAATGTGTGGATCTTGACGTAGGCGGCCAAGAATTGGCCGAGAAACAAATCAACCAATGGACCGCATGGGTCTTCTTCAAAACCGCGATTCACCTTCTAAAATTGATACCTGGCTCCATGCTCCAAATGCCTACTATGTTTCTCTTACAAAACGTAGATGTGCCCACACTAGCTAGATTCCATTGTTCAAACGCTACCATGACAATATGGAACAGAACTGCGTATCAAGATTTACATCCTCCTTTGGCTGCTGTCCAACCATGCACTATTGCACTCCCTACAAGATACAATCTCAATGCAAGGGGTATTGATCTTCATTACGTGAGATGTCCTCTATGCAATGAAGCTATTGAAACCGTCCAACACCTTTTCGTTTACTGCAAGATTACAAGACATCGGTGGGCCAATGTAAAAAAATCTGGTTGGGTTTTCCGATCACCCTACAACGTTGTTAGACTTAATATCAGGGGCCGACTCTTTTGGTTAAGACAAAAAGCTAGGTGAAGAATTGCTTTGACATGCTGGTATAAACCACCTTTTGGATCACTTGGTAATTTAGGAACAATGTTTGCTTCGATACGAAACAACCAAGGAAGGATATCTTTGAATATATCTTACATATTAACGCATTTTTGGATCACAAATTGGTATAGGATCATTCTGCGAAATTGCTCGATTGGGTTCATTGCCCTTTAGTGGCTATTACAAACATATTGTAAACCATTTTGTTGGTTTTCCTTGCTCCTTGCTAGAATTTGATAAAATTTATCACTGGTCAAATAATAAAAAAAGCTCGTATATTGCTAAGACCACACAATCACAGCTGTCTAAGCCACCACTTATAGTAAAATGTTAACTCATAAATTTGTTTGAGCTATCAAATGTCAACGACTCTTAATCCAAGCAAAACTATATCATTTGCAAATTCTCTTTAAATATGATATGCAAGCATCACGTAATGAATATATTTAAGGTTTTTTCAATTTTTATACATTGTATGTATAACTTGTTTTATAGACATGTAAACATTGTTTCATAAAGTAATCCTAATGCCAAATACAATCGTTCACAAACAATATGTTTGAACTTCGGGAAATCATTTCCAGCAAGATTATTTTTTTACCAATATTATAGATTTTATGACATCAATATACGATCCAGAATACTGAATACATTATCAGCGACCAAAGACTTGGCAATAACACCTGCAAATGAAGCTCCAAAGTACGTCCCAAATGGAATCCAAAGTACGTCAGTCGTTTCGTCAATTCTTTTAACTTTATGTAGCTCCAAAGTACGTCCCAAATCGTAAAAATAAAACTAATCTATTCACACTGGATAATCAAATGGAATTGATGAAACAGACGAATCCAACAAACTCTGGAGAACAAAGCCATAATTCCTAAGAACCTGATTATCAGCAAAGTTCAAAGCTTTATTCATAGGGCTCCTACACCCTTCCAATGTAAATGAAGGGTTACGTGTACGTTTCCCAATACATGGCTGACAACCGGCGAAATGTGTCACAAAAGGCCGCCTCCAGCTTCCACGCTCATTACCAGCTTCTTTCAGTGAAGGCTCACGTAACACTCCATACCTCTCACTCACCTTCTCTGCGTGCCGCCTATTTAACATCCCCTCCATTTTCTCGATCTCCAAATACCTTTCAGTTATATTCTTTAGAGTATCAATAATATCTATCCAGTATCCTTCTAGATAGTACCTAGTCTCTATCAGCATTTTCTTCCCTAACCAACTATACCGTGTTGTCCCACTTTCTTTTCTAGATCGATATAATAAGTTGCAAAATATGAATAAGT
This sequence comes from Artemisia argyi, assembly GCA_030686995.1. Classification (NCBI taxonomy): domain Eukaryota; kingdom Viridiplantae; phylum Streptophyta; class Magnoliopsida; order Asterales; family Asteraceae; genus Artemisia; species Artemisia argyi. Next base: position 156,566,496 of record CM060697.1, on the reverse strand, counting down.
AAAATCTATAATTTCATTAACCTTTTAAACGATACTAATACATATGTTTATATAGAGTATGAATCGGTATGAATGAGCCGATGTATCTCTTCAAGTTTTCTTAACCGATTTAACTAACATTCGGTTATAAGGTTTCTAACTAACAAGTTTGGTCCTCTAACTTCTAACTAATAATAATAACAAGCATAAGATAAAGATTTATCGGGTCACATTCTCCTCCTTAATCTTGATCGTTGCTTCTTGTTAAATCTTGAACTCCGAGCATTTGTCGCATTGTCGTGAACTTCAATCTTGGTAGAGCCTTCGTTAGTATATCTGCTCTTTGTAGTTCTCCGCTGACATGTTCTACATTGATGTGTCCATTCTCTACGCATTCTCGAATGAAATGATAGCGAATGTCGATGTGTTTACTTCTTCCATGAAAAACTGGGTTCTTGACTAGTGCGATTGCTGAAACGTTATCTACCTTCAACGTTATCTTCTTTTCTTCATTTCCAGTTAATTCACTAAGTAATATTTTTAACCATAAGGCTTGACATGCTGCTGCAGTAGCCGCCATAAATTCTGATTCACATGATGATAGTGCCACTGTCGGTTGTTTCTGAGTACTCCAAGTAATGGGTGACTCTCCAAAATAAAATACTATTCCAGTAGTTCATTTTCCTTGATCAGTGTTGATTCCATAACTACTGTCGCTGTAACCTGTAATCTTGCAGCCGCCTTCTTTCTTGTAAATTATGCCATGCTCCTTTGTTCCTTTGATATATCGGATTACTTGCTTTACCGCCTTCAGGTGATGTTCCTTTGGGTCTTGCATCCATCTGCTGAGTAGTCCGACTAAATAACTAAGATCTGGTCTTGTATGTAGTAAGTACCTGAGACTTCCAATTAAGCTTCTGTAGTAAGTTGCGTCAACTGAGTTACCATCTTCCGCCTTGACCAACTTAGTACCGGGATCCATTGGTATCTTCGTATCATTACTATCATTCATATTCGTTTCCTTCAAGATCTTGTTAATATAACCTGTTTGCTTGATTGTAATCTCTCCTCCTGTCTGTGTAACTTCTATCCCAAGGTAATAAGCTAACAATCCTAAGTCGCTCATTTCCAACTATAATTGTAGAGTTCATGTTTCTCTTTGTATAAACTGCTTGTTCGAGATTACATTTCTTGAATTCTAATGACTTTAATGTTTGATCAAGCTTCACATTCCAAGCTCTCGGTGCTTGTCTTAATCCATATAAAGCTTTAATAAGCTTGTACACTTTTCCTGAGTTTCCTGGTTGTACAAATCCTTCAGGTTGTGTAACATAGACTTCTTCCTTCAAATCTCCATGTAAAAATGCTGATTTTACATCCAAGTGATGAACTCGCCAACCATGATATGCTGCTAGCGCTAATATTGACCGTACTGTTTCTATCCTAGCAACTGGGGCAAATACTTCATCAAAGTCTATTCCTTGATATGATAAACACAATACTAATATTATTCCACAATAAAAACGTTTACAATTGATATGTATATATACTATGTCAATCGGTGTCATTGAACCGATGTGACTCTTCTAAGAGTTATGTTCCAAACGTTATATCCTTTCACTAAATACAGGATTTACAGTTAATAAGTTTCTATCTAACATATATGGTCCTTCATGTTTCGAGATTTATGATTCTTGATTAAACTCGATGCCAACATTCACTCCCCTAATCAAGACATCATAATCTTCATTATAATCTTCACTCTGTTCTTGTCCATCTTTGATTTGCAGTCTCGTTCCTTCTTTACAACTTCTGTAATTGATCGCCTTGTTACTTGTTCTTTCTTTCATGTTCGGTTGCCTTTTCCTTTGTTCCATGGTTGATCTTCTTGATCATCGTCCTTGTACATATCTTTACCAGTGCTTCTAAGTTCTTCCTCTATGTCAACATCCATCTCTGCATCAGGCTGTGGTCCTGCAATTCCTTTGCTGCCACATCATCTGCCTTTCCTTGCTTGGATTGTTTTCCTCATAGTAACTTCACCATTCCTATGTACATCTTTTCACCATGTCTTCTTCTTGCCATCTGTATAAGACATCCTTCTTTTGGAACTTCTCTTCTTGCAACAACCTTCTTTCTTTTCTACCCAACAGTAACGTGTCCATGATCATCTTCATGTTCTGTTTTCAGGTCTTCATCTTCTTCAACTCGATATCTTCCTTGGACTGAAAATGATCGATCCATTGTAACCATGTAGCTCTGATACCACTTTTGCACAGGTCTTGCGGATCTTGGATCAATCATGGATGAACATGTATAATGAAAAATAATAAGAGTATGAGTATGCACATCGAATCTGTGCAGGGACTCATTTAACAACAGAGGGTGGGAATTCTTTGATATGATAAACACAATACTAATATTATTCCACACTAAAAACGTTTACAATTGATATGTATATATACTATGTCAATCGGTGTCATTGAACCGATGTGACTCTTCTAAGAGTTATGTTCCAAACGTTATATCCTTTCACTAAATACAGGATTTACAGTTAATAAGTTTCTATCTAACATATATGGTCCTTCATGTTTCAAGATTTATGATTCTTGATTAAACTCGATGCCAACATTCACTCCCCTAATCAAGACATCATAATCTTCATTATAATCTTCACTCTGTTCTTGTCCATCTTTGATTTGCAGTCTCGTTCCTTTTTTACCTCTTCTGTAATTGATCGCCTTGTTACTTGTTCTTTCTTTCATGTTCGGTTGCCTTTTCCTTTGTTCCATGGTTGATCTTCTTGATCATCGTCCTTGTACATATCTTTACCGGTGCTTCTAAGTTCTTTGATTCCTCCCGAACCGTCACTTATTTATCACACAAGCCAACCACTTGTGAATGGTTAACCGTAATATCTAAATGGAGCCCGGGAGGAACTAGCAAAGTTAATCCGTGGGAGTTAAGTACAGAAAAAGTACGTGAGTACAGAAAAGTACATCCCCGAGTCGTTATGTCCCAACGAGGTGTGCGTGATAGTACAATGACTTGTAATGTGTTGAAATAATATGTATATAGAAAAATGGGAATCTGAATGACTAACACTGGAATGTGAATAGTAATAGCTCTGTCACAGCTACTTCATTTAAGAAACGTACAATCAGAAACCCTAAAATAAATGATATTTACAAACGTACGTTTAAGTTTAAATAAACGTAAACGTAACGAATAAAACAAAACTTTCCCAAAGAGGGAATTTGCATGCCTTAACGGCTTAAATGCAAATTAAATAAACTTAAAATATTTACTTATAGTTATAAATTATTTCAAATAATATTTACAAATGTTATATTAATTACTATTTAATTAAAAACTATTTATAACTATTTAATAATTACCTAAAAATAAGAAAAATCTAAATATTACTTAGAAAAATAAAATTAAAACTTAGAAAAGTTTAAAATACTATAAAAGAAATTTTGAAACTAAAAATATATTTATTATACAATTATTCTATTTATTATTAATTATTTACTATTATCTAATTACTAAATACTATTATAGATTTATTATAAATACTAAATGACTAAACAAAAATCTAAAACTTTTTACATAATTCTAAACTAATTATAAGAAGCTAAGAAAAATATAAAAACTATATATTATTAACAAAAATAAGAAAACTTAATTAAAAACTAATATTACTTAATTAAACTAATTAATACTAATTTAATTATTATAAATACTAAACTGATTTATAAAATTATGAAACTTTTTATAAATCTACTTAACCATCATAGGAATCCATAAAAAATATAAAAAGTTTATAAAAGTTATAAATAAGTTGTTTTAAAAATATATTACTTATTATTTACTAAAAGGTATTTAAACTATATTAATTATTATATATATTATATGAACAATAAAAAATGTGAAAAATTTACATAAAGTATATTATAGTATGAAGATGCTAAGAAAAATAAGCTAGGGCCACCAGCTTACTCCAATAAGCTGTTATAAGCTTAACAGTCCAAATAAGCCAAAACACCAAAACTACCTTAAGTATATTAAGGGTGCAAGGATATTCGGAACTGGTGCCCTAGAGCAAATGGAAGGGGGTGTGGGTACTTATGCATGATACTAGCCTTGAGGTCCTGAGTTCGAATCCACCCACACCCATTTTTGCATTTTTATTTTATTTTTTTAATTTTCTTTTTGCAAAACTGTATAACAAGTAAAAATATATAACTTTAACAAAACCAACTTTTATAAAACTTGGAAATAAGCTCTGTGACAGCTTATTTCCATCTCAGTTGGCCAAATAAGATCAAACTCCTTAAATAGAAGCTATCATTTTTGTTAAAGGTTGATTTTGGTTTTTCTTTTTATAAAACTATATATATATATATAGATATTATACATATATTATGAAAATAAAACTTATATAATCTAGAAATAAGCCAAACGTGGGCTTATTACCCACACAGTTGAGCTTATGGGCTCTCAGTGGAGTAATAAGCTCATGATAAGCTTGAAAAAGCTATACAGTGTGAAACAAAGGTATGTGTGTATATGTACAAGTATAATAGGTGTATATGAACAAAAATAAGCACTGATAAGTGCTTATAAGTACAAGCTTAAGGTTTAGATAGTTAAGCCTCTTGAGCTTAATTTGGATGGATTTGAGGCTTGCAAAAGCCTAGTATAAGCTCCATACTTAAAACTACAAGTGAAAATGCATATAAACAAGTATTATAAACAATTATGAACAAGCTTGTGTATTGAGATTCACTTATAAGCTCAAAATAAGCTAATAAGCAATTCCCAATACACTCAGTCCCAAACACCCCTGCAGTCAAATGTTTGGGCAATTTTAGCTTATTAAATAAACTCAAAAGGCCAAATGGTGAACTGGGGTAGCAAGTGTGTCAGGTGAGGTTTCCAAAAAGCCAAAGCTCATCAAGTGGGGTCCACTGATGAGCTTGTGAAGGGCTTATGAAAAAGACCTTATTACACTGATTTTCAGTGCAATAAGAATAATGGGACAAACAAAAAGCTAGTTGCAGCCCTAGTAAATGAGCTGCAACATGGGTTTTAAGCACTGGATCCTATGGTCAGGTGGTTAAGCTTCCCAAAAAGCTAAACCACATAAGCTGGGTCCAAGTAATAAGCTTTTTGTGAGCTTATGAAATAGGCTAGGTTTGAGTAAGTATACTGAGGACTCAGTATACTTTTTATTTTTGTGATAAGTTAAAGCTAATTGCAGCCCTATTAAATGAGCTACAAAGTGAATATTAGGCACAGGTTCATATAGTTGGGTAGTAGAGCTTCTAAAAAAAACTAAATTACACAACCTAATGATCACTAATGAGCTTATTAGAGCTTATGGAAATGGTGTAAGATAACTGATTATTCAGTTATCTGTTGTGAGTGAGCAAACAATAAGCTCTAATCTAACTTATCAAATAAGCTCACAATAGCTCAACTAGCACTGAGACTATAAGCTGACTTGCTTGGCTTTGTGAAAAGCCAAGCTCACACTCTTAAGCTCAGTGAGGAACTTGTTATGGGCTTATGAAAAAGTACTCACCTTCACTGTTTGCTTCAGTGAAGGGAGTAAGGGTGAACAAAATAAGGTGGGTGATAAGCTATCTAAATAAGCTACAAACATGAAAATAAGCATACACATAACATAAAGGCCATAAGGGCTATACTTAATAACAACAAACATAGGCACAAGTCCAATATTCAACAAGCTACAAGCTTGTGAAAATGGACTTGTGAACCTGATACAGGGCAAAAACAGGTATAAATAAGCTACTAGTTAAGCTATTAAACATGAAAACTAAAAATTGACAAAAATCATACATAAATATAAGCAGCCAAACTAAAACATACTACAAGCACAAGTTATGAAACTTAATATTAAATCCTACACAAAATTCTAAGTTTATTCAAAAACCTGAAAAACTAAAATTTGACTTTTTAAGTTTTATGATCAAAGTTGACTTTGATCAACTTGGATCTGAATTTAAAGACTAAATAAGCTATATTAAGTTGCAAGAACATGAAACTAACAAAGATTAACAACTTTTTAACACATATGCAAGGTTTTAGGTTATGACAACCTCAGATTGCTCATAATGAGACAGTCAAGTGTCAATTTGACTATCTACCATGCTACACTCTTAAGTTAAGGTTTCCCTGAGTCATTTAGGTCATATAGGGCATACATCAAGCAAGAACAATACCCTACACAGTCTTAAACACAGATCATCTATCATATCCAAACAACCCTTTAATGAGACTAAATTGAGCTTTCATTACATAGAACTGTATAAACATTATTTATCATATCCAGAGGCTTTAATGTGTCAAATCAGACCTTTTTAAGTTTAAACAAGTAGTCACTCAAGTCTAAACCTATGATAATCAAAATATGGCATATTGACAGTTAAAATGATTTTTTAAGCACAATCAAATTCCAAAACATGAACATACATTAATAAACACTGATTTAACTAAACAACAACAAATAAACATAGAAACATAATAATTAAAGCAGAATAAAGGCTAGAAATGTAAAATGCAAAAATTGTAATAAGATGACTTACAAGTGATTAAACTGAGAACCAATAGAACCAAGGATCATTTCACTACCTAAGGCTTCCCATGAAGCTTCTAAACCAGAATCATTCCAAAATTTCCTTTGCTCCAAGCAGTTTGTATCATGAACACTAACTTTTGATTTATTTTCTATTTTTTTCATTTTTTAATGATTTTTTATTTTAAAAGATTAAAGCTGTATTGAGGTTTCTAAAAGCTAATTAAGCTTTGTCAGGAGCTTAAGTGACCTATTTGAGTCCAAATAAACAACACTAATCAAACAGAAATTTAAATGATATGAAAATAAAGGATACAAATATGAAGAACATGAATTTCAAAAGTAACTTGCAATTAAACTGAAATTGAGGTTTCATTACACTAATTTGAGGATCATTACACTATTTAAGACTGTAAATGACATGTAATTAAAGAAAGCAATAAGTTAAGTTACACTACGTGACCTAGGCTAATCCAAAGGTTGTGACAATTGCATAAGGCAAAAGTGTGTTTCCCTCTGTATTTCTTCTTCTTTTATAGACTTCTGAAACTTGGTGACCACTCAGAAGTTTTCTCTTTCAATCTTGACCCTTGATTCTTTATAATCGATCTCAACCATTCAAATTCACTTTTGGCGCCAAAGTCTTTTGTGACAGTTGAGGCGGTTTGAGGAGCATTCAATGCTTCTTGTATGTATGTAGAGGTGGAGGGAACAAGTTGGGAAGCTTTATTGAGGCTTGGGGGTCAAGGTGAGGAAAAACAGGGGTAAGGGTGAAGAGGTGGAGTGTTTGAAGGTGGGGAAGCATTAAATGCTTGGTCGGTTGAGGTGAGGTGGTGTAGGGGAGTAGTATGTGAGCTGTGGAGACAGGTGGAGGGGGAAGAGGGCATAAAACCACCCTGGTATAGGGATTACAGGCTGGGTGAAGGGGATGAACAGTGATGGCGGGATTGGGGTTGGTTTGACTGTTTGACCCTGGCTTATATTATTTAGGGGGTTGGGCCGGGTTTGATGTTTGGGCTTGAATGGTGGGCTGGTGTTTGTTTGTGTTTGGATTTGGTAATAATAAGGGTCCGTTTGGTATTATTAGTACAAAAGCCCAAGGACCATTATTGTAATTTCTGATTTTTTTTTTAGGGGTTTTGATTGCCAACTTTCCAAACTTCTTTCAAGGGATCAAACCTGCCAATAATAATAACACAAGGACTAAAGTTGCATAATTTTTGCATTTAAAAACTTTAAAGGGCCTAAAATGTTATTTTTGGATTTAGAGGGACTAAACTTGTAAATTCCCAAAAGTTTATCAAATTGTTCCAAATTGTAATTTATGAATAGTACAAGGGTAATTTGTGATAAAATTCTATTTTGAATACCGAGGGACTAAGTTTGCCAATTTTGAAACTTGAGGGGTAAAAATTGCCAATATGTGTAAACTTTCATCCAGGGATCATTTATGAATATTTTTGGTTTCCCAAGGACTTAAGTTGACTTTTTGTTCATTTTAAACCTTCAGGGACTAGTTTTGACAAATTGTGAAACTTGAGGGACTAAAACTGCCAATTATGCAAACTTTGTACGTTTTTCATCTGTTTTTGCATATTTTGCATTTGGAACATATAAAACACATTTCTAAGATATTTTAAGTATTATGATGCATATTTGAGTGTTTTTGTATGTTTTGGCAGCTCAGATTGGTATAAAATGATGAGTATTTAGACACTCATCATTCTTCCTCTATGTCAACATCCATCTCTGCATCAGGCTGTGGTCCTGCAATTCCTTTGCTGCCACATCATCTGCCTTTCCTTGCTTGGATTGTTTTCCTCATAGTAACTTCACCATGCCTATGTACATCTTTTCACCGTGTCTTCTTCTTGCCATCTGCATAAGACATCCTTCTTTTGGAACTTCTCTTCTTGCAACAACCTTCTTTCTTTTCTACCCAACAGTAACGTGTCCATGATCATCTTCATGTTCTGTTTTCAGGTCTTCATCTTCTTCAACGCGATATCTTCCTTGGACTGCAAATGATCAATCCATTGTAACCATGTAGCTCTGATACCACTTTTGCACAGGTCTTGCGGATCTTGGATCAATCATGGATGAACATGTATAATGAAAAATAATAAGAGTATAAGTATGCACATCGAATCTGTGCAGGGACTCGTTTAACAACAGAGGGTGGGAATTCTTTGATATGATAAACACAATACTAATATTATTCCACACTAAAAACGTTTACAATTGATATGTATATATACTATGTCAATCGGTGTCATTGAACCGATGTGACTCTTCTAAGAGTTATGTTCCAAACGTTATATCCTTTCACTAAATACAGGATTTACAGTTAATAAGTTTCTATCTAACATACATGGTCCTTCATGTTTCGAGATTTATGATTCTTGATTAAACTCGATGCCAACATACCGTTCCTTCCATAGCAAGTAAGCAAGTGCAGTCTGATCAGTTGGCCCATGCTTGAAATCTTCCAATAAAATTTTAGTCCGGCCACTTGTCGAAATGGGGTGACCGTGGTCCCATATCAGCCCACGTATCCAAAAAGTCGAGCGACCACTGACAGTTTCTGATTAAAAATGATCCATCATTTAACCCTAACCACCTTTTCTTCTCGTAAACCTCTTTAGGCCAACCATGTACTACGAAATTATAATCTTTATACTTATAAAACGGGATCTTATACTCCATGTCCGTGATCACAGTGTCCTCATCTAGCCACCAAATCCACTCAGCTTCGGGATGGGCCACAAGCGCAGCCCGAATTGCTGAAAGCTTCCCCCAACCCCTAGTCATCTTGGGGTCGAGTAACACGTTGTTGTAAAAGATATCGTACCCATGGATTCGACAATAATCAACTTTATTCCTATAAGTCCTCAACAAATAATGGTCCCCGGTTGGGCCCTCGCATGGCGCAGATTGTGACCCAGTTACTATAAGCACGTGGTCTTCATGTGATTTGGGAATGAATGAGGGGTGAAGTTTGAGCCATGCTTGCCTTTTCTGGTCCCAGTTTTCTATCGGTTTTTCTATGGTGTAGCCGAGACTAGGGTCGTCATAGAAAGTGGAAATGGGTGGGTCGTACTGTAGTTTAGAGGCTGAGTTGGGTTGGCTACATTTGCATGAATCGAGTTTCGTTCGAGAAAGAGTTGATAGGTAGAAGCAGGCCCAAAGGGACAATAATGCCAATACAGCTCCCACGAAGAAGACCGAGGGCCGTTCAAGGGTGCAAACGGACTGCTTTCGCGAGCCAATCTGTGTGAATACCACCATGAATACTTATACTGAGAATTGCTATACTTCTTCGAATGTATAAGTTTTTCAATAAAATCTAGGGACATTTATGTTTTAGAGTTAGCAAGGAATAAAAAATGTTAATTTCATTTGGGCATTGGATCCGAATAAGCAGGCTGTATATTGTGCGGAGCCAGTGAGGGAGTCTAGTGTAAAATATTAGCTCATGGCCCAATAATGTATAACCCAAGGCACCTTTAATTCACACTCCTTATTTCAATGTATTTAGTACTACGTACGTATCTTTTATTGTTTATAGGTTATGTCCGTTAAATATTCCATTTTTTTAGAAAGACAATAAAATGTTAAATTGCCATTATGGGTAGTGGACTGACACAGTAGACAGACATGTAGTGACGAAACGCTAGCTACATATGTACAGTAGTCTTGTGTATTGATCATTCTAGACTCGTCATGCATGACAAGGGGTCGACTAAGGCTACTTAAACCAATGCTGAATCGACGGGAGTGATTCTGGAAGGTGCTTCGAAATGGGTTGTGCTAGCAGCTAGAACGATGGTCGATGAGGCTGCACCTATTTGTGTTGCATCTGACATAATTCACTTTAGTCGCACACTCGATCGGTTGGTTTTATAATCTTTTCATAATAGCTTAATTCTGCTAAGAGCTAATGATTAATTTGGATCATTTATATCATGAGTTTGGGCCAGAAAAAAGTTAATGGCCAGTATGAGACTATGAGTGGCCTATATTGACTCATTTAAGTTAAGGCCAGGACTGGGCCTTTAGTAATTGGTTTAAATAGTAGATATCTATGTCCGTAATATATTTCAACGTATCTTAAAGAGGTCTATGTTCTAAAAAGCAAGTGATTTACACACTATCTAAATTGATCGGCACGCTCTAATTTAGGGCGTCTTGACATTTATACTTTTACAAGATGAAAATGTGTAAAAGTGATGTTAAGGTATAAATATCAAGACACTCTAAATTAGAGTGTGTCAATCACTTACCATTCTAAAATGATTGATGTGTCTAAAACTTGTCCCTAACATCATGTATATAATAAATACGATTGTAGGGCTAAGCATCGGTCTAAGACCGGACAGGACCAAGACAGAATTAGACCATAACTACGGATCGAGGATCAGACCGAATGTGTTCGGTCCGGTCCGATTTTGTCCTATTCGGTCCGGTCCTTTGGTCGGTCTAGGCCAAAAAAGCATTATTGATTGGTTTGTACGTAAGACCGAGCCGGACCGAGACCGAAATTAAAAAAAATAAATAAATAGAAAAGCTGGGACCGGGACCGAGACCGGACCACTGGTCCTTCAGTTCGGTCGGCCTGGTTAGTTTTCTTAGTCCAATCGATTTTGAGGTTTGCGATGCTCAGCCCTATATGATTGTAACACTTGGCAAATTGAAAGGTTGATATAAAGAGAGATAAAATAACAATTACATATGTCAATATTTATATAGATTTGGCATGTTATTAAGCAAATGAGTTAATTATGTCTATCTCTATTCTAATAGCCTAAGTCAACACATCCTAAACCGATTATAATAAGACCAACATGAAGGTGGCTAGTTGTGTTCAATATCTCTATCATGTGAGTTAATTAAATTTATATCATTGATCTATTCTAATAGCCCAAGTCAACACATCCTAAACCAATTATAACAAGATCAACATGAAGGTGGCTACTGGCTAGTTGTGTTCAATATCATTAGAAACTTATATATTGTCGTCATGACGTGACCAGTAACAGCCGACATTCAAATAAATTAATGTGCAACTGGTTAATTTCTTAACTAGATGATACTAGTTTAATTGAAAACAACTAAGTTTTATACGTTATAGAACTAAAATGGACATAAGCAAAATAGTAGGGGTGTCAATTTCATTACTTTTATATCTAGCGTGTTCTTGTATGACGACTGTACCATGTTCATGCTGTCGATCCAAAATGGTGGAAATATGTCATGTTTCTATAGAATATATGATTTATACGAAATATATGAAAGTGAAAGATGCAAAATTATGATTAACATAAGGGAAATGATTTGCATACCTCCACTAAATAATTGGGACAATCAAATTAATTGTGTTTGGACATTTATAACCTCGTATAGGTGAAAGTGTAAAGGTAACTGTGAAGGTATAAATGCTCATACACAATAAATTGGAGTGTCACAATCATTTTATTGAGTGTGCAAATCACCTCCTCTTTGCATAATGTTTGAAAAAAAACTACTAAGTCAAGTGACTTAACGTGATTAACCACAATGAAAAATAGTATATGTTCATTAAGTTACAATAAGACAAAAATACACCGTTGGTCTCTAAACTTTCCCAAAAACATCACAGAGGTCCCAAACTTGGAAAAATAGTCGCCTGGAGTCCAAAAGACAAGTTTTTGAGTCCGAATGCGTCCCTTTAACCGTAATGCTCAGTCAACTCCAGTCATTTTCCCCCATGTGCCTTGCACATGAGGGCAAAATGGTCATTTCATCATTTTGGTTAATTATTATAGTGGTACAACCTTTGTGACGAACAGTGTATAACTGTATTTTATCAAAAACTTATATCATCACTACCATCACCCCCCTCTTTATCTCATTTTCCTGTTTATCTATCTAAATTTCAGCTTCTCTCTCTAAAATTAGCACCATCACCATTTTCAAATTTCATTCATTCACTCCACTAAAAAAACATAAACTCAATCAAACACCAATCTTTATTCTTCATCTTCAAACCCACACACAATATCAAAACCCACAAAATTTTTGGGGTGATCCATTTGTAACACAGTATGCAATAACTCAAATTTGCATAAATGCTAATATTCAATAACTAATATTCTGAATCTACTTACAAAACGCATAACTGATATTCCAATAACGTTTATCGACCTTCTATCCAATAACTGATATATTGAATCTACTTACAAAGTGCATAACAATTACAAATGAATTTAATAACATAGTATGCGATAACTCAAATTTGCATAAATGCTAAAACAATGGCATATAAACAATTTGATTTTGGAATCCATAGTATGCAATAACTCAAATCTAAGATGTTGTCTTTGTTATACCATGGCAGAAGATCTAGATCATATGTTCTTTCAATGTTAGTTTGCAAATGAAATATGGAGAAAGGTCAAAAGTTTAGTTGAAATAAGTGGGCAGGGTACTAATTGGCATGAGATTATTGATGATATGGTGAATTCTGGAAATGGAAATAATATACTAAGTGTGGTGAGAAGACTTCTTCTTACTGCTAGTGTTTATAATATCTTGAAGGAAAGAAATGGAAGAATTTTTAAAGATGTTACTAGAAACAATGATGATGTTTTCAAGAGTATTGTGGAAACTGTGAAGAATAGAATCATGAGTTTAACAGTTAAGGATAGTAGTGCAGTGAGAAGAATGGAAAGTTTGTGGGGTATATCTTGCAAAAGGGATTTATCTTGAAATGGATCAAGGTCCTATTCTGATGATTGAAGAAGTTTAGTCTTTGAATTGAGGTAATATGTGTCAGATTTTGAGGTTCCGGATTCACTAAGGAGTGTTTGGCAGTAAGGTACTGTTGCCTGCAAACTTCATAGTTTTGCTTTTTCACCTGGAAATTGCAAACTGTTTTATATTGCAAACCATAACAATGTCTTGTCTTAGTGCTTGGAGTTCTAATGGTAAGACTGTAGTCATTGGATCCTCATTCTCCTATCATTGTTTGGCCTTGGGAGGAAACTGTGTAGGCTTTGATGGATCCAGTGAGAGGTCTAATTCATAAGATTGTACCATAATATAAGATAATCATTGTGAAGGGTATATGGTTTTGGTAAGTAGTGTATGATATGTGGAATAGCGATGAGTGAAAGATGAACCTGCTTGTTCCACCCAATACACTGCTATAGGAGGTAATGGTTGGTCTTCCCTCAAGGTATGTGTTTCCAAGAAGCTGAAGTCTTTTTTAAGAGAAGGAAATGTAGATTTCTTGGAAGAGCTCTTGACTGGAAGGGTTATGGGTGCCTAGTGATGCCTTTTGTCTCCATTCTTTGATTACTGTGGATGCGGGTTGAGTGATCATTGAGTGGAGATGGAAGAAAATGTAGCTAGATGGTATATTGGTGCATAAAGGTAAATGATGAAATCCTAGATTGGTATAGAAGGATGAAGTGCTCTGTTTTTTCAACAAAACAGAGTGTGGTTTGTAAATAGAGTTTCTTGTTATCAAATATAGGTTGAATAGTTTGTTATAGTCTTTTGTATTGAGCATCTGATAATGGGCATGTCCCTATCAGTTATTCTTATGATGTACAGTTTTGGTTGTGTTAATATAAATTTACCTTTGCACCAAAAAAAATAACTCAAATTTGCTATTTCCTTTTCGTAAGCCTCTATTGCTAACAGCACTCCTATCACTACCATTTTCGGCTGCTCTCCTCAAGTATAGACTGTAAAACGTTTGAGCAGGTAGCACTTGGTCCAGCATGCGATCTGCAATGAGAGTTAACCATATATAGATCAGTAACAAGAATATATAAATACGTAGTTGCACATGTAGCCAACTTACTACTATAACAAATTGGAGACAACTTTCTTTTGCTATTTGGAAACGCTGCAGTAGAGACATTGCAATTCCTATTAGAAGTTTCTAGGAGCGCATTACTACACGCTGCCAAAGGTATAAGACAGTAAGAATTAACATATGTTAACATGAATTTAGGAACACCATAACGAAGCGATAACACATTTACATATAGGTATACTATTTTCAGTAGCTGGAATGACCAAATTGTCCTAAATTTAGGAATACCATACTCATGACCCATTTTTTGGCGTTTTAAGCAATTAAACAATTGGAACAATGTATATGCATCTTCAAACCCAGCTGAAATCAAAGAATAAATTGAAAAGCATCAAGACATGTGATTATCTTAATACATCTATGTGGCTAAATTAACAATATATCAGATGTTAGAAATCGATACCAGAAAACTTGAGCTATGTTAAAACAAAGGAGCATAGTAAAGGGTCAATTTTGGGTTTAAGCATTTATTGAAATGCCTAAGATTACCGAGTGTATTTGTTGTAGTTGTAGCATTAGTTGCGTTCGTTTTCCTAACTACTTCAGCAAGTGTGGTTGTTGCATCTGCGCTTGATAATCTACTGCCTCTTGTACCTTGTCGAGCTCCTTTAGTTCAAAACTGGAGTTGGCACAGTTACATTTATTAGACGTGGACAAAAAAGTTCATCCAAACAATGCTTAAGACAGCTTCTCAGCTCCAAAAGCAAATAAATAAGTGTCTAAGCACTTAAACAACCAATTCTAAACTCCCTCTACTGAATCATGTGGTAAAGCATAACTCAAACCCAAAACTAAAACTAAAAGTGGTAGCAAGATTAACTACTTACATTGGTTGTTTAGCCCGAATATTTTCATGTTGGTCCATTGCTCTATGTGGATCATGGGATGCAAAATCGTAGTCACTTTAATTTATTATTGTTTCTTGAACGTTATCCTAACATGCTTTTGAATCAATTTAGCCATCTTTGATGAGCATTTTTTTCCATTCCATGTCACAAATACAAAGAAGCTGGATAACGTTCAGAAACAATAATAAATTGATTCAAACGTACAAGAGCCTATTTCATGGGCGACTGGATGCACCTGCCATGGCTGTACCCACATAACAGTCATGGTTACTCAGCCACCCGCCAACATATGGACATATTTCACACGTTCTAAAATCCACATCGATCACTTGAGAAAACACAGGCAGGCAAACATAATAAGCTGGCATGGAATGTGAAAAGCAAGCACTATCGAATGCAGCTCATCATAAGCAAAGAATCATCAAAGCAAACATCAAAACAGCACACTAACCACATATAAATCATTCCTTAAAAACCACCCTATAGAACCATCGAAATACAAAAGTTGGTATTACCTTAAGTTGAATGTCCCGTAAATAACACCATGGCCAACATATTAGCTCCAACAACGTATTATATGAATCACAGTGTGACCATCAACACAAACCTCAAGTACTTATTATATGAATCACAGTGTGACCATCAACTCATTTGACGACATTTCATTTTAAGTTATCATATAGTCCGTAGTACTATTTTGGACTGTAACAGTTAAAGATCCAATATTATTAGCATACTCATTAGTAAAAAAAACAATCAATCACAACTTACAGTAAAAAAAAAAAAAAAAAAAAAAAAAAAAAAAAAAACACATTTCATCAAACACTTAATCAACATCCCACAACTACATTGTGTTACCAAAAACAATAAACTTAAGAACATAACACTCTCAAAAACCACAAATTCGGCCACAAAGCCTGAAAAAAAATGCATCAAATTCCCCACATATACTAAACACAAAGTAACCACAAATCGGTAAAAAAATAATGATAATTAAAAAAAAAATCACATAACTTCAAAAGGAAAATCCGTACCAGCGACACTTTATCCTTTCATTGGAATTCACTCATCCTGCTCAAAATAGTTGGAACCTGCAATTAAACATAAAACCATGAATAAAAAAAAATTGAAGAACCATAGATTAGTTTGTGTGTGCGCTTTTGAAGAATCCAAATAACAATCCACAACAACCTAGATCTATCTATCCCAACAAAAAAATTCTTGACCTGATTTTATGGCACTTTCTAGGTCTTCTATCTATCATAACAAGCAAATAGCAAACCAAGCGTAATTAGAGATCCAAAATGTAACCAACAAACACAAATTACGGTTGAAAATATTTTTAGTGGATTTTAAATTAGGGTTTTGAAATTGAATTTTTGGGAAAATTGGGGTTTTTGTGAGACGAGTTTTTTTGTGTGCGGGTGAAATGAAGAAAAGGGTGATGGGATGACATTATATATGGGCAAAATAGTCATTAATAGGAATAACGGGATTTGATGAGATATAACGGGGTGTTGACCAACGGAAAACGGGTCAAGGGACGCATTCGGAATCAAAAACTTGTGTTTTGGACTCCAGGCGACGATTTTTTCAGGTTTAAGGCCCCTGTGATATTTCCTGTGATGTTTTTAGGAAAGTTTAAAGACCAACAGTGTATTAATGTGTATTAATGACTTCCAATAATTTAAAATGACCATTAGGCTATTCGCAGTGGGCTGAAAAAAGTCGAGCATGGATATAGGTCGATCGATATTGAATATCGATCGCACCACTGTGGGTTTCTTGGAAATCGATCGCCGGTCAAGGTCCACAATCAAAAAATCGACGATCCCGACTAACCTAAAATGCACCGGACATAAATTTCTCTCCGCAAAACACCTTTGAACTAACTGGCATAACACCACCACAACAAGGGAACATACGCTTTCGTCCACAATCTTTTGAATATCCAACACAATTACCACAAGTCAATCAAAGAGAAAACTTGTTTTCCGTTCATCATCCTTTTGTCCCACCACAACACGTTAATCATCACGAAGAACCAAGCGAGTCGTCTTATCGTCCTAACAAGGATTTCTTGCATTGTTCCCAACCGTATCAAGAACATTCTCCGATTCGGTCTACTAATCTTGATATAAATTTGGATGATTGGGCAGACTATCATAACTATGGCTATTCGACCCAACACTATCCAAGCCAAGACCAACCGAGTCAAGATGTTTCGATGGGGCAAGGTTCCGGTCACGGTTCCTACCACGGTTCTTTCCACGGTTCTTTGCCCGTTGATGACGATGAGTCTGACGAAATTGAAGAGACATCACCCGTCAAGCCAAAGAAGCCTTCGCGGCGTGCTACAAAGGCGAAAGGCAAAGCCAAAGCCAAAGAACCCGAGCCAGCCAAAAAAATTGAGTCATGGTCTAGCAGAGAAGAGGTCGTTCTTTGTAAAGCTTTCATCTTTGTTTCTGAAAATGAAAAAAAATGAAACTCTATGAATCGGCACAAATTTTGAGAGAAAGTGGTAGCCTACTTTTGGAGAGAAATTGGTTTAGACCGGACAATGAATTCGATCATTTCCAAATGGAAGACTAGAATTCGTTGTCAAGTAGCGAATTTTGGTGCTATTGTTGATAATGTCAAGGGGACACATGGAAGTGCTGAGAATGACCTTGACGATATGTCCAAAGCTCTTTTGGAGTATCGTGCGCGTTACCGTCAAGATTTCACTATGGTGGAGTGTTGGAAATTTTGAGGGGGCATGATGCTTGGAAGGAAGAGATACCCCTTTTCCAATCGGACTGTTGAAAGAAAGTGAAGGGTTCAACAACTACGTCGGGGTCAACACAAGGCCCCCCAAATTTTCAAGACTTGGATGATGACGAGGATGAAACGGAGGATGATACTAGAGAATCACGACCACAAGGTCGTGACAAAGCAAGGAGGAAATCATCCACCTCCTCCTCTCATGAAACATCAAAATCATTCATGAGTGGGCTAATAGCGGATTTGTGGAAATCAAGACCGTCAAAGAAGGAAAAAGGTAAAGAGCGTGATGAGTCGTGGAGACAAATCAAGGAACGAGAGCTAGCGCTCAAAGAACAAAAATTGGAAGATCAACGAAAGCTCTTGCAATGCCAGGAGGAACAAAAGGAACTCTTGAGAAATACCAAACGGGATCAAGAATTGATTTTCTACAACTCGGCAATTGACCTAAATTTGCCCGAACGACAACGAGAGGAACTTATGCGAATTAAAGCGGAAATCAAGGAACGCCACAACCTAAATTATTAGTTTTTAAATAAGTGTTCGCGTGTTTAATTTTTAGTTGTTTAAGATTTTTATTTAGTTGTAATGGTTTTCATTTCATATCGTTTCGTTTATGTAATATTTACGTTTTATTACTAGTAATAAAATTTATGTTTATGTTAAAAAATGTGTTTTTTTTTTTTAATGTAATTGAGTAGCGTTAGTAATTGGTTTTTGAACATAGGTCGAGATCCCGTTTGGATCATGGGAAAATCAGAACTTCACGTGAATACAATTTAATCGCACAATCTTTGATGAGGCTTAAACCTTTGACTTTTTAGAAGATGCTTTGCTTGCTATGAAGTACACCTTAAAGTTATTCTTTGGATTATATAGTTGCAAGAAAAAGAATAAATAAATGCTTCGTTTTAGTTTTAGTTTTAGTTTTATTTTTAGCGACAAAATCTCAATATTGAAAATTTTGTAGTGCAAAACAGTCGCGGTTCAGTTTTATTTGAGTGACTAATTTTTCAATTTAAGCATATTGTTATTAGTTATTACCATTTTGAAACTCATACAAAATAATGAATCTATTTATTAAACTATGCATTAGCATCGCAAGTTACTATGAGATAATTGACACGTTATTGGTTATTATATTTTGTTTTCCAATCGGGGTTGGCCATCCGTAAATCCCTCGTTTGGGGAAAGTGAAATATGAAAGAAGATTCATGATAAAATAATCTTTAAAAATCTTTTAGCTATACTTCTTGATTTCGATATTTAAACACAAGTTTGAGGAAAAAACTTGTTCACATTAAAACATGCCCGGTTCACACGAAAGCTGTTACAACCTACTCAAGTATTTGTTTTTTTGAAGTTAATAACCGTATTAAATGAAGACTTTTTAATTTGATATGACAAAGGTCACAACCGTAGTAAGACTACTTGGCAAGGGAGTGAAGGCTTCCCCTAGTGGCCCCACCCCACGCGCTATGGCCCTTGCCCACCACTATCCTTCACCGAGCAAGCATGAAAAATAAGACAACAATTGGTGATCAGACCACCTTTCTCTCTCCTACTTTTTTTATCATTTTTTATTTTGTATGTGAGTGTGTGTTAGATATTTAGTGGAGTATATTTTTATAAAATGTGTATTTAATAAAAGGTGAAGTTGAAAGTAACTTTGACTATTAAATGGTGAAGTGAGGTGAAGGGAAGTAAGATGAGAGAAAAAACTGAGGTAGCGCTGAATTGTCAGGTGAAAAAACACCTCCCTTGCATACCACCCTAAGACGTTAACATACTGATTATTGTTGGAGTTATCAAAACTCAAAATTGTCCCTTTTTTTAGGCCAATTTTCAGAGTTTTAAAACGCGAGTTGACTCGCTCAGTTCAACTATGAACCAATCAGGTGATCGGAAGTTGATTTTGGACAAATAACCCAATTCAGCCGCCGATTAAACCAATTGAACCGTGACTCGATAGCTTAACCGGGTCAATTAAAAAACAGGTTTCTAAAACATTTGTTATCTTTAGTTTTCTACATATTGTCAATTTGAGACTTTGAGTACGTACTCATGTAGTCATGTTAACCCACGAACAATTTTCATAAAGTGGTTTACTACACCTACATGATATTCGCAAACAAATTTTCGCACAATGATATAACCTCACACTTGGCCCATTTGTTTTTCTTTTTTCCGGTACCAACATTTTTTTTTAACAAATCATTTTAGTACAACTCATTTTCTAAATATCTTTTTGTAAAGTTTACGTGAATATATTGTTTCTCTTTCATAAATATAGTAACAAATAAATACATTTTCCATTTGTTCCCCCGCAATCTTTTTATCAAGGAAACCAATCCAAATAAGTTTTTTGTCTCACTATTTGATTTTATAAAATCAATATACAATCCATAACCTAAATACATTCATCCATTTAAATGCTTTAAAAACAAATGAAGCTTTTATTTTTTGTACTAAAACAAGCTCCAAAGTATGTTCAAAAAAGGGAACACAAAACTAAAACACAATAATTTCATTAATTTCTATTCTAATCAAGCCGGATAATCAAACGGAAGCGGCGAAACAACAGATGAATCCGATAAATTCCTATGAACAAACCCATAGTTCCGAAGGACTTGATTATCAGCAAAGTTCAAAGCCTTGTTCATAGCATTCCTACAACCCTTCGCAGTAAACACCGGGTTATGTTTCCCATTACAAGGCTGACAACCCGCAAAATGTGTCACAAAAGGTCGTCTCCAGCTTCCATACTCGTTACCCGCATCTTTTAGCGACGGTTCTCTTAACACGCCGTATCTTTCACTGACCATTTCCGCGTGTCGCCTTCGTAACATCCCAGCCCTTGTCTCTATCTCCAAATACCTCTCGGATATATTTTTCAAAGTGTCAACAATTGCCACCCAATAACCTTCTAAATAATACCCTGTCTCGATTAGCATTTTTTTCCCGAACCATTTTTCATGATCCTTAAGCAACAAATAAGCTAAAGCAGTCTGGTCATCATTCTCATGCTTAAAAACACTCGATATAACCCCAGTCCATTTCTCGTAGTTTTCGGAGCGTGGGCCCATATCGGCCCACGACTCCAGAAAATCAAGCGACCATTGACAGTTTCTAATCAAAAAAGAACCCGCATTTAACCCTAGCCAGCTTTTCCTCTCATACACCTCTTTCGGCCAACCATGAACGACAAAATTGTAATCTTTATACTTATGAAAAGGAATTTTATACTCCATGTCCGTAAAAGCCGCATCTTCATCTAGCCACCAGATCCATTCAGCTTCCGGATGGGCCACCATCGCGGCTCTAACAGCCGCGATCTTGGCCCAACATGAAGGCATTTCTGGATCCAACAACACGTTATTATAAAATATATCGTACCCTTGAATACGACAATAATCAACTTTATTCCTATAAAACCTTAACAAATAATGGTCCCCGGCTGGACCCTTACACGGGGTCGACTTAGACCCCGTGACAATAAACACACGATCCTTCGACTTGGGTTCAAAAGAAGGATGCACATCAAGCCATATCTTTCTCTTGTGATCCCAGTTTTTTATTTTCTTATCAACAGTGTAACCGAAAGATGGGTCGTCGTAAAAGGTGGTAACGGGTGGGTCAGACTCAAGGTCGAAAGCAGGGTCGGGTTGGTTGCATTTGCATGAGTTATTATTTTTGAAAATAGGGTTAGAGTCGAGAGTTGATAGGAAGAAGAAGGCCCAAAGGCAAAGTAAAGCGGTAACGGCACCGGCTAAGAAAATGGAGGGCCGGTCAAGGGTGCGAATTGTTGGCTTACGCCAATTTGTGTGTGAGAAAACCACCATGAATAGAATGTGAAAGAATGATATGGAGTTTTTTGATATGATTATGTGCTTTTTCCAATGTTATGATGGTTAAATACCATGAGAATTTCTTTTTCTATTTTTTATTCTAGATTTTATTATTTTTTTAGTCTAGAGTGAAGTGTTTAAGTTTTTATTATTTTAAGATGGATGTGTATTTTAAATGGAAAACATAACTGTCTGTATTAAATTTCACATATTATGTTAAATTGTGTTTAGCTTTTAAATTCGATTGGGTATTTTGTTTATTATAACATACTCCGACTTGATACCAAACCCGTCTTATGAACAAGAGTTTCATAAGTTTGATTGCTAAAAAGAAAATGATAAATAAAAAACTTATAGAAGAAAATGATATATAAAAAAACATATATAAGAAAATGATATTAAAAACTTACATTATACTAATTTCAACTTCGATAATTTACGCACATGTTACACTACATGGTAATTAAAAGATGTGAGACAATGTATAAGTTGAAACTTAAAGTAACAATTCCAAACCAAATAGGTGTAACATACTGTTAAAATAACTGTGACTATCCCATTAAAATGTGTGAAGTGTCAAATTCAACTTTTGATAAGATGAAGTGGTCACGATAATTTTATAAAAAAAAAGATTTTAGCTGGGTTGAATACGTGTGATGAGTTCAAAACTAATGGATTAATTGTATAAAATATGGTAAACTATGATTAGAAAAACCAATTTGATGGTTAAATAAAAAAAAAATGATTTGCACATTCTTTATTTTGATGCGAACATTCATTATTATATATAACATTTACCAGGAAAGTCACATCAAAACACTGTAGCAAATGTGCAGCTACAGTTGCCTTGTAAGAGTAGCTACAGTAACTAACGGTCGTTAAGTACTTAACGGCCGTTAAGGTTAATTACTTAATGACCGTTAACTTGACTTTTTTTTAAAATTCCGCCTGTAATTCGCCCTTTGTTTTAGAGGTTCATTGCAAATTTAGTCCTTATAACTAACGATCATTAAGTGCACTAACAATTTTGACAAAACATCCACAGCAACGCGCGAGTGATCTACCTTGTATATGTATACAAAGTATCAATTCTCTAAATCAAAGGTTATATCCGAACAACGTGGAGGCTGATTTTGTCATTTTGATATTTGACAAATACAACCAATAAGGAAGCGCCAAGCCCTCATCTCTTCTCGATTTAATACAATCCTTCAAAGAAACTTTTGGAATATATTTTGTTTTTTCCAACTAAAGAATAGCTATGTTCAAAAAAAAAACTATAACTACTAAAGAATAGCTACAAGTCTTTTGCCAGTTTTATTTATCAGAAATCCGATTTATTCCCATGTCAAATGTCGTGAAGTGAGATGCACATGATTATCATTTGGACATTTTTAACCTTTTTCTTTTCTGTTTTCTTACAAGTGTATTCAATTTCATCATTACTTTTAAAGAGAAAGTTAAAAAAAAAAAAAAAAAAAAAAAAAAAAAAGCCAGTCAAAACTAATTTCTTAAAGAGCTAAACAAGTTTCCATTATGTATGTCGACTTTTATGAGAGAGAACTCAAGACTCAAATTCTTTAGTTGTGTTTGGTACAGAACAATCGGTAAAAAGTTATAGTTAAGTTTGTGGATTCAAGCAGTGTCACAAAGTGGAACACTTCATCTGTTATTTTTTATGTTTAGTGTTAAATGTTTAACGGAATTTTTTTGGGACATGCTATAGAACCCCGGACATAAGGCGGTGGCAATGGGAGGGTCATGGAGACTCGGCATGAGATGCCGATCGGCATGCTCCAAAACCACAAGCCCGGCATCAACATTTCGGCATGGCCGAAGGTCATGCTATGCCGAATCGGCATGCACATCAACCCAAAAAAAATGAACGTTGGCATTTAATATATTTGGCATTTTGAGTTAATTTTGCATTTAATATATGGTTTGTTAATTTTGAATCACCATTGCCACTAAAAAATGAAGAAAATTCATGATGAATTATGAAATGTGTTGTTGGCATTTGATTGGTTAAAAGTGTGTTGCCCACTTTTTTTTTGCATCACCATTGACACCCCCTAAGAGAGGTTTGGTCAAAGATTTCGTTTGTCCCCCATTAGTTTATTGTATAACACAGTTTTTGGTTAGTTTATATTCCGTATTTTTGACAGTTTTAAGTGTTTGACTTATTAAACTTTATATTTTTTGTTTTTTAATTTCAGGTTTACAATTAAAAAAAAAAAAAAAAAAAAAAAAAAAAAAAAAAAAAAAAAAAAAAATTCTTTATAGAAGAAGCGGTCCTAATAACCTCCCATTTTTTATTTTTTTTTTTCCTTTTACATAGATTACAATTAAGTAAACATGTAAAAATAAGCCCAAAACAGTATATAGTCAATTTATAAAAGAGCTGTTATTTGCATACTTTAAAAAATAATTTGCACACGCAATATTATGATATGTTGACATTTATACCTTTGTATGGGTAAACATGAGTAAAAATATCTAAAAGATGTATATGTCAACACATAATAGTTTTGAGTGAGCAAATTATTTTGTGGATTGTTCTCTTTATAAAAGTAAGAGGGCGTTTTTTATTTACTAGATGGGGAAGGATAATGAGGGCCCGCTTGGTTCAAAGTGGGTAAAGAGAAAAGGAAAGAGAAAGGGAAAGGAATGCAAAGAAATGAGTGAGGTGGGTAATCAATACCTTACCCCCAATTTACTATATAATGGTTGATTACCCACTACGGGGTAATCAATACCTTACCCCTCTATTACCAAGCACTATTATTTAAAAGGATGTGGGCCCTTTTCAATTTCTTACCCATTCCCCACCCCCCTTTACCCCCCACCAAGCACCCCCTGAGTTTCACTAATTTAATAGTATTATTTTTTTTAAATGATTCCCACTTTTTTTTATTAATAAGTCAATATTTACAAGGCAAAATAACTCAAAACCACCTCAATAAAAGACTTATATAAAGTAGGTCTAATTATCCTTCCTCGCTAAAAAAAAAGGGGGTATGTTATACTAACCCTCCCTATTAGGGAAGGTTGTATTTTTTGTCCCCTTGTCCCCATGAGATGAGATCGATATAGATCTTATATTTGCCATAGAACCAACAAACAATCATATCCACCCATTTTTATTTTTCACCTTTTTTTTAAAACAAAATATCTTGCAAACGGTAATTCGTCAAGCTACAAAAAAAATACATTCACGACGAGAATTAAATCATCTTTCTATAGATATGCATTGATATATACTTTCGACGAAAATTTTTTTTTGACGAACTTTTCTTAAAAAAAATCCGCTCAGAAAAATCATATATGATTCGTTAAAATCAAATCATATACTACCTCGGTCTCAAATTAATAGTCCATATTTCCTTATTGGGATGTCTCAAAATAATTGTTCGCCTTCTTTTTTAAGTAAAAACTAGAGATTTTAATGAGAGAATATTCTATTTGAGTAGTTGAAAATTAAAGTAACCCCACTTTTATTAAACTTTGTAATTGTTGTCTCGTGATAATAATTTTGAGACGGATGGAGTATGATTCGTAAGAATCATATATGATTTGAAAAATAAAATTCGTTGAAAATGTATAATAATGCATGTCTATAGAAAGATAATTTAATTCTCGTCGCGATGATATTTTTTTGAAGCTTGACAATTTACGGTTTACGAGATATTTAAGTTTTAATAAAAGGGTGAAAGTTTATTTTTTTTATTTTGATAAAAAAAATAAGTGACTAAGATTGCTTGATAGGTTATATGGTAAAAGTTTAATCTATAAAGAACTTTTGCCACATATGTCACACTTTTTATTTCAGTACAACACAATTTTTTGTCAGTTTCTGTTTCATATTTCTGACCGTTTTAAACGTTTGACATATTAAAATTTATATTTTCTGTTCTGCACTTTCAGATTTATAGTTTTTTAATATAACCAAAATTAAAAATAATAATAATAAAAAAAAAAATAAGGGAGTTAGTATAAAAATATAGAGGGGGTCAAGGCTATGTTTGGCAAAAGTAGCTGTGAGCAGTAGCATTGAGCAGTAGCAGTGAGCAGTAGCTGTGAGCTGTGAGCAGTAGCCAAAAAAGCTCACAGCTTCATAAAGAAGCATTGGGAAAATGAGCTTTTCTAAAAAATAGCAAAGCCCACAGCTCTCATGCCAAACAAACATCAAAAATAAAAAAGCTCATTCTCACCGCTCACTACCTCAAAAAGCTCCAAAAAAGCTCTGCACCAAACATAACCCAAAAAGAAACACGGCTTAAGTCAAAATATTGTAATCCCCAAATCACGTGATCTCTATCACATGGGGGTGGGGCTGCTTCTTAACTTCCTATACAAAACGTAAATATAATATTTTTCTTACTTCTTTCTGATTTTCTATTTTGATACGAGGATAATGATACATGGAATTGTTAAAATGATTATATTAAATTAGTAATTACCTAAAGATCAAACATTTGGTTCAAAGCATCCACAATCATGTTATATATTATAGAAAATATATAAACAATGTGTAAAGAGATATAATTCCAAACATTTTTGTCCCAAAAAGACGTGAGACATTGAAACATGAAAAAAGAAGGCACGATCATTGACTGTGAAAAGAAAAGCATGATAAAACCGCCAAAACTGGAACACAAAAAAAGAAAGACGCGGGAAATTATGCCACAAATCAAGGAAATATATTTGACCAAAATTATAGTTCAAAGCTATTTTAAGTTACACAGTTTTGGTTGATTAAGAAAAAGTTTATTGTTTTATATGTGGAAATTTTAACCTTTGCGATAGTGTAAAAATGGTGTTCGGATAATTACAAATAAACAACACTATTGCATGTTTGACTTGATTAGTTGCAAATGGGTCATGTTAATATGTCAGAATTATGTTCATTTAAATGGAAAAATTGATGGTGCGTACAAGTTAAAAAATATAATATCATTTGATAACCAAATTTTTTTTACGACTAATCTTCATCCTTCATCTTTCTTCTATCTTTATTTGATTTAATTGATTAGATTAATCCCAACAATTTAAAAAATCCACTTTCATCTTCTTTTTTTTCAAATATTAATATCTTTCAAACCGTTAATCGTTAATCGAAAAAAATATACCGTTACGACGAGTATTTAATTATCTTTCCATATATAGGCTATTTGAGATACTTTCGACAATTTTTTTATTTATTTTTTTCACGCTTTTTTTGCGGCTGAAGAAATCATATATGATATTACATATCATATATAATATGTGATATCATGTATGATTTTTTCGGCCACGAAAAAAAACGTGAAAAAAATGAAAAAAAAAATGTCGAAAATATATCAAATAGCCTATCTATAGAAAGATAATTAAATGTTCGCTTAACGATTAACGATTAACGTTTAAGAGATATTTAAATTATAAAAAATTGTTGAAATATTAAAATGTTTTTAATCTCCAACAATTGATTTCTATTTAGATGGATGGTGGGGATGAGTCCCTTGATATGTAAGAAAAGTTTGGTATTTAATATAACTCTCCTCACAAGTTAAATGGTAAAACGGATTTCTTCATGTCAGGCTAGAAGGCAAAGATTTAACATTTTCATCATACACATCAGTGTCACGTCAGTTTTTTTTTTTTTCTTTTTTTTCTCACTTCACATTTTAGTGGGCAATGCAAACCTTAACTTCACATTTCATTAAAATACTCACTTTATATAAATATACCCAACTAAATACCCCACACATACTCACACACAAAATAAAAAATAATACTATAACATTCGAAAAGTACAAATGCTCCAGCTTTTCCTTTGAAAATTGCAGGGTGAAGCTTTCACCATAAGTAGCGTTGTGAAGTTTGTGTGGTGCGTGAGGTGATTGGGTTGGCAAGAGGGTTCGCGCGTGAGGTGAAGGGAAAAGGTGAAACCATCACCACCTTGCCGACTAGCCTTAGAGCATGGGGTGCGATCACCAAGGTTAAACTTTCACTCTGTAACACGTTAGCGTCACACCAGATTTAACCTTTTCAACTAAAAAAAAAAATATCATAACCAAACTATAACCAAACAACAATTTATAAAAACACCATTTCATTTAAAGGGCATAAGTGAAAATTTGAGGGGATGTAGTGATTTTTTATTTTTAATTCCAACTAAAACTTAACGAGGTGTTAAGGATTTAACTTGTAGCTTTAACCTGGCTTTCACTTTAGGGGGCGGTATGGTTAACCACACTTTAACGCCAAAATGTTAAGCTTTCATCTCCTCAAATGGTGAGCATACCCTTTGCTCTTCTATGTGGTATTTTCGTTATGTTTTTTACTATTTCTATAGCCACTTAAAATATGAGATATTTAAGTTAATAATTAAAAGGTTTGCTAATAACAATCCTAAGACTACTGTTAATAAGGCTCAAGAACACGTCTTATGTGCTTAGGTTGAAGTGCAACGACGTGTTCACATTATTACCCACACCATCTAGGACGCGTTTTTGGTGTACAAATGTAAGACTTGATCGTTTACAAAACTGAGTCGTGAGAGCGAGCAAATAGGGCCAACGCTAAAAAAAAGGTGTCGTTGGGCATTTATTAAAGAAAAGGAAATAAGGTTTGTGACTTTGTGCGTTGTGAAATGAAGAAAGAAAGATTTGTGACTGCATTTGTGTGTGAAAGGAATAAAGAGCAGCTATGTTTGTGGTTTGTAAATGATGTGTGATACTAGGGTAAGTGACAAACTTGTAATCGAATTGAATTTCTTAGAATTGAATCGAACCGAATTAAATATTCGATTTTCGGTTTGGATATGTTTTTGAAATTAAAAATTGTACCAAACCGAAAACCGAATTCACATAAACATATACATTTTTTATGAGTTAACTACATTTTTGGTCCTCGTGGTTTACCGGGTATAACGGTTTTGGTCCAATATTTTATTTTGTAATGGATCTTGTCCAATATCCACTGACCCGTAACACTTTTGGTCCAATGTCAACACTCCCGTTATCTTTGACCGTTAACTCATTTAGTTGACTAAAAATTGAGGGCAAAATAGTCATTCTCCATCAATCCCCTGTATATTTACATCCCTTTTCTTTTAGTTCTCATTTACAGAGAACCCTAAACCTAAAAACACACATCACACAACCATGGTTCGTTGTCCAAGGTGTAATTCAATAGGAATTATCAAAACATCATGGACTGATATTAATCCAGGAAGGCGTTTCTATTGTTGTTCTAAAAGGGTAAGTAATCAATTATGAGATCTTGTAAGTATCACATCCTTTCCCTAATTTGGTATTTTTTTTTTAGGGCACGAACCATGGTATCATTGATTGGTACGACCCACCAATTTGTGAAAGAGCTGTTCAAATTATTCCTGGGCTTTTAAGAAACATGAATGGTTTACAAGCTAGTGTTGCAAGATACCAAGGCGAAGCAAGAAGGATGAAGATCATGTTAGGGTATACTTGGCTGGTCTTGGTGTTGTATTTTCTTGTTAAATGAAGTTGGTGAATGTGTTTGATAATGTCAGTTGTAGGTCTTTTGTGTTTTCCCAAGAATTGATGTAACTTCAAGTTAATCCAATGCTCTTTTATGTTATTCCAAGACTTGTTGACTTTTAACATGTCAAATGGGTTTGTTTGTAAGCATTCAACTATTAGCATATGAAATGACCCATATACAAACATTACCATATTCTGCAAATACCTTACAGTATGCAAACATCATTCCACAATATCAGGTAACTCAGATACAAAAATATAAAACCTTATAGTATGCAATTTCCAAAAACATAAAACCTTGCATAGATTGCAAATACCAAAGTGGTAAAGTCTTACAGAAGATCAACTAACTTAAATACCAAAGTCATAATAGGTAAACAGACATAATAAGATTGAGTTACAAAAGACAAGTCTTAAAACACGTGACCATAGTTAAACAGACATAATAAGTAGGTCTTTTGAAATACACTTTCATTTTAGGATTCACATAACCTAACTCTTTTAGCATACCTGTTACTTCTATCACTGAGAACCCATCTGCATCAACATCATCAAACCAGTCTGCCTCACCATCTTTGTATACACGTCTAGGAGCCCTAGTTCTTTTGGGACCAGGAAAATAAGCGAAATGACCTCCATGGTTGACTTTCAAGGGAAAAAGATTAGGCTCATTCTCTGTATTAGGAAAATACAACAATCAATCATCAAGCAGACAAAAACTTTTGAAAAAATAAAAAAAACAGTCAATAGCTAAAACACCAAAATCACTTACTATATTTCACATATGGATTGAATGTGGCACCTTTTTGTCTCAACTTCCAATTAGAAATTACCATTTTTTGGGGAATTAGGGTTTTCAATTGATTTTAGGTGGGATTGATTTGTGAGAGTAGGTGATGAGGCGAAAAATGAACCGTTTTTAGGGGGTCATTTAAGCCGGAATTGGAATTTATTTGATCAAATATTGCCCTAAATCGTTCCTTTTGTGATTTTAGGTACTTTTGGAGTGAATTCTGGAAAAGGAAGCATTTTGGACGTTTTTTTAGCATAAAAGTGAAGAAAACAACAAAGACTTAATTTTCCATGCTGGAAACAGTACCTGACGGCGTCAAGAAGGAATTTTTGACGGCGTCAAGAGCAAAATGCATGACGACCCAGAGAAAACGTGACGGCGTCAGAAGTAGGGCATCAAGAGTTATTTTGGTGACGACCTGAAGAAGGATTACACGTGACGGCGTCAGCTCCAGATCTAGGCGGTCCGAGAACTTTATTGGCGGCGAGATGACGGCGTCAGAAATTTACTCTTGACGCCGTCACCTCACAAAATCTATATATAATTTTCTATTTTTCATTCATTAGAAGAGGAACTTGTGTGGAGAATACTAGAGTCGAACCTAATAAACTGTAACACCCCCAAATTTAAGTTTGTCGCAGCGGAAAAATAATTTGGGTGTTACGGTGAGGATCGAAGTTTTAACCACATAAAACGGTTTAAAAGAAACGTTTTGAAAGTTATTTGTCATTTAAATAATAATTTTGGTAAAAGATGAACCATTTGATTTAAAATCTTATGAAAAGATATAAAAGCTTGTAAAAATGACAAATTTGATTTTTACATCATTTTAATTTATCAGAGTAATAAATGCCCACTCCGTGTCTTGTCCTGCTCCGTTAAATTACCTGAGATACACATGCTTAAAAGTGTCAACACAAAGGTTGGTGAGTTCATAGAGTTTTAAGAAAAACCCTTTATTTTGTTAGATTTCAGAAATATTTGGTATTGATAAAATACAAACAGTAATGAAACAAGTACCGAAAATATTCACAAATAAATCATATAAATATTCAATCACATTTAATAAAGAATTAATAATCTTAACATGAGCTGGAAACTCATGATACTAAATCGATCAGATAAACAATTCACGTATGGTCAAACCTATACAGCTGTATCTAAATATATGTTGAATACATATATATACTTTCCTTTATAGATATTGCACCAAGCCTCAGGACACGCAAGACGTTAACAGAAGGGGTGTTCTATCAAATCAATGACAGATTTTGCCTTCGTGTAATAGGTGATGTTGAGGGTCGATTACACGGTAAGGTGGTTAAGCCTTCGTTCTTTGTGTATAAGATATGTTTGTGTGAATATGATTAAGTATGCAGAATCTACTTAATCACACTTTAGAAGATTTATGTTTTGGATATGGAAATGGAATAGTTAACACCAAATGATTCAATATTATTCAAAATAATACGAGTGATCTTTACTATCACTAGGGTTACAAGACCTTGAATCTTATGTTTGTTCTTTGTATTGTCTGTGTATGTATTTTTTACATGCACATTCTAGATTGATATATATTATACACATCTAAGATTTTCCTTTTATAGTCCAAGGAAAGATCTTTTACAAACTTCATGACTCAACAAATAACTAGCTTATGACTAATCACTTGTTCTAGCTTAGATAATGACTTATCATGTTAGTCATTAAGATACAACATGTATCTAGGATTACAACTCACTTGGAGTGTTCAATTTGACGACTACATCAAAGATATTTTCTTGTATATGAATCAGTAGAATAAGTCGTACTTATCTACACAGCTGTTTGTATGAGTCATAGCTGCAGAGTCATAGCAGCATAGTCATAGTAGCAGCAGAATCAAGCAGCAGAATCACCTTCAGTGGAAACGGTCTTCAGCAGAATCCATCAGTGGAAACTCGCTTTGTGCTTTATCAGCAGAAACATACTTGTCGTATTTCCTTTAAACCTTTATGCTGAATCTTCAGATTCTTTTGTTTATTTAATTCCTAACAGGTGATTTGCCAATTCCTATTTTTACTCAAATATAGTGTATCACGACTAATGCGGCTAACCAATTGCAATTGGCATTCCGTCAAGCATTAGTGGGATAGGAGGTCAACCCGAAACAGGTTTCGAATATGTCCACTATATTCGCGCTCACTTTACAGTGATTAATGGCTCATGATAGAGGGACTATATGGCGATAAGCTAACTTAGGCAATATCAAGGACTAATGGGCTCATTTAGCATACATCATGAAATCAAGTATCGTATCACAGAAATCCATTTGAAAACAATATCGTTTGAGTATCAGAAATTCAGTTTGAAAATATCATCATTTGAGTATCATAAATTCAGTTTGAAAATATCATCATTTGAGTATCAGAAATTCAGTTTGAAAATATCATCGTTTGAGTATCAGAAATTCAGTTTAGAAATATCATCGCTTGAGTATCAGAAATTCAGTTTAGAAATATCATCGCTTGAGTATCAGAAATTCAATTTGAATATTTCGCCAGTAACACATTTATATCACATACCACAATAATCGAATTGAGAACATTTTCATATGAATAACAATATTTCAGTCAAATAATTCATCAATAAATATATATTTCACATACCACTAATCACATTGGAAACATTGATATATTATAAATCACAAATTATATTATTTTAATATCAATTAGGAAATTGATTTGAATCATGTATTTTATTTTATTCATATACTTATCAAGTTATCAAAGTATATGTAAGCATGTATCTCCCCCAATGAGTTAAAAACGATTATTTGAAATGGGGCTATGACTCACCTGGATTGATTTGGAAATGATGAAAAGTAAGATAGGATAAGATTTATGAGAATGATTATGGAGACGTCTTTGATAAGGAACCTGATAAATAAATTTATCAGAGAATATAACCAAATACTATTTGGTAAATATGAAACGAATAACGATTGTTAAATAATCGTTATGATGAATGAATGATATGCAAATGATATGCTTATGTTTAAAATAATATGACAAGTTATGTTATTATTTTTAAAGCTTTTCCATTTTTAATTATGATGATGATAATACGTAACAAATAATTTAGTTAATATAACGTTATATATATTATTAACGAAAATTTAATATATATATATATATATATATATATATATATATATATATATATATATATATATATATATATATATATATATATATATATATATATATATATAAAATGAAACGAAAATGCATATTACGTGAGGGTTGCCGTAAAATAGAAAATAAAATAAGAATGTCAAATAGATTATGTGTAGTCCTTGTCCTTTTTCCAATTTTACACTTTTTATACTAACGGCGTTAGCGTCACACCGTTAGTCCTTTTTATATATATTTTACAATTATAGTCCACTACATGTCCAATATTACAATCTGAGCTTGTAACAAAACTATATATTTATCAATTTTTATCCTTTCTTTCTGTTTCTACATTTTTAATCCTTAGTTTTCACATTTAATCCCTATATGTGTCGTCGCGTTACATTTTTAGTCCAATTTTTGCAAAAGTGATTATAAAAATTTCCGTAGCTTCTTTTATGAATTTCAAGCTTATTTCAACTGCTTATTTTAATAAAAGCTTATTTAGTTAGCTTATGGGCCTTAATTTGAACCAAACTAAAGCCCCTTTAAAATTTTAGAGGCGAGGGCATGAAAATTCTTTTGGGCTTGAACTTGGGCTTACTTTGTGATTTTAAAAATGTATTTTATGGGCCCAGTGGGCTGTTAAAACGCAAAGTCTTGTTGGGCCTTGTTTTAGCCCACTCGACAACTATAAGGTTTTTATTATAAATTTGGTTTTGTAAAAACTGGTTTGTGTCAATTTACTTTGGCTCGAATAGGGTGTCAAAACGTGAATATTTTTACAAGTCGTGTATATGAAACTAATAGTTTTCTAGGTGGTCTATTAGTACGTATAAAAATATTGGGTGCTTGTTACGTGAATTTGAAAGTTATACGTTGCGTTTGTATGGTGTTTAGGTCGTTTGTATATATTTGAAAAACTTGAAATATTTACTAAGTGTTTAAGGAAATTTATACGTGTGAAACATGATTTGAAATAGATGCATGAAATGCTCGTAACGTTACAACTAAAGTGAATTATGGGTGCTACGTGACTCCTAGGCCTTCTAAGATAGAGGCTAGTCACATTTCGTGTTCTAAAAATAAATATGTACGTGTATTATATATATGAAATGATATACGATGGAACGAATATAAATATGATGCACGGAATGAAAATAATGAATGGTATGAAACGAGAAAGAGTGGAGACGACTTACTACACCTCTAGGGTGGTAGAGAGTCGAGATGGAAGGATTGAAACGTTAGAATGGTTCTCGTTCGAAAGATAGCTTGGAAAAATGGATCGTATAATCAAACCGATTACAACTTCTTGCTTCCAAATGATCTTGCAAAGTTTTCTTGGTCGTTCTTAGGTATCTTAGAATGAATATAGAGCAAAATAAGCGTTTGTGATGAATGGGAATGAAAGGAACGAGTAGGGAGTAAATATAGTGAAGGTTTTGTTTACGTAACGTTCAAATTATTTGCAAGGGACATGAAACACTATGCACTGTCAGTACATAGATTTCTAGGATGAATATCTTACATATAATATGAGTTTGGGAGGGTTAGATAAGTGAGAATTGTCCTTGTGAGTCAATAGCATGTCGACATCCAATTAAACTTACAAACGATTTGCTCATTTGTGATTCAAAAGGTTTTAGTCGATCAAAATTATTATTTATACATGAAAACATGTTACAAATAATATTAGAAACTCATAGTAACAAACGGGAACAAGAACGGATAAGAAATGAATTTTGTATGAATCGTTTGGGTCGATTCATAGCTAAACGGAATGCCTCTTAAAAACGTATCAAACCTCAACGTGTGAACGTGAGATTCGACACACTAATAGTTGGCTTGGAGGTTAATGAGAATGTGCAAAAATATACGTAGGTCGTGTGTAGAAATTAGAAATGAACGAGACATTTTGGAGTATGTTTAGTCGATCAATACGAAATTTTATAAATAAAAATGGGTGTATAGTGGGCCGGTTGGGCTTAGGGAGTATTATGGGCCCGATTGGTTTTTATTAATTTTAGTAATTAAGTTTTTATTAATTAGATTTAGTGTAATTAATGTTTTGTTAATTGTGTCGATAACTTGTTTTGTCATTTGACGAATTTGACAATATCGTAATCATGACCACTTTAATATACAAAGAAAATTTTAAATTTCCCCGTAAAAATGGTAATTACAATAATGACAAAGATTATTTATATAATTAACCGAAGTTAATTATACGAATTTTCGCGAGGATTTACATAAACCCTAGGTCGTTTGTAACAGTATTTTCAAGGGTTTTCACCCCTTGAAACCTTTCATGTTCAATTAAGATAAGTCTTATTTCAATTCATTCAATATATCTATGTATTGTTTGAATATATCTTATGCTTGTCTTGATTATAACATGCTAGGCTAGATCTTTTGTGTGTTTGCTTAGATGTAATGAAACCTAGATGTTGATTATAGGTTGATTTCTTGTTTATAGTTGTAATAGATGAATGATTTCAGAGTTAGGCTTAAGAAAACTGGCAGATCTCCATTGTGTAACTTGCTTGAACGTCTTAAGAAACATGAATCGATGTGTACTAGGTTTTTATGGTTGTATTGAATGCATGAGCGAATTCTAGTGACCCCATGTTAGGAGCTTCTTAGCCGGCTCGACATAAGAGTGAAGTAGGAGCTTACAGAATTGGGGAAGTAAGTACGCCACCCCATGAATGGTATTAAGGAATACAATCCATCATCCACGCAACTATAACAAGTAATTAACCTGTAAAAGATATCTAGGGAGTAGTGAAATCTAAGTAAACACCATTTTCTCACATATTGCTCACACCACTAGTTTAATTTAGTTTATTTTCATTTTTATTATTTTATTTTGATTGTATCTTTAGTTATTGGGTTAGTTGACTAGCAACTAATTCCGTCCACTTTTTTAAAACTCGGGATTTTACTTGCTTTTATAAAAATATAAAAATACAAAAAGAATCGTCCCTCACCTCTAGACCTAGTTTTTAGGCTTTCTAATCCTAGCGACACTATTCCTGAGTTGAACGATCAATCCCCCGGTACTTGTCACTATACTATACTACAACGATCAGGTACACTGCCTGGTGGGGGTTGTAAGCTTCTCGAGATCCCTCGAGAGATAAAGCCTGGTGCAATTCCCACGCATCAGTAGGTGGATGGTTTTTGATATGACCGTGTATTAATGGGACTCAGATATAGAGAGGCTAATGTATTATAGCGGGAAAGAGTAAAAGACTAATGTGTCCCTGATAATAATAGTGAATTACATGTTCCCCGTCACATGAATGTCACGTGAGGGCAAGAGATAACGGGAGTGTTAACATTGGACCAAAAGTGTTACGGGTCAGCGGATATTGGACAAGATCCGTTACAAAATAAAAGATTGGACCAAAACTGTTATACCCGGTAAACCATAATGACCAAAAATGTAGTTAACTCTTTTTTTTTTATATATTTATATAAAAATAACTATTAAAACTCTTTCTTTGTATAAATATAACATTTTTTAAGTTTAGAATTTTTTTTAGTGCTAAAAGATTTATATAATTAAATAAAAAATTTATGTAATTCGGGTTATTCGAGTTAATTCGAAAACCGAAACATTCAAATTCAGTTTTTTGTTCGGTTTTCAGTTTTTCACTTAAAAAAATTTTAACGGGATTAACCATGAATAATTGACAATTCAGAATAACATAGATTCAATCTTGAAAAACAGTAGTCACAAGAAACGCTTTTTTGTGATTTGATGATTCAAGATTTTACAATAAAGAGTAAAAATTTATTTTGTCCAAACCTCTTAAAAGTGTTATTATCAAAACTCATAAGTCAAACAAGTTGAGAGAACATAATAGAAAGGCTCGATCGGGTTTAGTCTTGCTTCATTTTTTTTCCTTTGAATTTGTACTCGTGTCGTAATTAGCTAACTTTATGCGTTTACTTGTTTCAGTGTCTTTCAACTATATATATTGTCCCCTTCGTCACTGAAAGCTTAGTTTCTGGCCCATCTTTTCCCATGTTTGCGCCGTGATGATAGAGTGCAATACCATTTTCTAATGTCACCGGCCTTCATAAAGTGTTGCATTTTAGACAAGACAAAAAAGTAGACTATAAACTAACACGTCTTCTTTCACTTAAATATTTTAAGATTTCTACTACTCCTCCATATCCTTATGTATGTTTTTCCAATTAGAAAATGCAAATTAACAATTTTGGTTCTAATATTATTATCTTAGCTTGTAATAAATGCATTTTATTAGGCGAATTCTGAAAAAATTATGTAAATGTAACGAACTTTCACAAAGTGTTTCAATTTGAACATTTTTATGACGTCTCACGTTATAAATGGTATCACGTGTCAGACTTTTAAGTATAACACGTCATCAAAATATGCTTATTGAAACACTTTATGAAAGTTCAATACATTTGCATAAATTTTTCAGAATTCACGTATCAAATCGGTACATTTAAAAAAATTAATTGTTTTTTAATAACAAAAACCCCACTACTTGGTAACAAGCTCACGAGTGACACAAGAGGAAAACACATACGAAAGGTGAGAGCCATGACCACTATGTCATTGCGCATTTGTGGACCGATGAAGTGTTTTTATTATCAATTATTTGATTTGTAAGTGTGTGAGACTGTGAGAGATATTTTATATGGTATGTTTGCATAAAGTAAATATTTTAATGAAATGTGAGAAGAGTTATAAGTTGTAACCAATATGAGTGAAAGATGAGATGAAGTAAATAGTGGTATGACGCTCAAGTGAAAGTTGAGTGAGTTGTGACCACGACCTGAACAATTTTAATTTTTTGTGATTTTTGAATTTGATTAATTTGGCATAAAAAAAAAAATAAATAAATAAAAAACTGGATTCATTAAGTTATATGAAAGGGAGGTGATTTGCACACTTTATAATTTGCTTGGGAATACAAGTATACATAACACATTATGAGCACTATACAACTATGTTATGCAAAAAAATAGAGTGTCCTAATCAAAACTTTGAATGTGCAAATTAATTCCTTATATGAAAATTTGTTATTTATGACTTAATAAATAAATATGATTCAAAAAATTAAGTAATAAAATTAAAGATATTTGCATTAAGTTATGTCTTGATTTAATAGAAAATTTTACAAACAAGTCATTCTTATTTGTTCTATAACGTTGCATAACGTCTACATGTGAAGCATCATATGAGTGTGTGACATCGTGCATGATGCTTCAACTCTGTTTAGACATGTCGTATAATTTTTTTGTATTATTATATGAGTACAGAGTGTACGATATGATGGAAAAGTAACAACTACCAACTGTACAGTATAAATACAAGTATGTGGAGGAGTTAAGGCAATGTGATATATGCATGGATAGAAACAATATTCTATGAAATAATATAGGAGTGAAAAAGGGCAGA
The DNA here is from genome assembly GCA_030686995.1 of Artemisia argyi. NCBI lineage: Eukaryota > Viridiplantae > Streptophyta > Magnoliopsida > Asterales > Asteraceae > Artemisia > Artemisia argyi. The sequence continues at coordinate 156,527,694 of CM060697.1, read as the reverse complement.
AAATCAGGGAGTGACATATGCGAAGTGATGACCAGGGAGCAGATCTTGGATGGGGGTTTCATTATCCTTTTCCCACTACCTAGATGTGACCCTGTCTCCTCCTGCGTGCTTCTTTTCAATATCTCGTGCTTGCTTTCCCATCATAAAGACCCATCTAAAGAATATTCTTCACTCTTTTCTTTTCTTTTACCTTTATCAACTAATGCTACGAGTAATTAAAGTATCTTGGTGGTTAATGGGGTTGCGAGGCGGGAAAACAAGCGGGAAAGAATGAATTTATTTATTTTAATCCTAACACCACACCTTACTTTGGGCATAAACTTGAGTTTTAGACCAAAAGAAAAAAAAAAGTGAAAAAAGAAAGAAAATTAAATGAAAGAAAAGATTATTAACTCAAAAGAAAATGCTAAATATTATTACATTATCATCCTATTAAGTGTTTTACTCACAGGATCTTACCAAGTTGCAGAACTGATGGTTTGTATGCAAAAATAAAATGAGTCGAAAAAAACTATATAATATTGTCGTAAGTGCAGGAATATTTATGAGATTAAAATGTAAGAATATTTAGCAAAACTCTAACTCAAAAGCACAAATATCTTTTAATTTTATTTTAATTTTTAATTATATTTCTTCTCGTTTTTTAGAAGAAAGTTTTAAGCTCAATTATAGTATATTCTAAAAATGAACTTGGTTACTGTAGCAACAATTCACACACAAGTTTCGTGTTTGCCCCATTTTAGTCCATGAGGTTAGTGATCAATTGCGAAATTAGTCCTTAACGACCATTACCTAACAGACGTGGATTAAATTTGCAACGGACCAGTAACTTCAGGGCTGTTTCTGTGCAAATAATAAACAGAAACAGCCCCTAACGTTAAGTTTTTTTCACTGTTAGTCCCTAAGGACTAACTTTGCAACAGAACATCACGTTAAGGGACTAAAACTGAAAAATGCATTGCTACAGTGCCAAACAGTGGCTGCTACAATGCAAAATAGTGGGGAATAGTGCGTGTACAGCTAAGGATTTTACGCTTTTAGTCCCTCAGGTTAGCTATAAATCGCACCGTTAGTCCCCCGTTAGCACTCTTTTGCAAATTTAGTCCTTAAAAAATATTAATAAAATTTTGATCGTTTTATTTCGAGTTTTGATTAAACACAACATTCCCGCAGCAACGCGCGGGTACCCTCACTCGTTTTCTTCCATTTCCTTTCCTTTCTTTCTTAAAAAGTAAAAACTGAAAAATATATGTTTATTTAAGTTTCCATTCATTTATTATTATTATTATTATTATTTTCAAAACTGAACTTCTCAGGTCAAGTCTAAATGAACATAGATACACAAACATAAACTTTATTAAATTATGTATAATATATTATTTTATAAATGTTTGTTTGTTTAAATAAACCAATTTTGTAATTGTACAAATAAAAGATATGATATACGAACATAAATAAATAAATAAACATAAATGAACGTTAGCGAACACATAATCGGACGTTAACATAATTGAATGGACACAACTTCTGTTCATGTTCGTTCTTTTAACTAAACAAACGTAAAATATTGTCTATGTTCATTCGTTTAATAAATAAACGAATTTTTACCGAACGGTTCATGAAATGACCACTTAACGTTCAGTTTGTTTACAACTCTACGAATCTTTATCTCCCATAAAATGTGAAATATGTACTAGTGAGTTTTGAATGGGGTAAACGGTGTATTCGCCTAAATTAGTTGAAGTCGTAACTTATTTTCAAAATATAGCTTTTGATTTAAGAAAATATAAAAACTTATTTTTTGAGCATATACAATAGTTGTTCCTGCAATAATCTTCATTTACTCGACACAAATCTTAATTCTTAACTAATGAATTCGATTTGACTAATCATTTACTCGACATAAATCTTTTCTTTTTAGCTTTTATCTAAATGGGCTCATTTTAACTGGGGCTTGTCAGTCATATTTATTGGGGTAATTGGATGCTTATAATATGTTAGTCATAAAAATAATTGGATGCTTATAATATGTTAGTCAAAAAAATCTAGAGAAAAACTCTAACCTTAAATCCTTAATCCATCAATTCTATCTGGGAGTTGATATGTACACCACTAAAAGTGGTGTGCACACCACTAACTATGCATTTAGATATTGTACCGTGTGCATCATCAGTGTAATTTAGTGGTGTACTGTACATATCACCTCCCATTCTATTTATATGGCTGGTGACATACGGCTAGTGGCCGCCATCTAAGTCCGTCCCTGATCATTGATTGATAACTCCCATAATTTGCTTAAATATATATAATTAGTGATTGATATTCATTTCTATGATAACTTAAAATTTGTTTGAACAACTGTATTGTTTGGATGAAAACGTCCAAGGTTGGGCACTTGGGCTTAAGCAATCAGGCTCAGTGAGGAGCCTAGATGGAATATATATTGTTTTTGTTTTAGTTTATTTCGGTTGTTTTCAGAATATCTTGCAACTCAAATTGAGCTCACTAAATCAAATTTGAATCAAAATTCTAACTTGACGTGATAATTTGAACTTTAGTTTTTGGATGATTTTATTTTGCAAAACCTCAATTAGCCAAGTTCAAACATCCGGTTTGTCATTAAGTTGCATGTCGGCTGATACGAGTCCAATCCTTTATCTAAATTAGAATTTTTGTACACGCATCTAATGGTTGGGAAGAATTAGTCTACAACATGTTTTCTATTCTTCTAAGAATAAATAATTTATCTTCTCATGATGTCAAGTAGACAAGTAGTGTTAGACGTGATCTATTTGCATGGGATCATGGGCATGTTTTCTATGAATAAATAAATTTATCTTCTCATGATCTATTTATAGGTAGTCCACTTTTCAAATTGTTCTTCTTACGGGTCAAGTGTAATGGGCCGAAAAATAACTAACTTATTTTTTGGGCTCTGAAACCGATCATGGATGCAGCAATTTGGGTTGGTTTTTTAAAGAGAACAAAGTACAAACGTGGGTACCATGGATATCCCACCTAGGCCCTAGCTAAGTGTCATGTCAAAAGAAAGTATTGTTGCCAAATAACAAAACAGATTCATTGACCCAAAATTTCAACAACTCATGTGTTGATATGCTTTGGGTATCACATGGCATGCCACCTGACAAAAGCATGTAGATTTTGATGGATTTTATTTTGATTAATGGAGTTCTTCATGGCCTACCATGTTAAATGTTTGAACATTGGAGGGCCCTAATCAACTATCATGTCATGTATGTAGCAAATGGATTTGTGGGTTGTTTAGATGATTGAATAGACCACACTTTTATATGAAACTTTATAGCGATGTGGATAGATCATTACGATTGTTGAATCGAAAATTTCTAGAACCCACAAGCGTTCTACTTGTTATATTGTTCATGAATCTATTCATTTCTGTAATGTATATAAACTGTTTAAGTCCCAAAGGCATGTTAGTTTTCTTTATCATTTGATCATGTCCAATCACTTTTGCTTTTCAAAAATCAAAATCATGAATCACACATGTTGCCTAATTAATTATATACTCCGTATAATTGAATGAAGGGACTAATGGAGATTAAGTACTGTACATGCACTTAATAAAACCATTCTGTTTTTGTTTATATTGATAATCCATATAATGATATACGAATTTCTGTCATGTATCATGCATCTTGTGAGGTTTAGTAGTACCACTAGTACATTTCAAATAAGGATTGACCCCAACACAGACAACTCCAGATCAGATATTGGTAAAAGACTATAATTGCCATGCAAAGTATTGTTATCATAAATTTCAAACAGTTGACCTTATCAAACCATATAATTTATCATTTTTTAACCAAACCTTGAATGTTGAAAGTTTCCATAAATGAAAAGAACATGTGGGTAGAGGATGTTATAACTTATAAGGTGGCTAAGATGTCATCCTCATAACAATTCCATGACTACCTGCATTATTTTTATAACAAACATTGGGGTTTGATGACCACATGACATGGTACTTAGAGACACAAGAGTATGAACTATAATCTACTATATTACCTTATAAGCTTTCATGTTTTTTTTGGAAGGTAACAAAAAGACCAAAACCGCTGGTTGCATGCATGCATCTTTCATGTTTTGCCAAAGATCACCATAACAAAATTCTTCATCAAGCTGTAAGTTTGCAAGTGGCACTATAAATATCCAAATACCTGATGAACGACGGATATATCGTGTGAGCATCAGTAGTGTTTTAACTATATACAAACGCAACAACATATTATTCTCTTTTGGGCATGTGCATCTATAGTTCGCCAAGATGAAAGATACTTTACGCTGTAATTTATGTTTTTCATTGTGATTTGTATTTTCTTTTTAGATTTTGCTTTATGCACTATAAGTACTTGTATATCATTTAATATATTTTTAGAATAGAAACATTACATAATCAAATATTGCATACAATCCAAGCTTATCTCTTTGTCTATTTCTCTTTCTTCTAATAGATTGCTACAGTTTCTTGTGAAACAAACACCACATATTGCACTATTGCAGCACCTGGGCATAGAGCCATAGACGTGCTGGAAAGCTAGCTTATTTTCATGTGACACTGTCTTTTGACAGCCTAATAAAATTAAAGTAAGAAAACAAAATCAAAATATAGAATCAGGTGACTGGATATGCACATTTGGTTTTATGTTATAATTGGTCTGTGGCCTCACATCTCTTCGCAAACAATTCAACGGAAAGGTACCAATAGCTAATGATGCTCTCGGACAATTATGCTCTTCGTCCTTTTATCCATGCCTAAGTTGTAGGCCAATCATATCATTTTTTTTCTTCCAAATATGGTAGGCTTTAATTTAGATATAAATACTAGCTGTTAGTTCTTCGATTTGGGTTTCGCAAATGCAGAAATCTATCGTGATTGAAAAAACTTGTAACGATGAACATACAATAATTACTGATATATAGTTGAACACTGAGGCCACAGGTCCATGTCAGCTTAGAGGATAATGCATATGCCTAATGTATACGCAGAGCCGGTAAAGGCCAGTAAGTTGTTGGTTTATACCCTCTTCTAGTTGATTTCTACTTCTACGAGTTTCATCATATTTCATTTTGTATCAACTGTCAAGTAAATTAAAGTTAAGAGACGATTTTTTTAATAGCAGACAGACACTTCCAAAATACTACCTAAAAGACGCCTTTCAATTATGCATATACTTTTTCCAAATTGTAGGGTTTCTGTTTGACCAAAGACATCCAACTAAAATTTTCTTTATTAAAATCACTACTTGCGTGCAAACTGCAGTCCAGTTTGATAATCTTTTAATAGGAAGTAATCGTGTTGACATTATGCTCCAAATCCTGAATAATCTAAACCTGCTCAAACACATCGGCCCACCAGGGTTTTATTGTTCACTAAGATAATGCTTCAAATTCAAATGATCTGACAAATTTATATCCATGTGATCATGCAAAACCAAGTCGAATAATTTCAATACGTTCAAAATACTCAACAGTCCGCTATTAGCTGTAACCGCTGTTTGAATAGAAACAGCCTTAGTCAAAACTGTGTGTGCAAGTGTATAATACCTTAATCTCTAGGTGATAAACCTTCAAAGTGGTGGGACAATACATGCCTCTAAAAAGCAAGCCTTACCCATGTGTTATTTTTTGTCAATTCCTTCATTAGGTTCAATTCACAGATAATTGAAAGTAGTCCTCATGTGATAACTCCTTAGTTTTATATATTTCTTTCTACTTGAAGAAACCCAAATATCCCTCTTGCTATATATATACCAAGATCTTAGAGGTCTCATATTAAGTCTCAACACCAAAGGAGCTCCAGTATAATCTTCTTTCCATTTCGAGAAACACACAAAAACCCTCTTTCTAGTTTTACCAAAGACTTGGATATATATGGGTATGGGAATAATTAAAATAGTCAATGCCACACAAAAGCTCAAGCGATCCATTACACCAAAGAAAAATGGATTCCCAGGTGCTACAATTTCCCCAAAGAAAGGCCATTTTGCTGTTTATGTTGGTGAGACACACAAGAGATACGTCATCCCTCTATCTACCTTGGACCACCCTTTGTTTCGGGAGCTTTTACGTTGGGCTGAAGAAGAATTTGGTTTTGACAACTCAGACGGCGGTCTTCAAATTCCTTGCAATGAAGATTATTTCGAAGGTCTCATTTCACTCATAAGTGCTACTTGATGTAGGGCATGGAGACTATATATTAGTTAGATATTCATTTTAACAAATTCGATTTCACTCATTTCGTTAAGAGAGTTGTAAATCATATGGTTAAAAGCTCATCCCTTTTGGACTATGATCCAGAAGACCTATATGCGAAGATGAACTTTTTCCCTCCGAGGAGAACCCATGATAAATCATTGAGTGACACATTATGAAATTTGAATTCATGCATGATCCTTAATTAGTTACCTTGAACAGTTTCAAATAATTTGAACAGTTGTAATCAAGAATCTTTTAAATTACAAGTGTTATTTCTTCAAGTTACTTTTATGGTACCCTCTAGAAAGTAATCTGTTAGTGCTAAGTTGGTCAACACAGATACAATAGTTACCTTATTTTTAAGGCCAGAGGAATTTCATTAAAAATATTAGCAAGAGCTAGAGAAAATATTACATCAATACAACTTACACAAACACGTACACTGAAGCCAAACACTCCTAGCATTCCTATAACCAAACACCAATTTTGAAACAGCTAAGACACCAAACTATGATGAAGTTCCCTTTTACCCAAAAGACACCTAACTATGACAACACCTTGAAGAATTCTCTTACACGATTGAAAGTAATGCTAACCGGCCAATTCCTTCTAGCCGCTTTTCAAATATAAAAATGTTCAAAAATTAGATTCAGAATCAGAATCCGATATGTCTTCCTCGTCAAAGAAACTTGTGTTCGAATTATATACATTAGTTACTAAAACTACATGCTTGCCAGAGTTTCATATTTGAACAAAAGATTATTGCATACTTATATGTTAACAATCATAGTATACTATATTCAAAAGAAAATATAATTAACACTTATTGTTATTCAGTCCAATTTCAATTTGAAATATAACACTTATTGTTATTCACGTACAATTGTTTTACAGAATTGGGCAATTAACATGTTTACAAGTTGTAAGAATCTAGTCAGCAATTTACAGCCAATGTAGTCTGCTACATAGGCGTCCACATAGACAATATATAGTGTGATGTGGTTTGTGGTAGATGTTGCATGCCATGTCATGGCTGGCTAAAAAAGAATGTTAACTTATGTTTTTCTGGCAACTTTCTTTAAACAATTATTTCTATCATATGGTACTAATATTCCTATAACAATCTTAAGATTAATTATTTAATTATGCCCCAACAGGCCAACAGACCTAATTATCATTTAATTTCCTGCTGTACGAGTGCGTCTGTGTGATTTGCTGATCGAGGATCCCTAGTATTTTTGCGTAAAGTAATATAACTAACTACAATCACACTACAATGTTTACATAGATGATGATCAAGTAAGCTCTATTAGAGTTTCATTATCTACTAACTAGCTCAGTGTTATTCCCTTCATAATTATATGAATGCCATATTAAAAAAAAAAAAAAAAAAAAAAAAAAAAAAAAAAAAAAAAAAAAAATCCGTGTGTATAAACAAAAATAATGTCCAATGTACGGACTTTTTTCAACGATAGGCTCAAACACACCTCAAATTTATGACAGTGGTACAAGCGAGTCAAGCCAAGCTTGAGTTCCACTCGAGGTATTTAGGCTAAAATGAAGCTCGATGAGTTTTCGTGAGTCATGACAGAGGATCAAGCTTGGCTCAAGAAGGATTTAAGATTGGCTCGAGCTCGACTCAAAAAGCTATGATATTAAATCAAAACTATTTTTAAAGTTATGATTATCATATATAAAGTAAACATTGTATATTTAATACAAAAACTTATTGATCTCCAACTTGTTGGATTTTGGATAGTCAAGGTATTGATCTCCACTCTTCTAGATGTCCCGTGTGTGATGAAGATATCGAAACGGCTCAACATATTTTCATTGATTGCTCGATTGCTAGTGTGCTTTGGCGTATGGTTATAAAATGGTGGAAGCTCGCGAATCACCCACAAGACTTACATTCCTTGCTCTCTTGGAGTGACACGATAAATTTTATCAACATCGCTAAGACTTGCTTTGACGTTGTGGTTCGCACCATTACATGGATTATTTGGAGATACTAAAACCGTTGTTGTTTTGACACAAAGCATCCTCAGAAAGACACGCTTGGAGATGATGTCAAAGTCTTCTCACATGCTTGAATCATGCATAGGACCAGGAATCTCAAACCCAATTGGCTTGAATGGATCAGTGATCCAATTTCTTCTTGAAAAAACTCTTTATAAATTTTTAGCATCTTGCTAGCTTGCCATTCAAAATAAATAAATAAATAAAGTACTTATTTTTGGAAACTGTATCAAAACTTGACTATAAGCTAAAATCATAAAATAAAAGGTCAAAAGATATTCTTAAGTTCAACGATACATAATTTACAAACCCTAATATATATATACCTATATTCAAATATACACGAACACTTTACACAAGCTTGGAAAGCTCGACAATAGATCAAAACAAGCTTATGTAATCTCAAACTTGGCTCATTATATTTCGAGGTTGTTTTTAATGCTAGAGCTTGGAAAAACTCATCTCGAATGAGCTCATGCTTAAATTACTCATAAAAGCTTGACTCGTCTGCACCCCTCAATTTGTCAAATCTACTCGCCTTACTGACTTTAAGCTAACCACAAGCTTTTATTCATATAGCTTTCCAGTTATACATAGACATGATAAATGGAATAATGATTTTCAAACGATCACAAATATGTTAGTCTTCTCAGCAAAGAATCCACATACAATCCAAAGAGTTCACACCAGTATCATCCGATACTAGATTCCAAGGAGGCGAAAATCGGTGGGCTATTTGGTGTTTTGCTTTGTCCCCGAATGCTCAACTTGGTGTAATCAATGAAACTCTGACAAATAGCAAACAAATTATTCAAATCACCGCATGTTCATTTGCTAGTATAATGGACCCTATCAACTCTTTATGTTATAAAATTCTATCCAAGCACATATTTCTCCATTCATTAGAAAGATATTTTATACTGAAATTAATTAATACGATATCTTTGAGTTTCCGATCAATAAAAGAAATATGTATGAGCAGAGGCATGTGAGGCTTCCTAGTTCTGTCAACAATCCTACTTGGCTATCTACTTGTAGATTAAAACACAAATACACACTTCAATGACAAATGGCTATCTCCAATAAATGAAAATGAATCTCTTAAATTGTTGGTTTTAACCACACAAATTCGATTGTCTTTGATGATTGTCCCTAGCCAATCTTTCTAGCTAGCTAATTGGACAAATTGCTCAATGGAAATAATCAAATCAACATTTCAAAAAATGTAAACATATATGGGCTATTTGAGGAAATAAAAAAGTTTTTTTCCATTGATTCGTCTATGAGTCTATGACAGAGAAGTTCTTTATCAAGATCGATTCAACATGTACCACAGCTCTCTTCTTGTTAAGTAAACAAGTGAGTAGTAAGTTGTCATAGATTGTGATAACCGGTCGGTTTGCCCCATGGTAGCTTGCATTATTTCTTCGACTTTGGATGCCTGTTTGTTTTCAGTGTGACAACTTGAACCTATATCGTGGGGTGGGGGTTGGGGGCAAAATAATCGAAGTTTAAAATGCACTTCAATTCCTTATGAAAAATCCGTTTGCATAGTCATGTACAGGAAAGGATAAACCCGTTAACGATAGAACAAACAAAAGATACTAGCAAGTTATAAGTTTTGAACCTGGGTTTCGATCAAGAGGTCTGAACTTATTATTGATAATCTGATTTTGAAATATGAAGCATGGAATAATAAAAAAATTGAGATTTGCTAAACACAACCCTATTGGTTTTGTTTAAGCAATAATAATTATATAATTAACATTTAATAAACACCAAACATTTTGTAATTAACATCACTTATCTCTTTTAAAATGATTAAAAGTATATAATTACACAATACATGATTTCAATTATTGCATTTTTATAAATTTAGAATACTTAAACAGAGCCTATAAAGTTGTGTTTAACAAATCCTCTAAAGAATATCATGAATATACTTGTTAAAGGAAAATGATACAACCACATAAAGAGTTCCACAAAATGAGGCCACAAAATGATGTGTTGGATAGGAATTGGTGGAATGAGAAAGAGAAGAGAGAAACTCTAGTAAAACCAACCGATCATTGCTTGCCATATCATTTTGTGAAGAGTTTTGTGGATATTTTTTTGTGGGTGTATCACTCCTCCTTGTTAAAAGAAAAATGTTTGCATGAATCTGCATAAATGCACGTGTCACTTATCTATCTAAACCAAATTAACCTATAATTATTTAATACTGCAAATAGAAAACTTAAACTATTTACATTGTTTGGCACAATTTTTATCTATTTTTTATTTTTATTTATTTATTTATTTTATTTTATTTTTTGGTGGTGGTGGGATGGTGGTGTTGAACTCATACCTATGAGTGTTGTTTAAGTATTCTATAATTACAGCATTTCCAAAAAAAAAAAAAAAAAGAAAAAAAAACATTCTATAATTACATAATTAACATTTAATAAACACCAAAAATTTAATAGTTAACATCACTTACCACTTTTAGAATGATTTCAATAATTATCATTTTTGTAAATTTAGAATGCTTAAACAAAACCTATAAGGTTGTGTTTAACAAATCTTTTAAAGAATATATCGAATTGCATGAAAATACATGTTAAAGAAAAATGTTTGCATGAATCTACATAAATGAATGAGTCAGTTATCTATGTATCCAAACAAAAATAACCTTTTATAGTAATTATTCAACAGTAATAGAAGAGGATGTGTTAGAATTATTTGGATCACAGTAATCTGAGAGTCGTGTAAACACTATCAGATCGAAGTATTTTGATGGTTCTATCGAAATCTTTAATCGGATAAAACTCAGATTTTGAACAGAGAATATGTTTTGATTGTTATGAAAAACCGAACCTGAAAAGAATGAAAATATGACCAATAAACCAAACTCGGTTGTAACTGCCCATGGCAGTTATTTTAACCACCGAATTAGTTAAATTAACGGGTAAAATTAAAGTCCATAACTCCGGAAAATTTTATTTTCAAGTGCGTTTTTAACATATCACTTCGACCGCAGCCAGGGGCGCTGCCCCTTGGACCCTGCCATAGGCTGCCGCCCCTTGGACCCTGCTACCAGGGGCTGCCGCCCCTGGAACCCCAGCTACCAGGGGCGCTGCCCCCGGACCCCCGTGATTCGGGGCAATAATCACAATAACGTCATACAAGTGTGCACTTCGCACAATCCCGACTTGTTGAACATTTAGCATGATTACAAATTGGTCAACTAAGTCAATCCATTACACTTAAATCATATTGGTAATGTAAAATCACTAACACGATGTGGCTTGCGAGATTAATTTAAATGGCAAGTTAAACACCCCCGGAACTAAACTATTTAGTTACGTCATTGCTTGTTTTTATTGCATTTGATTTTTAGCCTCTCGCTAGTTTGCAGGTGGTGTTCTAAATAAAATAGGCATTTTCCCTATAGCAATTCCATGGTTGCTAGACGATTACAATCACATTTTCAAGGCACCATGACAATCATACTGGGAGCCGGTGCTTGGGGTGTGCGGCCGATGCTACGACACATGGCCACCCTTTTTAATGGGCCACAAATTTTCATTACACTCTCATATCTAATCCATTGTATAGCTTATGATTCTTTTTTTTTGGGTAAAAGGTCAACGACCCGGTAAATATATTACTCCAAAAAACATTTAAGTACAACGGATATGAGTGATTCTCATATCTCAGCCCGTTACATAGGCGAAATGCTTACATAACAAGATACTTCCAATTTTCTAGACAAGAAAACAAACCATTAAAAGACTCGGACAAAAATATAACCTACTTCCTACGACCTTGGAGATTAAAGCCATAAATGGCGTTAAGAGCATCCAATTCCCCTGGAAGATCAGAAACATGCTTCGAGTAATCATCATAGTCATCCAACTCATCTTCACGCTCATGATCTCCACCAAAAAGATTTGCAGATTCGTCGAACGTGTTAAGAACCTCCTCATCATCACTATCAGTAACCACAATATCTCCCACCTTAGAGAATGGGTTAGCCCTCTTAAGCTTATGATTCTTTGCGTGATAATCAATTGTATGAGGCCCATATTTAATTCTTTAAACTTTCATTGTTTTAATGCTTATGATTTATTAGTAAATTGTTTCAATCACATAGACATGTTATTAACCATAAGGCCACAAAGACAAACGTCATTTTAGACATTTAGCAGGTATTATAGCAGATTATTTTATTTTGAGTATTTGGCGAAATTGGCTGGAGCTGAAGCATCCGGGTCATTGTTTGTTTTGTTGCATTTGATTTCTAGCCTCTCGCTAGTTTGCACGTGGTGTTCTCAATAAAATCGCCATTTTCCCTATAGTAGTTGTATAATTAGCAGACGCTTACAAGCACAATTTCAAGGCACCATGACAATCATACTATGGGCCGGTGCTTGGGGTGTGCGGCCGTTGCTATGACACATGGCCATCCTTTTTAGGGTTGGTGCTGGGGCTGGGCCGGGGCTGAGGCTGAGGCTGAGGCTGAGGCTGAGGCTGAGACTGAGACTGGAGTTGGAGCTAGAGCAAATATGATTGTAATGTTGTTTGGAGAATTAGTTAAATCTAAAACTTATTACTGTAAAATCACATAAAAATGAATCAAATTAAATTTATATAAAATGAGCTTTTACATGCTAATTTACTATATTTTGAAAGATATGATATTTAAGTAATTTGACTAACTATAAGTCCGAATAAGCATGTGTGATAAACAAAACTTATTTTATAAGCTAGTTTATTTTAAGCTCAAGCCCACATAAGCCCGGCTGCAAACACAACCTAAATGACTGTCACTAATAGTCACTTTTTTAGTACTATTTTGTGTCAAAATGACTTAAAGCTTGAGCATTAGATATAAACATCCCCCCACTAAAGTGACAACCATTTTCTCAAAGAGCAATATCATTGTAAAAAAGCTGCATATAAAAGTTGTTTAAAATGCTACATACATTTCACATAATTAATGATAGATTTTAATCAAGTGGTCTTACATGCATGACACCTCTAATGAATTAGATTCGAAGCCGGTTATAAGTGTATAAGCAGTCAATAAACAACAAAGGAGATGCGGAAAACAAGTAGAATGATTTCTGGCAAACAGTATGGGCAATATTTATCCTCTTCCTCACTCTTATTATTGTGTTTTGATATCTGATCATGGCTTCAGAGAAACAAGTAGGCCATTTATATTCTTATTTAATGTATGGATAAGAAAACAATTATATTCGATGAGCAATAATTTAAACTGAGCAAAACCATGTGAGGTAACACATAAGTAGGGCCTTGAGAAACTACACTTTCTATCCTCCTTATCAGATTCCACATTAGCCGGGAGAGTTGCAAGTACTGTAACACACTATAAATATCAGATTCATAATTGGGAATTCCATCAAAACATCCAAGATTCCAAATCCAGTTATATATTCACTGCACTTGAATACCTTCATTCTTTCAAGAACAAAATCATCTCAAAACCCAAAAAAATTAATGGCTATTTCACGGTTGCATTCATTTGTTGCTAACGCGAAACAAATGATCAAACTACACAACAAACATCAATCCAATGTTCCTAAAGGATATTTGGCAGTGTATGTTGGAGAAATCCAAAAGAAGCGGTTTGTGGTGCCTTTATCTTATTTGGATCAACCATTGTTCCAAGATTTATTAAGTAGGTCAGAAGAAGAATACGGGTTCAGTCATCCAATGGGAGGACTTACCATTCCCTGCCAAGAAGAAACGTTCATCGATCTCACTGCCCAATTACGCATGTAGCGGATATATGAAGATTGGAGATTTCATTCTCCAACAATTTTGGCACCATAGATTAGTTCAATTTTTTTTATGATCATTACATATATGCTAGAGAATACCATAGATGTAAGGATAAACCATGTTAAAAGGACGTTCTAATTTTGTAACAATTGCATATATATTAATGGATATAAATTGTTTCCACGTTTACAATAGGACTACCGAAGCTATGTTTTATTCAGCAGGAGTAGTTGCTTGAAATTGCTGAGTCCACCTGTGGTTACAGGTTAAAACCAAATTTTCAATAAAAAAAAAGTATTACAGAAAGTTCATATATAAACTTTGAGGTTATCATCTTACCGTTGCGAAATTGGGTTTCAACGCCCAACATCTTCAATTGCTCTAGTTTTTAAGAACATAAACGTTGCTTAAATTGGGTGACTTTCAAGGGTACATAATGGTTACGTTTATGTGATCAATGCAGGTCAAAAAGTCATCAAATGACAAAAGTGCTTTCAACATTATAGCTTTTACGACGTCCAGAGTGGTAAGAATTGAAGATAGATACATACCTTTGAAACTTCTCAAAATAATCAACTTTAGATGGATGTCAAAGATTATTTATATGGACACAAAGTAATTTTTTTCCAGATGGGATTTTCTTTAAAAGAATACAACATAAATTCAAGGAGAGTATACAAGCCGATCTAGATTTGCATATCCAATTAATACAACCGCATAGGTTTAAGTTCACAAATTTTATTTCTAATTTATGAAGGGAACTTTTATGAAAGGTGTTTCACTAATTACATACTCTCATCTAAGTGTTTTTTTTGGTAAAAGGTCAAAAGACCCGGTAAATATATTACTAAAAAAAACGTTTAAATACAAAGGATATGGGTGAATCCCATATCTCAGCCCGTTATATAGGCGGTAAAACTTACATAACAAGATACTTCATATTCTCTAAACAAGAAAATAAACCAATACTCAAAAATAACATTAGACTCCTATGAAACCAAATCACTTCCTACCAAGGCCTTGGAGCTTGAAATTCCCTGGAAGATCGTAGAACTGATCCGCATAGTTATCATAATCATAGTCATCATAATCATCTTCACGATCATGACCACCACCAAATAGGTTCGTTGACTCATCAAAAGTGTTCAAAACGTCCTCATCATCACTGTCAGAAAAAACAATCTCTCCCACCTTAAAGAATGGGTTACCCCTCTTAGTAGAAGAAGTAGACGGAGCCGGATAATCAACCTTTTTAATAGGATGACCATCATCATCCACGAGAGCACCTTTCCAATCAATAAGTAACTTTTCAAGCTCTCCAATTTTATCAACAGTAGAAGTAGGCTTAGGAGCCCTAACCTGGTCCTTCTCTTTAAGATCATTCACAAGGGGTTCTTGTGATGCATTACCAGTCTTTAAAGACCCATCTTCTTTAGCTTCTATTGTACTACTTGCAGACTCCACATCCTTATAATTCACTTCCTTATTAGGAATATCAAAGTCATCAGTATCATCCATATAAAGGGCTTCAAACTGATTAGACGTAGCAACCTTTGTTCCACTCGTACTAGCCATATCAGCATACTTGTTCTTAGTGACATCCACCTTTTTGGGTTCAGGAGGAGGCTTTTTGGGTTGATACTGAAACTTCTTAACCGGAACAGGTTTAACTCCACTTTACTCAGAGCACTTTGACCACCATTCTTACCCTTGTTCTTGTAATTGACCGTTTGAAAACCATCATTTACACTACGTAAAGGCTGTGTAGGAGGTGTTACTGCTTTAGGACAATCCACCAGAGTATGACCAACGATCTTACATGTGTCGTAACGAGGCGGTTTCCACTCGTATTCAACCCGAATATTCTCAATAGTCTAACCCGTCCCATCAAGTAAAGGTATCTCAACAGTGAGGTTTTCCCGGAGCACCTCATCTGCCTTAATTTCAATCAAGCACCTAGCAAAACTACTACGACCCCATGATTCCATGCACATTTGACTAGTATAAGCATCTAACATTTTGGGTGTACCAATCAATGTGGCTAGGAGGCTAAGGCCATCATCTAAGTGGTTTAAAAATGCACTTTTTTAATTTCCACGCCCAGAAATCAGAAATATAGTAAAACTATCATTTCTCTCTCTATATTATGCATTAGAAAGTTGAAAGTGACAAATTCTTTCTAAAAAAGATATCGCTATAGTCTCAACGATCTCACACGATAAAAAAACGATACATTTGGAACATAATCGATATCGGTAAGATACGAGTCAATGCATTAGGATAGGTACTACGACATCTTGCAATGATATAATTAATGCTATTTACTTCAAACGTCACGTCTTTTGGGAAACCAAATATATGGATACTATTTGCGATAGCAAATTTCTCTACATATACACCCATTGCATTTTGGGTTTTTATTCTCTTCCATACAAACATTGTCTCAATACACTGGCTAAACAATACTCCGTACTCCGTAACGCTTATGACAATCGATATACAAATTTTTATGAACATTCCTTTATACCATTGTTAAAAAAACTATGTGTGGATATGTTATGGCCTTAAACAAAGCCTTCATCACTATACGCCATGTGTGGATATGTTATGGCCTTAAAAAAACTCGAGGTCTTCATCACTTTACGATATGATGTCTCAAGTTTTTTGCCCTAATAACTCATCGCTTTACGACACGACTGCTGTTTAATTCGACCTTATCCATCCTCTTATATTCTGTGAAGAAAATTAGGGTTTATGACAGGGATCCTTACACACACCCACATTTCTTGATTTGATTTTGATGCATTATGGTTTTGTACCCCACCTGCATTCCAGGAAACGAAATGTCCTATCACAAAAAAGGTTTAATAAATAAACTACACTCAAACCTTTGCTTAACATGGAAGGATTTTACACTCCAACTTCTGCTTAATGTGGTTCAGAATTTTTACTCTACTGTCTTTCTTATTTACGTTACTTTTATAATATTTATATCAAAAGATGTTAATTTAAAGATTTTCAAGTCCTTTTTGGATTCAATGACTATCCACAAATTTGGTTTAGTTTCTATTAACTAGATGTATTCATCCCTCTAGTTTAAGTCCTCTTTGAATTCAACGTATGGCCACAAATTTGATGTAGCTTATGTTGATTTGATGTATTTTTGTTGTACGGATGTATTTTTATTGTGTTTAAGCTTTTATGTGTTATAAAAAATTAACTAATAAAATCATATTTCAAACATAATTCCCTTTTGTTTTGTTACGCATAGTACATACGCATTTTCTTGTTTATTGCATGCAATAATTAATTTTGTTTTGATATCGACCAAACCTTTTGGTGTTTCATTCGATGTATCATATAACTCCATTCCACTATAGTAGTAACAGATCCTCATTCTCACTTTTAAAAATTATCATCATAATCAATATCTTCAAAGTTTAAGCATGGTGTCCTCCCCTTCTTCCAACAATTGTTCCAACAAAAACAAACGTCCAGGAATTCCATCCCCACCATCATCGCAATCAATGGTGTTCACATCAACACCAAATATCTTCCCACATACAAGTGTCTCAAATGCTTAAAAATTCAAATTTTTAAGCCTATATTTAAGATAACATTTCTCACATGGGTATACTCAAAGAACCGAAACCAATACCTGAACCGAAATTTGTGACAACTGACAAATTAGGAAGCCATTTTGAAAACCCGCATTACGTAAAAGTTCGTTTATAAATTTATGTTTGAAATTTTATTCGTAACGAACTTGTAAAACCTATATTGTGGTTGATTATATTTAAAATTTTTAAAGGAATCGAATTTGGATTTATCGATGTGATGAGAATTTATTTCGAGATTTTATTTGGCACTACGTTGACTCCGACACTAGAGCGACCTAACAAAAATTTAATGTTTTGAATTACGGTTCGACTATATATTTATTTATTGAACGTATCGTGAGATTTTAAATGATTTTGGAACGTGCTTGGTTTAAGAATGTCGAAACACTTTGGAAAGTTACGGGTTTTGGTCCGTGTATTTTACACCTAGTCACCTTACCCTAAATATTAATAATACCCTTATTATTATTATTATTATTATTATTATTATTAGAAAAGAAAGAAAAGAAAGAAAATAATAAAAGAGTAACTACAAATCGTCCTTGTGTCTTGCCTGGTCTCACACAACAACACCAACACAACATCATCTTCATTCTCTCTCTCTCTAATAAAACCCTAGCCACCATCCATCTTTTTCGGCGACTATCACCACACCGCTGCCCCCACGACCAAACCAACACCAACATCTTAACCATCTAATCGAGATCTATGTTTTGGTATAACCCACGCACCCTATAAACACCTCTAACACCACGAAATCACCACCACCGCCACATAAACACCACCTTTTCATCTTTTTCTTGTTGGGATTTTGAAGAAATGTAATCTTGGAGCCGTTTGGAAGGTGAGTGACCACTAGTTTCAACTCATGTGTCTCGTTGTGTTACCCAAATCGTGGGTACACGAGTTTCTTGAATGGGTTTTTGTGAAATAAAGATGGGAAATGATATTTTGTTAATAAAAACTCTTTTGGTATCCGGGTTTATGATTTTCCTTGAGGATGTCGACTTGTAACCGAGAGCTAGGCTCTCGGCTTGGTGCAAATCTTTGAGCCTTGTGGTTTTGTTTAATGAGTTTTGGCCTAATAGTCATTTTGGCGAGATGTTGATTTTATTAGAGTATGATTTGTGGTTTGATTTGGATCTTTGTGGCTCTTGTTATTTTTGTTGGTATGCCGCGACCCAAAGGGTCCCGTTTGGGCAGATTTGGTTCGCTCATTTGAGCTTATGTCGAGACCTCATGGTCTTAGATTTGAGTCCTTGCGACTCATGGTTCTAGCCGAGACCCAAGTGGGTCACTTGGCTCGGGTTTTGGCTTGGTAAACCAACCCGGTATTGGTATAACTTGGTGTTTTCTTGTGTGGTTCATGTTGTTATTGTTTGTTATTGAGACTTGGGCATTTTATTGTTATTGTTTGTTGTTGTTGTTGGCCGAAGGTAGAGAGGAGGCCGAAACCTCGTGGTCTCGGCAAATGAATTAATTTTGATATTGTGGAGTTGTGTTGACGAGTATGATATGGGGACCGATTGTGTGACGGTCACTTAGAATGACGGAGATAGGTTAGTTGGGTGCCGTAGACGGACCCTATTGTTGTAGCACGTGATGTGGAAATTGATGGACGGAGATGGATTACTTGGTTGTATTGGTTATTATTACTTGGACTTGGACAATGAGCCGAGAGTGATGACTCGGACATGTGACCATCTATATAACTCGATAAATATTTATAATCAAACATAAATAATAAAACTCGTAATAATATTATTAATAATATAAAAGTTTATATAAGTATATAGACGTGAAAACGTATATATAACTATATAAGTGCGTATATTAAAAATAAAATGATCACGAGTAATATTATAATAACGCGGTGACATATATTATACTATATAAATAGTGTAATAAATGTCGGGAACGTTATTATAATTAAACAACTATAACGACGATGAAATTTATAACGTTGGATAATTATATTAAATAAAATACATTAAAAAAAAATAAACGAGGAAACTAACGAGTTATATGGGGTCGTGGTCATTTGAGTCCAAGTGGGCTATATTATTTATTTTGTGACTTTTTGTGCTTGTCATGGATATGTGACGTTAATACATCCATTTTCTATAACTACGTAACTTATTTGATCGATGGATTAAATAGGACCTATTTAGTTATATAAAATGAGTATATTAATGGGCATTGTATCCTACGACGCTCATAGGTTATGGTATGTGTACATGAATAATGGATTACTAAATATTTCGTGAGGTTTACCAAATTGACGAGTTTGGTAAGTTTGACAATATATTTAGGGGATCTATTAGACTTTGATACTTACCATATAGTACTCAACGTGCTATGTGATTTAGGTTTTGGGTATAGGTTTGGAATAATATATTAAGTAAATAAAGTATGGAAGAATACCAAGTTGACGGATTTGGTAAACTTCGATGTCTTATTTAAATGATATATTGGACTAATATTAGACCCGTAGGTTGTTATTATTTCTTTTGTTTGTGACTTCTTGGTTTGAGTTGTGTCGACCCTCCACCCGCTTGGATACCAAACGCCAAACTACTAATACGAGAATAATACGAGAAATGGATTTTCAGAAAGTAAAAAGGAATACGTTCGGGATTGGGAATAATTGATTTTGAGGAAATGATTCTGAACGAGTTTATATTGTTAGGAAGTGTCGAGTCTGTAGTTGCCGTCATTTTAGTTACTATACATCTTACTTCTACCGATTTCTTCTTGCTGATTTCTGGACTTGAGGTGAGTCATAGCCCCACTTTTACTCTTGAACTTTGTTTTCAATACTTGGGGTGAAAAACGTGCAAATTATTTTATGTGGACTATTACCGCCTTTGATTTCAAAACTTGCTATGCTTACAGAACTAGGTAGGATTGAGAGCGAGGCCTAGTCGAGAACTAGGTAAGCTATGGAGCGAGGCCTAGTCGAGAACTAGGTAAGCTATGGAGCGAGGCCTAGCCTAGAGCTAGGTAAGCTATACGACGAGGCCTAGACTAGATCCAGGTAAGTTGAACATGTCGTATCCTTACGCATGTGGGTATGTCGTATCCTTACGCATACAGATTGATTTGATTTGATTTGGTTATTGGACTATAGTGTGCACCTATAGGGTTGGTTAGTTTTGGTTGGTTCGTTTTGGATTGGTTGATTGAGGCCTAGTCTAGCTAGCAAGAGTTTTGTGTATATGTCCACTTGATTGAATTATGAATTTAAATCTATGATCTCACCAGCGAAAGCTGACTTTTAGCACGTTTTCTCAGGTAATTAAGTGATGATTTGGATGCTTGGATTGGAAGGCTTGGCTATGGCACCTGGTTTATGGATCTATTTTCTAAAACTCTGATATATAATTTTGGACCTATTTTGATTCCCTTTGGGCCTTACTTTGGATAAATTTGGAATGAATGTAAACTTTAAAACCCCGTTTTGGTTGTGTTTTTCTTATGTTTACTTTATCTCGTTCTTTCATGACTTGTGTTGGATACCAATCCCCGTAACACCCCGAAAGCTTGTTGAGTCTTCCGCTGTACCAAATTTTGGGGGTGTTACAGATTGGTATCAGAGCCAAGGTTATAGAGAACTAGGTAAATAGACACCTAAACTATAACCGATTTTTATAGAAAACGATCCTCGACCAATGCCCGCTAGCCCGCCAAGCCGAAGCATCATTGTTTATATTAAGGTATATTGAGATGATAATTAGATATGCGATTCTTGAGGTGATCTAAGGATATGGGATATATTGATTAAGTGATATAATGGTGTTTTGAGGAATTATATGGATTAATTGTTTTTATAAATATTTTAGTAATCCGGTATTTTAAATCTTTCTTGAACTATATGCTTGGGATTTTATAATGATTTTGATACGGTATTTTGAGTTCACGGTTTAGTTGTTTTGAAACACTTACACCTACCCTACGCCGTTGTCACAAACCATGGCTTCCTATTCGTTCGATGTTTCTAAGAATGTTCTTACTGGTACGCGTCGCTCAACATAGATCACTATGGCCCCTGATGACCCATACGTGATGGTCATGCGTTCAGCCACTACTTTATCATCCCCTTTGTCGCCCTAAGTCACCGATATTATCGCCTCGTGGTTCACCTGCTCAGAGATGATGATTGATGGAGTACCCCTCCGATGAGGAGTATGAGGAGGAGTACGAGGGTGAGCAGGAGAATGATGACCCTCAAGATGAGGAAGAGAATGATGACACTCGGGATGAGGAGGAGGATGATCCTCAGAAGAAGGAGATGCCTGATGATAATGGTTCGCCAGCACATTCAGCTCATTCTGCGGACCCCGATTCCCCGATACATCCGTTAGAGCCGGTTTCACCTGATCACCCGTTTTTGTCTGATTCACCACCTGGTAGTCCCGTGGAGTCGGACGCGTCATCTGAGATATCTGCTGAGCTTGCATATTTGGGTGAGACTGGTAGGATTTGGACTCGGCTTACTACGCAGGGCGAGAGGATCTCGCAGATGGGTGATCGACTTGAGTTGGTTATTGCTTAGTTTATTGTTTAGTTAAGAGTTGATTTGACCACTATCGTGGGCAGGACGACAGCGATTAGGAGAGGTATGATTGAGATACGTGAGCAGATAGAGAGTGTGCAAAGAGGTTTCCTCACGGCTCGCGAGGCAGATCGCAAGCTGTGGTAGAGGAACACGGAGTTGGAGAAGGAGGTAGCAGACCTCAAGAGAGATAGAGATATACACAGTGTTGAGCTGGGATCGTTACGGAGAGATTTGGATGGTTTGAGATCGGAGTTGAGGAGTCTACACCAGCATCATGGCTAGATCAATTTGGATTGTGTTGTTGTTGTGTTACTTCTTAAGCCAGGGAGCACTTGGTTAGGAGAGCTGGTTATTCTATCTCTTAAGTCATGTTATTCAGATTGTATGTTCGCCTCGTATGGAACGATTAGTATTTATTATGTCTTTTGGTATTTTGGAACGACGTATCGATTGCTACTTGTATGGACGATGGTGATCTCGTATGATATTCTACGGTTTTTGACGTACATGGAGAATTGTGTTCCTATTGGCATGGTTGATATTGTGTTGGTATTATATTAATGGCCACAACGAAACCCTGTCAGAGCTACCCGAACTGGAACTGCCGCGACTAACCTATGTTGCCGAGGACGCCATCCTACTCGGAATGTTGAAACCCCTACTCCTGACAACCTGGACACCACCAATCGCAACAACATGAATCGAAATGTTGATGTTCAGGGAGACAATGATCACGTTCCACCGAATGCACCTACTGTGGATCAAGCCATGATCAATCAACTTGTGGAGCAACGAGTTGCTGAGCTACTAGCTGAGTCGAATCATTCCAACAACTCTGCTGGAACTTTTCCACCTATTCGTACTAATGGGTGTAACTACAAGGAGTTCCGAATCTGTGGAGCTGATGCGTGGGAATCGCAACAGGCTTTACCTCTCGAGGGATCTCGAGAAGCTTACAACCCCCACCAGGCAGTGTACCTGATCGTTGTAGTATAGTATAGTGACAAGTACCGGGGGATTGATCGTTCAGCTTAGGAATAGTGTCGCTAGGATTAGAAAGCCTAAATACTAGTTCTAAAGGTGAGGGATGATTATTTTTTGTGTTTTTATATTTTTTAGAAAGCAATTAAAATTCTCGGGTTTTGGAAGAGTGGGCGGAATTAGTTGCTATTCAACTAACCCAAAACTAAGATGCAATCAAAATAAAATACTAAAAATGAAAATAAAGTAATTATACTAAGGTTGTGAGCAGTAATTGGAGAAATGTGTTTACTTAGATTTCACTACTCCCTAGATATCTTTTACACGTTAATTACTTGTTATAATTGCATGGATGACGGATCGTATTCCTTAATACCATTCATGGGGTGACATACATAACTCCCCAATTCTATGAGCTCTTATCTCCTCCTACACCAAGCCCAGCACAACTATAGGGATTGTAAACAGTGGCTCATGCATTAAATACAACCAATAAAGACCTAGTACGCCTCGGTTCATGTTTCTTAAGACATTCAAGCATGTTACCATTTGGAGATCTGCCAGTTTTCTTAAGCCTAACATATAAATCATTCATCCAAGACAAGAATAAACAAGTAATCAACACATAATCAATATCTAGGTTTCATTAGATCTAAGCAAACACAAAGGAGATTTAGCCTAGCATGATAGAATTAAGACAAGAACAAGATATAGACAACCAACACATAGACATATTGATTGAATTAGAAGAACACTTATCTTGATTAATCATGCAAGGTATCAAGGGGTTGGAACCCTTGAAAAACCTGTAAAGTTACACCAAAATCGTCTTTAGGGTTTTTCCCAAAACTTCTCTCCTTTAATGTGAAAAACTAGAAAACTATATATAGGAAAATAGGGATGACGACGTCAAGAACAAAGGTGTGACGCCGTCATCTCGCCGCCAAATACTTCCTCAGACGGCCTTGATCTACTTCTGACGCCGTCAAGGCCTAGGCCGTCACACAAATTACTCTTGACGCCCTGTGTGTGACGCCGTCATCAACTACGGATTTTAATTCTTGGGGTTTTGACGCCGTCAGGAAAACTCTTGACGCCTTCATGAACTCTCAGATTTTATTATTGAGGTTTGACGCCGTCACGAAATTACTCTTGACGCCGTCACCTACTGTTCCCAGCATGGAAAATTGAGACTTTGCCATTTTCTTCACTTTTATGCTCCAAAAACGTCCAAAATGGCTTCTTTTCCAGAATTCACTCTCCAAGTACCTAAAATCACAAAAGGAACGATTTAGGGCAATATTTGATCAAATAAATTCGGATTCGGGCTTAAATGACCCCCTAAAAACGGATCATTTTTCGCCTCATCATATACCCTTACACTTGAGATTTGCTTGTCCTCAAGCAAATGCGCTTTTATTCTATTCAAAAGACAAGTTAGGGGTCATTTAACACTAATATAAAAGTAATTACAATAAATAATCGTTCCACTAAAGACCAATAGACAAGCACGGAGGTCATATACAAGCACCTCACAAATAGTGTTTAGATACTCACATCTCTCGGGTGTAATAAAGTGTAAATTACAATATGGAAACGGAAGATATCTCTCACTACCTGTCATAGCAAAATAGATTACCATAGGCTTGGGAAAGGATCAAACCTCCACCACATGGCGTAAGCACCTAGGATAAACTATCAAAGAGGTCTTTTAAAGGGTTGTAATGTTAGGTATAGGGATATGAATTACACGGTTTTGTTGGATAAAGGAAGTTATTACTGGTGGCGAGTTAACAATCTTGGTTAATTACATGTACAATGTGGCGTTGCTAAGCCAAGACTAGACTCGACTTAAGCTAATAAATGAAAAATAACAAAAACATAAAATAAACATAGAATGAAACGGGATGGTAGTCCGTATGTTTTTTCTTTTTTTTTTTTTTTTTTTTTTTTTTTTTTTTTTTCGATTTATTTATTTATTTATTTTTATTTATTTATTTATTTTTTGTGCATACACTCTTACCCTACCATCCAAAATAATACATCATAGGGGATGAACATTCTCCTTACACTTGAATTTTTACATACTTTACAATAAACTAATCTAATGACTCGAATCAAGAAAATCAAAACACTTGGAGCACTTTTAAGATTAACGTACATATGGGGGTAATAAATGATGTTCTTCCCCATTACTCCATAAATAAGTACTTACCCATGAGTCCCAATCGTCCCAAAATAATATGTACAAGGATATGACTCGACTTAGCAACCATGTAATCAATTAGATAGTTAACTTAGGGTTTAACAAATAACAATAATGCACTAAAAATGAGCGCATACACGGAAAGCTAAGGCGATTTGGTTGTACTTTTAAGTGGGGTGTAACAAATTCTTCCTTTAAGTAAACTGCTTAAAGTTAGAAACGAAAAAGATAGGCTCGGAGGGGTGTACTAGGGGTTTCGTGTACTAAAAATGAGTACAACGCTAAGGGTGTGGGAAAAATTAGTTGACTTAACTAGCCAAGCAATATGACTTAAATGGTCAAGTAATTATAATACGGGTTTAACACAAGGGTGATCCTAATGCCTCTTATCATGTAGTAAATCCTACTACACGAATGTAGTCTCACTAGCGGTCTCGGGATGCATCACTAACGCAAGTTCTAGAATCTAAATGCTACCGGTACACTCATAAGCACTAATAATGAATGCTTTTCCTATCAAATCTAAAGGCGAACCTCACATATTTGGGTGGAAAATTTTTCTGAATATACGGTTATGTGCTAGTCATACAATCTCCTATCCATGAGACGCTTGCTATGGCTAAAGTTTCACTCCTAAATGTTGTAAAAAATTTTAAATTTGGCGCTAAAATTGCACTAACAAGTATTTCTCATAGTTTTATTACATATCTACTATCAAACAAAACAAACTCAAGCGAAAGTGCATATGTAAGGTATCATCTTTTTACCCTCCCCTTACATTTAAGATGAACATTGTCCCCAATGTTCAAGTAAAGAATGTAAAAGTGAAAAAGTAAAGAGAATGAAATCAAATACTCCCCTGATTCGCTCGGTATGGATTATAGGTTGGCCAGGTTAGATCTTCCTCCAAGAAAACGAACAATCAAAGCTTCCCTGCCAGAATATAAATCATCTCCTTGTCGAACATAACCTGTAAATCCTGACAAAATAGACAAGACAACCTCGCGTAAAATCGGCGGCATCCTATATAAGTTACTAAATCCTAGAAAACAAAGTAAGATATAATGCTTGTGGAATGAAGTTTGCAGATTTCCTGGAGATTATAAAACTTAATAATTCACAAAAAACCATAAGACTCCGTTAGAAAAACAAAACCGGTAAAATTTCCAGATTTTAACTCCTGACGCCGTCAAGAGTAAACCTCTGACGCCGTCAGAATGGACCTCCAGAAATTCTTATGTTAAGTTTCCGGAAAATTTATGGAAAAACTTGGTCCTACTTCCTGGAAAATCCTGCAAAACTTCATTATGACTCAATACAAGCATTTGACTCTAACAAATACGAATATACATGCTCATTTATTATTGTGGAGAATCATGATCGGTTTGTTTCTTAAAAACATATTTGGGGTTTTCCCTTACACTTATCTTTTGCAAAAATACTTCTAGGTGGAGTTAAGACTAGGCCAAAACAATAAAGTAAAGTATTTCCACATTTTAGTTTAGAAACATGATCAACCAGCAATAAAAATAAAGCATGCATACGGAAGCAAATAACAATCAAACAAATAAAATCACACAAAACATGGGTTGCCTCCCAAGAAGCGCTTTTCTTTATTTACTAGCTAGACTCAAGGTCATGGGTTACTACGTGATCTCATCATTGGTTCGATTCTCTAGGTCGTCTTCTAAACCAGTTTTGTATTCTGGACCTAGTTGCAAGCACTCTTTGTAGAAACCAAGCATCCTATTTCTAACATACTCCACTCCTCTACGTCTATCCTCCTCATTCCTATAATAAGCCGCTTGCTTATGTTCCTTTTCGAAATTAGAGAGAAGGTGGTATTGTTCGATCTTGTAGGGCATTAGATAAGCAACCTCATCATTCTCTTTCTTGAATCTAACTATCCCTAAAGTCAGATCATAACTCATCCTAGTGGCCTCAACAAATGGTTTTCCGAATATTATTTGGCTTAGGCAAGCATCTATCACCGGACGAGTGTCCTCAACTATCATAAAATCGATCTCATAAGTGAGATTCCTTATAATCACATGCAGTCCCTTCACTCTTCCTGCAAAATTACTTATCAGATTCTTACCGGGCATCATCCTAAAATTGAGTTGCTTCTTCATCACCCAATTGTAATAAGTCCTAGTCATGATGTTCACGGGGGATCTAAGGTCGATGTAAGCTTTCCATATATGCATGTGCCCGATATTGCATGGGATGTTAATGTTAGAGGGGTCTCCCATTTTGATAAGGGGGTTGCCAAAGATATATGTTCTCTCGGGACTATCGAATAAATCCTTATGGTATTCCTGTTCTTCCTTGGTTGGCAACTTATCAGAGTATTCATCTATAGGTTCTACCTCCTCTAATTCCTCATCCTTATTAACCTCAACTTCCCTACTCTCATCCTTACAATCGGCTTCTACTCTAACTTCATCCTTGTCGCTCTCCTCTATCTCCTTATCTATCGGCTTAATGGTGACCACATTGACAAAGTGGACATGTTTGGATGATGAGGGGTCCTTAATTTGGATTCCACTATTGGTGTCCCTAGTGTCCTTCCTAGGTGTGATTAACGATTGGTTGTTGAGGGCTTTTAACAAGTTGTCAATCTTGTTGGTCATCTCCGTTTGTTGTTGGTTGAATTCGGTTTCGAACCTAGCTATGCGAGCTTCTTGAGATGCCATGAACTTTGACATCAATCCTTCAAGATTGTTGGTACTACCATAGTTGTTAGAAGGATTGTTGTTGAAAGTACAGTTGGATGGTGGACCGTTTGGTTGGTAGCGATTAGGCGGATTGGAAGAATTGGGTTGATTTTGTTTCCACCTAAGGCTTGGGTGATTTTTCCATGAGGGGTTGTATGAATCACCGTAAGGGTTTGGCTCGGGCTTGAAAGTGTACCACTTATCTCCCGCTTCATCGGTACGCGTGGATGCGTAGTCTGCAAAAGCTGTTCCGGGGAGTTCCACACAATCACGAGTGTCATGGGGACCACTACATAATTCGCATGAAGAAGTGATTTTGTTCACTTGGCTTGAAGGCTTAGGAGCATCGTAAGATTTCATGAGACACTTGACTTGGTCCTCAAGTTCCATGATCCTACGGTCGGGAGTGCTAGAGTTGTTCGAAGGCAAAGATATTGCCTTGACCGTTTTGTTCAAGTCACGGGGATCGTTTCAACTTTCGTTGTCATAGAGAGCAAGATCTTCTATGAGTTCCCATAATTGTTCCGCACTAAGATCACGTAGCTTACCACCGGCCGATTGGTCAATGGCTCGCCTCGTGGAGATGTCGATATGGTCATAAAAAATTTGGACTTGGAGCCAAAGATCTATGCCATGATGAGGGACTTTTTGGAGTAAGTCCTTGAAACGAGTCCATGCTTCATAAAGAGATTCATTTTGACGTTGTTGGAACATCAAGATGTCATTTCTAAGCTTAGTAGTTCTCCCCGGTGGGAAAAATTGACCAAGGAAATGAGTGGTGAGATCATCCCATGTGGTGATGGATCCCGCGGGTAAACGCTCAAGCCATTGACTAGCTTGATCCCGTAGAGAGAATTGGAATAGGCTTAAACGGGTAGTCTCTCTAGTTTCAACACCTAGGTCTATGGAATCTACAATTTGAGAAAGTCCTTAAGATGTTGGTTTGGATCTTCGGAACGAAGTCCATGGAATGCACATCCGCTTTGCACCAACCGGATGGTGTCGGATCTCAAGGGGGTCACATTGGCTCCAGTGAGCTCAATGGTGTTTCGGTAGCCTTGGTGGCTAGGTCGGGAGTACTCTCCTAAGGTTCGGGGCATAAGGGGTTCTAATGGTGGGTTTTGTTGTGGTGGGATGACGGGTTCAAAGATGTTACCACCTTCCATGATGTCGGATGGTAAAGAGTTACGAACAAAAGCACGAAGAAATAAGATAGACTAAAGAAGACCTAAAAATAAAAAATAAAATCTTACTAGAAAGGAATCTAGCAAGTAGACCTAATAAAAAGAAATCCTAACCTAGACAATAACTATTTCCCCGGGCTGCGGCGCCAAAAACTTGATGCGTGGGAATCGCAACAGGCTTTACCTCTCGAGGGATCTCGAGAAGCTTACAACCCCCTCCAGGCAGTGTACCTGATCGTTGTAGTATATTATAGTGACAAGTATCGGGGGATTGATCGTTCAGCTTAGGAATAGTGTCGCTAGGATTAGAAAGCCTAAATACTAGTTCTAAAGGTGAGGGATGATTATTTTTTGTGTTTTTATATTTTTAAGAAAGCAATTAAAATTCTCGGGTTTTGGAAGAGTGGGCGGAATTAGTTGCTATTCAACTAACCCAAAACTAAGATGCAATCAAAATAAAATACTAAAAATGAAAATAAACTAATTATACTAAGGTTGTGAGCAGTAATTGGAGAAAATGTGTTTACTTAGATTTCACTACTCCCTAGATATCTTTTACACGTTAATTACTTGTTATAATTGCATGGATGACGGATCGTATTCCTTAATACCATTCATGGGGTGGCATACATAACTCCCCAATTCTATGAGCTCTTATCACCTCCTACACCATGCCCAGTACAACTATAGGGATTGTAAACGGTGGCTCATGCATTAAATAAAACCAATAAATACCTAGTACGCCTCGGTTCATGTTTCTTAAGACGTTCAAGCATGTTACCATTTGGAGATCTGCCAGTTTTTTAAGCCTAACATATAAATCATTCATCCAAGACAAGAATAAACAAGTAATCAACACATAATCAATATCTAGGTTTCATTAGATCTAAGCAAACACAAAGGAGATTTAGCCTAGCATCATAGAATTAAGACAAGAACAAGATATAGACAACCAACACATAGACATATTGATTGAATTAGAAGAACACTTATCTTAATTAATCATGCAAGGTATCAAGGGGTTGGAACCCTTGAAAAACCTGTAAAGTTACACCAAAATCGTCTTTAGGGTTTTTCCCAAAACTTCTCTCCTTTAATGTGAAAAACTAGAAAACTATATATAGGAAAATAGGGATGACGGCGTCAAGAACAAAGGTGTGACGCCGTCATCTCGCCGCCAAATACTTCCTCGGACGGCCTTGATCTACTTCTGACGCCGTCAAGGCCTAGGCCATCACACAAATTACTCTTGACGCCCTGTGTGTGACGCCGTCATCAACTACGGATTTTAATTCTTGGGGTTTTGACGCCGTCAGGAAAACTCTTGACGCCTTCATGAACTCTCGGATTTTATTATTGAGGTTTGACGCCGTCACGAAATTACTCTTGACGCCGTCACCTACTGTTCCCAGCATGGAAAATTGAGACTTTGCCGTTTTCTTCACTTTTATGCTCCAAAAACGTCCAAAATGACTTCTTTTCCAGAATTCACTCTCCAAGTACCTAAAATCACAAAAGGAACGATTTAGGGCAATATTTGATCAAATAAATTCGGATTCGGGCTTAAATGACCCCCTAAAAACGGATCATTTTTCGCCTCATCAGGAGCCATTGAGTTTGGAGGAACTGAAGGAGTGGTCTACTTGGTCAGGTGGATAGAGAAAACTGAGTCAGTGTTCAATGTCAGCAACTGTGCCGAGAATGCAAAGGTAAAGTTTGCTTCTTTCACTTTTAAGGACGAAGCTTTAACTTGGTGGAACAATTGCCGAAATTCGGTTGGGAGTGATGTGGCATATGCTATGACTTGGGAGCAATTTTAGCCTTTGCTGATTCAGACTTACTACCCAAGGAATGAGGTTAAAAAGCTGGAGATTGAGATCTGGAATCACAAGGTTAAAGGTACTGATATGGCGACTTACAATCGCCGCTACCGAGAGTTAGCCTTGCTTTGCCCAGATATGGTTAGGACTGAGACTCAAAGGATTGAGCGGTATACCGATGGGTTGCCGGTAGCTACAAGGAACGATGTGATTGCTGCTAAGCCTGCTAATATTCATGAGGCTATCACGATCGCTCAACAATTGATGGACTCGTTGGTATTGGAAGGAGCTGAGAAGGATAAGAATGGAAAGAGGAAGAGGGATAATCCCTCTAAGGGTAATGATCACCGAAACAAACGACAGGAAACTACTAGAGCTTATGCTATGGGAGATGGAGATAGGAAAAATTACAATGGAGACGCGCCCAAATGTGGCCGCTGTTACAGGAATCATTCTGGACGATGTAATGTGGTGTGCAAGAATTGCTCAAAGATGGGATACGTAGCTAAGGACTGTAGAGCTCGACCACTTGCTATGGTTCAAGCTACTCCTGAAGCTATGAGTAAGGCAAATGTTACTTGTTTTGGATGTGTAAAGAAGGGAAACTATAGGAATGAGTGTCGAGAATTGTGGAACCGAGGAAATCAAGGATCGGGTGGTAATGGGTACAATCATGGAAACCGTAGAGCTGGAGGAAACCGTGGACGACAAGACAATGAGAACCAACGTGTGGAAGCAGGAGCTGCTCATGGGAGAGTGTATGCACTTGGGAACGAGAGAGGAGAAGACCCGAACGTCGTTACTGGTACGTTCCTTCTCAATAATCGTTATGCTTCCATACTATTTGATACTGGTGCCGATAGAAGTTTTGTGTCCACTACTTTTGCACCCTTACTAGAGAAACCCCCGATGGCCTTAGGAATTGGTTATGATGTAGAGTTAGCTAACGGAAACATAGAAAGGATTAAGACTATCATTCGCGGTTGTCAAAGTATCGTGCTCATATACTTTGCGATGAGAAGATCGTGCGTGTGCCTTACGACAAGGAGATTTTAAATATACAAGGAGATCGAAAAGGTTTGAGGAGCCCATCCAGGTTAGCTGTCATATCCTGCACTAAATTACCAAAGCTAATGGAAAAGGGATGTTGCCTTTTCTTAGCTCAAATCTCTGAGAAAGGAGGGAAGTAGAAGAAAGAAAGATGCATTGGAGATGTGTCTATAGTTCATGATTTTCCGGATGTATTTCCCGATGATTTGCCGGGAATCCCGCCTACTAGACAAGTGGAGTTTCAGATGGAGTTGATACCTGGTGCTGCACCCGTGGCACGGGAACCTTATCGACTTGCACCTACTAAACTGGAAGAGTTGTCGAAACAATTGGCGGAGTTAGCCGAAAAGGGATTTATACGACCAAGTTCTTCACCTTGGGGAGCTCCAGTTTTATTCGTGAAAAAGAAGGATGGATCGTTTCGTATGTGTATTGATTACCGAGAGCTGAACAAGTTAACGGTGAAGAATAGATACCCGTTACCGAGGATCGACGACTTGTTCGATCATCTCCAAGGATCGAGTGTGTATTCAAAGATCGATATGAGATCGGGATATCATCAACTTAGAGTTCGCGAGGAAGATATTCCGAAAACGGCTTTCAGAACCTGCTACGGGCATTACGAGTTTCAAGTGATGCCGTTTGGGTTGACTAACGCACCGGCGGTATTCATAGATCTCATGAATCGGGTGTGTAAGCCTTACTTAGACAAGTTTGTGATCGTGTTCATCGACGATATTCTAATCTATTCGAAGAATGAGAAAGAGCATGAGGAGCATCTAAGACTTATCTTAGAATTACTCAGGCTGGAGAAGTTGTATGCCAAGTTCTCCAAATGTGAATTTTGGATTTCGAAGGTACAATTTTTGGGTCATGTGATTAATAGACAAGGAGTTCATGTAGATCCCGCTAAGATTGAATCGATTAAAGATTGGGCTGCACCGACGACCCCAACTGAAGTTCGTCAATTTTTGGGTTTAGCCGGTTATTACCGAAGATTCATTGAGGGATTTTCGAAGATAGCAAAACCGTTGACCAAACTGACTCAAAAGATTGTTAAATACGAATGGGGAGATAAGGAAGAGGAAGCATTTCAATTACTTAAGGAGATGTTGTGTAGTGCTCCTATCTTAGCGTTACCTGAAGGTAGTGAGGACTTTGTCGTCTACTGTGACGCTTCTCATAAAGGTTTGGGAGCTGTGTTAATGCAACGAGAAAAAGTGATAGCTTATGCTTCCCGACAGCTTAAGAAGCATGAGAAGAACTACACCACCCATGATTTGGAGTTAGGTGCTGTGGTTTTTTTTCTTTGAGAATATGGAGACATTACTTGTATGGAACCAAGTGTGTTGTATTCAATGACCACAAGAGTCTGCAACACATCTTGAATCAGAAAGAGCTCAACATGAGACAGCGACGTTGGATTGAGTTACTAAGCGATTATGATTGTGAAATTCGCTATCATCCTGGTAAAGCTAACGTTGTTGCTGATGCTCTTAGTCGAAAGTAGAGAATACCACCGCTACGAGTTAGGTCATTAGGAATAACTATCGTATCGTCGTTACCGTCTCAAATATTAGAAGCTCAAATGGAAGCGTTGAAAGCAGAAAACCGACCTGCTGAGAACATATTTGGGATGGCTGAGAATGAGAAAGGATTTGTTAAGCGTTCTGATGGAATATTGTGTTTTAGAGACCGAAGTTGGGTACCATTGTATGGAGGAATTTGAGAGTTGATTATGCATGAGTCGCATAAGTCAAGGTACTCTATTCATCCTAGGTCTGACAAGATGTACCAGGATCTGAAGAAGTTATATTGGTGGCCAAACATGAAGGCAGAAATAGTGTTGTACGTTAGTAAGTGCTTGGCAAGTTCTAAGGTTAAGGCCGAACATCAAAGACCATTAGGATTATTGACGCAGCCATAACTCCCGGTTTGGAAATGGGAGCGGATTACGTCGGACCTTATTACCAAATTACCGAAGACAGCTAGCGGTTGTGACGCTATCTGGGTAATTGTGGATCGATTAACTAAGTCTGCTCATTTCCTGGCAATTAGAGAAGATGCTAGTGTTGACAAACTTGCGAGGTTGTATGTGAAAAAATTATTTCTCGTCATGGTTGATATCGATTATTTCTGATCGTTACAGCCGTTTCACGTCAGCTTTGTGGCGATCACTTCAAACCGCTTTGGGGACGAGACTTGATATGAGTACTGCATATCATCCCCAAACCGATGGTCAAAGTGAGAGGACTATTCAAACATTGGAAGATATGCTTCGTGCATGCATAATAGGCTTTGGTAAAGGCTGGGAGAAGTATCTACCCCTTGCAGAATTTTCCTATAACAATAGCTACCACACAAGTCTTAAAGCTGCACCATTCAAGGCTTTATATGGTCATAAATGCCGTTCGCCTATTGGTTGGGCTGAAGTTGGAGATAGCCAACTCACATGCCCTGAGCTTATATTAGAGACTACTGAGAAATTGACTAAAATTCATGATCGGTTACAAGCAGCTAGAGATAGGCAGAAAATTTACGCCGATCAGAGACGTAAACCCCTAGAGTTCCAAGTTGGAGACAAAGTGATGCTGAAAGTCTCGCCTTGGAAGGGTGTGATACGTTTCGGGAAACGTGGGAAACTCAACCCCCGCTACACTGGACCATTTCTTATTTTGGAAAGAATTGGGCCCGTAGCTTATCGGTTGGAATTACCACAGGAATTGAGTAAAGTTCTGTAGGATACTCATAATCTTAAACACGTATGGTTCTTGTGATTGTGGTTCGAATTAAGATGATAGAAGAAGGAGAAATATAATAGTTTAGTGAGAGAAATAGAGGTTGGGAGCCTTAGAGAGAGAAACACACATATATTAGATTGAACTATGTGAAAGGTCCAACCCTCTCCACATGTGGAGAGGGGTATTTATAGTTACAATATAACGCCCACTCCCGGGCTGTGGATCAGGCATACAGTGGGTAAAGACCCGTTCCTTCTTCCACGGTGTTACTTAATCTAATACTAATTAACTAATAAACTAACTAACTACGAGCTACCTTAATGCTATTACAATCATTAGGTGACCGAGACTTTTACAGGAATATTAGTATTCCTAACAATCTCCCCCTAAGCGAGGTCACCTTTGAAGTTAAGATCTTTGGTCTTTAAGCATTCTTACGTCTTCGTAGCTCGTAGGATCTGATTCTTCTCATTTCAACACACTTTGTACTTCAAGCAAGCGAACTTGTGATTAGAGTTCCTTTGTGATGTGTGATCTTTGAGCTTCTTTGAGATCATCAGCCAAAGTAAATCTCCCAGCTCATCCATAGTAGCATCGCCTTCATGTGATGTAGTGACTAAGGACCATCATGCTCACACCCTTCTAGATCAGGAGACTTGACTTTAGAGATGTGGATCAGGAGATTTTTTTCCATCAGAGTTGCGGAAACGTTGTTGGTAGTCTCTCAACATTTGCTGTAGCAAATCTCTCATCTTCATTGATAGTGTGGAGGATGTGTGAGCATGAGGTATGGATTGACCCGATTCAGCTGGAAACTGGAGCCATCAACGCCATCTTTATATGTGTCCCTGAAATGAAACAGTTAGCAATAAAGATAGAGAACGAATATGGCTTTGTCATTCGTTCTGCGAGGACAGACTACCCTCCGGTTTTGTGAAAACCGACCTGTGATCAGGTAGAGTCTCTTTTAAAGAGGACTCTCCTTGACAGGAATTTCCAGCTTGTAGTAATGAATTTTCCAAAGAATCCACTTTGGAATTTTCATACTTAGCATGTTCTCATACCGGAACGTCTCAAAGCAGACAGCACGATAGAGTGAATCGGTGAATTGATATTCACGGATTGATGAGAAATTGATTTATAGAAATCACTCGCGTGTCATATGATAAACATTTTTGAGACACGACGAGAGTTTTATACTTTGAATCACATTTCCATCAACAATACTTTTGTTTGAAAGATATTACACAATCAATGTGCTCGAGAAATTAGTTTGTGAGCACATTGAATGGTTTTAGCAAAAGTATCCGTCAATCCATATCCTGGAACAAGTTTGATTCAAAATTGAATCGCACCATTGTTGCTTTCCAGTTGTCACTTGATCATTGATCCAAGATGGATCTCACATGTCACCTACCAAGAGCTTGAGTGATGTTCGCTCTAGAAGGATTTCCATCTTCATTGTGAATATTTTCATATCACTCGGATGTTCTGGCAATACCACAAGGATAATGCGTAGGACACTAAGTATTTTATCTTATTTTCCACATTGTGTGAAACAATAAGCATATTAGGAAGTGTGTCCTATCGAGATTTATGGATGATCTCATGGCTCTAGACTCAATAGTGCGTTTTGATCCGCTCCTGGAGACTGGGGAGGCGTCTCCTGTTTAGGTATCAACATAGCTCGCAATGAGCGGTCGATACAATGCACAGGGTTCCCCGTGAGAATGAAACAAGCTCTTTTAAGAGAACTTGAGTGGTTGGGAAGTTTAGTGCAGTGCGTCACTGGGTCCATGACGTCTTGTCTTCAATACCGGTGTTACCTTAGTAACCGCCAGTAGATTATGAATTGAACCCGGTTTCTGCCCTAAGGTTGAATATTTGGAGGGCTATTTCTTTTCACCCTTTCACATTTCATTTCTTTTTCATTCTTCAACCCCTTCAGTGCTTACCGAGACTTCATCACTAGAACCTTGTTGGGTTTGTTCCAGTCCTAGCTCTATCTCAGTCCGCACTCTTCCCTTTCTCACATTACTCCTTTTTTCAATCATTCCTAAGGACTTCTAATCTATCTATGGATTGTCCCTGGGAAGATCCTTCCGGTTCTGGTGGATCATGGGAACTTATACCTAACCTTAACCAACCTTATAACTCCATGCGTAAAGATAAATGGTCGGTCTTTGGTATAACTTCCACAAACGCCTTTCGCTCCCCCTCAATATGTGCATCGATATTCGAAAGTGTTTAGCACATATGTGGGAGCATATTATTGAGTCGAAAAGATCACATTTGATATCAGATTGCATATTTAAATCACATTCTCTCCCCCGATCAAAAATTTCAAATCTTTCGAGATTTTTGATCTTAATTGATTTAAATAATTTAGAAAGCGTTTTGGGAGAGAAATGTGGTCAATTTTAATATTTTCTGATAAAAAGGAACTTTTTCTTGCTCCCCCTCAAACTGTGAGGGAGGTTGTTATGTGTCAGATTTGAAGAGTTTGCAAAAGATTCGAAGTTTTGACGAGAACTCTTTGAAAATTTACTTATTCTGACACATAACCATCACAAATCGTTTTGTTGCTTTTGTTTTGTACAAAGTGTGGGGAGTTTTGATGATACATAAAATTTTGAGAAATCACTCTCCCCCTCAATCAATGACGGATGTTAAAGCATAAATATTTTCATAAACTAGTAACGTCATTGATTGAGTGAAAATTGTATCAAACTTTGAGTTCAAATTGATTTTCAATCAAAATCTCATGGTACCACCAAGTTTTGCACAAATACTTCCCGGAAAAATCATAGAAGGGAAAGTATTTGGCGATAAAAAGAAGATTTCTCTTCTTTATCAAGACATAATGCACTGAAGCGTACATTAAATCGAGGGTGCATGAATATAAAGTAATTCACGCCCGGATGAACGGCACCCTTTGTTAGGAACAACCGTCTTTTTGGCGACGTGTTTTCCTTAATGTTGAAAACCGGGTTGCTATCTGAAGTAATAGCAAACCATTTTGAAAGAATGTTTTGAGAAACGACATGTTTTTGAAAAGAACTTTATTTGAAACCGAAAAAAAAAAACTCTTGCTCAAGCATATGTATGATTCCGTGTCATTATTGAATGACATTTCTAGAAACGTACATAATATTGATTACACAAGAGACATGTCGTGAGAAGAATATTTTTGAAATTTTTGTAAATTTAAATTTTTTTTTTTTTTTTTTTTTTTTTTTTTTTTTTTTTTTTTTTTTTTTTGATTTGATACTATACAAGGATATTTGAAGCAACCCCTTTACTCCTCTTGATCTTCCAGTAGACATTTGAGATCTTCAGGTGTGAGACTCTTCATACCAAGGCGTGGGAGGATGAAGTGAAATCGTTCCCTAGAAAGTGCTTTGGTGAAGATATCGGCTAGTTGAAACTCAGTCCTCACAAAGTAAAGTTCCACAATTCCTTTCTCAACTTGTTCCCTGATGAAGTGATGTCGAATGTCAATGTGTTTAGTTCTTGAATGCTGGACATTGTTGCAGCAGAGTGCAATTGCACTTTTGTTGTCACAGTACATAGGAATCTTATTGCAAATGAGCCCATAGTCAGAAAGTTGAGATCGCATCCAGAGGATCTGAGCACAGCATGAAGACATGGCAATGTATTCAGCTTCAGTGGAGGAGATGGATGTACTCATTTGTTTCTTTGAAGACCAACTGACTAGCTTATTTCCTAGAAACTGTGCGCCCCCAGATGTACTGCGACGAGTGTCTTGACATCCAGCATGATCAGCATCCGAATATGCTGTGAGAGCCATAGAAGTTTCTTTAGGGTACCAAAGGCCCAAGTGGATTGTTCCTTTAAGGTATCGAAAGACTCTCTTGACAGCTTCCAAATGTTTCTTGGTGGGTTTGGATTGATACCGGGCACAAATGCAAACTGCGAACAGAAGGTCGGGTCTGCTTGCAGTAAGGTACATTAATGAGCCAATCATGCTTCGATACATGGTTTGATCGACCGGAATTCCCACATCATCTTCGTCAAGCTTTGAACGTTCAATCATTGGAGTATCAACTGAATCACTGGAGTCGAATCCAAATTTCTTCAACGTTTCATTAGCGTATTTGGATTGATTGATGAATATGCCATTGGGGTTTTGAGAAATTTGCAGTCCTAGAAAGAATGACATTTGACCCATCATAGACATTTGGAATTCGGAGCTCATCTCTTGAGAGAAACGATCACATTCTGAGGGATCAGACGAGGCAAAGGTGATGTCATCGACGTAGATTTGTACATGTAGAAGGTGTTTGCCTGTTTTTCTGGTAAAGAGGGTAGGATCAACAGCCCCTTTGGAGAATTTGTTGGACAGAAGAAATTTAGACAAGGTGTCGTACCACGCCCTGGGTGCTTGTTTAAGCTCATATAGAGCCTTCTTTAATCGATACACGTGATTAGGGCGTTCTGGATCCACAAAACCTTCGGGTTGAGATACATACACCACCTCTTTCAGATCCCCATTTAAGAATGCGGTCTTGACATCCATTTGATAAACCACCATGTTTTGACTTGCAGCATTAGCGAGAAAGATCCTTATGGCTTCTATTCTAGCAACTGGGGCGAAGGATTCTTCAAAGTCAATACCTTCTTCTTGTCGATATCCTTTTGCCACGAGCCTAGCTTTGTTTTTCAGAACATCTCCATGCTCATCAAGTTTGACCTTGAATATCCATTTGAGAGCAATGATCATAGCACACTCGGGAGGTGGTACTAGTTCCCAGACGTCCAGTCGGTCAAATTCATGAATCTCGTCCACCATAGCAGTGAACCATGAGTGTTTAGACATTGCATCCTTGACGCTTTTTGGTTCAGCTTTAGAGAGAACAGAATTGAAGAAACACCATAATGCGTCAGTTGCAAGTTGCTTGCGGGTTGATACTGGACGTGAGGGGTTCCCAATGATGTTGTCAATAGGATGATCATTGGTCCATTTTCGAAGGTATTCATGGGGTTGAAACTGTGGAACTGAGGTAGCCGTGTTAGATTCATCAGAGGATGTTGTTTCATTTG
The DNA here is from genome assembly GCA_030686995.1 of Artemisia argyi. Classification (NCBI taxonomy): domain Eukaryota; kingdom Viridiplantae; phylum Streptophyta; class Magnoliopsida; order Asterales; family Asteraceae; genus Artemisia; species Artemisia argyi. The sequence continues at coordinate 156,487,707 of CM060697.1, read as the reverse complement.
ATGGTTCAGGGGCAAAGATATTAACAAATGGCTCATTATCAGGTGGAGCAAAAGGATTAACTTCAGATGAATTATCTACATTTGCCGCTCGATGTGCAAGTGAAGGTTGGACATTGGACGTGCTGACCGATTGACTGATGGCGGGGGCTTCAGAATCCCATGACAATGAAGTGGATGGACCGTTATGGTCATCTTGATCATTCACCACCCCATCTGGTGGTTGAACCATTGTAGCTTCGGGAGCATTCATCTGTTGAGGCTCAAAGTATTCATCAAACATTGGGTCAAACAATTTCTTCCAATCTTCACTCGTAGGGGGTACAAAAGGAGCAGCAGGAATGGAATTCTGTACAAGCCTGGAACTAATTGGTCCAGGGGACAAAAGGTTAGGTACGGGTCCAGAACTTGATTGTCCAGGAACCGGGTGCTCAGTCAGCTCATCGAAAGTAACGTGGATTGTTTCCATTATATCTCTGGTACGTTTGTTGTAGATTCGGTACCCCTTTCGCTCTGGAGCATAGCCAACGAAGAAACCAATGTCGGCCTTGGCCTTGAGTTTCCCAAGGTCTTCACTGTCATTTGTAGGATAACACAGTGCACCAAACACTCGAAGAAACGAAAGGTCGGGTTTTCTGCCATGGACCAGTTCATAGGGAGTTTTGCAGTGGAGGGGATGTATCAAGGATCGGTTCTGAGTGTAACATGCGGTGGCAATTGCCTCAGCCCAAAGAAATAGAGGAGCTTTGGAAAAGATGAGCATAGTCCTTGCAGCTTCAACTAAGGTGCGATTGCGTCTTTCTACAACTCCATTTTGTTGAGGAGTTCTTGGTATGCTCTTTTGATGACTAATCCCGACACCTTCATAAAATAGAGTAAGTTGTCTGTTCACAAATTCTGTTCCATTATCAGTACGAACAACTCTAACTATCTTGTTGAGACGGACTTGCAACATCTTGATGAGTTTGATGATGGTTTCAGGAGTTTCATCTTTTGATCGTAGAAACTTCACCCATGTGAATCGAGAGTGATCATCAACAATAACCAGCACATATTTCTTTCCATTGATACTTTGAATCCTCATTGGTCCACAAAGATCCATATGAAGGGTATGAAGAACTTCCATGATAGAATTGACGGTTTTGGGTTTATGGGTATGCTTTTTGCTTTTGCCCATTTGACAGGCGGAACACAGATGATCTTTTTCATACTTGAGTCTGGGCAAGCCTCGAACAAGATCCTTTCGTGTAAGTTCATTGATGGTACCGAAGTTCAAATGGTTTAAACGTCGATGCCACAACCATGACTTGTTCTTGGATGCTTTAGAGAGCAGACAAATTAGAGAGGACCGTAGCATATCTTCGATGGAGATGGTGTAAAGATTAGTGCCCCGACTCCCCTTGAGAAGATCAACACCATCTAATTCTCTAACAAAACATGTGTGCTTTCTGAAGGCGACTTCGAGATCTGAGTCACAGAATTGACCAACAGAAAATAGATTGTGCCCGAGACCTTCCACGTAGTAGACTCTGGATATGACACTGTCTCCAAAGACATAATCACCATAACCCATTATAGACCCAAAATGGTCATTCCCAAACCTAACCGTACCAATAAATTTTTCCACGAAATTCTTGAGCCTTGAGCGATCACCAGTCATATGTTTTGAGCAGCCTGAGTCCAAATACCAAAGGACGATTTGTACGACCTGCATTTGAAACCAGACAATCGTGGATAACTGAAAAAGCTGGAGCCCCACACACAATTGGGGTCCGTTTGGTTAGAACACACAAATATTGGATTATCATAAGTAACAGGTATCTCACTGAAGTGTTCACATTTTGATGCACTAGAACTAGAGGTGGTATCTATTGCTTCTATAGGAAATAGTCTACCAGTAGGTCTCCACTTCCTAATAGGCATATCTCTAGAGTTAGTGGTCCTAGTTACTGGGCACATTTTCCTCGGAGTGAATTTCCTTCCAGTAGGTCTCCATTGATAACCAACATTAGTGAACACTTTTCCTGTTTTATTCCAGACTTGTTTTGCTCGTTTAACACTAGAAACATTCATATCTGGTGATCGTATAATAGATTTAAGAAAAGGCACAGCACATGCATCATGATCACCATAAAATACGCATTTGTTACATGTCTTACAAATAGCATCAGAATTCGAATTAATTACATCATTGTTCACACAAATGTTTGAAATAACTCGATTCCTTTCACTAAGCAACACTTTATTGTTCCTAGATGGTTCTTCTACTTCCTTCATAAGTGAGCTCTTAGCCGGCAAAGTCCTATCATTCTTTGTATTGCTCTTAGGCTGTGACTTGCTAGCATTAGATACACCTTTTACTCCTGTAGAAGCAATGATGGGAACATTAGTCTGATTAGTTGCTACTTGTTTACTGGTGATCAAGATGGAGGATTGAGGCATGATTTGGGGAAAGTTAACTGTGACATGCTTGTTGCCACTGAGAGGGTGCAATGCAGTTGTCCTATCCGACTTGGTATCATTCTTGGGGCATGATCCTATGGCATATTCTAACAATTCCTGGGCCCTATTAGTGAGAAAGCACGCACCAATAATACCATCATCAATTGGTTTAGCAATCCTCTCATCTTCAATGGTTTCTCTAAGTATGGCCAGACAATCCTTAAGATTTCTAAGATAGTTATTATGAACTAACTTATTGTTCCTAAGGGGAAGAGAAACATTCACAGCATCGCACGCATATTTATTACAAGCAGGTATCTTGGACATTGCATGATCACATGAAACAACGGGCATTTTACCCTTTACCATGGTCTTTAGATTCTCAATTACATTTAACAAAGAAGTGACTTTCTCATTGTTTTGGTCACGTGTTGTTTTGATTGACTCAAACAATTCTTTATAACGTTGTTTGGCGTTGGACATTTCAGCACGAAGCCACTCATTTTCATGTTGTAATTCATTGATAATGCCCTGTTTTTGAAAATTTTGAGAATCCATAGACTTCTGGTAATTGGTATTGATCACATCGCTTCTGTTCGATTTTAATTGTGCAATTTGGACCTTCAACTTCCGAATCGTGTTAGAGTGAGCTTGAATTACTTCATCCTTTTTGGCTAATTCAAAACATGTATCAAATTCAGGAACATCCGAAGATATCTTGGCATTTGATATTTTTATACTTTCTTCTAGGTGTTGATATTTTAATTGTAGGTTCAAATTATCAACTTCTAGTTTTGAGAAATTCCTGACCATGTTATCATGATCATCGTTTTGAATTTTTTTAATAAGTTTGTAATTCTCCCCCTCAAGCTCAATCACACGATTTTGGAAGACATTCAGAGTAACTGACATTTCATGAAATTGTCGAGCAGATAGCGCAGAGTCGGTAACAGTATAAAACACATCTTTAGCAATGCAGTTAGCAATCAAATTATCATTCATGATGAGAATGTTTTTCCTGTCAATTTCATTGTGTTTGAGATCAATAGCAAGTTGGTTACCCTCACTTTCCACTTCATCAAAAACCTTTTTCATTTGACTCACATCATCATTAATGGTGTTTTTAAGTCCCTCAAAATGTTCTTTTAGAAGTTTAAAAAATGGCATAACTTCAGTTAGGTAACACTGTTTTGTTTGCTCAAAACCCCTTTCCCCTTCTGTAATCCCTGTAGGTGTAATTCTTATTTTACAGGTTTTTTCAAAGTCATTGAACAATTGACCAAGCACATACAGCCCAATTAGAGTATTACATTGTGTGGGAAGAGTGAGAGGGACAAGGTGCCTGGGTGTGTTCAGGGGATAGGCAGTTGGGTGAGCAATTCTAAACATAGTGCGTGTGTTGCCTACAACTCTTTCAGCTTGCAATTTCTCAATGTCAATATTCCAAAACACTTTTTCAGGACAAATTCTCTTTTGAGGAACAAAAATTGCAGTGTGATTGTCATTGGCATAATCATAGTGAAACACGAGATTCTTAGCAATGCATTTAGGATCCTTTAACCGTTCAGCAAGTTTTGCCCTAGTTCTATCCTCTGCCTCATTGATGTGGTCATAGGATCGAGTATCAGGAGGTGCATGGTTAGGTTCAAGCATAGTTTTTGCATCATATAATGCTGGTTGTGCACCTAGACCTATTTTAAGGAATCTTGCTTTGGGTTTGGAGGTATCATGTTCACTAAATTCATCACTTAACTTCCTGTGGTTTTCCAACATTTGAGCAGATTGAATGGTTTGGCCCTGTGTGTACAACTTATCTTCCAATTTATTTTTTAACGTTTTTAATTTTGAGAAGTCATTTAGAAGTTTAGTTTCTTTATCCTTGAATTCTTGTTTGATTGTAGTCAAACCTTTTTGAACCTCAAGTTTTTGTTTGACGGTTTGATTCAATTGGTTCCTTAAAGAAACTAGTTCCCTTTTTAATGATTCTTGTTTGGAATTATTTTCAGATATGTAAGTACGCAGTTGCCATTCCATTTTCTGCTCACGTTCATTCAACTCAAACTTAGCACGCTGCTCATAAATGTTTACTTGATCCTTAAGGGCGTTAATTCTAGTGATCAGAGAATCATCAGGGTTGTATATAGAGTGCTCATACATATCATGGTTACTAGAATCAACAGACGGCATGTCACTCGGTACAACTTGGGTTCCATTGTCATTCACATACATTTCATATGGGATATTATTGGTATTACCCATATTTGTGATGTCTGTGTTGACAATATTCTTGAGTTGTACAGAGCCACATGCCCCCTGTACAGGTGCAGAATCATTCAGATCATGTATAGAAGATGTTGGTACCTCAGAGATAGCAGACGTGATGGATGAGTCAGGATGCTGTGAAGAGGATGCTGCTGCAGACAGATTAGCCATGAAGATTGTTTGAGCAGTTGGTTCATCATCCACGTCTGAGTCAAATGCATCACACTCTTCAACTTGAAAGATATTTGGATCATTAAGAGCCATGTCCTGAACAGGTTGATCGTCCACATCAGCGTCAAAGGTGTTCCCATCATTACCAGCCAGAAAGAGCAGAGCTTCTTCATCCAACACAGTCCCATTTTCTTGTGCCTGCATTAGCAGCATCTTGTCTTTGAAGTACTCAGAGTTTTGGGGACGTTTTGGGAGAGTGCAGTTCCTAGCAATGTGGCCCAACCCTCCACAGTTGTAGCATTTCGGTTGCTTAGCTTGTGCTTGAAGAGCATTCCCAACTCTGTACTGCCCATTCTCTCTACCAGCATTTCTTTGGTTGAAGTTCTGTCTTCCTTGCACATTCTGCACCACTACCCGACCATCTTCAATGACTGCCTGATTACGTGGATTAGATGAGATTCTGAGCTGGTTGTTAGTAGATGGGAGTGCAGCCCTGAACTGTTGGACCAGTAAAGACACTTGGTTGGAGAGATTATCAATCATCATGTCAGTGTGAGAATACCCAGAATCAAGTTGAGTATTTAATGCAGATGGTGAGGAAGTTGATGATTGACTGGGGGTTGGGGTAGACTTGGAGGATGATTGTGATGGTTGAACTTGATCTTTAGAGGTTTGACTGGGTTGTTGAACATTGGAGACAAAAGCAAGAGATTCATTTGTTGCAGACGGATTGAGCTTTTCTCGCATTAGCCGATCATAAGCTGCATGTTTCTCATGTTGCTGGAGATACGCATACAGCTGTTCATGATTGGTATGCCTGAGACCCTTGTTGAGCTTCACAGCCGTGACGAACCTATCCCATTCCGGTGCCATGTTGTTCACGAATTTTGAATTGAGCTGTATGTTGGGCATTGTCATCTTGATAGCTCTCATGTCATTGACCAGCTTGTGAAATCTGACGTAATAGTCAGTGATGCTTTCACCTGGATTCATTTTGAAATGCTCAAATTCATCGTATAGCTGTGACTCACGATCTTCTTTAGTTAACTCAGACCCTGCAAGAAGCATTTTGACATTATCCCAGACCGCCTTTGCTTCAGTGTTGAAGTTGATCAGTTTGTAGACATCTTTGGGAAGGCCTTGAATGATGATATTAGATGCTCTGATGTCTGCATCATAGCGTTTCTTTTCTTCTTCAGACAACTCATTGTAAGTGCGAGGTCTATCAGGACCAAACACGGCCGGTAATTGATCAGTTGCTTCTGAGATTGTGTCTCTAGTAGTACCCACTTGAAAGGGTCCCTCATCGATGGATTTCAGAATGTTAACCCCATTATCTTTACCTAGACAGTACAGCCGTATCCTTTGAGCCCATGATTCATAGTCAGTTCTGTCCAACATCGGAGGTCGAGCGTCAGACCCCGCAGCTTGAATGTCATCGGAAGATGTCGACATCACAAATAAGTTAACCACAACTTAACCACAATAAAAACCAACCGCAACTTAACCACAACTTGACCAAACCGCAGAACACAACCCAACCGCAGTATGAGCTAACCGCAACCAGAGCAAACCGCAGGCCAAAGATACTAACCGCAGAGTACTAACCGCAAGTTATACCAAACCGCAACAAAAACCAGTCGCAATATAAACTAACCGCAACCTACACGAACCGCAGACCAAAAATACTAACCGCAAGACACTAACCGCAGATTATAACTAACCGCAGAAAAAGTTAACCGCAATGCACTTGAACACAAGACACTTAACCGCAATGAATTAACCGCAACACACTTAACCGCAGAGAATCTAACCGCAGTACTTAGAACCAAACGCAAAATATTTAGCCGCAGAACCTAGACGCAATACGCAAGCTGAGGGAGACTTAACCGCAGAATCTAACCGCAGAGCCAAAAGTCCAAAACTGTCACTTTCGTTGCGTTTTGTTTGTATTCCCGAAATAGTAAACGCAGAAAGTTAATCGCAGCTCGCAGGACTTAACCGCAACTAAGAAATGAACCAGTGGACTTAACCGCAACTAAGAAAAACGCCTAAAAACAATTCCAAACTTCCAATAGCTTGATGATATTGTAACACACTCTACACTACAATGTTCCACAAACACTAATGAACATAAAAGGACATCACAAACATGTATAACAACACTAGATGGATGAAACCAATATGTATTCCAAGAAAGTGGCACTAAACTCACAAAACCACTCAAAACATCATCAAATTCGATTCTACAAGGCCCTAAGATGAAACCTTGGCACTTGATACCAATTGTAGGATACTCATAATCTTAAACACGTATGGTTCTTGTGATTGTGGTTCGAATTAAGATGATAGAAGAAGGAGAAATATAATAGTTTAGTGAGAGAAATAGAGGTTGGGAGCCTTAGAGAGAGAAACACACATATATTAGATTGAACTATGTGAAAGGTCCAACCCTCTCCACATGTGGAGAGGGGTATTTATAGTTACAATATAACGCCCACTCCCGGGCTGTGGATCAGGCATACAGTGGGTAAAGACCCGTTCCTTCTTCCACGGTGTTACTTAATCTAATACTAATTAACTAATAAACTAACTAACTACGAGCTACCTTAATGCTATTACAATCATTAGGTGACCGAGACTTTTACAGGAATATTAGTATTCCTAACAAGTTCACGATGTGTTTCATGTTAGTTATTTGAAGAAGTGTCTTGGTGATGAGACGCCGGTTATACCGATGAAGGATATTCGAGTTGATGAGAAATTGTACTTTGTGGAAGAGCCGATTGAGATTTTGGATTGAGAGATTAAGCAACTCAAGCGCAGTCGCATTCCACTCATCAAGGTTCGTTGGAATTCCCGGCATGGACCGGAATTTACGTGGGAACGTGAGGACGAGTTTCGAAAGAGATATCCGAAGCTTTTCACTTCGTAGATGGATTGTTCCGAGAGAAACCCGGGACGGGTTTCTTCTGAGGCTGGGAGGATGTGAGAACTGGCAAATTAGGGAGCCATTTTGAAAACCCGCATTACGTAAAAGTTCGTTTATAAATTTATGTTTGAAATTTTATTCGTAACGAACTTGTAAAACCTATATTGTGGTTGATTATATTTAAAATTTTTAAGGAATCGAATTTGGATTTATCGATGTGATGAGAATTTATTTCGAGATTTTATTTGGCACTACGTTGACTCCGGCACTAGAGCGACCTAACAAAAATTTAATGTTTTGAATTACGGTTCGACTATATATTTATTTATTGAACGTATCGTGAGATTTTAAATGATTTGGAACGAGCTTGGTTTAAGAATGTCGAAACACTTTGGAAAGTTACGGTTTTGGTCCGTGTATTTTACACCTAGCCACCTTACCCTAAATATTAATAATACCCTCATTATTATTATTATTATTATTATTATTATTATTATTATTATTATTATTATTATTATTATTATTATTATTATTATTATTATTATTATTGTTATTTGAAAAGAAAGAAAAGAAAGAAAATAAAAAGAAAATAATAAAAGAGTAACTACAATCGTCTTTGTGTCTTGCCTGGTCTCACACAACAACACCAACACAACACCATCTTCATTCTCTCTCTCTCTAATAAAACCCTAGCCACCATCCATCTTATCCGGCGACTATCACAACACCGCCGCCCCCACGACCAAACCAACACCACCATCTTAACCATCTAATCGAGATCTATCTTTTGGTATAACCCACGCGCCCTATAAACACCTCTAACACCACGAAATCACCACCACCGCCACATAAACACCACCTTTTCATCTTTTTCTTGTTGGGATTTTGAAGAAACGTAATCTTGGAGCCGTTTGGAAGGTGAGTGACCACGAGTTTCAACTCGTGTGTCTTGTTGTGTTACCAAAATCATGGGTACACGAGTTTCTTGAATGGGCTTTTGTGAAATAAAGATGGGAAATGATATTTTGTTAATAAAAACTCGTTTGGTATCCAGGTTTATGATTTTCCTTGAGGATGTCGACTTGTAACCGAGAGCTAGGCTCTCGGCTTGGTGCAAATCTTTGAGCCTTGTGGTTTTGTTTGATGAGTTTTGGCCTAATAGTCATTTTGGCGAGATGTTGATTTTATTAGAGTATGATTTGTCGTTTGATTTGGATCTTTGTGGCTCTTGTTGTTTTTTTTGGTATGCCGCGACTCAAGCGGCCCCGTTTGGGCAGATTTGGTTCGCTCATTTGAGCTTATGTCGAGACCTCATGGTCTTGGATTTGAGTCCTTGCGACTCATAGTTCTAGCCGAGACCCAAGTGGGTCACTTGGCTCGGGTTTTGGCTTGGTAAACCAACCCGGTATTGGTATAACTTGGTGTTTTCTTGTGTGGTTCATGTTGTTGTTATTTGTTATTGAGACTTGGGCATTTTATTGTTATTGTTTGTTGTTGTTGTTGGCCGAAGGTAGAGAGGAGGTCGAAACCTCGTGGTCTCGGCAAATGAATTAATTTTGATATTGTGGAGTTGTGTTGACGAGTATGATATGGGGACCGATTGTGTGACGGTCACTTAGAATGACGGAGATAGGTTAGTTGGGTGCCGTAGTCGGACCCTATTGTTGTAGCACGTGATGTGGGAATTGTTGGACGGAGATGGATTACTTGGTTGTATTGGTTATTATTACTTGGACTTGGACAATGAGCCGAGAGTGATGACTCGGACATGTGACCATCTATATAACTCGATAATTATTTATAATCAAACATAAATGATAAAACTCGTAATAATATTATTAATAATATAAACGTTTATATAAGTATATAGACGTGAAAACGTATATATAACTATATAAGTGCGTATATTAAAAATAAAACGATCACGAGTAATATTATAATAACGCGATGACATATATTATACTATATAAATAGTGTAATAAATATCGGGAATGTTATTATAATTAAACAACTATAACGACGATGAAATTTATAACGTTGGATAATTATATTAAATAAAATACTTTTAGAAAAAAAATAAACGAGGAAACTATCGAGTTATATGGGGTCGTGGTCATTTGAGTCCAAGTGGGCTAAATTATTTATTTTGTGACCTTTTGTGCTTGTCATGGATATGTGACGTTAATACATCTATTTTCTATAACTATGTAACTTATTTGATCGACGGATTAAATAGGACCCATTTAGTTATATAAAATGAGTATATTAATGGGCATTGTATCCTGCGACGCCCATAGGTTATGGTATGTGTACAGGAATAATGGATTATTAAATATCTCATGAGGTTTACCAAATTGACGAGTTTGGTAAGTTTGACGATATATTTAGGGGATCTATTAGACTTTGATACTTACCATATAGTACTCAACGTGCTATGTGATTTAGGTTTTGGGTATATGTTTGGAATAATATATTAAGTAAATAAAGTATGGAAGAATACCAAGTCGACGGATTTGGTAAACTTCGACGTCTTATTTAAATGATATATTGGACTAATATTATACCCGTAGGCTGTTATTATTTCTTTTGTTTGTGACTTATTGGTTTGAGTTGTGTCGACCCTCCACCCGCTTGGATACCAAACGCCAAATTACTAATACGAGAATAATACGAGAAATGGATTTTCGGAAAGTAAAAAGGAAAGTAAAAAGGAATACGTTCGGGATTGGGAATAATTGATTTTGAGGAAATGATTCTGAACGAGTTTATATTGTTAGGAAGTGCCGAGTCTGTAGTTGCCGTCATTTGAGTTACTATACATCTTACTTCTACCGATTTCTTCTTGCTGATTTCTGGACTTGAGGTGAGTTATAGCCCCACTTTTACTCTTGAACTTTGTTTTCAGTACTTGGGGTGAGAAACGTGCAAATTGTTTTATGTGGACTATTACCGCATTTGATTTCAAAACTTGCTATGCTTATAGAACTAGGTAGGATTGAGAGCGAGGCCTAGTCGAGAACTAGGTAAGCTATGGAGCGAGGCCTAGTCGAGAACTAGGTAAGCTATGGAGCGAGGCCTAGCCTAGAGCTAGGTAAGCTATACAACGAGGCCTAGACTAGATCTAGGTAAGTTGAACATGTCGTATCCTTACGCATGTGGGTATGTCGTATCCTTACGCATACAAATTGATTTGATTTTATTTGGTTATTGGACTATAGTGTGCACCTATAGGGTTGGTTAGTTTTGGTTGGTTCGTTTTGGATTGGTTGATTGAGGCCTAGTCTATTTAGCAAGAGTTTTGCGTATATGTTCACTTGATTGAATTATGAATTTAAACCTATGATCTCACCAGCGAAAGCTGACTTTTAGCACGTTTTCTCAGGTAATTAAGTGATGATTTGGATGCTTGGATTGGAAGGCTTGGCTATGGCACCTGTTTTATGGATCTATTTTTTAAAACTCTGATATATAATTGTGGACCTATTGTTATTCCCTTTGGGCCTTACTTTGGATAAATTTGGGATGAATGTAAACTTTAAAACCCCGTTTTGGTTGTGTTTTTCTTATGTTTACTTTATCTCGTTCTTTCATGACTTGTGTTGGATACCAATCCCCGTAACACCCTGAAAGCTTGTTGAGTCTTCCGCTGTACCAAATTTTGGGGGTGTTACAAAATTGAAACCCAAATCCCGAACCGAAAACCAAATCTGGTCCAGTTCTTGATTCTCACTTCTCGAAAAATTCAGTTCTCGTGTCCATCGGGTTCGGTTTCGTTTCTAACTGGTTGTGACCCATCCTCCATCCCTATTTTAATCTTGAAGTGACATTGGTTTGGTCTACGCATGCAATATGTTCTCTTAGAAGAAGAAAAAAAAACTACATTTACATTAAAAAGATGCTACCAACAATGTGGTTGTCCTTTTTATATATATTTTTTGAACGACAAGAAAGATATATATAACAAGAGGCCACCTAGCCAAGAAGCTAAGGGCAAAAATTACAAATGAGAGATGGAAATGGCATTACAAGGTCTTATGAACCATTTCACCCAGTTAAGAGAGTTTCTCTTAAGTCTACTTGAAATCCATGAAAAGGAAGCTAGCTTAATGTCCTTTAAAATGAGATTCTTTGATGGTCGTTCTGTGGCGAAGACCATTTCGTTTCTAAATTGCCAAAGGTGCCAAAGGGTTGTTTGAACCACAACATCAAAGGAGCAAGTACGTGAAGGGTTTAGAAATGACGTCTTCGTGTGCAAGAGAAATGGTTTTTAGGAGATCAGTGAATGGGTTGAGTCGGATATCCCAGCATTTAAAAATTAGAGACCAGACCTCTAACATATATGCTCTAAAAAGATGCTGAAATGTCAATGTGGCTCGGCTTTTATATTGTCAATGAAAGGATGATACCAATGTCGCTGGGTTCTCATTGGAAGAAAATGGAACCATCGATATTGTCACCGGATTATGATCGAAGCATCGAAGCAAGAGAAGCTAAGATATATACTCTAAATTTTTCTTTTTTTACCCCTAAAATATATAATTGTTCTTTTTTGTTTGTTTTTAAAATAAAGGTTTACTTATAAATTACAGACTAATGATTTAAAACTTTTTATTTTTACAAACTGAAACAACATTTGATTAGTGTTAGAGTTAAAATAAATAAATGAATATTATTTTTTTTTGAACGGCGGCTTTTATTAAAACTAGCAAAAACTAGAAAAAGAGATTACATAGAAGTTATAGAGGCTAAAGGGTTTTCCAACCACCTTGCCCAATTTAACTTACATTTGGGTTTTCTAGATGAAATCCACAAAAAAGATTGAGAAACTATGGAGTCCCAAAGCGTCGCCTTCTTAGGAGGGGAACTAGAGAAGATCAATTGATTACGAAAGTTCCATATGGACCACATGAGAGTCCCCCCCACCCCTTCAAGAAACAAACGAACCTTAGAAGAAACGTGAAGGGAGTGAAGCCAACCATGCCACTCCGCAACGTTGCCACAAACCGGAAAATCCAACTCCCACCATTTAGCTAGAAGAGCCCACAAATCTTTAGCCATCCCGCAATTAAAAAAAGAATGGTTAACCGTCTCAATATCTTCAAGACAAGAGGGACAAAGAGTCGAATCAACCTCAATACCTCTTCTAACTAATGAATATTATATTTTCTTAATAAATGAATATTATATTTTCTTAATATTGTATAATTGATATTACTTTACAGTGAACACTTAGAAAATAAAAAGGTTATATCTTTTAAAAATAATACTTTGTTTCCCCAAAGTAAATGCTAATTGGAGAAATAAATTATTATAGTGTTAGAGTTAATATAAATAAATGAATATTATTTTTTGGGTAAAGGTTTCCTCATAAAATGTATTATTTCAAAAAACATTTGAATACAACGAATATGAGTGAATCCCACATCTGAGCCCGTTACATAGGCGGAAGGCTAACATAACAAAACAAAACCACTTCTATAACGAAGATACAACTATGACTAGATTACAATTGATTCAACATAAGATCAAATATAATGTACTTCTTCTTTAACCGTGAACCTTGATATCCCAAACGTCGCAAAAAGCCTGTTGATCTCTTCAGAGATACCATGATCATCGTGCAAATCAATCATATGGATCACATTATCACATTTTCTCTTCTTATAATTATCAATAATTTTGTCATGTGTATCACTCTCAGTTTACGTTAAGCCTATCTCTAAATCTGCATCATTTGATGCCTACACACAGATCTAGTAATTAACAATTAAGTAACAACCTGAATTGAAGAGTCCAAATATTTTTTTGGGTAGCTGTACAGCCTTTCATGTATTTATCTAGTTGGATCTGATTACATGTATGAGAAAGCGCTAGTGTTAAATCCAGCGAGAAGCCAAGAATAAAATCACCGAGCAATGGTCCCACTCCATGGGGAATGAGTTTTGCAAAGTGTCAAACAATAATAGCAATAATTGGCATCTCAGTTTGATAACAAAACCATGGGCTGTATTTATTCTCATGCAACGTATATCAGAGCATCTGCAATGGGGCATTTTACACAAAGCTTTTCACTATTTGATAAACCTTTCCAAAAGCTTTTTACCATTATATATGAAGACTTTTTAGAAGGTTTGTAAGAAAGACTTTGCACCAGCCAAGTCTTTGAAGGAATAGCTTTTCATTTGCAAAAGTTGCCATAAATTTATCAAGACAAAACAATCTTAGCATTTATGGCCATAAATGTAAAAAGTCATCAAAGCTTTTTACCATTGCTCATGCTCTTAGGATCTTTATGTACCTTTCATACTGAATTAATGTAATTAGTATGCCTTAAAGGGCCACCACCCCTCTGCAAGACTGCAATCCGCATGCAAGTCGCAAGTCGCAAGCCGTAGCCAACTTAAAAACCGTTGTGTTCGAACGCGTAGCTAGCTCAATGGTTCTGGAAAAGAGGACTTTACAAGATAGTTGTTGAAGTCAAGTCATTATGCATGTGTTACGTACGTGAAAATTGGTTACCATGAAAACACTCGCATGAATCTTAAACATGAAAATTGGCTCATCACTTTAAAGTTGTCTATTATTAATACTATATCTTTATCTTAACTAGCTTCTGATCATGAGAAACAAGTTGACCAATTTCTTATATAGAGTGAACTGTGTGGATAGAATTGAATAAGCTCTATTAGATGAGTAATAAACTGAGTGAAGCCATGTGAGCTAGGCAACACATGACATAATTAGTTCCGTTCAAGAAATTAAATCATCCTCCATTCCTTCCTTATCTGATTTCCCATTTGCTTTGGCTAGTTGCAACTCCATAACACTATAAATAAAACCTTCATAATCTCGAGAATGCCATCAAATCCAAACTAGATAACCATTTCCTAACTCACTTCCACTACCACTACATGGGTGTTTTTCGGATACATTACTTCGTTAGTAATTTGAAGCAAATGGTCAAAATGCACAATAAACACCAACCAGATGTTCCCAAAGGACATCTGGCTGTGTACGTTGGAGAAATCCAAAAGAAGCGGTTTGTTGTTCCTTTATCTTACTTGGATCAACCGTTGTTCCAAGATTTGTTACGTAGGTCAGAAGAAGAGTATGGGTTCAATCATCCAATGGGAGGACTTACGATTCCCTGCCACGAAGAAGCCTTCATCAAACTTACTGCCCGACTGCGAAAATTGTGATTTCAAGACAACATTTAGTCATTTTCCAAAATGTTTGGCACCGTACAATTTTGTTCTTATTATGTCACTTTTTATGACTGAGAATGTTATAGGTATTGCTCTAGAACATGTAAAAAGGGGCATATTTTCATTTGCATTTGTTGTATATGAATAGTTAGTTCGTGATGCAGTTTTCAGTTGTATCAATTCACTAAATGATCATCATTTGATATAATAATAATATTTATGTTGGTGATATCATTTACTTGTTCGTAAAGAATTTATTTAGGATGCTCGATCATCATGTTTCTGAATTCATGTATCGAAAAATATATATGGTTTATATTCGGAATATAGATATTGTTTTTCAGTTTGTATGCATATATAGTTATGTGCAAGTTTAAAATATCAAAGCTTTTGGCTAGATTGAATTTGTGATCCTACAATATTGTCTTGTACGAAACCATGTAATGTGTTTTTTTGTCTAGCTCCTTGCTAGAGTGCTTTAATGAAATTATGTTCGGTTAGAGAAGATATATATGAAGTGAACATATCATACTAATTAATGGTTTTGTGGGAAAATAGTTGTTCCTTTTTATTTATTTATTTATTTATTTTAAATGTTTTCACCTAGCTTTTGCATGCCTGAATTCCAGTTTATAACAGTAATTATATACTGTATACGTTTGCCGAATTTAATGACCAAGTTCGTATACCATTCGTGTAGTTCTGTTCAATGCACACTTGCCATACCGATCCCGAATTATTATAACACTTTCCATTACTTAAGTTGATTTTTTTAATCCTTGTCGAGTTGTCGTTATGAATTGCATTTTATATCCTATCATACTTTGGTATATTGGTGATATATATCTGTAATGTCTAACATCAAAACAGATATTGGTATCCACATATTAGAATACAATAACAATATATGTTAACATTATTAGTTAAGAATGAATTATATAGCGAGATTTCAGAACAAGTTTCACTCTTTATAAAGACGTCATGACAAGTAGAGCGGGATGGGACCGTATGTTCAACCGGAACAAATTTCACTATTTACATGAGACATCCTTTCCTAATTAAATGCATGCACATAATTGATTATATACATGAAAAAAACGACAGTCCATTATACGGCCACGATTTGAGCAGGAAATGGGCTAAATGTTCAAACCGTAGCAAAGTTCATGAAAGTAGGATGGTGGAAAGATTTAAACATATATAAATAAGCAAGGGAAAATGGAGGAGACATTTGACCTCACTGATTTTTTCGACTGGGAACAAACATTGTTGCATAGGGCACTTGCAAGATTTCCACACAAAACCCATATTTACATAATGACGCGCTCAATCCTAATAATGTTGATATGTTCCTATTAACATTTTTTCTAGCCATCCAGCTAGATTTTGCTCCAATGGTCGTTTGTGACGTTGGGCTTTCTATTTTTAGTGGTACAATATGATGCGTCCATTTTGGGACTTGTATTCCACTATATGTGCAAGAAAGAAATAATACCCGAGAAAAATGGAAACTGCTAGTATAATGGCTCCTCGGCTCTAGAGTATGGGCAGTGAAAATTTTAAACTATATAACTGCATATCTTGGTACAATGCATGCTAAAACCTCAATTATAATCCAAAAGTTTTTGAGAATAAAACCATGGGCTGTATTCATATTAATTTCCCCAAGTTGGGTGGTTTGCTGATGTACACATGAAACAGATAGTACATGAAATCAAATTGGCACATGCATTTAATTTTATATCCAAATAAAAATAATGCATGATAGATAATTCAAAAATAAATAATTCCTAGTAGCAATTGATTTTTTTGGCGTGCAGATAATTTTTCATATAAAATGCTGTAAATAGTCATAATACAAAGTCGTTAATGTCAGCGAACACACACACCAATCTGTAATAATTCCTTGGACTGCACGGCTACATTTATAGTTACTACATAGTAATATGAAAGGGCTTTTGGCCTGACTGTCCTCGCGAGGACGGTAAGGCCCTAACCAAGAAGTTGTGGGTGGTCTAATTATGGACAATTGTGTTAGATAATATAAATTTTAAATGTCTTTCTAATAGAAATTAGTTAAAATTTGCATTCTCAACAACAAGAAAAGTTGGGTGCTGCTTTTGCTAATATATGGTCGTACATTTTGCGGTGATGAAGACTCAGGACATGAATCTATATACAGTATAAACTCGATAAATTAATACTCGATTATTTAATAAACTCTCTAAGATAATATTTTTTGCCGGTCCCGACTCGGGATAGGGTGCTAAATTAATAATTCGCTAAAATTATAAGATAATACATTTTTGATAATTTCTTTAGACCACATATAAAATATAAATTAATAATTCCTTATATATAGCATATTACATGAATGATTTATGAAGGTTTCTTGAAAAATGACTCAATTGTCTTTTGTTTTTTGATCTTGTATTTATATAGAAAATATTTTTAATGTCCATAAAGTGATACATTGAACACAAGAAGCATAATAAGATGAGATTGAATGTTTCTTTCAAATTGGGCTGTTCATTTGATATACATGCATTGTATACAATAATTAAGTGGAAGCTTGAAAGGTGTTTGTAAACTAAGTATTCTACTATAAATTAATAAAATATTAATTAACATATAAATTAATAATTATTAATTTATCGATTAATTAATAACTCTTTTAATTAATAAATTTTGATGGTCCCAAATGTATTATATTATAGAGTTTCTACTGTATCAACATCTTACATCTATTAAAATTATGAAACATATTATTTTCACCAACTTGCTTTTGCTAATATATGGTCATACATTTTGCGGTGATGAAGACTCAGTACATGAATCTATAAACCAACATCTATTAAAATTATGAAACATATTATTTTTACCAACTTTATCCGATAATTAATTTTTTATTTTATTTTAGTCATGAAAATTAGGCATGCATATATATATATATATATATATATATATATATATATATATATATATATATATATATATATATATATATATATATATATATATATTTTTTTTTTTTAATTCACACTAGTTAGCACATGTGCTTTTTTGATGGTGGCTTTCAGATTTGATTCTACATAAGACGCCTAAAATAGGCCCACCCTTAAATATGGGCAATGCAACTAAGTGGCAGAAAAATGTATATAGCATTAAGTGTAGTCTATGAAATACCATCGCTTCTAAAAGGTATAGAAAATGAAACGATGGGCAAATATATATAGAATATAATTCTCATTTCAAGTTGGGAAGCTCATATATCATTATTTATCAATGGCCTCCAAGAAATATATAAACGAAATATTCATTTATATATATTTATTGGATAGATAAGAAATTATTTATTTTATAAGTCTACTAAACTGAGCAATACCATGTGAGTCATAACATGATGCAGGCCTTTGCAGAACACCAACCCTTGTATAGACACTATAAATAAAAGCTTGATAATAGCCTATACTTCTATCAAAGAACACCTAATTGAATTATTCCGCATTCTCCGCATTTTACTTACATCACTGCTTTTCCTCTGAGATATTATATTCTTCGATCTCGATAAGAAAACATGGGTGTTTTTCGGTTGTAATCATTCGTTGCTAATACAAAACAACTAATGAAACTGAATAACAAGCATCAGCGAGATGTTCCAAAAGGATATTTGGCTGTATATGTAGGAGAAGTTCAAAGGAAACGCTTTGTGGTTCCTTTATCGTACTTGGACCAACCATTGTTCCAAGATTTGTTACGAAGGTCCGAGGAAGAGTTTGGGTTCAGCCATCCAATGGGTGGACTTACAATTCCTTGCCATGAAGAAGCTTTCGTCCATCTCACTTCCCAATTACATATTTCATAGTGTGCAATTATATACTGTAAGATTTTGGCTGCATATAGTTTACAAGCTAGTTCTTCATTTATTTACATCGCAAAGACTAGATAGTACAATAAAGGTGAAGTTGTAAAAAGGGGCATTCCCATTTTCTATGATTCAAAATAGATAGATTGGTGTTTCATGCATTAATAGGTGACCAACCACCATTCCATTTAACTCTTGGACTCTCCAGAGAATAATCGAATTTATTAGCACAGTAACAAATTGTTAATTGGATGCTTTAAAAAGTCTTTATATAATCACAATTCATATAATTCTTCAACCTTTATGTAACTTCCATGTATTAACTTCAATGGATTATTCTGATGCACTTTATGTTGGGACTACGCCTATTCTAACACACTATTTTGGGGCCCAAACAAGGCTACCGTTTAATAAAGATTACACCACGACATTGTCGTGTCCTCACACCACGTAACAATAGACAAGATAATAACAAAAAACAGTAAACAAGAAAGAGAAGACTTATGTGTTAATAGAAATATCGTCTAAAAACGTTATTTATATTTTACGATTTTTGCTAAGTTTTGTTAATGACAAAGTGTAAACTTTAGTTTTTAGTAAAACATAATTTTAGTTTAAAGACTTGCATAATTAGACATTTGCTACATTTACATTTCATATAAAACACAACACTTTTATATTTGTTAAAATAGAAAAATATTACATTTACATATTTCTTAATATAGTAAATGTTAACATCACATCATGCATTTATGGTAAGTTTGTGTGTTTGACTTACCATAAGCTCTTACACATTTTTGGAAGCATTCTACTTTGATTCAATGTGTGTTTGATTAGAAATAAGTTGATGTGACCTTGGTTGATTTGGAAAGATTTATTGCAAAACTTATTGTCAGCCTGGCGGAACCTTGGAGGTACACGGGCGGAACCCATCTGAGGGTTCCACCATATCCGCCAGACCTGTTGAAGGTCTTACTATAAATACCAAGCCATTTGTTAGAATTTAGCTTTTATCACTTCTCGTTACATTTTACACACACACATTCATATCATTCATCTAACCCTTTAACATTTCATTTTGTGTGAAGTTTCTTTTGTAGCAAAGAAGTTCACAAGTTCATATAAAGTTACAAGTATTCAACACAACGTTGCAAGACTTGTTAGCTTAGCATCGTGTAGATTTTGTGTAGTTTACACTTCATTTGATTGTGTGTTTTCAGTTGTGATCGGTTAGTATTTTAGGCCTTAAAATACATAGTGTGACGGGAGTTGTTGTACCCTTGTAAAAGAACTAACGGGAGTGGTTGTACCCTTGTAAAAGAACTCGACATCTAGCTTAGTGTCGATAATCGTGTAAGCGACGTGTAAGGTTTTCTCCGCTAGTGAAAGGAGCTTGTTGACTAGTGAAAGAAACTCTCGAGTTGGATACTCGGGGCGTGGACGTAGGGCAAGGAAAAAGAGTCCTTGTAGCCGAACTACGAGAAATACTCGTGTTGTGGTTTGATCGTTTCTTTCTTTATACTTGCATGTTATATATTGTCTTTGTGTTCATATATTTGATTAAACGGAAAGTTTCAAAAGATAATTAAACGAAAAACCGGTAAAACTATTCAACCCCCCTTCTAGTTTTCCACAATTGGCATCTAGAGCTATGTTACTCAAGCTTTTAAAATATATTGTGTTTTAAAACTTGAAACGATCCATGGATTTTGAAAATTACAAAGAAGGGCAATCTATGCAAAGACCACCACTTTTTGAAGCAAATGGTTTTATATATTGGAAAAACCGATTTGAAACTTACGTGAAATCTAAAGATATAGATTTATGGTATATAATCATTGATGGTGATAATATAGTTACGAATATTAAAGATGAAGATCAAAAGAAATTAATTGCTAAAAATAATGAAGCTAAAATGATGCTTTACAATGCTTTGTCTAAGAAAGAATATGAAAGAGTCTTTATGTGTAAAACCGTCAAAGAAATTTGGCAATCTTTAATAGTCACTCATAAAGGAAACTCACAAGTTAAGGATAACAAAATTGATCTTCTTGTTCAACAATATGAACAATTTGCTATTCCCGAAGATGAGATTATTGATAGTGCATTTGCTAGGTTTAACACTATTATTACTTCACTTAAAGCAATTGATGAATCTTTTTGTAGCAAGAATTTTGTCAGGAAATTCCTTAGAGCACTCCATCCAAAGTGGAGAGCAAAGGTCACGGAAATTGAAGAATCCAAGGATCTTTCAAGCATGTCACTTGACGAGCTAATTGGAAACCTCAAAGTTCATGAAATGGTAATGGAAAAAGATTCGGAAATAGTTAAAGGCAAGAAAGAAAAGGTTAAGTCCATTGCCTTGAAAGCTAGAGTCCAATCAAGTGATGATGAAGAATCTAGTTCGGATAGTGATGATGAAGAATATGCCATGGCCGTTAGAGACTTCAAGAAATTCTTTCGTAGACGAGGGAAGTTTGTAAGGCAACCTAAAGATGACAAGAAAACCTTCCGAAAAGATCGTGATGATAGGAAAGGAAAGGTTGAAAGGAAATGCTTTAGGTGTGGAGACATGATGAGTGTCTAAATACTCATCATTTTATACTAATCTGAGCTGCCAAATCATACAAAAACACTCAAATATACATCATAATACTTAAAATATCTTAGAAGTGTGTTTTATATGTTTCAAATGCAAAATATGCAAAAACAGATGAAAAACGTACAAAGTTTGCATAATTGGCAGTTTTAGTCCCTCAAATTTCACAAAGTATCAAAACTAGTCCCTGAAGGTTTAAAATGAATAAAAAGTCAACTTAAGTCCTTGGGAAACCAAAAATATTCACAAATGATCCCTGGATGAAAGTTTACACAAACTGGCAACTTTTACCCCTCAAGTTACAAAATTGGCAAAAATGGTCCCTGGGTATTCAAAACTTAGAAATTTACAAATAATACCCTTGTACTATGCATGAATTACAAAATGGAACAATTTTGATAAACTTTTGGGAATTTACAACCACAGTCCCTTAAAAATCCAAATTTACATAAATGGTCCCTGGAGTTTGAGAAATTACAGAAAAGGTCCCTGGATATTTTTAAATGGAGAAATCACAAGTTTGGTCCTTGGTTTATCATAATTGGCAAGTTAAGTCCTTGAAAACATTTTGGGAAGATTACAATTACAGCCCTTTAACTTTGTCAAAATTACATTTTTGGTCCTTGTGTAAAATACAAACCAAACCGGACCCTTTTATTTAAAATAAAACAAAACCAAATCCAATCCAAAACCCCTTACCCAGCCCACACCCTTCCAAGCCCAAACCTCAGCCCAGTCCACCCCTTGATTATTTAGAACGGGCGTTGACCCCGTTTGACCATCCAATACCGCCCAAACCACCACCACTGTAGCTCCTTCTCCCCCACCCCTGCTTCACCAAAACCAGGTGGTATTCCATCACCACCTCACCCCCTACTCTCCCTAACTCACCTTTCCACCTCACAGCAAACCCACACCCCATTTAATGCAATTCATACTCCAAACCACTCCAAAACCTCTGTTTTCATCATAATACTCCAACTTGTCCTAAAAACATTCCCCTTTGCTTCCTGACACCTCCACAACACTCCAATAATTCTTAATTGAAGACCTTTGGCCCCAAGTTAACTTGGAAGACTTTGGCGCCATTTTTCATTTAAACGGTCTTGATTAATGCAGAAGAATAGAGGGCCAAGATTGAAGTGGGAAAAGCTCCAAGTCATCCAAGAAACCCTAAATTGAGCTTATAAAAGGAAGAGAAGCAGAGGAGTCAAGTATCTAGCTTAATTTTAAAAAGTGTATGTCGTATTAGTTGTTTTAAGAGTTCAAGTGTAATTTAAAGCTTTCAAGTTTCAGTTTTAGTATTCTCAGTGTACTAGTAATCCTTTTAGTGAATAAAAATCAAGTTTGTGTTGTTATCTTAGTTGATGCCATTTTCAATTTCATATCAAAATTCTCAATAAGCTGTTACTTGTTATTGTTATGTTATAGAGACTCAAGAAGCTCATATAAGCTCCTAAAAAGCTCAATAAAGCTTTTAGTAATCTACAAATCAGTATAAGATAAAAAATTCATCAAATACAAATTTGGTCAAAGAAAGTCAACTGTGGCAATTTGGATTTGATTTCTTGGATTCAGAGTGAACTGGAAGCAAAGAAGCTGTGGAATCTGGGTTAGTATCCATTGGTGGATGTTAGGAAAGGTTCTTGGTTATTGGTTCATGGTTTAAGCAGGATTGCATTTTGTAAGTTCAAACCTTAATTTTTAGCATTTCTTATTCTATTGTTGTTTAGGTACTTAATCTTGCTTATTTGTGTTTATTCAGTATTACTTAATCATAATCTAGTCTAAAATCAATTGTTTGCTTGTTGAAATTAATAGTTGTTTAGTATTTCATAAATTGGTAATATGAAGCTTGATTTTGATTTCTAAAGTTGTAGTTGTTATTATTGGTATTTTTAGGTTTAAACAGGTTTAATTCATAGTAATATATGGTTCTGTGTTAATTGTTTGGATTAAAACCTTTGTTCTCTTTGAAAATCATCTTATCAGTCAATATCTAGGGTGTTTGGAATAAGTTTGTTAGCTATACCCTTGTTATTGTTTGGTGTTTATCTGTGTTTCAATAGCTTGCAGTAGTGAGCTTTAGGTCATTTAAGGCAATAAATTGTGAGTTCATACAACCCAAAGTCAAAATCACAAGTAATTCATCACCACAATTAACTGTGGTGATCTTTGAGTCCTAATCTCAGCATATCATCTCACAAGTCAGTACACTAGCTTAATTTAACTTAATAATAGCTTATAACATCTTATTAAACAAGTAGGATAAATCAGAAGTTCATCAAAGTCAAAGTTAGTTCACCATTCAAAAAAGTCAAATTGTGTTGTTCTCAGATTTCTCAAGACTTGGGAGATTTTTCTAGAATTTAGGCAGTTAATTTAGAGTTTGAAATTTCTTGTGCTTATAATCTACCACCTAAACTCTAGGAATATAAGCTTATTTGATTTTTAAGATTTTTTCTCAAGCTTGTGCAAGAGCTGAAAGTACCCTGCAGGGCAAAGACATTGCCCTGTGCACTGGTTTTAAGTAAAACACCAAGACCTCTTGTGTGCTCATTAGTGGACCCCACACCCCAACCCTTAGCTTAATTTGTAGCTTATCAGTCCACCCTTTCATATATAGGATTAGTTTGAGGTTTAGCTTATTGGAATATAGCTTTTAGGACCCTAGTTTGTAGCATGTTTCAAAAAGTTACACTGAGCACTCAATGTATGATCACCATTTCAAAGGCTCACACAGAGCTTATTAGTAAGCCAAAAGCCTAGCTTCTTGGTTTAATTTGTAGCTTAACAACCCATCTTTGAACCCCTAAGTTTAGTTTGAACCCTCTTTTACTCTTATGAACCCCACACTCCTTGAAAGTGGACTGCAGGGCAACCCACTACCCTCTGCATCAGCTTACCATCACCACATCACCAACTTTAGTGGTGGCTGCAGCCCACATCAGTGGGTCCCACACCTCATACTTTGGTTCTTACAACCCCCTCCTATCCAGGTTCAATACTTGACCCTTAGTTTGACCACTAGATCAGTGGACCCCACCTGAACTTGTCCCCAAACTCTGTCCCATTTCTGAGTCAGAAACCAAATAAGCAATTGCTTATTTGAGTTTTCCAGCTTATTCTAGGAGCTTATCTCACCACATCTAGCTTAAATAGGTATAAGTAACTTAGGTAAACCAGTTTTCACCATAGTGGACCCCACATAACCTCAACTTAGCTTATTTCTTAGTTTGGTCAACCTTAGTCAACTGAATAAGCAAATAAGCACTTACAGTGCTTATTCTTGATTTCTAAAGTAGTTGTCTTTGTTAAAGTTTCATTATTTAAGTATTTAAGTAGTTTTATAAAAGAAAAAACCAGAAAAAGCAAACATAAAAATAGTGATAGCTTCTATTTAATAGAAATTATCTAATTAATTTTCATATCAGCTTATTAATAAGCACTTGTCCAATTTTATAATTTTATAAATTACTTAGTACCTTAAAGTAGTTAAAATAATTTTCTTAGAATTTTCCTAAGCAATTTACTATTTATTAGATTTAAAACTAGTTTAATAATTAAATAGGTAATATTAGTAATTAAATAGATTTCTTTAATTTTAATTAACAAAAGTAGAATTTTATATTTTTCCTAAGTTTTATAAAGTAGTTAAGACTTTTAAAAAATAGTTTCATAATTTCTACTGACCATTTTCTAATTTTCTTATTTAAATTAATTAAATTAGCTTAAAATTAATTAATAAGTAATTAATTAGTCAATTAGCTTAAATATAATTTTTAGCAAGCTTTTATAATTTTGTAGTATTCCTGTAGTAATTAAATAGTTTTATAAATTTTATCTATTTTTCTAAGGTAATTTAGTAATAATAGTAATTTAAAATAATTTAATTAGATTAATTAAATTAAATAGTTTATAATTAATAAAATACTAATAAAAAGACAAAAATATTTGTTTTCATTTTTTATACTTTCTTCAAGTTCTTATTTAGGTTTAGAAATTATTTTTGTAAGTTTTTAGGTTAATTTGTAATACTTGTTATTTTTAGTTAATTTAAATTAAGTTTTAAATTGGATTTTAATTAGTTTTATTAATTAAATAGTAATTAAATATTATAATAATCATTTTCATAATTTCAATTTCATTTTCTACTTTCTTTAATATTAAGTTTTCAAAAGTTTCACTTTTAACCCTTGTAGTTTGTAACTTGTTAAAAACCACTTGTTTTTGTCTGTTATCTGATTTTCTTATTTGTGCTTTTGTGCTTATATCTGTATTTCTGTTATAATTTTATATTTTTCAAATATCAAGCAATCAGTAGTATAATCAACCCTCAAATCATCTTTGTTACTGTCCTCAGTACTACTCACTTTCCTAATCGTTTACAAATACAATTTCAATCTCGTTGGGACTTAACGACCCGGGGATTTCCCTGTATTTCCACGGTCAATATTAACTTGCACTTTCTCCCAGGTGGGCCTAACAGCTGCACACGGCTGACTGGTTGGTTTGGGAAGAGTCAAAATTTGGCGCCGCTGCCGGGGAGGTTGTTGCGTATTTCAAAACGGTAAAAGTTTAGTGGTTTTCAAACCCCTCCTGTACAAATATCACCACTTTGTAAATTTTTAAGAAAATCAAAATCATATCTGAAAACGTTCATTAACATTTCTCCTGAAGTGTTAACAACACCAAACAAATCATAAACAACAAAACAAACTGTGAAGTTAAATTACATCGTTGTCTTTAAGATTACAACTTGAAACAGCTGGTATAAGGTAAGTTCTGACATTAAATTGCGAACTGAAGAGGAATACATTTATTTCCTCCCGCTAGCCTGCGAGTAATCTTAAAGGAACGATTTCGGTTAACGAATCAGTTCTAAAAATATTTTCCAAGTTTTTTTTCACCCATACATAAAAAGCCAAAAACATATTACTGTGAATATAATTACATAAAAGTTACTACCGCAAACCAAGGCAGAACACCTACCAACTGGGGGTGTGAACATAATAAGTTCCCAAACCTAAGATTAAAAACTTACCATTGTATCCTTGTGAATAGTGTACCTTTTTTAAAGGAACTGTTTACTTGTGATTATTGGGTTTAAGTTCACTGTAGTTTTGCCTCTATCTTGTGTTGAAAACTAATTTTTGTGCATGCGCACTCGTTCACAAGCAAAGAATAAAAAGAAGAAAAACGTACCCGAGTTACGTATTGTTGAAAAAGAACACACAATAAAAATGAACGACGAGCCCCCATTTCTTCCCAAGGATGAACCAGTTCCTGACACCCGAACTATGGAGGAACTGTGTCAACCTACCATGCAGGGGAGGGGTGGACCAATTGCACCACTCACTATTGGAGCCACGGATTTTGGATTAAAACACCACATGATACAACAGATCCAGAATACGTGCCAGTTCCACGGATTGCCGGGTGACGATGCCAACAGGCATCTCGACAAATTTTTAACTGTCACCCAAAGCATGAAACAACATGGCGTCGCCGAAGACAGCCTGCGTTTATACTTGTTCCCCTATTCTCTCACTCATCATGCGACTTCATGGTTCGATCGACTTCCAAAGAATTCGATCCACACTTTTGATGAGATGATCACTAAATTTCTGGCCAAATACTTTCCACCATCTATGGTCACAAAGCTGAGGAATGATATCAGCAACTTCAGACAGCTTCCCGAAGAGTCCTTATTTGAGGCATGGGAATGCTACAAACTTGCTATTGATAAGTGTCCCAATCATAACATGCTTCTTGTCACCATTATTGATACCTTTTATAATGGTTTGACACTCCGTCATCGTGACACCATCAATGCTGCTGCTGGGGGCACCTTTGTGAAAAGGACCCCTGAAGAGTGCTATGACTTAATCGAAAACATGACTGCCCATCATAATTTTTGGGACTCCTCTGCTGAGAGGAACGACTCATTTAAGTCAGACACTCCGGCAAGCAATGAAATATCAATCCTAGCTAAAAAGCTGGATGATTTGTCTACAGCAGTTTTGCGTATCCATCAGAATAATCCTAATCAGGTCAAAACTGTTAACCCAAGTTGTGAAACTTGCGGTGGTCCACATCCCTACACAGAGTGCCCAGCCTCCGGTGGCTTTGCTCGTGAAAATGTGTCTGCAGCTCAAGGTTCCTATAATACGGGAGGTAATTCTTACCAACTGCAAGGAGACCGAAACCTTTTGAGCTACCGTTCTAATAACTATACTGGACCACCAGGGTATAATCAGCCTCAAAACAGGAACCAGAATTTTAACCAGAATCAGAACCAGAATCGAATGAACCAAGGTTATAACAACCAAGGGAATTTCATCTCTAGTCAAAATCAGTTTAACCAAAATCAGAACCAAGGGAACTATAACCATAATCAAGGTCAGAACAATTACCCACAGGGTAATTTTCAACAACAAAACCACTTCCAGGGTAATAACAACCAGCAACATGGGAATTTCTAGAACAATCGGGCTCAAAATTTTCCAAACCAAAATCAAGCCATTGTTCCAACTGGACCATCACATGATGAGTTATTTAAACAGTTTATGAAATCCCAAGAAGAACTGAACAGAATGCTGGTTAGTCAAATGTCTAATTTCCAGAAGTCTTTAAATGATCGACCCTCGGGCTCAGGTACAACTTTACCTAGCAACACGATCGCTAATCCGAGGGGCGATGTAAAGGCGATCACCACAAGAAGTGGAGTTTCTTACCAAGGACCTACAGCTCCCTATACCTCATCTCCTATCCCTGTAGAGGAATGTGAAACTGAGGATACTACGGATACGGTACTTCCTAATAATAACGGAGGTACCAATGACATCCCTCCTCCAGTTATCCCGGTCCCGACTCCCCCTAAAAGGGTCGTGTTTGAAACTACCGAAGGTCTTGTTGAAAATCCAAAAGCCAACCCAAAACCAACAATTCCATATCCCTCACGATTGCAAGACCAAAAGCTCCGTGAAAAGGCTAATCATCAAATGGAAAAATTCTTTCAGATTTTCCAAGAACTACACTTTGATATTAGTTTTGCGGATGCTCTTCTTTTAATGCCCAAATTCGCATCGACAATCAAAAATCTGTTGAGCAATAAAGAAAAACTGTTTGAGATGGCACGAACTCCACTCAATGAGAACTGCTCTGCAGTTCTGTTGAAACAGCTTCCCGAAAAGCTAGGAGACCCCGGGAGATTTCTAATACCATGTATCTTCCCGGGTATGGTTGAATGCTTTGCCTTGGCCGATCTTGGTGCAAGCATCAACCTAATGCCCCACTCAGTTTGGAAAAAGCTCTCTCTTCAGGCACTCAGTCCCACATGCATGACTCTCGAGCTTGCTGACCGTTCAATTTCACGTCCCCTCGGTATTGCCGAAGACGTATTTGTGAGAGTGGGAAAGTTCCATTTTCCGGCAGACTTTGTCGTTGTTGATTTCGATGTAGATCCAAGAGTTCCTCTCATTCTTGGGAGGGGATTCTTAAGAACGGGACGTGCATTGATCGATGTTTTCGATGAGGAAATCACGTTACGAGTTGGCAATGAAGCGATAACATTCAACCTTGATCAAACCTCGAGATACTCCTCGAATTATGATGCTGAATCGGTCAACCGAATTGATGTCATTGACATTGCATCCGAGGAGTATGCTCAGGAAATCCTTGGATTCACTGATAATTTTTCGAGTGGCAATCCCACTACTTCTTCTGATCCCATAATCGCTAATTCTTCTCCTTCCATCACTCCGTATGGGGGAAGTGATTTCGTCCTTGAGGAATTAGAGGCCTTTTTCAAAAGTGATTCAGTTCCCGAAGGAATTGATTACCAAGAGATTGACCCGGAGGGGGATATACTTCTCCTTGAGAAGTTATTGAACAAAGATCCTACTCCCATTCCTGTTCTACCTCCACAACTTCATAAGGTGGAAGTCAAATATGTTGAGAAAAATGATGACTTTCCCGAGGTTGAACTTAAGGACCTGCCTCCTCATCTAGAATATGCATTCTTGGAAGGTAACGATAAATTACCAGTCATTATTGCAAAAGACTTAAAGGATGAGGAGAAAACCGCGCTGCTCAAGGTTTTAAAGTCCCACAAGCAAGCAATTGCTTGGAAGCTCTCAGACATAAAGGGTATTAACCCGGATTTTTTGTACACACAAATCCTATTGGAAGAGGACTTTAAACCTACCGTGCAACATCAAAGAAGGGTAAATCCAAAAATCCACGAAGTTATAAAAGCTGAAGTTATCAAACTTCTTGATGCGGGATTGATTTACCCTATATCAGATAGTCCTTGGGTAAGCCCAATTCATTGCGTTCCAAAGAAGGGTGGCATTACGGTTATCACAAATGAGGACAACGAGCTAATACCAACTCGTTTGGTTACAGGGTGGCGAGTATGTATTGATTACAGAAAGCTTAACGAAGCCACCCGCAAAGACCATTTTCCTCTGCCCTTTATGGACCAAATGCTCGAAAGACTAGCGGGAAACGAGTACTATTGTTTCCTCGACGGCTTCTCGGGTTACTTCCACATTCCCATTGATCCACAGGATCAAGATAAGACTACCTTCACATGCCCTTACGGGACATTTGCCTATCACCGCATGCCTTTTCGGTTATGCAATGCTCCAGGCACTTTCCAGAGGTGCATGATGGCTATTTTCCATGACATGATTGGAAAAACCATGGAGGTATTCATGGATGACTTTTCAGTCATCGGGAATTCTTTCGACTCATGCCTCTCCCATTTAGAAAAAATGCTTCAACGTTGTGAAAATACTAATCTTTGTCTAAACTGGGAGAAGAGCCATTTTATGGTTAAGGAGGGCATTGTCCTCGGCCATAAAATTTCAAAAAGTGGGATTGAGGTCGATAAGGCCAAAATTGATGTTATTGCTAAACTGCCTCATCCCACCACTGTTAAAGGAATAAGGAGTTTTCTAGGCCATGCCGGGTTCTATCGGAGATTCATACAAGATTTCTCCAAAATAGCCCGGCCCATGAATCATCTTCTTGAAAAGGATGCTCCTTTTATCTTTTCCCCCGAGTGCATCGAAGCTTTTGAAATTTTAAAGAAAAGGCTTACTGAGGCACCAATCCTTGTTGCCCCCGACTGGGACTTACCCTTTGAACTTATGTGCGATGCTAGCGATTATGCTATTGGTGCAGTTCTGGGGCAACGCAAAACCAAACATTTCCAGCCAATACACTACGCAAGTAAGACCATGAATGAGGCTCAAACACACTATACCACCACAGAAAAAGAATTATTAGCTGTGGTATATGCCTTTGAAAAATTTCGGTCTTACTTAATCTTAAACAAAAGCGTGGTGTATACGGATCATTCGGCTCTGAAATACCTGTTCACTAAACAGGATGCAAAGCCAAGACTACTCCGTTGGGTACTGCTCCTCCAGGAATTCGATATTCTCATAAGAGATAAAAAAGGAGCAGAAAACCTTGCAGCTGATCACTTGTCCCGGTTAGAAAATCCTCATCAGGATATTCTCGAGAGAAAAGAAATAAATGAAACTTTTCCTCTGGAGACTCTAAATCAAATCTCTACCCGGGATAATACCACCATCCCATGGTTTGCCGACTTTGCAAATTACCGTGCGGGAAATTTCGTTGTGAAAGGGATGTCGTCCCAACAGAAAAGAAAATTCTTTAAAGATATAAAACATTACTTCTGGGACGACCCCTACTTGTTCAAAATATGTGCGGATCAAGTCATCCGACGGTGTGTCCATGGCCAAGAAGCCATGGAAATTCTTAAAGCTTGTCATGATGGACCCACGGGGGGACATCATAACCCAAACTACACCGCAAAAAAGGTGTTTGATTCAGGATTCTTTTGGCCCAGGATCTATAAAGACGCCCATAAACTTATCAAAACCTGTGAGGCTTGCCAGCGTCACGGGAATATTTCCAAAAAGAATGAGATGCCGCAAAACGCCATCCAAGTCTGTGAAATATTTGATATGTGGGGCATTGATTTTATGGGGCCATTCCCGTCTTCACGAGGGAATAAGTATATACTCGTGGCTGTCGACTATCTGTCAAAATGGGTTGAGGCAAAAGCCTTACCCACCAATGATGCCCGAGTAGTTGTTAAATTTTTAAAATCTCTCTTTGCCAGATTCGGGACTCCTCGTGCCATTATCAGTGATCGTGGTACTCACTTTTGCAATGAACAATTTGCGAGAGTAATGCTGAAATATGGTGTAACTCACCGTCTTTCTACAGCATACCACCCCCAAACAAGTGGGCAGGTGGAGGTCTCAAATCGAGGTATTAAGAGAATTCTCGAGAGGACGGTTGGTGAAAACCGTGCCTCTTGGTCGGATAAGCTGGACGATGCATTATGGGCTTTCCGCACTGCTTACAAAACACCCATCGGGTGTACTCCATATAAGCTAGTGTACGGGAAAGCATGTCATCTTCCGATCGAATTAGAACATAAGGCCTATTGGGCCTTAAAACATGCAAATTTCGACCTTCAGACAGCGGGTGATCACCGTAAAGTTCAACTAAACGAACTAAATGAATTACGTGATCAAGCTTATGAAAATTCTTTAATCTATAAAGAAAAGACTAAGAAGATACATGACTCTAAAATTAAAAACCGCGTTTTCAACGTTGGTGACAGAGTTCTTCTTTTCAATTCAAGGTTAAAAATTTTCTCGGGAAAACTAAAAACCCGTTGGTCTGGACCATTTACTATAACAAAAGTATACCCATATGGAACTGTTGAGTTATTGCAACCCGACGGTCCCAATTTTAAAGTAAATGGTCATCGGTTAAAACACTATTTTGGAGGGGACATACAACCAATGGTTGTCCCGGATCTCCAAACTTACCCCATGGACCAATAAATTCAGGGTCGAGTCAAGCTAGCGACTCGGTTAACAAAAACAAGTTTCCCCAAGGACA
Source organism: Artemisia argyi (assembly GCA_030686995.1). Taxonomy (NCBI): domain Eukaryota; kingdom Viridiplantae; phylum Streptophyta; class Magnoliopsida; order Asterales; family Asteraceae; genus Artemisia; species Artemisia argyi. The sequence continues at coordinate 156,455,278 of CM060697.1, read as the reverse complement.
ATTTTAATTCGGGGTCGAGTCAAGCTAGAGACTCGGGAATCAAAAACAAGCTACCTCATGGACAAATCAATTCGAGGTCGAGTCAAGCTAGCGACTCGGTAATCAAAAACAGTAGCAATATGGGTCGTCACCCATATTTCTGTCTTTACATCCCTTTCTAACACCCTAGTGTGGGGGAGACGAACCACATGTTGTACGTATGTAAAATATTTTTTCAAAAAAATAAAAAATAAAAAAAAATGGCATAAGACAAATAAAAAGAAAAAAGTGAGTTTGTACGTAAATAGAGTAAAATAAAAAGGTTAATAATATTGCCTCCTTACGTTCTAAGTCTTGGTGGGACACCAAGTACTGTGAATATTGAGGGCAATATTCAGTTCTAAGTGTGGGGGAGCGTTCTCACGAATGCAAAACACATGTTCCATCAAGAACCCCCATTTGATCAAAATTACCAGTTTTTTCACACTTAGAAATGCAAATAATGGCATCAATCCTCCATGTCTAACCCACAACAGGATTGGCTAGTCCAGGAGCAAACGGCTCTTGGTAAAGACATCTCAAAACCGTTGATGGCTTGCAATTTGCCAAAAATTGTATGGTTCCTCAACTCCCCATCATCCTCAAAAGCTAATGAGTTGGCTAGCCCGCAAGATTATGGCTTGTGGTAAAGGCCGTGGAAAAACCACAATTGGTAATCAGCTCACCAAGATATTGACTATTCCATCAAGAGTTGGCTAGTCCAGAAGCAAAAGGCTTTTGGTAAAGACAAATCAAATCCGTTGACAGCTGGTGGTTTGCTAAAAATCACACGGTTATCAGGTGTGCCACAGTTCTTACACCTGGCTACTCTAGAAGTGATGGCTTTTGGTAAAGAGTAAAAATCAATTAATTTTTTCTCAAATAGATTGCTAGGGACTAGCAATAGTTTAGTGTGGGGGATTGATGAGTGTCTAAATACTCATCATTTTATACTAATCTGAGCAGCCAAATCATACAAAAACACTCAAATATACATCATAATACTTAAAATATCTTAGAAGTGTGTTTTATATGTTTCAAATGCAAAATATGCAAAAACAGATGAAAAACGTACAAAGTTTGCATAATTGGCAGTTTTAGTCCCTCAAATTTCACAAAGTATCAAAACTAGTCCCTGAAGGTTTAAAATGAATGAAAAGTCAACTTAAGTCCTTGGGAAATTAAAAATATTCACAAATGATCCCTGGATGAAAGTTTACACAAACTGGCAACTTTTACCCCTCAAGTTACAAAATTAGCAAAAATGGTCCCTGGGTATTCAAAACTTGGAAATTTACAAATAATACCCTTGTACTATGCATGAATTACAAAATGGAACAATTTTGATAAACTTTTGGGAATTTACAACCACAGTCCCTTAAAAATCCAAATTTACATAAATGGTCCCTGGAGTTTGAGAAATTACAGAAAAGGTCCCTGGATATTTTTAAATGGAGAAATCACAAGTTTGGTCCTTGGTTTATCATTTTTGGCAAGTTAAGTCCTTGAAAACACTTTGGGAAGATTACAATTACAGCCCTTTAACTTTGTCAAAATTACATTTTTGGTCCTTGTGTAAAATACAAACCAAACCGGACCCTTTTATTTAAAATAAACCAAAACCAAATCCAATCCAAAACCCCTTACCCAGCCCACACCCTTCCAAGCCCAAACCTCAGCCCAGTCCACCCCTTGGTTATTTAGAACGGGCGTTGACCCCGTTTGACCATCCAATACCGCCCAAACCACCACCACTGTAGCTCCTTCTCCCCCACCCCTGCTTCACCAAAACCAGGTGGTATTCCATCACCACCTCACCTCTCCACCTCACCCCCTACTCTCCCTAACTTACCTTTCCACCTCATAGCAAACCCACACCCCATTTATTGCAATTCATACTCCAAACCACTCCAAAACCTCTGTTTTCATCATAATACTCCAACTTGTCCTAAAAACATTCCCCTTTGCTTCCTGACACCTCCACAACACTCCAATAATTCTTAATTGAAGACCTTTGGCCCCAAGTTAACTTGGAAGACTTTGGCGCCATTTTTCATTTAAACGGTCTTGATTAATGCAGAAGAATAGAGGGCCAAGATTGAAGTGGGAAAAGCTCCAAGTCATCCAAGAAACCCTAAATTGAGCTTATAAAAGGAAGAGAAGCAGAGGAGTCAAGTATCTAGCTTAATTTTAAAAAGTGTATGTCGTATTAGTTGTTTTAAGAGTTCAAGTGTAATTTAAAGCTTTTAAGTTTCAGTTTTAGTATTCTCAGTGTACTAGTAATCCTTTTAGTGAATAAAAATCAAGTTTGTGTTGTTATCTTAGTTGATGCCATTTTCAATTTCATATCAAAATTCTCAATAAGCTGTTACTTGTTATTGTTATGTTATAGAGACTCAAGAAGCTCATATAAGCTCCTAAAAAGCTCAATAAAGCTTTTAGTAATCTACAAATCAGTATAAGATAAAAAATTCATCAAATACAAATTTGGTCAAAGAAAGTCAACTGTGGCAATTTGGATTTGATTTCTTGGATTCAGAGTGAACTGGAAGCAAAGAAGCTGTGGAATCTGGGTTAGTATCCATTGGTGGATGTTAGGAAAGGTTCTTGGTTATTGGTTCATGGTTTAAGCAGGATTGCATTTTGTAAGTTCAAACCTTAATTTTTAGCATTTCTTATTCTATTGTTGTTTAGGTACTTAATCTTGCTTATTTGTGTTTATTCAGTATTACTTAATCATAATCTAGTCTAAAATCAATTGTTTGCTTGTTGAAATTAATAGTTGTTTAGTATTTCATAAATTGGTAATATGAAGCTTGATTTTGATTTCTAAAGTTGTAGTTGTTATTATTGGTATTTTTAGGTTTAAACAGGTTTAATTCATAGTAATATATGGTTCTGTGTTAATTGTTTGGATTAAAACCTTTGTTCTCTTTGAAAATCATCTTATCAGTCAATATCTAGGGTGTTTGGAATAAGTTTGTTAGCTATACCCTTGTTATTGTTTGGTGTTTATCTGTGTTTCAATAGCTTGCAGTAGTGAGCTTTAGGTCATTTAAGGCAATAAATTGTGAGTTCATACAACCCAAAGTCAAAATCACAAGTAATTCATCACCACAGTTAACTGTGGTGATCTTTGAGTCCTAATCTCAGCATATCATCTCACAAGTCAGTACAATAGCTTAATTTAACTTAATAATAGCTTATAACATCTTATTAAACAAGTAGGATAAATCAGAAGTTCATCAAAGTCAAAGTTAGTTCACCATTCAAAAAAGTCAAATTGTGTTGTTCTCAGATTTCTCAAGACTTGGGAGATTTTTCTAGAATTTAGGCAGTTAATTTAGAGTTTGAAATTTCTTGTGCTTATAATCTACCACCTAAACTCTAGGAATATAAGCTTATTTGATTTTTAAGATTTTTTCTCAAGCTTGTGCAAGAGCTGAAAGTACCCTGCAGGGCAAAGACATTGCCCTGTGCACAGGTTTTAAGTAAAACACCAAGACCTCTTGTGTGCTCATTAGTGGACCCCACACCCCAACCCTTAGCTTAATTTGTAGCTTATCAGTCCACCCTTTCATATATAGGATTAGTTTGAGGTTTAGCTTATTGGAATATAGCTTTTAGGACCCTAGTTTGTAGCATGTTTCAAAAAGTTACACTGAGCACTCAATGTATGATCACCATTTCAAAGGCTCACACAGAGCTTATTAGTAAGCCAAAAGCCTAGCTTCTTGGTTTAATTTGTAGCTTAACAACCCATCTTTGAACCCCTAAGTTTAGTTTGAACCCTCTTTTACTCTTATGGACCCCACACTCCTTGAAAGTGGACTGCAGGGCAACCCACTACCCTCTGCATCAGCTTACCATCACCACATCACCAACTTTAGTGGTGGCTGCAGCCCACATCAGTGGGTCCCACACCTCATACTTTGGTTCTTACAACCCCCTCCTATCCAGGTTCAATACTTGACCCTTAGTTTGACCACTAGATCAGTGGACCCCACCTGAACTTGTCCCCAAACTCTGTCCCATTTCTGAGTCAGAAACCAAATAAGCAATTGCTTATTTGAGTTTCCCAGCTTATTCTAGGAGCTTATCTCACCACATCTAGCTTAAATAGGTATAAGTAACTTAGGTAAACCAGTTTTCACCATAGTGGACCCCACATAACCTCAACTTAGCTTATTTCTTAGTTTGGTCAACCTTAGTCAACTGAATAAGCAAATAAGCACTTACAGTGCTTATTCTTGATTTCTAAAGTAGTTGTCTTTGTTAAAGTTTCATTATTTAAGTATTTAAGTAGTTTTATAAAAGAAAAAACCAGAAAAAGCAAACATAAAAATAGTGATAGCTTCTATTTAATAGAAATTATCTAATTAATTTTCATATCAGCTTATTAATAAGCACTTGTCCAATTTTATAATTTTATAAATTACTTAGTACCTTAAAGTAGTTAAAATAATTTTCTTAGAATTTTCCTAAGCAATTTACTATTTATTAGATTTAAAACTAGTTTAATAATTAAATAGGTAATATTAGTAATTAAATAGATTTCTTTAATTTTAATTAACAAAAGTAGAATTTTATATTTTTCCTAAGTTTTATAAAGTAGTTAAGACTTTTAAAAAATAGTTTCATAATTTCTACTGACCATTTTCTAATTTTCTTATTTAAATTAATTAAATTAGCTTAAAATTAATTAATAAGTAATTAATTAGTCAATTAGCTTAAATATAATTTTTAGCAAGTTTTTATAATTTTGTAGTATTCCTGTAGTAATTAAATAGTTTTATAAATTTTATCTATTTTTTCTAAGGTAATTTAATAATAATAGTAATTTAAAATAGTTTAATTAGATTAGTTAAATTAAATAGTTTATAATTAATAAAATACTAATAAAAAGACAAAAATATTTGTTTTCATTGTTTATACTTTCTTCAAGTTCTTATTTAGGTTTAGAAATTATTTGTGTAAGTTTTTAGGTTAATTTGTAATACTTGTTATTTTTAGTTAATTTAAATTAAGTTTTAAATTAGATTTTAATTAGTTTTATTAATTAAATAGTAATTAAATATTATAATAATCATTTTCATAATTTCAATTTCATTTTCTATTTTCTTTAATATTAAGTTTTCAAAAGTTTCACTTTTAACCCCTGTAGTTTTGTAACTTGTTAAAAACCACTTGTTTTTGTCTATTATCTGATTTTCTTATTTGTGCTTTTGTGCTTATATCTGTATTTCTGTTATAATTTCATATTTTTCAAATATCAAGCAATCAGTAGTATAATCAACCCTCAAATCATCTTTGTTACTGTCCTCAGTACCACTCACTTTCCTAATCGTTTACAAATACAATTTAATCTCGTTGGGACTTAACGACCCGGGGATTTCCCTGTATTTCCACGGTCAATATTAACTTGCACTTTCTCCCAGGTGGGCCTAATAGCTGCACACGGCTGACTGGTTGGTTTGGGAGGAGTCAAGACACAAGTCATCTCATAGGAGAATGTCCAAAACCACCCAAAAGCAAATCTCATGGCTCACGACTCAAATGAGGTACTCTCCAACTCATCTTACTCTTCTATTGATGATGACACCTTACAAAAAGAATATAACAAACTTTGTGAATTAAGCTTAAAAATCATAGACAAAAATAAATTTTTGAAAACTAAAAAGGAGTTTTTAGAAAATGAAGTTTATGAGTTAAAAGAAAAAGTTAAGAGATTAGAAAAGAGTAAAGGTATTGACACATCGTGCAAATCATGTGAAGAGCTTAAACTCGAAATTGAGAAACTTAAAATTACTCAAGATGATCTAATAAAACAAACCACAAAGTTTAAGAAGTTCGATAAAAGTATTTCTTGTGCGGATGAAATTATGAAACTTCAAAAGTCACCATTTGATAAAACATGACTAGGTTTCATGAAACTAGAAACTTCGAAGAGCCAAACGAAACAAGAAAAGAAAGCACAAGAAACTAACAAAACTGCTACAGCAGCCCGCGGAATAGACGGAACCCAAAATAGGGTTCCGACCGTTGAACCCAAAGGTTCCGCCGGGTCTGCAGCAGCAGTGACAGCTTCCACGTCGGATCGTTCAAAATTTGTTAAAGTCACATATAAAAATGAAACAAAACCTGCTATTAAAACTGGAGCAGGACTTAGTAAAAACGAATTTAGAACTCGAACTACTCAACCGAGACCTAAGACTCCTATTCCCAAACGCCCCTTTCCAAAGAGTAACTACAACACACGACCAAACTACCAACATGTTTGGAACCAAAACACTCCTGGACATTACCAAACTCCAAAATACATGTCATGGAACCCTTATGTTCTATTTTTATACTTGGATCAAGTTAATGGTATGTTTAACCAAAATGGACCCATGAGAAATTGGGGACCAAATGTTTGAGTGTTTTTCATAAAATAGGTGTGCCTCAAAGTATGTTTGGAACCGGATGAATGGATTAAAGATAGCGGTTGTTCAAGGCACATGACGGGTAACAAAAGCCTCTTCTCAACTTATCACAAATGTGATGGAGGTAACGTTACGTTTGATAGTAAAGCTAAGAGCAAAATCATCGGAAAAGGTACAATCTCTCATGACTCTCTTTTTATAGATGATGTAGCTCATGTTGATAACTTAGGTTTTAATCTCCTTAGTATTAGTCAACTTTGCCGTAATAAGTATAACGTCATTTTTAGTGAAAATGGAAGTAAAATACTTAAAGATGGCATAACCATAACCAAAGGTGTTCTTAAGAACAATGTGTATGTCATGAAGATGGATCAAACATCTAGAGACAAACTTTGTCTTACTTCATTAGATGAATCTTCAACTTTATGGCATAGACGTTTAGGACAAGCTAACATGAGATTTATACAAAACCTCTCCTCCAATGACCTAGTTCGAAACCTACCTAAGTTGAAATATGACCAACACTTTTGTGACGCTTGCAAAGTCGGTAAACAAGTCCATAGTAGCTATAAGGCTAAAAACTTAGTTTCTACATCTAGGCGTCTAGAACTTTTGCATATGGATTTGTTCAGTCCATCCGCTATACAAAGTTATGGAGGTAACTTCTATACTTTGGTCATAGTAGATGATTACTCGAGATATACTTGGACAAAATTTTTGAAAAGTAAAAATGAAGCTTTTGATAAATTTGAGATTCTAAGTAAGAAAATTCAAAATCAAGTAGGGTCTAGTATTGTGTCTATTAGAATGGATCACGGTCGTGAATTTGATAACGAATTTCAATTTGAAAACTTTTGTGATAAAAATGGTATTACTTATAACTTTTCGGCTCCACGCACTCCTCAATCTAATGGTGTAGTAGAACGTAAAAACCGAACTTTGTAAGAGATGAGTAGAACAATGCTTAATGAACAAAATATTCCACAAAAGTTTTGGTGTAACGCCGTTGACACATCAACGTACATTTTAAATCGAGTCTCAATTAGACCATTTTTGAATAAAACTCCCTATGAACTATATAAAGGTAAAAAACCTACATTAGGATACTTTAGAGTGTTTGGGAGTAAATGCTTTATTCTTAACACCAAGGACTATCTCACCAAATTTGACCCAAAGTCTTCTGAAGGTGTATTTCTTGGATATTCACAAAATAGTAAAGCTTACATTGTTTTAAACAAAGAAACCTTAAGAGTCGAGGAATCGTTGAACGTAACATTCGACGAGAGTCCACCTCACTCTAAGACATCACCTTTGGTAGATGATGACTTAGTTGAAAGTCAAGCTATTGAAAATCAAGTGATCTTAGAAAATGACAAGGAAGATGAACCATTAAGCAAAGAAATTGTTAATGTTAAACAATCCAAAAGTCATCCATTAGATAATGTCATAGGAAAAATTAATGAGAGAACACTAAGATCTAAAGCCCAAAATAAAAGTAACGACTTTTGTTTCGCGTCAACCATTGAACCAAAAAACATTAACGAAGCCATAAATGATGAGTCTTGGGTAATAGCCATGCAAGAAGAGTTAAACCAATTTGTTAGGAATGATGTATGGACATTAGTTCCTCAACCAAGGAGTTAAACAATAATTGGAACAAAATGGATTTTTCGTAATAAAATGGATGAAAATGGAATTGTGTCTAGAAACAAAGCTAGACTAGTAGCACAAGGATATAATCAACAAGAAGGCATTGACTACGATGAAACTTTTGCTCTGGTTGCTAGGCTCGAGTCAATTAGAATCTTACTTGCATATGCATGTGCACACAATTTTAAACTCTTTCAAATGGACGTCAAAAGTGCATTCTTAAACGGGGTTATAAATGAAGAAGTGTATGTTGCTCAACCACTGGGCTTCATCGATTTTGAAAAACCTAATCATGTTTACAAACTTAAAAAGGCTCTTTACGAACTTAAGCAAGCTCCACAAGCATGGTATGATCGACTTAAAACCTTCCTAGTTGACCATAGGTATACCATGGGCTTAGTCGATAATACTCTCTTCACTAAGAAGAAAGGTTCACATATTATCATAGTCCAAATCTATGTTGATGACATTATATTCGGATCAACTTGTCAAGAATTATGCGATGATTTCTCAAAAATCATGCATGACGAGTTTGAAATGTGTATGATGGGAGAACTCAACTTTTTCTTAGGACTCCAAATTAAACAACTAGAAGATGGTATCTTCTTTAACCAATCCAAATACATTAAGGACATGCTTAAGAAATTTGGCCTAGAAGATTCGAAATCAATCAAAACGCCCATGTCCATGGAAACAAAACTCACCAAGGATGAGGAAAGTGAATCCGTAGATAGCACTAAATATAGAGGTATGATTGGAAGTCTACTTTACCTAACGGCTAGTAGACCCGACATTATGTTTAGCGTTTGTCTATGTGCTCATTTTCAAGAAGATCCTAAGACAACTCATCTTGAAGCCGTTAAAAGGATTTTTAGATATATTAAGGGCACTACACATTTAGGTTTATGGTATCCCAAAGGAACGGGAATAGACACCATAGTGTATGCCGACTCGAATCATGCCGGTGATTATGTTGATAGAAAAAGCACAAGTGGTATTTGTACTTTTGTTGGACATTGTCTCACCTCATGGTTCTCTAAGAAGCAAACAGCTCTCGCTATCTAAAAAACGGAAGCCGAATACGTTTCGGCCGGAAAGGCATGTCAACAAGCTATTTGGATGAAGCAAGCTCTTGTCGACTATGGAATTCAACTTAATGACATCACCATTCTTTGTGACAACAAAGGAGCCATTGATCTTAGCCAAAATGTAGTTCAATATGCTCGTACCAAACATATTGAAATCCGTCATCATTTCCTTCGTGATAACATTCAAAAAGGACACATCTCAATTGAGAAAGTTTCTTACGAAGACAACATAGCCGACATTCTCACAAAACCTCTTAAACGAGAACCTTTTAACCTTCTTAGGCTAGGCTTAGGACTCATGGAACTTACATTGTAGTTCTAGACATTAGACAAAAATCATAAAAATGAAAACAAATCAATAATTGTTACAAGACTTATAATAAAGTAAGACGTTATCTTGTTATGTTTTTTAATTAAGACATATACATGGAGTCATTAAATTGTTAAATGACTGATAACGTATCGTGGGATTATAACAGTTTATGTTTTCTTGTAAAGACATGGACATGAAGTGACTTTGTAAAAAGTACTTGTGTTATAAAACATGTAATTGGCTTGAAAATACTATTATACCATTAAAATGGCTTAGTTGGTAAATAGACAAGCCAAAAGAAAATATGGTTATCTTAAATATTGTTAGATTGTCTTACAATATAAATACTAATGAAATACCAAATGTTTATGGTATGTTCAGTTAGGAAAATCAAACTCTAGTTATATTGTCTGATTAAAGATAACTATGACTTCTTTTCTTTCAAAAGTTATCAAGGTTAGAATATTGAGTATTACTTGGACATACTTAATAAACCTCCAACATAGAAGATTAATAAGACATTATCGGAATGTGATGAATCACATTAAGTCTTAAATTGACGTTATGAATTTGTTAAACTACTTATAAGTAGGTTATTAACAAATAAAAGTCATGAACTGTCATTGTGTATTTGTAATATGTAACAATTCGCATTTTCAGGATAATTGCTATTCCCGGAAAATTCACTATTCACTTTTACTATTCATTTTACTATTCACATTTACTATTCATTTTTCCCGAAACTTTCCCGAAAGTTGATTTTTATTACTTGGGCTAAAGTGATAAATCATTTCCATGACAAATTAAAAGTTTAACTTTCATAAGCTCATTTTCGTGAAAGTTATTAAGGAATTACACGGAATTACACGTTTTAGGGTAAAACGTCATTCAGAAATTCTACGCACAACGAAATTCGGTCGCGTTAATTTTCCCAGTATCAGAAAAATGTTTGACACACTCATGATTTATTTGAGAATAAATCATGACTGAGAAAAACATGACCAAAATAAACTTCGGCCGTGAAAAACTGGAATTTTCAGTTTTAAGCGTTTTTACTCAGCCGTAACCTTAGCCTATACCTGCACCGCGTTTCTAAGACGATTTGAGTTTTCAACTTATTTGGAAAAGTCAACATAAATTTCCCTCCTCCATTGACCAAAAATCATTCCTTGATTTTATAAGTCATTCCTTGATTTTTAGGCTTACGGTTTGATGTCTAAAAGACATTTAATACCAACCGACACTAGACTGAGCCCAGTCTAGACATTATAAGTCATTTTAAGTCATTATCATTCTATTAGAAAAGTTACATTTAACTTTTCTCAATTTTTCGCAATATTCGTACGTTTTACGTATTACGCGTTTTAGACCCGTGTTTCCAGTTTTTAGCAGGGTTTTAGCACCCGATAGAACCTACCACTCATTTTATATTTTATTATGGAGTATAATGACATGTTTAACCATTCTTCCAAGTTTCGTATTTTTACGATACCCGGTTTTAAGTTTCATGACTTAACGACTTACCGTTAGCAATTAACGGGACCAAAACTCACTCCGTAAACTAGATAATACCAAGTTTATCCATCTAGTCACTTCCCCCTCATATGGAACGACCAAGAGGTGATTCACCATGATCTTGGTGGCTTAGTGAGAACCATGGAACTATTAGATCACTCATGTGTATCATTTTAAGCCTTAGAAACACTTATGGCCTAAAAACATACATGTAGTTATCATGTGTTCCATTCTAAGCCATTCATTCTTATACACTAACCTCCTCAACACACTATAAAACCCTCCTCACCTCCTTTTAGTCGTTCATAACCTCACACACACAAACACACTCCTAATTTTCCCTCTACTTCAAGAATTACTCAAGAAATCAAGTACTATATCTCTAGTTTGGTTTTGATTCATCAAACTACTTCAAATCCTTTGAAACTTTGGTGATTTCTCTTGAGTTTTAATCCACTCAAGTCACCTCAACCTTCATCATCCATCTTTCAAGATTACAAGGGTAGAAAGATTGCATGAAGTGAAGTGGGTTGAAGCAAGTCTATCAAAGTCCTATCCTTACATGTTAACTTCCTTTCATCTTTGAAAGCCAAAAGTTGTAAGCAAACCCTAACTTGCTTCTTGTTAAATAATCATGTTCATGTTATTTACCTATTATTCATGCTATATTATGTCTTGTATGCATGTCCATGATGTATAAAAATGAACAAAACAAGTTATTGTAATTGATTGTTAAGACAAGTTACTAAAACAAGTAAACTAGTGACTTTCTTGGAAAACCACGACCAAAATGGTAAAATTATGATATTGGATCATTACATATTACAGTAGAGGACTTAACAAGGAAACCATAGCAATTTGAACCACCTAAAACGAGTATACGAGTCAAAAGTTACGCCCATTTGAAGTTACCAAAACTTTTCGGCAAACTGCCAAATACCATTCTGATCAAATTTGGGTTTTGAAAGTCCCACTTCTGGTCTGATTCATCAAAAAGTTAAAACACGAAAGTTGTCCGGAACGACGTTTTCATTCAGGAACAAAGAGACTCGAGCCCTGAAAACGCTTTCCGAGTGATAAATTTCTTCAAATTCAAAACAGGCCATTTTTAGACAAAGTCATTACATCTAGGTTATGATTTATGAAGACCAAAGGGGTCTTATGACCTAGAATCAAGACCACAACCATGGCTAGAGCCAAGGTTGTGTCTCATGACCTTGAAACAAGGACCAAAGGTCATGGCTAGACCATGACGAAATGACCATACCAACTTTCATAGGCGTAAACATGAAACAAAGAGTTGACGAGAACTTGAACAAGCAATTTGGATCTACTTCACTTAAAAGGGAACCATGAGATATTACCAAGAGAAAATGGTCATACAAAACTTATGAAACATACCCTAATAACAATCTTCATGTACAAATAAACTTTCCTAAGTTTATACAAATATCGGACATGTAACTTTCGGATCAAAACTTATATCTATATATTTCATCAACTACTACAATAGTAGGGAGCCTCATGTGAGGAGTTCATTATGTAAGCCGTCGAGTTGAGTTGTGGATTTACGAGTTAAAGTGTCCTGGCTCCTCGAACGCTTACTAACATGGCTTCTGAAATATGTCAGCCCGAACGGTAGTAAACGATATACCAAACATACATGTTCATGAACCTTTTCTTTCAAAGACATACAATATACATCATACCACATCATGGACTAAATGCAAGATATATATATAGGCACTCCATTATATTCTTTACTCCGATCCTAAGTCGCAACATTCTATTATAGGTTGCTCGTAGAAACCTACACGATCCAACCATCACCTTCATTACTTGCTATCCAACTCAAGGTGAGTTCATAGCCCCACTTTCGATTACTTAATTGTTTTACAAACCCTTGGGGGGAATACATGCTATTTATAACCGAGCACAATGTTTTTAAATTGTATGCTTACCTGATTGTTTTATTATCACTAAGTACCAATCTTGCTAAACCGAGATCCTTTATTATGAACCATTTAGTCACTAGCAATAGTGAGCGCGAATATTATTAATAGGCCTATTGGGATTGACGAATCCCATTTGTATTGACTAAGTTCAAACAAATGCATTAATATTTGAGATTTAGGTATGTTAGCAAAGTACCTACCGGGATAAATCTGCCGATCGATATTGGTACACGTTAACGTTATGGTGTCATAAGCTTAGTGTATAATACATGTTCCGGGCGTATAATAACGTAGCCTACCTGTTTTGTTTTCCAAACATTGGTGTGAGCCTATAACTCACACTACCAACATATTGTGTTCAATCAATTTAACAAACTCTATGAATATCACTCAACCTTTGTGTTGACCTCTCAAGCATGTATTTCAGGTTCATGACGATCAAGGATGGCACGGAAGGACACGGATACTCAAGAGGGCTATAAATTTTATTATCATTCAAAACTCATTTATTATACATTGTAAACATGGAACCAATTGGGACCTCATTTTATAATCTCTGATATTTATATATTTTGAATGATACATCTTTTAAAACGACTCAATTGGAGTTCGTTTTCTATTATTGTGACTATTGTGCCGTCAAGTAACACCCAGTTTGAATTCCGCTGCAACCATGAATTGGGGGTGTTACAGATTGGTACCAGAGCCAGGGTTATAGAAAAACGGGTCTAATTGAGACCTAAACTATAACTACACATACAAGCAAAAACATTTTATAGCCTTCCGCTCTCCGTGTCTTCCATCCTCCAGACGATTATGGACTTAGTAAGCATGTTATGATACACAAACATATTAGTATATTCATATATACCCATTTTGAGCATTTCCCCGTAGACATTTTTATGCTACCCAAACATAATTACATATTAATATATGTACCCTTAACATAATTGAGCATTTCCCCGTAAGCATTTTATAGTACATGAACATATTAGTATATTGATATATAAACTCGGTTTATTTTCAATCATTTATCTAAACAATAGACTAAACATATCTGCGTATGCCTATTCTAGGGCATTACGACATAACCAGATTCTCCCAATCATGTTCCTACTCCAACATTATATGTCCAAGACATTGTAACTAATTACAAATGGTCTCATTCACTTTTCAAGACATTGTATGTTACAATGGTCTCATTCACTTTTCAAGACATTGTATGTTACAATGGTCTCATTCACTTTTCCAAGACATTGTGAGATACAATGGTCTCATTCATTTTCCAAGACATTGTGAGATACAATGGTCTCATTCATTTTCCAAGACATTGTATGATACAATGGTCTTAATCATTTCTCAAATGTTTTGAGTCATACAATGACCTAACCTACTTCCCAGACATTGTGAATTGCACAATGGTCTAACCCACTTCCGAGACATTGTGTTTTGTGCAAATGGTCTCTAAAATTATTCCATCACATCATCAATATCATTTCATATGATATCAAAAACCCGTAACAACCTATCGATTTCTAAATAGAAATATGAGATTTATAAAGGACAAACAAATCCATCACCTACAAAAGCTGAGGTTCAGCCCTACATACATCAAAGTTTTCTTCTGAAATCTTCATTATAAAAAGTTCGTGATCCTGACCAAGTATGTTCTATTTTAGAACTACTTAAAACTTCCTTTCCATACGTACCTACCCTTACTATCTTCTATGCAATAGAATGTGAAAACATACGTTACAAGTCTTGTATGGGCGGGACTTGCAACTGAAGGGTTTGACATCGCCTTTGTTTAGTGGACAGTTTCCCGAAAGCAACGGACATATCACAAGTATACCTAATTTAGGTATTTGGAAATTTTATCGAACCTTGGCTAAATATAGACTAGTCACCTATATTTAACCTAGGGACAGTGGAATATAGTCTGACTAACTATATTCGACTTAAAATTTTCAAATACTGAGAATAGTTGTACTAAGGTTATGTTTAGATTGATTTCCTACATGAACACGATAAACCACCAGAATACATTAAAACAATCTAGAGACACGATAGTGTCTTACCACTCAGCAAGATCTTAACACCTTATTTGTATGATCTAAATTCATTCTTGAAAATTTTCATTTATGAGATAATCCGAATTACTATCTTGGGATAGTTACCAATTCTTCTCTTTATCCTGTAGAAGTACTATCCTGTTTAGGTCCTAAGGATACCATTCCATCATAAACTTTTAAAATCTCTTAAGATTTTTAAAGCAAACTCAACATCTATACCTAAGAGTATTAATGTTAAGCATACACTAAGCACTTTTGTTCATCAACATATCACAACATTACCTTCACAACCGTGGCAAACACAAGCTCATTAACAGATCTTGATGCACTTTTAAAGCTCAAATCATCCTTAGTTACATCACAAGCACCCTCATCAGCTTTACAAGATTGAATATTCATCTTGTACTTTTGGAACACCAGTATCATCTCGTAATACACTACCTTGTAACTCACCGACTAAGTATGAATGTTGTGTAGGATGATTTGTAATTATTTGAATGGATTGGGATGCCTTTTCATTTAAATAAAGACATTGTAAATCACTAAACCATAAGTTTATATTTCCTTATCTACATAGTTTGGGATGCCTCTCTATGTAAATAAAGAATTATAAACAAGTGGGCTTATTTGTATCCGAAATAACATAAGTATGACGTCAATAAACACTAGGTACAACAACCGATTACCTACTAGGCTATGATTGCAATTACTATCTCAATTTCTATTAATATTCGACTGCTATATCAATTTCCTTTGATATTCGACTATTACCATACCTTTCCTACATAAAAGTAAGCCTCATCCTACACCATACACTGAAATGACAAATCAAATTACATCACCGGTAATCCCAGACTTTAGTCCTCATAAGTAACCACACCTGTTCATCGACACACGACGCAGACCCCTAGAATTCCAAGTCGGAGACAGGGTTATACTAAAGGTATCGCCTTGGAAAGGCTTGATATGATTCGGTAAACGAGGAAAACTAAACCCAAGATACATTGGACCATTCAAAATCCTAGCCAGGGTTGGCCATGTGGCGTACAGACTTGAGCTTCCATCAGAACTCAGTAGTGTACACCCCACTTTCCATGTATCCAACCTAAAGAAATGCTTGTCGGATGAATCACTCGTGATTCCACTCGATGAAATTCAACTCAATGATGATCTTCAATTTATTAAGGAACCCGTAGAAATCATGGACCGAGAGGTCAAACAACTCAAGCAAAGCCGTATTCCAATTGTCAAGTTCGTTGGAACTCACGACGTGGTCCTGAATACACATGGGAACGATAGGACCAGATACGTAAGAAATACCCACATCTTTTTAGCAACAAAGTTTCTACTCCCAACGCAAATTGATCTCCGGGACGGAGCTCTCATATGGGGTGGAGACTGTAACAATTCGCATTTTCAGGATAATTGCTATTCCCGGAAAATTCACTATTCACTTTTACTATTCATTTTACTATTCACATTTACTATTCATTTTTCCCGAAACTTTCCCGAAAGTTGATTTTTATTACTTGGGCTAAAGTGATAAATCATTTCCATGACAAATTAAAAGTTTAACTTTCATAAGCTCATTTTCGTGAAAGTTATTAAGGAATTACACGGAATTACACGTTTTAGGGTAAAACGTCATTCAGAAATTCTACGCACAACGAAATTCGGTCGCGTTAATTTTCCCAGTATCAGAAAAATGTTTGACACACTCATGATTTATTTGAGAATAAATCATGACTGAGAAAAACATGACCAAAATAAACTTCGGCCGTGAAAAACTGGAATTTTCAGTTTTAAGCGTTTTTACTCAGCCGTAACCTTAGCCTATACCTGCACCGCGTTTCTAAGACGATTTGAGTTTTCAACTTATTTGGAAAAGTCAACATAAATTTCCCTCCTCCATTGACCAAAAATCATTCCTTGATTTTATAAGTCATTCCTTGATTTTTAGGCTTACGGTTTGATGTCTAAAAGACATTTAATACCAACCGACACTAGACTGAGCCCAGTCTAGACATTATAAGTCATTTTAAGTCATTATCATTCTATTAGAAAAGTTACATTTAACTTTTCTCAATTTTTCGCAATATTCGTACGTTTTACGTATTACGCGTTTTAGACCCGTGTTTCCAGTTTTTAGCAGGGTTTTAGCACCCGATAGAACCTACCACTCATTTTATATTTTATTATGGAGTATAATGACATGTTTAACCATTCTTCCAAGTTTCGTATTTTTACGATACCCGGTTTTAAGTTTCATGACTTAACGACTTACCGTTAGCGATTAACGGGACCAAAACTCACTCCGTAAACTAGATAATACCAAGTTTATCCATCTAGTCACTTCCCCCTCATATGGAACGACCAAGAGGTGATTCACCATGATCTTGGTGGCTTAGTGAGAACCATGGAACTATTAGATCACTCATGTGTATCATTTTAAGCCTTAGAAACACTTATGGCCTAAAAACATACATGTAGTTATCATGTGTTCCATTCTAAGCCATTCATTCTTATACACTAACCTCCTCAACACACTATAAAACCCTCCTCACCTCCTTTTAGTCGTTCATAACCTCACACACACAAACACACTCCTAATTTTCCCTCTACTTCAAGAATTACTCAAGAAATCAAGTACTATATCTCTAGTTTGGTTTTGATTCATCAAACTACTTCAAATCCTTTGAAACTTTGGTGATTTCTCTTGAGTTTTAATCCACTCAAGTCACCTCAACCTTCATCATCCATCTTTCAAGATTACAAGGGTAGAAAGATTGCATGAAGTGAAGTGGGTTGAAGCAAGTCTATCAAAGTCCTATCCTTACATGTTAACTTCCTTTCATCTTTGAAAGCCAAAAGTTGTAAGCAAACCCTAACTTGCTTCTTGTTAAATAATCATGTTCATGTTATTTACCTATTATTCATGCTATATTATGTCTTGTATGCATGTCCATGATGTATAAAAATGAACAAAACAAGTTATTGTAATTGATTGTTAAGACAAGTTACTAAAACAAGTAAACTAGTGACTTTCTTGGAAAACCACGACCAAAATGGTAAAATTATGATATTGGATCATTACATATTACAGTAGAGGACTTAACAAGGAAACCATAGCAATTTGAACCACCTAAAACGAGTATACGAGTCAAAAGTTACGCCCATTTGAAGTTACCAAAACTTTTCGGCAAACTGCCAAATACCATTCTGATCAAATTTGGGTTTTGAAAGTCCCACTTCTGGTCTGATTCATCAAAAAGTTAAAACACGAAAGTTGTCCGGAACGACGTTTTCATTCAGGAACAAAGAGACTCGAGCCCTGAAAACGCTTTCCGAGTGATAAATTTCTTCAAATTCAAAACAGGCCATTTTTAGACAAAGTCATTACATCTAGGTTATGATTTATGAAGACCAAAGGGGTCTTATGACCTAGAATCAAGACCACAACCATGGCTAGAGCCAAGGTTGTGTCTCATGACCTTGAAACAAGGACCAAAGGTCATGGCTAGGCCATGACGAAATGACCATACCAACTTTCATAGGCGTAAACATGAAACAAAGAGTTGACAAGAACTTGAACAAGCAATTTGGATCTACTTCACTTAAAAGGGAACCATGAGATATTACCAAGAGAAAATGGTCATACAAAACTTATGAAACATACCCTAATAACAATCTTCATGTACAAATAAACTTTCCTAAGTTTATACAAATATCGGACATGTAACTTTCGGATCAAAACTTATATCTATATATTTCATCAACTACTACAATAGTAGGGAGCCTCATGTGAGGAGTTCATTATGTAAGCCGTCGAGTTGAGTTGTGGATTTACGAGTTAAAGTGTCCTGGCTCCTCGAACGCTTACTAACATGGCTTCTGAAATATGTCAGCCCGAACGGTAGTAAACGATATACCAAACATACATGTTCATGAACCTTTTCTTTCAAAGACATACAATATACATCATACCACATCATGGACTAAATGCAAGATATATATATAGGCACTCCATTATATTCTTTACTCCGATCCTAAGTCGCAACATTCTATTATAGGTTGCTCGTAGAAACCTACACGATCCAACCATCACCTTCATTACTTGCTATCCAACTCAAGGTGAGTTCATAGCCCCACTTTCGATTACTTAATTGTTTTACAAACCCTTGGGGGGAATACATGCTATTTATAACCGAGCACAATGTTTTTAAATTGTATGCTTACCTGATTGTTTTATTATCACTAAGTACCAATCTTGCTAAACCGAGATCCTTTATTATGAACCATTTAGTCACTAGCAATAGTGAGCGCGAATATTATTAATAGGCCTATTGGGATTGACGAATCCCATTTGTATTGACTAAGTTCAAACAAATGCATTAATATTTGAGATTTAGGTATGTTAGCAAAGTACCTACCGGGATAAATCTGCCGATCGATATTGGTACACGTTAACGTTATGGTGTCATAAGCTTAGTGTATAATACATGTTCCGGGCGTATAATAACGTAGCCTACCTGTTTTGTTTTCCAAACATTGGTGTGAGCCTATAACTCACACTACCAACATATTGTGTTCAATCAATTTAACAAACTCTATGAATATCACTCAACCTTTGTGTTGACCTCTCAAGCATGTATTTCAGGTTCATGACGATCAAGGATGGCACGGAAGGACACGGATACTCAAGAGGGCTATAAATTTTATTATCATTCAAAACTCATTTATTATACATTGTAAACATGGAACCAATTGGGACCTCATTTTATAATCTCTGATATTTATATATTTTGAATGATACATCTTTTAAAACGACTCAATTGGAGTTCGTTTTCTATTATTGTGACTATTGTGCCGTCAAGTAACACCCAGTTTGAATTCCGCTGCAACCATGAATTGGGGGTGTTACATAATATCCCAAAAGGGAAAATTGTATTGTTGCTTTGTTTGCTAAAGTATTTAAAGATAGTCTTTAAATTACTAAAAGCAATTGGGAGTTTTGATCTTTTAAAGATAAAATTACAAGATACATAATCTATAGGTGATGTATGAATATAAAATATATAAATATCAAATAAACGCAGCGGAACAAACATCACCCACACGGATCCATAGAGCCATATGATCAATCTAAATAAAAACAAATTAAACATATATGTTTTATACCTTTGTAGCGTGTACCGGGAATCACCAACAAAGTCACCACCACGAATGTTAATAGAAACCTAAGAGATCAATAAGGTTGATCTCCTCTATGTGTGAAACACACTACACCTCACCGTATACCCCTTGGATGCTAGTCCTTATACCCGTAACCTTCAAATGGCCTTTGATTAAACAAGAATCAAAGGATTTGATTATGAAAAAAAAAAAACCCTAGGAGAGGGTGTTTGTTTGCCGTGAGTTAGAGGGAGAGAGGGAGGAGAGAATTTTGGAAATTGGTTATCTAATTGTGAGGAGATATCTCACATATATCTTGACCAAATTCAAAACCAAATCTCCCCTTTGTAACTCCCCTAGGCCGGCCACCCTATGGGCCTTATGGGCCTCCCATAAGTTTTTCCAAGTCCAATTAATTAAGTCCATTACTTAATTATTAGAAGCCCGATAGAGTTTCCTAGTTACGTAAGGTTATTTACATGTCGTAAGTACAATAAATACAACATAAAGAGGTACCTAAGTGTATATGTGTGTGACCCCATAGGCTCACATATGACTAGCCATATAATTATTTATTATGACACGAGCATACACCAACAGCTCCCACTTGCGACGTCATAATAATCAAGTAATTATACAAGCAAAGGTTAGCGTCTAGCAACACGCCAATGCCCCTAGAAATATGTGAGGGTAGTTTCTTAAACTTCTCAATTAAATGGTTTTAATGTCATCTTTCCTTTTGTTACAGATACTATGTTGAACACTAGACATGTATCTAAGTCATTCCATTTGTTCAACTATTCTGTTTCTCGATCTAAATATTGAACAAGATTACCAAGTGAATTAAGATCCATCTTAATCTCATTTGGGTACGGCCATACAAACATCTGTTCAATTCATCGAGGGGCCCAATAGTATCTAACTCCATGACATGTGGAGGAACAAATCCTGTTTTGACTGCACATGTCATTCATGTGTTTCAAATCATTCCTGAAAATGGTTTTTATAACTACCTTATTCAGGACAGCGTTTAACCATATCAAAGAATAAAATTCCGCACATGCAAGACCTACTTGCATCTCAAGTCTAAGGATAAGAGACATAACCATTTGCGAGATTCACTATTGACGCCGATCCATGCAGTGAAATCTCGAAGGTTGGGTCAGTCCAATGTTCATCACAATGAACAACATATGAGTTTGGCAAATAAATCACCAACACGCTCACATTTGCCTTAATTCGATGATACTCCCGTATCGTCAACTGACAATGGACAATTTTGAATAATTAAATCATTCATGGATTAAACATGCAAAAATGGAATACAGTTGATATGTATGAAAACGACTATAACCATTACATCAATTCATTAAAGATATAAACTGTTCAACATTCCAATTATTTTAAAATACTAAAAACAAATTTACATGAGACTATTAGGAGGTCGCAGCCCAATCTTCCTAGCATGCTCCACATGTTTGGTACAAGACATTGGTTTAGTAAAAGGATCAGCTAAATTGTCATCTGTGTGAACTTTGAGGAGACGAATATCACCACTTTCGATAACTTCTCGAATATAGTGAACTTTCCTACGAAAGTGTTTGGCACCCTTTAGAACACCTGGTTCATTAGCTATGATTATGGCACCGGAATTATCGCAGTACATATCCATAGGTCGTTCATTGCTGGGAACAACGCCAAGCCCAGAAATGAATTTCCGTATCCAAACTGCCTCCATTGCAGCTTCTGAAGTAGCTATATATTCAGCTTCTGTAGAGGACATCGCAAGTGTGCTTTGTTTGGCACTCTTCTAGTCAACAACACCTCCATTCATGACGAAAACATATCCTGTTTGGGATTGATGTCATCACGATCTGTCTCCCAGCTTGCATCAGTATAACAAGTAACACTGAGCTCACGTTGGACATCACCACCATAAACAAGAAACATATCTTTAGTATTCCGCAAATACTTCAATATGTTCTTAACAGCAGTCCAGTGACATTCTCCTGGATTCTGTTGAAATCTACTCGTTAGGTTCTGAGAGAACGCTACATCAGGTCTAGTGCACCTAACCGCATACATGATGGATCCCACAGCCGAAGCATAAGGGATTCCCTTCATCCTCTTCACCTCGGCGGGTGTTGAGGGTCCTTGAGCCTTGCTCAATTCCGTATTTGGTTGCATTGGAAGACTTCCACGTTTGGAATCTTGCATTCTAAATCTCTTCAGGATTTTTTCAATGTATGCACTTTGACACAAGCCGATTAACCGCTTTGATCTATCTCGATAGATCTTGATTCCAAGTATGTACGATGCTTCTCCTAAATCTTTCATTTCAAAACACTTTCCAAGCTAGGATTTTACATCTTGTAGCATTGGAATGTTGTTTCCTATGAGTAATATGTCATCGACATATAAGATTAGGAATGCGACTATACTTCCACTAGTGTTTATGTATACACAAGGCTCATCGGGATTTTGAGTGAAACCAATCTTCTTGATTTCCTCATCAAATCTCTTGTTCCAGCTTCTAGATGCTTGCTTCAATCCATAAATGGATTTTTTAAGCTTGCATACTCTGCTAGGATACTTTGGATTCACGAAGCCCTCGGGTTGCACCATATAAACGTCCTCATTTAGGTGGCCGTTCAAGAAGGCAGTCTTGACATCCATTTGCCAAATCTCATAGTCATAATACGCTGTTATGGCTATAAGAATCCTAATTGCTTTAATGTCTGCAACAGGCGAGAAGGTTTCATCATAGTCAATTCCGTAGATTTGAGTGAAACCTTTTGCTACAAGACGAGCTTTATAGGTGTGTTCATTTCCACATCGGTCTTTATCTTGTAGAGCCATTTGCTCCCAACGGTTTTAGCATTGGGAGGTAGTTCTACCTCGACCCAAACATCATTGTCTTCCATGGATTTCATTTCCACATTCATAGCATCGTTCCACTTCTCGCGTTCAGGACACGATATAGTTCCCGATAGTTAGCGGGTTCACAATGATCCCCTAACTCATGTTCCTCAGCATCGATATAAAAACCATATCGTTCAGGTGCTTGAGGTATCCTTTCGGATCTACGAATGGGAGCAACATCTCGAAGAGGCTCAACATTTTCATGCTCAGTCTCATTTTGATGTTCACTAGTGTTACTAGAAGGTTGTGCATCTTCGCTTTGAAGTTCATCAAAGTCTACTTTGCTCCCACTTGCTTCTTGTGAAATGAGACTGTTCTCAAAAAACTCAGCATATCGAGCAACAAATATTTTATTCTCGGTTGGGTAGTAGAAATAGTAACCCATCGTTTCCTTTGGGTATCCTACAAAGATACACTTGATAGCTCTAGGCTCAAGTTTGTTTGGCGTATCTCGTTTAACGAGAGCCTCACAACCCCAGACTTTCAAGTAAGACAGATTAGGGACCTTCCCATGCCATATTTCGTATGGAGTCTTATCAACCTTCTTAGTTGGAACCATATTGAGTATGCGTGCAACAGACTCTAGAGCATAACCCCAAAAGGACATTGGCAACGTTGTTAGACTCATCATAGATCGAACCATGTCTAGCAAGGTTCGATTTCTCCTTTCAGACACACCATTATGTTGTGGTGTATATGGAGGAGTGAATTGTGAGACTATCCCACACCTTTTTAGATGATCTAAAAACTCTTGACTCATATATTCACCTCCTCGATCGGATCGAAGAGCCTTAATGGTCTTGCCAAGCTGATTTTCTACTTCACTTTGGAAGACTTTAAACGTTTCAAAGGCTTCATGTTTATGTTTAATCAGGTAAACATAACCATATCTACTGAAATCATCAGTAAAAGTGATGAAGTAGTTAGCTCCTTCTCTAGACATTGTTCTGAATGGGCCACATACATCAGTATGAATGAGTCCAAGTAGATCTGTAGCTCTTTCTCCAACATGGGAAAAAGGCTTTCGTGCCATCTTACCAGATATGCAAGAAGTGCATTTATCAAACGGCACATTGTCGATTGACTCTAAAAGCCCATCATGTTGTAGCTTCGTAATGCGTTTCTTGTTTATGTGACAAAGACGACAATGCCATAAAAAAGTGGAATCCAAATTACGTTTGGATTTCTTATTGCTAACAGTATATATAGAACTATTGTTTGAAATAGGATCACGCATATCAATTTCAAAAATGCCATCACGTGGAATAGCATTAAAATAAAACACATTATCCTTAGAAACAGAAATGCCAAAATCCGTAAAAGTATGAATGTAACCATCATCTTTCAAACGCGAAAGTGAAACAACACCTCTAGTGATAGTAGGTGCAAAATGGAAATTATTTAAAACAATAACTAGTCCATTTGGGAGGATAAGATCAAAGCTCCCAATTGCTTCCACAGCTGCACGATCGCCATTACCAACGTACAGATGTAAAGCTCCTTGCTTCAGCTTTCGACTTCCCCTAAGCCCCTGCACATTTTTACAAATGTGAGTACCACAACCAGTATCATATACCCAGGTTTTGTTAGGAAAAGTATAAAGTTCTATAGTGAAGATACCTGATGTGCTAGCAACGCTAGCTTTGTTCTTCTTTAGCCCTTCCAGGTAGGCGTGACAGTTGCGCCTCCAGTGCCCTACCACTCCACAATGGTGGCAGAGGGTGTCCTTGGCTGGGTGCTCCTTCTTGGCAGGTGGGGGGATTTTGGGTTTGGGGGCATAAGCAAGCTTAGCCTTGCCTTTCCCTTGTCCCTTGCCAGGTGCCTGCGGTTTTCCCTTGTTCTTTTTCTGAATTCTACCTTGGTTGATAGCTAGGACAAGTGGAGCCTTCTTGGGCATGCCTTTCTCTGCAAGTTTCAACATGTTATGCAGTTCGGCAATGGTTTTTCCCATGCTGTGCATGTTGTAGTTCTGCACAAATTGGTCATAATCCTTGGACAGTGAGGTAAGTATCATGCTCACTCCAAGGATTTGAGGCATGGGGTATCCCAGTCGCTCCATCTGATCCAGATAGCTTTTCATTATCATGACATAGCTACTGACCGATTGCCCTTCCTCCTGCTTGCAGGCATGAAAAGATTTGACCGTGTCAAACAATTCTTGCTCTGCTTGCTGCTCGAACATAACTTTCAGTTCTCGCAGCATGTCAAATGCTGAAAAGTTCTCTAAGTTCTTTTGCAACTCAGGGATCATGCTAGCCAACATAAGACAAGCCACCTCCTGCTGTTCGTTACTCCTACGTTGGTGGGCGTTACGAACAGCAGCAGTAGCATTAGCAGTAGGTGCTTCAGGTAAAGGTTCTTCCAGATGGTAAAACTTTTGTTCAGCCTTGAGGACAATCCTCAAGTTGCGGTACCAGTCCAAAAAGTTGTTACCATTCAATTTCTCTTTCTCGAGAATTGATCTGATAGACGAGTTGTTCATGGTTGAATTTGGAGTTGTCATCTACAAAATAATCAAAGTTCAATTTTAGTAATTTATCAATAATTAATCCTTTTTAAAATTAACTACCCAAGTTTACAATGTTAAAACAATTAATTTTACGAAAAGGCTAAGATCCTCATTGAGGTTCCACCATCACATCAGTTGATCTGCTAGCAATGGAGGATTCAATAGGTAGGTAACGTCGACCAATTGCATTACAAGTGCAACTCTTAGATCTTTATGGGACCCATGGCACTAGTGAACAAGCAACTAGTGTCAAGCTGGCATGTTTAGTCCCATCTTTGCCTCGGGTCAAGGTCTCACTGCTTAACTCGATTAAGTCATCCAATTTTTAGAACGTGCGAGAATATATCTAGGTCCCACGCATAGAGAATAGTCACCTTGGGTTACAATTCAACCTAGGTCCCACGCATAGGCAAAAAGTAATTGCAAGTGTTCTCAAAATTGGACGGCGTGACTTAAATTTTGACGGGTAAAAGTTTTGATGTGGATCAAAAGGTGTACGAAAAGAGCATGCATTCATCTTTCGTAGCACAAGTTAAAAACATTTCTTAACTTAAGTCTAATCATTGTTTTAATTTATGTGTGTCAAGTTGTCCATTTTCATGACTAATATTAATCCTACATGGATAATAAAGTTTGGACAATACATAAATAACATAACATACATAACAAGTTAAGGTGTTATTATAAAACAATGATTTTAAGTTTTAAAAACTTAGTAAAACTAAATCATAAGACTTAGCTTTAAAATGGTTTGTGTTTCGTTTTAAGTTTTATCAAAAACTATTTGCAATTTTACATATGAAACAAGATATATAAAAAAACAACACAAACACACAACCACAATATGCAAAGCCTCAACCGATGAAGAAACCTATGCTTGGTCTCGTGAGCCATCACAAGAACCAAGAGTCAACTAGGGACAACCACACAACCACACGGAGGACTCCCACTTGCTCCAAGACAATCAAGAGCAAGTTGGAAGCCCATGATGCACATGAAAAGTAGTTTCTGTCCTTCCAGAATTTCAATGTTAGAGGGCCCAAAAGTCCATGATGGAGGCTTCCCCGGGCTTAGCTCAAAACTAGAAAGTTGTAGGCCCATGTCTTGGGTACCTGCAAAAAAAATTTCAGCCAAAAAGACCTTACCAATCACCGGGAAACTCCGTTTTACCAACTGGTGTTTCAGCAGTCATTTTTCGGCAAAAACGTCTTTAACTCTTTCGCCTTTCACCACCAAGCCACGATTACATTATATTGAAAGTAAAATACAATTAATCTACTTTTAATCTACTGTAAAAGTGCCCAAACAATGGCTACAATCAAAAGAATATAATTACATAAATGCCGAAACAATGGCAAAACCCCAAAACACGAAATTAAACAACATAAACAACCATTCAATGCACAAGTGGTCTAGGTTTTCATCGGCTTTGCATATAAACATAATAATACCATAATATTATGAATGAAACATGGTGTTGGCTAACTCCATGGACAAACATGCATGTATTTGCCATGGATAACAAAATAATAACAAGAATTAAATTGTTAGCCAACGAAAACGAAGAAATTAATTGACAAGAATTAAAACCCCGTTTGGTACTTGTGTCAAATGGCCTTAGGTTCAAAACCCACTGATGTTAGGACCTTTTAATTATCTTTTTACCACAGAAAATTAAGCCATAGGGTCTGATTTGAAATCGTTTCATAAATCGATAAAAAACATGCGTTTTAGGCCATTTTCACGTACCCGATCAAGAAACCAATTGATGTATGCATAACAAATGACCATAGGATTAAAAAGTCCAGATCTTAAGACCTCTTAAAGGTCAACATATTCATAATATATAAGCCCTAGGGGCTGTTTTAAGATTATACTTTTAAATCCATTAAAAAAACACGTTTTTAGCCATTTTTACGCATACAAGATGATCATATGACATCATATGATGGCTCGTGATACCACTATAGGTGATGTATGAATATAAAATATATAAATATCAAATAAACGCAGCGAAACAAACATCACCCACACGGATCCATAGAGCCATATGATCAATCTAAATAAAAACAAATTAAACATATATGTTTTATACCTTTGTAGCGTGTACCGGGAATCACCAACAAAGTCACCACCACGAATGTTAATAGAAACCCAAGAGATCAATAAGGTTGATCTTCTCTATGTGTGAAACACACTACAACTCACCGTATACCCCTTGGATGCTAGTCCTTATACCCGTAACCTTCAAATGGCCTTTGATTAAACAAGAATCAAAGGATTTGATTATGAAAAAAAAAAAACCCTAGGAGAGGGTGTTTGTTTGCCGTGAGTTAGAGGGAGAGAGGGAGGAGAGAATTTTGGAAATTGGTTATCTAATTGTGAGGAGATATCTCACATATATCTTGACCAAATTCAAAACCAAATCTCCCCTTTGTAACTCCCCTAGGCCGGCCACCCTATGGGCCTTATGGGCCTCCCATAAGTTTTTCCAAGTCCAATTAATTAAGTCCATTACTTAATTATTAGAAGCCCGATAGAGTTTCCTAGTTACGTAAGGTTATTTACATGTCGTAAGTACAATAAATACAACATAAAGAGGTACCTAAGTGTATATGTGTGTGACCCCATAGGCTCACATATGACTAGCCATATAATTATTTATTATGACACGAGCATACACCAACATAATCTTCTAAAATACACTAGTGAATATCATAATGAGGCTTGACATTAAAATGTTAAATCTCAAGATGATGGAATTCTCATTCATAGAATAGCAAAATATTGTCAGATATTTGATTAATATGCTAAGGGTTATGATTTACAGGATTATTATAAACCTGATAATCATTATGATACATTACCAAATATGAAATGGGTAAAATATACATGATATGAATGATTAAGATGTTGTCCATAAAGATAATCAATTTTAGAAACTTGGTTTATTTTAATAGTTAGACTAGAAAATGAAGATGGGTTTCTTCAAAGATAAGGTAACCATGGTGGTTTAAATCTTTATATAGAAATCAATATGGACAATATTGTGCACGTATTTAATGCATGTCTTATGACAAGATTATTAATCACACTTAAACAATTAATTGTGATTGAATATTTTATCTTAAACACATTAAATATATATAAAGATTATGATTTTCATATTTAGTTTCATTAATATGAAATTGATAATGGAATATCAAAACTCTTTCTTGAGTGATTACTTGAGCGAGGACGATAAGTAATCAAAAGGAGTTTCTGAATTCAAATAGATCTTTGGAAGTGTACAAAGTGCAATAATCCATGGATGGATAAATGCATGCATCTAGAAGATTATTTTTTTATGTTTAATTATTAAATCCATGTTTTGATTTATAATTAAAATAAGATAATTTCTAGGTATTCTTGAAAGCTAGTGGGAGTATTATGTGTTATGACCAAGAAACACCTTCGGGAGGTCGTGGTTGATCGAAATACATCATCGTTCTAGAGAGAGAAAGTAGAGAGAGAAAGGTGAAGAAACGATCTGTTTATTAGATAGAAACAATGAAGCATACACAATGATTTCCCACACCCCTCATGGAGAGTCATGAGGGGTATTTATAGGCTCCATCTCACTACAAGTTTGCCTAATCTACATAAGTAGTCCCTAAGGACACAACATGCTACATATCAAGTCCTTTTCAGTTGTGTGACGTTATCATTATAAAAAAGCGAGGCTAACGAATAATCTTGATCAGGATCTTTTAAGCAATACGTGGTGTGTTTTGAAGCGAGATATATTGGTATTAAGTTTATGAAATGATGAAACGAATAATCTTCTGTTAAGTGTAGACCAATGGTATCGTATGTGTTTTTGGTGTATGGGTGAGTTGCTGGAACTTGTAACTCGCAGAAAAGTTGGAGTTTTGCTAACTCGCAAGATTTAACTTCCACGAAGTATAGTTTCCCTTTGAAGTATTCAAGAATAATCCTTACTAGTTAAACTATAAGGAATGTTAAGGTTAACTCGCCACAAAAATTCCTTACTTGCTAGAAAAATTCCTAACTCGCCAGAAAAGTTCCTAATTCGCCAGGAAAATTCCTAATTCGCCAGTAAAATTCCTAATTCGCCAGGAAAATTCCTAATTCGCCAGAAGAGTTCCTAACTCGCTAGAAAAGTTCCTAACTCGCTAGAAAAAAATTCCTAACTCGCTAGAAAAGTTCCTAACTCGCTAGAAAAAAATTCCTAACTCGCTAGAAAAGTTCCTAACTCGCTAGAAAAGTACATAACTTGCTAGAAAAATACCTAACTCGCTAGAAAAATTCCTAATTCGCTAGAAAATGTTCCTAACTCGCCAGGAAAGTTCCTAACTTGCTAGAAAATGTTCCTAACTCGCTAGGAAAGTTCCTAACTCACTAGAAAATGTTCCTAACTCACTAGAAAGGTTCCTAACTTGGCATAAAAAATTTCTAACTCGCTAATCTTCAAAACCCAACTCGCTAATCTTCAACTTAACTCGCCAAAAACATAATTTTTCCAAGAAAAAACACCAAAAAACACAATTTTTCACCACAAAACACCACGATTCGCCCCTGGTTAGCTCTGATGCCACTTGTTATGACCAAGAAACACCTTCAGGAGGTTGCGGTTGATCGAAATACATCATCGTTCTAGAGAGAGAAAGGTGAAGAAAAGATGTGTTTGTTAGATAGAAACAATGAAGCATACACAATGATTTCGCACACCCCTCATGGAGAGTCATGAGGGGTATTTATAGGCTCTATCTCACTACAAGTTTTCCTAATCTACATAAGTAGTCACTAAGGACACAACATGCTACATATCTAGTCCATTTTACTTGTGTGACGTTATCTTTATAAAAAAGCGAGGCTAACATTATGTTTAATTTCATAAATTATATATGTTATAAAACATATAAAAAGTAATATTTCATATAAGTAAATGTTAAGTCTTAGAATGGAATGAAACTTTACTTGAAAGATTTAGAAAATAAAACATACAACCTTGGAATAAAAGTTTATAAACATGTGCGGTAAATGAATCTAATATAACATGATATATCATTTAGAAAGTCTAAACGGATATGTATAACATGAATAAAATCTAAGTATGACTCAAAGATTTTTCATGAACATCATGTTTTGTTATATCATGTTTGATTATAAGATGATTTGGCAATATTAATATCTAATTAAAAAGTTATTAGATAACTTGTGTAATATTCTATGAGAATATGTTTGATTATAGAATCACATCCTAAGTCTGGAAAAGCTTCCAAATTCTATAGATGAACAATTGGTCAATTGTTGTGCAAATTGTCATAGCCAATAAACTTGAAAGTTTGAAGGGCATCAAACATTACACAATAGATATTAATGTTTACGGGAAGTTTTAATAGCATATTGTTGTTGCATACAATGATGCTAATGAAATTGAGATGACACTAAATACTGGTTATGGTAAGGATTTCATTCTTGGCTATTACTAGTTATGCTTACTAAAAGCATAGTTGCATTATACATTAAGAGAAAAAGAATACTTTAAACTTTAAAATATTTAGAAGTTTGATTATCATAAATTGGTGGTTAAGGATGTCACACATTTTATGAAATATTATATGGCATAATCAAAATTGTTGAGTATGCACACATAAGAACTTCAATAGTTGAATTCTTGAAATAAGTATTCTTAAAATTCCGATAGATCAAAGTTGGATGATTTATGCCTTGTCAACAAGTATGAATGTCATTACCTGAGACATAATTCATCAACAAGAGTTATCATGCATTGATCTAATTCTTCAACAAGAGTCATCAACAACAATTATTATAATAAATTTAAATACATGGTATGTTTAATTTATAATAAATTGTATCCTATATTTGTATATTTAATCCATGAATAAATTTTATTCTAGATTGTCCGTTGTCAGTTAATAATATGGGAATATTATTAAATCAAGACTAATCTGAAGGTTGGTATAATATACTTAAAGTATATTGATGCGTAGTCATGCCATTTCTGATGATATTCAATGATACCGAATATAGGACTTATCCCAACTATATGATGTTACTTATGGATCTTGTCATTAAGTAAATCATAAGAAGTTATCCTCAGACTTGAGATGCAAGATAAGTGTCATAAATGTAGTACATTTTTGTGGAATAACTTAACGCTATACGTAACTGGTAGTCATAAGGGTTGTTTTCGGAAGTATTACAAAGTTTGTGGGTTTTTCTTGTAGTCAAGATAGAATTTGTTCATTCAAATTTATTTTTGGAGTTTAATACTGCTGGCCCCCTCGTAGGGTTGTCAAGATGTTTGCATGGCCGTGCCCAATATCTTTCCTGAATATGTTCAGAAGATTTGGTAATCTTGATCAATCACAAACAACGAGAAACAGAATGGTTAATTAAGGAATGACTTTGATCCATATCCTTATTAACGTGGTATTAGAAATAAAAGGATAATAATAATGAGAAATCATTAAAAGGTTTTTCCAGGAGCCTTACTAGAGTTGTACTAGAGGCATCGAAGTGTTGCTAGACGCTAACCGTTGTGATTACACTATTAAAATATGTACAAGTGGGAGCTGTTAGTTTATTGACATTATTTTAGTAGTCGTATGTTAGGATCGAACTCGAGATGACGGGATTGCACACTTTACGTATGACACTCGATGTTTAAATAATTAATATAAAATGTTATATTTAATTATTTAATTCACAATAAACGACTAAAGAGCGTTAGGTAATTAATGGAATTGACTAACGGTCGGTAAATGTCAACGGGATACGAAGAAAGTAAAACAAGACAAAAGAAGGTTCTAGAAATTCTCTCTTGAGCTTGTTATGGTCGAAACTGTAACACCCCCAATTCATGGATGCAGCGGAATTCGAACTGGGTGTTACTGGACGGCACAATAGTCACAATAATAGAAAACGAACTCCAATTGAGTCGTTTTAAAAGATTTATCATTCAAATTATATAAATATTAGAGATTACAAAATGAGGTCCCAGATGGTTCCATGTTTACAATTTACATTAAATGAGTTTTGAATGATAATAAAATTTATAGCCCTCTTGAGTATCCGTGTCCTTCCGTGCCATCCTTGATCGTCATGAACCTGAAATACATGCTTGAGAGGTCAACACAAAGGTTGAGTGATATTCATAGAGTTTAGTTAAATCGTTTGAACACAATAATCGTAGTGTGAGCTATAGACTCACACTCATAGTTAGAAAACAAAATCGTTATTTATTTCACTAAGCTCATGCAACCAAAACATTAACCAAAATTGGCATTATAGAAGCCCTATCAAGGTACTTTTGCCGTTATACCGCTAAATCTCAAATATAGTGCATTTGTGTGAACTCATCGTTGTTCAACACAAATGGGATTCGTCAATCCCAATAGATCTATTCACAATATTCGCGCTCACTAAAGGTAGTGACTAATGGTTCATGATATAGGGACTTCGAACATGGCAATCGTTACTTAGTGATAATAAAACATCGTCGTGAAGCATACATTAGAAAGCATTGTGTTCGAGTAGAAAAATAATAGCATGTATTCCCCCCATGGGTTTGTAAAATAGTTAAACAATAGAAAGTGGGGCTACGAACTCACCTTAAGTTATGTAGTGAGTAGTGAATGTGATGGTCGAATCGCGAAGGTTTCTACGAGCAACCTATAATAGAATGTCGCGACTTAGGATCGGAGTAAAGAATATGAAGTAGTGCCTATATATATATCTTGCATTTAGTCCATGATGTGGTATGATGTATATTTGTAAGTTCTTGAAAGAAAGATTCATGAAACATGTATGTTTTGGTATATCGTTTACTACCGTTCGGGCCGACATAATTCAGAAGTCATGTTAGTAAGCGTTCGAGGAGCCAGGACACTTTAACTCGTAAATCCACAACTCATCTCGACGGCTTACATAATGAACTCCTCACATGAGGCTCCCTACTATTGTAGTAGTTGATAAAATATATAGGTATAAGTTTTGATCCGAAAAGTTACATGTCCGATATTTGGATAAACTTAGGAAAGTTTATTTGTACATGAAGATTGTTATTAGGGGTAGTTTCATAAGTCTTGAATGACCATTTTTCTCTTGGTAATATCTCATGTTTCCCTTTTAAGTGAAGTAGATCCAAATTGCTTGTTCAAGTTATCGCCTAACTCATTGTTTCATGTTTACGCCTATGTAAGTTGTTATGGTCATTTCGTCATGGCCTAGCCATGACCTTTGGTCCTTGTTCCAAGGTCATGAGACACAACCTTGGCTCTAGCCATGTTGGTGGTCTTGGTTATAGGTCATAATAACTCTTGTTCCTTTGAAAGTATAACAATAGTATAGTGACTTAAAATATGTAAATAGCTGTTAAAAAACTGAGAAATATCTCACTCAGAAAGCGTTTTCAAGGCTCGAGCCTCTTTATTCCTGAAGGAAAACGTGATTCCGGACAACTTTCGTGTTTTAACTTTTTCATGAATCGGACCAGAAAGGCCTATTTTTGCGTGTTTTAGATTCTGTCACAGAAACTTTTAGGCAGTTTTGCCGGAAATCTTTGGTAACTTCAAATCGCCATAACTTTTGACTCGTATACTCTTTTTAGGTGGTTCAAATTGCTACGGTTTCCTTGTTAAGTCCTCTACTGTAATATGTAATAATCCAATATAAAATTTTTACCATTTTGATCAGGTTATACCAATAAATCCACTAGTTTGCTTGTTTTAGTAACTTAACTTAACAATCAAGTACAACAACATGTTTTAGTCATTTTTATACACCATGGACATTCATACAAGATATAATATAGCAAGAATAACATGTAAATGATATGAACATGAGAAATTAACAAGAAGCATGTTAGGTTTAGGCTTACAACTTTTGGCTTTCTAATTAAAGAAAGGAGTAACAAGTAAGGAAATGGACTTTGATAGACTTGCTTCAACCCTTTTCACTTCATGCAACCTTTCTACCCTTGGTATTCTTGAAAGATGGATTATGAAGGTTGAGGTGTATTGAGTAGATTTAAACTCAAGAGAAAACACCAAGTATGTTAGGGTTTGGAAGAGTTTTGGTAACCTAAGATCAACTAGGGTTTCTACCTTGAAGAAATACTTGAACTTTGCTAGAACTTGGAAGGAATTAAAGCTATGGAAAGAGTGTTGTGGTGTGTTGTGATGGCCGGCCAAGGAAGAGAGGGGAGGGGGTATTTATACTCTTATGAGGAGGTTACATTTCATGGGATATTTTGCCAAAACTACACATGTATGCATCCTAGATAACAAGCCACAAGATCAAGCCACCCAAGGGTGTGACTCCCCCCCCCCCTTGGCGGTTCACAAGGATAAGGGGGGTGAGTTGGCTTGGCTTGATGATAATATCTAGATATTATGTGAATTTTGACTCCGGGAAATGCCAACCGTAAATGATTAGGCCTCAAAACGTAAAACCGGGTGTCGTAAAATTATAAAACTTTAAAGTATTGTTAGAAATGTCCATATGTCCCATAATAAAATATAAAATGGGTGATAAGTTCCATTTGGGTGGTAAAACCTGCTAAAAGCTGGAAACACGGGTCTAAAACGCGTAATACGTAAAATGTACGAATATTGCGTAAAACTGAGAAAAGTAAAATGTTACTTTTCTAATATGCTAAAAATGATTTAAAATGATTTATAATGTCTAGACTGGGCTCAGTCTAGTGTCGGTTGGTATTAAATGTCTTTTAGACATCAAACCGTAAGCCTAAAAATCACGAAATGACTTATAACATCAAGAGATGATTTTTAGTCAATGGAGGAGGGAAAAATATGTTGACTTATTTTAATAAGTTGAAAGCTCAAATCGTCTTAGAAACGCGGTGCAGGTATAGGCTAGGGTTACGGCTGAGTAAAAACGCGTAAAATTGAAAATTCCAGTTTTTCACGGCCGAGGTTTATTCTGGTCATATTTTTGTCAGTCATGATTTATTCTCAAATAAATCATGAGTGTGTCAAACATTTTTCTGATGTGGGGTCACCTGACGGGGTTGAATTTCGTTATGCGTAGAATTTCTGATTGACGTTTTACCCTAAAACGTGTAATTCCGTGTAATTCCTTAATAACTTTCATGAAAATGATCTGACGAATGTCAAACATTTAATTTGCCATGGAAATGATTTATCACTCGAGAATATGAAATAAAAATCAACTTTCGGGAAAATTTCAGAAAGAAATGAATAGTAAAATTTGAATAGTGAATTTTCCGGGAATAGTAATTAACCTGAAATTGCGAATTGTTACAGAAACTATGGAATCCCACATTGGAAACCATAGCAAACTTGATATCTATCATAAGGGTATAAATACATCCCCATGTATTCATCATTTGGTACACTTGATTTCAATAGAAGGCCAAACTTCTTCTTTTCCTCTCTTGTTCATAGGACAACGAGTGAAACCCCAAGAAAAGGGATTTGCGAGTAACCTTGAACATTACAAAGTGTTTAGTAAATCTATTGTGATCAAGAACTAGCATTCACATCGAATCGCTAATAGTACGTGTGTACAAGAACGTGATATAACCACACTATTAGTTATATCTTGGATTAAATAACAAAAAGGTAAGGAGTTATTCTTACAATCCACATAAACCCTAATTAGGGTTCATAAGTTGAAGATTGCTTTAATTGATTCTTGTTCGGGCTAGAATCACAAATGTGCGTTTACTATTTATTATTTATTAATTAATTACATGTTATGTGATCTTGTTATAATTGCTTCCGCTATGTTTACTTGATGTTATTGGTTTATTTATATGCATGTCATGATATTATAATTACAACACAACTTACCTTATCTTTTTTAGAACATCAGAAATTTTATTAGGAAGGATCCAACTTTAACAATATATCCCTACCACCTTAATGACCCAAAATATTTGGGCTTAGTTTACAAAGTTGAGATGGTCCAACATATATCCATTATAAGTCTCTCTAAAAAGGATATTGTCACACATTGAGTAGTGCAAATTCACACCAAAACCATATAAAAATACTTATGCAAAAAATTAATCAAAATGGTTAACATTTAACTCTGTGGATCTTCACTCTACTCCTTGTGTAGGTAAAATCATATTACTGATCTAAACTCTATACTTGCTTGCTATTTTTATGTTTATCATTGCTAAAAAAATTACCATAAATTTGTTTAATGCTGTTTATGTTGGCCCTAAGAGTCGTAAATAAAATTTTCTGGTGTCCAAAACTCATAGATTAAAGATGCTACCAGATTTAGCGTAATGGCACTCATACCTATAATACATTAATGGCGACTTACCATTTTTAGTTTTATTAATTGCTATGGTTGAATTTGTCTCACCCTTAAAACATTCGTCCAGTTATAAGCATAGAAAACGCTACCGAGTAACGACACCT
The DNA here is from genome assembly GCA_030686995.1 of Artemisia argyi. NCBI lineage: Eukaryota > Viridiplantae > Streptophyta > Magnoliopsida > Asterales > Asteraceae > Artemisia > Artemisia argyi. The sequence goes on along the minus strand of CM060697.1, from coordinate 156,418,192 downwards.
TAAAGCTCCAATCCATTGATATGGCTGGGCATTAAGTGCTTGTCTTTGAAATATCATCACTACTTTTAGGTATTGATAATGAAACAGTTGGCTCTAAATTTGTGGCCACATTCCTTGTCGTTGGACAGCTGATATCATAACTTCGAACCCCATGTAGGTCCGAAGTGTCGCGCCGTAGTACTAATCATGACCTAACTGAAACAAGTGGCTGAGCTCCTAAACATATTAGTTATTATATAAATACATTTTTTTAATCTCTTATAAGCTGAACAAGGCCACGTGAAGCTTCACATGAAGGACCCCCTAACAGAAAACTATAACAATTATAAAAAATTAAAACAATTTGAGTGCTAGCTGCAAGTATAAACACTATAAATATAAGCCTGATACTTGAGACCTCCATCAAACTACACCTTCCAATTCATATATTCTCTAAAAAGCAAACTTCTTTTCCCTCCAAAAACATGGGTGCTTTCCATCTCCAGTCATTAGTTTCTAATGCGAAACAAATAATCAAACTAAGCAACAAGCATCAACGAGACGTTCCTAAAGGATATTTGGCTGTGTATGTGGGGGAAGTTCAAAGGAAACGGTTTGTGGTTCCTTTATCTTACTTGGACCAACCATTGTTCCAAAGATTTGTTACGTCGATCAGAGGAAGAATTTGGTTTTAACCATCCAATGGGAGGACTTACCATTCCTTGCCGCGAAGAATCTTTCGTCCATGTCACTGCCCAATTACACATTTCTTAATTTGAGGATGAAAATCTGTCATCCTCCAAAGATTTTGACTGTTTAGTAGTAGTAATCTGATTTTAGAATATAGAGGGTACAGTAGGTGAAGTTTTAGAAAGAGGCATTCTGAATGTCTACAAATTGATCTTCATGTATATATATGTTTAATCATACCGTGTTCTTATTCATATATTTTTTCGTCGATTTTCTCATTTAAATTGCAAACTCAATCAGGATTCATGTCCTTCTCAGGTACGAGTAACTATTAACTAGGTGATTTACTCACTCAGTTGAGATACATTTTCCAATTAACCCATTTGACCAGATAACTATTAAGTCAAGAAACTTATTAACAGATGGATATAGACTAAAAAAACTGCTACAATGGCTTGGGTCAGTATTTTTCAAACGGGTTGACATATGATCAAACTGTGGTTTAAGTGTTACAAAATACCTTTTAATTCACTTAATTCAACAAATTTGACAATTAATAAAGGGATCTTTTGTAACACTTTAATTACTTGTAGAAACAGATACAAAGTGTTTGCAAATCAACATGTTTACTAAAACTTTGGTAGTTTTGACCTAAGCATGTGTTGAGTGAAACCCCATCCAACATTAGAAAGTCTAATTATCAACCATCCCTTTGTTAGAAATAAATATACCGTTCGTCCCTGAACTTGTACCCAAAATATGTGCTGAGTCCTAAAAAAAGTTAGATACGTTTGAGGTCCCTATGGTTCATGTTTTGCATCTTTTGAGGTCCCTTTTACTAATTGCCATCGGCCAACATCCGTTAACTCCCAAACGTGGGTTTTAAGTGAGGGCATAATGGTCTTTTTATTGAGACGAAAATTTTCTCTTTCTCATTTAATATTCCTTGTTTCACGTCCCATCCAAAATTTTCACCATGATAATAACATAACAACTCTCTGTACTCATTCCTCATACCCAAACTTGGAAGGTTTACCCAAAATCCCTAATTGAATGTCAAACCGGAAATTCAATTTTCTTAGTGACAAAATAGCAGGCGCCAACATTGGTTTTAGGTTATGGCAAGTTAGAGAAAACTATTATATTGTTGACGATTAGGAAGAATAAAACTCTCCTAAGAGGAAATATAGTAAGTTTTTTGTTATAAACGTTTTCAAGGATACGTTCGTACGATTTTTTAAGGTATATACGATGTAGGTAACGAAACTATTGCTGATTTAGTTGATATTAATTAGTGTCTATTGATTAGATGGATGCTCTTGTGGTCCAGATTGGTTATAAGGCTAGAAAAGACATTGTCAGTGAACATAAGATGATAAAAGTTTATTTTGAAATTAAGTCAGTTTTTAGGGAGATGGATGAACATAGTAGAAACGTAGCTAGGGTGTCTATTCAATCATGTTATAGACGATTGGTTTTAGATGACAGTGATAATGAGCACAGTGGTGGCTCAATGGTAAAGCTAGTAAAGCAAGCGCTTTAGGCCCCCGAATTTTTAAAGCCTCCGATTTTCAACGACATTGTATATATATTGTCACTCACTTGTTTTTTAGGCCATCATATTTATAGATTCAATTATGTGAAGCCCCAAATAGCCAATAAATGTTAAATAGTCGAAGATTTTGGCATCTCTTTTTTCTAATTTTTATATCTACAAATTATAGAAATTTAAGCCTAATACTCTAAAAGGCCCATGTTTTATTAAAATTAAGTAAAGACTAAATTAATAAGCCCATTAAAAATCTGGTTAGAATGTTGTTGTGCATCTAAACATTTACAGTTAATGAATCGACTATTAGAATTCCACAACAAGAAGTCGACAACCATGATTTCTCTGCTTGCTTTTGTCTCCTCTGGCAGACCTCAAGTTTTCATTATTACCAATTAATCCCACTTGAATTTACTCTCATTATTAATGTTAGAATCGATTGATTTTGTTGCACATTCGTTCTAATCAATCAATTGCCGATCATCTACTGGATTGTAACAAAAGGTAACATGGTTCTTAATTACTTATTTATTATCTTAGTTATTTACTTTCTTCTTACTATGTTATACTTATACGTATAATCATAAAGTCATGTAATGAATGCATTCTTATAGATTTATTTGCTTATGTTTTTAGGTGATCAGGTTCTACATTTCCACATACAACTATATTGGACTTAACTTAAGTGGCGTTGTGGCAGTATATTAGTATATACTTTATTGTGAAACTTGGTCATCTACCTTCACCCAATCAGGTTCTATCGTTCGCATTAAAAAAATCTAGAAAGGTAAATTTCATATAAACAATTTTTCAGCAAATAACTTTCATAAAAAGGCCCTATTTTAAAGCTTCGCTTTAGGCCTCCGTGAAGGTTGAGCCGCCCCTTTATGAGCATGCAGTAGGAGCCTTTTATTCAACTAACACAACTCTCTTTGGACGTCATTAGTATTGGAGAATCTAGTAAGTGAATATGTGTTTTCAACTCTTGTCATGTCCTAGCCTCTTGAAACTTAAGACATTTGTGCTGCATTCGTAAAAAATCTATCAGCCATCCATTATCTTGAAACAAACGTCGGCAGGCTGTTTGATATATAACAAAGTTAACCAAGAATTTTGTTAACTCACAATAGAAACGAATGAAATCACAAAATGAAACTTGTTAAAATATTTCTATTTATTCAAATTTGATGTACCATTACCCCTTTATGGCCCATGAATTATGGGATTATATTTTTTTGAAAGGCTGATATATTAAGAACCAGCTCCAAGAAGGAGGCCGCAAGGAAAAGGGGTAACAAAACAACCCCATAAGGGCAAACCAAGCTATACAAAGAGAACCCCACTACATACTAGCCAATGTAGATCTAGGATCCGAAACCCAACAAGTCCAATTACAAGCCGGCATCTTGCAACGGACTGAAATCCAAATCTGAGACAACCGTTGAATGGACTAAAATATATCTTCCTCTAGGACTTTATATCGATCATCCAAATTGACGCATGAACCAATTTATTCCTCCATTTCCAAATGGCCCAAACACCACACTGCAACACTCCATGAATGATTTTGTGAAGGCGAGAGCAACCAAGATCAACAACCTTGTTCATACTGATGTCGAGAATATTTAATGAAGGAAAAGAGACAGGAGTGGTAAGGTTCCACCAACCCCATATCTTTCTCCGGATAGTCTTCACACGCAGGCAAAAAACAAGGCAATAGCTGGTAGATTTATGGAATATAATTGAAATGGCCAAGTATGTTTCCAAACTACTAAAGTATTTGGCTCAACACATGCTTGGGTCAAAACTACCACAGCTTTGTACAAATTAGAAAAAATTGATTTTCAAACTTTTGTTTGTTTTGAAGTAACGTTTTAGACAAGATTTAGATTACATCATTACTATAATAACTCACACATATTCTGTACAAAAGGGAAGTATAAGGTATGTGTATCAATAAAATACACTTTCAACAGCTGTTGACCCATTGGACCAAAATTGTCCTATTTCTTTTGAATTATTATCTTCTGATCTATAGCAATCAATTAAAAGGTTCTTGACTTAATAGTTACCTATATCGTCAAACACGCTATTAAATTAATGCATCACAATTGAGTCAGTGATTCATTATTTAGTTTGTTCCTTAAACGTGTTAATTCACAAAAAGTTAGATGAATGAGAGCATTTTGTATTGAAACATATATGCACTAGAAAACTAATTTATATGCAATTATCAAAAAATGGGACTGACCCTTTTTACAACATCACCTATTGTACCATCTATGTTCTAAAAACAAAAGCACTACTCCATATCACCCAAAATCTTTAGGGGATGACTGATTCTCGTCCGCAATCTATGAAATGTGCAATTGGTTAGTAAGATGAACAAAAGCTTCTTCTCGGCAAGGAATGGTAAGTCCTCCCATCGGATGGTTAAACCCAAAGTCTTCCTCTGATTTCCGGAGCAACTCTTGGAATAAGGGTTGATTTAAATAAGATAAAGGAACCACAAACCGTTTCCTTTGAACTTCTCCCACATATACAGCCAAGTATCCTTTAGGAACATCTCGTTGATGCTTGCTGTTCAGTTTGATTAGTTGTTTTGCGTTAGAAACTAATGACTGAAAACAGAAAGCACCCATGCTTTTGGAGTAAAAAGAAGCCTGGTCTATTGACAATATGTGAATTGGCAGGTCTAGTTTGATGGAGGTCTCAAACCTCAGGCTTATATTTATAGTGTCTATAGTTATAGCTAGCCACCCATATAAAATGATATTAGGCATTTGGTTCGTGTAAGGGTCTACCTCTTGTCAAATTCACATGGGTTTGTTTAGTAGATTGACATACAAAATATTTTTTCTTATCTATAATATTTCAATCAATTTGTATAAGAACATGGCCTAATTGTTTCCGCTAGGTCATAATCAGGACTATAACGCAACACTTTGGACCTACATTGGTTTCGAATTATTATATCAGTTCTCCAGTATGGCATGTGACCAAAATATTACAGCCACCTGTTTCATCATCAATACCTTTTGGCAGTGATAATATTTTGAAGACATGCACTTAATGCCCGGCCATATCATAGAGATTTGAGCAATGTCAGTTGTCGTTAAAGTCTTTTATAATTTAAATCAATGATATATAATTTTTCCCATACAATGAGCTTTGCAGTCCGAATACTCTTAGATTTGAACTACACCTTCCATTCCTGCATATAAACTTGCCTTCGAAAATAAAACTTGTGTAAACTTAATAAAATATGGTCAACATATACAAATGGCTTGCATTCTCGCTGTACTGAGAAGAAATGTAGGTCCTAAGTTTTGTGCCATAGTCCAGATCATGACCTATCTGAAACAAGTAGGCCGAGTTCTTATATATATTGATTGAATATATAGATAACAAACAGGCCCAAAGCCGTTTATAAAAGTAGCTTACAGCTCCGAAAAAGCTCTCTGCCAAACAGGCCCTAAACCGTTTATAAAAGTGGCTGCTAGTAAGTCAAGACACTAATCACAGAGTAACAAATTGATATAGATCAATGGTAGAATTTAAAGGAATTGGATCCATATGGGTCAAACGGGTCAATAGTTGATCAAAGAGTTTATTTATTTATTTATTTATTTTATTTATTATTATTTTTTTTAATGGTACATGATACTTTCTAGTTCACTTTGTTAACCAAAATTTGACAATTACTTTTTAGTAGTTTGACCCAAACATGCGTCGACTGAAGCCCGATCAATAATCGAAAAGTTCTAGCCTCTCGGAAATTAAGATATTCGTGCTTCATCAGTAAATAATTTATCAGCCATCCCTTATCTTGAAACAAATGTCAGCTGACTGTTTGATATATAACAAAGTTAACCAAGAATTTTGTTAACTCATAATAGAAAACGAATGAAATCATAAAATGAAACTTCTTGAATTATATCTATTTATTCAAATTTTATGTACCATTGCCACCTTTATGGCCCATGATTTATGGGATTATGTCTTCTTTTTTTTCCTTGAAATGGCCAACTATGTTTCCAAACTACTAAAGTATTTGGCTCAACACATGTTTGGGTCAAAACTACCACAGCATTGTACAAATTAGAACAAATTGATTTTCAAACACTTCTTTTGTTTGTTTTGAAGTAATGTTTTAGACTAGATTTAGATTACATCATTATTATAATAAAACAGCTGTTGACCCGATGGACCAAAATTGGCCTATTTCTTTTGAATTATTATCTTCTGATAGCAATCAGTTAAAAGTTCTTGACTTAATAGTAACCTATATGGTCAAATACGTAAGTAAATTAATGAATCACAATTGAGTCACTGATTCATTATTTTGTTTGTTCCTTAAACGTGTTAATCCACAAAAGTTAGATTTATGAAGCATCTTGTATTGAAACATGTTGGACCATTAATGTTATAGAAGCAAAGATAGGGGTAGTATATGTATGTATTATGTATTTAGTTTAGAAATTCTGTAAACCCAATAAACTTAGTATTGGGCTGGGTCAAGAAAATAACCGTTTTAGAATAAGGGTTGTAACGTTTAGATTAGTCTTTAGGGAATCGACATGTCTCTTTGTTCAACAGGCATGAAGGCAACGATTCACATAGTATATATAGGATACATTCTGTAATCAAATACTCAATTCAATTATCAATAAAAGTATCATTAGTATATATATCAAAATTCTGTTCGACATACAGAAACTTTGTTACTTTGTATTCATTCAAAACCAATAATTGGCATCAGAGCGTGTGTTCGATTCAGGGAGGAAAAGGAAGATCAGAAGGGCACTGAAAATAGGGTAGTTTAAGATCAACAGCGGATTAGCGGGATTGGTAAACAACAGCGGGGCAGCGGGCTTGATTATCAACAGCGGAATAGCGGGATTGATCAAGATCAACAGCAAGGCGGGTTTGATTGCTAGACGGATTTGGCTTTCAACAGCAAGGCGGGTTTGATCACACACCCAGAAATCAAAGAAAACCAGGCTTGTTTTTTTAAGGATCTTTTATAAATATAATTAGTTTCTTTTACTCTTATTATTGGGTTTGGAGGCATAAATAAAAGAAACTAGATTAGTATTTGGGAAAAAAGGGAAATTTAATCAAGATTGGAAAAGGTAGGAAGAAAAAGAAAATGGCAGGCGATAAGATTGAACCAACGAAGGATAGTGGAACATCAATGACATTCCAATACCCGGTTCTAAATTCAACAAATTACACGATTTGGGCAGTAAAGATTAAAGCGTTATTCAATGTCAATGGAATCTGGGAAGCAGTTGAACCAACAACGGATGCTGAAGTTGATCAAAAGAAAAACAACATGGCAATTGCAATGTTATACCAAGCAATTCCAGAGAATATGGTTTTGCAAATTGCAAACCTTACTTCGGCAAAAGAAATTTGGGAAGCATTAAAGGTTCGACACGTGGGAGTTGAAAGGGTTAAGGAAGCACGCGTTCAGACACTCGAGTCAGAGTTTGAATCGTTAAAAATGGGTGCAAATGAACCACTAGATGTCTATGCGGGAAAGATTAGTGAGATTGTTTCACAAGCAAGCAATCTTGGACATACTTTGGATGAAAAAAGACAGGTTCGAAAACTTCTAGGATCGGTGCCAGAAAAGTTTATTCAAATAGTAGCGGCGATTGAGCAATTTGCGGATTTGAATAAGATGCCATTTCAAGAAGTCGTGGGGAGATTAAAAGCCTTCGAAGAACGGACAAAAAAGGCAGTCAAAGAGGAAGACGGGTCCAGTAGCCTGCTTTACAGTAAAGTGGATGAAAAGGAGAAGACCAAGGAACACAAGTGTGAATATTGTGGTTGTGATGCAAGACAGAAAGACTTTGGACGTGGCCAAGGACGAGGTCGGGGGTCCGGGAGAAGTCAAGGAGATGGTCGAGCACAACGGGACAAGAGCAACGTGAAGTGTTTCAAATGCAATGAACTTGGGCATTTTAGCAATGAATGTCCAAAATGGGAAAATAAAAAGGATGAAGCAAATCTGATTCAATACGAAGATGATGAACCATTGCTATAAAAGAACTTTGAAGAATTAAAGACTTTGCCGTCTATAACATTAGGGGGTGAATGTTGGACCATTAATGTTATAGAAGCAAAGATAGGGGTAGTATATGTATGTATTATGTATTTAGTTTAGAAATTCTGTAAACCCAATAAACTTAGTATTGGGCTGGGTCAAGAAAATAACCGTTTTAGAATAAGGGTTGTAACGTTTAGATTAGTCTTTAGGGAATCGACATGTCTCTTTGTTCAACAGGCATGAAGGCAACGATTCACATAGTATATATAGGATACATTCTGTAATCAAATACTCAATTCAATTATCAATAAAAGTATCATTAGTATATATATCAAAATTCTGTTCGACATACAGAAACTTTGTTACTTTGTATTCATTCAAAACCAATAATTGGCATCAGAGCGTGTGTTCGATTCAGGGAGGAAAAGGAAGATCAGAAGGGCACTGAAAATAGGGTAGTTTAAGATCAACAGCGGATTAGCGGGATTGGTAAACAACAGCGGGGCAGCGGGCTTGATTATCAACAGCGGAATAGCGGGATTGATCAAGATCAACAGCAAGGCGGGTTTGATTGCTAGACGGATTTGGCTTTCAACAGCAAGGCGGGTTTGATCACACACCCAGAAATCAAAGAAAACCAGGCTTGTTTTTTTAAGGATCTTTTATAAATATAATTAGTTTCTTTTACTCTTATTATTGGGTTTGGAGGCATAAATAAAAGAAACTAGATTAGTATTTGGGAAAAAAGGGAAATTTAATCAAGATTGGAAAAGGTAGGAAGAAAAAGAAAATGGCAGGCGATAAGATTGAACCAACGAAGGATAGTGGAACATCAATGACATTCCAATACCCGGTTCTAAATTCAACAAATTACACGATTTGGGCAGTAAAGATTAAAGCGTTATTCAATGTCAATGGAATCTGGGAAGCAGTTGAACCAACAACGGATGCTGAAGTTGATCAAAAGAAAAACAACATGGCAATTGCAATGTTATACCAAGCAATTCCAGAGAATATGGTTTTGCAAATTGCAAACCTTACTTCGGCAAAAGAAATTTGGGAAGCATTAAAGGTTCGACACGTGGGAGTTGAAAGGGTTAAGGAAGCACGCGTTCAGACACTCGAGTCAGAGTTTGAATCGTTAAAAATGGGTGCAAATGAACCACTAGATGTCTATGCGGGAAAGATTAGTGAGATTGTTTCACAAGCAAGCAATCTTGGACATACTTTGGATGAAAAAAGACAGGTTCGAAAACTTCTAGGATCGGTGCCAGAAAAGTTTATTCAAATAGTAGCGGCGATTGAGCAATTTGCGGATTTGAATAAGATGCCATTTCAAGAAGTCGTGGGGAGATTAAAAGCCTTCGAAGAACGGACAAAAAAGGCAGTCAAAGAGGAAGACGGGTCCAGTAGCCTGCTTTACAGTAAAGTGGATGAAAAGGAGAAGACCAAGGAACACAAGTGTGAATATTGTGGTTGTGATGCAAGACAGAAAGACTTTGGACGTGGCCAAGGACGAGGTCGGGGGTCCGGGAGAAGTCAAGGAGATGGTCGAGCACAACGGGACAAGAGCAACGTGAAGTGTTTCAAATGCAATGAACTTGGGCATTTTAGCAATGAATGTCCAAAATGGGAAAATAAAAAGGATGAAGCAAATCTGATTCAATACGAAGATGATGAACCATTGCTATAAAAGAACTTTGAAGAATTAAAGACTTTGCCGTCTATAACATTAGGGGGTGAATGTTGGACCATTAATGTTATAGAAGCAAAGATAGGGGTAGTATATGTATGTATTATGTATTTAGTTTAGAAATTCTGTAAACCCAATAAACTTAGTATTGGGCTGGGTCAAGAAAATAACCGTTTTAGAATAAGGGTTGTAACGTTTAGATTAGTCTTTAGGGAATCGACATGTCTCTTTGTTCAACAGGCATGAAGGCAACGATTCACATAGTATATATAGGATACATTCTGTAATCAAATACTCAATTCAATTATCAATAAAAGTATCATTAGTATATATATCAAAATTCTGTTCGACATACAGAAACTTTGTTACTTTGTATTCATTCAAAACCAATAAAACATACATACACTAAAACACTAATTTATATGCAATTATCCAAAAATGGGACAGACCCTTTTTACAACATCACCTATTGTACCATCTATGTTCTAAAAACAAAAAGCACTACTCCTTAACACCCAAAATCTTTAGGGGATGACTGTTTCTCGTCCTCAATCTATGAAATGTGTAATTGGTTAGTAAGATGGACAAATGCTTCTTCACGGCAAGGAATGGTAAGTCCTCCCATCGGATGGTTAAACCCAAAGTCTTCCTCAGATCTCCGGAGTAACTCTTCGAACAAGGGTTGATCTAAGTAAGATAAAGGAACCACAAACCGTTTCCTTTGAACTTCTCCCACATATACAGCCAAGTATCCTTTAGGAACGTCTCGTTGATGCTTGCTGTTCAGTTTGATTAGTTGTTTTGCGTTAGAAACTAATGACTGAAAACGGAAAGCACCCATGCTTTTGGAGTAAAAAGAAGTCTGGTTTATTAAGAATATGTGAATTGGCAGGTTTAGTTTGATGCTGGTCTCAAACCTCAGGCTTATATTTATAGTGTCTATAATTATAGCTAGCCACCCAAATAAAAATGATAATAAGCATTTGGTTCATATAAGGGTCTACCTCTTATTAAATTCACATGGGTTTGTTTAGTAGATTGACAAACAAAATATTTTTTCTTATCTATATATTTCAATCAATTTGTATAAGAAAATGGCCTAATTGTTTCTGCTAGGTCATAATCAGGACTATAACGCAACACTTTGGACCTACATGGGTTTCAAGTTATTATATCAGCTCTCCAGCATGGCATGTGACCGAAATATTACAGCCAACTGTTTCATCATCAATACCTTTTGGTAGTGATGATATTTAGAAGACATGCACTTAATGCCCGGCCATATCAAAGGGATTAGAGCAATATCAGGTGTCGTAAAGTGTTTTATAATTTAAATCAACGATGTATAATTTTTCCCATACAATGAGCTTTGCAGTACGAATACTCTTAGATCTGAACTACACCTTCCATTCCTTCAAACTACATGAATAAACTTGCCTTCTAAAATAAAACTTGTGTAAACGAAATAAAAGATGGTCAACATATACAAATGGTGTGCATTCTCACTGTACTGAGAACAAATATACGTCCAAAGTGTCGAGCCATAGTCCAGATCAAGACCAATATTGATCATGTCGTTTGCATCACCAAACTCATAGATCTGAACTACAACCATCTACATAATGTTATAAAATGACCACGCACATGTGTTATTGTGATGATGTATTTAATTTGTATGGAGAAAGTGTATTGATCCAAATAGTAAAGCTTACTTTGTTTTACTATGTATGTACGAATTCTCTGTATCGAATAAATTCTATTTAATGCTGTTTATGTTGACCAAATTAATTGTCATAAATTTTGCAGCATCTGCAACCCAAAAAATCTAAAAAGCAACGATCTTTCAATTAACCACACTCGTAATATGCTACATTGGATTATGGATGGTGGCATTCCATTTTTCATTACATTTAACTGCTAGAATTAAACTTCTCATGCCCTTCGGACTTGCCTACCACTGGGAACAGAAAAATAAACTCTGAAGACGCCTGAAATAGATCCTATCCCTTTAGGGTTGGCCTGGCATTAAGTGCAGTCTTTGAAATACCGTCACGTCTAAAAGTTATTAGTAATGAAACAGTAGGCTGTTAATATTTTAGTCACATGCCAAGTTGGGCATCCGACCTCATATTATGAATGGCATAGGTCCAAAGTGTTGTGCGTACGTTAGTCCTGATCATGACCTCACAGAAACAAGTAAAGTAGGCAAGGTTTTTTTATAGATTGATTGGATACATAGATAACAAAAAATATTTTGTAGGGTCTACTATACTAAACTAAACAAAGCCATGTGAAGCTTCACATGAAGTAGGCCTTACAGAAACACCATATAAATTATAAAATTATGAAATGTTACAATTTGGGTTGCTAGCTGCAAAGTATAGACATTATAAATACAAGCTTGATACTTGAGACCTCCATCATTCAAACTACACCTTCCAATTCATATATTCTCTAGAGAATACTACTTTTCCCTCCAACAACATGGGTTTTTTCCGTTTTCAATTGGTAGTTGCTAATGCAAAACAATTAATCAAAATGAATAAAAAGCATCAACAAGACGTTCCCAAAGGATATTTGGCTGTGTATGTGGGAGAAGTTCAAAGGAAACGGTTTGTGGTTCCCTTATCATACTTGGACCAACCATTGTTCCAAGATTTGCTCCGTAGATCGGAGGAAGAATTTGGGTTCAACCATCCAATGGGGGGACTTACCATTCCTTGCCGCGAAGAAGCTTTTGTACATTTAGCTACCCAATTACTCGTTTCATAAGTTGAGGAAGAAAAATTGTCATCCTCTAGAGATTTTGATTGTATAGTGGTAGACTGATAGTGTTTTTAGTCTTTAGATAGGGAACAGTAGGAGAACATGTAAAAAGGGGCATTCCCACGTTTTATAACTAATTATGATTTGGTGCTTTCATGATTATATGTTGTATGACACCATGTACTTATTGGTCTAATTTTTCATGTATTAACCGATTTAAATCACAAACTCAAATAGCGATACGCATATCCTTATTAGGTAAATGTCATCTTACTGTTTGTTAATAACAAACTAAACCACGAAAAGTGTTAGCTCAATACATAAAACGAAAAGACCATAGAATATATTGTAAACCCCTTTTTAAATTATACCCGTTTTACCAAACTTGAGATATACACAACACATTGATAGCCCATATTCTTTGGGCTCAACTTACAATACTTAAATGGCAGTGTAGTTCCATTCTCATAAAATGACTTGTATAAACTGCACAACATAACCATATTTAAACTACTTGTCAAGGAATGACTTAGCTCATATTGTCATCCTCCAAATATTTTGGCAGTATAATAGTAGTAGTTTTTTATTTTTTTGTTTTGTTTTTAGAGGTTAGAGGGTACAATAGTCAATAGGTGAATCTGTATATATGTCGCAATAGACCATGTTCTTATTCATCTAATAATGTTCCAGATAACCATTTTAACCCATTTAAATCACAAACTAATGATACATGATTAGTAAATAAGTTAATCACAACCTCATTTGTGATGCATTTTCATAATAATCCACTAAACCAAATAGCTAATTAAGTTATGAACCAATTATCTTTAGGAATACAGAATAGTAAAACTGCTTAAGAAGCATCATTTTTTGTCTAATGGATCAATTCACGACAAACGGGTTGATCTAAGTATGCTTAATGGTTCGATATACCTATTATCTTTCTTTTACTTAAATTTAATCAAAGTACAGACACCAGAAAAACCCATCAAAACATCTTTCAGATCTCATAATCGTAAGACTCAACCCAAAATGACTAGAAGGACGATCTAGATTTATGAAGGCCTACTTCATGTGAACCTTCACATGGTTTTGCTCGGAAACCTACATAAGTCTGAAGTCCCGCGCCTTAGTCAAATTAACCGACACAAATAATGCCTATCCAAACATTTTACAGATCTCATAATCCAAGAACTCCACCCAAATTGACTAGAAAGACGGTGTAGATTTATTTAAGGGTCTACTTCTTGTGAACCTTCACATGGTTTTGCTCGAAAACTGATGTAGGGCCGATGTGCCGCATCTTAGTCCTGATGTCGCTGAACATGACCTCACAAGTAGGCCTAGTTGTTTTATATATTGATTAGATATATAGATAACAATTAATATTTTGCAAGTCTACCTAACCGAACAAAGCCATGTTAAGCTTAACATGAGGTAGGGCATTATAGAAACCGTCTGCCTTATTTTCTTTCGGTGGCTAATTCCAAGTATAGGCACTATAAATATAAACCTTATACTTGAGACCTTCTTCAAACCACACCTACCAATCCTGCAAGCTACTTGTACTGCTTTGTTCTCTTAATCAATCCTCTATTGTTCTTTTCCACCATAAACATGGGTGTCTTTCGTTTGCAATCATTAGTTTATAATGCAAAAACAGCTAATCAAACTGAAAGGCAACAATGCACGAGACATTCCCAAAGGATACTTGGCAGTGTACGTGGGAGAAGTTCAACGGAAACGCTTTGTTGTTCCTTTATCTTACTTGGACCAACCCATGTTCCAAGATTTGTTACGTCGATCTGAGGAAGAATTTGGGTCCAACCCATGTTCCATCTCACTACCCAATTACACTTTTAATAGTTTGAGGAAGAGAAATTTTTCATTCTCCAATGATTTTGGCTATATAGTACAGTAGTAGTATTATTTTTGTTTTAGAGCATAGAGGGTACATTAGGTGCGGTTGTAGAAAGGGGCATTCCCATATTGAATACATGGATATAAATTGTTTTTTTCATGTATATATGTTGCAATACACATTTTCTCATCCCTCTTAACTTTTTTCCGATTAACCAATTGATTTCAGGGACAAACTCACTGGTGATGCTTGTCCTAGTTCGGTAATTAACAATTGGGTGAATCACATGTCCTGATAGCTAACTAATATGTCAAGAAACTAATTAACTAATTGATATATAGGTCGACAAAAGACTTTAAAGAAAAGTGTTCTATCTTGGTCGAATCGGTCAACGGTTGATCAAAGTGTGTTTTTTATGCTATAGGATACCTTGTACTCAATTTATTCACCAAATAGAACAACACTGTAGTAATTTTGTACTGAAATCTTTCTTAACACAAGAATTACTTTGGAAGTAAACAAAAAGTAACTGCAAATGAACCTACTTTGAACTGTACAAAAACTTTCGTATTTTTGGCCCAAACGTTTATTGATCCAAGATGGGTCTTTCGTATACCGTCTTCTATATGTAGATGATATGTTGATAGCTTCTCAAAGTCTGGACGAGGTTGAAAAGTTAAAGACTCGGTTGAAAAGCGAATTTGAGATGAAGGTCTCGGTGAAGCAAAGATGATTCTTGGCGTGGGGACAGTTAGAGACATAAAATTGATGAAGCTCTAATCGACTCATAAACAATATCTAAGAATGATTTTAAAGCATTTTAGGTTCGACAAGCAAGCAAAACGAGTTATATTAGTACTCGACCATACGTTAGTCATGATGTTTGGATGGTGAGCTGATATATACATAATACATAACCCTGGAAAAGGACATTGTCAAGTTGTTAAATGGATATTACGACTATGTGATTCAGACTATGTTGGAGATCTAGACAAGCGAAGATCTAGAACGGGCTATGTTTTTACTCTGGAAAAAAGCTCCAATTAGTTGGAAGTCTAACTTACAGTCAACTACTGCTTTGACAACTACATAAGCGCAAAGTAAATGGCGATCAAAGGCAAGAAACAATTTGGCTTTAAGGGTTGCTCCGTGAACTTAGAATTAAATAGAAATTTGTTGCTCTGCATACAATCATAGTACAATTCATTTAGCGAAGAATCAAGTTTATCACGCAAGGACGAAGAAGGTAGAGTCAAAATCCAAACGATCCATTCTTCTAAGAATCCGGTAGATATGCCGACTAAAATAGTAGCTAGGGTGAAATTCAATTAATGTTTGGACTTGATCAATATTGTGAAAGCATGAAGATTGGTTTAAAGACTCCACCAACGATGGTTGAAAAATTGATTTTCGCCAAGGTGGAGATTTGTGAATTATTGACTCAAATGGGTAGGTCCTACTTTGTGATAAGAATCTAAGCAAGTAGATATGCAACTTGCGAGTTGGCTTACTACTTGATGTGATATTTGTATCCTATTTTATAAGAGGCTTGTCAAATGTTTCATTCACACCAAAACACACACAAGTATTCTCGTAGTGTATTAGCTCTCCTAGTTTCATTGGTACTAAAATATATCTTCCTCTAGGACTTTTTATCGATCATCCAAAGACGCATGAACCAATTTTTTACTCCATTTCCAAATGGCCCAAAAGACCACACTGTAACACTCCATGAATGACTTTGTAAAGGCGAGAGCAACCAAAATCAACAACCTTTTGTTCATACTGTCCATGAATGACTTTGTGAAGGCGAGAGCAACCAAGATCAACAACCTTTTGTTCATATTGATGTCGAGAATATTGAATGAAGGAAAAGATACAGGGGTGGTAAGGTTCCATCAACTCCATACACTAGTACAAATGCAATTTTTTGAAACGGTTAAAATAGATTATTTAGAGCGGTATTGAACCGTTATATAATAGAGCGTTTCAAAAGATAGAGGTGATTTTTTATTGCGGTTTTGGACCGTTTTAAAAAATGCATATTTTACTACTGTATTTAACAACTGTTCTAAAAAGCCATATAGAATTAAAAAAAATATATTATTCACCTCTTCCTTATTCTAGTACAATTCATTAGTTATTCATTTTTCTCCTTTTGAGTATATCTTTTGAGGAGTTCACCAATTAAGCATCTGGCCATCATATCACAAAAATTAGTCAATATAACATCATGAGATTATAAAATTTTAAACCATCATATCACAAAAATTAGTCAATATAACATCATGAGATTATAAAATTTTAAAACATAAGAAAGAAAGATAATTTAGCAAACCTGGTAAGTATAGTGAAAATGAATAAAAAATATGGCATCTTCAAGATCTTCAAAAAAACTCATTTGTACATCACCAATCGTAAAAATGAATAGAAAATATGACATTTAGATAACATGTAGTGTTATTTAATATGGCAAATAAATTAAACATTTTTATAGTAAGATTTAAAAATAAAAATTAATTACCATGTTCATGGAACCATTGGTGAAGATAGTAAGATTCAAATAAAGACCAATTACCATGCTCTTCTTCATTTGATTCGTGTTTAATTCAAGGGTATTGTTGATAAGAGTTTGTGAAGAGAAAAAAGAGAAATAAAGATAAGAGAGGTATTTGGGTGTTTGTTGTGTTTGTGTAACTATGAGAAGTGAAAAGACAAAATATTAATAATAATAATAGCAAAGAAAAGAATCATTTAGGAGGGAAAAATCCCGTTCAAAAGGAGTGAAAATATTGAAAACCCACTTTTATAAAGAGGCTATTAAGTAACCGTGATATATAATCTATAATAGTCTGATTTTCAAATGAACCGTTTTATAAAATCCATTTAATAAAACGTTTTACTAAATAACCGTGCCAAATAATACTTTTAAATGATTTGAAACGGTTACGTATCAAAACCGCTTTAAATTAAGCATTCTAAAATATGGTTTGTGTAGTAGTGATATCTTTCTCCGGATCGTCTTCACACGCGGACAAAAACCAAGGCAATTTGGCTTTAAGGGTTGCTCGGTGAACTTAGAATTAAATAAAACTTTGTTGCTCTGCATACAATCATAGTACAATTCATTTAGCGAAGAATCAAGTTTATCTCGCAAGGACGAAGAAGGTAGAGTCAGAATCCAAACGATCCATTCTTCTAAGAATCCGGTAGATATGCTGACTAAAATAGTAGCTAGGGTGAAATTCAATTAATGTTTGGACTTGATCTAAAATAGTAGCTAGGGTGAAATACAATTAATGTTTGGACTTGATCAATATTGTGAAAGCATGATGGTTTAAGGACTCCACCAACGATGATTGAAAAATTGATTTTCGTCAAGGTGGAGATTTGTGAATTATTGACTCATATGGGTAGGTCCTACTTTGTGATAAGAATCTAAGCAAGTAGATACGCAACTTGCGAGTTGGCTTACTACTTGATGTGATATTTGTATCTTATTTTATAAGAGGCTTGGCAAATGTTTCATTCACACCAAAACACACACAAGTATTCTCGTAGTGTATTAGCTCTCTTATTTTCTTTGGTACTAAAATATATCTTCCTCTAGGACTTTTTATCGATCATACAAAGACGCATGAACCAATTTATTCCTCCATTTCCAAATGGCCCAAAAGACCACACTGCAACACTCCATGAATGACTTTGTGAAGGCGAGAGCAACCAAAATCAACAACCTTTTGTTCATACTGTCTATGAATGACTTTGTATAGGTGAGAGCAACCAAGATCAACAACCTTTTGTTCATATTGATGTCGAGAATATTGAATGAAGGAAAGGATACAGGAGTGGTAAGGTTCCACCAACTCCATACACTAGTACAAATACAATTTTTTGAAACGGTTAAAATAGATTATTTAGAGCGGTATTGAACCATTATATAATAGAGCGTTTCACAAGATAGAGGTGATTTTTTATTGCGGTTTTGGACCGTTTTAAAAATGCATATTTTACTACGGTATTTAACAACCGTTCTAAAAAGCCATATAGAATTAAAAAACATATATTATTTACCGCTTCCTTATTCTAGTACAATTCATTAGTTATTCATTTTTCTCCTTTTGAGTATATCTTTTGAGTAGTTCACCAATTAAGCATCTGGCCATCATATCACAAAAATTAGATCAATATAACATCATGAGATTATAAAATTTTAAAACATAAGAAAGAAAGACAATTTAGCAAACCTTGTAAGTATAGTGAAAATGAATAAAAAATATGGCATCTTCAAGATCTTCAAAAAAACTCATCTGTAGATCACCAATTGTAAAAATGAATAGAAAATATGACATCTAGATAACATGTAGTGCTATTTAATATGGCAAATAAATTAAACATTTTTTAGTAAGATTTAAAAATAAAAATTAATTACAATGTTCATGGAACCGTTGGTGAAGATAGTAAGATTCAAATAAAGACCAATTACCATGCTCTACTTCATATGATTTGTGTTTAATTCAAGGGTATTGTTGATAAGAGTTTGTGAAGAGAAAAAAGAGAAATAAGATAAGAGAGGTATTTGGGTGTTTGTTGTGTTTGGGTAACTATGAGAAGTGAAAAGACAAAATATTAATAATAATAATAGCAAAGAAAAGAATAATTTAGGAGGTAAAAATCCCGCTCAAAAGGAGTGAAAATATTGAAAACCCACTTTTATAAAGCGGCTATTAAGTAACCGTGATATATAATCTATAATAGTCTGATTTATAAAATCCATTTAATAAAACATTTTACTAAATAACCGTGCCAAATAATATTTTTAAATGATTTAAAACGGTTATATATCGAAACCGCTTTAAATTAAGCGTTCTAAATTATGGTTTGTGTAGTAGTGATATCTTTCTCCGGATCGTCTTCACACGCGGGCAAAAAACAAGGCAATAGCTGGTAGATTTATGGGATATAATTGAAATGGCCAAGTATGTTTCCAAACTACTAAAGTATTTGGCTCAACACATGTTTGGGTCAAAACTACCACAGCTTTATACAAATTAGAACAAATTGATTTTCAAACACTTTTTTGTTTGTTTTGAAGTAATGTTTAAGACAAGATTTAGATTACATCATTACTATAATAACTCACACATATTCTGTAGAAAAGGGAAGTATAAGGTATGTGTATCAATAAAATACACTTTCAACAGCTGTTGACCCGTTGGACCAAAATTGGCCAATTTCTTTTGAATTATTATCTTCTGATCTATAGCAATCAATTAAAAGGCTCTGGACTTAATAGTTACCTATATCGTCAAACACACTAGTAAATTAATGCATCACAATTGAGTCAGTGATTCATTATTTAGTTTGTTCCTTAAATGTGTTTATCCACAAAAACTTAGATGAATGAGAGCATCTTGTATTGAAACATATATACACTAGAAAACTAATTTGTATGCAATTATCCAAAAATGGGACAGACCCTTTTTACAACATCACCTATTGTACCATCTATGTTCTAAAAACAAAAAGCACTACTCCTTAACATCCAAAATCTTTAGGGGAAGACTGTTTCTCGTCCTCAATCTATGAAATGTGTAATTGGTTAGTAAGACGGACAAATGCTTTTTCACGGCAAGGAATAGTAAGTCCTCCCATCGGATGGCTAAACCCAAAGTCTTCCTCTGATCTCCGGAGCAACTCTTGGAACAAGGGTTGATCTAAGTAAGACAAAGGAACCACAAACCGATTCCTTTGAACTTCTCCCACATATACAGCCAAGTATCCTTTAGGAACGTCTCGTTGATGCTTGCTGTTCAGTTTGATTAGTTGTTTTGCGTTAGAAACTAATGACTGAAAACGGAAAGCACCCATGCTTTTGGAGTAAAAAGAAATCTGGTTTATTGAGTATATGTGAATTGGCAGGTTTAGTTTGATGCTGGTCTCAAACCTCAGGCTTATATTTATAGTGTTTATAATTATAGCTAGCCACCCAAATAAAAATGATAATAAGCATTTGGTTCATATAAGGGTCTACCTCTTATTAAATTCACATGGGTTTGTTTAGTAGATTGACAAACAAAATATTTTTTCTTATCTATATATTTCAATCAATTTGTATAAGAAAATGGCCTAATTGTTTCTGCTAGGTCATA
Organism: Artemisia argyi; assembly: GCA_030686995.1. Classification (NCBI taxonomy): domain Eukaryota; kingdom Viridiplantae; phylum Streptophyta; class Magnoliopsida; order Asterales; family Asteraceae; genus Artemisia; species Artemisia argyi. Next base: position 156,397,444 of record CM060697.1, on the reverse strand, counting down.
ATCAGGACTATATAACGCAACACTTTGGACCTACATGGGTTTCAAATTGTTATATCAGCTCTCCAGCATGGCATGTGACCGAAATATTACAGCCACTGTTTCATCATCAATACCTTTTGGTAGTGATGATATTTTGAAGACATGCACTTAATGCCCGGCCATATCAAAGGGATTAGAGCAATATCAGGTGTCGTAAAGTGTTTTATAATTTAAATCAATGATGTATAATTTTTCCCATACAATGAACTTTGCGGTACGAATACTCTTAGATCTGAACTACTCCTTCCATTCCTGCAAACTACTTGAATAAACTTGCCTTCTAAAATAAAACTTGTGCAAACGTAATAAAAGATGGTCAACATATACAAATGGCGTGCATTCTCACTGTACTGAGAACAAATACGTCCAAAGTGTCGAGCCATAGTCCAGATCAAGACCAATATTGATCATGTCGTTTGCATCACCAAACTCATAGATCTGAACTACAACCATCTACATTATGGTATAAAATGACCTCGCACATGTGTTACTGTGATGATGGATTTAATTTGTATGGAGAAAGTGTATTGATCCAAATAGTAAAGCTTACTTAGTTTTACTATGTATGTACGAATTCTCTGTATCGAATAAATTCTATTTAATGCTGTTTATGTTGACCAGATTAATTGTCATAAATTTTGCAGCATCTGCAACCCAAAAAATCTAAAAAGCAACGATCTTTCAATTAACCACACTCGTAATATGCTACATTGGATTATGGATGGTGGCATTCCATTTTTCATTACATTTAACTGCTAGAATTAAACTTCTCATACCCTAGGGACTGGCCTACCGTTGGGAACATAAAAATAAACTCTGAAGACGTCCGGATTAGATCCTATCCCTTTAGGGATGACCAGGCATTAAGTGCAGTCTTTGAAATACCGTCACGTCTAAAAGTTATTAGTAATGAAACAATAGGCTGTTAATAATTTAGTCACATGCCAAGTTGGGCATCCGACCTCATATTATGAATGGCGTAGGTCCAAAGTGTTGTGCGTACGTTAGTCCTGATCATGACCTCACAGAAACAAGTAAAGTAGGCCAGGTTTTTTTATAGATTTATTGGATACATAGATAACAAAAAATATTTTGAAAGGTCTACTAAACTAAACAAAGCCATGTGAAGCATCACATGAAGTAGGCCTTACAGAAACACCATATAAATTATAAAATTATGAAATGTTACAATTTGGGTTGCTAGCTGCAAAGTATAGATACTATAAATATAAGCTTGATACTTGAGACATCCATCATTCAAACTACACCTTCCAATTCATATATTCTCTAAAAACATACTACTTTTATCGCTGCAAAAACATGGGTGCTCTCCGTTTTCAATCGGTAGTTGGTAATGCAAAACAATTAATCAAACAGAATAAAAAGCATCAACAAGACGTTCCCAAAGGATATTTGGCTGTGTATGTGGGAGAAGTTCAAAGGAAACGGTTTGTGGTTCCTTTATCATACTTGGACCAACCATTGTTCCAAGATTTGCTCCGTAGATCGGAGGAAGAATTTGGTTTCAACCATCCTATGGGGGGACTTACCATTCCTTGCCGCGAAGAAGCTTTTGTACATTTAGCTACCCAATTACTCGTTTCATAAGTTGAGGAAGAAAAATTGTCATCCTCTAGAGATTTTGATTGTATAGTGGTAGACTGATAGTGTTTTTAGTCTTTAGATAGGGAACAGTAGGAGAACATGTAAAAAGGGGCATTCCCACCTTTTATAACTAATTATGATTTGGTGCTTTCATGATTATATGTTGTACGACACCATGTACTTATTGGTCTAATTTTTCGCGTATTAACCGATTTAAATCACAAACTCAAATAGCGATACGCATATCCTTATTAGGTAAATGTCATCTTACTGTTTGTTAATAACAAACTAAACCACGAAAAGTGTTAGCTCAATACATAAAACAAAAAGACCATAGAATATATTGTAAACCCCTTTTTAGATTATATCCGTTTTTCCAAACTTGAGATATACACAACACATTGATAGCCCATATTCTTTGGGCTCAACTTATAATACTTAAATGGCAGTGTAGTTCCATTCTCATAAAATGACTTGTATAAACTGCACAACAGAACCATATGTAAACTACTTGTCAAGGAATGACTTAGCACATATTGTCATCCTCCAAATATTTTGGCAGTATAATGGTAGTAGTTTTTTATTTTTTTGTTTTGTTTTTAGAGGTTAGAGGGTACAATAGTCAATAGGTGAATCTGTATATATGTCGCAATAGACCACGTTCTTATTCATCTAATAATGTTCCAGATAACCATTTTAACCCATTTAAATCACAAACTAATGATACGTGATTAGTAATTAAGTTAATCACAACCTCATTTGTGATGCATTTTCATAATAACCCACTAAACCAAATAGCTAATTAAGTTATGAACCAATTATCTTTAGGAATACAGAATAATAAAACTGCTTAAGAAGCATCATTTTTTGTCAAATGGATCAATTTTCGACAAACACGTTGATCTAAGTATGCTTAATGGTTCGATATACCTATTATCTTTCTTTTACTTAATTTTAATCAAAGTACAGACACCAGAAAAACCCATCAAAACATCTTTCAGATCTCAAAATCCCAAGACTCAACCCAAAATGACTAGAAGGACGATCTTGATTTATAATGGCCTACTTCATGTGAACCTTCACATGGTTTTGCTCGGAAACCTACATAAGTCTGAAGTCCCGCGCCTTAGTCAAATTAACCGACACAAATAATGGCTATCCAAACATCTTACCGATCTCATAATCCAAGAACTCCACCCAAATTGACTAGAAAGACGGTGTAGATTTATATAAGGGTCTACTTCTTGTGAACCTTCACATGGTTTTGCTCGAAAACTGATGTAGGGCCGATGTGCCGCGCGTTAGTCCTGAAGTCCCTGAACATGACCTCACAAGTAGGCCTAGTTGTTGTATATATTGATTAGATATATAGATAACAATTAATATTTTGCAAGTCTACCTAACCGAACAAAGCCATGTGAAGTTTAACATGAGGTAGGGCATTATAGAAACCGTATGCCTTATTTTCTTTCGGTGGCTAACTCCAAGTATAGGCACTATAAATATAAACCTTATACTTGAGACCTTCTTCAAACCACACCTACCAATCCTGCAAGCTACTTGTACTGCTTTGTTCTCTTAATCAATCCTCTATTGTTCTTTTCCACCATAAACATGGGTGTCTTTCGTTTGCAATCATTAGTTTCTAATGCAAAACAGCTAATCAAACTGAAAGGCAACAATGCACGAGACATTCCCAAAGGATACTTGGCAGTGTACGTGGGAGAAGTTCAACGGAAACGCTTTGTTGTTCCTTTATCTTTCTTGGACCAACCCATGTTCCAAGATTTGTTACGTCGATCTGAGGAAGAATTTGGGTTCAACCATCCAATGGGAGGACTTACCATTCCGTGCCGTGAAGAAGCTTTTGTCCATCTCACTACCCAATTACACCTTTAATAGTTTGAGGAAGAGAGATTTTTCATTCTCCAAAGATTTTGGCTATATAGTACAGTAGTAGTATTATTTTTGTTTTAGAGCATAGAGGGTACATTAGGTGCGGTTGTAGAAAGGGGCATTCCCATATTGAATACATGGATATAAATTGTTTTTTTCATGTATATATGTTGCAATACACATTTTCTCATACCTCTTAACTTTTTTCCAACTAACAAATTGATTTCAGGGACAAACTCACTGGTGATGCTTGTCCTTGTTCGGTAATTAACAATTGGGTGAATCACATGTCCAGATAGCTAACTAATATGTCAAGAAACTGATTAACTAATTGATATATAGGTCGACAAAAGACTTTAAAGAAAAGTGTTCTATCTTGGTCGAATCGGTCAACGGTTGATCAAAGCGTGTTTTTTATGCTATAGGATACCTTGTACTCAATTTATTCACCAAGTAGAACAACACTGTAGTAATTTTGTACTGAAATCTTTCTTAACACATGAATTACTTTGGAAGTAAACAAAAAGTAACTGCAAATGAACCTATTTTGAGCTGTACAAAAACTTTCGTACTTTTGACCCAAACGTTTATTGATCCAAGATGGGTCTTTCGTATACCGTCTTCTATATGTAGATGATATTCTCAAAGTCTGGACGAGGTTGAAAAGTTAAAGACTCGGTTGAAAGGCGAATTTGAGATGAAGGTTCTCGGTGAAGCAAAGATGATTCTCGGCGTGGGGATAGTTAGAGACATAAAATTGATGAAGCTCTATTCGACTCATAAACAATATCTAAGAATGATTTTAAAGCATTTTAGGTTCGACAAGCAAGCAAAACAAGTTATATTAGTACTCAACCATATATTAGTCATGATGTTTGGATGGTGAGCTGATATATACATAACCCTGGAAAAGGACATTGTCAAGTTGTTAAATGGATATTACGACTATGTGAGTCAGACTATGTTGGAGATCTAGACAAGCGAAGATCTAGAACGGGCTATGTTTTTACTCTGGAAAAAAGCTCCAATTAGTTGGAAGTCTAACTTACAGTCAACTACTGCTTTGACAACTACATAAGCGCAGAGTAAATGGCGATCAAAGGCTGTACAGGAAACAATTTGGCTTTAAGGGTTGCTCGGTGAACTTAGAATTAAATAGAAATTTGTTGCTCTGCATAGAATCATAGTACAATTCATTTAGCGAAGAATCAAGTTTATCAAGCAAGGACGAAGAAGGTAGAGTCAGAATCCAAACGATCCATTCTTCTAAGAATCCGGTAGCAAGGGTGAAATACAATTAATGTTTGGACTTGATCTAAAATAGTAGCAAGGGTGAAATACAATTAATGTTTGGACTTGATCAATATTGTGAAAGCATGAAGATTGGTTTAAGGACTCCACCAACGATGATTGAAAAATTGATTTTCGCCAAGGTGGAGATTTCTGAATTATTGACTCAAATGGGTAGGTCCTACTTTGTGATAAGAATCTAAGCAAGTAGATATGCAACTTGCGAGTTGGCTTACTACTTGATGTGATATTTGTATCCTATTTTATAAGAGGCTTGGCAAATGTTTCATTCACACCAAAACACACACAAGTATTCTCGTAGTGTATTAGCTCTCTTATTTTCTTTGGTACTAAAATATATCTTCCTCTAGGACTTTTTATCGATCATCCAAAGACGCATGAACCAATTTATTCCTCCATTTCCAAATGGCCCAAAAGACCACACTGCAACACTCCGTGAATGACTTTGTAAAGGCGAGAGCAACCAAAATCAACAGCCTTTTGTTCATACTGTCCATGAATGACTTTGTGAAGGCGAGAGCAACCAAGATCAACAACCTTTTGTTCATATTGATGTCGAGAATATTGAATGAAGGAAAAGATACAGGAGTGGTAAGGTTCCACCAACTCCATACACTAGTTCAAATACAATTTTTTGAAACGGTTAAAATAGATTATTTAGAGCGGTATTGAACCGTTATATAATTGAGCGTTTCAAAAGATAGAGGTGATTTTTTATTGCGGTTTTGGACCGTTTTAAAAAATGCATATTTTACTACTGTGTTTAACAACCGTTCTAAAATGTTGGAAAAATAATCCATTAATCTTTGTTTACAAGAAAAGGCCGCATATTTTCTGTCATGGGCTGCAAATTCGCAGGCCTACAAAACCCAATAGATGGCAGTTACATAGTATACGGTTATTTAGATAGGTTACAACGTTTTAGAAGGTCACAACCTTTATTATTTGTGAATCGGTGCAACCCTACATAAGCAACGATTCATCTCTTATATATAGGTTTAGGATTCTCTGTAAAAATCAACCCTTTCTTAATATCAATATCAGTTATAGGGTTCAACCCATCTTCCTGTTTCTTATTTTTAATTCTTGTATGATGTTTGGCATATTGTTGTTTGATTATTTCGATCCTGGAAACTCCCCTTAAAACCTGTGGAACAGTGGCATCAGAGCTTCAAGGGATCAAACAACATCCAAATCATGTCTTACAATCATCATTCAAGAGTCTTACATCGGTGCCAATTGAAAGAAGAAACTGCCCAAAAGTCAGATGGTGGATTTAACCAAACAAATACGATCAACATGGACATAATGAAGATCACAGCAGTAAAGGTGGAAGTAACCAAAGGAAATTGATCTACCTTGATATAAGGATGATCACAAAAGAAGGTTTTGGCATCTCGAAATTGAAGGAACATGAAGATTGAAGAAGAAACAAAGATTAATAGATTAGGGAGGAATATGTTGGAAAAATAATCCATTAATCTTTGTTTACAAGAAAAGGCCGCATATTTTCTGTCATGGGCTGCAAATTCGCAGGCCTACAAAACCCAATAGATGGCAGTTACATAGTATACGGTTATTTAGATAGGTTACAACATTTTAGAAGGTCACAACCTTTATTATTTGTGAATCGGTGCAACCCTACATAAGCAACGATTCATCTCTTATATATAGGTTTAGGATTCTCTGTAAAAATCAACCCTTTCTTAATATCAATATCAATTATAGGGTTCAACCCATCTTCCTGTTTCTTATTTTTAATTCTTGTATGATGTTTGGCATATTGTTGTTTGATTATTTCGATCCTGGAAACTCCCCTTAAAACCTGTGGAACATAAAAAGCCATATAGAATTAAAAAAAAAATATATTATTCACCGCTTCCTTATTCTAGTACAATTCATTAGTTATTCATTTTTCTCCTTTTGAGTATATCTTTTGAGTAGTTCACCAATTAAGCATCTGGCCATCATATCACAAAAATTAGATCAATATAACATCATGAGATTATAAAATTTTAAAACATAAGAAAGAAAGACAATTTAGCAAACCTTGTAAGTATAGTGAAAATGAATAAAAAATATGGCATCTTCAAGATCTTCAAAAAAACTCATCTGTAGATCACCAATTGTAAAAATGAATAGAAAATATGACATCTAGATAACATGTAGTGTTATTTAATATGGCAAATAAATTAAACATTTTTTTAGTAAGATTTAAAAATAAAAATTAATTACAATGTTCATGGAATCGTTGGTGAAGATAGTAAGATTCAAATAAAGACCAATTACCATGCTCTACTTCATTTGATTCGTGTTTAATTCAAGGGTATTGTTGATAAGAGTTTGTGAAGAGAAAAAAGAGAAATAAAGATAAAAGAGCTATTTGGGTTTTTGTTGTGTTTCTGTAACTATGAGAAGTGAAAAGACAAAATATTAATAATAATAATAATAGCAAAGAAAAGAATAATTTAGGAGGTAAAAATCCCGCTCAAAAGGAGTAAAAATATTGAAAACCCACTTTTATAAAGTGGCTATTAAGTAACCGTGATATATAATCTATAATAGTCTGATTTATAAAATCCATTTAATAAAACGTTTTACTAAATAACCGTGCCAAATAATACTTTTAAATGATTTAAAACGGTTATATATCGAAACCGCTTTAAATTAAGCGTTCTAAAATATGGTTTGTTTGGTAGTGATATCTTTCTCCGGATTGTCTTCACACGCGGGCAAAAAACAAGGCAATAGCTGGTAGATTTATGGGATATAATTGAAATGGCCAAGTATGTTTCCAAACTACTAAAGTATTTGGCTCAACACATGTTTGGGTCAAAACTACCACAGCTTTATACAAATTAGAACAAATTGATTTTCAAACACTTTTTTGTTTGTTTTGAAGTAATGTTTAAGACAAGATTTAGATTACATCATTACTATAATAACTCACACATATTCTGTAGAAAAGGGAAGTATAAGGTATGTGTATCAATAAAATACACTTTCAACAGCTGTTGACCCGTTGGACCAAAATTGGCCAATTTCTTTTGAATTATTATCTTCTGATCTATAGCAATCAATTAAAAGGCTCTGGACTTAATAGTTACCTATATCGTCAAACACACTAGTAAATTAATGCATCACAATTGAGTCAGTGATTCATTATTTAGTTTGTTCCTTAAATGTGTTTATCCACAAAAACTTAGATGAATGAGAGCATCTTGTATTGAAACATATATACACTAGAACGGGAATAGACACCATAGTGTATGCCGACTCGGATCATGCCGGTGACTATGTTGATAGAAAAAGCACAAGTGGTATTTGTACTTTTGTTGGACATTGTCTCACCTCATGGTTCTCTAAGAAGCAAACGGCTCTCGCTATCTAAAAAATGGAATCCGAATACGTTTTGGCCGGAAAGGCATGTCAACAAGCTATTTGGATGAAGCAAGCTCTTGTCGACTTTGGAATTCAACTTAATGACATCACCATTCTTTGTGACAACAAATGAGCCATTGATCTTAGCAAAAATCTAGTTCAATATGCTCGTACCAAACATATTGAAATCCGTCATCATTTCCTTCGTGATAACGTTCAAAAAGGAAACATCTCAATTGAGAAAGTTTCTTACGAAGACAACATAGCCGACATTCTCACAAAACCTCTTAAACGAGAACCTTTTAACCTTCTTAGGCTAGGCTTAGGACTCATGGAACTTACATTGTAGTTCTAGACATTAGACAAAAATCACAAAAATCAAAACAAATCAATAATTGTTACAAGACTTATAATAAAGTAAGACGTTATCTTGTTATGTTTTTTAATTAAGACATATACATGGAGTCATTAAATTGTTAAATGACTGATAACGTATCGTGAGATTATAACAGTTTATGTTTTCTTGTAAAGACATGGACATGAAGTGACTTTGTAAAAAGTACTTGTGTTATAAAGCATGTAATTGGCTTGAAAATACTATTATACCATTAAAATGGCTTAGTTGGTAAATAGACAAGCCAAAAGAAAATATGGTTATCTTAAATATTGTTAGATTGTTTTACAATATAAATACTAATGAAATACCAAATGTTTATGGTATGTTCAGTTAGGAAAATCAAACTCTAGTTATATTGTCTGATTAAAGATAACTATGACTTCTTTTCTTTCAAAAGTTATCAAGGTTAGAATATTGAGTATTACTTGGACATACTTAATAAACCTCCAACATAGAAGATTAATACGACATTATCGGAATGTGATGAATCACATTAAGTCTTAAATTGACGTTATGAATTTGTTAAACTACTTATAAGTAGGTTATTAACAAATAAAAGTCATGAACTGTCATTGTGTATTTGTAATATCCCAAAAGGGAAAATTGTATTGTTGCTTTGTTTGCTAAAGTATTTAAAGATAGTCTTTAAATTACTAAAAGCAATTGGGAGTTTTGATCATTTAAAGATAAAATTACAAGATACATAATCTTCTAAAATACACTAATAAATATCATAATGAGGCTTGACATTAAAATGTTAAATCTCTAAGATGATGGAATTCTCATTTATAGAATAGCAAAATATTCTCAGATATTTGATTAATATGCTAAGGGTTATGATTTACAGGATTATTATAAACCTGATAATCATTATGATACATTACCAAATATGAAATGGGTAAAGTATACATGATATGAATGATTAAGATGCTGTCCATAAAGATAATCAATTTTAAAAACTTGGTTTATTTTAATAGTTAGACTAGAAAATGAAGATGGGTTTCTTCAAAGATAAGGTAACCATGGTGGTTTAAATCTTTATATAGAAATCATATGGACAATATTGTGCACGTATTTAATGCATGTCTTATAACAAGATTATTAATCACACTTAAATAATTAATTGTGATTGAATATTTTATCTTAAACACATTAAATATATATAAAGATTATGATTTTCATATTTAGTTTCATTAATATGAAATTGATAATGGAATATCAAAACTCTTTCTTGAGTGATTACTTGAGCGAGGACGATAAATAATCAAAAGGAGTTTATGAATTCAAATAGATCTTTGGAAGTGTACAAAGTGCAATAATCCATGGATGGATAAATGCATGCATCTAGAAGATTATTTTTTATGTTTAATTATTAAATCCATGTTTTGATTTATAATTAAAATAAGATAATTTCTAGGTATTCAGTGGGAGTATTATGTGTTATTACCAAGAAACACCTTCGGGAGGTCGCGGTTGATCGAAATACATCATCGTTCTAGAGAGAGAAAGTAGAGAGAGAAAGGTGAAGAAAAGATCTGTTTATTAGATAGAAACAATGAAGCATACACAATGATTTCCCACACCCCTCATGGAGAGTCATGAGGGGTATTTATAGGCTCTATCTCACTACAAGTTTGCCTAATCTACATAAGTAGTCCCTAAGGACACAACATGCAACATATCAAGTCCTTTTCACTTGTGTGACGTTATCTTTATAAAAAAGCAAGGCTAACGAATAATCTTGATTAGGATCTTTTAAGCAATACGTGGTGTGTTTTGAAGCGGGATATATTGGTATTAAGTTTATGAAATGATGAAACGAATAATCTTCTGTTAAGTGTAGACCAATGGTATCGTATGTGTTTTTGGTGTATGGGTGAGTTGCTGGAACTTGTAACTCGCAGAAAAGTTGGAGTTTTGCTAACTCGCAAGATTTAACTTCCACGAAGTATAGTTTCCCTTTGAAGTATTCAAGAATAATCCTTACTAGTTAAACTATAAGGAATGTTAAGGCTAACTCGCCACAAAAATTCCTAACTTGCTAGAAAAATTCCTAACTCACCAGAAAAGTTCCTAATTCGCCAGAAAAATTCCTAATTCGCCAGGAAAATTCCTAATTCGCCAGAAGAGTTCCTAACTCGCTAGAAAAGTTCCTAACTCGCTAGAAAAAAATTCCTAACTCGCTAGAAAAGTTCCTAACTCGCTAGAAAAGTTCCTAACTTGCTAGAAAAATACCTAACTCGCTAGAAAAGTTCCTAATTTGCTAGAAAATGTTCCTAACTCGCCAGGAAAGTTCCTAACTTGCTAGAAAATATTCCTAACTCGCTAGGAAAGTTCCTAACTCGCTAGAAAATGTTCCTAACTCACTAGAAAGGTTCCTAACTCGGCATAAAAAATTTCTAACTCGCTAATCTTCAAAACCCAAGTCGCTAATCTTCAACTTAACTCGCCAAAAACGTAATTTTTCGAAGAAAAAACACCAAAAAACACAATTTTTCACCACAAAACACCACGATTCGCCCCTGGTTAGCTCTGATGCCACTTGTTATGACCAAGAAACACATTCGGGAGGTCGCGGTTGATCGAAATACATCATCGTTCTAGAGAGAGAAAGTAGAGAGAGAAAGATGATGAAAAGATGTGTTTGTTAGATAGAAACAATGAAGCATACACAATGATTTCCCACACCCCTCATGGAGAGTCATGAGGGGTATTTATAGGCTCTATCTCACTACAAGTTTTCCTAATCTACATAAGTAGTCACTAAGGACACAACATGCTACATATCTAGTCCATTTCACTTGTGTGACGTTATCTTTATAAAAAAGCGAGGCTAACATTATGTTTAATTTCATAAATTATATATGTTATAAAACATATAAAAAGTAATATTCCATATAAGTAAATGTTAAGTCTTAGAATGGAATAAAACTTTACTTGAAAGATTTAGAAAATAAAACATACAACTTTGGAATAAAAGTTTATAAACATGTGCGGTAAATGAATCTAATATAACATAATATATCATTTAGAAAGTCTAAACGGATATGTATAACATGAATAAAATCTAAGTATGACTCAAAGATTTTTCATGAACATCATGTTTTGTTATATCATGTTTGATTATAAGATAATTTGGCAATATTAATATCTAATTAAAAAGTTATTAGATAACTTGTGTAATATTCTATGAGAATATGTTTGATTATAGAATCACATCCTAAGTCTGGAAAAATTTCCAAATTCTATAGATGAACAATTGGTCAATTGTTGTGGAAATTGTCATAGCCAATAAACTTGAAAGTTTGAAGGGCATCAAACATTACACAATAGATATTAATGTTTACGGTAAGTTTTAATAGCATATTGTTGTTGCATACAATGATGCTAATGAAATTGAGATGACACTAAATACTGGTTATGGTAAGGATTTCATTCTTGGCTATTACTAGTTATGCTTACTAAAAGCATAGTTGCATTATACATTAAGAGAATAAGAATACTTTAAACTTTAAAATATTTAGAAGTTTGATTATCATAAATTGGTGGTTAAAGATGTCACACATTTTATGAAATATTATATGGCATAATCAAAATTGTTGAGTATGCACATAAGAACTTCAATAGTTGAATTCTTGAAATAAGTATTCTTAAAATTCCGATAGATCAAAGTTGGATGATTTATGCCTTGTCAACAAGTATGAATGTCATTACCTGAGACATAATTCATCAACAAGAGTTATCATGCATTGATCTAATTCTTCAACAAGAGTCATCAACAACAATTATTATAATAAATTTAAATACATGGTATGTTTAATTTATAATAAATTGTATCCTATATTTGTATATTTAATCCATGAATAAATTTTATTCTAGATTGTCCGTTGTTAGTTAATAATATGGGAATATTATTAAATCAAGACTAATTGAAGGTTGGTATAATATACTTAAAGTATATTGATGCGTAGTCATGCCATTTCAGATGATATTCAATGATACCGAATATAGGACTTATCCCAACTATATGATGTTACTTATGGATCTTGTCATTAAGTAAATCATAAGAAGTTATCCTCAGACTTGAGATGCAAGATAAGTGTCATAAATGTAGTACATTTTTGTGGAATAACTTAACGCTATACGTAACTGGTAGTCATAAGGGTTGTTTTCGAAAGTGTTACAAAGTTTGTGGGTTTTTTCTTGTAGTCAAGATAGAATTTGTTCCTTCAAATTTATTTTTGGAGTTTAATACTGCTGGGCCCCTCGTAGGGTTGTCAAGATGTTTGCATGGCCGTGCCCAATATCTTTCCTGAATATGTTCAGAAGATTTGGTAATCTTGATTAATCACAAACAACGAGAAACAGAATGGTTAATTAAGGAATGACTTTGATCCATATCCTTATTAACGTGGTATTAGAAACAAAAGGATAATAATAATGAGAAATCATTAAAAGGTTTTTCCAGGAGCCTTACTAGAGTTAACTAGAGACATCGAAGTGTTGATAGACGCTAACCGATGTGATTACACTATTAAAATATGTACAAGTGGGAGCTGTTAGTTTATTGACATTATTTTAGTAGTCGTATGTTAGGATCGAACTCGAGATGACGGGATTGCACACTTTACGTATGACACTCGATGTTTAAATAATTAATATAAAATGTTATGTTTAATTATTTAATTCACAATAAACGACTAAAGAGTGTTAGGTAATTAATGGAATTGACTAACGGTCGGTAAATGTCAACGGGATACGAAGAAAGTAAAACAAGACAAAAGAAGGTTCTAGAAATTCTCTCTTGAGCTTGTTATGGTCGAAACTATGGAATCCCACATTGGAAACCATAGCAAACTTGATATCTATCATAAGGGTATAAACACATCCCCATGTATTCATCATTTGGTACACTTGACTTCAATAGAAGGCCAAACTTCTTCTTTTCCTCTCTTGTTCATAGGACAACGAGCGAAACCCCAAGAAAAGGGATTTGCGAGTAACCTTGAACATTACAAAGTGTTTAGTAAATCTATGGTGATCAAGAACTAGCATTCACATCGAATCGCTAATAGTACGTGTGTACAAGAACGTGATATAACCACACTATTAGTTATATCTTGGATTAAATAACAAAAAGGTAAGGAGTTATTCTTACAATCCACATAAACCCTAATTAGGGTTCATAAGTTGAAGATTGCTTTAATTGATTCTTGTTCGGGTTAGAATCACAAATGTGCGTTTACTATTTATTATTTATTAATTAATTACATGTTATATGATCTTGTTATAATTGCTTCCGCTATGTTTACTTGATGTTATTGGTTTATTTATATGCATGTCATGATATTATAATTACAACACAACTTACCTTATCTTTTTTAGAACAGCAGAAATTTTATTAGGAAGGATCCAACTTTAACAATATATCCCTACCACCTTAATGACCCAAAATATTTGGGCTTAGTTTACAAAGTTGAGATGGTCCAACATATATTCATTATAAGTCTCTCTAAAAAGGATATTGTCACACATTGAGTAGTGCAAATTCACACCAAAACCATATAAAAATACTTATGCAAAAAATTAATCAAAATGGTTAACATTTAACTCTGTGGATCTTCACTCTACTCCTTGTGTAGGTAAAATCATATTATTGATCTAAACTCTATACTTGCTTGCTATTTTTATGTTTATCATTGCTAAAAAAATTACCATAAATTTGTTTAATGCTGTTTATGTTGGCCCTAAGAGTCGTAAATAAAATTTTCTGGTGTCCAAAACTCATAGATTAAAGATGCTACCAGATTTAGCGTAATGGCACTCGTACCTATAATACATTAATGGCGACTTACCATTTTTAGTTTTATTAATTGCTGTGGTTGAATTTGTCTCACCCTTAAAACATGCGTCCTGTTATAAGCATAGAAAACGCTACCGAGTAACGACACCTTAAAGCTCCAATCCATTGATATGGCTGAGCATTAAGTGCTTGTCTTTGAAATATCATCACTACTTTTAGGTATTGATAATGAAACAGTTGGCTCTAAATTTGTGGCCACATTCCTTGTCGTTGGACAGCTGATATCATAACTTCGAACCCCATGTAGGTCCGAAGTGTCGCGCCGTAGTACGAATCATGACCTAACTGAAACAAGTGGCTGAGCTCCTAAACATATTAGTTATTATATAAATACATTTTTTTAATCTCTTATAAGATGAACAAGGCCACGTGAAGCTTCACATGAAGGACCCCCTAACAGAAAACTATAACAATTATAAAAAATTAAAACAATTTGAGTGCTAGCTGCAAGTATAAACACTATAAATATAAGCCTGATACTTGAGACCTCCATCAAACTACACCTTCCAATTCATATATTCTCTAAAAAGCAAACTTCTTTTCCCTCCAAAAACATGGGTGCTTTCCATCTCCAGTCATTAGTTTCTAATGCGAAACAAATAATCAAACTAAGCAACAAGCATCAACGAGACGTTCCTAAAGGATATTTGGCTGTGTATGTGGGGGAAGTTCAAAGGAAACGGTTTGTGGTTCCTTTATCTTACTTGGACCAACCATTGTTCCAAGATTTGTTACGTCGATCAGAGGAAGAATTTGGTTTTAACCATCCAATGGGAGGACTTACCATTCCTTGCCGCGAAGAATCTTTCGTCCATGTCACTGCCCAATTACACATTTCTTAATTTGAGGATGAAAATCTGTCATCCTCCAAAGATTTTGACTGTATAGTAGTAGTAATCTGATTTTAGAATATAGAGGGTACAGTAAGTGAAGTTTTAGAAAGAGGCATTCTGAATGTCTACAAATTGATCTTCATGTATATATATGTTTAATCATACCGTGTTCTTATTCATATATTTTTTCGTCGATTTTCTCATTTAAATTGCAAACTCAATCAGGATTCATGTCCTTCTCAGGTACGAGTAACTATTAACTAGGTGATTTACTCACTCAGTTGAGATACATTTTCCAATTAACCCATTTGACCAGATAACTATTAAGTCAAGAAACTTATTAACAGATGGATATAGACTAAAAAAACTGCTACAATGGCTTGGGTCAGTATTTTTCAAACGGGTCGACATATGATCAAACTGTGGTTTAAGTGTTACAAAATACCTTTTAATTCACTTAATTCAACAAATTTGACAATTAATAAAGGGATCTTTTGTAACACTTTAATTACTTGTAGAAACAGATACAAAGTGTTTGCAAATCAACATGTTTACTAAAACTTTGGTAGTTTTGACCTAAGCATGTGTTGAGTGAAACCCCATCCAACATTAGAAAGTCTAATTATCAACCATCCCTTTGTTAGCAGTAAATACACCGTTCGTCCCTGAACTTGTACCCAAAATATGTGCTGAGTCCTAAAAAAAGTTAGATACGTTTGAGGTCCCTATGGTTCATGTTTTGCATCTTTTGAGGTCCCTTTTACTAATTGCCATCGGCCAACATCCGTTAACTCCCAAACGTGGGTTTTAAGTGAGGGCATAATGGTCTTTTTATTGAGACGAAAATTTTCTCTTTCTCATTTAATATTCCTTGTTTCACGTCCCATCCAAAATTTTCACCATGATAATAATATAACAACTCTCTGTACTCATTCCTCATACCCAAACTTGGAAGGTTTACCCAAAATCCCTAATTGAATGTCAAACCGGAAATTCAATTTTCTTAGTGACAAAATAGCAGGCGCCAACATTGGTTTTAGGTTATGGCAAGTTAGAGAAAACTATTATATTGTTGACGATTAGGAAGAATAAAACTCTGTTAAGAGGAAATATAGTAAGTTTTTTGTTATAAACGTTTTCAAGGATACGTTCATACGATTTTTTAAGGTATATACGATGTAGGTAACGAAACTATTGCTGATTTAGTTGATATTAATTAGTGTCTATTGATTAGATGGATGCTCTTATGGTCCAGATTGGTTATAAGGCTAGAAAAGACATTGTCAGTGAACATAAGATGATAAAAGTTTATTTTGAAATTAAGTCAGTTTTTAGGGAGATGGATGAACATAGTAGAAACGTAGCTAGGGTGTCTATTCAATCATGTTATAGACGATTGGTTTTAGATGACAGTGATAATGAGCACAGTGGTGGCTCAATGGTAAAGCAAGTAAAGCAAGCGCTTTAGGCCCCCGAATTTTTAAAGCCTCCGATTTTCAACGACATTGTATATATATTGTCACTCACTTGTTTTTTAGGCCATCATATTTATAGATTCAATTATGTGAAGCCCCAAATAGCCAATAAATGTTAAATAGTCGAAGATTTTGGCATCTCTTTTTTCTAATTTTTATATCTACAAATTATAGAAATTTAAGCCTAATACTCTAAAAGGCCCATGTTTTATTAAAATTAAGTAAAGACTAAATTAATAAGCCCATTAAAAATCTGGTTAGAATGTTGTTGTGCATCTAAACATTTACAGTTAATGAATCGACTATTAGAATTCCACAACAAGAAGTCGACAACCATGATTTCTCTGCTTGCTTTTGTCTCCTCTGGCAGACCTCAAGTTTTCATTATTACCAATTAATCCCACTTGAATTTACTCTCATTATTAATGTTATAATCGATTGATTTTGTTGCACATTCGTTCTAATCAATCAATTGCCGATCATCTACTGGATTGTAACAAAAGGTAACATGGTTCTTAATTACTTATTTATTATCTTAGTTATTTACGTTCTTCTTACTATGTTATACTTATACGTATAATCATAAAGTCATGTAATGAATGCATTCTTATAGATTTATTTGCTTATATTTTTAGGTGATCAGGTTCTACATTTCCACATACAACTATATTGGACTTAACTTAAGTGGCGTTGTGGCAGTATATTAGTATATACTTTATTGTGAAACTTGGTCATCTACCTTCACCCAATCAGGTTCTATTGTTCGCATTAAAAAAATCTAGAAAGGTAAATTTCATATAAACAATTTTTCAGCAAATAACTTTCATAAAAAGGCCCTATTTTAAAGCTTCGCTTTAGGCCTCCGTGAAGGTTGAGCCGCCCCTTTATGAGCATGCAGTAGGAGCCTTTTATTCAACTAACACAACTCTCTTTGGACGTCATTAGTATTGGAGAATCTAGTAAGTGAATATGTGTTTTCAACTCTTGTCATGTCCTAGCCTCTTGAAACTTAAGACATTTGTGCTGCATCCGTAAATAATCTATCAGCCATCCATTATCTTGAAACAAACGTCGGCAGGCTGTTTGATATATAACAAAGTTAACCAAGAATTTTGTTAACTCACAATAGAAACGAATGAAATCACAAAATGAAACTTGTTAAAATATATCTATTTATTCAAATTTGATGTACCATTACCCCTTTATGGCCCATGATTTATGGGATTATATTTTTTTGAAAGGCTGATATATTAAGAACCAGCTCCAAGAAGGAGGCCGCAAGGAAAACGGGTAACAAAACAACCCCATAAGGGCAAACCAAGCTATACAAAGAGAACCCCACTACATACTAGCCAATGTAGATCTAGGATCCGAAACCCAACAAGTCCAATTACAAGCCGGCATCTTGCAACGGACTGAAATCCAAATCTGAGACAACCGTTGAATGGACTAAAATATATCTTCCTCTAGGACTTTATATCGATCATCCAAATTGACGCATGAACCAATTTATTCCTCCATTTCCAAATGGCCCAAACACCACACTGCAACACTCCATGAATGATTTTGTGAAGGCGAGAGCAACCAAGATCAACAACCTTGTTCATACTGATGTCGAGAATATTTAATGAAGGAAAAGAGACAGGAGTGGTAAGGTTCCACCAACCCCATATCTTTCTCCGGATCGTCTTCACACGCAGGCAAAAAACATGGCAATAGCTGGTAGATTTATGGGATATAATTGAAATGGCCAAGTATGTTTCCAAACTACTAAAGTATTTGGCTCAACACATGCTTGGGTCAAAACTACCACAGCTTTGTACAAATTAGAAAAAATTGATTTTCAAACTTTTGTTTGTTTTGAAGTAACGTTTTAGACAAGATTTAGATTACATCATTACTATAATAACTCACACATATTCTGTACAAAAGGGAAGTATAAGGTATGTGTATCAATAAAATACACTTTCAACAGCTGTTGACCCGTTGGACCAAAATTGTCCTATTTCTTTTGAATTATTATCTTCTGATCTATAGCAATCAATTAAAAGGTTCTTGACTTAATAGTTACCTATATCGTCAAACACGCTATTAAATTAATGCATCACAATTGAGTCAGTGATTCATTATTTAGTTTGTTCCTTAAACGTGTTAATTCACAAAAAGTTAGATGAATGAGAGCATTTTGTATTGAAACATATATGCACTAGAAAACTAATTTATATGCAATTATCAAAAAATGGGACTGACCCTTTTTACAACATCACCTATTGTACCATCTATGTTCTAAAAACAAAAGCACTACTCCATATCACCCAAAATCTTTAGGGGATGACTGATTCTCGTCCGCAATCTATGAAATGTGCAATTGGTTAGTAAGATGAACAAAAGCTTCTTCTCGGCAAGGAATGGTAAGTCCTCCCATCGGATGGTTAAACCCAAAGTCTTCCTCTGATTTCCGGAGCAACTCTTGGAATAAGGGTTGATTTAAATAAGATAAAGGAACCACAAACCGTTTCCTTTGAACTTCTCCCACATATACAGCCAAGTATCCTTTAGGAACATCTCGTTGATGCTTGCTGTTCAGTTTGATTAGTTGTTTTGCGTTAGAAACTAATGACTGAAAACGGAAAGCACCCATGCTTTTGGAGTAAAAAGAAGCCTGGTCTATTGACAATATGTGAATTGGCAGGTCTAGTTTGATGGAGGTCTCAAACCTGAGGCTTATATTTATAGTGTCTATAGTTATAGCTAGCCACCCATATAAAAATGATATTAGGCATTTGGTTCGTGTAAGGGCCTACCTCTTGTCAAATTCACATGGGTTTGTTTAGTAGATTGACATACAAAATATTTTTTCTTATCTATAATATTTCAATCAATTTGTATAAGAACATGGCCTAATTGTTTCCGCTAGGTCATAATCAGGACTATAATGCAACACTTTGGACCTACATTGGTTTCGAATTATTATATCAGTTCTCCAGTATGGCATGTGACCAAAATATTACAGCCACCTGTTTCATCATCAATACCTTTTGGCAGTGATAATATTTTGAAGACATGCACTTAATGCCCGGCCATATCATAGAGATTTGAGCAATGTCAGTTGTTGTTAAAGTCTTTTATAATTTAAATCAATGATATATAATTTTTCCCATACAATGAGCTTTGCAGTCCGAATACTCTTAGATTTGAACTACACCTTCCATTCCTGCAAATAAACTTGCCTTCGAAAATAAAACTTGTGTAAACTTAATAAAATATGGTCAACATATACAAATGGCTTGCATTCTCGCTGTACTGAGAACAAATGTAGGTCCTAAGTTTTGTGCCATAGTCCAGATCATGACCTATCTGAAACAAGTAGGCCGAGTTCTTATATATATTGATTGAATATATAGATAACAAACAGGCCCAAAACCGTTTATAAAAGTAGCTTACAGCTCCGAAAAAGCTCTCTGCCAAATAGGCCCTAAACCGTTTATAAAAGTGGCTGCTAGTAAGTCAAGACACTAATCACAGAGTAACAAATTGATATAGATCAATGGTAGAATTTAAAGGAATTGGATCCATATGGGTCAAACGGGTCAATAGTTGATCAAAGAGTTTATTTATTTATTTTATTTATTTTATTTATTATTATTTTTTTTAATGGTACATGATACTTTCTAGTTCACTTTGTTAACCAAAATTTGACAATTACTTTTTAGTAGTTTGACCCAAACATGCGTCGACTGAAGCCCGATCAATAATCGAAAAGTTCTAGCCTCTCGGAAATTAAGATATTCGTGCTTCATCAGTAAATAATTTATCAGCCATCCCTTATCTTGAAACAAATGTCAGCTGACTGTTTGATATATAACAAAGTTAACCAAGAATTTTGTTAACTCATAATTGAAAACGAATGAAATCATAAAATGAAACTTCTTGAATTATATCTATTTATTCAAATTTTATGTACCATTGCCACCTTTATGGCCCATGATTTATGGGATTATGTCTTCTTTTTTTTCCTTGAAATGGCCAACTATGTTTCCAAACTACTAAAGTATTTGGCTCAACACATGTTTGGGTCAAAACTACCACAGCATTGTACAAATTAGAACAAATTGATTTTCAAACACTTCTTTTGTTTGTTTTGAAGTAATGTTTTAGACTAGATTTAGATTACATCATTATTATAATAAAACAGCTGTTGACCCGATGGACCAAAATTGGCCTATTTCTTTTGAATTATTATCTTCTGATAGCAATCAGTTAAAAGTTCTTGACTTAATAGTAACCTATATGGTCAAATACGTTAGTAAATTAATGAATCACAATTGAGTCACTGATTCATTATTTTGTTTGTTCCTTAAACGTGTTAATCCACAAAAGTTAGATTTACGAAGCATCTTGTATTGAAACATACATACACTAAAACACTAATTTATATGCAATTATCCAAAAATGGGACTGACCCTTTTTCAAACATCACCTATTGTACCATCTATGTTCTAAAAACAAAAAGCACTACTCCTTAACACCCAAAATCTTTAGGGGATGACTGTTTCTCGTCCTCAATCTATGAAATGTGTAATTGGTTAGTAAGATGGACAAATGCTTCTTCACGGCAAGGAATGGTAAGTCCTCCCATCGGATGGTTAAACCCAAAGTCTTCCTCTGATCTCCGGAGTAACTCTTGGAACAAGGGTTGATCTAAGTAAGATAAAGGAACCACATACCGTTTCCTTTGAACTTCTCCCACATATACAGCCAAGTATCCTTTAGGAACGTCTCGTTGATGCTTGCTGTTCAGTTTGATTAGTTGTTTTGCGTTAGAAACTAATGACTGAAAACGGAAAGCACCCATGCTTTTGGAGTAAAAAGAAGTCTGGTTTATTGAGAATATGTGAATTGGCAGGTTTAGTTTGATGCTGGTCTCAAACCTCAGGCTTATATTTATAGTGTCTATAATTATAGCTAGCCACCCAAATAAAAATGATAATAAGCATTTGGTTCATATAAGGGTCTACCTCTTATTAAATTCACATGGGTTTGTTTAGTAGATTGACAAACAAAATATTTTTTCTTATCTATATATTTCAATCAATTTGTATAAGAAAATGGCCTAATTGTTTCTGCTAGGTCATAATCAGGACTATAA
Organism: Artemisia argyi; assembly: GCA_030686995.1. Lineage (NCBI taxonomy): Eukaryota > Viridiplantae > Streptophyta > Magnoliopsida > Asterales > Asteraceae > Artemisia > Artemisia argyi. The sequence goes on along the minus strand of CM060697.1, from coordinate 156,375,495 downwards.
CGCAACACTTTGGACCTACATGGGTTTCAAGTTATTATATCAGCTCTCCGGCATGGCATGTGACCGAAATATTACAGCCACTGTTTCATCATCAATACCTTTTGGTAGTGATGATATTTTGAAGACATGCACTTAATGCCCGGCCATATCAAAGGGATTAGAGCAATATCAGGTGTCGTAAAGTGTTTTATAATTTAAATCATTGATGTATAATTTTTCCCATACAATGAGCTTTGCAGTACGAATACTCTTAGATCTGAACTACACCTTCCATTCCTTCAAACTACATGAATAAACTTGCCTTCTAAAATAAAACTTGTGTAAACGAAATAAAAGATGGTCAACATATACAAATGGTGTGCATTCTCACTGTACTGAGAACAAATATACGTCCAAAGTGTTGAGCCATAGTCCAGATCAAGACCAATATTGATCATGTCGTTTGCATCACCAAACTCATAGATCTGAACTACAACCATCTACATTATGTTATAAAATGACCACGCACATGTGTTATTGTGATGATGTATTTAATTTGTATGGAGAAAGTGTATTGATCCAAATAGTAAAGCATACTTAGTTTTACTATGTATGTACGAATTCTCTGTATCGAATAAATTCTATTTAATGCTGTTTATGTTGACCAAATTAATTGTCATAAATTTTGTAGCATCTGCAACCCAAAAAATCTAAAAAGCAACGATCTTTCAATTAACCACACTCGTAATATGCTACATTGGATTATGGATGGTGGCATTCCATTTTTCATTACATTTAACTGCTAGAATTAAACTTCTCATACCCTTCGGACTTGCCTACCACTGGGAACATAAAAATAAACTCTGAAGACGCCTGAAATAGATCCTATCCCTTTAGGGAAGGCCTGGCATTAAGTGCAGTCTTTGAAATACCGTCACGTCTAAAAGTTATTAGTAATGAAACAATAGGTTGTTAATATTTTAGTCACATGCCAAGTTGGGCATCCGACCTCATATTATGAATGGCGTAGGTCCAAAGTGTTGTGCGTACGTTAGTCCTGATCATGACCTCACAGAAACAAGTAAAGTAGGCCAGGTTTTTTTATAGATTGAATGGATACATAGATAACAAAAAATATTTTGTAGGGTCTACTATACTAAACTAAACAAAGCCATGTGAAGCTTCACATGAAGTAGGCCTAACAGAAACACCATATAAATTATAAAATTATGAAATGTTACAATTTGGGTTGCAAGCTGCAAAGTATAGACATTATAAATACAAGCTTGATACTTGAGACCTCCATCATTCAAACTACACCTTCCAATTCATATATTCTCTAGAGAATACTACTTTTCCCTCCAACAACATGGGTTCTTTCCGTTTTCAATCGGTAGTTGCTAATGCAAAACAATTAATCAAAATGAATAAAAAGCATCAACAAGACGTTCCCAAAGGATATTTGGCTGTGTATGTGGGAGAAGTTCAAAGGAAACGGTTTGTGGTTCCCTTATCATACTTGGACCAACCATTGTTCCAAGATTTGCTCCGTAGATCGGAGGAAGAATTTGGGTTCAACCATCCAATGGGGGGACTTACCATTCCTTGCCGCGAAGAAGCTTTTGTACATTTAGCTACCCAATTACTCGTTTCATAAGTTGAGGAAGAAAAATTGTCATCCTCTAGAGATTTTGATTGTATAGTGGTAGACTGATAATGTTTTTAGTCTTTTTTTTTTTTTTTTTTTTTTTTTTTTTTTGAGTAAAAGGTCAACGACCCGGTAAATATATTACTCCAAAAAAACATTTAAGTACAACGGATATGAGTGAGTCCCATATCTCAGCCCGTTACATAGGCGAAAGGCTTACATAACAAGATACTCCTATTTTCTAGACAAGAAAACAAAACCATTTAAAGACTCGGACAAAAATATAAACTACTTCCTACGACCTTGGAGACTAAAGCCATAAATGGCATTAAGAGCATCCAATTCCCCTGGAAGATCAAAAATTTGCTTCGAGTAATCATCATAGTCATCCAACTCATCTTCACGCTCATGACCTCCACCAAAAAGATTTGCTGATTCGTCGAACGTGTTAAGAACCTCCTCCTCATCACTATCAGTAACAACAACAATACCCACCTTAGAGAATGGGTTAGCCCTCTTAGTGACAGAGGCAGATGGAATAGGAAGACCTTCATCATCCACAAGGGTAGCTTTCCCATCGATAAGTAGCTTTTCAAGCTTACTAATTTTCTCAACTATAGGAGTAGAACCAACTTCCTTAGTTCCCATTAAATCAGTCACAAGCGGTTCTTGTGAAGTAGTACCAGTCTTAACCGACTCGTCCTCATTAACTTCCATTGTACAGCCAGCATCCACATCCATGTTGGTGTCATCAGTAGGAATACCAAACGTATCCGTATCATCCATATTAAGAGCATCAAACTGGTTAGATGTAGAGATCGTTGTTCCACTAGAATTAGCCACATCAGGAGTCTTCTTCTTATTGCCACCAACATTTTTGGGTTCAGGAGGAGTTTTTTTGGGTTGATACTGAAACTGCTTACCCACAACAGGTTTAGTAAACCCTCCTTTACCCGGCATAAAAGAACCACCTTGTTTTCCTTTCTTCCTGTTATTGACAGTCTTGAAACTATCATTAACAGGCTGAGTAGGCTGAACAGGAGGTATAACAACCTTAGGACAGTCAGACAGAGTATGACCAAATATCTTACACTTGTCACAACGAGGTGGTTGCCACTCATATTCAACCCTTATCTTCTCAATAGTCGAACCCGAACCATCAAGTAACGGTATCTCAACAGTGAGGCTGTCCCGAAGCACCTCATCCGACTTCACTTCTATCATGCATCTAGCAAAACTACTACGGCCCCACGATTCCTTGCACATTTGGCTTGTAAAAGCATCTAACCTTTTGGGCGTACCAATCAGTGTGGCAAGAAGACTGAGGCCATCATCAGAAAACATTGCAATAGGGACATCATGGAATTTAACCCAAACAGGGATGTTAGTCAGATCCTCTTTAAGTAAATTAGTGTTCAAAGTCCATGGTTTGAGAATAATAGGAACATTTCTGATCAACCAAGGACCGTTTTCAAGCACATCATCAACACCTTTCTTCGAATTGAACTTAAAGAAGAAGAACCCCTTTGCATTCATCATTACCTTTTGCACACCAAACTTAGCCCATGCATTGCGGACATAGTAATCAACAACAGGAAAAGCAAGGCGTTGGCCAAGGAAATAACCATAGAGAGTATTCTCAAACCTCGTGTTTACCTCTTCCACTACTTTCAATGGAACTGAAAGGTCAACATCATCCTTCTTTTTGCTACATTCCAACCTCCGAAAATTAGACACGTGTTTCAGAGGTTCATTAGAAGTAGCACCCGCGTAAGAAACCGCCTTCACTCCAGTACCACTAATATTAGCATCCTTAGAAGCATCAGGACCAGAAGCAGTCGAATTAGAAGTTTGCCCAATACCACTCGAATAGTGCAAATCAGACGAGGGAACCTTATTAGCACCGATCTCACGTTGAATATTATTCATGGCTTCATCAAACTTATTATGCGCATTAGATAACAAGTGCTTCACCGTATCAACACTTGTAACCGGCTCCAAGTCGTCACCATGTGATGTATCTCTCATAAGTGGAATCGGCTCCACTGTATGACCAAGTGAAACCGGTTCCACCAGATCATGTATGCTCCCAACGTTACATGGCATATCATCCCCACTTACATCATTCCCACTTACATTAGTAGCAGGTTTAGATGCAATATTGTTGTTAAGAAACCCCTTCTCCATCTCTCTCAAACCCACAACCAAAAGCAAAACACAATTAACACTCAGCAGCAAGCACGACCAAGGAATGAAAAAACCCTAACTAAACGTTAGGGTTTTAAAACCAATTAGCCCAGAAAACTAACCCTTATCCATAGTAATCGACAAACAGGTAGGATGAATGATTAAAGGAGGATTATAAGTGGATAAGAACCGACTAACACCAAAGATGCGATCAGAAGAACCCAAGTCGGTTAAAAAATAAAAAAGCGATTAACTAAACCCTAAGAATCGATTACACTAAAAAACCAATGAACAATCTGATTAAAGCAGCAAATAACTGAATAACACGAATGTTAATTCAATTAAACGTTAGCAGAAATCATATGAATCAGATTGGATTAAGTGAAAAGCGATTCCAGGGAGGGGGGAATTTTGTTTTTAGTCTTTAGATAGGGATCAGTAGGAGAACATGTAAAAAGGGGCATTCCCACGTTTTATAACTAATTATGATTTGGTGCTTTCATGATTACATGTTGTATGACACCATGTACTTATTGGTCTAATTTTTCATGTATTAACCGATTTAAATCACAAACTCAAATAGCGATACACATATCCTTATTAGGTAAATGTCATCTTACTGTTTGTTAATAACAAACTAAACCACGAAAAGTGTTAGCTCAATACATAAAACGAAAAGACCATAGAATATATTGTAAACCCCTTTTTAAATTATACCCGTTTTACCAAACTTGAGATATACACAACACATTGATAGCCCATATTCTTTGGGCTCAACTTACAATACTTAAATGGCAGTGTAGTTCCATTCTCATAAAATGACTTGTATAAACTGCACAACAGAACCATATTTAAACTACTTGTCAAGGAATGACTTAGCTCATATTGTCATCCTCCAAATATTTTGGCAGTATAATAGTAGTAGTTTTTTATTTTTATTTTTATTTTTTTGTTTTTAGAGGTTAGAGGGTACAATAGTCAATAGGTGAATCTGTATATATGTCGCAATAGACCATGTTCTTATTCATCTAATAATGTTCCAGATAACCATTTTATCCCATTTAAATCACAAACTAATGATACGTGATTAGTAAATAAGTTAATCACAACCTCATTTGTGATGCATTTTCATAATAACCCACTAAACCAAATAGCTAATTAAGTTATGAACCAATTATCTTTAGGAATACAGAATAGTAAAACTGCTTAAGAAGCATCATTTTTTGTCTAATGGATCAATTTTCGACAAACGGGTTGATCTAAGTATGCTTAATGGTTCGATATACCTATTATCTTTCTTTTGCTTAAATTTAATCAAAGTACAGACACCAGAAAAACCCATCAAAACATCTATCAGATCTCATAATCCTAAGACTCAACCCAAAATGACTAGAAGGACGATCTAGATTTATGAAGGCCTACTTCATGTGATCCTTCACATGGTTTTGCTCGGAAACCTACATAAGTCTGAAGTCCCGCGCCTTAACCGAGACAAATAATGCCTATCCAAACATTTTACAGATCTCATAATCCAAGAACTCCACCCAAATTGACTAGAAAGACGGTGTAGATTTATATAAGGGTCTACTTCTTGTGAACCTTCACATGGTTTTGCTCGAAAACTGATGTAGGGCCGATGTGCCGCGCCTTAGTCCAGATGTCGCTGAACATGACCTCACAAGTAGGCCTAGTTGTTTTATATATTGATTAGATATATAGAGAACAATTAATATTTTGCAAGTCTACCTAACCGAACAAAGCCATGTGAAGCTTAACATGAGGTAGGGCATTATAGAAACCGTATGCCTTATTTTCTTTCGGTGGCTAATTCCAAGTATAGGCACTATAAATATAAAACTTATACTTGAGACCTTCATCAAACCACACCTACCAATCCTGCAAGCTACTTGTACTGCTTTGTTCTCTTAATCAATCCTCTATTGTTCTTTTCCACCATAAACATGGGTGTCTTTCGTTTGCAATCATTAATTTATAATGCAAAAACAGCTAATCAAACTGAAAGGCAACAATGCACGAGACATTCCCAAAGGATACTTGGCAGTGTACGTGGGAGAAGTTCAACGGAAACGCTTTGTTGTTCCTTTATCTTACTTGGACCAACCCATGTTCCAAGATTTGTTACGTCGATCTGAGGAAGAATTTGGGTTCAACCATCCAATGGGAGGACTTACCATTCCGTGCCGTGAAGAAGCTTTTGTCCATCTCACTACCCAATTACACTTTTAATAGTTTGAGGAAGAGAAATTTTTCATTCTCCAAAGATTTTGGCTATATAGTACAGTAGTAGTATTATTTTTGTTTTAGAGCATTAGGTGCGGTTGTAGAAAGGGGCATTCCCATATTGAATACATGGATATAAATTGTTTTTTTTCATCTATATATGTTGCAATACACATTTTCTCATCCCTCTTAACTTTTTTCCGATTAACCAATTGATTTCAGGGACAAACTCACTGGCGATGCTTGTCCTAGTTCGGTAATTAACAATTGGGTGAATCACATGTCCTGATAGCTAACTAATATGTCAAGAAACTAATTAACTAATTGATATATAGGTCGACAAAAGACTTTAAAGAAAAGTGTTCTATCTTGGTCGAATCGGTCAACGGTAGATCAAAGTGTGTTTTTTATGCTAAAGGATACCTTGTACTCAATTTATTCACCAAATAGAACAACACTGTAGTAATTTTGTACTGAAATCTTTCTTAACACATGAATTACTTTGGAAGTAAACAAAAAGTATGTAACAACCCGAAAATTTGATACAGCGGAAGACTCAACAAGCTTTCGGGGTGCTACGGGGATTGTTATCCAACACAAGACAATATAGAACGAGATAAAGTAAACATAATAAAAACACTACCAAAACGGGGTTTTAAGGTTTACATTTATCCCAACATCATTCAGAGTCAGGCCCAAAATAAAATAACAGTAGGTCCAAAATTTATTTATCAGAGTTTAGAAAAATAGATCCATTAACCATGAGCCTTGGCCGAGCCTTCCATTCCAAGCATGCATCACGTCACTTAATTACCTGAGAAAACGTGCTAAAAGTCAGCTTTCGCTGGTGAGATCATAGGTTTAAATTCTTCTAACAATATAGTGGACATATACGCAAAACGCTTGCTAGCTAGACTAAGGATTCGCTAAATGCCTGCGGATACCCTCCGCTCCAACCTAACACACGGATACCCTCCGTTCTAACATAGATATTCGGGTAACCCCCGCAATACCAATAAATACTCGGATAACCTCCGAAGTATTAATAACCTATAGGTGCACACTATAGTATCTAAATAAGCCAACCTTGAATAGTACACACAACATATATGTGACTAAAGCTGACAATTCCAAATAACCAAATAAGTCAACCTTGAATAGTACACACAACAAATATGTGACTAAAGCTGACAATCCATCCATAACCAAATAAGCCAACCTTGAATAGTACACACAAAATATATGTGACTAAAGCTGACAATATATCCTAGTCCATACGCATAGCAAGTTTAGAAAGCATATAAAAGCGATAATAGTTCACATAAAATAATTTGCACGTTTCTCACCCCAAGTATTGAAAACATAGTTCAAGATTAAAAAGTGGGGCTATGACTCACCTCAAGTCCAGAAAATAGCAAGAAGAAGTCGGTAGAAATAAGATGTATGATAACTCACAAAACAGCAACTACGGACTTGGCATGACCTAACATTATTAACTCGTTCAGAAATCATTTCCTCAAATTTAAAATATTCCCAAACCCGGACGAGAATCCGTTTTATTTCTGAAAATCCATTTCGTATTAGTTTGGTGTATTTGCGGTTGGTATCCATACGGGTGGTGGGTCGACTCAAAACAAACCAAAAAGATCACATAAAGAATAATAAAATAAACTATGGATCTAATATTAGCCCAATATATCATTTAAATAAATCGCCGAAGTTTATCAAATCCGTCAATTTGATAATCCCCATATTTATTTACGTAACATACCGTTCCAAGATTACACCCAACCTAAAGCACATAGCACATAAATACTATATAGTACATATCGTAGTTTAATAAATTCCTCATATATATCGTCAAATTGGCCAGATTTCCCGATATATACACTCGCAATTTATTACACTTTACATATACCACAACCTATGGGCGTTGTAGGATACGATGCCCATTAATATATTCATTTCGTATAGCCAAATAACCCGGTTCAACCCTACGGTTAAGTGGTTATTTAGTTATATAAAACGTTTATATTAATCGTCATATATCCGTGACAACACGAAAGTCACAAATAATAACTTACCTGGACTCGAGCGACAACGATTCCGCATAACTCGATAAGTTTATTTATTATAAATAACAAAATGACCTTTTTATTAAATGTTTAATAGTTGTCGAGAGTTTCTCGTTTTATATCCATTTCTTTATATTAATAATAATACGTTCAATAATATTACGCCACTTTCGTAGCCTAATATATATCTAATTGTATTATTTATAATACGACTCGTGATTATTATTATTATTAATATACGCGTCTATATAATTATATATCCGTTATTCACGTCTATATATTCATATAAACGATTATATTATCAATAACTATTATTACGAGTTTTATTATTTATGTTTTATTTGTAATAATTATCGAGTCATACGAACTGGTCACATGTCCGAGTCATGACTCTCGGCTCATTGTCCAAGTCCAATATAATAAGCAAAAGTCATAAAACAATACATCTCCGTCCAATCAATCCCAATCCACGTGCTACAACAATAGGGTCCGACTACGGCACCCGACTAACCGATCTCCGTCAATCTAATGACCGTCTCACAATCGGTCCCCAATCACACTTTTCGTCAACAACTCCTCAAAACCAATATCCATTGTCGAGACCAAATGTGGTCTCGACCCACAAGTATTCGGCCAAAAATATCCAACCAAAGCCAAAACCAAGATATCAACAATGATAATAATGAACAAGAATATAACAAAGGTCCATATTCGGGTTGGTTTACCAAGCCAAACCGGAGTCTCACTCGACTCAAATGAGTCTCGGTACACATTACGAGCCACAATGGCGCGAAACACAATCCATGGTCACAAAAATAAGGCTCCAATGAGCACAACAAATTAGCCATTCGACTCAACCAAGTCTCGGCAACAAAATAATATTGCGGCTAAGAGCCGCGACCCACAAGGGTCGACCTAAGACAATAACGAGCACACGGCTCGAGACACGACCAATCGAGAACCCCACATGGGTCTCGACTTGGTTATACGAGAAACCATAGGTGACCCCGAGACCTCATGGGTCTCGGTTAGGCTCAGATCAAGAATCAAGCCCTCGACAAAATCATGAAACAACCAAATCCATCCACCAATCGAACCCAAATCGACCCAAAGGACTAGTACTCGAGCACCATGGCTCGGATTAACACCAAACCCGGATACCAAACTCATTTTTAATAGAAAAATCATTATTTCCCATCATCATATTCGATTCCCATCAAAAATCATCCGTGTAGCCACTGATTTAATACCAAATCGTGGCTCCCAAGAACTAAAACCGATTACACTCACCTCCAAGAACCTCCAAACGAATAGATCTAGTAAAACAACAACAACTCGACCGGATCTTTAAAGATTTCGTGATGTTAAGGGATGTTTTAGGTTGCGTATGATATACCAAAAGAAAGAGGATGAAATAAGGAGTAATATGGTGGTGTGGTCGGCGTAGTGGCGGTGGTGGCCGGATATTGTGTTCGGCGGCTAGGGTTTATAAAAGGGAGATGAGGGGTAAAAGAGAGAGAGATGAAAATGAAGTGGTGAGGGTGGGTTTGTGTTGTGTGTGAACCGAAAACCAAAGGGACCCTTGTAGTTAACTCTTTTATTTTTTTTTATTGTTTTTTTTATAATAATAATAATATTAATAATAATAATAGTAATAATAATATTACTACGGTATGGAGCGGGTAACGTGGGTAAATGTAAAAACATGTGGCCCGAACCCGAACTCATTTCAAAACTTCAATATCTCCCGAAAAACATCTCGTAATTAATTATATATAGTCGGACTCGTAAAACGAATCATAAAATTTTCGTTAGGTAAACCTAGTGCCAGAGTCAACGTAGTACCAAGTGAGAATTTAAGAATACATCACCGAGCATAATATCAAAAATGAATTATGAAAATAATTCACGAATTCCATAACATCAATAATCCATAATTATTCATAAAATAGGTCTTACAAGTTCGTTGTGAAATAAAATTCTAAATAAAAATTATAAACGAACTTTAATCGTAATGCGAGTTTTTAAAATAGCTCCCTAAACTGCCAGTTGTCACAAAGTAACTGCAAATGAACCTATTTTGAACTGTACAAAAACTTTCGTATTTTTGGCCCAAACGTTTATTGATCCAAGATGGGTCTTTCGTATACCGTCTTCTATATGTAGATGATATGTTGATAGCTTCTCAAATTCTGGACGAGGTTGAAAAGTTAAAGACTCGGTTGAAAAGCGAATTTGAGATGAAGGTCTCGGTGAAGCAAAGATGATTCTTGGCGTGGGGACAGTTAGAGACATAAAATTGATGAAGCTCTAATCGACTCATAAACAATATCTAAGAATGATTTTAAAGCATTTTAGGTTCGACAAGCAAGCAAAACGAGTTATATTAGTACTCGACCATACATTAGTCATGATGTTTGGATGGTGAGCTGATATATACATAATACATAACCCTAGAAAAGGACATTGTCAAGTTGTTAAATGGATATTACAACTATGTGATTCAGACTATGTTGGAGATCTAGACAAGCGAAGATCTAGAACGGGCTATGTTTTTACTCTTGAAAAAAGCTCCAATTAATTGGAAGTCTAAATTACAGTCAACTAATGCTTTGACAACTACATAAGCGCAAAGTAAATGGCGATGAAAGGCTGTACAGGAAACAATTTGGCTTTAAGGGTTGCTCGGTGAACTATGAATTAAATAGAAATTTTTCGCTCTGCATACAATCATAGTACAATTCATTTAGCGAAGAATCAAGTTTATCACGCAAGGACGAAGAAGGTAGAGTCAGAATCCAAACGATCCATTCTTCTAAGAATCCGGCAGAAATGCTGACTAAAATAGTGGCTAGGGTGAAATTCAATTAATGTTTGGACTTGATCTAAATTAGTAGCTAGGGTGAAATTCAATTAATGTTTGGACTTGATCAATATTGTGAAAGCATGAAGATTGATTTAAGGACTCCTCCAATGATGAAGAATTGATTTTTGCCAAGGTGGAGATTTGTGAATTATTGACTCAAATGGGTAGGTCCTACTTTGTGATAAGAATCTAAGCAAGTAGATATGCGACTTGCGAGTTGGCTTACTACTTGATGTGGTATTTGTATCCTATTTTATAAGAGGCTTGGAAAATGTTTCATTCACACCAAAACACACACAAGTATTCTCGTAGTGTATTAGCTCTCTTATTTTCTTTGGTACTAAAATATATCTTCCTCTAGAACTTTTTATCAATCATCCAAAGACGCATGAACCAATTTATTCCTCCATTTCCAAATGGCCCAAAAGACCACACTGCAACACTCCATGAATGACTTTGTGAAGGCGAGAGCAACCAAAATCAACAACCTTTTGTTCATACTGTCCATGAATGACTTTGTGAAGGCCAGAGCAACCAAGATCAACAACTTTTTGTTCATATTGATGTCGAGAATATTGAATGAAGGAAAAGATACAGGAGTGGTAAGGTTCCACCAACTCCATATCTAATTATGATGTGGTGCTTTCATGATTATATGTTGTACGACACCATGTACTTATTGGTCTAATTTTTCGCGTATTAACCGATTTAAATCACAAACTCAAATAGCGATACGCATATCCTTATTAGGTAAATGTCATCTTACTGTTTGTTAATAACAAACTAAACCACGAAAAGTGTTAGCTCAATACATAAAACGAAAAGACCATAGAATATATTGTAAACCCCTTTTTAGATTATATCCGTTTTTCCAAACTTGAGATATACACAACACATTGATAGCCCATATTCTTTGGGCTCAACTTATAATAATTAAATGGCAGTGTAGTTCCATTCTCATAAATTGACTTTTATAAACTGCACAACAGAACCATATTTAAACTACTTGTCAAGGAATGACTTAGCACATATTGTCATCCTCCAAATATTTTGGAAGTATAATAGTAGTAGTTTTTTATTTTTTTTGTTTTGTTTTTAGAGGTTAGAGGGTACAATAGTCAATAGGGGAATCTGTATATATGTCGCAATAGACCATGTTCTTATTCATCTAATAATGTTCCAGATAACCATTTTAACCCATTTAAATCAGAAACTAATGATACGTGATTAGTAATTAAGTTAATCACAACCTCATTTGTGATGCATTTTCATAATAACCCACTAAACCAAATAGCTAATTAAGTTATGAACCAATTATCTTTAGGAAGACAGAATAATAAAACTGCTTAAGAACCATCATTTTTTGTCAAATGGATCAATTTTCGACAAACGGGTTGATCTAAGTATGCTTAATGGTTCGATTGACCTATTATCTTTCTTTTACTTAAATTTAATCAAAGTACAGACACCAGAAAAACCCATCAAAACATGTTTCAGATCTCAAAATCCCAAGACTCAACCCAAAATGACTAGAAGGACGATCTAGATTTATAAAGGCCTACTTCATGTGAACCTTCACATGGTTTTGCTCGGAAACCTACATAAGTCTGAAGTCCCGCGCCTTAGTCAAATTTGTTAGTCGATATATTTACATAGTGTTAGAGTCCATTTAATAGTTGTATGGGCTTAGGCCCGAGGTCTAGAATATTCTTGTAAAGGTATTTATATACCACGTTAATGATTAATGCAATATACGATTCATTCTATTATCTTACATGGTATTAGACATACGATCCTAAATCTAACCCTAATTCCTAAAACAAAAAACAGCCTCTTCTCCGGCCGTCGGCTTCGGCCGGCGGTTCGGAGGTTCTCTCCTTTAGTCTTGATATTTTGTACAGCCTCCATCTTCACAAACCCAATCCTCACACAAACCGCTGCCGCTACTCAAATAAAAGCCGCCGGAAAATTCACCGCTGCCAATCCATAAAACATGTGTAAACTCGCTGGCGCTACCCCATAAAACCCAAAGCTCGCATCATCGTGTATACTTCATCACTACATAAATCGTTCCTTCATCTCCTTGTTTGTTTGTCGATATTAACTAAAAAGAGAGGGTGTTGGTGATGATTTTTGATGATGAAGCGTGGGTCTGTGACTCTGTAGATAATAAGGATGGGCATTGAACAAATGGAAGCTTGTTGGAATTTGTTTATAATAGAATATTATTTGTAGTTAGTGGGTTGGTGAGATTATTGGATAAAGGGTATGATAGAAGATGGACTACTATTGCCTGTTGGTATTAAAATACTAAAAAAAAAAAAAAAAAAAAAAAAAAAAAAAAAAAATAGTTGGATCTTTATGTTTTTCTAGAGAAAAATACGCCCCGTTTGTTCGGAAGGTTCTTTGGGGGTTGAAGTTTTAGAACCAACTTTCGTTTCTTATCTTTTCTTTTCTTTTGATGTTAGTGCATGAGTCTTAGTTAGCATTTTATTTTATTTTTTTCGTTGTAGGGATACTTTGGTTTATTTTCTTTTTTAAGTGGTTGGCCGTTGGTTCTGTGATAACCAGTCACCACCTGTTAAGTGGTTGGCCGTTGGTTCTGTGATAACCAGTCACCACCTGTTTAGTGGTTGGCCGTTGGTTCTGTGATAACCAGTCACCACATTTATATTTTCTTTTTCTTTTCCTTTTTAGTTTATTACTCCAGTTCGAGCTTTCGCGATTTCGCCGCTCGAACTGCGGGGGAGTGTTAGTCGATATATTTACATAGAGTTAGAGTCCATGTAATAGTTGTATGGGCTTAGGCCCGAGGTCTAGAATATTCTTTGTAGTGGTATTTATATACCGGTTGTTATCATTAATAAATATACGATTTACCCTACTAACTTACAAAATTAACCGACACAAATAATGCCTATCCAAACATCTTACAGATCTCAAAATCCAAGAACTCCGCCCAAATTGACTAGAAAGACGGTGTAGATTTATATAAGGGTCTACTTCTTGTGAACCTTCACATGGTTTTGCTCGAAAACTGATGTAGGGCCGATGTGCCGCGCCTTAGTCCTGAAGTCCCTGAACATGACCTCTCAAGTAGGCCTAGTTGTTTTATATATTGATTAGATATATAGATAACAATTAATATTTTACAAGTCTACCTAACTGAACAAAGCCATGTGAAGCTTAACATGAGGTAGGGCATTATAGAAACCGTATGCCTTATTTTCTTTCGGTGGCTAACTCCAAGTATAGGCACTATAAATATAAACCTTATACTTGAAACCTTCTTCAAACCACACCTACCAATCCTGCAAGCTACTTGTACTGCTTTGTTCTCTTAATCAATCCTCTATTGTTCTTTTCCACCATAAACATGGGTGTCTTTCGTTTGCAATCATTAGTTTCTAATGCTAAGCAGCTAATCAAACTAAAAGGCAACAATGCACGAGACATTCCCAAAGGATACTTGGCAGTGTACGTGGGAGAAGTTCAACGGGAACGCTTTGTTGTTCCTTTATCTTTCTTGGACCAACCCATGTTCCAAGATTTGTTACGTCGATCTGAGGAAGAATTTGGGTTCAACCATCCAATGGGAGGACTTACCATTCCGTGCCGTGAAGAAGCTTTTGTCCATCTCACAACCCAATTACACATTTAATAGTTTGAGGAAGAGAAATTTTTCATTCTCGAAAGATTTTAGCTGTAAAACCCCAATTCATGGTTACAGCGGAATTCAAACTGGGTGTTACTCGACGGCACAATATTCACAATAATAGAAAACGAACTCTAATTGAGTCGTTTTAAAAGGTTTATCATTCAAATTATATAAATATCAGAGATTACAAAATGAGGTCCCAGATGATTCCATGTTTACAAATCACATTAGATTAGTCTTTGAATGATAATAAAATTTATAGCCCTCTTGAATATCCGTGCCCTTCCGTGCCATCCTTGATCATCATGAACCTGAAATACACGCTTAAAAGGTCAACACAAAGGTTGAGTGATATTCATAGAGTTTGTTTAATGGTTGAACACAATATGTTGGTAGTGTGAGTTATAGGCTCACACCAATGGTTGGAAAACAAAACAGTTATTATCATTACTAAGCTTATGACACCAAAACGTTAACGTGTACCAATATCGATCGGCAGATTTATCCCGGTAGGTACTTTGCTGTCATACCCATGTCTCAAATGTTAATGCATTTGTATGAACTTAGTCAATACAAATGGGATTCGTCAATCCCATAGGCCTATTCACAATATTCGCGCTCACTATTGCTAGTGATTAAATGGTTCATAATAAGGGATCTCGGTTTAGCAAGGCTGGTACTTAGTGATAATAAAACAATCAGGCAAGCATACAATTTGAAAGCATTGTGTTCGGTTAAAATAGCATGTATTCCCCCGAAGGGTTTGTAAAACAATTAAGTAATGGAAAGCGGGGCTATGAACTCACCTTGAGTTGGATGATGTATAATGAGAATGATGGATATGCCGTAAGAACTTCTACGAGCAACCTAGAATAATTGTTGTAACTTAGGTTTGGAATAATGTCAAATGAAACATAAATGTGCCAATATATGTCTTGCATTTAGTCCATGATGTGGTATGATGTATAGTGTAAGTCTTTGAAAGAAATGATTCATGAAACATGTATAGTTTATATATCGTTTACTACCGTTCGGGCCGACATAAATCAGAAGTCATGTAGTAAACGTTCGAGGAGCCAGGACACTTTAATTCGTAAATCCACAACTCATCTCGATGGCTTACATAATGAACTCCTCACATGAGGCTCCCTACTATTGTAGTAGTTGATAAAATATATAGATATAAGTTTTGATCCGAAAAGTTACATGTCCGATATTTGAATAAACTTAGGAAAGTTTATTTTTACATGAAGATTGTTATTAGGGGAAGTTTCATAAGTCTTGTATGACCATTTTTCTTTGTAATATCTCATAGTTCTTTTATGTGAAGTAGATCCAAATTGCTTGTTCAAGTTATCGCCAATTCTTTGTTTCATGTTTTCGCCTAAGTAAGCTTCTATGGTCATTTCGTCATGGCCTTGCCATGACCTTTGGTGTTCCATGGTCTTAAGACTCAACCTTGGCTCTAGCCATGGTTGTGGTCTTGATTATAGGTCATAAGACCTCTTGTTCCTTTTAAAGTATAACCATAATATAGTGACTTATAAATATGTAAATAGCTGTTAAGAAACTGATAAATATCTCATTCGTTATTGGTTTTCTGGAGACGTGCTCCTGAGTTTTTGAAGAAAACATGATTCCGGACAACTTTCGTGCTTTAACTTTTTCATGAAACGGACCAGAAAGGCCTCTTTTTGCGTGTTTAAGGTTTCTGTAACAGAAGCTATTTTGGCAGCTTTGTCGCAAAGTTTTGGTAACTTCAAATCGTCATAACTTTTGACTCGTATACTCGTTTTAGGTGGTTCAAATTGCTATGGTTTCCTTGTTAAGTCCTCTACTGTAATATTTAATGATCCAATATCATAATTTTACCATTTTGATCAGGTCTTACCAAGAAAGTCACTAGTTTACTTGTTTTAATAACTTGTCTTAACAATCAATAACAATAACTTGTTTTACTCACTTTTATACATCATAGACATGCATACAAGACATAATATAGCAAGAATAATATGTAAATAACATGAACATGATTATTTAACAAGAAGCATGTTAGGGTTTGGCTTCCAACTTTTGGCTTTCAAAGATGAAAGGAAGTAATTAGTAAGGATAGGACTTTGATAGACTTGCTTCAACCCACTTCACTTCATGCAATCTTTCTACTCTTGTAATCTTGAAAGAGAGATGATGAAAGTTGAGGTGACTTGAGTAGATTCAAACTCAAGAGAAATCACCAAAGTTTATAAAGTTTGGAAGTGTTTTGATGAATGAAAACCTAACTAGGTTTTAGGTATTGATATGGTACTTGAATCTTGCTCGAGACTTGGAGTAATTTAGCTAAGTGTGTGGTGGTTTTGGTGTGTGATGGTGCACGGCATAAGGAGGGGAGGGGGGGCTTTTATATGGGTTTGAGGAGGTTACAATGGATGACTAGTCAAAGCTTGCTACAAAAGCTTATACACATGTATACATCTTAAGGCAACTTAGCATGAGATTAAGCCACATGAGGGTGTGACTCCCCCCCCCCCCCTATGGCGGTTCACAAACTTGGGGAGGAAGGGTTGGACTTTGGAAGATATTATCCAAGATATCTAGTATGTTTTGACTCCGTAAAATGCTAACCGTAAGTTGTTACGTCACAAAACGTAAAACCGGGTATCGTAAAAATACGAAACTTGGAAGAATGATTAAACTTGTCATTATATTCCATAATAAAATATAAAATGAGTGGTAGGTTCTATTGGGGTGCTAAAACCCTGCTAAAACTGGAAACACGGGTCTAAAACGTGTAATACGTAAAACGTACGAATATTGCGTAAAATTGAGAAAAGTAAAATGTTACTTTTCTAATAGGATAAAAATGATTTAAAATGACTTATAATGTCTAGACTGGGCTCAGTCTAGTGTCGGTTGGTATTAAATATCTTTTAGACATCAAACCGTATGCCTAAAAATCAAGGAATGACTTATAAAATCAAGGAATGATTTTTGGTCAAAGGAGGAGGGAAAAATATGTTGACTTTTTCTAATAAGTTGAAAACTTAAATCGTCTTAGAAATGCGGTGCAGGTATAGGCTAAGGTTACGGCTGAGTAAAAACGCTTAAAAACTGAAAATTCCAGTTTTTCACGGCCGAGGCTTACTTTGGTCATGTTTTTCACAGTCATGATTAATTCTCAAATAAATCATGAGTGTGTCAAACATTTTTCTGATGCGGAGTCACTTAACGCGGTCGAGTTTCGTTGTGCGTAGAATTTTTGAATGACGTTTTACCCTAAAACGTGTAATTCCTGATTAACTTTCACGAAAATGAGCTTATGAATGTCAAACTTTTAATTTGTCATGGAAATGATTTATCACTCGAGGCCAAGAAACAAAAATCAAATTTCGGGAAAATTTTCGGGAAAGATGAATAGTAAAAGTGAATAGTGAAATTTTCCGGGAATAGTAATTAACCTGAAAATGTGAATTGTTACATTGGCTATATAGTACAGTAGTAGTATTATTTTTGTTTTAGAGCATAGAGGGTACATTAGGTGCGGTTGTAGAAAGGGGCATTCCCATATTGAATACATGGATATAAATTGTTTTTTTCATGTATATATGTTGCAATGCACATTTTCTCATTCCTCTTAACTTTTTTCCGATTAACCAATTGATTTCAGGGACAAACTCACTGGTGTAATTAACAATTGGGTGAATCACATGTCCAGATAGCTAACTAATATGTCAAGAAACTAATTAACTAATTGATATATAGGTCGACAAAAGACTTTAAAGAAAAGTGTTCTATCTTGGTCGAATCGGTCAACGGTTGATCAAAGCGTGTTTTTTATGCTATAGGATACCATGTACTCAATTTATTCACCAAGTAGAACAACGATGTAGTAATTTTGTACTGAAATCTTTCTTAACACATGAATTACTTTGGAAGTAAACAAAAAGTAACTGCAAATGAACCTATTTTGAATCGTACAAAAACTTTTGTACTTTTGACCCAAACGTTTATTGATCCAAGATGGGTCTTTCGTATACCGTCTTCTATATGTAGATGATATGTTGATAGCTTCTCAAAGTCTGGACAAGGTTGAAAAGTTAAAGAGTCGGTTGAAAAGCGATTTGAGATGAAGGTTCTCGGTGAAGCAAAGATGATTCTCGACGTGGGAATAGTTAGAGATATAAAATTGATGAAGCTCTATTCGACTCATAAACAATATCTAAGAATGATTTTAAAGCATTTTAGGTTCGACAAGCAAGCAAAACGAGTTATATTAGTACTCGACCATATATTAGTCATGATGTTTGGATGGTGAGCTGATATATACATAACCCTGGAAAAGGACATTGTCAAGTTGTTAAATGGATATTACGACTATGTGATTCAGACTATGTTGGAGATCTAGACAAGCGAATATCTAGAACGGGCTATGATTTTACTCTGGAAAAAAGCTCCAATTAGTTCGAAGTCTAACTTACAGTCAACTACTGCTTTGACAACTACATAAGCGCGAAGTAAATGGCGATCAAAGGCAAGAAACAATTTGGCTTTAAGGGTTGCTCGGTGAACTTAGAATTAAATTGAAATTTGTTGGTCTGCATACAATCATTGTACAATTCATTTAGCGAAGAATCAAGTTTATCACGCAAGGACGAAGAAGGTAGAGTCAAAATCTAAACGATCCATTCTTCTAAGAATTCGGTAGATATGCTGACTAAAATAGTAGCTAGGGTGAAATTCAATTAATGTATGGACTTGATCAATATTGTGAAAGCATGAAGATTAGTTTAAGGACTCCACCAACGATGGTTGAAAAATTGATTTTCGCCAAGGTGGAGATTTGTGAATTATTGACTCAAATTGGTAGGTCCTACTTTGTGATAAGAATCTAAGCAAGTAGATATGCAACTTGCGAGTTGGTTTACTACTTGATGTGGTATTTGTATCCTATTTTATAAGAGGCTTGGCAAATGTTTCATTCACACCAAAACACACACAAGTATTCTCGTAGTGTATTAGCTCTCCTATTTTCTTTGGTACTAAAATATATCTTCCTCTAGGACTTTTTATCGATCATCCAAAGTCGCATGAACCAATTTTTTACTCCATTTCCAAATGGCCCAAAAGACCACACTGCAACACTCCATGAACGACTTTGTAAAGGCGAGAGCAACCAGAATCAACAACCTTTTGTTCATACTGTCCATGAATGACTTTGTGAAGGCGAGAGCAACCAAGATGTGGAAAACTAGAAGGGGGGGGGGGGTTGAATGGTTTTCCCCTCTTTTTCGTTTTATGAAAAATCTTCAATTAGAGTTTATTATGAAAACAATATATAATCAATATGATTAATTATATATGTGTACTTTTGAGTTTGTTTTCAAAACTTAGTTTTATGAATAAAGCATTGGTTGATCTTTAAGTTAATATGTTTTCCTTTTGAAATCTTAAAACGTTTCGTATCAAATCATCAATTAAGTTAAACTCAATATGAGGAGTGTGAATAATAATGTAGTCGATCATATTATATAATTATGCACATCTTCACAATATTAACTTGCAACTATAACACAATCAATCATCATGACAATATAAGCAACACCTAACACATATATGCAAGCATAGATATAAAGCGATAAATGCAAGAGTAAATGTAAAGAGATAAGATAAAGAAGATGCAAACCGGACACGATGATTTATAGTGGTTCGGCTACAAGGACACCTTCCTTGCCCTACTCCACTCCCCGAGTACCACACTCGAGAGTTTTCTTCACAACACAATAAGCTCACTTTTGGCGGAGAAAACCTTACACAACTTTTGCTTACACCATTTAACGACACTAAGCTAAATGTCGAGTTCTAATAGTAGCTAGAACCAATCTCACACCACAACACACCTTCTTCACAACACTACTACTACACAACTTATCACACCTTCACAACACACCTATTTCTTCACGGCTTCACGACTTCTTCATGGCTTCACAACTTCACGACTTCTTCACTACTTCACAACTTCTTCTATACTCCACTACATACTCACACATCTATTACTTCACACCTACATAACTTCTCCACACTACTACTTGTTCACACTACTTCTTACTCACTCATAAACTCACTACTAAGTAAGATCATCTTGATCTACTTATTACATATACAAAGCTCACAACTTTACATAAGCACTAACTACATCTTTGGCTTTATGATGGGGAGGATTCTTCTCTTGCACTTTGAGATATGAGAGATTGGATCACTTGAAACAAAGATTAATAATCTTATGATCAAAGGGTTTTAGAAGGATGTTTAGAGAGAATTGGATCTGAAAATATTTGTGCAAAGAGGTGAGAAAAATTCCAAGTTTGAGGTGGTATTTATAGGGAAAAATTTCTGACAAAATCTGACAGGGAGCGTGGCCGGTCCCCTTAATTGTGTGCCGGTCCTCTTAATTATTAAGGGGACCGCCTAGTATAATTAAGGGGGCCGCCTAAGAAAAAAATATTTTTTCTTCAGATTTTTTGTCTTTTTGTGGGGAGGTTTTTCCTGAAGAATGTGGCCGTTTTTTGGGTAGAAATTTGAATTCAAAATGTTTATTTTGAATAAAACATTTCTTATAAATACAAAAATGTTTTGTATAAGTTTAGAAATGTTTGTCCCATTTTAATAAAATGTAATGTTTGTAAAAATAAAAATTCCTTTGATCATAAAATGCATTAGACACTTTGTTTATTCATACCTTAAGTGATATGGATGCTAAAGCAAATATTTACGACTAAATACTTGTTTACGTCATAATTTGTAGTTCAATGAGTTTACGTTTTGTGATTATCAAAACATAGAGATATCGATATATGTTAATAATGTTTTTAGACATTATTTATATCAACACAAGATCAACAACCTTTTGTTCATATTGATGTCGAGAATATTGAATGAAGGAAAAGATACAGGAGTGGCAAGGTTCCATCAACTCCATACACTAGTACAAATGCAATTTTTTGAAACGGTTAAAATAGATTATTTAGAGCGGTATTGAACCGTTATATAATAGAGCGTTTCAAAAGATAGAGGTGATTTTTTATTGCGGTTTTGGACCGTTTTAAAAAATGCATATTTTACTACTGTATTTAACAACCGTTCTAAAAAGCCATATAGAATTAAAAAAATATATATTATTCACCTCTTCCTTATTCTAGTACAATTCATTAGTTATTCATTTTTCTCCTTTTGAGCATATCTTTTGAGTAGTTCACCAATTAAGCAACTGGCCATCATATCACAAAAATTAGTCAATATAACATCATGAGATTATAAAATTTTAAACCATCATATCACAAAAATTAGTCAATATAACATCATGAGATTATAAAATTTTAAAACATAAGAAAGAAAGATAATTTAGCAAACCTGGTAAGTATAGTGAAAATGAATAAAAAATATGGCATCTTCAAGATCTTCAAAAAAACTCATCTGTAGATCACCAATCGTAAAAATGAATAGAAAATATGACATTTAGATAACATGTAGTGTTATTTAATATGGAAAATAAATTAAACATTTTTATAGTAAGATTTAAAAATAAAAATTAATTACCATGTTCATGGAACCATTGGTGAAGATAGAAAGATTCAAATAAAGACCAATTACCATGCTCTTCTTCACTTGATTCGTGTTTAATTCAAGGGTATTGTTGATAAGAGTTTGTGAAGAGAAAAAAGAGAAATAAAGATAAGAGAGGTATTTGGGTGTTTGTTGTGTTTGTGTAACTATGAGAAGTGAAAAGACAAAATATTAATAATAATAATAGCAAAGAAAAGAATCATTTAGGAGGGAAAAATCCCGCTCAAAAGGAGTGAAAATATTGAAAACCCACTTTTATAAAGCGGCTATTAAGTAACCGTGATATATAATCTATAATAGTCTGATTTTCAAATGAACCATTTTATAAAATCCATTTAATAAAACGTTTTACTAAATAACCGTGCCAAATAATACTTTTAAATGATTTGAAACGGTTATGTATCGAAACCGCTTTAAATTAAGCATTCTAAAATATGGTTTGTGTAGTAGTGATATCTTTCTCCGGATCGTCTTCACATGCGGGCAAAAATCAAGGCAATATGGCTTTAAGGGTTGCTCGGTGAACTTAGAATTAAATAGAACTTTGTTGCTCTGCATACAATCATAGTACAATTCATTTAGCGAAGAATCAAGTTTATCACGCAAGGACGAAGAAGGTAGAGTCAGAATCCAAACGATCCATTCTTCTAAGAATCCGGTAGATATGCTGACTAAAATAGTAGCTAGGGTGAAATTCAATTAATGTTTGGACTTGATCTAAAATAGTAGCTAGGGTGAAATACAATTAATGTTTGGACTTGATCAATATTGTGAAAGCATGATGGTTTAAGGACTCCACCAACGATGATTGAAAAATTGATTTTCGCCAAGGTGGAGATTTGTGAATTATTGACTCAAATGGGTAGGTCCTACTTTGTGATAAGAATCTAAGCAAGTAGATATGCAACTTGCGAGTTGGCTTACTACTTGATGTGGTATTTGTATCTTATTTTATAAGAGGCTTGGCAAATGTTTCAGTCACACCAAAACACACACAAGTATTCTCGTAGTGTATTAGCTCTCTTTTTTTCTTTGGTACTAAAATATATCTTCCTCTAGGACTTTTTATCGATCATACAAAGACGCATGAACCAATTTATTCCTCCATTTCCAAATGGCCCAAAAGACCACACTGCAACACTCCATGAATGACTTTGTGAAGGCGAGAGCAACCAAAATCAACAACCTTTTGTTCATACTATCTATGAATGACTTTGTATAGGCGAGAGCAACCAAGATTAACAACCTTTTGTTCATATTGATGTCGAGAATATTGAATGAAGGAAAAGATACAGGAGTGGTAAGGTTCCACCAACTCCATACACTAGTACAAATACAATTTTTAGAAACGGTTAAAATAGATTATTTAGAGCGGTATTGAACCGTTATATAATTGAGCGTTTCACAAGATAGAAGTGATTTTTTATTGCGGTTTTGGACCGGTTTAAAAATGCATATTTTACTACGGTATTTAACAACCGTTCTAAAAAGCCATATAGAATTAAAAAACATATATTATTCACCGCTTCCTTATTCTAGTACAATTCATTAGTTATTCATTTTTCTCCTTTTGAGTATATCTTTTGAGTAGTTCACCAATTAAGCATCTGGCCATCATATCACAAAAATTAGATCAATATAACATCATGAGATTATAAAATTTTAAAACATAAGAAAGAAAGACAATTTAGCAAACCTTGTAAGTATAGTGAAAATGAATAAAAAATATGGCATCTTCAAGATCTTCAAAAAAACTCATCTGTAGATCACCAATTGTAAAAATGAATAGAAAATATGACATCTAGATAACATGTAGTGTTATTTAATATGGCAAATAAATTAAACATTTTTTTAGTAAGATTTAAAAATAAAAATTAATTACAATGTTCATGGAACCGTTGGTGAAGATAGTAAGATTCAAATAAAGACCAATTACCATGCTCTACTTCATTTGATTCGTGTTTAATTCAAGGGTATTGTTGATAAGAGTTTGTGAAGAGAAAAAAGAGAAATAAAGATAAGAGAGGTATTTGGGTGTTTGTTGTGTTTGTGTAACTATGAGAAGTGAAAAGACAAAATATTAATAATAATAATAATAATAATAATAATAATAATAGCAAAGAAAAGAATAATTTAGGAGGTAAAAATCCCGCTCAAAAGGAGTGAAAATATTGAAAACCCACTTTTATAAAGCGGCTATTAAGTAACCGTGATATATAATCTGTAATAGTCTGATTTATAAAATCCATTTAATAAAATGTTTTACTAAATAACCGTGCCAAATAATACTTTTAAATGATTTAAAACGGTTATATATCGAAACCGCTTTAAATTAAGCGTTCTAAAATATGGTTTGTGTAGTAGTGATATCTTTCTCCGGATCGTCTTCACACGCGGGCAAAAAACAAGGCAATAGCTGGTAGATTTATGGGATATAATTGAAATGGCCAAGTATGTTTCCAAACTACTAAAGTATTTGGCTCAACACATGTTTGGGTCAAAACTACCACAGCTTTATACAAATTAGAACAAATTGATTTTCAAACACTTTTTTGTTTGTTTTGAAGTAATGTTTTAGACAAGATTTAGATTACATCATTACTATAATAACTCACACATATTCTGTAGAAGAGGGAAGTATAAGGTATGTGTATCAATAAAATACACTTTCAACAGCTGTTGACCCGTTGGACCAAAATTGGCCAATTTCTTTTGAATTATTATCTTCTGATCTATAGCAATCAATTAAAAGGCTCTGGACTTAATAGTTACCTATATCGTCAAACACACTAGTAAATTAATGCATCACAATTGAGTCAGTGATTCATTATTTAGTTTGTTCCTTAAATGTGTTTATCCACAAAAACTTAGATGAATGAGAGCATCCTGTATTGAAACATATATACACTAGAAAACTAATTTGTATGCAATTATCCAAAAATGGGACAGACCCTTTTTACAACATCACCTATTGTACCATCTATGTTCTAAAAACAAAAAGCACTACTCCTTAACACCCAAAATGTTTAGGGGAAGACTGTTTCTCGTCCTCAATCTATGAAATGTGTAATTGGTTAGTAAGACGGACAAATGCTTCTTCACGGCAAGGAATAGTAAGTCCTCCATCGGATGGTTAAACCCAAAGTCTTCCTCTGATCTCCGGAGCAACTCTTGGAACAAGGGTTGATCTAAGTAAGACAAAGGAACCACAAACCGTTTCCTTTGAACTTCTCCCACATATACAGCCAAGTATCCTTTAGGAACGTCTCGTTGATGCTTGCTGTTCAGTTTGATTAGTTGTTTTGCGTTAGAAACTAATGACTGAAAACGGAAAGCACCCATGCTTTTGGAGTAAAAAGAAGTCTGGTTTATTGAGTATATGTGAATTGGCAGGCTTAGTTTGACGCTGGTCTCAAACCTCAGGCTTATATTTATAGTGTCTATAATTATAGCTAGCCACCCAAATAAAAATGATAATAAGCATTTGGTTCATATAAGGGTCTACCTCTTATTAAATTCACATGGGTTTGTTTAGTAGATTGACAAACAAAATATTTTTTCTTATCTATATATTTCAATCAATTTGTATAAGAAAATGGCCTAATTGTTTCTGCTAGGTCATAATCAGGACTATATAACGCAACACTTTGGACCTACATGGGTTTCAAATTATTATATCAGCTCTCCAGCATGGCATGTGACCGAAATATTACAGCCACTGTTTCATCATCAATACCTTTTGGTAGTGATTATTGAGATTTCTTTGTTATGCGAAATCATGCTACTTTGGATGAACAATGATATGGATAAAAGTAATCTCAGTATGCACATCTGATGTGTGCAGGGACTCGTTTATAGAACAGAGAGGGTGGGATAAAACAAACACACGTTATTATTATTCCACCATTGAAAAACGTTTACAATCCTAATCTATATATACTATGTCAATCGGTATTTAGAACCGATGTGACTCTTCTAAGAGTTATACATCAAACGACATATCTCTTCCTAATTTACAGAGATTACAGTTAATAAGTTTCTATTCTACATATATGGTCCTTCATGTTTTTGAGATTTATGATTCTTGATTAAACTCGATGCCAACATTCACTCCCCTAATCAAGAAATCATAATCTTCATCATTGATCTTCACTCTGTTCCTTTTTTGTTCATCCCAATTGCAGCCTTGCTTCTTCTTTTATTTTTCTGTATTTGATCGCCTTTGTCTTGTCCCATATTCAGTTCGTTGTTCCTTAACTTCTTCCATTCCAATTCTGCTTTTTTCATTTGGTGATTCGACTATGTCTTCTTCCATATCTTCTGCATTGTGCTGTGATAAGGTATCTGCAACATCTTTGCCATCTTCATCACTTTCTGCCTCAGGCTGTGGTAAGGTATCTGCAACATCTTTGCCATCTTTGCCACTTTCTGCCTTTTCTTGCTTTGTTCTTAGTGCTTCCTCATAGTATATTTTCACCATGCCTTCTTCTTGCCATCTGCAAATACTTCCTTCTCTTTGTTCTTCTTTCTACTTGCGCTTCTGCCAATTCATGCGATGTTTTTCTGGGTTTTCCTTGTTCTTCATAGGCGATATCTTTCTTGACTGCTTCTTATTGATCTCGCAAAACATTCTTCCACAGGTTTCTTAGTTTTTTCTTCTTCCAGGATCTTTGAACCATGGTCTCTGATGCCATATTGAGATTTCTTTGTTATGCGAAATCATGCTACTTTGGATGAACAATGATATGGATAAAAGTAATCTGAGTATGCACATCTGATGTGTGCAGGGACTCGTTTATAGAACAGAGAGGGTGGGATAAAACAAACACACGTTATTATTATTCCACCATTGAAAAACGTTTACAATCCTAATCTATATATACTATGTCAATCGGTATTTAGAACCGATGTGACTCTTCTAAGAGTTATACATCAAACGACATATCTCTTCCTAATTTACAGAGATTACAGTTAATAAGTTTCTATTCTACATATATGGTCCTTCATGTTTTTGAGATTTATGATTCTTGATTAAACTCGATGCCAACAGTGATGATATTTTGAAGACATGCACTTAATGCCCGGCCATATCAAAGGGATTAGAGCAATATCAGGTGTCGTAAAGTGTTTTATAATTTAAATCAATGATGTATAATTTTTCCCATACAATGAACTTTGCAGTACGATTACTCTTAGATCTGAACTACACCTTCCATTCCTGCAAACTACTTGAATAAACTTGTCTTCTAAAATAAAACTTGTGCAAACGTAATAAAAGATGGTCAACATATACAAATGGTGTGCATTCTCACTGTACTGAGAACAAATACGTCCAAAGTGTCGAGCCATAGTCCAGATCAAGACCAATATTGATCATGTCGTTTGCATCACCAAACTCATAGATCTGAACTACAACCATCTACATTATGGTATAAAATGACCTCGCACATGTGTTACTGTGATGATGGATTTAATTTGTTTGGAGAAAGTGTATTGATCCAAATAGTAAAGCTTACTTAGTTTTACTATGTATGTACGAATTCTCTGTATCGAATAAATTCTATTTAATGCTGTTTATGTTGACCAGATTAATTGTCATAAATTTTGCAGCATCTGCAACCCAAAAAATCTAAAAAGCAACGATCTTTCAATTAACCACACTCGTAATATGCTACATTGGATTATGGATGGTGGCATTCCATTTTTCATTACATTTAACTGCTAGAATTAAACTTCTCATACCCTAGGGACTGGCCTACCGTTGCGAACATAAAAATAAACTCTGAAGACGTCCGGAATAGATCCTATCCCTTTAGGGATGGCCAGGCATTAAGTGCAGTCTTTGAAATACCATCACATCTAAAAGTTATTAGTAATGAAACAATAGGCTGTTAATAATTTAGTCACATGCCAAGTTGGGCATCCGACCTCATATTATGAATGGCGTAGGTCCAAAGTGTTGTGCGTACATTAGTCCTGATCATGACCTCACAGAAACAAGTAAAGTAGGCCAGGTTTTTTTTATAGATTGATTGGATACATAGAGAATAAAAAATATTTTGAAAGGTCTACTAAACTAAACAAAGCCATGTGAAGCATCACATGAAGTAGGCCTTACAGAAACACCATATAAATTATAAAATTATGAAATGTTACAATTTGGGTTGCTAGCTGCAAAGTATTGACACTATAAATATAAGCTTGATACTTGAGACATCCATCATTCAAACTACACCTTCCAATTCATATATTCTCTAAAAACATACTACTTTTATCGCTCCAAAAACATGGGTGCTCTCCGTTTTCAATCGGTAGTTGGTAATGCAAAACAATTAATCAAACTGAATAAAAAGCATCAACAAGACGTTCCCAAAGGATATTTGGCTGTGTATGTGGGTGAAGTTCAAAGGAAACGGTTTGTGGTTCCTTTATCATACTTGGACCAACCATTGTTCCAAGATTTGCTCCGTAGATCGGAGGAAGAATTTGGGTTCAACCATCCAATGGGGGGACTTACCATTCCTTGCCGCGAAGAAGCTTTTGTACATTTAGCTACCCAATTACTCGTTTCATAAGTTGAGGAAGAAAAATTGTCATCCTCTAGAGATTTTGATTGTATAGTGGTAGACTGATAGTGTTTTTAGTCTTTAGATAGGGAACAGTAGGAGAACATGTAAAAAGGGGCATTCCCACCTTTTATAACTAATTATGATTTGGTGCTTTCATGATTATATGTTGTACGACACCATGTACTTATTGGTCTAATTTTTTGCGTATTAACCGATTTAAATCACAAACTCAAATAGCGATACGCATATCCTTATTAGGTAAATGTCATCTTACTGTTTGTTAATAACAAACTAAACCACGAAAAGTGTTAGCTCCATACATAAAACAAAAAGACCATAGAATATATTGTAAACCCCTTTTTAGATTATATCCGTTTTTCCAAACTTGAGATATACACAACACATTGATAGCCCATATTCTTTGGGCTCAACTTATAATACTTATATGGCAGTGTAGTTCCATTCTCATAAAATGACTTGTATAAACTGCACAACAGAACCATACGTAAACTACTTGTCAAGGAATGACTTAGCACATATTGTCATCCTCCAAATATTTTGGCAGTATAATAGTAGTAGTTTTTTATTTTTTTTGTTTTGTTTTTAGAGGTTAGAGGGTACAATAGTCAATAGGTGAATTTGTAAATATGTCGCAATAGACCACGTTCTTATTCATCTAATAATGTTCCAGATAACCATTTTAACCCATTTAAATCACAAACTAATGATACGTGATTAGTAATTAAGTTAATCACAACCTCATTTGTGATGCATTTTCATAATAACCCACTAAACCAAATAGCTAATTAAGTTATGAACCAATTATCTTTAGGAATACAGAATAATAAAACTGCTTAAGAAGCATCATTTTTTGTCAAATGGATCAATTTTCGACAAACAGGTTGATCTAAGTATGCTTAATGGTTCGATATACCTATTATCTTTCTTTTACTTAATTTTAATCAAAGTACAGACACCAGAAAAACCCATCAAAACATCTTTCAGATCTCAAAATCCCAAGACTCAACCCAAAATGACTAGAAGGACGATCTTGATTTATAATGGCCTACTTCATGTGAACCTTCACATGGTTTTGCTCGGAAACCTACATAAGTCAGAAGTCCCGCGCCTTAGTCAAATTAACCGACACAAATAATGGCTATCCAAACATCTTACAGATCTCATAATCCAAGAACTCCACCCAAATTGACTAGAAAGACGGTGTACATTTATATAAGGGTCTACTTCTTGTGAACCTTCACATGGTTTTGCTCGAAAACTGATGTAGGGCCGATGTGCCGCGCCTTAGTCCTGAAGTCCCTGAACATGACCTCACAAGTAGGCCTAGTTGTTGTATATATTGATTAGATATATAGATAACAATTAATATTTTGCAAGTCTACCTAACCGAACAAAGCCATGTGAAGCTCAACATGAGGTAGGGCATTATAGAAACCGTATGCCTTATTTTCTTTCGGTGGCTAACTCCAAGTATAGGCACTATAAATATAAACCTTATACTTGAGACCATCTTCAAACCACACCTACCAATCCTGCAAGCTACTTGTACTGCTTTGTTCTCTTAATCAATCCTCTATTGTTCTTTTCCACCATAAACATGGGTGTCTTTCGTTTGCAATCATTAGTTTCTAATGCAAAACAGCTAATCAAACTGAAAGGCAACAATGCAGGAGACATTCCCAAAGGATACTTGGCAGTGTACGTGGGAGAAGTTCAACGGAAACGCTTTGTTGTTCCTTTATCTTTCTTGGACCAACCCATGTTCCAAGATTTGTTACGTCGTTCTGAGGAAGAATTTGGGTTCAACCATCCAACGGGAGGACTTACCATTCCGTGCCGTGAAGAAGCTTTTGTCCATCTCACTACCCAATTACACTTTTAATAGTTTGAGGAAGAGAGATTTTTCATTCTCCAAAGATTTTGGCTATATAGTACAGTAGTAGTATTATTTTTGTTTTAGAGCATAGAGGGTACATTAGGTGCGGTTGTAGAAAGGGGCATTCCCATATTGAATACATGGATATAAATTGTTTTTTTCATGTATATATGTTGCAATACACATTTTCTCATTCCTCTTAACTTTTTTCCAATTAACCAATTGATTTCAGGGACAAACTCACTGGTGATGCTTGTCCTTGTTCTGTAATTAACAATTGGGTGAATCACATGTCCAGATAGCTAACTAATATGTCAAGAAACTAATTAACTAATTGATATATAGGTCGACAAAAGACTTTAAAGAAAAGTGTTCTATCTTGGTCGAATCGGTCAACGGTTGATCAAAGCGTGTTTTTTATGCTATAGGATACCTTGTACTCAATTTATTCACCAAGTAGAACAACACTGTAGTAATTTGGTACTGAAATCTTTCTTAACACATGAATTACTTTGGAAGTAAACAAAAAGTAACTGCAAATGAACCTATTTTGAACTGTACAAAAACTTTCGTACTTTTGACCCAAACGTTTATTGATCCAAGATGGGTCTTTCGTATACCGTCTTCTATATGTAGATGATATGTTGATAGCTACTCAAAGTCTGGACGAGGTTGAAAAGTTAAATACTCAGTTGAAAAGCGAATTTGAGATGAAGGTTCACGGTGAAGCAAAGATAATTCTCGGCGTCGGGATAGTTAGAGACATAAAATTGATGAAGCTCTATTCGACTCATAAACAATAACTAAGAATGATTTTAAAGCATTTCAGGTTCGACAAGCAAGCAAAACGAGTTATATTAGTACTCGACCTTATATTAGTCATGATGTTTGGATGGCGAGCTCATATATACATTACCCTGGTAAAGGACATTGTCAAGTTGTTAAATGGATATTACGACTATGTGATTCAGACTATGTTGGAGATCAAGACAAGCGAAGATCTAGAACGGGCTATGTTTTTACTCCGGAAAAAAGCTCCAATTAGTTGGAAGTCTAACTTACAGTCAACTACTGCTTTGACAACTACATAAGCGCAGAGTAAATGGCGATCAAAGGCTGTACAGGAAACAATTTGGCTTTAAGGGTTGCTCGGTAAACTTAGAATTAAATAGAAATTTGTTGCTCTGCATACAATCATAGTACAATTCATTTAGTGAAGAATAAAGTTTATCACGCAAGGACGAAGAAGGTAGAGTCAGAATCCAAACGATCCATTCTTCTAAGAATCCGGTAGATATGCTGACTAAAATAGTAGCTAGAGTGAAATTCATTTAATGTTTGGACTTGATCTAAAATAGTAGCTAGGGTGAAATACAATTAATGTTTGGACTTGATCAATATTTTGAAAGCATGAAGATTGGTTTAAGGACTCCACCAACGATGATTGAAAAATTGATTTTCGCCAAGGTGGAGATTTGTGAATTATTGACTCAAATGAGTAGGTCCTACTTTGTGATAAGAATCTAAGCAAGTAGATATGCAACTTGCGAGTTGGCTTACTACTTGATGTGGTATTTGTATCCTATTTTATAAGAGGCTTGGCAAATGTTTCATTCACACCAAAACACACACAAGTATTCTCGTAGTGTATTAGCTCTCTTATTTTCTTTGGTATTAAAATATATCTTTCTCTAGGACTTTTTATCGATCATCCAAAGACGCATGAACCAATTTATTCCTCCATTTCCAAATGGCCCAAAAGACCACACTGCAACACTCCATGAATGACTTTGTGAAGGCGAGAGCAACCAAAATCAACAACCTTTTGTTCATACTGTCTATGAATGACTTTGTGAAGGCGAGAGCAACCAAGATCAACAACCTTTTGTTCATATTGATGTCGAGAATATTGAATGAAGGAAAAGATACAGGAGTGGTAAGGTTCCACCAACTCCATACACTAGTACAAATACAATTTTTTGAAACAGTTAAAATAGATTATTTAGAGCAGTATTGAACCGTTATATAATAGAGCGTTTCAAAAGATAGAGGTGATTTTTTATTGCGGTTTTGGACCGTTTTAAAAATGCATATTTTACTACGGTATTTAGCAAACGTTCTAAAAAGCCATATAGAATTAAAAAAAACATATATTATTCACCGCTTCCTTATTCTAGTACAATTCATTAGTTATTCATTTTTCTCCTTTTGAGTAGTTCACCAATTAAGCATCTGGCCATCATATCACAAAAATTAGATCAATATAACATCATGAGATTATAAAATATTAAAACATAAGAAAGAAAGATAATTTAGCAAACCTGGTAAGTATAGTGAAAATGAATAAAAAATATGGCATCTTCAAGATCTTCAAAAAAACTCATCTGTAGATCACCAATCGTAAAAATGAATAGAAAATATGACATCTAGTTAACATGTAGTGTTATTTAATATGGCAAATAAATTAAACATTTTTTTAGTAAGATTTAAAAATAAAAATTAATTACCATGTTCATGGAACGTTGGTGAAGATAGTAAGATTCAAATAAAGACCAATTACCATGCTCTTCTTCATTTGATTCGTGTTTAATTCAAGGGTATTGTTGATAAGAGTTTGTGAATAGAAAAAAGAGAAAGAAAGATAAGAGAGGTATTTGGGTGTTTGTTGTGTTTGTGTAACTATGAGAAGTGAAAAGACAAAATATTAATAATAATACTAATAGCAAAGAAAAGAATAATTTAGGAGGTAAAAATCCCGCTCAAAAGGAGTGAAAATATTGAAAACCCACTTTTATAAAGCGGCTATTAAGTAACCGTGATATATAATCTATAATAGTCTGATTTATAAAATCCATTTAATAAAACGTTTTACTAAATAACCGTGCCAAATAATACTTTTAAATGATTTAAAACGGTTATATATCGAAACCGCTTTAAATTAAGCGTTCTAAAATATGGTTTGTGTAGTAGTGATATCTTTCTCCTGATCGTCTTCACACGCGGGCAAAAAACAAGGCAATAGCTGGTAGATTTATGGGATATAATTGAAATGGCCAAGTATGTTTCCAAACTACTAAAGTATTTGGCTCAACACATGTTTGGGTCAAAACTACCACACCTTTATACAAATTAGAACAAATTGATTTTCAAACACTTTTTTGATTGTTTTGAAGTAATGTTTAAGACAAGATTTAGATTACATCATTACTATAATAACTCACACATATTTTGTAGAAAAGGGAAGTATATGGTATGTGTATCAATAAAATACACTTTCAACAGCTGTTGACCCGTTGGACCAAAATTGGCCAATTTCTTTTGAATTATTATCTTCTGATCTATAGCAATCAATTAAAAGGCTCTGGACTTAATAGTTACCTATATCGTCAAACACACTAGTAAATTAATGCATCACAATTGAGTCAGTGATTCATTATTTAGTTTGTTCCTTAAATGTGTTCATCCACAAAAACTTAGATGAATGAGAGCATCTTGTATTGAAACATATATACACTAGAAAACTAATTTGTATGCAATTATCCAAAAATGGGACTGACCCTTTTTACAACATCACCTATTGTACCATCTATGTTCTAAAAACAAAAAGCACTACTCCTTAACACCCAAAATCTTTAGGGGAAGACTGTTTCTCGTCCTCAATCTATGAAATGTGTAATTGGTTAGTAAGACGGACAAATGCTTCTTCGCGGCAAGGAATAGTAAGTCCTCCCATCAGATGGTTAAACCCAAAGTCTTCCTCTGATCTCCGGAGCAACTCTTGGAACAAGGGTTGATCTAAGTAAGACAAAGGAACCACAAACCGTTTCCTTTGAACTTCTCCCACATATACAGCCAAGTATCCTTTAGGAACGTCTCGTTGATGCTTGCTGTTCAGTTTGATTAGTTGTTTTGCGTTAGAAACTAATGACTGAAAACGGAAAGCACCCATGCTTTTGGAGTAAAAAGAAGTCTGGTTTATTGAGTATATGTGAATTGGCAGGTTTAGTTTGATGCTGGTCTCAAACCTCAGGCTTATATTTATAGTGTCTATAATTATAGCTAGCCACCCAAATAAAAATGATAATAAGCATTTGGTTCATATAAGGGTCTACCTCTTATTAAATTCACATGGGTTTGCTTAGTAGATTGACAAACAAAATATTTTTTCTTATCTATATATTTCAATCAATTTGTATAAGAAAATTGCCTAATTGTTTCTGCTAGGTCATAATCAGGACTATATAACGCAACACTTTGGACCTACATGGGTTTCAAATTATTATATCAGCTCTCCAGCATGGCATGTGACCGAAATATTACAGCCACTGTTTCATCATCAATACCTTTTGGTAGTGATGATATTTTGAAGACATGCACTTAATGCCCGGCCATATCAAAGGGATTAGAGCAATATCAGGTGTCGTAAAGTGTTTTATAATTTAAATCAATGATGTATAATTTTTCCCATACAATGAACTTTGCAGTACGAATACTCTTAGATCTGAACTACACCTTCCATTCCTGCAAACTACTTGAATAAACTTGCCTTCTAAAATAAAACTTATGCAAACGTAATAAAAGATGGTCAACATATACAAATGGTGTGCATTCTCACTGTACTGAGAACAAATACGTCCAAAGTGTCAAGCCATAGTCCAGATCAAGACCAATATTGATCATGTCGTTTGCATCACCAAACTCATAGATCTGAACTACAACCATCTACATTATGGTATAAAATGACCTCGCACATGTGTTATTGTGATGATGGATTTAATTTGTATGGAGAAAGTGTATTGATCCAAATATTAAAGCTTACTTAGTTTTACTATGTATGTACGAATTCTCTGTATCGAATAAATTCTATTTAATGCTGTTTATGTTGACCAGATTAATTGTCATAAATTTTGCAGCATCTGCAACCCAAAAAATCTAAAAAGCAACGATCTTTCAATTAACCACACTCGTAATATGCTACATTGGATTATGGATGGTGGCATTCCATTTTTCATTACATTTAACTGCTAGAATTAAACTTCTCATACCCTAGGGACTGGCCTACCGCTGGGAACATAAAAATAAACTCTGAAGACGTCCGGAATAGATCCTATCCCTTTAGGGATGGCCAGGCATTAAGTGCAGTCTTTGAAATACCGTCACGTCTAAAAGTTATTAGTAATGAAACAATAGGCTGTTAATAATTTAGTCACATGCCAAGTTGGGCATCCGACCTCATATTATGAATGGCGTAGGTCCAAAGTGTTGTGCGTACGTTAGTCCTGATCATGACCTCACAGAAACAAGTAAAGTAGGCCAGGTTTTTTTTATAGATTGATTGGATACATAGAGAATAAAAAATATTTTGAAAGGTCTACTAAACTAAACAAAGCCATGTGAAGCATCACATGAAGTAGGCCTTACAGAAACACCATATAAATTATAAAATTATGAAATGTTACAATTTGGGTTGCTAGCTGCAAAGTATAGACACTATAAATATAAGCTTGATACTTGAGACATCCATCATTCAAACTACACCTTCCAATTCTTACATTCTCTTAAAACATACTATTTTTATCGCTCCAAAAACATTGGTGCTCTCCGTTTTCAATCGGTAGTTGCTAATGCAAAACAATTAATCAAACTGAATAAAAAGCCTCAACAAGACGTTCCCAAAGGATATTTGGCTGTGTATGTGGGAGAAGTTCAAAGGAAACGGTTTGTGGTTCCTTTATCATACTTGGACCAACCATTGTTCCAAGATTTGCTCCGTAGATCGGAGGAAGAATTTGGGTTCAACCATCCAATGGGGGGACTTACCATTCCTTGCCGCGAAGAAGCTTTTGTATATTTAGCTACCCAATTACTCGTTTTATAAGTTGAGGAAGAAAAATTGTCGAGATTTTGAATGTATAGTGGTAGACTGATAGTGTTTTTAGTCTTTAGATAGGGAACAGTAGGAGAACATGTAAAAAGGGGCATTCCCACCTTTTATAACTAATTATGATTTGGTGCTTTCATGATTATATGTTGTACGACACCATGTACTTATTGGTCTAATTTTTCGCTTATTAACCGATTTAAATCACAAACTCAAATAGC
This sequence comes from Artemisia argyi, assembly GCA_030686995.1. Lineage (NCBI taxonomy): Eukaryota > Viridiplantae > Streptophyta > Magnoliopsida > Asterales > Asteraceae > Artemisia > Artemisia argyi. Next base: position 156,338,656 of record CM060697.1, on the reverse strand, counting down.
GATATGCATATCCTTATTAGGTAAATGTCATCTTACTGTTTGTTAATAACAAACTAAACCACGAAAAATGTGGCTCAATACATAAAACAAAAAGACCATAGAATATATTGTAAACCCATTTTTAGATTATATCCGTTTTTCCAAACTTGAGATATACACAACACATTGATAGCGCATATTCTTTGGGCTCAACTTATAATACTTAAATGGCAGTGTAGTTCCATTCTCATAAAATGACTTGTATAAACTGCACAACAGAACCATACGTAAACTACTTGTCAAGGAATGACTTAGCACATATTGTCATCCTCCAAATATTTTGGCAGTATAATAGTAGTAGTTTTTTATTTTTTTTGTTTTGTTTTTAGAGGTTAGAGGGTACAATAGTCAATAGGTGAATTTGTAAATATGTTGCAATAGACCACGTTCTTATTCATCTAATAATGTTCCAGATAACCATTTTAACCCATTTAAATCACAAACTAATGATACGTGATTAGTAATTAAGTTAATCACAACCTCATTTGTGATGCATTTTCATAATAACCCACTAAACCAAATAGCTAATTAAGTTATGAACCAATTATCTTTAGGAATACAGAATAATAAAACTGCTTAAGAAGCATCATTTTTTGTCAAATGGATCAATTTTCGACAAACAGGTTGATCTAAGTATGCTTAATGGTTCGATATACCTATTATCTTTCTTTTACTTAATTTTAATCAAAGTACAGACACCAGAAAAACCCATCAAAACATCTTTCAGATCTCAAAATCCCAAGACTCAACCCAAAATGACTAGAAGGACGATCTTGATTTATAATGGCCTACTTCATGTGAACCTTCACATGGTTTTGCTCGGAAACCTACATAAGTCAGAAGTCCCGCGCCTTAGTCAAATTAACCGACACAAATAATGGCTATCCAAACATCTTACAGATCTCATAATCCAAGAACTCCACCCAAATTGACTAGAAAGACGGTGTACATTTATATAAGGGTCTACTTCTTGTGAACCTTCACATGGTTTTGCTCGAAAACTGATGTAGGGCCGATGTGCCGCGCCTTAGTCCTGAAGTCCCTGAACATGACCTCACAAGTAGGCCTAGTTGTTGTATATATTGATTAGATATATAGATAACAATTAATATTTTGCAAGTCTACCTAACCGAACAAAGCCATGTGAAGCTCAACATGAGGTAGGGCATTATAGAAACCGTATGCCTTATTTTCTTTCGGTGGCTAACTCCAAGTATAGGCACTATAAATATAAACCTTATACTTGAGACCTTCTTCAAACCACACCTACCAATCCTGCAAGCTACTTGTACTGCTTTGTTCTCTTAATCAATCCTCTATTGTTCTTTTCCACCATAAACATGGGTGTCTTTCGTTTGCAATCATTAGTTTCTAATGCAAAACAGCTAATCAAACTGAAAGGCAACAATGCACGAGACATTCCCAAAGGATACTTGGCAGTGTACGTGGGAGAAGTTCAACGGAAACGCTTTGTTGTTCCTTTATCTTTCTTGGACCAACCCATGTTCCAAGATTTGTTACGTCGATCTGAGGAAGAATTTGGGTTCAACCATCCAATGGGAGGACTTACCATTCCGTGCCGTGAAGAAGCTTTTGTCCATCTCACTACCCAATTACACCTTTAATAGTTTGAGGAAGAGAGATTTTTCATTCTCCAAAGATTTTGGCTATATAGTACAGTAGTAGTATTATTTTTGTTTTAGAGCATAGAGGGTACATTAGGTGCGGTTGTAGAAAGGGGCATTCCCATATTGAATACATGGATATAAATTGTTTTTTTCATGTATATATGTTGCAATACACATTTTCTCATTCCTCTTAACTTTTTTCCAATTAACCAATTGATTTCAGGGACAAACTCACTGGTGATGCTTGTCCTTGTTCTGTAATTAACAATTGGGTGAATCACATGTCCAGATAGCTAACTAATATGTCAAGAAACTAATTAACTAATTGATATATAGGTCGACAAAAGACTTTAAAGAAAAGTGTTCTATCTTGGTCGAATCGGTCAACGGTTGATCAAAGCGTGTTTTTTATGCTATAGGATACCTTGTACTCAATTTATTCACCAAGTAGAACAACACTGTATGTAACACCCCCAATTCATGGATGCAGCGGAATTCAAACTGGGTGTTACTTGACGGCACAATAGTCACAATAATAGAAAACGAACTCCAATTGAGTCGTTTTAAAAGATGTATCATTCAAATTATATAAATATCAGAGATTTCAAAATGAGGTCCCAATTGGTTCCATGTTTACAATGTATAATAAATGAGTTTTGAATGATAATAAAATTTATAGCCCTCTTGAGTATCCGTGTCCTTCCGTGCCATCCTTGATCGTCATGAACCTGAAATACATGCTTGAGAGGTCAACACAAAGGTTGAGTGATATTCATAGAGTTTGTTAAATCGATTGAACACAATATGTTGGTAGTGTGAGTTATAGGCTCACACCAATGTTTGGAAAACAAAACAGGTAGGCTACGTTATTATACGCCCGGAACATGTATTATACACTAAGCTTATGACACCATAACGTTAACGTGTACCAATATCGATCGGCAGATTTATCCCGGTAGGTACTTTGCTAACATACCTAAATCTCAAATATTAATGCATTTGTTTGAACTTAGTCAATACAAATGGGATTCGTCAATCCCAATAGGCCTATTCACAATATTCGCGCTCACTATTGCTAGTGATTAAATGGTTCATAATAAAGGATATCGGTTTAGCAAGGATGGTACTTAGTGATAATAAAACAATCAGGTAAGCATACAATTTAAAAACATTGTGCTCGGTTATAAATAGCATGTATTCCCCCCAAGGGTTTGTAAAACAATTAAGTAATCGAAAGTGGGGCTATGAACTCACCTTAAGTAAGATAGCAAGTAATGAATGTAACGGTCGAATCGTGAAGGTTTCTACGAGCAACCTATAATAGAATGTCACGACTTAGGATCGGAGTAAAGAATATGAAGTAGTGCCTATATATATATCTTGCATTTAGTCCATGATGTGGTATGATGTATATTGTAAGTCTTTGGAAGAAATGATTCATGAACATGTATGTTTGGTATATCGTTTACTACCGTTCGGGCCGACATAATTCAGAAGTCATGTTAGTAAGCGTTCGAGGAGCCAGGACACTTTAACTCGTAAATCCACAACTCAACTCGACGGCTTACATAATGAACTCCTCACATGAGGCTCCCTACTATTGTAGTAGTTGATGAAATATATAGATATAAGTTTTGATCCGAAAAGTTACATGTCCGATACTTGAATAAACTTAGGAAAGTTTATTTGTACATGAAGATTGTTATTAGGGGTAGTTTCATAAGTTTTGTATGACCATTTTCTCTTGGTAATATCTCATGGTTCCCTTTTAAGTGAAGTAGATCCAAATTGCTTGTTCAAGTTCTCGTCAACTCTTTGTTTCATGTTTACGCCTATGAAAGTTGGTATGGTCATTTCGTCATGGCCTAGCCATGACCTTTGGTCATTGTTCCATGGTCTTGAGACTCAACCTTGGCTCTAGCCATGGTTGTGGTCTTGATTATAGGTCATAAGACCTCTTGTTCCTTTCAAAGTATAACCATAATCTTGTGACTTTCGCCTAAAAATGGGCTGTTTAGAATTTGAAGAATTTTATCACTCGGAAAGTGTTTTTAGGTCTCGAGCTTCTTTACTCCTGAACGAAAACGTCGTTCCGGACAACTTTCGTGTTTTAACTTTTTGATGAATCGGACCAGAAGTGGGACTTTCAAAACCCAAATTTGATCAGAATGGTATTTGGCAGTTTTGCCGGAAATCTTGGTAATTTCAAATGGGCATAACTTTTGACTCGTATATTCGTTTTGGGTGTTTCAAATTGCTATGGTTTCCTTGTTAAGTCCTCTACTGTAATATGTAATGATCCAACATCATATTTTTACCATTTTGGTCGTGGTTTTCCAAGAAAGTCACTAGTTTACTTGTTTTAGTAACTTGTTGTAACAATCAATAACAATAACTTGTTTTGCTCACTTTTATACATCATGGACATAACTACAAGACATAATATAGCACAAATAATATGTAAATAACATGATCATGATTATTTAACAAGAATCAAGTTAGGGTTTGGCTCACAACTTTTGGCTTTCAAAGATGAAAGGAAGTTAACATGTAAGGATAGGACATTGATAGACTTGCTTCAACCCTTTTTCACTTCATGCAATCTTTCTACTCTTGTAATCTTGAAAGATGGATGATGAAGGTTGAGGTGACTTGAGTGGATTCAAACTCAAGAGAAATCACCAAGTATATGAGGTTATGGAAGTGTTTGATGAATCAAAACCAAACTAGGGTTTCTATGTTGTTTAAGCTCTTGATTCTCTTGGATAATACTTGGAGTGAATTAGAAAATGGAATGGTGTTTGTGTGTGTGTTGTGGACGTTCAAGGAGAGGCAAGGAGGCTTTATATGGCCTTGAGGAGGTTAGAAGTGTTGACTTGTCAACACTTGATCACCAAGTTTAACACATGTTCTCATCTAAGGCCTCCTAGCATGAGATTGAGCCACATAGTGTGAATGCCCCCCCCCCCTAGTGGCGGTTTCAAGACCTTGGAGAACAAGGGTTGGACTTTGGATGATATTATCCAAGATATCTAGTGTGTTTTGACTCCGAAAACTGCAAACCATAAGTTGTTACGCCTCAAAACGTAAAACCGGGTGTCGTAAAATTATGGAATTTGAAAGTATTGATAAACATGTCAAAATACTCCATAATAAAATATAAAATGAGTGGTAGGATCTATCGGGTGCTAAAACCCTGCTAAAAACTGGAAACACGGGTCTAAAACGCGTAATTCGCGTAAAACGCTGAATATTGCGTAAAATTGAGAAAAGTAAAATGTTACTTTTCTAATGTTATAAAAATGATTTAAAATGACTTATAATGTCTAGACTGGGCTCAGTCTAGTGTCGGTTGGTATTAAATGTCTTTTAGACATCAAACCGTAAGCCTAAAAATCACGAAATGACTTATAACATCAAGGGATCATTTTTGGTCAATGGAGGAGGGAAAAATATGTTGACTTTTTCTAATAATTTGAAAACTCAAATCTTCTTAGAAATGCGGTGCAGGTATAGGCTAAGGTTACGGCTGAGTAAAAACGCTTAAAACTGAAAATTCCAGTTTTTCACGGCCGAGGTTTATTTTGGTCATGTTTTTCTCAGTCATGATTTATTCTCAAATAAATCATGAGTGTGTCAAACATTTTTCTGATACGGGGAAAATTAACGCGACCGAATTTCATTGTGCGTAGAATTTCTGAATGACGTTTTACTCTAAAACGTGTAATTCCGTGTAATTCCTTAATAACTTTCACGAAAATGAGCTTATGAATGTCAAACTTTTAATTTGCCATGGAAATGATTTATCACTTCGGCCCAAGAAATAAAATTCAAGTTTCGGGAAAAATTTTCGGGAAAAATGAATAGTAAAAGTGAATAGTGAAATTTTTCGGGAAAAGTAAATATCCTGAAAATGCGAATTGTTACAGTCTCTACCCCTTACGGGGAACTTCGTCCCGAAGTTCTATGTGTGTCATATGTTGGAGTGGTGTCGATAAAGATGTGTGGTTACTTATGAGGACCAAAGTCTGGGATTTCCGGTAATGTAATTTGATTTGTCATTTCAGTGTATGGTGTAGGATGAGGCTTCCTTTTATGTAGGAAAGGTATGGTAATAGTCGAATATCAAAGGAAATTGATATAGCAGTCGAATATTAATAGGAATCGATATAGTAGTTGAATATCAAATAGAACTTGATATAGTTAAATATCAAAATGGAAATTGATATAGTTGTCAAGTATCAATAGCAATTGATATAATAGTTGAACAACAATAGCAATTTACATAGGAATCCAATAAATGGAAATTGATATAAGAATCGAATCATGGAATAAGCGTTGAACATGTGGTTGGACCAAGTCCTGTTTGAATTGTACGGCTGCCCATGCATATGGCTACATGGCCCCGTAATGAGTTTGGTACGACTGCACATGCATATAGGTACATGGCCTCGTAATGAGTTTGTTTGTTATTGCACTATCATTATGAAAACCAAAATGTAAACCTCGTACTTATGGGAATTGGGATAGTTGTTGCAATCATAGCCTAGTAGGTAATCTGTTGTTGTATCTAGTGTTCATTGACTTCATACTTATGTTATTTCGGATATAAATAAGCCCACTTGTTTATAATTCTTTATTTACATAGAGAGGCATCCCAAACAATGTAACTAAAGGAATATAAACGTATGGTTCGATGATTTATAATTTCTTTATTTAAATGTAAAGGCATCCCAATCTATTCAAATAAGGACATTATAAATCATCCTACTCAAGAATTTCCAACACAACATTCATACTTAGCCGGTGAGTTACAAGGTAGTGTATTACGAGATGATACTGGTGTTCCAAAAGTACAAGATGAATATTCAATCTTGTAAAGCTGATGAGGGTGCTTGTGGTGTAACTAAGGATGATTTGAGCTTTAAAAGTGCATCAAAATCTGTTAATGAGCTTGTGATTCCAACGGTTGTGAAGATAATGTTATGATATGTTGATGAACAAAAGTGTGTAGTGTATGCTTAACATTAATACTCTTAGGTATCGATGTTGAGTTTGCTTTAAAAATCTTAAGAGATTTTTAGAAGTTTATGACGGAATGGTATCCTAAACAGGATGGTACTTCTACGGGATGAAGAGAAGAATTGATAACTATCCAAAGATAGTCGTTCGGACTATCTCATAAATGAAAAATTTCAAGAATGAAATTAGGTAACACAAATAAGGTGTTAAGATTTCGCTGAGTGGTAAGACATTATCGTGTCTCTAGATTGTTTTAATGTATTCTGGTGGTTTTATCGAGTTCATGTAGGAAATCAACCTAAACATAACCCTAGTACAACTACTCTCAGTATTTGAAAATTCTAAGTCGAATATAGTTAGTCAGACTATATTCCACTGTCCCTAGGTTAAATATAGGTGACTAGTCTATATTTAGCCAAGGTTCGATAAAATTTTCAAATACCTAAACTAGGTATACTTTTGATATGTCCGTTGCTTTCGGGAAACTGTCCACTAAACAAAGGCGATGACAAACCCTTAAGTTGCAAGTCCCGTCCATACAAGACTTGTAACGTATGTTTTCATATTCTATAGCATAGAAGATAGTAAGGGTAGATACGTATGGAAAGGAAGTTTTAAGTATTTCTAAAATAGAACATACTTGGCCAGGATCACGAACTTTTAATAATGAAGGTTTCATAAGAAAACTTTAATGAATGTAGAGAAAGTTCAGCTTTTGTCGATGATGAATTAGTTTGTCTTTTAGAAATCTCATATTTCTTGTTTTGAAATCGATAGATTGTGACGGGTTTTTGATATCATAAGAAATGATATTGATGATGTGATGGAATAATTCTAGAGACCATTTGCACAAAACACAATGTCTCGGAAGTAGGTTAGACCATTGTGCAATTCACAATGTCTGGGAAGTAGGTTAGGCCATTGTGTGACTCAAAACATTTGAGAAATGATTAAGACCATCGTATCATACAATGTCTTGGAAAATGAATGAGACCATTGTATCTCACAATGTCTTGGAAAATGAATGAGACCATTGTATCTCACAATGTCTTGGAAAATGAATGAGACCATTGTATCTCACAATGTCTTGGAAAATGAATGAGACCATTGTATCTCACAATGTCTTGGAAAATGAATGAGACCATTGTATCTCACAATGTCTTGAAAAATGGGAAAGACCATTGCAATCAGTTACAATGTCTTGGACATATAATGTTGGAGTAGGAACATGATTGGGAGAGTGTGGCTGTGCCGAAATGCCTTAGAATAGGCATACACAGATATGTTTAGTCCATTGTTTAGATAAATGATTGAAAATAAACCGAGTTTATATATCAATATACTTATATGTGTAGCATAAAATGCCTAGTGTATATATATCAATATACTTATATGTGTTCATGTAGCATAAAATGCTTAATGTGTATATATCAATATACTTGTATATATCAATATACTTATATGTGTTCATGTAGCATAAAATGCTTAATGTGTATATATCAATATACTTATATGTTTGTGTAGCATAACATGCTTACTAAGTCCATAATCGTCTGGAGGATGGAAGACACGGAGAGCGGAAGGCTATAAAATGTTTTTGTTTGTGATTGTAGTTATAGTTTAGGTCTCACTTAGACCCGTTTCTCTATAACCATGGCTCTGGTACCAATCTGTAACACCCCCAATTCATGGATGCAGCGGAATTCAAACTGGGTGTTACTTGACGGCACAATAGTCACAATAATAGAAAACGAACTCCAATTGAGTCGTTTTAAAAGATGTATCATTCAAATTATATAAATATCAGAGATTTCAAAATGAGGTCCCAATTGGTTCCATGTTTACAATGTATAATAAATGAGTTTTGAATGATAATAAAATTTATAGCCCTCTTGAGTATCCGTGTCCTTCCGTGCCATCCTTGATCGTCATGAACCTGAAATACATGCTTGAGAGGTCAACACAAAGGTTGAGTGATATTCATAGAGTTTGTTAAATCGATTGAACACAATATGTTGGTAGTGTGAGTTATAGGCTCACACCAATGTTTGGAAAACAAAACAGGTAGGCTACGTTATTATACGCCCGGAACATGTATTATACACTAAGCTTATGACACCATAACGTTAACGTGTACCAATATCGATCGGCAGATTTATCCTGGTAGGTACTTTGCTAACATACCTAAATCTCAAATATTAATGCATTTGTTTGAACTTAGTCAATACAAATGGGATTCGTCAATCCCAATAGGCCTATTCACAATATTCGCGCTCACTATTGCTAGTGATTAAATGGTTCATAATAAAGGATATCGGTTTAGCAAGGATGGTACTTAGTGATAATAAAACAATCAGGTAAGCATACAATTTAAAAACATTGTGCTCGGTTATAAATAGCATGTATTCCCCCCAAGGGTTTGTAAAACAATTAAGTAATCGAAAGTGGGGCTATGAACTCACCTTAAGTAAGATAGCAAGTAATGAATGTAACGGTCGAATCGTGAAGGTTTCTACGAGCAACCTATAATAGAATGTCACGACTTAGGATCGGAGTAAAGAATATGAAGTAGTGCCTATATATATATCTTGCATTTAGTCCATGATGTGGTATGATGTATATTGTAAGTCTTTGGAAGAAATGATTCATGAACATGTATGTTTGGTATATCGTTTACTACCGTTCGGGCCGACATAATTCAGAAGTCATGTTAGTAAGCGTTCGAGGAGCCAGGACACTTTAACTCGTAAATCCACAACTCAACTCGACGGCTTACATAATGAACTCCTCACATGAGGCTCCCTACTATTGTAGTAGTTGATGAAATATATAGATATAAGTTTTGATCCGAAAAGTTACATGTCCGATACTTGAATAAACTTAGGAAAGTTTATTTGTACATGAAGATTGTTATTAGGGGTAGTTTCATAAGTTTTGTATGACCATTTTCTCTTGGTAATATCTCATGGTTCCCTTTTAAGTGAAGTAGATCCAAATTGCTTGTTCAAGTTCTCGTCAACTCTTTGTTTCATGTTTACGCCTATGAAAGTTGGTATGGTCATTTCGTCATGGCCTAGCCATGACCTTTGGTCATTGTTCCATGGTCTTGAGACTCAACCTTGGCTCTAGCCATGGTTGTGGTCTTGATTATAGGTCATAAGACCTCTTGTTCCTTTCAAAGTATAACCATAATCTTGTGACTTTCGCCTAAAAATGGGCTGTTTAGAATTTGAAGAATTTTATCACTCGGAAAGTGTTTTTAGGTCTCGAGCTTCTTTACTCCTGAACGAAAACGTCGTTCCGGACAACTTTCGTGTTTTAACTTTTTGATGAATCGGACCAGAAGTGGGACTTTCAAAACCCAAATTTGATCAGAATGGTATTTGGCAGTTTTGCCGGAAATCTTGGTAATTTCAAATGGGCATAACTTTTGACTCGTATATTCGTTTTGGGTGTTTCAAATTGCTATGGTTTCCTTGTTAAGTCCTCTACTGTAATATGTAATGATCCAACATCATATTTTTACCATTTTGGTCGTGGTTTTCCAAGAAAGTCACTAGTTTACTTGTTTTAGTAACTTGTTGTAACAATCAATAACAATAACTTGTTTTGCTCACTTTTATACATCATGGACATAACTACAAGACATAATATAGCACAAATAATATGTAAATAACATGATCATGATTATTTAACAAGAATCAAGTTAGGGTTTGGCTCACAACTTTTGGCTTTCAAAGATGAAAGGAAGTTAACATGTAAGGATAGGACATTGATAGACTTGCTTCAACCCTTTTTCACTTCATGCAATCTTTCTACTCTTGTAATCTTGAAAGATGGATGATGAAGGTTGAGGTGACTTGAGTGGATTCAAACTCAAGAGAAATCACCAAGTATATGAGGTTATGGAAGTGTTTGATGAATCAAAACCAAACTAGGGTTTCTATGTTGTTTAAGCTCTTGATTCTCTTGGATAATACTTGGAGTGAATTAGCAAATGGAATGGTGTTTGTGTGTGTGTTGTGGACGTTCAAGGAGAGGCAAGGAGGCTTTATATGGCCTTGAGGAGGTTAGAAGTGTTGACTTGTCAACACTTGATCACCAAGTTTAACACATGTTCTCATCTAAGGCCTCCTAGCATGAGATTGAGCCACATAGGATGAATGCCCCCCCCTAGTGGCGGTTTCAAGACCTTGGAGAACAAGGGTTGGACTTTGGATGATATTATCCAAGATATCTAGTGTGTTTTGACTCCGAAAACTGCAAACCATAAGTTGTTACGCCTCAAAACGTAAAACCGGGTGTCGTAAAATTATGGAATTTGAAAGTATTGATAAACATGTCAAAATACTCCATAATAAAATATAAAATGAGTGGTAGGATCTATCGGGTGCTAAAACCCTGCTAAAAACTGGAAACACGGGTCTAAAACGCGTAATTCGCGTAAAACGCTGAATATTGCGAAAAATTGAGAAAAGTAAAATGTTACTTTTCTAATGTTATAAAAATGATTTAAAATGACTTATAATGTCTAGACTGGGCTCAGTCTAGTGTCGGTTGGTATTAAATGTCTTTTAGACATCAAACCGTAAGCCTAAAAATCACGAAATGACTTATAACATCAAGGGATCATTTTTGGTCAATGGAGGAGGGAAAAATATGTTGACTTTTTCTAATAATTTGAAAACTCAAATCTTCTTAGAAATGCGGTGCAGGTATAGGCTAAGGTTACGGCTGAGTAAAAACGCTTAAAACTGAAAATTCCAGTTTTTCACGGCCGAGGTTTATTTTGGTCATGTTTTTCTCAGTCATGATTTATTCTCAAATAAATCATGAGTGTGTCAAACATTTTTCTGATACGGGGAAAATTAACGCGACCGAATTTCATTGTGCGTAGAATTTCTGAATGACGTTTTACTCTAAAACGTGTAATTCCGTGTAATTCCTTAATAACTTTCACGAAAATGAGCTTATGAATGTCAAACTTTTAATTTGCCATGGAAATGATTTATCACTTCGGCCCAAGAAATAAAATTCAAGTTTCGGGAAAAATTTTCGGGAAAAATGAATAGTAAAAGTGAATAGTGAAATTTTTCGGGAAAAGTAAATATCCTGAAAATGCGAATTGTTACACTGTAGTAATTTGGTACTGAAATCTTTCTTAACACATGAATTACTTTGGAAGTAAACAAAAAGTAACTGCAAATGAACCTATTTTGAACTGTACAAAAACTTTCGTACTTTTGACCCAAACGTTTATTGATCCAAGATGGGTCTTTCGTATACCGTCTTCTATATGTAGATGATATGTTGATAGCTACTCAAAGTCTGGACGAGGTTGAAAAGTTAAATACTCAGTTGAAAAGCGAATTTTAGATGAAGGTTCACGGTGAAGCAAAGATAATTCTCGGCGTCGGGATAGTTAGAGACATAAAATTGATGAAGCTCTATTCGACTCATAAACAATAACTAAGAATGATTTTAAAGCATTTCAGGTTCGACAAGCAAGCAAAACGAGTTATATTAGTACTCGACCATATATTAGTCATGATGTTTGGATGGCGAGCTGATATATACATTACCCTGGTAAAGGACATTGTCAAGTTGTTAAATGGATATTACGACTATGTGATTCAGACTATGTTGGAGATCAAGACAAGCGAAGATCTAGAACGGGCTATGTTTTTACTCTGGAAAAAGCCTCCAATTAGTTGGAAGTCTAACTTACAGTCAACTACTGCTTTGACAACTACATAAGCGCAGAGTAAATGGCGATCAAAGCTGTACAGGAAACAATTTGGCTTTAAGGGTTGCTCGGTGAACTTAGAATTAAATAGAAATTTGTTGCTCTGCATACAATCATAGTACAATTCATTTAGTGAAGAATAAAGTTTATCACGCAAGGACGAAGAAGGTAGAGTCAGAATCCAAACGATCCATTCTTCTAAGAATCCGGTAGATATGCTGACTAAAATAGTAGCTAGAGTGAAATTCATTTAATGTTTGGACTTGATCTAAAATAGTAGCTAGGGTGAAATACAATTAATGTTTGGACTTGATCAATATTTTGAAAGCATGAAGATTGGTTTAAGGACTCCACCAACGATGATTGAAAAATTGATTTTCGCCAAGGTGGAGATTTGTGAATTATTGACTCAAATGGGTAGGTCCTACTTTGTGATAAGAATCTAAGCAAGTAGATATGCAACTTGCGAGTTGGCTTACTACTTGATGTGGTATTTGTATCCTATTTTATAAGAGGCTTGGCAAATGATTCATTCACACCAAAACACACACAAGTATTCTCGTAGTGTATTAGCTCTCTTATTTTCTTTGGTATTAAAATATATCTTCCTCTAGGACTTTTTATCGATCATCCAAAGACGCATGAACCAATTTATTCCTCCATTTCCAAATGGCCCAAAAGACCACACTGCAACACTCCATGAATGACTTTGTGAAGGCGAGAGCAACCAAAATCAACAACCTTTTGTTCATACTGTCTATGAATGACTTTGTGAAGGCGAGAGCAACCAAGATCAACAACCTTTTGTTCATATTGATGTCGAGAATATTGAATGAAGGAAAAGATACAGGAGTGGTAAGGTTCCACCAACTCCATACACTAGTACAAATACAATTTTTTGAAACAGTTAAAATAGATTATTTAGAGCAGTATTGAACCGTTATATAATAGAGCGTTTCAAAAGATAGAGGTGATTTTTTATTGCGGTTTTGGATCGTTTTAAAAATGCATATTTTACTACGGTATTTGGCAACCGTTCTAAAAAGCCATATAGAATTAAAAAAAACATATATTACTCACCGCTTCCTTATTCTAGTACAATTCATTAGTTATTCATTTTTCTCCTTTTGAGTATATCTTTTGAGTAGTTCACCAATTAAGCATCTGGCCATCATATCACAAAAATTAGATCAATATAACATCATGAGATTACAAAATTTTAAAACATAAGAAAGTAAGACAATCTAGCAAACCTGGTAAGAATAGTGAAAATGAATAAAAAATATGGCATCTTCAAGATCTTCAAAAAAACTAATCTATAGATCACCAATTGTAAAAATGAATAGAAAATATGACATCTAGATAACATGTAGTGTTATTTAATATAGCAAATAAATTAAACATTTTTTTAGTAAGATTTAAAAATAAAAGTTAATTACAATGTTCATGGAACCGTTGGTGAAGATAGTAAGATTCAAATAAAGACCAATTACCATGCTCTACTTCATTTGATTCGTGTTTAATTCAAGGGTATTGTTGATAAGAGTTTGTGAAGAGAAAAAAGAGAAAGAAAGATAAGAGAGGTATTTTGGTGTTTGTTGTGTTTGTGTAACTATGAGAAGTGAAAAGACAAAATATTAATAATAATAATAGCGAAGAAAAGAATCATTTAGGAGGTAAAAATCCCGCTCAAAAGGAGTGAAAATATTGAAAACCCACTTTTATAAAGCGGCTATTAAGTAACCGTGATATATAATCTATAATAGTCTGATTTATAAAATCCATTTAATAAAACGTTTTACTAAATAACCGTGCCAAATAATACTTTTAAATGATTTAAAACGGTTATATATCGAAATCGCTTTAAATTAAGCGTTCTAAAATACGGTTTGTGTAGTAGTAATATCTTTCTCCGGATCGTCTTCACACGCGGGCAAAAAACAAGGCAATAGCTGGTAGATTTATGGGATATAATTGAAATGGCCAAGTATGTTTCCAAACTACTAAAGTATTTGGCTCAACACATGTTTGGGTCAAAACTACCACAACTTTATACAAATTAGAACAAATTGATTTTCAAACACTTTTGTTTGTTTTGAAGTAATGTTTAAGACAAGATTTAGATTACATCATTACTATAATAACTCACACATATTCTGTAGAAGAGGGAAGTATAAGGTATGTGTTTCAATAAAATACACTTTCAACAGTTGTTGACCCGTTGGACCAAAATTGGCCAATTTCTTTTGAATTATTATCTTCTGATCTATAGCAATCAATTAAAAGGCTCTGGACTTAATAGTTACCTATATCGTCAAACACACTAGTAAATTAATGCATCACAATTGAGTCAGTGATTCATTATTTAGTTTGTTCCTTAAATGTGTTCATCCACAAAAACTTAGATGAATGAGAGCATCTTGTATTGAAACATATATACACTAGAAAACTAATTTGTATGCAATTATCCAAAAATGGGACAGACCCTTTTTACAACATCACCTATTGTACCATCTATGTTCTAAAAACAAAAAGCACTACTCCTTAACACCCAAAATCTTTAGGGGAAGACTGTTTCTCGTCCTCAATCTATGAAATGTGTAATTGGTTAGTAAGACGGACAAATGCTTCTTCACGGCAAGGAATAGTAAGTCCTCCCATCGGATGGTTAAACCCAAAGTCTTCCTCTGATCTCCGGAGCAACTCTTGGAACAAGGGTTGATCTAAGTAAGACAAAGGAACCACAAACCGTTTCCTTTGAACTTCTCCCACATATACAGCCAAGTATCCTTTTGGAACGTCTCGTTGATGCTTGCTGTTCAGTTTGATTAGTTGTTTTGCGTTAGAAACTAATGACTGAAAACGGAAAGCACCCATGCTTTTGGAGTAAAAAAAAGTCTGGTTTATTGAGTATATGTGAATTGGCAGGTTTAGTTTAATGCTGGTCTCAAACCTCAGGCTTATATTTATAGTGTCTATAATTATAGCTAGCCACCCAAATAAAAATGATAATAAGTGTTTGGTTCATATAAGGGTCTACCTCTTATTAAATTCACATGGGTTTGTTTAGTGGATTGACAAACAAAATATTTTTTCTTATCTATATATTTCAATCAATTTGTATAAGAAAATGGCCTAATTGTTTCTGCTAGGTCATAATCAGGACTATATAACGCAACACTTTGGACCTACATGGGTTTCAAATTATTATATCAGCTCTCCAGCATGGCATGTGACCGAAATATTACAGCCACTGTTTCATCAACAATACCTTTTGGTAGTGATGATATTTTGAAGACATGCACTTAATGCCCGGCCATATCAAAGGGATTAGAGCAATATCAGGTGTCGTAAAGTGTTTTATAATTTAAATCAATGATGTATAATTTTTCCCATACAATGAACTTTGCAGTACGAATACTCTTAGATCTGAACTACACCTTCCATTCCTGCAAACTACTTGAATAAACTTGCCTTCTAAAATAAAACTTGTGCAAACGTAATAAAAGATGGTCAACATATACAAATGGTGTGCATTCTCACTGTACTGAGAACAAATACGTCCAAAGTGTCGAGCCATAGTCCAGATCAAGACCAATATTGATCATGTCGTTTGCATCACCAAACTCATAGATCTGAACTACAACCATCTACATTATGGTATAAAATGACCTCGCACATGTGTTACTGTGATGATGGATTTAATTTGTATGGAGAAAGTGTATTGATCCAAATAGTAAAGCTTACTTAGTTTTACTATGTATGTACGAATTCTCTGTATCGAATAAATTCTATTTAATGCTGTTTATGTTGACCAGATTAATTGTCATAAATTTTGCAGCATCTGCAACCCAAAAAATCTAAAAAGCAACGATCTTTCAATTAACCACACTCGTAATATGCTACATTGGATTATGGATGGTGGCATTCCATTTTTCATTACATTTAACTGCTAGAATTAAACTTCTCATACCCTAGGGACTGGCCTACCGCTGGGAACATAAAAATAAACTCTGAAAACATCCGGAATAGATCCTATCCCTTTAGGGATGGCCAGGCATTAAGTGCAGTCTTTGAAATACCGTCACGTCTAAAAGTTATTAGTAATGAAACAATAGGCTGTTAATAACATAGTCACATGCCAAGTTGGGCATCCGACCTCATATTATGAATGGCGTAGGTCCAAAGTGTTGTGCGTACGTTAGTCCTGATCATGACCTCACAGAAACAAGTAAAGTAGGCCAGGTTTTTTTATAGATTGATTGGATACATAGATAATAAAAAATATTTTGAAAGGTCTACTAAACTAAACAAAGCCATGTGAAGCATCACATGAAGTAGGCCTTACAGAAACACCATATAAATTATAAAATTATGAAATGTTACAATTTGGGTTGCTAGCTGCAAAGTATTGACACTATAAATATAAGCTTGATACTTGAGACATCCATCATTCAAACTACACCTTCCAATTCATATATTCTCTAAAAACATACTACTTTTATCGCTCCAAAAACATGGGTGCTCTTCGTTTTCAATCGGTAGTTGCTAATGCAAAACAATTAATCAAACTGAATAAAAAACATCAACAAGACGTTCCCAAAGGATATTTGGCTGTGTATGTGGGAGAAGTTCAAAGGAAACGGTTTGTGGTTCCTATATCATACTTGGACCAACCATTGTTCCAAGATTTGCTCCGTAGATCGGAGGAAGAATTTGGGTTCAACCATCCAATGGGGGGACTTACCATTCCTTGCCGCGAAGAAGCTTTTGTACATTTGGCTACCCAATTACTCGTTTCATAAGTTGAGGAAGAAAAATTGTCATCCTCTAGAGATTTTGATTGTATAGTGGTAGACTGATAGTGTTTTTAGTCTTTAGATAGGGAACAGTAGGAGAACATGTAAAAAGGGGCATTCCCACCTTTTATAACTAATTATGATTTGGTGCTTTCATGTTCATATGTTGTACGACACCATGTACTTATTGGTCTAATTTTTCGCGTATTAACCGATTTAAATCACAAACTCAAATAACGATACTCATATCCATATTAGGTAAATGTCATCTTACTGTTTGTTAATAACAAACTAAACCACGAAAAGTGTTAGCTCAATACATTAAACAAAAAGACCATAGAATATACTGTAAACCCCTTTTTAGATTATATCCGTTTTTCCAAACTTGAGATATACACAACACATTGATAGCCCATATTCTTTGGGCTCAACTTATAATACTTAAATGGCAGTGTAGTTCCATTCTCATAAAATGACTTGTATAAACGGCACAACAGAACCATATGTAAACTACTTGTCAAGGAATGACTTAGCACATATTGTCATCCTCCAAATATTTTGGCAGTATAATAGTTGTAGTTTTTTATTTTTTTTGTTTTGTTTTTAGAGGTTAGAGGGTACAATAGTCAATAGGTGAATCTGTATATATGTCGCAATAGACCATGTTCTTATTCATCTAATAATGTTCCAGATAACCATTTTAACCCATTTAAATCACAAACTAATGATACGTGATTAGTAATTAAGTTAATCACAACCTCATTTGTGATGCATTTTCATAATAACCCACTAAACCAAATAGCTTATTAAGTTATGAACCAATTATCTTTAGGAATACAGAATAATAAAACTGCTTAAGAAGCATCATTTTTTGTCAAATGGATCAATTTTCGACAAACGGGTTGATCAAAGTATGCTTAATGGTTCGATATACCTATTATCTTTCTTTTACTTAATTTTAATCAAAGTACAGACACCAGAAAAACCCATCAAAACATCTTTCAGATCTCAAAATCCCAAGACTCAACCAAAAATGACTAGAAGGACGATCTTGATTTATAATGGCCTACTTCATGTGAACCTTCACATGGTTTTGCTCGGAAACCTACATAAGTCAGAAGTCCCGCGCCTTAGTCAAATTAACCGACACAAATATTGGCTATCCAAACATCTTACAGATCTCATAATCCAAGAACTCCACCCAAATTGACTTGAAAGACGGTGTAGATTTATATAAGGGTCTACTTCTTGTGAACCTTCACATGGTTTTGCTCGAAAACAGATGTAGGGCCGATGTGCCGCGCCTTAGTCCTGAAGTCCCTTAGCATGACCACACAAGTAGGCCTAGTTGTTGTATATATTGATTAGATATATAGATAACAATTAATATTTTGCAAGTCTACCTAACCGAACAAAGCCATGTGAAGCTTAACATGAGGTAGGGCATTATAGAAACCGTATGCCTTATTTTCTTTCGGTGGCTAACTCCAAGTATAGGCACTATAAATATAAACCTTATACTTGAGACCTTCTTCAAACCACACCTACCAATCCAGCAAGCTACTTGTACTGCTTTGTTCTCTTAATCAATCCTCTATTGTTCTTTTCCACCAAAAACATGGGTGTCTTTCGTTTGCAATCATTAGTTTCTAATGCAAAACAGCTAATCAAACTGAAAGGCAACAATGCACAAGACATTCCCAAAGGCTACTTGGCAGTGTACGTGGGAGAAGTTCAACGGAAACGCTTTGTTGTTCCTTTATCTTTCTTGGACCAACCCATGTTCCAAGATTTGTTACGACGATCTGAGGAAGAATTTGGGTTCAACCATCCAATGGGAGGACTTACCATTCCGTGCCGTGAAGAAGCTTTTGTCCATCTCACTACCCAATTACACGTTTAATAGTTTGAGGAAGAGAGATTTTTCATTCTCCAAAGATTTTGGCTATATAGTACAGTAGTAGTATTATTTTTGTTTTAGAGCATAGAGGGTACATTAGGTGCGGTTGTAGAAAGGGGCATTCCCATATTGAATACATGGATATAAATTGTTTTTTTCATGTATGTATGTTGCAATACACATTTTCTCATTCCTCTTAACTTTTTTCCGATTAACCAATTGATTTCAGGGACAAACTCACTGGTGATGCTTGTCCTTGTTCTGTAATTAACAATTGGGTGAACCACATGTCCAGATAGCTAACTAATATGTCAAGAAACTAACTAACTAATTGGTATATAGGTCGACAAAAGACTTTAAAGAAAAGTGTTCTATCTTGGTCGAATCGGTCAACGGTTGATCAAAGCGTGTTTTTTATGCTATAGGATACCTTGTACTCAATTTATTCACCAAGTAGAACAACACTATAGAAATTTTGTACTAAAATCTTTCTTAACACATGAATTACTTTGGAAGTAAACAAAAAGTAACTGCAAATGAACCTATTTTGAACTGAATAAAAACTTTCGTACTTTTGACCCAAACATTTATTGATCCAAGATGGGTCTTTCGTATACCGTCTTCTATATGTACATGATATGTTGATAGCTTCTCAAAGTCTGGACGAGGGTGAAAAGTTAAAGACTCGGTTGAAAAGCGAATTTGAGATGAAGGTTCTCGGTGAAGCAAAGATGATTCTCGGCGTGGGGATAGTTAGAGACATAAAATTGATGAAGCTCTATTCGACTCATAAACAATATCTAAGAATGATTTTAAAGCATTTTAGGTTCGACAAGCAAGCAAAACGAGTTATAGTAGTACTCGACCATATATTAGTCATGATGTTTGGATGGTGAGCTGATATATACATAACCCTGGAAAAAGACATTTTCAAGTTGTTAAATGGATATTACGACTATGTGATTCAGACTATGTTGGAGATCTAGACAAGCGAAGATCTAGAACGGGCTATGTTTTTACTCTGGAAAAAAGCTCCAATTAGTTAGAAGTCTAACTTACAGTCAACTACTGCTTTGACAACTACATAAGCGCAGAGTAAATGGTGATCAAAGGCTGTACAGGAAACAATTTGGCTTTAAGGGTTGCTCGGTGAACTTATAATTAAATAGAAATTTGTTGCTCTGCATACAATCATAGTACAATTCATTTAGCGAAGAATCAAGTTTATCACGCAAGGACGAAGAAGGTAAAGTCAGAATCCAAACGATCCATTCTTCTAAGAATCCGGTAGATATGCTGACTAAAATAGTAGCTAGGGTGAAATTCAATTAATGTTTGGACTTGATCTAAAATAGTAGCTAGGGTGAAATTACATTAATGTTTGGACTTGATCAATATTGTGAAAGCATAAAGATTGGTTTAAGGACTCCACCAACGATGTTTGAAAAATTGATTTTCGCCAAGGTGGAGATTTGTGAATTATTGACTCAAATGGGTAGGTCCTACTTTGTGATAAGAATCTAAGCAAGCAGATATGCAACTTGCGAGTTGGCTTACTACTTGATGTGGTATTTGTATCCTATTTTATAAGAGGCTTGGCAAATGTTTCATTCACACCAAAACACACACAAGTATTCTCGTAGTGTATTAGCTCTCTTATTTTCTTTGGTATTAAAATATATCTTCCTCTAGGACTTTTTATCGATCATCCAAAGACGCATGAACCAATTTATTCCTCCATTTCCAAATGGCCCAAAAGACCACACTGCAACACTCCATGAATGACTTTGTGAAGGCGAGAGCAACCAAAATCAACAACCTTTTGTTCATACTGTCTATGAATGACTTTGTAAAAGGCGAGAGCAACCAAGATCAACAACCTTTTGTTCATATTGATGTCGAGAATATTGAATGAAGGAAAAGATACAGGAGTGGTAAGGTTCCACCAACTCCATACACTAGTACAAATACAATTTTTTGAAACAGTTAAAATAGATTATTTAGAGCAGTATTGAACCGTTATATAATAGAGCGTTTCAAAAGATAGAGGTGATTTTTTATTGCGGTTTTGGACCGTTTTAAAACTGCATATTTTACTACGGTATTTAGCAACCATTCTAAAAAGCCATATAGAATTAAAAAAACATATATTATTCACCGCTTCCTTATTCTAGTACAATTCATTAGTTATTCATTTTTCTCCTTTTGAGTATATCTTTTGAGTAGTTCACCAATTAAGCATCTGGCCATCATATCACAAAAATTAGATCAATATAACATCATGAGATTACAAAATTTTAAAACATAAGAAAGTAAGACAATCTAGCAAACCTGGTAAGAATAGTGAAAATGAATAAAAAATATGGCATCTTCAAGATCTTCAAAAAAACTAATCTATAGATCACCAATTGTAAAAATGAATAGAAAATATGACATCTAGATAACATGTAGTGTTATTTAATATAGCAAATAAATTAAACATTTTTTTAGTAAGATTTAAAAATAAAAATTAATTTCAATGTTCATGGAACCGTTGGTGAAGATAGTAAGATTCAAATAAAGACCAATTACCATGCTCTACTTCATTTGATTCGTGTTTAATTCAAGGGTATTGTTGATAAGAGTTTGTGAAGAGAAAAAAGAGAAAGAAAGATAAGAGAGGTATTTTGGTGTTTGTTGTGTTTGTGTAACTATGAGAAGTGAAAAGACAAAATATTAATAATAATAATAGCGAAGAAAAGAATCATTTGGGAGGTAAAAATCCCGCTCAAAAGGAGTGAAAATATTGAAAACCCACTTTTATAAAGCGGCTATTAAGTAACCGTGATATATAATCTATAATAGTCTGATTTATAAAATCCATTTAATAAAACGTTTTACTAAATAACCGTGCCAAATAATACTTTTAAATGATTTAAAACGGTTATATATCGAAATCGCTTTAAATTAAGCGTTCTAAAATACGGTTTGTGTAGTAGTAATATCTTTCTCCGGATCGTCTTCACACGCGGGCAAAAAACAAGGCAATAGCTGGTAGATTTATGGGATATAATTGAAATGGCCAAGTATGTTTCCAAACTACTAAAGTATTTGGCTCAACACATGTTTGGGTCAAAACTACCACAAGTTTATACAAATTAGAACAAATTGATTTTCAAACACTTTTGTTTGTTTTGAAGTAATGTTTAAGACAAGATTTAGATTACATCATTACTATAATAACTCACACATATTCTGTAGAAGAGGGAAGTATAAGGTATGTGTATCAATAAAATACACTTTCAACAGCTGTTGACCCGTTGGACCAAAATTGGCCAATTTCTTTTGAATTATTATCTTCTGATCTATAGCAATCAATTAAAAGGCTCTGGACTTAATAGTTACCTATATCGTCAAACACACTAGTAAATTAATGCATCACAATTGAGTCAGTGATTCATTATTTAGTTTGTTCCTTAAATGTGTTCATCCACAAAAACTTAGATGAATGAGAGCATCTTGTATTGAAACATATATACACTAGAAAACTAATTTGTATGCAATTATCCAAAAATGGGACAGACCCTTTTTACAACATCACATATTGTACCATCTATGTTCTAAAAACAAAAAGCACTACTCCTTAACACCCAAAATCTTTAGGGGAAGACTGTTTCTCGTCCTCAATCTATGAAATGTGTAATTGGTTAGTAAGACGGACAAATGCTTCTTCACGGCAAGGAATAGTAAGTCCTCCCATCGGATGGTTAAACCCAAAGTCTTCCTCTGATCTCCGGAGCAACTCTTGGAACAAGGGTTGATCTAAGTAAGACAAAGGAACCACAAACCGTTTCCTTTGAACTTCTCCCACATATACAGCCAAGTATCCTTTTGGAACGTCTCGTTGATGCTTGCTGTTCAGTTTGATTAGTTGTTTTGCGTTAGAAACTAATGACTGAAAACGGAAAGCACCCATGCTTTTGGAGTAAAAAGAAGTCTGGTTTATTGAGTATATGTGAATTGGCAGGTTTAGTTTAATGCTGGTCTCAAACCTCAGGCTTATATTTATAGTGTCTATAATTATAGCTAGCCACCCAAATAAAAATGATAATAAGTGTTTGGTTCATATAAGGGTCTACCTCTTATTAAATTCACATGGGTTTGTTTAGTGGATTGACAAACAAAATATTTTTTCTTATCTATATATTTCAATCAATTTGTATAAGAAAATGGCCTAATTGTTTCTGCTAGGTCATAATCAGGACTATATAACGCAACACTTTGGACCTACATGGGTTTCAAATTATTATATCAGCTCTCCAGCATGGCATGTGACCGAAATATTACAGCCACTGTTTCATCAACAATACCTTTTGGTAGTGATGATATTTTGAAGACATGCACTTAATGCCCGGCCATATCAAAGGGATTAGAGCAATATCAGGTGTCGTAAAGTGTTTTATAATTTAAATCAATGATGTATAATTTTTCCCATACAATGAACTTTGCAGTACGAATACTCTTAGATCTGAACTACACCTTCCATTCCTGCAAACTACTTGAATAAACTTGCCTTCTAAAATAAAACTTGTGCAAACGTAATAAAAGATGGTCAACATATACAAATGGTGTGCATTCTCACTGTACTGAGAACAAATACGTCCAAAGTGTCGAGCCATAGTCCAGATCAAGACCAATATTGATCATGTCGTTTGCATCACCAAACTCATAGATCTGAACTACAACCATCTACATTATGGTATAAAATGACCTCGCACATGTGTTACTGTGATGATGGATTTAATTTGTATGGAGAAAGTGTATTGATCCAAATAGTAAAGCTTACTTAGTTTTACTATGTATGTACGAATTCTCTGTATCGAATAAATTCTATTTAATGCTGTTTATGTTGACCAGATTAATTGTCATAAATTTTGCAGCATCTGCAACCCAAAAAATCTAAAAAGCAACGATCTTTCAATTAACCACACTCGTAATATGCTACATTGGATTATGGATGGTGGCATTCCATTTTTCATTACATTTAACTGCTAGAATTAAACTTCTCATACCCTAGGGACTGGCCTACCGCTGGGAACATAAAAATAAACTCTGAAGACATCCGGAATAGATCCTATCCCTTTAGGGATGGCCAGGCATTAAGTGCAGTCTTTGAAATACCGTCACGTCTAAAAGTTATTAGTAATGAAACAATAGGCTGTTAATAATTTAGTCACATGCCAAGTTGGGCATCCGACCTCATATTATGAAAGGCGTAGGTCCAAAGTGTTGTGCGTACGTTAGTCCTGATCATGACCTCACAGAAACAAGTAAAGTAGGCCAGGTTTTTTTATAGATTGATTGGATACATAGATAATAAAAAATATTTTGAAAGGTCTACTAAACTAAACAAAGCCATGTGAAGCATCACATGAAGTAGGCCTTACAGAAACACCATATAAATTATAAAATTATGAAATGTTACAATTTGGGTTGCTAGCTGCAAAGTATAGACACTATAAATATAAGCTTGATACTTGAGACATCCATCATTCAAACTACACCTTCCAATTCATATATTCTCTAAAAACATACTACTTTTATCGCTCCAAAAACATGGGTGCTCTCCGTTTTCAATCGGTAGTTGCTAATGCAAAACAATTAATCAAACTGAATAAAAAACATCAACAAGACGTTCCCAAAGGATATTTGGCTGTGTATGTGGGAGAAGTTCAAAGGAAACGGTTTGTGGTTCCTATATCATACTTGGACCAACCATTGTTCCAAGATTTGCTCCGTAGATCGGAGGAAGAATTTGGGTTCAACCATCCAATGGGGGGACTTACCATTCCTTGCCGCGAAGAAGCTTTTGTACATTTAGCTACCCAATTACTCGTTTCATAAGTTGAGGAAGAAAAATTGTCATCCTCTAGAGATTTTGATTGTATAGTGGTAGACTGATAGTGTTTTTAGTCTTTAGATAGGGAACAGTAGGAGAACATGTAAAAAGGGGCATTCCCACCTTTTATAACTAATTATGATTTGGTGCTTTCATGTTCATATGTTGTACGACACCATGTACTTATTGGTCTAATTTTTCGCGTATTAACCGATTTAAATCACAAACTCAAATAACGATACTCATATCCATATTAGGTAAATGTCATCTTACTGTTTGTTAATAACAAACTAAACCACGAAAAGTGTTAGCTCAATACATAAAACAAAAAGACCATAGAATATACTGTAAACCCCTTTTTAGATTATATCCGTTTTTCCAAACTTGATATATACACAACACATTGATAGCCCATATTCTTTGGGCTCAACTTATAATACTTAAATGGCAGTGTAGTTCCATTCTCATAAAATGACTTGTATAAACGGCACAACAGAACCATATGTAAACTACTTGTCAAGGAATGACTTAGCACATATTGTCATCCTCCAAATATTTTGGCAGTATAATAGTTGTAGTTTTTTATTTTTTTTGTTTTGTTTTTAGAGGTTAGAGGGTACAATAGTCAATAGGTGAATCTGTATATATGTCGCAATAGACCATGTTCTTATTCATCTAATAATGTTCCAGATAACCATTTTAACCCATTTAAATCACAAACTAATGATACGTGATTAGTAATTAAGTTAATCACTACCTCATTTGTGATGCATTTTCATAATAACCCACTAAACCAAATAGCTAATTAAGTTATGAACCAATTATCTTTAGGAATACAGAATAATAAAACTGCTTAAGAAGCATCATTTTTTGTCAAATGGATCAATTTTCGACAAACGGGTTGATCAAAGTATGCTTAATGGTTCGATATACCTATTATCTTTCTTTTACTTAATTTTAATCAAAGTAGAGACACCAGAAAAACCCATCAAAACATCTTTCAGATCTCAAAATCCCAAGACTCAACCGAAAATGACTAGAAGGACGATCTTGATTTATAATGGCCTACTTCATGTGAACCTTCACATGGTTTTGCTCGGAAACCTACATAAGTCTGAAGTCCCGCGCCTTAGTCAAATTAACCGACACAAATATTCGCTATCCAAACATCTTACAGATCTCATAATCCAAGAACTCCACCCAATTTGACTTGAAAGACGGTGTAGATTTATATAAGGGTCTACTTCTTGTGAACCTTCACATGGTTTTGCTCGAAAACAGATGTAGGGCCGATGTGCCGCGCCTTAGTCCTGAAGTCCCTTAACATGACCTCACAAGTAGGCCTAGTTGTTGTATATATTGATTAGATATATAGATAACCATTAATATTTTGCAAGTCTACCTAACCGAACAAAGCCATGTGAAGCTTAACATGAGGTAGGGCATTATAGAAACCGTATGCCTTATTTTCTTTCGGTGGCTAACTCCAAGTATAGGCACTATAAATATAAACCTTATACTTGAGACCTTCTTCAAACCACACCTACCAATCCAGCAAGCTACTTGTACTGCTTTGTTCTCTTAATCAATCCTCTATTGTTCTTTTCCACCAAAAACATGGGTGTCTTTCGTTTGCAATCATTAGTTTCTAATGCAAAACAGCTAATCAAACTGAAAGGCAACAATGCACGAGACATTCCCAAAGGCTACTTGGCAGTGTACGTGGGAGAAGTTCAACGGAAACGCTTTGTTGTTCCTTTATCTTTCTTGGACCAACCCATGTTCCAAGATTTGTTACGACGATCTGAGGAAGAATTTGGGTTCAACCATCCAATGGGAGGACTTACCATTCCGTGCCGTGAAGAAGCTTTTGTCCATCTCACTACCCAATTACACTTTTAATAGTTTGAGGAAGAGAGATTTTTCATTCTCCAAAGATTTTGGCTATATAGTACAGTAGTAGTATTATTTTTGTTTTAGAGCATAGAGAGTACATTAGGTGCGGTTGTAGAAAGGGGCATTCCCATATTGAATACATGGATATAAATTGTTTTTTTCATGTATGTATGTTGCAATACACATTTTCTCATTCCTCTTAACTTTTTTCCGATTAACCAATTGATTTCAGGGACAAACTCACTGGTGATGCTTGTCCTTGTTCTGTAATTAACAATTGGGTGAATCACATGTCCAGATAGCTAACTAATATGTCAAGAAACTAATTAAATAATTGGTATATAGGTCGACAAAAGACTTTAAAGAAAAGTGTTCTATCTTGGTCGAATCGGTCAACGGTTGATCAAAGCGTGTTTTTTATGCTATAGGATACCTTGTACTCAATTTATTCACCAAGTAGAACAACACTATAGTAATTTTGTACTAAAATCTTTCTTAACACATGAATTACTTTGGAAGTAAACAAAAAGTAACTGCAAATGAACCTATTTTGAACTGAATAAAAACTTTCGTACTTTTGACCCAAACATTTATTGATCCAAGATGGGTCTTTCGTATACCGTCTTCTATATGTACATGATATGTTGATAGCTTCTCAAAGTCTGGACGAGGGTGAAAAGTTAAAGACTCGGTTGAAAAGCGAATTTAAGATGAAGGTTCTCGGTGAAGCAAAGATGATTCTCGGCGTGGGGATAGTTAGAGACATAAAATTGATGAAGCTCTATTCGACTCATAAACAATATCTAAGAATGATTTTAAAGCATTTTAGGTTCGACAAGCAAGCAAAACGAGTTATAGTAGTACTCGACCATATATTAGTCATGATGTTTGGATGGTGAGCTGATATATACATAACCCTGGAAAAAGACATTGTCAAGTTGTTAAATGGATATTACGACTATGTGATTCAGACTATGTTGGAGATCTAGACAAGCGAAGATCTAGAACGGGCTATGTTTTTACTCTGGAAAAAAGCTCCAATTAGTTAGAAGTCTAACTTACAGTCAACTACTGCTTTGACAACTACATAAGCGCAGAGTAAATGGTGATCAAAGGCTGTACAGGAAACAATTTGGCTTTAAGGGTTGCTCGGTGAACTTATAATTAAATAGAAATTTGTTGCTCTGCATACAATCATAGTACAATTCATTTAGTGAAGAATCAAGTTTATCACGCAAGGACGAAGAAGGTAAAGTCAGAATCCAAACGATCCATTCTTCTAAGAATCCGGTAGATATGCTGACTAAAATAGTAGCTAGGGTGAAATTCAATTAATGTTTGGACTTGATCTAAAATAGTAGCTAGGGTGAAATTACATTAATGTTTGGACTTGATCAATATTGTGAAAGCATAAAGATTGGTTTAAGGACTCCACCAACGATGTTTGAAAAATTGATTTTCGCCAAGGTGGAGATTTGTGAATTATTGACTCAAATGGGTAGGTCCTACTTTGTGATAAGAATCTAAGCAAGCAGATATGCAACTTGCGAGTTGGCTTACTACTTGATGTGGTATTTGTATCCTATTTTATAAGAGGCTTGGCAAATGTTTCATTCACACCAAAACACACACAAGTATTCTCGTAGTGTATTAGCTCTCTTATTTTCTTTGGTATTAAAATATATCTTCCTCTAGGACTTTTTATCAATCATCCAAAGACGCATGAACCAATTTATTCCTCCATTTCCAAATGGCCCAAAAGACCACACTGCAACACTCCATGAATGACTTTGTGAAGGCGAGAGCAACCAAAATCAACAACCTTTTGTTCATACTGTCTATGAATGACTTTGTGAAGGCGAGAGCAACCAAGATCAACAACCTTTTGTTCATATTGATGTCGAGAATATTGAATGAAGGAAAAGATACAGGAGTGGTAAGGTTCCACCAACTCCATACACTAGTACAAATACAATTTTTTGAAACAGTTAAAATAGATTATTTAGAGCAGTATTGAACCGTTATATAATAGAGTGTTTCAAAAGATAGAGGTGATTTTTTATTGCGGTTTTGGACCGTTTTAAAAATGCATATTTTACTACGGTATTTAGCAACCATTCTAAAAAGCCATATAGAATTAAAAAAACATATATTATTCACCGCTTCCTTATTCTAGTACAATTCATTAGTTATTCATTTTTCTCCTTTTGAGTAGTTCACCAATTAAGCATCTGGCCATCATATCACAAAAATTAGTCAATATAACATCATGAGATTATAAAATTTTAAAACATAAGAAAGAAAGATAATTTAGCAAACCTGGTAAGTATAGTGAAAATGAATAAAAAATATGGCATCTTCAAGATCTTCAAAAAAACTCATCTGTAGATCACCAGTCGTAAAAATGAATAGAAAATATGACATTTAGATAACATGTAGTGTTATTTAATATGGAAAATAAATTAAACATTTTTATAGTAAGATTTAAAAATAAAAATTAATTACCATGTTCATGGAACCATTGGTGAAGATAGAAAGATTCAAATAAAGACCAATTACCATGCTCTTCTTCACTTGATTCGTGTTTAATTCAAGGGTATTGTTGATAAGAGTTTGTGAAGAGAAAAAAGAGAAATAAAGATAAGAGAGGTATTTGGGTGTTTGTTGTGTTTGTGTAACTATGAGAAGTGAAAAGACAAAATATTAATAATAATAATAGCAAAGAAAAGAATCATTTAGGAGGGAAAAATCCCGCTCAAAAGGAGTGAAAATATTGAAAACCCACTTTTATAAAGCGGCTATTAAGTAACCGTGATATATAATCTATAATAGTCTGATTTTCAAATGAACCATTTTATAAAATCCATTTAATAAAACGTTTTACTAAATAACCGTGCCAAATAATACTTTTAAATGATTTGAAACGGTTATGTATCGAAACCGCTTTAAATTAAGCATTCTAAAATATGGTTTGTGTAGTAGTGATATCTTTCTCCGGATCGTCTTCACACGCGGGCAAAAATCAAGGCAATATGGCTTTAAGGGTTGCTCGGTGAACTTAGAATTAAATAGAACTTTGTTGCTCTGCATACAATCATAGTACAATTCATTTAGCGAAGAATCAAGTTTATCACGCAAGGACGAAGAAGGTAGAGTCAGAATCCAAACGATCCATTCTTCTAAGAATCCGGTAGATATGCTGACTAAAATAGTAGCTAGGGTGAAATTCAATTAATGTTTGGACTTGATCTAAAATAGTAGCTAGGGTGAAATACAATTAATGTTTGGACTTGATCAATATTGTGAAAGCATGATGGTTTAAGGACTCCACCAACGATGATTGAAAAATTGATTTTCGCCAAGGTGGAGATTTGTGAATTATTGACTCAAATGGGTAGGTCCTACTTTGTGATAAGAATCTAAGCAAGTAGGTATGCAACTTGCGAGTTGGCTTACTACTTGATGTGGTATTTGTATCTTATTTTATAAGAGGCTTGGCAAATGTTTCAGTCACACCAAAACACACACAAGTATTCTCGTAGTGTATTAGCTCTCTTTTTTTCTTTGGTACTAAAATATATCTTCCTCTAGGACTTTTTATCGATCATACAAAGACGCATGAACCAATTTATTCCTCCATTTCCAAATGGCCCAAAAGACCACACTGCAACACTCCATGAATAACTTTGTGAAGGCGAGAGCAACCAAAATCAACAACCTTTTGTTCATACTGTCTATGAATGACTTTGTGTAACAATTCGCAATTTCAGGTTAATTACCATTCCCGGAAAATTTCACTATTCACTTTTACTATTCATTTTTTTTCCGAAACTTTCCCGAAAGTTGATTTTTATTTGATTTTATCGAGTGATAAATCATTTCCATGGCAAATTAAAAGTTTAACTTTCATAAGCTCATTTTCGTGAAAGTTATTAAGGAATTACACGGAATTACACGTTTTAGGGTAAAACGTCAATCAGAAATTCTACACACAACGAAATTCAACCCCGTCAGGTGACCCCACATCAGTAAAATATTTTACACACTCATGATTTATTTGAGAATTAATCGTGACTGAGGAAAATATGACCAAAAACTTCCCAGCAGGTCACCCATGTCGGTACTAATCTCACATGAGCACGCTTAACCGAATGGGCGATTAACCGTTAGACCACAAAACGAGTTTCTAAGACATTTTGAGTTTTCAAAATTATTAGAAAAAGTCAACATAATTTTCCCTCCTCCATTGACCAAAAATCATCCCTTGATGTTATAAGTCATTTCGTGATTTTTAGGCTTACGGTTTGATGTCTAAAAGACATTTAATACCAACCGACACTAGACTGAGCCCAGTCTAGACATTATAAGTCATTTTAAATCATTTTTATCACATTAGAAAAGTAACATTTTACTTTTCTCAATTTTACGCAATATTCAGCGTTTTACGCGAATTACGCGTTTTAGACCCGTGTTTCCAGTTTTTAGCAGGGTTTTACACCCAAATGGAACCTACCACTCATTTTATATTTTATTATGGAACTTATTGACATGGTTATCAATACTTTCAAGTTCCATAATTTTACGACACCCGGTTTTACGTTTTGAGGCTTAATCATTTACGATTGGCATTTCCCGGAGTCAAAACTAACTAGATATCTTGGATAATATCATCCAAAAGCCAACTCTTGCTCTCCAAGTTCATGAACCGCCATATGGGGGGGGGGGGGGTTTTCACACTAGGTGGCTTGATCTTAAGCTTAATGGCCTTAGATTTCATCCATGTGTTCACCTTGGCCTCCAAGGTTGGACTAGTCAACATTTCTAACCTCCTCCAAGCCATATAAATACCCCCTTCCCCTCCTTGGCCGTCCCTCATCACACACACACCCACACCATCTCATTTTCTCATTCTCTTCAAGTTTCATGCAAGATTCAAGTGCTAGTTCAAGGTAGAAACCCTAGATAGGTTATCATTCATCAAACACTTCCATAACCTCATATACTTGGTGATTTCTCTTGAGTTTGAATCCACTCAAGTCACCTAAACCTTCATCATCCATCTTTCAAGAATACCAAGGGTAGAAAGATTGCATGAAGTGAAAAAGGGTTGAAGCAAGTCTATCAATGTCCTATCCTTACATGTTAACTTCCTTTCATCTTTGAAAGCCAAAAGTTGTGAGCCAAACCCTAACTTGATTCTTGTTAAATAATCATGTTCATGTTATTTACATATTATTTGTGCTATATATTGTCTTGTTATCATGTCCATGATGTATAAAAATGACCAAAACAAGTTATTGTTATTGATTGATAAGACAAGTTACTATAACAAGCAAACTAATGAATTTCTTGGTAAGACCTGATCAAAATGGTAAAAATATGATATTGGATCATTACATATTACAGTATAGGACTTAAAAAGGAAACCATAGCAATTTGAACCACCCAAAACGAGTATACGAGTCAAAAGTTATGGCGATTTGAAATTACCAAAGATTTCCGGCAAAACTGCCAAATAGCTTCCTGATCAAATTTGGGTTTTGAAAGTCCCACTTCTGGTCCGATTCATCAAAAAGTTAAAACACGAAAGTTGTCCGAAACGACGTTTTCGTTCAGGAACAAAGAAGCTCGAGCCCTAAAAACGCTTTCCGAGTGATAAAATTCTTCAAATTCTAAACAGCCCATTTTTAGGCGAAAGTCACTAGATTATGGTTATACTTTGAAAGGAACAAGAGGTCTTAAGACCTATAATCAAGACCACAAACATGACTAGAACCAAGGTTGAGTCTCATGACCTTGGAACAAGGACCAAAGGTCATGGCTAGGCCATGACGAAATGACCATAACAACTCACATAGGCGTAAACATGAAACAATGAGTTAGGCGATAACTTGAACAAGCAATTTGGATCTACTTCACTTAAAAGGAAACCATGAGATTTTACCAAGAGAACATGGTCATTTAAGACTTATGAAACTACCCCTAATAACAATCTTCATGTACAAATAAACTTTCATAAGTTTATTCAAATATCGGACATGTAACCTTTCGGATCAAAACTTATATCTATATATTTCATCAACTACTACAATAGTAGGGAGCCTCATGTGAGGAGTTCATTATGTAAGCCGTCGAGTTGAGTTGTGGATTTACGAGTTAAAGTGTCCTGGCTCCTCGAACGCTTACTAACATGACTTCTGAATTATGTCGGCCCAAACGGTAGTGAACGATATACAAAACATACATGTTTCATGAATCATTTCTTTCAAAGACATACAATATACATCATACCACATCATGGACTAATGCAAGATATATATATAGGCACTACTTCATATTCTTTACTCCGATCCTAAGTCGCGACATTCGATTATAGGTTGCTCGTAGAAACCTTCACGATTCAACCATTACATTCATTACTTGCTATCTTACTTAAGGTGAGTTCATAGCCCCACTTTCCATTACTTAATTGTTTTACAATTCCTTGGGGGGAATACATGCTATTTCTAAATCGAACACTATGCTTTCTACTGTATGCTATTCGACTATGTTTTATTATCACTAAGTAACATCCTTGCCAAACCAAGATCCCTTAGTATGAACCATTTAATCACTTGCGAGGGTTACTTGTAAGTGAGCGCGAATATTGTGAATAGGCCTATTGGGATTGACGAATCCCATTTGTTTTGATTAGTTCAAACAAATGCATTAATATTTGAGACATTAGGTATGACGGCAAAGTACCTACCGGGATAATCTGCCGATCGATATTGGTACACGTTAACGTTTTGGTTTCATAAGCTTAGTGTATAATACATGTTCCGGGCGTATAACAACGTAGCCTACCTGTTTTGTTTTCCAAACATTGGTGTGAGTCTACAGCTCACACTACGATTATTGTGTTCAAACGATTTACCTACAAACACTACGATTATTGTGTTCAAACGATTTACCTACAAACACTACGATTATTGTGTTCAAACGATTTACCTACAAACACTACGATTATGGTGTTCAAACGATTTAACAAACTCTATGAATATCACTCAACCTTTGTGTTGACCTCTCAAGCATGTATTTCAGGTTCATGACGATCAAGGATGGCACGGAAGGACACGGATACTCAAGAGGGCTATAAATTTTATTAACATTCAAAACTCATTTATTATACATTGTAAACATGGAACCAATTGGGACCTCATTTTGTAATCTCTGATATTTATATAATTTGAATGATAAACCTTTTCAAAACGACTCAATTGGAGTTCGTTTTCTATCATTGTGACTATTGTGCCGTCGAGTAACACCCAGTTTGAATTCCGCTGCATCCATGAATTGGGGGTGTTACAGATTGGTACCAGAGCCATGGTTATAGAGAAACGGGTCTAAGTGAGACCTAAACTATAACTACAATCACAAACAAAAACATTTTATAGCCTTCCGCTCTCCGTGTCTTCCATCCTCCAGACGATTATGGACTTAGTAAGCATGTTATGCTTCACAAACATATAAGTATATTGATATATACACACTAAGCATTTTATGTTACATGAACACATATAAGTATATTGATATATACACACTAGGCATTTTATGCTACATGAACACATATTAGTATATTGATATATAAACTCGGTTTATCTTCAATCATTTATCTAAACAATGAACTAAACATATCTGTGTATGCCTATTCTAGGGCATTTCGACACAATCACATTCTCCCAATCATGTTCCTACTCCAACATTATATGTTCAAGACATTGTATATTACAATGGTCTCATTCACTTTTCAAGACATTGTGAGATACAATGGTCTCATTCAGTTTTCAAGACATTGTGAGATACAATGGCCTCATTCATTTTCCAAGACATTGTGAGATACAATGGTCTCATTCATTTTCCAAGACATTGTATGATACAATGGTCTTAATCATTTCTCAAATGTTTTGAGTCACCTAATGGTTTAACCTACTTCCCAGACATTGTGAATTGCACAATGGTCTAACCTACTTCCGAGACATTGTGATTTGTGCAATGGTCTCTGGAATTATTTCACGACCTCATCAATATCATTTCTTATGATATCAAAAATCCATCACAATCTAACGATTTCCAAACAAGAAATATGAGATTTCTAAAGGACAAACTAATCCATCGTCGACAAAAGCTGAACTTTCTCTACATTCATCAAAGTTTTCTGATGAAACCTTCATTATTAAAAGTTCGTGATCCTGGCCAAGTATGTTCTATTTTAGAATTACTTCAACTTCCTTTCCACACATATCTACCCGTACTATCTTCTATGCAATGGAATGTGAAAACATACGTTACAAGTCTCTTATGGCGGGACTTGCAACTGAATGGTTTGACATCGCCTTTGTTTAGTGGACAGTTTACCGAAAGCAACGGACATATCACAAGTATACCTAATTTAGGTATTTGAAAATTTTATCGAACCTCGGCTAAATATAGACTAGTCACCTATATTTAACCTAGGGACAGTGGAATATAGTCTGACTAACTATATTCGACTTAGAATTTTCAAATACTGAGAGTAGTTGTACTAGGGTTATGTTTAGATTGATTTCCTACATGAACATGATAAACCACCAGAATACATTAAAACGATCTAGAGACACGATAGTGTCTTACCACTCAACAAGATCTTAACACCTTATTTGTACTACCTAATTTCATTCTTGAAATTTTTCATTTATGAGATAATCCGAACTACTATCTTGGGATAGTTATCAATTATTCTCTTCATCCTGTAGAAGTACCATCCTGTTTAGGATACCATTCCGTCATAAACTTTTAAAAATCTCTTAAGATTTTTAAAGCAAACTCAACATCTATACCTAAGGGTATTAATGTTAAGCATACACTACACACTTTTGTTCATCAACATATCACATCATTATCTTCACAACCGTTACAAACACAAGCTCATTAACAGATCTTGATGCACTTTTAAAAGCTCAAATCATCCTTAGTTACACCACAAGCACCTTTATCAGCTTTACAAGATTGAATATTCATCTTGTACTTTTGCTACACCAGTATCATCTCGTAATACACTACCTTGTAACTCACCGGCTAAGTATGAATGTTGTGTCGGGAATTCTTGAGTAGGATGATTTATAATGTCCTTATTTGAATGGATTGGGATGCCTTTTCATTTAAATAAAGAAATTATAAATCATCGAACCATACGTTTATATTCCTTTAGTTACATTGTTTGGGATGCCTCTCTATGTAAATAAAGAATTATAAACAAGTGGGCTTAATTATATCCGAAATAACATAAGTATGAAGTCAACCTACATTACATTGCTCGGGTATGGCTTGATACCTACATTACATTGCTAGGGTATGGCTTGATACCTACATTACATTGCTCGGGTATGGCTTGATACCTACATTACATTGCTAGGGTATGGCTTGATACCTACATTACATTGCTCGGGTATGGCATGATACCTACATTTTATTCGCCACAAGAAATCCTATCTTTTCACCGACATCGCTTCAAACCATGACATAAACACTAGGAACAACAACCGATTACCTACTAGGCTATGATTGCAACGACTATCCCAATTTCCATTAGTACGAGGTTTACACTTTGGTTTTCATAATGATAGTGCAATAACAAACAAACTCGTTGCAAGGCCATGTAACCATATGCATGTGCAGTCGTACCAAACTCATTACGGGGCCATGTAGCCATATGCATGGGCAGTCATACCAAACTTATTGTGAAGCCATGTAGCCATATGCATGGGCAGCCGTACAATTCAAACAGGACTTGGTCCAACCACATGTTCAACGCTTATTCCATGATTCGATTCATATATCAATTTCCATTTATTGGATTCCTATGTAAATTGCTATTGTTGTTCAACTGTTATATCAATTGCTATTGATACTTGACAACTATATCAAATTCCATTTTGATATTTAACTATATCAAGTTCTATTTGATATTCAACTACTATATCGATTCCTATTAATATTCGACTGCAATATCAATTTCCTTTGATATTCGACTATTACCATACCTTTCCTATATAAAAGGAAGCCTCATCCTACACCATACACTGAAATGACAAATCAAATTACATTACCGGAAATCCCAGACTTTGGTCCTCATAAGTAACCACACATCTTTATCGACACCACTCCAACATATGACACACATAGAACTTCGGGACGAAGTTCCCCGTAAGGGGTAGAGACTGTAACAATTCGCAATTTCAGGTTAATTACCATTCCCGGAAAATTTCACTATTCACTTTTACTATTCATTTTTTTTCCGAAACTTTCCCGAAAGTTGATTTTTATTTGATTTTATCGAGTGATAAATCATTTCCATGGCAAATTAAAAGTTTAACTTTCATAAGCTCATTTTCGTGAAAGTTATTAAGGAATTACACGGAATTACACGTTTTAGGGTAAAACGTCAATCAGAAATTCTACACACAACGAAATTCAACCCCGTCAGGTGACCCCACATCAGTAAAATATTTTACACACTCATGATTTATTTGAGAATTAATCGTGACTGAGGAAAATATGACCAAAAACTTCCCAGCAGGTCACCCATGTCGGTACTAATCTCACATGAG
Organism: Artemisia argyi; assembly: GCA_030686995.1. NCBI lineage: Eukaryota > Viridiplantae > Streptophyta > Magnoliopsida > Asterales > Asteraceae > Artemisia > Artemisia argyi. Next base: position 156,301,120 of record CM060697.1, on the reverse strand, counting down.
CACGCTTAACCGAATGGGCGATTAACCGTTAGACCACAAAACGAGTTTCTAAGACATTTTGAGTTTTCAAAATTATTAGAAAAAGTCAACATAATTTTCCCTCCTCCATTGACCAAAAATCATCCCTTGATGTTATAAGTCATTTCGTGATTTTTAGGCTTACGGTTTGATGTCTAAAAGACATTTAATACCAACCGACACTAGACTGAGCCCAGTCTAGACATTATAAGTCATTTTAAATCATTTTTATCACATTAGAAAAGTAACATTTTACTTTTCTCAATTTTACGCAATATTCAGCGTTTTACGCGAATTACGCGTTTTAGACCCGTGTTTCCAGTTTTTAGCAGGGTTTTACACCCAAATGGAACCTACCACTCATTTTATATTTTATTATGGAACTTATTGACATGGTTATCAATACTTTCAAGTTCCATAATTTTACGACACCCGGTTTTACGTTTTGAGGCTTAATCATTTACGATTGGCATTTCCCGGAGTCAAAACTAACTAGATATCTTGGATAATATCATCCAAAAGCCAACTCTTGCTCTCCAAGTTCATGAACCGCCATATGGGGGGGGGGGGGGGTTTTCACACTAGGTGGCTTGATCTTAAGCTTAATGGCCTTAGATTTCATCCATGTGTTCACCTTGGCCTCCAAGGTTGGACTAGTCAACATTTCTAACCTCCTCCAAGCCATATAAATACCCCCTTCCCCTCCTTGGCCGTCCCTCATCACACACACACCCACACCATCTCATTTTCTCATTCTCTTCAAGTTTCATGCAAGATTCAAGTGCTAGTTCAAGGTAGAAACCCTAGATAGGTTATCATTCATCAAACACTTCCATAACCTCATATACTTGGTGATTTCTCTTGAGTTTGAATCCACTCAAGTCACCTAAACCTTCATCATCCATCTTTCAAGAATACCAAGGGTAGAAAGATTGCATGAAGTGAAAAAGGGTTGAAGCAAGTCTATCAATGTCCTATCCTTACATGTTAACTTCCTTTCATCTTTGAAAGCCAAAAGTTGTGAGCCAAACCCTAACTTGATTCTTGTTAAATAATCATGTTCATGTTATTTACATATTATTTGTGCTATATATTGTCTTGTTATCATGTCCATGATGTATAAAAATGACCAAAACAAGTTATTGTTATTGATTGATAAGACAAGTTACTATAACAAGCAAACTAATGAATTTCTTGGTAAGACCTGATCAAAATGGTAAAAATATGATATTGGATCATTACATATTACAGTATAGGACTTAAAAAGGAAACCATAGCAATTTGAACCACCCAAAACGAGTATACGAGTCAAAAGTTATGGCGATTTGAAATTACCAAAGATTTCCGGCAAAACTGCCAAATAGCTTCCTGATCAAATTTGGGTTTTGAAAGTCCCACTTCTGGTCCGATTCATCAAAAAGTTAAAACACGAAAGTTGTCCGAAACGACGTTTTCGTTCAGGAACAAAGAAGCTCGAGCCCTAAAAACGCTTTCCGAGTGATAAAATTCTTCAAATTCTAAACAGCCCATTTTTAGGCGAAAGTCACTAGATTATGGTTATACTTTGAAAGGAACAAGAGGTCTTAAGACCTATAATCAAGACCACAAACATGACTAGAACCAAGGTTGAGTCTCATGACCTTGGAACAAGGACCAAAGGTCATGGCTAGGCCATGACGAAATGACCATAACAACTCACATAGGCGTAAACATGAAACAATGAGTTAGGCGATAACTTGAACAAGCAATTTGGATCTACTTCACTTAAAAGGAAACCATGAGATTTTACCAAGAGAACATGGTCATTTAAGACTTATGAAACTACCCCTAATAACAATCTTCATGTACAAATAAACTTTCATAAGTTTATTCAAATATCGGACATGTAACCTTTCGGATCAAAACTTATATCTATATATTTCATCAACTACTACAATAGTAGGGAGCCTCATGTGAGGAGTTCATTATGTAAGCCGTCGAGTTGAGTTGTGGATTTACGAGTTAAAGTGTCCTGGCTCCTCGAACGCTTACTAACATGACTTCTGAATTATGTCGGCCCAAACGGTAGTGAACGATATACAAAACATACATGTTTCATGAATCATTTCTTTCAAAGACATACAATATACATCATACCACATCATGGACTAATGCAAGATATATATATAGGCACTACTTCATATTCTTTACTCCGATCCTAAGTCGCGACATTCGATTATAGGTTGCTCGTAGAAACCTTCACGATTCAACCATTACATTCATTACTTGCTATCTTACTTAAGGTGAGTTCATAGCCCCACTTTCCATTACTTAATTGTTTTACAATTCCTTGGGGGGAATACATGCTATTTCTAAATCGAACACTATGCTTTCTACTGTATGCTATTCGACTATGTTTTATTATCACTAAGTAACATCCTTGCCAAACCAAGATCCCTTAGTATGAACCATTTAATCACTTGCGAGGGTTACTTGTAAGTGAGCGCGAATATTGTGAATAGGCCTATTGGGATTGACGAATCCCATTTGTTTTGATTAGTTCAAACAAATGCATTAATATTTGAGACATTAGGTATGACGGCAAAGTACCTACCGGGATAATCTGCCGATCGATATTGGTACACGTTAACGTTTTGGTTTCATAAGCTTAGTGTATAATACATGTTCCGGGCGTATAACAACGTAGCCTACCTGTTTTGTTTTCCAAACATTGGTGTGAGTCTACAGCTCACACTACGATTATTGTGTTCAAACGATTTACCTACAAACACTACGATTATTGTGTTCAAACGATTTACCTACAAACACTACGATTATGGTGTTCAAACGATTTAACAAACTCTATGAATATCACTCAACCTTTGTGTTGACCTCTCAAGCATGTATTTCAGGTTCATGACGATCAAGGATGGCACGGAAGGACACGGATACTCAAGAGGGCTATAAATTTTATTAACATTCAAAACTCATTTATTATACATTGTAAACATGGAACCAATTGGGACCTCATTTTGTAATCTCTGATATTTATATAATTTGAATGATAAACCTTTTCAAAACGACTCAATTGGAGTTCGTTTTCTATCATTGTGACTATTGTGCCGTCGAGTAACACCCAGTTTGAATTCCGCTGCATCCATGAATTGGGGGTGTTACACTTTGTATAGGCGAGAGCAACCAAGATTAACAACCTTTTGTTCATATTGATGTCGAGAATATTGAATGAAGGAAAAGATACAGGAGTGGTAAGGTTCCACCAACTCCATACACTAGTACAAATACAATTTTTAGAAACGGTTAAAATAGATTATTTAGAGCGGTATTGAACCGTTATATAATTGAGCGTTTCACAAGATAGAAGTGATTTTTTATTGCGGTTTTGGACCGTTTTAAAAATGCATATTTTACTACGGTATTTAACAACCGTTCTAAAAAGCCATGTAGAATTAAAAAACATATATTATTCACCGCTTCCTTATTCTAGTACAATTCATTAGTTATTCATTTTTCTCCTTTTGAGTATATCTTTTGAGTAGTTCACCAATTAAGCATCTGGCCATCATATCACAAAAATTAGATCAATATAACATCATGAGATTATAAAATTTTAAAACATAAGAAAGAAAGACAATTTAGCAAACCTTGTAAGTATAGTGAAAATGAATAAAAAATATGGCATCTTCAAGATCTTCAAAAAAACTCATCTGTAGATCACCAATTGTAAAAATGAATAGAAAATATGACATCTAGATAACATGTAGTGTTATTTAATATGGCAAATAAATTAAACATTTTTTTAGTAAGATTTAAAAATAAAAATTAATTACAATGTTCATGGAACCGTTGGTGAAGATAGTAAGATTCAAATAAAGACCAATTACCATGCTCTACTTCATTTGATTCGTGTTTAATTCAAGGGTATTGTTGATAAGAGTTTGTGAAGAGAAAAAAGAGAAATAAAGATAAGAGAGGTATTTGGGTGTTTGTTGTGTTTGTGTAACTATGAGAAGTGAAAAGACAAAATATTAATAATAATAATAATAATAATAATAATAATAGCAAAGAAAAGAATAATTTAGCAGGTAAAAATCCCGCTCAAAAGGAGTGAAAATATTGAAAACCCACTTTTATAAAGCGGCTATTAAGTAACCGTGATATATAATCTGTAATAGTCTGATTTATAAAATCCATTTAATAAAACGTTTTACTAAATAACCGTGCCAAATAATACTTTTAAATAATTTAAAACGGTTATATATCGAAACCGCTTTAAATTAAGCGTTCTAAAATATGGTTTGTGTAGTAGTGATATCTTTCTCCGGATCGTCTTCACACGCGGGCAAAAAACAAGGCAATAGCTGGTAGATTTATGGGATATAATTGAAATGGCCAAGTATGTTTCCAAACTACTAAAGTATTTGGCTCAACACATGTTTGGGTCAAAACTACCACAGCTTTATACAAATTAGAACAAATTGATTTTCAAACACTTTTTTGTTTGTTTTGAAGTAATGTTTAAGACAAGATTTTGATTACATCATTACTATAATAACTCACACATATTCTGTAGAAGAGGGAAGTATAAGGTATGTGTATCAATAAAATACACTTTCAACAGCTGTTGACCCGTTGGACCAAAATTGGCCAATTTCTTTTGAATTATTATCTTCTGATCTATAGCAATCAATTAAAAGGCTCTGGACTTAATAGTTACCTATATCTTCAAACACACTAGTAAATTAATGCATCACAATTGAGTCAGTGATTCATTATTTAGTTTGTTCCTTAAATGTGTTTATCCACAAAAACTTAGATGAATGAGAGCATCTTGTATTGAAACATATATACACTAGAAAACTAATTTGTATGAAATTATCCAAAAATGGGACAGACCCTTTTTACAACATCACCTATTGTACCATCTATGTTCTAAAAACAAAAAGCACTACTCCTTAACACCCAAAATGTTTAGGGGAAGACTGTTTCTCGTCCTCAATCTATGAAATGTGTAATTGGTTAGTAAGACGGACAAATGCTTCTTCACGGCAAGGAATTGTAAGTCCTCCATCGGATGGTTAAACCCAAAGTCTTCCTCTGATCTCCGGAGCAACTCTTGGAACAAGGGTTGATCTAAGTAAGACAAAGGAACCACAAACCGTTTCCTTTGAACTTCTCCCACATATACAGCCAAGTATCCTTTAGGAACGTCTCGTTGATGCTTGCTGTTCAGTTTGATTAGTTGTTTTGCGTTAGAAACTAATGACTGAAAACGGAAAGCACCCATGCTTTTGGAGTAAAAAGAAGTCTGGTTTATTGAGTATATGTGAATTGGCAGGCTTAGTTTGACGCTGGTCTCAAACCTCAGGCTTATATTTATAGTGTCTATAATTATAGCTAGCCACCCAAATAAAAATGATAATAAGCATTTGGTTCATATAAGGGTCTACCTCTTATTAAATTCACATGGGTTTGTTTAGTAGATTGACAAACAAAATATTTTTTCTTATCTATATATTTCAATCAATTTGTATAAGAAAATGGCCTAATTGTTTCTGCTAGGTCATAATCAGGACTATATAACGCAACACTTTGGACCTACATGGGTTTCAAATTATTATATCAGCTCTCCAGCATGGCATGTGACCGAAATATTACAGCCACTGTTTCATCATCAATACCTTTTGGTAGTGATGATATTTTGAAGACATGCACTTAATGCCCGGCCATATCAAAGGGATTAGAGCAATATCAGGTGTCGTAAAGTGTTTTATAATTTAAATCAATGATGTATAATTTTTCCCATACAATGAACTTTGCAGTACGATTACTCTTAGATCTGAACTACACCTTCCATTCCTGCAAACTACTTGAATAAACTTGTCTTCTAAAATAAAACTTGTGCAAACGTAATAAAAGATGGTCAACATATACAAATGGTGTGCATTCTCACTGTACTGAGAACAAATACGTCCAAAGTGTCGAGCCATAGTCCAGATCAAGACCAATATTGATCATGTCGTTTGCATCACCAAACTCATAGATCTGAACTACAACCATCTACATTATGGTATAAAATGACCTCGCACATGTGTTACTGTGATGATGGATTTAATTTGTTTGGAGAAAGTGTATTGATCCAAATAGTAAAGCTTACTTAGTTTTACTATGTATGTACGAATTCTCTGTATCGAATAAATTCTATTTAATGCTGTTTATTTTGACCAGATTAATTGTCATAAATTTTGCAGCATCTGCAACCCAAAAAATCTAAAAAGCAACGATCTTTCAATTAACCACACTCGTAATATGCTACATTGGATTATGGATGGTGGCATTCCATTTTTCATTACATTTAACTGCTAGAATTAAACTTCTCATACCCTAGGGACTGGCCTACCGTTGGGAACATAAAAATAAACTCTGAAGACGTCCGGAATAGATCCTATCCCTTTAGGGATGGCCAGGCATTAAGTGCAGTCTTTGAAATACCATCACGTCTAAAAGTTATTAGTAATGAAACAATAGGCTGTTAATAATTTAGTCACATGCCAAGTTGGGCATCCGACCTCATATTATGAATGGCGTAGGTCCAAAGTGTTGTGCGTACATTAGTCCTGATCATGACCTCACAGAAACAAGTAAAGTAGGCCAGGTTTTTTTTATAGATTGATTGGATACATAGAGAATAAAAAATATTTTGAAAGGTCTACTAAACTAAACAAAGCCATGTGAAGCATCACATGAAGTAGGCCTTACAGAAACACCATATAAATTATAAAATTATGAAATGTTACAATTTGGGTTGCTAGCTGCAAAGTATAGATACTATAAATATAAGCTTGATACTTGAGACATCCATCATTCAAACTACACCTTCCAATTCATATATTCTCTAAAAACATACTACTTTTATCGCTCCAAAAACATGGGTGCTCTCCGTTTTCAATCGGTAGTTGGTAATGCAAAACAATTAATCAAACTGAATAAAACGCTTCAACAAGACGTTCCCAAAGGATATTTGGCTGTGTATGTGGGAGAAGTTCAAAGGAAACGGTTTGTGGTTCCTTTATCATACTTGGACCAACCATTGTTCCAAGATTTGCTCCGTAGATCGGAGGAAGAATTTGGGTTCAACCATCCAATGGGGGGACTTACCATTCCTTGCCGCGAAGAAGCTTTTGTACATTTAGCTACCCAATTACTCGTTTCATAAGTTGAGGAAGAAAAATTGTCATCCTCTAGAGATTTTGATTGTATAGTGGTAGACTGATAGTGTTTTTAGTCTTTAGATAGGGAACAGTAGGAGAACATGTAAAAAGGGGCATTCCCACCTTTTATAACTAATTATGATTTGGTGCTTTCATGATTATATGTTGTACGACACCATGTACTTATTGGTCTAATTTTTTGCGTATTAACCGATTTAAATCACAAACTCAAATAGCGATACGCATATCCTTATTAGGTAAATGTCATCTTACTGTTTGTTAATAACAAACTAAACCACGAAAAGTGTTAGCTCCATACATAAAACAAAAAGACCATAGAATATATTGTAAACCCCTTTTTAGATTATATCCGTTTTTCCAAACTTGAGATATACACAACACATTGATAGCCCATATTCTTTGGGCTCAACTTATAATACATATATGGCAGTGTAGTTCCATTCTCATAAAATGACTTGTATAAACTGCACAACAGAACCATACGTAAACTACTTGTCAAGGAATGACTTAGCACATATTGTCATCCTCCAAATATTTTGGCAGTATAATAGTAGTAGTTTTTTATTTTTTTTGTTTTGTTTTTATAGGTTAGAGGGTACAATAGTCAATAGGTGAATTTGTAAATATGTCGCAATAGACCACGTTCTTATTCATCTAATAATGTTCCAGATAACCATTTTAACCCATTTAAATCACAAACTAATGATACGTGATTAGTAATTAAGTTAATCACAACCTCATTTGTGATGCATTTTCATAATAACCCTCTAAACCAAATAGCTAATTAAGTTATGAACCAATTATCTTTAGGAATACAGAATAATAAAACTGCTTAAGAAGCATCATTTTTTGTCAAATGGATCAATTTTCGACAAACAGGTTGATCTAAGTATGCTTAATGGTTCGATATACCTATTATCTTTCTTTTACTTAATTTTAATCAAAGTACAGACACCAGAAAAACCCATCAAAACATCTTTCAGATCTCAAAATCCCAAGACTCAACCCAAAATGACTAGAAGGACGATCTTGATTTATAATGGCCTACTTCATGTGAACCTTCACATGGTTTTGCTCGGAAACCTACATAAGTCAGAAGTCCCGCGCCTTAGTCAAATTAACCGACACAAATAATGGCTATCCAAACATCTTACAGATCTCATAATCCAAGAACTCCACCCAAATTGACTAGAAAGACGGTGTAGATTTATATAAGGGTCTACTTCTTGTGAACCTTCACATGGTTTTGCTCGAAAACTGATGTAGGGCCGATGTGCCGCGCCTTAGTCCTGAAGTCCCTGAACATGACCTCACAAGTAGGCCTAGTTGTTGTATATATTGATTAGATATATAGATAACAATTAATATTTTGCAAGTCTACCTAACCGAACAAAGCCATGTGAAGCTCAACATGAGGTAGGGCATTATAGAAACCGTATGCCTTATTTTCTTTCGGTGGCTAACTCCAAGTATAGGCACTATAAATATAAACCTTATACTTGAGACCATCTTCAAACCACACCTACCAATCCTGCAAGCTACTTGTACTGCTTTGTTCTCTTAATCAATCCTCTATTGTTCTTTTCCACCATAAACATGGGTGTCTTTCGTTTGCAATCATTAGTTTCTAATGCAAAACAGCTAATCAAACTGAAAGGCAACAATGCAGGAGACATTCCCAAAGGATACTTGGCAGTGTACGTGGGAGAAGTTCAACGGAAACGCTTTGTTGTTCCTTTATCTTTCTTGGACCAACCCATGTTCCAAGATTTGTTATGTCGATCTGAGGAAGAATTTGGGTTCAACCATCCAACGGGAGGACTTACCATTCCGTGCCGTGAAGAAGCTTTTGTCCATCTCACTACCCAATTACACTTTTAATAGTTTGAGGAAGAGAGATTTTTCATTCTCCAAAGATTTTGGCTATATAGTACAGTAGTAGTATTATTTTTGTTTTAGAGCATAGAGGGTACATTAGGTGCGGTTGTAGAAAGGGGCATTCCCATATTGAATACATGGATATAAATTGTTTTTTTCATGTATATATGTTGCAATACACATTTTCTCATTCCTCTTAACTTTTTTCCAATTAACCAATTGATTTCAGGGACAAACTCACTGGTGATGCTTGTCCTTGTTCTGTAATTAACAATTGGGTGAATCACATGTCCAGATAGCTAACTAATATGTCAAGAAACTAATTAACTAATTGATATATAGGTCGACAAAAGACTTTAAAGAAAAGTGTTCTATCTTGGTCGAATCGGTCAACGGTTGATCAAAGCGTGTTTTTTATGCTATAGGATACCTGGTACTCAATTTATTCACCAAGTAGAACAACACTGTAGTAATTTGGTACTGAAATCTTTCTTAACACATGAATTACTTTGGAAGTAAACAAAAAGTAACTGCAAATGAACCTATTTTGAACTGTACAAAAACTTTCGTACTTTTGACCCAAACGTTTATTGATCCAAGATGGGTCTTTCGTATACCGTCTTCTATATGTAGATGATATGTTGATAGCTACTCAAAGTCTGGACGAGGTTGAAAAGTTAAATACTCAGTTGAAAAGCGAATTTGAGATGAAGGTTCACGGTGAAGCAAAGATAATTCTCGGTGTCGGGATAGTTAGAGACATAAAATTGATGAAGCTCTATTCGACTCATAAACAATTAACTAAGAATGATTTTAAAGCATTTCAGGTTCGACAAGCAAGCAAAACGAGTTATATTAGTACTCGACCTTATATTAGTCATGATGTTTGGATGGCGAGCTCATATATACATTACCCTGGTAAAGGACATTGTCAAGTTGTTAAATGGATATTACGACTATGTGATTCAGACTATGTTGGAGATCAAGACAAGCGAAGATCTAGAACGGGCTATGTTTTTACTCCGGAAAAAAGCTCCAATTAGTTGGAAGTCTAACTTACAGTCAACTACTGCTTTGACAACTACATAAGCGCAGAGTAAATGGCGATCAAAGGCTGTACAGGAAACAATTTGGCTTTAAGGGTTGCTCGGAAAACTTAGAATTAAATAGAAATTTGTTGCTCTGCATACAATCATAGTACAATTCATTTAGTGAAGAATAAAGTTTATCACGCAAGGACGAAGAAGGTAGAGTCAGAATCCAAACGATCCATTCTTCTAAGAATCCGGTAGATATGCTGACTAAAATAGTAGCTAGAGTGAAATTCATTTAATGTTTGGACTTGATCTAAAATAGTAGCTAGGGTGAAATACAATTAATGTTTGGACTTGATCAATATTTTGAAAGCATGAAGATTGGTTTAAGGACTCCACCAACGATGATTGAAAAATTGATTTTCGCCAAGGTGGAGATTTGTGAATTATTGACTCAAATGGGTAGGTCCTACTTTGTGATAAGAATCTAAGCAAGTAGATATGCAACTTGCGAGTTGGCTTACTACTTGATGTGGTATTTGTATCCTATTTTATAAGAGGCTTGGCAAATGTTTCATTCACACCAAAACACACACAAGTATTCTCGTAGTGTATTAGCTCTCTTATTTTCTTTGGTATTAAAATATATCTTTCTCTAGGACTTTTTATCGATCATCCAAAGACGCATGAACCAATTTATTCCTCCATTTCCAAATGGCCCAAAAGACCACACTGCAACACTCCATGAATGACTTTGTGAAGGCGAGAGCAACCAAAATCAACAACCTTTTGTTCATACTGTCTATGAATGACTTTGTGAAGGCGAGAGCAACCAAGATCAACAACCTTTTGTTCATATTGATGTCGAGAATATTGAATGAAGGAAAAGATACAGGAGTGGTAAGGTTCCACCAACTCCATACACTAGTACAAATACAATTTTTTGAAACAGTTAAAATAGATTATTTAGAGCAGTATTGAACCGTTATATAATAGAGCGTTACAAAAGATAGAGGTGATTTTTTATTGCGGTTTTGGACCGTTTTAAAAATGCATATTTTACTACGGTATTTAGCAACCGTTCTAAAAAGCCATATAGAATTAAAAAAACATATATTATTCACCGCTTCCTTATTCTAGTACAATTCATTAGTTATTCATTTTTCTCCTTTTGAGTAGTTCACCAATTAAGCATCTGGCCATCATATCACAAAAATTAGATCAATATAACATCATGAGATTATAAAATATTAAAACATAAGAAAGAAAGATAATTTAGCAAACCTGGTAAGTATAGTGAAAATGAATAAAAAATATGGCATATTCAAGATCTTCAAAAAAACTCATCTGTAGATCACCAATCGTAAAAATGAATAGAAAATATGACATCTAGTTAACATGTAGTGTTATTTAATATGGCAAATAAATTAAACATTTTTTTAGTAAGATTTAAAAATAAAAATTAATTACCATGTTCATGGAACGTTGGTGAAGATAGTAAGATTCAAATAAAGACCAATTACCATGCTCTTCTTCATTTGATTCGTGTTTAATTCAAGGGTATTGTTGATAAGAGTTTGTGAATAGAAAAAAGAGAAAGAAAGATAAGAGAGGTATTTGGGTGTTTGTTGTGTTTGTGTAACTATGAGAAGTGAAAAGACAAAATATTAATAATAATAATAATAATAATAATAGCAAAGAAAAGAATAATTTAGGAGGTAAAAATCCCGCTCAAAAGGAGTGAAAATATTGAAAACCCACTTTTATAAAGCGGCTATTAAGTAACCGTGATATATAATCTATAATAGTCTGATTTATAAAATCCATTTAATAAAACGTTTTACTAAATAACCGTGCCAAATAATACTTTTAAATGATTTAAAACGGTTATATATCGAAACCGCTTTAAATTAAGCGTTCTAAAATATGGTTTGTGTAGTAGTGATATCTTTCTCCTGATCGTCTTCTCACGCGGGCAAAAAACAAGGCAATAGCTGGTAGATTTATGGGATATAATTGAAATGGCCAAGTATGTTTCCAAACTACTAAAGTATTTGGCTCAACACATGTTTGGGTCAAAACTACCACACCTTTATACAAATTAGAACAAATTGATTTTCAAACACTTTTTTGATTGTTTTGAAGTAATGTTTAAGACAAGATTTAGATTACATCATTACTATAATAACTCACACATATTTTGTAGAAAAGGGAAGTATATGGTATGTGTATCAATAAAATACACTTTCAACAGCTGTTGACCCGTTGGACCAAAATTGGCCAATTTCTTTTGAATTATTATCTTCTGATCTATAGCAATCAATTAAAAGGCTCTGGACTTAATAGTTACCTATATCGTCAAACACACTAGTAAATTAATGCATCACAATTGAGTCAGTGATTCATTATTTAGTTTGTTCCTTAAATGTGTTCATCCACAAAAACTTAGATGAATGAGAGCATCTTGTATTGAAACATATATACACTAGAAAACTAATTTGTATGCAATTATCCAAAAATGGGACAGACCCTTTTTACAACATCACCTATTGTACCATCTATGTTCTAAAAACAAAAAGCACTACTCCTTAACACCCAAAATCTTTAGGGGAAGACTGTTTCTCGTCCTCAATCTATGAAATGTGTAATTGGTTAGTAAGACGGACAAATGCTTCTTCGCGGCAAGGAATAGTAAGTCCTCCCATCAGATGGTTAAACCCAAAGTCTTCCTCTGATCTCCGGAGCAACTCTTGGAACAAGGGTTGATCTAAGTAAGACAAAGGAACCACAAACCGTTTCCTTTGAACTTCTCCCACATATACAGCCAAGTATCCTTTAGGAACGTCTCGTTGATGCTTGCTGTTCAGTTTGATTAGTTGTTTTGCGTTAGAAACTAATGACTGAAAACGGAAAGCACCCATGCTTTTGGAGTAAAAAGAAGTCTGGTTTATTGAGTATATGTGAATTGGCAGGTTTAGTTTGATGCTGGTCTCAAACCTCAGGCTTATATTTATAGTGTCTATAATTATAGCTAGCCACCCAAATAAAAATGATAATAAGCATTTGGTTCATATAAGGGTCTACCTCTTATTAAATTCACATGGGTTTGCTTAGTAGATTGACAAACAAAATATTTTTTCTTATCTATATATTTCAATCAATTTGTATAAGAAAATTGCCTAATTGTTTCTGCTAGGTCATAATCAGGACTATATAACGCAACACTTTGGACCTACATGGGTTTCAAATTATTATATCAGCTCTCCAGCATGGCATGTGACCGAAATATTACAGCCACTGTTTCATCATCAATACCTTTTGGTAGTGATGATATTTTGAAGACATGCACTTAATGCCCGGCCATATCAAAGGGATTAGAGCAATATCAGGTGTCGTAAAGTGTTTTATAATTTAAATCAATGATGTATAATTTTTCCCATACAATGAACTTTGCAGTACGAATACTCTTAGATCTGAACTACACCTTCCATTCCTGCAAACTACTTGAATAAACTTGCCTTCTAAAATAAAACTTATGCAAACGTAATAAAAGATGGTCAACATATACAAATGGTGTGCATTCTCACTGTACTGAGAACAAATACGTCCAAAGTGTCAAGCCATAGTCCAGATCAAGACCAATATTGATCATGTCGTTTGCATCACCAAACTCATAGATCTGAACTACAACCATCTACATTATGGTATAAAATGACCTCGCACATGTGTTATTGTGATGATGGATTTAATTTGTATGGAGAAAGTGTATTGATCCAAATATTAAAGCTTACTTAGTTTTACTATGTATGTACGAATTCTCTGTATCGAATAAATTCTATTTAATGCTGTTTATGTTGACCAGATTAATTGTCATAAATTTTGCAGCATCTGCAACCCAAAAAATCTAAAAAGCAACGATCTTTCAATTAACCACACTCGTAATATGCTACATTGGATTATGGATGGTGGCATTCCATTTTTCATTACATTTAACTGCTAGAATTAAACTTCTCATACCCTAGGGACTGGCCTACCGCTGGGAACATAAAAATAAACTCTGAAGACGTCCGGAATAGATCCTATCCCTTTAGGGATGGCCAGGCATTAAGTGCAGTCTTTGAAATACCGTCACGTCTAAAAGTTATTAGTAATGAAACAATAGGCTGTTAATAATTTAGTCACATGCCAAGTTGGGCATCCGACCTCATATTATGAATGGCGTAGGTCCAAAGTGTTGTGCGTACGTTAGTCCTGATCATGACCTCACAGAAACAAGTAAAGTAGGCCAGGTTTTTTTTATAGATTGATTGGATACATAGAGAATAAAAAATATTTTGAAAGGTCTACTAAACTAAACAAAGCCATGTGAAGCATCACATGAAGTAGGCCTTACAGAAACACCATATAAATTATAAAATTATGAAATGTTACAATTTGGGTTGCTAGCTGCAAAGTATAGACACTATAAATATAAGCTTGATACTTGAGACATCCATCATTCAAACTACACCTTCCAATTCTTACATTCTCTTAAAACATACTATTTTTATCGCTCCAAAAACATTGGTGCTCTCCGTTTTCAATCGGTAGTTGCTAATGCAAAACAATTAATCAAACTGAATAAAAAGCCTCAACAAGACGTTCCCAAAGGATATTTGGCTGTGTATGTGGGAGAAGTTCAAAGGAAACGGTTTGTGGTTCCTTTATCATACTTGGACCAACCATTGTTCCAAGATTTGCTCCGTAGATCGGAGGAAGAATTTGGGTTCAACCATCGAATGGGGGGACTTACCATTCCTTGCCGCGAAGAAGCTTTTGTATATTTAGCTACCCAATTACTCGTTTTATAAGTTGAGGAAGAAAAATTGTCGAGATTTTGAATGTATAGTGGTAGACTGATAGTGTTTTTAGTCTTTAGATAGGGAACAGTAGGAGAACATGTAAAAAGGGGCATTCCCACCTTTTATAACTAATTATGATTTGGTGCTTTCATGATTATATGTTGTACGACACCATGTACTTATTGGTCTAATTTTTCGCTTATTAACCGATTTAAATCACAAACTCAAATAGCGATATGCATATCCTTATTAGGTAAATGTCATCTTACTGTTTGTTAATAACAAACTAAACCACGAAAAATGTAGCTCAATACATAAAACAAAAAGACCATAGAATATATTGTAAACCCCTTTTTAGATTATATCCGTTTTTCCAAACTTGAGATATACACAACACATTGATAGCCCATATTCTTTGGGCTCAACTTATAATACTTAAATGGCAGTGTAGTTCCATTCTCATAAAATGACTTGTATAAACTGCACAACAGAACCATACGTAAACTACTTGTCAAGGAATGACTTAGCACATATTGTCATCCTCCAAATATTTTGGCAGTATAATAGTAGTAGTTTTTTATTTTTTTTGTTTTGTTTTTAGAGGTTAGAGGGTACAATAGTCAATAGGTGAATTTGTAAATATGTCGCAATAGACCACGTTCTTATTCATCTAATAATGTTCCAGATAACCATTTTAACCCATTTAAATCACAAACTAATGATACGTGATTAGTAATTAAGTTAATCACAACCTCATTTGTGATGCATTTTCATAATAACCCACTAAACCAAATAGCTAATTAAGTTATGAACCAATTATCTTTAGGAATACAGAATAATAAAACTGCTTAAGAAGCATCATTTTTTGTCAAATGGATCAATTTTCGACAAACAGGTTGATCTAAGTATGCTTAATGGTTCGATATACCTATTATCTTTCTTTTACTTAATTTTAATCAAAGTACAGACACCAGAAAAACCCATCAAAACATCTTTCAGATCTCAAAATCCCAAGACTCAACCCAAAATGACTAGAAGGACGATCTTGATTTATAATGGCCTACTTCATGTGAACCTTCACATGGTTTTGCTCGGAAACCTACATAAGTCAGAAGTCCCGCGCCTTAGTCAAATTAACCGACACAAATAATGGCTATCCAAACATCTTACAGATCTCATAATCCAAGAACTCCACCCAAATTGACTAGAAAGACGGTGTAGATTTATATAAGGGTCTACTTCTTGTGAACCTTCACATGGTTTTGCTCGAAAACTGATGTAGGGCCGATGTGCCGCGCCTTAGTCCTGAAGTCCCTGAACATGACCTCACAAGTATGCCTAGTTGTTGTATATATTGATTAGATATATAGATAACAATTAATATTTTGCAAGTCTACCTAACCGAACAAAGCCATGTGAAGCTCAACATGAGGTAGGGCATTATAGAAACCGTATGCCTTATTTTCTTTCGGTGGCTAACTCCAAGTATAGGCACTATAAATATAAACCTTATACTTGAGACCTTCTTCAAACCACACCTACCAATCCTGCAAGCTACTTGTACTGCTTTGTTCTCTTAATCAATCCTCTATTGTTCTTTTCCACCATAAACATGGGTGTCTTTCGTTTGCAATCATTAGTTTCTAATGCAAAACAGCTAATCAAACTGAAAGGCAACAATGCACGAGACATTCCCAAAGGATACTTGGCAGTGTACGTGGGAGAAGTTCAACGGAAACGCTTTGTTGTTCCTTTATCTTTCTTGGACCAACCCATGTTCCAAGATTTGTTACGTCGATCTGAGGAAGAATTTGGGTTCAACCATCCAATGGGAGGACTTACCATTCCGTGCCGTGAAGAAGCTTTTGTCCATCTCACTACCCAATTACACCTTTAATAGTTTGAGGAAGAGAGATTTTTCATTCTCCAAAGATTTTGGCTATATAGTACAGTAGTAGTATTATTTTTGTTTTAGAGCATAGAGGGTACATTAGGTGCGGTTGTAGAAAGGGGCATTCCCATATTGAATACATGGATATAAATTGTTTTTTTCATGTATATATGTTGCAATACACATTTTCTCATTCCTCTTAACTTTTTTCCAATTAACCAATTGATTTCAGGGACAAACTCACTGGTGATGCTTGTCCTTGTTCTGTAATTAACAATTGGGTGAATCACATGTCCAGATAGCTAACTAATATGTCAAGAAACTAATTAACTAATTGATATATAGGTCGACAAAAGACTTTAAAGAAAAGTGTTCTATCTTGGTCGAATCGGTCAACGGTTGATCAAAGCGTGTTTTTTATGCTATAGGATACCTTGTACTCAATTTATTCACCAAGTAGAACAACACTGTAGTAATTTGGTACTGAAATCTTTCTTAACACATGAATTACTTTGGAAGTAAACAAAAAGTAACTGCAAATGAACCTATTTTGAACTGTACAAAAACTTTCGTACTTTTGACCCAAACGTTTATTGATCCAAGATGGGTCTTTCGTATACCGTCTTCTATATGTAGATGATATGTTGATAGCTACTCAAAGTCTGGACGAGGTTGAAAAGTTAAATACTCAGTTGAAAAGCGAATTTGAGATGAAGGTTCACGGTGAAGCAAAGATAATTCTCGGCGTCGGGATAGTTAGAGACATAAAATTGATGAAGCTCTATTCGACTCATAAACAATAACTAAGAATGATTTTAAAGCATTTCAGGTTCGACAAGCAAGCAAAACGAGTTATATTAGTACTCGACCATATATTAGTCATGATGTTTGGATGGCGAGCTGATATATACATTACCCTGGTAAAGGACATTGTCAAGTTGTTAAATGGATATTACGACTATGTGATTCAGACTATGTTGGAGATCAAGACAAGCGAAGATCTAGAACGGGCTATGTTTTTACTCTGGAAAAAGCCTCCAATTAGTTGGAAGTCTAACTTACAGTCAACTACTGCTTTGACAACTACATAAGCGCAGAGTAAATGGCGATCAAAGCTGTACAGGAAACAATTTGGCTTTAAGGGTTGCTCGGTGAACTTAGAATTAAATAGAAATTTGTTGCTCTGCATACAATCATAGTACAATTCATTTAGTGAAGAATAAAGTTTATCACGCAAGGACGAAGAAGGTAGAGTCAGAATCCAAACGATCCATTCTTCTAAGAATCCGGTAGATATGCTGACTAAAATAGTAGCTAGAGTGAAATTCATTTAATGTTTGGACTTGATCTAAAATAGTAGCTAGGGTGAAATACAATTAATGTTTGGACTTGATCAATATTTTGAAAGCATGAAGATTGGTTTAAGGACTCCACCAACGATGATTGAAAAATTGATTTTCGCCAAGGTGGAGATTTGTGAATTATTGACTCAAATGGGTAGGTCCTACTTTGTGATAAGAATCTAAGCAAGTAGATATGCAACTTGCGAGTTGGCTTACTACTTGATGTGGTATTTTTATCCTATTTTATAAGAGGCTTGGCAAATGATTCATTCACACCAAAACACACACAAGTATTCTCCTAGTGTATTAGCTCTCTTATTTTCTTTGGTATTAAAATATATCTTCCTCTAGGACTTTTTATCGATCATCCAAAGACGCATGAACCAATTTATTCCTCCATTTCCAAATGGCCCAAAAGACCACACTGCAACACTCCATGAATGACTTTGTGAAGGCGAGAGCAACCAAAATCAACAACCTTTTGTTCATACTGTCTATGAATGACTTTGTGAAGGCGAGAGCAACCAAGATCAACAACCTTTTGTTCATATTGATGTCGAGAATATTGAATGAAGGAAAAGATATAGGAGTGGTAAGGTTCCACCAACTCCATACACTAGTACAAATACAATAGAGCAGTATTGAACCGTTATATAATAGAGCGTTTCAAAAGATAGAGGTGATTTTTTATTGCGGTTTTGGACCGTTTTAAAAATGCATATTTTACTACGGTATTTAGCAACCGTTCTAAAAAGCCATATAGAATTAAAAAAACATATATTACTCACCGCTTCCTTATTCTAGTACAATTCATTAGTTATTCATTTTTCTCCTTTTGAGTATATCTTTTGAGTAGTTCACCAATTAAGCATCTGGCCATCATATCACAAACATTAGATCAATATAACATCATTAGATTACAAAATTTTAAAACATAAGAAAGTAAGACAATCTAGCAAACCTGGTAAGAATAGTGAAAATGAATAAAAAATATGGCATCTTCAAGATCTTCAAAAAAACTAATCTATAGATCACCAATTGTAAAAATGAATAGAAAATATGACATCTAGATAACATGTAGTGTTATTTAATATAGCAAATAAATTAAACATTTTTTTAGTAAGATTTAAAAATAAAAATTAATTACAATGTTCATGGAACCGTTGGTGAAGATAGTAAGATTCAAATAAAGACCAATTACCATGCTCTACTTCATTTGATTCGTGTTTAATTCAAGGGTATTGTTGATAAGAGTTTGTGAAGAGAAAAAAGAGAAAGAAAGATAAGAGAGGTATTTTGGTGTTTGTTGTGTTTGTGTAACTATGAGAAGTGAAAAGACAAAATATTAATAATAATAATAGCGAAGAAAAGAATCATTTAGGAGGTAAAAATCCCGCTCAAAAGGAGTGAAAATATTGAAAACCCACTTTTATAAAGCGGCTATTAAGTAACCGTGATATATAATCTATAATAGTCTGATTTATAAAATCCATTTAATAAAACGTTTTACTAAATAACCGTGCCAAATAATACTTTTAAATGATTTAAAACGGTTATATATCGAAATCGCTTTAAATTAAGCGTTCTAAAATACGGTTTGTGTAGTAGTAATATCTTTCTCCGGATCGTCTTCACACGCGGGCAAAAAACAAGGCAATAGCTGGTAGATTTATGGGATATAATTGAAATGGCCAAGTATGTTTCCAAACTACTAAAGTATTTGGCTCAACACATGTTTGGGTCAAAACTACCACAACTTTATACAAATTAGAACAAATTGATTTTCAAACACTTTTGTTTGTTTTGAAGTAATGTTTAAGACAAGATTTAGATTACATCATTACTATAATAACTCACACATATTCTGTAGAAGAGGGAAGTATAAGGTATGTGTATCAATAAAATACACTTTCAACAGCTGTTGACCCGTTGGACCAAAATTGGCCAATTTCTTTTGAATTATTATCTTCTGATCTATAGCAATCAATTAAAAGGCTCTAGACTTAATAGTTACCTATATCGTCAAACACACTAGTAAATTAATGCATCACAATTGAGTCAGTGATTCATTATTTAGTTTGTTCCTTAAATGTGTTCATCCACAAAAACTTAGATGAATGAGAGCATCTTGTATTGAAACATATATACACTAGAAAACTAATTTGTATGCAATTATCCAAAAATGGGACAGACCCTTTTTACAACATCACCTATTGTACCATCTATGTTCTAAAAACAAAAAGCACTACTCCTTAACACCCAAAATCTTTAGGGGAAGACTGTTTCTCGTCCTCAATCTATGAAATGTGTAATTGGTTAGTAAGACGGACAAATGCTTCTTCACGGCAAGGAATAGTAAGTCCTCCCATCGGATGGTTAAACCCAAAGTCTTCCTCTGATCTCCGGAGCAACTCTTGGAACAAGGGTTGATCTAAGTAAGACAAAGGAACCACAAACCGTTTCCTTTGAACTTCTCCCACATATACAGCCAAGTATCCTTTAGGAACGTCTCGTTGATGCTTGCTGTTCAGTTTGATTAATTGTTTTGCGTTAGAAACTAATGACTGAAAACGGAAAGCACCCATGCTTTTGGAGTAAAAAGAAGTCTGGTTTATTGAGTATATGTGAATTGGCAGGTTTAGTTTAATGCTGGTCTCAAACCTCAGGCTTATATTTATAGTGTCTATAATTATAGCTAGCCACCCAAATAAAAATGATAATAAGTGTTTGGTTCATATAAGGGTCTACCTCTTATTAAATTCACATGGGTTTGTTTAGTGGATTGACAAACAAAATATTTTTTCTTATCTATATATTTCAATCAATTTGTATAAGAAAATGGCCTAATTGTTTCTGCTAGGTCATAATCAGGACTATATAACGCAACACTTTGGACCTACATGGGTTTCAAATTATTATATCAGCTCTCCAGCATGGCATGTGACCGAAATATTACAGCCACTGTTTCATCAACAATACCTTTTGGTAGTGATGATATTTTGAAGACATGCACTTAATGCCCGGCCATATCAAAGGGATTAGAGAAATATCAGGTGTCGTAAAGTGTTTTATAATTTAAATCAATGATGTATAATTTTTCCCATACAATGAACTTTGCAGTACGAATACTCTTAGATCTGAACTACACCTTCCATTCCTGCAAACTACTTGAATAAACTTGCCTTCTAAAATAAAACTTGTGCAAACGTAATAAAAGATGGTCAACATATACAAATGGTGTGCATTCTCACTGTACTGAGAACAAATACGTCCAAAGTGTCGAGCCATAGTCCAGATCAAGACCAATATTGATCATGTCGTTTGCATCACCAAACTCATAGATCTGAACTACAACCATCTACATTATGGTATAAAATGACCTCGCACATGTGTTACTGTGATGATGGATTTAATTTGTATGGAGAAAGTGTATTGATCCAAATAGTAAAGCTTACTTAGTTTTACTATGTATGTACGAATTCTCTGTATCGAATAAATTCTATTTAATGCGGTTTATGTTGACCAGATTAATTGTCATAAATTTTGCAGCATCTGCAACCCAAAAAATCTAAAAAGCAACGATCTTTCAATTAACCACACTCGTAATATGCTACACTGGATTATGGATGGTGGCATTCCATTTTTCATTACATTTAACTGCTAGAATTAAACTTCTCATACCCTAGGGACTGGCCTACCGCTGGGAACATAAAAATAAACTCTGAAAACATCCGGAATAGATCCTATCCCTTTAGGGATGGCCAGGCATTAAGTGCAGTCTTTGAAATACCGTCACGTCTAAAAGTTATTAGTAATGAAACAATAGGCTGTTAATAACATAGTCACATGCCAAGTTGGGCATCCGACCTCATATTATGAATGGCGTAGGTCCAAAGTGTTGTGCGTACGTTAGTCCTGATCATGACCTCACAGAAACAAGTAAAGTAGGCCAGGTTTTTTTATAGATTGATTGGATACATAGATAATAAAAAATATTTTGAAAGGTCTACTAAACTAAACAAAGCCATGTGAAGCATCACATGAAGTAGGCCTTACAGAAACACCATATAAATTATAAAATTATGAAATGTTACAATTTGGGTTGCTAGCTGCAAAGTATTGACACTATAAATATAAGCTTGATACTTGAGACATCCATCATTCAAACTACACCTTCCAATTCATATATTCTCTAAAAACATACTACTTTTATCGCTCCAAAAACATGGGTGCTCTCCGTTTTCAATCGGTAGTTGCTAATGCAAAACAATTAATCAAACTGAATAAAAAACATCAACAAGACGTTCCCAAAGGATATTTGGCTGTGTATGTGGGAGAAGTTCAAAGGAAACGGTTTGTGGTTCCTATATCATACTTGGACCAACCATTGTTCCAAGATTTGCTCCGTAGATCGGAGGAAGAATTTGGGTTCAACCATCCAATGGGGGGACTTACCATTCCTTGCCGCGAAGAAGCTTTTGTACATTTGGCTACCCAATTACTCGTTTCATAAGTTGAGGAAGAAAAATTGTCATCCTCTAGAGATTTTGATTGTATAGTGGTAGACTGATAGTGTTTTTAGTCTTTAGATAGGGAACAGTAGGAGAACATGTAAAAAGGGGCATTCCCACCTTTTATAACTAATTATGATTTGGTGCTTTCATGTTCATATGTTGTACGACACCATGTACTTATTGGTCTAATTTTTCGCGTATTAACCGATTTAAATCACAAACTCAAATAACGATACTCATATCCATATTAGGTAAATGTCATCTTACTGTTTGTTAATAACAAACTAAACCACGAAAAGTGTTAGCTCAATACATTAAACAAAAAGACCATAGAATATACTGTAAACCCCTTTTTAGATTATATCCGTTTTTCCAAACTTGAGATATACACAACACATTGATAGCCCATATTCTTTGGGCTCAACTTATAATACTTAAATGGCAGTGTAGTTCCATTCTCATAAAATGACTTGTATAAACGGCACAACAGAACCATATGTAAACTACTTGTCAAGGAATGACTTAGCACATATTGTCATCCTCCAAATATTTTGGCAGTATAATAGTTGTAGTTTTTTATTTTTTTTGTTTTGTTTTTAGAGGTTAGAGGGTACAATAGTCAATAGGTGAATCTGTATATATGTCGCAATAGACCATGTTCTTATTCATCTAATAATGTTCCAGATAACCATTTTAACCCATTTAAATCACAAACTAATGATACGTGATTAGTAATTAAGTTAATCACAACCTCATTTGTGATGCATTTTCATAATAACCCACTAAACCAAATAGCTTATTAAGTTATGAACCAATTATCTTTAGGAATACAGAATAATAAAACTGCTTAAGAAGCATCATTTTTTGTCAAATGGATCAATTTTCGACAAACGGGTTGATCAAAGTATGCTTAATGGTTCGATATACCTATTATCTTTCTTTTACTTAATTTTAATCAAAGTACAGACACCAGAAAAACCCATCAAAACATCTTTCAGATCTCAAAATCCCAAGACTCAACCAAAAATGACTAGAAGGACGATCTTGATTTATAATGGCCTACTTCATGTGAACCTTCACATGGTTTTGCTCGGAAACCTACATAAGTCAGAAGTCCCGCGCCTTAGTCAAATTAACCGACACAAATATTGGCTATCCAAACATCTTACAGATCTCATAATCCAAGAACTCCACCCAAATTGACTTGAAAGACGGTGTAGATTTATATAAGGGTCTACTTCTTGTGAACCTTCACATGGTTTTGCTCGAAAACAGATGTAGGGCCGATGTGCCGCGCCTTAGTCCTGAAGTCCCTTAGCATGACCTCACAAGTAGGCCTAGTTGTTGTATATATTGATTAGATATATAGATAACAATTAATATTTTGCAAGTCTACCTAACCGAACAAAGCCATGTGAAGCTTAACATGAGGTAGGGCATTATAGAAACCGTATGCCTTATTTTCTTTCGGTGGCTAACTCCAAGTATAGGCACTATAAATATAAACCTTATACTTGAGACCTTCTTCAAACCACACCTACCAATCCAGCAAGCTACTTGTACTGCTTTGTTCTCTTAATCAATCCTCTATTGTTCTTTTCCACCAAAAACATGGGTGTCTTTCGTTTGCAATCATTAGTTTCTAATGCAAAACAGCTAATCAAACTGAAAGGCAACAATGCACAAGACATTCCCAAAGGCTACTTGGCAGTGTACGTGGGAGAAGTTCAACGGAAACGCTTTGTTGTTCCTTTTTCTTTCTTGGACCAACCCATGTTCCAAGATTTGTTACGACGATCTGAGGAAGAATTTGGGTTCAACCATCCAATGGGAGGACTTACCATTCCGTGCCGTGAAGAAGCTTTTGTCCATCTCACTACCCAATTACACGTTTAATAGTTTGAGGAAGAGAGATTTTTCATTCTCCAAAGATTTTGGCTATATAGTACAGTAGTAGTATTATTTTTGTTTTAGAGCATAGAGGGTACATTAGGTGCGGTTGTAGAAAGGGGCATTCCCATATTGAATACATGGATATAAATTGTTTTTTTCATGTATGTATGTTGCAATACACATTTTCTCATTCCTCTTAACTTTTTTCCGATTAACCAATTGATTTCAGGGACAAACTCACTGGTGATGCTTGTCCTTGTTCTGTAATTAACAATTGGGTGAATCACATGTCCAGATAGCTAACTAATATGTCAAGAAACTAATTAACTAATTGGTATATAGGTCGACAAAAGACTTTAAAGAAAAGTGTTCTATCTTGGTCGAATCGGTCAACGGTTGATCAAAGCGTGTTTTTTATGCTATAGGATACCTTGTACTCAATTTATTCACCAAGTAGAACAACACTATAGTAATTTTGTACTAAAATCTTTCTTAACACATGAATTACTTTGGAAGTAAACAAAAAGTAACTGCAAATGAACCTATTTTGAACTGAATAAAAACTTTCGTACTTTTGACCCAAACATTTATTGATCCAAGATGGGTCTTTCGTATACCGTCTTCTATATGTACATGATATGTTGATAGCTTCTCAAAGTCTGGACGAGGGTGAAAAGTTAAAGACTCGGTTGAAAAGCGAATTTGAGATGAAGGTTCTCGGTGAAGCAAAGATGATTCTCGGCGTGGGGATAGTTAGAGACATAAAATTGATGAAGCTCTATTCGACTCATAAACAATATCTAAGAATGATTTTAAAGCATTTTAGGTTCGACAAGCAAGCAAAACGAGTTATAGTAGTACTCGACCATATATTAGTCATGATGTTTGGATGGTGAGCTGATATATACATAACCCTGGAAAAAGACATTGTCAAGTTGTTAAATGGATATTACGACTATGTGATTCAGACTATGTTGGAGATCTAGACAAGCGAAGATCTAGAACGGGCTATGTTTTTACTCTGGAAAAAAGCTCCAATTAGTTAGAAGTCTAACTTACAGTCAACTACTGCTTTGACAACTACATAAGCGCAGAGTAAATGGTGATCAAAGGCTGTACAGGAAACAATTTGGCTTTAAGGTTTGCTCGGTGAACTTATAATTAAATAGAAATTTGTTGCTCTGCATACAATCATAGTACAATTCATTTAGCGAAGAATCAAGTTTATCACGCAAGGACGAAGAAGGTAAAGTCAGAATCCAAACGATCCATTCTTCTAAGAATCCGGTAGATATGCTGACTAAAATAGTAGCTAGGGTGAAATTCAATTAATGTTTGGACTTGATCTAAAATAGTAGCTAGGGTGAAATTACATTAATGTTTGGACTTGATCAATATTGTGAAAGCATAAAGATTGGTTTAAGGACTCCACCAACGATGTTTGAAAAATTGATTTTCGCCAAGGTGGAGATTTGTGAATTATTGACTCAAATGGGTAGGTCCTACTTTGTGATAAGAATCTAAGCAAGCAGATATGCAACTTGCGAGTTGGCTTACTACTTGATGTGGTATTTGTATCCTATTTTATAAGAGGCTTGGCAAATGTTTCATTCACACCAAAACACACACAAGTATTCTCGTAGTGTATTAGCTCTCTTATTTTCTTTGGTATTAAAATATATCTTCCTCTAGGACTTTTTATCGATCATCCAAAGACGCATGAACCAATTTATTCCTCCATTTCCAAATGGCCCAAAAGACCACACTGCAACACTCCATGAATGACTTTGTGAAGGCGAGAGCAACCAAAATCAACAACCTTTTGTTCATACTGTCTATGAATGACTTTGTGAAGGCGAGAGCAACCAAGATCAACAACCTTTTGTTCATATTGATGTCGAGAATATTGAATGAAGGAAAAGATACAGGAGTGGTAAGGTTCCACCAACTCCATACACTAGTACAAATACAATTTTTTGAAACAGTTAAAATAGATTACTTAGAGCAGTATTGAACCGTTATATAATAGAGTGTTTCAAAAGATAGAGGTGATTTTTTATTGCGGTTTTGGACCGTTTTAAAAATGCATATTTTACTACGGTATTTAGCAACCATTCTAAAAAGCCATATAGAATTAAAAAAACATATATTATTCACCGCTTCCTTATTCTAGTACAATTCATTAGTTATTCATTTTTCTCCTTTTGAGTAGTTCACCAATTAAGCATCTGGCCATCATATCACAAAAATTAGATCAATATAACATCATGAGATTATAAAATTTTAAAACATAAGAAAGAAAGATAATTTAGCAAACCTGGTAAGTATAGTGAAAATGAATAAAAAATATGGCATCTTCAAGATCTTCAAAAAAACTCATCTGTAGATCACCAATCGTAAAAATGAATAGAAAATATGACATCTAGTTAACATGTAGTGTTATTTAATATGGCAAATAAATTAAACATTTTTTTAGTAAGATTTAAAAATAAAAATTAATTACCATGTTCATGGAACCGTTGGTGAAGATAGTAAGATTCAAATAAAGACCAATTACCATGCTCTTCTTCATTTGATTCGTGTTTAATTCAAGGGTTTTGTTGATAAGAGTTTGTGAATAGAAAAAAGAGAAAGAAAGATAAGAGAGGTATTTGGGTGTTTGTTGTGTTTGTGTAACTATGAGAAGTGAAAAGACAAAATATTAATAATAATAATAATAATAGCAAAGAGAAAAATAATTTAGGAGGTAAAAATCCCGCTCAAAAGGAGTGAAAATATTGAAAACCCACTTTTATAAAGCGGCTATTAAGTAACCGTGATATATAATCTATAATAGTCTGATTTATAAAATCCATTTAATAAAACGTTTTACTAAATAACCGTGCCAAATAATACTTTTAAATGATTTAAAACGGTTATATATCGAAACCGCTTTACATTAAGCATTCTAAAATATGGTTTGTGTAGTAGTGATATCTTTCTCATGATCGTCTTCACACGCGGGCAAAAAACAAGGCAATAGCTGGTAGATTTATGTGATATAATTGAAATGGCCAAGTATGTTTCCAAACTACTAAAGTATTTGGCTCAACACATGTTTGGGTCAAAACTACCACACCTTTATACAAATTAGAACAAATTGATTTTCAAACACTTTTTTGTTTGTTTTGAAGTAATGTTTAAGACAAGATTTAGATTACATCATTACTATAATAACTCACACATATTTTGTAGAAAAGGGAAGTATATGGTATGTGTATCAATAAAATACACTTTCAACAGCTGTTGACCCGTTGGACCAAAATTGGCCAATTTCTTTTGAATTATTATCTTCTGATCTATAGCAATCAATTAAAAGGCTCTGGACTTAATAGTTACCTATATCGTCAAACACACTAGTAAATTAATGCATCACAATTGAGTCAGTGATTCATTATTTAGTTTGTTCCTTAAATGTGTTCATCCACAAAAACTTAGATGAATGAGAGCATCTTGTATTGAAACATATATACACTAGAAAACTAATTTGTATGCAATTATCCAAAAATGGGACTGACCCTTTTTACAACATCACCTATTGTACCATCTATGTTCTAAAAACAAAAAGCACTCCTCCTTAACACCCAAAATCTTTAGGGGAAGACTGTTTCTCGTCCTCAATCTATGAAATGTGTAATTGGTTAGTAAGACGGACAAATGCTTCTTCGCGGCAAGGAATAGTAAGTCCTCCCATCGGATGGTTAAACCCAAAGTCTTCCTCTGATCTCCGGAGCAACTCTTGGAACAAGGGTTGATCTAAGTAAGACAAAGGAACCACAAACCGTTTCCTTTGAACTTCTTCCACATATACAGCCAAGTATCCTTTAGGAACGTCTCGTTGATGCTTGCTGTTCAGTTTGTTTAGTTGTTTTGCGTTAGAAACTAATGACTGAAAACGGAAAGCACCCATGCTTTTGGAGTAAAAAGAAGTCTGGTTTATTGAGTATATGTGAATTGGCAGGTTTAGTTTGATGCTGGTCTCAAACCTCAGGCTTATATTTATAGTGTCTATAATTATAGCTAGCCACCCAAATAAAAATGATAATAAGCATTTGGTTCATATAAGGGTCTACCTCTTATTAAATTCACATGGGTTTGCTTAGTAGATTGACAAACAAAATTTTTTTTCTTATCTATATATTTCAATCAATTTGTATTAGAAAATGGCCTAATTGTTTCTGCTAGGTCATAATCAGGACTATATAACGCAACACTTTGGACCTACATGGGTTTCAAATTATTATATCAGCTCTCCAGCATGGCATGTGACCGAAATATTACAGCCACTGTTTCATCATCAATACCTTTTGGTAGTGATGATATTTTGAAGACATGCACTTAATGCCCGGCCATATCAAAGGGATTAGAGCAATATCAGGTGTCGTAAAGTGTTTTATAATTTAAATCAATGATGTATAATTTTTCCCATACAATGAACTTTGCTGTACGAATACTCTTAGATCTGAACTACACCTTCCATTCCTGCAAACTACTTGAATAAACTTGCCTTCTAAAATAAAACTTATGCAAACGTAATAAAAGATGGTCAACATATACAAATGGTGTGCATTCTCACTGTACTGAGAACAAATACGTCCAAAGTGTCAAGCCATAGTCCAGATCAAGACCAATATTGATCATGTCGTTTGCATCACCAAACTCATAGATCTGAACTACAACCATCTACATTATGGTATAAAATGACCTCGCACATGTGTTATTGTGATGATGGATTTAATTTGTATGGAGAAAGTGTATTGATCCAAATATTAAAGCTTACTTAGTTTTACTATGTATGTACGAATTCTCTGTATCGAATAAATTCTATTTAATGCTGTTTATGTTGACCAGATTAATTGTCATAAATTTTGCAGCATCTGCAACCCAAAAAATCTAAAAAGCAACGATCTTTCAATTAACCACACTCGTAATATGCTACATTGGATTATGGATGGTGGCATTCCATTTTTCATTACATTTAACTGCTAGAATTAAACTTCTCATACCCTAGGGACTGGCCTACCGCTGGGAACATAAAAATAAACTCTGAAGACGTCCGGAATAGATCCTATCCCTTTAGGGATGGCCAGGCATTAAGTGCAGTCTTTGAAATACCGTCACGTATAAAAGTTATTAGTAATGAAACAATAGGCTGTTAATAATTTAGTCACATGCCAAGTTGGGCATCCGACCTCATATTATGAATGGCGTAGGTCCAAAGTGTTGTGCGTACGTTAGTCCTGATCATGACCTCACAGAAACAAGTAAAGTAGGCCAGGTTTTTTTTATAGATTGATTGGATACATAGAGAATAAAAAATATTTTGAAAGGTCTACTAAACTAAACAAAGCCATGTGAAGCATCACATGAAGTAGGCCTTACAGAAACACCATATAAATTATAAAATTATGAAATGTTACAATTTGGGTTGCTAGCTGCAAATTATAGACACTATAAATATAAGCTTGATACTTGAGACATCCATCATTCAAACTACACCTTCCAATTCTTACATTCTCTTAAAACATACTATTTTTATCGCTCCAAAAACATTGGTGCTCTCCGTTTTCAATCGGTAGTTGCTAATGCAAAACAATTAATCAAACTGAATAAAAAGCCTCAACAAGACGTTCCCAAAGGATATTTGGCTGTGTATGTGGGAGAAGTTCAAAGGAAACGGTTTGTGGTTCCTTTATCATACTTGGACCAACCATTGTTCCAAGATTTGCTCCGTAGATCGGAGGAAGAATTTGGGTTCAACCATCCAATGGGGGGACTTACCATTCCTTGCCGCGAAGAAGCTTTTGTATATTTAGCTACCCAATTACTCGTTTTATAAGTTGAGGAAGAAAAATTGTCGAGATTTTGAATGTATAGTGGTAGACTGATAGTGTTTTTAGTCTTTAGATAGGGAACAGTAGGAGAACATGTAAAAAGGGGCATTCCCACCTTTTATAACTAATTATGATTTGGTGCTTTCATGATTATATGTTGTACGACACCATGTACTTATTGGTCTAATTTTTCGCTTATTAACCGATTTAAATCACAAACTCAAATAGCGATATGCATATCCTTATTAGGTAAATGTCATCTTACTGTTTGTTAATAACAAACTAAACCACGAAAAATGTAGCTCAATACATAAAACAAAAAGACCATAGAATATATTGTAAACCCCTTTTTAGATTATATCCGTTTTTCCAAACTTGAGATATACACAACACATTGATAGCCCATATTCTTTGGGCTCAACTTATAATACTTATATGGCAGTGTAGTTCCATTCTCATAAAATGACTTGTATAAACTGCACAACAGAACCATACGTAAACTACTTGTCAAGGAATGACTTAGCACATATTGTCATCCTCCAAATATTTTGGCAGTATAATAGTTGTAGTTTTTTATTTTTTTTGTTTTGTTTTTAGAGGTTAGAGGGTACAATAGTCAATAGGTGAATTTGTAAATATGTCGCAATAGACCACGTTCTTATTCATCTAATAATGTTCCAGATAACCATTTTAACCCATTTAAATCACAAACTAATGATACGTGATTAGTAATTAAGTTAATCACAACCTCATTTGTGATGCATTTTCATAATAACCCACTAAACCAAATAGCTAATTAAGTTATGAACCAATTATCTTTAGGAATACAAAATAATAAAACTGCTTAAGAAGCATCATTTTTTGTCAAATGGATCAATTTTCGACAAACAGGTTGATCTAAGTATGCTTAATGGTTCGATATACCTATTATCTTTCTTTTACTTAATTTTAATCAAAGTACAGACACCAGAAAAACCCATCAAAACATCTTTCAGATCTCAAAATCCCAAGACTCAACCCAAAATGACTAGAAGGACGATCTTGATTTATAATGGCCTACTTCATGTGAACCTTCACATGGTTTTGCTCGGAAACCTACATAAGTCAGAAGTCCCGCGCCTTAGTCAAATTAACCGACACAAATAATGGCTATCCAAACATCTTACAGATCTCATAATCCAAGAACTCCACCCAAATTGACTAGAAAGACGGTGTAGATTTATATAAGGGTCTACTTCTTGTGAACCTTCACATGGTTTTGCTCGAAAACTGATGTAGGGCCGATGTGCCGCGCCTTAGTCCTGAAGTCCCTGAACATGACCTCACAAGTAGGCCTAGTTGTTGTATATATTGATAAGATATATAGATAACAATTAATATTTTGCAAGTCTACCTAACCGAACAAAGCCATGTGAAGCTCAACATGAGGTAGGGCATTATAGAAACCGTATGCCTTATTTTCTTTCGGTGGCTAACTCCAAGTATAGGCACTATAAATATAAACCTTATACTTGAGACCTTCTTCAAACCACACCAACCAATCCTGAAAGCTACTTGTACTGCTTTGTTCTCTTAATCAATCCTCTATTGTTCTTTTCCACCATAAACATGGGTGTCTTTCGTTTGCAATCATTAGTTTCTAATGCAAAACAGCTAATCAAACTGAAAGGCAACAATGCACGAGACATTCCCAAAGGATACTTGGCAGTGTACGTGGGAGAAGTTCAACGGAAACGCTTTGTTGTTCCTTTATCTTTCTTGGACCAACCCATGTTCCAAGATTTGTTACGTCGATCTGAGGAAGAATTTGGGTTCAACCATCCAATGGGAGGACTTACCATTCCGTGCCGTGAAGAAGCTTTTGTCCATCTCACTACCCAATTACACTTTTAATAGTTTGAGGAAGAGAGATTTTTCATTCTCCAAAGATTTTGGCTATATAGTACGGTAGTAGTATTACTTTTGTTTTAGAGCATAGAGGGTACATTAGGTGCGGTTGTAGAAAGGGGCATTCCCATATTGAATACATGGATATAAATTGTTTTTTTCATGTATATATGTTGCAATACACATTTTCTCATTCCTCTTAACTTTTTTCCAATTAACCAATTGATTTCAGGGACAAACTCACTGGTGATGCTTGTCCTTGTTCTGTAATTAACAATTGGGTGAATCAC
This sequence comes from Artemisia argyi, assembly GCA_030686995.1. Taxonomy (NCBI): domain Eukaryota; kingdom Viridiplantae; phylum Streptophyta; class Magnoliopsida; order Asterales; family Asteraceae; genus Artemisia; species Artemisia argyi. The sequence goes on along the minus strand of CM060697.1, from coordinate 156,268,429 downwards.
ATGTCCAGATAGCTAACTAATATGTCAAGAAACTAATTAACTAATTGATATATAGGTCGAAAAAAGACTTTAAAGAAAAGTGTTCTATCTTGGTCGAATCGGTCAACGGTTGATCAAAGCGTGTTTTTTATGCTATAGGATACCTTGTACTCAATTTATTCACCAAGTAGAACAACACTGTAGTAATTTGGTACTGAAATCTTTCTTAACACATGAATTACTTTGGAAGTAAACAAAAAGTAACTGCAAATGAACCTATTTTGAACTGTACAAAAACTTTCGTACTTTTGACCCAAACGTTTATTGATCCAAGATGGGTCTTTCGTATACCGTCTTCTATATGTAGATGATATGTTGATAGCTACTCAAAGTCTGGACGAGGTTGAAAAGTTAAATACTCAGTTGAAAAGCGAATTTGAGATGAAGGTTCACGGTGAAGCAAAGATAATTCTCGGCGTCGGGATAGTTAGAGACATAAAATTGATGAAGCTCTATTCGACTCATAAACAATAACTAAGAATGATTTTAAAGCATTTCAGGTTCGACAAGCAAGCAAAACGAGTTATATTAGTACTCGACCATATATTAGTCATGATGTTTGGATGGCGAGCTGATATATACATTACCCTGGTAAAGGACATTGTCAAGTTGTTAAATGGATATTACGACTATGTGATTCAGACTATGTTGGAGATCAAGACAAGTGAAGATCTAGAACGGGCTATGTTTTTACTCTGGAAAAAAGCTCCAATTAGTTGGAAGTCTAACTTACAGTCAACTACTGCTTTGACAACTACATAAGCGCAGAGTAAATGGCGATCAAAGGCTGTACAGGAAACAATTTGGCTTTAAGGGTTGCTCGGTGAACTTAGAATTAAATAGAAATTTGTTGCTCTGCATACAATCATAGTACAATTCATTTAGTGAAGAATAAAGTTTATCACGCAAGGACGAAGAAGGTAGAGTCAGAATCCAAACGATCCATTCTTCTAAGAATCCGGTAGATATGCTGACTAAAATAGTAGCTAGAGTGAAATTCATTTAATGTTTGGACTTGATCTAAAATAGTAGCTAGGGTGAAATACAATTAATGTTTGGACTTGATCAATATTTTGAAAGCATGAAGATTGGTTTAAGGACTCCACCAACGATGATTGAAAAATTGATTTTCGCCAAGGTGGAGATTTGTGAATTATTGACTCAAATGGGTAGGTCCTACTTTATGATAAGAATCTAAGCAAGTAGATATGCAACTTGCGAGTTGGCTTACTACTTGATGTGGTATTTGTATCCTATTTTATAAGAGGCTTGGCAAATGTTTCATTCACACCAAAACACACACAAGTATTCTCGTAGTGTATTAGCTCTCTTATTTTCTTTGGTATTAAAATATATCTTCCTCTAGGACTTTTTATCGATCATCCAAAGACGCATGAACCAATTTATTCCTCCATTTCCAAATGGCCCAAAAGACCACACTGCAACACTCCATGAATGACTTTGTGAAGGCGAGAGCAACCAAAATCAACAACCTTTTGTTCATACTGTCTATGAATGACTTTGTGAAGGCGAGAGCAACCAAGATCAACAACCTTTTGTTCATGTTGATGTCGAGAATATTGAATGAAGGAAAAGATACAGGAGTGGTAAGGTTCCACCAACTCCATACACTAGTACAAATACAATTTTTTGAAACAGTTAAAATAGATTATTTAGAGCAGTATTGAACCGTTATATAATAGAGCGTTTCAAAAGATAGAGGTGATTTTTTATTGCGGTTTTGGACCGTTTTAAAAATGCATATTTTACTACGGTATTTAGCAACCATTCTAAAAAGCCATATAGAATTAAAAAAACATATATTATTCACCGCTTCCTTATTCTAGTACAATTCATTAGTTATTCATTTTTCTCCTTTTGAGTATATCTTTTGAGTAGTTCACCAATTAAGCATCTGGCCATCATATCACAAAAATTAGATCAATATAACATCATGAGATTACAAAATTTTAAAACATAAGAAAGTAAGACAATCTAGCAAACCTGGTAAGAATAGTGAAAATGAATAAAAAATATGGCATCTTCAAGATCTTCAAAAAAACTAATCTATAGATCACCAATTGTAAAAATGAATAGAAAATATGACATCTAGATAACATGTAGTGTTATTTAATATAGCAAATAAATTAAACATTTTTTTAGTAATAAAAATTAATTACAATGTTCATGGAACCGTTGGTGAAGATAGTAAGATTCAAATAAAGACCAATTACCATGCTCTACTTCATTTGATTCGTGTTTAATTCAAGGGTATTGTTGATAAGAGTTTGTGAAGAGAAAAAAGAGAAAGAAAGATAAGAGAGGTATTTTGGTGTTTGTTGTGTTTGTGTAACTATGAGAAGTGAAAAGACAAAATATTAATAATAATAATAGCGAAGAAAAGAATCATTTAGGAGGTAAAAATCCCGCTCAAAAGGAGTGAAAATATTGGAAACCCACTTTTATAAAGCGGCTATTAAGTAACCGTGATATATAATCTATAATAGTCTGATTTATAAAATCCATTTAATAAAATGTTTTACTAAATAACCGTGCCAAATAATACTTTTAAATGATTTAAAACGGTTATATATCGAAACCGCTTTAAATTAAGCATTCTAAAATACGGTTTGTGTAGTAGTGATATCTTTCTCGGGATCGTCTTCACACGCGGGCAAAAAACAAGGCAATAGCTGGTAGATTTATGGGATATAATTGAAATGGCCAAGTATGTTTCCAAACTACTAAAGTATTTGGCTCAACACATGTTTGGGTCAAAACTACCACACCTTTATACAAATTAGAACAAATTGATTTTCAAACACTTTTTTGTTTGTTTTGAAGTAATGTTTAAGACAAGATTTAGATTACATCATTACTATAATAACTCACACATATTCTGTAGAAGAGGGAAGTATAAGGTATGTGTATCAATAAAATACACTTTCAACAGCTGTTGACCCGTTGGACCAAAATTGGCCAATTTCTTTTGAATTATTATCTTCTGATCTATAGCAATCAATTAAAAGGCTCTGGACTTAATAGTTACCTATATCGTCTAACACACTAGTAAATTAATGCATCACAATTGAGTCAGTGATTCATTATTTAGTTTGTTCCTAAAATGTGTTTATCCACAAATTTATCCACAAAAACTTAGATGAATGAGAGCATCTTGTATTGAAACATATATACACTAGAAAACTAATTTGTATGCAATTATCCAAAAATGGGACAGACCCTTTTTACAACATCACCTATTGTACCATCTATGTTCTAAAAACAAAAAGCACTACTCCTTAACACCCAAAATCTTTAGGGGAAGACTGTTTCTCGTCCTCAATCTATGAAATGTGTAATTGGTTAGTAAGACGGACAAATGCTTCTTCACGGCAAGGAATAGTAAGTCCTCCCATCGGATGGTTAAACCCAAAGTCTTCCTCTGATCTCCGGAGCAACTCTTGGAACAAGGGTTGATCTAAGTAAGACAAAGGAACCACAAACCGTTTCCTTTGAACTTCTCCCACATATACAGCCAAGTATCCTTTAGGAACGTCTCGTTGATGCTTGCTGTTCAGTTTGATTAGTTGTTTTGCGTTAGAAACTAATGACTGAAAACGGAAAGCACCCATGCTTTTGGAGTAAAAAGAAGTCTGGTTTATTGAGTATATGTGAATTGGCAGGTTTAGTTTGATGCTGGTCTCAAACCTCAGGCTTATATTTATAGTGTCTATAATTATAGCTAGCCACCCAAATAAAAATGATAATAAGCATTTGGTTCATATAAGGGTCTACCTCTTATTAAATTCACATGGGTTTGTTTAGTGGATTGACAAACAATATATTTTTTCTTATCTATATATTTCAATCAATTTGTATAAGAAAATGGCCTAATTGTTTCTGCTAGGTCATAATCAGGACTATATAACGCAACACTTTGGACCTACATGGGTTTCAAATTATTATATCAGCTCTCCAGCATGGCATGTGACCGAAATATTACAGCCACTGTTTCATCATCAATACCTTTTGGTAGTGATGATATTTTGAAGACATGCACTTAATGCTCGGCCATATCAAAGGGATTAGAGCAATATCAGGTGTCGTAAAGTGTTTTATAATTTAAATCAATGATGTATAATTTTTCCCATACAATGAACTTTGCAGTACGAATACTCTTAGATCTGAACTACACCTTCCATTCCTGCAAACTACTTGAATAAACTTGCCTTCTAAAATAAAACTTGTGCAAACGTAATAAAAGATGGTCAACATATACAAATGGTGTGCATTCTCACTGTACTGAGAACAAATACGTCCAAAGTGTCGAGCCATAGTCCAGATCAAGACCAATATTGATCATGTCGTTTGCATCACCAAACTCATAGATCTGAACTACAACCATCTACATTATGGTATAAAATGACCTCGCACATGTGTTACTGTGATGATGGATTTAATTTGTATGGAGAAAGTGTATTGATCCAAATATTAAAGCTTACTTAGTTTTACTATGTATGTACGAATTCTCTGTATCGAATAAATTCTATTTAATGCTGTTTATGTTGACCAGATTAATTGTCATAAATTTTGCAGCATCTGCAACCCAAAAAATCTAAAAAGCAACGATCTTTCAATTAACCACACTCGTAATATGCTACATTGGATTATGGATGGTGGCATTCCATTTTTCATTACATTTAACTGCTAGAATTAAACTTCTCATACCCTAGGGACTGGCCAACCGCTGGGAACATAAAAATAAACTCTGAAGACATCCGGAATAGATCCTATCCCTTTAGGGATGGCCAGGCATTAAGTGCAGTCTTTGAAATACCGTCACGTCTAAAAGTTATTAGTAATGAAACAATAGGCTGTTAATAATTTAGTCACATGCCAAGTTGGGCATCCGACCTCATATTATGAATGGCGTAGGTCCAAAGTGTTGTGCGTACGTTAGTCCTGATCATGACCTCACAGAAACAAGTAAAGTAGGCCAGGTTTTTTTATAGATTGATTGGATACATAGATAATAAAAAATATTTTGAAAGGTCTACTAAACTAAACAAAGCCATGTGAAGCATCACATGAAGTAGGCCTTACAGAAACACCATATAAATTATAAAATTATGAAATGTTACAATTTGGGTTGCTAGCTGCAAAGTATAGACACTATAAATATAAGCTTGATACATGAGACATCCATCATTCAAACTACACCTTCCAATTCATATATTCTCTAAAAACATACTACTTTTATCGCTCCAAAAACATGGGTGCTCTCCGTTTTCAATCGGTAGTTGCTAATGCAAAACAATTAATCAAACTGAATAAAAAACATCAACAAGACGTTCCCAAAGGATATTTGGCTGTGTATGTGGGAGAAGTTCAAAGGAAACGGTTTGTGGTTCCTATATGTAACACCCCCAAAATTTGGTACAGCGGAAGACTCAACAAGCTTTCGGGGTGCTACGGGGATTGGTATCAAACACAAGACAATATAGAACGAGATAAAGTAAACATAGTAAAGTACAACCACACGAGGTTTTAAAGTTTACATTATCCCAAAATCATTCAGAGTCAGGCCCAAAAGAAAATAAATATAGGTCCACAATAGTTATCAGAGTTTTAGAAATATAGATCCATAACCGGTGCCAAATGCCAAGCCTCCAATCCCAAGCATCCGCATAGCATCACTTAATTACCTGAGAAAACGTGCTAAAAGTCAGCTTTCGCTGGTGAGATCATAGGTTTAGATTCTTAATTCAATATAGTGGACATGTACGCAAAACGCTTGCTAGCTAGACTAGGGCTCAATCATCCAACAAAATAATCCAACCAAAACAATCCAACCAAAATAATCCAACCAAATCAATCCCACCAAAATAATCCAACCAAATCAACTCATCCCTATAGGTGCACGCTATAGCTCAAATCAATCCAATCAATAGCTTACCTAGCTCAAGTCTAGGCCTCGCTCTATAATCAATCAAATAGCTTACCTAGATCTAGTCTAGGCCTCGCTCAATATGTATGCGTAAGGATACGACATACCCAACATTCGTAAGGATACGACATGTTCAACTTACCTAGATCTAGTCTAGGCCTCGTTGTTTAGCTTACCTAGCTCTAGGCTAGGCCTCGCTCTATAAACAATCAAATAGCTTACCTAGATCTAGTCTAGGCCTCGCTCAATATGTATGCGTAAGGATACGACATACCCAACATTCGTAAGGATACGACATGTTCAACTTACCTAGATCTAGTCTAGGCCTCGTTGTTTAGCTTACCTAGCTCTAGGCTAGGCCTCGCTCTATAAACAATCCAATAGCTTACCTAGTTCGGGGACTAGGCCTCGCTCAACAACCAAATCAATAGCTTACCTAGCTCAGGTCTAGGCCTCGCTCAATAACCGAATCAATAGCTTACCTAGATCTAGTCTAGGCCTCGCTCTACCTAGTTCTATAAGCATAGCAAGTTTTGAGATCAAAAAGCGATAATAGTCCACATAAAACATTTGCACGTTTCTCACCCCAAGTATTGAAAACAAAGTTCAAGAGTAAAAAGTGGGGCTATGACTCACCTCAAGTCCAGAAAATAGCAAGACGAGGTAGGTAGAAATAAGATGTATGATAACTCACGAAACAGCAACTACGGACTTGGCACGACCTAACAATATTAACTCTTTCAGAAATCATTTCCTCAAATATATAATATTCCCAAACCCGGACGAGAATCCGTTTTATTTCCGAAAATCCATTTCGTATTAGTTTGGTGTATTTGCGTTTGGTATCCATACGGGTGGTGGGTCGACTCAAAACAAACCAACAAGATCACACGTAGAAGATATAATAAACTATAGATCTAATATTAGCCCAATATATCATTTAAATAAATCGCCAAAGTTTACCAAATCCGTCGATTTGATAATCCTCATATTTATTTACGTAATATACCGTTCCAAGATTACACCCAACCTAAAGCACATATAAAGCACATAGCACATAATTACTATATAGTATATATCGTAGTTTAATAAATTCCTCGTATATATCGTCAAATTGGCCAGATTTCCCGATATATACACTCGCAATCTATTACACTTTACATATACTATAACCTGTGGGCGTCGTAGGATACGATGCCCACTAATATATTCGTTTCATATAACCAAACAACCCGGCTCAACCTTACGGTTGAGTGGTTATTTACTTATAGTAAATGTCTATATTAGTCGTCATATATCCGAGACAACACGAATGTCGCAAAGAATAACTTACCTGGACCCGAGTGACAACAATTTCGCCTAACTCAATAAATTTATTCGTTATATATATCCGAAATGACTTTTTATTAAACGTTTCATAATTGTCGGGAGTTTCCCGTTTATAACACAATTTTTATAATAATAATACGTTTAATAATAATATTACGCCACTTTCGTAGCCTAATATATATCTAATCGTATTATTTATAATACGACTCGTGATTATTATTATTATTAATATACGCGTTTATATAGTTATATATACGTTATTCACGTATATACTTTCGTATAAACGTTCATATTATTAATAATTATTATTACGAGTTTTATTATTCTCGTTCAAGTTTAATAATTATTGAGTTATACGAAATGGTCATATGTCCGAGTCATGACTCTCGGCTCATTGTCCAAGTCCAATAATAAACCAAAGTCATAAATAATAATCTCCGTCCAATCACAATCTCAACCACGGGCTACAACAATAAGGTCCGACTACGGTACCCGACTAACCTATCTCCGTCATCTAACGACCGTCTCATAACCGGTCCCCAATCACTTACCAATCGACAACAACTTCACAATATCAAAACCATAACCAATATCCAATTCGACCCAAAGCATACGGCCGAGAAAATAATACCACAACAACAATCTTAACCAAAAACAATCATAAGAAATAATAATATAACAAATAGTTCACAATTAGCACAAAAATAACATCAACCAAGTAAGTGTTCGGGTCGGTTTACCAAGCCGAACCCGAGGCTATACGACTCAATTGAGTCTCGGTCACATCACAAGCTGCCATGGCTCGAAGAGCAAACCAAGGGTCACCAAAATATAAGCTCCCAAAGAGCACACCCGACTGCCAAATCGACCACGAAGGTCTTGGCATCATTTAACCAAACTCGGCATTAAGCCGCGACTCCAATGAGTCGGAACAACAATCCAACGCAACAACATATGAAACCACAACCTCAAGATCACGAAGATAAGCAGATCGAGCCCATACGCTCGGATCAAAAACTATGCCGTGAGTCTTAGACTCACGGTTCGAATTAACCCATCGAGCAAACCAACCCGGATACCAAACTATTAAGAAAAACGTTTTTCCAATCAACAACCCATCAAGTATTACACGTTTTTAATTAAAAACCCATTCGGATGTCATCATGTCGTGACTCTAGGTCACGATTTTTATCAAGAATACGAGTGAAAACTCGTCTCACCATCGATCTAGAGCTCAAAACCGTGATAACCCTTCAAAATACGCGATTGGTGGTGAACTTGGTGGTGATTCGAAATGAAATAAAGGGGTTATAGGCGCGTGTTGTTGTAGATCTAAGAGTAGGGATGATGGGGGATCGATTGGTGATGGTGGTGTAGAGTGGTGACCGGCGGTGGCTGTGGTGGTGGCCGGATATTAAAGGGGCGGCTAGGGTTTGTCAAAGAGAGGCAAAGAGAGAGAGATGAGTGAATGGTTGTGTTGTGTGTGAACCAATATAACCACAAGGACCGGATCTTGTAGTTTTACTCTTATTATTAATAATAATAATAATAATAATAATAATAATAATAATAATAATAATAATAATAATAATAATAATAATAGTAATAATAATAATATTATTACGGTTGAGCGGGTAATGTGGGTAGATGTAAAAACACGTGGCCCGAACCCGAACCCATTTTAAAATGTCCATATCACACGAGAACCTCTCGTAATTAATTAAAATATATAACGGACTCGTTAAGACGAATCATAAAATTGTCGTTAGGTAATCCTAGTGCCAAAGTCAACGTAGTACCAAGTGAGAATTCAAATATACATCACCGATCATATAATCAAAATGAATTATGAACATAATTCACGAATTCCATAACGTCATTAATTAAAATATCCATAAAATAGGTCTTACAAGTTCGTTGTGAAATGAAAATTTCAAATAAAAATTATAAACGAACTTAAGTTGTAATGCGGGTTTTAAAAAATAGCTCCCTAAACTGCCGGTTGTCACATCCTCCCCGTCTCAGAAGGAAACCCGTCTCGGGTTTCACTCGGAAAAATTTATCTACGAAGTGAAAAGCTTCGGATATCTCTTCCTGAACTCGTCCTCACGTTCCCACGTAAATTCTGGTCCATGTCGGGAATTCCAACGAACCTTGACGAGCGGAATGCGACTCCTCTTGAGTCGTTTAACTTCACGATCTAAAATCTCAATCGGTTCCTTCACGAAATTCAGTTTCTCATCAACACGAATGTCCCTCATTGGAATGACGGGCATTTCATCAGAAAGACATTTCTTCAAATTACTTACGTGAAACACGTCGTGAACTTTGCTCAGTTCGGACGGTAATTCCAACCTATAAGCCACGGGCCCAATTCTTTCTAAGATCAAGAATGGTCCAATGTAGCGTGGGTTGAGTTTACCACGTTTCCCGAAACGTATTACACCTTTCCAAAGCGAGACTTTCAGCATTACTTTGTCTCCAACCTGGAACTCTAAAGGTTTACGTCTCTGATCGGCATAGCTCTTCTGCCTATCTCTGGCTGCTTGCAACCGATCGCGAATCTGAGTTACTTTCTCTGTAGTCTCCAAAATAAGCTCAGGGCCTGTAAGTTGACTATCTCCAACTTCTGCCCAACCAATAGGCGAACGACACTTTCTGCCATACAAAGCTTCGAATGGTGCAGCTTTAAGACTTGTGTGGTAGCTGTTATTATAAGAGAATTCCGCAAGGGGTAAATACTTCTCCCAGCCTTTACCAAAGTCTATGATGCATGCACGAAGCATATCCTCTAACGTCTGAATGGTCCTCTCACTTTAACCATCGGTTTGGGGATGATATGCAGTACTCATATCAAGCCTCGTCCCCAAGCCGTTTGAAGTGATCGCCACAAAACTGACGTAAAACGACTATCACGATCCGAAATAATAGATATCGGGACTCCATGACGCGAAATAATTTCCTTCACATATAACCTTGCAAGCTTATCCACACTATCATCTTCACTAATAGCTAAGAAATGAGCAGACTTGGTCAGACGATCCACAATTACCCAGATAGCGTCACAACCGCTAGCCGTCCTCAGTAATTTGGTAATGAAGTCCATAGTAATCCGCTCCCATTTCCAAACTGGAAGTTCTGGTTGCGTTAGTAGTCCTGACGGTCTCTGGTGTTCAGCCTTAACCTTGGCGCATGTCAAGCACTTACTAACATACGATGCTATACCTGCCTTCATATTTGGCCACCAATAGAACTTCTTAAGATCCTGGTACATTTTGTCCGACCCAGGATGAATGGAGTATCTTGACTTATGCGACTCATGCATAATCAACTCTCGAATTCCTCCATACAATGGTACTCAACTTCGCTCTCCAAAACATAATATTCCATCAGAACGCTTAATAAATCCCTTCTCATTTTCTGCCATCCCAAATATATTCTCAGCAGACCGATTCTCTGCTTTCAACGCTTCCGTTTGAGCTTCTAATATTTGAGATGGTAATGGCGATACGATAGTCATTCCTAATGACCTCACTCGTAATGGTGGCATTCTCTCCTTTCGACTAAGAGTATCAGCAACAACGTTTGCTTTACCCGGATGGTAGCGAATTTCACAATCATAATCGCTTAGCAACTCAATCCAACGTCGCTGCCTCATGTTAAGCTCTTTTTGGTTCAAAATGTGTTGCAGACTTTTGTGATCAGTAAACACTACACACTTGGTTCCATACAAGTAATGTCTCCATATCCTCAAAGCAAAAACCACAGCACCTAACTCCAAATCATGGGTGGTGTAGTTCTTCTCATGCTTCTTGAGCTGTCGGGAAGCATAAGCTATCACTTTCTCTCGTTGCATTAACACAGCTCCTAAACCTTTATGTGAAGCGTCACAATAGACGACGAAATCCTCGTTACCTTCGGGTAACGCCAAGATAGGAGCACTACACAACATCTCCTTAAGTAACTGAAATGCTTCCTCTTCCTTATCTCCCCATTCATACTTAACACTCTTTTGAGTCAATTTGGTCAACGGTTTTGCTATCTTCGAAAATCCCTCAATGAATCTTCGGTAATAACCGGCTAATCCCAAAAATTGACGAACTTCTGTTGGGGTCGTAGGTGCAGCCCAATCCTTAATCGCTTCAATCTTAGCAGGGTCCACATGAACTCTTTGTCTATCAATCATACGACCTAGAAATTGTACCGTCGGAATCCCAAAATTCACATTTCGAAAACTTGGCATACAGTTTCTCCTTCCTGAGCAATCCTAAGATAAGTCTTAGATGCTCCTCATGCTCCTTCTCACTCTTCGAATATATCAGAATGTCATCGATTAAACACAATCACGAACTTATCTAAGTAAGGCTTACACACCCGATTCATGAGATCCATGAATACCGCCGGTGCGTTAGTCAACCCAAACGGCATCACCTGAAACTCGTAATGCCCGTAACGGGTTCTGAAAGCCGTTTTCGGAATATCTTCCTCGCGCACTCGAAGCTGATGATATCCCGATCTCAAATCGATCTTCGAATACACGCTCGATCCTTGAAGTTTATCGAACAAATCGTCGATCCTAGGTAACGGGTATCTATTCTTCACCGTTAACTTGTTCAACTCCCGATAATCAATACACATATGAAACGATCCATCCTTCTTTTTCACAAATAAGATCGGGGCTCCCCAAGGCGAAGAACTTGGTCTTATGAATCCCTTTTCGGCTAACTCCGCTAATTGTTTCGACAACTCTTCCAATTCAGTAGGTGCAAGACGATAAGGCGCTCGTGCTACAGGTGCAGCACCAGGTATCAACTCAATTTGAAATTCCACTTGTCTATTAGGCGGAATTCCCGGCAAGTCATCGGGAAACACATCCGAAAAATCACGAACTATAGGTACATCTCCAATGCACCTTTCTTTCTTCTCCTTCTCTCCTTTCTCAGAAATTTGGGCTAAGAAAAGGTAATTTCCTTTTTCCATTAGCTTCGGCAACTTAGTACAAGATACGACCGCTAATCTAGATGGGTCTCTCAAATCCTTTCTATCTCCTGGTATGTTCAGAATCTCCTTGCCGTAAGGCAAACGCACGATCTTCTCATCGCAGATTATATGAGCACGATACTTCGACAACCAATCCATACCAATAATGACATCAAAACTTCCTAATGTGACGGGTAGAAGATCTATGTTGAAAGGACGATTCAGAAAGTTTAACGTGCAACCGCGAATGATAGTCCTAATCATCTCTATGTTCCCATTAGCTAACTCCACATCATAACCAATTCCTAAGGCCATCGGGGGTTTCTCTAGTAAGGGTGCAAACTTAGTGGACACAAAACTCTTATCGGCACCAGTACCAAATAATATGGAAGCATAACGATTATTGAGAAGGAACGTACTAGTAACGACGTTCGGATCTTCTCCTCTCTCGTTCCCAAGTGCATACACTCTCCCATGAGCAGCTCCAGCTTCCACACGTTGGTCCCCATTATCTTGTCGTCCACGGTTTCCATTATTGTACCCATTACCACCCGATCCTTGATTTCCTCGGCTCCACGATTCCCTACACTCATTCCTATAATGCCCCTTCTTTCCACATCCATAACAAGTAACATTTGCCTTACTCATAGTTTCAGGAGTAGCTTGAACCATAGCAAGAAGTCGAGCTCTACAGTCCCTAGCTGTGTGTCCTTTCCTTGAGCAATTCTGGCATATCACAGTACATCGTCCAGAATGATGCTTGTAGCACCGGTTACACTTGGGTGCATCTCCATTGTAGTTCTTCTTGTCTCCATCTCCCATAGCATAAGCTCTAGTAGTTGTTTGTCGCTTGTTTCGACGATCATTACCCTTAGAGTGATCATCCATCTTCCTCTTTCCATTCTTGTCTTTCTCAGCTTCTTCCCATGCCAACGAGTCCATCAATTGTTGAGCAATAGTGATAGCCTCATGGATGTTTGTAGGCTTAGCAGAAATCACATCATTCCTTGTAGCTACCGGCAACCCATCGGTATACCTCTCAATCCTTTGAGTCTCAGTCCTAACCATATCGGGACAAAGTAAGGCTAACTCTCGATAACGGCGATTGTAAGTTGCCATATCGGTACCTTTCACCTTATGGTTCCAGAACTCAATCTCCAGCTTCTTAATCTCATTTCTTGGGCAGTAAGTCTGAATCAGCAAAGACTTAAATTGCTCCCAAGTCATAGCATAAGCCACATCACTCCCAACCGAGTTACGGTAATTGTTCCACCAAGTTAAAGCTTCATCCTTGAAAGTAAAAGAAGCAAACTTTACCTTCGTATTCTCCGCACAACCACTGACATTAAACACTGACTCAGTCTTTTCTATCCATTTGACCAAGTAGACCACTCCTTCAGTTCCACCAAACTCAACGGGTCCACAAATCTTAAACTCCTTGTAGTTACCTCCATTAGCACGAACAGGTGGAAATGTTCTAGCAGAATTGTTGGAATGATTTGACTCAGCTAGTAGCTCAGCAACTCGTTGCTCCACAAGTTGATTGATCATTGCTTGATCCACAGTAGGTGCATTAAGTGGAACATGATAATTGTCTCCCTGAACATCAACCTTTTGATTCCTGTTGTTGCGGTTCGTAGTGTCCAGGTTGTCAGAAGTAGGGGTCTCAACATTTCGAGTAGGACGGCGTCCTCGACGACCAGGGGTAGTCGTTGCAGGACCTGTTCTGGTAGCTCTAACAGGGTTTCGTCGTGCAACCATTAATATAGTACCAACACAAGGTCAACTACGCAAATAGGAACACAATTCTCCATGTACGCCAGAATCGTAGAATATCATACGGAATCATTATCGTCCATACAAGTAGCGATCGATACTTTGTTCCAAAACACTAAAAGACATAATAAATACTAATCGTTGCATACGAGACGAACATACAATCCGAATAACATGACTTAAGGGATAGAATAACCAGCTCTCATAACCAAATACTCCCTGACTTAAGGCGCAACACAACAACATAAATCTAAATTGATCTAGCCATGAAGCTGGCGTAGACTATTCAACTCCGATCTCAAACCATCCAAATCTCTCCATAACGATTCCAGCTCAACACTGTATATATCTCTACCTCTCTTGAGGTCTGCTGCCTCCTTCTCCAACTCCGTGTTCCTCTGCCACAGCTTGCGATCTCCCTCGCGAGCAGTGAGGAAACCTCTCTGCAGACTCTCTATCTGCTCATGTATCTCCATCATACCTCTCCTAATCGCTGTCGTCCTGCCCATGACAGTAGTCAAATCAACTCTCAACTCAGCAACAAACTCAGCAATAAACTCAGCAATAATCATCTCAAGTCAGTCAGACATCCGCGAGATCCTCTCGCCCTGTGCAGTAATCCGAGTCCACATCCTACCAATTTCACCCAAATCTGCATGCTCAGCAGAAACCTCAGAAGGTGCATCCAACTCAACGGGACTACCAGGTGGCAACTCAAACAAAAATGGATGATCAGGTGAAACCGGCTCTAACGGATGTATCGGGGAATCGGGCTTCGCAGAATGAGCTGAATGTGCTAGCGACCCATCATCATCAGGCATCTCCTCTTCCTGAGGGTCATCATTCTCTTCCTCATCTTGAGGGTTATCATTCTGCTCACCCTCGTACTCCTCCTCATACTCCTCGTCGGAGGGGTACTTCATCAATCGTCATCTCTGAGCAGGTGAACCACGAGGCGATAAAATCGGTGACTTAGGGCGACAATGAGACGATAAAGTAGTGGCTAAACGCATGACCATCACGTATGGGTCATCAGGGGCCATAGTGATCTACGATGGGCGACGCGTACTAGCAATAACAATTCTTAACAACAACACGTGCAAGGGAGGCTATGATTTGTGACAACGGCGTAGGGTAGGTGTAAGTGTTTCAAAACAACTAAACCGCGAATTCAAAATACCATATCAAAAATCATCATATAATTCCCAATCATATATCAAGAAAGATTTAAAATACCGCATTACTAAAATCATTCGTAAAACAATTAAGCCATATAATTCCTCAAAACGCATATAATTCCTCAAAACACATATAATTCCTCAAAACGCCATCATATCACTAAATCAATAAACCTCAAAACCTCAAATCATCTCAAGAAATCCCAAATCGCTAATCATCTCAATAATCTCATAATACCTCAATAATAAACAATGATGCTTCGGCTTGGCGGGCTGGCGGGCAATGGTCGAGGATCGTTTTCTATAAAAATCGGTTATAGTTTAGGTGTCTATTTACCTAGTTCTCTATAACCTTGGCTCTGATACCAATCTGTAACACCCCCAAAATTTGGTACAGCGGAAGACTCAACAAGCTTTCGGGGTGCTACGGGGATTGGTATCAAACACAAGACAATATAGAACGAGATAAAGTAAACATAGTAAAGTACAACCACACGAGGTTTTAAAGTTTACATTATCCCAAAATCATTCAGAGTCAGGCCCAAAAGAAAATAAATATAGGTCCACAATAGTTATCAGAGTTTTAGAAATATAGATCCATAACCGGTGCCAAATGCCAAGCCTCCAATCCCAAGCATCCGCATAGCATCACTTAATTACCTGAGAAAACGTGCTAAAAGTCAGCTTTCGCTGGTGAGATCATAGGTTTAGATTCTTAATTCAATATAGTGGACATGTACGCAAAACGCTTGCTAGCTAGACTAGGGCTCAATCATCCAACAAAATAATCCAACCAAAACAATCCAACCAAAATAATCCAACCAAATCAATCCCACCAAAATAATCCAACCAAATCAACTCATCCCTATAGGTGCACGCTATAGCTCAAATCAATCCAATCAATAGCTTACCTAGCTCAAGTCTAGGCCTCGCTCTATAATCAATCAAATAGCTTACCTAGATCTAGTCTAGGCCTCGCTCAATATGTATGCGTAAGGATACGACATACCCAACATTCGTAAGGATACGACATGTTCAACTTACCTAGATCTAGTCTAGGCCTCGTTGTTTAGCTTACCTAGCTCTAGGCTAGGCCTCGCTCTATAAACAATCAAATAGCTTACCTAGATCTAGTCTAGGCCTCGCTCAATATGTATGCGTAAGGATACGACATACCCAACATTCGTAAGGATACGACATGTTCAACTTACCTAGATCTAGTCTAGGCCTCGTTGTTTAGCTTACCTAGCTCTAGGCTAGGCCTCGCTCTATAAACAATCCAATAGCTTACCTAGTTCGGGGACTAGGCCTCGCTCAACAACCAAATCAATAGCTTACCTAGCTCAGGTCTAGGCCTCGCTCAATAACCGAATCAATAGCTTACCTAGATCTAGTCTAGGCCTCGCTCTACCTAGTTCTATAAGCATAGCAAGTTTTGAGATCAAAAAGCGATAATAGTCCACATAAAACATTTGCACGTTTCTCACCCCAAGTATTGAAAACAAAGTTCAAGAGTAAAAAGTGGGGCTATGACTCACCTCAAGTCCAGAAAATAGCAAGACGAGGTAGGTAGAAATAAGATGTATGATAACTCACGAAACAGCAACTACGGACTTGGCACGACCTAACAATATTAACTCTTTCAGAAATCATTTCCTCAAATATATAATATTCCCAAACCCGGACGAGAATCCGTTTTATTTCCGAAAATCCATTTCGTATTAGTTTGGTGTATTTGCGTTTGGTATCCATACGGGTGGTGGGTCGACTCAAAACAAACCAACAAGATCACACGTAGAAGATATAATAAACTATAGATCTAATATTAGCCCAATATATCATTTAAATAAATCGCCAAAGTTTACCAAATCCGTCGATTTGATAATCCTCATATTTATTTACGTAATATACCGTTCCAAGATTACACCCAACCTAAAGCACATATAAAGCACATAGCACATAATTACTATATAGTATATATCGTAGTTTAATAAATTCCTCGTATATATCGTCAAATTGGCCAGATTTCCCGATATATACACTCGCAATCTATTACACTTTACATATACTATAACCTGTGGGCGTCGTAGGATACGATGCCCACTAATATATTCGTTTCATATAACCAAACAACCCGGCTCAACCTTACGGTTGAGTGGTTATTTACTTATAGTAAATGTCTATATTAGTCGTCATATATCCGAGACAACACGAATGTCGCAAAGAATAACTTACCTGGACCCGAGTGACAACAATTTCGCCTAACTCAATAAATTTATTCGTTATATATATCCGAAATGACTTTTTATTAAACGTTTCATAATTGTCGGGAGTTTCCCGTTTATAACACAATTTTTATAATAATAATACGTTTAATAATAATATTACGCCACTTTCGTAGCCTAATATATATCTAATCGTATTATTTATAATACGACTCGTGATTATTATTATTATTATTAATATACGCGTTTATATAGTTATATATACGTTATTCACGTATATACTTTCGTATAAACGTTCATATTATTAATAATTATTATTACGAGTTTTATTATTCTCGTTCAAGTTTAATAATTATTGAGTTATACGAAATGGTCATATGTCCGAGTCATGACTCTCGGCTCATTGTCCAAGTCCAATAATAAACCAAAGTCATAAATAATAATCTCCGTCCAATCACAATCTCAACCACGGGCTACAACAATAAGGTCCGACTACGGTACCCGACTAACCTATCTCCGTCATCTAACGACCGTCTCATAACCGGTCCCCAATCACTTACCAATCGACAACAACTTCACAATATCAAAACCATAACCAATATCCAATTCGACCCAAAGCATACGGCCGAGAAAATAATACCACAACAACAATCTTAACCAAAAACAATCATAAGAAATAATAATATAACAAATAGTTCACAATTAGCACAAAAATAACATCAACCAAGTAAGTGTTCGGGTCGGTTTACCAAGCCGAACCCGAGGCTATACGACTCAATTGAGTCTCGGTCACATCACAAGCTGCCATGGCTCGAAGAGCAAACCAAGGGTCACCAAAATATAAGCTCCCAAAGAGCACACCCGACTGCCAAATCGACCACGAAGGTCTTGGCATCATTTAACCAAACTCGGCATTAAGCCGCGACTCCAATGAGTCGGAACAACAATCCAACGCAACAACATATGAAACCACAACCTCAAGATCACGAAGATAAGTAGATCGAGCCCATACGCTCGGATCAAAAACTATGCCGTGAGTCTTAGACTCACGGTTCGAATTAACCCATCGAGCAAACCAACCCGGATACCAAACTATTAAGAAAAACGTTTTTCCAATCAACAACCCATCAAGTATTACACGTTTTTAATTAAAAACCCATTCGAATGTCATCATGTCGTGACTCTAGGTCACGATTTTTATCAAGAATACGAGTGAAAACTCGTCTCACCTTCGATCTAGAGCTCAAAACCGTGATAACCCTTCAAAATACGCGATTGGTGGTGAACTTGGTGGTGATTCGAAATGAAATAAAGGGGTTATAGGCGCGTGTTGTTGTAGATCTAAGAGTAGGGATGATGGGGGATCGATTGGTGATGGTGGTGTAGAGTGGTGACCGGCGGTGGCTGTGGTGGTGGCCGGATATTAAAGGGGCGGCTAGGGTTTGTCAAAGAGAGGCAAAGAGAGAGAGATGAGTGAATGGTTGTGTTGTGTGTGAACCAATATAACCACAAGGACCGGATCTTGTAGTTTTACTCTTATTAATAATAATAATAATAATAATAATAATAATAATAATAATAATAATAATAATAATAATAATAATAATAATAATAATAATAGTAATAATAATAATATTATTACGGTTGAGCGGGTAATGTGGGTAGATGTAAAAACACGTGGCCCGAACCCGAACCCATTTTAAAATGTCCATATCACACGAGAACCTCTCGTAATTAATTAAAATATATAACGGACTCGTTAAGACGAATCATAAAATTGTCGTTAGGTAATCCTAGTGCCAAAGTCAACGTAGTACCAAGTGAGAATTCAAATATACATCACCGATCATATAATCAAAATGAATTATGAACATAATTCACGAATTCCATAACGTCATTAATTAAAATATCCATAAAATAGGTCTTACAAGTTCGTTGTGAAATGAAAATTTCAAATAAAAATTATAAACGAACTTAAGTTGTAATGCGGGTTTTAAAAAATAGCTCCCTAAACTGCCGGTTGTCACACTATATCATACTTGGACCAACCATTGTTCCAAGATTTGCTCCGTAGATCGGAGGAAGAATTTGGGTTCAACCATCCAATGGGGGGACTTACCATTCCTTGCCGCGAAGAAGCTTTTGTACATTTAGCTACCCAATTACTCGTTTCATAAGTTGAGGAAGAAAAATTGTCATCCTCTAGAGATTTTGATTGTATAGTGGTAGACTGATAGTGTTTTTAGTCTTTAGATAGGGAACAGTAGGAGAACATGTAAAAAGGGGCATTCCCACCTTTTATAACTAATTATGATTTGGTGCTTTCATGTTCATATGTTGTACGACACCATGTACTTATTGGTCTAATTTTTCGCGTATTAACCGATTTAAATCACAAACTCAAATAACGATACTCATATCCATATTAGGTAAATGTCATCTTACTGTTCGTTAATAACAAACTAAACCACGAAAAGTGTTAGCTCAATACATAAAACAAAAAGACCATAGAATATACTGTAAACCCCTTTTTAGATTATATCCGTTTTTCCAAACTTGAGATATACACAACACATTGATAGCCCATATTCTTTGGGCTCAACTTATAATACTTAAATGGCAGTGTAGTTCCATTCTCATAAAATGACTTGTATAAACGGCACAACAGAACCATATGTAAACTACTTGTCAAGGAATGACTTAGCACATATTGTCATCCTCCAAATATTTTGGCAGTATAATAGTTGTAGTTTTTTATTTTTTTTTGTTTTGTTTTTAGAGGTTAGAGGGTACAATAGTCAATAGGTGAATCTGTATATATGTCGCAATAGACCATGTTCTTATTCATCTAATAATGTTCCAGATAACCATTTTAACCCATTTAAATCACAAACTAATGATACGTGATTAGTAATTAAGTTAATCACTACCTCATTTGTGATGCATTTTCATAATAACCCACTAAACCAAATAGCTAATTAAGTTATGAACCAATTATCTTTAGGAATACAGAATAATAAAACTGCTTAAGAAGCATCATTTTTTGTCAAATGGATCAATTTTCGACAAACGGGTTGATCAAAGTATGCTTAATGGTTCGATATACCTATTATCTTTCTTTTACTTAATTTTAATCAAAGTACAGACACCAGAAAAACCCATCAAAACATCTTTCAGATCTCAAAATCCCAAGACTCAACCGAAAATGACTAGAAGGACGATCTTGATTTATAATGGCCTACTTCATGTGAACCTTCACATGGTTTTGCTCGGAAACCTACATAAGTCTGAAGTCCCGCGCCTTAGTCAAATTAACCGACACAAATATTCGCTATCCAAACATCTTACAGATCTCATAATCCAAGAACTCCACCCAAATTGACTTGAAAGACGGTGTAGATTTATATAAGGGTCTACTTCTTGTGAACCTTCACATGGTTTTGCTCGAAAACAGATGTAGGGCCGATGTGCCGCGCCTTAGTCCTGAAGTCCCTTAACATGACCTCACAAGTAGGCCTAGTTGTTGTATATATTGATTAGATATATAGATAACCATTAATATTTTGCAAGTCTACCTAACCGAACAAAGCCATGTGAAGCTTAACATGAGGTAGGGCATTATAGAAACCGTATGCCTTATTTTCTTTCGGTGGCTAACTCCAAGTATAGGCACTATAAATATAAACCTTATACTTGAGACCTTCTTCAAACCACACCTACCAATCCAGCAAGCTACTTGTACTGCTTTGTTCTCTTAATCAATCCTCTATTGTTCTTTTCCACCAAAAACATGGGTGTCTTTCGTTTGCAATCATTAGTTTCTAATTCAAAACAGCTAATCAAACTGAAAGGCAACAATGCACGAGACATTCCCAAAGGCTAGTTGGCAGTGTACGTGGGAGAAGTTCAACGGAAACGCTTTGTTGTTCCTTTATCTTTCTTGGACCAACCCATGTTCCAAGATTTGTTACGACGATCTGAGGAAGAATTTGGGTTCAACCATCCAATGGGAGGACTTACCATTCCGTGCAGTGAAGAAGCTTTTGTCCATCTCACTACCCAATTACACGTTTAATAGTTTGAGGAAGAGAGATTTTTCATTCTCCAAAGATTTTGGCTATATAGTACAGTAGTAGTATTATTTTTGTTTTAGAGCATAGAGGGTACATTAGGTGCGGTTGTAGAAAGGGGCATTCCCATATTGAATACATGGATATAAATTGTTTTTTTCATGTATATATGTTGCAATACACATTTTCTCATTCCTCTTAACTTTTTTCCGATTAACCAATTGATTTCAGGGACAAACTCACTGGTGATGCTTGTCCTTGTTCTGTAATTAACAATTGGGTGAATCACATGTCCAGATAGCTAACTAATATGTCAAGAAACTAATTAACTAATTAGTATATAGGTCGACAAAAGACTTTAAAAAAAAGTGTTCTATCTTGGTCGAATCGGTCAACGGTTGATCAAAGCGTGTTTTTTATGCTATAGGATACCTTGTACTCAATTTATTCACCAAGTAGAACAACACTATAGTAATTTTGTACTGAAATCTTTCTTAACACATGAATTACTTTGGAAGTAAACAAAAAGTAACTGCAAATGAACCTATTTTGAACTGAATAAAAACTTTCGTACTTTTGACCCAAACATTTATTGATCCAAGATGGGTCTTTCGTATACCGTCTTCTATATGTACATGATATGTTGATAGCTTCTCAAAGTCTAGACGAGGGTGAAAAGTTAAAGACTCGGTTGAAAAGCGAATTTGAGATGAAGGTTCTCGGTGAAGCAAAGATGATTCTCGGCGTGGGGATAGTTAGAGACATAAAATTGATGAAGCTCTATTCGACTCATAAACATTATCTAAGAATGATTTTAAAGCATTTTAGGTTCGACAAGCAAGCAAAACGAGTTATAGTAGTACTCGACCATATATTAGTCATGATGTTTGGATGGTGAGCTGATATATACATAACCCTGGAAAAAGACATTGTCAAGTTGTTAAATGGATATTACGACTATGTGATTCAGACTATGTTGGAGATCTAGACAAGCGAAGATCTAGAACGGGCTATGTTTTTACTCTGGAAAAAAGCTCCAATTAGTTAGAAGTCTAACTTACAGTCAACTACTGCTTTGACAACTACATAAGCGCAGAGTAAATGGTGATCAAAGGCTGTACAGGAAACAATTTGGCTTTAAGGGTTGCTCGGTGAACTTATAATTAAATAGAAATTTGTTGCTCTGCATACAATCATAGTACAATTCATTTAGCGAAGAATCAAGTTTATCACGCAAGGACGAAGAAGGTAAAGTCAGAATCCAAACGATCCATTCTTCTAAGAATCCGGTAGATATGCTGATTAAAATAGTAGCTAGGGTGAAATTCAATTAATGTTTGGACTTGATCTAAAATAGTAGCTAGGGTGAAATTACATTAATGTTTGGACTTGATCAATATTGTGAAAGCATAAAGATTGGTTTAAGGACTCCACCAACGATGTTTGAAAAATTGATTTTCGCCAAGGTGGAGATTTGTGAATTATTGACTCAAATGGGTAGGTCCTACTTTGTGATAAGAATCTAAGCAAGTAGATATGCAACTTGCGAGTTGGCTTACTACTTGATGTGGTATTTGTATCCTATTTTATAAGAGGCTTGGCAAATGTTTCATTCACACCAAAACACACACAAGTATTCTCGTAGTGTATTAGCTCTTTTATTTTCTTTGGTATTAAAATATATCTTTCTCTAGGACTTTTTATCGATCATCCAAAGACGCATGAACCAATATATTCCTCCATTTCCAAATGGCCCAAAAGACCACACTGCAACACTCCATGAATGACTTTGTGAAGGCGAGAGCAACCAAAATCAACAACCTTTTGTTCATACTGTCTATGAATGACTTTGTGAAGGCGAGAGCAACCAAGATCAACAACCTTTTGTTGATATTGATGTCGAGAATATTGAATGAAGGAAAAGATACAGGAGTGGTAAGGTTCCACCAACTCCATACACTAGTACAAATACAATTTTTTGAAACGGTTAAAACAGATTATTTAGAGCGGTATTGAACCGTTATATAATAGAGCGTTTCAAAAAATAGAGGTGATTTTTTATTGCGGTTTTGGACCGTTTTAAAAATGCATATTTTACTACGGTATTTAACAACCGTTCTAAAAAGCCATATAGAATTAAAAAAACATATATTATTCACCGCTTCCTTATTCTAGTACAATTCATTAGTTATTCATTTTTCTCCTTTTGAGTATATCTTTTGAGTAGTTCACCAATTAAGCATCTGGCCATCATATCACAAAAATTAGATCAATATAACATCATGAGATTATTAAATTTTAAAACATAAGAAAGAAAGATAATTTAGCAAACCTGGTAAGTATAGTGAAAATGAATAAAAAATATGGCATCTTCAAGATCTTCAAAAAAACTCATCTGTAGATCACCAATCGTAAAAATGAATAGAAAATATGACATCTAGTTAACATGTAGTGTTATTTAATATGGCAAATAAATTAAACATTTTTTTAGTAAGATTTAAAAATAAAAATTAATTACCATGTTCATGGAACCGCTGGTGAAGATAGTAAGATTCAAATAAAGACCAATTACCATGCTCTTCTTCATTTGATTCGTGTTTAATTCAAGGGTATTGTTGATAAGAGTTTGTGAATAGAAAAAAGAGAAAGAAAGATAAGAGAGGTATTTGGGTGTTTGTTGTGTTTGTGTAACTATGAGAAGTGAAAAGACAAAATATTAATAATAATAATAATAATAATAGCAAAGAAAAGAATAATTTAGGAGGTAAAAATCCCGCTCAAAAGGAGTGAAAATATTGAAAACCCACTTTTATAAAGCGGCTATTAAGTAACCGTGATATATAATCTATAATAGTCTGATTTATAAAATCCATTTAATAAAACGTTTTACTAAATAACCGTGCCAAATAATACTTTTAAATGATTTAAAACGGTTATATATCAAAACCGCTTTAAATTAAGCGTTCTAAAATATGGTTTGTGTAGTAGTGATATCTTTCTCCTGATCGTCTTCACACGCGGGCAAAAAACAAGGCAATAGCTGGTAGATTTATGGGATATAATTGAAATGGCCAAGTATGTTTCCAAACTACTAAAGTATTTGGCTCAACACATGTTTGGGTCAAAACTACCACACCTTTATACAAATTAGAACAAATTGATTTTCAAACACTTTTTGGTTTGTTTTGAAGTAATGTTTAAGACAAGATTTAGATTACATCATTACTATAATAACTCACACATATTTTGTAGAAAAGGGAAGTATATGGTATGTGTATCAATAAAATACACTTTCAACAGCTGTTGACCCGTTGGACCAAAATTGGCCAATTTCTTTTGAATTATTATCTTCTGATCTATAGCAATCAATTAAAAGGCTCTGGACTTAATAGTTACCTATATCGTCAAACACACTAGTAAATTAATGCATCACAATTGAGTCAGTGATTCATTATTTAGTTTGTTCCTTAAATGTGTTTATCCACAAAAACTTAGATGAATGAGAGCATCTTGTATTGAAACATATATACACTAGAAAACTAATTTGTATGCAATTATCCAAAAATGGGACAGACCCTTTTTACAACATCACCTATTGTACCATCTATGTTCTAAAAACAAAAAGCACTACTCCTTAACACCCAAAATCTTTAGGGGAAGACTGTTTCTCGTCCTCAATCTATGAAATGTGTAATTGGTTAGTAAGACGGACAAATGCTTCTTCACGGCAAGGAATAGTAAGTCCTCCCATCGGATGGTTAAACCCAAAGTCTTCCTCTGATCTCCGGAGCAACTCTTGGAACAAGGGTTGATCTAAGTAAGACAAAGGAACCACAAACCGTTTCCTTTGAACTTCTCCCACATATACAGCCAAGTATCCTTTAGGAACGTCTCGTTGATGCTTGCTGTTCAGTTTGATTAGTTGTTTTGCGTTAGAAACTAATGACTGAAAACGGAAAGCACCCATGCTTTTGGAGTAAAAAGAAGTCTGGTTTATTGAGTATATGTGAATTGGCAGGTTTAGTTTGATGCTGGTCTCAAACCTCAGGCTTATATTTATAGTGTCTATAATTATAGCTAGCCACCCAAATAAAAATGATAATAAGCATTTGGTTCATATAAGGGTCTACCTCTTATTAAATTCACATGGGTTTGCTTAGTAGATTGACAAACAAAATATTTTTTCTTATCTATATATTTCAATCAATTTGTATAAGAAAATGGCCTAATTGTTTCTGCTAGGTCATAATCAGGACTATATAACGCAACACTTTGGACCTACATGGGTTTCAAATTATTATATCAGCTCTCCAGCATGGCATGTGACCGAAATATTACAGCCACTGTTTCATCATCAATACCTTTTGGTAGTGATGATATTTTGAAGACATGCACTTAATGCCCGGCCATATCAAAGGGATTAGAGCAATATCAGGTGTCGTAAAGTGTTTTATAATTTAAATCAATGATGTATAATTTTTCCCATAGAATGAACTTTGCAGTACGAATACTCTTAGATCTGAACTACACCTTCCATTCCTGCAAACTACTTGAATAAACTTGCCTTCTAAAATAAAACTTATGCAAACGTAATAAAAGATGGTCAACATATACAAATGGTGTGCATTCTCACTGTACTGAGAACAAATACGTCCAAAGTGTCAAGCCATAGTCCAGATCAAGACCAATATTGATCATGTCGTTTGCATCACCAAACTCACAGATCTGAACTACAACCATCTACATTATGGTATAAAATGACCTCGCACATGTGTTATTGTGATGATGGATTTAATTTGTATGGAGAAAGTGTATTGATCCAAATATTAAAGCTTACTTAGTTTTACTATGTATGTACGAATTCTCTGTATCGAATAAATTCTATTTAATGCTGTTTATGTTGACCAGATTAATTGTCATAAATTTTGCAGCATCTGCAACCCAAAAAATCTAAAAAGCAACGATCTTTCAATTAACCACACTCGTAATATGCTACATTGGATTATGGATGGTGGCATTCCATTTTTCATTACATTTAACTGCTAGAATTAAACTTCTCATACCCTAGGGACTGGCCTACCGCTGGGAACATAAAAATAAACTCGGAAGACGTCCGGAATAGATCCTATCCCTTTAGGGATGGCCAGGCATTAAGTGCAGTCTTTGAAATACCGTCACGTCTAAAAGTTATTAGTAATGAAACAATAGGCTGTTAATAATTTAGTCACATGCCAAGTTGGGCATCCAACCTCATATTATGAATGGCGTAGGTCCAAAGTGTTGTGCGTACGTTAGTCCTGATCATGACCTCTCAAAAACAAGTAAAGTAGGCCAGGTTTTTTTTATAGATTGATTGGATACATAGATAATAAAAAATATTTTGAAAGGTCTACTAAACTAAACAAAGCCATGTGAAGCATCACATGAAGTAGGCCTTACAGAAACACCATATAAATTATAAAATTATGAAATGTTACAATTTGGGTAGCTAGCTGCAAAGTATAGACACTATAAATATAAGCTTGATACTTGAGACATCCATCATTCAAACTACACCTTCCAATTCTTATATTCTCTTAAAACATACTACTTTTATCGCTCCAAAAACATGGGTGCTCTCCGTTTTCAATCGGTAGTTGCTAATGCAAAACAATTAATCAAACTGAATAAAAAGCCTCAACAAGACGTTCCCAAAGGATATTTGGCTGTGTATGTGGGAGAAGTTCAAAGGAAACGGTTTGTGGTTCCTTTATCATACTTGGACCAACCATTGTTCCAAGATTTGCTCCGTAGATCGGAGGAAGAATTTGGGTTCAACCATCCAATGGGGGGACTTACCATTCCTTGCCGCGAAGAAGCTTTTGTATATTTAGCTACCCAATTACTCGTTTTATAAGTTGAGGAAGAAAAATTGTCGAAATTTTGAATGTATAGTGGTAGACTGATAGTGTTTTTAGTCTTTAGATAGGGAACAGTAGGAGAACATGTAAAAAGGGGCATTCCCACCTTTTATAACTAATTATGATTTGGTGCTTTCATGATTATATGTTGTACGACACCATGTACTTATTGGTCTAATTTTTCGCGTATTAACCGATTTAAATCACAAACTCAAATAGCGATATGCATATCCTTATTAGGTAAATGTCATCTTACTGTTTGTTAATAACAAACTAAACCACGAAAAATGTAGCTCAATACATAAAACAAAAAGTCCATAGAATATATTGTAAACCCCTTTTTAGATTATATCCGTTTTTCCAAACTTGAGATATACACAACACATTGATAGCCCATATTCTTTGGGCTCAACTTATAATACTTAAATGGCAGTGTAGTTCCATTCTCATAAAATGACTTGTATAAACTGCACAACAGAACCATACGTAAACTACTTGTCAAGGAATGACTTAGCACATATTGTCCTCCTCCAAATATTTTGGCAGTATAATAGTAGTAGTTTTTTATTTTTTTTGTTTTGTTTTTAGAGGTTAGAGGGTACAATAGTCAATAGGTGAATTTGTAAATATGTCGCAATAGACCACGTTCTTATTTATCTAATAATGTTCCAGATAACCATTTTAACCCATTTAAATCACAAACTAATGATACGTGATTAGTAATTAAGTTAATCACAACCTCATTTGTGATGCATTTTCATAATAACCCACTAAACCAAATAGCTAATTAAGTTATGAACCAATTATCTTTAGGAATACACAATAATAAAACTGCTTAAGAAGCATC
The DNA here is from genome assembly GCA_030686995.1 of Artemisia argyi. Lineage (NCBI taxonomy): Eukaryota > Viridiplantae > Streptophyta > Magnoliopsida > Asterales > Asteraceae > Artemisia > Artemisia argyi. The sequence goes on along the minus strand of CM060697.1, from coordinate 156,240,138 downwards.
ATTTTTTGTCAAATGGATCAATTTTCGACAAACAGGTTGATCTAAGTATGCTTAATGGTTCGATATACCTATTATCTTTCTTTTACTTAATTTTAATCAAAGTACAGACACCAGAAAAACCCATCAAAACATCTTTCAGATCTCAAAATCCCAAGACTCAACCCAAAATGACTAGAAGGACGATCTTGATTTATAATGGCCTACTTCATGTGAACCTTCACATGGTTTTGCTCGGAAACCTACATAAGTCAGAAGTCCCGCGCCTTAGTCAAATTAACCGACAAAAATAATGGCTATCCAAACATCTTACAGATCTCATAATCCAAGAACTCCACCCAAATTGACTAGAAAGACGGTGTAGATTTATATAAGGGTCTACTTCTTGTGAACCTTCACATGGTTTTGCTCGAAAACTGATGTAGGGCCGATGTGCCGCGCCTTAGTCCTGAAGTCCCTGAACATGACCTCACAAGTAGGCCTAGTTGTTGTATATATTGATTAGATATATAGATAACAATTAATATTTTGCAAGTCTACCTAACCGAACAAAGCCATGTGAAGCTCAACATGAGGTAGGGCATTATAGAAACCGTATGCCTTATTTTCTGTCGGTGGCTAACTCCAAGTATAGGCACTATAAATATAAACCTTATACTTGAGACCTTCTTCAAACCACACCTACCAATCCTGCAAGCTACTTGTACTGCTTTGTTCTCTTAATCAATCCTCTATTGTTCTTTTCCACCATAAACATGGGTGTCTTTCGTTTGCAATCATTAGTTTCTAATGCAAAACAGCTAATCAAACTGAAAGGCAACAATGCACGAGACATTCCCAAAGGATACTTGGCAGTGTACGTGGGAGAAGTTCAACGGAAACGCTTTGTTGTTCCTTTATCTTTCTTGGACCGACCCATGTTCCAAGATTTGTTACGTCGATCTGAGGAAGAATTTGGGTTCAACCATCCAATGGGAGGACTTACCATTCCGTGCCGTGAAGAAGCTTTTGTCCATCTCACTACCCAATTACACTTTTAATAGTTTGAGGAAGAGAGATTTTTCATTCTCCAAAGATTTTGGCTATATAGTACAGTAGTAGTATTATTTTTGTTTTAGAGCATAGAGGGTACATTAGGTGCGGTTGTAGAAAGGGGCATTCCCATATTGAATACATGGATATAAATTGTTTTTTTCATGTATATGTAGGGTATTCTATACCCTTGTTCGTTGTTTATGTTCCAGCTGGTGTGGAACTATTTGGTGGTTCTCTGTACGTTAAAGATGAGTACTCATGTATATGCTGATTGGTCTGGTCATTTGTACATGATCGCTCTATGGTGCTTTATGGATGTTTGCTTAATGTAAGTCAAGTTAGTTGGGTCTTGTTCAAAACCCTTGTTTGTGATATCATTCCTTTGGGACTGAGGTGAGGGATTTCACCCTCCTCCTATGTACTTCATTGGTTCGTGCTGTGGGATGGATGTGGGATGTTCGCATCTCAAGTTTGTCTAGTTATTATACCTAGTTTGATACTTTGTTATTAGCTAGGTTTAGTTTGTGTTTATGGCCTGTCATAAACACTTGTTTATCAAGCGCCTGTGCTTGAGGTTAATGTGGTATTTCAGCCACATTCCATTTGTACTTAAACGTTTTTTGGATAATATATTTACCGGGTCGTTGACCTTTTACCCAAAAAAATATGTTGCAATACACATTTTCTCATTCCTCTTAACTTTTTTCCAATTAACCAATTGATTTCAGGGACAAACTCACTGGTGATGCTTGTCCTTGTTCTGTAATTAACAATTGGGTGAATCACATGTCCAGATAGCTAACTAATATGTCAAGAAACTAATTAACTAATTGATATATAGGTCGACAAAAGACTTTAAAGAAAAGTGTTCTATCTTGGTCGAATCGGTCAACGGTTGATCAAAGCGTGTTTTTTATGCTATAGGATACCTTGTACTCAATTTATTCACCAAGTAGAACAACACTGTAGTAATTTGGTACTGAAATCTTTCTTAACACATGAATTACTTTGGAAGTAAACAAAAAGTAACTGCAAATGAACCTATTTTGAACTGTACAAAAACTTTCGTACTTTTGACCCAAACGTTTATTGATCCAAGATGGGTGTTTCGTATACCGTCTTCTATATGTAGATGATATGTTGATAGCTACTCAAAGTCTGGACGAGGTTGAAAAGTTAAATACTCAGTTGAAAAGCGAATTTGAGATGAAGGTTCACGGTGAAGCAAAGATAATTCTCGGCGTCGGGATAGTTAGAGACATAAAATTGATGAAGCTCTATTCGACTCATAAACAATAACTAAGAATGATTTTAAAGCATTTCAGGTTCGACAAGCAAGCAAAACGAGTTATATTAGTACTCGACCATATATTAGTCATGATGTTTGGATGGCGAGCTGATATATACATTACCCTGGTAAAGGACATTGTCAAGATGTTAAATGGATATTACGACTATGTGATTCAGACTATGTTGGAGATCAAGACAAGCGAAGATCTAGAACGGGCTATGTTTTTACTCTGGAAAAAAGCTCCAATTAGTTGGAAGTCTAACTTACAGTCAACTACTGCTTTGACAACTACATAAGCGCAGAGTAAATGGCGATCAAAGGCTGTACAGGAAACAATTTGGCTTTAAGGGTTGCTCGGTGAACTTAGAATTAAATAAAAATTTGTTGCTCTGCATACAATCATAGTACAATTCATTTAGTGGAGAATAAAGTTTATCACGCAAGGACGAAGAAGGTAGAGTCAGAATCCAAACGATCCATTCTTCTAAGAATCCGATAGATATGCTGACTAAAATAGTAGCTAGAGTGAAATTCATTTAATGTTTGGACTTGATCTAAAATAGTAGCTAGGGTGAAATACAATTAATGTTTGGACTTGATCAATATTTTGAAAGCATGAAGATTGGTTTAAGGACTCCACCAACGATGATTGAAAAATTGATTTTCGCCAAGGTGGAGATTTGTGAATTATTGACTCAAATGGGTAGGTCCTACTTTGTGATAAGAATCTAAGCAAGTAGATATGCAACTTGCGAGTTGGCTTACTACTTGATGTGGTATTTGTATCCTATTTTATAAGAGGCTTGGCAAATGTTTCATTCACACCAAAACACACACAAGTATTCTCGTAGTGTATTAGCTCTCTTATTTTCTTTGGTATTAAAATATATCTTCCTCTAGGACTTTTTATCGATCATCCAAAGACGCATGAACCAATTTATTCCTCCATTTCCAAATGGCCCAAAAGACCACACTGCAACACTCCATGAATGACTTTGTGAAGGCGAGAGCAACCAAAATCAACAACCTTTTGTTCATACTGTCTATGAATGACTTTGTGAAGGCGAGAGTAACCAAGATCAACAACCTTTTGTTCATATTGATGTCGAGAATATTGAATGAAGGAAAAGATACAGGAGTGGTAAGGTTCCACCAACTCCATACACTAGTACAAATACAATTTTTGAAACAGTTAAAATAGATTATTTAGAGCAGTATTGAACCGTTATATAATAGAGCGTTTCAAAAGATAGAGGTGATTTTTTATTGCGGTTTTGGACCGTTTTAAAAATGCATATTTTACTACGGTATTTAGCAACCGTTCTAAAAAGCCATATAGAATTAAAAAAACATATATTATTCACCGCTTCCTTATTCTAGTACAATTCATTAGTTATTCATTTTTCTCCTTTTGAGTATATCTTTTGAGTAGTTCACCAATTAAGCATCTGGCCATCATATCACAAAAATTAGATCAATATAACATCATGAGATTACAAAATTTTAAAACATAAGAAAGAAAACAATCTAGCAAACCTGGTAAGAATAGTGAAAATGAATAAAAAATATGGCATCTTCAAGATCTTCAAAAAAACTAATCTATAGATCACCAATTGTAAAAATGAATAGAAAATACGACATCTAGATAACATGTAGTGTTATTTAATATAGCAAATAAATTAAACATTTTTTTAGTAAGATTTAAAAATAAAAATTAATTACAATGTTCATGGAACCGTTGGTGAAGATAGTAAGATTCAAATAAAGACCAATTACCATGCTCTACTTCATTTGATTCGTGTTTAATTCAAGGGTATTGTTGATAAGAGTTTGTGAAGAGAAAAAAGAGAAAGAAAGATAAGAGAGGTATTTTGGTGTTTGTTGTGTTTGTGTAACTATGAGAAGTGAAAAGACAAAATATTAATAATAATAATAGCGAAGAAAAGAATCATTTAGGAGGTAAAAATCCCGCTCAAAAGGAGTGAAAATATTGGAAACCCACTTTTATAAAGCGGCTATTAAGTAACCGTGATATATAATCTATAATAGTCTGATTTATAAAATCCATTTAATAAAACGTTTTACTAAATAACCGTGCCAAATATTACTTTTAAATGATTTAAAACGGTTATATATCGAAACCGCTTTAAATTAAGCGTTCTAAAATATGGTTTGTGTAGTGATATCTTTCTCCTGATCGTCTTCACACGCGGGCAAAAAACAAGGCAATAGCTGGTAGATTTATGGGATATAATTGAAATGGCCAAGTATGTTTCCAAACTACTAAAGTATTTGGCTCAACACATGGGTTTGTTTAGTGGATTGACAAACAAAATATTTTTTCTTATCTATATATTTCAATCAATTTGTATAAGAAAATGGCCTAATTGTTTCTGCTAGGTCATAATCAGGACTATATAACGCAACACTTTGGACCTACATGGGTTTCAAATTATTATATCAGCTCTCCAGCATGGCATGTGACCGAAATATTACAGCCACTGTTTCATCATCAATACCTTTTGGTAGTGATGATATTTTGAAGACATGCACTTGATGCCCGGCCATATCAAAGGGATTAGAGCAATATCAGGTGTCGTAAAGTGTTTTATAATTTAAATCAATGATGTATAATTTTTCCCATACAACGAACTTTGCAGTACGAATACTCTTAGATCTGAACTACACCTTCCATTCCTGCAAACTACTTGAATAAACTTGCCTTCTAAAATAAAACTTGTGCAAACGTAATAAAAGATGGTCAACATATACAAATGGTGTGCATTCTCACTGTACTGAGAACAAATACGTCCAAAGTGTCTAGCCATAGTCCAGATCAAGACCAATATTGATCATGTCGTTTGCATCACCAAACTCATAGATCTGAACTACAACCATCTACATTATGGTATAAAATGACCTCGCACATGTGTTACTGTGATGATGGATTTAATTTGTATGGAGAAAGTGTATTGATCCAAATAGTAAAGCTTACTTAGTTTTACTATGTATGTACGAATTCTCTGTATCGAATAAATTCTATTTAATGCTGTTTATGTTGACCAGATTAATTGTCATAAATTTTGCAGCATCTGCAACCCAAAAAATCTAAAAAGCAACGATCTTTCAATTAACCACACTCGTAATATGCTACATTGGGTTATGGATGGTGGCATTCCATTTTTCATTACATTTAACTGCTAGAATTAAACTTCTCATACCCTAGGGACTGGCCTACCGCTGGGAACATAAAAATAAACTCTGAAGACATCCGGAATAGATCCTATCCCTTTAGGGATGGCCAGGCATTAAGTGCAGTCTTTGAAATACCATCACGTCTAAAAGTTATTAGTAATGAAACAATAGGCTGTTAATAATTTAGTCACATGCCAAGTTGGGCATCCGACCTCATATTATGAATGGCGTAGGTCCAAAGTGTTGTGCGTACGTTAGTCCTGATCATGACCTCACAGAAACAAGTAAAGTAGGCCAGGTTTTTTTATAGATTGATTGGATACATAGATAATAAAAAATATTTTGAAAGGTCTACTAAACTAAACAAAGCCATGTGAAGCATCACATGAAGTAGGCCTTACAGAAACACCATATAAATTATAAAATTATGAAATGTTACAATTTGGGTTGCTAGCTGCAAAGTATAGACACTATAAATATAAGCTTGATACTTGAGACATCCATCATTCAAACTACACCTTCCAATTCATATATTCTCTAAAAACATACTACTTTTATCGCTCCAAAAACATGGGTGCTCTCCGTTTTCAATCGGTAGTTGCTAATGCAAAACAATTAATCAAACTGAATAAAAAACATCAACAAGACGTTCCCAAAGGATATTTGGCTGTGTATGTGGGAGAAGTTCAAAGGAAACGGTTTGTGGTTCCTATATCATACTTGGACCAACCATTGTTCCAAGATTTGCTCCGTAGATCAGAGGAAGAATTTGGGTTCAACCATCCAATGGGGGGACTTACCATTCCTTGCTGCGAAGAAGCTTTTGTACATTTAGCTACCCAATTACTCGTTTCATAAGTTGAGGAAGAAAAATTGTCATCCTCTAGAGATTTTGATTGTATAGTGGTAGACTGATAGTGTTTTTAGTCTTTAGATAGGGAACAGTAGGAGAACATGTAAAAAGGGGCATTCCCACCTTTTATAACTAATTATGATTTGGTGCTTTCATGTTCATATGTTGTATGACACCATGTACTTATTGGTCTAATTTTTCGCGTATTAACCGATTTAAATCACAAACTCAAATAACGATACTCATATCCATATTAGGTAAATGTCATCTTACTGTTTGTTAATAACAAACTAAACCACGAAAAGTGTTAGCTCAATACATAAAACAAAAAGACCATAGAATATACTGTAAACCCCTTTTTAGATTATATCCGTTTTTCCAAACTTGAGATATACATAACACATTGATAGCACATATTCTTTGGGCTCATCTTATAATACTTAAATGGCAGTGTAGTTCCATTCTCATAAAATGACTTGTATAAACTGCACAACAGAACCATATGTAAACTACTTGTCAAGGAATGACTTAGCACATATTGTCATCCTCCAAATATTTTGGCAGTGTAATAGTTGTAGTTTTTTATTTTTTTTGTTTTGTTTTTAGAGGTTAGAGGGTACAATAGTCAATAGGTGAATCTGTATATATGTCGCAATAGACCATGTTCTTATTCATCTAATAATGTTCCAGATAACCATTTTAACCCATTTAAATCACAAACTAATGATACGTGATTAGTAATTAATTTAATCACAACCTCATTTGTGATGCATTTTCATAATAACCCACTAAACCAAATAGCTAATTAAGTTACGAACCAATTATCTTTAGGAATACAGAATAATAAAACTGTTTAAGAAGCATCATTTTTTGTCAAATGGATCAATTTTCGACAAACGGGTTGATCAAAGTATGCTTAATGGTTCGATATACCTATTATCTTTCTTTTACTTAATTTTAATCAAAGTACAGACACCAGAAAAACCCATCAAAACATCTTTCAGATCTCAAAATCCCAAGACTCAACCGAAAATGACTAGAAGGACGATCTTGATTTATAATGGCCTACTTCATGTGAACCTTCACATGGTTTTGCTCGGAAACCTACATAAGTCTGAAGTCCCGCGCCTTAGTCAAATTAACCGACACAAATAATGGCTATCCAAACATCTTACAGATCTCATAATCCAAGAACTCCACCCAAATTGACTTGAAAGACGGTGTAGATTTATATAAGGGTCTACTTCTTGTGAACCTTCACATGGTTTTGCTCGAAAACAGATGTAGGGCCGATGTGCCGTGCCTTAGTCCTGAAGTCCCTTAACATGACCTCACAAGTAGGCCTAGTTGTTGTATATATTGATTAGATATATAGATAACAATTAATATTTTGCAAGTCTACCTAACCGAACAAAGCCATGTGAAGCTTAACATGAGGTAGGGCATTATAGAAACCGTATGCCTTATTTTCTTTCGGTGGCTAACTCCAAGTATAGGCACTATAAATATAAACCTTATACTTGAGACCTTCTTCAAACCACACCTACCAATCCAGCAAGCTACTTGTACTGCTTTGTTCTCTTAATCAATCCTCTATTTTCTTTTCCACCAAAAACATGGGTGTCTTTCGTTTGCAATCATTAGTTTCTAATGCAAAACAGCTAATCAAACTGAAAGGCAACAATGCACGAGACATTCCCAAAGGCTACTTGGCAGTGTACGTGGGAGAAGTTCAACGGAAACGCTTTGTTGTTCCTTTATCTTTCTTGGACCAACCCATGTTCCAAGATTTGTTACGACGATCAGAGGAAGAATTTGGGTTCAACCATCCAATGGGAGGACATACCATTCCGTGCCGTGAAGAAGCTTTTGTCCATCTCACTACCCAATTACACGTTTAATAGTTTGAGGAAGAGAGATTTTTCATTCTCCAAAGATTTTGGCTATATAGTACAGTAGTAGTATTATTTTTGTTTTAGAGCATAGAGGGTACATTAGGTGCAGTTGTAGAAAGGGGCATTCCCATATTGAATACATGGATATAAATTGTTTTTTTCATGTATATATGTTGCAATACACATTTTCTCATTCCTCTTAACTTTTTTCCGATTAACCAATTGATTTCAGGGACAAACTCCCTGGTGATGCTTGTCCTTGTTCTGTAATTAACAATTGGGTGAATCACATGTCCAGATAGCTAACTAATATGTCAAGAAACTAATTAACTAATTGATATATAGGTCGACAAAAGACTTTAAAGAAAAGTGTTCTATCTTGGTCGAATCGGTCAACGGTTGATCAAAGCGTGTTTTTTATGCTATAGGATACCTTGTACTCAATTTATTCACCAAGTAGAACAACACTGTAGTAATTTTGTACTGAAATCTTTCTTAACACATGAATTACTTTGGAAGTAAACAAAAAGTAACTGCAAATGAACCTATTTTGAACTGAATAAAAACTTTCGTACTTTTGACCCAAACATTTATTGATCCAAGATGGGTCTTTCGTATACCGTCTTCTATATGTACATGATATGTTGATAGCTTCTCAAAGTCTGGACGAGGGTGAAAAGTTAAAGACTCGGTTGAAAAGCAAATTTGAGATGAAGGTTCTCGGTGAAGCAAAGATGATTCTCGGCGTGGGGATAGTTAGAGACATAAAATTGATGAAGCTCTATTCGACTCATAAACAATATCTAAGAATGATTTTAAAGCATTTTAGGTTCGACAAGCAAGCAAAACGAGTTATAGTAGTACTCGACCATATATTAGTCATGATGTTTGGATGGTGAGCTGATATATACATAACCCTGGAAAAGGACATTGTCAAGTTGTTAAATGGATATTACGACTATGTGATTCAGACTATGTTGGAGATCTAGACAAGCGAAGATCTAGAACGGGCTATGTTTTTACTCTGGAAAAATGCTCCAATTAGTTGGAAGTCTAACTTACAGTCAACTACTGCTTTGACAAATACATAAGCGCAGAGTAAATGGTGATCAAAATTTGGCTTTAAGGGTTGCTCGGTGAACTTATAATTAAATAGAAATTTGTTGCTCTGCATACAATCATAGTACAATTCATTTAGCGAAGAATCAAGTTTATCACGCAAGGACGAAGAAGGTAAAGTCAGAATCCAAACGATCCATTCTTCTAAGAATCCGGTAGATATGCTGACTAAAATAGTAGCTAGGGTGAAATTCAATTAATGTTTGGACTTGATCTAAAATAGTAGCTAGGGTGAAATTACATTAATGTTTGGACTTGATCAATATTGTGAAAGCATAAAGATTGGTTTTGTAACACCCCCAAAATTCGATACAGCGGAAGACTCAACAAACTTTCGGGGTGCTACGGGGATTGGTATCCAACACAAGACAATATAGAACGAGATAAAGTAAACATAGTAAAAACACAACCAAAACGGGGTTTTAAGGTTTACATTTATCCCAACATCATTCAGAGTCAGGCCCAAAATAAATAACAATAGGTCCAAATTTAATTATCAGAGTTTAAAAAATATAGATCCATAACCGCGTGCCCCAGCCGAGCCTTCCAATCCAAGCATGCACCTCAACACTTAATTACCTGAGAAAACGTGCTAAAAGTCAGCTTTCGCTGGTGAGATCATAGGTTTAAATTCAACTAATAACATAGTGGACATATACGCAAAACGCTTGCTAGCTAGACTAAGGATTCGCTAAAAGCCTGCGGATACCCTCCGCTCTCAATCATAACACACGGATACCCTTCCGCAATAACCAAAACACACGGATACCCTTCCGTAACAACATAGATATTCGGGTAACCCCCGCAATACCAATAAATACTCGGATAACCTCCGAAGTATTAATAACCTATAGGTGCACACTACAGTATCTAAATAAGTCAACCTTGAATAGTACACACGAAACTATGTGACTAAAGCTGACAATCCAAATAACCAAATAAGCCAACCTTGAATAGTGCACACAACATATATGTGACTAAAGCTGACAATCCACCAATAACCAAATAAGTCAACCTTGAATAGTACACACGACATGTGTGACTAAAGCTGACAATAGATCCTACTCCATACGCATAGCAAGTTTAGAAAGCATATAAAAGCGATAATAGTCCACGTAAAATAATTTGCACGTTTCTCACCCCAATCGTTGAAAACATAGTTCAAGAGTAAAAAGTGGGGCTATGACTCACCTCAAGTCCAGAAATATAGCAAGACGAGGTAGGTAGCAATAAGATGTATGATAACTCACGAAACAGCAACTACGGACTTGGCACGACCTAACAATATTAACTCTTTCAGAAATCATTTCCTCAAATATATAATATTCCCAAACCCGGACGAGAATCCGTTTTATTTCCGAAAATCCATTTCGTATTAGTTTGGTGTATTTGCGTTTGGTATCCATACGGGTGGTGGGTCGACTCAAAACAAACCAACAAGATCACACGTAGAAGATACAATAAACTATGGATCTAATATTAGTCCAATATATCATTTAAATAAATCGCCAAAGTTTACCAAATCCGTCGATTTGATAGTCCTCATATTTATTTACGTAATATACCGTTCCAAGATTACACCCAATCTAAAGCACATACAAAGCACAAAGCACATAGCACATAATTACTATATAGTATATATCATAGTTTAATAAATTCCTTGTATATATCGTCAAATTGGCCAGATTTTCCAATATATACACTCGCAATCTATTACACTTTACATATACTACAACCTATGGGCGTTGTAGGATGCGATGTTTCATATAACCAAACAACCCGGCTCAACCTTACGGTTGAGTGGTTATTTACTTATAGAAAACGTCTATATTAGTCGTCATATATCCGAGACAACACGAATGTCACAAATAATAACTTACCTGGACCCGAGTGTCAACAATTTCGCCTAACTCAATAAATTTATCCGTTGTATATTCAAAATGACATTTTATTAAATGTTTCATAATTGTCGGGAGTTTCCCGTTTTATAACACAATTTTCATAATTATAATACGTTTAATAATATTACGCCACTTTCGTAGCCTAATATATATCTAATCGTATTATTTATAATACGACTCGTGATTATTATTATTATTAATATACGCGTTTATATAGTTATATATACGTTATTCACGTATATACTTTCGTATAAACGTTCATATTATTAATAATTATTATTACGAGTTTTATTATTCTCGTTTCACTTTTAATATTTATTGAGTTATACGAAATGGTCATATGTCCGAGTCATGACCCTCGGCTCATTGTCCAAGTCCAACAATAAGGAAAAGTCATAAATAATAAATCTCCGTCCAATCACAATCTCAACCACGGGCTACAACAATAAGGTCCGACTACGGTACCCGACTAACCTATCTCCGTCATCTAACGACCGTCTCATAACCGGTCCTCATATCACATACCACTCGACAACAACTCCTCAATATCAAAACCATAACCAAAATCCAATTCGACCCAAAAGTATTTGGCCGAGAAAATAAATACCACAACAATATATCATAACAATTAATAATATAACAAATAGTTCACAATTATCACAAAAAAAATAACATTAACCATGTTAATGTTTGGGTCGGTTTACCAAACCAAACCCGAGCCCTCGACTCACTTGAGTCACGGCTCAAAACCACGAGTCACGAGGACTCGAATCAACAACCTCAAGTGTCCACAAAATAAGCTCCAAGAGCCACACTCCAAACTAGCCATTCGACCACTTGGGTCTCGGCTTCAATAACCATATACGGCCGAGAGGCCTCGACTCCATCGAGTCGAACCAAGATAGTATCGAGCCATCAAACCACACGACCCACTTGGGTGGTCGGTCAACAATCCAAACAACCACCATGGTCAACCATGACCAACATGAATCGGTCAAACAATAAAAATGAGGATCCAAACATCCTCATCGATCACCAATAATCCACAAGCTCGAATAGCCGGAAGAACAAGCACAAACCGAGGGTTTCCACCCTCGGGTACACCTCGACCCGACAAAACTAAACCAAACCCGGATACCAAACGAGTATAGTTATCAAAACCATTAATTTCCCAACATGTTTAACTCGTATTTCATCATACCCATAAATTTTAAGCCATGTTTCCACGGATTTAGAACCATATCGAGGCACCCAAGGTGCCTAGTTATCGATACTCACCTTCTTGAACCACTAGACACGCGGATCTAGTAAAAACAAGGATACACCGTTCAGATTTAATGAGATTTCGTGATGTTAAAAGGTGTTTTAGGGCGCGTGTTATAGCTCAAATGAAAGAGGAGAAGATGAGGGTTAAGATGGTGGTGGTGGTTTTGTTGTGGAGGCGGAGGTGCGGCGGCGGTAGCCGGAATTTATGTTCGGCGGCTAGGGTTTAGGTTGTAGAGGAGAGGGAGAAAAGAGAGGTGAGAGAGAGATGGGTTTGTGTTTGTGTTTTTGTGTGGGTAAAAACCGGGCCAAACGCCCCATTAATAACTTTTCTCTTTTTTTTTTTTTTTTTTTTTTTTTTAAATAATAATAATAATAATAATAATAATAATAATAATAATAATAATAATAATAATAATAATAATAATAATAATAATAAGAGTAATAATAATAATAGTAATAATAAAGATATTATTACGGTTGAGTGGGTAATGTGGGTAGATGTAAAAACACGTGGCCCGAACCCGAACTCATTTTAAAATTTCCATATCACACGAGAACCTCTCGTAATTAATTAAAATATATAACGGACTCGTTAAGACGAATCATAAAACTATCGTTAGGTAATCCTAGTGCCAAAGTCAACGTAGTACCAAGTGAGAATTCAAATATACATCACCGATCACATAATCAAAAATGAATTATGAACATAATTCACGAATTCCATAACGTCATTAAATAAAATTTCCATAAAATAGGTCTTACAAGTTCGTTGTGAAATGAAAATTTCAAATAAAAATTATAAACGAACTTATATTGAAATGCGGATTTTTAAAATAGCTCCCTAAACTGCCGGTTGTCACATCCTCCCCGTCTCAGAAGGAAACCCGTCCCGGGTTTCACTCGGAAAATTTTTCATTTACGAAGTGAAAAGCTTCGGATATTTCTTCCTGAACTCGTCCTCACGTTCCCACGTATATTCTGGTCCATGTCGGGAATTCCAACGAACCTTGACGAGCGGAATGCGACTCCTCTTGAGTCGTTTAACTTCACGATCTAAAATCTCGATCGGTTCCTCCACGAAATTTAGTTTTCTCATCAACACGAATGTCCCTCATTGGAATGACGGGCATTTCATCAGAAAGACATTTCTTCAAATTACTCACGTGAAACACGTCGTGAACTTTGCTCAGTTCAGACGGTAATTCCAACCTATAAGCCACGGGCCCAATTCTTTCTAAGATCAAGAATGGTCCAATGTAGCGTGGGTTGAGTTTACCACGTTTCCCGAAACGTATTACACCTTTCCAAGGCGAGACTTTCAGCATCACTTTGTCTCCAACCTGGAACTCTAAAGGTTTACGTCTCTGATCGGCGTAGCTCTTCTGCCTATCTCTGGCGGCTTGCAACCGATCACGAATCTGAGTTACTTTCTCGGTGGTTTCCAAAATAAGCTCAGGGCCTGTAAGTTGACTATCTCCAACTTCTGCCCAACCAATAGGCGAACGACACTTTCTGCCATACAAAGCTTCGAATGGTGCAGCCTTAAGACTTGTGTGGTAGCTGTTATTATAGGAGAATTCCGCAAGGGGTAAATACTTCTCCCAGCCTTTACCAAAGTCTATGATGCATGCACGAAGCATATCCTCTAGCGTCTGAATGGTCCTCTCACTTTGACCATCGGTTTGGGGATGATATGCAGTACTCATATCAAGCCTCGTCCCCAAAGCCGTTTGAAGTGATCGCCACAAAGCTGACGTAAAACGACTATCACGATCCGAAATAATAGATATCGGGACTCCATGACGCGAAATAATTTCTTTCACATATAACCTTGCAAGCTTATCCACACTATCATCTTCACTAATAGCTAAGAAATGAGCAGACTTTGTCAGACGATCCACAATTACCCAGATAGCGTCACAACCGCTAGCTGTCCTCGGTAATTTGGTAATGAAGTCCATAGTAATCCGCTCCCATTTCCAGACTGGAAGTTCTGGTTGCGTTAGTAGTCCTGACGGTCTCTGGTGTTCAGCCTTAACCTTGGCGCATGTCAAGCACTTACTAACGTACGATGCTATATTTGCCTTCATATTTGGCCACCAATAGAACTTTTTAAGATCTTGGTACATTTTATCGGAACCAGGGTGAATGGAGTACTTTGACTTATGCGACTCATGCATAATCAATTCTCAAATTTCTCCATATAATGGTACCCAAATCCGATCTCCAAAACATAATAATCCATCCGAACGCTTAACAAATCCTTTCTCATTATCAGCCATCCCAAATATGTTCTCGGCAGAACTATTTTCTGCTTTCAACGCTTCCGTTTGGGCTTCGAGTATTTGAGATGGTAATGGCGATACGATAGTCATTCCCAACGACCTAACTCGTAATGGTGGTACTCTTTCCTTTCGACTAAGAGCATCAGCAACAACGTTTGCTTTACCAGGATGGTAGCGAATTTCACAATCATAATCGCTTAGCAACTCGATCCAACGTCGTTGTCTCATGTTGAGCTCTTTTTGATTCAAGATGTGTTGTAGACTTTTATGGTCAGTAAATACGACACACTTGGTTCCGTACAAGTAATGTCTCCATATTCTTAAAGCAAAAACCACAGCACCGAGTTCCAAATCATGGGTAGTGTAGTTCTTCTCATGCTTTTTGAGCTGTCGGGAAGCATAAGCTATCACCTTCTCTCGTTGCATTAACACGGCTCCTAAACCTTTATGTGAGGCGTCACAATAGACGACGAAATCCTCGTTACCTTCTGGTAATGCTAAGATAGGAGCGCTACACAACATTTTCTTAAGCAATTGAAACGCTTCCTCTTCTTTATCTCCCCATTCATACGTAACACTCTTTTGAGTCAATTTGGTCAATGGTTTAGCTATCTTCGAAAATCCCTTGATGAATCTTCGGTAATAGCCAGCTAAACCCAAAAATTGACGAACTTCGGTTGGGGTTGTAGGTGCAGCCCAATCTTTTATTGCTTCTATTTTTGCAGGATCCACGTGGACTCCTTGTCTATCAATCACGTGACCCAAAAATTGTACAGTCGAAATCCAAAATTCGCATTTCGAAAACTTGGCATAAAGTTTCTCCTTCCTGAGCAATTCCAAAATGAGTCTTAAATGCTCCTCATGCTCTTTCTCACTCTTTGAATAAATCAGAATGTCATCAATGAATACAATCACGAACTTATCCAAGTATGGCTTACACACACGATTCATGAGATCCATGAATATTGCTGGTGCGTTAGTCAACCCAAACGGCATCACCTGAAACTCGTAATGCCCGTAACGGGTTCTGAAAGCCGTTTTCGGAATATCCTCCTCACGAACTCGAAGTTGATGATATCCCGATCTCAAATCGATCTTCGAATACACACTCGATCCTTGAAGCTGATCGAACAAGTCATCGATCCTAGGTAACGGGTATCGATTCTTCACCGTTAACTTATTCAACTCTCTATAATCAATACACATACGAAACGATCCATCCTTCTTCTTCACAAATAAGACTGGGGCTCCCCAAGGTGAAGAACTTGGTCTTATGAATCCCTTTTCGGCTAACTCCGCCAATTGTTTCGATAACTCTTCCAGTTCAGTAGGTGCAAGACGATAAGGTGCTCGTGCTACAGGTGCAGCACCAGGTATCAACTCAATCTGAAACTCCACTTGTCTAGTCGGTGGGATTCCCGGCAAATCATCGGGAAACACTTCAGGAAAATCACGAACTATAGGCACATCTCCAATGCACCTTTCTTTTTTCTTCGTCTCTCCCTTCTCAGAAATTTGAGCTAAGAAAATATAACATCCCTTCTCCATTAGCTTCGGTAACTTGGTGCAAGAAATCACCGCCAATCGGGATGGGCTCCTAGAATCCTTCCGGTCTCCTAATATATTTAGGACCTCCTTTCCGTATGGTACACGCACGATCTTCTCGTCGCAAAGTATGTGAGCACGATACTTCGACAACCAATCCATACCAATGATTACATCAAAACTTCCTAACGTGACGGGTAGAAGATCTATGTTGAAAGGGTGGTTCAAGAAATTTAACGTACAACCGCGAATGATGGTATTAATCCTTTCTATGTTTCCATTAGCTAACTCAATATCATATCCAATTCCTAAGGCCATCGGGGGTTTCTTTAGTAAGGGTGCAAATGTAGTGGACACAAAACTCCTATCGGCACCAGTATCAAACAGTATGGAAGCATAACGATTATTGAGAAGGAACGTACCAGTAACGACGTTCGGATCTTCTCCTCTCTCGTTCCCGAGTGCATACACTCTTCCTTGGGCAGCTCCAGCTTCCACACGTTGGTCCCCATTGTCTTGTCGTCCACGATTTCCTCCAGCTCCATGGTTTCCATAATTGTACCCATTACCACCCGAGCCTTGATTTCCACGGTTCCGCGATT
The DNA here is from genome assembly GCA_030686995.1 of Artemisia argyi. Lineage (NCBI taxonomy): Eukaryota > Viridiplantae > Streptophyta > Magnoliopsida > Asterales > Asteraceae > Artemisia > Artemisia argyi. Next base: position 156,223,154 of record CM060697.1, on the reverse strand, counting down.
CTCTACACTCATTCCTATAGTGTCCCTTTTTTCCACACCCATAACAGGTAACATCTGCCTTGTTTCTCATCTCAGGAGCAGCTTGAACCATTGCAAGAGGTCGAGCTCTACAGTCCCTAGCTGTATGTCCTTTCCTTGAGCAATTCTGGCATTTCACACTACACCATCCAGTGTGATGCTGATGGCAACGATCACACTTGGGTGCATCACCGTTCTGATTCTTCTTATCTCCATTCCCAATAGCATAAGCCTTAGCTTGTCTCTTGCTTCGGTGATCATTACTCTTAGAGTGACGGTCTCTCTTTCTCTTTCCATTCTTCTCCTTATCAGCTTCTTCTAATTCCAACGAATCCATAAGTTGTTGAGCAATTGTGATTGCCTCATGGATGTTTGCAGGCCTAGCAGAAATTACATCATTCCTCGTAGCTACAGGCAAACCATCAGTATACCTCTCGATCTTTTGAGTTTCAGTTTTCACCATATCTGGGCACAACAAGGCTAACTCCTGGTAACGACGATTGTAGGTCGCCATATCATTACCTTTCACCTTGTGGTTCCAAAACTCAATCTCTAGCTTCTTGACCTCATTCCTTGGGCAATAAGTCTGAATCAACAAGGACTTAAATTGCTCCCAAGTCATAGCATATGCTACATCACTCCCAACTGCATTTCGGTAATTGTTCCACCAAGTCAAAGCTTCATCCTTGAAAGTAAAAGAAGCAAACTTTACCTTCGCATTCTCCGCACAACCACTGACATTAAACACTGACTCAGTCTTCTCAATCCATCTGACTAAGTAAACCAGTCCTTCATTTCCACCAAACTCAATGGGTCCACAAATCTTGAATTCCTTGTATTGACATCCATTAGCACGAACAGGTGGAAAAGTTCCAGCAGAATTGTTGGAATGATTTGACTCAGCGAGTAGTTCAGCAACTCTTTGCTCCACGAGTTGGTTGATCATTGCTTGATCCACAGTAGGTGCGTTAAGTGGAACATGACCATTGTCTCCCTGAACATCAACATTTTGATTCCTGTTGTTACGGTTAGTGGTGTCCAGGTTGTCAGGAGTAGGGGTTTCAACATTTCGAGTAGGTCGACGACCTCGACGAGCAGGAGTAGGAGTAGTCACAGCAGGACCAGTCCTGGTAGACCTAACAGGGTTTCGACGGGGTGCCATTGATTTGTAGCATCACACAAGTTCATGAGTCTCCATTAGAACTTATCGACATGCTCAACAAAACATCTCAACGAAATCAAGTCATAGAAAGAATGGCAACGACACGCTATGTAATAATAAGCGAATAAGGACTCAATTTCCATAACACCCAAAATCACATAATACCATATACTAATAACCATCAACCATACAATAGCGATCTATATCGTTCCAACTAGCGGATAACACAAAACATACTAATCGTTCCAAAAGAGACGAATACCGAACAAAATACATCAAAATATGATAACTAGCTTTTCTAACCGAACACTCCTCGGCTAAGAAAGCAACAAGATAATATAACTCAAACAACTAGCCACGGGGCTGACGGAGAATCCTCAACTCCTGCCTCAAGCCATCAAGATCCCTCCATAACGATCCTAACTCCACGCTACGGGTGTCTCGGTCTCTCTTGAGGTCAGCCACCTCCTTCTCTAGCTCGGCATTCCTTTGCCAAAGCTTGCGGTCGGCCTCACGAGCAGTAACGAATCCTCGCTGCAAACTATCGATATGCTCATGAACATCCATCATAACTCTCCTCAGCTCAGTAGCCCTGCCCACAGCGACAGTCAAATCAACTCTCAAATCTGCTAGAAACTCTCCAATAACTCTCTCAAGTCGATCTGATACACGTGCAACTCTGTCACTAAGCTCAGTAATCCGAGCCCACAACCTGCCAACCTCACCCAACTCTGCATGCTCAGCAGAAACCTCAGACGATGCATCCGACTCCACGGGACTACCAGGTGGCAACTCAAACAAGAACGGATGATCAGGTGAATCGGGCTCAATCGGGTGTACAGGTGAATCAGGCTCCTCAGCCTGAGCTGGTGGTGCTAACTCATCATCATCATCATCAGGCATCTCATCCTCCTGAGGGTCATCCTCCTCCTTAGGGTCATCATCATCACCATGCTCAACCTCCTGAGGGTCATCCTCCCGCTCAGGGTCATCAGCCTCATCCTCACCCTCGTACTCCTCCTCCTCACCGGAAGAGTACCTCATCACTCGTCGTCTCCTACTAGGTGAACCATGTGGAGATGTAGTAGGTGATCTAGGACGACGACGCAATGATGTGGGTGGCGCCTCAAACAGAAGAGAATGAGCATCAATCTGTAAAGGTGATGGAGCAGTGCGTACCGACATGCGTGCCGTAGCTCGGTGGGCAAAGCGTGGTGCCACACGAGCCAAAGCCTGGTGAAGAGTAAGCTGCCTCGATGTACCAGGGAGCCCTAGAGAAGATGAGGGTCCCTGCATAGATGCAGCAGGTAGTGCTGAAGTAGAAGCTGCCTGTGACACAATAGCTGAAGACATGGCCATCTGGTAAGGGTCATCAGATGCCATAGTGAACTGTGCAGGTAAAACTGGTGCAGTAAGGATGTCCTCGACGACATCAGGCATATGGGAGGCCATAGTCTGTGACAATGGCGTAGGGTAGGTGTAAGTGTTTCAAAACAACTTAAGTCACAACTCATAAAATCGTACCAAATATACACATCAAATAATACCATATAAAAAGAATTTCAAACACCGCATTCCTAAAAATGTTTATAAAACATATAGACCATATAAATCCTCGAGAACGCCATCTTAATACTAAAATCCATAAACCTCAAATCATCTCAAATATCTCATAATACCTCAAATAATAGAAGATGCTTCGGCTTGGCGGGCTGGCGGGCGGTAGTCAAGGATCATTTTCTATAAAAATACGGTTATAGTTTAGGCGTTTATTTACCTAGTTCTCTATAACCTTGGCTCTGATACCAATCTGTAACACCCCCAAAATTCGATACAGCGGAAGACTCAACAAACTTTCGGGGTGCTACGGGGATTGGTATCCAACACAAGACAATATAGAACGAGATAAAGTAAACATAGTAAAAACACAACCAAAACGGGGTTTTAAGGTTTACATTTATCCCAACATCATTCAGAGTCAGGCCCAAAATAAATAACAATAGGTCCAAATTTAATTATCAGAGTTTAAAAAATATAGATCCATAACCGCGTGCCCCAGCCGAGCCTTCCAATCCAAGCATGCACCTCAACACTTAATTACCTGAGAAAACGTGCTAAAAGTCAGCTTTCGCTGGTGAGATCATAGGTTTAAATTCAACTAATAACATAGTGGACATATACGTAAAACGCTTGCTAGCTAGACTAAGGATTCGCTAAAAGCCTGCGGATACCCTCCGCTCTCAATCATAACACACGGATACCCTTCCGCAATAACCAAAACACACGGATACCCTTCCGTAACAACATAGATATTCGGGTAACCCCCGCAATACCAATAAATACTCGGATAACCTCCGAAGTATTAATAACCTATAGGTGCACACTACAGTATCTAAATAAGTCAACCTTGAATAGTACACACGAAACTATGTGACTAAAGCTGACAATCCAAATAACCAAATAAGCCAACCTTGAATAGTGCACACAACATATATGTGACTAAAGCTGACAATCCACCAATAACCAAATAAGCCAACCTTGAATAGTACACACGACATGTGTGACTAAAGCTGACAATAGATCCTACTCCATACGCATAGCAAGTTTAGAAAGCATATAAAAGCGATAATAGTCCACGTAAAATAATTTGCACGTTTCTCACCCCAATCGTTGAAAACATAGTTCAAGAGTAAAAAGTGGGGCTATGACTCACCTCAAGTCCAGAAATATAGCAAGACGAGGTAGGTAGCAATAAGATGTATGATAACTCACGAAACAGCAACTACGGACTTGGCACGACCTAACAATATTAACTCTTTCAGAAATCATTTCCTCAAATATATAATATTCCCAAACCCGGACGAGAATCCGTTTTATTTCCGAAAATCCATTTCGTATTAGTTTGGTGTATTTGCGTTTGGTATCCATACGGGTGGTGGGTCGACTCAAAACAAACCAACAAGATCACACGTAGAAGATACAATAAACTATGGATCTAATATTAGTCCAATATATCATTTAAATAAATCGCCAAAGTTTACCAAATCCGTCGATTTGATAGTCCTCATATTTATTTACGTAATATACCGTTCCAAGATTACACCCAATCTAAAGCACATACAAAGCACAAAGCACATAGCACATAATTACTATATAGTATATATCATAGTTTAATAAATTCCTTGTATATATCGTCAAATTGGCCAGATTTTCCAATATATACACTCGCAATCTATTACACTTTACATATACTACAACCTATGGGCGTTGTAGGATGCGATGCCCACTAATATATTCGTTTCATATAACCAAACAACCCGGCTCAACCTTACGGTTGAGTGGTTATTTACTTATAGAAAACGTCTATATTAGTCGTCATATATCCGAGACAACACGAATGTCACAAATAATAACTTACCTGGACCCGAGTGTCAACAATTTCGCCTAACTCAATAAATTTATCCGTTGTATATTCAAAATGACATTTTATTAAATGTTTCATAATTGTCGGGAGTTTCCCGTTTTATAACACAATTTTCATAATTATAATACGTTTAATAATATTACGCCACTTTCGTAGCCTAATATATATCTAATCGTATTATTTATAATACGACTCGTGATTATTATTATTATTAATATACGCGTTTATATAGTTATATATACGTTATTCACGTATATACTTTCGTATAAACGTTCATATTATTAATAATTATTATTACGAGTTTTATTATTCTCGTTTCACTTTTAATATTTATTGAGTTATACGAAATGGTCATATGTCCGAGTCATGACCCTCGGCTCATTGTCCAAGTCCAACAATAAGGAAAAGTCATAAATAATAAATCTCCGTCCAATCACAATCTCAACGACGGGCTACAACAATAAGGTCCGACTACGGTACCCGACTAACCTATCTCCGTCATCTAACGACCGTCTCATAACCGGTCCTCATATCACATACCACTCGACAACAACTCCTCAATATCAAAACCATAACCAAAATCCAATTCGACCCAAAAGTATTTGGCCGAGAAAATAAATACCACAACAATATATCATAACAATTAATAATATAACAAATAGTTCACAATTATCACAAAAAAAATAACATTAACCATGTTAATGTTTGGGTCGGTTTACCAAACCAAACCCGAGCCCTCGACTCACTTGAGTCACGGCTCAAAACCACGAGTCACGAGGACTCGAATCAACAACCTCAAGTGTCCACAAAATAAGCTCCAAGAGCCACACTCCAAACTAGCCATTCGACCACTTGGGTCTTGGCTTCAATAACCATATACGGCCGAGAGGCCTCGACTCCATCGAGTCGAACCAAGATAGTATCGAGCCATCAAACCACACGACCCACTTGGGTGGTCGGTCAACAATCCAAACAACCACCATGGTCAACCATGACCAACATGAATCGGTCAAACAATAAAAATGAGGATCCAAACATCCTCATCGATCACCAATAATCCACAAGCTCGAATAGCCGGAAGAACAAGCACAAACCGAGGGTTTCCACCCTCGGGTACACCTCGACCCGACAAAACTAAACCAAACCCGGATACCAAACGAGTATAGTTATCAAAACCATTAATTTCCCAACATGTTTAACTCGTATTTCATCATACCCATAAATTTTAAGCCATGTTTCCACGGATTTAGAACCATATCGAGGCACCCAAGGTGCCTAGTTATCGATACTCACCTTCTTGAACCACTAGACACGCGGATCTAGTAAAAACAAGGATACACCGTTCGGATTTAATGAGATTTCGTGATGTTAAAAGGTGTTTTAGGGCGCGTGTTATAGCTCAAATGAAAGAGGAGAAGATGAGGGTTAAGATGGTGGTGGTGGTTTTGTTGTGGAGGTGGAGGTGCGGCGGCGGTGGCCGGAATTTATGTTCGGCGGCTAGGGTTTAGGTTGTAGAGGAGAGGGAGAAAAGAGAGGTGAGAGAGAGATGGGTTTGTGTTTGTGTTTTTGTGTGGGTAAAAACCGGGCCAAACGCCCCATTAATAACTTTTCTCTTTTTTTTTTTTTTTTTTTTTTTTTAAATAATAATAATAATAATAATAATAATAATAATAATAATAATAATAATAATAATAATAATAATAATAATAAGAGTAATAATAATAATAGTAATAATAAAGATATTATTACGGTTGAGTGGGTAATGTGGGTAGATGTAAAAACACGTGGCCCGAACCCGAACTCATTTTAAAATTTCCATATCACACGAGAACCTCTCGTAATTAATTAAAATATATAACGGACTCGTTAAGACGAATTATAAAACTATCGTTAGGTAATCCTAGTGCCAAAGTCAACGTAGTACCAAGTGAGAATTCAAATATACATCACCGATCACATAATCAAAAATGAATTATGAACATAATTCACGAATTCCATAACGTCATTAAATAAAATTTCCATAAAATAGGTCTTACAAGTTCGTTGTGAAATGAAAATTTCAAATAAAAATTATAAACGAACTTATATTGAAATGCGGATTTTTAAAATAGCTCCCTAAACTGCCGGTTGTCACAGGTTTAAGGACTCCACCAACGATGTTTGAAAAATTGATTTTCGCCAAGGTGGAGATTTGTGAATTATTGACTCAAATGGGTAGGTCCTACTTTGTGATAAGAATCTAAGCAAGTAGATATGCAACTTGCGAGTTGGTTTACTACTTGATGTGGTATTTGTATCCTATTTTATAAGAGGCTTGGCAAATGTTTCATTCACACCAAAACACACACAAGTATTCTCGTAGTGTATTAATTAGCTCTCTTATTTTCTTTAGTACAAAAATATATCTTCCTCTAGGACTTTTTATCGATCATCCAAAGACGCATGAACCAATATATTCCTCCATTTCCAAATGGCCCAAAAGACCACACTGCAACACTCCATGAATGACTTTGTGAAGGCGAGAGCAACCAAAATCAACAACCTTTTGTTCATACTGTGTATGAATGACTTTCTGAAGGCGAGAGCAACCAAGATCAACAACCTTTTGTTGATATTGATGTCGAGAATATTGAATGAAGGAAAAGATACAGGAGTGGTAAGGTTCCACCAACTCCATACACTAGTACAAATACAATTTTTTGAAACGGTTAAAATAGATTATTTAGAGCGGTATTGAACCGTTATATAATAGAACGTTTCAAAAGATAGAGGTGATTTGGTGCGGTATTGAACCGTTATATAATAGAACGTTTAGATAGGGAACAGTAGGAGAACATGTAAAAAGGGGCATTCCCACCTTTTATAACTAATTATGATTTGGTGCTTTCATGATTATATGTTGTACGACACCATGTACTTATTGGTCTAATTTTTCGCGTATTAACCGATTTAAATCACAAACTCAAATAGCGATATGCATATCCTTATTAGGTAAATGTCATCTTACTGTTTGTTAGTAACAAACTAAACCACGAAAAATGTAGCTCAATACATAAAACAAAAAGACCATAGAATATATTGTAAACCCCCTTTTAGATTATATCCGTTTTTCCAAACTTGAGATATACACAACACATTGATAGCCCATATTCTTTGGGCTCAACTTATAATACTTAAATGGCAGTGTAGTTCCATTCTCATAAAATGACTTGTATTAACTGCACAACAGAACCATATGTAAACTACTTGTCAAGGAATGACTTAGCACATATTGTCATCCTCCAAATATTTTGGCAGTATAATAGTAGTAGTTTTTTATTTTTTTTGTTTTGTTTTTAGAGGTTAGAGGGTACAATAGTCAATAGGTGAATCTGTATATATTGTTGGAAAATTTAGTGCACTTGAGGGATCATATCATACTTGGGAATGGGTTTGGAGGTACGGAGTGTACACCCATCAAGTCCCTGATTACCCTGACTCAATAGTGGTTGTTGTACACCATCAAGTCCCTGATTACTCTGACTCAATAGTGGTTGTGGTAGTGTGAATCTGATTCTGCTGCTAGTGTTGTGAATCTTCTGCTAGGATTCTGCTGCTTGCTGATCCTGCTGATAGGATTCTGCTGCTAGCTAATCCTGCTGTTAGCTGATTCTGCTGCTGATAGTATTCTGCTGCTAGTGTGAATCTGCTGATAGCATCAGCAATTCTGCTGGTCAGTTTTAACCACTGATTCCTACTATTATGGAAAGTATTATGATATAATTAATGGGCCGTTAATTATATATAATTCCATGGGCTAGGGTTTTGAGTATTCTCTATTATAAATAGAGGTCATAACACATCTGCATGAAGATATACTAAATCACAAAACCCTAAACACTTGAATACGCATTTGGTTCTTGGTTTGTGCCTAAAACAAGAACATCACTTGGTCTTATCCCATAGAGATATTCGTGTAACCCAGGCATAGGGTCGAATAGTTTCTATTGGAAAGTGATACCACGATTTCAAGTGAATATCCGGTACCTTATTGATTATCTTAACCCTAATCTGGGAAGTTGTTTACACATATTAACCAACAATCAATAGAAACTATTAGTGATAATCAATGGCTGCTGCTATGAGACAAATGGCTGCTAACTTTTCCAAGTTGGAAAAGTTTGAAGGTGTTGATTTCAGAAGATGGAAAAAGAAGATGCACTTCTTGTTGTCAAGTATGAATGTGGTTTATGTTCTGACAACTGAGATTCCAGAAGATTTTGGAGATGATGCTACTATGGATCAGATGAGGGCAAGAAGCAAATGGGAGAATGATGATTATTTTTGCAGAGGTTTAATTCTCAATAGTATGTCTGATTCTCTATTTGATATTTATTAGAATGTTGAAACTTCTCAAGAATTATGGGATTCCTTGGAAGCCAAGTATATGGCTGAGGATGCATCAAGTAAGAAGTTCCTTGTAAGTAATTTTATCAATTACAAAATGGTTGATTCTAGACCTGTCATGGAACAATACAATGAACTTCTTAGTATACTTGGTCGATTCACACAACACAAGATGAACATGGATGAGGCTATTTCAGTCTCTTGTATCATCGATAAACTGCCTCCTTCTTGGAAAGATTTCAAGCATATGCTTAAACATAAGAAGGATGAGTTAACTCTTGTTGAGTTGGGCAGTCACTTGCGCATTGAGGATTCACTCAAAGCTCAAGACATTGACAAGCCAAAGAGTAGCACTGCTACTGGTCCATCAGTTGTCAATATGGTGGAGCATAACAACTCCACCAAGTACAATGACAACAAGGGCAAGCGTAAGCATCAAGACAACACTAAATCTGATCTTAACAAGAAACCTAAGGTGACTTGTTGGAAGTGTGGGAAACCTGGACACTTCAGGAAAGATTGCAAGGGTGGTAAAGTTGGAAACAAATCCAATGGATCAGGCACAGGTGGAGGGAATGGTAACACCAATTCTATGAAAGGTCAGAATGTGTTTAATAAGTCTTTTAAGATTTATTATGTTACATATATATCTGACATTTACTTTGTGCATGATGATGATGTTGCATGGTGGGTTGACTCTGGAGCAACAATTCATGTGTGTAAAGATAGAAGCTGGTTCAAGACCTATAAGTCAATGAATGATGGTTCTATTCTTCATATGGGAAACGAGTCAACTGCCCTGGTACATGGAAAAGGATGTGTTGATTTGAAGTTTAGTTCTGGAAAGCTTGTTTCTTTATTTAATGTTTTACATGTTCCTGATATTAAAAAAAAAACTTGGTTTCTAGTAGTGTTTTGAATAATTGTGGTTATAAACAAGTTATTGAATCTGATAAGTTTGTTTTGTCTAAAAATGGTGTGTTTATTGGTTTTGGTTATGTGTGTAATCAAATGTTCAGACTTAATATTGTTCATGATAATATTGATTCTGCTTTTATATCTACATCTGAACTTTATGATTCAAACCTATGGCATGCAAGACTTGGCCATGTACATTTTAAAAGAGTGCAAGATATGTCCAAGGATGGGTTAATACCAGCTTTTGATATGAACACTGAAAAGTGTAAAACTTGTATGTTGAACAAGATAACTAAGAAACCTTTTCAAGGAGTAAAACGTGAAACTAAAGTTTTGGAGTTAATTCACAGTGACCTTTGTGATTTACATGCTACTCCCTCTTTGGGGAATAAGAAATACTTTGTGACTTTTATTAATGATGCTTCTAGGTTTTGTCATGTTTATTTATTACATTCTAAAGATGAAGCATTAGATAAATTTAAAGTATTTAAAACTGAAGTTGAATTGAAATAAAGTTCCCTGATCAAAAGATTAAGGACTGATAGGGGAGGTGAGTACATGTATACTCTGTATTTTCAGTCTGTTGGTATAATCCATGAAATGACTGCCCCTTATACTCCTCAGCAAAATGGTATTTCTGAAAGGAAAAACAGGGTGCTGAAGGAGATGGTTAATTCCATGTTGTCCTATTCAGGGCTGAGTCAAGGATTCTGGGGTGAAGCTATGTTAACAGATTGCTATTTATTAAATAGGGTTCCCAACAAAAGGAACAAAGTTACCCCTTATGAACTTTGGACTAAAAAGAAACCTAGCCTTAATTATCTTAGGATATGGGGTTGTAAAGCTGTTGTAAGACTCCCTGATCCAAAGCAGAAAACTTTGGGAGAAAGAGGCATTGAATGCATCTTTGTTGGATATGCTGAGCATTCCAAAGCATATAGGTTTTATGTTATAGAACCTAATGAGTCTGTTTCAATTAACTTAATAATTGAATCAAGGGATGCACTCTTTGATGAGAACAGATTCTCATCTATCCCTAGACCAAGTCAAAGGATTCCAAATGAAACCAATGACAATGGTGTTTCAGAAGTATCTGCTGAGGTTCCTGCTGAGGTTGTAGAACAACAACCTGAACCTGAGCTCAGAAGGAGCAATAGGGTGAGGACTCTAAAGTCATTTGGACCTGAGTTTCAATTATACTTAATTGAAGGTACAAGGAGTGAGGTCTCTGACCAATACTCCTATTGCTTCATTGTGGAGGATGATCCCAAAACATTTGAAGAAGCAATGAAGTCCCAGGATGTTGCTTTCTGGAAAGAAGCAATAAATGATGAGATGGACTCCATTATGGGCAATAACACTTATGTGTTGACTGATCTACCACTTGATTTGTAACACCCCCAAAATTTGGTACAGCGGAAGACTCAACAAGCTTTCGGGGTGCTACGGGGATTGGTATCCAACACAAGACATAATAGAACGAGATAAAGTAAACATAATAAAAACGCAACCAAAACGGGGTTTTAAAGTTTACATTTATCCCAACATCATCCAGAGTCAGGCCCAAAATAAATAAAAGTAGGTCCACAATTCAATATCAGAGTTTAGAAAAATAGATCCATAAACTGGGTGCCTTAGCCGAGCCTTCCAATCCATGCATCCAAATCATCACTTAATTACCTGAGAAAACGTGCTAAAAGTCAGCTTTCGCTGGTGAGATCATAGGTTTAAATTCATCATCAATATAGTGGACATATACGCAAAACGCTTGCTAGCTAGACTAAGGATTTACTAAAAGCCTGCGGATACCCTCCGCTCCAATCATAACACACGGATACCTTCCGCTCTAACATAGATATTCGGGTAACCCCCGCAATACCATAAATACTCGGATAACTTCCGAAGTATTGCTAACCTATAGGTGCACACTATAGTATCTAAATAAGCCAACCTTGAATAGTACACACGAAACCGTGTGACTAAAGTTGACAATTCACCAATATCAAAATAAGCCAACCTTGAATAGTACACACGAAAAATATGTGACTAAAGTTGACAATTCACCAATATCAAAATAAGCCAACCTTGAATAGTACACACGAAAAATATGTGACTAAAGTTGACAATACATCCTAGTCCATACGCATAGCAAGTTTTAGAAAGAATATAAAAGCGATAATAATCCACAAAAAATAATTTGCACGTTTCTCACCCCAAGTATTGAAAACATAGTTCAAAAGTAAAAAGTGCGGCTATGACTCACCTCAAGTCCCGCAATCATCAAAAGAAATCGATAGATGTAAGATGTATAGTAACTCACAAGACGGAAACTACGGACTCGGCACGACCTAACAATATCAATTTGCTCAGAAATCATTTCCTCAAATTCAAATATTCCCAAACCCGGACGTATTCCGTTTTATTTTCCAAAAATCCATTTCGTATTAGTTTGGAGTATTTACGTTTGGTATCCATACGGGTGGTGGGTCGACACAACAAACCAAAAAGGTCATACAAAAGAACAATAAAATAAACTATAGATCTAATATTAGCCCAATATATTATTTAAATAAATCATCGAAGTTTATCAAATCCGTCGATTTGATAATCCCCATATTTATTTACGTAACATACCGTTCCAAGATTACACCCAACCTAAAGCACATAGCACGAAAATACTATATAATATATATCGTAGTCTAATAAACTCCTTATATACATCGTCAAATTGGCCAAATTTCCCGATATATATATTTAGGGATTTATTATCCTATACATATACCACAACCTATGGGCGTCGTAGGATACGATGCCCATTAATATACTCATTTCGTATAGCCAAATAACTCGGTTTAACCTGCCGATTAAATAAGTTATTTAGTTATAGAAAATGTTTATATTAATCGTCATATATCCGTGACAACACAAAAGTCACAAACAATAACCCACTTGGACTCAAGTGACCACGACTCCGCATAACTCGATAGTTTTCCCCGTTATATATATATAAAATAATATTTCAATTAATATTTAGTTAACGTCGAGAATTTCTCGTTTTATAATATTTATTCATAATAATACTTCCAATAATATTACGCTACTCTCGTAGCATAGTATATATTTAGTCGCATTATTTATAATACTACTCGTGATTTTTGTTATTATTAATATACGCGTTTATACAATTATATATACGTTATTCACGTCTATATATTTATATAAACGTTTATATTACCAATAATATTATTACGAGTTTTATTATTTGCGTTTTAAATTGTAAATAATTATCGAGTCATACGAAATGGTCACATGTCCGAGTCATGACTTTCGGCTCATTGTCCAAGTCCAAAATAATATGAGTAAGTCATAATAATCACTATATCTCCGTCCAAATCAATCCCAATACACGTGCTACAACAATAGGGTCCGACTACGGCACCCGACTAACCTATCTCCGTCAATCTAAGTGACCGTCTCACAATCGGTCCCCACATAACCACTCGACAACAACTTCTCAATATACCATAATCCATTGTCGAGAAAAAAAATGATATCGACACCACAAGCATTCGGCCAAAAAATCAACAAATGCCAAAATCAATATCAAGTTAACAAACAATAACAAGGAATTATAAATACAAACAAGGTCCATATTCGGGTTGGTTTACCAAGCCAAACCCGAGCCCTCGACTCACTTGAGTCTCGGCTCTAAACCACGAGTCACAAGGACTCGAATCAATAACCAAGGGTCACAAAATAAGGCTCCAAGGAGCACACCCAACTGCCCAAGTCGACCACTAGGGGTCGCGGCATCAAACAACCATATACGGCCACAAGGCCGTGACTCCATCGAGTCAAACCAAGATCCAACGCAAGCAAACATGAAAACCATAACTCAAGACCACGAGAAGCAACAATATCGAGCCATAGGCTCGGATCTAACACCAAGCCGTGAGTCTACAACTCACGGTTCATTCGAACCATCAAAGAAAACACCAAACCCGGATACCAAACCATCTTTTTAGCATCAAAACATCATTTCCCAACAAAAATATATTCGATTCCCATGAAACTCATCCGTGTAGCCACGGATTAAAACCAATTCAGGACACCCCAAAGCCAAAAATCTATTATCCTTACCTTCTTGAACCTCCAATCGAATAGATCTAGTAAAAACAACAAAGTTGGGTCGGATTTTATAAGATTTCGAGGTGTTAATGTTGGTTATATGGTGCGTATAATATACCAAAAGAAAGAGGAAAGAATAAGGAATAAAATGGTGGTGTTTGTTTTGTGGTGTGGCCGGCGTAGTGGTGGTGGTGGCCAGAATAGGTGGTCGGCGGCTAGGGTTTTGATGAAGGTGGTGTTGATATATTAGAGAGAGATGAAGTGGTGAGGTGTTGTGTGTTGTGTGTGAACCGGCCCCAACAAGGACCAATTTGTAGTTCTTTTTTTTTTTTTTAATTATAATAATAATAGTAATAATAATAATATTACTAATAATATGAGTGGGTAAATAATGGGTAAGTGTAAAACACACGGTCCGAAACCCGAACTCATTTCTAATGTTTAATATCTCGTGAAACATCCCGTAAATAATTAAATATATTTGGACTCGTAAAATCAAGTCATAAAATTTCCTGTTAGGTAATCCTAGTGCCGGAGTCAACGTAGTACCAAGTGAGAATTCAAAAATAAATCTCCAAATAAAATTCCATAAAGAAATTAAATATAATTAACCATAGAATAGGTCTTACAAGTTCGTTACGAATAAAACTTCCAAATAAAATTTATAAACGAACTTTAACGTAATGCAGGTTTTCAAAATGGCTCCCTAAATTGCCGGTTGTCACATCCTCCCAGTCTCAGAAGAAACCCATCCCGGGTTTCTCTCGAAACAATTCATCTACGAAGTGAAAAGCTTCAGATATCTCTTCCGGAACTCGTCCTCACGTTCCCACGTAAATTCTGGTCCGTGTCGGGAATTCCAATGAACCTTGACGAGCGGAATGCGACTTCGCTTGAGTCGTTTAACCTCACGATCTAAAATCTCAATCGGCTCTTCCACAAAATTTAATTTCTCATCAATACGGATATCCTTCATCGGAATAACAGGTATCTCATCAGAAAGACATTTCTTCAAATTACTAACGTGAAACACAACGTGAGCTTTACTCAGTTCATGTGGTAATTCCAACCTATAAGCCACGGGCCCAATTCTTTCTAAAATAAGAAATGGTCCAATGTAGTGTGGGTTGAGTTTTCCACGTTTCTCGAAACATATCACACCCTTCCAAGGCGAGACTTTCAGCATCACTTTGTCTCCAACCTGGAACTCTAGGGGTTTACGTCTCTGATCGGCGTAACTTTTCTGCCTATCTCTGGCTGCTTGCAACCGATCACGAATCTGAGTCACTTTTTTAGTAGTCTCCAAGATAGGTTCAGGGCCTGTGAGTTGGCTATCTCCAACTTCAGCCCAACCAATAGGCGAACGACATTTTCGGCCATATAAAGCTTCAAACGGTGCAGCTTTAAGACTTGTGTTGTAGCTATTGTTATAGGAGAACTCCGCAAGGGTAGATATTTCTCCCAGCCTTTACCAAAGTCTATAATACATGCACGAAGCATATCCTCTAAAGTCTGAATGGTCCTCTCACTTTGACCATCGGTTTGGGGATGATATGCAGTACTCATATCAAGTCTCGTCCCCAAAGCCGTTTGAAGTGATCGCCACAAAGCTGACGTAAAGCGGCTATCGCGATCAGAAATAATCGATATCGGAACTCCATGACGAGAAATAATTTCCTTCACATACAACCTCGCAAGTTTATCAACACTATCATCTTCACTAATCGCCAGGAAATGAGCAGACTTAGTCAAACGATCCATAATTACCCAGATAGCGTCACAACCGCTAGCTGTCCTCGGTAATTTGGTAATAAAGTCCATTGTAATCCGCTCCCATTTCCAAACTGGAAGTTCTGGTTGCGTCAAAAATCCTGACGGTCTTTGGTGTTCGGCTTTAACCTTAGAGCATGTCAAGCACTTACTAACATACAATGCTATATCTGCCTTCATGTTTGGCCACCAATATAACTTTCTCAAATCCTGGTACATCTTGTCGGATCCAGGATGGATAGAGTACCTTGACTTATGCGACTCATGCATAATCAACGCTCGAATTCCTCAATATAAAGGTACCCAAAACCGATCTCCAAAACATAGTAATCCATCGGAACGCTTAACAAATCCCTTCTCATTCTCAGCCATCCCAAATATGTTCTCAGCAGGTCGGTTTTCTACTTTCAACGCTTCCATTTGAGCTTCACGTATTTGAGACGGTAACGGCGATACGATAGTCATTCCCAGTGACCTAACCCGTAACGGTGGTATTCTCTCCTTTCGACTAAGAGCATCAGCAACAACGTTTGCTTTACCAGGATGGTAGCGAATTTCGCAATCATAATCGCTTAGCAATTCAATCCAACGTCGTTGTCTCATATTGAGCTCTTTTTGATTCAAGATGTGTTGTAGACTTTTGTGGTCAGTAAACACAACACACTTTGTTCCATACAAGTAATGTCTCCATATCCTCAAGGCAAAAACCACAGCACCTAACTCCAAATCATGGGTGGTGTAGTTTTTCTCATGCTTTTTGAGCTGTCGGGAAGCATAAGCTATCACTTTCTCTCGTTGCATTAACGCGGCTCCCAAACCTTTATGTGAAGCGTCACAATAGACGGCGAAATCCTCGTTACCTTCAGGTAACGCCAAGATAGGAGCACTACACAACATCTCCTTAAGTAATTGAAATGCTTCCTCTTCTTTATCTCCCCATTCATACTTAACACTTTTTTGAGTCAATTTGGTCAACGGTTTAGCTATCTTCGAAAATCCCTCGATGAATCTTCGGTAATAACCGGCTAAACCTAAAAATTGACGAACTTATGTCGGGGTCGTAGGTGCAGCCCAATCTTTAATTGCTTCAATCTTAGCAGGATCCACATGAACTCCTTGTCTATCAATCACATGACCCAAAAATTGTACCGTCGGAATCCAAAATTCACATTTGGAGAACTTGGCATACAGTTTCTCCATCCTGAGCAATTCTAAGATAAGTCTTAGATGCTCCTCATGCTCCTTCTCACTCTTCGAATAAATTAGGATATCTTCGATGAACACAATCACGAATTTATCTAAGTAAGGCTTACACACCCGATTCATGAGGTCCATGAATACCGCCGGTGCGTTAGTCAACCCAAACGGCATGACCTGAAACTCGTAATGCTCGTAACGGGTTCTGAAAGCCGTTTTCGGAATATCTTCCTCACGAACTTGAAGCTGATGATATTCCGATCTCAGATCGATCTTCGAATACACACTCGATCCTTGAAGCTGATCGAATAAATCGTCGATCCTCGGTAACGGGCATCTATTCTTCACCGTTAGCTTGTTCAACTCTCGATAATCAATATACATACGAAACGATCCATCCTTCTTCTTCTCAAATAAGACCGGGTTCCCCAAGGCGAAGAACTTGGTCTTATAAATCCCTTTTTCGACTAACTCCGCTAATTGTTTCGACAACTCTTCCAATTCAGTAGGTGCAAGACGATAAGGCGCTCGTGCCACGGGTGCAGCACCAGGTATCAACTCAATCTGAAACTCTACTTGTCTAGTAGGCGGGATTCCCGAAAATTCATCAGGAAATACATCCGGAAAATCACGAACTACAGGCACATCTCCAATGCACCTTTCCTTCTTCTCCTTCCCTCCTTTCTCAGAGGTTTGAGCTAAGAAAAGGTAACATCCTTTTTCCATTAGCTTCGGTAACTTAGTGCAAGAAATGACTGCTAACCGGGATGGGCTCCTCGAACCTTTTCGATCTCCTAATATATTTAGGATTTCCTTTCCGTAAGGTACACGCACGATCTTCTCGTCACAAAGTATGTGAGCACGATACTTCGACAACCAATCCATACCAATGATGACATCGAAACTTCCTAACGTGACGGGTAGAATATCTATGTTGAAAGGGTGATTCAAGAAATTTAACGTGCAACCGAGAATGATGGTATTAATCCTTTCTATGTTTCCATTAGCTAACTCTACATCATACCCAATTCCTAAGGCCATCGGGGGTTTCTCTAGTAAGGGTGCAAACGTAGTGGACACAAAACTTCTATCGGCACCAGTATCAAATAGTATGGAAGCATAACGATTATTGAGAAGGAACGTACCAGTAACGACGTTTGGATCTTCTCCTCTCTCGTTCCCGAGTGCATACACTCTTCCCTGAGCAGCTCCAGCTTCCACACGTTGGTCCCCGTTATCTTGTCGTCCACGGTTTCCTCCAGCTCCATGGTTTCCATGATTGTACCCATTACCACCCGATCCTTGATTTCCTCGGTTCCACGATTCTCTACACTCATTCCTATAATGTTCCTTCTTTCCACACCCATAACAAGTAACGTCTGCCTTATTCCTCATTTCAGGAGCAGCTTGAACCATAGCAAGAGGTCGAGCTCTACAATCCTTTGATGTGTATCCCTTCTTTGAGCAGTTCTGGCATCTTACACTACACCATCCAGAATGATTTTGGTGGCAACGACCACACTTGGGTGCATCACCGTTTTGGTTCCTCTTATCTCCATTCCCAATAACATAAGCCTTAGCTTGTCGCTTGTTTCGGTGATCATTACCCTTAGAGTGATGGTCTTTCTTTCTCTTTCCATTCTTATCCTTATCAGCTCCTTCCAATTCCAACGAATCCATTAGTTGTTGAGCAATTGTGATTGCCTCATGGATGTTTGCAGGTCTAGCAGCAATCACATCATTCTTTGCAGCCACAGGAAACCCATCGGTATACCGCTCAATCTTTTGAGTCTCAGTTTTTACCATATCTGGGCAAAACAAGGCCAACTCCTGGTAACGACGATTGTAAGTCGCCATATCAGTACCCTTCACTTTGTGATTCCAAAACTCAATTTCTAGCTTCTTAACCTCATTTCTTGGGCAATAAGTCTGAATCAGCAGAGACTTAAATTGCTCCCAAGTCATAGCATAAGCCACATCACTCCCAACCGAATTTCGGTAATTGTTCCACCAATTTAAAGCTTCATCCTTGAAAGTAAAAGAAGCAAACTTTACCTTCGCATTCTCCGCACAACCACTGACATTAAACACTGACTCAGTCTTCTCTATCCACTTGACCAAGTAAACCACTCCTTCAGTTCCACCAAACTCAATAGGTCTACAAATCTTAAACTCCTTGTAGTGACATCCACTAGCACGAACAGGCGGAAAAGTTCCAGCAGAATTGTTGGAATGATTTGACTCAGCCAGTAGTTCAGCAACTCTTTGCTCCACAAGTTGATTGATCATTGCTTGATCCACAGTAGGTGCATTAAGTGGAACATGATCATTATCTCCCTGAACATCAACATTTTGATTCCTGTTGTTGCGGTTAGTAGTGTCCAGGTTGTCAGGAGTAGGGGTTTCAATATTTCGAGTAGGACGGCGTCCTCGGCGACCAGGGGTAGTCGCTGCCGTATCAGTTCGGGTAGCTCTGATAGGGTTTCATTGTACAGCCATTAATATAATACCAAGACAATATCAACCACGCAAATAGGAACACAATTCTCCATGTACGCCAAAAACCGTAGAATATCATACGAGATTACCATCGTCCATACAAGTAGCGATCAACACTTTGTCTCAAAATACCAAAAGACATAATAAATACTAATCGTTCCATACGAGACGAACATAAAATCCGGATAACATGACTTAAGAAGTAGAATAACCAGCTCTCCTAACCAAGTACTCCCTGACTTAAGAAGCAACACAACAACAACACAAATCCAAATTGATCTAGCCATGAAGCTGGCGTAGACTACTCAACTCCGATCTCAAACCATCCAAATCTCTCCATAGCGATCCCAACTCGACACTGTGAGTATCACTATCCCTCTTGAGGTCTGCAACCTCCTTCTCTAACTCCGTGTTCCTCTGCCACAGCTTGCGATCTGCCTCGCGAGCCGTGAGGAAACCTCTTTGCAGAATCTCTATCTGCTCATGTATCTCTATCATACCTCTCCTAATTGCTGTCGTCCTACCCATGACAGTAGTCAAATCAACGCTCAACTCAGCAACAAACTCAGCAATAAACATCTCAAGTCGGTCAGACATCCGCGAGATCCTCTCGCCCTGTGCTGTAATCTGAGCCCACATCTTACTAGTCTCACCTAACTCTGCATGCTCAGCAGAAACCTCAGAAGGTGCATCCGACGCAACGGGACTACCAGGTGGCAACTCAAACAAAAATGGATGATCAGGTGAAACCGGCTCTAACGGATGTATCGAGGAATCGGGCTTTGCAGAATGAGCTGAATGTGCTAGCGACCCATCATCATCAGGCATCTCCTCCTCCTGAGGATCATCCTCTTCCTCATCCTAAGGGTCACCATTCTCTTCCTCATCTTAAGGGTTATCATTTTCTTCCTCATCTTGAGGGTTATCATTCTGCTCACCCTCGTACTCCTCCTCATACTCCTCGTCGGAGGGGTACTCCATCAATCGTCATCTTTGAACAAGTGAACCACGAGGCGATAAAATCGGTGACTTAGGGCGACAATGGGACGATAAACTAGTGGCTGAACGCATGACCATCGCGTATGGTTCATCAGGGGCCATAGTGATCTATGATGGGCGACGCGCACTATCAATAACAATTCTTAATAACAACACGTGCAAAGGAGGCTATGATTTGTGACAACGGCGTAGGGTAGGTGTAAGTGTTTCAAAACAACTAAACCGCGAACTCAAAATACCATATCAAAATCATCATATAATCCCCAATCATATATAATCAAGAAAGATTTAAAATACCGCATTACTAAAATCATTCGTAAAACAATTAAGCCATATAATTCCTCAAAAAGCATATAATTCCTCAAAACGCCATCATATCACTAAATCAATAAACCTCAAATCCTCAAATCATCTCAAGAATTCCATATCCAATAATCATCTCAATATACCTCAATATAAACAATGATGCTTCGGCTTGGCGGGCTGGCGGGCAATGGTCGAAGATCGTTTTCTATAAAAATCGGTTATAGTTTAGGTGTTTATTTACCTAGTTCTCTATAACCTTGGCTCTGATACCAATCTGTAACACCCCCAAAATTTGGTACAGCGGAAGACTCAACAAGCTTTCGGTGTGCTACGGGGATTGGTATCCAACACAAGACATAATAGAACGAGATAAAGTAAACATAATAAAAACGCAACCAAAACGGGGTTTTAAAGTTTACATTTATCCCAACATCATCCAGAGTCAGGCCCAAAATAAATAAAAGTAGGTCCACAATTCAATATCAGAGTTTAGAAAAATAGATCCATAAACCGGGTGCCTTAGCCGAGCCTTCCAATCCATGCATCCAAATCATCACTTAATTACCTGAGAAAACGTGCTAAAAGTCAGCTTTCGCTGGTGAGATCATAGGTTTAAATTCATCATCAATATAGTGGACATATACGCAAAACGCTTGCTAGCTAGACTAAGGATTTACTAAAAGCCTGCGGATACCCTCTGATCCGCACCAATCATAACACACGGATACCTTCCGCTCTAACATAGATATTCGGGTAACCCCCGCAATACCATAAATACTCGGATAACTTCCGAAGTATTGCTAACCTATAGGTGCACACTATAGTATCTAAATAAGCCAACCTTGAATAGTACACACGAAACCGTGTGACTAAAGTTGACAATTCACCAATATCAAAATAAGCCAACCTTGAATAGTACACACAAAAAATATGTGACTAAAGTTGACAATTCACCAATATCAAAATAAGCCAACCTTGAATAGTACACACGAAAAATATGTGACTAAAGTTGACAATACATCCTAGTCCATACGTATAGCAAGTTTTAGAAAGAATATAAAAGCGATAATAGTCCACATAAAATAATTTGCACGTTTCTCACCCCAAGTATTGAAAACATAGTTCAAGAGTAAAAAGTGGGGCTATGAGTCACCTCAAGTCCAGCAATCATCAAAAGAAATCGATAGATGTAAGATGTATAGTAACTCACAAGACGGCAACTACGGACTCGGCACGACCTAACAATATCAATTTGCTCAGAAATCATTTCCTCAAATTCAAATATTCCCAAACCCGGACGTATTCCGTTTTATTTTCCGAAAATCCATTTCGTATTAGTTTGGAGTATTTACGTTTGGTATCCATACGGGTGGTGGGTCGACACAAACAAACCAAAAAGGTCATACAAAAGAACAATAAAATAAACTATAGATCTAATATTAGCCCAATATATTATTTAAATAAATCATCGAAGTTTATCAAATCCGTCGATTTGATAATCCCCATATTTATTTACGTAACATACCGTTCCAAGATTACACCCAACCTAAAGCACATAGCACGAAAATACTATATAATATATATCGTAGTCTAATAAACTCCTTATATACATCGTCAAATTGGCCAGATTTTCCGATATATATATTTAGGGATTTATTATCCTATACATATACCACAACCTATGGACTCAAGTGACCACGACTCCGCATAACTCGATAGTTTTCCCCGTTATATATATAAAATAATATTTCATTTAATATTTAGTTAACGTCGAGAATTTCTCGTTTTATAATATTTATTCATAATAATACTTCCAATAATATTACGCTACTCTCATAGCATAATATATATTTAGTCGCATTATTTATAATACTACTCGTGATTTTTGTTATTATTAATATACGCGTTTATACAATTATATACACGTTATTCACGTCTATATATTTATATAAACGTTTATATTACCAATAATATTATTACGAGTTTTATTATTTGCGTTTTAAATTGTAAATAATTATCGCGTCATACGAAATGGTCACATGTCCGAGTCATGACTCTCGGCTCATTGTCCAAATCCAAAATAATATGAGTAAGTCATAATAATCACTATATCTCTGTCCAAATCAATCCCAATACACGTGCTACAACAATAGGGTCCGACTACGGCACCCGACTAACCTATCTCCGTCAATCTAAGTGACCGTCTCACAATCGGTCCCCACATAACCACTCGACAACAACTTCCCAATATACCATAATCCATTGTCGAGACCAAAAATGATCTTGACACCACAAGCATTCAGCCGAAAAATCAATAAATGCCAAAATCAATATCAAGTTAACAAACAATAACAAGGAATTATAAATACAAACAAGGTCCATATTCGGGTTGGTTTACCAAGCCAAACCCGAGCCCTCGACTCACTTGAGTCTCGGCTCTAAACCACGAGTCACAAGGACTCGAATCAATAACCAAGGGTCACAAAATAAGGCTCCAAGGAGCACACCCAACTGCCCAAGTCGACCACTAGGGGTCGCGGCATCAAACAACCATATACGGCCACAAGGTCGTGACTCCATCGAGTCAAACCAAGATCCAACGCAAGCAAACATGAAAACCATAACTCAAGACCACGAGAAGCAACAATATCGAACCATAGGCTCGGATCTAACACCAAGCCGTGAGTCTACAACTCACGGTTCATTCGAACCATCAAAGAAAACACCAAACCCGGATACCAAACCATCTTTTTAGCATCAAAACATCATTTCCCAACAAAAATATATTCGATTCCCATGAAACTCATCCGTGTAGCCACGGATTAAAACCAATTCGAGACACCCCAAAGCCAAAATCTATTATCCTTACCTTCTTGAACCTCCAATCGAATAGATCTAGTAAAAACAACAAAGTTGGGTCGGATTTTATAAGATTTCGAGGTGTTAATGTTGGTTATATGGTGCATATAATATACCAAAAGAAAGAGGAAAGAATAAGGAATAAAATGGTGGTGTTTGTTTTATGGTGTGGCCGGCGTAGTGGTGGTGGTGGCCGGAATAGGTGGTCGGCGGCTAGGGTTTTGATGAAGGTGGTGTTGATATATTAGAGAGAGATGAAGTGGTGAGGTGTTGTGTGTTGTGTGTGAACCGGCCCCAACAAGGACCAATTTGTAGTTCTCTTTTTTTTTTTTTTTAAATAATAATAATAATAGTAATAATAATAATATTGCTAATAATATGAGTGGGTAAACAATGGGTAAGTGTAAAACACACAGTCCGAAACCCGAACTCATTTCAAATGTTTAATATCTCGCGAAACATCCCGTAAATAATTAAATATATTCGGACTCGTAAAATCAAGTCATAAAATTTCCTGTTAGGTAATCCTAGTGCCGGAGTCAACGTAGTACCAAGTGAGAATTCAAAAATAAATCTCCAAATAAAATTCCATACCGAAATTAAATATAATTAACCATAGAATAGGTCTTACAAGTTCGTTACGAATAAAATTTCCAAATAAAATTTATAAACGAACTTTAACGTAATGCGGGTTTTCAAAATGGCTCCCTAAATTGCCGGTTGTCACATGGTTGCAAACCTCTAGGTTGCAAATGGATTTTCAAAAAGAAAGTGAAGGTAGATGGAACTGTTGAAAAGTTCAAGGCAAGATTAGTTATTCAAGGCTTTAAACAAAAGTCAGGAATAGACTACTTTGATACTTATGCTCCAGTGGCACGTATCAGTACCATAAGATTGCTAATTGCTTTGGCATCAATTCACAATCTGATTATTCATCAGATGGATGTAAAGACAGCTTTCTTGAATGGTGATTTAGATGAGGAGGTTTACATGAACCAACCTCAGGGCTTCATCGTGCCTGGCAATGAAAACAAGGTGTGTAAACTGATTAAGTCTTTTTATGGACTAAAACAGGCACCTAAACAATGGCATCAAAAGTTTAATGAAGTGGTTTTGTCTAGTGGTTATTTACTTAATCAAGCTGACAAATGTGTGTATAGCAAATTTGATGAATCTGGTAAAGGAGTCATCATTTGTCTATATGTTGATGACATGTTGATCTTTGGCACTGACCAAAATCAAGTTGATCTTACAAAAGAATTTTTGTCATCAAAGTTTTCCATGAAGGATATGGGGGAGGCTGATGTTATCCTTGGTATTAGGATTAAACATGAAAGTAACAAAATTTCTATCTCTCAGTCTCATTACATTGAGAAGGTGTTAAGGAAATTTAATTACTTTGATTGTACTCCAGTGAGTACTCCTATGGATACAAGTGAGAAGCTAATGCCTAATACTGGCAAAGCTGTATCTCAACTTGAGTATTCTAGGGTGATTGGCTACTTGATATATGCCATGACTTGTACAAGATCTGATATTGCTTTTGCTGTGGGTAAACTGAGCAGGTATACTAGTAATCCTAGTGCTCATCATTGGCAAGCAATTCAGAGGGTTTTTAAGTATTTGAAGAGAACTATGAATTATAGTCTCTCATATACTCGTTATCCTTCATTATTAGAAGGATACACTGATGCAAGTTGGATCAGTAACACTGAAGATAATTCGTCTACCAGTGGCTGGGTATTCCTACTTGGTGGAGGTGCAATTTCTTGGGCATCCAAGAAACAAACTTGCATTGCCAGTTCAACCATGGAATCTGAATTTGTGGCTTTAGCTGCTGCTGGCAAAGAAGCTGAATGGTTGAAAAACTTGCTTCTTGAGATTCCATTGTGGCCTAAACCTATAGCACCTATTTCTATCCGTTGTGATAGTGCTGCTACATTGGCAAAGGCTTATAGCCAGATGTACAATGGGAAGTCTAGACACTTAGGTGTTAGGCATAGCATGATTCGTGAGCTTATCATGAATGGGGTGATATCTATAGAGTTTGTTAAATCTCAACAAAACTTAGCTGATCACTTGACGAAGGGTTTGGCTAGAGACTTGGTTTTGAAGTCTGCTAAAGGGATGGGTTTAAGTCCTACTTAGTCACTGAATGCAAGGATACCCAACTTTCTTCTAAGGAAACTTGGAAGCTGAGTTCAATGTGGAAAGCTGATCATTTAGTGGACTGAAGCACATGTATCACAAACATGCCAAGGTTGTGCTTGTTACCTGCTGGAAAGGAGGATGAAGTCATAACTTCTTAATGGTTAATTTTCTTTGAAAAAGTGCTAAGCAGGAGCATGAATTAAAGATGAACCACCTATGTGAATGTTGAAGTTTTGCCACTTCAGGAAGCTTTGGACTTTTAGCTTTTACAACATTTATGAATTGGATATGGACACATGGCTTGTATAGTGTCAGGAGTATTTTAGTGTTTGAAAACTTGTGTGTATTTATCATCAGGTATTCAAATGGGTTGAAGGGTTCAATTCTTAGAACACCCTGATTCTTAAATATTTGAAAGTATATGTACTAATGTGTAAATTCAATCCTCAGGATATTTTCATTTGTGCACTTGTTTTGTTTTGTGTTTAATTTTTCATGCAAACGAAGTGAACTAAATTTGGGGAGGATTGTTGGAAAATTTAGTGCACTTGAGGATCAAATCATACTTGGGAATGGGTTTGGAGGTACGGAGTGTACACCCATCAAGTCTCTGATTACCCTGACTCAATAGTAGTTGTGCTAGTGTGAATTTGATTCTGCTGCTAGTGTTGTGAATCTGCTGCTAGGATTCTACTGCTAGCTTATCCTGCTGATAGGATTCTGCTGCTAGCTAATCCTACTGCTAGCTGATTCTGCTGTTGATAGCATTCTGCTGCTAGTGTCAATCTGCTGATAGCATCAGCAATTCTGCTGCTCGGTTTTAACCACTGATTCCTACTATTATGGAAAGTATTATGATATAATTAATGGGCCGTTAATTATATATAATTCCATGGGCTAGGGTTTTGAGTATTCTCTATTATAAATAGAGGTCATAACACATCTGCATGAAGATATACTAAATCACAAAACCCTAAACACTTGAATACGCATCTGGTTCTTGGTTTGTGCCTAAAACAAGAACATCACTTGGTCTTATCCCATAGAGATATTCGTGTAACCCAGGCATAGGGTCGAATAGTTTCTATTGGAAAGTGATACCACGATTTCAAGTGAATATCCGGTACCTTATTGATTATCTTAACCCTAATCTGGGAACTTGTTTACACATATTAACCAACAATCAATAGAAACTATTAGTGATAATCAATGGCTGCTGCTATGAGACAAATGGCTGCTAACTTTTCCAATATTAGTCATGATGTTTGGATGGTGAGCTGATATATACATAACCCTGGAAAAGGACATTGTCAAGTTGTTAAATGGATATTACGACTATGTGATTCAGACTATGTTGCAGATCTAGACAGGTGAAGATCTAGAACGGGCTATGTTTTTACTCTGGAAAAAAGCTCCAATTAGTTGGAAGTCTAACTTACAGTCAACTACTGCTTTGACAACTACATAAGCGCAGAGTAAATGGTGATGAAAGGCTGTACAGGAAACAATTTGGCTTTAAGGGTTGCTCGGTGAACTTAGAATTAAATAGAAATTTGTCGCTCTGCATACAATCATAGTACAATTCATATAGCGAAGAAGCAAGTTTATCACGCAAGGACGAAGAAGATAGAGTCAGAATCCAAACTTTCCATTATTCTAATAATCCAGCAAATATGCTGTCTAAAATAGTAGCTAGGGTGAAATTCAATTAATGTTTGGACGTGAACAATATTGTGAAAGCATGAAGATTGGTTAAAGGACTCCACCAACGATTGGTTTGTGAATTATTGACTCAAATGGGTAGGTCCTACTTTGTGATAAGAATCTAAGCAAGTAGATACGCAACTTGCAAGTTGGCTTACTACTTGATGTGTTATTTGTATCCTATTTTATAGGAGGCTTGGAAAATGTTTCATTCACACCAAAACACACACAAGTATTCTCGTAGTGTATTAGCTCTCTTATTTCCTTTGGTACTAAAATATATCTTCCTCTAGGACTTTTTATCGATCATCCAAAGAGGCATGAACCAATTTATTCCTCCATTTCCAAATGGCCCAAAAGACCTGTAATACCTCAAATTTTAAAACATGCAAAATGACCAAAATGCCCTTAAGTTTAAAATTTTGTAATAACAATTAATTAAAACCAAAGAAAACCCTAGAAATCTGAAAATCAGCAATATATGATCAAATAAATTATGAATGAATAAAATTTGTCATTTTATAAAAAAAAATATTTCTCGCATAAAAATTTATTTAAAAGTCAAATATATATGTGTGTATATATATATATATATATATATATATATATATATATATATATATATATATATATATATATATATATATATATATATATATATATATATATATATATATATATATAATTATGGTTAATTTAAAGAGTTAAAATACAAATATAATTAGGAAACTTGTATGTTTACCTTATCACTTAAACTTGCAGGCCAAGATAGTCAAGATAAGTATTAAATTCTGTATAAACTAAACTCTACACGTTTTATGTATTATAAACCCTTAGATCGATTTTTTTTTAAGTCGACACCAAATTTTTTGAGACTCTTGGCTATTTTTCTTGGATGAATTTGAGGTCTAAGAGGTGGGAAAAATACGTGTTAAGGCTGGGGAGGCTTGGTTCGAGTGTATGGATTTTCTTTTTCAATTTATTTAAGCCGAGAAGATTGTTTTTGTTTCTACTCACTCCCACAATTAATCCTTCAAGTGGTAATTTTTTTTAACACTCTTTTCACCTCATATGATCTGTATAAAAGTTTGAAACTGAACCATTCAAGCTAAATTGATCATACGAATTTATATTAGCTAAAAACCCTAAATTGACTAAAATCATGTAATGAATTCATGCGATTTTTGTGAGCTATATATATATTTTTTATTCAGGTCCTTTACAGGTTATACAACATTATAAAAATATGTTTTCTAATTTTCAAAGCTTAGAATCTGTTTTGGAATTTATTTTGTAATCAGATATAAAGAAAAGAAAAGAAAACTAATTAAAAGGGTGCGAATGAACTAGGGTTAGGGTTTTGGGTACTTAATCTTGTGTAACTAATGTTGTTTAAGGTTGAATTTAATGCTAGTAATGATTAGGTAAATTTAGGGTTAGGGTTTTGTGGAATTCTATTTAAATCAAATTGAATTTTAAAGTATAAGGGTATGTTTTGTAATTAAATAAACTTGAAGGTTATTTTGTAGAGTGTGTAAGACCAGGGGTGAACTGTATAAATTATAACATGAGGGTGTCATGTGTAAATTATGTAAAAAAAAGGTTTAAATGGTAATTTATGTAATTATATAATCCAATTTGTAATTAATTAAAATTAAGGGGTTAAACTTGTAATTATGGAAGTTAAGGGACTAACATGGATAATATGTAAAACTTATAATATTTACACCTAGAACATTACACTTTGATAATTACAATGTAGACCCTAAACTAATATAAATTATCATAATTAAACCCTAAAATAATATTAGTAAACTATATTAAATATTTAACTTAATACTTATGTAAAATCTGACTAATAATGGAAAGTTACTAAAAGTGGAAAGCCGATTAAAGAAGAAGAATTTGATTTAAGATAAAGTATTAATAATAAAATGATTATAATTCAGGTAGATATTGAAGAAGAAGTGAACTCTTCCCTCTCTGTGAATCATTTCTTTGATCCCATTGCTTTGCTAAGGTACGGATATTTTGACCTTACTTTTAAGGTTTTCCTCGTGATTACAACCTCTGTTATGAACTTTCTGTTTTGAAACTTCTGTTTGAACCTTTACTATGATAAACCTTTATTATGAACCTTCTGTTATGAACCTTTGATATGAACCTTTGATTTATGAACTTTCTGATATGATAAATATGATTTGAACCCTTGTATGAACCTTTTATTACATGAGCTTCACTAGGCATGAGGGTTCCATGTCCGTGTCAGGGATGCACCTCTGACATGACTCTAGAGCAGTAGAGTGATGTTCTACCACGTCCCTTCCGTTATATATATGAATGTGCACTAATTTTCAGGGGCGTATGGATGAATCCTAGATCTATTTTCTGTTATGATGTGATATGATTATGCTTAGTGACAGGTTGTATGTGCAATGTACTCCTTTCACTTCCGGTACAATGGAACTAGCTACTTCTTGTACAACTTATGTGATTATAGATTCTTTACTTAACCTACACTTTACAATTCCGTATTAACTGTTAAACTTAAATGTGTTTTCCAAAATTATATCTTATGTACTTCATCATTTATTTCAGTTTTTTTTTTTTTTTTGCTATATCCGTTCACTGAGCTTTTGTAGCTCAGCTGCATTTCTTTTCTCCGCGGCAGGTATTCAAGATAGCTTTTCGGATAGATTTTTGGGCTTGAGTGTAGAATTGAGTGGAGAATTTGATCATAGTTATTTGAAGTAAGTTATTTATGTAAGTTTTCTGCTTTAGATCTGTCTGTTTGTTCTGATGTAACACCATAATTTGTGACATTTTTACCCTTGTCGGGTTGGGTGTTACAAGACCACACTACAACACTCCATGAATGACTTTGTGAAGGCAAGAACAACCAAGATCAACAACCTTTTGTTCATACTGTCCATGAATGACTTTGTGAAGGCGAGAGCAACCAAGATCAACAACCTTTTGTTCTTACTGATGTCGAGAATATTAAATGAAGGAAAAGATACAGGAGTGGTAAGGTTCCACCAACTCCATATCTTTCTCCGGGTCGTCTTCACACGCGGGCAAAAAACAAGGCAATAGCTGGTAGATTTATGGGATATAATTGAAATGCCCAAGTATGTTTCCAAACTACTAATGTATTTGGCTCAACACATGTTTGGGTCAAAACTACCACAGCTTTATACAAATTAGAACAAATTGATTTTCAAACACTTCTTTTGTTTGTTTTGAAGTAATGTTTTAGACAAGATTTAGATTACATCATTACTATAATAACTCACACATATTCTGTACAAAAAGGAAGTATAAGGTATGTGTATCAATAAAATACACTTTCAACAGCTGTTGACCCGTTGGACCAAAATTGGCCAATTTATTTTGAATTATTACCTTCTGATCTATAGCAATCAATTAAAAGGCTCTGGACTTAATAGTTACCTATATCGTCAAACACACTAGTAAATTAATGCATCACAATTGAGTCAGTGATTCATTATTTTGTTTGTTCCTCAAACGTGTTTATCCACAAAAAGTTAGATGAATGAGAGCATCTTGTATTAAAACATATATACACTAGAAAACCAATTTGTATGCAATTATCCAAAAATGGGACTGACCATTTTTACAACATCACCTATTGTACCATCTATGTTCTAAAAACAAAAAGCACTACTCCTTAACACCCAAAATCTTTAGGGGAAGAATGTTTCTCGTCCTCAATCTATGAAATGTGTAATTGGTTAGTAAGACGGACAAATGCTTCTTCACGGCAAGGAATAGTAAGTCCTCCCATTGGATGGTTAAACCCAAAGTCTTCCTCTGATCTCTGGAGCAACTCTTGGAACAAGGGTTGATCTAAGTATGACAAAGGAACCACAAACCGTTTCCTTTGAACTTCTCCCACATATACAGCCAAGTATCCTTTAGGAACGTCTCATTGATGCTTGCTGTTCAGTTTGATTAGTTGTTTTGCGTTAGAAACTAATGACTGAAAACGGAAAGCACCCATGCTTTTGGAGTAAAAAGAAGTCTGGTTTATTGAGTATATGTGAATTGGCAGGTTTAGTTTGATGCTGGTCTCAAACCTCAGGCTTATATTTATAGTGTCTATAATTATAGCTAGCCAACCAAATAAAAATGATAATAAGCATTTGGTTCATATAAGGGTTACCTCTTATTAAATTCACATGGGTCTGTTTAGTAGATTGACAAACAAAATATTTTTTCTTATCTATATATTTCAATCAATTTGTATAAGAAAATGGCCTAATTGTTTCTGCTAGGTCATAATCAGGATTATAACGCAACACTTTGGACCTACATGGGTTTCAAATTATTATATCAGCTCTCCAGCATGGCATGTGACCGAAATATTACAGCCAACTGTTTCATCATCAATACCTTTTGGTAGTGATGATATTGTGAAGACATGCACTTAATGGCCGGCCATATCAAAGGGATTAGAGCAATAACAAGTGTCGTAAAGTGTTTTATAATTTAAATCAATGATGTATAATTTTTCCCATAGAATTAACTTTGCAGTACGAATACTCTTAGATCTGAACTACACCTTCCGTTCCTGCAAACTACTTGAATAAACTTGCCTTCTAAAATAAAACTTGTGCAAACGAATTAATAGATGGTCAACATATACAAATGGTGTGCATTCTCACTGTACTGAGAACAAATGTACGTCCAAAGTGTCGAGCCATAGTCCAGATCAAGACCAATATTGATCATGTCGTTTGCATCACCAAATTCATAGATCTGAACTACAACCATCTACATTATGGTATAAAATGACCTCGCACATGTGTTATTGTGATTATGGATTTAATTTGTATGGAGAAAGTGTATTGATCCAAATAGTAAAGCTTACTTAGTTTTACTATGTATGTACGAATTCTCTGTATCGAATAAATTATATTTAATGTTGTTTATGTTGACCAGATTAATTGTCATAAATTTTGCAGCATCTGCAACCATCCGTAGTTCGATCGTGAAACGCTAGATCGCGAGTTGTATCGAGCACAAGTAGCAAACACGAGAGACTACAAAGAACCGACAAGAATATGCACACGATATACCCTCGACGAACCCTTTATTAATACCAATAAAGCTTTTACAATTAAGGAAGAAGAATGAATAACTAACATCCCCTCATCTCTATTTATAGAGATGAGGAGGTGGAAACCTAGCTTGCCTTGCACTGTAAGCTACCTAATCCTAGTTTATGTCTAACTCCTAATCTAATTACAAAGTACACTTAAGCCCCTAAACTACGTTTAAGTTTACTACTAATATTCTAACAATTTCTACCTTAGGAGTAACACTTAAACATAATTGATACTCAACATTTTTTCCTCATGCTAGAACCTCGGACCGGGGACCACCTTGTCGACCAGGCATTGTAGTTCAGTAATTTTCCAAGATTAGCTTCCTTATACTCCTTCACTTTCTTCTTTTCAGCTGCATTACCCTTTGCACCCTCTTGACTAGGTACTCTGGTTACCGTAATGTCCGCCCCCACCTTTATACCAATGTGTATCTTTTCCTGCTCCTTTACCAAGCAGCCCGTGTTTGTCTTTTCTTCAAGTTGTTTGTCCTCCAACTTTCTTTGAGCCACCGCAGCATCATCGTTACTAACCTGAACAACCTCAGCTTCACGATTCCCCTGAGCTCCCTGCAGTTCCACCTCAAACCAAACACGTTCATGGACTCCTGTTTTAACACCACGACCAAGTTGTTTGAACCCAACTTGTTTATGACCAAGTTGTTTGAACCCAACTTGTTTATGACCAAGTTGCTTGAATCCAACTTGTTTTGAACCTCCATGCTTTTGTACACCAAAGGTCTTCACTTTTGCTTCAAGAGTATACACATAGTTCTCTTTCCTGATCCCAGTCATCATAACCTGACAACCTTTGATCATCTTGACTTTACCCATCTGCATCTTCACAGTATAACCCTCTTTTTCAAGAGTACCCAATGAAATCAAGCTTTTTCTTAACCCTGGAACATACCTGACATCTTCGAGTATAAAGCTTGAACCATCATGCAACTGTATCTTCACTTTTCCTGTCCCTTTGATAGTGCATGTTTTGTTATCACCTAACTGAACCGAACCACCATCAATATCCTTGAAGTCATACAAGAAATCCCTCCTAGGTGTCATATGATAAGACCCACCTGAATCCATTACCAATTCAATCATCTCATCATTCCCAACTACCATCAAGGCTTCTCCAAAGTAGGCGTTACCCTCGTCATCAGAAGAATCAGAATCCTGATCATGCTTACCCTCCTTGACGAACCTACTTGACTTCTTCCTTGGACAGTCTCTCTTCAGATGACCCTCTGAATGACACATGAAGCACTTGAGTTTAAAAGTTTCACCCCTTGACTTAAACCATGAACTTCCACCAGAATGAGCTTTCCTTGAATGATCTGACCCTCCCCTTACATATAACCCGTCACCATTTTCTTCCTTTGTGCCTTCAGTTCTTTTCTTTAACTCTCTTGAATTCAGAGATGTAAGAACATCTTCCATTGTCAAGGATTCCCTCCCATACAACAATGTTTCCACAAAGCTTTCATAAGACGATGGCAACGACGTAAGTAACATAAGAGCCTGATCCTCATCCTCAATCTCGATATCAATATTCACCAAATCAAGTATCAACTTATTAAACTCATCTATATGATCACCCAGTTTCGTCCCTGGACTCATATAGAACGTGTACAGCTTCTTCTTCAGATACAGTCTGTTTGCTAAGGACCTAGTCATATACAGACTAGTTAACTTCGCCCAAATTCCTGCAGCAGATGTTTCCTTGGTAACTTCCCCTAAAACCCGGTCTCCCAAGTATAGAATCAAGGTGTTGTATGCCTTCTTCATTAAAACAGCCTTTTCACCTGCTTCCATGTCCGCGGGTAATGTCTCTAATGCAGCATCACATCCGAGCTGTACCATTAAAGCACGCATCTTTATTTGCCATAACCCGAAGTCATTCTTCCCATTGAATTTTTTGATGTCAAACCTAGTTATAGAACTAGCCATTCTTCTTATACCTTGCTAAAAACCTTTTCAAGTTGTTTATTAACCAACTTTACCGACAAGCCTCACAAGCTGTGTGCAATATTCCCTCTTGTTGCTAAAAATCCTTCTTGCAAATCGAATTAATTAGAATAACCCTAAACCCTCAATCTCGAACAAGCAAACCCGATCATAAACTTGAACCCAAGAAAACCACGACCGATACTTGAACCACAAAAAAATCCCGCAACAAGAACCTTCAAATAATCAACTTTAAAAAAACCTTAAAGTCAAACCTTGAAGTTGATTTTCTAAACAGAAGACCAAATAGAGTACTTCACTATATTCGATCTTTAAAAACCTGAAAACGATTATGTGAAGTAAAATATATATTATTGTAGTATATTATATATTTTAACCTTTCAAGTTCAATCTTTGTAGTTAATAAAGCTCACGTGATAAAACAATAAACCAATCACTGGCCACCTTTCCTTGCTTCTTCACGAGATAAAGTTCAATCGTCTTTAACCTCTTGTCACCGATCTCTACTTCAAACACCGATTTGAAACCCGAACCTCAAAACCTCAAACAAACTCGGAACCTCGATCTAGCACTTGAACTTCGATGACCACAATAACCTGGCTCTGATACCACTTGTTGGAAAATACCTCGACAACAATCCGAAGTACGATCTCGAGTTGTATCGAGCACAAGTAGCAAACACGAGAGACTACAAAGAACCGACAAGAATATGCACACGATATACCCTCGACGAACCCTTTATTAATATCAATAAAGTTTTTACAATTAAGGAAGAAGAATGAATAACTAGCATCCCCTCATCTCTATTTATAGAGATGAGGAGGTGGAAACCTAGCTTGCCTTGCACTGCAAGCTACCTAATCCTAGTTTATGTCTAACACCTAATCTAATTACAAAGTACACTTAAGCCCCTAAACTACGTTTAAGTTTACTACTAATATTCTAACATAAAAAATATAAAAAGCAACGATCTTTCAATTAACCACACTCGTAATATGCTACATTGGATTATGGATGGTGGCATTCCATTTTTCATTACATTTAACTGCTAGAATTAAACTTCTCATACCCTTGGGACTGGCCTATCACTGGGAACATAAAAATAAACTCTGAAGACGTCTGAAATAGATCCTATCCCTTTAGGGATGGCCAGGCATTAAGTGATGTCTTTGAAATACCGTCACGTCTAAAAGTTATTAGTAATGTAACTATAGGCTGTTAATATTTTAGTCACATGCCAAGTTGGGCATCCGACCTCATATTATGAATGGCGTAGGTCCAAAGTCTTGTGCGTACATTAGTCCTGATCATGACCTCACAGAAACAAGTAAAGTAGACTAGGTTTTTTATAGATTGATTGGATACCTAGATAACAAAAAATATTTTGTAAGGTCTACTAAACTAAACAAAGCCATGTGAAGCTTCACATGAAGTAGGCCTTTCAGAAACACCATATAAATTATAAAATTATGAAATGTTACAATTTGGGTTGCTAGCTGCAAAGTATAGACACTATAAACATAAGCTTGATACTTGAGACCTCCATCATTCAAACTACACCTTCCAATTCATATATTCTCTATAGAATACTACTTTTCACTCCAAAAACATGGGTTCTTTCCATTTTTAATCGGTAGTTGCTAATGCAAAACAATTAATCAAACTGAATATAAAGAATCAGCAAGACGTTCCCAAAGGATATTTGGCTTTGTATGTGGGAGAAATTCAAAAGAAACGGTTTGTGTTTCCTTTATCTTACTTGGACCAACCATTGTTCCGAGATTTGCTCCGTAGATCAGAGGAAGAATTTGGGTTCAAGCATCCAATGGGGGACTTACCATTCCTTTCCACGAAGAAGCTTTTGTACATTTAGCTACCCAATTACACATTTCATAAGTTGAGGACGAAAAATTGTCATCCTCTAAAGATTTTGATTGTATAGTGGTAGACTCGTAGTGTTTTTAGTCTTTAGATTGGGTACACTAGGAGAACATGTAAAAGGGGCTTTACCACTTTTTATAACTAATTATGATTTGGTGCTTTCATGATTATGTTATATGACACCATGTACTTATTGGTCTGATTTTTAGCGATATGTATTAACCGATTTTTTATCTATTTTTTGTAGTGATTTTTTTGTGTATTAACCTTATAGTTTCAATTCTTGGTCACAACAAGTGGTATCAGAGCTAACAAGGGGCGAATCTCGGTGTTTTGTGGTGAAAAAATATGATTTTTGGTGTTTTTTTCTCGGAAAAAGTACTTGTTTAGCGAGTAAGGTTGAAGATTAGCGAGTTAGACTTGAAGATCAGCAAGTTAGGTTTGCTTCTAGCGAGTTATAATTGAAGATTAGCGAGTTAGGTTGTTTTCAGCGAGTTACACTTAAGGTTCAGCGAGTTTGATTTGCGAGTTAGCATTTCAACTTTGGTGAGTTAGCCTTTTAGCGAGTTAGCTAAAATTCCTTTTAGTTTAACTAGTAAGGAACTTATAACTACCCTCACTTAAGGCAAACTTTTGCTTGTTTCAACCTTTCCTGCGAGTTAGAAACTTTCTGCTAGTTAAAAGTCTCTGTAAGTTACAAGTTTTTATGCGAGTTAGGAGTCTTCTACGAGTTACAAGTCTTTTTGCGAGTTAAGTATTCCAGCGAGTAGTAAGCCTTATTTCTGCGAGTTACAAGTTCTAGTGAGTAAGGGTTTCTAGCGAGTTAGGGTTGCGAGTTAGGATCCAGCGAGTTAGGGTTGCAAGTTAGGATCCAGCGAGTTAGGGTTGTGAGTTAGGATCCAGCGAGTTAGGGTTGCGAGTAAGCATTTTTGTGAGTAAGGATCTTTGCGAGTAAGGAATTCCAAACCTTCAGAGAGTAAGAAAAGTTTTCATTTCAGAGAGTAAGGAATTTCTTCAGAGATTAAGAACTTTAATCTCAGAGAGTTAGCAAAGTTTACCTTCACACCAAAAACACATTTGATATTGTTGGTCTACACTTAATAGAAGATGATTCGTTTCATTGTTTCATAAATCTAATACCAATATATATCACCTCAAACACACCACGTATAGCTTAAAAGATCCTGATCAAGAATCACAATCAAATGACAACGGCTAGTATCGGATGTTTGTGACTATGGGGTAATTCTTTAACGTTTATTTGGGTTTGAAGTAACGTTTTACGTGCGCGTGTACTTATTTCATCTTCTTTCTTTCTTCCCTCCCGCGAAGATAAATTGTTTGGGCATATGTTAATGGTGACGAAGACTTGGATATCTAGTTACTTTTGTGATTCTTAATTTCTATACCCACAAAGTAGCTATCACTTTAAGGAGTTACGTTGTAGTGCTCAGTGTCTCTCGTAGTTGAGGATATGTCAAGCCGTTCTCAGTCACAAGTATAGTACAAGTTTAAGTCACAAGTCTGGGGGATTTTACTTCATTCTCAAGTTCATCATATTGGGTTTTTCATCACATGTTATTACTAGAAATAGCCGTCATTGTTGATACAGGGGGTTGATAAAGAGTAAGACAATTTCAAATGGTATTATTAGTAGATTAGGTTTATCGACATCTTCTCACGGGCTTATATAATTAATGATAAAGTGCTTTTAGTTAATGCTTTATGTACACATCATTATGCTGATTCCGATAAATCGTAACTATCAGGGGAGAGAAATGTGTACATCGAGGACGCACAACAAGTTCACGTGATCGGGTTTAATGATTTATGAAACGATTTGTGTTGGAGATTGGTTGATTCTATATCCTTATCCTCTCAACTTTTTCTACGTACTTCTACCTTATCCACCTTCACCAATTTCGGGGAACAAATTCAAGATGATCGGTGTTTCAACTTGTTACTTTGGTGCTATCATTTCATGTGTACGTTACGGGCTGATTTGGTATATGTAAGATAACTGGAATGCATTTGGTGAGATGAAGATGTTGATATTATGTTCCCCTAAATGGACAATCTTGAAGAAGGTCGAGTCTACAGTCTGTTCAACATTTTCAACTGTGTAATAGAAGACTAAAGACGATATGTATTTAATTATCAAAAGACTTCTTCAGATTCAGGGCATTCATCAAAAAGGTTGTCAGTTTGGGGGAGAGCACTAATTAGGGGAGAGTGAAAAGCCAGATCTAATTCCTAATTAGATTTGCTCACATTGTTCTTCTGCAAGTAAAGAGATGGCAGCTGAGAAGATTCAGGAAACTGAATGAAGCAATGAAGTTTGAAGACCACTCTCGGAGCTGTTGCGCTTATGTTTTGTATTTAATTTTACTTGTAGGAATTGCTGTAGTATAACATCACTTTGGGGAGAGATTGTTAGCCTTTAAAGTTATGTTATATTCAGGAATTGCAATACTTTCTATGTACAAGGACTAGTTTAGTCAATAGTGCTAAGTTAGGTTAGTCTTGTAGTATAAATACATCTCCTAGTCACAACTAGGAGGGTAGATGTCTCATTGTATTTCAAGGTGTGTGTGTGTTTTCCTTCTTTCTCTCTCTAGAAAACACACACATCTTCCCCATTCTTTCAATCTAATAATACCATGTCTATTCTTTATTTCGAGCATCCCCGACCTCCCGAATGTGTTTCTTGATCATAACAGACCTCATCAAAGTCTATTCCATGTTTCTGAATATATATCCTTTCACTACTAGTCTTGCTTTATGCTTTATTATCTCTCCGTTAACATCTCTTTTTGCCTTGAATACCCACTTTAAACCAATGGCTTTATGATCCTTTGGTAAAGTAGTTAATTTCCATGTGTTGTTTTTGTTACTGGAGTCGATCTCAACTTGCATTGCTTCAATCCATTTTACATCCTTTGATGCTTCTTTGAAATTCCTCAGTTCATCTTCAACTAGTAGAAGTCTTTTTGTGTTATTATATACCTCATTTAGAGTTATGTATCCTCTAGTGGGTATGTGATCAACATTTGTGTCGGTATTCAAAGGAAACGGTTTATGGTTCCTTTATCTTACTTGGACCAACCCTTGTTCCAAGATTTGTTGCGCAGATCAGAGGAAGAATTTGGGTTCAACCATCCAATGGGAGGACTTACCATTCCTTGCCGCGAAGAAGCTTTTATCCATCTCACTACCCAAATACACGGTTAAAAGTTTTAGGACAGGAAATTGCCATCCTTCAATGATTTTGGCTGTATAGTAGTATTTTAGAGACTAGAGGTTACAATAGGTGAACTTGTAAAAAGAGGCACTCCTTAGTATGTATATATATATGTAGCAATAGAGCATGATTTTTTCATCTAGTTTTGCGCCTGTTAACACATATAAATCACAAACTAAATGCTGATGCATATCCTTAGTATGTGACTATTAATTAGGTGAATCACAAGCTCAATTACGATACGTGGTTCTATGAACCCAGCTGACCATATAACTAAGTCAGGAAACCATGTTTTGGTCGACATAGGGTCAATTTTGTCAAACGGGTTTGATTGAGTGTGTTTTTATGGTACAGCATATCTTCTACTTCACTATATTCAGCAAATGTGACAGTTATTGTACTAATCATGTATTGTGACCCGTTAGAAATTTTTGGTAATTTTGACCTAAACATGTGTTGAGCCAAACCCCATCCGACCGAATGAATAGTTGGGTAATCGATTTTTTGAGATAATGATTCAAATGAAATGAAAAACCATTAACTCATGGATGAATTGGTACTCTTCTTTTTTTCAAAAGATACAACGGTACATCTTCATATGTACCTTGCACAAAGAAAAAAAGAAGGCATCTCACTTATATTTGACCAAACTATAGAGTAGCTAAACCCATTCAAACTCCCGTAATAATGCAACGTCCTATCTGTGTGAGAACTAACTGTACCAAGTATATATAATGCTGTTATACACTAGGATTAGGCAACAACTAATACAACTTCATGCCAGAATGATATCAGTGATGTTGTTTAACTATAATCAATTAACTGACAAAAATAGAACCCATCTAAACTCATAGATCTTCTCCAACATAGAATAAAATTTGCTTGATCACTAGTGATCATATCGTTTGCATCTCCAAACTCATATATCTGAACTACAACATCTATATTAGGGTATAAAATGACCTCACACATGTGTGACGGATTTAATTTGTATGGAGATAGGGAGTATTAATCCAAATAGTAAAGCTTACTTAGTTTTACTATGTATGTAAAAATTCTCTGAATTGAATAATTTCTATTTAATGCTGTTTATGTTGAGCAGCTTAATAGTCATAAATTTTGAAGCGTATCCAACCCAAAGAATCTAAAAAACAACGATCTTTCAATTAACAACACACGTACCATGCTACATTGGATTACTGATGGTGGCATTCCATTTTTCATTACATTTAACTGCTAGAATTAAACTTCTCATACCCTTGGGACAGGCATACCGCTGGGAACATAAAAATAAACTCTGAAGACGTCCGAAATAGATCCTATCTCTTTAGGGATGGCCAGACATTAACTGCAGTCATTGAAATACCGCCATGTCTAAAAGTTATCGGTAATGAAACAATAGGCTGTTAATAATTTAGTCACATGCCAAGTTGGGCATCTGACCTCATATTATGAATGGCGTAGGTCCAAAGTGTTGTACGTTAGTCCTGATCATGACCTCACAAATACAAGTAAAGTAGGCCAGGGTTTTTTTATAGATTGATTGGATACGTAGATAACAAAAAATATTTTGTAAGGTCTACTATACTAAACAAAGCCATGTGAAGCTTCACATGAAGTAGGCCTTATAGAAACACCATATGCGTTATAAAATTAGGAAATATTACAATTTGGGTGGCTAGCTGCAAAGTATAGACACTATAAGTAAAAGCTTGATATTTGAGACCTCCATCATTCAAACTACACCTTCCAATTCATATATTCTCTAAAAACATACTACTTTTATCGCTCCAAAAACATGGGTGCTCTCCGTTTTCAATCGGTAGTTGCTAATGCAAAACAATTAATCAAACTGAACAACAAGCATCAGGGAGACGTTCCCAAAGGATATTTGGCTGTGTATGTGGGAGAAGTTCAAAGGAAACGGTTTGTGGTTCCTTTATCATACTTGGACCCACCATTGTTCCAAGATTTGCTCCGTAGATCGGAGGAAGAACTTGGGTTCAACCATCCAATGGGGGGACTTACCATTCCTTGCCACGAAGAAGCTTTTGTATATTTAGCTACCCAATTACACGTTTCATAAGTTGAGGACGAAAAATTATCATCCTCTAAAGATTTTGATTGTATAGTGGTAGACTGATAGTGTTTTTAGTCTTTAGATAGGGTACAGTGGAGAACATGTAAAAAGGGGCATTCCCACTTTTTATAACTAATTATGATTTCGTGTATTAACCGATTTAAATCACAAACTCAAATAGCGATATGCATATCCTTATTTGGTAAATGTCATCTTACTGTTTGATTAAATAACAAACTAAACCACGAAAAGTGTTAGCTCAATACATAAAACGAAAAGACCATAGAATATATTGTAAACCAATTTTTAGATTATATCCGTTTTTCTGAACTTGAGATATACACAACACATTGATAGCCCATATTCTTTGGGCTTAACTTACAATACTTAAATGGCAATGTAGTTCCATTTTCATAAAATGACTTGTATAAACTGCACAACAGAACCATATTTAAACTACTTGTCAAGGAATGACTTAGCACATATTGTCATCCTCCAAATATTTTGGCAGTATAATAGTAGTAGTTTTTTATTTATTTTTTTTGTTCTGTTTTTAGACGTTAGAGGGTATAATAGTCAATAGGTGAATCTGTATATATGTCGCAATAGACCATGTTCTTATTCATCTAATAATGTTCCAGATAACCATTTTAACCCATTTAAATCACAAACTAACGATACGTGATTAGTAATTAAGTTAATCACAACCTCATTTGTGATGCATTTTCATAATAACCCACTAAACCAAATAGCTAATTAAGTTATGAACCCATTATCTTTAGCAATACAGAATAATAAAACTGCTTAAGAAGCATCATTTTTTGTCTAATGGATCAATTTTGGACAAACGGGTTGATCTAAGTATGCTTAATGGTTCGATATACCTATTATCTTACTTTTACTTAAATTTAATCAAAGTACAGACACCAGAAAAACCCATCAAAACATCTTTCAGATCTCATAATCCCAAGACTCAACCCAAAATGACTAGAAGGACGATCTAGATTTATAAAGGCCTACTTCATGTGAACCTTCACATGGTTTTGCTCGGAAACCTACATAAGTCTGAAGTCCTGCGCCTTAGTCAAATTAACCGACACAAATAATGCCTATCCAAACATCTTACAGATCTCATAATCCTAGGAGTCCACCCAAATTGACTAGAAAGACGGTGTAGATTTATATAAGGGTCTACTTCTTGTGAACCTTCACATGGTTTTGCTCGAAAACTGATGTAGGTCCGATGTGTCGCGCCTTAGTCCTGAAGTCCCTGAACATGACCTCACAGAAACAAGTAGGCCTAGTTGTTGTATATATTGATTAGATATATAGATAACAATTAATATTTTGCAAGTCTACCTAACTGAACAAAGCCATGTGAAGCTTAACATGAGGTAGGGCATTATAGAAACCGTATGCCTTATTTTTTTTCGGTGGCTACCTCCAAGTATAGGCACTATAAATATAAGCCTTATACTTGAGACCTTCTTCAAACCACACCTACCAATCCTGCAAGCTACTTGCATGTACTGCTTTGTTCTCTTAATCAATCCTCTATAGTTCTTTTCCACCATAAACATGGGTGTCTTTCGTTTGCAATCATTAGTTTCTAATGCAAAACAGCTGAAAGGTAACAATGCACGAGACATTCTGTAACAACTCGCATTTTCAGGTTAATTACTTTTCCCAGCAGGTCACCCAAGCCGGTACTACTCTCACATGAGCACGCTTAACCGTATGAGCGATTAACCGTTAGACCACAAAACGCGTTTCTAAGAAGATTTGAGTTTTCAACTTATTAGAAAAAGTCAACATATTTTTCCCTCCTCCATTGACCAAAAATCATTCCTTGACTTTATAAGTCATTCCTTGATTTTTAGGCTTACGGTTTGATGTCTAAAAGACATTTAATACCAACCGATACTAGACTGAGCCCAGTCTAGACATTATAAGTCATTTTAAATCATTTTTATCCTATTAGAAAAGTAACATTTTACTTTTCTCAATTTTACGCAATATTCGTACGTTTTACGTATTACGCGTTTTAGACCCGTGTTTCCAGTTTTAGCAGGGTTTTACCACCCCAATGGAACCTACCACTCATTTTATATTTTATTATGGAGTATTTTGACAAGTTTAACCATTCTTCCAAGTTTCGTATTTTTCCGATACCCGGTTTTAAGTTTCATGACTTAACGACTTACCGTTAGCGATTAACGGGACCAAAACTCACTTCGTAACTTAGATAAGACCATGACTACTCATCTAGTCACCCTAGACCAGCCTTGGCCGACTTTAGGGGGGGGATTCATCACCCATGTGGCTTGATTTCAAGCCTTAAGCTCTAGGAAGCATGCATGTGTCTAAACTTCTTCAATAAGCTTCCTAAATATCCTATAAGACTTCATCTAAGACTTGGCAACTCATAAGAACTCATCTCTTCCTTTTTCTCTCTATAGCAACGACCAAACACACCCTAAAACACCCCATTTGATCATTGATCTTGCTTATTCAATCCATCACAAGTTCAAGGCATAGTTCCTAGTTGATCCTTAACACCTTTCAACCATAAAACACTAAAATTCACCACAAAAACTCATCAAATTTCCAAGTGTTCTTAGTGAAGATTTTTACTAAGGCTTGTTTTTGTGATAGATTAGTGTTTATCA
The DNA here is from genome assembly GCA_030686995.1 of Artemisia argyi. Taxonomy (NCBI): domain Eukaryota; kingdom Viridiplantae; phylum Streptophyta; class Magnoliopsida; order Asterales; family Asteraceae; genus Artemisia; species Artemisia argyi. The sequence continues at coordinate 156,178,669 of CM060697.1, read as the reverse complement.
AGGGATTATAAGATAGGGTTTTTGATATGGAAGCTTGGCTATGGTTGGAAAATATTTGGAAAAATATTTGGAAGATTAAGTAGTGGTTCTTGGTCTTGATCTTGGTTCTAGTTAGTTTCTTCACAAGTTGTAAGCAAACCCTAACTTGCTTCTTGTTAAATAATCATGTTCATGTTATTTACATACTATTCTTGCTATATTATGTCTTGTATGCATGTCCATGATGTATAAAAATGAGTAAAACATGTTGTTATAATTGATTGTTAAGATAAGTTACTAAAACAAGTAAACTAGTGACTTTCTTGGTAAGACCTGATCAAAATGGTAAAAATATGATATTTGATCATTACATATTACAGTAGAGGACTTAACAAGGAAACTGTAGCAACTTGAACCACCCAAAACGAGTATACGAGTCAAAAGTTACGCCCATTTGAAGTTACCAAAACTTTGCGGCAAACTGCCAAATACCATTCTGATCAAATTTGGGTTTTGAAAGTCACACTTCTGGTCCGATTCATCAAAAAGTTAAAACACGAAAGTTGTCCGGAACGACGTTTTCGTTCAGGAACAAAGAAGCTCAAGCCCTGAAAACGCTTTCCGAGTGATAAATTCTTCAAATTCTTAAACAGCCCATTTTTAGACCAAAGTCACTATATTATGGTTATACTTTAAAAGGAACAAGAGGTCTTATGACCTATAATCAAGACCACAACCATGGCTAGAGCCAAGGTTGTGTCTCATGACCTTGGAACAAGGACCAAAGGTCATGGCTAGGCCATGACGAAATGACCAAGTAAACTTACATAGGCGTAAACATGAAACAAGGAATTGGCGATATATTGAACAAGCAACTTGGATCTACTTCATCTAAAGGAACCATGAGATATTACAAAGAGAAAATGGTCATACAAGACTTATGAAACTACCCCTAATAACAATCTTCATGTACTAATAAACTTTCCTAAGTTTATTCAAATATCGGACATGTAACTTTTCGGATCAAAACTTATATCTATATATTTCATCAACTACTACAATAGTAGGGAGCCTCATGTGAGGAGTTCATTATGTAAGCCGTCGAGTTGAGTTGTGGATTTACGAATTAAAGTGTCCTGGCTCCTCGAACGCTTACTAACATGACTTCTGAATTATGTCGGCCCGAACGGTAGTAAACGATATACAAAACATACATGTTCATGAATCTTTTCTTTCAAAGACTTACATTATACATCATACCACATCATGGACTAAGTGCAAGACATACATATATTGGCATGTTTATGTTTCCTTAGACATTATTCCAAACCTAAGTTACAACAATTATTCTAGGTTGCTTGTAGAAGTTCTTACGACATATCCATCATTCTCATTATACATCATCCAACTCAAGGTGAGTTCATAGCCCCACTTTACATTACTTCAATGTTTTACAAACCCTTGGGGGGAATACATGCTATTATTTTTCTACTCGAACACAATGCTTTCTACTGTATGCTATTCGACTATGTTTTATTATCACTAAGTAACATCCTTGCCAAACCAAGATCCCTTATTATGAACCATTTAATCACTTGCGAGGGTTACTTGCAAGTGAGCGCGAATATTGTGAATAGGCCTATTGGGATTGACGAATCCCATTTGTTTTGACTAAGTTCAAACAAATGCATTAATATTTGAGACATTAGGTATGACGGCAAAGTACCTACCGGGATAAATCTGCCGATCGATATTGGTACACGTTAACGTTTTGGTGTCATAAGCTTAGTGTATAATACATTTTATGGGCGTATAATAACGTAGCCTGCCTGTTTTGTTTTCCAAACATTGGTGTGAGTCTATAGCTCACACTACCAACATATTGTGTTCAAACGATTTAACTACAAACACTACGATTATTGTGTTCAACGATTTACTACCAACACATTGTGTTCAAACATTAAACAAACTCTATGAATATCACTCAACCTTTGTGTTGACCTCTCAAGCATGTATTTCAGGTTCATGACGATCAAGGATGGCACGGAAGGGCACGGATACTCAAGAGGGCTATAAATTTTATTATCATTCAAAAACACATTTATTATACATTGTAAACATGGAACCATTTGGGACCTCATTTTGTAATCTCTGATATTTATACAAATTTGAATGATAAACCTTTTAAAACGACTCAATTGGAGTTCGTTTTCTATTATTGTGACTATTGTGCCGTCGAGTAACACCCGTTCGAATTCCGCTGCAACCATGAATTGGGGGTGTTACAGATTGGTACCAGAGCCATGGTTATAGAGAAACGGGTCTAATTGAGACCTAAACTATAACTACAACTACAAGCAAAACCATTTTTATAGGCTTCCGCTCTCCGTGTCTTCCATCCTCCAGACGATTATGGACTTAGTAAGCATGTTATGCTACACAAACATATTAGTATATTCATATATATACCCCTTTTGAGCATTTCCCCGTAGATATTTTATGCTACATGAACACATATAAGTATATTGATATATACACACTAAGCATTTTATGCTACATGAACACATATAAGTATATTGATATATACACACTAAGCATTTTATGCTACATGAACACATATAAGTATATTGATATATACACACTAGGCATTTTATGCTACATGAACACATATAAGTATATTGATATATACACACTAGGCATTTTATGCTACATGAACACATATAAGTATATTGATATATAAACACTAGGCATTTTATGCTACATGAACACATATAAGTATATTGATATATACACACTAGGCATTTTATGCTACATGAACATATTAGTATATTGATATATAAACTCGGTTTATTTTCAATCATTTATCTAAACAATGGACTAAACATATCTGTGTATGCCTATTCTAAGGCATTTCGGCACAGCCACACTCTCCCAATCATGTTCCTACTCCACCATTATATGTTCAAGACATTGTAACTGATTGCAATGGTCTTTCCTATTTTTCAAGACATTGTGAGATACAATGGTCTCATTCATTTTTCAAGACATTGTGAGATACAATGGTCTCATTCACTTTTCTAAACATTGTGAGATACAATGGCCTCATTCATTTTCCAAGACATTGTGAGATACAATGGTCTCATTCATTTTCCAAGACATTGTATGATACAATGGTCTAAATCATTTCTCAAATGTTTTGAGTCACACAATGGTCTAACCTAATTCCCAGACATTGTGAATTGCACAATGGTCTAACCTACTTCTGAGACATTGTGTTTTGTGCAAATGGTCTCTAGAATTATTCCATCACATCATCAATATCATTTCTTATGATATCAAAAACCCGTCACAATCTATCGATTTCAAAACAAGAAATATGAGATTTCTAAAGGACAAACTAATCCATCATCGACAAAAGCTGAACTTTCTCTACATTCATCAAAGTTTTCTTATGAAACCTTCATTATTAAAAGTTCGTGATCCTGGCCAAGTATGTTCTATTTTAGAACTACTTAAAACTTCCTTTCCATACGTATCTACCCTTACTACCTTCTATGCAATGGAATATGAAAACATACGTTACAAGTCTTGTATGGACGGGACTTGCAACTTAAGGGTTTTGACATCGCCTTTGTTTAGTGGACAGTTTCCCGAAAGCAACGGACATATCAAAAGTATACCTAGTTTAGGTATTTGAAAATTTTATCGAACCTTGGCTAAATATAGACTAGTCACCTATATTTAACCTAGGGACAGTGGAATGTAGTCTGACTAACTATATTCGACTTAGAATTTTCAAATACTGAGAATAGTTGTACTAAGGTTATGTTTAGATTGATTTCCTACATGAACACGATAAACCACCAGAATACATTAAAACAATCTAGAGACACGATAGTGCCTTACCACTCAGCGAAATCTTAACACCTTATTGGTATGATCTAAATTCATTCTTGAAATTTTTTCATTTATGAGATAATCCGAACTACTATCTTGGGATAGTTATCAATTATTCTCTTCATCCTGTAGAAGTACTATCCTGTTTAGGTCCTAAGGATACCATTCCATCATAAACTTTTAAAATCTCTTAAGATTTTTAAAACAAACTCAACATCTATACCTAAGTGTATTAATGTTAAGCATACACTACACACTTTTGTTCATCAACATATCATAACATTATCTTCACAACCGTTGGAACCACAAGCTCATTAACAGATTTTGATGCACTTTTAAAGCTCAAATCATCCTTAGTTACACCACAAGTACCCTCATCAGCTTTACAAGATTGAATATTCATCTTGTACTTTTGCTACACCAGTGTCATCTCGTAATACACTACCTTGTAACTCACCGGCTAATTGTGAATGTTGTGTTGGGAATTCTTAAGTAGGATGATTTGTAATTATTTGAATGGATTGGGATGCCTTTTCATTTAAATAAAGAAATTGTAAATCGCCGAACCATAAGTTTATAATTCCGTATTTACATTGTTTGGGATGCCTCTCTATGTAAATAAAGAATTATAAACAAGTGGGCTTATTTGTATCCGAAAATACATATGTATGAAGTCAATAAACACTAGGTACAACAACAGATTACCTACTATGCTATGATTGCAACTACTATCCCAATTTCCATTGATATTCCACAACTATATCAATTTCCATTTATTGGATTCCTATGAAAATTGCTATTGTTGTTCAACTGTTATATCAATTGCTATTGATACTTGACAACTATATCAATTTCCATTTTGATATTTAACTATATCAATTTCTGTACAACTACTATATCAATTTCTATTAATAATCGACTGCTATATCAATTTTCTTTGATATTCGACTATTATATGGATCTCTACTGATATTCAACCATGTTATCAATCTCTATTGACACACCATATTCTGAGACAAATCAAACTACATCACTGGTAACCCCAGACTTTATTCCTCATAAGTAACCACACCTTTTCATCGACACCACTCCAACATATGACACACAAAGAACTTCGGGACGAAGTTCCCCGTAAGGGGTAGAGACTGTAACAACTCGCATTTTCAGGTTAATTACTTTTCCCAGCAGGTCACCCAAGCCGGTACTACTCTCACATGAGCACGCTTAACCGTATGAGCGATTAACCGTTAGACCACAAAACGCGTTTCTAAGAAGATTTGAGTTTTCAACTTATTAGAAAAAGTCAACATATTTTTCCCTCCTCCATTGACCAAAAATCATTCCTTGACTTTATAAGTCATTCCTTGATTTTTAGGCTTACGGTTTGATGTCTAAAAGACATTTAATACCAACCGATACTAGACTGAGCCCAGTCTAGACATTATAAGTCATTTTAAATCATTTTTATCCTATTAGAAAAGTAACATTTTACTTTTCTCAATTTTACGCAATATTCGTACGTTTTACGTATTACGCGTTTTAGACCCGTGTTTCCAGTTTTAGCAGGGTTTTACCACCCCAATGGAACCTACCACTCATTTTATATTTTATTATGGAGTATTTTGACAAGTTTAACCATTCTTCCAAGTTTCGTATTTTTACGATACCCGGTTTTAAGTTTTATGACTTAACGACTTACCGTTAGCGATTAACGGGACCAAAACTCACTTCGTAACTTAGATAAGACCATGACTACTCATCTAGTCACCCTAGACCAGCCTTGGCCGACTTTAGGGGGGGGGGGATTCATCACCCATGTGGCTTGATTTCAAGCCTTAAGCTCTAGGAAGCATGCATGTGTCTAAACTTCTTCAATAAGCTTCCTAAATATCCTATAAGACTTCATCTAAGACTTGGCAACTCATAAGAACTCATCTCTTCCTTTTTCTCTCTATAGCAACGACCAAACACACCCTAAAACACCCCATTTGATCATTGATCTTGCTTATTCAATCCATCACAAGTTCAAGGCATAGTTCCTAGTTGATCCTTAACACCTTTCAACCATAAAACACTAAAATTCACCACAAAAACTCATCAAATTTCCAAGTGTTCTTAGTGAAGATTTTTACTAAGGCTTGTTTTTGTGATAGATTAGTGTTTATCAAGGGATTATAAGATAGGGTTTTTGATATGGAAGCTTGGCTATGGTTGGAAAATATTTGGAAAAATATTTGGAAGATTAAGTAGTGGTTCTTGGTCTTGATCTTGGTTCTAGTTAGTTTCTTCACAAGTTGTAAGCAAACCCTAACTTGCTTCTTGTTAAATAATCATGTTCATGTTATTTACATACTATTCTTGCTATATTATGTCTTGTATGCATGTCCATGATGTATAAAAATGAGTAAAACATGTTGTTATAATTGATTGTTAAGATAAGTTACTAAAACAAGTAAACTAGTGACTTTCTTGGTAAGACCTGATCAAAATGGTAAAAATATGATATTTGATCATTACATATTACAGTAGAGGACTTAACAAGGAAACCGTAGCAACTTGAACCACCCAAAACGAGTATACGAGTCAAAAGTTACGCCCATTTGAAGTTACCAAAACTTTGCGGCAAACTGCCAAATACCATTCTGATCAAATTTGGGTTTTGAAAGTCACACTTCTGGTCCGATTCATCAAAAAGTTAAAACACGAAAGTTGTCCGGAACGACGTTTTCGTTCAGGAACAAAGAAGCTCGAGCCCTGAAAACGCTTTCCGAGTGATAAATTCTTCAAATTCTTAAACAGCCCATTTTTAGACCAAAGTCACTATATTATGGTTATACTTTAAAAGGAACAAGAGGTCTTATGACCTATAATCAAGACCACAACCATGGCTAGAGCCAAGGTTGTGTCTCATGACCTTGGAACAAGGACCAAAGGTCATGGCTAGGCCATGACGAAATGACCAAGTAAACTTACATAGGCGTAAACATGAAACAAGGAATTGGCGATATATTGAACAAGCAACTTGGATCTACTTCATCTAAAGGAACCATGAGATATTACAAAGAGAAAATGGTCATACAAGACTTATGAAACTACCCCTAATAACAATCTTCATGTACTAATAAACTTTCCTAAGTTTATTCAAATATCGGACATGTAACTTTTCGGATCAAAACTTATATCTATATATTTCATCAACTACTACAATAGTAGGGAGCCTCATGTGAGGAGTTCATTATGTAAGCCGTCGAGTTGAGTTGTGGATTTACGAATTAAAGTGTCCTGGCTCCTCGAACGCTTACTAACATGACTTCTGAATTATGTCGGCCCGAACGGTAGTAAACGATATACAAAACATACATGTTCATGAATCTTTTCTTTCAAAGACTTACATTATACATCATACCACATCATGGACTAAGTGCAAGACATACATATATTGGCATGTTTATGTTTCCTTAGACATTATTCCTAACCTAAGTTACAACAATTATTCTAGGTTGCTTGTAGAAGTTCTTACGACATATCCATCATTCTCATTATACATCATCCAACTCAAGGTGAGTTCATAGCCCCACTTTACATTACTTCAATGTTTTACAAACCCTTGGGGGGAATACATGCTATTATTTTTCTACTCGAACACAATGCTTTCTACTGTATGCTATTCGACTATGTTTTATTATCACTAAGTAACATCCTTGCCAAACCAAGATCCCTTATTATGAACCATTTAATCACTTGCGAGGGTTACTTGCAAGTGAGCGCGAATATTGTGAATAGGCCTATTGGGATTGACGAATCCCATTTGTTTTGACTAAGTTCAAACAAATGCATTAATATTTGAGACATTAGGTATGACGGCAAAGTACCTACCGGGATAAATCTGCCGATCGATATTGGTACACGTTAACGTTTTGGTGTCATAAGCTTAGTGTATAATACATTTTATGGGCGTATAATAACGTAGCCTGCCTGTTTTGTTTTCCAAACATTGGTGTGAGTCTATAGCTCACACTACCAACATATTGTGTTCAAACGATTTAACTACAAACACTACGATTATTGTGTTCAACGATTTACTACCAACACATTGTGTTCAAACATTAAACAAACTCTATGAATATCACTCAACCTTTGTGTTGACCTCTCAAGCATGTATTTCAGGTTCATGACGATCAAGGATGGCACGGAAGGGCACGGATACTCAAGAGGGCTATAAATTTTATTATCATTCAAAAACACATTTATTATACATTGTAAACATGGAACCATTTGGGACCTCATTTTGTAATCTCTGATATTTATACAAATTTGAATGATAAACCTTTTAAAACGACTCAATTGGAGTTCGTTTTCTATTATTGTGACTATTGTGCCGTCGAGTAACACCCGTTCGAATTCCGCTGCAACCATGAATTGGGGGTGTTACACATTCCCAAAGGATACTTGGCTGTGTACGTGGGAGAAGTTCAAAGGAAACGGTTTATGGTTCCTTTATCTTACTTGGACCAACCCTTGTTCCAAGATTTGTTGCGCAGATCAGAGGAAGAATTTGGGTTCAACCATCCAATGGGAGGACTTACCATTCCTTGCCGCGAAGAAGCTTTTATCCATCTCACTACCCAAATACACGGTTAAAAGTTTTAGGACAGGAAATTGCCATCCTTCAATGATTTTGGCTGTATAGTAGTATTTTAGAGACTAGAGGTTACAATAGGTGAACTTGTAAAAAGAGGCACTCCTTAGTATGTATATATATATGTAGCAATAGAGAATGATTTTTTCATCTAGTTTTGCGCTTGTTAACACATATAAATCACAAACTAAATGCTGATGCATATCCTTAGTATGTGACTATTAATTAGGTGTAACAATTCGCAATTTCAGGTTAATTACTATTCCCGGAAAATTCACTATTCACTTTTACTATTCATTTTTACTATTCATTTTTCCCGAAAGTTGATTTTTATTTGATTTTATCGAGTGATAAATCATTTCCATGGCAAATTAAAAGTTTGACATTCATAAGCTCATTTTCGTGAAAGTTATTAAGGAATTACACGGAATTACACGTTTTAGGGTAAAACGTCAATCAGAAATTCTACGCACAACGAAATTCAACCCCGTCAGGTGACCCCACATCAGAAAAATGTTTGACACACTCATGATTTATTTGAGAATTAATCGTGACTGAGAAAAACATGACCAAAGACTTCCCAGCAGGTCACCCAAGCCTGTACTAATCTCACATGAGCACGCTTAACCGTTTGGGCGATTAACCGTTAGACCACAAAACGCGTTTCTAAGACTATTTGAGTTTTCAACTTCTTAGAAAAAGTCAACATATTCTTTCCCTCCTCCATTGACCAAAAATCATCCCTTGATGTTATAAGTCATTTCGTGATTTTTAGGCTTACGGTTTGATGTCTAAAAGACATTTAATACCAACCGACACTAGACTGAGCCCAGTCTAGACATTATAAGTCATTTTAAATCATTTTTATCACATTAGAAAAGTAACATTTTACTTTTCTCAATTTTACGCAATATTCGTACGTTTTACGTATTACGCGTTTTAGACCCGTGTTTCCAGTTTTTAGCAGGGTTTTACACCCAAATGGAACCTACCACTCATTTTATATTTTATTATGGAACTTATTGACATGTTTATCAATACTTTCAAGTTCCATAATTTTACGACACCCGGTTTTACGTTTTGAGGCTTAATCATTTACGATTGGCATTTCCCGGAGTCAAAACTAACCAAGTATCTTGGATAATACCAAGAAAAGTCCACACCCTTGCTCTCCAAGCTCATGAACAGCCTTGGAGGGGGGATTCACCACCCATGTGGCTTGATCTTATGCCTTGTGTCATGAGATGTGAACATGTGTTCAACTTGGCCTCCAAGTGTTGACTAGTCAACAATGTAACCTCCTCATTTGCATATAAATGCTTCTCCTCCCACTCCTTGACCATATGAACGACCCACACACACAACACCCTTCATTTTACTAGTTTACTTCAAGTTCCATCCAAGAAATCAAGTGCAATATCCATACATAAACCCTAGTTTAGTTTTGATTCATCAAAACTACTTCAAATCTTTAGAACTTTGGTGATTTCTCTTGAGTTTGAATCCACTCAAGTCACCTCAATTTTCATCATCTCTCTTTCAAGATTACAAGAATAGAAAGATTGCATGAAGTGAAGTGGGTTGAAGCAAGTCTATCAAAGTCCTATCCTTACATGTTAACTTCCTTTCATCTTTGAAAGCCAAAAGTTGTGAGCCAAACCCTAACTTGATTCTTGTTAAATAATCATGTTTATGTTATTTACATGTTATTCTTGCTATATTATGTCTTGTAGTTATGTCCATGATGTATAAAAATGATCAAAACAAGTTATTGTAATTGATTGTTAAGACAAGTTACTAAAACAAGTAAACTAGTGACTTTCTTGGAAAACCACGACCAAAATGGTAAAAATATGATGTTGGATCATTACATATTACAGTAGAGGACTTAACAAGGAAACCATAGCAATTTGAACCACCCAAAACGAGTATACGAGTCAAAAGTTACGCCCATTTGAAATTACCAAAGTTTCCGGCAAAACTGCCAAATACCATTCTGATCAAATTTGGGTTTTGAAAGTCCCACTTCTGGTCCGATTCATCAAAAAGTTAAAACACGAAAGTTGTCCGGAACGACGTTTTCGTTCAGGAACAAAGAAGCTCGAGCCCTGAAAACGCTTTCCGTGTGATAAATTTCTTCAAATTCAAAACAGCCCATTTTTAGACAAAGTCATTACATCTAGGTTATGGTTTATGAAGACCAAAGGGGTCTTATGACCTAGAATCAAGACCACAACCATGGCTAGAGCCAAGGTTGAGTCTCATGACCTTGGAACAAGGACCAAAGGTCATGGCTAGGCCATGACGAAACGACCATACAAGCTTATTTAGGCGAAAACATGAAACAAGGAATTAGCGAGAACTTGAACAAGCAATTTGGACCTACTTCACTTAAAAGGGAACCATGAGATATTACCAAGAGAAAATGGTCATACAAAACTTATGAAACATACCCTAATAACAATCTTCATGTACTAATAAACTTTCCTAAGTTTATTCAAATATCGGACAAGTAACTTTTCGGATCAAAACTTATATCTATATACTTTATCAACTACTACAATAGTAGGGAGCCTCATGTGAGGAGTTCATTATGTAAGCCGTCGAGTTGAGTTGTGGATTTACGAGTTAAAGTGTCCTGGCTCCTCGAACGCTTACTAACATGACTTCTGAATTATGTCGGCCCGAACGGTAGTAAACGATATACAAAACATACATGTTTCATGAATCTTTTCTTTCAAGGACTTACAATATACATCATACCACATCATGGACTATAATGCAAGATATATATATAGGCACTACTTCATATTCATTACTCCGATCCTAAGTCACAACATTCTATTATAGGTTGCTCGTAGAAACCTTCGCGATTCGACCGTTACATTCATTACTTGCTATCTTACTTAAGGTGAGTTCATAGCCCCACTTTACATTATTACAATGTTTTACAAACCCTTGGGGGGAATACATGCTATTTATAACCGAGCACAATGTTTTAAATTGTATGCTTACCTGATTGTTTTATTATCACTAAGTACCAACCTTGCTAAACCGAGATCCTTTATTATGAACCATTTAGTCACTAGCAATAGTGAGCGCGAATATTATTAATAGGCCTATTGGGATTGACGAATCCCATTTGTATTGACTAAGTTCAAACAAATGCATTAATATTTGAGATTTAGGTATGTTAGCAAAGTACCTACCGGGATAAATCTGCCGATCGATATTGGTACACGTTAACGTTATGGTGTCATAAGCTTAGTGTATAATACATGTTCCGGGCGTATAATAACGTAGCCTACCTGTTTTGTTTTCCAAACATTGGTGTGAGCCTATAACTCACACTACCAACATATTGTGTTCAATCGATTTAACAAACTCTATGAATATCACTCAACCTTTGTGTTGACCTCTCAAGCATGTATTTCAGGTTCATGACGATCAAGGATGGAACGGAAGGGCACGGATACTCAAGAGGGCTATAAATTTTATTATCATTCAAAACTCATTTATTATACATTGTAAACATGGAACCAATTGGGACCTCATTTTGTAATCTCTGATATTTATATAATTTGAATGATAAACCTTTTCAAAACGACTCAATTGGAGTTCGTTTTCTATCATTGTGACTATTGTGCCGTCGAGTAACACCCAGTTTGAATTCCGCTGCATCCATGAATTGGGGGTGTTACATTAGGTGAATCACAAGCTCAATTACGATACATGGTTCTATGAACCCAGCTGACCATATAACTAAGTCAGGAAACCATGTTTTGGTCGACATAGGGTCAATTTTGTCAAACGGGTTTGATTGAGTGTGTTTTTATGGTACAGCATATCTTCTACTTCACTATATTCAGCAAATGTGACAGTTATTGTACTAATCATGTATTGTGACCCGTTAGAAATTTTTGGTAATTTTGACCTAAACATGTGTTGAGCCAAACCCCATCCGACTGAATGAATAGTTGGGTAATCGATTTTTTGAGATAATGATTCTAATGAAATGAAAAACCATTAACTCATGGATGAATTGGTATTTTTTTTTTTTTTCAAAAGATACAACAGTACATCTTTATATGTACCTTTGCGCAAAGAAAAAAAGAAGGCATCTCGCTTATATGTGATCAAACTATAGAGTAGCTAACACTAAAAACTATACAAACTCCCGTAATAATGCAACTTCCTATCTAGCTATGTGATCAGAACAACAGTACCAAGTATATATATATATACAGTTATACACTAAGATTAGGTAACAACTTATACAACTTCTTGCCAAAATGATATCAGTGATATTGTTTAATTATAATCAATTAACATAGAACAAAATTTGTTTGATCACTTGTGATCATATCATTTGCATCACCAAACTCATAGATCTTAACTACAACCATCTATATTATGGTATAAAATGGCCTCATATATGTGTTATTGTGATGACGGATTTAATTTGTATGGAGAAATTGTTTATCCAAATAGTAAAGCTTACTTAGTTTTACTATGTACGTAAAATTCAATGTTGGTGATTTTACATCACCAATATGATTTAAGTGTAATGGATTGACTTAGGTGACCAATGTGTAATCATGATAAATGTTCAACAAGTCGGGGTACGGAGTGCACACTTGTATGACGTTATTGTGATTATCGCCCCGAATCACAGGGGTCCGGGGGCAGCGCCCCCGGTAGCGGGATTCCAGGGGCGGCAGCCCCTGGTAGCAGGGTCCAAGGGGCGGCAGGGCAGTTACAAACGCACTTGAAAATAAAATTTCCCAGAATTATGGACTTTAATTTTACCCGTTAATTTAACTAATTCGGTGGTTAATACAACCAAATTAAGTTTTTGGTCATACATAGGTTTACTATCTCTGGTTCGGTTTTATAACTACAAAAACATATTCTCGTTTCAAATTTGAGTTTTATCCAATTAAAGATTTCGATAGAACCATCGAAATACTTCGATCTAAAAGTGTTTACCCGACTCTCAGATTACTCTGATCCAAATAACTCTAACATTCTTTGTATCAAATAATGTCTATTTAATGCTGTTTATGTTGACCAGCTTAATATTCATAAATTTTGCAGCGTCTGCAACCCAAAAATCTAAAGAGCAACGATCTTTCAATTAACAACACACGTAATATGCTACATTGGATTATGGATGGTGGCATTTTTCATTATATTTAACTGCTAGAATTAAACTTCTCATACCCTTGGGACTGGCCTACCGCTGGGAACATAAAAATAAACTCTGAAGACGTCTGAAATAGATCCTATCCCTTTAGGGACGGCCAGGCATTAAGTGCAGTCTTTGAAATACCGTCACATCTAAAAGTTATCGGTAATGAAACAATAGGCTGTTAATAATTTTAGTCACATGCCAAGTTGGGCATCCGGCCTCATATTATGAACGGCGTAGGTCCAAAGTGTTGTGCGTTAGTCCTGATCATGACCTCACAGAAACAAGTAAGGTAGGCCAAGTTTTATATATATGATTGGATAGATAGATAACAAAAGTTATATTGAAAGGGCTACTAAATTAAACAAAGCCATGTGAAGCTTCACATGAAGTAGGCCCTTACAGAAACACCATATAAATTATCTATAAAAATATGAAAAATTACAATTTGGGTGGCTAGCTGCAAAGTATAGACACTATAAATATAAGCTTGATACTTGAGACCTCTATCATTCAAACTACACCTTCCAATTCATATATACTCTAACAACATACTACTTTTAGCTCCAAAAACATGGGTTCTTTCCGTTTTCAATCATTAGTTGCTAATGCAAAACAATTAATCAAACTGAACAACAAGCATCAGGGAGACGTTCCCAAAGGATATTTGGCTGTGTATGTGGGAGAAGTTCAAAGGAAACGGTTTGTGGTTCCTTTATCTTACTTGGACCAACCATTGTTCCAAGATTTACTCCGTAGATCGGAGGAAGAATTTGCGTTCAACCATCCAATGGGGGGACTTACCATTCCTTGCCGCGAAGAAGCTTTTGTGCATTTAGCTACCCAATTACACATTTCATAAGTTGAGGACGAAAAATTGTCATCCTCTAAAGATTTTGATTGTATAGTGGTAGACTGGTAGTGTTTTTAGACTTTTAGTGTTTAGATAGGGTGTACAGTAGGAGCATGTAAAAAGGGGCATTCCCACTTTTATAACTAATTATGATTTGTTGCTTTCATGTTTATATGCTGTACGACACCATGTACTTATTGGTCTGATTTGTCGTGTACAAATCCAATTCAAATCACAACCTCAAATAGCGAATATGCATGTCCTAATTAGGTAATTGTTAGGTAAATCAAGCGAACTCTATGATTTTTGTCAATCACTTGTTATTTTGGGCAGCTTTTGTTGGTTATTAAGAGTTCGTTGTTGCTTTGAATGCATGATCAGTAAGGTGTCGGCCATTCAAACTCTTTGAAACAATTGAACAGACAATCACCATTCAAGTTTCATCGTCTTACAATTTATGGTTCAATGTAGGAATCACCCAACCCAGACCTCTTGTGGTTTAGATATTAGAAACACAACTACATTTGTGGTTCATACAGGAGCTGATTCAACCAAGACACTGGTTCAAATTTTAGAAAAAAACTTCTTGATACGCCTAGGCCAAAGGCCCTTTGGCTCGCACATCGACTTGTATATAGACGCCAGAAAGATCAGTTATTTAATTAACTTTCATTTTTAGTTTTAACCAGATTAACCAATGAAAGAGTCGATTTTGCTAATCTCTTTCTAAAAAGGTATATACTATCACTCATGTTCAACAACTCATGAAACAGATATTCAGCATATATTATCTTGGGTTACTATTACATATTACATTGTTTACAGGTATTCATAAACTCAATCTAAAGCATTAAGCATATGAAGTACACAAAACAAGAAAAGGTATGAATATATCGTAAAACAAAATGAAAAAGGTGTAAAGCTATCAAATTATATCTCTGTTTACCATTGTCCTTTACTTGTATCACTCTGTGCAACCGCAAGGCCAAGACAATAGTCTGACCAAAAATGTGACCTCCAAACGAATATTATGGGATAATAATCAATAAAAGAATCTGGTTGGCCATGGTTAAAATCCGAATGGATCTTTATAAACATCTAATCATTGGGATCCATTTCAACATCTTCTTCCATAGAAGGTGAACTGTCTGACTTGTGTTCATCTTCTGGATCTGGATCTGTTTGCTCTTCATCTATTTCAGTGTCATCGAGTTGTTCATTCTCGTTGAGCGTTGTGCTCTCTTGCAGTCTGGATTTATAGAAACTGTCTTCCATCCATTTGGGACACACGTTTTTGCCACCTGTTTTAGAAATGGTGCATGAGCACTCTGGGATTGGGTGGGAGAGGAATGAAATTGGTTTTGATTGAATTAACTGCCTCTCTAATCCTTCCTCTGCCAGGCTGTCATTCAGATGTTTACGTGCTGCTAGTATCCAACTTCTTTTTGGAAAATAAAGATGATCTTGAGTACTGTTAAACAACTTAGCTAGAAATTCCCTGTTTGATATTTTATTAAAAAGAAAAATGATTAATTTTTATGGAGGAAAAAAAATAATAATAAAAATAAAAATAAAAAAATAATAAGGAGCCCACGCATTCAACTTTTTTCACCCACCTCTAGAAACTACTTTATAGGCCACCCAAGTATGTTTCCAGTTTCCCTTATGCCAAATACGATTAAAAAAAAAAATGCTGAATGAAACTTATAATTTTGGTTTTTACTGTTAGGAAATGTTTACATCACAGACAAGTAACCAAGTAACCCAGTGTATTTCTCTTTATTTCCAAAAACATTAAGGTTATCTTCCTCACCCAACGTGCTTTCACCAAAATCAGTATGAAAAAAAAAAAAAAAAAAACAAACCAAACATATATTCTGGTGACCCAAAAAGTAGTTTTAATAGTTGGGTGGCCTTAATGAATAAAACTTAATACTCTGTGTATACTTAATGCATAAAAAAATTTACAGTATAAACATGAAAACACTTGTTCACCTGTCAGGTCGATAAGTTCTGGCAGATGCCATTTCATAGAGCCGATGTCCCATAACCAAGCTTGAGAAGTCTGGCAACCCACTGCCATCATTGTTGAACCCAGGGAAGAACGCATCTGCTTCAACTGATACTACATAATCAAGGGCATCCCACAGCAACCTGTGAGCTTTGTCCCTTAAATCCAAGGGTGAAGGGTCTGGCTCTGAATCTTTTTCAGCAACCCAGCCATACCATCCTTCTTTTTCATGTTTATAAATAGGGCGGTCTGGAGGAGGTGGAAGAGGTCGAGGGCGCGGGCCCGCCTCATTCCATTCTTTCTTCGGGCCCTTGGAAGTTTTAGCAGAAACAGGTTTGAAGGAGTTTGAAGATAGTGGGCTTTCATTGCCTAACAATTTGTATAGTTCATGTTTATGGCATAGATTTGAACGATCTACCAAATTGGTATACATGGCTCGAAGAGGGATCATAACACGTTGACCACCAAACGTTTCAGAACCTGCCAAGTAGATTCTCGTTGTTGGTGGATAGCCCATGGCTCGGAAGAGAAGTCCCACCTACGAAGGTATAGTCAATAGAAATAGATAAATATATATATATCAAACAGACTGCCATGGCATACCAGATACCACGTAGAATATGAATCCATATATATACCTCTTCAGGCATCAGTGGACA
This sequence comes from Artemisia argyi, assembly GCA_030686995.1. Taxonomy (NCBI): domain Eukaryota; kingdom Viridiplantae; phylum Streptophyta; class Magnoliopsida; order Asterales; family Asteraceae; genus Artemisia; species Artemisia argyi. Next base: position 156,161,440 of record CM060697.1, on the reverse strand, counting down.
TGAGCCATTTGCTTTTCGAATAAATGAGTCAACACGCAGTTCATCATGAATGATTTTCTGCTTGATCATTTGTGCACGTCGGTACTGTATAAGTTCAGTATGGATATCCTACACAAAAGTGGATGATAGTCAGGTATGAAAATCATATATGATCCACCTAGAACTTTCTAGTGGCACTATAAGGGTAAACTTTAATGTAAAACAAATTATAACCTGGAAAAGCTCAGCACAGCCCTGATGAGCCAAGCTATCTCTTACTAGACCAGGATGATAAGCAACATAAGGTTGCCCTGAAGCTCTTAACCTGCATAAGAAAAATATTTAGAGTAGATATTGGTTTTATCTAAGACCACACAAATCTTAACAATTCACAGAATGGGTGAGTATAAATTCTCTGGTGATGTCAAAAAGAAAAGAAAAGAAAAGTGATATATGTGTCTCATCTCAAAAAGCCTATGCTAAAATTAGTACTTTGGATCTTTTAATAAGAACATAAAGTTAAAGAGCAAATGAGAATGTTTAACCTTTTCACCATTAGATGTGCAAGTGCTAGAATCTCAGGACGGAAATGAAGTGCGTGAAATGCTACCCGACATCTGAGCCTTTGATATTCAACGAACTTAGACGAGAGGATGGGCTGATAAGAAAATGGGTATTAGAAATGCCTTTGACTAAATGGAAGATGAGACAACTTCATGCAATCAAGAATCAATATGAATTATTTTACAAATATCTATAAAAATTGCAAGCTTCCTTGAGAAAGTGAAGCAGATAGTTGTTGCAATTAAGCATATAATCCTCCATACTATCAGATGAAGTGACTCAAACAAACAGATGATAGGAGGGGCTAATTCAAACGTTTGGAACAAAAAGAGATTGTAGCAGAATCCCAGGTCCAAACTAAGTAATCAGTGGCGGTATACACTCCATCATAAAAGCAAGTGCTAGAGTTTTAGGAATGCAGGGAACAGATAAAACACAATGCAAATATATGTATGAAAGCCAATTTATATACGTGGGTGTTACGTAGTCTGCGAATAGTGATATTAGAAGATTAAAAAAAAAAAAAAAAAAAAAAAAAAAAAAAAAAAAAGGATTCCTCAATCTGAAAGATTACTGGCTACATTATCACAGCTAATACCACATACTAGCTACTCATCTGTTAAGAGGTGCACGTCACTAAGAGATTGAGATCTGTAAATCTCAGTTGATGTGATGGATGACTGGAGCATACTTACGGAACTTGAAAGCACTCATTTTATACTAGTACAAGTGCAATATTTTTTAATCTCCCCAGCTATTATCAAAAGCTAGCGCAGTCTTACTAAAATACTAATCACACTATCTGTATTTTCTGTTCTAACCACAATATAATATTATAATCTCTCTGAGCATGATTACGCATTGCATATCTGTGTTCCTTACCTAGGTTATATTTAAAAAGAGCGTGGAAAATACATATTATTCTCTGCAGTTTGATTCAAGCCAGGAAGGTCATCCTTTAAGTGTTTTGGTTCACAAACATTGGTACATTAGCACATACATATATGATTAGGGGGAGACTATTTCTGATTTAAGAAGAGTACTTTGGTAACTTCAAAACTCAATTAGATTAAATGTGCGACTTACCTTACAGTGGAGCAATAAAGAATAAATAAATACTTATACCTGTAGACAGCCTCCATCCATAACCACCAATCCAATAACTTTTGACTTCTTTAACTCTGGCAAGACTTCCTTAATGTAGTAATCAGGAGAAGCGGACTTTTTGGGCTTGAAAGTAAGAAGCTCTTTCCGTTTCCTAGCCTCCTTCAACTTAGGAGGCAGACTTTTCACAATGATTACGTCATTATTAAGAGAGGTTATGAACTGTTCTTCATTGTAGAGGTATGAAAAGCTTTTAAACTCGGAACTGCAGAAAATTCATAAAAAAACTAAGATATGCGTAAATATTAAAAAATAAACTAAATGGTTATTTCTAGATGTTCCCATGACTGCCAAACATACCTAATGCCTTTTGAAGTAGTACTGTCTTGAATCTCTGGAATGACCAGAGTAGCATTGAGAAGCCTGGATATGGCAACAAGATCACAAATCTATAAAAATGTCAAGCCCGTATAAGCCTTAAGAAAAATTCCATCAAATTTCAGAAGAAAAAAACAAAACAGAACAATATGCACATACCGAAGATCTGATCTTTTCAAATTCACCGAAAATTTTGACATATATGAAACCATTACTTTGTTCAACTGGAGCTGCAATGTCGAGATAAAGCAACTTAAAGCAAGGATACAAGTATATGTGGTAAGCTAAGGCGTCGATCCTATTGCATACTACATCACATCAAGCAAAGAGTATTAATCTAGAAATACAAATCCGAGAACTTTGTTTTTACATGAATCATGACATCAGCTTGCGGTTTCATCTATCAGTTGATAAGAATTGGTAGACCCATAGAGGCATTGCCCCAGTGGTATCACTCCCCCACCGCAAACGGCCAATTGACCGGTCAAGGAGGGCTTTGGGAAAAATAGGTCATGGGTTCAATCCCAACTTCTGGCTAAAGGGCTAAAGGTCATTGCTTGGCGCTAGGTCCTTGGGGAAGAGTCAGTCGGCACTCAAAAGTGGTGCATGGGGGTCTGGGTTTCCTCGCCAATAGGAATAAGATGAAACCAGCAGACAAAAGCATCTTTAATATGTATCACATATATACTTCTACGTGAATCTATAACAAGGTAGAGAGCATATTCATTACCGGGATATTTACTTCGAGGGTTTGCATACGGCTGCAAAACCTCTAAAGACTTAACCTTCTTCCATAAACTTTTAGATCTAACAGCCTGCAGCAACCAAAACAAACAAACAAGCTATCAACCCACTACCACAACTCTATCCGAAAACACAAACCAACAGTTGCAACAGACTATACCTGTTTCCCGACAACATCTATATTCAAATCCTCGATAAACCGCGTCATGACACTATGCTGCACTAACCCCACACTCGTATTCGCCACAAACATATGCACTAACAACGACAAAACCGACAAAACAAGACCTCCAAGTGCAAACCATTTTATTTTGGATCTGATCATTATAAAAACCTATCACACACTTCAAAAACCCCTTCCGTTATCCCTCGTTACATCAAATGAATCCAATGCCGCCAAATCATCACTACAAATGCACAAACAAGCATTAAAACCATAACCGAAAAACGACAATCCTATCGCCACATCATTCATCAAATGTAGAACTGATCTATACTTTCTAACATCAAATATTAAGGGGGTGTTTGTTTAAGCTTATATGTGGGCTTATGAGCTTATTTGATTTCGGCTTATATTTCATAAGCCTCTATTTTCCGGCTTATTTTGAGACTTATATAAAGTTTATTATTATATCATAATAAATTTCTATAAGCCCATAAGTCTCAAAATAAGCCGAAAAATAGAGTCTTATGAAATATAAGCCGAAATCAAATAAGCTAATAAGCCCGCATATAAGCTTAAACAAACACCGCCTAAACTAAATGAAGATATTTTATAAAAACTAAGTGACATTTCATCAAACAGTTAAACAGCATTGTAAGAATAAATCAGAAAAGGTAAGTTAAATAAAATACCTGAAATTATAAGGGCTAATTAATAAGTTGGTTAATAAGCAGATCTGAAAAGACAGATAAGTGGATTGAGTCGGTGGCCGTGGGGGTGGATTTGTGTAAGTGAGAAAAATGAGGGAGTGAAATTGATGTTGCGTGTGAAGTCAAGATAATCGCATTGATTGATTAACCCAAATTGCGTAAATTTTACAGCAGGTTGACTTTTCTTATTTCTATAAATATATAAGAGGAAACAGGATTCTCTTTGTCTACCACAACACCGTTTTCTAAACGGTGTTTAAAGGGATATCAAAATCTTCGACTTACCTCGGTTCCAAAATAAATAAAACACAGCTGTTTGAGATTTTGATATAGGTTTTAACATCTTTCGATTTTACGATACTGTTAACCAAATATAAGTCGATTATTTGTAGGATCTTAAAAGGCATAGGATATTAAGTAGTTTATCGATCTTATCATACGTTTAGGCTTTATAAGTGTCTTTTAGTGGACTTGTCATTTGTGTTGTTAGACATAGAGCCTTTTAGCTTGTTCTATTTAGGCTTTTTATTTGTTTAGTGGTCTCTCTTTTCTCTTTTGTTTTGTCTTAGCTTTAGACCTTTTTGCGTTGTCATGCTTTTTTTTTTTTTTTTTTTTTTTTTTTTTTTTTTTTTTTTTGCTTTGTCTTTGTCTTTGCTTGCGCTTTCTTAGTGCTTTTGCCCTTTTGCTTTTTTGCGTCTATGCTTGTATGCTTTTGCTCGTGCCCGCTTTCCTCTTTTACGCTTTTTCCTTTCTATGTTATGTGTCTTTGCGACGTTTGCTTATTTATGTTTTTAACTTTTTCTATTTTGTCATTATTTCTGCTTTTATGCTTTGTTTGCTTGTATGCTGGCTTTGGTTTTGCCTTTAGATCCTAATTTTTTGTGTTTTTCCACTTTTCTACCCTTGACTAGTTGCTTTCTTGCTTTCTTGCTTTCATGATCTTTTGTTTTTGCTTTTGTCTGTTTATGCTTTTGCCCCTTGCTTCTCTTGCGCTTTCTTTTGCCTTTTGTCTTTATGTTTGTGTTCCTCTTGTGACTTATGCTTTTTGTTTTGTCCTTTTTCTCTATGTGTTATTATGGTATTTTGTTTATGACTTGTTTGCTTGCTTCCTGTCTTATGTTTTATGTGTTTCCCTTATATTTGTTTTTGCAATTTCACGCTCTTTTTCTTAAACTTTTCATACGCACAATTTCACACTTTTTTACTGGCCGGAGGTCCTTCTGGAAACAGTTTCTCTACTGTCGGGTTTATCCTGACGGTAGGATTAGGATCTATCTACATCTCACCTCCCCCTTACTCTGTTCGGGTGGGATTAGGTTTTGTTATTGTCGTTGTTGTCGATTTTACGATACGATCGTAAGATTTGGATCCGATTCGGCCATATTTCTTTCAATTAACTAACTAATAAACTATAAATGAATGAATTTTGTTAAAATAACAATAAAGCAAGCTTGGATTGTTATACATTGTTTTAAAAGCGTAAAATATATAGATTATTAGACTAGATTAAAGGATCCAGCGTCTTTAATTACCAATTAGATATTTTAGTATTTAAAAGCATTATATGTTGCATTTTCATATTATTTTTACTTTCAAAACCTTTCTTTTTTTATAAATTTGTTATACAATCATCTTTGAATACAAATTACTAGACTAATAAGACTTTTAGGGTGTGTTTGTTTAAGGGATTTTGATATTGAGGAATGGATTGAAAGATAAATATAATTGTTTGTTTGATGGATTAGAGATTGGATTTTGCTATGTTTGATATTGATTCTTCCAAAGCAGCAGGACCTGATGGATACACAGCATGTTTTTTCAAAAAAGCTTGGGTTACTATTGGAAAGGATGTTTGCTTAGTTGTGAAGAGTTCTTTAGCAATGGGAAGATTCTAAAGGAAATTAATGCCACGTTAATAGTTTTGGTCCCTAAAATAGATACTCCTAACAAAGTGTCTGATTTTAGGCCAATTGCTTGTTGCAATGTTCTTTATAAGTGCATTAGCAAGATTTTGACCAATAGAATTAAAGATAGACCGAGTAAAATTGTGAGTTTGAATCAAAGTGCATTTGTGCCTGGGAGGCATATTCAAGACAATATTCTGATAACTCAAGAGTTGTTGAAAGGTTACAATAGGAAGAAGGGTCCAAAGAGATGTGCTATGAAAATAGACATCCAAAAAGCCTATGATACAGTTAATTGGGGTTTTCTACAAGATGTTCTCAGAGCTGTTGGTTTTCATGAAACAATAGTTAATTGGATAATGACATGTACTACTTCAACATCTTTTTCTATCTGCATTAATGGTGAAGTATGTGGTTTCTTTAAAGGAGGAAGAGGTTTAAGGCAAGGTGATCCTATATCACCTTACCTTTTCACTCTTGTCATGGAGGTATTCAATATGATAATGATGAAAAACATAGGTGAAGCTCAAAAATATAAGTATCATTATGGCTGCAAAGAGATGAAACTTACACACTTATGTTTTGCTGATGATTTGTTGGTTCTTTGTAATGGTGATAAGGAGTCTTTGGCAGTTGTGAAGAAAACTCTTGATGACTTTAGTAGTGTTTCAGGCCTCTTCCCTAATATGAGTAAGAGTACAATTTTTTTTTTTTTTTTATAGTATTCCTGAAAGTTTGAAGATGGAGTTGCTAGAAGTCATCCCTTTTAAATGTGGTAGTCTTCCAATGAAGTATCTTGGAGTTCCTTTACTTGCCAAGCAATTGGGTGTGAATTATTGCAAAAGTCTCATTGATAATGTAGAAGGAAGGATTAACTGTTGGAAGAATAAATGTTTGTCATATGCAGGTAGGATTCAATTGATTGCTTCAGTCCTATCTACTATGCAAAAATACTGGGCATCTGTGTACATGTTACCAATCACTGTGATTAAAGAACTTGAAAAAATCTTCAAAAGATTTCAGTGGAATTCAGGTAAATCAGCAAATGGCAAAGCTAGAGTTGCATGAAAGTTTGTGTGCAGGCCTAAAGATCAGGGAGGATTGGGAATTAAACCTTTAAGACAGTGGAATGAAGTATTATTGATTACTCAGGTATGGAAAATCATTGAAAACAAAGAATCTCTTTGGGTTAAGTGGGTGAATACAACAAAACTTAAAGGTAATAGTTTGTGGGAGATTGAGTATCAAGCTTCTGATAGTTGGGGATGGAAACAATTACTGATAGCCAGGGACAAGATTAGGCCTCATGTCAAATATTTGATTGGGGATGGTAAAAGTATTTCGATGTGGTATGATAATTGGAGTAGTATGGGTCCTCTTAGTAGCATTGTTCATAATAGAGATTTGTATGAGGCTAGGATGGATACTAAAGCTAAAGTTACTGATCTTATTAGTAATGGAGAATGGATGTGGCCAAGCAATTGGAACAATGTATTCCCTGAATTATCTCATATCACTGTTCCATTGCTATTTGATAGTAAAGATAAAGTAATGTGGATTGATAATAATGGTAAAGAAAGCAAATACTCAGTTAAGATTGCTTGGGAAAGTTTAAGAGAAAATGGTCCTAAAGTTGAGTGGAATCATGTGGTGTGGTTCTCTCAATGTACTCCAAAGCATGCTTTCATTCTTTGGCTTGCAATTCAAGGCAAATTGCTTACTCAAGATAGAATGATTGCTTGGTATAATGGTGATGATTTGAAATGCTCATTGTGCAACAGTTGTTTGGATAGTCATCAGCATTTATTCTTTGATTGTGTGTTTGCTGATAAAGTATGGAAGGAGGTGAAAAGTAAAGGGAGGTTTCCAAGAAATTGTCATGATTTAGAAGAAGTGGTGAATTATATTGCTAATGGTGGGAACAAAAGTAGTATTTGGAACATTGTGAACAAACTCCTAACTGCAGCTACAATTTATACATTGTGGAATGAGAGGAACAAGAGAACTTTTCAGAATATTAGAAGAAATGAGATTGAGGTTATTGCTGTCATTTATAAGTATATGGAAGATGTTCTCCAAAACCTCAATGTCAAAAAATCCTCAGCAGTTTTGATGGTGGCTAATATGTGGAAGTTAAGATGGGTAAAAGGGAAACTGGTACTTGTAACACCCCAACCCGAAAAGGGCTAAAGTGTAACATTATGGGGTCAAATCAGAGCATAAGCAAGCGAAAGACTTTAATAATACAATGGTTACAAAGGTTATAAAGGTATTCTAAGGAAAATAATGAAATATTAAGTCTGAACCTAACAACATCTAAACTAAGATACAAACTAAGTCTAAAAGGAGAACTCTTAAGTCCAACTCTAATCCATGGGAAGCTATCAACAGTGTAGTCCACTAAGAGCTCCTAAGCACTCTTCACTCAAATCACAGCTTCCCTCTTAAAACCTGCCGCAGGAAAAGAAATGCGGCTGAGCTTAAAAAGCTCAGTGAACAGATATATACAAAAGATATCTAAAGTAAAAGAGTATAGAAATGAAATTATGAGAATTTGTCGAATGAGAATGATATAAGTCACAATAAGAAGTAAAAGGAACTGATAAGTGAAACGGAACCACAAGAACCTGCTGAACAAGATATCAAAATAATATGACGTATAAGATAAAGAAAACATAGCAAGGAATATGAAACGGTTAATAATCATAATAAGGAAATGCCCAAGTGCAAACATATGTCATAATATAGTAAGTTGTACATGGAGTAGCTAGCTCACAATGTACCAGAAGTGAATGGGGTGTATTGCACACACTAGTCCATCACTAAAACAAGTCATAACTAAGTACCTAGGATGCATCCATACGCTCCCTGCAAAACAGATATATATGCACAAAGCTCTAGGCTAAGTAAACATATACAATGCCTGAATAGCTATAGCATAATAGGGAACGCTGTGGACAAAAACCCACCTCCACAGATATTGTCAATACCACTGGTGCATCAGTGGCAAGGCCATGGACTCCCCATGACTGGCTACAAAAATAATGGGCAACAAATAGGGCATAGGAATGCTATAAGAACTGGAATATAGCATACAACAAAATATCAAGTAAATCATAACAGAAATGGATCGATCAGATATGGATCATACAAAGGGATCATAGCAATGGTTCAAGCCAAAGGTCCAAATAAAAGATTCATATCATGAGGTTCAAATCAAAGGTTCATAATAGCAAAAGGGTTCGTAGCAATGGTTCAAAATTTGAAGTTAAATAATCAAAAGATGTTAAAGAAAGTCATGAGAAATCTTAGAGAATAAACAGATTAAGGACTTTTGAAAATTATTTAAAACCTTTTTATCGTAAAGTATTTCTTTAAAAACACATTTCATAAAAGTCATTAAAACCTTCATATAAAACTAGCATCGTATTGTAATCACAGAAAATCATTTCAAAAATAGTTTTTCTTAAAAGTCATCTGGTTATATTTTTAAAAGGGTCTTCATACGAAATCATACTATCAAATGAACCAAGGATATGAGGCGTATAAAGATCCGAAATCATAATAGTGGCAATGGAACGGATCATGAGTCATAGGAAACCTTACTGAAAGGTTAGAATATCTGTACCTTAACAAGCAATTGAAGTGGAAGAAACGAAATGAACACAGAAATAGGAGTCACTCCTTCTTCAGAGAATCTACATGAATTAGGGTTCACATATTATTTATAAACTCATTTTATAAGCTCATTACTGATTTTAAATGTTTATTGAAATCCATGTTAACACATTTAGGGTTTTATTCTATTTATGGAACTTTTAGGTAGAATTCATAATTAATCAAAGTTTAGGGTTAAAAATGCTAATATGCCAAAGTTAAAGGTTAACAATGATTAATAATCAAAAAAATAAGTTATAAGACTTCAGAATGATATTTATCTTAGCGAAAATTACTGCAGAGGCCTCTGCAGTAATTGGTTACCTTTTTCAAGGCTGGTTTTTTATTTATTCCCTAGAAGGCCTCCTATTTCACTGCAAAATGTACCAGAAATACATTATGGACACGTGTCAGCTTCTCGTCAATTTAAAAAAAATAAAAAAATAAATAACGTATTCCCCATACTACTTGCAGCGAAATGCAATAGTAATGGGCCCACCCCACCTCTCTCTTCCATTTGGACCCACTTTTATAATAAAATAATAATAATAATAACGTATTCCCCATACTACTTGCAGCGAAATGCAATAGTAATGGGCCCACCCCACCTCTCTCTTCCATTTGGACCCACTTTTATAATAATAATAAAAAATATTTGTATCTCTGCACTAATTTGCAGCGAAATACATCAAGGGGACCCCACTATATATCGATTTTAATAAAAAAAAAATTGTATTTCTGCTTTATATTGCAGCAAATTACATTTATTGGGACCACATCTCATCGCTCCCATCGTTTCTTCTTAAAATAAAAATAAAAAAACGTATTTCTAAGTTTATTTGCAGCGAAATATATCCAGATCCACAACAGACAAACCCTAAAGATTGAGTATCACTATCTCTCATACGATTTGCAGGGAAATATCATTGGGAAAGACCAAAATCAAGCAGAATCCGTTCGAATGACAATACCTTCTCCTCCGGTGATGTATACCATCGACCCATTTTTTTTTTCAACAAGTAAAGATTTCGAATGTGTGTTTTTGTGTGTTTACTCTCCAAAAAAATAACAAAGGTGCTTTGAGGTTGTGTTGTGTTGGAGGTGGGTGTGTTATTTTGTTGTAGGTTTAGTGTCGTCGTGGTGGTGGTGTGTGGTTGAGGCTGTTTTTTTTGGTGGTTGTTTCGTGGTGTTTTTGTTGGTGGTGGTGTGGTGTTGTCGTGGTGTTGGTGTTGGTGTGGTGGTGTCGTGGTGTTGGAGGTGTTGTTGCTTGGAGGCTGTGGTGGTGTCGTGGTGTTGGTGGTGGTGGAGGCTGTGATTGTGGTGGTGTCGTGGTGTTGGTGGAGAGTGGTGGTGTCGTGGTGTTGGTGGTGGTGTTGTTTGCTGGGGGTGGTTGTGTTGTTGTTGTACAATATGTCCATCACTGGTTTAAAAAGGAAAAATATCAAGCAACCTACGCGGAGTCAATTCAATTTGTTGGCAATTTTAACGAATGGGAATATCCAAGCCATATACATCCCGTTATTCCTCCAAACATGAACAACCCTCAACCAGGTCGTCCAAAAAATACAAACCGTATACCATCACAAGGTGAGGAACCAAGTACAAGACATTGTAGCAGGTGCAATGAAGTTGGCCACACACGTGGGCGTTGCAACAAATCATTCGTCCCTGATCCGCCTGTACGCAAAGGTAAACAAAAGCAACAAGATTTTGCAATGGATGAGCAACCATATGCCCAAAACTCGTACTTTTACCAAGAGTATGGTCAAAACACATACCCAACAAACAATTATGATCAAAACCAATACACGCAAACATTCGATCATACCCATTACGCGTCTCAAAGTAACTACCACAACGGATACCCATCTCAACAATATGATCAAAACACAAATGCTTCACAAATGTATGATCACAATCACACACAACCATCATTCAACATGTCTCAACAATACGATTCCCAGCAGTATGCCTCTCAACATATAGATGATCACAACACGCAACGTTCAAATAGTTGGTTTAATCACCTTGGTTTTTAAGATGGTAGAACAGTTTACGTGTTTGTAATATTTCCAACTTACTATGTAATGTAATTTATGTATCCTGTAAAATAAATTCCTTCTTTTTTAATATTATCGTAGGTTTATGTTTAATTATTGTAGGTTTATGTTTAATTATCGTATTTTATGGTTCATGTTTGCAATAGTTTGTTGTAGTTTCTTTAATGTATGTTACATTTTAAGAATTATTATAAGTGTTTTTTCTTGAGTTTAGGTTAATGTATGTTACATTGGGATTGCTCTTACAAGCTAAAAACCTTAAAAAAAATTATAACCTAAACCATAAAATCTTACAAATAATACACACTAAAAAAAAATATAACCTAAACCCTAACAAAACTAAACCATATTTCATATTAATTTATAGCAGAATTATGAATAACTTTTTCTTTTAAATGAAATTCGCTGCAAACAACATGTGAAATACATATTTTTTTGTTTTTAGTTAGTGTGACTGACATGTGAGTGACACGTGGCAGTTGAACATGTATTTCGCTGCACCTTTTATGTGAAATACAATTTTTTTTTTTATTAAAGTCGATATCTAGTGGGGTCCCCTTGATGTATTTTGCTGCAAATTAATGCAGAGATACAAATATTTTTATTTTTTTTTTATTATAAAAGTGGGTCCAAATGGAAGAGAGAGGTAGGGTGGGCCCATTACTATTGCATTTCGCTGCAAGTAGTATGGGGAATACGTTATTTTTTTATTTTATTATAAAAGTGGGTCCAAATGGAAGAGAGAGGTGGGGTGGGCCCATTACTATTGCATTTCGCTGCAAGTAGTATGGGGAATACGTTATTTTATTTTATTTTTTTATTTTAAAATTGACGAGAAGCTGACACGTGTCCATAATATATTTCTGGTACATTTTGCAGCGAAATAGGAGGCCTTCTAGGGAATAAATAAAAAACCAGCCTTGAAAAAGATAACCAATTACTGCAGAGGCCTCTGCAGTAATTTTTGCTTTATCTTATTTAGGTTCCAAGTACACCAATATTAGGTTTACAAGTGTTTTAATTAATTACTTACTTTAAATTCAGGGTTCTTATACAAATCAGGTACAATTCTTATGATTTTTAGAACACCTCAAATAAGCTCATTTAATTCTATAATTTTATCCAGTGATACATATATATCTTAAGTATTTTCCATAATTTTTCCAGATTTTATTTATTAGTACAAGCACACAATAAAAATCACTCTTTACACGACTGTCCAGAAAATAAACTGCTGAAACACCCAGAAAGTTTGTAATTAATTAACCCATTTACACACTTAAGAAAAATCTATAAAAATTACAGTAATTGATAAACATATCAAATATTATTCTGTAAAAATTTGGGGTCATAAATCGTTACAGATATTAAATTAAAAATCCTGGAACCTGACTGAATTTCCATACTCCAAAACACAGTTTGACACACAGATTTCTAAAAATAAAAGAGGTTGCCTTCCGACCTCTAAAGACTACAAGACTTATTTATCCAGAAACTATACTTCATGAATTTAGTTTTAGACTCAATAACTACTTAAAAACATGTTGGTATCATCAATTTACACCCTCTTGAACTCAACCTTAATTTCTGGACAGCATTCACATAACATTATGGCACAAACCCTTAATCAATTTCATAATCAAAACACAACCCTTTTTGGTAGCGTTTAAACACGCACACTTACACTTATATACAGTCCTATGTCGACACACACATGTTACTCACTCAAACACAAACTAACGAGCCAATATAGATCACATAAAATAACATAAACTCAAATCAAAACAGGCCCTAGACCCACGCATTAAAGCATACGCCCCATATATTTCTTGAGTTTATTTCCAGGTTTTAAGTCACTTGTTAATGAGCATAATAGGGTTACCAGACCAGATTTACAGGCGAGTATAATGACTGATTCGCATGGCCAAAAACAGAAGCAAAGTCGACACATACACATTATAGTTTCATGATTTTATGAGGCGTTTACTTGTGCTAAACGTATTCAGTTTTTAACGAAGCAAACAAAAGATTTAAAGTGTGGTTATATCAGTTTGTATAGCACGTTTGGATATTAGATTACATGTATTATATGGTGTCTCATGGACTGAAAACCAAAGAGGATGGAATACCTTCAAGGCTGAATTTAACGAGACCAAAAAGGAACCCAACAAGACCCACAACTCAGGAACAATTTCACCCAAGAAACACACGACCTAAGCACCTTCAAACCTTCCTCGTTCTTGAATTTTTTTAGAGAACTAAACAAATGGAATTAATGGCAGATTAGGGTTTGGTTAGGAGAGTGGAAGAGGGCCGTATATTGGAATGAGATAATGAGGAAAGCGTGTATTTTATGTTGAGAATACCATGTGAATATGCAAGAAATCAGGAACCAAGAGATCTTCTATTTTAAATACAATATTTGTTCTAATCACTTTGGTCTTATCTCATTTGGGCGTGGGAATTAGGAAGGGAAGTAGCAAACTTTTGGCTCAAGAATAACAAAGGAGAAACGTGTACCACTTAGGAAATAAAAGTGTAGGCTGATTTTTTTTTTTTTTTTTTTTTTTTTTTTTTTTTTTTTGTAGTTTAGAATATGATAAATTTTTATTTAGTATTTAATTTATAGTGTATAATTTAGGATTAATAATATTAATGTGTATAATCTATAGTTTTAAATGTCAAATATCTATTATCAAACTTAGGTTATAATTCAAATTATCAAATAAAAATGTGGTTACGGATTTTTGGGTTTTACAGTACTTGCACTATTAATACAAGCTAATTAGAGTTTTGTGGCTAAAGGGGTGTTTGAGAGATCTGGATTTGAGCTTTTGAAGTCCTGAATAGAGGTGGGAGTAGAATGTAACAGTTTGGTTATATCATATGAGAGTTTTGAAATCTGTTTTTGGTTGACAAAAACAGGTGTGGATATTTTAGCACTTTCTATGTAGTGTGCTCTTATGCAAACCATTCATTGTTTCAAAACCTTGTACCTTGGAGTCTTATTGGTATGATTGTAACTAATCGTGTCACATATGATACTCAAATTTGGCCTTGGGAGGGAGTTTGATGTATATATGTTGAAGCAATAGGAGGTCTAGACCATAAAGATGTACCATAAAGTAGGCTTGAGATTTGAGAAGGGTAATGGTTTGGCGGATGATGTATGATTGATAGAATTGAGAGGAGTGAAAGATGAACCTTCATGGTCTATCCAATACATCATAAAGGAGGTAATGGTTGGTCTTCTTTCAAGGTGTGCGTTCCCATACAACTGAAGCCATTTTCGAGATGGAAATGTAGGTTGTATGGAATAGCCCTTGTTTGGAAGGGTAAAGGGTTCCTAGTGATGCCTCTTGTCTTTTCTGCCTTGATCATTGTGGGTGGCTGGTTGAATGGTCTTGGTGGGAAGATATAGGGGAAATGTAGCTAGATGGTGGGTGCATAAAAGGTAAGAATCATAGGTGCTTGATGATGTGCAGCAAAGTTGTGAATGCTCTATTTTCTAGTATTGTCTGATATTAGAGATATGTTCAGATATGTTCTAGTATTGTCTTATATCGGGTGTATGTAATTGTTTTGTGAATTTGTTATTGGGGCATGTCCAATAGACAGTTTTTGATGTTATTTGTACCATTTGGTGATTAATATAATTTTACCTTTGCACAAAAAAATAAATAAATAAATAAAAAAGTGTGCCATTCTTATCTTTCATATCCATTTAATTTTACATACTATTTTTAATTATATTTTTATCATATAAAATTACGTAGTAATACATTAAACATATACTTTCAATTTATCTCTCCTACTTTTCATTCAAACCAATATCAAATCTAAAAATCTTAATCCAAACTCTTTCACAAACCGATGCGCCCTTAAACGCACCCTAAAACAATTTAGTTAGTATCTTCTGATCTGATATTACAATTTTGATCTTGCAAATACAAAAATGATTTATAATAGGATCTTGATGTTAAGAGCCTTGAAATAAAGTATTTGTTACATTTTAGATGGTCTTAAAAGAAGTGTAATTTTTCATGTCAAATTGTTAATGTCAGTGTAGTTTGTTGCTTTCAGCTCGCTTTTTTTTTTTTTTTTTTTTTTTTTTTTTAATATTTTTATTTTACTCGTAAGTGGAACCAATATATGCTTATAAAAAAATTCGTAACATTCTATCATTAATAGTGTAATTGTTATTAGGTTTGTGTAATTGGTGCTCTCAGAGCAAGGTTTAACATGATTATAAAAAAAAGTGAATCAATAAAATTAAAAATCAGATTTAATTATGATAATTTTTAAGTTTAACTATTGTACAATGTAATCGGTATCATCAGGTAATTCGTTAAACAAACCCTTTTTCTAATACTTTGTGCTAATGTTAAAGTAAAAAGTAAAAACTTGTTTTAAACCGAAGAAAATAACTTAAGATGTTTTAAAGAATTACTGTAGGGTCACTTGGATACGTGTGATTGTCTATATCCGTCTCTTTATGTCACACCCTAACAATAATAAGTATTGTTATTTTTGTATTATCCATAAGAAAAAGATCATAAGATGAAAACTATATGATTCCGCATATTAGCAAATATAGTAGCTCGTAACAGAAACCATATAAGTCACATAGTACTTTTATTTTCTTTTAAAACTTTTTCATATAAGCTGGCTTATCTTTCACCTACATCATCATCTTATCTGGACAAGTATTACACAAATACGTAACAATAATAACAAGAAAGCGAGTGTGGCATCACAAATTAAGAAAAGAAGAAAAGGAAAAAAAGATAAAATTTCTTAAAAAAATTCCAACAGCAATTTGATTAAAAAGCTGGTAAAGAGTTAGAAAAACATAATTAACAAGTGGAGAATAGAGTGTTACAAAGATTGCAAAATCACTCTATCAGGTTAAGGGAACATTTCTTATATTTGATAGAAATCCAAGTATGAAATTAGTGTTTGATGCCATTGAGGATTAAATCCTTATTCGGTCGCTTGGAAGCAAAGACTAATTCATTTTTTTCACGCCAAAGGAACCAAAGGGTTGTGTGAATCACTCCACTAAAACAGTCTATCTCGTTGGGTGAGAGACGAATATGAACAGCAAGGGAAAACAATTCATTGAATATACCAATCTTTTAACTTTCATCAAAAAAAAAAAAAAAAAAAAAAAAAAAAAAAAAACTCGTTTTCTAAAATAAACCAGTGCGGTGCGACTAACCAACTGTGCAATCACATTAATATTTTGACATGTGCCTTATATTTTATTAATAATTTACTGTTGGTTGGTGGAGTGAATAAGCTACCCTTATATTGATTTGACTTTATATTTTTTGTGCGACTAACGGCTAATTTTAGTTTGTGCAATCAAATTTTGTCTTTTCCCCAAAGAAACGAAAGAGTATGCATAACAACACCTTAAGAAAATGGATGAAATTTAGTACGGTATGATATAAGGCTAGCCCTATAGACACTTTTACAAACTACAAAGGGAGAACAAGCTAAAATAATTCTTGTTTTTTAACGTACTAGCACTCCCTTCCGGATATATGCAGCGTCTTGCTGGTATCAGGGCTGGCTTTAAGGGAGTGCAAGAGGTGCTATTGCACAGGGCCACTGTTTAACGAGGGCCACAAAATTCCATGCACTTTATTATATGTATATACATAACATGAGGCTTGAGTTTAATTAGTTCACGCACTAGTGATACATGTGTATTTTGTATGTGTGTTTAAGGGCCTCTTTTGTAATGATGGCACGGGCCACCGAAATCCATGAAACGGCCCTAGCTAGTATGAATAGCAATTAAACCAAGTGGAAACCAAAACTGACTATGGCTCTTGATGAGCTCAAACAAGAACATTAGCTAGAATATTTATAACTGTTAAACACCAATTTTTAGCATTATTTTTGTTTTGTCAGTTGCTATCCAATCTCATTTTATGACTCCAGGCTCGGTTTCCAACAATATTTCTGCTCAAATTATAGTTCGGCAAACTGTCAACTGGAGATTGTTGGATATGACCCCACTTGATGAAGCTTCCGTAGTTGAAACAATGCAATGGTTAAAGACATGGAGGCGGTAAATAACTTGATTGCTTATCCTAACTCTCCTTGATTCCATATTCTTGAAATATAATATCCACTCAAAGAAACTATTTAATCAGAGAGGTAATAGCAACTTTTAGCTATACATTTACTGAATGTAATTGATTTGCATGTCAAACAAATGAGTTTGCGATGCATGGTCATATGTATGTCTGAAAATTGGCAGTCATTACTCATTAGCAGTGTTCTAAAAGGCGTGCCTTGGCGTCAACTCCATGCCACGCAATAGACCAAGCGTCGTCTTAAGGCTTGGCATGAGTTAAGGTGCGATAAGGCGCGATAAGGTGTACTGGTATTTGAGACGTTTAGAGGATTTACCAGTAATTGGAATTTGGGCATCGTATTTGAGGTTTACTGGTATTTGGCGTTTAGGGGTTTACTAGTATTTGAAGAATATTACAAATGTAAAGAGAGTTTCTTGACTTTAATGCTTATGTATAACACTTTTTGTAAACTTGGTGTATATGAAATATGATATACTAATGAAATATAATATAAATCTATAAATCTATAAATATTTTTTGCCGCCTTAATTCACACCTTAAAAACGCCATGATGCCATGCCTCACGCTAAGGCTTGAGGCTTGACCTTACCGTCACGCCACGCCTCACGCTATTTACAACATTGCTCATCAGTGAGGGTGCACATTGTCCATTGATATATAGTTGAAACCGTACAGGAATTCTTTTTCAAATATGCATTGTACAAACCTGATATACATGAAAAATACATGTTTATGAGTTTTGTTGTTCTTATATTCTACACGTGTGACTTTCAGTAATCTTTCTGTAGTTTCTTTATATATATTCTTTATAAGACTCCATAAACCTAAATTCTAATTACAAGTCACCTGCTATATACTTAACTTTTTAATGCATGACCTCATGACTTTCTTACTTCTCAACTAACCCTGCATAACTCTCACAAAGAAAACTACATATATATTTTCTTTAATCTCCATTAGATCATATCCAGTCAAGATCTACAAAATTGGCAACCTGTGTGTCTATTTAAACCTACCTCTATTATCGTTGCATCTCACACTCTTCCCTTATAAAAAAGAATCACTTTATCCGTGTGAAAGAATGGTTTGTGAAGAAATAACAATGAAAGCGAGTGCTGAGAAAGCTAACATCTTGGCTCTTGGCAAAGCATTCCCTAACCAGCTTGTGATGCAGGATCTCCTCGTTGACGGGTATTTTAAAGACACTAATTGTGATGATCCTGAACTCAAGCGGAAGCTGACTCGACTCTGTAAACATTTGTCTTTTCATTTTCTTTTGTTTATTCATTTTCAGACTTCATTTGGGCCGTTTTCTGATTAGTATCTTTTTTCTTTCTACTTTCACAGGCAAAACTACAACAGTGAGAACGCGGTATGTGGTTATGTCACAAGAGATACTCCATCAATACCCAGAGTTAGCACTTGAAGGCCTGCCAACAGTTAAGCAAAGACTTGACATATGCAATAAGGCTGTGACAGAAATGGCTATAGAAGCCTCACAAGCCTGCATCAAAAACTGGGGCCGGCCCGCATCCGATATCACCCACTTGGTCTACGTTTCCTCTAGTGAAGCCCGGCTCCCAGGAGGTGACCTTTACTTAGCCAAAGGGCTGGGGCTAAGCCCAGACACTAACCGTGTCATGCTTTACTTCTCGGGCTGTTCAGGTGGAGTAGCCGGGCTTCGCGTAGCAAAAGATATAGCAGAAAACAATCCAGGAAGCAGAGTCTTGTTAGCAACCTCAGAAACCACTATCATCGGATACAAACCACCAAATGTCAATCGGCCTTACGACTTAGTCGGGGTTGCACTTTTTGGAGATGGTGCTGGCGCCATGATAATTGGGTCAACGCCCACTGTGCCTGAAAGCCCGTTGTTTGAATTGCATACAGCCATACAAAATTTCTTGCCTGACACCGAAAAGGTTATAGATGGAAGGCTAACTGAAGAAGGTATTACCTTCAAGTTAGATAGAGAGCTTCCTGAAATCATTGAGGACAATGTGCAGGGGTTCTGTGACAAGTTATTGGGCCTTGTTGGACGTGATGATATGGACTATAACGATTTCTTTTGGGCCGTGCATCCTGGTGGGCCAGCCATCTTGAACAGGATAGAGAAGAAGTTTGATTTATGGCCTGAAAAACTGAGTGCAAGTAGAAGAGCATTGGCAGATTATGGGAATGCAAGTAGCAATACAATTGTGTATGTGTTGGAGTATGTGATAGAAGAGAGTTTGAAGAGGAAGAACGAAGGGAAAGATGGTGGGCCTGATGTAGGTCTGATATTAGCTTTTGGGCCTGGGGTTACCTTTGAAGGGATTCTCACAAGGAACTTAACTGTGTGATGTTTTAAGTCTGAAAGGTTTTGAGTTCGATTCTAATAACTGATATAATGTATTGCACTGATATAAAGTATAATTGGGATGTTGATGTTTTATATGATTGAAACGCTGCCAAAGGTTTAGGCTTATTAGATTTATGTTTATGGGTATAAATGGTAAATGCCAAATGCATTGTTTTTAACTAGTGACTCCTCCATTTGTTCTTGGAAAAGATATGGTTACCACAAAAAAAAGGGAACACTTAAACTTTTAGCTAAAAGATATTGGATTATAATTTAAACGTAACCATGTCACCAAATTTACAACCATGAAAAAGAAAAACCAACCACTACCCTGCAAGAGGGAAGGTATATGACCTAAACTTGGACATGTATAAGTGAAAAGGAAAACAAAAACATCCTGAAAAAACTAGAGCAGCAATACTGTTCTTGGCTTAAACAACTCCAGAGGGTAGACGCAAAACAAGTTGTCCTCCAAACACACTGAAATAATAACAAACACAAACAAACAAACAAAAAAAAGTTAACAAATGGTAAAGTAGTATTTGTTAGTACCTTGCTATGCTAGTATGTGAAATATTACGCAGATACTTTATCTTATGTTCTGGTCACCTTTTAGTTTTTACCCACTGGGTCTCATTTTTGGCCAAGAAAGAAAGACTACTTTTACTAGGAAAAAAGTGTGTTCAACTATGTGCAATTAAGTTGGTGTAATGACTTGTTGTGATCATTTTTTATTGTATGCATCACAAATGAGAGCCAAATATGCAAGTGGTTATTTATAGCAAATGGAACCAAAAGTATAAAGCTCGTTTACCTTTTCACATAGTAGTAACAGAAGTCCGCTAAAATAAAAGTTTGAACGATTTCTGAGATCAAAACCATTGACGGCCATAAACCATAGCCTAGGGCAGTTAGTAATCGGCCATGACTATCCAAAACCTGTCAAATTGAACGGAAAAACAATTATGTAGACTCAAACCTAGATGGATATATGAATGCTTAACAAACAATGGTGACTTCTTTGTTTCTAAGTCATACCTGAAGAACCCAATGAGCACAACTCAAGAACCTTGCAACACCAAGAGCAAATACATAATGAGCTGTGAATGGCTCAACAATCTGCCAAACAAAGTCAGTAGAAGGAAATTAAAAGGTAAAATATCAGGTAAAAGTGAGAAAGTTTCAAAAAATAACACTATTAACCTTTGTGTTCTGCATAACCCTAAGTTGAGGTAGAACAGAAACTGCTTCAAGGTAAACTGCAAATGCCCAAGATATCCTGTTGATGAGGTAATGCGTTGTTGTTGGATGAATGAACAAAGCTAATATGGCACAAGGGACCGCCTACAATCGCAACAAAGTTAAAATATAAGTAAAATTTCAAAAGAGAAACCTGATTTCATTGCCACTGATAAGTCCCAATATTGATGAAAATTAACAAGAGATTTTTGCATATGTTAGGATACAAGACTTACCACATAGTATGTAGCAAAGTTATCTTTGTCCTCCATGTAGCTTGACTTAAGTTTAAAACGAATCATATAGATAACCCACAACGTTGCAGCCAATGTACACAAGTCTAACAGTGTGTGTATATCATATTCCATGACAAAACTACAGTACAGTCTAACAGCCAAAAACATAGCTGTTAGTTCTTGGGATTTCAAGGATATGCCTGCAATGATTGGTAACTAAATTAGCTCTGTGAATTTTAAACTAGTACTACACTTTTACGGCTACCATAGAGGAAAAGTACAGTAAAAACTAATCACACCTTCATTTATGCTCACACTGGATCCATAAAGTGAAAATAGTAATTCACTAAACAAGGCATTTCAAATAAACGCAAATATCGACTTAACATATAGCTTATTGAGATTTTTTATTAATAATTGTATATCATAAGTTTCTCGTCAACTCGTTGGGCATCCACTAAACTGTTCCGCAGGTGACATTACTCTGATTACTAATAAAATCATAAAACCAACCAAAAAAAAAAGACAAACGGCCACCTTAACAACGACAAGCCTATAGTCCAGACTAGTTGGGGTAAGAGCTTAACCAAGAGACACCAAAAGAATAGAAAGAACGCATAAGCAGCGTGAGTAAATACTGCAGAGTTGCAGACAAGCTCATTAATTCAACCTCCTTGATATATTTTTGGTTGAAGTGAATAACAATTTGACCACGACCATCATCACAAAGTAGGGCAAATCAACCGAAAAACCGAATCAAACCGACAAACCGGGCCAAAACCGAACCGAACATATTCGGTTCAGCTTTTGGTTTTATATAATTATGGTTTTCGGTTTCGGTTTTACTCGGTTCGGTTCAGGTCAAAACAAAGAAAAATACAGACCGGTTTCGCTAGGTTAACTTCGGTTCGGTTTTGGTTTCGCTAGGTTAACTTCGGTTCAGTTCTCGGTTCACGTTTTCCTCAAAATCGGTTATCGGTTCGGGTAGGGTTTGGTTGGTTCGGTTCGGGTTTGACCCGTTGCTCAGCCCACAAAGATTACTCCTCTATCTGATGAACAACGTCACCAAAAGTTGAAAAGAAGACCTGAATCCTAATAGGCACCCAACAAGTTCACCAGGGTACAAATTAAAGAAGCCATGAACAGAACAGATAGCATCAACTCGATATGGCAAAGTTATCATATCAGTATGCCTGTCCCAATCATCTCAAAATTCGGAATTCATTAGAAGTGTTGTGTTGTGGTGTCAGGTGTCATAATAAGATAGGAATAACCCCTTCCCTTAGTGACACAAGTCATAACTAGTAATAAACCGATCTTTAAAGTTAAAACTCCACTTTTCCATCAACTAGCCAGATGACAGCATTACAACTTAAACTTGAGTCAAACTTGTGGATAATTTTTTTGCAAAAAGATCAATTTAAACGTGATTTCCATTTTCTTTGTTTTGTACAGATAACATGGTTGTTTTCCTCCAACTAACGAACCCACAAAAAAGAAAGGAAAAAAGAAGCTTCTTCACATTCAAAAATCCAAAAATAAGAAAAGCACTATTTCTTCCATTCAGACAAGCATTAGCATAGCACGATTTTGCTATATGTAGCACTTGGATTAAATCTAAGTTTCTATTTTTCTAACATCACTACGAAGACTAGTTAACCTTAAGTAACCAAATTAACTTAACTAAACACAAGAATAAAGACAAAGATTAATTCTTTTGCAAAATAACCCCCAAAAAATCGCAATCACAACAACAACAATACCAGGTAGAATGTAGTAGACAAAGATTAGTTCCGTATGTGCGAGGGTGAATGTTCTCAAAATATATGTGGACGTGTGAAATTACAGGGATAGAGAAACTATGCAAGCATACGACACATAAAATCGCTAGCACAAACATCCTAATATCCGAATTTCAACCAATAAGTACGCCTTACACTCTAATAATCATAAATTAACTTACTTTTCTCATAACCAAAATTACACCCAATTAAAAAAAACCACAAAACATAACAATCAATTTAACAATTCACTAGATCAATAAAAATTAAAAAAAATAAAAATAAAGCACTAACCAGCACAAGTTTTCTCTTTAGAAAACTTATAAATAAGAACAGCCAAACCAACAGAATGAACAGCTTCAGCAGCTTTAAAAAGATTATCATGATCATGAACAATAGCACGCAGCAACACTAACGCCGTCATACCCGCCACTACGGCAAGAAAGCCTTTGACTTTTGGCGGTTGACGACGTACCCATGATGAGATCACGGTCAATGTGTTCTTTGGTGGTCTCATGGTGGTTGTTGTTGTTAGGGTTTGACTACGGTGGTGATTTGGTGGTGACTAGTCGTGACTAAAAAGAAAAGGTACTAAAAAGATGAGGTGTATAGATTTTTTTACGAATAAAAGAGAATTGGATTAAAATAGTTTATACTTTATACTCTCTTTCAAATAAAACACGGAAAGTATATATTTTTAGTTGCTTGCTTATTAGTGTTATTTTTGGACGGTACAATCTATTTATTTTGATCTAATGTGTGGTTTAAACTTAAAATTTAGGGTCCGTTTGGTTCAAAGTTGAGAAAGGGAAAAAGAAAAAGAATGCAAAAGAATGAGTGAGGTGGGTAGTCAATAACTTACCCACCAATTTACTCTATAATGGTTGATTACCCACTACGGGGTAATCAATACCTTTGCACTCCCTGACCAAGCACCATATATTGAGGGATGTGGGCCCTTTTAAATATCTTACCCATTCTCCACCCCCTTTAACCCCCTACCAAGCACCCCGTTTAATATGCTTAACTTTAAATACTCCAACTATATAAAGCATTTTTCTCATTCTTTTTTTCATTCGTTCGATCATTTTTCACATAATCAGTATGTGTTTTTATCACAACTCGTAATTTCACGTCTTTTTTTCAAATATCGAAATTTCATAATTTATTTCGGAAAGTTACTATTCATCAGTTAGTATTCACTATTACTATTCACTTTCACTATTCATTTCTGAAATTTTTATTTCATATTATCGTAAGTTAAACTATTTTAATGATAATCCGAGATTTTGACGCTTGTCGGATCATTTCTACAAAAATCACGAAGCCGTGTCCGAGATTTACTTTTAGGTTTAAACGTCATTCCAGCATCCCGATATGTCCATAAAACACTATAAACGATAGAAATATGATTTTCTCTCATTTTACGACTATTTTAAAAGTTTTGGAATTTTACGTTTTCCAGTTCAGCGTTTTACGCGAATTACGCGTTTTAGACCCGCGTTTCCAGTTTTAACAGCGTTTAAGCAACCCGATGGAACTTACCATTCATTTTATATTTTGTTATGGATTATTTTGACAAGTTTAGTCATTCTTTCAAGTTTCATATTTTTACGATACCCGGATTTACGTTTTGCGGCTTAACAATATATAGTTAGCAATTAACGGAACCAAAACTGACTCCGTGAACTAGATATTACCAAGCTTCCCACATACTCCATCTTATATACCCATGTGCCCCCCCCCCCCCCTCCTTGTCATTTCATTGAGTACTTAATTACAAGTTTACCCTAACTAAATATCTACTAAGAATGCAAAATCAAATTTCCTACTTCATTCGTTATAAAAATAACTAGCCAAGTTTTCTCTCTTCCTTCTTCCTTGGGGTGCTCGGCCATGGATCAAATCACTAGGAGGATCCATCAATTTTTCAAGAACCAAGTATTTATCAAGTCCAAATAATGATCTAGTTAGGGTTTTGAAATAAAAACCACAAAGATTAAATAGATTTTCATCACCATCTTTCAATAATCATCACAAGTAAGTTACTAGTTATTTTTCTACTCTTTCAAACTATTACATGATGTATTTTCAAGATTTATTAGCAAGGCATACAAGTATTTATTTTGTTCATACCACTTTACAAGTTTTATGGTTTTTATAAATATATATAAAGCCTATGATCATTCCCCTGAAATCCTACAATATTTTGTGAAGTTTAGGACCCCATGACACCCTAAGAAGATGTATGGTAGGATTGAGTACTTGTAGAATTGATTTGGAGTAGTTTGGTTAAGTTTTGAACAACTTATAAACTAGAAAAATGAATTTTAACCACTATTAGAAACTTGCTGTCCATTTTTGTAAAATACAGAAAATTCAGGGGTTTTCGGGTAACATTGGGCTAGAGAATCAGAAAATAATTTCAAAAACGAAGCTATGGGCGAAAGAACGGATTAAAACGAGTTTATAACGAAGGAGATATGATTTTTACAAGTTTAACGACGAAAACTATTTTCTGAAAATAATACGTGTTGTTGCACGATTTTCAATGGACAAAAAGAGGCGTTAGACGTGTTTTATAAATATATTAGTATATATTAATACGAAACCGTGGATATAAAGAACGTAGAAAACGAACTTATAACGACCAAGATACAAGCGTTTGAATTTTAGACGATTTTAATATTTTCCTTCAGCCCAACACTTGGAAAATTTTCCAAGTATTAACCATTTCGCCAAGTGACCATGTTGAGAGCCATTTTTCTCATTGATAAATTCATTTCTGAAAAATTTACATCATTGACAAACACTTAGTTCACCCAGCCTAGTTTTCAAAACATCTAACCGTTTGTCAAAATGATTAATAACGAATAACATATGGCCTTCCAAACTTTCCCGAAAACTGCCCAGAATCTGCCAAAACAGCCCAAATACCTCACTTCGCGGCTATTTTTCTTTATGATCGAGACCCGTATTGACAAACTTCAGTTCTATGACTTTTTAGATAAGGTGAAAATCTTTCTAAAACTACTGAGATTCTTTCCTAACTCTTAATATTCACTATTTCGCGTCTAGTTTTGCGAGACCATTTTGGTCATATTTTCAAGTTATGAAAAGTGTCATTTTACGACGAAAATACTATATTTACCGATAAAACACCAAACGAGGATCGTGGAGTACCGTTTCAACGTATTTACATGGAAAGTGGTTATTAACTTAACGAGACGTCAAAAATGTATTTTTCGACGATAAACATTATTTTCAAATTCACAAGTGGTATCGATAACATACGTAATTGCATGTGTAGCATCATTTCATTTCTTACATTTGATCATATCATTCATATTAGGTTGCGGTTAGAGATCGTGCCTTATTTCAGTATATCCACTTTGTCATCGTAGCTATCGCACCAGGTGAGTCATAGCCCCACTTTTACTTGTTTAATTACTTTATAAACTCTTTGGGGGAGATACATGCTTAAATACTTGTTTTATACTTTTACAAGTCTTCTCAACCACTTGCTCATTTCTGTGAGTT
The DNA here is from genome assembly GCA_030686995.1 of Artemisia argyi. Classification (NCBI taxonomy): domain Eukaryota; kingdom Viridiplantae; phylum Streptophyta; class Magnoliopsida; order Asterales; family Asteraceae; genus Artemisia; species Artemisia argyi. Next base: position 156,134,927 of record CM060697.1, on the reverse strand, counting down.
TTCATAGCCCCGTTTTTAATTCCATATTTTGATTACAAATCCTACGGGGGAGAATAAATTGCTTTAATTATTTTTGTGCATGCCAAAGTATAAATTCCTTACATTGCTTAAGTTGCCTTATTTCCACGTCATGACAAGCCCCCTTTATTATCATGGACCGTTAATTAATCTACAAGCGAGAGTGAGTGAATAGATCTATTGAAGGTGACTCCTTCATCCGTGTTTGGGTTGCTCCAACGGGAAAACGGATGCATCTCATGTCTAATATCGTTAGAGTGTCTGGTAAACACTCATTTGGGACCAAGTAACGTCTAGCTTCGGGGTCATGAGCTTAAGAGCCAATGTAGTTTTATTACTGAAATCTTATTCCTTTACTTTTTGCTTATGGCTATTGTACATATGATTAAAGTTATATTTACGATGCCTTTGCATCAACCTTATTACTGAATTACGATGCCTTTGCATCAACCTTATTACTGATCTACGATGCCTTTGCATCAACCTTATTACGGATTTACGATGCTTTTGCTTGGAAATCTTCTTTGAAATGTTTTACATTGCATACTTGTTCACAAGACTCTATGAACTCACCAACCTCGTATTGACACTTTAGCATGTATTTTCAGGTATTAAGCAATGGCACGCTACTGGAGGTTTTGGCAGGGCATGGCATGGTCATAGAAGACTCTGATATTCATTTGGGGACCGTTTAAAAGTATTTTAAAGGCCTACTTCCGCACTACTTTTAACAATGTAAATTCAACATTTTTTATTAAACTATTTTATTCTAAATGATTGAAGTGAAAACCATTTTTGTACTTGTGTTGAGATACCAATTGAGTCACACCCCAGCTACATGTATGCTTCCGCTGGACCCGACTTTGGGGGTGTGACAGTTTTCCTCCATCTGCTCTCATCTCTTACCTACAACTTCTTTAATCAAATCCCTTCAACTGCCCTCATCTTTCCCTCAAAAAATTAGTTAGCCGTCACAATCATCTCCAACTGCTCTTATCTTTCCAATCACCATCACGTCACAATCATCACTTGGTGCTAGTGATTGAACATTCATCATCTCATCATCACCTCCCGATCATTATCATCATTTTTTATGGCTTTTTTTTATTTGAATGAACCGTTTGGTTCAGAAGTTGATTAGATTGATATTATTGCAGTTGATAATGTTGTTGATTTGGTTGATGATTATATGGATCAAGTTGTTTAACATTTTTTTTGATCAAGTTGCACACCAAATATTTGATGAAATGTGTGAGTGAAAAATATTTGATAATCTTGTTATCAACTCTTGTAACTTTGCTTATTAATTAAGTTGTTAGTTGAATTTTTGTTTTTAAACTACATTGGAATGTTGTTTTTATGTCTGATTATTGTTTTGAATATGCTATGTATCATATGTGTAGTATCACCAGTGATATATGAAATTGATATATTATAATTTTGTTGTTTTGTGTGCTTTTGTTGATGATAATTGTGTTTAAGTTATTGATAAGCTATTTATTATAGTGTAATATTGCTTATCATTTAAGTTGTTACTTTAAACAGCTTAAACAGGTTGATTTTGCTTTAAACATATAGTTATTTAGTGTGTTTTTGCTTATTATTTAAGTTGTGATTGGATTTATGTTTTTCAGTTTGTTCTTCGTAGTATCATATGTGTTATTGTTAGTTTATGATAGTATATTTTTACTTATTATTTATGTTGTTAGTTTATTTTTTTGATTGTATTAAATTAGATTGTTTTTTTATTATTATTTATTTAATTCATGTACTTGGTTTGAACTGTATATGTGTATTATCACTTGTGATATTCTGTTATTTGATAGCTTTTTATGTTTACTGGTTAAGATTTATTATATATCATGTGTAGTATCATTTGTAAATGCTTCATATTAAAGTTTTTTTGAATTTGTTATGCACCATATGTGTAGTATCACTTGTAATATTATGTGTCATATCTTTAGTTTTTATTTATTTATTCTTTTTAAGGTGTTGCATAACAAAAAAGTTGGTTCAGTTGTGTGATGTTGTAAGCTTTTTGTTTGTTGTGTGATTCTATGTCGACACATATTTTGTGTGCTTAAAAATTGTAATGTCGTACATATCCCAGAACAATATACATTGAGGCATTGAAAGATAGATTTAATTTCACCTGATTTAAGGAAGGAAAAAATTGTCATTTGTGAGAAGAATGAAATTATCGAGTGGCTTCCAGTTGAGGCATCTACTTTATATATTTAACAATAATTATTTTATGTTTGATGAGTTTGAACAAGTGTTTAATGATGGAATTTGTGTTCTGCATTGATTTTTCAATGATTTTAATAGATGTTAAACTACTTTCAATTTTACAATAGTTTTTACTTTTATGTATCACTTGTGATAAAATAGGACAAATGATGTTTATCACTCGTGATAAAACACATATGATACAGAGCACTTGTGATATTATATGGCATGTATTGTATCACTTGTGATATATCATTGTTATGTTTTATTATAATAGTTTAGGTTTTAGGATATAGGATTGATTTGGTGATTTTGCAAACTTAAGGGTAATTTCTGCCATACTTCAAAAGTTAGATCCAAGGGCCATTCTTGTAATATATTGATTCTTCAAGGTTGACTTTTGCCATTTATTCAAAATAAATCCAAAGGGCTTTATTTGACATTCTTTGATTCTTCAAGGACTATTCTTGACATATAGGCTAAATGATGATCAATTCTTGAAAAATGCTTTCATGGCTTCGGCTTTTGACTCTTTTCCAAATCTTGTGCTCATTTTTGTCTTTTTAGCTTGATTTTTGTTCATAGTTGAAATATCCGTTCCTGCACAATCACAAACACAAAAACACAATATCTTTGGCATTATGGTTAATTTTTGGTTATTTTGGTCTTAATTTGGTCAAATAAAAGTATGTGTTTACACACATACCAACTACCATCTTAACTACATATAATGTAAAAATGGTCAAAGGTGAAAAGTGAAATAATCCAGGTATGTGAAATGTTGAAAATTTGTTTTGCCTATTCTACCCTTGAAACCTTGAAAGTTAAAAGCAAATATACGGAATTAACTGTCTATGGCAACTATTGAACTTAATCACGAGCACTAATATGTTCCTTATGAAAATTAAATATCGACCTTCTGAGTTATCTTAACTACCCTAATATGTTCCTTATGATAGACAAAATTTTAAATTGTTAGTGAGAAGATGATGATGAGGATGATACACGAGCACTTATGGCAAAGATTGAACAAGTAAGGCAGAAAATAGCTGAAGAAAAACTGTGCAAAGTAAGTTTTCGTTATTATGCCTTATATGTTCATTGTTATCATTTCGTTTCTTATTTTTTCAGTTTCTGTAAAGTTCAATTTCATCTTACATTTTATTGAAATAAGGACAAATGTGGCAATTTTGAACCATTTTCTGGTGAATGGGTTATGTACATATATATATGTAAGGCAGGCGAATTGGCAAATAAAACGAATTAGCTTAAAGGAAGAAGGTTAGCTGGGTGGAACGGGTCACACATCGTTCATTGTATATCGTTATTACAAAAAAGTTATTTAAATCATTTTATATTTGGAATAGTAACATGTATGTAACCGTACATCATAATAAGTGTCTTTAGTATGCTCCCCTGACCTTTAACTTTTCTTTTTGAATGCTTATAGAGATGCATTGAAAGTATCCATAGTTGGCTACCAAGAAGGCTTACAACAAGTTTGGTAGAAAAAAGATGACCCTAAACCTCCTGTACAAATTTCTATCGATTCGTATTCACATTTATCGGGATTGGAGGATCAAGTTAAGTCATAAGAGGATCCGATGAAATCATTGTTCAGTACCCAAAACACATATTAGATTTATAGGCCTCCACTAATATGGTCTAATTGTTATACAGGTGTAAAAGTCAACATTATTGCTGGAAAGATTTCATCTTGGTAGCTTTTGATTAAGTGTTTGTGATATTGTCCGAATGAGACTTTAAGGTTGTATTGATATTTTGTTTTGTGTTTGTGTTTGTATGTCGCAGGGCATTGCGTTGTGCATATTCTAAAGCACGTACGACAGTTTCAGTTACAGTAATGACTGGGTAAATGATCTGTCTTCTGAGTAGGCTAATGGTCAAAATCTATCCCAGTAAGCATTTCCATAAACAATCAAGTAAGGTATAGTTTGCACCACTTTGAATTGGTATTGCAAAGTTAACTCTAGATGACATCCCACTTTCTGCAACAAATTATGCAGAGTAGACAGTTAGATGTGACTTTTTGAAGTAAAGTTGGTCAACTTTTTATAAATGATAATGATTTTCTACAACATATATAAGAACCAGTCAACTGGTTTTTTAGTAATAACCTTCAAGAAGGATAAAAGATAGAAATAGTTTGGACCAGATTAAGTCATCCAGATACCTTTTTGAGTGAAAGTTGCATTATTAACACCAATAACATGGCCATAGGAGTCAAGCAAAGGCCCACCTGAGTTTCCTCCAAAATACCAGTGCCAACAAAAATTTCTCACCAAGTCATATATGAATTAATAGCTGCATCAGTTTGATACTAATTGCTCCTCCGTTTGGCATATACAAAATCAGGAATTATATCATGTTAAGAGTGTTTTGGGACAGTGTATTAGTTTCTTTAAATATGGGTGTATTATGTATACTAATACATACAGACATGATGAATAGGCATGTGGTAAGGAAATGATTATTGTCCAGTTTAGAGTTTTGAAATCTTGGGTCTGGATATTGGATTATCAGTTTTATTATTGTTATTGTTTAACTGTAAAAATGTACTATACAGACAGAAGGATCAAATTAGTGCACACTCATTGCCACAACTGCTATCTAATTATGTGCCACGAGCCACAATTTATTGTTTTCCTTTATTGCAGATTGTGAAAGCCGGAGCATCATTGACACGCGAGTTGAAGTCCCATTCTCACTCCAGCCCAAAAGGAAGAGGGTTCGTGTAACGTATTTCCTTATTCAGAGCATAAACTTGATCCTCAAGAAGAGCGGAGCGTTCATCTCAACCAAAGTTACTTGAAATATCTACAACCCAATCAACCACTTCTGCTGTATCATCTGATGTAGAAACTGCGAACAATTTTGTCATTTTTACCATCTTCAACGATGAGCTACTTGGTAATTTGTATATTCATAAACACTATTGCAACAATATTTGTTATTTGTTGTTTATTAAGTTTATAAAATTTCTCGCTTTATTGTTTCTATCATGATTATATACATTTCTAATATTTTAATTAGAGAAATTGACAAAACTATTAGTCGGGTATATGGATAAATTCATATGTATTTTCACTATAATTACATTTTTCTTACCCATGTTTAATCATGAAAGGATGTTGATGTACCCAGGTTACTAATACCAAGACATATGATTGAAAAAGCCTATGAGCTTTGATAATCAAATGATATTTAATTTGCTACTTACAATTAACTCTAATTGTCTCTAAATGTATGGTTAAATGCTACTACGTTTACCATTTCATTAATATTGTGAAGTTGAAATGCTACTACGTTTACCACCAATGTTCACAGTCCGTAATGTATATAAATATTTGTGAAGTTGCAGAAAGAGAATTGAACAAGTGCAAATGACATAACATAAACAAACAACGTTTGGCATCAATTGGGTTTTTAATCGATAGCCACTCACACACATCATTTTATGTTCGAGTCAATCAAAAGATAATAAACTAAATTGCTTATCGTATAATTGACGCATTGTCTATTAGGTGTGCACGGCATGGACATTGCGTTGTAAATCGATAGGTGCTCACCCACATCTTTTGCTACTCAAGTCAATACATTTTGGATAGCCCAAGCTTGGACGTTTGTTATCGTAATTATAACATAAGCAATTTATAATTTGATAATGGACGCATTGTTGATGCGTGGGAATCGCAACAGGCTTTACCTCTCGAGGGATCTCGAGAAGCTTACAACCCCCACCAGGCAGTGTACCTGATCGTTGTAGTATAGTATAGTGACAAGTACCGGGGGATTGATCGTTCAGCTTAGGAATAGTGTCGCTAGGATTAGAAAACCTAATTTACTAGTTCTAGAGGTGAGGGATGATTATTTTTGTGTTTTTATATTTTTTAGAAAGCAAGTAAAATCTCGGGTTTTGAAGGAGTGGGCGGAATTAGTTGCTAGTCAACTAACCCAAAACTAATATATAATCAAAATAAAATAATAAAAATGAAAACAAACTAATTATACTAAGGTTGTGAGCAGTAATTGGAGAAATTGTGTTTACTTAGACTTCACTACTCCCTAGATATCTTTTACGTGTTAATTACTTGTTATACTTGTATGGATGACGGATTGTATTCCTTAATACCATTCGTGGGGTGGCATACATAACTCCCCAACTCTATGAGCTCTTATCTCCTCCTACACCATGCCCAGCACAACTATAGGGATTGTAAACAGTGGCTCATGCATTAAATACAACCAATAAAGACCTAGTACGCCTCGGTTCATGTTTCTTAAGACGTTTGATCCAAGACAAGAATAAACAAGTAATCAACACATAATCAATATCTAGGTTTCATTAGATCTTAGCAAACACAAAAGAGATCTAGCCTAGCATAATGGAATTGAGACAAGAACAAGATATAGACAACCAACACATAGACATATTGATTGAATTAGAAGAACACTTATCTCAATTACAATGCAAGGTATCAAGGGTTTGGAACCCTTGAAAAACCTGTAAAAGTTGCACCAAAATCGTCTTTAGGGTTTCTCCAAAACTTCTCTTTTAAATGTGAAAAACTAGAAAACTATATATAGGAAAATAGGGATGACGGCGTCAAGAACAAAGGTGTGACGCCGTCATCTTGCCGCCAAATACTTCCTCGGACGGCCTTGATCTACTTCTGACGCCGTCAAGGCCTAGGCCGTCACACAAATTCCTCTTGACGCCCTGTGTGTGACGCCGTCATCAACTACGGATTTTTATTCTTGAGGTTTGACGCCGTCATGAGTTTACTCTTGACGCCTTCATGTACTGTTCCCAGCATGGAAAATTGAGACTTTGCCGTTTTCTTCACTTTTATGCTCCAAAATGGCTTCTTTTCCAGAATTCACTCTCCAAGTACGTAAAATCACAAAAGGAACGATTTAGGGCAATATTTGATCAAATAAATTCGGATTCGGGCTTAAATGACCCCCTAAAAACGGATCATTTTTCGCCTCATCATATACCCTTACACTTGAGATTTGCTTGTCCTCAAGCAAATGCGCTTTTATTCTAGTCAAAAGACAAGTTAGGGGTCATTTAACACTAATATAAAAGTAATTACAACAAATAATCGTTCCACTAAAGACCAATAGACAAGCACGGAGGTCATACACAAGCACCTCACAAATAGTGTTTAGATACTCACATCTCTCGGGTGTAATAAAGTGTAAATTACAATATGGAAACGGAAGATATCTCTCACTACCTGTCATAGCAAAATAGATTACCATAGACTTGGGAAAGGATCAAACCTCCACCACATGGCGTAAGCACCTAGGATAAACTATCAAAGAGGTCTTTTAAAGGGTTGTAACGTTAGGTATAGGGATATGAATTACACGGTTTTGTTGGATAAAGGAAGTTTTACTGGTGGCGAGTTAACAATCTTGGTTAATTACATGTACAAGATGGCGTTGCTAAGCCAAGACTAGACTCGACTTAAGCTAATAAATGATAAATAACAAAAACATAAAATAAACATAGAATGAAACGGGATGGTAGTCCGTATGTTTTTTCTCTTTTTCTTTTTCTATTTTTTTTTTCTTTTTCTTGATTTTTCGATTTTTTTTTTTTTTTTTTTTTTTTTTTGCATACACTCTTACCCTACCATCCAAAATAATACATCATAGGGGATGAGAATTCCCCTTACACTTGAATCTTTACATACTTTACAATTAACTAAACTAATGACTCGAATTAAGAAAATCAAAACACTTGGAGCACTTTTAAGATTAACGCACATATGAGGGTAATAAATGATGTTCTTCCCCATTACTCCATAAAATAAGTACTTACCCATGAGTCCCAATCGTCCCAAAACAATATGTACAAGGATATGACTCGACTAAGCAACCATGTAATCAATTAGATAGTTAACTTAAGGTTTAACAAATAACAATAATGCACTAAAAATGAGCGCATACACGGAAGGCTAAGGCGATTTGGGTGTACATTTAAGTGGGGTGTAACAAATTCTTCCTTTAAGTAAAATGCTTAAAGTTAGAAACGAAAAGATAGGCTCGGAGGGGTGTACTAGGGGTTTCGTGTACTAAAAATGAGTACAACGCTAAGGGTGTGGGAAAAATTAGTTGACTTAACTAGCCAAGTAATATGACTTAAATGGTCAAGTAATCATAATACGGGTTTAACACAAGGGTAATCCTAATGCCTCTTATCATGTAGTAAATCCTACCACACGAATGTAGTCTCACTAGCGGTCTCGGAATGCATCACTAACGCAAGTTCTAGAATCTAAATGCTACCGGTATACTCATAAGCACTAATAGTGAATGCTTTTCCTATCAAATCTAAAGGCGAACCTCACATATTTGGGTGGAAAATTTTTCTGAATATACGGTTATGTGCTAGTCATACAATCTCCTATCCATGAGACGCTTGCTATGGCTAAAGTTTCACTCCTAAATGTTGTAAGAAAATTTAAATTTGGTGCTAAAATTGCACTAACAAGTATTTCTCATAGTTTTATTACACATCTACCATTAAACAAAACAAACTCAAGCGAAAGTGCATATGTAAGGTATCATCTTTTTACCCTCCCCTTACACTTAAGATGAACATTGTCCCCAATATTCAAGTAAAGAATGTAAAAGTGAAAAAGTAAAAAGAATGAAATCAAATACTCCCCTGATTCGCTCGGTATGGATTATAGGTTGGCCAGATTAGATCTTCCTCCAAGAAAATGAACAATCAAAGCTTCCCTTCCAGAATATAAATCATCTCCTTGTCGAACATAACCTGTAAATCCTGACAAAATAGACAAGACAACCTCGCGTAAAATCGGCGGCATCCTATATAAGTTACTAAATCCTAGAAAACAAAGTAAGATATAATGCTTGTGGAATGAAGTTTGCAGATTTCCTGGAGATTATAAAACTTAATAATTCACAAAAAAAACATAAGACTCCGTTAGAAAAACAAAACCGGTAAAATTTCCAGATTTTAACTCCTGACGCCGTCAAGAGTAAACCTCTGACGCCGTCAGAATGGACCTGCAGAAATTCTTATGTTAAGTTTCCGAAAAATTTCTGGAAAAACTTGGTCCTACTTCCTGGAAAATCCTGCAAAACTTCATTATGACTCAATACAAGCATTTGACTCTAACGAATACGAATATACATGCTCATTTAATATTGTGGAGAATCATGATCGTGTGTTTCTTAAAAACATATTTGGGGTTTCCCCTTACACTTATATTTTGCAAAAATACTTTTAGGTTAGAGTTAAGACTAGGCTAAACAACAAAGTAAATTATTTCCACATTTTAATTGAGAAACATGATCTACCAACAATAAAAACTAAACATGCATACGGAAGCAAATAACAATCAAACAAATAAAATCACACAAAACATGGGTTGCCTCCCAAGAAGCGCTTTTCTTTATTTACGAGTCTTGTAGCTAGACTCAAGGTCATGGGTTACTACGTGATACGGGTGAGCTCCTCATTGAGGACATCTTTGGGATCGAACTTAGGTTTCAACTTTCTATCGGTTTCCTTAGTATGGTACGACCTTTCAAACTTTTCTCCATCCGGATCATACAAGGTCATTCTAATATGCCATGACCCGTCACATTCTTTAGGTGGCTTGTCCCACCTCCATTTACACTTGTCTCCCTCTCTTTTCCATTTATTCCTTTCTATGTTGATGGGCATTACGCTTAATAACTCAATCATCTTCCTAAAGACTAATGGGTCCTCAAAGGGGTCTAGCTCTTCATCTCTAGCTATGAGTTGTTCTACCGAATGTGTCTTTTCAACAAAGTCTTTTTCTAGATAGAATGGGCATTGAGGTCCTATAAAGTTCCTTTCTATCCAAGGTCCATATCTAGATGGTCTTCTATTCATCTCTACCCAATGCGGTGTTGGTTCATCATCACAATCATAACTATGCTTCTTTACATCGTACACCGACCAAGTATCGCCTTCACCTACCGCTATCTTGGATTCCTTGCAATCTATCATGGCACTAGCGGTTGCTAAAAATCCTCTTCCTACCAATAATGGGCATGTAGTGTCACTAACCATGTCTAGGACGTGAAAATCCGCTAATATAGTTAACCTTCCTACGTGAACAACTACATCCTTAATCATTCCAACCGGGTGGGCAATACTCCCATCCGCTAGCCCTATCAATACCTCCATTTCCTCTAACTTTCCTAGCTTAAGAGCGGTGAATAAGGATAAGGGAATCAAGTTGAGGCTTGACCCTAAATCGGCTAGTGTGTCGAAAGCTTCGGATCTTCCTATCTTACAGGGCAAAACAAATATATCCGGATCATCAAGCTTTTTAGGCAACTTGTTTTGAACGAAGGCGGTCCCATTTTTACCTAGCTTACACTTCTCATATTTTTCTAGGAGGGCACTATAGTAAGGAGCACGCGCTAAGACATCAATGACGGGGCGTTCAAGGTGAAGTTCTTTGAATTCATCGTCAAGGTCTTGCGTAAGAGGTGTTTCAACAATGCTTTTGACCGGCTCTATAGTGGGTGTTTTATTTGATTGGTCCTTTTGGGGAACTTGGTTTTGTTTGAAACACGTGCTCGTTGATTTAACCGAGTAGTATTGTGGACACGAAGTGGGTGATGAAACTGAGGATATGGAATTAATGGTTAGTTTCGGATTCTTGATCGTGTCGCTCGGGAGTGCTCCCATTTCTCGGTCATTGAGAACTTTCAACAATGCATCAATTCTAGTGGTCATCTCGCTTTGCTTTTGTTTGAAATCGGCTTCAAACTTAGATATGCGAGCTTCTTGAGATGCCATGAACTTTGACATCAATCCTTCAAGATTGTTGGTACTACCATAGTTGTTAGAAGGATTGTTGTTGAAAGTACGGTTGGATGGTGGACCGTTTGGTTGGTAACGATTAGGCGGATTGGAAGAATTGGTCTGATTTTGTTTCCACCTAAAGTTTGGGTGATTTTTCCATGAGGGGTTGTATGAATCACCGTATGTGTTTGGCTCGGGCTTGAAAGTGTACCACTTATCTCCCGCTTCGTCGGTACGCGTGGATGCGTAGTCCGCAAAAGCTGTTCCGGGGAGTTCCACACAATCACGAGTGTCATGGGGACCACTACATAATTCGCATGAAGAAGTGATTTTGTTCACTTGGCTTGAAGGCTTAGGAGCATCGTAAGATTTCATGAGAAACTTGACTTGGTCCTCAAGTTCCATGATCCTACGATCGGGAGTGCTAGAATTGTTCGAAGGCAAAGATATTGCCTTGACCGTTTTGTTCAAATCACGGGGATCATTCCAACTTTCGTTGTCATAGAGAGCAAGATCTTCTATGAGTTCCCATGATTGTTCCGCACTAAGATCACGTAGCTTACCACCGGCCGATTGGTCAATGGCTCGCCTCGTGGAGATGTCGATATGGTCATAAAAAATTTGGACTTGGAGCCAAAGATCTATGCCATGATGAGGGACTTTTTGGAGTAAGTCCTTGAAACGAGTCCATGCTTCATAAAGAGATTCATTTTGACGTTGTTGGAACATCAAGATGTCATTCCTAAGCTTAGTAGTTCTCCCCGGTGGGAAAAATTGAGCAAGGAAACGAGTGGTGAGATCATCCCATGTGGTGATGGATCCCGCGGGTAAACGCTCAAGCCACTGACTAGCTTGATCCCGTAGAGAGAATTGGAATAGGCGTAAACGGGTCGTCTCTCTAGTTTCAACACCTAGGTCTATGGAATCTACGATTTTGAGAAAGTCCTTAAGATGTTGGTTTGGATCTTCGGAACGAAGTCCATGGAATGCACATCCGCTTTGCACCAACCGGATGGTGTCGGATCGCAAGGGGGTCACATTGGCTCCGGTGAGCTCAATGGTGTTTCGGTAGCCTTGGTGGCTAGGTCGGAAGTACTCTCCTAAGGTTCGGGGCCTAAGGGGTTCTAGTGGTGGGTTTTGTTGTGGTGGGATGACGGGTTCAAAGATGTTACCACCTTCCATGATGTCGGATGGTAAAGAGTTACGAACAAAAGCACGAAGAAATAAGATAGACTAAAGAAGACCTAAAAATAAAAAATAAAATCTTACTAGAAAGGAATCTAGCAAGTAGACCTAATAAAAAGAAATCCTAACCTAGACAATAATTATTCCCCAGGCTGCGGCGCCAAAAACTTGATGCGTGGGAATCGCAACAGGCTTTACCTCTCGAGGGATCTCGAGAAGCTTACAACCCCCACCAGGCAGTGTACCTGATCGTTGTAGTATAGTATAGTGACAAGTACCGGGGGATTGATCGTTCAGCTTAGGAATAGTGTCGCTAGGATTAGAAAACCTAATTACTAGTTCTAAAGGTGAGGGATGATTATTTTTGTATTTTTATATTTTTATGAAAGCAAGTAAAATCTCAGGTTTTGGAAGAGTGGGCGGAATTAGTTGCTATTCAACTAACCCAATACTAAGATGCAATCAAAATAAAATAACAAAAATGAAAATAAACTAATTAAACTAAGTTTGTGAGCAGTAATTGGAGAAAATGTGTTTACTTAGATTTCACTACTCCCTAGATATCTTTTACACGTTAATTAGTTGTTATAATTGCATGGATGACGGATCGTATTCCTTAATACCATTCATGGGGTGGCATACATAACTCCCCAATTCTATGAGCTCTTATCTCCTCCTACACCATGCCCAGCACAACTATAGGGATTGTAAACAGTGGCTCATGCATTAAATACAACCAATAAAGACCTAGTATGCCTCGGTTCATGTTTCTTAAGACGTTTGATCCAAGACAAGAATAACAAGTAATCAACACATAATCAATATCTAGGTTTCATTAGATCTTAGCAAACACAAAAGAGATCTAGCCTAGCATAATGGAATTGAGACAAGAACAAGATATAGACAACCAACACATAGACATATTGATTGAATTAGAAGAACACTTATCTCAATTACAATGCAAGGTATCAAGGGTTTGGAACCCTTGAAAAACCTGTAAAAGTTGCACCAAAATCGTCTTTAGGGTTTCTCCAAAACTTCTCTTTTAAATGTGAAAAACTAGAAAACTATATATAGGAAAATAGGGATGACGGCGTCAAGAACAAAGGTGTGACGCCATCATCTCGCCGCCAAATACTTCCTCAGACGGCCTTGATCTACTTCTGACGCCGTCAAGGCCTAGGCCGTCACACAAATTCCTCTTGACGCCCTGTGTGTGACGCCGTCATCAACTACGGATTTTTATTCTTGAGGTTTGACGCCGTCATGAGTTTACTCTTGACGCCTTCATGTACTGTTCCCAGCATGGAAAATTGAGACTTTGCCGTTTTCTTCACTTTTATGCTCCAAAAACGTCCAAAATGGCTTCTTTTCCAGAATTCACTCTCCAAGTACCTAAAATCACAAAAGGAACGATTTAGGGCAATATTTGATCAAATAAATTCGGATTCGGGCTTAAATGACCCCCTAAAAACGGATCATTTTTTGCCTCATCAATTGTCTCATTATTTGTTTCATATTTTAAATGGACATTTTTACGTTATCATTTTCTTATCATCTCATTTGAATTATTTCTTTAAAAAATTACCCGGTGTCAACGGGTCTCTAAGCTAGTACATTAATATACGGCTGTAAGAAAACTTAATACACTATCTATAGAAACTATTAAAGTTATAATACACTAATACACGCTGGAAGAAAAATCAAGTTATCTATGGCAACTCTTTAACCACTTCATCTAATATAGGCAACTTTAAAAACATTCAAATTGAAAACTTAAAACACGATTGGCAAGCAAAAATTTGTCTTTGTAAATAAGAAAACCATAATCCTCATTTTTATCTCTTATTTTTCACAATCTTTCTCCTCTCTTTAAAACATACACAACTAATACCCTTTACACCACCTTTGTCGTCATTTACAACACCTCTGCCGCCACTATTGTCGCCCCCTCTATTGCCGCCACCACCTCGGCCGCCACTAGCATTGTCTGAATTCGCAGAAACCTTCACAGATTTTGTTGTATTTTCGGTTATGTGTAGTTTCGGTGGTAGATCTGGTGGTTTTGGTGATAGATCATGTAGTTTTGGTAGTGATTTCGGTGGTGAAAAAATGTGGGTTTAATGTCTTCTTGGATATGGGAAACAAAAGTGGGTTTGGTGGTGCTGATGTTATTGTTTGTATTTTTTAGCCTTCCGTTCATATATCTTTTGAGATTGGTTGTGATGTTTTTTCTGATGTACACTGCTAGATCTGTTTATGATCGATCTGTGGTTTCAGTTATGTCTTAATGTTGGAGTAGATGCGGTGGTTTTGGTGGTAGATTTGTTCGTTTCGGTTGTCATTTATGTTGTTTTGAAGCCAACTGGTGACATGTTTAAACAAGATGAACATGTTTGCTATAAGTGAGCTTGCTTTAGTATTTTACTATATGGGAAGAATTTACATATAGTACATATAGATTAGTAAGGAATAGAGTATAAAGAAGGTGACTTATATCTTCCTTTTTTTTGGTTTAATTTTATGCAAAGGTCCCTCAAGTATTTAAGTTTTTATAAAAATGAATTTACATATCTCTACAAAATGAATTTACATTGCATTACTTTTCATTTTAACTCTACGTCACATGCCAAACACATTTAGCATAATGGAGAACATAAAAATAGTTAATGACATGGTTGTAACTTGCATGCCTATCGTATTAGTAAAAATTCTTTCTTCAGATTTCCTTAGTACAAAAAATTAACTGCCATGCACATTAATACAACTTATTATTCTCATGCATACAAGAAAGCTATAGATATCAACATACATATTGATGGATATAAGTTGTCAAGGTTGACTTTTGAAGTAAAGTACAACTTGAATGGGGGATTAATAGCTTAACTTTTTATACTACACTACACGAGTACCCGTGCATGGCAACGAGATTTTATAACGGCAGATAGTTATAGTGATATTTTGGTTACACAACATTATACAAAACACTTAACATAAATATTATTACAACTATATGGCACTATAAAATCCCGTTGCTAAGCACGTGTACTTGTCTAGTGTTATAAAAGTGAAAAGATACCAATCCTAGCTTATAAGTGTTTGGAAATGATAAACAAGCCCCCATTCAATAAAGAAAGAACTACTAAAAAAGCTCAAATTCATGAAATGTTATAGAATCCAAGAAAATATAACTACATATATTCTTATTAAATTAACACAAAAAATAAATTCTTCACTATTTTGTTTACAAAACTACAAAAGTGAGTGAAAGAAAAAACTTTTTAGTGGCTTACACAAATATGGAAATAAAGTTCTTATCACTTGAATATATATGTATATATCTCTTGCTGCCACGCGTACTTTGTTATGAAATAGTACAAAAGAGTGATAATACGATCATGAGTAGGAAAATCGATAATCTCATCATCATCATGCTCCTGATTGTTGTTGCTTTCAGTAAACCACTATTTCTAATTAATCACAAAGCACATACATAAATTAATGAATGCTATAATCATTGTTGTTTTTCTTGTAACAGGCTGGTTCATGATTCATGCTTCCTCGTGTAAAGCAGATAACGAGTGCGACGATATCAACTGTCCAGAAGTGATATGCTCTAATAGCATGTGTTTGTGCTCAGTGCACTACAAAAAAAGGGGCTTTTTGGGACGAACCTTTTTGGAACAGTAACAAAAGAGTGCCAAATATGCGTATTTGGCACTGTCCGGATAACCGTACCAAAAAAATTGGTATTTGGGACAGCTATTGTAAAACCGTTCCAAATACGCATGCATTTGGCACACTGTTTTATAGTGGTGCCAAATGTATGTGTATTTGGAACGATTTCTATTAGCGGTGCCAAATACTTATGTATTTGGGACAACTGGTACCACCAGTGCCAAATACGTATATGTATTTAGAACGGTTTCTAATAGTTGTGCCAAATACTTGTGTATTTGGAACATCTTTTAAAACCTGATGCAAATGCCCATTTCATTTCACAAGTCTTAGCAATATAAAATACATTCATTGGGGCAACAACAAAAGGGCAAATCAACATCATAAGGGTCTAAACACATGTTAAAGGTTTGCCATTAGGAAAAAAAAAAGAAGAAGAAGAAGACCAAAATGCAAACCTTTATTCTACTCTGCTTGGTTTCCCTCTATTTTTTTTGACCAAACACATCTTCAAGGGTTGGAAAAATGTCACCGGGTCGATTTGAGATTACTATGAAATAAGATAGGGGTAGATGAACAACAAAAGGTCAAATCAAGTCATTAAGCAAAATTTAATTCTAAACAAGAACAATGCAACAATGTACTAACCTTTCACCATAGCATAATTCCATAAGTCATCTAACATTTCATCTGACACTCGATCACCTACCTTCCAGTTACATTTATATTTATCATAATGATAATCTTTCATGTCTCCAGTTAATGTAACTTTGCTCTAATCTTTATTTGTCATTGCACGAATGAGGGTAACAAATCGTTCGAGGGTTGTGTGTGCCGAATTGTGTAATCGTTTGAGGGTTGTCTGAGGGTTCTCTATGTAAAAATGATCGGATTGTATAGTAACAAGTGGGAAGATGACCGGGTTGTACTGTAACAAGTGGGATGATCGGGTTGTGAGAGTCGTTATATACTCAAGGACCAAATGAGACAAAAAAAGTTACATGAAAAGACAAAAATACCCCATGTGACAAGTCAAATAACGACGAAAATTAATGATTGTTATATGTAACTGGCCTCTATGGACCAAACGAGTCACTGCTCACAACATTGGGGACGATGTATGCCAAACAGGGGACCAATCATGAGAACGGGATAGAGTTCAAGGACCAGCAATGAAATTTACCCGTTATTTTATGTGAGTTAGGGGCATTAAGGGAATTTTAATATTATTATTTTTTCAAAAACTTTCCCATACTACTATGACCTATTCATTTAAGGGAGGTGATTTGCAAACTCCACAAGTTTATTGGCACACTCTAATTTAGTGTCTATTGTCATTTATACATATAAGGTTAGGCTGAGAGCAATGGAATGGAACAAATCGGTTGGTCGAGGTAGACGACCGATATTGAAATCGGTTGAGGGCGACGTGGAGATGAGGGCAACTATCAATCAAACAATCACAAAACACACAATCGATTGAATGTACGACCGACTTTCACTACTACAAAAACTCACAATTCTTTGAAAACAAATATAGGTGAACCGTTCTATTAAATCAAACACTATATTTTATATTTCCATATTAAAATATAAAATGTTTTCTTTTGTTTAAATCAAGTTTTTATAGAACGGTGATTAATTCAAGCGGAACAAAAAACAAACAAGGCCCATTAATTTTAAATTTGTTTTTAAAAATGTTTGAACTAAAAAAAATTAAAAAAAAAAAAAAAAAAAAAAAAAATCGGTAACCACCGTGGCACTTAGGGTCATGTCTGGTCGCTGAAAAGAGAAAGCTGACGTGGCAGCCAGAAACTTGAGTCAAGTTGGGTCACCACTGTGCCCAGCCTTATAAATGGCAATGTGGCCACATGACCCTTAGCACAGAAGGCGTTACGAGCCCACACAATCAGGTTGGGTACAGACAGAAGGCAATTACACCATTCCCTTTACGCATGCGAGAGGAAACCCTGTCGTCCTAGACAGGAAATTAAGACCGGGTAAAACATCTATACCACTAGGCCCATTGATCAATCAACTTATACAGTGGTGTCTCTCAAACCCTAATCATCCATCCTCTCAGCCACAACAAAATATCATACCTCATTTTTTTTCTAACCTACAGCCGTCACATATATTATTCCCTCAAAAAACCACCACCTAAACTAATATCTTGTCCTCCTCCTTCTTCTACAGATCTGGCCGCCATCACTAACAATTCATAAAAAAATATGTCAAATGACAACAAGAGTGAGTCAGCAACATTGTTGGAACAAAGCATAAAAAAAGTATGAAGAGTCCTTTGAAATGCAATCCCTTGGCCGCATCGTCGCTTCGCTGCCGACATCAAGTAGTTCTCCTTTTACTGTATTATTAATTTTATTTATGGTTTGGCCTAGCTTATAAGATGACAATCAAAGAGTATATTCGTTTTTTTTTTCTTTTCTACAATATCATCTTTTTAGTTTTATCATATTTTTTGATCTCTCTCTGACTTGTTTAATGACCCTTATAAAGCATAAATCTTAAAAGAATACGCATTATATAGATCATGCTTTCTTCGATTTCCCTTTGGAAATACATTATTTTAAAAATATATTCAAGTTTATTATAGGCTGAAAAAATAAAATGGTTCTAATTGGTGTTTTGGTTGTCGACGGTAGAAAAATATTGTAGGTTGAAGTCACATCAGTTAGTACATACTTGGGTTGATTAGAAATAGGCATTAATGTAATTAGTTAAAAAAAAATCTAGCTTTTATGGACTTTTTTTAAGTGTTTCTATTTGTGAAACTGGTTATATGGTTTGAATTGCTTATTTGCTTTCATTGTTTCAAATATTGTCTTTTTTGTTGTTCTTTTGTTACAAGATGGGTTGTTGTAACTTGTAAGACCCCATTATTATGTGGTTCATGTTTTAACTTTTTACCGTAACATGATATGATACTTTGTTTGTGTTAAATATATTATCAGTTGGTTTGGATAAAGAGTAGGCTCCTTTGAGTTGATGACAATACCTGCTCATAGATTTACTTAAGATTTTTCTTTGATTACTCTTGTTATTTTGTTATGCTTATTTACGCATTTTGTCATTCATGTGCTAGATAAGCAAAGCAACTTGATGTGCCCTTTTTTCTTTCAACGCACACCATCAAATCAAGGGCCCTTTTTTCTTTCAACGCACACCATCAAATCAAGGGTGGTCCACATTTTACATTCATTGTTGCCGGTGGATTTTTTATGGAGGTAAGTCTAGTGAACCTTTAACTCCTATAATGGATTGTATCATAGATCCTTCTATTAAAACTTATATATCTTACTATTATAGTTTATAGTTGCCTCCTACTGTTTGAATTTTTGATAAATGTTAAGTACTGCTTTTTGTGTAACTCCTTTTTATTGCTATTTTTCATGTCAAAACTTTTTTCTCGTTTCAATATAATTCTAATGTTGGAATATTATATTATACAGGGTTTATGAAGACGACGTGATCTGATGAACTTTCGTTTCCGTTAGTAATAAATGGTCTTAGTAATTTACTTTGAGTTCTAGTTATGATTTTATATTCTAAAGACCATGGTTTACATGGATGTTTGACGTATTGTTTCTTACTTTATTGTATTCAAGTGATCATGTTGACTTGATTATAGTAATGATTAATAAAAATTGAGTTCAATTTATTTTTGGCTTGAGTTAAATTATATTTGCGAAAAATCGAGATGTTTGGTTGATACGATAACTTAAGTAATTGTCGAATGCAAAATCATGCCAAATGACTTCTATAAAAACGCAAAAAGTGCCAAATGTTTTTTGGCAAGGCGGATAAAAAATGTGCCAATTTGGCACAACAACAGAAACCCTACCAAATACGTTTGCCACGGTAGACAAAACTGTCCAAATTAATTTTGGCACGGTAAATAAAAACCGTACCAAATAAGCATTAGCATGGGAAATAAATTGGTACCAAATATGCATTTTGGCACCGTAAATATAACAGTACCAAATAAACATTCGGCACGGGAAATGAATTGGTACCGAATATGCATTTGGCACGGGATATAAAAGTGTGGCGAATGCCCATTTGGGACGTAAGATTATCAACCGTGCCAAATACCTCTCTCATGGCACCCGAAAGTTAAACCGTCCCAAAAACCGTGCCAAATACTATTTAGTACGGTTTCAGCCCGACCCAAATATATTTGGCACCCTCATATTTAGGACAGAGCCAAAAGTGTGCCAAAGCCGTGCCAAATAGCATTTGGCACGGATTTTTAAGTATTTGGCACAGTTTTCCACCCTCTCAAATACCACTTTTTCTTGTAGTGGTGGTTTATGAAGGCGCCTTGCCACCATCAATACGACGAAAGAAAGTTCAGTCTCAGCACCAGGTTACTCTTCTGGATGATGTATGGTTTAGTTGTCTGCTTATGGCTTCTGTTTGCTTGCTGTACACAGAACTGAATGTTGTGTTTCAAGGTGTTAGTATTGAAGTTTGAAGATTTAGTTTATCAGTCAAGTTCAGTCTAAGTTCATGAATGTTACTCTTGATTGTGAATAAAATTTCCAATTAGTAATTATACTGTAAGACAAAGTCAACTGGAATATGACAAATATCTCACCTCTCTTTATGGTTTCCATGTATATAATCAAGTTATTAGGGCATTGTAATAATTTAATGTGATATTGTCCTTAGTTTAATTACTCCATTATTCACAATAGCAAAAAATAAAAAAATTAAAGGATACAAAACTTTTAATCCGTCATATTGAAGATTGATGATAATTTCTAAAGTATTCATCGATGATAGTGAATGATTGATTGATTTTACATAAAAATGGCTAAACAAGAGAAAAGAAGATCACCCGTTCTTTTTTGCACCACTTAGAAAATTTACCACTTTTACTCTATAATACAAAGTTTAAATGAATGAATTGTGATAGAAATGGTCATTGATCGATTGGTGGAGTTATACCAATAATGGTATTCATTTACTTTTGCTTCATTCATATCCATCTAAATAAGATCTAGAAATAAGTTGTATCAGTCATGACGAGCATATTTCAAGAAAATAGTATGCACCAAAGCTTTCGGTTAACACATATTATATATCCATATTATTTATAATGTATGTATATAATTTTCCTTAAACTTAGAAGTAATTAAATTTGAGTCATACTATTGATTAAAATGGTGACAATATACATTATTAAATTAATATTTAAATATTGTTTAATCCTCAAGTTTTTATAATTTTTCGTTTCTAACTCATAAACTATTTTTTCGTAATGACTACAAATTGAACCCGTATGTGTTGCATTAAGAGTCACACCAAAACCACAAGTTCGTAAGTATAATAAGTTTCGCTTTGTGCGGGTATTCGTCTAGTTACAATTAAAATACTAAAATAGACTAGGACTTTACAACTTAAATTAGGCTTCTGTCGAGCCCAATAGATAATGCAATAGCAACCTACGTTATGAAAAACCAGCGCAAATAAGCACTTTGTATGGAGTGGACTTCATCCAACTCGCAGGAATATAATTGTGCTTTGCTAGTTGCTACCAAATTAGCGAGCTTCGATATTTCATAGCCAATATAATGAGTGCGGCGATATCAATTGTCCAGTGAACACCTTTCCCATGTGCTTCGATAACATGTGTTTTGTATGTTGGGGATTATGATGAAGACGGATTGCCACCATCTATCCAAGGCCTGTCCACCCAAGACGACGAACAAAAGCTGCTAAAGCTCTCAGTAATATTTAATACACTGTTTCTTTAATAGATGAAATTAAATGTAAATGTATATATAAGTTGATTGAAGTTTTGTTGGATTGACGGCCTTTAACAAACCTTTTTAGACCTGAATCCACTCATTAAGCTTGTTTTATGATTAAAAAACTTAAAATCTAAAAATGAATAAGAATTTTATCAAATTCACGTAATTAACATTAATACAAAGAATATTTGTTTTCTTACGCACATACCATATTAGAAAAATAGCTAAAAAATATTAAGGCAATTTTCTTACAAACATTTGGCATAAATTAAAGACCTTGATTTTCTACAGAGTATTACGAGTACATTGAATTCCCATTCGTTTTATTTAATTCTATGCAAAAGAAGTTTCGTCACAAAAACTGAAACAAAACCGTAAAAGGAATTAAATGCCATCCAAAAAACAAGTATTTATGTATAAAGATGAACTCTTCTTGTATCCAACAAGTAGTAGATCGTAACTTGTTCGATATATAAGAGCAAAAATTTCCAATTTAAAACTTTCATCATTCGTTACACTTCTAGTTCTTGCAACCGGTAAGCTACAAATTTATTATCTCCCTTTTAATTTTAATCTCCTAAAACTCGGTTTACATATATGTATAATGTAGGTCGATTTTTGTGGCAGGTATGAACTTGATCGATGTCTCACTAGCGGCCGATGATTACCCATGTAGTTTCTTCACAGACTGTTGGAAAGGAGGTTATTGTCCTGCTTATTCGGTTCCATTGTGCTTGGAAAGTCGTTGTGTTTGTATACTGAGAACGGGTGATATTATACCGCTTATTATTAATGCTACTTCTCCCGGAAAACCTTGATCAGTTGATCACTCGGGATTTGCTATTACGAATACATAAATAAAACTAACTGGAAAATGAGTTGTCCACAAGTAGTTCCTGTAATCCTGCGTTTGTTTTAAATTAATCGTAAATGGGTTGGATATGGGATATTTGTAATGTCGAAGCAAAGCTACTCTTGTTCTTATGTCCTTTTATTTTTTATTGTATAAATACAACTATGTATTTCAGATAAGTTGGATGATACGAGATGCTCGAGTCAAACATGACCGGCCTCAATTCAAAGACGCACATCAAGATTCAAGACCATGTTTGTGGATATTAAACAACTAATATCTTCATACATATGAATATGATCCATTTAATTAGGAGAACAACTAGTAAGCCCATGTTTACTTTACTCGTTGCTTAATATTAGGATAATTAGCATGCGTATTTCTTTGCCTATTAAAATTTACTTGTTTATGGAATGAAAGAAGAAGAAAATGGTTTTCAATTCTTATTTTTTTCTATAGTTCTTTTGGAGTCTTGCCTTATCAAATCTCGTCTCTTATATAGTTCTTGTGAGATTGGCCGTCTTAAATCGATCGGTCTCTATTATTTGGTGCTTTCATTGCCTCGAACTATGCCTCGAATCGATGAAGCTTTTGGTGCTTTCATTGCCTCGAACTATGCCTCGAATCAATGAAGCCATACGTTCCCGCCCCATAGGCCCACGACTCGAAGGTGCCATGGTCAATTTGGCTTACACCATGGCTAAGTTTGACACCGACTTCACTACACATAACATGAAGCTTGAAATCATTTCGAGACGTCTCGCGTCTTCTACCGCCAATCTTGTTTAGTCACTACCACGACCACCGTACTCCTTTCCACCATCATTAGAACCGAGTCCAACCACAACACGCCACCCCCTATGATGCAGGGCACGTTCGAGCTCCCGCTCCTCTGGCTTAGCCGTCATTTCTTTGGTCAACATTTGTCCTCCAGTGGGCCCGTGATGACATTCGTCTAGAATGGTACGAGGTTCAGGTCCTGCCACACATCTTCTTATGATTCACATACTTTGAAAAGATTTGGCTCTTCCCAAAAGAAGTTTTTTACATCAGAAAAGAACTTATTCTTTTGTTGAAATGTCATCCTTTGTCGTAAGATTTTACCAACTAAATAATTTGCATATATATTATTAGCAAGTAATCTTATAAAGCTAGCCCGGCCCATTAGCAAGTAATCTTATAAAGCTATCCCGCTTATTCGAGCAGACCATGAAGCTAGTTAAATAAAATAGATTTATGATTGTAAAACTTTTCATTTCACCAAATAAATTTAGTTCATTTAATATATCTTTAATTTGTAAAGTTTTAATTAGTTCAAACATCAAGTGTTTGGTATATTTTTGTAAACTCAACATTAAATACTCTCGTAAATATATAAACGGTTGAGGGTATACTATTTCGTATATTATCTTATTATAGCCGACTTCTTTGTGTATCTGAGGTCTCTCGTGTTCATTTAATTGTTGCTAGTACTCGATACAAATTTATGATCTTTTGTTCCATAATCAAATAAAAGGTTTGTTGTCGTAAATTTCCATCACCTATGTTGCAACCAAACTTAGTTGGTTTGGATTTTAGGTGTTGGCGTAGCAACAAAGGGTAACGACATAAGGTTAGTAGGTTTGAGGGATATGTGCATGATAATAAGCATAATAGAAGTGATTTTTTTTTTTTTTTTTTTTTTTTTTTGAAAAAGTAAATTGAATTCAATAAAAAGCCAAAATAGGCAAAGTACAAACAAAAAGCACAAAGTGAATTATTTTATGACACCTCCCTAAAGCAATTTCAATCTTTGGCAAAAATCAAAATGGCAATGGACAATACCCATGCTCAAATATAATAAACTACAAACATACATGAAAGTAACAATACAATAAGAGGACAAAAGCCATGCAAAAGAATACACAAATTATCCAGCAAAAGCATAACTAATCTTGCAATTCCAATAAGCCAATGGATAGCCAGAGTAGCTAAATTCCAAAAGACTACCTCCTTAAAAAAACCTTCTTAGGTAAAACCAAGTGGGAAAACCCCTAAGAAAAAAAGTGTAGCTCTCCTAAAAAAAATCCCTCACAATGATGCATAAAGAACAGAACAGCTTATTTCCATGATAATTAACCAAGTTGTAGCTCATGGGAATAGGCAGGGCATCACAAAATGGGATACCATAGAGGAGAAGGGCCAAAATGTAACTACACTAGACAATCTTGCAAAAGCATAGAATACACATCTTTCAGCTCTCTCTAGTTGTGCACATCCATACCAAAAGGTATGTATAACAGAAGCAATGAAAGACCAATCATAGTCTTTGATCCCATAAATCAAAAATAAAAGTAGGAAACTAGGAGGAGAGTTTACTAACCTAAGACACTTAAAAATACCCAAAACTATAGAAACTAAGTCACTACACCACCACCTAGTCTTCCACAGTCTTAGGATTTCAAATGCCAGTTTTTCTACAATCATGTTTAGCCTTCTACAAATCCACCTATTCACCCACAAATTAACCATAAAGACCCAATTGCAATCCCACATTTTAGTACTACCATTTGTTTACATACTAGCATGGTACATTTTCTTTGGCGAATACAGTTTAACGATTTTCAATAATGGCTGATAGTTTTTAGAGATTGTGGTGTTTGCGTTGTGAGATTCTGAATAATTAATACGTCATACTATTATATGCAAATTTAAAAAGTTATTAATTTTAATTATAAATATATTAAATTTGGTATATTAGTTATCTGTCATTAATGTAACATTCAATTTAATGTGCCATTAGTGTGTTTTTAAATTTATGTTACTAATTTCTATTAATAGAATTTGTGTTAACTTAATTTTTTAAGACTTTTAAAGTAGTCTCAAATACATTACAACGAGTAGAGATATGAAAATGTATAAGGGAGTAAAATCATAGAAGCAAGTGAATCATTTACGTATATAATTTTTCATGATCCTTGGGCTGCAAGAAATAGACATGTGTAACACATTAGTACCAAAGGGCTCGTGTCCCAATGGTACCCATTGTTGTGTGAGAAGCTCCCAAACCAAATAATTGTAATTGTATATTGTGTGATAGTTAGTTGTCTTTCTAAAAAAAAGTTAGCACTAGTGCTTACTTCTCATCCCTACTTAGGCTACCCGCAATAGCAAGGTCAACCAAGAGGTCGCTGTCGGTCGGTCTCGGTCGCCGCCACTATGGGATGTCGGTCGGTCTCGATCGACGAATGGTATTTGGACGAACGGCGTCACATACTCAACCAATTATTAATCCACAAACAAGCAAAAAAAAATTGAATGTTGTAACATCCCGCCTATTTAGACCCAATATTGTCCGCTTTGCCCGTAGGCTCACGGCTTTGCTTTTGCGGCCCTCATGTGAAGACTTCCCGGCATGTCACCCAAGCCAACACTACTTTCACGTGAGCACACTTAACTACACAGTTCCTAAGAACTCCACCTGCAATAAACCACAAAACGCGTTGTGTCTAGTAAGGCCAAGA
The DNA here is from genome assembly GCA_030686995.1 of Artemisia argyi. Lineage (NCBI taxonomy): Eukaryota > Viridiplantae > Streptophyta > Magnoliopsida > Asterales > Asteraceae > Artemisia > Artemisia argyi. The sequence continues at coordinate 156,108,836 of CM060697.1, read as the reverse complement.
TATTTTGCACCACGCTTCTCACCCCTTCAATAAAACTCAATGTCCTCATTGAGTGGCGCCACACACCCTGGCATCCGATTAAGGGTTGCTCTGATACCACTTGTAACATCCTGCCTATTCAGACTACAATATTTTCCGCTTTGCCCGCAGGCTCACGGCTTTGCTTTTGTGTCCCTCATGTGAAGACTTCCTGGAAAAATTCCTTCTTATTTGACACTCAATTTATAATGAAAAGAAGTAAAATGACTTGTGATTTGTGAAGAGACACCATCATAGGTTTTAAGTTCAAACGTCTTTTAACTATATTTTCCAAGGTTGGTAAGGAAAATGGTTCATAAACAAGTCACGACTAACCCAATCTGAATAAATCATTTACGCATGATTATAAATATCAAAGTAAAAGCACAATTTACAAATGACCGAAAGACTATCTAATTTGAAATAGAGTTAATTTCATTATTGGTCCCTGAGGTCTGTCGAATTTAACGGAAATGGTTCCTAAACTTTTTTTAACGGATCCTCTCCCTGTTGTTGCGACCCATATCAGGTTTGGTCCCTTTACCACTATTTCTGTTAGTTTGATCGTTAACTTAATAATGTGACAGCTAAATAGAAGGGTAATTATGTCATTTTATATATTGTATTTCTATAAAAAAAATTTATATCCTCCCTCACCCTCATCTTCTTTATCTTTCCAATCTCTCATCTTTATTTTTACCCCTCTTTCTAAAATTTTCCCAACAACCGCACACTACAATCTCAGCATCGATTATCACCTAAAAACGTTACCCCCATAATGGACAAACAAACAGAATTAGTGGTCAAGTGAATAAACCAAATACGGGTCACAACCACAGGGATAGAATCCGTAAAATATATATATCTCAACCTATATATAGCACAAGTGTGATTACTATTTTTAGAGGCACAAAACTCTCTCAAAATTCTAAAAAAACTACACCTGGAAACATCACTACTTTTAGTAAGTTTTAGAAAATCCTTTGAATCAAAAACCGGAGAAGAAATCCCTAAACAATCGCACAAAATCAAACGATTTCTATTCATGATTCAAAATTCAACCTAATTACTCTAATCTTCAATAATTATTCAAAAATTCAAAATCCCCTGATTCAAAAACACACACACAAACACACACTAATGTGAAATCTGTAACGATCAAGTTTAAAATCATTATAGGTTTAGGTGATTCGATGAATAAAAATGATGAAATTTGATTGATGATAATATGTTAGGCTTCAAACCCTCGCCAGATACACAAAAGATATTCAATATACGAATCCCCTGATATCCGTCTTAGAAAATAAACCCATCCCACTTCATAAATGATGATATCAGATGCTTTTGAATAAGGTAATGTTTTGATAATTATTTATTTATTTATTTATTTATAATGATTAACGATTTGTATTAATTTGTTTGTTTGGAGCATTAACTAAAGCATTTGACGAATTTTGTGTTGAAGATATCTACATTGATTTTCAATGTTGAAGATGATTTATTGAGTTATCAAGGGTTTGATGGAAAATACGGAATGTGTTCGATGAAATGCCTCAAACGAAGGTAATTTTTTTCCCGTATATGATGGCGAATTCAGTTTATTTGGTGCAAATTAGAAGGATATTTGTTAGAATTGTGGCTTGGTATCATTACTTTTGTTAAACATGATTAATGTTATTATCAGTTGGTGCATTTGTTTAATGGCGACATTAACAACCAATTGGTTAGTATCAGATATTGAACTATGACTTTGTTAGTGAACCGGCTTTAGCGGTGACTCGTGTAAACTATGAAAAAAATTATTATTTTAGTTTTAATTTTTGTAGTGTAGTAATAAAATGTAGAAAGTATTTGTAAAGGTGACACATACTAGAAAATGTTGAACATCCATGACATTTGCAGATTTAACGAACATAACATGTAATGATTCCTTCTATGATCAGGTACCAACCGACAATTTGGATCGCCTTACAATGTGTTGTAGGTAACAATATGAAAATCCAGTATTTTTTGAATATTCTTTTCGACCTTTACAATATGAAAATGCAAATATTAGTTTGGTTTAATTCATTTTGCAGGTAACACGAGTTTGATAACCAATTTACTTGAAAATGTAGATTCATGAATCGAAGAATTTGAAGAAGGAAAGGAAGATAAAGGAGGCTACACTTTTAGAAGCTGCTAAGCAAGCTCAGGTATTATATGAGAAAAGTGATGTTCTTTAAAATTTTATTGTGTTCCTCACATAAGGCATCATAAATACAGTGACTCCATGTTGCTTTACATGTTCCAACTCTACAGGTTCCTCCCATGATTTAAACGCTAAACTATGTTCATGTGCAATGACATAGTAGTCCTACGTAATCCTGCAGGGTGTAGCAAAAACATAGAGATCCATACATGTCCAACTGTGGGCACCAGTCTTAAAATAAATCACACCACCACCTAACCCCCGATCATCACCGTTCATAAACTCCATATGCACTTCATTACCATTAAAACAAGCCTCATTTCACACAACCGAATCATTATGCGGCGAAATTGTTCCGAGAAACGACGATAACAAATCAATAGATTTGCCGAAACTGTTCCTCACCGGCCATGAAATTTGTCGTGGGAGGACTATTAATATGTCGTTTACTTGGAATGGTTGTTTTAATGAAGTAGTTTTTTTTAGTTAGTGATAATAGGATGGTGATGGTTATCAAGTGTTGCACATGTTGAAAGATTAGTCAGGTGGATTTAAAAGGAGAAAGTCGGTTCAAATGCTTACTCATGAATATTATGCAACGTCAAGAGCTATTGCTCCAATGTGCATCAGTGTTTGTGTTTGCAGGTGGATTCACTTTCAATGCTATTTGTTGCAAACAATATTTGCTTTAGCCAAATAGACCAATCAGGTCAAACTGGTTAGAAGTAGAGGTTGCTTGGATTGTAAATTTAATATAACAAAGCTATTGAATTAGTTTATATGTAATTTTCTTGATGAGTCAACTGTCTACATGCAGATGTATAGTAGCAGCTGTAGGTGGATTTAAATATCCAGGACGTCGAGTTGTATCCATTGAGGTATTAACAGACTCTTGTGTTAAGTGGTAAGATGACAGATGGGGTTTGGAGTATTAACAGAGTCGCAATGCAGTTAAGCATGACTAATACTACTTCTTCCTGGGATGAATATTTTATACTGGCTTCGTCCATCTTAGAGTTGTACAACGAAAAGGAAGTTCTGTTGACAAAGACTATAAATCTCCATTTTCCTGTCAACGTACGAGCCAAATGGGAACCTAAAACATCTGTTGTTCATCTGAGCATGTTAATATAATGGAAACAAGTACGTATTTTGAACTACAAATCTAGTTATTCTTTATTTATTAGGTTGTTGCTTTTCTTCTCTAATTCTTGCTTGGGTGATGTGTATCAGGAATTGCATTTGATCATGAAGAGGAGCAAGTATGTCCATAGGAGTAAGTATTTTATTGCATTTCCGTTTGACTCTATCCATTATGCACTTCTAGGTACTTATGAGCTATAAACTGACCCACGTTAAAAAAAAACTACCCATTTTGACCCGCTAAAAAAGTACCCAATTTTGATCAGCTTTCCCAATTTGACCCATGCATGGATCAGCGTGTAGTAGTAGCTTATGATAATGTGGAGTTGATTTCGTATAAATACTAATATATATTACTTATCAAACTGAGTGTATTGGAATTGTTTATATGATTTATTTGGTTTTCTCAATCTCCAAACATAAAATCAGTAATGAAAGGTAGAAAGTATTTGTAAATGTTTACACAAAAGATGGCCGGTAAATAAACGAAGCAAATTTTTATACCATTTTTCGAGGGTTTAAATTATACTAATTTTAAAAGAAACTTCCATGTCATGAATAGCAGGTTCAAAAGCTACCCATGAGTTAACAAATCATTCTGTTCTTGATGTAGAGGAAGGCCTACCTTCACCTCCTCTAGAAAATTTAGCGTTTTTTTACCTTCACTCGATGTCATTGGCTCTCAGAATTTTTTTTTATGGCATGGATGATTATAGAAGTGAGTTGAATTTGTACACCTAATTACTTATTATATCATTTCTGCTATTTAATTTTATATTGAATTGCCATTTTGAATATTGTTTCAGATCCTAGAAAAAGTGCAACATCAAACAAGAACCTTAGTGATGGTGGAAAGCCGCCAGTTGAGAAGTTAAACATAACCAAGTAGAAACAACAAAGTCGCGTATGAGCTTGGTCTTACTCTATTCAAAGAAGTCGGCTTTCAAGTTAGGCATGAGAAGAGTATTTATGATAGTTATTCCATTAAGTTTATGATTGATTTAATATTTCTTCGAAAGTTGCACGTTTCTATTTTTCCCTCTTCTTTTATTATGTATTGTGAAGCTTTCAATAAATATGAGATACTAAAGCGGTTGATATCATTTTCATATTGCAGAATGATTTTTTTGTTGAAGCGATACTCCACAATAATATTGGATGAAGCTCATGAAAGGAGTCTGAATAGACACATACATATCGGGATGCTATCTCGCATTATAGATAGTAAAACGCCATGTAAGTTAGCTTTAGCCTTATACTATATTTATCTCATTATAATTAATAGCTTTAGACATATCTCACATTACATTACAACGCCATGTTTTAGAAGTGATTGATATGAATTCATGAATCAAGGCCATGTCTGTATCACATTGCATTTATTAGATATCCAAGTTGCAAGATGACAATAAAGCACTTGATCGACTGAGTAATTCTAAAGAAACTTCTTAATAAAGGATTTGATCTATTATGTAACATAAGTATCATATAAGAGGGTGTTTGGGATTGCTCAATTTAGGCTTATCAATATTATCAAATAAGTAAGTTTGGTGTTTGGGTAAAAAGATAGTTGTTTGTTCACTTTAAAAAGATAGTATATACATGGAGACATGTTGAAACTTAAGGATCACTAGATCGAGAACCAGGGGAGTAGATATAATTACACAAAGTTTATTGTTAACAGAGGTTTGTTTTTAGCTCATGATCAACTTCATCAGACCTAATATCATGGTCCTTGCCATTGTTATATCAAATGGATATATTAGCGTGTAGAAGGACACCACATGGTTAGTATTTAACTGTAGATTGTACTCGATGATGCTTAATGTTTTCATTTGACATATTTTTCTTAGTAGCACTTTAGTACAATTGGTTTAAAGTAAGTAAATTGTTCCTTCTCCTTTTCTTATTCGTTTTACGTAAATTTAGCATTGTTTCTACAGTAAGATTCTTGAGCAACTTATATGGAATGACTAAATACAAACTTGATTATAAATAAGTGAATTACTAAATAAGGGGGTGTTTTTTTAAGCTTATTGAGATTACAAAATATGAGCCCAAAAATTGATAAATAAATAAGGCCACAAATAAGCTTAAAGAAATATCCCATAATTTGAATTTAACTTAACTTAACACTTACTGATGTTGATTCATGTTGGTTGCATTTTGACCTTATTTATCTAATCTATGGCAGGTGGTTGCTGCAGGAAACGACGCTAACATGATGAATAATTTCGATGACAATAATAGGAAAGAGGTGGAAAAATTGGATGAAGAGCATGACGTTCTGTGGAGACCGCTTCTTCCTGAAGCAGCATATTTGCGTCCAAAATAATCTGGCGTCGGTCTCCACCTTAAGGTTGGTTGGCTCGTGTAATCGTGATATCATGCAGTCAATGAACATCATTAGGATATATCATTTACTTTTAGAAACATGAGACTAAACAAAAGCTTACAGAAGCCGTTATCCAACTTCGAAAGGAATTTCCTTTGGCTGCCATCACTTATGTTGATATCTATATTGTCAAGTATTAACTCATTACACAAGCTCAAAAGCTCGGTAAGTTTGTATATTTACAGGTCACGTCATAGTATAATTATTTGGCCCGTTTCACAATTAAGTGACTAACCAATTTTTTTTACAGTTCACACTTATATTCATATCTGAGTATATTGGGACAGGGTGTGGTGATCCGTTTTTGGTGTGTTGTAGGCACAAAGTAAGGTACAACTTTGACAATGCAAGAAGATGTAACGAACAGACGCGATGAATAGTAAAAAAATATTGGTTGCAAACTCTTGCGAAGATTCATCATCGATTATTTGGGATTGTATTCACTTCACGGAGGCGGCTAACAAATAGATATATGATCAGGTTGTTGATGGGGACTTTTTTAATCCATTGGTTAGCCTAATTAATTCATAATTTGTTGTCTTTTTTTAATTTTTTTTAAACAGCCATAATACGGATATCAGTTATAGAGTTGTTCAGATATTTTTAGTTTTCTTATATTTCCATTGTATTATAACCTTCAAATGTCATTTTAGTGGTTAGTTTTCATGGATTTTGTTTGTAAAGTATCATTTTAAGAAGTGTTGGTTGTATTTCTGCAAAACTGTTATGGAAATGCTGTGAAACTGCTTATTTGGTTGGAGATTTTGAAATCAATATGGAAAAAGATGATTTCTTGAGGAAATACGACAAGAACATGAAACATGAAGATCTCATCATCAGCAAGGCTAAGCCCAATGATAGTGCTAATCAGGTCCTAAGCGTCGTTTACTGTCTTAAAATATGGTACTGAATGTGCTGGACTGAACTTTATGATGATGTATTGATGTAATGATATAACCTATGTAATACACCAATGTATGAACTAATTTTTCTATTGCTTAACAAAAAAAGAATCTTATAGTTTATCGGTATCTTGATCCGTATATTTAGCTTCTTGAGTTTTGTAAACTTAAATTTACTTAGCTGACCTTATATTTGTGTGCAACAACACTATGGAAATTAACACACGCAACAGTTAAAGTAATAGGCCTTGATTAAAGTTAGATAACGAATATGTGTATTTGAAGTATATATCATGCTTGAAGAGTTTGTTTCGGTTTTTGAAATCACCTTTTATTTCCATTATGAACTTCCAACACCATATGGTTCACGGGTTGTGGTTGCTAATGATATACTATCATTAAAAAACATACACCCCACTAAACGAAGCAAAAAATCCCGCCGTAACGGGCAGGCTTACCCATTCGTGTCACACAAACATCATTTATCTGTCAATACTTTGTTGCGACATGGACATCAACTACATTGATGAAACCACTAATGTTCTATAAGGAAGTATTGCATAGACTTTAAAATTTAATCTTTTTTTTTTGGTATTCATACATTGTTTTTGTTATTCCTTAAACACATTTTATATTTTTATATATTCGTGTAAGTCATTAGATATTTGTTATGGTCTTCATTAAAATGATTTCATAAAGCTAGCCCGCCCATCGGGCGGGTCTTGAAGCTAGTATATATATATATATATATATATATATATATATATATATATATATATATATATATATATATATATATATAAGTTAAGGACAATTTCCGTTAAACCCAACAGACCACAAGGACCATTTATGAAATTAACTCTTTTAAATATATAAAAATAAAATTTACCCAATTATTTTACCCGTATCCGTAACACCTTAAAACAAGCCAGACCCTTTTAAAATCATAAACTCACACTTTTCCGGCGAACACCAACCTATGGGAGGGACTAAAACCTAGAATAAGAAAAAAAGATGTTGGGTATGGGGGACGGGTACGTTGGTACCGCCCAAGATGTTGTACGGATCCGAAGGCTTAAGGAACAAAGAGAAGCTAAACGAAAAAAATCCATGAACTTAAGAATAAGAACGCTACAGGTCAATCGGGTCTTTTTCAATTCGTGTCAAGTAGTTCTGAAGTAAGGACTTTTTTATTGATTGATTGTATAGCTATTTTATTTCTGTACCCTAGTTTTATGAATTTAATTTAACCTAGTTTTCGTTCAAAATTTTTTTTTAACCTAGTTAAAGTTAGCATTATGTTTTTAGTTTTTATTAGGGAATGTTTGTAGAGTTTGCTTTAAGATTTATTATTTGAACTTTTGTTTGTAGCGAACAATAATGGCTGAATATATCAAATTGAAAAGTGTAAAAAAAAATTGGGTGCGTCATGGCGTGTAACTGGTCAGTTGGGAATATGTGTCGCATTGGGTCCGGTCTCGAGAAATTTTAACAAAAAAATCATCTATCTATTGAAAAATCATATATCAAATTGCCAGGCCACACCTAAGCAAATCGTTTGGAATTATAAAACTAAATTGATGGTCTGTATAATATTTCCGAGTTTTGTTAGGATTGTGTGTGATACAATTATGGCTACCCCCTCTGTTTCAACCAAGGTCAGTTATGGTTCAGTGCGAGTAGTTGGTGACTATAGTAGGTTTAGTAGGCCTTAAGGGTTGCTCTGATACCACTTGTAGCATCCCGCCTACTCAGAATATAATATTGTCCGCTTTGCCCGCAGGCTCACGGCTCTGCTTTTGTGGCCCTCATGTGAAGGCTTCCCTGTAGGTCACCTAAGCTAGTACTACTTTCACATGAGCACGCTTAACTACGCAGTTCCTAAGAACTTTACCTGCAATAGACCACAAAATGCGTTGTATCTAGTAAGGCTAAGATATTACTTATGTCTCTAGCATCTTCCTTGTGTATCCATCGATGTGTGGATGACTATCTCTATGATACACCACTATTCTCTAAGGGGTGAGAAGGGTAGTGTATCATAGAGATAGCCATCCACATATCGGCTGACACACTAGGGAGATTCTAGGGACATAAGTTAACACTCGCCTTATAATGAAACAATGTGTTTTGTGGTCTACTTCAGATGAAGTTCTTAAAAACTGTGCGGTTAAGCGTGCTCATGTGAAAGTAGTACTCACTTGGGTGACCTGCCGGGAAGTCTTTACATAAGGGCCACAAAGCACACATCGGCTGACACACAAGGGGGATGCTAGGGACATAAGTTAACATTCGCCTTACAATGAAACAATGTGTTAAAAGCTATGCAGTTAAGTGTGCTCATATGAAAGTAGTAGTGGCTTGGATGACCTGCCGAGAAGTCTTTACATGAGGGCCACAAAGCAAAGCCTTGAGCCTGCGGGTAAAGCGGACAATATTGTGGTCTGAGTAGGCGAGATATTACAAGCGGTATCAGAGCAACCCTTGGTCGGATGTTAGGGTATGTGGCGCTACTCAATGAGGACATTGAGTTCTATTGAAGGGGTGAGAAGAGTGGTGTATCATAGAGATAGTCATCCACACATCGACTAACACACAATAGAGATGCTAGAGACATAAGTTAACATTCGTCTTAATATAAAACAACGCGTTTTGTGGTCTATTGCAGGTGAAGTTCTTAGTGTCACAACTCGTAATTTCCGGTCATTTTCCAAACCTCAACATATTACTATTCACCAATTACTATTCATCATTTACTATTCATCGTTTACTATTCATCATTTTTTAGGTCAATTTGACATTCCGAGAAACATTCAGAAATTTTACTATTCACTTGACACTATTCATTTCCGAGAGGAAATCACTATTCACGTGCATTACTCATGTCATCGTAAAATTAGTTTACGAGTATTCAAATTCGCGTAACCATTTTGGTTCAGGAGCGAATTCATGCATTATCGTTTGGGACATCTCATACAGACTAGAAATAGTCTGCGTATTATCAGTATGTCACTTGCATACTATTCCACTCGTAGGATATTTAAATTAGTACTTTTGGTATAATTGACTTTTACGTATAATTATTTCTAAATAAACGTTAACAAACGACCAATAATGTGACTAACACGTCCGACAATCCCAACTATGGTTCTAACACATTTTTATACTCATAATAATAATATAAAACTTTTATTATTAATTTACCCGGTGTTTTGAAACCAATTGGTACATTTTACGGTCGGAGCTTATTACTCCGTCGGTTTGCGATATTTCAACCCGATCATTATTTTAACTTCCGATTCTCATCAGGAATATTATTTTACAATTTTTACAACTTCATTATATTTTATTTTATCTCGTTACAATTTATTTTTAGTTAACTCGGGACCCGGTATCCCCTAAAACTAATAATATCTAGTATAATCATACACCAAAAGTCAAGGTTTTTGCAAAACCCTTCCACCCTTGCCCATTTACACGCCTCCCCTCCCCACATCAATCACTTACACATCTTAAAAATACATACTAACTATAATAAATACTTGTCCTTTATGTCTAACCAATAATACATATCATACTTATACATTATTACTTCATTTCACAAGATCTATGAAGAAAAGTCCCATCTCTTTTTCTCTCCTCTCTATGACCGGCCACCACAAGAAGAGCAAGAAGAAACATCAATTTTTCCAAGATCAAGTGATAATCAAGGTTATTTAGTACTTCTTGTTAGGGTTTTGAAGTTTAAACACAAGGTTTTGCAAGTTTTTCATCTCCACTAATCCACTAATCCTTCAAGTAAGTTGTCAAACTCATTTTCACAATTTCCTCAAGTATCTTTCAATGATCATACACTTTTATTCAAGTTATATATGCATATGTTGATTTATACCACTCTATATATACTTTTTATAACTTACAAGCCTTAGATATACTATATAGGTGAATCCTTGTTAGATCCACTTGGTTTGTGATGTTTAGGAACCCATGACACCCTAAGAAGGTGTATGGTAGGATTAGACTAGTTTTGTGGTGATTGAAAGTGGTTTGGTTGAAGTTGAAACAAGTTTGAAATTAGGAAAATGATTTTTGAAACAATAGAAATACCTACTGTCCCTATTTTTAATTCGTGGGAAAATCAGTAGATGGTGGTTAATTTTTGACCAAAGATTTAGAAAATACTTTCAAAAACGAAACTTTTGGCAAAAGAACGGATTAAAACGAGCTTATAACGAAGGAGATATGATTTTCCGAATTTAACGACGAAAACTATTTTCTGAAAAACTGCATGCTGTTTGACAGTTTTCGACGGGCAAATAGAGGCGTTAAACGTAACCTAGAGGAGCCGAGCTATCAAAAATATATTAGTATATACTAAAACGAATCCGTGGATATAAAGAATGAGTAAAATGAGCTTAAAACGACCAAGTTATACGCGTTTTAACATCGTCAAAACTATATATATATTTAGTCACTACTAGAAAATAATATAACTACGTACTAAATGATTTATTTTCTAGAATTCTTATTCAAGGAGTTTATTTTAACTAACGAAGTACGTACGACTCTAGGTTTATTACGCAACTACTAGACACTATTATAAGGTTTTCAAGACGAGGAATATAACACTAACATTTTTATACGATATACTACGACTAGTTATATACTTCTATATTTGGACTTATTTTCCTAAGTATGGAAACTATTTTACTTTGACAATAACTAGTATTTCCAAGTTACGAGTGGTATAGGCATCATGTGCACGTGCATTCATTTCATCACGTCATGATCTAAGGTAGATCGTTATTACTCATATTAGGTTGCGGTTAGAGATCGTGCCTCATTTCAGTGTATCCATTCTTGTCATCGTAGCTATCGCTCCAGGTGAGTCATAGCCCCTACTTTTTCAATTGTTTTGGTAAACTCTTTGGGGGAGAATACATGCTCGTTTTACTTAAACGCATTACTTGTTATACCTGGTTGATTTCTCAAATATTTCCAATGTTACCTAAATATATGTTTGATCACCTGCATTCATTGGTATGTTTGATTTCCTGTATTTCATGGGATTGATTATCCTTGTTTATATGACCTCATTGATGAGGCGAAAAATGATCCGTTTTTAGGGGGTCATTTAAGCCCGAATCCGACTTTATTTGATCAAATATTGCCCTAAATCGTTCCTTTTGTGATTTTAGGTGTTTGCAGAGTGAATTCTGGAAAAGAAGCCATTTTGGACGTTTTTGGAGCATAAAAGTGAAGAAAACGGCAAAGTACCAAATTTTCATGCTGAAGATACAAGGTGACGGCGTCAAGAGTAATATCTTGACGGCGTCAGACATGAAGATTAAAATACCGAAGGTGGTGACGGCGTCAAACGCCTTCATGACGGCGTTAAAGTGGCAAGAATAAAATACCGTGGTCGGTGACGGCGTCACATAGGCCGTCATAAGTAGATCAAGGCCGTCCGAGGAAGTATATGGCGGCGAGGTGACGGCGTCACATGTAAGTCTTGACGCCGTCAGCCTACTTTTCCTATATATAGTTTTCTAGTTTTTTCATTAGAAAGAGAGAAGTTTTGGTGAAACCCTAAAGACGAATTTGGTGCCTCTTTTACAGGTTTTTCAAGGGTTCCAAACCCTTGATACCTTGCATTGTAATTGAGATAAGTGTTCTTCTAATTCAATCAATATGTCTATGTGTTGGTTGTTTATCTCTTGTTCTTGTCTCAATTCTATTATGCTAGGCTAGATCTCTCTTGTGTTTGCTTAGATCTAATGAAACCTAGATGTTGATTATGTGTTGATTACTTGTTTATTTTTGTTCTTGGATGAATGATTTATATGTTAGGCTTAAGAAAACTGGCAGATCTCCAAATGGTAACATGCTTGAACGTCTTAAGAAACATGAACCGAGGCGTACTAGGTCTTTATTGGTTGTATTTAATGCATGAGCCACTGTTTACAATCCCTATAGTTGTGTTGGGTCATGGTGTAGGAGGAGATAAGAGCTCATAGAGTTGGGGAGTTATGTATGCCACCCCACGAATGGTATTAAGGAATACAATCCGTCATCCATACAAGTATAACAAGTAATTAACACGTAAAAGATATCTAGGGAGTAGTGAAGTCTAAGTAAACACAATTTCTCCAATTACTGCTCACAACCTTAGTATAATTAGTTTGTTTTCATTTTTATTATTTTATTTTGATTATATATTAGTTTTGGGTTAGTTGACTAGCAACTAATTCCGCCCACTCCTTCAAAACCCGAGATTTTACTTGCTTTCTAAAAAATATAAAAACACAAAAATAATCATCCCTCACCTCTAGAACTAGTAAATTAGGTTTTCTAATCCTAGCGACACTATTCCTAAGCTGAACGATCAATCCCCCGGTACTTGTCACTATACTATACTACAACGATCAGGTACACTGCCTGGTGGGGGTTGTAAGCTTCTCGAGATCCCTCGAGAGGTAAAGCAAGGTGCGATTCCCACGCATCACGGGTTTTGAAACCAGAGAGACTACCCGTTTACGCCTATTCCAATTCTCTCTAAGGGATCAAGCTAATCAATGGCTTGAGCGGTTACCCGCGGGATCCATCACCACATGGGACAATCTCGCCAATCGCTTCCTTATCCAATTCTTTCCGCCGGAAAAGACTGCAATGCTCAGAAGGAACATTTTGTGGTTTGAGCAACAGCGGGGTGAAACTTTCTACGAAGCTTGGGCCCATTTTAAGGATCTCCTCCACAAGCTCCCTCATCATGGCATAAACCTTTGGTTGTTAGTCCAGATTTTCTACGACCATGTTGACTATCACACTAAGCGCACCATCGACAGGGCCGCGGGAGGTTAACTGCGTGATAAGAACGCCGAGGAGTCTTGGGCAATTATCGAGGAGCTCGCCACTGACAATCAAGAACTGTGGGAGTTTAAACATACGATAGAAGCGGCCATCAATGCAGTCTCGACATCTGGAGGAACCATCGAAGTACCCGATGAACTCTTATGCAAACTTGAAGCAAAGGTTGACTATTTTGAGGAAAGGCAAAGGCGACCTTTGAGTCCTAGACGGGCTACTATCAATTCTGTCTCAAAAACAACGTCGGCACCATTATCTGAATCACCCTCTAGGGAAAACGCCGAGAATTTTCAGAACTATGCCCCACCTTGTTCCCCTCCCAAGGAGCTTAGCTCGGAATTTGAGGCTAGGATGAGAGAATATATGGCAACTCACTCAGATCGGCTTGCTAGATTCGAAGAAGCAGTTTAAAAGCAGAAAGAAGAAATGCAGGAGAAAATGAACGAGGTGTTGAGTCTATTGGAGGAGTATGCCAATCAGAAAACCCCCGAACGAATACTACTAAGGAAAGAAAGCGCCACTCCCACCACCCAATTTGTTAATTCCATCACCATTGTCCATAAAGATAATGAGAAGGTAGAAACTCCTGCTAAACAAACCTTAGAAAAACAACCAGAGTCCCAACCTTTGAGTTACTACCTGAAACATGATATAAACGAAAACACCATAACAAACTGGATTAAGGGTGATGGGCATAACCAATTCTCCGGACAGGTTCCTAAGAAAGAGGAAGAAGAGGAAGATGAGTATGATACGCTTCCTGGAGGATCAGTATTTGAGAGGTTACTGGTACAGAAGGTGGCTACTAAGCAGGTAGCATGTGGGAACTTTGAAATACCAACGAGCATCGGGGACTTGAAACATCTTAGTGCTTTCGCCGACCAAGGATCGGAAGTAAATCTTATGCCCCTAACTACCTACATCCAACTAACGTCAAAAATGCCAGCACCTACTTGTGTGAGGTTATCCCTTGTCGGACACTCGTACGTATACCCCCTAGGAATCACAGAAGATGTATTAGTTAATGTTGCAGGATTCATGTACCCCGTTGATTTTATGATCATCGATGATAAAGGGGATGGATGCATGCCAATAATCCTCGGGGCACCATTCCTCACCACCGCTAGGGCTGTCATTAAGTATGAAGGTAGGAAGATTGAGCTTAAATCTGGAAAAAGAAAGATTAGTTTCCCCATGACCCAGCGAAGTGGGCATGAGAATTTGAGTTGGAGAATGATCAAAGATAACAATGGCACGACACCCATTCGTGTTCAGAATAAGATTCTTGCATGGGGGGCAAGGATCAAAAGCTATAAGAAAGCTAAGGATGAAAGAAGAAAAAGCAATAAGGTTCCGATTGAACTCGAACATACTCGACATGAAGAAAATCATACACCTTTTGAGGAAGGGAACTTGGTACTCTTGAGACACTCGGAAACAACAATACCACCCGATAAACCAAGTCCTTGGTGGTATGGGCCATTCACAATCGAAGGATTGAGCCAAGATGGGGTAGCTAACTTGAGAAGCAAATTAGGTGGGAAGGTGATTGCGAGTACCGACAGATTGAGGCACTACCACCATAACAGTAATGATCGCAACTATATGGGGTACATCATTTCAAATGATGAGATCACGTAGTAACCCATGACTTTGAGTCTAGCTACAAGACTCGTAAATAAAGAAAAGCGCTTCTTGGGAGGCAACCCATGTTTTGTGTGATTTTATTTGTTTGATTGTTATTTGTTTCCGTATGCATGTTTTATTTTTATTGTTGGTTGATCATGTTTCTCAATTAAAATGTGGAAATACTTTATTATGTTGTTTGGCCTAGTCTTAACTCCAACCTAAAGGTATTTTTACAAAAGATAAGTGTAAGGGGAAACCCCAAATATGTTTTTAAGAAACAAACCGATCATGATTCTCCACAATATTTAATGAACATGTATATTCGTATTTGTTAGAGTCAAATGCTTGTATTGAGTCATAATGAAGTTTTACAGGATTTTCCAGGAAGTAGGACGAAGTTTTTTCAGAAATTTTCCGGAAACTTAACATAAGAATTTCTGCAGGTCCATTCTGACGGCGTCAGAGTATTACTCTTGACGGCGTCAGGAGTTAAAAATCTGGAAATTTTACCGGTTTTGTTTTTCTAACGGAGTCTTATGGTTTTTGTGAATTATTAAGTTTTATAATCTCCAGGAAATCTGCAAACTTCATTCCACAAGCATTATATCTTACTTTGTTTTCTAGGATTAGTAACTTATATAGGATGCCGCCGATTTTACGCGAGGTTGTCTTGTCTATTGTTGTCAGGATTTACAGGTTATGTTTGACAAGAAGATGATTTATATTTTGGAAGGGAAGCTTTGATTGTTCGTTTTCTTGGAGGAAGATTTAACCTGGCCAACCTATAATCCATACCGAGCGAATCAGGGGAGTATTTGATTTCATTCTCTTTACTTCTTAACTTTTACATTCTTTACTTGAACATTGGGGACAATGTTCATCTTAAGTGTAAGGGGAGGGTAAAAAGATGATACCTTACATATGCACTTTCGCTTGAGTTTGTTTTGTCTGATAGTAGATGTGTAATAAAACTACGAGAAATACTTGTTAGTGTAATTTTAGCGCCAAATTTAAAATTTTTTACAACATTTAGGAGTGAAACTTTAGCCATAGCAAGCGTCTCATGGATAGGAGATTGTATGACTAGCACATAACCGTATATTCAGAAAAATTTTCCACCCAAAAATGTGAGGTTCGCCTTTAGATTTGATAGGAAAAGCATTTACTATTAGTGCTTATGAGTGTACCGGTAGCATTTAGATTCTAGAACTTGCGTTAGTGATGCATCCCGAGACCGCTAGTGAGACTACATTCGTGTGGTAGGATTTACTACATGATAAGAGGCATTAGGATCACCCTTGTGTTAAACCCGTATTATAATTACTTGACCATTTATGTCATATTACTTGGCTAGTTAAGTCAAATAATTTTTCCCACACCCTTAGCGTTGTACTCGTTTTTAGTACACGATACCCCTAGTACACCCCTCCGAGCCTATCTTTTCGTTTCTAACTTTAAGCATCTTACTTAAAGGAAGAATTTGTTACACCCCACTTAAATGTACACCCAAATCGCCTTAGCCTTCCGTGTATGCGCTCATTTTTAGTGCATTATTGTTATTTGTTAAACCCTAAGTTAACTCTCTAATTGATTACATGGTTGCTAAGTCGAGTCATATCCTTGTACATATTGTTTTGGGACGATTGGGACTCATGGGTAAGTACTTATTTATGGAGTAATGGGGAAGAACATAATATTATTACCCCCATATGTACGTTAATCTTAAAAGTGCTCCAAGTGTTTTGATTTTCTTAATTCGAGTCATTAGATTAGTTAAATGTAAAGTTTGTAAAGATTCAAGTGTAAGGGGAATGCTCATACCCCTATGATGTATTATTTTGGATGGTAGGGTAAGAGTGTATGCAAAAAAAAAAAAAAAAAAAAAAAAAAAAAAAAAAAAAATCGAAAAAAAAATATATATATATATATATAAAAAAATAAATAAATAAAAAAACATACGAACTACCATCCCGTTTTTAATCTATGTTCATTTTATGTTTTTGTTATTTTTCATTTATTAGCTTAAGTCGAGTCTAGTCTTGGCTTAGCAACGCCATCTTGTACATGTAATTAACCAAGATTGTTAACTCGCCACTAGTAAAATTTCCTTTATCCAACAAAACCGTGTAATTCATATCCCTATACCTAACGTTACAACCCTTTAAAAGACCTCTTTGATAGTTTATCCTAGGTGCTTACGCCATGTGGTGGAGGCTTGATCCTTTCCCAAGCCTATGGTAATCTATTTTGCTATGACAGGTAGTGAGAGATATCTTCCATTTCCATAATGTTATATTACTTTATTACACCCGAGAGATGTGAGTATCTAAACACTATTTGTGAGGTGCTTGTGTATGACCTCCGTGCTTGTCTATTGGTCTTTAGTGGAACGATTATTTGTTGTAATTACTTTTATATTAGTGTTAAATGACCCCTAACTTGTCTTTTGAGTAGAATAAAAGCTCATTTGCTTGAGGACAAGCAAATCTCAAGTGTAAGGGTATATGATGAGGCGAAAAATGATCCGTTTTTAGGGGGTCATTTAAGCCCGAATCCGACTTTATTTGATCAAATATTGCCCTAAATCGTTCCTTTCGTGATTTTAGGTGTTTGCAGAGTGAATTCTGGAAAAGAAGCCATTTTGGACGTTTTTGGAGCATAAAAGTGAAGAAAACGGCAAAGTACCAAATTTCCATGCTGAAGATACAAGGTGACGGCATCAAGAGTAATATCTTGACGGCGTCAGACATGAAGATTAAAATACCGAAGGTGGTGACGGCGTCAAACGCCTTCATGACGGCGTCAAAGTGGCAAGAATAAAATACCGTGGTCGGTGACGGCGTCACATAGGCCGTCATAAGTAGATCAAGGCCGTCCGAGGAAGTATATGGCGGCGAGGTGACGGCGTCACATGTAACTCTTGACGCCGTCAGCCTACTTTTCCTATATATAGTTTTCTAGTTTTTTCATTAGAAAGAGGGAAGTTTTGGTGAAACCCTAAAGACGAATTTGGTGCCTCTTTTACAGGTTTTTCAAGGGTTCCAAACCCTTGATACCTTGCATTGTAATTGAGATAAGTGTTCTTCTAATTCAATCAATATGTCTATGTGTTGGTTGTTTATCTCTTGTTCTTGTCTCAATTCCATTATGCTAGGCTAGATCTCTCTTGTGTTTGCTTAGATCTAATGAAACCTAGATGTTGATTATGTGTTGATTACTTGTTTATTCTTGTTCTTGGATGAATGATTTATATGTTAGGCTTAAGAAAACTGGCAGATCTCCAAATGGTAACATGCTTGAACGTCTTAAGAAACATGAACCGAGGCGTACTAGGTCTTTATTGGTTGTATTTAATGCATGAGCCACTGTTTACAATCCCTATAGTTGTGTTGGGTCATGGTGTAGGAGGAGATAAGAGCTCATAGAGTTGGGGAGTTATGTATGCCACCCCACGAATGGTATTAAGGAATACAATCCGTCATCCATACAAGTATAACAAGTAATTAACACGTAAAAGATATCTAGGGAGTAGTGAAGTCTAAGTAAACACAATTTCTCCAATTACTGCTCACAACCTTAGTATAATTAGTTTGTTTTCATTTTTATTATTTTATTTTGATTATATATTAGTTTTGGGTTAGTTGACTAGCAACTAATTCCGCCCACTCCTTCAAAACCCGAGATTTTACTTGCTTTCTAAAAAATATAAAAACACAAAAATAATCATCCCTCACCTCTAGAACTAGTAAATTAGGTTTTCTAATCCTAGCGACACTATTCCTAAGCTGAACGATCAATCCCCCGGTACTTGTCACTATACTATACTACAACGATCAGGTACACTGCCTGGTGGGGGTTGTAAGCTTCTCGAGATCCCTCGAGAGGTAAAGCAAGGTGCGATTCCCACGCATCACTCATGGTCACCAATTGTTCCTATATGTCAAACGTAATATTGTGGTATTCCCCACTTGGCTGTGATGTCAAACGTAATATTGCTGTTTCCCTACTTGATTGACCAATATGTTCATTGTAATATTGTGGTATTCCCCACTTGGCTGTGATGTCAAACGTATTGTGGTATTCCCCACTTGGCTGTGATGTCAAACGTAATATTGTTGTTTCCTTACTTGACTGAATTAAGATGCCTTTGCATCAACCTTATTACGGGTTTTCCCGCTTGACTGATTTATCATATGGCCTCATTGACTGAATTATTTATATAGCCGTTTTGCTATATTTATCTGGGAATTTGGATATCAGTATTACTTTTGTTCACGTAGACTTTAACACATTTGGCAGTGGGTTGTAAACACACAGGTTACAAGTCTCTTATGGCGGGACTTGCAACTGAGTGGATTTACAATGCCTTTGCTGGGCGATCATTTCTCTATAGGCATTACTTGTTAAACAAACTCTATGAACTCACCAACATCGTGTTGACACTTTAGCATGTATTTTCAGGTTTTAACCAATGGCACGCTACTGGAGGTTTTGGCAGGGCATGGCATGGTCATAGAAGACTCTGATTATTCATTTGGGGACCGTTTTTAAACTATTTTAAGGGCCTATTTCCGCACTACTTTTAATGATGTAAATTCAACATTTTTGATTAAACGATTTTATTCTAAATGATTAAAGTGAAAACCATTTTTGTACTTGTGTTGTAATACCAATTGAGTTACACCCCAGCTACACGTATGCTTCCGCTGGACCCAATTTTGGGGGTGTGACACTTAGGAACTACATAGTTAAGCGTGCTTATACGAAAGTAGTACTAGCTTGGGTGACTTGCTGGAAAGTCTTCACATGAGGGCCATAATGCAAAGATGTAAGCCTGCGGGCTAATCGGACAATATTGTGGTCTGAGTAAGCGGGATGTTACAAATGTTGGCATATTAAGAGTAGCATAAATTTGTGACATACTGGAATCAAATCTTGCTCATTTTCAATGGTTTTTACAGCAGCTTTTCACGGCGCCGAGGAATTGTTTATAGTTTAAATGAGTTTTAAAGTTCTGAGATATGGGTATTGTTAAAGATTTCAAATCTTTAATGGGTTTGTACGGATTAGGGAAATAACTGTTGAATGAAGCAGATGCCACAAGTGAAATTTGGCCTGAATATATCCGGATGATGATGTTTTTCTGGTGGATTTTAGGATGTGGTTGTAGTTGTGTTTTATAGGATGAGTAAACTGTTTTAACTATTTGTTTGAGTTGGATGAGTTTTATGTGTTTGGAGTGTAAGGATTATTACTCCACAAACAAAAAAAATTGTGACATATGGTGACTTTGCCCCACAAACAAAAAAATTAATGAATTAATTTTGTTGTTAAAAAAAGTTGAAAAAAGAAAAAGAAAAATAGATGTCGACAGTTACTGTGCTTAAAAGATCGGTTGTAGGTTGCAGAAGAGAGAAACCTGAGGTGACATGAAAATTGAGTGTCGCTGGAGGTCACTGTTGTGGGTAGCCTTACCTAACATACAAACATAAAATATAGAAATTAGATAGCAACATAGTTAACCAAATTATCATGTCTTTCGAGTCATTAATTCTGAGATTTCACATAAGGTCTGGCCATCTTCTGAGCTCAGTATTGAAGATTCATAATACATGGCCATTATAAAAGAATTTAATGGCATGAAATCATATGAGTACTTGAAACTCTATAAAAGAATTAAATGGTATGTGATATATAAGCACTTGAGAATATTCTCTTATCATGAATCTTAATAACAATGAGTAATTCCATATTCACTTTTAGCTACATTAAATGTCTTTTTGCTCAATGGGAATAAAACATAAGTATGAATTTCCCTATAAATTGAAGCAACCCCATCCTTAAGCACCATACATTGAGTATTTCAGTAATCATACATACATACATACATACATACATACATACATACATACATACATACATACATACATACATACATACATACATACAGGGCTTTAGTTCCATTACAAATGGCAATCTTTCTGTTGTTTTTTATTTTTTTTACTTCAGGTTAATATTTTTTCCGTTTGTTATTGTGTTATTGTGTTGTTAGATGTAGATTAAATTTCTTATTTTTCGTTGTTGTAGGTATAATAAACCTTTCTCAAGCAGCACCGAGTTGTAAACATAATTCAGATTGTTCGGGATTGCCGCGTTGCCCAGGAAATCGTCCAGTTATATGTGCACCTTGGCCTTTCTGTAGTTGTTGGCGTCCTGGAGCAACTATACCATCCATTAATACTGATAAGTACCGGCCAAACGTCAGCTGTTGACAAACCTAAGCAATTACAAGTCTTACCATAGTAGACATGTTATGTTATGTATGTGAGATCCTTAAGTGATCAAGCAAGATATTATAAGACTAAATAAAATTGTTAATTTCATGTAACACGCGTTTTCTTGGTGTTTTTCCTCATAGTACATAGATTTTCATCTCAAATATACAATTGGTCATACTATAACATAATGAAAAGAAAAAAAAGGTTTGTAGACTAATAGAGTAAATTAAATGTGGAGCATGTTTTATGAATATTTGTCCAAATCGAGTGGCTCCCTAACATAAAACTTTATGTGCAAATGAACAAACGTAGACTGTCGATCCATTTACAACTTTAAATACAAATGGCAACCATTTGACTCATTTTTTACGGAACAAAATACAAAGGACTAGAAAAAATAAAACTTAAAAAAACAAGTTGGAGAATAAGTTTTAATTACATTTTGTCCATCAATTTTTTTTATCTTGTCCATCAATTCTTTGTGATGAGAGAATGGGTGTGTTTTGATCGTGGTTTTGATAATGGTACAACTACGATTGCTCATTTTTGACTTAAGGGTTAGGTTTGATAATACCCAAATGTGATGGTTTTTTCAGACATGACTCAGGGTGTGGGTTTACAAAATCCATAGTCACCGCTATCAATCCTATAGCCATCACTGTTATAATCAAATGCGCGCACGTCACAACTTATTTATTTCACAACGAATAAAGTTTAAATATTTTTTCGAACTCTTTTTTTTTATATATGTAAACTATTCAGAACAAAATTCCTTCTTATTTGACACTCAAGTTTATAATGAAAAGAAGTGAAATGACTTGTGATTTGTGGTGAGACACCATCATAGGTTTTAAGTTCAAACACCTTTTAACTACATTTTCCAAGGTTGGCAAGAAAAATGGTTCATAAACAAGTCACGACTAACCCAATCTGAATAAACCGTTTACGCATGATTATAAATATCAAATTAAAAGCACAATTACAAATGACCAAAACACTATCTAATTTCAAATAGAATTAATTTCTTTATTGGTCCCTGTGGTCTGTCGAATATAATGGAAATGGTTCCTAAACTTTTTTTTTAAAGGATCCCCTCCCTGTGGTTGCGACCCGTATCGAGTTTCGTCCCTTTACCACTATTTCTGTTAGTTTGACCGTTAACTCAATAATGTGACAGCTAAATAGAAGGGTAATTATATCATTTTATATATTGTATTTCTATAAAAAAAAATTATATCCTCCCTCACTCTCATCTTCTTTATCTTTCCAATCTCTCATCGTTATTCTTAACTCTCTTTATAGAATTTTCCCAACAACCGCACACTACAATCTCATCACCAATTATCACCTAAAAAGGTTACCCCCATAACGGTTAAACAAACAGAATTAGTGGTCAAGTGAATAAACCCAATACGGATCGCAACCACAGGGAGATGATTCGTTAAAAAAATTAGGGACTATTTCTGTTAAACCCGACAGACCACAGGGACCATTTATGAAATTAACTCTTTTAAATATGGAGTATATAAAAAAAATAATAAAAAAAAAATTATAGGTGGCAAAACGGGCAGGCCGAGCGGGCACGGGCCACGGGTCAAATGGGCTATGGGGTAAACGGGCGCGGGCTAAATGGGCACGGGCCAAACGAGCGCATGTTATACAAATCGTTTTAGAAAATACCAAAGACGACGAAATAAATTCCTCAAAACTTAACATCTCATTTATATTTTATATATATATATATATATATATATATATATATATATATATATATATATATATATATATTATATCTACATT
Source organism: Artemisia argyi (assembly GCA_030686995.1). Classification (NCBI taxonomy): domain Eukaryota; kingdom Viridiplantae; phylum Streptophyta; class Magnoliopsida; order Asterales; family Asteraceae; genus Artemisia; species Artemisia argyi. The sequence goes on along the minus strand of CM060697.1, from coordinate 156,085,613 downwards.
TTTTTTAAAAATAATTGTAATGTTATCCAATTAAGAGAAAATATGTGCACATTTAACTTTTAAATGGGCAATATATGCCCATTAAAAAAAAGGGACCAAATATGCCCAAATTTTTTAAAAATTTGCCCATTTAACAATTTATTTTTTTTTTATTTATTTATTTATTTATTTTTTTTTTTTGATTTTAGTCACAAATTGCCCCTCTAATAAAATTTACCCAATTATTTTTACCCGTACCCGTAACACCTTAAAACAAGCCAGACCCTTTTAAAATCACAAACTCACACTTTTTCCGGCGAACACCAACCTAGGGGACAGGCTAAAACCTAGAATAAGAAAAAAAAAGATGTCGGGTATGGGGGACGGGGACGTGGGTACCGCCCAAGATGCTGTAAGGATTCGAAGACTTGAGAAACAAAGAGAAGCTGAAAGAAAAAAGATCCAAGAACTTAAGAATAAGAACGCTAAAGGTCAATCGGGTCTTCTATAATTCGGGTCAAGTAGTTCTGAAGTAAGGACTTTTTTATTGATTGTGTAGCTGTTTTATTTCTGTGCCCTAGTTTTATGAATTTTTATTTGACCTAGTTAAAGCTAGCGTTAGGTTTTTAGTTTTTATTAGGGTGAGTGTTTCGCTATACAGTTTGCTTCAAGATTTATTATTTGAATTTTTGTTTTTTGAGAACAATAATGGTTGCATATATCAAATTGAAAATTGGTCAGTTGTGAATATGTGTTGCAATGAGTCCGGGTATCGGGAAATCATTTATCTGTAGGATGGTTGAATAAGTGAAAAGCGGTGTTCTAATTTTGCATATCTACCCAGACCCGAAACTTTTATGGGATTTTGGTGGGTCGAACATGGGCCTTGGAACAAGTGATCATGTGGGCTTAAACTTAGGTCTTGTTTGTTTTTTTCATGAAGCACTTTTTTGCCTCTTATTTCTGCAGGCGGGCACACAAATCAAATAAAGACTGTTTTTTTTGAAGAGATAAGAGGATAAAATCACTTCTTTCCTCTTCCACAATTCAGACATAAATAACCTCTTTTTTCCACTTCTTTCAACAAAACCCTACTCATCCCTTCCTATCCACCATCTCAACCTCCACCTCCACCCCCACCATCCACCATATCAGCCGCCACCTCCCACCACTCAGGCGCCACCACACAGCCGCCACCACTCCGCCGCCGCCGGCCACCCTTCTCCACCGCCGCAAAAGGTAAGGTTTTCTTTTTTATGGTTAAGTACGAATTTAAAGAAGAAATTGCTTTTTATGTGGGTTATAGTTAATGGGTCTTGATTGTTTGATGTTTTTGTGTTTTGGGTTTCATTTGTTTGTTATGTTTAGGACTCATCATGGGTTTTTTTGCTTGATACTCTTATGTGAAAAAATTGTGTTAGATGTGTTAACTGTTGGTAGACTTGAAACACAAATACTATTTGGGTAGACTTGAAATAGGATGTCATCTCAGGTTTAAGGTTCATATTTGACATATGCAAAATAGATTTTATGAGTTTAATGCTTTTTTTGAATCAATATTTTGCTATCTTTTATTGGTTCATGGTTCTTATTTGTTTCCATTTGCTAGGCTAAACACTTTTTATTTTTTTTAATTACGCCTTTGCCTATGTGATAATTTGGGAGTTCCATATTCTAGTTTTGTGACAACAAATCATTCAAGTTATAAAATTCAATCAAACTCAAAGTCAGTTCAAACTTCAAACAATAGGTTTTCATAGGTTAAGCCCAAATAAGAACTGAACCTCAACAAATGGTTTTCTTAGCATTGTAGGTCTTAGTACCAATTCATATTTTCTTAGCATTTTACATTGTAAGAAAATTGTATATTACGTTATTATGCATTGAGAAACAGGTTTCATTTTCCTATGAGTTTGATTGTTTTACTAATGGTTTATATATTTGTATTTGGTTAAACAGGAAAGGTTCACAGTTCTTTGGCTCGTGTCAGTAAGGTGAGAGGACAGACCCCAAAGGCTCACAAGCGCATCCAGTTTTGGTACGTATGACATTTTACATTTATGAGTAATATTTTCGTTTTTTTTTTTTTTTTTTTTTTTTAATCTATTATTGGTGTTGAAATATACACATTTTGGTAATAGTGAATGTGCAAATGCAAAACTGAGTAGTTTAGTATTTTAGACTAAGGAGCTAGCTTAATCATTTTTGTGGAAAACTAGAAGGGAGATTGAATAGTTTACCCTTTTTTAACTTAATTATCTTTGAAAAACTTTACGTTTGATTAAAGATATAAACGCAAATTATTTGTTAATCTTTGAAAAGCTTTACTTGTGATTAACGATTCTAACTAAAGACAATATATAATATGCAAATACAAAGAAAGAAACGATCAAACCACAACACGATTGTTTATCGTGGTTCGGCTAGAAGGACTCTTTTTCCTTGCCCTACATCCACGCCCCGAGTTTCCAACTCGAGAGTTTCAAGCACTAGTCAACAAGCTCCTTTCACGGGTGGAGAAACCTTTACAATCGTTGCTTACACTTTATCCGTACAAAGCTAGATACCGGGTCCTAGTTCAAGGTAGAGCCAACCTAACGTCGCCTATCCACTATTTCCGACACTAAGCTAGATGTCGAGTTCTTTTACAAGGGTACAACCACTCCCGATAGTTCTTTTACAAGGGTACAACAACTCCCGACACACTATGTATTTTGAGGCCTAAAATACTAACCGATCACTTCTACACAAGATACAAATGAAGTATAAACTACCAAAAGTTCAAACATAACAAAGCTAACAAGTCTTGCAACTTTTGAGTTGAAACTTGTAACTTCTTGGAAGAACTTGTGAGCTCCTTTGCTACATAAGAGAATCACCCAAGTCAAATGTTACTGAGTTAGATGAGAGAATATGTGAAATATATGTCCTAAAGTGATGGGTAAAAACTAGCAAGTGGCTTGGTATTTATAGCAAAACAAACCAGCAGTCTGGCGGATCCGGCGGAACCCTAGAATGGGTTCCACCCATGTACCCTGAGGGTTCCGCCAGGACTGACAGACAAGCTTGCCATAAATCTTTCCAAACCAACCAAGGTCACATCAACTTATTTCTAGTCAAACACACATTGAATCAAAGTAGAATGCTTCCAAAAATGTGTAAGAGCTTATGGTAAGTCAAACACACAAACTTACCATAAATGCATGATGTGATGTGACACTTTCTTATTTAAGAAATAAAAAACAATGTTCTGTTTAAGATGAAATGTAAAATCTAGTTATACAAGACTTAAAACTAAAGTGATGTTTTTACTATAAACTAAAGTTCATACTTTGTCATTAACAAAACTTAGCAAAGATCGTAAAATATAAATAATGTTTTAGGCGATATTTGTATTAACAATCTCCCCCTTTTTTGTTGATGACAAAACATAAACTTTATTTATAAGTAAGCCACTAATTTTAGTGTTAAGTCTTATAAAGTTTATATTAAAACTTGTTTTTGCTAAGATGATGTGATGTGCAAGAGTTATAGAAGAGATGAGAACAAGTTTAATATAAATTCTCCCCCTTTTTGTCGAAACAAAAAGAAGAGAAGCGGAGCGAAATGATGCAAGTGCTCCCCCTTGGACAATACTCCCCCTAAAAGGAGTGCCAAGATAGAAAACATGGATTTTGAACCTACAAAAAAAATGTTAGTTGCCGCACAAGACAAGTGTAGAACAAGTCATGAAAGCTCTTTTTGTCTAAAACACAAATAAGAGTTGCGAAGCGGAATAATGAAATTCTCATGCTCCCCCTTGAATATTACTCCCCTAAATGGAGTATCAAGGAAAGAATACATAGGTAATGATCCTACAAAAAGGAAGGTTAGTTTCTAAAACACAAGATATATGTATACTACCATAGCAAGGCAAAGTTTACTCACAATACCTAAATGGTCAACAAACAATGCATATCTTATAGTAGAATGAAATTTATTTCATGTAAAATTTGACTTTTTAGAAAGTCAAAGACAAGAAATTAGGAAGATAACATCCTACTTTAAAGGAGAAAAAAAAATAAGCGGAAAAATAAAAATAAAAAGAAAAACATCATAGTTCTTCATGAGAAACATCTTCCTAAAGAATGTTTAAAGGTAGATGATGATGAGTGTTTTGGCTTTTTAGGTTGTGTTTTTGGTGCTACTACGGATGAGACTCTATCATTGTTGGAGACTCTAAACTTGAGGTGGGTGAGACAAGGATTCAAGACGGTCCAAAATGTGGTTTAGGATAAACCTCATTTCTTCGGTTAGCTCGCGAATTTCCGTTCGACACCTTTCGCTAATGTGAGCGGTTCTTTCGCAATGTCCGCAATCATGGCGGGGAAAGTTTGGTGGAAGAGAGGTTTGATTTGTTGGTGGTGGATCATTTGAACTTGAAAGAGCAAATGTGGATGATTGAGAGGTGTTTTTGGTTCCTTCACTAGTTGAGTGTAATGCCGTATGGAAATCCATAATATGGTTGATTTGAGAGTCAACCATACGTTTGATGGCATGAAGGTGGTTTAAATGAGTGTTCATTTCATCATTAAGGTTTGGAGATTTTTCCCATATGGATGCTTCTATTTTCTTATAAGAAGGAAATAGAGATTCAAAGTGTTGGGAATGTTCTTGTGGTGGTTGTTGTTGTTGTTGTTGTGGTTGTTGTTGTTGTTGTGGTTCTTGTTGTTGAACATAATGGCAGAAGCTTGGTTCTCCGGAAGGATTACCATGAAGGTCTTTGTAAATGGGGTGAAACACAAATGATTATAGGTGTGTATGACCTTGATCTTGTGGAAAAATAGAGGGTCTAGCATAACGGTAATCCAAACGCTCTATTAATGACGGTTGATGAGGTGCATCATCCAATGCCTCATTTGGTTGAAAACTTGGTTGTTGTTGGGTTTCCATTTCGGCAATGGTGTCAAAGAGTGACAATGATGGAGGGCTTGATGATTTAGGTGATAGGTATTCTAAAGTTTCCAAATAGGGTAGTGGTGATGTTGGTGGTGTATGGAAAAGTTTCATTGGTGTAAGTGTTGGTGATTGAGATGATGGAGTTTTTGATGGTTGAGTTTGTTGAGAAGGTGATGTTGAATCACTTGAAGGTCTAGTTGGTGGCGGAATGGTGGCTATGTTGGTGTTGCAATGTATTGGAGAGGGTGTTGGAGTAGCAAGATTAAGCAAATCTTGAATAGTGATCCCATTGGTATTGCAAGGTGTTGAGGATGGTGTTGAGGTAGTAAGGTTAAGGAAATCTTGGATAGGTGAAGAAATGTCAAGTGATGCATCACTTGATGATGATGAGCTTGATTTGATGGTTTTGTTGAAGCAACAAGGTTTTACACTAATCCTAGCGGTTTTTCTAAGGGATTTTGATGATTCGGATGAGGTGTTGGATTTAGTCATTTCAAAGGTGTGGTTTTGAAGCTTTAAGATAAGGGATTTTGATGGTGATGGTGTGATTTGAAGTGTTGCAAGATTGTCAAATTTATAGAGTGGAAGAGATGTTGGAAGGGGTGTTTGGATTTGATGTTTTACCATACAAATGTTGAGGTTTCTAATGATTTAGAATATTTCCAAGAAAATGTCAAATCATTGGATGTCAATCCAATGGAATTGGGTGGAGTGAAAGACTAACTTATGCACTCAATGCTAAGTGATCATGGGAAGTGATTTGGTTGAAAATGTTCTAAAGGTTTTGAAGGATCCTTTTTAAGTGGTTCCTTGGGTTAGTTATGTTTGAATTTGAATTTTTTGGCGGGAAATGACTTCCTAATTGTTCTAGTGAGTGAGAGTGATCCTAATAAGTTTATTGGAAGTAAGGAAAGATGTTTCTCAGTAAAGATAAAGATTTGACATTTTACAAATTTTGAAATTTAGAAAAATGACAAAAATTTTCTGCAGGTGACTGGCGGAACCCTGAGATAACACAGGCGGAACCCTTCTGAGGGTTCCGGCTGGTTCGTTGGGCCATTTCTGGAATTCCAGAAAATTACACTGGCGGAACCCATTTTAGGGTGCCGCCAGTTCCGCCAGGCCTGAAAAACAAGGCAGTCCACTGTTTTGACCCGCGAGACGATTTTCAAATTTTTCGAAAACTCCTAAAAACAAAAATATAATTCATATCTGGTTAGGAAATGCAAAAATTAGACATGTAAACATTCATATCATAGGACTTTGACCGGGGGCTAGCGAATTTCACTATACTTAGTGAAATTTTCCATAAGCATGAAAATTTGACAAACACCTCAAATATTGTCAATATGCATAAAGGCTCATATAAAACATAGTCCGACGAAAATAATAAAGCATGGAAGAAAAAAGCAATACAAATCACATAGTATAACACATACAAAGTTCTAAAAGCCAAACACTCCTTAAACACATATCTCACAACCGGTCTATCTTCTTATTGAGCTTTCTTTGGTACCTTCCAAAGCACTTGAATATTCCTTTGGTTTGCTTGAACTCTTCGGATGCATTGCTAATGACGGGAAGTTCTTGAAGGTAGTCTAAAGGGGGTAGCTTAGAGTTAGGAAGTTTATCGTCATCGCTTATATCAGATGATGAAGATGATGGTGAAGGAGAGCGAGTACGCTTGCCCTTAACTTTGAAGACTCTTTTATCACGTAGAGGGATGAATATGTGAGGAACGAGAGAGTAATCAAGGCACATTCCCTTATTGTTAGGAGGAATGGGTGAGATTGCTCTAAAGAGGCGGGTGAGAAGCATTCCATAAGGAAGAGCGGTTGTTCCTACCAAGGATATGTCGGCCATTCTTTTGGCTAGGTAATAGGCTAAGTTAAAAGGTTGACCGGTGGAAATGCTATAGAGCATGTAGCTAAGACATGTGTTGACATGATCTCTATTTTCTATGGAACTTATAACGTTGGCTCTAAGAATTTCTTCCTATTTCTTAAATTGTGGTTTAAGCTCATTGAGTTCCATACCAAACGGGTCCTTATCTACCTCATTTCCCGAACGATTCTTCTTAGTTGTTGAGGTCCTAACAAAGAGATGCTCACGAATTTCTTCCTTATTAGCAAGAGGAGTGTCGTATGGATGATAACGCTCAATGGAATCAAGACTAGAAAGGGGCCACTTATCCGTGTAGAGACATGTACCAACATTAGGGACACCAAGAATTTTTGCAAAATCTTTCGAGGGTATGATATTTGGAATTTGATTGGTTGTAAAGGTTAATGATATCTCACCATCGTCATCCAAGGAAAGGTTTATGGTTGCATAGAATTTTAAGATGAACCTAGGACAAATTTGCTCAACGAAGTCTAGGAGGCAATCAAAGTTGATTGCGGCAAAGTTTTGGCGAATGGATGTTCCTTTTAGGAAGGATGGATCAATGGTTCTTCCTTCATGAACGTAGCGTTTTTCTAGACCCTTAAAAGTTTCAACTTGATCTTTAGTAAGGCCTTTGGTCCTATGGTGTTTGGGTAAGTAATTAAGAGTTTCCTTGTGATCGGAGAATGTTGCAGGAGGCATGTTGGTTCCTAGAAAACACAAAATTTAAGTTTAAATTAATAGTTTTTATAATGTGGATGTTCTAGTGTGTGCCTATATGAAAACAATTTGGAGGTGCGGTTATCTTGACTCATTTTGATGCTTAAAACGTTTTGTAATGCAAGTTTTGTTACAAAACAAAAGATAACCCAAACGCTCCTAATTCAATATAGCTTCGTTTGAATGTACCCGAAAATACATATTAGTTATGTATTCCCTTTAGCATTCAAGAGACACCATGCAAGTGATGTTTCAATGACGTTTTCCATTTGTTTTAACAATGTGGTGAAAGGTGGTGTTCTAGTGATTTTTGAAAGACAATGAATTTGGTGTGTTTGGTAAATCATGATAATAGCAAAAAGGATACAATTCCTAACTAATGGAAATTATGATTAGTTTACAACCAAAGTTTTTCATGAATCAACAAGTTTATGGATAAACCCTAAGATTCTAGTTAATGTATATAGATGAAAATGATAGACTTTGATTGAAAATGCAATTATGATAAGAATACTTACAAAGTTGATTGGATTGGAAGAGATGTGAGTAAGAGCCCTAATTTTCGTATGGTAAGGTGTTTGTGAGTGAGTAATAGCTCTTTGTAAGTTGAAGTTGTGAGTTAAGAGGTGTTTGATTTTGAGTTTAAAATAAAACATGCTGCAGACTCGGTGGACCAGGCGGAACCAAAGGGAGGGTTACGCCCGTTTGGTCTCAGGGTTCCGCGGGTACAACAGAGGAGAAAAATAAAAAGGTTTTGTCTTGAATTTCGTGGTTTTATCTAATGTTCAAAACTAAGGTTTTAGGTCTCATGAGTCTTTAACTAAGTCAGGGAGGATGAATGATTCTCATTCAAGAGGTTTCGTGAAAATGTCGACAATATGGTTATCGTATAAGACTTTCTTGGTTGAGATGTTCCTCAATGAACATTTTTACCAAGGCGATAATGAAGGATCACAATATGTCAATTAAGAACATAATGGATTGGGTTGACGCTGAAGTCGATGCTTCCTTAGTTGAAGGGATAAAAATGTTGATAAGAGGAATTCCGTTGTTAACGTGAGTTTGCTTGTTCAAGTGGAGCTTGTTGACGTGCTTCTCCATCCGATACTAATTTGAGAACCTTAAGCGTTTTGGAGAATCATTGGGTAAGTAAGTATAAAAGTGCAAGTACCACTTGTGCTTTTCTTATAAACTTATTACTGACATAATTCCATTTGGCATACACTATGGTTTCTATTCCCATTCTTTTGGGATACCATAATCCTAGTTTTGTATTACCTTTTGATGTATCTAAACAAGCTCTTCCGAAAGAGTTGTTTTAGTATCTTCTCTAAGATGAGCACATAGACACGCACTAAACATAATGTTGGATCTATTTGTTGTGAGAACAAGTAAACTTCCAAACATTTCTCTATGTTTAGTTTTACCTACGGATTCACTAATCTTATTCTTGATAAGTCATAAAAGACTTAATCATTGTGAACTTGTGAATAACTAGGAATGTCTTTGAGTGATTATTCTTTGCTTTTGGAGCTTGCTTAGGTTATTAAAAAGTCTTTCATAGATTTATACTATTTTCTATTTTGAAAGATCTATTTTGTTTTAATTGTTGCTTTACTCTAATGTCCAAAAACTATTTTTATCAAATTCTTTTTAATCACAACTATGACCCATGATTCAAGTTTTTATGACCATGTCAATATTGCTTGACTCAATGTTTGACACAAGACAAAAAGATGTTGTTTTTCATTTTTAATAGTTCATCTTCCTTGTTATCAATCTTAACTTACTTGTTTTATCAATGTTGGACTTTCGACTAAGTCATCATCTACCAAAGATGATATCTTAGAAGGAGGTGGTCTTTCATCGAATGTTAAATTCAATGACTCCTCGACTCTTTAGGTTTATTTACTTAAAACACTATAAGTGTAAATGTCCAAGAGATACAACATCATAAGACTATGGGTCAAATTAGATGTGCAAATCGTAGATGTTTATAAATCATCTTCTCCCAATCATTCCATTGTATCTTAATGTGGTTTATTTTCCTTTGTGTGTCCTATATGAGATTTTATTAAAAGAGTGGTTAAATTAAGACACGATTGAACATATAGTGTTAAAAGATGTTGTGTTACAAATGCTTGTGAAATGTTTTTGATTTACTAGATTTGCAAGCATCACAAAAGTGTTGGTTGTTTAATAACTTTGGAGATTCTTAGTTAGCTTACTTGTAGACAAGTATTAAGTGAGACTCACTCAAGAGTTTCTCATGTCTTTTACCGAAAGTTTAAAGAGGTAAAACACCTTATATCTCCTACTAGATGTAGTGTCTAAATCCTTTAATCACGAAGGATCTAATCCTTGTTGTTACTTACACCACATAAACACCTTAGAGTAAAAACTATTAATAACACCCACGACAAAACTTAATGTCAATCACCAAGAAGCAATGAAAGATAAATTGAAGAGACGTGTACCTTTTAAGCTCCATAGATGAACCACCAAGAAGATAATCCTTAAGCAAATTATCTTGACTCGTAAGAGAGCTAAACTCAAATACTTATGAATCCAAGGAGGTTAGACAAACATATAAAAGTATTGAACATGATATCTTTATCCTTTTATCATGAGCTCCTAATAGAGATAGAATTACTCCTACAATTCTCTCATAGGTTTCACAAACACAATTTGTTTTATTTTACTTGTTGATGGTGCATTTGAGTCAAATCCAAATCCGGTTTTATCTCTGAATGACTTTTGACTTTTCAACAATCTTTCAAAGGATTTTGAACTTTCTTCAAACTTAGCCAACATTTTTGCTTTTTCATTTTGCCTTTTAATTTCATGTTTGTATTCTAGACATATTTTGCATCCTATATCAATTTCAATATTGCTTTCAAGTCTAGACATTTTATCTTCTAACATTATCTCTTTTTCAAGATTGTTCACAAGAGATTTTGAATGTTCATTGTTAAAGATAGTATTTAGGTCCATGTTGCATAAAAGTTTAGACTCATTTTCTAGTTTAGAAAACTCTAGGATAAATGTGTCAAAGAAAAAGTGTTTGGTTTCAAATTGTACCTTGCTTGATGTTTTATCTAGTTGAGAATCACAAACCGGATAGTTGGCTTCATCTTCATCCGTGTCATTCCATGAATCGTAAGAAAGGCCACTTTGAGCTCGACATAAGTAATCATCTTCACTTACACCTTCATTTAAAACATTTAAACTAGTAGCACATGTATTTATTTCAACTAAATGTCTATCTATTAATTTTTCTAAGACTTCTAATTCATATGTGAGATCAAATTGATCATCTTTGACTTGACATATTTCTTGATGAAAGTTTAACATATTTTTCCAAATATCATTTGCCGTTTGACAAAAATACACTCTTTCATATTCGGTCCTTGGTAAAGCTTTATAAATCATTATCTTAGCTTTAGTGTTTTTATCAAGTTTAGGATAATCATCTTGATTTTCAAAACTTTTTTTCGCTGGTTTGAAATCACCAATAGAAATAATATGCCAAAAATCTTGATCAATTGATTTCACATAGTTTTCAAATTTACTTTTCCATTCAAGGAAGTTTTCTTTTTCAAATAGCGGTGGCTTTTGAATAGGTTGCCCTTCTTTGAGATTTTCAAAATCCATGGATCGATCCAAGTTTAAAAATACAATATATTTTAAAGATCTTGAGTAACGTAGCTCTGATGCCAATTGTGGAAAACTAGAAAGGGGGTTGAATAGTTTACCGCTTTTTAACTTAATTATCTTTGAAAAACTTTATGTTTAATTAACGATTCTAACTAAAGACAATATATAATATGCAAAGAAAAAGAAAGAAACGATCAAACCACAACACGATTGTTTATCGTGGTTCGGCTACAAGGACTCTTTTTCCTTGCCCTACATCCACGCCCCGAGTTTCCAACTCGAGAGTTTCAAGCACTAGTCAACAAGCTCCTTTCACGGGTGGAAAAACCTTTACAATCGTCGCTTACACTTTATCTGGTACAAAGCTAGATACTGGGTCCTAGTTCAAGGTAGAACCAACCTAACGTCGCCAATCCACTATTTCCGACACTAAGCTAGATGTCGAGTTCTTTTACAAGGGTATAACCACTCCCGATAGTTCTTTTACAAGGGTAAAACAACTCCCGACACACTATGTATTTTGAGGCCTAAAATACTAACCGATCACTTCTACACAAGATACAAATGAAGTATAAACTACCAAAGTTCATACATAACAAAGCTAACAAGTCTTGCAACTTTTGAGTTAAAACTTGTAACTTCTTGGAAGAACTTGTGAACTCCTTTGCAACATAAGAGAATCACACAAGTCAAATGTTACTGAGTTAGATGAGAGAATATGTGAAATATATGTCCTAAAGTGATGGGTAAAAACTAGCAAGTGACTTGGTATTTATAGCAAAACAAACCAGCAGTCTGGCGGATCCGGCGGAACCCTAGAATGGGTTCCGCCCATGTACCCTGAGGGTTCCGCCAGGACTGACAGACAAGCTTGCCATAAATCTTTCCAAACCAACCAAGGTCACATCAACTTAGTTCTAGTCAAACACACATTGAATCAAAGTAGAATGCTTCCAAAAATGTGTAAGAGCTTATGGTAAGTCAAACACACAAACTTACCATAAATGCATGATGTGATGTGACACTTTCTTATTTAAGAAATAAAAAACAATGTTATGTTTAAGATGAAATGTAAAATCTAGTTATACAAGACTTAAAACTAAATGTTTTTACTATAAACTAAAGTTCATACTTTGTCATTAACAAAACTTAGCAAAGATTGTAAAATATAAATAATGTTTTTAGGCGATATTTGTATTAACAATTTTGACAACTATATGTTATAACGTGTTCGTTAGATTCACATTATGGTCACCATGTTAATACGTCAAATACAGTCTATATAAAGTTAAACTAGAGTCTAGACTTTTTTTATATCGTATTATGAGAAGAAACTGATATCAAAGATGCTCCGTATTACAGTATATATAGTATCACTTTTTTTATTGAACAAGACTTGTTACCATTACATTAATCAAATTTCAGTGACTTATCTTTATATAAAGCAGTTTTCCCACTTGTATATATACAGTGTGCAAGCTTTACTTGAAAGATTCAGGTTAGTAGGTGTAGAACATGTTTAAAGTTCATGTATGCGCGCTTATCTTATAGCTCTATGATATATGATTTTTTGGCTTATGCATCTGTAGAAACAACTTCAACTATGAAGTATATATTTTGAGTGTAAAGTACATTAGCCTACTTTGTTCATTTTATATTGCTTGAGAGGTTGAGCCAATTTGATTAATGGGATGGCTACATAGGGTACCAAGATAGGAATTTTGAGGCCGGAAATGAAAATCACTAGTTATCTGTAATGTAAAAAAGTGTGTTCACTTGTTCTGTGGTTTGCCTATATTGCTTGTAAATTATAGTTGTTGAGTTTATTGTTTGCCTATATTGCTTGTAAATTATAGTTGTTGAGTATATTGCTAGATGATCACCTGTGACATTCTCGTTGAATATACACTGTTAATTGCGTTACTGTTCTTTTCTTGTTCTATCTTTGGTTTGTTACTAATTTTCTATATGTGTTGATACAGGGACTTGGTAAGTTATCAGTTGTTGCTGCATCTGCTGCACAGTCGGCTGCTAGTGTTGCTCAAGCTGGCACGAAGGAACTCACAACAAAGGTCTTTTATTACAACTTTTGTTTCTAACTTCTTTTTAAAATTTACAAAGTATCTGGTTGCAGGACTACCAAGTGTTGCATAGACACATTTTGTCTACTGTTTTATATTATATAGCATACATGATCTGCAATAGCGGGTTATCTTGTTACATAATGTCTATCCTTTTAGGTTCTATGCTATCTATTCAATTGCCATGACGTTTTGCGAGTCTTGTTTATATGCTGTGAGAGGGGTCAAATTATGTAATCATGGGTCTCATTCTTGAGGATAATTGAAGACGAGAGCCACAATATTTTATCCAAATTTTATGATAAAAATCTGATACGGCCTTACGGGTCAAAAAAGTTCGAGACGACCCATTTTTATCAGTTGGTCCATATTTACATGTTTAAATCAGTTTGATCCATATTAAAGGTGTTCGAAGTGTACCCCTTCATAATTTAATGATGTCTATTTTATAAACTTTTAAAAGGTGTATAAATGTTCATATTCACATATTCTTGTTTCTTTGTTTGTGTTATATTAATTAATATATGACATTTTTATTGCATAATCGAATCGAGGCTAGATGTACTTCGTTTACCTTGATGATGGGGTTGATGAAGAAGATCAAGTTGTTCAACCACAAGGGAATGCATCGGATCGACAATATATGACTAATTTAAGAGATCAAATCGCGCAACAATTAATGCAAGTGATTTAACTTTGGCCCTAATTTGATACATGTTTGTAGTATTTTGATAATTTATGGGCTTTGCAATTTTTATATTTTGAACCATTATGTATTGGTATAATTTGAGCCATATGTATTGTCTTTAGATATTGGTATATTTTGAACCATTATGTAATGTCTTTAATACTCCATATTTTAAATGATTACACTCAATAGTAAAAAAAAAAAAAAAAAAAAAAAAAAAAAAAAAACTAGTGAAAAAGAAAAAGTAAATGAAAAAAAAATGTACTTAAATAGCGGGGAAAAAAAAACTAGTGAAAAAAATAATAGTGAAAAAGAAAAAAAAATGAAGAAAAAGGAAAGAAGTATTTCAATTGCACAAAAAACAAATGCTCTTCTTCTTGCAGATGAAGAGCTTCAGATGTACCTCTTCTTCTACAGACATGGTTTGCAGATGAAGAGGTAAAAGCTCTGAAAAAACAAATGACACCTTACTTGGGTTCATATTGTTGTTTAGTTGATGTAGAATAAAAAGAAGATGGCCCAAAAGAATTATTCGCATTGCGTTAAATAAATCTCGTATTTTATTTTAATTGTCTAAATATTTTAAGTCATATATAATTAATTGTAAACTCTTTAGGGCTTATTTGGTATCGTATATGTAGTTATTAGTGATTTTTAGATATAAGGGCATTTTGATCTTTTTACATGTTTAAGATTTTTAGGTATTACACATTCAATCCATAAAATCAAAGCATTATCTTTTAAACTTTTGATAGTTGATTCTGTTCAAATAAAAGGCACTTTTTCAATCCCAGATATACCAATGGCTCACGACAGAGAAATAGACGACATGACACGATGGATGGCAGGAATACCAATGCCTCACGATCTATAGGTGGCGCCAAGATGGACTACCCAAAGTATGTTCCACATTCTGCCATCTTGTAGATGTCCCGACAAGAACTGGCCATTGCCAAAACACCTCAAGTTTTCGTAAACCTGAGATACATAAACAGAATGGAAAACCTGAGAAAGCTATAAAGGTGATTAATGCAAACATGAGAAAGCTGATGAGACGAAAAATGAACCACTTTTAGGGGGTCATTTAAGCCCGGAATTGAATTTATTTGATCAAATACTGCTCTAAATCATTCCTTTTGTGATTTTAGGTACTTTGGGAGTGAATTCTGGAAAAGGAAGCATTTTGGACGTTTTTGGAGCATAAAAGTGAAGAAAACGGCAAAGACTTAATTTTCGATGCTGAGAACAGTACCTGACGGCGTCAAGAAGAGAATCATGACGGCGTCAAGAGTAAAATCCTTGACGACCCAGTGAAAACCTGAAGGCGTCACAAGAAGGGCGTCAAGAGTTAATGTTATGACGGCCTGCAATTGGAATACACATGACGCGTCAAATCCAGATCTAGGCAGTCCGAGAAATTATTTGGCGGCGCGATGACGGCGTCAGAAGTTTGTTCTTGACGCCGTCACCTATCAGAATCTATATATAGTTTTCTATTTTTCATTCATAAAAGGAGGAATTTGTGTGGCGAATACTAGGGTCGAACTTTGTAAACCCTAGGTCGTATTTTACTGTATTTTCAAGGGTTTTCACCCCTTGAAACCTTTCATGTTCAATTGAGATAAGTCTTCTCTTAATTCATTCAATATGTCTATATGTTGTTTGAAAATATCTTATGCTTGTCTTGATTTCAATATGCTAGGCCAGATCTATCATGTGTTTGCTTAGATGTAATGAAACCTAGATGTTAATTATAGGTTGATTGCTTGTTTATAGTTGTAATGGATGAATGATTTCACTGTTAGGCTTAAGAAAACTGGCAGATCTCCATTGTGTAACATGCTTGAATGTCTTAAGAAACATGAACCGATGTGTACTAGGTTTTATTGGTTGTATTTAATGCATGAGCAAATTCTAGTGATCCCATGTTAGGAGCTTCTTAGCCGGCTCGACATAGGAGTGAAGTAGGCGCTTATAGGATTGGGAAGTAAGTACGCCACCCCATGAATGGTATTAAGGAATACAACCGGTCATCCACGCAACTGTAACAAGTAATTAACCTGTAAAAGATATCTAGGGAGTAGTGAAATCTAAGTAAACACAATTCTCCCCATATATTGCTCACAACTCTAGTATAATTTAGTTTATTTTCATTTTTAGTATTTTATTTTGATTGCATCTTTAGTATTGGGTTAGTTGACTAGCAACTAATTCCGCCCAACTCCTTCAAAACCGAGATTTTTACTTGCTTTCATAAAATATAAAAAATACAAAAAGAATCATCCCTCATCTCTAGACCTAGTCTTTAGGTTTTCTAATCCTAGCGACACTATTCTTAGCTGAACGATCAATCCCCCGGTACTTGTAATTATACTATATTACATCGATCAGGTACACTGCCTGGTGGGGGTTGTAAGCTTCTCGAGATCCCTCGAGAGGTAAAGCCTGGTGTAATCCCTACGTACCAAGTTTTTGGCGCCGCTGCCCGAGGAATAGTTATTGTCTAGGTTAGAATCTCTTTTTATTAGGTCTACTTGCTAGATTCCTTTCTAGTAGGATTTTATTTTTATTTTTAGGTTCTCTTTAGTCTATCTTATTTCTTCGTGTTTTTGTTCGTAACTCTTCGCCATCTGACATCATGGACGATGGTAACATCTTTGAACCCATCATCCCACCACAACAAGACCACCAACAAAACCCACCACTAGCTAACCAACCTCTTAGGCCCCGAACCCTAGGAGAGTACTCCCGACCTAGCCACCAAGGCTACCGAAACACCATTGAGCTCACCCAAGGAGCCAATGTGACCCCCTTGCGATCCGACACCATCCGGTTGGTGCAAAGCGGATGTGCATTCCATGGACTTCGTTCCGAAGATCCAAATCAACATCTCAAGGACTTCCTTATAATTGTATATTCTATAGACCTTGATGTTACAACTAGAGAGTCAACCCGATTATGCCTATTCCAATTCTCTCTACGTGATCAAGTATAACACCCCCAAAATCGATCAATACAGCGGAAGACTTAAAATGTCAGCGGAAGACTTTTGGGGTATTATATTGTGGATCTTTCGTCACAATTATAGAAAACGATTCAAGTGATCGTTTTAAGTTTTATTTAAAATACCAAATATTCATAATTCCAAGAGAATTCGTTATTCAACAACAAGTTTTTATTTAAAGAGAAATAAACGTTTCTTTATTTGCCCTCTTCGTGCCGTTGCCATCCATTCCTTTTAGTTACCTGAGATAAACATGCTAAAAGTCAACAAAAGTTGAGTGAAATTCATAGGTTTATAATTAAGAGTTTGAACACAAGAGATAGATGTTTATTGTAATATCGATACAAATAAACAAGTTAGAAATCACATTCATTATTGCATTAAGCTCATGACACTCAACGATTCAACAGACATCAATATTTTCATAATATTGATGTAAAATATATAGCCCCCAAGATAGGTATTTGCCAGTAACCTATTATATTCAAATAACGTGCATTTGGTGACTTTCCTCTAGCAACCAAATGGGGATTGTCAATCCCTAATAGATCTATTCACAATTATTTACGTTCACCTTTCAAGTGATTAAGGTTCATGATCGAGGGACTTTTGGCAATAGCTACTTAAGCAATAATAAGATCAGGAAAAGACTTGTGTTCGGTTTTTGAGCATGTATCCCCCCCCCCCCCCCCACAGAAATCAGTTAAGTGTGGGCTATGAACTCACCTTAGTAGGATAGTAGAACAAACGTAGTTTCAACGATGCAAGGCAACGACTTCACACACAACCTATAAGATACGGCACGTTTCAGTTCTTAAGTCTCGTTTTATTGCGAACGTTTATTATTATTAATTACAAGTAATCGATAAAGTGCATACGTGATGTGCTACGTCGTATAAGAATAGATAATGATTATGTATTGTTTTATTCGTTCTAAATTTAGTTATCGTTATATAAGTTTTATCCGTATTATATATATATATATATATATATATTACAAGTTACGTTTATTTTTTTATCGTTTTAATATATATTCAATATATATATATATATATATATATATATATATATATATATATATATATATATATATATATATATATATATATATATATAATAAATATAGAATTATTATTAAAAGTAAATATTTCAATTTGATCCTTAAAGTTTCTCAATTTTACACTTTTTACCCTTAACGGAAAATATTTACGTCGTTAGTCCGAAATTATATATATTTACATTTTTAGTCCTAACATCAAATATTTACATTCATTATCCCTAAGTTTCAATATTTACATTTTATACCCTTTAGAAAAACAGTTTTATACTTTTCACCCAAAGTTTACAAGTTTGGCAATTCTAGTCCCTAACCTTCGAACATTTGCAAAAATAGTCCAAACTTTACCAAATTTAAAACTTAGCATTTTTATTATTTCATTAAGCTCAGAATGTTTAGAAAAGCTTATTTTCACAGCTTATTAGCTTATTTCATTTAGTGGGCTTAACGAGTCCAAAATAAGGGCCCGTTAAGATTTTATGATCCAAGAGGTTTGGGGGAACACTAGGTTAGTCGAAATCCATCATTTTAAGTTATAAAAACGTTTCAAAACAGCTTATACTCCTAGCTTATCGTAATAAGCTAAAACAAGCTTTTTGGGCTTTACGGCCCACTTAAGGTTCTTAATAATCTGAGAACTAGTTCTAATAGCGATTAGCTTTAGGTCTCGTTAAGTGATTAAACAAAGTTATTAGACTTAGTTATTTATTATTCTCGTTAATATATCAAGTAGGTAATTAGATCATACAAAAATAATAGGTGGTCGTGTGTTGAAATTTAAAATGGCGAGGTCAAAGTACACGGCCAAAACTCAATATGTAAACTTTATAAAATTTGAAAATAAACTAAGTGTTTTAGTAGAAATCGTATAGGTTCACTACAACTTAGAAACGTGTGATTTTTAGTATGTATACGTTATTATTAGTTCAATATTATTATAGATACTAGTTAATGGCTTAGTAAACATGTAGTACGATATATAATATATGCATGTCGTGTTTAAGTTTCATGTTTTAATTAGACGAAGTGTTTGTGCATAAATTATACGTAAATATATATAAATATAGAAAGAAAAATTCTAAGGTCTCACCTCACCTATAAAAGGTGGAGTAAAACGTGAGTATAGTTCGTGTGATTGTACAAGGGCTCCGTGGTTCACTTCTCGTCCTTCCAAAGGTTCAATAGGCTCCAAGCTTTGCTTCCTAGGTTCACTTCTAAGCGTGGTTCACTTGGCAATCCGTTCGTCCCTCCATAGCTTCTCCTCGTTAGTATTTTTAGTGGTAGTGGTACGTATGAGTGTATGTGGTGGTTTAACTTTGCATGGAAGTCTTATATAGGCAATCTTTGAAGGGTAGAAACGAGATGAGCTCACAAGCGTTTGAGGTTGCATGTTAGGCGAATAGTAGCACCATTCTTCTCAACCAATCGTAGGTTTACAAAGCTTAGATTTAGTAAGATTGCTTCTTGTTTATTCCTGACATTCACAAGGTGTACATTGTTCATTTTGTTGCCATTGGGGAGCATGGGAGGCTCGAAGGAAATTGTTGCCACGTTTTTGGCTTATCCTTCAAATGGTTCGTTTGGTGTTTGCTTTGGTCATTTCTAGGGTAGTAAACGAGTGTGAGGAAGTGTAAGTTTCATCATTCGTGATTATTGGGCACTAGGTGAATTGAGATGAGTAAAAATATATAAGTGTTGTGTATAAAAATCGTAAGAAATAGGGTACGTTTGGTTGTGTATCGCGACAGAAACAAAACAAAAACAAAAAAAATACAAAGGGTGCGTTTGGGCTTTGAGCCTGGTGGGCTTGTGGTTTTGTATTGGCCCAAAACAAAAGAAAAATAAAAGAAGTCCGTTTGGTTGTGTGGTGGATTACGCGGCCCAAAGGGTGTTGGGGGCCCACCTGGGGTGTCTCGATTATCGTGTCGAAGTTCAAAAATATTAGTGAGCGTTCTCGGAAAGTTTCATAGGTTCGGGGAATATATAAATAGTATACGTTATTTAGACGAGACGTATTATTAAATATAAACACGTTCTATAATTATTTATCGTTCGCAATAATTAAAGACAATCTAGGTTGTGTGTAAGCATCGTTCCTGGGTAAACGGTCAATCACAGTTATCGTAGTGGTTCAACATCAAGCCATATCATAAAAAAAAAAATTTGTTACCCGTAAAATGGTGTTAATTTCTTGTAATATCGTTTTATGTATTCGTATGCATTTACTAATCGTATGGGAAATTTACGAGAGGTTACATCAAGCTAGTCAATGGCTTGAACGTTTACCTGCAGGATCCATCACCTCATGGGATGATCTCACCACTCGTTTCCTTGCTCAATTTTTCCCACCGGGGAGAACTACCAAGCTTAGAAATGACATCTTGATGTTTCAACAACATCAAGGTGAAACCTTTTACGAAGCATGGACTCGATACAAAGACCTACTCCGAAAAGTCCCTCATCATGGCATCGAACCATGGCTCCAGATTCAAATCTTTTATGATAAAGTTAACTATCAAACAAGGTGTGCTATAGATTACGCAACCATGGGCAGGCTATACAGACTTAGCGTTGACAAATGCTGGAAAGTTCTTGAGGGGTTGGCATAGTACGAAGAAGAAGGATGGGAGAACCCGATGTTTTCAAGTAAGGGGAAACTTGATTACGCACACGCCACCCAAGAACAATTATTAGGAAGTATCGAGAGGCAGATAAAAGAATTAATGAGAGTTGAAATACCTGTTGCTGAAACCGCAAGGAATCCTAATATACGTGGGAATGCGGTTATCAAACATAATTTTCCTGAACGTTCAAGACAAGAGGAGTTCGAAGGGATAATGGCAACCTTCATGAATAATCAGGAAAAACAGATCCGGCATTTAGAAGCACGCATGGAAAGCACTCGCAATGCTTTTATGGATTTAGCAGACAAATTCATATCAAGGATCAAAGAGAAGATTAAGGAAAAATTCGCACCAAGAAAAATCGAAAAAATCTTTGAGGTTCCAACTCCTTTGGTGTTTGACCAAGAGGATAACGAGAAATCCTTTTCAAGTGCTTCGCCATCAATCACCTCCTACTTTTGTGAGCATCCTCAGGAAGAGAAGAATTCGCAATTTCATAACATTTTCGTTGGATGCTTGCAAACCACGCTCCCAAATTTGTGCAAGAGACGTTCCTTTGGTTTTAAACCCGGTGTGAAGAGGTTGCACCTCAAAAACACCACAGCTTTGAGACCCTCTATGGAGCAATACCTCTTTGTACCCACCGTTGACCAATGCGAAGGTTACAACTTAACTAAAACCTCACCCACCCCTTTCTACAACCACACCTCTTTCCGTGACAGTAATAAAATGTTCGACCCTGGTGGACTTCACTAATGGGATAGCTATTCATAGTTTTTACTTGAGTTTAGCTATTCACACTAGTGCAGGGACTGAATGTGGAATTACCACTTTTTATTCCTGATACGGGCATCTGACGGCGTCAGATGTTAACTCTTGATGCCGTCACCTCGCTATCTCAGCAATAATAACCCAAACTCCATCACTTTCAACTCATACCCCACAAATCACACCCAAATTTCTGCTCCACCTCCGAGTCTCCATCATCCAATCCGACATCTTCCGTGACAAATCTCCACTTGGTAAGTAGTTTTTCTTCACTCTTTTTCGTTCAATTGTCCTTAGGTTCAACCAATTTTGAAAACCCCCATCATCCGAAACCCCATTTTTGACCCATCTTTGATAAATCGTAATGCCTTCCCTTTGATGATTTGTAATCATGAGGTTACCATTAGATGATGTTGTTCTACTTGAATCATGCGTTAATTAAGGAAAAATCTTTCACACCACGGATTTTTTGACCCCCCACCCATGTTTTCTGCATAAAGGAGTGTTTGGGTAATGGGTTTAGAGTTTGAAAATTGATTTTTCCCTCGTAATTGCATGGTTCGATTTCTGCTTGGTCTGACGACGTCAGGATCTCCTTCCTGATGGCGTCAGATGTGTCTGACAACATGAGCCAATAAAATTCTCATTCTAATCGTTTTCGTCCACTCTATCTTTTTCAAGGAAAATGAGCAAGCGATCACGACAACACCGTGGCAGCTCATCTAGGTCCCAACAAGTTAACTATGGGGAATTGGTCCACAGTTGGGGTGAGTTCGATAATGATGCCGCTACAACTAAGTATGCGGAGCTTGTTAATCACCACATTGATGTTGGTGCTGTGATTGATTGGGCGTTTTTGAGATCCCAAGGTTTAGAGGCTGAGTTTTTGGGGAGGATCCAAACCGATGGGTTCACGGGTCCTCAATGGGAGAGGTTGTTCAGGATGAGGGAGACTGTGTATAGTGAGTTGGTTAGGGAGTTCTTTGCGACTTTTCACTTTGATTTGGCGAAGGCCAGGACGGATATGCGGGGTACCACTATTTACTTTAGGTTAGGATGGGAGGTTCGATCATGTTCAGTTACTGAGTTTGGGTGGAGGATTGGTTTGTACACTAGGGAGGAGGCTGTTGAGGGAGGTTTTATGCAGAGGTTGTTACATGGGGAGACTGTGAGGAACGAGATGAGGTGCGCCACTTTTTGGCCGAGTATTGGGAACGGGGTGTACACCTCGACTACTGGGGTAGCATCAATAAGGGACCCCGTGATCAGGTTAGCCCACAGGTGCATCACATACAGCTTGTCAGGGCGTCATGGCACCACTCACCGTGTCACTGCTTCAGATCTTTTCTACCTATATACCATCTTTTCAGCAGGTGTTTACTGCAACATCCCATTTTGGGTAGCCAGCTATTTGAAGACCAGTGTGGGGGAGAGGGATATTGACAAGGTGTATGGGGGGATGTTCGTGACCCGGTTGGCTCGATCTTATGAGCTGCTTGCTCCCCAGATCATGGGATACTTGAGCGACTGCGGGGCTTGTAAGGTAGTGAGGGCTAAATCCCTCAGGCAGATGAGCATCATGATGCAGCTGGTGGATGGGTCCTATACCTGGTACATGGCAGGCGGACCTGATGGTGCTGAGGATGATGATGATGATGATGATGATGATGATGATGATGATGATGATGATGATGAGGGAGCGCCCCAGCATCATCAGTTCAGGGATTATGAGGTTGGGTCTGCTGATTACTACCGACACATGAGTCGGGGAGACTGGCAGGCACACCAGGGGGCCTGGATGGGTCAGGTGGACGCATGGCGGACCACCACTGACCAGCGCTTTGATTGGATGTATGATCATACCATCCGCCAGATGCAGCACCTCTCCACCCGTGATCAGATCGAGCCCCAGCTGCAGATTGACCCATTCCCCGGTCGTGAGACGGACTACCCTCCCTACGGGTACACTAGGCACCTCCCTCCTGGTTATGACTACCGTTATGGTCCCCCTCCCCAATGATCTGTCTTGATGTCTGTTATGTTTGAACAATTTATTGATGGTAATGTAATTTGAAACAATTGGAATTGTAATAGTTTAGGTTGTGGCCTTTGTTGGCCTTGGATAATTTTATTTTTATCTTTATGCTTACGTTAATTAGTAATAATCGGATGTACTTATGGTCGCATTCTTCATTTTGTGTGATTTTTCTTTTGTTTGATTGTTATTTGCTTCCGTATGCATGCTTTATTTTTATTGTTGATAGATCATGTTTGAAACTAAAATGGTGAAGGGTGAAGTCTGAATGTACGTAACAAACTTTCTGAAATTAACCGATATACGTAACATACTTATTTTATTCTAAAGATACGTAATATACTTTTAAATACTTACCAATGTACGCAATATTGATGATTACCATTTTAAAAAGTTACAGTTTTGGTCCCTGTTGTTTGCGTTGACTTTCACCGTTAGTCCTTTGACATTTTTTTTACTTAGAAAAGTTACAGTAATGGTCCCTTGACATTTTGTTGACTTCCATTGTTAGCCTTTTGACATTTTAATAACCTTTCGGCTGTTTTTCTTTACGTTTTTATCCGTCTTAAGCGATTTTCAGCCTTTTTTTTATAATTTCGTCCGTTTTGTCTTACGTTTTTATCATTTTTTGTCCGTTTTTATCCGTTTTTTTGTGTGATTATATATGCTTTCGTCCATTTTGCTTACGTTTTCATATGTTTATCCGTTTTTGTTTGTTTTCATCCGTTTTTATACGTTTTTATTTGTTTTATCTGACTTTATCTGTTTTCATCCGTTTTTATACGCTTTCGTCCATTTTTCTTACGTTTTCATACGTTTTTATACGTTTTCATCCGTTTTTATATGCTTTCATCCGTTTTTCGCAAATTTTTATTTGTTTTTAATCGTTTTCATCCATTTTTATATGCTTTCGTTCGTTTTTCTTATGTTTTCAAAAATGGATGAAAAATGGACGAAAGTGTACAAAAATGGATGAAAACGTTTAAAAACGAATAAAAATTTGCGAAAAACGGATGAAAGCATATAAAAACGGATAAAAACGTATGAAAACGTAAGAAAAATGGATGAAAGCTTAAAAAAACGGAGGAAAATGGCTTAAGGGACCATTACTGTAACTTTTCTAAGTAAAAAATGTCAAAGGACTAACGGTGAAAGTCAATGCAAACGACAGGGACCAAAACTGTAACTTTTTAAAATGGTTATCGTCAATGTTACGTACATTGGTAAGTATTTAAAAGTATATTATGTATCTTTGGAATAAAACAAGTATGTTACGTATATCGGTTAATTTCAGAAAGTTTGTTACATATATTCAGACTTCACCCAATGGTGAAAATACTTTATTTTGTTGTTTGGCTTAGTTTTAACTTCATCCAAAGGTATTTCGCAAAAGATAAGTGTAAGGGGAAACCCCAAATATGTTTTTTAAGAAACAAACTCGATTATGATTCTCCACGATATTAAGTGAATATGTATATTCGTATTTGTTAGAGTCAAATGCTTGTATCGAGTCATAATGATGTTTTGCAGGATTTTCTAGGAAGTAGGACGAAGTTTTTCCAGAAATTTTCCGGAAACTTAACATAAGAATTTTTGCAGGTCACTTCTGACGGCGTCATGAGTTTACTCTTGACGGCGTCACGTGTAAAATTCTGAAAATTTTACCAGTTTTGTTTTTCAAACGGAGTCTTAAAGTTTTTGTTGAAACTTTAGTTTTATAATCTCTAGGAAATCTGCAAATATCATTCTACAAGCATTATATCTTATTTTATTTTCTAGGTTTTATTAGCATATATAGATTGCCGCCGATTTTATGCGAGGTTGCCTTGTTTGTTTTCTCAGGTTTTACAGGTTATGTATGACAAGAAGATGATTTATATTCTGGAAGGGAAGCTTTGATTGTTCATTTTCTTGGAGGAAGATCTAACCTGCCACCTTATTATCCATACCGAGCGAATCAGGGGAGTATTTGATTTCATTCGTTTTACTTATTTCACTTTTACATTCTTTACTTGAACATTGGGGACAATGTTCATCCGAAGTGTAAGGGGAGGGTAAAATGATGATACCTTGCAGATACACTTTCACTTGAGTTTGTTTGTTTGATGGTAGATGTGTAATAAAACTATGAGAAATACTTGTTACTGCAATTTTAGCGCCAAATTTAAAATTTTTTACAACATTTAGGAGTGAAACTTTAGCCATAGCAAGCGTCTCATGGATAGGAGATTGTATGACTAGCACAAAACCGTACCATTCAGAAAAATTTTCCACCCAAATATGTGAGGTTCGCCTTTAGATTTGATAGGAAAAGCATTTACTATTAGTGCTTATGAGTGTACTGGTAGCATTTAGATTCTAGAACTTGCGTTAGTGATGCATCCCAAGACCGCTAGTGAGACTACATTCGTGTGGTAGGATTTACTACATGATAAGAGGCATTAGGATCACCCTTGTGTTAAACCCGTATCATAATTACTTGACCATTTAAGTCATATTACTTGGCTAGTTAAGTTAATTAATTTTTCCCACACCATTAGCGTTGTACTCATTTTTAGTACACGAAACCCCTAGTACACCCCTCCGAGCCTATCTTTTCATTTCTAACTTTAAGCATTTTACTTAAAGGATTTGTTACACCTCACTTAAATGTACACCCAAATCGCCTTAGCCTTCCGTGTATGCACTCATCTTTAGTGCTTTATTGTTATTTTTTTAAACCCTTAATTAATTATCTAATTGATTACACGGTTGCTAAGTCGAGTCATATCCTTGTACATATTGTTTTGGGACGATCGGGACTCATGGGTAAAGTACTTATTTTATGGAGTAACGGGGAAGAACATCATATTATTACCCCCGTATGTGCGTTAATCTTAAAAGTACTCCAAGTGTTTTGATTTTCTTAATTTGAGTTATTAGATTAGTTTATTATAAAGTATGTAAAAATTCAAGTGTAAAGGGAATTTTCATTCCCTATGATGTATTATTTTGGATGGTAGGGTAAGAGTGTATGCAAAAAAAAAAAAAAAAAAAAAAAAAAAAAAAAAAAATCAAGAAAAAGAAAAAGAGAAAAAACATACGGACTACCATCCCTTTTCATTCTATGTTCATTTTATGTTTTTGTTATTTTTCACTTATTAGCTTAAGTCGAGTCTAGTCTTGGCTTAGCAACGCTATATTGTACATGTAATTAACCAAGATTGTTAACTCGCCACCAGTAAAGACTGCCTATATTCAACAAAACCGTGTATTTCATATCCCTACACCTAACGTTACAACCCTTTAAAAGACCTCTTTGATAGTTTATCCTAGGTGCTTACGCCATGTGGTGGAGGTTTGATCCTTTCCCAAGCCTATGGTAATCTATTTTGCTATGACAGGTAGTGAGAGATATTTTCCATTTCCATATTGTGATATATACTTTATTACACCCGAGAGATGTTAGTATCTAAACACTATTTGTGAGGTGCTAGTGTATGACCTCCGTGCTTGTCTTTGGTATTTAGTGGAACGATTATTTATTGTAATTACTTTTATATTAGTGTTAAATGACCCCTAACTTGTATTTTGACTAGAATAAAAGCGCATTTTTTAGGGGGTCATTTAAGTCCAGAATTGAATTTATTTGATCAAATATTGCCCTAAATCATTCCTTTCGTGATTTTAGGTACTTTGGGAGTGAGTTCTGCAAAAGGAAGCATTTTGGACGTTTTTGGAGCATAAAAGTGAAGAAAACGGCAAAGACTTAATTTTTCATGCTGAGAACAGTACCTGACGGCGTCAAGAAGAGAATCATGACGGCGTCAAGAGTAAAATCCGTGACGACCCAGTGAAAACCTGAAGGCGTCACAAGAAGGGCGTCAAGAGTTAATGTTATGACGGCCTGCAATTGGAATACACATGACGGCGTCAAACCCAGATCTAGGCAGTCCGAGAAATTATTTGGCGACGAGATGACGGCGTCAAAAGTTTGTTCTTGACGCCGTCACCTATCAGAATCTATATATAGTTTTCTATTTTTCATTCATAAAAGGAGGAACTTGTGTGGAGAATACTAGGGTCGAACTTTGTAAACCCTAGGTCGTATTTTACTGTATTTTCAAGGGTTTTCACCCCTTGAAACCTTTCACGTTCAATTGAGATAAGTCTTCTCTTAATTCATTCAATATGTCTAAGTATTGTTTGAATATATCTTATGCTTGTCTTGATTTCAACATGCTAGGCCAGATCTATCATGTGTTTGCTTAGATGTAATGAAACCTAGATGTTAATTATAGGTTGATTGCTTGTTTATAGTTGTAATGGATGAATGATTTCAATGTTATGCTTAAGAAAACTGGCAGATCTCCATTATGTAACATGCTTGAACGTCTTAAGAAACATGAACCGATGTGTACTAGGTTTTATTGGTTGTATTTAATGCATGAGCGAATTCTAGTGATCCCATGTTAGGAGCTTCTTAGCCGGCTCGACATAGGAGTGAAGTAGGCGCTTATAGGATTGGGAAGTAAGTACGCCACCCCATGAATGGTATTAAGGAATACAACCCGTCATCCACGCAACTGTAACAAGTTATTAACCTGTAAAAGATATCTAGGGAGTAGTGAAATCTAAGTAAACACAATTCTCCCCATACATTGCTCACAACTCTAGTATAATTTAGTTTATTTTCATTTTTAGTATTTTATTTTGATTGCATCTTTAGTATTGGGTTAGTTGACTAGCAACTAATTCCGCCCAACTCCTTCAAAACCGAAATTTTTACTTGCTTTCATAAAATATAAAAAATACAAAAAGAATCATCCCTCATCTCTAGACCTAGTCTTTAGGTTTTCTAATCCTAGCGACACTATTCCTAGCTGAACGATCAATCCCCCGGTACTTGTCATTATACTATACTACATCGATCAGGTACACTGCCTGGTGGGGGTTGTAAGCTTCTCGAGATCCCTCGAGAGGTAAAGCCTGGTGCAATCCTTACGTACCAAAAGCTTAATTAATCGGAGAAAAAAAGTTGAGATACATAAACATATTAGGAAAGACACTTACCCAAAGCATTTAACGTTTGTCGTCGAATCTGATCATGTTGTACACTGTGAGATGATGGTTTGTGTAAAAGCATGGTATAACCTGCATATTTTGAAACACAAATCGTTAGCTCAATCTTAATGTTAAGTCATAACAATAAATATGTAAAGCTACCATTCTTTGTATGATAAACAAGTTAAAAGTAAAGTAAAGTAACTCCCAATACCGTCTTTCACGGGTTATGGGTCCCAATACCGTCTTCCACGGTGTATGAGGGAGGTTGAGATGTAGACAACTATACCCCTACCTAAGGTAGAGAGGCTGCTTCCTGTTCTACTTAAGGAAGAAAAGGACCTCCGGCCTTTTGTAGGGAGTGAGGATCGAACCCTTGACCTCTAGGTTAAGAGGCAAGGGGTTTTCCAACTGATCCAACCCTACTTGTTTGTATGATAAACCAGTTGAGTTCATAATTCATTAACAAACTTTACGATATTTTTGTGATAGTTCACACTGAATCACACTTGTCAAAGTCAAACTTGAATCTAGCATCTTTTTAAACTTGCACATAGTTAATTTCAAAACGTGGGTTAGTAAAATAACTAACCCTCAAAAACTAATGGAATGACTAATAGACAAGGATGAAGTTTATTTTAAACGAGCGAGATTAATTTTTGCTTCGATCCGACAGTGTAGAGACAATAACACGTCAACATTCTTTCTCTTAGTTGCGTCGGCAATATAAAGTATAATATTTACACAAGACATGTTTAAACACGATTGTAAATTATGCATTGAAAACTTGTATTTTAAGAAAATATGCAACTATTCAAGTTTTAGTAAGTACTAGCAGGGTACCCGAGCGTTGCAGCGGCGGGTGCCATGAAATTAATTTTTCCGGTGAATCATGTATTTTAGTTTATTATATTCTTTTTGACAAAAAATTTATGGATATCAAGAGTTTCATTTAGCCCGTGCCCGTTCGGACTCGAGCCCATTTGGCCCGCACCCATTCGGGCTCAAGCCCATTTGGCCCGTTGCCTGTTCGGGTTTGAATATTTGTATAATGTGCTTTATTATTTGTATTAATGACATTTAATGCAGAAATTGTGTTTAATTTGGTTGCACAATATGTTTGATAATTTGTATTCCTTATGTAAGGGGTGTTTAATAACTGTATTAATTGTATTTATTGACCAGTTAATTAATTGACTGCATTAATGGTTTTTTTTTTTTTTTTTTTTTTTTTTTTTTTTTTTTTTTTTAATATGTGCACTAAAGTAGTGTATATTATGCTTCCTGTCTTGTAAGTCTGAAAATTATGTACATTAAAGTGGTGTACACTATGAAAGTTATACTTGTAAGTTTTAAAAGATTACAAGAATTGAAAGTTATACTTGTAACAACCCAGACTTTTTAAAGACACTTAAATTTCTAGGCTTTTAATTATATGTGTATACATATTTCCTATTAAAGAAATGTTTTTTGTCTTAAACATTTTAAGACTTCTAAATATAGATGTCCTAAATACATTATAAGGTAGTATAGATATATGCAATTCCCCTAAAGGTTGGTATATGATTTATGTGCTTGATTATCATAATACTGCTTTTTTATTACAACCGAAAATACTCTTAATGTCTTTTTGCGGTAGAGTTTAGTAATTCCATAACTAGTTTTACCTACAATTAATGTTTCTTTGGACTTTAATTTGAAAGTTGCAAATGAAAATTGAATGCAAGTATTATTTTCCCTATAAATTGTAGCAAATATAAGCCATTTTTAAGCACTAGGTGTTGAGTATTGTTATAGAACTATTCAACTAAAGGGATATATATAGGCCTTTAGTCCGACTGCAAATGGCAATCTTTCTTCTGTTTTTGATTTTTACTTCAGGTTTATTACTCTTTTGTGTGTTAATGTGTTGTTGCGTTTTATATGTGGATTCATTTTTATATCTTCTGTTACTACAGGTATAATGAACTTCTCCCAATCAAAATGTTGTAAACATGATTCAGATTGTGTGGGGCAAGGGTATCCACCTTGCCCAGGACATCGTCCAATTAAGTGTTTTCCTATATTCTGTAGTTGTTGGTGTCCTGGAGCAACAAGACCATTCCTTGGCACCGATGTGTACACAAGCGTGGATATTGACGAACCAAAGTATTTACAAGCCCAACCATAATAGACATGTTATGTTATGTACATGAGATCCTTTGAAGGATCAAGAAAGATGTCACAAATGTAATTTCTGATTTTGTGTTGAAGATATTTTCTTAGTGTTTTTCGCCATAATACAAAGATTCTTCATCTAACTGCATTTGTTCATACAATAACGCAAAATAAAACAAAACTTTATATGAGGATTCACTAAGATTAAGTGCATTGGATACCCTAGTGCCATTAGCAAAAAGTGCTGCCACATCATCAAAAATTCTTACTAGGGGTGAGCAAACGACCCGAACGGATCGGACCGACCGACCACATTCGGTTCGGTCCTCGGTCTAGGTTTTTGGCTAATTCGGTCTTCGGTCCGGTCCAACCAAAAAACCGAAAATCTTGCCTTTTTGGACCAGACCGACCATATTCGGTCTCGGTCCCGGTTTTTACCTTAATTCGGTCTCGGTTTTTGGCGGTCTGGTCTCAGACCGATGCTTACCCTTAATTCTTACGGCACGAGACCTTCAACAGCATCAAAAAACCCATCCCCCATATAAATGTGGTGCCATAGCAAAAGTTGTGTCGTTGGGTCCACACATACCCCACTAAATACACAAATACAACACACACGAACGAAAAAAAAAAAAAAAAAAAAAAAAAAAAAAAAAAAAAAAAAAAAAAAAACGTAGTGCTTGCTACCAGCCAAGAAGGTTTGGCACCACATTCGATACCATGAGCCATTGCTTGGTTTGGGCTGTTATAATGGCACGAGGCTATCAACCATGCGTATCCCTCCCTCTAAGTATCATTAGGGCACAAGTTAATTATAGTAATTTATAACTTAAATTATTCAATACTATATACATAAAATAAGAAAAAAGAAACATGTTTGCTTAAAACCTTAAAATTTATAAAATAGTATTGTTGTTAGAGAAAAATACTCTTATCTATAAAAGTCAATGCAATCAATTAAATATTTAAATACTTATTAAAATATTGAAATCAATTAAATATTTAAATACTCTTATATATAAAAATCAATTTTACAACTACGACAACTCTTGTTTGACTTAAGCGTTGGGTTTGATAATACCCAAATGTGATGGTTTTTTCAAACATGACTCATGGTGTAGGTTTACAAAATCGGGTGTCACTCCTATAGCCATCACCGTTATAAACCAAACGCTCTCACGTCACAACTCATTTATTTCACAACTTCTCAAAGTTTAATGAATTTTCTGAGCTTTCTTTTTGATACATATAAACTTTTCACAACAAGAATCCTTCTAATTTGACACTCAAGTTTATAATGAAGAGAAGTGAAGTTACTTGTAATTTGTGGTGAGACACTATCATAGATTTTAAGTCCAAACATCTTTTAAGCATATTTGTCAAGGTTGGACACGAATAGGGTTCGTAAACAAGTCACCACTAACCCGATATGAATAAACCGTGTACACATGATTATCAATATCATTTTACAAATGAACAAAAGACTATCTAATTTTAAATATATCTAAAAAATAAAAATAAAAAAAAACTACTCAATTATTTTACGAGTTGTACTATTGTTACCCCTTAGCCCATAGAAATTACAAATGTTTTGTACTTTCTACCTCTTTGTCTCCCTATTTACAATACTAGACGAGTACCCGTGCATAGCAACGAGATATTATAGCGACAAATAGTTTATTGATAAAAAAAAGTTTATAGGTTATAAATGAAAAATAATAAAAGTTTGAAGATTTGAGAATTAAACATAATGTTTTGAAACCCGGTTCGACCCGGGTGGTTCAACCGGTTGAACCATTCCTGTCGAAAAATTGGTTGATTTAAACCGGGTCAATTTGCTAGGTTGGGTAAAAAATGAGTCAAATTAAACCAATCCAACCCGTCGGGTTTGAAGCGTCCCGGGCCAACCCTGTTTGTGATTTGTATTAATTGTTTTAATTGGTTGTATTTAATTTGCTAGATATGTTTTGAAACCCGGTTCGACCCGGGTGGTTCAACCGGTTAAACCGTTCCGGTCAAAAATTTGGTCGATTTAAACCGGGTCAACTTGCTAGGTTGGGTCGAAAACGGGTCAAATTAAACCGGTTCAACCCGTTGGGTTTGAAGCGTCCCGGGTCAACCCGGTTTGTGATTTATATTAATTGTTTTAATTGGTTGTACAATGTGTATAAATCATTGTACTTTTAAGTAATGAGGTGTTTTAATAAGAGTATTAATTACATTTCATAATTTCCTTATATACATTTTTCAACATTTCACATTTAACTTTTCTTGACTTTTCCACTTTCACCTTTGACCATTTTTGCTTTATAGGTAGTATAGATAACACACTTTTTTTTATCAGTTTCTATTTCATACTTTTTGTCAGTTTAAAGGTGCGTTTGGTATGCTTGATTGAATCACTATAGATATATGTTTGAGAATAAGGTAGAATGAAAATGAATATGTAGATATATCTTTTTCATGGGTATCCATATACCCACCAAATCATACTCCTATGAGGAAACCCACATATCATGGGTATCCTCATTCCATTATGATAGGCTCCATAACCAACCAAACAACATTAATGACTTTCAAAGTCATAGATCCATTCCTATAGTAAGATACCAAACGCACCGTTAATACTTTTTACTTGTTAAACTTTATATCACTTTTCGTAAAACAAAAAAAAAAAAAAAAAAAAGAAAAAAAAAAAAGGTTTACAACCTGTAGATTTGAACATCTTTATAACCTACCCCTTATTTTTACCCGTACCCGTAAGGCCGTAATACCTTAAAACAAGCCGGGCCCTTTTAAAATCACAAACTACCACACTTTTCCGGCGAACACCAACCTAGGGGACGGGCTAAAACCTAGAATAAGGAAAAAAGATGTCGGGTATGGGGGACGGGTACGTGGGTACCGCCCAAGATGCTGTACGGATCCGAAGGCTTGAGAAACAAAGAGAAGCTGAAAGAAAAAAGATCCAAGAACTTAAGAATAAGAACGCTCAAGGTCAATCGGGTCTTCTTCAATTCGGGTCAAGTAGCTCTGAAGTAAGGACTTATTGATTGATTGATTGTGTAGCTGTTTTATTTCTGTGCCCTAGTTTTATGAATTTTAATTTGACCTTGTTAAAGTTTGCATTAGGTTTTTAGTTTTTATTAGGGAGTGTTTGGCTATACAGTTTGCTTCAAGATTTATTATTTGAACATTTGTTTGTAGAGAACAATAATGGCTGAATATATCAAATTGAAAAGTGTAGGCAAAATGGGTGTGTCATGGCGCGTAACTGGTCAGTTGGGAATATGTGTCGCATTGGGTCTTGGTCTCGGGACGGGTAGACCCGTAAATTTTAACGAAAAAAATCATCTATTGAAAAAATCATATATCAAATTGCCAGGTCACACTGTCACACATAAGCATATCGTTTGGAATTATAAAACTAAACTGATGATGTATATAGTATTTCCGAGTTTTGTTAGGATTGTGTGTGATACAGATATGTCTACCCCCACCAAGTTCAGTTATGGTTCAGTGGTCGAGTAGTTGGTGACGATAGTAGGTTTAGGCCTTAGATGATGCATGATTTCAAGAATTTTAGAAGGTTTCGGTGTTCATACTTCAAACGCAGTGATTTTTAAAAACAAAAAAATGCTTAAGGGAGTAAATCAGAGAAGAAACAAGTGAATGAATTCTGTACGTATGTCCTTTTGGTATGTGCATCAACCCTAAATATCGATAAGTAGTTGCTTCTTACCTCTAGTTTCCTAATAAACAAATAATAAGTAATAAGCAACATACTGAATCAGTTTATCATATTCTTTGAGTTGCTTCATTTATTTCACACAATGTGTAGCTATCTTATGATCTGAGCCCAATGTAAAATGTATGCAATCGTAAAAGTTTGCTTGCTACATGCTCAAATTCTGAGGAAGTAACCTGAAAATATAAAGGTATAATATAGTTTCTGAATGGCTGACATGTTGGGAAGAATGTATTGTGGAACTTGGTGAAAAGTTGTTGCACGCCCCCTTATAACCCCGGTGAAATAATTTCAATCACCTTGCTATGATACTGAAGAATATATTAGATTAGAATGTTGGCTGTCTATCTAGCTCTGAGAATTGTTGATTTATGATTCATGAATAGGTTTTGGGATGGCTTACGTATTGCTAAGTTTAGGGTCTAGTTTGATTTGAAAAGTTTTCCATGTTTAGCTTCAATAGGAACCCTGCTATATATATCATGTTTAAAACCTCATCAGTTGTTTAAGTACTGACTTCATAGATGTTGTGCTCCATCGATGACGAATTATTATTGAATTTTAGTTTGGTCACATTAAAGCTATATGCTAAACGAATCCTGGTAAAAGGACTTGATGTTTTTTTTGAGTTATAGACTGTTATATATTGTTGACGAGTTTCTCATGAGATATTGTACTAATGAATTTTCTTGATCAGATTCTAGAGACTGCCTTCAAAAAGGAAACGGTTGGGCTTGTGACAAGGGAGCAGTATGTCGAGAAGGTAAGTGACTGATTTGATACTGTTATACGGTTCACTCTGTTTATGACTTACACATATGCCTAATGATTTATGCTATTTTAATTATAGAGGGTTAACATTCGAACCAAGATTGAAGAAGAAGAGAAAGAGAAACTTCAGAAGCTACAACAAGAGTGAGTAATAACATAACATCTGGCTATAATCATGTTTGAAGTTATATTTACTGTCGTTCCTAAATATATATCTTTCCGATTCCGTAGGGAAGATGAGCTTCAGTTACAAAAATTAAAAAAGAGGAAAATCAAGGCTAATCCTAGGCTATCTTTTTCTGAAGATTTCGAGAATGGGGAAGAAGAAGACGGGGAGGACAGTAAGTATAGTTAAAAAGAATATATTTTGGTTCATTTGTCATATGACGTAATAATCATTAATCATTGCATTGTTTTTCTACTCGTTAACCTATCATATTGTTTTCTTGTTAATGTAGAAAATAAAGAGTCCAATGTGTTTGGTCGTAGAGGCTTCGGGAAGGATCCGACTGTAGAAACTAGTTTTCTGCCAGACAGGTGTGGCATCTCTCTGCCCTCTTTTACAAACTTAAAAAAGATCAACTTTTTTTTGCTTTCTGTTAAGCTTATTAGCTGTCACCATGGTGGTGTGAAGCATACTCTTTCAGTGAGAGGGAGGCAGAGGAGCAAGCTGAGCGTGAAAGGTTGCGGAAACAGTGGCTACGCGAGCAAGAGCAGATAAAAAGTAATCTACGTTATGAGAACTTAATGCTATATGGTAATATTATGAAGTGACATCATCTAAGTCATATGTTAATTGCATTGCAGATGAGGCTCTTGAAATCACTTACAGTTACTGGGATGGAGCAGGACATCGCCGAGTGATGCAGGTATTTGTTATGTCTAATCTTATGTTCTATATAATTAAAATTTGTCGCCAACCATTGTAAATGTTCTTTTTTACTGGTTGACATTCCAGGTTCGAAAAGGTGATACTATTGGCGAGTTTCTACGGGCTGTCCAGCAGCAACTTGCTCCTGAATTTCGAGAAGTACGCACAACTTCAGTTGAAAACCTCCTATATGTGAAAGAAGATCTCATAATTCCACATGTAAGGAATTTTGTACTCTGTTTACATATATTTCTTCTAGTTTTGTGTTATTGGTCAGGTTGAACATCTAATTCTCCATTCTGACTATGGTTGTCCATTTTCAGCAACACAGTTTCTATGAGCTGATTGTGAACAAAGCTAGGGGGAAAAGTGGGCCGGTATGTTTAAACTTTCTTTATAAATGTTTTATTTCAGTACGAAGTTTGGAGTTTGGACTAATTTGGAAAATTACATGAACGCTTTTCTTTCATATGCAGCTTTTCCACTTCGATGTGCATGAGGATGTGAGAACAATTGCAGATGCAACTATAGAGAAGGATGAGGTAATACCTTAATATTGCTTTTATAGTCTAAACTAGCTGTTAATTGTAGTCTAATTAAATGATGCTTAGTACTTATCCTGGCTGTATTTCTAGATGTCATTTTCAGTATTAAGCTTTCAAAGTTATTTAAAACCGTCTAGTAGTATCTTTAATAGTTTTAACTGTTAACTTTTAGATGTTGCTTAGACATCTGAATATTTGAATCTGTGTGTGTTAATGAGTCAATTATGTGATTGTGTGTTATCTGTATTCCGTATCATGATTGCCATGCCAGTTGCATTATTGGAACTTATTAGTGTATGATTTTGGGATTTTCTAAATTTGACTCTTTTTAAAACTTTTGCTAGACATTCTTCAAATATGACTAATAGTAAATTAATGTTGCTCTTGTTTGACAGTCACATGCTGGTAAAGTTGTTGAGAGGCACTGGTATGAGAAGAACAAACACATATTTCCTGCTTCAAGATGGGAGGTACCCTGTTTATTCCCCTATTCTGTATTTATCATATGTTTGTTTAAAGCATAATAAATACTGAATTAGCATGACTTTTCTCACTTGCACGGATAAGAAAAAATTGCATACCATGTACCAAGGCCCCTAGTAACTATGTCATTACATCATCTTTGTCCTATTGTCATTTTTTTTTTTTAATCATGTTTTGTCTTCTTAGAATTCTATTTATACTAAAATAGATGTAGGGGTGTACAAAGGTTTTTTTTAATTCGGTTAATCCAGTTTTTGTGGAAGTGAATGTTTACTGATGTAGTAGGTTTGATTGGGGTTATGGTCACATCATCCCCCTTCCCCCTCACCCATCACTCTGTAACCCTCACTCACCATTTATTATACCCAATATTTATTCAAATATTCACACACACACACACACACACAACACTCACACACAACACTCACAAACACGCGCTCACTTTTTTGGTTGAGTCAAGCTAGTGACCGAATGGGTGTTTTTTGGTTAAGCCATGGTGGTGACTTATGTGGTGTGGTGTTGGTGACTTAAGTCATCTTCAATTACAAACTAAGCATTTGTTCTTCCATCAAGCACTTTATATTATTTTGCCTCAATTGGACAGAGATGATGCACCTGGTATAGTTATACTTTGAGCTTGTAAATGAGCCAATGACAAAAAGAAGCGGTTCTCACTTTATCTATTTTGCATATGCTTTCTGTAAAACTATGTTTTGCTCATGAAAATTGCACCCGATTAGCATAGGGTGAAACTTGAGAGTATTCAGTTTTTAGATATAAATCATGAATATCATCAGACATATTGTCCTGTTTTCTTATCATCTTGTGGTCAAAATTGCAGATATATGACCCAACAAAGAAGTGGGAGAGATATACTATCCATGGGGACTAATCAACCAAATCATGCCGTCGTGCTCTTTTCGCTCTGTGATGAGTCAAGTCCATGTTTTGTTATAGTCAAATGTCTTTGTATGTTACTTGTTCACATTTTTCTTTTGAAACATACACAATCTTGTATTCAGAGGCGACAAGCTGTTTGCGGCTTTGCGCTTATGCAGGAACCTGAAGCTTACATATGATTAGAATCTTATGTTGGGAGTATCTTTGTCTGAAATCGTGTTAATGTACTTGTTTTATTGCTTGTGCTGCAATAACAGATTTGTGATATTGTATGTTTTGTTGTGATATGTCTTGCGCCAGCTATGGTAACTTACTACAGGAACATTAGTCATACCATTCTGTCTCGCTGCTGAACAATATCCACAAACTTGCAGACGTTCAAACTCTTGATGAAAGAGGGCTACAGTATAAGAATATACTTCGTATCCCTTTCATATATGGAATCTCAGTATTCCATTCCCACGTGTTCATATTTATTGATCACATTGAACAAATGGCAAGATCTCATGTATACTTTACTTGGCAATAATAGTAGCATTTTAAGCATATACTCTGTCTTTTAGTAATAAAAGTTTTCAATTGCTCTTTAAAAGATCGAGTCCATTTTGATTAGACATATGACGATAATTACTTTTTCTTTGCTATGACATTGAACATCTATCGCCTAATGGAATCAGATTAAACCTCCAATTTCTATACAAAATGATGAATCTACACAATCTAAGGCATGGTTTGCAGGAATCATTTGTGAACGTTTTGAAGCAACGACGAACAATTTAAATACAATGCTTGGTTGGCAACAAATAGCTATCGTTTAAATTTTGTGTAACCACTCTTATTCATAATTATTTATGATGAAACATTTACATCTTGCTACTAGCGTTATGTTTCTCAAATAAATGTATACCTCAATTATTTATTGAAACATTTTATTTCTATTTTAACGTGAATATGTACATTTACGTCATTTTAAACTTTATATATGTGTGTGTTGATGGCTAAGATAGAAAGATCAATGAATTTCGCAAGGACAAATCTTGCAAAAAACTTGTTATGTTCTTAAATACTGGCAAACATTTTTTTTCTTAAGCAGCTGGTGCAATTTAAAAATTATCTTACATGTATTAAAACCCTTGTCAAAGGCATGTTTGTAAGTTATTAACCTTTTGCAATAATATTGTTTGTAAATATATATATATATATATATATATATATATATATATATATATATATATATATATATATATAGGGTAAGGATCCAATAAGAAGAACAATTAAAATGAGAAGAGTAAGAAGTAATTCTAGCCACACATTTTTATATGGGAGGGAAAATTTGAATGAAGATGCATCCATTTTTGTAGGTGCATCTAGAATGTGTGGTTGTGGTTACTTCTTAATTCTTATCCTTCCTATTTTAATTATTCTTCATATTTGATCCTATATATATATATATATATATATATATATATATATATATATATATATATATATATATATATATATATATATAATATTGTTTGAAGTGTTAT
This sequence comes from Artemisia argyi, assembly GCA_030686995.1. Lineage (NCBI taxonomy): Eukaryota > Viridiplantae > Streptophyta > Magnoliopsida > Asterales > Asteraceae > Artemisia > Artemisia argyi. The sequence continues at coordinate 156,046,131 of CM060697.1, read as the reverse complement.
AATCATATTTTAACTCGGAAACATCAATATATTTTAATTAATTTAAAAAAGAAAAAAGTAAAAAAAACAAAAACAAAAACAAAAGATCTAAAAGAGTCCCAAGTTTCACAAACACTTTCATACAGTAGTACTATATATAAAACCAAACAACAACCGAACTCGATCGTATCGCTGAACCCCATATCATTCCTCTAAAAAAAAAAAATCCTTGTTGATCATCATCATCTTGTCAAAAACCATGGCCAATTTAAGGGCATTTTTCATCTTCACTCTTCTTCTCTTATCCTCATCATTCCTAATCCAAGGTATTTATAACACATCTAATCTCAGATCTAGATTCAATTCAATTGGATCAAGATCCACTTTTTATAACGTACTAATATTGATTCAATTCAATTGGATCACACTAGATTCATGCACTACTGTTATTCTCTGTTTTAGATCTGTTAATGTGGGACTTTTGCTCATTTATAGTTGACTTTTTTTATTTGACTTTTTTATGTGCATGCATGTATTGATTCTAGGAATTGTGCTAATTTGATGTGTTTAATTTGTACTGATTGAGAAAATATGATAAAATTTATACTGGTTTAATGTTGTATGATTTGATATGATAATAGTCTGGTTTACCAATAGTTAGACATATATTTTTGCAATGTAGGTCATTTAAAATTGTAGCCGGCTTTTTTATGCGAGTTCGTAAAGTAGTTAATTTATGCATGTCTTGGTTTCACAAATATTATCATTTTTTATTAGAGATGTTTTATTGAGAGAAAATGAAGCTTATCGGACTCCTTTTATGTTACTTGCCTTTCTATATGGTTTGATTCTGCTTAATAATTGTTTTCACCTCTATAAAATTATGTAAAAATTGAAGCTTGAAACTTAATTTTGAGCCATAATCTTCATTTTGTGATGTAGTTGCTAGGTCTCAGTCTGATCCAGACTCAGATAACGCTGAACTTGTTGCTGAAACTGTTGAGGAAGGAGGAGTTGGGAACGTTGGTGATGAAGCTCAGGATTTCGGTGTTGGGAATTATAATCCGGCTCCTGGGGTTGAAACCGTTTGTGTTTTCCCTAAGAACATTGGAAAATGTAAGTGAATTTCCTGTTATTTGCTCGTTTATCAGAGTTCTTGTTATCAGGCTTAGCTTCTTAATGACGTGTTTTTTATTTGTTTGTTTCTGCAGTGGTTGTAGCAGGACAGGAGACCGAAGTTCTAATTGGGTTGAAAAACGAGGGTAACATTATTTCTTCGCTAGTGTTTTAGTTTCATGTTTGTGTATGGAGAGATGGTCTTACTTATTTTGGTTGATTTACAGGGGAGCAGAATGTAAAGGTCCTTGCGATTCATTCTAGCGTTCATCTTCCTTATGATCACCGCATGTTGGTCCAGAACCTATCTACAGTGGTAATATATCTTTATTTACCGCTCACACCCATTATGTTTTATTGTGGTAACTATGTCAAGCTGACATATTGGTTATATAATGGATCAAAGGAACCCGATCCTTTTTGCTACGGTAAAAATATTAATTTGACAAAAATCTTATATGACTTATGTTTGTTTACATTGCCAGGCTTTCAATAAGGCATCAGTTCCTGCTTCAGTTCAAGCTACATTTCCCTATGTTTTTGCCGTCAGCAAATTCTTGCAGGTAGAAATCTGTTTGCATCTGCACAAAATTTACATACATAGTTTAGTATTCAGGGTGTCTCATGTATGTTAAAGGCATTTAATTACGACATTAGTGAATTTGAATTGTGTTTGACCAGCCATCATATTGACAAATAACACTTGGAATAGCAAGTTGATATTATTTGATTCGAAAACTTTTGACTGAAATTTCTTAATGTAGAGTCTATGAACCAATATGTATTAGCATTTAGCAGCCAATTAAATGAGGTATTATTGCTTAATTTAGGACAGTTGTATAACATTAGACAAATTTCAACAGTTCTTATAACATTTGACAAATTGACAAATACTTTCATCTCTTTAGTTAGCTATCCCAGTAAAATTTAAGTTTTGAGATCAAATATCTCAGAAATACAAATAAGCATTTTTAGCATGACTAAGTTTAACAGTCTCTTGCAATAATTGTTACTTTAAACAAAATTTTGACTTGTGTGTCAAATTGGTGTATTTGTTACATTAGGTTTGTCTTTTTCAGTAAATAATCTTAGTAAACATGGTTCAGTTATCTTGAAAGGAGTGAAGTGATTTTATAATTCGATTTGTCCACAATGCCTTAACTGGCGTATTATGATTCTAGAAGGATCCTCAAATTGATAAGAGTGGTGTTCTTGACTCTCTGTCAACAAGGTTAAATTACAAAACTAACAAATTGGTTTTTTATTGCAGCCTGGAACATTCGATCTAGTTGGGACGATAGTGTATGAGATTGACCAGGTACCATACCAGAATACCTTCTACAATGGCACCATTGAAGTTACTGAAGCTGGTGGTTTTGTTAGTGTTGAGACCGTGTTCCTGGTTTCCCTTGGACTTGCGTCTCTTGTCCTCTTTGGCTTGTGGGTTCGCACTAAGCTTCAAGCCCTTTCAAAGGTGAGAAATTTTTATTATAAACTATTTACGTTTAATTATGAAAAATGATATCTGCATCCCCATTTGTTATGCTTGCACCCAAATTTGATTTTTACATCTAGATAGATGTAAACAATGTGTTTAAATATTGTCGACAAACTTTCTTGTGAAAGTGTCAACAAGCTATTATAGTATTCAAGAATGAGTACTTTTAAAAGAAACCATGTTACTCATCACTTTTTGTGCTAGATAGCTCGATGGCCATTCTTGCAAAATTTATTTTTTATTTTTTCGTTGTATTAGCAAGAATAAGTTTTCATTTACAGCAATACTTATGATGGTTCAAAAATTTTACATTTTAAACTTTTGGTGGCAACTTTAGAGTGAATTTGACAGTATATGATGACCCAATTACCGAGAAAAGTGAAGTTGACCTGGAACAAGTACATTATGCCTTTTTTTTTTTTTTTTTTTTTTGGGGGGGGGGGGGGGGGGGGTTTCATGTGCTGTTTCATTTCTGCTGGTTTTTGTACTGTACAATTGAACTTACATCTCTTGTGACAATTACTTATCCTTGTTTTTGTGGTTTATTTATCCGGACTCAGAAAACTAAGAAGATAACAAAGATTGAAGTTGGAACTCGCACTGTTGATGCATCGATGGATGAGTGGCTGCAGGTTTGTATACGTCCTTTTTATAAATGATTCAGATGCATTTATTCTGTATTTTTTTTACATAACTTGTATCAAAATTTGTGCTTATGGATTTAAATGATGAAATGCATGTGTTTGCTAATGAACAACTCGTTTTATTTACAGGGAACTGCTTATACTCAATCGCAGTCGAACAAGTTGAAAAAGAAGAAGTAGAGTGATAGCTCTTTTTGTAGCTGATGTTGAGAAAATGTTCTCTGTTGTAGAATGAGCAACAATACTCGTTTTCTTGGGGCTTTAGCTAGCACTTACAGACATATGTTTTTTAGAGTGTTCTATTTATTTAATTGCAAATTTACTTTTTGTCAAGGTTTAGCCTGAGTGTCATTACGTCCCATGGGTTTGATTTTGCTTTTATACGTGTTAATTGTTTTCGCTGATCAGACTTTACTAAACATATTGTCATTGAAGGGTACAGCTCATGTTTTACGATCAATAATCTTTACTACCTTATAATATATTTAGGATATTTAAATTTAGAAGTCTTAAAAAAATAAGACAAAAAACATTTCCACAAAAAGAAAGTTACATATAAAGAGATTTCAACCCAAAGTTAAATGTATTAATTTTGCTATTAAAAATTAAGACTTATAACATCCTTAAAGTTAAATGTATTTAAGTGTCGACTTGTAACTGCCTTCGAATATTTATAATGTTTTTTAAATGTATTTTGAATTAGCCTTCGAATATTTATAATGTTTTTTAAATGTATTTTGAATTATTATGTAATGGTTGAAAAAAAAAATGTATTTCACCATAAAAATTGTCACAGGGTACCCACCGCCGCATTGCGCGGGTACCCTTCTAGTACCTTTTTAATTGATGAAATATACCATGTGGAAATTGAAACCTTGTTTATGACTTGATTCAATTCATTTAAAACTGGTATATGAAAACTGAAAGTTTAGAATATGATGTATAACATTAAGCAACCATATATTAGACATGGATACAGCTAATGATAATGTAATGTCCCAGCCAACTACCAGACTGCACAGGAACCATTTTATACTTCATCATCACATTGCTATGTACATAACCATACTTTTCATACAATATTAACACCATAAATCTACAATAAAAGACTAAACTCAAAAAATACCAAATATTATGCAATAGGACCAATTTTCAACCCTAAAAGTAGACAATAAAAGTCACAAGACCAATTGATGATCTGATTTTTGCTTGAATACCACATGTTTTCTTATACTTGCATTTGTTCCTTACTAAGTTACCTCAAGCTAGTTACAACAAGAAGTGGTTGAGAAACACTCTCCAAACAAGTGCCCGATTGACCATGAAGAAAAATTGTGTGGTTTATTGACAACGCACGAATTCTTAACGACGATAGCTCCAATGGAATGTAATGAAAATCATTATGAGAAACACACGAGTTTATTGACAACGCAAACACGATAAATGTAACCATTATGAGAATGTTGTAGAAAATGAACGATAAAAAATTGTTTCCCATGGTATATGGTATGATTGCTTATATATTGGCAGCTTGTGTGAGTGTGTGACTACTAATGGAATGTAGTGAGAATCCAAATGAAGAGAGGACTGCTGGTGTAAAGGATGGGGCAAGACTACTTGGTAAGTCAAAGGAGATCAAAAACTTGTTAGAATTGACGCCCATCATCTTCCATTAGAAAGGTTATTTCTCCATTTCTGTGGCTGACTCATGAAATGATTTTTATATGAGGATCATACTGTGTAAATTAGTCTATCATGATAGGTTCACTGAGAAATTGATAAGAAAATATATCGAATTTTGTTGAGTACATGAAAATTTTGAATGATATTGTTGGTTATTACTTTTACTGTCTTAGAATATGATACCTCTGTCACAATAGCTTTACACAGTTGCAGTGCTTAAAGTCTAAAACCCCTTACCTTTGTTTATTTTAGAGCTGTATATATATGTTCATTCTTATTTATTACTGTGTACATTAACAAAACTTATGAATAGGTAATGTCTGTTTGCTGATCTACACCTTTTTTACTGATCAATTTGTTAGTTTTTTTATCTACAAATTTCTTGTGATGGCTATTACCAATATGATTAACTACAACAATCAGCTTGCATTTGGAGATGTCCACAACCATTTTTGGGGCTGAATTTTATCTGGTTTCAGCAACTGGCACATGCTTGTATATGTATAAAACCAATAAACTGAAAGAAATATCATTATCGCTTAATTCTGAACATCAGACGGTCTTCTTTAATTCACTTGAATTTTGCTGTCTTGTTTATCTTTCAGTTAGGATTCATGTGACATGACTTACAATTTTTTCTCATTTTCGACATTTAGCGTGCAACATAAATTTACTTTTGATTACGCTAATTCATATGCACAACTGCAGATACACAATTGATTTCTGAGTATATGTAACAGACAGGTAGAGTGCAGTGGAGTATAAATCATCCAAAAACTATAGCGGTTTGGGTTGGTTAGAATATGTAGCCAACCATCTCTTGTTATCAGTAGACAAAGAAACCAGCCCATAGAACTTTTTATTTGTGTCTCAGGCCTGCCTGACCAGTGATGGAAGTTACCGAGTACATATGACATAAATGGAACGAATGAGAACATTCATTTTATCAGTCTATCATGGTTCCTTATTTATTTATCCATGTGTGTTTTAGATATGCCAAATACTCAAGGAGTTAACTTCCCTAAAGTTCCGTAATTGACCCCTTGTATCAAGAGCTGTGTGCCCTTCGCTGACTGCTAATAATGTTACTCATATGTGACTAAACGGTCATATGCTCGACTCTGTTTGTATTAAGCCAGAGAAATCAGGTCTCCAATCTGATTGTATTGTACTAAAATCACCTCCAATAAAAACCTCTTTCTTGATAAATGATCCTGCAACTCCCTTATATGTTATTCACAAATTCACAAGCATAACTCTTTTACGTAGGTTAGCTTAACTTAAGATTTTTGTCCTAGACACGGTAGCAGTGTTCAATCAGATTGCAATTGGGGGTGCAACTTGGGTCGGGTACTCAGGTTCATGCTGTTGAGTTTGAATAACCAAACCCAAACATGACATGATTAACAAATTATAAATCAGGTCATGCGTGCCAATATTGACCCGTTTAACTATACTTCTTGACAGGTTACACATGTTAAGTACTAAGTAGGTTGACGGGTCGACAAGTGCAACCCATCATAATATACATATTTTTTAAAAAGGCAAATGGGTTAATATGTAGACCTATTCAACCCACTTTCAACCCAAAAACAACCCGAAAGGCGAACCAGTATACACCCAATCATCAAAAAAATGAATATTTTACATTTATTAAAACATATTGAGTTGGTTGCACAAGCAATCTGCAATATAACCTAGCACTTGCTAGAAGTCAAATGTCAAAAAATGATCATCATTTCGATAATCCTCTAAAACCTGTATGAAATGTAAGAAAACAAAGCACACATGCAACCAAACACACATCAAGTCTCTTATTTCAAAATAAACAAAAACTGTACCAAAAAATGTATGAAAAGTCTAATATATAACACTAAACTGATGTTAAAGCTAGCCTACAGACACTTTCTACTTTGCATTATGTTTAAAGTTTCACCTATGCACCTTTTCATTACTCAATCATAATTTTTAGCTTGTCATAAATATAACATCATATGTATAGAGTACTTTTTACAAAAAGATTATATCATTTCATTCTTGCTCTTGAATTCGACTATAAAGCCATTGAACATATTTAACAATTACTAATGTCAACAACTTCATTTTACTTGAAACATACTACTGTACTATTTATACTTGTATAACAATATAAATTCATTTAAGCGAGCTTTGTAACAAATAATCGACTTAAAATGACCAACAACTATCATAACTTATATATCTACCAAATCACTAATATACATCTATATATCTTTGATCATTGATCAGGTTATGGGATAAAAACCTTCATATCTTGACTTCAAGAAAATAATGGCCTACTATATTCAATGCCCATTCACAAACTTTATGCATTATCATCTCCCTCTAACTAGCTCAATATTTTATAGCAATTTTTATTATTAAAACAAAAAAAAAAAAAAAAAACAAATCCTAGTATCAGGAAAGTGTCAAACAAAGTGAAACTGAAACTAGAATCTCAGGAAAGTGTCGAACACAGTATGAGGTCCGATTGCAATAAACTAAACCCATCTCACAAAATGCATGCATTTGTTTTGTTGATAATGAAACAGTATATGTATATGTCCTATCATCTGTTTTTATTTATTTATTTTATTTTTTTTTTTTAAATATTTTAGTTTATAGATTCGATTGTTATAAAAAATATGGCAGGGATTCGTGTATCGTGGCGGGAAACATGTATTTGAATTTTTCGGTGAGTACCCTTTCTCGAGACAATAACTTTACCAATGAAGAATTTTAGGTTCATTTATATACTCTTTTGTCCAAAATGGTGAACATTTATTTTTGGACGGATGGAGTACATAATAAACAAACTTCATTAAATTGGGAGAAAATATATTGTGTTTAGTTATTGTAGGGTTTTTTTTTTTTTTTTTTTTTTTTTTTTTTTTTTTTTTTTTTTTAATTTCCCGTTAAAAATTAAACATTAAAATCTTGTAATTTGTAATTGATTTAGTGTATTTAATGTCTTATATCGAGAGTTCAACAAAAAAGAAAGGGATAATGACTTGTAAATGTATCTAACTTGTTAATTTTTGTTGCGTGTAGTCATCTTTTTTCTTTGCTATTATAGCACAAATCATTCAAATTTTGAACTTTTTTGTTCATGTAAAATGACCATTTTACCCTTCAAAATATAAAAAAAAGGTAGAATGGTCACAAAATACACACAAAGGTCAAAATTTGAAAGGTCTGTATTTTAATAGTCACAAAAAGATGACTACACTGAAAAGTTTGTGTTTTAATAGCCACAAAAAAATTCTAACGCTACTAAAACAAACTTTAAAATCATAACGCTACTTATACTTCATTTTACACATTAAATTTATATGTTACAACTAACTTACATGTTAGAAAATAAAACAATTACTATTTGCTTACATCTAACTGCTACTGTTATTTTCATCAACATACATCTAGCTGAGATGCGGCACCATTAGTCCATTACCATGACACCAGTTCAAATCATTTTTAGAAAGGGAGGTTTGGTAAAGATTGAGTTAGGTTTGTATTTACTAACTTCCAGCTCGTCCAAAAGTGTTGTCTATACGTGGGCTACACAATATAATTGAGCCATCAATATCCCTATAATGCATCATTTTAAGTTACCCCAGCCAACTATTTAATAAAATGTATAGCTGGAGTAAAATAATTTTTCTAAGATTGGTTATAATCATGAACTGTCATCACCATAGCATGGCTTTTGAAACATTTTTAACATGTGAGTATGATCCTAAACGTTTTATATGTCAAGTTTAAGTATGCAAGATATCAGACGGTGACACCTTATCGAAACATATGTTATATAAATTTCAATAATCTTTTTGCTGTGGTCTTGCAGACTGATTGCATATGTTGTAGAGGCCAACTTTGATAAAATGCTTAAATATTTTGAATACTTGTAGTTTAGGAAACAAGTGACAAGTAAGCATCTTTCTTAGATATACATTGTGTCTTTTTACCAACATGAAGTCTATGTGTCAGTTTGTAGCTGATAACTGATTGTAAAATGTGTATGTTGCTCATTGACGTCTACAATTTGCAAAGATTTCACAAAGCTTGTCAAGGTTTATGAGATTGCAACAGTGTGTAATCATCTAACATTATCTCTAGGAAGAAACAGGAACTGCAAGGTTAAAATGAGCAGCTTTTAGCAAGTAGGTGTAAATGTCACATTTACTAATTTGCAAGCTAGAGATAAGCTAAAGAATATAATGCAGTTGAGAGCTCAATTAATGAAAGAATAATAGAATCTTTTTTTTATATAGCTTTCATTCATATACGGGTCCCTTACTCCCATGTAATCTTGTTCATAGCTATGTCTGCCGAGCAGCCTTTATCGCCAAACATTCATGAGCTCTTAGTATATATACATACCAGTTGTAATTGTTTTAAGCACTAACTCAAACATGTGTCTGAAAAAAGAAAGTCTTTAAGTACATATTATGTGCTTATAACAAGTGCTATAGTTTTTGACAATTCTTGATGCAGGTTTATTCAGTCAGTCGGCATGAAACCCTTGTGTGGTTCTTGCTGATATTGTTATTTTCAGTCAGTTTGTGTTATGGTGATGGAGAAAAGGTTGTTCAGGTAGTCGGGATTGGGGAATGTGTTGATTGTAAGGACAGTAATATTGAAAACAGCCATGCTTTAGCAGGTAACATTCTCTTTTAACTTGCTGCAGTTTTATGGCATTGTCCTTGCAATCTATAATGTACTATATTCCTCTTCATATTGAAGCATGCTTGGTAAATCAACAATTGGAGCAAACTGTATTAAACTTTATTAAAGTTACTACCACGATCTCATGTCAATTTCTAGTTACTCAATTTATGAAAATGTGTATATATTTGAATTTCTTCAGGGCTTAAAGTAAGTGTTGAATGCAAGCTTGCAAAAGGGGAGTTTCAAACACGAGGCATTGGGGAGCTTGATGAGGCGGGAAACTTTAAGATGTCTCTTCCTCAAGAAATGTTAAAAGATGGAAAGTTGACAGAAGAGTGTTACGCACAACTTCATAATGCAGCAAATGCACCTTGCACAGTTCATGATCGCTTAGAAGCTGCTAAAATTGGTTTTGTATCAAAGTCGGACCAAAAACACACATTTGGACCCAAAGGGAAACTTAAGTTCTCATCGGCTGTATGCACCTCTGCATTCTTGTGGCCTTTGTTCAAGTATCCTCCCTTACCAGAACTACCACATTGGCCAAAAATGGACCCGTTGTTTGGTCACCCTTTTCCTTTACCTCCTCTCCCACCTAAGGTTTACCCTTCATTTCCATTTCCACCTAAAATACCGTTTCAAAAATCATTTCCACCACCTGTTCCAGAGTACAAACCAACTCCTAAGCCTCCCATTGTTGAGCCTGCTCCAACTCCAGTGTACAAGCCAAAACCAAAGGCACCGGTTCCGGTCGAGAAGCCAAAGCCGAAACCACCAGTAGTCAAGCCAGAGCCGAAGCCAAAGCCACCTGTTTACAAGCCAAAACCGAATCCACCAGTTGTCAAGCCCGAGCCAAAGGCAAAACCACCTGTTTACAAGCCAAAGCCGGATCCACCAGTAGTCAAGCCAAAGGCAAAACCACCGGTTTACAAGCCAAAGCCGGATCCACCGGTAGTCAAGCCAGAGCCGAAACCAAAAACACCTATTTACAAGCATAAACCTGATCCACCAGTAGTTAAGCCAGAGCCAAAGCCAAATCCACCAGCTGTCAAGCCTTATGACCCAAAATGTAAACGTAAGCCATCACCACCAAATTCCAAGAATCCTCCTAACTCAGACTGTGACCCAAAACTGAAGCCACCAATTTCGAAGCCAGCTAATCCTGGTTACAAGTCAAAACCAAAACCAAAGTCACCCATTTCTAAACCGTCTCCTGATCCAGGCTACAAGTCAAAGCCAAAAACGAAGCCACCCGTTTCCAAACCAGCTCCTGAGCCAGCTTATAAGCCAAAGCCAAAAATGAAGCCACCTGTTTCCAAGCCGGCTCCTGATCCAGCTTACAAGCCAAAACCAAAGACAAAGCCAAAAACTGAGCCACCAGTGTACAAGCCAAAGCCAAAACCAAAATCCAAGCCCGAGCCAAAGCCAAAGCCAAAACCTGAGCCACCAGTGTACAAGCCAAAGCCAAAACCAAAATCCAAACCAGAGCCAAAGCCAAAGCCAAAACCCGAGCCACCAGTGTACAAGCCAAAACCCAAACCCAAACCCAAACCCAAATCAGAGCCACCAGTTTACAAGCCAAAGCCAAAACCTGAGCCAAAGCCAAAGCCAAAACCCGAGCCACCAGTGTACAAGCCAAAACCCAAACCCAAACCCAAACCAGAGCCACCAGTTTACAAGCCAAAGCCAAAGCCAAAGCCAAAGCCAAAACCCGAGCCAAAGCCAAACCCAAAACCCGAGCCACCAGTGTACAAGCCAAAACCCAACCCCAAACCAGAGCCGCCAGTTTACAAGCCAAAGCCAAAACCCGAGCCACCAGTTTACAAGCCAAAGCCAAAACCTGAGCCACCAGTTTACAAACCCGAGCCTAAACCCGAGCCGAAACCCGAGCCACCAGTTTACAAGCCAAAGCCAAAACCTGAGCCACCAGTTTACAAACCCGAGCCGAAACCCGAGCCACCAGTTTACAAGCCAAAGCCGCCAATATTCAAGCCACATCCACCACTTATTCCACCAATCTATAAGAACCCATGCCCACCCTTTGCACTCCCAAAGCTTCCTCCTTTACCACCTTTTCCAAAATTACCTCCATTCCATCATCCGATATTTGGTGATCATCCTCCTTTACCACCTTTTCCTCCCCATCATCCCTTTTTTAAGGATCTTCCACCACTACCTCCTATGTCCTCTCATCCATAAGAGCATAAGTGATCAGGATAAAAAAAAAATTACAAACTTCATGATTTTGAAACAACCCGAAAGAAACATGTTGCATGGTGATTAATATCAAAGGAATTAGAGTCTCTATTGTGCATGATATGCATGTGTATTATGTGAACTGATTGAAGTTCGTAGAGTTTTAAGTTTGAGTACGTTTTCTGTTGTATCGATTTGAATCGAATAATCATAGTTGTGGTTTGTAAGAAGTTATTGTTGTCAAGAGTCTTGGTCATTAAAGTTGCATTATATCAGTATTGAGATGTCACACAAACATTGCTATTTTCCATTTTCTTGGTTAATTATAAGACACTTTCTTCTGTGTTAGACGTACATTTATACTAGTAATTTTTATTCTATAGTAATTCATACAGTCGGAATGAAGGCATTAGTCTTGGTTGATACTTAAGATTGTTGTAAAGTCTTATTGATTGAATTTGTAATAAATAAATAAAAGAGTAAACTACTACTACTGCTACTGCGCGCTGCCGCCGCCGCCGCCGCCCTCCATGTATTTGTCGATTTCAAAATTCTCGGCTGTCTTGTTCCATAATGTGAAGGTAACCGTGTTGTTACTAACAAAAGAATGTAAAACTTATTTAGCTACTATATAATGCCGTCTGAAAGTTACTGTAAAGATATAAGTACTTCACATTTTCAATTTCAATGTTGTGCAATACGATTTTATTGGCAGTTGCACCACCGTATCTTTTAACTTCCTCCGGCCACCTTACTAATGTATCCTATGTAGTCTGCAGAAACATCGTGTTATTTAAAAAACATCAAAAATTTCGTATGTTTATCGTTAATTAAAAATACCTGTTAAACTAGAATCTTTGTTGTCAGCTCTTGAGTTTAACTCGTTGTATGCGGCAAAATCAACGTAGTGTTCCGGAAAATCGCCGCCTGGCAAAGAGTAGATTTCTGTATATCTACCAAAGATCAGTAATATATAATTATCTTGTGAGTGAGTGTGTGTGTGTGTTATTATTATTATTTATTTATTTATTTATTTATTTATTTATTTATTTATTTTTTATGAGTTGTCTCAAAACCAAAACCCTGAATTTTGTAGAATGAGTTAATTTGTAGGGCACTGTCAAGCCGATCTTTTTCCTTTAAATCCGCGTTAGCCTGTATTGCAGAACCCTATTATAGAAGATAGGTTTATGTTAGTTAAGAATCTAGAAATTTGTATGCTTATAAGCTGATCAGATTGATTAACAGCATAGCTGTTTAGGCACCTTTCTGTCTAACAGTATGCAGCAAAAACCTGTAGGAGTAAGGCTTGGGACTTTCATGGCTGACCATTTTCGGTATAGCCTTACCTCGATTGCTTGATTGACTTCTGTTGATTTAAGATCTGCAAAATAACATATTCGCTGTTCTGTAACAATAATCTTACCGGCTTTTTTTCAGATGGATCAGTGTCTGCGCTCGTCTCCATTTTCCTGTGAATATGGACATCAGTTTTACACAAAGGTAAGTGATAAAATGTGAATAGTTTAAAAACAGTTGCAAGAAAAGCGTGACATTTATTGCTTGTTATGATTTGGTAACAGCACCCACTGAAGACGTTTATTCGTCGAAGTGGCACCTACAAAGAGAGTGTGTTTCTATCGAGGAAAACCGGTAAGTCTATCTATCATCATCAAATAATGCATGTTTTTGTAGACAGTCAGAGTAGCATACGTATAGCCTGCAACTATTGGTACTGCAAATATCAGATTTGCTTGCTTATAAACTGTGACAGTAAAAGTAACTAAAACATGGGTCAGTCATAATTGGTGTTACCAGGTTGTGGAAAATTATATATACAGTGGTCCAAACAAATAGCGGGTGAACAAATACGCGGACTATGTTTCAAATGTAAGTAATGATATCTGTTATCTAATAATACATAGCAAATAACAGTTATCTGCAAAAAACAAACAGATATTTACTGAATAGAATACTAAAGCGAAAAAACGTAAATGGATTAAAGTGTCTAGTATTTAGCTCGCACAGATAGCTAAAACTTCTGAAGCCATAGCAGGTTACAAAAGACTGTAGATTTGTTTGCCCATAGGTTAGAATGGAAAGATGAGAATCAGAATTGAGGTCGATTCTTGTGTTTGTTTCGTCAAGGAATAGAAACAGGGAATAAAAAATGAATTCTCATTCCAGCAAAATGATTCCTTCTAAAAAGCGGAGAATGACCAAGAATCAAAAATTTGTTCATGTTTCTATTCCACCATCTCATTCATGTCGAATGAAAATCTTCTTTGAAAAAAGGGGGTATAAGCACCCTCAACCACGTGCGAGTCACATGCAAACCAAAAACAAAAACCATATTTCCAATTCGTCTTTGAAAACTGCAAACATTCCTTCTCGAAACTAAAAGTGTTCGCACACGTAATCGATTTGCTACTGGTAATCGTTGCTTTTTATCATTGAATATAACAATTGGACATCATCGTTAACCAAATTGTAAGGCTAGGCACAGTGGCCCGTGAAAAATCGGTTGGGCACCAAGGACGACTGATTTGGAAATCGGTTGAGCCCGATGTGAAGCTTAGATAAAAAATCGGTCGAGTGTTGCAAAAAAACACAATCGGTTGTTTTCCTGACCGACTTTAAATGCACACAAAATCAATGTTACCGTTTGTACAATTAAAAAAAAAAAAAAAAAAAAAAACAAAAACAAACAAACAAACAAACAAACTTTACCACTTTACATCCTATAAATACCAACCCCAAACACACTTCTAAACACACAATTTCAAATACAATACAACCAACTTCTCATCCATATTCACCATGTCTTACAAGCTATTGTTTGGTTCTTCGTCTTCCGACTATGATGAAGTTATGAGTGAGTTTACGGAGTTTTTTGAGTTTGCGGAGTTTGCTTGGAACGCTTATCAAGCATCCTAGCCAAAAGTTCCACGAAGGTACATACCTAGGGATCATGGGGGTGCTCATAATCGTTTAGTGGCGGCATACTTCTCCGAAACTCAGCATTTCGACGAAAGAACATTCCGTCGGCGGTTCCGAATGAGCCGAGAACTATTCACACGAATTGTTCGAGAGGTAACCGATTATTCTCCTTATTTCAACAAACTCCTGATTGTAGGAGCGTGCCTGGTATTAGCCCATTGGTCAAGTGTACTCCGGCCATTCGTCAATTGGGATACGCGGCTGTTCCTGATTGACGATAAGCTGGCAGTGGCCGCAACAACAGCTCGTGAATGTCTCTCCATAAGTTTTGCAATGTTATCATAGAGTTATATAGTGCTGAGTATTTGCGAAAGCCCACGTATTCTGACCTTAAAAGATTATATGGTCATCATGAGTATAAGCATGGGTTTCCTGGGATGATGGGAATCATTGATTGTACAAGTTGGGAGTGGAAGAATTGCCCAAATGGTTTGAGAGGTCAATATGCTAGGGGTGATCATGGGCCACATCCATTCATTTTATTGGAAGTGGTCGCCTCCCAAGATTTATGAATTTGGCATGCGTTCTTTGGTATCTCCGGATGAATAACGACGTAAAAGTTTTACATCGTTCCCTTGTCTTCAATGATATCAGATCTGGGAGAGCACCAGACCTTGAATTCGAGGCTAACGATGTACAGTATAAAAGGGGATATTATCTTACTGACGGGATATATCCACAATGGGCGGTTCTTATTAAGTCCATTTCAAATCCTCCCACGGGTGATGAAAAAAGAATATTGTACACGAGGAAGCACGAAGCAGCAAGGAAAGATTTGGAACGGGATTTTGGTGTGTTGAAGAAGAAGTGAAAAATGCTTAAAGTTCCGGCTCGAGGGTTGTATAAAAAGGATCTCCGAGATATTATATATACATGTATCATATTACATAATATGATCATTCAACACAAGCAGCGGGCGATATGTCCTACACGGTTCGGAAATTGAGGGCCACCAACCACACGATCCCTTAAGAACATTTGAAGAATCTTTAGTAGTTGCTCAGGAGATCGAGGACACATCAACTCATCTGCAATTAAAATCTGATTTGATCGAATACATTTGGAGAAATCGTAG
The DNA here is from genome assembly GCA_030686995.1 of Artemisia argyi. NCBI lineage: Eukaryota > Viridiplantae > Streptophyta > Magnoliopsida > Asterales > Asteraceae > Artemisia > Artemisia argyi. Next base: position 156,030,254 of record CM060697.1, on the reverse strand, counting down.
AAATCATCAGCTCAATCAAGACGAAGACGGTATTGATGATAACGATGAAAATTTTATGTGATCTTTTTAATTTTATTTCAATAATTTACGTAGTGTTTTTAATGTTTATTTGATTTAGTATTGTAATGTTTTTCATTTTAATGAATTTTAAATTTGTTTTTTAAAATGTTTGAATAAAAAAAATGGGTCATCACTGTGGCACTTGGGTCATGTCTGGTCGTTGGAGAGAGAAATCTGATGTGGCAGCTGGAAACTTGGGTCATGTTGGGTCACCACTGTGCCAAGCCTAAATTGTAGGTCATAAAAGTATAGTATTCTTTCATCTTGTTGGTTTTGTACTTTATTTGGTTATTGACATGTTGTTGGTTTTCTTCATTTCTTCTTATGGTTAATCAACTTTGGGGTTTATTAGCATTCATGATTACAAAATCTCAATGACTCATTGTTGCCTCTCAAATTAAGGTTTGATTATAAGTTTATAACCAAGAACAATATGGTGTAAACTCATGCTTGTGTGATGCATGTCACATGTTTGATAAAATGTCAAGCTAAATTCAATCCATTTATTTCCATGTTTTTTCTACATTATCTTGATCTGGTGAAAAATGTATGTGTTCAACTACTCATGCTAAGTTGTTTGTTGTCAATGTGTTTTTCTTACAAAGTTTGATGTTCTCATGTTGTAATGTTGTACTCGGAGACCTGGTGCCAAACATACACTATAAGAACGGATGTATACATGTTCACTAGGAAGGATGTCATTATTACAAGACTAACAAATCACATGTCGTTAGATTTAATTTCTTGAGGAGATTGTGGCTTGGATCAGTCGCAAGAGGAGCTTAGTTTGTATTAGCATTCAGCACCACCCCTAATGTAATTCGTTAAATTAGTGAATATTGATGTCGTGTTGTAATTCAATCAAATGTTATTTTTTTAACAAAACGTTGTTGTTATGCTTGTGTAATATGATGTTTAATAATTCAATAGTTTTAAAGCACGATTGTGTTGTGTATGACCTGCTATAAGTGGCCACCTCCCACAAGTTGTATTTGAGTTTTAAAGTAAAAGAGTCAACTTAACACTTCAATTGCTTTCGAAGTTGATCAACATCAAATATGAAATACTTGTTATTCGACAATTTAACACTTTCAACAAATCTTAGCGTTTTTTTTTCACACCTCAAAATCATAAAAAAAACACACCAACAAATGAGGGCATTATTTAATTAATAAGTTAAAAATGATACTTCTAGTGATCAATTGCGTTTCCATTCCACTGCACAATATAAACAAACAGGAGAATGTATTCTTCTCATATTGATTCTCTAGTTGTACCAAACACATGAGCTAATCTCCTTTTTCGGATTCATTCTCTTTCTCAGCAATTTCATTCTTTATTGCATTTCCTTTCTTGATGATTCAGTCATACCAAACGTCCCCTAGTAAACAGAGCATAGACTATTTATGATCAGCGTTAATGAATGCAGAAAACTTATATACACAGTGGTGCAAATAACAATCTAATAAACAATCACTGAGACTGTGTAGCAGATGTAAGCAATGCTACTTATTTGTTTAGTATATGGAGCAAATAACAACCGTCAGCGAAAAATATTGAAAAAAGCAAAAATGTATATGAAGTAATGCATATAGTAGTTACTTTGCACTAGGGGTGTCAATTCTAGACACGACACGATAAACGACACGAACCTGATACGAAGTTAAACAAGTTTGGGTTGAAGATAAACATATTTGGGTCAAAAACAGATCAACCCGTCTAACCCGTTTAATAAATAGGTCGTGTTTAGGTTGAGTAAATATTAAACAGGTCAACCTGTGAACCCGTTTAAGTATATAAGACTCTAAAATTAAAATATATAACGTGGTTTTTTATGTTGGACATGGATTAAATGTATTGCGTTATGTACTTAATATGAGTGAATTACGGTTATACCTCATATGTCATATAAATTGACACTTATAACTGAGAAAATTGTCGTATAGTTGTTTGTCTGCTATTTTTATCATATTTTAAATCCTTAAATCATTTTGCATTTAAACTAGTTAAATCAACAAACCACCAACCTTATTCACTACTTGACTTATTTATTTAAACAGGTTAAATAGGTCACAAATGGGTTACACGTGTTATGCTAGTATGGGTTAGGGTTGAGTTTTTTGACACGATTAATAAATGGGTCGTGTTTGAGTATAAGTTGTACTAACCTGCCAACACCCCTACTTTGCACAAATGGTTGAAACTTCTAAAGTCATAATGACTTGCAAAAAATTGTTTGCATTTGTTTATGCAAAAAAGTAAAAACCAGGCATCCCGTTATTTTGTTTAGAAAATCTTTGTACACAATGTTTTTTGTTGTATAACGTTTGTAGTCTGGGTTTTGTTTAATAGTATTTTCAACCCGTTTGGAGATGTAGCTCTGGAAACTGCAATGTATAGTTGGTCGTGACCGAATATTGGTTGCGGAAGGTATCTTGTTCAGCGACTGACCCTGACTCTTGTTTATCGTCATGGTATAACAAACCTTAATCGAAAACTACTTCCTTTTGAAAACAAACGGAATGTTATTGTCATTGTTCATTAATAAAATTCTCGGCAGGAATACTTTATGAGATACTCTCGTCCTCGTGATTTATCTTTGCTTCTATAACCTTTTGTAGAAGTTACGTGATAATCATTCTGGTTATGTTACAGATCCCTCCGGCCAAACTCAAGTTGCGTAATAGCATCACGGGTACACCTTTTTTAAATGTAATATATGGTGAGGCATGCTTGCGAAATTTAGCGTATTTAGATATTCGGCCGGGTATAGCAGCTCTGTAGTGCCGCCATCGTTCATGCGAGGTATTGCTGTATCAAAAATTTTGTAGCAGCGGGTTTCACCCAGGAGATTCTTTAGCACCGTCGCGTTTATTATGTCTGCCATTTCATTTTTGGGACTTTTGTTGCAACTTTTCTGCCGTAGGTCTTTGGAGTGTATCTTCATCGTATATATAGTCCATCAACTTAGTTAATCCCAACTCGGTATCTTCAATACAATATCTTTCTGGGATACGGACCCATGAACTATTTTCTGGGCCACTTTCATCACTCATCAGGATACCCAACTCGACCATTTCCAATATCCAGTAACCATTCAGAAAACCTTGCGATCTCAGTGCGCGCCTGTGCATGCAACGTTGACTGCTGAAGTCATATATTCTGTTGGAGAGTGATGACTTTAAACCTCGACCATAGATATAACTCAGAAATTAACGCATCAATTATTATCGGCGGGTAACATGTGACTAAATTTTCTGGCAATGTGATGTTATTTGGTAATACTTTTTTTAACAATTAATTTATGAATAACAATAACTTTAGTTAAGATAGTAGTGTAATCACAAGTAGTTAAATGCGTGATTGTCAAAAGTTTATAGATGGTTTAAACGGGCTCTACTAATTTAGAGGGCTGTTACAAGTTTACGAATTTAATAGACTAACGTTTATTTGTGTGTATGCAACAAGCCATTGAAATTTCCATAATTGGCAAGTGTGTAGGCTAAATTTTTAAGCCTTTCTATTTAAGGAATGAGCAAAATGCTTTATATAGTAGTATAGATGATTATTATTATTATTATTATTATTATTATTATTATTATTATTATTATTATTATTATTATTATTTCCCCAACTTAAACATCATAATTTTATATTTACCCAATACATGCTTTAAAAGGATTGTACTTACGCACTTAAAAATTTGTGTTTTGAGAAAATATGGTATTTTGATTTTCAAGTTGGGTAAATATATTATTATTATTATTATTATTATTATTATTATTATTATTATTATTAAACCACCTAACACCCACCACTGCCACCGCCACTCACCCCCACAACTGTCATCGCACCCACCACCACCCACCACCAACACCTATCACCACCGCTACCCACCGCCACCACCACCCACCATCGCCACTCACCACCCATCACCACCACCAGTCACCATTGCCACCACCCACCACCCACTACCACTACCTACAACAAAAAATCACAAATGATTACAACAATACAACAATAAAACTACGTAAAATAAAACTACTTTAAACTAATGAATCACATAACTAAAATAACGACACATAACTAAATCGATCAAAACTCCCTGCCTAGGCTGATTAATCCATTTGGTAAAAAAATGGATCAAAATCCTATAATTTCTGCACTAGTGGACTGATTTTTTACAATCACATGTGATTTGTAGGAAAATCATATGTGATTTGTAAGAAATCACATTTGATTTTCTCGTAAACTAAAACATGACTTGGCTGATATCACTATTTTGCCCTTTTTATCTACAACTGATGAGGCGAAAAGTGTACCGCTTTTAAGGGGTCATTTAAGCCCGAATTCGTGATTATTTGATCAAATATTGCCCTAAATCGTTCATTTTATCATTTTAGGTACTTTTGGAGAGAAATATGGAAAATGAAGCATTTTGGACATTTTTGGAGCATAAAAGTGAAGACTCTCCTAATGACGGCATCAAGAGTTAAAAAAGATGTTGAAGTAGAAAATATACGTGATGATCCAGAGAGTTTTTAAGCCTAGGACCTGACGGCGTCACATAAGGCCGTCAGGGTCCAAACATTAGTGACGGCCCAGAGCACAACTACACATGACGGCGTCACAAATAAATCTAGGCAATACGATTTTATTGTGGTGGCGAGTTGATGGTGTCACAGGCTAACACATGACGCCGTCACGATGTGTAATCTATATATAGTTTTCCAAATTTCATTCATTATTGTGCAACTTTGAGGGAATAAACCCTAGTCCGAATTTTATCAGCTTTTCAAGGGTCTCAACCCCTTGAATCTTTCATGTTCAATTAAAGATAAGTATCCCTTCAAATCATTCAATATGTCTATGTGTTGTTTGATTATATCTTACACTTGTCTTTTATTTAACATGTTAGGCTAGATTTCTCTTGTGTTTGCTTAGATATAGTGAAACCTAGATGTTGATTATGGGTTGATTGTTTGTTTATAATTGTTACGGATGATTGTATTTGATGTTAGGTTTAAGAAAACTGGCAGACTTCCATTGGTAACTTGCTTGAACGTCTTAAGAAACATGATCGGAGGTGTACTACAATTTTTGGTTGTATTTAATGCGTAGGAGAATTCTAATGATCCATGTTAGGAGCTTCTAACGGCTCGACATAGGAGTGAAGTAGGATCCTATAGATTTAGGGAATATTGTACACGGCCCTATGACTAGTATTAAGGAATATGACCCGTCATCCATGCAATTGTAACATATTAATCAACCTGTAAAAGATATCTAGGGAGTAATGAAATATATGTAAACACAACTTTCCTCATTATTGTTCACCACATTAGTATATTAGTTGTATTTTCATTTATTTTATTTTATTTTGATTGCATCTTTAGATTAATTGGGTTAGTTGGCTAGCAACTAATTCCGCCCATTCCTTGAAAACCCGAGATTTTAATTGCTTTCCATAAAATATATAAATACAAAAAGAATCATCCCTCACCTCTAGACCTAGTTTAGTAGGCTTCCTAATCCTAGCGATACTATTCCTGAGTTGAACGATCAATCCCTCGGTACTTGTCACTATACTACACTACAACGATCAGGTACACTGCCCCTTGAGAGGTAAAACCTTTTACGAGGGCACAATTCCCACGTATCAACAACAAACACCATTTTACCATTTTTTTATGTACAACATGACTAGGCTGATATCACTAACAACACATAGATAAAATCAACTAAAAGTTAACTAAAAACAACTAAAAACTACTTTCACCATCAACTAAAACTATATTTAACGACATCAATAAAACAGAAATCACATTTGATTTTTCATCAAAAACTAAAAATCAACTAAAAACTACTTTAAGCTTCAACTAAAACAATATTTAACAGCATCAATACCAACTAAAACAATTTCTAATCAACTAAAAACTACTAAAATAATTTCTAATCAACTAAAAACAACTAAAATCAGATAAAAAAAAAGTAAAAAAAAAAATACTAAGATGATAATTATATTCAAATATCTAATGAATTTAAGGAGAAAAAAATCAAAAAAAAAAAAAAAAAAAAAAAAAAAAAAAAAAACCAGCAACAGTATCGTCAACACGAACAGATGATGATTCGACCTTCGATTTACGCTTATCCCTTAATATTTCATCTCGAACATCCATTATTCATAAATGAGAACACAAATTAGGGCAGAAATTAGGGTTTTGAAATGAAGTGTGAGAGAAGATGAGAATGTAAATGCGTTTTTATCTTTTTTTGGTAACTGACACTCCCAGATTAACCAATTAACCAAGGGTGGTCAACAAGTCAAACCTGGGTGTAGTCAAAGTGATCTGGTGTAAGCATAGTGTTTTCCCGTGTCGTATGTCCGAGCAAGGATTGAAATTGTATTTTAGAAACGTTCTTGAGATCGGGTGATTTGAACAGAAATAACAGAAATATGTTTTGGGGAATTACACTAAGCAAATAATAATGAAAATAAACCAAATAAGCAAAATTAACAATTACTGAAAACCAAATTAACCTAAAACGTATTTAAAACTAAAAACGTATGTTTAAATTAAAATTAACATAAACGCGTAAAAAGAAAAGTGAAAATTAAAGAGAATTAATCCTAAGGGAATGAAAATTACTTTTTGTAAACCTAATGATAAAAGAAATTAAAAAAAAAAAATATTTTTTTGACTTTTTAATTATTTATTATTAATTAAAAACTATTTAATTACTAATTAAACTAATTTAAATTATTAAAAATATTAAACTAAGTTTGAAAATTATGAAATTTTTTCTAAAACTTCTTAACCATCACAGGAATCCTAAAAAATTATAAAAAGCTTCTACAACTTATAAATAAGCTATTAGAAATTTTATTTACTAATTATTAATTAAAAACTAATTAAACTAAATTTAATTATGAAAAATACTAAATGAACTAGGGGTGAGCAAACAAAACCGAAAAAATCGAAACCGAACCAAAAACCTTAAAAATCGAACCGAAAAAACCGACCAAAACTAAAAACCGATGGTTCAGTTTTTAATTTTTCAAAAACCGAAAAATACGGTTCAGTTTCGATTTTCGTCCAAAAACTGAACCGTAAAAACCGAACTGAACCGATTTTATTATATAATCAAATTTATAAATTCATATTCATTTTAGTAGATTTATAATATATTTATCTTAACGTTTATGTTTATATTGTTTATTTTGTGTCATGTGTTTACTTTATAATATATTGTTTTTTGGTTCTATAAAAACCGAACTTTACGGTTCGGTCTCGGTTTTAGCCAAAAACCGACCCAAACCGAACCGTGCACACCCCTAAAATGAACAGTAAAAATTATAAAACTTTTTCTAAAAATACTTTACAATTACAGAACCCTAGGAAAATTATAAAAAGTTGCAAGTGCTTATAAATAAGCAGTTTAATTATTATTTATGAATTATTAATTAAAGAGCAAATAAACTAATTTTAATTATTAAAAATACTAAATGAAAAGTGAAAATTATAAAAGTTTTTCTACAAATACTTTATGATAGTAGAATACTAGGATAAATATGAAAAGTCCAAATAGCTTATAAATAAGCAGTAAAATAAGCTGAAAAGCTTAAATAGCTTAAATAAAAGCTATCACTTTAAGTAAAAATGTGGGAAACTAAAACACTAAGTACACTATAGGGCAGATGGTGCATGGCACACGTGTTGTTTTGCTTGTGGTATCCAAGAGGTCACAGGCTCGAATCCCACAAGCACCCTTTTTTCTGTTTTTTATTATTTTTATGGATTTTTTGGCAAAAACACTTAACAACAATTTTGACCACCTTTTATGAAAATGACTTTTGAGAAAAGCCACAATAAGCTCAGTGTGAGCTTATGTGTGCCAACAGTTAAACTTTATGGTTTAAAGTAAGATTTTGGTTTCAAAAAGCTAGTTAATAAGCTATAAGCTAAAACTAAAGGTGAAAATAAGCTAAAGGTTACTGAGGGTGATGCAATTAAGCTAAAACAAGCAATAAGCACACTGAATAACCAGAATAAGCAAAATAAGCAAATCCAAATCCAATAAACCAAACAGGCCTGTAAGGGCTAATTTGCAAGCTTGATTTGGGCCCACCAAATAAGCTCAGGGATCCAAAGTGAGCTTATGAAAGTGAGCTTATAACTCACTGATGCAGTATACATCAGTAAGGTGGGACAACTTGTAGGCTTAAAAATAAGCACTTAAATAAGTACTAAAATCACAAATAAGCACATGCACAAATACCCTGAACTATGAGCTTTCTGAAAAGTGCCAAAAACTCGGGACAAGCTACACTAATGGCCAAGTTAAAGGGCTTGGAAAATGGGATTGTAGAACAAGCAATCCTGGTGCAGGGGAGATACTCTCCAAACAAGCCAAAATAAGGTCTCAAATAAGCACTTTAGAAAATTTCTAAAATTAAGCTAAAATGTGGATTAACAAGCTCAACTGCCAAATATTCTAACCCAAGAATTTTAGAACCATTGGATGAAAAATGAGATCATGAAAAATACTAGCACAACTGGTTTTGAAACTGAGTATGCAACTTTGACTTTTTATGATTCTTGAACTAATTTGACTTTTGTGAGATTAGATCTATCCTAGATGACTTAAAATGATGTTATAAGTTAATTTGAGACTAGATTAGGCTATTCTAACTACTTATGCAATGGTATGATGAGATTATGAAACTTAAATCCTAACAGTTAAGCATAAATTAGAGATTACAATTCATTTTGACTTTTTATCAACAAGACACTTGTTTTTATGACTTAACTAACCTAATATGACCTAATGTGGCATGTTACAACCAACAACAACATCTGAAACAAACCTGAACATATTGAACTCCCCTGAACCAAACACCCTTTTTAAAATATGTTTTAGAAATTTTACAAAGGAAATGACAAATTAAGCCATGAAACTTATAATTTAAGTGATACTAAGCTGCAATGAACATGCATGAATAGAAACACACCATAAATAACTACTACAACTAAAAGAACAACTTATGCAAGATTATACTAAAAAATATGAATATTAGAAAGCTAGAATATGAAACCTTCCACCCTAGCTGAACCAGGGTACCTTGAAACTGCTACAAGCTCTAGCTTGTTGTAAAACAAGCTAGTAAAAAGTCCATCTTGCTATTTCCATTACTAGCAACTTCTATAAGCATCCTGTCCAATGCTAAGGTAACCTGTGGTGTTTTTGATTGTGTTCTTTTTATACTTGCTTTTATTCTTATGAGAGCTTATAACAATTTTTGAAACAACCATGGAGCATAAACAAGATTTTTACTAAAAACTTCAAATTTCTATTAATTCTAAAAATGGTACAAGACTTCAAATTAAGATTAAAGGAAATTGATATGACACTAAGAGTATTGAATACAACCTTTTTTTAGCTAAGATTAACATCTGAGAATTGAAAATACATTAGTTCGACATAAAAACTAAGCTAAAAATCTACACACTTGCTTCTTCTGCATCTTCCTCTATTTATAGTGATCCATTAGGGTTTGTGAGCCCCTCTTGTGCTTTCCCAGCATCAATTTGGGCCATTAGATGAGATAGGATGATCCTGGCCCTTAATTCAATTTTGGCGGGAAAAGTGGAGTTGCAAATTGGCTCAGGTTGCTTGTGCAAGAGGGGGGGGGGGAAGCATTAAATGAAATTTGTTTTGGAGTGTTTGGAGGGGGAGGCAAGTGGAGATGGTGGGGGTGGTGGTTGCAAGTGAGGTGATGGTTTGTAGGGGTGCAAGTTGGGAGGGAGAAGGGTGATGTTGACCAGGTTTGACCCTGGTTTAAACCTGGTGTGGGTTGGATTGTGTTTTGGGCTTGGGAGTGGGTTGGTGTTATAAGGTGGATTGGATGTTGGGTTTATTAAATGGGTTGGGTAATAAAGGGTGTTGGGTTATAAGTAGTTAGGATTCGTTTGGTTTAGTAGCTTATAAATCACAAGGACCAAAAATGTAATTATCTGAAATTTGAGGGTGGGTTTTACCATGTTTCCAAAGTAACTCCAAGGGTTAAAATTTCCAAGTTTCAATTATACAAGGACCCTTGATGTTTATTTCCAAATTGAAATACCCAGGGACTAAAACTGCCAACTTTGAAACTTAAGGGACTGATTATGCAAATTCTTCAAAATTATCATCCAAGGACCAATATTGACAAATTTGGATTTCCCAAGGACCTTGGTTGACTTTTCTCCAAAAATAAATGCTTAAGGGTCAATTCTGTCAATTTTTGAAACTTGAGAGATCATTTCTGCCAATTCTTCAAACTTGAGGGACCATTTCTGCCAATTCCACAAACTTTGCTCAAGGACTATTTCTGACATTCTATGATTCCCCAAGGTATGTTTTGATAATCTCAGCTCAAAAATGGTAATTTGTTTCCCCGGCTCTGACTTTTAACAAGTTTTCCAATCTCGTGCTTATTTTTGTCCTTTTTGGCCTGTTTTATGCTTGTTTCTGAAATATCCGTACCTGCACGATCACAAACACAAAAACACAATATCCTTGGCATTTCTGGTTAGTTTTTGGTTGTTTTGGACTTAATTTGGCAAGGAAAAGGTGTGTGAATAAGCACACACCAGTAACCGTTGTGAGAAGTAAATGAGTGTAAATGAATTAACCGGTGAAAGAAGTGTGGAAAGGGATTGAACACGATATCTCTATCATTAATTGAGAAAAGATATATATATATATATATATATATATATATATATATATATATATATATATATATATATATATATATATATATATATATATATATATATATATATATATGTAATAAAAGAAAAGTTTTTTGAATTCCACCCTCTCCTATTCTGACGTCATATATCACGTCATATTTCCACGTGTAACATTCTGATAACACCTTGCCTTCATAACTTTTTCTCTACCCTCATGTTTATGATAAGCTTTTTACCAAAGTCAAATATTTTATATTCGCTACACGAACCATCTAAAGTATCCATATCATCAGTTTCAAATTATATGTACTCATAGCATGAAACAACATTCTTGATTCGACTAAGGTAAATAATTAATTTCTGTTAAACTTTTTTGTATTCAAATTCTTTTTATATGTAATGAATCTTTTTATACCCAAATCATATTAGGGGTTTTCGTTATAACGATTCATTCTTGTGGTAAAATAGGGATTAGGTTGTTGTTAGTTTGCATCTTCATTTTAATTTGTGTGATTTTACTGGTAAACAAATTGATGATTCAATTGACTGTTTCACGGTTAGCATCAATGTTGAGAAATATATATATATATATATATATATATATATATATATATATATATATATATATATATATTTCAATGCCTGCCAAGTGTTCGTGAAAATGTCTCATTGAATTTAACATTATCTTTTTTAACAAAGAGACTCAAAAAATAAATTTATTGGTTGTTTTTGGGGAAGGTTAAGTTTTATCTACAGTTTATATTTTTTGTTGTATCAATTTGATTGTGCAAATGGTGCTTAAGCTCTGTAAAATAAAAAAAAAAAAAAAAGTGCTTAAGCTTTCCTAATTCATGTTATTTTATAATTATAGAATTAATGCAATTATGATTCTTCTTCCGGGCTTAGATGATTTGGTAATTCAGTGAGCATCTTTTATGTAAGTAATCATTGAAACTGTACTCTTGGTTTTTTTATTGTTAAAGATACTCATGATTACAACTATATTATTCACATTGAAGAGCTATCATGAAACTTCTTTTCAGAGATGCCTAACAATATTATTATGAACAGGAGAGAAACTTGATGGGGTGTCCTACGTTAGAGTTGATGCGATCTAACAACTATCTCTTGCAAATGTTAGTTCCTCTCCTCCCTCTTTAATAGTAGTAACATTTTTTTACAATAATTGAAAGGAAATAAAAACATGACCCGCATTAATGAGAGACGCACACTAAGTCTCTAATATTTCTACACAACAATTCAGGTCGGGTATAAGACGAAATCGTACATTCAATGAGGTGCGTAGTTTCTGATTCAATTGTTAAGCCACACCATTCGCATAGCATCAACAATAAAAAGTGATAGATGTGCCTATTATACCCTGAAAGTTTGTTTGATAATGTAATATATGTCAATCTATTCATTCCTTTCATGCCATTAAGTGGGACCCATAACATGTGAAATGTTAAATGACTAATCGAACAAAATGGGGACGAATTGTGCTTGTAGTTTGATCGAGATTAACATTAGTATATTAGACACAAACCATTAAATGGCTACCGAGGACCTCGGGCCAATTTGACAAAGGTAAAAGTTCTTTGCATATATTTATTTTGTTTACCCAAGCCTTTTTACAACTGAAAAGCCGTAGACTCGTCTTTTTTTTTTAGGATATTTCTCTCTATATTATCTGGATTATCAAGCTATTGTAGTTGTTGCGAGTCAGTTATTCTATAGGAATTTCTTAGGTACGTATTTTATAACTTCACTTACAACTACATGTAAGCTCGCTATTGCTAATAGGATGCGGAAGGGTTGCTTATAGTTATCATTCATGTTGACTTAAAATCAGTCCGGCTAAAAACGACACAATTAAGTTCAGGGTAAAACTAAAAAGTTATTGTTAAAAAGAAATGGGTCAAACAGTTTATACTGATGACAACATAAGTGTTATATTTTAAGAAGTTGGATCATATATCAGGAAATAATTGGCCATAACATAGCTGAAACCTAATATATCCAACATGTCGTGTGTTTTCTGTGGAGATATGGTTTTGCAGCTAATATTTTCCCAATAGAACATGTAACCATGCTCAACATATTTCTAATCACTAAAAATAAGTTGGCGGGTCAATGGAAACTGCTTCGACAGCTTTTTAGATATACAGGTTATGAAACTATATAGATGATTAATCTATACTTTTTAGGTCAAAGGTGTTGATATTGATCGTTGGTATGATGCTTAATTATGTGCTCTATTGGTTTACACGTTGAAGATATGAAGATGTGTTTTCTCTATTGTATGCTAATGTTGTTTATGTGTTCGGTTAAAAAAAACGTGCTCATCATTGTTGGCGAATATGCTAAAAAGTTTTATATCTGTAGGCTTAAATGTTGTTGAGATATGTGACTAATAGAAATTTTTACTCTGCAGCTACGATGACTAAAATTATCAAGGAGATGCTTCCTCCAGATGTATGTGTTGCAAGCAATACTCAAGATCTTCTGATCGAGTGTTGTTTATGTGAGATTCTTATCATACTTGTAACTCTTATAAACAATACATTTGCTTCTTTTGTGAGTACTTGCTTTATCTTGGCAAGTGATTGGGGATGTTTGAGAAAGCGATATAGAAAACATATATTTTACTTTGCTAGGACCAGTCTGATTATGGTTATATCAAGTTCATGGTATGTCTATCATTATAAGAGATAACGTTTTTTTTAGACCCTCAATATTCTAACGGTATTTGTGGTTTTCTCCCAGTTACATGATTTGATTTGTCCTTCACGAGTAATCCATAAATCAATGATTTTTTTTTTTCATATGGTTGGTTCTTGTGCTCTGTTTATTTATAAATATTTGTTTCATAGATCGATGAGGCACTCTATGCAGTCAACATGTTATGCTTGAATTTTATATTATGCACTGCATCATTGTAAAGCCATAAGACATCTTGTATTTGCATGTCTTTGCTTTAAGGCTTATATACCATTAACTGTACTTCTCTTACAAGGGTCTTTCATCTATCTTGTAGAGTTTATTAATTTTATTAAGCTCACATGCAACGATTATGAGTAGCGAAGTCTTTCGATTATTGCAGAATACACGACTTTTAAGGTCTGCTGCATCTAACATGCAATCAAACATTTGACCTGATCTTGATGAGGATCCGAGTATTATAGAAATAATATTGTACTAATCATATCTAGGAATGAATTGAAACGAGGGGTGTTTTACTCGGTGTGTACACTTGTGTAGAGTTTATCCCATTTAATTTATTGAAATGTTAATATATATATGTCCCCTACAAGAATTAACCGGTTGTTATCATACATTCAGACATACATGTTCAAGTACGACAGTGTACACGGCCAATGGAAGAACCATGAACTCAAGGTCAAGGACAAAAATACCCTTCTCTTCGGTGTGAAGCATGTAACTGTTTTTGGCATCAGGTGACATCTCTTAGAAAATCCTGATATAAAGATATTTTATAATATAGGAATTTATATCTCATTTTCTTTTGATTATGTTTAAGAACCCAGAGGAGATCCCATGGGGTGCAGCTGGAGCTGACTTTGTTGTGGAGTCTACTGGTGTCTTCAGCGACAAGGACAAGGCTGCTGCGCACTTAAAGGTTTGTTCAAATCCTTAAGATATACTTAGTTTTAGTAGTTGTCTGTCTATACGGCATGGTTTAAAAAAGCGGTCTGAGGCGAATCGGTCACAAAACGCATATGAGGCGGCGCCTCAGGGGGTTGATTTGGAACGTACGCCTCAGGTGGGTGAGGCGGTGGTGAAGCGTATGAGGCGGCGCCTTAGGGTCGAGGCGTATTATTCTTGTTGGTGGGAAAATTGGAGCCATTTTTTGGGGGTCCACCTTAATTGGCGGGAAACTTGGAGCCAAATCTTTTGGCTGAGAAAAATTAGAGCCAAAATACATGATATACATCCAATTAATATATATCCAATCCAATTAAATACATATCCAATCCAATTAAATCATATCTAATCCAATTAATAATCCAATTATGTTATTTGATTGATTATGAACTTTATTTGATGTTTAGTATTTTTTTTATAAGACATATAATTTTTATATATATATTTTTTAATTACGCCTCGACCTTACGCCTCGGTTCGCCTCGAGGCTTACGCCTCTTGAGGCGAAGGGAAAACGCCTCGAGGCTCGTTTCTGTACTTTTAAACCTTGCTATACGGTAATTTTAAATTGTTTATATTTGGATTTTGAATGATCAGGGTGGTGCTAAGAAGGTCATCATCTCTGCTCCTAACATGAATACAAGCCTGAGTTTGACATTGTTTCAAATGCCAATTGCACAACCAACTATCTTGCTCCTTTAGCTAATGTCATCGATGATAGGTTTGGCGCTGTTGAAGGTGTTATGACAACCGTGCATTCTATCACTGGTACGTTACCTTTCATTTTGTTTCTTACATTAGTTAAATCATAAACTAAAAGTCCAAAGTAAAATATATCTAACATCCTGATTAACATGAACGTTGGAAGCTGAGAGGTGCGGGTTCATCCATTTTGCTTAAAACATATTAACAATAATTTCAACACGATTGGATATTTTATACTGCTTATGACTATTTTTTGTTGTTACAGTTCAAATTCTTTCATGGCACACCATCGTTGGAGCAGGTTACATTGGTGCAGTTCTTACAAGTTTGTGTCATGTTTCGTTGGGTATTTTTGCTTAATTTGTTTTGGTGTATAACATATTAACAATAATTTCAAAAAGGTTTGGTCATTACGAGCTAAATAGGTAGGTTTACTTTTTGGACCATTCATAAAATGTTTTTTTTTTTTTTTTTTTTTTTTATGGGTATGATTGTTTTATGTATTTGTTTAACTTACAATACAATTTTTTTATTGCCACCCGCGAAACCCGCGGGTCTATAGTCTAGTGTATATATATATATAATAATAATAATAATAATAATAATAATAATAATAATAATAATAATAATAATAATAATAATAATAATAATAATAACCGTTGATGGGAGTTGAGATGGACGGACGAGATCATATATCCGGATCTATAACAAATTTTGGATCTATACCGAACTTTTAACATGTAATAATAATCTTCCACTACTTTTTCTTCCTTTTATCCTCTAATTTTTTAGAGTTTTTATATTTTTGATATAAATACACATAATGACTCACCAATTAATTACTTTATTATTGAGTTTATTCTTATTATACCACAAATTGTTTAAAACACTTGATTGTAGTAAATCTATACTACATTATAATGCATTTGGGACTATTCTATAATTAGAAAAACTTAAAATTTAGACTTTTTTTCTTACTTATTATGGAAAGATTTTAAAATTAACTTGTTCGGAAGCAAGTTAGTTAGGAATTTTGTTAGGAAGCGGTTGGTTGTTTAAACTAAAATTATTTGGCTTAACCATCTCTAATATCTCTACATATAAAGCATGAAGACAACTAAACGTTTAAACAAATAACGTAAAATATAATCACACGGTACTCGCTGCCGCATTTCGCGGGTACCGTTCTAGTTTACCATAAACAAGTTATAAGTTTATTTTAGTTTATATATAAAATCATTTTGGTGATAAAGGAATCATTTATGAACTAGCAGGGTACCCGCGCGTTGCGGCGGCGGGTACCCTGAAATATAATTTTCCGGTGAATCGTATTTTAGTTTATTATATTCTTTTTTACAATAAATTTACGGATATTAAGAATTTCGTTTAGCCCGTGCTCGAGCCCGTTTGGCCCGCGCTCGTTCAGGCTAAATCCCATTTGCCCCGTTACCCGTTCAGGCTTGAATATTTGTATAATGTGCATTATTATTTGTATTAATGACGAATCGAATTTGCCAAATAAATCGAGTAGGCATAACCTAAAAAGCAAGAAACGGATCGAATTTACCAAATAAATTGGCTTTGTGAAAGTTATACGTATTTATATTCGTTTTTATTGAAAAAATTATAACAATGGCGCAAGTTTCATAATTTTTCGAGTCCGTTTGGTACATCAAATGGGTCCTTGTAGTCCTTAAAGGAGGTCGATGGTGTACATGTACAAATACTTGTGCTTTAAATTCTTGTGCATTGTGTTTTATAACTTGTATTAATATGTGATGGTGTGTATTAATTGTAAGAGATGTAAGAGATATGTGGTCCTTAAAATATTGTGCTTTAAATATTTGTTCTTTGTTTTTGATAACTTGTATTTTATTTAAAAATCTAAATATAGAAATCTTAAAAATTAAATAAGAGAGAAGGTGCAAAATGTATTATAAGTAGTATAAATAACAAATCGATTCGTATAAGAACCACTAAATATTGATATTAATATCCGTATTCATATCCGTTGTCCATTTACTACCAAGGACGGAACCAGAGTAGGTCTCGGGTCTCAAAACAATTATAAAATTTTACAACATAATATTAATTTTGTTAAAAAAAAACCTCGTACCTTTAAAATCCAATCTAAAAAAATTGAAAAAAAATTGTGTTACTGGTTTTATATAATTTTTCACTACCACCCACATAAACTTACAGGCAACATAAAAGAGTTATTAGGGTTTTGAATTGCTGATATCTTTTCCATGGAAAAAATTGCCGGAAATTCGTCCGGTGATGTCAGGCTATCCAAAAAGCGTCTGGAATCCATACACTCAGTCATCTCTAATGAAGACCTTTTGATGGAAATCCTAGTCAGGTTACCAGTACTCTCACTTGTTTTATTTAAATCTGTTTCCAAACAATGGCTTTCTCTTATCAAATCCCCTGATTTCACTCTTCGCCTCACCCGAAAACTCGACTCACCTTGTGGTCTCTTTCTCAAGTTTTACTATAAGTATGCTTTTATGCCGTTAGATATCCGCATTCCGAGTGCTTCACATTTTGCTTTTGGTCATAAGGCACCACCTGGTAATCTTGATATTTTGCAATCGTGCAATGGTTTGCTTTTATGTCATTCGTGGTCCTGTAAGAAATTATACGTATACAATCCGTCTATTAGTTGTATGTTTAAGATGATTCCAGAACCCCCTAATGTGACATTTCATCCAATTTCTATAATTGATGGTACGAGAATGGCGTTTGATCCTACTAAATCACCTCATTACAAAGTTATCCATGCTGAAGTAAAATTTGTTGGTTTTTGGGTTCAAATATATATTTACAATTCGGAAACGGGCGCCTGGAGCGTTTGTGGGGATCGGTTTGCTGTCAAAAGTTTTAATCGTTTTCAAGATGGAGTATATTGGAATGATGCCATTCATTGGGTAAATAGAGAAAGAGAAAAAGGCTCGAATTTGCATTTCAAGTTAGATATATTAAATGAGTGTCCGGTTTTGACAACCTTAAAAACCCCTTTAACCTTTGATGGGACGGGTTATTATGAATGCAAGTTGGTCGAGTCTCGAGGTTGTTTGCTTATTATGTGTAGGGGTTATTATGATTCAAAAGAGTTGGATATTTATGAGATGAGGAACGGGTGTTCTGAATGGTCGGTGAAGTACATTGTTAATCTTGATGACGTTATGGTGCCATTACCAAAAGGGTGGAGTATGAGGTCAAATGTTCGTTGTATTGTTTTGGGAGAAAGGGAAGAGGATTCTTTTATAGTGATGAAGTTATATGATAAGGTTGTACAATACAATATCGTGTCAAAGTCTCTCTGCGCACTCTCTTTGGGATCAGATAATCATTTTAATAGCTGCTTTGAGTTCATACCATCCTTTGCTAATGTATGATTGTGCTTTTGCATCAGGTATGATTTACGTGCTTAGTTATATTGTTAATGCTACAATTGCTTTGTTATAGTGTATTTTTGAATCGATAATAGTTTTCATGGCTGAGTTTGTTTTCTTTATTTATATACTCAAATTCTGTTATGATAATCAAGTGTGTGCAGAGTCATTAACACTAATTTCTCTGTTCTGATATACTCATTAATAACTATTATGATTAATTGAGAATCCTTATTTGCACTATAATGTTTATATCCTAAGTTTGTAGTTCTTTATGCCCTTTATAATCTTTAGGCCGACACCAAAAGTCACGAGAGACAATTGCTATATTGTTCCATGTAATGCCTTAAGAGCAAAACTGCAATCTGGTCTAATGCCTGCTACCTAAAACTTGTAGACGGGTTTAAAAATAAAACTTGTAATATGATGTTTAATAATTCAATAGTTTTAAAGCACGATTGTGTTGTGTATGACCTGCTATAAGTGGCCACCTCCCACAAGTTGTATTTGAGTTTTAAAGTAAAAGAGTCAACTTAACACTTCAATTGCTTTCGAAGTTGATCAACATCAAATATGAAATACTTGTTATTCGACAATTTAACACTTTCAACAAATCTTAGCGTTTTTTTTTCACACCTCAAAATCATAAAAAAAACACACCAACAAATGAGGGCATTATTTAATTAATAAGTTAAAAATGATACTTCTAGTGATCAATTGCGTTTCCATTCCACTGCACAATATAAACAAACAGGAGAATGTATTCTTCTCATATTGATTCTCTAGTTGTACCAAACACATGAGCTAATCTCCTTTTTCGGATTCATTCTCTTTCTCTGCAATTTCATTCTTTATTGCATTTCCTTTCTTGATGATTCAGTCATACCAAACGTCCCCTAGTAAACAGAACATAGACTATTTATGATCAGCGTTAATGAATGCAGAAAACTTATATACACAGTGGTGCAAATAACAATCTAATAAACAATCACTGAGACTGTGTAGCAGATGTAAGCAATGCTACTTATTTGTTTAGTATATGGAGCAAATAACAACCGTCAGCGAAAAATATTGAAAAAAGCAAAAATGTATATGAAGTAATGCATATAGTAGTTACTTTGCACTAGGGGTGTCAATTCTAGACACGACACGATAAACGACACGAACCTGATACGAAGTTAAACAAGTTTGGGTTGAAGATAAACATATTTGGGTCAAAAACAGATCAACCCGTCTAACCCGTTTAATAAATAGGTCGTGTTTAGGTTGAGTAAATATTAAACAGGTCAACCTGTGAACCCGTTTAAGTATATAAGACTCTAAAATTAAAATATATAACGTGGTTTTTTATGTTGGACATGGATTAAATGTATTGCGTTATGTACTTAATATGAGTGAATTACGGTTATACCTCATATGTCATATAAATTGACACTTATAACTGAGAAAATTGTCGTATAGTTGTTTGTCTGCTATTTTTATCATATTTTAAATCCTTAAATCATTTTGCATTTAAACTAGTTAAATCAACAAACCACCAACCTTATTCACTACTTGACTTATTTATTTAAACAGGTTAAATAGGTCACAAATGGGTTACACGTGTTATGCTAGTATGGGTTAGGGTTGAGTTTTTTGACACGATTAATAAATGGGTCGTGTTTGAGTATAAGTTGTACTAACCTGCCAACACCCCTACTTTGCACAAATGGTTGAAACTTCTAAAGTCATAATGACTTGCAAAAAATTGTTTGCATTTGTTTATGCAAAAAAGTAAAAACCAGGCATCCCGTTATTTTGTTTAGAAAATCTTTGTACACAATGTTTTTTGTTGTATAACGTTTGTAGTCTGGGTTTTGTTTAATAGTATTTTCAACCCGTTTGGAGATGTAGCTCTGGAAACTGCAATGTATAGTTGGTCGTGACCGAATATTGGTTGCGGAAGGTATCTTGTTCAGCGACTGACCCTGACTCTTGTTTATCGTCATGGTATAACAAACCTTAATCGAAAACTACTTCCTTTTGAAAACAAACGGAATGTTATTGTCATTGTTCATTAATAAAATTCTCGGCAGGAATACTTTATGAGATACTCTCGTCCTCGTGATTTATCTTTGCTTCTATAACCTTTTGTAGAAGTTACGTGATAATCATTCTGGTTATGTTACAGATCCCTCCGGCCAAACTCAAGTTGCGTAATAGCATCACGGGTACACCTTTTTTAAATGTAATATATGGTGAGGCATGCTTGCGAAATTTAGCGTATTTAGATATTCGGCCGGGTATAGCAGCTCTGTAGTGCCGCCATCGTTCATGCGAGGTATTGCTGTATCAAAAATTTTGTAGCAGCGGGTTTCACCCAGGAGATTCTTTAGCACCGTCGCGTTTATTATGTCTGCCATTTCATTTTTGGGACTTTTGTTGCAACTTTTCTGCCGTAGGTCTTTGGAGTGTATCTTCATCGTATATATAGTCCATCAACTTAGTTAATCCCAACTCGGTATCTTCAATACAATATCTTTCTGGGATACGGACCCATGAACTATTTTCTGGGCCACTTTCATCACTCATCAGGATACCCAACTCGACCATTTCCAATATCCAGTAACCATTCAGAAAACCTTGCGATCTCAGTGCACGCCTGTGCATGCAACGTTGACTGCTGAAGTCATATATTCTGTTGGAGAGTGATGACTTTAAACCTCGACCATAGATATAACTCAGAAATTAACGCATCAATTATTATCGGCGGGTAACATGTGACTAAATTTTCTGGCAATGTGATGTTATTTGGTAATACTTTTTTTAACAATTAATTTATGAATAACAATAACTTTAGTTAAGATAGTAGTGTAATCACAAGTAGTTAAATGCGTGATTGTCAAAAGTTTATAGATGGTTTAAACGGGCTCTACTAATTTAGAGGGCTGTTACAAGTTTACGAATTTAATAGACTAACGTTTATTTGTGTGTATGCAACAAGCCATTGAAATTTCCATAATTGGCAAGTGTGTAGGCTAAATTTTTAAGCCTTTCTATTTAAGGAATGAGCAAAATGCTTTATATAGTAGTATAGATGATTATTATTATTATTATTATTATTATTATTATTATTATTATTATTTCCCCAACTTAAACATCATAATTTTATATTTACCCAATACATGCTTTAAAAGGATTGTATTTACGCACTTAAAAACTTGTGTTTTGAGAAAATATGGTATTTTGATTTTCAAGTTGGGTAAATATAGAATTATTATTATTATTATTATTATTATTATTATTATTATTATTATTATTATTATTATTAAACCACCTAACACCCACCACTGCCACCGCCACTCACCCCCACAACTGTCATCGCACCCACCACCACCCACCACCAACACCTATCACAACCGCTACCCACCGCCACCACCACCCACCATCGCCACTCACCACCCATCACCACCATCAGTCACCATTGCCACCACCCACCACCCACTACCACTACCTACAACAAAAAATCACAAATGATTACAACAATACAACAATAAAACTACGTAAAATAAAACTACTTTAAACTAATGAATCACATAACTAAAATAACGACACATAACTAAATCGATCAAAACTCCCTGCCTAGGCTGATTAATCCATTTGGTAAAAAAATGGATCAAAATCCTATAATTTCTGCACTAGTGGACTGATTTTTTACAATCACATGTGATTTGTAGGAAAATCATATGTGATTTGTAAGAAATCACATTTGATTTTCTCGTAAACTAAAACATGACTTGGCTGATATCACTATTTTGCCCTTTTTATCTACAACTGATGAGGCGAAAAGTGTACCGCTTTTAAGGGGTCATTTAAGCCCGAATTCGTGATTATTTGATCAAATATTGCCCTAAATCGTTCATTTTATCATTTTAGGTACTTTTGGAGAGAAATATGGAAAATGAAGCATTTTGGACATTTTTGGAGCATAAAAGTGAAGACTCTCCTAATGACGGCATCAAGAGTTAAAAAAGATGTTGAAGTAGAAAATATACGTGATGATCCAGAGAGTTTTTAAGCCTAGGACCTGACGGCGTCACATAAGGCCGTCAGGGTCCAAACATTAGTGACGGCCCAGAGCACAACTACACATGACGGCGTCACAAATAAATCTAGGCAATACGATTTTATTGTGGTGGCGAGTTGATGGTGTCACAGGCTAACACATGACGCCGTCACGATGTGTAATCTATATATAGTTTTCCAAATTTCATTCATTATTGTGCAACTTTGAGGGAATAAACCCTAGTCCGAATTTTATCAGCTTTTCAAGGGTCTCAACCCCTTGAATCTTTCATGTTCAATTAAAGATAAGTATCCCTTCAAATCATTCAATATGTCTATGTGTTGTTTGATTATATCTTACACTTGTCTTTTATTTAACATGTTAGGCTAGATTTCTCTTGTGTTTGCTTAGATATAGTGAAACCTAGATGTTGATTATGGGTTGATTGTTTGTTTATAATTGTTACGGATGATTGTATTTGATGTTAGGTTTAAGAAAACTGGCAGACTTCCATTGGTAACTTGCTTGAACGTCTTAAGAAACATGATCGGAGGTGTACTACAATTTTTGGTTGTATTTAATGCGTAGGAGAATTCTAATGATCCATGTTAGGAGCTTCTAACGGCTCGACATAGGAGTGAAGTAGGATCCTATAGATTTAGGGAATATTGTACACGGCCCTATGACTAGTATTAAGGAATATGACCCGTCATCCATGCAATTGTAACATATTAATCAACCTGTAAAAGATATCTAGGGAGTAATGAAATATATGTAAACACAACTTTCCTCATTATTGTTCACCACATTAGTATATTAGTTGTATTTTCATTTCTTTTATTTTATTTTGATTGCATCTTTAGATTAATTGGGTTAGTTGGCTAGCAACTAATTCCGCCCATTCCTTGAAAACCCGAGATTTTAATTGCTTTCCATAAAATATATAAATACAAAAAGAATCATCCCTCACCTCTAGACCTAGTTTAGTAGGCTTCCTAATCCTAGCGATACTATTCCTGAGTTGAACGATCAATCCCTCGGTACTTGTCACTATACTACACTACAACGATCAGGTACACTGCCCCTTGAGAGGTAAAACCTTTTACGAGGGCACAATTCCCACGTATCAACAACAAACACCATTTTACCATTTTTTTATGTACAACATGACTAGGCTGATATCACTAACAACACATAGATAAAATCAACTAAAAGTTAACTAAAAACAACTAAAAACTACTTTCACCATCAACTAAAACTATATTTAACGACATCAATAAAACAGAAATCACATTTGATTTTTCATCAAAAACTAAAAATCAACTAAAAACTACTTTAAGCTTCAACTAAAACAATATTTAACAGCATCAATACCAACTAAAACAATTTCTAATCAACTAAAAACTACTAAAATAATTTCTAATCAACTAAAAACAACTAAAATCAGATAAAAAAAAAGTAAAAAAAAAAATACTAAGATGATAATTATATTCAAATATCTAATGAATTTAAGGAGAAAAAAATCAAAAAAAAAAAAAAAAAAAAAAAAAAAAAAAAAAAAACCAGCAACAGTATCGTCAACACGAACAGATGATGATTCGACCTTCGATTTACGCTTATCCCTTAATATTTCATCTCGAACATCCATTATTCATAAATGAGAACACAAATTAGGGCAGAAATTAGGGTTTTGAAATGAAGTGCGAGAGAAGATGAGAATGTAAATGCGTTTTCATCTTTTTTTGGTAACTGACACTCCCAGATTAACCAATTAACCAAGGGTGGTCAACAAGTCAAACCTGGGTGTAGTCAAAGTGATCTGGTGTAAGCATAGTGTTTTCCCGTGTCGTATGTCCGAGCAAGGATTGAAATTGTATTTTAGAAACGTTCTTGAGATCGGGTGATTTGAACAGAAATAACAGAAATATGTTTTGGGGAATTACACTAAGCAAATAATAATGAAAATAAACCAAATAAGCAAAATTAACAATTACTGAAAACCAAATTAACCTAAAACGTATTTAAAACTAAAAACGTATGTTTAAATTAAAATTAACATAAACGCGTAAAAAGAAAAGTGAAAATTAAAGAGAATTAATCCTAAGGGAATGAAAATTACTTTTTGTAAACCTAATGATAAAAGAAATTAAAAAAAAAAATTTTTTTTTGACTTTTTAATTATTTATTATTAATTAAAAACTATTTAATTACTAATTAAACTAATTTAAATTATTAAAAATATTAAACTAAGTTTGAAAATTATGAAATTTTTTCTAAAACTTCTTAACCATCACAGGAATCCTAAAAAATTATAAAAAGCTTCTACAACTTATAAATAAGCTATTAGAAATTTTATTTACTAATTATTAATTAAAAACTAATTAAACTAAATTTAATTATGAAAAATACTAAATGAACTAGGGGTGAGCAAACAAAACCGAAAAAATCGAAACCGAACCAAAAACCTTAAAAATCGAACCGAAAAAACCGACCAAAACTAAAAACCGATGGTTCAGTTTTTAATTTTTCAAAAACCGAAAAATACGGTTCAGTTTCGATTTTTGTCCAAAAACTGAACCGTAAAAACCGAACTGAACCGATTTTATTATATAATCAAATTTATAAATTCATATTCATTTTAGTAGATTTATAATATATTTATCTTAACGTTTATGTTTATATTGTTTATTTTGTGTCATGTGTTTACTTTATAATATATTGTTTTTTGGTTCTATAAAAACCGAACTTTACGGTTCGGTCTCGGTTTTAGCCAAAAACCGACCCAAACCGAACCGTGCACACCCCTAAAATGAACAGTAAAAATTATAAAACTTTTTCTAAAAATACTTTACAATTACAGAACCCTAGGAAAATTATAAAAAGTTGCAAGTGCTTATAAATAAGCAGTTTAATTATTATTTATGAATTATTAATTAAAGAGCAAATAAACTAATTTTAATTATTAAAAATACTAAATGAAAAGTGAAAATTATAAAAGTTTTTCTACAAATACTTTATGATAGTAGAATACTAGGATAAATATGAAAAGTCCAAATAGCTTATAAATAAGCAGTAAAATAAGCTGAAAAGCTTAAATAGCTTAAATAAAAGCTATCACTTTAAGTAAAAATGTGGGAAACTAAAACACTAAGTACACTATAGGGCAGATGGTGCATGGCACACGTGTTGTTTTGCTTGTGGTATCCAAGAGGTCACAGGCTCGAATCCCACAAGCACCCTTTTTTCTGTTTTTTATTATTTTTATGGATTTTTTGGCAAAAACACTTAACAACAATTTTGACCACCTTTTATGAAAATGACTTTTGAGAAAAGCCACAATAAGCTCAGTGTGAGCTTATGTGTGCCAACAGTTAAACTTTATGGTTTAAAGTAAGATTTTGGTTTCAAAAAGCTAGTTAATAAGCTATAAGCTAAAACTAAAGGTGAAAATAAGCTAAAGGTTACTGAGGGTGATGCAATTAAGCTAAAACAAGCAATAAGCACACTGAATAACCAGAATAAGCAAAATAAGCAAATCCAAATCCAATAAACCAAACAGGCCTGTAAGGGCTAATTTGCAAGCTTGATTTGGGCCCACCAAATAAGCTCAGGGATCCAAAGTGAGCTTATGAAAGTGAGCTTATAACTCACTGATGCAGTATACATCAGTAAGGTGGGACAACTTGTAGGCTTAAAAATAAGCACTTAAATAAGTACTAAAATCACAAATAAGCACATGCACAAATACCCTGAACTATGAGCTTTCTGAAAAGTGCCAAAAACTCGGGACAAGCTACACTAATGGCCAAGTTAAAGGGCTTGGAAAATGGGATTGTAGAACAAGCAATCCTGGTGCAGGGGAGATACTCTCCAAACAAGCCAAAATAAGGTCTCAAATAAGCACTTTAGAAAATTTCTAAAATTAAGCTAAAATGTGGATTAACAAGCTCAACTGCCAAATATTCTAACCCAAGAATTTTAGAACCATTGGATGAAAAATGAGATCATGAAAAATACTAGCACAACTGGTTTTGAAACTGAGTATGCAACTTTGACTTTTTATGATTCTTGAACTAATTTGACTTTTGTGAGATTAGATCTATCCTAGATGACTTAAAATGATGTTATAAGTTAATTTGAGACTAGATTAGGCTATTCTAACTACTTATGCAATGGTATGATGAGATTATGAAACTTAAATCCTAACAGTTAAGCATAAATTAGAGATTACAATTCATTTTGACTTTTTATCAACAAGACACTTGTTTTTATGACTTAACTAACCTAATATGACCTAATGTGGCATGTTACAACCAACAACAACATCTGAAACAAACCTGAACATATTGAACTCCCCTGAACCAAACACCCTTTTTAAAATATGTTTTAGAAATTTTACAAAGGAAATGACAAATTAAGCCATGAAACTTATAATTTAAGTGATACTAAGCTGCAATGAACATGCATGAATAGAAACACACCATAAATAACTACTACAACTAAAAGAACAACTTATGCAAGATTATACTAAAAAATATGAATATTAGAAAGCTAGAATATGAAACCTTCCACCCTAGCTGAACCAGGGTACCTTGAAACTGCTACAAGCTCTAGCTTGTTGTAAAACAAGCTAGTAAAAAGTCCATCTTACTATTTCCATTACTAGCAACTTCTATAAGCATCCTGTCCAATGCTAAGGTAACCTGTGGTGTTTTTGATTGTGTTCTTTTTATACTTGCTTTTATTCTTATGAGAGCTTATAACAATTTTTGAAACAACCATGGAGCATAAACAAGATTTTTACTAAAAACTTCAAATTTCTATTAATTCTAAAAATGGTACAAGACTTCAAATTAAGATTAAAGGAAATTGATATGACACTAAGAGTATTGAATACAACCTTTTTTTAGCTAAGATTAACAACTGAGAATTGAAAATACATTAGTTCGACATAAAAACTAAGCTAAAAATCTACACACTTGCTTCTTCTGCATCTTCCTCTATTTATAGTGATCCATTAGGGTTTGTGAGCCCCTCTTGTGCTTTCCCAGCATCAATTTGGGCCATTAGATGAGATAGGATGATCCTGGCCCTTAATTCAATTTTGGCGGGAAAAGTGGAGTTGCAAATTGGCTCAGGTTGCTTGTGCAAGAGGGGGGGGGGAAAGCATTAAATGAAATTTGTTTTGGAGTGTTTGGAGGGGGAGGCAAGTGGAGATGGTGGGGGTGGTGGTTGCAAGTGAGGTGATGGTTTGTAGGGGTGCAAGTTGGGAGGGAGAAGGGTGATGTTGACCAGGTTTGACCCTGGTTTAAACCTGGTGTGGGTTGGATTGTGTTTTGGGCTTGGGAGTGGGTTGGTGTTATAAGGTGGATTGGATGTTGGGTTTATTAAATGGGTTGGGTAGTAAAGGGTGTTGGGTTATAAGTAGTTAGGATTCGTTTGGTTTAGTAGCTTATAAATCACAAGGACCAAAAATGTAATTATCTGAAATTTGAGGGTGGGTTTTACCATGTTTCCAAAGTAACTCCAAGGGTTAAAATTTCCAAGTTTCAATTATACAAGGACCCTTGATGTTTATTTCCAAATTGAAATACCCAGGGACTAAAACTGCCAACTTTGAAACTTAAGGGACTGATTATGCAAATTCTTCAAAATTATCATCCAAGGACCAATATTGACAAATTTGGATTTCCCAAGGACCTTGGTTGACTTTTCTCCAAAAATAAATGCTCAAGGGTCAATTCTGTCAATTTTTGAAACTTGAGAGATCATTTCTGCCAATTCTTCAAACTTGAGGGACCATTTCTGCCAATTCCACAAACTTTGCTCAAGGACTATTTCTGACATTCTATGATTCCCCAAGGTATGTTTTGATAATCTCAGCTCAAAAATGGTAATTTGTTTCCCCGGCTCTGACTTTTAACAAGTTTTCCAATCTCGTGCTTATTTTTGTCCTTTTTGGCCTGTTTTATGCTTGTTTCTGAAATATCCGTACCTGCACGATCACAAACACAAAAACACAATATCCTTGGCATTTCTGGTTAGTTTTTGGTTGTTTTGGACTTAATTTGGCAAGGAAAAGGTGTGTGAATAAGCACACACCAGTAACCGTTGTGAGAAGTAAATGAGTGTAAATGAATTAACCGGTGAAAGAAGTGTGGAAAGGGATTGACCACGATATCTCTATCATTAATTGAGAAAAGATATATATATATATATATATATATATATATATATATATATATATATATATATATATATATATATATATATATATATATATATATGTAATAAAAGAAAAGTTTTTTGAATTCCACCCTCTCCTATTCTGACGTCATATATCACGTCATATTTCCACGTGTAACATTCTGATAACACCTTGCCTTCATAACTTTTTCTCTACCCTCATGTTTATGATAAGCTTTTTACCAAAGTCAAATATTTTATATTCGCTACACGAACCATCTAAAGTATCCATATCATCAGTTTCAAATTATATGTACTCATAGCATGAAACAACATTCTTGATTCGACTAAGGTAAATAATTAATTTCTGTTAAACTTTTTTGTATTCAAATTCTTTTTATATGTAATGAATCTTTTTATACCCAAATCATATTAGGGGTTTTCGTTATAACGATTCATTCTTGTGGTAAAATAGGGATTAGGTTGTTGTTAGTTTGCATCTTCATTTTAATTTGTGTGATTTTACTGGTAAACAAATTGATGATTCAATTGACTGTTTCACGGTTAGCATCAATGTTGAGAAATATATATATATATATATATATATATATATATATATATATATATATATATATATATATATATATATATATATATATATATATATTTCAATGCCTGCCAAGTGTTCGTGAAAATGTCTCATTGAATTTAACATTATCTTTTTTAACAAAGAGACTCAAAAAATAAATTTATTGGTTGTTTTTGGGGAAGGTTAAGTTTTATCTACAGTTTATATTTTTTGTTGTATCAATTTGATTGTGCAAATGGTGCTTAAGCTCTGTAAAATAAAAAAAAAAAAAAAAAAAAAAGTGCTTAAGCTTTCCTAATTCATGTTATTTTATAATTATAGAATTAATGCAATTATGATTCTTCTTCCGGGCTTAGATGATTTGGTAATTCAGTGAGCATCTTTTATGTAAGTAATCATTGAAACTGTACTCTTGGTTTTTTTATTGTTAAAGATACTCATGATTACAACTATATTATTCACATTGAAGAGCTATCATGAAACTTCTTTTCAGAGATGCCTAACAATATTATTATGAACAGGAGAGAAACTTGATGGGGTGTCCTACGTTAGAGTTGATGCGATCTAACAACTATCTCTTGCAAATGTTAGTTCCTCTCCTCCCTCTTTAATAGTAGTAACATTTTTTTACAATAATTGAAAGGAAATAAAAACATGACCCGCATTAATGAGAGACGCACACTAAGTCTCTAATATTTCTACACAACAATTCAGGTCGGGTATAAGACGAAATCGTACATTCAATGAGGTGCGTAGTTTCTGATTCAATTGTTAAGCCACACCATTCGCATAGCATCAACAATAAAAAGTGATATATGTGCCTATTATACCCTGAAAGTTTGTTTGATAATGTAATATATGTCAATCTATTCATTCCTTTCATGCCATTAAGTGGGACCCATAACATGTGAAATGTTAAATGACTAATCGAACAAAATGGGGACGAATTGTGCTTGTAGTTTGATCGAGATTAACATTAGTATATTAGACACAAACCATTAAATGGCTACCGAGGACCTCGGGCCAATTTGACAAAGGTAAAAGTTCTTTGCATATATTTATTTTGTTTACCCAAGCCTTTTTACAACTGAAAAGCCAGAGACTCGTCTTTTTTTTTAGGATATTTCTCTCTATATTATCTGGATTATCAAGCTATTGTAGTTGTTGCGAGTCAGTTATTCTATAGGAATTTCTTAGGTACGTATTTTATAACTTCACTTACAACTACATGTAAGCTCGCTATTGCTAATAGGATGCGGAAGGGTTGCTTATAGTTATCATTCATGTTGACTTAAAATCAGTCCGGCTAAAAACGACACAATTAAGTTCAGGGTAAAACTAAAAAGTTATTGTTAAAAAGAAATGGGTCAAACAGTTTATACTGATGACAACATAAGTGTTATATTTTAAGAAGTTGGATCATATATCAGGAAATAATTGGCCATAACATAGCTGAAACCTAATATATCCAACATGTCGTGTGTTTTCTGTGGAGATATGGTTTTGCAGCTAATATTTTCCCAATAGAACATGTAACCATGCTCAACATATTTCTAATCACTAAAAATAAGTTGGCGGGTCAATGGAAACTGCTTCGACAGCTTTTTAGATATACAGGTTATGAAACTATATAGATGATTAATCTATACTTTTTAGGTCAAAGGTGTTGATATTGATCGTTGGTATGATGCTTAATTATGTGCTCTATTGGTTTACACGTTGAAGATATGAAGATGTGTTTTCTCTATTGTATGCTAATGTTGTTTATGTGTTCGGTTAAAAAAAACGTGCTCATCATTGTTGGCGAATATGCTAAAAAGTTTTATATCTGTAGGCTTAAATGTTGTTGAGATATGTGACTAATAGAAATTTTTACTCTGCAGCTACGATGACTAAAATTATCAAGGAGATGCTTCCTCCAGATGTATGTGTTGCAAGCAATACTCAAGATCTTCTGATCGAGTGTTGTTTATGTGAGATTCTTATCATACTTGTAACTCTTATAAACAATACATTTGCTTCTTTTGTGAGTACTTGCTTTATCTTGGCAAGTGATTGGGGATGTTTGAGAAAGCGATATAGAAAACATATATTTTACTTTGCTAGGACCAGTCTGATTATGGTTATATCAAGTTCATGGTATGTCTATCATTATAAGAGATAACGTTTTTTTTAGACCCTCAATATTCTAACGGTATTTGTGGTTTTCTCCCAGTTACATGATTTGATTTGTCCTTCACGAGTAATCCATAAATCAATGATTTTTTTTTTCATATGGTTGGTTCTTGTGCTCTGTTTATTTATAAATATTTGTTTCATAGATCGATGAGGCACTCTATGCAGTCAACATGTTATGCTTGAATTTTATATTATGCACTGCATCATTGTAAAGCCATAAGACATCTTGTATTTGCATGTCTTTGCTTTAAGGCTTATATACCATTAACTGTACTTCTCTTACAAGGGTCTTTCATCTATCTTGTAGAGTTTATTAATTTTATTAAGCTCACATGCAACGATTATGAGTAGCGAAGTCTTTCGATTATTGCAGAATACACGACTTTTAAGGTCTGCTGCATCTAACATGCAATCAAACATTTGACCTGATCTTGATGAGGATCCGAGTATTATAGAAATAATATTGTACTAATCATATCTAGGAATGAATTGAAACGAGGGGTGTTTTACTCGGTGTGTACACTTGTGTAGAGTTTATCCCATTTAATTTATTGAAATGTTAATATATATATGTCCCCTACAAGAATTAACCGGTTGTTATCATACATTCAGACATACATGTTCAAGTACGACAGTGTACACGGCCAATGGAAGAACCATGAACTCAAGGTCAAGGACAAAAATACCCTTCTCTTCGGTGTGAAGCATGTAACTGTTTTTGGCATCAGGTGACATCTCTTAGAAAATCCTGATATAAAGATATTTTATAATATAGGAATTTATATCTCATTTTCTTTTGATTATGTTTAAGAACCCAGAGGAGATCCCATGGGGTGCAGCTGGAGCTGACTTTGTTGTGGAGTCTACTGGTGTCTTCAGCGACAAGGACAAGGCTGCTGCGCACTTAAAGGTTTGTTCAAATCCTTAAGATATACTTAGTTTTAGTAGTTGTCTGTCTATACGGCATGGTTTAAAAAAGCGGTCTGAGGCGAATCGGTCACAAAACGCATATGAGGCGGCGCCTCAGGGGGTTGATTTGGAACGTACGCCTCAGGTGGGTGAGGCGGTGGTGAAGCGTATGAGGCGGCGCCTTAGGGTCGAGGCGTATTATTCTTGTTGGTGGGAAAATTGGAGCCATTTTTTGGGGGTCCACCTTAATTGGCGGGAAACTTGGAGCCAAATCTTTTGGCTGAGAAAAATTAGAGCCAAAATACATGATATACATCCAATTAATATATATCCAATCCAATTAAATACATATCCAATCCAATTAAATCATATCTAATCCAATTAATAATCCAATTATGTTATTTGATTGATTATGAACTTTATTTGATGTTTAGTATTTTTTTTATAAGACATATAATTTTTATATATATATTTTTTAATTACGCCTCGACCTTACGCCTCGGTTCGCCTCGAGGCTTACGCCTCTTGAGGCAAAGGGAAAACGCCTCGAGGCTCGTTTCTGTACTTTTAAACCTTGCTATACGGTAATTTTAAATTGTTTATATTTGGATTTTGAATGATCAGGGTGGTGCTAAGAAGGTCATCATCTCTGCTCCTAACATGAATACAAGCCTGAGTTTGACATTGTTTCAAATGCCAATTGCACAACCAACTATCTTGCTCCTTTAGCTAATGTCATCGATGATAGGTTTGGCGCTGTTGAAGGTGTTATGACAACCGTGCATTCTATCACTGGTACGTTACCTTTCATTTTGTTTCTTACATTAGATAAATCATAAACTAAAAGTCCAAAGTAAAATATATCTAACATCCTGATTAACATGAACGTTGGAAGCTGAGAGGTGCGGGTTCATCCATTTTGCTTAAAACATATTAACAATAATTTCAACACGATTGGATATTTTATACTGCTTATGACTATTTTTTGTTGTTACAGTTCAAATTCTTTCATGGCACTCCATCGTTGGAGCAGATTACATTGGTGCAGTTCTTACAAGTTTGTGTCATGTTTCGTTGGGTATTTTTGCTTAATTTGTTTTGGTGTATAACATATTAACAATAATTTCAAAAAGGTTTGGTCATTACGAGCTAAATAGGTAGGTTTACTTTTTGGACCATTCATAAAATGTTTTTTTTTTTTTTTTTTTTTTTTTTTTTTTTTTTTTTTTTTTTTTATGGGTATGATTGTTTTATGTATTTGTTTAACTTACAATACAATTTTTTTATTGCCACCCGCGAAACCCGCGGGTCTATAGTCTAGTGTATATATAATAATAATAATAATAATAATAATAATAATAATAATAATAATAATAATAATAATAATAATAATAATAATAATAACCGTTGATGGGAGTTGAGATGGACGGACGAGATCATATATCCGGATCTATAACAAATTTTGGATCTATACCGAACTTTTAACATGTAATAATAATCTTCCACTACTTTTTCTTCCTTTTATCCTCTAATTTTTTAGAGTTTTTATATTTTTGATATAAATACACATAATGACTCACCAATTAATTACTTTATTATTGAGTTTATTCTTATTATACCACAAATTGTTTAAAACACTTGATTGTAGTAAATCTATACTACATTATAATGCATTTGGGACTATTCTATAATTAGAAAAACTTAAAATTTAGATTTTTTTTCTTACTTATTATGGAAAGATTTTAAAATTAACTTGTTCGGAAGCAAGTTAGTTAGGAATTTTGTTAGGAAGCGGTTGGTTGTTTAAACTAAAATTATTTGGCTTAACCATCTCTAATATCTCTACATATAAAGCATGAAGACAACTAAACGTTTAAACAAATAACGTAAAATATAATCACACGGTACTCGCTGCCGCATTTCGCGGGTACCGTTCTAGTTTACCATAAACAAGTTATAAGTTTATTTTAGTTTATATATAAAATCATTTTGGTGATAAAGGAATCATTTATGAACTAGCAGGGTACCCGCGCGTTGCGGCGGCGGGTACCCTGAAATATAATTTTCCGGTGAATCGTATTTTAGTTTATTATATTCTTTTTTACAATAAATTTACGGATATTAAGAATTTCGTTTAGCCCGTGCTCGAGCCCGTTTGGCCCGCGCTCGTTCAGGCTAAATCCCATTTGCCCCGTTACCCGTTCAGGCTTGAATATTTGTATAATGTGCATTATTATTTGTATTAATGACGAATCGAATTTGCCAAATAAATCGAGTAGGCATAACCTAAAAAGCAAGAAACGGATCGAATTTACCAAATAAATTGGCTTTGTGAAAGTTATACGTATTTATATTCGTTTTTATTGAAAAAATTATAACAATGGCGCAAGTTTCATAATTTTTCGAGTCCGTTTGGTACATCAAATGGGTCCTTGTAGTCCTTAAAGGAGGTCGATGGTGTACATGTACAAATACTTGTGCTTTAAATTCTTGTGCATTGTGTTTTATAACTTGTATTAATATGTGATGGTGTGTATTAATTGTAAGAGATGTAAGAGATATGTGGTCCTTAAAATATTGTGCTTTAAATATTTGTTCTTTGTTTTTGATAACTTGTATTTTATTTAAAAATCTAAATATAGAAATCTTAAAAATTAAATAAGAGAGAAGGTGCAAAATGTATTATAAGTAGTATAAATAACAAATCGATTCGTATAAGAACCACTAAATATTGATATTAATATCCGTATTCATATCCGTTGTCCATTTACTACCAAGGACGGAACCAGAGTAGGTCTCGGGTCTCAAAACAATTATAAAATTTTACAACATAATATTAATTTTGTTAAAAAAAAACCTCGTACCTTTAAAATCCAATCTAAAAAAATTGAAAAAAAATTGTGTTACTGGTTTTATATAATTTTTCACTACCACCCACATAAACTTACAGGCAACATAAAAGAGTTATTAGGGTTTTGAATTGCTGATATCTTTTCCATGGAAAAAATTGCCGGAAATTCGTCCGGTGATGTCAGGCTATCCAAAAAGCGTCTGGAATCCATACACTCAGTCATCTCTAATGAAGACCTTTTGATGGAAATCCTAGTCAGGTTACCAATACTCTCACTTGTTTTATTTAAAACTGTTTCCAAACAATGGCTTTCTCTTATCAAATCCCCTGATTTCACTCTTCGCCTCACCCGAAAACTCGACTCACCTTGTGGTCTCTTTCTCAAGTTTTACTATAAGTATGCTTTTATGCCGTTAGATATCCGCATTCCGAGTGCTTCACATTTTGCTTTTGGTCATAAGGCACCACCTGGTAATCTTGAGATTTTGCAGTCGTGCAATGGTTTGCTTTTATGTCATTCGTGGTCCTGTAAGAAATTATTTGTATACAATCCCTCTATTAAGTGTATGTTTAAGATGATTCCAGAACCCCCTAATGTGACATTTCATCCAATTTCTATAATTGATGGTACGAGAATGGCGTTTGATCCTACTAAATCACCTCATTACAAAGTTATCCATGGTGAACTAAATGTTGTTGGTTTTTGGGTTCAAATATATATTTACAATTCGGAAATGGGCGTCTGGAGCGTTTGTGGGGATCGGTTTGCTGTCAAAAGTTTTAATGGTTTTCAAGATGGAGTATATTGGAATGATGCCATTCATTGGATAAATAGGGAAAGAGAAAAAGGGTCGAATTTGCATTTCAAGTTAGATATATTAAATGAGTGTCCGGTTTTGACAACCTTAAAAACCCCTTTAACCTTTGATGGGACGGGTTATTATGAATGCAGGTTGGTCGAGTCTCGAGGTTGTTTGCTTATTATGTGTAGGGGTTATTATGATTCAAAAGAGTTGGATATTTATGAGATGAGGAACGGGTGTTCTGAATGGTCGGTGAAGTACATTGTTAATCTTGATGACATTATGGTGCCATTACCAAAAGGGTGGAGTATGAGGTCAAATGTTCGTTGTATTGTTTTGGGAGAAAGGGAAGAGGATTCTTTTATAGTGATGAAGTTATATGATAAGGTTGTACAATACAATATCGTGTCAAAGTCTCTCTGCGCACTCTCTTTGGGATCAGATAATCATTTTAATAGCTGCTTTGAGTTCATACCATCCTTTGCTAATGTATGATTGTGCTTTTGCATCAGGTATGATTTACGTGCTTAGTTATATTGTTAATGCTACAATTGCTTTGTTATAGTGTATTTTTGAATCGATAATAGTTTTCATGGCTGAGTTTGTTTTCTTTATTTATATACTCAAATTCTGTTATGATAATCAAGTGTGTGCAGAGTCATTAACACTAATTTCTTTGTTCTGATACTCATTAATAACTATTATGATTAATTGAGAATCCTTATTTGAACTATTAATGTTTATATCCTAAGTTTGTAGTTCTTTATGCCCTTTATAATCTTTAGGCCGACACCAAAAGTCACGAGAGACAATTGCTATATTGTTCCATGTAATGCCTTAAGAGCAAAACTGCAATCTGGTCTAATGCCTGCTACCTAAAACTTGTAGACGGGTTTGAAAATAAAATAGTGGATATTGGCTGTGATGTTTGAGTTCTTTCTTTCAACGCCAACGAAAGATATTGGTCTGTTTGATCCGCATAATCACTCTTTGGACATGTTGTTTTTGGTTAGGTTGTTGATGGATTCGATGTCCTTAAGCCATCGATAAGGCGGGGTCGAGCGGCAGAGCTACGTCAAATCTGGATATCATCGTGGGTTGCGGTCAAGCGTCTTAGGAGTTAGGGTTATATCTAGGTTTAGTTTTAGATTGTTTTAATTGAAGTTAGTTTTAAAGTATTTTCTTTGAATCCTTTCCTTACGCGCCTTTATTGAAATGATCAATTTACTATCGCTATTTCTGTGCAATTTGGTCTCAGATGAAGGTAGTGTTAGTTTCAGCTTGTTTTGATTGGTTTATGGTTTATTTTTTTTGTATGAGCTTAAGTTCGAATAATATGTTATAATAAGCTCATAATTCAGAGAGAGAGAGAAAAAAAAAAAAAAAAAAAAAAAAAAAAAAAAAAAAAAAAAGAAAGGAAAAAGATAATTAAAAAATAAACTCATAAGCCCAATAATAAGCTAAAATAAACACCCCCAAAGTATTATATTTGTTGAGATTATCAATATCAGGAAATACATGTATGTTATTAACGTTATGATTTGAACATTTTGGTTTCTATTTGCCTACATAATGTGACTGTAAGTCTGTAAGATGTGTCATAGTCAATATATGTTTTTTGATTCAATATTAAATGTTGTTTCAAGATAAATGTGGGCTGGATTTAGTGTGTGTAAAGTATAAATACTGCTCCCCTTTCAAATTTGTTGTCTTCGATAAAGTGACAAGAATCACATCAGTAGTTTACTAATGATCCCCTGTGGGTAGTTGCAGTTTGATACCTTACAACGTGCCAGAAAGAAAGATCAGATACAATGATACATGTTTTTAAATACCTTAATTATGTGTCATTGAAGCATGAATGTAAAGAACATGAAAATGATTGACAGTTTTTTTTTTTTTTTTTTTTTTTTTTTTTTTTTTTTTTTAATAATAGTAATAATTATTATTATTATTATTATTTTTTATTTTTTTTGGCTAGCTGACTCCTGACTGTCATCACTATTCACAATTCTGAATTTATGATAAGAGAGGCTACTATTGATAAGATTAGAACACCTTTTAACCAAAACAAGCTTACCTCTAAGGGTATATTTTGCTAAAGGATAACATTGCTACCAAAGATAAGCTTAACACGACTGTTAGATCTGATTCTTCTTGAGTCGGTGGTCCCTTGAGATGCTGCTTGAGTCGGTGTGGTTAAGAAGCTGACAGAATCAGGGGCGATCATACTTGGGAAAGCAAGCGTGAGTGAATGAGCTAATTACAGAAGTTCCAGTGCACTATGCACATAGTGGTTGGAATGCCAGAGGTAAAGAGGCAGTTGTAAGTACCCTAAATCTTTTACCTTTAATGTTTGACACATTCATAGTTTATGCGGTGTTTGGGTTATCTTAGTTAATAATGCTTATGCTTTTTAGCTTATAAGATTAATAGCTATATAAAGCTAATAAGAATCTTATTGGCTTATTGTATTGTAAAAGAAAAAGGTTCAGTAACCTTAGCTCAATAAAGATAGTTGAATAAGCTATAACCCAAACACCCCCTAAGTAGATTCATCTCGAAAGATGACAATTTAATTAGGTTTAATATGATTACCAAACTTATGTATTCTTCTTGAATTCTGATAAATTTATTTCCTAAGATGATTTTGTGCATGAGAAAAGCTGAATTCCATACTTCTTTTGTATTTAAAGACTTCTTGAATTTGTATAGAACCTGTTGCAACAAACATGGCTAGTTGTATGACTTGTATCGCTGGGTACAGAAACAGATGGATAGATCCTATGTACTTCGAGTGCCAACTTATTTGTCGGGATCAACCCACTGTAGGCCTCACAAGCCGATCAGGAGTCATTCCCGTTACCCCTAGTCAAGACTCAGTTGGGTAAACCTAAAGTTACCCATTTAGTTTAATCTTCATCAACGCATATCCGTTTAACTGTGCTTAACCTTTGTTGGTGAATTTTTAGACCAATGTGTAGGACAGTAACTATTGTTGTGTATGTCCTTGACGCCGTTGTGGGTTTTGATATATAAGATGAAGCAAGTTGAAAAGCTTACAAAATACATTCCAAAAGGTGGTCATTTACAATACCTAAAACGCGATGGACTTAGAGGAAAGAGGTAGGATTACCCAACTTCGCATTTAATAATGACACTGAAAGCTTGAATAAGTTTGAGAAACCTCCATATTAAGGTAAAGCATTTATATTATTCCTTGTTTTGTTTCAATATCTACTTCTGTCACAATACCAAACATCAACTATATTGCTAATTCATAGTTTATTGGTGAGGATATAGCAATGCCGGCATA
Source organism: Artemisia argyi (assembly GCA_030686995.1). Taxonomy (NCBI): domain Eukaryota; kingdom Viridiplantae; phylum Streptophyta; class Magnoliopsida; order Asterales; family Asteraceae; genus Artemisia; species Artemisia argyi. The sequence goes on along the minus strand of CM060697.1, from coordinate 155,990,809 downwards.
ATTCAAGATAGCTCTTAATGCCTATCTTGAGGAGCTAGTGGCTTCGCCAGTGAATCTTTTGCAAATGTGATAGCATTCAATAAAAAAATTGCAAAATTGGTTAATAAAGATCATACCAAACACTAATAATACCTTTATGCAAATTGTTTCTTGGTTCCTGCTATTGGGTAATGGGGGATATCCCGGAACCAATGTTCCGGCTGGGTACGATAAAAAATGGCGGTCCTTATGGTATTACTTTTGGAAGTTTAAAGGGTTCAGAGACAACTAATAGAAATTGCTTATGGATTCAAACAAGCTACTAAAGTTTAGAAAGCCACCCTCAATCGGAGAATAAATGTGATCAATAATCTATGGTTTTTGCTTATCTTTTCTTAATAGATAATGTAAATAGCTTTTGGGTTGTATGTTTTTCAAATGCTACCGTCATGTCCTTTATATCAGTAAAATACATAATCAATTTAATCGTCATCGAGAGTTCGAGACCAAGAGTGACAATTTTTTACACTGAAAAAAAAAAAAAAAAAAAAAAAAAAAAAAAAAAAAAAAAAAAAAAAAAAAACAAATGATTTAGAAAAGAGGCTAAACAAGTTTAGTTTGTAAATATATCATGAGTAACAAATTTAATAAAAAGGTTAAGTTCTAGTTGAGATTCTTAACCCGTTTAAACTTACAATTCAATCACTCTCTCCGTCTAAAAATTATTGTCAGGAAACAAAAACTAAACAATTTAATAAAGGTGAAACCACTAGAGTTTTCAACCACTTAAATAAGATATTCCCCAACTAAATTCTTTTTTCATTACGTAAAATGAAAGTGGACAATCTTTTTGAGACATCAAAAAAGAAATATTAACCGAAAGGGCGGAGTATTAAATTATAAAAGTTACATATTCGTTTTCATTTATTAAAGATATACCCGATTACCTTATGTTTTTGTTTCATAAACTTTCTAACTAATTCATGATGGTTTATGCTAACAGCTAAATATTTATTGAGTTCCTCTAAAATGTACCCTAAACTTATAATATTTATCGCGTATCTGTTAATAATAATTCAAATAAAAATAACGGGTCAACATTGTAAATGTTTTCGGGTTAGGGTTAAACTCAATTCTACATAATTAACTAAATTGATCGAGTTAGTAAGATATACATATAAACTGGCCAAGTCGATCACCAACCCAAATACAATATACACCACATGGACTCAAAAAAGACATTTAACTATCTAAAAATAATATTTCAGTGAATATATAAATGTATCAAAAAATAATCTTCCACTCATTTTCTTCCTTTTACACTCATTGTTTAGATTTAGAGTTTTTATATATATAAGGGCCCGTTTGGTATATGGGTATTAGAGGGTATGGATTTAAAGAATCATCAAGTTAATTGTTTGGTTTCATTTTGATTCATTTGACACACATTTTCAATCATAGATTCATTCTTTGCCCCACTAATATCTTTAGGTTTACCTTTTTATCTTTAAAAAATTTCAACCACATTTGTTTATTACACCGTATTAGTTTTATTTTGGTTTTTTCTCTTTCAAACTAATTTAATTTATATATAAATAAATACATAATTTAAATAATTATTAATTTTCTCACCCTTTGTTTTTTCTTTCAAACTTTTTTCAAATCCAAATCCAATTTCAATCCCACTAATTCATTACTTTATGATTGAGTTAATTCTTATTATAACACAAATTGTTTAAAACACTTGATTGTAGTAAATTTACTATAAACAAGTTATAAGTTTATTTTAGTTTATATATAAAATCAATTGTAGTAAATTTACTATAAACAAGTTATAAGTTTATTTTAGTTTATATATAAAATCATTTTGGTGATAATGGAATCATTTATGAATAACAAATCGATTCATATAAGATCCACTGAATATCGATATTAATATCCGTATTCCTATCCATTGTCCATTTACTACCAAGGACGGAACCAGAGTAGGTCTCGGGGTCTCAAAACATGTATAAAAATTTGCAACGTAATATTAATTTAAAAAAAAAAAAAAAAAAAAAAAAAAAAAAAAAAAAAAAAACCCTCATACCTTTTAAATGAATCCAACTAAAAAAATATAAAAAAAAAATTGTGTTACTGGCCGGTTTTATAAAATTTTTCACTACCACCCACTGGTTTTATATAAATGACGTTCACTGCCAACACCAATCACTTTTTACCATTTGTTAAATATTAACTTACAGGCAGCATAAAAGTGTTAGGGTTTTGAATTACTTCATATCTTTTGCATGGAAAAAATTGCCGGAAATTCGTCCGGTGATGTCAGGCCATCCATAGAGCGACCGGATCCCGTACACTCAGTCATCTCCAACGAAGACCTTTTGAAGGAAATCCTAGTCAGGTTACCAATACTCTCACTTCTTTTATTTAAATCCGTTTCCAAACAATGGCTTTCTCTTATTTTATCCCCAGATTTCACTCTTCGCCTCACCCGAAAACTCGACCCCCCTTGTGGTCTCTTTCTCAGAAATTACTCTAAGCTACCCAATTATTATAGAGTATTTAAGTATGCTTTTATGCCGTTAGATATCCGCATTCCGAGTGCTTCACATTTTGCTTTTGGTCGTAAGGCACCACCTAGTAATGTTGAGATTTTGCAATCGTGCAATGGTTTGCTTTTATGTCATTCGTGGTCCTGTAAGAAATTATACGTATACAATCTGTCTGTTAGTTGTATGTTTAAGATGATTCCAGAACCCCCTAATGTGACATTTCATCCAAGTTCTATAATTGGTAGTACGAGAATGGCGTTTGATCCTACTAAATCACCTCATTACAAAGTTATTTATGGTAAACAAATATGTGACGTTGATGGTGTTTGGGTTCAAATATATATTTACAATTCAGAAACGGGCGTTTGGAGCGTTTGTCAGGATCGGTTTCGCTTCAAAAGTTTTCTGCGTTTTCAAAATGGAGTATATTGGAATGATGCCATTCATTGGGTAAATAGGGAAAGAGAAAGAGGGTCTAATTTGCATTTCAAGTTAGATATATTAAATGAGTGTCCGGTTTTGACAACCTTAAAAACCCCTTTAACCTTTGATGGTACGGGTTATTATAAATGCAGGTTGGTTGAGTCTCGTGGTTGTTTGCTTCTTATTTGTAGGGCTAATCATGCAAAAGTGTTGTATATTTATGAGATGAATGAGTGTTCTGAATGGTTGGTGAAGTACATTGTTAATCTTGATGACATTACAGCGCCATTACCCGAAATGTAGAGTATTAGTTCAAATGTTTGTTATATTGTTCAGGGAGAACGAGAAGATGATTCTTTTATGGTGATGAAGTTTTCAGAAAAAGTTGTACAATACAAACTCGTGTCAAAGGCTCTCTGCACAATCTCTTTGGAATCAGATAACCATTTTAATAGCTACTTTGAGTTCATACCATCCTTTGCTAATGTATGATTGTGCTTTTGCATCAGGTGTGATTTACGTGCTTAGTTATATTGTTAATGCTACAATTGCTTTGTTATAGTGTATTTTAGAATCGATAATAGTTTTCATGGCTGAGTTTGTTTTCTTTATTTATATACTCAAATTCTGTTATGATAATCGAGTGTGTGCAGTCATTAACACTAATTTCTCTGTTCTTATACTCATTAAAAACTATTAGAGTTAACTACATTTTTGGTCCTCGTGGTTTACCGGGTATAACGGTTTTGGTCCAAAACGTTAATTTGTAACGGATCCAGTCCAAGATCCGACGACCCGTAACACTTTTGGTCCACTTTTATTATTACCGTTAGTCAAACATAGTTTGACTGTTAAAAGAAAGGGTATTTTGGTCATTCCACTCAACCACTCACCCCTTTATATTATTTTCTTTATATTACTCACCCACCCACTCCACACACCAACACACACCCCTTTTCTTCTCCGGTTGGTTTTCCGGCCACACCTCCTCAACCACCGCGCGTTCACCTTCACCACCACCACCAATCTTCACCATTTTTGATTTCCTTTCTTTTGAGCATAGCCACGCGCTATTTAACCACTGGATGGGTTTTTCCTAAATAGATCAAGAAAGAAAGTAATTGAAGTTTTTTATGGTAGATAATGAAAGCTACAAGATGGGTTTTAGATCTAATTTCTTTTTTTCTTTACTGATGCCGACATAAAATTGGGGTGGGTGTGCAAACGTGGTTACGGCGGTTGGTGGTCTGGTGGGGTTTCGGTGGTCGAGAAGGTAGAAGATGACCCAACGATGTGGAGATTTGTTTTTGTTTAATGGTTTTTGTTTTAGATTTAGATTTAGATTTATGGGTTCAATTTTACCAAACTTCTTATATGAGGATGATTAGAAAGGTATAAGATGACCCATCCACCAGTCCGTCACCTAACCTCCGCTACAGCCACTACAAAGGTATAAGATCTCTATATTCTTTGGAGGTTTAAGACCTATGCCATCATCTCTACAGATCTGTGATAAAAAAAAGATGGTCTTTTCAGATGGTTTGGGAAGGTTTTATTGCAATACATGAGCTTGATAAGTAGGTAGATTTAGTCTTTATCCTTATGTGATTCTTGAAGTGGTTTAATGCAATACATGTTTTCAAATAGGCGAGGAGCGTAAAACAGAGACAGTGAAGTGGCGCTAGTGGAGGCGGTGACGTGGTGGAGACTGGATTTGATGGATGTGGTGGAGGTGGCGACGGCGGCAGTTGTAGTGGTGGTTTTGGGTTATTTTTTAGGTTGCTTTAGAAAAAGTAAAGAATATGTTGATGAATGATGGTTATATTTTAGAAGATTAAAAATGTGATTCTGTTAGTAGGTATTAAAATTGTTTTGATTTGGTATTTTTGAAAACAATAGGATTGAAGATGATGATTTATGAATCTGGTTGTGTATATGTTTCAAGTTGAAACTTTTGAAAATCTGGGTGTGAATATGTTTTGATTTAGGATTCTTGACAATATGGATGTGTATATGTTCTGGTTTAAAGAATGAGAAAATGATTATATTTTTGAGTTTATATTTTCAATAATAATAATAATAATAATAATAATAATAATAATAATAATAATAATAATAAATGGAGGAAAGGGCATTTTAGTCATTGTACATCAACATTTGAGGGTATTTTAGTTATTTCGCATGTTTTTAACTAGTCAAACTAGTGGTCAACAAAAATTGGACCAAAAGTGTTACGGGTCAGCAGATATTGGACAAGATCTGTTACATTTCAAAATTTTGGACCAAAACTGTTATACCCGGTAAACCACGAGGACCAAAAATGTAGTTAACTCAAACTATTATGATTAATTGAGAATCCTTATTTGCACTATTAATGTTTATATCCTAAGTTTGTAGTTCTTTATGCCCTTTATAATCTTTAGGCCGACACCAAAAGTCACGAGAGACAATTGCTATATTGTTCCATGTAATGCCTTAAGAGCAAAACTGCAATCTGGTCTAATGCCTGCTACCTAAAACTTGTAGAAGGGTTTGAAAATAAAATAGTGGATATTGGCTGTGATGGTTGAGTTCTTTCTTTCAACGCCAACGAAAGATATTGGTCTGTTTGATCCGCATATATAATCACTCTTTGGACATGTTGTTTTTGGTTAGGTTGTTGATGGATTCGATGTCCTTAAGCCATCGATAAGGTGGGGTCGAGCGGCAGAGCTACGTCAAATCCGGATATCATCGTGGGTTGCGGTCAAGCGTCTTAGGAGTTAGGGTTATATCTAGGTTTAGTTGAAGTATTTTCTTTGAATCCTTTCCTTACGCGCCTTTATTGAAATGATCAACTTACTATTGCTATTTCTGTGCAATTTGGTCTCAGATGAAGGTAGTGTTGGTTTCAGCTTGTTTTGATTGGTTTATGGTTTATCTTTTTGGTATGAGCTTATGTTCGAATAATAAGTTATAATAAGCTCATAATTCAGAGGGAAAAAAAAAGATAATTAAAAAATAAATTCATAAGCCTAATAATAAGCTAAAATAAACACCCCCAAAGTATTATATTTTGTTGAGATTATCAATATCAGGAAATACATGTATGTTAATAATGTTATGATATGAACATGTTGGTTTCTATTTGCCTACATAATGTGACTGTAAGTCTGTAAGATGTGTCATAGTCAATATATGTTTTTTGATTCGATATTAAATGTTGTTTCAAGATAAATGTGGGCTGGATTTAGTGTGTGTAAAGTATAAATACTGCTCCCCTTTCAAATTTGTTGTCTTCGATAAAGTGACAAGAATCACATCAGTAGTTTACTAATGATCCCCTGTGGGTAGTTGCAGTTTGATACCTTACAACGTGCCAGAAAGAAAGATCAGATACAATGATACATGTTTTTAAATACCTTAATTATGTGTCATTGAAGCATGAATGTAAAGAACATGAAAATGATGACAGTTTTTTTTTTTTTTTTTTTTTTTTTTTTTTTTTTTTTTTTTTTTTTTTTTTTTTTTTTTTTTTTGTGGCTAGCTGTCCTGTTGACTGTCGTCACTATTCACAATTCTGAATTTATGATAAGAGAGGCTACTATTGATAAGATTAGAACACCTTTTAACCAAAACAAGCTTACCTCTTAAGGGTCTCTATTTTGCTAAAGGATAACATTGCTACCAAAGATAAATTTAACACGACTGTTAGATCTGATTCTTCTTGAGTCGGTGGTCCCTCGAGATGCTGCTTGAGTCGGTGTGGTTAAGAAGTTGACAGAATCAGGGGCGATCATACTTGGGAAAGCAAGCGTGAGTGAATGAGCTAATTACAGAAGTTCCAGTGCACTATGCACATAGTGGTTGGAATGCCAGAGGTAAAGAGGCAGTTGTAAGTACCCTAAATCTTTTACCTTTAATGTTTGACACATTCACACTTTATGCTGTGTTTGGGTTATCTTAGTTAATAATGCTTATGCTTTTTAGCTTATACGATTAATAGCTATATAAAGCTAATAAGAATCTTATTGGCTTATATTGTATTGTAAAGAAAAAGGTTCAGTAACCTTAGCTCAATAAAGATAGTTAAATAAGCTATAACCCAAACACCCCGTAGATTCATCTCGAAAGATGACAATTTAATTAGGTTTAATATGATTACCAAACTTATGTATTCTTCTTGAATTCTGATAAATTTATTGCCTAAGATCATTTTGTGCATGAGAAAAGCTGAATTCCATACTTCTTTTGTATTTAAAGACCTTGAATTTGTATAGAACCTGTTGCAACAAACATGGCTAGTTGTATCACTGGGTACAGAAACAGATGGATAGATATGTACTTCGAGTGCCAACTCATTTGTCGGGATCAACCCACTGTAGGCCTCACAAGCCGATCAGGAGTCATTCCCGTTACCCCTAGGCAAGACTCAGTTGGGTAAGCCTAAAGTTACCCATTTAGTTTAATCTTCATCAACGCATATCCGTTTAACTGTGCTTAACCTTTGTTGGTGAATTTTGAGACCAATGTGTAGGACAGTAACTATTGTTGTGTATGTCATTGACGCCGTTGTGAGTTTTGATATATAAGATGAAGTAAGTAGAAAAGCTTACAAAATACATTCCAAAAGGTGGTCATTTACAATACCTAAAACACGATGGACTTAGAGGAAAGAGGTAGGATTAATGAGGCTTTATCCCGACTTCGCATTTAATAATGACACTGAAAGCTTGAATAAGTTTGAGAAACCTCCATATTAAGGTAAAGCATTTATATCATTCCTTGTTTTGTTTCAATATCTACTTCTGTCACAATACCACACATCAACTATATCGCTAATTCATAGTTTATTGGTGAAGATATAGCAATGCCGGCATAATTCAAGATAGCTCTTAATGCCTATCTTGAGGAGCTAGTGGCTTCGCTAGTGAATCTTTTGAAAACGTGATAGCATTCAATAAAAAATTGCAAAATTGGTTAATAAAGATCATACCAAACACTAATAAATGCAAATTGTTTCTTGGTTCTTGCTATCGGGTAATGGGGGATATCCCGGAACCAATGTTCCGGCTGGGTATGATAAAAATGGCGGTCCTCATGGTATTACTTTTGGAAGTTTAAAAGGTTCAGAGACAACTAATAGAAATTGCTTATGGAATAAATGTGATCAATAATCTATGGTTTTTGCTTATCTTTTCTTAATAGATAATGTAAATAGCTTTTGGGTTATATGTTCTTCAAATGCTACCGTCATGTCCTTTATATCAGTAAAATACATAATCAATCTAATCGTCATCGAGAGTTCGAGACCAAGAGTGACAATTTTTTACACTGAAAAAGAATACAACCCAAAACTGACAAAAAAAATTAAATGATTTAGACTTGAGGCTAAACAAGTTTAGTTTATAAACGTATCAATATGAATAACCAATGTAATAAAAGGGTTAAGTTAGTCGAGATTCTTAACTTGTTTAAACTTACAATTCGTTTATTAAACTATAAAAGTTACATATTTGTTTTCATTTATTTAGAACTAGCTGTAAATACCGTGCATGCACGAAGTTTACAAATGAATTATATTTATTTTAAAATTTTAGTTTAGTATATGGACATATAAGAATTTATTCGTGAAAATTGTGATATAAGTATAACTAATACTTGTCCAGAATTTTTTATTATGTATTAATATCTATTACAATAATATTTTGTAAAAAAATTTGTTGGTTGAAAAATTTAACTTTGTTTAATTGACATAGATGTTGAGTTGAGGTTGATGTTGTTGTTTAACTTTAACTATTCATATCATGTTGTATAAAATATGCGAGTTGAGTAGCACATAATCAGCACGAATAGGGGATATATCAGTACAGACAGTACGCCATTCACGTGACACTTTTCGTAGTGAGGGAAGTCCTCTTGATGAAGTTAAAATATGCTCCGTAAAGTTTTTTAAAACTGTTTTTCTAAATATCCATATATACTTTAAGAATTTCATGAGTAGTTCTTATAAGCATAATAGCTATTTATTTTCATATCCGTGCTTACATTCGATATTATTCCCGTTAACAATAGTTTTGTCGTATTTAATATTAAAACCCATGTACGCATAAATTAAACTTTTCGAATAAAATAACATGAGTCCTTATTTAACGTATTTAGTAAAAAAAATATTTTATTGGATAAAAGTCAAAAACTAATATTAGTTTTAAAAAATGTTTAATGTATATAAAAACTAATTCGTATATTTACAAAATTTTGTAATTTTAATAGATGAAAGTCTGAAAATAATACTAATACTCATGTAATTTTAAATAAAGTCATCTTATAAAGTATAGGGTTATAAAGTGTAAGGGTTATTTGTTATTTTTCTAAAGTTATTAAAAAATATGAAACTTATAATTTTACATTTAACTCTATATAATTTATATAAAATTCAACCACTAAAGTTTTATTAATTACTTCCTTTTTTTTTAAGTTTTTATTTTCACAAATTTGATACAAATATTTTTATGTATTTTTTTCTCAACCAAATTTCTCCACCAAATTTATTAAAGTATGACCAAAATTAATTCAATTTTGACTTTCTATTGATCAATCATATTACTCGATTTTGCCAACTGGCAAAATCGAGCTCTCCTATTTGTCTATTTTGTTTCCAATAAGAAAAACTTTGCAAAAACACTCCGAAATAATGTAATTCTTTTATGATATAAAAGATATACCGGAATACTCTGTTTTTGTTTCATAATCTAACTAATTCATGATGGTTTACGCTAACAGCTAAATGATTATCGAGTTTCTCTAAAACGTTCTAATCAAGGCTGTCAAACTCGCGAGTTTACACGTAAGATCGTACGATCTTACGTGCGCACCAGTCAAAATCGTGTAGGATCGTGGTAGGATCGCATCTGAGGTAGGATCGTAAGATCGCACGTAAGATCGTAAGATCGACACGCGATCCGAGTTCACTTTTTTTTTTTTTTTTTTTTTTTTTTTTTTTTTTTTTTTTTAAGTCCATCCCACTTGCTTAGGCCAAAAAAAATAAACGTGTGTTTTACTAATGTCCAATGAGTAAACCACTACTGTTTCATTTTCTAAACAGATTATAGTTTATACAGAGTTTTCTACTTTTCCAAATAGATTATAGTTTCAAAAGTGTTCAATAGTTTAATTTAGTTTACTTCACTGTAATTAAACTAATCAAAGGGTATGTTTTGTAATGCCACTTATGAAACGTTTGTTTTTTTTGAAATCATGTTGATGGCTCGTATGTTTTGAGACATTTAGGACCTATGTTATGTAATATTATTGCACTAGATCGTTAATGTAACGATTGAAACTTGATTTTTTTGTGTTTTACTACTACTTTGGTGTTTGAAATTTAAGCTTTGTCATTTTCAAGATGATATTATATGAACTTATCTTTGACGTTGAGTAAAAATGTAAAACAGTTTGACTCGTATATCATTGGTTTACAAAATATGACAAATTGGTAGGATCGTAGGATCGCGATCCGATCTTACGATCTCGATCTTGCAAGGACAAAAACGATCCTGCGTGGGATCGCGATCTTGACAGCCTTGGTTCTAATACTAAACTTGTAATATTTATCGCGTACCTTTAAATTCTAATTCAAATCATAAAAGGGTCAACATAGTAAATGTTTTCGGGTTAGGGTTAAACTCAATTTCGACATGATTAACTAAATTGATCGAGTTAGTATACACCACGACTCAAAAAAAACATTTAACTATCTAAAAATAATATTCGACTAAATATTTTATATAATAAAAGAATTACATCATTTCGGAGTGTTTTTGCAAATCCCTTCTCATTGGGAAAAAAAATTGGACCAATAGCAGAGCTCGGTTTTGCCACGTAGGCGAAATCGAGCAACGTGATTGGTCAATAAAATGTCAAAATTAAATTGATTTTGGTCAAACTTAATAAATTTGGTGGAGAAATCTGGTTAAGAAAAAAAATGCATAAAAATATTGGTGTCAAATTTATAAAAACAAAAACTTAAAAAAAAGGAAGTAATTAAGTAAAACTTTAGTGATTGAATTTTAAATAATTTATATAGAGTAAATTGTAAAATTACAAGTTTTCATGTTTTTTAATAACTTTATAAAAAATGCAAATAACCCCTTACACTTTATACCCCCTATACTTTATAATGTTAACTTTGTTTAAAATTACATGAGTATTAGTATTAATTTTTAGACTTTCATCCATTTAAATTATAAAATTTGGTAAATATGCGAATTAGTTTTAATATACGTTAAATATTTTTTTAAACTAATGTTAGTTTTAAACCTTCATCCAATAGAATATTTTTTTTAAATAAGGACTCATGTTGCTATTTAAAAGTTTAATTTATGCGTACAATATGGCTAAATTATTAGTAACGGGAATATAAATATCAAATGGTAAGCATGATACTGTGATATGAAAATAAATATACGCGATTCTACTTATAACAACGACTCATAAAATTGTTATTTAAAATTTGTATATGGATATCCATAAAAACATCACTTTACGGAGTGTATTTTAACTTCATCAATGCTCATTATGTGCTACTAAATTCACACATTTTGTACAACATGATATCAATAGTTAAAGTTAAACAACAAAATCAACCTCAACCTCAACATGTTTGTCAGTTAAAAATATTATACAAAGCTAATTATAAAAAGAGTTAACTACATTTTTGGTCCTCGCGGTTTACCGGGTATAACAGTTTTGGTCCAAAATTTTGAAATGTAACGGATCTTGTCCAATATCCGCTGACCCGTAACACTTTTGGTCCAATTTTTGTTGACCGCTAGTTTGACTAGTTAAAAACATGCGAAATGACTAAAATACCCTCAAATGTTGATGTACAATGACTAAAATGCCCTTTCCTCCATTTATTATTATTATTATTATTATTATTATTATTATTATTATTATTATTATTATTATTATTATTATTATTATTATTATTATTATTTACTTAATTCTAAAAATGTAGTTAACTCTTATATTATTATTATTATTTAAAAACAATAACACATAACATAATCCAAACATCTCCGGCCATTTTTTTTCTTTATCTTCATCTTCCCGAACAACCAAACCCAGAATCCGTTGAGATTCCGGCGACCAACTTTTAAACATAAAAACATCCAAATCACAGCTTTATACATATACAAATATAAAGCTACAAAAACTAATTCGACCAAAAACCACTAAATGGATAAATCCCACTCTAACAAGTATATGTATAGATTTACAAACAAGAACCAGTCATCATAAGACCATTTTCCAGTCGCATTTTCCGGTCGACTAACAAAAATATGAAGTAACCACCACCAACCTTTTTTATCATCACCTAAGACCACAATACAACACCCCATTTGCCAGTCAACTTAGGCGGCGGCGACGACCATTAGCACACCAACACCAACATCATCATCACATCTATACATCCTTCAAACCAACCAAACCATTCTCACCTTCAATCACTTTCTCCATAGCATCTTTAATCATTTCCTAAAACCCACATCTGATATCACCATCCCATCTATATCATATTTCTAATCATCCTCATATAAGAAGTTTGGTAAAATTGAACCCATAAATCCAAATCTAAATCTAAAACAAAAACCATTAAACAAAAACAAATCTCCACATCGTTGGGTCATCTTCTACCTTATCGACCACCGAAACCCCACCAGACCACCAACCGCCGTAACCACGTTTGCACACCCACCCCAATTTGGTGTCGGCATCGGTAAAGAAAAAAAGAAATTAGATCTAAAACCCATCTTGTAGCTTTCATTATCCACCATAAAAAAACTTCAATTACTTTCTTTCTTGATGTATTTAGGAAAAACCCATCCAGTGGCCTTTTTGGATTCTATAGTAAATGTGGCGGATGACTGGTGACATGGTGGTAGGGTAGTAGATGGTGATGGTGGATAACTATAGTAACTGTGGCAGGTGGCTGGTGACAGGCCGGCAGTAGGATGGCCGGAATTTAAGTGAGAAATATGGAGAGAAAAGTGATGAGGGAGAAAAGTGATGAGGGAGAAGTGTATATATGTGGTATGTTTGAGTTTTTTTTTTTAATAATATACACAATGACAAAATTACCCTCATATCTAACAGTCAAACTCGGTCAAACTAATGACGTTATTAAATTTGGACCAAAAGTGTTACGGGTCATCGGATCTTGGACTGGATCCGTTACTTTTTAAAATTTTGGACCAAAACTGTTATACCCGGTAAACCACGAGGACCAAAAATGTAGTTAACTCTTATAAAAAAATAAAAATAAACACATGGGTTAGATAGTCATTGTTTAATATAGAATGTGTTTTCCTTAAATTATATAAAAAAATGCACGCATCACAATCCTCTTTTGATAACAATCACCTCTTAAAAAAATAGGTGATAACCTACTTTATTCATTGACGTGATTTTTATCATTAAAAAAAATGGTAATAGTTGACCAAACGAATTAAAAGTATGTACATAAAAATTATTCAGCAAGAATATATAATTTTAATGAGGTTATTACGTTAGTATACTGCGATAATGCAATTGAGCTGTTAATCACGGATGTGAGATACAACCATTATTCTGTACTTATGATTTTTGTGTAAACATCTTTTTGCTTTAAACATCTTTTTGCTTCTGAATAGAATCCGAAAGAGACCTCAACAGAACTTTGGCTTATGTCTTATCTAGCTGATAGTATATAGTAACTTTTTTTATGGTTTAATTTTTTGTTATACACACCAACTTTTTGTAACTATTTTTTATGTTTTATTGAAAACTTATATGCTTAATGTTTGTGTTTTTTACTATAAACACACTAAGTTATAATAGAATTAGTTGTGAGTTCAGGGGTTTTTCACTAAGCTTATAAAAAAGCTTATAGCTTTATCATACACTTATTGTGTTATGGTCATTGAATAAGGCAATAAGCACCATTAATAAGCATAACCAAACACCCCTTTAGTTCTAATATGAAGTTTTCTTATTTGATGTTATGACTAACATGTTAGTGGTTTTTTGCAGTTTTATTATCTTATCGCACACACTAAAGTGTAATGCAATTTGTTGTGTGCATTTTTTAGAGGAGGATTAAGTATCAACACATGATTATCGTCGAAGGATTTTCTACGCCTGCTCAAGGTATGAATGTATAATTTAGTTGAGTTGCTGATTTAGATAATACATGAATGTATTTTAATGTACCAAAGATGTGTTATAGTTCATATATTGGGAATTTTATGGTAGAAATTCTTTTCGGAGTGTAGTTTGTCTTTGAATGATTTAATGAAACTTAGCAGGTGTTTGCTGACATTGATAACACTATGGGTGTCAACCAACGGTTTAAAATATGGGTGTCTTTTACCTTGATGATTTAAGCCAATTATAAAGAAAGTTGCATTAAAGTAAAAGGTCGGTAAGAATTCAAACAATCTTAAAAACTTGCGAATATACTCTTTGTCATTTTTTTCGTGCATTTATAATTTACTTATACAAGTAATTATAATTTCCTTATATAGTTCGGGCTTAGAGAAAGATTATTCTTATAAATTATACATAAACGTAAGATTAAATTTGAGTTCTACCAATTGCATCTTTTTTCGTTTCTCTTTATGTAATAAAGAAGCTATAATATAAGCATCTAAGTTAATTTGGTAATTTTATGATCAAACATGAGAAGTAAATAACACAAACTTATGAAAACACAACTTTTCAAACAAAAATGTACATTAGTAAAAATGATATAATGGTTATTCATAATTAAGGAAATGAATCAATCTTCAAAGCTATCTAAATACGTTACATATTTTAACGAAAACATAAGTAAAAGAAATACCATAATTACAAAATATATTTGATGAGGCGAAAAATGATCCGTTTTTAGGGGGTCATTTAAGCCAGAATTGAAATTTATTTGATCAAATATTGCCCTAAATCGTTCCTTTTGTGCTTTTAGGTACTTTGGGAGTGAATTCTGGAAAAGGAAGCATTTTGGACTTTTTTGGAGCATAAAAGTGAAGAAAACGGCAAAGTCTTGATTTTCCTTGCTGGGAACAGTACCTGACGGCGTCAAGAACAATTTTATGACGGCGTCAAGAGCATTTTTGGTGACGGCCCAGAGAAAACGTGACGGCGTCAAGGCAAGGCCATCAAAGTAAACATGGTGACGGCCCAGAACAAGATTACACATGACGGCGTCAGATCTGGATCTAGGCAATCCGAGAATATTTTTGGCGGCGGGTTGACGGTGTCAGAACTTTCTTCTTGACGTCGTCACCTTAGTAAATCTATATATAGTCTTTGTAATTTTCATTCTAAGTGTGTAACTTTGGAGGAGAATTTTAGGGTTGAACCTAATAAACCCTAACATGACTTTTACAGTATTTTTAAGGGTTTTCACCCCATGAAACCCTTCATGTTCAATTGAGATAAGTATCTTTTCAATTCATTCAATATGTCTATGTGTTGTTTGAATATATCTTACGCTTGTCTTAATTTTAACATGCTAGGCTAGATCTCTTGTGTATTTGCTTAGATGTAATAAAACCTAGATGTTGATTATAGGTTGATTGCTTGTTTATAGTTGTAATGGATAAATGATTTCAATGTTAGGCTTAAGAAAACTGGCAGATCTCCATTGTGTAACTTGCTTGAACGTCTTAAGAAACATGAACCGATGTGTACTAGGTTTTTATGGTTGTATTTAATGCATGAGCGAATTCTAGTGATCCCATGTTAGGAGCTTCTTGTAGGCTCGACATAGGAGTGAAGTAGGAGCATATAGAATTGGGGAAGTAAGTACGCCACCCCATAATTGGTATTAAGGAATATAACCCGTCATCCACGCAACTGTAACAAACAATTAACCTGTAAAAGATATATAGGGAGTAGTGAAATCTAAGTAAACACAATTCTCCCATCTATTTTTCACACCACTAGTTTAATTAGCTTAATTTACATTTTTGTTATTTTATTTTGATTGCATATTAGTTATTGGGTTAGTTGATTAGCAACTAATTCCGCCCACTCTTCCAAAAACCGAGATTTTTACTTGCTTTTATAAAACATAAAATTACAAAAAGAATCATCCCTCACCTCTAGACCTAGTTTTTAGGCTTTCTAATCCTAGCGACACTATTCCTGAGTTGAACGATCAATCCCCCGGTACTTGTCACTATACTATACTACAACGATCAGGTACACTGCCTGGTGGGGGTTGTAAGCTTCTCGAGATCCCTCGAGAGGTAAAGCCTGGTGCAATTCCCACGCATCAAGTTTTTGGCGCCGCAGCCTGAGGAATAGTTATTGTCTAGGTTAGGATTTCTTTTTATTAGGTCTACTTGCTAGATTCTTTCTAGTAAGATTTTATTTTTATTTCTAGTTTTTCTGTAGTCTATCTTTATCTTTGTGTGTTTGTTCATAATTTTCATTGACTATTCCGTTCACCATTATGGAGAACTCGAATCCACCATACTACCGACCACAAAATTCACCCACTCCTATTGAAATCTTGATGTTTACACAACATGAAGATGAACCTATCTATGATGCATGGGCTCGTTTTAAATATCTACTCTGAAAAGTCCCTCATCATAATTTCGATCTGTGGTCCCAAATTGAAATATTTTACCATCGTGTCGACCACTATACCAAAATGGACATTGACCATGCCGCAGATGGGGACCTTTGGGGATTAAGTACTGATGAAGCATGGGAGACCATAGAGAATTGTGCCATACTTGCCAAAAAAATGGACAACCCAAGAAATGTTGTTACGGATCAATTGATAACAAGTTTAGGGGAACAAGCAAGAAGATTGTTTGGGGATAAACCTATAGATGAGATAACTGGGTGCACAGAGTAGTTTGATTTCACCATAATACAAGCTGAGCACATTGGTAATCTTGATAAGATGGAGGATAGAGTTGAAAATCTAAGCCCACCAAGTACCCCACAAGTCCTACCATCATTTGAGGCATACACACCGCCTGTGACTTATTCGGATGAAGTAGATGAGACTTTAGGAATCCCAATTGAGGTAGAACCTTTGAACCAAACACAACTAGAGGATATAGGTTTGAATACTTATAATGATAACCTTACTCTTAGTTCTAGGGAAGTTCCTAGTTTTGATGAACCGGAGCCTCAACCAAAACCGTTACCTAATCTTCCATCCTTGGATTAAAATTTAGGAATTGAAATAGGTCCCGATCCACCCATCAAACCATATAGTCCGGGTAGTCTTAGGATAAAGGTAGTGGACTTTAAGCCTTGTAGAGAGGAAGACAATATAGGAGTGGAAAATGACCTTACATGCTTACATCACCCATTTAAGATTGATCTCAAAAAACATTATGGGCTTAAACCGGGTTTATTAGGTCAAGATGGATTCCCAACTAGGAGTCTCTCGAAGTTGATAGAAGATGATCCCTTTCAAAGAGAAAATCTTAATCCGCACACTAACCCAATTGAATTAGGTAAGGTTATGATGATAGGAGCACAACCCTTTGAGCATATAATTCATCCACCACTCTTTCCTCACGTGGCATATTTCCACCCTAAGGGTGTGTATCGCTACTTCCACCCGCACTTAATCCTAAGTGTAGGAAAAACCTCCCCTATTTCTATCAAATAAGGGTAGAGTCAGGCTCGTGACTCGAACAAAAACAAGCGCTTCTTGGGAGGTAACCCATGCTTTATGTGATTTTTTTATTTTGTTTGATTGTTATTTGTTTCCGTATGCATGCTTTATTTTTATTGTTGGTAGATCATGTTTCAAAACTAAAATGGTGAAAATACTTTATTTTGTCGTTTGGCTTAGTCTTAACTTCATCCAAAGGTATTTCGCAAAAGATAAGTGTAAGGGAAAACCCCAAATATGTTTTTAAGAATCAAAATTGATCATAATTCTCCACAATATTAAATGAACATGTATATTCGTATTTGTTAGAGTCAAATACTTGTATCGAGTCATAATGATGTTTTGCAGGATTTTCCAGGAAGTAGGACATAAGTTTTTCCAGAAATTTTCCGGAAACTTAACGTAAGAATTTCTGCAGATCACTTCTGACGGCGTCAGGAAGAAACTCCTGACGGCGTCACGTGTAAAATTATAGAAATTTTGCTAGTTTTGTTTTTCTAACGGAGTCTTAAAGTTTTTGTTGAATCTTTAGTTATATAAACTCCAGGGAATCTGCAAACATCATTCCACAAGCATTATATCTTACTTTGTTTTCTAGGATTTGTTATCATATATAGATTACCGCCGATTTTACGCGAGGTTTCCTTGTTTATTTTCTCAGGTTTAACAGGTTATGTATGACAAGAAGATGATTTATATTCTGGAATGGAAGCTTTGATTGTTCATTTTCTTGGAGGAAGATCTAACCTTGTTACCATACTATCCATACGGAGCGAATCAGGGGAGTATTTGATTTCATTCTTTTACCTGTTTCACTTTTACATTCTTTAATTGAACATTGGGACAATGTTCATTCTAAGTGTAAGGGGAGGGTAAAATGATGATACCTTATAGATACACTTTCGCTTGAGTTTGTTTGTTTAATAGTAGATGTGTAAAATGATGATACCTTATAGTATACACTTGCACTTGAGTTTGTTTGTTTGATGGTAGATGTGTAATAAAACTATGAGAAATACTTGTTAGTGCAATTTTAGCGCCAAACCTAAAATTTTTTACAACATTTAGGAGTGAAACTTTAGCCTTAGCAAGCGTCTCATTGATAGGAGTCGTATGACCAGCATAAAACCGTACAATACAGAAAAATTTTCCACCCAAATATGTGAGGTTCGCCTTTAGATTTGATAGGAAAAGCATTTACTATTAGTGCTTATAAGTGTACCGGTAGAATTTAGATTCTAGAACTTGCGTTAGTGATGCATCCCGAGACCGCTAGTGAGACTACATTCGTGTATAAGGATTTACTACATGATAAGAGGCATTAGGATCACCCTTGTGTTAAACCCGTATCATAATTACTTGACCATTTAAGTCATATTACTTGGCTAGTTAAGTCAACTAATTTTTCCCACACCATTAGCGTTGTACTCATTTTTAGTACACGAAACCCCTAGTACACCCCTCCAAGCCTATCTTTTCGTTTCTAACTTTAAGCATCTTACTTAAAGGAAGAATTTGTTACACCCCACTTAAATGTACAACCAAATCGCCTTAGCCTTCCGTTTATGCACTCATCTTTAGTGCATTATTGTTATATGTTTAAACCCTTAGTTAATTATCTAATTGATTACATGATTGCTAAGTCGAGTCATATCCTTGTACATATTGTTTTGGGACGATCGGGACTCATGGCTAAAGTACTTATTTTATGGAGTAATGGGGAAGAACATCTATTATTACCCCATATGTAAGTTAATCTTAAAAGTACTCCAAGTGTTTTGATTATCTTAATTCGAGTCAATAGATTAGTTCATTGTAAAGTATGTAAAAATTCAAGTGTAAGGGGAATTTTCATTCCCTATGATGTATTATTTTGGATGATAGGGTAAGAGTGTATGCAAAAAATAATAAAAAAAAATGGAAAAAGAAAAAGAGAAAAAACATACGGACTACCATCCCGTTTCATTCTATGTTTATTTTATGTTTTTGTTATTTTTCATTTATTAACTTAAGTCGAGTCTAGTCTTGGCTTAGCAACGCCATATTGTACATGTAATTAACCAAGATTAGTAACTCGCCACCAGTAAAGATTGCCTATATCCAATAAAACCGTGTATTCCATATCCATACACCTAACGTTATAACCCTTTGAAAGACCTCTTTGATATTTTATCCTAGGTGCTTACTCCATGTGGTGGAGGTTTGATCATTTCCCAAGCCTATGGTAATCTATTTTGCTATGACAAGTAGTGAGAGATGTTTTCCATTTCCATATTGTGATATATATATACTTTATTACACCCAAGAGATGTGAGTATCTAAACACTATTTGTGAGGTGCTAGTATATGACCTCCGTGCTTGTCTTTGGTCTTTAGTGGAACGATTATTTGTTGTAGGTACTTTTATATTAGTGTTAAATGACCCCTAACCTTTATTTTGATTAGAATAAAAGCGCATTTGCTTGAGGACAAGCAAATCTCAAGTGTAAGGGTATATGATGAGGCGAAAAATGATCCGTTTTTAGGGGGTTATTTAATCCGAAATTGGAATTTATTTGATCAAATATTGCCCTAAATCGTTCCTTTTGTGATTTTAGGTATTTTGGGAGTGAATTCTGGAAAAAGGAAGCATTTTTGGACGTTTTTGGAGCATAAAAGTGAAGAAAATGGCAAAGTCTTGATTTTCCTTGCTGGGAACAGTACCTGATGGCATCAAGAACAATTTTATGACGGCGTCAAGAGCATTTTTGGTGACGGCCCGGAGAAAACATGACGGCGTCAAGGCAAGGCCGTCAAGAGTAAACATGGTGACGGCCCAGAACAAGATTACACATGACGGCGTCAGATCTGGATCTAGGCAATCCGAATATTTTTTGCGGCGGGTTGACGGCGTCAGAACTTTCTTCTTGACGCTGTCACCTTAGTAAATCTATATATAGTCTTTGTAATTTTCATTCTAAGTGTGTAACTTTGGAAGAGAATTTTAGGGTCGAACCTAATAAACCCTAACACGACTTTTACAGTATTTTTAAGGGTTTTCACCCCATGAAACCCTTCATGTTCAATTGAGATAAGTATCTTTTCAATTCATTCAATATGTCTATGTGTTGTTTGAATATATCTTACGCTTGTCTTAATTTTAACATGCTAGGCTAGATCTCTTGTGTGTTTGCTTAAATGTAATGAAACCTAGATGTTGATTATAGGTTGATTGCTTGTTTATAGTTGTACTGGATGAATGATTTCAATGTTAGGCTTAAGAAAACTGGCAAATCTCCATTGTGTAACTTGCTTGAACGTCTTAAGAAACATGAATCGATGTGTATTAGGTTTTTATGGTTGTATTTAATGCATAAGCGAATTCTAGTGATCCCATGTTAGGAGCTTCTTCCAGGCTCGACATAGGAGTGAAGTATGAGCTTATATAATTGGGGAAGTAAGTACGCCACCCCATGATTGGTATTAAGGAATATAACCCGTCATCCACGCAACTGTAACAAACAATTAACTTGTAAAAGATATCTAGGGAGTAGTGAAATCTAAGTAAACACAATTCTCTCATCTATTGTTCACACCACTAGTTTAATTAGCTTAATTTACATTTTTGTTATTTTATTTTGATTGCATCTTAGTTATTGGGTTAGTTGATTAGCAACTAATTCCGCCCACTCTTCCAAAAACCGAGATTTTTACTTGCTTTTATAAAACATAAAAATACAAAAAGAATCATCCCTCACCTCTATACCTAGTTTTTAGGCTTTCTAATCCTAGCGACACTATTCCTGAGTTGAACGATCAATCCCCCGGTACTTGTCACTATACTATACTACAACGATCAGGTACACTGCCTGGTGGGGGTTGTAAGCTTCTCGAGATCCCTCGAGAGGTAAAGCCTGGTGCAATTTCCACGCATCAATATTGTAAATTGATAGCACGGGTTTGCAAAACTAAAAGCATAGATTACTAACATATCATGCAAGTCAAGTATCATCATGTGATTTTGCTTGAATACAAAAATATAATTTTTAATCCAAAAGCATTCTCTTAAAATAATTGGTACGTTATAACATATACATATGATATTTTATTTTTAGTTTATCAACTAAAATCATTTGAAACATGTTAAGTGGTTTATTTCTTAATCAATAATAATACTTATTTAAAACAAAATTTTAAAAATCCTGTGCGTGCACAGGTATTATAACTAGTATATATAAACATATCTAAAAATAATCTTCCACTAATTTTTCTTCCTTTTATCCTCTAATTGTTTAGAGTTTTTATATTTCTAATATAAATACACATAATGACTCACTAAGGGGGTGGCAGTGGAGCGGTATGAACCATCGGCATGGTCCATGCCGCTCGGCAACACGATTGCCATTGCTTCGGAATGGACGAGGCATGAACATACACGGCAATGTTTGTCGATGAATCATGGGATTCACTTTCAAAAAAACTAGCCGTTGGGTGCTTTAATGTTGTGCTTTAGTGTATGAATCATGAACGTACATCATTGCTGTGGAAAACTAGAAGGGAGTTGAATACTTTACGTTTGTTCAAAGATGCAAGTACAACTTTACTTGTTTAATTCTTTGAAAAGCTTTACGTGTGATTAGTAATTCTAACTAAAGACAATATGTAATAAGCAAAGATAAAGAAATAAACGATCAAACCACGACACGATTGTTTATCGTGGTTCGGCTACAAGGACTCTTTTTCCTTGCCCTACATCCACGCCCCGAGTTTCCAACTCGAGAGTTATAAGCACTAATCAACAAGCTCCTTTCACCGGTGGAGAAAACCTTTACAACGTCGCTTACACTTTTACCAACATTAAGCTAGATGTCGAGTTCTTTTACACGAGTACAACCACTCCCATCTTCGCTTACACTATTACCGACACTAAGCTAGATGTCGAGTTCTTTACCAAGGGTACAACCACTCCCGTTAGTTCTTTTACAAGGGTACAACAATTCCGACACACTATGTATTTTGAGGCCTAAAATACTAACCAACCACTTCTACATACATGATACAAATGCAGTATAAACTACCAAAGCTTATACATAACAAAGCTAACAAGACTTGCAACTTTAGAGTTGAAGCTTGTAACTTCTTGAATGATCTTGTGAAGTCCCTTGCTACATAGGATAATCACACAAGTCAAATGTTACTAAGTTAGTTGAGAGAGTATATGAAAATATGTCCTAAAGTCATCACGCAAAACTAACAAATGGTTTGGTATTTATAGCAAACCATTCTGCAGGTCTGGCGGATACGGCGGAACCCTCAGATGGGTTCCGCCTGTGTACCCCCAGGGTTCCGTCAGGGCTGCAGTTGGATTTGCAATAAATCTTCCAAACCAAACAAAGTCACATCTCATTACACCTAGTCAAACACAAAACTTACAAGCAAACATATGGTTAGTCAAACACACTTTCTTACCATAAATGTATATTGACAAAGCTTGCCCTAAATGTGATGTGACATTACTGTTTTAAGAAATAAATGTGATGTGACAAGACACTTTCTAATTTAAGAAATAAAAACAATGTTTTGTTTAAAAGGAAATATAAACCTTAGTTAAACAAGACTTAAACACTTAAAGTGCTGATTTACTCTTAGCTAAAATTCATACTTTGTCATTAACAAAACTTAGCAAAGATCGTAAAATATAAATAACGTTTTTAGGCGATATTTGTATTAATAATCTCCCCATTTTTGTTGATGACAAAACATAAACTTTATTTATAAGTAAGTCACTAGTTTTAGTGTTAAGTCCTATAAAGTTAGTATAAAAACTTGTTTTTGCTAAGATAATGTGATATGCAAAAAATTTTTTGAAACAAGTTTATATATAAATTCTCCCCCTTTTTGTTGAAACAAAAAGAAGAGTAGCGAAGCGGAAGTATACACTTGTTCCCCCTTGGATAATACTCCCCCTAAATGGAGTGACAAGAGAGGAGACATGGATTTTGAACCTACAAGAAAAAGGTTAGTTGCCGCACAAGACAAGACATGAAAACATTTCATGTCTAAAACACAACTATGAGTTGTGAAGTGGAATAATGCAACACTCATGCTCCCCCTTGAATATTACTCCCCAAAATGGAGTATCAAGGAAGGAAAACATGGATAATGATCCTACAAAAAGAAAGGTTAGTTCCTAAAACACAAGATATATGTATGCTACCATAGCAAGATATAGTTCACTTATTATACCTAAATGGTCAACAAACTTGAATATATTTGTTTGTTATTTGACCAACAAACAATGCAAACCTTGTAGTATAATGAAATTCATTTCAAGTAAAATTTTGACTTTTAGAAAATCAAATACAAGAAATTAGGATAACATCATCCTACTTCTTAAAAATAAAGAAAAACTAAAAATAAACTAAGAACATAAACAGCTACAAGGAAATCATCATTTTCCTTAATGAGAAACATTTTCCAAAAACAAGGCTAAGGTTGTTTAAGGATGAAAATGTGTGTTGGAGGTTGTAGCGGGCTTTATTTTGAAGGTTGAAAGGATGACACGGTTTTGGTTTGTTGGTTTAAATGGGAAACATTTTCCAAAAGAAATGGTTTTGTTTCATTTTGGAGACTCTAAGGTTGAGGTGTGTGAGACAAGGATTGTAGATGATCCAAAATGTGGTTTAGGATAAACCTCATTTCTTCGGATAGCTTGCGAATTTCCGTTCGACATCCTTCACTAATGTGAGCGGTTCTTTCGCAATGTCCGCAACCATGGTGGGGAAAGTTTGGTGGAAGAGAGGTTTGATTTGTTGGTGGTGGATGGTTTGAACTTGAAGGAGCAAATGTTGATGGTTGAGAGGTGTTTTTGCTTCCTTCATTAGTTGATTGTAGCGTTATTTGTAAAACCGTAATATGGTTGATTTGAGAGTCAACCATACGTTTGAAGGCATGAAGGTGGTTTAAATGAGTGTCAATCTCATCATTAAGGTCTGAAGGTTTTTCCTATATGGATGCTTCTATTTTCTTATAAGAAGAAAGTAGAGATTCAAATTGTTGGGAAGATTCTTGTGGTGATGGTTGTTGTTGTTGTGGTTGTTGGTTTTGAACAAAATGGCGGAAGCTTGGTTCGCCGGAAGGATTGCCATGAAGGTCTTTGTAAATTGGGTGAAACACTGATGAGGCGAAAAATGAACCACTTTTAGGGGGTCATTTAAGCCCGGAATTGAATTTATTTGATCAAATATTGCCCTAAATCGTTCCTTTTGTGATTTTAGGTACTTTGGGAGAGAAATCTGGAAAAGGAAGCAATTCAGACGTTTTTGAAGCATAAAAGTGAAGAAAACGCCAAAGTCTTAATTTTCCTTGTTGGGAACAGTAGGTGACGGCGTCAAGAAGAAATTTCTAACGGCGTCAAGAGTAATTTCCATGACGACCCAGTACAGAATTGACGGCGTCAAGAGTAAAATGCATGACGGCCTGGAAATGCATAACACATGACGGCGTCAAAAGTAGATCAAGGCAGTCCGAGAAGCATTTTGGCGGTGAGATGACGGCGTCACAAGATTTGTCTTGACGCCGTCAGACCCTATTTCCTATATATAGTTTTCTAATTTTCACATTAAAAGGGGAGAAGTTTTGGAGAAACCCTAAGTACGAACTTGGTGCGAATTTTACAGGTTTTTCAAGGGTTCTAAGCCCTTGATACCTTTCATGTGTAATTGAGATAAGTATTCTTTTAATTCAATCAATATGTCTATGTGTTGGTTGTCTATATCTTGTTCTTGTCTTAATTTCATCATGCTAGGCTAGATCTATCTTGTGTTTGCTTGGATCTAATGAACCCTAGATGTTAATTATGTGTTGATTACTTGTTTGTAGTTGCATTGGATGAATGAATTCGATGTTAGGCTTAAGAAAACTGGCAAATCTCCAAATGGTAACATGCTTGAACGTCTTAGGAAACATGAACTGACGTGCACTAGGTTTTATTGGTTGTATTTAATGCATGAGCCACTGTTTACAATCCCTATGGTTGTGCTGGGCATGGCATAGGAGGAGATAAGAGCTCATAGGATTAGGAATGGTATTAAGGAATACAATCCGTCATCCACGCAACCATAACAAGTAATTAACATGTAAGAGATATCTAGGGAGTAGTGAAATCTAAGTAAACACATTTTCTCCACTTATTGCTCACAACTTTAGTATACTTTAGTTTATTTTCATTTCTAGTATTTTATTTTGATTGCATCTTTAGTATTGGGTTAGTTGACTAGCAACTAATTCCGCCCAAATCCTTCAAACCCGAGATTTTTACTTGCTTTCTAAAAAATATAAAAATACAAAAAGAATCATCCCTCACCTTTAGAACTAGTATTTAGGTTTTCTAATCCTAGCGACACTATTCCTAGCTAAACGATCAATCCCCCGGTACTTGTCACTATACTATACTACAACGATCAGGTACACTGCCTGGTGGGGGTTGTAAGCTTCTCAAGATCCCTTGAGAGGTAAAGCCTGGTGCGATTCCCACGTATGAAGTTTTTGGCGCCGCTGCCGGGGAATAGTTATTGTCTAGGTTAGAATCTCTTTTTATTAGGTCTACTTGCTAGATTCCTTTCTAGTGAGATTTTATTTTTATTTTTTAGGTTTCTTTAGTCTATCTTATTTCTTTGTGTCCTTTGTTCGTAAACTATTTCGATAGATAACAATAACATTGATCGTTTGATTCCTGTTATTCGTGTTTTTCGTCGTAGGATTTTTCAAATGCCAGCCCCACTCCCTCTAGTGGAGAATGAGAACCCACCTAACCTCTCACCCAACCACCACTTTGACAATAATTCTGAGTTAGAAGAGTCTGATCATGATGATGACCGTAGGGCTAGTCCTTTTTACTATTCAGACTCCGATGAGGATCTTGATGATGGTGATGTGATTAATGAGAATAGGATGGAAGAGGAAATAAACCCTCTTAGGTATGTCGACCCTAGAACTAGGATTGAGTGTGATAGTTCATTCAACATGCAATTTCCTTGTAAAATCGGATTTAAGAGCTTTAATGCCTATCTTAACTCATCTCTCCCGATGAACATAATCTCGCGCAATGAATATAATAAAATCATGGTAGATGAGTTAGAATACAAAGGAGAAAACATTATTGCTAGGGCAATACCATTGCATGTGTTTGTAGGAAGCTTAGTTTATCTTGTTGAGTTCATGGTTATGGAGAATCTAGGAGAGTTTATTGATGATAAGTTTACCCAAGTTGTGTTTGGAAAACCTTTCAAACGGTTGACCAACCTCGATGAAAAACTCATAGAAGGGTTAATCACATTCTCGGATGGGGATGAAGATTTTGTCTATCAAATGCCCCGCACACACCCTAGGTTCAAAGATTTTTCCATGGAAAAGTGTAGTAGGTATCCGCCCATGGAAATGTTAAGTGAGAATGATAAGAGAAAAGGACTTAAGTATACTCATGAAAAGAATAAAAGATACTATCGCGGATGCTTAGAGTTAGGAGATGATTATAAGAAAGATGAGGCAACTATTAGATGGCTCACACTTGGCTATATGAGCATAAGCGATACACGTTGACCCATGACCTTGAGTCTAGCTACAAGACTCATAAATAAAACCCATGTTTTGTGTGATTTTATTTTTGTTTGTTTGTTATTTGCTTCCGTATGCATACTTTATTTTTATTGTTGGTAGATCATGTTTCCAAACTAAATAGTGGAAATACTTTACTTTGTTGTTTTGGCCTAGTCTTAACTCCACCTAAAAGTATTTTTGCAAAAGATAAGTGTACGGGGAAACCCCAAATATGTTTTTAAGAAACAAACCGATCATGATTCTCCACAATATTAAGTGAACATGTATATTCGTATTTGTTAGAGTCAAATGCTTGTATTGAGTCATAATGAAGTTTTGTAGGATTTTCCAGGAAGTAGGACCAAGTTTTTCCAAAAATTTTCTGGAAACTTAACATAAGAATTTCTGCAGGTCACTCATGACGGCGTCACGAGTTAACTCTTGACGGCGTCACGTGTAAAAATCTAGAAATTGTACCAGTTTTGTTTTTCTAACGGAGTCTTATGGTTTTTGTGAATTATTAAGTTTTATAATCTCCAGGAAATCTGCAAACTTCATTCCACAAGCATTATATCTTATTTTGTTTTCTAGGATTTAGTAACTTATATAGGATGCCGCCGATTTTACGCGAGGTTGTTTTTGTTTGTTTTCTTAGATTTACAAGTTATGTATGACATGAAGATGATTTATATTCTAGAAGGGAAGCTTTGATTGTTCATTTTCTTGGAGGAAGATTTAACCTGGCCACCTTATTATCTATATCGAGCGAATCAGGGGAGTATTTGATCTCATTCTTTTTACTTTTTAACTTTTACATTCTTTACTTGAACATTGGGGACAATGTTCATCTTAAGTGTCAGGGGAGGGTAAAAAGATGATACCTTACATATGCACTTTCGCTTGATTTTGTTTTGTTTAATGGTAGATGTGTAATAAAACTATGAGAAATACTTGTTAGTGCAATTTTAGCGCCAAATTTAAATTTTTTTACAACATTTAGGAGTGAAACTTTAGCCATAGCAAGCGTCTCATGGATAGGAGATTGTATGACTAGCACATAACCGTATATTCAGAAAAATTTTCCACCCAAATATGTGAGGTTCGCCTTTAGATTTGATAGGGAAAGCATTTACTATTAGTGCTTATTAGTGTACCGGTAGCATTTAGATTCTAGAACTCGCGTTAGTGATGCATCCCGAGACCGCTAGTTAGACTACATTCGTGTGGTAGGATTTACTACATGATAAGAGGCATTAGGATCACCCTTGTGTTAAACCCGTATCATAATTGCTTGACCATTTAAGTCATATTACTTGGCTAGTTAAGTCAACTAATTTTTCCCACACCCTTAGCGTTGTACTCATTTTTAGTATACGAAACCCCTAGTACACCCCTCCGAGCCTATCTTTTCGTTTATAACTTTAAGCATTTTACTTAAAGGAAGAATTTGTTACACCCCACTTAAATGTACACCCAAATCACCTTAGCCTTCCGTGTATGCGCTCATTTTTTGTGCATTATTGTTATTTGTTTAAACCCTAAGTTAACTATCTAATTGATTACATGGTTGCTAAGTCGAGTCATATCCTTGTACATATTGTTTTGGGACGATTGGGACTCATGGGTAAAGTACTTATTTTATGGAGTAATGGGGAAGAACATCATATACTACCCCCATATGTGTGTTAATCTTAAAAGTGCTCCAAGTGTTTTGATTATCATAATTCGAGTCAATAGATTAGTTCATTGTAAAGTATGTAAAAATTCAAGTGTAAGGGGAATTTTTTCATTCCCTATGATGTATTATTTTGGATGGTAGGGTAAGAGTATATGCAAAAATATATATATATATATATATATATATATATATATATATATATATATATATATATATATATATATATATATATATATATATATATATATATATATATATATATATCAAAGAAAAAAAAAAGAAAAAAGAAAAAAAAAAAAAAAACATACGGACTACCATCCCTTTTCATTCTATGTTCATTTTAGGTTTTAGTTATTTTTCATTTAATAGCTTAAGTCGAGTCTAGTCTTGGCTTAGCAACGCCATATTGTACATGTAATTAACCAAGATTGTTAACTCACCACCAGTAAAAACTTCCTTTATCCAACAAAACCGTGTATTTCATATCCCTACACCTAACGTTACAACCATTTAAAAGACCTCTTTGATTGTTTATCCTAGGTGCTTACGCCATGTGGTGGAGGTTTGATCCTTTCCAAAGCCTATGGTAATCTATTTTGCTATGACAGGTAGTGAGAGATATCTTCCGTTTCCATATTGTAATTTGTACTTTATTATACCCGAGAGATGTGAGTATCTAAACACTATTTGTGAGGTGCTTGCGTATGACCTCCGTGCTTGTCTATTGGTCTTTAGTGGAACGATTATTTGTTGTAATTACTTTCATATTAGTGTTAAATGACCCCTAACTTGTATTTTGACTAGAATAAAAGCGCATTTGCTTGAGGACAAGCAAATCTCAAGTGTAAGGGTATATGATGAGGCGAAAAATGAACCACTTTTAGGGGGTCATTTAAGCCCGGAATTGAATTTATTTGATCAAATATTGCCCTAAATCGTTCCTTTTGTGATTTTAGGTACTTTGGGAGAGAAATCTGGAAAAAAAAGCAATTCGGACGTTTTTGGAGTATAAAAGTGAAGAAAACGCCAAAGTCTTAATTTTCCTTGCTGGGAACAGTAGGTGACGGCATCAAGAAGAAATTTCTGACGGCGTCAAAAGTAATTTCCATGACGACCCAGTACAGAATTGACGGCGTCACGAAGTAGGGCGTCAAGAGTAAAATGCATGACGGCCTGGAAATGCATAACACATGACGACGTCAAAAGTAGATCAAGGCAGTCCGAGAAGTATTTTGGCGGCGAGATGACGGCGTCACAAGATTAGTCTTGACGCCGTCAGACCTTATTTCCTATATATAGTTTTCTAATTTTCACATTAAAAGGGGAGAAGTTTTGGAGAAACCCTAAGTACGAACTTGGTTCGAATTTTACAAGTTTTTCAAGGGTTCTAAGCCCTTGATACATTTCATGTGTAATTAAGATAAGTATTCTTTTAATTCAATCAATATGTCTATGTGTTGGTTGTCTATATCTTGTTCTTGTCTTAATTCCATCATGCTAGGCTAGATCTATCTTGTGTTTGCTTGGATCGAATGAAACCTAGATGTTAATTATGTGTTGATTACTTGTTTGTAGTTGTATTGTATGAATGAATTCGATGTTAGGCTTAAGAAAACTGGCAGATCTCCAAATGGTAACATGCTTGAACGTCTTAGGAAACATGAACTGACGTGCACTAGGTTTTATTGGTTGTATTTAATGCATGAGCCACTGTTTACAATCCCTATGGTTGTGCTGGGCATGGTATAGGAGGAGATAAGAGCTCATAGGATTGGGGAGTTAAGTGCGCCACCCCATGAATGGTATTAAGGAATACAATCCGTCATCCACGCAACCATAACAAGTAATTAACATGTAAAAGATATCTAGGGAGTAGTGAAATCTAAGTAAACACATTTTCTCCACTTATTGCTCACAACTTTAGTATAATTTAGTTTATTTTCATTTCTAGTATTTTATTTTGATTGCATCTTTAGTATTGGGTTAGTTGACTAGCAACTAATTCCGCCCAAATCCTTCAAACCCGAGATTTTTACTTGCTTTCTAAAAAATATAAAAATACAAAAAGAATCATCCCTCACCTTTAGAACTAGTATTTAGGTTTTCTAATCCTAGCGACACTATTCCTAGCTGAACGATCAATCCCCCGGTACTTGTCACTATACTATACTACAACGATCAGGTACACTGCCTGGTGGGGGTTGTAAGCTTCTCAAGATCCCTTGAGAGGTAAAGCCTGGTGCGATTCCCCCGTATCAAACACAAATGATTGTGTGTGGGTATGACCTTGATCATTTGGAAAAATGGATGGTCTAGCATAACGGTAAGCCAACCGTTCTACCAATGAGGGTTGATGGGGTTCATCATCTAGTTGCTCACTAGATTGTTGTTGGGTTTCCATTTGAGCAATGGTGTCAAAGAGTGATAAGGATGGTGGACTTGATGATTTGGGTGATAGGTCTTCTAATGTTTCCAAATAGGGTAGTGGTGATGTTGGAGGTGTATGGAAAAGTTCTATTGGTGTAAGTGTTGGTGATTGAGGTGATGAAGTTTTTGTTGGTTGAGCTTGTTGAGATGGTGATGTTGAATCACTTGAAGGTCTAGTTGGTGGAGGAATGGTGGCTATGTTTGTGTAGCAACGTGTTGGAGAGGGTGTTGGAGTATCAAGATTAAGCAAATCTTGAAAGGTGATTACATTGGTATTACAATGTGTTGGGGATGGTGTTGAGTTAGTGAGGTTAAGGAAATCTTGGATAGGGGAAGAAATGTTAAGCGAAGCATCACTTGAAGATGATGAGCTTGATTTGACGGTTTTGTTGAAGCAACAAGGTTTAACACTAATCTTAGTGGTTTTTTAGAAGGGTTTTGATGACTCAGATGATGTGTTGGATTTAGTCATTTTAAAGGTGTGGTTTTGGTGTTTTGAGAGAAGAAGTTTTGATGGTGATGGTGTGATTTGAACTGTTGCAAAACTTTCAAATTTATAGGAAGGAAAAGATGTTGAAATGGGTGTTTGGATTTGATGTTCTACCATTCAAAGATTGAGGTTTCAAATGATTTTCATGACCATGTCACATCATTTGATGTCAATCCAATGGAATAGGGTGGAGTGAAAGACCAACATATGCACTCAATGCTTTGTGATCATGGGATGTGATTTGGTTGAAAATGTTTCAATGGTTTGAAGGATCCTTTAAAAGTGTTCCTTGAGTTAGTTATGTTTGAATTTGAATTTTTGGAGGGAAGTGGATTCCTAATTGTTTTAGTGAGTGAGAGTTGTTCTAATATGGTTATTGGAGTTAATGGAAGATGTTTCTCACTTAGGATAATGGTTTGACACTTTACAAGTTTTGAACTTAAGAAAAATGACAAAAATATTCTGCAGGTGACTGGCGGAACCTTCAGAATACTCAGGCGGAACCCGTGTGAGGGTTCCGCCCGGTCCGTTGGGCCATTTCTTGGTTGCCCAGAAAATACACTGGCGGAACCCATTCTAGGGTGCCGCCAGATCCGCCAGGCCTGAAAAAGTTGGCAGTCCGCGATTTTGACCCGCGAGACGATTTTCAAATTTTTTGAAAACTCCTAAAATCAAAAAGATGATGCATATCTAGTTAGGTAATGCAAAAATTGGACATGTAAACACACATATCATAGGACTTTGACCTTGACGTTGAGAATTTCACTATACTTAGTAAGAATTCCCATAAGCATAAAAAATTGACAAACACCTCAAACATTGTCATTATGCATAAAAGCTCATACAAACATAATCTGACAAACGTAATAAAACATGAAAGTGAAAAACAATACAAATCACGTAGTTTAACACATATAAGGTTCTAAAACATTCATAAGCCAAACACTCCTTAATCTTCTCACAACCGGTCTATCTTCTTACTGAGCTTGCTTAGGTACCTTCCAAAACACTTGAAAATTCTTTTGGTTTTCTTGAACTCTTCAGATGCATTGTCAATGATTGGGAGTTCTTGAAGGTATTCTAAAGGAGGTAACTTAGAGTTAGGAAGTCTATCGTCCTCGCTCATGTCGGATGATGATGATGATGGTGTAGGTGAGCGAGTACGTTTGCCCTTACCTTTGAAAACTCGTTTTTCACTTAAAGGAACGAAGATGTGAGGAACGAGAGAATAGTCAAGGCACATTCCATTATCGTTAGGAGGAATGGGTGAGATTGCTCTAAAGAGGCGAGTAAGAAGCATTCCATAAGGAAGAGCGGTTGTTCCAACTAAGGGTATGTCAGCCATTCTTTTGGCTAGGTAGTAGGCTAAGTTGAATGGTTGACCGGTGGAAATGCTATAGAGCATGTAGCAAAGGCATGTGTTGACATGATCTCTATTTCCTATGGTACTTATGACGTTAGCTCTAAGAATTTCTTCCAACTTCTTAAATTGTGGTTTAAGCTCATTGAGCTCCATACCAAAAGGATCCTTATCCACAATATTCCCCGAACGATTCTTCCTAGTGGTAGAGGTTCTAACGAAGAGATGTTCCTTAATTGTTTCCTTACTAGCTAGAGGGTTGTCGTATGGATGAAAACGCTCAATCGAGTCAAGGCTTGAAATGGGTCACTTATCCGTGTAGAGATAAGTACCCGCATTTGGGACACCAAAAATGATAGCTAAGTCTTTTAAATCTATGAAATTTGGTATTTGATTTGTTGTGAAGTTTAATGATATCTTACCAAAATCATTTGTGGAGAGGTTTACGGTTGCATAGAATTCTAAGATGAACCTAGGACAAATTGGCTCATCGATATCAAGGAGACAATCAAAGTTGATTGCGGCAAAGCTTTGGCGAATAGATGTTCCTTCTAGAAAGGATGGATCAATGGTTCTACCATCGTGAACATAGCATTTTTCTAATGCCTTAAAGGTTTCTACTTGTACTTTGTTGAGACCTTTGGTCCTATGGTGTTTAGGCAAGTACTTAAGGGTTTCCTCGTGATCGGATTTATTTGCGTGAGGCATGTTGATTCCTAGAAAACACAAAATTATATGTTAATGACTTTTAACAATGTGGATGTTCTAATGTGTTTCTATATGCAAACAATGTGGAGACTTGGTTATCTTGACTCATTTTGATGCCCAAATTGTTTTGTTATGCAAGTTTTGTTATAAAAACAAAAGATAACCAAAACTCTCCTAATTGAATGTGTCTTCGATTGAATGTACCCGAAAATACATATTAGTTATGTATTCCCTTTAGCATTCAAGAGATAATATGCAATTGATGTTCCAATGATGTTTTTCATTTGTTTTAACAATGTGGTGAAGAATTATGTTCTATTGTTGGATTGCAATTTTCGAAAGACAATGCACTTGGTGTGTTTGGCAAATCAAAGTAACAACAAAAAGGATACAATTCTTAACTAATGGAAGACATGATTTGCTAGTAACCAAGTTTTTCATGAATCAAGAAATTTTATGCATAAACCCTAAGATTCTAGTTAATGAATGTAAATGAGAATGTTATATTTGAATAAAAAATGCAATTATGATTAGAACACTTACAAAGTTGATTGGATTTGAAGAGATTGGATTGAAAGACCTAAATTTCGTATGGTTATGTGTTTTTGAGAGGGTGATGGCTGTTTGAAAGTGAATGATTAAGTTAAGAGGGTGTTTGGTTTTGAAATTAAAAATAAAACATTCTGTAGCTTTGGCGGACCAGGCGGAACCAAACGGAGGGTTCCGCCCGTATGGTCTGAGGGTACCGTAGGAGCTGCAGGAAAAATTCAAAAGGAATTGTCTTGATTTTTGTGGTTTTATCCTAATGTTCAAAACTAAGGTTTTAGGTCTTATGAGTCTTTGACTAAGCCTAGGGATGATGAACGCTTCTCATTCAAGAGGTTTTGTGAAAACGTTGATAGAATGGTTAACGTATAAGACTTTCTTAGTTAAGATGTTCCTCAATGAACATTTTTACCAAGACGATGATGATGGATCACAATATGTCAATTAAGAACATAATGGATTGAATTGTCGCTGAAGTTGATGCTTCCTTTGTTGAAGAGATAACAATGTTGATAAAAGAATTCCGTTGTTGACATGAATTTTCTTGTTCAAGCGAAGCTTGTTGATGTGCTTCTCCATCCGATACTAATTTGAGAACCTTACGCGTTTTGGAGAATCATTGGGTAAGTAAGTATAAAAGTGCAAGTACCACTTGGTCTTTTCTTATCAACCTATTACCGACATAATTCCATTTGGCATACACTATGGTTTCTATTCCAGTTCTTTTGGGATACCATAATCCTAGTTGTATAGTACCTTATGATGTATTCAAACGAGCTCAACTAAAGAGTTGTTTTAGGATCTTCTTTACAACGAGCACATAAACAAATGCTAAACATAATGTTGGATCTAATTGTTATGAAAACAAGTAGTCTTCCGAACATTTCTCTACGTTTAGTTATACCTACGGATTTACTAATCTCATTCTTGATAAGTCATCAATAACTTAACCATTGAGAACAAGAGAGTAACTAAGAATGTCTTTAAGTTAAGATCCCTTGCTTTTGGAGCTTGTTTTTATTATCAAAAAGACTTTCAAATATTGACACAATAATCACTTGATTACTTCGAAAAATCTATTTTGTTTCACTAGTTGTTTTACTCTAAATTCCAAAAACTGTTTTTATTGAATTTGTTTATACACAATTATGACCTATAAATCAAGTTTTATAACTTATGTCAATTTTGCTTGATTCAATGTTTGACTCAAGGTGAGAAGATGTTATTTTGTACTTTTATTCTTAATGTTTTACACAACATACTTGTCTTGCAATCATTGGACTTTCGACTAAGTCATCATCTACCAAAGATGATATCTTAGAAGCAGGAGATTACTTGTTAAATGTTATATTCAATGACTCCTCGACTCTTTGGGTTTTCTTACTTAAGACACTATGAACTCTACTTGTTTTGAAAAAGTCCAAGAGGTACAACATCAAGAGACTAAGTGTCACATTTGATGTGTAAATCCTAGATGTTGAAAACTCATTTTCTTCCACACATCCTAATATATTGATGAGGCGAAAAATGAACCACTTTTAGGGGGTCATTTAAGCCCGGAATTGAATTTATTTGATCAAATATTACCCTAAATCGTTCTTTTTGTGATTTTAGGTACTTTGGGAGAGAAATCTAGAAAAGGAAGCAATTCGGACGTTTTTGGAGCATAAAAGTGAAGAAAACGCCAAAGTCTTAATTTTCCTTGCTGGGAACAGTAGGTGACGGCGTCAAGAAGGAAATTCTGACGGCGTCAAGAGTAATTTCCATGATGAACCAGTACAGAATTGAAGGCGTCACGAGGTAGAGCGTCAAGAGTAAAATACATGACGACCTTGGAAAATGCTATAACGTGACGGCGTCAAAAGTAGATCAAGGCAGTCCGAGAAGTATTTTGGCGGCGAGATGACGGCGTCACCAATTTGGTCTTGACGCTGTCAGACTCAATTTCCTATATATAGTTTTCTAATTTTCATTCATAAAAGAGAGAAGTTTTGGAGAAACCCTAAGGCCGAACTTAGTACGAATTCTACAAGTTTTTCAAGGGTTCTGAGCCCTTGAACCCTTTCATGTGTAATTGAGATAAGTGTTATTTTAATTCAATCAATATGTCTATGTGTTGGTTGTCTATATCTTGTTCTTGTCTTAATTCCATCATGCTAGGCTAGATCTATCTTGTGTTTGCTTGGATCTAATGAAACCTAGATGTTAATTATGTGTTGATTACTTGTTTATGGTTGTATTGGATGAATGATTTCGATGTTAGGCTTAAGAAAACTGGCAGATCTCCAAATGGTAAAATGCTTGAACGTCTTAGGAAACATGAACTGACGTGCACTAGGTTTTATTGGTTGTATTTAATGCATGAGTAAATTCTAATGATCCCATGTTAGGAGCTTCTTAGCCGGCTCGACATAGGAGTGAAGTAGGCACTCATAGGATTGGGGAATTAAGTGCGCCACCCCATGAATGGTATTAAGGAATACAATCCGTCATCCACGCAACTATAACAAGTAATTAACGTGTAAAAGATATCTAGGGAGTAGTGAAATCTAAGTTAACACAACTTCTCCACTTATTTCTCACGACCTTAGTTTAATTTAGTTTATTTTCATTTCTAATATTTTATTTTGATTGCATCTTTAGTATTGGGTTAGTTGACTAGCAACTAATTCCGCCCAAACCCTTCAAACCTGAGATTTTTACTTGCTTTCTAAAAAATATAAAAATACAAAAATAATCATTCCTCATCTTTAGAACTAGTATTTAGGTTTTCTAATCCTAGCGACACTATTCCTAGCTGAACGATCAATCCCCCGGTACTTGTCACTATACTATACTACAACGATCAGGTACACTGCCTGGTGGGGGTTGTAAGCTTCTCGAGATCCCTTGAGAGGTAAAGCCTGCTGCGATCCCCACGTATCATGTATGCTAATGTGATTTATTTCACCTTGTGTGTTTTATGTGAGATTATCATAAAGGAGTGATCGAAGAAAAAACACAATTTAAGACTCAAAGTATGGTGTTTGAGAATGTTGTTTAACAAAGGTTTGTTTTGCAAGCATCACAAAAGTGTTAGACATTTTAACACTTAGGAAATTCTTAGTTAGCTCACTTGTAAGCAAGAGTTGAGTGAGACTCACTCAAGAGTTTCTCGTGTTTATCACTTGATTGTTAAAGAACCAAAACACCTTATAGCAAGTAACACTTTTAGAGTATTACTAATAACACATATTCCAACACATAATTCTAGAAACAAGAGACAATCAAAGTCAAGTTGAAGTAATGCGTACCTTTTAAATTGCATAGAGATGCTATCAAGAGGATAAATACAACGCGTAAAATCTTGGTTTGACGACACGCTTTGAAACTTGCTTGATGTTTTATCTAGTTGAGAATCACAAGCCCGATGGTTGGATTCATCTTCGTCCGTGTTATTCCATGAATCGCAAGCAAGTCCACTAAGAGCCCAACATGAGTAATCATCTTTACTTACACCTTCATTTAAAACATTTAAACTAGTAGCACATGTATTCATCTCAACTAAATGTCTATCTATTAATATTTCTAAGACTTCTAATTCATATGTGAGATCAAATTGATCATCTTTGACTTGACATATTTCTTGATGAAAGTTTAACATATTTTTCCAAATATCATTAGCGTTTGACAAAAATACATTCTTTCATATTCGGTAATAAAGCTTTATAAATCATTGTTTTAGCTTTAGTATTTTTATCAAGTTTAAGATAGTTATTTTCGTTTTCAAAAACTTGTTTTCTTTGGTTTGAAATCACCAAAAGAAATAATATACCAAAGATCTTGATCAATTGATTTCACATAGTTTTCAAAATTACTTTTCCATTCAAGTAAGTTTTCTTTTTCAAATAGCGGTGGGTTTTGAATAGGTTGCCCTTCTTTGAGATTTTCAAAATCCATGGATCGATCCAAGCTTTAAAATACATTCTATTTTAAAGATCTTGAGTAACGTAGCTCTTGATGCCAATTGTGGAAAACTAGAAGGGGGGTTGAATAGTTTACCGCTTTTTAAATTCTTTTTAGCTTGAATATCCTTTATAAAACTTTACGTTTGTTTAAAGATGCAAGTACAAATTTACTTGTTTAATTCTTTGAAAAGCTTTAAGTGTGATTAGTAATTCTAACTAAAGACAATATGTAATAAGCAAAGATAAAGAAAGAAACGATCAAACCACGACACGATTGTTTATCGTGGTTCAGCTACAAGGACTCTTTTTCCTTGCCCTACATCCACGCCCCGAGTTTCCAACTCGAGAGTTATAAGCACTAATCAACAAGCTCCTTTCACCGGCGGAGAAAACCTTTACAACGTCGCTTACACTTTTACCGACACTAAGCTAGATGTCGAGTTCTTTTACACGGGTACAACCACTCCCATCTTCGCTTAAATTATTACCGACACTAAGCTAGATGTCGAGTTCTTTACCAAGTGTACAACCACTCCCGTTAGTTCTTTTACAAGGGTACAACAACTCCCGACACACTATGTATTTTGAGGCCTAAAATACTAACCAACCACTTCTACATACATGATACAAATAAAGTATAAACTACCAAAGCTTATACATAACAAAGCTAACAAGACTTGCAACTTTAGATTTGAAGCTTTGATGAGGCGAAAAATGAACCACTTTTAGGGGGTCATTTAAGCCCAGAATCGAATTTATTTGATCAAATATTACCCTAAATCG
Organism: Artemisia argyi; assembly: GCA_030686995.1. NCBI lineage: Eukaryota > Viridiplantae > Streptophyta > Magnoliopsida > Asterales > Asteraceae > Artemisia > Artemisia argyi. Next base: position 155,951,672 of record CM060697.1, on the reverse strand, counting down.
TTCCTTTTGTGATTTTAGGTACTTTGGGAGTGAAATCTGGAAAAGGAAGCAATTCGGACGTTTTTGGAGCATAAAAGTGAAGAAAACGCCAAAGACTTAATTTTCCCTGCTGAGAACAGTACCTGACGGCGTCAAGAGGAAGACCCTGACGGCGTCAAGAGTAAATTCCATGACGACCCATTGCAAACCTGACGGCGTCACAAAAAGGGCGTCAAGAGTTAAATTTGTGACGGCCTGCATAAGGTGAATACATGACGGCGTCAGACCCAGATCTAGGCAGTCCGAGAAACTATTTGGCGGCGAGATGACGGCGTCAGACTTTTGTTCTTGACGCCGTCACCTATCAAACTCTATATATAGTTTTCTATTTTTCATTCATTAAAGAGGAACTTGTGTGGAGAAAACTAGGGCCGAACTTTGTAAACCCTAGGTCATATTTTATAGTGTTTTCAAGGGTTTTCACCCCTTGAATCCTTTCATGTTCAATTGGGATAAGTCTTCTCTTAATTCAATCAATATGTCTATGTGTTGGTTGATTATATCTTTTGCTTGTCTTGATTTCAACATGCTAGGCTAGATCTATCTTGTGTTTGCTTAGATCTAATGAAACCTAGATGTTAATTATGTGTTGATTACTTGTTTATGGTTGTATTGGATGAATGATTTCAATGTTAGGCTTAAGAAAACTGGCAGATCTCCATTGTGTAACATGCTTGAACGTCTTAGGAAACATGAACCGATGTGTACTATGTTTTATTGGTTGTATTTAATGCATGAGTAAATTCTAATGATCCCATGTTAGGAGCTTCTTAGCCGGCTCGACATAGGAGTGAAGTAGGCGCTCATAGGATTGGGGAAGTAAGTACGCCACCCCATGAATGGTATTAAGGAATACAATCCGTCATCCACGCAACTATAACAAGTAATTAACGTGTAAAAGATATCTAGGGAGTAGTGAAATCTAAGTAAACACAATTCTCCCACATATTGCTCACAACTTTAGTTTAATATAGTTTATTTTCATTTTTAGCATTTTATTTTGATTGCATCTTTAGTATTGGGTTAGTTGAATAGCAACTAATTCCGCCAAACTCCTTCAAACCCGAGATTTTTACTTGCTTTCTAAAAAATAAAAAAAAAATACAAAAAGAATCATCCCTCATCTCTAGACCTAGTCTTTAGGTTTTCTAATCCTAGCGACACTATTCCTAGCTGAACGATCAATCCCCCCGGTACTTGTCATTATACTATACTACATCGATCAGGTACACTGCCTGGTGGGGGTTGTAAGCTTCTCGAGATCCCTCGAGAGGTAAAGCCTGGTGCAATCCCTATGCATCAAGTTTTTGGCGCCGCTGCCGAGGATTGTCTATCTTTACATTTATTTCTCAACTGTCGCAAAAGAGTGTGGCGCCATCAAGTTTTTGGCGCCGCAGCCCGGGGAATAGTTATTGTCTAGGTTAGAATTTCTTTTTATTATGTCTACTTGCTAGATTCCTTTCTAGTAAGATTTTATTTTTATTTTTAGGTTTTCTTTAGTCTATCTTTTTCTTTGTGTGTTTGTTCGTAATTATCATTGACTATTTCGTTCATCATTATGGAGAACGCGAATCCACCATACTACCGACCACTAAATTCACCCACTCCAAATGACATCTTGATGTTTAAACAACATGAAGATGAACCTATCTATGATGCATGGGCTCGTTTCAAATATTTACTCCGAAAAGTCCCTCATAATAATTTCGATTTGTGGTCCCAAATTGAAATATTTTACCATCGTGTCGACCACTATACCAAAATGGACATTGACCATGCCGCAGATGGGGACCTTTGGGGATTAAGTGCTGATGAAGCATGGGAAACCATAGAGAATTGTGCCATACTTGCCCAAAAAATGGACAACCCAACAAATGTTGTTACGGATCAATTGATAGCAAGTTTAAGGGAACAAGCAAGAAGATTGTTTGGGGATAAGCGTATAGATGAGATAACTGGGTGCACGAAGTGGTTTGATTTCGTCACAATACAAGCTGAACACATTGGTAATCTTGATAAGATGGAGGATAGAGTTGAAAATCTAAGCCCACCAAGTACCCCAGAAGTCCTACCATCATTTGAGGCATACACACCACCCGTGACTTATTCGGATGAAGTAGATGAGACTTTAGGAATCCCAATTGAGGTAGAACCTTTGAACCAAACACAACTAGAGGATATAGGTTTGAATACTTATAATGATAACCTTACTCTTAGTTATAGGGAAGTTCCTAGTTTTGAGGAACTGGAGCCTCAACCAAAACCGTTACCTAATCTTCCATCCTTGGATAAAAATTTAGGAATTGAAATAGGTTCCGATCCACCCACCAAACCATATAGTCCGGGTAGTCTTAGGATAAAGGTAGTGGACTCTAAGCCTTGTAGAGAGGAAACCAATATAGGAGTGGAAAATGACCTTACATGCTTAAATCACCCAGTTATGATTGATCATAAGAAACATTATGGGTTTAAACCGGGTTTATTAGGTCAAGATGGATCCCCAACTAGTAGTCTCTTGAAGTTGATAGAAAATGATCCCTTTCTAGGAGGAAATCTTAATCCACCCATTAACCCGATTGAATTTGGTAAGGTTATGATGATAGGAGCACACCCCTTTGAGCATATAATTCATCCACCACTCTTTCCTCATGTGGCATACTTCCACCGAGAAGGTGTGTATCGCTACTATCACCCGCTCTTAATCCTAAGTGTAGGGAAAACTTCTCTTATTTCCGTTAAATAAGGGTAGAGTCAGGCTCGTGACTCGAACAAAAACAAGCGCTTCTTGGGAGGCAACCCATGTCTTGTGTGTTTTCATTTGTTTGTTTTTTTTATTGTTATTTGTTTCCGTATGCATGCTTTATTTTTTATTGTTGGTAGATCATGTTTCAAACTAAAATGGTGAAAATACTTTATTTTGTTGTTTGGCTTAGTCTTAACTTCATCCAAAGGTATTTCACAAAAGATAAGTGTAAGGGGAAACCCCAAATATGTTTTAAAGAAACAAAACCGATCATGATTCTCCACAATGTTAAGTGAACATGTATATTCGTATTTGTTAGAGTCAAATGCTTGTATCAAGTCATAATGATGTTTTGCAGGATTTTCCAGGAAGTAGGACCAAGTTTTTCCAGAAATTTTCTGGAAACTTAACATAAGAATTTCTGCAGGTCACTTCTGACGGCGTCATGAGTTTCTTCTTGACGGCGTCACGTGTGAAAATCTGGAAATTTTACCAGTTTTGTTTTTCTAACGGAGTCTTAAAGTTTATGTTGAATCATTAGTTTTATAATCTCCAGGAAATTTGCAAACATCATTCCACAAGCATTATATCTTATTTTGTTTTCTAGGTTTTATTAGCATATGTAGATTGCCGCCGATTTTATACGAGGTTGCCTTGTCTGTTTTCTCAGGTTTTACAGGTTATGTATGACAAGAAGATGATTTATTTTTCTGGAAGGGAAGCTTTGATTGTTCATTTACTTGGAAGAAGATCTAACCTGGCCACCTTATTATCCATACCGAGCGAATCAGGGGAGTATTGATTTCATTCGTTTTACTTATTTCACTTTTACATTCTTTACTTGAACATTGGGGACAATGTTCATCCTAAGTGTAAGGGGAGGGTAAAATGATGATACCTTACAGATACACTTTCGCTTGAGTTTGTTTGTTTAATAGTATATGTGTAATAAAACTATGATAAATACTTGTTAGTGCAATTTTAGCGCCAAATTTAAAATTTTTTACAACATTTAGGAGTGAAACTTTAGCCTTAGCAAGCGTCTCATGGATAGGAGTCGTATGACTAGCACAAAACCGTACTATTTAGAAAAATTTTCCACCCAAATATGTGAGGTTCGCCTTTAGATTTGATAGGAAAAGCATTTATTATTAGTGCTTATGAGTGTATCGGTAGCATTTAGATTCTAGAACTTGCGTTAGTGATGCATCCCGAGATCGCTAGTGAGACTACATTCGTGTAGTAGGATTTACTACATGATAAGAGGCATTAGGATCACCCTTGTGTTAAACTCGTATTATAATTACTTGACCATTTAAGTCATATTACTTGGCTAGTTAAGTCAACTAATTTTTCCCACACCTTAGCGTTATACTCATTTTTAGTACACGAAACCCCTAGTACACCCCTCTGAGCCTATCTTTTCGTTTCTAACTTTAAGCATTTTACTTAAAGGAAGAATTTGTTACACCCCACTTAAATGTACAACCAAATCGCCTTAGCCTTCCGTGTATGCACTCATCTTTAGTGCATTATTGTTATTTGTTAAACCCTAAGTTAATTATCTAATTGATTACATGGTTGCTAAGTCGAGTCATATCCTTGTACATATTGTTTTGGGACGTTTGGGACTCATGGGTAAAGTACTTATTTTATGGACTAATGTGGAAGAACATCATATATTACCCCCATATTCATATATTACCCCCCCCCCCCCCCATATGTGCGTTAATCTTAAAAGTACTCCAAGTGTTTTGATTTTCTTAATTCGAGTCATTAGATTAGTTTATTGTAAATTATGTAAAAATTCAAGTGTAAGGGGAATGTTCATCCCCTATGATGTATTATTTTGGATGGTAGGGTAAGAGTGTATGCACAAAAAAATAAATAAATAAATAAAATAAATAAAAAAAATAAAATAAAAAATAAAATAAATCAAGAAAAAGAAAAAGGAAAATAGAAAAAGAAAGGAGAAAAAACATACGGACTACCATCCCTTTTCATTCTATGTTTATTTTATGTTTTTGTTATTTTTCATTTATTAGCTTAAGTCGAGTCTAGTCTTGGCTTAGCAACGCTATATTATACATGTAATTAACCAAGATTATTAACTCGCCATCAGTAAAGACTGCCTATATCTAACAAAACCGTGCATTCCATATCCCTACACCTAACGTTACAACCCTTTTAAAAGACCTCTTTGATAGTTTATCCTAGGTGCTTACGCCATGTGGTGGAGGTTTGATCATTTCCGAAGCCTATGGTAATCTATTTTGCTATGGCAAGTAGTGAGAGATATTTTCCGTTTCCATATTGTGATATTACTTTATTACACCCGAGAGATGTGAGTATCTAAACACTATTTGTGAGGTGCTAGTATATGACCTCCGTGCTTGTCTTTGGTCTTTAGTGGAACGATTATTTGTTGTAATTACTTTTATATTAGTGTTAAATGATCCCTAACTTGTATTTTGATTAGAATAAAAGGGCATTTGCTTGAGGACAAGCAAATATCAAGTGTAAGGGTATATGATGAGGCGAAAAATGAACCACTTTTAGGGGGTCATTTAAGCCCGGAATCGAATTTATTTGATCAAATATTACCCTAAATCGTTCCTTTTTGTAATTTTAGGTACTTTGGGAGTGAAATCTGAAAAAGGAAGCAATTCGGACGTTTTTGGACCATAAAAGTGAAGAAAACGCCCAAGACTTAAATTTCTCTGCTGAGAACAGTACCTGACGGCGTCAAGAGGAAGACCCTGACGGCGTCAAGAGTAAATTCCATGACGACCCAGTGCAAACCTGACGGCGTCACAACAAAGGCGTCAAGAGTTAAATTTGTGACGGCCTGCATAAGGTGAATGCATGACGGCGTCAGACCCAGATCTAGGCAGTCCAAGAAACTATTTGGCAGCGAGATGACGGCGTCAGACTTTTGTTCTTGACGCCGTCACCTATCAAACTCTATATATAGTTTTCTATTTTTCATTCATTAAAGAGGAACTTGTGTGGAGAAAACTAGGGCCGAACTTTGTAAACCCTAGGTCATATTTTACAGGGTTTTCAAGGGTTTTCACCCCTTGAATCCTTTCATGTTCAATTGAGACAAGTTTTCTTTAATTCAATCAATATGTCTATGTGTTGGTTGATTATATCTTTTGCTTGTCTTGATTTCAACATGCTAGGCTAGATCTATCTTGAGTTTGCTTAGATCTAATGAAACCTAGATGTTAATTATGTGTTGAATACTTGTTTATGGTTGTATTGGATGAATGATTTCAATGTTAGGCTTAAGAAAACTGGCAGATCTCCATTGTGTAACATGCTTGAACGTCTTAGGAAACATGAACCGATGTGTACTATGTTTTATTGGTTGTATTTAATGCATGAGTAAATTCTAATGATCCCATGTTAGGAGCTTCTTAGCCGGCTCGACATAGGAGTGAAGTAGGCGCTCATAGGATTGGGGAAGTAAGTACGCCACCCCATGAATGGTATTAAGGAATACAATCCGTCATCCACGCAACTATAACAAGTAATTAACGTGTAAAAGATATCTAGGGAGTAGTGAAATCTAAGTAAACACAATTCTCCCACATATTGCTCACAACTTTAGTTTAATATAGTTTATTTTCATTTTTAGCATTTTATTTTGATTGCATCTTTAGTATTGGGTTAGTTGAATAGCAACTAATTCCGCCAAACTCCTTCAAACCCGAGATTTTTACTTGCTTTCTAAAAAATAAAAAAAAAATACAAAAAGAATCATCCCTCATCTCTAGACCTAGTCTTTAGGTTTTCTAATCATAGCGACACTATTCCTAGCTGAACGATCAATCCCCCGGTACTTGTCATTATACTATACTACATCGATCAGGTACACTGCCTGGTGGGGGTTGTAAGCTTCTCGAGATCCCTCGAGAGGTAAAGCCTGGTGCAATCCCTATGCATCAAGCTTGTAACTTCTTGAATGATCTTGTGAAGTCCCTTGCTACATAGGAGAATCACACAAGTTAAATGTTACTAAGTTAGTTGAGAGAGTATATGAAAATATGTCCTAAAGTCATCACCCAAAACTAACAAATGGTTTGGTATTTATAGCAAACCATTTTGCAGGTCTGGCGGATACGGCGGAACCCTCAGATGGGTTCCGCCTGTGTACCCCCAGGGTTCCGTCAGGGTTGCAGTTGGATTTGCAATAAATGTTCCAAACCAAACAATGTCACATCTCATTACACCTAGTCAAACACAAAACTTGCAAGCAAAAATATGGTTAGTCAAACACACTTTCTTACCATAAATGTATATTGACAAAGCTTGCCCTAAATGTGATGTGACATTACTATTTTAAGAAATAAATGTGATGTGACAAGACACTTTCTAATTTAAGAAATAAAAACAATGTTTTGTTTAAAAGGAAATATAAACCTTAGTTAAACAAGACTTAAACACTTAAAGTGATGATTTACTCTTAGCTAAAATTCATACTTTGTTATTAACAAAACTTAGCAAAGATCGTAAAATATAAATAACGTTTTTAGGCGATATTTGTATTAACAATTGTCATTGCTTCGGTATGGTGAGTCATGAGAGAGGCATGGAATGAGGTGGCACGATACTATTGGTGGGTGGTGAGGCATGGGGGAGGCATCGAATCATGACTGCCACCCCCTAATTAATTACTTTATTATTGAGTAATTCTTATTATACCATAAATTGTTTAAAACACTTGATTGTAGTAAATTTACTATAAACAAGCTATAAGTTTATTTTAGTGTATACATAAAATCATTTTGGTGATAAATGAATCATTTATGAATGACGAATCATTATTCATAAGATCCACTAAATATCGATATTAATATCTGCATTCATATTCGTTGTCCATTTACTATCATAGACGGAATCAGGGTGAGTCTCGAGACATTTAAGAAATTTTGCGGTGTAATGTAAACTTTTGTAGAAAACCTTAATTTGTAAAATGTACCGAGTCCAAAAAAATTATGTTACTTGTTTTGTATAATTTTTCACAAATACATCCGGTCAAATTGTACGTTGGTTTTGTCCTTTTTTAGTACCACCTATAGATTACGTGAATATTTAGGAGTGTTTTCTTAAGCTTATATGTATGAGATTATTGAATTTCGATTTATATTTTATAAGCCCTAATTTCCTGCTTATTTTAATACTTTTGAGCTGATATAAGTTTATTATATTATAATAAACTTATATAATATTATAGTAAATTTATTTAAGCGCACAAATAAACAAATAACTCGTACTTAGTGTATAGCGGGAAAGCGTCATGGGACCACTACCAAGTCACCAAGAAAAAGGCTAAACACCACCCCTAAGACTAGTAGGCAAGGGTGGAATTGGTTCACCTAGTTTGTACACTCACGCGCTAGTCCCCTTGCACAAGATCAAATGTCACGTGTGAGTTGCGGTTCCCGAAACTAAACTAGGTGAGTGAGTGACTTAGTTAATATCAATATTTATGTGGGCCCATAGTGTGTTTTGTTGCTGTCACATGTTGTGATCCATTGCACGTTGTTTGATTTTTAGTGTACATATAGTTCCCTTCTTCCAAAAAAAAATTATAACTGACAATTACTCTTTTTAAAAACAATTTGTCGGTGGCCATATAGTAGCTTTGCCCACTAAAAGGTGAGTGGAAATGAGAGGAGAGAAAAAACTGATGTGGCGCTAAGGTGTAATGTGAGTTAAAGAGTGCCTTGCCATCTAGCATAACATCACAACAATATCACTTTTTTTTTTTTTTTTTTTTTTTTTTTTTTTTTTTTTTAATTTCACGGGAGTGAAGTCCCAAAACATAAAAGAGAGAGAAAATGTACTTTTAAAGAGAGGTTATATTTTTATTGGTAGTGATGTGTGTGTATTTGTGTTTACGGGGTATCAAAAATATAAAATAATACTTCTTTCGTCTCATATTAAGTTTCCACAATGAAATATTTGGATGTCTCAAATTAAGTATTCATATTCTATTTCAACTAATGAGGTGAGAATTTAGTGTGTAAAAATAATATTTGATTGGTGGAGAGTGAAACTAGTGGAATTTTCTAAAACTTTGTGATAAGTGGACATTTAATATGGTGACGGAGGGAGTATATATATATTTTTGATGACGTGGAAGAGAGACATACCCTCCACCCTTAGAGCATCCGGTGTGGACTCGCCGAAAACATTCGTCGTCCTACGTGGAGGAGGCTTTTGCCTCGTTGCAGCTCGCCACCACACCACGAAGCCTCGTCGTTGCTTGCCGCTGGCGAGCTCCTTGTCTGCACAGCGAGGTTGGAACCGTCCTTTTTGTCAGTGCCATTTTTTTTCCTTCTTTTCTAATTTTGGATGACTTTATCTTTCTATAAAAAAAATAATAATAATAAATAAATTGGTGATACAAGGATAGTTGCAGATCTGTGCTGTAGTACTATTATTTATTTTTTTTGGAAGAGAAAGACGGGGGCGTGGAACAGAAAGATAGGGTTAGTGTTAGTAGGTTACTTTGTGGCTTTATAAGTCATTTATGAGGTGTTGGGCTCAAGTAAATTGTTAAGAGTAACTATGGGCTAAAGTAAAAAAATTCATTTATGAGGTGTTGGGCAAGATCAATTTTGTGCCATAGACTATCAAATGACTATCAAAACTATGTATTTTGTATCTTTTTTTTACCGTATCATTATTTTATGTTTCGTATGTTTTTTATTGTGATGTATAGTATTTTTATTTTTCATATTAGTATGTGTTGTATTTTTTATTTTATTTTTCGTATCGTTTTTTTTTCTTCGTATCATTTTTTTTGTATCGTAACTTTTTTATTTTAATGAAATAAAATTAGTATGTTGTATTATTTTTTATAATTAGTGAAATGAATTTAATTTATTTGATGGAATGAATAAAAAATAAAGATTTAAGTGATGTACCCAATAACCCAAATGAAGAGGTTGATGTTAGTTCTTTAGTAGGGGTGAGTTGTGAAAAGGTGTCGGGGTGATGTGGAATGAAGAGCACAAGCTTGCCATCCGCACGTGATGCTCTTAAACAAACACCCCATCAATGATGTTCACTGCCAGTCTGCCATCACTACACAAGTAGTACACAGTACACACAACTCTCTTTTTACCATTTGTTAAATATACACTTCCAGGTAGCATAAAAGCGTCCGGATTTTGAATTACTGTATATCTTTTCCATGGAAAAAGTTGCCGGAAATTTGTCCGGTGATGTCAGGTCATCCAAAAAGCGTCTGGAATCCGTACACTCAGTTATCTCCAATGACGACCTTTTAATCGAAATCCTACTCAGGTTACCCGTACTCTCACTTGTTTTATTTAAATCCGTTTCCAAACAATGGCTTTCTCTTATTAAATCCCCAAATTTCACTCTTCGCCTCACCCGAAAACTTGACCCACCTTGTGGTCTCTTTCTCAGAAGTTACTCTATGCTACCCAATTATGATTTTGTGCCGTTAGATATCCGCATTCCAAGTGCTTCCCATTTTGCTTTTGGTCATAAGGCACCACCTGGTAATCTTGAGATTCTGCAGTCGTGCAATGGTTTGCTTTTGTGTCATTCGAGATCCTGTAAGAAATTATTTGTATACAATCCGTCTATTAGTTGTATGTTTAAGATGATTCCAGAACCCCCTAATGCGAAATTTGATCCAACGTGTTTACTTATTACTACGAGAATGGCGTTTGATCCTACTAAATCACCTCATTACAAAGTTATCCATGGTGAACTAAGACGTGATGATGTTGTTGCTTATTGGGTTCAAATATATATTTACACTTCAGAAACGGGTGTTTGGAGTGTTTGTGGGGATCGGTTTGACATTGATAGATTACTGTGTTTTCAAGATGGAGTATATTGGAATGATGCCATTCATTGGGTAAATGATGTTAGTGGGCCAGCTTTGCATAAGTTAGATATATTGAATGAGCGTCTGGTTTTAACAACCTTAAAAACCCCTTTTACCTTAGCCGGGATGGTTTATCGTGATTTTAAGTTGTTCAACTCTCGTGGCTGTTTGCTTCTTCTTCATAGGGGTAATTTTGATTCAAAAGAGTTGTATGTTTATGAGATGAGTAATGGGTGTTCTGAATGGTCGATGAAGTACATTGTTAATCTTGATGACATTACGGTGCCATTACCCGAAAGGTGGAGTATCAAGTCAAACGTTCATTATATTGTTTTGGGAGAAAGGGAAGATGATTCTTTTATTGTGATGAAGTTACCTGAAAAGGTTGTACAATACATGATCGTGTCAAAGACTCTCCACACACTTGTTAATTCAGGAAATTCAGGATCACGGAGCTATCGTAATAGCTGCTTTGAGTACATTGCATCCTTTGCGAATGTGTGATCCTGCTTTCTGTTTTAGGTATGATTTATCTGCTGAGTTATAGCGTTAATGCTACAATTCCTTTCTTATAGTATATTTTAGAATCGATGATATCTGTCATGGCTCAGTTTGTTTTCTTGATTTACATGCTCAAATTCCGTTTTGATAACCGAGTGAGTGGAGTCTTAAACACTAACTGCTCTGTTATGTTACTCATTAATAATTGTGTACAAAGATGTGGATACAATATGAGTTGTAACTAATTATGATTAATTGAAAACCCATATTGGCTATTAATGTCTATATTAGTATATGGATTACGGAGCATGCTTACCTAGTGACTTTCAGAATCACTTTTTCCATGTTAGCAGTAGCACATAATTAAGACTTATGATTGATGTCGATCAAAAAAGCCTTGCTCACCCAGTCAAATTTTTTATGCCCTTTTCAATCTTTGGGCCAACACAAAAATCCAAGGTAGACCATTGCTCTATACTGTCATTTGTAATGCCATATGCCCAAAACAGCAAGTTGGTCTAATGTCATTTGTGATGGTTGAGTTCTATTCAACTCCAGCGAAAGATATTGGTCTGTTTGATCCACTGAATCACTCCTTGGTAAACATGTTTTGTTTGATCAGGTTGTTGATGGAATGGATGTCGTGAAGGCCATCAAGAAGTTGGGATTGAGCGGCAGAGCTACGTCAAAGCCAGTTGTCATCTCGTATCGTTATCAAGTGTGTTAGGTTTATATCTAGGCTTTGGTATTAGATAGTTTAGTTAAAGTTAGTATTATCTTCTTTGAATCATACGCTTTATGTGCCTTTAATGAAATCATCAGCTTATTATCGCTAATTCTGTGCAATTTGGTCTCAAATGAAGGAAGTGTTCTTTTAGCTCAGTTTTGGACTCAAAAGCTTATTTTGTTTGTTTATTAGCTTATTATCCAATTATAACCTATAATAAGCTCATAAGTCAGAAAAAAAAAAAAGCTGAAAAAAAAAGATTATGACTCATAAGTCAGAAATAAAGCAGGAAAAAAAAAAAAAAAAAAAAAAAAAAAAAAAGATTATAAAAAAAAGCACATAAGCCCAACAATAAGTCAACACCCCTTAAGTATTATATTTACGAGGTTCTTGTTGAGTGAGATACCGATATCTGGAAATAGATGTATGTTACAACTTTGTTCTCAACTTTTATTTTGGAAAGAAAGTGATGGGAAAGGGAGGGAACTAAAAAACAAGGGCGTTCTCAAGATTTTTTTGTCAAAGGAAAGGGAGAGAAAAAGAGTGGTAGGGGATGGAGATTCGTGTCTTTTTTCTTTTCATTCTTACCGCCCATATTTGGGATGAATAAAAAGGGAAAGCACACTAGTACATAACAAAAAGAGCTTTGTGATAAAAATACCCTGTACATGATTTTTTTTTTTTTTTTTTTTTTGACTGCTTAGTTCTATCTCTAGCAAAATTTGGGGATTGTTTCAATCTTTCAATAAACAAAGGATCTCTTGGTCTTCGATTGTTTCATCTGTCAAACTTCTTTTTATAACAAATTTATCTGTCAAACTATTCCATGAGATAATTGGTCTTCGATTGGCTGATTGTGTAGTTTGGTTTTGTTTTGATATGTCATGGTTTAGGCGACTTTGATACAATTCTTCTAGGTTTCATCAGGTGCGAGTCGATTGAGTTCATTTATGGGTTTTCTTTTTATAACAATTGATAATTTAATCCTTTTTTATATGGTTGCGGATGTTTATCCTCTTGGTTGCAGCTCAACCTTTATTTGATGTTGTTTACATTTTTAAAGATAAATTGTACTAAGCTTGGACTGTGCATACATGAATTAGGAATAACAGTAGTGTTGATGATTCTTTACCAAGATGTCTAATCAAAGACGCCATCCGTTGATGGTTTGATGTTTGTAAATATAAGCATTTTTTGTCATCACTTCCCTTCCTTAAGGTAAGAACTTAAGAACACAAAAAAATGGCCATAGTCTTTCGCTTCCTCTCCCCACCACTTCCTATCCTCTCCTTCACTCTCCACTCCTTTCACTTTCACTCCAAAACAAATCTTGAGAAATTATGCCACTACTGGAGGTAATGGATGGTCCTCCCTCAAGGTGTGTGTTCCCAGATGTTTAGGTTAGCTTATTTCAAGAGATGGAAATGTAGCACATCTGGTATAGCCCTTGACTTGGAGGGGTTATGGGTTCCTAGTGATGCCACCCTCTTTTCCTGACTTGACTATTGTGGTGGCAGGATGAATGGTCTTGTTGGGAAAGAGTGTTGGAAATGTATGCTAGATGGTAGGTGCAATAAAGGTGAAGATTTGACGGTTTTGTGGAATACAATCCTGGTTAGAGTTGTGGAGCAAATCCAGGTTTAGTTTTTGTCAGACATATTCTTTGATGACTGATACTGGATGTATAGAGTTTATTGTTTGGAGTATTATCTTGGGTATGTCCAAGATAATGATTTCTTATTATTGTAAATTGTTGGAGTATTAATATAATTCACCTTTGCACCAAAAAAAAAATCTTGAGAAATTATGTTATGCAATATTTGGTTTCTATGTACCTACATAATGTGGCAGTAAGACCGTGTCATATATGCTTTTGGATTCAATGTTGTTTCGTGAAAAACGTGGGTTTGAACTTATAGTGTGTATAAAGTTGAACAGGGCTCCACTTTCAATTTGTTTTCTTCAATAAAGTAATAAGAATCACATCATTGGTCAACTATGGATTGCCTGTGGGGTAGTAGTAGTTTAATACCTTAAAATGTGCCAGCACAAAAGATTGTATGCATGCTTTTAAATACCCTGATCATATGTCACTTAAGCATGAATTTTATTAACATGAAGATGATAACAACGGGTTTTCTACTAGCTGCTCTGTTTCAGAGCATTGTCGCTATTCAGAGCTCTGAGTTTACGATAAGAGAGGCAACTATTGATGAGATTAGAACAGCTTTCAACCAAAACAAACTTACATCTAAGGGTTTAGTTGAATTTTACATCAAGGAGATAGGAAAACTTAATCCAATCTATAAAGCGGTTATCGAAGTGAACCCTGATGCAATTCTTCAAGCTGAGAAAGCTGATCAAGAGCGAAAGGCTAATTCGCCAAAGTCATCCTTTGGGATGCATGGTATCCCTGTTTTGCTAAAGGATAACATTGCAACCAAAGATAAGCTTAACACGACTGCGGGATCTTACGCTCTTCTTAAGTCAGTGGTGCCTCGAGATGCTGGTGTGGTGAAGAAGTTGAGAGAATCAGGGGCAATTATACTTGGGAAAGCAAGTTTGAGTGAATGGGCTCATTTTAGAAGCTCATCAGCACCTAGTGGTTGGAATGCCAGAACTAAACAAGCAGTTGTAAGTGCCCTAAATCTTTTACATTGTTGTCTTTGCACATTCACAATTTAGGGAGGGAGGGAGGGAGGGGGGGGGGGGGGGGGGGGGGCGGGTGTTTAGGTTAGCTTATTTCAAAGTGCTTATGCTATTTAGCTTATAAGCTTAATTGCTAAATAAACATTTTTGAATAAGCTCATTCATCTTGGCTTCTATTAAATGGCTTATTTAGCTCAAAAGAGCTAATAAGCTATAAAAGTGTTTGGTTAAAAACAGTGGAAGTTTTAGGGGGTTATTCAATAAGCTTTCTTAGATGCTTATTGGCTATATTGTATTATCAAAAATACAATAAGCTAAGCCAAACACAACCTTATCCCAAAAAAGCTAAAATGCTAGTTAAATAAGCTAATTGAAACACCCCCCAAGTAGATTCATGTAAAAATACGACATTTTAAGTAGGTTTAATGATATTACCCAACTTTTACAAAGCATGGATATTTCTTGAGTTATGATATTTTCATTGCCTATTTTGAACTTGGGATGAGTTTGAGTAGAGAACACTGGAATTCCTTATTTGTATTGTATTTAAAGGGTTCTTGAATTTGTATAGAACCCATACATAGCAACAATGGATCCATGTGGTTCGAGCACTGGATCAGCTATATCAGTTGCAACAAACATGGTTACTGTATCGCTGGGTACAGAAACAGATGGATCAATCCTATGTCCTTCGAGTGCCAACTCAGTTGTCGGGATCAAACCCACTGTAGGTCTCACAAGCCGATCAGGAGTCGTTCCCATTACCCCTAGACAAGACACGGTTGGGTAAATCTAAAATTAACCGTTTTAACTTTTATACTCCTTAAGAACTTTGCTATCCTTCTCTGAAATTTTGGTGAATTTAGACCAATGTGTAGGACTGTAACAGATGCTGTGTATGTTCTTGATGCCATTGTGGGTTTTGATAAATTTGATGAAGTGGCAACCAAAAAAGGTTCAAAATATATTCCAAAGGATGGTTATTTGAAACATCTAAGACCCGGTGGACTAAAAGGAAAGAGGTTAGGATTAATGAGGACTTATCCCGGCTTCGGATTTAACAATGACACTGAAACCTTGAATAACTTTGAGAAGCATTTTTCCATATTAAGGTAACCATTTGTAACGTCTTTCACTCTTTAGTTTCATTATCTACTTCTGTAACATTTTTAAGCTGGATTTTTTGATTTTACAAGGCATAGCGGTGCTATTTTGATAGAAAATCTGGAAATCACCAACATCAACTATATCTATTCATTGTTCAATGGTGAAGGTATAGCAATGTTTGCAGAATTCAAGATAGCTCTTAATGCCTATCTTAAGGACTTAGTGGCTTCGCCAGTGAGATCGTTAACAGATATAATAGCCTTCAACAATAAATATGCAAAATTGGTAAGTAAAGAAGACGTCTTTAGAAACTTTAAACATCCTTTGTAGAGGCATAAAACAATTATCTTATAATATACAGGAAAAGATCAAAGAATATCCGCAAGATCTTTTTTTGGAAGCTGAAATGACCAACAGTATAGGTGTGTTAGAAAAGGAAGCACTAAAGAATTTGACAAAAGCATCAAAGTATGGGTTTGAGAAGTTGATGAGAGAAAACAAATTGGACGCACTGGTGACACCATATTCAGATGGTTCCCCGGTTCTTGCTATCGGCGGCTATCCCGGCATCAATGTTCCAGCCGGGTATGGTAAAGAGGGCGGTCCGTATGGTATTACTTTTGGAGGTTTAAAAGGTTCAGAGCCAACATTGATAGAGATTGCTTATGGGTTTGAACAAGCCACTAAGTTCAGAAAGCCACCTCCAATCAAGAAATAGAACGTTATAAATATATCTATGTTTAAATGTGCATACTTATGTATTCACACTTAAATATGATATTTGCTTATGTTTTTATCTATAAAATGCACTTACGTTGTATGTTCTTCTTCAATGCTAAGTTGCTAACATTAGCTCCTTTACTAAGTTGAAAGAACTCTTTATTCTTTAATTCTCCCTAATGGTTTTAGACTTTTTCAGAAAACCAAAAAGGTCATGGTCTATCACGCTTGCTTGGTGGATGTTGCTGGTTTGGAGGGGGTACTGTACTCATTAGCTAATCCACTTGTTAGAGAAGTGGGCAGTGGGCACATGTCTTAGGTGACACTTCACTCAAAGTCTACATATAATTTTTGGGTCATTAGGGTGAAGCCAAAACAAAGATACTACTAAAATTTGGCAATGGATTAACCAATTATCAGCTAAATCTAATATGAAAACCTCTATAGTTCATGGTAGAAAGAGTTGAGCACCGAGCTTGAATTTCCATCTATAATATTTAATTAAAGTCCATTTGTTATTGTCTAAAAACTAAAAAGCTTGCTAAATGCATGGAAAAACCCACGTATATGCCAGGTGTGACACGGACTACACCAAATTTTATGTTTTGAAGTGTAAAAAGATTTTAAAACTGCCGTTTTTCTGGTATGTGCAACCCCTCCAAATTTTTTTTTTTTTTTTTTTTTTTTTTTTTTTTTTGCTACTTTTGTTTCTTACGGTGTAACTTTAGTTAGCTCAACATTTCTTTTGTGCAACACTCTCTTAAAAATTATATGTGTCTAAATGTTACAAACTGGTTTGTTAGAACTTATTAATAATCTTTATACATGCATGTGCATCTATAAATACACACACACATAGAGTGATCAAAAAATGTATAGAATGAAAGCCACACTATTTGTCCTTGCATGTTTGCTTGTGCTCTTCACTGCCACCTCACCAGCGGTCGAGAGTAAATATTACTCCGGCAGCCGGACCATCAAAGCCCCGACCACCTTAAGAAAGACACAACTACACTTTTTTCTCCACGACACTATCTCCGGTAACAACCCCTCCTCGGTTCTTATAGCAAAACCAAAGGGGACGGTCGTCACTCGTCCGACAAGGAGACATAAACCCTTTCGGGACAGTTTACGTGTTTGATGATCCGCTTACTGAGGGACCTGGCATGAATTCTAAGGTTATTGGTAATGCACGTGGATTGTATGCTTCAACAAGCCGTGGGTCAGACTTGACATTGTTGTTTAATGGTGATTTCGAGTTTACAAGTGGCGAGTTTAATGGGAGTTCGATAAGTGTATTTTCTAGGGATCCTTTGGTGGTGTCCAAGGAGGTCGCGGTCGTTGGTGGTCGAGGAAAGTTTAGGATGGCTCAAGGGTTTATTTTACTTAATGCAATTTTCTTTAATGCTACGCTTGGTGATGCTATTCTTGAATGTCATGTTACCATTTTTCATTGAAAGATGATGTTGTTTGTGATTGATCAACAATTCAAAAGATTACATGTTGTTTTAATCCAAAACATGTATTTAAATTTGTTACAGTATTAACTAGTTTAGCGGCATGTCGGCCGCGTTGTGGCCGGGCGGCTGTTTTTTTTCATGGGAAAATGCATAGGGAATTTGGTGTTTCTTTTTTGTTTACTTTATTTTTTTATGTTAGGATTTTATTTTAAAGACACGGTTACTTATTTTTAAATCCTTAGTAGTTTAAATTTGGTTTTTCCGGGCCGGGTTATAGAAGATGCAATGATTTCTTGCTTAGAAGCATTTTTTTTAACCGGAAGTGTTTGCCTGAAATCGCCGCCTAAGATCACCGTTTTTTCCCAAACAGATCGTTTGGCGCGTTTATTATGTCTCTGAATGTGCGATCAAGTGCTTCAAAGCATCTGCGGTCATTCATCGGAGCCTCATCCCAGACGATAAGATCAGTTTGCTTGATTAAATCTGCCACTTGAGTATTTTTTTTATGTTACAAACAGATTCGTCTGTTAGATCTAGCGGTATTTTAAATCTTGTATGAGCTGTGCGACCTGATAGGAGCAAAAGAGATGCATTACCGGATGAGGCAACCGCCAATACTATTTTCCCGTCTGACCTTAGTGTGGAAATTACAGCCTTCCAAACAAAAGTCTTGCCCGTTCCTCCATGGCCATAAAGAAAAAGCATTTTTTGCTCATTATTGTTTATTCCGTGAATGACTTCATCGAAAATAAGCCGTTGTTAAGGATTGAGTCGTGCTACCAATGATGTGCTTTCCTGTCTCAGCAATTCTCGATCGTAGCTTCGTTCTTCCATGATTGCTCTATTTGTTAATATGTAAAGTAACTCCGGTGGAGGTAACTCCATCCCAAAATCTCTAACCGATTTTCCATAGAAATTTAGAAGCGCTTGTAGCTCGTACATATGGCCGCCTTCTAAATCATCTTGATTTATGTGGATGCCCGGCATATGCAACATGTCTGCGAGTATTTGAGGAATGTCTTCGGACATGCTGTCTGCATGCGATCGAAGTAATACTACTGGCCTTGCGACATCACAGAAGACCAAAATCTGGCAAAAGAGTGTTCGCATCTCGGTCGGTGTTGCTGAGAAAGCTGCTTCTTGCAAAGCTATATTCCATTCATTATCATTGCCCAAAAGGCCTATTGCTTCGCAGACACCTCTATATGTAGGATGCACATAGTCATTTACTGTGCGTATATGACGAAACGATGTGCACCCTTTTTGGTGGCAAAGTAACATCCTTAAGTAAAATACATCGCCGGAACTTAGATGTATGTATGCTAACCGGCCAATTGCATTGGAGCCTGTTCTGCGTCGTCGTTGCCAGTATTTTCCATCTTGATACCATACAAATTCTTTGGGAAAATTGAGGTATGTTAAGTGTCGGCCATCTGTATTGTAGGTGTTATACATGAACCATTCAGTGAGCGTTGTTTTCTTGTTGTGCTCGTTGTCGACAACTGACTGCAAAGACTGGCCTGTTCTGAAGGTTACACGCTGCATGTTTTGAACGTGGACTGCGAGTAACTGAACATGGATCCTTGCTGTGTAAACTGAAACCAAGGATCCTCCAACAGGCTTCGTGCGGGCCAATATACCTGGCATCTTGGAAATTCTTGATCTCATCTATGTGTATTGCAGCGCGACTTCTAGTCGGCTCCCCTTGGCCAATTGTTCTTGTAACTTGAGTGACAATTTTGTCAGTCCCTTTGGAGATGTACTTAAACAGGTATTTAATGAGCATTGTCCACTCACAATACTCTACGTTTATGTGTGCATAGAAACGCATACATAACAAATGGTTGTATGGGACAACGTATCCATTGTCAAGTTCAACATTTTGTCTCAACATTGTTATGCCTGCATCTCTTCTCCGGTAATGCACAAACCCTTTTTTATCAATGTATGTGTTTGAACAAAATGCCTTAGGGAACGATTTTCTACAGTCGTCACCGCGTTTCATGCATGGTGCTGATGGGTTGAGAGGTCCGCATGGTCCATGTATCATGAACTCTGATATAACCCGATAGCCTTCAGGATCAAGCGCCGGATCCAGCAATTCTGCAGAGATATAGTTGTCTATATCTTCGTTTCTTTGGACACGTGAGTTTTCTTTCAACCATAACAACAAATGACAATGTGGTAGTCCTCTTTTTTGGAATTCGACAGTGTACAAAACTGTAACGACAGAATGTTAAGTCAGTCAGTTAAAAAAATAAGGCGTTAAAAAAGAGTACATATGTATGTAATGTAAAAAGGTACCTGCTTCAACGTAACCGAAGGGCCGTCTGTCTCTTAAGAATGCTATCAAATCATGGATCTTCTTTTCAAAGACACGGTCAACAACGTCTGGCTTGTCTGCAACTGTCACGTCTGGAAAGTGCTGCATATATTCTTTGATCTCTAGCCACCGCACGTTACATGTGAACGTGATAAAAAACGACGGGTTACCATGGACTCGACATATAGCCAAAGCATCCAGGTAGTTACCTTGGGCCGCCAGTAAAGGACGAAGGAAGTATTATCCGAAAGTCTTCATCGGAACCTTGCCGGTCACCGCGCGAGATGGCATCATACAAACCTGCCATGTAATCATTCCTTATGTCATTTTGTTTCTGTCTAATATAGTCTAGCCTTGATTGTTCAATGCTACAGTACGCTGTCACTACATACTGCTGAAATAATCGACCGCCCCTTGTTATTAAATTATATTGCCCTTGGCGGTCATAGAGTTGATACGCATAGTACATTTTCATCGACATCTTCCTGGGAGTATTAGACGACGTGTTTGCAGTACCAGCCAATCTAAGACCTAAATGATAACCTTCTTCACCGTAAATGAAGAGCAATGGAAAATGCAACGACATGTATGAGGGATTCAGTTTGTTCACTCGCTTTTCACTCCCACTATGCTGCTGGATAACGACATCAAAATCACTTTCTACATCCGGACCACCTTCAAACACTATTGCCGCAACTGAATCGCCTGAAGGCAACTCATATTGTGTTGAACCGAGAACACCAAACAGCTTAACTTTAAAGCTTGGAATATCTGCTTCTGACATCTTGTCTCTGGCTGTTCTAAATTTCTGTACCAGCTGATTGTGTTCATCTAAAAATTGTATCAAACCTTCTACAATTTCGCGCCGTAGGCCCTCGCCATTTCTTTGCATATTTTCTAATTTATTGTTGACCTCATTGTCTGTATCATAGATATAAAGCTGCAAAAACTTTGGTCTTTTCCCTGGTTCCGGACACATTCCTCCTATGAAATGGTAAATCTGTCCTGATATCTTGAAAACATAAGGACCACGGCCTCTATTAACGGAGAGGTCTATCTCGGCACCTAAAGATGTCATTGCAAACATCTGGTTGTAGGCTCGTATGTGTTCCATAAAATGCGGGTCACTGAACAAATGCTTTACATATTCTGGGTAGTCATTGTGCAAAGGAAGCTGGACCTGGCCTTTGTTGCAACATCTGTGATAATCTGGGTGCAGGCGTGAACTTGTTGTAATCCGTTCATCGCACCAGAAAAGAGCATTGCAGTGACGGCATGTTCGGTCACATGGGCCCATAGATATGTATGTGTTTGGAGGCTGCATATAGAACTCCTAATAATTAGGAAAACTGAAGAAACAAATTACCTGAATAAAAATGAAATAGCTAGGGAGACACAAACCTTGCCTCGCAGGATGAGGCCTATTTAAAGTTGCATTTCTGCGGCAACGTGAGCTTGATGCATTGCGCGCTGAAGGAGCATCAGATAAGGAGGCACAGGATGAGTATATGGATGGGCAAGAATTTATAACAATGGATAGACTGATGGTTTGAAGAAAACAGGAAACCAACAAACCTTGTCGTGGCCGAGATCTTGTAACATTTCTAGGACGGATGGATGGTAGGGCCGTTGGTGAAGCAAGTACATTTAGTGTAATAAGAGGACAGAATATGTTATAACCGTTTTGAAAGAGGGAGTAATCATATCATAATACAAAACTTCATTTAGATGAATGGAGGTACGGAGACACAGAATGAAAGAATCGCAACCTTGGGAATGATGCAGTTGGTGATTGTCTTGGTTGGGTGAAGCTCGGGAGGCCGAAGATGTAGATTGCCCGTGACCTGTGACATGGTTGCATATAGTAACAAACATGAGAATTTCATAAGGCTACCATTTAAGCAACATTCCATAAGTAAAAGCATTTTAAAAAAAGCAGGGAGAGGAAGAAAACCTTGGCTGCGAATAGTCACGGAGGGTACACTTGGCTGGCTATAATCAGCGACTGGTGAGGAGATACACATATCACCTGCAACAAATACGAAGACCGTTAGCTAAGCATAAAGAATGGCTGATGGTAAAAAAAAAAAAAAAAAAAAAGTAAGAAAAAGCATAGTCCTATACGTACCGGCTGGAATCGGCATCTGATGATTTTGGTACCCGTTACCATTTGCGCGTACTGCTAAGGAAGAAGGTACTGGATCTATAAAGAAACATGTATGAAAAGTTATATGGTTATGACACTCGTAGCCGAGTTTTACTTGCAGGCATGCAATATATACGGGCACTGACAGAACTTACCGTATGGGCACACACAGCTTCCATTTAGATCAAAGAATTCATTGGTTTCTATTTCAGAGAACCACTCATCACCTGGAAGAGAGAACACGCGCCAAGTAAGTAATCGTTTTTGCCTTTCTTTTTATGTTTAGAAAAGGGTGTGGGAAAAAAAGGTGGTAACTAAAAGGAATGGACATAGCATACATAAGAAATCGTCGGGTACGTCAGCCGATATGAAACATTTTTCTGATGGTGTATGTTCTAGGTGCAAGGTATAGTTGATGTTGTCATTTCATAGAGAGGCCTTACGCTTTCCTTTATCGACAGGCACTGGAGTTACCGGGCCATATGACTGAACGTGGTTTGAATCCATTGTAACTGCACATTGGACGTTTGCTAGTCTGGCATAATGGGCTGGGGTAAGAGCATCCGTGAGAAACCACGTTCATGTAACCTCTTTAAACCAATATGAAAAACTAAAGAAGGCAAAATAAGGACCGTGAAGTTTCCGTACCTGTTTTTTTGGTGGGCTTCGCAGTCAGCATTGGAGCACTATGGTCTTGAGCGTAATCAGTGCATGCCGTTTCAGCCAATGGCATCTGGCCTTGTTTCAAAGGCATCTTAGGCGTTCCATAAACTTGTGTTGCTTTTCGCTTCCGCGTGTTTTCGGGTTGCGCGGTACCAACCAAATGCTGAGAACATTCAGCACCGCAACGAAGGTGTAATTTCTCATCGCAGGCTCTATCTGCGAGAAGCATGCTACTGCATGGTTTCTTACTAACAGGAATTAGATGTGGCTCCAGGTCATCGACATGAGACATCATTCGCTTTCCCGTCGCAAGCACATCCGGAGGATGCAACTCCCCAAACTGAGTGCGCGTATCCAGAGATTTTAAAGACCTAGGAGAACTAACCCTACGCCTAGCCTTTTCTTTCGTACGCATATTCAAGATACTAAAAACTACAAAAGCTAACGGGAAAGAAAGCAACTACATGGTGATAGGCAAACAAAAAACGGCATCGATAGGAGGCAAAGTTAGATGGAAGTGCAGTTGCAAAATTATAGACAAAGAGGTTTCATGCAATTGTCAAAAAGAAGCATAAATATATAACATCTGCATGAAACGTATGCACCCTAACCAACTACTGATAGCCATGGAAAAGAAGATTAAGACCAAAGTGTTGCCTACAAAAGTAATAAAGCTAATCAAATGGAGCCGAGTATACCTATATGCAAGATATGAAGCTGACTTTTGCCTACACATTGAAAAAAGGGACTGTGATAAAACAACTAAAAAAATTCCACCAAACATACATAGACAACGATAGAACAATGACAGAATACCTCTCCGAACGCTGGTCGTGGTGTGCTAATCTGTAAAAGAAGCTATTTCTGTTTTTTTTTTTTTTTTTTCTTTTTCTTTGTGTTGCTTGACCTTTGTTGATTCACTTTTGATTTACCATGAAGCTGAGGCAGTATGTATGACAAAGAAGCTTCTAAGCGTACTATGCGCACGTGTATGTTGTACTAAAAATAAGATCCTAACCATTAGTTGGTGTAGTTAGGTGAAAAAAGTAGCTAAGAAGCATTAGATGGCTGACACATGGCCATGTATGAAGGATACAATGCATATGTTTGAAATACAATGCATATGTTTTAAGGATACAAAGGAGCACGTTTATTTTGTTACTCTTCACCTAGGCTGGGCTGGGCTGCAATTTTGTTCACCTACGCTGGGCTGGGCTGCAGCGTCTGGGCTGCAAACAGGCCGCACTTTTTTGGCGGGAAAATGGAGGTGCAAAACGGCACCGTATACTTTGTGATTTAATACAATTGTTAATGTTATCTCTATTTGTATGCAAGTGTGATCAATCCTTGGTACTTTGAATGAAACTATTATGTACAAACATGCATATAGAATTGTGTCCATGTGCTGTAAACTTATAATTTGAATGGTTTCCAAGCGAAGGATATATATTTAGTTCTATAGAAACATGCATTTTGGCATTTTTTTTATGGAAGAAAACTTATAAACCCTATAACTTGACACTTAAAACTAACCTTATTAAGGTTGCGATTGTTGGTTATTTAGGTTTTTGCAAGTGTTCCCAGATCAGGGTTTAGATAATCAATGAGTACCGGATATTCACTTGAAATCGTGTTATCACTTTCCAATAGAAACTATTCGACCCTATTACTGGGTTACACGAATATCTCTATGGGATAAGACCAAGTGATGTTCTTATTTTAAGCACAAATCAAGAACAAAATCGTATTCAAGTGTTTAGGGTTTTGTGTTGAATTCTGTATATCCATGCAGTTATGATACGACCTCTATTTATAATAGAGTTTACTCAAACCCTAGCCCATGGAATTATGTATAATTAACGGCCCGTTAATTATAACATAATAGTTTCCATAATAGTAGGAATCAGTGGTTACCAGCGAAAATAATAAACTTACCAGTAGGAACAAGCTTATCAGCAGAAATAAACCTACCAGCAGGAACAAGCTTACACTAGCAGTAGGAACTGATAATCTTAACACTAGCAGTAGAATCATTACTACTAACAGTAGAATCACTAGCAGTATAATCATTACTACTGGTAGAAACTCTGCATAACCACTATTGAGTCAGGGTGTTCAGGGACCTAATTGGTGTACACTCCGTACCTCCAAACCAATTACCAGGTGTGAACTTATCCCTCAAGTGCATTAAATTTTCCAACAGCGATGTGTTAAGAGTGCAAATCGAAATTATATGTTGATGCAAATCTTTTCATGACTAGGCAGAGCCGTTTACGAGGTTGTTCGATAATATATGAAGGTGTGCGAGACTTGCTATTGCACATGACCTCAAATTTTTGTGGGCCTTCAAATATATACACCGTTATATATTTGGGACCTCCAAATTTACTGCTACAACAAAAATTGTTACCATTGTGCAATTCTATATTGCAAATATTTGTTAAAACTTAATATAAATCATCAAAGACTATGCTTTTGGTTTTCATAGTTGGTATAACATATATTTGATAATTGTATATAGTTATTGTATAAAATTTTGCACATCGCCTTGTTTCGCTCTTCTACGGCACTGTGACTCGGTAGGAAACGGGGTTTATGCAACGGGATAATTAGTAGTTTGAGGCTTTGAGCAATGATGAATCATAATGGAAGCATGGAAGGGCAACGGCCACTCGAATTCATATATTTTGTTAACATTTTGGCTTTGCAAAATTATTCGAACATGCACCTTGTTTCATCCATTGCATTTGTATTATTTTAATCTTGTATATATATAAAAAATCTCATTCTAAAAATATATCGGAAAGGAACATTATTTATGTATACTTTTTATATGCAGAATCTCTCATATATATATATATATATATATATATATATATATATATATATATATATATATATATATATATATATATATATATATATATATATATATATATATTAAACTTGCTCACCCATGCGATACACTTTATTATTATAATAAATTGTTTTTCTTAATAGATTTGGTTTCTTAATGAGTTGGTGAGAATTTCGATCTACATATATTCTATGAGTTACTTTATTAAAGATCTATAACATATTAAGGGTGCGTTTGGTTCACAAAGAGATTAGATTCGGATTCAAATTTTGAATTTGGAATTTGTATTAATTTGATAGAAAATAAGAGAGAGAAAATAAATATAAAATACTTTTTAGAATTAAAAATATTATAAATGATGATAGAGAAATACATGTGTATAAGAGAGAAAGAGTAAGAAAAATATAAGGCTACTTGCAGTAACGACTTCGACCGATTCGGTCGAGTCGGTCGTCATTGGTGTGAACATGGGGTCGCGACCGAATCACAAGGGACAATTACATGTAATTGGTCTCAAGCTCGACCGAATCACAAGGCACCTATTTTGTTGTGTTTGATCCAAATCTCCCCCACTTTGTATACTTGTGACCGTTTATGACTTAAAAAAAAAAAAAAAAAAAAAAAAAAAAAAAAAAAAAAAAACGTTTGAATTGTAACGTTGGGCAAAAAAAAAATTCCCCTATAAATACACAACTAAACAACACTTCAATTCACACAATCCCATTTCAAAAAATCTATATATTTTCTCACACCATGAATTCTTACGATATATTTTTTGCCGAATCGGATGATGAAGATGAAGTTAGTAACGAGTTTTTGATGTTTGCGGAAGATTGTTGGGAGGCTTATCAAGCGTCACAACCTAATAAGGCATTACGAAACCGTGTTGATAGGGATCGTGTGGGTGCTCATGACCGTTTAGTGGCTGCTTACTTCTGCGCTAATCCAACATATGGCGATGAACAATTCCATGATCGTTTCCGAATGAGCCGCAAACTATTCACACGAATTGTACGAGAGGTAACCGATCATTCACCTTATTTCCAACAAACTCCTAATTGTGCTGGCGAACTTGGTATTTCTCCTTTGATAAAAATTACTTCCTCAATTCGTCAATTGGCATACGGAGTCAATCCTGATATGCTTGACGAATATGTGCAAATGGGTTCGTCAACAGTTCGTGCGTGTCTTTATAAATTTTGTGAGGTCATCATGGAGTTATATGGTGCAGAGTATTTGCGAAAGCCGACGGTTACTGACGTTGACAGACTCTATGAGCATCACCATCGATATCATGGGTTTCCGGGGCAGATAGGAAGCATTGATTGTACAGATTGGCCGTGGGAGAATTGCCCACATGCTTTAAAAGCTCAATTTTGTAGGGGTGATCACGAGAAAACTCCTTTCATTTTATTGGAAGCGATCGCCTCTCAAGATTTATGGATTTGGCATGCCTTCTTTTGTGTTGCTGGTATGAATAATGACGTAAATGTTTTACGTGCATCCCCTCTTTTCAATGATCTCAAAATGGGGAGAGCACCGGATGTGAAATTCGTTGCTAACAGCGTGCCTTATAAACGGGGATATTATCTTGCTGATGGGATATATCCGGAATACTCTGTTATTGTGAAGTCTATTAGAAATCCAGGGACGCATGATGAAAAGCGTCAATTATATAAGAGGATGCACGAAGCTGCAAGAAAAGATGTGGAACGTGTTTTTGGTGTACTAAAGAGGAAGTTCCTAATGATTAAACATCCGGCTAAGGGATTTAACAAAGAGCGTCTTGGACATATTATGTACACATGCATCATATTACATAATATGATAATTCAAGACGAAGGGCAGGCGATATCTCCCGAATTCTTTCCAGCTGAGCAGCACCGTTCTTATAATCCCTTAAATACGCATGAGGAATCATTGCAAATTACTAGGGAGATATGCAACAAAACAACTCATCTTAGCCTCAAAGCCGATTTGGTGGAACACATTTGGCAGCATCATAATAATCCAAACTAGTTTAGTCGTTTTATCGTAATGTTTTTTAATGTTATTTGAATTCTATTGTAATGTTTTTATTTTATTTGAATTAATATGTAACGTTTTAATTATTAATGAAATTTTAGTTTGTGTTAAAAAAAATGAACTTGGTCGCCCTTACTGTGGCGCTGAATCGCCTATAGGTCGCTGGAGAGAGAAAGCTGACGTGGCAGGGAAAAAGAGGGGGATTGACCCTTATTTTCGGTCCTTACTGCATCCAGCCTAATAATGTGTGTGAGAGATAAAACCTACCACTTTTGTGTTCTATGAGGTTTGAGGAATCTTTTCACTATTTGAAATCTAAAACTTAAAACAAACATATAATTAATGGAATCATACCATTCCCCTTATCCAAAACCCCCCAAACAAACGCACCCTAAATCTTTAGATTTCGCATTTGTACGTAGCATGATAACTTTTTAACATTGTTCGACTTAAGCAAACCTAAGGGGGCCCTACTACCTCCGGTCTAGAAAAATAGCAATTCGGATTATGAAATAATTATAAAACTTTGAGAAAATTTCATGTATATCATTGAAAAAATGCATAAAGTACAATGCATTTAATGCATCAAAAGGATATATATGAAATTTTTGAATTTTGCAAAAATATGAATGAAATTGGCCCTAAAACTTTATTGCATGAAAACTCAAATCATTAACGCTTGCATTTGTTGCATGAAACTCTATATTTTTTAACATATTTTATTATTATTGAAGTTATAAAAGACGTTTATTATTATTATTATTATTATTATTATTATTATTATTATTATTATTATTATTATTATTATTATTATTATTATTATTATTTATTTTTTAATGAACCTTAGTTTTTAACATGTTAAATAATAACTTATAACAAATTTATCAAACTTTAATACTCAGATTTATTGCAAGAAATTCATTTTGTAGACTTTATAGATATAATATTTAGAATGATAACTTGTAATGAAGTTTTAAAGTTATAAAAGAGTTTCATATCCTTGATACTTACACTTGTTGCATGGACTTTTAGCTTGTAACACTTACATTTGATGCATGAGTTTTTAATTTTCATCATATTAAATAATAACTTATAATAAATTTTAAATATTTAATATTCACATTTATAATATGAAACTTGAATTTTATAAATATATTAATATAGATATAAATAAATAAGTTTGTCATCATAAAATAAATAGAAAATTTTGTTGTGTACCTAAAAGATTTAAATGATATTTTTCTAATTTTAAATTGTATACAGAGAAACTAGATTTTCTGACCCGTTTGATGGACGAGATAGTTACATGATAGAAATGATTATTTAATGAATGACATGCGTTGTCTAAATAATCATAAAGCATCAAACACATAATAAATAACAATATCACTGCTCGTTGCTTAATAAGTAAAGATATGTAAAAGTGTCATAACACTTTATTGTTAAAAGGTAACCAAATTATCTTGTAACCAATATGAAATCAAACAAATTAAAACATATAGAATGAGTCGGATATCTTAGAAACTTATTTTCAAGTTGACTAATTGGTACATTATAAAACTTTAATCACATTATGAATATTCATATCAAGTAAGGTTGCAAATTGTAAGCTGAAATCTTTTAAGAAACTATTATTCCTCGTACATGGTTTCACATAAATAATGAACCTTTTAAGTATGTAAAAAATTGTATATTTATATTCTTATTAATCATGACAGAAAGACGAACATAACGAATATAATTTTGCATATTTAAAATACGAATTATTATGTGTTTTAATATTTTTATGTCGATTGTGATTATATTTTAATTTTAAATATAAACAGCATTCAAGGTTTGATAGTTAAAGGGTGTAAAATAAAATTTTTGTGAAATATTATATGAAGATAAGTAAAAAAGATTTCTAAAATTATGTTAACATTTAATGTAACTATTATTTTCACATTTAAATACTGATGGCCATTATATTGCGGCTGGCATAGTTCTTTCTTCTTCTGGAATTGCTCCTTATAATGATGATACTCTTGAGGACTTAAAGGCTAAGCACTTTTTTAAACCTGCTCCCCTTGCCGCATATACCTATTGATAATCATCATCTCATTGCATCTCCTACTATGGTTCTTAATATGATTAACAGTTTTTTCTCGTGGTACGTCTTATTGTTAGGATGGTTTGCGTGCCCAACACCATTTGGATTATTTAATTAGTGATGATGTGGCTATTTCTGATAAGTTACTCGCTTATATCACCCAAGTGGTGAATCTTTTTCTTGATGGTAACTGCCTCAGGATGTTGAGTAAGTATATTGCTGGCGATCCTCTCACTCTGCTGGTCAATCCGGTAGGTAGTATCCGTCCTATTGTTGTGGGGACCACTTGGAGGTGTTTAGTTTAAAGGTTATTGCTGCTATGATTGGTCATTCTTTGGGTGGTGATTTAAATGATTTACAATTCGGTGTTGGGGTATCTGGAGGAGGGGAGGATATATTACATGTCGTGAATCGGTTGAATGAAGACCTTTGAGATGATGTGGGTCTTTTGATGTGTTTGTGGATTTCACAAATGCGTTTAATTTGGTGGATCGTGAGGTTATGCTATAAGAGGTTCGTCCTTGTTGTCCTGGCATTTCACATCGGGTGGAATTTTGTTACTCCATCCCAACTAGATTATATTATGTGGAACACACCTTATGACCATACCAAGGTGTGCAACAAGGTGATCCTCTTGGACCTCTGCTTTTTGTCTTAATGTTTCATCCTTTGGTATGCAAGATTTGAGACTCCTTTAGCCTTTCCCTTCAAGCTTGGTATCTTGATGATGACACTATTATTGGTGATACTTTGGCCATGGGAAAAGTTTTAGAGCTTATTATGGTGGATGCACCTCGTTGCGGTTTGCACCTCAATGTTAATAAAACTGACTTTTTTGGCCAAAGTAAGAACCCATAAGCAGGCTTCCCGCCTAATATTGCCCAACCATTACATGGTGTTAAATTACTGTGTGGGTCTACTAATGTGGACTTTGATTTTAGTAGTGAACTTGTAGGAAAAGAGTTGCCAAATTATTGAGCTTGTGGGTGCTATTGCTAAGATTAGTGACCTTCAGTGTGAGTTACTGCTCTTTCATGCTTGTGCCGATATTTCCAAATTATATTTTTCTATGTGCACATGCTCTCCCCGGGTCTTTGAGTATGCTCAGAGTTCATTTAATACTAAACTTAGTTATGCTCTAGAGCGTATTGTCACTGCTTTTGGACATGGTTTGGTGATTGGTAATGGAGGCTTGCCACCTTACCTTTTACGTTTGGGGGACTTGGTGTTTACTCTACAGGTGATGTCTTGAACTATGCATTCCTTGCATTTAGACTCCAATCTGCTAGCTTGCAAACAAAGTTGCTACGATATTCTGGTATTGTAACTTCAGGGTAATCCTTTGGTGATGCCTTGCGTGCTTTTAATGCAAATATGAAGATTGGCCTTTTGAGTAATCCAAGTGAGATCGCTGCCCCAAACTCATGAAGAAACTGGAAGATATATATTTCACACGTGTTACCCAAATGGCTAAATCCAATTTTTCCCTGTTTACTCGACATATGACGTTATGGAAATCTCAAATGGAGGACTACACTTCAGATTGGCTTAGGGTGGTTTCGATCTCTGGGTGGGACAGACTATGAATGCTAGGACCTACCGGTATGTGTTATGTTATCAGTTAGGTGTTTCCCTATTCTCTATTTAGATGCACGACTTTTTCTCTCGGTGTCTTTTTTGCGCATTTGGACAACGTTAGTGACTAAATTTGCAATTTACCCAAAAAAGCTTTTAAAAAGTTTTTGTACATTGGAGAGTGTTTGTAGAAAACTTTTTTAGAAGATAAAATTTAGAGTAAATTGCATAAATCATTTCTAAAGTTTGGTCAAATTGCATGTTTCGTATAAAACATTACAAAAGTGCAAGGATCCTACCTATTGGGAAACCTTTGGTGCAAGTATCGTCCCATCGTTCTTAAAGGGACGATATTTGCACCAAAGTTTTCCCCACTGGGACGATACTTGCAGCAAAAGTTTCCCCACATGGACGATCCTTGCATTTTCGTAATGTTTGGGACGAAACATGTAATTTGGCTAAACTTTAAGGACGATTTATGCAATTTACTCTAAATTTTATGAAAAAATTATTTGTGGTTAAAAGAAAAACTCATTATGGGAGAAAAAATTATTTGTGGTTAAAAGAAAAACTCATTATGGGATGAAGAATTCTAGATGCTTAACGATGAGTGCAGCACTAGGTGGTGGATAGAATGGTGGCAACAAATGCTTTGCTACAAGAGTTGCACATTTATTTTCAGAAATAAAAAATCAAGTGAACAGAAAACTTTATCAAAAGAAGGAAAAAGTGTTACCAACCTTCAATTTTATTCATTGTATTCACGAAAACATGTTATTTCACTTTGAAATAACTTAATAAAATATTTAAGTAACATTTTTTTTATACTAAAAGTCTAGGTAAGTACCCGTGCATAACAACGAGATTTTATAATGATAAACAGTTATATTTACGATATTTTGGTTATTCATTTTCATCAACTATCAACTATAAACTAACATAATAATTAAAAAAGAAATTATAACATAGTATTTTAATAGAGTTTGTGGATGGGTTTTCAGAATTAATGTGAGAATTAAGTTTTAAAATAATATACTAAGAATTAAACTTTTTTTAAGATTAAGCAAATATATTTTTGTAGAGATATGCAAATAAATATACTAATCTAGACTTTAAATTTTTAAATAAAAGTATTTTTCTTGTTGTGTTACGAAATTAAATCAATTTTGATAGTAAACTCTCGCGCATGTTCAAGGTTATATAAACTAGTGCATATAATAAAAATAATATAATAATTACTCCCTCCGTCTCAAAATATAAGTCTATTTTGACTTTTTCAAAGTCTTTTTATTCCGACTTTGACCATGATTATTTTTTTTCTTGTTATATAATGATTGATGCAAAATATATAAATAGATTTGTCTTTTAAATACATTTTCATCGGTATACTTTTCATCAAGTATTATATAACACAAAAAAATATAATTATGGTCAAAGTCGAAAAAGAAAGATTTTGAAAAATTAGAAATGGACTTATATTTTGAGACGGAGGTATAGTATAATGCACCATTGACATTTTAAAACTGTAAAACACCGACGAAAGCCGCAGAATGATTAGAGATAAGCACATGCCACTGATTGGTCCCAAGTTCCAGTTGCACTCTCAAATTTAGAAAAATGGTTTGTGGTTCTGAAATTTCCAACTAAATGAGGAGTAAAATTAGTAAATGCATGTGACATTAATGTATGGTTAACTACTCAACTAGATGAATCAAAAGTTCAGAACCATTTGATGAAAAGATATATCATTACCCTTAAGGCCTTATAATCTTTACGCTTATGATTATAAATATAGATATCCGTCTTAGGCTTATATTCGGTGATATGCTATGAAAAATATACCAGAAAAAGAGAGGTTATATTAGGTTAATGCAACTTATTGCATGTCCATTTATTTGGTGCACCTAAAATAATTTCTGTTGACTTTCTTATATAGAGAATGTAATGTGTGATAAATCCTTTCTTTTCGTATGGTCGGACAATACATCATGATCACAACTTGTATTATTTAACAAGTCGTTCTCTGTAACGTACATCATATATATTCTATTAATGAAAATAAACACAGGCATCTAAAACGACAAAATAGGAAGCATTTATATTTGATGACATGCATTGATAGAGCCAAAAAGCAAAATGCAAATCCCTCTCTTCATTCTCCTGCTCATACTGCAATTGCACATACTACCCTTTTCACATTGCAAATCAATCGTCAAAAACCTCCCTCGCTTTTCAGGTGATCTTCCGTTCACTCTCGAAACCGGGTACGTACCAAAATCTATGCTCTTTAAACTTTGTAGAATGTATTTTCTTTCATTTTTTCCCCCTTCCTTTACGTCTATTAATGTTACCTTACACCTCACATAGAGCTCAAGGGGTGCAATCGAACCCACTCATAGTATTTTTTTGTATTCTTCCTAGTTTAGTTAAGTCCTACTAGTATTTTAGCGTATGAAAGACCTTTAGCCTAGTGGTATGTGTATGTGACCATCTAACAAGTGGTTATGGTTTCAACGAGGTCTCGTTGGAGACGTGTTTTTTTAAATAATGTGAGATATGTGTACATATGTGTGTGAAATACGCTCTATGTTCAAAAAGATCTACATAGTATTATGGCGTAATTATGTAATGGTAAAATTAAACTCTTTATATGGATTGATTTTTGTTTGAAAGTTATGTTGGAGTCGGAAAACGCGAAGAAGTGCAACTGTTCTACTACTTTGTTGAATCTCAAAGGAACCCTCAAAAGGATCCATTGCTTCTTTATCTCACTGGTGGCCCGGGAACCTCTGGCATTCTTCCATTCCTCTATCAAATTGGTACCTTTCTTGATCTTCATTAGTTACCTTGAGTTAGGCTTATCTACCGTTACGTTTTAGTTTACTGCAAGATACTAGCGACAGTAGTCTTTATATGTTATGCAAGTGTAATTTTCGATAGAGTAATACTACTACATCCGTCCCAAAATAAAAGTCCAATTTGACTTTTTCAATCGAACTTTGATCTTAAATATTTTTCTTTGTATTATATATCACTTGATAAAAATTATACCAAACGAAAATACATTTCAAACATTATCCATTTATATATTTTGCATCAAGTATTATATAATACAATCAAAAATATTTAAAGTCAAAGTTCGAATTAAAAGGTCAAACTGGACTTATATTTTGGGATGGAGAGAGTATATTCTTTAAAGAATTTTTTGAAAATCTTGTCACATGTCACGAGGACGATCTTAGAGCATCCACTATGGTGTTTCAAGAATAGGTCTAAAATGTTTTGAAGAGGTCCAAGAATTTGTGTACCATAGTGAGAACCCATTTCATGTCTATGTGGCATGAATAGGTCTAGGATTTTGAAGAGGTCTAAAATTTATGTATTTTGAGAGTGTTGAGAGTGTTTTATGATATAAAAAGGTTTATGAATAGGTTTATACATAGTGGAAATAGTTTATGATTTGAAAAGGTTTATAAATTAATGAAGTTTTAAATGTATAAACCTTTTTATAGGTTCATCATAGTAGATGCCCTTAGATGACTTGTGGAATTACAATTAAGGCTACGTTATCAGCTAGCTATTTCGTGATAATAAAGTAAATTTGTATGCACGCACAACGCCTAATTTATCATTTACAGTAAAAACTACATAAATTAATTAATACTCATTAAACCATCTAAATTATTTATTAAAATAGTTATTATTTTATAGATATTAATTTATCTATACTCAAGACCTGCAAAAAATATTAATTTATTGAATTTCTAGTTTCGTTTACTATAAAATAAAAAAGTCGTATGTTACACACTCTATAATTATAATGTAAACCAGACAGTGACACCTATGTAGATGTACTAGTATTTTAATATAAGAAGACTAAATACAAATTTATTGAAATCGAATCAATACTGTATTTTGTTTCACCTAACTCAGTAGGTATCTCAAGTTTGATCAATTGCCAACTTGCCACTTTTGTTTTGATATTCAGACTGAATATTTATTTTTAAATAGTTATTGACTAAAAAATCAAAAAGTATTTATAAAGCATTGTTTTGGTTTATTTTAAAATAGTTATTGACTAAAAAATCAAAAAGTATTTATAAAGCATTGTCTTGGTTTATTTTAAAATAGTTAGTGACTAGAAAAATCAAAAAAGTATTTATAAAGCATTGTTTAGGTTTATTTTAAAATAGTTATTGACTAAACTTTTTGGGTTAAGTTCATACTGATACTATATGTTTAGAAAACTGTTTGCCTTTTCTTTTAGTCAATAATTATTACTTAAATTCTCCTAATTGCAATAATCATTTAGTACTTCGAGTAAATATGACTCCCAAGTTTTATTCTAAATTGTGTCTCAAAATGTGTGCTCATTTTTACAAACCAAAGTCTAAGGGGCTGTTTGATAAAACATAATGATTTACCACTGATTGATTCAAAACACTGAATGATATAGTAACTCTGAATGAACTTTGTTCTGAATGAAAATATGACGTTTGATAAATTTTCTGAACTAGTATCCTACCCATATAAAATTACCATATTAACCTTTGTGCAAATATCAAATTTTTTTGTTATTGGTTACTGTATTTTTTTTATATTAATATACGTTTGTTAAATTAAATTATTATTCAGCATGTTTATACATGTGAATTTCGTGTATGTTAAAATTGTGAATTGCTTATATATATGACTATATGAGTATATGACATTGCATAATGTTTGAAAATATTAAATATGCCTTATCAGTTCAATGAAAAGTAAACAAAAGAACGGATAAAAAATGCATGCATATCCACCTAGAAGATAGATGTAGGAAGCTAGCTACTTATGATCATGTGGTTCTTTTATAAATTAATATGTTAATAATAGTTAAAGGTATAAAAAGGCTTGCAAAAGGGCATGACATATTTGACTAGTGAATGAATTTGTACGGCTTGGGTGCTGCTTCATTCAACGCCAAATAGAATGATACAGAGACATACAAAAACTTAACAAACACTTGCTCACCTCTGACCGGTTCATTAGATGACTCTGAATGACCAATTAAGATGCTATCAAACACCCCTAAGTATTAATTCGAAACGACAAAAACAAATTTCTAGATTACTCAATGACAATTATACTACAAAATGAGAAGACTTGATATATTTGATGAACTTTTTGCTCTAGGTCCACTTAACTTTGTCTATACGAACGCAACGAGAACTGATGTTAAATTGGAACTGAACCCATATTCATGGACAAAGGTTCGTAGTCTTTATCTTAGTTATGATATATGGACATATGTCCGAAATGTATCAGTGTATCGCGTCTCAGAGTTATCAAGTAACATCTAACTTGATTATGTATGTTTGTAGACAGCCAACGTCATATTCATCGATCTACCTGTTGGCACTGGATTTTCATATGTCAAGGCCAATGAATCGTTGAAGAATAGTGATTCCCTTGCCACTACTCATGCGTATGATTTCATAAGAAAGGTAAGATATTATAATCATAGAAACCGTAACTTTTATCCAACTTAATTCGTTGTTTAAAGGTTCTTTGTATTCATGAATTTGTAGTGGCTCATGGACCATCATAAGTTTCTCAATAATCCATTGTACATCACGGGGATTTCTTACATGGGACTTTTCATTCCCCGAGTAATTTCAAATATATATGATGGTAATAATTGTTTTTTAGTTTAAATGGGACGATGACGTTGTATAGGATTTCAAAATAAAAAGACAACTACATCGTTCTTGTAAACGTTATCGGTATTAAAATTTAGGGTCTTGAAACATATTGATTCTTTTAACTATATTTTCTTCCTTAGGCAATGATAGAGGGGTTCTACCAAAACTGAACATCAAGGTAGCTCATAATCTCTAACTCATACTCCCTCCGTCCCTTATTAAATGTCATGTTTGAATTTTCAAAGTCTTTCTTTCTCAACTTTGACCTTAAATATTTTTGTTTGTGCAATATAATATTTGATACAAAATATTTGAATGAATTAAGTTTTAAATGTATTTTCATTGCGTATAATTTTTATCAAATACTATATAACACAAGTAAAAATATTTAAGGTCAAAGTTAATAAATAAAGACTTGAAATGTCAAAAATGGACATTTAATAAGGGACGGAGGGAGTACATGACTGTTATTAGTAATTGTAATCGAGATATAGCTCATGTCCTTGGATGCATGATGCACGTGCAGGGTTTCTTGATCGTGAACCCTCTTACGGATAAGTTCATAGATTTTAATTCAAGAACTGAATTTGCTTATCGAGCTGCACTTATTGAATATGATCTTTATAAGGTACTTTAAGTCATGACACATCATAAATGTGGATCAAAATATGATCTTTAAAAGTTGTATATTTTTTGTTTTGTAGCCAGCTAAAGAAAACTGTGGAGGTAAATACATAAATGTGGATCCAAATAACACTTTGTGTTTGGAGAGTCTTAAACCCATAGATGAGGTGAGTTATTGTGTTAACTCTGCGTGTTTAATTTATCTTTTGTTACTTATAGCATATTTAGCCCTCATTTGCATACGTTCTAACATATGCATTCTGACCATCACAGTCACTAAGTCGAGTTAATGTACCTCAAATATTAGAGCCAATTTGCAACGCACAAGATCCAAAAGCAATCTGTAGAGTAAGCCATTAACCCCCGATTCCGTATATTTTTTTTTCTTTCTCTAAATGTTTTAGTTGAATTAAATTTCTAATGATAATACGTTTACAGGAATCCATTTATGTATTTTCTAATATTTGGGCAAACACAAAATCTGTCCGACAAGCTCTTCACATTCGCAAGGTATGTATGTTTTAAATCAAACTTTAGCTGTTGAAAGTTGTTCTTAGTTATTTCACAGGCATCAAACCTTTGTTGGGTAGGGTTGATGGGTACCATTATGGTATACAGGTTTGAGATGTCCATGAGAATCTACACTTTTTGATACAATCCAAGTTGTTCTTAGTTTGTCCTTGGATTGTTGATGATTTGACGTAAAGTTCATCTCTAGTTAATATCAAGTGGTGTCGTTAATTAGCTTTTGATAGTTTTTTTTAACAATGTTTGAATGATGTGTGACCGTGCAGGGAACAGTAGAAAACTTTCAATTCACCAACACGAGCATCCGTGCTGTGTTTGGCGACTCACACTCCATATATTACACCCATGATATCTTCAGTAGTTTGGCATACCATAAGCACCTTCTGACAAAAGAGTGTCGTGCTTTGATCATCAATTAATATCTCTTTCAAACTCATTCTACAAGAACAACTTTTTTTTTTCTTCTCTTCTTCTCCATCTCTACACATGAACAATATTAGTTTTTAGGTAAATCCCCATAATCTTATTAAACATCAAGTGAATGTATATATATATATATATACATACATCCATAAACCAAATGAATAATAACTAGACTAGGAATCAAACTGGGCGCTAATGCCACGTCAATAGACTAAACGTGGGTTAGGTTTGCTTAAATGTTTGGGGTCTGTGCTGCTTAGCAAATTTGTAAAGAATATGTTATATCATGATTAATGTTCTTACAAAAGAAAAAAATAAGGGACCAATTCTACTTGCTTGCATCATCAGACATCATACAAGAATTTAAATGCATCATACGAATTAACCAATGGGTATATCATGCACCGGTATCAAAGTGGTCGACTATCTAAGACTAAGAGATGGTCATTTTGGTCCCAAATCTTAAAATGGGAGTGTTTGATTATTTTGCTTTTTCAAACATACTTATTGACAGACCATATGAGGAAGTCTTTTTCTACCATCTTTTGTACATTGTACTAAACGTGTTTGAATTGGTTTGCAGTGGTGATCATGATATGACGTTCTCATACGTGGGCACGCAGAAATGGATAAAGAGTCTCAAACTTAGAGTCGAGAACCCATGGAAACCATGGTTTGTTCGTAATCAAGTCGCTGGGTAAGTTCAAGTTCTTGATGTTTTAGACATATTTGTTCTAAAAAGAATTTGCGTTTTTATAGCATATTTAGTATTTACTAAGTACAAAGGTATTTATAATCAAACATTATAACGTGAAATGCCATTTCTTTTTTTATGTAGATATGAGAAGACATACTCAAAAGCCGAATACTTCATGAAATATGCAACTATTAAGGTAATCAAGGACCGTGCGATTATCATTTACAGAGTTACAGATTACTTGATCATATTAATTACTTATTGGCATTTTACTTTTATAAATCAAAATTTCTAACATAAAATATGAGATGTTTAATTCAAAGATTAAAT
Source organism: Artemisia argyi (assembly GCA_030686995.1). NCBI lineage: Eukaryota > Viridiplantae > Streptophyta > Magnoliopsida > Asterales > Asteraceae > Artemisia > Artemisia argyi. Next base: position 155,911,886 of record CM060697.1, on the reverse strand, counting down.
AAGTTACTTATGCCGATTAAGTCTAGTTGAAAATTATATATTCTTAGACTAAGCATGAGTAAATGATATGTGTTTTGCAGGGTGCAGGTCATTCGGTGGCACTTTATAAGCCTGAAGAAGCCATGGTCATTGTGGAGACATGGCTTGCGTCTCATACCAATTCTACAAAATAGACTTTCTTTAATGTAATTTTTTGACTAAGGAATGTAATTTATTCGACTTAAATGGCATTGCTTTACACTTAATATACGGTAAAAATAGTTTTACACATGTTTATGAACCGTTCACTTTTATGTTTATTTTCTAACGACAACTATCTCACAATGCATATCACGAATTATCTTACATGTGTTAAGTAGTACTTCACGCTTTAAATGTTTAAAATATCAAGGCCCATGCTTCCATAGTGTGTGGACAAATGTTGCATGAATAATATCTTAACATCTTGAAATAGAGACAAAATAGTTAAATGATCACAGAAGAAGTGTGAAATTTTTTTTTTCTAAAGTACACATATATAAGTATAGAAAATACTCCCTCCGTCCCAAATTATAAGTCCACTTTTATATTTTACAAAGTTTAAGAAAAGTGGGGACCATAAAATACTAACCAATAAAAATCCATTCTCACCCACTTACAAGCATTCTCATTGGTTGAAACTAAAAGTGGACATATAATTTGGGACAACCCAAATTGACAAAATTGACTTATAAAATGGGACGAAGGGAGTAATATAAAAGGTAAATTGCAAAAAATATACCTATGGTATTTCATTTTTGCACCGGGTGCACCTCTCAACTTTAATTACGAATAATGTTTCTAGGATTCACACTCTGTTATAATTTATGGCCATGTTTGGCAAAAGTAGCTGTGAGCAGTAGCAGTGAGCAATAGCAGTAAGGTCTGCTCACTGCTCACAGGCTATGTTTGGCAAAAGTAGTTGTGAGCAGTAGCAGTGAGCAATAGCAGTAAGGTCAGCTCACTGCTCACCGCTCACATGCTATGTTTGGCAAAAGTAGCTGTGAGCAGTAGCAGTGAGCTGTGAGCAGTAGCTGTGAGCAGTAGCCAAAAAAGCTCACAGCTTCATAAAGAAGCATTGGGAAAATGAGCTTTCCTAAAAAATAGCAAAGCCCACAGCTCTCCTGCCAAACGAACACTAAAAATCAAAAAGCTCATTTTTCACCGCTCATTGCCCAAAAAAGCTCCAAAAAGCTTTGTGCCAAACATAGCCACAGCTTCTTAACGAAGCATTGAAAAAATGAGCTTTCCTAAAATATAGCAAAGCTCACCACTTCTTTGCCAAACGAACACTAAAAAACAAAAAGCTCATTGCTCACCGCTCATCGCTCATTGCTCCAAAAAGCTCTAAAATGCTATGCACCAAATATTCTGTCATTTTTCACTGACTGTTAAAAAATCAGCTAATCATGGTCTAAATTGTATGAGGTCTCAAGTTCAATTCCTGCCAGATGCAAGTAGCCTTAAGTAGCCACGCCAACCTCCTGAAAAAGGATGGCTTTACCTGGTTTGAGTTTGTGTGGCAGTGGGTTCAAATCCAATGAATTAGTCGGCCATTAAAAAATAATAATAATAAAAAATAAAAATAAAAAAGAACATTCGAAATGACTAATTTACCCTCGTCTTCTTGCTACATTCTTTTGAATTTGCAATTATTTTGTAATCCAACCACCATCCCACCCTCTACCACCGCACAACGAAAAAGGTATGTCGTTGCTTTTGTAACTTTCAGAAGGTAGTCGAATATAGTACTGGTTTTCATTATATAAAATGCAATAGTACATGTAATTGATCCTTATTAATAACTATAAATGTGCTTTTCCTGAGCAAGTTATAAATGTGCTTGATACACCTTTAAAATCACATATTTGAGAACATACAAAAATATCAAAATGGTAAAGTTCATACAACTGTTTATTGTGATGGTTCTCGCTTTTATATCACACGAACAAGCGGTTGTTGCTGTGTCGGTACCGGCATACTCTTCCGTAGTTGCTCCAATAACCAAACATACCGATGATGTTAAGGATCTCTACAGCCTAGAGATTACGGCAGGTGATGTGCAATTACACTTCCTAATAGACATCGATGCTCCTTTGGCGTGGCACCAGTGTATTGTTAAATGGCCATAATCTTCAGCCAAATTCCTCGAAAACGCATATTGCACAACCTACATTCCGTGCAATGAACTTGGATGTTCAGATATCTCCGAATGTCTTACTCTTATGTCCTTCTTGCATGCCAATAAACAACAAGACAATTTTACCCAGGGCAGAATGCACGTGTCCTGTCAATGTTGCAAACCCGGTTACCGGGAAATGTCTTCAAGTAGCTTTCATGTTGGATATTTTAGTGTAATTGGATTAACTTGTTTGACCAATTTAATCATAATAATACATCGTTTAGGCTTGGAGGTGCGGAGTGCACGCCTATTTGAATTTATTATGAGGACGGGGTCCAAAGGCATTAGGGTCCAAGTTGTTATGGTAAAAGTTCCTTAGAAAATTAAATTTTCAGAACTCAAGGGACTAATTTTGACAACTTTGAAACCCATGGAAAAACCTGCATAAAAGAAGCCCTAATCCATTTATAAAGTTACGCTTTTTCTTTTTGGTCATGAATTTTCTCTGGTTCATCAATCTCAAACACAAGCATTCAAAACGTTCTCAATCTCTGAATTGTATCCGATTGAATAATTCGGGGGAACAACCGAATTGATTCGATCTGAAAGTGTTCACACGCCTTTCAGAGATTCAAACAATATACAGTTGTGTTCGTTAATTCTGTTTATCCCCTACAAAGATCGAATCAAATATTAAAGATGACGAACCCTGATTCTCTAAAGGATATGATTAATCATATTATCTGATACAATATTTTGTGATAACCATGATTGGCGAATCTATGTAAAAGAGATTGAGAATCGGTTAAAGTCAAGAAACTCAAATTCGGTGTCTTGGTGATATAGGAAAAGTTTGAAGGGAATGATCTTCGGAGATGACAAAGAAAGTATCAAACACTGGTTCAACATATATGAATTGAAGCCACATCAATTAAATGGGATCAGTACAAAGGAGTATATTAATTATTCAAGTGATGGGACAAACTTAATACGTTCATTCGATCACTTTGAAAGTAATCTTGGAATCTTTATTCGAGTCACTTTGATAGAAGTTATACACACGGTAGAATTCGTTTAAACGTCGGAGTACGGTACGCTTTATTTTATGGGTTAAAATGGTTTTTGATAGCCACTTTGTTAAATAATAGATTTTCCTGATTTTAATTTTGCATGTTTATAAATCAACAAATATAGAAATTATATATTGGTATTTTCGTATTGGATAATGATGCATATGGATATGAAGTGCATGACACGTGGGTGTTAATATGTGATATAGTATGATTTATTTAACTGTGTGTGAGTAAATCATATGTCTTTATTTAATCGAGTTATATATAGTCACTGATGGTTTATATATGGATTATGGATATCAAAACTGTGTTGATATGATGAATATTGACTAACCTAGATATTAACATGATTAACTTACGTGTTGGATTATTGATATGATTATATCTCATATGAACTTAACTGATCGAGAAGTATATTCGTTGATATATAATTCATGTTTATGTTAACAGTAATCTGGAATATTTCATGTATCAAAATTGGAAACTTGCATGTAAGTTGAAACACGTAACATGCATGAAGGACTTGAACAATTGATACAAAAAAATTGCTCTGGTGGGTTCCAATAAACTGTTTAGTTTTGGTGGTAACCATATAGGCGATTTGTTTTCGAGGAAAGTGTTGGCCTTCTTGATGACAGAAGTTTTGTTGGTCATTATTTTGGAATGTTTATTTTCATGATCACATAATTATATGGCTTGGTGTATCTCTAAAAGTTAAACACAATATGTATTATTTATTGTGTGTTTGAAAAATAGTATTTGGTCATGGTCATTTTAAGGATTTTCAAGAGTGTACTTGAAATGTGAATTATAAAGCCATATGAAAGGCAAAGTATCAAAGTTTTGTTAATTTAATAATTCTTGTGTGATCAAGATACGGTTACCTACTTGCCTATTAAACAAAAGCTTTACTGACCAAGCCATTTGTCTAAATGAATACATCATACATGTATATTTAGATAATCTATTGGTTTGTCAGGTATATATCATTTGTTTATATGTATAATGATATATCGACTGCAATAGAATGAGTACCCACGTATTTTTGAATAAAAACTATGGATTATAGTTTAGAAAAGATACAATTATTGATGCAATTAAGTTGGATAATTGATCAAGAAGATTACACTTTTAATGGTGAATGTATTTTCACATTTGGTGTGGTAATCTTGGGATCATAGAAATAAAGTTGTACAACATGGTTAACTTTGGCATCATGAATTGTGGTTTTAATTTCTCATTTTAAAGAAATATTATGGTTATAGGACTTGCTATTAAACATTGTATTATGTTTAAAAGTCAATTTTACCATGTGTATATAATGCGTTAAGATAGTGAGCCTACACTATCAGTTGCTTACCACTTGACAAAGAGGTTCGTAAGAGACTTAGTGCACAAAGTCGGAATATGGATGAAATAAAGTCCGTTTAAATTCTCTAATGGTGAGACACCCAATTCCCTTCTAATACAATGTTAGAAGCTGAAAGCAATGTGGAAAGCTCACAGTTAGAGATTGGAACACATGATATACTATCCCAAGAAATGTGTTTGGACCTGCAAGATAAAGAGGTTGAAGTTTATCTTCTTAATAGTTCTTTTGAAAAAGTGCAAGCAGGGCATGATTGAAAGGAACTACCTATATGAGCATGAAGTTTAGCCGCTTCAAGAAGCTGGGACTTGGCTTTGACATGCTTATGAAGGATAAGGACATAGGCTAGTAAAACATGTGTCAAGATAGAACTACTATATATGTAAACTTTTGTGTACATTATCTTCGTGTATTCAAAATGAATTCCAGGGTTCAATCCTTAGCGACACCCTGGTATTCGAATATTCGGAATGTGTAATGTACTAATGTGAAATTCAATGGTCACGACATTTCATTTATGCAAAAGTTTGATTGTTTGAGATCACCTGTTTTAGTTAATCAAGGATTGCACTAAAATGGGGGAGGAATGTTGGATATTTTAGTGTAATTGGATTAACTTGTTTGACCAATTTAATCATAATAATACATCGTTTAGGCTTGGAGGTGCGGAGTGCACGCCTATTTGAATTTATTATGATCTTAGGGACGAAGCTCCTAAGGGACGGGGGTCCAGAGGCATTAAGGTCCAAGTTGTTATGGTAAAAGTTCCTTAGAAAATTAAATTATCAGAACTCAAGGGACTAATTTTGACAACTTTGAAACCCTTGGAAAAAGCTGCATAAAATGAGCCCTAATCCATTTATAAAGTTACGCTTTTTCTTTTTGGTCATGAATTTTCTCTGGTTCATCAATCTCAAACACAAGCATTCAAAACGTTCTCAATCTCTGAATTGTATCCGATTGAATAATTCGGGGGAACCACCGAATTGTTTCGATCTGAAAGTGTTCACACGCCTTTCAGAGATTCAAACAATATCCAGTTGTGTTCGTTAATTCTGTTTATCCCCTACATTTCAGTTATGACAAATTCTATATAAAGACTAGCAATGGTCGAAATATGTTAAGTGAAATATATCATAAGACGTGAACCTGATTGGAACGTTTCAGCTAGAGGATAACTTTATTGTGTTTGACTTAGTGAATTAAACTTTTGGGTTTAGCTCGTGGTTATTACATAAGCAAACTTCTTGTTCAAACTTCGACTTTACTCCAACTAACTGAGAAGAGACTGACCTTTTCTAAGAAAGGCATATAAGACAAAGAAAGGATGCCTATTTATCATTGCTAAATAGTTGTAATGTACAATCTTATGTCAGTATTTGTTTATGAAAAGATAAAGTGCAGGACGTGTTATTAATTTTATTTTTCTCTATTGAGTTTTCTGAAGAGCATATATGCTACCTAGATTTGCTCTGCTCTTTTTTGCACAGATAGGTAATGAGAAATTGACAGGAAACAAGATACCAAGAAAAATATTGAACAATTTGATTAAAGTCTTTTTCCACTTCAGTAGACATACAACTAAAAGATGACCAATTTTGACTACTTGTAATCATCAAACATGAAGTTCTTTATTTGGAAAGCATAAACAAACTGTTGATGAAAAGAATCCATTTCTATGGTTTACTACCAAAGTTTGACAAAGCAAGCTTCAGTTTCAAGCTATAATCGTAAAGTTGAAGTTTGCACAAGAAGTTTGCTTGCTCAACAACGAAGAACTAATCCCAATATTGATGTTAAACTCAAGTCATAACTCATAAGTGAAGATGGGAGCTCAAAAATGAAGGTTGTTTAAATTTGAAATAGCAGTCTTAGCTAGGCACAGTGTTGACCTATATTGCATCATCTTTCCAGCTGTCACCTCAGCTTTCTCTCTCCTCGACCCATATTCACCCAAGTGCGACAGTGGTGATCCATATTACATCATTAAATTAAAAAAAATATTAATAAAAACCTAAACGTTACATAAACGATACAAAATTGAAATATTACAATACTAAATTAAAAACTTAAACATGACAACAATTATTAAAAACTAGTAATCTAATTCGTAGCGGTAGCGTACCTTGATTTGTGCCTCAAGATGCAAGATTTCTTGTAGTTGCCGATCGGTCAAATTTGGGTCGATTGACGAATTGCAAAAAATCAAATCTTCCCCTTTTTTTGTGAGGTTCAAGATTTCCGTTTGCCTTTCTATGGCTTTAACTTTCTCTCTTTTGATGGCAAGCTCTTGTTCCTTCAATGCTTTCCATGACTCCATATCTTTATTTTTTTGCCAATTTTGACGGCTTCATTTTGAAAAAGTCCGATGCTAGCTTACTTGTCCATGATGCTGGTGGAGCTTGGGAATCACGAGAGGACGATCATTTCTTCCTTGCTGCGTCACGGCCACGTGGTTGTGCTTCTCTAGTATCATCCTCCGCATCAGAATCATCCAAATAATGGAAATTTGAGGGACCTTGCTGTGACAACTGGCAAAATAGGGAGCCGTTTTATAAAACCCGCATTACATTAAAATTATAAATTTGGAATTTTTGAAAGTTTATGGTGACGAGATATTTTACGAACGTTGGTACATGATTTTAATCGTACGATATTTATGAGATTTGGTTATTTATTTATGGTTTGGTTTGATTTCGGTCGTGATGATTTATTTTGAGATCGTTATTTTTGGCACTACATTGACTCCGGCACTAGGTTAACCTAACAATTTTAATTATATTTTATTATTGGATCGGATATTATTATTTTTGGAACGGGTTCGGTTTGAAAGTTATTTGGTTATTTGAGTTTCGGGTTGGGTCCGTGTATTGACACCGGGCTACTTAAACCCCTTACACTCCTCACTATTATCATTATTATTATTAATTAAAAAGAAAAAAAAATTTATAAGAGTAAGTACATGAAATCGTCCCTGTGATAACATAACAACACACCATCATGATGAGGCGAAAAATGATCCGTTTTTAGGGGGTCATTTAAGCCCGAATCCGACTTTATTTGATCAAATATTGCCCTAAATCGTTCCTTTTGTGATTTTAGGTACTTGGAGAGTGAATTCTGGAAAAGAAGCCATTTTGGACGTTTTTGGAGCATAAAAGAGAAGAAAACGGCAAAGTATCAATTTTCCATGCTGGAAACACTAGGTGACGGCGTCAAGAGTTACACCCTGACGGCGTCAGACATCAAGAATAAAATACCGTAGTTGATGACGGCGTCAAAAGTCATCCTGACGGCGTCAAAAGGCCAAGAATAAAATACCGTGGTTGGTGACGGCGTCACACAGGCCGTCATAAGTAGATCAAGGCCGTCCGAGGAAGTATTTGGCGACGAGGTGACGGCGTCACATGGTTGTCTTGACGCCGTCAGCCCAGTTTTCCTATATATAGTTTTCTAGTTTTTACGTTAAAAGAGAGAGAAGTTTTGGAGAAACCCTAAAGACGAATTTGGTGCAACTTTTACAGGTTTTTCAAGGGTTCCAAACCCTTGATACCTTGCATTGTAATTGAGATAAGTGTTCTTCTAATTCAACCAATATGTCTATGTGTTGGTTGTCTATATCTTGTTCTTGTCTCAATTCCATTATGCTAGGCTAGATCTCCTTTGTGTTTGCTTAGATCTAATGAAACCTAGATATTGATTATGTGTTGATTACTTGTTTATTCTTGTTCTTGGATGAATGATTTTATATGTTAGGCTTAAGAAAACTGGCAGATCTCCAAATGGTAACATGCTTGAACGTCTTAAGAAACATGAACCGAGGCGTACTAGGTCTTTATTGGTTGTATTTAATGCATGAGCCACTGTTTACAATCCCTATAGTTGTGCTGGGTCATGGTGTAGGAGGAGATAAGAGCTCATAGAATTGGGGAGTTATGTATGCCACCCCATGAATGGTATTAAGGAATACGATCCATCATCCATGCAATTATAACAAGTAATTAACGTGTAAAAGATATCTAGGGAGTAGTGAAGTCTAAGTAAACACATTTTCTCCAATTACTGCTCACAACCTTAGTTTAATTAGTTTATTTCATTTTTAGTATTTTATTTTGATTGCATCTTAGTTTTGGGTTAGTTGAATAGCAACTAATTCCGCCCAATCTTTCAAAACCTGAGATTTTACTTGCTTTCTAAAAAACATAAAAATACAAAAATAATCATCCCTCACCTTTAGAACTAGTAAATTAGGCTTTCTAATCCTAGCGACACTATTCCTAAGCTGAACGATCAATCCCCCGGTACTTGTCACTATACTATACTACAACGATCAGGTACACTGCCTGGTGGGGGTTGTAAGCTTCTCGAGATCCCTCGAGAGGTAAAGCCTGTTGCGATTCCCACGCATCAAGTTTTTGGCGCCGCAGCCCGGGGAATAGTTATTGTCTAGGTTAGGATTTCTTTTTATTAGGTCTACTTGCTAGATCCCTTTCTAGTAAGATTTTATTTTTTATTTTTAGGTCTTCTTTAGTCTATCTTTTTCTTTGTGCCCTTTGTTTGTAAAACCATTTTCATTTGTCTTCATGGTGGATGAAATTCTATTTAGATCATTAACTATAGAGGAACAATTAGTTTACTCGGATAGATTTGCTTCCTGTTGTTCCAATGAATTTTTAAGTGATCTTAGATATATACAAGAAGAGATGGGTGTAAAGTTTGATAGGTTTGATGAGTTATGCGCATGTGTGGCCTATATTAAACAATCATTGTTAGGATCAATTCCTTTTAGTAAGACCCTTTGGAAAAATTTTGAGGAAAGCCTCCTAACAGTGAACCATGAGTTCAATGAATTGATGGATTTGTATACATCACAACTTGAAGAAACAATTATGGAGGATTTAGCCGAGCATGATCATATTGAGCAAAAAGACCTAGGTTTTATGATCAATGACTTGGAATCTCAAGGAACACATGATGAGGATATAGATGATATTGAGATAAAGAAGGATGAGGTAAATAACACAAACCTACAAAGTACCCCACAACTCCCATCATCACTTGAGGAATATACACCACCCGTGACTTACCCGGAAGAAGTAGAAGAGACTATAGGAACTCCAACAGAGGTAAAACCTTTGTACCAAACACCACTAGAGGATATAGGTTTGAATACTTCTAGTGATAACCTTACTCTTAGTTCTAGGGAAGTTCCTAGTTTTGATGAACCGGAGCCTCAACCAAAACCGTTACCTAATCTTCCATCCTTGGATGAAAATTTAGGAATTAAATTAGGTTCCGATCCACCCATCAAACCATATAGTCCGGGTAGTCTTAGGACAAAGGTAGTAGACTCTAAGCCTTGTAGAGAGGAGGCTGACATAGGAGTGGAACATAACCTTACATGCTTACATCACCCATTCATGATTGATCACAAAACACATTATGGGTTTAAACCGGGTTTATTAGGTCAAGATGGATTCCCAACTAGGAGTCTCTCGAATTTGATAGAAGATGATCCCTTTCTAAGAGAAAATCTTAATTCACCCACTAACCCAATTGAATTAGGTAAGGCTATGATGATAGGATCCCGCATCTTTGAGCATAAAATTCATCCACCACTCTTTCCTCACGAGGCATATTTACACCCTAAGGGTGTGTATCGCTACTTTCACCCGCACTTAATCCTAAGTGTAGGGAAAACCTCTCCTATTTCCATTAAATAAGGGTAGAGTCAGGCTCATGACTCGAACAAAAACAAGCGCTTCTTGGGAGGCAACCCATGTTTTGTGTGATTTTATTTGTTTGATTGTTATTTGCTTCCGTATGCATGTTTTATTTTTATTGTTGGTTGATCATGTCTCTAAATTAAAGTGTGGAAATACTTTACTATGTTGTTTGGCCTAGTCTTAACTCCAACCTAAAAGTATTTTTGCAAAATATAAGTGTAAGGGGAAACCCCAAATATGTTTTTAAGAAACACACCGATGATGATTCTCCACAATATTAAATGAGCATGTATATTCGTATTTGTTAGAGTCAAATGCTTGTATTGAGTCATAATGAAGTTTTGCAGGATTTTCCAGGAAGTAGGACCAAGTTTTTCCAGAAATTTTCCGGAAACTTAACATAAGAATTTCTGCAGGTCCATTCTGACGGCGTCAGGGGTTTACTCTTGACGGCGTCAGGAGTCAAAAATCTGGAAATTTTACCGGTTTTGTTTTTCTAACGGAGTCTTATGGTTTTTGTGAATTATTAAGTTTTATAATCTCCAGGAAATCTGCAAACTTCATTCCACAAGCATTATATCTTACTTTGTTTTCTAGGATTTAGGAACTTATATAGGATGCCGCCGATTTTACGCGAGGTTGTCTTGTCTATTTTGTCAGGTTTCACAGGTTATGTTCGACAAGGAGATGATTTATATTCTGGAAGGGAAGCTTTGATTGTTCGTTTTCTTGGAAGAAGATTTAACCTGGCCACCTATAATCCATACCGAGCGAATCAGGGGAGTATTTGATTTCATTCTCTTTACTTTTTCACTTTTACATCCTTTACTTGAACATTGGGGACAATGTTCATCTTAAGTGTAAGGGGAGGGTAAAAAGATGATACTTTACATATGCACTTTCGCTTGAGTTTGTTTTGTTTAATGGTAGATGTGTAATAAAACTACGAGAAATACTTGTTAGTGTAATTTTAGCGCCAAATTTAAAATTTTTTACAACATTTAGGAGTGAAACTTTAGCCATAGCAAGCGTCTCATGGATAGGAGATTGTATGACTAGCACATAACCGTATATTCAGAAAAATTTTCCACCCAAAAATGTGAGGTTCGCCTTTAGATTTGATAGGAAAAGCATTTACTATTAGTGCTTATGAGTGTACCGATAGCATTTAGATTCTAGAACTTGCGTTAGTGATGCATCCCGAGACCGCTAGTGAGACTACATTCGTGTAGTAGGATTTACTACATGATAAGAGGCATTAGGATCACCCTTGTGTTAAACCCGTATCATAATTACTTGACCATTTAAGTCATATTACTTGGCTAGTTAAGTCAACTAATTTTTTCCCACACCCTTAGCGTTGTACTCATTTTTAGTACACGAAACCCCTAGTACACCCCTCCGAGCCTATCTTTTCGTTTCTAACTTTAAGCATTTTACTTAAAGGAAGAATTTGTTACACCCCACTTAAATGTACAACCAAATCGCCTTAGCCTTCCGTGTATGCGCTCATTTTTAGTGCATTATTGTTATTTGTTAAACCCTAAGTTAACTTTCTAATTGATTACATGGTTGCTAAGTCGAGTCATATCCTTGTACATATTGTTTTGGGACGATTGGGACTCATGGGTAAGTACTTATTTTATGAAGTAATGGGGAAGAACATCACTTATTACCCCCATATGTACGTTAATCTTAAAAGTGCTCCAAGTGTTTTGATTTTCTTAATTCGAGTCATTAGATTAGTTTAATGTAAAGTATGTAAAGATTCAAGTGTAAGGGGAATTCTCATCCCCTATGATGTATTATTTTGGATGGTAGGGTAAGAGTGTATGCAAAAAAAAAAAAAAAAAAAAAAAAAAAAAAAAAAAAAATCGAAAAAAAAAAATAGAAAAAGGAAAAAGAGAAAAAACATACGGACTACCATCCCGTTTCATTCTATGTTCATTTTATGTTTTTGTTATTTTTGATTTGTTAGCTTAAGTCGAGTCTAGTCTTGGCTTAGCAACGCCATCTTGTACATGTAATTAACCAAGATTGTTAACTCGCCACCAGTAAAACTTCCTTTATCCAACAAAACCGTGTAATTCATATCCCTATACCTAACGTTACAACCCTTTAAAAGACCTCTTTGATAGTTTATTCTAGGTGCTTACGCCATGTGGTGGAGGTTTGATCCTTTTCCAAGCCTATGGTAATCTATTTTGCTATGACAGGTAGTGAGAGATATCTTCCATTTCCATAATGTTATATTACTTTATTACACCCGAGAGATGTGAGTATCTAAACACTATTTGTGAGGTGCTTGTGTATGATCTCCGTGCTTGTCTATTGGTCTTTAGTGGAACGATTATTTGTTGTAATTACTTTTATATTAGTGTTAAATGACCCCTAACTTGTCTTTTGAGTAGAATAAAAGCGCATTTGCTTGAGGACAAGCAAATCTCAAGTGTAAGGGTATATGATGAGGCGAAAAATGATCCATTTTTAGGGGGTCATTTAAGCCCGAATCCGACTTTATTTGATCAAATATTGCCCTAAATCGTTCCTTTTGTGATTTTAGGTACTTGGAGAGTGAATTCTGGAAAAGAAGCCATTTTGGACGTTTTTGGAGCATAAAAGTGAAGAAAATGGCAAAGTATCAATTTTCCATGCTGGAAACACTAGGTGACGGCGTCAAGAGTTACACCCTGACGGCGTCAGACATCAAGAATAAAATACCGTAGTTGATGACGGCGTCAAAAGTCATCCTGACGGCGTCAAAAGGCCAAGAATAAAATACCGTGGTTGGTGACGGCGTCACACAGGCCGTCATAAGTAGATCAAGGCCGTCCGAGGAAGTATTTGGCGGCGAGGTGACGGCGTCACATGGTTGTCTTGACGCCGTCAGCCCAGTTTTCCTATATATAGTTTTCTAGTTTTTACATTAAAAGAGAGAGAAGTTTTGGAGAAACCCTAAAGACGAATTTGGTGCAACTTTTACAGGTTTTTCAAGGGTTCCAAACCCTTGATACCTTGCATTGTAATTGAGATAAGTGTTCTTCTAATTCAACCAATATGTCTATGTGTTGGTTGTCTATATCTTGTTCTTGTCTCAATTCCATTATGCTAGGCTAGATCTCCTTTGTGTTTGCTTAGATCTAATGAAACCTAGATATTGATTATGTGTTGATTACTTGTTTATTCTTGTTCTTGGATGAATGATTTTATATGTTAGGCTTAAGAAAACTGGCAGATCTCCAAATGGTAACATGCTTGAACGTCTTAAGAAACATGAACCGAGGCGTACTAGGTCTTTATTGGTTGTATTTAATGCATGAGCCACTGTTTACAATCCCTATAGTTGTGCTGAGTCATGGTGTAGGAGGAGATAAGAGCTCATAGAATTGGGGAGTTATGTATGCCACCCCATGAATGGTATTAAGGAATACGATCCATCATCCATGCAATTATAACAAGTAATTAACGTGTAAAAGATATCTAGGGAGTAGTGAAGTCTAAGTAAACACATTTTCTCCAATTACTGCTCACAACCTTAGTTTAATTAGTTTATTTTCATTTTTAGTATTTTATTTTGATTGCATCTTAGTTTTGGGTTAGTTGAATAGCAACAAATTCCGCCCAATCTTTCAAAACCTGAGATTTTACTTGCTTTCTAAAAAACATAAAAATACAAAAATAATCATCCCTAACCTTTAGAACTAGTAAATTAGGCTTTCTAATCCTAGCGACACTATTCCTAAGCTGAACGATCAATCCCCCGGTACTTGTCACTATACTATACTACAACGATCAGGTACACTGCCTGGTGGGGGTTGTAAACTTCTCGAGATCCCTCGAGAGGTAAAGCCTGTTGCGATTCCCACGCATCACATCACCAACACAACTTTCACCAACTCTTTCTCTCTTCTTTCTTTACACAACCATCACCACCGCACCTTTATAACCACCATAGCACCACCACCGTCGCCCTCACCATAAAAACAACACCACCATCTTCACCATCTTTTCGAGATCTATCTATTGGTACCAATCACGCGCTCTAACTCCCACTCTAACACCTAATTCGATTTTAATTCTCACGAGTTCATCACCACTTGTTCATATTTCTTGAAGATCTATTCGTTTTGGCTTTGGTTTTTGAAGGTAGGTCGAGTTTTGACTCGAGTTGTGGGTTTGAGCCGCGACCTTGGGTCACGGTTTTCATTATCTTTTCGGGTTTTCATGGATTTTGAGACATGAATCAAATGGGTTTTGTTAATAATGGTTTAATGGAGGTTTGGTATCCGGGTGTGAACTTTTCCGATGGGTCGAACCTCGACCGAGAGTTATGCTCTCGGTTTGGGTAGTATTGGGTCGATTTTCTTGGCCATTCGATGTATATAATTGATCTTGGTGCTATTTGTGATGTTTGGTTGCTCTCGGTTATGATTGGTCGACCCTTGTGGTCGTTGGTATTTTTGGCCGAACACCCCCTAGGGGCTGTTTTGGTTCGGTTGAGCTCAAGGAGCTAGCCGAGACTCATAAGTCTCGGGTGTGGCTTCCGTTTCATGTTTTGAGCATATGTTGACCCGGGTTGACTTGGTAACTCAACCCGTTGCTTATTTGGTTTTCGGACAATATGTTACTTGTCATTATTATTTATTTTTGTTGTGATTGAGATGTGGTGCATTGGTATATTATTCGGATATGATGCGGTATTTCTTGATTGTGAGTATAATTGGAGTTGTGTTGACGAGTATGGAATTGGGGACCGATTGTGAGACGGTCAATTAGATGACGGAGATAGGTTAGTTGGGTGCCGTAGTCGGACCCTCATGTTGTAGCACGTGGATATGAGATTGTTTGGACGGAGTTGATTTATTATTGTGACTTGATTTTATTATTTGGACTTGGACTATGAGCCGAGGGTCATGACTCGGACATGTGACCAAATTCTATGACTCGATAAATATTTAAAAGTCGATAATAAAAACAATACTCGTAATAATAATATTAAGAATATAATCATTTATATACGTATATATAGACGTGATAAACGTATATATATATATATATATATATATATATATATATATATATATATATATATATATATATATATATATATAAATGCGTATATTAATAATAAAACGATCACGAGTAAACGTTATAATAATATAACGATAGTTATTATGCTATGCGAATAGTATAATAAATGTCGGACTATTGTTATAAATAATAACTATATAAATAATGGCGAAATATAAGTCGGGTAACTAATAATGAAAAATGTGGTTTTGTTTATAAATTAGAAACTTATCGAGTTATGCGAATTGTGGGTCTTTAAAGTCCAAGTGGGCTTTATATTGTGACTTTTGTGTTGTCACGGATATATGACGATTAATATAAACATTTTATATATCAAGTGAGTCATTCTAGATCGAGTTATTTGACGATATAAAATGAGAATATTAATGGGCATCGTATCCCACGACGCCCATTGGATGTGGTATATATTTTAGGGTAATAAATTACTATATGTCTCGTGGAATTTGGCCGATTCGACGATATATATAGGGAATTCATTGGACTACGATATATATCAAATAGAATCTTTTGTGCAATGTGCTTTAGGTTGGGTATAATTTTGGAACGATATATTACGTAAATAAATATGGGAGATTATCAAATCGACGGATTTAATAAGCTTCGAAAATTATTTAAATAATATGTTGGGCTAACATTAGACCTATAGTTGGTTTATTATTTTGTTTGTTGTGGCTTTTTGGTCTGAGTTGTGTCGACCCTCCACCCATATGGATACCAAACGTCGAATTTCAAAGTTGATATGAAGTTAATTCGAGAAATGGATATTTTTGGAAAGTAAAATGGAATACGTTCGGGAATGGGAATATTTGATTTTGAGGAAATGATTTCTGAACGAGTTTGATATTGTTAGGAAGTGCCGAGTCTGTAGTCGCCGTTACGTGAGTTGCTTGAGATTACTTACGTCTTTCTTCTATCGTTCTTTGAGGATTTCTGGACTTGAGGTGAGTCATAGCCCCACTTTTTACTCTTGAACTTTGTTTTCAATACTTGGGGTGAGAAACGTGCAAATATTTTATGTGGACTATTATCGCTTTGTTTATTTAAAACTTGTTATGCTTATAGAACTAGGTAGGATTAAGCGAGGCCTAGTCCCGAACTAGGTAAGCTATTGATTTGGTTGTAGAGCGAGGCCTAGTCCCGAACTAGGTAAGCTATTGATTTGGTTGTAGAGCGAGGCCTAGTCCCGAACTAGGTAAGCTATTGAGTTGGTTGATGAGCGAGGCCTAGACATGAGCTAGGTAAGCTAATGATTGGTTGTTGTGCGAGGCCTAGTCCCGAACTAGGTAAGCTATTGGATGGATTATAGAGCGAGGCCTAGACTTGAGCTAGGTAAGCTATTGATTGGATTGAGTTGAGCTATAGCGTGCACCTATAGGGATGATTCGTTTTGGTTGGATTATTTTGGTCGGATATTCTGGTTGGATGATTGAGGCCTAGTCTAGCTAGCAAGCGTTTTGCGTATATGTCCACTATATCGAATTATGAATCTAAACCTATGATCTCACCAGCGAAAGCTGACTTTTAGCACGTTTTCTCAGGTAATTAAGTGATGCTCTATGGATGCTTGGGATGGGAGGCTTGGCACTTGGCACCGGTTATGGATCTATATTTTCTAAAACTCTGATAACTATTGTGGACCTATATTTATTTCTTTTGGGCCTGACTTTGGATGATTTTGGGATAATGTAAACTCTAAAACCCCGCGTGGTTGTATTTTATTATGTTTACTTTATCTCGTTCTTTTATGTCTTGTGTTTGGATACCAATCCACGTAGCACCCCAAAAGCTTGTTGAGTCTTCCGCTGTATCAAATTTTGGGGGTGTTACAGATTGGTATCAGAGCCAAGGTTATAGAGAACTAGGTAAATAGACACCTAAACTATAACCGATTTTTATAGAAAACGAACCTCGACCATTGCCCGCCAGCCCGCCAAGCCGAAGCATCATTGTTTATTATTGAGGTATTATGAGATTATTGAGATGATTGATAGATTTGGGATTCTTGAGATGATTTGAGGTTTATTGATTTAGTGATATAATGGTGTTTTGAGGAATTATGTGCGTTTTTGAGGAATTATATGGCTTAATTGTTTTACGAATGATTTTAGTAATGCGGTATTTTAAATCTTTCTTGATTATATATGATTTGGAATTATATGATGATTTTGATATGGTATTTTGAGTTCGTGGTTTAGTTGTTTTGAAATATTTACACCTACCCTACGCCGTTGTCACAAATCATAGCCTCCTTTGCACGTGTTGTTATTAAGAATTGTTATTGCTAGTACGCGTCGCCCCTCGTAAATCACTATGGCCCCTGATGACCCATACGTGTTGGTCATGCGTTCGGCCACTACTTTATCGTCTCATTGTCGCCCTAAGTCACCGATTTTATCGCCTCGTGGTTCACCTGCTCAGAGATGACGATTGATGGAGTACCCCTCCGACGAGGAGTACGAGGGCGAGCAGAATGATAACCCTCAAGATGAGGAAGAGAATGATGACCCTCAGGATGAGGAAGAGGATGATCCTCAGGAGGAGGAGATACCTGATACATCCGTTAGAGCCGGTTTCACCTGATCATCCATTTTTGTTGGAGTTGCCACCTGGTAGTCCCGTTGAGTTGGATGCACCTTCTGAGGTTTCTGCTGAGCATGCAGATTTGGGTGAAATTGGTAGGATGTGGATTCGGATTACTGCACAGGGCGAGTGGATCTTGCGGATGTCTGACCGACTTGAGATAATTATTGCTGAGTTTATTGCTGAGTTTATTGCTGAGATAAGAGTTGATTTGACTAATATCGTGGGAAGGACGACCGCGATTAGGAGAGGTATGATTGAGATACATGAGCAGATAGAGAGTCTGCAAAGAGGTTCCTCACGGCTCGCGAGGCAGATCGCAAGCTGTGGCAGAGGAACACGGAGTTGTAGAAGGAGGCAGCAGACCTCAAGAGAGATAGAGATATATACAGTGTTGAGCTGGGATCGTTATGGAGAGATTTGGATGGTTTGAGATCGGAGTTGAATAGTCTACGCCAGCTTCATGGCTAGATCAATTTAGATTTGTGTTGTTGTTGTGTTGCGTCTTAAGTCAGGGAGTATTTGGTTATGAGAGCTGGTTATTCTATCCCTTAAGTCATGTTATTTGGATTTTATGTTCGTCTCGTATGGAACGATTAGTATTTATTATGTCTTTTGGTGTTTTGGAATGAAGTATCGATCGCTACTTGTATGGACGATGGTAATTGCGTATGATATTCTACGGTTTTTGGCGTACATGGAGAATTGTGTTCCTATTTGCGTGGTTGATGTTGTGTTGGTATTATGTTCGTATTTCGACTTTCACCAAATTGGATTCTTGTTGGACGTTATGGTACGTATTATTGGAGACTTACAAACCTTGTATTGTAACTTTGATCAATGGCCACACGACGAAACCCTGTTAGAGCTACAAGAACTGGTCCTGCAACGACTACCCCTGGTCGTCGAGGACGCCGTCCTACTCGAAATGTTGAGACCCCCTACTCCTGATAACCTGGACACTACTAACCGCAACAACAGGAATCAAAATGTTGATGTTCAAGGAGACAATGATCATGTTCCACTTAATGCACCTACTGTGGATCAAGCAATGATCAATCAACTTGTGGAGCAACGAGTTGCTGAGCTACTAGCTGAGTCAAATCATTCCAACAATTCTGCTGGAACATTTCCACCTGTTCGTGCTAACGGATGTCATTACAAGGAGTTTAAGATTTGTGGACCTATTGAGTTTGGTGGAACTGAAGGAGTGGTTTACTTAGTTAGGTGGATTGAGAAGACTGAGTCAGTGTTTAACGTTAGTGGTTGTGCGGAGAATGCGAAGGTAAAGTTTGCTTCTTTTACTTTCAAGGATGAAGCTTTAACTTGGTGGAACAATTACCGTAACTCGGTTGGGAGTGATGTGGCTTATGCTATGACTTGGGAGCAATTTAAGTCTTTGTTGATTCAGACTTACTGCCCAAGGAATGAGATTAAGAAGCTGGAGATTGAGTTCTGGAACCATAAGGTGAAAGGTACCGATATGGCAACTTACAATCGCCGTTATCGAGAGTTAGCCCTACTTTGTCCCGATATGGTTAGGACTGAGACTCAAAGGATTGAGAGGTATACCGATGGGTTACCGGTAACTACCAGGAACGATGTGATTTCTGCTAAGCCTGCAAGCATTCATGAGGCTATTACTATTGCTCAACAATTGATGGACTCTTTGTTATTGGAAGAAGCTGAGAAAGATTAGACTGGAAAGAGGAAGAGGGATAATCACTCTAAGGGAAATGATCGTCGAAATAAGCGACAAACAACTACTAGAGCTTATGCTATGGGAGATGGAGACAGGAAGAACTACAATGGAGATGCACCCAAATGTCACCGATGCTATAGGAATCATTCTGGTCGATGTACTGTGATGTGCAAGAATTGCTCGAGGATGGGACACATAGCTAAGGATTGTAAAGCTCGACCACTTGCTATGGTTCAAGCTACTCCTGAAACTATGAGCAAGGCAAATGTTACTTGCTATGGATGTGGAAAGAAGGGACATTATAGGAATGAGTGTAGGGAATCGTGGAACCGAGGAAATCAAGGATCGGGTGGTAATGGGTACAATAATGAAAACCGTGGAGCTGGAGGAAACCGTGGACGACAAGATAATGGGGACCAACGTGTGGAAGCTGGAGCTGCTCATGGGAGAGTGTATGCACTTGGGAACGAGAGAGGAGAAGATCCGAACGTCGTTACTGGTACGTTCCTTCTCAATAATCGTTATGCTTCCATACTATTTGATACTGGTGCCGATAAGAGTTTTGTGTCCACTAAGTTTGCACCCTTACTTGAGAAACCCCCGATGGCCTTAGGAATTGGTTATGATGTAGAGTTAGCTAATGGGAACATAGAGAGGATTAGGACTATCATTCGCGGTTGCACGTTAAACTTTCTGAATCGTCCTTTCAACATAGATCTTCTACCCGTCACGTTAGGAAGTTTTGATGTTATTATTGGTATGGATTGGTTGTCGAAGTATCGTGCTCATATAATTTGCGATGAGAAGATCGTGCGTGTGCCTTACGGCAAGGAGATTCTGAACATACCAGGAGATAGAAAGGATTTGAGAGGCCCATCTAGATTAGCGGTCGTATCTTGCACTAAGTTGCCTAAGCTAATGGAAAAAGGAAGTTGCCTTTTCTTAGCTCAAATCTCTGAGAAAGGAGAGAAGGAGAAGAAGGAGAGGTGCATTGGAGATGTACCTATAGTTCGTGATTTTTCGGATGTGTTTCCCGATGATTTGCCGGGAATTCCGCCGACTAGGCAAGTGGAATTTCAGATTGAGTTGATACCTGGTGCTGCACCTGTAGCACGAGCGCCTTATCGTCTTGCACCTACTGAATTGGAAGAGTTGTCGAAACAATTAGCGGAGTTAGCCGAAAAGGGATTCATAAGACCAAGTTCTTCACCTTGGGGAGCCCCGGTCTTATTTGTGAAGAAGAAGGATGGATCGTTTCGCATGTGTATTGATTATCGAGAGTTGAACAAGTTAACGGTGAAGAATAGATACCCGTTACCAAGGATCGACGATTTGTTCGATCAACTCCAAGGATCGAGTGTGTATTCGAAGATCGATTTGAGATCGGGATATCATCAGCTTCGAGTTCGCGAGGAGGATATTCCAAAAACGGCTTTCAGAACCCATTACGGGCATTACGAGTTTCAGGTGATGCCGTTTGGGTTGACTAACGCACCGGCGGTATTCATGGATCTCATGAATCGGGTGTGTAAGCCTTACTTAGATAAGTTCGTGATTGTGTTCATCGATGACATTCTGATTTATTCGAAGAGTGAGAAGGAGCATGAGGAGCATCTAAGACTTATCTTAGAATTGCTCAGGAAGGAGAAACTGTATGCCAAGTTTTCGAAATGTGAATTTTGGATTCCGACGGTACAATTTCTGGGTCATGTGATTGATAGACAAGGAGTTCATGTTGATCCTGCTAAGGTTGGAGCGATTAAAGATTGGGCTGCACCTACGACCCCAACAGAAGTTCATCAATTTTTGGGATTAGCCGGTTATTACCGAAGATTCATTGAGGGATTTTCGAAGATAGCAAAACCGTTGACCAAATTGACTCAAAAGAGTGTTAAGTATGAATGGGGAGATAAGGAAGAGGAAGCATTTCAGTTACTTAAGGAGATGTTGTGTAGTGCTCCTATCTTGGCGTTACCTGAAGGTAACGAGGACTTTGTCGTCTATTGTGACGCTTCTCATAAAGGTTTAGGAGCTGTGTTAATGCAACGAGAGAAAGTGATAGCTTATGCTTCCCGACAGCTCAAGAAGCATGAAAAGAACTACACCACCCATGATTTAGAGTTAGGTGTTGTGGTTTTTGCTTTAAGGATATGGAGACATTACTTGTATGGAACCAAGTGTGTAGTGTTTACTGACCACAAAAGTCTGCAACACATTCTGAACCAAAAAGAGCTTAACATGAGGCAGGGACGTTGGATTGAGTTGTTAAGCGATTATGATTGTGAAATTCGCTACCATCCGGGTAAGGCAAACGTCGTTGCTGATGCTCTTAGTCGAAAGGAGAGAATTCCACCGTTACGAGTTAGGTCATTATGAATTACTATCGTATCGCCATTACCGTCTCAAATATTAGAAGCTTAAACGGAAGCGTTGAAAGCAGAAAATCGGTCTGCTGAGAATATATTTGGGATGGCAGAAAATGAGAAGGGATTTGTTAGACGTTCTGATGGAGTGTTATGTTTTGGAGAGCGAAGTTGGGTACCATTGTGTGGAGGAATTCGAGAATTAATTATGCATGAGTCGCATAAGTCAAGATACTCTATTCATCCTGGGTCTGACAAAATGTACCAGGATTTGAAAAAGTTATATTGGTGGCCAAATATGAAGGCAGATATAGCGTTGTATGTTAGTAAGTGCTTGACTTGCTCTAAGGTTAAAGCCGAACATCAAAGACCGTCAGGATTATTGACGCAGCCAGAACTCCCGGTTTGGAAATGGGAGCGGATTACGATGGACTTTATTACCAAATTACCAAAGACAGCTAGCGGTTGTGACGCTATTTGGGTAACTGTGGATCGTTTGACTAAGTCTGCTCATTTCCTGACGATTAGTGAAGATGATAGTGTGGATAAACTTGTGAGGTTGTATGTGAAGGAGATTGTTTCTCGTCATGGAGTTCCGATATCGATTATTTCGGATCGCGACAGCCGTTTCACGTCAGCATTGTGGCGATCACTTCAAACCGCTTTGGGGACGAGACTTGATATGAGTACTGCATATCACCCCCAAACCGATGGTCAAAGTGAGAGAACTATTCAGACTTTGGAGGATATGCTTCGTGCATGCATCATAGACTTTGGTAAAGGCTGGGAGAAATATCTACCCCTTGCGGAGTTCTCCTACAACAATAGCTACCACACAAGTCTTAAGGCTGCACCATTTGAAGCTTTGTATGGTTGTAAATGTCGTTCACCTATTGGTTGGGCAGAAGTTGGAGATAGCCAACTCACAGGCCCTGAGCTTATTTTTGAAACTACTGAGAAGGTAACGCAAATTCGAGATCGACTACAAGCAGCTAGAGATAGGCAGAAAAGCTACGCCGATCAGAGGCGTAAACCCCTAGAATTCCAGGTTGGAGACAAAGTAATGTTTAAAGTCTCGCCTTGGAAGGGTGTGATACGTTTTGGGAAACGTGGGAAACTAAATCCCCACTACATTGGACCATTTCTTATTTTGGAAAGAATTGGGCCCGTAGCTTATCGTTTGGAATTACCAATGGAATTGAGTAAAGTTCATGATGTGTTTCATGTTAGCAATCTGAAGAAATGTCTTTCGGAGGAAACACCAGTTATACCAATCAAGAATATTCGTGTGGATGAGAGTTTGAATTTTGTGGAAGAGCCGATTGAGATAATGGATAGAGAGATCAAATGACTCAAGAGGAGTCGTATTCCGCTCATCAAAGTTCGTTGGAATTCGCGGCACGGACCGGAATTTACGTGGGAACGTGAGGATGAGTTTCGAAAGAGATATCCGAAGCTTTTCACTTCGTAGATGGGTTATTTCGAGAGAAACCCGGGACGGGTTCCTTCTGAGGCTGGGAGGATGTGACAACTGGCAAAATAGGAAGCCGTTTTATAAAACCCGCATTACATTAAAATTATAAATTTGGAATTTTTGAAAGTTTATGGTGACGAGATATTTTACGAACGTTGGTACATGATTTTAATCGTACGATATTTATGAGATTTGGTTATTTATTTATGGTTTGGTTTGATTTCGGTCGTGATGATTTATTTTGAGATCGTTATTTTTGGCACTATATTGACTCCGACACTAGGTTAACCTAACAATTTTAATTATATTTTATTATTGGATCGGATATTATTATTGTTGGAACGGGTTCAGTTTGAAAGTTATTTAGTTATTTGAGTTTCGGGTTTGGTCCGTGTATTGACACCGGGCTACTTAAACCCCTTACACTCCTCACTATTATCATTATTATTATTAATTAAAAAGAATTTTTTTTATAAGAGTAAATACATGAAATCGTCCCTGTGATAACATAACAACACACCATCACCAACAAAACTTTCACCAACTCTCTCTCTCTCTCTCTCTTCTTTCTTTACACAACCATCACCACCGCACCTTTATAACCACCATAGCACCACCACCGTCGCCCTCACCATAAAAACAACACCACCATCTTCACCATCTTTTCGAGATCTATCTATTGGTACCAATCACGCGCTCTAACTCCCACTCTAACACCTAATTCGATTTTAATTCTCACGAGTTCATCACCACTTGTTCATATTTCTTGAAGATCTATTCATTTTGGCTTTGGTTTTTGAAGGTAGGTCGAGTTTTGACTCGAGTTGTGGGTTTGAGCCGCGACCTTGGGTCACGGTTTTCATTATCTTTTCGGGTTTTCATGGATTTTGAGACATGAATCAAATGGGTTTTGTTAATAATGGTTTAATGGAGGTTTGGTATCCGGGTGTGAACTTTTCCGATGGGTCGAACCTCGACCGAGAGTTATGCTCTCGGTTTGGGTAGTATTGGGTCGATTTTCTTGGCCATTCGATGTATATAATTGATCTTGGTGCTATTTGTGATGTTTGGTTGCTCTCGGTTATGATTGGTCGACCCTTGTGGTCGTTGGTATTTTTGGCCGAACACCCCCTAGGGGCTGTTTTGGTTCGGTTGAGCTCAAGGAGCTAGCCGAGACTCATAAGTCTCGGGTGTGGCTTCCGTTTCATGTTTTGAGCATATGTTGACCCGGGTTGACTTGGTAACTCAACCCGTTGCTTATTTGGTTTTCGGACAATATGTTACTTGTCATTATTATTTATTTTTGTTGTGATTGAGATGTGGTGCATTGGTATATTATTCGGATATGATGCGGTATTTCTTGATTGTGAGTATAATTGGAGTTGTGTTGACGAGTATGGAATTGGGGACCGATTGTGAGACGGTCAATTAGATGACGGAGATAGGTTAGTTGGGTGCCGTAGTCGGACCCTCATGTTGTAGCACGTGGATATGAGATTGTTTGGACGGAGTTGATTTATTATTGTGACTTGATTTTATTATTTGGACTTGGACTATGAGCCGAGGGTCGTGACTCGGACATGTGACCAAATTCAATGACTCGATAAATATTTAAAAGTCGATAATAAAAACAATACTCGTAATAATATTATTAAGAATATAATCGTTTATATACGTATATATAGACGTGATAAACGTATATATATATATATATATATATATATATATATATATATATATTTAAATACGTATATTAATAATAAAACGATCACGAGTAAATGTTATAATAATATAACGATAGTTATTATGCTATGCGAATAGTATAATAAATGTCGGACTATTGTTATAAATAATAACTATATAAATAATGGCGAAATATAAGTCGGCTAACTAATAATGAAAAATGTGGTTTTGTTTATAAATTAGAAACTTATCGAGTTATGCGAATTGTGGGTCTTTAAAGTCCAAGTGGGCTTTATATTGTGACTTTTGTGTTGTCACGGATATATGACGATTAATATAAACATTTTATATATCAAGTGAGTCATTCTAGATCGAGTTATTTGACGATATAAAATGAGAATATTAATGGGCATCGTATCCCACGACGCCCATAGGATGTGGTATATATTTTAGGGTAATAAATTAATATATGTCTCGTGGAATTTGGCCGATTCGACGATATATATAGGGAATTCATTGGACTACGATATACATCAAATAGAATCTTTTGTGCAATGTGCTTTAGGTTGGGTATAATTTTGGAACGATATATTACGTAAATAAATATGGGAGATTATCAAATCGACGGATTTAATAAGCTTCGATAATTATTTAAATAATATGTTGGGCTAACATTAGACTTATAGTTGGTTTATTATTTTGTTTGTTGTGGCTTTTTGGTCTGAGTTGTGTCGACCCTCCACCCATATGGA
The DNA here is from genome assembly GCA_030686995.1 of Artemisia argyi. NCBI lineage: Eukaryota > Viridiplantae > Streptophyta > Magnoliopsida > Asterales > Asteraceae > Artemisia > Artemisia argyi. Next base: position 155,885,933 of record CM060697.1, on the reverse strand, counting down.
TACCAAACGTCGAATTTCAAAGTTGATATGAAGTTAATTCGAGAAATGGATATTTTTGGAAAGTAAAATGGAATACGTTCGGGAATGGGAATATTTGATTTTGAGGAAATGATTACTGAACGAGTTTGATATTGTTAGGAAGTGCCGAGTCTGTAGTCGCCATTACGTGAGTTGCTTGAGATTACTTACGTCTTTCTTCTATCGTTCTTTGAGGATTTCTGGACTTGAGGTGAGTCATAGCCCTACTTTTTACTCTTGAACTTTGTTTTCAATACTTGGGGTGAGAAACGTGCAAATGTTTTATGTGGACTATTATCGCTTTGTTTATTTAAAACTTGTTATACTTATAGAACTAGGTAGGATTAAGCGAGGCCTAGTCCCGAACTAGGTAAGCTATTGATTTGGTTGTAGAGCGAGGCCTAGTCCCAAACTAGGTAAGCTATTGATTTGGTTGTAGAGCGAGGCCTAGTCCCGAACTAGGTAAGCTATTGAGTTGGTTGATGAGCGAGGCCTAGACATGAGCTAGGTAAGCTAATGATTGGTTGTTGTGCGAGGCCTAGTCCCGAACTAGGTAAGCTATTGGATGGATTATAGAGCGAGGCCTAGACTTGAGCTAGGTAAGCTATTGATTGGATTGAGTTGAGCTATAGCGTGCACCTATAGGGATGATTCGTTTTGGTTGGATTATTTTGGTCGGATATTCTGGTTGGATGATTGAGGCCTAGTCTAGCTAGCAAGCGTTTTGCGTATATGTCCACTATATCGAATTATGAATCTAAACCTATGATCTCACCAGCGAAAGCTGACTTTTAGCACGTTTTCTCAGGTAATTAAGTGATGCTCTATGGATGCTTGGGATGGGAGGCTTGGCACTTGGCACCGGTTATGGATCTATATTTTCTAAAACTCTAATAACTATTGTGGACCTATATTTATTTCTTTTGGGCCTGACTTTGGATGATTTTGGGATAATGTAAACTCTAAAACCCCGCGTGGTTGTATTTTATTATGTTTACTTTATCTCGTTCTTTTATGTCTTGTGTTTGGATACCAATCCCCGTAGCACCCCGAAAGCTTGTCGAGTCTTCCGCTGTATCAAATTTTGGGGGTGTTACACTTGCGTTGACCCCGAGGTAGTTGTAGAACCATTTGTTTTCTTTTGGATATTCGATTGAATTAGCGGCATCTCCCTCTTCCAAGCAGTATGACCCTTCAATATGTTCCAACACTCCAACAATCTAAATTCATGACTGTAAAACCCTAAATCTCAAACATTACAAAATTACCAAACTGCCCCTATTACTTAAAATTTGATTTAAAGACTTAAAAAATACAATTAAATTCCAAATAATTACGATTTGCAACATATGAAGTATGACAATTTTCATGAACTTTTTTTTGCAGCTTAAAGTAACATATGAAAGTATAAAAACTTACAAAAACATTTATTTAATTAATTATATCTTTTAATTATATATATTATGTATCTAAATTATTTAAAATAAAGATATGATCAATTTAATTATGGAAATTGCACCAAATCAGTAAAATTGATTTGTTCATTCATTGGGCCGAAATTAGTGTGAGACTTCACCATATATGTCGCCAATCACTCCCTTTTATTTTTATAAACTCTAAAAAGAACCCCTAAATACTCTCTAAAATCACAAGAGGCGGCTAACAATTTTTCTGGAGCTCATCACCATTTTTATGGGACGTGGTATATGTTTGTGAATGTGGGAAAAATACTGGATAAGCTTGTGGTTTGCTGGTTCGATCTCTGGGATTTTATTTGTTTGGTTTTGTCTAGTCGAGTGGTGTCAATCGCTTCTGCTCATTACACTATTTCTTTAATCTTGCTGGTAATTTTTTATCATCTATAATATCATATATAACATGTAAAAATTATATAATTCGACCCATGCATGTTGGAGACCATCGTACGAATTTTGGAACCATAAGACCCTAATTATCGACTTTCTTATAAAACGGCTGCATACAATTTTTCTTGGGCTTTAAACTAATTTATATCACTTCTAAACATGTTATGATACGCATATAAAATGGGTTTGATGATTTTTGACTTTTATTTTATGTTATACGAATTATTTAGGATTATCGGGTTTATTAAAAAGGTTTTAAAAGAAAATATGCATACGAGGGTCTAGGGTTAGGGTTTATACATTGAAAACATGTTTGTAATACTATAATGATATAATTGCTAAATGATTTGAGGGAAATTCGTATAAGGTTTTGTGATTTTTAATCAAACCGTATACATTTTATAAAATCGAGGGGGTGTTTTGTAATTATAAAACTGCATGGGTATTTTTGTACAATGTATTAATATGGGGAGTATTTATATAAAATATAAAATCAGGGGGCTATTGGTAATAATTGATAGTAAAACGATTAAAAATGGTTAAATAATTATTTTGGTATTTAATTTATATCCGATTTGTAAATAATTAAAGTAAGGGGTGTAAATGGTAAATCCTGGGAACTTGAAGGTACTTCTGTACTTAATATGTATTTATGGGTATAATGTGTAAATATGGTAATTTTAAAGGACCATTTGATAAATTATATAATTAATGGCATGATTTTGTATTTTATTTAAAATAATGGTTTGTTTTGTAAATTATGAAGGTAAAGGGGATGTTTTGAATAGATATTATATTAAGGTCTGAAATGGTATACTTTTGATAATTAAGGGTTATAAGTTTTAATTTAAATTAAACACGGTTGTAATTGTAAATTAAATATCAAAAAGGACTTATTTGGAAAATAGTATAACTTAAGGGTTTAAATTGTAACATTTGTAAACTTGAAGTATTGAATTGTAAATATTATTAACTCACGGATTAAAAGGTATAAATATGGATAATTGTAATATTTACACTTTAGACCTTTGACTTTGGGGTAATTGCATTTTAAACCCAAAAATATGAAAAGTTGCTACTGAACCCTAATTCATCATAACTTGTCATATAAACCCTAATTCCATCATAATGATTAATTAATGGCTTAACCTTATTATTTTTGGGAAACTCCTATATTTGAAAACCTTATATTTTTATAAACTTGCTAAATTGGAAGCTGCTAAATATGGAGAGTTTCTAAGAATGGAAAGATAACTAACAGAGGTAACTTAATGAATTTGAACGCTTTGTAATTTGTTATCCACTTTCTTCTAGGTCCGGTGAAACGGGAGTGATCTTTCTTCTTTTGTTTGATCTTGGTTTTGTTCGGCGAAGGTACAGATATTCTGACCTTTTTAGTAAAGGTTTCTTTTGACTTGTCTTTCCTCTCTTTGACAACATTGCTATGATCTTATCATCTGATTCTGAGCCTTTATGTTAGGCTTTCCTATTTGATCTATCTAATGATATTTGAGCCCATGATATTTGATCTGCCGTTGATATTTGAACCTTGGATCCGTGTTAACCTTTGTACCTTGACTCTGAGGTTGATGTACTTCGTAGTATTGAGATCCTATTGGTATTTGTTTGAACCCTCTTGGTATGATATTGACACAACTTGGTTGTTAACCTTTTTGTGACCTTAACCTTTGGAACTTTTGAAACTTTGAAAGTTCTTTTAAGATATTTTATCAGGAGATGAAAACCATTTTCTTAATTATGACATGGAAACGTTTAAAGGAGAAACTATTTTATGACGACACTTCTAACATGATTTAATACCACTTTTATATAGGACTTTATAATTTAATGAAGACTACTTTTAATGGATATTTTGAGAAAATCTTCATTAAAGATTACTTTTATAAATGTTGTCTTTTGGGAGAATCCTTCCTAAATGAACCTTTGTTATAAACCTTTTTAATGGATTATACTATGAATTTTTTTAAAACAATTAATAAGAACATGCTAAATTGAACTTCTGCTTTAAACTTTCATTATGACCCTTTGACTATAAACCATGGGATTTTGGATCTGGTGATATTGAACCTTGTTGATTGGAACCTTAGACATTGGCACTTATACTACAGGAACCTTGATATTGAACTTTGGATTGGAACCTGGATTATTTGACCATGATATGGATATTGACATTGATTTGAACTCTGGTTACCTTTGACCATTCAGTATTTACCCAGGCATTCTTATTTTGTTCCTAGTTATGGGGGGTCCATGACCATAGCATTGATGCACCAATGTTATGACTTTAGTGTGGTTGGAGAGATGTACCACACCGCCCCTTTTTGTTATATGATTATGAGCTCAAGAATATATATGTTTGGCCACTATGATTTGTTTGTAGGGGCGTATGGATGCATCCTAGATTTGTTTGATATTTGTTTAGATATCTGGTTTGCATATACATTATATTTGATTTCATGATTGGGCACGCGTGCATGCAGTCCCTTCACATTTTGGGAGCTAGGTACTCCATTGATTACTTGAGGACTCCCCTCCTACTACATTTGGTATTCCGAGGACTCCCCTCCGAATACATTGGTTATGAAGATATGATATGTTTTGGATATTTGTTTGGCCTGGGGTAAATATACTGATGCATACACTCACCTTATACCTTAACAATTTATCCTACTCCCTTATCTTGTAAATTCTTATGATACTCTCGACTCTATTTATTGTATCTCTTTCGTATCATTTCTTTATTTTCTGCTTTGTTATCTGTTATATCTGTTCACTGAGCTTTGTAAGCTCAGCCGCATTTCTTTTCCTGCGGCAGGTTTAGTAGGATGCTGGGTTATGGATGAAGATTTTACTTTTGGGCTTAGAAGACTTCACCCTGTTAGCTACTTGCTAGACTTAGAGATGACTAGAAGCTTTTATGTTTGGGCTTAGTATATTATTGTTTCCCCTTTGTACCTTGTACTTTGTTTAGTTTTTTCCTGGTAACCTTGTAAACTTTGTATTTGTAATGTATCTCCGTTTCACTTGTGTTCTTATTTGACTCCATAATGTTACACTTTAGCCCTTTTCAGGTTGGAGTGTTACAATTATGGTATCAGAGCCAGGTTTGGATCGGTGGATGCAACATCCGTAGAGCTTAGGCTATGACCTGTGATTTTTGGACCATTAAGCTTCCACTATAGGAACATGGGAAACCGCTTTGAGAACTTGCCTTAGGAATCCCCTTCATGAACTTAAGTTTTGACCAGTAAGGAATGGGTAGACTTTAATATTTTGCTTATGTATCTTTGCTTCCGCATTACTCTGATTCGTGCCTTACGTTTAGCTATGCCTTTTTGGAATCATCCTTTTGGAGTTAGAAATCTTTGCACCATCTAAGTTTACCACTAGTAAGTTTGAAGGCATTTAAGATTGCATGGTAATGCATAACGCTATATTGATTTTATCTTTGATCTCAGATCTATTTATTAATCCTTTTGATATCTTTCCAGACATTTTGAGAATCTCCATGACGATGATGTATGTGATGCACGCTATGATTGTCGCTAACTTTTGGTAGTCATTTGTAAGCTTTCCGACGTTATTTGATTTTGTTTTATCCATCTTTGCTTCCATGAGGAGTCTTGTGGTATTTAACCACGGGTATAAGAATGTTTCTTTCCCCTTGGAATGATAAAATCTGCTATGTTAATCTGTCTTTCTTTGAAAAGTCAACTTCGATTTGATTTTGATATATGGTTGGGTGCTTAAACATTCGAGATGCTGACGACTGTTCTGCTATGTCTCGCCTTTGATATTTTGAACTACCATGATTTCCAATCGTTAAATTTTGCTACCATTATTGTTCTGGAGACTCGTACGTTATTTTTGCGATTATGAAGTTTCCCTTTCACCTATTTTGGTACACCGAAGAAACGAATATTATCTCAAGAATCATTTTTGACACCCTGAGTTCCGGTTATGATTCCTGCTGAACCACCAAGTTTCCCACCAGGGGACGGAGCTGGATAGAACCTTAAGTTGACAATAGCGATGACTACTATAAAGAGTTGAAGACATTCCTCGCCAGACGGAAGAGTTGACGAGCAGAGCACAAGAACTAGTCAAGGTAGCAAACCTGGAGTTGATGAATACATGCGGTCTTACTTGCCTATTCACCTTGGTTGTACTAAGATGAATTGAGAGTGGAAGCAGACTGGATGATGAGGAGATTGAAGATCGTACAAGAGGTTCACATTACTCCACCACATTCCAAGAAGAACTGCAGAAGGCTTGAGGAAACCAAACTCAAGTTAATGATTCTGTTTCACTCTCAGATTGGAAGACGGACGAAGACTAATTACTTGGACATAAGAAGATTTTGAAGGGACGAATTCTTGAAGCGAACTTTATGATGGAAGAGTTGCTACCTTGGCGACATGTTTCTTTCTAATGATAGTTGTTTGATTTTGCGACGTCTTTTCTAGATCATCAGTTTTGCTGACATCGTTTTGTTATTGATCTTTTGAATAGGGATAACCCAGGAGTTAGTTGGACTGTTAGGTGGATTTGTAGATTGTTTCACTAATTGAGATAGAGCATGATCATCATGAGGGCATATTTATATGATGCTGGTATTATGATGTCTAGCCAGCGTGATAATACTTACATCATATAACGTGCACTTGTTGTGTTCATAGGATATCTTGAGAAGTGCCTTAGAGGAGCCTTAGATCTTTGTCTTTGTTTGCGACTATCTGCGAATAGTGGGACTTTAGGATTCTCTCGATCTGTACGTTTGATCTGCCTTATCGCCGTACGTTTTGATATGTTTGGTTATTCGACATGCGATTGTTTGACTTCTGTGCTTCTGATAAGAATCCTAAGTTCTAATGTAGAGCTTCCCGCCATTTGATGTTATCGATCAACCTGTTTTCTGCCTATATAGATTTGATTTGTTACTATGAAGAGCTACACCTATGTTTTGCTATGTATACGCCTCTTGTTTTGATGGATCTGTTTTATGATAACCTGTTATGAGTTAAAAATGTGGTTTTGGATTCTGAAAATCAAGATTCATCGGTTTACGAGAATACCTTTGAAAGGTTGTATTTAAGACGAAGCTTTTTGAAAATCTGAAGAGTTAAACTTATAGATAGCACCCTCATGATTGCTATCATTCGATACATTCTCATCTAATCAGTCCATTTCCTTGTCTACGGATGAAATACCCACCAAATCCTACATCTTCCATTATATATCTTTTAAGGGGATGCGATTATCATCTGTTACGTTCGGTATGTGATTCTTTTGATTTGGATTATGTACGATGTTCCTTCTCTAGGGAAACCGAAACTATCTTTGGATCAATAAGGGCAAATCATGGGAAACAGGATCTTTCTCTTTGTTGAAAATTTCTTTATGTCTGAGTCTGTGCGAGTCAAACTGCTTCCTTTTCTGTTCGTAGTTTGGTGTACCTTCATTTTGTTTCGCCACCTTTCCTTTTGCAATTTTGAGGATGAAATTTTTCTTTTAGAGGGGAGGAATTGTAAAACCCTAAATCTCAAACATTACAAAATCACCAAACTGCCCCTATTACTTAAAATTTGATATAAAGACTTAAACAAATACAATTAAATTCTAAATAATTACGATTTGCAGCATATGAAGTATGACAATTTTCATGAACTTTTTTTTGTAGCTTAAAGTACCATATGAAAGTATAAAAACTTACAAAAACATTTATTTAATTAATTATACCTTTTAATTATATATATTATTTATCTAAATTATTTAAAATAAAGATGTGATCAATTTAATTATGAAATTGCACCAAATCAGTAAAATTGATTTGTACACATTCATTGGGCCGAAATTAGTGTGAGACTTCACCATATATGTCGCCAATCACTCCCTTTTATTTTTATAAACTCTAAAAAAAACCCTAAATACTCTCTAAAATCACAAAAGGCGGCTAACAATTTTTCTGGAGCTCATCACCATTTTTCTGGGACGTGTTATATGCTTGTGAACGTGGGAAAAATACTAGATAAGCTTGTGGTTTGCTGGTTTGATCTTTGGGATTTTATTTATTCAGTTTTGTCTAGCCGAGTGGTGTGAATCGCTTATGCTCATTCCGCTTGTTCTTTAATCTTTCTGGTAATTTTTATCATCTATAATATCATATATAGCATAGAAAAATTATAGAATTCAACCCATGCATGTTGGAGACCATCGTAAGAATTTTGGAACCATAAAACCCTAATTATCGACTTTCTTATCAAAAGGCTGCATACGATTTTTCTTGGGCTTTAAACTAATTTATATCACTTCTAAACATGTTATGATACGCATATAAAATGGTTTTGATGATTGTCGACTTTTATTTTATGTTAAAAAGAAAATATGCATACGAGGGTCTAGGGTTAGGGTTTATACATTGAAAACATTTTTTTTAATACCGTAATGATTGGTTAATAATTGCTAAATGATTTGAGGGAAATTCGTATAAGGTTTTGTGATTTTAATTCAAACCGTATACATTTTATAAAATCGAGGGGGGTGTTTTGTAATTATTGAAACCGCATGGGTATTTTGGTACAATGTATTAAAATGGGGAGTATTCATATAAAATATAAAATCAGGGTAATAATTGATAGTAAAAGGATTAAAAAGGGTTAAATAATTATTTTGGTATTTAATTTATATCCGATTTGTAAATAATTAAAGTAAGGGGTGTAAATGGTAAATTCTGGGAACTTTAAAGTATTTCTGTACTTAATATGTATTTATGGGTATAATGTGTAAATATGGTAATTTTAAAGGACCATTTGATAAATTATATAATTAATGGCATGATTTTGTAATTTATTTAAAATAAGGGTTTGTTTTATAAATTATGAAGGTAAAGGGGCTGTTTTGAATAGATTATATTAAGGGATGAAATGGTATACTTTTGATAATTAAGGGTTATAAGTGTTAATTTAAATTAACATGGTTGTAATTGTAAATTAAATATCAAAAAGGACTTATTTGGTAAATAGTATAACTTAAGGGTTTTAATTGTAGCATTTGTAAACTTGAAGTATTGAATGGTAAATATTATTAACTCAGGGATTAAATGGTCTAAATATGGAGAATTGTAATATTTATACTTTAGACCTTTGACTTTGGGGTAATTGCATTTTAAACCCTAAATTATGGAAAGTTGCTACTGAACCCTAATTCATCATAACTTGTCATATAAACCCTAATTCGATCATAATGTTTAATTAATGGCTTAACCTAATTATTTTTGGGAAACTCCTATCTTTGAAAACCTTCTATTTTTGGAAACTTGCTAAATTGGAGGCTGCTAAATATGGAAAGTTTCTAAGAATGGAAAGATAACTAACAAAGGTAACTTAATGAATTTGAACGCTTTGTAATTCGTTATCCACTTTCTTCTAGGTCCGGTGAAGCGGGAGTGATCTTTCTTCTTTTGTTTGATCTTGGTTTTGTTCGGCGAAGGTACATATATTCTGACCTTTTTAGTAAAGGTTTCGTACGACTTGTCTTTCCTCTCTTTGACTACATTGCTATGATCTTGTCTCCTGATTCTGAGCATTTATGTTAGGCTTTCCTATTTGATCTATCTTATGATATTTGAGCCCTTGATATTTGATCTGCTTTTGATATTTGAACCTTGGATATGTGTGAACCTTTCTACCTTGACTCTGAGGTTGATGTACTTCGTGGTATTGAGATCCTATTGGTATTTGTTTGAACCCTCATGGTATGATATTGACACAACTTGGTTGTTAACCTTTTGTGACCTTAACCTTTGGAACCTTTGAAACTTTGAAAGTTCTTTTAAGATATTTTATCAGGAGATGAAAACATTTTTCTTAATTATGACATGGAAACGTTTAAAGGAGAAACTATTTTATGATGACACTTTTAATGGATATTTTGAGAAAACCTTCATTAAAGATTACTTTTATTAATGCTGTCTTTTGGGAGACTCCTTCCTAAATGAAACTTTGTTATAAACCTTTTTATTGGATTATACTATGAATTGTTTTGAAACAATTGATATGAACCTGCTAAATTGAACTTATGCTTTAAACTTTCATTATGACCCTTTGACTATGAACCATGGGATTTTGGATCTTGTGATATTGAACCTTGTTGATTGGAACCTTAGACATTGGCACTTATACTACAGGAACCTTGATATTGAACTTTGGATTTGAACCTTGATTATTTGACCATGATATGGATATCAACATTGATTTGAACTCTGGTTACCTTTGACACTTCAGTATTTACCCAGGCATTCTTATTTTGTTCCCAGTTATGAGGGGTCCATGACCGTAGCATTGATGCACCATGTTATGACTCTAGTGTGGTTGGAGAGATGTACCACACCGTCCCTTTTTGTTATATGATTATGAGTTCAAGAATATATATATGTTTGGCAACTATGATTTGTTTGTAGGGGCGTATGGATGCATCCTAGATTTGTTTGATATTTTTTTGGATATCTGGTTTGGATAAACATTATATTTGATTTGGTGATTGGGCATGCGTGCATGCTGTCCCTTCACATTTTGGGAGTTAGCTACTCCGTTGATTACTTGAGGACTCCTCTCCGAATACATTGGTTATGAAGATATGATATGGTTTGGATATTTGTTTGGCCTGGGGTAAATATACTGATGCATACACTCTCGACTCTATTTATTGCAGCTCTTTCGTATCGTTTCTTTATTTTTTGCTTTGTTATCTGTTATATCTTTTCACTGAGCTTTGTAAGCTCAGCCACATTTCTTTTCCTGCGGCAGGTTTAGTAGGATGTTGAGTTATGGATGAAGATTTTACTTTTGGGCTTAGAAGACTTCACCCTGTTAGCTGCTTGCTGGACTTAGAGATGACTAGAAGCTTTTATGTTTGGGCTTAGTATATTATTGTTGCCCCTTTGTACCTTGTACTTTGTTTAGTTTTTCCCTGGTAACCCTTGTTGATGAGGCGAAAAATGATCCGTTTTTAGGGGGTCATTTAAGCCCGGAATTGAATTTATTTGATCAAATATTGCCCTAAATAGTTCCTTTTGTGATTTTAGGTACTTTTGGAGTGAATTCTGGAAAAGGAAGCGTTTTGGACGTTTTTGGAGCATAAAAGTGAAGAAAACGGCAAAGTCTTAATTTTCCTTGCTGGGAACAGTACCTAACGGCGTCACCAAATTCTACATGACGGCGTCAAGAGGTAAACAAGAGGTGAAGTGGAATAGAGTCCATGATGATCCAGAGTGTTTTTACACTAGGGGCATGATGGCGTCACCATAGGCCGTCATGGTCCCATTACACGTGACGGCCCAGAGGAAATTTGATCTTGACGGCGTCAGATCTGGATTTAGGCAATCCGATATTATTATGGGTTGTGAGTTGACGGCGTCAGATTTCTCTTCTTGACGCCGTCACGTTGGAAAATCTATATATAGTTTTGTAATTTTCATTTATTTAAAAGAGGATAATTAGAGGGATAACTTGGAGAAACCCTAGCACGATTTTATCAATATTTTCAAGGGTTTTTACCCTTTGAAACCTTTCATATTCAATTAAGATAAGTATCCTTTCAATTCATTCAATATGTCTATGTGTTGTTTGAATATATCTTACGCTTGTCTTGATTTTAACATGTTAGGCTAGATCTCTTGTGTGTTTGCTTAGATGTAGTGAAACCTAGATGTTGATTATGGGCTGATTGCTTGTTTATAGTTGTTACAGATGAATGATTTCGATGTTAGGCTTAAGAAAACTGGCAGACTTCCATAGTGTAACTTGCTTGAACGTCTTAAGAAACATGAACCAATGCGTACTAGGTTTTTATGGTTGTATTTAATGCATGAGCGAATTCTAGTGATCCCATGTTAGGAGCTTCTTGCAGGCTCGACATAGGAGTGAAGTAGGAGCTTATAGAGTTGGGGAAGTACGTACGCCACCCCACGATTGGTATTAAGGAATATAACCCGTCATCCACGCAACTGTAATAAACTATCAACCTGTAAAAGATATCTAGAGAGTAATGAAATCTAAGTAAACACAATTCTCCCATTTATTGTTCACACCACATTAGTAATTAGCTTTATTTTCATTTTTGTTATTTTATTTTGATTGCATTTTTAGTTATTGGGTTAGTTGACTAGCAACTAATTCCGCCCACTCTTCTAATACCCGAGATTTTTACTTGCTTTTATAAAACTATAAAAATATAAAAAGAATCATCCCTCACCTCTAGACTTAATTTTTAGGCTTTCTAATCCTAGCGACACTATTCCTGAGTTGAACGATCAATCCCCCGGTACTTGTCACTATACTATACTACAACGATCAGGTACACTGCCTGGTGGGGGTTGTAAGCTTCTCGAGATCCCTTGAGAGGTAAAGCCTGGTGCAATTCCCACGCATCACTTGTAAACTTTGTATTTGTAATGTATCTCTGTTTCACGTGTGTTATGATTTGTCTCCATAACGTTACACTTTAGCCCTTTTCGGGTTGGGATGTTACAATGACCGTAACGCACATGATACTCCAAAAGAGCTTTCTCTTTATCATCCGCATCATTCTCGCCACTTCCATGAGTATACTGGACATTATCCCTAATAGCATAAAAATTTGCAACCCTACCACGAATCCTTGTCTTCCATTTGGATATTATCGAGTCGTATCTCCGCTCAGAACCAGTTTCTTTTCTAAAGTATGCTATCACCTCAGCCTAAAAATTGTGCCGGTTCATATAATTTCCTTTTTTGTCATTTTCAGAAATAAAGATGAAAGCTTTACAAAGCGCGATCTCTTCCTTTTTAGTCCATGCTTCGAACTTTTTGGGAGGTTCGGGTTCTTTGCCTTTGGCCTTCGCTTTTGCTGCACCACGCGAAACCTTCCTTGGTTTGACGGGTTTGAAGGGTGATGTCTCCATCTCATCGTCATCGTCATCAACGGGCACGGAACCGTTGTACGAACCATGGTACGAGCCGTGACCCGAACCTTGCCCCATCAATGCATCTTGACTCGGATAGTTAGAGTATTGTTGACTCGGATAGTCTACCCAATCATCCGAATTCATATTCAAGATTAGTACTACGAATCGAAGAATAATCTTGATATGGTTGGGAACATTCCAAGAAATCCGTGTTAGGCCGATATGACGACCCACTTGGTTCTTGTTCATAATTCATGTGTGGACGTTGTGGTGGGACAAATGGTTTATTAACATAAAACGGGTTTTCATTTGGATTAGGTTTTGGTAGCCGTGATGAGTATTCAAAAGCGGGTGGATGAAATTGAATACCCCGTTGTTGTGGTGGTGTTATGCCGGTTAATTCAAAGTTGTTTTGCGGAGAGAAATTCAAATCCGGTGAATTTTGGGCTAGTCGGGATCGGCGGTTTTTTGATTGTGGAGTGTTTTTCTTTGACATTGTGAATGTTGATGAGAATTTGGTTGAATTGTGTGTTTGAAAGTGGGTTTGATGTTGTTATTTATAGAATGAAAAGTGGTAATTTTTTTGGAAAAAAAAGTTTTATTTATTTTTTTAAATATACAAACGGTTGTATTTTGTTTCAAACAGTCAAATGTCAAAATTAAACATTGTAAATTGGATTTTTGTGACTTGTGTTTGCTTTAAATGTCGATCGTTAACTCGACCGATAGCCAAAAAAAATCTAACGACCGATATGTACTTTTCCTACTCACAATGGAGTCGACCGATGTGCATATCGGTCACACAACCCTTCGACCGATATTATTCCGTCCCACTTCTCAAAGCCTTACCATGCAGTTTGGTTTAGTTATATTTTAGTAGTTTATATCAGTTATGTTTTAGATTCTTCCATAGAGGTTATGTATGTAGCATAAGTGGATAAATGGTTAACGCTTTGATTCTTATGGTGGTCTCATGTTTGATCCCTCTCTGTTCCTATTTTAGAATTAGTTTTGCAATCTAAAAAAGGCTAGCGGTGCAGCTTGTTGCTCGTTTGCCTTCCAACTCTATGTAAATTCAAATTAATTCAGAGATGTTTAAAAAAAAGAATAAAGAGAAGAATCACATTTGATGTATAAATAAGTGTAGGCATGTAAGTTCAATGTGGGATGTTAAGTAATAAAGACAGAAAGTTCTGTTTCTGAAATATTTGTGCCCCTCACGAACCAAAACATTACAACCCCTACTCAATTAACAAGCCTACCATAAGTAATACCAAGTTCACCCAAAGGTCGTATTCTCTAAGTCAAATAGCAAAAAGTTATCCTCAAGCTGAAAGTAATCCACATGCTCACTTGTCGCACCACCAAAATGTGTTGTGGCCGTCAAATAGTTGTCTTGTTATAAATCCCAAAAATCCCAAAACAGAGGTGCGTTCAATTTTCAAAAAAAAAATGATGTTGGTGGTTGTGTGGTGGTAAAGGGTAGTGGTGGGATCACAAAATAATTGCAAATTCAAAATAAAGTGATTGTAGGAAGAAGACGATGTTAAATTAGTCAGTTCGCATGCCCTTTGACCATGACTAACGTGATTTTTTAATGGTCGTCAGTGAAAATGACATAAAGTGTAACAAAGTGTGAACCCTAGGAACATTATTCATAATTAAAGTTTGGGAGGTGCACCCAGTGCAAAAATGAAATACCACAAGGACATTTTTTGCAATTTACTATAACATAAATTTATCCACACCACAAGCTCGTGCAAATTATATTGCCAAAATGAAAATTTGTAACATATAGTCCACTCTCTTTTTGTTTTCACATTTCTTTTTTTTATTATTATTATTTTTTTCTATAAACAATTTTTACACATTTGGAAGCTTGACATTTTTAGATAGTGTGATTGTTGTTACTACATATTGATAAGTATGTAAGTTTTTCGCATGCCTACTGTAGGACCTTAGATTACACAACTTTATCACACCAATAGAAGCTTATAAGAAGTAGAGATGGAAAGATGGTGACTTGATGTATATATATATATGTGAATCGTATATATGAAACTAGAGAGATGAAAATGAGAGCTTTTATTCAAAGAAAACACACACAATACACACACAAGCACACACCTCAAATGAGCCTTTGAGGTGTTTAAATAGTAAGTTACATGAGATGCCCTATGGGCTTTCTATGGGCTTGGGCTTGGACTTGGTTACATGGTTGGATAACTAGGCTTATGAAACATAGCATATAACATATTAGCTTGCCAAGTCCAAGGCCCAATGACTAAACTATTACTAATCTTAACAAACGACACAAAGTTACAATATGAGAATGACCATCACTTCATAATACATATTTTTAATGCTAACAATCTCCCCCTAAGGGGTGGTCATTCGAATGATGCTCAACGTGAGTGGGTCTTCCGTGTTCTTTGTCTTCAACTTTGTGTGTCGTTGTAGAATAGTCTTTAGTCTTTGTTCCTTCATGCTTTGTGATCTTCAATAACTGATTTTCATCGTTCTTTGTTCCTTTGTGATGTGGAGTTATCTGCCTTTCGTCACTTCTGCGTCTGTGGTGGTTGTTTGCCATTCCAACATGCTCATACATCTTTGGACTTTGATATTCATATGCACGTAGTTCCCTTTCTTTCACTTTGATCTTTAGTCTTCATACTTTGTAGATTCTTTTTTTTGGCGTAGAATCTTTCTTTGAACTTTGTGTTGTATAGATCTTTGAGGGAGCTTTCTTTAACTTCCAGATGTATGTATGAGCACGTGGAATCTGTCGCCATGGAGATGAAGTGTCCCTGCATATAAACAGTTAGCAATAAAACATCCGATACTTACAGATAAGAATTAGAGATCGTCAACAACATAGTGTGAAGACTCCTTCTAACCCTTACCAAGGCCGTTCCCATATCAGATACTCTCGAGAGAGCTTACAAGACCTACTAAGTAGCTCAATGACTGGGTGAGTCACTGGGGATCACTCCACGACTGTAGACCGTTTGAAACCACCGCGAACACTAAGCGTAACCCATAAAGAATTACCGAAGTGACCTGCTGTCAGGGCTGCTTGATGTTGACCCTGGCAGGAATTTCCATTCAATCATTGAGAATCACAAAAGTGAATCCTCTCATAAATGTTCTGGCAGATTGCTAAGATCTGCGTAGGACTCTTAAGTTTACATCTGGCGTCCTTAATGATGAACAACCAGTGTAGAAATATCATATGTTCCTATGAGATCTTTTGATTAATCTTGGGGCTCTAGACTCGATAAGTGCACATTTGGTTTCCTATGCGGAGATTAGGGAGAGGTCTCCTGCTTCAATATCAACCATCTCTAAGAGACAGATCGATAGATTACACCGGTTCCCCGTGAGAATGAAACAAGCTCTTTTAAGAGAACTTGAGTGGTTAAGAAGGTTTAGTGCAGTGCGTCACTGGGTCCATGACGTCTTTGTCTTCAATACCAGTGTCACCTTAGTAACAACCAGTAGCATATGAGTTGAACCCGGTATCTGCCCTAAGGTTGAACATTTGGAGGGCTATTTCTTTTCACCCTTTTTCATAACTTTTCTTTTTAATTCTTCAACCCCTTCTTTCTCCTTTCTCATTTTCTCCTTTTTTCAATCATACCTAAGGACTTCTAATTCTAATCTATTGGAATTGTCCTTGGGTAGATCCCTCTGGCTATGGCGGATCATAGGACGGTTTTTCCTAACCTTAGTCACCTTATAACTCCATGACTATCCTATTGTTGCCAAGAAACCTTTTTGTGAAAATCTCTCAAAGTGTTTATGATAATAAAACACATTGTTGTTACCA
Organism: Artemisia argyi; assembly: GCA_030686995.1. Taxonomy (NCBI): domain Eukaryota; kingdom Viridiplantae; phylum Streptophyta; class Magnoliopsida; order Asterales; family Asteraceae; genus Artemisia; species Artemisia argyi. Next base: position 155,869,258 of record CM060697.1, on the reverse strand, counting down.
CTTTGAGAGTTTTGCAATTTTGAAGGACTCCCCCTTCACATGTGCTCATGAATATTTAAGAAATTTGCACATGCGAGAGGAGTTTGCACTTTTTGAATTGATCCACTTTCAGTGAACATGACCGATTCGAGACACGCTTACATCACTAGTTAGTCTAGCTTGAAATTATTACCCGTCCAGGACAAGTCTTTTCGATTACTGACATTTTAAGCTTCGTCAATTCATTGGTACTATCTGAGTCGAGCTCTTCTCAGATTCAGTCACATACTTTAAACATCTTTGATCACATTTTAATCATGTCTTCTCCCCCTCAAAAATAGCATAGCGTGATATTTTTGATATCAACTGATTAATAAAAAGCTTTTTGGAGAGAAAGACAGATTTGATTAAGCATGAAATCTGAACATTTTAGTTTTTTATACTCCCCCTTAATGATAGCTCATTTAAAATCAATTTAAGGGTTTAGAGGGAGTTTTCTTGAGCACTAATTTTGAGAGATTTTGAGAAATCTTTTGAACAATCTTGAAAAAGTGCTCAAGAATTCCTTTTTGGAAACGAGTTTTTGTTTGAAATCTTTTTCGTTTGTTTAGACTCGAACTTTTTGAAAAAGAGTTCGTCATTGAACGTACGAGTCCTTGATTTGAAAATAATCAGAAGTCATCATTGAAGTACGGGTTTCATACTGAAGTATACGAAAGCCATTGTGAAGAAAATTTTGAGAGACGACATGTTTTAGAAAAACATTAAAAAGAACTCCCGCTCAAGCATCTGTACATGTCCGTATCATTGTTGAATGACATTTCTAGAAACGTACAGAATATTGATTTATACGAGAGACATGTCGTGAGAAGAATATTTTTGGATTTTTTGATTTTATATTGTTTTTGTATTTTTTGAAAGATTTTATATTTTTGTATTTTGTTTTTGTTGGTTTTTCAAATTTTGTATTTTGTTTTTCAAAAATATTTACAGCGAAGCGATTTTGAAAACATTTTTCAAGAAGATTCGAGAAGACGTTCTAGCTCCTCAGGAGTTAGGCTTCGCATGCCAATTCGTCGAACTAAATAGTCAAACCTTTCTTTTGGAAGGGTTTTAGTAAATAGATCGGCGAGTTGGTAATCAGTCTTAACGAAAAATAATTCAACAGTACCCTCTTCCACGTGTTCTTTGATGAAATGGTAGCGGACTTTGATATGCTTTGTCTTAGAGTGATGTACGGGATTGCACGAGATGGCTATGGCACTTTTTGAGTCACAATACATAGGTATTCTGTCAAAAGTAAAGCCATAATCTGTGAGCTGTGTCCGCATCCATAGAACTTGGGCACAACACGCAGACAGAGACACATACTCGGCTTCGGCGATTGAAAGTGCAGTACAATCCTGTTTCTTTGAAGACTAGCTTACAAGCTTTTCACCCAAAAATTGTGCTCCACCTGATGTACTCTTTGCTGTAACTTGATCACCAGCATGGTCTGCATCTGAAAATGCTGTTAGATTAAACTCCGAATCCTTCGGATACCAAAGTCCCAAGTTAATGGTGCTTCGTAGGTACCGAAAGATCCGTTTAACCTCTTTGAGGTGAAGTTCGGTAGGCTTTGCCTGAAACCGTGCTAATAAACATACAGCAAATTGAATATCGGGTCGGCTAGCAGTTAGGTACATGAGAGAACCGATCATGCTCCGATATTTCTTCGGATCGATAGGTTTCCCATACAAATCAGCACCTATTTTTGGTGAAGTGACCATTGGTGTACCAACAGAATCACAATTTTCCATTCCATGTTTTTTCAAAATCTCTATCGTATATTTAGCTTGATTGATAAAAATACCACGAGGGGATTGATGTATTTGTAAACCAAGAAAGAATTTTAGTTCCCCCATCATGGACATTTCAAATTTGCTTTTCATGAGATTCTCAAAATGTTTTGAGTGGTTAGGATTGGTTGATCCAAAAATAATGTCGTCCACGTAAATTTGAACGATCAAAATGTCATCTTTGAACTTTTTGATAAACAAGGTGTCATCAACCGTTCCTTTTGTGAAATTGTTTTTGAGCAAGAAAGATGATAGTTCGTCATACCACGCTCTTGGAGCTTGTTTTAGACCATAAATTGCTTTCTTAAGCTTGTAGACGTAGTCTGGATGATCTTTGCCGATGAATCCCTCTAGCTGACTCACATACACTTCTTCTTTCAGAGTTCCATTCAAAAAAGCTGTCTTAATGTCCATCTGATAGACTGTGATGTTTTTGTGAGCTGCATAGGCTAAGAAAATCCGGACTGCTTCAAGTCTAGCTACAGGCGCGAATGATTCCTCGAAATCTATCCCTTCTTCTTGTGGGTAACCTTTAGCCACGAGACGAGCTTTGTTGCGAATAACAGTCATTTCCTCATCCAGTTTGTTCTTCCACAACCACTTGAGATCAAGAACACGTTTATCAAGTGGTTGTTCAACAAGTTCCCAACTATCATGTAACAGGTATTGAAGAAATTCCTCCTGCATCGCTTCAATCCAAGGGTTTTCTGCCATTGCTTCCTGAATGTTCTTTGGTTCTTTGAGGCTGATTGAGCAAACGTAGATGCACAATTCGAGATCGGTGGCTAGTTGTCTCCTTGTTTGAACTGGCTTTGAAGGATCACCAATAACATGTACTAACGGATGGTCTTTTGTCCATTGAAACGTAGAAGGGTACCTTTGGTTGAACGAATGTGTGTTAGATGGTTCTTGTAACCTTGAAGAAGATTCAGCAGAGTCTGATGCAAACGGGTTTTCAAATACTTCTTCTTCTTCTTCTAACGCAACATCGTTTGAATTATTTGTAGGTTCTTCTTGAAAATTTATGTTTTGGTTTTGCTCATCAACGTTTGGTAGAACAGTTTCAAGTACTGGAGTTGCTTGAGTAGATGTAGATGATGTTGATGTAGTTGGTGCTTCAGCTTCGATTGTTGTGGATGCATCTTGTGTTGGTGGTGGTTGATGGTTTTGAGCGGGTGCAGCGGAATGTTGTTGAGATGCATTAGTCGAAGTTCCACCATAGTATTCATCAAACATTAACTCGAAGAAATTTTCCAGTTCTTGTTCTGAGGGTTTATCCATGTTTGCTGACTGAGCTCCTTGAGGTACGAGTCCTGAACTGATGTGTCCAGAAGTCTGCTGGTTTGGTGCGGGTCCTAATCTGTTTTGATTAGAAGCCATTGGATTAAGCGCGGGTTCTAGAGCGTATCTCTCAGAAGCCATCTGTGAAATCTCGTCAAACTTCACGTTCATCGTCTCCATTATCTTTTTCGTTCTTCTATTATACACCCTGAATGCCCTCGAGTTTTCTGAATATCCAATGAAGATTCCAATATCACCCTTAGCTTTTAACTTCCTTAGATCTTCTCTGTCATTCGTCGGATAGCACAAAGCGCCAAACACGTGAAGGTAAGAGATGTCAGGTTTACGATTGTTCACTAGCTCATATGGGGTTTTATTGAATCTCGGATGGACTAGGGATCGGTTTTGAGTAAAACAAGCAGTGGCTACAGCATCAGCCCATAAGAATAGTGGTGCACTAGAAAAAATCAGCATTGTGCGAGCAGCTTCCACAAGAGTTCGGTTTCTTCTTACAACTACCCCATTCTGCTGTGGAGTTCTAACAACTGATGTTTGATGTGTAATTCCAACATCTTCGAGGTAAGTTCTTAACTTTTGATTTGTGAATTCTGTGCCATTATCTATTCTTATAATCCTTACTGGAGCTTGAAGTAGAACTTGAATACGCTTCAGAAAGGTGATGATGATGCCTGGTGCTTCGTCTTTTGATCTCAAAAACTTTACCCAAGTATATCTTGAATAATCATCAACAATAACGAGAATATACTTCTTCCCATTAATGCTTTCAACTCTCATTGGGCCACATAAGTCCATGTGCAACATATGTAACCTTGCTTCCGAACTAGGTACGGTTTTGGGTTTATATGATGCTCTTTTACTTTTTCCTTGTTCGCATGATGGACATAGGTGTTCCTTGGTGTATTTGAACTTAGGAAGTCCGGTGACGATGTTGTCTTTGGTTAACTTGTTGATTGTGTCGAAATTGAGATGGGATAAACGTCTATGCCACAGCCAGGACTTAGTTTCGGTTGCCTTTGTCATAAGACAAATTGGTGATGTAGAAGCCATTTGGTTGATGTCGATAGCTTACAAGTTTGTACCACGATTACCAGTTAAGAGATCATCACCAACCAAATTTCTTATAAAAACCGTGTTTCTTCTGAATGCCACTTCTAAATCTGCATCACAAAACTGCCCAACTGAAAACAAGTTGTGTCCCAATCCTTCGACGTAGTAAACTCGAGTGATTAAAAAATTCTCAAACTGAAGATCTCCATAACCCTGAATAGCTGCTACATGATCATTTCCAAAGCGTACAGTTCCCATGAATTTCCAGACGAAATTGATCAGCAGCTTTAAGTTCCCGGTCATGTGCTTGAGCAACCCGAGTCGACGATCCAAAGACATATTTCGATAACCTGCCAAGAACAGAAGAGTTTGTATTTGGAAACCGTGTTGAATTTGGTTCCATGGGGTTAGGAGTAAAAGCAGAATCACACTCATAGACATTTGCTACTTGTTTAGCTTGAGTTATTTCTAATTTTCCTTCCTTAAGAGTGAACTCTCTACCCGTCGGAATCCACATACAAAACTTAAGATAGTTCCTAGGCATTCGACTAATAGTGGTAGTCCTAAATCGTGCAACTAATCTTTCTATAGATCTAGATCTAGCACTAGGTCTTTTTGGAACATTCTTCTGTTCAGGCGTAACATTCACATTCTTGGAAACACATTCATCATGAACATCATTAATTAAACATTTCTTGCATATCAAACAAACAGAGTCATTACATGCATTAGAACCAGTACTTTCGACATTACATTCAGATGAAACATGTCTCTTATTACAAAGTGATAAATTCCTAGGGTGTTCTTCTACTTCTTCAACTTTATTCTTGCTACTACTCTTAGAGACAGGCAAGACTCTATTGTTCCTTGTATTGCTCTTAGGCTTTAGTCTGCTGCTCCTAGTGGTGCTTTCTAATCCTGTAGAAGGTAAGGCACACACATTAGGATTTATATTGTTGTCCTTTTTACCATCCCTAGATTCTTTAGAATTAGCCTTTATGCACTTATCATTTGTCTTAGATGTTGAGGCAAACGCACTAGTGGGACTAATCCTAAAAAGGCCAGGTGCTAACACTTTAGGTGTTTCGACAACCGCTTTTCCTTTATCAACAATCTTTTCATTTTCACTTTTCTTGGGCGAGGGTGTTGGAGTGACTGGTTTTGTCAAATCCTTCTTCTCATCAACTTTTGGAGCAAACCTTGAAATTGACATTTTTGGTTTTTGAACCGTGTTTGAAAATTTTGGTTTTTCCAAAGTCAATGGTTTTGCAAACTTAGTTTCCTCACCCTTTCCTTTTTGACTTTCAAGCTGAGTCCTCAAAATATCATTTTGCTCTTTCATTTTCTTTAAGTCACGCTCATACGACAATTTGTCATACTTGCATTCTTCCTTTTTTCGATCAAGTTGTTTAAAATATGAGACATTTTCTTTTTCAAGCTTTATAAGAGCATTTTCATATTTTGAAACAATGTCGGAGGTCTCAGTTCTCAGTCGTTCATCGTCTTGAACAGAATATGTTTGTAAAATGATGGACATAATATCGGTGGTCATAACAGCTTCGAAGAGAGAATCATTTAGGTTTTCCAAAACATTGATTTGCTCAAAAGATTCATTAGCCTTCTTTATCAGGGATTTGTGATCCGTGACGAAGTCGGCTGTTTCTTTCAAAAATGCTTGTTCAAAATGAATTACTCGAGCATTGATGTTATTAATTTGAGGAGCAAATTCATTTTCGAGAATCTTTTTAAGCTGTAAATGAACCGTGGAATTCCAGTTGATCTCATTAAGTCTCGTTTTAGATTCTAAAGTCGTTTTAAGTTGCCCAATTCTGGTTTTAAGATCATCAAGATATCCTCTTGCAGCACTTGTGTTAAAAGTGTTGTTTGAAGAAATCTGTTCCATGTTTGAAATCGATTTGGAAGCAACTACCTTCTTAGAAAACATTTTTGAGAATGGTCGTTTTATGGAAAACACAGATGGTTCTTTTTCTGGAACAAAAGTAATTCCCGAAAGTTTGTTCAATTTGTTTTAATCAATGGGTTTCAAATCCTTTTGTTTCATTTTAGAAATGCTCTCTTCGACATGTTCTATCGTTTGCACAGAATCCCGAACGACGGGAGGATCATGTTTGGTGTAAAAAACACTACCATTATACAAGACGTTCTGTTCTTCCTGAGCTTTCTTGAGATTACAAGGATTGTTGTTACCAAGAGCCACTTTATGTTTCGTATGGTAAACCGGATTAGTTTGATTTGAAATCATTTTCATTGTTTGACTTGACTGACCCGACTTAACCACCAATTCTTCTAAATGAGCAATCATGTGTTCTGACTCTACGATTTTGGCCAAAAGTTTGTCTTCTTTCTTTGCAAAGTCCTTTTTCAACTCGTCCCTTTCTTTTTCAAGATTGATATAAGCTGTTTCTTGTTTTGAAAGTTGGTTTGTTAATTCAGAAATTTCTTGTTTTAAAGAGTTAATGGTTTTTGTTGAACTTATTTCAAGATTAGCAAACTTGGTTTTCCATTCCCTATCTTTAACAAGTAACTTCTTATAACCAATTTCAAATTCTGACTCGCGATCTTTGTGAATTTGAAAACTTTTTGCATTTTCCTTGTATCTCTCAAGCTCAGTGGTCAATTTCTCATTCGCGGCCTTAACATCACGATTGACCTTTTTTACTTTCTCGATTTCAATACCACAATTATTTAATAATGATTCAAATAAAGCACGTGTTTCCTCATCATTTTCAGCATGCTGTGAAACGAAGCCTCCATTATGATTCACATCTGGAGTTGCTGAAGAAGTATTGCTACTACTTGGCGTGTCCAGGTATGTATCATAAGTGGGTGCTTGCTTCTCAGAATGTTGTTCCTCATGAGGAGACATATCAAATATATCATTATTATGACATGTGTTGAAATTTGATACCTCAGATGGTGCACTGGTGTCATAAACAGGAAGTGTGTCAGAATCCGTGTCATACTTAGCTTCCTGAAGATTCGCCATGAATATGCAGTTCGCATCGATATCCTCTCTGTCTTCCATTTCATCCATAAGAGCCATAAAATCATGTTCCTCTGCATTCAACTGAAACCCTGCCTTCTCTTTTTGTGCCAACAGAACTGCTTTCTGCAAATACTCTAGATCTTTCTTGTTTGGCTTAGTAGGACAGTTCCTTGCCATATGACCTACTCCTTGGCAGTTGAAACACTTTACCGGATTACCCTGATTCACATTTCCATAATTCCCAACAACTGGAGCTGCCACATTCCTATTCTGATTACCCATTGCCTGATTACCAACATTCTGACCCCTCTGATTTCCAACATGCTGCCCCATCTGATTCCCTGCATACTTACCATACTGATTCCCTGCATACTGACCTGCATTTTGCATATTCTGATTACCCATGTTAATTCCCGTAGCATATCCTTGCTGATTCCCATAAACTCCAACTATGTGGCTTCCATTGCCCATATTGAAACTCGGCTGAGCGATCTGCCTGTTGCGAGTATTCGATGAAATCCTTTGGTTGTTGTTTGTTGGTGTAGAATAGCGTCCTTGGAATGCTTTTGTCAGAAAATCAAACGCTTGTGTCAATGCTGCAGTAGCTTCATCATTGTCAGTGAATTCTGGTTTTTGGAAATGTGGGTATTGCTGTTGTGGAATAACATGTTGTTGCTGTGGGTAGAATTGTTGTTGGTAGATCGGTGTTGGTTGTTGAATGTAAGATGGTTGCAAGTAGTTGTGAGTGGAAGATGATGATGGTTGTTGTTGTGTGTTCACTGGTATAGGTGTTGGTGTATCAGCCATTAATGCTAGAGGATCATGCTTTTTAGCTAGTAATTCAGCTCTTACTTCATTAACTTCATCTTGATTTTGCTTCAAGAAGTCATACACTTGATCATAAGTAACTTCATGCAAATTCTTTGTCTGATAAACAATAGTGACATATCTTCCCCATTCTGGTTGTAACTCATTCAGAAAAATGGTGTTGTTAGCAATATTTGTCTGACTGAGGTTATGTCTTGATAAATCATTCATGATCTTACAGAATCTGTGGTAGTACGTCTCTATGGATTCACCAGGAATTGAAGTAAACTTGCGAAGTTCCTTAAGCAGTTGTGTTTCCATTTCCTGTTTCCCGATGTCTGTCCCATACATTAACCTCTTGACTCTTTCCCAGACTGCATGAGCACTTACTTCACTGTCAACAGTAGCATAAATGGTTTCAGGTAAACCAAGAACGACGTAATGAAATGCCTGATCATCAGCTTCAATCTGTTTTCTGTCTTCCACAGTGTATTCAGTCTCATTCTGTTCTCTGTAGTATGGTTGTACTGGGGGGTACCATTTGGATCACCAGGGTCTAGTACTTGTGATGGCTTGAAGGGTCCATCCACAATGGATTTGATGAGAAGATTTCCATTTGTTTTGCTCTTAAGATAGCGCATCATACGACTAGCCCACTGTGAGTATCCACCCTTTGACAGCATGGGAGGTCGGTTTTCGGCACCGGCTGCATGAATGTCTTGCTGCGTTGCCATTGATGAAGTGTAGATGGATAAAGTTGATTCTTGGATCGTTCCAACGAAATAGGAGTAGAGTTTAGAGTGAGTTAATGCAAGTTTTTATGGTGAAAATTTTGACTGAAAACCTTGAAACCTCAATAACTTCTTCTCGGAGCGTTTTTAGGCCTCGAAACTTCGCCTAAATCGATAAATCTATTTAGCGTGTCGTTCTCCTCTGTCTCACGGTCGTTTTGACAGCTGATTCGTCGAAAACGGAGTTACGGTTCAAAAGTTATGGCCGTTTGAAGTTTGGTCGTCAAAAACCTCACTTTTGTCAAAATTCACGAAACTTTATGGATTTGCGAAACTACTGTGATTTCGAAACTTTGTGGATTGCAAAACTTTGAAGATTGCGAAACTTCTGAAGATTGCGAAACTCTAAAGATTGCGAAACTTCTGAAGATTGCGAAACTCTGAAGATTGCGAAATTTTGAGATGTTCTCGAAAATTTTCTCTTTCAAAGATTGCGAAAACTTGATTGCGAAACTTGAAGTTCTCGAAACTTAGGGTTTGCGAAACTCAGTTGAGAGATTGCGAAACTCAAGTTTGCGATAAATTGTGATTTCGAAACTTAAGGTGTTTTCGAAAACACAAAGTCACCAAACCACTTTTCGAAATTATACAATTTCGAAAGTTTTCCAAAAGTCGAAGTACTTTTCTTTCTTATACAAGAGAGAAAAGACCGAGTATCCAACGGTGAGCACGAACAGAGTCGATTTCTTATGTTCTCGAAATTTGGTCAATGTGAGATTTCAAAATGTTGGTGATGATTTCGAAAATTTGTCAGATTATTGATTCACCAAAAAGTTCACCCAAATGAAGTTTGCAATCCAAGATTCTTGTACTTCTAGGCTAAAAAACACCAAAACTTGAAGAAAGTTCAAAACTTGATGATTTTTATGAAACTTTTTTGAGATCTAGAAAACAAGTACAAAAACCAAATCGAATTTTTAAGCTTGAAAGTTTCAAAAAGGTTGAAACTTTCTTGTTAGAAAAAGTTTATAACACTAGTTTGTAATCAAAAAAGTGTTAAAAACCAAGAAAAACAAGAAAAGTAAGAACTTTTCTAAAAAAAACGTGAGAAAGCTTAAAAAAAACTCGACACACACACACTCTCAACCTCCTAAATCATTGTTAGGCGATTGATACCACTTGTAGGACCTTAGATTACACAACTTTATCACACCAATAGAAGCTTATAAGAAGTAGAGATGGAAAGATGGTGACTTGATGTATATATATATATATATATGAATCGTATATATGAAACTAGAGAGATGAAAATGAGAGCTTTTATTCAAAGAAAACACACACAATACACACACAAGCACACACCTCAAATGAGCCTTTGAGGTGTTTAAATAGTAAGTTACATGAGATGCCCTATGGGCTTTCTATGGGCTTGGGCTTGGGCTTGGACTTGGTTACATGGTTGGATAACTAGGCTTATGAAACATAGCATATAACATATTAGCTTGCCAAGTTCAAGGCCCAATGACTAAACTATTACTAATCTTAACAAACGACACAAAGTTACAATATGAGAATGACCATCACTTCATAATACATATTTTTAATGCTAACACCTACAACTGTGAATAAGATCATGTTATGCATGTTTATAATTGTGGTCATTTTTACCACATCTTATAAGGTGCAAATGTATAAATAATTGTATACGTCTCCAAAAAGTATGTAAAAATGGTATGCAGAATTTAACTTTTTCTTATAGCATAAGTACTACCACTTAAACTGTAGGATTGAATAGTATATTGATTTATGTAGTTCGGGAGGTCGAGGTTGATGATTAAAGGTAAACATGGTGAAACCCTAAGAGGGAGAAAGTGAAGAGAGAAAGTGTAAAACAGGTAGAGTTTCGACCCCAATTTGTAAGCGGGGGACCTCGGGAAATTTGGTATCGCAAGATAGTTATCGCAACTTTCTTTTGCAAAGCAAGCACTCGCAATCCAACTTTCGCAAGCTAGCTCTCGCAATTCAGCTTTCGCAAGCTATTCTTACGAGCAAGAATATAGTAATCTGAAGCCCTATTTTGCGAGCAAAAATATTGCGAACAAAACCAAAAACCCTTAAAACTAGGATATGGCCACTAAAACTACGATATGGTCACTAAAGGAAAAACGAGTTTAGACCAGTAAAAATCTACCCTTTTTGACACCTTTTGACCACAAATCTCACAAGTTATGATTAAAAAAAAAAAAAAAAAAAAAAAAAAAAAAAAAAAAAAAAAAACTTATTTTAAAAAACTGTTACCACATATATGTTTATAAAAGATTTTTGACTGGTTAGAATAAGGTAAACAGCTTGTACACAAGGTGTACGAACCACAACAAATACAACAACATGTGCTCTAATACTGCTTGTAGGATCGAATTACTATATATATTAAAGATGGTGGATTCGGTACATTGTGATTGATTCCCTCACTGTGCCATCGTCTCGAGCCCAACTAATGTGCCAATTATTAATCTTGGGTTTGGATTTGCTAAATAAATTGAAGGCCCATTGTATGGATCTGTGGGGCTGCTTGATATCTATTTTTAGTATAAGCCCATTATAAATTCATGAATGCTGAGAATATGAGATTGTGCATATCATTTTCCTACGTCTTTCCAATTAGTATATATATTAAATACCGTCGGTGCCTTCTGATTGGAGGGTTTTTGTCTGGGCTATTGGTAGGCTAAAAACACTCGCTCCATTTACTTTCAGGTACCTTATTTGGTCTGACTGCTTTTGGGTTTTGAATTGCTTTATATGACGGAACAAAAAGGCTTTAAAACGCTAATTTCACAAATCAAAATAATACTCAAGCAAAAAAACAATGTCAGAAAAGTAATACCTAACGAATAAAAAACACGCTACTAAAACCCGGCACACGTACAATGGCTTGATCACCTCCCCGCCGGGGCGGTTCGCAGCCATTGATGCATAGGGATTGCACCAGGCTTTACCTCTCGAGGGATCTCGAGAAGCTTACAACCCCCACCAGGCAGTGTACCTGATCGTTGTAGTATAGTATAGTGACAAGTATCGGGGGATTGATCGTTCAACTCAGGAATAGTGTCGTTAGGATTGAAAATTAGTCTAACTAGGTCTAAAGGTGAAGGATGATTCTTTTTGTGTTTTTATATTTTACGAAAGCAAGTAAAATTCTCAGGTATTAGAAAAAGGGGCGGAATTAGTTGTTAATCAACTAACCCAAAAGCTACTAATTAAACTAATAAACAAGAAAAGTAAACTAAGGTTCTACAAGGGATGTGAAGCATGTCTACCTATAATATGTTACTCCTTGCTAGCTATCCAATTCTACCTATTGAATTGTCACACCTTGCTTTAATTGACGGGTTGTATTCCTTAATACCATTCATGGGGTGGCGTACTTACTTCCCCAATTCTATAAGCTCCTACTTCACTCCTATGTCGAGCCGGCTAAAAAGCTCCTAACATGGGATCACTAGAATTCGCTCATGCATTAAATACAACCATAAAAACCTAGTACACATCGGTTCATATTTCTTAAGACGTTCAAGCAAGTTACACAATGGAGATCTGCCAGTTTTCTTAAGCCTAACATCGAATACAATCAACCAAACAAGAGACAATAGGAATCAAGAATTATAAGCTAAACCAATTAGATCTATCGAAGTGTCACGCCCTAATTGACGAAGATAGACACAAACATCAACAAGGAATCAATAAGATCTAATCAATTATATACAAGTTTCACATAAACATAAGTAGACACAAGGTAAATTAACGAAACATAATCAAAGAAGGACAATCAACAATAATAATGAAAGACATAGTTGAGATAGAATCATCAAACCAATACATGATGTTTATGGAGTGATTGAAACCCTCTAAGTTGCTGGAAAAACACCTACCTAAACCCAGGAATCGACCTTAGGGTTTAGGGCTTACAAAAAGTGAAGTTATGATGTTATATTTATAGGCAAGTTTTCTGTCGGCAAGGCTTGACAGCGTTAGCTTTAACACATGACGGAGTCAGCCCGCCATTTTCACCAAATCGAAGATTTCTTCGTCCTCTTCGCGTGGGCTTTTAAATCACCTAAATCCGAGTTCGTATGCAAAAGTTATGACCAAAACAATATCAGCTACTCCGCGCGCAAGTTTTGACAAGTTAACACGTGACGGCCTTGGGTGACGCCGTCACCTTTCTTCTGGACCGTCACCACTTTTACTCTTGACGCCATCACATGAATGCTCTTGATATCGTCAGGTACTGTTCCCAGCAAGGAAAATTAAGACTTTGCCGTTTTCTTCACTTTTATGCTCCAAAAATGTCCAAAATGCTTCCTTTTCCAGAATTCACTCCAAAAGTACCTAAAATCACAAAAGGGACGATTTAGGGTAATATTTGATCAAATAAATTCAATTCCGGGCTTAAATGACCCCCTAAAAACGGTTCATTTTTCTCCTTATCATATATCCCTACACTTGGGATTTGCTTGTCCTCAAGCAAATGAGATTTTCCACCAATAAAAATACAAGTTAGGGGTCATTTAACACTAATATAAAAGTAATTACAGCAAAGGATCATTCCACCTTAGTCAAAACAAGCACGGAAATTATACACTAGCACCTCACATTAAGTATTTGGATACTCTCATCTCTCGGGTGTTGTAGATTTATATGTCATAATTGGAAATGGAGAAGTATCACTCTCTACCTGTCATAGCAAATAGATTAACATAGGCTTGGGAAATGATCAAACCTCCACCACTTGGCGTAAGCACCTAGGATAAACTATCAAAGAGGTCTTTTAAAGGGTTATAACGTTAGGTGTAGGGGATATGGAAAACATGGTTTTGTTGGATAAACGGGTATTTTACTGGTGGAAAGTCAATTGTCTTAGTTAACTACATGTACAATGAGGCGTTGCTAAGCCAAGACTCGACTCAACTTAAACTAACTACGACTCTTTTTGGATTTTCAAGACACTATTTGACTTAAACATAAATAAAAGAAACGGATGGTAGCTCGTATGTTTTTCTCTTTTTTTTTTTTTCTTTTTTTTTCTTTTCTTTTCTTTTTTTCATTTTTATTATTATTATTTTTTGATTTTATTTTTATTATTATTATTATTATTATTATTTTGCATACACTTTTACTCTACCATCCAAAATAATACATCAAAGGGAGCTCGTTTCCTCCCTACACTTGAGCTTTTACATACTTAACAATCAACTATTCTAATGACTCGAATCAAGATAATCAAAACACTTGGGGTACTTTTAAATATTAACGCACATATGGGGGTAATAAATGATGTTCTTCCCCATTACTCTATAACACAAATACTTTACCCATGAGTCCCAATTGTCCCAAAACAATATGTACAAGATATGACTCGACTTAGCAACCATGTAATCAATTAGACAACTAACAAAGGGTTTAAACAATTAACAATAATGCACTAAAGATGAGTGCATACAAGGAAGGCTAAGGCGATTTGGTTGCACATTTGGGGTGGATTGTAAACAAATTCTTCCTTTAAGTAAAATGTTTGAAGTTAGAAATGAAAAGATAGGCTCGGAGGGGTGTACTAGGGGTATCGTGTACTAAAAATGAGTACAACGCAAAGGTGTGGGAGAATTACTTGACCTATGAAGTCAATGTAATTATATTGCAGGTGTAGAACAAGGGTTATCCTAATGCCTCTTATCATGTAGTAAATCCTAACTACACGAATGTAGTCTCACTAGCGGTCTCGGGATGCATCGCTATCACAAGTTCTAGAATCTAAATACTACTGGTACACTCATAAGCACCAACAATGAATGCTTTTTCCTAAAGATCTAAGAGCGAACCTCACATATTTGGGGTGGAAATTTTTTTTGAGTGGTATGGTTTTTGTGCTAGTCATACAACTCCTATCCATGAGACGCTTATTAAGACTAAAGTTTCACTCCTACATATTGCAAAAAATTTTAAATTTGGTGCTAAAATTGCCCTAACAAATATTTCTCTCAGTTTTATTACACATTCACTATCAAACAAAACAAAAACCAAGTGGAGTAATAGTTTCTAATATACCCTCCCTACACTTAAACCGAACATTGTCCCCAATGTTCTAAATAAAAGATGTAAAAGTAAAAATAAATAAGAATGAAAGAAACTAATACTCCCCTGATTCGTTCACCGTGGATAATGTGACAACATGGTTAAATCTTCCTCCAAGAAAATGAACGTTGAAAGCTTCCCTCCAGAAATATAAATCATCTTCTTGTCCTGTAATCAACAAACACAAAAACCAAAGCATCAAACCGAACAAAAATCACAACTAGATGTAATTCCAGACTTAGAAACAGAAACAAGACAAAGCAACAAAAGGAGAGGATACTTGTGGAATGAATTACAAATAGGAACTCATAAAACATATCCACAATTATTGACACACAAACAAGATAGAATATATGCTAATCATGAATTGTGAAGTTTTCATGTTCAAATTTAGTTTTTTTTAACAAAATATAAATTTCCCTACACTTATCTTTTTGTAAAATACCTTTATATGCAATTAAGACAAGGTTAAAAACAAAATAAGGCATTTTCACAAATTATTCGAAACATGAAAATTAAACAACTATGATTAAGCATATATGACACAAACAAACAAATAAAATAAAAACATCAAACAATTAAAAACATGGGTTGCCTCCTAAGAAGCGCTTGTTTTTGTTCGAGTCACGAGCCTGACTCTACCCTTATTTAACGTAAATAGGGGAGGTTTTCCCTACACTTAGGATTAAGTGCGGGTGGAAGTAGCGATACACACCCTTAGGGTGGAAATATGCCACGTGAGGTGAAGGGGATGAGTGAATGGCTTCGTTCATCTTAAAACTACCCGGATAATATTGGTTGATGGGTGGGTCGGTTTCTCTTTTGTCTCCTAGATGTATATCTAAGGATGGAAAGTTGTGTAAAGGTTGAGGTTCCGGTTCATCAACATTAGGAGATTCCCTAGAACTAGGAGTAAGGTTATCACTACAAGTATTCAAACCTATATCCTCTAGTGGTGCTTGGTCCAAGGGTTCTACCTCAATTGGGGTTCCTATAGTCTCTTCTACTTCTTTCGGGGAAGTCACGGGCGGTGTATGTGCCTCAAATGATAGTAGGACTTGTGGGGTACTTTGTGGGCTTGGATTGTCCACCTCATCCTCTATTGTGTCTAGATTACCTATATGTTTGTTTTGTACTATGATTTTAGGTGACATCCACACAGGTATCCCGGAGTAGTCATCCCCAAACAAACTTCCTGTTTGCTCCTTCAAACTTGTTATTGATTGATTTGTGATGTTGTTTGTTGGGTTGTCTACTATATAATAATATTGGGCACAATCTTCTATAGCATCCCATGCTTCTTCACCATTTAATTCCCTAAAGTCCCCATTGGCAAAATCCTCAATGCACATTTGGTCACATCGGTTGACACGATAGTAAAAGGTTTGGGTTAGGGAAGCTAAAGAGAAACTATCATGAGGGACTATTCAGAGTAAATTTTTAAAACGAGTCCATGCTTCATATATGGGTTCATCTCGATATTGTTTGAACATCAAGATGTCATTAGGGTAGAATGGATTTCGTGGTCGGTAGTATGGTGGATTCGCGTACTCCATAATGGTGAACGGAAGAGTCAATGGAAAGGTTTCTACGAACAAATACACAAAGAAAAGATAGACTATGAGAAAGCTAATAAAAAGAAAATAAAAATCTCACTAAAAAGGAATCTAATGAGTAGACCTAATCAAAATAAATTTCAACCTAAACAATAACTATTCCCCGGGCTGCGGCGCCAAAAACTTGATGCGTAGGGATAGCACCAGGCTTTACCTCTCGAGGGATCTCGAGAAGCTTACAACCCCCACCAAGCAGTGTACCTGATCATTGTAGTATAGTATAGTGACAAGTACCGGGGGATTGATCGTTCAACTCAGGAATAGTGTCGTTAGGATTGAAAATTAGTCTAACTAGGTCTAAAGGTGAAGGATGATTATTTTTGTGTTTTTTATATTTTACAAAAGCAAGTAAAATTCTTGGTTATTGGAAGAAGGGGCGGAATTAGTTGTTAATCAACTAACCCAAAAGCTACTAATTAAACTAATAAACAAGAAAAGTAAACTAAGGTTCTACAAGGGATGTGAAGCATGTTTACCTATAATATGTTACTCCTTGCTAGCTATCCAATTCTACCTATTGAATTGTCACACCTTTCTTTAATTGACGGGTTGTATTCCTTAATACCATTCATGGGGTGGCGTACTTACTTCCCCAATTCTATAAGCTCCTACTTCACTCCTATGTCGAGCCGGCTAAAAAGCTCCTAACATGGGATCACTAGAATTCGCTCATGCATTAAATACAACCATAAAAACCTAGTACACATCGGTTCATGTTTCTTAAGACGTTCAAGCAAGTTACACAATGGAGATCTGCCAGTTTTCTTAAGTCTAACATTGAATACAATCAACCAAACAAGAGACAATAGGAATCAAGAATTATAAGCTAAACCAATTAAGATCTATCAAAGTGTCACGCCCAAATTGATGAAGATAGACACAAACATCAACATGGAATCAATAAGATCTAATCAATTATATACAAGTTTCACATAAACATAAGTAGACACAAGGTAAATTAACAAAACATAATCAAAGAAGGACAATCAACAATAATAATGAAAGACATAGTTGAGATAGAATCATCAAACCAATACATGATGTTTATAGAGTGATTGAAACCCTCTAAGTTGCTGGAAAAACACCTACCTAAACCCAGGATTCGACCTTAGGGATTAGGGTTTACAAAAAGTGAAGTTATGATGTTATATTTATAGGCAAGTTTTCTGTCGGCAAGGCTTGACGGCGTCAGCTTTAACACATGACGGTGTTAGCCCCTATTTTCACTAAATCAAAGATTTCTTCTTCCTCTTCGCGTGGGCTTTTGAATCACCTAAATCCGAGTTCGTATGCAAAAGTTATGACCAAAACAATATCAGCAACTCCGCGCGCAAGTTTTGACAAGTTAACACGTGACGGCCTTGGGTGACGCCGTCACGTTCCTTTTGGACCGTCACCACTTTTACTCTTGACGCCGTCACATGAATGCTCTTGACGCCGTCAGGTACTGTTCCCAGCAAGGAAAATTAAGACTTTGCCGTTTTCTTCACTTTTATGCTCCAAAAACGTCCAAAATGCTTCCTTTTCCAAAATTCACTCCAATACATAAAATCACAAAAGGAACGATTTAGGGCAATATTTGATCAAATAAATTCAATTCCGGGCTTAAATGACCCCCTAAAAACGGTTCATTTTTCGCCTTATCAGCCATCCTCGTAGTATATTGATTTATGTGGTTCGGGAGGTCGAGGTTGATGATTAAAGAAAAAGGTGAAAGAAATATGTGTTATTAGATTGGAAATAATTTAGCTACACAATGATTTCCCACACCCCTCATGAAGAGTCGTGAGGGGTATTTATAGACCCTAGACATAACTAGTTTTCCCCATGAACATTATTAGTCCCTGCGGGTGCAACTATATTACGTTTCTAGTCCATTCACGTGTAAGACGTTATCTTTACAAAAATAGCAAAGCTAACATAAAGGCAATCATTCGACAGAAAATATGAAAAATAGTAGAAAACCAACCATGTCCGCGACATAAAACTCGTTAGAACTTCAAACCAAACAATTTTGGCCACATAATTCTACCTGGTAAAGTAAAACCACCCAACAATGTAACAACCTGTAGAATCATAAAGGGTGTGGGGTAAATATGGTCTTTTCAGCTTCTTCAAAGTTTATTAACTTTAAGCCTCAAAGATCACCAAGTGGTTATACAACAATAATCACAACTACAAACACAAACAAAGTATATAAATCTTGTAATGAGACACCATGATATATACTGGTTCGGGATGGGGGGTTTATACCATCCGTACATCCAGTTGCGAATCTATGACACCGATACTATTCACTAAGTATAATCCTTTTGGTGGACAATAAACCATTACAACTTTGCTCCACAGAAATGCACAAAGATCGGCGCTCACTAAGAAGAGCTACTTCCCAACGATATTCCGCCCTAAGAAACCACCCAAAAGAATCTCATGATTCGACTTACCACTAAGACCACAAAGACTTCCCACCGGAAGTATCAAACCCCAACTAGATCCCTAATGATCTAGGCTTGGTCTCCAAGACACAAGACTTCCAACTAGATCCCCAATGATCTAGGTTTGGTCACCAAGACACAAGACTTCCCTTACAATCAAATCGAATTAAAGAATTGTTTGATCGCTTAATGATGAGGCGAAAAGTGTTACGCTTTTAGGGGGTCATTTAAGCCCTAAGTCATGATTATTTGATCAAATATTGCCTCAAATCGTTCCTTTTGTCATTTTAGGTACTTTGGAGAAGAAATCTGGAAAGGAAGCATTTTGGACGTTTTTGGAGCGAAAAGTGAAGAAAATGACAAAGTTTCCAAAATCAAGCTGGAAACAATACCTGACGGCGTCACACTCTAAAGGTGACGGTGTCATGTGTTGGCAAAGAGGTGGATATGAAGTTTACACGAGACGCACCTGAAAGTTTTTTTGGATTTAAAGAGTGACGGCGTCACCCTTTGTGACGCCTAAGCCATCACGTACAATCTATAAGGTGACGACCAGTGAAGAATATAAGGTGACGGCGTCAGATCTGGATCTAGGAAACCCGAGGAAAGCATTGGTGGCGAGTTGACAGTGTCACATGTATAACGTGACACCGTCAGATTGTATTCTCTATATATAGTTTTCTAATTTTCATTCATTAAAGGAGAGAACTTTTGGAGGAACTTCACCATAAACCTTAGGACGAATTTTAGCCTTTTTGTAAGGGTTTCAAACCCTTCTTTCATCCATGATTAATTAAAGATAAGTCTTCCAATAATCATTCAATATGTCTATGTATTGTTTGATTCTATCTTATACTTGTCTTTCCATTAACATGCTAGGCTAGGTTTATTTGTGTTTGCTTAGATGTAATGAAACCTAGCTATTGATTATTGGTTGATTGTTTGTTATTAATTGTTGTTGGATGAATGATTTCGATGTTAGGCTTAAGAAAACTGGCTAATCTCCAATTGGTAACATGCTTGAACGTCTTAAGAAACATGAATCAGATGTGTACTATGATTTTAATTGTTGTATTTAACGCATAAGTGACTACTAAGGAGGCCATGTTAGGAGCTAGTTGTCGGCTCGACATAGGAAGAGGTAGAAGCTTATAGACTTGGAGAAGATCGTACACGGCCCCACGAATGGTATTAAGGAATATAACCCGTCATCCACGCAATTGTAACAAACTAATCAATTAATGAAAGATAGCTAGGGAGTAGTGAAATTTAAGTAAACACGTTTCTCTCCATATAAGATTTTTCTCACATTTATTTTCTTGTTATTTTATTTTTATTGCATTTGTAGTTATTTGGGTTAGTTGACTAGCAACTAATTCCGGCCACTCTTCCAATACCCGAGATTTTTACTTGCTTTCCATAAAATATAAAATACAAAAAGAATCATCCCTCACCTCTAGACCTAGTTAGACTAAGTTTCAATCCTAATGAACAATATTCCCCAAGTAGAACGATCAATCCCCCGGTACTTACCACTACACTATACTACATCGGTCAGGTACACTGCCTGGTGGGGATTGCAAGATCCCTCGAGAGGTAAAACCTTTTGCAAGGTTGCAAAACCACGCATCACTTAATTAAGCCCTAACCTAACCTAGAGACTCGATTGTAATAGAAAGGGTATAGAGAAGAAGACCCTCGCCACAATCACAAAAGTGGATTAGGTTCTTGTGATTCTTCCCTTGCGGAGAATGTGTTCTTTCAAAGATGATAAGAAAGAAAGATTAAGAACACAAGATGTGTAGTAGACTTAGAGGGTAGAGAGAAAATAAATTAGAGAGAAAGAATATTTTTCAAGAGGTGAGGAATACAAGAGGCATGACTGGATATTTATAGGCCAAAAACCCAAAGTGAGAAAATAAATCCGAGGCTTGCGCGCTGGCAGGCGCGTCGGAGCGCCTGAACTCCTGAAGAATTTTCTTTGGGGTTTTGGTCTTTTAAGTATCCAACCTTGCTAAACCCCCAATTATACTTCACATATTTAGACCTTTACATTATTCATCCTCAAGATCTACCAACTCAAATAACCATTTTGTAAAAGTGTTTTGTGAAGTGTTTAAGAGAAACCAATTATCAAAGAGAGAAGGGTAGAAAAGATAATTGGATAGGGGTAAATTGGGTATTCCTCACTTGGCATAGGGAGAAGGAAAGAATATGCCAAGAGGATATTCCTTTGCTTGGAAAGGAAGTGTTGATGTTAGAGATGGAAGAATTTGAATTTGGAATTTAAATGGTGTGAGAGGGAGAAGTGAGAGAGTAAGGTTGGACCATGGTTTTGTTAGAAGAGAAGCATGGTTAGGTTAGAAAGGAGTGTGTTGAGAAAATACCACGATTGGGTTAGAAGAGAAACCATGGTGGGTTAAAGAGGATATCCAAGGGAATATTTCATCCATGGAGAGAAAGGAGAGATGAAGGGTTGAGATGAGTTTGGGTGAGTTGGAAGGGAGCCTAAGGTTTGATATTCAAATTTGAATTTGAATGTTGGAGTGTGAGAGAGTGAAGAGATGATGTGGTGATTTGGATTATGTAAGAAGGATAAGATTGGAGATGTGATGGGGATCCTTTGAGGAAAATTCAAATTTGAATTAGGCATGTGATGAAATGAGAATGAGTGAGTTGGTAAGTGTATGTGAGAGTAAGAAGGGTTATGAGGGGAGTGTGTGAAATTTGAAATATATTTGTTGGAGTGTAAGAAATGAGTTGGATAGGATGGGTTGTGTGTGTGGGGGGGGGGGAGAAGGTTTGTGAGAGGATGTGTGTGAAATTTGAATTCAAAAGAGTTGTATTTTAGTGTAGGAAGTTAAAGAAGAGAGTGAATAGGAAAATGGGTGATGTGTTTAAAATATAATGGTTGAGAGGGAATGTTTAGAAGATTTTGTGTAGGTTTTGATATAAATAAATGACTAAAAACGTTATTCATATCTTTCGCTATCTCTATGTTTTGATAATCACAAAACGAAAACTCATCAAACCAAAGATTATGACATAAAAAAGTATTTAGTAGTAAATACTCATCTTTACCATTTAATCACTTAAGGTATGAATAAACAAAGTGTCTAATGTATTACAAGATCAAAGGAACACTTTTGTTAATCACTAGATATTTATAAAATGTCACAAAATATTTTATATCTTTTGTAAAACATTTTTGGAATTAAAATAATATGTTTAATTCATTACAAATTTGTGAATTCAAATTTTCAACCAAAAATGGCAAATCTAATCCAGAAAAATTTCCCTCACAAAAGGACAAGAAAATCCAACGTTCAGGAGGGCGGCCCCTTTAATTTTACTAGGCGGCCCCCTTAATCATTAAGGGGACCGCCCCCTAATTAAGGGGACCGGCACGCTCCAGAACAGTATTTTCTGGCCCTATAAATATTGGATCATTCCACATATTTTTCTCACCTTTTTGCACTAAAAACTTTCTGATCTAAACATCCTTTTCCATCCTCTAAAAATCCTTTGATCTTACATACTTTGATCTTTGTTTTAAAGTGATTCAAGCCTCAACACTCAAGTGCAAAGAGAAGAATACTTCTATTAGAAGTATTACAACTTAGTATCATCTTGCTATCTAAGTTGTTTGTTTGTTTCATCTTGTTGATCTTTCATATTTTGGTGAATAAGGTGTATGTATTAGTTAGCTAGATTTAGTTGTAGAATCTAGAATTGTTGTAAGTGTGAAGGGGAACTTGAAGTGAAGAAGTAGTGTTGGATAGTAGTGGAGATAGAAGATAGTAGCAATAGTGACTAGTAGTGAAGTAATTGAAGCTTTCAAGTGGAGAAGACTAGAAGACATTAGTAGATTGAAGTTGTGAAGACAATAGTGGCTTGAAGGTGCAAAGACATTATTGGTTTAAAGTGGTGAAGACATTGGTGCTTTGGAGTTGTGAAGTTGCAAGACATTAAAGTTGTGAAGTATTTTGTGAAGGCGTGAAGATACTTGTGGTGTGAAGAAGTATAGAAGAAGTAAAAGTTGTGAAGAAGTTGTGGTGTGACATTTGGTGTGAGATTGGTTCTAGCTACGATTAGAACTCGACATTTTGCTTTGTGTCGTTAATTGGTGTAAGCTTTTGGTGTGTACGGTTTTCTCCGCCAAAAGGGAGGTTATTGACTTAGTGAAGAAAACTCTCGAGTTCGGTGCTCGGGGAGTGGAGTAGGGCAAGGAAGGTGTCCTTGTAGCCGAACCACTATAAATCCTTTGTCTCTCAGTTTGATCTTTCCATCTCTCATTCTTTACTTGTTTACTTACTTGCTTCTTGTACATTATTATTATTGTGTGTTGTGCATATATTGATTTCACATAAAGATCAAACTAGGATTCCATTTAAAACCTTAACTATACATTAGTGAAATATAAGTATATACAGTTATTAAAACACATGCATATACATATATAAATACTTACTTGTAATTAAGTGAGATATATGAAATTATAATTTCTATTCAACACTTTAAATAAGTAGTATCTATGTGATATAGGTAAATTAATTTGTATCTATACTTTAGCTTCAAAGGTTTTTACAACTACCATTAATTCTTTGAAAGTGAACTTTTATTAAATGAAAAAGACGCAAACTATTCAACCCCCCCTTCTAGTTTTCCACAATTGGTATCAAGAGCCACGTCTAACAAGATTTTTAAAATAGATTGTATTTTAAAACTTGTAACGATCTATGGAATTAGAAAAAAATTTAGAAGGGGAATTTACACAACAACCACCATTATTTGAAAATGATCATTTTCTTGAATGGAAAAACGAATTTGAAAATTATGTGAAATCAATAGATCTTGATATTTGGCATATCATTTCAATTGGTGATCTTAAACCAACCAAAATGGATTTTGAAAATCAATATAAAAATCTTCAAACCAAAATTGATAAAAACACTAAAGCCAAATTACTTATTTTCAAAACTCTACCAAGAGTTAAATATGTAAGATTATTTCGTTGTAAAACGACAAATGATATTTGGAAATGTCTTTTAAAGTGTCACCAAGAGAAATGTAAAATCAAAGATGATAAACTTGATATTGCACAAGAAATAGTTAATCTAGAAAATTTAGTAAATAAATATTTAGTTGAAACAAACACATGTACTACTAGTTCAAATGTGATCATTGAAGGTATCTATAACGAAGAATACATTAGCCAAATCCGAAGAAAGAGCGTGAATAAATCATGGTGCAACAAGTACAAAGAAGATGATGATAATACGGCTTATGAGAATATTCAAACAAATGTGAACACAATTATTGATGGCAAGGACTACATGCTTCTAGATCCAAGCAAAACTACAAACAAAACATGAAGCGACATGGACAATGGAATTGATCACCGTATAGCATGTGAAGAATGTACAACTACAAATAAGGTACAATCTAAATCCAAACATTTTTGCTATGATCAATTTATATTAGAATTTTCAAAAATGGAAAACAACTTCAAACATTTTTGCAACATTGACTCAAAAATTATTTTTAAAAACGAATCTTCAACATCCGCTGAAAACAACTTTGAAAAAGAAATAATTTTAGAAGATAAAATGTCTAGACTTGAAAGTAATATTGAAATTGATCTTGAATGTAAAAAATGTCAAGACTACAAACATGAAATTAAAATGGAAAATGAAAAAGCAAAAATATTGGCAAAATTCAAAAATAGTTCTAAATCTTTAAAATATCTTCTCAACATTCAAAAGTCATTTTATGATAAAACCGGATTAGGATTTATCGTAAATGATTCTTCAACAAATGTATCAAAACAAATAAAATTTGTTAAACCTAGTGAATAAATTTAGAACTAATACTATTAACACTCATTATTTATTACTCTAGTCAAGAAAGTCATTGTTTGTTAATTAAAACAAACTATTGATAAATTCTTGTACTCATCGACGACATCCTTACCATGTGCATTCAAATGCAATAGATGTTCTCATCTAACCAACTAGGACCCATGAGAATCTGGGTACCAAGCTTTTTATCATGTTTAGGCAATTAACGAACGAAGAGTCTATTACGTGTTGATTTACTCATCTCGCTCTATTACCTTTGACGGCTATTGGTTTCTATCACGTTGTTTCACTTTCTGCAAATGTTTCGCCTATGACGTCGTTGCGGGAATCTTCTTGTCTCGGCATTTTGTTCTTCACTCTTGGAGTATTGATATCATGGTGTGTCCGTTACTATTTCAAGATGAAGCCTCCAATGCACAATTTTTTATTAGCCTTCACGACTTGTGATGATTGGTGTGATCGATTAAGCATCTCGGATCTAGCTTCCTTGATTTCTATTGCGTTGGAATGTTTCTTGGCTACTTCGACATGTTTTGGACAAACTCTTAAGATTTCTTCCATTTCCCTCATGCCCACTCTTTAAGAAAAGCTGGACCTGAGATAAGTTTTCTTTTCAAAAACTTGCAAATATTACATTGTATTTTAGAATGCTTTAATTAGTATGTGAATATGATTTAACTTATAAGTTGCCATGGTTTTAGATCATTAATACTAATATATGCATATATGATATTAGCATCATTAACCTTCTTGTTGTTTAGTCTATTATCATTTTTCTTAATCCTCTATAATCTATAGTAGAATGCTTTCCACCTAAGCTATATGATCTTACTAGCTGCATAAATAGATGTATTATAATTGAGACTTGTTAGTAACTTGATATTATGATGTTCGTTGTATACATACACACACACACACACACACACACACACACACACACATATATATATATATATATATATATATATATATATATATATATATATATACACACACACACACACATGTCTATCTTGTATCCATGAATAATTTACTTTGCTCCTTTCTATCTCATTGCATTTAGATCATAAATATCTACCATATCTTTTTCATATCTTTAGGTGTCATTAAAGATGATTATGTGTGACAATGGGCTTAATTGATTCTCTTGAGCATGATAAGCTTCCATTTCAAATCCTTCATTTGCAATTTCTTGTTATCATGATCAAAACATCATGTTTAAAACTTCTTTCTTTTTGAATGAAAATCTTTTAAATATCTATATTATCTTTCTTGAAACAATTTGCTTAACTAAAATTCTTTCATAACCTTATTTTAATCAAAAACAAGATTGAATTTTTTTTTATTACATGTTATGAAACAAAATTCAATTTGTTTTGTTGAAATGTACACTTGAATTTACTTCAAAACATTGTTAAATAAAACTAAAAACGTTTTGCTTAAAACACATTTGATTTTCTCACATGTGTCATACACTTCTATTGGAAATGACATTCACAATTTAATCAAATCATTTCATGAGAATCATGGCTTGTCCATATGGATCTTGTTTGTAACAAGTCTTGAAGTCCATATAATCATATCCACCTATTTGTTACTTGTTAACAATCATCTATATGTTTGCTCTAGACTAAATGTTATCATCTTCATATAGTTATACATTTAACTTATTTGCCTTATTGCCTCCTTAGTTGCATATCTTAATTGATAAATTAATAGATAGCATGATTATTAGAAATTAATTGCCTAACTTAATTATTTCTATATCACTCTCTACATTCATGAATAGTATGCCCTATATTGCATCAAAGAGTTGAACTTACTTGAATCCAAATCCAAAAACACAACCTTTTTGAAAATTTTCTGCCAAAAACCCATTTTTGGCATTCTGGGAATCACCAGATGGGCGGCCCCTTAATTATATAAGGCGGCCCCCTTAATGATTAAGGGGACCGGCCATCTGATGGTCGGGGATACTGTTTTCTTTATCACTTTTTGACCCATTTCAACCTATACTTCCCAAAATTCACAAACAAATTTTGTCCCATACTATCCCTCAAATTTTCCTTCCTGAACCACATTTCTCATACACTATAAATACCCTCTTCCCATCATTAATGCCATCACACCCAAACATGTCATCTCCCAACAACCAAAAACCAAAGATTTCAAGAACCGCAAGGATCTCCGTCAAACCCGTTTGGAGGAGGAAACTTGATTCTTGTCATAACTCAAGTGATGTTTTCCCAAATCAACCAGCAACTAAACCTCAAACCCACTCTAATGAGTCATCTCACAACCCATCTTCCACTCATACCCTCATTAATGCTTCTTCTTATGATGAGCATGATCAATCCCAAAACAACAATCCCAACATCTCAATCAATACTTCACATGTTGCTCATTCAACAAAAACACCACTCACTCATGAAGAAACTCTTCCACCCTTTTCATGTTTTCATGACTACCCAAGCTCAACCATGTCTCCACCACCAAGAGTACCACCACCACATCCTACAACTTCACATGTCATTCCTATGTTGCATGTTCAAACCTTCACCCAAGACAACTATCATGTTCCACCACCAACACCTTCCTCCGAACACTTGAAGTTCGTTGAGTAGCTAAAATAGGCTCATGAGCTTAGTGCTCTTTTAGCATTACATCTTGCTCAACGCAATTTGGATCCACCCCAATCAAGCTCACCATCATCACCACACAACATCAACCAAGTTGAGAAGCATGTCAACAATTGCCCTTGTTGCATCTTCCTTCAACAACAAACCATTGCTTTGAATGAGCACTTCACTTGGATTGAGTATCTTCTTACAAGATCTCAACAAACACCATCACTTGAACAACATCAAAACACTCAATCAACAAACCCTACCTCTAACCCACCGCCTACAAGTTCCACATCTCCAAACTCACCAACATCCATGCAACCAAAAGTTTATCTCCACTAAACTACCAAGCATTTTATATGCTTATGTTTCTCATTTTCAAATAAAACTCTTCAACCATTTTGGGATTCAAGAAAGTTTGGTGACACTCCTTGTTAGCACAATAGGATGCTATACTTAGTCTTAGTATTCTATATTTATGGCTTTTGTAACAATGATTATGGGTTGACATAATCATTTTCTATCAATGAATGACTTAATATGTGTTTCTTATTATCTTTTGCCATGCTTATTAATTATTGGTATTATGATATATGTGTTTGCTTGTGCCATGCTTGTGCTTCTAATATTTTTCTTGCAAGAATTCCTATTCTCGAACCCTTGGTGCCCTCAAACGAGGGGGAGTATACATCAAGGGGGAGCTTCCTTTCTATTGGCTTAAACCTTTTTGATTTTACAAAAAGGGGGAGAAGTGAATATAAACTCACTAAATACTTGTCTAAAAATTAAATTTTAGATTTAATGAATTTAGGTTTTGTAATCATCAAAATGGGGGAGATTGTTGATATAAATAAATGACTAAAAACGTTATTCATATCTTTCGATATCTCTATGTTTTGATAATCACAAAACGAAAACTCATCAAACCAAAGATTATGACATAAACAAGTATTTAGTAGTAAGTACTCATCTTTACCATTTAATCACTTAAGGTATGAATAAACAAAGTGTCTAATATATTACAAGATCAAAGGAACACTTTTGTTAATCACTAGATATTTATAAAATGTCACAAAACATTTTATATCTTTTGTAAAACATTTTTGGAATTAAAAGAATATGTTTAATTCATTACAAATTTGTGAATTCAAATTTTCAACCAAAAATGGCAAATCTAATCCAGAAAAATTTCCCTCACAAAAGGACAAGAAAATCCAACGTTCAGGAGGGCGGCCCCCTTAATTTTACTAGGCGGCCCCCTTAATCATTAAGGGGACCGCCCCCTAATTAAGGGGACCGGCACGCTCCAGAACAGTATTTTCTGGCCCTATAAATATTGGATCATTCCACATATTTTTCTCACCTTTTTGCACTAAAAACTTTCTGATCTAAACATCCTTTTCCATCCTCTAAAAATCCTTTGATCTTACATACTTTGATCTTTGTTTCAAAGTGATTCAAGCCTCAACACTCAAATGCAAAGAGAAGAATACTTCTATTAGAAGTATTACAACTTAGTATCATCTTGCTATCTAAGTTGTTTGTTTGTTTCATCTTGTTGATCTTTCATATTTTGGTGAATAAGGTGTATGTATTAGTTAGCTAGATTTAGTTGTAAAATCTAGAATTGTTGTAAGTGTGAAGGGGAACTTGAAGTGAAGAAGTAGTGTTGGATAGTAGTGGAGATAGGAGATAGTAGCAATAGTGACTAGTAGTGAAGTAATTGAAGCTTTCAAGTGGAGAAGACTAGAAGACATTAGTAGATTGAAGTTGTGAAGACAATAGTGGCTTGAAGGTGCAAAGACATTATTGGTTTGAAGTGGTGAAGACATTGGTGCTTTGAAGTTGTGAAGTTGCAAGACATTAAAGTTGTGAAGTATTTTGTGAAGGCATGATGATACTTGTGGTGTGAAGAAGTATAGAAGAAGTAAAAGTTGTGAAGAAGTTGTGGTGTGACATTTGGTGTGAGATTGGTTCTAGCTACGATTAGAACTCGACATTTTGCTTTGTGTCGTTAATTGGTGTAAGCTTTTGGTGTGTACGGTTTTCTCCGCCAAAAGGGAGGTTATTGACTTAGTGAAGAAAACTCTCGAGTTCGGTGCTCGGGGAGTGGAGTAGGGCAAGGAAGGTGTCCTTGTAGCCGAACCACTATAAATCCTTTGTCTCTCGGTTTGATCTTTCCATCTCTCATTCTTTACTTGTTTACTTACTTGCTTCTTGTACATTATTATTATTGTGTGTTGTGCATATATTGATTTCACATAAAGATCAAACTAGGATTCCATTTAAAACCTTAACTATACATTAGTGAAATATAAGTATATACAATTATTAAAACACATATACATATATAAATACTTACTTGTAATTAAGTGAGATATATGAAATTATAATTTCTATTCAACACTTTAAATAAGTAGTATCTATTTGATATAGGTAAATTAATTTGTATCTATACTTTAGCTTCAAAGGTTTTTACAACTACCATTAATTCTTTAAAAGTGAACTTTTATTAAACGAAAAAGACGCAAAACTATTCAACCCCCCCTTCTAGTTTTCCACAGTAGGATTGTGGGAGACATAAAGTACCTGAAGGTACAATGTGTAAGTGAAAATTTAAGGGAATGTTGGATGTGTGAGTTGGCTTTTGTGAGGATAAAGTTTGGAGGATTTGAAATGGCTTTAAGTTTATTTTGATGAAAATGATAATCAAAGGATTGATTATAAAATAATCATATTGTCATTAAGATAGAAAAGAGTTTGACAATGATGATTATAAAATGTGTTCCGGAAAGTACAAAGAATAATCAATCTTTCAAATAACACAACGTCCAGTACTCACAATATCATAATCTGTGATTAACCAACACTTGAAGTAATCAATAATCATCTTGATGCAAACAAGTGCTTTACATCATAAGTAAAGCATCTCCAATAACGTTAGAGAATGCGTTTACGCAAAGAGACCTTTGACTTTGTTTGACCAATAAGGGAGTAAACCCGTTATGTGATTAGAGAAGTCATTGAAACGGATTATGGTCATATGAATACTTTCATTTGATGTTACGTGAACGATAAGTCTCATAGGTTTAGAAAAACCTTGGCTAGAGGCGTTTGATAAAACATTTGAGTTGGCGTTTTGTCAAAAATGAGAGGCCGTGATTTAAATCCCTCTAAGTCTAAAACCCATTTCGAGTGTTCCTAATGAAACACTTATCATATTCATACCTGTAATGAAATATCCACATTTGTCAGGTAAGGGGAAAGCCGACTTTCAAAAACCGTCACGACCAATACAGTAGGCTGGCGCGCTGCCTGCGCGTCGGAGCGCCAGCAGCGCGCCAGACCCAGTTATTGGGTCGTTTGGTTTTTGGCTAACGTTTGTGATTTTATGTGTTGCGAAGGTTTATTTGTCATCCTTAAAACATACGGAGACCTGGTCAATGTTGCCCCAACACAACCGACCCTTGCTAAGACGAACTTTCAACCATCAGTTAAACTAAACAAAGATTATTGGAATAACAATTGCCTTGTCCGTTGATTTACTAAACATGTACAATATATAATCCTTGGAGATTATACTAAATACAAACATATTTTGGGCTAAGCCTATTAACTAAACAAAAAGCCTAAAGGCTTTAATATACCTGTCTAACACTCCCCCACAATTTGAGTGGGAGAAGATCGGACACTCAAACTAGAACGAAACTCTTCAAATAACTTGGTAAACCCTTGGTGAAAATTTTAGAGCATACTGATAACGTGAGGGCACATGAAGCATACGGACCTTTCCTCGAGCAGCCATACCATGAACAAAATGAATATCGATCTCAATGTATTTAGTCCGCTCTGTCAAGTAAATAGCACTAACATTGTCATAATAGACAAGGGCGGTAGATAATAATGGTGTGTGAAGCTCACGAAGCCAAGCCATTTCAGCAACAACATTAGCAACGCCTCTGTACTCTACTTCAACAATCGATCTAGAGAGAGTATATTGCCACTTAGATGACCACGAGACGAGATTATCTATCAAGAAAACACAATAACCAGAAGTAGAACGTCTAGTAGTAGGACAACTAGCCCAATCAGGATCAAAATACGCAACGAGAGAACTAGTAGGAGGGGCATAAAGTTGGAGACCAACATACCAAAAATATAACGTAGAACTCGCTTGAGAGCTCCAAAATGAGGCTCTCTAAGATCATGCGTATGTAGACACACCTGCTGCACTGCGTAAGATATATCTGGACAAGTAAATGTCAGGTACTGCAAACCACCTGCAAGACTATGATATAAGGTAGGATCAGAAACAAGATACCCGTCTGAACCAAGCTTAGATTCTATGTCAACCGGAGTGCGAGTGGAGTTACATGTAGCCATATGAGCCATATCCAAAAGCACCAAATCATATTTCTTCTGAGAGAGAAACATGCCTTTGGAGTCACGTATAACAGAAATCCCCAAAAAATAGTAATTAAGAGCCCCCAAATCTGTCATATCAAACTCTGTATGCAAAGAAGTAATAATACATTGAAGTAAAGTTGTAAAGGAAGCTGTCAGTATAATATCATCAACATAGATCAACAGATATGTAACCTCAGTACCATGCCTATATATAAACAAGGACGAGTCAAATCGACTCGAAGAAAAACCAACCCGTAAAGCATAACCTGGAAACCAAGCACGAGGTGCTTGTTTCAATCCATATAATGACCTGTGTAACTAACAAACATGATGTGGAAACCTGGTATCCACAAACCTTGGAGGCTGATACATATAAACAGTCTTGGCTGGTGTAGGTTGGGACGTGGAGGGAGTAGGTAGTGTATGGGTTTGTTAGGCCAAAGGGTGAATGGTGTTGTACCTAGGTTCGGTTGGGCTGTAGTGGTAGTGGAATCGGATGTAGTGGTATGAGTGGTGGTGTGGGGCTCGGTTGGAGCAATTAGGTGTGGAGCGGGATAACTTAGAACATAGCGGGTAATAGGAGATGGTGTAGGGTCAAGAAAAGTGTAAGACGGTGGGTTTGATGGTGCTATGGAGTCATAGGGTAATTGGAGTTCATCAAATGTGACATGGTGAGAGATGATTTTGTTGGTAGATAGGTCAAGGCATAAATATCCATGATGATATGCAGGATATCCCAAAAAGACGCAAGCGGTAACACGAGGTGCAAATTTCTGAGGTGAATATAGATGTGGGTAACAAAGATATCCAAAAATCCGTAGACGTGAGTATTCGGTTTGTTTGTTAAATTATTTTGTACAAGGTATTTCGTCTTGAATGGCGGAATGAGGAAAGAAGATTTAGTAAGTAGGCTCCCATATGTAATGCCTCAACCTAAAATGCTGGTGGAAGGTGAGCTTGGAAAAGAAGTGTTCGGATGACATTCTTGATGGTGCGTATCATCCGTTCCGACCTTCTATTTTGTTGGGAGGTTTTCGAGCAAGAGAATCTAACTTGAATGCCATTTTAAGCAAACAAGTTAAGAAGGTTGGTGTTATAGAACTCACCACCAAGGCCACACTGAAAAGCCGCAATATCACACTTAAATTGATTATTTACATAAGAACGAAAATGAATAAATACTTTGGAAAACTTCAGATTTAGTACGTAAAGGATAAATCCATAAATAATGAGAATATTGATCAAGAAATAACGCATAATATTTAAAACCACCATAACTAACAATATGAGACATCAAAATCTCTGACTGAAAAATTTCAAAGCAACAAGTAACAATAGAATCCGAACTAGAAAACGGAAGCCTCACATGTTTGCCAAGCTGACATGCATGACAAATATGTGGAAACTTTTCGTTATTACAAGAAATAAAATAATGAGAAACAAGAGAACGTAGCACATCTTCACCAGGGTGCCCGAGACGTTGGTGCCACATAGTAGAACTAACGGGAGGTGAAGCATGAAGGGTAGGTGAAGGCTTGGTAGCTAGGTAGAGTTGCCCCGAACTGTTACATCTAAGGAGGATGTGGTGGGTAAGGAAATCCTTTATAGAGAAACCAACTTCGTCAAATTCAACAGTACATTTATTATTCCTAGTGAATTGACGTACATAAATAAGATTTGTTATTCTGTTAGGGGTGACAAGAATGTTATGTAAATGTAAAGGGCGATTAAAAGTCGAAAAGATGTTATGTCTATGGAGTTACCATCACCAACACAAACATATGGATATAAACAATACTTAAATTGGTGTGGGTTGAGATGAGAAGAGACACTTATATTCCAAGTTGGCTCCTGCAATGCCATCGTGCTAAAAGCCTTAGGTTGAGCCGCTGTTTTGGGACATCCGTACATAGAACTTGGAACAGGAGTCGTTGTGGCAGGTGTTGGCCCAACCTGATAAGCTGCTGGGGCGTTGGTATGGTAAGTAGGAACTTGGGCTGAAACTTGTTGAGCCCTGTAATGTAAAAGCTGCCATCTGTTGGGTTAGAAGCCATTGGGCTATTAAATTTTGATGAGCTTGTTGTGCTTGACCTCCATACATGAAAATGAAATTCATTATCTTCCAAATTTTGTTACTTAGCTTTAATCGAAATAAAGAGAACCCACGTGAAATCAAATCTTGGAAAATTAAACTACTACTTGGATTGATGTAAAAAGAATAATACTATTAGAGAAAGAGGAACTACAATCATTCGAAAAGAAGAAGCATAAAAAAAATTATAAAGCACTACTTTAATGGAGGAAGGATAATACCCACGTGATATTAAATCTTGGGAAATTAAATTACTACTTTAATGGATTTGTGTATTGATTGAAAGTTGTAGACGATAATTAGGATTTGGGGTTTTTGAAGTTT
Organism: Artemisia argyi; assembly: GCA_030686995.1. Lineage (NCBI taxonomy): Eukaryota > Viridiplantae > Streptophyta > Magnoliopsida > Asterales > Asteraceae > Artemisia > Artemisia argyi. The sequence continues at coordinate 155,835,056 of CM060697.1, read as the reverse complement.
CGGTTGATGGGAGAAGGGAACCTTAGAAATATTTTAGTATGGGATCTTTTGCTCTTGATATCATATTGGAATAATAATTGCATTGTCCAATATATGATTATCTAGACTCAAACATATTATGGGTTAAGCCTATTAAGTAAGCATGAAGCCCAAAAAAGGCTTTAATATACCGTCTAACAAAGATACCACTGATCTGAACCACAAGACCACCGAGCTGAATGATTAAGTATTCATATCCACAATGACTGTTTTAAAATATACAGTAGTTGAAATTGTTTATAATTTATATGACAGTTGATAAGTGGTCAGTTTTCATTAGCAGTTTAATAAGTTATCGCCTTATAGCGAGTCAACAAGTGTTAATAATCTTTTTATGTGTACACAAACCAATAACAACACAAAAAAAAATATAAAAAAAATAAATGATGAAGGCTATTTTTCTTCTGATCATGTTTCAGATTATGAGCACAATTAAAAGCTATGAATTTACCATAGAAGAGGCCACAATCGACGAAATTCAAACCGCTTTTAACCCAAAAAAACTTACTTCCAAAGATTTAGTTCAGTTCTATATTAATCAGATAGAAAAACTTAATCCAATATACAAAGCAGTTATAGAAGTGAATCCAGATGCACTTGATCAAGCTATAAAAGCCGATCAAGAGCGAAAGGATAATACCACCAAATCACATTTTTAAGCTGCATGGTATCCCTGTTATGATCAAGGATACCATTGCAAGTTTGCAACTAAAGATAAGCTTAACACAACTGCAGGGTCTTATGCACTTCTTGACTCGTTGGTGAGTCGGGACGCTGGTGTTGTTAACAAGTTGAGGGAATCTGGTTCGATTATACTTGGGAAATCAAGCTTGAGTGAATGGGCTCATTTAAGAAGCTTATTAAGTTAAGCGAGCCTATGTGAGAGTAGTACCGGGTTGGGTGACCAACCGGGAAGTCCTCACATGGGGACCACAAGCTCTAATGATATCAACCAGCTACCTTAGAAGCCTGGGCCCAACCATGTGATGTCTTGATCCAACTAAAGGACGCGAGTTCGATTCCGTTCCGCAAGCATGGTTGGGTATTGGGTGGAGGTATTTCACAGGCATCAAACCTTTGCTGGGTAGGGTTGATGAGTACCATTATGGTACACAAGGTTGAGGTGTCCCTGCCAATCTACACTTTTGATCCAAGAAGCTCGTTAGCTCTGAATGGTTGGAATGCTAGAACTAAACAAGCTGTTGTAAGTTCCTGCCTTTTTTTTTTTTTTTTTTTTTTTTTTTTTAATATTTCGTTGTTGCACACCAGATGTTGTGTTTAGGCCACAAGGAGTTTAAGATAAGCTAATGGAATCAGGTTGGTTGGATTCGTGCAGAACCCGTATGTGGCGACAATGGATCCATGTGGTTCAAGCTCTGGATCAGCTATATCAGTTGCGACAAACATGGTGACTGTGTCACTGGGTACAGAGACAGATGGGTCAATCTTGTGCCCTTCAAGTGCCAACTCTGTTGTCGGGATTAAACCTACAGTTGGGCTGACAAGCCGTGCAGGAGTTGTTCCGGTTTCTCGTAGCTAGGCAAGATACAGTTGGGTAAGTAGAACATTTTTGTGAATACATTTTATCCATATCCATTTTCGTGCCTAATTCGGTACCATTGTTTGTTACTGAGGAAGACAGGCCAATATGTAGGACGATAACGGATGCTGTTTATGTGCTTGATGCCATTGTGGGTTTTGATACCAATGATGCAGTGGCAACCGGAGATGCTTCAAAGTATATTCCAAGGGATGGTTATCTGAAGCACCTAAAGCCAGGTGGGCTTGAAGGAAAGAGGCTAGGGGTACTGAGGGCTTATCCATATTTTGGCTTTGCTAATGATACAAAAACCTTGACTAAGTTTGAGAAACATTTTGCAATATTACGGTAATCACTCACATATCTGTTTTTCGTTTGATTTTGTATCTTTCTTTTAACATTCTTATTCTGAAATTTTATGTAAACAAGCCAAAGTGGTGCTACCTTGATAGAGAATCTGGATATTATCAACTTCAATGGTATTATATCAATGTTCAATAGTGAATCTATAGCAATATTGGCAGAATTCAAGGTTGCTCTAAACGACTATCTTAAGGATCTACTGGCTTCGCCTATGAGAACTTTAGCAGATGTGATAAACTTCAACTACAAATTTGCTGGTTTGGTAAGTTAAACTCACACCTTTCACGAAATGATCAATGATAATGATTACTTCTAATAAAAACGCTCAAAATTGTACGAAATTGCAGGAATCACTCGAAAAATACCCTCAAGACTTGTTTTTGGCAGCTGAGGAGACCAATGGTATAGGCAATTTAGAGGAGGAAGCATTGATGAATTTGACAAAAGCGTTTGAGAAGTTGATGAAAGAGAACAAATTAGATGCACTGGTGACACCATATTCAGATAGTTCTACGGTTCTTGCAATTGGGGGATATCCCGGAATTAGTGTTCCGGCTGGATATGATGAAAATGGAGGTCCCTATGGTATTTGCTTTGGAGGTTTAAAGGGCTCAGAGCCAACATTGATAGAGATTGCTTATGGATTTGAACAAGCTACTCATAACAGAAAGCCTCCTCCAATGAGTATCAACTGTGACCAATAACTTATGTTTACACGTAAGCGTAAATTATGTATGCATAAACATAAGGTGGTACGAGTCGCTGGTAAAAACTTACGAGTCTCTCATACACTCGACTGTATAATATTTATCTATCACTACTATGTTAGATTTTGTATGTAAAAGTGTAAAACAATCCAAAGTGGTGCTACCTTGATAGAGAATCTTAAAATTATTAACTTTTTGATCATATAATTTCTATGTTCAATAGTGAGTCATCAGATATGTTAGATTTTAGTTTGTCTGTTCGTGTATTATGGTTGTTTGGCAACCTTTTGTATTACACTTTCTTCTCGAGATTTGTTTTGGAACGAAATGGAAAGGGACTAGGGTTTGCAAGTCGATATACTGATTTAGGGCCTAAATCATTGATTATGGTTTTCCCCTAGTCAAAATTTTTTCTTTTTCGAAAGTACTTGTTTCTATGATTTTTTGTTAGTTCGTATGGTTATCCATCTTAGCAAAAAATGTATGAATAACTTTGTTTGGTCAATTATTGTTTTTATAGCAGGTGCTTTGTGGTATTAATTAGTTTGATGCACGTCAAATTTTATGCATGTTTTCTAACTAGTTGGAAAACCGCGCGTTGTCGCGGGGTGTTTTCCGAATACGGAAAGTGTAATAACGGCCGGTAGCTACTTAACGTCAATTTAGTGACTAAGGACTGACTTTGCAATGGACGTATAACATGAAGTACCAATCATGTAAATTATGAGAGGACTAAATATGCAACGAACTTTTGAGATAAAGGACCAATTTCGTATGGATTTTTAAAGAAAATGTTAAAGATAACGATCGTTAGCTAACAGCCGTTAAATATCTAACGACCGTTAGTTATAACGCTACAGTTACTAACGGTCGTTAGTCCCGACCCGCCCCGCCCAAACCCGACCCGGCCTTAGTGGTTTCTACAGTGGCGGTTTCTACAGTTGCCAGTTGTCATAAAGGCCCCAACAAATGTATATATGTATAATATAATTGTGTTGATTATTTTAGACATGTAAAGAATAAAATATAAATAAAAATCAACTATTACATTGATTACCGTTAACAAATTCATTTCCATTTCTCTTTTTCTATTACAAAGCAAAAGAATTGATTTCTTTCATACATCTCTAGTCATCAATGATGATTCTACCAAAGAATGTAATTTATTCAACTATTTTTATTTTTATTTTTTTTTTCCTATTTAATAACATTTTTTTGAAATTTTCCCTACCGAACGTGATCAAGCGTATCTTTAGCAAAACCGATATTGAGAGTCAACTCTTGTCCCGTCATTGAAATTGAACGTGATAAATTATAATTAAATACCAATTTTTTTATAGGTTTTGTCCCTAAAAAAATACGTATATGGTAGCCGAGAGTAACAAGCCACCAGTTGACATTGAGGGGAATTTGAAAATGTTTTCGTTTTTTTGTGATAATTTGATTTCGGCTTTTATTGTTTAATTTGAGATTTTGCCAATCACAAAATTGAGGTTTTTATTGATTTAATGCCTTTTGATCAAATATTTTGTTAGTCTCAAATTTTGGGTAAATCAATATCTGCTTAATGTTAAAAACAAGTTTAACACGATACGTTTTGATGACTAATAATATACATAAACCTAGGATTTGTCAAACGGGTACCCATAGGGAACTGTTTAAATGTTATTAACTAAACTCGAACTTTTCTTTTAAGCTAGAAAATGATTATAATACACATTAAGTATATACATATAAATTACCTTAACTATACGTGACTTTTAATCCAATGAACTTGACGTGTTTTATTTTATTATTATTTTTTTATTATTTTTTTAATGCATCCAAACCAGTGCTCTATAAGTTACGGCACTTATTAGACAAATCCATAAACCTACAAGATGAACGCCTAGAAAAATAAAAATAAATAAATAAATAATAACTTGGTTACATATACGTCATATAGGATGACTCATATATGTCGTATACGTGTATACGCCGTATACGGTATCACCTTATATGTCGTATGAGACTTTTATAACGATTTTCTATATTTTCAGAAAAGGGGACTTACACGACTAATCAAACTTTGCAAACATGTTTCATACAACATATATTTTATATCTATGTATATGCACGGAAGCTCAATTTCACGAAACATAGGTGTTAACCCAAATACCATTTTTACCCATTGTGCATTTACTTGAACATAACACATTCGTTTACTCAAGCAACTAAAAACCTGAACTTTTAAAGCATTTGAGTACCAAAATACAATACTTTAGAAGACACTTGAGGGTTTAACTTGTTCAAACATGATTTCAAAGTACTACTCACCATCTAACGCAAAATAGGCAAGCATACTCTACTTCATCACTTCAATCCTTTATGGCCTAAACATTTTTATCTTACTTTAAGCCCTTGAACTTACAAAATGTTCAACAACTGAAACGTAAGCTTTCACTTATACTAAGTAATTGGCATTTAACAACGTATGCCTACCATTCAACCATTTCATTTCTTTAAAAACACGACCATTTATAAAAACTTGTAAAACCTCATTTAAACAATATTAATCATTTTATCCAATAAGTACTATAACTTTAACCTCGTCCACAAACCTTGCTTACCTCATTGAGATCTACACGTCATCCCGAGGGCACTTTCACTTACTCTGATGAGTATCATAACTTACCACCAAGGGTCCTATTATTAGAATTATAGTAGTTATCCTGTATATTTAGAATGTATATCTTATCCATATTTCTCTCATAGTTTGTTTAGATGGATATGGATCTGTGTTGTATATATAGGCATTTGTTTTGTGGAATGAAACATACGATTCAATTCTCACATGGTATGAGGCCTCCCTAATACCTACTAAACCTACAAATCGACTCTTGCATCTATTCTAATCTTCTGTTCTTCATTTTCCAGCCTCTTCAATGGCAGAACAAAAGATGCATCCAGCCCTCACTGTCTCCAGAATCAAAAACACTTTTAAGGTTGAACTCAGTTAAGAAAATGGCCAATATTTAGCTTGGTCAGAACTTTTCAAGATCCATTATCGTGCTTACAAGGTCATTGATCACATCATTCCCCCACCACCACCTGCTACTTCTTCCACGCCACCACCAAAGGATGACCCACCACCTAAAGTTGTACTCCGAAAGGTACATTCTATTACCCCGAAGGTTGCTAATTCACATAAAATATTTACAACATCGTCATCAACCATTTTCACACTTTCACATGCTTTTAACACTTTACTCTAACACAATTCAAACATTTTGACTTAGTCACACTTTGCATAATTCAACTCATGCATCATCGACATATATCTTTACACTTCACTAATTTCTAACGCATAAGGCTTAACACATTTATTTCACGTAATCTTATCTTATTACCTCATATAATTCATTCACACATATTAGCAGATTCACTTCAAACTTTAACATTAAGTCGGCTATACCCGTAGAGTCTTATTCCAAACCATACACCATATTTAAACGCTATTCACCAATACTTGGCTAATCACCTATGGAAACTTTTACGTCTACACATTCTTTATAACTTTTGGCTTAATCACATATTCAAACACCTTAAACCTATCCTAATCATGACATACTAACCGCATTAGGATTATACCTTGCTTAATAAATACTTTAAGCTATACTCATCGCTTAATGTTTTCTACTTAACTTCTCCCTTGTACAAACATTCGTAACACTCCCACACACGCATTCCCTACTTTTCTTGAAATTTTTCAAAACTAATGGGTATTCTCTTTCTTTAAAAACTAGACGAGTACCCGTGCATAGCAACGAGATTTTATAACGGCAGATAGTTTTAGTGATAAAAAAAGTTTATGGGTTATAAACGAAAAATAATTTAAATTTAAGGATTTAGGGATTAAACATGATGTTTTGAAACCCGGTTCGACCTGGGTTGTTTAACCGGTTGAACATTTCCTGTCGAAACAGGTCAAATAAATTGGGTCAACCGACGGTTGGGTAAAAAAACGGGTCAAATTAAACCGGATTAACCTGTCGGGTTTGAAGCATCCCAGGTTAACCCGGTTTTTTGTGTGTATTAATAGCTTCCTTTTGAAATATTTGTTTTCAATATTTTTGTTTTTAGTTTCAACTTTTCACTTTTTGGTTTTTCCTCTAGTACATAGATATAGATATGTTAAAAACAATATTTACATGTTTAGTCCCTCAAGTTTCACTTTTTGACACTTTGCACCCCAAGTCCATAAGTTATGGCATTTCTAGTCCATTGACTTTCATTTTTGACTCTTAGTTTCGAATTTAAGCAGTATATTGATTGACTAACTAATCATCTTATATTCTGCTCTTATGCATTCAAACTTAAAGGGGTCAAATATATAATAGTAAACAAGGTTACGATTTTGGGGTGTAACACGAGGAATTATGGCAATTTAAACATTTAAGTAATGAACACCACTTTTATTTTTGCATGTACAATTACTATATATATTATTTGTCGTTTAAAACGACGTCGCGTATCATAGTGGATTTTTGTGTTTTTTTTGGGCCCACGGCCTGTTACATGTTCGGCCCATATACTATACCATATATACTATACAATTATACATAATACATCTATAGATATACATCTACCTTCGAACTTTCCAGAGCTCACATACAGATAAATATCTCACATCTTCAAAACCAAAGAACCAGAGTTTGAGGGTTATTTTCTTTTTTCTTTTTTCCCCGGAATCTTAAATGTGTCTTACGATTGCACGGATCCAAATTAAGAGAGGTACGGTTTTAATTTTGGGGTTTTTTTTGCCGGAAGATTTTATTTGCTTATGGCCGCTTCATGTTCAGTTACCCACTTACCCTTAACCAGGAGAATAAAAAAAGGTATGTAATTTCTTTCTCATGGTCGATTTATGTTAACTTTTTTTGACAGCTTTTCATTGGTGAAGATGCTGCTAAGGACAACTAAGTCTGTTTTTAAGATTATGGTACGCTAATGATTTCCCATAGCTTAGAATTAGAGAAGGTCGTAATTAATGGGATTGGCGATTATAGGAAAATGTCAGGCGCACTAATTGATGTATGGCAATGTGGTTACATGTTAAAGTAGACGAGTATGAAACCATATGTAAATGTAATTCTCTGTTCCAAGTTTAAGTCTTTTTGCATGCTAAAAGTTTTTTTTATCATTTGTTTTGTTTTTAGCATAGGTTGTTTGTTTGTTACGCTTACTTGGTGCTGATTTGAGTTTTAAGTTGGATAAAGATTTGATTAGTAAGTTAATTAGTTTACTGTAATGCTTCGATTTAAAAAGTTTGATAAAATATTCCAAACGGCCAAGAAAGAACCGGTTACACTACCAAAAAAACTCAACTTCAAAAAAGATGTCTTTTAACCCAACTAAAATCCATAAACCTTAAAAACTAGGATAAATAACACACTAACACGGCAATATAATCTTGACCCATGTTTCACACGGCTAAAGAAATAACATTTTTTAATCTCATTATGACTTGCTCTAGAAAACTATGACAGCAGATTACAATACCACGCCAACTTCGACGCCCCGCCGCAACGCGGCGGACCGACGCCCAGCTCGTTCTTATTATAAGATAATCAAAAGAATTACATCGACAGTTGCATAACACTATCATAGATGAATGACAAATGAGTAACTTTCCTAGATCTAACTAAAAACCAAAGTTGAAATTTAAAAATGAACCATGCAAGCCCGCTAGCAAGCTGATGATGTTCAAAGGAAAGCATGTTTTCACAATAATGCAATGTATGGTTGTGTGTAAAAGGAATCTCTCTCTCTCTCTCTCCGACACAGATTTTTATCAATTTTTTCTGTTATGTGATTTTTGTCATTTTTAAGCTTTTAACTTAAACTTTATATTTTATGTTCTATACTTTAATATTTATAGTCTTTTTATATAAACAAAACTATAAAAATAAAAAATAATTAAAAAAATCGAAAAAAGATAGGTGTCATTTGTAAAAAAAATGGTGGAAATAACCTCTCCGGCTTAAATTTCTTCTCATTTTTCTTATTTCATTTTTTTTTTTTGGCAAAATACCTATTAATGTACTATACTTGCCACAAACGTTATTTTCGTGTACTGAACAAATATATATACTTATGCGTACTGAACTTTCATTTTTTGGTCTTTTTGATTTACTTTGTGACATTTTTGCTCCTGGATTTTTAATAATTTTAGGGGCAAAAACGTCACAAAGTACATCAAAAAGACCAAAAAATGAAAGTTCAGTACCCATATAAGGAAAAATATTTGTTCAGTACACGAAAGTAATATTTTTGACAAGTATGATGCCTTTTTAAAGATTTTGCCTTTCTTTTTTATTATTATTATTATTATTATTATTATTATTATTATTATTATTATTATTTCAACTTTACTCAATGACACATTTAAGAAAGACCTTTCATATAAATATTTAAAGGCAGTTAACGAAATTATTACATAACCGGATTATTTACTGTGTAGGATTTATTAAACGTCGATTTTTAAGAACTAAAGAAACTATTTGGCATAGTGCACGCACATCGTACGTACATTACAGAAAGTATTTACATTATAAATTCTAAAGAGTATTAAAATCTATTTCATTTTATCAATTAACTATTCGAGGGACAGAGAGTCTATATATATATGTGTGTGCATACAAACACTAAAACACACAAAGAGATGGCTCATAAAATGCATACAAGGAAAGCAAGGTTTATCTTCGCATGTTTGCTTGTGCTCTTCACTGCCACCTCACCGGTCGTGAAGGGTACGTATGACTCCGGCAGCCGAATCGTCAAAGCCCCAACCACCTTAAAAAAGACACAGCTACACTTTTACTTCCACGACACTATATCCGGAAACAATCCTTCTTCAGTTCTTATAGCTAAACCAAAGGGGACAGTAGTCGAACAAGGAAACATAAACCCTTTTGGGTCAGTTTACGTGTTTGATGATCCGCTTACTGAGGGACCAAGTCCGAAGTCCAAGGTTATTGGTAACGCACGTGGACTTTACACATCAGTAAGCCAAGGGTCGGACTTGACCTTGCTGTTTAATGGTGATTTTGAGTTTACAAGTGGCAGATTTAATGGGAGTTCGATAAGTGTGTTTTCTCGGGATCCTTTGGTGGTGTTGAAGGAGGTGGCCGTGGTCGGCGGTAGAGGAAAGTTTAGGAGGGCTCAAGAGTTTATTATACTTAATGCGGTTTTCTTTAATGCTACACTTGGTGATGCTATTCTTGAATGTAATGCTACCATTTTTCATTAAAAAAGTGATGTTCTTTGTGATCAAAAGATTGTTTGTTGTTTGTGACGTATTTTAATTAAAATAACTCCCATGTCCTAATACATGAGTTTAAACCTGATTTTATTTGGTAATTGTCATCTATTCGTGTATGTAATTATGTAAGTGTGATCAATGAAAAATAAGTTCTATGTGAATGTGTTTGGAAAAAGTGTTCGTAAAAAGACTTTAAGAAACCATGTTGCCAAAAGTATAATGATGTTAGACCACAAGATATAGGAATTTACGGAGCAAAGAAACGTGTCAAATATAAAAGTATAAAATCGTCCGTAGAGGCGTTCTGGTTTTTTCCCGGTCAAGAAAATACAGTCACTAATGCGGGTATCATTATAGTTTTTCTAATGCTGGATCTCAGTCACAAAAGGTCAACAAAATTCTGCCTGAATTATTTCAGTCACTAAATATTTTTCATTGTATGTTTGTTTTATATATATATATATATATATATATATATATATATATATATATATATATATATATATATATATCAAACTTCAATATTTTTTATAAAATCGTACGTACGTTAAAAACATATCGATATTAGGCTCGTTTTGTTTGTAATTTAGAGCTCTTCACAACGGTATTTTTTTATTAACGAATTAGCTATATATTTATTAATATTTGACGAATAAAGTTTGTTACATAAAAAGTTATAAATATTAAAAAATTTAAGATAGTTTTGGTAACTTTTATTTTTCAATTTTAAAAAAGTTAATAATTCGCTTACTAAAGGCAGCGAAATGGTAGTTTCTTTTATTCTTGGGCCCCTTTTTGAGTAAATTTCACCGTTCGTCCCTGAACTTGTCAAGATTCTCGTGAATCGTCCTTAAACTATTTTTTTTTTCACTTTCGTCCCTGAAGTTGTCAAACGACGGCGCGTTTGGTCCCTGGGAGCGCGTTTTGGCAGACGGACGTTATGTCCGTCCGTTATCTGATGTGGCAAGCTTGGGTATTTTCGTCTTTTCACCTATTTCAAATTCTCACCGTTCGTCCCCAATGACTTTTGTATATTGTAGCAAACGCTTTGCATGTTTCGTCCCTAACATGTGATGCGTGTTGTGTAAAAATTCGACCGTTGGCAAGAAGTGAACCATGTAAATACCCGTCCATTGTGCACAAAACACATAACTTTTCAAAAGAAAAACAGAGCAACGATGGTGGTCTGCACATGTGGTAAACCCGTTGTTGTCAAGACTTCTTGGACAAACAGGAATCCAGGTCGCCGTTTCTTTGGCTGTCCGACAATTGTAAGTTTGTCATTGTCTTGTTTAATTTTAAAAAAAAATGTGTTGCTAATTTACACACTTTGTTGTTTCAGGGCTCAAACTGTCCTTTTCTGGGATGGTTGGATCCTCCGATGTGCCCAAAGTCAGTAGACATTATCCCTGGTTTGTTGAGGAGGATTAATGCTCTACGAGGTGTTGTTGAAGAGCTTGAAGAACAGCGGTCCAAGTACAAGAAGTATATCATCATCAGTTGGGTTTTGTTTGCATTGTATGTTTATTTAACTGCTTGACATCTGTTGTGTAGTAGTAGTTGTTATTTTGTGATGGTGGTGGGTGAAAGCTTTTAGTATTTTCAAGTAGATGATGGTAGTTGGGTGGTGAAGCTGTCGTTTGTAATGGTTGTCAATGGTCAATGAAATTTCTTGTTTGAATAATGGCTAAATCCAAATGGTTTGTGATTAAGTGAATGTGGTTTGTTATTGTCAAGTATTTTGTTTCATTGTTCAATGCATAATATGACTGAGTTAGGGAAGTTAACAAACCATAATGCTATACTTTGAGTTAGGGAAGTGAACAAACCATTAGGCTGTAGTTTGACTTAATAAAGTCAGCTAAGTAAAGCATTTTAATGGTAACTATTTGCGCATGGTGCCATAAACCTTTTTTTGATAATATTAACTAAAACAGTACATGACAGTCAACAAATGTAGATTCATTACCAATAATAAAAGAACATAAATCTGTTCTTCATTACAAAAGAGATACTGGTTATACCATGAAAACACATTCTAATCATGAAATGGCATATGTAAATGCTATAAGTTTCCTTTTCCTTGACTGGCTTCAAGGCTTATTTGCAGGAGTGGAGGTTGAATCTTTGTTAGCTTGAAGCTTTAAATACTTGCTATAAGCAGAATCAGCAGTACCAATGACATAATGAGAGCTTGTTGGAATGGTGCCTGAACGTTTTGGACCTATAAGCTTTAAATACTCGGCATAATCAGGATCAACAGGACCAATGATATAGTCAGAGGTTGTAGGAGTGCTGGTTGAACCTTTTTGAGATTGAGTAGTTAAAAACTTGGCATAATCATCATTAACAGGACCAATGATATACTCAGACCTTGCAGGTTTGGTTTCTGCAAATAAGGAAAAAGAGAGCATCAAAAAACAAAAAAATATAGCTTCACAAATAGATAAATGTTAACAGAAAACGAACCTATATTGACCTTTTTTAATTAAATACAGCCAATTACATATCAAAAACAGAAATAACAATACCTTTTTTGTTTGTGGCCTTCATTTTGTGTGAAGTAACGTTATAGGATACTTAGGTTTAAGAGAAATTTAGGTTACAAGATTGATTATGTGGGTTTGTGTGTGTGTTTCATCGTTTGGGTGGGTATTATATCAGATGGGATTAAATGATATGGAAATATGTGTGGTTGATCGGTTTGGTAGGTATTTAATGGCTTGGGCGGGTATTTAATGTGTTTGGTTGGTTGGCATCACAGGGCTCTATCGGCTCACCAGTACTAAGTTTCATATTTATAGCAGTATTAAAATCTTAGTACTGGTAGTACAAAATTCCTTGTAACATAATATCATTTATTTAGGGAAGTCAAAAAACCATAACAGCAAGCCTGAGAGGGCCAGTTTCCGTGGAGTTGAACTCAATGCTTTGCTTGACATGTCTACCGATGAGTTGGTCAAGATGTTCACTGCTCGTGCTCCAAGTTGGTTTCAGAGGGGTTTGTAAACATTCATCCCATTGAAGTGAGGATGCTACTTGTTTTAAAGGATTATGTTTTTAAAGGATTATGCTACTAGTTTTAAAGGTTTACACCTAGTATGTTGTCATTTCAGAAGGTTAACATGATACTTGTTTTAAAGGATTTTGCAACTTCATTTGTTTTGTGTTTTTTAAAAAAACACGTGAAAAAAGGTGTAGTTTGACTTGAAAAAGTCCCCTTTTGCACTAGCAGTATTACTTTTTTACTACTGTTTGAAATAAAAAACATAATACTGGTGAGCCAATAAAGGCGTGTGAAGACCACCCAACACAACCCAACCCATTACATACAGTACACAGATACATTCCCAAATAAAATGGAAATATAAATGTGTTCATATTTCCAACAAATAATTGGGAACCGAAGAGTCCAATAAAAGGCTGTAAAATTTAATAAAGACTCTTCGTTTTCCCCATTATGTGTCTATATATTGGTTACTGCCACATTATGCATCATACTAATCTAATACTAGCAAACATCAAACAATTTAAAGTGTAAGTAAAATGTCAGGAACCAAGAGAGCAAGAGATGCTGTTGCAACCGACAACACAGAAGAAGAAAACAAGGAAGTGATGAAACGAGCAAGGGGAGATCCAAAAGAGCCAGAGGTGCCTTCGTTGGAAAAAGGGTCTAACGATAACAATAAGAAGAAGGTGGATGAAGAAAAGGAGAAGGCTCCTCCTACAAGCCCTGCTGAAGTTGAAAGACGCAGGCTTGCTGCAAAAAAGATGGCCGATGAGCATTGGAAGGAGATCAATGCTGTTAGGAGATTAGAAGAAAGGGATAAAAAGAAAAACAAATATGTTAAATGTATTCAAGAAGAGGAAGAAGAATGTTTAGAAACATTCTCGTATGATGATTTGTATAAGTCATATGAGTCCGATTAATTTCATCGTGTAATGGAAAAAGTTTGTTTAATAATAATTTTATTGTTGATTTTGTGAGTTTTGTTTTTTTCAATTGCATGTTTTTATTTTTTTTTTTTGTATTTATTTATTTTTTGTGCAAATTTTTTTTATGGTTATTTTCATGATGTACGTTTGACTTTCAATTTATGCACCAGTATGACCTTCAGTTTATGGTTATTTTCATGTGTATATCTAATAGTGGTATTATTCACATTGTTGACCAAAAAAATATGTTGACTTTCATAGTCAACTCACTTAATTATTCAAAACACGATACTATAGTGCATATGTGTATGGGCAAATATAAATTGTAATTAGTTAATTTTACCCATGTAATGTAATGAAAGTAACAAAACAGGTTTACAAGTGAATATTCAATAATGGTTCAGTTAGTTGACTTTATTAAGTCAAACTAGAGCAGTATGTTTATTGACTTCCCTAAGTCAAACTAGAGCCTTATGGTTTGTTTTTATCTTAAAGCACAATCCTTTAAAACAAGTTGCGTCTTCACTTTCTGAAATGATAAAAGACCAACAGGGAACGAAATTAATAGTCTTTCTTTCAAACGATAAGTGGTAGTACTGAATGGTTTGGTTTGGGTGGAATTCACACGTTTAGAAGACTCAGCAGTACTAACTTCCTTATATCTAACAGTATCAAAATGTTAATACTGGTAGTACAAAAATTTGTCTAACCATATTAACTAGTTAGGCCTGGGACTGTCGTTATCTTTTCAGTAGCACATGGTTAGTCTACCATTCAACTGCTTGAATTACAAATACCCACAATAGTAGTACAAAAGGGTAACAACATGTTTATTCAGGTTACAACAATATTATTCAATCATACCACGTCCTAAATCAACTATTACATTTTCTTTTTACCCTTACCTTTTGGAAAAGGCTTGCCAATTGCTGGAGCAAATGGTTTGATTCCATTGTCTTCACATAACTCATCACTTGGAAGGCCTAGCACCTTTTCCCTTTCAAAAAAAAGTTGTTTCTCTGTCTTTTTAGGATTCTTAAACTTCCTAGCATCAATCTTTCTTCTCGCAGAACCTGAATACGTCTCTGGAAAATAGCCGTCCCAGCTGTTGGTTGCAGTTGAGTCACTCTAGTTGTTGATGGAGCTTGAAACACTGCTGTTAACGTAAATGATTTCTGCAAACAGGTTAAAAAAACCATTAAAAAAAAGTATGCTAGAAATGAAAAGGAGCAGGGTGTTGCAATTAAGGGTGTCTTTCAAACAACCTTTGTTCTTGGAACTCATTATTTCAGCAGGTAGGATTGGGTGGTGGAAGACTGGTTGGTGTCTTTGGTTTTATAGAGGAATACTTATGCTTGTTTAGTGTTTACAAAATGCAAAAGTATTCACGTGACTAAACAGGAAAAAAGTAGTCTTTGGCGCCCTATGACAAGTCATGTCATGTCTTACTTTTATCATGTGTGCAGACATGAGAAGAAAATAGTGTTTGCATAACCAAGGCCAAAATAGTCATTTTCAAACACAAAAATGCCACCACATTCAATTGATGTGAGCATTTAATACTCCTTAACCTACCTCACACAGGGATTCTTCAAACGGGTTTATTTCAAACTTGATAAATATGGCACCACAATCCCTGAATTGTCAATGATCCTACCAACTTGGATACTCAAGTAAACTCTCATCTTATTCCAAAATTATCCAAACAAAAAAATATGGCACAACCTGAAACTCCCAATTTAAAGACAGAGACAAGTGGTGGTTTTATAGGTCTGGGTGTTCGAACTGGTAATGATCCACAGGTACAGGTGTTGGATGAAAGATGCTTTATCTGTTGCAAGGAAAGACTCTGTTGGAGGCATGCAAACACAGGACCAAGTGTTGTTGTAGTCACAAATGCAGCTGGTGCTGAGGCAAACAAAGTGACTGGTTGTGTTATAGGTCTGGGAATTAGATCTGGGGAGAAAAAGAATAAACAAAAAAAAATGAAGAAGAATAAAAACCCAAAAAAGTTGATTACAAAACAACCACAAATTTGAATAGCTGTATTGTGGTAGACGACTGTCATGGTTTTGGGCATGTCCAATCTTTGGTTGTATGTCATATGTACGTTACCATTTTAATGTTTCGTGTGTGTATTACAGATTGATTAATGTGATGCTCATGTTTATGTTTGTGATACATATCAAAGACACTAAAAAACCTAAAACATATATGAACACATTATTCATTGAAAAACTCCATCATAAGACACATTCCATTAATTAACCATAACATGGTGATCTGAGCAAAAGAAACCCATGACCAATGCCCAACACACAATAACCTCATGGATATTTCTTTCTCACAACAAATTCAATCTTCTTAAACATCTTCTCCTTGACTTGCTTGGACTTCGTCAACAGTGCCTTCGCCCGACGCTTATCAATTGTCTGTAATCTCCTAAGCTTCTTGGTGTTGCTCCTTGCAATTCTTGCACGTGAAATGTTTCGAACTTCAGCAATCAGCTCCCCCCTACGTTCGACCCTTTCAGAAATTTTTTTGGACTTGTACTCCAAATCTTGTGCTTGCTGCAAGTTTTCAAGAATCTCTGTGTGGTAAGGGCCAAGCATTACTTCAGTAATGCAGTACGCGTTACAAACAACCCTTAGATCAATATTAATTTCAGAGTTGTTCATGATTAAGGAAATAGGGAGATGTGTATTGCAAGTTTTGAGTTGCAACAAAGGATGTAGGTGGGTAGGTAAGTATTGAGTATGAGTAGTAAATGAGACACAACTAAAGCAACCCATTTTGTCTTAAAGGCTTGTCATACCTTTGTGCCACATATAAAAATGTTATAATTAACAAAAATGCCATATATAATTAGGATTTTTAAAAAGTACATCATACATTTAAAACATTGCATAAACGTAACATAAAAATTACAGAATACTTCAGTTGTAATCCGGGTGATCCCATGTCTGAGAGTTGTTGTACACGTAACCGTCGTCGTAAGTAGCAAAGCTCGCAAACTTATCGGCTTCTAACTGAGCTTCCAACCTGCTAAGCTCCCGGTCCTTTTCTTCGTTCCAGCCCCCATCATCAGCTGCCACCACATTTTCTTCAAAGCTTGGCTTAAAGTGCTCCAAATGAGAGTGTTGCTCAACAACTCTCGGTGCAACAGATGAAGTAGATGCACCAGCATCACATGCTGCCACATTATCCACATAACTCCAACGGATCTTGTTAGAAATTTGTGCCTGTATTTGAGAAACACAACCCCACAGGGACTCGGCAATGGCACTGTCCTTGCAATATTCATCGTACAGAAATTGGTCGATGACGGCTTTCCTCTCTGCTGAGATATCTTGGCACGCTGTGTATTGTTCTCTAAGTTGGTTTTTAACTTTTTTGGCAACGTCAAACTATTTGATCACTTCAATGATAGCATTCTGCCGAACCGTGTCGCCTTTCTCGGTCTGTTTCTTGATGTATGTTTGCAATTCTTCGACTGTGTGAGGAAGTTTGCAAGCCATTTATGTTTTGAATTGTTGTTTGCAATGTGTGTGCATTGTCTTTACTGGTGGTATTTATAGGAAGTCAATTTGGTAAGTTTGCAAGCCATTATAAAAAATGATATATATCTGTTACTTTCAAACGGTAACAAACAAGTACAACCACATGTTCACTTGTTTGCATTCAATTGACTTGACTTAGTGAAACCCAACAATGATGAATCTTACCCGTTTTGTTACCCATCAAGCACATAACTAGTTTTGGTTGACATAATGTATAAGTCAAACAGGTCACAAACCATCTAAAGTAGCCACACAATTTGACTTATATAACTTTGCCTTAAAAAGGACTTTGAAAATTGCCACATATGTGGACTTTCAATGTCTGCCTATAATAAGCCATTAGATGAGTGCCACAGATGTGGACTTAGAAAATTGCCACATATGTGGACTTTCAATGTCTGCCTATACAAGGACTTAGATGTTTGCCACAGATGTGGACTTTGATGTTTGCCACTTATGTGGACTTTCAATTACAGACGCTTCATAACACCGATAGTACTAAAATTTAAATTTGTCCTGAATTTAAAACATGGCTAAAGGATAGCCCATTCACTGTCATTGACTTGGCTGAATTGAGTTGGAATAGGAGCAGATACTCCTTGGAAACTTGAACTAGGACCAGCTTGAGACGCACCAGATACTCCTTGCACAGTTGACCTCTGACCACCTTCAACAGCTACATCTCCATATTGGACAGCTGAACTAGGACCAGCTTGAGCAGACCCATTACCCTTAGCTTGCCGAGCTCCAGCTTTGTTGAAACCTACATAAGAAAACAGGTTATACAAAAGAACCAAATATAAAACAACCAAAAAACATAACTATCAAACTCTAATAATTACCTTTTCTAGGAGGTTGACCTTGTCCTTTGCATGTAGTCTTGTTGTGTCCAGCGTTACCGCATAGCCTGCAAGTAATAACTCTCCCTCTTTTGGTCAGCTTTCCAGAATCTACACAGGGTGCATCCTCAAACTTGGACCTTCTTCTCTTCTTCTTTGGTCTTCCAACCTGGACATGATGCTTTGGTGGCAAGAGCTCTGTAGCATGGGTGGTCTTCTCCCAGTAGTTGCTGCCTCTAATTGGTTCCACTAAGTGAGAGTATACTTCCTTCCATGTGGACAACCAATAACAGCTATGTACCCAAGATTCAGGAGGTCCAACTTGAATGCCATTCAGTCCCATGTTCCAACAGGCTGCAATAGCATGCTTACAAGGTATCCCTATCAATTCTCATTTCCTGCATGTACATACCTTATCCTGTACATTGACAACACACTGGTCACCCCATGCCCCTGTTACCTGATACTTAACTCCTCCATTCCATATCACCCGCAACGATTCAGCCTCGCTCTTAATCTTTCCCAATATTTTAGCTGCAGTTGGGGTTAGAGGGCCATCAGTTTTGTCAATCATACCTTGTACAGCTACTATCCTCTTCATGCAGTATTCTCTGATGTACTCTAAAAGTGTAATGACTGGCTTGTCCCTTGCTGGAGCTATTTTAGCATTGAACACCTCACAAATGTTGTTGATCAATAAATCTGTAACTGGTCTACCTATAGCACAAAAATATGAAACACTTAAATGATATACATGTCTACTATTGAACCACTTTTGTTGAAAACAAACAAACACTTACCAGAAAAATGAGATCTTGCCCAATGTTCAGCTGGTATCTTGCTCAACCATTCGTGTGCTTCCTTCTTGATAGCCTTCAAATGTTCCATACACTTTGCAAAACTAGACAGGGTTGTAACAGATGCACATCTCCACAAAGCTTCCTTATATTCCAAGCCACTATACTGCTGCCTCATATTTTCATGAATGTGCCTCAAGCAAAATCTGTGTTCTGCATTAGGGAAGACAGATTTTAAGGCTGGAATGAGTCCCTGCATAAACCAACAAAGTTAGCAAAAATAATAATTTATATTTTGTTGGTTATTAAAGAATTCAATTAGATGAGCATGATTTACTAACCTTTTGTCTATCACTCATGAATGTGAAGTTAGATCTAGGGCCTAGATCTATGTCATCACCCAAGCACATTAAGAACCAAGACCATGAACTCTTAGTTTCAGCTTCCACCAATGCATAAGCCAATGGGTAAATCCCATTGTTAGGATCAAGTCCAACTGCCACCAACACTTGCCCTGGATAAGGACCTTTCATGAAACAACCATCTAGCCCCAACAATTCTCTTTTGCAAGCCTTGAAGCCTTCCTTCAACGGTCCCAAACAAACATAAATTCTTTTAAACACCCTTCTAGAGTCACTGGGATTAGCAGAATCTCTATCAATTCCAAGCTTCACAGTCGTATTAGGGTTTGTAGACAGCAATTCACCAATATAGTCCCTTAGCATCATATACTGCAGGTTGTGATCACCTGAAACATCTTTTTCTGCTTTGGATTTGGCCCTGAATGCTTTTGTCATAGATACCTGAAGATGTAATTCACGCTGGAGCTGGTCTTGAACTGCCTTTCCTGGAATCTCTAAATTAACCTTCACTAGGTCATAGATCTTGTTTGCCAGGTATTTATAAGTGCAGTGTTTGATTTCCCTAGATTGAACGCAAGTGTGTTTGTCTCTGTGTGTCTTTACTATCCAGTTTTGCCTAACTCTGTCTTTGCCTACATACAACACCCAGGGGCATCCATCACACACATCATCAGAAGTTCCTACATCTTTTCTCTTTCTTTTTATCCCTCGACCTAATGGGCCACTTGATCCACTAGGCCCAACACCTGTATCCACAGTTGGGCCTGTTGATCCACTTAAGACTGAGTCTGTAAAGACAGGAATTTGGTTATCACATACAGCTCTTATCCTAATACCATCATTCTTGAGCAACTTCAAATTTCTCCTGGTCTCAACTGCATGCATGTACACTCTTTCCTTCACCTCTTCTGGGGTTGAAAACTCTTGTCCAGTGAAAAACAAATACTTCATAACAGGATTCTCTGCCATGTCAACTCCAATTGCTCTCCTTATTTCCCTTAACTGTTTCCTAACACCAGTATCTGGTTCACCATCACTACCTGATTCACTCTGGAAACCTTCAACACAAACAGGTTCTACTCCACCGACAACCTCTCCAACTAAACTGCTGTTGCCAATGCTGTCATAAGCTTTATTCCCTGTTAGTCTAAACCTGTTTACTTGATCACCACTGCTGTTGCCAATACTGACAGAAGGATTATCCCTTGCTAAATGAAAACCATTTAGTTGCACAGGAGGCTCAACTCCAGTGTGTCCTTCATCATTCATAACTGCAACCTCTCCTTCATCACCTGAACCTGCATTGTCACTTGACCCTCCTTCATAATCACTATCATTGACATTATGAATGTCATCCTCCTCATCCTCTAGTGGCCCGACACCATTACCATGCTGAACCTCACCCTCTAGTGCCTCTTTCTTGGTATCCTGTTGACCCTCACCTGAATGTGTTTGGGGATCATCTAGGCCTAAAACAGGCAACCCTACATTTAGGTCCAGGTCACCAACACCAAAAAGTTCATCAGGACTTAATCCAGAAGTGCTGTCAAAATTCATGGCATCCAAATAACTATATGACAGAGGCACATCCAACTCATTATCTTCAAACTCCATCATCCTGACTATATCAGCAAGTTTCTTTGCCACAATCTCCTTACTAGCAGTAGCAGGTACAACAGGGGTGAAACTTAAATTCAAACTTCCAAATTGTGAATCAATCAGGGGAAGTTCATTGTTTTCATTTTGACCACATTCACTTAAAGTCAGTTGTGTAAAAGGAGTGCCTTGACTTGAGTTTCCAGGAAGTGGAACACTATCAGTATTATCAAGCCAAGTGAGGGGCAACAGTTGAGGGAGTTTAGTTTCCTTTGATGCTCTAAGTGGACTAGAACCTAGTTCCTCTATTACTACCCTCGTTTTACCAGTGACCCTGGAACACCCGTGCTCTATATAGACTTCAATCAACTTGTAACGACCTACCATATAACCCAAACATCTGACATCATCGTCAGATGAAAGGGGAAACAATCCGTGGTCTAAACTACTCATTGGACTAAGATAATGATAAAACAGAGGCTCTGTCTGACCTGTGTAGCCCAACTTAAGCACCATCTCGTCCAGGTCAAACACTGAGAATACATCAATATCCACCATGTCAAATATGTCTTCAGTACCACCAACGTATTCCCTGTTAGGGAAACGCATAAATGCACCACCATGATGTATTCGAATGGTGAATAAATTCCGATTAAATTCTGCAATATAAAGTCAATTACTTAGTACCTAAACATACATAAACACAACCTAACAGCAAAATAAGCTCAAATCAACTGGACTTAAACTCATTACCATAGGCATTCTCACATTGCGCCTCCAACTCATCTGCAGGGACTGACACTTCTCTTGTGCGCATCTTCCACATTGGTGTGGACATTGTTCGGGACGCTTTTCAATACTTTTGTGATTCTGACGTTGATGTGATTGCGCGGGAAAGTTTTTTGCAGGTGTTTCTTGGAAAACAAAAGCTTCAGGCAAAAGTTAATTGAACCTTCTTTATATGCCACTTTTAGGGACGATTTGAACAAATTACACATCTTGGAGCTATCTTTTAGGGACCAACGGCGACAGTTACTGTTGGAGAACTTTGGGAGTGAAAAGACGAAACTATCCATGGTATACACGTCAGATAACGCTGCATTGCAGCGTCCGTTTCTCAAAAGGACGATCCACGCCAAAATCGACAAGTTCAGGGACGAAAATGAAAAAAAAATAGTTTAAGGACGATCCACGCTAATCTTGACAACTTTAGGGACCAACGGTGAAATTTACTCCCCCTTTTTTTAAGATATCGCTGCTAATTGGTAGCGAAATGGTGATTTGGATTTTTATTTTCGTTTGCAATTAATAATGGATCGGACACGTGTTGAGAATTCACATCACTGCTAGCAGGCAGCGATGAAAAAAAAAAGTTGAACTTCTGCGGGACAACTCTTTTCAAAAAGAGCCTCTGCAGTAATTTTCGCATGACAAAATGCCTTTGTCAGAATAGGGTGCTCAAAGGTTTTAGTGAAATAGAATATTCAGTCAATAAAGGTTATGTAAAATTAGAAATAAATCAAAGACACTCTGTTTAGCTTTTTCGAATCTACAAGCCAGTTGGAACGTATAAAAATGACACCAATTAAACACAAGAGCACCAAGAATCAATCAACAAACCAACTAAGACTAATGCTAGTGGGTGTTGCTTGGCAACCACAACCCCACAAAGCAACGCGCCCCCTCCCTTAGCAATGTTTTAAGTGACGCATTGGATTGCAACTTTTGCCAAAAAGTGGTTGTCTCACCAACCGAAAGAATTGCACCAATTCTTCATAATTTTTTGAACATTAGGAGTAAATGGGTGGGGTTGCTTTGTGTTCACCACTAGGTAATTGTGGTTGGGGTGGAGTTGTCGAAAGAGAAAGCTGAGTTGGCGCTGATGTGACGAGGTTGCTTTTGTGAAAATGTGGTTACCACTAGCATTAGTCTTAGAGTGCTTTTGGTATGCAAATAGCAATTACCATCGGTATTAGTTTGAAACTAGGATGGAATGAAAATGAGTATCATAGCATATATAGTAAGTTGTTTGGTTTATTTTAATAATTTTGGGTATCAATGTTATATCGTTTAAAATATATTTAACTTAAACAGAAACAATAATAAAAAAGATTGATATACTCTCAAGTTCTATTTGAACATGATAGATATGTTATTTTATTTTGAGTGAAATTATAAATTTAAATAAAAATGTGACACACTAAAGGGCTCACATCTTTTTTCTTTCTCACAAAACTAACAACATGACCTATTATGTTCAAATTGAACTTTAAAATGTCTCAATTCTTAGAGCGGGAGGTACGCATAAGCCATGGCTGGCGTTTTTCCCCGGCCCAATTTTGACGACGGCGCACCGTATCGTGAGTGACGCCATTACCACTTGCGTCGTGATGGCCAGCCACGCGGTGGCTTTTTTATTTATTTTTTCGATGGGTTTGTTTGTTGTGTATGTGTTTGTGAAGTGTAATTTTTTTTTTTTTTTTTTTTTTTTTTTTGGGGGGGGGGGGGGGGGGGGGTTATTAATGTGTGTTTGCAGGAGGTTGAGGAAGAAGAAGCACTATTTTTTTTTTTAAATATGAAAATTGGACCTGGGCTTTGGACATTTCTGTGTGTGTGTCAGTGTGTGTTTGGGCTTTGGATATTAGGCTGGTAATCTGGTATAAGTCATCCTTTTTTTTATGCAACTTTTTTTTTTTTTTTTTGCTGTAATGTGTTTTTTTTTTTTTTTTTTTAATTAATGAAGTTTATTTTACTTAATATTGTGTATTTATTTTATGTAAAAAAAATAAAAATAAAAATAAAATAAGATGATGGCACCACATTTTCGGGTGCCAAAAGTTACAGCGAGAATGTAGTGCCATGGGATTTCTGGTGCCATGGAGAATTTTGCTGACGTCGGCACTTTTTCTCTACGGCACGAGCATACCCAATGCTCTTAATAATAATGTGGACTTTAGTCAATATAATTTCCAACAACAAAATTTTTTAAGCTGACGTAATAAGTTTTCGTACATTCATACGCCTACTCAGTCAACAAAGTTTTAAAAAGAACTTGGGATTTTAAGGGAACTAGAATAATTTGTCAACTTTAAACTAGTCAATATAATACCCAAAGTCGTGTTTATTGACCGGAAAAAATTAATTAAAAAAAAAAAAAAAGAATGAGGAATATTAAAACCATAAAAGTTTTTACAAAAATGTATCAATAAAATGACATATCATCTAATTTTTTATATTCTATATTTACTTTTATAATCCGCTCTCTTTTATACATCTACAAATAAACATGCAATGTTATGCTTTTCAAAAAAAAAAAAAAACATGCAATGCTATTGTTTGAATATTGTTTTGCAAATTTTTATGATTTTCTGCATGGGTAAGGATACAGTGAGAAGAAAACTTAAAATGAGAAGGATGAGAAATAATTATAACCACACATTTGAGATGCATCGACTTGATTTAAATGCATCTCGATTCATTTAGATGCATCCCAATTAGTTTCGAAAGTGATTTTGAAGTGAAAACGATGCAAAGTAGTACTAAAACCAAATTTGACCCGCAGAGAACGAAAAATGTATAGCATTCGTCTAACTTGATGAAATGCATCTAATATATGTATATGCATTTAATTTTTTGCTAGAAAATATATTATTGTGCATCTAAAAGACTAGGGATGCATCTAATTCAAGTCGATGCATATCAAATGTATAGTTATAATTATTTTCTTATCCTTCTCATTTTAAGTTTTCTTCTATTTGATCCTTAGTCTTTTCAGCATTCCTAAAAAAAGTAGAGATGACGTAATAAGTTTTTGTACATTCGTACGCCATCTCAGACAACAAAGTTTTAAAAAGAACTTGGAATTTTAAAGGTACCAATTCTACCTAGGGGTGTTCATCGGTTTATTCGGTTCGGGTTGTTCGGTTAAAAAAAAATTGGGTCATAACCAAAAACCGAACTGAACCGAAAATATATATAACCGAACTGAACCGAGAACTGAACCGAAGTTCGGTTCGGTTATGGGTCAAAACCGAAAACCGAAATTTGTACTTGAATTACACTATTTATATATTTTTAAATTTAATTATATATATTTTTGACAAAAAAAAATTTTCAAACATAAAAAAGTGTTTTTTATATTAGTATAAAATTTTAATGGATATTTTTTATATATAAAATAATATAAATATATAAAAAATATATATATATTTATATAAATTCGGTTTTCGGTTCAGATAGCTAAACCCATATTCAAACCGAAAACCGAATTTTTAATTTGGTTCGGTTCGGTTATATGTTCGGTTCGGTCTTTTTTCAGTTCGATTCGGTTCGGTTTTCAGTTTATTCGGTTTATTACCCGACCCATGAACACCCCTAATTCCACCCATTTATTTTTAGTTAAAATAAAACATTAATTTCCTCGCCACCTGATCACCCCTCTTTCTTTAATAAACACACACTTTCACCTTTAAAAAATATATATATACATCTCAAAAATCATTAATTGTTAAACGAAATAAATAGCACAACTATAACAAACATTTAATTATCTTTCGAAAAAGTTCCACTTCCATATGTTTTCAGCAAAATAAATAAATAAATAAATAAAATAATATTGTATTTTTTTCGTTTTTTCGATATAGGAGTTTGCATGATATATCACATGTGATATAACACTAATTTGTAAGTTCGAATACTCAACTTGTTGTCATAGAATTGGCATAAGTATTTGTGTAGAACTCTAAATAATTCATCTTTTTTGAATTTAAAAATACAAATAGTTAGTTTTTCAACCATATATCAAACATAATGTTTACATATAGTATGTAAATCGGTTTAGAGGGATGAGAAAGGTTTTGTAGTTTGGATTCACGTGTTGAACGGAAAGGACCTGATGAGATTAATATAGATCAAGATGCTCGAGTAACACTTAAACAAGAACCATATTACACTGTTGTGAGGCAGTATTTGCCCATGTGTGTGAAAACTTATGTGATGTTGTGTGTTGCTCTCCTTTTATAGAGAGGCTTGTAGGGTTTAGTGATAAACCCATCGGGGGTGATCGACGGCTACCAGGGTGCCAAGTGTCAATCATCCGAGAGCAGACAAGGAGGACAGATGTTGTTCGTCCTTTAGCTCCTAGTGGTGCTTGTTGTGCGTCCCCATTGTGTGATGTTAGATGGTACATCTTAACCGCTAGTGATAGTTGGGGAGCAGTAACTTCGTCCTTACTCAGTCAGGCTTGAGAGGTCTTTCCAGGCCTTACGTGGCCTCGGATTTAAGTCGAGCCTTTACCAAGTGTTGATTGGGCCTTGGTGATAGGGCTTGATCCGAGCTTGTGATTAATGGGCTTAAGCCATTATTATTGATACGCTATCACATAATTTTAGAACTTCTAAATCATTACAGTTTATTAATTGAAGTTGGAGAAATATATGAATTTTTTTATTGTTAGATATATCACATGTGATATGAAACTAATTTGTAGATTCAAAGACAGAACGATTATCGTAAAATGTAAAAAAGAGTTATTTTTCGGTGCAAAAATCGGTATTTGGAGTTGTATACAAATACTTATGCCCATTTTAGAACAACATGTTCAGTGTTTGAATTTACAGATTAGTGTTATATCACACGTGATATATCAAACAAGTTTGAATATCATTTTTTTTCCATCAACTTCTATGAATAAACTGTATTGATTTAGAGGTTAAAATATTATTGCTGATATATGGTTGGAAAACTAAACATGTGTATTTTTTTTAATGCAAAAATGGTGAAACATTTTGAGTTTTACACAAATAATTATGCTCATTTATAACACTAGACAAGTATCTGTGCATAGCAACGAGATTTTATAATAGCAAATAGTTTATAGTGATAGTTTTTTAAATCATTTACGCATATATGTTCTTATAAACCGTGTATTTTCCATTTTTTATTTTTTATTTTGAAAGGTTGTTAGACCATGTTTTGATGGGTTTTAATTTACTAGTTTTAATTTTTAATTTTTAAGTTTTCAAGATTCAATAATAGGGATACACCTTTTACAGATAGTATAGATAGTAACGCGTAGTTATAGTGATAGTTTTTTTTTTTCTTTCTTTTCTTCTTTTTCATTTTTTTTTTTTTTTTTTTTTTTTTTTTTTTTTTTTTTAATTTTAACCATGTATGCATATATGTTCTTATAAACAGTGTATGTATATTTGTTTCCGGTTCTTATTTTTCATTTTATATTTTGAAATGATGTTAGACCATGTTTTGATAAGTTTTAATTTTTAAGTTTTCAAGATTCAATAATATGGATACACTCTTTATAGATAATATAGATATACATAATATTGAGTGTTCAAACTTGCAGATTGGTATTATATCACATGTAATACATCAAGCGAGTTTGACTTTCAAAATATATTCCTTAATCTTCTCTAATTTCTATGAATAAACAATATTGGTTTAGAGGTTAAAATTATGTTTGATATATAGTTGGAAAGCCTCAAGGATGTGTATTTTTTAATGCCAAAAATGCTAAACCATTTTGAGTTTTACACAGATACTTATTATCATTTTACGCCAACATGTTAAGTGTTCAAATTTATAGATTAGTGTTATATCAAATGTGATACATTATTAAAAATACTTCTACCTAGAAAAACCAAAAGAAAATAAAAAGTTTTTCAAACGTATATCAAAGTACTCACTTATTAGATAATAAAATGTTGATGGTTTAATTTATAGGTGAATGATTTACGGTTTTTTTAAATATGTGAATTTTTTTATAAACATGGTTGAAGTAGCTTTAATTGAAAATATTAATTAATATCCTCATTTATAATTTTATGAACTGAGTCACCGAAATCTTTTATATAATAAAAGAATTACATCATTTCAAAGTATTTTTGAAAAACACTTCTCATCGGAAAAAAATTAGACCAATAGGAGAGCTCGATTTTGCCACGTAGGCAAAATCAAGCAACATGATTTGTCAATAAAAAGTCAAAATTGAATTGATTTTGGTCAAACTTTAATAAATTTGGTTAAGAAAAAAACACATAAAAATATTTGTGTCAAATTTGTGAAAACAAAAACTTAAAAAAAGATGAATAATTAATAAAATTTAGTGGTTGAATTTTACAAAAATTATATAGAGCTAACTGTAAAATTACAAGTTTTCATATTTTTAATAACTTTAAAAAAATAACAAATAACCCCTTACAGTTTATACCCCTATACTTTATAAGATGAACTATGTTTGAAATTACATAAGTATTAATATTATTTTTAGACTTTCATCTATTAAAATTATAAAATTTCGTAAATATACGAATTAGTTTTAATATACGTTAAATATTTTTTAAAACTAATATTCGTTTTAAACTTTCATCATCCATTAAAATATTTTTTTTACTATATACGTTAAATAAGGAGTCATGTTATTTTATTTGAAAAGTTTAATTTATGCGTATACGAGCTTGAATATTAAATACGGCTAAACTATTGTTAACGGCAATTTGAATATCAAATATAAGCGTGGATTAGTGTGATATGAAAATAAATATATGTTATTTTACTTATAACAAGGACTCATGAAATTCTTATTTAAAATTTATATATGGATATCCACAAAAACATTTCTGAAAAACTTTACGGAGCATATTTTAACTTTTTCAAAAGGACTTCTCTCACTACGAAAGGTGTCCCATTGATGACATACTGATATATGTCTTATTTGTGTTGATTATGTGCTACTAAACTCACACATTTTATACAAGACGATATGAATAATTAAAGTTAAACAACAACATTAATCTCAACCTCAACATCTATGTCAGTTAAACAAAGTTAAATCTTCAACCAACAAATTTTTTTATAAAATATTATTATAATAGATATTAATACATAATAAAAAAAATCATGAACAAGGTATTACTTATATTTATATCACAATTTTCACGGGTAAATTCTTATATGTACATATACTAAACTAAAATTTTAAAATAAATTTGATTCATGTGTAAACCCCGTGCGTGCACGGGACTTATAGTTAGTTTATTTCGAAAACAATATTAGTCTTTGTTCAAACTTTCCTAATACCGATAATGGTCAAAACATATGAAAATCAATAAATATATACTGGTTATAAGTCTCGTGCACGCATGGAGTTTACACATAAATCAAATTTATTTTAAAATTTTGGTTTACTATATGAACATATAAGAATTTATCCGTGAAAATTCTGATATAAGTACAATTAATAAATATGCATAAGTTTGTCATTATGTATTAATATCTATTAATATTTTGTATAAAATTTTATTGGATGAAAGATTTAACTTTGTTTAACTAACATAGATATTGAGGTTGATGTTGATGTTGTTGTTTAACTTTAACTATTGATATCATGTTGTACAAAATGTGCGCGTTTAGTAGCACCTAATGAGCGTTGATGAAGTTAAAATATACTCTGTAAAGTTTTTTAAAAATGTTTTTCCGGATATCCGTATATACACTTTAAATAATAATTACATGAGTCGTTTTTGTAAGTCAATCGCGTATATTTGATATTATGTTGTACAAAATGTGCGAGTTTAGTAGCATGAGCGCTGTCGTTGTTATAAGTTAAAATATATCCGTAAATAAACTTTTATTTAGCTGGTATAGATGTTGAGGTTGATGTTGTTGTTTAACTTTTAACAATTGATATCATGTTGTATGAAATGTGCGAGTTTAGTAGCACATAATGAGCTGATAAAGTTAAAATATACTTTGTAAAGTTTTTCAAAAATGTTTTCAGGATATCTATGTATAAACTTTAAATAATAATTGTATGAATCGTTGTTATAAGTACAATCACGTATATTTATTTTTATATCACAGTAATTCGTTATTAAAATTTGATATATATATATATATATATATATATATATATATATATATATATATATATATATATATATATATATATATATATATATATATATATATATATATATAATTGAGATCAAATGAGAACTTTCTTAAAGTTGTAAAAATGAGAACCAACCAAAATCTCACAAATAACACTCAACTTAAAAGAAAATAAAAATATAATTAATTAGAACTAAAATTGTTAAAGATTTGATGAGTTTTCTTATGAAAATTGACGTAAACCAATTGATACACTTTGATTAAACGTGTAATGTGTATCAAGGTTTAGTATTGTGTATCAAGTTTTTAGTGAATGTTGTGTATTAGGTGTATCAATTTATGTATAAGAAATTAATTTTTTGAGATTTTAATATATATGTATCAAAAATTTAATTGTGTATCAGTAATCCATTTCTCATGTATGAGTTGGTTATTAGTCGATTTAATATTAACTTGTATCAATATATATTATTTTGGTGCATCTTTGCTAAAATGATTATGAATCAATGTTTTAATAGTATTTTAGAATAGTTCTCATTTTTACAACTTTAAAAAAGTTCTCACATTAACATTCCCCTATATATATATATATTACCGTTAATAATAATTTAGCCATATTTAATATTCAAATCCGTGTACACATAGATTAAACTTTTAAATAAGATAACATATGTCATTATTTAACGTGCATAGTAAAAAGAATATTTTAGTATATGAAAGTTTAAAACTAATATTTATTTTAAAAACATTTAACGTATATTAAAACTAATTCGTATATTTATAAAATTTTGTAAGTTTAATGGATGGAAGTCTTAAGCTAATACTAATACTCATGTAATTGTAAACAAAGTTTATATTATAAAATATATAGGTATAAAGTGTAAGGGGTTATTTGTTTATTATATAAAGTTATCAAAAAATATGTAGATATATAATTTTACACTTAACTCCATATAATATATTTAAAATTCAACCACTAATGTTTTATTAATTACCTCCTCTTTTTTTTAGTTTTTATTTACATAAATTTGACACTTATATTTTTATGTGTTTTTTTCCTGAATTAAATTATCCATCAAATTTATTAAAGTTTGACCAAAATCAATTCAATTTTAACCTTTTATTGTCCAATCATATTGCTCGATTTCGCATATATGTTAAAATCGAGTTTTCCTATTAGTCCAATTTTTATCCATTAAAATATTTCTTTATTATATAAAGATTCTTCCGTTGTAGCAGACACCTTAGAATTAAAAAAATGAGATGACACCAGCGACATAATAAAGCTTTTGCCCAATATATTTGAGTAAACAGTAACGTTGATTGTTCAATAATTCATGTTCAACATCTTTTTAGATAATATATAAAGTTGATATGCTTTATTATTAAATTTTAAAAATGAAATCCTTTTACGAAGAGGTGATATTCTAATCAACTAATCTGAATCCTCAATAAAAGAACCCGCGTTAAGAGTTGAAAAATACAAGTCGTATAATCCGGATGCAAGTTTAAAATAATATATATATGATAATTTCATATAACCGATCTAAAAATCAAAATTTCATAATATATATATATATATATTCAAAATACAAGTTTTAAATGCAAGATTTAAAATGTATTTAAAGCATGTTTTAAATAAGTATGACATTATCATGTTTAAGTAAATACTAGCAGGGTATCCGCGCGTTGCAGTGGCGGGTACCTTGAAATAAAATTTTTCAATGGAATTAATAAAAATGTCACGGGATGTCATTACGACACCTAAATTTGCTTGGTCACAGCTTTATGTATCGAGTCAAGTTTTATTGAGTTGAGTCTTGGTCACAGGTTCATGTCTAGGTTAAGATGGAGAGTTGTATATTGTGTTTAAATGATTGTAATATTTGGTGTATGAATGTTTTTAATGCTATTCGTATTAATGTAGAATAAGGGTTGTACATTGTGTTTAAATGATTGTAATATTAAGTGTAGGGATGTTTTAATGCTATTAATATAGAATGAGTGTTGTACATTATGTTTAAATGATTGTAATATTAGGTGTAGGAGTGTTTTTAATGCTATTAATGTAAAATGAGGGTTGTAAATTGTGTTTAAATAATTCTAATATTGGGTGTAGGGGTGTTTTTAATACTATTAATGTAGAATTCTAAAGAAAGTGATCTGAATTTCGATTCATGTTGTACACAATGCTTTGGTTGTTGTAATTATGAAAATTGCTTGCTTTAAAGTGTTGTAAACCATGCATTATTTTATGTACATCTGATTTTTTTTTTTGATATAAATAGTATAGATATAATAAGGACACGCTTTAATCTGGTCAACTTAGAAAAACATGGCCAGCCAATATGATCACTTAATCCATTATGTAAATTTTATTATGAAAAATGAAAAATACAGATGTTATCGGTTTTAGTGGAAGACGGTTAATCGATTAATTTTGTATTCTCCTTTTCCGTAAGTCATGCACGGTGTGCTATCTAATATGTTCAACATATGCTTAGATAATAAAATGAGGGACTCAAATTAAATAATGTTCAACATATTTCTTGGACAATAAAATAAGTTGATACGCTTTATTATTATCTACAATATTCAAAAAATTATCGAAGACTTTTGAATAGATATTATATTTATGTTGCATCATGCGGCTTTATTTATTTGTTATAATGTTAAACAAAAATAAGTAACGTGGTCATGATAGCAAGAGTGATGAATAGCTTTTTTATACTTTAACTTTTGGCAAGCAACTCTTTAGAAAGATACGCATATATTGGAATAAAACTTAACGATTGTGTTCCTACTAATCATCTTACTAACAGGATTTATACACATGTCTGACGGTATAGATGATGAGAGATAGTGAGTAGAATGCACACGTTAAAACTTTAAATAGGTAAGAAGATAAGTAGGAATATCAAGTAGAATGATATAGCAAAACTCAAACTTAAAGGAAAGGCTTTACGGTAGAAAACCTGATAATCATTTCCTTTCGTTTGTTTATCCACATTATATGTTTATGTATTGTTACACTCTTACACTTTAGCCTACCGTGTAAATTAAGTTATTGGTTGGTTGCTATTTTCTAGATTGTATGGTGTGTATTTCCTGTATATATGTATTTTAGTGTGTTTTTGTCCTACTTTAACTATGACTAGAAGGGTACTCGCGCAATCAGTGGCGGGTTTCCGGTGACTATTTTTTTGGCTGATGCGGTGCGGTGGTTGATGTGTGTCTAGGAGTTTGTGGTGTTTTTTTTTAGAGAGGGTGTGGTTAAATGGTTTGCGTGTGTTTTTGTGTTGTGTTTGAGGTTTATATCCCGATCTATTACCAAAACCACAAGATCTACCACCAATACCACATATAACTGAAACCATAAAAAGTAGTGATTCCAGCATACTGTGGAGGCAGAGGATGAGGTGGTGTAGCTGAAAAGATGATTTCTTATTTGAGAGGGAAAAGACAATAGTGTGTTTTCTTTTTCTTTTTCTTTTGTGTCAAAATACTTGTCGTATGTTATTTTATTTAATTTTGATTTTATAACCAACAAGGTGTTAAAATAGGCTGTATGAATAATATTGATTACACGTTGACGGAATTCAATAGGTTGTACAAATGGTAGCGGTTACAACTTGACTGAATTTAATATATGACTATGACTTGTTAATTTTCTATTAAAGAAATGTTTTTGGTTTTAAAAAGTTTAAGACTTCTTTATTTAGAAAGTCTTGAACCTTTTATATAGTAGTATAGATTTTTCAGATGAATTAGTATTCGTGAAATGATAAAGTATTGTACCATTGTTTATATTCCAGATTTTTATTTTATATATTGAAAAAAAATCTAAAAAATGTAAGAGCAAAAAAGGAGAGGATTATGTGATAGTGATGCAGAATTTCTGACCAGGTTTTACTATTTATAATTGTCTCGTCTACCTAAGGTCTACCTAATATATTAATGGGCAGTGTACCCGGTCATGTATATTATAGTTGTTGGTAAAGCTGAGGTCATCCCAAGAGCTATGCATGTGGATTAAATCTAAGCCTTAATGTCACTAATTTTAAAAAGGAGTTTTGTAGATTGATGAATTAAGCTAAAGAAATTAAATGAAATAAACAAAAACAAATAAATGAATGCGAGATATCACTAGGGAGAGAAGTGCTATCCTAGTTACTACTCTTGTTATGTCATGATTATGTTTTCTAATTAATGTATCATATCGCTTCATCCAGGGGTTTAATTCGACTAGACTCAGTTGGTCAATTCGTCTAGCCCTATCTTCCATAAAATCCTATTCCGTAACCTAATGATTACAAGAGTTCGTGGATTTACGAAATGGAAGAGTCAATAAGCACCTCTACTAACCAAGACTTATTTAATAGAACCCGGCCTCTCGGAACTTAGATTCCCCCTACCTTCTTATGTATTTTCGTTTGGAAGGTGATCGTTGGTTGAAATTCTCACGCAAATAGTGACAGTACTATGGTAAATTCCTATCACTATTCGCAACCTAATTCACTAGGGTCCTATGGTCAATTCTCCTAGCTTCCTAGATACTACCCAAACTTCCATGCTACCGAAAGAAAGGTGTCCCAAAATAAGCTAAGAAAGTATACAAACAAAGCGATAAAGAAACGAGAAAA
This sequence comes from Artemisia argyi, assembly GCA_030686995.1. Taxonomy (NCBI): domain Eukaryota; kingdom Viridiplantae; phylum Streptophyta; class Magnoliopsida; order Asterales; family Asteraceae; genus Artemisia; species Artemisia argyi. The sequence goes on along the minus strand of CM060697.1, from coordinate 155,800,464 downwards.
CTGCATCAAAACAATAACAATTTCATAACAAGGCTAACACCAAAGGTGTTTAGCCAATCATATTAAAGCATGCAGCGAATTCAATGTTTGACATTATAAATGAAGACATGGAATTGAATACACAAATGTAATATGAAATACTAAAACTTATGATTCGTAAGCTTGAATTCTCTCTTGGAAATGACTTGTATGCTATTGAAATACGTCCTCCTTGAATCCCTAATTCGTCCTCTGGTTGTTGTGTGTGAAAAAGATATGTAAAAATGTGGAATTATGGCTTGTATTTATAGCCTCGACTATGTTACGGCGTAACCTCTAGGGTTAGTTACGTCGTAACCTTTGAATGTAAGATGATCTTATCATCAGTGGTGAAACTACAGCGTAACCTAAGGGTAGGTTACGATCGTAGAATTCTCGTACAACACTTAATGTTGTAACCTTCCCAATGGTTACGTCGTAACTTTCTTGGATCACGAAATTCTTCTAATTGTTGAAGGCAAATATACGGCGTAACCTCAAAGTAAGTTACGAACGTAAAACTCTCGTACCCGAGTTTACACCATAACCTATGATGTGGTTACGTCATAACCTCTTGGTCAGCATTGACTTCAGTCTTCTAGTCTAAATCTTTTACGACGTAAGTAGAGAGTTGATTTACGTCGTAACCTTTGTCCGGTTAGCATACTCAAGTATATTTTCATTTCCAAATTCGCGTCTCTTTGTTCCAATGCTCATTATTAGCCTAAAAATGAAATATAAACAAATAAGAGTATATGTTCCAATAAAATGATACAATTGATGAGAATATTATGGGGAAATTGACACTAAAATATCAAGACTATTTGATGTTATTAGATAGTCGATTCATATAAGCTTAACCGACTTTATACTTTGAGACTAATTATTATGAGTTGGTACATGATATAAACCAACGTTATACAGTTTTGTTATATATTATTTAGAGTTGGTAATAATATAAACCAACTATGTATTTTAAGTTTGTATTAGTGGTCGTTATAAACCACTATTGTTGTACTATTCTTGGGATTTATGGGACTTGGTTGATCGGTTGAACCAACTAGGTATGTTTTCATGGTATGTCGATGATGATATCGAGATGTCTTTGAATCTAATTCGTGTGTCGCTAAAGCGTGCGTTTTCCGTGTTAAAGCGTGAGTTAGTTTATGATAAGATTTTTGTGGGGTTTGTGGTTCAATGGTAGCTAGCAATAATTGGTTTATTGGGACTTAAAATATTTGTTTGTTATTTTTATTTCTAAACCATTCCGTAAATGTTTCAAATGTCTTATCCTACCCTCAATCATTCTTACTATCATTATTTCTCAATCCTAGCCATTAGGGCGCTTGATCTAATGATTTGAGCAATCACTTGTGGTTTTGTTATCTTTAGAAATTTGAGCAATCAATTGCGGTTTTTTCATCTCAGTTCGAGTGTCGTTATTGGTAAAGATTGCTTTACAAGAATGATCCACCTCGTAAGCCTAATGTTTGTTAACCCATTTGCCTTTTTAGATTGGTTATACCCTAGACTCTAATGGTGGAGATGTGTAACCTTGCCAAGCTTATGATAGAATACTCGTCACGATCGAGCAATTGAGCAAATTACTAAAGTTACCACATAGATTAGTCGAGTGATTTGAGTGTTTTCATTTTTTATTCGTGAGGTTTTTGGTTATGCGCACTATTGATTGAGCACATGATTAAAATCTTATTCCTGGACATTTGTTTATGATACTATTCATAAGTCAAAATCGAGAGTCTACTTGAGAACAAGTAATAGTCAAGTGGGGGTATATTTGATGTGATCAAATAAGTGTGTTTTTATACATCATTTATCCCATATATTTTGCTCATTTGCCATGATGTTATATAAGAGTTGTTACTTAATCGTTTACTTTTGTGCTTCTTGGTAATTATGGAGAAAATTTTGAAAAGAACTGGAAAACATCGTTATTTAGAGCTAAAACGAAGAAAACAAAGAATAATGTTGATCATACATCCAATACGGCATATTATTGTTAGTTAGATTCGTCGTATCCCATACTTAGAATATTTCCAAGACCTTGGTTGCACTTTGAAGAATACGGCGTATCTAAACTTGGAGATACACCGTATATTACACTTGGCCATTTTGAAGAAATCCAAGACATTTGAAGAATACGGTATATCCAAACTTGGAGATACGCCATATAACCCATGATGGGATTACGTGCAATATGGCGTATCCAATTCCATTGATACGTCGTATTGAAAGGCGGTTAGATTATTTTTTTAGAATATTTTATGTGTGGAGCCCAGGTATTATATCTTCAATATGTCGTATTCACCTCAGTGAATACACTGTATCGGGCAAGTTTCTAGAATCTATAAATAGAAGCCCTAACTTTGACTTAGGGCATCATTCTCACCACCCAAGTCAGTTCCCAAACGATTTCTAGAAGCAATGAAGACTAGAAAACACCACCATTCATCAGGAGGACATCTCGTATCATTATTACATTATTTAAACATTTAGTTAGCGACTTAGCGTATCGTTTTCAATATGAATTCTATTCGTATGACTTGACCATTACTTTGAGTGTTGCTACTGAGATTATGGGCTAACACCCTTTGATGTTAGCCAAGTTTATGAATATTATGTTTTGATTCATTGACATTGATTTAATGCATTTTCATTGGATATTTTATATATATATCGTGCTCGATTCATTTGTTTACTTGCTTGAAGTATGTCGTCTATTGTCTAGTTTATATGTTGCTAGATTTATTTCTATGAATTATGATCCGTATCATAATGGTGGGTGTAGGTGATAGAATGTTCACGTATGAAGTCTCCATTAACCCAAGGTCCATACCTAGATGGTCTCCTATTCACATCTACCCAATGGGGTGTTGGTTCCTCATTAGTATCATAGGCATGTTTCTTAACTTCATAGACTGACCAAGTTTCTCCTTCTCCTACCGCTATCTTAGACTCCTTACAATCAATCATCGCACTTGCGGTAGCTAAGAATCCCCTTCCTATTAATAACAGGCACGTAGTGTCACTAACCATATCAAGGACGTGGAAGTCGGCTAACATTGTCAATCTTCCTATATGCACTAACACGTCCTTCACTACCCCAACCGGATATGCTACACTTCCATCCGCGAGTCCTATGATTACCTCTGTTTCATCTAACTTTCCTGGCTTAAGAGTGGTTGATGTGTGGGAATTGCACCAGGCTTTACCTCTCAAGGGATCTCGAGAAGCTTACAACCCCCACCAGGCAGTGTACCTGATCGTTGTAGTATAGTATAGTGACAAGTACCGGGGGATTGATCGTTCAACTCAGGAATAGTGTCGCTAGGATTAGAAAGCCTAAAAACTAGGTCTATAGGTGAGGGATGATTCTTTTTGTATTTTTATATTTTTATAAAAGCAATTAAAATCTCGGGTTTTGGAAGAGTGGGAGGAATTAGTTGCTAGTCAACTAACCCAATAACTAAAGATGCAAAAAATAAAATAACAAAAATGTAAATAAAGCTAATTAAACTAGTTGTGTGAACAATCAATGGGAAAATTGTGTTTACTTAGATTTCATTACTCCCTAGATATCTTTTACAACTTGATAGTTTGTTACAGTTGCGTGGATGATGGGTTATATTCCTTAATACCAATCGTGGGGTGGCGTACGTACTTCCCCAACTCTATAAGCTCCTACTTCACTTCTATGTCGAGCCTGCAAGAAGCTCCTAACATGGGATCATTAGAATTCGCTCATGCATTAAATACAACCATAAAAACCTAGTACGCATTGGTTCATGCTTCTTAAGACGTTCAAGCAAGTTACACTATGGAAGTCTGCCAGTTTTCTTAAGCCTAACATCGAAATCATTCATCCGTAACAACTATAAACAAGCAATCAACCTATAATCAACATCTAGGTTTCACTACATCTAAGCAAACACACAAGAGATCTAGCCTAGCATGTTAAAATTAAGACAAGCGTAAGACATATTCAAACAACACATAGACATATTGAATGAATTGAAAGGATACTTATCTTAATTGAACATGAAAGGTTTCAAGGGGTGAAAACCCTTGAAAATGCTGATAAAATCGTGCTAGGGTTTCTCCAAGTCGTCGCTAAAATTGTCCTCTCTATGAATGAAAATTACAAAACTATATATAGATTTTCCAATGTGACGGCGTCAAGAAGAAAATTCTGACGCCGTCAACCCGCCGCCCATAATAATATCGGATTGCCTAGATCCAAATCTGACGCCGTCAAGAGTAAATTTCTTCTGGCCGTCATGTGTAAAGGGACCATGACGGCCTATGGTGACGCCATCATGCCCTAGTGTAAAAACATTCTGGACCGTCATGGACTCTATCCTCTCCACCTCTTGTTTTCCTCTTGACGCCGTCATTAAGAACTTGGTGACACCGTCAGGTAATGTTCCCAGCAAGGAAAATTAAGACTTTGCCGTTTTCTTCACTTTTATGCTCCAAAAACGTCCAAAATGCTTCCTTTTCCAGAATTTACTCCAAAAGTACCTAAAATCACAAAAGGAACGATTTAGGGCAATATTTGATTAAATAAATTCAATTCCGGGCTTAAATGACCCCCTAAAAACGGATCATTTTTCGCCTCATCAGTGGTGTATAGAGATGATTGGTTGTGTTTTGGTGTGTGCAAAACCAATTTATCAAAATATCAACAAACGTGATGTCTAAATTATCGTGAAACAACTAGACGTAGAGAAATACAAGTAAACCTTTTAGGAAAAAGATTACCTCGCAAAACTCGTGAAAGTGATATTTGTGAGACCGTGAAGTGATTTCCCAGGTCGTACCCCAACGAGGTGTGAATGAAAAGTTTCGTGAAAAGATCGAGATTAAAATATTGTATGTTCGGTTGTGAAAGATTATTTGGTTTTGTAATACGTCAAATTAACGAAGTATGAAAATTAACGAAGGAGAGTGAAAATAAATTAACCTAAGGGTAAACAAAAGGCAATTAGCAAACTAGGGAAATCTTAAAACACTACGGGAAACATAATTAGGTATCGGGAATCCTAAAATGTAAACTAAATTAAAAACGCAAAAGTGATTTAAAAATTACGCGAGCGTGCAAAATAAAACGCGAATTTTAAGCTACGAAAGTCCTACGGGTTTCCAACTAATTTTCTAACGTACTAAAAGACAAAAGAAAATTTTAGAAAAAAGAAAATTAAATTTTCAATAAAAATCCTATTTTTTATGAATTAGTTACCATAAAATACAATTTAAATTCTAATAATTAATTTACTAAACCTAAAAATCTGAAATTTTTTAGAAAATTATTTTATGATAATACTAACTAAGAAAAAGCTATCACCAATAGGCTGTTAAGAGCTTTTCAGTTTCAATAAGGCAATTAAGGAGTTTAACTATAAATAAACACAAGGAGAAAGATCCAACAGAACTGGTGCTCCAGAGCTGTTGGAAGGGAGGGTTGTGTTGTGTCGTTGATATGCTAGGGGTCAGGGGTTCGAAACCCAATTTTTGCACTTTTTCCCAATCATTTTTTTTTCAATTTTCTTTTCCTGCTTTCTTTTTGACAAACACAACTTAAAACCCTTTTTTTTTGGAAAAACATATTATAACAACAAAGTTTCACAACTTAATCTAAGCTCAAATCAGTTTCAAGGTTTCCATGTTTTTCTTAGTTTTCAAGATTTTTCAAATAAGCTCAATGAGCTAAAATAAGCTTGACTTAAGCAATAACAATAACAATAATCTTAACAACCATTGTAAACAACAAAAACATAAACAAGAACACCAACGAGAATAAGCAGAACACCAAGAACAAAGAATAAGAACAACAACAAGAATACTGCAGCAGCAGTGGTCAAATAGGCCAAAAGAGGGCTTATTTATAAGCACTCAATAAGCCCTAGATGAAATCTAACTCCTAAATCCTAAACACTACCTAGGGGGCTTTCTAAATCAACAACAAACACCCACAATTCCCCAGAATTGACCAAGATGTGGTCAATTGAAGTGTGGGTCAAACTGGGCACAGGGGAAGACTTTCCCTGCAGGTTACTTTAGCCCAACAGTTAAGCTATCTAGAAAAATCTAAAAAATAATCAAACCATAGATTCCTGTAGCTAAGCTGACATGCTTCAACTCCTAAAAGTTTTGACTTTTGAGCTTTTGACAACACTTTGACTTTGGTGAGTTTAGACTGAGCCCCAATGATTGATTTATGTTTGTTGTGCCTAAATGAAGCTGATACAACCAACCTACACTATTTCTAAGTTGCTTAACAAGATTTGGTACATAATCTCCCTAACAGTTGACTGCCTATTCAATTTAAATGGGATTTTGACCTTTTCATTAACAAGGACCAAGTAAATGGTCAATTTGGACTGTGTAGCTCTTAAGAACAATGAACCAAACAGTTTTAGGCAATAATACCAATAACAAGTCAGGATTATAGCCTAATCCAAACACCCCTATACTAGGCTGATTTCAAGAATTATCAAAGCAAATCACTGAATTACTGCACAGTATCAACTAATTAACTTATAAACTAATTAAACAAACTAAGATTAGCAGAAAACAACAATGATAAACAACAAATAACAACTAATTCAAATTATGATTAAATCAAGATAATAAACCTACTTGACATCCAAGCATTGATGTTGTTGAGAACCAAGAACACAAGTACATATCCTATATGCTCCCCTGAGCTCTAAACCAAACCATATCTTTTGCCTTTCTCTGCTGCACCAACTTGTTCCATCAATTTTTTATTTTTGGTATTTTCTTGTATTTTCTAATATTTTTTCTTTTCCGAGTTTTCACTTTCTTTTTGCTTTTAAATAACTCTAATAACCTTTAAAGAACATTCTGAGATCAATTGAGATGCAAAAGAAACAACTAATAAGAAATTTAAAACCTTAAGTAAAATACGAACTTCTTTGAAACTTGAACAATACTTAGATTTACTTAAGAATTTGAAATTACAACTGAAATGAAGTTTAAATTACAGAAAAGATACAAAGGAGGGATGCCTTCATAGCTTACAATAGCTCACTATTTATACTAAAAATGGTGGTAGGTAGGAAATACACTTCTTGTGCTTCTTCGTCTGAGATTAGGGTTTCAAAATGCTTCATTGAACCTTGTGATCAAATCCCAGTCGTCCAATTGATTTAAACGTACTCCTAGCCCTTGATGTGTTTTTGGCGCCAAAACGGTATTTGGTGGATTGGTGACCTGGAAGGTGTTAGGTATGGTTTTGAGAGGAGGGGGAAGGTTAGTGGAATGGGGAAGTGGAGTGGAGAGTGATGGGGAAGATGGTGATGGTTGGTAGTGGGTTTGCAGGTTCACGAGATATGTTTGGAGAAGGAGACGTGAAAGAGATGGGAGGTTTGACCGGTTGACCAATGGGATTGATTTTATTATTAAACGTAAAAGGGAATGGGTGTTGGGCTTGGGGATTGTTAAGGGCCCAAGGAATTGGTGATGGGTGGACTGGATTTGGTTATCAACTAAGGGTCCATTTGGTTTTTGTATCAAATAAGCATAAGGACCAAAATGTGTAATTCCTGAAAGTTGAAGGGTTTTTCCTGCCAATTAACCAAGGACCCAACTTGCTATCTTATAATTCCACAAGGATCATTAATGTACTTTTCTTTAAGTTATAATTCCCGGGGGCTGTTTTTGACAATTCTGCAAGTACAGAGACCAAATTTGCCAATTGTGAAATTCCAAGGATTTAACTTGTAATCTTTTGAAAATATTTTACCCAAAGATCATTTGTGATGTCTTTTGACTTTTAAAGAGTTTGGGTTGACATTTTTTTAAAATAAATGCTCAGGGACTAGTTTTATCAAATTTTAAAAGTTGGGGGACTGAAACTGCCAATCATGCAAATTTTGTTCGTTTTTCATTTGTTTTTAATCGTTTTGCATCTAAAACATATAAAACACGATATTTGGGATTTTTTTCCGTATTTTGGTGCGTTTTTGAGTGTTTTTAAACGTTTTGTAGTTCAGATTTGACTAAAAATGATGAGTATTTACACACTCATCAAGAGATAATGGAAGCAAATTTAGGCTTGACCCAAGATCGGCTAGTGTGTCAAAAGCCTCAGAATTTCCTATCTTCCAAGGTAACATGAATATGCCCGGGTCATCTAATTTCTTAGGCAACTTGTTTTGAACGAAGGCGGTCCCATTCTTACCCAACTTAAGTTTCTCTTCATATTTTTCTAAAAGGGCATTGTAATAGGGAGCACGGGCTAAGACATCAATGACGGGATGCTCAAGGTGAAGTTCCTTGAATTCTTCGCCAAGGTCTTGTGTAGGAAGTGTTTCAACTAGGATATTGACCGAATTGATGTTCGGCATTACATTCAATTGGTTCTTTTGAAATATTTGGGTTTGTTTGAAACACGTGCTCATGGCATTGACCGAATAGTATTGTGGACAAGAAGTGGGAGACGAAATAGATGATATAGCGTTAACGTTTAGTTTCAGATTCTTGACCGTGTTGCTTGGGAGTGCTCCCATTTCTCGGTCATTGAGAACTTTCAACAATGTGTCAATCTTATTGGTCATCTCACTTTGCTTTTGTTTGAAATCGGCTTCAAACTTTGTTAATAGAGTTTCTTGAGATGCCATAAATTTGGACATCAATCATTCAAAATTATTGGTACTACCATAGTTGTTGGAAGGATTGTTGTTGAAAGTACGGTTAGAGGATAGACCGTTTGGTTGGAATCGATTAGGTGGAGTGGAAGAATTGTTTTGGAGCATGCTTGGGTTTTGTTTCCACCTAAGGTTCGGGTGATTTTTCCAAGAGGGGTTATATGAATCACCGTAAGGATTTTGCTTGGGTTTGAAAGTGTACCACTTGTCTCCCGCTCCGTCGGTACGCGAGGATGCGTAGTCCGCGAAAGCTTGTTCGGGGAGTTCCATGCAATCACGAGTGTCGTAGGGACCACTACATAATTCGCACGAATAAGTGATTTTGTTCACTTGGCTTGAAGGTTTAGGAGCTTCGTAGGATTTCATGAGAAACTTGACTTGGTCTTCAAGTTCCATAATCCTATGGTCGGGTAGTGCTTGAATTGTTCGAAGGCAAAGATATTGCCTTGACCATTTTGTTCAAATCACGGGGATCATTCCAACTTTCGTTGTCATAGAGAGCAAGATCTTCTATGAGTTCCCATGATTCTTCCACTCTTAGATCACGTAGCTTGCCACCGACCGATTGGTCAATGGTTCGCCTTGTGGAGAGATCGATATGGTCATAGAAAATTTGGACTTGGAGCCAAAGATCTATGCCATGATGAGGGACTTTTTGGAGTAGGTCCTTGAAACGAGTCCATGCTTCATAGAGAGTTTCACCCTGACATTGTTGGAACATCAAGATGTCATTTCTAAGCTTAGTGGTTCTCCCCGGTGGGAAAAATTGAGCAAGGAAACGAGTTGTGAGATCATCCAAAAGAGGTGATGGATCCCGCGGGTAAACGCTCATGCCATTGACTAGCTTGGTCACGTAGAGAGAATTGGAAGAGACGCAATCGGGTCGTCTCTCGATTTACAACATCAAGGTCTATGGAATCTACTATTTTGAGGAAATCCTTGAGATGTTGATTAGGATCTTCGGAACGAAGTCCATGGAATGCACATCCGCTTTGCACCAACCGGATGGTGTCGGATCGCAAGGGAGACACATTGGCTCTTTGAGTGAGCTCAATGGTGTTTCGATAGCCTTGGTGGCTAGGACGGGAGTACTCTCCTAAGGTTCGGGGTCTAGGAGGTTGGTTTGCTAGTGGTGGGTTTTGTGGTTGGTTTTGTTGTGGTGGGTTGATGGGATCAAAGAGATTAGCACCTTCCATGATGGCGGATGGCAAAGGTTACGAACAAAGAAACGAAGAAATAAAATAGACTAAAGAAACCTATAAAAATAAAATAAAAATCTTACTAGAAAGGAATCTAGCAAGTAGACCTAATAAAAAGAAATTCTAACCTAGACAATAACAATTCCCCGGGCTGCAGTGCCAAAAACTTGATGCGTGGAATTGCGCCCTCGTAAAAGGTTTACCTCTCAAGGGATCTTGAGAAGCTTGCAATCCCCACCAGGCAGTGTACCTGTTCGTTGTAGTATAGTATAGTGACAAGTACCGGGGGATTGATTGTTCAACTCTTGGAATAGTGTTCGCTAGGGTTAAAATTCTACTAAACTAGGTCTAAGGGTGTGTGACAACCGGCAGTTTAGGGAGTTATTTTAAAAACCCGCATTACGATTAAAGTTCGTTTATAATTTTTATTTGAAATTTTATTTCACAACGAACTTGTAAGACCTAATTTATGGATGTTTATAATTAATGTTGTTATGGAATTCGTGAATTATTCTCGTAATTCATTCTTGATATAATGCTCGGTGATGTATTCTTAAATTCTCACTTGGTACTACGTTGACTCCGGCACTAGGAAACCTAAAAGTTTAATAACTTACGAGTTCTAATACGTTGGATGTTTAATAACGTATTTATTATAAATTCCGGTGGAATACATATATAAAGCCATCAAATGGTGAATATAACGAGTTTTGGGAACGTTTAATATTTCTTAGTAAGTTTTTACTTACGTACGGGGGCGTTTTTATAAATTAATATTGGTAATAAAAAGGTTTCGTGTGCAAAATATAAGAGAACTAAGTAGAGGGACCTAAAGTGTAAAATTTCCATATTAAAACCCTAACCCTAAACTAATAACTCATTTTCCACCTCCACTTCACCTCATCTTCTCCCTCTCTTCTCCCTCACCGCCGGCCACCACCGCCGCACACCACCACACACCACCACCTCCAAAACACTCCCCACCTTCTCCTTGATACGTAGTGGTGATTCACGCGCCCTAAAACCTCCCCCCTCGTCTCGATTTATCACCTTCGACGCCACCCACACCTCCACCACCATTTTTCTTGGGTTATCTTTGTAGATCCGCGGGTAAGTAGGCATATGGTGCCTCGATTTTGTTGAAAAACTTACCCAAACCCATGAATTTCTATTAATATGGTTCGAATTTGGTATAAAAGGGCAAAAATGATAATGGGATTTATTAAAATCTTGGTTTGGTATCCGGGTTTCGATGTTTGGTTGCTTTCTTTGCGTGGTCGACCCAAGAGCCGAGGGCCTCCCCCTCGACTTATGATGATTCCAAGTTGTTGGTTATCATTCGACTCGGTTTCGTGTTTATTGACCTCAATTGGTCCTTGTGATTGATTATCTTGAGTGGTTTCTTGTTTGTTGTTCTTGTTGTTCGACTTGGGATGGAGCCGACGACCCATTGGGTCGGTTTGGTTATTTGTTTTGGTTGGGTCGAGCTCCCGTGAGCTAGCCGAGACCTTGTGGTCTCGGGTGGGACCCACGTGACTTGGTATATGTTTTTCGACTCGGGTTAACTTGGTAACTTGACCCGGATACGGTTATTTTGAGAACCGTTTATGGTGTCGAAATATATATATTTCGGCAAAGTCTATTTTATTTTATTTTTTTGGTTAGTTATTATTTGTTGGTTACCATTATTATGGCTTGATTGTGAGTTTGATGAGGTTGACGAGTATATTGGACTCGTGGTATTAATTGAAGTTGTGTTGACGATAAAGTGGTTTGGGGACCGATTGTGAGACGGTCACTTAGATTGACGGAGATAGGTTAGTCGGGTGCCGTAGTCGGACCCTATTGTTGTAGCACGTGGATTGAGATTGTGTTGGACGGAGATATTTTTGATTGATATGACTTTTATATTACTTTGGACTTGGACAATGAGCCGAGAGTCATGACTCGGACATGTGACCATTTCGTATGACTCGATAACTATTACAATTAAAACGTAAATAATAAAACTCGTAATAATAATTATTGGTAATATAAACGTTTATATGAATATATAGACGTGAATAACAGATATATAATTATATAGACGCGTATATTAATAATAATAATAATCACGAGTCGTATTATAAATAATACAACTAGATATATATATTAGGCTACGAAAGTGCGTAATATTATTGAACGTATTATTATTATAAAAATGTGTTATAAAACGAGAAACTCTCGACAATTATTAAACATTTAATAAAAAGGTCATTTTGTTATATATATATAATAAATAAACTGATCGAGTTATGCGGAGTCGTTGTCACTCGAGTCCAGGTAAGTTATTATATGTGACTTTCGTGTTGTCACGGATATATGACGATTAATATCAACGTTTTATATAACTAAATAACCACTTAACCGTAGGGTTGAACCGGGTTATTTGGCTATATGAAATGAACATATTAATGGGCATCGTATCCTACGACGCCCATAGGTTGTGGTATATGTAAAGGGTAATAAATTGCGAATGTATATATCGGAAAATCTGGCCAATTTGACGATATATATGAGGAATTTATTAAACTATGATATGTACTATATAGTATTTATGTGCTATGTGCTTTAGGTTGGGTGTAATCTTGGAACGGTATGTTACGTAAATATTTATGTGCTATGTGCTTTAGGTTGGGTGTAATCTTCGGCGATTTATTTAAATGATATATTGGGCTAATATTAGACCCATAGTTTATTTTATTATTATTCTTGGTGTGATCTTTTGGTTTGTTTTGAGTCGACCCACCACCCGTATGGATACCAAACGTAAACACACCAAACTAATACGAAATGGATTTTCGGAAATAAAACGGATTCTCGTCCGGGTTTGGGAATATTTTAAATTTGAGAATATGATTTCTGAACGAGTTGGTAATGTTAGGTCGTGCCGAGTCCGTAGTTGCTGTTTCGTGAGTTACTATACATCTTATTTCTACCGACTTCTTCTTGCGATTTTTCTGGACTTGAGGTGAGTCATAGCCCCACTTTTTACTCTTGAACTATGTTTTCAATACTTGGGGTGAGAAACGTGCAAATTATTTTATGTGGACTATTATCGCTTTTATATGCTTTCTAAACTTGCTATACGTATGGACTAGGATATATTGTCAGCATTAGTCACACCTTTTGTGTGTACTATTCAAGGTTGGCTTATTTGATTATTGGTGGATTGTCAGCTTTAGTCACATATATGCTGTGTGTACTATTCAAGGTTGGCTTATTTGGTTATTTGGAATTGTCAGCTTTAGTCACATATATGTTGTGTGTACTATTCAAGGTTGGCTTATTTAGATACTATAGCGTGCACCTATAGGTTATTAATACTTCGGAGGTTATCCGAGTATTTATTGGTATTGCGGGGGTTACCCGAATATCTATGTTAGAACGGAGGGTATCCGTGTGTTATGTTGGAGCGGAGGGTATCCGCGGGCTTTTAGCGAATCCTTAGTCTAGCTAGCAAGCATTTTGCGTATATGTCCACTATATTGATATTGTTAGATGAATTTAAACCTATGATCTCACCAGCGAAATCTGACTTTTAGCACGTTTTCTCAGGTAATTAAGTGACGAGATGCATGCTTGGAATGGAAGGCTCGACCAAGGCTCACGGTTTATGGATCTATTTTTCTAAACTCTGATAACTAAATTTGGACCTACTGTTATTTTATATTGGGCCTGACTCTGAATGATGTTGGGATAAATGTAAACCTTAAAACCCCGTTTTGGTTGTGTTTTTATTATGTTTACTTTATCTCGTTCTATATTGTCTTGTGTCGGATACCAATCCCCGTAGCACCCTGAAAGCTTGTTGAGTCTTCCGCTGTATCAAATTTTGGGGGTGTTACAGATTGGTATCAGAGCCAAGGTTATAGAGAACTAGGTAAATAAACGCCTAAACTATAACCGTATTTTTATAGAAAATGATCATTGACCACCGCCCGCCAGCCCGCCAAGCCGAAGCATCTTCTATTATTTGAGGTATTATGAGATATTTGTGATGATTGTTAGATTTGGGATTTATTGAGATGATTTGAGGTTTATGGATTTTAGTAATAAGATGGCGTTTTCGAGGAATTATATGGTCTATATGTTTTATAAACATTTTAGTAATGCGGTGTTTGAAATTCTTTTTATTGAGATTGTATGATTGAACTATTTGATGAGTATTTTTGGTATGGTATTATGTGTTGTGATTTAGTGGTTTTGAAACACTTACACCTACCCTACGCCGTTGTCACAGACCATGGCCTCCCATTTGCCCGATGTTGTCGAGGATATCCTTACTGCACCGGTTCTACCTGCACAGTTCATTATGGCATCTGATGATCCTTACCAGATGGCCATGTCTTCAGCTACTGTGTCGCAGGCAGCTTCTACTTCAGCACCACCTGCTGCATCTACGCAGGGACCCTCATCTTCTCTAGGGCTCCCTGGTACATCGAGGCAGCTTACTCTTCATCAGGCTTTGGCTCGCGTGGCCCCTCGCTTTGCCCACCGAGCTACGGCACGCATGTCGGTACGCCCTACTCCATCACCTTTACAGATTGATGCTCATTCTCTTCTGTCTGAGGCGCCACCCACATCATTGCGTTGTCGTCCCAGATCACCTACTATATCTCCACATGGTTCACCTAGTAGGAGACGACGAGTGATGAGGTACTCTTCCGATGAGAAGGAGGAGGAGTACGAGGGTGAGGATGAGGCTGATGACCCTGAGCGGGAGGATGACCCTCAGGAGGCTGAGCAGGGTGATGATGATGACCCTGAGGAGGAGGATGACCCTCAGGAGGATGAGATGCCTGATGATGATGATGATGATGTGTTAGCACCACCAGCTCAGGCTGAGGAGCATGATTCACCTGTACACCCGATTGAGCCTGATTCACCTGATCATCCGTTCTTGTTTGAGTTGCCACTTGGTAGTCCCGTTGAGTTGGATGCATCTTCTGAGGTTTCTGCTGAGCATACAGAGTTGGGTGAGATTGGCAGGTTGTGGGCTCGGATTACTGAGCTTAGTGAGAGAGTTGCACGTGTATCTGATCGACTTGAGAGAGTTATTGGAGAGTTTTTAGCGGATTTGAGAGTTGACTTGACTGTCATTGTGGGCAGGACTACTGAGCTGAGGAGAGTTTTGATGGATGTCTACGAGCATATCGATAGTTTGCAGCGAGGATTTGTTACTGCTCGTGAGGCCGACCGCAAGCTATGGCAAAGGAATGCCGAGCTAGAGAAGGAGGTGGCTGACCTCAAGAGAGACCGAGACACCCATAGCGTGGAGCTAGGATCGTTATGGAGGGATCTTGATGGCTTAAGGCAGGAGTTGAGGAGCCTCCGCCAGCCGCGTGGCTAGTTGCTTGGATTATGTTGTCTTGTTGCTTTCTTAACCGAGGAGTGTTCGGTTAGAAAAGCTATTTATCATGTTTTGATGTATTTTGCTCAGTATTCATCTCTTTTGGAACGATTAGTACGTTTTGTGTTATCCGTTAGTTGGAACGATGTTAGATCGCTATTGTATGGTTGATGGTTATTAGTATATGGTATTATGTGATTTTGGGTGTTATGGAAATTGAGTCCTTATTCGCTTTATTGATGTTACGTGGTGTATTGTTGCTATTCTTTCCATGGATTGGCTTCGTTGAATTACTCTTGTTGAGCATATTGATAAGCTCTATTGGAGACTCATGAACTTGTATGATGTTACAGATAAATGGCAACACGACGAAACCCTGTTAGAGCTACCAGAACTGGTCCTGCAGTGACTACCCCTGGTCGCCGAGGACGCCGACCTACTCGAAATGTTGAAACCCCTACTCCTGACAACCTGGACACCACTAACCGCAACAACAGGAATCAAAATGTTGATGTTCAGGGAGACAATGATCATGTTCCACTTAATGCACCTACTGTGGATCAAGCAATGATCAATCAACTTGTGGAGCAAAGAGTTGCTGAGCTACTAGCTGAGTCAAATCATTCCAACAATTCTGCTGGAACTTTTCCACCTGTTCGTGCTAATGGATGTCAATACAAGGAGTTCAAGATTTGTGGACCCATTGAGTTTGGTGGAACTGAAGGAGTGGTTTACTTAGTCTGATGGATTGAGAAGACTGAGTCTGTGTTCAATGTCAGTGGTTGTGCGGAGAATGTGAAGGTAAAGTTTGCTTCTTTTACTTTCAAGGATGAAGCTTTGACTTGGTGGAACAACTACCGAAATGCAGTTGGGAGTGATGTAGCTTATGCCATGACTTGGGAGCAATTTAAGTCTTTGCTGATTCAGACTTATTGCCCAAGGAATGAGGTCAAGAAACTAGAGATTGAGTTTTGGAACCACAAGGTGAAAGGTAATGATATGGCGACTTACAATCGTCGTTACCAGGAATTGGCCTTGTTGTGCCCAGATATGGTGAAAACCGAGACTCAAAAGATCGAGAGGTATACTGATGGGTTGCCTGTAGCTACGAGAAATGATGTGATTTCTGCTAGGCCTGCAAACATCCATGAGGCAATCACAATTGCTCAACAACTTATGGATTCGTTGGAATTAGAAGAAGCTGATAAGGAGAAGAATGGAAAAAGAAAGAGAGACCGTCACTCTAAGAGTAATGATCACCGAAGCAAGAGACAAGCTAAGGCTTATGCTATTGGGAATGGAGATAAGAAGAATCAGAACGGTGATGCACCCAAGTGTGATCGTTGCCACCAGCGTCATACTGGATGGTGTAGTGTGAAATGCCAGAATTGCTCAAAGAAAGGACACACAGCTAGGGATTGTAGAGCCCGACCTCTTGCTATGGTTCAGGCTGCTCCTGAAATGAGAAACAAGGCAGATGTTACTTGTTATGGGTGTGGAAAGAAAGGACACTATCGGAATGAGTGTAGAGAATCGTGGAACCATGGAAATCAAGGCTCGGGTAGTAATGGGTACAATCATGGAAACCGTGGAGCTGGAGGAAACCGTGGACGACAAGATAATGGGGACCAACGTGTGGAAGCTGGAGCTGCTCAGGGAAGAGTGTATGCACTTGGGAACGAGAGAGGAGAAGATCCGAACGTCGTTACTGGTACGTTCCTTCTCAATAATCGTTATGCTTCCATACTATTTGATATTGGTGCCGATAGGAGCTTTGTGTCCACTACGTTTGCACCCTTACTAGAGAAACCCCCGATGGCCTTAGGAATTGGATATGATATTGAGTTAGCTAACGGGAACATAGAAAGGATTAATACCATCATTCGCGGTTGTACGTTAAATTTCTTGAATCACCCTTTCAACATAGATCTTCTACCCGTCACGTTAGGAAGTTTTGATGTCATCATTGGTATGGATTGGTTGTCGAAGTATCGTGCTCACATACTTTACGACGAGAAGATCGTGCGTGTACCATACGGAAAGGAAGTCCTAAATATATTAGGAGACTGAAAGGATTCTAGGAGCCCATCCCGATTAGTAGTGATTTCATGCACTAAGTTGCCAAAGCTAATGGAGAAGGGATGTTACCTTTTCTTAGCTCAAATTTCTGAGCAGGGAGAGACGAAGAAAAAGGAAAGGTGCATTGGAGATGGGCCTATAGTTCGTGATTTTCCTGATGTGTTTCCCGATGATTTGCCGGGAATCCCGCCGACTAGACAAGTGGAGTTTCAGATTGAATTAATACCTGGTGCTGCACCTGTTGCACGAGCGCCTTATCGTCTTGCACCTACCGAGCTAGAAGAGTTGTCGAAACAATTGGCGGAGTTAGCTGAAAAAGGATTCATAAGACCAAGTTCTTCACCTTGGGGAGCCCCAGTCTTATTTGTGAAGAAGAAGGATGGATCATTTCGTATGTGCATTGATTACCGAGAGTTGAATAAGTTAACGGTGAAGAATAGATACCCGTTACCTAGGATCGACGACTTGTTCGATCAACTCCAAGGATCTAGTGTGTATTCGAAAATCGATTTGAGATCGGGATATCATCAACTTCGAGTTCGCGAGGAAGATATTCCGAAAACGGCTTTCAGAACCCGTTACGGGCATTATGAGTTTCAGGTGATGCCGTTTGGGTTGACTAACGCACCAGCAATATTCATGGATCTCATGAATCGTGTGTGTAAGCCTTACTTAGACAAGTTTGTGATTGTATTCATCGATGACATTCTGATTTATTCAAAGAGTGAGAAGGAGCATGAGGAGCATCTAAGACTCATTTTAGAATTGCTCAGGAAGGAGAAACTCTATGCCAAGTTTTCGAAATGCATATTTTGGATTCCGACGGTACAATTCTTGGGTCATGTGATTGATAGACAAGGAGTCCACGTGGATCCTGCTAAGATTGAGGCGATAAAAGATTGGGCTGCACCTACAACCCCAACCGAAGTTCGTCAATTTTTGGGTTTAGCTGGTTATTACCGCAGATTCATTGAGGGATTTTCGAAGATAGCTAAACCATTGACCAAATTGACTCAAAAGAGTGTTATGTATGAATGGGGAGATAAAGAAGAGGAAGCGTTTCAATTGCTTAAGACGATGTTGTGTAGTGCTCCTATCTTAGCGTTACCGGAAGGTAACGAGGATTTCGTCGTCTATTGTGACGCCTCACATAAAGGATTGGGAGCCGTATTAATGCAACGAGAGAATGTGATAGCTTATGCTTCCCGACAGCTCAAGAATCATGAGAAAAACTACACTACCCATGATTTGGAACTAGGTGCTGTAGTTTTCGCTTTAAGAATATGGAGACATTACTTGTACGGAACCAAGTGTGTTGTATTTACTGACTACAAAAGTCTACAACACATCTTGAATCAAAAAGAGCTCAATATGAGACAGCGACGATGGATTGAGTTGCTAAGCGATTATGATTGTGAAATTCGCTACCACCCTGGTAAAGCAAACGTTGTCGCTGATGCTCTTAGTCGAAAGGAAAGAATACCACCATTGCGAGTTAGGTCATTGGGAATGACTATAGTATCGCCATTACCGTCTCAAATATTTGAAGTTCAAACGGAAGCGTTGAAAGCAGAAAACAGATCTGCTGAGAATATATTTGGGATGGCTGAGAATGAGAAAGGATTTGTTAAGCGATCTGATGGATTGTTATGTTTTAGAGATCGGATTTGGGTACCTTTGTATGGAGGAATTCGGGAGTTGATTATGCATGAGTCGCATAAGTCAATGTACTCTATTCATCCTGGGTCCGATAAAATGTACCAGGATCTTAAGAAAGTTCTATTGGTGGCCAAATATGAAGGCAGATATAGCATCGTACGTTAGTAAATGCTTGACATGTGCTAAGGTTAAAGCTGAACACCAGAGACCATCATGATTACTAACGCAACCAAAACTTCCAGTCTGGAAATGGGAGCGGATTACTATGGACTTCATTACCAAATTACCGAGGACAGCTAGCGGTTGTGACGCTATCTGGGTAATTGTGGATCGTCTGACAAAGTCTGCTCATTTCTTAGCAATAAGTGAAGATGATAGTGTGGATAAGCTTGCGAGGTTATATGTGAAGGAAATTATTTCGCGTCATGGAGTCCCGATATCTATCATTTCGGATCGCGATAGCCGTTTTACGTCAGCTTTGTGGCGATCACTTCAAACGGCTTTGGGGACAAGGCTTGATATGAGTACTGCATATCATCCCCAAACCGATGGTCAAAGTGAGAGGACCATTCAGACGTTAGAGGATATGCTTCGTGCATGCATCATAGACTTTGGTAAAGGCTGGGAGAAGTATTTACCCCTCGCGGAATTCTCCTATAATAATAGTTACCACACAAGTCTCAAGGCTGCACCATTCGAAGCTTTGTATGGCAGGAAGTGTCGTTCGCCTATTGGTTGGGCAGAAGTTGGAGATAACCAACTCACAGGCCCTGAGCTTATTTTAGAAACTACAGAGAAAGTAGCTCAGATTCGTGATCGGTTGCAAGCAGCCAGAGATAGGCAGAAAAGTTACGCCGATCAGAGACGTAAACCCTTAGAGTTCCAGGTTGGAGACAAAGTGATGCTGAAAGTCTCGCCTTGGAAGGGTGTAATACGTTTCGGGAAACGTGGTAAACTCAACCTACGCTACATTGGACCATTTCTGATCATAGAAAGAATTGGGCCCGTGGCTTATAGGTTGGAATTGCCACATGAACTGAGCAAAGTTCACGACGTGTTCCACGTTAGTAATTTGAAGAAATGTCTTTCCGATGAGATGCCTGTCATTCCAATGAAGGATATTCGTGTCGATGAGAAATTGAATTTCGTGGAAGAGCCAATTGAGATTTTAGATCGTGAAGTTAAACGACTCAAGAGAAGTCGCATTCCGCTCGTCAAGGTTCGTTGGAATTCCCGACATGGACCAGAATTTACGTGGGAACGTGAGGACGAGTTCCGGAAGAGGTATCCAAAGCTTTTCACTTCGTAGATGAAAATTTTTTCGAGTGAAACCCGGGACGGGTTTCTTCTGAGACTGGGAGGATGTGACAACCGGCAGTTTAGGGAGTTATTTTAAAAACCCGCATTACGATTAAAGTTCGTTTATAATTTTTATTTGAAATTTTATTTCACAACAAACTTGTAAGACCTAATTTATGGATGTTTATAATTAATGTTGTTATGGAATTCGTGAATTATTCTCGTAATTCATTCTTGATATAATGCTTGGTGATGTATTCTTAAATTCTCACTTGGTACTACGTTGACTCCGGCACTAGGAAACCTAAAAGTTTAATAACTTACGAGTTCTAATACGTTGGATGTTTAATAACGTATTTATTATAAATTTCGGTGGAATACATATATAAAGCCGTCAAATGGTGAATATAACGAGTTTTGGGAACGTTTAATATTTCTTAGTAAGTTTTTACTTACGTACGGGGGCGTTTTTATAAATTAATATTGGTAATAAAAAGGTTTCGTGTGCAAAATATAAGAGAACTAAGTAGAGGGACCTAAAGTGTAAAATTTCCATATTAAAACCCTAACCCTAAACTAATAACTCATTTTCCACCTCCACTTCACCTCATCTTCTCCCTCACCGCCGGCCACCCCACATCCGGCCACCACCGCCGCACACCACCACACACCACCACCTCCAAAACACTCCCTACCTTCTCCTTGATACGTAGTGGTGATTCACGCGCCCTGAAACCTCCCCCCTCGTCTCGATTTATCACCTTCGACGCCACCTACACCTCCACCACCATTTTTCTTGGGTTATCTTTGTAGATCCGCGGGTAAGTAGGCATATGGTGCCTCGATTTTGTTGAAAAACTTACCCAAACCCACGAATTTCTATTAATATGGTTCGAATTTGGTATAAAAGGGCAAAAATGATAATGGGATTTATTAAAATCTTGGTTTGGTATCCGGGTTTCGATGTTTGGTTGCTTTCTTTGCGTGGTCGACCCAAGAGCCGAGGGCCTCCCCCTCGACTTATGATGATTCCGAGTTGTTGGTTATCATTCGACTCGGTTTCGTGTTTATTGACCTCAATTGGTCCTTGTGATTGATTATCTTGAGTGGTTTCTTGTTTGTTGTTCTTGTTGTTCGACTTGGGATGGAGCCGACGACCCATTGGGTCGGTTTGGTTATTTGTTTTGGTTGGGTCGAGCTCCCGTGAGCTAGCCGAGACCTTGTGGTCTCGGGTGGGACCCACGTGACTTGGTATATGTTTTTCGACTCGGGTTAACTTGGTAACTTGACCCGGATACGGTTATTTTGAGAACCGTTTGTGGTGTCGAAATATATATATTTCGGCAAAGTCTATTTTATTTTATTTTTTTGGTTAGTTATTATTTGTTGGTTACCTAATATTATTATGGCTTGATTGTGAGTTTGATGAGGTTGACGAGTATATTGGACTCGTGGTATTAATTGAAGTTGTGTTGACGATAAAGTGGTTTGGGGACCGATTGTGAGACGGTCACTTACATTGACGGAGATAGGTTAGTCGGGTGCCGTAGTCGGACCCTATTGTTGTAGCACGTGGATTGAGATTGTGTTGGACGGAGATATTTTTGATTGATATGACTTTTATATTACTTTGGACTTGGACAATGAGCCGAGAGTCATGACTCGGACATGTGACCATTTCGTATGACTCGATAACTATTACAATTAAAACGTAAATAATAAAACTCGTAATAATAATTATTGGTAATATAAACGTTTATATGAATATATAGACGTGAATAACGGATATA
The DNA here is from genome assembly GCA_030686995.1 of Artemisia argyi. Classification (NCBI taxonomy): domain Eukaryota; kingdom Viridiplantae; phylum Streptophyta; class Magnoliopsida; order Asterales; family Asteraceae; genus Artemisia; species Artemisia argyi. Next base: position 155,778,335 of record CM060697.1, on the reverse strand, counting down.
TAATTATATAGACGCGTATATTAATAATAATAATAATCACGAGTCGTATTATAAATAATACAACTAGATATATATATTAGGCTACGAAAGTGGCGTAATATTATTGAACGTATTATTATTATAAAAATGTGTTATAAAACGAGAAACTCTCGAAAATTATTAAACATTTAATAAAAAGGTCATTTTGTTATATATAATAAATAAACTGATCGAGTTATGCGGAGTCGTTGTCACTCGAGTCCAGGTAAGTTATTATATGTGACTTTCGTGTTGTCACGGATATATGACGATTAATATCAACGTTTTATATAACTAAATAACCACTTAACCGTAGGGTTGAACCGGGTTATTTGGCTATATGAAATGAACATATTAATGGGCATCGTATCCTACGACGCCCATAGGTTGTGGTATATGTAAAGGGTAATAAATTGCGAATGTATATATCGGGAAATCTGGCCAATTTGACGATATATATGAGGAATTTATTAAACTATGATATGTACTATATAGTATTTATGTGCTATGTGCTTTAGGTTGGGTGTAATCTTGGAACGGTATGTTACGTAAATAAATATGAGGATTATCAAATCGACGGATTCGATAAACTTCGGCGATTTATTTAAATGATATATTGGGCTAATATTAGACCCATAGTTTATTTTATTATTATTTTTGGTGTGATCTTTTGGTTTGTTTTGAGTCGACCCACCACCCGTATGGATACCAAACGTAAACACACCAAACTAATACGAAATGGATTTTCGGAAATAAAACGGATTCTCGCCCGGGTTTGGGAATATTTTAAATTTGAGAATATGATTTCTGAACGAGTTGGTAATGTTAGGTCGTGCCGAGTCCGTAGTTGCTGTTTCGTGAGTTACTATACATCTTATTTCTACCAATTTCTTCTTGCGATTTTTCTGGACTTGAGGTGAATCATAGCCCCACTTTTTACTCTTGAACTATGTTTTCAATACTTGGGGTGAGAAACGTGCAAATTATTTTATGTGGACTATTATCGCTTTTATATGCTTTCTAAACTTGCTATGCGTATGGACTAGGATATATTGTCAGCTTTAGTCACACCTTTTGTGTGTACTATTCAAGGTTGGCTTATTTGATTATTGGTGGATTGTCAGCTTTAGTCACATATATGTTGTGTGTACTATTCAAGGTTGGCTTATTTGGTTATTTGGAATTGTCAGCTTTAGTCACATATATGTTGTGTGTACTATTCAAGGTTGGCTTATTTAGATACTATAGCGTGCACCTATAGGTTATTAATACTTCGGAGGTTATCCGAGTATTTATTTGTATTGCGGGGGTTACCCGAATATCTATGTTAGAACGGAGGGTATCCGTGTGTTATGTTGGAGCGGAGGGTATCCGCGGGCTTTTAGCGAATCCTTAGTCTAGCTAGCAAGCGTTTTGCGTATATGTCCACTATATTGATATTGTTAGATGAATTTAAACCTATGATCTCACCAGCGAAAGCTGACTTTTAGCACGTTTTCTCAGGTAATTAAGTGACGAGATGCATGCTTGGAATGGAAGGCTCGGCCAAGGCTCACGGTTTATGGATCTATTTTTCTAAACTCTGATAACTAAATTTGGACCTACTGTTATTTTATATTGGGCCTGACTCTGAATGATGTTGGGATAAATGTAAACCTTAAAACCCCATTTTGGTTGTGTTTTTATTATGTTTACTTTATCTCGTTCTATATTGTCTTGTGTCGGATACCAATCCCCGTAGCACCCCGAAAGCTTGTTGAGTCTTCCGCTATATCAAATTTTGGGGGTGTTACAGGGTGAGGGATGATTCTTTTTGTATTTTATATTTTAAATGAAAGCAAGTAAAATTTCGGGTTTTGAAGGAGTGGGCAGAATTAGTTGCTAGTCAACTAACCCAATTAACTAAAGATGCAATCAAAATAAAATAAAATAAACTTAAACTAAATTGTGGTGTAAACAATAATGATAGAAAGTGTGTTTACTTAGATTTCATTACTCCCTAGATATCTTTTATCGGTTGATTAGCTTGTTACAATTGCATGGATGACGGGTTATATTCCTTAATACTAGTCGTAGGGCCGTGTACGATATTCCCTAACTCTATAGGCTTCTACTTCATTCTAGGTCGAGCCGACTACTAGCTCCTAACGTAGTATCACTAGCAGTTGCCTACGCATTAAATACAACCAATAAATCATAGTACACCTCCGATCATGTTTCTTAAGACGTTCAAGCAAGTTATCAATTGAAAGTCTGCCAGTTTTCTTAAGCCTAACATCGAATTCAATCATCCACAACAATTATAAACAAACCATCAACCAATAATTAACATCTAGGTTTCATTACATCTAAGCAAACACGAAAGAAACCTAGCCTAGCATGTTAAAGAGAAGACAAGCGTAAGATATAATCAAACAACACATAGACATATTGAATGATTTAATAAAGTACTTATCTTCAATTGAACATGGAAGAAACAAAGGGTTGAAACCTTTCAAAAAGCTGGAAAATTCGTCTAGGGTTTTATTCCCTCAAAGTTGCACACAATGAATGAAAACTAGAAAACTATATATAGATTTTACAATTTGACGGCGTCAAGAGTTAAGTCTGACGCTGTCAACTCGCCGCCAAATTAAACTCGTATTGCCTAGATCCACTTCTGACGCCGTCACTCTATATGGGTTCTCGGCCGTCACTCTTTACAATTACTCTTGATGGCCTTGGGATATTTGTTCATGACGCCGTCAGACCCCCTTCATAAAACATTCTGGCGCGTCACGTGTATTTGATTTATCCACCCTTTTGTCAACTCATGACGCCGTCACTAATACCTTGTGACGCCGTCAAAGGCAATTTCCAGCATGCTTTTAAGACTTTGTCGTTTTCTGCACTTTTTTGCTCCAAAAACATCCAAAATGCTTCCTTTTGTAAAATTCCTCTCAAAAGTACCTAAAATGACAAAAGGAACGATTTAGGGCAATATTTGATCAAATAATCTCGACTTTGGCCTTAAATGACCCCCCAAAAGCGGTACACTTTTCGCTTCATCACATGTCATTCGCTAGTGTATTTAAAATGTTGTATTTTGTTCTTGAATCTCATCAAGATCTACATATGTTCCCACTTGCTTCTTGTAAAAAGTGACTATTCCCTAAATACTCAGCATATCGAGCAACAACAAATTGTTCTCTTTTGGGATGTACAAAATACATTGACAGTTCTTGACTCTAGTTTTTTAATAACACATTTCATGTGATTTTAACAAATTTAGAACTTCAATCAAGACTTAATGGAGTCTTCCCATTCCATAATGTGTCAGTGTCTTAGTTGCCTTCTTCATTGGAACCATATTGAGTATTCGTGTGGCTTACTTAATTTTGTAACCTTGATAAGATTGGGGGTAGAGCAGTTAAAGTCACCAAAGAACAAACAATACAAATAGAGTTTGATTTTTAATATCGTACATACCATAAATTGTGGTATTCCAAGAGAATTGTTATCGTGGGAAAATCCCACAATTCCTTAGATGACATAATACTCTTTGGCTAACATACTTTCCTACTTGGTCGAACAAAATGACATCAATAGTGTTTTTCAAGCCAATTGCATACTTTAAGTCGTTCAGCGGTTCATGGACTTCATGTACATGTCTTGACAAGGAGACATAACAAGTCAGTTGATTGCTTTATGTTACATGTCTTTGTACAATTCAAGGACTTCAAGTTTATGTCTTTACAAGACGACATAATCATATTAACTAAAGCATTAATACATGCCGACTCTTGACTTCAATAGAATTTCAAGTTAATTGCATACTCCATGTCTATGTCTTTACAATAGGACACAATCATATTTGCTAAACCATTTAGTGAATGTGCTGAAATAGCTTTTCATTATTTGTTGAAATTAGTTCTAAATAGGGCAACATACATTAAAGTGTATAATTCCTAAGAGAATATTAGTTTTCTAACTTTGCGGTTAAGAAAAACCATGAGTCATATTGTTATGTTTTATACCTTGTACACAATTAAGATTTCTCCCACTTTTGCACAACACAACATTATGCAATTATACAAACAACATTATTCTCGTTTTTTTGTATGAACAAAATGACAATGTCACAAATATGATATGATTTAATTTAAACACAAATTATATTTACTTTAAAAGAATCTATAGAACTTTATCGTTTAATAAGGAATCTTGCATAATATTTTATAGATAACATTTCAAGAAGCAACATCAGAAAAGGGACACGTTATCTTATTAAATAATATGCAATGATTCTTACAAAATTATAAAGTTTCATTTGTGTAAAGTGATGTATTATTTCAAGACAAGCTAGAAATAAAATGGGTCACTTACAAGGTTAGTAAGCTGGCAGCTCTCACTGAATTAGAAAATATTACAAGTATGTCGTTATTAGTAATAAAAACGCATTGCTCCCATCGGATTGGATAACATTATAAGCGTTTCTTCACCGGTGAAAAACAAGTAGTAATATATTTACTTTTATACTCTCATTGAATGTCTACACATTATCACTAATGTGAGTCTCGTGAGCTAGTAAACATGTACTTAGGTATTCAAGGGAGAGTATCAAGTTATACTATGTAAATGATGGACATACCATCTTTGCTATTCATTATCTTGAAAAAGGGCATGCAATTCTTCCTTAATTACCCCACTTTACCACAAGGGTGTGTAGTGCCTTAGTAATTTTACTGCAAATAGCTAAATAAACATACTAGTTATTACCTTCACCACCTTTGCGGTTTCTTGATATTTTCATTTCCTAATCATTAACTCATATAGTGTCTTGACATTTTCAAGGTGTTATCATTTCCTATAGAAGACGAGTTCTCTGGTTATCCAAATATCTTATGTTTTTCAAAATTTCAAAACCGAAACTAGCATTATGGAAATGACTTGAAAGAATAGGATGTGCAACTTATTTAACCATTTGAATTTTTCAAGACATTACGATTTCTTGAGTAAGCATGTGTTGAGTTTGATTAGAATTGAGACAATTCAAGTATTCGTATAATAGCTTTCTCAAACCGGAAAAATAGAGGAACACGTCTCTTTCTTATAAGGAAAAAAGACTTATGGTTTGTTTATAGTATGTTTTGCATTAATTTCATTTACAGAATTTACAAAGTTTGGTGTTAGTATTTTTTACAATTATCCTTTTATAAATTAATCAACCCATGAATATAATATTAAAACAATTAAATTACGAAAAGGCTAAGATCCACATTGATCTTCTACCATTACATCAGTTAATCTGCTAACAAGAATAGATTCAATTGGTTGGCGATGATCACCAATTGAATTAATCCTTATGGGACTCATAGCATCTAGTGACGAGCAACTAGTTTCATGCAAGCATGTTTAGTCTCATCCTTGCCTCGGGTTAAGGATCTCACCTGTTTACTCGATTAAGTCATCCAATATGTGAACATGTAAAAAGAGGTTTAGGTCTCACACATAGATAATGATCACCTTAGGTTACAATTCAGACTAGGTCTTACGCATAACCAAAAAGTAATTTCAAGTGATCCCAAGCGATTGGACATAACGACTTAAATTTGTGTCGAGTATAAATTTTATAAAGCGTGATTAATCAAAAAGTGTATGAGCGAAGCATGCATTCATCATTCGTAGGATAAGTTAAAAATAATTCTTAACTTAATTCTAATCATTGTTTTAATTATGTGTGTCAAGTTGCACATTTAAAAGAATAAATATTTATAACCTAGATGAATATAAAAGTTTGGACAATAAATAATCATAAGAATAACAAGCAAACAAGTTTAATTGTTATATATAAAACAATGATTTTTAGTTTCAAATCCAGTTGATACTTAATTTAACTAAATCATAAAGACTTAGTTTGAAAATGGTTTGTGTTTCATTTTTATGTTTGAAAAACCAATTGCATGTTATACATAATCAAAGCATACATAAAATGCAATAATATAAACACACACAGGCCTGGCCCTAGGGGTGGGCGACCTCCCAGGGCATCACATAAATGGGGGCATCAAATATAGTTTGATTGAAGAAGATAACTGAAGTTGAGAATTGTTTTTGAAGCTCGTAGTATACACAGTGGTTAAATTTTTATGAAGAAGATGATAGTTTTATAAGAGAGAGAAAGTAAAATTAAATATTCAATTAAATGGTACAATTGCTATTTGATCAAGTGAGATGAGATTAAAAAATACCCCGTACTCCGTAGAAACTTATGTTGCTTTTGGTAATTGTGAAAGTAAGATACAATAATATTTTGTCCACCTTTTTTAATAAAACAATTGGATAGTTTTTATCCGAATGATCAGGTCAAAAGTAAAATTAACAAAACTAGTTTTGGGTATGGTTAAACATAAAATACTAATTCATTATATGAGGTAAATTAATACCTCAGTCTTAAAATAATTGTCATGTTTATATTTTTTATTTTTTTCTCGACTTTTATCTTAACTAGATTTTTTTTTGAATGGATTGAATTTTAATTATATTTTTATTTGTATAATTTTCATCAAGTATTATATAGTACAAACAAAAATACTTTTAGTGAAAGTTGAAAAAGAAAGTGTCATTTATTTACAACATTTTGTAGGGCATGTTTCGATCGTCTCGCCTAGGGCATCATAATTCTCAGGACCGGCCCTCAACACACAACCACACAATATGCAAAGCCTCAACTGATAGTCATCATGAGAACCAAGAGGTCTATCTAAGGACAAGAAAAGATAACCATAACAGGCTCCCACTTGCTCCAAGAGCAAGCAAGAACAAGTGGAATCCTAAGTGCGCAAAAATTCCAGAAGCTGTTTGAAATTTTCCAGTGACTTCAATGCCAAAAAAGTCACAGAATGAGTCTTCTCCAGTCAAAACACCATTTCAAAAAGTTGTATCCCTATGAGTTTTAAACCTGAATGTAAAATTTTAGAAAAACGGTCCAGTAATGAAGCGAGAAACGCCAATTTACTACAGGTCTTCCACCAGGTCCGTTTTTGCCTTTACGCCTTTAACTTTGTCATCATTCCATCCAAGCATTGGTTACAATTTAGTGAATTGCAAGAACAATTATACAAGTAACTTAACTATTGAATATGCCCAAACAATGGCAAACCGAAATAAGTAGTAGATACAAGCCGAAACAATGGCAACCCGAAACAACTACAAGCAAAATAACTAACAACCACGAATTCAAGGCATAAATAGTCAAGGATTTTATCGGCTGTGCACATCAAGCATCATTATACAATATAATAAACATGGTGTTGTCTTGGTCCATGGTAAAAAATGCATATTTTTGCCACGGATCAAAATTAAATAACAAGAGATAAAACATGAAAGCCAACGAATCGAAAAAATTAAACAAGAATTAAAACCAGATTCAGGACTTTAGGGTCATAAAACTTCGATTCTAAGACCTTTTAAGGGTCGAATTTTTACAGAAAAATTTGACATAAGGGCAGTTTTAAAACGGTTTCCCAAAACGCCAAAAACCACGAGATTTAGCCATAATTACATATACCTGATAATCATATGACATCATATGATGGCTCGTGATATCACTATTTGTGATTTATGATATAAAATATAATCAAATTAACAAGAAAATAATTAAGCACATGCGGAAGCAAATCACCACCATGGATCCATATTAGCAAAATGATCAATCGTTAAATAAACAACAAATGTTATACCTTTGTAGCGTGATTAGTAGATCAAACAAAGACAAGATTTAACCCGATTCACCAAGAAACCCTAAGTTATCAACCGTAGATAACCTCTATGAATGTCCACATTACACTTCACGGATCACCACAGGATGCTAGCCCCTTTGTAACACCCGAATCAACCTAGATCTATACTTGAATGTAGGTTAATGATCAAAACCAAAGCCTTATGCTAGACCTAGGGTTTGGTCGTGCATATAGGAGTGAGGAGGGGAGATGATTTGTGTGATCTCTTGAATTAGTTGATATGATTTGATAATCAAATCTCATTTAATCATTCTAAGTTACACTTAAGTCCTTCGACTTAATCTCTTCTAATCTAAACCCCTTATGGGCCAGCCTACTGGACCAAGTAGATGGGCTAGCCTTTTGCTCGAGTCCGGTACAAATCCAACGACTAAAACTTAGTGATTAGTGGCCCGTTTACTAAATCTTGTGTTACTTAGATATTGTAAAACGTATATATGATAATTACATTATAACAAATGGTGTCTCAATGTATATGTGTAATGTGTGTAACCTCATAGGTTAACGTGTGTCTAGCCATATAATTATTTATTATGCCACTATCATGCTCAAATGGCTTAGATTACAATGTATTAATAAAAAAAAATGGTATTTGGCGGAACCATCTCAAGTCCGTGTACCTTTTTAGTACCGAGCCCCCCATCCAACAAGGAAGGCATATCCCGGTAAATTACCTGGGCAACACTGGCTAACCAAGTTGGAGTCCAGATTCGAACCCTCGCCTTTAAGCTTTGACTTAATCAACTGCGCGCTTTTGCGGTAATTGGTGGCCAACTGCCCTAAGGCAGCTGGTTGCAATGTACTAATAAGGCCCATTATATCAACAATAACTATACGACCGACAGATAGGAGAGATGACAATAGAAAAGTTAATTATTTTTTAGGGCAATTGGTTAATTCATTGGTGGATGAAGTGGTTTACCAGTCAAGTATCTTAATCGATTTATGATTTATATGTTTGTGTTTCATTCTAACAGGTACGAGCAATGAGTTTTACCCGCCAAAGGATACACGCAAGTTTCAAGTTTGCCAAGAAAAAATAGCCGTTGGCACAATTGAAGTATTGACTTTAAAAGGGAAGAAACGGGTGTGGGCACAAAAGGGAAAGTGTTGGGTTATTGGTTAGTTGGGCTTGAAATCATAAGATAACTTGTGGATAATATATTTAGGAGTTTTTTAGGTGACTATAGCAATTTGAAAAAGCAATTAACAAAGTATGTAATTCTAAAAGTATTTAAATAAACATGTAGTGTTTTTCTTTTTCTCTCTTTCCTTTATACAAAATCATACTGTTATCAAATCCAAAAGAGAAAAGTATTGAAAAGATAATAGCCGTCGTCTTCATCTTTATGTTCTCGTCATGATCTCCTATGTCAGTGTCATTGCCAACTCCGTCATCCGTGACGATGATGACTGCAACATATTTCTCGTCTCCATCGCTGTCATTCAAAGTAGTCCGATTGGCTTCAGGGCTTTTCCGATGCATTTAAGCTCATGACGAACGTTCTGTGTGTGAACTTTGAGAGCTAACAATGGTATTTGTTATGACATTTGGTTTAGTTGATCATATTTGTTGTAGTGGTAGCAGCCGGCTACTTGTTTGTTTACGTTGATCCTTTAGACGATATATCGTAATCGTGTTGACGTCCGAATTATCGAAACAAGACATAAAAGTGATCGATGGCGTCAGGAAATCAAAATCAATGTCCTACATCAACATGGCTTGTGAAAGAGTCTGCAATGACAAGGATGATCCAAAATGAGGATGTCTATGCAAATGAGGATGCTGCTTTTAGAACGATGAATAGCCAAATCGGTTTTTAAGATCTTTTAAAAATATGAAAAATAGTTACTTAAGCATTTTATTAATTATTTTTAAAACTGCATACTTTGTTAAATACTTTTTCAAATTACCATGGTCACCTAAAATACTCATATGTTTAGTGTGTTTACTTTTTTTCTTATGTTCATGTCGATGGATTTATTTATGATGATTACATATTCCTCAACTTTGATAACCAAAGATCGATTCATTCCCCCTAATAACAATTTGTGAAAGGAGATAATAAAAAATATAATTCTCCAAAGATTCAATATCTCACTTTTAGAGTATGTGCATACTGAAAAACTTTACTATATTGGCAAAGTCCTCATATCCGGACCGAAACTTTTTCAATGTTGTAAAAAAAAATCAATGTCCGTGCTTCGCGTCGGGTTGCCAAAATGTTCAGTCTTGAAAGTTCTTATGATTGTTTTACAAAAGTTATAAATGTTAGACAAAGCGTGTTGCCACGGGTGTTACAAATGATAGATGTTAGGATAAAATTATAACTCAACTTGTTTTCTATTTGTGATTTCTTTCTAAGAGCGCACAGAGTAATAACGCTATAACGTAAATTTGTCCTAGCTGGCTTGTTTTCAACGCCTTAACGGCGTTATCACCATTCCCACCTCGTTCACGTTGTTGTTGCATTGTAACTTACGTTGGTAGCCTAACGCAAGTTATAACATAACCTGGCTCCAAGTTATCACTCCCCCATTTGTTTTGTTCCAAGTTACCCCAACGCCGTTTTCATTTGTTTGTATTTTTCTATTTTTATTTATTTAATTATTTATTTTTTTAAAGTTGGTCCCAAAAAGTGGTGTTATGATTACCGGGTGTTTTTTGCTGTTATGGTATATTTTGTGTTGAAATGATGTGACGCTGACGTGATGGAGTTTTTGGTGTTAGCTCAAGTTATCACTCCCAGCGGTAACTGTCTGAAATAAGTACTTTCAACATTACAGTTCCGGCCTTTTTCTCAACATTGCACTTCAGCCTTTTCTCATTTTAAATCTTCACATACCATTTTTGATTTTGTGTGATTAGGTGACACAATTTATACTAGCAAATTTTTTGTGATTAAGTGACACAATAAACAACTTGTCATCATTATACAATATACACATATAATTTCAATCCTCAAAGTCATATAAAAATGATTGTAACATATCAATATATCATTTTATTACAAGAAAATAGAATAGTAGCAAAGCAAATTCAAACAATACACTTGCTACCAAGATAAGGACCGTTGATGTTACAAGTTTTCAAGATAAGGATGGTTCATGAAAAAATAAAGTCGATGGACGAAAGTCACAAAACTAGTGATTTTGATATAATCATATGGACGAACGGTGTAATTTACTCTATAAAATTTAATAAGTCAAAAGTAGTAAAAGACAAAAAAAATGGAATAAATTTGCGGCAAGAGGGGAAAGCGGAGTTAAGGGTAGGTATAACAAATGTTTTGAAAACCGGGTTTGTGATCGACCCGGCTGAGTCACCGGGCTGGCAGGTCCAACTGGTTCGACCGCCGGTTAGACTCAGTTTTATGCACATGTCCCAAAATCCATTTTCTACTGTCCAAACATAATGGCCAAATACTACTTTGCTGTGTAAAAAAGCAAAGAACCTGCATAATTTTTTTAAAGCTACTCAATAATTATTAGTCTCCATGATCTAATAGTGCAATATAGTAGTACCAAATTTGATTTTACTAGTTCAAATGCAAGTAAATACAATGATGTCTCTAATTTATGCATACAATTCTCGTATAGTCATATCAAACAAAAATAGCACTTTAATTATGGAAAATAAAAAATAAAATAATAAAAGAGTCAAAATTACCTCCATCAGACAATCACTTATGTCCTGGTTAGTGTGTGAGTGCTTGTAATTATCATTGATTAACTGATTATGGGTGTTTATTTCACTCAAATTTGGTGGTTGGTGACACTAGGTTATCATGGTGGTTGTGTTGTATTGTAATGAAAAAGGGTAAAGTGAAAAAGTGGAACTAAATACCACTAGTAATGGTTTATTTTTTCAGATTTTCTATTTAAAAAAATGAGAAAAACCAAATTCAGTCGGGTTTTGAGAACCGAGTTAACCCGGGTCATTAAAACCCGGCGGGTCTTATCGGTTGACCCGTTTTCAGAAACCCGAATTTTTCTAACCATTTTTTATGCCGGAACCGGTTTAACCAGTTAACCGGCCGGGTCGACCGGGTTTGAAAACATTGGGTATAACAATGATTGCTAAAGATTCCAGGTGTATAGGAAACTCTTACTCAAAAGTCAAACGTACTTTATAGGTTTTTTGTAATCATGTTCCCAACAATCAACACAAGTACAAGCTCTGAATTCACCATAGAAGAAGCCACTGTCAAGGAAATCCAAACAGCTTTAATTCACCACAAACTAACTTCCAAAGAACTAGTTCATTTCTACATCAACCAGATAGAAAAGCTTAATCCAGTATACAAAGCTGTTATCGAAATAAACCCGGATGCACTTGATCAAGCTGAAAAAGCTGATCAAGAGCGAAAAGCTAATAACCCAAAAGCACGTCTTGGTTTGCATGGTATTCCTGTTTTGATCAAGGATAATATTGCAACTAAAGATAAGCTTAACACGACTGCAGGTTCTTACGCGCTTCTTGACTCGATAGTGAGTCGAGATGCTGGTGTGGTTAAGAAGCTGAGAGAGTCGGGTGCGATTATACTTGGGAAAGCAAGCTTGAGTGAATGGGCTTATTTTAGAAGCTCATCAGCACCTAGTGGTTGGAATGCTAGAACTAAACAAGCAGTTGTAAGTTACTGTATTTGGAATTCTCTTTGCACTCCACTGTTTATGCCTTAATCAAAGTGTTTTTTTTTTTTTTTTTTTTTTTTTTTTTTTTTTTTTTTTTTTTTTAAGGTGAAATATATTATCTCCAAACATTATATTATTCCCTCCGTCTCAAAATTATTGTCTCCAGTAAACTCTCTTTTGATTGGTTGATACAAGAAGTTGACAATTATTTTGTCACAAGCTAGAAAGGTGGACAATAATTTTTGGACGGAGGGAGTATACACATACAACTGCCAAGTTTTGGTAAGTGTGGACATGTCCCAAACACTACCCAAACTGCAGAAAAAAACAAATAAGAAGATACATTCGGCCTATATATTCTCAACAACATTGAAACAAATAAGGAGTCCATTTTAGACAGCTTAGCTTTTACCTAATTCACCAAAGCCCTAAGGATATCCTTGAGCCAATGACTACATTTCCCCGTTGTGCCAAACAGTCCTATGCCACTATTATGTAAATAACTCCTTTTACTCGCATAAAGTAACAAGGATACAGTTCACATAGAGGCATCATCATTTGCTTAGGATCACTTAGAGCAAACTCAACCGAGTGATGGCTACATTTCCAAATCAGGCTTTAGTCAGTTTATAGCATCCTTCATCCTTAATCTAACTAAACAACCAGACTCGCATCACCAACACTTTGAGTTCTACCATTCCGAAAACAAACAACCACTCTAAAGATATCTCAAACAATGACTACATATCATTCCTAAGTAAAACTATCTATGTCACCATTATGCAGCTTACTCTCTCACATCAATGGCAGTACAGAAGAATATTTATATAGGCATCATCAGTTGCTTGAGATCACAAACTATTGGCCCCCAACATAAGTCCAATATGCCTCTGCAAGTTCCATTGTGTCTGTATACTTCTCACCAGAAAAAAACTACCTTATGGTAATTACATTTCCTTAAAACTACTATGATTAAGTCATCACACAAAGTAAAGTTCCCCTCCATTGCATACTATATATACTAGGAAATGATCAATCAAAGTAGCAAAGGCTTCATTACCAAATTACTAGCCATCTTTTCTATACCAAATCCAAACACCCATATTCCATTTACTGAATAACAAGCAGAGTCTGCAGATCCAAACACTCAAATTAGATAATAAATTGGATGAATAGCAGAGGAGGTAACCCCATCTTTAATGGCTCACCAACTCGAGCCATTATGCTACATTACTTTCTACCCAAACTTCCTTTCGATGCCCCATTCAAATACTTCTATCACATTTGAAGATTCAATCACTTTTAAGCTTGTTAATCTTAACTTGACAGTTTCTTCAACCTTAATCAAAGTTGAAAATGTGAGAATGGACTTATAGACCTGACTCGGAAATTGGAGGACGTCGACGGATTCGATGTGATAGGTTTTTTTGGTACAGCTTTGTACCTAACTCGTCGGGTTTCATGGTTATTAATATCCTAGCTATGCTTTTCATGCATGCCACACTTTTCAGTACTTTGTGTTAATGACAGATAGGAGATTCTTCCTGCAATTGGGCGTAGGTAGATCTTCTTGTGATCAGCTGAAGCATGTTAAATCTTTGTGTTCGTGATTGTTTTGCTTTTCTGTTTTGTGCAGAACCCATATTTAGCAACGATGGGTCCATGTGGTTCAAGCACTGGATCAGCTATAGCAGTTGCAACAAATATGGTGACAGTATCATTGGGTACGGAGACTAATGGATCGATCCTATGTCCTTCAAATGCCTGCTCGGTTGTCGGGATTAAACCCACTGTAGGCCTCACAAGCCGATCAGGAGTCATTCCGATTTCCCCTAGGCAAGATACGGTTGGGTAAGCCTAACATTTTTGTTAATATTATTTAATTCTCGTCTATTTTTAGTTCCTAATCGTGTAACTTCGTTATCTGCCTATATAGGCCAATATGTAGGACAGTAACAGATGCTGTGTATGTACTTGATGCCATTGTGGGTTTTGATGAATATGATGCAGAGGCAACCCAAAATGCTTTAAAGTATATTCCTGAGGATGGTTACCTGAAGCATTTAAATTCGCATGGACTCGAGGGGAAGCGGTTAGCAGTAATGAGGGCTTATCCCTATTTCGGATTTAGTAATGACACTGAAACTTTAAATAAGTTTGAGAAGCATTTTGCAATATTACGGTAAGCATTCATATACATATATCACTGTTCTCGGATATATAATATTGGTCTAACATTCTTATATAGTATTTTTCTAACATTCTTATGCGTTAACATTGTGGAAAACAAGCCAAGCTGGTGCTACACTGATAGAGAATCTAGAAATTAACAACTTCGGTCATATTATTTCTCTTTTTAAAGGAGAGTCTCTATTACTATCGGCAGAATTCAAAATAGCTCTAAATGACTATTTAAAGGAACTGGTGGATTCGCCGGTGAGATCCTTAGCAGATGTAATAACCTTCAACGACAAATTTGCAGATTTAGTAAGTAAAATCACACCTTTTTACAAAATGATCATAAAGGATCCATAATGTAGGTTCAACTTCTCACAAGAAAAAACACATTTGTAATGTATTGTAGGAATTGCTCGAACAATACCCTCAAGATTTGTTTTTGGAAGCCGAGAACACCAATGGTATAGGCAAGGTAGAAGAGGAAGCATTGATGAATCTGACAAAAGCATCAAAAGATGGATTTGAGAAGTTAATGAAAGAAAACAAATTGGATGCACTAGTGATGCCATATTCACATGGTTCTACGGTTCTTGCAATTGGGGGATATCCCGGAATCATTGTTCCAGCTGGCTATGATGAAAATGGGGGACCTTATGGTATTTGTTTCGGAGGTTTAAAGGGTTCAGAGCCAACATTGATAGAAATTGCTTATGGCTTTGAACAAGCTTCCAAGTTCAGAAAATCTCCTCCAATTAAGGAATAATTGTAATCATAATGCATACACATAACATATTAACATTTCTATATACAACTTCCAATATGGTATCTCCTTATGTTTTTTGCCCAATTATTGATCATGTACTTTGAGAGCAGCCGGAAAAAAGCATTGTTAGCATTTAATTTGGTAAATAACTTTGCACGATTTGTTGTTTGTACCTCTGTTTGAATAGCAAGATATCAGCTTTGTTCAAGTGCCTAGGGTGCGCATAACAGGAAGAGATGAGCGGGAAAGGTTTTCCCTTAAACTTGGCTTTCTTCAAAACCTTTTACACTGATAGCGTCTTTCATGAGATGTGGGCAATACTTTCTTTTCTCCATTCATTCGGTTTGTACTTACTTTTGTTGTGTGGCCATTTTGTCACCATCTAAATTTCGAAGTATTAAAGTTATTCTCATTATAAATTCAGTCTACAAGACAAACAATTTTTGAAACAATCATCTCTCTTCTTTCTTTGTTTTCTTTCAAGCTTATAATTCTAAACCAAACTACATACCAAACAGTACCTTAGTACTTCCAAAACAAGCTAGGGATAGCAGATTATTCATAGTTTTGTATCCTTAATTGTTCAAAAACAAATAAAAGAAACATGTGTACTGATAGGGTGTGTTTGCGTAAGTTTATTTTTTGTCTTATGAGCTTATCTGATTCCGGTTAATGTTTAATAAGCTCAGTTTTTTCTGGCTTATTTGAAACTTATATGTTTATCCGTTTATACAAGTTTGTTATACTATAATAAGCTCATATAAGCCTCATAATCTTTTATATAATAAAAGAATTACATCATTTCGGAGTGTTTTTGCAAATCCCTTCTTATTGAAAAAACAATTGAACTAATAGCAGAGCTCAATTTTGCCACGTAAGCGAAATCGAGCAACGTGATTGGTCAATAAAAAGTCAAAAATAAATTGATTTTGGTCAAACTTTAAAAAATTTGGTGGAGAATTTGATTGTTGAAAAAAAATACATGAAAATATAGGTGTCAAATTTAGAAAAATAAAAACTTAAAAAAAAGATGAGTTAATTAATAAAACATTAGTGGTTGAATTTTTAATATACTATCTAGAGTTAAGTGTAAAATTATAAATCTCCATGTTTTTTAATAACTTTAAATAATAAACAAATAACCCCTTACACTTTATACCCCCTACACTTTATAATATAAACTTTGTTTACAATTACATGAGTATTAGTATTGATTTGAGACTTCCATCCATTAAACTTACAAAATTTTATAAATGTACGAATTAGGTTTAATATAAGTTAAATATTTTTAAAATAAATATTAGTTTTAAACTTTCATCTATTAAAATATTTTTTTACTATGTCATTAAATAAAGACTCATGTTATCCTATTTAAAAGTTTAATCTATGGGTACATGAATTTGAATATTAAATACGGCTAAATTATTATTAACGGTAATATAAATATCAACGACTAATGTAATTATTATTTAAAGTTTATATATGGATATCCTGAAAACATTTTTAAAAAACTTTACAGAGTATATTTTAACTTCATCAGCTCATTATGTGCTACTAAACTCGCATATTTCGTACAACATGATACCAATTGTTAAAAGTTAAACAACAACATCGACCATAACATCTATGTCTGCTAAATAAAAGTTTATATACGTATATATTTTAACTTATAACAACGACAACGCTCGTGCTACTAAACTCGCACATTTTGTATAACATGATATCAAATATATGCGATTGTACTTATAACAATGACTCATGTAATTATTATTTAAATTTTATATACGGATATTCAGAAAAACATTTTTAAAAAACTTTACGGAACATTAGATTATTAAGTGGGTAAAATCTAACTTAGGCTGATAATTTATAGGTTAAGATTTGATATTAATGACTTAAAGTAGTTGTGAGCTTAATGAGACTGTTGTTAGATTTCAGAACACATCTTTTTTAAATTTAAGATTTTGAATTTAAATTAAGCTGAACTGAATTTGGTGCATCATATATATGTGAATTGATGTTTGACGATTAATTTGAAAACCCTAATTTGTTGTTGGAGAAAATTTTGAATTTTGGATTTTAATTAATGTGTTTTACTGATTATTTCGATACTTTAATAATATTTGAGAAGCCAGAACTAATGGGCATCGAATAAGACACTAAATGTTGATTTAAGTTGTGGATTATAAACAAAAGGTTCGAATTTCTAAAATCAAAATTATTGATCACATTTGATCTAATTCTTTGTTTAAATCTTGAATATTTATTAAGTTCTAAGTTTTGATCAGGTTATGGAGATTGGATTGTTTTAATATTTTTTTTGGATGATAATTCATCTATTTTGAGGTCATTTGTAAAAGGGTGGGTTTTAATATTTTATTAATGTTCTTTACGTTAATTTTGGACTTTATATAGACCGGTAGTAAACGATGAGTTAAATGCAGGTTTTAACATGGAATACTGATGTGTGGGCTATGGGATTGGAGCTACATCTTTGTACGGTTATACCAGTCACATCCTTCTTCCTAATGGAGAGGCATTTGGGTAAGGCACCAGAGCACGTGAAACGACATTCAACATCGAGCAAAATAAGTTTAAATGATCTATGTTGATGGATCTAAACACCTTGAACTTGTGTTAGATTGATACTTTGAATTATATCACTAAGTATGCGGAATCTACTTAGTAATACTTAGAAGGTTGATTGTGAGTAAGACAGTTGTATATGAATAAGAACAATGTATGTAAACAAACTATTAGCTCCAATATTATTAATGATAATAATACAAGTGATCTTGATATCACTAGGGTTACACCTTGAAGCTCTAGAAACGTATATCAAACCTTTAACCTAGGATCTCCTTTTATAGCACAAGGAATCCTCTTCTACAAGATAAGTATAAAGCTAATAGAATAAGATATACACAAGATCTATTCTATATTTATCTATAACACGTTTCCTAACAGTTATCTAATAAGCAGTGGTAATATATGTTCTTGCAGTGGTAATGAGTTTCCACTGCAAGTACAATCTTCTGCAGTTGTAACTTCTTCTCTTAGCCGTGGTAACTGTTAGTATAATTCCCAACATATGTTATAATGCTAAACATGTAAAACGAGAATCATATATTGCAATATCTAACAAATAGGGCGTGGAATTTTTTTTTTTTTTTGTGTTTTTTTATTGATAGAGGTTGTCATTGCAAAATGATGGTTACGTTGAGATAAGTCGAAAGATGTTCCGCCAAAGGTACTTCTACAAAAGAATACATAAAGCCTTACATTTTACTTGAAGTTGCATTCTCGATGTATCTTAAGTGAAGTGTGAAGTTCAGTATAGTTTGTAAAACTAAATTTAATTTCAAGAGGTGTTATTAGTGAGTTTTTGGAAGTATAATTAATATTTTTCATATACTGTATACTGATATTACAATTTTTAAAATTTTAACATCCACACTGTAAGCATACATTAGATTTATTAGGTCCATTCTGATATGGTCTAAAAAGTTGTACAAGTCAATACTGAATCGAGCATAATTTTTTTATGTAAATATTTGTAAATGATAGTTTAACTTTCCCGACCTGTTTCATAATGGTCAACTTTATTGGTGCTATTGCTGCACTTTTAACTTACAATAGATCAACATATTATACAGGCGTGATATAATAGTCCACAATATAACTAACAACATAATATAGTATTACCAAAAGCTTCGATATCTGTTTTTGTTTAAGAAATTAAAATAGAGACTCAATTTATGGGTGGTGATTAACAAAATGGCAGCAAGGCAATTTATACAAATCACCATTGGCGAATAAGACCTTATCACTCTACATCACGAGTCATCAACACTCCGCTTCTATTTATTTCAGTAAAAAACTTATTTATAAAACTATTAGTTATATAAGAACCCAAACATAACAACTTTAACAGACTAACAAATAATTGACAGAGAGATCATCAAATGGACCGCACGACTTTAAAAAAGTTACAATCAAATAATATGTACATTTTGTAATGGTATCATCAAAATGCAAATCGTGTTATGCTATTTGTTTACATCAATAAAAAAAACTAACGTGTAAAAAAAGGAAGATACGAGGGTGAAAATAGAAGATTCATAAGCAGTAGATCGTAATAATTTTGTATCAAGTCTTTAGATGCGTCATTGATATACATTAAAAAAAAATAATAAAAAAAAATAAAAAAATAAAAAATCTAAAGTAAATATGATCCATCTAAAAGTGTCATGTGTTATATTAGATGAATAAATGTAAAGTTCAATACATTTTAAGACAATATATTCGGTATTAAATACATGATAAAAGTTTTATATCAAAACCTCGTGCGTGCACGGGTATTATAACTAGTAAACATATACGTATATGAGTCAAAATCAGATAAGCTCGTAAGCTCAAAGATACGATTAAACAGGCACCCCCTTATAAACGATCAAGTCTTGAAGTCACAGCTTTTATTGGTTAGCAAGTTATACCTACACAAACCTAGACGAGAGAAACTGAGAAAGAAACTAGTGTTGTGGTTTAACGAACGAAAAAAAAAGTCAAACGGCCACCCCACATATATATATATATATATATATATATATATATATATATATATATATATATATATATATATATATATATATATATATTTACTTATTGCTATGTGTCGACCTACCTACCATTGTGAAATATGAGTCATTTTGGATATGATGCTTTCCCGTCTCAAATAAATAGTAGTCCACATTTCTTTTTCAAAATATTTCGAGCTAATTATCCACTACTAAAATTATATAAAGAAGTTTGATCGGGTTTACAATATTACTCTTATTTGAAATTATTATTAGTCATTAATTAATTAGACAAGTGTAAAAGTGTCATTCCGCTAAAAAAAATAAGAAATAAAAAAGGGTAATAATTATGTTTCTCTAAACTTTTTTTTTTCGGAGGATAATATTTTTGAGGCGAGAAGAGTAATAAATAGCATGTACTTCAAAACTTACTACTAGCAGAGAGGTAAGAATAACCATATAATTTGATAAACTAACTAAAGGAATGTCATACCCACTCCAACATTTCTACATATAAAGAATATGAAATGTTGAAATTTTTTATTAAAGGAAATTATGAAATGTAATTAATACTCTTATTAAAACACCTCATTACTTAAAAGTACAATCATTTATACACATTGTACAACCAATTAAAACAATTAATACAAATCACAAACCGGGTTGACCCGGGACGCTTCAAACCCGACGGGTTGAACCGGTTTAATTTGACCCATTTTCGACCCAACCTAGCAAACTGACCCGGTTTAAATCGACCAAATTTTCGACCGGAACGGTTCAACCGGTTGAACCACCCGGGTCGAACCGGGTTTCAAAACATTATGTTTAATTCTCAAATCTTCAAACTTTTATTATTTTTCATTTATAACCAATTAAAACAATTAATACAAATCACAAACCGGGTTGACCCGGGACGCTTCAAACCCGACGGGTTGAACCGGTTTAATTTGACCCATTTTCGACCCAACCTAGCAAGTTGACCCAGTTTAAATCGACCAATTTTTCGACCGGAACGGTTCAACCGGTTGAACTACCCGGGTCGAACCGGGTTTCATAATATTATGTTTAATTCTCAAATCTTCAAACTTTTATTATTTTTCATTTATAACCTATAAACTTTTTTTATTAATAAACTATCTGTCGCTATAAAATCCCGTTGCTATGCACGGGTACTCGTCTAGTATTCAACAATCATTTATGCACCCAGAATGTCATACCCACTCCCTCAACATTTCTACATATATTTAACACTCGTTTACGCACCCACATACGCACAAACACACACAAAAATTAAGATGGTAAAGCCATGCATAGCCTTTATACTTTCCTCAATGATGCTTTTAGCCATACCTTTGGTTCATAGCATTGATCAAGACCCGTTAGCCGTAGAAGAATGGTTCAAGAACCTACAGACCATGACCCCGAAAACCACTCACCTTCACTTCTATCTACATGACCAACTAAGCGGCAACAGCCCCACCGCCTTGAGAGTTGCTCAATCCAGCATCACCTCTACTTCTCCCACCTCTTTTGGGTTCATTGCCATGGCCGATGACAAGCTCACCTCTGGACCTGAACCCAACTCTACTGTCGTGGGTCAAGCACAAGGCATCTATGGTTCGGCTTGTTTAGAAGAGGCTGCTTTGCTAATGACCATGAACTTGGTTTTTAATTGGCCAGAATACAATGGTAGTACTTTAAGTCTGTTGGGGCGGAATGCACCTTATCATCCATACCGTGAGATGCCAATCGTTGGTGGATCTGGGGTTTTTAGGATGGCAAAGGGTATCGCCACTGCAAAAACTTATGAATTTAATACCACATCTGGTGATGCAATAGTCGAATACAATGTTATAGTTGTACATTATTAAGTTATGTTTCTTATTATTGAGTTCAAATTTCTCTTTCTGGTCTGTGTCGCATCAAGTTTTTTAAATTTTTAAGACAGACCAAAGTTTGATATTTTTTCTTTACATGTTAAGATATTCAATATATATTATACTAGCATCACATATTTCATCTACTTTCATTGAAGGGCTGTATCAGCTAGAACTGAAGTCAGTGCACTGTGCACCTCAAACAAACACTTGAATTTGTGCCATGTAGTATAAACTTGGTTTGATAACAATCAACCTGCCTGGTATACTTTGCTACCTTGTTAAGTAAAGGAACAGTTGAACCAATTGTCCAAAATGTTAGTGAAGTGGTCTACCTAACAGTTAGTTGTTCAACAGTGTTGCTCAATTTTTTAGCCAGCCAATAAGGACTTTGAGCGCTTATACCACAGCTTTTGGATGGTTGCTTAAACAGTAAACCAATGGAATAGCATGCAACAAAATTCAATATCAACCCACAACCACATTCCCAAAATGCAAGAAACTTGTAAAGCCAAACAAATTATGCATACTACAAAAAAGAAGTCCTGCCCATGTAACCAAATCAAGACCCTTGCGAGTTATAGTCATTATACGTATAATACAATAGCTAAGCTTGTCCCAACTCTAACCATAACATCTCTATATCGAGAAGAAGAAATCAACGATAAAAATGAAACCACAAAAAAGGAAAACCAGCAGCATAGTGATTACTCCAAATCTAGGTCTAGCGCTACAGTCTTTGTGCATTTACCTACTCTTTCCCAGTATTGCAAAACATTTCCACCTTAATTTTGACAATTATTTCAGAGACCGGCCAATCTGCAAGAAACTATGTCACGTTATCATAAAGAATGTATATGCAACGCTACTATATCCAACATAGATACTGTATAAAAGAATTGACATAGATGAATTGAAGAGAAGCATTTTGATATTAGCCAATACCTTTATTAAGCAATAACAAAATATCTTGTTAGATATAAATCAATAAAATCCAACTTTCACATGATTATAACAGGACAGAAGGGTCATATATTCTACTGCTCCAGAAGGAGAATGATGTAAAATTAAGAATATCTCAAAATAAAATTGTAGCAACTTTCAAATTATCATCCTATCATAAAGGAGAAGCTACTTACGGTTAAAACACCAAAATAGAACTAAAAGTTACCTTGGGCCACGACAGCAAAGTATAGAATTTTTTTCATAAAACAATACAGCTAGGAAAAATTCATTCGGCTCACAAAGATGTGCATTGGAAAATTCAATAGTCCTAAACAGAGTAAGCACCCAGAATTTTGATTAAAAATGATGAATTAATACACAAAACCAAGTCTTGTTCAGCAAGTAAAACCCCAGAACCCAATCCACCCAATTATTTCAACTTTGGAAAAAGGATATCTACCTACTTGATCTAATACACACATGTCCAATTTTCTCCTAGGTTTTCTCTAGTGAAAAAAAAAAATATCCAACTGAAGAGATGCGCATGTGCCCATGCTAATAAGTAATAACTGCATCCTGGTATCATTACCACCAAGATGACACTATGGGTATGTTTGGCGCAATGGGCTGGGACCGGGACTGGGGCTTTTATTATAAGCCGAAAGCTGAAGCCTATATTTTTATAAAGTTGTTTGGCGAATTAGTTGGAGCTGAAGCTTATTAATGTAAAATCACATAAAAATACATCAAATTAAATTCATATATATTTAAAGCTTTTACGTGATAATTCATTATATTTTTAAGACTATTCAAGTAATTTAACTAGCCATAAGCCCCTATAAATCCCATTTTATGGGCTTGGGCTTATGGAGGCTTACGGCTTATAAAACGGCTAATTTTATAATCCGTAAGCCTCCATAAGCCTGTGTGACAAACGAGACTTATTTTATTAGCCGGCTTATTTTAAAAGCCCAAGCCTCAATAAGCCTCCCATAAGCCCTCGCCAAACATAGCCTAAATCTAAAATCAAAACTACTAAGGTTCCACTTATTTTGGTCATTCAAACTTTCAGTTTATAGGTCATCGCAGATGGTGTAAAAATGACAAGTGGACACTTGACTTGGTTAAGTGAACGTAAATCAGAGATGATCACAAAATGATGAAAGGGCTCATGTGCTATATAGAGATTTTATAAATCCATTACAAGATTTAGGCTGCTCAAAACCAACAAAAACTAACAGGTAAACTAGAAATAACTCTTTAACATGTAACAGCAAATGAAAATAAAGCAAGTATATGAAACCTTTACTCACATGTTGAGCATCAACCGGTTGCAATCCTGCAGCGTATATACCACAGAACATTCTTCAATCTCCAAACAATGGTGCCAAATACACGAAATTAATATCCTGTATCCCGAGCCTGATAATACCCAATTAGTTTACTGACAAGTGGAACCAACGCAGCTAATGCAATTTGAAGCTGGTCTGAGCTATTCAGACGAACACTAACTTGTCCCGAACCCTTGTTATTTAAATTCACACGGCCGATTAGGTTTGTAGTTCGACCAATAGGAATCTGGGACTGAGCATTCCACCCAAGTGCAAGATCTCCATGCCAATCCATAACTGACAGTCCAATGGTTGACAAAAATCGACCCAAAGGAAAATCCTTATCTCTTAAGGTAGCCTCCAAGCTGCCTCCATAAGCCACATCACCACGACCAATAACCGCCCCTCCTGCCACCACCAACTCTCCTCGTTTATTAATCATTAACTTGTCCTCGAACTTCACACCACCTGTTAACGTGTCACCAAAGTAAGTAGCCGAAATACCAGCTGATGCTTTGTTTTTCCTGTAATTAATGAACCGAGTTTCGCTACGTAGAGAATAAGACATTTCTTTTCCAACAGTTTGCATATCAAAAGCTACAGTTGTTGATTTCGATTTCCCATGTTTCATTGCACTTGATACCTCCATTTGTAGATTAGCATCTTTTTTATCTTTTGTAACCTGACCAGAAAATGACACGGGTATCTTTTCTTTGAGTGCAAGCAAGTGTTCCACGTTAATTCCTTCATAACCAACATCATGGTCCCAACCGTGTGGATCGAGAACTGGTCTAATGAGCCACTGGTTAGCAGAATCCAGAGCTCTATACCGGTGGGTAGGATTATCTGCATCAAACGAAGCAGGTAAAGTCATATCCTGAACGGCAACAGGAACTGTTGCAGCAGCGTTACTGTCTTCTTCTACATTATTATCAGTAAGTTCAGCCGGGAAATTCTTAGCTGCTTCTGCCATTTTCTTCATCATCTTCCTTCGTTTCTTTTCTTCCTTCAACTGTTTCTTCATGAAAAGCTTCTCTCTGTATTCCAATTCATCATAATACGACTTCTTCTGTGCCTTACTAAGCTTCGACACTTGGGCATTAGTCAACCGTTTAAATGGTGGCAATTCATCATATTCTGACGATTCTTCATCCGATGACTCATCCATGTCATCATCTAACGCGTCATCATCATCGTCACCAAACTGCTCTTGAGGCAACTTCAGCTGAGGTCTTGATTGTAAAAGAGTTGACAGAATGTAAGGTAAAGGTGGTGCTCGACTTCGGGCTGCAAACGGCTTTCCAGGTGGCGAGTCTTGCAGCTTTAGAAGCATATTAGCCTCAACCAAGATCTTTGAAGCAAACGAAAGTAGTAACAAGTGAGGCTTCCACACTTGACCATTTGGTAAAACTCTTTGACCATTCCGATTTGTCCTACACGCTGAGTGGTTCTCCACCAATGAAACAGGGTTCATGAGGCGCATATCGCCAGCAGCTTGTCGAATGGCTTGCTGAACTACATGGGACCGTTGGGTAACAAACATGTCATAACTAGTGGCTGTACCATTTGGACCTTCAGGCGGTGCAGATGCAGCATGGGTCAAGACCACAATAGCATTAAACCATATAGATTGTCCAAATATATCAGTTATAGTCCGCAAAAGTGGCATATCATCCCTACTCTGCATGTCTAACCGATCAAGATACAAAACAATATCTGGAGGTGATTTTTGGATAAACTTTTTAACCGATTGAAGAATTTTTTGATTCTTTCTTTGATCAGCCCACGAAGGCAGAAGCCCCGGTGTGTCAATAACACGAACCTTAATACCCTGCACAGTTCCAACAACATCCTGGACTTTCTTGGTTCCCAGTTGAAAAGCATCGGTTCCAAACTTAACTTCATCAAATATTGAATTAATGGTTGCACTTTTCCCAACACCTGTTTTCCCAAGAACCATGATGGTGCACGAAAACTCGAGTGGTTCTTGGCCAGCTGCCTCCAACTGCTCAGCCATGGCACTGGCACGCTCAAAGCTAAAAGCCGCAACACGACCTCCAGTTCTGCCTCTCAGTTGTTCAGCCAATCCTAACCTATACAAGACTTGTGCCACAACCACGTTATGAGGAGTCTGCCCAAGCCTTCGAGCAAGACGCAAAAACTTAACCCGTATCATTTGAAGCTTTTCACGAGTCTCATCATTTTCCTCGGCCTCACCGTTTGTTGGTTCATCACTGACTTGGTTCTGAGGTGGAGAAACATTGCCATTTGCTTGTGATTGCACCACACGCTGAGCAGGTTCAAGTAATGGAGCACCACGGCCAAGACCAGCAGGTCGTGTTGGAGCTGGAGCTAGGAATGGTCTCAGAGCGGGTTGAGTGTTAGGTCTGGAATTAGGAGTGGGGGTTTCTTTAGGTTTTGGATCATCTTTGGGGTTAGGCACGGGAGTGGGAGTGGCAGATTTTGCTGTAGAAGAGACACCTATAACAGGTCTCGATTCTGGTTCTTTGTTCAATGGCTTATCATCTTTTTGTTCACGTATTTCAGAGGAATCAGCAACGGATTCAGAAAGTTTGTCATCCAAAGAAGGCAGTCTTTCAACCTCAGGCTCATGAATAGTAGAAGTACTTCCTGAAGATGGCTTAAAACTTTTCAGTACCACCTCTTCAATTTGTTCAACTTTCTGTTCATTTTGCGCATTAACCTGATCATTTGCAGTACTCTCGACCTCGTCTTTTTGCTTCACACTGTCATCATCTTTATCGTCAGTAACCAACGTATCTTTTCCATTCACATCTTCATGGAGTTGACTCGAAACATCTCCGTTGACTTCACCACTTATCTCGCCATCTGGCTGTGTTCTGTGATCCACGGAATCTCCATTTACACGATCATGAATCACTGTTTCATCCATAGCAGCATCGCTTGAAACTCCATTTTCGGAATTTTCTATAATTACACCAGCTGCTTTCTTGTTGACCTCAGGAACATCTTCTGATATCCCCTTCAAACCCTCATTATTTTCATTTACCCCAACACCTATAACCCCATTATTTTCCAACACATCTGGCTCGTCACTGTTTTGTTCATCGGCCACACCCGCCACTTCCGCCTCATCATTTTTACCATCCACTGCCGCCTTGGTTTCCAACTCACTAGCTTGATCCCTTGCATCATTATCAGAGGTACTTTCTACATCAATCGCCTGCTGCACCAAATTAACCACTTCTACCTCGCCATCACCATCATTAACAACCTCGTTAGCTTCCAATCCAGTCGGCTGATCACTGGAAGTAGCATCAGACGCATTATTCTCCTCACCAACCTCTGCCAAATTAATCACTTTTGCCTCATTATCACCATCAATCACAACCTCTTTACCTTCCAACCCACTCTGATGATCACTAGAACTGTCATCATCAGACACGTTTTTCTCATCATCATTCACGGCCACAGCCAAATTAACCGATTTTCCCTCGTCAGAATCCACAGGCTCGTTTTTCTCAACCCCAACAGATTCATCCTCAATCGTATTACCAGAAGTACTTTCCTCATCATCCACCTACACACATAACCATAAACAAACACATATAACTTTCCGCAAACAAACACACAGAAACAATCATACAAGTAACAAAAAGTTACCTCGACAGGTTCAATACGCACTTCTTCCGTAACTGTCACCGCCGCACGTGGAGTCTCAAACGCATCTTCAATCTTCTCCACTCCCCCTCCACCCGTCTTCACACTCCCATCAAACTCCAAATCACCTCCATTCTCATCACTTCCATCTTTTCCACCAACAACAGTTCCTTCCACATCGACCGTTTCCGATACACGCTCAACGCCACTATTCGATTCATCATTTCCCAACTCCTTAACCCTATCTTCCATCACATCATTATCTACTATTAACTCCGCCTTATTGGCACCATTTTCCATCATAAAACCCCTAAATCTATTCCAAACCCTAAATTAGCACTAACACAAATAGAATCACAATTCAATACATACATACATCAAAGAGATCTATAAATAAATAAACATGAAGTAGTGGTAAATATATATAACAATAATAACTAGGGTTTTAAGATATATAAAAAATAATAATAAAAGAGGGATTAAATAAAATTAAAAAAATAAGTAATATATACCTGAAAGGAGAAGGAGGAGATTGAGGATAAGAGAGTAGAAAAAGAAAAAAAGTTGTGACGCAGGAAGACTATATAGGCTGTTGATTTATCACCTAACCATTTTTGTGATTGTGTGATTATGATCTAACGGTTGGAAATGGGTTGATGTGAGAGTCATCGTTGGGCGACTTATTATAGTGACGTAATACCTGATACATACACACCGTCTTAACTAACCCACTTTTTATTACTTTTTATAGAGAAATGAGTTTTTTGAATTATGACGGATGTGTTTGGCGCGGGGCTTAAGCTTATAAAATAAATTTTGTTTGTCGTCTAGTTTTATGATTGTTTTTATAAGTTTTCGTAAGTGCAAAAGCTCATTGAAAGAGGCTTATGGGGTGTATATCTGAATTTAGTTTTATGTGAGTATACATTAATAAGCTTCGGCTCCAACTAATTCGCTCTAACTAATTCGCCAACATTTTATAAAATATAAGCTCCAGCACCAGGCCCAGCTACAACCTGTTTCGCAAAACATACCATGTACATAAACG
This sequence comes from Artemisia argyi, assembly GCA_030686995.1. Classification (NCBI taxonomy): domain Eukaryota; kingdom Viridiplantae; phylum Streptophyta; class Magnoliopsida; order Asterales; family Asteraceae; genus Artemisia; species Artemisia argyi. The sequence continues at coordinate 155,749,540 of CM060697.1, read as the reverse complement.
GAAGTTTATAATGATAGATTGTTATAGTTGCAATATTGTGGTTAAGTGTTTTTTTATAACGTTGATGCATACAATAAGACATAAATAAAATTTAATTGAAAAGTGTTGTAACATAAGCTAATTCAACAAAAAGGAGAATTTTAAAAATGTATCAAATAACTTATAAAAATATTTTGCGAAACTAAAAAGGACGTTAATTTTTTATTTTTTATTTTTATTTAATAATCGTGTATGGTTCTGGCAACATATAACAACTTTTTTTTAAACATAAGTTAATTATATTTTGGGTAGGATATTAAACAAAAACTTGAAATTTAAAACCATTAACATTAACATTACTTTTTTTTTTTTTTTTGAAATTTTTAAGTTTTAAGAAAAAAAGCATTTTTTTTTTTTATGTGTACTTAAGATGATCGTAGGAGATAGCGAATTAAAATTGTGTTTGAGAAACATTCTGAGGTGACTAGTAATTTCGGATAATTGTATTAGAACATTGTATATTTTCAATTTACAATTATTAATGCACAATATTTTTAAAACATGTTTGAATAAATATGAATTTTCCAAATTTGAAAGAAACCATATGAAACTGCACCAATTTCCTCATGGGATCTTAAAAGCTTACTTGTAAGCTAAAGTTATTACTACGTGTGTGTATTTTTCTTTTCTTTGTTTTGTAACAATGGTCTTAAGTTTAAATTCATCTGTTATAGTGTTATGATCTAAATCTAAAATCGTACAAAGTGAATGATTCATTAGGTTTATTGGGTCGTATGGCATGATTTGTAAAGTCCAAAGTGCGCGTGATCCCTTAAAATAGCTCGAGTTGACTTTTGCTAGTATGCAAAAAAAAAAAAAAAAAAAAAAAAAAAATGACATAAACATTAAAATGCCATCCAGTTATTATTGATTTACTAGTATATGATATCTTTTATGTTCATGATACAGTTTGTGAATTATGATCAAGTGATAAATGTATGTATAGTTTATAGATTTTTCTTTTCTTCTTCTCGAAAAATTTAGCAAAAAACTTAAACAACTTGCTAACGGTATTAAAAGTTTATGAATGGTGTGTTAAGTTTTAGTCTCTTCAGTTGCAACTCTTTTTTTTTTTAACTGCTAATTTATAAAAAGCTAGACGGAACTAGCAAAGAAAAACAAGGAGATTACATACGCGGGTTTTGCATCCACGCGTTCCAATTGAATCTACTCTTACGATTTCTATTACATATCCAATCAAATGAGTAAATGACTACCAAATCAAAAATCTGATGTTTTTTTAACTCTTGAGCCATCAAACACCACCGCGTTTCGATACATCCAAAGAATCCAGATTGTTGCAACACAAGTTGTGTTTAAGATCCTCTGCTGCATAGGCCCACCTCCTTGACCATCAATCCATTGAAACATGTCTTCAACATTAACAAACTCTTTGACGCAACACGCGCGAGAACTATGGCTAATAATTTATCATACTTCATTAGTCATGCTCTCTAAAGTCTTGGGTTCACCTATAATAATAAAAATAATAATTAATAATATTAATTCGATTTTAAGAAAATTTTAGCCACGTGATTGTTACTGTTGATCAATCAACCTATATAGTCTAATCACAATAGTTTAGCACTATAGCAAATAATTTGATATCCCATGTATCTTTTTATATGTTCAAAAATGGTAACACGCCAAAATTATGTTTTTTGTTGATTTGTTAACTTATAAACCTAAATTATTCAAAACAATATTGATGACTTTTTATTTAAATTTTAAAATCATTTACTTTAGTTAACATGAATGCATCATGTTCTTAAACAAAAATTACAATGTTACATATGTACATGTATACTTAGCGTCAAGTTGTCTTTCTATTTAGAGCTAAACTACATACATTTGACTTGAAATTCATATTTCTAACTTGAAAACTAATCTCGTCTATAGTACTTTCATGGTTTGACAGGTTTGTCAATGCAAGTTTTTCACCCACATGCAACATGTGTGCCTTTTTTACATAAGAGAAAGGTACAGTATTTGCAAACTTTCTCAACTATCGGGGACTTAATTGCAAATTTTTCAGATTATAAAGAGGATGATTGCGCCTACCGCAAGTCACGTGATTAACATGGACCGTTGGATGGGGTTGTGGGCCAAGTTGATGGGTTAATGGACCTAGGGCCGACACTTTACTTGATTTATCCACGTGAAAATCATGTTTACTGATCAACAACTCAACGACGTGTTTTCAATATTGGAGAGTTGCTTTAACTTCAAGGAATATAAAGGTACTACTACTATCTTTCGAATGGTTTCAAAAGTAGAGTACATGAAAGTATGAAGTTTCTCATATGAAATGTCTGTAGCTAAAAAAGTAAGAGACTTGATTTATTCACAAAATAAAAAAATACAAGAAAAAACCAACAAACCTTTAAAGTTAACACGGAATATGCATTCAAAGAAAACATACACGTGACCTCAAACGCTTACATTTTATTAATGAATGAATGAACAAAGAAGAATGTACAAACTGGCATCCCCTCACCTCATTCTATAAAGATGAGAGGGTACAATCACTAGTTTCTTAATCCAAGTACAATCATAAGTTCTATTAGAACTAAATACAATTAAACTCTGAATTATTGTCTAAGGCACATTTAAATCCTCATAAGTATTGCTACTACATATAACAATTTCCACCTTTAGAGCAATACTTAGGCATAAACCATACTCAACATCCCCATCCAATGTTGAAACCTCGAACCGAGGACCGCCTTGTTAACAAGGTGATGACGCATATATTCTCTCGGCCGAATTCTAATTACAAGACGAGCTTCGGAGTGGCTTGTCTACATGTACTTCAGTGGTAGGGTTATCACATGACATTAGGTCCTTTATATATTTACGTATAAATAGACGATATCCTCCCCTCATTTACACAGGTTCTAATCCCTATTCTCTCTTTAGTATATAAATCCTCTTTATCGGGGGTTCTGACTTGACCGTCGTAAGGTGGTTCCGAGACTTGGAATGACGACGAGCGAACATCATGGGAGTCGTCAAGACCATCTCAGCGAAAATTTGCTTCAACACCAGGCCTTGTATTTTAGTAAATTCTCGAGTTTAGCTTCTTTCTACCTCTTTTTCTTCCTTCCAGCAACATTACCATTTGCACCCTCTTGACCAGGTACTTCGGTGTCTATAATGTTTACCCTATATTTGCACCAAGGTGCAATTGTTCTTTATCTTTTGACAAGCAGTTCGTGTTTGTCTTTACTTCAAGTTGTTTAACCTTCAACTATCTTTGAGCCACTATAGAATCATCGTACTATCCTGAATAACCTCAGTTTCACGATTTACTTAAGCTCCCTGCAGTTCCACCTTAAACCAAATGCGATTCTAAACATGTACTCCACGAACTCCTGCTTTAACACCAAGACCAAGTTGCCTAAACCCAACTTGTTTTGAACCTCCATGGTTTTGTACACCATTCTCATCGAGCTTTTCAATGTTAAACCTAGTACTTACATTAGTCATTCTTCCTTAACCTTACTTTCACCTCGTTAAGTTAATTTAACCCTTTAGAAACCCCAAAGACTCAACTTTTTCAATAAACCTCACAAATCGTGTGCTAAACCCACTTTCTGTAAATATAGAATACCTTAAAGCTTTGATCTTTTCACCTCAAGTATATAACCTAGATACACCTTATACTTCAAGTAATCACTTTTCACGAATCCCATGAAAAATCCAAACCTTACTTGTTTTCCAAGAAACCGCATATACCTCCAAACTTCAACGATTCAAGATCCTATATAATCAACTAAACCTTGAAGTCTTTTAACCTTCAAAGTTGACCACCTCTAGAACTTCAAAAACACACCTTGAAGCTTAAAGATTTAATCTTGTATAAACCATTTTGAAATTTGAACCTTGTTGAAATAAACCTTTGCAATACCAACCTTGATAAACCCCAAGATTCTTGCAAAAAGCTCGAAAATCTTAAGCCTTTAAACCCTTGATGGAAATCTACTTTAAATAGTACCTACAAATTCGGGACCATCAACTTCGACCACCTGTATCTTTCCCTACGAACCTCCAATTGAAAATCCCTTCAGTGAGATCCTAGATCTATGTGTCTTCGACCTACGATTCGAATTCACAAAGATCCAACTGTTAACAAACCCACAACGTCAAATCTCCTTCCGTTGTGCATAAACCAACAAACCAAAAAGAGAAGAGACTACTTGATAGGATTGTACATCTTTGATTCGACCTAGCTTCAAAATGCCAACGTCGACTTGGCTCTTATACCAATTGTTGGATTTAAAAAAAACAACAAACGTTGAAAGCTAGCGCGGAATATGGACTTAAAAGAAACACACTCGTGACCTCAAACTCTTACATTATGATAATAAACTAATGAGAAGGAAGAATGTACAAAGTAGCACCCCCAACCTCCTTTTATAGAGATGGGGGGGGGGGGGGGGTACAATCCTTATGGGATTAGAATTCCATAAGAATGTTACATGCTTGGCTTGCAAACCAAGCAACTAGTTTTCTAATCTAAGTACAATCGTATACACTATTTAAACTAAATACAGTTAAACCCATTATTATTATTGTCTAAGTCAGATTTAAACCCTCCTAAATATTTTTACTACATATGACACATATGTATAAGTGATTAAGTGGACTTGGTAGAATCAAATAAAAACTTTGATGATATGGAATCTATAGACATCGATTCCTTGTCTTGTTGGTCGATGAAACCATATCACAATAAAATGGTTTTGGAGTTGTTTCATTAGTTATTTTGGTGTATGCAAAAATTTATCTGAGGTATTCTGATTTGAATTACAACTTTTTAATTATTGATTTATGTCGAACACTCTCACCATGTGGTTAAATATCTCTTATATTTACTACATAAAATGGAAAAATGGTCAAACTAGAATTCTCGACTTGTTGAATTGTTGAAAAATGTTTAAGGAAAGTATTGAATGTTTAATGCAATATATGAAATTTGGAATTTTTCCAAAATCGTCAAACTTTTATTATTGTTCGTTTATAAATCATAAACTTTTTTTATTGCTACAACTATCTTTCGCTATAAAATCTTGTTGCTATGCACAGATACTCGTCTAGTATAAATGGATAATCAAATCTTTGTGGAATTTTTTAATTGGACTAATAAAATAGCTCGATTTTGCCACGTAGGCAAAAATAAAGCATTCCTATTGATCAATAAAAATTAAAATTGGCTTCAATTTAGTCAAATTCAATTAAATTCATCTAGCAAAATAAATATATAAAAACATATGCGTCAATTTTATAAAACAACCAAAAAATGAAGGGGATAATTAATAAAAAATTAACTGTTAAATTTTAAATTAATTATATGGATTTAAGTAAAATAACAAGTTTTCATGTGTTTTTTAATAACTTTATAAATTTAGTAAATACCCCCTAGACTTAATACTCCATATATTTTATATTTTATAGTAAAAAAATACAACATGCATGTTGTTATATAAAAATATTATTATCAATATATATGAAATTAATGTACACACGTGAATATGAATATCAAAATAGAAGCACGAGTTATTATGATATGTAAATGAATACACGAGATTATACATATACGAACGACCATGTTATTCCTCTTTATGCGATTAGGTAAAGATATGCAGAAAGGTATTTTCTTTAAATATATGCATTCAATAACGACTCATGTTATTCCTTTTTATAATTTTTGGGTAAAGGGGAGTAATCCTGCACCCTGGTAAATAAATTAAAACCAAAACGTTTGAGTACAAATGAAATGTGGCTGAAATACCATATTAACCTCAAGCTAACATAGCTTGATAGACAACTAACCTAGAGCTTATGACATGCCAAAAGCTCTTAACAAATCTAGAATCAAAATGAACCTAGAACAAGAAACAAACCAAAACAAGCTAACCAGCAGCATCCGTGAAAGAAGAAATTCCACCTTTATCAACGTTAGGAAATAAATTGGCCGATTCATTAAACCTGTTATCAACACACTCATCATCATCACCATCTTCTTCAGTTGCTAGAACATCATAAGGATTAGATGTAGACACTTGGGGACCTTTAGACTTCAACATAGATGACAACGTAGGCACATTACTAGTAGCTCCCTTTTTGGGTTCACTAGTAGTAGCCACAGGAGGAGTAATCTCTTTTTTAGTACAATGCTCATATATGTGCCCAAAAATCTTACATGATGTGCACCTAGGAGGCCTCCACTCATACTCTACTCGGATAGATTCTTTAGTAAACCCATCCCCTGTAAGAGAGGGGACACCAATAGTAATAACTTCCACGAGCTCATCCTCTGAACCCACTTCAATTAAACACCGAGCAAAACTTCTTCTACCCCAAGAATCCTTACACATGGAGCTTGTATACGAATCCAACATAATAGGCTTGCCAATAAATGAAGCAATCAAATTAATACCATCATCTTCAAAAACTTGGATAGGCACATCATGCAATTTAACCCATATCGGAATACGAGTCAGCTCTTCCTTACATAAGCTAGTATCAATAGACCATTGCTTGAGAATGATTGGAGATTTACGTATCATCCAAGGTCCATCTTCCAAAACAGATTCTAAACCGGCTTGAGTATCGAATTTAAAAAAGAAAAAACCTTTAGCATTCATCATGATCTTTTTCAAACCATACTTAGCCCAATTATTTCTAACAAAGTATTCAACCACTGGGAACGCCATTCTATTACCAATAAAGTAGCCATATAGAGTGTGTTCAAGACGTGCACTAACCTTCTCTACTACTCTTCGTGGAATAGACACGTTAACTCCATTACAAACAGACTCAGCAGAGTTTGTTGCAGCAGCCTTCATGTCAATCCCATAAACCTCACATAAATCACACATAGCATCATACACTTGTGAGCGAGTTTCACTATCCAAATTAGGCCATATCGGATGTTTGCCCGCTTCAAGCTCCTTTTTATAATTAACACGGGTTTAAAATTAAATACAACTAAAATTATTATTAACATGAATATAAATATCAAAATGAAGGCATAGCCTCACGGGTTACTGTGAAATGAAAATAGATACACGAGATTGTACATTTTTTCAAGGGTGATTATGTGCTACTAAAACACATAATGTCTAGAACATGACATCAATTGTTAGGCTTCTCACAGTGGCAACCCATATTGCATCATCTTTCCGGCTGCCACCTCAGCTTTCTCTCTCTTCAACCCATATTCATCTCTCTCATCACAGTGGCAACCCATATTGCATCATCTTTTTTTTTTTGTTTTTTTTTTTTTTTTTTTTTTAAATATTTTTTAACACAAACACACATTTTATTAATAAAACGTAAAAACATTACATAAACGATACGATACGAAATAAAAACATTAAAAAAAACTTAAACAACTAAAAATTAAACACGCGAACACTTATTTAAAAACTAGTAATTTAGGTTGTGGCGTTCCTTGATGCCCGCTTTCATTCACATAAGTTCCTCTCGTTGTCGTTCGGGCAAATTTGGGTCGATAGCCGAGTTGTAAAAAATCAATTCTTGATCCCGTTTGGTAGTTCTCAAGAGTTCCTTTTGTTCCTCTTGGCATTGCAAGAGCTTTTCTGTATATCCCAATGCAAGAAATCCATGTTAGGACGATAGTTCACCTCACTTGGTTCTTCGTGATGATTAACACGTTGTGGTGGGACAAAGGGACGATGAACGGAAAATAAGTTTTCTCTTTGATTGACTTGTGGTAATTGTGTTGGATATTCAAAAGATTGTGGACGAAAGCGTATGTTCCCTTGTTGTGGTGGTGTTATGCCGGTTAGTTCAAAGGTGTTTTCTGGAGAGAAATTTATGTCGGGTGCATTTTGGGTTAGTCGGGATCGTCGGTTTTTTGATTGTGGAGTGTTTTTCTTTGACATTGTGTGTTTTTTGATGTGAATTTGGATGAATTGTTTTTGAAATTGTGTGTTTGAAAGTGAGGTTGATGTGGGTATTTATAGGATGAAAAGTGGTAATGTTTTTTGAAAAAAAGTTTTTTTTTAGCACCAAATGGTTACTTTCATTTTCAAAAAGTTGTAATTTGTGTTTGCAAAGTTTGTGGAATATCGGTTGGAAAACCGATCGATGTTGCATTTGGTTGACCGGCGATCGATTTCCCACATTGGGAACGATCGATATTAATATCGATCGACCGATTTGGTCGAACGTTTTTTTCCGTCCCACTACCAGCAGCCTTAAATTTGAACAACATCAACCTAAATACCATGCTAATTAAAGTCAAATCTTTCATACAACGAAAATCTATACAAAGTATAAACCGATATTAATACACATTGAAAAAATTATATAAAAATATGCGCATACACATGTATTATAACTGTATAAATATAAAAGATTAATATAATTTTATAGAAGAATCTTACACTTTACAAAATCATGGATTTATGAATTGTTATAATAGTTAATATTTAACTTCAAAACAAAGTTATAGAAATATTATTACCCGTTATACTATTTGCCCAAGATTCATTTATTGAAATGTTATGACCCATTATACTATCTGCTCAAACTCCGTGCGTGCAGATTCCAAAACTAGTATTAAAAAAATAAATCATTAGCATAATTATACTTGCTATCCACTATAAATAAAAATTGCAGATTTATAGATATTATAGTCTATTTTAAATATCAAAATAATTTCGAAAACACAAAACAAATACACATAAGACATTAACAGAGCACCCAATTTGCCAACTTGTATGGTTCTTTTTGCTTTCATGGTCCAAACTTTCATGTTTCATACATTTTTTTTTTGCGAACAGGGTGTTTCTGTTTATGTTCACAAGTAGGTTGATGGTTCATGAACAAAGTGAATCAATAGTTTGGTAATTCTATGCCCAAAACTATCTCAAACTTGAGAAAATGGTTTAGTAGGCATGGTTTGTTCTTGAATGATGATACCTCTTGGTTGTTTATGTTTGGATGAGTTTATTTCTCATTATACACTTGTTTCTTTCGGCCACAATGTATTTGAATAATTTGTCTATTTGCATGTGGCCAAATATTAAAACATCAATTGGTGTGTTGGAACTAGAAACGTCCCAATCGGTATATATCAATCATTTAACCTCACATGGTGAGTAAAGAGTTGCCAAACAAGCTAAACAAAACAATCGCAAGTGTGCTCCCCAAGTGGCTAACAACATATCCATACTTGTAAAAATGGAATTTAAAATGTGGAGAATTATACTATTGCTCCTTTTCACTAGATTTGATATTGTGATAAGCTATGATTACTTTACGCCATAAGATAACAGAAAAAATGATTTTTCTTTCATGTAATCAAGTTTTATTTAGAAAGAGGAGAGAAAAGAAAAGAAAAAAAAATTAGTTTGCTTTATCCAAGAAATTTGAAAGGAAAAGAATACTGTAAACTATATTTAATTTATACGTTAAGGGGTATTTGTTTAAGCTCATAAGCCAAATGTTTAGTTGTGTTAGCTTATCATAGTTAATCATGTGAATGATCAAACAGCAAATGAGCATCACCATTTAAAAAATCGGACCAGACCGATCAGACTAGTATAACAGGGAACTAGCTAGCGAGGGCGTCGGGTCAAAACCGGCTAAAACTGGAGAACCGGCAACCAGACTCTTATTCTTCTTCCGTGAGTATGCAACGCCATCGTTGATGCTAGCGGTGGTGTGAACTAGTAGATATCAAGTAAAAGTATTTGTAGGTAAAGATGGCAGAATAATTGACTAAGCCGTGCCATAAGGGGTCATTCTTCAAATGGGACGGGACTAAACCTTTAGTAAGAGAGTTGTATGTTATTAGTGTTTAGGAGAGATATATGTGGAATTCCTCATATCTAACTCTATTGACTTTGTGTTACTTCATTTGTGAAAGTAAAAGGACAAAGGGTGTGCGTGTAAATTTAGTAAAGTCCGATGAGTATTAATTTGACTCTAATGGTTTTCTAACCAGATTGAGCTGGTTGGATCAGGAACCATCTGGGTGACCAGTTTGGTTTCCAAAAACCTTGATGAACATCTAAAATTGTAATTGTTACATAAGTGCATATCTGTAAAATAAGCTACAATTTGAGCTTAATTATCAAAACAATATAACTATATAAGGTTATCCAAAATAGTCCTTAAATATGATATAAGAAAAATGTTTAAGCATGTTAGAGAAAATGAGAAGGTGGGCCCCGCGTGTTGCAGCGATGAAGTAACACAAAGTAAATAGAGTTAGATAGGGAATTGCACATATATCTCCCCTAAACACTAATAACATACAACTCTCTTCCTAAAGGCTTAGTCCCGTCCCATTTGAAGAATGACCCTTTAGGCACGGCTCAGTCAATTCTGCCATCTTCACCTACAAATACTTTTATTTGATATCTACTAGTTCAACGATGGCGTGCCATTTGTTAAACGACACAACATATTAACCTTCACTGAAATTATGTAAAATCAGATTTTTCAAAAAGGAGGTGATCATAAAAGTCATGATCCTAATATTTAAGACAAAATTTTGTTTGTAGCATTAACAATTTAAAAACCATTATAGATAATAAATATATGCCATCAGCATTGATAAAGTTTTAAATAACAAGTAATGGGAAAAAAACCGGAGAAGTTTTACATGCATGGAGATATTACTGCACAATCTATGTACAAAATCATAAATGAAGAGAAATGAACTAATTAATTTCTGACAGAACTGCAGAAAACTACCCAAATCAGATCATGCAAATGAGATCATCAACTCCCTAATTAACTTCAAAACTACAAAATCACTTGACAACAAAACAATTAATAATACTTAAATGATGTACATGTTGTTGTCAATAGCACCAATTTTACTGAGGTTAAGGAAAAGAAAGACATGGGCCAAAATATGCAAGTCACTAATGAAAGAAAGCAAACCCTCATGTATATCAAGACACGGACTAATCATAAGATCAAAAGGACAATGTTTGTTATTTGATCTAGTATATGGTAGCAGCTAGTATAAGCAAATGGATGAAGAAAGAATAGTAAGCTAATCATTACACGTTTGTTCAAGATCGTTCAGGCTATGCAAATAACATTGTTAAGCTAATAGATACCTAAAAGTAACACACTGTATTGTGAACCAAGTAATCTCGATATTGCTTTGAAGAAAAACGTGAAGGACCAAAACCGTAGTTTAGAAACTTATTAACCGCTAGTTAGTTAAATTAGTTAATGTTTAAAAGTCAACTCTAGAATTTCTGTATTTGTGAAAAGGTGCATCGATTTAGCATGCCCTTTGGTGAAGAGTTGTGTCGTTTGGCTTGTGTCCATTCGAACCAACACAATGGTTAAACACAACCATTAGAAAACTATAAGTATTAGTAAACTTGTAACATTACATTGGTTAGACAAATAATATAAGTTATCTATTTCGTTTTACATTGTTTGCAAATCATATTTGACTCAACCACAGATCCGAACACTTGGGACAACATTTGGCATCAAGAGCCTTGTTTGAACCCTCTCGTTACACCATCAAACAGAACACATAAACCAGAAAACTTGTATCGAGACACAGAAACCAGAAACCAAAAACAGAAACAAAAAAAAACCCACGCTGATATTTTTTCAGGAACAACGCAACACCTCTTGAACCTTGTTAACGTTAGAAGGGGTTGCCTAGATAACTTAGGGACATAAGAAAGTCGTATACAACTTTCTTTGTGTCGTATTTTGCAAACAGGAGGGACACCAAACCAAAGTGGTGCCTTGTTTTTGTTGTGATCATAATACGCAGCAACAATCACAACAAAAACAAGAAAAGAAGAAGAACAATTGTTTATTTTAGAAGATTTCTTGTTAACAACAACAAGAACGCACTTGTTGGTTTATAACAACGCAACAAGGGAAAAAGGAAAAATGTCGAAGGACTTGTGTATTTATCGAAATACACAAAAGAAAAGAAGCGCAGAAACATTAGAGGAGCGTTGCTTGTAGAGCTGGCAATTTCTGACACGGACCTGTTAACACGACACGACACGACCTCCTCTTAACAGGTTTTGTGTCGGGTCTTAACATGTTTCGTGTCTTAACAGGTCCGGACACGAATAAAATTAACAGGTTTCGTGTCTTAACAGGTCCGGACCTGTTAAGACACGTTAAGAGACCTGTTAAGAGGTTATATATATATATATATATATATATATATATATATATATATATATATATATATATATATATATATATATATATATATATATATATATATATATATATATATGTTCAAAAGTAAACCCTAAAACACTTTACTCTTTTCTCATATTCTCTATTTCTCTGCCTCCAAATCTCCAGTCTTCTCTCTCTCTCTCACTTCAACCACCACCGGCCACCTGTATCACAACCACCGCCGGCCACCCAACTTGTTGGTCCCTTTTACTTGGTTAACTATAACTACAAAGCTAAAGTAACCAAGTTATATGACTTTAAACAAAGATGTATAAAACGATTAACAATAAAGAAACGTAAACATAAGAGACAATATTTTTCAACGTTTAATTCTTTATTTGAAGTTAATCAAAATAATCGTACCCAAGTGTTTGCGGAGTAACACTTGGGATTGAAAATGACAAGTATGGTATTGACTCCTCACTAAACTCAATCTATGTTGAGTAACAACTTTTAGGACCCACTGAGCTATCTCAGGGGTTATGTTGTTCTTTGGAGGAGTAAAAGTGGTTTGTGAATGCTTTGCATTAATTGCACAAACTTGTCAACTTTTACTCCTCTCTTATGCTACCTATTTATACACAAATGTGAACAACCCTATTATACAATGGACCTAAGTGTTTTTCAATAAAATCTTGATAGATTTTATTATCTGGCAAGGGAAACTTCTTTGGGTTAAGTCTAAAAGGCACTTTCTGATGACAGCCTGGTTTTAACCATTTGGGGAAAGTTTGACCTTAAAGTGATAAAGCACTTTAGTGAAACAGATCAAACTTTCCCGCCCAGTCCCGCCAAAACTTCAGTCTTCTAGTCATCAGTCTTCAGTACCATGAAGTTGTTGAGGAGTCTTGGGGTTCAGTGAGTTATTGTCATCCTCACTGAACCCATCACCTTCTTCTTGGCTTAGATCACACTTCACTGAGTTCCGCCTCACTGAATGGAGAACCTTTCTTCTTAGGCTCGGTCTAGGCATCCTGAAGATGACTCACTGAGTTACTGTTCACTCAGTGACTTGTTTATACTTAGGTTATTTTACGTTCAAATCCTTGTTAGAAGAAGATTGGGGAATTCAGTCACCCAACAATCTCCCCCTATTTGAACATACAAATAGCCTAAGTGTTTCTTGATTCAGTGTGAGTTGGCAGGGGTCTTCATCTCTTACTGAATGTTGTTGTAATTATAAGTAGGACACATAATTTTAAACAAAACATCAAAGTTTATTCATAGTTATTACAAGTCCTACAAATTACAAAAAAAAATTAAAAAAGATAGTTGTTGCAGATCAGATGTTCAGGTGGTATCCAAGGTTTTCAAGCTTTGCTTTCTTTGATCTGAGTAGGTGTCTTTCAGGATGTTCATTGATCATTGCTTCCAAGTCCTGGCAGAATCTTTTGTTCTCATCACTCTGATTGGGGGACGCCAACATGAGGTACATGAGCATAGCTTTGATTCCTGCCTTATCCATATCAGACCACCTTTGGAAAGCCAAGCTTCCATATTCATCAGTGAAGCACAAGCCTCTTTCAGGAGCTTCAAGGATCGCATTGTTCACGAACGTGATCCCTTCAGGAAGCGACCTGTCACACTCTAACCCTGGTACCTTGATCTCAGGCTCCAACTCTATTTGCTTCCTTTTCCTCTTGGAAGCCTTAGATGGAGCAGTCTCTTCTGCTGAGTCAGGAAAAAGTGAGGGAATGTTAAGAGCCTCAGGCATTGCTCTCAGTCTGTCATACCTATCCTTCAGTGATTCAAGAAGTTTAGGTACCACGACATTGTTCTTTTTGGCAATGATAGAACGAAGCTCATCAAGCTCAGTGATCCCAAAGTCTGCAAACTTGAAAGGCTTATGGATGTCAAGTATTCTTTTATCACGTCCCCTGAAGACGGTGACCACTGCAGGATCAGTGTTCCTGTGGATTTGAATGTCAGTGATCGTTTCAGGTCTTAATCTCTCTTTCATCACCCAAGTATACTTTTCGATCCTGTGTTTTCTGATTTGAGCATCCTTCCTGAGCTTGTTTTCCCTTTCCCTTTTGAGAGCGTTTAGCTCTTCTTCCTGAGCCTTTTTAAAGGCTGCACCAGCTTGTTCAGTTACTAGTGCCTCAGTATTCAACCCAATCTTTTCAGCTTCCTCATGAACAACCTTAATGAGAACAGGCTTGCTCATTCTCTCTTCTTCAGCCACCTTGAGTAGTGTCTCAGTCCTTTCCATGTGAGCTTGAATTTCGTCATGAGTGAGAAGTTGTACTACTCCATTGATTTCAAACGGGACCTTGTTAGGTGCATCAGGGTCAAATCTGACCATGGTAGAGGCTGGCTTGAGCACATTTTCAGGACTAGAGGTGGTAGCAATACTTTTGCCTCTGTCCTGTCTGAGAGAAGAGGAGACTGGTTCCTCCTGAGGTGGAACTTCGGTGATTGGTGTTGCTTCAGTGACATGCTCCCCCTCTGTGTGAGAGGGCTGTCCAGCTTCTTGTTCAACAGTATTAGGGGCTTCAGTAGTATTCTCCCCCTCAACATTTGCCTGAGTGTCAGTGATGGCAAGTGTTGGCTGTACTGAAGACGAAGGAGATGCATCCTTGAAGGCTTGAAAAATTTCAGTCACCATAGAATTGATCTCCTGAGTATCCTGCTGAATGATGGACACCCTGGAGTCAAGTGCAGCCTGTGCATGTTCAAGAGCTGTCATCCTGGATCCCAAGGTCCATGCCAGAGAAGTAGACCTTTGGGACTGAGCTGTCACTGATTCCTCCATTTTGATGAAGGAAGATTTGAGAGACTCCAACGTAGTGGTGAGACCCTGAAGATTAGGACCCTTCAGCAAGTCAAGTAACTCAGTAAGAGCCACTGAGTTTACCTGATATATCTCGGATGCCTGAAGTAGCTTCCTGGTGAGTTCAGGATCATCATTGACTGATTCTTGAACCGACTGAACCCCTAAATTCAGCTGGTTGAGGGTTATCAAAAACTGATTCAGGCGAGTGATCATCTGTGTCAGGGAGTGGTTGACTGAGGAATTTTGTTCCCTGACATCGTCATCGAAGTCTTCGACAACATCTTTGAGATTATGATAGTGAACCGTCTGTTCAGTGTGCATGTCAAAGACCTCATCAGTGATCCCCCTGTACAAAATGTTTGTAATCTTTTTGATGAATTTGGTGAAGGTCTTCACAGTGAGAGGAGCCTGATCATCTCCTAAGGACTCTGGCTCGGAAAGTGTGTCAGCATCATCATGGTTAGAAGATTGAGGAGACTGATAAGTTGGTTCAGGTACTGTCTCCTCAAGCTCCATATCATCTCCGGCCTTGAAGACTTCCTCATCACTGTTGAATTCATCATCAGAATACAAAACTGCCTGAGCTTCAGCTAGGGACTGAATCTGCAAAGAAAGGTTAGCCGGCTCCTCTTCATAAGAAGACTCGCCTTTGTTTTGGCCAGGTCCTGACCCCTCAAATTCGGTAGAGTGGGTTTTATCTACCTGGTCCTCAGGGTCAGTTCCTGAGTTATGCGCACCTTCGGGGTTGGTTATGAGTTCCATATCAGCAGGTGGTATGTGTCCCTCTGAATCTTTGTCCCTCGTGACTCCTTCAGGCACTGATGGGTGTTTCTTAGTACCATCACTAGGAGCCGTGAATGTTGTGTCCCTATCAGCAGGTTGAATGTTTCCCTCTGAGTCTTTGGGATGAGTTTTTGTGCCCTTAGACAAAAGCTTTGATTGGCGAATGTCCTCATCAGGCACCTGAGTGGTTATGCCCCCTTTCCAACAGGCTTGTGCTGGCCTGTCGAAGATTTAGGGACGAGAGAACTCCCTGTTGCTTGGGTTGTGATTTACCCGAGCCTTTGGCAGGATGTGAATGTTTGTGGGTCCCCTTCTTAGTGGAGTAGTGCTGCCCCACCGAGGGTATAGGATCCCTTTCTCCCTGATACTCTGGTTGTGATTTTCCAGAGTCTTTAGCAGGATGTGAAGGTTTAGTTGGTTCCGTCCCCACTGACTTGTTTATGCCAGCAGGGCCTTTGGGAACGGGTTCGCCCGAGGACACTGAGTGTGATGTCTCAGTGCCCTCCGTTGGCCTTTGTTTTGGGGCCAAAGATTGGCTGATGATCCTGATGGTGTCGGCAGTCAGGGTCTGTTGTTGTTGCCCCCTATTGTCAGGCTTAGGGGCAGAGGTCTCAGTGGCGAGTAGCTTGGGTTGAGCCACCTTCCTGGACCCCTGTCCCTTCTTCCTCTTCACCCTTTTGGTGGGAGAGGGAATTGGTGAAACAATGTTGTCACCCTGGATAGCAGTCAGCATGTATGTGGTCAGGGCGACAGGTGTTACCTCATTAGGGTCACGTGAGTAGTTTACCTTATGTAAGACATCAGGTTCAAAGCCGACACTGTCAGGCTTGAAATACTCAGACCCTAGTAGGTCATTCAGGGCGCAGGAAATGAATCTAGGGTAAGACATGTGTTTTTGCCTAGACTTCCCAACCAATTTGCCTATGAGGTCCCTGAAGATAATTTCTCCAATGTCAATCTTTTTACCCTCAATGAGACAGTACACTATCATTGATTGAGTAGTGTTGAGTTGCTCAGTTGAGGATTTATTTCCCCCAAGGACCTGAATAACAAATGTCATCAGGATCCTCCAAGGGGCAGGGAACCATGTTTTGATGATGGGGGCTTTGTTCAGTAGGGCCCCTGGAGCAACATCAGGATGATTCTTATCATAGGGCCCTAGTTCTAAGAGGAGTTGTTTAACCTCCTCTTCAGTGGGTGGGGCAACAAAAGTCTCAGTGTAGTCAATGCCTGTGGCTTTGACAAAGGTTTTGTAGTCAAGAACAAGGGACTTAGTCCCATTCTTCACTGAGAACTTGATTTTGGCCTCCTTTGGCTCATCAGGGTTTTCAACCACCGCTGAGCACCAAAATTCCCTCAAGTAGTCATGATAGATGACTGAGGGGGTCTTTGTGAATGTGGTGGTGAGAAAACAGTTTTGTAGGAACTTCACCACATCCCTATAAGCAGGGAACCCTTCAGGGTAGGCAAAGTTCCCCACCACATTGTTTTTGGTAAGGTCTACGCTTTCCATTTGGAATTCCACATTGGGTGCGTATTTTATGACCTTAGAAGATGCCATTTTAGTTTTAAAAAGGTCTGGTTTTGAATAAAGAAGAAGCACACACAGATTTTGAAAGCAAAAGAGTTATTGAAATAATTTTGCAAGAGTTTTGTTAAGATTTTAAAGCGTGTGTGTGTTCTTCTTTGTGGGGGTATTTATAGGGTGGGAATTAGGGTATTGATGTTGCGGATACCAAAGGTTTAAATTATTCAACCAAAACGGCATAATAATTTTGGTTTGATATCCGCATTAAATATCACGATTCCCATTACCCCTATTTTCTCTCACATCGTGGGTGAACAGTTGTGCGCCTCTGCAAATAATGCACTTTTTCAGAGAAAAAATCATCACAATTTTTGTGTGTGAGGGAGCATTTAATGCTCAGTGGTGTTTGGTGAGAGTGATGTGGGGGCCCAAGGAGTGGATGCCAGTTGTGTAAGTGACATATATTCCTATATTTAATAGGATTCAGTTACCTACCTGGGACATTAACTAACTAGATACTTAGAGCATTTAGTTAGGGTATTCAATGCCATTTTTCATCCTGAGCCCCTTGAATGAATTTTCATTAAAAAAAAAAAGAGTTTTCAGGAAGGGTGTGATCAGGGACTTAGAGAATTTACATCAGGTTGGAACACTTTTGATCAGTTTCCTGATTCTATGTCCAACATGCCCAATTCAGCTTTCAATCTTGTGAAAGTGGGTTCATCCAAAGGTTTAGTGAAGATATCAGCTAGCTGATATTCAGTGGGGATGAAATGTAGTTCAATTTCTCCATTAGAGATGTGGTCCCTGATGAAGTGGTATCTGATGTCAATGTGTTTGGTTCTTTGATGAAGTACTGGATTGTTTGAGATGGCTATGGCACTTGTATTATCACAAAAGATAGGTACCATCTTATACTAAATGCCATAGTCACTCAGTTGGCTCTTCATCCATAGTACATTTGCACAACATCCTGCAGCAGCCATATATTCAGCTTCAGCTGAGGACATGGCCACTGACTGTTGTTTCTTTGTACTCCAACACACAAGTTTACCACCAAGAAATTGGCAGGATCCTGAAGTACTTTTCCTATCCATGTTACATCCTGCATAGTCAGAGTCAGTGTACCCTTTGAGATCAAATCCTGAACACTTTGGGTAATACAAACCAAGGTTTGGAGTACCCTTCAGGTACCTGATGATTCTCTTGACAGCAGTGAGATGTGATTCTTTAGGGTCAGCCTGGTATCTTGCACACAGGCAGACTGAGAATTGAATATCAGGCCTTGAGGCAAGTAAGTACATCAGAGAGCCAATCATTCCTCTGTATTGGGTTTGATTCACTGATTTTGCCAGTGAGATCAGGGACAAGGTTGTTTGGAGGAACCATAGGAGTTTTTACTGAGGAGTAGTCAGTGAGCTCATACTTCTTCAGTAGGTTCCTGAGGTATTTTTCTTGGCAAATGGATATTCCTTTTTCAGTTTGTTTAATTTGGAGTCCAAGAAATTATGTGAGTTCACCCATCATGCTCATTTCAAACTTTGTGGTCATCAGTTTCTCAAACTGTTTGCAAAGTTTGTAACTTGTTGAGCCAAAGATGATGTCATCAACATATACTTAGACAAGAATGACATCATCCTTTGTTCTGTAGATGAATAGTGTGTTGTCAATCTTTCCTCTGACAAACTTGTTTTGGATCAGGAAGGCTGAAAGAGTTTCGTACCATGCCCTGGGTGCTTGTTTCAGTCCATAAAGGGCTTTGTTAAGCTTGTAGACATGGTTGGGGTATTCACTACTTTCGAAACCAAGAGGCTGTTGCACATAAACATCTTCTTTGATGTTACCATTCAGGAATGCACTTTTAACATCCATTTGGTAAACTTTAAAGTTCATGTAAGTTGCATAGGCAAGGAAGATCCTGATGGCTTCCATTCTAGCAACAGGTGCAAAGGTTTCCTCATAGTCTATACCTTCCTGTTGATTATATCCTTTGGCAACCAGTCTTGCTTTGTTTTTGAAGACTGTGCCATTCTCATCGGTCTTGTTTTTAAAGACCCATTTCATACCAATGATTAAAACACCCTGGGGGCATTCAACAAGGGTCATGACATCATTTCTGTCAAATTGTTCCAATTCATCTCTCATGGCCTGAACCCAACTTTCATAAGTCAGGGCTTCTTTGACATTTTTAGGCTCAATCTCTGAGAGATAGTCAGCATAAAGACATATATTGGCAGTGGCGGCCTTGAGTTTATGTAACACCCCCAAATTTGGGATACGCAGCGGAATTAAAGCTGGGTGTTACTCGATGGCACAACAGTTATAATAATAGGAAAACAATCTCTAATTGAGTTGTTTTAGAAATTTTATTATTCAAATATCAGAGTTTACAAAATGAGGTCCCAGTAGTTTTACAATTTGTTAAATACTTTATCAAAGAATAATAAAATTTTAGCCTTCCTTCCGTATCCACGCCCTTCCATGCCATCCTTGTTTGTTATGGACCTGAGATAAACATGCTAAAAAGTCAACACAACGGTTGAGTGAATTCACAGCGTTTATAAATAATAATTTGAACACAAGTTAGATATAAAACAAAGTATTGAAATGTAATATATTGCTCTAAGCCTCATGAGCGAAAACGTTAACTGCAAGAACATTACCGTGATAATGTTTTATAACTAACATAACCAAATGAAAGTAATAATGCCCTCCGGTAGGAGTTTGTCAGTCTCCTATGCAACTCAAATATAGTACATCTGTCTATCAATCCGGCTAGCTTATAGCTATCTATCCGGCTAGTACAAATGGGCCGTCAGCTTCCAATAGATCTATTTACTATATTCGCGTTCACTCGCAAGTGATTAATGGCTCATGATATGAGGGTCTTTATCAGGAAAGGCGACAGTGGGAACTTAGGCAATATAAATCAAGATAGCATACAGAAAATACTTGTGTTCGGTTTTGTAGCATGTATCTCCCCACAAGTTTAGAAAATGTATGAAAAGTGGGACTGTGAACTCACCTTGGATGATATGGTAGAATGGATGAGAAACAACTTAAATAAAGTTGATAAACGTCTCCGACACAAACCTGAGTTGATTATTTCAAGTTTCAGTATTCGTATTTACGTATATGTAAGTTTATATTTATCGTAAAGGTTTTGTTAACAATTATTATTTTAGTTATTATAACATGAAGTCTCTTCAAAAGTTATTTGTATTAAGATTTTACCATTTTTCCTATTTATGGTTTGTTATTCGATATTGATATATAAGTTTTTATAACAATTCCTGAATCGTTATAACGTTAACTATATTTTTTATATAAGTTTTATAAAAACTCGTTCCTATCGTATAACTATTACACATGTTTTATAAAATAACTCTAATCCTTTAATGTGTTAAAATATATTCCCGAATCACTATATAATAAAAATATATTATTAGACTTTTTATTCAAATATTACACTTTTTTACCCTTATAGTTTCAAAAATGACACTTTATACCCACAACTATTGTTTGTTGACAAAACAACCCTTGTACTAATTAATTTATAAAACTTACATTTTTGGCCCAAGAAAACTCCATCTTTATTTATTACAAAATATACCCCTTTAGTTTTTCAAAAATAATTATAAAATTATTATTTGTATGTATTTCGAGACAAAAATGAGCTAAGTTTTAGACAAATCTGTACAATGTTTTTACAACGTTCTTGATCTTTTCAAATATTTGTCAGGTGATCTTTCTAATGTTGCAAACGAGAGTTCCTAAGCTTGTGTGGTTTGCTTGCAATAATTGTCCAAAGTGGAGAGGTTGGGTCGTTTTCTTAATAAAAGAAATAAATTGTTTCAGTTTTAGTGAGCGACAAGCCCAAAAAGGAGGTCAAATATAAACGGGGCCTTGCAATATTTTTATGATGCTTATAAGTTAATAGTGAAGTTTGTTAGGTTTGGTAAATTATCAAGTTCGAGAACTAGGTCGTTTAAGAAAAGATTTTTGGAAATTCATGTCTCGGGTTTAAAAACAGTCCGCACCTACAGCTCTTGTCGTGCGTTTTTAGGACCCGTACTCCTGATTTTTTTAAAGAAAACGTCGTTCCGGACAACTTTCGTGCTTTAACTTTTTGATAAATCGGAATAGAAATGGCTCGTTTTGCGTGTTTTCAGTTTCTGTCACAGAAACTTGACAGTTTTACGACAAGATTTTTGATGAATCCATTTGACCGTATCTTTTGACTCGTGTACTCGTTTTGGGTAATTCAAAAGCCTAGATTCTCGTTTTTATTTCTCCTAAATGATTGTTAAGTTTATATATGCTCACAAAATTATCTATCATCAATATTAGGATCCTAGTTTAATATATATGTTGAAAATATTTTATTTAAGGGTTTTGCTTGGTCTAATGACTCGCGAGAATAAAAACATTACATGTACATCTTATGGCCAGGTCTTGGGGACAAATTGAACTGTGCTAGGTGGTGTTTAAAAGAGCTTATTGGCTAGGCTTATAAGCCTCAGCGTATGGTAGAAAAATGAGGCAAAAGTGAGGCGTTTGGGACTGTTTTTGCGTAATAACAGAAAAACAAAAATGAGTTTTAACCTTGAAATGGCTTATGGCTCATACTTAGGACTTATGTACTGATTATATAGCTTGTTAAAATGTCTCTTAAAGTAGCCTTAAGTTTAGGAAAAACCAAACTACAAGAGGGTATTTCTGTTTGCTTGATTATATCAGAAAGAAAAAGAAGCATGTATTTTGACATAGGTTTTCTACTAGTACTTGTTTTGCATCATGATTAAGTGTATTAGAAACTTATAAAAGACTTGAAAAAGATTTGGAGGACTTACAAAACTTGGTAGCCTGATTAGAAAAAGGAAACGCCAAAAGGACTTCTAAAGGGTACTAGGTTTCTCCAAAACATCCAACACTTGTTCTTAATTCATTTCTACTTCTTTTTGGACCATAATTTCAGTGAGTGAATGTGTATTTGAGTGTGGTTTAAGTTAGAATACGAGAGATGGGATGAAATGGGAGGTGACTTAGATCGACTTATATAGACCAATGAATTAGAGTTCATTGTATATTTCTTGCCACTTGCTAAACTTTGTCAACATGATAAGGAAGCATGCATACGTGAGTATATTTAGACCATATGAAGTTGTATGGTAAATTATTTGTCTATGTAGCTTGGTTCTATTATTTCCTAACAAGACTATGTGTTGAAGTTTTTAACAATGAATAGAAGTAGAGGGGTGATGTGGCTTGTTGAAGTTCATGTGTTTATGTCATTTAGTTCCTAGGTTCGAATGGATATGAAAGAAAGAACACATGTGTTGCAATTTTGACCAAAGGTAGAAGGAAAAGAGATGATGGGAACTATATATATTCACACGTTAAAAATTGTGAATGATCTTATCGTGATTGGCTAGTTGGTGATTTTTCTTGCAAATAGAAATGCATGGACAAAATGAGTTGTTAATGCAAATAAGTTGATTTACTAAAGCTTTAAGAAGTAAAACATAGTACTTGAAATTTTAACAAAAAGAAAATGACGTTGAACATAAATTTTTAAATCCATTAATTATCTTTCACTACTCAGAAAGAATGAAAAGGTAAATCAATATAAGACTTTTATAAAATATGTTGGAACAAACAGTAGCAAAAGAAGAAATTTACAAAAATAACTAAATGATTCTTCTAACAAATGTGACGTGAGGACTGTGATGGATGAATTGGATGATGAAATAAAGACTACATGGTTCCTTTCCTTTTTGGTTTTACATATTTGATGAATACATGATTATGTGTAAAGGTTAAAACCAATTGAGTGTGAACATTACACGTATAGAACACAAATAATTCATGTATGCTGTCGTTGTTAATTGGATGTGGCACAAGGAAAATGAGAAGATGAATATTTAGCTTATTTTATATAATATTAAGTGTAAAGAGTATAGTTTGATCTCGGTAATTACTAGTGTTAAGTCCTTTAGTCACGAAATTTAAAAATCTGGTGACGTAAAAATATAAAGTTTATAAAAATGTTAAAACTTATCAACATACTCAATTTTAATATTTAACATGAGTCGTGGGTTTATTAGAGTGTTTAAATGTTATTTAAACAAAAAATTTATAGTGATAATAAATAGAAGTTAATAGTTAATTTAATAACCGGAAAAGTTTCGTTAAAACTCTAAATAGCTAACGTTTGGCTTGAACGTTTAATAATTATATATTAACGAAAAATTGTAACGTGATAAATAGAAATTGAAAACTTTGGTACTTAACATATAAAAATATATATTCAAAACAAAACTAAGTTAATGAGTTTAGTTAGAATATGAGTTACGTTATGATAATGTTTAAATAAAAAAAATAGACATGAAAAATGGATAAGTATTAATTTAATTTAAGTAAAAATTTACCGGTGGTTACAGTCTCACCCCCTAGTTGGAATCTCGTCCCGAGATTCAGTCTATGTTAGGTGTTAAAAATGATAAAGACAAAATGTTTAATTTATGAAAACTTATTATATTGTTTTACATGTACAATTATTATTCCAAAGGTCATATAAACTTAACAAAATTTATTTTAAATGAAGATTGTTATATATCATGTTTCAGTAATTATCCTTGAAAATATCCCGATTTCAAATTTCTCGTTTTGTAAAAATCAAATTTTTGGCATCGAAAAAAAAATGTCTTTTAACAAAAATTTCGGATGAAAATTTGATGATTGTAAAGAAAATTTTTAAACTTTTATAGATGATGAATCCGTTTGTTCCTTAGTAAAATTTTTTAAATTTTTAAATGTTCATGAACATTGATCCCAACGGTCGTGAATAGTGTTCCAACAGCTAGTTTTTATATTATAAATACCCCATTTCAATCCTTATTTTTTCATACTAATCTCTTCACTTATATTCCTTACAAAATGGTGCATCCTATTACTATTGTCGCGCTTATGTATACCGTTGCCGCTTCTATTTACTTTGCCTACGTCCCGGAGAAAGACTATGAATTCTTGGCTGTGGTCTTAGCGGTTCTCGTACCCCTCGTGATCCTAGCTATCGGAGTGGATAAAATATGGGGGTAGGAATGTCGAAGTAAAATTTATTTTTATTTTCTTGTAATCGTTTATGAATTTGTAATAAGACTTAATTGTTTCTATGTGTATGACTATTTCCTTTATTACCATGTTTTTACTTCGTTTATGTCTTACAGTGTATTCAAGATTTTACATCCAGTCGTGATTCTTGCTCTCGTAAGCGTAGTGATGTTCTTTATTAGCATAGTGGATCAACCTATTGGCGAATCTATTATTTACTTAGTGATTTTTTTGTAACCTTAGCTTTACCGATGTTAATTATTTCGTTATGTATTAATATTCATGGATTTTAATGGAATTTTATGTTATTCGTATTTTATGAATTCTAGTGATCCTCGGATTTTATACTCATGTTATTTCAGATACAAATAAGCCCACTTATTTATAATTCATTATTTACATAGCGAGGCGTCCAAAACAATGTAAATAAAGAAATATAAATTTACGGTTCGGTGATTCATAATTTCTTTATTTAAATAAAAGGCGTCCCAATTCATTTAAATAAAGACATTGCAAATCATCCTACTTAAGAATTTCTGACTTAACATTCGTAATTAATCGATAAATTAAGTATTCTGGGAGTACGGAGAGGGTATTTATACTTATTTTTGGATATGGGAGTAAGATAATCAAGGTGAGTTGACATAGTTTTTCAAAATAGTTTGGTGAGTATATTTTTAACGTAAATAGGATAAAAATTGTGGAAACCACAATGTCTTAGGAAAGTCTTGTAAATTTTGGAAATATAGAAGTAGATACATGCTCAGAAAGATAGGATTAAAACGTAATGCCTTAGAATAGGCATCTGCAGACATGTTTATTTGTATAAAGTGATCAAAGGTATATCATAAATGTATATACCAGTTTACTAAAGTTTTTGAGAAACATAATTACCTGAAAATCACATAATCATCTGGAGGCTGGAAGGCACGGACAACGAAAGGCTATAAAACATTTTTATGAAAAAGTGGTTATAGTTCGGACCTCAACTAGACCCGTTTCTTTATAACTATAGCTCTGATACCAATCTGTAACACCCCCAAATTTGGGATACGCAGCGGAATTAAAGCTGGGTGTTACTCGATGGCACAACAGTTATAATAATAGGAAAACAATCTCTAATTGAGTTGTTCTAGAAATTTTATTATTCAAATATTAGAGTTTACAAAATGAGGTCCCAGTAGTTTTACAATTTGTTAAATACTTTATCAAAGAATAATAAAATTTTAGCCTTCCTTCCGTATCCATGCCCTTCCATGCCATCCTTGTTTGTTATGGACCTGAGATAAACATGCTAAAAAGTCAACACAACGGTTGAGTGAATTCACAGCGTTTATAAATAATAATTTGAACACAAGTTAGATATAAAGCAAAGTATTAAAATGTAATATATTGCTCTAAGCCTCATGAGCGCAAACGTTAACTGCAAGAACATTACCGTGATAATGTTTTATTACTAACATAACCAAATGAAAGTAATAATGCCCTCCGGTAGGAGTTTGTCAGTCTCCTATGCAACTCAAATATAGTACATCTGTCTATCAATCCGGCTAGCTTATAGCTATCTATCCGGCTAGTACAAATGGGCCGTCAGCTTCCAATAGATCTATTTACTATATTCGCGTTCACTCGCAAGTGATTAATGGCTCATGATATGAGGGTCTTTATCAGGAAAGGCGACAGTGGGAACTTAGGCAATATAAATCAAGATAGCATACAGAAAATACTTGTGTTCGGTTTTGTAGCATGTATCTCCCCACAAGTTTAGAAAATGTATGAAAAGTGGGACTGTGAACTCACCTTGGATGATATGGTAGAATGGATGAGAAACAACTTAAATAAAGTTGATAAACGTCTCCGACACAAACCTGAGTTGATTATTTCAAGTTTCAGTATTCCTATTTACGTATATGTAAGTTTATATTTATCGTAAAGGTTTTGTTAACAATTATTATTTTAGTTATTATAACATGAAGTCTCTTCAAAAGTTATTTGTATTAAGATTTTACCATTTTTCCTATTTATGGTTTGTTATTCGATATTGATATATAATTTTTTATAACAATTCCTGAATCGTTATAACGTTAACTATATTTTTTATATAAGTTTTATAAAAACTCGTTCCTATCGTATAACTATTACACATGTTTTATAAAATAACTCTAATCCTTTAATGTGTTAAAACATATTCCCGAATCACTATATAATAAAAATATATTATTAGACTTTTTATTCAAATATTACACTTTTTTACCCTTATAGTTTCAAAAATGACACTTTATACCCATAACTATTGTTTGTTGACAAAACAGCCCTTGTACTAATTAATTTATAAAACTTACATTTTTGGCCCAAGAAAACTCCATCTTTATTTATTACAAAATATACCCCTTTAGTTTTTCAAAAATAATTATAAAATTATTATTTGTATGTATTTCGAGACAAAAATGAGCTAAGTTTTAGACAAATCTGTACAATGTTTTTACAACGTTCTTGATCTTTTCAAATATTTGTCAGGTGATCTTTCTAATGTTGCAAACGAGAGTTCCTAAGCTTGTGTGGTTTGCTTGCAATAATTGCAATAATAGTTTCAGTTTTAGTGAGCGACAAGCCCAAAAAGGAGGTCAAATATAAACGGGGACTTGCAATATTTTTATGATGCTTATAAGTTAATAGTGAAGTTTGTTAGGTTTGGTAAATTATCAAGTTTGAGAACTAGGTCGTTTAAGAAAAGATTTTTGGAAATTCATGTCTCGGGTTTAAAAACAGTCTGCACCTACAGCTCTTGTCGTGCATTTTTTAGGACCCGTACTCCTAAGTTTTTGAACTTTCGTGTTTTAACTTTTTGATAAATCGGAATAGAAATGGCTCGTTTTGCGTGTTTTCAGTTTCTGTCACAGAAACTTGACAGTTTTACGACAAGATTTTTGATGAATCCATTTGACCGTATCTTTTGACTCGTGTACTCGTTTTGGGTAATTCAAAAGCCTAGATTCTCGTTTTTATTTCTCCTAAATGATTGTTAAGTTTATATATGCTCACAAAATTATCTATCATCAATATTAGGATCCTAGTTTAATATATATGTTGAAAATATTTTATTTAAGGGTTTTGCTTGGTCTAATGACTCGCGAGAATAAAAACATTACATGTACATCTTATGGCCAGGTCTTGGGGGCAAATTGAACTGTGCTAGGTGGTGTTTAAAAGAGCTTATTGGCTGGGCTTATAAGCCTCAGCGTATGGTAGAAAAATGAGGCAAAAGTGAGGCGTTTGGGACTGTTTTTGCGTAATAACAGAAAAAGAAAAATGAGTTTTAACCTTGAAATGGCTTATGGCTCATACTTAGGACTTATGTACTGATTATATAGCTTGTTAAAATGTCTCTTAAAGTAGCCTTAAGTTTAGGAAAAACCAAACTACAAGAGGGTAATTTATGTTTGCTTGATTATATCAAAAAGAAAAAGAAGCATGTATTTTGACATAGGTTTTCTACTAGTACTTGTTTTGCATCATGATTAAGTGTATTAGAAACTTATAAAAGACTTGAAAAAGATTTGGAGGACTTACAAAACTTGGTAGCCTGATTAGAAAAAGGAAACGCCAAAAGGACTTCTAAAGGGTACTAGGTTTCTCCAAAACATCCAACACTTGTTCTTAATTCATTTCTACTTCTTTTTGGACCATAATTTCAGTGAGTGAATGTGTATTTGAGTGTGGTTTAAGTTAGAATACGAGAGATGGGATGAAATGGGAGGTGACTTAGATCGACTTATATAGACCAATGAATTAGAGTTCATTGTATATTTCTTGCCACTTGCTAAACTTTGTCAACATGATAAGGAAGCATGCATACGTGAGTATATTTAGACCATTTGAAGTTGTATGGTAAATTATTTGTCTATGTAGCTTGGTTCTATTATTTCCTAACAAGACTATGTGTTGAAGTTTTTAACAATGAATAGAAGTAGAGGGGTGATGTGGCTTGTTGAAGTTCATGTGTTTATGTCATTTAGTTCCTAGGTTCGAATGGATATGAAAGAAAGAACACATGTGATGAGGCGAAAAATGATCCATTTTAAGGGGGTCATTTAAGCCCGAATCCGACTTTATTTGATCAAATATTGCCCTAAATCGTTCCTTTTGTGATTTTAGGTGTTTGGAGAGTGAATTCTGGAAAAGAAGCCATTTTGGACGTTTTTGGAGCATAAAAGTGAAGAAAACGGCAAAGTATCAATTTTCCATGCTGGAAGCACTAGGTGACGGCGTCAAGAGCTACGCCCTGACGGCGTCAGATAGCAAGAATAAAATACCGTAGGTGGTGACGGCGTCAAAAGTCATCCTGACGGCGTCAAAGTCCCAAGAATAAAATACCGTAGGTGGTGACGGCGTCACACAGGCCGTCATAAGGAGATCAAGGCCGTCCGAGGAAGAATTTGGCGGCGAGGTGACGGCGTCACATGGTTGTCTTGACGCCGTCAGCCCAGTTTTCCTATATATAGTTTTCTAGTTTTTTCATAAAGAGAGAGAAGTTTTGGTGAAACCCTAAAGACGAATTTGGTGTATCTTTTACAGGTTTTTCAAGGGTTCCAAACCCTTGATACCTTGCATTGTAATTGATATAAGTGTTCTTCTAATTCAATCAATATGTCTATGTGTTGGTTGTTTATATCTTGTTCTTGTCTCAATTCCATTATGCTAGGCTAGATCTCCTTTGTGTTTGCTTAGATCTAATGAAACCTAGATGTTGATTATGTGTTGATTACTTGTCTATTCTTGTCTTGGATGAATGATTTTATATGTTAGGCTTAAGAAAACTGGCAGATCTCCAAATGGTAACATGCTTGAACGTCT
Source organism: Artemisia argyi (assembly GCA_030686995.1). Taxonomy (NCBI): domain Eukaryota; kingdom Viridiplantae; phylum Streptophyta; class Magnoliopsida; order Asterales; family Asteraceae; genus Artemisia; species Artemisia argyi. Next base: position 155,720,225 of record CM060697.1, on the reverse strand, counting down.
TAAGAAACATGAACCGAGGCGTACTAGGTCTTTATTAGTTGTATTTAATGCATAAGCCACTGTTTATAATCCCTATAGTTGTGCTAGGTCATGGTGTAGGAGGAGATAAGAGCTCATAGAGTTGGGGAGTTATGTATGCCACCCCACGAATGGTATTAAGGAATACAATCCGTCATCCATACAAGTATAACAAGTAATTAACGTGTAAAAGATATCTAGGGAGTAGTGAAGTCTAAGTAAACACAATTTTCTCCAATTACTGCTCACAACCTTAGTATAATTAGTTTATTTTCATTTTTATTATTTTATTTTGATTGCATCTTAGTTTTGGGTTAGTTGAATAGCAACTAATTCCGCCCACTCCTTCAAAACCCGAGATTTTACTTGCTTTCATAAAAATATAAAAAGACAAAAATAATCATCCCTCACCTTTAGACCTAGTAAATTAGGTTTTCTAATCCTAGCGACACTATTCCTAAGCTGAACGATCAATCCTCCGGTACTTGTCACTATACTATACTACAACGATCAGGTACACTGCCTGGTGGGGGTTGTAAGCTTCTCGAGATCCCTCGAGAGGTAAAGCCTGTTGCGATTCCCACGCATCAAGTTTTTGGCGCCGCAGCCCGGGGAATAGTTATTGTCTAGGTTAGGATTTCTTTTTATTAGGTCTACTTGCTAGATTCCTTTCTAGTAAGATTTTATTTTTATTTTTAGGTCTTCTTTAGTCTATCTTATTTCTTCGTGCCTTTGTTCGTAACTCTTTACCATCCGACATCATGGAAGGTGGTAACATCTTTGAACCCATCATCCCACCACAACAAAACCCACCATTAGAACCCCTTAGGCCCCGAACCTTAGGAGAGTATTCCCGACCTAGCCACCAAGGCTACCGAAACACCATTGAGCTCACCGGAGACAATGTGACCCCCTTGCGATCCGACACCATCCGGTTGGTGCAAAGCGGATGTGCATTCCATGGACTTCGTTCCGAAGATCCAAACCAACACCTTAAGGACTTCCTCAAAATCGTAGATTCCATAGACCTAGGTGTTGAAACTAGAGAGACTACCCGTTTACGCCTATTCCAATTCTCTCTACGGGATCAAGCTAGTCAATGGCTTGAGCGTTTACCCGCGGGATCCATCACCACATGGGATGATCTCACCACTCGTTTCCTTGCTCAATTTTTCCCACCGGGGAGAACTACTAAGCTTAGGAATGACATCTTGATGTTCCAACAACGTCAAAATGAATCTCTTTATGAAGCATGGACTCGTTTCAAGGTCTTACTCCAAAAAGTCCCTCATCATGGCATAGATCTTTGGCTCCAAGTCCAAATCTTCTATGACCATATCGACATCTCCACGAGGCGAATCATTGACCAATCGGCCGGTGGTAAGCTACGTGATCTTAGTGCGGAACAATCATGGGAACTCATAGAAGATCTTACTCTCTATGACAACGAAAGTTGGAATGATCCCCGTGATTTGAACAAAACGGTCAAGGCAATATCTTTGCCTTCGAACAATTCTAGCACTCCCGACCGTAGGATCATGGAACTTGAGGACCAAGTCAAGTTTATCATGAAATCCTACGAAGCTCCGAAGCATTCAAGCCAAGTGAACAAAATCACTTCTTCATGCGAATTATGTAGTGGTCCCCATGACACTCGTGATTGTGTGGAACTTCCCGGAACAGCTTTTGCGGACTACGCATCCACGCGTACCGACGAAGCGGGAGATAAGTGGTACACTTTCAAGCCCGAGCCAAACACATACGGTGATTCATATAACCCCTCATGTGTGACAACCGGCAGTTTAGGGAGCTATTTTAAAAACCCGCATTTCAATTTAAGTTCGTTTATAATTTTTATTTGAAATTTTCATTTCACAACGAACTTGTAAGACCTATTTTATGGATATTTTTATATAACGACGTTATGGAATTCGTGAATTATGTTCATAATTCATTTTGATTATGTGATCGGTGATGTATATTCGAATTCTCACTTGGTACTACGTTGACTTTGGCACTAGGATTACCTAACGACAATTTTATGATTCGTCTTAACGAGTCCGATATATTTTTAATTATTACGAGAGGTTCTCGTGTGATATGGAAGTTTTAAAATGAGTTCGGGTTCGGGCCACGTGTTTTTACAATAACCCGCGTTACCCGCTCCACCGTAATAATATCCTTATTATTACTATTATTATTATTATTCTTATTATTATTATTACCTTTAAAAAAAAAAAAAAAAAAAAAAAAAAAAAAAGAGAAAAGTTAATATAAGGGGACGTTTGGTCCGGTTCTACACACACCAACACAAACCCACTCACTCACTCATTATTCTCTCTCTCTTTTCTCTCATCTTCCCCACACCAAAACCCTAGCCGCCGACACTATTCCGGCCAGCCGTCGCCGCACCTCCGACACCACAACAAAACTAACACCACCAATTTACTCCTCTCTTTCCCCTCTTTTTTTTGGTATAAGAAACGCGCCCTAAAACCCTCATTAACACCACCAAATCTATAGTTTTTCATTCGAATTTTTGATAGTTTTCTAGATCCGAGCATTTGAAGGATTTAGAAGGTGAGAAGAAACATTTTCAAGGTTTTGGGAGCCACGAATTTGTTTTATTTTGTGGCTACACGAATTATTTCGTGTGAATCGAATGGGTTTTCAAATGGAAATGAATGTTTTGTGATTTAAAAGATTAGTTTGGTATCCGGTTTCATGGGTTTGGGTCGTGGTCGACTTGGAACCGAGAGCCAAGCTCTCGGCTTATTTTTATTTTCTTGGTTCGAAGCCTTGTATGGCTTTGGTTCGTGGTGATGGTTGATTTATTTGTTTGGTTGTCGAGGGTATGGTGAACCTCGATTTGATGCTAGCCGAGACCATGTGGTCTCGGGGATTTTCTTGTGCTCGATGGCCATACCGAGACCCTCTTAGGGGTTCTCTTCGGGTGTGGTTCGGACCTATTGGCTCGAATGGTAATATGGTTCGACTCTTTGAGTCGCGGCTTTTAGCCGAGTACCATTTTGTTTGCCGAATTGACCATTTGGGTCGAATGGTATATAATTTCCTAGTTTAGCTCTTGTGAGCTAGATGGTACTTATGATACTTGTGTTGGTTCGAGTCTAAAGGACTCGCGGTCCGGAGCCGAGACTCAAGTGAGTCGAGGGCTCGGGTCGGCTTGGTAAACCGACCCACACATTAACTTGGTTAATGTTATTTTTGTGATAATTGTGAACTATTTGTTATGTTATTATTTGTTATGATTGTTTTGGTATATATTGTTGTTGTGGTATTTATTTCCTCGGCCGAATACATATGGGTCGAATTGGATATTGATTATGGTAATTGTGGAGTTGTTGTCGTTTGGTAACAGTGATTGGGGACCGATTGTGAGACGGTCGTTAGATTGACGGAGATAGGTTAGTCGGGTGCCGTAGTCGGACCCTATTGTTGTAGCCCGTGGTTTGAGATTGTGATTGGACGGAGATTTGTTATTTATGACTTTTGCATATTATTGGACTTGGACAATGAGCCGAGGGTCATGACTCGGACATATGACCATTTCGTATAACTCAATAACTATTAAAATTGAATCGGAAATAATAAAACTCGTAATAATAATTATTGATAATATGAACGTTTATATGAAAGTATATACGTGAATAACGTATATATAACTATATAAACGCGTATATTAATAATAATAATAATCACGAGTCGTATTATAAATAATACGATTAGATATATATTAGGCTACGAAAGTAGCGTAATATTATTAAACGTATTGTTATTATAAAAATTGTGTATAAAACGGGAAACTCCCGACAATTATGAAAAGTTTAATAAAAAGTCATTTCGGATATATATAACGGATAAACTTATTGAGTTAGGCGAAATTGTTGTCACTCGGGTCCAGGTAAGTTATTATTTGCGACGTTCGTGTTGTCACGGATATATGACGACTAATATAGATGTTTTCTATAATTAAATAACCACTTAACCGTAAGGTTGAGCCGGGTTGTTTGGTTATACGAAATAAATATATTAGTGGGCATCGTATCCTACGACGCCCATAGGTTGTAGTATATGTAAAGTGTAATAGATTGCGAGTGTATATATCGGGAAATCTGGCCAATTTGACGATATATACGAGGAATTTATTAAACTATGATATATACTATATAGTCAATATGTGCTATGTGCTTTATATGTGTTTTAGATTGGGTGTAATCTTGGAACGGTATATTACGTAAATAAATATGAGGATTATCAAATCGGCGGATTTGGTAAACTTTGGCGATTTATTTAAATGATATATTGGGCTAATATTAGATCTATAGTTTATTTTATCTTGCTATGTGTGATCTTCTTGGTTTGTTTTGGAGTCGACCCACCACCCGTATGGATACCAAACGCAAATACACCAAACTAATACGAAATGGATTTTCGGAAATAAAATGGATTCTCGTCCGGGTTTGGGAATATTATATATTTGAGGAAATGATTTCTGAAAGAGTTAATATTGTTAGGTCGTGCCAAGTCCGTAGTTGCTGTTTCGTGAGTTATCATACATCTTATTTCTACCTACCTCGTCTTGCTATTTTCTGGACTTGAGGTGAGTCATAGCCCCACTTTTTACTCTTGAACTATGTTTTCAATGATTGGGGTGAGAAACGTGCAAATCATTTTACGTGGACTGTTATCGCTTTTATATTCTTTCTAAACTTGCTATGTGTATGGACTAGGATATATTGTCAGCTTTAGTCACACCTTTTGTGTGTACTATTCAAGGTTGGCTTATTTGGTTATTGGTGGATTGTCAGCTTTAGTCACATATATGTTATGTGCACTATTCAAGGTTGGCTTATTTGATTATGTGGAATTGTCAGCTTTAGTCACATATATGTTGTGTGTACTATTCAAGGTTGGCTTATTTAGATACTGTAGCGTGCACCTATAGGTTATTATACTTCGGAGGTTATCCGAGTTATTATTGGTATTGCGGGGGTTACCCGAATATCTATGTTAGTACGGAAGGGTATCTGTGTGTTTTGTTAGTACGGAAGGGTATCCGTGTGTTATGTTGGAGCGGAGGGTATCCGCAGGCTTTTAGCGAATCCTTAGTCTAGCTAGCAAGCGTTTTGCGTATATGTCCACTATATTGTTAGTTGAACTTAAACCTATGATCTCACCAGCGAAAGCTGACTTTTAGCACGTTTTCTCAGGTAATTGAGTGTTGAGGTGCATGCTTGGATTGGAAGGCTCGGCTAAGGCTCTCGGTTTATGGATCTATATTTTCTAAACTCTGATAATTAAATTTGGACCTATTCTTATTTTATTTTGGGCCTGACTCTGAATGATGTTGGGATAAATGTAAACCTAAAACCCCGTTTTGGTTGTGTTTTTATTTTGTTTACTTTATCTCGTTCTATATTGTCTTGTGTTGGATACCAATCCCCGTAGCACCCCGAAAGCTTGTTGAGTCTTCCGCTGTAACAAATTTTGGGGGTGTTACATCATGGAAAAATCACCCAAACCTTAGGTGGAAACAAAATCAACCCAATTCTTCCAATCCGCCTAATCGTTATCAACCAAACGGTCCACCATCTAACCGTACTTTCAACAACAATCCTTCTAACAACTATGGTAGTACCAACAATCTTGAAGGATTGATGTCAAAGTTCATGGCATCTCAAGAAGCTCGCATATCTAAGTTTGAAGCCGATTTCAAACAAAAGCAAAGCGAGATGACCACTAGAATTGATGCATTGTTGAAAGTTCTCAATGACCGAGAAATGGGAGCACTCCCAAGCGACACAATCAAGAATCCGAAACTAAACGTTAATGCCATATCTTCAGTTTCGTTACCCACTTCGTGTCCACAATACTACTCGGTTAAATCAACGAGCACATGTTTCAAACAAAACCAAGTTCCCCAAAAGGACCAATCAAATAAAACACCCACTATAGAGCCGGTCAAAAGCATAGTTGAAACACCTCTTACGCGAGACCTTGACGATGAATTCAAAGAACTTCACCTTGAACGCCCCGTCATTGATGTCTTAGCGCGTGCTCCTTACTATAGTGCCCTCCTAGAAAAATATGAGAAGTATAAGCTAGGTAAAAATGGGACCGCCTTCGTTCAAAACAAGTTGCCTAAAAAGCTTGATGATCCGGGTATATTTGTTTTACCTTGTAAGATAGGAAGATCCGAAGCTTTCGACACACTTGCCGATTTAGGGTCAAGCCTCAACTTGATTCCCTTATCCTTATTCACCGCTCTTAAGCTAGGAAAGTTAGAGGAAATGGAGGTATTGATAGGGCTAGCGGATGGGAGTATTGCCCACCCGGTTGGAATGATTAAGGATGTAGTGGTTCACGTAGGAAGGTTAACTATATTAGCGGATTTTCACGTCCTAGACATGGTTAGTGACACTACATGCCCATTATTGGTAGGAAGAGGATTTTTAGCAACCGCTAGTGCCATGATAGATTGCAAGGAATCCAAGATAGCGGTAGGAGAAAGCGATACTTGGTCGGTGTATGATGTTAAGAAGCATAGTTATGATTGTGATGAGGAACCAACACCGTATTGGGTAGAGATGAATAGGAGACCATCTAGATATGGGCCTTGGATAGAAAGGAACTTTATATGACCTCAATGCCCATTCTATCTAGAGAAGGACTTTGTTGAGAAGACACATTCGGTAGAACAACTCATAGCTAGAGATGAGGAGCTAGACCCTTTTGAGGACCCCTTAGTCTTTAGGAAGATGATTGAGTTATTAAGCGTAATGCCCATCAACATAGAAAGGAATAAATGGAAAAGAGAGGGAGATAAATGTAAATGGAGGTGGGACAAGCCACCTAAAGAAGGTGACGGGTCATGGCATATTAGAATGACCTTGTATGATCCGGATGGAGAAAAGTTTGAAAGGTCATACCATACTAAGGAAACCGATAGAAAGTTGAAACCTAAGTTTGATCCCAAAGATGTCCTCAACGAGGAACTCACCCGAATCACGTAGTAACCCATGACTTTGAGTCTAGCTACAAGACTCGTAAATAAAGAAAAGCGCTTCTTGGGAGGCAACCCATGTTTTGTGTGATTTTATTTGTTTGATAGTTATTTGCTTCCGTATGCATGTTTTATTTTTATTGTTGGATGATCATGTTTCTCAGTTAAAATGTGGAAATACTTTATTATGTTGTTTGGCCTAGTCTTAACTTCAACCTAAAGGTATTTTTGCAAAAGATAAGTGTAAGGGGAAACCCCAAATATGTTTTTAAGAAACAAACCGATCATGATTCTCCACAATATTAAATGAACATGTATATTCGTATTTGTTAGAGTCAAATGCTTGTATTGAGTCATAATGAAGTTTTGCAGGATTTTCAAGGAAGTAGGACAAAGTTTTTCCAGAAATTTTCCGGAAACTTAACATAAGAATTTCTGCAGGTCCATTCTGACGGCGTCAGAGTATTACTCTTGACGGCGTCAGGAGTTAAAAATCTGGAAATTTTACCAGTTTTGTTTTTCTAACGGAGTCTTATGGTTTTTGTGAATTATTAAGTTTTATAATCTCCAGGAAATCTGCAAACTTCATTCCACAAGCATTATATCTTACTTTGTTTTCTAGGATGTAGTAACTTATATAGGATGCCGCCGATTTTATGCGAGGTTGTCTTGTCTATTGTTGTCAGGATTTACAGGTTATTTATGACAAGAAGATGATTTATATTCTGGAAGGGAAGCTTTGATTGTTCGTTTTCTTGGAGGAAGATTTAACCTGGCCAACCTATAATCCATACCGAGCGAATCAGGGGAGTATTTGATTTCATTCTCTTTACTTCTTAACTTTTACATTCTTTACTTGAACATTGGGGACAATGTTCATCTTAAGTGTAAGGGGAGGGTAAAAAGATGATACCTTACATATGCACTTTCGCTTGAGTTTGTTTTGTTTGATAGTAGATGTGTAATAAAACTATGAGAAATACTTGTTAGTGTAATTTTAGCGCCAAATTTAAAATTTTTTACAACATTTAGGAGTGAAACTTTAGCCATGGCAAGCGTCTCATGGATAGGAGGTTGTATGACTAGCACATAACCGTATATTCAGAAAAATTTTCCACCCAAAAATGTGAGGTTCGCCTTTAGATTTGATAGGAAAAGCATTCATTATTAGTGCTTATGAGTGTACCGGTAGCATTTAGATTCTAGAACTTGCGTTAGTGATGCATCCCGAGACCGCTAGTGAGACTACATTCGTGTGGTAGGATTTACTACATGATAAGAGGCATTAGGATCACCCTTGTGTTAAACCCGTATCATAATTACTTGACCATTTAAGTCATATTACTTGGCTAGTTAAGTCAACTAATTTTTCCCACACCCTTTGCGTTGTACTCATTTTTAGTACACGAAACCCCTAGTACACCCCTCCGAGCCTCTCTTTTCGTTTCTAACTTTAAGCATCTTACTTAAAGGAAGAATTTGTTACACCCCACTTAAATGTACACCCAAATCGCCTTAGCCTTCCGTGTATGCGCTCATCTTTAGTGCATTATTGTTATTTATTAAACCCTAAGTTAACTTTCTAATTGATTACATGGTTGCTAAGTCGAGTCATATCCTTGTACATATTGTTTTGGGACGATTGAGACTCATGGGTAAGTACTTATTTTATAGAGTAATGGGGAAGAACATCATATTATTACCCCCATATGTACGTTAATCTTAAAAGTGCTCCAAGTGTTTTGATTTTCTTAATTCGAGTCATTAGATTAGTCAAATGTAAAGTATGTAAAGACTCAAGTGTAAGGGGAATGCTCATACCCCTATGATGTATTATTTTGGATGGTAGGGTAAGAGTGTATGCAAAAAAAAAATAGAAAAGAAAAAAAAAATAAAAAAAAAACATACGGACTACCATCCCGTTTTTATTCTATGTCATTTTATGTTTTTGTTATTTTTCATTTGTTAGCTTAAGTCGAGTCTAGTCTTGGCTTAGCAACGCCATCTTGTACATGTAATTAACCAAGATTGTTAACTCGCCACCAGTAAAACTTCCTTTATCCAACAAAACCGTGTAATTCATATCTCTATACCTAACGTTACAACCCTTTAAAAGACCTCTTTGATAGTTTATCCTAGGTGCTTACGCCATGTGCTGGAGGTTTGATCCTTTCCCAAGCCTATGGTAATCTATTTTGCTATGACAGGTAGTGAGAGATATCTTCCATTTCCATAATGTTATATTACTTTATTACACCCGAGAGATGTGAGTATCTAAACACTATTTGTGAGGTGCTTGTGTATGACCTCCGTGCTTGTCTATTGGTCTTTAGTGGAACGATTATTTATTGTAATTACTTTTATATTAGTGTTAAATGACCCCTAACTTGTCTTTTGAGTAGAATAAAAGCTCATTTGCTTGAGGACAAGCAAATCTCAAGTGTAAGGGTATATGATGAGGCAAAAAATGATCCGTTTTAAGGGGGTCATTTAAGCCCGAATCCGACTTTATTTGATCAAATATTGCCCTAAATCGTTCCTTTTGTGATTTTAGGTGTTTGGAGAGTGAATTCTGGAAAAGAAGCCATTTTGGACGTTTTTGGAGCATAAAAGTGAAGAAAACGGCAAAGTATCAATTTTCCATGCTGGAAGCACTAGGTGACGGCGTCAGATAGCAAGAATAAAATACCGTAGGTGGTGACGGCGTCAAAAGTCATCCTGACGGCGTCAAAGTCCCAAGAATAAAATACCGTAGGTGGTGACGGCGTCACACAGGCCGTCATAAGGAGATCAAGGCCGTCCGAGGAAGAATTTGGCGGCGAGGTGACGGCGTCACATGGTTGTCTTGACGGCGTCAGCCCAGTTTTCCTATATATAGTTTTCTAGTTTTTTCATAAAGAGAGAGAAGTTTTGGTGAAACCCTAAAGACGAATTTGGTGTATCTTTTACAGGTTTTTCAAGGGTTTCAAACCCTTGATACCTTGCATTGTAATTGAGATAAGTGTTCTTCTAATTCAATCAATATGTCTATGTGTTGGTTGTTTATATCTTGTTCTTGTCTCAATTCCATTATGCTAGGCTAGATCTCCTTTGTGTTTGCTTAGATCTAATGAAACCTAGATGTTGATTATGTGTTGATTACTTGTCTATTCTTGTCTTGGATGAATGATTTTATATGTTAGGCTTAAGAAAACTGGCAGATCTCCAAATGGTAACATGCTTGAACGTCTTAAGAAACATGAACCGAGGCGTACTAGGTCTTTATTGGTTGTATTTAATGCATGAGCCACTGTTTATAATCCCTATAGTTGTGCTGGGTCATGGTGTAGGAGGAGATAAGAGCTCATAGAGTTGGGGAGTTATGTATGCCACCCCACGAATAAGGAATACAATCCGTCATCCATACAAGTATAACAAGTAATTAACGTGTAAAAGATATCTAGGGAGTAGTGAAGTCTAAGTAAACACAATTTTCTCCAATTACTGCTCACAACCTTAGTATAATTAGTTTATTTTCATTTTTATTATTTTATTTTGATTGCATCTTAGTTTTGGGTTAGTTGAATAGCAACTAATTCCGCCCACTCATTCAAAACCCGAGATTTTACTTGCTTTCATAAAAATATAAAAAGACAAAAATAATCATCCCTCACCTTTAGACCTAGTAAATTAGGTTTTCTAATCCTAGCGACACTATTCCTAAGCTGAACGATCAATCCTCCGGTACTTGTCACTATACTATACTACAACGATCAGGTACACTGCCTGGTGGGGGTTGTAAGCTTCTCGAGATCCCTCGAGAGGTAAAGCCTGTTTCGATTCCCACGCATCAACATGTGTTGCAATTTTGACCAAAGGTAGAAGGAAAAGAGATGATGGGAACTATATATATTCACACGTTAAAAATTGTGAATGATCTTATCGTGATTGGCTAGTTGGTGATTTTTCTTGCAAATAGAAATGCATGGACAAAATGAGTTGTTAATGCAAATAAGTTGATTTACTAAAGCTTTAAGAAGTAAAACATAGTACTTGAAATTTTAACAAAAAGAAAATGACGTTGAACATAAATTTTTAAATCCATTAATTATCTTTCACTACTCAGAAAGAATGAAAAGGTAAATCAATATAAGACTTTTATAAAATATGTTGGAACAAACAGTAGCAAAAGAAGAAATTTACAAAAATAACTAAATGATTCTTCTAACAAATGTGACGTGAGGATTGTGATGGATGAATTGGATGATGAAATAAAGACTACATGGTTCCTTTCCTTTTTGGTTTTACATATTTGATGAATACATGATTATGTGTAAAGGTTAAAACCAATTGAGTGTAAACATTACACGTATAGAACACAAATAATTCATGTATGCTGTCGTTGTTAATTGGATGTGGCACAAGGAAAATGAGAAGATGAATATTTAGCTTATTTTATATAATATTAAGTGTAAAGAGTATAGTTTGATCTCGGTAATTACTAGTGTTAAGTCCTTTAGTCACGAAATTTAAAAATCTGGTGACGTAAAAATATAAAGTTTATAAAAATGTTAAAACTTATCAACATACTCAATTTTAATATTTAACATGAGTCGTGGGTTTATTAGAGTGTTTAAATGTTATTTAAACTAAAAATTTATAGTGATAATAAATAGAAGTTAATAGTTAATTTAATAACCGGAAAAGTTTCGTTAAAACTCTAAATGGCTAACGTTTGGCTTGAACGTTTAATAATTATATATTAATGAAAAATTGTAACGTGATAAATAGAAATTGAAAACTTTGGTACTTGACATATAAAAATATATATTCAAAACAAAACTAAGTTAATGAGTTTAGTTAGAATATGAGTTACGTTATGATAATGTTTAAATAAAAAAAATAGACATGAAAAATGGATAAGTATTAATTTAATTTAAGTGAAAATTTACCGGTGGTTACAGTTTAGCAGCCTTGCTTCTTGTGAGCATGCCTTCAGTGGGTTCACCAATGATGTTCACAAGCTCAATGACTTTGGATCTAGTCCAGCTATCCTGAGGCTTGGGATAAGAGTTTGAGCTTGAAGGAGCCTGATTAGGTTCAGACTCAGGAACATGAGGTGACTCATCATTATGTGCTTCAGTGACTTCTGTAGGAACAATTTGTTCTGAGGGTTCCTAAACAATTTGTTTAGTGGTATCAGTCTCATTTGAGACAGGCTGAATTTCAATGAACTCACTGATAGGTGGTTGGGGTAGGTTGTGAGGGATGATGTAATAGGAGACGTCAGCATCAGCTTGGTATTGGGTTGAGGGATTGTTATCAGGATGATACTCATCAGGAGGATACCTTGATGAGTCATCAATACCAATTTCTTCTCCTAGTGTTGAACACCCTGAAGGCTTTAGAAACCAGGGAATATCCCAGGAAGTATCTGATGAGGCGAAAAATGATCCGTTTTTAGGGGGTCATTTAAGCCCGAATCCGAATTTATTTGATCAAATATTGCCCTAAATCGTTCCTTTTGTGATTTTAGGTACTTTGGGAGTGAAATCTGGAAAAGGAAGCAATTCGGACGTTTTTGGAGCATAAAAATGAAGAAAACGCCAAAGTCTTAATTTTCCATGCTGGGAACAGTAGGTGACGGCGTCAAGAGCAAAATTCCATGACGGTCCAGTAGAGATTTGACGGCGTCACGTGGGAAGGGCGTCAAGAGTAAAAGAGTCATGACGGCCTGGAAGTAAATAAGTCTTGACGGCGTCAGAAGTAGATCTAGGCAGTCCGAGAAGAGTTTTGGCGGCGAGGTGACGGCGTCACATGTTTCTTCTTGACGCCGTCAAACCCATTTTTCTATATATAGTTTTCTAATTTTTCACATTTAAAGAGAGAAGTTTTGGGAGAAACCCTAAGTACGATTTTGGTGTAACTTTACAGGTTTTTCAAGGGTTCCAACCCCTTGATACCTTGCATGATTAATCAAGATAAGTGTTCTTCTAATTCAATCAATATGTCTATGTGTTGGTTGTCTATATCATGTTCTTATCTTAATTCTATCATGCTAGGCTAGATCTCTTTTGTGTTTGCTTAGATCTAATGAAACCTAGATATTGATTATGTGTTGATTACTTGTTTATTCTTGTCTTGGATGAATGATTTATATGTTAGGCTTAAGAAAACTGGCAGATCTCCAATTGGTAACATGCTTGAATGTCTTAAGAAACATGAACCAACGCGCACTAGGTCTTTATTGGTTATATTTAATGCATGAGCCACTGTTTACAATCCATATAGTTGTGCTGGGCATGGTGTAGGAGGAGATAAGAGCTCATAGAATTGGGGAGTTATGTGTGCCACCCCATGAATGGTATTAAGGAATACAATCCGTCATCCATACAATTATAACAAGTAATTAACGTGTAAAAGATATCTAGGGAGTAGTGAAATCTAAGTAAACACATTTTCTCCAATTACTGCTCACAACCTTAGTATAAATTAGTTTACTTTCATTTTTAGTATTTTATTTTGATTGCATCTTAGTATTGGGTTAATTGAATAGCAACTAATTCCGCCCACTCTTCCAAAACCCGAGATTTTTACTTGCTTTCTAAAAAATATAAAAACACAAAAATAATCATCCCTCACCTTTAGAACTAGTATTTAGGCTTTCTAATCCTAGCGACACTATTCCTAAGCTGAACGATCAATCCCCCGGTACTTGTCACTATACTATACTACAACGATCAGGTACACTGCCTGGTGGGGGTTGTAAGCTTCTCGAGATCCCTCGAGAGGTAAAGCCTGTTGCGATTCCCACGCATCAAGTTTTTGGCGCCGCAGCCCGGGGAATAGTTATTGTCTAGGTTAGAATTTCTTTTTATTAGGTCTACTTGCTAGATTCCTTTCTAGTAAGATTTTATTTTTATTTTTAGGTCTTCTTTAGTCTATCTTATTTCTTCGTGCTTTTGTTCGTAACTCTTTACCATCCGACATCATGCAAGGTGGTAACATCTTTGAACCCGTCATCCCACCACAGCAAAACCCACCATTAGAACCCCTTAGGCCCCGAACCTTAGGAGAGTATTCCCGACCTAGCCACCAAGGCTACCGAAACACCATTGAGCTCACCGGAGCCAATGTGACCCCCTTGCGATCCGACACCATCCGGTTGGTGCAAAGCGGATGTGCATTCCATGGACTTCGTTCCGAAGACCCAAACCAACATCTTAAGGACTTTCTCAAAATCGTAGACTCCATAGACCTAGATGTTGAAACTAGAGAGACTACCCGTTTACGCCTATTCTAATTCTCTCTACGGGATCAAGCTAGTCAATGGCTTGAGCGTTTACCCGCGGGATCCATTACCACATGGGATAACCTCACCAATCGCTTCCTTACTCAATTCTTCCCACTGGGGAAGACGACGATGCTTAGAAATGACATTCTGATGTTTGAACAGCAGCAGGGTGAAAATTTCTACGAAGCTTGGGCCCGTTTTAAAAGTCTCCTCCACAAGGTCCCTCACCATGGTATAAACCTTTAGTTATTAGTCCAGATTTTCTACGACCATGTTGACTATCACACTAAACGCACAATCGATAGGGCCGCGGGAGGTTAATTGCGCAATAAGAACGCCGAGGAGTCTTGGGCAATTATCGAGGAGCTCGCCACTGACAATCAGGAAATGTGGGAGTTTAATCATACAGTGGAAGCAGCTATCAATGCAGTCTCAACATCTGGAGGAACCACCAAAATCTCCGATGAACTTCTATGTAAACTCGAGGCAAAAGTCGACTATTTTGAGGAAAGGCAAAGGAGGGCTTTAAGTCCTAGACAAGCCACTGTCAATTCTGTCTCAAAACCAACTTCGGCACCATTATCTGAGTCACCTTCTAGAGAACATGTCGAGGCTTTTCAGAGGCGTACCCTACCTTGTTCCCCTCCCAAGGAACTTAGCTCGGAGTTTGAGGCTAGGATGAGAGAATATATGGCAACTCACTCTGATCGGCTTGCTAGATTCGAAGAAGCAGTTTATAAGCAAAAAGAGGAGATGCAGGAGAAAATGAATGAGATGTTGAGTCTATTTGAGGAGTATGCCAATCAGAGAACCCCCGAGCGAATACTACTAAGGAAAGAAAGCGCCACTCCCACCACCCAATTTGTTAACTCCATCACCATTGTCCATAAAGATAACGAGAAGGTAGAAACTCCTGCTAAACAGACCTTAGAAAAACCACCAGAATCCCAACCTTTGAGTTACTACCTGAAACATGATATAAACAAAAACACCATAACAAATTGGATTAAGGGTGATGGGCGTAACCAATCCTCCGGACAGGTTCCTGAGAAAGAGGAAGAAGAGGGAGATGAGCATGATACGCTTCCTGGAGGATCAGTATTCGAGAGGTTATTGGTACAGAAAGTGGCT
The DNA here is from genome assembly GCA_030686995.1 of Artemisia argyi. NCBI lineage: Eukaryota > Viridiplantae > Streptophyta > Magnoliopsida > Asterales > Asteraceae > Artemisia > Artemisia argyi. Next base: position 155,704,779 of record CM060697.1, on the reverse strand, counting down.
ACTAAGCAGGTAGCATGTGGGAACTTTGAAATACCAACGAGCATCGGGGACTTGAAACATCTTAGTGCTTTCGCCGACCAAGGATCGGAAGTAAATCTTATGCCCCTAACTATTTACATCCAACTAACGTCAAAAATGCCAACACCTACTCGTGTTAGGTTGTCTCTTGTTGGACACTCGTACGTATACCCCCTAGGAATCGCAGAAGATGTATTAGTTAATGTTGCAGGATTCATGTACCCCGTTGATTTTATGATCATTGATGATAAAGGGGATGGATGCATGCCAATAATCCTTGGGGCACCATTCCTCACCACCGCTAGGGCTGTCATTAAGTATGAAGGTAGGAAGATTGAGCTTAAATCTGGAAAAAGAAAGATTAGCTTCCCCATGACCCCGCGAAGTGGGCATGAGAATTTGAGTTGGAGAATGATCAAAAACAACATTGGCACGACACCCATTCGTGTTCAGAATAAGATTCTTGCATGGGAGGCAAGAATCAAAAGCTATAAGAAAGCTAAGGATGAAAGAAGAAAAAGCAATAAGGTTCCGATTGAACTCGAACATACTCGACACGAAAAAAATCATACACCATTTGAGGAAGGGAACTTGGTGCTCTTGAGACACTTGGAAACAACAATACCACCCGATAAACCAAGTCCTTGGTGGTATGGGCCATTCACAATCGAAGGATTGAGCCAAGATGGGGTAGCTAAATTGAAAAGCAAATTAGGTGGAATGGTGATTGTGAGTATCGATAGATTGAGGCACTACCACCATAATAGTAATGATCGCAACTACATGGGGTATATCATTTCAAATGATGAAATCACGTAGTAACCCATGACCTTGAGTCTAGCTACAAGACTCGTAAATAAAGAAAAGCGCTTCTTGGGAGGCAACCCATGTTTTGTGTGATTTTATTTGTTTGATTGTTATTTGCTTCCGTATGCATGTTTTATTTTTATTGTTGATAGATCATGTTTCTAAACTAAATAGTGGAAATACTTTACTTTGTTGTTTTGGCCTAGTCTTAACTCCACCTAGAAGTATTTTTGCAAAAGATAAGTGTAAGGGGAAACCCCAAATATGTTTTTAAGAAACAAACCGATCATGATTCTCCACAATATTAAATGAGCATGTATATTCGTATTTGTTAGAGTCAAATGCTTGTATTGAGTCATAATGAAGTTTTGCAGGATTTTCCAGAAAGTAGGACCAAGTTTTTCCAGAAATTTTCTGGAAACTTAACATAAGAATTTCTGCAGGTCCATTCTGACGGCGTCAGGGGTTTACTCTTGACGGCGTCAAGTGTAAAAATCTGGAAATTTTACCAGTTTTGTTTTTCTAACGGAGTCTTATGGTTTTTGTGAATTATTAAGTTTTATAATCTCCAGGAGATCTGCAAACTTCATTCCACAAGCATTATATCTTATCTTGTTTTCTAGGATTTAGTAACTTATATAGGATGCCGCCGATTTTACGTGAGGTTGTCTTGTCTATTTTATCAGGTTTTACAGGTTATGTATGACAAGAAGATGATTTATATTCTGGAAGGGAAGCTTTGATTGTTCATTTTCTTGGAGGAAGATTTAACCTGGCCACCTTATTATCCATACCGAGCGAATCAGGGGAGTATTTGATTTCATTATTTTTACTTTTTCACTTTTACATTCTTTACTTGAACATTGGGGACAATGTTCATCTTAAGTGTAAGGGGAGGGTAAAAAGATGATACCTTACATATGCACTTTCGCTTGAGTTTGTTTTGTTTGATGGTAGATGTGTAATAAAACTATGAGAAATACTTGTTAGTGCAATTTTAGCGCCAAATTTAAAATTTTTTACAACATTTAGGAGTGAAACTTTAGCCATAGCAAGCGTCTCATGGATAGGAGATTGTATGACTAGCACATAACCGTATATTCAGAAAAATTTTCCACCCAAATATGTGAGGTTCGCCTTTAGATTTGATAGGAAAAGCATTTACTATTAGTGCTTATGAGTGTACCGGTAGCATTTAGATTCTAGAACTTGCGTTAGTGATGCATCCCGAGACCGCTAGTGAGACTACATTCGTGTAGTAGGATTTACTACATGATAAGAGGCATTAGGATTACCCTTGTGTTAAACCCGTATCATAATTACTTGACCATTTAAGTCATACTACTTGGCTAGTTAAGTCAACCAATTTTTCCCACACCCTTAGCGTTGTACTCATTTTTAGTACACGATACCCCTAGTACACCCCTCCGAGCCTATCTTTTCGTTTCTAACTTTAAGCATCTTACTTAAAGGAAGAATTTGTTACACCCCACTTAAATGTACAACCAAATCGCCTTAGCCTTCCATGTATGCGCTCATTTTTAGTGCATTATTGTTACTTGTTAAACCCTAAGTTAACTATCTAATTGATTACATGGTTGCTAAGTCGAGTCATATCCTTGTACATATTATTTTGGGACGATTGGGACTCATGGGTAAGTACTTATTTTATGGAGTAAGGGGGAAGAACATCATTTATTACCCCCATATGTACGTTAATCTTAAAAGAGCTCCAAGTGTTTTAATTTTCTTAATTCGAGTCATTAGATTAGTTAAATGTAAAGTATGTAAAGATTCAAGTGTAAGGGGAATTCTCATCCCCTATGATGTATTATTTTGAATGGTAGGGTAAGAGTGTATGCAAAAAAAAAAAAAAAAAAAAAAAAGAAAAAAAAAAACATACGGACTACCATCCCGTTTCATTCTATGTTCATTTTGTGTTTTTGTTATTTTTCATTTACTAGCTTAAGTCGAGTCTAGTCTTGGCTTAGCAACGCCACATTGTACATGTAATTAACCAAGATTGTTAACTCGCCACCAGTAAAACTTCCTTTATCCAACAAAACCGTGTATTTCATATCCCTACACCTAACGTTACAACCCTTTAAAAGACCTCTTTGATAGTTTATCCTAGGTGCTTACACCATGTGGTGGAGGTTTGATCCTTTCCCAAGCCTATGGTAATCTATTTTGCTATGACAGGTAGTGAGAGATATCTTCCGTTTCCATATTGTAATTTACACTTTATTACACCCGAGAGATGTGAGTATCTAAACACTATTTGTGAGGTGCTTGTGTATGACCTCCGTGCTTGTCTATTGGTCTTTAGTGGAACGATTATTTGTTGTAATTACTTTTATATTAGTGTTAAATGACCCCTAACTTGTCTTTTGAGTAGAATAAAAGCGCATTTGCTTGAGGACAAGCAAATCTCAAGTGTAAGGGTGTATGATGAGGCGAAAAATGATCCGTTTTTAGGGGGTCATTTAAGCCCGAATCCGAATTTATTTGATCAAATATTGCCCTAAATCGTTCCTTTTGTGATTTTAGGTACTTTGGGAGTGAAATCTGAAAAAGGAAGCAATTCGGACGTTTTTGGAGCATAAAAATGAAGAAAACGCCAAAGTCTTAATTTTCCATGCTGGGAACAGTAGGTGACGGCGTCAAGAGCAAAATTCCATGATGGTCCAGTAGAGATTTGACGGCGTCACGTGGGAAGGGCGTCAAGAGTAAAAGAGTCATGACGGCCTGGAAGTAAATAAGTCTTGACGGCGTCAGAAGTAGATCTCGGCAGTCCGAGAAGAGTTTTGGCGGCGAGGTGACGGCGTCACATGTTTCTTCTTGACGCCGTCAAACCCATTTTTCTATATATAGTTTTCTAATTTTTCACATTTAAAGAGAGAAGTTTTGGGAGAAACCCTAAGTACGATTTTGGTGTAACTTTACAGGTTTTTCAAGGGTTCCAACCCCTTGATACCTTGCATGATTAATCAAGATAAGTGTTCTTCTAATTCAATCAATATGTCTATGTGTTGGTTGTCTATATCATGTTCTTATCTTAATTCTATCATGCTAGGCTAGATCTCTTTTGTGTTTGCTTAGATCTAATGAAACCTAGATATTGATTATGTGTTGATTACTTGTTTATTCTTGTCTTGGATGAATGATTTATATGTTAGGCTTAAGAAAACTGGTAGATCTCCAATTGGTAACATGCTTGAACATCTTAAGAAACATGAACCAACGCGCACTAGGTCTTTATTGGTTGTATTTAATGCATGAGCCACTGTTTACAATCCCTATAGTTGTGCTGGGCATGGTGTAGGAGGAGATAAGAGCTCATAGAATTGGGGAGTTATGTGTGCCACCCCATGAATGGTATTAAGGAATACAATCCGTCATCCATACAATTATAACAAGTAATTAACGTGTAAAAGATATCTAGGGAGTAGTGAAATCTAAGTAAACACATTTTCTCCAATTACTGCTCACAACCTTAGTATAAATTAGTTTACTTTCATTTTTAGTATTTTATTTTGATTGCATCTTAATATTGGGTTAGTTGAATAGCAACTAATTCCGCCCACTCTTCCAAAACCCGAGATTTTTACTTGCTTTCTAAAAAATATAAAAACACAAAAATAATCATCCCTCACCTTTAGAACTAGTATTTAGGCTTTCTAATCCTAGCGACACTATTCCTAAGCTGAACGATCAATCCCCCGGTACTTGTCACTATACTATACTACAACGATCAGGTACACTGCCTGGTGGGGGTTGTAAGCTTCTCGAGATCCCTCGAGAGGTAAAGCCTGTTGCGATTCCCACGCATCAGTATCCATCATCAGCTTTGGCATCAAATTTACCCAAGTGATCCTTGTGATTATGTATGAACACAGGACACCCAAATACATGAAAGTAGCTGATGTCAGGAATCCTTCCTTTGAATATCTCATAAGGAGTCTTATTATGCCTTTTCACAATGATTGACCTATTTTGAGTGTAGCAGGCTGTTTTAACTGCCTCAGTCCAAAAATGTTTTGAGAGGACTGAGCCATTTAACATTGTTCTTGCTGCCTCAATGAGTGTTCTATTTCTCCTTTCAGCTACTCCATTTTGTTCAGGAGTATACGGAGAAGTGAAATTTTGAGAAATTCCTTTCTCATCACAAAAACACTCAAGGTCTTGGTTTTTGAATTAAGTGCCATTGTCAGTCCTGATCTGTTTAACTTTGACATCATTTTGATTTTCAATGTTCCTGACAAATGACATGATGGTATCAGCTGCCTGACTCTTTTTGGTCAGGAAGTAAACCCAAGTATATCTTGAGTATTCATCCACAATGACCAGGGTATATTTCTCATGGTGGATGGACATTGGACTAACAGGTCCAAAAAGGTCCATATGAAGAAGATGTAGGCAGCTTTTGATAGAAAAGGTTTGTTTGGTTTTGAATGATGCCCTGTGGTGTTTTCCTTTTTCACAAGCAGAACAAGGCTTGTCTTTGGTATACACCAGGGATGGAAGGCCCAGAACTTTGATCTGTTTGGCCAGGTTGTTGATGCTCTTGAAGTTGAGATAAGAGAGTCTCCTATGCCATAGCCAGTTGATTGTCTCACTTGCCTTTGAGAATAGACAAGTCCCATTCTGAGTCAGGGATGACATGTCAAGGACATATACATCATCCCTCCTGGGGGCAATCAACACAACTTCCTTATTGGCATTAAAGATGGTCCCTCTCTTGTCATCAAACTGAACTATGTATTTGGCATCACATAGTTGGGAAACACTTATCAGGTTGTACTTGAGACCATTAACATAAGCTATTATTGTAAAAGCTATACCATTGCAGTTTACTGAACCATAACCTTCAGTGGGAGCTGATGAGTTATCACCAAAAACTACTTTGGGTCCTGGTTCTTCCACATATTTGTGCAGAAAACTTTTCACACCAGTCATACTTCTGGAGCATCCACTGTCTAGATGCCAAGTAGGATCCTTGATGTGTTTCTGCACAAACAGTAAACTGGGTTAGTTTTTCTTGTTGACCCACTTTCTAGTGGGCTTAGTGCTCAGGGACTTTTTAAACTCAGTTAGTGAATCATGGTCTGAAGTTGTGTGAACTGAGCTTCCACATGTTTTACATTTTGTGGAGGTTGATGCCTCAGGTGACTGAGAAGTGTTGGTTTGGTTTATCCTTCTGGACTAAATCACTTTGTCATGTCCCCTGGTTTCATGGGAGGGATCTCCACAGATGTCACAGCAATCTTTCATCATACAATCATCAGGAAGATGATCATTGAAACCACAGTGAGGACATGGTGAGAAAGGTTTGGCCTTCAGTCTTTGTTTGGAAGGTGTGGCATACTGATAGCCTTGGTTTTTGTATAGACCTCTTGCTTTTAAAGAAGCAGTGTGGGAAATGTGATCACAAGTTCTGTGGTCCTCTTGTTTGCATATCATACAAAATAGGACTCTGTAGCATTTATCAGTGCTGTGATTTGGATAATTGCACAGCTCACATCTCCCTGAGGGTTTGGGTGTGGTTTTTGGTTTGGAAGAACCTGAGGATACTGAGGGCTTTGTTGATTTTGAGTCAGAGTTTTTCTCAGTAGACTCAATTTTCTCACTCAGCATCCTGACAAGTTCAGCAAGCTGATCAACCTTTGAGTCAGTGCTTTCATGTTTCACTTCAGTGGGTACTGAAGGTTTTTGGTGTTCAGTGGGTGCAGGAGTAGGTCTTTTCAGAATAGTCCTTCCTAACCCTGATTTCTCTTTAGGAGAATGTGGTTGATAGACTAATGGTGCAAGGTCAGAATTGGGTTCCGCTCCCTGAAGTTGTTTCAGTGGAGGGAGTGGTGAATCAGACTTAGACTCAGTGATGGACTCAGTAGGACTAAGTTCATCAGTGAATCCTAGCAGCTCCTTGATAGCCTGACTTTCAGGCTCCAGGATTCTTCCAGTATTAAAATTTGGCATTTTACTATCAGGATTGTTTCTTTCAATCCAATCACTGGGTTTAGGAGCAAGTTCTTTGCTAGAGAGTATGTTTGTTGACAGAAAAGTTGTTGAATGGCTGCTTTCCCCAGAAACTTCAGTGAGTTGATCATCACCCAAACCAGTCTTTTTGGAGCTGGGTGAGAGACTCAGTGTTTCATAAAGTTTGGGGTTTTTCTGAGTCCATTTCCAAATAGTTTCCTTTTCTTTCTTAAGTTCCTCCTGAAGAGCTTGATTTTGTTTTACTAGTTCAGAGTTTTGAATTTGAAGTGTAACACTTTCAAGCTTTGCTTGTTTTAAAGCAAGTAATTCATCTCTACTATGATTTAATTCAAAACTTAGTTTGCTAAATTTTGAAAACAAGTTCAGTCTTTGCTCTTCAACATACTTAAGATCAACATTAATATAATCTAAGTAAGATTTCCAATCATCATCATCATCCATAGAAACTAAAAGTTTTACCTTCCTCATAGTAATGTTGACCCATTCACCATTTCTTGCATGACTCTTCCCCACAGCAAGCTTGTTGTCATCTGATAGAGCCATCAGGGCACTGATGTGAACTTCATCATCATCAAAGGACACTTCAACCTCATCCCAGTCATAAGTTTCAGCAACAAGCCCTTTGTTCTTGGCTTGAGAAGGCTTTGGAGCCTGAGGAGGCTGAGAGACTGTTGAGGATGATTCAAGAAGGGCAAGTTTAGCTTTTACCTTTCTATACTTGGCTTCAAAGTCAATTTGAGGGACTTTTTCAAATCTCTGACTAGACTGAAGCATCTTTGGTTGAAATATGCTGGGGCCTGAAAAAGAGTTATTTCCTGAAAATTTGAAGGATGGTTCTGAGGTTGTTTTTGAAAAACAATCTTTAGCAAAATGTCCCATTTTGCCACATTTGAAACATTCAGTATTATCATTTGCTTTAGAAGGAAATTTGTTTTTCTTAAAAAATCTTTTTGAATTAGCAAGGAGTGCTCTTTCATGAAATTCAATTTGAAGATCATTCAGGTACTCCTCACTGGTTCTTTGGTCAACCTCATCATCAGAACCATCCTGAAAATCCTGCACAACACCTTTAGAATAGAAAGCAGTTGATATGGGTGAAATTGTCAAGGCTTTTTTGGTCTCCTGAGCTTTACCAGGGTATCTCCTGGTGATAAGATTGTCCTCATAGACAAACTTCCCATAGATTGCAGGGAGCTCAAGGTTCTGAATGTGGTTTGCATTTCTCAATCCCTGAGAGAAGTTTAACCACTTCTCAGGGAGACTGTTGACAAAACCAACATTGATCTCATGTTTTGATAGTATAACACCATCATTGGTCAGCTCATTCAGGAGGGTCTTATACCGAGTATAAGTCTCAGAGAGGCTTTCTGAATCCTTGGCCCTGAAGGTATTGAATTCAAGCTTCAGGTCCATGATTCTATTCTCTTTGGTATCAGAAGGCCCTTCATAGCTATGAACCAGGTCTGTCCATGTCTGCTGGGCAGTGGGATAGTTGATCACTGATTCCATTATATCATCAGGGAGGCATGATATAATGATGCTTTTCAGGCGCTGGTCTTGATTGACCACCCTCCTTTCATCTGGGGTCCACTGAGCTTCAGGTTTAATTAAACCTTGGGCAGTTGTTGCGACATATGGACCATCATTAATCAACTTAATGTAATATGGTTCCATCCCAGTTAAGTAGCAAAGCATTCGCTTTTTCCACTTATTAAATTTGCCAACTTCAAGTCGAGGGGCAGTTGCTGAATAACTTCCACCCTTTTTGTCGACAAGTTGGGGAACATCTATGTCAGTCATAGTGGGATCTTGATTTTAAAAACTTGAGCACTCTTAAGTTTTGAAAACAGGTTTAAGTTTTACAAATCAGAGGCTCTGATACCACTTGTTGGTCCCTTTTACTTGGTTAACTATAACTACAAAGCTAAAGTAACCAAGTTATATGACTTTAAACAAAGATGTATAAAACGATTAATTATAAAGAAACATAAACATAAGAGACAATATTTTTCAACGTTTAATTCTTTATTAGAAGTTAATCAAAAAGAATCGTACCCAAGTGTTTGCGGAATAACACTTGGGATTGAAAACGACAAGTATGGTATTGACTCCTCACTAAACTAAATCTGTGTTGAGTAACAACTTTCAGGACCCACTGAGCTATCTCAGGGGTTATGTTGTTCTTTGGAGGAGTAAAAGTGGTTTGTGAATGCTTTGCATTAATTGCACAAACTTGTCAACTTTTAATCCTCTCTTATGCTACCTATTTATACACAAATGTGAACAACCCTATTATACAATGGACCTAAGTGTTTCTCAATAAAATCTTGATATATTTTATTCTCTGGCAAGGGAAACTTCTTTGGGTTAAGTCCAAAAGGCACTTTTGGATGACACCCTGGTTTTAACCATTTGGGGAAAGTTTGACCTTAAAGTGATAAAGCACTTTAGAGAAATAGATCAAACTTTCCCGCCCAGTCCCGCCAAAACTTCAGTCTTCTAGTCATCAGTATTCAGTACCATGAAGTTGTTGAGGAGTCTTGGGGTTCAGTGAGTTATTGTCATCCTCACTGAACCCATCACCTTCTTCTTGGCTTAGATCACACTTCACTGAGTTACTGTTCACTCAGTGACTTGTTTATACTTAGGTTATTTTACGTTCAAATCCTTGTTAGAAGAAGATTGGGGAATTCAGTGACCTAACACAACTTCACCACCACCACAAATAAACTCTACTCCATCTCCTCTTTCCATTACTATACCACACGCGCCCAAAAGAGCTCTCCACCACCCTTATCTTGCACCACCGCCTGAAACCATCACACCACCACTCTTGACGCCATATACTGGTAGATCTATAAAGAAAAGGTAGGAAACGCGTTTTACGCGTGATTTGACTCAGTCACGAGTCCAACTCGTGATTTTTATTAAGATTTTGGGGATAAACGAAATGGGTTTTAATGCTTTGATGTATAAAAATAAATAAAAACTTGAAAACTAAGATGGTATCATGTTTGTGTGTTTGTGTGTGTCGAGTGAGTTCGAGCCGTACTATACTTGATGTTTCCATTCTTTTGTTGTTGATTTTGGTGATATTTTTTATGTTTGTTCCTGCTATTATTGTTATTATTGTTTATTTGTTCTTGTGGTTGTTTCTGGGAGCGGATTTGGATTAATGGTACCGTTTGGTTTGATGGTTGACTGTATAAGAGATAAGCTAGGCTAACAGGTCCCTTAACAGGTTCCTCATCGTGTAACATGTTAATTTTCGTGTCGTGTTCGTGTACGAAAAAAGTGACACGATTTTTTCTCGTGTCGTGTTCGTGTTTAGGTCATTCGTGTTCGTGTCTTATCGTGTCGTGTCAGACATGATATGCCAGCTCTAGTTGCTTGGGCAGAAGTTTGAAAAGATACCAGTATAACAAAACAATTCAAGGATTGTTTGGACGTTGGAAATACAAGGAACAACAATAGATATTGAAGCAAAAGCGACTTGATCACTCGCTACAAAAGGAATACCGAATAGGTATTAGGGTTGTTGACATACGGTGTGGACAAAGAAAGGAAGAAAAGAATGAGTGTATTGTGAAACAACGTGACGTAGGAGACAAGCAACAGCGGAACGACAAACAAAATCATTTTTGTTTAGATGTTGGTAGAATACCGTAGGGTATTAAGATAAGAAAAAGGAGAAGAAAGCAATTGAATTGCTTTGGCAGAAAAGAATACCGTAGGGTATTTTTGAAGAAAAGGACTTGGAACAAAAGGAAACAACGACAACAACTTGAAGTTGATCGTGGCCAAAAAACACTTAGGGTGGATTTGGAGGATAGCCGAGACATAACAAGGGTCTAGGGCACGTAGTAGAAACCAAGTCAAGAAGGAAAAGAACGTGAAGTTTGGTAAGTATTCGATAACAACATCAAAACAGCCGAACTTGGAAGGAGACGTGGAAAGAAATAAACGTGGTTGATATAACTCTAAGTATCGACACACAAGTGGGAACATCGTTGTGTTTTAACACAACATACGAGGTCACGAATTCATCATTTGGATTTCAATTATACTTTTATAGTATAGATATTTTTTCACATTATTAGGAATCCCGAGAACTATATATTGATCCCGTATTACTAGGATTCCCGAAAAACTATTTCTGTTCCCATAGTAGTAGAAGTACCATACTTGTTAGAATTCCCATACGATTAGAAAGTGAAGATCTTAAATACTTTTAAGATGGCCGGTGACGATTCAAGCACATCAAACACTACACTTAAACCCATGACACCTATTGCACAATACCAATGCCCTAAACTCAAAGACACAAACTACACAGTTTGGGCTATACAAATTAAGATTATATTAGAGGCACATGGTTTGTGGGAAACAATAGAAACTAAGGAAGACACGCAACTAGATGATAAGAAAGATAAGGCAACAATGGCCTTACTATACCAAGCGTTGACCGAGGATGTGATTTTACAAGTAGCAAATTGCAAAACGTCAAAAGAATTATGGGAATCATTGAAAAGGAGACACGTTGGAGAAGAAAAAGTGCAACAGGCACGATAACAATCACTAATGATAGGATTTAATGCCCTTCATACGAAGGATGATGAAACGGTGGATGCATTTACGAACAAACTAAACAGTTACACCACGAAGGCTAAAGAATTAGGAAAGACCTTGAATGAATCACTTTTAGTACGAAAACTATTAGACTTCACACCCGATAGGTTCATTCAGATAGTAGCATCCATAGAACAGACTAATGATCTCGACAACATCACTTTAGATGAGATCACTGGAAAACTTAAGGCATTCGAGGAAAGGATAAAACTCCGAAAAGGAGGACAAGCAGAAAGCCAGGATAACCTATTATTCGCACAACGCGAACACTCTAGAAATAAGAAATGATTTAACAAATATAGGGGTAGATCAAACTACTCACGAGGAAACTGGCAGAATAGAAATAGAGATAACTCGAATGGAGAAAATTCAACTAACAACAACAAACCCAATAAGTATAAAGGTGAGTGGAATAAAAAGAAAGTAAAATGTTTCAATTGCGGGAAACATGGACATTTTAAGAGAGAATGTAGAAGTCAACCAACAACTCAGGAACAGTCAAACCTTATCTATGAAGACAATGAACCATTGTTGACATAAATAATGTGTGAAAACGTTATTCATATCTTTCGATATCTCTATATTTTGACGATCACAAAATGTAAAATCGTCAATCGTATAATTACTACATAAACAAGTATTAAGCTAGTTTATATCACTATATCCAACTTAATCACTTAAGGTATGGATAAACAAGTGCTTAATACATCTCATGATCAAAGGGGTATTTAATTAATTAACACAAAGTTTATTTAATCACATAAACATATTATATATTTTTGAAAAACACTTTTGGTAATAAAGAAAAATGTTTTAATCATACTAAATATATGATTTCAAATATTTAACCAAAATCAGTTAGTTTTTCACCAAATAAACTTTCCCCACTAAAAGACAAGTTTTCTGGCCGTTACAGTTGGGCGGCCCCCAGAATTATAAGGGGCGGTCCCCTTAATTTTAAGGGGGCCGGCCATGATTTAAGGGGACCGGCCAGGCTCCCCTGTCAGAAACTGTCAGAATTCTTCTCCTATAAATACCACCTTAATTCTGGAATTTTTCCTCACCTTTTGCACGAAATTTTCAGATCTATAACTCTCTAAACATCCTCTAAAACCCTTTGATCATTAGTATATTAATCCTTGTTTCAAGTGATTCAATCCCTAATCATCCATTCTCATCCAAAGTGCAAAAGAAGAACACTCTCTCTACAACCAAGCTCAAGAAGTGTTGAAGAATAGTTGTGTATAGTGTATATATATATTCATTTGTGAATATTGTGTTGTGCTTGTGATTAGTTGTGTAGATAATAGAAGTTGATAAGTAGTGAAGTAGGATAGTTGTGAAGATAGGTGTGAAGTAGAAGATTGGTGTGTAGAAGATAGTTGTGAAGAAGATTGGTGTGTAGTACATTGGTGTGAAGAAGTTGTGTAGAAGGTGTGATCAAGTTGTGAAGTTGTGTGGTGTGTAAATTGGTGTGTAAGGTTTTCTCCGCCAAAAGGGAGTTTGTTGACATAGTGAAGAAAACTCTCGAGTAGGTGATTCGGGGAGTGGAGTAGGAACAAGGAAGGTGTCCTTGTAGCCGAACCACTATAAATCCTTGTGTTGTGGTTTGATCTTTCTAACTCTTCTCATTACTTATTTATTTATCTTTACTATATTAGCCTTGTTAGTTAGCTACCATACAATTGTTCATATAGTGCAAGTATTGAGTTCACATAAACTAGAATCGAAGTTTTTAAAACAAACTTGTGTTTATAAATTTAAAAGGACGTAAAACTATTCAACCCCCCCTTCTAGTTTTCCACAATTGGTATCAAGAGCCACATCTAGCAAGATTTTTAAAATATATTGTATTTTAAAACTTGTAACGATCTATGGAATCTGAAAAATATTTAGAAGGGCAATCTATGCAAAGACCACCACTATTTGAAAGTGATGGATTTTTATATAGGAAAAATCGATTCGAAACTTATGTGAAATCAAAAGATCTAGATCTTTGGCATATTATTACCAATGGTGATTTTTTACCTATTCAAAATAACCCCGAAACAAAGAAAGATGAAATCGTGCCTTTTGAAAAACAAAATGATGATTTAAAAAGAAAACTTGCTAAAAATAATGAAGCAAAAATGGTTATTTACAATGCGCTACCACGTAAAGAGTACGAAAAGATCTTTATGTGTGAAACCGCAAAAGAAATTTGGAACTCTTTGTTAATAACCTACCAAGGTAATAATCAAGTCAAAGATAACAAAATAGATCTACTTGTTCAACAATATGAGCAATTCACGATTCCGGAAGAGGAATCAATTGATAATGCTTTTGCTAGATTTAACACCATAATCAAAAGTTTAAAAACACTTGATGAGAATTTCTCTAGTAAGAATTTTGTTAGGAAGTTTCTTAGAGCTCTTCACCCAAAATGGCGAGCTAAAGTGATGGCTATTGAAGAATCGAAGAATTTGTCAACGCTACAACTTGATGAATTAATTGGTAATTTAAAAGTCTACGAAGCTATAATAAAGAAGGACTCCGAAATGGTTAAAGGGAAACGAGAGCAAAGCAAGTCAATCGCCTTGAAAGCTAGAAAGGAATCCAACAACGAAGATAGCTCATCTTCTTAAAGCGAAGACGAAGAATATGCCATGGCCGTAAGAGATTTCAAGAAATTCTTCAAAAGGCGAGGAAGATTCGTTAGACAACCACACGATGAAAGAAGAACATCTCAAAAGAATAATGATGACAAGTATAGCAAGAATGAAAGAAAATGTTTCAAGTGTGGTGATCCGAATCACCTTATTGGAAAATGTCCAATGATGACAAGAGATCAAAATCAAAGAGCGTTTGTTGGAGGTGCCTGGAGTGATAGCGATGAAGATGAGAAAGAAACAACAAAGGAAGAAAAGTGTCTCATGGCTAAAACATCAAGTAAGGTACGTTCCGAAACCGAATATTTTAGTGATGAAAATTTATCATTAGATGAAAAAGACTTAGATAGTGAATACAATAGATTATGCAAACTAGGACAACAAGTTATGGCTAAAAACAAATCACTAAAATACATAAATAACCAATTAGAAAATGAAGTACTTGAACTAAAAATTAAAATACATCAACTTGAGAAAGGTAAAGAAACTTTTGAAGAATGTAAATCATGTCAAGCACTTAGAAGTGAAAACAACAAACTTAAGGAAGAAATTTGTAAACTTGATAAATTTGAAAATAGTAGTAACTCACTTAGTAAAATTATAAGTTTTCAAAGAATATCCGGAGATAAAACCGGTCTAGGTTTCAACTCAACCGAAGCCTCAACAAGTGAAGTTAAAAATGTTAAATTTGAAAGTGAACTTAAGGAACTAAAACCTTCAAAATCCAATCCTGAGTATATACTCATAAATGATAAGAAAATACATCTAGCTAGTAATGAAGAAATAAAACCGTTTTATAAACCAACTTTAAAAACCGAAGTAGGATCGTCCAAAACTAAAACAAGATCTAAAACACCACCACCTAGGAAACCAAATAATTCTTACCCTAGACCTAAAACACCTCAACTAAGA
The DNA here is from genome assembly GCA_030686995.1 of Artemisia argyi. Lineage (NCBI taxonomy): Eukaryota > Viridiplantae > Streptophyta > Magnoliopsida > Asterales > Asteraceae > Artemisia > Artemisia argyi. The sequence goes on along the minus strand of CM060697.1, from coordinate 155,689,765 downwards.
GCAAACCAAAGTAGACAAAACTTTAACAATAATCAACAAATGTGGAACTTCAATCCATGGGGAATGTTTCCACAATATATGCACCCAAGTCAAATACATAACATGTTCGGGACAAACAACTTTGGTCAAATAAGACCATGGGGACCAACGTGAAAACTTTCGCCATTCATACATGGAAATCTTTGATGTCACCTCGTGTTCGGACTTTCCTTTGAAGATTTTGAAGTTTAACGCATTGAAGACGAAAGGTACACATTTTCTTTTATTTCCTTGTAAACAAATACATGCTTAGTTTAGTATCTAGCTTTTATGTGATTTTGATTGGTTCATTATTCTCTCTAGTCTTTACTTCTATACATATATATACTTATTTACTTATACTATATCTAAATATATATATATATATATATATATATATATATATATATATATATATATATATATATACACTTAGTTATATCTAGGATCTTATTACCTAGAAAACTCATTTGTTGATTTTCTAGAACTAGAAATTGTTCGTTTATGAACCTTTTCTTTTCCCCATTTGCCTTATTGAACTTTATTGTTCAACAACACTCATGCTGATGAAGAGAGATGAGTCGAAAAATCTATGGATGAAACAAACTCCCGGCTTCCGTTGCATTCGTCTCCTTCCTTTATTCTCGTCTTATAAGCCCATACTACATACATATATATTTATACATATACTTATGAACCTTCCACACCGTTCTCGTGTACTTGACAACTTGATAAATTTCATCCGAAACGATCAAGAAAATTTAATTGGCAAATTATCGATTAAAAGTGTCAAGTATTTCCTTTCGTGCGAATACCCTCCAACGTATTTTTGATTAATTATAAATCTAATACATACATATGAATAATTTTCTGCTATTTCCAGAACCCAAAATCACAAAAATCGAATTTTGGAGGGCGGCCCCCTTAATGTTTAAGGGGACCGGCAGCCAAATGAAGGGCGGCCCCCTTAATGTTTAAGGGGGCCGGCTATCTGATTGTTCAAATCCGTTTTTCTCCTTTTTCCTTTTGCCAAACACTCCACTTTTTCGTACACCCCTTCCACTGCTTCTGCTGTGACGAAAACAAAAACCCAAAAACCTCTCAAATCACTTCCAAATCACATAATTCGGATTAATTCGCAAAGGGCAAATTCATCTAACACATTCACCATTACTTATTGTAAGTTTTTCATAACACATTTCATCTAATTTCATTTTATTTGATCATACTCATGATTATGCATGTTTTATAAAATTCGTCAAATTTCATAATTTCTTTCGAATTAAGCCTTAAAACTCCATAACCAAATGCTTCCCCTAGGACTAGGATGATTAATCAACACTAGAAACTAGTTATTATAAACTATCATGTCGAAAATTTTTGAAAAATGTCATACACTCCTTTTCAAAAATTTTAGTAAACTCATTGTTGAATAATGATTTGAAAATGTGTTAAAACTAATCACATTATACTTTTGTAACTTGTAATACTTGAAATTACATTTTTCGACTAATAAAAATTATATTGCTTCACAATATAGGGGTGTTTGGATTATGTCCAAATAATATCGAAACATAGTAATTATAATTTTTATAAAACTTTGTTATAATTATAAACCTAAAAATTACTAATCGGACTTGTCAAGATATATAATTCATATATATATTGACATACTAGTGGTATAAGTCAATAGTTAAGGAAGCGTTTGGTTTATTACTAAAAATGACATTTTTAAGTAAAAATACAAACCATCTCTTTCAAAAACAAATCACATGCATAAGAAACTCGCAAGAAATAGCTAGTTTTACAATCTAATGTAAATCTAGTAAATTTCATGATATATTAAGATGTTTAAAGGGGCGTTTGGATTTGTCCATAACTACTCATTAAACATCGTAAAGTATATCTAGAACGAGTTAATAACAATATTAAGGAACATGGTAATCTACTTCTTAGGATTAGTAACGAAGTATGTTTACGTTCCAACATAAGCCTTAACAATAAACATATACTTTTATCTTTCTTTATATTTATTTTGGTCTTTGTGTATTGTTGATGTGTTTAGGTGAAAATGCCCAAAGCAACTACCGAAGATCTCTCTCACACTAAAAACTACATTCCTAAAGTTTCCCAACTCCCTACTACATCTCCTTCCATTGGACTTATATATCGTCAAATTGAAGATAGAAATGTTCATGAAGGACGTGTAGTAGATCTTGCTTTTACTCAATCCGACTACATAAATCGCGTGTTTACAAGCATCAACTTCAATTGTCTTTATGAAATAAATGAACCTATCATTCCTCGTTTCATAATGGATTTCTATAGCCAAGTCACCGTCCAAACCAATGATCTTGGTTTCATCACCATTTCTTTCATGATTCAAAATGAATTTATCACCCTCACTCTCGAACAATTTGGTCATATCCTCCAAATTCCTTTTAGAGGTCAAGCCATTTTCACAAATGAGTGGGACCTCGAATCTCTTAATCGCTATCGACCAACCTTCGGTCCCTATCTCGACGAAATTCCTCATCCCGACGAAATTCGTCAAATCCTTGGTGTGGACCGTGCCACCACAAGCCGAAAAATTAAATCCAAAAACGTTCAAATCTCTCCATACCAACTTCTCCTCAAGGAATTAAGCCCCCACATGAAGCGTTGGGAAGAACTCATTCGTGAGAATGCGTTTGGTACCGGAGGTCACCGGGACCATCTCCCGGCGTGCCTTGCTCACATGTTGTATTATATAGCTGTCGAAAAGCCATACAATTTGGCCTACTTCTTTATCAAACGAATTGAGTATGCTAGAAAAACTCTAAAAGCCAACCTTCCATATGGAATGTTCCTCACTCGTCTCTATCGTCATGTTATCGAGTACTACCCCGATCTTGACAATAGTATCTATGAGTCCATGTACCCCACTCTACGTCCTCTCGCTCTAAAACAAGCTCGACGAACTCGAAGTGACAAGGGTAAACCTCGTCGTCATAGCTTTCATGGATCATCCTCAAGGCAAGACGATGACGATGAGGAGGAAAACATCCATGATGCTAGTACCCCTTCGTTTTCTGAGTTCGTTGACAATTTAGAGGATCTTGACTATCCCGAGTATTCTACCCCATCTCCTAGTGATCAAAACGAAGAAGTGCTTCATGAACGAACTACCGAGATGCTTAGAAGACAAAAGAGCTTCCACAAAGAAGTTAGAGGTGGGTTCAAGTCTATCGGAAAAACTTTGAAGGGCATCTTCGGGAAGAAAAATAAATAATGTGCTTGGATTATGTTTTTTAAACAATATTTAATTTTTATGTCTTGTGTGCTATTTGTCCGAAGTTTATTCGGAAGTACTTGTTATTTGGATATTTGTTTAGGATGCTAACTTGATTGTCTTTGATATTTTTTTTAATGCATGCTTCTCTTAATCTATATATATGTTTGCATGATTAGTTAATGTTTATATAACTATATGACATATATGCTTTCTAATAGACCAAAACAAATGTGAAATGTCCAAATAGAGCCTGCTGCAAATACAAAACAGAACATAACATTTTTCCAGAAAATTTTTGAAAATTTTGGTTTCTGGGTCGTCAGATGGGCGGCCCCCTTAAATCATAAAGGGCGGCCCCCTTAAAATTAAGGGGACCGGCCTCCATTTAAGGGGACCGGCCATCTGGAACAGTTTTTACACTGTTTTCTTTTGCATCTTGTGATCCCTTTTGCTAGTCCCAGCTACCATTTCCCTTAAAAACTAAACTGATTTTGGAATATAACATTACAACTTCAAATTAATTCCACTTCTAAACATGTTTTCCCACTATATAATCTCCATGCATGTTTAATTCACATTCCATCATCCTCAAACATTCATCAAACACCATCATGTCATCACCAAGAACCACCTACTCAAACAATGCCAAGAAACAAAAACTTGTCATCATTCCACCCAAACAACTCTTCATTGATCTTACAAATGAAGACAACACCACTCCATCTCCACCACCTCAATGTTCATCTCCTAGTGCACCAAATGCACCCTCCAAAACACCTTCAACAAATGGAAACTCCACTTCCTCCATACCATCCACTTCATCCATAAATGACTACATCAACACCCACTTATCTCCTCCAACAATTGATCAACCATCACAACCTACCAATGAGAACACATCTCTTGCACTCACTCTCTCATTATCACCATTAACACCTCTTGATGCACATTTCTCATCATCTCCTATCAACCCACCAACCTATAACCCCGTCCCATGGAGCTTACTTGAAGCACATGGAGACACTTGCCTTTGTTGCATTCACAACCGAACAATTGTGTTCGGATTAAGAGATGAGATCCAATACATGTTTTCTCATATTGAAAACATGTTGCATCAACCACCAACAACAAACACAACACCTCCACCACCATCAACAAACACACCTCCACCATCACCATCTCCATGTTCACCATCCATTCCTCCCAATTAAACATGCTTGGTGTTTCACAAATAAAATTGTGTTAAACCTTTTTGGATGGCAAGCTCTAAAGAGGACTCTCATGTTTGAGACTTGGTTTATTATTTCTATGATAATTGTAAGCCTTTAAAGGCTTTTGTTAGTTGCATTACCTTTTCACTTGTTGATGTAATGCTTGATTTTATTTCACTTGATTAATGATATGGTTATGTTTAGTTTACACTTTTGCATGCTATATACATATATATGTTCCTTGCAACTAAATATTTTTGCAAGATATCCATATCTCGATTCCTTTTGGCCTCAAAACGAGGGGGAGTATACTTCGAGGGGGAGTTTACATTATAATGGGATAACCTTTTTGATGCTAACAAAAAGGGGGAGAAGTGATATAAACTCTCACAATAATACTTGAATATATACTAATTTTCGATTAATGAGTTTAAATTTTGTAAACATCAAAAAGAGGGAGATTGTTGACATAAATAATGTGTGAAAACGTTATTCATATCTTTCGATATCTCTATATTTTGACGATCACAAAATGTAAAATCGTCAATCGTATAATTACTACATAAACAAGTATTAAACTAGTTTATATCACTATATCCAACTTAATCACTTAAGGTATGGATAAACAAGTGCTTAATACATCTCATGATCAAAGGGGTATTTAATTAATTAACACAAAGTTTATTTAATCATATAAACATATTATATATTTTTGAAAAATACTTTTGGTAATAAAGAAAAATGTTTTAATCATACTAAATATATGATTTCAAATATTTAACCAAAATCAGCTAGTTTTTCACCAAATAAACTTTTCCCACTAAAAGACAAGTTTTCTGGCCGTTACAGTTGGGCGGCCCCCTTAATTATAAGGGGCGGTCCCCTTAATTTTAAGGGGGCCGGCCATGATTTAAGGGGACCGGCCAGGCTCCCCTGTCAGAAACTGTCAGAATTCTTCTCCTATAAATACCACCTTAATTCTGGAATTTTTCCTCACCTTTTGCACGAAATTTTCAGATCTATAACTCTCTAAACATCCTCTAAAACCCTTTGATCATTAGTATATTAATCCTTGTTTCAAGTGATTCAATCCCTAATCATCCATTCTCATCCAAAGTGTAAAAGAAGAACACTCTCTCTACAACCAAGCTCAAGAAGTGTTGAAGAATAGTTGTGTATAGTGTATATATATATTCATTTGTGAATATTGTGTTGTGCTTGTGATTATTTGTGTAGATAATAGAAGTTGATAAGTAGTGAAGTAGGATAGTTGTGAAGATAGGTGTGAAGTAGAAGATTGGTGTGTAGAAGATAGTTGTGAAGAAGATTGGTGTGTAGTACATTGGTGTGAAGAAGTTGTGTAGAAGGTGTGATCAAGTTGTGAAGTTGTGTGGTGTGTAAATTGGTGTGTAAGGTTTTCTCCGCCAAAAGGGAGTTTGTTGACATAGTGAAGAAAACTCTCGAGTAGGTGACTCGGGGAGTGGAGTAGGAACAAGGAAGGTGTCCTTGTAGCCGAACCACTATAAATCCTTGTGTTATGGTTTGATCTTTCTAACTCTTCTCATTACTTATTTATTTATCTTTACTATATTAGCCTTGTTAGTTAGCTACCATACAATTGTTCATATAGTGCAAGTATTGAGTTCACATAAACTAGAATCGAAGTTTTTAAAACAAACTTGTGTTTATAAATTTAAAAGGACGTAAAACTATTCAACCCCCCTTCTAGTTTTCCACAACCATCACTATTAATGACTACACACGAAGAAGTATTGTTAAATGAAGGACAAATACAACCCGGAAAGTATGCTACAACAGATGCTAGCATATGGTATTTAGATAATGGTACAAGCAACCATATGACGGGAGCGAAGAGTCATTTTAAAGATATAGACGAAAGTATCACTGGACGCGTTCGTTTTGGAGATGGATCGTATGTAGAGATAAAGGGTAGAGGTTCTATATTACTAGGATGTAGAAACAAGGAGCAAAAGATAATTTCGGACGTTTACTACATACCAAACCTCAAGAGCAATATACTTAGTCTAGGACAACTTACTGAAATAGGTTGTAAGATCATCATGGATGGAAACAAGCTGACTTTGTATGATAAGAATAAGAAGTTGTTGATGAAGGTAGAAAGATCGAAGAATAGACTTTACAGTATTAGACTATAGATAGAAGCCCTATATGCCTCTTAGCAAATGTGGATAACTAAGCATGGTTATGGCACGCTAGATTAGGTCATCTGAACTTTGACGATATCAACAAGATGACAAGAAAGGGTCTAGTAGAAGGAATACCAAGAATAAACCATGCAAGACAAGTATGTGATGCATGTTTGTTAGGAAAACACAGCAGAACACCATTTCCCAATCAAGCTAAATTCAGATCAAAGAACCCATTGGACTTAGTTTATGGAGATCTTTGTGGTCCCATAAGTCCAACAACACATTCCGGAAAGAAACTCATCTTCTTACTAGTAGATGACTGTACACGTTATATGTGGGCCTATTTTCTAACATCTAAGGATCAAGCCTTCAACACATTTAAAGAATTTAGACAGAAGATTGAAATGGAATTAAGATTGAAGTTAAGAATGCTAAGAACAGATAGAGGTGGTGAATTTACATCAAATGAATTCACTAAGTATTGTAAAGAGAATGGAATAGCCAGACAGTTAACAGCACCATACTCACCGCAACAGAGTGGAGTAGTTGAAAGAAAGAATAGAACGGTGTTATCGACTACTAGGAGTATGATGAAAGCAATGAAGTTACCCTTAACTTTTTGGGCGGAAGCAGTTAAACACGCCATTTACATACTAAATAGGGTACCTACACGAGCACTAGAAAATAAAACACCATATGAAGCACTCTACAACAGAAAACCGAATCTGGAAAACCTAAGAATATTCGGATGCACAGCTTATGCTAAGATAACGATACCTCACTTGAAGAAGTTGGACGACAGAAGCATACCGATGGTTTATTTAGGAGTAGAGGAAGGATCAAAAGCTTGTAGGCTATATGATCCAGTAAGAAATAAGAAACATGTTAGTAGGGACGTAAAGTTTATGGAAACGAAACCGTGGGATTGGGATAAAAATGGAGATGATACGAGTACACAAGACACATTTTGGACTAGTTTTGTGGTAGACGAAGTTGACAATGGAAATCCTACGCCAGTCAACATAGAACACAATGATGACGTGTATCCAGCACAAGAACCAATAACAGATCCAATACCAGATCCAGACTCACCAATTACACCACCAGCATATACTTACGAACCCCACTCAGAAGATGAAGAGGAAGCTACTTTTAGCTCATTAGGAAGCTCAGAACAAAGATTTGACGATACACCAGTACGAGGTTTCAAAGAGATAAAGGATGTATATAGGACAACACGTATAGTTGAGACTGAAAGTCTACTATTCATAGAAGAGGAACCCCATAACTATACGGAAGCATCAACAGATGAAAGATGGATTGAGGCCATGAAAGCTGAACTGGATTCAATTAATAAGAATCACACATGGACACTCACAACATTGCCAGAAAATCAGAAGGCAATAGGACTCAAATGGGTTTATAAAACCAAGAGAGATTCACAAGGAAAGATCATCAAATATAAAGCAAGATTAGTAGCAAAAGGTTATGTACAAGAACAAGGAATAGACTTTGATGAAGTATTCGCACCAGTTGCTAGGATAGAGACAGTTCGGTTAATATTAGCATTAGCAGCATATCATGGATGGCAAGTACATCACTTAGATGTAAAATCAACATTTTTACACGGAGAATTGAAGGAAGAAGTCTGTGTTACACAACCTGAAGGTTTCATTCAGCAAGGAAACCAAGGAAAAGTATACAAGCTAACCAAAGCTTTGTATGGCTTAAGACAAGCACCAAGAGCTTGGAATGTGAAACTTGATCAAACCTTAAAGTCATTGGATTTTAAGAAATGTAATCTCGAACAAGCAGTCTACACGAAGAGAAGCAAGAATTCTACACTTATAGTTGGAGTATATGTAGATGATTTGACAATCACGGGCACTCCAAAAAAGGAAATAGACTTGTTCAAATCCCAGATGGACGATAAGTTTGAAATGAGCGATTTAGGATTGCTAGCATATTACCTTGGGATAGAAGTTACACAGACAGGAGGAGATATTACAATCAAGCAAACCGGATATATTAACAAGATCCTAAAAGAAACAAGTATGACGGATAGCAATGATACGAAGATACCATTGGATCCCGACACTAAGTTTGTCAAGGTGGAAGATGGAGAACCAGTTGACGCAACTTATTACCGAAGCTTAATTGGAAGCCTTAGATACTTATTACATACAAGACCGGATCTTAGTTACTCAGTCGGACTACTCAGTAGATTTATGCAAGACCCGAAGGATTATCACCTGAAGGAAGTGAAACAAGTAATCCGATATGTCAAAGGAACAAAAGAAAATGGAATAATATACAAGAAGGAAGGCGGCTGCAAGATTACAGGTTATAGTGACAGTAGTTATGGAATCAATACCGATCAAGGAAAAGGAACTACTGGAATCATATTTTACTTTGGAGAGTCACCTATCACCTGGTGTACTCAGAAATAACCGACAGTGGCACTCTCATCATGTGAATCAGAATTCATGGCGGCTACTGCAGCAACATGTCAAGCCTTATGGTTAAAACGTTTACTTAGTGAACTAACTGGAATGGAAGAAAAAAGGATAACGCTTAGAGTTGACAACGTATCAGCAATAGCACTCGTAAAGAACCCAGTATTTCATGGAAGGAGTAAACATATAGACATTCGCAATCATTTCATTCGGGAATGCGTAGAGAATGGTCATATTAATGTAGAACACGTTAGCGGAGAACTACAAAGAGCAGACATCTTAACGAAAGCTTTACCAAGACTCAAGTTTACAACTATGAGACAAATGCTCGGAGTTCAAGACCTTGGACAAAGCAACGATCAAGAATAAAGAGGAGAATGTGAACCAAGTAATCTCGATATTGCTTTGAAGAAAAACGTGAAGGACCAAAACCGTAGTTTAGAAACTTATTAACCGCTAGTTAGTTAAATTAGTTAATGTTTAAAAGTCAACTCTAGAATTTCTGTATTTGTGAAAAGGTGCATCGATTTAGCATGCCCTTTGGTGAAGAGTTGTGTCGTTTGGCTTGTGTCCATTCGAACCAACACAATGGTTAAACACAACCATTAGAAAACTATAAGTATTAGTAAACTTGTAACATTACATTGGTTAGACAAATAATATAAGTTATCTATTGCGTTTTACATTGTTTGCAAATCATATTTGACTCAACCACAGATCGGATTCCGAACACTTGGGACAACATGTATAATTACTGTCAAAAACAATAAAGCCTAGTCAAATGTATGTAAACATGAAAAAAATAGATCTAGCTAAGTGACTGATCAACAATGACGCCGCCTAATCAAGATTTAGGAGACACCAAATTAAAGGCAAAATCGTTATCAAGCGAATAAAAACAATGAAGTTACTGCTTAATTACAACTCCAGTCTGATATAGATGTTTCTGTTTCTTCGAAGTTCCCGATGACATAATCTAACTACCATTTTTAATATAAAGGAAATAACCCTATCACGAGCCTTCGATTCTCAGAAGTAAGACCTAAGATAAACTTAGCCAAACGAACAAGTTTCTTAACATGAATCAAGTACAAGACTGATAGTCTAAGGAAAAACAAAGGCATCACTTGCATATGGATAGTAAGACTGAATTAGAGAGGACAAGCCAGCTTGATTGGAAATTATATATCACCATGCAGAGAATTGACGAGAAATGAAAATTCAATCAACTAAAAACAAGGAATTGTGGAGGAAAGCAAACGAAAAATGCAAATTTATTGATCAGATATCAACCATATTCAGACGGCATTAAGCAAAATAGATTGGATGGACAAAAATATGAACAAAAAAAACTGATGAAGAAACAACAAACCTAGTAACTGAGGTTATACCACCCCGCAGCGGTTTCAGAGGAACTGCATTGGGAAAATGATCCCTGTTGTCGACAGCAGGGATCTTATATGCTGCAAGGTTGAAAGGAAGATTAAGAAAGGACCAATTTTGCAAAATAGAAAATGCTGATGTTAATCAATTCCTTATGTAACTGTTTTGTTCTTATTTGTTATAATAAAGCATTGTGACTATGTGATACTTTTCATCATATATGTTCCAGAAAGGCAATTAGAAAACAATTAATAATTGGGGTTAAAGGCAAGGAGTGACCATACCAGAATAAAGTAGGAGTTTGAAAAACAATGACGGGAAATCGACTATATGATGCAGTGGTCTGTGACTATATGAGGGACAGCCGATCACGATGAGGAGTGGATATCGATCAAGTTGAGAAGCGGAGGTACATGAGTCGTTGCAGCCGTGCATGCCAAAAATTAAAACTCGTTTTGTTAAATTAATTTTTAGAAGACTAACCAAAAAAACTCCCCCTTTTAAAGACTTTCTGAACGAACGATAAGTAATTGACAAATAAGTAAATTGAACTCAAATTTTATAAACTAATAGGAAACGTTGCATGAAAACTGGGACATGCAAAATCAAAAGTACGTCTTGTCATTTTATAGGAGGACCAGGGTCTAAGCTGAACTATTGCTCCAACTTTCGAATGATAATTAATTGTTCCAGCTGGTTGCTCGTCGTAATTGCTTATGGTTGGTTAGACGGTTATCTCTGTTGATAAATCAATTAGCTTGGTCTAACACCCTTGGCTTTTGAATAATCATTTTTGAAGCATTAAAAAATTACTGATCCAAGTATTATATTTCCATAAGACTAGTTCAATGTCAACCCTCACCAACAAGTTCTGTTGCATGACGTTTGAACTTTGAAAAATGGTTAATAAAAGTATAAAACATTAAAAATGATTATTAGAATTTATTTAACATGCGAAACATATGATCATGTCTCGACATATTTTCATAGAAAATTAAGAGAGAAAGAAAAATACAATGGGAGCTAAGTGGTCTAAACAGGTGGAAAGGCAAAAGCAGGTCGCTAATGAAAGGAAAATTTTAGAAGAGCTGGAGCAGAGTTGTGTCTGTGACTATCCAGGCTCCGATTACCATCCAGTTGACCGCAAAAACTGGATGTCGGGCCTGAACCCGGACAAACTTTATATAAACAGGATCGTGTGGCCGGGGACACATAACTCTGCCACCAACAAGATTGGAATAAAAATGATTACGCGTCCATTTGCTCAATGTCAATCTTTGTCCATTTACGAGCAGCTCGTGTGTGGGGTCCGTCTCCTTGATATTCGTGTCCAAAAGAATCGAAAAATATGTCATGGAATTCTCACGACCTACAGCATTGATGTCGTTATTAACGACATCAAGAAGTTTATTTCCGAGACCATGTCAGAAATCATAATTCTCGAGATACGAACCAAGGTAGGACATAACGACCCGCCCGAGTTTGAGAAATACTTAGAGGAACAACTTGAGGAATACTTGATCCATCAAGATGATGATGTGTTTCATAAAACAATAGCCCAGGTTTTACCAAAGAGAATTATCTGTCTTTGGAAGCCCAGTAGATCTTACGGGCCTCCACACGGAAGCCCGTTTTGGAATGCAAATTATTTGTATGGTGATTGGATCAATACCGACTTGCCCGCGACAAAGTTTGAAAGTAATCTGAGGCATTTAAGTCAACAATTACCGGTGAGTTACCGTAGATACTTTTATAGGGTGGGGAATACGGTGACACCACGGGCAGATAACCCGGTTTTGTGTGTGAAGCCCGTTACGAACAGGATTCGAAGGTATGCCAGGTTGTTTCTAAGGCGATGTGTTTTGCTAAATATTGTGGATCTGTTGCAAATATTCTCTACTGATTTTATTGATGAGGATTTTGTTGATGCTTGTATTGGGCTTACATGGGCTAGAGTTGAAGGGAAATTATAGTGTTATTTTTGTGTTAAACTTCAAAAGCTATAGTTTCTGTATGGTGTGTTATGATTGTTGAGTTGTTGACATCAATGTTTGGGATATAGTGTTGTTTTGGAAGAATAATTGGGCTTGTGTTTTGTTATTCAAAAAGTAAAATAAAAATTAGGCTTGTCTTTTGGTTACATCAAATGATCATTCTATATATTGCACGATTAATTAGACCTTAAGTTAAACGTCTTGTTATACTCATGTGAAATAATCGCTTATAATCGAATAGCTTTCATTGCTCACTTACGTGGATATTGTTACGTCTGAAATCTATACTATATATAATGGGTGTATCTTATTTCTTGAAAATTAAAGAATGTTGAAACCTTAAAATTTATTTAAGGAAATACACGATTTAAGGAAACGCACAAAAATATAAAAGTTGACTTGAGAATAAATGAGACTGGAATACGGTTTATTAATACTAGACTAGTACACGTGCATAAATGACATATAGTTATAATTATATTTTGATTAAATGTATTGTGTAAAGTTTTGTGTAACCAAAATATCATTATAACTATCTGCAGTTATAAAATTTCGTTGCTATGCAGAGATACTCGTATTGTATACTGTATTAAATAGAGAAATAAATATAGAGTACTGATATCTATGTGTACAACTACTTGTAATCAGCTGGTCCAATCAATATATCACGGATGTTTTAGGAAAAAAATTAACAATGCACATGGGCCTATTTTACAAAATTGTTGGATTTTATCCAAATTCCACATGCCAATGTGGCAACCATTTAATTTGTTAACTGGATAGATGGGACCAACGATACCTTTCTATTTGCTGTAGGAACAACGACAGCTCAACCATCAGTCCAAAACTTAAAATTGGATGTTTTATACGAAGTAGGGGGGGAAAAAAATAGAGAGAGAAAAGAAAAATCAAGTATTTTAATTTATTTATGTAAAAGCCTGTTAATCCGTAACTTGTTAAGTGAATCATTTTGTATATACATTAGGCTAGCGACAGACGGAGTGGAAGATCGAGTTATGTGATTGATTACACTCGATCGCCACTTATGTGGCTACTCGGTCGACCAAAGACAAAAACACAAACCGATCGAGTACTAGACCGATTACTTTTATTTACTTTTTTTGCCCTTTATTTGTTTACGTTGGAGGTAAAATAAAAAAAATAAAAAAAAAAATAAAAAATAAAAAATAAAAAATAAAAAAAGCTACTAGCCATTGCATTCAAATATTTTTTAACACACTATAAATACCACATATTAACACAACATATTTTACACACTTCAATTCACAAAATCTCACACTTCTTTCAATTCAAAATGGCGTGTAATAAACTGCCTCATACCATCGAAGAATTTCAAAATTGGGTAAAAAACCAAGCTGAGAAAGACGACACTGCTCGTCAAGAAGCTATTTTCGAAGTTATTAACAGGTTTGAGCTGGCAAAGGCCCTCAAACAACGAATAAGAACACGCTACACAGAGTGCGATCACATTTCTGACGACAGAAAATATGTGATCGACCAGTTTTTATACGATGAATTTCGTAAAGATCATGCCGTTGTTGAGGCATTGCGTGGCTGTGTGAGTCAGATACATGCCTAAAAAACAAATAAGATTCGTTGGAGTTTTGAAGAAAATGTGGAAACTGCTATGGTTGAGAAACAACAACAACATCAACAACAACAACAACAACAACAATTTGTGCAAGGTGCATCAAGTTCATCTGCACAAAGAGTTGTTGAGCAACAACAACAGCTGCCTCGTCTGGATAATTTTCAGCTAAGTTTTGAGGAAAATGTGGCAGCAGATGATGATGGCTAGAACTCTGAGAAGTAGCGGGAGATGAGCAGGTTGTAAGCTCAGTTAGAAGAAGAGAGGTTGGCGAGCTTTGATCCTTACGACGACGGTTACGACTCCAACAACTCTCAAACCTTGGATCACCCAGATTATAATTGAAGTTTATGTAATGTTTAAGTTTATGCTTTCAATCTATGTACTGTTTTATTTTTATTAATGAAATTAATGTTTTAATTATTAAGTTTGTAGTTTAAAATGCAAAAAAAAAAAAAAAAAAAAAAAAAAAAAAAAAAAAAAAAAAAAAAAAAAACTGAACTTGGTCGCCTTTACTGGGGCACTGAATCACCTGCAAGTCGTTGTAGAGAGAAAGCTTACGTGCAGAGAAAAGTAAGGGGATTGAATCCCAACAATGGTACATTAAGGGTATAATTCGTGGTTTTTATTACAAAAGATATGTTTCATTTGAATTGAATATCTATCTCCGCAATGTGATAAAACTGATCCCAACAATGGTACATTAAGGGTGTGTTTGACACTAGTAGCAGCTGGAGTGAATCGCTGGATGTTGAAGCAAATTCTTGCTCTTCGGTTGGCGCTATCGGCAGGCTTCGATACTTGGTTCGGTTTTAGTTCTGCACAAATGAGAAAACGCTCGTTAGCCTCGCCCCGGGTGTTATCCCAGGACCAAGCTCCGGCGTGGGAGTAAGAATATGGAAACCGAAGGGGTATTGTGATAAATGTGAGTAAATGCTTGTGTGTGTGTTGTTGGAATAATAAATGGGGTTGGGGTATTTATATTACCCAACCTTTACCTGCTTGTACTTGTGAACAGTGTCCTAGTTGAATAGTTGTCAGTCGCCAACAATCCCTACGAACAGTACTTTGATCCTAGGTCAGGTCCATAGGGTGGCTGTCAGAGTACACGTGCCCATGTGCGGGGGTCCTTATCCATTTTTATAATGGTAAAGTATGTGGCTAGCGTCGCGTCTTCGGACGACGCTCGGCTAAGTTCGTGACGTCCGGATCATGACGTCCGGACGGATACGTCAACATGTCCCCCCCCCCCCCCAGTATTGGACTATCGATCCCTTATCGCTAGTGCAATATTGGGTTCGGAAATACTCGTTCACCACTCCCCTTTTTCTGTACCTATGGGGTTAGCCCATTATCGTTGCAACTGGTTGGGCTGACTTGTGACTTTTGTTGATGGGCCTAAGCCCATTTAGTATGAGGCTTTCCAGTTGGGCTTTTGCCTCGTTTTTGCTACAGTGTCTCCGTCGAACGCAGCTTCCTATTCACGTGTACGACCAGGATGACGCCACGTCAGCATCCTTATAACTGATGAGACGTTTTCACTTCTTCCAATGTATTCCCAGTATCCTATATAAGGGCCGTTACCTCTCATTTTTTTTTACGTTGTGTGTTTTTTATTCTACTACCATCCGAGAGCTCTATTGTCGTCATCTTCCGAGCGTTCCACCATTCGTCCGAGGTTAGTCACATACTTCTTTCCTTCTTATAACTCAATCCCCTTCGGTATCTTTTAAACATGGCTGAAGAAGGGCCGGTAGGAAAATTTGACATGCACCTCCACACCTCTCAGTTGTCCCAATCAGACTTGGACGCTATTATTTCCACATACCACATCCCGGCCGACCTTCATCCCATCCTTCCGGATCCCACCCTGACAATGGATAGGTTGCCTTCGGATAAGATAGGAATATACACCCAACAGTTAGATCTTGGGGGTGCTAGGGTTCCCTTTTCCCGCTTTTTATTACAAGTGATCAGACATTTTAAGATCCATTTCTCTCAAATAGTGCCGATAGGGCTAAACCGTGTGACCCTTTTTGAGATCCGGTGTCATAGCTTGGACGAGAGACCAACGGTGTCATTATTTCGGGTATTTTATAGACTCTGCAAGCAGGGCAACTGGTTCTCCTTTGAAAGCCGGACGGGTCGAAGGGCCAGAAAGTGTTTTAAGGAGGTTTTAACTGGGTTGAAGCATTGGAAATCTAGGTTCTTCTTGATTGATCGCAGGGCCATACCGGATGCTATGGCTTGGAGACACAGAGACTCCAAAATAACCAAGGTAAATGATTTTCCTCTCTCCCATCCGGAATTCGCAGCGGATAAGCTTGCCGAAACACAGATCTTTCTAAGGAAGCCTCTTCCCGTTCTTCTTTGGTTGTCCGGTTTATCTTCGGTATGGGAAAATAAACATTTGGCTGTCATTTTAAAAGATACCGAAGGGCATGGTAATGCTCCATGCATACACTTGTATTTTCTTTACCTTTCTCCCTTTTCTTTTTTTTTATATATATTTTTCTCACGTATTTGCATCGGCATGCCTTTGGTTAATGCAGTTGTTACCATGTCTGAGTTTTTGGAGTTACCCCATTGGGAGGGAACTGATATAGTGGAGGGATCTCCCATTCCAGATGGTCAAGCCCCTCCTGTGAGAACCGTGGAACCCCTTCCGGAGGGTCAAAATCCTCCCGTAGTTGAGGGTTTGATGAAGGTGGCCGAGAGGGCTAATGACGACGTAGTCAAGGCTCGTGAGAGGAAGGAGAGGGAGAGCCGTTTGAGAGCCGAGGGGAAAAGAAAAGCTGGTGAAGGACCCTCCCATGCTGCACCCAGAAAGAAAAACAGAGGTGCTAGTTCTACCGGGGTTATGCCTTCTTTGGGAGCAACACTGGACGCAAGTCCTATTAACCTTGCACCCCCTAATTCCGCTCCTCAAGATCCTCCGGCTAATGCGGAGCAGCCGGTTAATGAGGTGGCCGAGGAGGAAAGAGCCGAGGGGGGTGGTAACTCCAACATTCAGGCTAACATTTCCCCCATTCGGGTCGTGGCCGTAGAGCAACCGAGGAATTCTGGACCGCGTGCCTCTGATGGTAACCATTCTTGTTTTGACCCTTAATGCAAGCTTTACGTATTGAATCTAACAATTTGCCTTCTCTTAATCAGCTCAATCAGCACAACGGTCTCGTCCCGAGGGGCATCCTACTATCCATGTGGTTGCATCTGATCCATCCGGTATGTATTTTATTCATTCTGCCTATGAAATATTTTAGTTGATTGACGGTCGTTTATCTCACTACTTTTCATTTTTTTTTTATTTTTTTTTTATTTTTTTTTTTTTGTTTAGATCATTCTCTGAATCAGGCTGACTTCTTTGTGCCCGGTTGGACGCTCAGGGAGGACGTCCGGCTGAATTCCTATCGGGCGTGCCGTGAGATGCTCAACCATCTTGCTACCCCGGCCGAACAGGAAGCTCTGAACGAGTTGGATAATATTGAGCTCGCTAGGCAAGCTTACGAACAACTGGGGATGAGCACAGTTTCTATGGGCGAGGTTCTCCGACGGTTCCGCCACTTGAATGCTGATTACCGGGAGTTGTCCAATATTCATGACAACTGTCAAGGGCTAGCCGTAAGGGCCGAGACTGCCGAGGCCGAGCGTGATGCCCAGGCCGCCCGGTATGAAGAATTGGCTACTGAGCATGAGGCTATGGGGCAGCGGTATAAGGCCTGCGCTTTAAGGTATAAAGACCTAATGGAGAAATCTACTGGGTTTGATCAAGAGAGAGAGCTCTGGCTCAAGAAAAATGAGGAACAAACCACCCGGATTAATCAACTGGAGGCTTCTCTATTGACCTCTCAACGTCAGGCCGAATCGTTGGCCAAAGACAAAGCTGATCTGACGGCTAACTTGGCTCAGGCGGACATTGTTCGCCAGAACTTGGTAAAGTCTTTCATCCCTGTGGCTTTCCGGAGGCTTCTTGATAGCCGGGAGTATAAGCAATCTCTGGGCAAACCCTTCAGCCTTTCTTACTCTGCCGGGTGGCAAGATGGGGTTAAAGTTTCCAGGAAGGCGGAAGACGCTGAGAAGATCATGAGCACTTCGAGACATCTGAATCCTGAGGCTCCCAAGATATGGAAAGCAGAGTTCAATAAGCTGTTCTCCATTGACTATCCTTATATCAAGAAGATTTGTGATGCTCATCGTCTTCCGCTGGGCGACCTCATGAACCTCTTTCCTGACTCCCCAATTCCCGTGGGCTTGACAAACACTTCCACCCAAGTCAATGTAGAGAGAGAGAGTAATCAGACAGCTGCATCAGAAGGGGAAAATGTCAACCCTCCGGCTTAGTTGATGTTTTTGTAATCTTCATTTTGGACCTTAGTTTCTGTAATCTTGATTTTTGTAACATTCACGAGGGTTTACACTCGTATATATGGGATGTTTCTTTTGATTACCGTTTGTACAACCATTGTTCGTGACGCTTGTATTGATATTTTCTAGTTTCCTTTCTTTTTGTGATATTATCCTTTTGCCAGAATTGACTTATTACCATACATATTACATTTTTTGCTTACAAGTATTTTTTGTAAAACCGAACGGCTATGACCGCTCGGGCATTCAGACTAATTTTGGTCTAATTATCCGAGTTGTCTTCGGACATCCGGAGCGATATAATTGCCTGGGTATCCGCTGATACGGCGGACGTCCGAAGCACAGATGGTTATTGCTTTCAGGCATCCGGAGCGGTTTAATTGTCCGGGCATCCGCTGATACTGCGGGCGTCCGAAGCATAGATGGTTATTGCTTTCAGGCATCCGGAGCGGTTTAATTGTCCGGGCATCCGCTGATACTGCGGGCATCCGAAGCATAGATGGTTATTGCTTTCAGGCATCCGGAGCGGTATAATTGTCCGGGCATCCGCTGATACTGCGGGCGTCCGAAGCATAGATGTTTATTCGGGCATCCAAAAAGAATTTTGGGCATCCGCAGCGTTTTTGATCGCACGGGCATTTATCGCCTTCTGAAGGGGGCCAGCCTCCGGAGACATAAGTATTATGATTTTTCACAAAATTGTAACGTTCCCCTGGCGGGAAGCTACACACTTCATTAATATATTGTCAACATCATAATATAAAAGCATCATAATACAAAAGCTTTGGAATTCTAACAATAACAGTTGTTATAAGAAACACTTTCTGAGGTTGATGGCATGCCAAGTGCGCGGCACTTCCGTATCATCCATTTTCTGTAACTTATAAGAACCGTTGTCGTACGCTTCAACGAATCTGTACGGGCCTTCCCAATTCGGTCCTAGCTTCCCTTGGTTCTCCACTCGGCTTGCTTCATTCTTTCTAAAAACGAAATCACCTACTCGGAAGTTCATCGGTTTCACCCGTTGGTTGTAGTATCATTCTACCTTCGCTTTGTACTTAGCTTCTTGTATTGCAGCTGCTTCTCTTCTTTCCTGCAACAAGTCCAGACTTAGGCGCTGCTCTTCTTCGTTTCGGTCAAGTACCAGGAGCTGATCTTCGTCACTGCGGTTTTCGTCGAACATCATGGTCTTATGAGTTGGCATCCCTATTTCCGCCGGTATGACTGCTTCACTTCCGTATGTTAGGCTGAAGGGTGTCTCACCGTTGCTAGTTTTGAGTGAGGTACGGTGAGACCACAATACATTGGGCAATTCATCTACCCAACCGGCCCTTGCTCTGCCCAATCTTGCCTTGATCCCTTCCATGAGGGATTTATTTGCCCTCTCTACTAAACCGTTGGCCTGCGGATGCGCGACGGCCGTGTTCATCTGCCTGATCTTCAGTTGTGCACACCAGCTTTTGAAGGGATCATTCACAAAATTTGTCCCATTGTCCGTCACTATTACTCCAGGTAGGCCGAAACGACACACAATATTTTCCCATACAAACTTTTTTACCTCCTTCCCTGTCGTTTTTGCCAGAGGCTTGGCTTCAATCCATTTTGTGAAATAATCTATGGCCACGATGACAAATTTTACCTTCCCTGGGGCCTCCGGAAATGGTCCCAGAACATCCATTCCCCATTGATAGAATGGCCACGGGGCCATGATTGAAGTTAAGAAAGTTTTGGGCAGCTTTGGCACAGGTGCATGTATTTGACAGGAATCACACTTCGGATCTCTTCTCTTGCGTCCCGGTGCATTGTAGGCCAGTAATATCCCTGTCTGATTAACTTTGCTACCACTGATCTAGGGCCGGAGTGCATGCCGCAAGCTCCCTCATGTACTTCCCTGATGATGTAATTTGATTGCAACGGACCTACGCAACGGAGCATTGGGTTTAGATAAGACTTTTTGAAGAGAACACCTTCCTCCATCACATAATGGGGAAGCTTCATGCGCAGACTTCTTGCTTCGTTTGCATCCTCCGGCCAGACTCCCTCTTCCAAACACCTAATGATCGGGGTCATCCAATTGGGGCCTTCTTCTTCCACTATCGTGTGTACTTCAGCCTCTTCGGTGGAAGGTTTTGCTAAAACTTCGACTAGTATTTCTTTCGTCAAATGATTGAAAGCCACCGAGGCGAGTTTGCTAAGTACGTCTGCTTTCTGATTCTGGGTTCTCGGTATGTGTTGGATCTTAAAATTGTCAAACCTTCCGATATACTGCTTTGCTTTCTCCAAATATCTTATCATGCTGTCTTTAGCGGCCACGAAATTCCCATTGATCTGGCTTGCTACCAATCTTGAATCAACCTTGACAATTATAGACTTAACTTTCATTTGTTCGGCTATCCGCAACCCTGCTAACAGTGCTTCATATTCGGCCTCATTGTTTGTGCTTTTAAAATTTAGTCTCAGAGCGTAGGTAAATTCTTCCTGTGTGGGGCTGATGAGCACCAAACCTGCTCCGGAACCTTTCTTACTATAGGCTCCGTCAGTATACAACGTCCATTCCGTTTTCTCAGCAATCTCACAGATCTGTCTCACCGTTGCTTTTGCGTACCGTTCAACCATCCCTACCGGTATTTCGGTAAGGAAATCTGCCAACACTTGTCCCTTGATAGCGTTTCGGGAAACGTACTTAATGTCGTACGCGCCTAACTCCACCGCATACTTAGCCAGCTTCCACGACGCCTCCGGTTTGTTTAAAACCTGCCTGATCGGCTGATCCGTGATTACTTTTATTGGATGTGCTTCGAAATACCTTCGAAGCCTCCGAGACGCGTGTAACAAACAGACCGCCAGTTTCTCCATTGGGGCGTAATTCCTTTCCGCTTCATTCAACGTCCGGCTGACGTAATGAACGGGCAACTGTTTTCCAGATCTTTCAACGACCAGTACTGCACTTACAGCCCGTGAAGCCGTCGCTAGGTATACGTGTAGATCTTCTTTCGGAACAGGGGTCGTTAACGAGGGAAGCTCCAAGATTAACCTTTTCATTTCTTGAAATGCCTCTTCGGCATTCGAGGTCCATCTGTACTCATCCTTGTTCTCCTTGGTGATATTCTTGAGTGTTTCGAAAAAAGGGAGAGACCTTTCTGCCGAACGTGATAAGAAGCGGTTGAGAGCTGCCAATTTGCCGCTGAGACTTTGCATCTCTCTCAAGGTTCTTGGCGATTTCATTTCCGTAATTGCTTTAATCTTCCTAGGGTTTGCCCGGATGCCTTCGGAGGTCACCATGTAGCCGAGAAACTTGCCTTCCTCTACACCAAATGAGCACTTCTTAGGGTTTAGCTTCATATTTATTTTTCTTAGATTGTCAAAAGTTTCAGCCATATCCGCTAGTAAATCCATCTCCGTTTTACTTTTGATAACCATGTCATCTACGTATGCCTCTAAATTCCTTCCTATCTGCGGACGGAACGCCGAGTCTACCAAACGTTGGTATGTGGCTCCGGCATTCTTCAGACCGAAGGGCATTTTGGTGTAACAATAAGTTCCTTGTTCTGTGTAGAATGCCGTTTTTTCTTCGTCCTCAGCAGCCATTTGAACTTGGTGATAGCCCTTATATGCATCCAAAAAACACTTGTACCGGAAGCCCATTACGGACTCGATCTTCCAGTCTATCTCCGGCAGAGGGTAGTAATCTTTTGGGCAGGCCGAGTTCAAGTTTTTAAAATCTATGCACATCCTCCAGCTCCCATCACATTTTTTCACTAATACCGGATTTGATATCCAAGTGGGGTATCTTACCGGCCGGACGATCCCTGCTCTTAACCATTCTTGCACTTCATCAGCAATCACTTGATTCTTTTCCTGTGAGAAGGTCCGTCTCTTTTGTGCTATCGGAGTGTCTTCCAATCTAACATTAAGATTATGTTCCACCAAGCGACGCGGTATACCCGTCATGTCAACGGGTGATCACGCGAATACGTCCTTACTTCGCTTTAATAATTCGACTAAGCTTCTTCGACACTCTTTTGAGAATCCCTTCCCGATGGTCACCAATTGCTCCGGATAGGCAGGGTGGATCATGATCTCTTCTGTAAGTCCATGCTCCGTCCCTTTTTTGAGGTCTATTTCAGCCGTGGTCTCCTCCTCCGAACCTATCCATTCTTCCTCAAACCCACGACACTCCTTGATTGCTGCTGCTCTAGTAACCAGTGTTGCAATCCCCCTCGGAGTGGGAAATTTCATCATAGCATGGATGGTAGAGGGTATAACCTTAAGCTCTCTTAAACCGGTTCTTCCCAATATAATGTTGTAGGGTGAGGGTGACCTTATTACTGAGAATTTCATCTTGGTCTTTCGGAATAGCCCATGGTCCCCAAAACATACATCCAGCTCTATCTTTCCGATAGGCTTGATTATTTCTCCCGAGAACCCTACTAACGGTGACCCGGATTTCTTGAGCTTGGATTGAATCGAAGGGCATAAATTGTTAAAACAGTGCTCATACATAACTTCTACTGAGGCTCCCTCGTCCACAAAGATTCTCCTTATCAAATATCCCTCAACTTCTGCTTCAACTATGAGAGGCTCTTCGGATACATCATCCGAGAGTAACGAAGGAAAAGTAATGGGGACCTTCATCCATGGCTCCTCATGTTCCCTAGCCTTTCTTTTCGTTGTTCCCACGCTTCCGATCATGTTTATCACCTTCTTCTTTCCTTTGTTCCCTTCATGGACCGGCTCTTTTCCCTGCCTTACGTTCCGGATCAGATGGTCTAGTTTTCCAGATTCTAGGGCCGCTTCGAGTTGCCTCTTCAGCATATGACAATCGTTGGTATAATGTCCCTTCTCCCCATGATAGTCACAGTATCTGTCTGCATTTTCCCTGCTTGGTTTCCCCACCAACGGAGGAGGATGTGGAAGTCGGAGTTGGTGTTCAGTAGCTAGTATTTCCTTGGGTTGCTTCCTGAGTGCCATTAGCCCTGGTCGATTGCTCTCCGGCTTCCACCCGTCTTTTTTCCGAAAATCTCCCCTGTTTTGATCTGCCCTCGGAGCAACGTAAGGAGTATATGGTTCTCGGAAACGAAAGTCACCTCGGCGGTCGTGCCTTCGTCGTTCAGCATATCCCCGGGCTCTCTCGGACTTTAATGGATAACTGAATCTTCGATTACCCTCTGGGAATTCTCCTTTTGGGAGTTCTGTGGTCTTGTACGCATCCTCTGCCCTGACAAAGTCATCGACCCTCGTCATCATCTCTTTCACCGTCCGGGGCACTTGGTCAGAGAAACGCTTGGCCAACTCCGGACACTTGTGGGCCGTCATAAAAGCTGATATACGCATGAGATCTGGCACTCCCGGAATGTAACTCGCCTCATCGGTCCATCTTTCCTTAAAGTCAGGCAAGGTTTCGTTAGCCTTCCTCGAAATCTTGAATATCTCTGTCGGATCCTTAATTCCCTTCTGTCTCAAGGAGAACCTAGTAGTGAATTGCTCCTCTAGCTCATCCCAGGTGTTGATGCTACCGGGTTCCAGGCGACTAAACCAACCCTGTGCTGCTCCATCTAGTGTTTGCTGAAACATCCGACACCACACTGGCATCGGCCATTCTCCCTGATTGGCTGCTCCGGCAAATCTGTTCAAGTGGTCATCCGGATCTGTGGACCCATCGTACAACTTCAGGTTGCTCGGCATTCGGTGCGATGGTCCAGAGAATTCGTTTATTCTTCGAGCGAAGGGCGATTTAGCAACGGACTTGTAAGGCTTTCCTAAGTCTTCCTCCATTTTATCTTTGGCTTGTCTATCGTTCGGGATCTTATCGTCGTCCTCGCTGAAATCTAGCCGTATTGGCTTAAGGACATTTCCTTCCAGAGCATTGTGTTCTTTGAACAACTCTTTCAGGGCTGTCAGGTGCCCTTGTATCAGATCTTGTATGTTCGGTGAATCACGATCGTTCCGGTTAGAACCTTCCGGACCGTTCGTGTTTTCACCGTTTCCTCCTGTTGTAGTGAGGGGGGTCAGAGGTGGAAGGTCCGTCATGCTATCAGTAGGTAGATAAGATAACGGGTCCCACGGATGGCGCCAATTTGTTGAAGCAAATTCTTGCTCTTCGGTTGGCGCTATCGGCAGGCTTTGATACTTGGTTCGGTTTTAGTTCTGCACAAATGAGAAAACGCTCATTAGCCTCGCCCCGGGTGTTATCCCAGGACCAAGCTCCGGCGTGAGAGTAAGAATATGGAAACCGAAGGGGTATTGTGATAAATGTGAGTAAATGCTTGTGTGTGTGTTGTTGGAATAATAAATGGGGTTGGGGTATTTATATTACCCAACCTTTACCTGCTTGTACTTGTGAACAGTGTCCTAGTTGAATAGTTGTCAGTCGCCAACAGTCCCTACGAACAGTACTTTGATCCTAGGTCAGGTCCATAGGGTGGCTGTCAGAGTACACGTGCCCATGTGCGGGGGTCCTTATCCATTTTTATAATGGTAAAGTATGTGGCTAGCGTCGCGTCTTCGGACGACGCTCGGCTAAGTTCGTGACGTCCGGATCATGACGTCCGGACGGATACGTCAACACTGGAGCAGATTGTTTGAGCTGGTTGTTGGGGCATGTTGCTGGAGCTTTTTTTACATGCTCTTTCAACTAGCATTATATTTAGTAGTTTATTTTTTTTACATGCTTATTCAAGCTATGTTAGTCAAACAAGACTTATTTTTAATGGTAGCTTATTTTTATTAAAAAAAAAAATAAACTCATGCTATTATAAGCTCTAATAAGTTTGTGCGCCAAACATGCCTTAAGTCATACAAAGACAATTCTCCATCATATTCCTTGATCAATTCATTGCCGGCATGGTTTGATTATCACACATTAACTAGAAAAATTATGGTGCATACTAAAAAACTGAAAAATGCTATAATCAGGTAATTACAAAATCTTTTTCACATAGTTATGTGTAACAAAATAACTTGTTATAAAAAACAGATTGCCAATTGTCATGACACGTCAAAATATATGATCGCAGCAAACCTAAATTTTCTTTTGTAATATTCATTATTCAACCAAAAGTTCGATATAAATATTAAAATCCGATTGACTCGAGGATAATTTTATTTGCTAGCCATTCATTAAAGAACACGTCTATAATATCTCCCCACCAATAAGGCAATCATTCAATTTCAACATCCACCCCACCCACAACCACAATTTTTCTTATTCAAATCATTATGATTGTTGTTAAAAAAAAAAAAAAAAAAAAAAAAAAAAAAAAAAAAAAAAAAAAAACTTTATGAATAAGTACAATTCATTAAAACATGCAGTAACTATTTCACGTTAAACATAACTTTTACACCATTAAACATGTTAGAAGCTGTTATAAGTTATACAGTAACATGATTATACGAAACGGGTAAACTTTGGAACGAAACATAAACAATTCTACAAATTGTTGTTACGGGTACAACTTGTTTATGATAGTGTACAAGCCTAATTAAAATGATGCTTTTGCCTTTTGCAATCAATAGAACAAAGAAAAAGACAGCTTGTAAAACTATATAAAAATGTTATCATATATTTATGTTCCACAAAAAACTTAAACCAATCAAATCCTTGCTTTATCTTTACAGAGAAAAAAAAATGGGAGCTCAATGGTCTAAACAAGTGGAACGCAGGAAACTGATTGCCGACGAGGTTAAAGCGTTACAAGACCTTTACGATAGCTGCGGGTGCACTTTTCCGGGTTGTGATCAGCCCCCGAGCGATCGGAAAAACTGGATGGCTGGCCTCAACCCGGAAAAGCTTCACCTCAACAAAATCGTGTGGCCAGGAACCCATGATTCCGGAACCAATAAAATTGGAATCAAGATGGTTTCCCGACCATTTGCACAATGTCAATCATTGTCCATATATCAACAACTTGTTCTCGGGACTCGTTTACTCGATATCCGTGTAAACGAGAACCGAAAAGTATGTCATGGGATTTTAACCACTTATAATATTGACGTGGTTATTAATGACGTCAAAAAGTTTATTTCGGAAACTCAGTCCGAAATAATAATTCTAGAGATCCGGACTGAATTCGGGCAGAATGACCCGCCCGAATTCGAGAAGTATTTGGAGGAACAACTTGGGGAATACTTGATCCATCAAGATGATCAAGTATTTAACAAAACAGTGGCTGAGATATTACCTAAACGTATTATATGCGTCTGGAAGCCTCAAAAATCTGACCCGCCTAAAGCGGGCAGTCCGTTTTGGAGTTCGGGCTATTTGAAAGATAACTGGATCGATACGGATTTACCCTCGACAAAATTCGAGAGTAATTTGAAGTTTTTGGGCCAACAACAACCGGTTGGTTCGCGAAAATACTTTTATAGGGTGGAGAATACCGTGACACCACAAGCCGATAACCCGATATTATGTGTAAAGCCTGTTACGAACCGGATCCATGGGTACGCGAGGTTGTTCATAACGCAATGTTTTTCAAGAAATATTGCTGATCGGTTGCAAGTGTTTTCGACAGATTTTATTGATGGTGATTTTGTTGATGCTTGTGTTGGTCTTACTTGGGCCAGGGTTGAAGGGAAATGTTAAAAGTTTTTATTTTTACCATGTTACAACGTAAAAATCATGCATCGTCCATTTATATTTGTGCATTGTAAGTTATATTCGACCCTGTAAACGCTTGTATATTTTGAGGTATAACGTGCTTTGTATGTGTGATTAATATTTATTGTTATATTTTTGTGTGTATAAAAATTCATTTGCATAAGTAGATAGCGTTGTTTCGTGCAAATGTTGTTAAACTTGAACGTGCAAACTGTTATACCAATGCATTGTTTCGTATGGTTTTATCTTTAGATCAAAAGGACGTGCCCCTTGATATTTGGTCAGGTTTTATTAGCAAAAATAGAAAGGAGCTAGATACAAAAGAAGATTGCAATAGAGTACAAGCATTTTTGGATCATTCCATTCTCCCATTGATTCCTATGAAGATAGGAAACTTGTATTTCTCATTCACAATTTTTTTTTTTTTTTTTTTTTTTTTTTTGAACGGCGGATGCTATATAAACTAGCAAAAAGCTAGAAAAAGATTACATGGAAGTTATTGTAGCGATAACGTTTTTCAACCAACCTATCCAACTAAACTTACAAGAAGGATTTCTAGACGAAATCCACAAAAAAGATTGAGAAACTATAGAATCCCATAGAACTGACTTCTTAGGAGGACAACTAGAAAAAATCAAACTATTATGAAAATTCCAAATGGACCACATGAGAGTCCCTCCCACCCCTTCGAGAATCAACCGCACCTTAAGAGGAACACGAAGGGAATCTAACCAGACATACCATTCCGCAATGTTGCCACAAACCGGGATGTCCATCTCCCACCACTTAGCCAAGGAAGTCCACAAATCTTTCGCCAAGGCACAATTGAAAAAGGTGTGATTAACTGTTTCTAGATCACCAAGGCAAATAGGGCAAAGAATCGATTCAACTTCAATGCCTCTCCTATCTAGATTGACTCTAGATGGGATTTTATTAAGCTTCATTCTCCATAAAAACAAATTCCTCTTTGTATGATCCGATATTCCGATCTATCAATTCATGTCGGACGGATTTTCCTACTCCTAATTAAGATCCAAGAATGAGATATCGTTACAACTTATAATCATCTCATGGAGAGTGTTTTGTAAGAGATTTGATGTCGAAGCATACTTTGTTTTTAAATCGTCTATTAGTAAATAGTATAATTATGTGAACTTTTTGAAAATTTATGAATCTTACTGTTCTATATAAAAGTACGTTAATCTTTACTATAAGCGAAAACACAGCAACATATGAGAAAAGTTAAACATATATCACAAATTCTCAAAAGATCAAATGAATAAATACTAGCCATTCTATAATACACAAAAACTTTTGTAAAATGAAATTTGAGGCTTAACGTTTAGGGCTAAATATATATACTAGATAAATCTTCAAGGGCGGTTTTTGTGTTATCATAAGATAGATATAGTTAATTATGATATATGCCTTTTAAATTAAAAAGCAAACGTGGTGGTCGATTAGATATGGGTTAATGGACTCTCAAGTGATTCGGGATCTTCACAATATTTTTGGCCCAAATCTTCCTTAGAGAGAAAATGTTAAAAATTGTTTTGATTTTGGACAGAGGATTAAGGGTTTATGTTGGGTTTGATAATGGAGATGGTGGATGGAGGGTTTTGATGATGTTGAATGACGATGGTGAGAAAAGATAAAGATAATTATAGATGTTGATTGTGATAGAGTTGTTGTATGGTGGCGGATAAGATGGCTAATGGGTAGTGAAGAAAAACTAGTTTTTACCCAAAAGAAAGAAAAACTAGTTATTTGGGGATTAATGACGAAAACGTAAGAAAACAAACGAAAAAGTAAAAAATGGACGAAAAATATAAATTTTGATGAAAACGTATTAAAACATACGAAAACGGATGAATTTCTTTGAATATTTTTTTAATACTTTTGAATTAAGAAAATAATACATAAAAAAAATCGGGACTAGATTTGTAAAACTTGGCACAACACAAGGACCATTTATGTAAGAAAACTGAAAAGAAAATAAAAAAAATAAAAAATAAAAAAAAAAAAAAAAAAAAAGAAGAAGAAGAAGAAGGCAAAGGTAATTTAGTCATTTGATATTGATCAGGGTCCCAACATGCAGCAAAAACTTCAAAATGAGGACCATCGTTGCACTTTCAAAACCTTAGGAACTAAACCTGCAATTTGGCTAAACCTTAGGGACCTAAAATGCAATTTAGTCTTTTATTTATATATTTATTAACTTAACCAATTAGAGAATAAAGAGAATGAAAATGACTAATTTACATTCACGTGTAAGTCACATAAGGATCTTTAATGGTAAAAATTAACATCCGTTAGTGTTTAGGACTGTGAGTGTTATTCTTTGCAATGTTAAGGACGGTGAATGCAATATGAAACTCTCAGGAACGGTAGATGCAAATTTGGACAAACCACGAGGATGATCTATGGAATTTACTATGACTACCTAATCACTTATGCCATTAACGATTTGAGTAACCATTTTGCTCATGTGACCGTCATTATTGCACATTATGATCCCTTTCCCGATCTTGACACCGTTAGGTCCATGGTCAAAACTGATGACCTTCGTCCCAAACATAAGGCAAATCCCGCTTTGTCACTTAACAACTCCTTGGCTCCCATAATTTTATTACCCGAGACGCATAACTAATCCAACATCGACATAGACCTCGTGACTCTTGCCGACCCAGTTCGACGAATGTTTGTCGTAATTATGGTCGTACATGCATGTGTAAATGGGGCAACTTAAAAAAAAATTGTGAATGAATGCACATATTCCAAATCAACCCGTGTTCAATAATCCACACCTTAACTAAATAATTCAAAACAAACTTTTTGATAAATAAAATCATGGGTTATCTTAATTAACTTCTACCAAGTAGTACGTAATACATTCTCAATCAAAAATTCAGAAAAAAGGATACTAGTACTAAAGTGTGAAAGGGTCTCAAATCAAGAATGCAAGGCCATAATTGTTGGTTGTGAAAAGGCCCAAGTATATATGTATTTTGAGATAAATAGCAATAAAATATTAGTGGAAACCCATCAGTAGCTGGCAACAATATGGTAGCATGGGGGACAGGCTCTATTGGTGCAGTTGGTTCAAGCCCAACAAAGGCTGTTGGCCCAATATAGGCTAGCAGATAATATCACCCAATTGAAGTTTTGACGAGACTTTAGATCTAAACAAGGTGAAGGTGCCCGCCGCGTTGCGGCGGGTTTTTTTTTTTTTTTTACTTTTTTTGGTATGGCCGATGTTATTAGACTTCACATTTCAGAAAACGCATACTCTATTCATCAGATTAGAAGCGAAATGCAATATAATGAAAGTTCAAAATATTGAGAAAGCCCTTTTAAAAACTTTTCATTGTTTCCCAAACACTTCCAATCAAACTATGACATCAACAGCCTTACAAACTTTGGTACATGCAAGTATTACATAAAGCAAAAGGTAGACTATTTTTGTAACCGTTTTGGAAAATTATAATCTACTTTAAAGAATTAACATTATAACATAGCAAAGGACAAATCCATAAACATAAAAACTACATATGGTACAGCATTTCAAGATTAAATCTTTGTTAGCTCACAAGGTCTTATCAATACAATGCCAATAATGTAAGTATTGTTCAGCGAAATGTTTTTTCCACTATAATCTCCTTCTACCCTCTTCACACATGCTTGTATATTTCCAGGAACTTCAATTAGCAGCAGCCGCAAAACCTGTGGCGAATAAGAATAAACACAGTGATTTAAATGTGTCATGCACCCAATGACATTTTAGATAAAAACACATAAAGCAGCTGACCTATTTGTATATAGTGGGTCAAAATCCTAAATCAACCAAATATACACATCCAACTGGACTCTTAACTACTGAACATGTCGTACAATATTTATCTATAAATGCAAATTAAGTTAAATAAGTGTGTCGTACCACCAATTCAAAATCAGTTTTCAGCGAAGCTTGCCCTTTCTCTGGTGGCTGTAAAATTATACAAAGCAAATGATCTATTAATTTCATTAGGAAAACTACTACAAAGACAAAAAGAAAGGGAGTCATCCAACATGCAACAATGGTATGCAAATTATAAATCACCAAATCAACAAAAAATACGAAATTTCTAAAGTACGTAATCAAAGCCAAAGCTAAAATAATGTATCCCGTAAGATACATATCAAATTTTAAGATATATATCAAATTTTATATTTACAACCTGCTCCACTATTTCGTATATTCCTATAGTTTCAGTTATGATTATTTGCTTGGAGGGTGTTACAATCTCTCTTGACGGGGTTTTGTTTTAGCTAATTTTGGACCTGTCATCTTATTTTCCGTTTCGTATTTAAAGGCGCATCCAAACACCCCCTAAATCTCCAAATTAATCAGATTCTCAATAAGTCGATTATATATACATAAAAAGTTAAAAACGGATATGACTAAGGTTAACACCTTGATGTCTAGATGGAAAAATCGACGTTACCTGATACACATGCCAAAAAGCATTCCAGCCGCTTTAACCTGAGCCGCATGTGGCCGATTCCTCGTCAACTCATCTAGACTAATCTCAATAACAGCCATAGCAATGTCATTCTTACTTCTCTTCCCTGAAACCCTCGTCACATTTTGCACAACTTCTGCCACTGGCACCTCCATCCCTCCCTCATTGTTCCCACATGGCCTGTCAATGAATAACTTCACAGAACTATAACTCACGAAGTAAAATCAACCAACGTAACTAAAACAATTAATTAAAATAAAGGTTAAGCTTATAATTCCTCAAATCAGAACGTAACTGCACACAATTATTGTCACGAAGTAAAACGTTTGGCAACGCGTAAGAGTACATAACTGTAATGGACAAACCTAACAACCCTTAAAATCAGTTTGTAACTAAAATTAACGACATCAGAGGAACGTATAAGTTTTCAAATTAGGCCATAGTTACAGATAACTGTAACTCACATGTAAAACAACTTAACTATAATTAGCTAACTAACATAAATGGACTTATTTGAAATGGTTAATTAAATATAAAATCAGTTGACATAACTTGACAAGAATGACGTGACCTTTCAACTCATAATTTGACATGACTATAAGTCTCAGTTGTAAAAAACCAAAAAAATTACATATACATTATAAACCTCCACGAATTTTGTACCTTCTTCCTGCTGTGTTCAGTTCGTGATTACCGAAAAATGTTGGCTATGAACAAACTCTTTTTACTTCACTATCAAGCTTAAAGTCCCTGAAAATGAACAACCTGATTTACGAATGACACATATAAATTTGAATAACTAAAACCCCCATTTTTTTATATAAATTTGAATTACCTTTTTTGCAGACCCAAAATCAGCCAGCGCGGTGTCCGGTTAGCTGCTTTTCCGTCATCACCTTTCTGAAAACGATGTTATTACTTCGATTAGCTAAAATTAAACATTTTAATATGGTATATTAAGAGTAAAGGAGGTTAAATAATACCTAGAAAAAAGTAGGAATATGCACAAATGTGTGTATGTGAGAAAGATAAAAGATAAGACATGTCACCACTCACCATAATGAATTTATCTATCCACATGGAAATCTAAGTTAATATTCCATGTGGACAGGTATTGCAAGAATAAAAGGTAAGTTTGAGTTGCGCTTACTCTAAGACCATCTTACGGATAAGACCATCTTTTGTACACTTTGGATCCTCCATCATTTTTTCAAAAGATTCAACCAACACCAATGAACTGCTGCGAGTTTCCCTATATTGGATGTAATGAGTACATTAGCATGTTGCTGGAGTAAAAGAGCGATGTACCGAAAATGTATGTTTAAAATAGCCGATACAGGATATGAGTTATGGCCTCCTTAGACCCTCGTAAGTTTCTTAAAAAAAAGCGATATGTCTCAAAAAAAAAAAAATTAAATAAAATAATAAGCAAGTTGTGCAGCCTATTGTCCTAGTGTAAGCTCATTATGTAATAGATAACTGGATATTTTTACTATGACATAAAGAGTTAATGATCGTTTAATCTACTAACCAAATAATATATACATCTAACTGTCATCTAACTTGGGCAAAAGCATTTAAGTTACCAGAACTCATCCTTACTAAGCCTATTCAGATACCCCAATACAGATACACATACCTCCTAAATCAGTAAAGGAAGTCTTGTAAAAGTATACCTTGAAAGCAAAGCCGAAAGTAAGCACACTGCAAAAATATTCCATGTACCCTCGCAAAACATTATATGACTTACCTAAAAATTAAAATTTACCATTAAAATAACCTCAACTAAGTTAATATTAAAACATAAACCTTTAAAGTACGTAAGAGAAACCTGGAATGTATCACCCGCAGGCGACCGTGAACTTGTTCTAGGTGTAGGTGCATCTTGTGTCTCGGACAGGCCTGCATGACAGCAATACGAAAGGTTTAATAAAAGGCGTGTGACGACAAACAGTTGCATTTTCAGTTACAAAGTGTTATAAACGTAAAAGATGAAGAAGATTAAGTAAACTATAACGATTAAAAATCCATACCTGCACGCGCACGACTAGTTGTTGCATTGGTATAGGGCGGGCTGATCGGATCCTCGTTTCTATACCTGTGGGTGACTCCGTAGCGGTTGTAGCTATAGGCACGCCCACGATATCCCTGCGATAACAATATTGCCAAAGGTTTGATCAGAGGCACTGAAACTCTGAAACTAAAATAACAAACAACTGTATCTCAAGTTTTTGCTACAGACAATTTACAATTTTCACACGCCAACATGTTATGTTGCTGAATTAGAAACAACTTTAAGTAAAAATGGTGTAAAACTCTATGTGGAAATGCTAAAAGAGAAAACAACTTCTGTCATATTCCCAACTCGAACGTTCATGTTATAAACTAAAGTGCTGGAGGGTGCAGTCGTTTACGGAGATCATAAAAGGAAAGGGAGATGCCACTAACTTCTACGGTTGCTGTTGGTATGGCTAATGGGTCGTCGTCTCTTGTTGAGGATTGGGTTTGTCTATCAACTGTATCTGCAGTGATTGTAACAGAAAATAATTTATAAGGCAGGAACCAAGGTACACCACAAAGTGCAGAGTGATTGTGCATTAGTATTGTAACATACACGCAACCATTTGGCGCAAATATACAGATAAACGAATCATACCCCTATTCAGCCAATATAGTATCCAAGTTGTACATTTGCTAGAGCACCAACCATCGCACCCACATTCGATAAAGAGCCAAACACAAAATCTGAAACACAAACGAATCAAATCAGTCCGAAATACTTGAAGGTAATGTGATTAAAGTTTATAAACTCAAAAAACTTATTTGTATTCAACTCAAGGCATGTAATTTCCTGATTTAGTTTTGCAATCATCTTCTGTATCCTAAGATCCTCCGTGAATGAATCTGAAATCAAAACCCAAAACCATTTAAAGCAATAAGCAACATCAACCAATAAGCAAAAGCAAAAGCAAAATAATAACAATAACAATAACAATAACAATAATAATAAATAAAAAATAAAAAATAATCTTTTACAGTGGTTTTTAAGTTTCTAGATGTGTTAACTTACCCGTTGTTGATGATGCTTACGAAATCATTCCTTTGAAATAAACAAATATTGACGCTGTGACTGAACTAAAGCTGCAAAAAATAAGCAATTGTCTAAATAATCAAAAACCCAAAACATGATTTATAAAAAAGCCCAAAATCACTAATATTTAATCACAATTAGATAGTAAAAACTAAAAAAGAAATACGCCAAGCAACATAAATAAGCCAGTAAAAAGTAACAGAGCACAAAAACAAACATACGAATCTAACGTTCGAAAGACGCAGACCACAAAAACCGTAACAAAATCGTACCTGATGCTGCTGAAGATAACAACACGTTAAAAGAACCATTAATCGAAACGAAAGTAACCAAAAACAAAGGTAGCATGCAGAGTCATCGTTCAATACTAAGCGTACCACTGAACTCATCTAAACTACCTGTATTACCTGAAGATCTGAACAACTGCCGGAAATCGGTGGTCAAAATGGTGCGCAAAAAAGACGATAAAAAAGTTCTTGGAAAACGTATAGTGCAAGCGGTGATACTTATCGTAAACACAAGACTAAAGAAGCCAAAAATGGGCTCAAGGGAAATCCAATATCAGGCCCAAAAAAAACATTTTTTTAATGTACATCAACGTAATTAGTATATACATTTTTTTAACGAGG
This sequence comes from Artemisia argyi, assembly GCA_030686995.1. Lineage (NCBI taxonomy): Eukaryota > Viridiplantae > Streptophyta > Magnoliopsida > Asterales > Asteraceae > Artemisia > Artemisia argyi. Next base: position 155,654,463 of record CM060697.1, on the reverse strand, counting down.
TGGGCGACGAACCGCCGCGTTGCGGCGGTGCGTTGTTTTATGTCGTCGATTATTGCATGGTATTTTTGGGACTAATAACTCGCAATATATTATCTAAGCTACAATCACCATAGCGAGAAACAAAGTTTAAGCAACTTTGTAACCAAAAACCATCGTATACAATTTACAGACTTACAACTAACTAAAAGGTCCTTGGTATAGGCGTTGCAAAAAGAATGAGAACGTCAACTGGAGTGTTGAATGAAGCAATCATTTCCTTCTGCTTGACATCGAATCTCTGTAAATAAATATAAAAACATGTATCACATACTGCATTTGTAAATTTTCAATACTAATTGATGTATGGTATACGGAAAAAGGAGGCAAATAGGTTCTTCATCAAATACCAAAAGTATTAAACAAAAGGCCAAGTAGTGAATGACTTCCAGTAATTGTATCCATGCTACCTTTTTGGGTCAAATGGAAATATCCATGTTTTAAATTCTTGTTATATGGAACTACTTATGAACATATTAAGTAAAATTGTAAAAAGAGAATAGCTTAAAAGAATATGGTTCATAAGTTATTCAACGTGCGTACGTGACATATTCCGACCAATTTTAACTTGTTCCAAAAAGTACCTGTTTCACCCAGCACTAAACCTTTCCATTCTCACAGTTAAAAAAATGGTTGTATTTATTTATTTTTCCATACTACATGCACGACAGATGCCTTGAACCGATTTTTTTGCATTTTAGAAAACAAAGTATGCAAAGGTCATTTTGAAAGAAGAAAAATGTGTAGTTCTGATGTTACAAACCTGGGTAAAACGCCTCAGGAAAAGCAAGTCCGTCAGTGCCAGACATCACCTGAAATAAGATGTAGTTGTTCAAAGTATGACCATATGTGTAGAGAAAAGTATGTGGATGAAATTGGAAAATTAAATGCAAATAGTGACCATATATTAACCTTTTTTCAAGTATGTCAGTTTTTTTCAGAACTACTGCAAATTTTTCCAAATTTATATAGCGTTCCCCATAAAGAAATTACATTCACTTGTCGTGCAACTTAACTGTGTACTTTTCTGACATCATCCCTGATGAGAAGCATTTTCATAAAAAAATCTTTTTTATTTTTATTAAAAAACATATTTTGATAAATCCTGAAACATAACTGTTTCCCGATTAAAAAAAAAACTGTTTTCGAAACAATAAATTGCAACATTTCTCTTTAAGCATAATTTCAATAGGTAGAAAGTCAACGATACATGATTATACATTAAACACTTATATTGTGATACTTTCAATTGGTTAACTACTTATTTACGATATAAGAAGAAAGAAACGTTCACGTACATAAGGTGGACAATCTTAGGTTCAACAAAGCGCACCTCGATAGGAGATTGAAAACGGTAAGGATCTCGTTTTGCCTGCAACATAGATGACCATCAGAACTGATCGCATCATGAAACATTTAAAGCTTCACTTTCAAACAATTTAATCCCCGATTTTCATGACTTGAATGACATTACCTGAAGAAACTGGTTTATAGCTATGAAAATAAACTGCATAGATAGTTCAGGCAGGATCTATGAAGTTTTATGCCTTTGACTTGGCAATAAACGTGTATATAGTAACTCAATCCTGTATGCCTTGTAGAAAATAAACACCTCGATAGTAACTGAATCTTGTATGCCATGCAAAAAAGAGTAACACGAATTAGTTATCGAAAAATGTTTCCTGAAAAAAGGAATCCATAACTCTTTAATTTTGAGTAAAGGTGCACAAAGTTATACCAGATTAAATCGTTTGACCAATTTTTAAACATCATTTCTATGATTGATTGGTGGTCCTAATGGAGCCGCATTCCCATTACAGTTACATATTGCATGTCATTCATGTCTAGATTACTCTTATCTGAAGCTTGAAGCTTTATGCATTCGTGATTCCTGGGCAATAAAGATTACCAAAAAAAAAAAAAAGAAAAAGAAAAAAAAAAAAAAAAAAACTTATAATGGGTACTATAAAAACAACTTTAAATCTGGGCGCTAAGTCCGTTGTATAGCAATCCGGCACAACTTAGAAAGAAGCAAACAACATTGAAAGTGTTAAAAGGACAAAAATACGAAAGCCAGTAACGAAAACGATACATGCGCAGGCCTAAGATAGTATACCTGTATTAATAACTGCAATGGGAAAGGTACTACTCCTGTGCCAACATCACCTATTACAACAACAATGAAAAAAAAAATTAACATCGAGCACGGCCGAAAAAAAAAAAACGTTTGTGCATCATAAGTAACACTTTCCGATATAACGGCTGCAAATACACTTCCAGAATATTATATATATATTCTAAAACCCAGGCACTCTCCCACAATCCGACACGTGGCAAACCACTGTAGCAGCTACATTGCTACAGTGACTTGCTACAGTAACTCTTTTTGGCGCTGCTACAGTACTCGGTAATTTTTTTTTTTTTTTTTTCTTCTGAAGAAAATTTGTTTTTTTTTTTTTAAATAAATTTTTTTTACGTTGCTACAGTACTCGGTACATTTTTTTTTCTTAAGAAAATTTGTTTTTTAAAAAAAAAATAAAATAAAAAAATACAAAAAATAATACATTTTTTTTTTCGTCGCTACAGTGCTCGGTCGGTACAGATTTTTTTTTTAACATAAATTTCTTTAAGAAAATTTGTTTTTAAAAAAAATATACAAAAAATAAAAATAAAAAAATACAAAAAATAATACACTTACAAAAAAATTCTTATACAAATTTGTTTATTTAAAAAAAAAAAAAAAAAAAAAAAAAAAAAAAAGAAACAAACAAAAAAACATACCGAGAAAACAAACAACCAAAAAAATTTTCAGCTGCAACGCCAAAAAAAAAAAAAAAAAAAAGCCGTAAATATAAACAAATTATACTTCCAAGTAAATATATGCATACTTCAGATAACAAAATTATTAATTATACCGTACAACCAACAAAATACAAAACACACCCGCCGCAACGCGCGGGTAACCCCGCTAGTTGAATATGATTGCCAAAGGGTAAAAGTATTAGCAAGGAGACCAAAAGTCAACATTTATAAGCCAAGCTTCTGTTCGCATGTGAAAATAATTATTTCTTTTACCATATTAATCCACATCCCATTCATCTTGTTAACATACTGAAGTATAAAACTCAATGGTCTATCAACCTTTTTAGCTTAAAACTTTGAGCCATAAAACTTCTAACCAACAGTCGCGATCAAACTTATACTAAACCCACAATACTGACCATTGGCTCTGAACCAACAACCTCACTATCATGAAACAGGAACATGAATATGTAAAAATTGAAAAAAAAAAAATTGTGCAAAAGCTGGAGGCTAGATTGACTAATCCAAAATCGCTAAAGCTAAGCATCCAGTTAACAAACGTATCCAATAACTCATCTTCAGTGGATATTAATAAATAAAGTGACTAATTGTAGAATAGTGAGTATGGCAATAGAAAACAAATAGCATACACCCTCAGGAAAAAACACAACAAAGAAGTACATACTACCATCGTGCATCAGCATTGGCATATCATCGACCTTCCTCTTCCCCTTCCCAGTACCATCTACATCCATGAGAGACCGGTGGAAAGTATTCGTAACCGTCACACCAAAAGACTGAGGCTCGTTAATAGTAATACCACTCGCCATCCTTCCAGATAAACTCGTATGAACATCAACACCGAGACGCTGCAACCTATCATCCACATCCATAAACGACCCCAAACCACCAGCAACACCCAAAGTACCCACCCAGTTACCATTATCAGAAACCAAACTACGGGCATCATTACTGGAACCCTGAATGACTACACTACTGACTGGACAACTGTTAAAATTATTAGGAGAAGCAACTTCACCGACACTTGCATCAGTCCCAATAGACACGTTCCCTTCTAACATTTCTCCACTACTATGTCTACGTACGGCCTTAGTTTTAGTTCTCATATTCAAAATTACAACACAGCAAACATGAAAAAATAGCCTAACAACAAAAACGATGGACGCATATACGAACACTATACCAAAAAAAAGCAAGAAAAATACCCGAGAAGTGAAACAACCAAACGTTAGCTACCACGAAAATACGCACACCACAGTTAAGAAGCCTAGAAGACTACCCGTAAAAACAAACGCTGATAACTCTGATCGCCTAACAATTGAAAGCCAAGAAACATATGAAAAAGCAGATGACAATCCATATCTAAGCGGTGTCCTCGTAAACCCAAAACAAACGTTATAAAATTAATAAACGGGCCAACACACCTAAAGTGGACCATACGACAGGACCAGGCCCAAAAAACAAAAGTCCAAAACGACATATGGGGCGTCGTTTTTGCCCAGACATTATATATATAGTAATTGTAAGAAATAAGTAATTGAATGACCTTGTGATATTGGGCACGTGTGTCTATTATCCTCGTGTGAACCCAAAAAATTTGCTTCTACCTGTCCGTTCATGCCTAAAATGTTAACAACTATCAATCAATTAGTAGCAAGTATTTCAAAACCTAGATACTGGTTAAAAGGAAAAAAAATCAATATCGATGTTGCGTTAATTCCATGAGGGACTCCAATTACTGGTTCACTTGCCTGTAAGTGATGGTTGTGAGCGATTGCTATAACCTTGCGAAGTACCGCATACATTTTGCAATGACCTTTTTACAGCTTCCAAATTACGAAAACGTCAAATAGTGAAAATAGGTGACAGACGATCTGGTATAAGCAAGGCGTACCTGATTATCCTTTGTTGGTAGTTTCTCAATCCCGTCACCATGTTCTGTCTGCAAGCTGTTGTTGTTGATAGCCTGCAAAAAGTACACACACCATGCAATTCAAAATGGAGAAGTTAAGCAATCTGAGTATAGAAGGGAGGAAAAAAAAAGAAAAAAAAAAGAAGTTACTTTCCTGTACATAAAACCTCATAACCGACATGTATTTTTATTTGATTACTGATCCCATGACATCGTTGTTGCCAAAATATGAATCCCGACTTTTACATTCCGGAAAAATTAGCCTAGTTCATTAAAGCAACACTAAAAAGGCAAAAGATAAAAGATACTAAACTCTATACTTTTAAACGCACGAACCTTTAATCCGCGAAGCAATTTAAATCAGATACGACACTATGGATCAAAGGCAGAAAGAAAGCCTATTCCATAAGTCACAACACAAATCAAACAGAAAAATTATAAAAAGCTATCAAAAAATTAAACAATTGGTCCCTCAGCACTAATTCCACTTAATTCGTTCAACAAAATATTATAGTTCATTTTGTTGACTAACCGATCTTATACAGTAAACATAAGCCTAAATTTCATATCCAATAAACATAAGACTAATTCCAAAGCTTCAAATAATACAAAACACACAATTAAATCACTTTACAAAAAAAAAAAAAAAAAAAAAAAAAAAAAAAAAAAAAAAAAAACCTTCAACTTATGCAACATCCTTGTCGAATTTGGTTTAAAATTCACAAACAAACCCTTTTGAACTGCTTGTCTTTCCTGTCACGAAAGACCATAACACAATAGTAATTATAAGTAAAATTATAACCTTCAAAATAAAACTAATATAAAAAACAAAAGCTAAAATTTAGAAAAGGATTAGAAATCTTACCACTGTAGTTTTTTTAAGGTATAAGAGAGAAAGGCAAGAGTGTAGAAACTGGAAGAAGGAAGGAGATACTTTTATCCCAATAGAAGCCGGCCAAAACAGAGCTGAAGAAATTATAGCCACGTATTTTCACAACCTTCACTTCCCATCGCCGCTCTTCAACTGCACCGCCGATCATCTTTTTGAACATCTGGCTTCCGATAAGAATGAAAAAGAGGCGGTGAAGTGTCTGGTGATTCTAGATACCGTATCTATTATGTACGAAAATGATAAGAATAACATACCGAGCTACAGAGGTAAACACGATCGTTAATTAACTCCACCGCTGCAAATCAAACACCCAAATCATTACCTTTTATTTGATTATTCTCTTCGTGTGTTTGTACATTGAATTGGACTGCTTCTGGCAGACCGGAAAATGGAAGTAGGGAGGTGATAAGAATGAGGCGATGAGGTTAAAGAAGATTATCCCTTTGAAGTCGGCAAAGTTTTGCAGCATTCTGAAAATGGGCCAAGGTAAGCAGACTGGACAACAGAAATGGACCGGGCCCAAAAAGTGAAATTCCAAAACGACATCACATGCGTCGTATCTGACGGGACGTTATATATATAGTAACAAGGAAGACAGGCACCCGCCGCGTTGCGGCGGGATCTTTTGGTTTTGGTTAAGGTTGATCTTTTTGGTTTTGGTTAAGATTATGTATTTGTCCAGGGCGCACGTTGCGGCAGGGCTCGTTTGTATAGGATGTACTTTCTTTGACCATAGTCATTTTGCAGAGGAAGCAAGTGTGTAGATGCGGACACAGGTTGATCGCTAACATGTGGCTGTACAACTTATGGCACAAAGTTTTTACTTTACCAAGCCTCTGCTATTGTGGAAAATAGTACCAGCAAGTTGTCGAAAAAAGTGTGGACTTTAACGGCCACCCAAACTACTAAAACATTGCGCCGAAAAAGTAAGTTTTAACAACTATTTCACACCCAAAAGCTGTCAAATTTGAAGAGCTATGCATTCTAGATTGAACAACAAAACTGTATTCGACAACGAAAACCTGCATACTACACACCTGTTTACCTCTAATTATGTCCTAAACAAATCAATTCCAGGAGAGAATAAGCGTACAACTATAATCATATGCAGCAGCTGACATATGCAGGTGAATTGCATAGAGGATTGAGATTAAATTGTTGAGATACTAATTTTGGACCCGCTGACCTCCGCTGAATATATATATTTTCCCACCCAGGTATGTTCTTCTCCACATAACCGTTTTCGATAGTGTCTGCATGGTGGGAATGTTCCATAAATTTTTTGATAGCCGTCATAGCCCTCTGGTAGGTTGCTCTGGCATTCTTTAGGCCGAGACTTTCCGCTACTTCCGCGCGTATATCTTGGCCTTCCGGTTTAAAAACAACGTCAACAAAGTTGTTACCTTTATCTCGCAAGGTCAATAACTTGCTGCACCCTCTTTGTCACCAGCTCATTTCGTCCGTCCTGCATAAGGAAGACAAAACTAATTGTTAATACACAAAAAAAAAAAAAAAAAAAAGTAAAAGAATGATAAATTCTCTGGCTAACATATCCACGTGAGTTCATAATTTCCTGAGTTATATTTTAATCTCTAATTAAAATATTTTGAATATAATATTGCAACGCATATGACTACCAGTTGGTTAGAAGAAAGAACCGAGAAGAATCGGTTACGGCGAAGACCCAACTGCAACAATACAGGTGAGGTTAAGTAATTATACACCATCAAGTTTATCTCGTCACAACAACTTTGTCTTGTTGCCACCATTTTCACCATCTTCATACTGCGACCACTTGCATCACCACTGCAAGCAAATTAGAAATTTGAAATCATAAGTTTTTAACCTACTTATGAGAAAGTTTGACGTGTTATTTACAAGAAAGTGGCATAGTCATGTACGTGTATAAAAGTTTTTATATACTCGATACTGCCATAGCTACATTAGAAATCTGTGCCTGCCTCGTACTTGCAAACCGACACAAAGTAACCTTATTGTTAATCTTCTTGCGTAGTTCCGTCCAAAAGAGTAAACATCATGTAAATTACTTACAAAATTAATCTTTTGTTACACTACTATTCCAAAAAAAACCCAAAATTCAACACAAAACTAACTATTTAACATATGAGCCGTGTGCCGTTCGTAACGATTCTTATTAAAGAAAGACAGGATTAAGCGAGGTTGTTTAAAAGGGTATAGGGCAATTAAATGGTATTAACATAGCAATTGGGGTTATGGATTTTCAGTTAAACGCGTCGTTGTGAACTTTAACCACAATTCTTATAAGATCAAGGCGTCTTTCAATTTTTTTGAATATCGTGATGAAGCTGTGTTTCAGGTTTTTCATATTATAATAGTTAATACATAAGATGAAGGTGTCTTTCAGATTTTTCATAAGGGATATAATAGTTAGCTAATCGCTTATTACTTGGGTCTGTACCAATCACTTGTGCAGCCAAAGGTAACGTTACTCTATACCATATCCATATACAGAGTAGCTCATAAACTAACATACCCATGTAGAGTTCGTTCATTCCTATGCAACACGGGCTGTTCCTTTTCCAAGGTTTCAATAAGATTTACTAAAATAGTAGCCCATTGTCCATTAGTGTATTTTAAATAACTATTTACATATTGTATGCAACAACTAACCGACCGTAACACAAATAACCACGTATACCTTGATTCATAAAGTCTGAAACTACTACTTTATTAGCCGTTAATTCGAGTTAAGAATACCAATGGTCGGCTTTTTAAAAGGCCATAATATCAATTGCAACAACACAATAAAGGCGAAGGCGAAAGTCAGTACCTCCTGATTCTCTTCAAAGTTGCAGAACTAATCTGTCTTCTGACATGGTTTCATTCTCAACTATATCCCTCTAATTAGTTGACACTACCTGGAAGTAACATAGCTAAAATAGAAGAATTGTTGTTGTTTAAGCCGTGGATGGCGAGTTGCATAAGTTTAGAATGTGATGCCATTTCTTCTTCTCCACTTCCTAATTCATTCATTTTAATTATTATTAATTAGTAATTACTACCATAGTAATTAGTGATGAAATAAAACGAAAGAAAGAAAGAAAGAAACCTTGATTTCCAGTTGACGTTTTTGAAGATCATCTTGTTGAGTAGAGAGGTACTGCTGAGGTTGTAGTTGAAGTGAGTGACCTACAAACAAACAGTTAATTAATTAATGAGTTTAGTGTCAGACAGGCTGCTCAAATACAACAATTGATCAAAGTTGATACAAAATTTAACATGTTTTTTCACCTTGTTTCTTTAAGTGCAACATTCTGCAAGACAACAAACAGGGATTTGAAAAGCCAAAAACTGTTACTTACTTGCAGATGTTAACATTGTAAACTTTCTAGATTTCAAAGAACCAATTTTTCTCATGAACCAATTTCCCGTAGTCCTATACATTGGTTTCAACCAATGCATCAAAATATGGATAGATTCATTATACAACCAAACATATTCTACTAATTGATAAGATAAGATCAATACCTTTCTCTAGCATCACGATTAACCGTATTCAAATTAGATTTCCAATTAGACGCCAATAAATTCTGCAAGAAATCATAATGTGGTCAATAACATAGACGTTAGATTAATAGGTATGGCGTTTAACGAATTAATAAACATACCTTTCAAATCATCAACTTCGTCACCTGTAAAAAACAATTCCATTATTTTATAAAAAAAATTGCAAAACCATCTTAATCAACTATTTAATATAATGAGAAAAACTCACCTGAAGTCCATTATACTCCTGAAGCATATCATACACATAAACAGGGGTGATCGTCACCGACAAAAAAAGAACACAAATCACAAAATCATCACCCCAAATTAGACTAACAAAGAAAAATTATCTAATTAACCAAGAATCAAAAATAGAAATTAAGATCATTCGTAAAATAAAATATTTGTAGTTCATTATCAGTTTTATTTCTTTACTCCTCATCAACCGGTCATTGCTCCATCCCTGTTGCCGCTCGTGACGAGGAGGTGCCGACTACTCTAACAGTCCTAACATATTTAGGTAAAACACATAATCAAAAACCAAAACTAAAATCGAAAAGACCCTGAAAATATAAGAACATAAAAGGCCATAAGTTAACGTGTTTCTGAACTTTTGAGCGGTTGAAACCTTTTAGCATCTGAACGTTTATCAAGAATATACACGAATTTTTTTCACCAATAAAAAACAAAATCTAATTTTTAACTTCATACCTTGATTTGCAAAATTGTTTTAGGATCAAAACCGCTGTTTCTTCATCAACTCTGTTATCCAGACGTCGTCATCTACCTCCGATTTCGCTGCGTATGAGTGTCGGTTGATCGAGATAATTCCCGAATAAATGAGATGTTGATGAATGATGATAGATACAAAAAAATGAAGCGGTGCTGGTCTTGATTTGTGTGAGTCGGTTTGATGATAATGGGCTTAGATTTACATAGACAACACGAATGGGCCAGCCCATTAAACTTGCTAAGCCTAAACGACATGTGGTGCGTCGTTTCACGACGCAAAATTATATATATAGTAATGTACATCAACGTAATTACTATATATATCATTTCTTGAAGGAACGGATTCCCAGTTTTTGTTATAATACTATTTCCGATGTTATTATACTATTTCCAATATAATAGTAATATTTTAAGATAACCTTCCAAATATTTTATTACTCCCTTTTAAAAACGTAGGTGAATGGATGGTCCAGTATATGAGTATGCTATCAATATATGTGCACCAAAAAAATATACGGGCTAATATCAATACTATCCCCTTCTTCCAGATCATCCAGTATGTGTCTTCATCATCTTCCCCATCTCCTCCCATGTCTCCATCTGTCCCACCCAATTATCAAAACCATTATTTTCCCAAAAACTTTTCTTCGTGAATGTTTTCCAATGGATCATCAAAAGACACGCAAAGCAAACGGTTCAAGCACTTCATGTCATCAAATTGACACACACCATTCAAAACACACACACAAAATAAATTCTGGTGACCCCAAGTCCCCAATCTAGGATTCTTCATTTTTTTTAACTCCATTTAATTTTTTTAATAAAAAGTTTGTATTTTCATTCATGGTTTTATGTTTAATTGCAGGTTCGAATTATTGCAAAAAAGGATGGAGTGAAGCCATGATTTTTTTAATCGAAGGTATATGGTTCTTTATTTTTAGTTTTTTTCCCTGATTTGTGGTCACTTTATGTTTAGTTAAGTGGGTACGGATAGGATTTCGGTTTTTTCATACGTGTAACAAATTAAGGTGTTATAATGGGTTTGGCCTTTTAGGCTAGATGTGTTGGTTTATTAGTAATTTTAGTTTTACCTAAAATTAGCACTTTCAAGGGGGTGTTTGTTTAAGCTTATTCACGGAACGTTCTGAGCTTCGATGCTGTTGATTTTGTTGCTGCTAATCGGAAACGAGGTTATGGAAGTAAGTATCATTTTCCCAAAATATAATTTAACATAACTGATTATCTTTATGATTTCTCAGTTTATTGTTCTGGTTTTCATTACTTTCAAACATTTTTTCAAGGTGGGTTATGTTGTTTTTTTAGCGGGTGTTTGGATTAGCCTATTTACCTAACTCACGAGCGTATTTGCTGGATCAAAAATTCAAGGTGTTTTTTATTTATTTATTTTTTTTTTTTATTTATTTTTTTTTTCTCACACCACACCAAAGAAATCCACTGCTGGCTTTTTTCGGGTGTGGCGACTTTCATCAGCGGGTCATGATGGTGAGTTTAGGTACGACAATATTCTTTTGCTCCTTTACTAAACCATAGTACAGGAAGTTACCATATGCAAGTAATCAATGTTGAGGTTCAAGGCAACATGGCCATAACGGGTGTGGTAACTCTTCCCTTTCTTTGTTTCCAGTTTACGTTGAAAAGGTACCTGTGTTCCTCAAAGTGAACGTGTAGGATCAACTCTGATTGAACCTCGAGGTTAGCATCTTTTTTTTTTTTTTTCATATATTTTAGGGATGGAATTCTATTTCTTACAGCTTATGTTTTCAAGTTGTATCTGAAAAGTTACATTCTGATTTTGTTTTTTTGTCAACAATCTAACGTAGCCGTGTCTTTCTCATGCGATTTTATAGGCAGCAAGGGGTATCCTGAAAATGAGATATTGATTTGAGGTATATTGAATGATACACCTTCTGCGTTGTTGTTTCGATAAGTAAGTCTTTAAACATAGTGCCAACATATCAGAATTGAAATTCGTTATGTTTTACTTTTAGTTTTGTTTGGTCGCTCAGGACTTTTAAGTGCTTTTGTGTTCTGTCTCGAATGTAGGTTGACGATAAAGAAAAGACGGTATTATGGGACCGTGGGACTCTAATTTGTAAGAGGCTGGACAGTGACCTCTGTTTATACAACTATACACGCCATTGTGATTGCTCTGTATAAACAGATTTCATATTGAACATTGGGCGGCTATGGGAGCGTCAGGATTTCATTACACCCCAATTAAAAAAGGACACGTGTGGAATGCACGCCATTCTTCTTATGTAGTATGTATTTGTGGATATGTGACCAATGAATTTAGGCTTGTAGATCAATCTGTTTTCTGCAAAAATATTTTTTTCTTGCATGGGAACCTTTCATATACTGTGGGTTTCTTATACACTGTTTATCAACAGGCCGCTACTATTGTGTGGAAAGAGCTCGGAGACCTTCCAAAATCTAGGTATGCGACGGTTAAGGTAATCTTAGTTAATTAGTAACATTTATGAAACAATCTCATCACAATTCAGTTGAATTTGATATGCTACGCTATTTTTCTTTTACATACAAGCTTTTGTATCTTCTTAATGTAGAACCCATTTTCCCTGCTCAAGTGCGAATGGTTTAGTCTTGCGTTCAGGTTACAGTGCATTATTACCAAAAGATACAGCAATGTTGATACCGGTTCCGAAGAAGCATATGCAAATCGAGCAGACAAAACGGTTACCCAAGCCAGCAAGAATGGAAGGTGAAGACATGGTCTGTAACAAAACCTTAAGTAGCAGTCGCATAATTAAATGAATGTAGGATATTGCAGCATGTATGTAGGATATATGTCGCACCAGCATAGTAGCCTTTAAAATTGCAAGTATACCGATAGGAAAAACCCTTGCAATGTTTTGTAATGGGAAGTGATACTTACACCACTTTTTTTGATGCACACACCCTAATTATGCATATAGCATGTTGTAGCATGTGCATTAATGATGTAACATTGTGGTGTGTGCATAAAAAAAAGTGGTGTAAGTATCACTTCCCTTTTGTAAACAACATCTTGCCAATACATCTACCCACTTTTGTCTCTTTGACAACACTTGCACGCTTACAAAACATATAAACAAGTTTATTGCACAGTTATAGAGGCCCCCGCCGCAACGCGGCGGGTTCCTTTTCCTTGTTAGTATATATATAGAATATAACCAACACAAGGACGTTTGCAGTATGCTACAACGTCGACTTTTTTTTTTTTTTTTTTTTTTTTTTTTTTTTTTTTTTTTTTTAAGAAACTCGAACTTCTAGTGTAGGATTATGCAACGGCGATAGATTTATTTGTGGAGATATGAAAATAAATGTTATTCAACTAGAGAATTTTGGGGATTTCGACTGTGGACAAGTGTTTTTCCATATAATACTCTTGTAACCTCCAAATGATGAATGATATATATTGTATATTCAAACTGTGGTTCCCATTTCGCGATAACTATAAATAAAGCACGAGGTCAATCACTCGAATCCGTTGGCATGTGGTTAAAGGAAGCAGTATGGTTTGACTCTTACTAATAAAGAGAGCGCCGCTATGTTTGGCACAAAGCTTTTTGAAGCGATGAGCAGTGAGCAATTAGCTTTTGATTTTTAGTGTTCGTTTGGCAAAAGAGCGGTGAGCTTTGCTAATTTTTAGGAAAACTCATTTTTCCAATGCTTATTTATGAAGCTGTGAGCGGTGAGCGATGAGCTCACAGCCCTTGCTACTGCTCACAACTATTTTTGCCAAACATATAACACCAACTAATATTAGAAGTTTTATTATTAATCTACATAATAGTTTCATGAAAAAAGTCAAAAGCTTCGTATGCGTATCATTACCCATGTTTAAAAGATACTCATGTTATTTCAACATAAACTCATAAATATTAGATCTTCAAAGTCCAGATATACAAAAATGTTTATGTTGTTCATTAAAGAAACTAGGCGAGTACCCGTGCATAGCAACGGAAATTCCTAGCGGCAAACAATTAAAGATATGTGATATTGTGGTAAGTATTTCGCATTACGTTGAAAATAGAATGTGAAAATATAAAAATGTAATTACAAACGGTTGTAACATGCGATAATTCAACTCAAATAAAATTTCTTAACATGTATCATAGAACATATAAAAATATTTAGTAAAACCAGACATTGATCAATGATCACTTAGACAATTTGATTTTGATAAATTATTTGTAAAAGAGGTAATCAAAATGTTCGTATATGAGACGATTAAGTATATCAGTTGGTTTCGAGTGAGTCGATGTAGTATTCTCAATGATTAAACTTAATTGATTATTATGAACTGTGGTAAGTACATGCTAATTATCATTAGTGTATACTGACTGCTCAGTTTACACTTACACTAAGTAGTACACGCTGGTTATCATTAGTGTATACAATCCTGCCTAATACAAAGCAAAGTTTAAATTTGCAGCTTCATTTATAAAGAGATTAGGACATGTCTAAACTGATCATCATCATCACTTGAGATTAGACACATGACAAACATTTAACATTTTTTGATAATCCACGCTTCTAATATAATTTGAGATATGAGTCAGGCAGACACGTCAAACAATTTCCTTGTAAAGCTATGTTAATGTTAACCCTAATAAAGACCAATTTTTTGACGCCGACTAATTCTCTTTCGACAAACTATTTCTAGTATAAGAGAATCATGCTCGAGAAACTTTCTTTTCTGATAGTACGATTGTGTAGCGGTGACAATGTATTAGGCTCCTCAGAGTAAGGAGATTATAATCGATCAATCCTAGACACAATCTATCAATTCTTAGTGTGGCTAATCGATCGATTGCAAATGTTGGGAGATTAGGGTCGTCTAAGCGACCTCGATCGTTCTTTTTTTTTTCTTTTTTTTTTGAATAGTTGTTAAATATAAAAGCTATTTTTGCGGGGTATGTTTTTAGTAGTGTAGGTCGCCTTATTGTGACAACCAATTATCGAAAAAAAAAAAATGACGTGGCGGATAAAATGAGGGTCAATCCCTCCCTTACTGCGTTTAGCTTTATTTTCAATCAACTTGCGTGTCATAGCTTTTAGGATAGAATTATTTTAAGTCGTGATAATCGAATTAAAATTGTAACTAATAGTCTATTTTAGTTGTTGAAAATTATAATGGTCTCTCTTTTATTAAAATATGTTATTGTACTTGACAATAATTTTGAGAATAATGATATGGAATGAGTCTTACTAAGACAGATTGTAGTAAATAAACAACTTTTAATATAATTGAATTCCCAACTCTTGTATATGTAAAAAAAATCATCACAAAGTCCTGTCGTACTTTTTATCCCTTTTCCTTTGATGAGTCACATATTGTACTATGACATGAGGTGATTTGATAAGAAATTGAGCTATGGAGTACTTTATTTCTTTTTACCTTTGACTACATTCAAATCGGTTAGATTTTTTTTTCAAAAAAAAATTTCATCTATTCAATAAAATCGGAAGCCGAAAAAACTTTGAATGGAGTGTTTTTAACATTGTTCCAAAGATTTCTACTGTATACATGTTCGTCACAAAAATTACAACAATGAGTGATATTTCATATTAATTTGAATCAAGTCTTGAACCCATCAGTAAGTGATTTTATTTGAGACCATCTTTTCCTTTTTTTTGTGATTTTGTTATTTTCACATGCCAACTCAAACTTCTCATTCATTTGGTTAAGTCACAAGACACTTCTATAAATCCACATGCCTCGAGTCCATCAAAAGTTCACTTTCACAATAAATCCACATGCCTCGAGTCCATCAAAAGTTCACTTTCACAAGTCTACATGTCTCGAGCCCATCAAAAGTAACAAATTTTTTAAAGATATGTCAGGTCCATAACCCAAGCCGATAAAGTTCTAAATTTTCTCTTTTGAAATTTTTGTAACTTAAAAAAACTCAAAATTGAATATTTTTATAAAATTTCAAACAAAAATTTTGAAAACCTTCAAACTTAAAAAAAATATATATGTATTCATCTTTTACACTAAAGAAAAAGAAAGTAATTTAAATTTTACTCGAAGATAACTTTGAAAATTCAACAATTTCATAAGATAACAAAAATAACAAAATCTGAAAAATATCAAAAAAAAAAAAAAAAAATACAACATTTTCTAGGTAAGTTATCCATGTAAGTTCCAAAAAGAAAAGTATGTTAATAATCTACATAGCAACTTTACCAAATGTATAACTGATTAGATCGGTGTCAAGACTATTCCCTAATATTTTTACACCAAGTTTGCACCAATCTCTATACCTATTAGATACTTATACGTATGTAACAAATTAAAACAAAGTTCTTTAAATTACTAACAAACCACTAACCAGATTTTAAAAGAAACCCCAACAGATTATAATAAAATTTACTAACAAATTAAAACAAAGCTACGAGAATATTAAATATACTCAGATCGCAAGGCTAAGTCTACTCAAATACATATATCACTTCACTTCCATCATCAATCGCAAGGCTAATTATATTTAGATATGTGAAAGCCCAACAATACAACACATTATAACAAACTTTTTCCGGGAGTGACACAATTTTTTCCGGCGACCACAAATTTTTTCCGGCGACCACAACTTTTTTCCGGCGACCATGGTAGCTTTTCCGGCAGCGGCTGCAATCGGAGGCACTACAAATAAAATAAAATAAAAAATACGTTAGATCTAAAAAACGTATGAATCAATAGATTTACAAATAAAAAAACACATAATTGTTGATCAAAAAATATTAATACCATTCTGTTGATCAAATCTTATGGATCTAATCTTTAATCATTTATGTTGATAAAAAAATATAAAAAAACACAACACTTATGTGTCGACACAAATAAAAAATACGTTAGATCTAATGGGTATTAAAAACACATAATTATTGAAACCCATTCTGACACAAATAAAAAATACGTTAGATCTAAAAAACGTATGGATCTATTAGAAAAACTAAAAATCTATGAAAAAAAATAATAGATTTACAAATAAAATCAATAGATGGGTAGTGCGAAAAAAAATGTATAGATCTACCAAAATACCTTAAAAATTGATGGGTAGTGCGTCGGTTGGAGGCTGTGGTGGCGGCGGTAGGACAGGTGGTGGCGGCGGTCGGGCAGGTGGTGGCGGCGGTTGGCAGGTGGTGGCGGCAGTTGGGTATGGTGGTGGTGAGGTTGTGGTTGATGGAGAGATGTAGTTGTGATGTGTCAAAGAGGGTGTGAGGAGATTTTTAGAGAGAGAGAGAGCAGTGAATATTTGTGTGTGTGTTTTTAGAGAGAGAGATGAGGGATGTGTTTGAGGTGAGTGTGTGTATTTAATGAATGGACAAGGGCAGTTTTGGTATTATTGAAAGTTCAGTTTTTCACCCATTGACTAATTGACCATACACCCTTTATAATTAGTTAAGATAATTGCATTTAAAAATAAACGATCTTCGGTGGTGGAAGAGAGATGCGGATGCTTTAATAATATTTATGCAATTTTCTTATCTCAGACACTTTCTTGTTTAGTTGTACAAAAACTTAATTATATGTTTTTTTGCAAGTTGTATATAAACACAAACTTTTCTTTATATCAGAAAATGTATTTAATTTCCGTTAAATATAGTTATAAGTTATCATAATTCAATGTAAATTTAAATTTAATAATCTTCGACTTCACTTTTATATGAAACTTAAACGTGTACCTTCTGGGCACAATTTAGAATATCCCATATTAAAATGGGTTGATTGTGAGTTTTCGGTTTTGGTGTTATTATAGACCTAGAAATTAAAACGAACTGGATCAACTCTAGAAAAAAGTTCTTTTGTGAACTAGTTTTTTTGTACATACCAAGGGACAAATCCCCACCATCCATTTAGTTTGATCTAATGGTGGGGATTAACCTAAGATTAAACATGGAAACCTAAGTCCATGTCTTTTTCTTTCCTTTTTTTTGTCTTTTTTATTATTTACTTTCTTTCTTTATTTCTTTCCTTTTTTTTTTTTGTTTTTTTTTCCAATTAACGTTACACCTTCAATTCACGTTTTTTTTTTAAAAATAAGTCAAGCTTTTCTTTTTAAAATAAATTCACGATTTTTTCTCATTTTATTACGTTTTCGTCTGTTTTTGTCTGTTTTCACATGATTATATACGTTTTCAGACGTTTTTGTCCGTTTTCAGACCTTTTTTTACCGTTTTTATACGTTTTCGTCTGTTTCAGACGTTTTTGTTCGTTATTATACGTTTTCGTCCATTTTTTTACGTTTTCGTCCGTTTTTTTACGTTTTCGTCCGTTTTCAGACGTTTTTATCCGTTTTCGTCCGTTTTTTTACGTTTGCAGACATTTTTGTCCATTTTCATACGTTTTCATCCGTTTTTGTCTGTTTTCAGACGTTTTCGTCTGTTTTTATACGTTTTTGTCCGTTTTCATACGTTTATATAAGTTTTCGTCCGTT
Organism: Artemisia argyi; assembly: GCA_030686995.1. Taxonomy (NCBI): domain Eukaryota; kingdom Viridiplantae; phylum Streptophyta; class Magnoliopsida; order Asterales; family Asteraceae; genus Artemisia; species Artemisia argyi. The sequence goes on along the minus strand of CM060697.1, from coordinate 155,636,072 downwards.
TTTATATGTATTCATCCGTTTTTACACGATTTCATCCGTTTTTATACGTTTTCGTCCGGTTTCATATGTTTACATATGTTTCCGTCTGATTTCATACGTTTTCCTCCATTATTTTATGTTTTCGTCCGTTTTTAGACGTTTTCGTCCTTTTTCCTACATATTCGTCTGTTTTCTTACATTTTCATTCATTTTCATAGGTTTTCATCCGTTTTTCAATTTTTTTGGCCAATTTTAGACGTTTTCATACGTTTCTGAATATCACAAGTGATATTCGGTGATACTCATACGTTTTTGTCTGTTTTCATCCATTTTTTTACATTTTTGTCTGTTTTCAAACGTTTTCGTCTATTTTCATACGTTTCGGCAGTATTTATACGTTTTCAGACGTTTTTATCTGCTTTCAAACGTTTTCATCAATTTTTTACATTATCGTCTGTTTTCAGACGTTTTCGTCTGTTTTTATATGCTTTCATCCATTTTTATCTGTTTTCATACGTTTATAAACATTTTCGTCCGTTTTTATGTATTTTTGTCTGTTTTCAGACGCTTTCGCCTGTTTTCATACTTTTCAGCAGTTTTCATACGTTTTTGTCCCTTTCCAGGCGTGTTTTTACGCTTTCATACGTATTCGATCGTTTTCATATGTTTTCGTCCGTTTTCATACGTTTATGAATATCACAATTGATATTCTTAATATCACAAGTGATTTTCTTTGATATTCAAAATATCACTTGTGATATTAATAATATCAATTGTGATATTCAGAAACATATGAAAACGAAAGAAAACGTATGAAAACGAACAAAAACAAAAGAAAACGTAAGAAAGTGAAAAAAACGTGAATTAAAAAAATGTGAAAATCACTTATAATATTCTGAATAACACTTGTAATTTTCTGAATATCACTTTTGATATTCAGAATATCACTTGTGATTTTCACGTTACAAAACATTAGTTGAACATCACTTGTGATATTCGGAATATCACTTGTGATATTCAGAATATCACTTGTGATTTTCTGAATATCACTTGTGTTTTTCTGAATATCACAAGTGATTTTCAACTAATGTTTTGTAACATGAAAATCACAAGTGATAATCTGAATATCACAAGTGATATTCAGAAAATTACAAGTGATATTCATGTTACAAAACGTTAGTTGAAAATCACATGTGATATTTTAGAATATCACTTGTGATTTTCATGTTACAAAATATTAGTTGAAAATCACTTGTGATATTCGGAATATCACTTGTAATATTTTAGAATATTACTTGTGATTTTCTGAATATCACTTGTGAATTTCATGTTACAGAACAATTGTTGAAAATCACTTGTGATATTCAGAATATCACTTGTAATATTCAGAATATCACTTTGTGATATTCAGTGATATTCAGAGTGATATTCAAAATATCACTTTTGAAAAAACGTGAATTAAAAAAAGCGTGAAATCACTTGTAATATTCTGAATATCACTTGTGATTTATATTCAGAATATCACTTTTGATATTCAGAATATCACTTGCGATATTCTGAATATCACTTGCGATTTTCATGTCACAGAACATTTGTTGAAAATCACTTGTGATATTCAGAATATCACTTGCGATATTCAGATATCACTTGCAATATTTTGAATATCACTTGCGATATTCTGAATATCACTTGTGATTTTCATGTTACAAAATTTTAAAAATCACTTGTGATATTCAGAATATCGCGAGTGATATTCAATATCACTCACGATATTCTGAATATCACAAGTGATATTCTGATAATCACAGTATATCACTTGTGATATTCAGAAAGGTATGAAAACGTTTGAAAACATTTAAAAACGAACTAAAGTGAATGAAAACGGACGAAAACGTATAAAAACGGACGAAAATGAATGAAAACAGATTGAAACCATATGAAAACGTATAAAAATGGACGAAAACGTATAAAAATGGACGAAAACATATGAAAGCGGACGAAAACGTATGAAAATAGACAAAAACGTAAGAAAACGGACGAATATATATGAAAACGGACGAAAACGTATGAAAACGGGCGAAAACGTATGAAAAAAATTCAAAAACAGATGAAAACGTAAGAAAATGGACGAATATATATATATATATATGAAAACGGACGAAAACGTATGAAAACGGGCAAAAACGTAAGAAAACAGACGAAAACGTATGAAAAAAATTCTAAAACAGATGAAAACGTAAGAAAACGGACGAAAACGTATAAAAACGGACGAAAACGTATTAAAATGGACGAAACGTATGAAAACGGGTGAAAACGTAAGAAAATAGACGAAAACGTATGAAAACGAGTGAAAACGTAAAAAAACAGACAAAAACGTATGAAATCGGACGAAAATGTATGAAAACGAACGAAAACGTAATAAAACTGACGAAAACGTAAAAAACCGACGAATATGTATGAAAAACGAAAAAAACGTAAAAAAAAAATGAATTATAGAAAAAACGTGAAGTTAGAAAAAAAAAATTGAATTATAAAAAAAAACGTGAATTTAGAAAAAAAAAAAAAAAAGAAAAAAAAAAGAATAAAAAAAGAAAGAAAAGAAAAAAGGAAAAAAAAAATGAATAAATAAGATAGACAAAAAAGACAAGAAAAAAAACATGGACTTAGGTTGTCTTATTAAATCTTAGGTTAATCCCCACCATTAGATCAAACTAGATGGATGGTGGGGATTTGTCCCTTAGTTTGTAACAAAAACTTAGTATGTAAAATAACTCACCTCATCAACTCTATCCTAAAACTACTTAAGGGGTGTTTGGGATTGTTTATCAAAAATATATTATGTGTTTGAAAATAGATAATTAGATAATCACCTGTTACAAATCGCGATTCTCAATCATAGTGTTTGGATGGCTATTACAAATTGCGATTCTCAAACATAAAAATCAAAAAGCTTTTTGCTCATCGCCCCAAAAAGCTTCAAAAAGCTCCGCGCCAAACATAGCCATAGTGTTTGGATTTGATTATTTTGTTTAATATCGCAATAAAAATCACGTATATATTTAAGTGTTACCATATTTGTTATGTCACACAAATTTACATTAAATTATTTCGAAACGTTAAACTAATAAGATGAACTTCTACATTCACAACGCCAAGTTAAAAAATTTATGTGCCTAGCACAAGTTAAGAAATGTTTGAAATAGTTTAGTGGGTCTTTCAGGCATCGTGTATTTTGACTTTTTTGTTTTTTTAGGTTTTTACTTGGATTCGGCCCGATTCTTGGTGCTCTGGCCTTTCTGTAACACCGTTACCTATTTATCATTGTCTCACTGGTCATTTGAGAATATGCATCTCTCTAATCTATCTATCAATTTAAAAAAAAAGTTGAGTTACATGATATAAATGCAATTATTTTTAATTTGTGAGTTTTGTCATGATTAATTGATTATATCAATACATAATTATTCTTATTCTAAAAGCTTAGGCACACACATTGAGTCACGTCTATTCATCCTAAATCCCAAATAGGCACATTTTTGGTGCATCAATATATAAATTCTATTTATTTTTAATTAATTTTATTTATTGTGATTAATTTAAATAGATAAGACCATCCATGTCCTCCGAAGGTTACATTTACAATATATTGCTAAATATATATCACTAGCTTACATACCCGAGAAATTGTTAGCATTAATAGAAAGTGACGGTCATTCTTTATTATTAGAACTTTGTATTATGTCATACAATTTATAATAGTTTACAAAATGGGCTCATGGACTTTTTTAATGTGTTAAGTAGTACAATGTATAAGCTAGCATTATCTAAAGTGTAATCCAAGTCCACCTATGGCAAGCCCATGAGAAAGCCCACTCCAAAGCCTATGTGTATGGATTATAGAGTACATAAGGAACATTAGAACTCATTTGTGAGATGTGCTTAAGTGTGTATGTGTGTGTTTTGCAGTTTTGCTTAATGAAATTCTTTTCATCTCTCTACTTTCTCTCTCTAAAACGCATACTATCTCTTGTCACCAGTATATCGTGCCTTATAAGCTTATTATTTACGTGATATAGTTGATATCTAAGGTCCTACAAGTGGTATCAGAGCCAGGTTAGGACATAAGCTTATTATTCATGGGAACTGTATGATTTGGAAATGATCATGTAGCAGCTATTCTGGGTTATGGAGATCTTCAGTTTGGGAATTATTTGATCACTCAAGTTTACTACATCGAAGGGTTGGGACATAACTTTTTTCAGTTGCGCAGTTTTGTGATGCAGATTTAGAGGTTGCATTTAGGAGAAACACGGTTTTTGTTAGAAATTTGGTTGGCGATGATCTCTTAACTTGAAATCGCGGCACCAACTTATATGTTATCGACATCAACCAAATGGCCTCTTCATCACCAATTTGTCTTATGACAAGAGCATTTGGAATAAAATCCTGGCTGTGGTATAGAAGATTATCCCATCTCAATTTCGAAACCATCAACAAATTAGCCAAAGACAACATCGTTAACGGATTCCCTAAGTTCAAGTAAACCAAGGAACACTTATGTCCATCATGCGAACAAGGAAAAAGTTAAAGGGCATCATATAAACCTAAAACCGTACCTAGTTCGGAAGCACGGTTACATATGTTGCACATGGACTTATGCCGCCCAATGAGAGTTGAAAGTATTAACGGGAAGAAGTATATTCTTGTTATCATCGATGATTATTCAAGATATACATGGGTAAAGTTTATGAGGTCAAAAGACGAATCACCAAGCATCATCATCACCTTTCTGGAGCGTATTCAAGTCTTACTTCAAGCTCCAGTAAGGATTGTAAGAAAAGATAATAGAACATAATTCACAAATCAAGAGTTAATAACTTATTTTGAAGATGCTGGAATCACACATCAGACACCAGTTGTTAAAACACCACAACAGAATGGGGTAGTGGAAAGAAGAAATCAAACTCTTGTGGAAGTTGCTCGCACAATGCTAATTTATTCTAGTGCACCACTATTCTTATGGGCTGATGATGTAGCCACTACTTGTTTCACTCAGAACCGATCCCTAATCCATCCAAGATTCAATAAAACCCCATATGAGCTAGTGAACAACCATAAACCTGACATCTCTTACCTTCACGTATTTGGCGCTTTGTGCTATCCGACGAACGACAGAGAAGATCTAGGGAAGCTAAAAGCTAATGGTGATATTGGAATCTTCATTAGATACTCAGAAAACTCGAGGGCATTCAGGGTGTATAACAAAAGAACAAAAAGGATTATGGAGATGATGAATGTGAAGTTTGACGAGATTTCACAGATGGCTTCTTAGAGACTCGCTCTAGAACCCGCACTTAATCTGATGGCTTCTAATCAAAACGGATTAGGACCCACACCAGACCCGCAGACTTCTGGACACATTAGTTCAGGACTCGTACCTCAAGGAGCTCAATCAACAACCATTGAAAAACCTTCAGAACAAGAACTGGAAAAATTCTTCGAGTTAATGTTTGATGAATACTATGGTGGATTTTCGATAAATGCATCCCAAAAACATTCCGCTGCACTCACTCAAAACCATCAACCACCACCATCACCACAAGATGCATCTACCACAATTGAAGCTGACGCACCAACTACCTCAACATCATCTACATCTACTCCAGAAACTCCAATTTTTAAAATTGTTCTACCAAGAGTTGATGAGCAAAACCAAAATACACAAATTCAAGAAGAAACAACACATAATTAAAACGATGCTGCGTTAGAAGAAGAAGTATTTGAAAATCTGTTTGCAATAGACTTTGTTAAATCTTCTTCAAAGTTGTAAAAACCATCTAACACACATAAGTTAAACCCAAGGTACCATTCTACACTACAATGGACAAAAGACCATCCAATTGAACAAGTTATTGGTGAACCTTCTAGGCCAGTTCAGATGAGAAGACAACTTGCCACAGACCCCGAAATGTGCATCTACGTTTGCTCAATCAGTTTCAAAGAACCAAAGAACATTCGGTAAGCATTGGCAGAAAATGCATGGGTAGAAGCGATGTAGGAAGAAATTCTTCAACACCAGTTACATGATAGTTGAGAACTTGTTGAACGACCACTTAACAAACTTGTCATTGATCTTAAATGGTTACAAAATAATAAAAAGGATGAAGAAATGACTGTAATTCGCTGCAAAGCTCGTCTCGTGGCTAAAGGATTTCGACAGGAAGAAGGGATAGATTTCGAAGAATCATTTGGGCCAGTAGCAAGACTTGAAGTAGTCCATATTTTCTTAGCATATGCAGCTCACAAAAACATCATAGTCTTTCAGATGGACATCAAGACGACATTCTTGAATAGAACTCTGAAAGAAGAAGTGTGTGTGAGTCAGCTAGAAGGATTTGCTGACAAGGAACATCCAGACTACGTCTACAAGCTTAAGAAAGCCATTTATGGTTTAAAGCAAGCTCCAAGAGCGTGGTATGATGAACTATCATCTTTCCTGCTCAAAAACAATTTCACAAAAGGAACTGTTGATTCTACCTTGTTTACAAGAAAATACAAAGATGCCATTTTGATTGTTCATATTTACGTGAACGACATTATCTTTGGGTCCGCTAATCCGAATCATTCAAAACATTTTGCAAATCTCATTAAAAGCAAATTTGAAATGTCCATGATGGGGGGAACTTAAATTCTTTCTTGGTTTACAAATACATCAATCACCTCATGGTATTTTTATTAATCATTGAGATTTTGAAAAAATATGGTATGGAAAATCGTGACTCTGTTGGTACACCAATGGTCACTTCACCAAAAATCAGTGCCAATTTATTTGGGAAACCCGTTGATCCAAAGAAATATCGGAGCATAATTGGTTCTCTCATGTATCTGACTACTAATCGACCCGATATTCATTTTGTTGTTTGCTTATTAGCACGGTTTCAAGGAAGGCCTACCGAACAATTGTGCAATAATACTTATGTTTTCTTATTTTAGCATGATTGCTAATAGTTATGAAAAGACCGATATTCATTTTTTGTCACTAGGCTTATGAAATTATATGTGAAGTAAAACGTATATTAGTGTGTGTATAATCACAGAAGCTAAGAAAGAAAAAAAGTATCCGACTTAACACGACCATATGTATTACTAGTTATAATGCCCGCGCACGCGCGGGATTTTTTCTAATTTTTTGAATAATGTAATTTTATTTATTAAAAAACATAACTACCTTATTCAAATTTCCTTTGTAGGGATCTCAAATAGTAATGCACGAGGTATTAAGACCGTCACACTTCGCGGCTGGATGTTTAACTACAAAATTATTGATTTCCGCGTTTTTCAGAACGATTGCAAAATCTCTGTTTGCCACAAAATTGCATGTCTCTTACACCTTCGATTCAGAACATTTATCGTCTCCGTGTGATGGTACATAATTACCATATTACATGATGATTTAACTTCGAATAACGCGGTTTTACTTTTGAGTTATGATATTTAGGCCTACATAATAGACCTACAAATAAGCCTATACCATTCACATTTTGACAAGTTTCAAACACTTTTTCTCTCTCTTCATATTAACCAATCCAAATTTCAATTTCACCAATCATAGTTGTAGGTTTATAAACCATTTAGGTCTACAAATCATTTTTCTTTACTTTTTTATTGAATCAATAACAACTTGATACATTCATGTGTATACAAAATTACTTGAAGTATAAACCTATAGGTTCCATGAATCATCACATGCTAGCACAACAACTTATTACCTCCGTAGAAGTCACATTCTGGGGAGGCTCGACTTCTACCCAGTGCAAAAGGTGGAATATTAGCCTCAAAGACTTTGCAGTTATTGTTCTTCAAAAGCTTTATCTGATGCTTACTGTTATTCCTTCATTGCGCCTACTTCCCTCTACAAAAGCTTACAGCAAAAGGTTAGTAATGGTAAAATGTGTCAATAATTAAACGTTTGAAAGTCCAGTTCTATCAAATTTATCATGTCAAATTGCATAATATGACATCTCATAAGTTTCTAACTAATTAGTTGGAAAGAAAATCAAGATTTAAGAAGATACTTCATAAGATTATATATCTCTTGTATGCAGAATGTAGGACTTATAGGCATTAGGACATCTTTAATAACTCGTGGAGCTATCTATTGGCTTTTAACATGACGTCAAAATCACCACCGGTTACAAATTAAATTCTAAGCAAAGCTAAGCCTTGCATCTGGAGTGATCAAACCTAAATATTTAGCACTAACGATTTCGTAACAGCAGAGACTTTTGAGATAAGCACATTTTAAACAAAATTGTCACCAATTAAACTATCTTTTTGCCACATGGATATGAAAGAAAGGGTGAGATACAGGGGATGATAAAGTGATCAAAAGTTGTTCTCCTTAACAAAAACACATGGAAGTTTTTACAGAAGTGTTTGGATCTGTGCGTATTAACTATTGAACAAACTACCAAACTGCCCTTTTATTATTACTAATTTGAACCGTTAGAGATAAAGGGTAAGCTATATCGAGAAATAAAAATACCTGCTATGTTTTAATTCTGAGGCCATTAGTAATACCTTTAAGGAATGTTGTATCCACAACTACTATTGATACCATGCCGATAAATAGGTATCGCTACAAAAGCAGCAAACACCTACGGAAATTCATTTCATAACACGAAAAGAGATGCATATTATCAGTATGTGAACCCAAGATTGTATGTTTAAATTAAGTTCACAGGTTTATGTAAAACTTTTTCCTTACCGAGGGCATAGACATCCATCAATTCTTTAGGCTGAATTTCCACATCATTACCTTGAGGATGACAAAACACAATTAGCCAGAACAATAAGCATCAAATATACATTTTAGAAAAAAGAAATGGCCCATAATAATTCAAAATCCAATATGCAAGCAACTTGTCTTTTCAAGACAACATTATAACTTAAAACATGATTCCCACTCACCTTCAATGTGAATATCAATTAACTCTACTTCTCCGATTTTAGCAGCCCCTGTGTCAGAAGCATAAGAAGAGTAGGCTGGTAAGTCATCACGACCGTCCATCGTCATTTCTGTAAAAAGAGTGGTGACAATATATAAAACATACAAAAAAGAAGATAATAAAGAAACAAAAGAAAAAAAATCATTAGGTACCTTGTAAAGCCGTGTTACATTGGTATGTGGAGAAACAATGTTCAAGAAACCAGTTTTTTTCTAATTCGTTATTCACTACACGCCATTCTTGCAAACTGATCCCATAATGCGGAACATTCATTCCGATATCACCACCTGGCTCAGGTTTGCCTTTCCTTGGGCAACTTGACATACCCGCCATGGCTACAACCACATAATAGTCATGGTTATCCCGCCAAGATACGGGAATGCGTAAGCCATACTCATGGAAGAGTTAACACACAAAAAGAGTCATCATTGCCCTAACAAAACAGAATTCAGCGGGATTCTTTTAATGCTCGCATCCCTAAATGTTCAGCAAAACCAAAAAATGTACGGTCCAATACGATAAAGTTCCGGTAAACTGAGGCTCAGATCTGCAGTCACAAAAGTAAGATTACCTTTGAGATAGAAGTTCGATTAGTAATCTCAATGGAAGATGATTTATAACCCAATGCTCGTTTTAGCGCACCACAAACAGCAACATGATCTTGTAATCTTTTCGCTAGCTGCAATATCTGATTGAAAAAAATATCAAGTTCTTATATATCATTATTGGGTAAACTAATGTAAATAGTCGCATACCCGAGTCTGGTAAATCCATATGTACACCATCATTGTATACAAATTTGCTAGAACCCTGTACAAAACAACAGAATAATAATCATAACAAAACTAATTCGCATATACATACCATATAACTATGTAACAATGTATATCAGTTTCGCAGTTACATCAGGATATGCACATCAAGGCATTCAGGGCATTCAAGAATGTTTCAAATATTTTATCAAAACCGCTTTGTGTATTCACAGTAAACACTACTTCATTTCCAACTATTTTTTGCCGCACCATAATTACTATTAAATATTTCTCAAGATGTTGATTTCGTGCTAATTAAAAATAAATAATCAACATTAATCAATAATTAAATAAATATTGTTAACTTGCCCTACAAACCAACGGCTGATGAAGTATTTCTTGACGGAATTACCTTGGTAGATTGAGAGTATGCCTGGCTTGAGCACTCCCCTGTTGCAGCAACCCAATGCACCAAAGATCACAGCAAATTCTTGGCTACTGAGCACTCGTTCAAGACCTGAAAAGGGGCTGAACCGCTGACCTACTACACCAGTAACTTGGATAATGCATAGCAATATTCGCATAAGGAGGCTTTGTCGATAACTTCAAAGATGCATTCTCTACTACCTCTACTTCTTACAATGCTTTGCAACATTCTTGAAACCTAGTGTGTTCAAAAAGCAAGAAAACGACACACACTCGAAGTTTGTAGTTTTCACTTTTCAGTAGCATGCGCGGTACTTAAGTTTACATTCTGGTCAAGAACCTACAAAATAAAATTTGTTAGCGACCTCAGCAACAGAAGTAGCAATCTACAAAATAAAAATTTTTCAGCACCCTCAACAACAGATGTAGCAGTATCGACCCATTAAGTTATAATCCTAACAGGTCAAACAAAACGGTTCAGCATAAGAGCAACTCAATCCGTTCATTACCCATATTTCAAATATTGGACCATCCGTGTATCCAAACTGTTTAGGTTCTGATTTTTTCCCACTGAAGGGGTGTTTGTATAATTTTACTATAGCATTTATCAGCCTATTACATTGTCAAAATGCACAAAGGCGTTTTGACCAAGAATATTAAATTAAGCACCCCCCACCCCCACCCACCCTTCTTTGAAATAAATGTCCATCTTGGGGTGTTAGTGATTGCGTATTCAAAATGCTTATTTTCTAAAAAACTACTTATTTAAAGCAGGTACCAAGATGCTTATTGTTCATTCTTTAGTCAGTGTCAAATGAACCCACAAACAATTTTTTACATTACCTCAAACCACTAATCTTTATAGAAATAAGCAAATAACTACTTAGAGTAATCAAAACACCCTCTTATAACTGATATGATAATTAAACATATATGACCAGCCTAAAACATAAAATTTACCTTAATAAGGAATCCATAATTAGCTAGCTTATAATTAGAAGCAGGGTGATTTAACAGAAGAACTCTTTCATCCAGCAAAAATATTTATTAAATAAGGAGCTACACATTTATTAAACATCATTACAAAATCTATATAGGTTTAATAAGGAGTTATTGTATAAATACCAAACATAATTTTTTATTTGTCTCATTTTAGTCATTATACTCTTTGTAGATATGAGATGTGTATAAAAATCTAAGTGCGAGCAACAAAGATTACACAATAGTTAAAACAGGACTATTGAAAAATTAAGTTGGTTATTATGCAATAAACCCTTTTAATGATATCTCAGGTTTAGAATTATATAATTTTTGTAGTTTTATGTATTACAGATTTTTCTTACCAAGGTGAAATATCCCTGCTTTTCTGCTTGCTTTTTCCTAAAGATTCTATAAACCAATTAGTTACTATAACAACCAAGTGCACGAGAAACAAAAGGTGATGAAGTCAAGTGAATATAGAAGCAACAGAAACATACCAAGTGAGCATGAGTATCCTCACATCCCTGTGAGCAACTTGTAGATTAGAATATAGATGCTCAATTCATTCAGGACTGTTCACAACCCATGAAAATAGCAATATTATAAACTTCAACATGTCAGAAGCCCTTTTTTATTTATAGAATAGGATGGAGATGAATTACACTTACTCAATCCTGCCACACGATTTATTAACCTAAGAATTATATAGCTGATCATAGCATTCCCATTTCTTGTTAAACTCCATCATAATGGATACCTTATGTATCAAACTTAGAGCAATACTGATACAATTTGCGTGTTTTACTTTGTGAAAGCAGATCTTTGATTGCTATGTTTTTGAGTTCCAGAGCCTCAAGTTCTAGTGTTTGGTATAGTGAACCCGATATCGATTATCTGATTATTTAAGGAAATCTTACAACAAAACCATCCTCCCCCATTGTCTAATTACCACTGCTCCACCCAATTGATTGTCCACATATTTAAACATGATTACTTTCACATACAAAACATCAAATTTCAAAATTTGGTACACGTTAAATTCATAAATTGAAAATTCCAACAAAAAACAATAACAACCAAAATTTGTACATGAATTAAAGCTTCACATGATTATCTTTATAACAATAAAAAGTTACCCAACATCAACTAACTAACATAAGATATCAAAATAACAATAAAGCATTAAAATACCAAAAAATAACTATGCTGTTTTTTCCCTTGATTAGTTGATCACTCATATGAGATTGATGATTATTGCACTAAATCATCATCGATTGTAAAGAAAATGGACTGATTTTACTGATTTGTTCTTAATGTTTACTTTTAGTTTTTTTAATAAATAAATTAATTAAATCAGTCATAATTCAATAAGAAGATGATTAGTATACCTGAATTCGTTAGCCGCAAAAATACCTTCGATTAAACAGGTTGATCCATGTTAATTTATGGTTTTTAGCAGTCGTTGTGTTTTTTTGGGTATATTGTGTGTGTTTTAGTTTTCTGGGTGTCGTATGTATGAATGGAGAATAACTCAGGTTTTGTTTCAAGTGTAAAATTTAAAATTTTATTTTTGACCCTTAGATTTTTGTAGATTTGCCCCGCTATTTTAAATTTTTTTATTTTTATACTTTTGACACATATAATTTTGTACTATTTTTTCTTAATAACGAATTTAGAATTGTTTTTTTTTTCAAATCCGGTAAAATTCATGATCTTTTTAATTAAAATATTTTCTTAAAAATAATAACAATAATTAAATTATTGCCTAATAAGGAAATAATCTTTTTTTCGAAATACGAAAGTCCCCACTAGGGGTTTTGTTTATTATATAAAAGATTTCTATATGTATTATCTATTTAACGAGTTAACACAACTGACCCGCATGTTTAACTAATTGGTGAACGCAACATGTCATTAATAGAAAAGCTAAGCTATCAACAAATAAACAATTTAGTTATAATAGTGTGCATAGCACACGCCAGCTTAATGTGAATAGGCACCTCAATATATCAAAATAATTTAATTAAATAACAATAATTGACAGATTCAAGTGTAAATAGGCATCTCCCAAACAATGGTTTTTATGTCAACAATGATGTTAATGGTTATATTAAAATATACGTTGAAAGATACATTATATTATCTTTCATTATTTCATTTATTTGTTATAGTGACATAACCAAATTTCCTTATAAACATTCGGTTTTTCTGAATATTTGAAGTTGAAAATTTGAGTACTGGATGCAATTTGTGACTTAAAGTGCTAACATGTTAAAATTTAATTCCAAAATATCTTTAGCGTCACATATAAAACTTGAAAGGAGCTAAGACGATTTACACCTCTCGTTAACCATTTGGCGGTCACATACAAAATGTATTTATGGGACTCCCATCGACAGATCTTCTTGGTTCGCGAGGTCACTTGATTTATACATGTTTCTTTGCACAACCATCACTGTACTTTTTCTCATTTTACGTCGTTTTATAATTTATAAATTGTGATACTTAGAATAGAATAATTCGAGATTTCAGGTTCTGGGGAAGGAAATGTTTAGAAATTCTACAGATATAAGATATAATCAAAACACATGTCGAAGATCAAGTCACGATGGACCCAAGCCAAGATACAAAGACTAATCATTGGAAATTAATTAAGCTGTGAAATGTCCACTTCCACTTTTGCGTCACACTTGGCTAGTTTCAATGAATAAATGCAAGACAATTCATGTGCCGGATGGGCGGCCTCATACCATCATAAGCATCGCAAAAATGCCAGACATGTCATGCACCCTTGCTTCACCTATAAATTGACCTCTCCTTTAAACAACAGTTTGAAGAACATCAACCTCAAGAATTCATCACAAGAATTTGGGATAGTGATATCATCCTGAGAATGTTGGTTATTTGGGAGATTCCACAATTTGCAACTTTGAAGTCATGAATGGTTGAATCGAGAGCCCAACAAATCAAATGGCTTGTGTTCTGATTATACTTGTTAGAATTTGGGTATGCGTGTAAATGGAAATAATCAAATAATCTTGATATATTCCTTAAATTCTGTATAGATCACATTCAGATTGAGTATTTCGATCCTATATGACTTTAGTATCACGAAATCCTCAATTGGAAAATTTAGATAATCGCACTTTATTTCTAAGGCACGAGAGAAAAAAACAATACATAGAAAGTTGTTATGTGGGTTATGTTTGGAAAAGATCAATTTTGTCATATAAAACAACACTGAAAGTTAGTTAAATTTGGTTAAAATTAAATTTGGCGGAAAGAGTCACAACTGTTAGGAAAAGTTATGTCTTATAGCGGAAAAATTGGTTAGCGGAAAAAACAAGTAACACGCACTTTGAACTTCCTGATTCAACTACAAATTAAACATGACTAAGCCTTTGATATCAAGTAAATTACAATTACACAAAATATAAGTGATGACACTAAAGTTACCAACAATACGTTTTTTATGTGAAGTTCATTAATCAAATGGTTGTTCATGTAGCGTTCAGATATGTGAGATTGATTTATCGTGCTTCAACTAAAATAATTTCTTTTTCATTACTTCTCTTTTTCTTTTCAACATAAACATTATCAATGATATTAGTAAGAATGGAAAGCTGGCAAAATTACGAAAAGCTAATAAAGCTTCACCGTTTATCATTCAACAGAGTTTCTGTAAATGTGGTAACAAAAGTACAAAAAATGCATTGTGAAAGATGGTTCATACATTTGGAAATGCAATATAAAAACCTGTACAACCTAACACCCTAAAATACATTTATTTCCCATAAAAAATGAACGAGTTATTATTTTATGTGTGAAAGATTGCGTTCCTACATCCTGGATGCGATTTTTCCAAACCCCTTTGGCTGTATTATTTGCTTTTTAAGCTACGGAGTTTTTTAACTAATTACACCCTAATATTTTTTTTTTACTAAACCATCACCTTTCTTTTTCATCCATTGACAGATGGTAAAAAGCAATGTATACACAGTCATAATATAATAATTAATCTTATGTGAATACTGAATACTAATATGAAAATGATATTTGATATATACGATATCATTGATACATAGAGAAACAAATTAATTAATTTCGATCACAATAAAATATTTCTCTAATGTATATTATAATTTAAAGTTGACTTCCCTGAGCTTGTATTAGGAATCAATAAACATTAATAAAATGAAAGAAAGTTTAAGGTTGTGCATCACACAGACCACGTTATCCCACTGTAGCTTTTATTTAATTGATCCTAAGACGATATGTGTCCTAATGATTCCTTATTAATTAGTATTTCGTAAGTACCAAGTGGTAGTCAACTAGTCATGGATCAAACGTAGTCTGAAGAGTAATGACAGTTAAAAAATGAAGAGTAATGACAGTTACTTTGCAAATCTTACTAAATCAATAATCAGTTTTGAAAGATCAATACCTCGATTCTGTATTTCTGTACTTGTGTTGATATCGTTATACACAGTCCCAATGACTGTGTGTTCACACAAATATTAAAACTTGGACCAAATTCCACAAATGTACCTTTTTTTGAAATCGTGGAAAACTATATGTAAGAAAACTTAATATTGCCCAATCAGATTAATAATAAAGAGTTTAACAACCAAACTGTTCTCAAACAGTTATACGAATACTTGATCTCAATCAAGGAACACAAAATAATAATACAAGAGAATGAATAATGTTTTGTGATAAACTTCAAGGAGAGGAGAGAGCTGATATATATAGATCATCAGCAGAAGATGATATCCAAGAAGAGGATAAGAAAACGGCTCAAACACCAGATACAGCTATACCACACTCCAGGATGTGAGTGTGTGAAGCCCAAGATAAGCAACCATCTTCCAAAATAGCACAAACCCCCTTCATCTTTTTCTTCTTATCTTTAGACCACCAAACTATCAAAGCAACGAACCTGAAATATAAACAATGCAACATTAGTCCCTTAACTTTTATCCAGGCCAAAATACATTTCAACATCCCCCCTTAATTTTGGCCTGGAAGACATCAATCAAACCTAGTTTTGAAACCATTTTGAAATGTTGAGATTTATCAAGACCCTTTGTAAAGATATCTGCTGTTTGATCAGCAGTATGAATTTTGGCAGTTTCAATAACACCAGTTAAGATTTTTTCTCTAACAAAATGGAGATCAATCTCCAAATGTTTAGTCCTTTCATGGAAGACTGGGTTAGCAGCAATCTTAATTGCAGCTTGACTGTCACAGAAAACTTTTACCGGCATAAAATGTTCCCAGTTAAGATCCCTAAGAATCTTAAGGATCCAAACAATCTCAGAAGTCACAGAAGCTAAAGCTCTGTAATCAGCTTCAGCAGAAGACTTTGAGAGGGTGTTTTGTTTTTTGCTTTTCCACGAAATCATAGAACCATTGAGACTAACACAGAATCCAGTGACGGATTTTCTTGTAACCACACACTTGGCCCAATCTGCATCTACAAATGCATTCAAAGAATTCCCAGAATTCTTAGTTATATGCACACCCATACCTGGAGATCCTTTTAAATACCTCAACACCTTTAAAGCAATTTTTAAATGAGACTTTAAAGGGGAATGCATAAATTGGCTCAGGCAGTGAACAGTGTAAGAAATATCAGGCCTAGTGTGAGTTAGATAAATCAGTTTCCCAATGAGTTTTTGATACTCAGTGATATTATCAAGTAAGGGATCTGTGTCAGTTGGCTCAGAGGTGATGTACACACTTTGCTCTAAAGGAGTAGCAGAAGGTTTACAAGCAAGGAGACCAAACTCAGATAATAAATCTAGGCAATATTTCCTTTGAGATAAACAAACCCCATTCTTAGTTTCAATAACTTCAATGCCAAGAAAATATTTGAGTTTGCCTAAATCTTTTATCTGAAATTTGGTCTTAAGATACCTTTTGACATCATCAATGGCACCAAGATCATTCCTAGTGATAATAATATCATCAACGTAAACAAGTAAAGCGATAAACACACCAGACTCATTTTTAGTAAACAGCGAGTAATCACTTTTACTTTGCACAAAACCATTTTCAAGAAGAGTGCTAGTCAGTTTGGCATTCCACTGTCTAGGAGCTTGTTTCAAGCCATATAAAGACTTTTTAAGTCTGCACACTCTCTTGTCATTTTCATCAAAATAACCCGGAGGAAGTTTCATGTAAACAGTTTCCTCAAGGTCACCATATAAAAAGGCATTGTTAACATCCAATTGAAAAATGGGCCAAGATTGTTGAACAGCTAAATTAATAACACATCGAATAGTAACAATTTTGACCACAGGGGAGAAAGTCTCATCAAAGTCAACCCCTTCCTTTTGATTGAACCCCTGAACAACAAGTCTCGCTTTAAATCTATCAATCTCACCACTAGACTTATATTTAATCTTAAACACCCATTTGGACCCAATGGCCTTTCTATCACAAGGTAATTCAACAATCTCAAAAGTATCATTTTCATATAAAGCGTTCATTTCAGTGTTCATTGCCCCTTTCCAGTGCTCAGATTTGCTAGCTTCCAAATGATTTTTTGGTTCAAAAAGTTTATTTAACTTGGTTACAAAACAGAAGTTTTCAGAACTGAGGTTGGCATAGCTAACAAAATTTTCAAGCCCATATTTTACTTTAGAATTAACCACAAAGTCATTATATTTGTTTGGAAAAGTAGAGGATCTTTCAGATCTTCTAGTGGGTTGAGTTTGAGGAATCATAAGATGATCTGTGATTGGACTATTATGAGATGTACCCTCAGATAATGCATTATCATTCTCAAGTGTAGCTGACACCTCATTTTCAGGGGCAAAACCATTGGAACCCTGAGGATGCCCCAACTCATCCTCAACTAGGTCAATTGTTGGACTGCCATCAAGAAAGGAGTTTCTGCCTTCACTAGGAGAGTTAGCATACTTGTTTCCATCATAAGATGGTTTTTTGTTAACGTTTTTCTCATCATGGGGTTTGTCAGGATCCTCATACACAACTTTATCGAAAAAGTTTGTATGATCCAGATCCTGACAAGTCTCAATCACAGGGTTAGTCTTAAAGGGAAACATATTCTCAAAGAATTCAACGTCTCTTGAGTACAAGAATTGTTTCCTTTCAAGACTAAACAGTTTATAACCTTTTTTAAAAGACGCATAGCCAACCAACACACATTTTTCAGATCTGTTACTGAACTTATCATCATTATTAAGGACAGTAGCAAAACACAAACATCCAAAAGTTCTTAGGTGATTTAAAGAACATTTATTGTTAAAAACCATGTTGTAAGGAGAATTCCCATTTAGCACTGAAGAGGGCAACCTGTTAATGAGATAACAAGCAGTGAGAACACATTCGGACCACAAATTTAAGGGAATTCCCCCCTGAAACAGAAGGGATCTGGCCACATTAAGCAGATGCCTATGTTTCCGTTCCACAATCCCATTCTGCTGAGGGGTATAAGCACAAGAGGTCTGATGTATTATTCCATGAGTGACACAAAATTCACTAAACCTTTTATTCACAAATTCAGTGCCATTATCACTTCTGAAAATTTTAACAGTTTTCTTGAATTGATTTTGGATCAAATTAAAGAAGGTATAGACACAATCAAACACTTCAGTTTTAGTCTTAAGCAAGTAAACCCAAACAGCCCTGGTGTAATCATCAACAATAGTTAAAAAGTACTTATATCCTTCTCTACTGGTAACCCGATAGGGCCCCCAAACATCAAGATGGACAAGGTCAGCAAGGGCAGAAGTTTTGTGTTCACTCAAGGGAAATGGTTCTCTGGTTTGTTTGGCCTTTTGACAAATTTCACAAAGTTACATATTATCATTAGGTTTAAAATTAAGATCTTTGTTTAGAACTTTTAGAACTTGGTCAGAAGGATGACCAAGTCTGCAATGCCACAAGTGTTTAGACAAACCAGAGAAAAAATAAGGTTGATCTCTAGAAGGTAAATTACCTTCAGTTTTATCAAAGAAATATAAACCATCAGACTGTCTACCAGTCCCCAGAAGTTTCACATCCCTCAAACCCTGAGATAACACATAGCATTTGGATTCATCAAAGGCCACAACAAATTTGCTATCTCTAGCAATCTTATGAACAGACATAAGGCTCACACAATACTCTGGAACCACAAGCACATCATACAAAGTTAAGTTTTTGGTTAGGATCATATTTCCAACTTTGGTAATTAAAGCCTATGTTCCATTAGGATGAGAGACTTTGATTCCAAGTTTGGAAATATCGACAACATTAACCAAAAATTTATCAGTGTATGTTAGATGTTGATTAGCTCCAGAGTCAACAATAATACCAGCAGCAATGAGAGCAGCCCTAGTCTTACCATTATTACAAAAAAATCTATGAAAATTTTGGTTAAAAAACTTGCTGTTGTTAAAAACTATACCTGCCATGTTGGCATAAACACTTTTGCCCTTTTCGTCATCATTGACAGAAGTGTCTTTGATGAGAGACAAGAGTTTAGAAATCTGGTCATCTGAAAGGTTTGAAAGAGAGCTAGAACCAACAGAGTTGTTGTTCTTTATAAACTTTTTGTTAAAGTTTTGAGCACCCTGATTAGAATTAGTGCCAATGTAACCATTTCGTTTCCCAAAATTAGGAGGGTACCCAATTAACTTAAAACATCTATCCTCAGTGTGTCCATTTATCCCACAATTTTCACAAACAAGAGTAGAGCCACCAGCAGCCCTATTGTTCCAATTAGTATTAGGTCTAGGGGCATTACTGAGCCTGAAAGAGTTCCCAGAGGTTTGGGGCCTCTGAGTACTACCTCTATTAGGCACATTAGAGTGAAAAACAGATGACTGAGGTCTTTGAGAAACCCCAGTCCCAGAAACCACAGCTCTGTGAGACTCCTCACTAGAGATAATGGCAAAGGCCCCCTTAACATCAGGCAATGGGTCTCTAGACAAAATGTTGCTTCTAATTTGCATATAAGAATCATCAAGCCCCATAAGGAATTGCATTAACTTCATTAACTGGTTATGTTTCTTGAAATCATCAGCAGCATGACAAGTGCATCTAGGCAATTTAATAAGAGCATCAAATTGCTTCCACAAAGTGCTTAACTTGTTGAAATATTCAGCAATAGATGTACCATTTTGAGACAAAGAGTTGATTTTATGGTCTAAATTAAAGGTAACAGACCCATCAACTCTATCAAATGTTTCTTTTAACTCAGTCCAGACATCGGAAGCCTTTTTTGAAAAAATTTGTCCAAGAAACAGTTCCTCAGAGATGGAGTTTAAGATCCAACCCAGAACAATAGCATTAACCCTGTCCCATTGTCTCCCAAGAACTTCATCAGTATTAGACCTCCTACAAGAACCATCTATAAAACCAATTTTGTTTTTGCCTTCAAGAGCTAACAGCATAGCACAAGACCACACATTATAGTTTTCAGTTCCTTTTAATTTTATAGATATAACAGTTAATGTAGCAGAGTCATTAGGATGCAAGTGTAGAGGGTGACTGATATCAAGTTTGCTAATAAGAGTAACAGGCACAGCATCATCTTCCTCTGTATCAGAAGCCTGAACAGAGGGAGGTGGAGTAGTATTATGCAAAGACATAATGAAACAAGTAAGTGCTGAACAAAGCTAAACACATAAAGAGGAAGGGAAGAACGAAGTTCCCAGGCTTCCTTGCCACTAAAGTGGTAGGTCAAGGGCTTTATCTACTAAACAAAGATAAGACAAGCACAAGATCAATACCAATACCACCAATCATAATAATCACAACTTCAGCAACCCAAATCCTACTCCCCGTCAATCTAGAAAAAAAATTGCAAGAAAGGTAAAGGTGCGAGAGGTGTTACAGTGTACGCAAGGCAGAGCAGCAGCGGAATCAAACCTACTACACCCTAGATTCACTTAGTCTAGGGATATAGCAGATGTACACGGCAAACCCAGATCCACCAACCAAGATCCACCAAACCCTAATTTTTTAAAATTAGGGCAAATCACCAGAATCACTTGCAATCAACAAGCAAACTACCAAACCTTCCAATTAAGGAACTTAATCAACCTCTGGATCCTTTAAAGCGTAAAAGCCCCAAATTTCCCAAACCTTAATTATTCAAAACGTTTTTTCAGAGCAACCTGGCTCTGATACCATGTAAGAAAACTTAATATTGCCCAATCAGATTAATAATAAAGAGTTTAACAACCAAACTGTTCTCAAACAGTTATACGAATAATTGATCTCAATCAAGGAACACAAAATAATAATACAAGAGAATGAATAATGTTTTGTGATAAACTTCAAGGAGAGGAGAGAGCTGATATATATAGATCATCAGCAGAAGATGATATCCAAGAAGAGGACAAGAAAACGGCTCAAACACCAGATACAGCTATACCACACTCCAGGATGTGAGTGTGTGAAGCCCAAGATAAGCAACCATCTTCCAAAATAGCACAAACCCCCTTCATCTTTTTCTTCTTATCTTTAGACCACCAAACTATCAAAGCAACGAACCTGAAATATAAACAATGCAACATTAGTCCCTTAACTTTTATCCAGGCCAAAATACATTTCAACACTATATGCTTCTTTACATTTATATATCCCGACCTATGTCTTTTAATATAAAAATAATATGAAAAAACCCTTCTTCTACCCCAGCTTCTCTCACTCATATGTAATTTCATCTTTTAAGTTATCTTTAATCTTTTGAAGTTTCTCCACCCCTTCCCTCATCTATTTGAGGAATGCTACATCCACTCACAAATTTCACACAAATCACCCACACGCTGAGGTGTCATCCACTAATTGGTGGTATGAGAGAAAAGAGAGAGAAATTGTAATAAACTCCACCAATTAGTGGGTTACATCTCAGCGTGTGAGTGATTTGTGTGGAATTTGTGAGTGGATGTAGCATTCCTCCATCTATTTAGAAAGAAATTAGAACTATCCGCATGAAACTAAAAACCATCCGTATTATAATTTAAACCTCTCCTTGTAAGTCATGCTCTGCATAGGTTCTATTATACACCGTACCATTCCGTTGTATCTTGCCAACTAGTTATAATGCCTGCGCACGCGCGGGTTTTTTTTTTTTAATTTTTTTTAATCATATATTTTTATTTATTAAATAAATAATTTAATCTTTGTTTTGTTTGATTTATAATTTTTAATTATAATTTTTTATTATTAAAGATAATTATTTAAAAATTTTAATCATATCATCTTATTTATATTTTTTGTATTTATCTTCTACTTGTGTTATAGATAAATATAAAATGTTACCTAATAAGAAAATATTTTTTTTAAATAATATTATTACTATATAAGGTATGTTTAGTTTTTTTGAAATGAAAAAGTCCCCACTTGAAGTTTTGTTTTATTATATAAAAGATTTTTTATTTTCAACCCATAACAGTTTTGCAAAACAGCCATAAAGCCGCTTCAACCCCAGAACAAACCACCCACATGAAACCAAAAACCACCAGATAAATCCATTGCGAAAACGTATACCTAAAAAATATAGGCTTCATCGTAATATATCTTTGTGCTACTATACCTATGTAGAGACTATACGTCTATGCGGTCTTGTTAATGCATTAACGCTAGCAACAAATAATAGTGCTACAACATCCCATCTATCAAAGTCGATCCTAATAAAAAAAAAAGTTAATACGTTAACACTTTTCATGTATTGCCCGAAAAAATGGAGAGATCCAGTATGTATGAATGAGAGAAACTGGGGTAGAAGGATTTAATTTATATTATTTTTATATTAAAAAGCATAGGTTATGAAGTATAAATGTCAAGTAGCATATAGTTTTCCATGATTTCAAAAAGAGGTACATTTGTGGAATTTTCTTGAGAACGATATATCGAGGATCATCAAAATAAGCAAGAATGCTATTTCTACGGAGAATACCATTTCTGGGGATTTCAATTGAGATACCCGAAGAAGGTATGAGTGGGTTCTCTTCTTCTGGAATCGATTCATGTGGGATGATGACTCTATTTCTTCTCCTCTTTGCCAATAAATCAAAATTCCCATTGAGAATGGACGGATATATGAGATTCCAACGACCAGTACATGTCATTCGATTAAGTTCTGATACAATATAAGAACTAAATGCTTCACAAAGAGCTAGAAGCATCGTGTGATTGCACAAATCTAAAAAATAATATTCGATGAACACATATGATATACAAATAATATGAATGAAAGTATAACTTACAGAAACATACAAATTCTTGTTATGTATTATGAAATGGGTTTTTCTAACATGTATTTTGAAGAACATGTTAACCTATATTTATTAAATACACATTTTCCTTTTATATTTGAAAATGCATTTAGTTCTCATTAAATGTACTTAAAAATTACCATAAATAAATGTAATTTTGAATTTAATTAATAAACTGCAATTTTACTTTTATATAAATTAAATGTGTGCCTTTTGAGCATATTTTAGAAAAGGGAAGTGATACTTATACCACATTTTTTTTATGCACACACCACAATGTTACATCATTAATGCACATGTTACAACATGCTATATGCATAATTGTGATGTGTGCATAAAAAAAATGGTGTAAATATAACTTCCCATTAGAAAATCCCTTATGAAATTACTACAATTAAACAATAAACTTAATTACATGCAAATGACAAAACTGAATACTTCCTAAAATTTCCTACCAAGTCAGTTACACCAATGGGATTTTTCGTTCACCATAGCTAGCTAATCTTAAACTTTAAATCAATATATTAAGAACACATTGTTTTCTTAGGATGGATCTTTTCAATGGAAATTGTTCTCTCCCTAAATCTATTACTCCGTAACACTTTTGCAGCCACCACTAAAATCCAAGCTTATAGCATGAATAATTGAAATCCAAATTAGAGCTGAGCAACACAAATCCCAAAAGTACAAGTTTTGGCAGGAAAAAAAAACAATATATTTTCATAGGAGGACTGTGGCCATGGTAATTCACTTGTGTGATAAACATTTAACAAAGCAATATAATCCGTGTCATTTTATTAAGAAGACATGTAGTTTGTTATTAGCTTTCTTCAAGATATAACCATATTAACGTGGCAATTTCTTTAGTGGTAATTTAACCAGGTAATAATTTTCAACAAGAGGAAATACTGCTATATTGTAAGAGATGCATGGTTATTAAAGCCACTCAGGGTGGTTTGATGGCAAAAAAGTTTGTAAGTATTACTTTAAAGTATGTGAGATCGCAAGTTCAATTCCTACTATGAAGTAACTCAGAAATTGCCTATGCCAACCTTCTAAAAAAGAAAAATTTTACCCGGTTTAAGCATGTGTTATATTGAATTCAAACCTTCTAAATTAATCGGCTAAAAGATACTATCATGGTTAAAAAATCATGCATTGTTATCAAAGAGGTAAAAGGGTTGCGAAAAAAAGAAAAAAAATAAAAAATAAATAGCACACGTGTCATCAAGAGAAAAGCTAGGTGTATTTTTGGATATAAAGATGGATATTATAATAACAATTTTTATTTTTTTTAATTAAATGCTGTAACATAATTAATTCTTTTAACTAAGAGAAAATTCTAAGAAAACGCACTACTAAAAATGTTAGTGAGGGGACAAGTTAGCTTAATATAAATCTTTCACTTAAGAAAAACAAGCTCATTTTAATTACACCATTACTAAGAGGTAACAAATAATGAATTTTCTACGAATGTAAATTTTTTCTTATATAAATTTTGTATGATATAAAAAGGACACAATTGAAAGATAAAAGTAACTCGAGAAAGAATGAACGGAAGACTCAAACAAAAAAAAGAGAAAATCGAGCGTTTATTCGACATAAAATACCCATGTTTCGTATATTATAAAAAAAAAAAAAAAAAACAGAAAATGCGTTAAAGTAGTTTTACTTCTAAAAGGTCTCGTCAAAACTGAAAATCTCTATTTTATGCTACTAGTTATAATACCCGCGCACGCGTGAGTTTTTTTTTTTAAGTTTTTTAATAACATATTTTTATTTATTAAAAAATAAATAATTTAATCTTTGTTTTGTTTGATTTATGATTTTTTATTATAGTTTTTATTATTAAAGATAATCATTTAAAAAGTTTAATCCTATTGTAATTATAGATAATTTTAGTTTTTATTATTAAAGATAATCATTTAAAAAGTTTAATCCTATTGTTAGTTGCATCTTATCTATATTTTTTGTATTTATCTTCTACTTGTGTAGTATATCAACAAAATGAATTTAAAAATTTATAAATTAAAAAATAATAATTAATTAAAATATTACTTAATAAGGAAATAATCTTTTTTTTGAAATACGAAAGTCCCCACTAGGGGTTTTGTTGTATTATATAAAAAAGATATAAGAAAACTTATAAAACACATTTTGATGTTTTTGCTTGTAACGCAAAACGCTCCTACTTTTTTCTAAAATAGAATACACAGAATCAGAAAGCACGTCCTGTAGATTCTTTTGCGCATATAAAACTTACCTTCAAGTTTCTACATAAATATAAATTGAGATAGAAAATAAGAAAGTTTTTCCATGAACTAAACGCACCAATTTTTCATTTTATATTTTGTTGCCCCCTTTGATAAAAATATATATTGTGAAATTTCAAGTCAAACCAAAACAACAATGTAGTGGTATACAAAGCATAACTAAGTAGGAACACAAGCAAAATGTTTGTTACAAACAACAATGTACTGTTACAAAGCATAATTAAGTAGGAACACAAGCAAAATGTTTGTTACAAACAACAATGTACTGTTACATGTTAGGTATGGATAACATCATTTCGTGACGTCATGATATCGAATGCCATTCACATGATTGACTATTTGAAGCCTATATAAACAAACCACAATACTAATCAGAATATCAAGTTCTTACATATCTTAAATTTTCATTTAAAAAAAAAAAAAAAAAAAAAAAAAAAAAAAAAAAAAAACTTCTTAGAGAAAAAAAGATAAGCAGGTAAAAAGGATAATGGATTTCTTTGGGAATTTAGTGGAGTCAGTGAGTGACGCAGCTGAGGCAGTGGCATGCGAAGCGGCGGAGGCAGTCGAGGCCGTGGCGAATGAGGCAGCAGAGGCCGCAGAGGCAGTTGCAGATGAGGCGGCAGAGGCAGTGGATGTGGCGGCACGTGAGGTGGATGAAGCGGCACTTGAGTTGGAGGCAGCTTCTTGTGAGGCGGTAGAGGCAGTAGAAAGCGAGAAGGATGCACTTGCACTTGAGGTGGAGGCAGCTGCATGCGATGCGGTGGAGGCAATAGAAAGTGGGGCGGAGGCAGTGGCATGCGAGGTGGCAGACGCAGTGGAAAGCGGGGCGGAGGCAGTGACATGCGAGAGTTGAAGGCAAAGCTTGTTTAACTTGTTCACGATGTTGGTATCATTCCGTGCATCAGTTATGTTACTCTTTGTGTTATAAATACTTATAATCGACTTAATTATTCGGGCAACAGTTGAAAAGAAAAGCATGGATCATATCTTTTCAATCTTTGTACCGGTCATACTCTCAGATGCATTAAACCTTTCGACCTGTTTGTGTGATCCATTTTTTTTCTTTCATTTTTGTTTCCTAATTGCAACGTTTATGTAATAAGAGTGTGCTCTACTAATAAAATGTTCGACCTGTTTGTGTGATCAAGTATTATGTCTTTTAATTTCTTTGCTGTACTTATTTAAACTTTTACAGTATATAATACGAGTGTTTCCTGCAAATAACATTTTATCCATATTCAATAAGGTTTAATTATCGTAAAAGGAGAAAAAGAAGAACGATATTGAAGTTTATAGAAAACGTTATTAATTTAGTTTGTAAAAATACTGTCGTGGTTAATTTGGTGATATATGATTTGATATCTAGATAAAAAGTTATTTACCAGTTCTAAACTAATTGATAGTAATATAATGATATAATCCAGAGAAAGTTACAAACATTAACATACCACGGAGTATGTTTTTTTTTAACGGCGATTGGATTACAAACTAGCATAAAGTTACAAGCAACAAATAAGAAGTGTGAAGCTAGCTAGAAACTGTGTGCAATTGACATACTGTGTGCAATTGACGTGCTATATATGGATACGAATTCATGTTTATTCTGTTTCGATCCGAATTCATATGTGGCAGTTTGTTCTTCTTTTTGCAAGGGAAAAAGCTAGAGAAATCAATATAGTGCTTAAAGATTCATGGTCAGACATTCGAATTTCTGGTACCAACACATGAAATTCACTGGCGGGGGGAAGTGGCTGGTTCTGCACCTTTTATTTTATTTATTTATTTATTTATTTATTTATTATTATTATTTTTAAATGTAATAAGGAGAATTTCATTAAAACTTATTAGGAATTTCGGAATTTGGGAATTATACAGAGTTCAGATCACGGATAGTCTTGGGACACTAATATAAACTAGTACTTGATTCCTTGAATGGGTTATTTTAATATTAACTAGCAGAGACCTAAATATTTAAAAGACACATGTTTTAACATCGTTCAATAACAGAGAATTCTCTGGCTTTGTCGAGGAGACAATCATCTTGTTTCGATACTTCCAAAGTGTCCAGCAGGTGGATTAAATGGCAAAGTCAAGCAGATAAACTGGTTCTGCACTTAAAGTGTCTGCTACTCGTTTCTGTAAACAAATTTGGATGTAACTTTAATCATATTTGGCTTCCTTATATATGCAACAAATACATAAGTATTGCAACGCTCTTGTCTACTATTCTTAAAGCAATTTACTTCCTTAAAATATCCAAAATATGTATTACTCCGTATATGCTTTTTTCAATTTTAAAAAATCTGATCCGCCAAAGTCGGTAGCTCGTAATTATCCGGTTCATGTTAGTTGAAAGATAATTAGACACCAATTTGCCCACGACTAAATCAAGAGTAATATGGCGGTTCCGAAACGACATGGTTTTTGCCAGTAGAAAACCAAACAAAACTCGTATCCTTGATAATGTAAAACTTTCATCATATACTTGGATATGTAGTAGGCAAAATAAAATTTCTCCCATTTGTAGACTGAGTTTGTGATCCTTGTAACACTCTATCCACCTGCTTGTAATTTTTTATTAGCTCCTTACTAGTTTTCTTGTTTTTATATAAATCTTGCCATTCAAAAAAAAAAAAAAAAAAAAAGTTAATTCGTGGAAATATTTTTAAAGGGTGGAGAATTCGGTAACCACAAACATATATAACCTGATGTGTGAAACTTGTTACCAACCGGATCCACGGGTACTCGAAGTTGTGCGTTTATAACACAATAAATGTTTTTCAAAAATTATTGTGGGTTGATTGGAAGTGTTTTTGATGATTATGTTGATGCTTGTGTTGGTTAATTTACTTGGGTGAGAGTTGAAGGACAAGCTTAAATTTTTGTTACCAACTTACCATGTTACTAATATTTAATAGCATCAAGTCCTTTCGCCGTTCAAATAAATAAATAAATAAATAAAAATAGCATCAGGTCCTTACATATGTGCATAAAAATTTATATTCTTAACTATCCATGCATGTATCATTTAATAGAGTTTTTATGATTATGGTACATGCATTATAAATAAGGTATTATATTTATGTGTGAAAGATGGTTCATAGTTCATACGTTCGATTTGAAAAGCAGTTAAGGTCTTCGACACAGACTGCACCCCTTAGTTATGTTTCTTTAAGAAACTGGTTCAACTAACACCCTAGCTAGTTTACATTTTCTGTAATTTTCTCATCATAAATGCTTTATTATTTTATGCGTGAAAGATTGCGTTCATACTTTCAGAGATCCCCTTAGCTGTGTTATTTAAACTACGGAGTTTTTCAACTTACACCCTAATTATATCCACTTATTTGTTTTCTCATTAAACCATTATTATCTTTTTATTTCTGTCGATTGACAGATGTTAATAGTGATCTATAATTTCATAATATAATCTATTTGGAGACTTTAATAGTATAATAAATAGTCTTATGTGACTACTCATATTAAAAAAGATAAAAATGACTCATTCCATAACGATAACAGAATAATTTATTTTGATCAAAATAAACAATTTGTCTAATTAAGGTGTGACTTAATGTTGATTAGTTTATCTGAGTTTGTATTAGGAAATAGGAATCAATCAACATCATTAATAAACTAGTTATAATACCCGTGCACGCACGGGGTTTTTTCAAAAAAATTTAATTATATAGTATTATCGTTTAAAAACAAAGAATCTTATGTATATTTTAAAAAGTTAGAGCATCAACATGTACGAAAGTAAGAAATATAATTAGCAGAAATTATAAATATAACCGTGGCATCGACCTTGTATTGGATTCTTGAGCGTGTCTCTTTATAATGTTATTGGGTCAAAGGTTATTTGATTACATAGGTTTACACATAAATCAAATTTATTTTAAAATTTTTGTTTACTATATGAACATAGTATAAGAATTTAACCGTGAAAATTGTGATATAAGTACAACTAATAAGTATGCATGAGTTTTTTCATTATGTATTAATATCAATTAATATTTTGTAAAAAATTTATTGGATAAAAGATTTAACTTTGTCTAGCTGACATAGATGTTAATGTTGAGGTTGATGTTGTTGTTTAACTTTAACTATTGATATTATTTTGTACAAAATGTGCTAGTTTAGTAGTAGATAATGAGCGTTGATGAAGTTAAAATATACTTCGTAAAGTTTTTTAAAAATGTTTTTCCGGATAGCCGTATATAAACTTTAAATAATAATTACATGAGTCGTTATAATTACAATCACGTATATTTATTTTCATATCACAATAACTCATACTTAGAATTTAATATTTATATTACCGTTAATAATAATTTAACTGTATTTAATATCCAAACCCCGTGTACGTAAATAACCGTGGCATCGACCATGTATTGGATTCTTGAGCGTGTCTCTTTATAATGTTATTGGGTCAAAGGTTCTTTGATCACATGGTTTACACATAAATCAAATTTATTTTAAAATTTTTGTTTACTATATGAACATAGTATAAGAATTTAACCGTGAAAATTGTGATATAAGTACAACTAATAAGTATGCGTGAGTTTTTCATTATGTATTAATATCAATTAATATTTTGTAAAAATTTTATTGGATGAAAGATTTAACTTTGTTTAGCTGACATAGATGTTAATGTTGAGGTTGATGTTGTTGTTTAACTTTAACTATTGATATTATTTTGTACAAAATGTGCAAGTTTAGTAGCACATAATGAGCGGTGATGAAGTTAAAATATACTCCGTAAAGTTTTTTAAAAATGTTTTTCCGGATATCCATATATAAACTTTAAATAATAACTCATACTTACCATTTAATATTTATATTACCGTTAATAATAATTTAACTGTATTTAATATCCAAACCCGTGTACGTATATATTAAACTTTTAAATAAGATAAAATGAGTTCTTGTTTATATTTAATGTACAGAGTAAAAAGATATTTTAATAGACAAAAGTTTAATACTAATATTTATTTTAAAAGTATTTAACATATATTAAAATTAATTCATAAATTTATAAAATTTTGTAAGTTTAATGGATGGAAATCTCAAACCAACACTAATACTCATTTAATTGTAAACAAAGTTCATATTATAAAGTGTAAGGGGTTATTTTTTATTATTTAAAGTTATAAAAACATGGAGATTTATAATTTTACACTTAACTTCATATAATATATTTAAAATTAAATCACTAATGTTTTATTATTTACCTTCTCTTTTTTTAAGTTTTTATTTTCATAAATTTAACACCTATATTTGTATATGTTTTTTTCCTCAATCAAATTCTCCACCAAATTTTTTAAAGTTTGACCAAAATCAATTCAATTTTGACTTTTTATTGGCCAATCATATTGCTCGATTTCGTATATGTGTCAAAATCGAGCTTTCCTATTTGTCCAATTTTTTTCCCACTAAGATTGTTTTGTCAAAAAAACTCTAAAATGATGTAATTCTTTTATTATATAAAAGATAAGATTTAAAAATAACATGAATTTTCATAAAATAATGTAACCTAAGTCTTTTGTCAAAAAATTAGTTGAAAACTGCGGTCAATATGCTAGATAATGAATTTCCTATGAATGTAAAGTTTTTGTATGATGTAAAAAAAAAATTAAAAAGAAAAATAGTCAAAGATAAACATAACCCTGAGAAAGAACGAATGAAAGACTCGCACAAGAAAGAGATATATGTGTTTAGTCGGAGGAAAATACTTATTATTATCTTTTTTGAACGAAAAAGTTTATAAACAACACGAAAAAATTTATAAAAAGTTCATACAAACAAGCTTTGCATCCAGGATCCATTCGGTCAGTATTGAACCAATTTTTTTTTTTTTTTTTTTTTTTTTTTTTTTTTTTAATTTTAAATATCTTTGAACAATCTATGAGTGATAGAGAACCCTAATATCATCATATCCTCAAGCATGTCTTTTCTAGGAGGAATTTGGTCAAAGCAAATCCAATTCCCAAATCTACAAATAACCGACATGGTGGTTTGAATAACAACATCCAAGCAAACCTTTAAACGATTATCAAGAGTAGCAGAGTCACTCCATGATATTAGACTAGGAAAAGATGTTGGACGATTGTCAAAAATCATCTTCCATATGTTATCGGCAAACAAGCAATCAGAAAAGAAGTGTTCGTTTGTTTTCAACCCCTCGTTAATTACAAACCAGGCACCGTTTCGAGTGGATATGTATATCGTAATCATCTAGACGTCCAGTAGGAAACCTGTCTAATTTAACATGTCAACTATGGTGTTCACCTTCAAAGGTAGTGCCTTGGTCCAGCTAATTTGATGTCCATTCGAAGAGAGGAGACAATCATCAATTTTTTTTTTCTCATCATTGATACAATAAAGAAACTTGAACTTTAGCCTTCGATGTTGAATCTCCACATGTCTGCAAGTAGGCATAAAATCCTTGAGCAGGTTAGTTAATATGGTAAATTGATATATTTTCTTCTAAGCCTCCTCTTATAGGCCTAACACCAAGAGTCCAAGACCACAACTGTATTTGAGCCCCACTAACTTAAATACATCTTTCTGAAATGTTTCAACTTTGTGATCCTTTAAATTTTAAAGTCTTAGAAACTCTTCATATAGTTTTGATCCACCAATCCACAAATCATGCCAAAACTAGGTAAGTTGGTCATTTCAAAATTCTAACTTTACGAGTAAAGAATGTGAGGATATTAATGTTTGTGTTGGAAATTGATGTTTATTTAGAAACATTTCATATATTAATGTTTCTATCCTGGCTTCTTATGGGAGAAAGATTTAAAACACAACATAACTGAAACGTGGGAATGTCGACAACAACACCCATAATGGTATTTGTTTCCCGCTGTGTGATGTGACTCAAGTTTTGCATTCCCGTTTATTTTTTGAGTTTGTCTTGTCTAAACAGGTTAGGAACAAGCTGTTAGCTCTTATCCAGTTCCCTGTTGTTGGAAATTCATGGAGGGATTTGGTAGAGATTGTTATCCTTGTGGCGCACAGACGTGTTATTAGGGTGGTGATTGCAAAGATTCTGTTGGGTGTGTCAGTGTATTATGTACATTTGGCAAGAAAGAAATAGCATGATTTTTAAGAAAAATTTGAGGCAAGTGGATCAAGTGGTTGATTGATGAAGCAAAAAATTAACCACTTTTAGGGGGTCATTTAAGCCCGGAATTGAACTTATTTGATCAAATATTGCCCTAAATCGTTCCTTTTGTGATTTTAGGTACTTTGGGAGTGAAATCTGGAAAATGAAGCAATTCGGACGTTTTTGGAGCATAAAAGTGAAGAAAACGCCAAAGTCTTAATTTTCCTTGCTGGAAACAGTAGGTGACGGCGTCAAGAAGGAATTCCTGACGGCGTCAAGAGCAATTTCCATGACGATCCAGTACAGATTTGACGGCGTCACGAAGTATGGCGTCAAGAGTAAAATACATGACGGCCTCGAAATGCACAACACATGACGGCGTCAAAAGTAGATCAAGGCAGTCCGAGAAGAGTTTTGGCGGCGAGGTGACGGCGTCACATAACTTGTCTTGACGCCGTCAGACCCTATTTCCTATATATAGTTTCTAATTTTCACATAAAAAAGAGAGAAGTTTTGGAGAAACCCTAAGTACGAACTTGGTGCGAATTTTATAAGTTTTTCAAGGGTTCTAAGCCCTTGATACCTTTCATGTGTAATTGAGATAAGTATTCTTTTAATTCAATCAATATTTCTATGTGTTGGTTGTCTATATCTTGTTCTTGTCTTAATTCCATCATGCTAGGCTAGATCTATCTTGTGTTTGCTTGGATCTAATGAAACCTAGATGTTAATTATGTGTTGATTACTTGTTTATAATTGTTTTGGATGAATGAATTTGATGTTAGGCTTAAGAAAACTGGCAGATCTCCAAATGGTAACATGCTTGAACATCTTAAGAAACATGAACCGATGTGCACTAGGTCTTTATTGGTCGTATTTAATGCATGAGCCACTGTTTATAATCCCTATGGTTGTGCTGGGCATGATATAGGAAGATATAAGAGCTCATAGAATTGGGTAGTTAAGTGCACCACCTCATGAATGATATTAAGGAATACAATCCGTCATCCATGCAACTATAACAAGTAATTAACGTGTAAAAGATGTCTAGGGAGTAGTGAAATCTAAGTAAACACATTTTCTCCACTTATTGCTCACAACCTTAGTATAATTTAGTTTATTTTCATTTCTAGTATTTTATTTTGATTGCATCTTTAGTATTGGGTTAGTTGACTAGCAACTAATTCCGCCCAAATCCTTCAAACCCGAGATTTTTACTTGCTTTCTAAAAAAAATACAAAAATAATTATCCTTCACCTTTAGAACTAGTATTTAGGTTTTCTAATCCTAGCGACACTATTCCTAGCTGAACGATCAATCCCCCGGTACTTGTCACTATACTATACTACAACGATCAGGTACACTGTCTGGTGGGGGTTGTAAGCTTCTCGAAATCCCTCGAGAGGTAAAGCCTGGTGCAATTCACACGTACACCATTGATATCGTTTATGCTACTACTAGATTAAAGTTGATGACTATAAAGTTGAATTCGGTAGAAGCTAATTATTTGAAGACAGTTTGAAATATTCATGGTATGGTGTAATGGGGTTTATGGGTAGCTAGTTTCAATTAGCTTGTTCTGTAATGGGTTTAAGGTCATAAGACATGCTTGTGGCAAGTGTACTTTGAAGCTTTTGATTAATATAATTCACCGGTAATAACCCTTTACCTTAAAAAGATGTTTATTTAAGACCAAGATAGATTTCCATGTACCTTGGTGAAGTAGGTTAATGTAGGGGATGTCAATGTCGATGTTAGACACTGAAAACCCCCATTGGTTAAATTTTATTAATGAAAACTATTCATATAGTACAAATACGAAACCATAATAAAACCCTAATGGACCACAAACCCATAAGTCATGCTTGAGCCAAATATCTCATCTAATACTCTCCTGTAATCTGAGCGGCGAAATCGTAAAAGCTCTGATTTGATGAGAAAACTAAATAAAAACTAAAGCAATAAAAGTTTTGTTGATGAAGACTTTCGAAAAAAAGAGGTGGCAAATCTTCATCTGCAACAACAAAAGCTAATTAAAGCAGTAACAAAGCAAAAATGCTAAAGTAAATAATTAATTTTGATGACGACATCCGACGGCAAGCAGAGATTAATCTTTATCATGCAACAATAACAAAAGCAAAAAACTAAAATAAAAGCAAAGCATAGACTTTTTTTTCAGTAGTCGGCTTCCGGCAGCGAGTGGTGGCGCGTCCGATGGCCGATG
Source organism: Artemisia argyi (assembly GCA_030686995.1). Lineage (NCBI taxonomy): Eukaryota > Viridiplantae > Streptophyta > Magnoliopsida > Asterales > Asteraceae > Artemisia > Artemisia argyi. Next base: position 155,601,076 of record CM060697.1, on the reverse strand, counting down.
GAGGTAATTCAAGTTGGGTTTTGTGCATAATTGAAAATTAAAGTGAATGTCACTAACCGCGTCAGTTACCTCCAAACGGTTAATAAGTTATGGCCAAAATAGTACGTAGGTAGGGTTTTGGACGAAAATTGGAAAGAAAAAAAAATAATTAGGAAGGGATAAATGGTGGCGGTTAGGGTTTGACAGGGGTGGCATACGGGAGGCGGCTCAATATATCCACCTAGGTCTGAGGATCATCACATTTTGAAGGATAACAAACCTTCTTTAAGGAAATACATTCCTTAATTTTGTATTGATCACTTTCAGATTGAGTATTTCAACCCTTTATGCATCGGGTATCACGAAATCCTCAATTGGAAAATTTAAATAATCGCACTTTATTTCTAAGGCATGAAAGAATAAAACAATAAAGAAAGTTGTTATGTGTGTTATGTTTGGAAGTGTTTGATTTTGTCATATAAAACAACATTGAAAGTTAGTTAAATTTGGTTAAAATTGGTTGGCGGAAAGAGTCACACTGTTGGGAAAAGTTGTGTCTTTTGGTGGAAAAAACGAGTAATACTCGAATCCCAAACAAGGGTGCTACCTCTTGACCCTGCAAGGGGGTACTACACCCTTGGACCCTGTACTTTGTTGTGTTAGCATCAAGCTAGCTAGAACGACTGTGCACTCCAAACTTCCTAATTCAACTACAAACTAAACTTGGCTAAGCTTCTGATATCAAGTAAATCAGAATTACACAAAATATAAGTGATGACACTTAAGTTACCAACAATACCTTTGCAATGTGAAAAACTACTTAACCAAATGGTTGTTCATGTATCTCTCAGATATGTGAGATTGATTTATCGTGCTTCAACTAAAATAATTTGTTTTTCATGACTTCACTTTTTCTTTTCAACATAAACATTATCAATGATATTAGTAAGAAAAGAAAGATGACAAAAATAATACGTATAAAGCTAATAAAGCTTCACCATATATCATTTAATAGAGTTTCTGTAAATGTGGTAACAAAAGTTACAAAAAAGTGCATTGTGAAAGATGGTTTATACATTCGGAAATGCATTATAAAAACCTGTACAACCTAACAGCCTAAAATATATTTATTTCCCATAAAAAAATGAATGAGTTATTATTTTATGTGTGAAAGATTGCATACCTACATCCTGGATGCGATTTTTCCAAACCCTTTGGCTTTATTATTTGCTTTTTTAAGCTACGGAGTCTTTTAACTAATTACACCCTAATATTTTTTTTCACTAATCCATCACCTTTCTTTTTCATCCACCGACAGATGGTAAAAAGCTATGAATACACAGTCATAAATAATAATTAATCTTATATGATAAAGATATTTGATATATACTATACCATTGATACATAGAGAAACAAATTAACTAATTTCGATCACAATAAAATATTTCTATAACGTATATTATGATTTAAGTTGGTTTCCCTGAGCTTGTATTAGGAATCAATCAACATCAATATAATTAAGGAAAGTCTAAGGTTGTGCATTACACAGACCACGTTATCCCACTAAAGCTTTTATTTAACTGATCCTAAGATGACATGTGTCGTAATTTATTTTCTTGATTCCTTAATAATTAAATACCAATGGTAGTCACGGATCAAACACAGTCTGACGAGTAATGACAATTACTTTGAAAATCTTACTAAATCAATAATCAATTTTGAAATATCAATACCTCAATTCTGCACTTCTGTTGATATTTTTATACACTGTCCCAATGACTGTGTGTTAACACAAATATGAGAACTTGATACAATATAAGAACTAAATGCTTCTCAAAGAGCTAGAAGCATCGTGTGATTGCACAAATCTAAAAAATAATATTAGATGAACACATATGATATAAAAATAATATGAATGAAAGTATACCTTACAGAAAGATACAAATTCTTGTTATGAACTAAGAAATTACTACAATTAAACAATAAACTTAATTACATGCAAATGACAAAACTGAATACTTTCGAAAATTCCCAACCAATTCACATACACCAATGGGATTTCATTCACCATGGCTAGCGCCTTGTTTCACACTTTTTCTGCTACCACCTTTTGATTTATGAAAACACCAACACAGTGGAAGAGTCGCTGACAATCACAATGGTGAAATAATAATAGAGGACAGAGGTTACAAAATCTAACCAAATCCATGTTAACATGAAAAGATTTCATTTCCTTGGTTACTCGAGGAGGAAACGTTATAAGCGGAGTGTTACATTGCAATTTCCGAGAATAACAAAGTTGTAAGTGACCAAACCAACAACTCGTTTTGGTGCAAGGTTCTCTACGAGTTCAACAAATCTAATTTGCAAAAACGTATCGAGGACATGTTGACGAGGAAGCAGCATACGTTGTACTATAATTGCCAAAAGTTCTACTTTATCTACAAATGTTTAAACGATTGAGTCATAGTGGGGAAAACATGGTTGATTTTTTGAACCTTGTTAAGCAAGCATGTTGTGAAGAGTTAAAAGGACGAGCGTTTGCTCAAGACGGGGCGTGGGTTATGTTGAAAAATCACGCCCTATGGGATACGTTCGAGCCCGTTAAACCAATTGATGAAACTTGACATATAGAGCTATTCGGAGATGATCCGAAACCATATCCCCTTGGCAAGCCACGTCCCCATAAAAATATTAAATTAGAAACCACATCAGGCACCGCGCGGAGTAGTATGCACGACTTTGAGGAGTCTTTAAATACAATATTTATACTCAAACGGGAAGTCACCTAATCGGCATACGAGGTGGCGAAGGAAAAAGACCAGACAAAAATGCGGTTAGAAGTAATGATGTTTCTCGCCACTAGGCAGCAGCAAGGAAATGTCGGAGGATGATGCCTACATGATCAACATACAAAAAGAAGAAATTTGCCGAAAATATAGAATTAACCGCACTTAGAGGTTGTTTCTTTTTCTATATGAAGCTCTGAGTGCTAACATAGCGTGATCCAAGCAAATAATATAATGTTTTCTTGTATTAGGGTCCACTATAAATCTGTTAAATGCTCTGTATTGTAAGGCAAAGAAAAACCTATCATTCCCCATCTAGAGGAAGTAAGGGAAAGGTGCCTGATGAGGCGAAAAATGAACCGTTTTTAGGGGGTCATTTTAGATCGGATTTAAATTTATTTGATCAAATATTGCTCTAAATCGTTCCTTTTGTCATTTTAGGTACTTTTGGAGTGAATTCTAGAAAAGGAAGCATTTTGGACATTTTTTGAGCATAAAAGTGAAGAAAATGGCAAAGTCTTAATTTTTCTTGCTAGAAACAGTAGCTGACGGCGTCGCAAGTTCCTTAATGTCGCCGTCATTCAGTAACAAAAGAGGTGGATATGGACAATACATGTGACGGTCCAGAGAGTTTTGTGCATTGGAGATGACGGCGTCACCTAAGGCCGTCACGTTTAAAATTAAAGAGTGATGGCCCAGAAGACTTCTTGAAGGCGTCACGTAGGCCGTCACGTGTTAACTTGTCACAACTTGCGCGCGGAGTAGCTGATATTGTTTTGGTCATAACTTTTGCATACGAACTCGGATTTAGGTGATTCAAAAGCCCACGCGAAGAGGACGAAGAGATCTACAATTTGGTGAAGAAAAGTTGGTCGTGACGCCGTCATGATTGGTCTGATGCCGTCATTATCGGGCCGACAAAAAATCAGCCTATAAATATAACATCATAACTTCACTTTTTTTAAGCCCTAAACCCTAAGGTCGATTCCTTGGTTTAGGTAGGTGTTTTTCCAGCAACTTAGAGGGTTTCAATCACTCCATAAACATCTTGTAATGGTTTGATGATTTTATCTTAATTCATGTCTTCAATTATCATTATTGTTGACTGTTCTTCATTAATTATGTTTGGCTAATTCATCTTGTGTCTACTTATGATTGTGTGAAACTTGTATATAATTGATTAGATCTTATTGATTCCTTGTTGATGTTTGTGTCTATCTTCATCAATTAGGGTGTGACAACTTCAATAGGTCTAGTTGATTTAGCTTATAATTCTTGTTTCCTATTGTCTCGTGTTTGGTTGATTGATATCGATGTTAGGCTTAAGAAAACTGGCAGACTTCCAAATGGTAACTTGCTTGAATGTCTTAAGAAGCATGATCGGAGGTGTACTACGATTTTTGGTTGTATTTAATGCATAAGTGATTTCTAATGATCCCATGTTAGGAGCTTTTAATGGCTCGACATAGGAGTAAAGTAGGAGCTTATAGAGTTAGGGAATATTGTACACGGCCCTACGAATGGTATTAAGGAATACAACCCGTCAATTAAAACAAGGTGTGACAATTCAATAGGTAGAATTGGATGGCTAGCAAGGAGTAACATATCATAGGTAGACATATTTCGCTTACCTTGTAGAACCTTAGTTTATTTTTCTTGCATTTTAGTTTAATTAGTAGCTTTTGGGTTAGTTGATTAGCAACTAATTCCGCCACTCCTTCCAATACCCGAGATTTTTACCTGCTTTTCATAAAATATAAAAACACAAAAATGAATCATCCTTCACCTTTAGACCTAGTTAGATTAATTTCAATCCTAAAGACACTATTCCTTTGACCGATCAATCCCCCGGTACTTGTCACTATACTATACTACAACGATCAGGTACACTGCCTGGTGGGGGTTGTAAGCTTCTCGAGATCTGTAACACCCCGCCTTACGCAGACCACAATATTGTCCGCTTTGCCCGCAGGCTCACGGCTTTGTTTTTGCGGCCTCATTTGAAGACTTCCCGGCAGGTCACCCATACCAGTGCTACCCTCACATGAGCACGCTTAACTGCCAGTTCCTAAGAACCCCACACGCAGTAGACCACAAAACGCATTGTGTCATTGTAAGGCGAATGTTATCTTATGAGTCCAGCATCTCTCCAGGCCACAGCCGATGTGGGATTTGCCTAGGGTGTTACAATCACCCCCCCTTAGGGACTCATCGTCCTCGATGAGGTTTGCCCCACCATCCCGAACGGCTCAGGAGTGGCTCTGATACCACTTGTAACACCCCGCCTTACGCAGACCACAATATTGTCCGCTTTGCCCGCAGGCTCACGGCTTTGTTTTTGTGGCCTCATTTGAAGACTTCCCGGCAGGTCACCCATACCAGTGCTACCCTCACATGAGCACGCTTAACTGCCAGTTCCTAAGAACCCCACACGCAGTAGACCACAAAACGCGTTGTGTCATTGTAAGGCGAATGTTATCTTATGAGTCCAGCATCTCTCCAGGCCACAGCCGATGTGGGATTTGCCTAGGGTGTTACAAGATCCCTCGAGAGGTAAAGCCTGGTGCGATTCCCACGTATCAAGTTTTTGGCGCCGCAGCCCGGGGAATAGTTATTGTTTAGGTTGAAATTTATTTTGATTAGTTCTACTCATTAGATTCCTATCAAGTGAGATTTTTTTCTTTTTATTTTGTAGCTTTCTCGTAGTCTATATTTTCTTTGTGATTTTGTTTGTAATTTGCTTCAAATGGACTTTACACTTAGACTTCTAAGATTGCAAGATAAGGTTTAGTGGCTAGAACACCAAAGAGTTCAAAATACCTCATATAGAGACACCTATGAATCATATGAGCCTTCATCTAGGATAGATTCTTATGAACAACCTCCATGTTTAGGATCTCGTTTTAGTGAGGCCAATAGGAAAAGCAACCTAGTTTGCCAAGGAATTGTGGATAGAGCTATAGCAATAAACCATAAGTTGGATGAAGCACTAGGTTTGCTTTTATCACTACCTAAGAAAACAATTGAGGAGGATTTAGCCGTGCATGATCACATTGATCAAAAGACCTAGGTTTTATGATCGATGACTTTGAATCTCAAGGAACACATGATGAATCCTTTAGGCAAATTGAACATAAGATTATTGAGGAAGATCCTTATGATTCGGACATAGAAGTTGAGATGCCTAGAGAAGCACGTGAGATACTTAGGAGAATGCTTAGGATAGATTCTACCAAAACACATGATGAGGATATAGGTGATCTTGACACATGGAATGATGAGGTCAATAACATAAGCCCACAAAATACTCAACCATCATTTGAGGCACACACACCGCCCGTGACATACTCGGAAGAAGTAGAAGAAACTTTAGGAATTCTGATGGAGGCAGAACCCTTGGACCAGGCACCACTTGAGGATATAGGTTTGAATACTTGTAGTGATAACCTTACTCCTAGTTCTAGGGAATTTCCTAGTGTTGATGAACCGGAACCTCAATCTTTACACACCTTTCCATCCTTAGATATATTTCTAGGAGACAAAAGAGGAACCGACCCACCCATCAACCAATATTATCCGGGTAGTTTTAGGATGAAGGAAGCCATTCACTCACCCCCTTCACCTCACGTGACATATTTCCACCCTAAGGGTGTGTATCGCTACTTCCACCCACACTTAATTCAAAGTGTAGGGAAAACCTCCCCTATTTCCGTTAAATAAGGGTAGAGTCAGGCTTGTAACTCGAACAAAAACAAGCGCTTATTGGGAGGCAACCCAAGCTTTATTTATTTATTTGTTTGTTTGTTTGATTGATTGATTTTATTTGTTTCCGTATGCATGTTTTATTTTTGTTGTTTGTGGCTCATGTTTCAAAGTAAATTGTGAAAATGCTTTATTTTGTTTTTAACTTCGTCTTAATTGCATATAAAAGTATTTTGCAAAAGATAAGTGTAAGGGAGATCCAAATTTGTTTATAAGAACGAAATTGAGCATGAACCACAACAATATTAAATGAACATGTGTATTAGTAATTGTTTGAGTCAAATGCTTGTATCGAGTCATAATGATGTTTTGCAGGATTTTCCAGGAAGTAAGGCATAAGTTTTTCCAGAAATTTTCCAGAAACTTAACATGAGATTTCTGCAGGTCACTTCTGACGGCGTAAGGAATTAGTTCCTGACGGCGTCATGTGTAACATTCTTGAAATTTTGATAGTTTTGTTTATACCAGAGTCTTAAAGTTTCTATTGATTCTTTAGTTTTATAAACTCCAGGAAATCTGCAAACATTCATTCCACAAGCATTATATTTTTAATTATTTCGTTTTTATTCCTAAGTCTGGAATTACATCTAGTTGTGAGTTTTCTTTGTTCGGATTGATGCTTTGGGTTTTTGTGATTGTTTTCTCAGGTTTAACAGGTTATATTGGACAAGAAGATGATTTATTTTTCTGGAAGGGAAGCTTTGAACGTTCATTTTCTTGGAGGAAGATCTAACCTTGTTGACACATTATCCACACCGTACGAATCAGGGGAATATTTGCTTTCATTCTTTTACCTATTTCACTTTTACATTCTTTAATTGAATATTTGGGACAATGTTCATCCTAAGTGTAAGGGGATGGTAAATGATGATACCTTATAGGATACTATTGCACTTGAGTTTGTTTGTTTGATGGTAGGTGTGTAATAAAACTAAGAGAAATACTTGTTAGTATAATTTTAGCGCCAAATTTAAAAAATTTTACAACATTTAGGAGTGAAACTTTAGCCATAGCAAGTGTCTCATGGATAGGAGTTGTATGACTAGCACAAAACCGTACTATTCAGAAAAATTTTCCAACCAAATATGTGAGGTTCGCCTTAAGATTTGATAGGAAAAGCATTCATTATTAGTGCTTATTAGTGTACCGGTAGCATTTAGATTCTAGAACTTGCGTTAGTGATGCATCCCGAGACCGCTAGTGGGACTAGATTCGTGTGGTAGGATTTACTACATGATAAGAGGCATTAGGATCACCCTTGTGTTAAACCCGTATCATAATTACTTGAACATTTAAGTCATATTACTTGGCTAGTAAAGTCAATTAATTTTTCCCACACCTTAGCGTTGTACTCATTTTTAGTACACGAAACCCCTAGTACACCCCTCCGAGCCTATCTTTTCGTTTCTAACTTTAAGCATCTTACTTAAAGGAAGAATTTGTTACAACCCACTTAAATGTACAACCAAATCGCCTTAGCCTTCCGTGTATGCACTCATCTTTGGTGCATTATTGTTACATGTTAAACCCTTAGTTAATTATCTAATTGATTACATGGTTGCTAAGTCGAGTCATATCTTGTAAATATTGTTTTGGGACGATTGGGTAAAGTACTAATGTTACGGACTAATGGGGAAGAACATCATATATTATCCCCATATGTGCGTTAATCTTAAAAAGTACTCCAAGTGTTTTGATTATCTTGATTCGAGTCATTAGATTAGTTTATTGTAAAGTATGTAAAAATTCAAGTGTAAGGGGAATGTACATTCCCTATGATGTATTATTTTGGATGGTAGGGTAAGAATGTATGAAAAAAAAATCGAAAAAAAAACCAAGAAAAAGAAAAAAAAAATATAGAAAAAGAAAAGAAAAAAAACATACGGACTACCATCCCGTTTCATTCTATATTTATTTTATGTTTTTGTTTTTTTTTTCATTTATTTGCTTAAGTCGAGTCTAGTCTTGGCTTAGCAACGCCATATTATACATGTAATTAACCAAGATGATTAATTCGCCACCAGTAAATATTGCCTATATCAAACAAAACCGTGTATTCCATATCCCTACACCTAACGTTATAACCCTTTAAAATACCTCTTTGATAGTTTATCATAGGTGCTTACGCCATGTGGTGGAGGTTTGATTCTTTCCCAAGCCTATGGTAATTTATTTTGTTATGACAGGTAGTGAGAGATGTTTTCCATTTCCATATTGTGATATATACTTTATTACACCTGAGAGATGTGAGTATCTGAACACTATTTGTGAGGTGCTAGTGTATGACCTCCGTGCTTGTCTTTGGTCTTTAGTGGAACGATTACTTGTTGTAATTACTTTTATATTAGTGTTAGATGACCCCTAACTTGTATTTTGATTAGAATAAAAGCGCATTTGCTTGAGAACAAGCAAATCTCAAATGTAAGGGTATTTGATGAGGCGAAAAATGAACCATTTTTAGGGGTCATTTTATCCCGGATTTGAATTTATCTGATCAAATATTGCCCTAAATCGTTCCTTTTGTCATTTTAGGTACTTTTGAAGTGAATTCTAGAAAAGGAATCATTTTGTACGTTTTTGGAGCATAAAAGTGAAGAAAACGGCAAAGTCTTAATTTTTCTTGCTGGGTATAGTACCTGACGGCGTCACAAGTTCCTTAATGACGCCGTCATTCAGTAACAAAAGAGGTGGTTATGGATAATACACGTGACGGTCCAGAGAGTTTTGTGCATTGGAGATGACAGCGTCACCCAAGGCCGTCACGTGTAAAATTAAAGAGTGATGGCCCAGAAGACTTCCTAAAGGCGTCACGTAGGCCGTCACGTGTTAACTTGTCACAACTTGCGCGCAGAGTAGCTGATATTGTTTTGGTCATAACTTTTGCATACCAACTCGGATTTAGGTGATTCAAAAGCCCACGCGAAGAGGACGAAGAGATCTACAATTTGTTGAAGAAAAGTTGGTCGTGACGCAGTCATGATTGGTCTTACGCCGTCATGATCGGGCCGACAGAAAATCAGCCTATAAATATAACATCATAACTTCACTTTTTGTAAACCCTAAACCCTAAGGTCGATTCCTGGGTTTAGATAGGTGTTTTTCCAGCAACTTAGAGGGTTTCAATCACTCCATAAACATCTGGTAATGGTTTGATGATTCTATCTTAATTCATGTCTTCAATTATCATTGTTGTTGCTTGTTCTTCATTAATTATGCTTGGCTAATTCACATTGTGTCTATTTTTGATTGTGTGAAACTTGTGTATAATTGATTAGATCTTATTAATTCCTTGTTGATGTTTGTGTCTATCTTCATCAATTAGGGTGTGACAACTTCAATAGGTCTAGTTGATTTAGCTTATAATTCTTGTTTCCTATTGTCTCTTGTTTGGTTGATTGATATCGATGTTAGGCTTAAAAAAACTGGCAGACTTCCAATTGGTAACTTACTTGAACGTCTTAAGAAACATGATCGGAGGTGTACTATGATTTTTGGTTGTATTTAATGCATAAGTGAATTCTAATGATCCCATGTTAGGAGCTTTTAACGGCTCGACATAGGAGTGAAGTAGGAGCTTATAGAGTTAGGGAATATTGTACACGGCCCTACGAATAGTATTAAGGAATACAACCCGTCAATTAAAACAAGGTATGACAATTCAATATGTAGAATTGGATAGCTAGCAAGGAGTAACATATCATAGGTAGACATGCTTCACTTACCTTGTAGAACCTTAGTTTATTTTTCTTGTATTTTAGTTTAATTAGTAGCTTTTGGGTTAGTTGATTAGCAACTAATTCCGCCACTCCTTCCAATACCCGAGATTTTTACCTGCTTTTCATAAAATATAAAAACACAAAAAAGATTCATCTTCACCTTTAGACCTAGTTAGATTAATTTCAATCCTAACGACACTATTACTGAGTTGAATGATCAATCCCTCGGTACTTGTCACTATACTATACTACAACGATCAGGTACATTGCCTGGTGAGGGTTGTAAGCTTCTCGAGATCCCTCGAGAGGTAAAGCCTGATCCGATTCCCATGTATCTGGGCCCACTCCCTTTATGAGCCACTTAATTAGTAAAGAGCCCCTTAGTTGTCTTCATTAATTTTTTTCATAGTTATTTTTAATTTTGACATATATATATATATATATATATATATAGGGAGACTTTCTTACGAGAACTATCTTATCCGCGAAAACTGAGAAAACCACAAAAAACATGCATGCACGCCTTTTAAAATACATGCAAATCATTAATATTCGTAAGTATCCACCTATGTTCTTCAATATCATCATGAACTCATCCTTTTTTTTCAGAAAAACCTTACACACGACCGCAAAATCGTCGTTGCACGCCTTATAAGAACATACATGCACACCTTCAAAGAAAAATTTTGTATTTCCAATTTCTTATCAAATTCTTTAGAACAACTATGTTTTTTTTAAAACATATGTTTTGTTTTTAGAACATATGTGCAAAAATATAATTATTGAAGGCGTGCATGTATGTTTTTAATGGTTCTCTCAGTTATCGCTGATAAGATGGTTCTCGCAAGAAAGTCTCACTATATATATATATATATATATATATATATATATATATATATATATATATATATATATATATATATATATATAATATGATAAAAGATGAAAAAGAAAATAAAAGGGAGGTCTCAAAAGGCCCTTTTAATGTACAAAATACAAAGCACTATTAATGCGGTCAAGATATTTAATGTAGTCAATTAATTAACGGGCCAATAAATGCAATTAATGTCGTTATTAAAACACCTCTTAAATAAGAAATACAAATTATCAAGCATATTGTACAACCATCTCAAACACAATTCCTGCATTAAATATCACTAATACGAATAATAAAGCACATTATACAAATATTTAAGCCCGAACAAACACGGGCCAAACGGGTTAGTGTTATACGAATCGCTTTAAAAAGGACAAAAAAAAAAAAACGAAATAAAATTTTTAAACGTAACACCCCATTTATATTTAAAAATTTAAATATATTCTATGTTTTTCTTTAAAAACGATTGTAATGTTCTACAATTGAGAGAAATTATGTATCCGTTAGTGCCATTTAACTTTTCAATAGGCAATGCATGCCCATTTCAAAAAAAAGGCGAGGGCAAAATATGCCCACATCGTTTACAAATTAGCCCATTATTTTCTTATTTTGTTCACAAATTGCCACCTCTAATAATTATTATCACAATTATTTAATTAAAAACATTGTCATTAGTTAAGGAGTTAAAATACGTTACATGCAATTCTTGATATCAATAAATTTATTGTAAAAAAAAATAAAATACTAAAATACGTTATTTACCAAAAAAAATTATTTCAGGGTACCTGCCGCTGCAACACGCGGGTACATGCTAGTATGATATAAAAAGATCAAAATAGAAAGACAAAAGTAACCCAAGAAAGAATGAATGGAAGACTCGCACAAAAAAGAGAAAATTGAGCGTTTATTCGACAGAAAATACCCATGTTTTTCACAATTGTTATGTATAATACGAAGAAAGAAAAATGCGTTAAAATATTCAGTTTCAAAAGTTCTCGCCAAAACTGATAATCTCTATTTTCTATCAGGGCCGGCCCTGGTAGCGGGCGAGCTGGGCGACCGCCCAGGGCATCAAACAAGTAGGGGCATCAAATTTTGGTGTTGTTAATCGGTATATATTATGTAAGTGGTGGTTTGTGATAAAACAATCCTAATAGAATTTAGAAGAAGAGGAATCAGTATAAATAAATGAAGAAAAAAATGATATAAAGATCTTGCCGGGAAAAAAATTACAGTGGCGGAGGATATTGAGTAGTCAAAGAGAGGTTAAAATGAAGATGACGATCCCAGTCTCTCTCTCTTTTTTGATTGGTCACGTGGGCCACTGTAAAAAGAGGATATTTGAAACTTTATTAAACGCATAGGAAATGAGAAAAGCAACTGATTTTAATTTCTATTTTTATTTTTCCTTTTGATCTAATCAATCTATAAGGACTCGTATTTTTTTATTTTTATTGACTGGACGTTTAAATTTATTTTACAAGTTGATAATTAGTAAATAAATATCATGATTTACTCTAACAAATTTATAAAACGTTGCCCATATAATGTGCTTATACTGCTTTTATACATAATATTGTAATATCTAAATAATAAGAATAAAAAAATAATACACAAAAATGTTAAATATTACTTCATTGCATAAAGTAAAATAATTCAATAAATTAAATAAAGAATACAAGTTTGATTATATTGATATGCAATTATTGTTTGCAGGACAAATTAAATTACTAAAAAGTTAATATGTAACTTGTTGATACTTTGTAGTAACTTAGTCTCATAATAACTGTCAATTAAAATGCACAAATTTATAAAAATCACACTAACTAAATCTTTACTAATCATAAATCATCTCTAACATTAAATTCTTCTTTTGATATCCCAAATGGAGGTGTTAACCGGACCCTCTGGCCCACATGTCCCCCTCTTGTCCCTCATTTTATTTCAGTACAACACAATTTTTTGTCAGTTTCTGTTCAGTATTTCTGACAGTTTTAAGCGTTTCGCTTATTAAATTTTATATTTTCTGTTTCGCACTTTCAGGTTTATACCTTTTTGATATAAACAAAATTATAAAAAAATCAAAAAAAAAAAAAAAAAAAAAAAAAAAGGAGGGTCCGGATAAAATTTTGGGGAGGGTTGGGATAAGTGCCCCCATCCCAAAATATAATTGTCAACACTTAATATGAAACTGAACAAATAATATTTAGTAGGGGCATGTTCTTATAATCTCGCCCAGGGCATTCAAGGTCTCAGGACCGGCCCTGTTTTCTATCGTTATAAGAAAATTTATAAAACACAGTTTGATTTTGATGTTTTTGCTTGTAACGCAAAACACTCCTACCATTTTTTTAAAAAGAATATACAAAATCATATACACGTCTTGTAGATTAATAGTACGTGTAGATAAAGGAAAATCATTTGGAGACCTAAGTTGTATGCGTCATAATCTTGATGGTTTATAGAAAAGTGGGTACCACTGGCTGCAACTATCAAGATGATGTCACATAGGATTAGGCATGAATTTAGGCACATGTTTTATACCTCCCAAACACTACTCGTAGATAAAACTTATCTTCAAATTTCTACATAAATAGATCGAGATTTAAAATTATGTAGTTTTTCCTTGAACTAAACGCACCAATTTTACATTTTATACTTTGTTGCCCCATTTGATAAAAACATATATTGTGAAATTTCAAGTCAAACCGTACAAAATTATTGAATTTCCTAGAAACAAAGTAAGTAAGAACACAAGCAAAATGTTTGTTACAAACAACAATGTACTGTTACTTGTTAGGTATGGATAACATCATTTCGTGACGTCATGATATCGAATGCCATTCACATGATTGACTATTTGAAGCCTATATAAACAAACCACAATACTAATCAGAATATCAAGTTCTTACAAATTCTCCTTTATAAGAAATACTGCTTAGAGAGAAAAACATAAGAAGGTAAAAAAGGAAAATGGATTTCTTTGGGAATTTAGTGAAGTCAGCAAGCGACGCAGCTGAGGCAGTGGCATGCGAAGCGGCGGAGGCAGTCGAGGCCGTGGCGAATGAGGCAGCAGAGGCCGCAGAGGCTGTTGCAGATGAGGCAGCAGAGGCCGCAGAGGCAGTTGCAGATGAGGCTGCAGAGGCAGTGGATGTGGCGACACGTGAAGTGGATGAAGCCGCACTTGAGTTAGAGGCAGCTGCTTGTGAGGCGGTAGAGGCAGTAGAAAGCGAGAAGGACGCACTTGCACTCGATGTGGAGGCAGCTGCATGCGATGCGGTGGAGGCAATAGAAACTGGGGCGGAGGCAGTGGCACGTGAGGTGGACGAAGTGGCATCCGAGGTGGCAGACGCATTGGAAAGCGGGGCGGAGGCAGTGACATGCGAGAGTTGACGGCAAAGCTTGTTTAAGTTGTTCACGTTATGATGTTGGTATGATTCCGTGCTTCAGTTATGTTACTCTCAGATGCATTAAAACTTTCGACCTGTTTGTGTGATCCATTTTTATTTTCTTTCGTTTTAATTTCCTAATTGCAACTTTTATGCAATAAGAGTGTGCTCTACTAGTAAAACATTCTACCTGTTTGTGTGATCGATTATTATGTCTTTTAATTTCTTTGCTGTACTTATTTAAACTTTTACAGTATATAATACGAGTGTTTCCTGCAAATAACATTTTATCCATATTCAATAAGGTTTAATTATCGTAAAAGGAGAAAAAGAAGAACCATATTGAAGTTGTTTATAGAAAACGTTATTAATCTATTTTGTAAAAATACTGTCGTGGTTAATTTGGTGATATATGATTTGATATCTAGATCAGATAATAAGTTATTTACCAGTTCTAAACTAATAGTAATACAATGGTATAATCCAGATAAAGTTACAAACTTTAGCATACTATGTTTTTTTAAGGGGATAACTTGACTACAATTTTTGTAGTCAATTGACTACAATTTTCCACTAAAATACACATGAAAATGAATCAGGTACCCACAGAAAGAAGTCAGGGACTCACAAAAAGACTTTGGGACCTACAATTTATAACACAAATTATAGTGAGTTGACTAAAATGCAATTGTAGCTAATATATTCCTTTTTTTGAAGGCTATAGGATTAAAAGCTAGCATAAAGCTAGAAGCAACAAATAAAAAGTGTGAAGCTAGAAACTCTGTGGAATTGACATACTATATAATGTAAACTAGCAAAGACCTAAATGTATAAAGGGGTAAAGCTAAAGATACGCAACATATTTGTTCAAATAAACGCATCTACGTAATATACTTTCTAAAGTGTTAAAATTACGTAACATACATTCAAATATGATTCAATCTACCTAATATGACCTGTTACCAGCAGGTTTACAGGTTACCAAGGATTAAAAGTCACTCCGTTAGTCCCCAACCTGGAAAAAAAACGCATTTGATCATATTTAGTTAACGGTCGTTAAAATATTTTTTTTCAAACTTTAAAAAAAAATTTCTTAAAATCTAAATAAAGTCTTTTTTTTTTTTTTTTTTTTTAATTTCAAATTTATAAAAAAAAATAAAAGAAAATAAACTTTTTATGCATTTTTTAAGTTTATTTATTTATTTTAAATCTGGATATATTTTTTCAGGAAAAAAAAAAAAAAGAAAGAAAAAAAAAAGAAACTGAAAAAAATGTATAAAAAGTTTATCATTTTTTTTTTGAAAAATATATCCAGATTTAAATAAATAAATAAATAAAACTTTAAAAAATGAATAAAAATTTATCGTTTTTTTTTTTAAATATATCTAGATTAAAAAAAAAAAAAAAAAAAAAAAAAAAAACCTTAAAAAATGTAAAAAAGTTTATCGGTTTTTTTTTTCCTTAAAAAAATATATCCAATTTAAAAAAAAAAAAAAAAGGACTTTAAAAAATGTATAAAAAAGATTATCGTTTTTTTTTTTTTTTTTCTTAAAATTGAAGGAAAAAAAAGACTTTATTTTGATTTTAAGAAAAAAAATTTAAAAGTTAAAAAAAAATATTTTAATGACCGTTAACTAAATAGGATCAAATGCGCAATTTTTTTCCAGTTTGAGGACTAACGGTGTGACTTTTAATCCTTGGTAACATGTAAACCTGCTGGTAACAAATCATATTAGGTAGATTGAATTATATTTGAAAGTATGTTACGTAACTTTGACACTTTAGAAAGTATATTATGTACATCTGTTTATTTGAACAAATATGTTGCGTATCCTTAGCTTTACCCTATATATAAAAGACAATGTTTAACATCGTTCAATAACAGAGAATTTTCTGGCTTTGTCGAGGAGACACAGTCATCTTGTTTCGATACTTACTAAGTGTCCAGCAGGTGGATTATATGGCAACGTCAAGTAGATAAATTGGTTCTGCACTTAAAGTGTCTACTACGCTTCTTT
Source organism: Artemisia argyi (assembly GCA_030686995.1). Taxonomy (NCBI): domain Eukaryota; kingdom Viridiplantae; phylum Streptophyta; class Magnoliopsida; order Asterales; family Asteraceae; genus Artemisia; species Artemisia argyi. The sequence goes on along the minus strand of CM060697.1, from coordinate 155,584,546 downwards.
CTGTAAACAAATTTTGGATGTAATTTTAATCATATTTGGCTTCCTTCTATGTGCAACAAATACATAAGTATTGCAACGTTCTTGTCTATTATTCTTAAAGCAATTTCTGCCTTATAATGTCCCAAATTGTATTATACTATATGCTTTTGCAAACCTAAGAGATGTGATCGGCTATAAGCGGGTAGCTCGCTTTTGAGTTCATGCTAGGTAGTTGAAATTTAATTCGACACCGTTTTGCCCACAACTAAATTCAAGAGTAATCTGAAGTTCCTAAGTTAAAACCATCATTAGTTCGTGGAAATATTTTTATAGGGTGGGGAATCGAATACGATGACACCACAAGCATATAAGTATATAACCTGGTGTGTGTGAAACTGCTTACTAACGGGATTCATAGGTATGTATACGCAATGTTTTTCCAGAATAATTATTAATGTGTTGGTCTTACTTGGGTGAGTAGGGCCAGAGTTGAAGGACAAGCTTAAGTTTTTTTACCATAGCATCATGCATCACTGCATCAGGTCCTTATAAGTTATATCTGCATAAGCAATTGTTCTCTTAGATGTCCATGCTTGTATTATGTAATGAAATTTCTTCTACCAAATATTTATGCATTATAAATAAGCTATTCTTTTTATGTGTGAAAGATGGTTCATAGTTCATATGTTCGATTTGAAATGCAGTTAAGGTCTTCCACACAGATCGACCACACCCCTAGCATACATTTATTTTTCTATCATTAAAGCGTAATTATGTTACAGTATGTGTGAAAGATTGCGTTCATACATGCAGATCCCCTTACCTCTTTTATATAAGAGAATTGCTAGATCCACAAAAAAACTTCCACAAAACACATCCACAAAATGACTTGTCATTATTTGATTGGTGTATATGGCAATAGTTCTCTCTCTTCTTTTTTGTTAAGCCAATCAAACAATGCCAAGTCATTTTGTGGATGTGTTTTGTGGATGTTCTTTTGTGGGTCTAGCAATTCTCTTTATATAAACTACAAAGAAATGCAACTTACACCCTAATATTTTTTTCTGCATTAAACCTTAAATATATTTATCTTTTAGCTTTGTCGATTGACAGATGTTATAAGCGATGTATCCATTTATAATATAATAATTATTAGTTGTCTTATGTGAATACTCATATTAAACATGACCTGCAGACAACTGTTTATCAATATAGAAACAAAATAATTAATTTTATGATCACAATAAAAAAATCTGTCAAAGGCGTGATTAAACGTTGAGTTCCGTTTGAAAGTAAAGTTTTTCTTATTTAGTTTCTGTATGATGTAAAAAGAAAACTAGTGAAAGGTAAAAATAACCCTAAGAAAGAACGAATGACAGACTCACGCAATAAAGAGAGAAGATGGTGTGTTTAGATGGAGGGAAATACTCATGCTTTTCACAAAATAAGAAAAACAAACGCTTTATATTAAAAGTTGTAAAGTCTTCAAATACATATATTGTGAATAAAAGTTTTGTTCAAAAATGAGCGAATTATAAGTAAGTAGGAACACACACAAATTGTTTGTTACAAACAACCAATCTTGCAAAAAACGGTCTACAAGGCCTTGTAATCGCCGATTCCAAGCTACAAGGCTCTGGAACATGGAGACATTTACAAGGAAGTCGGCCGGTTAATCGGCGATTACAAGGTTTTGGGCCGATTAATCGGCTAAAAAACGCAACTCGGCCCTCGACCGCCTCAGGACCATTCACGATTTTTGCAACATTGCAAACAACAATGTACTTTTACTTGTTAGTAGGGGTGGCAATTTCTGACCCGACACGAAATCCGACCTGAAATCGACACGGAAATTAACAGATTCGGGTTGAACCAAATAGATTGTAGGTCAGGTTTGGGTCGACATATCTAACCCCGTTTATTAAATATGTCAGGTTCGGGTTATGAATAAAATAAACGGGTCGACCCGCCAACCTATTTAAGTTTTTTTTTTCTTAATTAAAAATTATTTATATTTAATTATACGGGTTAAATGGGTTAGACGGGTCGACCCACTAACCCGTTTAACCCATTTAACTCGTGTAATGTGCTAACTTTTATATATAAAGCGGATTAAATGGGTCAACTCGAAACCCGTTTAACATATTCAACCCATGTAACCTATTTAACCTGTCAACCTAAGTATATATACGGGTTAAATGGGTCAGGTTCGGGTTATGTGTAAACAGGTTAGGGTTGACATAGCTGGCGATGATTTAAATGGGTCAGGTTCAGGTTGAGGTTTTCTGACCCGTCAACCTAACAACCCGAACCCGACCCGAATTGCCACCCCTACTTGTTAGGTATGGATAACGTCATTTTGGTGACGTCATGATATTGAATGCCATTCACATGATTGACTATTTGAAGCCTATATAAACAAACCACTATACTAATCAGAGTATCAAGTTCTTACATATCTCAAATTTTCATAAATAAATGAGTTAATTACATAAATGGTCACTGTGGTTTGGCCTTTTTTACACTTTCAGTCACCGAACTTTTTTTTTGACTGATTCAGTCACTGTGGTTCGCATATGTTACAGATCTAGTCCAAATTCGAATAAAATGACCAAAAAGCCCTTGCCTCTTCTTTTCCGTTAACTGTCCGTTAACTAGCATTGCAACGTTAGTCCTTTTCCGTTAAATATTTTTTTTTTCTAAATTATTTTTTTTAGAAAAATATTTTTTTTTCAAAAATTATTTTTTTTCGAAAAATTATTTTTTTCGAAAAATTATTTACACCATTTCTGTTTTCGTCCGTTTTTACACATTTTCGTTCGTTTTTACACGTTTTCATCCGTTTATTCACGTTTTCGTCCGTTTTTACACGTTTTCGTCCGTATTTACACGTTTTCATCCGTTTTTTTCACATTTTCGTCTGTATTTACATGTTTTCGTCTGTTTTTACACGTTTTCGTCCGTTTTTAAACGTTTTCGAAAAATTATTTTTTTTCGAAATAATTTTTTCGAAATTTTTTTATTCTAAATTATTTTTTTTAGAAAAATATTTTTTATTCTAAATTAAACGGATGAAAACGTGTAAAAACGGACGAAAACGTGTAAAAACGGATGAAAACGTGTAAATACAGACGAAAACCTGTAAATACAAGCAAAAACGTGAAAAAACGGATGAAAACGTGTAAATACGGACGAAAACGTGTAAAAATGGACGAAAACGTGTAAAAACGGACGAAAACGTGTAAATACAGACGAAAACGTGAAAAAACGGATGAAAACGAGTAAAAACGGACGAAAAAGTTTAAATACGGACGAAAACGTGTAAATACGGATGAAAACGTGTAAAAACGGACAAAAACGTGAAAAAACGGATGAAAACGTGTAAAAACGGATGAAAACGTATAAAGACCGGACGAAAACGTTAGAAAACCAAGTTTTCGGTTGTTCTCTAACGGTCGTTAGTCCAAATAAGATGACAAGGGCTTTTTGGTCATTTCATAAGGAAAAAAAAAGTTCAGTGACTAGGCCCGTAATAACAGCAAACCACAGTGACTAGGCCCATCAAAAAAAAAGTTCAGTGACTAATAGTGAAATTTCAAGCAAACCACAGTGACCATCTATGTAATTAACTCTAAATAAATAAATACTTCTTAGAGAAAAAAAGATAAGCAGGTAAAAAGGATAATGGATTTCTTTATGACGGGAATTAAATATTTATTTTATATACTCCGTATTAAAGATGACAAGGCTGAAAGATACAATCAAACTAAAGATGGGTGGTATACTATTAAATAAAATGCTCTATTGTTAACATTTTATACAAAATAAAAAAAAGACCTCAATTGCCTTCTAATAAAACTATTGGGAACACAAAATCACATTCGGAATTGTTTTATTTGTTCTATATATTTCTTTTTACTATTAAAAGAAATACAAAATCACATTGGGAAGACAAAAAGCAAATGCAATTAATAGTAGGGAGCATTGCATATATACCCGATAAAACTTACAAACTTGCATATTTCCCGCCAACCCCTACTGGCTCCGTCAGTGATCCTAAACCAGCAGAGGGATGGTTGACCAATTTTGACCGTGTCCAAATCCGTGTCCGGTCCAAACAGCACGTGGGATACGGCACGTGCGTGTCAGACACGTGTCCGAGCCGTGTCCAAGGCGTGTCCGTGTCCGACACCGCCACTCTGAGGTTTCTATAGTAATGGACTCGTATAATCCAGAGAAAGGTAAAGGATTAACATACTATGTTTTTTTGTAAAGACGATTGGATTAAAAACTAGCATAAAGCTAGAAGCAACAAATTAAAAGTGTGAAGCTAGAGACTGTGTGCATGCAGTTGACATACTTATAATGAAATGGTAGAAAACATAGTGAATGTGAAAAATGAATTGTATTGAATGAAACTGTTACATTGACTAATACAGGACTTGGACTTATATACTGTTACATTCTGTACAAGCTTGATAACTAACTAGAATGTACAAGTGACTAACTATACATACTGTACAAAGGCTTCAAAGGCTTGTGGATACTATATGCAGAGTGTTTGTATCTTGGTTTAACACTGTGAGCAAAGTGTTTGGATCCTGCTTTAACACCTGTGTCATCATCCCCCTCACAAGTTGGCATGGTGTAAGGGTTACACATGCCTAACTTGGATAGGCAGTGGTAGTGTAGGGGTCTGCTCAGTCCTTTTGTAAGTATATCAGCAATTTGTTTCTTTGTTGAGACAAACTTGGGAAGAATTTGACCAGCCTTTATTTTATCTCTTACAAAATGGCAATCAAGCTCAATATGCTTTGTTCTGGCATGGTGCACTTGGTTAGATGCTAGATCTATAGTGGAAGCATTGTCAACCATCATAAGAATTGGAGTAGGAACCGTGACTTTGAACTCCTTTAGTAAGCATTTGAGCCAAGTGACCTCACAAGTAGTATCTGCAAGTGCCCTGTACTCTGCTTCAGTGGATGACCTGGACACCACAGTTTGTTTCTTGGACATCCATGAAATGAGGCTTGAACTAAGAAATATGCTATACCCAGTGACTAGTGACTGATCTTCTTGTGAAAGGGCAAGCAGCCCAATCACTGTTACGGTAAGCCAAAAGAGATAGGTTGTTTTGAGCTGGGAAGTACAGACCTTGAGTGATGGATAGCTTGACATATCTTAGTACTTTAATTAGAACTTTCATGTGTGTTGTTCTTGGTTCGTGTAGAAACTGACTGAGTAAAGTCCTATAGTGAGAAGGATCAATTAGTAATTCACTAACATCTTTTGTTAACTTCTTGTTTGGGTCTAATGGTGCCGCTGAGGGTTTTGTGTCCAGCAAACCAACATGAGTGATCAGCTAAAGTGCATATTTTCTTTGAGTCATAGCCAAGCCTTTATCATTCCTTAAGAACTCAATGCCTAGGTAATAGTGGAGTGGGCCCAAATCTTTGATATTAAACTTGTCATTGAGCTTTTGTTTGATGTCTTTAATGAGATGAGATCTGTTACCAGCTATGAGAATATCATCTACATGGAATAGGAGAGATATGAAGTGGCCATCTTTATGAAGTATGAATATTGAGGTATCAACATAGCTGTGTGCAAAACAAGAGAGATGAGAAAGGTTGTGAGCTTTTCAAACCATTGTCTGTTGGCCTGCTTCAAACCATAGAGAGACTTCCTGAGCTTGCAGACTGTGTTGGGTGGGAGTTTTTGGTTGTAGCCTTGTGGAATATGCATATAGACTTCTTCATGTAAGTCACCATGAAGAAATGCATTGTTGACATCCAACTACTCAATGATCCATTGTTGACTTACTACAACTGCAAGTAAAACTCTGACGGTAGCCATTTTTGCAACTGGTACAAATGTCTCATTATAATCTATCCCTTCCTTTTGATGAAAGCCCTTTGCAACTAGCCTAGCCTTGAACCTTTCTATGCTCCCATCAGCCCTGAGTTTGATTCTGAATGCCCACTTGCTTCCAATTACAGACTTCCCTTGGGGCAGTTGTGTGAGCTCCCAAGTGTGATTCTCTTCTAATGTTAGTATCCTTTTATTCATTGCTTCAACCCATTTAGGGTGTTTTGATGCTTGTAAGATTGTGGTTGGCTCAATTGCTTTGTCAACAGAAAATATGAAGTGTAGTGTTTTAGGTTTGAGATTGGAGTAGTTCAGATAGTGAGTGTGGTGATGCTTTGATGCTTGTAACTTGTTACTGTTATGTTTCAATTGTGATGTTTCTGATTATCTGTTGTAGTTATGTTATGGATAGTATATATTGTATTATTGTTGTACTCTCGGTTTGTTTTCGGTGTAACATAGGATTGTTGTTGCCTGTAGATAACTTTGTTTGCAGAGCCTGATCATTAGTGTCGTGGTACTGGTTTTGTGTCGTTCGTTTGTCTATAGTTTTTAGGATGGATTATGTTGCCAATAGGTTCTAAGTTACCAAGAGGTTGTGGAGGAGCTATTAGTTCTTGTTGCTTATATGAAAATTTCAAAACAAGATAGATGTTGTTGGTATTGACGATGTTGACAAATTGGCACGGCAACCAAACTCAATTGTCATTAGTTGCAACTTGAAGGTTCGTTCAGTAGTTCATGTTAGTTAATTCGGGATAGTGTATTTGTAAATTTGATTTAATTGTAAGTTTATTGCATGAGCTATTATTCCAAGAAAGTTGCATGAAAATCTGACCATTAATCCAATTCTTATGACAGCTGAATTTGGATAGATTGCTTGCAAAGATGTGGGAAGCGATGGGGCTAGTCAGGGTTTACACAAAACCACAAGGCCAACAACCTGATTTTAGTGACCCTGTGGTTCTTTCGATTGTATGTTAATTACCACTGCATCTTGCGTGTAGTGTATATTTTATAGCATTGTTATGATTGATAGTTGTTTCTTCACGATTTCAGGATAGAGGTGGGTGCTCTAGAGGACTTCTGTAACCAGATTCACAGAAGCTTGGTGAAGGAAGTCAAATATGTGTTGGTATGGGGCTCAAGTGCAAAGGCATTCCCCTCAGCATTGTGGCCTTAATCATGTTTTTCAGGATGAGGATGTTGTTCAGATGTCAAGAAAAAGGTATGATTGCAACACTGCAATGATCTACACTAGAGGTTGAAAGTGGGCTGCAGGGTTGGTTTGTTTACGACTGGTTTTGCATGAAATAGTTTTTGTCCAATTTTATTAAGAATAAATACTTAAGTGGTGCCAAATACGATCAATAAAGTTATATTAATAAAATAAATAACCTAATTGAAAAAAAAATGTTACGTTTTATTCATTGAAAATACACTTCGGTGACTTTTTACCTATTTGACCCGTTTCCCTTTTTAGCTACATTTTGTGTACTTATTCCCTTTCATAAGTAAATGCGGAAAAGTCACTACTCGACACCCTTGCCACATGCACGCTAACACCGGTGGGGGTGGTGAAAGGGATGATTTTGCTGAGGTTTCATGTCAGCAGGGTTAAAAAGAAAGTTATAGACCCATTAGCATATAGTGATTGGGTAATCTATTAATATTTTACCATCCTCCATACCCCACTGATTTTGGTTCACACGATGTGCTCGAATGCAAGGGTAAAATATGGTCTAGAAAAAATAATAATAATACTCCGTAACTATTTTTTCATAATGAATTTGGTCAACAGACAAGCAATCATTAACTTGCGTATAACATCAAGTCATCAACTATTGCAATTTTGAAGTTACTTTTTACTATATATTTGATGATTTTGCACCCAACAGGAGAAGGAAAATGAAGTAAGAGGTCGGTTTAAGACACATACAACTGGCTTTGATCGAATAGCTGATAGAGTAAAGAAGGCTCCTTTGAAGAATTAGAGTCAAGTGGCCATGTCTAGTTGGCGTTTCTAGTTATTGGAAGCTGGTATTATGCAGATGAAAAATATTAAAATTTTGAGAGCATTTTCATGTTACCACATGTTTACTACATGGAAGCTTAAATGATTTGTTTTTGTATCGTTCTAATGAGAATAGCTAATGTATTACTCGATGACTGTGTTGTGATGTAGAATGGACGAAACATGCTATCTGTGTTCTGGAGTTTATGTTGGTATTGGATGTCGTTCTTGTTTTTATAAAGATTCTTGCTTTGTGTTATTCGTAATCTTAGTTAATTGACTTGTAAGCGATGATGGGGTAAGACGAAAACAATGGAGGGGAAATCAGAAATGAAGACAAAACAAAAATAAGTCGTGGTAGATCACTCAAGAATGGGGTATCATTTTGTGAAGTTAGATGTATTAACAAGTTAAAATGGGTGAAATTTAGAGGTCGGGTCAAAATGGGTTGGTGTGTTCGACTTGTTGGTTCAATGTTTATGGATTCTATAATGGGATGGAGCCAAGTGGCGTCACTCCATGATGGACCTGGTAACTGTAATAGTTGTTTACTTCGCATGCTGGATATTACGACCATCATTCATCAAGTCATGTGAAAAGCATGCAACAAACTAAGGTTTGTTCAGTGGACTTGTTACAGTCAAATATTAAGACACTTTATCATAGGATGGGAGTCACATCACCTGGTTGTATTCAATGGACGAACTTACTATAGTCAAAGACTCTTTATCATAGGATGGAAGTTACATCACCTATTTTTTTCCAAATAAACAATTGAAGACATAAAAGGACACCTAAATAACTTGGTAAAAATCCAGAATATAACATAGTTTTCAAGATCAACAGAGCCCAAAAATGTCATCTTCATCTCCCTCAAAAAGCTCATGGGGTGCCAATATCAGTCAGACAGTAAGTTGTCATGGTTACAGGAAACAATTAAATAAAATGAAGCTGGAAACGAGGAAGAATTAAATTGAAAAATTAAAAAAAAAAAAAAATGTTTGCTAACTTATGGTTTTTAATACACACCTCCCACATATCATATCATAATCATAATAACTCAAAATTTGATTGTTTCATTATTGAATGTTGTATCCTGTTGGTTGTTTAGCTGCAAAACAGTTCCCAGATTAGGGTAAAGATAATCAATAAAGGTACCGGATATTCACTTGAAATCGTGGTATCACTTTCCAATAGAAACTATTCGACCCTATGCCTGGGTTACACGAATATCTCTATGGGATAAGACCAAGTGATGTTCTTGCTTTAGGCACAAACCAAGAACCAGATGCATATAGAAGTGTTTAGGGTTTTGTGTTTAGTATATCGTATGATAACTTCTACCCATGCAAAATGATATGATCTCTATTTATAATAGAGAATACTCAAAACCCTAGCCATGGAATTATGTATAATTAACGGCCCATTAATTATATCATAATACTTTCCATAATAGTCGGGATCAGTGGTTATCAGTGGAAACATTATAACTAGCAGTGGTAATGTTAACACTATCAGTGGTAACTATAACCCTTGCAGTGGAAACAATAACCCTTGCAGTGGTAATATTAACACATCAGTGGAAACACACTAGCAGCTGAATCTACTATCAGTAGAATCATACTTCAGTGGAATCACACTTTCAGCAGTAGAATCAACTAGCAGCAGAATCAGCTAGCAGCAGATTCACAACACTAGCAGCAGAGTCTACTAGCAGTACCTTGATCAATACATAACCACTATTGAGTCAGGGGATTCAGTGACCAAATGGGTGTATACTCCATACCTCCAAACCCATTACCAGGTGTGAATTGATCCCTCAAGAGCACTAAATTTTCCAACAATCCTCCCCAAATTTAGTTCTCTTCCTTTGCATGAAAAAATCAAACACAAACCAAAACAAGTGCATAAATGAAAATATCCTGAGGATTGAATTTCCACATTAGTACATATACTTTCAAATATTCGAGAATCAGGGTGTTCTAAGAATTGAACCCTTCAACCCATTTGAATACCTGATGATAAATACACACAAGTTTTCAAACACTAAAATACTCCTGACACTATACAAGCCATGTGTCCATATCCAATTCATAAATGTTGTAAAAGCTAAAAGTCCAAAGCTTCCTGAAGCGGCAAAACTTCAACATTTACATAGGTGGTTCATCCTTAATTCATGCTCCTGCTCAGCACCTTTTCAAAGAAAATTAACCATTAAGAAGTGAAGACTTCATCCTCCTTTCAGCAGGTAACAAGCACAACCTTAGGATGTTTGTAATACATGTGCTTCAGTCAACCAAATGATCAGCTTTCCACATTGAACTCAGCTTCCAAGTTTCCTTAGAAGGGAGTTGGGTATCCTTGCATTCAGTGACTAGTTGGACTTAAACCCATCCCTTTAGCAGACTTCAAAACCAAGTCTCTAGCCAAACCCTTCGTCAAGTGATCAGCTAAGTTTTGTTGAGATTTAACAAACACTATAGATACCACCCCATTCATGATAAGCTCACGAATCATGCTATGCCTAACACCTAAGTGTCTAGACTTCCCATTGTACATCTGGCTATAAGCCTTTGCCAATGTAGCAGCACTATCACAACGGATAGAAATAGGTGCTATAGGTTTAGACCACAATGGAATCTCAAGAAGCAAGTTTTTCAACCATTCAGCTTCTTTGCCAGCAGCAGCTAAAGCCACAAATTCAGATTCCATGGTTGAACTGGTAATGCAAGTTTGTTTCTTGGATGCCCAAGAAATTGCACCTCCACCAAGTAGGAATACCCAGCCACTAGTAGACGAATTGTCTTCAGTGTTACTGATCCAACTTGCATCAGTATATCCTTCTAATACTGAAGGATAACCAGTATATGAGAGACTATAATCCATAGTTCTCTTCAAATACTTAAAGACCCTCTGAATTGCTTGCCAATGATGAGCACTAGGATTACTAGTATACCTGCTCAGTTTACCCACAGCAAAAGTAATATCAGGCCTTGTACAGGTCATGGCATACATCAAGCAGCCAATCACCCTAGAATACTCAAGTTGAGATACAGCTTTGCCAGTACTAGGCATTAGCTTCTCACTTGTATCCATAGGAGTACTCACTGGAGTACAATCAAAGTAATTAAATTTCCTTAACACCTTCTCAATGTAATGAGACTGAGAGATAGAAATTTTGTTACTTTCATGTTTAATCCTTATGCCAAGGATAACATCTGCCTCCCCCATATCCTTCATGGAGAACTTTGATGACAAAAATTCTTTTGTAAGATCAACTTGATTTTGGTCAGTGCTAAAGATCAACATGTCATCAACATATAGACAAATGATGACTCCTTTACCAGATTCATCAAATTTGCTATATACACATTTGTCAGCTTGATTAAGTAAATAACCACTAGACAAAACCACTTCATCAAACTTTTGATGCCATTGCTTAGGTGCCTGTTTTAGTCCATAAAGAGACTTAATCAGTTTACACACCTTGCTATCATTGCTAGGCATGATGAAGCCCTGAGGTTGGTTCATGTAAACCTCCTCATCTAAATCACCATTCAAGAAAGCTGTCTTCACATCCATCTGATGAATAATCAGATTGTGAATTGATGCCAAAGCAATTAGCAATCTTATGGTACTGATACGTGCCACTGGAGCATAAGTATCAAAGTAGTCTATTCCTGACTTTTGTTTAAAGCCTTGAATAACTAATCTTGCCTTGAACTTTTCAACAGTTCCATCTACCTTCATTTTCTTTTTGAAAATCCATTTGCTACCTAGAGGTTTGCAACCAGGTGGTAGATCAATCAACATAGTTTTCAAGATCAACAGAGCCCAGAAATGTCATCTTCATCTCCCTCAAAAAGCTCATGGGGTGCCAATATCAGTCAGACAGTAAGTTGTCATGGTTACAGGAAACAATTAAATAAAATGAAGCTGGAAACGAGGAAGAATTAAATTGAAAAATTTTTAAAAAAAAAAAAAAAAAAAAAATGTTTGGTAACTTATGGTTTTTAATACACACCTCCCACATATCATATCATAATCATAATAACTCAAAATTTGATTGTTTCATTATTGAATGTTGTATCCTGTTGGTTGTTTAGCTGCAAAACAGTTCCCAGATTAGGGTAAAGATAATCAATAAAGGTACCGGATATTCACTTGAAATCGTGGTATCACTTTCCAATAGAAACTATTCGGCCCTATGCCTGGGTTACACGAATATCTCTATGGGATAAGACCAAGTGATGTTCTTGCTTTAGGCACAAACCAAGAACCAGATGCATATAGAAGTGTTTAGGGTTTTGTGTTTAGTATATCGTATGATAACTTCTACCCATGCAGAATGATATGATCTCTATTTATAATAGAGAATACTCAAAACCCTAGCCCATGGAATTATGTATAATTAACGGCCCATTAATTATATCATAATACTTTCCATAATAGTCGGGATCAGTGGTTATCAGTGGAAACATTATAACTAGCAGTGGTAATGTTAACACTATGAGTGGTAACTATAACCCTTGCAGTGGAAACAATAACCCTTGCAGTGGTAATATTAACACATCAGTGGAAACACACTAGCAGCTGAATCTACTATCAGTAGAATCATACTTCAGTGGAATCACACTTTCAGCAGTAGAATCAACTAGCAGCAGAATCAGCTAGCAGCAGATTCACAACACTAGCAGCAGAGTCTACTAGCAGTACCTTGATCAAGCAGTACCTTGATCAATACATAACCACTATTGAGTCAGGGGATTCAGTGACCAAATGGGTGTATACTCCATACCTCCAAACCCATTACCAGGTGTGAATTGATCCCTCAAGAGCACTAAATTTTCCAACATATCCCAGATAATCTGCATGTAAAAAATGGATGTTTGATACCTACTTATACTTCTGTAGTATCAACTTTACACCGCATCTTGAGGCCTTCTTATAATTAGATCAACACGATCATTGAAAATTAATAAACTAAGTAAGCCAAAACAATATTATTTGTAGCAGTAAGAAACCGTCCAAAGAAGCAGAACTATAACACAACTTCTGAATACACTTTGGCCCTTTTTTTATAATCGAATTTGGAAGTTGAAATTTTGATTAGCAACACGACTTGAGAGTTAAAGCACTAAACCAATAAGGTTGAAAAGTAGCTTGAGGATCACACATAAGGCTTGAAATGAGCTGAGCAGACTTACATCCCTTGATTTTACCTATATAAACAAACCACATACCAATCAATATATAAACAATCTTTAATTATCTTCATATTTCATAGAGAACAAATATAATGCAGAACAAGATAATGATTTTATTGGGGATTTAGTTGACTCAGTAGCACACGAGGATGAGGTAGTGGCACGCTAGACATCAGAGCTAGTGGATCGCAAGGTAGAGGCAGTGGCACACCAACTGAAATCACCCTAAATCACCCGTACTAGGTGGAAAAGGAAGAATATTGCTTACAACTTTACCACAACACTGTCTGGCATCTTACTAGTCACGATTATTACCCTGTCGATCCAAAAAAACTGGATTTCTCAACTCAACCTGGAGAAAGTTAACATGAACAAGATTGTTTGGCCAGGACCCCATGATTCTACTACCCACGAGATTGGAATTGAGGGAATACTTGACCCAATGGGAGGCCAATGTGTCAAGATCGGTCAATTTATGAGCAACCTGTGATGGGAACGGGTCAACCAGAACTCAGAAGTATGTCATGGGATTCTTTCCACGTACCATATTGACGTTGTTATCAGCGATGTAATAATGTTAATTTCGAAAATAAATCTGAGATTATAATTCTCAAGGTCCAAATAGAATACAGGTACAATGATCCACCCGAGGTTGGTAAAATACTTGGAGCAACAACTTGGGGACTACTTGATCCATCAAGATGACCGAGTGTTCCTAAAAACAGTGGCAGAGATCCTACCCAAATGAATTATTTACGTTTGGAAGCCTAAAAACACCGGGCCGCCTAGGACAGGTGGGCCGTTGTGGAGTTGACACAGATTTGTTGCATAAGATAGTTGAGAGTAATTTTAAGGTACTTGAGTCAACAACAAACTGTTTATTCTTGAAAAAACATTTATAGGGTGGAGAATGTGTTGAAACCACAAGGAGTGAAATTGGATAACCCATTTAGTCATGTGAAGCTAGTTATGAAGTGCGTCTACAGGTATGCAAGATTGTACATATCGCAGTGTTTTTCAAGAAATATTGCTGATCGATTGCAAGTATTTTCGACAGAATCTATTGATGTCAGTTTTCTTGGTGCTTGTGTGGGTCTTACTTGGGAAGGAGTTGAAGGGAAAGCATAAGTTCTTTAAATAATCCGATCATATACCATGCCCCTGCATTTGTGCATCAAAAGTTTAAGAGTATGTTTAGAGTGTCAATCTTATGTTCCCTGTGAAATATAAATGTGCTCTACGTAGTATGTAAAAAATTATCAATGTTTATTCTTCCTTGTGAAAGCCGAGGAGCGAAGTAACTCTCAGACGCCTCTCGTAGAATATTAACCTATGCTTTTATAACCACGAATGTTCATGCCTTTTTTTGTTTAAATGATAAACATGGCGTGTACATAGTACTTAAGGATTCATTTATATCAGATCTGGCCACACATTTGAACGTCTTAAAGTCCAGATGAAACTTACTGAGAAACGCGGCCTGATTCTGCACTTGATATGTATCTGCTATTCCTCTTTACCTATAAACAGAATGTGGATTTAATAAACCATAATGTTATTATTCGTAAACTTTTATCTCAAAATGATATATTCCCTTCAAAATTCCCATAGATATAGCCACCAAAGTAATGTTATCCATGGATGTATACTCAAACGGGAATCTTTCTAATCTCCAATCAAACGAAACCAGAGTACTGGTACTCTCTATCAATGGCTGAATATATTAGAAAAAACCTTCGAGATCATTAGGCGGTACTTAAAACAACCTATTATGAGTTTATAACTATCTTTGTCAAATGTTTCCTAAAGGTCCCCATTGGGTTGAGTTTATTGTGCTTAAATGCTTTACGAGATTTTTTTTGTGATTGATTGGATAAGGAAGTGGTATTCTAGGGTGAAACTGAAGCGCAATGAATCACGTCTAAGAAAGGGGACTTATCGTGTAGTGTAAAGCTGTAAATTAATTTTTAGATCACTATGGTTCTATAGTTGAAGAAGCCATCAGGGCGCACAAAGAAAGCAGTGTGCCATAGTTTGAAAGCAAAGAAACAGTACTACTTTACCAACATCATATCTCTAATGTGCTATCTGGTAGTGTAATTCTTGTTCCTAGCCATTACTCATTACAGCACCTAGAATCACATGAAGGGTTGCTCTTTATCATATACTATCCGAGTTTAGCATAGGTTCAACGGGGAGAAGAGCATCCACTTCCAAGCCTCACCACTCAAATAAACTTTATACCATTTTGTTCATTTACAATTATTCCACACTATGAATGAATCAATCACAACCATCCTTTAACTACTTTGTCAAGATGCCCCCATCCACCACATTGAAGCTTAGTACACTTAAAGCAAAAACAATCCTTACAAGTATTATTCACTCAAACAAGATGCCAATGTTATCTTCTCCAATCAAAATCACATAATGAGGGAAATGTATGCTTTTTTAAGAAAATGAGAATCAAACCCAATTCATGAAGAAAAAAATAATAATACGGAGTAATAATAACACAAAAATATCTAATGTACTACCAACATAGACAACACACAGTACACAACATCCAAATATCTAATGTACTACCAGTACCAACTGAGAGTCTGCATTAACCAGCTGACATTGGACTAAAAGACTAGCCCAAAAAAGAACAATAACCATGTTACTAATTTCTGTGGACACCAGTGAAAAGGCACAAACACATTCATACATCATTATCAACCTGTTGTTCAATGGTTTGAATGGTAGGTGTCAAAAGACCAGTCCCCACAATTTGACCATATGACATTATGACAATTCAATAACAAAAGAATCAGAAAATGTTCAAAACAATAAATAACAAAAAATATCTAAACAACTACACAAGCAACATCCATATCTAATAACAATGAAAATTGATGGAAGTAACCCAAGATTTTTCATTCATAAATGGTGTCTCCAATATATAAACCATGACCATGTATACATATACATCCCCACTGAGATTCATATGTTGCATTGCTTAGATTCCCACACAAACACCTAAATTAAAACTTTTAAAAAAAAAACCTAAACTTAATGGTGACCATCATTAACTTGAAGCAACAAACCCAACCAAAAATAAAACCATACCAAAGACCAAAAACCAAACATATTAAACTAAAAAAAGGTTCACCAATGCAGTAAAAAAAGTAAAATAGATGGTCAGGATCAATAGACAAATGCGCAAAAAGACACATCTACCCTTGATCCTAAACACATCTAACGGTTGTTAGTAGGGCACTCTCTTGCAAAATGACCATCTTCACCACAGTTGTAACAACCACCACCGCCGCCACCACCTCCACGGCCGCCGCCACCACGTCCACCACCATAACCACCGCCGCCGCCACCTCCTCCATTCTGAGTACACTCCCTAGCCATATGCCCACTCTCACCACACTTAAAACAACCATTCCCACCACCACCACCACCACGGCTTCCACGTCCACCACCACCACCATTATAACCACCACCTCCACCATACCTATCACCTCCACCGTACCTATCACCACCACCATAACGATCACCACCACCGCCTCCACGTCCACCACCACCGCCGCCGCCACGTGTACTCCCTTGAACAGGGACCCCACCAGGACCAGTAACATCAGCAGCTTTAGTCCTACCATCAGATCCTTCCTCAATCACATACTCAACACTTTCACCATCACCAAGGCTTCTAAACCCATCAGACTTGATACTAGACTGATGGACGAAAAGATCCTCACTGCCGTCTTCAGGTGTGATGAAGCCGAACCCTTTGGTGTCGTTGAACCACTTTACGGTTCCGACTTTACGGCCGCCGTCAACGTCCATTTTTTTTAACCCTAAAAAAATGTAACCCTAAATTTTTTTTAAGAGATCGAAAGTATTGATGGGAGATATTTGATGGGTCACGTGTGGATTTATAGTGTGGTTTGAGGGTAGGATTGGGATTCTTTTTTCTTGAAGATGACGTGGTTGCTCATTGGAATATATCTATCCGACGGCTGAGATTATATGTGATCAATTTGGAAAAGATATGAATATGGATGAATGTATATCTTTTCGAAATTTAATATGTGAGTGTTAATCTTTCTAGAGTTAGAGTTTTTTAATAACTGAAAGACCCGTAAAATTTAGAGGTATTTTAAAAAATGATAAAAAAAAGTAGATGATTATTTGTAAATTGTGTAATTAGACGTTAAAAATATGAAGTTCGTACAAATGAAACATACGTGTAAACAAACATATAATCAAATGTAACTAAAATAGCTTAAAGTTGCAAGAAGACGTGTAGATTTTGTTTTTATGAAATTCTTTTTGTTGTGTGAATCAAAAGCGATGTTGATTCACTTGTCGACGTTATTATGTGATTTTTAAAAACCAAAAAAATACATGAAGTTTTGGCCAATAGTTTGACATGTGTACATGTGATTTAGACATCTTATAAGACTAGATACAATAAAGGTTGAGGTCTCACCCTCACCTCCACTCATCACGCACCACCTTTGTTGAGATGCCCCCTCACACGTGACACAAGAGAAAAAGATGAGAGAGTGCTGACCAACCTCACTATTCACTACTTTTTTGTTTTAGCGTATGAGGGGTAGTTGTGAATAAACTGAGAATTATTAACGTAATGGCCATTAGAGCTAAAAGGTGATAAGTGATAACAGTAGTGATATGTTTAATTTTGATGTGCCGCTTATGTGGAGGTGAGGGGAGTCGTGACCATTGTGTCAAGCCTAAGTTAAAATAACATAAGTTTGATTGATAAAAATAGTGTGTACGTAAAAAAAGTTAGTAAAATTTTGTTTTCTATTATCATATAAAGTAATTTTTTTATCACTTCTTTCTAAATAATGTTTGTTGTGTTATTCGTAAGGTTGTCATCTTCACCCCAAATAACTATCTTAAAAATCCCTTTTTTGATTTTAATGCGAGACACATGCAAGCAAAAATATAAACTATTATAATCGTAGTTATTTTCAAAAAAAGCATTCATAATACATTAAAAATGAAAATACCCAATTCGAGATGGTATCGGGGTCAGGGATGTCGGAGATTGCATTTCACATCCTCGTCGCGGATCCTAAGTTTAAATCCTCATCCCCACCCCCATTCCCCGTTAAGGAACAAGTTTGCTTCCCCATTCCCATCCTCATTGGTTATCCCCATGAGTTATCGCGGATTTTTAAGCAGATATGTTATCTTTAGATGTCTACGTACAAATATGGTACAAAATAAGACTTCTCCTTATAAAACACTAATCCTTATATGCAATTAGAAATAAATATAATAAGTAGTAAGTTTTTTGATGAGACGAAAAGTGTTACGCTTTTAAGGGGTCATTTAAGCCTTAAATCGTGATTATATGATCAACTATTGCCTTAAATCGTTCCTTTTGTCATTTTAGGTACTTTTGAGAGGAAATCTGAAAAAGGAAGCATTTTGGACGTTTCTGGAGCATAAAAGTGAAGAAAACAACAAAGTCAAGAATTCGAGCTGGAACAGTACCTGACGGCGTCACACACTACCAGGTGACGGCGTCACTTGTTGATGAAAAGGCGAATAATTATTTTACACTTGACGGGCCAGAAAGGAATTTTGGAGTTTAAACGTGACGGCGTCACGTTATAATTCACCAAGGACGTCACATGTTAGTACAAAGAGAGATGGCCCAAAACCTTATTCAACCTGACGGCGTCAAGAGTGGATCTAGGCCATCAAGGAACCCTAAACACGGCGAGGTGACGGCGTCACATCCCATAAGGTGACGCCATCAAGTTGTAAAATCTATATATACTTTTCTAATTTTCATTCATTGTGTGTGGAACTTTGGAGAGAAACTTAGGGTACGAACCCTAGTCGACTTTTGCATCTATTTTGAGGTTTCCAAACCTTTTTTCTTCCATGATTAATTGAAGATAAGTAATCTATCAATCATTCAATATGTCTATGTGTTTTTTGATTCTATCTTACGCTTGTCTTTCTTTAAACATGCTAGGCTAGGTTTGTTTGTGTTTACTTAGATGTAATAAAATCTAGCTATTGATTATTGATTGATTGTTTGTTATTAATTGTTGTTGGATGAACGATATCAATGTTAGGCTTAAGAAAACTAGCTAATTTCCTATTGGTAATTTGTTTGATGTCTTAAGAAACATGAATCGGATGTGTACTACGATTAATTGGTTGTGTTTAATGCATAAGAGAATATTAATGAGGCCATGATAGGATACTAAACGTGTCGTCATAGGAGGAGATAGGATCTTATAGAGTTGGGGAAGGACGTACACGCCCCCACGAATGGTATTAAGGAATACAACCCGTCATCCATGCAATTGTAACAAACTAATCAATCAATGAAAGATAGCTAGGGAGTAGTGAAACCTAAGTAAACACGTTTTTCTCCATATTAGTTTTACACACATTTATTTTCTTGTTATTTTATTTTTATTGCATTTGTAGTTAATTGGGTTAGTTGACTAGCAACTAATTCCGCCCACTCTTCCAAACCCGATAATTTTACCTGCTTTCCAAAATATTATAAAAATACAAAAAGAATCATCCCTCACCTCTAGACCTAGTTTAGATCATTTTCAATCATAACGAACACTATTCCATGTGGAGAATGATCAATCCCCTGGTTCTTAACACTACACTATACTACATCAGTCAGGTACACTTGCCTGGCGGGGATTGTAATCTTCTCAAGATCCCTTGAGAAGTAAAACTTTTGTGTGACAATCCAAATCGCATCATTTTTGTAATAACAAATAGAGTGTTTTTACTACGTATATTTCCAACAATCAGTTGAATTATGAAAAAAGATGGACTTGTTATATTTTTAGAAATGGGAATATATTAGCTACAATTTGTTGTAGCTAATTGGCTACAATTTTAGGCTAAAAATGTGGGTCCCTGGGTCTTTTTATGGGTCCATGAGTCATTTTGTGTGTATTTTACATGTCTACGTACAAATATGGTACAAAATAAAACTTTACTTTATAAAACAATAATTCTTATATGCAATTAGAAAGAAATATAATAAGTAGTAAGTTTTTAAAATAACAAACAAAGTATTTTTACTATGCATATTTCGAGCAATCTGTTGAATAATGGAAAATTAGACTTATTATATCATTATAATTTTTTTTATAATCATACAGGAATTGTTATTTATGTTTAGTATTTGTGGAAAAACATAGTTACTACGTAGTTACAGTAGCATATATCATGTTGAAGTATATAAAACTATATAGGAAATGTAGTTTATGAAATGAAATATTATAATGTTGCGAAACACAAATCAACGATGCATAATTTTAAGCAACGTATATATCGATATACACAATTGACATTTTTAAACGTAACATGGTCGGGTTTGGGGTCGGAGTCAGAGATTCATTAATTTCTCATCCTCATCCCCATACCCGATCAATCGAGGATCCCTGTCAAACCGGGCTCGGGTATCGAATTCCTCATCGGTTGCAGATTTTTTGCCATCCCTATACCCAATTACCATAATTGAGACGTTAAGTATCTTTTATAGTGAAAGAACTTTGGTTCAAGCTGTTTCATAACTTAGTGAAAGAACTTTGGTTCAAGTTTCATAACTTAGTGAAAGACTTTTACACAAGCCTTCTAAGACATCGTTAGAGTGCCGTTGTGATTTACAAATCATTTATGCATATTAAATATTACGAAAAAAAAACACAGCATTGTAAAATTATAAAGATCTAAAAATTGTTTAAAACTCTAGCAACTTTTTCCCTTACCCTTCAAAAAAATAAATAAATAAATAAATAAAATAAAAACCCCTCTTAATCAATAAAGTATTGTGTAACAAGGAACATATAATCAAGCTAAGGCATGAAACTACACATTTTGTCAACTCCAAATAGAATCATATATTGGATCTTATTTTAGATAAAGTAAAATATACTAATTACTAAGTTATGAGTGATTGTCCTTTTACCCAACTCCGACATATTTATCATGTCTGCTAATGTTCTCGGTAACTTAAAGTCCTAAGTCATGATTCATTTTTTAGTATGCATATTGAATTTACTAAAAGATATTATAACTAATTGCACTTACTTTGACTTGTGCATGGAGAACTTTACTACATTTGATAGCTTGAGATAACAGGTTATGTATTAATCAAAAACCAAAATGATCTTGAGTGTTAGAAAAATAGACCTAAGAGATTTCGTGCAACAAATCAAACGCTACCTAAGAAAACGCTTAGGGTAACATTTTAGCAAACTCCCTTTGCATTACAATTCATAAGTACCTATGAGAAACCGAAACTCCAGTAAACTAAACTTGTAAATAAGATGCCAACAGCATGACTTATTTTATATGTTTAACCTTTCGTTCAATATTATCGTAATATAGAGAAACATTAAACTTCCTTGCACGCGTCATCATTAAAAAACACTTACCTCTTGATAGATGAAACTTTAAGAGTAATAAGAATGTGAGATCAACTTAACACTTACATGGTTGTCCTACAAACCTTTACAGATCTTGTATGTGCCATAGAGGCTAAAATCCTCTACGCCGTATAGGGCTCCTGACTTGCATTTTTTTTTTTTTTTTCCGAAAACTAAACTTCTATGGCTCACTAAACCATCAAAACTTGAAAACATGTTTTATTTGTCATAAATTGTGAGATGCGATATTGTACTATTTTTAGGGGCCATTTAACTCATAATTTTATGTATTTTATATCATTTATTGCTTAAATTTATTTCTATTTGACTTTTAGGTCTTAGATTATGTATTTACTAGAAAAGTAGGAGTTTTGGGCTCATTTGGAAAAAAAATGGAAGGAAAAAATTCTAAAATTTCAAAGGGTGACCAACAAGCTTGACGTCGTCTGATGCGGATATTGTACCTCAAGAAGTTTTACAATCCTCCTAGGCAGTGTACCTAACTGTTGTAGGCTTGTAGCGTAGTATACACAAGACACGGGGGATTGATCGTTCTCTATGGGAATAGTGTTGTGAAGGCCAAAGTGTATGACGAGATAGGTCTAAAGGTGAGAGACTGGGAGATTATTCTTTTTATATTTTTATATTTTTATATTTTGTATAAAACAAATTAAAATATCTCGTGGTTTGAAGGTGGGTTTTTAAAACTAATAAAAACTAATTATTCGAAAAAAGTAAAATGGTAACTCTTATGATAGATAAATGTGTTCAATTAAATTATCCTTACTCCCTAGTTATCTTTTATTAATTGGTCAAATTGTCACGTCCTATTTTTAATTGGCACATTGTATTCCTTAATATTGGTCGTAGGGAGGTGACATATGCCCTAACTCTATGAATGTATAAATCTCCTTTAAGAATCTTAAGGTCATTAAAACTCTTACTATCAACAAGCCGCAATTCATGCAATAAATACAACAAGAAAAACAACTAATGCACTCTAGTGTTGCATTTAGTCGGACGTTTAAGCTAATAAATATAAGAATGAAGCTAGTTTTCCTACTCCTAACGCAAGGCAACTATTTAAACAAGAGACGACAATCAATAATTAATATCTAAGGTTCATTCAAATCTATGCAAACACTAATTAATTTAGTCGAGCATGTTGAAGAGAAGAGAAGAAACACATATAATCAAACAACACATAAACATATTGAATGATTAAAGATAAATTACTTAACTTTAATTAAACATAGGGTTTCGGGGCTGAAAAACCCTTACAAAGGCTCTGAAAATCGTGCACAATATGATTCTCCAATTACACGAATAATGAAAAACATATGAAAATATATATATGTTTACACTAGTGACGGTGTCACGTTATGGTTGTAACGTCGTTAGCCCGCTGTCATTATGGTTTCTTCTGTAGCTGTGTCGCCGTTGTGACGTCGTCGCTATGTAATCTTTGACATCGTCGTGAACTCTTACGCCATCAGCTTCTAGATCATCATAAAAAGTTTGAACTGTCGCTTGTAAAATTTACTTCAAATCATCATCTCCAATGCAAGTGACGGTGTCATGTTGTAGCTTGTGACGCCGTCATGGCCCCTTTTCCTGACGAATTCGCGACTTGGTTGTTTTCTTCATTTCCGCTTCCAAAATAGCCAAAAACATGTCGATTTCCAGCTTTTGCATCCCAAGTACCAAAAATGTGAAGAGAAACGATTTAGAGCAATAATTGATCACATATGTATGTGTTTAGAGACTAAATGACCCCCTATAAACGCACTTTTAAATCCTTATCATCATCGCTAGAAGTGTCCAAAAAGTGGGTTTTTGTAATTTTTCGTGACTGGCCAGTATATGGAGACGGGTTAGTTGATGACGTCACGACCCCTTAGTCAGGATTCATGGATAAGCCTTCAACTAAGAGAAGGAGAAATGCTATAAGTCAAAGTCAACTTCGTTCACCACTATGTTCTTTCACTGTCACACCTCAAAGACTGATGCCTTTAACTGAAGTCGGTGAAAAAAAACCCTAAATAAAAAACGGCGAGGTGATAGCATCACAGACAAAGGCTAATCCATCACAGGAATTTTTCTATATATAATTTTGTCTTGTTTTTATAAATTGTGTGCAACTTTTAGGTAGCAAACCCTAGTTTCTATGATTTTTTTCACTCCTTTTCTCCATTATAAACCTCTCATAACATCAAGATAAATTTACCTTCAATCATTCAGTCATGTTTATCATTTTTTGTGTTGATTATATGTTTGCTTGTTATTTGTTTCCTATGTTAGGCTAATTTACTTAAACTTTATCTATGATTGCATGCAACTTGCTAGCGTATAATTATTCCTATTGTTTTCTTAATTGGGGAATGCGATTACTTGGTTAAAAACTGGTTAGGAAATTCGTCCTAGCTTGCGTTAACTAAAAGAAACTGATTCTTCAATAAAACACTTTTTGGGCATTTCTGGTTAAGGAGTCACGGATACCCGTCACAAAACTTAAAATTATCTTTTTCTTATGTTTTTCGTCCCTAGGAGTTGATAGTCCTCGATTAACTTTACGAACTGATGCCTTTAAATCTCAAGGGTTCAAAGGTGCTCAGGCACGTCTGTACCCACTGTTTGGTAATTTTGCCCTTCATTACTATCCACCACATGCGTTACTAGAGTGTTGAACAGGTCCATATACGAAACATATGTTGTTCTAACTTTGCATGGGTGGCCATGAGTGAATCGCATGCATTTGAGTGTTGGTATCTAGGTGGCTGCATGTATTGTGTGGAAGTTTTTGGTACATAGGTTGTTGAGGATAGTGTGTTGGTGCTCCATGATATGCCTGTTGTTGCATATGTTGTTATGGTTCACCTTGATAAATGTTTTGGGAGGTTTGTTGCATATGTTGCTGTCAGGGTCAGCTTTGAGGGTGTGCAAGGTGAGCGACTGCACAAGGCCAAAAAATTTGTTAGGGCCTCAAAATTTGTTCCGTTAATAATTATACGCATGTGTACGCATATTTTTCACAAAGAAAAAAGTATATAGATGAGAAAGTGTCTTAAATAAGTAATATGTCAGAACGTTTAGCCAACTAATTATATTATATCTTATACATAGTGACACCTTATATATAGCATTCCTTAGCGAAAGGCCTCATTATTTTATTTCATCCAGGGCCCTTAAAAATTTTATAAATTCATGGGACAGCACTGGTTGCTGTGACTGACTTACGAGTGGTTGTAAGTTTCCATTTGTGACATTTGAGTTTGGTGCTTCCTGACTACTTTACATCGCTCTCTCAAGGTAAGCTACTATCGCAGGCGTGATTTGCATGGTTTGTGTTTGTTCTTCGTTTGGCAACCTGGAGGATTAATGTGTGTTTAGTAGAGTTATAAAACTACCAATTTGTGGTATTTGCCTTTAAATGGTTATGGTGACTGATTGGGGGCTTCCCTGAAATGAAAATTGTTTCGTCCACTCACTTCTATTGATGTTGGTTGTGACATAGTGTTATGGTTGTTTTGGGATAATGTTATCCGACCCTCCCCGGTATGAGTGATATCAACCGTGTTGATGGGCCCGAAAGTATCGGACAAGGGTGGTGGTTGTTGTTGATTCTGTTGACCTGATATGTTTATGAACTAGAGTTTTTTTTGTTATGATAATATGACAAAATGAAGGTTTTCATATTTTGTAACGAAAAATAGTTTAGATATGTGAGTTTTCTTACGCCGAAAAATAACTTTTTTATTTGGTGGTGAAAAACATTGTTTGTGTTTTTGACGAAAAAAATCGTAGTTTATGAGTATTCCGATGTCGGAAAATATGGAAACAATAGCTTTGATTACGGCATGGGTCTCATGGATGGTGCCATGTTTATATATGGTACATAAGCGTGAATTTAGTGTTAAATCGAAGGTGTGATATGAGATGGATGATGATCGTATGTTCAGTTTCCCGCATTGGGTAAGGACCCCGAGATAAGAAATGGTTATCTTGACCCAGGGTAAAACTCACATACAATTAGTGTGTGTTTTGTGTATGTAAAATGTGGAGAAGATAGCTCATGTTAGCTTGCCAAATGCGCCTACTATTTATAGGGATGCATTTGGGGTTGTGTGCGACACGTGAAAGTGATCCAACAAGTGTGGATGATTGAATGGTTATGGATGAACCATTTGGTGATCATCATATGGAGGAGACAAGAATGACACGTGTCGTGACATGATTGACTCAAGTGGTTATGGGGATCTTCGACAAGATCTGCACGTATTAGCGAAATACTTGCGACATTACCTCTTGACTAGTGAGATGGTTACACATGCTATGGACGTGGAACGGTTTTGTGGATAAGATCTCAGGGTCTGCCCTTGCCCTGAAGTTGTTATTCAGGCAAGGACGTTAGTGTTTGACTCATATTTGCCTCGGAGATTGATTTCTCAAGAAAAGTTTGTTAGGCTTTAAGCCTTATGTGCTAGTTATAGCATTGCTTTAACCATTTGAACTAAAACTATCAATTTGTTTCTTTATTTTGGATAACTTTTGGGCACGCCCCAGTTACCCGATTATGCCATTACGTGAGCCAATTATCTTTGCGTCATTTTTATGCAACGACACTGTTCACCTTTATCTTTTATATAATAAAACAAAACCCCTATTGGAATTTTTGCATTTCAAAAAAATCAATTCATACCTGATTTAGTAATAATTTTATTTAAAAAAAAAAGATTATTTTCTTATTAGGTAATATTTTATATTTATCCATAACACAAGTAGAACATAAATACAAAAAATATAGATAGGATATTTAAAAATAATTATTTATTTTATATTTATCCACA
Organism: Artemisia argyi; assembly: GCA_030686995.1. Lineage (NCBI taxonomy): Eukaryota > Viridiplantae > Streptophyta > Magnoliopsida > Asterales > Asteraceae > Artemisia > Artemisia argyi. The sequence continues at coordinate 155,558,187 of CM060697.1, read as the reverse complement.
ACACAAGTAGAAGATAAATACAAAAAATATAGATAAGATGGATTAAAAATTTTAAATAATTATTTCAAATTTTTTTTTTTTTTTAAAACAAAGTTTTTAAATAATTATTTAAAAAAAATTTAAAAAACCCGCACGTGCGCGGGCATTATAACTAGTTATAAAAAGCAAATAAAGTTCTAGGTGGTTTTAGGATTTGCGTTTTGAAAACATTAAACTGTATATACTTTATTGCACTTGAATATGATTTGGCATAAACCTCACTTGTTTGATGGGCTTAAAAAAAGTACAATGTTGGGCCTTAAGGTAAATAAGGTTTTCAGTTTTTAACACTTTGAAAACAAAAAAGCGCACTATTTTCCGTTTTCTATGAGCAGCTCCCAGACTCCTAAGTCCTAACTGGATCTTTCATATAAGAAAAGCAATCTTTAGTATCGTGATACATCAATTTTGTTATCAGTAATTGCTTCCAAACAACACATTCCACATGTCCGAACATCATTTTGAGATTCACAAGTGATACATATATTATGTTGTACTTCTTGTTTATGGTTTTTGGCACCATTTTATATTACGGGATCTGTTAGAAACTTGGAATTTGAGACATACCATAACATAAAATGATATATGTCTCAAATTCCAAGTTTCTAACAGATCCCATAACATAAATAATGAACACTATTAGTAATTTGCTACTGAGGAGGCTCAAAATTAGCACGTACACCTTTTGTACAGCTATAACCATCGAGTTTAAAATGATATATCGATCGAACAGAAATAATGAACACTATATGTATTAACTCTAATTATACATGCTCGGATGAGAAAAGAAAAAGAGAGACAACACACATTACATAAACTGAAGATTATGCTCGAGATCGATAAATCTCCAATCTTTGTTTGGCTTCCATAACAAGTGATTCTATAAATGCCGGCGGGGGTTTTCGCACCAATTCTTGTTTCAATGCCCATTGAAGCACAATAAGCACGTCTTCTTGAGCTAACGTTTCACTATCAGGTACATGTAACGCAAGATAGCAAAGGAGGATCACGGCTGGAAACTGAGCGTCGTCTTCTCCAAAATAAGCTAGTTGGATCAAGTGTTTAGGTGCGCCAGCCTCTATTATGGCCTTGCAATGGTCCACATGTAAATAGTTATCCGTGCAAGCAAATTTACATAATGCAATCGTCGCTTCCGCTGACACATGAGTCTCCCTCTCATCTAATAACCTTACCAGAGGAGGGATGATCCTTTTCTCAGTAGCCCTAAATGTTCGAGCCAAGTTACCAAGGGATTGGATACTTGGTAGAAGTAGATCAGGTTCTTCTTTGATAACTATTTTAAGCAACTTATCCACGACCTCACGAGCGGTTGTTGAGGTTGGCTTAAAGGCTGAACGTCTCAATTCAGCGTGACGTTCAGCCTCTGCAGTTATTTCCATCAACGCCATTGCTGAATTGTATTTGACTACATCTTCACCTTTTTCCAATAGTACCGCGAAACAAAGAAGTGCTCGTGATTCGGTTATTGTTTTACATATGGTAAAATTATTTGCGCATAGATGCCATAAGGCTCGAGAAGCCATCGCCTTCATTTCAGCTTTTGTAGCATCATCTTCAAATTCCCTCCCCTTAATACTTGCTCCCGGCAATGCAACACGTCTTCTACTCCTTTCTCGTCTCTGTTGAGGCGACTTAACACTCACCACTTGGTGCATGTGCATTTGTATATCGCCGCTCTCTAGACCACCCGGACGCGCCACATGGCAATTTTCATCATCATCTTGTTCCTTTTTAATCTCATTATCTGAATTTTTTGCCATGAGAACCGCATGTATAGAAGCTATTTTATTTTTACTAACAATAGAATACTTGCTATGCTCCTCGATTGTTTCGTATGATAAATGACTCACAAGCAACCGAATCGTGTTAGTTTGTAAGAAATGGTCTTTACAATTTGGCTGGGTCGCGGTTATTGTCGCCACGGCCCACGCCACCACAATTTGAACCTTCATATGTCCTTCTTTTAGTATTTTCGAAAAAACCGAACATGTACCCGCGTTGATTATTTGTTCAACATTTTCCTCCTTATAAGCAAGCAAACCTATTGTTCTAACCGCACTCTCTTGACCTTCCAGTCGCCCCTCTTTTGCTAGTTTCAAAAGCGGGGCCAACCCACCTTCATCAATAATTGTTTCTCCATATCGTTTATTATCCCGGGCCAACGAGACAAGCGATGCTGCAGCGTCGGCCCGATCGTCAAGGTTCCCACAACAAAGGATCGCGATTTGCTCCCAAATCAAACAAAGAATAGGCTCATTCGCGGCAATAGGAGGTAACCCGACATACTCGTCATCCCGCTCATCCGCGGGAGTACAGACACGTAGGAGCCACGACACATTACCAATTAAATTATCAATCGTAGTAGATAATTTTCGCACTTGGGTCGCAGGGATAATAGTATAAATCCTGCGAAATCCATTAGCTCGACATTTAATAACAATTTGTAAAGCCTTATCTAAAGCTTGTTCAGTATCTTCTATAATTCGACGTGTGGGACGTTCGTAAAGGTCATTACTAGCACGAGCCGCTTGTCGTAATAAGGCCACAAGCTTTTCGGTCTTGTTTTTTATCTCGTAACAATCTGTTTTAAATTTGCATGCAAACTCTGCCTCTTTTATAATTTGATCCGCTAATTGAATAGGTCGTGCTAGGATCTTTTTCACGATGTCCGCCATCGTTCAACGGCGGACCGCCTTCGTCCGGTTTTCTTGGAAACTCTTGAGAGATAAACGGGTCGTTTTGCGAATTGGTATTGATCTTTCTTGAAAATTATGAAATGGGTGAATAATGCAATGTTGCTTTGATCATCAAAAATGTGAAAAATGTGTCTTGATGATTATAAATTTATAATAGGAAGGGTTTTTTTTATATATATTTTCAAGAAAGGACCATGCAAGAAGGTGGCGACGGCGGTCCGCGGCGGTGATGGTGGCCAGAGAACAAAGAAAAAAAGAGGAGATGCTGCAAAGGGTTAAATGCAAATTACTTATTGAAGGTGTTTTAATTTTAAATTTTTTAGTTTAATGTTAGTTAATGTTGAATTATGATTTTCAATGAACCAAAAAAGACGGTTACAAACCACATGTTTGTAGGGAGTGCAATGGTTGGTAAATAACGAAAATACTGTATATCACGTCTAGCTAATATGTTTTATTTATATATAATTAAATAATTACATAATTTTGGAGTGTTTTGCAAATCCCTACTTATTGAAAAAAAATTAGACTAATAGGAGAGCTCGATTTTGTCACGTAGGCGAAATCGAGCAATATGATTTATCAATAAAAAGTCAAAATTAAATTAATTTTTGTCAAACTTAATCCATTTGGTGGAGAAATTTGGTTAAGAAAAAAATGCATAAAAATATAGGTGTTAAATTTATGAAAATAAAAACTTAAAAAAAGAAAAAGTAATTAATAAAACTTTTTTGTTTGAATTTTAAATAAATTATATAGAGCTAGGTGTAAAATTACAAGTTTTCATGTTTTTTAATAATTTTAGAAAAAAAAAAAAAAAAAAAAAAAAAAAAAAAAAAACCTTACACTTCATACCCTCATACTTTATAATATTAACTTTTTTAAAATTACATGATTATTAGTATTAGTTTTTAGACTTTCATCATTAAAATTACAAAATTTGGTAAATATGCGAATTAGTTTTAATACACGTTAAATATTTTTTAAATTAATGTTAGTTTTAGCCTTTTTCTAGAATATTTTTTTAAATAAGGACTCATGTTATTTTATTTAAAAGTTTAATTTATGTGTATACGGGTTTGAATTTTAAATACGGCTAAATTATTAAACGGGAATATAAATATCAAATGGTAAGCACGAGTTAGTGTGATATGAAAATAAATATACACGATTCAACTTATAACAACGACTCATTAAATTGTTATTTGAAATTTATATATGGATATCCATAAAAATATTTTAAAAACTTTATGGAGCATAATTTAACTTTATCAACGCTTATTATGTGCTACTAAACTCACACATTTTGTACAACATGATATCAATAGTTAAAGTTAAACATCAACCTCAACCTCAATATGTCTATCAGTTAAAAACGTTTTATAAAGCTAATTATTAAAAAAATAATAATAATAATAATAATAATAATAATAATAATAATAATAATAATAATAATAATAAAACATGGTTAGATAATCACTATTTAATGATGACGTTCTCCTTATATTATATAAAAAAATGCACGTATCGCAATCTTTATTTGATAACAATCACCTCCTAAATCAAAAAAAGACAAACTACGTGAGCGATAACCTAACTTTATTCATTGACGTAATGTTTCATCAAAAAAAAAAAAAAAAAAAAAAAAAAAAAAAAAAAAAAAAAACTTTATAGTTGGCTGTTGTAAAGGAATTAAAAGTATGTACATGAGAATTATTAAGCAAGTATATATAGTTTTTGATCAGGTTATTACATTACTATACTGCAATAATGTTATTGAGTTGGTAATCACGGATGTGAGATACAACCATTCTTCTATACTTATGATTTATGTGTTAACCTCTTTTTGCTTCTGAATAGAATCCGAAAGAGATCTCAACAGAACTTTGACTTATGCCTTATCTAGCTGATAGTTTTTAGTAACCTTTTTTTTGTTTAACTTTTTTTTATATACACACCAACTTTTAGTAATTTTTTTAATATTTTATTGAAAACTTCTACACCTAATATTTGTGTTTTTACTATAAACATACTAAGCTATGATAGAATTAGTTGTGAGTTCACGAGTTTTTTTATTAAGCTTCTCAAAAAAGCTTAAAGCTTTATCATAAACTTATTGTGTTATAGTAATTAAATAAGCCAATAAGTACCTTCAATAAGCATAACCAAACACCTCTTTAGTTCTAATCTGAAGTTTTCTTATCTGATGTTAGGACTAACTTTGTTGTTATCTTCACTATAATGCAACATGTTAGTGGTGTTTGCAGTTTTATGATCTTATCACACATACTAAAATGCAAAGCAATTTGTAGTGTGCGCTTTTTATAGGAGGATTAAGTATCAACACATGATTGTCATGGAAGGATTATCTACGCTTGCTCAAGGTATGAATGTATGATTAAGTTGAGTTGCTAATTTAGATAATACATGAATGTATTTTAATGTACAAAAGATGTGTTTTAGTGCCTATATGAAGAATTTTTTGGTAGGAATTCTTAGTAGGTGTCTTTGAATGAATTAATGAAACTTAGTAGGTATTTGTTGTCATTGATAACACTATGGGTGTCAACTAACGGTCTAACATATGAGTGACTTTTACCTTGATGATTTAGGCTAATTGTGAAGAAAGTTGCACTAAAGTGAAAGGTCGGTAAAGATTTAAACAATGCTAAAAGACTTACGAATGTACTCTTTGCTATTTTTTCCAATGCATTTATAATTTACTGATGCAAGTAATAATAATTTCTTTATACAGTTCGGTCTCACAGAAAAATTATTTTTATACCTTATACATAAATGTATTCTATCACTACATCTTTTTTAGTTTCTCTTTATGTAATAAAAAAGTTATAGTATAAGCATCTATGTTAATTTGGTAATTTTATGATCAAACATGAGAAGTAAATAGCACAAACTTATGAAAATACAAATTTTCAAACAAAAAGGTGCATTAGTAAACATGGTATGATGGTTATTTATAATCAAGAAATGAATCAATCTTCAAAGCTATCTAAATATGCTACATATTTTAACAAAAATATAAGTAAAAGAAATACTGCAATTACAAAACACATCGTAAATTGATATCACCGGTCAGCAAAACTAAAAGCATATATCACTAACATCTTATGCAAGTCAAGTATCGTCATGTGATTTTGCTTGAATAATAAAATATTATTTTTAATCCAAAAACATTTTGCTAAAATAATAAGTAGATTATAACATATATACATGTGGTTTTTTATTTTTAGTCAACAAAGTAAACCATTTGAAATATGTTAAGTGATTAATTTCTTAATCGATAATAATATATAATCAAAAAGAAATTTTAAAAACCTTGTGCATCATCAACAACATTAACTTTTTTGATGTAAAGTATACACCCTGCAAACAAATACAAATTTTTTAAGAAAATATTAACTTTCAACATATGATATTCAGTACGTATCAACCAAATAAAACATACGTATCAACCAAATAAAACATGCATCTCATTAACATTTATCAAAAGAATAATAGTTCATATGAAAAAAAAATAATTATCCAAAACAATACCATCTTAGTACATTAATTGTCAATGAAATTCATAAAATAAAATAACTGATTGTTTTAAAAAGAATAAAGCATTAGTAACTGAAGATGGTGAAATGGTCATTTATCTCAAACTTCTTTTGCGATATTCATTGCCATAGTCTTTTTTTTTCCGTTGTCCATCATGATCATCAAATGTGTCGTGTGTTGATACATCTTCTATTTCACGCAATCTTTTGTTATCGTTACCAACATTAACATTAGTTGTTGAGGAATCAACAATCTTCACTCTTGCATTCCTGAACTCAATACTTGTTTCACGTTCATTTTCCTGTAACGATTAATAATAAAAAAAATAGTTTAAAACATATGTTTATGTTAAACAATTTATTAACATATTATGTAATACCACATTATCTAAACCAGTTGGACTTGCAATGTCATCGTCAATATCCTGAAATTATTAATTTATAAAATATAAATAATAATTACATATTTAAAATTGATTAGTGTTCCATAGATTAAATAATGAATTATATGATACCTGATCCACCTTGTTTGATCCTTCTATATTCATGTTCTCATCATCTTCTAACATATCTTCTTTAGCAACTAACTCATCTTCATCATTCTCATAATCATGCTCACCGCCCTCTAAATCATTGTTAGTATTATGTAAATCATCTTTGCAATTCTCAGAAACATTCCCATCATTCACAAAATCATCTTTGCCAATTTGTAATTCATCATCGCTATTTTGAAAATCATCTCCAGCATTTTCAAAATCATATTCATTATTATCATAATCATCACCTGAATTATCAAAATAGTCTTCATCATTCTCCAAATCTTCTTCATCATCCTGTTTTATTTTGTACAACGCAAAGAATTATAATTTTATGTATATATTTATAATAACTTAATTTAAAAGTAAAAATTAAATACCTCTACATCTAGGAAGCCATTTTTGAAATAATTGATGATATCAATATCATCAGTGATTTTCTCTGTTCGATATATATGACTATTATTGTTGTGGTTAAATTCCGTGTATTTAATCTTGAATAGATATTGTTTGCCAATAATCTGATTAAGCTCATCAGGGAAATATTCATCTGTATTAACGCCCTGTTCTTGGATGATCTCCCATGCTGTCAACTTTGTCATCTTATGCACATTGTTATCAAAAATAACAATTTGTGCTGTTCCACTTTCGTCTACAATGCGCACTATTATTTTGAACCTTTACATACAAAAAAAATGTTTTTAGTATGTTATTTTAAAATATTAGTTGTACAAATTTAATAACTAATTATATGAAGATGTGTTACATACCTGCATGCAACATCATATTTGTCTCCATGATTCTTGCAAAACCATAATTGTTTTTTGTTTCTAGAATTCATTCCACTTTTCGGTGCTATTGGTGTAACTTTTGTGTTACATTCTTTACATCCGATATAAGCCCATCCATTTTGATATTGGATGCTATGCACAGTACCATAAACAACACAACATGTTTCCTGCATTGTATACATTAATATTAGATTAAAATAATATAGTCGTAAATGAACATTCATTTAATATAAACATAAAATAGAGAAATAAAATTTAAATCATACCGGCTCAATAGTACGAATCATTCCTACCAATTTCTTTACACAACCTTGCATAAATTCTGCTGGTGTAACTACATGACTGTCTTGTGCATGTATCTGAATCCTAAATTGACTCGCATCATATCCATCTTGAGATTCATAGCTGTTTAATATTCAAATTCAATTCTCTTGTTATTTTATGATATTAATTATATATTTTAAATCAAATATGCAAATATATTTTAATGTACCTTTCTCGAAAAGACAATAATTGAGGTATATTCCTGTTAATGTATATCTTGCTCCCAAATAACGCATTATGCACAGCTGGTTTGTCTGTCATATAAAAATTAAAAAATATATAAATATACATATGAATATATCATGATAATTAAAATCGTCAATTAAAAATTAAGATATTAAAAAATATTTAAAATTATGTTCGTAAACTTACTATCCCAATATTTAATCTTCCCTAGCATTAAAACAATGTCTAAATGACCAATATCTTCAAGCCTCTTGTCGTATTCATTCCACATGAGTGCCCAGTTGTCCCAAAATGTGCAATCAAGTCTATAACATCTGCAAAACATTATATTAATTCATGCTTATATATATATATATATATATATATATATATATATATATATATATATATATATATATATATATTACTAAATTGTAAAAATATTTATAATAATGAAAAAATTTGTTCTTACTCAGCATCTTCAATTACAACTGTTCGTCGAATTTTTGGACCACTATGGCTATTTACGGAGACGATATTACCAACAGCTACAACTGTTCCAATCACATCTGTACAATAACATGTGTATTAGTGTTTTTAAATTCTTAATATAAAAAAATAAAAAAAACAACTTATTTTTTTATGTAAGAATATATAACATACCAACAGAATCATGTTCGTGGTACTCATTGTTTGGATCCAATATACGTGTGAATGGTTCGTTAATAAATCCAACGAAGTTTTCATCAATTTGATCAATTCTCGTGACATTTGTTCCTTTAAAAAATGATATTTTCCACCTATTGGGTAACAAAGGTAACCTTCCACCATTTTCTGCAACACCGAAGTTTGAAATCATATAGCACTGTCCCTCTTGAAGAAGGGGTTCAAATTTAAACATGAACTCCTTTTTGATGTAAATCTGAATTCTCTCATCCTGTTTACGTTAGTCAAACAATTAAATATTATATAAACCAAATCAAACTTTTTATTTATCCATACATAAAAAAATATAAATACCTCAACATCTTGAAAAACACAGTCCAAACTGTATGGATCGTGTTCTTCGTTCAGTTTGTGTGAATGCCAAATGGATATACATCTTCCTTTAATTGCCATGTTATTGATCATAGGGTTGACATCTTTAATATGAGTCATTTTTAGTTCGTTCATTTTTTTGGCTGAAAATTAAAAAACATATTTGAAATTAAAAATACATACAAAATTCAACAAATATTTATAAACAACTAAACAACAAATCTTGTGGGAAATTCCCAATCGAAGAACTCTGTATTCCATATCCTTTTTGGAATTGTTTTTTGTTTCCTGTAAAATAAATTTTATAAAATTAATAAAAAGAACAATGTAAATTAAAGAATTAAAAAAAAAAAAAAAAAAAAAAAAACATTCAAATGCATTATTAATATATTAAGAAATAACCTTGTGAATCACTACGAAAGGATGAAGTTTTTAAGCCAAACACCTTTATTTTGTTGGGAATTAACTCCTGAAAATCAATGGTTAAAAATTATTAAAAAATTAAATATAACATGCATTATAATATAACTACAAATATAATTGAGTATATTAATTTAAAAATAATAAATTACCTGTTAAACTTTTTTTATACCGAGACCGTTGCAAATCTACCTCATTTTCTTGATAACCAAAACTTGGTTTACCTATTCTCGGTACTTTATCTTGTTGACCTTTCCCTACAAAACAATATATTAAAAATCAACTTAACGATTTTTTAAAAATAGTTTGTTGAATATAAGGAACAAATAAACAAATGATAACAAATAATATGAAAATACAATAATTTATATGCCTTTAGATGGGATTGGTAAATCCAATGAATTAGATCTACGGTTGTCAACTGATTTTGGAATTTCAGATTTTTGAGTAGTTAAATTCCCTTCAAAAGTTGATGGTTGCTTTCCAAAGTAATTGTTTGAATATCCTTTTCCTAACAAAAATTACTCAACACATAATAAACATACTCAATATATTAAAAAAAATTACAAAAATAAAGTTATAGGTATTGTACCTTTGTTTGTCCTTTTAAAATTTAAACCATGAGAACCATAGTTTCGTCCTGGTGTGTCACTTTGAAAGATAGACATATCCATAGAAGTGTCTTTGTTTGTTGGATATGAAGCAGACATTTTTGTATTCTTATTTGTCATTCTTAAATTTGAAACCTGAGATCCATAATTTCTTCCTGGTGTGTCACTTTCAAAGATGGACATATCGATAAAAGTTTCTTTGTTTTTTGATGTTGAAACTATTGCAAAGTAAAACATATTTTAATCTAAGATTTAATGAAAAAATAATGTATATTAAAATTTTAAACTTTATTGTAAAAATACCTCCAGGATCCAATATACTCTCATTCATATCTTGATGAATTGTTTCTGTAAATACATCAATATACCAATTCAAACTATACTTTATAATATTCATATATATCTTTTTCACTATAAACTAAAACTATATAAAAGCACAATACAAAATATTTTTATGTACATATATCATAATAACAATACATGAATACCTGGTCGATCAAATTTAGTCACATCATTATCAACAATGTTTGCTTCTGTAAATTAATAAAAAAATAACATTATATGAATAAATTGAAAAATTAATACAACAATGTATAAGTATTTTTAAATGACAAAACATACCTTGTAAATTCAACTGACTACCTTTATTTGGAGGTTGTTTTGCTGGAAAAAAAAATTCAACATATACACAATAACAATTACTTACAAACACCATTTACAAATTATTTGATGTTAATAACACTAAAGAGATTAAATAAACAAATAGTAGAGGACTAATACAATTAGAACTTACCATTAAGATGTTACTTAAGTTGTATAGTACAAAAATATAGTATGCAAACATCATGTACATAGACAGCTAATACAATCAGAACTTATCATAAAGATGTTACTTAAGTTGTCTATTACAAAAATATACTATGCAAACATCATGTACATCATTCAAATATACTACAAAAACAGTGATCAAAACAGCTAAAAACCCATAATACCACACCCAAAGACCACATAAGAATTATAATTTGCTGTAACTCCAAAAACCTCTTCAAATTTCAGTTTAAGACCAGACAAGATCAAAACAGAATTTGGTTCAATAAAACTCAATAGATACGTAGTCCTATTAACATATATACATAATAAAAAGTGTTTGTTTTGAGTAGTACTTTTTTCACACAATAAGCACGTTAACTTAACACGCACATTACTGGAACACACATCACTTGCAGACTTGTAGTCTTCATAAACCAAACTACATTCTAATCTAAGCAGTTTCTTTAAGCTTATAGGGCCAGCGAGTTTCATAGTTGGAACCTCATGTTGGACATTTAATCGGCCATAGTATTATTACCCTTGAGGACAGTCAATATAGATAATACTACTACTCATCTCATAAAAACTGAAGTGTGTGACCCATAAGTTAGTTTATGGCGTTGGTTTATCAATTTGAAGGATATTACGTGTGACCCATATGTAACAACATATATACATATACAATATTGCTTATCCTAAGGCGTCATCTTATTCAGGTGTGTATTTTTGTTTCCAGCTGTAGCCAGGCCTATGCAGCCTTAAACTAACTTATGGGCCATTCTAATTGCAACAATACCTCGTCTAATACTACGTAACATATATACAGAATAAGACACTCATAAACACTCATTGCTAATACAATCAGAACTTATCATAAAGATGTTACTTAAGTTGTCTATTACAAAAATATAGTATGTAAACATCATGTACATCATTCAAAGATACTACAAAAACAGACATGGTGCGATTGATTTGAATCCCAAAGAAAAGGTTGTACCAACAAAACCACTTTTAGAACAATGGTTGATTGAACTACTTTTTATGTAGAGCCATATATATTCACACAAGTACGTCAAAAGTAAATATATCAGTTAACATACTTGTTCATCATATTTGTTTCAATAAAAATCAACAGTGAGTAATGACTTGTAAATATCAGTTAACATAAGCTTGGATGACACTCATAAACACTTAAACACTCCTTTATGTCAACAACACAATTTCAAAAACACATTATAAACCAAAATATTCAAACACAGAATAAAACTCCTTGTCTAATATACATTACTAACTAAGATATTCAAACACAGTTTTAAATCCTATATACAATATTACAATACACATATTTGTTCATCATATTTGCTTCAATAACACTCAAACAAAGTTATTTGTGACATCAATAAAACAACCAATTGTATACCTCTTAAATTCGGTCGACCAACTTTCTTTAGTGGTTGCTTTCCTCCTAAAAAATAATAAACACAAACACAACACTAACATATTAGTTTTAAAGATCAAACAAACAAATTTATATATATGGAATAAATTTACCTGAATTCACTCGAGGTTTTTTCTTTTCCTCATGTTGCTTTTCGGCTGTGTTACCTTCTTTTGCTTTTGAAAGCCTTTCTGAAGATCGTTGAGGCTGCATGTTTTCTGTGTTATTCAACTTTTTCTGTTTTACTTTTTCTGTTATTCGACTGATAAACTATGATGTAGGTGAATATATTATGTTGTATATATACTAAAAGATTATGTAAAACCTAAAAAATAACTTAAAGATAACAATGAATCTATACCAAACTTATCTTAATTTTATTTTATACAAAAATCATCAACATACCGACTCCCGTATTTTATATTTTCTTAAAAAAATAAAATTTCATATTCTTATATACATACACGTTTCTTTTATGTTAATTATCATTTAAATTACTTACATAATCTTCTTTATATATATATAAGCTTGTAAAACAAATAACAAAAGTTCAATAGCTCTATTGGTAAACATGCATCATTAATTGAAAAAAATCCTGTGTTCAAACCTCACTGAAACAACTTTTTAATTAGAATATTAAAATTATAAAAAATAATGTTATTTTACAACATTAATATTCACACGTCTAAAAATTTAAAAAATTCATATAAAAATTAAAAAAATAAATACATGTTATTAAATATATGTTAAAAAAATTATTTACATGTGATGACATGGCTGATGACATGGATGAAATTGAATTACTGAGCAATGAGGTGGCATTTTAATCAAATGCCTCCTGTTATATATAATGTAGATATATATATATATATATATATATATATATATATATATATATATATATATATATATATATATATATCAAATAGGAAGAATAATTAAAATGTGAAGGATAAGAAGTAACCACAACCACACATTCTAGATGCACCTACAAAAATGGATGCATCTTCATTCAAATTTTCTCTCGCATATAAAAATGAGAGATGATTTGTATACCACTAAAATTGGTGTGCACACCACTAAATTGTGTTGATAATGCATATAGTACAACTATATACTTCATACTTAGTGGTGTACACACCAATTTTAGTAGTGTATAAATCACATCCCTATAAAAATGTGTGGCTAAAAGTACTTCTTACCCTTCTAATTTTAATTATTCTTTTTATTGTATTTTAAAAAAGAAAAAGAATACATGATGTTTATTACTTACTCCGTAAGTATAGCTGATTTCATTCTTAGTTATTTAACCTAAAGATATTGGCATAAATGTATAGAGTAGTTTTCTGATGTCGATCAAACTACAAGTAGCACAGTGTTTTTAGAGATGCATGCATGTATGGTAAATATGATAAGTGCTTTTATTTCATTGTAATATAAAGTAACATAATAATATAATATGTCTAAATGTCAATTCATATCAATGAAATCAATAACAGCTAGTGATCATTTATTTATTCAATATAAGAAAAGAAAATGATTTGCACACTTTATTTTTTGATTTAGACACTCAATTATGTGTATTAAATTGTTATACTGTGAATGTATACTACTTTAACAGGTTATCTACACTACCTTATAATGTATTTAGGACATCTATATTTAGAAGTCTTAAAATGTTTAAGACCAAAAACATTTCTTTAATAGGAAAGATGCATGTACACCACTTTAATGCAAATAATTTTCAGACTTACAAGACAAGAAGCATAGTATACACCACTTTAATGCATATATTAAAAAAATACATCACATTAATGATATTTAATGTAGTCAATTAATTAATTGGTCAATAAATACAATTAATATAATTATGAAAACACCCCTTACATCACAAATACAAATTATCAAGCATATTGTACAACCAAATTCAACATAATTCCTACATTAAATGTCACTAATACAAATAATAAAACACATTATACAAATATTCAGGCCCGAACGGGCAACGAGCCAAATGGGCTTGAGCCCGATCGGGTGCGGGCCAAACAGGCTCTAACCGAAACGGGCACGGACTAAACGAAATTCTTGATATCCGTAAATTTATTGTCAAAAAGAACATAATAAACTAAAATACATGATTCACCGAAAAATTTAATTTCAGGGTACCCGCAGCTGCAATGCGCGGGTACCCTGCTAGTACATATTAGTGTTCCAATCAAAAAATAAAATGTGCAACTCATCTAACATAAAAAAATGGTATGTATTAAAATAGAATTAAAGTATATTACGTAGTATCATACTCATACTATATAATAATGGAGGAAGGCCTTCTAATATTAGAATACTTAAAATTAAGCCTTACAAATTAATAAGCTTAAAGTACAAGTGATTCAAACACAAATGCTACTTATAGAAATTCCACTCATATTTAATTCTAGCATACAATTAATACTAACATTAAATACAATAAATAAATTATTATGTACATTAAATACAATTAATTAACTGGTCAATAAATACAATTAATGCACTTATTAAAACATACATTACATAAGAAATACAAATTATCAAGCATATTGTACAACCAACTTAAACACAATTCTTGCATTAAATGTCATTAATACAAATAATAAAGCATATTATACAACTATTCAAGCCCAAACGGGAAATGGGCTCGAGCCCGAACGGACACGAGCTAAACGAAATTTTTGATATCCGTAAATTTATTATCAAAAACAACATAGTAAACTAAAATATGTTCACATATTGTACAAAACAAACAAACTACTAAAATAATAATAATAATAATAATAATAATAATAATAATAATAATAATAATAATAATAATAATAATAATAATAATAATAATAATAATAAATAAAATAATACAAACCAAGCAAAATTTCATCAAACTTTTGCCATAAAAAACTAATCAGTAAAGCTATTGCCAAAAAATGTACAAATAAAATAAATTATTAGCCGAAAAAATTAAATTATAGGGTGCCCGCAGCTGCATCGCGCGAGGACCTTACTAGTATATCTTAATTTGACCATGATCCTGATATTATATTATTCTATTCGATGCTTTTTCATTTATGAAATTACCACATATATACATATCTCCATATACGTTCACACCACAACATAACCTTTGCCGCTATAAAATCCACATATTCATTTTATCTCCCTTTGTATATCACTCACTCAACTCAACTCAACTCAACAACCATGCCTAAAGTCACCATCGTCTTCTTCACACTAGCCCTTGTTCTCTTCTCTAATTGTTCCTCCGAGGCTCGCCATGTGCCTGATGCCGGCGTCACCTCAACCATCACTACTGCCTCAAATAAGGTAAGGGAACACATTAAACTTCTTCTTCTTCTTCTATTTATTAATCTACCATATATATTGTTAATTTCTAATATGGAAATTATGTTTTCTTGTAGGATATTGCGGAAGATAGTTGTGTATTAAGGGGGAAAGATGATTGTTTGATGAAAAGAACACTTGTTGCTCATCTTGATCATATTTACACACAAGAAAAAAACCCTTGAACCATATATAAGGGTTTGCTATGTTATGGTTTAGATATGGTTAGTTATATAGTCTTTATGATCAAAGAAATTAAAAACTAATAGATGAAACGATCGATTTGGTGTTTGATCAAGTTCGTGGAAAATTGAGTTGGTTTATTCATATTCTTATATTTTCATGTGAGTCATCAATCATTTTGTTTGGCGATTTTGTTTAAACATACATGCATGTTAGATGGTCTTTTGGTTAATTATTACATGATGTAACATGTTTTGTATTATAAGACCTTATGTTGATTAGTTAAAGATTTTGTCGGGCGTAAGGCAAATAGTAGTATCAGGCGTGTTCTAGATCGATCTCACCATAGTAGTTGTAGTCAAAGTGTTGTTTAGTTAGAAAAAGACTAAATACAAAACTAGGAACAAGCATAAACCATTCTTGACGTTAAATTAATTAAATGCAAAATATAAAACGAGAACGGGCCGGGTAAGGCAACATAAGTGTTACACATATTTTACAAACCAGAAGAGAACCCGATCCATGGTGCAGCGATACTTCAATATGGGTGTGTTTAACAAAAGTAGCAGTAGCTATGAATAGCAGTTTTTTTATAAAAATGCTTGGTAATATACATGTAGGTGTAATTATAATATATAAAACAACTCTTAAATGATTAATGCTCCTAAAGGATACTTAATGGAGCGTTGAAAAATAAGCCTTTTGAATAAATAATAACATTGATTGCTATTTGCCAAATAAGCATTGAAAATCAAAACGCTCAACACCCATCGTTCATCGCTCCTAAATACTCTGAACCAAACACACCCATATATTCTAGCATTATAGAATGCTAATCGACTTTAAAAATCTACCATGTGTTTGTTAAAGTGAGCAGTGAGCTATGAGCTGTCAGCAGTAGCTACAGCTTATCGCTTCTTAAAGAAGCATTTGAAAAATGAGCATTCTATAAAAATAGCAAAGCTCACTACTTCTTTGCCAAACGATTACTAAAATTCAAAATGTTCATTGATCAGTGATCACCACACACCGCTCCAAAAAGCCTCACACCACACCGTGCCAAACAGACCCAAATTGAATGTCTATGCAATTTATTGTAATTTTCACTAATTTAATTTTTAAGATTATATTACACCGTGTGGTTTAGGTCAAATCACTATTTTCATCCTTTTTTTTCTTGCATGATTGATCATTATCTTGTAACTATATAACATCATTGATCCTTATCGCTAACTTTTGTTAAACTCTTCCGTTAAACTACGTAACATCATTCATCATTGTCGATAGCGATAAGGTTCAATGGTGTTACATAGTTTCAATATAAGGATCAATCATGTAAGAAAAAAAATTAGGAGTGAGAATAGAGATTTGACTCAAACCATATGGACGAACAATGTAATTACTCTAATTTTAATTTAAAAAATCGTCTTAATCATGCTATATTATAAAGCATGAAGGCCTACTATTAATAGAAATACTTAAAATTAAGCAATACAACTTCTAAAGCTATAAGTACAACAACAAATGCTACTTATAGAAATTCCTCTCATATTTAATTCTAACATATAATTAATACTAACATTAAATACAATAAATAAATCATTATGTACATTAAATACAATTAATTAACTTGTCAATAAATACAATTAATGCACTTATTAAATACCACTTACATAAAAAATACAAATTATCAAGCATATTTTACAACCAACTTAGGGCCCGTTTGGTATGTGGAATTTGCTTGGGTTTTGGATTTAATTAATGCAAATCATGTGTTTGGTTGTGTTTATTGGGTTTAAAATTGGGACTCAACCCCAATGGTCCCACACTTTTCAAAAGTAGAGGGAGGGGTGAGTTTTGATAAATATTTAGGTTTTTTGTGAGTCCCACTTACAACTCTACTCTTATCTTTTATATAATAAAACGAAACCCCAAGTGAGGACTTTTCCATTTCAAAAAAACTAAACCATACCTTATTTAGTAATAATATTATTTTTAAAAAAGATTATTTTCTTATTAGGTAAGATTTTATATTTATCTATAACACAAATAAAAGATAAACACAAAAAATATAGATAAGATATAATTAACAATAGGATTAAAATTTTTAAATAATTATTGTTGATACAAAAGTTGGGCGTTCCAGATTATGGGCTCTTGCTCTCGTACCAATCAGCTTCTTAGTACTTGTAACCTGCGCACTAAGAAAATAAACAACACCGTTAGGCTTATCGTGGGATTGTCTCCCACGATTAGACTCCGGCGTGAGAGTAAGTAATCGATTTAGGGTTCTCGTAAAGAGTTTAGGGTTTTGTGAATCGTCCTTTGAATGAGAGTTATGTCATTTTTTATATAGGCGCAGAATCCTTGTAGGGTTCGTGCTCCTTACGTTTCGTACGCGTGGTACTTATCCGGGTTAAGGATATCTATTCCATAGATAGATATCCTTATCTATACCGTGTATAGTTTATTTGGGTTTGGGCTTACGTGAGCCCATTCCTATTATTGATGCGGCCCCAGTGACAATAGCCCACGCATAGTGGCTTTGTGCCTTAGTAATGTTTATCGTTTGGGCTCGTGGCCCATATATAGACTATACATCATCATGTCCCCCCAGTCTAGTGTGGGCGGCTCGTAGCCGCAGATGCTAGACTAATCACGACAGCGGTAAGCGTGGCGGGAGATATTTGAAATATTGCCGCCCATTTTTGGAGTGCAATGTACCTAGTCATAGATATTTCAAAGAAATACCTCGAAAATCGGGGGTTGTGTCCACGTGCCCCTCGTAAATCAGGAAAAAGTGCATGTACCGTTTCGGTTCTAGCCACACGTTTTTGTGAGTGAGATCCATGTGGACATCATCTAAGGTTTTTTACCCCCTATATAATAGTCACCGCCCCCATTTTTACAAAAACACACAGTAAAACACACACTCACCATTGCTCACTTTCTTGAAAGCGAACTTTTGCAAAGAAAATAATCGTTTCATTAGGTAATTTTGTGTGCGTTCTCTAGTAGAGTTATGAAAATGGTTGCCCAGTTAGAAGACTTTCGCACTGCGATGACTGAGAATGATGTTACTCAGTTTACATCTGACTACTTCATTTCTCTGGATGTGCATCCAGAGGCTCCAGATGTTGACGCGTGTATAGTCGATTTCCCCGAAGGGAAAATAAGATTATACACGCGCTTCTTCGAGTACGCGAATTACCGCGTACCGATATCTATTTTTCTGAGCGATTTGCTCAATCACTATCGCCTCCACATCTCACAGCTGCACTGTATAGGTGCGGCAAAGGTGTCAAATTTTGAGGTAAACTGCCATTTACTTGCGATAGAACCGACTATTGCCTTGTTTCGCTCCTTCTACCACACAACGTGGTCGAATGGATGGGTATCTTTTGCAAAGCGCCCGGGGGCGCTTCAGTGTTACACTGAGAAGGTAGACTCCCTGAGAAATTGGAGGGAGCATTTTTTCTGGGTTGATGACGTGGTTTTTCCATCGCCCTTTGAGTTTTATACTCAAGATACTTTGCCAAGGGATGGGCGCCCCGCACCCGGTTCCTATAGGCTGACCGATGCGCAGACTCTTGATGCCAACCGCATACCCATTAACCCTTATCCGGAGGAGTTTTTGGTGCACATGGGGTTGAGTCGCAATTACTTCAGCGGTGTTGACGAGGTGCCAACCTTCATAGATGAGGAAGGCCGGGGTGGGTGTTCGTCCCTTCTACTTCAAATATGTAAGTCTTTTTATATGCGCACATTTAGTAACTAATCCTTTCGATTTTGCTGTTTGTTTATGTGCGCAGAGATGGATCTATTCGTTGTGGTGAGGCTGGAAAAGCCAAAATAGGTGACGGTGGGAGTGCGCCCTCTGAGGGAGGGTGAGCAGCCACTACTGGAGGCGACCGAGGGTCGTTTGTCAGTGCTGCCGGATGTTGTCCCTGAAAATACGCCGCCGCTCCAAGTAACGCCTGTTCAGAGCGTGGCGCCAGATGTGGAGATGGCGCAAGAGGAGGAGGCGGCGCTGAATCATCTGACAGCGTGGAAATCCTAAAGCCTGAGGAGGTGCTGAAGGAGGAGGTGGCGCAGAATATTAAGCGTAAAGGGGAGGCTGGGAGCAGTGGCACTAAGAAGAGACGACGCTACCTGATTGGGGATGCGGAGTCGTCCGCGGAGGAGGAGACATCCGCTCCTGGTGCGGATAAGAATGCTGCAGAGGCCTCTCCATTTCTGTAAGTATTTGCGTCTCTATTCTGTTTCTTTTATAGTACTTGTCGTAATATGTATTAACTATCTTCTTCATGTGTTGTAGGGATGATGCCACGAAGAGTGATGGAGTTTTCGTGGATGTGGTTTCCTCTCCGCAGAATGAAAATAAGGAGGGGAAAGCCAAGGTTGATGAGGGTGTACCTGCGCAGCAGCTGATGGATGAGTTGGTTGCGACTGCTGCGCGTTAGGCTGAGCTGGTGGCTTAGTTGAAGAAGAGGTATGTCGGGGAGAGCAGTACTCTCGCCCAGAAGGATGAGGAGATAGCTAGGCTCCGTGCGCAGCTGGCGGAAGCGCAGGCGGAGGTGGAGTCCTCCGAGGTGTACACTGAAAAGGTCACCCATGAGAAGTTGTCCGCACTGGCTGAGGTGGAGCAGGCGCGCGGGCAGCTTCATCACTACAAGTCCGACATGACTTGGGCTGTGAGGTACTTGGAGGAGAAGAAGGTGGAGCACTATGCTAGTATTGCCAAGTTCAAGGAGCGCATGGAGGAGATCATACAGATGCAAGAGAACAAGCTGCGTGCCTTAAGCATAGAGTACGATGGGGAGTTATATCCTCATTTAATATCGACCATTGCGGAGCGCTGGTACTTCCTTTTTAGCCTTCTTCATTTTATTATATTTTGTTGCTATGCCTTTCTTTAACAAAAGTTGCCCTTGTTTGATGTAGGTGGTTGATCAGTCACGGGCTGCGCCTGGCAGCGATGGGCACTCTTGAGTCCCGAGAAGTGTTGGACGCTTTTGGGAAGGTGGTTCACTGTGCGGTGGCGCGCGGAAAGTCGCAGGCTATGGAGGATCTCCATGAAGCCAAGCTTTTGAGCAAGGACCTGGCAGAGGTACCTGGTTACAACGCGGCTGCATATGATGAGTTGATGGAGGGGTTGAAAGTCCTTGAGTTGCCTCATATTGCGCGGTTGGAGCGTGATCAAGACAACCCCATAAAGGTAATTATGGCGGGGTTGACCTTGGAGCGCCACCTTTTGGAGGATTCAGAGGCGCAGCCAGACTACTTCCTGAAGCCTGATGAATCGCAGCTGCAGGTTCCTGTGTTTGCGCAGCCTCGCCACATGCTCAATCCGTTTGCCCTTGAGAGGGGAATTCCCTTAAAAGAGGTCCTAGAGCGTCATGCGCAGAGGGCTGCCCAGAAGAGAGGCATTCAGGGCAAGGCAGTGTTGTGCGGTGTGGGCGCTGCACACATCCCCAGGTCCGATGGGGTTCCTGTGAGTGTCCCCACCGTATCTACCAAGGACGCTTTGATTTTGAGAAAGCTTCAAGAAGCGGGGAGTTCTGCTGCCCTGGATGATAGCCCTGAGCATCGCCATAGCGTGTAGGCTATTTTTGTATATGTATTATGTAAATAATGAAGTGTTTCTTTTCCCTTGTAATTTTTGTGTAAAAAATGTTGAATAAGATACTCTTTTGTTAATTAAGTGTGTGACTTAAAAATATACTTGCATGAATGCTTGCTAAGTTTTATTATTTGACCAAGTGTCTTGGCTCATTAAGTGTGTGACTTTAGGAAATATACTTGCATTGTTTGCTAAGTATTATTATTTGACCAAGTGTCTTGGCTCATTATTTGCTAAGCTTGTACAGTGTACTTAATATTTGCGCACCCATCATGGGATGCGCATATGGAACTTACCTCGACGTCTCAAAAGTAAGGTGCTTAGCAAGGATGCGTGATCCAATGTTGATGGGTTTGCAACCCTCTTACTCAACGAGTCGAATTAGTAGGTTTACTCATCCTTTATGCCTTCGTGGGTCTTAATTAGTGCATGCACGCCATGTAGGCAAAAATATAAGATAACAATATTGACATATATAAGTATGTACGCAATAAAGTGAAATACATTATGGAGTTAGCTAAAAACCATAACATTTTATTGATACTTGCAAGTTTTTTTGAAAAAAAAATACAATTCCTAGGAAAGAAAAGAAAAACAAACACTTATTGGGCACCTCTTAGGGTGCAAAGGTGTCTGTGTAATGGCCGTAGCCTAAAAGTAACATCTTTTAAGATTGCAGATGTTCCAAGTGCGCGCTAGGTCGTGACCTTCCATATCGCGCAGTCTGTATGCGCCGTTGCCGAGCGCATCGGTGACCTCGTAAGGTCCTTCCCATTTTGGTCCGAGTTTGCCTGTGTCTTCTGCGTGGCTCGCATCGTTGGCGCGGTATACAAAGTCTTCTGGCCTAAATGAAGTGTGTTTAACCTTTGCATCATAATACTTCTTCATTTTTGCCTTAGCCTTTGCTTCGCGTATAGCTGCGCGCTCACGCCTTTCTTCCAGTAAGTCCAAGTCTATGCGCCGCTCATCGTCATTTGTTGTGACGTTGACCTCTGCTGTTCGTATAGTTGGCATTCCTATCTCAGCTGGTATGACGGCTTCTGTTCCGTAGATAAGGGAAAATGGTGTGTCGCCAGTACTGGTTTTGATTGTGGTACGATGCGCCCATAAGACATGCGAGAGCTCGTCCACCCACCTTCCTTTGTGTCTGTCAAGGCGCGCTTTTATTCCTTCCCCTAGACTGCGGTTTGCGCGCTCAACTAAGCCATTGGTTTGTCGGTGTTTTACTGAAGCGAAGTGTTGCGTGATGTTCAATTGCGCGCACCAATCTTTGAATGGGTTATCACAGAATTGTTTTTCGTTGTCTGATATAATCTCTCCCGGTAGTCCGAAGCGACAGACAATGTTGTCCCAGACAAAGCGTTTGACTTGGTTTTCTGTGATGCTCACCACCGCCTTTGCTTCGATCCACTTCGTAAAGTAGTCTATGGCTACGATGAGGAACTTTACTCCTCCTGCTGCAACTGGAAAGGGTCCCGCGATGTCAATGCCCCATTTGTAAAATGGCCATGGTGAGGTAATGGGTGTTAGCTCTTGTTGTGGTCGGCGCGGGAATGGCCTATGTACCTGACAATTGCTGCATTTCTTTATCAGATCGCGTGCGTCGCGGTGCATGGTTGGCCAATAATATCCTGACCGTAGAGCGCTTGCTACCACAGATCGCGGCCCTGAGTACATGCTGCATGATCCAACGTGGATTTCTCGGAGTACGTAGTCTGCTTGAAGAGGTCCAACACATCTGAGCCAGGGTTGTAAGAAAGAGCGTCGATAGAGTATGTTGTCTCGTAGTTCAAATCGTTGCGCTGTGCGCCGCACTCTTCGAGTGTCCTTATGATCTTGTGGTAAGATTCCCTTGCTGATGAATTCGATGATAGGTGTCATCCATGTAGGATCTTGTTCGTCTATCACTGTGGATATCTCCATTTCCAAGATTGACTTGTTTTGTAGGGTTTCTACCAATACCTGTTTTGAGAGGTGCGTGAAGCTTGTGGATGTGATCTTACTGAGCGCATCAGCCTTCCTGTTGTCTCCTCTGGGCACATGTTTTATTGTGAACCTGTCAAAGTTTTTGATTAAGGACTTGGTCTTTTTCAGGTATTGGATCATGTGTTCATCCTTGGCTTCATATTCACCTAGCACATGGTTAGCGACTAGCCGAGAATCTACATTTGCTTCCAAGTTACGTACACCCATTTGGATTGTAATGCGTAGTCCGGCTAGTAGGGCTTCGTATTCTGCCTCATTGTTTGTGGCTGTGAATTCAAAACGCAACGCATAGGTGAATTCCATACCTTCTGGGTTTGTGGGAATAAGGCCTGCGCCTGATCCATCTACACATGAAGATCCATCTGTGAACAAAATCCAGGGTTCCTGTAGATCTGTTTTGGTTGTAGATGTTGGACTGTCGCTATCTGGCTTCTCCACGATGAAATCGGCTAATATTTGTCCTTTGATTGCAGTGCGCGGTCTATATGAGATGTTATATTCACTTAACAGTACACTCCACTTTTGTAACCGTCCTGATGCGTCAGGTTTAGAGATAACTTGTTTGATTGGTTGATCGGTGATTACAGCTATTAGGTGCGCTTGAAAGTATGTACACAGCCTTTTGGCTGCGAATACTAGAGCTAAGACCAGCTTTTCCATAGCGCTGTAGTTAGTCTCTGTCTTATTCAGGGCTTTGCTTACAAAGTATATGGGTGTCTGGACGGAGTTCCTATCTGTCAATAGTACTGCGCTAACTACTCCATGAGTTGCCGATAAGTACATGATTAGCTCTTCCCCTGGTCGCGGTGCGACAAGTTTGGGAAGAGATGCCAGATGGTGTTTAAGTTGTTGGAAAGCTTCTTCTGCTTCTTCGGTCCAACGAAAATCTCCCTTTTTAGTGCACCTCGTGAGTGTTTTAATAAGAGGGAGTGATTTGTCTGCTGATTTAGATAAGAAACAGTTTAGCCCTGCTAACTTTCCGTTCAATGACTGGACTTCTTTGAGTGTGCGCGGTGAGGGGAGATCAATAACAGCCTTTGTTTTTTCTGGACAAGGCTTGATTCCATCAAGTTCTATTAAGTATCCAAGGAACATGCCTTCGGTTGCGCCAAAGGTGCACTTCTTGGGGTTTAACTTCATGTTTATTCGTCCCAATGTTCTGAACGTTTCCTCGATGTCACGCACCAACTCATCCTCTGTGTGGCTTTTGATGACAAGGTCGTCGACGTAGACCTCCAAGTTGCGGCCTACTTGTTTTTCAAAAGCTGTGTCCACCAATCGTTGGTACGTCGCGCCTGCGTTTTTTAAGCTAAAATGCATTTTTGTGTAGCAGTACACTCCTTGACTGGTGTGGAAAGCTGTTTTCTCTTCATCTTCGACTGCCATCAGAATTTGATGATACCCTTTGTATGCGTCTAGGAAGCATTTGAAAGGGTATCCACACAGGGATTCTACATTCCAGTCTATTTCTGGCAGTGGATAGCAGTCCTGTGGACATGCTTTTTTAAAGTCTGTGAAGTCCACGCACATTCTCCAACTGCCATCGCTCTTCTTTACCATAACTGGGTTTGAGATCCAGTCGTGGTAGGACACTTCGCGCATGATTCCTGCGTCTACGAGTTTATGTACTTCTTCCAGAATAGCCTTTGCACGATCTGGAGCCTGGCCGCGCTTCTTCTATCGTATTGGGGGATATCCTTGTCGGATTTGTAGCTTATGCTCTGTGATAGAGCGTGGCACTCCTGTCATGTGTTTTGGTTCCCATGCGAAGATGTCCAGGTTCTTTTGTAAGAGTGCGCACACGGCTGCTTTACCTTTGTCAGATAAAGATCCACCAATCGAAACTTGTTGGTCCGGGTAATCGGGGTGAATAGCGACCTTTAGGTTTGGTGTTTTTTCTGTGCGCTGTTTTGGAATATTCTCTACTTCAGTTGTTACCGCGTTGCATTCCTTTGGTGGTACTGTTGTGTTATAGAGGGTGACAACTCCTCCTTCTACTGGAAACTTAAGCATTCTGTGCGCTGTGGATGGTACAGCGCGCATGGATGATTTTCCTGGTCTCCCAATGATACCATTGTATGGTGAGGGGGACTTTATTACCATGAAGTTTATCCATGTTGCGGTTGAGTGTTGTTCATCTCCTACGACCACCAGCAAGCGTAACTGCCCCATGGGCCAAGTCTTTTCTCCTGTGAATCCAGTCAATGATGTTGTTGCTGGTATCAATTGACTTTGGATTTCAGGTCACAGTCTTTTGAAACAATGATCATACAGGATGTCTGCGGATGCCCCTCCGTCAATGTACATGCGGTGGATATCATGTCCCCCCGTATGTATTTCAATAGTTAGAGGCTCTACGACTGCATTGTCCGCAGCTAGAGTAGGGAAAGATATCTCTTTTACTGGAGAGAATTTTTGGGTGACTTTTTGCTTTATCTTACGCTGCCATGACTGTATCATGTATATGGTATCAGCTTTTTCTTTGGGGGGCTCTTTCTTACCCCCGTTCCTTTGTTTATCTTTTCCCTCTTTAATGTTTTTTACAAGGTGGTCCATTCTGCCTTCCCTTACTAACTTTTCAATTAGTTGTCTTAGCTGGACGCACTCGTTAGTTGTGTGGCCTTTTTGATCATGATACTCGCAGTATCCATTCCCTATGCGCTTTTCCTCTGCGGTGCGCATTGGTGGAGGCTTTGGAAAGTTTGCACCTTCTGTTACAAATATTTCCCTCGGAGTTTTTGTGAGAGGGGTATACTTGTCATTGTCTCTTCCGCTGCGGTAACTCCTGCTGCGGTTGTTATTCTGATCGTTGGATTGTCTCTTAGGCTGTTCTTGCTGCCTATAATTCGAGTAACTCTTTTTGCTGTCCGCAGCAGTTGCTTCTTCTTGTATGAAGGATCTGGTGCGCTTTGTTAGCTCATCAAAAGTCTGGGGAACTTTGTCATTTAGCTTTCGGATAAGTTCTGGGTTGTTAATCCCATTCATGAACCCTGAAATTTTTAGAATTTCAGGACATGCTTTGACTTGTATGCACTCATCCTTGAAGCGTTCCATAAAAGCGCTGGTTGATTCCCCTTGGCGCTGTTTCACTCTTGCTAGCTCAACAGGGTTTTTAGCGCACTTTTTTCTCTGGGTAAAGTTGAGACGGAATGCTTTCCTAATTCTTCAAACCCACCGATGCTCCTTCGTGGGAGCTTGCTAAACCATGTGCGCGCGTTCCCCACCAATGTAGAATTAAACATATGGCACCACACAGGCTGTGGCCAGTTCTCGATAGTTGCTGCTGATTCGAAAACTTTTAGATGATCGTCCGGATCACCTGTTCCATCATATGTTTTTACATTAGTCGGCATTGGTATGTGTTATTTTACACATACTTTTGACCTTAGTTTAGGGACCAAAATGACCAAATACTAACCAAATATGCCAAGAGAATGTATGTTTTTGTATTTGTGTATGTGCAGGTACGGATATGTGAAAAATGAACAAAAACAAAGCAAAACCGACAAAAACGAGCACGAGACTTGAAAAAGTGTCAAAAGCCGAAACCAGGAAAGCAATCTATCTAAGAAAAAGCCCAAAACGACAATTCAAATCCTTAGAGATTCAAAGAATGACAAAAGAGACCCTTAGTGGAAGCGTGAAGATATTAACAAGAAAAACACTCCAAGTATTCACAAGTTGTCGATTTTGATCCTTTGAAGAACTTAGGAAGAAAAGTCAACTCACATCCTCCAAGTTACAAGAAATGCATTAGGATCGTTCTCGGTCGTTACGTTTAATATTAAGTTGTATTAGTTACATTTTATTATGTTTTAAGCTTGAATTTCATGTTTTGTAAAGGTCTAGGGGCTAATTATGCAACAATGTCAAATATTAGAGAAGCCCTAGCCCCTAGCCTATAAATACCCCTTAAACACCAACTTTGAAAGGTTGGTTGTTGAGGGTTGGTCCTCATAGTAGTAGGAGTAGTGTAGTTTTATTTTAATGAAGTATGTGTTTTATTTTACTTTCTTTCTCTAAAGCTTTATCTTTCTAAAAATCTTTAATTTTTAGTTGTTAAAATCTTGTTTTTATTGGTGGGAATTAAAGTTTATGGTTAAACTAGTTAGTCTAGTGTTAAATTTGGTGAAAAACATTAGTTTTTAGGCTTTATTTTGGATCAAAATAGTGTTTTGTTACGTTTTATCGAGTTAGTTTTTTTTTTTTTTTTTTTTTTTTTTCTATCGAGTTACATTTTTTTTTTAAATTATCGAGTTAGCAGATTTTAAAATTTTTATTGAGTTAAAAAACATTTCAAAATTATCGAGTTTGGTTTTATGTTTTATTTTATCGAGTTTCATTTCTAGAGTAAGGACTAGATAGCAATTTAGTAAAATATAATCAATAGTTATCGAGTTTCGTTTTCGAGTAGGGACTTGTTTGCAATTTTTTTTATCGAGTTATGCTTTTCAAATTTTTTAATTACCGAGTTTAGTTTTTTCATTTTTCTTACCGAGTTTGATATTTTTTTCTTGGGACTAAAATGCAAAAAATATTTTGTCGAGTTTGGTTTTTAAAAAAATAATTGTTACCGAGTTTGATTTTTTTGATTTTTTTTATCGAGTTTTGATTTTACTAAGTTTCATTTCTTTTGGCGAGTTAGCCAAGATTATCGAGTTAGATAATCTATACCTCATCGTTTATCGAGTGAGGTTCTCTTATGCTTTATGCTAAGGCGAAACTCTGCCGAATTTTAGTTTGGCTTATCTAGTTTGTTTCTTTTATCGAGTCTTTTTCTTTTATCAAGTAACTTTATCTTATTAAAATGAGTTTCGAGTAGTTTATTTGTGTTTGCTTAGTGGCACGAGTTTGTGAGTTAAGTGTGGACATAAAAGAGGTTGTGATTAATAATTAGTGAGATTATTTAGATTTGTAGTTTTATTATTTGAAGGGCAAAAGCCGGAGAATAATCAAATTACACATCTAGTAATTATTTTCTTTTTAAAAGATTATTTTCAAAATAAACCAACGTTGTGAGAAAATAGTCTTGTTTAAAGAAAATAATTCGTCGTCAATCCATGACCCACACTTGATGAACTTATTCACGTCGCTTAGCAAACATATTGTTTTTAAAATCTTTTCCTGACTTATTTTTTCTTTCTTGTTTTCAATATCTTATTGTTTTATTGTTTTTAATTGCTATTTCATTTCCTTTAGAATAAAAACTCCAAAAATTCTAAATTATATTTTCCCATTCACTTCACAATCACGCGACTCAAGCCGACTCAATCGCCGTCTTACCTTCGTTGGGACATAACGACCCGGGGAATTACTTCACTAGTGTTTCTTCGGTAAAACAAACTATACACGCAAAAAGATCACATCAAAAAATGGCGCCGCTGCCGGGGAAGGTTTGAAACGAGAGCGTCGTACTTGTATCGTTTGTTGGTGATTTGAAGACCCTTCTCCCGAGAAGTTATCGTTTTTTGTAAATATTCTCAAAAAATTTTAAAAACCAAAAAAAAAATAAAAAATAAAAAAAAAAAATAAAATAAAAAAAAAGTATATAAAAACCAAAAAGATTATAATTTAAGTTTCTTTAAAAAAAATATATATAAAATCCAAAAAAAAATATTTTCTTCTTCATATTTGATTTTCACTTTTATTTTGATTTATTTTATGATACGAAAAACCAAAAATAATCTTTTTATCCTCTTTTCGTTTAATTCTTCTTCTTTAACCCTCTAAACCGATAATTCTTATGGATCCGACTTGTTTTAAATGTGGAGAACCGTTCTTTGAAGGTTCATGTGTTTGGTGTACATGCGAACAATGTGGTAATGATATTCACGATAGAGTTTGTTTCTTTTGTAATACTCCCGAGTATGTTCGAAACGTAATCCTTCAAAACGTTCCCGATTACTATCCAACACCACCGCCATGGAAGAGACATATCTTCATTCTCTTCTTCGCGACGTCTTCCTCTTGATTTTCAGTGTCCTGCTTCTTTATCCTCGTTGTCCGAGGAGTCACTGGAGGAAGAGTAGTCTCTTTTTCGGCGCTTGCGCCGGCTTCTTTCAGAAGAAGAGCTTGAGGGACTTTCACTTGGGGACATTCTTTTCCCCAATCTGTCATGAATCCTCTTACTCCCAGATTCTTTGCAAAAACACTGTTCACAAAGTACTCCTTCTTCGGAGGGATTTCCACAATTAAAACAAGTCGGATCCATAAGAATTATCGGTTTAGAGGATTAAAGAAGAAGAATCAAATGATAAGAGGAGAAGAAGATTATTTTTGGTTTTTAATTATCGAAAAAGAAAATTAAAATAGAAAAAGAAAATCATTTTGTATAAACTTTTTTTTTTTTTTTTTTTTTTTTTTTTTTTGAGAATATTTATAAAAAACGATAACTTCTCGGGAGAAGGATCTTCAAATCACCAACAAACGATACAAGTACGACGCTCTCGTTTCAAACCTTCCCCGGCAGCGGCGCCATTTTGATTTTAGTCGTTTAGTAGTATATGTTTGTTTTCCGAAGAAACGCTCGTGAAAGTATGTTCCCCGGGTCGTTATGTCCCAACGAAGGTAAGACGGCGATTGAGTCGGCTTGAGTCGCGTGATTGTGAAGTGAATGGGGTTTTAAAAGAAATATTTTGGTTGGTTTTAGATTACACTACTAAAAGGTTTTAAAACGCAGTAAAGGTAAAAAGAAACGATAAAACGACGCAAATGAAACAAAAAAATAAATAAAACAAGTGTAAGATAAAATGACTAAAGAAAAACGAGATTTAAAACGCGAAAAGAAATTAAGACTGGAAATGAATTTAAAAACGATATGTTTGCAAAGCGACGTGAATAAGTTCATCAAGTGTGGGCCAAGGATTGACGACGAATTATTTTCCTTAAACAAGACTATTTTCTCACAACGTTGGTTTATTTTGAAAATAATCCTTTAAAAAGAAAATAATTACTAGATTTGTAATTTGATTATTCTCCGGCTTTTGCCCTTCAAATAATAAAATCACAAGTCTAAATAATCATAACAATTATTAATCACGATCCTCTTTTATGGCCACACTTAACTCACAAACTCGTGCCACCAAGCAAACACTAATAAACTACTCAAAACTCATATTAATAAAATAAAGCTACTTGATAAAATAAAAATAAAAAGACTCGATAAAAGAAACAAACTTGATAAGCCAAAATAAAATTCGGCAGAGTTTCGCCTTAGCATAAAACATAAAAGAACCTCACTCGATAAACGATGAGGCAATGATCATCTAACTCGATAATCTTGACTAACTCGCCAAAAGAAATGAAACTAGGTAAAATAAATAATCGAAAAAGAAATAAAAAGTAAAAATAAAATTCAAACTTGAAAGTTATAGAAAAACTCTAACTTGATAATAGTTTGAAAATTCTAACTCGATACTACAACCCCTAACTCGATATGTTTTTTTTAACCTAACTCGATAACTACTTAAAACTGAAACTCGATAAGCAAATTTTAAACCAAACTCGATATACTGCTAATACCAAACTCGATAGACTAAAATATCAAACTCTGAAAGTTGTTTTTGCAAATAGGTCCCTAGGGGAAATTCTAAACTCGATAAACAATTTAAAAAACCTAACTCGATATGATTTTTTTTCTTTTAACTCGATAGTAATGATTTCTTTTTTTTCTAACTCGATAGTAATTGAATCAAACTCGGTAAAATAAAATATAACTCGATAAAATACATAACAAAAAACCATTTTGATCCAAAATAAAGCCTAAAAATTAATATTTTTCACCAAATCTATTACTAAACAACCTAGTTTAACCATAAACTTTAAATCCCACCAATAAAAACAAGATTTTAACAACTAGAAATTAAAGATTTTTAGAAATATAAAGCTAGAGAGAGAAAGTAAAATAAAACTTAATATTAATTCATTACACTACTCCTATACTAAGAGGACCAACCATCAACAACCAACCTTTCAAAGTTGGTGTTTAAGGGGTATTTATAGGCAAGGGGGCTAGGGCTTCTCTAATCTTTGACATAGTTGCAAGATTAGCCCCTAGACCTTTACAAAACATGAAAAAACTACTTAAAACATATTAAAATGCTATAAATGCAACTAAATACTACACGTAACGATCTTGTAACTTGGAGGAGTTAAGTTGACTTTTCTTCCAAAGTTCTTCAAAGGACCAAAGTTGACAACTTGCTGAAACTTGGAGGGCCATTATTGTAAAGGTCTTCATATTTCAACTAAAAGTCTCTTTTGTTTTTTTTCTCTGAATCTCTAAGGATTACTTTTGTCATTTTGCGTTTTTCTTGGTTAAATTTCTTCCTCGGCTTCGGCTTTTTACCTTTTTCCAATCTCGTGCTCGTTTTTGTCGGTTTTGGCTTTGTTTTTGTTCATTTTTCACATATCCGTACCTGCACATACACAAATACAAAAACATACATTCTCTTGGCATATTTGGTTAGTATTTGGTGTATTTGGTCTGAATTAAGGCCTAAAAAGGATGTGTGAATAAGCACTCATCACGGAGTCCGCTGGCTTGAATTCTTATTCTTCGTCATTCTAGTTTTTTGTTCTTAGTAGGGTCCCACGGATGGCGCCACTTGTTGATACAAAAGTTGGGCGTTCCTGATTATGGGCTCTTGCTCTCGTACCAATCAGCTTTTTAGTACTTGTAACCTGCGCACTAAGAAAATAAACAACACCGTTAGGCTTATCGTGGGATTGTCTCCCACGATTAGACTCCAGCATGAGAGTAAGTAATCGATTTAGGGTTCTCGTAAAGAGTTTAGGGTTTTGTGAATCGTCCCTTGAATGAGAGTTATGTCATTCTTTATATAGGCACAGAATCCTTGTAGGGTTCGTGCTCCTTACGTTTCGTACGCTTGGTACTTATCCGGGTTAAGGATATCTATTCCATAGATAGATATCCTTATCTATATTGTGTATAGTTTATTTGGGTTTGGGCTTACGTGAGCCCATTCCTATTATTGATGCGGCCCAAGTGACAATAGCCCACGCATAGTGGCTTTGTGCTTAGTAATGTTTATCGTTTGGGCTCGTGGCCCATATATAGACTATACGTCATCAATTATCTTTAATAATAAAAAATTATAATTAAACATCATAAATCAAACAAAACAAATATTAAATTATTTATTTTTTAATAAATATAAATATATGATTCAAAAAATTTTCAAAAAAAACCCGCGCGTGCTCGGGCATTATAACTAGTTATACAGTAACATAGTTATCGTTACAAAAGATGGTTAAAACTTAAAATTCTACTTTCATCGAATAGCTCTAAGACTAAAGACCAAGGCTAATACATTATTAGCTTACACCTTAGCGTTACCTCAACTTTCTTTCTTATCTCACTTCTTCTCACTCCCTATCACTTTTTTTGTGGACCTGGTCACCTTACCCACATCTTTTATTAAAATACCCATTTTATACAAATATACCTTACTAAATACACCACATACAATT
This sequence comes from Artemisia argyi, assembly GCA_030686995.1. NCBI lineage: Eukaryota > Viridiplantae > Streptophyta > Magnoliopsida > Asterales > Asteraceae > Artemisia > Artemisia argyi. The sequence continues at coordinate 155,525,085 of CM060697.1, read as the reverse complement.
ACAAACAAAATAAAAAACAATAAAACCTAACAAAAAGCCCACATCACACTGAATGCAGTGAACTACTCACCTTATCTTTACAAAAATTCCAAATGTCACGTGTGACTTTGGTGTTGGACATGGGATCACTTAGTGAGATGGAGATCACGTAGTTGATTCTCACACCCTTGATCTCTAGTCTAAATTAAACTCAACGTAAAATTGTGATTTTTTAAGGAGCCTTGTCTCAATGAAAGTTATAAACCGTTTAACTTGAACTTATTATGTCATAGTTATGCGATCGAGCGCATACTGTTTGAGTATAAATAGTTTTATTAACGAATCTTACGTGTGACTTCAAGAAAATTTAAGAATAGAACATCAAGGTATGGGTGATTTTTCAGTTTATAATTTTATATGCAGTAGTTATCTTAAACCTATAGTAGCATAAGTGCATAAGTGCATAACCCATTAACCCTATGGTGATCAACAATTCAACATAGCACTATGGTGATCAGCATACTTCGGAGTTTTGGGCCGTAACATAACATCTTTGAGGTGTTTAAGAGTAAACTCTTCTGAGATGAAAGTTAAGCTAGGTTGTATGTTAAAAAGAGACACGAACAAGGCAAAACAATGCCACTATATGCCATGTCACCATGACCAGCAAGATCGATGATCACTTCCTAATCAACCATAAGAAAAACTTTGAGTGTCTAAAATGAAATGTCACGATTGTAGTTATACCAATCGGTTTCCAAGGACAAGAAAAAGTTCTTACCATTGAGAGTCTAAAGTTAAAGTGAAGTGTTGAAAATTGAAACTAATGCACATAATGCTCCCCACTTCAAAATAATTGTTTCTTGACAAAAAATATACAGTTTAAAAAACATAATTGTTGTGGTGGCTTTTTCTTTTTAACTTTTTAGCAAAATGACAGTTTTACTTTTAATTATTTATTTATTTATTTATTTTACTTTTTTTTAGTTTGTAATAATAATAATTTCAAGTAAGGGTAATATGGTAAACTCGACCAGACTTATGTATCTATTTTAGCCGTGAACAAATTAGGACATTCCAAAAAAGAAAACGTAAACTATTAATTTGTGAATGATCATTTCGCGTATATAGTCACGTTTTTTTAGTTTGTTTGCCTCTCAAACATACATATATAGTAAAAAGTTACCGAGTATAAACTAGTCTTCAACATGGCATCATAATGCTTGTATCTAATTAAAAACAATGGAAAATAATGAAAATTTTTTAATGATTAATAATTAATAATCCTGAAATGTGAGAAAACAAATCAAGAATCGGTAGTCGGGCGGTCGACGTCCTTGTAACTTGTAATCGGTTTAGATGAGATTAATCGGTGACTAATTGGATTGGCATTTCTGGCAAGTTTTGGGTATTTCCGACGAGTTCTGGGTATTTCGAGCAAGATTTTCCTTAAAAACCATCTTGTAACATATATGAACAGTTACTATAAGTGATTAAAACTAGTTTACGGCGAGTTTTAGGTATTTTCAGCAAGATTTGCAAGTTTCAGGCAAGTTTGACCATCTTTGACAACTATTGACCACAATTGACCGATTTGTTTGGCCGATTTGCTTGGCCGATTTAAACAAATCGAAAAGGTTGGTGGCCCAGTAGCACCTATGCGGCGATTAATCGGCCTTGTAGGATTTTTTTTGCAATATTGGAAAAATTGAAACTTTATATGAATTGAGATAATAAATGAAAAGCACATGTTTATTTTTTATGTGGGTAATATGACGAGTACAAAATAAATTGTAAAAAGATATAACAATGCTTTAAAAAAATAATAATAAAAAAATAGCCTTCACTATATTCTTTCAAGTTTGGTTCCTGTTAGTGGTGGTGATGATGACTTTATTTCATTCCACTATATGATAAGTACTTTCAAATTTTGTTTCATTATCGTACCTACAACTATTGTTTACTAGGTAAGATGGCCGGAAAATAATTGAAACGGATGATACGTGAATGCTTAATTAACAATAAATCATTTGAACTTTATAGATATAACACAGTACCCCGCACAATTTGTTCCTCGCAGCACCTATAATTTGTGCAACATGTTGCACGGATGTCATCCCCTTAAAAATAAGTTAAAAATCACATAAGCTTTGAGCCACATATGCTTGTAGCCTTTGTTTTACTCATAATACAACAACAATACCAAACTCGTTTGGCACAAGAATATCCAATCTCGTATGTGTTACGTCCCGTGCCCGATTTGACCAAACATAAAAACTTTTGCGTGAAAACGACTTGACTATAACTGACCTTCCTTTACTTTTCAAACATACTTTTACATTTCTGCTAAGATTAAGACCTTGAAAGTCTTTTAATAGAAAGCTAGTCTCAAAGACCTTCAAATCGACGGGTGGCATGAACTGTGACAACTTGCGGTTCATTTTCTACACCCTTTACAAGAACAACAAAAACCGACAACCTTCTTGAGGCACTTAGCTGGCGGCTGGCCATCATGGCCGGCAGCTGGAGGCCTCTGAGAGCCCATGGCCGGCGGCTAAAGGCATCAGGCCTGCACAACACTTCCCGACTTGCATATTTGACCCAAACTTCGACTTCCAAAACCCGACACTTAACCAAAACTTCCAAAATACATTTAAACATCATAATACACCATTTTATCATTATACTTGGTCTAAGAGACCCGTGAACATATACTTTACAAAGCTACGGGTGTTTTTCCAAACACCCATTTTTTAACCGTTTTACATATAACTCTTATGCAACGCACATGACCTTTACTATAATAATAAAGACATGGACTTTGCACTTAAAAATATCTTTTACAAAACATTTTACGGCACTTTGGGGGTTCAACCTTGATTTGAGCTCGGTGCTAATCCTAGTCTCCTAAGCAAGTTCCAATACACTTTCAACCCGTAGTTCCAAATCTAAGCTTTAATCCAAGCATAACACTTCCATAATAACATACAAAACATTATCAACTATAACGGTAAGCTTTCGCTTAGTAAGTAATCAGTTAGTACATGACTAATACATCAATTAATATATACGCAACGTGAACGCTTCATACTAATCCATCACATTACACCATCTAGTCATCACATTTTAACACTATAACTATAACACATACTATAACCACATACTTGCACAATCTTAATCACATAACAACATCAACACATACCTTAGCAACTCCATAAACATAGACTACACTCGAGTCATCCAAACATAGCAAATCTCTTACTATAATACACTTCCTAATCCAAAGGCTTTCAACCTTTACATTTTCATTCAAATTCACACAATATGAAAACATCCATATTAAGCATACAATAACCAAATTACTTACTTTAGAAATCTAAGCTAAGATTACCCACCATAATCACCATCAATCTCTTCTTTACATCCTAGGTCAAATCATCGTAACATAAACACTTAATATTCATAATCAAATAACTAAAACTATGGTTTATATAACCATATCTCTTCTTTAAACATCTATAATCATGTCTTGATCATATGATGATCAACCCCATAAACCATTAACTTTAACTCAATATAAATCATCTCATATATTTAAAAAAAAAAAAAAAAAAAAAAAAAAAAAAAAACTACTTAATAAGCTTAAAATATCATTTACCCATTTCCCAAGTTAGAGCTTATGAATCCTAGCCTCTTGCATTACTAATAACACATGAATAGGATTACTTACTTGATGTGAAATCATTGCTAGGTACAAGCTTCTTGTGTTAGAAAATTTAAACACCATTAGTAATCATAAAACTTCCATGTTTCCCTCTTCTTTTTCTTCTAAACCGACACACACATCTTCCTGGAACATGTTAGAAATGTTTGGGATTTTAAGTATGAAGATTTCTTCATACTAAAGTTATTTCACTATTTGACACTTTTAGTCCCTTAAGTCATCCTTTTCTATTTTAGCTAGGGGTGTAAACGAGCCGAGACAACTCGCGAGCAACTCGAGATCGACTCGAAAAATACTCGATTCGACTCGATTTTAAACGAGCCGAGACAACTCGCGAGCTACTCGACTCGACTCGATTACACATTTACACCCCAATATATATATATATATATATATATATATATATATATATATATATATATATATATATATATATATATATAGGGGTGTAATCGAGCCGAGACAACTCGCGAACAACTCGAGATCGACTCGAAAAATACTCGACTCGACTCGATTTTAAACGAGCCGAGCTCGAGCATGTCAATACTCGACTCGACTCGGCTCGATTACACCCCTAATTTTAGCCACATTAACTTTTATAAGACATTTACCATTTGACAACCTTAGTCCCTTAAGTCTATATCTCTTATATTTGAGAAACATCAATCTTTTCTATGACCACATTACATATTCTTTGACTATTAGTTTGACTATCGGGTTTGACTACAACTTAACTTTCGTTGAATAAGCAATCATATTGAGTCTCCCGACTCATAAAAATCTTAGTCAAACTATTCCAATGACATTTTGATTATTTAATACTTAAAACTCGGTTTTTTGTGTAACAGTCTAAGCGAGGTATGAGAAAAGTGAAGTGTAGATATATCATACTCCTACCCTAAGGTAAACCCGAGAGTGGGAAGACTACTTTCATGAAGATTTTCAAAAAGTGAATGTGTGAGGGTGAATGTGTTCATATGTGGATGTGTGCTTGTGTACAGTTGTAAGAATATGAAAACTATGAAAGTATATAAGAGCATCTAGTGTGGTGGCATGCAATTTTGTCAAATCAGTGCCACCTCAGCATTTCACATTTCACATTCACACACTAAAAATACCCCCTCTGGCTCAACTCATTTGCATGCCGTTTCGCAATTTTTGGGCCCTACCCTTTTTTTAAACAAACTAAATTTTTATTCATTTAAATAAAATACATAGTACAATATGAAAATTAAAAACACAATACGGAAATTAAAAATAGAAAACGGAAAGTAAAAAACAATATGAAAATCGAAAAACAATACGAAAATTAAAAACATCACACGAAAAGAAAAACACACACGTCCTATTTGTTTTTTGAATCCATCAATCTAACTTTAGCACTGATGTTATCTTGTATTGTTCCCGCTATTTTAAACAAAGCATCTTTAATCACTCAATTTTGCAAGCTTCTTCTTCTCAAATAGTGTCATTCGTATTCTTGCGGAATGTCTTTGCATTCTGCGTATGCTTTCCTCATTTCATCTTTAGATGCTTTCCTCACAGCTAAGTCGATAACCGCTTCCTTACGAATAGTATCCCCATCAATTAGTTTTTAAACACCAACTTTGATTTCATCGACGGTATGTAAAAGTGAGTAATCCATAATTTTTTGGTAGAGAGAAGTTGTTTTTGGTAGAAAGTATGTGTTTTTTTGGTAGAGAGAATTAAGATTATTATGAGAGAAATGATTAAATTGGGGTAGTATTTATAAATGTCTGATTAAAAAAATGATTTTTTACTGTTACTTTGCTGCAACGGCTAGAATAAAACAAACAACCCACAAATGGTGAAAGTGAGTAAACTCACTTGGGAAATGACACAAGCCCGATCCGGTTTGGTGGCGTGCAAATGGTGCTGCCGTTTGGCCAACCACGTCGGATTTGGCGAGCAACGGCGCCACCACACCCCTCCCTCTAAGCATATAAGTATATACCACATGGCAAGCATATAAGGCGAATGACGGACACACCACAAAGACTTGAATATATAGGCATACAATCATACAACGTATGGAAGCATAACATATAATATAAGAAGCGCATGGGGAGAAGATATACATGCACATGGGTATAAAAACATATGCATGTGTAAACTTTATTTAGATAACTATGGTTTCTGAAATTTTGGCCAACTAATCCATGAGGTTTGAACCCATTGCCACACAAATTCAAACCGGGTAAACCCATCCTATTCAGGAAGTTGATGTTACCACTTCAAAGTTGTTTGCACTTAAAAAGACTTGAACCTAAGACCTCATATATTTTAGTGGCATTAGTCACCAGACTTTTACTATCGGGCAAAACTTGAGTATATCTTTATGTGTAACCTTATTTAAGTGGTTATTAGCTTTCTTTGTAACTTTATTTTACTCAGAATGTGTTTCAATAACCTTACTTAAGTGCTTATTAGAAGGAGAAGCAGTACGTTAGAATTTGAACATGTACTTGATATAATAAAGATAGACAATAGGTTTTTTAATTCTATGTATCAGCATGATCCTGGTTCGAGCAGTCATCTATCTCCCGATCAATATTGGGTCCCACGTGATAGTATACGAATTGGGTTTAAGGTAACCATATTTTTATTTTTATTTTTGTAAATGATATTGGATATGTAATAGCATTTGTACATTTTAGTAGGAGGACGACCTATATGAAACTTTTTTGGTTTCTTTTATATAGTTTAAACCCCCACGGGTATGTCTTTATGATTATTTATGTGTTGTAAGATGATATACTAATTTTAGTTTTATATGTATTATTATGCATACATGCTTAGTTGTAAATACGTATTATTATTATTATTATTATTATTATTATTATTATTATTATTATTATTATTATTATTTATTATTATTTATTATTATTATTATTATTATTATTATTATTATTATTATTATTATTATTATTATTATTATTATTATTATTATTATCACATTTGGTCAATAAAATTGCTAAATTGACAGTACGACAAGCACAAAGTGTATAAAATGATTCAAGAATTTCAGATATCCAAAATTTCGGATACTGGTTCTAAATATATCCGGATATCTGAAAATAGAATATTAAAAAATATAGAGTTTTGATAAAATTAATATTTGAGTTCCGAAATTGACAAATCGTATATCCTAATTTTTGAACCGTTTTGCGGATAGGTTATGGATAGTTTGTAGATTATGTGTAACGGATTAAGGTTTTTGAACCATATGATGAATTTGACCAAGAAAATGATATGGGCCCCGCGTGTCCTCGCCAAAAGCTTGAAAACGTCCTCACCAAAAGTATTCCAGCTAGGTATTAGTGGGGAAGAGGTTCCCAAAGATCAAATGGGGAAGTTCAAAAAATTTACTCTTATGGAACTACAAGTTGCAACAGAGAACTTTGATGAGAAGTTGATTCTTGGAAGAGGTGAAACTTCGAGAGTTTATAAACGAAGATTGAAGGATAGAACATTGGTGGCAGTAAAGAGACTAAAACCGGAACTAAATCACGTTGGAAATTCCCAATTTAAAACTGAGGTTGCGATTATTAGCAATGCAGTGCATCGCAATGTACTTCAGTTAAGAGGATTCTGCAGTACACCAACGGAGCGGTTGTTGGTCTATCCGTTTATGGCAAATGAAAGTGTAATGACATGCTTATGAGGTATCTTCCACCAACATATTTTTTGTTTATGAGGTCATATACTCATATGCATGCTAAGGAGTTTGGATTTGTAGGGATCACTGTCTTTTAACAGATAATAGGAGATAGTGATTATATGTGCTTGTGTTGGTTATACTTTTAATACTTGAATAACCATTGTTGTAAAATGGAAATAAAATATTTTACATATGCTAATCATTTTTGTTGCAGCTGTTATGAAACAGATTATGCACAAACATGATTGCCTTTAAATAATTTAATCAGAGAGTCATATTTAAAAGCACAACTCCAAACACCTCCTTTATAAAGTTGACATATGGGAGATGGGTTGTTGATTATGAGGCCTTGCATGTTTTGACTCAGTATCCGAAAACGTATGATATTGTTCAAAGAAAAGATTCACTTTGACTAAGTTTCTTAATTGGTCACTCTGGCTACGACTTTCCAAATTCAACATTTACCTAAAGACTGAGTTATACAAAGTAATGTTAACATCTTCTTGTTTACATATTATTTATATTATTCACTTCGATGTGGCCTTCAGTTTTACCTACAATCGACATGAATAGTCTCTTCCTATTGATGATAAATATAATTTTTACCAATTTTGAATAAGGCAACCTTATTTTAAGTTAACATGTGCATTACTGTAGAGAGACGCGACACACATCCACTTAATTGGCCAACGCGAAAACAAATTGCGTTGACATGTGCAAAGGGACTAGCTTATTTGCATGAGCATTGTAACCTGAAGATAATTCACCGCGATGTCAAAGTTGAAAACATTTTACTGAATGAGAATTTTGAAGCATTGATTGGAGACTTCGGGTTGGGTAAGCATATGCATTACAATGTAACTCATGTATCAACTGCTGTACGTGGTACATATGGACATATCCCCCCCCCCCCCCCCCCCCGAGTACCCAGCAACTGGAAAAGCTTCCGTGAAAACAAATTTTTTTGGGTACGACATGACACTTCTAGACCTTATAAGTGGCCAGAGTGTTTCAAGTCTAGCTCTCATTGCCAACGATTATAAAGATTATGATTTGGAGTTCGTGTATAAGTGGGTATTGGGTAAACATCCTCCACCTTCTTTTTATCTTTGATTATATTGTATAATTTCTTGTGACTGGCACATGTAATAATAAGTTTTTAATATTTGTATAACAGGTGGAAGGGCTTTTGATGGGAGATAAGTTGGAAGAACTAGCTGATACTGATTTGAGAGGTAAGTACATAAAGGATGAGATGCAATAGCTAGTAAAAGTGGCGCTTTGGTGCATACATGTTAGTCCATCTGACCGACATAAAATGTCAGATGTGGTCAGAGAGCTAGAAGGTGGCGACGGATTAGAGGAAAGCTGGGACACCAAGAAGGAGAAGCAGGAAATGGGTAGGGTATAATTTGAACATGTACTTGATATAATAAAGATAGACAACGAGTTTTTTAATTCTATGTATCATCATGATCCTTGTTCGAGTAGTCATCTATCTCCCGATCAATTATCGGGTCCCAGATGATAGTATAAGAAGGGTTTAAGGTAACTATATTTTTATTTTTACTTTTGTAAATGATATTGGATACGTAATAGCATTTGTACATTTTAGTTGGAGGACGACCTATATGAAACCCTTTTTGTTTCTTTTATGTAGTTTAACCCTTGGGTATGTCTTTATGATTACTTATGTGTTGTAAGATGATATACTAATTTTAGTATTATATTTATTATGCATAGTTGTAAATATGTATACTATTATTATCACATTTGGTCAATAAAATTACTAAATTTACACTACGACAAGAACAAAGTATATAAAATGATTCAAGAATTTCAGATATCCAAAATTTCGGATAATGGTTCTATATATATCCGGATATCCGAAAATATGATATCCAAAAATATAGAGTTTTGATAAAACTAATATTTGAGTTCCGAAATTGAAAAATCGTATATCCTAACTTTTGAACCATTTGCAGATAGGTTATGGATAGTTTGTGAATTATGTGTAACGGATTACGGTTTTCAAACCATATGACAAATTTAGCCAAGAAAATGGTGTGGGCCCCACGTGTCCTCGCCAAAAGCTTGAAAACGTCCTCACCAAAAAATATTCCCAACTAGGTATTAGCGGGGAAGAGGTTCCCAAATATCAAATAGGGAGGTTCAAAAAATTTACTCTTATGGAACTACAAGTTGCAATAAAGAACTTTGATGAGAAATTGATTCTTGGAAGAGGTGAAACTTCGAGAGTTTATAAAGGACGATTGAAGGACAGAAAGTTAGTGGCATTAAAGAGACTAAAACCGGAACCAAATCACGTTGGAAATTCCCAGTTTGAAACTGAGGCTGCGATTATCTGCAATGCAGTGCATAGCAATGTACTTCAGTTAAGAGGATTCGGCAGTACACTAACGGAGCGGTTGCTGGTCTATCCGTTTATGGCAAATGGAAGTGTAATGACATGCTTATGGGGTATCTTCCACCACCATATTTTTTTGTTTATGAGGTCATATACTCATATGCATGCTAAGGAGTTTGGATTTGTGGGGATCACTGTCTTTTAACAGATAATAGGAGATAGTGATTATATGTTCTTGTGTTGTTTATGCTTGTAATAATTGAATAATCATTGTTATAAAATGGAAATTAAATATTTTACATATGCTAATCAGTTTTGTTGCAGCTGTTATGAAAGAGATTATGCAAAAACATGATTGCCTTTATATAATTTAATCAGAGAGTCATATTTAAAGCACAACTCCAAACACCTCCTTTATAAAGTTGACTTATGGGATATGGATTGTTGTTTATAAGGCCTTACATGTTCAAAGAAAAGATTCAATTTGACTAAGTTTCCATATTTTGACTGAATTGGTCATTCTGGATACGACTTTCCAAATTAAACATTTTCCTAAAGACTAAGTTATACAAAGTAATGGGAACATCTTCTTGTTTACAAATTCTTTATATTATACACTTCGATTTGGCGTTCAATTTTACTTACAATTGACATGAACAGTCTCTTCCTATTGATGATGAATATAATTTTTACCAATTTTGAATAAGGCAACCTTATCTTAAGTTAACATGTGTATTATTGTAGAGAGACGCGACACACATCCACTTAATTGGCCAACGCGAAAACAAATTACGTTGGAATGTGCAAGGGGACTAGCTTATTTGCATTAGCATTGTAACCTGAACATCATTCATCGCGATGTCAAAGCTGAAAACATTTTACTGAATGAGAATTTTGTAGCATTGATTAGAGACTTAGGGTTTTTGTAATCAAAATACAATAAGATTTATACTTCACAAAGGCATAAACAGTTTCTAAAGATGTGTTTTGGTAATTCACTTTGCCTTATGAAGATGTAGGGCTGAGCAAAACGGATCGAAAATCGCGCCAAGCCGAAAAACCAAGTCGAACCGGTCTGAAAAAAATGAAATGAAGATGTTTAGTTCGGGTTTTGATTCTATATATTTACTATTTTCGTTTCTATATATTTACGATTTTCGGTTTTCGTTCGGCTCGAGCAAAAACCGAGAAAACACACACCTAAATCGTATAAATTACCGAACCGAACTGGCTGACAGAAAACCAAACCGAACCAAATCACTTCTATTCGATTCTCGGTTCATGTCTTCCACAAAATCAATTTTCGGCTTTGATTGGTCCGGGTCGGTTTTAACCTGATGCTGAACCACATAAGATGTGTTTGAAAGGCTAGCCAAACACCCCCTTATCTTTATTCCAATTTCTAAAACCCTTCCAAAACTGCACCCCATCCATCACAAAATCACCTCTCCTTCCAATGGCCGCCATCCCCCTCCTCCGCCTCACCATATCCCCACCACCCCACACCCAAAAACCCCACCGCCCCACCCTCTTCCACCCCTTAAAACCAAACACCCTATCATTTTCACCACCCCTTCAAACCCGCATCACCACCACCAAACCCCTTAAAACCCGCATCTCCGCCACAAACAGCACCACAACCCCAATCCCAGACCGCCTCATCTCCTCCGCCGCCTACTTTTTCCCCTTCTTTAACGGCCTCCAATACGGCCGCTACCTCTTCGCCCAGTACCCCAGAACCCTCGGCTTAATCCTCGAGCCATTACTCCCATTACTCTCCTTCTACCGCTCCGTCCCCTACGCTTCCTACTTGGCTTTCTTGCTTCTTTACATTGGTGTTGTTAGGAATAATAATGTCAGCCGTTACGCGCGTTTTAATGCGATGCAGGCTGTTGTTCTTGATGTCTTGCTTGTTTTGCCTATGTTGGTTCAGAGGATTTTTAACCCTGGCCCACATGGGTTAAGTGGCAAGATTGTTATGTTTAGTCATAATGTGATCTTTGTGGTTGTTTGTGCGTGTTTTGTTTATACTGTCGGGTATTCGGTTCTTGGACGGACGCCTAAGTTGCCGATTGTTGGCGAGGCTGCTGGGAGGCAGTTTTGAGTGAAGATTTGGGTCGGCGAATGAATAATGTACGTTTCGTTATGTTTAGTCACTTTTTTTTTTATTAGACTTGATTACTGACTGCTAAAATGTAAAATGTACTTGTTATTTGAGGTATTTCGAGGGATTAAAACAGTGAGCGGTGTGTATTTTTCCGTTGGATTTATGTGTTCACTTGATGATGAAATTGCAATAAAATTGTTTCATGAAAGGTTACATTAGGAGTTTGATTGGGTTACGAACAGAAAGATTAATAGGTCTACTTTGTATGGGTGCACTGAACCAAATGTTGAAAAAAAGTTGAACTGAAATAGAAACTGAATTTGAATTGATGTGTGATGGAACATGAGTTGTGACCCTTAACTTGTACTATAGTTAGAAAGCGCTTGCTAATTAACCTTTGTTCTTGTCAAAATGCCATCAACGCTCTATGCTTCTATAGTTTGCAGAACTAGTGATTTTGCGCAAACATAACTGTAGCTAGCTGAGAGAAGAAACACTATATTATTTTTTCCAAAAAAATGTTAATGCATTTTTTATTTTTTTATTTTTTTGGGTAAAGGGATTATACTCGGTGAATATATTAAAAAATAAATAAGTGTTTGGTGAGTCAATTGTATTTTTTTTGGGTTACTTGCAGCTGGCCGAGCTGACTGGTATAAGTACAACCAGAACAGTAAGTTAAATACAGCTGCTATATCAATTTAAATTATGGCTCAAAACCAGCTCTTGACTGTATTAGTTACACAGGACAAGATTGATAGTGCTATACATTTCTAGGTACATATCACTTTTCTTTTTTTCTTTTTTTTTTTTAAATGTTATTGCATTACATACCTATCAATCATTTACGGCGACAAGTATGATGATTTAATTATTGATTCACATTAATAGAATGAGTATGATTGAATGATGAGAATGATAAGCTATCTAGTTTAATTGCTGTGTTTTTTTGTAAGGTGTAAGGTGAAAATATTTGGCATGATATGATACATCAATTTATTTTGGGGTTGCAGTATGATACACAATTAAAACCCTAGCATGATGAACTCATCATTCACCTACTTTGGTGGCTTCTTTGCATCTTTAACAGCTATGATAAGAATAAAACGTAATTTGCATTTACCAAGTTTCTAGAGGGGCATGGTGTTGTTTCACTAGACAGTTGAGAGATGCCAAAGATAAACCTATATCCTAGATTTCGATCAAGTTCGGTAGCTCTCCATCATTGTTGTCCTAATGTCATTCTGTTACTCTTTGTCGACTTTGCTATAAAAATTTGGTCTGCTAATATATACCTTTGAATCAGATATAACCTTTTGATTTAATTAAAATAATAATAATAATAATAAAATAAATAAATTAAAAAAAAAAAAAACCTCTCTTTTCTACAGAAAAGTATTTCTTTGTAACAAAGAGCTATGTTGAGTTGAAATGTTGATACTTACAGATTTAATTTTCACACACGCGCACGCACACACACATGTTTTTGCAATCCTGAGTGCTGATGTGTATCCGATTGGTTATCAAATGGCCTAAAGAAAAGAGATGGAAACTTGAAAGAAATTAGAGAGATAATATGAGAACAATTTTCTTCTGCATGGAAAATAAAAGATAGTACATCAACCTATTTAAAAGACAAACATGAAAACTACCCACTAGCTTTACATGGATGTGGTGGGGAAACCACCCACTATCCTTTATTCTCTCACAATCCTAACTATCTATGACCAAGTAAAACACATATGACTAATAATTTAAAACAATAAAACATGCAATTAATAAAAAAGAAGACTCCATGCAGCAGTAGCCATTACGTGCACTCAATGCACGTATCAATCCACCCCGCTTGAATTCGCCTTGTCCTCAAGGTGAAGGTCATGGTCATTGTGGGCGTCGACAATCATCATTAATTGTGGTTTAAGACATTTGTGACCTGGCTTGTACGTCTCATCACAGTAGTAGCACAAACCTCTAGTATGACGGTCACGAAGTTCTGCACTTGTGAGGCGACGGCCTGAATTAGGAGCCGGAAGAGCTAACCGTGATGTGGGTGTTGGACCCAACAGACCAGAATTTAGAGTCGCACTATTCGGGTTGTCTACCGATTCCAGTGCGTGATCCATCTTAAGCTTCTCCTCCACCAATCTAGCCAAACCGATAGCATCTGACAAGGACCGTGGGGATTTTAGTTTTACCTCTAAGCGAATCATCTCTTTGAGTCCCCCTACAAAACAACCAATCAAGGACTCCGGTAAATCATCAACACGGTGGGAGAGGCGCTCAAATTCCTCTTGGTAAGTCATCACAGTTGTAGTTTGCTTGAGACGGGATAACGCTTCGGCTGGATCTTCGTAATCTGTAGGACCAAAACGAGCCTGAATGGCTCGAGAAAACTCACCCCAAGTCATTGGCCCTTTGGATTTTGTGAGCCAACGGTGCCATTGAAGGGCGATTCCGTCCAGATGGAAAGAAGCGAGATTCACCTTGTCCTCATTGGCGACATGTTGGAACTCGAAGTACTGCTCGGCTTGATACAACCAGCCAGTGGGTTCGTCCCCACTGAAACGGGGAAACGAGAGCTTCAAGTAGGGCTTATGGTTAGTTGTAGCAGGTGCACCACCAGCGCCAGACCCCTCAGGTTTCTGCCCACGCATGGCTTGCATAGAGGTGTTTAGACTTTGCATTTCAGCCAAAATCTTCTCGAACATGGCTTCATGTTGAGCGAGACGGTCTTGGGTTTGCTGTTGAAATTCGGCATTGGAGATTTTTCGGGTTTCCATTGGATCAACACCGCTCTGATACCACTGATGTGTATCCGATTGGTTATCAAATGGCCTAAAGAAAAGAGATGGAAACTTGAAAGAAATTAGAGAGATAATATGAGAACAATTTTCTTCTGCATGGAAAATAAAAGATAGTACATCAACCTATTTAAAAGACAAACATGAAAACTACCCACTAGCTTTACATGGATGTGGTGGGGAAACCACCCACTATCCTTTATTCTCTCACAATCCTAACTATCTATGACCAAGTAAAACACATATGACTAATAATTTAAAACAATAAAACATGCAATTAATAAAAAAGAAGACTCCATGCAGCAGTAGCCATTACGTGCACTCAATGCACGTATCAAGTGCATACCAATTAAAGGCTAACCGAATGGCATTCGGGTAGTGATGGTTGAGAGCAATCATACTTGGGTCAAAAGATGGGAATTTGGAAATAAAGTGTTTTAAGGATCCCAAAATTTGTTATGTATCTGTTGCTTTGCATGTGGCATAAGTCCTTCAAGTGCCTCCGTGAATTTAGTTTCTTGCTTTTATGAGCATGGAAAAATACAATATCAGGGGTTTTTATAAAATTAAAGTTTAATTTCATCTAACAAACGGTTCCCCTCATATCAAAAACCCTACGATCATTTCCCTTAAAATCACTGGTTGTTCCCCTGAGGTGGTCGAACCCGCTCACCATCATAGTTTCTCTTAACCCCCTGCTTACCCCTCTCTTCTGCAATCTCAATGTTGCGAACAACATTCGCAACCCCAGCAACATCCTCAAAGTGCATATGTTCACGATTCCATCCAAAAGATCCTTCCTGAGTGCCCACTTAAATTTCTTAGCCTGCTCCTCCTGTGTGCCAGCCTTTTCTCCCAAAAACCCAGCTAGACGCACAAACCTCTTCATGAACTCCGTGCTGGTCTCCCTGTCGTACATGGAGATCGTATGATACTCCCTTTCATACTTTTCCTTCTTAGACAAAGGAAAGTATTGGAAGAAGATATTACGGAAAGCATTCCATGATAAAGTAGTAAATTCCCTCCTTTGGCACCCTTGTACGTCTTCCACCAGTTGAGGGCATCTCCTTCGAACTTGTAAGTAGCCAAACGCGCCTTAAAGATATCACCACATCCCAACACCTCAAATATTTTCTCCATGTGAGCAATCCAGTGCTCCACATCATCCGGAGAAGTAACGGTACTGAACGAACGGGGTTTCTGCTTATTGAACCTCTCCAACCAGGTGTGGATGGTCTCAGGTGGGTTTCCACCACCGGAATCACCAGAACCATTAGTAGCATTAGCCATCTCTTGACGCACTTCTTCCTGGATCTATGCAGAGATTCGGTAAGAGTGCTCAGATCCGGGAAGAAGTGCGTCAAGAGATGGCTAATGCTACCAATGGTTCTCGTGGTTCTCGTGGTGGAAACCCACCCGAGACCATCCACACTTGGTTGGAGAGGTTCAATAAGCAAAAGCCTCGTTCGTTCAGTTACTTCTCCGGATGATGCGGAGTACTGGATTGATCGGAGAAAATATTTGAGGTGTTGGGATGTGGTGATATCTTTAAGGCGCGTTTGGCTACTTACAAGTTCGAGGGAGATGCCCTCAACTGGTGGAAGACGTACAAGGGTGCCAAAGGAGGGAATGACTGAGTTACTACTTTATCATGGAATGCTTTCCGTGATATCTTCTTCTTCCAATACTTTCCTTTGTCTGAGAAGGAAAAGTATGAAAGGGAGTATCATACGATCTCCATGTACGACGGGGAGTTCATGAAGAGGTTTGTGCGTCTAGCTGGGTTTTTGGGGGAAAAGGCTGGCACACCGGAGGAGCAAGCTAAGAAATTTAAGTGGGCATTCAGGAAGGATCTTTTGGATGGAACCGTGAACATGCACTTTGAGGATGTTGCTGGGGTTGCGAATGCTGTTCGCAACATTGAGATTGCAGAAGAGAGGGGTTAAGAGACTATGATGGCGAGTGGTTCGACCAGCTCAGGGGAACAACTAGCGGGGCAGTGATTTTAAGGGAAATGATCGTAGGGTTTTTGATACGAGGGGATCCGACAGGCAGGGTTTCTTATTTAGAATATCGTGTAGTGTGATGAGAGATAAGGATGGTACGTATTTTTTAATATGGAAGGTATACTCTTGTTGTGTTTATCATGTTGAAACACACGACTCAAAAGTGGGAAGGCTTTAGAATGTCGTTTTCTGTAGCAAATATCTAGGATAGAATTAGTTTAGGCATTTTATGTTATAAATTAGTTATATTTGGAATTTTATATTATGTATTTCTTATATAATGTATAGTTTCAAATGGCAATACTATTAGTAATTTGAACTTAGGAAAATTTCAAAATGGTGCGAAAATTACGGTTTAAATATTTCGGGTCGTGTTTGTTTTTACAAAAAAACGCCTGACTGCCTCTTACGTCTTACTAGTCAGACGCGGTCAGATGTTTTTGTTGTTTGTTTTTTCATGACGAGTCAGACACGGTCAGAGTTATTAGGTCTGACTCAGTAAGAGGAGTTGGACATGTCTGACTATCTCTAACCCATCATCGATCTTTGATAAATGAAACACTGAATATCACAACAAACCCACTTCAAGATTCGAAGGTAGTTGTGTTATTCGGTTTTGAGAAGAACACCATGAAACAAAACAACACTGACGAATTTTTAATTGTACTTTTGTACAAGGAAACATTGCGGATGCCATTTTAGTTATTGGATATTGTGAGAGTGATAAGCAAAAGCTGTGTTGGCTGCATATGTGTGAAAAGTGTGGCGTGCTAGTAAAAATAGGGTAAAAAGGGAGTATTTATACAAGGGTTACTACTTTAGGTTTATGTTTAGTTGGGCTGGACATTTTGAGTAGTTCGTTGGGCCAAGTATAAAACACAATATAAAGGGTCGAATTTTGTCTCTTATAAATTAGTTTTGTGAGCATAAATGGTTATATGAATTTTTTGGGCTGAATTATTCGAGTTCATTGGATTAGAAACCGAGCTAGTTTGTTATTGTTTAATATATTTTAAAAAAAGGGACAATTAAAACCATTCGGACAATTATAAAAAAACAAACAACACTTTTTCATTCAGATTCATACATTATAGCCACCTCTTACTAGTAAGATGTGGTAGTCAGATTCAGACATAAAACATATTAGTGAAACAAACACATAGTTTTTTATTTCATGTCATCCATTGACAAGTTTTATCTAGTAAAGGTATTAGTCGTGCTGTCAAACTAAGTTTATGATTGTATTAAAACTTATTCATGGGTGCAACAAAGGTCAGGAAACTGTGAAAAATTGCTTACATCATGTGTGATTGTGTTGTCATTTGCAATTTGAATAAGTTGATGAATCATGTTGTGCCACATATTTTCACTTACACCCCCTACAAACAAGGCACAGTTAAGCAGCTAAGCTTAATATTTGGAGCACAATTGCTATAAAACGACTTGTGGTTTCCTGGGCTATATATAACTTTCTTGTTTTATAGCATTTGGGAGACATATTCATGGTTAGAATTCAGTCTTCTTGCATAAAATTCTATAAATAATGATGTACTTTATTTTTGATGATTGATGCTATGTAAGATCACCTCTTTCCTATTGATTTGTGTATGGTGCACTCGCTGTTTCCAGATACTGTATGACTACCAATCAACTTGGTGTTCTATGTGCTTAAAGATCTTGAATTAAAAACGGAGTATATGCATCTGTAGGAATATATACAGAGGTTCTATTTGTATAAACTTGCTAGATATCCAACTTCATACGAAATATTTAATTATGTTGCTGATTTTGATTGAATAACACCTGTTACTTTTGAGAACTCCTGATAGAGAAAAATGTGTTTCGAATTAGACTTTGGACTTGCACTTAGTGAAATTTTATTCCCCGTTATCACCAACCATACCTTATTTTTCAGTTTAGATTTCGATTATGCAAACAAATTGTCTGTCAAACACGGGTCTTGTGCTTTGAAATATCTTGTTACAGGCTTTCCCAAAACCAGAATCTCTTTTTGGTATAAATTTTTTCAGTGTCTAGATGGGCATGGTGATCTTTTTGTTGCTCTCATGGCATTCTCTTAATCTTTTGTCGATTTTGCTAAAAAAATTGTTTACATGTATTAAAATTTAGTTTGTCATTGTACGAATTTGAACCGAACATAAGTTTCTTTAATGCAAAAAGCTTTCTTTTTTTTTTAACAAGAAATATAATAATGTCTTTGGAATAGTAAGTTATGTCTGGTTTAAAAGTTTATACTTACATGTTTAATTTCTTTATGCACACACATATTACTTTGTGATTCTAAGTGCAACATCTTCAAAAGGGTGACCAATGGCATGCAAGTATAAACCATGGGGAGCAACCACACTTGGGTCAAAAGATGGGAATTGGGAAATAAGTGTTCTTAAGGATCCCAAATTTCATCATGTATTTATTGCTTAACGCGTGGAATGGGTCCTTACATAATGCTTATCAAGGCTGTGATTGTGTAGTCATCTGCGATTGAGTTTAACATGTAGGACAGAATTGTTATGCCATGACTTGTGGTTCTGGGCTTTTTATAACTTTCCTGTTCTCTAGCAACCAGGAGGCATATATTCATGGTTTCTATCTTATAGTAGTTATTTACGTTGGATGATTGATGTTATTCAAAATCACTTCTTTTTTATTGATTTGCTCATTGTGCACTTCTTGTTACCAGATACTGCACAGTCATTAATGAACTTGGTATTCTCTGTGCTTAAAGAAGTTGAAGTGAAAACGGAGTATATGCAGCTGCAGGATTATAATGCAGAGGGGTCTATTTGTATAAACATGCAAGGTGTCGAACTTTAGTTTAAATATTTAATTACGTGCTGATTTTTGTTGAATAGTTTCTGTGGTTACTTCGAGCCCCAGATCTAGAGAGATTTGTTTAGAATCGGGACTTAGGGACTTGCACTTTGTGACTGATAAGTGATGACATTTCTTTTATCATAATCTTTTGCCCCCTTACCTTCATATGTTTTGAAAATAACTTACTTTAGATTTCAGTTGAAGCTGTGTCTAGTATTTGGTAGGTTTTCCCAGAACTGGAATTTTACTTGGAGACTGGTAGAAATTTCCAGTTATTCTCATGTACTAAATCAAGTATGTATGCTGTGTTTAAAGTATACAATATTTAATTATGTACATTAGTTAAATACCGTGGGTCAGTAATGGTTCGATTTTGACTAACCCAATGATCATTCATTCTGATAATTTTGTGGGTCAATCATTTCGAAGCAGCATATAAACTCAGCAACTCACAAAGTCCTATCATGGGAGATAATGTTGTAGACTCTTGTTCTATATCATTGTGGAAAGAGCTCTTGCGAATGATTTGGATACTGAGTGAGAATGTATCGCTCACTTTGTCATGTACCCATCTGCATGATTTGATATTTCTTGGATTTACTAGTTACTTGATTAGAGTTGCAATACTAGATTAACAATGTATTCACAGTGAGAAAAACGTGTATCATGATGATGAATTAAACAACTATATGACAGATAACTCAGCTATTAGAATTGCTTAAAAAATCTGGAACATGGTTATGGGCATAAAGATAAGATGACTTTTATCTTCCGAGTTGAATCATTTTTATATATTTTTTCTGTAAAGATAAGAGATAGTTAAATATCGTGATTTTGTATCTACATAAGGACATGTTCATGAATTTCATATATCCTTTCTAGACTATGGATGTACAATTACCTAATTTGAAGCTCTTTTGTGTTAGTGACTGTTGATACAAAAGTTGGGCGTACCTGGTTGTTGGGCTTTGCTCTTATATCAATTGGATCCTTAGCACTTTGTTACCTGCGTACTAAGAAAAGAGAATAACACCGTTAGACTTATCGAGGGATTGTCTCCCCCGATTAGACTCCGGCGTGAGAGTAAGTAATCGAATTTAGGTTTTGGTTTAAGAGTTTTAGGGATTCCGTGAATCGTACCTTGAATGAGAATCGTATGATTCTATATATAGGGGCTAAGAAACCGTGTTTCTTGCTCCTTACTCTTCGCACGCATGGTGCTTATCCGAGGTAAGGATATCTATTCCTTGAATAGATGATCCTTATCGGATATCCGGTGAGTTAGATTGGGCTTTTGGGCTTCGTGAGCCCAAGCGTTGATACCACGGCCCATACCATTTGTCATGGTAGCCCATTCGTGATGGACTTAGGTGTAAGTAATGTCTATCATTTGGGCTTGCGGCCCAAATATAGGCTATACGTCATCATGTCCCCCCAGTCTAGTATGCGCGGCACGTAGCCGCGGGTACTAGACTTAATGTAAGCAGCGGTAAGCGTGGCGGGATAATGAACAAATTGTTACCGCCTTTTTGGAGGTGCAATGCACCTAACAGGTTCAAAATAGTTACCTCGGTAAATGGGGATGGTGTCCACGTATCACTTGGGATTCGGGAAAAAGTGTTGTACCTTTTGATCTTCTAGCCACACGTTTACTGTGAGTGGGATCCACGTGGGCGTGAATTAGGGTTTTTACCACCCTATATAAGAATGCCGCCCCCCTTTATTTTCACCACACAGTAAAATACACACACAACCACTATTCATCTTCATTTTGAGAGCGTTTTTGCTAGAAAACCTTTGAGCTTCTGTAGGTAATCTTTGTGTGCGTACACTTAGTTTTAAGATGAACATGGTCGCTCAATTAGAGGAGTTTCGCTCTGCGTTGTCTGTTGAGGATGTGATGCACTTTTCTTCCGACTATTTTGTGCCTTTGGATGTGCATCCAGAGGCGCCAGATGTCGATGCGTGTATAGCCGACTTCCCCGAAGGGAAGATAGGGTTATACACGAAATTCTTCGAGTACGCTAACTACCGCGTACCTATATCTATATTTCTGAGCGATTTGCTCAATCACTACCGCCTCCACATCTCTCAGCTGCACTGTATAGGTGCGGCGAAGGTGTCGAATTTTGAGGTAAACTGCCATTTACTAGCGATAGAACCAACTGTAGATTTATTCCGCTCTTTTTACCACTCAACATGGTCGAACGGTTGGGTGTCCTTTGCGAAGCGCCCACGGGCGTTTCAATGTTATACGGAGAAAGTTGACGCCCTCAAGAATTGGAGGGAATTTTTCTTTTGGGTAGACGACGTGGTCTTTCCTTCCAATTTTGAGTTTTATACTCAGGCGTCTTTACCAAGGGATGGGCATCCCGCACCCGGTTCCTATAGTATTGCTGACGCGCAGACGTTAAATGCCAATCGATTGGCCATTAACCCCTATCCGGAGGAGTTTTTGGTGCATGTAGGATTGAGCCGCGCGTATTTTGGCGCAGCGGATGAGGTTCCCACTTTCCTGAGTGAGGATGGCCGGGGTGGGTGTTCATCCTTTGTAATTGTTTGTAAGTTTTTCATCCTTTTTCTTCGCGCATTTACCAACTAATCTTTCGTTGTTTTCTTGCTTCATTTTTATATGTGCAGAGATGGACTTATTCGCAGTGGTGAAGCTTGATAAGCCAAAGCAGGTGACCATAGGGGTGCGTCCTCTGAGGGAAGGGGAGCTGCCTTTGCTGGAAGCAACCGCGGGGCGTTTGACTGTTTTACCCGCGACAGTCCCTGAGGACACGCCACCACTTGTGGTGACGCCCGTCCAGAGTATGGCGCCAGAGGTAGTGGTGGTGCCTACTGTGGTGCCTGAAGTGGAGGTGGCGCACGAAGAGGCACGCTCAGGGTCATCTGACAGTATTCGGATCCTGAAACCTGAAGAGGTGCTGAGGGAAGAGGTTGCGCAGAACTTAAAGCGCAAGGGAGGTGCTGGAACCAGTGGCACCAGCAAGAGGCGTCGACACGTCATCAAAGACGCAGAGTCGAACGCGGAGGAAACTTCGACCTCCGGCGCACGGTTGAAGGCTGATGCTTCTCCGTTTCTGTAAGTGTGCACTTCCTCTCTTTCCTTTTTTTTTTTTTTTTTTTTTTTTTTTACTTGTTGTAATTTTTTGTTGACTGTCTTTGTTCCGTAGGGATGACGACGCGAAGGATGATGAAGTATCCTCTCCGCAGAATGAAAACAAGGGAGAGGATACCTTGGCAGCAGGTGGTGGTGAGGCGCATCAACTTCTTGATGAGTTGGCTGCGACTACTGCCCGTCAGGCTGAGCTGGTGGCGCAGCTGAAGGGAAAGCGCGTTGGGGAGAGTCGTGCTCTGGCCCAGAAGGAAGAGGAGTTGGAGGAGCTGCGCGCGTAATTGGCGGGCGTGCAGGCTGAGCTTGGGGAGTCAAGGGCGTATGGGGAGAAGATGGCTCAGGACAAGATGAGCATCTTGGCTGATCTGCTACATGCGAGGTCGTGTCTCGAGCAGATGAAGGCCAGGGCATCGTGGTCTGTGTCGTTCCTTGAGGAGAAAAGATCTGAGCATTATGCTAGGCTTCAAGAATTCAAGGAGAATATGGAGAAGACGCTTGTGGCGTATGAGGAGAAGCTGCGCGCCCTTAGCATTGAGTACGACGAGGAGCTGTATCCTCATCTCATGACTGTGATTGCTGAGCGCAGGTATTTTTACACCCTTATCTTTTAGAATTGTTTTCTTCACTCCATGTTATCTTATCTTGTTACCACTTTGTGAATGCAGGTGGTTGATCAGCCATGGGCTTCGTCTGGCAGCTCTAAGTACTTTAGAGTCTGCGGAGGTGGTGGAGGCCTTTGGGAAGGTTGTCCACTGCGCGATAGCGCGTGGCCGTTCGCAGGCGATGGAGGAGCTCCGTGAGGCCAAGCTGTTGGAGAAGGACTTGGCGGAGATTCCTGGTTATAGCTCAACGGCGTACGATGAGCTGGTGGAGGCGATGGCGGGGCTGAAGGTTCTTGAGATGCCGCATATAGGGAAATTGGAGCGCGACCAAGATGACCCTATAGTTGTGCTGATGGCCGGCTTAACTTTGCAGCGCCATCTTGAGAAGAATGCGGAAGAGGAGTTAGACTATTATCTAAAACCTGATATATCGCAGCTTCAAGTCCCAGTTTTTGCGCGGCCCCGTGATATCCTCAAGCCTTTTGCTCTGGAGAAGGAAGTCCCCTTGAAGGAGGTGCTGGAACAACATGCGCAGAGGGCTGCGGTGAAAAAGGGTATCAAGGGCAAGGCCGTGATGTGCGGTATTGGCGCTGCACACCTTCCTAGATCAGATGGTGTGGCTGTAAGTGTTCCAACCGTATCGATGCAGGATGCCATAATCTTGAGTAAGTTGAAGGAGGGAAGTTCCGCCGCTCCAGAAGAGAGCCATGATCACCGCCATAGCATATAGGTTGTTTGTGAGCTTATGTATTTTGTCCTTGTAATTTAATAAATATGGAATAAAATACATTTTGTTATGAGCTCGTAACTTAAATACACTTGCATTGTGTGCTTTTTTTTTTTTTTTTTTACTAAGTCTTTTAAGTGCGTGACTTAAATATACTTGCATTGTTTGCTAAGTTTTATTTTTGACTAAGTTTTTTAAGTGCGTAACTTAAGTATACTTGCATTGTTTGCTAAGTTTTATTTTTGACCAAGTGTCTTGGCTCGTTATATTGCTAAGCTCGTACAGTGTACTTGGTATACGCGCATCCGTCGTGGGGTGCGCATGTGAAACTTACTTTGACGTCTCAAGAGTAAGGCGCTTAGCAAGGATACGTGATCCAATGTTGATGGGTTTGCAACCCTCTTATTCAACGAGTAAATTAGTAGGTTAACTCATCCTCTATGCCTTCGTGGGTCTTTAAGTGGTGCATGCACGCCATGTAGGCAAAAAATATAAGATAGACAATATTGACATATATGCAATAAAGTAAAAGTGCGCTATGGAGTTAGCTAGAAACCATAACATTTTATTAATACTTGCAAGTTTATTGAAAAAATGGAAAACATAATTCCTAAGAAAGAAAAGAAAGACAAACACTTATTGGGCACCGCGTAGGGTGTGAGTGTGTTTGTGTAAGGGCCGTAGCCTAAAAGTAACATCTTTTGAGATTACAGATGTTCCAAGTGCGCGCTAGGTCGTGACCTTCCATATCGCGCAACCTGTATGCGCCGTTGCCGAGCGCGTCTGTGACCTCGTAAGGTCCTTCCCATTTGGGTCCAAGTTTGCCTGTGTCTTCTGCGTGGCTTGCGTCATTGGCGCGATAAACAAAGTCCCCTGGTCGAAATGAAGTGTTCTTGACTTTTGCATCATAATACTTCTTCATTTTTGCCTTGGCCTTTGCTTCTCGTATGGCTGCGCGTTCGCGTCTCTCCTCCAGTATATCTAAGTCTATGCGCCGTTCCTCGTCATTTGTCATGACGTTGACTTCTGCTGTGCGTATAGTAGGCATTCCTATCTCAGCTGGTATGACGGCTTCTGTTCCATAGACTAAGGAAAATGGCGTGTCGCCAGTACTGGTTTTGATTGTTGTGCGATGCGCCCACAAGACATGCGAGAGTTCATCTACCCATCTTCCTTTATGTCTGTCAAGGCGCGCTTTTATGCCTTCGCCTAGACTGCGATTAGCGCGCTCAACCAGGCCATTGGTTTGTGGGTGTTTGACTGAAGCAAAGTGTTGTGTGATGTTTAATTGTGTGCACCAATCTTTGAATGGGTTATCACAGAATTGTTTTCCGTTGTCTGATACGATTTCGCCTGGTAGGCCGAAGCGACAGACAATATTGTCCCAGACAAAGCGTTTTACTTGGTTTCCCGTAATGTTCACCACAGCTTTTGCTTTAATCCACTTTGTAAAATAATCTATGGCTGCGATGAGGAATTTTACTCCTCCCGCTGCGACGGGAAAAGGTCCTGCGATGTCGATACCCCATTTGTAAAAAGGCCATGGTGAGGTAATTGGTGTTAGCTCGTGCTGTGGTCGGCGCGGAATAGGTCTATGTACTTGGCAGTTGCTGCACTTTCTTATTAGGTCGCGTGCGTCGCGGTGCATTGTTGGCCAATAGTATCCTGCCCTTAAAGCGCTTGCCACCACGGATCGCGGTCCTGAGTGCATACTACATGATCCAGCGTGAAGTTCGCGGAGTACATAGTCTGCTTGAAGGGGTCCAACACATCTGAGCCATGGTTGTAAGAAAGATCGCCGATAGAGTACGTTGTCGCGGAATTCGAATCGTTGCGCCGTGCGCCGTATTCTTCGAGCGTCTTTATTATCTTGGGGTAGAGTTCCCGTGCTGATAAATTCGATGATAGGTGTCATCCACGTAGGATCTTGTTCTTCTATCACCGTTGATATCTCCATATCAAGGATTGACTTGTTCTTTAAGGTTTCCACCAATACCTGTTTTGAAAGGTGTGCGAAGCTTGTAGATGCGATCTTGCTGAGTGCGTCCGCCTTTCTGTTTTCCCCTCTAGGTACTTGTTTTATTGTGAACCTATCGAAGTTTTTGATCAGAGACTTTGTCTTTTCCAGGTATTGGATCATATGGTCATCCTTGGCCTCGTATTCTCCTAACACGTGGTTAGCGACTAGCCGAGCATCTACATTTGCCTCTAGGTTGCGTACACCCATTTGAATTGCGATGCGTAGTCCGGCCAGTAG
Organism: Artemisia argyi; assembly: GCA_030686995.1. Taxonomy (NCBI): domain Eukaryota; kingdom Viridiplantae; phylum Streptophyta; class Magnoliopsida; order Asterales; family Asteraceae; genus Artemisia; species Artemisia argyi. The sequence continues at coordinate 155,498,876 of CM060697.1, read as the reverse complement.
GGCTTCATATTCTGCCTCATTGTTTGTGGCTGTGAACTCGAAGCGTAGCGCATAGGTGAATTCCATACCTTCTGGGTTTGTAAGAATGAGTCCTGCGCCTGATCCATCTGCGCATGAGGATCCATCAGTGAACAGTGTCCATGGTTCCTGTAGATCCGCTTTTGCTGCAGATGTTGGGCTGTCGCCCTCTGGCTTCTCCACGATAAAATCAGCTAAAACTTGCCCTTTGATAGCAGTGCGCGGCCTGTATGAGATGTTGTACTCACTGAGCATTACACTCCATTTTTGTAAGCGTCCCGATGCATCTGGTTTAGAGATAACTTGTTTAATTGGCTGATCAGTGATTACCGCAATTGGATGCGCTTGGAAGTATCTGCGCAGTCTCTTGGCGGCGAACACTAAAGCCAAGACCAGTTTTTCCATGGCGCTGTAGTTGACCTCTGTTTTCTTTAAGGCTTTGCTTACGAAGTATATGGGTGTCTGGACGGAGTCTCTATCTGTCAATAGTACTGCGCTAACTGCTCCGTGGGTTGCTGATAAGTACATGATTAGTTCTTCCCCTTGTCGCGGTGCGACTAGTTTGGGAAGAGATGCCAGATGATGTTTGAGTTGTTGGAAAGCTTCCTCGGCTTCATTGGTCCAACGAAAGTCTCCCTTTTTTGTACACTTCGTGAGTGTTTTAAAGAGAGGAAGGGACTTGTCTGCTGACTTAGATAAGAAGCGATTCAGCCCTGCCAGCTTTCCATTCAGTGATTGGACTTCTTTGAGTGTGCGCGGGGAGGGGAGATCAATAACAGCCTTTGTCTTCTCTGGGCATGGTTTGATTCCATCGGGTTCTATTAAGTATCCGAGGAACATGCCTTCAGTTGCGCCAAAGGTGCACTTTTTTGGGTTCAGTTTCATGTTTATCCGCCCCAACGTTCAGAATGTTTCCTCGATGTCGCGCACTAACTCATCCTCTGTATGGCTTTTTATAACGAGGTCGTCCACGTAGACTTCTAAGTTACGGCCTACTTGTTTTTCGAAAGCTGTGTCCACCAGCCGTTGGTATGTCGCGCCTGCGTTCTTTAAGCCAAAAGGCATTTTTGTGTAGCAGTATACCCCTTGACTGGTGTGGAAAGCTGTTTTTTCTTCATCCTCCACTGCCATTTGGATTTGGTGGTACCCTTTATATGCGTCTAGGAAGCACTTGAAGGGGTATCCACATAAGGATTCAACCTTCCAATCAATTTCTGGCAATGGATAGCAGTCTTGCGGGCATGCTTTATTGAGGTCCGTGAAGTCCACGCACATCCTCCAGCTACCATCGCTCTTCTTTACCATGACTGGGTTAGAGAGCCAGTCGTGGTAGTACACTTCGCGCATGATGCCCGCATCTACTAACTTGCGTACTTCTTCCAAAATAGCTTTTGCACGATCTGGAGCCTGACCGCGCTTCTTTTGTCGTATTGGAGGGTATCCTTGTCGGATTTGTAGTTTGTGCTCTGTGATAGAACGAGGCACTCCTGTCATATGCTTTGGTTCCCATGCAAAGATGTCTAGGTTCTTTTGCAAGAGTGCGCATACGGCTGCTTTACCTTTGTCAGATAAAGATCCTCCAATCGAAACTTGTTGTTCCGGATAGTCTGGATGAATAGCGACCTTTAAATTTGGCGATTTTTCCGTGCGCTGTTCTGGAATAGTATTTGCTTCAGTTGTCACTGCGATACATTCTCTTGGTGGTACCGTTGTGTTATAGAGAGTAACCACTCCTCCTTCAACTGGGAATTTAAGCATTCCGTGTGCTGTGGATGGTACTGCGCGCATGGATGATATTCCTGGTCTTCCAATTATGCCATTGTATGGTGAGGGAGACTTGATTACCATAAAATTTATCCATGCCGCGGTTGAGTGTTGCTCATCTCCTACGACCACCAATAAGCGTAACTGCCCCATGGGCCAGATCTTTTCTCCTGTAAATCCTGTTAGTGACATTGTAGCTGGTATCAACTGACTTTGGATTTCAGGTCGCAGCCTTTTGAAGCAGTGATCATACATGATGTCTGCGGATGCTCCTCCATCAATATACATGCGGTGGATGTCGTGTCCTCCTGCATGTATTTCAATGGTCAGAGGTTCCACGACTGCGTTGTCCGCAGCGATTGTAGGGAAGGATATCTCTTTTTCTGGAGAGAATTTTTGACTGACTTTTTGCTTTATTTTGCGCTGCCATGATTGTATCATGTATATAGTATCAGCCTTTTCCTTTGGGGGTTCTTTCTTGCCTCCATTTCTCTGTCTCTCTTTTCCTTCCTTGATGTTTTTTACGAGATGGTCCATCCTTCCTTCTCTCACTAATTTTTCGATTAGTTGTTTCAGTTGGACACACTCGTTAGTTGTATGGCCCTTTTGGCCGTGGTACTCGCAGTATCCACTACCTTGGCGTTTTTCTTCTGCCGTTTTAATTGGTGGTGGTCTTGGGAAGTTCGCACCTTCTGTTGCAAATATCTCCCTTGGAGTTTTAGTGAGAGGAGTATATTTGTCGTTGTCTCTTCCACTGCGGTAGTTCCTGCCGCGGTTATTGTTTTGATCATTGGATTGTCTCCGCGGCTGTTCTTGTTGTCTATAGTTTGGATATCCTTTCTTGCTATTCGCAGCAGCTGCTTCTCCTTGTATAAAGGATCTGGTGCGTTTTGTGAGTTCATCGAAAGACTGTGGAACTCTATCATTGAGCTTTCGGATGAGTTCTGGATTATTAATTCCATTCATGAACCCCGAAATTTTTAGTATTTCGGGACATGCTTTGACTTGTATGCACTCATCCTTGAAGCGCTCCATGAAGGCGCTGGTTGATTCTCCTTGGCGTTGCTTCACCCTTGCCAATTCCACAGGATTTTTAGCGCACTTCTTTCGCTGGGTGAAGTTGTGGCGGAATGCTTTTCGCAATTCCTCAAAGCCGCCTATACTCCTACGTGGGAGTTTGCTAAACCATGTGCGCGCGTTCCCTACTAATGTGGAATTAAACATGTGACACCACACAGGCTGTGGCCAATTTTCGATAGTTGCGGCTGACTCGAAAATTTTGAGGTGGTCGTCAGGGTCACCTGTTCCATCATATGTCTTCACATTAGCGGGCATGCGTCTGCGCCTGTCGTCTGAGTAATCACTTATGCGACGTGTGAACGCATCAATTTTATGGCGTCGCCATGGGAGAGACATATCCTCGTTCTCTTCCTCGCGACGTCGTCCTTTTGATTTCCAGTGACCTGTTTCTTTATCCTCGTTGTCCGAGGAATCGCTGGAGGAAGGATAATCTCTCCGTCGGCGTTTGCGCCTGCTCCTTTCAGAAGAGGAGCCTGAGGGATCTCTGCTTGGGGATCTTCTTCTCCCCAACCTGTCTTGGATCCGCCTACTTCTGGGATTGGAGGATCCTTGACTCGGCGAATGCTGAGGACCTAATCGGTCGTGTATTCCCCGACTGCCAAGTCTGGAATGAACATTGGTGCGCCTACCGCTGTCTCCAGAATTTTGTGAGCCAGACACTGTACCCAACCTGTCATGGACATTGGTACGTTCTGTACGTCTTCCTCGTGGGTGACGTGGTGGTGTTAGTTCACGTTCTGGCCCGAAATTAAGTCGGGTTTGCAGATCCGTACCGGCTCTTCTTGCCGCTTCTTCCTGCATGAGGGCAGTTAGGGTTTCATAGTTTTGGGACACGAAATTTCCCAAAGTTAAATCGGGTACGTCCTCAGTCGTTGCAAGGATCTCTGCCTCAGTATGGGGCGCCCGGTTTCGTTCAGGCGCGCCTGGCGGCACAGTGTTGTTCACTACGGGTGCAGCCTGATGAGGAGTGGTGAAGAGGGTGCGCTGGAGTTCCTCAGCGCTTGGGACCACTGACGAGATTAAAGGTAGTTCCATTGTTGGAATAGGCTGGGTTGTTCCCGCCTCCTGGTGATCAGGTGCGCTGGTTGTCCCAGCAACCTGCTTAGAGGTCGAATCTTGTCGATTCTTCTTCTGATGATCACGTTTTTCTGACTGCGGAGTCCGCTGGCCCGAATTCTTGTGTTTCGTCATTCTAGTTCGTTGTAGGGTCCCACGGATGGCGCCACTTGTTGATACAAAAGTTGGGCGTACCTGGTTGTTGGGCTTTGCTCTTATATCAATTGGATCCTTAGCACTTTGTTACCTGCGTACTAAGAAAAGAGAATAACACCGTTAGACTTATCGAGGGATTGTCTCCCCCGATTAGACTCCGGCGTGAGAGTAAGTAATCGAATTTAGGTTTTGGTTTAAGAGTTTTAGGGATTCCGTGAATCGTACCTTGAATGAGAATCGTATGATTCTATATATAGGGGCTAAGAAACCGTGTTTCTTGCTCCTTACTCTTCGCACGCATGGTGCTTATCCGAGGTAAGGATATCTATTCCTTGAATAGATGATCCTTATCGGATATCCGGTGAGTTAGATTGGGCCTTTGGGCTTCGTGAGCCCAAGCGTTGATACCACGGCCCATACCATTTGTCATGGTAGCCCATTCGTGATGGACTTAGGTGTAAGTAATGTCTATCATTTGGGCTTGCGGCCCAAATATAGGCTATACGTCATCAGTGACATAGTTGTTGAAAAGATGCACCTTTTAATAAAGCAATAGGAATCACAAATGACAACTTCATAAAACATATTGTATTAGGCTTTTGTTTGTCACAATAAAAAATTAACGTCTAATAAAGAGAGTACAATAATTATCCAATTTCTTACATAGGTTAACAAAATCATTAGTGTTCGTCAAACTCGTTCCTGAAACGAGTACGCACATGAAGGGGTTGGCGGGGAGCCACAGGAAGGCGAGTGGTGGATCTGCGGGAAAGGAAGATACCTTCAAACATACACAGCCCACAACTCAAGCTGATCATCTCGCCTTCCCGTGCATGAAATGACCCATGTATAAGATCAAATTGCGAGGCGGGAAGAGTGGGGTGGTGTTACACAGTTATAAATGGCGGATTCAAAAATCTAACAAAAAATGTGCATTTTTTTATGAAACAACAAAGGGTAAACATACATATATATATATATATATATATATATATATATATATATATATATATATATATATATATATATATATATATATATATTTTTTTTTTCCATTTATAAATGATGCTCAAAAGGTATGCACGACAGCACGGGTATACCTTCTGCCTCAAGTACGCCGGTCCCAACAATATTATCGTGCATAAATGGTGACATGTCAGCACCACGTCAGCCTCCCAAGATCAAGTAAAAGTCTAAAAGATAAACATGCATTCTGTCAAAATTTGCTATTTTAGCTGTTTAGTAGTAACAAAAATAAAAAATCTTTCTCAAACAAGATTTATCCTACACCACACCTAAGTCAAAACTTAATCATAACCAAAATCATTTTTTTGGTGGGAAAAAAGTACAAAAAATCATCATATAAAAAATCCCAATAATCAAATCTGAAATCCTCTGCTTTTCCTTTTCCACTATCTTCCCCACTTTTCCACTTTTTATAAAAACAAAAACCAAAACCCAAACACCCAAAATCAACCCAATCATGAATCACACCCACATCATCTTCACTCTAATCATCACACTCACCCTTATCCCAAACACCCAACAAACCACCTTCAAAATCATTAACAAATGTCGCCACACAATCTGGCCCGGAATCCTAACCGGAGCAGACAGACCTGTACTAAACCCGACCGGGTTTATGCTCAAGTCGGGTCAGTCCAGGACTTTACGGGTACCCGTTTCGTGGTCGGGTCGGTTATGGGGCAGGACTGATTGTGGGGTGGATGGTAGTGGGAGGTTGGTGTGTGTCACTGCTGATTGTGGCTCTGGGAAAGTGGCGTGTGAGGGACGTGGAGCTGAGCCGCCTGCTACGCTTGCTGAGTTTACGCTTAATGGGGATCAGGGCCTGGATTTCTATGATGTCAGCTTGGTTGATGGGTACTTAGCCTTTCCTTTTCGGGTCGTTTTAAATTAACTGTTCACTGCTAAAAATAGATTTGTGTATCGTACGTCTAATAGGGGCGTATTTTTTCTTAAGTTTAGGTTATACCTGAATTCCGGAAAATACTACTATACTCTATGCGCTTTCAAGTTTTGTCTTGATTTCGTACTTATAGTTGACTTGTAAGTTGTAAGCACCTAATAAGTTACCAAAAATACTAGTGACACTATAGATAGGAAATTTGGAAGTACATAGGTTATATTGGGGTAGTGTTGTAAAACTCTGATAACAAGGCCAAGTAATCGGCAATTACTCGCTACAAGGTCAGTGACCCACATGACCAGACGAGTTGAGCTGAATTGGCTTAAAAATCAGTTTGGTCAAAACTTGGTTTGAAGGTAGTCGACCGCTCGAATACTGCCTAGCGAGTTTTAGAATCATGGTTATGATAATTGAATCCTAAAAAGTACCAGTATGTTCCAAGTGTTTTCAAATTTAGTAACTATGTCACACTTTTTGTTGTCTTGCTGATGTGTTAGCTCCCAAAAATTACTAAAATACCCTTGACACGTTAGCAAAAAGTATATTATCGCGACAAATTTGAAAGTACCCAAGGTATATTAGAATTTCATTTTGAATTCCGGTATCATAGCCGGACATTTGTTTTAAACTCCTCAATCAAAATCATAACTTGGCGATACATTTGAAGTACTTGGATGTAATAAAGCCTTAAGGATTGTGTCTTTTTCACTTAAAACTGTCTTTATTTTAATAAAGTTAATTAGACTCTATTTTTGTTTTGTTTTGGGTTCAACAGGTACAACCTTCCAATGCTTGTGATACCGAGGGGTGGTACAAGTGGTGCATGTAGTTCCACTGGGTGTTTGGTTGATTTGAACAGTGCGTGTCCTACAGCATTGAGAGTGGCGGCAGGTGCGGGGAGGAAGAGAGTGGTGGCATGTAAGAGTGCGTGTGAGGCGTTTGGGGATCCGAGGTTTTGTTGTAGTGAAGGGTATAATACACCAGATACGTGTCCGCCGACAGAGTTTTCAGAGTATTTCAAACATGTGTGTCCGAGGTCCTATAGTTATGCTTATGATGATAAGACTAGTACTTTTACTTGTACTGGTGCTGATTATATTATCATATTTTGCCCATTACCCTACACCAGGTAATTTATGGTATCTGCTCATTGCGTTTTGAACTGACTAATTGAATAGACAAGCTAAATATTGCTTAGTCACACTGTTTTACATTTTCTTACAACTGTAATGGTAGAGATTAGAGATGCTTATAGACATTGTGATTTTGATGGAAACTGAACAGTGAAAAGCTGTTGGAAGCAAGGAAGGAAAAGGCGGACTTACCGCTTGTAAACAAAACCATGCTGTACATTGGCCGACACCTCTCAGGTCTTATTTGGTTTGGATACAGACTTACAGTACCTACCTTTTGGTTTCTAGTTGTATTAAAACTTTGCTTAGGTGAATTAACACGGGATTTTGTGTTTGTTTTCAGGGTAATAGGCACACAGACAACTAGACCAAGGTTCTTCTTCATTTGGTAAGATGGCAGCAATATGCATTATCTTGTTGTACATTGAGTAGAATAGAATTGTATGAATCTTTAATTTGTGAGTCATTTAAGATAGGCACAGAAAATGAAAATTTGAACGGACATAGACTGAATTATGGGATCTGATGAACTTTCTTAGCTTGTAATATTCTTTACGTAATTGCCCATGAGCTGTAACAATTAAAGCTAAAGGTGTTTGCTATGGTTATGGCTCACCCTGGTCTCCGGTATGATGGCAATCATCTTACCGCCTAACAGTAATTCGGTATATTTTGTTAATTGTGATGACATCGAAGAATGATGAATATTGGCCTATGATGGTTGTGATGTAAGTTGGAACTCATATGTTCAAAAAAAGCTGCAACTTACAAATATGAGGATTTGAAATGCATATTGGCCATGATCTTGGTTGGCTGATTGTCAATTGAGTGAGAACAACAACGACAATGCAATTGACAATCGGCGTTCACCAACTCGCTCTTAGTAATGATGACATCCCAACGTTTTAGTCCAGCTTGATCCTTAGCCAAATGGGCCTCCATCCTTTACTCATAATATGGCATAGACCAATTGATTACAGTGGTTTTAGTTGAAGGATGGTGGGATTGTGGGAATGAGACAATGAGTATGTATGTTTAGTGAAATGTATTAAACTGTGATTCAGATATTATAATGTAATTTTGCATATAAATTTCTGAGTATAATAGGTAAGGAGATGCCTTACCTACACATTACATTTCTCATGGTAAAAGTTTAACTCAGCTGGTATTTCAGTTTTTTAATGCCTATTTTGGACATAGCAGCTGGTAAATGTTGTGTAATTTGATGTTAGTAAAGCATTAAGTTCAAGTCTGGGAGATCCTGTGAATTGTTTTCTTGACGCATCAATATTAATACACAAAAAAGTTGTCCAACTTGATACATGTACAAGTATACTCCTTGTACAAACATTTGTTTTGGTCATTAAGTATGAACGGCTCCTTCACTGTTCGGGAAACACGACAACATATTGATGATATTATCCTCCCATCTTTGGACACCCCTACACGATGGTGTGAATCTCTTCCTATTAAGGTTAACATCTTCATGTGGCGAGCTATGCTTGATAGACTCCCTCATCGTCTTAATCTATCTCGAAAGGGTTTAGATCTCCGAACCATATGTTAACCTGTTTGTAATTTCAACATCGACTCAACCGATCATATTCTTTTCTCTTGTGATTTGGCCTCCAACATTTGGAGACGTGTTCAGATATAGAGTGGTTCTCAGTTTCCTTCAACTTTTCCTCTAACAGAGGCTATGTCTTGGATCGATAATTCGCAAACTACAAAGGATAACAAAGTTAAGATGAAAGTTATAGCTGCAACAACATGTTGGTTTATATGGAAGTTCCGGAACAACGTCGTTTTCAACTCTCGTTCTACGAGGAAAAACTACATTTTTTATAATATTCGTTTATTTTCTTACTTTTGGTTAAAATTTAAAACTTTATTAGTTGTAAGTTGAAATGATTGGTTGCAACAACCTTTGTAACTCTATTTTTTTTCCCCAGCAAATTTACTAAGAAATTCTAGCAAGAAGCTAGAGAAAAAAAAAATGTCATTATCCCAATTACATTACTGTTGTGGTGTAAGAAATTTATAGTTTAGGAACAAGAGTCTAAGACCATTGGGGTAATGCTTTAATGGTATTATTTTCACACCACAAACATCGTTGATCAGTTAAGAAGAGCTTTTAAATAAATAGGTTATGAGTTCAATTTCAACTCCTGGCTAAAAAGTCATTGGAACATGTACTCCATTGTCTGAGGCTAGGTTTTTTTTATGAAGTGTCAATCGGCACTAAAAAAAAGTGCATGGGATAAGGGTTTTTTCTGCCGTTTTAAACTTTTTGAAAGATAAAAAAGTCTAAGATAACTCTTAAAAGGGGAAATATTACAATTTTGAAACTTTGCTTTTCCAATTTTTACACCTGCTTTTAAAAAAGGTAACTCGGTATCTTTTTCATAGCATACCGACATGGTTGATGTAGATCGTGACTGATTAAAAGAGAGGCAATCTGGTAGTGTGTTTTCAGGTTCTGAGCCACCAAATTGCCAAATTCCTCTCTTTATCTTTCGCTATTTACTTAACACTTAAGTGAAGCCCATCTTGCAAAATATCTTGAATTGTTTAAACTAGACGAGTTGTACAGCGACATAATTTTATAGATATTTGGGATATTTTAGTTAACTGTCAAAAAACCAAACCCAACCCGAACTCAACCTCGACCTGAACCCGATTAAGCCTATCTGGGTCGGGTTACTCGGGTCAATACTTTTATTCGGGTTATTCAGGTCAACCCGAGTAACCCGAATACTAAATAGGGTCGGGTATCGGGTTGAAAATGTTTGGCTAACCGGGTTTAGGTCGACCCAGTTGACCCAAATAAGGGTTCTTTTTAATTTTCTAATATAATTTTTATAAATTATCTATTTAAAGAAGTATAAACAGACTAATTTATTACATTTTACTCATATTTGGGTTGACCGAACCCGAATGGACCCGACTCGGATTCGGGTATGTTATTTTTAGCTTTGACCCGACTCGAATTAATACGAACCCGACCCGATTAACACCTCTACATATAACGTAAAATAATCGAAATGTATTAAAGAAAGTTGTAACATACGATTATTCAACTTCAAAACAGTTTTTAAAATGTTTTTCAAAATAATATTTTTTCTTATTTTGTATTATTTATAATTTTGACACATGTATTTTTATACATTTTTTAACTTGACGAAATATTAAGCAATGTTGACAAAAAAGATCAATCTAACTTTTTATTTTGCCTATAGAATTCCTTGATTTTAAGAATTGGGCATTCTTATTATGATGCGAACTAGGGCTGAGCATCGGGCTGGAACCGACCCGAACCGAGAAAACACCGAGAACCGAAATTCATGAAAAACCGGAACCGAAACCGAACCGACGGGCCGTCGGTTCGGTTCGGTTTTCGTCGGTTCGGTTCGGGTTTGTTGGTCCGTGTGTATTTTGGAATGTTTTTGTCGGTTTTGGGCAGAACCGGATCGAACCGAACCTACCCGAAACCGAAATCATGTAAAACCTGAAACTGAAACCGTACCGACGGGCCGTCGGTCCGGTTCGGTTTTTGTCGGTTCGGTCGGTTTCGTTGGTCCGGTTCATTTTTGAACCTTCGGTGCTCAGCCCTAATGCGAACATCCGTTTTCAATGTTTTTCTTTTCTATTATTAGTACTCCTTCTATAGTATAATAATTGTCCACTTTCAATATACACAAAATTTAGATAATCTCACTAACTACATTTTTCACTAATTAAATATTATTTTTTTCAGTTAAAAGATTTTTTATTGATTAAAATACAAAATAGACACTTAATTTAAAAAATCTTAAAATAGCAATGTAAACACTTATTATGGGACGGAGTATTATATAAGAGACGATATATATATATATATATATATATATATATATATATATATATATATATATATATATATATATATATATATATATATATATATATATATATAATATAAGAGATGATATACACTAGGGGTATCAATTCAGGTCGGGTTCGGGTTAGCAGGTTAGCTGGTCAACTATGTAAATCCTAACATGTTTACACATAACCCGAACCTGACATATTTAACTTGTACATATACATGGGTTTGCTGTTTAAGTAGGTTATACGGATTGAATAGGTTAAACGAGTTTCGAGTTGATCCATTTAACCTGTTTGGCTAAACAAGTTGGCACATTACACGGATTAAACGGGTTCGTAAGTCAACATATTTAACCCATTTAACAAGTATTATATAATTCTTTAATTTTTGAAAAAAAAAAATCTTAAACGGATTGTCGAGTCGACCCATTTAATATATGCACAGCGCCACATCCTGAACCTGACCTGTTTAATAAATGTGTTAGATGAGTTGACCCGAAACTTATTTAAACTCAACTCGAACATGTTAATTTTTGTGTCCGTCTCAGGTCAGGTTTTCAAAAATTGCCACCACTAATAATCAATGTTTTGAAAACCGGGTTCGAAATCGACCCGGTCGAGTCACCGGACACCGGGTCAACCGGTTGAACCGCCGGGTCAACCCGGTTTTCAATTTATAATTTTTTTATTTTTTTTACCGAGTCAACCGGTTCGACCGCCGGGTCGACCACCGGGTCAACTCGGATTTTTATTAAAATATTTTGAAAAAATGAAACCCGGCCGGGTTTCGAGAACCGGTTAACCCGGCCGGGTCGACCCGGGTTTCAAAACCTTGCTAATAATTTGTATTGAGAAGACTTTATACAAAGTATTTAAAAAGCAAAACCACATTGTACTTACCCTAATGACAACAGAATAATGATAACCGACAAAACTTAAGATCCTCATTTTGTAAAACAGTGCAGTAGTAGTAGTAGATCATAACAACAATAACAATCCTCCTCCTCCTGTTTAGTTTAAGGTCCACGATGACTTAAAAAATGTGTGATAGTCAAAACCCAACTCAAGTAAGGACATTTGATCAAATCAATCCCCACATCAACACACACCAATTAAAACACGTGAAAAACAAGATCTAGTTAATCAGCGGAGGATCTATTAAGAATCATCGTTGTTTGTTCTTTTATGAATTGGATGAATGTATGAAAAAGAAGAGGAGTTAGCAATGGGTGGTCGTGAGATCTGGAATATTCTACGCCCAAGATCTCTTGTTCTCTTGTTCATTTCTTTTCTCTTCATCTTCTTTGTCTTCTCTTCTTTTTCTCAACAGGTATTGCTATAGACTGTACTAATTGTGATTCTAATTGTTTTATAAAGTTTGTTACATTGTTAATGTGTTTTATTTGGAATGTGAAATGTTGGTTAGTAGTTACTTGATGTGTTTTATAAAGTTGGGGGAATTGTGGTATTAGTTATGTCGTTGTTTTTCTCGTTCGTTTCTTAATCATATTTAGATATGAAATGATTGTTAAGAAGTTCTATACTTGCTCTGTTACGTTTATGGGTGCTTCCTGGCATAATAGGATGCTTGTCTTAAGATGAATTATGTTCTAGAGGTTAAGCTGTTGATAATGCATATACTGATATGCATATCAGAGCTCGTTGTATAACTTGTTGAATGACAAGAGAACATCTCATTATAAGGCGGTCGTAAGAGTTTTTTAAGGTTACCATATCACTTGGTCTTCAGTAGTATTCTGTTTTTTTTTTAATAATTAATAGTCGTCTGGTTAATCAGTGACTACAGAAACATCATTTGTAAGTATCGTTGGCTCTCTGGTATCAAGACTGTCTTTTGCTGGTCTTCTAGTTAGTAAATGAATAATCTATGCATTTATGGATCTTAGAATAACAACCATTTTGTGGGAATTCTACAAGTTCATATCTATATATCTGCTTTCAGCATAAATACGTTTAGGACCTCTGTGCTTCATACTGTAGTGTGCCTGCCTGCATCTGGAATTTTTGGTTGCTATGGTTAGTTTAGACTGTTTAGTACTTTTATCGATGTGCTTGCCCACCCTTGAAGGATGCAAATCCTTCTTTTAAAAGCATATTTAAATGATAATCCTGTTTCAAGTCATAAGATAGTATGTTAACATTGGAGTGCTATAAGATAGTGTCTTGGGTTGTTGGTGGCTATTCATGTTGTTACTTTATACTAACCTGCTGGAAATAACCTGCTTTGTGTTCAGGAGGAAGATACAGTGCCAGAGGTGCATGAGATTACCCATAGAGTATTTCTCGATGTTGATATTGATAAGCAACGATTAGGTATGGTTCTTTGCTTCTAAGGAATGGATTATGATTTGCATTGGTGATTTACGTATGAAATTTGCAACTGCGTCTTTTGACTAAAAAACTTCACTATGGCACACCGCACATGAATGATATGTATACTTCGTTTATCTTTCCTTTTGCTCAACTAAATAATCGTGCTAGACAAACTCGCTGAATTCAAAAGTTTTTCTTTTTGAAATTTGTTCAATACATTTATTATGAACTCATTGGGTTTACCTTTTGCTTGTACTACAGGACGTATCGTAATTGGATTGTATGGTGAAGTTGTACCTAAAACTGTCGGTAAGCCTTTAACCTCCTGTTTGACTTCTTACTTGAACTATGATTCTTTATCTAATGATTGAATACCTTTTTCTTTGCAGAAAATTTTCGAGCTCTTTGCACAGGTATCTGATGTTTCGTAATCTAGTAGATTAAATAAAACTTTTGCAGCGTTCTTTATATCATCTACCTCCCTATTACCCACGCTCAGAAAATGAAAAAGAACGAATTAGTTCATAATCACTGCATCTAACCTTTTGTTTGTTTCTTTCTGGAATTAGGGGAATTAGGAAAGGGTCGGAGTGGTAAACGGTTACACTATAAAGGAGTGCCTTTCCATCGAATCATACCTGGGTTCATGATTCAAGGTGGAGATATTGTTTATGGCAATGGGAAAGGAAATGCATCCATCTATGGTGGAGTCTTTCGCGACGAAAATTTTAAGATCAGACATTCACATGCAGGTCTTTACCGTTCTACCCTTATCCTCTTCTTTATTACATGATACTTGAAGTTGGTAGGATTCAAAACAAATGGTATGTTATGCCCTTCTAAAGCTATAGTTATTGCAGGTATGGTGGCCATGGTGAATTCAGGACCAGATTCTAATGGTTCACAATTCTTCATCACTACAGTTAAGGCCTACTGGTAAGTTCGTCGTGATTATTTCATCACATCCTCATAAATGATCGCTTTCTTATTGTTAGTGCTCGTTATTGGAGTTTTACATTTTAGCCATGATATCTTGCTTATTGTTGTACCTCTGTTTTTTTTTTTTTTTTTTTTTTTTTTTTTTTTTTTTTTTTTTTTTTTTTTTTTTCCAATAATACATTGGAGCCAGTCTTTACAGTTTCTTAATCTGATTATGCAACCTTAATGTGGTATCTGTGAATTTCTTCTTCTAAAAAAGTGAAATAAGACGTATTTTATATCCACAGATTTAATTACTAGAAAATGTTAGTACCTATATTGTATGGGTGGACCACTTTTTTCTGTAAGGAATGTTTGATGAAAATTGAAACAGTTTTATTATAAGGTGCCTTGAATGTACCTCTTGCCCATAAAGTAGCAACAATATATATTTCGTGTGGCAAATTGCTACTTTCCTTTTTTGGGGGCATTAAATGGTAAGGAATGGGACTAGGAGTGATTGAAGATGGTTCGTTTGATATAAATGAATTGACCCATATATCGAAACAAACAATGTACAAGAGTTGCACTTTATTATGATTACCTTATTAATGAAATAAGGGAGGTTTCAACCATTATACAGTATTGATAATATAGCTACATTTGGGAATTTTACAGGTTAGACAGAGAACATGTTGTATTTGGAAAAGTTATTGAAGGCATGGATAATGTCTACGTAATCGAAGGGGGAGCAGGTACTTACAGTGGAAAACCCAGAAAAAAGGTGGTCATTGCAGACTCAGGCGAAATTCCAAAGAGTGAGTGGGACGTTGTATTACAAACTGCAACAGCTGAATCAACACAATGACACCGTCATCAATAGCTAGATTTTACAATATGGATATGTTTCTTTCGGGTTTTGGGTAGTTTTATATACATTTATTTGTATCTATTCTCATCACATTTGTTATATTAATTATGATCAACATCAAGAAATCCTTGTTATATACGTAGTACTTCATTTTGCAGTTTCTTTATCTCTTCACAGAATTGCAGTGACACTCTCGTTTTTCAGCAGAAAAAAACCGGAACCATACATCTCATTCTAACTTTAAAGCTGCTATGAATCATCTGATATTGTATTCAATACCACTCTAGAATTAAAACACGTGATATTGTAGTCACCACTCACCACCATGCTATGAATCATTTTGATCTTAAAACACAGTTTTGAGTATTCTGATAGTTACAACAGTTGTATAATTATAATCATAAATTGGTTGATTAAACTTCTAAGCCCACCTTAGAAAATTGTCAAAATTAGTGTCATACAACTCACAGAAATCACTTTAGTAAAAGTCATAACAATGATATATTTTCTACATATTTTTTCAACAATGTACTGTATTTATGATAGATACAGAGACAGTAGGATATGTATGAAATAAAATTCCCCTAAATAAAAAAACAAAAAACAAGGTTAGGTATGAAGTTGCACAGATTCTCCTTGTCTTGAACCGCCTTGATCTTTGTGGGTCAAACAATGCACAAAATTTCCATATTTTTATCACTAACTTCACCTCAAGCAAAACCATAAAAACAAGATCCTATTGGCATGTGCTTAACATGCACTTCACTTCACATCACTTTTAATATCTCAAACCTTAAAACCCCACCTCATTTTCATCATCACCTTTTTTTTTTTATAAAAAAAACCCATCTTTACTAATGGCCACCACAGACACCACTACCACCACCACCACCATGGCCGGAAAATACTCCGATGACTTCCACCACCACACACCACCACCATCAGAATCAGACCCATCATCCTCCTCCCAATACCCAACCACCCTAACCTACACTCACCATCAATCAAGAACCTTTAAAGACTTACCTTTTTTAATCCTTTTCATCTTATTCATCATCACAACTTTCTCTTTTGGCATCTTTGCTTCCTTAAACAAAAACCCAAACACCCCTTCATCTGTTTCATCCTTCACCTATGACATAAAATCAGATTCATGTACTAAAGATTACACCTTTAGCTCAAAAACTAATAAAGATTTGATTTTTAACTTATTAAGACATGATTCTAGTTATATTGTTAAGAATTTGGTGCTTGTAGTAGTTGTTACTTTGTTTTTAAGCATACCCATATGTTTGTTTTTATTGTTTTCGCTTAAGCGTTATGCGAAGCAGTTAGTGTATATGTCGCTTCCCTTTTTCGTTATAGTTCCGGTTTTGGTGAACTTGTATTGGTTTGTTACATGTACTATTAATGCAACTTGTAGCGAGAAGTTTCCGTTAGGGTATAGGGTTTTGGTAATGGTGTTTGTGTTTTTGGTTATTGGTGTGATTGTGTGGATATTTGTGGTGAATTGGAGTAGGGTTGAGTTGACTGTGAGGATCATTAAGGTGTCGGCCGATGCTTTGTCGAATAATTTAGGTTTGTTTTTGGTGCTTCCTGCGTTGGTTTTGGGGTTGGTTGTTTATTATGTCCCGATTGTTGTGTTTTTGGTGTTTGCGAGGTTGAATGGGGAGATTGTGCCTAGGGAGAAACATGGAAAGGTTTTTTGTGAGTGGAAAGAGGATAGTTGGGTTCCGGCGTATTATGCGTTGGCGATTTTGACAATGTTGTGGTCTGCTGCTGCTATGGTGGAAGCGCAGGTTTATGTGATTAGTGGGACTGTTGCTCAGTGGTACTTCTCGAAAGATGATGAAAAGGTTAAACGGGGAATACGGAACTCTTTAAGGTAAAATTTTCTAATTGAGTAACTTCTGTATTTCTTGGATGTTGATATATAACAATATAACATGAAGCGCGACACACGTGAACCAAAAGTGGTGTTTTCTTAGATTGTGCATTTGTCATAAGTAAAACAATCATTACTTTCTCTTATTAATATTTTCTAGAGAACACGATCTAAACTAATTATGCTGTCACAATAATGTAGAAGGTTTAACTAATTTGAAGTTGGGATTATATCACGATTGTAACTTTATTGCTTGAATATATACTTTTTCCAGAAACGCGTTTGGTACCTCCGCTGGAACAATATGTTTTTCCGGAATATTGGTTGCTATTGTACGTATAGTGCGTGCTGCAGTTGATAGTGCAGCAGAAGAAGATGCGAGTGGGATAGTCAGCCTTGTTCTCAGATGCTGTGTCAACACCTTTTTATCGGCATTTGAGTTTCTTAATAAGTTCACCATAAACTTTGCAGCAATAACTGGTGAAGCTTATTGTGCTTCTGCTAGGTTGACTTATGAACTTCTAAGACGTAATTTGTTATCAGCTGTTGTTGTGGAGATTGTATCTACTCGTGTTTTGGCTGCAATCATCTTTGTTCTGTCAGCAATATATGCTATTGTGGTAAGTAGAATCTCGGGTTATTCTGTATTATGCTGCTTCAATATTGTATGAGTCACAAACTCACAATGAGTAATTTTATACTGGCAGAATTGGGCTGACCCGAAACAAAATTTGTCCAAAACTTTTGAACTTTCATAAATAGCCAATGTTTATACCTTTTCAATTATAATTCAATTGTTTTAAAGGGGTAATGTATAAGGTGGCCGCCCAATCATGATATACTTTCATTAAACCACCCAACTTGTGAAACTACTTTATAGGCCACCTGTATATACAGCTGTTTAGTTTATACCGAATCTGGCTTAAAACAGCGAGAATGGCGAAGATACCCATTAGTATTCTTGAAAAACAAAAATGCATCTGGTTACTTTTTCTATTATGTGAAGTAAAGGTTACCGAAGAGTAAAAAACCTGGAGAAAACAAAATGTCTTTCAACATTTAGAAGCTCTTAGGGAATCGATCGACTAGATGAGATGCCATTTTTTTTTTTTTTTTTTTTTTTTTTTTTTATTGGGAGTTGGTATCAACGAAACCTAATATATAGTTGGGTATCTGTGTTCTATAAAGTAGTTTCAAAAGTTGAGCAACCTTACTGAAGAAAGTTGAATAGTCAGATTGCTACTTATACATTATCCCCATTTTTGAGCAAGTAAAATATACATTGGGCAAATTTGACATGTTTCATAGCTAATTTTTTTTTATATTACCCATTTGACCCATTAGAGACATAATTCCTAAAAAAAACCCATACGCAAATGGGTCAATATTTAAGACCTCTAGTATTTTAGGTTAGAATCGTGTTTGACATTTCAGACAAGAGGATCATCTTGAATCAGTCTTTTCTTCATTGAATCTTTATAATACTTGTACTAAGGTTTAGTCATTGGGTATGCAGGTTTGTGTGATACTACAGGCAGCAACTCGTCTAGGGGTAGATTCGTACTTTGTAGCTGCAGTGGCGTTTGTGGTGCTGATATTGATACTTGGGTTTTTGGTGCACGTGCTGGACAATGTTATAGACACTGTTTACATTTGCTATGCTATTGACAGAGACAAAGGGGAGGTATGTAAAGCGGATGTTCATGAGATTTATGTCCATCTTCCTATTAGCAGGAACCATAATCCACAGTATTTAAATGCCAGAACGCCACTTCTTGTATAATTATCATTATGTGCACTCTTTAGAACTCAGGTTTTGTATTGTGTTCGTATAACACACTGATTCATTTTTGTATGCTTAATAAACATAATGAGCTAGCGTTAGTCAATACATCACATCTTGCTTGCCCATTTTTTTCATGTTAGTCTTGATGTTTACTTAGAAGGCTTCGTTGCATATGCATTTGTTTATTGTTGGTATCTATTTTATATGGGAACATGGAGAAAATCATATGAGATTGTGGTGAAAAAAATGAAGGGGGATGCGTGATTAAATCCAAAAAATCTTGCAAAAGCCTATCACCGTCAAGGCTGTATGAACTCAAGCTACTAAAAGTTCTGATAACAAGTTATTCGTACTTTGTTCTTGCAAGCTCTTTAGTGAAGTTAATACGAGGTCAAAATTACAGATTTTTCACCGGGTTAAGTTGTTTGGCCAAGAAAGCTTCATGGTTAATGTGCTAAGCATGATCAGTTTAAATTTTCAAAGACTTCAATGGCACACTTCTGTTAAAGTGGTAATTACAATAGGTGGGTTGAGAACTGAGAAGACACCTAATATCCAGAGCCTTGGTCACAACTGAAATTGCATTCGTAGGTATTAAGCCTGAGGGCCGAAATAGTTGCTACAAACTGCTGACACAAGGAATATTGAGTGGTCCTCACCCCAAATCTCGACATATACACGACTAGGTGGTGTATAGTGATTCGTCAAGAATCTCACGAATATTTATTCTAAGAGCATAAGGTACCCATAGTGCCGTCCCGCTGGTGTTATGGGAAAAGTGCTGCCACATCAGCACCTTTTCCAATAACACTAGAATTCACCATAACACAAAAAACGCCATCCCTCCTGTAATACCAGTTTCTGGTGCCGTCATGAACCTCTAGACCCCACATTTTGTTTTCTTTTTTCCTTGATTTAAATACAAGTTTTACTAAAATTAAATGTTCATTATATATATATATATATATATATATATATATATATATATATATATATATATATATATATATATATATATATATATATATATATATAGAGTTAGGATCAAATAAGAAGAAAACTTAAAATAAGAATGATAAGAAGAAACCACAACCACTTATTTTAGATGCATCTACAAAAATGGATGCATCTCCCCTTAAAATTCTCCCTCCTATTTGAAATGTGTGGCTAGAAATCCTTCTTATTCTTTCTATTTTAGTTTTTATTCTTACCGGATCCCTACCCTATATATATATATATATATTTCTTTGTATAAAATCGGCCCATTATTCACTATACCAACTGATATTAATTCACAACCCAAGTCTTTTGAACTATTTTTGGCCCACTAATAATAACAACTGTAACTAGAAAACTTGTTGCCTTATTTTCTCACACTTTATCCTTTCAAAAATGATAATGTCATGCCCGTAGTACTGGTTATTCTCATCTGCCTTATTCAACATAGTATTTACAGTCACCTACCTTACGCCTCCCAAATCACTCCATAACAAAACACCACCCTTAAAACTGACGCAACTACTACACTTTTACATCCATTCTTTCAACTTAAGATAACACAACCAGTGATCATCTTTGTATCTCCAAGAAAAAAAAAGGAAAACGCAAAAAAAAAACTGGAAAACGCGAGCTAAGGTACCCACCTCGCGCCGTCCGGTTGCGTTTTCCCGGACCATTTGGGCTGGTGGTAACGGCGCCACACCCGAAAATGCGAGTGGTGGTGGCGTTGTCTGGTCGCGTTTTCCCGACGGCGCAAGCGGAAAATGCAGGGTACCCGAAGCTCTAATGATGATTGGCTAATACATCAATCTCTTCTAAAACATCAACCATATGAAAAGTGTTGGTCTCGTTGTATTGGTGATCAACATCATCACTGTCAACTCAGCGTCACATCATCTTTTAACTCTGCCACTAACATGATAACCAAACATGTGTAATAAGACCACCAACTTCAACACTCAAACATACCTCATTTATACACAAATATACCCTATAAAAACTAACAAATCACATGCACACACGACCAATATCACAAGTTGTTTGTGCCCAAGACCAACATCTTCTCAAAACTCAACATATCCAGAGCCTCACAAAGCGTCTTTCAAACACTATTACTCCCAGCCATGTGTTTTATCATTATAAAACACACGGTCTATCCTCATATACCCTCACAAGCATGAATGGGAAGCGATTTTACAACATTTAAATTGATATACACGAACATTTAATACAATTTATCTAAGCATAATGTAAAACATTGCGTACCACTTATAAGAGCATTTGCAATGGAGGAAAAAATGCTCGTTGTGGGGGAGGTCGAGGTTGGGGTGTGTCTTGGTCACCAGCTCTTGGTGATGGAGTCTAAAATATTCTCTCTCGTGGTGGTGATTCGTTATTTGAAAATAAAATGATAAGACTATCTTTATCAACAATCTATCACAACCCAATCTCTCATTAAAATATTATTTTCTTACTCCTCCACATATACAATCAATACATACAACCAATGTCAACTCTTTTACCATTTATTAACAACCCAACTTAACATACACAACCAACCTCAACTTTTTACCATTTATCAACAACCCAACCTATACAATCAATGCTTAGCCTATCATGGGGAGACATGTGGCAGATTGGGTCAAGGAAAGGAAGGTCACCAAGTGACCAGTTCATAGAAAATGTGTGTTGCTTTTGTACTTCTTTTAATTTAATATGCCATATTTAATGATTTGTACCTCCAACCGGTTGGATCAATATCACCAATAAACATAGCCTAAAAGGTTGGTGCAGTGACTATTGTTGGGTAAGTAAAACTAGTATAGAACTGTAGAAGTGCTAAGAAAGTAGAAAATATCGTGAAGAGTCAGGACACGAATGCTGTACTAATCACTATTGATTCACATTTCGTACGAATCAGCGAATCTCCAAACAGATGAGGTTGGTGCATGTTAAAAGATAAACAATCTTTAAAAAAATAAAAAATCATACTCCGTACCTGTAACTCATTAGTATAAAAAAAACAATATTTTAACAGCTTAACTTTCTTGAAGCACTCACGTCTACTCGGCATGTCCACTTGTCATCTACGCAGGATTTCATTTCCTTCCTTCCTTCCTTAATCCATAAGCCTCCATACCATCAATACATCTCCATAAACACAAACAATCCACATAATAATAATTGATCCAAAAAAAAAATGGAATCACAATACCCTTATAGAAACCCCAACCAAAATCTATACCCACAAATCATTCAATCAAACCCAGATTCATCATACCAAACATCATCATCTTACACACCTTCAGCTCCCTCCCTATACCCATCACTCGACGACCTCAACAACGATTTCAACCATGACCTCATCATCGACACCAACACCCATTCCTACGATCCAAACATCCTCACCTCATCCCCCGTAGACTCATCCGAGGAAACCATCCTCAAAATCCCAGGTTCCATCATCCACTTGATCGACAAACAACAGTCCATCGAACTCGCTTCCGGCGACTTAGAAATCATCCGTCTCCGTCAAGGCTCCGCCGTCGTCGCCGTCTTGGCACGTGTCGCTGACGTCATCCAATGGCCCCTAGCCAAAGACGAACCCGCCGTCAAACTTGACCCCTCCCATTACTTTTTCACCCTACGTCTCCCCCCTGATCAAAACTATTCAGATCACGACCCGGAAGATAATTTGTTAAACTACGGGCTGACGGTTCCGGGTCATGGGTCGGGTCGGGTTTCACGGGTTTTGGAGGAGTTTGATAAGGTGTTGGAGGAGTATAGCGCGTTTTCGGTGAAGGAAGTGGGGGAGGGGGTGAGGGGGATGGAGAATAATAGTAAGGGAAATGCGGAGGTGAAGGCGGAAGCGTATTGGACCACGTTGGCGCCCAATGTGGAGGAGTATAGTGGGAGTGCCGCGCGGTTGATTGCGAGTGGGTCGGGCCAGTTGATTAAGGGGATTTTGTGGTGTGGGGATGTCACGAGTGATAGGTTGAAGTGGGGGAATGAGTTTTTGAAGAAGAGGACCAAAGGGGGCGGGAAGTCGGATGTTAGTCCGCAAGCCTTGAAGCGAGTTAAAAGGTATATGCAATGTTGTTTTCGTTTTGGACTAGCTTATTATGACCTTGAAATTTGCGTTTGTGTCATTGTGTGTGATGCACTATGTTTTTCGATATCAGAAAGTTATATCCCATTACGCAATGTGTGTGGCTTTCTATAGCAGGTAAATTTGTTACAATAAATGGTGACGTAGCGTGCTGCCACGTCATCAAAGTTGGTGCAACGTCACAGTTTAACCTATTATAGATGGTCATTTACATACTTTGCTAATGAGATAAAAGTTTGCTATATCTGAGTTTAAAAAACAGTTTGCTACATAGAATGGTAGTTGGTTATATTTCAGGTTAAATGCTATTATTAGATATTTGATTATACCATTGGATTTTCATAACCAATGAAAGGAAGTTTCGGCTCTAAATTTATAGACTAATTATGATCAATTTTGTTTTGAAAATGTGTATCTTTCACCCAGAAGTCATACTGTATACATTATGCAGCCGCAAAAATTGGTCTGCATTAAAGAAGTTTTGACTATATGTTCTATTAGGGTCAGCTAGAGTAGTTTTATAATGATATGGTGTTTGAATGCATTGTATCATTTACGCGTTTGTGTTTTTAGTGTACACTCAATGATGGTCAAATATATGAAACTAGAAGTTTTGAGGAAAATCCAAGTAGAAGGTTTAAAAACTCAAATCACTCCTTTTTTTCTTTACTATGACAACAATTATCCGTGTTCATTTTGTATAAGATTTAACTGAGATGACACCTAAACTTCTGATACTTAAAAGTTGCACATGGATTCTATCTTAGGGATGTATTGGGGTGTTAAGAAATAGAATTACAGACTAAATATCTAGACATTTTACTTTTGTTGGATATTACTGGTGATATGCCCATTATTTATCACTATACGTTACGCTTAGTCAAGTTGAAGGGTAATTTTGACATCATTTCAAATATCTGACTAGTTAAATATTGTTTAATATATCGAATTTTGTTGCAGGGCTAAGAGATTGACTAAGATGTCAGAGAAAATGGCAACCGGGGTTCTTTCTGGTGTTGTTAAAGTATCTGGAGTCATCACTGGTTCTATTGTCAACTCGAAAGCTGGAAAGAAATTCTTCAACCTTCTCCCTGGTGAAATTATTCTCGCATCCTTGGACGGTTTCAGTAAGTCTCCCTTCTTAAATATTCCATACTTTTTACAAATGTTTTTCATCGATTGTAGAGACAGGATTTTCATCCTAATGACACGTATTATAGCAGTTTCTTTTTAATGGGTTTTGTTTTTGCGAAGAAATTACGTTAGAATCAATATGTTGCTACTATGATGTCTTTCATGTTCGTTCTTAGCCTCATATTTTTTGAGAAAACGTATTCAATATTTTTTAGTTGGTCTCTTTAGAGGTTAATGTTGTCTGTTAATAGAATTCCACTGCTTGTTTCTGATTCATCTTTTTGTGATCTTGTAAACAGACAAGGTATGCGATGCTGTTGAAGTTGCTGGGAGAAACGTGATGTCGACAACCTCAACTGTCACAACAGACTTTGTTTCACACAGGTACCGACTTTTACCTAAAACACATTTAAAACTCGATAGTCAATGTTTTAGTTTAGTGATTGGTTAACCTGTTTACTAAGTAGTTCATATATATTGAATGTGCGTAACACGGAGTAAAGACTAGTTGACTTCTATCACCATTATGATCATTTTTTTGTCACAAAGTAGGTCATAAACCCTTGATGATGTCATGTGCTGGTGTGAGCTCGTGTCAACGAGTTTGACCCGTTTTCTTGTAGCTAAGTTTTTTAATATTGTTGGCGATTGCTGGTGACAGGCATGGCGAAGAGGCAGCAAAAGCAACAAATGAAGGGATGAATGCAGCTGGGCACGCAATAGGGACAGCTTGGGCTGTGTTTAAAATACGAAAGGCATTGAATCCAAAGAGTGCTATTAAGCCTACTACTCTTGTAAAAGCTGCAGCATCACAGTCAAAGAAATCATCTAAATCCAAAACATGAAACAGCCAAGTTGGTTTACGTTACAGGCTTGGTGTGTTGATAGCTATTTGATAACATGTCATTGTTTCTGAGATGTGAAAGTTTGATCATTTTTTATCAGTAAAATTGTTGTGCTGTGGAGCCTATTTATATCCTATGAAAGAATATTATTGTGATTATTCCTAAGTTAATTAATTAGCCCCTTTGCTTCTTCCAACTTCTTAATAAAAAATTAAAAAAACAGAATTAGAGAATAATATTTCTTTAAAAAGCTTCTTAACCATATATGTGGATCCAGTTGGTTTTCTGTTAAACTTAAAAGGGATATAGCATTACCTGAAGCATTATTTTTGTCAACTGCAAGACTCAAATTTACATACACAATCATTTCTTGGTGACTATGATTAGCCACTTTGTATGCCACTTAGGATGAGTATTAAAATGGATCATGATTCAATTTATACATGATCATTTGTGCAAGTCAATACTTCATAGTTCATACTATTCAGCCCACATGATACAAGTCATACAACCTCAGTTACTAGGTTTAAACTAATGGCCACATCATTATATCTAATTGAGTGCAAAATTTCAACATATTAACTAGATTTAAAGCTGGTCTTATCCATTGTCTTATAGACATTATTGGCAACTTGTTAACTCTATGATCACTTGTCAAATTGATTAATCCCACTTATTGTACTACTTTTATACATCTTTAATGTGTTAGATGCAACTCCACTTTCACTGTTTTAACTTGTTAATTAGTGCTGTTTCAAGTTATGTCTCTACTATACATACGAGAAATGAAACCTAACGTCCAAACATGAAAATATCATGGCCACAATTTAAAGGTTCAATTGTTGATTTATTGATCTATTATCTTACCATGATTCAATCTACACAATACTAAATATCAGATGTCTTACATAAATTTCAACATCTGCATGAAAAAAGAGTAGCAAACAAGAAATACATAGAACTGTTAAATACCGAGAAAACCAATATGCTACTTCGTAACTAGTCTTGAATGGCTTGTAAGTTTTGAGAATAAGAACGACACCAGCAATGGCTTCTAAATATCTGAAACCCGATCCATTGGCTGCTCCATCTTTTGATCTTCTTTTGAGACATGTACATTTCAATAGGGAAGTATACAGTCAATGACCAAAACCCTAAGGCTCCTAGTAATCCTACCATGTCGTTGAAGAAAGGCAAGAGCGATGTTGTGATTATTGCCAACTTAATTGATTAGCTTCTTTGCTTCTTCATCTTTTACATTTATATTAAAAAAAATAATAATAATAATAATAATAATAATAATAAAATAAAATAAAATAAAATAAAAATAAAAAAAATTCTCATAATTAGAAAATTGATACGGTATTCCCTTATAAAGCTTTCAAACCATATAGCATCACTTGGGGGCTTTGGGGCATTATTTTTGTCAACTGCAAGACTCCATTTACATACACAATCATTTCTTGGTGACGATGATTATCCACTTTGTATGTCACTTCGGATGAGTGTTAAAATGCAACTTGCACAGGATGATGGCGCGGATCATGATTCAATATAATTAATACATGATCATTAATCAAATGGATTAACCCACATGATACAAGCCATTATTGGCAACTTGTTAACTATATGATCACTAATCAAATGTATTAACCCCACCTATTGTACTACTTTTATACTACATCTTTAATGTGTTAGATGCAACTCCACTTATCTTGGATAAAATATGTGTCAAACATAATTGGCAGATTAGAATTAACAATCATTCTAAGTTTCTAACACTTTGACTGTTTTAACTTGTTAATTAGTGCTGTTTCTAGTTATGTCTCTGCATACGAGAAATGAAACCAATACTTCTAAACATGAAGTAAGTGCTGCTTTCAGGGCCACAATTTAAAGGTTCAATTGTTGATTTATTGATCTATTATCTTGTACCATGATTCAATCTACACAATACTAAACTATATCAGATGTCTTACATAAATTTCAACATCTGCATGAAAAAAAAAGAGTACCGTACAAGAAATACATAGAACTGTTAAATACCGAGCAAACAAATATGCTACTTAGTAACTAGTCTTGAATGGCTTGTAAGTTTTAAGATCAAGAACGACTCCAGCTATTGATCCAACAGCCGCAGCTACAGAAACCAAGAGGCATCCAAGACTAAGTATCTGAAACCCGATCCATTGGCTGCTCCATCTTTTGATCTTCTTTTGAGACATGTACATTTCAATAGGGAAGTATACAGTCAATGGCCAAAACCCTAAGGCTCCTAGTAATCCAACCACGTCATTGAAGAAAGGCAAGAGCATGGCTATGACTGTGGTAATGATCACAAAAATAGTCCTCCAAACAACACGAAAAAAGTTTACTTGAAAAACCCCATAAAAGGGTATTGGAAGGTCGTATTCCGCTGTCACAAAATCACTCTTGGACCATCTTTTTGCACACCATTTCTCCACAAATGCAAATAATGGTTGGCAATAAACCTAAATGCATAACTTGTCAGTAATTGGTAACAAGACATGTCTTTGTTAATTTTTTTAAGCATTGCATTTGACACTTTTATTTTATTAAAAGGCAATCATTTTTGGTACCTGATAAGCACCAACAAGATGCACCACAATGGCGACATTTGCTATGTCAAGTAGCCAATACGGATTATAAAACCCAAAACCAGTTAGAAGGTTCCCCGGGGCCTTATCTCCAAAAGCGGCATAGCCCATACACCCACAGAGCATATAAAATGTTGTTGTGGCAAAAATGCTCAGACAAGTTGCCTTTTTCATTGTCTTGTATTCTGCTGGAGGTGACTTAATTGTATCCTACAAAATGTCACAAGCACCGCATACTGTATATCAAGTATCTTGTTACAAGAACATATAATCTTGAATACTCAATAGAATAAACAAAAATAATGATAAATGTGTTTGGTAAAAAGTTTTACCTGAATTTCAATAAGGATGATGGAATAAGAATATGAAAAAGCAATAGCACCTAATGCTTGAAAGCTCCTCCATAACTTTTGGGTGGGAGTAACGGTACCAGCACTAGTTACTGTTCCTATGCTTATCCCAGTCAAGCTACCTCTGATTTCCTTATGCACTACAAAATCCACATAGATTCATGTCGTAAACATTACGATCCATATATCTTTTCTAGATTGATATAAAGATATACCTAAGAGATCTAGTATCTTAAAAAAAAATCATTCTGAATTACTATTTCGTAAATGATGTTAAGTTCTTTACGTGGTTGGTTACAGTTTCGCTACTACAAAATAAATATAAGATTAGCTTTGCATTACTTTTGGGACATCAATGATTGATCTTCTGATAGTTACAATGTAACCGCCCCCCTTACCAAACTTTTTATCAACTTAAAAAGTTAATTTATATGGCTTGTGTATAATTGAGGGGACATGATAAAGTATAGAGAAAATTCTTTTCTTTTTGCAATAATTTAAAGTTGTGTTTGATTTGAATTCTTATGCCAAATAGCTATAATCCACGTACATAGTAGTCACATTTACCATTTCGTGATCAGAAGAAAATAATTAAAGATCTTTTTTGTTCAATTTGTACACAAACCTGCTGTTTCCGCAATCCCAAGTGCAAGACCGATAAAAGAGTAAGTGAACGACATGATAGCAGCAACGATAGACAGCCACCACACTTGGTCGAAATCTGGGATTTGAGAAAAAAGTATTTCGATAACACCAAACGTTATCATGTACCCATTGCTTGACATGTGACACGGGTCCTTTCCATGACTTTTGTGAAAGCAATTTGATCTTTTTATCGCCCTGCAGAAATGTATTTACTCAAGACAGTTATACTATATATATATATTTGTAGTTATACTAGGGTACAGAGACATTCAAGTTATACTAGTAAGGATACTCTTTTGGAAGATGTTAAAGTTCTTTCACATACTTGGTATTCTAATTGACCAAATTGTCATAAGGATTTGTAATCCGATTTCTTCATGTACTAAACTTTTATAACCATTTTTCTCTAGCACCTTACTAGAAGATTTTAATGAAATTTGTCATTCAAGAGAAAGTACAGAGACATTTAATCTTCAGTGTCACAAATGTATAGTTTTCATTTGACATTTGTGTCACCATATAGACCAATATGTAGGATCATCTTAAATACTATTGAAATCAGGGGGGTTAACAAGTTGACATAGGATTTTAATGGAAGTCACTATGTAACTACTAGTTAATTAATACTTTTGAAAAAAAGCAATGAAGGTCGTTAAACTAAATAAATATGGATTAATGGCTTACATCATGCTCACTGATGCTGCAATAGTGTAGCCAATGGCAACCCCAACTAAATTGATGTATTGTATGATGCCACATATTTTCACCTTTTTCCCTCCTGCAAGTAAAACACAACAATACAATACACAATTATATTTCAATACATAGTGTCGTATATAACGTTACAGTGGTGGATTTGTACCTAGATGAGCCTTGACAGCTTCCATGTAGGTATAGCTTCTTGGCCCGGTGACAGGGTCACCGGACCTATAACATTGTGCTAGCAAATTAGAAGTGTAGAAAATGACCAAAGCAAAGAGGATCATTATAATTGGTCCAGCAATCCAACCGAGCTGCCCAACAGCCCATGCCAACGATAGTACTCCTGACCCGATCACCGCAGTGATTATATGTGAAGACGCCGTCCAATAAGTACCTTAATGTTCACAAAAGTTCATGACAAGCCGTCAGAAAAATATAGTGAACTGTTAAAAGGGGCTAGTTATTACAATTGATAAGTAATATTACCGGTACGCTTTATACGACCATCATCGTCAAAGTTCTTTGAATAGTTGGCCTCGATGTTCATGGCGTGGGTCTCGGTGTCAACATTAGTTGTTCTAGCTTCAACAGGCGAATAATGCATAAAATCATGTCTTTCTTCAACCTACCAAAGTAATTAAGTAAATATACACATAAAAATGCATTTGAATAAATAGAATTGAATACGTATAGCTAGCTATATGAAATAGCTAACAAAAAGAGTCTATAATGCAAAACATATGGTGATGATCATATTATCATAGAACATATCTTACACATGATAAAATTTTGTATATCTAGTTCTAATACATATATGCGTTTTGTGAATGATAAAATTTAAAGTAGTAAAATGAACTTACAACTCCATGATGAATTCTTGATGGCATGGTTCTACTTCTTGGCAACATTTTGTATGTCTTAAACTCTTTAAGTGAATAATTGATGAAATAGAGAAGTTTATGAGAACTTGTGAGAATTGAAGTGATGTTTTTATAGGTGAAATTAATAGTGTGGAAGTTAAAAGGAGTATGGAAAGCGACATGAGCCAAGCAGGTTGGCAGGTGGTCGGTAAACCTTTGATATTTTTAGTAAACAGTTGATTAAAAAGTTACTCTAAATAATCTTTACTCGCTAAAAATAGTACCGATCTTATGGATTTCATTTTGCTTTAAGGAATTTACTTTTGGCCTCGTTAAATGTAATAATTGGATATGCAATGACGGTACTGTCCTACCTCTCTTTTTACACTTGTTTGGGGGTATACGTGTTAAGAAAAACGTTTTTCTTTTCCTTTTCATTTATGAGATTTGTGTGCAAAACAAAGACTTCTCTCAAGTTATGTTTATCGATTTTTAAAGCCATCATAACAAACTATTATTGTTGGACGACATATTTATTCATTCATTTTAAACAATATATTGGCATAAGTGTACTGTAATATAATTAGTTGGCTAGCTTATTTGCACTTTTATGAAAACTATGATCAATTTTTAGAAGACCATGCGAGACACAGTTTCAGAACGTCAGTGTGCATTTAAAAAAATTCTGCCAGGAATATTGAATTGTCGATACCAATCTAACGAGGAATGAAGTATGTACTATGTCAACATTTTTAGCTCTGATTCAAGATACATACATAACCCATATTATGAGACCTGAAAAATTCAAACCATTATGAAAATAGACCTCGGCGCACCCATTGTCCTTTTTGCGCCGCACGCCACCATTGAAAAACATGTCGAAGCATGTTTCATCTTCGGATGTAGCCATTGTTGTTGTTGGTTATTAGCGATCACCAACAACCTGATATCTAGTTTGCGGAAAAGATCAATTCAAGAACTTGACACACTTTAAGAACTTATGCGATAAAAAGTAAACACACGTGATATAACCCTAATCGAATGATTAGTATTGAAAAGAATGTGTACAATGACCCTCCCCCCTCACCTCTTTATTATAGAGATGAGGGGGGAGAAAACCAAACCCTAAAGAGAGTTTAAACCAGCTGCAACAAAAGGAGAGATCGCGACTCACGAAGCTCGGACTAAAGCCATCGTTTGACAACCTATGTATATATAGACATTGCATCAACCTACATTCCCTGTTGAAATATAGACTTAACAATACTAGACTAATATGGATACTAAATATAACAATTTCCACCTTAGCACCATGTTAGCCTATACCGATACACAACAGCTTCAACCTGGAACCTCGGATAGGGGTGTGCCTTTATCTACGCACTAGTAGCAATAACCGCTACTAATATTAGCTTAGCTCCTGACTCTATCGAGAGTCCCTTTAGCCAAATAGCCTCCTTTGCAGCCTCTGTAAGTGTCATATATGCTGCTTCAGTTGTTGACAAAGCCTCCATGTGCAACATCATAGCTTCCGAGCTTCCTGCACATCCTTGTATCATAAACCCGTACCTTGTGATTGATCTACCCATGACAGTGATCGATCTACCCATAGCGTAGTCAAAATGCACAAAAACATGTACGTCTGTCTGTAATCCACGATCGGACCTATCCAACATACCAGGGTTCTAAATAGCATGCTATAGCGGCGTTATAGCAGTGCCATAGCACGAGGCGTGGCCTCCACGTTACGAAACAGGCCAAGGCGTTGTCTCTAGGTGTAGCATGCAATAAAGTGTGGTAAGGCGTGATAAAGCGTGGTATAGCGCAAGGCGTGGCGCCTTTTTTTGAAGCTTTTAATATTTTATTTGTTTTAAATTTTTTTTAAAGAGATTTATTGGACTTGAGCTCATTTACAAGTATTTATTCGGGCTTAGTAAATCCATAACTGAGTTTTAAGCCTATTAGCTAACTACTATTGACAACTCTATAAATATTTTTTGCCGCTTTAAATCACGCCTTAAAAACGCTATAACGCAATGCCTCACGCTAAAGCTTGAGGCTTGGCTATGCCGCTACACCACGCTACACGCTATTTATAACCTTGCAACATACCCACATCTATAGATGCTATGTTAGGTCTCGTGCAGACCATCTGATACTCCCGACTTCCAACCACATATGTATATAACCACTTACCATTCTTTTCCACATCACAATCCCCTGATAGACTACCCTCCAACGCCAGTATGGAGTGTCCCTCGAACAAAGTCTGTACCAACTTCCCATTGTGAACCCTGGACTGTGACCTCCTCAGAGTATTATCACTCTGATCCCTGATGATCTCAATACCAAGTATATTTCCTTTTGCTTTATCCAGCAATCCCTTGGTATCCCAGATCTCAGCCTTGCATCCGCAAGAAAAACCATACCATCTATATAGAGAAATAGATGTATGAAAATACGTGGTTTATACTCCCAGTAATGGTCATCGCTGTAGTCACTGCTTTTCCTGCAACCGTTGCTGAGCACATACACATCTGACCAAGTATTCATATCTTCTTTCAATCCAGTTTTCCACTTGGAAATCACCTCACAAGCAACTGTATCATTGAAAGTCAATGACTCATGTGTATATATCTTATCCACTACAGAAACTACAAAAGTAGCCTCATTACTGTCTTCTCTATACCTATCTGGTTCCTGTGCTATGTGTTGCTCCCTATCATGTGCTGAATGATAGTCTATCAAATCCTGAGTCTGGTTCTCGTGCTATGTGTTACTCCCTATCACGTGCTGAATAATAGTCTATCAAATCCTGAGTTTGTACTTCCTGTGAACCAGCTACCTGACCGACATTCCCCTGAGGTTCCACCCCAAATGTATTATCCCGAAGTGGTTCCACCTCAAACTCAACTCCCTGTAACACCTGAACTGAACCTGTACATACACCAGAACCAATGAAAGTTTTCGTGTATTCCCCACTCTCATTGAAACTCATATTCCTGTAAAGCACTCCCTTTAAAGTAACGTCATCTAACCTCCAAAGCTGATAACCCAAGAATATGCACTTGACCTTCACTGGTTCAAGCATCCCTTGCTTAATACTAGCAAGCCAACCAAATAACCGCAACATATCTATAGGCGTCTTGAATCCAATCGCTAATGATGGTGACCTATTCACTAGATGTGTAGACCTAGTTGTATCCACTGCCCAAAGAACCTTGGATAGACCAGACTGAATCAGAAAACAATGTACGTTAGCCAAGAGTGTCACATTCATCTTCTTAACCAATCCATTTTTGTGTTGTATCCCTGCAACACCCAAATGTCTGGACTCCACTCTTCGTACATTGTTGTGTAGACCTCTGATTACAAGACTCATGAAAATTACCTTTCTTGATCTTCCTTCCAGTCTGAGATTCTCCTAACTGTTTCCTACCCTTCATTGACTTCACGGTCACTGCCTTACTGTCCAGGGTATATACGCAATTAGCCTTCCTTGTTTCTGATAAAACCACCAGTGAACCCTTTATAACCTTGATATTTCCCGATTGCATCTTCACGGTAAAACCCTCTTTTTCAAGAGTACCTAGCGATATCAAGTTTCGTCTTAATCCCGGAACATACCTGACGTCTAAAGATGTGGGTAATAATAATGCCTGATCCTCATTCGATATAGCAGCATCTATAGCCGCTAAGTCACCTACCAGCTTATGAAACTCATCAATATGTTTAGAATAACTCTTACCCGGATGCATGTGAAAAGTATATAACTTTTTTTTTTCAAGTACAGACGATTAGCTAAAGATTTTTTCATGTATAAAGTCTCTAACTTTTTCCAAATTCCCGCAGCAGTCGTCTCTTTGGTGATCTCCCGTAGGATCCGATCAGCTAAACACAACATCCTTTTTGTGAATTTTCTTACACAAAAACCACAATCTAGCAAAGTTATTAGTGTGTGAAAAACTCTTGCTTTATCGATATAACCCTAAGAATAAACCTTCTTAGAAATTGATCAAACCAAGAAACCCTTCAAAAATACCCTTTCTTGCTCAAATATCGATTGAACCTTGAAAATCAAACCATCCAACAAATCGACAAAAAGTGCCCAACACTTTTTGAAGTAACCCTTGTCGTACTTTATTTTTGCAAAATAGATTTTTTGTAACCTAAGAAACCTTGCAACCTCGACAAGTCTTGGACTTTCTTTTCTCCAACCCATTCTTTATCCCTTGTTAATTTGATAAACCTTGTGATATTATAAATAACACAATCACAAACTAACAAAAAAAATATATCACGTGCAACCTGTATACTTTATTAGTTCTTTTATACCCTTTGTTAGTCTTTTAAACCTTGTAATAATATAAAAAATCACAATCACAACTAAGTGACTAAAAATAATAAACCACTTGCAACCACTGCTTCAAAACGATTTAGAAAAACTATGGACTTAATTACCCGCCAAAAAACCAATCGTCCCAAATATACAACCTTTAAAGTAAACCTCTGTTTTTCAAACCCGAAAAACCGAAATCCGAAACCCTTTTGCTAACCGTTGAAGTCGATGCCTTATACTTCAAGTAACCTTCGCAAAACCGGAATTTCGAAACCCTTACTGTCGCACACCTCAAGTCACAAGTAGAAACCCAACGACTTTCGAAACTCGAAAAACCAAAGCTCCAAAGAAACCTTGCGTTGAACAGATACCGCTTGTTGGTTATTAGCGATCACCAACAACCTGATATCTAGTTTGCAGAAAAGATCAATTCAAGAACTTGACACACTTTAAGAACTTATGCTACAGAAAGTAAACACACGTGATATAACCCTAATCGAATGATTAGTATTGAAAAGAATGTGTACAATGACCCTCCCCCCTCACCTCTTTATTATAGAGATGAAGGGGGAGAAAACCAAACCTTAAAGAGAGTTTAAACCAGCTGCAACAAAATGAGAGATCGCGAATCACGAAGCTCAAACTAAAGCCATCATTTGACAACCTATGTATATATAGACATTGCATCAACCGACATTCCCTGTTGGAATATAGTAGGAACTAAAGTTACACAATAATCCCTAGACTTAACAATACTAGACTAATATGTACTAAATATAACAGTTGTGTTTCATCTTTATCATTTATCGTCTCTTAGAGCATCAGGTGTGGTGAGGAGCTCAAGCTCTTCATTCGGGCCCCACGAGGTGCCACATCATCTTAACAAACCTCCTCTTACAACTCCCCTCACTCACAACTAACTAAAACTTACTCATTTGGGTCCCACCACGTACAACTTTTTTTTATTCAAATTATCAAATTAACTAAATTCATTTCATTCAAAAAATACAATTAACAATTTTTATAAAAAAAAATAAGATACAAAATAATTATTTAAAAAAAAATCATCTTCTTCATTGTACACAACTACACACACTTGAAAATTTAAAAATAAAAATAAAGAAAAAGAAGAGAAAACTAAACCCACAAGGCCCACTATGTCAGAGGTTTTACCTCGCCGTGCAAGTGAGGAAGTGAGCAACGGCGAGCTACGAGGAACAAGGCCGGTATGGCGGCGAGCTTCGGCAATGATGCCAGCGTGGCTTGGCGAGCTTCGACGAGGTCCACACTGGATACTCTTAGCAATAACACATACAAAACACATTACAAGCTCAAAAAACATGCACAATGAGTGCACCGGTGTATACATGAAGGGTGGCGCGCAAGGAGTTTGCTGGTCATTTTTCATTTGTAAACTATAGAATACTTTTTATATAATTGAATTGTGAATATCTTCTATGTATAGAAAGGATATGTTTAGAAGACAATTAAGGGATTTCTCTAGAAGAGGAAGACACTGTTCTTCCTATATATATTGTACAATATTCCTTTTCAAAGACATAATAATAAACACAAACATTAGTTTCTATACTGATCTTTACATGGTACTAGAGCTCGTGTTTTGAATACCGTAAAATCAAAATGACAAGTGGTAAAGATGATGCTTCACAATCACAAGAAGAAGTTGGGGCATATCTTCTCATGAGTGGTGATAATCTAGGAAATCTAATCAGTCATGTTCAATTGAAGGGGGTAAATTAACAAGAATGCTAATCGCAATGAGTACCACGTTGCAAGCCAAAAAGAAGATGGGTTTCATTGATGGAACCATAAATGAACCCGTGACCAATTTCGACGAGGTCCACACTGGATACTCTTAGCAATAACACATACAAAACACATTACAAGCTCAAAAAACATGCACAATGAGTGCACCGGTGTATACATGAAGGGTGGCGCGCAAGGAGTTTGCTGGTCATTTTTCATTTGTAAACTATAGAATACTTTTTATATAATTGAATTGTGAATATCTTCAATGTATAGAAAGGATATGTTTAGAAGACAATTAAGGGATTTCTCTAGAAGAGGAAGACACTGTTCTTCCTATATATATTGTACAATATTCCTTTTCAAAGACATAATAATAAACACAAACATTAGTTTCTATACTGATCTTTACATGGTACTAGAGCTCGTGTTTTGAATACCGTAAAATCAAAATGACAAGTGGTAAAGATGATGCTTCACAATCACAAGAAGAAGTTGGGGCATATCTTCTCATGAGTGGTGATAATCTAGGAAATCTAATCAGTCATGTTCAATTGAAGGGGGTAAATTAACAAGAATGCTAATCGCAATGAGTACCACGTTACAAGCCAAAAAGAAGATGGGTTTCATTGATGGAACCATAAATGAACCCGTGACCAATTTCGAAGATTGGTGGATGATAAACTCAGTGATTGTATCATGGATCTTTAATACGATTGAAGCAATACTTCGCTCCCAAATCTCATATGTGGAGGTGTCCAAAGATTTATGGGACAATTTGAAACAACGATTTTCTATTGCCAATGGACCAAGGTTACAACAATTGAAAACTGAGATCATGACACAAGGACAAAGTATCATGAGTTACTTTGGCCTACTAAAGAAACTATGGGATGAACTCGCGAACTACGAGAGAATCCCTATATGCAAGTGTTTAGTTTGCAATTGTGACATCACAAAAGAATTAGTGAAGCGACAAGAAGAAGAACGTGTTCAGCAGTTCGTGATGGGGCTCGAGGAAGAAAGTTATAGAACAACTTGTTCTAATGTTTAGCTATTGATCCTTTGCCAAATGTTAGCCAAGTTGACTCTATTATGATGAGAGAGGAGCAACTAAGGATTGTATCCTGTGTAAAAGATGTGAGAGGCGATGTTATTGCTTTTGCATCCAAGCTAAAGTCGAAAAGAGGATCACGAATGACAAAGACAAGGTAGTGTGTGGAAATTGTGTCAAACTTGGTCATGAGACGAATGGATGCTTTGATATTATTGGTTACCCCGGATGGTACATCGAGAAATATGGAAATGACGACATGTGGTAAAACACATAACTTGCGAGGGAAAAATGTTGTTGGAGGTAGCTCAAGCAAAGAACAACCACCGCGAACAAATGCAGCGGTGATGTCATCAAAGATTGGGCAGTGATCATGAATATGGTGAAAAGTCAAAAGTCACGTCATACAGAAAAAACTTAGTGGTAAGAGTATTAATAATGAACGAATTATTGAGTCTCGGGCATCTCATCATATGACGGGATGCCTCGATTTGTTAATAAATGTACAAGATATGTGCCTATTTCAGTCGAATGGCCACTTGATATTGAAGCTTTTGCTGTGAAGAAATGGATGATGCATTTGAGTGACAACATATTTCTTTCTGATGCTTTGTTTGTTCCTAAAATACAATGCACCATTATTTCAATTAAGCGTTTGATGAATGATTTAAAATTTTTAATCGCTTTTATTGATGGGAAATGTTTGATACAGAACCTTATTACGAGGACAATGATTGGAATGGGTGAGGAACAAGGCAGGGTCTTTCTTTATAAAGACGCAGAAAAAGGCTATGCTAACCAGGCTAAAGTAGAAAAGGACTTTAAGGCATCATAGACTTGGACATCCATCAAAAAATAAAGTATTTCTTATCCCTAGTGTTAAAACTAAGATTCGTAGTGTTGAAAAACCATGTGATGTGTGTTTCAAGGCAAAACAAACTCGTGAAGTATTTTTTCCTAGTGATAATAAAGTTGAATCTTGTTTTGAATTGATACATTGTGATCTTTGGGGACCATATAGAAAACCTGCCTCATGTTGTTCATTTTATTTATTGACTATCGTCGATGACTTTTCAAGAGCCATTTGGATGTACTTACTAGTTAAAAACATGAAGTTGAGAAAGCTGTGCATAATGTTTTGGCTTTGACTGAAAGGCAATTTGGAAAGCAAGTTAAAATTGTTCGAAGTGATAATGAAACCGGATTTTTTTCATCTCAAAGATTATTTTAAAGAAAAAGGGATTTTATATCAAACTTCATATGTTGGTACTCGAGTTGAAAGAAAGCATCGTCATCTATTAAATGTAGCAAGAACTTTACGTTTTCATTGTGACGTCGTCACTTGAGGCTTGTGACGCCGTCACACAGGGCATCTCAACCCACTGAGCCGTCACTATTTTTTTTGAAATTACACTTTTTGGGCACATTTGGTGACCACTTCACAGATGCAGGTTACAAGACTATTTTTTTTCTTTTTCTTCATTTCTTAATCCAATCGAGCTGAAAACGCGTAGATATCCAGCATTTGCATTACCAAGTACGTAAAACTCAAAAACAAATAATTTATGTCAATATATGATCGAAACTGTAATATTTTGGGGCTAAATGACCCCTAAAAAGTGTACAAAATCACACCTTATCAGATGCCAGTGAGTATCTAAGGAAGTATCCATCATTAGCTTTGGCATCAAACTTTTCAAGGTGATCCTTGCGATTATGAATAAACACAAGAAACCCAAAGACATGAAAGTAGTTGATGCTAGGAATTCTTCCATGAAAAATTTCATATGGAGTTTTGCCATGTTTGACATTTATGGATCTGTTTTAAGTGAAGCATGCAGTGTTAACAACTTCACTAGAGAAATGCTCAAGTAAAACTGAATCATTTAGCATTGTTCTTGCAACTTCTATGAGAGTTTTGTTCTTCTTTCAGCTACACCATTTGTTCTGATGTATAAGTTGTAGAGAAATTCTGAGATATTCCTCTTTCATCACAAAAGTTTTCAAGTATATCATTTATGAATTCAGTTCTATTGTAACTTCTGAGTTGTTTGACTTTTGTGCATTTTGGTTGTCAACTATTATGATGAAGGACATGATCATTTCAGCAGCTTCACTCTTCTTTTTCAGACAAAATACCCATGTTTACCTTGAGTACTCATCAATAATGACTAGGGTTTATTTGTCATGGTTTATGGATGATGACTAACTCGTCCAATAAATTCATATGAAGAAGATGGGCACATTTTGTGATTAAAAAGTTTGTTTTGTTTTGAAAGAGGGTTTATGGTGTTTCCATTTTTCACATGTTGGGTATGGTTTGTTTTTTAAGTATACAAGTGAAGGAAGTCCAGTGACAAGGTTTTGTTTAGCAAGCTGATTGATGTTTTAGAAGTTTATGTGTGATAATCTCTTATGCCATAGCCAATCGATACTTTCAAAGGCTTTGGCAAATAAACAAGGTTCATTAAAAGAAGAGGATGACATGTCAAGTACATATACAACTCTTTTTCTTGGAGCAATTAACGCAACTTCTTTGTTTAAGTTAAAGATGGTTCCTTGTTTACGGTTAAACTGAACAATATAGTTAGCATCACAAAGTTGACTGATACTTATTGAATTGTATTCCATACCATTTACAAAGGAAATTTTGGAGAAAAATATAACATTGCATTTTATAGAACAATACCCCTATCATCAAATATCACCTTAGGTCCTGGTTATTTCACATATTGGTGCAGGTAGATTTTGGCACAAGTCATATGTCTTAAGCATCTACTATCTGGGTACCAGATGGGTTGCCAAATGTCACTCCACATAAATAAGAAGCTGATTAGTTTCTTCTTGTTGATCCACTTTCTAGTGGGCACTTGGGACTGAGATGAAACAATCCTTTAGCTTCTTTTGATCCTAAAAATTTGTTCATGGTCAGAGGTTTCATGGCCAATGCTTCTACATACATCACAACCTGAGGAAACGACATAATCTTCTAAGTGATGATCATTGAATCCAAAGTGGATGCAAGGTGGAAAAGGTTTTGGTTTGGTGAGAGGTTTTCTTGATGATTTACTATGAGAAAACTGAGCTTTTTTTTAGACATTTCTCAACATAGCATTGTAAACTTTGTGCATAGAGGTCTTGTGATCACTCCCTTTGCAAAGTTTCCAAAAGAGAACTATTTAGCAGTCATATGAAAGATGATTGGTATAGCCACAAAGTTCACATGGTTTGAATTTGTATGGTTTAGATTTGATGAATTTTGAAGATCCAATTGAGGTTTTGATATTATTGGAGGGAATCTCTTTAGGATTTGCTGAAAGAGGAGTTAGTGACTCAACTTTGCTATTTAGAAGTTGAATTTCTTTATTAGAATTAACAAGGTATTATCATCTTCGGCCTCAGTTGAGACATCTTTGGCTTTTTCAGTAGGAACTGAGTTTGGATGTTGTGATGTTTGTCTCATCAATGATGATGTTTTTAGGGTTGGCGGGCTTTCGTTGTGTGGCATGCTTTAGGATTGATTTGGTATTTGTCTTATAGCTTGGCTTAGGTGCCTGAAGCTTGTTAAGGGGAGGAAGTGGGTTTTTATCCCGTAAGTCTATTTCATCCACATATCAGAGTCAATGTCAGTCACTAAAGGTTTTGTACATTCAGTGACATTACAGTTGGGAGATTGTAATTCAAGGGCTAAGATTCTTCTAGTGTTCCAATTTGGCATTTTGTCAGTATCAGATCTATTAACCTAGTTTTCTGAAATAGGGTTTCCCATTTTATGATCATGTCATGTGGATGATATTACAGAGACTAACTCACTTGATTCTTTTTTGTAGGAACTTTTAGTGAGTTGATCATCTCCTAATCTGTTCACTGAAGTATTGACTATCCCTATCTGAGCTATTGAACCAAGACTTAGTGATAGGCTTAACTTCACTAAATTCCTTAGTACTCCGTTTGTCCCAATTTAATTGTCCATCTTTCCTTTTTGGTACGTCCCAAATTAATTGTCCAATACTAAAAATGGATAGGGGAGTTTGGTCAAGTTTACTATATTATCCTTAATTAGTTGAAATTAATATTACAAACTTTAAAGAAGTGTTAATTAATTGGTTAACGGTAAATCTGTCATTTGGCAAAAAAGTAAGAGAGAGAAAGCTGTATTAATTATGTTTTTCTTAAACTGTGTGTTTTTTGTCAGGGGACAATAATTTTGGAACGGATGGAGTAAATGATTCATTTTCTTTCACTGTATCAATATTAGCATGTATGTTGATATAAATAATGTTTGTGAATGTTATTAATATTTCTCAATAAACCTATGTTTTGATAATCACAAAACTTAAATCAAATTAAGTCAAGAATAAGACATAAACAAGTATTTGGTGACAAATATTTACTTCTACATCTTATATCACTTAAGGTATGCATAAACTTAGTAACTTATGCATTACATGATCAAAGGAAATTTTATGTTAATACATAACATTATATAAAATGATTTTAACATTTTATATATATTTGTAAATTTTGGTAAAGCTTTATTAAACCACAAAAATATGATTTCAAATTTCCAACCAAAAAGGGCAAATTTTATTCAGAGAATCTTTTCAAACGTTCAGGAGGGCGGCCCCCTTAATTTTACTAGGCGGCCCCCTTAATCATTAAGGGGACCGGCCAACAATTAAGGGGACCGGCAACGCTCCCGAACAGTAAAATCTGGCCCTTTAAATACTGGATCATTTTGCACATTTTTCTTACCTTTTTGCACTATAAACTTTCTGATCCAATCCTCTTCTCTAGATCTAAAATCCTTTGATCATATATTTCATAAGTCTTTGTTTCCAAGTGATCCAAAGCTTCATCCATTCAAGTGCAAGAAGAAGAACACTTCTCTACATCCATCTTATTGTAGTGGTGTTGTGTATAGCTAGTTTCATATAGTACTAGTGATAGCTATTGATTAAGGTGTTGTGAATACTTGTTGATTGTAGAATCTTGGTGTGTTGTAAACTAGTTTAGTAGTAGTGACTTAGTTGTGCATAGAAGAAGGTGTGAAGATTGACTAGGTGTGAAGACGGTGTGAAGTCTTGAAGAAGGTGTGATTAAGGTGTGAAGATCACGTGGTGTGATATTTGGTGTGAGATTGGTTCTAGCTACGATTAGAACTCGACATTTAGCTTAGTGTCGTTAACTTGTGTAAGCCAAGGTGTGTAAGGTTTCTCCACCATAAGGAGTTTGTTGACATAGTGAAGAAAACTCTCGAGTGTGGTACTCGGGGAGTGGAGTAGGGCAAGGAAGGTGTCCTTGTAGCCGAACCACTATAAATTCGCGTGTTGTGGTTTGATCTTTCTAACTCTATCTTTTCTTCATTATATTTCAATACTTTTAATATTAGTTAGATTTGCTCATATTGGTTGCTACTTGAATTCACTTAAGATCGAATCGAAAGTTTTTATAACCAACAAAATATTTTGGAAATAAATTTAAAAAGGACGTAAAACTATTCAACCCCCCCCCCCCCCTTCTAGCTTTCCACAATTGGTATTAGGAGCCACGTCGAGCAAGATCTTTAAAATATATTGTATTTTAAAACTTGTAACGATCTATGGAATCTGAAAAATATTTAGAAGGGCAATCTATGCAAAGACCACCACTATTTGAAAGTGATGGATTTTTATATTGGAAAAATCGATTCGAAACTTATGTGAAGTCAAAAGATCTAGATCTTTGGTATGTTATTACTAATGGTGATTTTTTACCTATTCAAAATAACCCGGAAACTAAGAAAGATGAAATCGTACCTTTTGAAAAACAAAATGATGATTTAAAAAGAAAACTTGCTAAAAATAATGAAGCAAAAATGGTTATTTATAATGCGCTACCACGTAAAGAGTACGAAAGGATCTTTATGTGTGAAACCGCAAAAGAAATTTGGAACTCTTTACTAATAACTCACCAAGGTAATAGTCAAGTCAAAGATAATAAGATAGATCTACTTGTTCAACAATACGAGCAATTCACGATTCCGGAAGAGGAATCAATTGACAATGCTTTTGCTAGATTTAACACTATCATCACAAGTTTAAAAGCACTTGATGAGAATTTTTCTAGTAAGAATTTTGTTAGGAAGTTTCTTAGGGCTCTTCATCCAAAATGGCGAGCTAAAGTGACGCCTATTGAAGAATCGAAGAATTTGTCAACTTTGCAACTTGACGAATTAATTGGAAATCTAAAAGTCTACGAAGTCATCATTAAAAAGGACTCCGAAATGGTCAAGGAAAAACGAGAGCAAAGCAAGTCAATTGCCTTGAAAGCTAGAAAGGAATCTAGTATCGAAGATAGTTCATCTTCCGAAAGTGATGACGAAGAATACGCCATGGCCGTAAGAGATTTCAAGAAATTTTTCAAAAGGCGAGGAAGATTCGTAAGACAACCGTACGACGAAAAGAAAACATTTCAAAAGAGTAAAGATGACAAGAACAACAAGATTGAAAGAAAATGTTTCAAGTGCGGAGATCCAAATCACCTTATTGGAAAATGTCCAATGATGACAAGAGATCAAAATCAAAGAGCATTTGTTGGAGGTGCTTGGAGTGATAGTGATGATGATGAGAATGAAACGACAAAGGAAGAAAAATGTCTCATGGCAAATACACCAAATGAGGCTTCAACAAGCGAAATTAAAAATGTAAAATTTGAAAGTGAACTCAACAAACAAAAACCTTTAGAATCTAATCCTAAGTATATACTTATTAATGATAAGAAAATACCTCTTGCCAATGATGAAGAAGTTAAAGATTTTTATAAACCGTCTTTAAAGACCGAAGTAGGATTGTCTAAACCCAAAATAAGATCTAAAACTCCACCACCTAGAAAACCAAATAATTCTCATCCTAGGTCTAAAACACCTCAACCAAGAAGAAATCAAAATAGACAAAACTATAATAACAATAGTAATCAAATGTGGAACTACCAACAAAGCTACAATCCTTGGGGCATTCTACCACCTTTCATGCACCCGAGCCAAATGTTAAACATGTTTGGACCAAATAACTTTGGACCAAAAGGACAATGGAGATCAAATGGCTAGACAAACATTCCTTGAGGCAATCTTGGTTTTTCTCTCAACATAGACTTTTTCAAAGTCTATATTTCATCTTGATGATATTGAAGATTTCTTTTGAAGACCACCGGGTACGCCATTCTTTCACAACTCATTGCCATGCTTAGATAAATGTGTATTGTTTGATTTCGTTAATTATCTAGATATAATTTGTCATTGTCTTCTATGTGTTAGAATCACATATATACTTATATATACATATATATACTATTATACGTAATATATTAAATATATTTATATATATATATATA
Organism: Artemisia argyi; assembly: GCA_030686995.1. Taxonomy (NCBI): domain Eukaryota; kingdom Viridiplantae; phylum Streptophyta; class Magnoliopsida; order Asterales; family Asteraceae; genus Artemisia; species Artemisia argyi. Next base: position 155,454,288 of record CM060697.1, on the reverse strand, counting down.
TATATATATATATATATATATATATATATATATATATATATATATATATATATATTCACTTGCACATAACCTAGATACGTCATTTGTTGACTTTCTAGAACTCCAAGAAATCGTTCTTTATCGAACCCTTTCTTTCCCCCTCTCTCGTTATTCTAGTAAGTCCTCTTTTAGGAGACTCATGATGATGAAGGGATATGAGTCAAGTGGACTTTTATAATGCAAGAACGCCTTCGCACGTGAACACTATGGATGAAACAAACTCCTCTCGCCAAGTATATCCTATCTCCGCTACTATTCGTCAAATCTCACTCATCAACCCATTTTTCAAAAACACACTTATACTTATACATATAAACAACATATATATATATATATATATATATATATATATATATATATATATATATATATATATATATATATATATATATATATATATATATATATATATATATATATATATATACACTTATTCACATATTCCCGAACACACCTCAAACCCTTCATCAACTTAACACTTTGATCATTTTATCCAAAAATTATCAAAGGTATATTTTAATTATCGAAACGGTAATTAAAAGTTGTTAAGTATCTTATCATCGTGCCAATAGACATTTACGTATTTTTGATATATTATAAATCTAAGTATATACGTATAAATATTTTTGTTCCAGAAACGAATTCCGCGAAATTTGGAAAATTTCAAAGGCGGCCCCCTTAATGATTAAGGGGACCGGCTTGTTATCGAGGGCGGTCCCCTTAATGTTTAAGAGGGCCGGCCATCTGAGAGTATCCAAATCCGTTTTTCCTTCTTAATTCCATTCCCAAACACTCCATTCACTCATTTGTTCTTCCCCACTGCTACTGAGTACGAACCAAAACCCCCAAAAACTTCAAAATCCTCCATCATATCACCAATCCGAGGTTGTTTCGCAAGGGGCAAACATCAACCAAACATATAACAACATCTTTTGTAAGTTTTCCAACATGCATTTCATCACATTTCATTCAATTTAGTGTCTAATCAATAATTATGCATTTTATTAAAATTCATTTTAATTCAATTTCAAGTGTAATTGAAGCTAGAAATTGAACTACCAAATGCTCCCCATAGGATTAGGATGATGTTTTGCAACTCAAAATTAGTATAACATATCATCTTGTCAAAATCATTAATCGCCCATAAACCCTAGTCGAATTTTATTTTTCATAAGTCACATTGTTGATATAACTCTTAAAAACCATTTAAAACTTACTACATTACGTTGTTTTAACAATCTAAACATCAAAGCATACTTTTCAAGTTGTTGTTAAATGGTTCATGAAGACAACATGGGCGTTTGGTTCATGAACAAACCATAACTATATGAAGTTATTTGAAACCTATAACTAGCTTATAAGTTTTGTTAATAATACTAGAATCAATAGAGGTCATCAAGATATATAATCAATATATATATTGATATTTTTGGATATTGTTGTCTAGTTAAGGGAGCGTTTGGTTTATCTTTAAAATGATAATTTTGAAAACTAAAATTCGCATTTCAATCTTTTAAACAAGCTTATGTTGCGTCTAACTTTTACGAAATGGAAGATATATAATCTAATATATATCTAGCCTTATTTCGAAATGAATTATGATATCATACCCTTTTGATATTGTACATTCTAAACAAGTTTAAAGTCAAAATAAAAGGAACATCATGAAACTACTTCGTTAAATATTTTTTTTGTGTCGAAGTAGAATTTCGTTCCACATTTATTGCATATAATTATATATATATATATATAAATAATATATGCATGATGGTTGTTTTTATATTAATTCTATTCTTGTTGTTATTTTGTTTAGGTGAAAATGCCTAAGACCACGGTTGGTGATGTATCCAAAACCAAACAATACATTCCAAATGTCTCTTCTACTCCCGGCATGTCTCCTTCAGTTGCATGTTTCTATCGTCCTATTGAAAATAGAAACATTCACGAAGGAAGAATTGTCGATCCATCTTTCTATGAATCTGATGACACAGAACGAATGTTCTCCAATATTCGTTTTGAATGTCTTTTCCAAATCAACGAACCTATCATTCCTCGGTTTATTCTCGACTTCTATAGCCAAGTGACGGTGCAAACCGATCCCTATGGTCATCTCCTCATTTCCTTCATGATTCAAAATCAATTCATCACTCTCACTCTTGCTCAATTTGGGCAAATTCTTAGAATCCCATTCAACGGCCAAGCCGTTTTCTCAAATGAATGGGATCTTTCCACTCTTGAAATAAATCGTCCTCGGGATGGCCCCTACTATTCTGAGATTCCTAGTCCTGAAGACATTCGTCGAATGCTTGAACTAGAACGTCGTACGACTAGTCGAGTAATCAAGTCGAAGAATGTCGATATTCATGCCAATCAAATCCTCCTCAAAGAGCTAAGCCAAGATATGAAGAAGTGGGAAGAAATCATTCGAGAGAATGCGTTTGGTACTGGTGGTCACCGTGATCATGTCACGGCGAGCATTGCCCACATGCTTTATTGTGTTATTGCTGAAGAGCAATACAACTTGGCTTATCTTTTTATTCATCGAATCATGTCCGCCAAAAACACCACAAATGCCAATCTTCCTTACGGTATGTTTCTCACACGACTTTACCGTTATGTGATGGAACATTACCCATATCTTCAAAGAGACTACTACGTTCATATCCTTCCTACCTTGAACCAACTTACTCGTGTTCGTACTCGTCGTCCTCGTAGTGACAAAGGAAAATCTCGTGTTCCTTTGTACTCTAGGGGTCGTGGTTCTACATCTCATCGTGATGACGATGATGATGAGGAGGAGGACACCTCACGTGTTAGTACTCCATCCCCCACGACCTTTGTTGATGATCTTCCTGACCTTGATTACTCCGAATATTCAATTCCTCTTCCTCACGAACGTACCAATGAACTTCTCTTCACTCGCCAAACCTCCATCATCAATCAACAACAACAAATGCATGAAGAGATGCGAGGAGGATTCAAATCCGTTGGGAAGATGTTTAGGAAGATGCTTGGAAAGAAGAAGAAGTAGAAGATTTTGATGTATTGCTATTTGATACTACTTATTTCTATTTGACATTTGTATGGTTTGCTACTTGTCCGATTTACTCGGAAATACTTGTGTTAGCTCTAGTTCATCTCTTGAAAAAAATTTAGTCTTTGAACAATTATCATGCTATGCTATGCTTCTTTTCTAATATGGATTATAATATGTTAATTTGCATGCAAAATTTGGTTATATATATATATGTTTATATATCATCATTCCTAGTGTATATGCTTCTAATAGAGCTTGCTGGAAAAACAAACTTGAAAAATGGCCAAATTCTGCAAATTTTGGGTTTCTGGTCGTCTGGAAAACACCAGATGGGCGGCCCCCTTAATTCCCTAGGCGGTCCACTTAATGATTAAGGGGGCCGGCATACAATTAAGGGGACCGGCCATCTGGAACTGGGTTTACTGTATTCTTTTGCATCTTGTGAATCCTTTCTCTAGTTTCAGCTACCATTTCCCATTTTGACCCAACTGATTTTAGAATCTCTTTCAACCATTTCAAACATTTACCTAAATCATCCAATTTCATACTATAAATTCCCTCCATTTTCACCATTCTTCATCTCATCATTCATCATATCATCATGACTCCTCCAAGCACCTCAAACTCCAAAACCTCCAAGAAACAAAAACTTGTGGTCATCCCACCAAAACAACTCTTCATTAACTTAACAAATGAAGACAACAAAACACCATCACCTCCACCCAAATGCTCATCCCCAAGTGCACCCAATGCACCATCTAAAACACCTTCCACTCATGGAACTTCTTCATCATCCATACCCTCAACCTCATCAATCAATGACTACATCAACTTACACTTGTCACCACAAGTATCATCACCACCTCCTACACAAGAACCCATGTCTACTCATCTTACCATCTCACTTTCACCAACAACACCACTTGATGCTCATCTCTCATCACCACAAATTTCACCACCATACTTTGCCAATCTCGTACCTTGGAGGCTACTTGAATCCCATGGGGATACTTGTCTTTGTTGCATCCATAGCCGCACGGTCATCTTTGGCCTTAGAGATGAAATTCAATATATGTTCTCATATATTGAACATTTGCTTACCCACCCCCCACCACCACCAACTCCACCATCCTCTCCAATAATCCCTCCACCACAATTCTCACCTATTACTCCACCATCACCATCATGCTCTCCAAATTAAGCATATGACATGCTTAATAAATAAAGCCTTTACCCTCCATTTTGCTTGCAAGCTCTATGAAGTTCATGTACACTTTGCATGATGATGTACCTTTCTTGTTTAATTGGCTTATGTATTTGCTACTATGGTGTTAGCTTTTGTACTTGTATTGTTGTGTCTTGACACAACTATTTCTTTAATATGAATGCTTCTTTCTTTCTTTATTACATTATATTAGTGTGCATGTCTATACTTGTGCTTCTAATATTTTTGTTTTGCAAGTATTCCATAGCTCGTTCTCTTGGTGCCCCCAAACGAGGGGGAGTACACATCAAGGGGGAGTCTCTACCCGTCAAAATTTTCACGAATGAAAACTTGTCGGCTAAACCTTTTTGATGTTACAAAAAGGGGGAGAAGTACATATAAACTCACTAAAATACTTGTTTAAAAACTAATTTTTGAGTTAATGAGTTTAAGTTTTGTAATCATCAAAAAGGGGGAGATTGTTGATATAAATAATGTTTGTGAATGTTATTAATATTTCTCAATAAACCTATGTTTTGATAATCACAAAACTTAAATCAAATTAAGTCAAGAATAAGACATAAACAAGTATTTGGTGACAAATATTTACTTCTACATCTTATATCACTTAAGGTATGCATAAACTTAGTAACTTATGCATTACATGATCAAAGGAAATTTTATGTTAATACATAACATTATATAAAATGATTTTAACATTTTATATATATTTGTAAATTTTGGTAAAGCTTTATTAAACCACAAAAATATGATTTCAAATTTCCAACCAAAAAGGGCAAATTTTATTCAGAGAATCTTTTCAAACGTTCAGGAGGGCGGCCCCCTTAATTTTACTAGGCGGCCCCCTTAATCATTAAGGGGACCGGCAACGCTCCCGAACAGTAAAATCTGGCCCTTTAAATACTGGATCATTTTGCACATTTTCCTTACCTTTTTGCACTATAAACTTTCTGATCCAATCCTCTTCTCTAGATCTAAAATCCTTTGATCATATATTTCATAAGTCTTTGTTTCCAAGTGATCCAAAGCTTCATCCATTCAAGTGCAAGAAGAAGAACACTTCTCTACATCCATCTTATTGTAATGGTGTTGTGTATAGCTAGTTTCATATAGTAATAGTGATAGCTATTGATTAAGGTGTTGTGAATACTTGTTGATTGTAGAATCTTGGTGTGTTGTAAACTAGTTTAGTAGTAGTGACTTAGTTGTGCATAGAAGAAGGTGTGAAGATTGACTAGGTGTGAAGACGGTGTGAAGTCTTGAAGAAGGTGTGAAGGTGTGATTAAGGTGTGAAGATCACGTGGTGTGATATTTGGTGTGAGATTGGTTCTAGCTACGATTAGAACTCGACATTTAGCTTAGTGTCGTTAACTTGTGTAAGCCAAGGTGTGTAAGGTTTCTCCACCATAAGGAGTTTGTTGACATAGTGAAGAAAACTCTCGAGTGTGGTACTCGGGGAGTGGAGTAGGGCAAGGAAGGTGTCCTTGTAGCCGAACCACTATAAATTCGCGTGTTGTGGTTTGATCTTTCTAACTCTATCTTTTCTTCATTATATTTCAATACTTTCAATATTAGTTTAGACTTGCTCATATTGGTTGCTACTTGAATTCACTTAAGATCGAATCGAAAGTTTTTATAACCAACAAAATATTTTGGAAATAAATTTAAAAAGGACGTAAAACTATTCAACCCCCCCCCCCTTCTAGTTTTCCACAATGTATGGTCAAGAAGTTTAGCTTGTTTCATGATGCAGGTTTTACTGACCATGTCTTAATATTTATATTTTCTCGATTACCTAAGGTCTACCTATATGCACTAACGGACACAGGATCCAGTCTCGTGTAGACTAGTAAATGGTAAAACCGAGGTCGTCCCAAGAGCTATGTCGTTTGTATTATATCTAAGTATAATGTCACGATTTTAAGATGATTTGAAGATTGAAATGATTATTTAAACTAAATGAAACTGAAAGTAAATAAAAACAGAAATTAAATGTGAATATGTGAGCAATATAAGAGAAATGTACTAGCCTAATTACTCATCCTATATTGTTTACAATTACGTTTCTTATTAAACTAATCTCATGCTTCAGGTAGGGCGGGCATATATCACTAGGTTCACATGGTCAAGTTCCCTAGCCTATCTCCCCCGAATCCTGCTGGGAACCACAAGCACTACCCCATGCCAGTAAGCCGACTTACGGTAGACGGGTTTGAGTCATTAAGTGTCACTACATGCTAGACTTATCTTGTATGGTCAGTTGTTACGATCATAGACCATACTTTTACTACTTAAGTTCCTCCACCTCGAAAAGTCGTCCTATGGTCAATTTGCACACAAGGTCCGTGCTTAGTTGTCATCCCAACCATATCCTCGCAACCGAACTACGTCGGCATCCTATGATCAATTCCTCTAGCATACCAGGTATAGCCGGGTGTATTAAACTACCACAACCAAAGGATCTTAAGATAAACTAAGCATGCACACACTGGAAGCATTATGAAAAGTATGAAAACATAATTAAAACGGTAAAGGAATCATAACTATGCTAGCACCAAAGGTGCTTAGCGAAACATACTGTAAATTAAACAAACAATAATGAATAAAGCATTGATAGAATTAAACAGTGTTCGATACAAATTACTTGATGTATGACTAATAGAAGTAATGAATCGAAGTGAATTCTCCCTTGAAAGATGGCTTGAAACAGCTAGAAATTGTCCTGGAGTGGCGCCCTAGTCGACCCCTAGGAGAGGGGTGAGAAGAGATCATTTAAAATGAAGATTTAAGGCTATATTTATAGGCCCAGAACCAACTACGGCGTAGCTAATAGATCAACTACGGCGTAGCACATTTATAGCTACGGCGTAGCGTGTTCTGAGCTTGATCTGGGGCTTTATCTTAACTACGGCATAGTTGGAAAGTGAGCTACGGCGTAGCTACTTCTCTCCGAGTATTGGTCATCTTTGGAAAATCATATCTTTTAAACCGTAAGTCGTCACGGGACGTGCCACCTAGTGTTTCGAAGATAATTGAGTCTAGTTTCATTTAAATTTAGTCTCATTGTCTCTTTCTTTCAAATTACGGTCGTAAACCAATCTACGGCGTAGCCTTTTTGTGTTGTTACGTCGTAGCTTAATTCTTGGATCTTGGATTACTCTCGTAGTTGTTGTTACGCCGTAGCTCCGTAGCTATGTTACGATGTAGCCCTCAATTCGAGGGATTCCTTGAAGACTTAATTATGTTATGGCGTAGATCAGTAACTTGGTTACGCCGTAACTCTTGATCCGCGTTTGACTTTGTTTTTCATATTCAAATTCCTAGCTACGGCGTAGTTGAAAGTTGATGATAAGCCGTAGCTTCTTCCAGCATACTCTAATTTGTATATCTTTTGTGCGTTCTTTCCAAATTCCTCGCCTCTTTAGCTCATATGCTCATTTGTGAGCTAGATACAAAATATAAATAAATCAAAGTATATATCCATAATATAAGTAGAATAAATGAGCATAATAGGGAGAAATTGACACTTAAATATCACGATTATTTGATGTCATCATTTCAGTTCTAGCAATTCTTTTTAAAAAGTGTTTAGTTCTAAAACACGATTCATAAATTTTGACATCAAATTCAATCTTTGTTCTTCTGCAAACTTAAGATCTACACATACATCATCAAGAAACACTTTTCTATCATCATTATACTCCATTTGTAGAACTGTGTATACCTTTTTAATTGTGATGTCAACCCATTCTCCATTTTTGGCATTTTCTCTTCAAACATCAACTTTTTCATCACCAGCCAAGGCCGTGAGTACTTTGAAAGTTACTATTTTATCTTTATCAAATGATACTTCTTCTTTTTCCCAACCATATGACTCAGCTACAAGACGTTTATTTCTTGTTTGGGATGATTGAGAGGGCTGAGACGTTGAACTACTCGAGGTTAAGAGTGTTAGTTTGGCTTTCGCCTTTTTGAATTGATATCTATAGTCTTTCTGAACTCTTAGTTTAGTTGACCTACTTGAAAAGGTTTGGCTCGAAGTGATAAGTTTTAGTTAAAATCTTGTTTCATTTGAAAACATGTTTTGTTGAGGAGATGAATAAGATGGTGAGGATATTTTTGCAAAACAATCTTTAGCAAAATGACTAGTTTTACCATATTTAAAACATTTTTCTTCTATTTTGTTAAAAGATTTTGAGCCATTGAACCTGGATGGATTCATTTTGAAGAATCTTTTAGAATTGGTTTAAAGAGCTCTTTCCTAAAAGTCTTCATTCATATCATCCATGTACTCTTTGCTACTTCTTATGTGCTCTTCATTAGTGTGATCATCTTGAAAGTCCTTAACAACGGAGTTAGAGAAAAATGTAGTTGATAAAGGGGTGGTAATGGTTTGGGATTTTCTTGGTATCTGGTGCATAAATTTTGGCAATCAGCTTTTCTTCATAGTTGTATTCTCCAAAGAGGATGGCTAAAGTCTCTAACATGGTTTGAATTTTTACTTATGCCATGGTTATAATTTAACCATTTCTTTGAGAGACTGCTGATAAAACCAACATTGATTTCATGATTGGAAAGGGAGAGATCATCATTAACAAGTTCATTAAGTAAAACTTTGTAGGGACCATCTTTAAGACATTTGGTGCAGTATGGTTCCATACCATCATTATGACATTAAACGTTTTCTTTCATTTGGTAAATCAATCAACTTCTAGTTTATGAGCAGTAGATATATAACCACTACTTTTGAGTCTAAAAGTTGAGACATGCACATCAAATGTTGACATGGTAGTATCTTGATATAAAACATTTTGAATGGCTATAAAGAAGTTACATAAATCAAGTTGCTCTAATACCACTTGTTGTTTCCTTTAGAGTGGTTATAACCTAATAACTAAGTTATAGAATCACTCTCCATGTTAGCAAATGTGTTTTAAAAACTATTTTATAAATCTTAACGAGAAACATTTTAACAAGATTTACACAATTGTTTTTCAACATTTAAAATACTATTATAAATGAATCAAAGAATTTGACAAAGATTTTTTGCGGAATAACAATCTTAGTTGAATGACAATTAAGGTAACCTCCTCTGTGACTTAAACACAAAACCTAAGTTGTGGTTTAAGTATAAACTTATACTTACTTGTTGAAAAGTTCAGCGACCTAAGTTCAATTCGAGGAGTAAATATTATTGAATGTGTTTCACATTAATTGCAAGAGATAACATTTACTCTATAACAGAGAACTAGGCTTTTCATTGGTAATTAGGTAAGTTGTGCACCAAATGTTTCTAATTTAGATAAGGGTATCTCTTCTTTAAGGAACAGTGTTGACAAATGTTGCACTTTTTTACCAACTCTAAAAAGGTGTTAAATCCTGTAAAGACTTGCTTCATGCTTTTATAGATTTTCTCGCCTTTCACCTTTTAGATATTTGAGATTCTTTTTTCAGTATTTTGGGTTAGGAGGAGATCAGACATTGTTCAATGAGTCATTGTCAAACCTCACTGAACTTAACACATTTTTTGAACTTTTACTTTAGTAGCCGAACCGCATCGGCCCCGAAGTGGAGACTCTTTTTCTTCAATAATGCTAAATACTTCCAGCAACAATGTTATACTTATGTTATTTTATGTTTAAAATCTATTTGATGGACGCTCAAATAACCCAATGAAGTTTGTGTACGTGTTAAATGGTGATAAGCAAGTCAAAGTAAGTAGGAGAGAATAGTATATACTAAAAATGGAACCAAAAGTTACCTACCACTTTAAGAGGACAGGAGCCATGCATGATGCCCCATTGCATTCTTCTCATAGAGTCACTATTTTGTTATGGAAGTTCAACCTTACCTTCCTAATCTACCCTTACTTTCTTCAGTTTAATTCCTTGATTCACTCGTGTGATTATTTGGGTTATTGAGTTTATTCTCTTCTTTAGAAGTTATATACCCTTGAGGCCTTATATTGGGACTGTTGAGCTCGTTTTGTTCACTACCCAGGCCAGCCTGATCTCATGGGGCTTGTAATTAAGATAATTATCTTCATATTTCATAGCTAGTGAAAAGAAAAGAATCACAAGAGTATAATTTATCACGTGGTTCCCCGAGCACGTCAAATAATTGCCAATGAGCTCATTTTTTCGATCTTTACTCCCTCTAGTTTTTCATTTCTCATAATCAGTACTACCTGTAGGACCACCAAAGACATTATCATGCTGGTGACATAAAGATCCTACCTAAAATCAGACCAAATACCATAACTATACATGAAAAGTATAATATGGTAATTGCAAACTCATGTAAAAATGTAGAGATCGAGTGGAGGCCAGTCAACTCATTAAAAAGACATTTTAGCAAGAAGGCCATTGTCTTGATAATTAAGTTGAGTCTTCCATCTTTTTGCAAGTGCTTTGGTGACTAATCACACAACCATCAGTAGCAACTCGTTTTGCTAAAAAGCGTCATACTCGTGTCTCACACAACTATTCAGTCATTCATTCATTCATAGTTATCCATACAGATGAGCCGTGCTATTCTTTCAAATAATGTTGACGATGACTCATGTTTCAACCAAAAAAATATATATATATGTGAAAGATAATGTTCAAACTGATTAAATAGACCGCTTAGAAAAGTGTCCACCCGCTTTTACATTTTTCTTCCAAAATCCTCTCCTCCTGAGTCGACGAGCTGAGTTGTGCTATATATTCTAACTGCCACTTTATATATGCATTGCGATCGATAAACAAAAATATACGTATAACTGTGATTTAGTACGTGATATGTATGTTAAATTTTTTGAGTTATATTTTTTGATGTTTGTATAACACAAATACTGCACTTTTCTCTTGTAATTCAAAAACTTTTAATAATTCTGGGTTGAGACATCATACATTCAAATCCTATGTTGTTAAGGTCAAGGAATTGAAGGAACACAAACTGTCGTATGCGAACATCAATAGTGGGTTGTGAAGAATTCTATTAGAGAGCTAGGTGTGGTAAAGACACCTTAGCGCCAACATATCAACATACCAATAACACATAGACAATTAAAACACCCTACACTTTGTACGTCCCATACAATACCCCATTAAAAATACCCACCCACTAAAAAAAATAGCGGGTCGTGATTCCATCGGCTAATTGCCAGATGGCAGACGAACAGTGGCACCCTCGGTGAACAAACGGCGCCGTTGTTGGTCAAGAAAAGGACGAATGGCGTGTTGTTGGGTATACCAAGCACTCTTATACTTATGGGTTAGTACATTCAACCTTTATTATTATCACTAAGTTAGTCAGTGATCTCAGCATAAGACGGTTTAGATCCTATAAATTGAATAAGATACATTTTGATTAAAAATTCTAACTTTTATATATAGAACAAATAGGTAATGAACCAAGTCATACGGAAGTATGCTAATAGTCATAATGTTTATTTTTTTCGTAATTTTGTGTCAAGCTAACCGTAATTTTTTTCTTAAACAACAAAAATGACATATTATGATTAATTGTAAGCAATTCCAATCTTTATATTTTGCTATAAGGTCGCAAGATAAACACTCGCTTTTCTTTCTTTTTTTCCCTTACAACGGACAAAAATTTAGCACAATCTTTTTTCTTCTAAAGACAAACCACATTACAGAGAACCTCTACCAAAAGAATATGCTCGCTGCATCACGTCTTTGAGTCTTTCTTTGTATTCCTTTTTTGAAGAGCACCAAAAATTAGGTTATATTTACACTACTTTAACTGTTTTACGTGCATCAGTTTTGGGTCATTAAGTAAAGGTTGGATATAGTCGAGTCAATGGTCCACTAAAAATAATTTTAACGGACTTAGCAACTTTTAATGAATGAAATTTGTGAATGTGTCTAGACTCTAGAGGCCCAATTCACTAACAACCTATTCAAAATTTCTAATACTGCTTCACATTTTATATATATGGGATTCGGTATAATCCGTAGCCCAAAGTTTAAATAACTTTTTTTCCCCCTACATAAAAGAGCGTATTTTTATTAATTGTGAGTTACACATAAAAAGTTATTTAACTCTGCGATTAAAATTGTTGCCAGATCAAATGAAAAAAAGAATTAAAATGAAAAGAGATAACAAATTCAGATACACATATAAAAATAGATGCATCGTCTTTTAAACTTTTTCCTCTTATTTGAAATATGTAGCTAGAAATTCTTTTTATTTTTCTTATTTAAGTTTTTCTTTTCAATCGATCTCTTCACATTTAAGATGTCAATTTTATTGTTTAATTGTTATGAATAAATTATGAAGTTCATCTGAAAGCAGGGGAGTCGGAGTTATCTTTGAGGGTGGGTGAAGTGGTCGACCGCCCAGAGCCCTAAAAATTTTAGTAGTCCCAAAAATTGTTCCGTTAACAATTATTTACATGTGTATACTTATTTTTCTACAAAAGAGTGTGATGAGAAAATATCATAAACATATCGTATGTCGAACGTTTAAATAGCTGATTGCCATTATATCACATAAAACGACGATACTTTTTTCAGTATTTGTTAACTTTTAAGTTTTGAAAGCTTTAGTATTGATTTTAGCCAAAGTCCTTCAAAAACTCATTGTCGGCCCAGAGACTAGCTAGTTTTCCCAAATAACGGTAAGATGGAGACAGCGATGGTAACTAGAATTCTAGAAATAGTCTGTCGATCAATAGTAACAATTAATTTAAAAACTTGTATTGTTCATTGACTTAATAATAGAAGGATCATGTGGAAACAAAAATCGAGCAACCACCATTAAACCTCCTTGACTTATAGAAATCATGATTGCGTACACTTGTTTGATATTGACAATTGAGATACAAGTATGTATTAAAATTCGTATACAATAACTTACAAATTAAATTATATCACCAAAAGTCATATAAAAACATTTAATAACATTGCATATTAATAGATGCTTGCTATTTTTCCTAACAATCCTTTTAAGTGTACGTATAGGACTTAAAGTCGCCTTTAAAATATGATTTTCAAAGAAAAAAAAAATGAAAATTAATCGAAATGAATAATTGAGAAAGATAAGGATTAAAAATAATAAGGTGTGAGGCGTAGAAGGCTTCATGACTTCATGTGAGCCTTTTTTTCATGTGATAAGGTTTTTATATTTGTATGATTATCCTTATATTATTGTGGGACCCACTTTGGTAGGACCACCGCCGCAACCCAGCACATGATCTGACGTTGGCGGCTGCCAACCACCGCAAAGGGAGAGGAGTCGGTAGCGTATCCGATTTTGACGTTTTTATCTTCTCATGTTTTACCCTTTTAATTCTATGTTTTTTACAATGTGCCACTAGCCATCGGTTTCGAACTCGTTTTCCGTCTTTTTCAGTATGGAAAAACTTTCATCCGAGCTATATTTAATGGTCTATGGAACATTGTGAATCCATACCCCGTAACATGGCAAAGGGGACAGTGACGATGGCAACACACCTAACACAAAAGCCCAGATTCCTTCTTTTTTTGGGCCCGTGGGAGTTTACAATGACAACTTCGAGACACTCATGCTCAATTGTGTATTTTATATAAGAGCAAGAGGTGTCGTGACTATCATTCACCTTCTCATTTGGGGCCCACGGGTGCCACATCACCCCAACACCTAACTAACCCCTCATCACTCATAACTAACCTCAACTTACTAATTTGGGGCTCATCACTTACACCTTTACTTTTTTATTTATTCATTTTATTCTTTTCTTCTTTCTTTCCAGAACCAACAAACCAAATCTGTCGACATTCACATTTCTGGTAACGACCTCCATTGCAACGACCTTAAAACCAGAGCTGCAACGACCTCCATCACCATAGCTGCACCACCTTAAAACCACACCTTCATTACCCCTCGACACACCTCCATCACCACCTTAAGCTACCACCCACACACCTCCATCACCACCTTAAAACATCAAGCTTCCATAAAACCCAAAAAAGAAAAAAAAATATGACATATTTGCAGACAACCTCCCTCGTCACGCAGAGGAGGAGAACTCCAACAACGAGCGATGGCGAGCTTGGCATGGTGTGGTGGCGAGCTGTGGCGAGCGCCACGTCGGACGACGAGGACGAACGGCGAGACCATACCTCTTGCTCTAATGCTTACAGTATAGTGAGGATTTTGTGAAATGAGATGGCGATGGTGTCGCACCCCGCCTAAGGCGGAAACACAAGGCGTGACGGAGAATTATCGTCATAACATATTGGTAAATCATAAATACAGACATCACTAAATGAACATTCAAGGTACAAAGTCATAACGACATCGGACACAAGCGGGGACCTGCCTCAAGATGTCAATGGACAACAACATGGATAATACTACTCTAAAGATCCCACATCCCAGGATAAGCATACAAACAAACAACAGTTCCACTAAAACAAAGCAACAAGAATAATGAAACTTGAAATCCAGGAAATGACTCAAGAGAGTTCCATTTTAAGTCCACTAGGCAAGGCAGGAGCTCTATTCTCCCTAAGCATGGTTATTGCTATCATCTGAAAATGAATACTCGAAAACGTCAACATAAGTGTAAACCGCGTTTGTTGTGCATAATAAACTTGTAGGACAAAAGTGAGTAAGATAAGCAAATACAAGTACTTAACGAAATCACAAGCTAGCAACAACTGAAAATCATGACTGCATACACACATAACTTGATCTAGATATAATTCACCCTCCATTAAACTCACAAAATGTAAGGGTCGGAGAGTCAACTCAAACAATACTATCAATTCATCATTCAGCTCCAACCCGGAGTTAAACAGTTGTGAACCTTTAAATCATAAATTATATCCATACTATAAGACACATGTTGCAATCAAAACACACATCTTGTCCAAAATACGAAAACATAACACATCATAAAAGCATTCAAAATATAATATGAGTATCATTTTCCCCAAAGAAAAATGCTAGTAAAAAAGGGCTACGAAAACTCACGTCGAGATCGGGAAAGTAGAACGTGAGTCAATGAACGCAAATCCTAACCGCGACCTAAGTAAATAAGTCTTCTTAGGAATGGTACGATGTACTATATGCAATATGAGTTTTATAAAGTTTTCGCACCCTTATATACTTGTAGTGATGTTTCATAAAGTTATGTAACTCGATCATTAAAGAAAAATAGTCAAAACACATTTTTAAACACATAAAAACCCTAGAAATAAGATGTGTTGATTATTATGTAAATCCCGACTTCAAGTGAACGTATCTAATTCGTTTTAAGCTTGTTTTTATCCGTTATAAAAACCCTAGAAATAAGATGTGTTGATTATTATGTAAATCCCGACTTCAAGTGAACGTATCTAATTCGTTTTAAGCTTGTTTTTATCCGTTAAACTTTCTAAACGTAGGTGAACACGTCTACTTTCATTATTTCATAGTCCCGGTTCGTGAAAATATGTTTTAGTTATAGATTTATACACAAACATTTTCAGATCTGCTGTTAGGGTTTTCAGAAAATTTCTGACTTAATTGGGTTATTTATCATTCGTTTTTAATGAAATCACTTGCTTCAAAAGCCTAAGTTTATCGCTTTTGAGTCTATTCTCCAAAAATGTAAACCTCTTATCTTAGTTCTACAACAATTATTTTATAGAATAAAAAATACACAAGTATGTCAAAGCTGTCCAAAATCAGAAAGCTTAACCTATCTTAGCGGGGTTGTGTCTCCTTCGTTACTTAACATCACAAGTCCATCCACATTGTTGTGGCTAGGTCTAGGTGTCCTCAACAATAGTTGTGCTTACCTTTTTTACTCATCTAGTATTTACAGTGGCCGTTTTTATAAATTACAAACGGAACTTAGTTTCTCGCCGTTTTGGACTAACAATTGCCTATTATTTATTAAAAATAGTAAATCAACTCCAAAAATTACGAACTTTGACGTGGAACATCATAAGACGTGTATCTAAGTAGGTGTTAATTGGCTTGACCCAGAAAAATGTTTAAGATGGTTTTCTGTAGTGGTGAACATGATTGAAAATTTTAGGCAGAATATGTATTTTATAACTTAAGTTTAAATCAAATTTTCTACACAATAATTATATAAAGGTGATGTAAAATAGTATGAGATGATTATAATGTTTTAAAAATAATTAAATATGATGCTTACAATGATGTGGATGATTGGTGCACAAGAACTATATGAAAACCCCAAGTAAACCCTACTTTAACTCTTCCAAAACCCTAGCTTTTGAAACCCTTCTTGTATAATCTTTAAACCAACTTGAACCAAACTTGAATCGACCTTGTTCCAGCCCTATTTCTGCCAAAATACTATGTGAAATGGTGATGGTATTTGTGTTATGAAAATGAGAGAAGTGGTTCACATGTGCTTGGCTTTTATAGGATTATTTAGGGCACTTTGAATGGTAAAAGGTGGACTTATATGCATATGTAGAAACTAAAAAAGAAAACTAAAAATTGGTGGGGAGTTTTTTTAGGTGTTTTGAGCCATGGGAATGGACTAGGGGAGGGTTTAGTTTTTCAAAACTTGGTAACTTTCTAGGTTAGCAAACATAAGGTAACATGTAGTTTTCAAGATGGAAAATGAGTGTTTAACCATCCTCTTATGGCTTGGTCTGGTTTCAAGGGATAAATGGAAGGGAATAGTGAATTTTTGAAATGTATAAAAGTATATATTGGTGTATAGTGTAAAGGTGGTGAGTTGGGTTAGTTATTGAATGCATGCATGAGACTTAATGCATAACGTTGGCGTTTTCGTAAAACTTGTAAAACTAAATGCATGAACTTATAAAATGCGATCATAAAAGTCATATGGTACTAGTTTTACGTAGACTAAACTTAGTCTAATGCCGGTTTGAGTTTAAAGTGGTTTTTCAATTTATGCGATTTAACTTAACATTAGTACGTTAAAGTAAATATTCAAACGTTCAAAGTAAAGAGTTTTGAGTTTATAGTTGAGTAATGACCTGAAAATTACAAGTTGCTACAGATGGTCATATGTTCGGTTTACAGCATTTAGTAAGGACCCTGAGATAAGAAAGATTATCTTAAGCCAGAGTAATACTCACATACGATGATGATTAGTGTATGTTTTGTGTGTGTGGAATGGAGAAGATAGCTTGGCTCTTCTCACCAAATGCACAGGTATTTATAAGGATGCTTTTAGGGTTGTGCACAACACATTATGTGATCCACCGGTCGTGGATGATCTAATGGTCTTAGATGAACCACGTGGTGATCATTCTATAGAGGAGACAAGAATTGCACGTGACGTGAAGTCCTTGGCTTAGGTGGTTATTAGGACCTTCGGCAAGATATTCATGTATTAGCTAACTATCCTTGCACTACCTCTAAGAGAATGAGGTCGTTACATGTGGCATTACCGTGTAACTATTTTGGGGATAAGTTCGTAGGCATGTCCTTGCCCTGAAGTTATTTTTCCAAGAAAGGACACTTGTGTTCGATCGACCTTTTCCTTTAAGCTTATTTCAAGGCGACGTTTATTAGGCTTTTGGCCTTGTGCGCTGATTATAGATGTATGGGCTTTAGCCATCTGGGTTAAATCTAATATACGCTATCAAGTCCAACACCCCATCCCCTTGCGCCTCCCCCAATCCATTGTTATATTGTTTTTGTATGATATGATGATGGACTATGTTGTCCCAAATGGTTTTTGTTATTCACCAGTAATGGGACGTTTCCCAGGGTATGTTGACTATTGCTTGGCCTGGGGAACGTAATTTTTTTTGCACAGCTGTCATTATTTGTTTAATATTCCTTTGGCTTCATAGGCATTAAATGTTGACCAGTCATTCCAGACCTGTAAGCTATTTAATGAACAAATGTCTTGGAATTTTGACTTAGTTGTTTTTTAGCCGTCAATATTTTTCTTCCTCTTTGATTGTCGTGATAATATTTTTAAGCATTTGAAATTCGCGTGCCCGTTTCGCTTGGCAACCACGCGCATGTCACGTCAATTGTCTTTCCCTATTTCCCGAGCTTTGTTGGTCCACCTTATTATACATGTCCAAAATAAGTTCTTATGCAAGTAAGTGACTTCTCCTTTATCAATTTAAGTTTAGGGTTTATGTAACTTAATTGGGGATTTCATCATATGATCATATGATTATTAAGGATAGAAATTGGGTATGTTTAATGCTTTATGTATGTTACACCCCGTGCCTACTATGACCAAAAACTTTGACTTTTACGCGGAAACAACCCAACTTTGACCTTCATTCCAATACTTTTTTGACCATTGACAAAAATCCTTAAACTTATAGACCATGAAACCATTTATAAATAAAACCATACTCAATTACCTTTAAAATAATGGGTGGCACGACTTCCGACGAGCCACGTTTGATTTTCTACAAAATAAAGAAAACGATTAAAAACTGGAAAACCCCACTTGTGCACTAGGAACCCTAAAGTGCACTATAGCACCTCTTATGCACTAGGTATCCCTCAAGTACACTACAACCCTTCTTATGAACTAAGGACTCCTCAAATGAACAACAACCCATTTTGTGCATTAAAGGACCCTTCTTGTGTACTATGACCCCTTTTAAGCACAACTTTCTCAAAATGACCTGACACCTTTAAACACAAAAATCGACACTTTAGACATATATTTAAACACATTTAATACACATTGAACTAAAAATATACCATATACATTGTTCCCAAATTCTTAACCCGTTTGACCCAAAACGCGTTAAAATGGACCTTGTCCAAAACACCCCTTTTTTCTGCACAACCCTTTTGTGCAGTTTTGACCCATTTTTCAGAAAACGACTTCTATAACATGACGTAACACCAAAACTTCCAAAAATCAGTAGGACATTATAAACATCAAATATATATGCATAAATTTGGTCATAACGACCCACAAAAACGTGTTTTACAAAGTGACAGGTGTTATCCCAAACACCCGTCTTGACCCATTTGCATACATTATTCTTACACAACTTACAAAACCATTACTTCAACACCAAGACCTGGACATGGACACTTGAAAACAACATTTATAAACATATTTACAACGACTCGGGGTTCAACCATGATTGAGCTCGGTATCTACGACTACCTTCGTACTCATAAACCAACTGCCTTCCACCCAAGCTTCCAATTTTAGGCCTTCTAACAAGACTATTGGTTGCATCACTTACATACCTACAAAACATGTTAACAACTAAAATGTAGGCTTTCACTTAGTAAGTAAAACGAGTAATAATATATAATTATACATTATCCATCATATAATGCATCATGAACATACCACATGCAACCTCAAGGCTTGCCTACACCAATTCTTGCATAAAACACCATAAGTTAATCTCATCATAAACTACATATCTTAACTTGATCCACAGCAAATCTACTCATCTTCTTGGCAAGCTATAACAACTAATCACCATTCTACCTTAACCAAGTCCATAATTCAAGATTACTAATTTCTTATAAACTACACATAACACTAAACAAAAGCACATAACACATAATATGATAAAATCAATATAATAACACGTCATCACCATTTTACTTACCACACTCCAAGCTAAGTACAAAGGCATCATCATCATCACTTGCATCCTACCCAAAACATCAACACCCATAACACATTAATACACTATAATAACAAGGGTTTCACAACATAAAACTTACCCAATAACATCTCTAATCATCATATGATCATATCTTGATCATATGATGAAATCCGCAATTATTCCACATAAACCCTAATTTTTGCATCAATTGATCATCAACAAACTTGTTTCCCTCGCTTTCTTTCTTTTAAAACCAACAAACACAAAACACTTATAAAACCTGGAACATTTTAGAATGTATAAGAGTTTCTTCATACATAAGCTATTTAATCTATGGCTAATTGACACTTTAAGCCCCTCAAGTTCTATTCCTTTCTAATTTGGCCACATTAAACATTCTACTACAATACTACAATATTGACTAACATTAACAAGGTTTGACTCTACACTTAATATATTGACCAACCAATCGTATTTAGTCTACAACACATAAAAGTATTTGTCAAACATTCTCGTAATAAAATCCCTAAAATTTGTTTTCTGGTGTAACAATGTAAACCCTTGTTCATGGTATGCCATTGATGTGTTAAATATTGTTGTGTTTATGCTTTAGGAATCAAGTAAAGTGATGGAGATGATATTTCATGAAATATCTATGGAGCCAAGGTAAGCAACCATGGTTATAATGTGTTATGATATTAAATGATCAATTATGTTATGTATATTGGTTGTTAACTTTTAGGATGTAAGGAGTTAAGAGACTTAGAAGTGGTTCGGAAGCTAGACTAGTTAAGCTCTAGTCAAGATGAATTCTTGGTTAGTCACGGGGCTAATTAAGGTATGTGAATGACTTAAGTTTCAATATATAGTGTTAGTATAATTGATGTAGTTAAGATGCGCGGTTGCAAGTGATTGAAAGGTAGTTTGGTAAGTATGCAAGTGATGTATGTGAATGATTAAGTGGATTAGTTTTAATGTGAATGTAATGCATTTGATTAAGTTAATTATGATAACTCGTTATTACCGGTTACTTACTAAGCTTTATGCTTATGGTCTAATTGTTTAACTATTTTTGTAGGTTTATTGTGAAGAAGCTAAAGTAGGGCTTAGGATTGGGCACGGGTTGAAAAGCTTATTGGTTATGTGCGCAAGCGTCAGTATAGATGCCGATCTCAATAACGTTGAACCACCAAGTTGATGTTTAATTGTCGTAAAATGGTTTGTAATGTTATTGTCATGTGTCAAGGTCAATTGTTCTAGTCATGTGTTATAGTGTATTTAACGGGTCAAAATGGATGTTCGGCATAATTTTGTAAAGTATATGTTCACGGGTTTTTTAGACCAAGCATAGTTATGAAATGAAGATTTATGATGTTGAAATGATTTCTAAAAGTCCTTGTGATGTTTCGGGTCACGGGGGTTGATATGGGTCAAAAGGCGAGTGTAGGAAAGTTTGTGCGGGCCTTAGTTGCGGTTGTGAGGGTTTTAGCCATGGCTAGGATAGCTATAGGGGTGTCATGAGGCTTCCAGCTGCGGCTGGAGGGGTTTTTAGCCGCGGTTGTCGACAGTGAAGATTTTGCTCATTTTGTAGATTTTGTATAAAATAATTCGTGGCTTATTGGAGATCATGCCACCTATCGTCGGAAAGCTCTTTGAGTATAATTTCATTTAAAAATACTTTAAGAAGTTGGTTTGTAAAAGGAGTATAAAAAGAATCTTTAATTTGTTATAGAAGGTCTTTTCTAATTAAAGTCGTTGCGCAAAATTTTTGGTCAAATTGAAAAATGGGCATCTCGGACCTGTTCTTCAAATCAAAGATCCAAGAACCACAATACCAATCATGTCAATTCTTAATATCTATAAAGTAATCACTCCAACTCTTTTGATGAAATCTTCAATTGCAAGTTGTTACCACAACTATGTACGATCAATAATCAACAAATATAGATCAACTACAATCATTAAGCATGAAAACAATGTGTTTTCTTGCTCTTTTGTGTTCGCCCGAGACTCAACAAAGAGGGGGTTAAGGGGTGGGGGAGCAAAAATTATTTTGGACTTTGTAACTTATGAGAATAATCTTGCTATCCTCTCTGTATATTATGGTAATTCAAAATCCGTAATATCTCTTCCTAACATAAAAAACTGGATGGGGATTGTCTCAAGTTGGAAAACCAACTTGACTCAAGTTGGGGAAGTGTGAGCCATTGGATTTGATCTAATGGCTCAAATCAAAAGAAGTTCTTTTGATATAAGCAATTAGATCAAATCCGATGGCTCCCAAATGCCCAACTTGAGTCAAGTAATAGGAGAGGATCCTCACCCTAAAAAACTAGTGAAACAAAGATTTAAATAAAACGATATAATTTAAATACTCCCTAAGCATTCTTGTGCATGGTTAGTCCCTTGCCTTGTTTCGTTGAATATTCGTTAACATTTGTCAGAAGTGGATTTTGAGGCCTCAAAAATATAAACGTTGGACTTTTTTAGGCTCTTAGAGTTTGAATGCCTTGTGCGATCGCATAACTCATACATTGAATTTGTTTCACATATCATCTTATATATATACGAGGCATGTAGAACCCGAGCTACACACAAAGTTTGTATCTAAGTATTCATCGCGTAATATTTGTGTAAATTGCCGAATACACAATGATGAGGCGAAAAATGAACCGTTTTTAGGGGGTCATTTAAGCCCAGAATTGAATTTATTTGATCAAATATTGCCCTAAATCGTTCATTTTGTGATTTTAGGTACTTTGGGAGTGAATTCTGGAAAAGGAAGCATTTTGGACGTTTTTGGAGCATAAAAGTGAAGAAAACGGCAAAGACTTAATTTTTCATGCTGAGAACAGTACCTGACGGCGTCAAGAAGGAAATTTTGACGGCGTCAGGAGTAAAATCCGTGACGACCCAGTGAAAACCTGAAGGCGTCAAGAGAAGGGCGTCAAGAGTTAATATTGTGACGGCCTGCATAAGGAGTACACGTGACGGCGTCAAACCAAGGTCTAGGCAGTCCGAGAATTTATTTGGCGGCGAGATGACGGCGTCAGACATTTGTTCTTGACGCCGTCACTTCACAAAATCTATATATACATTTCTATTTTTCATTCATTAAGAGAGGAACTTGTGCGGAGAATACTAGGGTCGAACCTAATAAACCCTAGGTCTATTTTTACAGTATTTTCAAGGGTTTTCACCCCTTGAAACCTTTCATGTTCAATTAAGATAAGTCATCTTTCAATTCATTCAATATGTCTATGTGTTGTTTGAATATATCTTATGCTTGTCTTGATTTCAACATGCTAGGCTAGATCTTTCATGTGTTTGCTTAGATGTAATGAAACCTAGATGTTAATTATATATTGATTACTTGTTTATAGTTGTAATGGATGAATGATTTCTGTGAAAAACTAGAAGGGGGGGTTGAATAGTTTTGCGTCTTTTTCGTTTAATAAGAATTTACTTTTCAAAGAATTGATGGTAATTGTAAAAACCTTTGAAGCTAAAGTATAGATACAAACTAATTCACATATATCATATATACATTACTTATTTAAAGTGTTGAATAGAAATTATAATTTCATATATCTCACTTAATTACAAGTTTGTACTAATATGGATATATGTGTCTTAGTAATTGTTTATACTTATATTTTACTAAAGTATAATTAATGTTTTAAATGGAACCTAGTTTGATCTTTATGTAAAATCAATATATGCACAACACACAATATTAACAATATATGAAAAGCTAGTAAGTAAGCAAGCAAAGGGTGAGAGATGGAAAGATCAAACCGAGAGACAAAGGATTTATAGTGGTTCCGCTACAAGGACACCTTCCTTGCCCTACTCCACTCCCCGAGCACCGAACTCGAGAGTTTTCTTCACTAAGTCAATAACCTCCCTTATGGCGGAGAAAACCGTACACACCACAAGCTTACACCAATTAATGACACAAAGCAAGATGTCGAGTTCTAATCGTAGCTAGAACCAATCTCACACCAAATATCACACCACTTCTTCTTCACACCTTTGCACTACTTCAATACTTCTTCACACCACAAGTATCTTCACACCTTCAAGGCACTAATGTCTTGACACCTTCAAGTCACTAATGTCTTCACACCTTTAAGGCACTAATGTCTTGACACCTTCAAGTCACTAATGTCTTCACACCTTTAAGCCACTAATGTCTTGACACCTTCAAGTCACTAATGTCTTCACACCTTTAAGCCACGAATGTCTTGACACCTTCAAGCCACTAATGTCTTCACACCTTCAAGCCACTAAAGTCTTCACAACTTCAATCTACTAATGTCTTCTAGTCTTCTTCACTTGGAACCCTCAATATCTTCACAACAAGTCCCTATTGCTACAATCTCCTATCACCAATACTATCTAACCCTTCTTCTTCACTTCAAGTTCCACTTTACACTTACAACAATTCTAGATTCTTCAACTAAATCTAGCTAACTAACACATACACCTTATTCACCAAAGAATGAAAGATTTACAAGAAAATATAAACAAGCAACTTAGATAGCAAGATGATACTAAGTTGTAATACTTCTAATAGAAGTATTCTTCTCTTTGCACTTTGAATGTTGAGGCTTGAATCACTTTGAAACAAAGATCAAAGTATATAAGATCAAAGGATTTTTAGAGAAAGGAAATGGATGTTTAGATCAGAAAGTTTCTAGTGCAAAAAGGTGAGAAAAATATGTGGAATGATCCAATATTTATAGGGCCAGAAAATACTGTTCGGGAGCGTGCTGGTCCCCTTAATTATAGGCCGGTCCCCTTAATGATTAAGGGGGCCGCCTAGTAAAATTAAGGGGGTCGCCCTCCTGAACGTTTGAAAAGTTTTTCTGGATAAAATTTGCCCTTTTTAGTTGGAAATTTGAAATCATATTTTTGTGGTTTAATAAAGCTATTCCAAAAATGATTTACAAATATATATAAAATGTTAAAATCATTTTATATAATGTTATGTCTTAAGACAAGATTTCCTTTGATCTTATAATACATTAATCACTTTGTTTATTCATACCTTAAGTGATTAAATGGTGAAAGTGAGTATTTACTACTAAATACTTGTTTACGTCATAACCTTTGGTTTGATGAATTTTCGTTTTGTGATTATCAAAACTTAGAGATATCGAAAGATATGAATAATGTTTTTAGTCAATTATTTATATCAACAATCTCCCCCTTTTTGATGATTACAAAACCTAAACTCATTAAATCCAAAAATTAATTTTTAGACAAGTATTTAGTGAGTTTATATTCACTTCTCCCCCTTTTTGTAGAATCAAAAAGGTTTAAGCCGATAAGGTAAAGGCTCCCCCTTGATGTATGCTCCCCCTCGTTTGAGGGCACTAAGGGTTCGAGATATGGAATTCTTGCAAGAAAAATATTAGAGGCACAAGCAAATACATATAGCATAATAACAACTAATAGTAAGCATGGCAAAGAAGAATTTTAAACACATATAAAAGCATTCATTAATTCAAGATGATTATGTCAACCACATAATCATTGTTACAAAAGCCATAATGATGGAATTCTAATACTAAGTAGAATATCCTATTGTGCCAACAAAGAGTGTCATCAAACTTTCTTGAATCCCAAAATGGTTGAGGTGTTTTATTTGAAAATGAGAGAAATAAGCATGTAAAATGCTTAGTGGTTTAGTGAAGATAAACTTTTGGTTGCATGGATGTTGGTGAGTTTGGAGATGTGGAACTTGTAGGTGGTGGGTTAGAGATAGGGTTTGTTGATTGAGGGTTTTGATGTTGTTCAAGTGATGATGTTTGTTGAGATCTTGTAAGAACATACACAATCCAAGTGAAGTGCTCATTCAAGGCAATGGTTTGTTGTTGAAGGAAGATGCAACAAGGGCAATTATTGACATGCTTCTCAACTTGGTTGATGTTGTGTGGTGATGATGGTGAGCTTGATTGGGTTGGATCCAAATTGCGTTGCGCAAGATGTAATGCTAAAAGAGCACTAAGCTCATGAGCCTCTTTTAGCTCCTCAACGAACTTCAAGTGTTCGGAGGAAGGTGATGATGGTGGAACATGGTAGTTGTCTTGGGTGAAGGTTTGAACATGCAACATAGGAATGGCATGTGAGGTTGTAGGATGTGGTGGTGGTACTCTTGGTGGTGGAGACATGGTTGAGCTTGGGTAGTCATGAAAACATGAAATGGGTGGAAGAGGTTCTCCAAGAGTGAGTGGTGTTTTTGTTGAATGAGCAACATGTGAAGTATTGATTGAGAGATTGGGATTGTTGTTTTGGGATTGAGCATGCTCATCATAAGAAGAAGCATGAATGAGGGAATGAGTGGGTGATAGGTTGTGTGATGAATCATTATTGTGGGTTTGAGGTTTAGTAGTTGGTTGACTTGGAACAACATCACTTGAGTTGTAACAAGAATCAAGTTTCCTCCTCCAAACGGGTTTGACGGAGATCCTTTCGGTTCTTGAAATTTTAGGTTTTTGGTTGTTGGGAGATGACATGTTTGGGTGTGATGGCATTAATGATGGGAAGATGGTATTTATAGTGTATGAGAAATGTGGTTTAGGAAGGTAAATTTTGAGGGATAGCATGGGACAAAATATGTTAGTGAATTTTGGGAAGTATAGGCTGAAATGGGTCAAAAAGTGATAAAGAAAACAGTATCCCCGACCATCAGATGGCCGGTCCCCTTAATTAGGGGCCGGTCCCCTTAATCATTAAGGGGGCCGCCTTATATAATTAAGGGGGCCGCCCATCTGGTGATTCCCAGAATGCCAGAAATGGGTTTTTGGCAAAAAAATTTCAAAAAGGTTGTGTTTTTGTTTTTGGATTCAAGTAAGTTCAACTCTTTGAGGCAATATAGGGCATACTATTCATGAATGTAGAGAGTGATATAGAATTAATTAAAATAGGCAATTAATTTCTAATAATCATGCTATCTATTAATTTATCAATTAAGATATGCAACAAAGGAGATAATAAGCCAAATAAGCTAAATGAGCAACTATATGAAGATGATAACATTTAGCCTAGAGCAAACATGTTGATGATTGTTAACAAGTAACAAATAGGTGGATATGATTATATGGACTTCAAGACTTGTTACAAACAAGATCCATATAGGCAAGTCATGATTCTCATGAAATGATTTGATTAAATTGTGAATGTCATTTCCAATAGAAGTGTATGACACTTGGGAGAAAGTTAAATGTGTTTTAAGCAAAACGTTTTTAGTTTTATTCAACAATGTTTTGAAGTAAATTCAAGTATGCATTACACTAACATAGATTGAATTTTGTTTCTTAACGTGTAACAAAGAAAGAAAAAAAAAATCAATCTTGTTTTTGATTAAAATAATGGTTATGAAAGAAATTTTAGTCAAATAAATTGTTAAAGAAAGTATTTCATTCAAAAAAGAGAGAAGTTTTGAACATGATGTTTTGATTATGATAATCAAGAAGTTTCAAGTGAGGGATTTGATATGGAAACTTATCATGCTCAGGAGAATCAATTAAGCCCATCGTCACACATAATCATCTTTAATGATACCTAAAGATATTAAAGTGAAATGATAGATATTTATGATCTAAATGCAATGGGACAGGAAGGAGCAAGGTAAATAGTTCATGAATACAAGATAGACATGTGTGTGTATATATATATATATATATATATATATATATATATATATGTGTGTGTGTATGTATGTATGTATGTATGTATGTATGTATGTATGTATGTATGTATGTATACAAAGAACATCATAATATCAAGTTGCAAGCAAATATCAATTATAATACATCTATTAATGCAACTAGTAAGATCATATAGCATAAGTGGAAGGGTTCTACTAAAGATCATAGAAGATTAAGAAAAATGATAATAGACTAAATAACAAGAAGGTTAATAATGCTAATATCATGTATGCATATATTAGTGTTAATAATCTAAAAGCATGGCAACTTATCAGTTAAATCGTATTGACACACTAATTAAAACATTCTAAAATATAATGTAACATTGACAAGTTTTTGAAAAGAAAACTTATCTCAGGTCCAGCTTTTCAAAAAGAGTGGGCATGACGGTGATAGAAGAAATCTTAAGAGTTAGTCCAAAACATGTCGAAGTAGCCAAGTAATATTCCCATGAATAGAAATCAAGGGAACTAGATCCGAGATGCTCAATCGATCACACCAATCATCACAAGTCGTGAAGGTTAATAGAAGTAGCACGTAGGAGGCTTCAACTTGAAATAGTAACGGACACACCATGATACCAATGCTCCAAGAGTGAATAGCACAATGCCGAGACAAGAATATTCCCGCAAGAACGTCATAGGCGAAACATTTGCAGAATGTGAAACAACGTGATAGAAACCAATATTCGTCAAAGGTAATAGAGCGAGATGAGTAAATCAACACGTAATAGACTCTTCATTCGTTAATTACCTAAACATGATAAACAGCTTGGTACCCAGATTCTCATGGGTCCTAGTTGGTTAGATGAGAACATCCATTGCATTTGAATGCACATGATGGGGATGTCGTCGATAAGTACAAGAATTCATCAATAGTTTGTTTTAATTAACAAACAATGACTTTCTTGACTAGAATAATAAGTAATGAATGTTAATAGTATTAGTTCTAAATTTATTCACTAGATTTAACAAATTTTATTTGTTTTAATGCATTTGTTGAAGGATCATTTACGATAAATCCTAACCCGGTTTTATCATAAAATGACTTTTGAATATCGAGAAGATATTTTAAAGATTTAGAGCTATTTTCGAATTTTGCCAATGTTTTTGCTTTTTCATTTTCAATTTTAATTTCATGTTTGTAGTCTCGACATTTTTTACATTCAAGATCGATTTCAATATTACTTTTAAGTCTAGACATTTTATCTTCTAAAATGATTTCTTTTTCAAAGTTGTTTTCAGCGGATGTTGAAAATTCGTTCTTGAAATTAATTTTTGAGTCAATGTTGCAAAAATGTTTGAAGTTGTTTTCCATTTTTAAAAATTCTAATATAAATTGATCATAGCAAAAATGTTTAGTTTTTTATTGTACCTTCTTTGTAGTTGTACATTCCTCACATGCTATACGGTGATCAATTCCATCTTTCATGTCGCTCCATGTTTTGTTTGTAGTTTCACTTGGATCTAGAAACATGTAGTTCTTGCCATCAATACTTGTGTTCTCATTTGTTTGAATATTCTCATAAGCCGTATTATCATCGTCTTCTTTGCACTTGTTGCACCATGATTTATTCACGCTCTTGCTTCGGATTTGGCTCATGTATTCTTCGTTGTAGATACCTTCAATGATCACATTTGAACTAGTAGTACATGTGTTTATTTCAACTAAATATTTATTTACTAAATTTTCTAGATTAACTATTTCTATTGCAATATCAAGTTTATCATCTTTGGTTTTACATTCTTCTTGGTGAATCTTTAAAAGACATTTCCAAATATCATTTGCCGTTTTACAACGAAATAATCTTTCATATTTAACTTTTGGTAGAGTTTTGAAAATAAGTAATTTGGCTTTAGTGTTTTTATCAATTTTAGTTTGAAGATTATTATTTTGATTTTCAAAATCTATTTTGGTTGGTTTAAGATCACCAATTGAAATGATATGCCAAAGATCAAGATCTATTGATTTCACATAATTTTCAAATTTGTTTTTCCATTCAAGAAAATGATCATTTTCAAATAAAGGTGGTTGTTGTGCAAATTTCCCTTCTTCATATTTTTCAAATTCCATCGATCGTTGCAAGTTTTAAAATACAATCTATTTTAAAAATCTTGCTAGACGTGGCTCTGGTACCAATTGTGGAAAACTAGAAGGGGGGGTTGAATAGTTTTGCGTCTTTTTCGTTTAATAAGAATTTGCTTTTCAAAGAATTGATGGTAATTGTAAAAACCTTTGAAGCTAAAGTATAGATACAAACTAATTCACATATATCATATATACATTACTTATTTAAAGTGTTGAATAGAAATTATAATTTCATATATCTCACTTAATTACAAGTTTGTACTAATATGGATATATGTGTCTTAGTAATTGTTTAT
The DNA here is from genome assembly GCA_030686995.1 of Artemisia argyi. Taxonomy (NCBI): domain Eukaryota; kingdom Viridiplantae; phylum Streptophyta; class Magnoliopsida; order Asterales; family Asteraceae; genus Artemisia; species Artemisia argyi. The sequence continues at coordinate 155,424,343 of CM060697.1, read as the reverse complement.
ACTTATATTTTACTAAAGTATAATTAATGTTTTAAATGGAACCTAGTTTGATCTTTATGTAAAATCAATATATGCACAACACACAATATTAACAATATATGAAAAGCTAGTAAGTAAGCAAGCAAAGGGTGAGAGATGGAAAGATCAAACCGAGAGACAAAGGATTTATAGTGGTTCGGCTACAAGGACACCTTCCTTGCCCTACTCCACTCCCCGAGCACCGAACTCGAGAGTTTTCTTCACTAAGTCAATAACCTCCCTTATGGCGGAGAAAACCGTACACACCACAAGCTTACACCAATTAATGACACAAAGCAAGATGTCGAGTTCTAATCGTAGCTAGAACCAATCTCACACCAAATATCACACCACTTCTTCTTCACACCTTTGCACTACTTCAATACTTCTTCACACCACAAGTATCTTCACACCTTCAAGGCACTAATGTCTTGACACCTTCAAGTCACTAATGTCTTCACACCTTTAAGGCACTAATGTCTTGACACCTTCAAGTCACTAATGTCTTCACACCTTTAAGCCACTAATGTCTTGACACCTTCAAGTCACTAATGTCTTCACACCTTTAAGCCACGAATGTCTTGACACCTTCAAGCCACTAATGTCTTCACACCTTCAAGCCACTAAAGTCTTCACAACTTCAATCTACTAATGTCTTCTAGTCTTCTTCACTTGGAACCCTCAATATCTTCACAACAAGTCCCTATTGCTACAATCTCCTATCACCAATACTATCTAACCCTTCTTCTTCACTTCAAGTTCCACTTTACACTTACAACAATTCTAGATTCTTCAACTAAATCTAGCTAACTAATACATACACCTTATTCACCAAAGAATGAAAGATTTACAAGAAAATATAAACAAGCAACTTAGATAGCAAGATGATACTAAGTTGTAATACTTCTAATAGAAGTATTCTTCTATTTGCACTTTGAATGTTGAGGCTTGAATCACTTTGAAACAAAGATCAAAGTATATAAGATCAAAGGATTTTTAGAGAAAGGAAATGGATGTTTAGATCAGAAAGTTTCTAGTGCAAAAAGGTGAGAAAAATATGTGGAATGATCCAATATTTATAGGGCCAGAAAATACTGTTCGGGAGCGTGCCGGTCCCCTTAATTATAGGCCGGTCCCCTTAATGATTAAGGGGGCCGCCTAGTAAAATTAAGGGGGCCGCCCTCCTGAACGTTTGAAAAGTTTTTCTGGATAAAATTTGCCCTTTTTGGTTGGAAATTTGAAATCATATTTTTGTGGTTTAATAAAGCTATTCCAAAAATGATTTACAAATATATATAAAATGTTAAAATCATTTTATATAATGTTATGTCTTAAGACAAGATTTCTTTTGATCTTATAATACATTAATCACTTTGTTTATTCATACCTTAAGTGATTAAATGGTGAAAGTGAGTATTTACTACTAAATACTTGTTTACGTCATAACCTTTGGTTTGATGAGTTTTCGTTTTGTGATTATCAAAACTTAGAGATATCGAAAGATATGAATAATGTTTTTAGTCAATTATTTATATCAACAATTTCAATGTTAGGCTTAAGAAAACTGGCAGATCTCCATTGTGTAAGATGCTTGAACATCTTAGGAAACATGAACCGATGTGTACTAGGTTTTAATGGTTGTATTTAACGCATAAGCAAATTTTAATAATCCCATGTTAGGAGCTTCTTGGCCGGCTCGACATAGGAGTGAAGTAGGCGCTTATAGGATTGGGGAAGTAAGTACGCCACCCCATGAATGGTATTAAGGAATACAATCCGTCATCCAAGCAACTGTAACAAGTAATTAACCTGTAAAAGATATCTAGGGAGTAGTGAAACCTAAGTAAACACAATTCTCCCATATATTGCTCACACCACTAGTTAATTTAGTTTATTTTCATTTTTAGTATTTTATTTTGATTGCATCTTAGTTATTGGGTTAGTTGACTAGCAACTAATTCCGCCCAACTCCTTCAAAACCGAGAATTTTAATTGCTTTTATAAAAACTAAAAAATACAAAAAGAATCATCTCTCATCTCTAGACCTAGTCTTTAGGTTTTCTAATCCTAGCGACACTATTCCTGGCTGAACGATCAATCCCCCGGTACTTGTCATTATACGATACTACATCGATCAGGTACACTGCCTAGTGGGGGTTGTAAGCTTCTCAAGATCCCTCGAGAGGTAAAGCCTGGTGCAATCCCTACGCATCACACAACAATCTATACCTAAGGCTGCCGTGGGAGATCTTTGTTGATTGTTGAAAGGAATTTGTTAATGTTTAAGTAAATTGTCAAAAGAGCATTTTGTATAGAGCTACATATGTCGTAACATACAAATGGTTTTTCATAGTTGCAATATGTTTAGATTTAAAAGTAGCAATATCATTGTTCAATGGCATTTGTAACTATTTAATACCCTATTAACATTCACAATGACCACCTTAGCACATTAAGATAGTTGTGCATATTCGTTATATGAAATTTATGTTAAACAAAATGTTAAAAATACTAAGGGAAAATACAATTAACATTGACCAAATAAAAATGAAAGCAAAAACATACATAACTATATGGAACTAAACACCATTATCCTATATGTCATTGTGCCCCATAAATAATCTGTAACCAACGAACAAAAGATACCATAACCAAATTTGATGCAGTAGAGAAGAAGTACCACATAAAGTGCAGACAAATAGAATCCCAACTGTGGAAACAACAACAAAATGTTGCACCAAAGACTGATAAAAATCAATGTGTGAAAGACCCAAAGAATTGCAAGAAGAGCAGACACGCTGTGCAAAACGCCCAATACCCACTGAACCAAACACTACACGAACTTTAAGATCAGGAAGTTCCGCAAAAAGAAGTTTCCCACCTCCATACAAAGCTTCATTCTGCAAAATCACAAAGATTTTATCAAGAAGACGCATAAGCAGGCGTTTTAATATTTAAATTAAATGTATCTTTGGACCTCAGTCGGTAGCCTCTCAGATCAAGAAATCACTGTATCGTGGCCATACACGTTTCAATCTTTGCTAAGAAATACTAATGTGGTAAGTAATTCAATGTTTCAAAAATATATGATATCTTATAAATAAATTATCCTATAATGCTGGTTCTAGCCTATTCATTTTGGTGCGCTACAGTTATACACAATTTAGGTAGTAAATTGAGTACAACTTATAACCATTTTAAGTAGTAAACTGAATACATAATTAGTGAGCAGTAATGTGTTCCCAACCCAATAGGTCACTGAAACTAATAGCCACCATAACTCGCCAAATTCATATCCAATCATTGGACTGACACGAGATCAAGCATCATCAGTGTTACCATCATAGACCTAAGACTTTCTATCTATGCAGTAGTATAGTACATCTTCAAGTAACCTTCGTATCGGTCTCCATGTTAGCACCATTCTCAGTCACAGGGGCATCTTCCATATTAACAGCAGTGTCATTCGCCAATGGCACAACAGTCGAAACATTGTCAGTATTCATCTTCGTTGCCTCTTTCGATGGCTCCTTGGTCACTAGAACTTCAACAACCTATTCTTCAATTAGTTGAAAATATAGATAACAAAAAAGCTATAATGCGATTTAGGAACCAAAGAACAACAAACCAAAGATTTAATCCTATCTTTTACATTATAACATAGAAATGATGGAAAACACCTATTTGTTCATTTAGTTGGCAAGCTGTAACAACATGGATACATTGATTTTCGGCGTCTTGACTAAAAATATGACTCCGTGATTAAGCTAATTCGCTTTCATTAGGCAATAGAATATGTACCTACAAACAGTTTAAGCATAAACCTGTTTTTGTGAAAAGGCATCAGCTACCGATTTGTATAACCATTTTTATTAATTTCAATATCTATAACTTGGGGGCGTTTGCTTATAAGCTTACAAGATTTCTGATTATATTTCATAAGCCCATGTGTTTGGCTTCTTTTCAGCTTTTTATTATTATTATTTTTTTTATTATTTTCTTTTTACAGTTTATGAACTTATATTTCATCTTTAGGTCTTAATAAGCAAGCAAACATGGGCTTATTTTATATAAGCAAAAAGATATAGGCTTAAACAAACACCCCTTAGCGTACCAACTACAAAACCATTTAATGTAACTTGCTAGACATTAATCTAATTTGCAACAACAACACTCATAACTTACAACTATTTGTAGTTCCAAACTATCCAATCTCAATGAAAATCTTCATCGAATGTCAATTATTATCAACCGAAATCCAGATTCTTGCTCCAACTTCCATAACACGAAATTTAATCCTGCCGCACATGGAACCCAAACGAAACCTGCATATAAGATTAACATGAGAAAGCAACCAACTTTTTAACATTTAAATCCTGAATTTAACCTGATTCATATTTAAAAGAAAAACACACACACAATTATTCAAAACAAATAATTGAATTATCTTCATGCTTTCGTTTGAGAATCCAAAACTTACATTCAATCTTCTGAACAATGTCACAACTTTCGTGATCATTCACATCAAACTCAGGTGCGGCAATCTCTTTACAATCCAAACACCAACAGACCAATTTCTGGTGGCATCTTCTCTTGGTCTACTACATTGTATAAAATACAAACATTAATAATTAACATCCTTTTATCGAATGATGCAAATTTTATTAAATAATTACCTAGTATATGTATTTTATACAAAAACAAAAGAAAAAAATGTTATATGATCACATTCGACTAGCCTTTAAAGTTTTTCTGGTATCGGACAACTTCTCATTAGCTTATTCCTTCTTTCGGACAACTTCCACTCTCACCACTGCGAATCCAACATCAGCATCCACAATCAATTACAGTACTATATGGAGAATTCAATAGATGTATCTATTATAATAACATATTTGGATGTCATACATGGACAATGCAAAAATTAAAACTTGTGTTAAAGTTAAAACAACAACAACAACAAAAACCACAAACCCAATTCTTTAAAGACTTTCATCAAACACATAGTAGGTACAAAATCCCATTACCTCCATCAACTACAACCCCACTCGCTAAACTTTCTCTTAATTAAGTTTAGGTTGGGTGGTTATATGAAAAGACTAATTGTTGATGAAGGAGTTAAACAAGGTGAAAGAGGTGCCGATTGGTACCTGTTCAGTTTCCCTGTAAATCAATACCTGACTTAATACTTAATGTTTTATACTTCAGATTAAATCAAGTGACTCGATCTTGAATACTCCACATTAAATTAAAGGACTGTTCATATGCAGGCAATTACCCTCCATTAAGAAGGAAACATTGTAACCACAGGACTATTGATATGCAGGTAATTACTCTTGATGAACAATAAAGGACTGGGAACTCGTTTTTAACTCACGAACCTCTGTCTTCATTATTCCACATTCAATTGGAGGACTGAATACTATAGTATTATAGATATATAACTTGATAAATTCCTAGTTTCTCATAATTCGTTATGATATGCTATGATCAACAGCTTCAAATAGTCTTCCCTTACGGGCTTACGGCATTCAAACTTAGATATTGAGACTCACAAGCTCTTACAACTAGGTTATCACCTTAAGTTATCATGCTTACAACATCACATTAAAAAATTTAAACGTAATTAATGCTATTGGTCTTTCATTATGATAAACATATACTAAGCCATCATATTTTCGGGTGGTACTTGTACTCTTAGTTTTGGCAAAAGGAGTGCATTCTGTATACACGTTGACATTCGATAAGTAAGCTACTTTTTATACCTAAATAGCTATGAACCATTAAATAGACCATAAGATCATGTTATCTTAGGAGTTTAGAAGATTGCAACCTAATCTGGTTTTAATGGTCTAAGTGAAAACTCGACAAGTATGCTAGTTTAATTAAACAACACGGAGTAGTTAAATTTCTATCAGTCGCCACGACTATATTGTCATAAACTAGAATAATCACAAAAGTTCGTAAAAAATAATTGAGCTATGCAATTTGCAAGAGAAATAAAACGATAAAGTATACTCCCTGACCCCACAAAGGATATGCATGTGATGTTGGTGGTAGTTGGGCAAAACCATTAAAATATCATAATATACAACTAGTTAGAATACTCGTGCATGCGCGAGTTTTTTTAAATTTTTTGAATCATATATTTTTATTTATTAAAAAATAAATGATTTAATCTTTGTTTTGTTTGATTTATGATGTTTAATTATACTTTTTTTTATTAAAGATAATTATTTAAAAATTTTAATCTTATTATTAATTTTATCTTATCTATATTTTTTGTATTTATCTTCTACTTGTGTTATGGATAAATATAAAATGTTACCTAATAAGAAAATAAATTTTTTTAAATAAAATTATTACTAAATAAGGTATGAATGCATTTTTTTGAAATGAAAAATTCTCAATAAGGGTTTTATTTTATTATATAAACTAGTTATAATGCCCGCGTACGCATAGGTTTTTTTAAATATTTTGAATCATATATTTTTATTTATTAAAAAATAAATAATTTAATCTTTGTTTTGTTTGATTTATGATGTTTAATTATAGTTTTTTATTATTAAAGATAATTATTTAAAAATTTTAATCCTATTATTAATTGCATTTTATCTATATTTTTTGTATTTATTTTCTACTTGTGTTAATTGCATCTTATTTATATTTTTTTGTATTTATCTTCTACTTGTGCTATGGATAAATATAAAATGTTACCTGATAAGAAAATTATCTTTTTTTTAAATACAATTATTACTAAATAAGGTATGAATGCATTTTTTTGAAATGAAAAATTCCCAATAGGGGTTTTGTTTTATTATATAAAAGATACTACATGTAAAACGATTTTTTTTTCTTCTTTTTTTTTCCTTTCCTTATAGCATCGGGTAATCGGGTATTATAGCTCTGAGTCAGCGTATAATGGACATGGCATGACGCCTAGCGCCGTCAGTCTGTCACCTCACCAAACCCCTGCGCTAAACCCCATGTTCAAAGAGGGAGAGTTTGCAATTTTTTTACCGCTGGAGGGTCCAACAATTATATTTCATAATTCTCTTTAAATTATACATTTATATAAACCTTTTATGCACAATCATTTTACATACCAGTTAATCTTTCACTTTCATTTTCAATTTCATTTCTTTACTAAATCACAAAAATGAGCCGTTCAAATAATGCTTATATCAATAATCTTCTCGGGATATCGCAACATCCAAACTCATCATATTCGTCAAACCCCGCTACACTTACATCCGCAAACTCTGATCCGTTTGGTAGCCAATATACTATGTCAACATACACACCCGAACAATATTATCTTTAACAACAACTACAACTTCAACAACAATTTCAACAACATCCACCACAACAAACACAAGTACACAACCATAACAACGACCACCACCACAACTACAACCACAACCCGAAAAAGCACCACAAGAAACCGAAAGTTGACGAAGAAAAGACCAAAGACCCGCTAAACCCACAAAAAAAAACAAGAACAACAACAACGACCACAACAACCGAGGGATCCTCAAAGACAAACACTCATTGGACACATGAGAATGAACTATTATTAGCAGAGTATTATGTTGTTGTTTTCGAGGATAACCAAATTGGAAATGACCAAGATGATCTATCATTTTGGTTCCAGGATCGTAATAAGTTCAACAAAACTTCTCTATACAAACGTATCAAGGCTATAATGACGGGGAAGTAGGCAACGTTGAACGATAATTGCCGAAAGTTCAACTCTATCTACAAATGTTTAAAATGTTTGAGAAGAAACGGGGAAAATGAGGTTGAACTTTTGAGCTGTTTTAGAAATACATTTCGTGACGAGACAAAAGGATGAGCGTTTAGTCAAGAAGGGCCATGGGCAATCTTGAGAAAACACCCCAAGTGGGATGAGGTCAAACCCGTTGATCCGGATGATGACACCGAATTTACCAAGCTATTCAGAGATGATCCGAGACAACGCCCCTGAAAAATCATGTTCAACAAAAAAAAACTAAATCAGAGAACACGTCGAGCACCACGGAAAGTAACACGCAAGATTTTGGGGAGACTGTACAGAATGAATTAAGACTCAAAAGGGAGGCCGATCAAGAGATGTACGTGATGTCTAAAGCGAAGGACGCGACAATAATGAGGTTGGAAGAAATTAAGTTTCTCAACACTAGCACCACATGGTTACCGGATGATGATGCCTTCATCATCAACATGAAAAAAGAAGAAATCCGACAAAAATATATACTTGATAGTACTCGTCTACGTTATTTTTTTTCGTGCATTTTTTTATGTTCGTATTGTAATTCGAAATTTTATTTTAATTAATGTAAAATTAGTTAACAAAAAAATAATAAAAAGTAAAAAATAAACAAAATTGATGGGTCACAAACACAGTGTTTTGGCTTAAGCCGCGAGAGAGGGGGGTTTTGATGTGTGAATAATAAGGGAAGTAAAACGAGAAATACTGAGGTGGTATAACGAGGCACAAAAATGGTGTCATGGCTTGAGGCTTGAGCCATGACACCTGATGCTCTTATCTACAAATGAATAACCGTTTTGTACTTACATTTTCAAACAGCGTAAAAGCTAAATACGCTCTATCTACTATTATTACTCAAAACTTATTATGTTGTCTCTATATTAAAAAAGCTCAATATACTTAACAAAGTCTTAGATTAATTGTCATAATGCTTAATTAAATCTTTTTTTTTTTTCACAAGAAAAGATATTAGTGCCCTTTGTCTTCTTTAACAGCCATCACACGCTTCGGACCACCAACACCACCACCACTCCCGACCACCATTGCACCTAACTCCCGGCCACCATTGCACCATACTTCATCTGTTCATCACCCTTATAACTGTTGGTTATTTTAGTGTAATCACTATTTTATGTAATTGTGATTCACTTGAGATCAAGAGCTTAGTTAGGCTTAACTTACAATCGAGTTAGGAGGTGCGGAGTGCACACTCGTTCTAGATAATTTGATGCCGCCACGAACAAAGAGCGGGGGTCACGGGGCCGCGCTCCCTTGCGGGATCAAAGGGGCCGCGCTCCCTTGCATGGTCAAGGGGCAGAGCCCCTTGCTGGTCCAAACGGTATATTTGGTGCTCTAAACGATTTTCCCACCAAAAGTCGTACTTTTCCCCAACAGTCATGACCCTTCCTGCCAACCGATTTTAACCGCTTTTAACTGAATGCATCTAACTTTCGGTTGGGTTTTATAGACCAGAATTTGATCTCTTCCATAATATAACGAACATAACAACTGTCTACTGCTTTGATTTCTCATGCCTTAGAAACAAAGTGTTGTTCTCTGTCTTATCCAATTGAGGATTTGTGATATCCGAGACATATAAGGTCGAATAATTTAATCTGAAAGTGATCTAAACATGATTAAAATAATATATCAGGATTATTACAACACACATATCCAATTTCTAACAATAACTTTGTTTAGTTCTTAAGAGAATATGACAGAAAAACCATTTCGATGATACCCTTAACTTCAATAAATCTGTCAAAACTATTGTTAGGGGAGGGGCAAATGCCCATCAGGTGTCTCGACCTATGCTTATGGATAAGGGCATCATTTAAGTTACCTGTACAACTTTATAATACATTAGTTTTAGCAACAAAAGCGACATCACACAGTCCAATGGATCGACATTTATCATCATTAGTTTTTCAAAGGAGGTAAACGTGAAGAATTATGTTAATGCCCGAATAACAAGCCCATTTTAAGTACCATACCAATACTCCCACAGTCCCACGTACTGCTGCAACTTGCAACATTAGTAAATTACATGTTGACAAAAATAATGGTTGATGTCAGATAAAGCATTCAAATTGGTAAAAACAAAGTCTTTATAAATGATATGTACGTGTGACCAATAGTTATTGTTGGCAAGTTTTTTAACCGGAATTAATGATGTTTGATCGAATTTATAAGATGTAAAAGATGAAGTCAGAAGATGATCTTTAAAGATAGTTTATAATAAGTTTTTCGAGAGTAGAGAAAGAGCAGTGAGTAACAATATATAGAGTATTTTTAGCTTTTACCATTTTAAAATATTTATGATTTTTTGTTTTAAGAATTGTTTAAGATCATTAGTCTGTAAACATGATCGTCAACTCACTATCACGTCAACTTATCTCCCCTCAACTGACATTACCACAAACATAGTGTAATAACACAACTAACATAACCATCAAAACATACCCCTAATAAACATAAATATACCTTACAATACACTCACATACAAAAAATAAAGTCGGTCGTCTGACCAACTGACATGTGCTCTAAATCCATATAAGACGCATCTGATGTGTCAGGTACAATAACAAAGATGCGTCCTTGAGAGTGCCAACAAGGCAACCTGTAGAAACTAGAAAGGGGGTTAAATAGTTTCACAATTTTAATTACGTTTTTAAAACCTTTTTCAAGCTTTTTTTTAAAGACTTTTAGATTCGAAGATTATGTGATATCAACACAACAAATATATCAACACAAAGAATATAAACAACAATAACAAAGTAAGAAATATGTAAGAGTAAAGAGAAGAAACGATTAAATCGAGGCACAGAGATTTATAGTGGTTCGGCTACGAAGCTCTAACTTCGCCCTACCCCACTCCTGAAATATCACACTCGAGAGTTTCACAAACACTATATCAACTAACTTCCTTATGGCGGAGAAAACCGCATACCTTCACTTACACCGACTTACGACACTAAGCGTAATGTCGAGTCCTAATTCTAGCTAGAACCAATCTACACACTACTACATACAATAGCAACCGCTACACACAACACAATGTGGACCAACACCAAGTCCAAATCAACACACAACACAATTCCGAGCTTACAAACAAGTCGGATCTTACGCAAGAATTGAGGTATAAAGAATTTAGATTGAAGAGATAAATGTAAGAGAAAATTACACCATTCGTCCCTACGGTTTACCCAAAATAACACCGCAAGTCCCTTGGTTTTCATTTTTGCGTCACGAGTCCTTATAATGAAGTTTATTAAGACCATTAGTCCCTATCCTTAACGATCGTTAGCTTTCTCCGTTAACTCCCACATGTGCGTTACATGTGTCGTCCATTTCTAACGACCGTTAACTTCTTTTCACGTTTTCGTCTGTTTTCGCACGTTTTCGTTCGTTTTTTCACGTTTTCGTCCGTTTTGGACGTTTTCGTCCGTTTTTTTTACGTTTTCGTATGTTTTTATATGTTTTCGTCTGTTTTTGCACCTTTTCGTTCATTAAAAAAATTAGAAAAAAAAATTCAAAAAAAAAATTGAAAAAAAAATTCAAAAAAATATTTTCGCTAAAAAGGTTTCCATAAAAATTTCAAAAACTTTTTTTTTCCAATTTTTTTTTCTAAAATTTTTTTCGAAAATAATTTTAGAAAAAAAAAATTCAGAGAAAAAATTTTTGAAAAAAAATTAATATTTTCGCTAAAAAAAATCTAAAATTTTTTTTCTTAAAAATTTTGAAAAAAATATTTTAGAAAAAAAAATATTGAAAAAAAAAATAATACTTGAAAATGAAAAAAAAGTTATAGAAAAAGATTTTCAATTATCATTTTTTTTTAAAAAAGTTATAGAAAAAGATTTTCAATTATTATTTTTTTTTCAAAATTTTTTTTTCTAAATTATTTTTTTCAAAATTTTTAAGAAAAAAAATTTTAGAATTTTTTTTAGCGAAAATATTAAATTTTTTTCAAAAAAATTTTTTTTGAAATTTTTTTTTTCTAAAATTATTTTCGAAAAAAAATTTTAGAAAAAAAATTGAAAAAGAAAAGTTTTTGAAATTTTTTCGGAAACCTTTTTAGCGAAAATATTTTTTTGAATTTTTTTTCTAAAATTTTTTTTCTAATTTTTTTTTCTAATGAACGAAAAGGTGCAAAAACAGACGAAAACATGTAAAAACAGATGAAAACGTCAAAAAAACGGACGAAAACGTCCAAAACGGACGAAAACGTGAAAAAACGAACGAAAACGTGAAAAAACGAACGAAAACGTGCGAAAACAGACGAAAACGTGAAAAAAGATTAACGGTCGTTAGAAATGGACGACACATGTAACGCACATGTGGGAGTTAACAGAGAAAGCTAACGATCGTTAAGGATAGGGACTAATGATGTTAATAAACTTCATTATAAGGACTCGTGACGCAAAAATGAAAACCAAAGGACTTGCGGTGTTATTTTTGGTAAACCATAGGGACGAATGGTGTAATTTTCTCTAAATGTAACAAAAGTTACAAGTTGAATGCCTATTCTTCAACAGTTGGTTTCTTGACGAATACGAGTGTTCTTCTTTTTCACTTTAGTGCAGTGTTTATAGGCACCAGGAGGAGCATTGGACGGTCCCTTAAACCATGGACGGTCCCATATATATGAGGGGCCGTCCACCTTTAGGGACCATCCCATGAGATGCTCCTATTTTTGTCTTGATGTGGTGAAATGTTTATCTGGTGAATATTTAACTGATTTCGGCCGGAAAAATAGCTGTTAGATATTTAAAATTCAAGTTTATTTTCTTATTAAAATATTACTTTATAAATACAAAAATACTTTGTATAAAAATATTTGGCACATAAAAATGTGAGGTTTAAAGAAAAATAACTTCTTTGATCACTTAACTAAGTTGGTACATTATTTGTTTATACCTTAAGTGATGTTGTAGTCGGAACAAACTTTCTCGATTAAAAACTTATCAAGTACAATTTTACGTAACGTGTTTTTATATTTTGTGATAACCAAAACGTATAGAGATCGAAAAATACAAATGACATTTTTGACATTATTTGTACTAACACAACCAACGCATTGTTTATGACTTATTACCTCTAGTCTAAATTTTAACAAGTGAAAGTTGAATTATCTATTTATCCATCACATAAAAAAAGTTCATGATGCTTTGGTATTTAGGTGGTGTTTGTTGGCTTATATAACCGGCTTACTGCTTATTTGGTCTTGGACTTATGTTTCATAAAGTTTAATTTTGGTGGCTTATTTTGAAACTTTTCGGCATATATATGCTTATTATGACATAATAAGCTTATATAAGTCGAAACGTTTTAAAATAAGCCAGCCATTACCTCGTTATTACACTAAGGGTGTCGAGACTCACTTTTACTCCTACTCACATTTCTAGTATAAAGAAAATTTGGCATAATAAGCTTATATAAGCCATAAGCCACAAAAAGTAAGTTTATAAAACATAAGTCTAAAATCAAATAAGCAATAAGCTGGTTATATAAGCCAAAACATACACCCCTTAATACTCTATAGTCTCTAGGGAAGCCATTAACCATATTTGAGAAGCAACATTGCTGAGAATATTATGTTGATCCAACATTAACATATATTCTCTTTGTCTCAAAATAATTGTCAGGAGACAGAAATCACTTAGTTTAATAAAAGTGGAGCCAATTTAGTTTTTAACCACACAAATAGAATATTTCTTTACTTTATTCTTTAGTTTTTATTTAAAAGAGAAAGTAGACAATTAATTTGAGACATCCCTAAAAGGAAATATGGACAATTATTTTGAGACGGAAAGAGTATTATTTTTTTTTTCTTTTCAAAATAACTATCTTTCTCTTCATTTTAACTATGAGGGAATTACATATATCTCTAATAAAACTTTAATAATTACGTATATTGTTAAAATACAAGTTTTTAATACATGATGTATAATGTTATTAAAACAAAATTTAAAAAAATATGTAAACATTTAAGTTTTATCAGGGATATATGTAAATGCCGTTGAGAGAATTGCAAAAATCTTCCTTAAAGTTTGGCCAAATTGCACGTTTCGTCCCTAAAGTTTGGAAAGTGCAAGGATCGTCCCTGTGGGGAAACCTTAGGTGCAAGTATCGTCCTTTTGGGGGAAACCTTTGGTGCAAGTATCGTCCCTGTGAGAACGATATTTGCACCAAAGTTTTCTCCACAAGGACGATCCTTGCATTTTCCAAACTTTATGGACGAAACTTGCAATTTGGTCAAACTTTAAGGACGATTTTTGCAATTCTCTCAATGCCGTTTTAACTATAAAAGAAAGAGGTAATTCCCAAATGATGCCAAAAAGTTGTGGCTTTTCCAAAATCATGCCAAAAATAATTGTGTTTCCAAAAAGAGTCATGTGCGAATGTGCGATTTCACCAGAAACTTGACACGTGTCCATCCCAAACGTACAGAACCAATCATTTGCAGGCCCACACGATTTCAAATATACCCCACGTGCTGTTTGACTTCTAATTACAAATGTGCGATTTCCTAATGTGCGATTTTCAGCTAATATGCGAAAGTTATAAAAAAAATACCATTGAAAAAGAAACAATATCTACCTTTTCAGGAATCAAATCCCACTTTTGTACTTCCAAAGTACACCAAATATTAATATTCAAAGACCATAAACTTGTTAGGAATTCTAGTTCTCTTCAAGAAAAATGAAACGTTTCATTTTAGTACCATTTGTTCTTATACTTGTATCTTTATACAAATCTTCTGCTTCATTCACTCCTGCTGATAACTACTTATTAGCTTGTGGTTCATCACAGAACCTCTCATATCTTCACCAAATTTACATTCCTGATTCGACCCAATCTCCACAAGATTCATATACCATCAAATTGAGTTCTGCTGTCCCATTACCATTATATCAATCTGCACGCGTTTTTCCTGCAACTTTCAGTTACAAATTTGATATCCAAAAACAAGGCCGTCATTTTATCCGCCTACATTTTTACCCCATCTCAGGCCATAACCTTACTTCAGCTTCATTTGTTACAGTTTTGATAAAGAGTCAACATTCGTTACAAAAGAGTATTCCATCAATGTGAATTCAGAAACATTGCTTTTGAATTTTGTCCCATCAAATAATTCATTAGCATTTGTTAACGCTAGCATATAACAAAATAATTGAAAAGATTCCGGTTTTTATGTTAGTGTGTGTGGATTTGTTCATGTTAATGTGTATATGAATCAAAAATAAAAAGAAATATCAAAAATAAAAACTGAAAAATGTTTGAAAAATAATACACGAAAAAGATTTTGATTCTTGCAAAGTTAGATTTTTTTCTTTTTCAATGGTACATTTTTTTTAACTTTCGCACATTAGCCAAAAATCGCACATTAGGAAATCGCACATTTGTAATTAGAAGTCAAACAGCACGTGGGGTATATTTGAAATCGTGTGGGCCTGCAAATGATTGGTTCTGTACCTTTGGGATGGACACGTGTCAAGTTTCTGGTGGAATCGCACATTCGCACAATCGCACATAACTCTTTTGAGAAACACACTTATTTTTTGCATGACTTTGGAAAAGCTACAACTTTTTGACATCATTTGAGAATTACCTCTAAAAGAAATGTATGTGCATGGTGCAACCTTTTTTACTTGAACCTTTTAAATATACAAATGGAAGCTTCCATTGTGTAGGCACCGAACACCATTAAGAATGCGAAACACAAATGAGTGAATCTTGAAAAATGACTCCTTTAACTTTAAAGTAATGAAGGGGCATGACTTAGTTTGGGTAATGGTACCAAACTATTTATCTTTTTATCACACTCTTATGGCCTACCACAACTATAATTGTTTATCTTAACTAAATAGTATTCTATTCTATTTCTTTCAATTGTTTACTTATTTTGGTAAGAAGTTGTTGCGTAATTATGTCATCTAAGTTTGATTATAAAAATAATTAGGTGTTTTTGACCAAATTCGTTCAATAAAAAACTATTCTATGCTATAAAACTTCATCCATGCCTTAAGGTAGAAATTGTTAGTATATAATAATGATTAGTTTAAACGAGCGGGGGTACCCGCGCGTTGCTGCGGGAATGTTAACTTGAAGCGTATCGCATTTGCCAAATATATTGATATTTATTGAAATCTTGAAAGTATTGTAAATTTATACTCGTTTTCGTTAGACAAATGATTTCGTGAACAATGGCGTAAGTTTCGTAATTTTCCGAGTCCGTTTGGTGTGTCAAATGAGCCTCGGAACGTTATCGTGAAAAGATTAGCCAAAGTTGGCAAAATCACCCCCTCCTCCCCTATGTTTCACTTTCTACCTTCAGTTTTTAATTTACATTTCATACCCTTGCCATTTAATATTTAAACTTTTTTATTTTTATTTTAATTCATTTTATAAAAACACACACTCACACTAAACTATTTCTCTCTCAACACCTTCGCCGGAAAACTCATAAATTCCGGTTAGCACCAGCAGATTCCGGCGCCGGTGACCGGAAAATTTTCCGACCAACTCCTTTTCCCCTCGCAATCGATAGATCGGCGTATCTATATTCTTTTTCTAGATCCATACACGGTTTCTTTTTTTTTTTTTAATAATCTATGCTTTAATCTATATTTTTTTTAGATCCATACGTATTTGATTATTTTTTTAATCTATATTATTGATTTGTTAGATCTAACTATGCTTGGTTTTTTTAAGATTGATACACGTTTTTTTTTTTTTTTTTAGATCCATACATATTCGGTTTTTTTTTTTTTAATCTTTACGTTTTTTTTAAAGATCCATTATTATTTTTTTAAATTTATATGTTTTTATTTTAGATCCATACGTGTGGCTTTTAAGATCTAACCTTTTTTTTTTTTTTTTTTTTTTTTTTGTAGTGCCCCCGCTAGCTCTTGCCGGAAAAAGATACCACCGTTCCGGAAAATATTTGTGGTCGCCGGGAAAAATGGTGTCGTTGCCGGAAATTGTTATAAAGTTTTTGTATTGTAAAGTTGAATTTGTAATTTGTTTTTAATAATTTTTTTTAAGTGTTTCATTTTAGTGTATGGGTTTTTCACAAAGTTTTTGTATTTTACACTTTCACCGTTAGTCCCTAAGGACTAACTTTGCAACGTGGGACTAACGGTGCAATTTATAGCTAACGTGAGGGGCTAAAAGTGTAAAATCGTTAGCTACAGTACACGCACTATTACAAACTGATTTTTCACTGTAGCAGTTACTGTTTTGCACTGTAGCGACGTTATTTTCAGTTTTAGTCCCTTAACGTGGCGTTCTTTGCAAAGTTAGTCCTTAGGGACTAACGGTGAAAAAAAAGTTAACCTTAGGGGCTGTTTCTGTTTATTATTTGTACAGAAAAAGCCCCTGAAGTTACTTTTCCTTTGCAAATTTAATCCACATTTTTAAGATAACGGTCGTTATGGACTAACTTCGCAATTGATCGCTAACCTCAGAGGCTAAAATTGGAAATGTGAAACTTGGGCGAGTACTGTAGCTACAGTGAAAACAAATGCCTTTTAGTATATATATATAATTGTTTTTCTTAAAGAGTATATCTTAGTTAATTATTATTGTTGAACAATTTTTAATTTTATTTCTTATAGGAAGTACAAGCGAGTGGTTATGTTTTGACTACTTTGAGGGTCCATCAACAATTATCTGAAAATTTTATAAATAGACATTCTAAAAGGTAGACTACAATTAAGTGGATGTTTTAACACTACCTCTTCTAGAAGGTAGACAACAATGGTTGAGAAATACAATAACAAAAGGCTTCCTAGATAACATAGAACTTGCAAAAAAAAAAAAAAAAAAATGTTTCATAAAAGATATAGAAGTATAGAACCACAAAAAGTAAACACCTATGCCTTTTCACATATCCGAAAAAAAAGGTTGGGATGAATTTACTTGTCTATGAGACCTGTGGTTAGCGGATATCCGTAACAAATTATTTAGTTTATAGATTTAAGAATATATAGCATCATGTATTTTGGGGACAAGTCAAGTTAAGAATTATGATAAATTATTTTAGTGTTTATAATATTGTTTAAGATGTTTGTAATTTAGAAATTAAATTTATTTTTAACTTTACTCAACTATGTGATATATTGCTAAATCTGTGATGTAAATAAGAGAGTGAATGAAATCTTTTTTATATAATAAAATAAAACCTTAGTGGGTACTTTCGTATTTTGGAAAAAATATTTCTTTATTATGTAATATTTTAATTATTATTTTATAATTTAAAATTTTAAAAATTTGTTTTGTTAATATACTACATAAGTAGAAGATAAATACAAAAAAATACAGATAAGATGCAATACTACACAAGTAGAAGATAAATACAAAAAAATATAGATAATATGCAACTAACAACAGGATTAAATTTTTTAAATGATTATCTTTAATAATAAATAAATATAATTAAAAATCGTAAATCAAACAAAAAAAGATTAAATTATTTGTTTTTTTTAAAAATAAAAATATATCATTAAAAAAATTCAAAAAAACTCGCGCGTGCGCGAGTATTATAACTAGTTACTATTACAAAATCTACACTCTCTTTCACAATATATATATATATATATATATATATATATATATATATATATATATATATATATATATATATATAGACAAAGGATCACGTGCGGATGTTTTTAATTCGTGCGGATAGATCTAAGCCGCCCATCCAGATTTGATCTTAACTTTTTGTAAAAAAGTCAAGATCTGATGCAATGATCACGGTACCAATTGACCATGCAAATGATTTTTTTAATTTTTTTCCTTTTAAGGGGTCCTTATTATTGTTGTCTTCTTTACTTTTTTTTTCCAGATTTTTCTGAGAACTTTTTTGTTTTGTGATTATGAGTGTTAACGTGATATTAAATATATTATGAGTGCTACCGTGATATTAACAATATTTTACTTAAAAAGTAACTTTGATATTAGTAAAAAAAAATTAATATCACTGTTTTTTTCATTACGATATTAAGAAAAGTTACGGTAATAAAAATAATAAACTGTGATATTAGTAAAAAAACTTAATATCATTGTTTTTTTATTGCGATATTAAGAAAGAGTTGCGGTGATATTAAAAAAAATTAACTTTGATATTAAGAAAGCATGATATTAAGTTTCTTTTTACACGTAAAAAAAATATTGTGATATTAAAATTTTTATAAAGTTTATGTGATATCAAGGTTTGATCTTCACTTTTTTACCAAAGTCAAGATCTGATCTTGACTTTGTTTTGTCAAGATCAGATCTTGACTTTTGTAAAAAAGTCAAAATCAGAGCTAATATCGCAAAAACTTAACGATGAAAACGATTTTTTTTTTGAAATTTTTTTCAGCGATTATTAATAATTTGTTATCCTCTTTATTTTTTAATTTTTTCAGATTTTTTTGAATTTTTTTTCAATAAAAAAGTCATTGTGATATTAACGATTTTAAAAAAATGGATATTTACGATACTGCCACTCCGCTTTTTTCATATAGTTGACTAGATGGACGGCTGAGATTCGTCCGTACCATCCGCACTAAAATCTAAAAATGTACTTGATCCCTTCCCTATATATATATATATATATATATATATATATATATATATATATATATATATATATATATATATATATATATATATATATATATATATATATTGGCTACAATTGAATTGTAGCCAATTCCCTACAATTTATGCTATAAATTGTGGGTCATGAGTCATTTTGTGGGTCCCTGACTTTTTTCTGTGGGTCCCCTGATTCAATTTCTTATGTATTTTAGTGAAGAATTGTAGCCAATTGGCTACAATAATTGTAACCAAGTTATCCCCATATATATATATATATATATATATATATATATATAGAGAGAGAGAGAGAGAGAGAGAGTATCTTTATTTCAGAATCCTGTTAAGTGTTGCAACTGCGAGAACTTCAATTTTGCATTAGAAAACATGCATGTTCATATAAAACATGTATGTTTTCTTACATATATCTTAATACACATACATGCGTAACATACATGTTCATATAAAACCCTGTTAAGTGCAACATATCAATGCAAAATGGTTTTATATAAACATGTATGTTACGCAGGTATGTGTATTAAGGTGTATGTAAGAAAACATACATGTTTTATATGAACATGCATGTTTTCTAATGCAAAATTAGAGTTTTCGCAGTTCCCGCACTTAACAGGGTTCTGAAAATAAATCCCTCCTATATATATATATATATATATATATATATATATATGTATGTATAATAAAAAAATACTATCTTCTTTTAATCTCATGTATATATAAAATTATAAAGTTTTTCATCAAATAGATTACACATGTAGACGTATTTTATTATGTACTTAAAGTTGATATCGATTTTGCTCTTTTTTTTGTATAAAAAATGAATTACCTCGCAACATATCGTAAAATTTACAATATATTCATAACACATTGGTAATAAAATATACCACTAAATAACCGTCATCAATCATCTTCCTTATTCTCATGAAGGCATGAACCGTTCCATCTTACCATGAATCCTTCACCCCTTTTTGCAAAAGTATTAGGAATTATTACGTCAGGTCTATGGATGGATCCAGATCTACGGGCCGGCCGACCCCGGCCAATGACCATAGGGAATCTATACTCAAGAGTTCAACTGGCCCTGACAGGATAGCTGAGGAATCACTCTTGATCTTTTTTATTGGGGCTTACAACTTCTCCGAGCCGACTAGCACCCCTTTCCACTGCGCATTTTTTGAACAAAGAAGACGAGTATAGGATCGAATTCGCTTTCCATGGTGAACTGGTCGTCCCATACCTTCTGCCTGTCCCATATGTGCGGAACCAGGTCTTTTTCGGTTTCAGCCCCCTTCGAATACATAGGGTAGGTAGGACTGGGTGAGAAAGGGTTCCCCTTTTTCGGGCTTCTTCTCATTCTTCTTGGCACCTACGGTAGAGATCGGAGGAATTTGGCCCCTCCATACTCACCTCAATCAACCTGTAACTTTACCTCATTCTTCCTTTAACACACTTGGAAATTTTTTTATCTTCTATTATCTCCTTTCGATTATTTATTTTTGTAATAAAAAATTAACGATCATCAAACAATTTGAGTTTTGGTATTTGTGAATTGTATAAAATGATATCTTTGCAAACTCTGCAAGTTAAGTCATGAACTTTTTTTGTGTTTTACGAAATCTACGAATACAATAGTACTACGACGTTATGTGAGACAAGGGTGGTCTTGGCACTTTGAGAAGGAAAAAAAAAAGGTTTTAACACAATGCCATAAAAGTAAGCCAAGTTGAAAATAAGTGTCATCTTGACCTCTTGAGTTAGAAACGCAAATTTCTCACATAAAAACATAAGTTCAATCAACTAAAAATCATGTGTATTTAAGGTACTTTTCAAGTTTAATTAATGTGTTTTAACTATATTTTTAACTTAAAAGGAAAATTTGAGTCTAATTAATACCTCTAATTAGTGCCTCGATTATGCTTGTTACACAAACTCATTATTAAAACCGTATTAACATAATTTTAACTATTTTTTTCTCTTGTAACTGTTAAAAAGTACAACATGTTTTGTAAAGATTTCGTGATTTTTGTTTCTTATATCTAGTTAGTTGAATGTAAAAACTTCATGATAAAAATTTATAATACTGTAAAAATTTCCGCTGTACATTGTGAGTAGAATATAGTGTAAATTTTGCACTTTTGTAAATGTTTCAAATATTTTCTGCTTTACATTGTGAGTAGAATATGACAAAAGTGTTTCAAATATTTGGCAGCAAAAATCTCTACTACATATTAAGTAAAAAAGTTTTTGCTTAAAACTTAAAAATGAGGAATATTATTCTCCAAAATACCTTTTAAAGGTTAAATTTCAATCTTTTGCTACTTTCTTGAATAAAAATTCGTGCAATGTTGCTTAATGAAGTAGTTGTCTTAATAATGTTGTCATCTAAAATTCAAATATATGCATGACAATTTTTCATAACTTTTTTGCAAGTAGTTTCTAAAAAAAAGTTCAACTTTTTGTATTTTATCCCAACATTAATAATTTTTAAAAATTCATAACATGTTGCATTTTTACTAACTGCAATATCAAAACTTAACATAATATTGGTTCTTGTAAATCCAAAAGAAAAAGCAATCTTTAAAAAAATAAAATTTTAATACAATTACAGAATACAAGCATAGTTGTAGAACAAAAGTACTTTGGAGCATACTAAGTTTAAAATCTATTAATTATTTTATTTAAATATTTAAATTGTAATTTAACTTACAAATTTTCTCAACTTTCACTCACTTTATAAATAAACGAGGTTTTGAACCTGCGCGTTGCCGCGGGGTTTTTTTATATGTAAGTTAGCACAAAAAAGAGGGACGAATCCAGAACGACCGGAAAATTCCATTTATTATAGAATGAACAGCCCAATTCCAATTTCCTGAAATGCTAGTTTAAAAAAAATAAGTTTCCGTACTGAGATTGTCTTCCAAGAAAAACGTTTGTTCAACGCTTTGATGCTAGTCTTGGCAGCTACATTGTAAAAGAACCCATTTCAGCACCCAAACGTGTTGATTTCAGCCCCCGTTTTAGCAGCTAAACTCGCCCATTTCAGACCACAGACGCATCCATTTCAGCATCCAAACAGACTACTTTAGCCCCCATTTCAGCACCCAAATCCAACCCCCAAACCACCCATTTCAGTTTCCAAGTTCACACTCATTTGAGCACCCCAAAGTTTCTCATTTCAGCCGCCAAACCCACCCATTTTAGCCCCTAAACCCACATGTTTCAGGCCTCATTTCAACACCCAACCGCACTGATTTCAGCACCGCGCATGTTCATTCAGATGTTAAATCTTTGTGGTCACAAATAAGGCACTTACATTTGTATTAATGGCTTGCAGGCGCTGAGTTCACCACAGAGAACTGTTACAAACATATATGATACACTTCAATTATATACAATTTAAGTAAGCCTATAAACGCGCAAAATAAGGTAATCCAATTCCAAACACTTCAAAAACATCAGTTCTATAAAATGTTAAGATTCAGGGTTTATAGATCATGCCTTGGATCTTTCGTGTTCCTCTTTTTGGGCCTGCCCATCAGCGCGTTAACCACGGTCCCCTGAACCCAATCCTGTAGACCGGGCTTCTGCTTCAAGTGCCTCAAGGTCCAGCTTATCTTTTTTTGTTTGCGATTTCTTTTTTTTGGGCTTTTGGAACTTTAGCATTTCCTCACTGGTGTAACAGTCTGATGAGACTTTTTCGGTCGAAGTAAGATGTTCAAAGCCAGAAGTCACAGATGCACCATCTATCCTCCTACGGAGCTGCATATTACAAAAATCGGTATTTAGGGGTCGTTTGGATTTGAGTTCTAGTACTGATATTTTTATTACCGATTTCAAGTCACAATTAACACCTTTAATGAATGTTGATTATTCGATTATTTAGGGGTATAATGACTAAGGGGGTATTTGTAGCTTATATGTTCGGCTTTTGAACTTATGTAAAATTTGAAAACCAATAAGCTCATTTTTTTGTGGTTTATGAGCTTATCAACTTAAAAATGCTATAACCTGTTTTAAGAAGCTTCCGCCCCTCTACTTCACAAAATCCTTTTTTTTCGTAAAAATACATTTTTTTAGTCATTTACTCATTTTACATGTTAATCCTTTCATATTAAAAAATTTGTCGTACATTTAAGACATTTTATTACTACAATATAAACAGTAGAATCACATCCAAACAATAATTTGTATATCCCATTTTATCACAACAGATTAATTGATTTTGATTCCTTAATTACTAACGGAGCCCAAATCTAAATACCCCCTTATTTCTCCTTTTGTGGAAGTTAATAAATTGAACAAAAAAAAAAGCAAAAGTTACCTCCTCCGATTTTTTCTCAGCTTCACCACTAAAACGTCCTCTTTCATATTGTGGAAGCATTTTCTTTTCAAATCCAGCTTCTTCATTAAACCTGCACACAAAAAATTAACAGAATGCAACATTAGCTTCTGAAAACATTAATAGAAAATAGTCATAACAACAATAATACGGGTCAAAATCATGATAGCATTCCTTTAGTATGACACACTGATACATGATCTATAGTTTATTGCAAATATAGGAACATACATCACTAATTTCATCCATCTTCTGAAGGAAAAACTCAGATTAAAGCTGAGTTTGAAAAAGAAGCTCATCCAGTTTACGAAACTGAGTATCATTCACAATACACGTTTCCTTTTCGATAGTTTCTTCTTCCTTACGCCTTTGTTCCCGAGGATCCTACATTCACAGTTGGACAGCATATCTGTACTAATTACTGGCGCAACAGTATTTTGTAATGGCTTTGCAAGTGGGATGAGGCAACAACATGAGTGTAGATGACAAACTTAGAATCATATTTCACATACCAATTATCTAAAACTTATTGATATGGAGGTACCGTCAAAGAAGCAAGTCATAAAACGCACCATTAAAAACATAGGCCTGAATTTGTTCCCGAGGGTTCTGCAAAACTCTTGTACCGCGGTGTTTAGTTTTCTTATCGCCTATGGAATCAAACACCAAAACATAACACTATAAAAGTAATACCAATGTAAAAATAATAACACACCTAATTTCAATATGCTTTTCTCTATCCGTGTGGCTGAAGCAACAAACAACAAACACAATCAACCTAAAATAAGATTATAATGAAACTACCATCTAACTATTACCTTGAACCAAGTTCAAAGGATCTTTCGGGTAACACCATTCTACTTCAGTCCATTTCCACCAAAATTCCCAAGCAAATCATTAGATTCAAGCCCCTTTCCACTCGGACTCTTCAACCTCCAAACCACTTGCAAACAATGAAAAAAAACATCAAACCAATAAAAACCGTAAAAATGATTAGAAAACAACATAATTCTCATAACGATTACATCTTATAATCACAAACAAATACCCCGAAAAACCAAGATATTATCTTTAATAAAGACCACAAAAAATAAATTAAATCAATTGAAAACAAAACCTGATCTTTTAACAAAAGATAACGGAAGCTGCTATATTTTCCAGCAATACTTCAAGCAGCACTGAAGCCAGACCAATTTTGTAGACAATAAGGACTTGGAATCCTTTTTCTTTTGGATCGCCGGATTAGGTTTCTTTTGCTTGATGTTTGAAAAGTGTCAGCCACCTTCATAGCAGCTTTCTATTTGCAAATGTCCTTCAAAATAAACCCAGTTCGCTATCAACTAAAAATACTAATACAGGTAACTTTTATAAATGAGTATTTAGACATAAATTTCTATAATGCAGCAACAACGACTATCGACTTATAATTACTGTTAAATGCAAAAGCAGCCTATAACTTGCAAGATAATACACAACTTCTTATTCAATAACCCACATTCAACACATTATCAGTAAACCAAGACTTAGAATCACCAAAAGTTCAAACCCAATGCAACTTATAGAAAAAGTACCCATTTTTCATGAAAATTTCAAAGAAACTCTAGTACACTTAAAAGTTAAAACCAACTCAGGCCCATTCCACTAAAATTCAAACATGAAGCATATGTCAGCATTGTGACAGTTTAACTAAATATATTTAGTTAATTATAAAGTCAATTTATGAGTGCTAATCCTTTTAATAACCATTTTATAAGACCAACAGCTGATTAACATTTTAACATTCATTATACATTTTATTAGGCTCTTGGCATTACCACAAACACATTGTAGGCTCCTGTCAGTACCACTCTCTAAAACAAATACTGTATAATGCTAACGAACAATCTAGAAGAAAAACGGTTCCAAAGACAAAAGATCAAACATGTTAGACGCACTACATACATAGCATTGAAAAGTGATAAAATTGCAACACTAAATCATATCCTCTATCTTCGACAAATCAGTGTTCGAAAAACCAATAATTCAATTAACTCAACCATTAATTCTACAAAATAATTAAACATCTGCAATTATGGTTGATAAACTTACCCAGTCGAGTTAGGCTTCAAGATTTTTTTTTTCTTCTTCTCCTTCCTGAAACTGATAATTTCGTTTTGGTTTTAATCCGCGTTTTTGGGTTTGAATCCGAGTTTTTGTCTTAATCTGCTGCTGTTTTGAGTCTAAAAATTAGCGAGACACTCTGGAATTTGAACGTGTGTTTTTTTATGGGTTCATAAGCGACGATTAAACCACCACCGGTACTGGTATGTTGGAAAAAAGAGTTCGGTGATTTGGGTTAGTGGGAGAGAAGCTTGCGTGATATGTGTGTGAATCGAGAGAAAAAAGAGATGTGTGTGAGTTATGTGGAGGGTTCAGAATTTGTGGAGAAGAGGAGGTTTCTATACTTCTGTTACTGTAGCTTCCTGTAGCCATACTCACAAAAGTTACTATAGATAAAAACGACGTCGTAATTGGGCTTAAAAGGAACAGTAAAAACACGGCTTTTAGTATATAGGTATAATATGCATACTCAAATTAAAGATATTACTACGTATAAACCATCGCTTTTATCCGCGAATAATCATTTATTTAAGAAAAATAAAACATAAAAAATAATAGTATTCCTTGTTATTTGTACTTAAAACTTTGATTTGTTTTTCGTAAAAATTAAAATCGAAAAGAGAGAGAAAATAAGAAATTGTTTGATAGAATAGTTAAATGAACAATAATTGAAAAGTGTGATGGTTGGTTGGCTCATGGCCAGATAATAATTGTTGGGTTGGTGGAGATCTAGAAATATATTGGTACCGTGGGAGGTTTTTCGTGTCTTCACTCTCACTCTCAATCTCACTTTTCCAAATTTACTCGAATTATTATTATTATTATTATTCTTATTATTATTATTATTATTATTATTACATCACTTTATTAAAAATAAATATGATTTTTACAAGAAATTAGTGGGGAGCCGAGAGACTAACTGGGCCATCACACCTCTAGCTATAGCAAACCTAATCCCATAGGATTATTATAATTATTATTATTTTTATTTTATAAAATCACTTTTATTAAAAACAAAACCATAAGATTACAAAAAAATTAGTGAAAGCCTCGAAACTATCTTGGCCCTCACACCTTTAGTAATGTCAAAACTAATTCTACTAAAGATATGAATAGCATTGCGCGCTTTAATGTCTTGAGTAATAGAGAACTTCCGAATCTACTTCAGTAAGGTCACCGCATTTGTCTCAAGTTTACCAGAACTAGAAAGTTTGTTTATTAAGCTATATGAAATACTGTAAAACTTATCTTTAAATAAATATTATAAAATATTATTTTTACCAAATTTATGATTAATTCCATCTAACAAAACTTATATCTAAAAAAGTTTGTTTTTTCATTAAATAGGCAGAGTTTATAGAGATACTGAGTACAAAATTTCACTTCTCTTCATGTTCTTAATCTTTCTGAATTCTTTTCAGTGCAAAAGATGAGAACACTCACCTTTTTATCTAGTTCTCAATCTTGCTCATCCTTTCCAAGTCTCAGCACTTATCCATAGCACGAATATTTTTTTCCCTTAACAGAAAAATCCAAATATGGTAAAGGATGGCTAAGGAGCAGATATATATCCAATCAAGTGAAATTATTTGGTGTCACATGAATCAACATACTCTCGACACTTTACATTCATTATAAAATTAGAATTATATTGAAACAATAGTTTGTAACATGTTACAGACAGCTTATTTCTAATCGCCATTTTAGGTGCATTCGTTACCTTGAGTCAAGTTTATGTGATTATTTCTGCTTTAGATTTGTGCTAAAGTGATATATTTCTTCTCTCGAGTCTTCGAAGAGAAAAGCATGGTCTTTGTTTAGTCACAACACTTTGTGTAAAAATCATAGAAAGTGGCCTAAACTGATGAAATACAAGACTTACACTCCATTGAACAAAGAAAATCGAAACATAGGAAAAGGGAGGCTAGGAGGAAAGTGAAGGAGCTTAAGCGACGATAGCGACAATGAAGATAAAAGGATACTAGGAAACCTCTGGATTTGAGTTTGATATTTCATTTCATTCAATTACAAAGAGCTCGATATACCAAGATCCATATATTAGCCAAATAGCCAAAACAAAGCCCTTTAAAGGTAGAAACTAGCTAGGAGTTGAAGTCATGCAGTTAGCGAGGTTGCTTCACCGAGCGAGTTGCTTCATGAGGAGACCTTAGGTTATGTTTTAACAGTAATTAGATAATTACTGTTGTTTGTACTATAATTTATTTATAAAACCTATAAAACGAATAAAAATTAACTCTGGGAGTACTCTAGCTTTTTTTCACAATCACTTTAAGCATATGTTTTTGAATATGTTGTATGTTTACTTGAATAACGAATCCGCACACTTTGAAAATAGACACCATATATGTCCTACACGATTATTATCCATCCATCATCTATCGATACAAAGCAACATTTTGCAAGTTGCAACGACCCAAAACTCTTTTTCAAAGGCCTTTTTCTGACATTGCATGTTTTTTCCACGTACTGGGACAAAATTTGCAACCATTTCTTCTTCTTTCTCCGGCTCCAAATTATTTTTGATTTCCTATTTTTGTCATGTACTCTATGATATTTTCCAATAAAACTTCCAACTTTATATTTAAACTCCATTGTGTGAAGTTCGATATTTGATCATGTCTATATTTTAAGCACGTAACTTAAGATCAACATTGATAAAAAGTTTGATCCACTTAGGTGAATCCTATTCAAACAATCACGATTTTCTTTAATGTATACCTAAACTGTTGTGGCTACCTCAATTATTAATCGGCTTATCGACTAACCATCAACATTTCAATCTAGATTTCAGTTTAAATTCGGTTCGTTCTTTACTATTTGATCTTCATGTTAACATATATTTTTCGAGACGCATAATGCAACAAATTGAATTACAGAGTATTTGGATTTTTTTTTTAATTTGTTTGGCATTTCTGCTTATGTTTAAAAGGATGAATTATGTATTTCTCAAGCCACTTTTATCCCTATCATTATTTTTAAATAAAATTAGCATTTTCTAATAAATAGGGTTGCAACTTACAACTATTTAGTTTTTGTTGATTTTAAAATAGTTTTACAACTTAATTAGATTACAAATATTATTTTTTTTAGTACTTTTGCATTTCTTACAAATAAGTGCTTTAACTCAATTTCCAATTGAATCATAGAATTGGCTTCGTGATGCGTTTATTTTGGCTTGTAGTCTGTTTGTCACCATACTCGATATTTATACTTATTCACAAGACCAATGAAACACAATCCCTTCCAACATTATCTAAAAGACTAAAACAAACTAAATACCAAAACTTAGAAAAGGGAAACAAGCATAAAAAGTAGTACGTCAATAGTAATATTAAAACTAACAAAGTAGCAAATACATCTTACAAGCAATGCCATTCATACTTAGCTTGCATACGACAATACGAGTGAAAAAAAAAATATCACTATTTACTTTTCTACTGTATAAACTAAACTTTACCATTATATCATAATTGTACAAAAAAGAAAAAAAAATGATAAAACTAGAAATCATACTTCTAGTAGAGAAAAAACAAGATATTGTTCTTAATAAAATAAAATAAAAATAAAAAAAGTTACCCATAAAGTTAAGAAAATATTATTTCATCTCCAAGCTTCTATAGTCCAAAGCGCCATTTTTCATTTTAAAGAAATCAAAACCAACGTTGTTGTTGTTACCACTTGTAGCATTAGCACTGCATCTGCATTCCTTGTTATCTTGTACACCTAAACTGCACGCAAAACATATTGTTCCACCAGTCATCAAAGCAGGTTGTTGCATGTATGATATACTTTGATGTTGTGGTGGGCCAATTCTTAGCTCCAAGTTCAAATCTGGACATCTTTCTTGTTTTTGATCAGGTGATGAGGTGATATTGAGCTTAGTGTCTTCTTCCATGTCTTCATTTTTGACTACATGGGCTGTTTTTGTGGTTGCAAAAGATATGATGTCTGGTGGTGGTGAGGTGACATTATGGTTGTTCACGGTGGTTGTGACGGTGGTTGTGGTGGTGGTGGGTTGGTCTGTGACTGGCCGGTGAGTTGCTGGATCAATTCCACGGTTAAGAAGCTTTCTTCTGATGTGTGTGTTCCAGTAGTTTTTTATCTCGTTATCTGTTCTTCCTGGTAATCTTCCAGCTATCAAAGACCACCTATATAGAAAAGAAAAAAAGAAAAAAAAAAAAGATTGTTAGGATTTTTTGGTTATGAAAAAAATGAAAAATCAAATTTTGAGATATGGGTATTGTTTATGAAAGTGAAATAAATAAAGGGTCTAAAAAATCTTGAAAAAAAGGTGGAGTTTTCGTCTGAAATTAAATGTCTTACTTTATGGGCAAAGTAGTACATCATAATCGTATTTTATATACTGTTCATCAATTATTTTAATATTTTATTCTAAATCTAACTGTTATCTAAACTGAATTTTACGGAGAGACTTCTAGTTTGATAAGAGTAATTTTTTTGTACATACTTGTTCCCAAGGAGGCTATGAAGCTTGATAATAAGTTCATCTTCATCTTCAGTAAAATTGCCACGTTTAAGATCAGGGCGAAGATAATTGATCCACCTGAGACGACAGCTTTTACCACACCGTAGAAGGCCAGCAGCTTTAGGTAGTGACCTCCAGCAGCCTTCACCATGAGTTCTTATATAAGCTATCAACCGATCATCTTCTTCTTTGGTCCATGCACCTTTGTTTGTGTGTGCTTTTTCACAACAAGGTGACCTTCCCATACTTAGACTTTCTTCTTTAAACTTCCCAATTTTTGTGTGTTTTTGAGAGAGAGAGAGAGAGATGATAGGCCGGCTTTTTGAGTACTTGAATTGGGATTGATTTTATAAGCTTTTGACTATTTTATAGTGGGTTGAGAGAGATATGATATAGATGAGAGAGAGAGAAAGTAAATGCTTCTAGATGCGAGTTGGTGAGACAGGTTTGAGGGAGTGGCTGGTGGGCTTCTGTTTATGATGATAATACCACATATCGTATTATTAAATGAAATGCTCAACTAGATATTTAGTGTTAGTTAGAAAGAAAAAAAGAAAATAGATATTTAGTGATTGCTATACTCATTTGTGGATACTTGTATAACTTTTTATGTATATTTATTTTTAAGTAAAAGAGTGTTTATTTCTAACTTATGCACAAATGATGATTAGGATAAGAGATATCCGGGAATCTATTTTGCTTATGAAACAACTAGTTATAATACCTGTGCACGCACAGAGTTTTTAAAATCTTGATTTGATTATGTATTATTATCGATTAAAAAATAAACCACTTAACATGTTTCAAATAGTTTTACTTGGTGGACTAAAGATAAAAAAATCATATGTATATATGTTCTAATCTACCTATTATTTTAGGAGAATATTTTTGGATTAAAAATTATATTTTATTATTCAAGCAAAATCATATGATAATACTTGACTTGCATGAGATGTTAGTAATATATGCTTTTAGTTTTGCAAACCCGTGCTATCAATTTACGATGTGTTTTGTAATTGTGGTATTTCTTTTACATATATTTTCGTTAGGTAGTTTTTTGTTTTTTTTTTTTTTTTTTTTTTTTTAGGAGGTGATTCTTATCAAATAAGGATTGTGATGCATGCATTTTTTTTTTTATAATTTAAAGAAAACACTTTTTATATTAAAGAATGACTATGTGTTTTTGTTTGTTTTTTTTTTTTTTTTTAATAATTAGCTTTGTATAACGTTTTTAACTGACAGAGATGTTGAGTTTGAGGTTAATATTGTTATTTAACTTTAACTATTGATATCATGTTGTACAAAATGTGCGAATTTAGTGGCACATAATGAGCGTTGATGAAGTTAAAATATGCTCCGTAAAGTTTTTAAAATGTTTTTATAGATATCCATATATAAGTTTTAAATAACAATTTCATTAGTCGTTGTTATAAGTAGAATCGCGTATATTTATTTTTATATCAAAGTAACTCATGCTTATCATTTGTTATTTATATTCCCGTTACTAATAATTTAGCCGTATTTCAAATTCGTGTACGCATAAATTAAACTTTTATATAGTAACATGAGTCCTTATTTAAAAAAATATTCTAAAGAATTAAACTTTAAAACTAATGTTAGTTTAAAAAATATTTAACGTATATTAAAACTAATTCGCATATTTACTAAATTTACTTTAATTGATGAAAGTTAAAAAAAAAAAAAAAAAAAAAAAAAAAACAAACAAACTATTACTCGTGTAATTTTAAACAAAGTTAACATTATAAAGTATAGGGGTATAAAGTGTAAGGGGTTAATTGTTTATTATCTAAAGTTATTAAAAAATATGGAGACTTATAAGTTTACACTTAACTCTAATATATTTAAAATTCAACCACTAAAGTTTTATTAATTACCTCCTCTTTTCTTAAGTTTTTATTTTCATAAATTTGACACCTATATTTTTATGTGATTTTTTTTTCAATCAAAATCTCCACCAAATTTATTAAAGTTTGACCAAAATCAATTCAATTTTGACTTTTTATTGGCCAATCATAGTGCTTAATTTCGCTTATGTGTCAAAATCGAGCTCTCCTATTGGTCTAATTTTTTTTTCAATGAGAAAGGTTTTGCAAAAACACTCCAAAATGATATAATTCTTGTATTATATAAAAGATTGGTAAGATTCAATTCAAGACTTGATTGATATTAAAAATAAAAGCCCAAGCCCTACAATATTGTTTAGTGTCAATAGTTAAATAGGTATCCTTCGACACTTCACAACTACAAGGACGGTAACAGGTTATCTGTATCGGAGCATGTGTTATGTACTAATGTTTAACGGGTGTCGCTCTGTTTCAGCTTACATAAATATTATGGCATGAGTTAACCGGACCCCCCTTGTAGGGAGGGTTTGTAGAAGACATAGCTGCCGCCGGTTGTACTGTCTGCTTTAATGCTTGTACATTTTGAGACAAAAAGTACAACCTAGCCCCATAGAGGGGGTTCGGTCAACACATCCCAAATATTATAACTAAATTTTTGCTTCGGAACGTCAAATCAAAATGATAACCAAATTAGTTCAAATTATACTATCAGAATATTTGAGGGTTTTTAGCAAAATTAGCAGTAGAAGGAAACAATAATAAGGAACAGAAGCAACACACAAATATTTGTTTTAATAAAACATTTGGTAATTGATCATACAATAAAATACATTATCAGGTCTTGCGATGATAATAGAAGGATAAGGGTTGTATGATAACTTTTCAAGCTTTAGGTAACTTGTGACAACTCAAATTGAAACACTACGTTAAGTGAATCAAAGCAACTTCGTCACTTTCGTGTACCAAACGGACGACAGCCCTTTCAGGAAGCGCAGGGGTTGGGCCCTGCAAATCATCTTCGGTGTAAGAGCAAGTAGATGTTTATGATTGTTCTAAGGGCTAAAGTATGAAATGTGAGTGCTGATGCGAGATTTACAAGACATTGAAAAGAAGTTTTACAATTCTCTAGGCAGTGTACCTACTCGTTATAGTGTAGTATAGGTAAGTCTGGGGGATTGATCGTTCTCTAGGTGAATAGTGTCGTTAGGTCAAGATGTATGACGAGATATGTCTAGAGGTGAGGGATGATTCTTTTTTGTGATTTTGTATTTTATGAAAGCAAATAAAAATCTCGGGTTTTAAGAGAATTGGCGGAATTAATCGCTAGTCAACTAACCAAAAACTAATTATAAAACTTAAATTAAACTAATTAAAAAGAAAAAGTACAATTGGTGACTTCTTATGATAGGGAAAAGCATGTTCACTTAGATTAAATTACTCTATAGTTATCTCCTACTGATCTGTCGAATTGTCACGTCCTTTTTTTAATTCAAGCATTGTATTCCTTAATATCGGTCGTGGGGAGGTGCCGAAGTCCCCAACTCTATGAATCTTAGTCTCCCTTAAAAACCCTAAAGTCTATTAAGTTTTCTAGAATCTACAAGCCGCAATTCATGTAATAAATACAACGAGAAAAACAAATAGTGCAATCAACGGTTGCGTTTCTATGACGCTCAAGCTAGTTACATATAAGAGGTCAGCCAGTTTTCTTAGTCAATGTGAAGCAATCAATTAAACAATAGACGACAAATCAATATTCAACAACTAGGTTTCATTATATCTAAGCAAACACTAAAGAATCTAAGC
Organism: Artemisia argyi; assembly: GCA_030686995.1. Taxonomy (NCBI): domain Eukaryota; kingdom Viridiplantae; phylum Streptophyta; class Magnoliopsida; order Asterales; family Asteraceae; genus Artemisia; species Artemisia argyi. The sequence continues at coordinate 155,390,327 of CM060697.1, read as the reverse complement.
TAGCATGTTAAAGAGAAGAGAAGATAACCAAGTAATCAAACAACACATAGACATATTGAATTATTAAACGAATAACTTATCTTCAATGAAACATATGTTTTGGGGGCTGTAGAACCCTTACAAAAGCTATCAAATTGGTCCATAAAACCCTACTCCAAGATGTTACACCAATTATGAAAAACATACGAAAGTATATATAGATTTACAACTCTTACGGCGTCAGCTTATGGGTTCTGACACCAACAGCTCGCCGTTATTAGGGTTTCGTCTTGTGCAAGTCGCCGTTATGACAGCGTCACGTTATAACCTCTGACGCCGTCACTTCATGTATGACGCCATCCTATATAAGTGTCTGGGCCGTCACTTGTTAGCTTAACACGTCACTCTCATCTTCATTTAACACCTGATGTTGTCAGGTTGCAAGTCTTCACAATTCATCTGAGGCGTCTCTTGTTAATCTTGAACCAAAAATACAGCTTTAACAACAAGTGACGGCGTCACGTTGTAGCGTGTGACGCCGTCATGCAGAATTTCGCAACTTCGTCGTTTTCTTCACTTTTTCGTCCAAGTACGCCCTAAAAGTGCCGATTTCTAGCTTTTCCGTCCCAAGTACCTAAAATGTAAAAAGAAATGATTTGAGGTAATATTGATCATATTAATATGATTTTGGGGCTTAAATGACCCCTTAAAATGTACCAAATAAATCCTTATCAAGTGTTGAGAGTGTAATCAAACCTGAATGACCGGCCAAACTATTTATATATGATGGAAATAGGCTTGGGCAAGTCTCTGCACTTGGACCGAAGATCATGATGGAGACCTATGACTTTAGGAAACCGCTGGGTTAGTGTCCCACGATCCCTAACTTGGAGGGAAAGCCCGGAGTGATATAGGGACGTAGTTTGACTTGGTCTTTCCCTTTGTGCTAATATCTTCGAAGGATGTACTCCAAAGGGTATTAGGCTTTGATTGGTGACTTCCCAATATGGTAATCATTGCTCGTAGATGATTTAACGCCTAAGGAGATTTTAGGAGGTTTACTAAGGTCTATCGGAGTGTAGTATCCAATTGAGTTCGAATTGGAGGCCTTCGAACTATTGAAATGGTACATCATCAGTAATATAATTGTATAACTATAGCTACTAAATGTAAACATTAGTTGCCAGTAAAATTTATTTGATCGTACAAATAAATGCACTACCAGGCCTTGTGATGATAATCGAAGGATATGGGGTTGTATGGTGACTTGCCAAGCTTTTGGTAACCTGTGGCAACACAATTGAAAATACTAAGTTAAGTGAAACGCAGGGTTTGGGCCCCGCGAATCACCTCTTACGTGAAATTAAGTAGGTGTTTATGATTGTTATAAGTGTTAAAGTATGAAATGTAAGAGTTGAGAGCATAATCAAACCTGAATAACCGGCCAAGCTATTTATAGATGATGGAAATATGCTTGGGCAGGTCTCTGCATTTGAACCAGAGATCATGGGGGTGTCCCATGACTTTAGGAAACCGATGGGTTAGTGTCCCACGATCCCTAACTTGGTGGGAAAGCCTTGAGAGAGTTAGGGACTTGGGTTTGACTTGGTTTTACGTAACTTCGATGCTAGTATCTTCGAAGGATGTGCCATGAAGGGGATTAGGCTTTGATTAGTGACTTCCCAATATGTTGATCATTGCTCGTAGATGCTTTTACGCCAAATGATATTTTAGGAGGTTTGCCAAGGTCTGTCGAAGTGTAGCATTTAATTGAGTTTGAAGGGAGGCCTTCGAACTGTTCGGAGGGTACATCATCAAGCCTAAAGTCGAAAGAGATGCATAAACTTTGAATGTATTTCTTTCGACTCAATGTAACGATCATGTCCTTGTTGAAAGAATTCAAAAAAAGATGAGGTGTTTTTATTAATCCTTGCATTTAATTAAATCAATCATTATGCTTTGGATTTTAAATCCCACTTGCCTTGGGACAGAGAAATATGCCATCCTATGTTTACTGCATATCCCTGGGGCTAATAGAACGTCATTTCAAATTTTGATACTTTTTCATGTCCAGTTCTTATCTTAACTCTATGACACGTGTACGGTGCAAAGGACTTTTACAAGACCCTATAAATAGTTCCATCTACCAAAACCCTAAGTTTTTACTCTCTGCCCCGCACATAACTTTTTTCACAGCGAATCAGGTAGGGGTGGAAACGAGCCGAGCCGAGCCCGAGCCTGCCAGAGCTCGAGCTCGGCTCGTTTAAGTTTTAAAAGGCTCGAGCTCGAGCTCGGCTCGTTTCGAGCCTTAAACTTTAAGCTCGAGCTCGGCTCGTGGAATATTATATACGCTCGGGCTCGGCTCGAGCTCGGCTCGTTTATTCGATTTGGTATGAAAAGTTAAAGCTTGGCTCGAGCTCGAGCTCGGCTCGTAATATATCTTTATTGAGCTCGTTAATAAGCTCGAGCTCGGCTCGTATATAAATTAAAATATCATATTTTTGTTTAGGCTCGTTTGGGCTCGTAGCTCGGCTCGTATATAAATTAAAATATCATATTTTTGTTTAGGCTCGTTTAGGCTCGCGAGCCCAAACGAGCTTTTTATGTAAAGCTCAAGCTCGAGCTCGATTAAAAAACGAGCTGCAACTTAGGCTCGAGCTCGGGCTCGAGCTCGTTTAGGCTCGGCTCGTTCGAGCTTTTTACCAATCCGATCCCGAGCTTTTCACGAGCGGCTCGGCTCATTTCCACCCCTAGAATCAGGTGTTCATCCATTTTCATCAAAAAGGTAATTTCTTTGTTTTTAAGCTTTAAACATGGATGATAAATGTGTTATTAGAATTCGCGGATGTACTCTTACCTAAAATGACCTTACTAAGTTCCAAGTCTAAAATCCCATACCCCTAGAATATAAGGTTTGCTTCAAAAAAGTACGCAAACTCTTTTTGATGCCCCTAAGGTTTTTGTAGGCTTGTATATCGACTATTTCACCTAATCAAATCGTAGGATTCCCCTCCCAGAATTTTTCTCTGAAGTCTTAGAATACTATAAGGTTCATATTTCTCGTTTTAACCCATTTGACTTAGCTAAGTTGACTACCTTTGTCGTAATGTGTAAAGCGTATGGAGGTAAGCCCTTTGTAGATTTCTTGAGGGCTTTCATGAACCTTGGTCCTCCTAGGGATTGGCTAACCCTCACAAAGAGGGGAAAATAGATGTTCTCGAGGTTTTGTTGAAGCCCTTTACCTACATTAGGGCATGGAAAGGAATTTTTTCGATGTAAGTGACACAATCATACCTAGGGGTGTCCCCTGTATAATATGATGACTGATACCTTGTACATCCGTATTGCCAAATATCTTTTTGTGTCGAAACTTTTCCAAACCATAATCTGCATATGGCTGGTCTTAAGATTACATGGGAATATGGTCCATTGGAACCTGTCATCATGCATAATGACAAAGGTATGTTTCATTTTGTTTTTCCTAACTAAGCCTTCATTTCTATTGATATAATATTCATCTTCTATTTGTTTTGAAGTAATGGCATTCAAAAACTTCGTGGTGTTTGAAAATGACAAGGACCTAAGCTTCATGACCAGGGAACCTCCGAATGGAGGTTCCAGAGTTGGATCACCTTTTGTTACCATCAAGAACAAACTGCCTACTCATGTGAATGTTGAGCGTTAAAAGATTGTAGATCCTGAGCAACTTGTTGAAAATGTTGTTGATTCGGAGGATGCTTCAAGTTTAGAGTCGAAGTTTCAGTTGGTTAGTTCGACAGGCATAGACAGGGGGAAGTTGAAGGGTATAGAGGGAGTGCCCTTAATGTCTTGTACAATAACATCAATGTATAGAGTAAAATTTGTTGTTTATGGGTTGATACTAGAATTGCCCTCAACGTACTCATCAAATTGCCCTCTATGTTTAGCTTGTTCAACATAAAAGCTCCCTAAGAAAACCACATAAAAACAAAATTACTCGTCTGTATTCTTATTCCTATCTAATTTGGAATATTTATTCTAAGTGTGTGTTTGTTACATGCCTATGGGAATAATGGAATGGGTACTATCCGCTTGTTTTTCACCCTTGAATCATTAGAAAAATATAAATGAAAACATAAGTTGAAAAATATGCTTATGAAATATAGGTCTACTTATTAAATAAGCTTATAAATTTAAAAATAAGTTTAAACAAATAGTATCTTGTAAATTTATTAGATTATCTTCAACCATTGTCTTCAAATTACATCTTTCTTCATATTTGAAGAACTGAATTGAGGATACAAAAGCATCTCAAATCATGCTTCAAACTGCATATTTATTAACAATATAACATTTTTTCTACACAATATTTTAATCGGTAGCAAAAATAAATTTGTAGTAAATGCCTATATGTTAAGGCATAATTTTCGCCCCCGATGATTAAATATCCTGGCTCCGCCACTAAGTATAGCAAATAGGTTGAAGAGTAGGAAGGAAGGCAGTTCTCAAGCTACAAAATACTCTTCAAAAAGAAAGAACATAGCTCCCACCCTACCTGCCAGAGTGACCCGATGAAAGAATTCGAAGCCCTCTGGGAAGGGTAAAGTTGTAGCTTCGGAGGCTCTCGAAGTCTCCGGATCAACATGGTTAGCATATTTCATATTTCCTATATTGGTTATTATTGTTTCCCTTTTCTGATATACGTCCCTTTCTTATTCGCAGGCCTTCGAGAGGCCAAGGAGTTTTCCAATGCCTTAGCTTGTCATTTACTCGTGTCGAATGTCACTCCCTCAGCGTGGAAGGCATGTCTTGACAATATGACAATCGATGAGCTATAAAATTTCCAAGACAAGTGCTATACAATGCAAGTCGTAACCCTAAACCCTAAACCTTAAGTTGATAATGCTTTCAATGTCGGGACAAGGGAGTTGCTAATAACTGTGAAGTAAGCTTTAGAGGAGATAGACGTGCTACTAAAAAGGGATAAGGGTAGGGATGCAGCTTACAAGGAGCTCAAGACGAATTGTGATGAGGCTCTTGAAGATTTTGACAAGAATTCCCTCGTCATCGACCTCCAAAAGGAGGTTGAGACTTTGAAGGGAACTTTGGAAGAGCACCAGGAAGAGTACGGTAGGCTTGTGTTAGAGGAAAAGAGATGGATAGGCTATAGTGAGACTCTCTCAGCCTTTAAGACCAAGATCGAAGGGTTGGAGAAGGACATGTCTGTGGGGATTTATATACCAATTTATCAATATAAAAATATAATATACACAGCAGATTAGGTCCCAAAGTGGATCCGCATAATGTATTAATATTAACAATTGAATACTTACTAACCTCTTGTATTTAATTCAATTGAGCAATGGAGCAACAAATGATTCTTGGTTCATCTCTTGAACCCTACGAAAAAACCCTAATCACCCAAGTAGGTGATCTCCATGGATAGTCCACACTATACGTCTTCGTGTATTACCCGAATGCTAGTTCTAAACTTCCTATCAAAGCAACGAAACACCTTGTTTTGATTATTGGAAAAGTGGACTAAAACCTTATGGAGTTTGAGCCAATCAGTTCTTGATGAGGAAAAGGGAGGATGGTTTTGTATTTAGTTTTCCATGAGTTATAAGATTATGCCTAACATAATCCTTACATAACACAACTAAACTTAGGCAACAAGTTTTGGCCATCCTCCTTCCTTTTTCCCTATACCCGGCCGAACAAACACCCCTATATGGGCTTTCCATATTATTTTGGGTTTAGTCCATTTATTAAGTCCATTACTTAATAAATAAAAGCCTATTAGTTAATTATCGCGTTTAACGGATTAATTAACGATCGTTAATCGATTTCGTGAAATATAAACTAATTTAATTAATATAGTTACTATAGATATATTAATTAAATTATAGTAATTAATACATCGGTGTATACGTGTGTGACCCTATAGGCTCAAGTATTCCTAGCCGTATAATTATTTACTATGATATGAGAACTTCCCAATAGCTCCCACTTGTGAATATCATAATTATAAATAACTTATACAAGCAAATGTTAGCGTCTAGCAACACGCCAATGCTCCCAGAAATACATGAGTACTGTTTCGTAAATGTCTCAGTGTAATAGGTTTATTATTAATCATCCGTTTGTTTTAGATACTTGTTAAACTATGGATATGGATCGATGTTATTCCAAATGTTTAACTATTATGTTTCTCGATATAGTGATTGAACTAGATTATCAAACATGAATAAGATTCATTTTGACTTACTTTGGGCATGGCCATGCAAACATCTGATCAATTCATCGAGGGGCTCAGTAGTATCTAGCTCTAGAGACAAATGTACGAAAAAAATTATATTTTGACTGCACGGACATCCATGCGCTTCACATCACTTCTCAAAATAGCCTTTATAAATATTTTATTCATGACAACGTTTAACTATATCAAGAAATGATATTCCACACATGCAAGACCTACTTGCGTCTCAAGTCTGAGGACGAGTAAAATACAACCACTTGCGAGATTTCACTTAATGATGCCGATCCATAAAATAAATACAAATAGGTTGGGATAGTCAAATATTCATAGCTAGTGAATAACGTATGAGTTTGGCGGACACATCTTTTAATATTCATCAAGTGAATATTACCAACCACTCACATTTTTCTTAGTTCAGCAATACTCCCATACTGTTGATTGACAACGGACATTTAGAATAAATAAATTATTCGTGTATTTAAACATGCAAATATAGAAAACAGTAGTATAAATGAAAATGATCATGCCCAGTATATCAATTCATTATTTAAGACAACTGCTTATAGTTCCTTTATCCAAATACTAAATATATATATACATGAGACTACTAGTTAGTCGAAATCCAATATTCCTAACATGCTTGACTTGTTTGGTACAAGACAGTTGAGTAGTCATCTGAGTAAACATTGAGAATACTTGTTTCAAAACTCACAAATAGTGAAGGTTTGAATAATACAATGATTGTCATTTTGTACATGTGCACTCAAGTACATGTATCACAATATGAGTATTGCCACAGTACATTCCATAGTGTTTTTGAAGCAAGCAAAACGCTTATTTGAGACACTCATCTCAAGAGGCTCTCAAATTGTAAAGTATTCTTATTCTTTTAATGTGTGTTTGATGAGGCGAAAAATGATCCGTTTTTAGGGGGTCATTTAAGCCTGAATCCGAATTTATTTGATCAAATATTGCCCTAAATCGTTCCTTTTGTGATTTTAGGTACTTTGGGAGTGAAATCTGGAAAAGGAAGCAATTCGGACGTTTTTGGAGCATAAAAGTGAAGAAAACGCCAAAGTCTTAATTTTCCATGCTGGGAACAGTGCATGACGGCGTCAAGAGGAGTTCCCTGACGGCGTCAAGAGTAAAATTCCATGACGACCCAGAAGAGTTTTGACGGCGTCATGAAGGTAGGGCGTCAAGAGTAAAAGTCATGACGGCCTGGAAATAAATTGTTCTTGACGGCGTCAAATGTAGATCTAGGTAGTCCGAGGATTGTTTTGGCGGCGAGGTGACGGCGTCACCTATTTGGTCTTGACGCCGTCAGACCCCTTTTTCTATATATAGTTTTCTAATTTTTCACATTTAAAGAGAGAAGTTTTGGGAGAAACCCTAAGGACGATTTTGGTGTAACTTTACAGGTTTTTCAAGGGTTCCAACCCCTTGATACCTTGCATGATTAATCAAGATAAGTGTTCTTCTAATTCAATCAATATGTCTATGTGTTGGTTGTCTATATCTTGTTCTTGTCTTAATTCTATCATGCTAGGCTAGATCTATCTTATGTTTGCTTAGATCTAATGAAACCTAGATATTGATTATGTGTTGATTACTTGTTTATTCTTGTCTTGGATGAATGATTTATATGTTAGGCTTAAGAAAACTGGCAGATCTCCAATTGGTAACATGCTTGAACGTCTTAAGAAACATGAACCAACGCGCACTAGGTCTTTATTGGTTGTATTTAATGCATGAGCCACTGTTTACAATCCCTATAGTTGTGTTGGGCATGGTGTAGGAGGAGATAAGAGCTCATAGAATTGGGGAGTTATGTGTGCCACCCCATGAATGGTATTAAGGAATACGATCCGTCATCCATGCAATTATAACAAGTAATTAACGTGTAAAAGATATCTAGGGAGTAATGAAATCTAAGTAAACACATTTTCTCCAATTACTGCTCACAACCTTAGTATAAATTAGTTTATTTTCATTTCTAGTATTTTATTTTAATTGCATCTTAGTATTGGGTTAGTTGAATAGCAACTAATTCCGCCCAAATCCTTCAAACCCGAGATTTTAATTTGCTTTCCATAAAATATAAAAACACAAAAATAATCATCCCTCACCTTTAGAACTAGTATTTAGGCTTTCTAATCCTAGCGACACTATTCCTAAGCTGAACGATCAATCCCCCGGTACTTGTCACTATACTATACTACAACGATCAGGTACACTGCCTGGTGGGGGTTGTAAGCTTCTCGAGATCCCTCGAGAGGTAAAGCCTGTTGCGATTCCCACGCATCAAGTTTTTGGCGCCGCTGCCGGGGATTGTCTATCTTTACATTTATTCCTAAACTATCGCAAAAGAGTGCGGCGCCATCAAGTTTTTGGCGCCGCAGCCCGGGGAATAGTTATTGTCTAGGTTAGAATTTCTTTTTATTAGGTCTACTTGCTAGATTCCTTTCTAGTAAGATTTTATTTTTATTTTTAGGTCTTCTTTAGTCTATCTCATTTCTTTGTGCTTTTGTTCGTAACTTTTTACCATCCGACATCATGGAAGGTGGTAACATCTTTGATCCCGTCATCCCACCACAACAAAACCCACCATTAGAACCCCTTAGGCCCCGAACCTTAGGAGAGTATTCCCAACCTAGCCACCAAGGCTACCGAAACACCATTGAGCTCACCGGAGCCAATGTGACCCCCTTGCGATCCGACACCATCCGGTTGGTGCAAAGCGGATGTGTATTCCATGGACTTCGTTCCGAAGATCCAAACCAACATCTTAAGGACTTTCTTAAAATCGTAGATTCCATAGACCTAGGTGTTGAAACTAGAGAGACCACCCGTTTACGCCTATTCCAATTCTCTCTACGGGATCAAGCTAGTCAATGGCTTGAGCGTTTACCCGCGGGATCCATCACCACATGGGATGATCTCACCACTCGTTTCCTTGCTCAATTTTTCCCACCGGGGAGAACTACTAAGCTTAGAAATGACATCTTGATGTTCCAACAACGTCAAAATGAATCTCTTTATGAAGCATGGACTCGTTTTAAGGACTTACTCCAAAAAGTCCCTCATCATGGCAAAGATCTTTGGCTCCAAGTCCAAATTTTTTATGACCATATCGACATCTCCACGAGGCGAGCCATTGACCAATCGGCCGGTGGTAAGCTACGTGATCTTAGTGCGGAACAATCATGGGAACTCATAGAAGATCTTGCTCTCTATGACAACGAAAGTTGGAATGATCCCCGTGATTTGAACAAAACGGTCAAGGCAATATCTTTGCCTTCGAACAATTCTAGCACTCCCGACCGTAGGATCATGGAACTTGAGGACCAAGTCAAGTTTCTCATGAAATCTTACGAAGCTCCGAAGCCTTCAAGCCAAGTGAACAAAATCACTTCTTCATGCGAATTATGTAGTGGTCCCCATGACACTCGTGATTGTGTGGAACTCCCCGGAACAACTTTTGCGGACTACGCATCCACGCGTACCGACGAAGCGGGAGATAAGTGGTACACTTTCAAGCCCGAGCCAAACACTTACGGTGATTCATACAACCCGTCTTGGAAAAATCACCCAAACCTTAGGTGGAAACAAAATCAACCCAATTCATCCAACCCACCAAATCGTTTGTTAGGAATTAAATAAACAAGAATCATAAGGATTCTGCTGCTGCTTGAATCTGCTGCTGCTTAATTCTGCTACTGCTTGAATCTGCTGCTGCTTGATTCTGCTGCTGTTTGATTCTGCTGCTGCTTAATTCTGCTGCTGCTTGAATCTGCTGCTGCTTGATTCTGCTGCTGTTTGATTCTGCTGCTGCTTGATTCTGCTGCTTGATTCTGCTGCTGCTTGAATCTGCTGCTGCTTGATTCTGCTGCTGCTATGACTGTGCAGCTATGACTCATAACAAACAGCTGTGTCGATAAGAATGACTTATTCAACTTGCATAAATAAGATAATATCTTAGTTCTAGTCATCAAATTGAACACTCCAAGTGAGTTGTTTATCCTAGATACATGATGTATCTTGTATGACTAAGCTAGAATAGTGATTAGTCATAAGCTAGTTATTTGTTGAGTCATGTAGTTTGTAAAAGATATTTCCTTTGACTATAAAAGGAAAATCTTAGATATGTAGAAAAAGTATGACAAGTGTGACAATGCCATATACAACTCTCATATACAGAAAATAGAAAGAACAAACATAAGATTCAAGGTCTTTGTAACCCTAGTGATAAGCTAAAGATCACTCGTATTATTTTCTTTTGAATAATATTGAATCGTTTGGTGTTAACTATTCCATTTCCATAAAAATAAACATAAATCTTCTAAGTGTGGTTAAGTAGATTCCACATACTTAATCATATTCACACAAACATATCTCATACACAAAGAACGAAGGTTTAATCACCTTACCGTGTATCGACCCCCCCCCCCCCCCCAACAAGTGGTATCAGAGCGTCAGGCTGATATTTTTGTTTTAGAAGAAAAAGTTAGAAATGGATGTTGAGTCTATTCAAACAAATGTTGCTGCTAAGTTACCAATGCTCAAACAGAATGAGTTTGAGATGTGGAGGTTAAGAATAGAACAATATTTTCAAGTGCAAGATTATGCACTGTGGGAAATCATTGAAGATGGAGATTCTTACAAGCCTACAACCACTACATCAACAGTTGATGGTAAGGAAGTTGATAAGCTGCAAACCAAGCCACAAACTGCAGAAGACAGAATTAAGAAGAAGAATGACCTAAAGGCCAGAAGCATGCTGATGATGACCATTCCAAATGATCAACTTATAAACTTCAGCAAATTCAAAGATGCAAAGTCACTATTTGAGGCCATTATTGCAAGGTATGGTGGGAATGAAGCCACCAAGAAGACCCAGAAGACTCTTCTTAAGCAACAGTTTGAAAATTTCACATCAACCAACCATGAATCTTTAGACCATATGTTCAACAGGATACAGAATATTGTGAGTCAACTTGCTATTCTTGGAGTTGAAATACCTCAAGAAGATTTAAACTCAAAATTTCTGAGAAGCTTACCTGAAGAATGGGCTATGCATGTTGTTGTCTGGAAGAACAAATCAGACATTGACACCATGGATCTTATGGATCTGTATAGCAACTTTAAGATTGTTGAGCAAGATTTGAAGAAAACTGGAGGTACTAGTTCAAGCACTGGGAACATGGCATTTATGTCATCTCCTAGTAATTCAGTTCCAGTTACTAATGAAAAAGTTCATGATGTTGCAAGTGCTGCAAGTTCATCAAGCAGTACTTTTGGAATTTTAGATGAGAAAACATGTTGTGCTTTTTTCACAAGCAAACATAATGGATCCATGTTAACTCATGAAGACCTTCAAGAGATCAATGATGATGATCTGGAGGAAATGGATCTAAAATGGCAAATTTCTCTTCTTAGCATGAGAGCTAAGAAATTCTATCAAAGGACGGGAAAGAAGATCACAATTAGTAGCAATGATCCTGCTGGTTATGACAAGTCAAAGATAGAATGCTACAACTGTCACAAGATGGGACACTTCTCAAGAGAATGTAGAAGGCCAAGACAGCAAGATAGCAGAAATAGAGATGTTGGAAGAAAATCCAATACAGGGGAGATGTCTGAACCAAAAGCTATGGTAGCAATTGATGGGTTAGGTTTTGATTGGAGCTTCATGGATGATGAAGAAATGGGTTCTTCACAGATGGCTCTTATGGCATTTACTACACCTGAGGTACATGATCATAAAACCTGTTCAAATACTTGTACTGCTCTTAAAGACTTAAAAATCTTAATTAAACAGTATGATGACCAAAAGGTTCGATACGCCAAATCTGATCTAGATTGTTTCAATTATAAAAGTGGTTTAGAATCTGCAGAAAGGCAAATCCTACACTATAAAAGAAATGAACTTACCTTTACTGATGCTAAAACTTTACTTGAAAATGATAATCAATTTAAAGATCAAATTATTGAGGCTTTAAAAGAAGCATTGGATAGGGTTAAGACTGAGAAAGAAAACATTCAATTGACTAAAGAGAAGCTTGAACATGCTTCTAAAAATGTAAACAAAATAATAGACAGTCAAGTGAATAATAAAGTTAAGTCAGGATTAGGATATAATGCAGCCCCACCCCCTTATAGAGGTATCCCAAAACCCCCAGGGATTGACCTAGAACATTCAGGATTGCCTGAATTTCAGCTACCTGAGTTACAATATGGAGTTCAACCAAACTCTAACATAGTAGCTGATGAGCCTAAGAAAGAAAGTAAATGTTCATGTAAAACATTACTTTTTCAGGACAAGGTGTCCTTTGTAAATAAACAGGTTATGTCTAAACCTGAAGTGGTTAAGAAAGTAAGAACAAGAGTTCCTAAGATAGTCAAACACAATACTGATAGGCCTAAGACCAATGAAAAATATGTTAGGCAACCAGTTAGATATTGTGAACAATATAGAACCACAAACAAGCCCAGAGGTAACCAAAGAAATTGGAATAACCTCAAGTCTTACCAACTAGGTGATGACTTTGCTTTTCACAATAAAGCTTGTTTCATTTGTGGTAGTTTTGACCATCTTGCAGCTTTCTGCAACCAATGGGTATCTGGGTATGATAGTAATAGAGTGAACTACAAAAGGCAAACACCTAAATCTCATTTTCACTCTAATTCTAAAAGATCAAAACCTAAAACAGTCACAAAAACTGTTCCTGCTGAAAGGAAAATGGTTTCTGCTGAAAAACCATATATGACTGTTTACCCAAAATCAACAATCAAGGGTGCAAAAACAACTTTCAAACATGCATCTAATATTGTTCAAAGGCCCATTCAAACAAAAGCAGTGGTCCAAAAACAAGTTTGGAGACCAAAGGGTACAACTACAAAGCTAGCAGTTTCTTCTGCTAAGCATACTGCTGCTAAGGGAATCAGGGCAAATGCTGTTAAGGCCTCAGCATGTTGGATTCTTAAATCCAATGTTGCATCAACAGTCCTCAAGAGATTACATTTCATTGATGCAAGAGGCAGATCCAAGTCAGTGTTGGCTTGGATCCCCAAAGAAAACTAATTCTTTTATTTTGTGCAGGGACATTCACCAACAGATCATGAAGATCAAGGATATTCAGATAGTGGGTGTTCAAGGCACATGACAGGCAACATGTCTTATCTTTCCAACTTTCAATCAATTGATGGTGGATATGTTACCTTTGGAGGAGGAATTGGTGGAAAGATTACTGGTAAAGGTACTATCAAAACCAGTAAATTAGATTTTGAAAATGTGTTTTATGTGCAAGAGCTTAAGTATAATCTCTTTAGTGTCTCACAAATGTGTGATAGAAAGAATAATGTTCTTTTTACTGAGACTGAATGTCTTGTACTTTCTCCTGATTTTAAGATGCCTGATGAAAGTCAAGTACTTCTTAAAATTCCTAGGAAGGGCAATATGTACAGTGTTGATATGAATAACATTGTTTCTAAAGATGCTTTAACTTGTCTTGTTGCAAAGGCCACATTAGATGAATCTATGTTATGGCATAGGAGACTTGGTCATATTAACTTCAAAACCATAAATAAGATTGTTAAGAATGGTTTGGTAAGAGGTTTACCTCAAAAACGTTTTGAAAATGATCAAACATGCATTGCTTGTCTTAAAGGCAAACTACACAAAGTCTCTTGTAAGTCCAAGATTTTTAACTCTATCAATCAATCATTGTTTATGCTTCATATGGACTTATTTGGACCTGTTTCAGTAAGTAGTATAATGCATAAGAGATTTTGTCTAGTTGTTACTGATGACTATAGTAGATTTACATGGGTATTCTTTTTAGGAACTAAGGATGAGACTTCTAGCATTCTTAAGACCTTCATTACAGAGATAGAAAACCTAGTAAGCAAAAGAGTAAAAGTCATTAGATGTGATAATGGGACAGAATTCAAAAATAGAGTTATGGATGATTTCTGCAAAGAAAAAGGTATTAAGAAAGAATTTAGTGTTGCTAGAACTCCTCAACAGAATGGAGTAGCTGAAAGAAAGAATAGAACACTAATAGAAGCTGCTAGAACTATGTTAGCTGATTCAAAGTTGCCTATAACTTTTTGGGCTGAAGCAGTCAACACTGCTTGTTATGTTCAGAACAGAGTTTTAATAGTACAGCCTCACAATAAGACATCATATGAGCTTTTTAGAGGTAGAACTCCTGCAATAGGATTTCTTAGACCTTTTGGATGTCATGTGACAATTCTGAATACCTTAGACCATTTGAGAAAATTTGATGGTAAAGCAGATGAAGGTTTCTTTGTTGGATATTCTCTCAATAGCAAAGCTTTTAGAGTATACAACATAAGAACTAAGAGAGTAGAAGAGAGTCTATATATAGAGTTCTTAGAGAACAAGTCTAATGTAGAAGGTCAAGGACCAAAATGGCTATTTGATCTTGAAACTCTAACCCATTCAATGAATTATGTGCCTGTTGTTGCAGAAACTAATGATTTTTCAGGTTCACAAGCAACAGATGAGGCAAGGTTAGACAAGAAGACACATCAAGATTATGTGATGATGCCAATATGGTCAAATACCAATGTGGAATCAACTTCAACCAATGGAGAATCTTCTTCTGGCAAAGCTAAAGAAGATGTTGAAGATAAAATCAGAGAAGGAAGAACAGAAGAACAGCAAAATGTTCCTGCTGGTGAGCAAAATGTTCCCGCTGATGATCAAACAATTCCTGCTGATAAGCAAATTGTCTCTGCTGATAGTCCTTCAGAAGAAACAAAATCAGACTTTTCAGAAGATGAGGTGGATTTAAGCAATATTCCATCTGATTATCAAGTTCCTTCCACTCCACAAACACGAATTCACAAAGTTCACTCCCTAGAAAATGTGATTGGAGATGTACAATCTGGTGTGAAGACAAGACAACAATTGATGTCTTCAGATCAAAAAGGGATTCTTGATGCCCTTTATGCTTCAAAGCAGCATGAGTTTTCAAACTCTTGTTTGTTTGTATGTTTTCTCTCACAAGATGAACCAAAGAATATTCATAAAGCCCTAGAGAATTCAAGCTGGTTAGAGGCTATGCAAGAGGAGCTTCTTCAGTTCAAGATTCAAAAGGTCTGGGTGCTAGTTGATTTACCTAATGGTGTAAGAGTAATTGGCACTAGATGGGTTTTTAGAAATAAAAGGGATGAAAGAGGCATAGTGATTAAGAATAAAGCTAGATTAGTAGCACAAGGGTACACACAAGAAGAAGGGATAGACTATGATGAGGTTTATGCTCCAGTAGCTAGAATTGAGGCAATTAGGCTTTTCTTAGCTTATGCTTCATTTATGAACTTCACAGTTTACCAAATGGATGTCAAGAGTGCATTTTTATATGGTTCAATTGAAGAAGAGGTGTATGTTACACAACCTCCAGGCTTCACTGACCCTGACCATCCAGACAAAGTGTACAAGGTAGTTAAAGCTCTATATGGCCTACATCAGGCACCAAGAGCTTGGTATGCAACACTAGCTTCCTATTTATTAGAGAATGGATTTCAAAGAGGAAAGATTGATCAGACACTTTTCATCAAACAGCACAAGAAAGATCTTCTGTTAGTACAGGTGTATGTGGATGACATTATCTTTGGATCTACAAGGAAGGAGATGTGTTTAGACTTTGAAAAACTTATGAAAGATAAGTTTCAGATGAGTTCTATGGGAGAACTTACATTCTTTTTGGGTCTGCAAGTTAAGCAATCATCTGAAGGCATATTTATTAGTCAAGACAAATATGTTGCAGAGATACTCAAAAAATTTCAATTTGCTGATTCAAAAATAGCAAGCACCCCAATAGATCCTGAGAAGCCACTTCTTAAAGATGCAGATGGAGAAAATGTGGATGTACATACATACAGATCTATGATAGGTTCTTTGATGTATCTTACATCATCAAGACCTGATATCATGTTCCCTGTTTGTGCTTGTGCAAGATTTCAAGTAACTCCAAAGGTTTCTCATTTAACAGCAGTCAAAAGAATTTTTAGATATCTCAAAGGTCAACCAAGGTTGGGTTTATGGTATTCTAGAGAATCACCTTTTGATTTGATAGCATTCTCAGACAGTGACTATGCTGGTGCAAGCTTGGACAGAAAGTCAACAACCGGAGGATGTCAATTCCTTGGATGCAGACTTATCTCATGGCAGTGTAAGAAGCAAACAATTGTGGCAAATTCAACAACTGAAACTGAATATGTAGTTGCTGCAAGTTGCTGTGGTCAAGTTCTATGGCTTCAAAACCAACTTCTTGATTATGGGTACAATTTCTTACATACCATTATACATATTGATAATAGTAGTACAATTTGCATTATTAAAAATCCAGTGCAACATTCTAAAACAAAACATATTGAAATAAGACATCATTTTATAAGAGATTGCAATGAGAAAAGGTTAATTCAAGTAATGAAAATTGCTTCAGAACAAAACTTTGCAGATCTTCTTACCAAAGCTTTTGATGTTGGAAGATTTCAGTACTTGGTAGCAAGTATTGGAATGCTTAATCTTTAAATTTTTCAATATAATGTGTTTTTGTATATAGATTTTTGTTAATGCATCTAACTTTGTTATCTAAGACTACTATTAACAATATTTGAAGTTATTCATACAGTTAATTCTATGATTATTCTAATTCAAGACAAGTACTTTGTACTTTGTTCTTTTGGTTTTAGACTAACAGTTTCAGGTATGAATGTTTGAGCTGAAAAGCTATTTCAAGTGAAATTTGCTGATCAAAGCTGCTGATCATTGCTGCTGAAAGCTGATCATTGCTGCGGATCATTTCCACTGATATAATAGGTTCATGATAGAAAAGGTTTGGGACTTCAAAAATCCTTAAAACTTCTTTCTTGGAATCTGATTATGATATTTCACTTTGAATTGATAAATTAGTTGATCAGTTAATCACTGATACAACTCACTTTCTATCATTTTATACTTTTAAGTATAATGTGACTAATCTACGGATATCTGATAGAAAGAACAGCGAGCAAAAGTGAATCTTACACTTGTGTTAGAGGTAACAAATGCCACGAGCTGGAAACCCTGTAAAGAAAGCCTTTTGAATAGGTTTATCTATACACAGGCGGTTATTTATAACTGAAAACATTGGTTCTCACACAACCATAGGTTGCTTTAAACCGAAATTTTGATTGAGTGTCTGTTACACACTTAATCCTTTCAAAATGGTTGTAAGCAGTATGATTTTTCATAATAAAATCATATACATACTGCTAAGGCAAAAGTTTCTTAAAAGGATTTTCAAAAGATGACTTTAAAAACCATCAAATGATGGACCATAAGTCAAAAATGTCCATGGAATCACCTCTCATAGGAGTTAACACACCTAGAAGTGATGAGGACAGAATCTTAAACTCTTAAGGAATTGATGGCTTCATGTACAAATTGTCTGAAATCATGGAAAAATGCTAGATCAGATGATGATGTTATGACTGTGAGAAAATCTTTCAAACAAGGGGAGGATATCAATATAAGATGATATTTGAATCTCAGGGGAGGAAATTCAAGCCCAGTTTAAGGAAGATTAACCAAAAGAAAAGACAAGATCATACAAGATGATGACATAGAGGTTGAAAATGACAAGAACATTCTTTAAAGTTGTATTCAGAAAGGATGAAGCATTTCAAAGGAGAAAGTTCTATCTAGGTGAAAAGATTCAATTTCAGTTCACTACGTTTGTTCATCACTTGTTGAACGATCAGAAAGCAGATGTGTTCCAGAGAAAGATAAGTTCATTCACTCAGAAGAGAGGAAAGTTCAGATCAACCAAATCTGACAATGAAGTGTTTGAAAGATCTTCACAAAGTCCTCATTTAATTCAGAAAAACATGTTTGAATGTGATTCACATGTTTAGGGGAGGATTGTTAGGAATTAAATAAACAAGAATCATAAGGATTCTGCTGCTGCTTGAATCTGCTGCTGCTTAATTCTGCTGCTGCTTGAATCTGCTGCTGCTTGATTCTGCTGCTGTTTGATTCTGCTGCTGCTTAATTCTGCTGCTGCTTGAATCTGCTGCTGCTTGATTCTGCTGCTGTTTGATTCTGCTGCTGCTTGATTCTGCTGCTGCTTGAATCTGCTGCTGCTTGATTCTGCTGCTGTTTGATTCTGCTGCTGCTATGACTGTGCAGCTATGACTCATAACAAACAGCTGTGTCGATAAGAATGACTTATTCAACTTGCATAAATAAGATAATATCTTAGTTCTAGTCATCAAATTGAACACTCCAAGTGAGTTGTTTATCCTAGATACATGATGTATCTTGTATGACTAAGCTAGAATAGTGATTAGTCATAAGCTAGTTATTTGTTGAGTCATGTAGTTTGTAAAAGATATTTCCTTGGACTATAAAAGGAAAATCTTAGATATGTAGAAAAAGTATGACAAGTGTGACAATGCCATATACAACTCTCATATACAGAAAATAGAAAGAACAAACATAAGATTCAAGGTCTTTGTAACCCTAGTGATAAGCTAAAGATCACTCGTATTATTTTCTTTTGAATAATATTGAATCGTTTGGTGTTAACTATTCCATTTCCATAACAATAAACATAAATCTTCTAAGTGTGGTTAAGTAGATTCCGCATACTTAATCATATTCACACAAACATATCTCATACACAAAGAACGAAGGTTTAATCACCTTACCGTGTATCGACCCCCCCCCCCCCCCCAACAAGTGGTATCAGAGCGTCAGGCTGATATTTTTGTTTTAGAAGAAAAAGTTAGAAATGGATGTTGAGTCTATTCAAACAAATGTTGCTGCTAAGTTACCAATGCTCAAACAGAATGAGTTTGAGATGTGGAGGTTAAGAATAGAACAATATTTTCAAGTGCAAGATTATGCACTGTGGGAAATCATTGAAGATGGAGATTCTTACAAGCCTACAACCACTACATCAACAGTTGATGGTAAGGAAGTTGATAAGCTGCAAACCAAGCCACAAACTGCAGAAGACAGAATTAAGAAGAAGAATGACCTAAAGGCCAGAAGCATGCTGATGATGACCATTCCAAATGATCAACTTATAAACTTCAGCAAATTCAAAGATGCAAAGTCACTATTTGAGGCCATTATTGCAAGGTATGGTGGGAATGAAGCCACCAAGAAGACCCAGAAGACTCTTCTTAAGCAACAGTTTGAAAATTTCACATCAACCAACCATGAATCTTTAGACCATATGTTCAACAGGATACAGAATATTGTGAGTCAACTTGCTATTCTTGGAGTTGAAATACCTCAAGAAGATTTAAACTCAAAATTTCTGAGAAGCTTACCTGAAGAATGGGCTATGCATGTTGTTGTCTGGAAGAACAAATCAGACATTGACACCATGGATCTTATGGATCTGTATAGCAACTTTAAGATTGTTGAGCAAGATTTGAAGAAAACTGGAGGTACTAGTTCAAGCACTGGGAACATGGCATTTATGTCATCTCCTAGTAATTCAGTTCCAGTTACTAATGAAAAAGTTCATGATGTTGCAAGTGCTGCAAGTTCATCAAGCAGTACTTTTGGAATTTTAGATGAGAAAACATGTTGTGCTTTTTTCACAAGCAAACATAATGGATCCATGTTAACTCATGAAGACCTTCAAGAGATCAATGATGATGATCTGGAGGAAATGGATCTAAAATGGCAAATTTCTCTTCTTCGCATGAGAGCTAAGAAATTCTATCAAAGGACGGGAAAGAAGATCACAATTAGTAGCAATGATCCTGCTGGTTATGACAAGTCAAAGATAGAATGCTACAACTGTCACAAGATGGGACACTTCTCAAGAGAATGTAGAAGGCCAAGACAGCAAGATAGCAGAAATAGAGATGTTGGAAGAAAATCCAATACAGGGGAGATGTCTGAACCAAAAGCTATGGTAGCAATTGATGGGTTAGGTTTTGATTGGAGCTTCATGGATGATGAAGAAATGGGTTCTTCACAGATGGCTCTTATGGCATTTACTACACCTGAGGTACATGATCATAAAACCTGTTCAAATACTTGTACTGCTCTTAAAGACTTAAAAATCTTAATTAAACAGTATGATGACCAAAAGGTTCGATACGCCAAATCTGATCTAGATTGTTTCAATTATAAAAGTGGTTTAGAATCTGCAGAAAGGCAAATCCTACACTATAAAAGAAATGAACTTACCTTTACTGATGCTAAAACTTTACTTGAAAATGATAATCAATTTAAAGATCAAATTATTGAGGCTTTAAAAGAAGCATTGGATAGGGTTAAGACTGAGAAAGAAAACATTCAATTGACTAAAGAGAAGCTTGAACATGCTTCTAAAAATGTAAACAAAATAATAGACAGTCAAGTGAATAATAAAGTTAAGTCCCGAGAGACCATATATCTTCGGCACACCCCTTATCAAAATAGGAGACCCCTCTAACATTAACATCCCATGCAATATCGGACACATGCATATATGGAAAGCTTACATCGACCCTAGATCCCCCGTTAACATCATGACAAGGACTTATTACAATTGGGTAATGAAGAAGCAACTTAACTTTAGGATGATGCCCAACCAGAATCTGATAAGTAATTTTGCGGGAAGGGTGAAGGGATTGTATGTAATTATTGGGAATCTCACCTATGAGATCGATTTTATGATAGTGGAAGACATTCGTCCGATGATAGATGCTTGCCTAAGCCAAGTAATATTCGGAAAACCATTTGTTGAGGCCACTAGGATGAGTTATGATCCGACTTTAGGGATAGTTAGATTTAAGGAAGAGAATGATGAGGTTGCCTATCAAATGCCCTACAAGATTGAGCAATACCGCCTTCTCTCTAATTTCGAAAAAGAACACAAGCAAGCGGCTTATTATAGGAATGAGGAGGATAGACGTAGAGGAGTAGAATATGTAAAGAATAGGATGCTTGGCTTATATAAAGAATGCCTACAACTAGGTCCGGAATACAAAACTGGTTTAAAAAATGACCTAGAGAGTGAAACCAATGATGAGATCACGTAGTAACCCATGACCTTGAGTCTAGCTACAAGACTCGTAAATAAAGAAAAGCGCTTCTTGGGAGGCAACCCTTGTTTTGTGTGATTTTATTTGTTTGTTTGAATGTTATTTGCTTCCGTATGCATGCTTAATTTTTATTGTTGGTAGATCGTGTTTCTAAACTAAATAGTAGAAATACTTTACTTTGTTGTTTTGGCCTAGTCTTAACTCCACCTAAAGGTATTTTTGCAAAAGATAAGTGTAAGGGGAAACCCCAAATATGTTTTTAAGAAACAAACCAATCATGATTCTCCACAATATTAAATGAACATGTATATTCGTACTTGTTAGAGTCAAATGCTTGTATTGAGTCATAATGAAGTTTTGCAGGATTTTCCGGGAAGTAGGACCAAGTTTTTCCAGAAATTTTCCTGAAACTTAACATAAGAATTTCTGCAGGTCAATTCTGACGGCGTCAGGAGTAAAAATCTGGAAATTTTACCGGTTTTGTTTTTCTAACGGAGTCTTATGGTTTTTGTGAATTATTAAGTTTTATAATCTCCAGGAGATCTGCAAACTTCATTCCACAAGCATTATATCTTATCTTGTTTTCTAGGATTTAGTAACTTATATAGGATGCCGCCGATTTTACGCGAGGTTGTCTTGTCTATTTTATTAGGTTTTACAGGTTATGTATGACAAGAAGATGATTTATATTCTGGAAGGGAAGCTTTGATTGTTCATTTTCTTGAAGGAAGATTTAACCTGGCCATCCTATTATCCATACCGAGCGAATCAGGTGAGTATTTGATTTCATTCTCTTTACTTTTTCACTTTTACATTCTTTACTTGAACATTGGGGACAATGTTCATCTTAAGTGTAAGGGGAGGGTAAAAAGATGATACCTTACATATGCACTTTCGCTTGAGTTTGTTTTGTTTAATGGTAGATGTGTAATAAAACTATGAGAAATACTTGTTAGTGCAATTTTAGCGCCAAATTTAAAATTTTTTACAACATTTAGGAGTGAAACTTTAGCTATAGCAAGCGTCTCATGGATAGGAGATTGTATGACTAGCACATAACCGTATATTCAGAAAAATTTTCCACCCAAATATGTGAGGTTCGCCTTTAGATTTGATAGGAAAAGCATTTATTATTAGTGCTTATGAGTGTACCGGTAGCATTTAGATTCTAGAACTTGCGTTAGTGATGCATCCCGAGACCGCTAGTGAGACTACATTCGTGTGGTAGGATTTACTACATGATTAGAGGCATTAGGATCACCCTTGTGTTAAACCCGTATCATAATTACTTGACCATTTAAGTCATATTACTTGGCTAGTTAAGTCAACTAATTTTTCCCACACCCTTAGCGTTGTACTCATTTTTAGTACACGAAACCCCTAGTACACCCCTCCGAGCCTATCTTTTCGTTTCTAACTTTAAGCATTTTACTTAAAGGAAGAATTTGTTACACCCCACTTAAATGTACAACCAAATCGCCTTAGCCTTCCGTGTATGCGCTCATTTTTAGTGCATTATTGTTATTTGTTAAACCCTAAGTTAACTTTCTAATTGATTACATGGTTGCTAAGTCGAGTCATATCCTTGTACATATTGGTTTGGGACGATTGAGACTCATGGGTAAAGTACTTATTTTATGGAGTAATGGGGAAGAACATCATTTATTACCCCCATATGTACGTTAATCTTAAAAGTGCTCCAAGTGTTTTGATTTTCTTAATTCGAGTCATTAGATTAGTTTAATGTAAAGTATGTAAAAATTCAAGTGTAAGGGGAATATTCAATCCCCTATGATGTATTATTTCGGATGGTAGGGTAAGAGTGTATGCAAAAAAAAAAAAAAAAAAAAAAAAAAAAAAAAAAAAAAATCAAGAAAAAGAAAAAAAAAGAAAAAACATACGGACTATTATTCTATGTTCATTTTATGTTTTTGTTATTTTTCATTTATTAGCTTAAGTCGAGTCTAGTCTTGGCTTAGCAACACCATCTTGTACATGTAATTAACCAAGATTGTTAACTCGTCACCAGTAAAACTTCCTTTATCCAACAAAACCGTGTATTTCATATCCCTACACCTAACGTTACAACACTTTAAAAGACCTCTTTGATAGTTTATCCTAGGTGCTTACGCCATGTGGTGGAGGTTTGATCCTTTCCCAAGCCTATGGTAATCTATTTTGCTATGACAGGTAGTGAGAGATATCTTCCGTTTCCATATTGTAATTTACACTTTATTACACCCGAGAGATGTGAGTATCTAAACACTATTTGTGAGGTGCTTGTGTATGACCTCCGTGCTTGTCTATTGGTCTTTAGTGGAATGATTATTTGTTGTAATTACTTTTATATTAGTGTTAAATGACCCCTAACTTGTATTTTGAGTAGAATAAAAGCGCATTTGCTTGAGGACAAGCAAATCTCAAGTGTAAGGGTATATGATGAGGCGAAAAATGGTCCGTTTTTAGGGGGTCATTTAAGCCCGAATCCGAATTTATTTGATCAAATATTGCCCTAAATCGTTCCTTTTGTGATTTTAGGTACTTTGGGAGTGAAATCTGGAAAAGGAAGCAATTCGGACGTTTTTGGAGCATAAAAGTGAGGAAAACGCCAAAGTTTTAATTTTCCATGCTGGGAACAGTGCATGACGGCGTCAAGAGGAGTTCCCTGACGGCGTCAAGAGTAAAATTCCATGACGACCCAGAAGAGTTTTGACGGCGTCATGAAGGTAGGGCGTCAAGAGTAAAAGTCATGACAGCCTGGAAATAAATTCTTGACGGCGTCAAATGTAGATCTAGGCAGTCCGAGGATTGTTTTGGCGGCGAGGTGACGGCGTCACCTATTTGGTCTTGACGCCGTCAGACCCCTTTTTCTATATATAGTTTTCTAATTTTTCTCATTTAAAGAGAGAAGTTTTGGGAGAAACCCTAAGGACGATTTTGGTGTAACTGTACAGGTTTTTCAAGGGTTTGAACCCCTTGATACCTTGCATGATTAATCAAGATAAGTGTTCTTCTAATTCAATCAATATGTCTATGTGTTGGTTGTCTATATCTTGTTCTTATCTTAATTCTATCATGCTAGGCTAGATCTATCTTGTGTTTGCTTAGATCTAATGAAACCTAGATATTGATTATGTGTTGATTACTTGTTTATTCTCGTCTTGGATGAATGATTTATATGTTAGGCTTAAGAAAACTGGCAGATCTCCAATTGGTAACACGCTTGAATGTCTTAAGAAACATGAACCAACGCGCACTAGGTCTTTATTGGTTGTATTTAATGCATGAGCCACTGTTTACAATCCCTATAGTTGTGCTGGGCATGGTGTAGGAGGAGATAAGAGCTCATAGAATTGGGGAGTTATGTGTGCCACCCCATGAATGGTATTAAGGAATACGATCCGTCATCCATGCAATTATAACAAGTAATTAACGTGTAAAAGATATCTAGGGAGTAATGAAATCTAAGTAAACACATTTTCTCCAATTACTGCTCACAACCTTAGTATAAATTAGTTTATTTTCATTTCTAGTATTTTATTTTGATTGCATCTTAGTATTGGGTTAGTTGAACAGCAACTAATTCCGCCCAAATCCTTCAAACCCGAGATTTTAATTTGCTTTCCATAAAATATAAAAACACAAAAATAATCATCCCTCACCTTTAGAACTAGTATTTAGGCTTTCTAATCCTAGCGACACTATTCCTAAGCTAAACGATCAATCCCCCGGTACTTGTCACTATACTATACTACAACGATCAGGTACACTGCCTGGTGGGGGTTGTAAGCTTCTCGAGATCCCTCGAGAGGTAAAGCCTGTTGCGATTCCCACGCATCAGTGTTACAACAATGCTCTTAGTTAAGTACATCTAGTCAGTGGCATCATCATCCATGATAAGATCCTACAGTGACTAGGATTGAGTGTCCTCTCGATCAAACTAGTATTAGTGTACATAGACAACATTATGCCTTTTATTTAAAATACGTAAATGATGAACATTTCTTTGGTAATGTTTGGCGCCCACCCGAGCTGCAAGTTCGTTAGCTATGATTATTTCGGCAGAATCGCCGCAATAAAAATCCATAGGATCTTCATTACTAGGGACGACTTCAAGCCCAGAAATGATTTTCCTAAATCAAACAGCTTCCATTAGAATGCTGGTTTCATTAATATTCTAATGACTTTTACTTAGATATTGTTGTTATCATCCCATCTTGTACTCATGCAAAAGTAACAACTAGTCTCATACACCACGTGATGTACATAATGAATCCTTAGACAAAAATACGGTTTTCATTTATGTGTTCAATCTCATCAAGTGAGATATATCCTTTGAGACTCGCTCAATGATATGTCATGTTGTGTTAGACTTATTAACCGCATATGTTTATTCTAGTAAACATATATAATAAGGTTATATGTTTTGTTTCCTAAATCTCTAAAGTGAAGTTTCATTCCCAGCTAAGGATTAACATCTAGCTTAGATGGAATGCTTATTGATTCCAATATGCTATACAACATATGTGATTTAAGAAAACCTAACATAGTTCTCCCGCTAGCTCTCAGGTGTACCCAGGAGTCATCTTAGTTCTAATCAAAATCAAATAATTGATTTAATAATTAAACTTAAGAATCAGCTCCTAGACTCATGCTTTGATCCATACTTGAATTCTTGCATTTTATACGTTTTATAATGATTATTTGGATTCATAAACCTTTATGATTACTCACCATCTTCGCAAAGGTAATCATTCAAGAAAGAGTTTGACATCCAATTGTCATATTTCATATTTATGAAAACAAGTATGACCATTAATAACTAATACTTGTAGAAACGAAGATAATCATAGTCAATTGCTTGAGTATTAGTAAAAACTCCTACCACAAGGTGTGCATTAAAGGTGTGTATAATCTTGTTCTTTAGAGTTTTCTCTATAGGAAACTCATATTAACCTCACAGTTTAACCAATTGGTGAAAGATAAATCAAGCTTCAAAATTGATACAGGAAAGGTTACGGCGTAACTTCAATTACTAGTTACGCCATAATTGGATAAACCTGGGAGTCATCCAATATCAGAGGGGAGGTTACGGCGTAACCATAGAGTTGGGTTACGCCGTAGTTGATGCACATAATGAAATCCTCAGACTGGATTCTTCTTAAGTGATCGTTACACCATTCTCCTTGCTCCAATTCCTACAAAATAAGAAAACAAACATACCAAAACCATCCGTACTAATAAAATTGAAAAAGAAAAGGATAATTCGGGTTGTCTCCCGAAAGAGCACTTTTGTTTATTTAATGAGTCTTTAAGTTAGACTCAAATCCACGGGCCTAGTGTTCAGCCACCACCCAATGTGATGTCCATATTGTCCTCGACACAATGGTCATTTCCAACTGACCCCGATCCGCTGGGATAACAGTCAATCATCCATTCAACAAAAATATTTTCCTGACCACATCATCCACTTTTGAAGTATCGAACCGATTCTCAAGCCACTCGTTAAATGACAAGCATTGTCCCCTAAATTCTTCCTTTATCGTGCATTGGGACTCATCATTCTTTGTAAGTGATTTTGTGTTACCTTCTTAATCGTTGGTGGTCGCGTTCTCATCAAGTAGCTCGTCCTGGTCAACATGGTAGTGGTCATAGTCTTGCTGGAATCTCTTAATTAGGTTTTTGTTAATTATAGTGTTCCCAAATGAACTTTATACCATTCTTGAAAAGATAAATTCCCAAACTCAATATCCCGTCTTTCAACCCCATGAAAAAAAATCTATTCCAAATGGGTTATTTTGCTTTCGTCTAATTCTCCGTAATCTCCCCCATTACATTTGTTACGGTAGGGGTTATAAAATGGCAAGGCTTGTTCAGATTCCACATTTACCATTATACATGATTGAAATAGTGGTTTTTCAAAACGGGGCTTCTATCATCTTCAATTTTGTCCATAATCCGATCATGCCTAACATGTACCTGCTTAAATTCATCAACATCCTTTCATCCATTCTTGTTAGATTCATATCTTTCAAAAAATGGCGAATCATATGAAAATAGGTCCGCGTCAATTCCAATGAGGTCAAAAAGTTCCTTGGGAGCATTAATCATGCGAATTCCTTTCGAAGAGTCAGGGACAAAGTTTAAAAATCCATGTGTATCAAAAGTTATTCGATCCCCTTCATATTCCAAAGAAATTTGTTTTTCAAACTCTTTAATATGTGCGTGAGATGTTGCTAAAAATGGTCTTCCTAAAATTAAATTATTATGTTGACGCCGACCTATATCAATGACTACGAAATCGGCGGAAAAAAAGAATTTACCATTAAAACTTCCACCCATACTTCTACTACCACCACCATCATGCCATTTCTGCGAATGGTCAGCCATGTCTTGAATAGCATCAAGGGCTTGAATAGGAGTCATCCAACGGATCAGCCCATGAGAATCTAGCATATGTATTGTTGCAATGTTAAGACCCTTGTAGAAGATGTTGACCTTCTGCTATTTGTTAAGGTCATGAGTCAGGCATCTGTAGAGGAAATCATTATACCTATCCCAAGCTTGGTATAATATCTCATCTGCTTCTTGCTTGAAGTTATGGATCTCCTCAAGTTATTTTGTTGGAAGGAGGGAAATATCGTTGAATGAACTTCCTTTTTAGGAGATCCCATGTGTTGAATACCCCAGCTGACACCTTGTCAACCCATCTTTTTGTGCTCCTGTGAGTGTCATCGGAAACACTCAGAGCATGATAGCATCATAAGAAACTCCTGGAATATTGAAGAGGCTAGCAATGTACAAGACATGTTCCACATGCTCATAGGCATCTTCAGTTTTGTTACAAGAGAAGGATTTTTCACGCAATTCTCTCATAAACTGATTCTTGATTTCGAAATGAACATCAGCTCCAATGACCGGCCTAATAAGCCCTGGCCCTTGCTCTTCTCTAGTCATCGGTAGGTACTCCTCGAGAGTAAGTGTGTCAATGTCTAAAACTTCCATAGTTTCTGAAACTTAAACAAAGATGTGAGAAAAACAACAATTAAACTAAAAATTAAAAACTTAAATAAGAATCTTATGATAGCTTCCCGGCAACGATGCCAAAAAATTGATGCAGGATTTATGGCCAGGTTTTAATATTTATAATGTTACTCGTCTACATATGGTCTACCTTATGCACTAACGGGCAGTGTACCCGGTTGTGTGTAGTGTAGTATTCGGTAAAACCGAGGTCGTCCCAAGAGCTATGTGTGTCTAGATTTTAACTTAAGTCTATCATCACGTTTTAAAACGGTTTATGATTGTTTGATTTAATTAAACTAAATAAACTGAAATGAAATATGAAAATGAAAATGAGTTGTAAACAGTTGGGAGAAAGTGTACTAGCCTAGTTGTTCATCCTACACAATTATGACTATGTTTTCAATTAAACTTCCTATTGCTTCAAGTGGGGTATAAAATTCGCTAGACTCCTATGGTCAATTCGTCTAGCCTATCTCCCTAGAGTCCGTCCAGGACACCAAAGGTCTGGATCCTTATGGCTGTCAAGGCTTATAGGTAAACTATTTTGAGTCACTAAGCGCCACTACATGCTAGATTAATTCTTTGTGTGATCTGGCCTCTCGGATCTTAGACCACACATCTAACTTCTTAAGTTCATCCAACCCGGAGGGTAATCCTATAGTCAAGTCGCACGCAAGGGATTTGGTAGTCCTATGGTCAATTCTTACCAACCCTTGCAAAATACTACACTAGGGTCCTATGGTTAATTCTCCTAGTGTAATGCGTACAACCGATCTTCAAAACTACCGAAGCTAGAGGATCTATCATATAACTAAGCATGCAAACACTAGAAACAATAATAAAAGTACAAAAACATAATCAATATAATGTAGAAATTGATGCGTGGGAATCGCAACAGGCTTTACCTCTCGAGGGATCTCGAGAAGCTTACAACCCCCACCAGGCAGTGTACCTGATCGTTGTAGTATAGTATAGTGACAAGTACCGGGGGATTGATCGTTCAGCTTAGGAATAGTGTCGCTAGGATTAGAAAGTCTAAATACTAGTTCTAAAGGTGAGGGATGATTATTTTTGTATTTTTTATATTTTTTAGAAAGCAAGTAAAAATCTCGGGTTTTGGAAGAGTGGGCGGAATTAGTTGCTATTCAACTAACCCAAAACTAAGATGCAATCAAAATAAAATACTAAAAATGAAAATAAACTAATTATACTAAGGTTGTGAGCAGTAATTGGAGAAAATGTGTTTACTTAGATTTCACTACTCCCTAGATATCTTTTACACGTTAATTACTTGTTATAATTGCATGAATGACGGATCGTATTCCTTAATACCATTCATGGGGTGGCATACATAACTCCCCAATTCTATGAGCTCTTATCTCCTCCTACACCATGCCCAGCACAACTATAGGGATTGTAAACAGTGGCTCATGCATTAAATACAACCAATAAAGACCTAGTACGCCTCGGTTCATGTTTCTTAAGACGTTCAAGCATGTTACCATTTGGAGATCTGCCAGTTTTCTTAAGCCTAACATATAAATCATTCACCCAAAACAAGAATAAACAAGTAATCAACACATAATCAATATCTAGGTTTCATTAGATCTAAGCAAACACAAAAGAGAACTAGCCTAGCATAATGGAATTGAGACAAGAACAAGATATAGACAACCAACACATAGACATATTGATTGAATTAGAAGAACACTTATCTCAATTACAATGCAAGGTATCAAGGGTTTAGAACCCTTGAAAAACCTGTAAAAGTTGCACCAAAATCGTACTTAGGGTTTCTCCAAAACTTCTCTCTCTTAAATGTAAAAAATTAGAAAACTATATATAGAAAAACAGGTCTGACGGCGTCAAGAGTAATCTTGTGACGCCGTCACCTCGCCGCCAAAACTCTCCTCAGACTGCCTAGATCTACTTCTGACGCCGTCAAGAGTTAGACACTTCCAGGCCGTCATGACTCCTTTACTCTTGACGCCCTTCTCACGTGACGCCGTCAAAACTCTACTGGGTCGTCATGGAAATTCATGAAATTTGCTCTTGACGCCGTCAAGGATTTGCTCTTGACGCCGTCACCTACTGTTCCCAGCATGGAAAATTAAGACTTTGGCGTTTTCTTCACTTTTATGCTCCAAAAACGTCCGAATTGCTTCCTTTTCCAGATTTCACTCCCAAAGTACCTAAAATCACAAAAGGAACTATTTAGGGCAATATTTGATCAAATAAATTCGGATTCGGGCTTAAATGACCCCCTAAAAACGGATCATTTTTCGCCTCATCATATACCCTTACACTTGAGATTTGCTTGTCCTCAAGCAAATGCGCTTTTATTCTACTCAAAAGACAAGTTAGCGGTCATTTCACACTAATATAAAAGTAATTACAACAAATAATCGTTCCACTAAAGACCAATAGACAAGCACGGAGGTCATACACTAGCACTTCACAAATAGTGTTTAGATACTCACATCTCTCGGGTGTAATAAAGTGTAAATTACAATATGGAAACGGAAGATATCTCTCACTACCTGTCATAGCAAAATAGATTACCATAGGCTTGGGAAAGGATCAAACCTCCACCACATGGCGTAAGCACCTAGGATAAACTATCAAAGAGGTCTTTTAAAGGGTTGTAACGTTAGGTGTAGGGATATGAAATACACGGTTTTGTTGGATAAAGGAAGTTTTACTGGTGGCGAGTTAACAATCTTGGTTAATTACATGTACAATATGGCGTTGCTAAGCCAAGACTAGACTCGACTTAAGCTAATAAATGAAAAATAACAAAAACATAGAATGAAAAGGGATGGTAGTCCGTATGTTTTTTCTTTTTTTTTTTATTATTTTTTTTTTATTTTTTTTTCTTTTTCTTGATTTTACGATTTTTTTTTTTTTTTTTTTTTTTTTTTTTTTTTTTTTTTTTTTTTTGCATACACTCTTGCCCTACCATCCAAAATAATACATCATAGGGAGTGGGAATCCCCCTTACACTTGAATCTTTACATACTTTACATTAAACTAATCTGATGACTCGAATTAAGAAAATCAAAACACTTGGAGCACTTTTAAGATTATCGTACATATGGGGGTAATAAATGATGTTCTTCCCCATTACTCCATAAAATAAATAAATACTTACCCATGAGTCCCAATCGTCCCAAAACAATATGTACAAGGATATGACTCGACTTAGCAACCATGTAATCAATTAGAAAGTTAACTTAGGGTTTAACAAATAACAATAATGCACTAAAAATGAGCGCATAAACGGAAGGCTAAGGCGATTTGGTTGTACATTTAAGTGGGGTGTAACAAATTCTTCCTTTAAGTAAAATGCTTAAAGTTAGAAACGAAAAGATAGGCTCGGAGGGGTGTACTAGGGGTTTCGAGTACTAAAAATGAGTACAACGCTAAGGGTGTGGGAAAATTAGTTGACTTAACTAGCCAAGTAATATGACATAAATGGTCAAGTAATTATGATACGGGTTTAACACAAGGGTGATCCTAATGCCTCTTATCATGTAGTAAATCCTACTACACGAATGTAGTCTCACTAGCGGTCTCGGGATGCATCACTAACGCAAGTTCTAGAATCTAAATGCTACCGGTACACTCATAAGCACTAATAGTAAATGCTTTTCCTATCAAATCTAAAGGCGAACCTCACATATTTGGGTGGAAAATTTTTCTGAATATACGGTTATGTGCTAGTCATACAATCTCCTATCCATGAGACGCTTGCTATGGCTAAAGTTTCACTCCTAAATGTTGTAAAAAATTTTAAATTTGGCGCTAAAATTACACTAACAAGTATTTCTCATAGTTTTATTACACATCTACCATCAAACAAAATAAACTCAAGCGAAAGTGCATATGTAAGGTATCATCTTTTTACCCTCCCCTTACACTTAAGATGAACATTGTCCCCAATGTTCAAGTAAAGAATGTAAAAGTGAAAAAGTAAAGAGAATGAAATCAAATACTCCCCTGATTCGCTCGGTATGGATAATAGGATGGCCAGGTTAAATCTTCCTCCAAGAAAATGAACAATCAAAGCTTCCCTTCCAGAATATAAAGCATCTCCTTGTCATACATAACCTGTAAAACCTGACAAAATAGACAAGACAACCTCGCGTAAAATCGGTGGCATCCTATATAAGTTTCTAAATCCTAGAAAACAAGATAAGATATAATGTTTGTGGAATGAAGTTTGCAGATCTCCTGGAGATTATAAAACTTAATAATTCACAAAAACCATAAGACTCCGTTAGAAAAACAAAACCGGTAAAATTTCCAGATTTTAACTCCTGACGCCGTCAAGAGTAAAACTCTGACGCCGTCAGAATGGACCTGCAGAAATTCTTATGTTAAGTTTCCAGAAAATTTCTGGAAAAACTTGGTCCTTCCTGAAAAATCCTGCAAAACTTCATTATGACTCAATACAAGCATTTGACTCTAACAAATATGAATAGACATGTTCATTTAATATCGTGGAGAATCATGATCGGTTTGTTTCTTAAAAACATATTTGGGGTTTCCCCTTACACTTATCTTTTGCAAAAATACTTTTAGGTGGAGTTAAGACTAGGCTAAACAACAAAGTAAAGTATTTCCACACTTTAATTGAGAAACATGATCAACCAACAATAAAAATAAAGCGTGCATACGGAAGCAAATAACAATCAAACAAATAAAATCACACAAAACATGGGTTGCCTCCCAAGAAGCGCTTTTCTTTATTTACGAGTCTTGTAGCTAGACTCAAGGTCATGGGTTATCGTGTATCGCTTATGCTCACATAACCAAGTGTGAGCCATCTAATAGTCGCCTCATCTTTCTTATAATCATCTCCTAACTCTAAGCATCCGCGATAGTATCTTTTATTTTTTTCATGAGTATACTTAAGTCCTTTTCTCTTATCATTCTCACTTAGCATCTCTATGGGCGGATACCTACTACACTTTTCCATGGGAAAATCCTTGAACCTAGGGTGTGTGTGGGGCATTTGATAGACAATATCTTCTTCCTCATCCGAGAATGTAATTAACCCTTCTATGAGTTTTTCATCAAGGTTGGTCAACTGTTTGAAAGGTTTTCCAAACACAACTTGGGTCAACTTATCATCAATAAATTCTCCTAGATTCTCCATAACCATGAACTCAACAAGATAAACCAAACTTCCTACAAACACATGCAATGGTATTGCCCTAGCCACAATATTTTCCCCTTTGTATTCTAACTCATCTATCATGATTTTATTATATTCATTGTGCGAGATTATGTTCATTGGGAGAGATGAGTTAAGATAGGCGTTAAAGCTCTTAAATCCGATCTTACAAGGAAATTGCATGTTAAACGAACTATCGCACTCAATCCTAGTTCTAGGGTCGACATACCTAAGAGGGTTTATTTCTTCTTCCATTCTATCCTCATTAATCACATCGCCATCATCAAGATCCTCATCGGAGTCTGAATAGTAAAAAGGAGTAGCCCTACGGTCATCATCATGATCAGACTCTTCTAGGTCAGAATTATTGTCAAAGTGGTGGTTGGGTGAGAGGTTAGGTGGGTTCTCATTTTCCACTAGAGGGAGTGGGACTGGCATTTGGAAAATCCTACGGCGAAAAACACGAATAACAGGAATCAAACGATCAATGTTATTGTTATCCATCAAAATAGTTTACGAACAAAGGACACAAAGAAATAAGATAGACTAAAGAAAACCTAAAAATAAAAAATAAAATCTTACTAGAAAGGAATCTAGCAAGTAGACCTAATAAAAAGAAATCCTAACCTAGACAATAACTATTTCCCCGGGCTGCGGCGCCAAAAACTTGATGCGTGGGAATCGCAACAGGCTTTACCTCTCGAGGGATCTCGAGAAGCTTACAACCCCCACCAGGCAGTGTACCTGATCGTTGTAGTATAGTATAGTGACAAGTACCGGGGGATTGATCGTTCAGCTTAGGAATAGTGTCGCTAGGATTAGAAAGCCTAAATACTAGTTCTAAAGGTGAGGGATGATTATTTTTGTATTTTTTAGAAAGCAAGTAAAAATCTCGGGTTTTGGAAGAGTGGGCGGAATTAGTTGCTATTCAACTAACCCAAAACTAATATGCAATCAAAATAAAATACTAAAAATGAAAATAAACTAATTATACTAAGGTTGTGAGCAGTAATTGGAGAAAATGTGTTTACTTAGATTTCACTACTCCCTAGATATCTTTTACACGTTAATTACTTGTTATAATTGCATGGATAATGGATCGTATTCCTTAATACCATTCATGGGGTGGCATACATAACTCCCCAATTCTATGAGCTCTTATATCCTCCTACACCATGCCCAGCACAACTATAGGGATTGTAAACAGTGGCTCATGCATTAAATACAACCAATAAAGACCTAGTACGCCTAGGTTCATGTTTCTTAAGACGTTCAAGCATGTTACCATTTGGAGATATGCCAGTTTTCTTAAGCCTAACATATAAATCATTCACCCAAAACAAGAATAAACAAGTAATCAACACATAATCAATATCTAGGTTTCATTAGATCTAAGCAAACACAAAAGAGATCTAGCCTAGCATAATGGAATTGAGACAAGAACAAGATATAGACAACCAACACATAGACATATTGATTGAATTAGAAGAACACTTATCTCAATTACAATGCAAGGTATCAAGGGTTTGGAACCCTTGAAAAACCTGTAAAAGTTGCACCAAAATTGTACTTAGGGTTTCTCCAAAACTTCTCTCTCTTAAATGTAAAAAATTAGAAAAATATATATAGAAAAACAGGTCTGACGGCGTCGAGAGTAATCTTGTGATGCCGTCACCTCGCCGCCAAAACTCTCCTCGGACTGCCTAGATCTACTTCTGACGCCGTCAAGAGTTAGACACTTCCAGGCCGTCATAACTCTTTTACTCTTGACGCCCTTCTCACGTGACGCCGTCAAAACTCTACTGGGTCGTCATGGAAATTCATGAAATTTGCTCTTGACGCCGTCAAGGATTTGCTCTTGACGCCGTCACCTACTGTTCCCAGCATGGAAAATTAAGACTTTGGCGTTTTCTTCACTTTTATGCTCAAAAAGCGTCCGAATTGCTTCCTTTTCCAGATTTCACTCCCAAAGTACCTAAAATCACAAAAGGAACGATTTAGGGCAATATTTGATCAAATAAATTCGGATTCGGGCTTAAATGACCCCCTAAAAACGGATCATTTTTCGCCTCATCAGAAATCATAACTAGGCTAGCACCAAAGGTGCTTAGCCGATCATATTAATAAGTACAACCAATTCAATGTTTTGCATGTGAATGGAAGACATGGAATCATAAATTTAAATAAAAGATGAAAATGGTAAAACTTATGATGTTATGTCGTGATGTCTCCCTTGGAAATGCTCTGTATGTTGCTGTGAGTTGTCCTTCTAAAGCCTCCCTTCGTTCTCTGACTTTTTGTGGTGTGGAAGTTATTTCAAATGATTAAATTAGGGCTTGTATTTATAGACCCGATTAGGCTACGGCGTAACCTAGAGTTGTGGTTACGTCGTAGCTAGTGTAATCATCAGACGATATTATCCATAAATAACAGTTACGGCGTAACTAAAATGACTGGTTACACCGTAATCCTTAGCGGCAACAACGACACTATAGCCTATGTTCTTACCTATGACGTGATCTTCTAGAGTTTTCTTCTACGTCGTAATCTTCTTACAAAGCTACGCTTTAATCTCGTACAAATCTTGAAACCCATTATGTGTAATATCTACGCCTTAACCCCAGGAGTTGGTTATGGTGTAGCTTTCTTTGCCGTGAAATCTTCTAAGCCTTGGAATAGTTACAGCGTAACCTCAGGTATTAGTTATGCCATAATCTTCAGTAAGCGTTGACTTGGTCTCCATGTGTAAATTCATAGCCACGGCGTAAATGGAGAGTGTAACTACGCCGTAACTCCTTCAAGCATACTAAAAGTAATAATCTTATAAGTTCCTTTCCAATTACGCGTCTCTTCTGCTCCTGTACTCACTTGCAACCTGAAAACAAAATATAACTAAATAAAAATATTTATTCTTATAAAATGATACAATAATGAGCATATTAGGGGAAATTGACACTTAAATATGAGGACTATTTGATGTCATCATCGGCCTATAATGCTCAGCCTTACACTCAGATGCTTGAGGTATCATTACGGATCTATAAATGGGTGTTACATCATTCTTTGGTTGAACATTTACATGTTCAACCATAGTATGACATTCATTAGTGTATTCAGAAGCTTGTGTATTTTGTTACTGAATCTCTTCAAGATCTACAAATGCTCCCATTTGCTTTGTATAAGAAGAGACTATTCTCCAAATACTCATCATTTTAAGCAACAATAAATTGTTCTCATTTGAGACATATAAAATATATAGTTACTTCCTAACTCTAGTTTGTTAATAACACGCTTCTAGAGATTTTAACAAAATCAGAACTTCAATCAGGATTGAATGGGATTCGTCGTATTCCATAATTGATGGTGTCTTAGTTACTTTCTTGGTTGGAACCATGTTGAGTATATTCATGACATGCTCAATTTTCTAATTTTGATATCTTCGGAGGTAAAGTAGTTAAAGTCATAGTAATTAAAACAATTTCAATAGAGTTTCATTTCCATGCTGGACATACCACAAAGTTGTGGTATTCCCTAAAGAATGATATTGTGAAGCAATCCAACAATACTTTAGATGAACTTATACTCTTTGACTCACAAACCTGCCAAAGAAGTCATACCAATTGGCATCAATAGTATTTTGATACGTGGGAATCGCACCAGGCTTTACCTCTCAAGGGATCTCGAGATGCTTACAACCCCCACCAGGCAGTGTACCTGATCGTTGTAGTATAGTATAGTGACAAGTACTGGGGGATTGATCGTTCAGCTTAGGAATAGTGTCGCTAGGATTAGAAAGCCTAAATACTAGTTCTAAAGGTGAGGGATGATTATTTTTGTATTTTTATATTTTTTAGAAAGCAAGTAAAAATCTCGGGTTTGAAGGATTTGGGCGGAATTAGTTGCTAATCAACTAACCCAATACTAAAGATGCAATCAAAATAAAATACTAAAAATGAAAATAAACTAAATTATACTAAAGTTGTGAGCAATAAGTGGAGAAAATGTGTTTACTTAGATTTCACTACTCCCTAGACATCTTTTACACATTAATTACTTGTTATAATTGCATGGATGACGGATCGTATTCCTTAATACCATTCATGGGGTGGCACACTTAACTCCCCAATTCTATGAGCTCTTATCTCCTCCTACACCATGCCCAACACAACTATAGGGATTGTAAACAGTGTCTCATGCATTAAATATAACCAATAAAGACCTAGTGCGCGTCGGTTCATGTTTCTTAAGACGTTCAAGCATGTTACCAATTGGAGATCTGCCAGTTTTCTTAAGCCTAACATATAAATCATTCATCCAAGACAAGTATAAACAAGTAATCAACACATAATTAACATCTAAGTTTCATTAGATCCAAGCAAACACAAGATAGATCTAGCCTAGCATGATGGAATTAAGACAAGAACAAGATATAGACAACCAACATATAGACATATTGATTGAATTAAAAGAACACTTATCTTAATTACACATGAAAAATATCAAGGGTTTGGAACCCTTGAAAAACCTGTAAAATTCGCACCAAAATCGTACTTAGGGTTTCTCCAAAACTTCTCCTTTTTTAATGTGAAAAATTAGAAAACTATATATAGGAAAAGGGGTCTGACGGCGTCAAGACCAACATTGTGACGCCGTCACCTCGCCGCCAAAACTATTCTCGGACTGGCTTGATCTACATTTGACGCCGTCAAGACTTAATCATTTCCAGGGCGTCATGACTTTTACTCTTGACGCCCTACCTTCGTGACGCCGTCAA
Organism: Artemisia argyi; assembly: GCA_030686995.1. Classification (NCBI taxonomy): domain Eukaryota; kingdom Viridiplantae; phylum Streptophyta; class Magnoliopsida; order Asterales; family Asteraceae; genus Artemisia; species Artemisia argyi. The sequence goes on along the minus strand of CM060697.1, from coordinate 155,352,065 downwards.
ATCTGTACTGGATCGTCATGGAATTTTGCTCTTGACGCCGTCACCTACTGTTCCCAGCATGGAAAATTAAGACTTTTGCGTTTTCTTCACTTTTAGGCTCCAAAAATGTCCGAATTGCTTCCTTTTCCAGATTTCTCTCCCAAAGTACCTAAAATCACAAAAGGAACGATTTAGGGCAATATTTGATCAAATAAATTCGAATTCGAGCTTAAATGACCCCCTAAAAACGGATCATTTTACGCCTCATCATATACCCTTACACTTGATATTTGCTTGTCCTCAAGCAAATGCGCTTTTATTCTAGTCAAAATACAAGTTAGAGGTCATTTAACACTAATATAAAAGTAATTACAACAAATAATTGTTCCACTAAAGACCAATAGACAAGCACGGAGGTCATATACAAGCACCTCACAAATAGTGTTTAGATACTCACATCTGTCGGGTGTAATAAAGTGTAAATTACAATATGGAAACGGAAGATATCTCTCACTACCTGTTATAGTAAAATAGATTACTATAGGCTTCGGAAAGGATCAAACCTCCACCACATGGCGTAAGCACCTAAGATAAACTATCAAAGAGGTCTTTTTAAAGGGTTGTAACGTTAGGTGTAGGGATATGAAATACACGGTTTTGTTGGATAAAGGAAGTTTTACTGGTGGCGAGTTAACAATCTTGGTTAATTATATGTATAATATGGCGTTGCTAAGCCAAGACTAGACTCGACTTAAGCTAATAAATGAAAATTAACAAAAATATAAAATGAACATAGAATGAAAAGGGATGGTAGTCCGTATGTTTTTTTTTTCTTTTTCCTTTTTCTATTTTTTTTTCTTTTTCTTGATTTTTCGATATTTTTTTTTTTTTTTTTTTTTTTTTTTTTTTTATTTTTATTTTTTTTTGCATACACTCTTACCCTACCATCCAAAATAATACATCATAGAGAATGAACATTTCCCTTACACTTGAATCTTTACATACTTTACATTAAACTAATCTAATGACTCGAATTAAGAAAATCAAAACACTTGGAGTACTTTTAAGGTTAACGTACCTATGGGGGTAATAAATGATGTTCTTCCCCATTACTCCATAAAATAAGTACTTGCCCATGAGTCCCAATCGTCCCAAAACAATATGTACAAGGATATGACTCGACTTAGCAACCATGTAATCAATTAGAAAGTTAACTTAGGGTTTAACAAATAACAATAATGCACTAAAAATGAGCGCATAAACGGAAGGCTAAGGCGATTTGGTTGTACATTTAAGTGGGGTGTAACAAATTCTTCCTTTAAGTAAAATGCTTAAAGTTAGAAACGAAAAGATAGGCTCGGAGGGGTGTACTAGGGGTTTCGTGTACTAAAAATGAGTACAACGCTAAGGGTGTGGGAAAATTAGTTGACTTAACTAGCCAAGTAATATGACTTAAATGGTCAAGTAATTATGATACGGGTTTAACACAAGGGTGATCCTAATGCCTCTTATCATGTAGTAAATCCTACTACACGAATGTAGTCTCACTAGCGGTCTCGGGATGCATCACTAACGCAAGTTCTAGAATCTAAATGCTACCGGTACACTCATAAGCACTAATAGTAAAGGCTTTTCCTATCAAATCTAAAGGCGAACCTCACATATTTGGGTGGAAAATTTTTCTGAATGATACGGTTATGTGCTAGTCATACAATCTCCTATCCATGACACGCTTGCTATGGCTAAAGTTTCACTCCTAAATGTTGTAAAAAATTTTAAATTTGGCGCTAAAATTACACTAACAAGTATTTCTCATAGTTTTTTTACACATCTACCCTTAGACAAACAAACTCAAGCGAAAGTGTATCTGTAAGGTATTATCATTTTACCCTCCCCTTACACTTAGGATGAACATTGTCCCCAATGTTCAAGTAAAGAATGTAAAAGTGAAATAAGTAAAACAAATGAAATCAAATACTCCCCTGATTCGCTCGGTATGGATAATAGGATGGCCAGGTTAAATCTTCCTCCAAGAAAATGAACAATCAAAGCTTCCCTTCCAGAATATAAATCATCTTCGTGTCATACATAACCTGTAAAACCTGAAAAAATAGACAAGACAACCTCGCGTAAAATCGGCGGCATCCTATATAAGTTACTAAATCCTAGAAAACAAGATAAGATATAATGCTTGTGGAATGAAGTTTGCAGATCTCCTGGAGATTATAAAACTTAATAATTCACAAAAACCATAAGACTCCGTTAGAAAAACAAAACTGGTAAAATTTCCATATTTTTACACTTGACGCCGTCAAGAGTAAACTCTTGACGCTGTCAGAAGTGACCTGCAGAAATTCTTATGTTAAGTTTCCTGAAAATTTATGGAAAAACTTGGTCCTACTTCCTGGAAAATCCTGCAAAACTTCATTATGACTCAATACAAGCATTTGACTCTAATAAATACGAATAAACATGTTCATTTAATATTGTGGAGAGTCATGATCGGTTTGTTTCTTAAAAACATATTTGGGGTTTCCCCTTACACTTATCTTTTGCAAAAATACTTCTAGGTGGAGTTAAGACTAAGCCAAAACAACAAAGTAAAGTATTTCCACTATTTAATTTAGAAACATGATCTACCAACAATAAAAATTAAGCATGCATACGCAAGCAAATAACAAACAAACAAACATAAAATCACACAAAGCATGGGTTGCCTCCCAAGAAGCGCTTTTCTTTATTTACGAGTTTTGTAGCTAGACTCAAGGTCATGGGTTACTACGTGACCTCATCATTGGTTCCACTCTCTAGGTCGTCTTCTAAACCAGTTTTGTATTCCGGACCTAGTTGCAAGCATTCTTTGCAGAAACCAAGCATTCTGTTCTTTACATACTCTACTCCTCTACGTCTATCCTCCTCATTCCTATAATAAGCTGCTTGCTTGTGTTCCTTTTCGATATTAGAGAGAAGGCGGTATTGCTCAATCTTGTAGGGTATTTGATAAGCAACCTCATCATTCTCTTCCTTGAATCTAACTATCCCTAAAGTCGGATCATAACTCATCCTAGTGGCCTCAACAAATGGTTTTCCAAATATTATTTGGCTTAGGCAAGCATCTATCACCGGACGAGTGTCCTCAACTATCATAAAATCGATTTCATAGGTGAGATTCCCTATAATCACATGCAGTCCCTTCACTCTTCCTGCAAAATTACTTATCAGATTCTTATCGGGCATCATCCTAAAATCAAGTTGCTTCTTCATCACCCAATTGTAATAAGTCCTAGTCATGATGTTCACAGGGGATCTAGGGTCGATGTAAGCTTTCCATATATGCATGTGCCCAATATTGCATGTGATGTTAATGTTAGAGGGGTCTCCCATTTTGATAAGGGGGTACCAAGGAAATATGGTCTCGCGGGGCTATCGAATAAATTCTTATGGTATTCCCGTTCTTCCTTGGTTGGCAACTTATCAAAGTATTCTTCTATAGGTTTTACCTCAACTTTCCTACTCTCATCCTTAGTCTCGGCTTCTATTCTAACTTCATCCTTGTCACTCTCCTCAATCTCCTTATCTATTGGCTTAATGGTGACAACATTGACAAAGTGGACATGTTTGGATGATGAGGGGTCCTTAATTTGGCTTCCGTTATTGGTGTCCCTAGTGTCCTTCCTAGGTGTGACTAACGCTTGGTTGTTGAGGGCTTTCAACAAGTTGTCAATCTTGTTGGTCATCTCCGTTTGTTGTTGGTTGAATTCGGTTTCAAACCTAGCTATACGAGCCTCTTGAGATGCCATGAACTTAGACATCAATCCTTCAAGGTTGTTGGTACTACCATAGTTGTTAGAAGGATTGTTGTTGAAAGTACGGTTGGAGCGTGGACCGTTTGGTTGGTAACGATTAGGCGGATTGGAAGAATTGGGTTGATTTTGTTTCCACCTAAGGTTTGGGTGATTTTTCCACGAGGGGTTGTATGAATCACCGTAAGTGTTTGGCTCGGGCTTGAAAGTGTACCACTTATCTCCCACTTCGTCGGTACGTGTGGATGCGTAGTCCGCAAAAGCTGTTCCGGGGAGTTCCACACAATCACGAGTGTCGTGGGGACCACTACATAATTCGCATGAAGAAGTGATTTTGTTCACTTGGCTTGAAGGTTTAGGAGCTTCGTAAGATTTCATGAGAAACTTGACTTGGTCCTCAAGTTCCATGATCCTACGGTCGGGAGTGCTAGAATTGTTCGAAGGCAAAGATATTGCCTTGACCGTTTTGTTCAAATCACGGGGATTATTCCAACTTTCGTTGTCATAGAGAGCAAGATCTTCTATGAGTTCCCATGATTGTTCCGCACTTAGATCACGTAGCTTACCACCGGCCGATTGGTCAATGGCTCGCCTCGTGGAGATGTCGATATGGTCATAAAAGATTTGGACTTGGAGCCAAAGATCTATGCCATGATGAGGGACTTTTTGGAGTAAGTCCTTGAAACGAGTCCATGCTTCATAAAGAGATTCATTTTGACGTTGTTGGAACATCAAGATGTCATTTCTAAGCTTAGTAGTTCTCCCCAGTGGGAAAAATTGAGCAAGGAAACGAGTGGTGAGATCATCCCATGTGGTGATGGATCCCGCGGGTAAACACTCAAGCCATTGACTAGCTTGATCCCGTAGAGAGAATTGGAATAGGCGTAATCGGGTTGTCTCTCTAGTTGCAACATCTAGGTCTATGGAGTCTACGATTTTGAGGAAGTCCTTAAGATGTTGGTATGGATCTTCGGAACGAAGTCCATGGAATGCACATCCGCTTTGCACCAACCAGATGGTGTCGGATCGCAAGGGGGTCACATTGGCTCCGGTGAGCTCAATGGTGTTTCGGTAGCCTTGGTGGCTAGGCCGGGAATACTCTCCTAAGGTTCGGGGCCTAAGGGGTTCTAATGGTGGGTTTTGTTGTGGTGGGATGACGGGTTCAAAGATGTTCCCGTTGTCCTTGATGTCGGGTGGTTACGAACAAAGGCACAAAGAAATAAGATAGACTAAAGAGAACCTAAAAATAAAAATAAAATCTTACTAGTAAGGAATCTAGCAAATAGACCTAATAAAAAGAAATTCTAACCTAGACAATAACTGTTCCTCGGGCTGCGGCGCCAAAAACTTGATACGTGGGAATCGCACCAGGCTTTACCTCTCAAGGGATCTCGAGAAGCTTACAACCCCCACCAGGCAGTGTACCTGATCGTTGTAGTATAGTATAGTGACAAGTATCGGGGGATTGATCGTTCAGCTTAGGAATAGTGTCGCTAGGATTAGAAAGCCTAAATACTAGTTCTAAAGGTGAGGGATGATTATTTTTGTATTTTTATATTTTTTAGAAAGCAAGTAAAAATCTCGGGTTTGAAGGATTTGGGCGGAATTAGTTGCTAATCAACTAACCCAATACTAAAGATGCAATCAAAATAAAATACTAGAAATGAAAATAAACTAAATTATACTAAAGTTGTGAGCAATAAGTGGAGAAAATGTGTTTACTTACATTTCACTACTCCCTAGACATCTTTTACACGTTAATTATTTGTTATAATTGCATGGATGACGGATCGTATTCCTTAATACCATTCATGGGGTGGCACACTTAACTCCCCAATTCTATGAGCTCTTATCTCCTCCTACACCATGCCCAGCACAACTATAAGGATTGTAAACAGTGGCTCATGCATTAAATACAACCAATAAAGACCTAGTGCGCGTCGGTTCATGTTTCTTAAGACGTTCAAGCATGTTACCAATTGGAGATCTGCCAGTTTTCTTAAGCCTAACATATAAATCATTCATCCAAGACAAGTATAAACAAGTAATCAACATATAATTAACATCTAAGTTTCATTAGATCCAAGCAAACACAAGATAGATCTAGCCTAGCATGATGGAATTAAGACAAGAACAAGATATAGACAACAAACACATAGACATATTGATTGAATTAAAAGAACACTTATCTTAATTACACATGAAAGGTATCAAGGGTTTGGAACCCTTGAAAAACCTGTAAAATTCGCACCAAAATCGTACTTAGGGTTTCTCCAAAACTTCTCCTTTTTTAATGTGAAAAATTAGAAAACTATATATAGGAAAAGGGGTCTGACGGCGTCAAGACCAACATTGTGACGCCGTCACCTCGCCGCCAAAACTATTCTCGGACTGCCTTGATCTACATTTGACGCCGTCAAGACTTAATCATTTCCAGGGCGTCATGACTTTTACTCTTGACGCCCTACCTTCGTGACGCCGTCAAATCTGTACTGGATCGTCATGGAATTTTGCTCTTGACACCGTTAGAGTGTCACTCTTGACGCCGTCACCTACTGTTCCCAGCATGGAAAATTAAGACTTTGGCGTTTTCTTCACTTTTATGCTCCAAAAACGTCCGAATTGCTTCCTTTTCCAGATTTCTCTCCCAAAGTACCTAAAATCACAAAAGGAACGATTTAGGGCAATATTTGATCAAATAAATTTGAATTCGGGCTTAAATGACCCCCTAAAAAGGATCATTTTTTGCCTCATCATATTTCCAAGCCGATTGTATGCTTATTATAAGTATTTGATCAAGCCAATGACTTCATGTGCATGTCCTGACAAGAAGACATAAACACTTAATTTCTTACTATTCGTTATAAGGCTTTGATCAACTCAAGAACTTCATGTACATGTATTAAAAAGAAGACATAACAAGTTAACGACTTACTTTACTTTATAAGTCTTTCAACAATTAAAGGACTTCATGTTTGTGTCTTAACAAATGGATATAAACATATTTAACTAAAGTAATTATGAGCGTTGACTCATAGCCTCAATAGTATTTCAAGTTAATTGTGTACTTCATGTTTATGACTTTGCAAGTAAACATAATCATGTTGGTTGAAGTAGCTTTTCATTATATCTTTACATTTATTCTAAATAGGGAAACATACATTTTATGTGTAGAAGTCCTACTAGAATATTAGTTTTCTTACCTTGCGATCAAGGAAAACCATTAATCATATTGTTAAGTGATGTACCTTGCACGCATTTAAGATTTATCACACTTGTGCAGGGCACAACATCATGCATGTATACAAGACAACACGACGGTCGTTCATTTGTAATATGACAATGTCACAGATAGAATATTGATGAGGCGAAAAGTGAACCACTTTTAAGGGGTCATTTAAGCCCGAATTCGATATTATTTGAACAATTATTGCCCTAAATCGTTCCTTTTGTCATTTTAGGTACTTTTGGAGAGAAATCTGGAAAAGGAAGCATTTTGGACGTTTTTGGAGCATAAAAGTGGAGAAAACGGCAAAGTCTTAATTTTCCTTGCTGGGAACAGTACCTGACGGCGTCAAAACTTCCTTAATGACGGCGTCAAGAGTTACAAAAGAGGTGGATGTGGAAAATACACGTGACGGTCCAGAGGATTTTTAACTAAAGGACCTGACGGCATCACCAAGGCCGTCAGGGTCAAAACACAAGTGACGGCCCAGAGGAATTTTACACATGAAGGCGTCAAAATCAGATCTAGGCAATACGATTTCTATTATGGCGGCGAGTTGACGGCGTCACAACTCAATACATGACGCCGTCACCAGTTGTAATCTATATATAGTTTTCCAAATTTCATTCATTGGTGTGCAACTTTGAGGGAAAAACCCTAGGCTGAATTTTATAGCTTTTTCAAGGGTTCCAACCCTTTGAATCTTTCATGTTCAATTAGAGATAAGTATCCTTTCAAATCAATCAATCAATATGTCTATGTATTGTTTGATTATATCTTACGCTTGTCTTCTATTTAACATGCTAGGCTAGATTTCTTTTGTGTTTGCTTAGATGTAGTGAAACCTAGATGTTGATTATGGGTTGATTGTTTGTTTATAGTTGTTACGGATAATTGTATTCGATGTTAGGCTTAAGAAAACTGGCAGACTTCCATTGGTAACTTGCTTGAACGTCTTAAGAAACATGATCGGAGGTGTACTACGATTTTTGGTTGTATTTAATGCGTAGGAGAATTCTAATGATCCCATGTTAGGAGCTTCTAACGGCTCGACATAGGAGTGAAGTAGGATCCTATAGATTGGCCCTACGACTAGTATTAAGGAATATGACCCGTCATCCATGCAATTGTAACAAGCTATCAACCTATAAAAGATATCTAGGGAGTAATGAAACCTAAGTAAACACAACTTTCCTCATCATTGTTTACACCACATTAGTATAATTAGCTTTGTTTTCATTTCTATCATTTTATTTTGATTGCATCTTAGTTAATTGGGTTAGTTGGCTAGCAACTAAAATTCCGCCCACTCTTCCAAAACCCGAGATTTTAATTGCTTTTATAAAATATAAAAATACAAAAAGAATCATCCCTCACCTCTAGACCTAGTTTAGGAGGCTTTCTAATCCTAGCGACACTATTCCTGAGTTGAACGATCAATCCCCCGGTACTTGTCACTATACTATACTACAACGATCAGGTACACTGCCTGGTGGGGGTTGTAAGCTTCTCGAGATCCCTTGAGAGGTAAAACCTGGTGCGATTCCCTCGTATCAAATATGAATTAAGTCAAGCTCAAATCATATCAGCATAGCAAGTGTATATAGAACTTTATCGTTTAATAAGTAATCGTGCAAAACTGTTTTATAGATAACATTACAAGAAGCAACATCGGAAGAGGGACAAGTTATCATATAAAGTAATACACGGTGACTCTTACTAAATAAAGATGTTTCACACTTGGAAAGTAATTTATAATTTCAAGGCATGCCAGAAATAAAACAGGATGCCTACAAGGTGTTAAGCTTATAGATCCCACTGAATCAGACAAGACTACAAGCATGTCATTTGAGAAATAAAACGCATTGCTCCCACTGGTTCAACAAACATAACAAGTGTTTCTTCACTAGTGAGCATATACTTATATATCCAAGTAAGTGTGTCAAGTTCTACTTTATAGATTACGGAATAGCCATCTATGTTATTCATTAACTTGAAAATTGGCATGCAATTCCTCCTTAATTAGCCTACCTAGCCACAAGGTGCATAGCGCCTTTATTGGGTTGAAGGAATTTACTAAGTAGACATGCTAGTTATTGCTTGCACCATTTTGCAGTGATGTTTTCATTTTCTAATTTAAACTCAGTAAGGTGTCTTGATGATATCACTTTGGTAGCTATAGAAACATATTCTCTCGTTATCCAAATGTCATATATGCTTCAAAAGTTTCAAAACCGAAAAAGGGTGATGAAGCTTACTTTAAAGAATAAGATGCACAATCTTACTTAACCGTTTAACTTATACAAGAAAAAACAATTTCATGAGTAAGTTTGCTATGAGTTTGATTAGAATTAGAACAATTCAATCATTCCCATTATAGCTTTCTTCAGCCATGAAAATTGATAGGAATGAGTGTCTCTTTCTTAAAAAGCATATGAGACTCAGTTTGTCCTTTTCAAGAAAAGTACAAAAACTCATTTTGGGTTTACGTTGCATTATATAATTAACAGAATATACAAACTCCAATTTTTAGTATTTTCCCTTAATTAATTCTTTTAAAAATTAACTACTTAAATTTTTAAATAAAAACAATTAATTTTACAAAAGGTTAAGATCCATATTGAGCTTCTACTATCACATCAGTTGACCTGCTAGTAATAGTTGATTCAACTAGTAGGTGACGATCACCAATTGTATTTCAAGTACAACTCTTAGATCTTTATGGGACTCATGGCATCTAATGTCATGTGAGCATGTTTAGTCCCATAATTTCCTCGGGTTTAAGTATCTCACTTGCTTAACTCGATTAATTCGAGAACGTGTGAAGATCACACTAGGTCTCACACATAGAGGATAGTTATCTTGGGTTGCAATTTACGTACATCTCACGCAGAGTAAAAAGCAATTGGAAGTGTCCTCACAATTGGATGCCAGTGACTTATATTTTATAGATATATTAAAATATTTTGATAAAAACAAGTGTATCAAAAAATGCACGAAGAAGCATGCGTAAAATCGGCGTAGCACAAGTTAAAAAACGGTTTTCTTACATGTAAGTCTAATCACTGTTTAATTTTATGTCAACATGTCCAGTTTTATTCTAATATGCAACCTAAGTAGATAAAAAATAAAAAATAAAAAATAAAGGACAAAACATAAAACAATAACACGCAACACCATTAACCATTAAGCGTTTTATTTGAAAAAATACATCGCACTTTTTATCACGAGAGAACATTAAAGGTTAACCAAACACTAGATTGACACCCACAAAAGGTTATAAATAACCCAAGTATTTCAATCATTGACAAAAAAAATGCAATAGCACTTTTGTCACGGGAAAAGATTTGTGGATAACTAAACCCTAGACCATCTTGGTTAAAAACCAAGTGATCCACTCATTAATAAAACAATACAAAAACTTTGTTAAAAGTTTTGTAAACCAATGTACTCGCATGGTTTTTGCGGGAAAAATTATTGTATAAACCAAACCTAATGCGTTTAAAACAAGGCAAGACATTAGTTTAAGAAAATTAAATTTCAATATTTTTAATTCCATTTAATTACAAATTATACATGTCACAATGAAACATAAAATGCAAACAAATGAAACGACAAACAAACATCATATCGCGACATGCAAAACCTAAATCGATGAATTTTTATGCTTGGGTCCAGAGCCATCATGAAACCCGGGAGGTCAACTGAGGGTCAAATTATAATAACCGATTATACGGCTCCCACTTGCTTTTGACCTATTCCAAAGCAAGTAGAACCCTTAAATCCTTGACTTCAAGCATGTTGTTGTAATTGCTAAAATATGAAATGTGAGTGCTGAAAGTGTATTCGAACCTGAATAACTGATCAATCTATTTATAGATGATGGAAATAGGCTTGGGCAGGTCTTTGCACTTGGACCAGAGATCATGAGGTGTCCCATGACTTTAGGTAACCGCTGGGTTAGTGTCCCATGGTCCCTAACTTGGCAGGAATGCCTGGAAAGAGTTAGGAACATGGCTTTAACTTGGTATTACGTAACCTCTGTGCTAGTATCTTCAAAGGATGTACCCCGAAGGGTATTAGACTTTGATTGGCGACTTCCCAATATGGTAATCATTGCTCGTAGATGATTTTATGTCAAAGGAGATTTTAGAAGGTTTGCCAAGGATTGTCAGAGTGTAGTATCCGATTGAGTTCGAAGAGGAGGCCTTCGAACTGTTCGGAGGGTATATCATCATTATTAAAGGTAACATTTTGATTTGGAACGGTTAAAAGTTACGAACATCGTTAGTCGCTTGTTGCCAAATAAGCATTATGTACAACTCATTAATGATAGTTGCAAGTTGTTTTAAAACGCTTCAAAGCATCACCGCCAGCATACCCTCATACGGAATACTCTCTTTTAGCAAAGATATAATAAAGTAACTTTACAAGTCACAATAAATTCTCATTGTTATGCGGATCTTACTTACACATAAATTTTTTTGGGTAAAAGGTCAAAGACCCGGTAAATATATTGCTCCAAAAATCGTTTAAGTACAAATGATATGGGTGAATCCCATATCTCAGTCCGTTACATAGGCGAAAAAACTTACATAACAAGATACTTCCTATTCTCTTAAACAAGAAAATAAACCACTATTCAAAAGAAAACATTTGACTCTTATGAAAACAAAATTACTTTCTACCAAGGCCTTTGAGCTTGATACCATACGTGTCATAAAAAGTATCCAAATTCCTTGGAAGATTGTAAACCTGATCCGCATAGTCATCATAATCATCTTCATAATTATGACCACCACTAAATAGGTTCATTGACTCATCAAAATTGTTCACAACCTCCTCTTCATCACTGTCGGAATCAACAATCTCTCCCACCTTAGAGGATGGGTTAACCCTCTTAATAGAAAAAGTAGATGGAGAATCCTTTTTATTACCTGGATAATCAACCTTTTTAATAGGATTACCATCATCATCCACAAGAGTAGCTTATACATCAATAATTAGATTTTCAAGCTCCCCAATTTTCTCATCAATAAACCTCAAAAGCTTCCATTGAATCACTCACAAACGGTTCTTGTGATGCATTACCACTCTTTTCTCCCATTGTACCACCAGTAACCACATCCTTATTCACTTCTTTAGTAGGAATACCAAAGTCATCAGTATCATCCATATTAAGGGCATCAAACTGATTGGATGTAGTAACCTTCATTCCACTCGTACTTGGCACATAAGCATCCTTTTTCTTTGTGAATTCCACTTTCTTATGTTCAGAAGGAGGCTTTTTGGGTTGATATTGGAACTTTTTACCCACAGCAGGTTTCGTAAACCCTCCTTGACCCGTACTAGTTGGACCATTTTGTTTACCCTTCTTGTTGTTGTTGGCGGTTTGGAAACCATCATTAACATTCTTAGTAGGCTGACTAGGGGGTAAAACAGATTTTGGAAAATCAACAAGAGTATGACCAAAGATCTTATACGTATCACATCGAGGTGGTTTCCACTCGTATTCAACCCATATCTTCTCAATAGTCGAACCTGACCCATCAAGAAGGGGTATTTCAACAGTTAGGTTATCCCTAAGTACCTCATTCGCTTTAACTTCAATCAAGCACCTAGCAAAACTACTACGGGCCCATGATTCCTTGCACATTTGGCTAGTATAAGCATCTAACATTTTCGGCATACCAATCAATGAAGCAAGAAGACTAAGACCGCCATCAGAAAACATAGCAAGTAGAACATCATGGAATTTAACCCACACTAGAATGTTGGTTAAATCCTCTTTGAGCAGATTAGTGTTAAGGGTCCAAGATTTAAGAATAATAGGCTGGAGGTCCTTTTCTACCTTTGGTAGAACCGGAAGCAGCCTCTCTATCTTAGATAGGGGTAAGGCTGTCTACTTCTCAACCTCCCCCATACACCGTGGAAGACGGTATTGGGAGTTACTTTACTTTACTTTATTCCTAATCATCCACAGTCCATTCTCATTCACATCTTCAACACCTGTCTGAGTAGAAAATTTAAAGAAAAAGAACCCCTTGGCATTCATCATAACCTTTTGAATTCCATAGGGCAAATACCAAAAAAATGCACTATACTTGTCAAAAAAATTACTTTTATGTATCGAACTTTTTTTTCCCTCATTCGTGTACTAAACTTTCATTTTTTGCCTCTTTTATGCATTTTTGTACAATTTTATGACATTTTTACCCCTGGACTTTCAAAGATTTGAGGGGCAAAATTGTCCCAAAATGCGTAAAAGTGGCAAAAAATTTGAAGTTTAGTACCCCAATGAAGAAAAAAAAAAGTTCGATACATAAAAGTAATTTTTTGACAAGTATAGTACATTTTTTTGGTATTTGCCCAATTCAATACTTAGCCCATGCATTACGCACATAGTAATCAACCACCGGAAAAGCAATACGTTTACCAAGAAAATAACCATATAACGTATTCTCAAATATGGAGTTTACCTCTTCTACTACTTTCATAGGCATAGATAGATCCACATCATTCTTTTTCTTTCTACACTCCAGCCTACGAAAGTTAGACTTATGCTTTTTAGAATCACTAGATGTAGCACCCGCATATGAAACTGGCTTCACATTAGGTACACTTGCACTAGTAGTTTGTTTCAAAGCATTTTCAACCATAATCAACCACCGGAAAAGCAATACTTACACATAAATTGAGCCATTAAGCAATTGCTTTTTTGATTAAAACTAACCATAATCAAAGCGGCCTAGTGCTCGGTTACTTTGATATCCTTATGAGAGATTTCAGTTTCAAACTTAACTAGATACATATTTGGAGAGTGGATAGGGAAACGGTCAAAAATAGATACTCCATTTATCCCGTGTACATCTAATGAAACACACTCACTCTTCATAAAACTTGTAAAAAAACCTCATCCATATACCGTTTATCAATAATAGTATAATGAGTATCGAAAGAACCTTGGTCTCTCACTCCTTCAATCACATTACATTTGCGAAAGATTAAAGTGCAAAAATTGTCCCTTGAGACCAAATGGCAGGTTTTGTCCTTAACCCTTCGAAAGTGCAGGCACCGTTCCTGTGAGGAACTTTGGGTTGCAGTTTTCGTCCCTCAGTTCAGTTTTTGACAAGGGTATTTTAGTCATTTTACTTTGGACGTGGACGAAAATTGCAACCCAAAGTTTTTCACAAGGACGGTGCATGCATTTTCAAAAAGTTAGTGATGAAACATGTAATTTGCCCAAACCACACGGACAATTTTTGCAATTTACTCTTTTGCCAAATGAGTTATCTACTGATGGAACTCAATTTGGTGGTCTAAACTAACATCATCCATGATTTTTAGAATTAGGCAATTCTAGTCCACGAGTTAGTGTGACCCGTTAGCCCTCTTGGAATATTCCACTCCCATAATTCCAAACTTTCAGCTTATAACTACGCGTTTTGGCTTTTTCTACAACAATTTCAATCAACAACAAAGTTCTCTAAATGTACATTTATCGTACAAAAATGCATCTCTTAAGTGTCACTATTTAATAGCACTAGTTAACTTGCTTCGTTAATTTGGTCCCATTCAAAGACTTTGATGGTTTAGTTCGGTTTGGTTTGATTTGTAAAGCAAGAGAAACAAGGAAGGAAAAAAAAATGTTTTGTAATTTCTTTTGTTAAGTTGAGATATACATGTTTTATTTTTGGTAAAGAATTTGATAGAAAACATTTGATTTGAATGCAAACTTTATTTTATTTTTTTTACAAATATTTTGTTGAAAACAATGTTGTTTTCCTTTTAACTAAAGGCAACCTAACAATTTGAGTCGTAGTTCAAACAAGAATCATATCAAACCAACCCTCCTACTTTATAAATCCAACATGTGATAGGTATCTTTATTTTTCGTCTTCTCATACATATCATATTCTGTATGAAATAAAATAAATAGGATGAGGTTTTAAGTAGGTGTAAAGTGATGTGTAGGTAATAAAGTAAAGAGGGCACAAAGTGTGATCCTTTTGAACAACTTTAAGGTCAATAATTATTTAAGAGTAATTAGCTAACCTTCCAAAATTCTTCAACTACATTTGCATTAAATTATTCCCAGTGTTTATTTTATTACTATGTTGTTGGAGCTAACATCTTTTACATTGTGTTTCTGGTGAACCTTTCTTTTGTCATGCACTTTTTTTCATATTCTATAACACCAAAAAACAAATCATATTTAAAAGATTAGATCAAAAGTAACCTTGTCGTAACTAATCAAGTCATTCTACTTTCTACCTATGTAAAATATTACATCTAGAGTTTTGATTAGAGTATTTTGAAAAAGTATAAAGGTTGTATCAAAATCGGCTTTTGGATAATTCTGACAATAAAGAAAGGCATGGAAATTTTCTCTACAAATTTGATATACGTTTAAAGAATTTAGATTGGTGAATGGTGATCTCAAACTTATAAATACTTGAAAAAAAAAGTCTAAATTCATAGAAACAACTCAACAAGTAAGATTACAATTTATTATTATTATTATTATTATTATTATTATTAACTAGATTGATAATGATGTGGCCTTTGCATGATATGTAAAGCATGTAAATGGTACATATACGCAGAGACGGAGCCAGTGGGGGGGCTGGCGGGTGCTCGGCCACCCCCAACCGGCCTAACTAGTCCAGCTTTTATACCTTGGTTTCCGGCTAACATTTTATAGTCATCAATCAAACCCCTCCTAAACTCACGGTTGGCTTGTTTTATAAAGTCTTTGATCTATATTTTTACACAATTTTAGAAAAGATTTTAGTGTTTAAAAGGTTAGGGACTTAGGGTGAAGGTGAAGAAGATACTCATTAAAGAAGAAGAAGAAGATAGATAGGCATTTTGATGGGGTAGGAAGAAATATAGGACTATTTAATAGTATAAAATATTGTGTAATAGTACCTCACAGTGATATGGGACTAATAGGACTATAGGAGTACTATCAATGGTATAAAATATTTTTTTTTGTCAGATTACCTTGTAAAATGAGAAACTTTGCTTTATTTTTGGGCTATGATATATTTTTTTGGAATGTTTTTAGTTATTTTATGTTGTTCTTTTGATATTATGGAGTAAAAAGTTTAAAAAGTTGGACACGTTAATTTTGAGTGTACATAATATATGTTAATTTGATAGCAAGTTAATGTTTTGCTGATAATTTAATGTCATATACAATAACTAAAGACCTAATTGTCATTTCATTTATTTTTAAAATCGGTTGGGATGATTAAACATTGAATCGGTAGATATAAGAACTGTATGTTATTATCCAAATTACGTACAGCCCCGGCCCCCCTTAACATAAATTCCTGGCTCCGTCCCTGCATATACGTGTAGGTATATATGTATGAGTCGTATGAGTGAGTGCTTCTAGAAGGATAGATTAGGAAGTTGGTTAAAAGATGAGATAGGAAAAAAATAATAATGAGTGGAGTGTGGTTGTGGTTGTATATATGGGCTTTGGTCTACCTTCCACTTTTCTCTCCCCAACCTTGTGGTGCAAGTTTAGGCGCAAGTAGGGTACAATTTGGTTCACCATTTTATTGTTATTTCCCCCAATTCTGCACATTATTTGTCACCCACCACACAATATCCACACACTTTCTTTTTGTTTCCTATCTCTACAAATACATTTAGAACGAAAGAGTAACCGCAAAAGCTTTGTCTTTGTAAAAGTTTAGTGTTATGTATCTAACTAGTCGCAACTATGTTCACAAATTAAAACTAGTTACGCATTAATGCATTATTGTCTCCCCTAGTTTTCGCGTGGAAAGACAGCTCATCATAATCTTTAAAAGCTAGACGAACATTTTTGAGTAACGTTAATCACTCGTTATTTTGTATATACGTGTTTTATATCTCAAGCATATGTATATTTAATGAGGATAGTAAGGGTTTGGGCGTTGCGGCGAAATCTTTTAACCAGATATTTTTTAAGAGACGTAGATTTTTATGTAAGGTTAGTGAGTAAATCTGATTAATAAGAAGAACTTGTTCAAACAAAAAGAAAAAGAAAAAATCACCATCAACTTGATTACTTTAATATATATTTCAAACCGAAAAAGGAATAAAAATGATGTTTTCAAACACTTTTACTTCAAGTGAGTATGAAAAGAAACTTAAATATGCACAAAATAATGAAAAAGGGTAAATTTGAAAGATTATCAACTAATAAAGTGCAAGGCCTTCCTGTAAATTTTAGGGGCCTTTGCGGATGTGCCATAACTACATAACATGCCCTTTCGACTCGCAACAACTCTTACTTTTAGATTAGGTAAAAAATAACTGATATCAGTTAAAAACTTGTAACTATTGCAATTCATACATAAATTTAAAAATAATAATTTTTGTAAAATTTATATGAATAGTTCTATAAAGTCTTTGAAAATTTATTAGCCAATTAGTAGTTTCCTAAACATGCATTGAGTAAGTTTTGATAATTTTCTAGCAACGTTTTCAAAAACAAAGGTTAAAACTGTCAGATTTGTAAACCCTTACATCATTTTGGTACCTAAGACTGCACGGAGGCCTTCGTCACGCGCCACTCCCAAAACACCATCACCACCTTACGCGCGAGGGAGCAAAGGAAATGAGATGGAAGGTGACTCGGTCACCTTTGGTTGCGTTTTAAAAAAGGTGGGCCCGCTTTGTGTTTTAATGTTTTTTATTTGATTTGTGAATGTGTTAGGGGTATTTAGTGAAGTATATTTGTGTAAAGTGGTTATTTTAATGAAAAGTGAGGAGTGGTGTGACCACTACGGGTGAAAGGTGAACGGGAGTGATAAAATAGAGAAAATTAAAGTGACGCTGATGTAAAAGGTGATAGGAGGTGACCACTACTTTCAGCCTAAACAGAAACTATAAGACAAGTGCATACATGTTATAAACTTAAAGAGTAAAGATGTGGATGACTTAAAATAGTCATCTTCTTCGGTCTCTCATAGACACAACTACTGTAACTCTGTGTACCTCGTTTTTTATTGCCTTATAATGTGACCTCATCCTTTCTTAAAATCAATTAGTTTTTCATTCTTGAACACATTGTTATCAATTTTATGCCCGAAATCCATTAAATCAATCACTATGTCACTAATCTTGGGTCTCGTGAAAAAAATGAAAGCCCTGTGCGATCGAGCACCCCACACATGCTCAAATCCGGCCTTGATAAAGTGTTATACCAATTAATCAAGCCAACTGATCTACCCTTAAAACAATGTAAACTTGTTTGACGGCAAATATAACGCCAAAAACTTGGTGCAAATGTTAGCAAATCAATCAAAGTATTTAAGTAAAAAAAAAAAAAAAAAAGGGGGGGGGGGGGGGGGGGGGGGGGGGGGGTTGTTTAAAGATTCTAACCACACTTTGAGCATAAACGGTTACTATCAAGCCATATTACATCTGTTAAACTATTTGAAAGTATCTATATTAATTATTAAAAAAAAAATTCATCTACCATATATAGTAAAACAAATAATTTCATCCACACAAAACTTATGTGATTCGAACCAAGGCTGTCTACTTAATATGCAAGAAGTTTTGCCATCTCCACAGTTAACATTTATTGGTTAACTAGCATGGTATTCGCGTAAAGCAGCGGGTTCGAGAACTAACATTGTTTAACGATTTGATTATAGGTACCCGTCGCCGAATGTTGTTTAACGAATGTTGCTCGAATTGAATTGAATTTAAGTTTTGCTTTTTAAATGAGTAAGATTAAAACACTATCAGAAAAACATGTGTTTGATGTTGCTTATTAGAAGAACTAGTAGAAAAAAAAATCAAATAAATAACAAATTTATAAGGCTCGTGTAAACAATTACAAAAGTTGTATAGGTATTATATGTATTTTGTTGTTCAATAAATGTTGTATATGTATATGTATTTGGTTGTGCAGTAAATGAACAAAAGTCAATTGTAATCTAGCGGTTGGGATATTTTGCTTTCACCTGGGAGACTCGGGTTCGAATTGGACAGTACATTTTTTTTAAAGCTTACACAATTCCAAATACTTTATATAGTAGTATAAATGTTTTTTTTTTTTTTTTTTTTTTTTTTTTTTTTTTTTTTTTCAAATTTTAAGCCACTACATTTTTTTTAAAGCTTACACAATTAACAAATGTGTAATCTAAAAATTTTAAGCCTTTCATAAATTAAATATACCAAATACTTTATATAATAGTATAAATATTTTCGCTTTCTAATATTTAACTTAAGTTTAGCATTCGTTATATTAAACGACACCACTTACCTCACCTAATGTATAATATGTAAATATGTTCATGTTTATTCCATTAGCAATCCCACGCATTTTTTGCTTTCAAATTTTTAGCTAGTACATTTTTTTTAAAGCTTACACAATTCCACAATTAGCAAGTGTGTAATTTAAAATTTTTAAACCTTTCATAAATTAAATATACCAAATACTTTATATAGTAGTATAAATGTTTTTCGCTTTCAAATATTTAACTTAAGTTTAGCATTCGTTATATTAAACGACACCACTTCCTCACCTAACGTATAGTATGTAAATATATTGAGGTTTATTAAATTAGCAATCCCACACATTTCTTGGCACATAATATTGGGCGAATTTAAAGTCCAACAGTCTCCGACTAGGATTTAAACAAAAAATATTTTAAGTGTAAGATTAAATCTTTGAATAGAAGAACATTCAAGGGTAATCTTTAGAGTTCATCAAAGACTAAGAAAGTTTCACCATATTCTGAGGACAAACTCAGCAAGTGAAGTTCTTTGAACCAGAAAGAATATGATTGAGTCAGTGAGTACTGATAATAACTCACTTACTCCTCTTGATCTCCTCAACTATTTAGAGTATTTTGAACTTAGATATTTAAGTAAAATATCTAAGTATATGATACTTTAGGCGGGAACTTTCTTAAAAAGATAAGTAAAAAAGTATTTATCAAATAAGGTATGATAGAAATGGGCAAATCAACAATGTTCTCTAAAGTGTGATTGGAGACATTTCAAGAATAAAAACATTTAATGTAAATGTACCACACAGTTAAATATGCTCCACACGTCCCTATTACCCCACATGTATCTATCTCGATCTTTGCCTATATAAGAGAATGTTGTAAAGGAGTAAATGTTATCTCTTGCAATTTATGTGAAACGCATTTGAGAGTATTTACTCCACCATAAAACTAAGTCCGTGAATAGATTCAGAGGTTAGCATAGTTCTTACTTAAACATTAACTCTTGTTTATGTTTATGTTTAAGTTAATGAGATATCACCATACAATTTTAGTTCAACTTATATTGTTATTCTATAAACAATCTTAGTAAATTCTCTGATTCATTCTAATAAGAATTTGAACCTTGAAAATACTTATCTTTATATCTTGTTTGTCATAAAAACTGTTTTCTAGTTATTTCACTTAGCATTGAAATTAGTTAAATAACTTGTGTTATTTTTTATTACCGATTTAAAGGAACAACACGTAATTATTTTAGTTCATGCATGAAATACACATGTCAATATGAAAGATCGTAACAAGCATCAAAACAGAACAAGTGAGGATTTACAGCTTCAACTCGATCTCTTTGTGTGTGTATATATATATATATATATATATATATATATATATATATATATATAGGCATCACATCATTATGTATGCCACAATTATTGTTACATGAAAGAACTGTTAAGTTAGAAGACCTTAAAAATGTGCCTTTTACATTATGAAAACAACGGGCGCCTACATATCGAGCTAAATCGTTCATCCTTGGCCTGTCCATCAAGTTGACACAAGAGATAAAGAGGTGGTTGGGTAGATGGATATGATGGATGGGAACTTGTAAATTCATGTGTTTATGTTGCCAACCTTATCAACTTTGAGTTGTGATACATGAAACCCACCAAAACAGTTTCTACTTTTGAGGCCAAATTGATACTACTTTATTGTATATAAACCTGCCTAAGTTTTACTATCTTCATAAAAAAAAAGCTTTGAGTGAGAAGAATTAAAGAGTTATTTATATCATGCTTCTCCAATGAAGCAATGCAAGTTGGCACTTTAAGTCTAGATAAATTTAAGTTTGTTAGTAGTTAGCAAACCGGAAGCAATAGCATGTGTAATCCAACTATATACCTAGCTCTACGCTAACATTCTTAATATGTATTATAATTTCTTTTTTCTTAAAGTCAAGTAACTATATCACAATATTTACACAACAAATCAATTTTACAATGTTTTAAGCTGAACTTAGAACTCACAACTGTTTAGTTAAGAAACATTTTCACACATCTGTTCAAATATATAAAAAGAATGAACGCCTTTCTTTTGACTAGCTTTTAAAAGAACAATGGTAAAATATTACCTTAGGAAAATTGATACAAACAAACACAATGCATCGTAGCTAGCAAATATCAAGAACATAATTAAAGGTTTTACGTGATTTACTTGATCAAGATAATCAAGTTACGTCCATCGTCAAACTTGAGAGAGACTTAATGTTATTCAATCTGAGAGACTTTCTGTTATTCATGACTTCCCACGATTTTTACAATTACGAGTTAGTATCAAATGAGAAAAAAAAAATTAAAATAAGAATGGTAAGAAGAAACCATAACCATATATTTCAGATGTATCTACAAAAATAGATGAATCTCCCCTTAAAATTCTCTCCCTATTTAAAATGTGTGTCCATAAATCTTTCTTTTCATCTCATTTTAGTTTTTTTTTCTTACCGGATCTCTTCCAATATAATTACATAAGAGATGTACTTATAAATGCGCAGCCACGTTTTATGATGATAATCATGTTATTACGCGCAACCACGTACGAGACTCGACAACTTAACACGATCTACCTATTAATAAATGCGTAATAAGGAAAATTTGTGAAAAAGAAGTTTGAGAATTCAAAGATAGGAATTAGGTTTAGAAAATGTGTATAGCTAACATGTCTAACTTCATGGGTTTATTGCTTGTTGAATCAATACTCCATTCATTTTGAATCCATAAGAGCTAATTTAAAAGTTTGGTAATTAGCCTTAATGAGCTGGTGGTTGGTATATTACATTAAATGTACCCACAATACCCTAAATTAAGAAAGCAGCAAAATGTCAGTAGAAAAATGGAAATAAAGCTCAAGCTAATTAAAACGTTAGGGTAGGTTGTGCCTAATTCACTTAAATGAGAAAACTACTTTGATGATTTGAGTTGAGGTTAATAACATGAAAAAAGTACTCGGGTCTTTTCAAATTTAAAAGTAGGTAGGTAGTAGAGCTGTAAACGAACTGAACGTTCAGTGAAAATTTCATGAACCGTTTGGTAAAAAGTTCGTTTATGTTCGTTCGTTTATTAAATGAACGAACATGAACAATATTTTACGTTCATTTACTTAAATGAACGAACATGAACAAAAGTCTCGTCCGTTCATTTATGTTCGTGAACGTCCGATTATGCGTTCGTTAAAGTTCGTTTATGTTTATTTATCTATTTATGTTCATATATCATATCTTTTAATTCTATAATTTTAAAAATTGTTTTGTTTAAGCAAATCAACACTTATAAAACATTATATTGTGAAGAATTCAATAAAGTTTATGTTTGTTTGTCTATTTTCAGTTTTTCACTTATGTTTGATCGTTTATGTTCGTTTAGCGTTCGTTTAGTGTCTTAATGAACGAACATAAACGAACATGAACAACTCATTTTCTTAATAAACGAACATGAACAAGAAAATTCGTCCGTTTAAGCGTCCGAGTCCATTTATTTGTCCGGTTAAAATTAAATGAACGAATATGAACAGGGTTCCGTTCGTGTTCGTCCGGTTCGTTTACAGCCCTAGTAGGTAGTATATGTGATTTCTAGCTAATTCTTATCTCTCATTCTCTTAAATGAATCCATTTCGATTGTAAGTATGTAATTAACCGACTTATTGACTAATTTTGAGATTAACATGAGCTCGATCATTAGGGAAATGCAATCGACATTTCATATGTTGCTAGTGAGATACAAATGGTCTCAAACGACACTTATTTCTTATCCGTCTAGCTGTTATTTTATATCACTTGTAGTAACGGTACGGTTATAACTCATTAACTCTACCGATATAGTTGTGTCAATCGTTCTCCATGGATTCACTAATCATAATTGTATATGTGTAATAACTACTTAGACGAATAACCAAATCATGATTTAGATTCAACAACTCGAGCTAAGGCTCTAAGCTATTCTAAATAGCTATGTTGTTTTCACTAGGGCACTTTATGGAGGGGTCTCTTTGGTGCACTATATGAAATCTAATAACTATGACATGACCAAATCTTATTTACTTTGTACTCAATCCAATCTTTTTGATCTTTACGTTTATAAAAACTAGTGGTTCAATGACGACTTTGTATACCTATATGCATTAACTATGTAGTTGTAAGGTACGCGAAGAATGGAAGGTGGGTATAGCAATAAACAAGATAATTATGGTGAGAGCCAACTAAGTAGGTAGGTTATGACAAGACTTGTGGGGGTTGTCTAGCTTGCTCTTTTCTCCCATGTGAAAATGAATCTTTATTTCAAAGAATTCCACTCCTTTGATGCTTATTGGATCTTGATCCATAATATGTACATGCATTGGTGCAGAATTCAACCTTAATTCTTTATTCTTCACTAACAAAATCATGTTAATACTCCTACAATCTTGGCATATAAAGAAACTTCTTGTTTAAACAACTTAAACATAGAGTTTTACTTTGTTTGAGTATATGTAGCGGCGAATTGAATTTCATTTCTTGACATATAAAAAAACTTGTTGTTTATTCAACAATCCAGTATTTAACGTGTATTTGTTGTTCACATGTTAACAAAACATTTCTTTTAGTTTAGATAAAAACACTTGCAACAAACAAGTATTCAACATTTTTGTCCATTAGGCCACACATACCCGAAAGGTTAGAATCATGTCGTGTGGTTTAAAAAGGAATTCTGGTAGTAGTGAATGAGAGAATTGAGTTGAATTTCATTTCTATAATGAGATTGTGATGTTACATATAACAAGAAAGTTGCCATTTGCATGTCCTACAATTGTGATGAATTGTGCATTTGGGGAAGAAAAAAGAGATCCCTTTTACTCACTTTATTGATACAATAATACAGTTTTTTTTTCTTTTTTTTTTTTTTTTTTTTCTCTCTCTCCTCTCTCTCTCCCCTCTTTATTACTTTTGAGTTTTGACTTTTCAAATTTTATATTTTATTTTCTGTTTTTTTATCGACAGTTTTACCCACTTTATTAAAAGACAATACGGTTTTTATGGTTTTTCGCTTTGTAATTTTTGTGTTTTATTACTTATGACTTGTCAAACTTTATATTTTCTTGTTTATATTTTTTATTTGGTAATTTTATTATAAAAATAAAATTATGAAAATAAAAGAAAATAAGAAAAGAGTATTACAATTATTTTAAACTTACCAATCTATATACCTTTGCGAAAACACATTGTACCCTTTGTGAATGTTACGGGACACAATATACATTTATTAAAACATGTTACAATAACAAATAGGTGGACATTATGAGTTTTCATTCACATTTAGACACGTCAAAGGCGCTTTACGAACAAGGTGGTAAGCTATTATCATATACATATCTAATCGCGTATTCGAGTGACGGGTATTGTATAATTTGAAATTTTCAAAAAAAAAAAAATGTTATGTCAAACCAATTTTAACTCTTAACCGGTAACAGTTGTTTTATCGTACAATCCCATGATAATTTATTTTTTGGTTATCAACGATATTTCATTATTCACGATAACTATTTGGTTTATATAAGGTTAAGCTAGAATTTACAAACAAGGTGGGAAGCTATTGAGTATCATATATATGTACTTGTGTACTATGGTGACGGCTATTTTATACTAATTTGAAATTTTCAAAAAGGGAATTTTATGTTGAAAAAATTTTAACTCTTTAACGAGGTGAGTTATTTTACATACTAAGTTTTTGTTACAAACTGAGGGACAAATCCCAACCATCCATCTAGTTTGATCTAATGGTGGAGATTAACCTAAGATTTAATAGACAACCTAAGTCCATGTTTTTTTATTGTCTTTTTGTCTTTTTTTTTATTCACTTTTATTTTTCTTTTTTCTTTTTTTGTCTTTTGTTTCCTTCCTATTTACGTTTTTTTTTTCTTGTATTTTTTTTGTTGCATTTTTTCTTTCTTTTTGTCTTTTTTTTTCTATTATTTAAAAAAAAAAATCACGTTTTTTTTTTTTTTTTTTTTTCTTGCCTTTTTTTGTCCTTTTTTTCTTTTTTTTTTAATTTCATTTTTTTTTCTTTCTTTTAAAAGAAAATACACTTTTTATTTTAAATTTACGACTATTTTTTTAGTTCACATATTTTTTTAATTTAATTCACGTTTTTTCACTTTCTAACTTTTTCATTCGTTTTTAGACATATTCGTCCGTTTTCATAAATATTCATCTATTTTCATACGTTTTCTTACGTTTTCGTCCGTTTTCATACATATTCGTCCGTTTTCTTACGTTTTCGCATGTTTTCATACGTTTTCGTCCGTTTTCATATTTATATATCCGTCCGTTTTCTTACGTTTTCGTCCATTTTCATACGTTTTCATCCGTTTTCTTACACTTTCGTCCGTTTTCATACGTTTTCATTCGTTTTCTTACATTTTCGTTCGTTTTCGTTCGTTTTCATCCGTTTTCTTTCATTTTCGTCAATTTTTCATACATTTTCGTCCTTTTTCATATGTGTTTTTACACTTTCATACGTTTTCATCTGTTTTCATTCATTTTCGTCCATTATTAAATGCTTTTGGCCGTTTTCAGACGTTTTTCATACGTTTCTGAATACCATAAGAGATATTCTATGATATTTAGAATATCACAAGTGATATTCCGTGATATTCTGAATATCACAAGTGATTTTTTTAATATCACATGTGATATTCTTTGATTTTCTGAATATCACAAGTGATATTCTAAGTACCACAAATGATATTCTTAATATCATAAATGATATTATGTGATAGTTAGAATATCACAAGTGATATTCTGAATATCACAAGTGATTTTCAACTAAT
Organism: Artemisia argyi; assembly: GCA_030686995.1. Lineage (NCBI taxonomy): Eukaryota > Viridiplantae > Streptophyta > Magnoliopsida > Asterales > Asteraceae > Artemisia > Artemisia argyi. The sequence goes on along the minus strand of CM060697.1, from coordinate 155,325,954 downwards.
TTTTTGTAAGTGAATATCACAAGTGATTTTCTGAATATCATAATTCATAAGTGATTTTCAACTAATGTTTTGTAACATGAAAATTACAAGAGATAGATATTCAGAAAATCACAAGAGATATTCAGAATATCGAAAGTGATATTCAGAAAATCACAAGTGATAGTCTGAATATCAATTGTGATATTCAAAACGTAAGAAAATAGACGAAAACATAAGAAAATCACAAGTGATATTCAGAAAATCACAAGTGATATTCAGAAAAGCACAAGTGATATTATGAATATCACTTGTAATATTCTGAAACGTAAGAAAACAAACGAAGACGTAAGAAAATGGACGAATACGTATGAAAACGGACAAAATTATATGAAAGCGTAAAAGCACGTATGAAAATGGGCAAAAACACAAGTGATATTCAGAATATCACAAGTGATATTCAGAAAATCACAAGTGATAGTCTGAATATCAATTGTGATATTCAAAACGTATGAAAAACGTAAGAAAATAGACGAAAACATAAGAAAATCACAAGTGATATTCAGAAAATCACAAGTGATATTCAAAAAATCACAAGTGATATTCTAAAAATCACAAGTGATATTCTGAAAATCACAAGTGATATTCTGAAAATCATAAGTGATATTCAGAAAATCACAAGTGATATTCAGAAAATCACAAGTGATATTATGAATATCACTTGTAATATTCAGAAACGTAAGAAAACAAACGAAAACGTAAGAAAATGGACGAATACATATGAAAACGGACAAAATTATATGAAAGCGTAAAAGCACGTATGAAAATGGGCAAAAACAATGGATGAAAATAAAGAAAAATGGACAAAAACGGACAAAACGTATGAAAATGAACGAAATCGGATGAAAACGTATGAAAATAGACGAAAACGGGCAAAAACGGACGAAAATGAATGAAAGCGTAAAAACACGTCTAAAAACGGACGAAAATGTATGAAAAATGGATGAAAACGGACGAAAACGTATTAAAACGGATGAAAACGTATGAAAACAAACGAAAACATAAGAAAACAGGCGAAAACATATGAAAATAGACGTAGACGGGCAAAAACGTAAGAAAACGAATGAAAAAATTGGAAAATGGACGAAAACGTATAAAAACAGACAAAAAAGTATGAAAATAGACAAAAACGTCAAAAAATGGATGAAAACATAAAAAAAATGGACGAAAACGTATGTAAACGGACAAAAACGTCTGAAAATGGACGAAAACATATATATAAACATATGAAAACGGACGAAAACGTATATAAACGAACGAAAACGTTTGAAAACTAATGATAACGTATAAAAACGGACGAAAACAGATGAAAACGTTTGAAAAGAGACGAAAACGTAAAAAAATATACGAAAATGTTTGAAAACGGATGAAAACGTATAAAAACGAACGAAAACGGATGAAAACGTTTGAAAGTAGACGAACGCGTAAAAAAAGAACGAAAACGTTTGAAAACAGACAAAAACGTATGAAAACGGACAAAAACGTTTAAAAACAGACGAAAACGTATGAAAGCGGAAGGAAAAAAAAGGTTAATTATCAAAAAAAATGAATTAGAAAAAAAAACGTGAATTGTTTTTTTTTAAATAGAAAAAAAATGACTTTAAAAAGTAACTATTAAAAAAAAGACAAAAAAAAAAAAGCGTGAAAAAAAAAGATAAAAAAGAGCTTGAATAAAAAAGAAAATGTAAAAAAAAAAAAAAAAAAAAAAAAAAAAAAAAAACGTGAATAGAAAAGAAGAAAGAAAAAAGACATGGAGCCCAAAAAAAATAAAAAAGACAAAAAAAGAAAAAAGAAAATAACAATAAATAAATAAGAAACAAAAAAAGACAAGAAAAAAACATGGACTTTGGTTTAGTTTTTAAATCTTAGGTTAATCCTCACCATTAGATCAAACTAGATGGATGGTGGGGATTTGTCCCTCAGTTTGTAACAAAAAACTGGTTCACAAAAGAACTTTTCTCACTCTTTAACTATTAACAATATTTTCATTGTACAATCCATGATAATTTATTTTTCGGTTATCAATGATTTTTCGTTATTCAGAGTAACTATTTGATTTATATAAGACTAAGCTAGATAAAAATACTTGTATCTCTTATTTAATGTTTTCTCAAAAATAATTGAAATATAGTGTTAATATAATGTGTATGTGATCTTTCGAGTTATCTATCATATTTAGGATGATAAGAAATGGTAAGATGGTTGACGTTTTAATAATTAGGGTTGTCATTAATTAAAAAAAGAGTGATATAGTCATATCTTTTCCTTAGCTAAAATAATGTGAGTTAAATCGAAAATATCTTAACTACTTATAATGTAGATTTAGTCAAAGGGAAAAAGTGGAAAACTAAATTTTCAGTCAATCCCCATTTTGCCCTTCTATACTACAAGGGTGAGACAAAAATGAATTGTGTAATTAATGCTCTTATTAAAGCACCTCATAACTTAAAATTACAATAATTTATTCATATGGTACAAACAATTAAAAGCATCTATATCAAATTAAAAATAATCAATTAAAACACCCCTTACTAAAAAAAGTACAATAAAATTTTCACAATATACAATTTAAACAAACTACAACATAATATAAAATATAAAATAATTAAACACACTAATTAATGTTATTTTTAAAACACCCTATAATGAAAAGTATATGTTATTATACACATTATACAAATTAATAAAACACACAAAACTTTATACAAGCTAACAAGTTGATGTTGCATATAGTTTTGAAAACTGGACCGGACCAACGGGTTCAACTGGGAAAAACATATAGTTTTGAAAACTGGACACGACGGGTTCAGTTATTAAAAGCATGACTCGGTTTAAATCGACCCATTTTTCGACTGGGACGGTTCAACCGGGTTTCAAAACATTATGTTGACATGAGCTTAAGTATCAAAGTCAATAAGTCAATAAGTCAACACATTTAATCCCTAAATCTTCAAATTTTTATTAGAGGTGGCAAAACGGGAGGGCACGGGCTAAAATGGCACGGGTTAAAACGGGGACGGGCTAAACGGACAAATTATAAATCGGGCCAAACGGGCACGGGCTAAAACGAGTAAATTATAATTCAACTATTAAAAACATTCGGAACAGTCCTAAAACCCCCTTTAATTCATATTGTAAAAAAAGATCAAACATCTAAGTCTTAACTATATTTAATTATTTTTTCTTAAAATTAGAGTATTAAATGAATAAAAATGCAACTAATTAAATATATCTATCAATTAATTAGAGTATTAAATAATTATGCATAAAATAGTTAATAAATGAGATAAATTAAAATTAAAATAGTTGGAATGTTTTATAGTTACCAGTGACAAGTGAATTGGTCGGAAAAAAATGAGAGTAATTGCTTGAAAGTTGAATTGTGTGATTCGAAAGCCCATCTAATAATATCTGTTTTTATCTTTTGCCTGTAAGAGCCCATCAAATAAATGCAAGGGGGCAAAAAACGCCCCAAACTTTTAAAAAAATGTCAAAAATCGCCCAAAAATTATAAATTGGACAAGATTTGCCACCCCTAACTTTTATTAATTTTCATTTATAACCCATAAACTTTCTTTTATCACTAAACGATCTGTCGTTATAAAATTCCGTTGCTATGCACGGGTATTCGTCTAGTTTAGATAATATATGTTTTATGGTAGTTTAGTTCTTTACATTTCAACAATTTCATATAAATTCTCGGTCCATCATTTTCATACGCACACATATTTAAGATATGATTTATATTAAATGTAATTCTTACACATCTTAGAAAAACCATCTAGATGTAATTAATCTAAAATAAATATAATTTAGATAAAGTTATCATCACTAAAATTAATGTCTTATTAACTCTGTCATATCCAATTTATAAATCCTGAAAACTAAACTAATAAAATTATTGTAGCACATTGGCCCATTTACATTCGTGGATATGATTTGTGAATTACGCAGTTGCGACACATTATTCTTTAAAAAAAATTCATCTTCGATTCTTCTCTAACCCGTTTTTACTTTTCTTTTCTTTTTTATTTCTCGGTTAATACTCTCCCCGTCTCAAAATTATTGTCTACATTTTCATTTTAGGATGTATCAAAATAATTGTCTACTTTCCATTTTAAGTAAGAAAAAAAAGAATTTAGTGGGAGAATATTCCATTGAGTGGTTGAGATTTATAGTGGTCTCACTTTTATTAAATTTAGTGATTCTTGTCTTCTGACAATAATTTTGAGACGTAGAGACTACTAATCAAGTGCAAAGGAAAAAAAAATCAGTCCATGAGTGTGTTTGTTTATGAGACTTTTGATCCATAGGGATTTTTTAAAGTGTCAATTTCATAAGAAAAAAATGTTTTGGTCTAAAGTGTGCGGTTTACCTTTGAAAAAAAAAACTGTCTAAACTTCTAGTAGCATTTTATAAACAGTTGGCCATGCTATTTTATTCACACGACGTGTAATTCTTGGTTGTACATCAAGCATTGTATTTTATGTTGCTTAATAGTGAGGGTGTTTTTAAAAAATAATATTAATTATATGTGTCAAATTAATGTATTTGTGCATGAAATAGTTGTAACATAACTTTAAAACTTGTAAGGCTTAAAAACTATTTTTGAAATTTACAAAAAGTTCAAAGATGCATTATAGGTAGTTTAGATAACTATTCCCTCTGTCCCGATATAAAGCAACATCTTTTTATAAAAGAAAAACCATCTTACAATATATACCACAATTTTTTTTTTTTTTTTTTTTTTTTTTTTTTTTTTAATAATCTAAACATGAATTGAACACACAATCATTTAGTTAGAAGTATTCTCACACAACACGAGTGTAGAATACTAACTATGTTGGAAACATGTATGATCTTGTGTTTATGTGGCGTTAGTGAAGTGAGGAGGAGGGGAAGAAAGAAAGGAACCTTGAGAGAAAAAAGAAATATTAGATTGAGATTAAGTGAAGGTCCAACCCTCTCTACATGTGGAGAGAGGTATTTATACGTACAATAAAATGCCCACACCCGGGTTGTGGATCAGGCATACAGTGGGTGAAGACCTGTCCTTCTTCCACGGTGTTACTTAAACTAATACTAATTAACTAATAAACAACTACGAGCTAACTTAATGTTATTACAATCATTAGGTGACCGAGACTTTTACAGGAATATTTGTATTCCTAACAATCTCCCCCTAAGCGAGGTCACCTTTGAAATTAAGATCTTTGGTCTTTAAGCATTCTTTAGTCTTTGTAGCTCGTAGGATCTGATTCTTCACTTTTCAACACACTTCGTACTTCAAGCAAGCGAACTTGTGATTTGAATTCCTTTGAGATATGAAATCTTTGAGCTTCCTTTGAGATCATCAGCCAAAGTAAATCTCCAAGCTCATCCATAGTCGTATTGCCTTCATGTGATGTAGTGACTTAAGGACCATCATGCTCACACCCTTCTAGATCAGGAGACTTGACTTTAGAGTTGTGGATCAGGAGACTTTTTTATCAGAGTTGCGGAAGCGTTGTTGGTAGTCTCTCAACTTTTGTTTTAGCAAGTCTCTCATCTTCATTGATAGTATGGAGGATGTGTGAGCATGAGGTATGGATTGACCCGATTCAGCTGGAAACTGGAGCCATTAACGCCATCTTTATATGTGTCCCTGAAATAAAACAGTTAGCAATAAAGATAGAGAACGAATATGGCTTTGTCATTCGTTCTGCGAGGACAGACTACCCTCCGGTTTTGTGAAAACCGACCTGTGATCAGGTAGAGTCTCTTTTAAAGAAGACTCTCCTTGACAGGAATTTCCAGCTTGTAGTAATGAATTTTTCAAAGAATCCACTTCGGAATCTTCATACTTAGCATGTTCTCATACCGGAACGTCTCAAAGCAGACAGCACGATAGAGTGAATCGGTGAATTGACATTCACGGATTGATGAGAAATTGATTTATAGAAATCACTCGCGTGTCATATGATAAACATTTTTGAGACACGACGAGAGGTTTTAGCTTAGAATCACATTTCCATCAAAAATACTTTTGTTTGAAATATTGTACACAATCAATGTGCTCGAAAATTAGTATGTGAGCACACTGAAAGGTTTTTGCAAAAGTATCCGCCAATCCATATCCTGGAACAAGTTTGATTCAATATTGAATCGCACCATTGTTGCTTTCCAGTTGTCACTTGATCATAGATCCAAGATGGATCTCACATGTCACCTACCAAGAGCTTGAGTGATGTTCACTCTAGAAGGATTTCCATCTTCATTGTGAATATTTTCATATCACTCGGATGTTCTGGCAATACCACAAGGATAATGCGTAGGACTTTAAATATTTTATCTTACTTTCCACATTGTGTGAAACAATAAGGATATTGGAAGTGTGTCCTAACGAGATTTATGGATGATCTCATGGCTCTAGACTCAATAGTGCGTTTTGATCAGCTCCTGGAGACTGGGGAGGCGTCTCCTGTTTTAGGTATCAACATTGCTCGCAGTGAGCGGTCGATACATTGCACAGGGTTCCCCGTGAGATTGAAACAAGCTCTTTTAAGAGAACTTGAGTGGTTGGGAAGTTTGGTGCAGTGTGTCACTGGGTCCATGACGTCTTGTCTTCAATACCGGTGTTACCTTAGTAACCGCCAGTAGATTATGAATTGAACCCGGTTTCTGCCCTAAGGTTGAATATTTGGAGGGCTATTTCTTTTCACCCTTTCTCATTTCATTTCTTTTTCATTCTTCAACCCCTTCAGTGCTTACCGAGACTTCACCACTAGAACCTTGTTGGGTTTGTTCTAGTCCTAGCTCTATCTCAGTCCGCACTTTTCCCTTTCTCACTTTTTCTCCTTTTTCCAATCATTCGTAAGGACTTCTACTCTATCTATGGATTGTCCCTGGGAAGATCCTTCCGGTTCTGGTGGATCATGGGAACTTATACCTAACCTTAACCGTCCTTATAACTCCGTGCATTAAAGTAAATGGTCGGTCTTAGGTATTGCTTCCACAAACGCCTTTCGCTCCCCCTCAATATGTGCATCGATATTCGAAAGTGTTTAGCACATATGTGGGAGCCTATTATTGAGTCGAAAAGATCACATTTGATTATCAGATTTCTATTTAAATCAAATTCTCTCCCCCGATCAAAAATTTCAAACCTTTCGAGATTTTTGATCTCAATTGATTTAAATAATTTAGAAAGCGTTTTGGGAGATAAATGCGGTCAATTTTAATATTTTCTGATTAAAAGGAACTTTTTCTTGCTCCCCCTCAATCTGTGAGGGAGGTTGATATGTGTCAGATTTGATGAGTTTACAAAAGATTTGAAGTTTAAACGAAAACTCTTTGAAGATGTACTCATTCTGACACATAACCATCACAATTGTTTTGTTGCTTTTGTACAAAGTGGGGAGTTTTGATGATACATAAAAAATTTTGAAAATCATTCTCCCCCTCAATCAATGACAGATGTTTAAAACATAAATATGTTATGTCATTGATTGAGAGAAAAATTTTATCAAAGATTTAGATTCAATTTGGTTTTCATTCAAAATCTCATGGTACCACCAAGTTTTGCACAAATACTCTCTGGAAAAATCATAGAAGGGAAAGTATTTGGCGACAAAAAGAAGACTTCTCTTCTTTATCAAGAAATAATGCACTGAAACGTACATTAGATCGAGGAAACATGGATATAAAGTAATCCATGCCCAGGTGAACTTCACCCGTAAAAGGAACAACCGTCTTTTTGACGACGTGTTTTCCCCATTTTGAAAAGCGGGTTGCTATCTGAAGTAATAGCAAACCATAATTTTGAAGAGCGGGTTGTAGCCTGAAATGACTACAAGCCATATTTTTAAGTCCGGGTTACAGCCTGAAATGACTGTAAGCCATATAGGCATGTTTTGAAAAAAACCTTTTGAACTTCTGTTCGAACTTCATTTAAAGACCCGTGTCATTATTGAATGACATTTCTAGGACCATAAATGTTATCGATGCCAGAAGACATGCCTTAAAACTATTTTTGGTATTGATTGATGCTAAACCACCTAACTTATATTGACCAAATAATGGTCAACTTATACTAGATGAAACACATTACAACTGAGTTTACTTAAAATTGAAATTACAATGCTTAGAATGAAATTAAATTAAAAACTACAAATTCTACACACCCTCCACTGCTTCTCTTCTTTCTTTTTATAACAGATTAGGGTTCCAGGGTACCCTCTTGTTCTTTCCCACCAACTTGTGAGCCCTTGGATTGCTTGAAATAATCATGGCCGTTCAAATGGATTTTGGCGCCAATTTACTCTTTGGCAGTATCCTTGATAATTGAAGCCAGTAGGAAGGTTTTGGAAGGTTGTGTTTAGTTTTGAGTGCAAGGGGGTGTGGGGGTGGAGTGTTGAAGGGATTGTGATGATGGAGGCTAGAGTTGCAGGGCTAGCAGGCTAGTGGGGAGGGGATGAGGTGGAGTGTTGAAGGCGTTGACTGTTTGACCGAAGTTTAAAAAATACGGGGTGTGTTGTTTTCTTTGTGGAGTGGGCTGAGAGTTTAAATGGGCTAGGGGTGGGCTTTGTAGGTTTTGGATCATGTTGGGGTTTTTTTTTAGTGGTAATGGATTGGGTTTATGAGTTAAAATAACACAAGGGGTCCGTTTGGTATTTTTATTAAACACAAGGACCATTTTTGCATTTTCTGAAAATTGTAAGGCCTGAAAATGGACATTTCCCAAAGTTTATTATAAGGACCAATCTTGCATAATTTAGATATCCGAAACCCATTTTTGCCATTTTGTACTTTTCAAAATTCCCGGGGGGCAAATGTGACAAGTTATCAAACTTCGGGGACCAAACATGTACTTTCCACAAAACTTTCACCCAGGGACCCATTTTGATAATTTTTACTTTCCAAAGATCATAAATGACTTTTCTATTCAAAATAATCCACCAGGGACCAATTCTGTCATTTTCTGAAATTCCAGAGATCTTTTATGCCAATTTTGGATTTTGAGGGGTAAAAGTGTAATTTTCTCAAACTTTATCACCCAAGGACTTATTTTGATAATTTTTGACTTTTCTTTGCCTTGGGTTGACTTTTCTTTTATTTTAAACTTCCAGGGACTAGTTTTGCCAAATTTTGAAACTTGAGGGACTGAAACTGCCAATTGTGCAAACTTTGTTCGTTTTTCATTTGTTTTTAAACATTTTGCATTTAAAACATATAAAACACACTTTTGGGATAAATTATGTATTTTGATGCGTTTTTGGGTGTTTTTGGATGTTTTGGCAGTCCAGATACGATAAAAATGATGAGTGTTTGAGCACTCATCAATCCCCCACACTAAGCTATTGCTAGTCCCTAGCAATCTTTTGAGAAAAACTCGATGGATTTTAAACTCTTTACCAAAAGCCATCACATCTGGAGTAGCCAGGTGTAAGAACTGTGGCACACCTGATAACCGTGTGATTTTGAGCAAACCACCAGCTGTCAACGGATTTGATTAGTCTATACCAAAAGCCGTTTGCTTCTGGACTAGCCAACTCTTGATGGAATAGTTAACATCTTGGTGAGCTGATTACCAATTATGGTTTTTCCACGGCCTTTGCGGGCTAGCCAACTCATTTGTTTTTGGGGAGTTGAGGAACCGTACAATTTTGGGCAAATTGCAAGCCGTAAACGGATTTGAGTTGTCTTTACTAAGAGCCGTTTGCTCCTGGACTAGCCAATCCCTTTTATCGCTTAGACAAGGCGGACTGATTACCACAAAAATTTTGAAATAAAGTGAAAAATTTTTGAAAAATTTGGGCCAAAATGGGGGTACTTGAAAGTATTTTGCGATAAAATTCGCTAGAATTTCCCCCCCACACTTAGAAATGAATATTGTCCTCAATATTCAAAGTCCCGGCTATTATGCCGAATCTTGTAAAAAGATAATATTCGAAGCTAACTGTGGAATTTTGTTTTGTATTTTTCACTTTATTTATCTGTACATACAATCACACATTTTTTTTTTTTGAACTTATATACATATATACATTTTTCAAATAGCGGGGGGTTGGCCATTCCCCCACACTAGGGTGGTAGAAAGTAGAAAGAAGTCAGAAATACGGGTGAAAACCCATATATGTTGCTAATTTTTGTTCATCGAGTCGCTAGCTTGACTCGATCCCCGAATTTAATTGTCCTTGGGGAAAGTTTGGAGATCCGGGACAACCATGGATGGTATGTCCTCTCCAAAGTAGTGCTTTAGACGATGTCCATTCACTTTGCAGTTAGGGCCGTCATTTTGTGATAACTCGACGGTGCCATAAGGATAAACCTTAACGATAGTGAATGGACCAGTCCATCGGGTTTTGAGCTTTCCCGAGAAGATCTTGAGTCTAGAGTTGAAAAGAAGGACTCGATCACCAACGTTGAAAACGCGATTTTTGATTTTGGAGTCATGTATCTTCTTTGTCTTTTCCTTGTAGATCAAAGAGTTCTCGTAAGCTTGATCACGGAGTTCATTTAATTCATTCAGTTGAACTTTCCTATGATCACCCGCGGTTTTGAGGTCGAAATTGGCATGCTTGAGAGCCCAATAGGCTTTATGCTCAAGTTCGATCGGAAGATGGCACGCTTTCCCGTACACAAGTTTATATGGCGTACACCCAATGGGTGTTTTATACGCCGTACGGAAAGCCCAAAGTGCATCATCTAATTTATCCGACCAAGATGCACGATTTTCCCCAACGGTTCTTTCCAATATTCTCTTTATGCCTCGATTGGAAACTTCTACTTGTCCACTTGTTTGAGGGTGGTACGCAGTAGAAAGACGGTGAGTTACACCATACTTTTGCATGACTTTATCGAATTTGTCATTGCAAAAATGCGTACCACGATCACTAATTATAGCACGTGGAGTCCCAAATCGAGCAAAGAGAGCTTTCAAAAATTTCACAACTACTCGGGCATCATTTGTGGGTAAAGCTTTTGCTTCGACCCATTTTGACAAATAGTCAACTGCCACGAGTATGTACTTATTTCCATGAGATGACGGGAATGGCCCCATAAAGTCGATGCCCCAAACGTCAAATATTTCACAAACTTGAATTGCATTATGTGGCATTTCATTCTTTTGTGAAATATTCCCGTGACGTTGACAAGCGTCACAGGATTTGACCAATTCATGGGCATCCTTGTAAATCGTGGGCCAAAAGAAACCGGAGTCAAACACCTTTTTGGTGGTGTAATTTGGATTGTGGTGGCCCCCCGTGGGACCAGCATGGCAAGCCTTAAGAATTTCAGTGGCTTCTTGAGCATATACACACCGCCGGATGACTTGATCCGCACATATTTTGAACAAGTAGGGGTCGTCCCAGAAATAATGTTTTACATCTTTAAAGAATTTATTTTTCTGTTGGGACGACATCCCTTTCACAATGAAGTTACACGCAAGGTAATTTGCAAAATCGGCAAACCAAGGGGTAACTGAATCTCCACGAAAGGAAACCGCATTGAGTGTCTCGAGAGGGAATGTTTCATTAATTTCTTTCCTCTCGAAAACATCTTGATGGGGGTTTCCCAAACGGGAGAGATGATCAGCAGCTAGGTTCTCAGCTCCTTTTTTATCACGAATAATGATATCAAATTCCTGAAGGAGGAGAACCCAACGAAGAAGTCTCGGCTTTGCATCTTGTTTTGCAAAAAGGTACTTCAAAGCCGAGTGATCCGTATACACTATGCTTTTTGTCAGGATCAAGTATGGCCGGAATTTTTCAAAAGCATACACCACAGCTAATAATTCTTTTTCGGTGGTGGTGTAATGGCTTTGAGCCTCGGTCATAGTTTTGTTGGCATAGTGTATAGGCTGAAAGTGTTTTGTTTTTCGTTGCCCCAAGACTGCCCCAATAGCATAATCACTCGCATCACACATGAGCTTAAAGGGCAAGTCCCAATCGGGGGCAACAAGAATCGGTGCCTCGGTAAGCCTTTTCTTTAATGTTTCAAAGGCTTCGATGCACTCAGGGGAGAAGATAAAAGGAGCATCCTTTTTGAGGAGATGGGTCATAGGCCGGGCGATTTTAGAAAAATCTTGAATAAACCTACGGTAAAAACCGGCGTGACCCAAAAAGCTCCTAACACCTTTCACAGTTGTGGGATGAGGTAATTTTCCAATGACGTCCACTTTGGCTCTGTCAACCTCAATCCCGTTTTTTGAAATTTTATGGCCGAGGACAATGCCCTCTTTGACCATAAAGTGACTCTTCTCCCAATTTAGACATAACTTTGTGTCTTCACAACGTTTTAGCATGTTGTCTAAATGGGAGAGACATGATTGGACCGAATCCCCAATGACCGAAAAATCGTCCATAAAGACCTCCATAGTTTTTCCGATCATGTCCGAAAAAATGGCCATCATACATCTTTGAAACGTGCCCGGAGCATTACATAAGCCAAATGGCATACGTTTATATGCGAAAGTTCCATAGGGGCACGTAAAAGTGGTCTTTTCTTGGTCTTGCGGGTCAATGGGAATCTGAAAGTAACCCGAGAAACCATCGAGGAAGCAATAGTACTCATTCCCCGCTAATCTCTCGAGCATCTGATCCATAAAGGGCAGAGGAAAATGATCCTTACGGGTGGCGTCATTTAACTTACGATAGTCAATGCAGATGCGCCAACCCGTAACCAAACGAGTTGGAATTAACTCATTTTCCTCATTTGTGACAACAGTAATGCCACCCTTTTTTGGAACACAATGGATTGGGCTGACCCAAGGACTGTCTGAGATAGGGTAAATCAATCCGGCATCAAGAAGTTTTAAAACCTCTTGTTTGATAACCTCGTGAATTTTTGGATTCACCCTTCTTTGTTGTTGGACTGCAGGTTTGAAGTCGTCCTCCATTAAAATTTTATGAGTACAAAATTCAGGGTCAATGCCCTTGATGTCGGAGAGACGCCAAGCAATTGCTTGTTTATGAGACTTCAAAACCTTTATGAGAGCAGCCTTTTCCTCATCACTTAAGTCTTTGGCAATTATGACGGGTAATTTATCATCACCCTCCAGAAATGCATATTCAAGATGAGGAGGCAAGTCCTTAAGTTCAACCTCATGGAAGTCATCAGTTTTCTCAACATTTTTGACCTCCTCCTTATGAAGTTGTTGTGGTAGAACAGGAAGAGGAGAGGGATCTTCGTTTAACAATTTTTCAAGTATGAGAATATCCCTCTCGAGGTCGATCTCTTGGCTATCAACTCCATCGGGAATCGAATCACTTTTGAGAAATGCCTCCATTTCTTCTAAGATGAAGTCACTTCCCTCAAACGGAGTGAGGGAAGGAGAAGAATTGGCTATGATGGGGTGAGAAGACTGAGTGAGGTTTTCACTCGAAGAATCATCAATGAAACCTAAAATCTCTTGAGCATACTCCTCAGCAGCAACATCGATGACATCAATTTGATTCACCGACTCACAATCATAATTGGAGGAGTATCTCGAAGTTTGATTTAGGTTGAAGGTTATGGCTTCCGTTCCAACACGTAATGTGATCTCATGCTCAAATACATCGATAAGAGCGCGCCCAGTTCTCAGGAATCCCCGCCCAAGAATGAGAGGGACCCTAGAATCGGCATCAAAGTCAACAATCACAAAATCTGCCAGAAAATGGAACTTCCCCACTTTAACGAATACGTCCTCGGCAATTCCGATGGGACGAGAAATCGAACGATCGGCAAGCTCTAAAGTCATGCACGTGGGGGTAAGTTCGGGAAGAGAGAGTTTCTTCCACACAGAATATGGCATTAGGTTAATGCTAGCACCTAGATCGGCCAAGGCGAAGCAATCAACCATACCCGGGAAAGTACAAGGAATTAGAAATTTCCCGGGATCTCCAAGCTTTTCAGGAAGCATTTTCAAAAGAACCGCAGAGCAGTTCTCATTCAAAGGAGTTCTTGCCATCTCAAATAATTTTTCTTTATTACTCAACAGATTTTTGATTGTTGACGCAAACTTGGGCATCAAGAGAATAGCATCCGCGAAGCTGATATCAAAATGCAAATCTTGGAAGATTTGGAAAAATTTATCCATTTGGTGATTAGCTTTTTCGCGGAGCTTTTGTTCACTGAGACGTGATGGATAGGGAATATAAGTTTTGGATTTAGGGTTGTCCACTGGAGTTTCTGGTGGTTCAAAGACAACTCCAGGATTATATCTGGTTTCAGGAATAACCTGAGGTTGGACGTGTGCTGTACTTCGTGGGCTAGGATTTTGCACTTTGTCCTTTGTCACCTCAGGTTCACGATTCACTACCTTTGGAGGAGAAGAAGAGGTAGTAGGAATCGCGGGTTCATCATATGAAGCACCACTTCGTGTTGTGATCGCCTTAGCATCGCCCCTCGGGTTAGCGATCGTGTTGCTCGGTAAAGTAGTACCTGAGCCCGAGGGTCGATCATTTAAAGACTTCTTGATGTCAGAAATCTGGCTGACCAGCAACTTTTTCAACTCTTCTTGGGACTTCATGAATTGTTTCAACAACTCGTCAGATGAAGGCCCGGTTGGAACAATGCTTGATTCGGATTAGGAATATTTGGAGCTCGATTGTTCGGATTGGGACCTTGATTTTGAAAATTACCCTGATTAGGGTTGTTGTTTCCATGAAAATATCCCTGATTGAAATTACCCTGACCTTGGTTCCGATTAAAGTTTCCTTGATTTTGTTGCTGGAAACCTTGATTTTGGAACCCTTGGTTTTGATTTTGAAAACCGTGACCCTGATTGAAGTTACCTTGGTTTTGATAACCTTGGTTCGCTCTATTTTGATTTTGGCCACGGTTTTGGACATTTTGGTTTTGATTAAAACCAGGAGGTCCAGGATAATGATGTTGAGGACGATAGCTAGGGTCCATAGGAGGGCGATATTGATTGCCTCCTTGATTTTGGGACCCCGCTAAAGCATGAGCTTCGTATGGAGTACCATCAGTAGCTGTGCAATTGTAGTAGGCATGCGGCCCACCACAAGTTACACAGACTTCCACTTTTTTAACCTCAGCAGGTGGAGGATGTTGTGGAAATGAAACTTTCTTTGTTTGGGCAAGAACCAAAGCTTGGATTGCTTCGGTGAGCTTGTCAATCTTAGCATCCGTGCTAGATTGACTCACAGAAGATGAAGTGGAAGGACCCGCATTAATTTGGGAAACAATCGGTTTGCTTCGTGTAGAGCGGACCTTCGACTTGTTTTCTATGATTTGCAAAGCTTCTTTTGTGGTTTTACTCAAAAAGTTACCTCCTGCGGAGGCATTGAGTGAATCCTGATCAGCTTGGCTCACGCCATTGTAAAACGTATCGAGTTGCATCAACTCAGAGAAACCATGATGTGGACACTTGCGAAGTAATTCTTTGAAACGATCCCACGCTTCACCAAAAGATTCATCATATTTTTGAGTGAACTTGGTGATTTCGTTCTTAAGACTCGTGGTCTTGGAAGGTGGGAAGAATTCATTCACAAACTTTTTGACAAGATCTTCCCAAGTCTCAATAGATCGTGGAGGTAGTTTTTCAAGCCAAATCCGGGCTTGTCCCTCCAAGGAGAATGGGAAGAGAAGAAGTTTTATTGCTTCACAAGGGACATTCTTGTACTTGATGGTTGATGTGATTTTATTGAACCATCGAATATGAGCATGAGGATCGTCCCTCTCAAAACCGTAGAATTGACTTGAGGTTACAAGATTGAGTAACCCGGTTTTGAGCTCAAAACTATCAGCCACGATGGCTGGGACAATAATGGCATCTCCGTAACCCTCGATGGGTGCTTGGAGAAGCTCACACATGGGGCGGTCTTCCGCCATGGTGACAGTAGGTGTGGCAACAGTACGGATCTCAGATCCGACTGTTGGTGCTGAACGTCTACGAGGTGTTCTAGGTTTTTGTACAAGCTCACGTAATTGGCTAGTAGACCTAGAAGAACGAGTGCGCATGCACTAGGAACAAAAATCAATCAAAACAAAGTCGAGACAAAACCACAGTGAACTTAAACCAATAATCACAAGTGAGTTGCTTCTTTAGAAAAGGTACACCACACACAAGGATACAAAGGCAAGTTTTAATCTTTTTGATTTGGGAACTTATTTGTTCACACCCCCAGTTGGAAGGTGTTCTGTCTTGGTTTTCGACGGTTTATTTTATGTAGAATTATTATTCACAAGAAAAGACGGATGTTTTTGTGTTTTGTGTATGGGTTTAAAAACTTTTGGAAAATATTTTTGGTATCGTTTCGTTTACCAAAATCGTTTCTCTTTAAGAATCACCTTAAAAGAAAACCGAATCAGAAAACGTTACGATCTGTTTTGTTGTTTGTAATTTTTTTTTGGTGTTTTAACACTTTAGAAAAAGTGTTAATGACTTTTTTGTATTTTGATTATGAAAATATACACAAGTGGTGGTATTTGTACAGTGAGTGAGGTGAGATAACACTAATCTCAAATAACGCTATAGAAACGCGCACACTTCCCCGGCAGCGGTGCCAAAAGTTGATTGATGCTAAACCACCTAACTTATATTGACCAAATAATGGTCAACAAAGTCAAATAGCCTAGATCAATGCTCCGGGTAATATAAGGTATCACCAGGTCGTTAAGTCCCGTTGAAGTGTGAATTGTAACTTTAGCGTATTCGTGATCGGGTAATTATTCACAGAAAAGGGTTATGATCAGATTGTCCCTTTCTCACTTTTTCTCCTTTTTCCAATCATTCGTAAGGACTTCTACTCTATCTATGGATTGTCCCTGGGAAGATCCTTCCGGTTCTGGTGGATCATGGGAACTTATACCTAACCTTAACCGTCCTTATAACTCCGTGCATTAAAGTAAATGGTCGGTCTTAGGTATTGCTTCCACAAACGCCTTTCGCTCCCCCTCAATATGTGCATCGATATTCGAAAGTGTTTAGCAAATATGTGGGAGCCTATTATTGAGTCGAAAAGATCACATTTGATTATCAGATTTCTTATTTAAATCAAATTCTCTCCCCCGATCAAAAATTTCAAACCTTTCGAGATTTTTGATCTCAATTGATTTAAATAATTTAGAAAGCGTTTTGAGAGAGAAATGCGGTCAATTTTAATATTTTCTGATTAAAAGGAACTTTTTCTTGCTCCCCCTCAATCTGTGAGGGAGGTTGATATGTGTCAGATTTGATGAGTTTACAAAAGATTTGAAGTTTAAACGAAAACTCTTTGAGGATGTACTCATTCTGACACATAACCATCACAATTGTTTTGTTGCTTTTGTACAAAGTGGGGAGTTTTGATGATACATAAAAAATTTTGAAAATCATTCTCCCACTCAATCAATGACAGATGTTTAAAACATAAATATGTTATGTCATTGATTGAGAGAAATTTTTTATCAAAGATTTAGATTCAATTTGGTTTTCATTCAAAATCTCATGGTACCACCAAGTTTTGCACAAATACTCTCTGGAAAAATCATAGAAGGGAAAGTATTTGGCGACAAAAAGAAGACTTCCTTCTTTATCAAGAAATAATGCACTGAAACGTACATTAGATCGAGGAAACATGGATATAAAGTAATCCATGCCCAGGTGAACTTCACCCGGTAAAAGGAACAACCGTCTTTTTGACGACGTGTTTTCCCCATTTTGAAAACCGGGTTGCTATCTGAAGTAATAGCAAACCATAATTTTGAAGAGCGGGTTGTAGCCTGAAATGACTACAAGCCATATTTTTAAGTCCGGGTTACAGCCTGAAATGACTGTAAGCCATATAGGCATGTTTTGAAAAAAACCTTTTGAACTTCTGTTCGAACTTCATTTAAAGACCCGTGTCATTATTGAATGACATTTCTAGGACCATAAATGTTATCGATGCCAGAAGACATGCCTTAAAACTATTTTTGGTATTGATTGATGCTAAACCACCTAACTTATATTGACCAAATAATGGTCAACAAAGTCAAATAGCCTAGATCAATGCTCCGGGTAATATAAGGAATCACCAGGTCGTTAAGTCCCGTTGAAGTGTGAATTGTAACTTTAGCGTATTCGTGATCGGGTAATTATTCACAGAAAAGGGTTATGATCAGATTTATTTGGAAATTATTAACAAATATAGCTTAGGAAAGCTACGTGATTGATTACGGGAATTTAGATTACGAAGATTTGAGCTAAAAACTAAAAACGTACGTTTTAATTAAAAAACGTATACAGACGCACAAAACAAAAAGTACAACTGAAGGATGGGAAGGGTTAAAAGTGTAAAATTAATATTTTTACAATCCTAATAATTAAAGAAAATTTTAAGAAAAATAAAAATTATTTTTACACTATTTAATTATTTATTATTAATTAATTACTAATTATCTATTTAATACTAATTAAACTAATTAGAATTATTAAAAATACTAAAAAGACTTAGAAAATTAAGAAAAATTTTATAAATCTAATTAACCATTACAGGAATCCTAAAAAATTATAAAAAGTTAATTTTATGTATTTTTAAGCTAATTAATTAATTATTAATCTAATTACTTATTAATTACTAATTAAACTAATTATATTATAAAAACTAGAAAATGAACAGTAAAAATTCTAGAAAAATTTATAAAAATGTTTTAACTAAAATAAAAGCTAGAAAAATTATAAAAACTAGGTTATACTATATAAAATCTAATCATGCTATTTAATTGATTAATATTGATTAAAACTAAATTAAACTAAAATTAATTAGAAAAACCACTAAAAGACAAAATAAAAATCTGGAAAAATTTACAAAATTATTTTTACCTAAAATAGAATTTCTAAAAATTAAAAATTGATATATTACTTAGAAACAAATTAAAATGAAAAATAAATTGATAAATCCTATTAAATAGAAGCTATCACTATTTTTAAAATTGGTTTTTTGGATTTTTTTTCTTTTTCTAAACTAATTATAAACTAAAAACAACTACTTTTACTGAAAACACTTTTTTTTAAACCCAATAAATAAGCACTTGAAGTGCTTATTATACCCACAGTTGACTTTTGTTGACTGTGGAGTATTTTTAGCTCAAATGAGGAAATGTGGGGTCCACAATGGTAGAATATGGTTTCTCTGAGTCTGATGAACAATAATAAGCAAGTAACAAACAACAAATAAGCTTCAATAAGCCAAAATAAGCACTTTGCTTAATTGTGTTCTGAGGCAGTTATGGGACAGAGTTTGGGGACAAAACCAAGTGGGGTCCACTATCCTAGGGGTCAAATAAAGGGTTCAAAATCACTCCCTGGTAGGAGGGAGGTTGAGGGGAACCAAAAACAATGGGTTTGGACCACTGTAGTGGCCACAAACCACCACAAAAGGTGGTGGTGTGAGGGTGATCTGCTGAGAGCAGGGCAGACCTTTGCCCTGCAGCCTACTTCAAGGGGCTGTGGGCCCTACTAAATAAATTCCATAAAATCTAGAAAAATTCTTAAAAATCAACAAAGTGGTGAAGATTGAGCTTGTAAAATCTTAGACCCTAAAACCTTATACTAAAAAAAGTTACAGACCTCCAAAGTTTGATCAAAATCTGAGAATGCACAATTGACTTTTATGAAAAACTAAGCACTTTGACTTTTTTGAGCTTAAAACCTAATCTAATTACTGAAAAACATGGAATAGGGTAGATTAAGACTATATTAAGCTGAATCAACAACTTGTATAGTGATTTGAGGGATTTGCTTATCTAAAATTCTAACAGATGGACATATATGATCTCACATTCTCAATTTTGACTTTCTACTATGAACCTGCAAGTTTAATGCTTGTTATGGTTTATTTGTCACCTAAGCAGTGTGTGTGTATCATTTAGACACCAAGAAATCAACAAGAACTTAGGTAAACCTCTTATTCCAAACACTACCTTATGCAATGACTGTTTTGTGTTTTGAATGTATAACACTGATTTGAGCAATTCCACTATTTCTGGATGATCCAATAAGCTAATGACAGCTAATTAAGCCAACTTTTGACAGCAATCAACTGTAAAATGTATTATACCTAAACAAACTAATGTTGGCAGTTCAAGTGGAAATTGTGAGCAACTATCTAATTTAATTAACAACTATTGATTTCACCATGTTTTATCACTTTCCAACTCAGAATTAGTAAGAATAACCAAACATAAGCAGAATAGATTCTATGACAAATAGAGTATATAAAAAGGAATATGAAATAAGCTCACAGTGTGCAATCCTGCATAAACTGAAGTACCATGAACAACTTAATTGATTCCCATGAATCTCTATTACCCATTTTCTCCATTCTCAGCTTCCTTTCTGCATTTCAACTTCATTGATTTGTATTTTCCTTTTTCAATTTATTTTTATTTATTTCTTACTTATTTTTTTTTTTTATTTCTGAGTAAACTGAAAATTAAATAGATGCTTGAATTTCTGAAACAATAACTTGTATTAATACTAGATGAAACACATTACAACTGAGTTTACTTAAAATTGAAATTACAATGCTTAGAATGAAATTAAATTAAAAACTACAAATTCTACACACCCTCCACTGCTTCTCTTCTTTCTTTTTATAACAGATTAGGGTTCCAGGGTACCCTCTTGTTCTTTCCCACCAACTTGTGAGCCCTTGGATTGCTTGAAATAATCATGGCCGTTCAAATGGATTTTGGCGCCAATTTACTCTTTGGCAGTATCCTTGATAATTGAAGCCAGTGGGAAGGTTTTGGAAGGTTGTGTTTGGTTTTGAGTACAAGGGGGTGTGGGGGTGGAGTGTTGAAGGGATTGTGATGATGGAGGCTAGAGTTGCAGGGCTAGCAGGCTAGTGGGGAGGGGATGAGGTGGAGTGTTGAAGGCGTTGACTGTTTGACCGAAGTTTAAACAATACGGGGTGTGTTATTTTCTTTGTGGAGTGGGCTGAGAGTTTAAATGGGCTAGGGGTGGGCTGTGTAGGTTTTGGATCATGTTGGGGGGTTTTTTTTTAGTGGTAATGGATTGGGTTTATGAGTTAAAATAACACAAGGGGTCCGTTTGGTATTTTTATTAAACACAAGGACCATTTTTGCATTTTCTGAAAATTGTAAGGACTGAAAATGGACATTTCCCAAAGTTTATTATAAGGACCAATCTTGCATAATTTAGATATCCGAAACCCATTTTTGCCATTTTGTACTTTTCAAAATTCCCGGCGGGCAAATGTGACAAGTTATCAAACTTCGGGGACCAAACATGTACTTTCCACAAAACTTTCACCCAGGGACCCATTTTGATAATTTTTACTTTCCAAGGATCATAAATGACTTTTCTATTCAAAATAATCCACCAGGGACCAATTCTGTCATTTTCTGAAATTCCAGGGATCTTTTATGCCAATTTTGGATTTTGAGGGGTAAAAGTGTAATTTTCTCAAACTTTATCACCCAAGGACTTATTTTGAAAATTTTTGACTTTTCTTTGCCTTGGGTTGACTTTTCTTTTATTTTAAACTTCCAGGGACTAGTTTTGCCAAATTTTGAAACTTGCGGGACTGAAACTGCCAATTGTGCAAACTTTGTTCGTTTTTCATTTGTTTTTAAACATTTTGCATTTAAAACATATAAAACACACTTTTGGGATAAATTATGTATTTTGATGCGTTTTTGGGTGTTTTTGGATGTTTTGGCAGTCCAGATACGATAAAAATGATGAGTGTTTGAGCACTCATCAGGTATTTTCTAATTTTTTGATTTTTATGGGTTTTTTTGTTGGTTTTATATATCTATATACATTTTGTGTTAATATATATATATATATAGATATATGTACAATATGTAGAATAGGATATACGATAAGGAATAGAAATGTTTATAGGGATACAAAAGGAGAGCCACAAACCAATTACAGTACAAAACAATCACCACATCCAAAATACATATAAATGACAGAGAACCCCACCACTGATCACATCATTCAGTACGTTGTAGAAGGCGGTAGTCCCCATCACGAACTCTGCCACCCACGTAGCACTCCAGGCTACGGAAGATTCTTCGCAACTTCAATCTCTTGCGGATACCAGCCAAAAACCTCTTGTTCCGTGTTAAGTCATTGGCAGTCCAGTGATTGGTATAACGTCTAGTTCCATGATCATAGACATGGTATTCTTTCACTCTGAAGTCCAACGCCTCTTCGACCATACGTAAGGTACCGTCGCTGAACTTGTGTATTTCGTTGAAGCGCAAAACCATAGAAACGTTGTATTTGTCACGAAATACCGTTGCCAGGGGAGATTCTATGACTGTAAAGTCAGCAACCCATTCCAGACTATTGACATTCCATAGAGGTCGTGTGAGGTTGAGCTGGGATTGGTAGCTTTCGATGCCAAGCTGGAAGTCTTCTACCCGTTTCCTAATGACAATACCCCTGATCCAGTGAAGTACGGCAAACACAAGAGATCCCTTTTACTCACTTTATTGATACAATAATAAAGTTTTTTTTTTTTTTTTTTTTTTTTTTTTTTTTCTTTTTTTTTTTTGAGTTTTGACTTTTCAAATTTTATATTTTATTTTCTGTTTTTTTTATCGACAGTTTTACCCGCTTTATTAAAAAACAATACAGTTTTTATGGTTTTTCGCTTCGTATTTTTTGTGTTTTATTATTACTTATGACTTGTCAAACTTTATATTTTCTTGTTTATATTTTTTATTTGGTAATTTTATTATAAAAATAAAATTATGAAAATAAAAGAAAATAAGAAAAGAGTATTACAATTATTTTAAACTTACCAATCTATACCTTTGCGAAAAAACATTGTACCCTTTGTGAATGTTACGGGACACAATATGCATTTATTAAACACATGTTCACATGTTACAATAACAAATAGATGGACATTATGAGTTTTCATTCACATTTAGACACGTCAAAGGCGCTTTACGAACAAGGTGGTAAGCTATTATCATATACATATCTAATCGCGTATTCGAGTGACGGGTATTGTATAATTTGAAATTTTCAAAAAAAAGAATGTTATGTCAAACCAATTTTAACTCTTAACCGGTAACAGTTGTTTTATCGTACAATCCATGATAATTTATTTTTTGGTTATCAATGATATTTCATTATTCACGATAACTATTTGGTTTATATAAGGTTAAGCTAGAATTTACAAACAAGGTGGGAAGCTATGGAGTATCATATATATGTACTTGTGTGCTATGGTGACGGCTATTTTTTACTAATTTGAAATTTTCAAAAAGGGAATTTTATGTTGAAACAATTTTAACTCTTTAACTATTAACAATATTGTCATTGTACAATCCATGATAATTTATTTTTCGGTTATCAATGATTTTTCGTTATTCACTTGATTTATATAAGGTTAAGCTAGATAAAAATACTTGTATATGTTATTTGACGTTTTCTCAAAATTAATTAAAATATAGTGTTAATCTAATGTGTATGTGATCTTTCGAGTTATCTATCATATTTTGGATGATAAGAAATCTTATAATTAAAATATAGTGTTAATCTAATGTGTATGTGATCTTTCGAGTTATCTATCATATTTCGGATGATAAGAAATGGTAAGATGGTTGACGTTTTAATAATTAGGGTTGTCATTAATTAAAAAGAGAGTGATATAGTCATATCTTCTCCTTACCTAAAATAATGTGAGTTAAATCGAAAGTATTTAGATAATGTATGCTTTTTTGATAGTTTAGTTATTTACATTTCAACAATTTCATATAAATTCTCGGTCCATCATTTTCATATGCACACATATTTAAGATATGATTTATATTAAATGTAATTCTTACACATCTTAGAAAAAACATCTAGATGTAATTGATCTAAAATAAATATAATTAAGATAAAGTTATCGTCACTAAAATTAATGTCTTATTAACTCGTCATATCCAATTTATAAATCCCGAAAACTAAACTAATATATATATATATATATATATATATATATATATATATATATATATATATATTTTGGTAACATGGGTTTCCGACTCGACATTGCGAGCCAACTAATTCCACGGCGACTAACCTTTTGGATAGCCCGGAGTCGGCGCAGGTGAACCTCCGTGGCCACAAGGGTAAACTAATATTATTATTGTAGCTCATTGGCCCATTTACATTCGTGGATATGATTTATGAATTACGCACGTATTTACTTTTCTTTTCTTTTTTATTTCTCGGTTAGTACTCTCTCCGTCTCAAAATTATTGTCTACATTTCTATTTTGAGATGTATCAAAATAATTGTCTACTTTTCATTTTAAGTAAGAAAAAAAAAAATTAGTGGGAGAATATTCTATTGAGTGGTTGAGATTTATAGTCGCCTCACTTTTATTAAATTTAGTGATTCTTTTCTGCTGACAATAATTTTGAGAAGTAGAGACTACTAATCAAGTGCAAAGGAAAAAAAAATCAGTCAATGAGCGTGTTTGTTTATGAGACTTTTGATCCATAGGGATTTTTTAAAGTGTCAATTTCATAAGAAAAAAATGTTTTGGTCTAAAGTGTGCGGTTTACCTTTGAAAAAAAAAACTGTCTAAACTTCTAGTAGCATTTTATAAACAGTTGGCCATGCTATTTTATTAACACGACGTGTAGTTCTTGGTTGTACATCAAGCATTGTATTTTATGTTGCTTAATAGTGAGGGTGTTTTTAAAAAATAATATTAATTATAGGGTAAGGATCCAGTGAGAAGAAAACTTAAAATGAGAAGGATGAGAAATAACTATAACCACACATTTGAGATGCATCGACTTGATTTAGATGCATCTCTATTCATTTAGATGCATCGCAATTAGTTCCGAAAAGTGATTTGAAGTGAAAACGATGCAAAGTAGTACTAACAACAAATTTGACCCGCAGTGGACGAAAAATGTATAGGATTTGTCTAACTTGATGAAATGCATCTAATATATGTATATGCATCTAATTTTTTGCTATAAAATATATTATGGTACATCTAAAAGATTATGGATGCATCTAATTTAAGTCAATGCATCTCAAATGTGTGGTTATAGTTATTTCTCATCCTTCTCATTTTAAGTTTTCTTCTCATTTGATCCTAAGTCATTAATTATATGTGTCAAATTAATGTATTTGTGCATGAAATAGTTGTAACATAACTTTAAAACTTGTAAGGCTTAAAAACTATTTTTGAAATTTAAAAAAAGTTCAAAGATGCATTATAGGTAGTTTAGATAACTATTCCCTCCGTCCCGATATAAAGCAACATCTTTTTATAAAAGAAAAACCATCTTACAATATATACCACAATTTTTTTTTTTTTTTTTTTTTTTTTTTTTTATTATTATTTTTTTTTAAATAATCTAAACATGAATTGAACACACAATCATTTAGTTAAAAGTATTCTTACACAACACGAGTTATCATCGAACTACAAATCTTTCCGTGATACAAAACATTTAGGATGATTGTATAAAACTTGATACTCAAGAAATGGCAATTTATTAGCATAGCCTTCTTAACAAATCATATTTATGCAAAAACTTATACACAATTAAATCTCTTACGTCCAGCTGATATATTGCTCTACTCGTGGGATGGAGGGCTTGATGTATGTGTTGATTTGACTAGGTCATCGCCCTTGATGCAAACTAGTATGGTTGATTTTGTTCCGGGTCATGCGGTGATTGAGGCTGCACAACGTAAACGCGTCAAGTATGAGGCTAAATGCGCGAATATTGGTTATGGGTTCCTCCCCTTCTCTTTCTCTTCTTTTGAGGAACTTGAGAAGGATGCAGTGACCTTACTGAAGCGAATCCGAAAGTTCTCGATTACCCAAGACATTGGAGCACGTGCTGCTACTAATATCTTTAGTAGGATTAACTTTTGTATAGCTAAAGGAGTGGGAGCCCAGTTAGTATCTCGGCTTCCCACTAACTTCTTGTAAATCCCTTGTGTTTCTAATAAAGTGATGGTTATAATAAAAATAAATAAATAAATAAATAAATAAAAATAAATAATAATAATAATAATAATAATAATAATAATAATAATAATAATAAAGGTATATAATTTTTTTACAAATTAACTACTCCCCCCGTCCCAAATTAATTGTCCCCTGATAAAAAACAAACAGTTTAAGAAAAGTGCATTTATTACAAATTTCTCTTTCTTACAATACTTTTTAGCAGAATGACAGTTTTACCTTTAACTAATTAATTATGGTATTCTTTAAAGTTTGTAATAATAATTTCAAGTAAGGATAATATAGTAAACTCGATCAAACTTTTCTATTTATATTTAATAGTGTACAATTAAATTAGGACATCTCAAAAAGGAAACGTGGACAATTAATTTGAGATGGAAGGATTACTCGGTATATGTTGTGAAAAATATTCAATTGAGGAGAATGTTTTGTCATTCTATTAAAAAAGCTGGAATACTAAAGCTGGAGTTGTATTATAAAAACGGGCAATTAAACCAAACTACTCGTACAAAGTTTGGAAGAAACTTTAATTTTGGTGGATGGAGAAATAAATAGGACAAAAAGTTAAAAAGAGAGATTGAATGTACCAAACACACACTGCCAAAACTAGGAAAGACCAAATGCATTAGTTTACGAGGGTTAGGTAGATAATGGAGAGGGAAGTTGGCAGATTCAATTATTTTCACATGCTCACTCACTGGAAATCAACCTAATCAATCCATTACCCTACAGCCCTCTGCCCCTCTTCATTAACTTTATACTTCATCCATCAAATTTTGTGTATTCTACTTCTAAATAACTTGTAACTTACACGTATGGCGGAACTAGGGCGTCTCGTGGTGTCACAGGCCTCAATGAAATGTTGTTTCGCAGTGTTGATTTAGTAAAAAAAAAAATAATAATAATAATGGTTATTTGCACTTGTTCTTGAAGAAATCATTTTTCTAAACTTTGTTAATTACTCGATTGATAAGCGAGAGTAACATCAAGGAATTTTGAGTTTTTGACCAAAGTCCTTATACTCAGTCTTAGGGGTGGCAATCGAGTCGTGTTCGTGTTGACATATTCGGGTTCGCGGGTTGAAATAACCTCAACCCAAACACAACCCATTTATTAATCGTGTCAAGAAGCTCAATCCTAACCCAGATCTGCATAACACGTGTAACCCGTTTGTGACCCATTTAACCCGTTTAAGTAAATAGGCCAGGTAGTGAATAAAATTGATGGTTTGTTTATTTAACTAGTTTAAAATGCAAAAATGATATAAGGATCTAAAATATGATAAAAATAACATACAAATAACTATACGACAATTTCAATGATATTTGAGTTATAAGTTATAAGCGTCAATTTCAATAAAATCTGAGTTATAATCACATATGAAAATAACAAAATACATTTAATCCATATCTAACATTAAAACCAAGTTATATATTTTATTTTTAGAGACTTATATACTTAAACGGGTTCACGTGTTGACCTGTTTAACACTTGATCAACCCAAACACGACCCGTTTACTAAACGGGTTAGACGGGTTGACCTGTTTTTTACCCAAACCTGTTTAACTTCGTGTCGGGTTCGTGTCGTTTATCGTGTCGTGTCGAGAATTGCCACCCCTACTCAGTCCGACTCAAATTGAGTACACGTTCACTTCTATCCCTAACACCACTGCTAGACATCACAATGTGCATATAGTCATTCATAGCTTCTACTTTATCTTTATGTATAAACTTGTTACTTGTACCTTTATGTGTCGAGAAATAAACATTCTCTGTACAAATGGGGTAAAACTTTTGCTTATTTTGACAGTAGCATCAACAACCACCGAGAAATAAACACTCTTATTTTGTACTCTGTACAAAAGGGGTAAAACTTTTGCTTATTTTAACAGTAGCATCAACAACCACACATACGGAGTATTAAAAAACTTGTTGGTTAGAAGAAAGATTATAAAATGGAATAAGACTAAAAGAATGAATGATCCAACCAATTATCTAATGACTGGCTGTTTAATGTAAATGTTACTCAACTTCATATGAACTAAAGGGGGGAAAAAGTTAACTTGAGGCGGAATAAAATGGAAAAACTAATAATCCAAAATGAATATACTATTATCAGCATGTGATCAGATCCAAAACTTGATTATTATAACTAATCCAACACACAGAAATTAAATCGTACATTCTGGTGGGAACATTAGTATGTTTGTGGAGGACTCCATTATTTAGGGTATTAATTTATCAAACTCATACTTAAATTGTATGCAACTTAAATAATTGTAATATGTTGAGGTACAACCTTTTACAGATCTAGAATCCAGGGCAATCATGCAACAGTAACATGTATCCCATGCATTGAAAGTTGGAGTGTACTTCGTATTCGAACGGATTATAAGGTCAACTTACTTGGACCTTTTGCGGGCTTCATACACATAGCTGATAATCACCACCGCAGCAGTAACAATCACCCCAACAGCGCTTTGTGCTAACACGACACTGTCCTTTACTTTCTTAGAGGAACCCGGGGTAAATCCCAACTCAGAGAGTTTCTTGTGTGATAGTGCATAATCATTAAAGAATGCATCTTCATCCTGAGAAATAAATGTGCTCAATAATTTAGCATAACATGGGAAGAACGTAAGATAAGAGCAACATATTTAATATAATAATGAAAAGGATGCCTACCAACTAATAAGATATGGGTAATACCACATTAAATATACTATTTTTTGGGAATAAATTTCGAAAATGATGTGTTAACCAATCAAACAGGAGAGAAGAACCTTGCAAAACTGCCATGGAGAAACCACATACCAGTGTGAAATGTGCCCGCAATTTTTTTCACCCGAAAAAAAAGAGTATACAAACTGTATATACCAATTTGACATTTGAAACGTCATATGCCCATGTTAACATCATATTTAGGATTGATGACGAGAAAATATAGAATCACAAAATAGTGTTGCTGTAACTCTCAAATTAGAGAAGCTATAAATTATTTATGAGGTCATATCGAGTGACCATTGAAACAAGCAAATGGGTAACACAATGACTTTAGCTTCACTATCAATACATGAACATACTACAGTACTTTCTAACAAAACTTGCAACATACTTACTACTATTATGCACTGGTAACCCATTGCTTATATATGCACCAATAAACTATGCAACATACTACTATTTTTCTACTGTAGATGTATTAGCTTGATACAGAATCATAGTCATGTTGTATCCAGGAGGATTTAGTTTCATTATCTTCAAATGACTTAACATTGTACCTGAATAATAACAAACAAGTGAAGGTTGTTGGTGACAGGTGAGGCTGTCTATTATTTGGAAGTTCATAGGGGCGGGGACAACTAAATAAACAATGAGAGCAGACCAGTAGTCAGAGTACAGAGAGGGTCCCAACTGTCAAAAACTAGGTGGTCAAGCTCAAAACCAATCACACATTTGTCTTTGCCTTTAATGTTTCTTTACATGTTCGCATTTTAGTTGTTAATGCTAGGTTCCTAGTTCCTACCCTATTAAAGGACGGTTTGTTGGGGTGGGGGCTGGTTACAACTACCTTTCTTCATAGAGTAATTGCTGTCGAAAACTATAGTCAAATAACGTAATTATCAACATCTTTTCACCCAAAGTTCTACACCAGAACCTTATTGAAATACTATTTATTTTGGCTGAAAATCAACTAATAAAATCCCAAGCCTTAGGATAAGAACTCATAGGCGATTTTCTTAATCAAACTCACAGGACTGCAAATAATTTTTTATACAATGCAAATAAAAATGAAGTGATGGACTCTTAAAAAATGGATGTTCTACAATGTATGTGAATATAGTCATGGGAAGAAAATGCTTCCATTGTAGCCCAAAAATTGGAACCATGGATCTGCCCAAATCGTTATATGTACTTGGGCTACATTCTGATTTAAATTTCAGGCATGATGAGAGTCCTGCTACCCAAAGGTTTTTGCCCAAATCAGATCAAAATACAGCTTTACAGGTGTTGGGTTGGGCTCATGCATGGGTCTATTCCAGGCCCAATCACAGATAGATGATATGTCAACTATATCAGGGAGCAACAGCTAGCTCATACATTACCATATCATTTTTAAATAATATTATAGAAACATCATTCTAATAACTAGATAACCTATAAATAGGGTTTATAAGATATATAATAGTATGCGTGATCTGATCATTTACTAACGTTTGAGTTGAGTCATTGGTCACCTTTTGAAAGCGGGATGAATTTGATAATTCATCATTATATTCAATTACTTTTAACTAATATTGGGACTTAAAGGCCTATGTTGACACTTAACAGTGTAGCAAAAGATGGGTAAAGCATGTCTATATAAAAGGTACTTAAGAATCAAATCTTGCATAATTTGGGATGAAGAACATGGATAGTGTATCCAGATACCCAGGGGGTTTACCCTCATGTAGTTTCGATCAGGTTTCATTTCTGGTTTACCGTACTAATATAGAATAAAGTGTTTATTGTTTCCATTTATGAATGGTTTTTTTCTTTTTTAAAATTGCCTCCTTTTACTTAGAAAATACGAGCTTTGGCATTCCGTATAACCAATTAGCCAGATAAACTGGTTAACGGTTTTTTTGCCTTCACGTACCTTTACAACATTACAAAGGGGTAGACAACAACAAAAAAATCAATGCGCAGGCCAAAGGAATGATCATTTTTGGGTGGAGCGAATATTTAAAAAAGCTTGTTAAAGCTGAATTTCATCATTATATCAAATAATGCCACCTCGCGTAATTGGCACACCCATCATTCCATGAAAATGCAATACCTTCATTTTGGAATGTCCCATTAAACTGCAATGATTCCTTATTTGGAAAACTTCGAAGTTGAATTACTCCTTTAATGACTTCAATCATTGTAATCACTACTAAATATTTACGCTATTGATTATGGTCCGCAAGATTTCACAGCTGATATGGTTGGTGGACATTTAAGACGTATCAATAGATGTAACAAGTCTATTAAACTTCATACGTAGTCAAATTGCAGTTTAATGGGATGGTCCATAAATCCTACTGTCATTTTGGTACATGTAAAGGCTTAAGCTATATGTTAGCAAGACAAGTATCAGTTATAACTTTCTTTTGGCCTAACATACAAATAGGAACCTCACTAGTTGAACTAAAGTATAATGATTTTTCTCCCTAAATATCAAATCGCATCAAGTTTGTTATATAAAACAGCATACCTTGGCATACAGATCAACATAATGGCGGAATGCAGGATCATCCAGCAATGCAATATCTGTAGGAAGTTTCAAGAGACCCTCTGATTCCCCTTTCAGAAGTTCCCTGGTTACATAATATTAACGTTAATTCAATTAAAAAATAAAATTAGAGAGTTATTAATTTATTATAAAGACGAATAGCTATTTTACACAAAGTATGAGTTATCGAATTTCAGCGGCTCCCTAGTCCAAGGGCCTTCAAAGCCTGATCTATCTGCATGTGCTCTTCCCTGAAACATAACAAATTACAGCAAGAAACAAGCAAAACTGTTAACATTTGTGTCCTCCTAACAAGTTCTTCAAAGGTATTAACTTAACAAGTAACAGCAACTTACAAGGGTGTGTCCTCCTGACAGGGCTACAATGTCCTTATCAGATAAACCCATACGATAAAATATGTCCCTCAAGTGCGGTGCACCTAAAATCAGTATAAGAAGTTTAGTAAAGGAACACAGCACATTCTTTCTTTCCATCAGTATATAAGCCACATTGATGAAAATAACGTGCAAGGATAAAACATAAACAAAAAAAGAATTGCCCACTAAACACTTGAACTTTGAAAACCTTAAAATCTTTAACAAACCAAACTGAGCTTTTGACACTGAATGAAAATGATTGGTGACTCTTGAATGTAAAAGTATTCATGTCAGCGCGTTCATCCTTGGAGTATTTTGGCCATGTCAATTGATTATGTCCTTGGAGTATTTTGGCCATCTCAATTGATTATGTTGGCATGTGTTTTGCAAAATACAATTGCAAAGCAAGATAAAGTCAAGGTCTGAGAGGTTAGCAGAGTGACCATAAAAGTGTTTGTATATAAGAACTTTTAAAGATAGGATTAATCTCTTGAAGTTGTTGAGAGAACAGACTCATCCTCAAGTATATTGAGGGAGAAGGTTTGTGGAATGATATCCTTAATGGATGAAGTAGGATCTTCTATACGACAAAGTGGCAAACCGTGTCAAACAGCAAGGAACGGTGTGTTCCAGTATGATCATCAAATCATGTCACATACATATGGATTGTTTCTTCGGGTATGTAATAACTTGTGAGGATACCCAACCTGACCCAAACTCTCATGAATCTTAAATACGAGTAGTAATTATCGTATTATTGGAGACTTAGTTGTTGCTTAGGAGTGTTGCTATTGCCGCTAGTCACAACGCCGCTATAGGGAGGGATTCTGATTCAGAGGGCACAAAGCGCCTCAGTGGATATTTTGGGTTTTTGAGGGCAAAGACCTGGAAGGAAAACTAAAATTATGGGCCAGAACTGCATGGATCGTCTATGGACACAATTTCTATATATCCAAAAGACTATCATATAGATTCGCTAGTGTGGCCATGAACATAGATCATTATGCTTTTGCCCAATGGCCCCAAACCATGTATGCCTTGTGAACCTTATTTTGGTGTGAAATAGATTCCTGTTGTTGTGTTCTTGTTTTTTTGTGTGTGTGTGTGTGCGATTTTTCAAAAGTAGCCCAGGCAATGGAACCTCAAGCAAAGAGAACCATCAGTTAACTATAAACTGATACTCTGAGGCATGATTTCTACTCGCTCCATCCCACATGAATCGCAACATTGTCAGAAAACAATTTACCCCAGCATAATGTGCAAAACAGCCTTATTGGAACAAGAAGGGTAGATGGAAAATTTGTCCCAAGAATGGACATGTTGCAATCTTTGGGACATCCTAGAAGAGAAGAATGCTGCATTCCTGTGTGACATTGGGAGCATTTTCCAACCATACTACCTTGTGAAAAGGATTCATGCTAAATCTGCCTTGGGATTTTAACTGGCGTATGAAACCGTGTATATGAATCAGTATATATTTGTATTATTCTGATAACTAATAGGTTTAACGAATGGTTTGTCTACTAATTGAGAAGTAGTGTTTAACTAAAAAGAGCTGGGATCAATATTAGAGATAATACAAGAGTTGGAAAACATAATAGAACAAAGGATTGAAAACTAATGAGATATATTCTAATTGACTTTATGCTCTATTGTACCGCTCTAAATGTGGGTAAAGAGGCAACAAAACCTGACTTAGAAACATTGCCATAGAACAGGAACTTTGAGCAACGGCTTGGTGGGGATGTCACCCAATCAATTGGCAGAAGGAACATAAAACACACAGTGTGATTTTATCAAACTTGATCACACAGCAAAGTAAATCATTAAAATGATGAAACGCTGTGTCAAAATCTGAATTTGGCACTAGTCTGTAGCAACAACATTACCAGGTCAATACTCAATAGAAGATAGGCGAAAGAAACTCATGGACTCATTAGGAACCCACTTTTATTGTAAACTATTTCAGGATTATAGCCAAAATAAAGAACATAACCACTAAACCACAAGCCAGAGTATAACAGTAGGGTCTGTAGACCAAACGACATCAGCATGGACAGGGAGAGTGATTAGGTACCATTGAAGAAAACTATGATGCAAAGTGTGCTTTAGACAGCAAAGGAATTGTTCTGTAGTGGATTAATGCTCATAGAATTCAATACTATTTCAGGATTTACTTCTCTTAAAATGAAATGTTTAACCAGATTATTTGAAGAATCCAGAAGTTTACCATGTAAGATTATTCGCCTTTATAGGAATTTGCTCTGTTGAAAAAGTCTCAAAGATGTTATCTAAGTTTATTCTCTTTTTGGATATCAGGATGGCTAAGTTTGTTACAGAGGTTCTTGGTTAAGTGATGACCTACCCCCTACAAACATCTTATCTCCGTCGCTATATTTGTCTGTATCCACAGGTGATCATGTAATCTTCTCTACTTCCAGTAGTGAGAATGAAAATTTTAAAGTTGACCCAGGAAACATATGGTAACTACCAAGAAGCTATTTTAGAAGCGACCTCATTTCTTACATAAAATAATGATTAATCTATAATATTAGGATAAAAAAACCTTTGGTAGCATTTGGAAGTCTGCCTTCCTTAGGAGAGATCTTCGAATCCTAGAAAAAAAGATAGAACATCTTAATGAGGCATGAAATTGTTTAATTGTTGCAGGGAATTATTACCATTAAATTCATATATGTGCTTTTTGCCAAGAAGTAAATTTTTTACAGAACTTAAGCACAAAAGAGAAACTTGAAAATAATCAGACACTGGATAACCCCAAGATACCTTTCTTCCAGGAACAAAGTCAACAGTAGGGCCACCAGTAACCTCCACAGCAACAACTCCTGCAAGCTACAAACAGAAAGCTTAAAGGAATCAGTAGTCAGTTAAACCTCACACATCAAGTACCACGTATGCTTCTGTGTATGTTAGAATAGGAGTTAATGTTATTGTCAAAAAATAAACTGCAGCTTAGTTATAGTCTTATAGAATGGAGTAATCTTTTGCACTCCATATCCCCTCTGTCAAGCCTTTCTATACTCCCTCGAACACCCAGCTATTGGAAATTTCCAATCTGTTTTAAGATATAAAATGACACCACTTTCCCTGTTATTGGAAATTTCCAATCTGTTTTAAGATATAAGCAATTCCAATGTTTAAGGCGTGCGCAGAGGGGTGTTCAATTGACCATCTTTAGCCAAAATTAAAGGTCAAGTTACCGCAATGGCACAATCAATGATATGGACATAAAATCTTTAGGAGAAATCTCGATCACCAAGAAATCTAACTTATTTAGTTCTGCAGAATTCACCTGATATAGATCTGCATATGTAATCCTTGGATGTTTGGACTTTATTTCCTCTGCAGTAAGAAAAAAAATGCCTGTTAAAGTAAAAACCAGAAGGAAGTTGTTTACTCAAGTCAACATCTTTTGTCTTTGTAGAGGAAAATATCAAGCTTAGCAAGACGAATGGTGTCAAAAAGGAAATGGTACAAAACAAGCTTTTTCGCTTAAACTAACTGGGGTAACATGAAAACAAATCTTATGCGAAGTTAATGGAAATTAACAATCTTAGGAAAGAATAAAAGACACCCCATTGTACTACACGAAATTAACAGAAGAAGTGATTCCGGAGGCAGGGGGGTAGCCAGAAATTTGTTTTTGGGGGGGCCAAAAAAATTTAAAGTGCGTTAGCAAGTGCTAAAAGAACATCATAATATATAACTATGTAAAAATGTTGCAACAAATTTGTTCATTTATATAAAAGTTAATATAAAATGATGGACAATTGTAGCACAATAATAATTCCTATGTAATTTTTAAATGGGCTAACAAAGTATACTATTTTTTAAGGTAGGTCAAAGTGAATACAAGATACATTTTAGTATATTGGGCTATATAATATGATACTTATGTACACAATTATTAAGGATTTGTGGGTTGGCCATGGCCCACCTTTGCACCAATATAGCTACGCCACTGTCCGGAGGGCATATTTTTTCGTGTTTGAACTCAATTAATGTATGCAACTTGATCTTGTACGATCTAAAGGAAAACCTAATACCACACATTCAAAAACACTTCTGATTTAAAAATATTAAGCCTGTATTGGCTTATTTCGCAAGGAAATCACAGAGAGATAACTTATCTTCATCGTTCTTAGAGCTCATATTCTTCCGCAAGCCCATTAAAAAACTTATGAATCATCACTTAAAAGCATTCTATCTAAAAATCTATTATATCCGTGAGAGCTGCACTAGTTGACAGCCACTCTCAGTTAAGCTAAAACAACAAACATTTTGCCCCAGTTTTAGTCCAGGTCAAAATTAAACCCACCCGTGTAATCAATAGTATATCCTTAAATCAAAATATAATCACTCAACTAAGTGTGTGCTTGTTCAAGCAATTATATGGGCTTATGAGCTTATATTTCATAGATAACCCTATTCTTTTGGGCTTATTTTCCAGTTTATGAACTTAAAATTCATCTTTGAATCATAATAAGCTCATACGCCAGAAAATATGGGCATATGAAATATAAGCTTAAACAAACACCCCCCTAAGGAACTAGTAATTCATATTCACATTCAAATAAAAACCATTGACGTAACAACCAATACACATCTAATCCTAAACCTAACATAAAACATATCAATAAGACGTAACCAATACGCTATACTTATTTTAAATGTTTGGTCATTTTACACTTTATAATCACAGATACAGCTACACCTATGTTAATAAAATATAAAAAATAAATAAAAAAATTGTACCACAAAAATCAATGGCAATCTTCAATCCATTATTAGAACCATGACTGAACTCCTCTTCATTTCTAATCGAACCATTCGGTCCTCCAGTCTTGGTATTCACATCATACGTTCCAGCATCATGCCACCTGTCACACCATAATCAACTAATTTTAAAAAAAAAATTATAAAAAAATAAAAAAATGAATAAGAGTTAATTAATACGCTAATCTGAGCATAATAGGAGCACAATTCTTGTTAGCGATGAAAGCACGAAGCTCACGGCGAGCTTTCTCGATTTGTTTGAGGTATTCGGTGTCAACAATTGGCATCGCCATTGGATACACACAGTTGAAGGTGTGTTTTGTTTGTTTGTTGGAGAGCAGTTAGGCCACTGGTGTGAGGATAATGAGAAGTGTGCGATTGTGGTGGGTGTGTTTTTATTCATCCAAAAGTCAATTTAGGCACCCGTTTTTTTGACTCACTACTCCCTCCGGGTCTCAAAATTAACGTGCTCGCTCGCACAAAAAATACACAGTTTTATTAATAAAATACATTTAAGGGCCTGTTTGATTTGTAGATGGGTTTATGATTAGAATTTGAATTTGAATCGGTTTGAAAGAAAATGTGAAGAGTAAAAGTAATTGATTATTTTAAAAATAATTTTTTTTATATGATAATTGAAATAAAATATAATATAAAAAATAGTTAATGAAAATAATAAAAATTAATTAGATTAAACATATGGTTGACAAATTTTGAAAAAATTAAAAAAAAAAAATTATTTAATTGAATTAAAATAGAAAACTTCCTCAAAACCCACTAAATTGGTGGGGCTACCCTTTTAGAAACCATCCTTACTTTTAAACCCCAAGTATTATATCCAAACATTTTATTTGGGTTTTGACTCAACCCAAACCTCCTAAAACCCACCAACCAAACGCGCTCTAAATTTTACATATGTAATCAGTTGATTAAATACTTTTATAAAACAAACAGATACTGATACTGCTAATAGTTATTACTAGCCTTGGCTAGTTTTGCTGAATGTAACAACTAAAAAGTAGAGTGGCATATTTTTTGTATGATAAATGTTATATCCTTTTAAACGTGCACATACTTATCTTCTTACATCTTTGCGTTGTCATGTATTCATGTGTATAAACTTTAAAGTATACATTTTGTAGACCACTAACATGTGAAAGTAAAAAATGGTATGTCGTTTTTCGTGTTCAGGTTATTCGAGGAGGGCAAGCCTTCTTGACTTAGTTGTATGCGGTCTTATTGGGTTAATCTCGAGACCGTTTCTGACCTTTTTCGGATCACCCCTTAATATAAACACCTAGCGAAGTTTGAATCATTCGCCTCTTGTTTTAAAGTCAAAGACCTTAAACCACACCATTTAATAGTGGTTAATTACTTTATTTTTGTCATCTGTCATGGCATCATTTGTGTGTTGAAAATATATATACGGAATATATATTCATTTATTTAATTATTTTACTTTTTGAGTGGCTAGCCGGCTACTAAATGCTAATGAAAGATATTAGTTAGAGACAAAGTACAACAATTAGTAACAAAAGTGCATAGTAAAATAACGGGAAAATGAACAAGACAATTATGAGGTTGTTGAAGACTTAAAAATATGCTACTAACCCATTTTATGATGCTATCGGGTTGGGTACTAGATAGTAAACATATAAGATTCCAAATTATAATAGGTTTATGTTACGGAATTTCTTTTAGACAGTGATTGACATGCTTAATTGGTGTGAAGAAAGAAAAAGTGTTTCGTCTAGGACTGTCGAAACCTTTGGACGTGTTTCATCTGTTAACGTCATCTGAAAAGTCATCGGTCTATGTCCAAGACTCTGTCTCTGTAGGCTTAGATGTATGTCCCTCTTGAGTAGGACATACTACATAGCTATGGCCATATTTTATCAAAAAATGATCATTTTTGTGCTAACCTTGTCGTTCAATCCATACATATACTGTAGAAATATAGTTCGAGCTTTCTTGTGTTGCATCTTTTGTTCAAGTAACATTTTAAAGGATTTGGCCGTACACCAGAAAGGTTTAGGGGAAAAAAGCTGAGACAATTACGTTGTTTCATCACCTTGGGTCTTCAAACTCTCTTCATCTTCATACATTTTATGATGTTTTAAGTTTTATAGATCAAAATTAAAGAACTTGTTAGCAAATTTGAAAAAATTTGAACGAATCATGAAATCTAAACATAAAAAGGACTTAGGTTCTACTGTTCTCCAGCACATTATTTGGGTAGTGTTCAAGTGAATGGTACAAGAACAAGATTATCAAACCTGAAATGGTAGACAAATTTTAAAGCCAGTATGGGATCGGATTTGCAACATAGTAGAAGTCCCTTCAATAATACCCATTGCGATGCTCACCACTAAACGAACCACGCATCTATGGCTCTTACCTATCTTATCATAATCAATAGTCGGAATCCACCACAACTACCACAGCAGAAGTCAATTAGTCAGCAAAGATCAACAAACCACTAAATCCCAAAAGAAGAAGAAAAAAAGCATTTTAATATTTAATGTACACCATGTTTGTACAACAAACATACAAATACTATTATTTAGATCCAAGTTTTCAAGTACCGAAAAAAGGGGAAACTGTTTTCTTTGATCATGCCTCTATGTATGTCCTCACTGAACAGGATGGTGTCCGAAACATCAAGATACAGTCCTCCATTGTAGCTCAATTTGGATCTTCCCGTTCCTTGAATCAATCAGATGGCACCTCTCATTGATCCTTTTGTTGTTTACGACATCCGCAAGACTGATATCAATGTAACCCAACGATTCCTGTTTTTTTGACAACAAAAACAGTCATGTTAGTAGTCAAGGACCATTTCATTAAATCACACAAGGTTGTATTTTGACCATAAAAAACATACATGAGTTTAGAGATGACACTAATCACTAGTGCATGCTTTACAAGGTTTGGAGACAGAATTAAGAACGTTTTAGTTTAGTTAAATTTAGCTACGAATGAAATGCGTCAAACTCAACCAAAATGTATTCAAGTGATTACAAGATATACAACTTAAAAGTTATTATAGGATGCTGAAATATTGTGCGGTCAGTTATCGCTTATGGTTTCATCATGCTTATATGTATGGTTGGTGCTGGTTCTTTATGTGGGGCCTAAATGGAGGTTCTGTACTTCTGTGTAATATTACCTCCTGTCATCTTGTTGGAGGCCTTGGTTTGACCCCTTATAGTTCCCCTTTTTGGTTCTTTGGTTCAATAGCCATTTTGGTCTTTGTACTGTGTGGTTTTGTTAATAAAGTTGCCCGATTTCGAAAAAAGAGGTAATTACATTCTCCTACATGGGCTTGTTGTTAAAAAATAAAAAAATAAATAAAAAATAAGAGCCTCCTAAATCGATTTAATTTGAAGTAGATAACAACTTAATGACATGAAATTAACTCCAGTAATAAATAGCTTACTTTAACCAAAAAAGTCAAAAGTACCTTAGGATGCAGTAGCCCAATTCTCGAAGATGCACTAGCAACTTCCACATGCAATTTATCATTAACAGGAGGCTCCTCGAGTTTAAACTTGAACTCCTCATCCCATCTTGGATCTCGGTTCTTCTTGATATGCTACAACCAGAGAAAAAAGATTAAACACCAAAAATGTAAAAAGATTGAACCAAAAAGTTCAGTGTTGCAAATTGATACCTTTGTTTTCCTCTCCTCTCCTTTGAAAAGGATTCGAACATAAGGATTTGTGTGGTGTTTTCCTTCAACATCAGTAGCTTCATGAACTATAACTACAAGTTCACCACCACCAGCCGGTGTTCCTTCAGATGCCTTCTGTACAGTACCAGCGTCTTCAAAAGTTGGCAAATCTTCCTCCTTAAAAGGCTTATATAACATCTCTACCATAATTTGTCCACGTGATTTCTCATTTTGAACATCATTAGGATCCATATTCTTCAAGAGATCGAGTGTCAAGACCTTGGGCTCTTCAGGTACAAGATCCTTTATAGGGACAACATTCATGCCCATCTTGTCATGTTTGCCAACCTGAGAACAATGAAATCGACTTAATGAGGGTCTTTTGGTAAAAGCACCTTTGTCATATAAACTCATTCCAAAACCTTAAAAATAATTAGTGTTAAACTTATCTATAAAGAGATTTTAACAACGTTGAGCTTTGTACAATTTAATAATAAATGATCAAAGATTGGGAGGAAAACTGCAAAAAAAAAAAAAAAAAAAAAAAAAAAAAAAAAAAAAAAAACTATGTAAAATTTAAATTGGAAAGGACAGATTTGACCAGAATAGTCGAATGACATTAAAGTAACAACTGTAAAAATTTGCCTTCAAATCATAATTAAACGTTTCACATCGCAGCGATGCAATGTGGCTCACTTAAGGCATTATATACACCTTTAAATAGCTTTGACCTTTTAAGGGTCATAACTCATTTTGAAAAGAGTGATTGGTATTTGAATTTTAGGAAGAAATTGTTAACTATGGTGACCTTCGTAAGTATTAATAACAATAGTATAATTTAAGAGTTAAACATGTAAAAATCAAAACTTTACCTGTTCCCAATCATAAACTACGAACTCTACAACCTGTGATTCCGGATCTTTAACAACCATATTGAATTCCTCATTCCATTCAGGGTTCAGATTTTTATGCTTCACAGTTGTTTTCTTTGATGGAAGCTTAGTTTCAGTGAGCTTTATTTTCACATAAGGATCAGAAGCACCTAACAGATCTTTCTTTTTCAACTTCATTGCCTTCAAAACCTTCACATGAACAATTCCTACGGGTTTCTTTAGGGCTCTGCATATTGTCAAGGAGTCGATTTAGTCAAGACGTGGACTTTAACAAAAACATGAATTGCGCACAGGAAACGGGTATAAACATTACTTGGTTGGATCCAATATTTGTACTTCAAGAGTCTTAGGCCAAAGATACATGTTGGCAACTTGTGTTTTAATTTGTTCCTGCACAGGATAGCTTTTAAGATCGCAAAATATCGAAATAAAAGTCGACAAATCTAAAATATTGGAACATAGAGTATGTGTAACAGTTCTTCTAGCAATAATTAATAAAAATCTATATATATACATTGAAAACATATGAAGTTACATATCGTGCTATGAGCCAGTTGATTTAAGCACCATAAATATGTGAAATAATTTAAGCATAGAAGAAATTATATCAAGTTACTAGCAATCTAGCATAATTACCTGGACAAACCTATACAATCCAGGAATTGCCATAAGATCCGCCCCGAAAAGCCTGAGTCCAAAATCAACATGTGGCTGTGAAATGAAGGAACACGTTAGTTAAGAAAATGTACGATATTGGCTCTTTTCCATTACTTTCCAAAAGTATCTTAAAGATCATACAGCCGTCCAACAATAATTGTGGAGTTTGTTACAAATATTTCGGCCATACTCAAAACATTTCAATAAACTAACTGGAATAAAGTCTGAGGTTCAAGATCATTCAGCTTGACTCGAAATGAGGATGCGATGTTTCATGTTCTGAAACCTAACAAAAAGAAGCCGATTTACCTTCTCCATGAGAGACACACAGATTTTTGCGAAGCAGGGAAAGCTGGGAACAAGTGGTTTCAGTGTGATACGAGGTGCAGCGAACACTTGTAAATCCACCACCTGAAATCATCATATCATTCAGATAACCCATAAATAAATTTGGAGGAACGTTTTCCACAAAAGTAAGAGAAATAGATAACCTGAACTGTTGCTTTTAAACCAAAAGCTTTAGCAACAACTTCCACATTGGGATTTCCAGCCCATTTTAGCGATGGTTCCATAATCAGCTCCTTCTCATCGGTAATATACACCTTCATCCCTAACATAATGCGAAACACGTTCTTATTGCAAACTCACTCTCTACAATTAAAATATGAAATTTTGTCTGATTGTCTCCACGCATAAACAGTAAACAGATGAGGTTTTCCCTAGATGTACGCGGCGGGGTGACCATTTCCGACCCTTTCCCTGGCCACTCCCAAGATGTGTAACATAATGTAGAGCAGTTACTCAAATGTCTAAAATGCCCATTAACAATGACCAATTAGAACAATCTTGTGAGATAGTATCAATAACATGTAATGATGGCTTAATAGAAAGTATTTTGGTACATCCACAAAATGTATATAAAAAAACATCCACAACATTGAGTTGGCTATGTGTGATTGGGCTAATCAAAAAGAAGAAAGAGAAATTCAATATCGTTGTTAAAGAAAACAACCGTGAAGCATAAGAATTTGAACCTGAATGGAATGAGGAATTCAATATGGTTGTTAAAGATCCGGAATCACAAGCTGTAGAGTTCATAGTTTATGATTGGGAACAGGTAAAGTTTTGACCTTGACATGTCTAACTCCTAAATTAATAAATATTAATTAAGATTGTTATTTAATTTTACGAAGGTCACCATAGTTAACAATCTCTTCCTAATAATTCAAACACCAATCACTCTTTTCAAACTGAGTTATGACCTTTAAAAGGTCAAAGCTATTTAAAGGTGTATATAATGCCTTAAGTGAGCCATGTTGCATCACTGCGATGTGAAAGGTTTAATTATGATTTGAAGGCAAATTTGACTAGGCTACCAAAAATCAGGTTTTATTCGCTCATATCATGTATTGTTCTACCATTATCCATTACATGTCTCCAACTTTTGTTTGTTCTAATATCAGATACAAAACAACAACAAACCCAATCCCTCAGGAGCAAGGTAAGGGGGAGGTAGAATGTAGACAAATCCTACCCCTACCCCAGGATTAATATCAGATACAAAACAAGGTATTGAAATTTAGTGATTCAATTTCGATTTATGCACTTGAGTGATTAAAGTTCTTTATTTTGCAACTCAAGTGGCGAAAATTATTCTTAACATGAATTCGCTAAAGAGCAAACGAAATGCTCACCAGGCTAGAATCTATTTTCCAAAACAAAAGAGAAAACAAATGCGCATAGCAGTTACCTTGAAATGTAGGAGGCAAAGACCCTAATGTAAGAGTTTCAAACTCAACCGAATCAATTTTAAACTTGGGAATTTGTTCGGCAATAATGGGCTTTGCAATCTCCTTTGCAGTCTTGCAGATCGCCTATGCATACAAAAAAGTTATTGAGTTATTCATATTCATATAAACCATGTAAAAACAACAAAGTTCGCATATTCAAGTACCTTGTCAAG
The DNA here is from genome assembly GCA_030686995.1 of Artemisia argyi. NCBI lineage: Eukaryota > Viridiplantae > Streptophyta > Magnoliopsida > Asterales > Asteraceae > Artemisia > Artemisia argyi. Next base: position 155,282,376 of record CM060697.1, on the reverse strand, counting down.
ATAAGGCCACATGTATTCAATGAATTTGTTAAGCCAATCAACCTACATTGATCGCATAAAACATCATACCACAAAATCAACCAAAAACATAGTCATCGAACTAGAACGTAAGATAACCATCCATTCAAAGAAATACATACCCGATCAAAATCCGGGTTTTTCACCCACGATGGTATCTCAGGAAGCATACTCTCCAAAGTATCAGAGTCTCGTTCCACCAACGGACGAATAACAGGATCCTGCCCAAATAGTTCACCAATTTACAAGTTAGAGAAAATTCCAAAAAATACCCTTTAAACCCAAATGACCAAATAATAACCTAACGTCCTAAACCAATCGACTACCAGAAACACAAAACCGATTGCTACATCAATATCCATCTATAAAGTTTCATCTTTTTTAACATTATCAACACAAACAAATCAAACCCACAACAGAACTAAAAATAATAATCTTTAAAACATCAAGCTAACTTTTTTCTTAAGAAACATGATTGAAAACATCAAGTTAACTAAGAATGTGATAAGTCTCAAGTTCAAATCCCGTTAGGCACAACTATCCAAAAGTAGCCACGCCAACCTCACAAAAAAGGGGAAGGCTTTACCTAATTTGAGTTTGTGTGCCGGTGGGCTCAAACCCCGTAAATCAGTCAGCCAAAAAGTCGAAAAACTATCGTTACCAAAAAACTTTTTTTTAACAAATCCCAACAACATCTCAAGTTCTCAACCTATCTAACCAAAATCATAGATAACAAGTCAAAATTTATTCAACAAGAACTCTTACATCTTAATCTAACGCCATTACTTAACCACTAAGTTACATAAACCAAATATACACAACATGCAAAACCATTAAATTTTCTTTAGTCAATCAACTAAAAATCAAGATTTAACAACATCAAATCTACAAAACACAAACAAGATCATAAATCAAAAAAAAAAAAAAAAAAAAAAAAAAAAAAGTAGTAATGATATATACCTTGACATCAGTAGGTTGAAAGTAGATGAAGAGATAATAACCAATAACAAGACCAGCAGAAACACCAATACCAAATCCAGTAAACCCCAACAAAGTACTAATTATACCCATCTCAAATCTTTTTATAAAACCAAATCAAACCCACATCTCAAGATTTTATAAAAACTTTTTTTTTTTTTTTTGAGTTTTCCAAGAATCTTTTTTTTTAAATCTCCACACGCAGCTCTTGTTTATGCGTTACTTCTTTCAGCCGGCTAAATCAAGAGGTGTGAAATAATAATTTTTTTTATATAAAAATAAAGAGGTGACACGTGGAAATGAGCTTTGTCTAGCTAGGTTCTTACCAAAGTCATATTCTTAGATTTTGGGTAAAGGGTGATTTATTTCCGGAAATGGAAATGTGGATTGCGAATAATGGTCCTTTGGGTATTGTTTTGTGTGTGAAATTAGTCCTTTGAGTGTGATTTTGCAACATTTAATTTAATTACATGTGACATAGATAACAAAAAGTGATTATATGATATGGTGTTGGATATTGTTTGGTTTTGGTGAAGTTATTGTGACTTTATAACATTGTCATGTGATAATGAGATTTTAGCTTTTAATTATTTTTGTGATTAATGGAAAAGCCTATAAAGATGGCATAATTACATGTATATCTTTGAAAATTTTAAAAATTACACATATATCCTTTTTATTAGTTTTTATTGCATAAAGTACAATGCTTTTAATGCATCAAAAGGATATATGTGTAATTTTTAAAATTTCCAAAGATATATATGTAAATGCCCCTAAAAAGATATATACACTATCAAACATTATTATGTGATTTGAGTGTAATGTGTATTATATTTATATACTAGCTTATAGACCCGTCAAATTGACGGGGTTTTAGAAGAGATTATGCAAAAAAAAAATAATAACAATAACAATAAGCATGTAAACAAAATAAGAAAAAAAAAAAAAAAAAAAAAAAAAAAAAAAAAAAAAAAAAAAACCCGAAAGCTTGTAAGTAATAAGTCAATAATGGTATAAAATACAATTCTTTTAGCTAATAATGTGATAAGAAATAATAAGTAATAAGTCAATAATGCTATAAAGTACAATGCTTGTAACTAATAATGTGATAAAACGCCATTCATTGTGTCATTCGTTGTTGATGGTCTTCAAAAGGAAATGTGTGTATTGAGCGTTAATTAAGTGATAAGCCAATGCATTTCGTGAGCACCTAATAAGTTTGAAAAAAGTGTAAGTAAAGGAAGTTTGTGATAGATAATATACGTAATTTTAAAAAATGGCATAAAACATTTCATATGTATGCTTTAGTTACCCTGAAGTGTAGCATCTTTTCCAGAAGCTCTTATGCTTTACTAACAATAGCCATCCTTGTTGCCATGCTTGTCTGATACAATCAAATAAAGAAACTAATAAGCGATGGTAGATAGCAAGTACAACTAATGAACACATATATATACCTCTGCATGGTTATTGTAGCAGAGAAGCTAAGCCTAAACCAATTTAAGGTTAAAACTTTGTTTAACTGGAGTATTATCTAATTCTCCGCTAGAAGCATGACTTATATATAAGTACGATGGATTTCTTCACGCAAAGCTCGATTCTTAGCACGTTGCATGCCTGACATAACATTTGGAGCATCCAATGTAATCATCCATGACCCATTTTCAGCCGTGGCATTTTAATGACCCTGGATTCAAATATGTACAACAAAATAAGAAATTGTGGAATACCTATGTCTTGAATCTCAATGGAAGCAAACTAATAGTAAGCACACAAAATGAAGTGTTATTAGAACGTTAGATGAGGCTGTTTGTGCAGAGAAGCCAAATGGGTGTGTTCAAATGGGTATTTTTAAGTCAGGGAACTAATCATAAAAGCTTAAATAACAATAAATTGAGTATCATATAAGGGTATTGTCCGAATGGGTGTGTTCAAAGTGGAGATAGATACATACCTATAATCGAAAGGTTTGAACAGACCCGAATATATCACATTTGAACACACCCGAGACTTATTACAGGTTTTATGATCTCAAATGTGAGTATGATCTCAACATGTAAAAGTTTTTATCATGCGATGTAACCCATATTCCAGTGAGATCGTACTCACATTTACAGGTTTTAGACAATCGAATATATCATGAATGTTAGTATCTGCTTGCGCAACAAAGTGGAGCTACATCTCCTCATGTCATCATTGCATAATCCAAACTCTGCAAAACACATATGAACTTGATATAAGACAATTTCATCATTCCTAAAACATCTATAAAAGTAAGATTACTGAGCATGTGGGATGCTCAGTTAATAAAAAAGCAGCACTACGGTCAGGAGGCTTCGATGACGGGCCAAACATGTTTGGATTAAATAAGTAAGCATGTCGGATTAGGTGCTTGAAACACTTTTTGTTCAAATTTCTTATATTTAATTAGTGAATCAAATATCACTACAAAAAACACACTATTTCTGTAATAGCATTAACAAATATTACTTCTTTGAGTCTAACCATATGACCCGTTAGGCCCTTGAAAACTGATAGCCCAAATCAACCCGTATATAAACAAATGGGTCCAAAAAAATAGTGTTGTTATTGACAATCACACTGGAATATGGGTTACATCGCATGATAAAAACTTAAAAGCAAACCGAATTACACGTTAATGCGTGTAAAAATCTAAGAAACATTTTATAGGCACTTTAGCTATTCTCTATATAAAGGACGTATATTTAAGACCTTAAATAATGATTAAGTGAACGTAACTAACATAAGTAAATGACTAAAGCTCGTCTAGACTTCTAGTTAAGTTTAACCTCCTTCCTGTTAATAACTCTAGAAGAACAACCCTAAAGCTGTAAACATCACTCGCTATGGTATAGTATAAGCTACAGACTAAGACACATTACAAATTAGAGTCGACCTCACCATAACTTGTATTTGTTGTTCACTTATTTATTTCAAGACATGACTTGGCTACAGTTACATTAGAAAAAAAGTGACCTCAAACACATACCTTGAGATTTACCTCTGCTTCAAAGTTATTGGCGTCTCCTTGTTCTGTAAACCATTCTTTTTTTACAAAGGTTGTCCAAGTAGTCCATTGTTTGAAGCTCTTCAACCCTCACTTCACTGTCATATAACATCACATATAGTCAAAGTCAATTGTGCATTTATGCGGAGCCAATATTGAAAAGTTATGTTAAAAAAAGTTGAATACTTTATTGATACATGATGTGAGAAACTGATAAGAGTGATAAGGAAATGAGAAGCTAAAAGGCTCCTCATTAATGTTTGAATCAAGGTAGCAGGCTCCATTAGATAATAATTCGGATCTCGTTCGCATCAAAGGGTTGCCCTACAACAATTACTCGGTAACAACTCTACTTAAGATGAAAAGCCATACGACTTAAAATAAACTACACAAAGTAATCAAAAATATGCTAAAGGGAGCAAATATAAGATCCAATCTAATCAAATATGCTAAAGGTAGCAGGCTCTTAGTCAGTTTCAGGTAACAAAAGTAATACACGGGTCTATTATCACTCACTTTAGATACAATGACCATTAGCCTAAAAGGACAAAGAAGCATAGGTGCAAGTAGTATTTGTTCCAGTCTACCACCAGAAGCTCAGTCCACAATAAAAAGGTAAGCATATAGTGCCACAGAACAACCTATTATGTAACGTAACTAGCTTATAAACCCGTGATAAATCACGGATGGCTTATAGTAAGTTTGAAAAAGTCCAATAAGTTAGATTATCTGGAACACATATGAGTAAGCATAAACATGTATAGTTTTTTATTACATGGCACTGTTTTCTAAAGTTTAGTAAGTTTGAACGTATCATACATTTAGACTATACCCGTTAAATCATATAAATAAGTTCTAAGACAAAAATAGCTTATTTGGAACATATATGAGTAGTTACTTCCTCGTTGTATTTACTCACACATACAACATTATGCAAAACATTGGCTAGAACCGCTGAGATTGCATATGATCTATAAACAACTTAAAGACGAACATCCATCGTTAAGGGCTGACGCAACTCACTGCAAGTAAAGATCGATCCATCTTTTATTTTCTCTTGAACTTTTCTTTAACCATTAACTGGGACATTTCAACCTTGCTAATTCCATCACCACCAGCAACATAAACCATAAGAGAGAATAATCATGAAAATACGACAAAGAGAGAATAAGCAAACGAAAAATGTGACGCACCATAGTCATACTTATTTAGTATGGTATTCTTTGTAGTTAAATGAAAATGGCCATTATATCACTCAATAGAAGTGATGGTTGACTTGCGAATATACCTTATTAGCGTTCTCCATTGATAAATTAAGCTGCATCTCCAAAACCCATAAAACTATAGTAAAAACCTTCAACTTTGTGGTTTCACATGTTTGTTGTTCCTTCATGAACTTGAATAGACATGATAGTTATGTAATTACCATATGAATAACGTATTCAAATAACTAAAAATCATATCAATTAATAACCAAAAAAAACAACGTGCATCAATAACTTGTGCTACCTGCATCAAACCATTAGCAAATTGTACATTCGTGCCACCAGAAGATAAGAGACAAAGTGTGAATACCAAAGCTAATGATAGTATAAAAAAATTAGTCGCAACGAACTATAATACTAAGAAAACACTAACAACTTATACTAAAACAAAAGATGAATATTTAAAGCATAAGAAACAAAAAATTAATAATTCGATCTTCCTTGCATGAATATAATTACCATTCTACATCGTGTTGCAAACCTTAGTCATAAAAAATTATCAAGTCATTCTCTAATTAACACCAACTATTATGGAATCGTTAAAAAAATTGATTAATTGGAGTTAACTTTCATGATGGGATGTGAACCTTATTCTGATCAATCATTTTACATCCATTGCAAACCCGGCCTACTCAAATCAGAGTTTATAATATGAATGCAAAATATATATAACAAAAATTTAGTAAGAGTTGGACCATAAAATAAACCATATTCCACTAGGTTATACACCTGCAAGTTAATAGAGTAAGATTTTGGATGGAGCATTCTAAATTACATAGCACCTAAAGTTGAAGATTGAGACTTAAAAGGAAACAAAACCAGACGTTACAATATTAATTATCTATTAACTATCTAGAATACAATGGCAAGAAAAAATTAAAATTTGCAACAAACTAATAAATGCTAGTCAAACAAATATCGAATTAAGTGCAAAGTGTAAAATTTTATATGCCAAGTGGATTAAATGACATGGCATTTATGACATGGCAAGGGAATACATGTGGCATTAGTGACTTGTCAAAAATTCAAAAAAACTTTTGTTTATTATATATATAGATATGAACTCGGTCTCGTGTATCATCAGTTAAAGTCCACAATAATCAACTTTCAATTGATCCACTACACATCTAGGCTTATGGGTAAAAATATCATATGTGCCTTTAAAAATTATTCTTAAGAACAAATTAAACACAATAATGCCTAAGGTCAAACGTACCAGATACGATCCATTTCATTGTTTAATCATCATCAGAAAGTACTCATTTTGACTCCCAATAAGTACCCGTTTTGACTCGTTACACTCCTCATTAATATAACCTATATCATTATCTTATTCTTAAATAGGCACTTCAAATATAGAGACACACAATGTGAAATCAATAAGCAGCCATCATTTAGTTTTTTGTACCTCTTTAATAAGCAGCCATCATTTAGTTTTTTGTACCTCATTAATAATCATCCATCATTTAGTTTTAGTAAAATTACATTTTAAAAGGCCATTATTTACTTAAAAGTAGAGAGTGCATGCCTGAGGAAATTGACACGATAAGACCATAAAGTCCACCTGGAAGACAACCTATGAAGCGGTCGAGAATCACAAGCTACGCAAAAAAAATAAAAAATAAAAAATAAATAAATAAATAAATAAATAGACAAATGAGGGATAATTATGTATTTTCTAAAAATTCACTATTGGTTTCTAATCTCTAATCTAAATGAACAACCAACTGTTACTTGAACAACAATAGAGTTTTAAGTTGCAAGAAACCACTGATCGATAACATTTTTCTATAATAAACATAGTATGGATAGGTGAGACGTAAATCTTACATAAAGAAGGCGTATGATATAAAAGGGCCATCATCATCAAGCACGTTGGATGATTCAGAAAGGCCTTTCCAATTTTATATTTTGCATCCATGATCTCATATCATATACGAAAATCACAAAAAAGACTCATTTAGAGCAATAAAAAAGATCAAAAATATTGTAATGTACGTCTAATAAGACAAATTGGGCTGATTTTTTGACATTTGCATTCTGCTTGTGGATCACTTACTTTTGACAGTTTCACAATTAGAATGATTTTCGAGTAGATGCAAGATTATATTGAAATTCAGGTAAATAATATTGTCAAAGGTCACCTGCATAAACCGAAAACCTTTTTCGAGGGACCACAAAAAATATACACATTGCAAGTTTAGCATCACAAAACATATAACTTGCAAAGATCAAAATAAAAAATATTCACCTTCAACCATTCACCTTCAAATATGTTTATTTTTCTGCAAGATAGATGTTTAACCACAATACTTGGTGAATTGCATATATTAAAGAAAATGTGCAATGTAACAAACCTAGCTCCTTGTTCAACTTCATAAACACCTTTTCCATAGGCTATATCATTCCAGATAGTGCTTCCCTACATTGAGATAATACACTTAGGTTATCAGTGTTTGTAGTAACTTACCTGAATATAAATGTAACATGATAACTTGAAACCATATGTACGTGAATATTAGAATCAAAGCCACAACACAACCATGTAATATGAAACAAATGCAAAACTGATACAATAAAAAAATCCAACACATTATCCCCATAAGTTTCAATCAATCCAACACCACCATCTACACATCCACTCCTCTCATGACTTCCATCAAACACTTGACAGACATTAACAACACTACCTTACTCAACCTCTCATTTCCCCATTTTTTCTAGGGTTATGCTACAACACAATTTAATCGAACACAAAAACTAAATTGATTATTTAAAAGCAAATACACTAAATCAACATACCCAATATAATAATACCAATGTAAATTTTGTTCTTCATCTCCATCCTCCACTGGCATAGATCGGGTTCCTAGGGTTGATGAATCTTGTTGAATCAAAGTTCTTATATCAAATCGTGCAGCGTTTTTGAATTGTTGACATTAATGGATGAATTGAACCTCTTATTGAATTGATTTAGAAGGAAGGTGTTACAAATGATTTAATGTGTTTAATGGGTGAATGGAAATCAATATTAATTGGTGATTTGTAACTGGTTTTGATTGTTTGAATATCGTATAGAAGAAGTTTGATGTGTAGCTGAAGAAGAGTTGTACATGACAAAAATATCTATGGTCTCTCCTTCAAGACACGTCACTTTTTTAAATGCAGGGGGTGCTTCAGCGACTTGTACAGAACTCCATTTTATTAGAATACATAGATATATTTATTAGGTTGCACATTTTTGAAATTTACTTAGAGTTCTAGTGAGTTTGTAAAAAGAATATTAAGTGAATCGCAAAAACAGCTTATGCCGCGATCACTACAACTTCAAAAGTACAACCATAGTCACTATTCGGATATTTGATGTGCGATTATTGCCTCTAGCATTGAACGGATTTGCATTTTCAGAGTTTTGTATGTTATCGTAACATTGAAATTGTGAGAGTTATGCTTGCAATATGACCAATCCATGAGGACGATTTTTGTAATGTACTTTCATTTTCATTATCTTTAATTTTGAGTTTGAACAATGATTACAACCTCTCGTTGTCTACTTCTTCGGTTTTAATTAAACTAGTTGATGGTTAGGAATTCATAACAGCTTTTTGTCAAACTTTGAAATTTAGTATTATTATTTTTCGGTTAAGCATGATCATATTGAAATTCAGTATTACTATTACAATTTTTGTTAAGTATGACCAAAAGACTCCTATGACAACTTCACACGTATCGACCATAACGGACAACATTTTCCTTGGCTTGGTTTACAATTAATCATCCGATATAAACTAGTCTAAAAGGCAAAACACGTGTAAAGTTTATTAGCATGGATACTTTTGATTAAACTAGACGAGTACCCGTGCATAGAAACGAAATTCTCTAGAGGCAAACAATTATAGTTATGATATTGTGGTAAGTATTTCGTGTAACGTTCAAATATAAAAATCAAAATGTAATTGCAAAGGTTTATAACATGCGATAATTCAACTCATATATTTTTTTTTAACATGTATCAAATAACATATAAAAACTTTTAGTGAAAGTGAAAATAAAACATTAAATCAATTATGAGATAACTAACAATACACGTTATTCGTCACGTAAAACTTCTTAGTACAAAATATCATCGACATTTCTTTGATTTTTCATTTCCCTCTATCTATCTATCTATCTATCTATCTATCTATCTATTTACTTTCTTTACTTTATTGTATGAGTTAGCACAAGTTGAAAATGAAAATAAGGATTAAAGTGTGTACAGTTTTGAATAAGATATATTTTATAAAGTATTTAATTTAAAAAAAAAAAAAAAAAAAATCAACTAACTAATGGCATTTGAATTGGTATTGGCACTTTTAACAAATCATTCCTAAATCTAATGATTACACATTTATCAAATCATTCCTAAGTATAACGATTGACATTTCAATTTATCAAATCATTACTACATGTATGTTTGAAGTCAACTTTGCTACATATATTCCGAATATAACTTTAAGTTTTCAAAATTTTCAATCTTCAAAAAATGAGATAAACCAAGAAAAGCGATAAACCCTTTATATCTTTACATATATATGGGACAAGATTTGGGTTGTACTTGACGCTTTGTAAGCTGTGTAATGAGAAGGAAATGCCACTTGCACTTAGAAACGCCACTTGGCACTATACTGCTGACCGGATGAATCATATAAAGGCCACTTGGCATGCCACGCTGTCCAATTTTGCTATCCCGAAATTAAAAAATTTGCTACCTGTGGGAATCGAACCCACGTCTATACTCCCATTCAACATAATGTCCAACCACTACCAAAGTGATTTTTGTGAAACAATTAGAAAAACAAAATCCATAAAGGCTTGAATATTGCTAAAATTTCTCCATTTCTTCAACCGAATATCAATACTTCCCTAATTCACTCATCACGGATGATTTCAAAATCGAACAATTTTACACATTCACCTCAAAATCCTAAATTGATCCATTTGCATTTTGAAAATCATATCACAAATATCACCTATGAATTCAATGGAAAACGGATTCAATTGAAACTGCTCATAACTCATTTTTAGGTAATCTATATTGGATCATCAGCAATCTATATTGGATCATCAGCAATCACCCAGATTCAATATCAGGTAATATTTATTTTTAGGTTTTGTTCAAATTTAATCCGAATTAGAGAATACTTTCAAAAGCCCTCACCACATAGACAATCAACCTATTTATCAAAAATGGTTTGATCAACAAATTCTCACTGGATTCATAATCATCTTCAGAGGTAATCTTATATTTAATTTTTTCATATTGCATCGAATTAGGTTAGTTGGTAAATTTTGAGTTATTGCAATTTGGGGATTAATTGTGTATGCAATTATGAAGTTTAATTTTTTAATTTAGTTTTGAATTCAACTCTGCCTCGATATGAGGCGACTATATCACCCTGTATTGACATTTTTTTATCTCAACCGCAGCAGTAAAAGTCGCAACAGGAACCCTATGGTGGAGGTATGTATATGATGATTACGAGAACGTTAGAAACTGGTATCCTAACAGGTAAATAAGTGTCTTATCAGCTCGACATGCAAGTTATATTTATTTTATTTTATGCTTTATTTTATGGAAGGTGTAAGCATGGTATGCAAGTATCAGAATTTGTTTAACTTCTCATATTTGTATATCTGTCCTGTATGGCAGCTCAGTATCTGTTTGTGTTGAAATCATGATTTTTTTTTAGTTTATTGGTCACATTCTAAGGATTTGACAAATTCTCACTTTGATCGGGTATCACTTCTAACATTGTTTAACTTTTTAGTTTATAATTTTTCATTAAAACGTTTGAACATGTCTATTTATTACCAAATATGATGTTTACCAATTTCCATTCAATTATTTTTTGCATCAATGCTATTAAGTTTACCCACTAAGGAACAATTAAGAATAGACTTTATGTAATGACAGTAGATCATTTGTAAAATTATAATGTTTTGTCTCTTAATCATCATAATAACATTTTCTTTTATTTCAAATTTTTGGTTGTGAGTAAATAAATAACCTTCTCATTTTATCTTGCAAGTAGCATTGATATGTTATAGTTTGAATCATAGGGTCGTCATGTTGACACGGTAAGAGAAGTACTTTACCCTTTTCATTATTCTAAATATATAATTTAAAGTAAGGAACAATTGGTGTAGTTTTATGAGTGAAATGAATAGTAATTTTTAATTGAGAGAAGGAAGAAAAACTTACTAATGGTAATGGATGCGGTGTTTCATGGCAGATTGGTATATTGCCAATATAAAGAAAGAAACTGAGAATGCATATTTTTTCTTGCTTAATGTAACAGCGTTTGAAGGACATAAATGGTTCACTTAATGAAGGATTTCTGATGGATACTGAAACGCTGAGGCCACTTGCAAACTCATGTCTACATTGTTACATTTTGGTTAAGGTTTTACTACATTCCAATTTCTGCATTCGGGTGCCTGTTTAAGCTTATAAAAATAAGTCTATAGTAGCATCTATTAAAAGACAAAACAAAATGTTGCTAAGCACTTACCCAACTTTCCAGTTGGTTGCTAATCAATTATTTGTTTTCATTTAATAGCTCTACTATTAGGAGCAACATTGGCACGACAAGTTTTGGTGCTTTTTCGTGTACTTGGAGATCAGCTTCTTAACCTATGGAGCACATTACTAAAATTTCACGGGTTTGCTTCTATCACCCTTTTGTGACAAATGAGGACATTTTAATCAAAAGCTTGAATTTGCTACTGTAAATTATTTCGTTTCCCACTACTGTAAAACGGCTTTAGGAAATAGTGTTTGGATTTCCTTATGTAGTGCAAATAAAAGAACATTAGGCACATAGTGTTGGAGTGGCTTATGTGGCGCAAATAAAAGAATAGTAGGAACATAATTTTGTTGAAAGTAGTGCAAATAAAAAAACAATGGGCACATAGTGTTGGAGTGGCTACTTTTTCGTGTTTAGCTTACTGAAATGGGTATTGTAAATCTACGAAAGCTGTGACGAAATAAGAATAAATATGTAGACGTATCTTTGGATGTTAAAAATTGAACACCTTGGTAATTAAACTTTTTTACTATTTGAAATTATTTCATTATAATTGCTTTGTATGCAAATAATATAAATATCTGGCTTCTTTTAATGAAATGATGAGAACATAGCTATTCTAAAAGCACCCGTTTATTTTAGGTGGCAACATGGGTGCGTGTGCAAACTGGTCAACCGGATTGTATTTTGAAAGGGTTGCAGCAGTAAAATCAGCACAAGTTGCAAAAGGAGCAGTTGTTGCAGCAGCATAAGCGTTTCTGTCCTCCAGCGTATTCTGATTCAGAATTGAAACATGATCTGGACCAGTCTCCGGACTTGGCTGAATATGATCCGTATGAGCAGAAGCGTATCAGGGTGTCAGTTCCGTTTAGTTTAAAGCAGAAGCAACAGGAGGGGGATGGAAATGGAAGGGGGTCAAATCATAAGAATTGGGGGGGGGGGGGGGGGGGAGGGGGGAGTCGGTTAAGGAGTTGACTAAAGCGATTTGTGGAATTTGCAGAAATATATGAGAAGGCGGAGAGTTTGAAGTTTCGGCAGATAGTAGAGATGCAACAGACGTGGATGTTTTATATTAGACTAAAAATGGGTTGGTAGCTTTGTTATTTCCCAATCTCTCCCATTGTTGCTCGCGTTACTTTTTAACAGGCCAATGAGATGATTAGGAAGGAGCTTTTGTCTTTACTTGAATAGGATAATGCACTCAAGTAAGTTTCTTTCTGAAACAATATCCGTTCGGGATTATCTTCTTATGGAAGTTGAATAGGATGTTAAAGCTACCAAAGAAGTATTTGTCAATGAAAAGCCGAGTCAAAGTGGTGAGCAAGAAAACACGGATGATGAGACACTAGAGATTAAGGTATGTTTGATATGACTTATAATTGGTAAGGAACTAATAATCAGTAATTGGGTCAATTAGTAACTGTGGGGTTTAGAAGAGAAAATTCAAGAAGATATATGGAACTTCACACTAATGCTTAATTTGATATGATTTTTTTCCTAGCAGCTTCAGACAACACCAGAGATTACCGATTTCCAACTACAAATTAAAGTAGAAGATATTGCACATCACACATCTGGTGATTACTGAAAGGTATATGTATCAGATGTGTCATTTTGAACCTATTGATTAATGAATGGGTCGATTTGGTTGTGTTTAAACTACACATCTGGTCCAGCAAAATTCTTTAAACATTAGGAAACCATGTGAATTGAATTGAGCCACTTGAAAGGTATCAAAAGTTTCCATTTAAAATATACGATTTTTTTTATTAAACAGTTAGATTGTTGTAATAATATTATTACGGTAATCACAAAAAATGCTTAAAATTTTAAAATTGTTACCATTATTTACTTCTGATATCATAATAGAACAATAGCCTGATGTATAGATCATTAAGTAATATTTTCAAAGGAATAACTCATAGCATATTGTAACCGCATTCTAATTCTTAAAGAAAGCTCTCCAAAAAACTGTTGCTCACCTGCCTAGAAGTTGTGTAACAAACTTAATCTTCAACAGCACCAGCACTTGCAGCGCTCAGGTCCAGGGTAAGGTCAAGTTTGACTCTAATAGATCTTGGACCATCATTTTTCATAATGCGTCATTTGTCATATGCATACACTCATGTTTGACTCCAATAGATCTTGGATTCTGTCCTAAGGGGGTGTTTATATGTGCGTTTAAAATAGGATTATGTGAAAGCTTCAGGATAGATGCATATGAAATTGAGTTGTACCAGATAGTGCTTAGATGTGCCTATGGTGTTATAAAGTAGTAACCAACTATATTTTTTTGTATACATCCCAAGTTTATAGCATAAAATGATAATAAGTACAACCATTTTTCCGTCCTAAATGGTCATATTTTCCGTTGACAGTTTATAACCAGGATGCTCAAGTAATTGTGGAAAATTTCCGTTGACTAAAGAGGTACCCCGAGAATTACAAACTTAAATTTGGGTATGTCATAGAGTAGAATATTTACTTTATTCTTTATTCATTTTTATAAACTTCACGGACGAATATAACACTTTATTTATATAATTGAAATATTACATGTTCCAGATTTCCCCTCCAAATTATTCTTCTTTTACAAAGAATAACCGGGAAAAGGCGAAGAAACACCAGTATTTTGAGCCATATCACATATGAAAACATGACAGAAAGGCACGCAGAATTCGTTGGACAGCTACATGAACATGTATTAACATATATAATAGTAGCAGGCGATGAAGGCAGTAGTTGGAAGTCCACATACAAGACCGAAGCCAAGAATGTTAATGACCAAATGTATTTTTCTCAACCCAACTTTATATCAAAAGGTTTTTGGGCCTGCTTATTTTCAACTTTTTGTTACTGTGAGACGTGGATCCACATGCGCTTTATCAAGACAAAGTTGTCTCCAAGGCCATCAATATGCAGTGTTCGCCGACATGTAAAACACAAACGAGTGCATGACCATGTCAGTTTTGCGAGTGGCAATTTTCTTGCATCCATGGTTTGCTTTCTCTTTCTCAATTTCTTACAGTAATAAAGTAATATTTTTGTGACTCTAATATATATTATGTCTGCTAGAAAAGAGAAGTTGTTGAAGGCATTGACTATGGAGCAACAGGTGAAGTGAAGAAACTTGATATTGATCGTATTCGCGACAGGCTGGATAATGAATCAATCTTAATCTTGAGCAACCTTGGATATTCCAGCTCTAAAGGTGTACTGAATTGCAAGTATGCTATATATTCTATGGATTTACTAATAAGGTATCCTTTGTTACTGTTTGACATGATCTAATCGAATACAATATAAAAATATCATAGGCGCTCCCCCCTAAGTTTTGTGATCCTAGATAATGTAATATACATTCTGTCTACTTAATCTTGAGGTAATAAAGAAAATATATGCGTATCTTAATCTATAATTAACTAGGAAACGGGTTCATATTAAACCTTTTAGGTGAATGAATAGTCTTGAAAGATTTCCATAAGTTTAGCGTCCACCTAATGACGCAAAAAGAGAGAAGTAGCTGTTACATTGTGACAAAGACAGTGAATGCAGAAACTACACAACAAGTGTCGTGTACACAGAAGTTTTATTTCGCATATGAATAACCATCATGTAATTGATTTGTTGTTATACTTATGATTGTTCTTTTTACATAATGCACGTGCACTATATTTTGTTTCCAATTATATTGTTTTAACATTTTTTCTGTTATTCATTATTTATTTTACGTGCATGTAATTTTGTCAAACAATATTATGAAGCGAACCCGCCTATCGGGCGGGTTATGAAGCTAGTATACTATAGAAAGAAAGAGTAAAAATTAAGATATATAATCGCAATACATATATTTACCAACTACATAACTAAAAAAAAAAAAAAAAAAAAAAAAAAAAAAAAAAAAAAAAAAGTCAAATTCTAATAACTAATTTAGTTAACAAAATTCACAAACGAACTTACAAATATACTTACAAAACAAAATATACAAAAAAAATTTACATAAAAGATTACACAAAGAAACTTACAACAAATTTAAGTAACAATTAATTTGAAGAACCTACACATCAGGGCAGCAAATTAAGTAGATATTCCAATGAGTTAATGGGGAAGATTTGAAAAAAGTTCAAAAAATCAGATCTATAAAACAACCTTTCAAAACTCACTAAAACCTCTAAACTTTCAGAGAATTTACAAATACTAACTTTATAACAAAATTTACAAAATAAATATTATAACAAATATTAACAACTTAAAAAATATAGCATACACATCCCGAAAACACAAGCAGCGGCATCGTCTTTTTCCGGCGAGTCAGCAGCGGCATCTACAGAAAAAGCCAAAATATTTATACAAACTCAGATATACAAATAAGCCTATAGATCTATAAGGTAAAACCTTCAAACTTGATAAATAGACATAGATCTAATAACAATACTCAAGAAATGCCTTACAACGTGAAGAAAAAAACCTTTTGTTGGGTGTTGTCTCGTTGGTAGTGCTTCTATGGTGGTTGGGCTCTCGGTGGAGGTGTAAGTTTCAAACGAGGGATGAGTTTTGTGATGGTATGGTTCGGTGCTGGTGATGTTCGGTGGGAGGAAGTCCGGTTGTAGAGGGGTCTGGCGATGGAGGGTTAGTTTGGTGGTGGGACTTGTGGTGTGTGTGTTTGTATAATGTGATATGAGAGAGATATTATTTGAATAAATTGTGGCTAGCCCAAATGAATTCCAGATTTTATAGCATCCTTGCCATATATGCAAATATAAGTTTCAATTGTACATTTAATTACTACAAAGAAGTCAACCTGTTATTTTGAAGTTTCCTTCATGTATTGTTTGACAGCAGGCAACACGGTTCACTTTAAGTTTCAGTTTTCACCATTAGCTTCCAGCGATTGTTTCCATGAATATGAATATCAGTTTCAATGTTAACTTTCAGCGGCCATAAATTTCGCAGGGGCAAAATCGGGATTGACCGAAAGTTCAGTTTTTCACATTCCCCTTTGACCATTTTTCTTTTATAAATATTAAAGATAATTACTACAAAGAAGTCAACCTGTTATTTTGAAGTTTCCTTCGTGTATTGTTTGACAGCAGGCAACACGGTTCACTTTAAGTTTCAGTTTTCACCATTAATTTCCAGCAATTGTTTTCATGAATATGAATATCAGTTTCAATGTTAATTTCTAGCGGCCATAAATTTCGCAAGGGCAAAATTGAGATTGACCGAAAGTTCACTTTTCACATTCTCCTTTGATCATTTTTCTTTTATAAGTAGTAAATATAACATCATATATAACCAAAATATAATGGTATGGGTTCAAACAATTTGTTAATAAGTGATAATGGTATGTATTTTAATTCCAAAAAAAACGAAAAGTTGTGCATATTGTTGTAACACTTGATAGTAAAGTTTTGGCAAATGACGGAGAGAAGTATTCAAGTTATAATTTATTTCGGATCAATGTACTCTTTTTTTAAATAAAAAAGATGGACAATTGTTTTTCTTTTTCCTGTTTGAAAATTTCCATTTAATTATTTAACGATTATTCGTTACGTTTCACACTTTACGTCTATCGTCACTACTACCACCAAGCCCACCAACCACCGCCACCACCACTAGCCCGCCTACCAATCACTGGCGCCACCACCACCATAGTGGTGATGGCGGTGGTTGGTTAGGTTGGTAATAACGACGATGTCGGTTAGGAGTGATAGTGGTTAGTGGTGGTGGCGTCGGGTTGGTTTGTGGTGGTATTGGTGGTGGTGGTGGTGGTTGGTAGTTGTTAATGGTGGGTGGGTTGGTGATAGCGACGATGGTGAATATGAAATGTAAAAAACTAAAAATTAACGAATGATTGGAAATAAATATTTTACAAATTACAAATATATAATTTTTTTTGTTTCATTATTATTCACGTATGATGCAACATATGTATATAGAGATCCGATTGACGCATTTTGCATCCTTTTGTATCCGAAATATATATATATATATATATATATATATATATATATATATATATATATATATATATATATATATATATATATATATATAACACTGGACTAATAATATTATTTTTGTATAGAACTCTTTGATCATTAGATCGAAACTTATGTGAATCAAGATCAATGCGTCAAAATTAGGCTTGAGTGTGCTTCACTAGAAGGAAACAAATGACACAGGGGCGGAAGATTTAAAGGGCTAGAAGGGGTGCCGACCCCTCCTAATTTTTTGCTCACAATTAGCTATTTTTATGAATACAATGATTTATAAAAATATTTTACATATTATGCATCCTAAAAACTTGGAATTATGAGAAAAAGTCAAAGTTTCTTTTAAAAAGAAACGTGCAAAGCTCCAGTTTTTTACTTGGTCTCTTAGTTTGTTTGCTATTATTCTTTTCTCTAGTAGAAATTCGTTTTATTTATAATAATTTGACTACATATGAATGTATAAAGCTTTCTAAGAGTTCAAGAAAATAGTTGTTAATTGATACTTTATTTAAACCGTATTGGTAGTTTACTTGTTTTATTTCTCATCAAGTATAGTCTTTTAATAAGAATGTTACATTTTATTCTTGAAAATTTTTAGCCCCCCAATCATGACAATCAAGCTCCGCCACTGAAATGATACCGGAGAAGGTGCATGAGTAATTAAAGAATATAATAACATTAATTTCTAAACTAATTAATTTAGATGTACAAAAAAAATGGTGGGTTTGACTTCGACAAACTAAATGCAAAGGTCCTTTCAATTTAAAAACTCTCACAAACGCCCCTTTTAAATATGAAAAGTTATCTAACTACAATTCTTTCTTACTCCCGCACCTTACTTGGATGGCCAGTCTTTTTACTTTTTCTTGAGCACAAGAACTATCGCCGGTTGGTTCACCCAACGTCACTCTGTTGATTGGGACTTTGCAACTATTCTTCCCTAAGCAAGCCTGTTTCAATGTATTGTAACACATCAATACTAGTCCTAGCTAAATGTTGTGACATAGTGTTGTGTACGTGATGATATGAAATCTATTGCTTTTACCCTTTCGACTACTTTCTTGGCATTGGGAGCTTGACATGTTCCTTGCATATACGAACCACATGAGCCCCAAGGATTGCCATAGCAAACAAATTGAATTTCTTTGATGATTTTTTGTGCGTCGTCACAAATAAGATTTGTTTCGCCCTTAGGTTAAGGACCGCCATTTTATCATACCCCGCTGAAATGGGAATGACTAGGGGTAATGGGAATGACTCCTAACAGACTTGTGAGGCCTACAGTGGGTTTGATCCCAACAATTGAGTTCGCATTTAAGGACATAGGATTGATCTATTTGATGTGTACCCAATGATATAATAGCCGTGTTTGTTGCAACTGATATAGCTGACCTGGTGCTTGAACCAGATGGATTCATCGTTACTACGTACAAATTCAAGAAGTCTTTAAATACAAAAGAAGTGTGAAATTCAACTTTTCCTTTGCATAAAATCATCCAATTTCAAATTAGGCAATAAATTATCACAACTCAAGATGAATAGAGTTTGGTAATCTCATTAAACCTACATAAATTGTCATTTTTCGAGATGAGGGGGTGTTTTCCATGTTTGTTGCAACTGATATAGCTGACCCGATGCTTGAACCACATGGATTCATCGTTACTACGTATGAATTCAAGAAGTCTTTAAATACAACAGAAGTGTGAAATTCAGCTTTTCCTTTCCATAAAATCATCCCAATTTCAGATTAGGCAATAAATTATCACAAATCAAGATGAATACATAGGTTTTGGTAATCTCATTAAACCTTCATAAATTGTCATTTTTCGAGATGATTCTACCCTCCCTCCTTGGGTGACCTTATGACTCTGTCACTTTAGCGTCACCTCAACTTCTTTCCTCCTCAAAAAAAAAAAAAAAAAAAAAAAAAAAAAAAAAAAAAACTCATTAATTTTTTTTAGCTTATTAGCTTTTTTTTAGCTTAATAAGCCAATATGAAGGTGCTTTTCAAAAAGAGCTAATATAGCTATTCGCTATTCATCTTATAAACTAAAAACCGTTTGTTATCTAATGAATCGTTAATAATTTTTGCCATGGATTATATACCGTCAATATGAGTGTCTGTATATAGTTCGTGTTTACTGTGCCGTTTGAATCACGTTATCATAATTATGTCTAATAAAAACGATAAAAGTTATGATGTAAATATGTCAGCTCAACCTGTTGGTACCTCTGGTCGTGTGGAAAATGATGATGTTGCGTTTGCGGTTGATGATGACATGCACGCAGATGCGCGTGTTATGTTTGATGAGTTAGGAGTTATAAGGTGTGATTCAATGGATAAAAGAAATACACTAGATGTGTCGTGTCAACCTATGGGTACTTCTGATACTTTTGGAAACGATGGTGGTAACTTGGCCTCTGATAATGGCACGCACACAGATGCAAGTCTCAGGGTTGATAACTTAGGGTTTATGGGTGTATCATGCACGTTACACTCTACTAAGACTGTGCGTGCTCACAAGAGGCAGCGTTTACAAGCTGGAATTGTTATTCGTGAACCGGTTCCATCAGACCATCGTTATTCATTCGCGGATTTGCACTCTACCCGGTTTTCGGTTGACGATAAAGGTAAAACTAAAATAGGATACCGTCATACTCGGTCTTCTTCACCTCCCGTTCTTCATACTTTTTCAATATGAAAAAAAAAAATGAAAAAAAAAAGGTCGTCTTATTCAAAACCCCAATTATGACATCCCTTCTCTCCCACTTCACACCTCGGAACACGCCGTTCTTATAGAGATAAAGGCGCTTTGACATCTTCTTAACCCGAAATGGCTGGGGAGAGCAAAGGTTCCTTTTTTGAGGGTACTCCCGGGAACAGATCCAGTGGAGACGGAGTGGGGCCTGTAGCTCAGAGGATTAGAGCACGTGGCTACGAACCACGGTGTCGGGGGTTCGAATCCCTCCTCGC
This sequence comes from Artemisia argyi, assembly GCA_030686995.1. Classification (NCBI taxonomy): domain Eukaryota; kingdom Viridiplantae; phylum Streptophyta; class Magnoliopsida; order Asterales; family Asteraceae; genus Artemisia; species Artemisia argyi. The sequence continues at coordinate 155,261,548 of CM060697.1, read as the reverse complement.
CCACAACCGGCCCAATAAGGGAAGGGCCTTTCCCTCTGGGGGTAGGAAAAACATCATTGGGCCCGAATAATTGTTACCTAAAAGTACCAACCACAGGGATAAGGGGGAGAGAGAGAGAGAGAGAGAGAGAGAGAGAGAGAGAGAGAGAGAGAGGGAGGGAGGGAGGGAGGGAGGGAGGGAGGGAGGGAGGGAGGGAGAGAGAGAGAGAGAGAGAGAGAGAGAGAGAGAGAGAGAGAGAGAGAGAGAGAGAGAGAGAGAGAGGAATATACGGTATAAAATATAGGAAATAATAATGAACAATAAAACTAACCGCAATTGAAAGACGCCGCAGAAATTGTACTCGAGGAAGAAGCAACAGAAATAGACGAACGCTGATGGGACATAGACAAATGAGTTAAGGGATGCACTATACTGCTCGTGAAATTACCACTCCCTGCACCATTACCTAAGTACTATCTAACAAGATAACCCAAACACTCCTTAAACTGTGTATGTGCCAAACAAAAAATCTTAGGGTACTTACAACCGCCTGTTACCTCCGGCATTCCAACCACTATGTGCATTGGAACTTCTGTAATTAGCCTATATACTCAAGCTTTCTTTCCCAAGTATAATCACCCCTGATTCTCTCAACTTCTTAAGCACACCAGCATCTCGAGGGACCACCAACTCAAGAAGCATAAGATCCCGCAGTTGTGTTAAGCTTCTCTCTGATTGCGCCTTTAGCAAAATAGGGATACCATTCATCCGAAAGCACGACTTGGGTGAATTAGCCTTTCGCTCGTGATCAGCTTTCTCAGCTTGCAGAACTGCATCAGGGTAACTTCAGTAACTACTTTATAGATTGGATCGAGTCTTTCAACCTCCTTAATATATAACTCAACTAGACCTTTAGACGTAAATTTGTTTTGGTCGAAATCTGTTCTGATCTTATCAATAGTAGCCTCTTTTATCGTAAATTCAGAACTGTAAATAAAAAAACACTCTGAAACAGGACAGCTACCCAAAAAAAAAAAAAAAAAAAAAAAAAAAAAAAAAAAAAAAAAAATCTGTCTCCATTTACATGTTCTTTACATTCATGCTTCAATGACACATAATTAAGGTATTTAAAAACATTTATCTGATCTTTCTTTCTGGCACATAAGGTATCAAACTGCAACTACCCCACAGGGATCATTAGTAAACTACTGATGTGGTTTTTCTCACTTTATGGAAGACACCAAATTTGAAAGTGGAGCAGTGTTTATACTTCACAGTTCACACACACTAAATCCAGCCAAGTTTATCTTGAAACAACATTTAATATTGAATCAAAAAACATATATTGACTATGACACCTCTTACAGACTTACAGTCACAACGTTAATCAAAAAACATTTAATATTTGATGTAGCTCTGCCGCTCAACCCCGCCTTATCGATGGCTTCAGGACATCGAATCCATCAACAACCTAACCAAAAACGAAATGTCCAAAGAGTGATTATGCGGATCAAACAGACCAATATCTTTCTTTGGAGTTGAAAGAAAGAACTCAACCACCACAACCAATATCGACTATTTTATTTTAAAATCCGTCTACAACTTTTAGGTAGCAGGCATTAGACCAGATTGCAGTTTTGCTCTTAAGGCATTACATAGGACAATATAGCAATTATCTCTCGTGACTTTTGGTGTCGGTCTAAAGATTATAAAGGGCATAAAGAACTACAAACTTAGGATAAAGTCATTGAGATGATTATGTTACGCGGTAAACATGTTCCTTACTCCATAGAGATAAAAACATTAATAGCGCCAATAAGGATTCTCAATTAATCATACTAGTTGTTAATGAGTATCAGAACAGAGAAATTAGTGTTAGTGACTCTGCACACACACGATTATGATAACAGAATCTGAGTAGATAAATAAAGAAAACAAACTCAGCCATAAAAACTATTATTGATTCTAAGATACACTATAACAGAGCAATTGTAGCATTAACAATATAACTAAGCACGGAAATCATACCTGATGCAAAAGCACAATCACACATTAGCAAAGGATGGTATGAACTCAAAGCAGCTAGTAAGACGGTTATCTGATCCCAAATCAGAGAGTGTGCAGAGAGCCTTTGACACTAGTTTGTATTGTACAACTTTTTCTGACAACTTCATTACCATAAAAGAATCGTCTTCTCGTTCTCCCAAAACAATATAACAAACATTTGAATTAAAACTCCACTTTTTGGGTAATGGCGCCGTAATGTCATCAAGATTAACAATGTACTTCACTGACCATTCAGAACACCCTTTCCTCATCTCATAAATATGCAACTCTTTTGAATCATAATTACCCGTACAAAGAATAAGCAAACAACCTTGAGACACGACCAAATTGCATTCAAGATAACCCGTCCCATCAGAGGTTAAGGGGGTTTCTAAGTTTGTCAAAACGGGCCGCTCATTTAATATATCTAACTTGAAATGCAAAGCCAGCCCACTAACATCATTTATCCAATGAATGGCATCATTCCAATATACTCCATCTTGAAAACATAAAAAACTTTTGACAGGAAACCGATCCCCACAAATGCTCCAGACGCCCGTTTCCGAATTGTAAATATATATTTGAACCCAAAACCCAACAACATTTATTTTAGCATGGATAACTTTGTAATGAGGTGATTTAGTAGGATCAAACGCCATTCTCGTACCACCCATTATAGAACTTGGTTGAAATGTCACATTAGGGGGTTCTGGAATCATCTTAAACATACAACTAATAGAGGGATTGTATACAAATAATTTCTTACAGGACCACGAATGACATAAAAGCAAACCATTGCACGACTGCAAAATCTCAAGATTACCAGGTGGTGCCTTATGACCAAAAGCAAAATGTGAAGAGAAAAACTTGATAAAGAGACCACAAGGTGGGTCGAGTTTTCGGGTGAGGCGAGTAGTGAAATTAGGGGATTTGATAAGAGAAAGCCATTGTTTGGAAACGGATTTAAATAAAAGAAGTGAGAGTATTGGTAACCTGACTAGGATTTCGATCAAAAGGTCTTCATTAGAGATGACTGAGTGTACGGGATCCGGACGCTTTTTGGATAGCCTGCCGTCACCGGACGAATTTCCGGCAATTGTTTCCATGAAAAGATATACAGCAATTCAAAACCCTAACACTTGTATGCCGCCGGTAAGTTTATATATTAAGAAATGGTAAAAAGCCACTGTTAGAAAACAGGTTGTGTGGTAATGAAAATCTATGTATTGTAATATAAGAGTTTTGTACTACCAAATAAAGCTAATAAAATTATGAGAAAATTTCATGTATATCCTTAAAAATTTTAAAAATTATATATATATCCTTTTCACTAGTTTTTTTTTATGCATAAAGTAAAATGCATTTAATGCATCAAAGGATATATATGAAATTTTTGAATTTTGCAAGGATATGAATGAAATTGCATCTAAAATTAAATTGACTTATGTGTCCTTTCTTATTTAACCCCTTTTATACAACATCACAATGCACTCTTTTCTTTAAACACTAAACTATACGCACCTAAATCATATTTTTGTAAACCATTAAACACATATTCATTCAAATCAACTATACGCTCCTAAATCATATACGCTCTTTCCTATACACGCTCAAATAGTCATTTTCAAATCAACAATTAATGTATTTCTTCCTCTATACCATTCAGTTTCAATTGTATAATTTAATCTCACAATTAATGTCAACCAATTCAAAAAAACATACAAAAACAAATCACACATTGAATAATGAGTTTCATCGGATTCAATAACACACATGCAAATCCTATGATTCATCAACCGATCGGTAAATATTCACATCTATTCAAGTTTTTCATTTTAAGGTTTTGATTTAAATCCCATAGTATAGCTATGTTTAATTGTAAATCCTTTGATTACACACATGCAAATCCTCTGATTATGGTAACTTTTAATTGTATTTAATTGATTTTGTTCATGTTATTGTTGATTTCTTTATGTTTATGATGTAAACACAGTAATTTAATTCAAATTGATTTTTGATTTTTTTTTTTCAATTCAATTAATAATGCATTTTTTATATACAAGATTTGGATCATTTGTAGTTTCTAATAAGATTGAATCGGAAGTTTGGAAGGCTCTCAAGTGGTCAGTGGTACGTCTAATTATGTGGAACATAAACTATCCCATACGAGAGTTGGATTTTCTGTATTCAACAATTTTTTATGGGGTTAAGTGATTTTTTTGGCATGTGTTTATAGATACGTCTAATTATGCGGAACAATAACTATCCCATACGAGCGATCCACAAAAGGTATGTGTGAAAACGGTTATCTTTGTTTGCTTACAACATACAAAATTCATAATATGGTCTATGTAATCTTTTTCCAAGTGTGCTAACAGGGTGGTTTACGCAGGTTGGATAGACATGATTAGTATAGTACTACTACATTGCATTATTATTGTTCATTTATGATTTTAGAGCATAGTACTAAAGTGCATTGTTATTGTTCATCAGACTAAAGCTTGACACTCTCGGCTATCTGCAGGTAATGAGATCATTTCCTCATGTGAAATAGTTGGAAGGTTGTTTCCTATATGTCATGTACATGTTGATGATGCCATTGTGGAGTTATGTACATTATTTTCATGTAGTTGAGTTAATACTTGATTTTGAGGGTAAAAGATAACGTTCTTGCAATATGGATATACTTTGTTTAGTGTTCTATTTGGATCAAGATTTACCCGTGTCAAAAGGTTTAGGGGGCTTTATCATTATCTTGTTATGGTTTATTTGAAGTTCGGGTAAAAAGTCATTAAGACTGTAATTTTTGTTTGATTTGCATTGTGTGTATCTACTCATGATGATAGAGGTCCTTCGCCCAGAATGTGGTGCTAATGCTAATAATTTCTTGCAGGTCACTTATGTGTCTTCCCACCGAAGTCTGTGCAAGTGCGTCTAAAAGGTCTGTTATCGGTTTATACATGGATTGATTCAAAAGAAAATGTTGGAAACCTCTTCATGGTATGTTCTCATACATCTTTTCTTCCAAGATTATTTGATCTTGACTAACTATGTGTTTGCGTTGCCAGATTATGAAGTTGACAAATATGACATCGGGTATGGATTTGATAAAGGTGGTCAAAGACACAAAAAATAATTTCGCTTTAATTCAACCAGATTCAACATCCATTGTAAGTTGATCTATGCCGGTGGGTTTTTTTGCTGTCCAAACCTTAAAATCGGTAATCATCGCTTAAATTCAAATTTCTATTTAGGTTATTTCAATCACATGTATTCTAATATAATCACATGTTTATGGGACTTTATCATTCTTTTGTTATGGTTTATTTGAAGTTCGGCTAAAAAGTCATTAATATTGTAATTTTTGTTTGATTTTTGCGTTCTGTGTATCTACTCATGATGATAGAGGTCCTTCGCCCAGAATCTGGAGCTAATGCTAATAATTTCTTGCAGATCACTTATGTGTCTTCCCACCGAAGTCTGTTCAAGTGCGTCTAAAAGATCTGTTATCGGTTTATCCATGGATTGATTCAGAAGATAATGTTGGAAACCTCTTTATGGTATGTTCTCATACATCTTTTCTTCCAAGATTATTTGATCTTGACTAACTATGTGTTTGCGTTGCCAGATTATGAAGTGATAAAAGTGGTCAAAGACACAAAAAACGATTTCGCTTTAATTCAACCAGATTCAACGTCCATTGTAAGTCGATCTATGCCGGTGGGGTTTTTGCTCTCCAAACCTTAAAATTGGTAATCATCGCTTAAATTCAAATTTCTATTTAGGTTTAGATTTGAATCACAGTACAACAATTTGGATTTGTCTTTTTTATGTTGTCACTTTAGTTTGTTCTAATATAGTATAATATATTTTATGAACGATTTTTTGAATCAATGTTGTTATTTATGTATGCTATTTTAGGTGACTTGACTTTGTTTTATGAGGACGGGAATCTTATTGAGCCAAAGGGTGTTGTTAGAAGAGTTACCGACATAGTCTAAGATGGGTGGTAAAGTGACTACATATGACGAAGGGAAATATTCCGTATTTGGTTGGAGAATCAATCATTAAACATGTAGGTAACGTGTGTTTTATTTTGCGTCATTTTAGATCTGTTTACGTTGATAATATGCATAAAAGTATTCTTGGAGGCAACTCGAAGAGTTGGTGTTTATTTGTGAATTTGTATTCTTAACGTTAGTAATTAAGATGTTCCGATTACATAATCTATAAGTTCGTACTAATCCTTATATTTAACGAAAGGTAAAAGCTTATATGTCGTTAGGTTGCATTTTCGTATACAATGACAGAAAATATTTTGGCTATAAACATTTTTGTTCAACCTCCTATGTTAGTCATATTGCATGTATGAGTAGTACATAATATTTATTTTATGATGTCTTTTAAACTGGAGATAGTTTAGTGTTCTACATGTGTTGAACTCTGCACGTACGGACTAACCTTATTGCTCTTTTGTTACTAATAAGTAATACTATAACATGCTTGAACTGGAAGATGGGGTGTAAGATTGAAACATTCACTGAACTATATCATTTAAATGAAATTGTAGGATAAGTAGTTTGGGCAAGCACTCCCAAACACTCTCACTTGATCTATCCTCTTAACTCACTGTGTAATTTCATTTAAATTGCTAAAAAGAAGATGTCATTTTGTGGCATTGACAACGAATAGTCACGGGTCATGTCTTATATATCATATCTAACCTTCTGTTCTTAACATAATCTTATCTTACTATTCTGATGCATGCTTAGGGCCTAATTACTTATAAAGAGAATGCTAATAATTGCTTATTGAAGCTTTAGCTTCGGGGGATGTTTTTTTGAAAGGTCTTTTAATAGAAGGGCAATGTTCAATATTCTATCAACTGCTTAACTTCAATGATTTCTAGATATTTTATTTTTATTTTTATTTTATTTTCTGTTTAGATTGGATTTAAATGAAGATTATTTGTGTATAATAAGGTGGTGATTTACAAGTTTTGATAGTCAGTTCTATGGATATGATGGGTATGTTCCCATGGCCAATAAGGTTGTCTATGTTGTATTAAAGAAACAACCATCAATGCCAAAAGGTTACTGATGTAATGTTTATCATTCAAAATAGTAGGTTACTATATATCTGTATATGTCCAAGGGTGCCTAAGAGACTGATTAGAAGTGGTAAAATAGGTGGGACGAGCGGTTCGGTAATTGGTCAGAAGGGGTCATTGTCATATGGTTTGGCCCCCAAGGCACGTTTGGTTAAATTATTATGAGTAACTTTTGTGTAAAATGCACCGTGGTCTTTTGATCCGTTTTTATTTCTGGGATTTTTTTTTCATTTTTACTCTTTGCTTACAATCTTATTGGTACAAGATAATAAATTTATTTGAGTTATTGATATAGGCATACCTCTCGAGTCAGCTGCTCGGGAAATGCCAAAAAGACTTGATGCTTGAGTCATGCCTTGTGAGAAAGAAGAATTGCTAAATGCTAATTTTTGCCGTGTTGATGCCTTGGAAGCTGAACTCATTGCTGCCAAAAAAGTAAATTAATGCACATGGCTATTTCCATTTTCGATTCCTCTAGACTTCATCTATGTCTATAAAGATCTTGCTCATAAATCTGATTTCTACAAGTCAATGTAGTAATGCAAAACGTTCTTTGATAAGTATTGTCATGGTAAATACATCTTGACAAATACATCTTGAAAAAGAAAAGCAGATGAAGTGCAGAAAGTTGTTCCCAACCATACCAAAAACTAACATGGTAAATTAGATGACTCTTATCCTGTTATTTACATTAGTTCACGAAGTTATTGCTAACAATAACCAAAAATGTCATGGTAAATTACAACATTCTTATCATGTTATTTACACTACATCTGTTTCACTTGTACATAATTGCTTAAATGCAGGTTTCCAAGAAACAATAAACGCTTGCGGCGAACAAAATTACATTGAAAAGGGAAAATTTATAGTGGATCCAGTTTCCCAAGGTAATCATGCAACATGTTTTAGACCACAGTTACCGTTCAATCCACCGGAACTATGCGCTTCAGTACTCATCCAGATACAACCCTATTTAATCATCAAACGCCAAATAAATCCAGCCACCCTTTATGCAATAATCTGTCAAATTTACAAGTTAACCCTTTTTCTCAAGGTGCTATTGCAAGTTATTTTAAAGTACCGTTGTTGCATAACCAAGCAGACTCTGCAAACTAGACTCTGCAAACTTTACCTGGGGCGCAAACAAAGATACATTGAATCAAGGTAAAACAATTGATTCTACGTAATTCAGACCCTATATTTATATACATAAAAGTCTAAAAGTAACTATTATGAACCATACACAACATTATTTATCTAAAAATAGTTGGTTTAATGTAGGTTTACCAAAAACCCTTTTAATACTAATGACAAACATAGTTATTCATATGTTGCCACAAGCAGCTCTGATGCACCACAAGATCATTTGCCAATTTATGCTACCAGGTATTGTTGGAATTATTATATCATGACATTCATATAAATAAACCAAGTACATCAAAGTGAGCATGAGCGGAAGCAATTATAATAGATCGAATAACATGTAATTAATTAATCAATTATTAAATAGTAAACATACCTTTGTGATTCTAGCCCGAACAAGAATCAATGCAATCTTCCGGAACCAATAACCCTAATTAGGGTTTATAAGGATTATAAGAATTACCCCTTACCTTTTTGTAATTCAATCCAAGAATCAAACAATAATGTGTTTGAATCACGTTCTTGTACACACGTACTAATTCAAGGAAAAGTTTATGCAAGTAATAAACACAAAACAATTTTTAGATGCAAGAAATCGAAACCCTAAGGGTGTTCGGTTTGATGATCGACCAAGGAAAAGAAGGAGAAGAAAAACACCAAGTTGTGTGTGTACAAGTTATGAGAAAAACTTACATCTTGGGTTTGCTTATATACTACACAATACTTGGAGCACAAGGCACAATGGAGGTGGGTAAACACCCTTGGGCCGATCGGTTTTGGAACCCCTAGGGGATTCCGGAACCTTCTCTTGTTTCCATGTTTTGTCTAGTATTACTTTCCTAATCTTCGTTTAATAAATAATTAGTCATTAATCAATAATACTAATTATTATTATTTATTTTGTGTTTAATAATTAATTATAATATTTATAAATAATTATTACTTTTTCTCTTCATACGTATTGTGTGCAATCCCGTGATCTCGAGTTCGATCCTAACATACGACTACTAAAATAATGTCCATATTCTAACAGCTCCCACTTGGACATATTTTAATAGTGTAATCACATCGGTTAGCGTCTTGCAACACGTCGATGCCTCTAGTACGATCTCGAGTAAGGCTCCTGGAAAAACCTTTTAATGATTTCTCATTATTATTATCCCTTTGTTTCTAATACCACGTTAATAAGGATATGGATTAAAGTCATTCCTTAATTAACCATTCTGTTTCTCGTTGTTTGTGATTGATTAAGATTACCAAATCTTCTGAACATATTCAGGGAAGATCTTGGGTACGGCCGTACATGCATCTTACCAACCCTACGAGGGGCCCAGCAGTATTAAACTCCAAAATAAATTTGAAGGAACAAATTCTATCTTGACTACAAGCAAAACCCACAAACTTTGTAACACTTTCGAAAACAACCCTTATGACTACCAGTTACGGATAGCGTTAAGTTGTTCCACAAAAATGTACTACATTCATGACACTTATCTTGCATCTCAAGTCTGAGGATAACTTCTCATGATTTACTTAATAACAAAATCCATAAAGTAACATCATGCAGTTGGGATAAGTCCTATATTCAGTATCATCGAATATCATCTGAAATGGCATGACTACGCATCAATATACTTTAAGTATATTATACCAACCTTCAGATTTGTCTTGATTTAATAATATTCCCATATTATTAACTGACAATGGACAATTTAAGAATAACCTTTATTCATGGATTTAAACATACAAATATAGGATACAATATATTATAAATTAAACATACCATGTATTTCAATTTATTATAATAATTGTTTTAACATCCCTTATCCAAATACTAAATAAATCAATGCATGATAACTCTTGTTGATGAATTATGTCTCAAGCAATGACATTCATACTTGTTGACAAGACATAAATCATCCAACTTTGATCTATTGGAATTTTAAGAATACTTATTTCAAGAATTCAACTATTGAAATTCTTATATGTGCATAGTCAAATATTTTGATAATGCCATATTTCATAAAAATGTGAGACATCCTTAACCACCAATTTATGATAATTAAACTTCCAAACATTTTAAAGTTTAAAGTATTCTTATTCTTTTAATGTATAATGCAACTATGCTCTTATTTAAGCATAACTAGTAATAGCCAAGGATGAAATCCTTACCATAACTAGTATTGAGTGTCGTCTCAATTTCATTAGCATCATTGTATGCAACAACAATATGCTATTAAAATTTTCAGTAAACCATAATATCTATTGTGTAATGTTTGATGCCCTTCAAACTTTCAAGTTTGTTGGCTATGACAATTTTCACAACAATTGAAAAATTGTTCATCTATAGAATTTGGAAGCTGTTCCAGATTTAGGATGTAATTCTATAATCAAACATATTCTTATTAGAATATTTCACAAGTTATCTAATAACCTTTAATTAGATATTAATATTGCCAAATCATCTTGTAATCAAGTATGATACAACAAAACATGATATACATGAAAATCTATGAGTCATACTTAGATTTTATTCATGTCATACATATCTATTTAGACTTTCTAAATAATATATCATGTTATACATATTAGATTTATTTACCGCATATGTTTCAACTATAAACATTGATTCCAAGGTTATATGTCTTATTTCCTAAATCTTACAAGTAAAATTTCATTCCATTCTAAGACTTAACATTTACTTATATGGAATATTACTTTTCATATGTTCTACAACATATCAGATTTAAGAAATTAAACATAATACTCCCACTAGCTTTTAGGAATACTTATAAATTATCTTATTTTAATTATAACTCATAACATGAATTTAATAATTAAGCATAAGAGTAATCTTCTAGATGCATGCATTTATCCATCCATGGATCATTGCACCATGAACACTTTCAAAGATTTATTTGAATTCATAAACTCCTTTTGATTACTTATCGTCCTCGCTCAAGTAATCATTCATGAAAGAGTTTTGATATTCTATTGTCAATTTCATAAAAGTGACAATCATAATCTTTATATATAAATGTGCTTAGAAAAGAATATTCAATCACAGTTAATTGCTTAAGTGTGATTAATAATCTTATTATAAGACATGCATTAAATATGTGTACAACATTGTCCATATGATTTCTATCCAAAGATTTAAACCACAAAGGTTACCTAATCTTTGAAGAAACTCATCTTAATATTCTAGTCTAACTATTAAGATAAATCAAATTTAAAAAATTGATTATCTTTATGGACAGCATCTTAATCATTCATATCATGTATACTTTACCCAACTTCATATTTGGTAATGTATCATAATGATTATCAGGTTTACAATAATCCTGTAAATCATAGCCCTCAGCATATTAATCAAATATCTAAGATATATTGCTATTCTATGAATGATAATTCCATTATCTTGAGATTTAACATTTAAATATCAACCTTTATCATCATCTTGAGATTTAATTTTTAAATGTCAAACTTCATCATGATATTTACTAGTGTATTTTAGAAGATTATGTATCTTGTAATTTTTATCTTTTAAAGATCAACACTCCCACTTGCTTTTAGCAATTTAAAGACTATCTTTAAATACTTAGCAAATTAAGCAATAATACAATATTCTCTTTTGGGATATTACAAATACATATTGACAGTTCCTAACTTAATTTTGTTAATAACCTCTTCATAAGTAGTTAAACAAATTTTGAACTTCAATTTAAGACTTAATGTGATTCATCACATTTATCACATTCCATCATATGATAATGTCTTATTAATCTTCTATGTTGGAGTTTTATTAAATATGTCCAAGTCATACTCAACATTATAACCTTGATATCTTTTGGAAGAAAAGAAGTCATAGTTATCTTTAATCAAACAATATAACAAGAGTTTGATTTTCCTAACTGAACATACCATAAACATTTGATATTTCATTAGTATTAATATTGTAAGACAATCTAACAATATTTAAGATAACCATATTCCTTTTGACTTGTTTATTTACCAACTAAGTCATTTTAATGGTATAATAATTTTCAAGCCGATTACATGCTTTATAACACGAGTACTTTTTACAAAGTTACTTTATGTTCATGTCTTTACAAGAAAACATAAACTGTTATAATCCCACTATTCGTTATAAGTCATTTAACCATTTAATAACTTCATGTATATGTCTTAATTAAAAGACACAACAAGATAACGTCTTACTTTATTATAAGTCTTGTAACAATTAAAAGACTTTATGTTTATATCTTTACAATGAAACATAAACATGTTTAACTAAAGTAATTATGAACACCATCTTTTGGTTTCAATAGTAATTTCAAGTTAATATATTACTTCACAATAATGTAAATAACATTATTTCTTCATTTATTTATGTCATTCCAAGAACACATAAATATTCAGATTGAAGTAGCATTAGATTACTTAATTAATTTATGTCATTCCTTGAATTCATAAATATAATAATTAAAGTAGTCTTGATCATATTGACACATGTTCTAATAGGTATCTAATTTAGAAACTGCAAATTCTCATAGTTCAATCACATCAGTTGATCTGCTAGTAATGAAAATATGAAATTCACCTTGTTGTTGCAATCTAGTTAAGTCTTACATAACATAAATTGTAACACCAAGTATTTCTTGAATTAGCTTAGTATAATTCATATTAGAACATTATTCTAATTTAGAAACTGCAAATTCTCATAGTTCAATTACATCAGTTGATCTGCTAGTAATGAAATATGAAATTCACCTTGTTGTTGCAATCTCGCCAAGTTCTCACATGACGTAAATTGTAACACCAAGTGTTTCTAGAATTAATATTAGAACCTTATTCTCTTACCTTGTAGTCAAGAGAATCTATTAAATCATATCTTTATGAGTTGTTTCTTGCACACATTAAAGATAACATTTCTCCCACTTGTGCATGGAACAACCTCATATAGTTGATAAACAACATGCCATGCATTTGTTTATGTGTTCAATATGATTGTGTCAAGTATATGTAGAACAACAATGTCTAGTAGGAAACGTACAAGACTATCCTTAAAAGTATGAGTGTCTACACTTGGAAAGTAATTATCTTTAGCTACCAAGATATCAAAGCTTGTAACTCCCACTGAATTAAAGATCATTACAATAATTCCTTATTTAGTGATAAGTACACAATACTCCCACTGAATTTGACAACATTTAAAATGTTTCATATCTAGTGAAAGAATATAGTGTACTTTTAACTTTCCTACACCTTTAATGTCCATACGTAACAATTACTTATGCACTAAAGAGTGTATTCTACTACTTAAATGATGGACTATCCACCAAATGCTATTAACTTGAAAATTGGGCATGCAATTTCTTCCTTAATAGGTCTACCATCCTACAATGTATGTAGCACCTTTAAAATAGTAAAAACAACTAGTTTGTCTTTAAACATTTTGCAGTAATTAGTCTAGCTTCTAAATATAATAACTCATAAAATGTCATACATAATTTTCTGTTAACCAAATATCATATTCGTTACTAAGAATTTGATCACCGAATGAGGATGATAAAATCCCTATGGAAAATATTCGCAATTTTCTTAACTATTAAAAATTTGCTATGAGTTATATTAGAATTTAGACATATCTAATATTCCTATTATCCTTTCTCATTCATGAAAAGGAATAGGATTGTGTCTCACTCTTCCTTCATAGAAAGGAGACTTCTTTTGTCTTTCAAGTAAATATTTCTTAATCAAACATTAGTTTGAAAACAGAACTAGATCAATTTACCAAAGCCCAAAGTGCGTTTACGGTTTGAACGTTGCATTAATACATTAAAACGTATTACAAAATTCAATTTCAGTATTTTCGATAATTAGATCTTTAAGAAAATAAAATACCCATTGGCAAATATTCATATAAACCATAGTATTTTCTTAAAGCTAGGATCCTAAATTGACATAGTACCATTACATCAGTTGATCTGCTAGTAATGATAGTATTCAACAAGGTAATTGTCGAACAATAATTGCCAATATCATATTGCAATTCCTAGATTTATGGGATTTACAATCACAAAACATTTGTATTGTAAGCATGTTTGATCCCCATCTTAATGCCTTGAGTCCAAGTCTCACTTCCTACTCAATTTAAGTCGTCTAACTTAAAAACTGCAAACTCATAAATCCATCACATCAGTTGATCTGCTAGCAATGAATTTATGAAATTTACCTCTCCATTGCAATCTCGCCAAGTCTCACATGACGTAAATTACAACTTCAAGTGTTCTTAATTAGATGGCATTCGACTTAATTTTATAAGGGTATAACTATTTTGATGTGATCAAAATAATGTATGAAGAAGCATGCATACAACTTCATAACATTGGTTTTACAAAACAATTTTATTACCAATTAGCTAAGAGTAAAATAACAAAGTTTTGATTGAGGTATCGGGTTCACCAATTAAAGAATAACCATCAATTATCGTCCACTATATTGTACTTTTGCATAAGCCCGAAAGCTTAGTGTTTCGGATAATCATTGTGGAATTGTGGATTATTCACCCTTAAGATGACAATGTACATGTAATGGTTGTTCGGTAAGTCTAATTTACACACAAACGAGCGTTAAGACATGAATGTTGTCTATCTAAGGCCACAATTTAATGCGTTGCCATCCTTATACCCATCTTATAGTGTGTAAACTTCGGTCGAGCCTATTTAACCATTACGTACAAAAACATCAATCAACCAATCCTTTGAAATTTTAACTCTTAAAAACCAAAACAATTTCGCCTTTATTTAGTCCGTATTATTTTTCTATTCTAAAAATTACCCTTTTTGTTTATATAAACATGTCTAACACAATAAATAAACAAAACAAGTAATATGCAATAAAAAAAAAATAAAACAACTAAATAAACACATATACATAATCATAACAATTAAATATGTATAAAACATGTAGCCACATGCAAATCTTATTAAAGAGTCCTATTAATAATCAAATCTAGGCGTATAACGTATTAATTCAATTAGGGCTTTCTTTTTCTTGGAAAAAGAGCCACATACATCGATAAATCGATTGCGTAAGCCAAAATTAAATAAATACCACATAGCACATAATTGATTACTTAATATTGGAGTCTCCTCCAATTCGACATCTATTAATAAATATACATGTTTCAATATAACTTAACCATTAATTCATATAATAATTTAAACCATTTAAATTATAACACAATATAAAAATCCATGCAAATATGCACTTTTCATGGATTTAGCTTAACAATTAACATATTGCACCAAGATCGTTTACTAAAACGCATAACAATTACATGACATCTTAGGGTTTCTAGTCAAATTTTTAAGGAAAATAAAAGCAAAACCCTGAAAACCCTTAAAGGTCATTTGACCCAAAATTAGGGTTAGGGAAAAAAACATAAACCCTAAAAAAAACATGTAACTAAACGAATCAAAATCCAATTTTTATGCGTTGCGATAATTAATTACACATTATAACGGCTCTAGATGCCACTGTTGGAATTATTATATCATGACATTCATATAAATAAACCAAGTACATCAAAGTGAGCATGAGCGGAAGCAATTATAATAGATCGAATAACATGTAATTAATTAATCAATTATTAAATAGTAAACATACCTTTGTGATTCTAGCCCGAACAAGAATCAATGCAATCTTCCGGAACCAATAACCCTAATTAGGGTTTATAAGGATTATAAGAATTACCCCTTACCTTTTTGTAATTCAATCCAAGAATCAAACAATAATGTGTTTGAATCACGTTCTTGTACACACGTACTAATTCAAGGAAAAGTTTATGCAAGTAATAAACACAAAACAATTTTTAGATGCAAGAAATCGAAACCCTAAGGGTGTTCGGTTTGATGATCGACCAAGGAAAAGAAGGAGAAGAAAAACACCAAGTTGTGTGTGTACAAGTTATGAGAAAAACTTACATCTTGGGTTTGCTTATATACTACACAATACTTGGAGCACAGGGCACAATGGAGGTGGGTAAACACCCTTGGGCCGATCGGTTTTGGAACCCCTAGGGGATTCCGGAACCTTCTCTTGTTTCCATGTTTTGTCTAGTATTACTTTCCTAATCTTCGTTTAATAAATAATTAGTCATTAATCAATAATACTAATTATTATTATTTATTTTGTGTTTAATAATTAATTATAATATTTATAAATAATTATTACTTTTTCTCTTCATACGTATTGTGTGCAATCCCGTGATCTCGAGTTCGATCCTAACATACGACTACTAAAATAATGTCCATATTCTAACAGGTATGGTAAGTCATATTTTCAATAATGCCACAACTAAATGTTTTACATATTTGTAGCAAGTATATCAAGTTTGAAAATACCTTAAATGTAGGAATTGCCAGAAAAGATGTGAATGAGAACGCTGCAAGTAAAAAATTGAAAATGGTTCAGGAAGCTGTAAGAGACAATTTACAGATGAAATGGAAATCAACAAAAACACAAGTGTTCAATAAAAAAGATTGTAGTCTACGTGCATAGACGTTTATTAGATTAATAGTTACATCCATGTTTCTTTTTTGTATCATTCACTTATTACATATTATTTCATTAAAAGACAATAAAAAATCTTTACCTTCGTTGTTTTTTCTTACTTTACTCACACATTTAATTTCTTGATGCATTCATTCTTCTAAAAACCCGTCAATTTGACGGGTCTATAAGCTAGTTGAAAATATAATTAAGATTAGTTTGAGCCTTAATGTAAGTCTACTGGAAGTGGTGTAGGAAATTGGTGAGTGCTTATTCACTCACTTTTTCTTAGCTAAAATAGGACCAAATAAACCAAAAACTAACCAAAATTGACAAAGAATGTATGTTTTTGTGTTTGTGAATGTGCAGGAACGGATATTTAAGAAAATGACAAAACGAGCACGAGATTTGGAAAAGTGTAAATAGCCGAGGCCGGGGATGTAAGCCGGGATCACATTTATTATGTTACAAATATGTTTGGAACGCGTGATTATGTGTTGATGATAAAGGGGTTTGAATGTAACAATTCGCAATTTCAGGTTAACTTTTATTCCTGAAAATTTTACTATTCACTTTTTACTATTCACTTTTCACTATTCATCTCAGAAATTTTTATTTCATATTCTCGTAAGTTAAACTATTTTAACGATAATCCGAGAGTTTGACGCTCGTCGGATCATTTCTGCAAAAATCACAAAGCCGTGTCCGAGATTTACTTTTAGGTTTAAACGTCCTTCCAGCATCCCGATATATCCATAAAACATTATAAACAATAGAAATATGATTTTCTATCATTTTATGACAATTCCAAAAGTTTTGGAATTTTACGTTTTTCAGTTCAGCGTTTTACGCGAATTACGCGTTTTAGACCCGTGTTTCCAGTTTTTAGCAGGGTTTTAGCACCCGATAGAACCTACCACTCATTTTATATTTTATTATGGACTATATTGACATGTTTAACAATACTTTCAAGTTTCATATTTTTACGATACCCGGTTTTACGTTTTGAGGCTTAATAACTTACGGTTAGCGATTTACGGAGTCAAAACTAGCTACATACTTAGGATATTATCATCCAAAGACCATGACTACTCATCTAGTCACCCTTATCCTTGGAAAAACGACTTAGGAGGGGGGAGAGTCACCATGTGTGGTTAAATTTTAACCATTGATCTCTAGGATGGTTACAAGTGTCTTTAGGAAGCAAAATTGATAACATCTAGCCTACCAAAGTAACCTCCTCAATGAACCTTCCTAGACACCTTCCTAACCTCCTCTTCATGCTATAAAAGCAAGCTCATACCTTCATCTTTTCATCATAAAAACGCCACACCATTAATCTCTAGCACCATGATCCTTTGATCTTCAAACTATAAGTTACACATAAAAGTTCAAGGTCTTAGTATTCTCTACCTAGTTCTTAAGTTTGTTTGGTGATTCCATGGTTGAATTAGGAGCTACACAAGGTTACTAGGGCTGAAGTTAAATGGTTTTCACAAGGGTTAGATCAAGGCTAGCAAGGGTTACAAGAGTTATGGTGAAGGGTTTACAAGATTAGGTTTAGTGTCCTAGTTCTATACTTGACTTCCTTTCTTTAGAAAGCCAAAAGTTGTAAGCAAACCCTTATACACTTTCTTGCTCAATATCATTTCATGCTTATTATGTTTCTTTCATGCTATATATGGTCTTTGTATTGTGTTCATGATGTTTAAAAATGGATAAAACGAGTATTGGTATACATATGTTAACTTATGACAAGTAAACAAGCAAACTAGTGATTTTTATGGAAAACCACGACCACAATAGTATAACTTTGATATTTGACACTTACTTATTGTTAAAGAGGACTTAACAAGGAAAACATAGCAATTTGAATCACCCAAAACGAGTACACGAGTCAAAAGTTATGACCATTTGAAGTTAGCGAAACCAAAACGGCAAAACTGCCTAAATAGCATTCTGATCAAATTATGATTTTGAAAGTCCCACTTCTGGTCCGATTCATCAAAAAGTTAAAACACGAAAGTTGTCCGGAACGACGTTTTCGTTCAGGAACAAAGAAGCTCGAGCCCTGAAAACGCTTTCTGAGTGATAAATTTCTTCAAATTCTTAACAGCCCATTTTTAGACCAAAGTTACTATATAATCATTATAATTAGATGAGACCAAGAGGTCTAATGACCTAAAGCCAAGACCACAACCATGGCTAAAGCCAAGGTTGAGTCTCAAGATCATGGTAACAATGACCAAGGTCACGGCAAAGCCACGGCTAAAGACCATATAACTATTAAAGATCAAAAAGCTTATATATATATATATATATATATATATATATATATATATATATGTTATCAAATACTACAATAGTAGGGAGCCTCATGTGAGGAGTTCATTAAGTAAGCCGTCGAGACGAGTTGTGGATTTACGAATTAAAGTGTCCTGGCTCCTCGAACGTTTACTCCATGACTTCTGAATTATGTCGGCCCGAACGGTAGTAAGAGATATACAACTTATACATGTTTCATAGACCACTTATATTCAACGACTTACACTATATACTAAGTACTACATCATGAACATTATGCAAGACACATATGGGCAATTCTTCGTATTCTTAGACGTTACTCCAAACCTAAGTCGCAACGTTCTATTATAGGTTGCTCTTAGAGACTTTCGCGATTCGACTACCACTTTCATTTCTCATTACATAAGCTTAAGGTGAGTCATAGCCCCTACTCTTTTCGTACTTGTTTTAACTCTTGGGGGGGATACATGCTCAACTACTTGCTTACTTGTACAAATACTCAAAACATTTATACTTGATTGTTTTATACTTGATTGTCTTATACTTGATGGCATTATACTTGATTTCATACATACATGACTGTCTTTTATCTTTGGGAAGTGGCTCCCAGTAATCTTTTATCTTTGGGAAGTGGCTCCCAGTAAACTTTTATCTTTGGGAAGTGGCTCCCAGTTTTCTTTGGGAAGTGGCTCCCAGTCGTCTTTGGGAATTGGCTCCCAAGTGAGGTCTTCGGAGATGAAGTAGAGACTCACTACTAATTGCTTAATTGTTTTGATGAACTTATACATGTCTTATTCATACTATATGTTAGCAGTGGGTTGTGAACACACAGGTTACAAGTCTCTTATGGCGGGACTTGTAACTGAGTGGATTCTCAATGCCTTTGCTGTGTGAACATTCTTTCAAGGCTTTTCAACTGTTTTAAGACAAACTCTATGAACTCACCAACCATTGTGTTGACACTTTAGCATGTTTATCTCAGGTTAGTAAGGCGATAGCTAGTGCGTGGAACTTAGAGTCAAGCTGCATATTCTGAAGACTTATGCTTTTATCATTTACCATTCAAAACACTTTGTATACATTTATGTATCATACTTTGGAATCTCATGTTTGTAACTTTGAATTCATTAATCGAATGGTAACTTTTCAAAACGTCTCATTTAGAGTTCGTTTTCTATAACTTGTACTTTGTATTATGAAGTAGCACCCCTATGACACAGTCTTCCGCTGCGGTATTTTGGGGGTGTTACATTGAATACAAAAGAAAAACGGTGATTTTCGGATGAGTTTCGACGACGTTTTTACGTTTTCCGTGGTAAAGATGAAGTCAAAAATGTTTTGCCGATCACACCATTGGAAAGAGCACGGAAAAACGAGTTCAACGGTATTTTTCTCAAATTTTTATCAGGTCCAAAACTCCATTAAATGACAGGTCAAAACTGATTTTGACCCTTTTTACTTGTAATAATCTGGACTGGGCTCAAAACTATTATAAAAAGAACCAAACGCAGTTATTAACTGAAGGCTTTGCTAGCTCAGTTGGCTAGCACCTTCACCTCTCACACGAGAGGCTTAAGTTCGAATCTCAACGGACAAAAATGGTAGTATTATTACTGCCTGCCACGTGGCACTCTATGAGTGGTCCACGTGGCTGACCCGACACGTGGCTGACCCGAACCGTTTCTAGACCCGACCCAGACTCCGACCCGACCCGGTCAGCATTGACCGTTGACTTTGACCCGTTGACCGGTCAGCGTTGACCGTTGACTGGTCAAACGTGGACTTTCGTTGACCGTTGACTGGTCAAACTTTGACCATCGTTGACCAGTGGGTCCCCACCTGCTGACGTGGCAGTGACGTGGACCAATCAGAGCCTGCCACGTGGCGGCTCATTAAAAGCTAATAATTTGTACGAGTTTATTGTTGCAGGTACAGGTGGCAGGTCTGACATAGCAGGTACGAGGTTATCAGTACGATGTTCCGACGTGGCAGAATTCTTGACCAATCAGAGGATGACACGTGTACAAGATGACGAAACAGGCGTGTGTCAGTACGAGGTCAGAGTGTGTCAGTACGAGGTCAGAGTGCACAGGCGTGTGTCAGTCCGAGGAAACTTCTAGCAGTCAGATCCACCAATAGGAGCGTGACACGTGGCATTCCAGAATAAGACAAAATAGCATTCGGCGCTGTGAAATGACCAAATTACCCCTGATTGAATGGCTTGGATTGAAAGTGGCCTGAATGGACTGTTATACCCCTCACTCCTCATTATATTTGCTATAAATAGAATGCACCAGACCCAATTTGGGTGGGTTAGAATTTTAGGGAGTAGTTTTATTTTTAGTGTGTATTTTTTAGAGAGAAGTTTTATTTGAAGTTTTATAATTTTTAGATATAATTTTTATTTGTAATAGCTTATCAAGCTTATTGTAACAACTTTTATATTTAATGAAGGTACTTCTTATAGATAATTGTTAGCTTATTTCTCTCATCTCTTTCTTTCTTTATTTTTATTCTTTCTTAAATCTACATAAATTGTATAAGCTTTTTAGCTTATTATGGTTTATTTAGGTGTAGCTTTTTGACGAGCTTTTTCAATAAGCTTATTCATTAAGATCTTTTCCTTTTCTTTTATTTACTAGTCTTTTATAATTTATCTTTTATAAAAATATATAAAAAAAATAGTTTTATTTCATTTATTTTTATAAATGTTTTCATTTTTTTTTTGTTTATGCTTATTATGTCTTATTACATCTTCTCTTCTATACCTTCTAGCTCAATTCAAACAACAAAAGATATGCATGAGCTTGTTAAGCTCGACTTATTTTTTTAAATAAGTCTTGACATTTCTTAAGTTTGAGAGCACTTTCTTTATTTACGCATTTAGTAGCTTTTTAGCTTGTTAAATAGCTTTTTGATTAGATCCATTAGTTTTATCAAGTTTTAATAAAAAAAGGTTTGCAACTTTTTAAGTTTATTTTGAACTATAAGCTATTTAGTAGCTTGTTCATCTAGGTCTAGTCCTTAATTATACCCGATTCACGTCTATTCTTTGAGTGGGCAACTTAGCTTCGGGTGGATTTAGATCTAGTAGTTTTTAGTTAAAAAGTTTTAATCTTTTTAAATTTTTAGATCACTCTTAGCTTATTTCATTTAGAAGTAGTGCTTAATATTGTTTATTATTGCTAACCTCTAATAAAGTTCTTGTCTTTCTTTAATTTCTTGCCATTCTACCACTAAGGCCGGAGCTTAAGGGTCTATTAAGCATTTTTAATTCATAAAGTTTGAAACCTTATTAATTTTTAAGCTTTTTAGTAGTAAGGTTTTAAACTTTACTTACTAATAAGTGGATAACATTAATAAAGTTGTAGACTTTTGTGTTAAATTGAGCTTATTAGATCGGGTGTTTAATTCCTCTCGTTTATTCATCCGGGTTCTACTTTCTTTACTTTTTAAACCTTTAATAGTTGTTAAAATAATCATGTTTATGTTTATCATAATATTCGATATGTGTTGGCTTGCTATGCTTAGTGAGTAGAGTTTTTTTATATACTTGTGGAGTAGATTATTTAGTGAGTTAGGTGTGGTTTATAAAATATATTGGTTAGATTTTTATCTTTCTTTATGAAAAATTGTTGTGAGAAAACAATTTATTGTAAAAGATATTAATAGATCAATAATGGACTTAATCGAAATAATAAACCACACCTAAGGATCTTGATAATTTGCTTTACAAGTATATCTTTTTATCATAAATCTCATATTTGCTTGGTTAGCATAATTTAGTTAGATATTTTTAGTTGTTATCTTTAGATTAGTTCCTTGCTACTTGTTTCATTATACTTTTTTCTTAAACCTTTATTATTTTTATTAATAAATAAAAAAAATCTAAAAACCTTAGCTATAATCTTTTCCTTAAAATTTTGGATTTTTCTTTAAAAGTTTAGTATTTTTAATATTTTAATTAGCTTAAAATAGTTTTTTAAATCATTTTAATTAAAAAATATATATATATAGAAAAAAATATTTCTATTTCTTAAATCCTTTTTAAGTTTTTAGAACTTTTAGAAGCTAAGTTTGACTTTTTAAGGTTTATTTTGTTTAAGTTTGACTTATAGTTGCGTTATTTTCCGGTAATTTTGCGTTTTTAGGATTCCTTTGCATTTTAGGTTACGTGTACCTTCTTTGTTTGCCTTAATTGCCTATTTGATTTTCTATTGCCTATAGTTCATTATCATTAGTTTAGAACCCAATATTTTCACTTTTCTCTTATCACTTTTCAATTCACGATTTACACGAATCGATATTCTTGATTCCATTCACCTTCACTTGGAAACGACTTGGGTGATCCGTATTTCTTGCGGATCATTTCGATACTATACTACTATATATATTATATAATTGGTTTTCACGACGAATCAATTTTTGGCGCCGCTGCCGGGGAAGGCCGAAGTGAATTTTTGAATATCTTTTTGAAAAATCGTGTTTTGTTAAGCCTTCCTCTACTTTGTACATATATCTCTATAAAAATTGAAAAATCAAAAACACTTTTCCTAAAGTGTTTACAAAATACCAAAAAAATAATAAGAGTTACAGCCTCGACTCGATCGAAAGAAAGGGCATTGTAAACCAAAAAATTCTCACAATATAACGAAAACGTAATTTAGTTGTTTATCGGATTATTTCAATTACTAAAATCGAAAAAGCGGGAAATACGGATAGCTAAGACATTAAATTGCTAGCTGAAGAGAGAAACACTCTTCTTTCCCGTCCCGTCGCGCGTGGTTTTGAAAGAAACGGTTTTCGATTAACGTTACGTTTTAAGAAAAGAAAAACAAAAAAATAAAATAATAAAAAGTTTTTGAGAAAAAATATAAAAAATTGAAAAATAAATAAAAACAAAAAGATTTTCTTTTCTATTTTCTTTTTCTTTTTAATTTTGTTTTTGGTGTATGCACACCCGTTCTACTTCTGAGAATCTTACTTCTCCGCTCTCAAACCCCGAGCGGGTTTTACGACATACGAGTCGGGTTCATTTCCTTGACGACGAGGAGATGAACCATAACGAACAACACAACGGGCCCCCGCCGATGGGTGGTCCGCAGCACAATGTTATCCCGCCGATGGGACAACAACCGGTTTTTGATCCAAGTCCGATGGAAGAACAACTCCAATCACCATTTAACGGTGTGAGGAGAGCTATTGTGATTCCGGACATCAATGCCAACTTTGAAATCAATCACGGATTACTCAATTTAATCACGGGTATATCCTTTCACGGGTTTGATAACGAAGACCCCTATGCTCACATCCGAAATTTCACCGACATCGCTGAGACCATTAGAATGAACCAAGTTCCTCACGATGTGGTGAAATTGAAGTTATTTCCTTTCTCCTTAAAAGGAGCAGCCCGGACTTGGCTGGAAAAGGAACCGCCCAATTCGATTCACACTTGGAATGATCTTGCTTCCAAATTTGTGAATTATTTATGTCCTCCTTCTAAAACTTCTAACCTACGTTCCCAAATCTTTCGGTTCCAACAAGCTTTTGATGAGTCTTTTAGTGAAGCTTGGGACCGATTCAAAGATTTGATGGAAAAATGTCCGAACCATGGGTTCACACCCCTTCAGCAGATTGACACTTTCTATAATGGGTTAAGTCATGTTGACTAAGACTCACTTAACTCTGCTGCGGGTGGGAACTTGTTGGCTAGAAATACGAATGATGCTTTCATGATAATTGAGAATAAATCTCATGTAAGAATGTCAAGGAATAAACCTCAAGTGTCTAATAATGGTAAAAATAATGATGAATTGGTAAATATGATTGTGGCTTTAACAAAGAAAGTTGATGCAATGTCTATTGAAAAACCAAACCATCAAGTCAATGTGGTTAGTCACGGTTGTGAGACTTGTGGTGGTCCACATGTGTATTATGAATGTCCGGCCACCGGTGCCTTTTCTCAAGAAAACGCGTATGCTGCAAACGCGGGTAACAACGGTTACCCACAACCTCAAGGAGACCGTAATCTCCTCAGCTACCGTTCTCCTCATTTTCTTGGACCACCCGTTCTCGAACAACAAAACCAAGTCAATCAAGTCAACCAGAATCATAATGTTGTGAATCGTAATAATCAAGGAATTCAAAATCAGAGTCGAGCTAATAACGGTTTTCAAAATCATAATCAAGGGTTTAATCAAAACCGGGGTTTTCAAGGTAATTACAATCAAGGCCCGCCTCAAGGGAATTTTCAAAACCAAGGAAACTTTGGAAACCCTGGGAATTTTCAGAACGCAAATCATGGAAATCAAAATCATGGTAATTTCCAAAACCGTGGGCAGAATTTTAACAATAATCAAAATCAAGTTGTTATTCCAAATCCGTCGCCCACGGAAGATTTGATTAAGCAATTGATTCAAAATCAACAATCTTTTATGGCAAAATATGAAGAGTCGACACGGTTGTTTGCTAATCAAATTAGTGATATTAACAAGCGTTTAAATGATCGACCCTTGGGCTCGGGTATTACTTCTTTGCCAAGCAACACGATCGCAAACCCGAGGGGCGAAGTTAAGGCAATCACGACTCGCAGTGGTGCTCAATATGATGGACCCACAGCTCCTACTACCTCTTCTTCTCCGTCTCCGCCTAAGGTAGTGGACTGTGAGACCGAGGCGACAAAGGACCCGGTTCCTCCTATTAATAATGGAGGAGCTGAAAACGTCCAACCTCCGGTTGTCCAAAAGTCAAAAGATAAAGAAAAAGTCGTTTTTGAGAATAATGTGAAATACAAGTCTAAATTGCCATATCCGTCACGATTTAACGATGAAGAGCTCCGTGCAAAGTCTAAAAAACAAATGGAAAAATTTTTGGATATTTTTCAAAAATTGCACTTTGATATAAGTTTTATGGATGCTCTCGTATACATGCCAAAATTTGCTTCCACGTTCAAAAACCTCATAAGTAATAAAGAGAAATTGCTTGAATTAGCCGAAACGCCGATAAATGCTCAATGTTCCGCGATTCTTCTCAAGAAGCTTCCCGAAAAGCTTGGTGATTCGGGAAAGTTTCTCATTCCGTGTTCGTTGAAAGATCAAGAAGTTTGTAACGCCCTGGCCGATTCAGGTGCGAGTATTAACCTTATGCCATTATCGATCTATGAACAACTTGGAATGGGGGCTCTTAAACCGACGAGAATGACTTTGGAGCTTGCTAAGCGATCGATCACTCATCCAGTTGGAATTGCTGAGGACGTTTTTGTTCGTGTGAATTCGTGTACTTTTCCGGCAGATTTTGTTGTTGTCAATTTTGAAGCTGATCCGAGAGTTCCTCTAATACTAGGGCGAACGTTTTTGCGAACCGCTAAAGCCCTAGTAGATCATTTTGAGGACACTCTAACTTTACGACATGATGACGATATTATGATTTTTAAAGCCGATGCTTCGAAATTGAATAAGTACTCCGTCAAAAGTGTTAATGTTTGCGATTATTCCTTTGATGATTTTGTGAAAATATTCGTCTCCGACTCTTCCCCATCATTTCCTCCGCTTAAGGAATATGATCCTTTTTGGGAAGAGGTCGATGAATTTCTTGCTATTGATACGATTCCGTTTTCTGAGATTGATGATTCTTACTTTGATTCGGAGGGGGATACTATTTTTCTTAACAATTTGTTGAACGATGAACCGTTAATCCCCCCGGATAAAGTTAAGACGAAGATTGAGCTTATAATTGATGATCCTCTGGAGCCCGAGCTCGAGGAATTTTTACCCGACTTTGAGAGTTTTTCGTTCGATACGACTGAGGAGATGAGTGGCAATCTCACTTATCGTCCGGATTTTTCTTATCCGACTTATGAAGCTTTCCATTTTGATATCGATCATACGGAAGAGACGAGTCGTGGCAGTACCACTTCTCATGCTTTTATCTCTCTTCCGGAATATGAGTCATTTTGTTTTGACAAAATTGAATGTGAAATCGAACAGTTTTCTAATCCAGAATATGAAAGTTTCAGTTTTGATCTTGTAATTGATCATGATCCCGGTGGTTTTCTTAAAAATGAGAGTCTTAATGAAAATTTTATCCCATCCCTCCCACCCGGAAAAGTTTTTAAAATGAACTTGAATGATAAGATTCATAATTCCATAATTATGAAGTCTTCTTTTGATGATAATGAGTTTTTCATGATGGTTATCATGACCTTCTTACCATTTGTAACATTTGGTGTGATTTCTCTTATCCTTTACTCCGTAGGGAGTGAGGATGTTGTTTTCAACCCTGGTATCATTTTTAAAAAAGTTTTCACTATTAAAATACCATCGGTTATCTCTTCGGGATGGAACTTTCAAATAAATCATATGTTTTTCAAAATATTTTGCATGAAAGCCCGAGTGAGATTATTTTTCCATGGTTTTTCCCCAAGGACGAATTAATTCGGGGATCGAGTCAAGCTACGTGACTCGGAAATCAAAAACAAAGCGCTTCGTGGGTGGCAACCCATACTTATCCAATTTCATCTTCTTATTTTCTATTTTCTAATAAATAACGTGAGGAGGGGGTACCTCTTCCAATCTTGTGTTTCGTGGTTGTTTGTGTATGATTTTCCAGGATTGTCCCCGATTTATGATGACTCTCGTGCTCGTGGTTTTGTCTTTCTCTCCACTCGAGTCTCATTCATCGATGCTTTTGGAAATCCTATATCCGTGAATCTTATCGACTAACGTTTTCTTTGGCATAATTATTAAACGTCCCTAGATTTATGTTAGGATTACCTTTACCCATTAAAACATTGAGGACAATGTTCAATTCTAGTCCGGGGGAGGGTGAATCTTCGATTCGATTTGACCTTGCATTTTTCACCATGTCGTGTACTCTTGCAACTCCGTTTTTCCACAAAAAAAAATGAAAAAATTGAAAAATTTCAAAAATTTTGAAGAAAAGTGAATGAAAAAGTCATGAAAAAGCACAAAAAAAGTTGAAAAAGTTGAAAAAGTTGTGCAAAAATATAATAAAAGTTTGAATAAGTGATTTGACACCTTGTTGACTTTCTTGCTGGCGAGAGTAGGAATAAATATTTTGACTTGACCGGGCGTGTTGAGCCCTAGCTTGTTCCCTTAACCAATGATAATCATAAAAGTTTGTGCTAGCCTTGTACACTAGGAGCTAATCTTTTGTCGACTCCCGTACTCGACTTTATACATGCACGACTTGAAAAGCTTTCGCTAGTCACTTACACTAGGAGCTACAAAACGCGAATTCTTTCCAAGAGTTTGCAAGCTCCCGTATTTGACTTTATATATGTGTGGCTGATTATCGGCTAAGCATCTGCTAATCTCATTATTTGAGGTCTTAAATTTGCAGAGAACGAGAAATGATAGAGTTTATTTACAAGTTTAATGCTAAACGTGGAGTAGTGGTTCTCTTTAGAGCTCATAGGAGGTACTCGTGGCTTTTTACTCCCATCAGATACGTCACCAATATATAATAGATGTTCTAGGTTAATTAGTGATATTTCGGTTTGAATAATATTTAGTTTTTTGTTTTCTTAAGAGAATTTTTGCTTTAGAAGTTGGGTACATATCAAGGAACATAAAAAATAAGAGCGAAAAGAAAAAAAATCAAAAGTCAAAAGTTGATTATCTATGTGGTTTTGGAGCTACCCAATAAGCTTCCATTGATGTTATGAGAAAAGTCAAAGAAAGAAAAGAATGAAAAGTATGAAAAATATGAGAAAAGTGAAAAAAGTGAAAAAGAAAAAAATGAAAGTTGAAGTATTGTTGAATAAGAGCTATGTATGTATAAATAAGTTGTTGGCGCGTGAGGTGCATGTGATAAGTGATTAGTAATCAGTCACATGAGGTGCACGTGATTGTACTCCGCAACTTATATCTTTGATATTGTATGTACCCCAAATTCCTTGATGTGGATCGAATTTCTATTGCAGTGGTTCTTAAGAGAAAATGAATAACTATTTATCGTTTTAACTTAGGTATCACTATCAGACTAAAAAAGGTATTGAAACGAGAAAATATGAAGCGATTCATTTCTCAAATAAAGTAAAATATTGAGATACAAAAACTTAGGACATGGGAGTAAGAAGTTTTCACGAGTAACTTTTATGAGTAGTGTTAGCATTAAATTTGTAGATAAGCTGTGATCTCGTTTTTACGCTTAGTTTGGGAGCTCGTGAAAAATCAAGGATGACGATTTTTATCCGTATGGTCACTTCTTAAATAGAAGTGTTTCTACTCGTAGACCCTAAGAATTATTGCAAAAATAATGAAAGTTCAACAAACCGTCACAAGTATGAAGTGTGAAAAGTCCAAAAATAGTAATGGAAGTAGAATAAAGGAAAATATTTGGAAAACGGAGCGTTTGAGGGAATAAATGATTTTATAACTTCTTTTGAACCTCCTTGCTACTTTACAAAGTTAGTAGAAAGAGTTATGAAATTATTTATCTCGTGAGCGTGAATTGATCACGTTGCGTGAGGACACGGCAATACTTTAGTCCGGGGGATTTTGGTGAGTGCTTATTCACTCACCTTTTCTTAGCTAAAATAGGACCAAATAAACCAAAAACTAACCAAAATTGCCAAAGAATGTATGTTTTTGTGTTTGTGAATGTGCAGGAACGGATATTTAAGAAAAGGACGAAAAATCACAAGAAAATGACAAAACGAGCACGAGATTTGGAAAAGTGTAAATAGCCGAGGCCGGGTGTAACACCCCCAAAATTTGGTACAGTGGAAGACTCAACAAGCTTTCGGGGTGCTACGGGGATTGGTATCCAAACACAAGACATAAAAGAATGAGATAAAGTAAACAAAATAAAATACAACCACGCGGGGTTTTAAAGTTTACATTATCCCAAAATCATCCAAAGTCAGGCCCAAAAGAAATAAATATAGGTCCACAATAGTTATCAGAGTTTTAGAAATATAGATCCATAACCAGTGCCAAATGCCAAGCCTCCAATCACAAGCATCCGCAGAGCATCACTTAATTACCTGAGAAAACGTGCTAAAAGTCAGCTTTCGCTGGTGAGATCATAGGTTTAGATTCTTAATTCAATATAGTGGACATATACGCAAAACGCTTGCTAGCTAGACTAGGGCTCACTCATCCAACCAAAATAAACCAACCAAATCAAATCATCCCTATAGGTGCACGCTATAGCTCAAATCAATCCAATCAATAGCTTACCTAGCTCAAGTCTAGGCCTCGCTCTAATATCAATCCAATAGCTTACCTAGTTCGGGGACTAGGCCTCACTCAACAACCAAATCAGTAGCTTACCTAGATCTAGTCTAGGCCTCGCTCTACCTAGTTCTATAAGCATAGCAAGTTTTAAAATCAAAAAGCGATAATAGTCCACATAAAGCATTTGCACGTTTCTCACCCCAAGTATTGAAAACAAAGTTCAAGATTAAAAGTGGGGCTATGACTCACCTCAAGTCCAGAAATCCTCAAAAGAAATGATAGAAGAAAAACGCAAGAAATCTCAAGCAACTCACGTAACGGCGACTACAGACTCGGCACTTCCTAACAATATCAAACCCGTTCAGAAATCATTTCCTCAAAATCAAATATTCCCATTCCCGAACGTAATTCATTTTACTTTCCAAAATATCCATTTCTCGAATTAACTTCATATTCATTTAAAATTTGACGTTTGGTATCCATACGGGTGGAGGGTCGACACAGCACAAACCAAAAAGCCTCAACAAAGAACAATAATAAGATAACTATAGGTCTAATGTTAGCTCAACATATTATTTAAATAATTATCGAAGCTTATTAAATCCGTCGATTTGATAATCTCCCATACTTATTTACATAATATATCGTTCCAAAATTATACCCAACCTAAAGCATATTGCACATAAATTTCTATTTGGTATATGTCGTAGCCCAATGAATTCCCTATATATATATCGTCGAATTGGCCAAATTCCACGAGACATATAGTAATTCATTACCCTAAAATATATACCACATCCTATGGGCGTCGTGGAATACGATGCCCATTAATATACCCATTTTATATCGTCAAATAACTCGATCTAGAATAAGTCATTCGATATATAAAATGTTTATATTAACCGTCATATATCCGTGACAACACAAAGTCACAATATAAAGCCCACTTGGACTTTAAAGACCCACAATTCGTATAACTCGATAAGTTTCTAATTTATAAAATAAAATCACATTTTTAATTATTATTTACCCGACTTATGTTTCGCCGTTATTTTTATAGTTATTATTTATAATAATATCCCGACATTTATTACACTATTTTCATAGTATAATAACTATCGTCTTATTATTATACGTTTACTCGTGATCGTTTTATTATTAATATACGCATTTATATATATATATATATATATATATATATATATATATATATATATATATATATATATATATATATATATATATATATACGTTTAACGCGTCTATATATACGTATATAAACGATTATATTCTTAATAATATTATAACGAGTATTATTTTTGATTTCGACTTTTAAATATTTATCGAGTCATAGAATTTGGTCACATGTCCGAGTCATGACCCTCGGCTCATAGTCCAAGTCCAAATAATAAAAATCAAGCCACAATATAAATCGACTCCGTCCAAACAATCCCATATTCACGTGCTACAACATGAGGGTCCGACTACGGCACCCAACTAACCTATCTCCGTCATCTAATTGACCGTCTCACAATCGGTCCCCAATTCCATACTCGTCAACACAACTCCAATTCATGATACAAATGACCAATGTCCAAATGATTCGGCCCAAAATAAGTCACAACAAATATATTACCATATAAGAACCAAAACAAAAATATATCAATTATACGGGTCGACTTACCAAGTCAAACCCGGGTCAACTTGTGAGGTCACAACCAAAACAATAACCTCACCCGAGACCTCTCGGTCTCGGCTAGCTCTAATGAGCCTCTCGACCAAAACAGCCCGCGAAGGGGGGGGGGGTTCGGCCGAGAATCCAAAACAACAACAACAACAATTCGAACCATCTTAGACCCAAAAATTCCAACAAGTATTAACCATCATCAAGAATCAAGAAGAACAAGAACCATCACACCTCCAAGACTCTAATCGAGTCGAGGAGTGTCACACCGAGACCTAGGGTCTCGGTCAAGCTCACATCGAGCCACAAAAACCAAATCCAAACGCGTACAAACTCCAAATCCGAGCACAAATACATCAAGAATCGACCCCCAAGGATACCAAACTCGTTTTATTAACAAAACCCATCTTCATTTTAATGTTATCATCCCAAAAATACCAAGATTCAATTCGGGTTTGACTCAAAATAGTCAAACCCGACCCAAAACTCATGTTTTCTCACCTCTAATCGAATAGAAACCAAGATAGATGATGATGTGGTGTTGTGTGAGGTGTGGATGTCGGCGGTATTAAAAGAAATGGAGGGGGAGGCGCGTGTTTCACACCAAACGAACAAGAAGGTGATGGGGAGTGTTTTGGTGGTGGCGGTGTGGTGTGGAGGTCGGCAGTGGTGGTGGTGTTGGTGTGGCAGTCGGCGGCTAAAGAGAGGGGGAAGAAGAAAATGATGAAAATGATATTATGAGGGTGAAGGGTTAGGGTTAGGGGTGTTATACCCGAAATTTTCATTTTAGTCCCTCAAGTTTCCTTTTTCCAAAATTAGCCACAAATACTTTAATAATTAGTGAACTCTTTTTAATCGGTTTTCCCGTAACCCGATTACCCGTTCATAAAAGTATTAAATTTTCATCAAACATACACGTACACGTCATAATTGATTTCCCAACAACACTTCCCGAAAAATATAGATATGTATGAAAGACATAATATTAATTTAACGGTAAATCGCTACCATTTTGTAAAATATAAAAATCTTGTTTGGTTAATCTAGTGCCGGAGTCAATGTAGTGCTAAAGATAACGATCACAAAATAAATCATCACGAACGAAACGAATCAAACCATAAATAAATAACTAAATCCCATAAACATCGTACGATTAAAATCAAGTACCAACGTTCGTAAAATATCTCGTCACAATAAATTTTCAAAAATTCTATATTTATTATTTAAATGTAATGCGGATTTTATAAAATGGCTCCCTATTTTGCCAGTTGTCACATCCTCCCAGCCTCAGAAGGAACCCGTCCCGGGTTTCTCTTGAAATGACCCATCTACGAAGTGAAAAACTTCGGATATCTTTTTCGAAACTCATCCTCACGTTCCCACGTAAATTCCGGTCCGTGCCTCGAATTCCAACGAACTTTGATGAGTGGAATACGTCTCTTCTTGAGTCGTTTGATCTCTCTATCCATTATCTCAATCGGCTCTTCCACGAAATTCAAACTTTCATCCACAAGAAAATCCTTGATCGGTATAACTGGTGTTTCCTCTGAAAGGCATTTCTTCAGATTACTAATATGAAACACATCATGAACTTTACTCAGTTCCATAGGTAATTCCAAACGTTACGCTACGGGCCCAATTCTTTCCAAAATAAGAAATGGTCCAATGTAGCGGGGATTAAGTTTCCCACGTTTCCCAAAACGTATCACACCCTTCCAAGGCGAGACCTTCAACATCACTCTGTCTCCAACCTGGAATTCTAGGGGTTTACGCCTCTGATCGGTGTAGCTTTTTTGCCTATCTCTAGCTGCTTGCAGTCGATCTCGAATCTGCGTTACTTTCTCCGTAGTTTCCAAGATAAGCTCAGGGCCTGTGAGTTGGCTATCTCCAACTTCTGCCCAACCAATAGGTGAACGGCATTTTCGACCATACAAAGCTTCGAATGGTGCAGCCTTAAGACTTGTGTGGTAGCTATTATTGTAGGAGAAGTCCGCAAGGGGTAGATATTTCTCCCAGCCTTTACCAAAGTCTATGATGCATGCACGAAGCATATCCTCCAAAGTTTGAATAGTTCTCTCACTTTGACCATCGGTTTGGGGATGATATGCAGTACTCATATCCAGTCTCGTCCCCAAAGCGGTTTGAAGTGATCGCCACAATGCTGACGTGAAACGGCTGTCACGATCCGAGATAATCGATATCGGAACCTCATGACGAGAAACAATCTCCTTCACATACAACCTCGCAAGTTTTTCCACACTATCATCTTCACTAATTGCTAGGAAGTGAGCAGACTTAGTCAAACGATCCACAATTACCCATATAGCGTCGCAACCGCTAGCTGTCTTTGGTAATTTGGTAATAAAGTCCATCGTAATCCGCTCCCACTTCCAAACCGGGAGTTCTGGCTGCGTCAACAATCCTGACGGTCTTTGATGCTCAGCTTTAACCTTAGAGCAGGTCAAGCACTTACTAACATATAATGCTATATCTGCCTTCATATTTGGCCACCAATATAATTTCTTCAAATCCTGGTACATTTTGTCCGACCCAGGATGAATGGAGTATCTCAACTTATGCGACTCATGCATAATCAATTCTCGAATCCCTCCATACAATGGTACCCAACTTCGTTCTCCAAAACATAACACTCCATCAGAACGCTTAGCAAATCCTTTCTCATTTTTTGCCATCCCAAATATATTCTCAGCAGGTTTATTTTCTGCTTTCAATGCTTCCGTTTGAGCTTCCAATATTTGAGATAGTAATGGCGATACGATAGTCATTCCTAATGACCTAACCCGTAATGGGGGAATTCTCTCTTTTCGACTAAGAGCATCAGCAACAACGTTTGCTTTACCCGGATGGTAGCGAATTTCACAATCGTAATCGCTTAGCAACTCAATCCAACGTCGCTGCCTCATGTTATGCTCTTTTTGGTTCAGAATGTGTTGCAGACTTTTGTGATCAGTAAACACTACACACTTGGTTCCATACAAGTAATGTCTCCATATCCTCAAAGCAAAAACCACAGCACCTAACTCCAAGTCATGGGTGGTGTAGTTCTTCTCATGCTTCTTGAGCTGTCGGGAAGCATAAGCTATCACTTTCTCTCGCTGCATTAACACCACTCCTAAACCTTTATGAGAAGCATCACAATAGACGACGAAATCCTCGTTACCTTCGGGTAACGCCAAAATAGGAGCACTACACAACATTTCCTTAAGTAACTGAAAGGCTTCCTCTTCCTTATCTCCCCATTCATACTTAACGCTCTTTTGAGTTAATTTGGTCAACGGTTTTGCTATCTTCGAAAATCCCTCAATGAATCTTCGGTAATAACCGGCTAATCCCAAAAACTGACGAACTTCTGTTGGGGTCGTAGGTGCAGCCCAATCTTTAATCGCTTCAATCTTAGCAGGATCCACATGAACTCCTTGTCTATCAATTACATGACCTAGAAATTGTACCGTCGGAATCCAAAATTCACATTTCGAAAACTTGGCATACAGTTTCTCTTTCCTGAGCAATTCTAAGATAAGTCTTAGATGCTCCTCATGTTCCTTCTCACTCTTCGAATATATCAGAATGTCATCGATAAACACAATCACGAACTTATCTAAGTAAGGCTTACACACTCGATTCATGAGATCCATGAATACTGCCGGTGCGTTCGTCAACCCAAACGGCATCACCTGAAACTCGTAGTGCCCGTAACGGGTTCTGAAAGCCGTTTTCGGAATATCTTCCTCGCGCACTCAAAGCTGATGATATCCCGATCTCAGATCGATCTTCGAATACACACTCGATCCTTGAAGTTGATCGAACAAATCGTCGATCCTCGGTAACGGGTATCTATTCTTCACCGTTAACTTGTTCAACTCTCGATAATCAATACACATACGGAACGATCCATCTTTCTTCTTCACAAATAAGACCGGGGCTCCCCAAGGTGAAGAACTTGGTCTTATGAATCCCTTCTCAGCTAACTCCGCTAATTGTTTCGACAACTCTTCCAGTTCAGTAGGTGCAAGACGATAAGGCGCTCGTGCTACAGGTGCAGCACCAGGTATCAACTCAATCTGAAATTCCACTTGTCTAGTAGGCGGAATTCCTGGCAAATCATCGGGAAACACATCTGCAAAATCCCGAACTATAGGTACATCTCCAATGCACCTTTCCTTCTTCTCCTTCTCTCCTTTCTCAGAAATTTGGGCTAAGAAAAGGTAATTTCCTTTCTCCATTAGCTTCGGCAACTTAGTGCAAGATATGACCGCTAATCTGGATGGGCCTCTCAAATCCTTTCTATCTCCTGGTATGTTCAGAATCTCCTTGCCGTAAGGTACCCGCACGATCTTCTCATCGCAGATTATATGGGCACGATACTTCGACAACCAATCCATACCGATAATGACATCAAAACTTCCTAATGTGACGGGTAGAATATCTATGTTGAAAGGACGGTTCAGAAAGTTTAACGTGCATCCACGAATGATAGTCTTAATCCTTTCTATGTTTCCATTAGCTAACTCTACATCATAACCAATTCCTAAGGCCATCGGGGGTTTCTCAAGTAAGGGTGCAAACTTAGTGGACACAAAACTCTTATCGGCACCAGTATCAAATAGTATGGAAGCATAACGATTATTGAGAAGGAACGTACCAGTCACAACGTTCGGATCTTCTCCTCTCTCATTCCCGAGTGCATACACTCTTCCATGAGCAACTCCAGCTTCCACACGTTGGTCCCCATTATCTTGTCGTCCACGGTTTCCTCCAGCTCCACGGTTTCCATTATTGTACCCATTACCACCCGATCCTTGATTTCCTCGGTTCCACGATTCCCTACATTCATTCCGATAATGTCCTTTCTTTCCACATCCATAGCAAGTAACATTTGCTTTGCTCATAGTTTCAGGAGTAGCTTGAACCATAGCAAGTGGTCGAGCTCTACAATCCTTAGCTATGTGTCCCATCTTAGAGCAATTCTTGCACATTACCGTACATCGACCAGAATGATGCTTGTAACATCGGTTACATTTGGGCGCATCTCCATTGTAGTTCTTTTTGTCTCCATCTCCCATGGCATAAGCTCTAGCAGTTGTTTGTCTCTTGTTTCGACGATCATTACCCTTAGAGTGATCATCCCTCTTTCTCTTTCCATTCTTATCCTTCTCAGCTTCTTCCAATTCCAAAGAGTCCATCAATTGTTGAGCGATAGTGATAGCCTCATGTATGTTTGCAGGCTTAGCAGATATCACATCGTTCCTGGTAGCTACCGGCAATCCATCGGTATACCTCTCAATCTTTTGGGTCTCAGTCCTAACCATATCGGGACAGAGTAAAGCCAACTCTCGATAACGGCAATTGTAAGTTGCCATATCGGTACCTTTCACCTTGTGGTTCCAGAACTCAATTTCCAATTTCTTAATCTCATTCCTTGGGCAGTAAGTCTGAATCAGCAAAGACTTAAATTGCTCCCAAGTCATAGCATAAGCCACATCACTCCCAACCGAGTTACGGTAATTGTTCCACCAAGTTAAGGCTTCATCCTTGAAAGTAAAAGAAGCAAACTTTACCTTCGCATTCTCCGCACAACCACTGACATTGAACACAGACTCAGTCTTCTCAATCCACCTAACCAAGTAAACCACTCCTTCAGTTCCACCAAACTCAATCGGTCCACAAATCTTAAACTCCTTGTAGTGACATCCATTAGCACGAACAGGTGGAAAAGTTCCAGCAGAATTGCTGGAATGATTTGACTCAGCTAGTAGCTCAGCAACTCGTTGCTCCACAAGTTGATTGATCATTGCTTGATCCACAGTAGGTGCATTAAGTGGAACATGATCATTGTCTCCCTGAACATCAACATTTTGATTCCTGTTGTTGCGGTTAGTGGTGTCCAGGTTATCAGGAGTAGGGGTCTCAACATTTCGAGTAGGACGGCGCCCTCGATGACTAGGGGTAGCCGTTGCAGGTCCAGTTCTGGTAGCTCTAACAGGGTTTCTTCGTGGGGCCATTGATCTGAAACATCATATAAGTTTGTGATTCTCCGATAGGACTTATCATATGCTCAACGAGAATTAAATCAACGAAGCCAAGTCACGGAAAGAATAGCAACAATACACCATGGAACATCAATAAAACGGATAAGGACTCAATTTCCATAACACCCAAAATCACATAATACCATATACTAATAACCATCAACCATACAATAGCGATCTAACATCGTTCCAACTAACGGATAACACAAAACGTACTAATCGTTCCACAAGAGACGAATACTGAACAAAATACATCAAAATATGATAAGTAGCTTTTCTAACCGAACACTCCTCGGTTAAGAAAGCAACAAGATAACATAACCCAAGCAACTAGCCACGCGGCTGGCGGAGGCTCCTCAACTCCTGCCTCAAGCCATCAAGATCCCTCCATAACGATCCTAACTCCACGCTATGGGTGTCTCGGTCTCTCTTGAGGTCAACCACCTCCTTCTCTAGCTCGGCATTCCTTTGCCATAGCTTGCGGTCAGCCTCACGAGCAGTAACAAATCCTCGCTGCAAACTATCGATATGCTCGTGAACATCCATCAAAACTCTCCTCAGCTCAGTAGCCCTGCCCACAGCGACAGTCAAATCAACTCTCAAATCCGCTAAAAACTCTCCAATAACTCTCTCAAGTCGATCAGATACACGTGCAAATCTCTCACTAAGCTCAGTAATCCGAGCCCACAACCTGCCAATCTCACCCAACTCTGCATGCTCAGCAGAAATCTCAGAAGATGCATCCGACTCAACGGGACTACCAGGTGGCAACTCAAACAAGAACGGATGATCAGGTGAATCAGGCTCAATCGGGTGTACAGGTGAATCAGGCTCCTCAGCCTGAGCTGGTGGTACTAACTCATCATCATCGTCAGGCATCTCATCCTCCTGAGGGTCATCCTCCTCCTCAGGGTCATCATCATCACTCTGCTCAGCCTCCTGAGGGTCATCCTCCTGCTCAGGGTCATCAGCCTCATCCTCACCCTCGTACTCCTCCTCCTCCTCATCGGAAGAGTACATCATCAATCGTCGTCTCCTACTAGGTGAACCATATGGAGATGTAGTAGGTGATCTAGGATGATGACGCAATGATGTGGGTGGCGCCTCAGACAGAAGAGAATGAGCATCAATCTGTGAAGGTGATGGAGTAGGGCGTACCGACATACGTGCCGTAGCTCGGTGGGCAAAGCGAGGTGCCACGCAAGCCAAAGCCTGATGAAGAGTAAGCTGCCTCGATGTACCAGGGAGCCCTAGAGAAGATGAGGATCCCTGCGTAGATGCAGCAGGTAGTGCTGAAGTAGAACCTGTCGGTGTCATAGTGGCTGAATGCATGGCAACCTGGTAAGGGTCATCAGGGGCCATGGTGAACCGTGCTGGAAATACCGGTGTAGTAAGAATATCCTCAACGACATCAGGCGTATGGGAGGCCATAGTCTGTGACAACGGCGTAGGGTAGGTGTAAGTGTTTCAAAACAACTAAACCGCGAACTCAAAATACCATATCCAAAAATCATCATATAATTCCAAATCGTATATAATCAAGAATGATTTAAAATACCGCATTACTAAAACCATTCACAAAACAATTAAGCCATATAATTCCTCAAAACACATATAATTCCTCAAAACGCCATCATATCACTAAATCAATAAATCTCAAAACCTCAAATCATCTCAAGAAATCCCAAATCTATAATCATCTCAATAATCTCATAATACCTCAATAATAAACAATGATGCTTCGGCTTGGTGGGCTGGCGGGCAATGGTCGAGGATCGTTTTCTATAAAAATCGGTTATAGTTTAGGTGTCTATTTACCTAGTTCTCTATAACCTTGGCTCTGATACCAATCTGTAACACCCCCAAAATTTGGTACAGCGGAAGACTCAACAAGCTTTCGGGGTACTACGGGGATTGGTATCCAAACACAAGACATAAAAGAACGAGATAAAGTAAACAAAATAAAATACAACCACGCGGGGTTTTAAAGTTTACATTATCCCAAAATCATCCAAAGTCAGGCCCAAAAGAAATAAATATAGGTCCACAATAGTTATCAGAGTTTTAGAAATATAGATCCATAACCAGTGCCAAATGCCAAGCCTCCAATCCCAAGCATCCGCAGAGCATCACTTAATTACCTGAGAAAACGTGCTAAAAGTCAGCTTTCGCTGGTGAGATCATAGGTTTAGATTCTTAATTCAATATAGTGGACATATACGCAAAACGCTTGCTAGCTAGACTAGGGCTCACTCATCCAACCAAAATAAACCAACCAAATCAAATCATCCCTACAGGTGCACGCTATAGCTCAAATCAATCCAATCAATAGCTTACCTAGCTCAAGTCTAGGCCTCGCTCTAATATCAATCCAATAGCTTACCTAGTTCGGGGACTAGGCCTCGCTCAACAACCAAATCAGTAGCTTACCTAGATCTAGTCTAGGCCTCGCTCTACCTAGTTCTATAAGCATAGCAAGTTTTAAAATCAAAAAGCGATAATAGTCCACATAAAGCATTTGCACGTTTCTCACCCCAAGTATTGAAAACAAAGTTCAAGATTAAAAGTGGGGCTATGACTCACCTCAAGTCCAGAAATCCTCAAAAGAAATGATAGAAGAAAAACGCAAGAAATCTCAAGCAACTCACGTAACGGCGACTACAGACTCGGCACTTCCTAACAATATCAAACCCGTTCAGAAATCGTTTCCTCAAAATCAAATATTCCCATTCCCGAACGTAATTCATTTTACTTTCCAAAATATCCATTTCTCGAATTAACTTCATATTCATTTGAAATTTGACGTTTGGTATCCATACGGGTGGAGGGTCGACACAGCACAAACCAAAAAGCCTCAACAAAGAACAATAATAAGATAACTATAGGTCTAATGTTAGCTCAACATATTATTTAAATAATTATCGAAGCTTATTAAATCCGTCGATTTGATAATCTCCCATACTTATTTACGTAATATATCGTTCCAAAATTATACCCAACCTAAAGCATATTGCACATAAATTTCTATTTGGTATATGTCGTAGCCCAATGAATTCCCTATATATATATCGTCGAATCGGCCAAATTCCACGAGACATATAGTAATTCATTACCCTAAAATATATACCACATCCTATGGGCGTCGTGGAATACGATGCCCATTAATATACCCATTTTATATCGTCAAATAACTCGATCTAGAATAAGTCATTCGATATATAAAATGTTTATATTAACCGTCATATATCCGTGACAACACAAAGTCACAATATAAAGCCCACTTGGACTTTAAAGACCCACAATTCGTATAACTCGATAAGTTTCTAATTTATAAAATAAAATCACATTTTTAATTATTATTTACCCGACTTATGTTTCGCCGTTATTTTTATAGTTATTATTTATAATAATATCCCGACATTTATTACACTATTTTCATAGTATAATAACTATCGTCTTATTATTATACGTTTACTCGTGATCGTTTTATTATTAATATACGCATTTATATATATATATATATATATATATATATATATATATATATATATATATATATATATATATATATATACGTTTAACGCGTCTATATATACGTATATAAACGATTATATTCTTAATAATATTATAACGAGTATTATTTTTGATTTCGACTTTTAAATATTTATCGAGTCATAGAATTTGGTCACATGTCCGAGTCATGACCCTCGGCTCATAGTCCAAGTCCAAATAATAAAAATCAAGCCACAATATAAATCGACTCCGTCCAAACAATCCCATATTCACGTGCTACAACATGAGGGTCCGACTACGGCACCAAACTAACCTATCTCCGTCATCTAATTGACCGTCTCACAATCGGTCCCCTATTCCATACTCGTCAACACAACTCCAATTCATGATACAAATGACCAATGTCCAAATGATTCGGCCCAAAATAAGTCACAACAAATATATTACCATATAAGAACCAAAACAAAAATATATCAATTATACGGGTCGAGTTACCAAGTCAAACCCGGGTCAACTTGTGAGGTCACAACCAAAACAATAACCTCACCCGAGACCTCTCGGTCTCGGCTAGCTCTAATGAGCCTCTCGACCAAAACAGCCCGCGAAGGGGGGGGGGGGGGTTCGGCCGAGAATCCAAAACAACAACAACAACAATTCGAACCATCTTAGACCCAAAAATTCCAACAAGTATTAACCATCATCAAGAATCAAGAAGAACAAGAACCATCACACCTCCAAGACTCTAATCGAGTCGAGGAGTGTCACACCGAGACCTAGGGTCTCGGTCAAGCTCACATCGAGCCACAAAAACCAAATCCAAACGCGTACAAACTCCAAATCCGAGCACAAATACATCAAGAATCGACCCCCAAGGATACCAAACTCGTTTTATTAACAAAACCCATCTTCATTTTAATGTTATCATCCCAAAAATACCAAGATTCAATTCGGGTTTGACTCGAAATAGTCAAACTCGACCCAAAACTCATGTTTTCTCACCTCTAATCGAATAGAAACCAAGATAGATGATGATGTGGTGTTGTGTGAGGTGTGGATGTCGGCGGTATTAAAAGAAATGGAGGGGGGAGGCGCGTGTTTCACACCAAACGAACAAGAAGGTGATGGGGAGTGTTTTGGTGGTGGCGGTGTGGTGTGGAGGTCGGCAGTGGTGGTGGTGTTGGTGTGGCAGTCGGCGGCTAAAGAGAGGGGGAAGAAGAAAATGATGAAAATGATATTATGAGGGTGAAGGGTTAGGGTTAGGGGTGTTATACCCGAAATTTTCATTTTAGTCCCTCAAGTTTCCTTTTTCCAAAATTAGCCACAAATACTTTAATAATTAGTGAACTCTTTTTAATCGGTTTTCCCGTAACCCGATTACCCGTTCATAAAAGTATTAAATTTTCATCAAACATACACGTACACGTCATAATTGATTTCCCAACAACACTTCCCGAAAAATATAGATATGTATGAAAGACATAATATTAATTTAACGGTGAATCGCTACCATTTTGTAAAATATAAAAATCTTGTTTGGTTAATCTAGTGCCGGAGTCAATGTAGTGCCAAAGATAACGATTACAAAATAAATCATCACGAACGAAACGAATCAAACCATAAATAAATAACTAAATCCCATAAACATCGTACGATTAAAATCAAGTACCAACGTTCGTAAAATATCTCGTCACAATAAATTTTCAAAAATTCTATATTTATTATTTAAATGTAATGCGGGTTTTATAAAACGGCTCCCTATTTTGCCAGTTGTCACATCGGGGATGTAAGCCGGGATCACATTTATTATGTTACAAATATGTTTGGAACGCGTGATTATGTGTTGATGATAAAGGGGTTTGAATACAAAAGAAAAACGGTGATTTTCGGATGAGTTTCGACGACGTTTTCACGTTTTTCGTGGTAAAGATGAAGTCAAAAATGTTTCCCGATCACACCATTGGAAAGAGCACGGAAAAACGAGTTCGATGGTATTTTTCTCAAATTTTTATCACGTCCAAAACTCCATTAAATGACAGGTCAAAACTGATTTTGACCCTTTTTACTTGTAATAATCTGGACTGGGCTCAAAACTATTATAAAAAGAACCAAACGCAGTTATTAACTGAAGGCTTTGCTAGCTCAGTTGGCTAGCACCTTCACCTCTTACACGAGAGGCTTAAGTACGAATCCCACCGGACACAAATGGTAGTATTATTACTGCCTGCCACGTGGCACTCTGTGAGTGGTCCACGTGGCTGACCCGACTCATGGCTGACCCGAACCGTTTCCAGACCCGACCCAGACTCCGACCCGACCCGGTCAGCATTGACCGTTGACTTTGACCCATTGACCGTTGACTGGTCAAACGTTGACTTTCATTGACCGTTGACTGGTCAAACTTTGACCGTCATTGACCAGCGTTGACCAGTTGGCCCCCACCTGCTGACGTGGCAGTGACGTGGACCAATCAGAGCCTGCCACGTGGCGGCTCATTAAATGCTAATGATTTGTACGAGTTTATTGTTGCAAGTACAGGTGGCAGGTCTGACATG
Organism: Artemisia argyi; assembly: GCA_030686995.1. Lineage (NCBI taxonomy): Eukaryota > Viridiplantae > Streptophyta > Magnoliopsida > Asterales > Asteraceae > Artemisia > Artemisia argyi. The sequence continues at coordinate 155,217,407 of CM060697.1, read as the reverse complement.
GCAGGTACGAGGTTGTCAGTACGATGTTCCGATGTAACACCCCCAAAATTTGATACAGCGGAAGACTTAACAAGCTTTCGGGGTGCTACGGGGATTGGTATCCAACACAAGACAATATAGAACGAGATAAAGTAAACATAGTAAAAACACAACCAAGACGGGGTTTTAAGGTTTACATTTATCCCAACATCATTCAGAGTCAGGCCCAAAATAAAATAACAATAGGTCCAAATTTAATTATCAGAGTTTAGAAAAATAGATCCATGAACCGTGTGCCTTAGCCGAGCCTTCCAATCCAAGCATGCACCTCAACACTTAATTACCTGAGAAAACGTGCTAAAAGTCAGCTTTCGCTGGTGAGGTCATAGGTTTAAATTCAACTAATAATATAGTGGACATATACGCAAAACGCTTGCTAGCTAGACTAAGGATTCGCTAAAAGCCTGCGGATACCCTCCGCTCTCAACATAACACACGGATACCCTTCCGTAACAACATAGATATTCGGGTAACCCCCGCAATACCAATAAATACTCGGATAACCTCCGAAGTATTAATAACCTATAGGTGCACGCTATAGTATCTAAATAAGTCAACCTTGAATAGTACACACAACATATATGTGACTAAAGCTGACAATTCCAAGTAACCAAATAAGCCAACCTTGAATAGTACACACAACATATGTGTGACTAAAGCTGACAATCCACCAATAACCAAATAAGCCAACCTTGAATAGTACACACAAAAGGTGTGACTAAAGCTGACAATAGATCCTAGTCCATATGCATAGCAAGTTTAGAAAGAATATAAAAGCGATAATAGTCCACATAAAATAATTTGCACGTTTCTCTCCCCAAGTATTGAAAACATAGTTCAAGAGTAAAAAGTGGGGCTATGACTCACCTCAAGTCCAGAAAATTGCAAGACGAGGTAGGTAGAAATAAGACGTATAATAACTCACGAAACAGCAACTACGGACTTGGCACGACCTAACAATATTAACTCTTTCAGAAATCATTTCCTCAAATATATAATATTCCCAAACCCGGACGAGAATCCGTTTTATTTCCGAAAATCCATTTCGTATTAGTTTGGTGTATTTGCGTTTGGTATCCATACGGGTGGTGGGTCGACTCAAAACAAACCAAAAAGATCACATGTAGAAAGATAAATAAACTATGGATCTAATATTAGCCCAATATATCATTTAAATAAATCGCCAAAGTTTACCAAATCCGTCGATTTGATAATCCTCATATTTATTTACGTAACATACCGTTCCAAGATTACACCCAACCTAAAGCACATAGCACATAATTACTATATAGTATATATCATAGTTTAATAAATTCCTCATATATATCGTCAAATTGGCCAGATTTCCCGATATATACACTCGCAATCTATTACACTTTACATATACTACAACCTATGGGCGTCGTAGGATACGATGCCCACTAATATATTCATTTCATATAGTCAAATAACCCGGCTCATCCTTACGGTTAAGTGGTTATTTAATTATAGGAAACGTCTATATTAGTCGTCATATATCCGTGACAACACGAACGTCACAAATAATAACTTACCTGGACCCGAGTGACAACAATTTCGCCTAACTCAATAAGTTTATCCGTTATATATCCGAAATGACATTTTATTAAACGTTTCATAATTGTCGGGAGTTTCCCGTTTTATAACACAATTTTTATAATAATAATACGTTCAATAATATTACGCCACTTTCGTAGCCTAATATATATCTAATCGTATTATTTATAATACGACTCGTGATTATTATTATTATTAATATACGCGTTTATATAGTTATATATACGTTAGTCACGTATATATATATTCATATAAACGTTCATATTATCAATAATGATTATTACGAGTTTTATTATTTTCGTTTTAGTTTTAATAGTTATTGAGTTATACGAAATGGTCATATGTCCGAGTCATGACTCTCGGCTCATTGTCCAAGTCCAATAATAAGCAAAAGTCATAAATAACAAATCTCCGTCCAATCACAAACTCAAACCACGGGCTACAACATGAGGGTCCGACTACGGCACCCGACTAACCTATCTCCGTCAATCTAACGACCGTCTAACAATCGGTCCCCAATCACTTACCAATCGACAACAACTCCACAATTACCAATAACAATATCCAATGTCGAGACCAAACACGGTCTCGACCCAACCAAAAGTATTCGGCCGAATTGAAATACCACAACAATGAAACAATTAAGTTCTCAAATATTCAATAAATAACATTAACAAGGTTAATGTTTGGGTCGGTTTACCAAGCCAACCCGAGCCCTCGACTCACTTGAGTCTCGGCTCCAAACCGCGAGTCACTTGGACTCGAGCCAACACATAAGCATCACGTAGCTCCCAAGAGCAAAACAAAGTGATCATTTAGACCCATTCGACCCAATGGTCAATCGGCAACAATAAACTATATGCGGCTAAAAGCCGCGACCCACAAGGGTCGAACCACAATAATCTCTACGAGCCGAGGCTCGAACCACAACTAATCGAGAACCCCCATGAGGGTCTCGGCATGGTCATACGAGCACAAATGAAACCCCGAGACCACAAGGGTCTCGGTTAGCTCGGATCGAAGAGTACATCCTCGACAAGCAACCAAACAACAATCATCACTAAGAAACCAAAGCCACCCGAGGCTTCGAATCAAAATAAGCCGAGAGCCTAGCTCTCAGTTCCGAGTCAACCACGACCAAAACCATGAAAACCCGGATACCAAACTAAATTTTTATCACTAAAACATCATTTCCCATTCAAAACCATTTCGATTCTCACGAAATAATCCGTGTAGCCACAGATTCATGCCGATTCGTGGCACCCAAAACCCAAGAATAACACCTTCTCACCTTCTTGGACCTCCAATGAACGGATCTAGTAAAGTTATAAAAATTTCGATCGGATTATTACAAGATTGATGGTGTTAACGATGGTTCTAGGGTGAGTATCGTATATCAAATGAAAGAGGGTGAAGAGAGGGATAAAATGGTGGTGTTTGTTTTGTTGGGGGGTCGGTAACACGGCGATGGTGGCCGGAAATAGGGTTCGGCGGCTAGGGTTAAGGTGTGGGGGGGATGATGGGTTAGAGAGAGAGGATGAGTGAATGGTTGTGTTTGTGTTTGTTTGTGTGTGTACCGAAAATCACAACCACAGGGACCATATTTTGTAGTTTACTTCTTTTTATTTTGTTAATAATAATAATAATAATAATAATAATAATAATAATAATAATAATAATAATAATAATAATAATAATAATAATAATAATAATAATATTATTACGGTGGAGCGGGTAACGCGGGTAATTGTAAAAACATGTGGCCCGAACCCGAACTCATTTTAAACTTTCAATATCACTCGAGAACATCTCGTAAATAATTAAAAATATAGTCGGACTCGTTAAGACGAATCATAAACTTTTGTTAGGTAAATCCTAGTGCCAAAGTCAACGTAGTACCATGTGAGAATTCAAATATACATCACCGATCATATAATCAAAAATGAATTATGAACATAATTCACGAATTCCATAACGTCATTAATTAAAATATCCATAAAATAGGTCTTACAAGTTCGTTGTGAAATGAAAATTTCAAATAAAAATTATAAACGAACTTAAATTGTAATGCGGGTTTTTAAAATAGCTCCCTAAACTGCCGGTTGTCACATCTGGGATCACATTTATTATGTTACAAATATGTTTGGAATGTGCAGGAACGGATATTTAAGAAAATGACGAAAAATCACAAGAAAATGACAAAACGAGCACGAGATTTGGAAAAGTGTAAATAGCCGAGGCCAGGGATGTAAGCCGGGATCACATTTATTATGTTACAAATATGTTTGGAACGCGTGATTATGTGTTGATGATAAAGGGGTTTGAATACAAAAGAAAAACGGTGATTTTCGGATGAGTTTCGACGACGTTTTTACGTTTTCCGTGGTAAAGATGAAGTCAAAAATGTTTTGCCGATCACACCATTGGAAAGAGCACGAAAAAACGAGTTCGACGGTATTTTTCTCAAATTTTTATCAGGTCCAAAACTCCATTAAATGACAGGTCAAAACTGATTTTGACCCTTTTTACTTGTAATAATCTGGACTGGGCTCAAAACTATTATAAAAAGAACCAAACGCAGTTATTAACTGAAGGCTTTGCTAGCTCAGTTGGCTAGCACCTTCACCTCTCACACGAGAGGCTTAAGTTCGAATCCCAACGGACAAAAATGGTAGTATTATTACTGCCTGCCACGTGGCACTCTGTGAGTGGTCCACGTGGCTGACCCGAACCGTTTCCAGACCCGACCCAGACTTCGACCCGACCCGGTCAAAATTGACCGTTGACTTTGACCCGTTGACCGGTCAGCGTTGACCGTTGACTGGTCAAACGTTGACATTCGTTGACGTTGACTGGTCAAACTTTGACCATCGTTGACCAGTGGGTCCCCACCTGCTGACGTGGCAGTGACGTGGACCAATCAGAGCCTGCCACGTGGCGGCTCATTAAAAGCTAATGATTTGTACGAGTTTATTGTTGCAGGTACAGGTGGCAGGTCTGACATAGCAGGTACGAGGTTGTCAGTACGATGTTCCGACGTGGCAGAATTCTTGACCAATCAGAGGATGACACGTGTACAAGATGACGAAACAGGCGTGTGTCAGTACGAGGTCAGAGTGTGTCAGTACGAGGTCAGAGTGCACAGGCGTGTGTCAGTCCGAGGAAACTTCTAGCAGTCAGATCCATCAATAGGAGCGTGACACGTGGCATTCCAGAATAAGACAAAATAGCATTCGGCGCTGTGAAATGACCAAATTACCCCTGATTGAATGGCTTGGATTGAAAGTGGCCTGAATGGACTGTTATACCCCTCACTCCTCATTATATTTGCTATAAATAGAATGCACCAGACCCAATTTGGGTGGGTTAGAATTTTAGGGAGTAGTTTTATTTTTAGTGTGTATTTTTTAGAGAGAAGTTTTATTTGAAGTTTTATAATTTTTAGATATAATTTTTATTTGTAATAGCTTATCTAGCTTATTGTAACAACTTTTATATTTAATGAAGGTACTTCTTATAGATAATTGTTAGCTTATTTCTCTCATCTCTTTCTTTCTTTATTTTTATTCTTTCTTAAATCTACATAAATTGTATAAGCTTTTTAGCTTATTATGGTTTATTTAGGTGTAGCTTTTTGACGAGCTTTTTCAATAAGCTTATTCATTAAGATCTTTTCCTTTTCTTTTATTTACTAGTCTTTTATAATTTATCTTTTATAAAAATATATAAAAAAAAATAGTTTTATTTCATTTATTTTTATAAATGTTTTCATTTTTTTTTGTTTATGCTTATTATGTCTTATTACATCTTCTCTTCTATACCTTCTAGCTCAATTCAAACAACAAAAGATATGCATGAGCTTGTTAAGCTCGACTTATTTTTTTAAATAAGTCTTGACATTTCTTAAGTTTGAGAGCACTTTCTTTATTTACGCATTTAGTAGCTTTTTAGCTTGTTAAATAGCTTTTTGATTAGATCCATTAGTTTTATCAAGTTTTAATAAAAAAGGTTTGCAACTTTTTAAGTTTATTTTGAACTATAAGCTATTTAGTAGCTTGTTCATCTAGGTCTAGTCCTTAATTATACCCGATTCACGTCTATTCTTTGAGTGGGCAACTTAGCTTCGGGTGGATTTAGATCTAGTAGTTTTTAGTTAAAAAGTTTTAATCTTTTTAAATTTTTAGATCACTCTTAGCTTATTTCATTTAGAAGTAGTGCTTAATATTGTTTATTATTGCTAACCTCTAATAAAGTTCTTGTCTTTCTTTAATTTCTTGCCATTCTACCACTAAGGCCGGAGCTTAAGGGTCTATTAAGCATTTTTAATTCATAAAGTTTGAAACCTTATTAATTTTTAAGCTTTTTAGTAGTAAGGTTTTAAACTTTACTTACTAATAAGTGGATAACATTAATAAAGTTGTAGACTTTTGTGTTAAATTGAGCTTATTAGATCGGGTGTTTAATTCCTCTCGTTTATTCATCCGGGTTCTACTTTCTTTACTTTTTAAACCTTTAATAGTTGTTAAAATAATCATGTTTATGTTTATCATAATATTCGATATGTGTTGGCTTGCTATGCTTAGTGAGTAGAGTTTTTTTATATACTTGTGGAGTAGATTATTTAGTGAGTTAGGTGTGGTTTATAAAATATATTGGTTAGATTTTTATCTTTCTTTATGAAAAATTGTTGTGAGAAAACAATTTATTGTAAAAGATATTAATAGATCAATAATGGACTTAATCGAAATAATAAACCACACCTAAGGATCTTGATAATTTGCTTTAAAAGTATATCTTTTTATCATAAATCTCATATTTGCTTGGTTAGCATAATTTAGTTAGATATTTTTAGTTGTTATCTTTAGATTAGTTCCTTGCTACTTGTTTCATTATACCTTTTTCTTAAACCTTTATTATTTTTATTAATAAAAAAAAAAAAAAATCTAAAAACATTAGCTATAATCTTTTCCTTAAAATTTTGGATTTTTCTTTAAAAGTTTAGTATTTTTAATATTTTAATTAGCTTAAAATAGTTTTTTAAATCATTTTAATTAAAAAAATATATATATATAGAAAAAAATATTTCTATTTCTTAAATCCTTTTTAAGTTTTTAGAAATTTTAGAAGCTAAGTTTGACTTTTTAAGGTTTATTTTGTTTAAGTTTGACTTATAGTTGCGTTATTTTCCAGTAATTTTGCGTTTTTAGGATTCCTTTGCATTTTAGGTTACGTGTACCTTCTTTATTTGCCTTAATTGCCTATTTGATTTTCTATTGCCTATAGTTCATTATCATTAGTTTAGAACCCAATATTTTCACTTTTCTCTTATCACTTTTCAATTCACGATTTACACGAATCGATATTCTTGATTCCATTCACCTTCACTTGGAAACGACTAGGGTGATCCGTATTTCTTGCGGATCATCTCGATACTATACCACTATATATATATTATAGAATTGGTTTCACGACGAATCAGAAATTGATAACATTGTTTGTGATTAGAGAGTTGTAATAGAGTAACTAATATTAAAAAGATCAAGTAAATTGTCAGGTGATACCATTATAAGATTTTTTAGATAAGAACAAGTATTTGTATAAATACTAAAGCACAAACGAAAGTTTCGTCCCTGATTGGCTATTTAAAATATTCGTTCTCAATAAAGTATTCTAATATTAGCAGGGTGTATTAGGAAGGAAAAAAAAAAGAAAACTTACAAAACACACCCGCAACTTTTTAATATTAACGATTTTTTTATATAACAAACTTTATTTACCAAATATTTAACAGATACCTACCAGTTTCTTGAATAAAAAAAATACTGGCAAAAAGGTCTCTCGATAACGAACAAAACAAGCCCAATATTGATATACTTTTGACGTACGCACGGTTTTATAAAAAATGTTGAAATTTAAAATCTATATAGTTTCTAAATAAAAGAACTTTCAAAATGCACCCTTAACCTATCAAATAACTTTAAAATTGTTCTAAATTTTTTTAAAACTATAACGGTCAAAATTAGCCCCGCCACAACACACTGATACCCGACACAACATTCATTCCAAAAAAGGACGTCGTACGACAACTACAAATATAGCCTCACACAACATTTGTTCCAAACAAATACAACACGTGTCGGCAAAAAACATGTGACGATCTTACAAAAAGAAGCCCCACCCAAACATTATTTATAAATAATTATCGCAGAAATTTCTCAAAAATTCCTGCTGCAACGCAGCGGGCGTCTTCCCACTTGTTTTTAACATATTGTAATTGATATATTATGAAAGAGTATTTAGTAAATTTTATTCTTAAGAAGTTGACAACATACGATATACAAGTTGCGAAAATGTATCGATACTTATATATCTTTAAGCTAACAGGTCTGCGACAATTTTTTAAAATTTCATTACTTCGTCTCACTATTGAACTTGATCTGCATATTAAAGATTATACGTTAGCGCATGATTAGTAATGATGATAATATTTCATACTGACAAAATAATGTTTAACCAACTTATTGTGATCATATAATAGGTACACAAAATTGATAGTAATTTGTTAGCTTTAGTTTCTAAACGAATAATGTGCGGAATGTAGATTTGCAGACTCTTGAAAACTTAGAAAGTGTTGCTTGTATTGGTGTTTATATGGCTGTTCAAAACACATAAAGGTTACATATGTCAATTGTGTAACCGGAAAAAATCCTTGATTCCCCATTGGGGATCCCCGTTCTTCATCGGAACAAGGATGGGGCATATTTATGAACCCTAACGAGGATGGGACGGGGATGGTAATAGCTATTGAACTTCGAGGATGGGAATGGTATCAACCATTCCTCGAAAACCCGGCCCCGTTGCCATCTCTAGTGGTGGTAAATAGCAACAGGACTGGTTCACAATTTACCCGCGCGTGCATTTATGAAAAATTATACAAAACGAGAAATACAATTTTTTCAGGCCGGATGCATTTAAAAAAATTAAAAAATTTACACTACGCTGCAAAATTTTTGTTTTAGGAAAATCAGTATTATAAACAGAGGAACCAAACGCGAGACCTCGCAAACCAAGAGAGAACAGTACAAGGAAACCAAACAGGCCAAAAGCCACAACCCTGCAAAGAAAAGAACATAGACTATACTAAACAACGCAACACGATATTTAAAAAATATGTCAAAGGGTCTATAACAGCCCAACAATTACAATCCGTCTTCAACTTTGAGCTTATACGAGCGGACATCTATAACTTAGCTAACCGTTGAATACTCGGAAAGATGTCTTCGTACTTGATTGCATATATGTCATCACCAATGGCATAAATGAGACGATTACGCAATTCCAAATACCGCAAAAATTTATAAGTGTCTCAACCCGAGACCCACCCGATTCTTTCTATGTAAATAGATAGCGAATATGAATACAAATATTAAAATCGATATTTAGTGGATCTTATATGAATGACGATTTGTTATTTGGTGGCTCAAACCATTTTGTCACCTCATCGCCACTTCAGCATTTCGGCGGTGAGTTAAGTTGGTAATAACGATGGTGTGGGACTGTGGGTTGGGGGTGAGGGTTGGGTCGGTGGTGGCTTCCAGGTGGTTGGTGGTGGTATTGGTAGGTCGGTTTGGTGGTGGGTGTGTTGGTGATAGCGTAAGTGTTGGACATGAAATTTAAAACTTAACGATTGATTGATAAATATTTAACAAAAATTTCAAATTGAATAAATAAAATTAATTACCTTTCATATAAAAACAAAAACTTAATGATTTGATTAGAAATGACTCGTAGCTACCTTTATGTGTCATTTGCCTTAAGAACAATTCTCATGAAATAAATGTTGTGAGATAATGATGTGTACGTGATGATATGAGATCTACTGCTTTTAGCTTTTTGACTACTTTTTTGGCATTGGGAGCTTGACATGTTCCTTGCATATACGAACCACATGAGCCCCAAGGATTGCCATAGCCAATAAATTGAATTTCTTTGATGATTTTTTTGAGCGTCGCCACAAATAAGATTTGTTCGCCCTTAGGTTAAGGACCGCCATTTTATCATACCCCCCGCTGAAATGGGAATGACTCCTAATAGACTTGTGAGGCCTACTGATGAGTGTGTAAATACTCATCATTTTTACCGTATCTGAACTGCCAAAACATCCAAAAACACTCAGAAATGCATCAAAATACAGAAATTATCCCGAAAGTGTGTTTTATATGTTTTAGATGCAAAATGTTTAAAAACAAATGGAAAACGAACAAAGTTTGCATAATTGGCAGTTTCAGTCCCTCAAGTTTCAAACATTTACAAAACTAGTCCCTGAGCGTTTTATGAAAGAAAAGTCAACCTAAGGAATTTAAAAGTCAAAATTTATCATAATTGGTCCTTGGGTGAAAGTTTGAGAAAATGTACAAAAATGGCCCCTCAAGTTTCAAATTAGGCAGTTTTAGTCCCTGGGAATTTTAAAGTTGAAAATATCTTTTGTGGCCCTTATATTGTTGGAATGTGGCAAAATTGATCCTTGGAAATATCTTTGGAAATTTTGCAGGTTTGGTCCTTAATTTTCAGAAATGGCAAATGCGGTCCTTGTACTTTCATAACTATACAAACAAACGGACCCTTGATATTAATACAAACCCAACACAAAACCTAATCCACCCTTTAACCCTTACCAGCCCACCCATGTCTTTGGCCCATTTCACAAAAGCCCACTCCCACACCAAATAAACCCACCAAACCGTTTAATATCTCCCCTAGGTCAAAATACTGGTCAAACTCTCCTCCTTATCCCTCCCCGTGATTCTCCCCTGCCAAAAACCACCCTAGCCTGCCTACACACCAACACCATCATTACTACACTTCACCCCCTCTGCTCACTTTCCTCCACCCCAGTCCAAGACTTGTACTCCTGCCACAAGTTATGTCTGCCACAAAGGATAAAAATCCTTTTCCCGCCAAAACACCACAAAGGGCTGAGATCAAATTAAATGGATTCAATGGCTTGGATTTCTTGAAGAAAAGCATAAGCAGAAGAGGACAAGGAGGAACCAAAAAACCCTAGTTCAATTTTAGTATAAATAAAAAGTTATGTAAGCCTTTCAAAGGCAGTAGGATTTAGTAGTTAATTTAGGTTTTAGTAGTTTCATGTTTAGTTTTTAAGTTTTCTCTATTGTACTCTTTTATTATATATCAATGCAATGAAAAGTTTTATAACTAATTTTATAACTGCTTATTTATTTCTGATTATTTAAACTGCTTATTTTTATATTGGTCATTGCTTATTAGGTTTATTTTATGCCATTGGAGGTCTAATATAATTAGCTGAGTATTTAGAAGTTATAGGTTTAGTTTTCAATTCTTGGCTGCATAGTTTAGCTTATATTAGTTTTGCTATTAGCTTAGTAGAAACTGCTTATATAACTGCTTATTTACTCTTGTATTGTGCTTGTTTAGCTTTAATACAGCCTATGTTTAGCTTCTTTGATCAAAGGTTTTGGCTTAAAACAGCTTTTGTAGGGTTAGAATTGCATAAACAATCACTAAGTAAGTGTTTGGTACAAGTTTTTATTTCAAGTCTATGTCACTTTTGGTTGTAGGATAAATTTGTTTAAGCTTTAGGTTAGCCATTTTAGTAGTTTAAATGACAGTTTGAGTTTTTTTTAGGAGTCATAGCTTTTGTATTGTTATGCTAAATTTAATGATTCATAGTAAATTTTTCATTGCTTAAACTGATTTAATAAATCCTGGTGTTCTTAGTTGTTTATTTTGGTTCTAAATCAGTCCAAGAAGTGAAATAAAAGGTTTACCAAGTGTCATAGTGTTTTAGTGAGTATAGTATCATTTTCACTTTCCTGTATCAAGTCTTCCTTTTTTTTAGGTAACAAATCTGTCAAACAGCCCCAACATAGCTTTTTCCCATCTTAGTTTCTAGCCTCAATAGTTGTTCAAATTCCTTGATTATTGTTTTTATGCATTCCATCCTAGTTTAACCTTATTATTCTACAGCTCATTTGCTTTGATTTTTCCATTTACTAGCTTAAACCTTTGCTCAAACAGACCCATTTTAACCCATTGCACTTGCAGCCCAAAACTGCCCTTTTCACCCCCGATTTTCAGTCAACTTTAGGTTAGTTTTAGTTGTTAGTTCTCATTATATATGCAATTAGTAGTATAGACTTTAGGTTTGTAGATTACGTTGACCTTTAGAGCTCATTTTTCCACCCATTCCGCCCCAATTTGACCCATATTACCCAACTGTTTTGCTGTCAAAAATTCAGCCCAACAGCTGGTTAGTTTTTTATTTTTCATTTGTTCGTTATTAGTCCGTTTTAGCTAAAAATTGATTTGGTGCTTATTCAATAGCTCATCTAGTTGACTTTATTTTTAGTTTATTTTTTTGAATTTTTTTTATCACAGCTTTTCATTAGCCCGAAGTAGCCTGATTTGTTGCTGTAAAAAAAAAATATGCATTTCAGAAACTTTTTTTGATTTTTCATTTGTTCGTTATAAGTCCTTTTTACCCGAAATTTGGTACGCAAGTTAATTGGATGGTATCCTAGTTGGTTATATTTTTTTTGAATTTTTTAGATTTTTTTTGCAGCGTTTCTGTCTATTTTTCCCCAACTGCAGCCATAGTGTAGGATTGCTTGTAAGTGCTTTGTAGCTTATGATTATTGCTTTTTTTTCCTGTCCCCCTAGTGCTATTTAGGATTTCCATTGATGCCTTTCGTATGTTTCCTATTAGCATGGTTTATTTCATCTTATTGATAGCTTTTAGGTTACTCGTATCTCTCTTGCACCATTGGTTTTTGCTTTCTGACCCATTTTTCTGTGGACCATATCTTGCTCAATTCTTGAGCATTTTGTTTGATCTTTGGTGGTTTGGGAAGCCCATAGTACTGATTTGTTAGATGTATACTTCGTTTGGCCTTTCATGCTTGTTTGCTTGCTTGTTTTTAGCCTCAAAGTTGGCCCTCTAGTTGTTGTTTCTGCTGGTGCATTAGTAACAACTAAGGTTGTTAGATTTTGTGATTTTGCTTAATCCTTGGTTATTAATTGTTGTTTTTTTTAGATTGTTTAAAGTTTGCTTATGGTTGTGTTTGCTGTTGGTTATCTTTGTTTTAGCCCTTGAGTTCATTTGTTTGTTTAGCTAGCTGCTACTACATTCAAAATTCACTTTGGTACAAAAAGCTTGAATCTGTTTGGATTTTAAGCTCGAATAAGCTGTTTAAAAGCTTTTCAAGAAATCTCTTTTCACAAAATTTAATTATATTTGTTGGTTAAGTGATTTGTAAAGAAGAAGAAAAATAATTGCAAAAAGTGGGGGTTTGTGGGAATCGAACCTGGGACCTTAGCTCATCACAGACACACACCACACACAACATCACCATCCGCCCTAGGGTCTTTAATCAGTAATGCAATGCAAAGTTTAATATATAACCCTTTTCTTTTTAGTTATTAAGAATAAGTTCCCTGTTAGCTTATTAAGAGTGCTTATAATGAAGCACTTAGGACTTTTTAAATTTTTCTTAGACTTCTGTTAGCATAGAGTATTTTCTGTAAAAAATTCAGATTTTTCTTAACTAGTTTTGTATTTTTAATAATTATCTTTAGTTTAATTAGTTTTTAATTAATAATAAATAATTAAAAAGTAAAAAAAAATATATATATTTTTCTTTTTCTTAAAATTTTCTTTTATCATTAGGATTGTAAAAATGTAATTTTCATATTCGTAGGTATTTTATTTCTATAAAACTCGCGTTTTATTTCGTACGCTAACGTAGAATTAAATCAAATGAACGCGTCTTTAGGTTTAACTAACGTTTTTAGTATATCTGATCATCAGTAACTGTTTGTATAGTGTTTCTAAGTCATTTTCATTCTTCATATCTTAGTGTAATCATTCAAACCCTTATATACCCTTTCCCGTCCAAATTCACCCGATCACAAACCCGTTTTAATATCATCCACACCTCGTCGGGACATAACGACCCGGGGATACCCTTTATTACCCGGAAGCATTGGTCTAGGATCTTTGACTTTGTTTACCATTCTTTGGTCAATATAAGTTGACGGTTTAGCACCAATCAAAATTTTGGCGCCGCTGCCGGGGAGGTGTGCGCGCTATTCTAAACGGTTTTCCTGATTAGTGAATCTGGATATACACTCATTGTATATTTACCATCCCTTGTTCATATTTTCTTATTATCAAAACAAAACCGTTCCCGAAAACTTTTTAAAATTAGTTTTCAACGAACACAAAAAACCCAAAAAGATTTTCTTTCTCATTTGTACAAAATGTTTATCCAAAAACCCAAAAATATTCACCTTTACCCTCTCACGTCTTTGATTCTTCATTCCTTACCCTCCCAAACTCTTTGATTCTTTCTATGTCTCATCCACACCTTCTGGTTTGCCAGTGGTGTGGTAGTTCTTATAATGGTGGTAATTGCCCCAGTTGTGGCATGGTAGAGTCGGGAAACGGGTCTGTCTATAACCAAGATCCCTATTCCTACCATGACTCGACTGATTTATTCCATCAGCTACCACACCATGAGACTCAACAGTTTTACTGTTGTGAGTACTGTGGTGGTTCACACTACAGTTCTGATTGTCAATCGGGAAACACGCTTGTCTATGAGCAGTTTCCTGATATCAATTATGACTCTAGCACATACAACCCACAGCCACATCAGTTTTACTGTTGCGATTATTGTGGAGGTCCACACTCTAGCTCGGATTGTCAAACAAGGAATCCATTTCCTTGCAACAATTACGACTATTCGTTTTCAGACACACCTCCACAATACCAAATGATTCACACAACTCCTCATGATACTGAGCAAGACCTTTTACTAGAGGCTCTTGAGATATTGAAAGACCTTAAGGAGGAGTTGGCTACTACATCGTTTCAAGATTCTCGTGAGAAATCCATGGCAGAATTGCTTGCTGAAGAACGAGATGCTAGAAACGAATTGAGCAAGGAAGAATTGCTAGTCTTAGAACAAGCAGCTAAAACACGTGCCATATTTCGCAATGCTGCTCTTCTCGATGATGATGATGATGAAGTTACCCTTGATATTTCTCAATTTTGTAAGGGTTCATCCAATTCATCTGTTGTGATTCCTTCCTCGGAAAATCAGGGAGAAAAGACTATGATAGAATTACTAGCAGAAGAACAAATGAAATTTATAAAACCCATGTCTGCTAGTCCTTCTCAACTCCCTCAGTCTGATATCACACACGAAGTTCACACTCACTCTCTTCAAATGGGGGATGAGCATCTTAGCACTGTTCCTAATAAGGAATTGGACGAATTCATAAAGTCTAGTGTTGAGACCCTTGTCCCAATCCCGAGAGAGTCACATGGAACTTTGGATCATGTGTGTGATTTACCTTCCCTCATTGAGTGTCCTAAAGATCAATTCGAGACTTTCTCCGATTGTAGCGATGATTGTACATCTTATGGAGACATCGAGTATGTTGAGGCATCAGTTCCACATTCTGATGCTGATCATCTTCTTGAGGAGTTCGCCGATGAACTTACTCACATTAATCCACTTTCATTGGAAGGTGATGAGGGTCTCCTTGATTTCGAAGCCGATCTGGGAGAAATTGAAAGTCTCCTATATCATGATCCACCACTCACTTCTATACCCAATAGTCCAATAGAGAATATTGATCACTTTGTTCCCGAAACATTCAATACTACTCTCACAAATCCTCTATTTGAATTCGAATCTGAATTCACTTTGATTTCTGATAATCCATTCTTTGATATTCAGAATGAGGATTGTGATGAGTCCACAATGGAACATGAATTCACAGATTCACATCTTGTGAATAATTCTCTTCATGAGGAGTTCTCCGGTGAACTCACTCATCATGTCATGACTCCTCCGGAGTTTGATAGCCCGGGGGGAGATGCACTCAATCATGAGAATTTGCAAATTCCCACCCACCCTCCCGGGATGTTTTTGAGCTTAACCCTTGAAATCCAAATACAGGCTAATGAGCCTGTTCTCGAGGAAGAAAATCAAATCATGATTTTCATCATGGTTTTCTTCCTTTTCTTCACCTATAAGGTGACTTCCTCTCTTCTTCACTCCTTCGGGAGTGAGGACACTATCTTTGATCCCGGCATTTTCATTTACCATTATCTTGAGCCGGGATTATATCTCATCGGTGTGGAACTTTCACGTGCTTCAAATGTTTGTCCAAACATCTTGAATGAAAGTCCGATTGAGATTGTTTCTTCCACATCATGCTTCCCCAAGGACAAATGAATTCGGGGTCGAGTCAAGCTAGCGACTCGGTAATTAAAAACAGTAGCATGCTTATAGGGTTTTCACCCTAAGTGTCGGGGAGTCACCCATGCTATGATTACAAAAGTGAAAAACAAAATGGTGTTTTCCACGCTTAGCTTGTAATGTTGCCCTTTTACGTTCAAAGAGTCGGCATAATAGCCGAGACTTTGAATATTGAGAACAATATTCATGCTAAGTGTGGGGGGGGGGGGGGGGGGTATTTCGCTATTCTAGCGAATTTTATCACATTTTACTATCTTATACCCCCGTTTTTGGCAAAAATTTAAATTTTTTTTCACTTAAGTTCAAAATTTTTTGTGGTTATCAATCCGCCTTGCCTAACCAACAAAAGGGATTGGCTAGTCCAGGAGCAAACGGCTCTTGGTAAAGACATCTCAAATCCGTTTATGGCTTGCAATTTGCCCAAAATTGTATGGTGCATCAACTCGCCATATCCCATAAAGCGAATGAGTTGGCTAGCCCACAAGGTTATGGCTTGTGGTAAAGGCAGTGGAAAATCCATAATTGGTAATCAGCTCACCAAGATGTTGACTATTCCATCAAGAGTTGGCTAGTCCAGAAGCAAACGGCTTCTGGTAAAGACTAATCAAATCCGTTGACAGCTGGTGGTTTGCTCAAAATCACACGGTTATCAGGTGTGCCACAGTTCTTACACCTGGCTACTCCAGAAGTGATGGCTTTTGGTAAAGAGTTTCAAATCCATTAGTTTTTCTCAAAAGATTGCTAGGGACTAGCAATAGTTTAGTGTGGGGGATTGATGAGTGTGTAAATACTCATCACCTACAGTGGGTTTGATTCCAACAATTGAGTTCACATTTAAGGACATAGGATTGATCTATTTGATGTGTACCCAATGACATAATAGCCGTGTTTGTTGCAACTGATATAGCTGACTTGGTGCTTGAACCACATGGATTCATCGTTACTACGTACGAATTCAAGAAGTCTTTAAATACAAAATGAGTGTGAAATTCAACTTTTCCTTTGCATAAAATCATCCAATTTCGGATTAGGCAATAAATTATCACAATTCAAGATGAATACATGGGTTTGGTAATCTCATTAAACCTACAAAAATTGTCATTTTTCGAGATGAGGGGGTGTTTTCAATGTTTGTTGCAACTGATATAGCTGACCCGGTGCTTGAACCACATGGATTCATCGTTACTATGTACGAATTCAAGAAGTCTTTAAATACAAAAGAAGTGTGAAATTCAGCTTTTCCTTTCCATAAACCCATCCCAATTTCAGATTAGGCAATAAATTATCACAAATCAAGACGAATACGTAGTCTTTTGTAATCTCATTAAACCTACATAAATTGTCATTTTTCGAGAAGATTCTAAACCACCCCCCCCCCCCCCCCCCCCCAAAAAAAAAATAAAAATAAAAATAAATAAATAAATAAATAAACTTTTTTTTTCTCCCCAAATTCTTTTAGCTTATTAGCTTTTATGAGCTTAATAAGCCTATAGAAGCCAATATGAAGGTGCTTTTCTAAAAGAGCTAAAATAGCTATTCACTATTCATCTTATAAACTAAAAAGCATATGTACTATCAAACAAGATAACCCAAACACCCCTTAAACTGTGTATGTGCCAAACTAAAAGATTTAGGGTACTTACAACCGCCTGTTACCTCTGGCATTCCAACCACTTCTTAAGCATAATCGCCCCTGATTCTCGCAACTCTGTAATTAGCCTATATACTCAAGCTTTCTTTCCCAAGTATAATCGCCCCTGATTCTCGCAACTTCTTAAGCACAACAGCATCTCGAGGGACCACCGACTCAAGAAGCATAAGATCCCGCAGTTGTGTTAAGCTTCTCTTTAACAGGAACTTCAGTAACTACTTTATAGATTGGATCGAGTCTTTCAACCTCCTTAATATATAACTCAACTAGACCTTTAGACGGAAGTTTGTTTTGGTTGAAATCTGTTATGATCTTATCAATAGTAGCCTCTTTTATCGTAAATTCAGAACTCTAAATAGAACACTCTGAAACAGGACAACTAGCCCAAAAATATATATACTGTCATCATTTACATGTTCTTTACATTCATGCTTCAATGACACATAATTAAGGTATTTAAAAACATGTATCTGATCTTTCTTTCTGGCACATAAGGTATCAAACTGCAACTACCCCACAGGGATCATTAGTAAACTACTGATGTTGTTTTTGTTACTTTATGGAAGACAACAAATTTGAAAGTGGAGGCGTGGAGCATTGTTTATACTTCACGCCCACTAAATCCAGCCCAAGTTTATCTTGAAACAACATTTAATATTGAATCAAAAACCATATACTGACTATGACACGTCTTACAGTCACATTATGTAAGCAAATAGAAACCAAAATGTTCATATCATAACGTTAATAACATATATGTATTCCCTGATATTGATAATCTCAACAAAATATAATACTTTGGGGGTGTTTGTTTAAGCTTATTATTGAGCTTATGAGTTTATTTTTAATTATCTTATTTGTTCAGTAATATTTTTCTTTTCAGAATTATGAGCTTATTATACCTTATTATTGGAACTTAAGCTCATACCAAAAAAAAAAAAAAAAAAAAAAAAAAAAAAAACCAAAAAACCAAACAAAACAAGCTGAAACCAACACTCCCTTCATCTAAGACCAAATTGCACAGAAATAGTGATAGTAAGTTGACCATTGCATATTTGCATTAAAGGCGTGTAAGGAAAGGATTCAAAGAAAATACATTAAAACTTACTTCAATTAAAACAATCTAATACTAAACCAACATATAACCCTAATCCTAAGACGCTTGACCGCAACCCACGATGACATCTGGATTTGACGTAGCTCTGCCGCTCAACCCCGCCTTATCGATGGCTTCCGGACATCGAATCCATCAACAACCTAACCAAAAACGAAATGTCCAAAGAGTGATTATGCGGATCAAACAGACCAATATCTTTCGTTGGAGTTGAAAGAAAGAACTCAACCACCATAATCAATATCGACTATTTTATTTTAAAATCCGTCTACAATTTTTAGGTAGCAGGCATTAGACCAGATTGCAGTTTTGCTCTTAAGGCATTACATAGGACAATATAGCAATTATCTCTGGTGACTTTTGGTGTCGGTCTAAAGATTATAAAGGGCATAAAGAACTACAAACTTAGGATACAGTCATTGAGATGATTATGTTATGTGGTAAACATGTTCCTTACTCCATAGAGATAAAAACATTAATAGTGCCAATAAGGATTCTCAATTAATCATACTAGTTGTTAATGAGTATCAGAACAGAGAAATTAGTGTTAGTGACTGCACACACACGATTATGATAACAGAATTTGAGTAGATAAATAAAGAAAACAAACTCAGCCATAAAAACTATTATAGATTCTAAGATACACTATAACAGAGCAATTGTAGCATTAACAATATAACTAAGCACGGAAATCATACCTGATGCAAAAGCACAATCATACATTAGCAAAGGATGGTATGAACTCAAAGCAGCTTTTAAGCTGATTATCTGATACCAAAGAGAGTGTGCAGAGAGCCTTTGACACTAGTTTGTATTGTACAACTTTTTCTGACAACTTCATTACCATAAAAGAATCGTCTTCTCGTTCTCCCAAAACAATATAACAAACATTTGAACTAAAACCCCACTTTTTGGGTAATGGCGCCGTAATGTCATCAAGATTAACAATGTACTTCACCGACCATTCAGAACACCCGTTCCTCATCTCATAAATATGCAACTCTTTTGAATCATAATTACCCCTACAAAGAATAAGCAAACAACCTCGAGACACGACCAACTTGCATTCAAGATAACCCGTCCCATCAGAGGTTAAGGGGGTTTCTAAGGTTGTCAAAACGGGATGCTCATTTAATATATCTAACTTGAAATGCAAAGCCGGCCCACTAACATCATTTACCCAATGAATGGCATCATTCCAATATACTCCATCTTGAAAACACCTAAAACTTTTGACAGGAAACCGATCCCCACAAATGCTCCAGACGCCCGTTTCTGAATTGTAAATATATATTTGAACCCAAAAACCAACAACAATTAGTTCACCATGGATAACTTTGTAATGAGGTGATTTAGTAGGATCAAACGCCATTCTCGTACCACCAATTATAGAACTTGGATGAAATGTCACATTAGGGGGTTCTGGAATCATCTTAAACATATAACTAATAGACGGATTGTATACATATGATTTCTTACAGGACCACGAATGACATAAAAGCAAACCATTGCACGATTGCAAAATTTCAAGATAACCAGGTGGTGCCTTATGACCAAAAGCAAAATGTGAAGCACTCGGAATGCGGATATCTAACGGCATAAAATCATACTCACCGTAAAACTTGAGAAAGAGACCACAAGGAGGGTCGAGTTTTCGGGTGAGGCGAAGAGTGAAATCTGGGGATTTAATAAGAGAAAGCCATCGTTTGGAAACGGATTTAAATAAAAGAAGTGAGAGTATTGGTAACCTGACTAGGATTTCCATCAAAAGGTCTTCGTTGGAGATGACCAAGTGTACGGGATCCGGACGCTTTTTGGATGGCCTGACATCACCGGACGAATTTCCGGCAATTGTTTCCATGGAAAAGATATACAGTAATCCAAAACCCTAACACTTGTATGCCGCCGGTAAGTTTATATATTAAGAAGAACATTTCTAGATCCACTCACAATTTACAAAAAAAAACCCACTCGCTGACGTGTCAGCGAGCTGATTGGTTGGTTTTTTGTGGCCCACAAAAAACCAACCAATCAGCTCGCTGACACGTCAGCGAGTGAGTTTTTTTTTGTAAATTGTAAGTGGGTGTAGCACACCTCTATTAAGAAATGGTAAAAAGCCACTGTTTCTAGAAAACAGGTTGTGTGGTAATGAAAATCTATGTATTGTAACATAAGAGTTTTGTACCACCAAATAAAACTAATAAAATTAAGGGAAAATTTCATGTATATCTTTAAAAATTTTAAAAATTTCATATATATCATTTTCACTAATTTTTTTTATGCATAAAGTAAAATGCATTTAATGCATCAAAAGGATATATATGAAATTTTTGAATTTTGCAAGAATATGAATGAAATTGCCTCTAAAATTAAATTGACTTATGTGTCCTTTCTTATTTAATCCCCTTTTATACAACATCACAATGCACTCTTTTCTTTAAACACTAAACTATACGCACCTAAATCATATTTTTGTAAACCATTAAACACATATTCATTCAAATCAACTATACGCTCCTAAATCCTATACGCTCTTTCCTATACACGCTCAAATCTTCAGTTTCAAATCAACAATTAATATATTTCTTCCTCTGTACCATTCAGTTTCAATTGTATAATTTAATCTTACAAATTTACAATTAATGTCAACCAATTCAAAAAAACATACAAAAACAAATCACCCATTGAATAATGAGTTTCATCGGATTCAATAACACACATGCAAATCCTATGATTCATCAACCGATCGGTAAATATTCACATCTATTCAAGTTTTTCATTTTAAGGTTTTGATTTAAATCCCATAGTATAGCTATGTTTAATTGTAAATCCTCTGATTACACACATGCAAATCCTCTGATTATGGTAACTTTTAATTGTATTTAATTGATTTTGTTTATGTTATTGTTGATTTCTTTATGTTTATGATGTAAACCCAGTAATTTAATTCAAATTGATTTTTGATTTTTTTTTTTTCAATTCAATTAATAATGCATTTTTTATATACAAGATTTGGATAGTTTGTAGTTTCTAATAAGATTGAATCGGAAGTTTGGAAGGCTCTCAAGTGGTCAGTGGTACGTCTAATTATGTGGAACAGAAACTATCCCATACGAGAGTTGGATTTTCTCTATTCAACAAATTTTTATGGGGTTAAGCGATTTGTTTGGCATGTGTTTATAGATACGTCTAATTATGTGGAACAAAAACTATCCCATACGAGCGATCCACAAAAGGTATGTGTGAAAACGGCTATCTTTGTTATGCTTACAACATACAAAATTCATAATATGTCTATGTAATCTTTTTCCAAGTGTGCTAACAGGGTGGTTTACGCAGGTTGGATAGACATGATTAGTATAGTATTACTACATTGCATTATTATTGTTCATTTATGATTATAGAGCATAGTACTAAAGTGCATTGTTATTGTTCATCAGACTAAAGCTTGACACTCTCGGCTATCTGCAGGTAATGAGATCATTTCCTCATGTGAAATAGTTGGAAGGTTGTTTCCTATATGTCATGTACATGTTGATGATGCCATTGTGGAGTTATGTACATTATTTTCATGTAGTTGAGTTAATACTTGATTTTGAGGGTAAAAGATAACGTTCTTGCAATATGGATATACTTTGTTTAGTGTTCTATTTGGATCAAGATTTACCCGTGTCAAAAGGTTTAGGGGGCTTTATCATTATTTTGTTATGGTTTATTTGAAGTTCGGGTAAAAAGTCATTAAGACTGTAATTTTTGTTTGATTTGCATTGTGTGTATCTACTCATGATGATAGAGGTCCTTCGCCCAGAATGTGGTGCTAATGCTAATAATTTCTTGCAGGTCACTTATGTGTCTTCCCACCGAAGTCTGTGCAAGTGCGTCTAAAAGGTCTATTATCGGTTTATACATGGATTGATTCAAAAGAAAATGTTGGAAACCTCTTCATGGTATGTTCTCATACATCTTTTCTTCCAAGATTATTTGATCTTGACTAACTATGTGTTTGCGTTGCCAGATTATGAAGTTGACAAATATGACATCGGGTATGGATTTGATAAAGGTGGTCAAAGACACAAAAAATAATTTCGCTTTAATTCAACCAGATTCAACATCCATTGTAAGTTGATCTATGCCGGTGGGTTTTTTTGCTGTCCAAACCTTAAAATCGGTAATCATCGCTTAAATTCAAATTTCTATTTAGGTTATTTCAATCACATGTATTCTAATATAATCACATGTTTATGGGACTTTATCATTCTTTTGTTATGGTTTATTTGAAGTTCGGCTAAAAAGTCATTAATATTGTAATTTTTGTTTGATTTTTGCGTTCTGTGTATCTACTCATGATGATAGAGGTCCTTCGCCCAGAATCTAGAGCTAATGCTAATAATTTCTTGCAGATCACTTATGTGTCTTCCCACCGAAGTCTGTTCAAGTGCGTCTAAAAGATCTGTTATCGGTTTATCCATGGATTGATTTAGAAGATAATGTTGGAAACCTCTTTATGGTATGTTCTCATACATCTTTTCTTCCAAGATTATTTGATCTTGACTAACTATGTGTTTGCGTTGCCAGATTATGAAGTGATAAAGGTGGTCAAAGACACAAAAAACGATTTCGCTTTAATTCAACCAGATTCAACATCCATTGTAAGTCGATCTATGCCGGTGGGTTTTTTGCTCTCCAAACCTTAAAATTGGTAATCATCGCTTAAATTCAAATTTCTATTTAGGTTTAGATTTGAATCACATAGTACAACAATTTGGATTTGTCTTTTTTATTTTGTCACTTTAGTTTGTTCTAATATAGTATAATATATTTTATGAACGATTTTTTGAATCAATGTTGTTATTTATGTATGCTATTTTAGGTGACTTGACTTTGTTTTATGAGGACGGGAATCTTATTGAACCAAAGGGTGTTGTTAGAAGAGTTACCGACATAGTCTAAGATGGGTGGTAAAGTGACTACATATGACGAAGGGAAATCTTCCGTATTTGGTTGGAGAATCAATCATTAAACATGTAGGTAACGTGTGTTTTTTTTGCGTCATTTTAGATCTGTTTACGTTGATAATATGCATAAAAGTATTCGTGGAGGCAACTCGAAGAGTTGGTGTTTATTTGTGAACTTGTATTCTTAACGTTAGTAATTAAGATGTTCCGATTACATAATCTATAAGTTCGTACGAATCCTTATATTTAACGAAAGGTAAAAGCTTATATGTCGTTAGGTTGCATTTTCGTATACAATGACAGAAAATATTTTGGCTATAAACATTTTTGTTCAACCTCCTATGTTAGTCATATTGCATGTTTGAGTAGTACATAATATTTATTTTATGATGTCTTTTAAACTGGAGATAGTTTAGTGTTCTACATGTGTTGAACTGTGCGCGTACGGACTAACCTTATTGCTCTTTTGTTACTAATAAGTAATACTATAACATGCTTGAACTGGAAGATGGGGTGTAAGATTGAAACATTCACTGAACTATATCATTTAAATGAAATTGTAGGATAAGTAGTTTGGGCAAGCACTCCCAAACACTCTCACTTGATCTATCCTCTTAACCCACTGTGTAATTTCATTTAAATTGCTAAAAAGAAGATGTCACTTTGTGGCATTGACAACGAATAGTCACGGGTCATGTCCTATATATCATATCTAACCTTCTGTTCTTAACATAATCTTATCTTACTATTCTGATGCATGCTTAGGGCCTAATTACTTATAAAGAGAATGCTAATAATTGCTTATTGAAGCTTTAGCTTACGGGGATGTTTTTTTGAAAGGTCTTTTAATTGAAGGGCAATGTTCAATATTCTATCAACTACTTAACTTCAATGATTTCTAGATATTTTATTTTTATTTTTATTTTCTATTTAGATTGGATTTAAATGAAGATTATTTGTGTATAATAAGGTGGTGATTTACAAGTTTTGATAGTCAGTTCTATGGATATGATGGGTATGTTCCCATGGCCAATAAGGTTGTCTATGTTGTATTAAAGAAACAACCATCAATGCCAAAAGGTTACTGATGTAATGTTTATCATTCAAAATAGTATGTTACTATATATCTGTATATGTCCAAGGGTGCCTAAGAGACTGATTAGAAGTGGTAAAATGGGTGGGACGAGCGGTTCGGTAATTGGTCAGAAGGGGTCATTGTCATATGGTTTGGCCCCCAAGGCACGTTTGGTTAAATTATTATGAGTAACTTTTGTGTAAAATGCACCGTGGTCTTTTGATCCGTTTTTATTTCTGGGATTTTTTTTTTTCATTTTTACTCTTTGCTTACAATCTTATTGGTACAAGATAATAAATTTATTTGAGTTATTGATATAGGCATACCTCTCGAGTCAGCTGCTCGGGAAATGCCAAAAAGACTTGATGCTTGAGTCATGCCTTGTGAGAAAGAAGAATTGCTAAATGCTAATTTTTGTCGTGTTGATGCCTTGGAAGCTGAACTCATTGCTGCCAAAAAAGTTAATTAATGCACATGGCTATTTCCATTTTCGATTCCTCTAGACGTTATCTATGTCTATAAAGATCTTGCTCATAAATCTGATTTCTACAAGTCAATGTAGTAATGCAAAACGTTCTTTGATACGTATTGTCATGGTAAATACATCTTGACAAATACATCTTGAAAAAGAAAAGCAGATGAAGTGCAGAAAGTTGTTCCCAACCATACCAAAAAATAACATGGTAAATTAGATGACTCTTATCCTGTTATTTACATTAGTTCACGAAGTTATTGCTAACAATAACCAAAAATGTCATGGTAAATTACAACATTATTATCATGTTATTTACACTACATCTGTTTCACTTGTACATAATTGCTTAAATGCAGGTTTCCAAGAAACAATAAACGCTTGCGGCGAACAAAATTACATTGAAAAGGGAAAATTTATAGTGGATCCAGTTTCCCAAGGTAATCATGCAACATGTTTTAGACCACAGTTACCGTTCAATCCACCGGAACTATGCGCTTCAGTACTCATCCAGATACAACCCTATTTAATCATCAAACGCCAAATGAATCCAGCCACCCTTTATGCAATAATCTGTCTAATTTACAAGTTAACCCTTTTTCTCAAGGTGCTGTTGCAAGTTATTTTAAAGTACCGTTGTTGCATAACCAAGCAGACTCTGCAAACTAGACTCTGCAAACTTTACCTGGGGCGCAAACAAAGATACATTGAATCAAGGTAAAACAATTGATTCTACGTAATTCAGACCCTATATTTATATACATAAAAGTCTAAAAGTAACTATTATGAACCATACACAACATTATTTATCTAAAATTAGTTGGTTTAATGTAGGTTTACCAAAAACCCTTTTAATACTAATGACAAACATAGTTATTCATATGTTGCCACAAGCAGCTCTGATGCACCACAAGATCATTTGCCAATTTATGCTACCAGGTATGGTAAGTCATATTTTCAATAATGCCACAACTAAATGTTTTACATATTTGTAGCAAGTATATCAAGTTTGAAAATACCTTAAATGTAGGAATTGCCAGAAAAGATGTGAATGAGAACGCTGCAAGTAAAAAATTGAAAATGGTTCAGGAAGCTGTAAGAGACAATTTACAGATGAAATGGAAATCAACAAAAACACAAGTGTTCAATCAAAAAGATTGTAATCTACGTGCATAGACGTTTATTAGATTAATAGTTACATCCATGTTTCTTTTTTGTATCATTCACTTATTACATATTATTTCATTAAAAAACAATACAAAATCTTTACCTTCGTTGTTTTTTCTTACTTTACTCACACATTTAATTTCTTGATGCATTCATTCTTCTAAAAACCCGTCAATTTGACGGGTCTATAAGCTAGTTGAAAATATAATTAAGATTAGTTTGAGCCTTAATGTAAGTCAACTGGAAGTGGTGTAGGAAATTAATAACATTGTTTGTAATTAGAGAGTTGTAATAGAGTAACTAATATTAAAAAGATCAAGTAAATTGTCAGGTGATACCATTATAAGATTTTTTAGATAAGAACAAGTATTTGTATAAATACTAAAGCACAAACGAAAGTTTCATCCCTGATTGGCTATTTAAAATATTCGTTCTCAATAAAGTATTCTAAAATTAGCAGGGTGTATTAGGAAGGAAAAAAAAAAAGAAAACTTACAAAACACACCCGCAACTTTTTAATATTTACGATTTTTTTATATAACAAACTTTATTTACCAAATATTTAACAGATACCTACCAGTTTCTTGAATAAAAAAAATACTGGCAAAAAGGTCTCTCGATAAGGAACAAAACAAGCCCAATATTGATATACTTTTGACGTACGCACGGTTTTATAAAAAATGTTGAAATTTAATATCTATATAGTTTCTAAATAAAAGAACTTTCAAAATGCACCCTTAACCTATCAAATAACTTTAAAATTGTTCTAAATTTTTTTAAAACTATAACGGTCAAAATTAGCCCCGCCACAACACACTGATACCCGACACAACATTCATTCCAAAAAGGACGTCGTACGACAACTACAAATATAGCTTCACACAACATTTGTTCCAAACAAATACAACACGTGTCGGCAAAAAACATGTAACGATCTTACAAAAAGAAGCCCCACCCAAACATTATTTATAAATAATTATCGCAGTTATTTCTCAAAAATTCCTGCTGCAACGCAGCGGGCGTCTTCCCACTTGTTTTTAACATATTGTAATTGATATATTATGAAAGAGTATTTAGTAAATTTTATTCTTAAGAAGTTGACAACATATGATATACAAGTTGCGAAAATGTATCGATACTGATATATCTTTAAACTAACAGGTATGCGACAATTTTTTAAAATTTCATTACTTCGTCTCACTATTGAACTTGATCTGCATATTAAAGATTATACGTTAGCGCATGATTAGTAATGATGATAATATGTCATACTGAAAAAATAATGTTTAACCAACTTATTGTGATCATATAATAGGTACACAAAATTGATAGTAATTTGTTAGCTTTAGTTTCTAAACGAATAATGTGCGGAATGTAGATTTGCAGACTCTTGAAAACTTAGAAAGTGTTGCTTGTATTGGTGTTTATATGGCTGTTCAAAACACATAAAGGTTACATATGTCAATTGTGTAACCGGAAAAAATCCTTGATTCCCCATTGGGGATCCCCGGGGCATATTTATGAACCCTAACAGGGATGGGACGGGGATGGTAATAGCTATTGAACTTCGGGGATGGGAATGGTATCAACCATTCCTCGAAAACCCGGCCCCGTTGCCATCTCTAGTGGTGGTAAATAGCAACAGGACTGGTACACAGTTTACCCGCGCGTGCATTTATGAAAAATTATACAAAACGAGAAATACAATTTTTTCAGGCCGGATGCATTTAAATAAATTAAAAAATTTACACTACGCTGCAAAATTTTTGTTTTAGGAAAATCAGTATTATAAACAGAGGAACCAAACGCGAGACCTCGCAAACCAAGAGAGAACAGTACAAGGAAACCAAACAGGCCAAAAGCCACAACCCTGCAAAGAAAAGAACATAGACTATACTAAACAAAGCAACACGATATTTAAAAAATATGTCAAAGGGTCTATAACAGCCCAACAATTACAATCCGTCTTCAACTTTGAGCTTATACGAGCGGACATCTATAACTTAGCCAACCGTTGAATACTCGGAAAGATGTCTTCGTACTTGATTGCATATATGTCATCACCAATGGCATAAATGAGACGATTACGCCAATTCCAAATACCGCAAAAATTTATAAGTGTCTCAACTCGAGACCCACCCGATTCTTTCTCTGTAAATAGATAGCGAATATGAATACAAATATTAAAATCGATATTTAGTGGATCTTATATGAATGACGATTTGTTATTTGGTGGCTCAAACCATTTTGTCACCTCACCGCCACTTCAGCATTTCGGCGGTGAGTTAAGTTGGTAATAACGATGGTGTGGGACTGTGGGTTGGGGGTGAGGGTGGGGTCGGTGGTGGCTTCCAGGTGGTTGGTAGTGGTATTGGTAGGTGGGTTTGGTGGTGGCGTTGGTGGTTTGTAGTTGGTAGTGGTGGGTGTGTTGGTGATAGCGTAAGTGTTGGACATGAAATTTAAAACTTAACGAATGATTGATAAATATTTAACAAAAAATTCAAATTGAATAAATAAAATTAATTACCTTTCATACAAAAACAAAAACTTAATGATTTGATTAGAAATGACTCGTAGCAACCTTTATGTGTCATTTGCCTTAAGAACAATTCTCATGAAATAAATGTTGTGAGATAATGATGTGTACGTGATGATATGAGATCTATTGCTTTTACCTTTTTGACTACTTTTTTGGCATTGGGAGCTTGACATGTTCCTTGCATAAACGAACCACATGAGCCCCAAGGATTGCCATAGCCAACAAATTGAATTTCTTTGATGATTTTTTTGAGCGTCGCCACAAATAAGATTTGTTCGCCCTTAGGTTAAGGACCGCCAATTTATCATACCCCCCGCTGAAATGGGAATGACTCCTAATAGACTTGTGAGGCCTACAGTGGGTTTGATTCCAACAATTGAGTTCACATTTAAGGACATAGGATTGATCTATTTGATGTGTACCCAATGATATAATAGCCGTGTTTGTTGCAACTGATATAGCTGACTTGGTGCTTGAACCACATGGATTCATCGTTACTACGTACGAATTCAAGAAGTCTTTAAATACAAAATAAGTGTGAAATTCAACATTTCCTTTGCATAAAATCATCCAATTTCAGATTAGGCAATAAATTATCACAATTCAAGATGAATACATAGGTTTGGTAATCTCATTAAACCTACAAAAATTGTCATTTTTCGAGATGAGGGGGTGTTTTCAATGTTTGTTGCAACTGATATAGCTGACCCGGTGCTTGAACCACATGGATTCATCGTTACTATGTACGAATTCAAGAAGTCTTTAAATACAAAAGAAGTGTGAAATTCAACTTTTCCTTTCCATAAACCCATCCCAATTTCAGATTAGGCAATAAATTATCACAAATCAAGATGAATACGTAGTCTTTTGTAATCTCATTAAACCTACATAAATTGTCATTTTTCGAGATGATTCTAAACCCCCCCCCCCCCCCCCCCCCCCCCAAAAAAAAAAAAAAAAAAAAAACTTTTTTTTTCTCCCCAAATTCTTTTAGCTTATTAGCTTTTATGAGCTTAATAAGCCTATAGAAGCCAATATGAAGGTGCTTTTCTAAAAGAGCTAAAATAGCTATTCACTATTCATCTTATAAACTAAAAAGCATAAGTACTATCAAACAAGATAACCCAAACACCCCTTAAACTGTGTATGTGCCAAACTAAAAGATTTAGGGTACTTACAACCGCCTGTTACCTCTGGCATTCCAACCACTTCTTAAGCATAATCGCCCCTGATTCTCGCAACTCTGTAATTAGCCTATATACTCAAGCTTTCTTTCCCAAGTATAATCGCCCCTGATTCTCGCAACTTCTTAAGCACAACAGCATCTCGAGGGACCACCGACTCAAGAAACATAAGATCCCGCAGTTGTGTTAAGCTTCTCTTTAACAGGAACTTCAGTAACTACTTTATAGATTGGATCGAGTCTTTCAACCTCCTTAATATATAACTCAACTAGACCTTTAGACGGAAGTTTGTTTTGGTTGAAATCTGTTATTATCTTATCAATAGTAGCCTCTTTTATCGTAAATTCAGAACTCTAAATAGAACACTCTGAAACAGGACAACTAGCCCAAAAATATATATACTGTCATCATTTACATGTTCTTTACATTCATGCTTCAATGACACATAATTAAGGTATTTAAAAACGGGTAGAGTTATAAGGACGGGGGTACTTTTTTTATTCTAACGGGGGTATGCCAAATTTTGGCATTTTGTGACTTTTTTTTTTTTTTTTTTTTTTTTATTTTTATAATTTTGTTTATATCAAAAAGCTATAAACCTGAAAGTGCGGAACAAAAAATATAAAGTTTAATATGTCAAACTGTTAAAACTGTCAGAAATACGGAACAGAAACTGGGCTGCGCTGGAAAAAAATAGGGGACAAAAGGGAGACAAAGGCCCTGACACCTTTGTCCCCCCGTTAGAATAGTACGACCCTTAAAAACATGTATCTGATCTTTCTTTCTGGCACATAAGGTATCAAACTGCAACTACCCCACAGGGATCATTAGTAAACTACTGATGTTGTTTTTGTTACTTTATGGAAGACAACAAATTTGAAATGGAGGCGTGGAGCATTGTTTATACTTCACGCCCACTAAATCCAGCCCAAGTTTATCTTGAAACAACATTTAATATTGAATCAAAAACCATATACTGACTATGACACGTCTTACAGTCACATTATGTAAGCAAATAGAAACCAAAATGTTCATATCATAACGTTAATAACATATATGTATTCCCTGATATTGATAATCTCAACAAAATATAATACTTTGGGGGTGTTTGTTTAAGCTTATTATTGAGCTTATGAGTTTATTTTTAATTATCTTATTTGTTCAGTAATATTTTTCTTTTCAGAATTATGAGCTTATTATACCTTATTATTGGAACTTAAGCTCATACCAAAAATAATAATAATAATAATAATAATAATAATAATAATAATAATAATAATAATAATAATAATAAAAAAAAAAAAAATAAATAAATAAAAAAAAAAAAAAAAAAAAAAAAAAAAAAAAAAAAAACAAACCTTAAAAACCAAAAAACCAAACAAAACAAGCTGAAACCAACACTCCCTTCATCTAAGACCAAATTGCACAGAAATAGTGATAGTAAGTTGACCATTGCATATTTGCATTAAAGGCGTGTAAGGAAAGGATTCAAAGAAAATACATTAAAACTTACTTCAATTAAAACAATCTAATACTAAACCAACATATAACCCTAATCCTAAGACGCTTGACCGCAACCCACGATGACATCTGGATTTGACGTAGCTCTGCCGCTCAACCCCGCCTTATCGATGGCTTCAGGACATCGAATCCATCAACAACCTA
Source organism: Artemisia argyi (assembly GCA_030686995.1). Classification (NCBI taxonomy): domain Eukaryota; kingdom Viridiplantae; phylum Streptophyta; class Magnoliopsida; order Asterales; family Asteraceae; genus Artemisia; species Artemisia argyi. Next base: position 155,185,659 of record CM060697.1, on the reverse strand, counting down.
ACCAAAAACGAAATGTCCAAAGAGTGATTATGCGGATCAAACAGACCAATATCTTTCGTTGGAGTTGAAAGAAAGAACTCAACCACCATAATCAATATCGACTATTTTATTTTAAAATCCGTCTACAATTTTTAGGTAGCAGGCATTAGACCAGATTGCAGTTTTGCTCTTAAGGCATTACATAGGACAATATAGCAATTATCTCTGGTGACTTTTGGTGTCGGTCTAAAGATTATAAAGGGCATAAAGAACTACAAACTTAGGATACAGTCATTGAGATGATTATGTTACGCGGTAAACATGTTCCTTACTCCATAGAGATAAAAACATTAATAGTGCCAATAAGGATTCTCAATTAATCATACTAGTTGTTAATGAGTATCAGAACAGAGAAATTAGTGTTAGTGACTCTGCACACACACGATTATGATAACAGAATTTGAGTAGATAAATAAAGAAAACAAACTCAGCCATAAAAACTATTATAGATTCTAAGATACACTATAACAGAGCAATTGTAGCATTAACAATATAACTAAGCACGGAAATCATACCTGATGCAAAAGCACAATCATACATTAGCAAAGGATGGTATGAACTCAAAGCAGCTTTTAAGATGATTATCTGATCCCAAGAGTGTGCAGAGAGCCTTTGACACTAGTTTGTATTGTACAACTTTTTCTGACAACTTCATTACCATAAAAGAATCGTCTTCTCGTTCTCCCAAAACAATATAACAAACATTTGAACTAAAACTCCACTTTTTGGGTAATGGCGCTGTAATGTCATCAAGATTAACAATGTACTTCACCGACCATTCAAAACACCCGTTCCTCATCTCATAAACATGCAACTCTTTGAAATCATAATTACCCGTACAAAGAATAAGCAAACAACCTCGAGACACGACCAAATTGCATTCAAGATAACCCGTCCCATCAGAGGTTAAGGGGGTTTCTAAGGTTGTCAAAACGGGACACTCATTTAATATATCTAACTTGAAATGCAAAGCCGGTCCACTAACATCATTTACCCAATGAATGGCATCATTCCAATATACTCCATCTTGAAAACATATAAAACTTTTGACAGGAAACCGATCCCCACAAATGTTCCAGACGCCCGTTTCCGAATTGTAAATATATATTTGAACCCAAAAACCAACAACATTTAGTTCACCATGGATAACTTTGTAATGAGGTGATTTAGTAGGATCAAACGTCATTCTCGTACCAGCAATTATAGAACTTGGATGAAATGTCACATTAGGGGGTTCTGGAATCATCTTAAACATATAACTAATAGACGGATTGTATACATATAATTTCTTACAGGACCACGAATGACATAAAAGCAAACCATTGCACGATTGCAAAATCTCAACATTACTAGGTGGTGCCTTATGACCAAAAGCAAAATGTGAAGCACTTGGAATGCGGATATCCAACGGCACAAAATCATACTTACAGTAAAACTTGATAAAGAGACCACAAGGAGGGTCGAGTTTTCGGGTGAGGCGAAGAGTGAAATCTGGGGATAAAATAAGAGAAAGCCATCGTTTGGAAACGGATTTAAATAAAAGAAGTGAGAGTATTGGTAACCTGACTAGGATTTCCATCAAAAGGTCTTCGTTGGAGATGACCAAGTGTACGGGATCCGGACGCTTTTTGGATAGCCTGACATCACCGGACGAATTTCCGGCAATTGTTTCCATGGAAAAGATATACAGTAATCCAAAACCCTAACACTTGTATGCCGCCGGTAAGTTTATATTTAGAAATGGTAAAAAGAGAGTAGTGTGTCCACCTAATCCGTATAAGGGTGGTAGTAAAAAGGGGACGGAACCGGTACATAATTTACTAGTGTGTATTTACGAAAAATTATATAAAACTAGAAATACAATTTGGGTCGGATGCATTTAAAAAAATTGAAAAATTCACACTACACTGAATTTTTTTATTTTTTATTTTTATTTTATTTTGTTTTATTTTTTTTAAACATAGATACCAAATGCGAGACCTAGCAAACCAAGAGAGAACGATACTAGGAAACCAAACAGGCCAAAAGCCACAATCCTTCAAAGAAAAGAACATAGACTATACTATACAACGCAACAAGAAATTAAGAAAATAAGTCAAATGGTCTAGCAACCAACAATCCTAATCCGTCTTCAACTTTGAGCTAATACGAGTGGACATCCATAACTTAGCCAACTGTTGGATACCTGAAAAGATGTCTTCGTTCTTGATTGCATCTATGTCTTCACCTGTGGCTTGAATGAGACGATTACGCCAATTCCAAATGCCGCAAAAGTTTATAAGTGGCTCTGAGACCCACTTGATTCCTTCTCTGTAAAAGGATAACAAATATGAATACAAATTAAAATCGATATTTAGTGGATCTTATATGAATGACGATTTGTTATTTGATGGCTCAAGCTATTTTGTCACCTCACCACCACTTCAGCATTTTGGCGGAGAGTTAGGTTGGTAATAATGATGGTGTGGGTTAGGGGGTGAGGGTGGGGTCGGTGGCTTCCAGGTGGTTGGTGGTGGTATTGGTAGGTGGGTTTGGTGGCAGCGTTGGTGGTTGGTAGTGGTGGGTGGGTTGGTAATAGCGTAAGTGTTCGACATGAAATGTAAAACTTAACGAATGATTGTTAAATATTTAACAAAAATATCAAATTGAATAAATAAAATTAATTTTGTCTTATTGTTAGTAGGTTCAAGTTTAACCCTTAAAGTTTCGAATTTTTTCAATTATGGCATCATATCTTGATCTTCAAAAATTATCATGATTAGCCTGCCATTATTTATCATTTAATGTATAACAATTGTTTAGGATGTAACTATGTCTCAATATAATTTCACAGATGTATTTCATTAAAACAATACATTATTTCATATTTCATATATGCCATATATAAGACTTAATCCTTATAACGTTAAAGATAATTTTTGAAGGTTTTGAAAATTCAATAGGTTATATTGAAAAGAAGAAAAGATATATAAAAAAAATAACAAAGAAAAAACACAATTTGCTATTAACTTGGTTATCAAATTCTTTTTTGTCCGTTTTTATTTTATTTTATTTTATTTATTTTATTATTACTTTTTTTTTGAGAACTTGATGAAGTTTAATGATTTTGTAGCAAATATTGTTTAAGGGCCTCTAATGTAAGGCACAAGGCTTCCAAAATTTACGGGATGGCCCTGCGTAGCTGTAATTGTAATTATAATGTGTAAAATTACCAAAAAGGAAATATACACATTAAAATAAAATAAATGATTAAACAAGCTTTTCAAGAAGCATTTTAAATGATTAAACAAGCTTTTCAAGAAGCATTTTAAAATAAAATAAAATAAAATAACTAAAAAAGACATATATATGCTTGGAGCAATTCCAGAATGCTTCTTCAATAAGTATTTTAAATTGGAGTAGTAACATAATATTCAAACGCTTGTTAAGGTATTGCCAAACAAGCTTTTTATCTAAAATGCTTACTACTTGTCGCTCCTAAACGCTTCCAAATGCTTGTTGCCAAACATGACCATAGATATCTAATTGACGCATTTTGTATCCTTTTTGTATCCGATTTATATGTATTTTCACCAAAAATGAATTCTTTTGATGTAAACTATAACACCGGACTAATAACATTTTTGTGTAGAACTCTTTGATCATTAGATCGAAACTTATGTGGATCAAGATCAATCTGTCAGAATTAGCCTTGAGTGTGTGTGCTTCACTAGAAGGAAACAAATGTCATTGAAGAAGGTGTCATGACTCATGAGTTATTAAAGAATATAATAATATTAATTTCTAAACTAATTACTCCGTAATGATGTACCGATAATATCAAAATATAGTCGGTTTGACTGCCACAAACTAAATTATACATAGATCCTTTCGGTTTCTAAAATGTGTCAAACGCCCCCTTTGGATATAAAAAGTTATCTAACTACAATTCTTTCTTACTCCCGCACCTTACTTGGATGGCCATTCTTTTTGCTTTCTCTTGAGCACAAGAAATATCGCCGGTTGGTTCGCCCAACGTCGCTCTGTCGATTCGGACTTTGCAGCTATTCTTCCCTAAGCAAGCCTGTTTGAGTGTATTGTAACACATCAATACTAGTCCTAGCTAAATGTTGTGAGATAATGTTGTGTACGTGATGATATAAGATCTATTGCTTTTACCTTTTCGACTATTTTCTTGGCATTGGGAGCTTGATATGTTCCTTGCATATACGAACCACATGAGCCCCAAGGATTGCCATAGCCAACAAATTGAATTTCTTTGATGATTTTTTTGAGCGTCGCCACAAATAAGATTTGTTTCGCCCTTAGGTTAAGGACCGCCATTTTATCATACCCCGCTGAAATGGGAATGACTAGGGGTAATGGGAATGACTCCTAATAGACTTGTGAGGCCTACAGTGGGTTTGATTCCAACAATTGAGTTCACATTTAAGGACATAGGATTGATCTATTTGATGTGTACCCAATGATATAATAGCCATGTTTGTTGCAACTGATAGAGCTGATTTGGTGCTTGAACCACATGGATTCATCGTTACTACGTACGAATTCAAGAAGTCTTTAAATACAAAATAAGTGTGAAATTCAACTTTTCCTTTGCATAAAATCATCCAATTTCAGATTAGGCAATAAATTATCACAATTCAAGATGAATACATAGGTTTGGTAATCTCATTAAACCTACAAAAATTGCCATTTTTCGAGATGAAGGGGTGTTTTCAATGTTTGTTGCAACTGATATAGCTCACCCGGTGCTTGAACCACATGGATTCATCGTTACTATGTACGAATTCAAGAAGTCTTTAAATACAAAAGAAGTGTGAAATTCAGCTTTTCCTTTCCATAAAACCATCCCAATTTCAGATTAGGCAATAAATTATCACAAATCAAGATGAATAGTTGAATACATAGTTTTTTGTAATCTCATTAAACCTACATAAATTGTCATTTTTCGAGATGATTCTACCCCCTGATGATTCTAAACCCCCCCCCCCCCCCCCCCACCAAAAAAAAAAAAAAAAAAAAAACTTTTTTTTTCTCCCAAAATTCTTTTAGCTTATTAGCTTTTTTGAGCTTAATAAGCCTATAGAAGCCAATATGAAGGTGCTTTTCTAAAAGAGCTAATATAGCTATTCACTATTCATCTTATAAACTAAAAAGCATAAGTACTATCAAACAAGATAACCCAAACACCCCTTAAACTGTGTATGTGCCAAACTAAAAGATTTAGGGTACTTACAACCGCCTGTTACCTCTGGCATTCCAACCACTTCTTAAGCATAATCGCCCCTGATTCTCGCAACTCTGTAATTAGCCTATATACTCAAGCTTTCTTTCCCAAGTATAATCGCCCCTGATTCTCGCAACTTCTTAAGCACAACAGCATCTCGAGGGACCACCGACTCAAGAAGCATAAGATCCCGCAGTTGTGTTAAGCTTCTCTTTAACAGGAACTTCAGTAACTACTTTATAGATTGGATCGAGTCTTTCAACCTCCTTAATATATAACTCAACTAGACCTTTAGACGGAAGTTTGTTTTGGTTGAAATCTGTTATGATCTTATCAATAGTAGCCTCTTTTATCGTAAATTCAGAACTCTAAATAGAACACTCTGAAACAGGACAACTAGTCCAAAAATATATATATACTGTCATCATTTACATGTTCTTTACATTCATGCTTCAATGACACATAATTAAGGTATTTAAAAACATTTATCTGATCTTTCTTTCTGGCACATAAGGTATCAAACTGCAACTACCCCACAGGGATCATTAGTAAACTACTGATGTTGTTTTTGTCACTTTATGGAAGACAACAAATTTGAAAGTGGAGGCGTGGAGCATTGTTTATACTTCACGCCCACTAAATCCAGCCCAAGTTTATCTTGAAACAACATTTAATATTGAATCAAAAACCATATACTGACTATGACACGTCTTACAGTCACATTATGTAAGCAAATAGAAACCAAAATGTTCATATCATAACGTTAATAACATATATGTATTCCCTGATATTGATAATCTCAACAAAATATAATACTTTGGGGGTGTTTGTTTAAGCTTATTATTGGGCTTATGAGTTTATTTTTAATTATCTTATTTGTTCAGTAATATTTTTCTTTTCAGAATTATGAGCTTATTATTGGAACTTAAGCTCATACCCAAAAAAAAAAAAAAAAAAAAAAAAAAAAAAAAAAAAAAAATTATATATATATAACCAAAAACAGAAACAAAAACAAAAAGCCCAAACAAAACAAGCTGAAACCAACACTCCCTTCATCTAAGACCAAATTGCACAGAAATAGTGATAGTAAGTTGACCATTGCATACTTGCATTAAAGGCGTGTAATGAAAGGATTCAAAGAAAATACATTAAAACAATCTAATACTAAACCTACATATAAACCCTAATCCTAAGACGCTTGACCGCAACCCACGATGACATCCGGATTTGACGTAGCTCTGCCGCTCAATCCCGCCTTATCGATGGCTTCAGGACATCGAATCCATCAACAACCTAACCAAAAACGAAATGTCCAAAGAGTGATTATGCGGATCAAACAGACCAATATATCTTTCGTTGGAGTTGAAAGAAAGAACTCAACCACCACAATCAATATCGACTATTTTATTTTAAAATCCGTCTACAATTTTTAGGTAGCAGGCATTAGACCAGATTGCAGTTTTGCTCTTAAGGCATTACATAGGACAATATAGCAATTATCTCTCGTGACTTTTGGTGTCGGTCTAAAGATTATAAAGGGCATAAAGAACTACAAACTTAGGATATATTCATTGAGATGATTATGTTACGCGGTAAACATATTCTTTACTCCATAGAGATAAAAACATTAATAGCGCCAATAAGGATTCTCAATTAATCATACTAGTTGTTAATGAGTATCAGAACAGAGAAATTAGTGTTAGTGACTCTGCACACACACGATTATGATAACAGAATCTGAGTAGATAAATAAAGAAAACAAACTCAGCCATAAAAACTATTATCGATTCTAAGATACACTATAACAGAGCAATTGTAGCATTAACAATATAACTAAGCACGGAAATCATACCTGATGCAAAAGCACAATCATACATTAGCAAAGGATGGTATGAACTCAAAGCAGCTTTTAAGATGATTATCTGATCCCAAAGAGAGTGTGCAGAGAGCCTTTGACACTAGTTTGTATTGTACAACTTTTTCTGACAACTTCATTACCATAAACGAATCGTCTTCTCGTTCTCCCAAAACAATATAACAAACATTTGAACTAAAACCCCACTTTTTGGGTAATGGCGCCGTAATGTCATCAAGATTAACAATGTACTTCACCGACCATTCAGAACACCCGTTCCTCATCTCATAAATATGCAACTCTTTTGAATCATAATTACCCCTACAAAGAATAAGCAAACAACCTCGAGACACGACCAACTTGCATTCAAGATAACCCGTCCCATCAGAGGTTAAGGGGGTTTCTAAGGTTGTCAAAACGGGATGCTCATTTAATATATCTAACTTGAAATGCAAAGCCGGCCCACTAACATCATTTACCCAATGAATGGCATCACTCCAATGTACTCCATCTTGAAAACATATAAAACTTTTGACAGGAAACCGATCCCCAAAAATGCTCCAGACGCCCGTTTCCGAATTGTAAATATATATTTGAACCCAAAAACCAACAACATTTAGTTCACCATGGATAACTTTGTAATGAGGTGATTTAGTAGGATCAAACGCCATTCTCGTACCACCAATTATAGAACTTGGATGAAATGTCACATTAGGGGGTTCTGGAATCATCTTAAACATACAACTAATAGACGGATTGTATACATATGATTTCTTACAGGACCACGAATGACATAAAAGCAAACCATTGCACGACTGTAAAATCTCAAGATTACCAGGTGGTGCCTTATGACCAAAAGCAAAATGTGAAGCACTCGGAATGCGGATATCTAACGGCATAAAATCATACTCACCGTAAAACTTGAGAAAGAGACCACAAGGAGGGTCGAGTTTTCGGGTGAGGCGAAGAGTGAAATCTGGGGATTTAATAAGAGAAAGCCATCGTTTGGAAACGGATTTAAATAAAAGAAGTGAGAGTATTGGTAACCTGACTAGGATTTCCATCAAAAGGTCGTCGTTGTAGATGACCAAGTGTACGGGATCCGGACGCTTTTTGGATGGCCTGACATCACCGGACGACTTTTTTCCGGCAATTGTTTCCATGGAAAAGATATACAGTAATTCAAAACCCTAACACATGTATGCCGCCGGTAAGTTTATATTAAGAAATGGTAAAAAGAGAGTAGTGTGTACTGTGTAGTGATGGCTATCACCTAATCCGTATAAGGGTGGTAGTAAAAAGGGGACAGAACCGGTACATAATTTACTAGTGTGTATTTTACGAAAAATTATACAAAACTAGAAATACAATCTCGGTCGGATGCATTTAAAAAAATTGAAAATTTTACACTACGCTGAATTTTTTTATTTTTTATTTTATTTTATTTTTAAACAAAGGAACCAAACGCGAGATCTAGCAAACCAAGAGAGAACGATACAAGGAAACCAAACGGGCCAAAAGCCACAACCCTTCAAAGAAGAGAACATAGACTATACTATACAAAGCAACAAGATATTAAGAAAATAAGTCAAATGGTCTAGCAACCAACAATTCCAATCCGTCTTCAACTTTGAGCTATAATACAAGTGGACATCCATAACTTAGCCAACCGTTGGATACCCGGAAAGATGTCTTCGTTCTTGATTGCATCTATGTCTTCACCAGTGGCATGAATGAGACGATTACGCCAATTCCAAATGCCGCAAAAGTTTATAAGTGGCTCAGGCCCTGAGACCCACTTGATTCCTTCTCTGTAAATGGATAACGAATATGAATATAAATTAAAATCGATATTTAGTGGATCTTATATGAATGACGATTTGTTATTTGATGGTTCAAGCTATTTTGTCACCTCACCACCACTTCAGCATTTTGGCGGTGAGTTAGGTTGGTAATAATGATGGTGTGGGTTAGGGGGTGAGGGTGGGGTCGGTGGCTTCCAGGTGGTTGGTGGTGGTATTGGTAGGTGGGTTTGGTGGCGGCGTTGGTGGTTGGTAATGGTGGGTGGGTTGGTGATAGCGTAAGTGTTCGACATGAAATGTAAAACTTAACGAATGATTGTTAAATATTTAACAAAAATATCAAATTGAATAAATAAAATTGATTACCTTTCATACAAAAAACAAAAACTTAATGATTTGATTAGAAATGACTCACACCTACCTTTATGTGTCATTTACGGATTTGCCTTAAGAACAATTCTCATGAAATAAATATTACAAATATATAAAACTTTGTTTCATGATTATTCACGAATGATGCAACATATGCACATAGGCTATATTAGATGACGCATAGCAGTAGCAGTAAGCAGTAAACCGTAGCATAAGCAGTAAGCAGTAAGTAGTAGTTGTTTGTTTAAAAAATGTATTTGGTAACGTAGCTGTAATTGTAATTATAATGTGTAAAATTACCAAAAATGAAATATACACATTAAAATAAAATAAATGATTAAACAACCTTTTCAAGAAGCATTTTAAAATAAAATAAAATAACTTAAAAAGACATATATATGCTTGGAGCAATTCCAGAATGCTTCTTCAATAAGTATTTTAAATTGGAGTAGTAACATAATATTCAAAAGCTTGTTAAGGTGTTGTCAAACAAGCTTTTCATCTAACACGCTTACTACTTGTCGCTCCTAAACGCTTACAAATGCTTGTTGCCAAACATGACCATAGATATCTAATTGACGCATTTTGTATCCTTTTTGTATCCGATTTATATGTATTTTCACCAAAAATGAATTCTTTTGATGCAAAACTATAACACCGGACTAATAACATTTTTGTGTAGAACTTTTTGATCATTAGATCGAAACTTATGTGGATCAAGATCAATATGTCAAAATTAGCCTTGAGTGTGTGTGCTTCACTAGAAGGAAACAAATGCCATTGAAGAAGGTGTCATGACTCATGAATTATTAAAGAATATAATAATATTAATTTCTAAACTAATTACTCCGTAATGATGTACCGATAATATCAAAATATAGTCGGTTTGACTGCCACAAACTAAATTATACATAGATCCTTTCAGTTTCTACCTCTGGAGACAGAGGTCAAGGGTTCGATCATCACCCCTTGCAAGGCCGGAGGTCCTTTTCTACCTTTGGTAGAACCGGAAGCAGCCTCTCTACCTTAGGTAGGGGTAAGGCTGTCTACGTCTCAACCTCCCCCATACACCGTGGAAGACGGTATTGGGACCCATAACCCGTGGAAGACGGTATTGGGAGTTACTTTTTTTTTTTTTTTTTTTTTTTTTTTAATCCTTTCAGTTTCTAAAATGTGTCAAACGCCCCCTTTGGATATAAAAAGTTATCTAACTACAATTCTTTCTTACTCACGCACCTTACTTGGATGGCCAGTCTTTTTACTTTCTCTTGAGCACAAAAACTATCGCCGGTTGGTTCGCCAAATGTCGCTCTGTCGATTGGGACTTTGCAGCTATTTTTCCCTAAGCAAGCCTGTTTCAGTGTATTGTAACACATCAATACTAGTCCTAGCTAAATGTTGTGAGATAATGTTGTGTACGTGATGATATGAGATCTATTGCTTTTACCTTTTCGACTACTTTCTTGGCATTGGGAGCTTGACATGTTCCTTGCATATACGAACCACATGAGCCCCAAGGATTGCCGTAGCCAACAAATTGAATTTCTTTGATGATTTTTTTGAGCGTCGCCACAAATAAGATTTGTTTCACCCTTAGGTTAAGGACCGCCATTTTATCATACCCCGCTGAAATGGGAATGACTAGGGGTAATGGGAATGACTCTTAATAGACTTGTGAGGCCTACATTGGGTTTGATTCCAACAACTGAGTTCACATTTAAGGACATAGGATTGATCTATTTGATGTGTACCCAATGATATAATAGCCGTGTTTGTTGCAACTGATATAGCTGACTTGGTGCTTGAACCACATGGGTTCATCGTTACTACGTACGAATTCAATGAGTCTTTAAATATAAAAGAAGTGTGAAATTCAACTTTTCCTTTGCATAAAATCATCCAATTTCATATTAGGCAATAAATTATCACAATTCTAGATGACTACATAGGTTTGGTAATCTCATTAAACCTACAAAAATTGTCATTTTTCGAGATGAGGGGGTGTTTTCAATGTTTGTTGCAACTGATATAGCTGACCCGGTGCTTGAACCACATGGATTCATCGTTACTATGTACGAATTCAAGAAGTCTTTAAATACAAAAGAAGTGTGAAATTCAGCTTTTCCTTTCCATAAAATCATCCCAATTTCAGATTAGGCAATAAATTATCACAAATCAAGATGAATACATAGGTTTTTGCAATCTCATTAAAAACTACATAAATTCCTTTTAAACATAGTTCTGAAAACAAGGATTTTAGTTTTGAATTTCAAAATATAAACAATCAAAATTTTTTCAACTCTGGCCTGGGAACATCAGATGAACCCTATGATGATAAGAGAGAGGATGAATATGTGAATAAACAAATTCCTGAAGCAAGTGAGGGCATATACCAATCTCCACTTGGAGGCACTTCTGATGATATTCATGAGGATGAGGTGGTGATATCACAAATGAAGCAAACAGTGGAGGTGAGGAGAATGCTACACTTGAGGAAAATGATAAATTATCTGAGGGTGATGATGATTATTATCAAGATTTTAATGATATGTTTCATGAAACAGTTGTTACACCTGTTGTGACACCAGACAGAGAAGCTAATATGAGAACTTATATAAGAAAGTCTTGCAGAAAGTCTAATATGCCAAGTAAATTAAGTGATTTTGTTTTGGATGGCAAAGTTAAATATAGTATTGATAAATCTGTTAATTACAGTTGTTTAAGTAAAGAAAACTATGTGTTTTCTACTGGTCTTAATAGGGTTCTTGAACCTAAATCTTTTAATGAAGCTAAAAAGGATAACAGATGGAATGATGCCATGAATCTTGAAATGGAAGCTCTTAACAGAAATGATACTTGGGTCATTGTTGAACTTCCTGCAGGAAGAAGAGCAATTGGCTGCAAGTGGGTTTTCAAAATTAAATATAGATCAGATGGTACTGTTGAAAGATACAAAGCCAGGCTTGTTGCCAAAGGCTATAATAAAAAAGAAGGAATAGATTATGAAGAAACCTTTTCTCCAGTAATTAAGATAGTTACTGTGAGAATCATAATAAGTATTGCTGTTCATAATGGGTGGTCTTTGTTTCAGCTTGATATAAATAATGCTTTTTTATATGGAGAACTTGAAGAAGATCTTTATATGCAATTACCTGAAGGTTACTTTGATAAAGATGACAAAAGGGTTTGCAAATTAAAAAAGTCTTTGTATGGGTTGAAACAAGCTCCCAGAAAGTGGAATGAAAAATTAGTGTCTGTTTTAAAAGAAAATGGTTTTTGTCAAAGTAAAAGTGATTTTTCTTTGTTCACAAAGTCAGATAAAGATGTTTTTCTTGTTCTTCTGGTTTATGTTGATGATATAGTCATCACAGGAAATAATGTTGGTGAGATTGAAAAGGTCAAAGAGTTTCTTAGAACTAAATTTCTTATTAAAGACCTTGGAAAGTTAAAGTATTTTCTTGGTATTGAGGTATTGGAAGATGACACTGGGTTGTGTTTAACTCAAAGAAAATACTGTTTGGAGTTACTTGCTGAATTTGGAATGCTTGCTTGTAAACCAAGCAAGTCTCCTATTGATTCTGTGAATGTTTCTAATAAGAATAAACTTAAAGGTGTTAAAGATGAACCTTTATCTGGTATTAACAATTATCAAAAGCTTGTTGGAAAATTGATTTACCTAACATTGACTAGGCCTGACTTGTCTTATGCAGTTCACTGCTTAAGTCAAGTTATGCATAGTCCTATGCAGTCTAATTTGAAACTTGCTTTTAGAGTCTTAAGATATCTTAAAGAATCACCAGGTAAAGGTATCTTCTTTAGCAAAAGTGGTGGTTGTGATATGAAAGTGTTTGTTGATTCTGACTGGGCTAAGTGTAAGGTCACTAGAAAGTCTGTGACAGGCTTTGCTGTTTATCTGGGGAATAATCTTGTTTCCTGGAAAAGTAAAAAGCAGTCAGTTTTGGCTAGGTCTTCTGCAGAAGCAGAATTCAGAGCTATGTGCAATGTTACTTGTGAGATCATGTGGATTTTAAAGGTCTGTAAGGATCTTGATTTGCAGGTTGATTTGCCTGTTGAAATGTTTTGTGATAATAGTAGTGCAATGCAAATTGCACAGAATCCTGTACTGCATGAAAGATCAAAACATTTTGAGATTGACTTGTTCTTTATAAGGGAAAAGATTTCTGAAGGGGTTATCAAAACTATCAAAGTTAAATCTGAGAATAATATAGCTGACATTTTTACAAAGGGGCTTAGTATTGTTGAGCACAGAAAGTTTTGTGAAATGTTGAAGTTTAAAGATTTTTGTAAGCCTTAGCTTAAGGGGGAATGTTGGAAAGAATAAGCTAAGGGTGTGTTTTGTAAATATGGTATTTTTGTTTTCTTTGTTATTTTCTCTTGTGCAGGTTTAATAAAGGTTGAGGGACTAAAGGTGACAAGAAGGATTGTAGAAGGACTTAAGCTGTTGTGTTGATAAAGATGGAGTCAGCTGGTCAAGCCTATAAAAAGAATACATCCAGCCTCATTATTCTTTAGTTGTTAGGGTTTTCTACTGTGTGTAAATTCACACAGTTATTCGTTTAGTTGTTAAGTGTTTTGTTAAAATCTTCTCTTTATTTTTGTATTGTAAAACTCATATGAATCAACCATAAGGGGAGGTTGGTTGGGTTGATTCTTAATAAAAACCTTTTGTCAAATCTGTATTTGAAGTGTTTCTGGTTAATCTTTGTATAAATTTAACAAAGCGAACATCCATAACTTAGCTAACCGTTGAATACCCGGAAAGATGTCTTCGTTATTGCATATATGTCGTCACCAATGGCATAAATGAGATGATTACGCCAATTCCAAATGCCGCAAAAATTTATAAGTGTCTCAGCCCCTAAGACCCACCCGATTTTTTCTCTGTAAATGGATAGCGAATATGAAAACAAATATTAAAATCAATATTTAGTGGATCTTATATGAATGATGATTTGTTATTTGGTGGCTCAAGCAATTTCGTCACCTCACCGCCACTTCAGCATTTCGGCGGTGAATTAGGTTGGTAATAATGATGGTGTGGGTTAGGGGTGAGGGTGGGGTCGGTGGTGGCTTCCAGGTGGTTGGTGGTGGTATTGGTAGGTGGGTTTAGTGGTGGCGTTTGTGGTTTGTAGTTGGTAGTGGTGGGTGGGTTTGTGATAGCGTAAGTGTTAGACATGAAATGTAAAACTTAACGAATGATTGATAAATATTTAACAAAAAACTCAAATTGAATCAATAAAATTAATTACCTTACGTACAAAAAACAAAAACTTAATGATTTGATTAGAAATGGCTCGCGCCTACCTTTATGTGTCATTTGCCTTAAGAACAATTATCATGAAATAAATATCTTACAAATATGTAAAACTTTGTTTCATGATTATTCTCGTATGATGCAACATGTGCACATAGATATTAATTGACGCATTTTTATCCTTTTTGTATCCGATTTATATGTATTTTCATGAAAAATGAATTCTTTTGTGTAAACTATAACACCGGACTAATAACATTTTTGTGTAGAACTCTTTGATCATTAGATCGAAATTTACGTGAATCAAGATCAATATGTCAAAATTAGCCTTGAGTGTGTGTCAGTGTGTGCAAAGAAATGCCATTGAAGAAGGTGTCATGACTCATGAGTTATTAAAAAATATAATAATATTAATTTCTAAACTAATTACTCAGTAATGATGTACCGATAATATCAAAAAATAATTGGTCGGTTTGACTGCCACAAACTAAATTATACATAGATCCTTTCAGTTTCTAAAATGTGACAAACGCCCCTTTGGATATGAAGA
Organism: Artemisia argyi; assembly: GCA_030686995.1. Taxonomy (NCBI): domain Eukaryota; kingdom Viridiplantae; phylum Streptophyta; class Magnoliopsida; order Asterales; family Asteraceae; genus Artemisia; species Artemisia argyi. The sequence continues at coordinate 155,170,536 of CM060697.1, read as the reverse complement.
GTTATCTAACTACAATTCTTTCTTACTCCCGCACCTTACTTGGATGGCCAGTCTTTTTACTTTCTCTTGAGCACAAGAACTATCGCCGGTTGGTTCGCCCAACGTCGCTCTGTCGATTGGGACTTTGCAGCTATTCTTCCCTAAGCAAGCCTGTTTCAATGTATTGTAACACATCAATACTAGTCCTAGCGAAATGTTGTGAGAGAGTGTTTTGTACGTGATGATATGAGATATAGTAGTTTTACCTTTTCAACTACTTTCTTGGCATTGGGAGCTTGACATGTTCCTTGCATATACGAACCACACGAGCCCCAAGGATTGCCATAACCCACGAATTGAATTTCCTTAATGATTTTTTGAGCGTCGTCACAAATAAGATTTGCTTCAGCCTTAGGGTTGTCCACAATAGACTTGAGAACATCTCCCTCTATCCGCCAATTGTTAAGATTTGGTGGATAGTCTTCAAACATATAGCTACATATGACGTCTCGGTTAACAGTGTTGATCACAACACCATCTATGTTTCCGCTACTCTCCTCATACACAACCAAAAGGTTATTTCTTGGTTTTAGATAGACTCTTGGGATATGATACCTAAATGTAAATATATGCTACATGTCAGAAAAAAAGAAAGTTATAGTGAATATTAGCAATACTTTGAAACCACTATAATGCTTACTCGGTTTGAGAAGGAGCTCCTAGAGGCGAACGGTAGTTTTCCCAGTAACGACCCAGGTTGTGACCATTAACCCAAACTACTCCTTTGCCCATTCTCTCCATCTTGATTGCTACCGGATTCTTTCCTTCTGGGGCATGAAAATTCGTCTACAACATGAAACTCGTTCAAAACATGAAATCGACAAATATACGTGGCAAGATGGGAGGTTCAAGTAGATTCAAAAGCAGGTCAAAACCTTTTCAAATAACATATTGAGTTTTATAAAAGATTAATGTATAAAACAAGATTATAAACATTAGATTAGTCAAGGTAATGATCTCAGTTTTGTAATAAAACATTTAGGAAGTATCCAACTGTTTTAATCACTTTCGGTGATTGTAGACGCATTTGATCAGTAACATTTTAGCTAAGATTTAAATTTTAAGAGATGCAGCCTAAATCAACTCATTATTAGATAGACTGATGAATTGATCGACATTGCCACCTTAACGAAAAAAAGAACAAATAATAATAATAATAATAATAATAACAATAATAATAATAATAATAATAAATATGAATCCTGATTTGCTACCTTGTACCATGTAATAGGTGTTCCTGGTCCGTCGGCTGGGACCCACTTGACTTTTTTTGATCCTTCTTCCGTGAATAATCGAAGGGATTCTCCCTCGATGCCAACCTAGGTATACATAAGTTTTGGTACCCTCTTAATTGCATTTTGTTCTCTCTTCTTTACAGAAAAACATGAAAGTATAGTATATACCTTATGCCCCCATTGGTTAAGTGAGATATCGAGAGAACCACTGCTCATACCCTGTAGCATAACAGCTCGGATACCTGAAAACCTCTTCTCCATGTATGCTCCGCTATTCTTCACACGAGGAGACGAAAGATGACGGAAAAATGTTGAAAATTAGTCGTGTTAACAACATATATTGCGAATGATGGTCACTAGTAACACTAAAAACATATGCTGTGAAGAATGTGGGATTACAACATGTATGCAAGAAATAAAGGTCCTTATTTACTCAGTATCAATACTATTCACACTATATGCCACAACCAATTTCATATATCATGTTGACAACATATATGTCATACAAATATGTTATGCTTATTCTTCTGATCAAAAAATATATTTATGATCATTATAAATTTCACTAATCCTTATAGAACATATGTCATGATCTACATGAAACTTTATGTCATTTTATTAAGAGTTTACCGGTAGTCCCACGGTCATTGCCAAGATCGATATATGATTGATTCCGGTCTTCAAACTCACTGGTTTAGTGAACATAAATGACTTTTCAATGAAACTCCCGTGTCCAAACCCTGAACCAATTTTCTTGATTGTCAGTGGTAATATATATAAAAAAGTAAGGGAAAATTGTCTAAAAATACATTCAACTTGCCACTTTTTATTATTGTATGCATTGAACTTTTTTTTTTCCTATTGTATACACAAACTTTGTTAATCTTACTATTGTATCAATACACAAACTTTGTTAAGCTTACTATTGTATCAATAATTAGTGTGCTTAATCACTGCCACGTCATAAAACAGGCGTATTATTGATACAATAGTAAGATTAACAAAGTTTGTGTATACAATAAGAAAAAAAAAGTTCAATGCATACAATAGTAAAAAGTGGCAAGTTGAATGTATTTTTAGACAATTTTCCCAAAAAGTAACGTTTTGTTGTGAATGAATCTCACCTATATATTGACCGTTAACAAATGTCAATAATGCATCTCCGAGACTTTGTATTTGAATAACTGGCAAGATATCTGGTCGCATAGGTAGATCATCTTGATCAAGATTTAAGCTACAAAAAAGTTGGAAAACATACGAGGGAGTGAACATCTATCTAACCAGGAATAATACGGGGACTAAATTAGTACGCTTAACTAATTTTGACTGCACAAAAGTGTATATGTTACCTGGTACTATACCACATATAATCTGTGGTATCTTTGGTCATTGAAGTGAGTTCTAATGGCGATTTACTTTGAACAGGTAAATCGTGAAATGTTGGAATGGGTTCGTGGTAGCTTTCCCATTTGAAATTGTTGGCTCTTTTTGAAGGTACAAAGTTTCTTGAGTTATGTTGTGAGATGATCTGTCCTTTTTATTCATACAAGAACATTAGTCACACCATTTGATGTCATCCTATCATAGAATTTCGGGAAGAGTAAGAGGAAACAAACTCACAAGTTCTGTACTATAAACAAAGTTCTTGCAATCAGGAAGGATGCTAACTGATCGTCGGGGGAGGAAATAACTTTTCCCCCTAAAGTCGACGGTTCTGTGAATTTTCTTGTGTCGGTTGCTCAAAAAAGCCGCACAAAGGTTGCTTTCAGGTTTCTCAAAAGTAACGATCTGAGAAACTCATTAGTAAGGATCAGTGAACTTTAAAAAGGGGTTATATATGAAACTCGTTGATTATTTTTGTAAAATCTTTTTTAGTATTGTTTAGTTAAGAGAAACGCTTACTTGGACAAATTGGTTAACATCTTGGACTTTACGAGTGCCTAAAAGAAATGGCTTCTTTATCAATCTCAAAGTCTTATGAAGGTCTCTAAGGTGACTCCATTTGGGATCTCTTATCAAACCTAACATAAATAAGTTATGACTAAATAACCTAAAGTAATTTTATAAATTTAAGAACAAGTTACATGTTTTGTTCAAAGATAAAAGTGAATTACAAGATAGAAGATGCAATGATCTTGGAATGCTCACCAAATTCGTCAAGGGGAGCTTCATCGTAGTAGCGAGTAGTAACAAAAGACGAGCTTGTTCTTCCAAAGTTGGTTCCGCCATGATACTAATTGGATTATAAGACTAAAAGGTTATATAACATATTTCTCTCTATTCAAAACAATAGTTGTTTAAAAGGAGAGTTTCTACCATATAGTAATTAGTCATGCTTCCGTTATTCATAAAGAACCGAGCAACAGAGAATGAGATATCTTCTGCTGCTCTTTGAGAAGGTGGATCTCCAAAAACCCGATATCTTCAATCGAAACAAACAATAGCACAATATTCAATCACGCCTCAAAGTGGAAATAAGTAGAACTAATACGAGTAGTATTGATTATCAAAAATATCCAAAGCTTACTGAGCAGTCCAATTTTCAGTCCATAATGAAGGCTTATCAGGGCTGTTTGGGCCACCAAAGGTATCTGCACAATGCCTTCCATTGCATGTACTTATCTAGGCACAAAATCACAAACTATAGAGTTAACAAATTATCGAAAGTTTAACCAATTTACCTAAGAAAACTATGTTACACTTACATAAAGTGATGACTTAATAGTTAATTCAGGGGTCATCATAGAGACTTGTTTAAGCTAGCATAGAACTTACCACATTCGTGGGTGCATCTTTTTGCTTGCACATTATCCACGGAATATCAGGATACAACCCTGTCGCCGTATCTGCTGCCCATTTGACATACTGTATACCTTTTTCTCTATATGATTCTTGAACATGGTTATATTCATTTTCGACCTACGATACACCACAGAAGAACTAAACAAATTCTCTCGATTTCAAGTACAAAAATGATTTACACACTTAACTGTCAAAGATGACAATTGTATGACATACCTGTGCTAGAATAATAGGGCCTCCTTGAGGTGCAAATAACTTCTCAGCCTTCATCATGTTTACTATCAATTCCATGTATCTTTTCATATGAGTCTGCAGAATCAACACAATTTTTTGTTAATGATTGATACCTTCATTCACATCATGAACACAATATTTGTCACACTCTCAACATGTAAAAACAGAAATAGTAAGAGTTTACTGACCATGTATGGTTCGTTATATGAGCGAAATATGATGCCAGGGACATCTCTTAACCAAAATGGCAGACCTCTAATCAAATGTTTCTCAAAATGTAAGTACAAATTCTATAAAATGAATGTGAACTATGATTTTACTAATTGACACAAAAATAATATTACCCAAGATTCCATTCTGCCTGAATGAAGGGTCCAAGTCGTAGGATTACATACATATTATGTTCCGCAATCAATTTAATGAACTTAACCAAATCATAATTTCCTGTAAAGTTATACTAACAACAAGAAATGAAACAAAATCAGTTTCCAAAACAAAATTAAAATAAATAATTATCATTAAATATGAAAATTCATTAAAATAACCTGGCCTTGAACAGGTTCATGGACGTTCCAAAAAACATAAGTTTCAATGGTATTTAATCCACCTTCTTTTGCCATCCTTATTATATCCGGCCACATCTAATGATTTTAAAAAATCCCCAAGTTTTAAGTATGTAGAATAAATAATCGAGCACCTATAATTCAAATTCAAATAAGGTATACCTCAGGAGTGCTTCGTGGATAATGTACAGAACCTGAAAATATAAGTATCGGGTTCCCATTAACAATAACGGACCTGGCATTGTATGTCACAGGTCCGGGAGTGTATTCATTAGCATCAATATCGGACGAAACAAGTACCACCAAGGTGGTGATCATTATAAGTATAAAGCCCGAACGGCTTTTCATGTCCATATCTTTAAAACAATTGGCCTTCTTGATGATAACTTCAAGTATCGGATGCTCGGCCAACGAGGTTTTTAGGATGTTAGAAATGAGAGGTTTTTAGAATGAAGAAAATATAAATGGGTCATGTTGCATGTCCTTAGGATTAAGGTAGAAAGTGTGCAAATTGAATAGTTTGAATCATGACACGATTTTGTCATATGAGAGACAAATGCGGTAATTACAAGGCTTGGGTTATGTTTAGATGTAATGGTTGAGATTTGAGATTTTCACTTCCTTTATTTTTGCATACGACTTGCTATATTTATGTAACCTCATGCATCAATTTGTTAAAAAGTATTCTGTATTTGTTGAGTCCAAATCGAAATATGCGTGATGTACGTAAAATCCTCATTTAGATCATAACAAGAAAGCTCGGATTTGATGGTAGTGACAACTGACAAATGACTGTGGTGTCATAACCAAATTTTTGTTGTTTGATTTGGATGTGTGTGTTTTTTTACTAGTAGGCAAATGATCAAATAAAATGTGAATATATCACAATAATTTGTAGTTATCAAGCACATAACGTTTTTGTCATACGATATGATATTAACTATTTCAGGGTTGGCCTTTTAAGTTTTAACCATTAACAACCAACTAAAACTTATGATTGGATGATTGCAAAGTGTTTGTCAAAGCCTTGCCATATCTTTTTACATAAAAATATGTCCTATCTATAATCGATCTGTTGACCGTTTTAAACTCCGTAGGACAAACTTTATCTTGTTATTTATATGATTACAAAGTTACTATAACCCTAATGGACCATAAGCCACAACTATGCTTGGACCTCTTATCTATCTTCTAATACTCTCTCACAATTCAAGTGACGCAACCGCGAAAGATCGAATTGGATTAGAAAACTAAATAAACATTAAAAAACAAAACTAAAAAAATAAAAGCGAGAACTAGTTTATGAAGAAATCCGATAGCAAACAAAAGCAATTCTCCAAGCAGCAGCAAAATCAAGTAACAAATTTGTTGATGAAGACATCCGACAATAAGCGAAAATTAATCTCCATCATGCAGCAGCAGCAACAACATCAACATCAACATTAAAAGCAAAGAACCAAAAGCAAAGTATGGATCTTTATTTTTATTATTATTATTATTATTTGCAACAGTCGGCTAACGGCAGCTCGTGGTGACGCATTACGCGGACGACAGAGGTGAGGTATTGTGCAGGATTGAAAACCTGGCACTAACACCGTCACTTAACTTTAAACGGTTAAAAAGTAATACCCAAAACAATATGCGGGTAGGGTTTTGACCGAAAAATGAAAATTTTCTTTTAATTGAGAAGGGATACATGGTGTCGGCTAGGGTTTGACAGGGTGCATAGACTAGATTTTCGGGATCAGACTTACTCATAATACCATGTTGAATAATGAAAACCCTGCATGTCAAGCTTTATCACGCATCGTCATTGAGAAAAGAAGAACGAAATAGTCATGCCTACTCGTATTGAATGAAATGGTGGGAAAAGAAGTTCCACTCCACAATCCACATGACCACATTTATTCAATTATTTGGGGTAGGCCCAATAAATAACAGGCTTATAGCTATTGGGGCTGCACCATGGTGATACAATTCTTGTACCCCACTATAATGTCCTGGTCCCCTTAAGGAGATTGATGTTTGTGAGTTTAATGCAACTGTACAAACATTTAATACTACTCCGTAACAAAATTAATTAGAAAAGAATAAGCACATACCTATATAGCGTACTAATATCCGTGTGTTGTTGTGGACCTTTATACTTTGATATTAAGGAAAAGACTTGCCACATTACGTATTACTTTTATCTTTTTATAAATTTTACGCTTTTTATAGAACCACGGATTTTTTTTCTTATCTTTATATACATTTTATGCTTTTTATAAAACCATGGAAAAAATTTAGTGTAATATTAGGCTCATTTTATGTTGCGGCTACGTATAAATTACAAATTTTATGAAAGAATATTGATATAAAAAGAGCGACAATATTTTAACATATGGTGTATGAGTAAAACAAAAATAAATATTTGTATATTTTTTTGCTATTACTAGTAAACAAGGATAATGAATTTTTTTGAAAAAGTTATCCAACCAACCAACTTATTATCGTCGTCTTTTGTTACACCCACGGATGATAGTGGGTTGGGTCGCGGCAAGCGGTCCAGGAAAGCACCGGGTTGGCATAAGTCGTAATGAGCTAGGCCTTGTCTAACTCATTTATCTATTTGTTTAAGTTTATCTATTTGTTTAGGAATGTCTTTGTGTTTCATTAGGAAAGTATCATTGTTCTATAATATATCTTGTAATCGACTTGTGATATAAGTTAGGGTTTATCTATTTATACCGCGCCTGGCATTAATGAAAGTCAGTTTGGTGTCAAATAATTCTCTGGTCTTTTCATCTCTTTATTAGGAGCTTGCACACGCTATAAGTGGTGCTACCTTGGAACGAGTTAAGTCATATCAATTGGTCCTAGCCAATTACGAACTCCTCATGCCAACCCGGTGCTTTCCTGGACCGCTTGCCACGACCCATCCCACTATCATCCGTGGGTGTAACATCTTTACATTCTTATGCGAATTATAAATCATAAATATGCCAAATGGATTTCCCCCATTTTCAGGTTACTTGGGGAAGAAAAGTTTTTTTTTTTTTTTTTTTTTCTTTTTTTTTAGATGTACGCGGTCTCACTGGGTTACGATCCTTTCCTAACCACCCCAAATGTACCAATAGTGAAATTTAGACTTTTGACCTCTTGTTTAAAAGCCAAAGACCTTATCACTAGACCATTTGATAGTGGTTTCATCACTCATACCATGTATAGGTAAAACTTGTTAACAAATGCAACAAATAACAAAAACAACACATTCACATATAGGTAACCTTATACATCATAGCAATGAAAATCTAGCGTTATTTTGATAATTATGTTATCGTTTAGAAATATCTAGGGATGTGCATTGTATCAAAATGGTATCAAACCCGTACTGAATTAGTCGTACCGATTTTTTCCGAGCATGAAATTGGGTACCAGTACCGTACCGGATGGGATTCGGGTACCGGAACTGGTACCGGTACTCAGTACCGAAAAATCGGTACCAATACGGTTCTTCCCGTTTTTGTTAAAACAAAAAGGATTCTAAGAAAAAAACAAGCATTTTCAAGTGATTTCAAACCACAACGTGACACAAAACGCAACAAACACTAATAAATACATCACTAAGATAGTCGTAACATACAAATGTTCCAAAAAAATAGGTTCGGGTTTAATTTTTGAGAGGGTTTTTATGAAGGATCTATAGTTGCCACAATAAGTTTTTCGAATGTTTGGTTTCTTTCCATATGTTTACATGACTATTATTTGACATAGAACGGGCCAAATGAGTGTTTGGATAAGTTATTTAATTCAAAAACATGACTAGTCAAATTTCGGGATTTTTACGGTACTTCTCGCTTTGGTACCGAATTTTTTTTGGCTCGATTCATGGTACCGGTACTGTACCGTGTATTAAGAATCGGTACCGTTTCGGTACGGTACCTGTAAGGTTCTGATTTGATACCGGGATTCAGATCCAAATGCTTATCCCTAGAATTATCTATAGTCTTGAAGCTGAATTATTTGTAAGCATCAAACCATTCGGCTTACATTCCTAACTTGTGTGCTTATTTATATGCTAATAAGTTGATTGAATTACATGAAAAAGTTAAATGAGAGATAGGAAAGGATAGAAAAAAATATTAAAAGAGAAATCACTATGGTACTTTATGTAAACGTCTAAAAAAATATGAAGAAATTTATCATTTTGTTAATTATGGTGGGAATGTGTTTCATAATGTAAAGTGAAAATGTCTAACATATTGAACATCTTTTAAATTTAATGCATTAGTGTTTAATGAGATTTTTATAAAACTTTAAAAAGTTTATATATAGTAGAAAAAAGTTTATAACAAGAAAAATGTTTATAAATTAATGTTGTAAGATGATTTAACACTACTAGCAGGGTACCCGCGCGTTGCAGCGGCGAGTACCCAACAATATAATTTATTTTGGTTCACATGTAATGCGAAAATAGTTACTACATCAACGTAAGAGCATCTCTAATGCATTAAGGTTCTGATATTATAGCAAGATACCCGCGCGTTGTGACGACGGGTAACCGGTAATTAAAACTTCCAGCAAGCAATGGTTTTCGATTATACAATTTTTGTCACAATATTTAACGGGTAACCTGTAATTAAAACTTCCAGCGAGCAATGGTTTTCGATTAGGAAACTATTCATATAAATATAATAAGTTAATCTCACGTTGCTAATTCACAACATATACTGTAATAGTGTAAAGGTATATGTCAAAGTTGTTGAAAATAATTTGTAGTCACAAGTAGGTAATAGTGTGATACATTCTATAACGTTTTTATACGAAATAAAAGCTTCATTACCTTTGCTTTCACTTTATTTTGAAAATGTTCTGTAAATAAAAATTATGCCTCGTTTGTATTCTTTAAAACAAATAATAAAATATTAGAAAGAAAATAATGGTGAAAAATTAATGATAACCTATTAGAATCGTATTTTTATTTATAAAAAGTGTTGGTCATTAATGTGTAGTTATAGGTTGCTTTAGAATATCATTATGATGAAGTTTATGCTTAGTACTCATGTTTTGTAAAAGTCTAAGGGCCATTAATGTAATAAAGTAAAAGATTAGAGATGCCCTAGACTATTAGTATAAATACTCTTGTAAACCTCATTTGAGAGGTTGGTTCTCTTAGTGGTTCTCTTAGTAATAACAAGGTCATCATTTTACACACTAGAGTTCCCACTCACTCTCTCTCTCTACTTACTTTCTCTCTCTAGGTTTAAGCTTGATTCAATAGTGATTTAGGTTGTTCTATGGTCTTACAAGTGGTATCAATCACCTAGGGATAAGTTTAGGTTGTTTTAGATTGTTTTTGGGTGAAAAATCGTGTTTTTGGGAGAAAAATCTCGGATCTCGTTACTGTTCATCATTTTTTTTCGAGTTTGGAAATTTTTTTCGAGTTTGAAAAAAATTTTATCGAGTTTGGAAAAAGTTTTATCAAGTTTGAAAAATGTTTATCGAGTTTGAAAAAATAATTTTCGAGTTAGAAAACTTTTTTCATCGAGTTTGAATTTTTTCCGAGTTTGAAAATTTTTTTTCTTTCGAGTTAGGAAACAATTTTCGAGTTTGGAAAATTTTTAGCGAGTTTGGGATAATTTCTGGCGAGTTTGAATATTTCTATCGAGTTTGATAATTTCTGGCCAAATTTAGTTTTTCAAAATTCTCTTACATTTTGAGCACCACCTTTTCAAGATTTTTCAATAAGATTTTCAAAATCTATCAAAATCGATGCTCATCATTAAAATGACTTGTGTACACCTTACAATGCACAACTCAAGTTTTCAAAGAAAGGAAAGTGTTACACAAAAATGATTTTCATCAACAAAGTGCACTTATCCTAAAAATGGACACTGTTGTACGCCTCAGTGCGACATTTCTATTCAAACAAAGAGAAGTCTTTGTTTTTCAAAAAACCTTGATGCAAAATTCAACAAATCTTAAACTTCTTTCTCTTTCAGAATTTTGCTTCAAGAAGACTCCTTCCCTCTAAACTTTAAAAAGTTTAACATTTATCAAAAACATATGCGAGTTTTGAGGGGGAGTATTTCAAAAATAAACTTGTTCCGAATTCATGCAAAACGAAATCTGTCTTTCTCTCCGAAAAGCTTTTTCTTAATCTGTTGATATCAAAAATAACATGATATGCTATTTTTGAGGGGGAGAAGACATGATTAAAATGTGATCAAAGATGTTTAATGAATGTGATTGAATCTCAAAAGAGCTCGACTCAGATAGTACCAATGAATTGACGAAGCTTTAAAATGTCAGTAATCGAAAAAACTTGTCCTGGACGGGTAATAATTTCAAGCTAGTCTAACTAGTGATGTAAGCGTGTCTCGAATAGGACTTGTCTAAGTAGAATGTACCATATCGAGAGACTTTCTTTGGACTTGACCAGGACGGGTAATAACTTCAAGCTAGTCTAACTAGTGATGTAAGCGTGTCTCGAATCGGTCATGTTCACTGAAAGTGGATCAATTCAAAAAGTGCAAACTCCTCACGCATGTGCAAATTTCTTAAAAAATTCATAAGCACATGTGAAGGGGGAGTCCTTCAAAAGAAACAAAAACTCTCAAAGTGTCAACAAAAATGTGTTTATATTCATAAACACTTTGAGAGATTTTCAATCAAAGGTTTCATGGCAATTATAGGATTCATGGAGTTATAAGGTGACTAAGGTTAGGGAAAACCGTCCTATGATCCGCCAGAGCCGGAGGGATCTACCCAAGGACAATTCCAATAGATTAGAATTAGAAGTCCTTAGGTATGATTGAAAAAAGGAGAAAATGAGAAAGGAGAAAGAAGGGGTTGAAGAATTAAAAAGAAAAGTTATGAAAAAGGGTGAAAAGAAATAGCCCTCCATATGTTCAACCTTAGAGCAGACACCGGGTTCAATTCATATGCTACTGGTTGTTACTAAGGTGACACCGGTATTGAAGATAAAGACGTCATGGACCCAGTGACGCACTGCACTAAACCTTCTAGCCACTCAAGTTCTCTTAAAAGTTTCATTCTCACGGGGAACCGGTGTAATCTATCAATCTGTCTCCTAGAGATGGTTGATATTGAAGCAGGAGACCTCTCCCTAATCTCCTCATAGGAAACCAAATGTGCACTTATCGAGTCTAGAGCCCCGAGATTCATCAAAAGATCTCATAGGAACACATGATATTTCTACACTGGTTGTTCATCATTAAGGACGCTAGATGTAAACTTAAGAGACTTACGTAGATCTTAGCAATCTGCCGAGAACGTTTATGAGAGGAATTACTTATGTATTTTCTCAATGATTGAACGGAAATTCCTGCCAGGGTCAACATCAAGCAGCCCTGACAGCAGGTCACTTCGGTAATTGTTTATGGGTTACGCTTAGTGTTCGCGGTGGTTTCAAACGGTCTATAGTCGTGGAGTGATCCCCAGCGACTCACCCAGTCATTGAGCTACTTAGTAGGTCTCGTAAGCTCTTTCGGGAGTATCTGATATGGGGACGGCCATGGTAAGGGTTAGAAGGAGTCTTCACACTATGCTGTTGACGATCTCTAATTCCTTATTTGTAAGTACCGGTTGTTTATTGCTAACTGTTTACCTGCAGCTATACATCATCTCCATGGCGAAAGATTCCACAGGCTCATACATGCATAACAAAGTCAAAGGAAAGTTCTCACAAAGATCAAAGGATAGCAACAGTCAAAGAAAGATTCTACGCCAAAAAGAAGAATCTACAAAGTAACGTGACAAAGATCAAAGTGAAAGAACGAGAATAACAAATGTATGTATGACAAAGACTTAAGACGTATGAGCATGTTGGAATGGCAGACAACCACCACAAACACAGAAGTAACGAAAGGCAGATGACATCATCGGATCACTTCAACAACAATGAAGCATGATGAACTGGAACTATGATTCATCTAGTGATTCTTAAAGACGTCAAGAGCTATGAATGATAAAGTCTAAGACAAAGATGATGACGTCGCGCAACCTCAATGACCAACACTTAGGGGGAGATTGTTAGAATCGTATTTTTATTTATAAAAAGTGTTGGTCATTAATGTGTAGTTATAGGTTGCTTTAGAATATCATTATGATGAAGTTTATGCTTAGTACTCATGTTTTGTAAAAGTCTAAGGGCCATTAATGTAATAAAGTAAAAGATTAGAGATGCCCTAGATTATTAGTATAAATACTCTTGTAAACCTCATTTGAGAGGTTAGTTCTCTTAGTAATAACAAGGTCATCATTTCACACACTAGAGTTCCCACTCACTCTCTCTCTCTACTTACTTTCTCTCTCTAGGTTTAAGCTTGATTCAATGGTGATTTAGGTTGTTCTACGGTCCTACATAACCTCAACTCTCGGCCTTAATACAAAAACCCGATTGGGAAATGCCAAAAATTACATTAATCCAATTATTAAAATAGGAAAAAAGATAAGTCTAATAATCTTTCTCATAATTAAATTAGCCTCTTTTCGAAGAGAATGTCTTCAAACTAATGCTTTTTACTTATTACCTGTGCATGATCATAATTCACAAGATACAACACTATAAATTTAACCATCCCTTACTAAAAAAAATCTTATAAACAAACACAATCTCCTCCTCTTCTACTACTCCACCCCATCCAACCTTACCATTGTCTCTGCCGCCTTCTTCCACCTTTAACCACCATTGATTCACCGCCTGTTATATCCCTACGATGGTAGCCACATATTTCTGGCTACCACCGTCAAAGATCTGACATCAACCATCATAAATCTGCCCATCAAAGGCCTTAATCACCAAATTCTACTTATATTCATTCTGCCCCAACTCGAATAACAAACATAAACCGTAAAACAACATAGTCTTCAAGATCTTCTTTAAGGATGTCTCGGGTAGGTTTCTTTTGCATTTGTTTTTCATTGAAAGATCAATAATGAGTTTTTTCGAGTTCGAGTTATAAAGATCTTTAAAGTCTTGCATATCTTTGAAAGATACGAACGAAACACAACACCGAGATCTAACATTTTTCTTTTGAGTCGATTTGTTTGTGTTTGATTATATGATTACTTTGTCTCTTTCATAAACCATGAGTTCTTTATATATAAAGATTTCATAACTGACATTTTAATGTGTATGTTGTTACACAATTTTTTCTCATTAAATCATTTATTTGATCATTAATAAGTTTTTAATACGCAGGTTGTTATAAGTTTATATAATTAAGACATGTAATTTTCTTTCTTCAACTTTAATAATGTGTATGATACAAGCTTTGTAAAACACTTTTTCCATTATAAATAATTTGTTGAATCTTAATTTTTAAGCCTTGTATTAATAGCATGTCTCAAATGTTTTATATAGTACAACACCGTTATGCATGAAGGGGTGTGTATATAGAATTACCTCTATAGTATAAAAATCCTATACACACATCTCTAAATTACTACCAATGATGCACACAGTACAACACCGTTATGCATAAAAAAATCTTTTATATAATAAAACAAAACCCCTAGTGGGGACTTTTCATTTCAAAAAAATCAAATCATACCTTATTAAGTAACAATCTATTTATTTAATTTTATTTTATAAAAATATCTTTAAATAAAAAAACCCTAAATATTTCTTTGTTTGGCCAAACTTTATAAAAATTCATTTTTACACGTTTTTTCCACAAAAATTCGCATAAAAGTATACGTGTCAAAAGTATAATAAATAAAACTTTAAAAAACCGGAAGTAATCACCAAATAAATTTAGGTGTTAAAATGAAAATTTGAAGAAACAAAACCATCCAACAATTTACTTTCATATACCCCACATGATGCCTAATCCTTTTGTTTCTCAAAACCCTTAATCGTTTTCTTCCTATCGCTCAATTCTTTCACACAAAGAAAAATCTACAACAAATAAACAAAAACAATCATACTAACACAACAATTTATCAAAATCCAAAAACCCTAAATTGCCCAGCATTATTTTTGTCGATTCATGTGTTCTTCGAAAGCTATGGATTCAAGTTATGTTCCTATTAAAATCGCACAACCTCAGCTCTTAAATAATCAACGGTGTGTTTCTCTATATCTTGCTAATCATCTTTAATTGTGTTTCGTTCTCTTTTGTTTGCTTCTTGGACGGCCATAAAGTTTAGGGTGATATATGTTTTGTACATAAAATTGCTTATCCGGAAATTGTTTATGTCATATGCGGAAATTATTTGTATAAATTTTCATAATAATATAGTTAATTATTAATTGTTGTTCTGTGAATTTTTCACAATATTATAGTTTTGGTATATGTTTTAGGGACTGTTTTACTTTGTCAATATAATCTCTTAGACTTTCAAGTTAGATTTGAGTATTTGACATTAACAGTTAATGTGTTTGTTTGCTGAATTAGAGGTATATAGGTCAAAATAGTCAGATTAAGAGGATAAGTAAAAGGATTATTGAGAAAATGATATGGCAGACCTCTGAAAATCAAGGGGTGTAAATAAAGGTGAAAACTTTATCAAATTAATGAAGGGGGGAATACAAATATAAGAGGTCTTGAAATTGCATGATTTGGAGTTATGTCAATGGGAATTTCAGAATAATAACTTCCCAAGACTATGGTGTTTATTGGTTCGTCGTTGCTTAAAACTCAAAAGTATCCCCTCGGATTTAGGAAAGATTTGGACACTTGAGGTTACTGAGCTATGTGGGTGTAGTAGCTCTGCACTGGAGCCTACACTGGAAAATACTGTAAAAAAGAGCAATAAAGCGTAGACAACAATTTCTTGAAAGTCCGCTGACCAGAAACATCACACTGATAAGTTTTTATGACCCTATGTATATGTTTTATAAAATTCAGTAGATACCTTGCAAACTGTCTAATCTTTATGATGAAATAAAATATGCTTATGATGAGATATAATATAAAAGATGCTTTAAATAGCGCAGGTTATTTAAGTTAGTCATGTGCTGAAAATATAAACTCATTCAATTAATTTATGATGTTGGTTTAAGTTTCTAGCTTATAGTCTCTGAAATATATATCACTTATTTGCATAAAAAACTATAATGGTGACCTGTTTTTGCTTTGGCTTGCAGATCATGTCAATGATTCAAAGATTGGTTTTTTACATGGTTTAAATACGCAAGAAAATGCTAATAAATATGAAAAGAACAAGTTCATGTGTGGCATTGTAGTTTTAATATCCCTTTATGCTTTTACCTCAAATTTGTGCTCATGTTTTTTGTGGTAATTTTTTGCAGTGTAAGGGAAGATTGAAATAGCTGAGCAGGTTTGTAACTTTTCAGTTTGCAATGCCTTGATTTAAATCATAAGTTTGTAAAATGGGTCGATTTTTCTTGCAATTTAAAGAAGCAAAAGAAAGAGTGAAGACGATTGATAAAGATGGACTTGTGCTCTCATTGGTGGGGACGACTCAAATACAAAGGCGTGCATTCTAGCAGAAAACTTAAAAGTATGTTATACTATGTCTCTGCCCGACCAACACAAGCTCCACTATTTTATAATCACTTTTATTAGAACTTATATTTATTTTTCTGAATTTTTGCCAACGACTTGAAAACTCGGGTTATTAGATGCCCAAAGACTATTGATGGTGACTTGAAATGTAAAGAATTTCCAATAAGTTTTGGATTTGACGCCGCGTGCAAGTTCTCAATCCACACAAATTTGACTGCACCAAATTGCATTGAGGAAATTTAATATGCCTGAATAACATGCTCTTACTCAAGTATTTGTTAGTCTTTTTGCTAGCTACAGTTAGTCCTGTTAGATGATTTTATTTATACATTTATTTATTTTTTATTTAGCCGAAGATATTGTGCATAATTCTGCATTAGTTTTCTAAACAATGACTGTATGTAATTGTTTAGGCAGTGAAATGACCATGGGATGAAGATCCTCTCATTATGACCAACAATGTCATGAAGAATACTTTTCATATATTTATTCAAAATAAATGTTCTCTTGCAAATTAGTTCTATATTTGTCATAAGTTTACCTATTACTCTATTCACTTTTCCATTTAGTAAAATATAAATTTTGCTATGTTACAGGCTGACGTGGTGGTTGCAGAGTCATTATCTGGGATGGTATCATCAAAATCTACATTACTGGATGTGGTTCTTACTATAATTAGAAGACACAAACAACTATACAAAAGAGCAAATGTGAATCTGATTTGGAATGGGGATCTAATGCTTTCTGTCCCTGAAGATTATGGACCCATGAAATTGGTAATTAGAATTTTTTTTTTCATTACTATGCGATTATGCATTAAATTAGTACCCAGTGACCAAACTCTTCTTCAAATTACCAGCAAATGCGAAGAAGAAATACCTGAGAGAGTAAAATGATGTCGAAGGCTATGGGAATGACATGGTTCTCTTTGATAACCAAACTCTTGATTGGACTGATAGGCTTTATCTTACTTTTCTTTCGTAAGACAAACAAAGGCTTTAATTTTGGCCTCGCAATCCCACTCATTTCAGGTAATTCTCTTATAGATAACATAACCAAATTATCGACCCTGTTGTTAGTTAGAAACTTCACCAAACTATAAGAGTGGACATGAATGCTGATGCTGTATTCACCAATTATGCAATTTTTGTTCTTTCGAAATTCTTGATGAATATAGCTCAAAATACAATCAATAAATGAAACAGTTCTGAAAGTTTTGGCTAGATCTTTAAGCTTAGAGAAAGATTCCTTTTTGAACCAATATGGCACGATTGGAAAGATGCAAGCATGATTCAACTATTACCCTCTTTGCCCGTTACCTGAAAAGGTGTTAAGAGTCAAACTACATGCTGATGGTTCAGCAATCACAGTTTTGTTGCATGACAAAAAGGTAAGCATTATTATAGGTATGGCAATGTTAATGCTTATTTTATATTTTCTAACTTTACGGTTTTTTTTAACAGTTGGGTCACTTCAAAAGGATATAGACCTTCTCAAGCTTTGATGGTATGGAAGCTGCTTTACGGAAACAATTCAACGTATATGCTCTATTTTTTGTTATGCGACCAGTTTCACCTTGGCTGAAGGATGCTACTACCATTTCGAGGAGGTATTGATAAAGGCTATGTAGACTCCTAATATGCATTGCCATTGTTATGGAGGTACTTAAATTTATATCTGATCAGTCAACACTTTCATACGTTAATAAAACTGAATAGTTCTATACGCTATTAAAACTGAATAGAAGGGTTTTTTTTGGCATTGTTTATAGGAATTGGTTATAAAGGAGTGTTTGAATAACAAATCTCAAACAGCCCTTTAGCATGTATTATGTAAAGGTTATTCGTCAAAATTCCAAAATTTTCAAATAGTTTAATCCATTCATGTTTGATTTATTTGGGGTTTGAGCAGCTCTGCTTGAGAAATTTGAGGATGCTAATGCGGCCATAAAAAATTTGTTCTTCAATTGGCTTCATTTGAGATTCTTCACCTGTAAGTATGTACACCAATGAAGATTATAAGATTATCAAGTTGTGGTTGTATGTCCTTCTTGCCAAATCCACCAAATTTACATAAATGAATTCCAAACGGATCGAATAGGTAACAGTGGGAATGGGTCAAATGGGTCGAACGGATTGAAAGTTGCCCAAAGTCTAATATCAATGCAAACAATTTCCTTAAGCGATTTTATTTTTCTATTTTAGATTATAACTGCAATGATATTCATTTTGTAGATATATGTCATGAACTAATCTTCTATACAGGTATTAGAAAGTTGGATTAAGTTGCTTGTGTGGGTCAACCCAACTCAACCAGGGCTGTTTTGACCCATACTAAAAGTTGACCCGATTAAACCCATCATCCAACCTGTAAGACCAGTCGCTCTCACCACCTCTGAATTTTTCTCCATTTTCTCTGTGATCAACAGGGCCATGAGCTTGCAGGACGAGAATATACACCTCATCATCTACATTCTCGCTAAATTTCAACAATGAGTTAATTCCTGCATGCATGCCAGTAGGTTAAATCAGGGAAATGCCTTTGATGGATGAAGTATGATGTCACATTTGACTAAGTACGACTCGAACAAGATAGTAGTATATTTAGGGAGCCTTTCACTTCATTCCTAATGAGTTTTTAACAACAGTGCCTCTTATTCTCGCATTGATATCATATATGAGTACTACAAGGACATAGCGAATGACAGCGAGATAAGGAGCATTTAGTTGGATGGGTTGTTGAATTTATGTAAGTTTGTTATATGTTTTCTGTTTAAATATGTTGTTTAGTATATTGGTTTCTTAGTCAAGGAGAAATAATGATGACAATGATTGTTCGGTTTTGGTTTTACCCCGTAAAAAGCTTCGTTATCATCAAAAGATTTATCAGATTTGGATGTACAAGCAGGTGAGCGTGAGCATGTGTATGCTGTTAAGCCAGAATGTAATTTAGGACGGTTACATCCTTTCATAGATGGCGTCTTTGTCACACTTACAATGGCAAGTGTGCCTTGCTTTCATAAGTTAATTTAGTAGGTTGAATAATTTTGTATGTTTACATGAATGCAACATATATATATATATATATATATATATATATATATATATATATATATATATATATATATATATATATATATATCTTTATTCTGTTTTCACAGATTGAGGTGTTGTGGAAGAAATTACATTCCTATTAATTATAATATCACAATGAAAGCCCGAGTGAGTGTGGATTCCCTGAAATCATTGAGGTTGGGATTAAAAAGTAGACTTCGTGTTTCATTTATATTATTAACTTCCATGATTTACTTAATTAATGTCACCCTTTTTGACCTGGACCTCTGGACCTTATCGGCAATTTTTTTTACGACCCCATGCAAGAAGCTTTTGGCAGAGTCGAGACCTACTATTGATTTCTTGGTATGTATTAATTTGCTCAGGCCCAAGTAGCGTGAAATTAGCAACTAAAGATAGCATATTCATATCTGTTAACAAACAACCAAGTCTATGTGATCGAGGACGGAGATAATTAGAATAAATGTTACAAACAGTACGGTAATAACACAGTTTAATAGATATATGCATTTGGAAAAACACAGTTTAATAGATATATGCATTTGGAAATTATATTGGATTATTTTTGTACAGTTTGAGACACTTGAACCATTTGTCACGTTTCGTATCAGATTTTTTGAAAGTAGACATATTATAGCAACTACGATTTAAGCATGACCCACATTAACCGATT
This sequence comes from Artemisia argyi, assembly GCA_030686995.1. Lineage (NCBI taxonomy): Eukaryota > Viridiplantae > Streptophyta > Magnoliopsida > Asterales > Asteraceae > Artemisia > Artemisia argyi. The sequence goes on along the minus strand of CM060697.1, from coordinate 155,150,436 downwards.
TATGTTGGAATTACAATTGGTCAAAATAAGTTATTCAAAAAGCTAGAAAAACCCCGCGCGTGCGCGGGTATTATAATTAGTATGTGTATATAAGAGGATAGGAGTGTTTGTATAGAATTACCCTTTTTCAAAATGAAAATACAGCCACGCAAAGTTTCCCAAATGTATTAGTATTGCTTTTTACTAAATTAGCACGTACTATATCATATGATTATTTTAGTTATAATCAACATGTCATATGCTTAAGCTCTACATTATTGATGCCTGATTAATTGATTCTTTCAAAACTAGCTATCACAAATTCGCTATCGATCGCATCGTTATTATTGTGATTATTTTATTTTAAATTATTATAGTAGGAGTCATTATTGTTCCAAATCATTACTATCTTAAGACTTAGGGGGCCCGTTTAGTTTGTAGATGGGTTTAGATTAAAATTTGAATTTGAATGTAAAATTATAGATTAAGATTTGGATTTAGAGAGAGAAAATATATTATAAAATTAATAAAATATATTTTATAATAAAAAAATATTACTTAAAAAGTTAGATAAAAAAAATGTGAGAGTGAAAGTGGCAAGTCCCACAACTTTTGTGAAAAAATATGCATAAGATGAGTTTTGTGTAAGGTAGAGTTCACGGGTTTTAAAAGTGAAATCATAATCCCATATATTATACCAAACAATTTTTATGAGTCACATCAAATTCCATGAGGTCAAAACCCAAAAACCAAACACCACCTTATAGTTATTCGATCCGTTTCAAATTTATTTTTCATATTCTTTTTGGATTGTCTAAATTAATTATTCACTTTTAAAAATAAATAAAGGATCCATATCAAGTTATCATGTTACGTTCATTTGAGGTTATTATTACAAACTTTAAAAGAATTATAGACTAGTTAGTTAATGGTAAAATTGCCATTATGTAAAAATTAAGAAAGAGAAAATTGTAGTAATGATGATTTTCTAACTTTTGTGGTTTGATTGGTGGACACTTATTTTATGGCAAGTGAGTATGATAAGAATGACAAGTTGTAGCTTGTGTTCCGGTGGATAACTTGATATGCATTTTCTCTTATCATTTGTATTTTTATTGTAAAAGTGATTTATAAATTCAAATCTTTTAAGGTTGTGCATGCATAATTGGATCAATACTAATTTAGTAGAGTAATATTGAAATAATAAGTATAATAAGGGAAAATTATCAAAATAGACTACTCGTCTTACGACTTATCAATTTTTAGACCTTAAAATTTTCAAAGTTCAAAATAGACTAAAAGCGACTCATTTTTTTGGCAACTCGTGTCTACGTTTGACACGTGTCCTTAAACAATCGAATAAAGATTAATCCGCCAACAATACTTGGACACTTGTTGACTTGCCGATGTATCACAACCCGAAATTTTCAGGTTATTGTTTTACCACTTAATTTTACTATTTATTTCATTTCATGAAAATTAACTTTTACGAGTAACCCGGTAGGTTAACCCGCGTACGCCGTTAAACATACATTAAACGTGAACCCACTCTAGACTACGGTTAGTCTACATGTTTTATGCATCTTAATTACCTTACAAGCATATTTTACATATTATACTTTTTCCATTTTTATGAAAACCTTGCACGTTTTGCATTTTTAGCGTAAACCCGAACCACCATTGCACCTTAACCCTAACTATACACTCTTTAACTATAAAACTACACCATAATACCCTCCCCACTTCACCTATGCCATGCCCCCTTTAACACTTGTCCAATCTTAGGACAAGTGTTAGTACCTTGGATATAAAACTACATAGTCATACATGCATTTTATATCACAAAAGTTTATCACTCAATTCCACTCCCTCTTATAGTGCCATTGTGACAAACGGTAAATTTTCAACCTATATCTTAATAATAAATGTTAATTTATTATTACATAACTATTTTATTAAGCATTCATGAGCTTGCATAACTATTTCGGGAAAACAGACCCGCACACTGTGGCTTACAGTAACTCACCTCACTGATCATTTTTATTAGAAGCATATGATTTGTGCATTTCCTGACTATTATTGATTATCAACAAGAGGTTATCTCGCACTAAACGCCACACGCGTACCGACACAACCCTAGTAATGGCATGAACTCAATATTGGTTATCCGTGATAAAAAAAAAATTGTTTTTATATTTTTATTATAAAAACACTCTCATCAGAAATATTTTTAGCACTCCCGTTAACTTTGAAAACTTAAAGTTCACCGGAACTCAACGGGACACGGGAGTACACTTAATATCCCAAGAATATCAACAACTAACAAAAATCATATCCACTACCTAACTATCAAATCCCACTCATATAAAGTTACAAAAGTATTTACAAACTTACAAAATACTTAACTAATTAATTTTTTTTTAAAACAAAGAAAAATAGGATATAAAGAGTAAACTACAAATCGTCCTTGTGTATACCATCCCCACCAAAAACCGACTCTCCCTCATCCTCATCCTCTTTAGAGAAAAGATAAAAACAACAACAGATTCTGCTCCTCTCTCCCACTACCCAAAAAGGGTTTTCGATACAACCAAGGTAACAATAAAACAAATTACCCACAAGAAATCAAATACAGATCCGAAACTAGTGTGTTTGATACCACTCAGAAGTGGCCACACCCCATGAAACCAAGCGGTGCAGTCGGTGGGGAGGGGGGGGGACGATTACCCCTTTTGGCTAACTAGCTCTTTGTACCTAAGGATGAAAGGCATCAAACCCATCCATATGATTTTCTTAAAAACCCACTCGGTTCACAGGTATCCCACACACACTCAAAGAAACTATCAAGGTGAAAACATCAATTGGGTACTTGGAGGGATCGAGGTTCAGAATCAAGGGGGTGTGTGGAATTGCTTCTTGAATCGGGTTGGAGCTTTAGTTTTAGTATCCGTTGTAACCGTCTCTTTTGATTGTAAGAACCCTAATCCAAATCTTATTTCCTCCTTTGATTCGAGTTGAGAAATGATTGTGATAATTATGTTGTTTCATTCGAACCTGTTATTTATTTTGTTATAAAACTTGCGATGTGATTTGGAACTATTTAGTTGTGACCTTGTTTGATTCTTGGTGTCAATCGGCCTAAGTCCACTAATCAAAGAAAATTGATATTTCATGTTTGTATGTTGTCTTGTGTGGTAAACTCAAAGGGCTAACCCAAGAAAACTAAAACGAAGCTTTAAACTATATTGGCTCAGAAACGGAAGTGTGTCTATACTTTCTTTTGCTCGTTTTTGCTTAGTTAGACTTGCTAGCCTAGCGGCTTACTTCTAAGATGTAAACCGGTTGTATTATATTGGTTTAGCCGCAACATGGGCGAACCTGTTAAAGATTCCGAAATATGTTCGTTTAAACTAGTCGAAACTTGAAATTTCTATGACTCGTATGTGACTCTCGCTTCCGTCTTGGTTTTTGTGGCTATGTGTAGCAAGTTTTTGAGTCATTTTGTATAAGCCGAAATGAATAGTCTCGTTTTGGAATGGTCAAAACTTGTTTTGTCAAAGTCATAGTAATATACATTTTTGTTTTGTGATACTACAACACAAGCAGAAAGATATCAAAACTTGTTTTTATAAAACCTAACCAGTTTGATAAATGGGCTCCAAGGTTCTATTTTCAGGACTTGGGCTCGTGTGTGTGTGTGACAGGGTCAAAGCCCAACAGCCCACTCCACTCTCTATCCTTTTCGAATACTGCTAAAGGTGCGTTTGAAACCAGTACACGCAAACAATTGTGAAAACCCTAACTTAACATTATAGAAAAACACGGGGTTAATGTAAATCTGAATTGTGATTTGTTTGTGTCGAGCCATTGCTTGTTTCTTTCGGCTTGTTATAAACGACACGACTCTATTCACATCACTCAACCACGAGTTCGTGACATAATCTACACCGAGCCTATATATCTTACTTATAAGCAAGACTATATGTTCGTATAATTAAACCATGTAGAATGAGACTAAATAAAATCTTAAGTTTTGAACTTACTAATACTACAAATGGTTCACACTCTTTTGTAATTAACATATTTTGGCTTATAAATAATTATTTGAGTCTATAAATAATATACTACGACCTATTATTTTCGAGTCACACACGACTCTTATAAAACTCCTACACACTCTTAACCACTCTAACAAACGGACAATAAACATTTTAAACAAAAATACATATATTGTTACTAGTTTATTTTAAATATAAATACTTTAAAAAAACCATCACTTAATTATATATTTTTACTCTATCGTTAACGTCATTATTTCCCGCCAACGTCTAACAACCATTGAAATTATCTTCCCGTACTTCGTCTTTCGGTCATCGTTGAACCAAAGGTTTATCCGTCCTTACTACTTATTTTTGTTCATTTGTATACACTTCCAAGAGCCAATACACCTAAACATTTCGTAAACTATTTTCAAACTTAAATGCTGCCACACAAGCAACGATAACACAACACTTTAAAACTTTGAATTTATTTTAACTTCGTTGAGTTTTTCAACTTAAACTATGAACTAAATCATGCCTTACTAATCTAGGTCGCGTGTTGGTGCCGAACACTACCTGATTTATTTGCACTATCCTACTACTGTACTACTGAGGTGAGTTTATAGCCCCACTCTTTTATAAATGTTTTTATTGGGGTGAGAAACATGCAAAACTATTTTATGGACCAAACACTGTTATTTATGTTATTACGTGGATTAGCCTAAGCCCTGTTATGTCCCAAATTATGCCCACCTCATGAACCGTTAATTCCTGCTGGGAAGCACGAATGTTATAAATAGATCTATTGGGGGTAACTCCCCCGTTCGGTTTGATCGGATAGGCAAACGCGAACGTATAACATGTCGAAATACAAGTGTCTGGGATAAACACTTGCCGGGCCCAATTAATGATTACATACTCTTTGAGTATGCACACTGTTATAGCTTCGGTTGCATGAACTTAGTGCTAACGTAATAGACTATTTTTGTATGACATTATATGCGTTGTAATGTTCATATGCTAAACTCTTGGTCCAAACTATTGATTTTATTGCTCTAAACCTATAGACTCACCAGCTTTTAGCTGACTTTTAGCATGTTTTTCTCAGGTGTTTGAGATGTTTTATATTTGGCAAGGCATGGCAAGGCAATGGTCGTAACTTTTCCCCGAAGTGTTTTCACACAGTGACTTTGACTTGTTTTATTGGGACCACTAGACTTGGGCTTATTTATTAATCTTAAAAACGTTGTTGTAAACTCGACTTTATTAAACTTAATGTATCTTAACGGAATATGTATTCCGTTCTTTATTTCCTTATGTTGTGATTCCAATTTAATAGCACCCCAGTGACATGTATGCTTCCACTGGACCCGATTTTGGGGGTGTTACAGATTGGTATCAGAGCCAAGGTTATAGAGAACTAGGTACATATAAACCCTAAACTATAACCGCTTTTTACAAAAAAAACAAGTCCCTATGACCGCCATTTGCCTGCCTGCCTTGCTTGTCACTTTACTTACTGAGTACTTGTCTTAACTATATGTTATGCTTTGATATTATATATATATATATATATATATATATATATATATATACTACAAGTATTTCTATATATACTTACACACTTATACCGTACTTGTCACAGACTATGCCTTCCTCTGACAACACTAAAGACACCTTACCCACTCGCACTTCTCCATCACCCTTGATCGCACCAAGTCCCATTACTGATCATGCCATACATTCCACCCAGACTCCCGCTACCAGGCGCCGGGCCTCTTACACGAGGGTCCGAGGGCGTCGCCTCCAGTCACCATCCATTTTCTCATCCGTACCCCGTAGGAGGACTCGAGCTGCTTACGAGGGTGCCTCTACTCCACCTCACTCACCCATTCCATCCCTTGACCATACACCACTTCGACAAAGGCTCAGGAGAGCCGATGACTCCTACTCTGCAGAAGAGGAGACTGAGCCTGAGGAGGATCCCGAGGAAGAACCGAAGGAAGAGGTACCGAGCACTTTTGAGGCAGGTGAGAGCTCGAGGGATGCACAGATTCAGGGAGTGGATTCGGATGTTGATGTACCTTTAGGTTTGGGTCAGAGAGCTGCCATGCTCCGTGCCAGGGAGGAGGGTTTGGATGATGTCCCTGCTACTTTTGAGATTGGGCAGAGCTCTAGGGGAGCTCATCAGGAGGAGACTGATGGGGAGATATGGAGGGACATTGAGTGCGTGATCAGTACCGCACCTCGTGTTGCGAGTCCCGAGTACACACCTTCTTCTCCATCTTTTGTGCCACCTTCCCCATCTCCACCATCATTTTACTTACCATCTCCATCTCTACCACCTTCCCCACTTCTGGTTTCCTCATCACCTAAGGAGGGGGAGGTGACTGGTACTGAGCAGATTCTCATTCAGTTAGGGGCACATGCTACCCTGCTAGATGTTCACACAGATCAGCTGGAGAGACTTGGGAGAGTTGATGAGCGGACAGATAGGTTGGACAGAGAGCTTACAGATGTGCGTCGCCAGGTGATGGATATTGGGAGGGATCAGGATAGAGCTTGGGATGTGGAGTGGAGCACTTGGCATAGGATGCATGAGATGGAGTCAGTGATTGCTGGGGTGACGAGGGCGGAACAAGAGGACCGTTGGGAGGTCCTAGCGTCCAGGAGACGCATTGCTCAGTTGGAGTCCACTGTGGGACGATTGGAGTTTGTTGTGGAGCGATTGACAGGAGAGATGGAGCGATTACGCCTCGAGCGTACTCGAGACTAGTGTTATTGTACTAGATGATGATAGCTTAGTGTTGTTGTACTTTTCTTTCGTTCGAACCATGTATTACCATTATGTATCCGAAAACTTGTACTTTCCTTCGATGCACCATGAGCTTGTAATTTTGTGAACACATATTGATCTTAAACTATAACAAGCTTGGTTATTTATTCTATTGTGCCATTCATTCTTTGAATAATCTTATTCATGTACTCAACCTGTGGTAGCTATATTCTTGTGTGATAACAAACTCTCCATGTGGAATCTCATTTATCTCTATCTTTGGTTGTGTTGTAGCAAAATGCCTCCCAGAAAGAAGTCAAACAGAACCACACAAGCCAACCCAGGCCCAGCTAGGGCTACAGCCACTGTTCCACCTACTGCTAACCAAGCGATGCTAGACCAACTGGTGGGTGAGAGAGTAGCTGCAGCTTTAGCCGCAGCCAATGCTAACACCTCAACCACTGATGTTGGCACATCAAGGCCAAATCACAGTAATGGTCGAGGCTGCAACTATCAAGATTTTCGCAAGATTATGACTGGGGGTTTCAGAGGATCAGAAGGAGCGGTGGTATTGGTCAGATGGATTGAGAAGTTGGAAACTGTGTTTAGGATAAGTAGTTGTGCGAATGAGGATAGGGTGAAGTATGCATCCTTTACCTTCATAGATGCTGCTTTGACCTGGTGGAATAACTACCTGAAGTCTGCCGGGTATGACAACGCTTACTCAATGTCATGGGAGAACTTTAAGGAAATGGTGCTTAAGAAGTACTGCCCTCGCAATGAGGTCATGAAGCTGGAGGTTGAATTTTGGAATCTCAAAGTTCAAGGTACCAACATGGCTGCTTACAACTAGCGATTTCAGGAACTAGCTTTGTTATGTCCTGAAATGGTCCCGACTGAGACTCGTTTACTAGAGAGGTACATCAGAGGATTGCCCCAGTCCATCAAGGGTAATGTTACTACCTCCAAAGCTGCTAATCTTCATGAAGCAATGGAAGTGGCCAACCAGTTAATGGATCAAATTGTGGAGGATACACCAAATGAGGTGACTGATAACAAAAGGAAATGGGATGACCGTTCTAGCAACCACAACAATTCCATCACCACTTCCTCGAACAAGAAACAAAAAGGGGCCAAAGTGAATGCAGCAGGAACCACCGAGAAGAAAGCTTATGTTGGGAAGCATCCACTGTGCAACCGTTGTAAGCTTCATCACAGCGGACCGTGCACAGTGAAGTGCAACAACTGTCAGAAGGTTGGACATATGACCAGAGATTGTAGGTCGAGGAACCTTGCTACTGTACAGACAGCACCCGGACAGAACCCGAAGGCTAATGTGACTTGTTTCGGATGTGGAAAGGAAGGGCACTACAAGAATGAGTGCCGTGAACAGAAGAACCAAGGTGCTGGGGGTAATCAAGCCAACAATGGGTACAAGGGAAATCAGAAAATTGGTGGGAATCAGGTCTACCCAGTGAAAGAAGAAGGCGCCCGCGGAAGGGTCTATGCTGTGGGCAGGGTGGAAGCCCAGGAGGACCCAAACGTCATGACGGGTACGTTTCTTCTAAATAATCGCTATGCATCCATATTGTTTGATACTGGGGCAGATAGGAGTTTTGTTTCAACTGCATTTAGCCCACTACTAAATATAGCCCCGACTGCCTTAGGCAATGTATACGATGTGGAACTAGCTAATGGGAACATAGAAAGGGTAGATACCATCATAAGGGGTTGCACCTTAAACCTACTAAACCATCCTTTCAACATTGACCTTATGCCAGTAGAATTGGGTAGTTTCGATGGCATTATTGGCATAGACTGGTTGTCGAAATACCGTGCCGCCATTATTTATGACGAGAAAATCGTTCGACTGCCTTACGGAGACGAAGTCCTGATTGTTGAAGGCGACCAAAGCGATAGGAGAAGCGCATCCCGGTTAAACATAATCTCTTGTACGAAGGTTCAGAAGTACATCGAGAAGGGATGCCATCTTTTCCTAGCATAAGTAAATAAGAAGGAAGAAACAGAGCTAGAGGGAAAACTTTTGGAAGATGTACCAATCGTGAGTGACTTCCCGGAGGTCTTCTCCGAAGAATTACCTGGACTCCCGCCAACCCGAAAAGTCGAGTTTCAAATCAATTTAGTGCCTGGTGCTGCACCCGTGGCACGAGCACCTTATCGATTAGCCCCGACCGAACTTCAAGAGCTATCCAACCAATTGTCAGAACTTTCGGAGAAGGGATTCATAAGACCGAGTTCTTCACCTTGGGGAGCCCCCGTCTTATTCGTTAAGAAGAAAGACGGAACATTTAGGATGTGCATCGATTATCGGGAACTGAACAAACTAACCATAAAAAACCGATACCCACTCCCGAGAATTGATGACCTATTCGACCAACTCCAAGGTTCGTGCGTTTACTCAAAAATCGACTTGAGATCCGAATATCATCAACTCAGAGTTCGGGAAGAAGATATCTCGAAAACGGCATTCAGAACTCGTTACGGCCACTACGAGTTCCAAGTTATGCCATTTGGTTTGACTAACGCACCGGCAGTATTCATGGACCTTATGAATCGGGTGTGCAAGCCGTACCTGGACAAGTTTGTGATCGTTTTCATTGACGACATCTTAATTTACTCCAAGAGCGAAGAGGAACACAAGGAACACCTTAAACTAATTCTAGAACTGCGGAAGAAAGAGGAACTGTATGCCAAATTTTCAAAATGTGAGTTTTGGATACCAACGGTTCAATTTCTGGGTCACGTGATTGATAGTCAAGGTATTCACGTGGATCCTGCAAAGATTGAAGCAATAAAGGATTGGGCGACACCTACAACACCCACCGAAATACGCCAATTCTTAGGACTTGCTGGTTACTACAGAAGGTTCATCGAAGGGTTCTCAAAGATAGCGAAGCCTCTAACTAAACTGACTCAGAAGAATGTTAAGTTCGACTGGGGAGATAAAGAAGAAGGAGCCTTCCAACTCCTTAAGGATAAGTTGTGCAGTGCACCTATCTTGGCCCTACCTGAAGGCATCGAAGATTTTGTAGTTTACTGCGATGCTTCACACAAAGGGTTGGGAGCCGTCTTAATGCAACAAGAGAAGGTAATAGCATATGCCTCTCGACAATTGAAAAAGCACGAAAAGAATTATACTACACACGACTTGGAATTGGGGTCAGTAGTGTTCGCACTTAGAATCTGGAGACACTACCTCTATGGCACCAAGTGTGTAGTTTACACCGACCACAAGAGCTTACAACATATCCTTGACCAAAAGGAGCTTAACATGAGACAACGTCGATGGTTAGAATTGCTCAGCGACTACGATTGCGAGATTCGATACCATCCAGGCAAAGCAAACGTGGTAGCAGATGCTCTTAGTCGGAAGGAACGACCAAAACCCTTGAGAGTACGATCATTGGGTATGACGATTGTTTCACCCCTTCCATCGAAAATCATTGAGGCTCAGGCCGAGGCACTCAAGGAAGAAAACAGACCCAATGAGAAAATCTACGGTATGCCAGAAAATGAAAATGGTTTCGTGAGGAGATCAGATGGGATGTTGTGTTTCAATGACAGATGTTGGGTCCCACTCTACGGAGGGATGCGTGACCTCATCATGCACGAATCCCACAAGTCTAAATACTCCATTCACCCAGGAGCCGACAAAATGTACCTCGATCTGAAGAAATTATACTGGTGGCCAAACATGAAAGCTGACATTGCCAATTATGTCAATCATTGCTTGACTTGTTCCAAAGTTAAAGCGGAACACCAACGGCCATCAGGTTTACTTGTACAACCAGAGATTCCCGAGTGGAAGTGGGAACGCATAACCATGGACTTCATTACCAAACTACCAAGGACATCTAGCGGTTACGACACCATTTGGGTAATCGTTGATTGTCTCACCAAGCCCGCTCACTTCTTACCGATCAAAGAGAATGACAGCATGGATAAGCTTGCACGGTTATACATAAAGGAGATAGTGGCACGACATGGAGTCCCGATTTCTATCATCTCCGACAGAGATAGCCGTTTCACATCAAACTTTTGGAGATCACTACAGGATGCCTTGGGTAGCAACCTTGATATGAGCACCGCCTACCATCCCCAAACAGATGGTCAAAGTGAAAGGACCATTCAAACCCTGGAAGACATGCTGCGAGCGTGTGCGATAGATTTTGGAAACGGTTGGGATAGGCATCTGCCATTAGCTGAGTTCTCTTACAATAACAGCTATCACACAAGCATCAAGGCTGCCCCTTACGAGGCACTTTATGGTCGAAGGTGCCGATCACCTATATGCTGAGCTGAAGTCGGAGAAAGTCAACTTACCGGTCCTGAACTGGTGCAAGAAACCATGGAAAAGATCGTGCAAATCAAGAGCCGAATGCAAGCGGCTCGGGACCGTCAGAAAAGCTATGCAGACAAGAGACGAAGGCCACTTGAGTTCCAGGTAGGAGACCGAGTTATGTTGAAAGTTTCGCCATGGAAAGGTGTGATTCGCTTTGGAAAACGTGGGAAACTGAATCCCCGATACATTGGACCTTTCACAATTCTCGACAGAATTGGGCCAGTAGCCTACCGACTTGACTTACCACAAGAGCTTAATTCTGTGCACAACGTGTTCCACGTGAGCAATCTTAAGAAATGTCTCTCAGATGAAACTCTTGCCATTTCTTTAGAGGAAATCCAAATTGATGAGAGACTAAGCTTCATTGAAGAACCTGTTGAAATAATGGACCGAGAAATCAAACGGCTTAAGCAGAGCCGCATTCCTATTGTTAAGGTCCGTTGGAACTCTCGAAGAGGTCCCGAGTACACATGGGAGCGCGAGGACGAGATCAAGCGTAAATACCCACACCTTTTCTCAAACCCATCGAGTATTTCTAAGTGAAAGCCGAGGACGGCTTTCCTTCTAAGGCAGGGAGGATGTGACAAACGGTAAATTTTCAACCTATATCTTAATAATAAATGTTAATTTATTATTACATAACTATTTTATTAAGCATTCATGAGCTTGCATAACTATTTCGGGAAAACAGACCCGCACACTGTGGCTTACAGTAACTCACCTAACTGATCATTTTTATTAGAAGCATATGATTTGTGCATTTCCTGACTATTATTGATTATCAACGAGAGGTTATCTCGCACTAAACGCCACACGCGTACCAACACAACCCTAGTAATGGCATGAACTCAATATTGGTTATCCGTGATAAAAAAAAATTTGTTTTTATATTTTTATTATAAAAACACTCTCGTCAGAAATATTTTAGCACTCCCGTTAACCTTGAAAACTTAAAGTTCACCAGAGCACAACGGGACACGGGGGTACACTTAATACCCCAAGAATATCAACAACTAACAAAAATCCTATCCACTACCAAACTATCAAATCCCACTCATATAAAGTTACAAAAGTATTTACAAACTTACAAAATACTTAACTAATTAATTTTTTTTAAAACAAAGAAAAATAATATATAAAGAGTAAACTACAAATCGTCCTTGTGTATACCATCCCCACCAAAAACTGACTCTCCCTCATCCTCATCCTCTTTAGAGAAAAGATAAAAACAACACCAGATTCTGCTCCTCTCTCCAACTACCCAAAATGGGTTTTCGATACAACCAAGGTAACAATAAAAAAAATTACCCACAAGAAATCAAATACAGATCCGAAACTAGTGTGTTTGATACCACTCAGAAGTGGTCACACCCCATGAAACCAAGCGGTGCAGTCGGTGGGGGGGGGGGGGGGACGATTACCCCTTTTGACTAACTAGCTCTTTGTACCTAAGGATGAAAGGCATCAAACCCATCCATATGATTTTCTTAAAAACCCACTCGGTTCACAGGTATTCCACACACACTCAAAGAAGATTTGGAACTATTTAGTTGTGACCGTGTTTGATTCTTGGTGTCAATCGGCCTAAGTCCACTAATCAAAGAAAAATGATAGTTCATGTTTGTATGTTGTCTTGTGTGGTAAACTAAAAGGGCTAACCCAAGAAAACTAAAACGAAGCTTTAAACTATATTGGCTCGGAAACGGAAGTGTGTCTAGACTTTCTTTTGCTCGTTTTTGCTTAGTTAGACTTGCTAGCCTAGCGGCTTACTTCTAAGATGTAAACCGGTTGTATTATATTGGTTTAGCCGCAACATGGGTGAACCTGTTAAAGATTCCGAAATATGTTCGTTTAAACTAGTCGAAACTTGAAATTTCTATGAATCGTATGTGACTCTCGCTTCCGTCTTGGTTTTTGTGGCTATGCGTAGCAAGTTTTTGAGTCATTTTGTATAAGCCGAAAAGAATAGTCTCATTTTGGAATGGTCAAAACTTGTTTTGTCAAAGTCATAGTAATATACATTTTTGTTTTGTGATGCTACAACACAAGCAGAAAGATATCAAAACTTGTTTTTATAAAACCTAACCAGTTTGATAAATGGGCTCCAAGGTTCTATTTTTAGGACTTGGGCTCGTGTGTGTGTGTGACAGGGTCAAAGCCCAACAGCCCACTCCACTCTCTATCCTTTTCGAATACTGCTAAGGGTGCGTTTGAAACCAGTACACGCAAACAATTGTGAAAACCCTAACTTAACATTATAGAAAAACATGGGGTTAATGTAAATCTGAATTGTGATTTGTTTGTGTCGAGCCATTGCTTGTTTCTTTCGGCTTGTTATAAACGACACGACTCTATTCACATCACTCAACCACGAGTTCGCGACATAATCTACACCGAGCCTATATATCTTACTTATAAGCAAGACTATATGTTCGTATAATTAAACCATGTAGAATGAGACTAAATAAAATCTTAAGTTTTAAACTTACTAATACTACAAATGGTTCACACTCTTTTGTAATTAACATATTTTGGCTTATAAATAATTATTTGAGTCTATAAATAATATACTACGACCTATTATTTTCGAGTCACACACGACTCTTATAAAACTCCTACACACTCTTAACCACTCTAACAAACGGACAATAAACATTTTAAACAAAAATATATTTTTGTTAATATATTGTTACTAGTTTATTTTAAATATAAATACTTTAAATAAAACCATCACTTAATTATATATTTTTACTCTATCGTTAACGTCATTATTTCCCGCCAACGTCTAACAACCATTGAAATTATCTTCCCGTACTTCGTCTTTCGGTCATCATTGAACCAAAGGTTTATCCGTCCTTACTACTTATTTTTGTTCATTTGTATACACTTCCAAGAGCCAATACACCTAAATATTTCGTAAACTATTTTCAAACTTAAATGCTGCCACACAAGCAACGATAACACAACACTTTAAAACTTTGAATTTATTTTAACTTCGTTGAGTTTTTCAACTTAAACTATGAACTAAATCATGCCTTACTAATCTAGGTCGCGTGTTAGTGCCGAACACTACCTGATTTATTTGCACTATCCTACTACTGTACTACTGAGGTGAGTTTATAGCCCCACTCTTTTATAAATGTTTTTATTGGGGTGAGAAACATGCAAAACTATTTTATGGACCAAACACTGTTATTTATGCTATTACGTGGATTAGCCTAAGCCCTGTTATGTCCCAAATTATGCCCACCTCATGAACCGTTAATTCCTGCTGGGAAGCGCGAATGTTATAAATAGATCTATTGGGGGTAACTCCCCCGTTCGGTTTGACCGGATAGGCAAACGCGAACGTATACCATGTCGAAATACAAGTGTCTGGGATAAACACTTGCCGGACCCAATTAATGATTACATACTCTTTGAGTATGCACACTGTTATAGCTTCGGTTGCATGAACTTAGTGCTAACGTAATAGACTATTTTTGTATGACATTATATGCGTTGTAATGTTCATATGCTAAACTCTTGGTCCAAACTATTGATTTTATTGCTCTAAACCTATAGACTCACCAGCTTTTTGCTGACTTTTAGCATTTTTTTCTCAGGTGTTTGAGATGTTTTATATTTGGCAAGGCATGGCAAGGCAATGGTCGTAACTTTTCCCCGAAGTGTTTCCACACATTGACTTTGACTTGTTTTATTAGGACCACTAGACTTGGGCTTATTTATTAATCTTAAAAACGTTGTTGTAAACTCGACTTTATTAAACTTAATGTATCTTAACGGAATATGTATTCCGTTCTTTATTTCCTTATGTTGTGATTCCAATTTAGTAGCACCCCAGTGACATGTATGCTTCCGTTGGACCCGATTTTGGGGGTGTTACAGCCATGAACCACCATCACAAAAACACCAATTCCGTCTTTTGATTTCACTTGATTCTTGATCAAGATTAAAGGTTTAGTTGTTTAGCCAAGTGTTCTTGGTTTATTCATCTCTATCACCATCAAAACTCCTCAGAATACTTGGTTTAAGGGTGATTTTATCAAGGGTTTTTGCAAGGGTTTATGCATGGGTATAAATTAATTTGATCAAAAGGTTTCTAGGGTTTGGTTATATAACTGGAAGCTTGGGCAAAAGTTTGATTGGTAATTTTTAGATTAGTGTTCTTGATCCATATTTTCTTTCCTCTACCAACCATTGTAAGAAATCATTCAACACTTTATTTTCTATACTTTTATATATATATATATATATATATATATATATATATATATATATATATATATATATATATATATATATACACACACACGTTTTTACATGTTAGTTAGATTTATCTTGCATTATTTGACTTGATTGTACATAGTGGAAACACTAAGAAAACATGATTTGAACATTAGTTTCATTGAAAACATGATTTGATCAGCAGCAAAAACATAATTTTTGAGAAAAATTAGTGGGTATTGGGACTTAGAAAAAAATTTGCGGTTATAGGTCTATGTCTTAGCTTCGATTTTCCAGGTGGCTCGTCGCGTAACGATACCCAATAATTTAATTAGAAAATAAATGATGAAAGTGTTTTAGTTTTGTTTGTCAGATTTCAAATGGTTAAAACTCAAAAAATTTATGTAGGCCAACTGTTGGTGTAAAAATAGAAAATGTAGAGTACACTTTAACTTAAACGTGGCTTTTTGAACGGACTTAAACGGAGTTGTAGATTGTAAACTAAGGCCATTTTCGTGGGACTGTTTTGTGGAGTTAAAAATCAGCTTTGATACTTAAAGGTAAATTAGTAATTTCACACAGATTATGGAATTTTTGGAATAGTGGAACCCACAAATGTGATTAATAGACTCAAATACCTTTCCGTGAGCATAAAACCCAAGTTGTAACCATTTATGGTTTAAGAGTAGCGAATTTATTAAGTCGGGTAATTTTCTAAAATTCAAACAACGCCTATATTAGTACAATGGTATAATCAAGGGATTATGTATTGGAAGGCCACCAAACTATTAAACTTTTTCCATTTAGTCCACTCATTTATTAAAACTAACTTATAGGACACCTATTACGTGTTTGCTTTCGTTTATACCAATTTCGAATAATTTTTTCTCGAAAATCTTTGAAGCAACGGGAATAAAATTAAACGTAGCATATTAAAACAACACAGATAGCTATTAAAATGTAAAATATTAGTTTTCCTTAGTATCTAAGTGCAACTTCATTTAGTCAAAAGCGATTTATAATAAAATTAACTAACATTTTACGCTTGAATTTATAATTTAATTGTTTTGATATGTTAAAGTTAGCTTTGTCCTTCAAGTTATACAAATTTCCGGCAAGGTATAAATGAAACCAAACACATATTTGGGTGGCCCATAAGTTAATTTAAATAAATGGGTGGCCTAAAGAAAAAAAGTTTAATAGTTGGACGGCCTTCACATACATAATCCATATAAGGAATATGAAAACTCATATTTAAGTTGTTATTTATAAAACATAAGACGCAACATATTATGTTAGGTTGCTCCTGGAGTTTTCTCGACTTACTTGTCACTTTATTTGCACTCTCGTTACCACATTACTTAAGGTGAGTTTCACAACCCCATGTTTTTACTTAACTTTTCTTTCTCTGGGGTGCGAATACATGTTTGTTTTTACATTGAATACGAGTACATTTACCCGTTACGTACTGGCCTAAGTACCGTTAACCCACATTTCATTATTGCCCTTTATCATGAACCGTTAATAAAGTTGGTAAGCACAAATGTTGTGAATAGTACTATTGGGTTTGACACTCATCGTCCGGGTTGACTCAATTACACATCAAACGGACGCAACACCATTTGACTATCAACCAAGTGTCTCGGGTTAGAAACTTGCATTGGGCATTCACATTTATATTATTGTTATCATTTTAGTGTCATGAGCTTAGGCAGCAGTAAACGTATTCTTTGTGTCATTGTATGTGCTACAATGGTCACGCACGCTATAAAATCTTGTGGTTCATTTTACTATTACTTAAATGTATGATCTCACCAACTTTATTGTTGACCGTATTAACATGTATTCTCTCAGGTCCGTAATTGATGTATTGGCATGACATGGAGCATAAGCATTCAGGTTGCATCCCGACTCATCTTTTGGTAGACTTATGCATTACTATACTGTTCGATAATATTTGAAAACCTTATTTAGTTAATGTCGTAAACTCTTGCATTTTGTGATTTCGAAACTTTGTTAAACTTAATCGAACATGTACTTTTAAAAAATGACTAATTTAAAGGTCGTTATCTTATGTCTTGTGTTCTATTATTATGACGTGACGCCTTTGAATTACTGTTCCACAGAGTGTAATCTGGGGGTGTTACATTTGCATTGTATAAATTGCCCAGTCTTCCGGTCTATTTTGGACTTCTGAAAATTTTAGGCCTAGAAAGTGATAAGTCGTAGGGCGACCGGTCTATTTTGGTAGTTTT
Source organism: Artemisia argyi (assembly GCA_030686995.1). Classification (NCBI taxonomy): domain Eukaryota; kingdom Viridiplantae; phylum Streptophyta; class Magnoliopsida; order Asterales; family Asteraceae; genus Artemisia; species Artemisia argyi. The sequence goes on along the minus strand of CM060697.1, from coordinate 155,132,796 downwards.
CACTTATAACAATACCCTCCCGTCCCATATTATTTGTCCATCTTTTTTTTTCGAGTTGTCGTAAATTGTTTGTCCATTGCTAAAAATATATATGAAAGTTTAATCGACTTCTATCATATTCTCCCCACTTGAAATCATCATTACAATTTTTAAAGAAAGTATTAAATAATTATTTGAAGATAAACTCTCATTATGGAAAAAAAAAAATAATAATAAGAAAAAGATGTCAATACAATTATGTTTTTTCAAAACCTAAATCTGGGTGTCAATTAATTATTTTTATTTATTTATTTATTTATTTTAACACAACTTTATCACTCACACCTCCAAAATCATCTTCCCTCATAACATATCATAACAAATTTATCATTAGAATCGTATGAACCAACAATATCGGAAGTTTTCAATATTAGAAATTGAAATGATAAAGTTGTATGTAAAATGGTTGTGCACAAGGTATTATAATGGGATTATTTTTATATAGAAATGAAAAACTAGTCGGTGATGGCCCAACGATCAATAAAGGCAACACAAATCAGGTTATGACATTATAAAGTTCAGGGTGTCTTGGCGTCGGGATGGAGCACGCCATAAGGCTTTGATGTTGATTAATGTCCTACGGTAACCAACTTTGTAACAGAAAAAGAAAGAAGCAAAGTTTTTACTCGAACTCCCCGGTCTCCACCCCAAAATCCATAAGCACGACACCACCGCAAACGGCTGCCATGGTGACCTCAATCCTTCCCCACCTAAAGCCACCCAAATACCACTACAAATGGACCAAGGGTTACTACTAAAAAGTCACTTTACTTTTCTAAATATCTACTTTATAGCAAAGAAGCAAAAGAGAAATTTTTTTACCAACAAACCTAAATAACAAAAACAATCAATAACTTTCCGCCAAAAATAAATAAAAAATAGAAAACACAGATCTTTTTATATAAAATTACTAGTAGGTCCATCAAATTACAAACACATGTAGCTTATGCACAAAATGTTGTATGAAGAATCTTTCACAGATGTGAAAAAACTGCAAGTCTTACTATTAAAATCATCAAGTAGATCATGGTGTCCAACCACACATTCTCTTAAAATTTACACATTACCCCCTTCATATACCTATAAATTACCCACCCATCATTCTCTTTTACTTTTCTTTTGCAAACAAGGACTTTTTTCTACACCACCAGTGGTCCATCTTCATTCCCTCATTTTCATATTTTTTATAAAACCCATTTTTCACATCAGTTTAAGATTTGTTTCTGTTTCATAACTTTCATTACTGGTATGTTTTTTATATAAAGTTTAGTACAATTACATTAGTATTCAATGGCATGTGTTTGTTATGTTTTTTTTGGGTTATTTAGATTATTTATTGATGATATGTTGACATGTATCATGGATAATTTATCTTCATTTTATGTATATTGGATAATTTAGGTTTGGAAATATGATTATTGGTTCTGGGTTTGTAACAAATTTGTGTCTTTTATTGAGTTTGAAACTCAATTATTAGTTTTTGCCTTTTAAGTTTTTTAAGGTTAACAGTTAACAGATGAGGTTTTTCCTCTTATAAGCCCCAATTTTCCGGCTTATTTTGAGACTTTATCAGGGCTTGTGAAAGATAAGCCGAAATCAAATAAGCGCGTAAGCCGACATATAAGGTTAAACAAACACCCTCTTAGGTTAAGCTGGAGGGCGAGTATTTGACTTAGATGTACGCGGCCTAGGTATCCCAGCTTTTCCGAACCCTTTCCTTGGCCACCCCAAGATGTCAACCTAGCGAGGTTTGAAATTGTTATTTTTTCTCAAATTGAGTTTTCTAAGGTCTATAGCTCAAAATCCCCAAATTGTTTCATTTATTTTATTATGTGTAATGATTATTATTTTTAATTTGTTGTGATCTTTGAACATTCATCCTTTTAAGGCTTAAATTTGAATTTCTAGTTTAGTGTTCTCCCCATTACCCAACTTTGAAGAAGTGCCCCAAATTTATTTCGTCCTTTTGTGTTAAACAATCTTCCACTAGACAAAAATATGCATTATAAGAGAAACATGATTATTATAGCTTATTCTTACAGTTTTACACTTGACTGATGAGTTTTGAAATTTAGTTTCAAGAGCAATATGTTAAACTTGATCTATTATTATAGCCATCAATTTGGGACGCGGATATGTCTTTTCCAGGATTTGAAGCTCAATTATTAGTTTTGGTCTATTGAGTCCCCCTTTTTCTATTATTCTTGGTTTCGTAGGTTAATTCCTTTTAAGCTATTTTTGTTTTCATTTCCGCTGTTGTGATTTCTTAATAATTCATCTATTTAGGGCTGAAATCTCATTTATTGGTTTTGGGCCTATTTATGTTGATGTAGTCTTCATCTTTATTGTCACATATTCCCCAAGTTTTTATCTTTATCTTTTTTTGATCTTTATATATATGTTTGTATTTCTAAGGTATCTGATTCAGGAAGTTCTGAAGTCGATTGACTGGAACAAGTTGAAAAGGTCCCGACTTGTACGTTGAATTGAGGTGATTTTAGCAGCTAATTTGTTTTATTTCTGTAACTGCGATGGACGATGGAGAATTAGAATTCTCCAACCACGAGATGTTTTTAGGCTCAAATGTGGGTGATATCCCGAGCAGTGGTTCCATGAATAGTTTCTTTGATGATATATTTAACGACGCACATGCTTGTACTCATACCCACACATGCAACCCACCCGGCCCTGATTCCTCACACACCCACACATGTTACCATGTGCACACGAAGATTTTACCTCCTATGAGCGATGATGATAAGACCCCGACTGATGACACCGCTGAGTCGTCCGAGAAAAATGGGAAAAAACGCTCAAAAGGGAACCGGGAAGCCGTGAGAAAGTACCGTGAGAAGAAGAAAGCACGCACCGCTTCTTTGGAAGATGAAGTGGTTAGATTGAGAGCAATGAATCAACAACTAATGAAGAGAGTTCAAAGTCAAGTGGGGTTGGAAGCGGAAGTAGGGAGACTCAAGTGTTTACTTGTGGATGTTAGAGGGAGAATTGATGGTGAACTCGGGTGTTTTCCTTACCAGAAGCAACATCCGGTTAATCAGAGTGTTATTAATCCGAATTTGGGAGGTGGGTTCTTGATGAATCCTTGTAATATGCAGCGGACTCCATCAATGCACCAGGATCAAGATATCGATGGCTGTCACTTGGATCTGGAATGTATGGGGAACCAAGGTCCATTGCTGAATGAGGTGACAGGATGTGGAGCTAACGATGGTCATGTAACTTTCAAGCCTTCTAGCGGACCTAAAAAAAAAGGTAAGCAAAACTAATGTGCTATACTGCATAGGTTAATTCATTTAAAAGAAAAAACAAATCCGTTTGTGTTTTGGCTATCAAATTTTAGCAAAATGATGATTTCTTATATGCTAAACTTTGCAATCCCAAGTTGGCAAGTTGCTAAAAAGTGTTGGTTATAGGTTAGACCAAGGATCAAATACTTTGGCTTTTCAACCACTATAATTTTGGCCTTTTTGTTACAAAAAGAATCACTTTTTCCCCCTTCTCTTTTGTGAGCATTAGGAGCCGCTGGTGTGAAAGAATAATTGAAGGATTTATAAAGTTAAGCTGAAAAAAAAGATGTTTTGTTTTATTATACGAAAGATTGAAATGAGTCATGGAACGTGATTCTTTTTCGTGATATTTAATTATTCATTACATATTTACATGGGATAAAAAGCAGTACAGTATCTTCTGTTTTTTGTGTAATCTTCAACAACCACAAAAACTTCAATGTATTTATATTCTGTAATTTTAATTTGATAATTACTTGATGGTTAGTTTCATATTTAAGTATGTTTATTATATTTCTAGTATTTTTATTGAATTAAGCTATGAACATTTTTGTTTTTTTATATATATAGTATAGAAAACTACTGAAAATTCAAAAGGTTATTGGTTTTTCGCAAATACATATACATCATTCTTATTCCTTTTTAATATATCACAAATATCTTAGAAAATTATCAAACAATTTATTTGATTGACCCCCATTCCTAATAGCCAAGCAAAGCTTGCATAGATGGTGACAGAATTGAATGACTCGTTTGTTTTTATTGTTACTTTGTCAAGAAGGCCAAGTTGCCAGTAGCCAACTATGTACAAATAGATTTTCAAGTTTAAGTAGTATTACTTTTGTCTTTATGTGTATCCATTGTCAAATACTTTTTTTCTTTTATGATAGGTGATCGTTCAGCAACATCAAAATGAGTCGTATTCCTGATTGCAGCGTTGATCCTTCTTGATGTACACTAACCTCAAGAAACAATCTGCTGGATCACTATAATTTTGTCTAATTATAATGTTCTTTCTTGCTATTTCAGTCGAGGTTTTTTTCATTTTCTTTTTCGTATTTAAGGTCCTCTCAATAATTTAGTACTAAAAGCTATGTTTGACCTAGCCATGCTAATATCATAATCTATAAGCAGCTCGCTATTTCTGTTACATGTTGCTCTTATCAAATATTATCTGACCACCCCAAGAGTTGTCTCAGTCTTGGACTCTTGGCCAGTATTGTGCCTGAGAAAGACCAAGGGCCAGGATTACTTTCTCATTGCCGATCTTAATATTTAGTGAATTAAATGCAACAGCATAGTAACATAATAAGAGAACGAGGTTCGGACAAACATCTACGAGACTGATAAGGTATGTTTGATACAACAATGGCTATTCAAATCTTTAGCAAGTTAAGATTTACAAGCACATAAAGAAGGCTAGAAAGGTAATGTTCAGATGTCATCATCTTCACGGTTAAATCTTTCAGCCATTTGCCTGTAAAGCATTGTCTTCAGTGACCCTAGATCCAGGGTATTCTTGTTTCTTGAGAAATACGAAGTATGTTATTTTAGCCTTGTGACCACCATCATTTAAGCCAGAATGTTGGTTTCACCATAAAAAACAACAAACTAAACATGGTACGTAGTATAAGATTATGGAACATTGTTGCTAAAAGCTTTCCCTCCTGCTTTGCTCAATGCTGAAAAGTGAAAACAATGTCTAACTCCAGTCTTCAGTCAACTAAAAACATGTATGAAACTATATCAAACAATTTCTTAAATGAAAAAAATAAAAATAAAAAATATCATGCTAGAATCACTTGAGATTTGTTATAGCGTATGCCTCTCAAAAAACAACTCGAGATTTGTTAGTTCGTCAATTTTTAAGTATGGTATGCACCAAATTATAATATGTAGGTTCATCCATCCGTATTAATCACTTGTTAACGCAAGTATCAACTATCAAGTAACCATGTTTGCACAATTCAAACACACATGTAGCCATCTAAACCAATCTGTTAGCAACAAACTGACAAAGTAATTGCTCAAAATCATAATAAAATTCGAAAAAAAATCAGTTCCTATGTTCATCAGAACCCTGAAACATACAAAATCGCCATCCACGTGCAAATGATATTAACATAAAACCACATCAAATAACCCCAAATAAAAATGAACATACATCACTTCATAGCAGAAACGAGCAAAAAAGAAACCCAAGTTTAGAAGCATTAAATCTTGTTGAGTGTAAAATATATCCCACATCGGAGAACCTTAAATCTCAAAGCAAAGATATATTTTGTGATTGTTAACTGTTAACTAGGTTGTTGTTTGACATGTGTGTTACGATTGTTACATACTTTGATTTCATCAACTTTTTATTGTAAATTGCATATATCTAGGGATTTTCTATAAATACCATACAATTTTTCAATTACTTTTAGTTAACTTTTCATTTAAATTTTTAGTTACTTTTGCAGGTAGAAGTTTAACCTCTAACACTTTTTTGCAAGTCTGAAATTATATTTCCTTTGTAACGGGTTAAGTGTTCTTGAACTACAACATTTTGCTCATGTTTATTTAAAAGACAAAATGGTGATTAACTTAATATTAACATACGACTTAGTTGGTAAGCAAATCACATACCACTACAAGAAATAACATTGTGTAATATTAAGAGCACTCAGTGCAGTTAGTCGAAGAGGCTCGCCGTTCCCACGTGGCTGGGCCTTCGGCTCGCCGTTCCTCACCGCCACACCAAACCCCCTCGCCGTTCTTCTCCGTTGGTAAGTTTTTCGTGGGCATGACGAGGAAAAAACCTGACAAAAAGGGAGATTGCGTACCTTGGAAGGCTTGGATTTTGCAAATGAAGAAGTTGTGAAGAGGTTGAGGTTAGTGGTGGGGCCCAAATGAAGAAGTTGAGGTTTGTTGTTTGGTGAGGAGGGGCTTTGTTGTGAAGAGGTGTTGGGTGATGTAGCATACGTGGGGCCCGAATGAAGAGGAAGAGCTTGTTGACTACACCTAATGCTCTAATGATCAGGACGAAGCCAAGGCCAAATATAGCACTTGACAAAAAAAATTAACATTATTACCCCGTAAAGAATAACTCCAAGTTAACGCTGAAAACATGCAGGAAAACAAAACAATTATTATAGTTAAGAACCAAATACAAACGACACCATTTTAGGTGCCATTTTCCCGCCAAAACTGCGGCCCGTTTTCGCAGCCTGTTTTCCTGACCCAGCCCACTCTCTTTAGCAGCCCTGCTCCAACCTACACACACCTCCTTATCTTAATCTGCAGCCACACACACACCTCCTTATCTTCATGAACAATTATCTTCTTCAATTTTTATCTGCGACGCTGACTCCCGTATCTTGGCGGGGTACCCACTGCAAGATTGTGGTTGCAGCCATGCTGGGAGGTTGGTGCCATTTGAAGGCTGCCACTTTTCGTTTATGGTGATGGTGGGGTTGGTTGGTTTGGTTCTTTATCAGTGTTCTCATAAAGGTATACCTTCGATTTGGTTTGATTTGATTATGATATACTATTTAGGGTTTTGATTGGAAACTTACCACAACTTATTGGCTTATTTGATTTTCCTTATGGCTTAGGATGGTTTTGTTGTTTTGTTAGGGGTATTTGGATGAGTTTATTTATTAGGGGTATATGAAAGTCTTTGCTTTTCAGTATTTGACTTAAACGTGGAAGGGGTATTTGGCGTTTCATTTTAAAAATAGCTATATGATATCGAATATACAATATTAGGTTGTAAGCTAAAGAAAACATATCATATAAATTTTCGAACAGTGTCTTTAGGCTTGCTTCATTTATATATTGAGAAACACATTTATACGCTTGAACTAGATAGTTATTGTGCCAAATGTGATGGATAAATTTGTTCATTGCTTAATGAAGTGGTGTGATGGGCTGTCACAGGCAATGCTAATGAAATGGGTGGGTTAGGGTGATGAAACGGGCCTGAATTGTGTACACACAAGGATGTCGCACTACCTAGATGATACGTGTACGTATACAGTCTTGAGTTGTTAGTGGTTATAACAGTGTTTGGAAGCTAAATACACAGCTGCAGTGGGCTGTCCAACGTCGCTTTTGTCTGGGCTTTTTCCATCATTTTTTGTGTGATACATTTGGCATGCTGACTCCGGTCCGTTTTGTTGTTCATAACTAAAAAAATACATTGTTCCCTTCCGCCATTTTTTGTGGGCTACATGTGGTTCATAAGAATTAGGTGTGTGACTCGAATGAGGTAGGCGAGTAAAGCTTAAGTTAAATTTTGTAAAAGGAGTGCCATTGTCACTTTATAAATGTCGCTGGGTGTGTTCTATGTTGAACTCTCCAGCATGTGAAACATCTCCAGGTTCTGTTTTCGGCAGCTCTTCTTCTATGTTTAATCCAGTTTCGAAGACGTGCGAAGCACTACTGTTAGGTGAGGCTTATTCTTATAGTGTATCGGAAATTTTATTTCAGTAAATGCACTATAAATTTGTTTTCTTTTTTTGCAGTTTTTTAGTTAGCATGCATCGTGATACTCCTAAAGAAACCGATGAAGCTCTTAATATAATTCCAGGAAAGCGGCTTCGCATGAGTATGTCACTGTTTCTCATATTTAGCCATTTATAAGTGTATAGGGTTTTAACTCTTACAATTTCATCATCTTTATTTGATATGCAGAAGGATAAGCAGGAACTTGAAGAAGATTTGATAGAAAAGTAAGTACTAACAATCTGATGAATAATCAAGTCTATACTTATAAATCATTTGTGCCTTGCTTTATGTTGTTATGTGAAGACTCAATGTGCCCTATTTGGGGTCTGAAATGGGGGTTAAAATAGTTGTGTCCGGCTTCTGAAATGCATGGGTTTAGGGGCTCAAAAAGGAAGGTTTAGAAGCTGAAATGGGTTACTTTGGAGCCTCAAATGGATGTGCGTTTGGAGGATGAAATTGGCGGGTCTAGGGGCTGAAATCGGGGTGTCTGGATGGTAAAACAAGGACCGAAACACAACTGTTGGGCAGTGAAAACCCCATTGTTGGGTTTTGAGTTCTGCTGCTGAGTGAAACTGCTGCTATGATGAAACTGCTGCTAGAGTAAATGATTCTGCTGCTGATGACAAAGTGCTGCTAAGGAAAAAGCTGCTAAAGGAAACTGCTGCTGAAGAGATAAGCATGTATTCGTAGTAGATAATTTTAGAATAGATTGAATGTATATCTTATAAGTCTAGAATATTCTTATCTTGATTAGAAAGTTATTGTAAACCTAGTAGGACTCTTTGGCCTATAAAAGGAGGATCCTAGGGTTAGAGTATGTACGTATTATTTAGTTTTCGTTTACACTTCAAGGTTGTAAAACCCTAGCATTGTTGAGTGCTCGTATTAATAATATTGAAGTGTTGATAGAGAATTATTCTTCTTAAGTTAAGCTTTTATATTCCGCATTCAAGCTTAAGTGTTTACTTTAAGTCAACTTCTATATAAGATCTTTTGCTCAACTGGGATCAACAAGTGGTATCAGAGCTTGTGATCTAGAAGTTGTAATCAAGAAGAAATTGTTCTTTGCAAGTTTGCTGTTCCTAATCAACTGCTAAAGATGGGTGATGACACACATATGGTGACTGCTTCAAAGGTACCCATGCTCAATCCTGGAGAGTATGAACTGTGGAAGATGAGAATTCGACAATACATTCGCATGATTGACTATAACATGTGGAATGTTATCATGAATGGTGACTCTTTACCAAAGAAGGGTACTGATGGTAAAGAGATACCAATCAAGACTGCTGAAGATAATTCTATAAGGAAGATGGAGATCAAGGCTCACAGTATTCTCTTGATAGGAATACCTAATGAGTTTCAGTTGGACTTTGAGAGTTGTGAGACTGCTAAAGAATTAATGGATGCTATTGAATTCAGGTTTGGAGGGAATGATGCTACCAAGAAGTCAAGGAAGAATATGTTAAAGCATCAGTTTGAGAACTTTACTGCTGAAAGTGGAGAAAAGATTATTGGCACCTACAACAGGCTCAATCAACTTGTCAGTCATCTAAAGCTTGTTGGCTATGTGGTTCCACAAGAAGATGTGAATCTCAAGTTTCTCAGAAGTCTTGCACCTGAATGGAGTATGCACACTGTTGTTTGGAGGAATAAACCTGACTTTGAAACCAAGAAGTTGGAAAGCCTCTATAACAATTTAAGAGTGTATGAACCAGAATTATCTACTTCATCTACTTCTGGTTCACAAAATCTTGCCTTTGTATCTTCAAAGTCAAAGGGGTCTAAAGAATCTCACTCTGCTGCTTATGGAGTATCTACTGCTGATGGATCTGCTGCTAGTTCTCATGAGAATAACTCCACCAGTGATATGGCTTTATGTGCATTCTTGGCTGATCTAACATCAAGTATAAGGTCACAGGCACTTAATCAAGATCTGGATCACCTTGATGAATATGATCTTGAAGAGATGGATCTTAAATGGCAGATGGCCATGTTGACCTTGAGGGCTAGAAAATTCTGGAAGAAAACTGGAAAAGAGATCAAGTACAGACCTAAAGAAAATGTTGGCTTTGACAAGTCAAAGATAGATTGTTACAACTGTAACAGGAAAGGTCACTTTGCCAGAGAATGTAGAGCTCCAAAGAAGAATGGTGAAGCATCAAAGAAGACTGAAGAGACAAAGAATACTACTACTGCATTAGTGTCTTGTGATGGATTGGGAGAATATGATTGGAGTGATTTGGCTGATGAAGAACCAAATTATTCCTTGGTGGCTCAAGTTAAGCCTGAAGTGCATAACTTTGCACGTATGGCTTATTCATCATCATCTTCTGGATCTGACTCTGAGGTATCTAATGATTCTGATTTATCTGAGTGTTCTTTTAAGTCTTGTGCTGACACTATAGAAGAACTTAAGTCTAGGAATGAGAGTCTAAATAAAGAAGCTGAAAACCTAAAACTTGATAACTTAGGTTATAAAGTAGGTATTCAAAATGTTGAAAGAAGACTTGAGTACTTAAAAGAGTGTGACATGGAATATGTAGATAGAATTAACCAACAAGATGTTGAGATTTTTAAGAAAAACAGTGAAATTGAGTTTCTTAAAAATAAATTAGAAGAAGCAGAAAAAGATAGAGATGAAGCTCTTGCTGAAAAAGAAAAACATATAGTAAGAGTAAACAAACAGCAATATGCTTCTGATTTGGTTAATAAGTCTATTGAGAGTACAATAATGAGGAAAGGAAGTGGAATAGGTTACAATGAGGTTGCTCCTCCTGTTAAGAGTGCCTATGCTCCACCAGGAAAAGAATTGTCCTTCATTAGTGAGCTGAATATTGAAAAACCATTAGGTGAGTCTAGTACAAGAGTTTTAGAAACACCTAAGGTAGAAGGTAGAAAATTTCCTGATGCTCCCATTATTGAAGATTGGTACTCAGATAGTGATGAGGAACAAGAACAGGTTGAACTAGAACATAAGGTAGTAAAGGAAGAAATTCCTGCTAAAATTGAAAAAGTTGAACCTAAAATTGAACAAGTGAAGTTTGTGAAACCTGTGCTAGGTCAAGGTATCTCTAGAAGAATGGTTGAGTATAAAGAGGTTTCTAGAGAAAGAATGAATGGTTTTAATAATAAGCCTAGGGGTAATCAGAGAAACTTTAATAACCTAGTTTCAAACAAATTAGGTAGTGAGTTTCAATTAAGGAAAAAGGCTTGTTATAAGTGTGGTAGCTTTGAACATTTGATTAATAGCTATCCTGACCACAAGAAACCTGTTTGGAATCAATACTCTAGGGTGAATCACAAATATGTTAATCAGAATACTCACCCTCATCCAAATAGAAACATGATTCCTAGGGCTGTGTTGTTAAGATCTGGTGCAACTAGATCAATTTATGCTGTTAAATCAAATGGTGCTTTCAAAACCACAACTGGTTCTTTTGCTGGCTCTACTGCTAGTAAGCACTCTGCTGCTAGTAAGCAATCTGCTGCTAGTACAAAACTTTCTACTTCTGGGCCAAAAGTTTTGTCCAATACAGTTGTTGGAAACCACTTTTATGCTGTTAAGGCCTCAACTTGTTGGGTTTGGAAACCAAAATCAAATGTTTCAAACAATATTTCCAAAACCAGCAGTGCATCAAGTGATTTAAAGAAATTTAACTATGTTGATGCACAAGGCAAATCCAAGTCAGTAATGGCTTGGGTCCCCAAGAGAAACTAATTTCTCTATTTTCATGTGCAGGGTAATCTACTGGATGAGCTTAAAGACATGGTTATAGTTGATAGTGGATGCTCTGGACATATGACAGGGGATGAGTCTCAGCATGATGATTTTGAGGCTTTTGATGGTGGCTATGTTGCTTTTGGGAATGATCCAAAAGGTGGAAAGATTATTGGTAGAGGCACTTTAAATACTGGTAATTTGGACTTTGAGAAGGTGTTTCTTGTGAAAGGACTTAAGTTTAACCTCTTTAGTGTTTCACAAATGTGTGACAAAAGGAATTTTGTTCTTTTTACAGACACTGAATGTATGATCCTTTCTCCTGATTTTCAGTTGCCAAATGATAAATTTGTGCTATTGAAGGTCCCTAGAAATGAAAATATATACAGTGACCATATTAAGAATATTGTTCCCAAAAGAGCTTTGACTTGTCTGATTGCAAAAGCAACTGTTGATGAGTCCAAATTATGGCATAGAAGACTTGGGCATTTGAACTACAAGACAATGAATAAGTTGGTGAGAGGAAATCTGGTGAGAGGAATGCCCACAAAGTTGTTTGAAAACTGTGAGACTTGTATTGCTTGTCAGAAGGGAAAACAACACAGAGTCTCATTCAAGTCAAAGACTGTGAATACAAATACAGAGCCCTTGCATTTGCTACACATGGATTTATTTGGGCCTGTTTTTGTGAAAAGTTTGAATAACAAGTCATATTGCCTAGTTGTCACAGATGATTACAGCAGGTTCACCTGGGTGTTTTTCTTAGCCACTAAAGATGAAACTCCAGTTGTACTTAAAGAATTTATTACAAGAGTTGAAAATCTGCACAACCACAAAGTGAAGATTATAAGATGTGACAATGGTACTGAGTTCAAGAATAGTGTGATAAACCAATTCTGTGTGGGAAAAGGCATTTTAAGACAGTATAGTGTTGCAAAAACGCCACAGCAGAATGGTGTTTCAGAGAGAAGAAATAGGACACTTATTGAGGCTGCAAGAACAATGTTAGCTGATTCTAAACTACCTATACCTTTTTGGGCTGAATCTGTCAACACTGCATGTTTTGTGCAGAATAGAAGTAAGGTAGTGAAGCCTCATAACAAAACTCCATATGAGCTCTTTCATGGAAAGAAACCAATGATTGATTTTCTTAAGCCATTTGGATACCCTGTTACTATTTTGAACACTAAAGATCAGTTAGGCAAGTTTGAAGAGAAAGCTGATGAAGGGAATTTGGTTGGTTACTCTGTACATAGTAAAGCTTTCAGAGTATATAACAAGAGAACCAAACATGTAGAGGAGAATTTGCATATCAAGTTTAGTGAGAACATATCTAATGCTGCAGGGAAAGGACCTGAATGGATGTTTGATGTTGACATCCTAACCAAGACAATGAATTATGTACCTGTTATTGCCACTATTGACACTAACAAACCACAAGAAGACATTGTTTTGATTGAGAAACTGAAGGTTGGTCCTACTTTCATACCTTTACAGCAAAATCAAGATACACAAGAAGATGATGTTCCTCCAGAGAAACCTAAGGAAACTCAAGCAGATGTTGTAACTCCTATTGATGCAGAAAAGATACCCAATGCAGCTCCAAAAGAAGTTGTTGCTGACTCTCCAATTAGACCAGAAGACTCTACTGCTGACTCAGAAGACTCTACTGCTAGACCAAAACAAGCAACTACTACTTCTATCTATTCTGCTGCCAAGCCTACTCACTCTGCTTCTACATCACAGTTTCCTTCTTTGAATGCTTAGGATAAACCTTTTGATGATACAGATTATCCTGAAGATCCTAATATGCCTCCTCTGGAGAATATCTATGATGACATAGATGATGAAGCTCTTGATGGTAAATTATTTGGAGCTGAAGTAGACTATACTAATTTGGAACTCAATATTCCTGTTAGTCCTACTACTACTACAAGAATTCACAAGGATCATCCTAAAGAACAAATTCTAAGTGATCCTCAATCATCTGTACAAACAAGGAAAATGACTAAAGAGCTCAAAGATCTTCAACATCAAAGTTTCTTTGCTAGATCTCTACATCAAAGAAACAGTCATAAAGATCTACAAAATTGCTTGTTTGCCTGCTTTCTATCTCAAATTGAACCCAAGAACACCTACAAAGCCCTACAAGAAGCTAGTTGGGTGGAAGCAATGCAAGATGAGCTTCTGCAATTCAAGCTACAAGAAGTATGGACTTTGGTTGATTTGCCAAATGGAAAAAGAGTTATTGGTACTAAATGGGTTTTCAGATGTAAAAGAGATGAAAGAGGAATTGTTATCAGAAATAAAGCTAGATTGGTAGCTCAAGGATACACACAACAAGAAGGACTTGATTATGATGAGGTATTTGCACCAGTGGCAAGGATAGAAGCCATTAGACTATTCTTGGCTTATGCTTCATTCAAAGATTTTGTGGTGTATCAAATGGATGTCAAGAGTGCTTTCCTTTATGGGACCATTACAGAAGAAGTTTATGTGTCTCAACCACCAGGTTTTGAGGACCCTGATTATCCTGACAAAGTTTATAAGGTGAATAGAGCAATGTATGGACTACATCAAGCTCCAAGAGCTTGGTATGATACCTTGTCAACATATTTGTTGGACTCTGGGTTCAGTAGAGGAAAGATTGACAAGACTTTGTTTCTCAAAAGACAAAAAGATGATATTTTGCTGGTACAAATCTATGTTGATGACATCATCTTTGGTTCTACAAATAGAGCAATGTGTGTTGATTTTGAGAAGCTTATGAAGGAAAAGTTTGCAATAAGTTCAATGGGAGAACTCAACTTCTTCTTGGGACTACAGGTGGTTCAAAAGAAAGATGGCATATTTATCAGTCAGGATAAGTATGTTAATGACATCTTGAAGAAGTTTGGATTTGAAGATGCTAAGCCTGCTAAGACAACCATGGATACCAACAAACCTTTGTTGAAGGATGAAAATGGAAAAGAAGTAGATGTTCACTTGTACAGGTCTATGATTGGCTCATTGATGTATCTTACAGCATCAAGGCCTGATATCATGTTTGTTGTGTGTGCCTGTGCAAGATTCCAAGTTTGTCCCAAAGAATCACATCTCAATGCAGTAAAGAGGATTTTTAGGTATCTAAGGCATCAACCTAATTTGGGCCTATGGTATCCTAAGGATTCACCTTTTGATTTGGTGGCATATTCAGACAGTGACTATGCTGGTGCTTGCTTGGATAGAAAGTCTACAACAGGAGGTTGTCAATTTCTTGGAAACAGATTGGTGTCATGGCAATGCAAGAAACAAACAGTGGTTGCAAATTCTACAACTGAAGCTGAGTATGTGGCTGCTTCAAGTTGCTGTGGTCAAGTGCTATGGATGCAAAATCAGCTACTGGATTATGGGTACAATTTAATGAACACCAAAATTCATATTGATAACAACAGCACACTTTGCATAATTAAAAATGCTGTTTTTCATTCAAAAACAAAATATATAGAGATAAGACATCATTTCATAAGGGATTGCTATGAAAAGAAGTTAATTCAAATTGTCAAAATTCATACTGATAACAATGTTGCTGATCTTCTCACTAAACATTTTGATGTAGGAAGATTTCAATTCTTAATTGCAAACATTGATATGATTAATCTTTGAAAAACTTATCTCTTAGTGTTTTTGTACAAAGTGTAAAGGTCTTGTGCTGATTGTTCATCTGTTTCTGCTGCTTCTTAAGAAGCAAGTGATTAAGTTGTAATGTACTCTGCTGCTATTTTACTCTACTGCTAGTATATTTTTTGTATACTTTGTGGTGTTTGGACTAACATTTTGCAGGACAAGTTGAAAATTGATGATTTGCACGATTGATTAAACAGAATTTCACAAGATTTCATCCATAAATTCCAAAAGAGTGCATTCAACAAAAGAAGAACATCCACATCATATTCTGAAATAACAAAAGGCTGCTACATCACAACCTAACATAAAAAGAACTAATACATCATTTTCTAGGGCATGGAAGTCCAAGTACAATCTTCCTCTCCTTAGGAAGTGGAGGGTTTGATTTTCTTGCCTTGATAGATGTCTTGGATCTTGGCCTTGATGATGATGGTCTTTCTGGAGTGGATGGTGGATTGTAGTCTGGTTCATCCTCATCTGATGATGTGTAGATGAAGGGGGAAACAAGCTCCTTGGGAGATGGTGGTCTGATTGGGATCCAAGCAGGGTCTTCTGATGATTCTGAAGACGATGGAGACATGGGGGACATCACCTCTTTACCCCTAGAAGTACTTGGGGTTTGATTCAAATGTAGGAGATCTTTGAAGACTGGAAGGTCATGCTTCCTCTTTCTTGCTTGCTCCTTGGTTCTACAACCATTGTGAGGAGGACGAAATGGAGGGACATATGTTTCAAAAGGGGATTCATCTTCCGAAGAAGAATCGGATGAGATGTTAATTATTTCGGGTGAAGATTTCATTGTGATTGGATGAATTGATTTGGGTGATTTGAAGATTTGATTGTGTGATTGGCGTTTCAAATTGTAATTAGGGTTTGATTGTGATGATTTAGGGAAAAGATTACGTCTGGTTTTATAGGGATTTTGGAGTATCAAGCGCATTAATTGTTATGGGTTCTTGACTTTTTGACCAAGTTTAAATAGTCAACTCTGTTGCTGACTTATTTTCACTCTGCTGCTAGTTGTTTTATTCTGCTGCTAGTCGTGGATGACTGGGTTATGCTGCTACAGTTGTAAGTGAGAGGGTGGTATGTGTAACTTCTACAAATGAGTTTAAAACCTAATTAATCTTCATTATTGGTTTCTACACGCTCCAAATTGAAGTTATCACAAACCCTAACACTCCATTATTGTCAAAATCAATTATCCCCAATTTCCCTAAACCCTAATTCATGGAGATTACACGTACCTGGGCTGAGCAACATAATAGTGTGGCTGTTTTGAATGAAGAGTTGGTTCCTGAAGGGCTCACAGATATGGTTAAATTTTTGAATGCTACTTCTCTTAGGTATGCACTCACTGTGAATCCTACTATATATGTTTCCTACATCAAACAGTTTTGGCTTACTGCTAAAGTCAAATCTATGAATGGGGAAAAATATGTCAGTGCTTTGGTAGATAGGCAAAAGGTTCGTATCACTGAATCATCTATAAGGGAATCTCTTCTCTTAAATGATGAAACAGAGACTACTTGCCTTGCTAATTCTGCTATTTTTGCTGGTTTAAAAACTTTGGGGTATGAGGGCAAGCATAACAATTTAAAATTTCAAAAAGCTCTCCTCTGTCCTCAATACAAGTTTTTGGTACACCTTCTCCTTCATTGTTTGAGTCCTAAAACTTCTGGGTGGCATGAGTTTAGTACTACTATTGCTTCTGCAATGGTATGCTTAAGCACAGGTCAACCATTTAATTTTTCAAATATGATTTTGGAGGGGATTGCTAAAAGTGTTAAAGAGTCTGGTTCTTATTTTCTATATCCAAGATTTCTACAGCTCTTTATTGTTGACCAACTTACTGATTTTAGATCCCATGTTGGTTATTATGAAGCTCCAAGATTGATTTCAAAAACTTTCACTTTCTTGGTTAAGCATGGAAAAAGTTTTTCAGGCACACATACAAATCTTACACCTTATATGGTGCAACTTGTGCAAAATAATCAGGGTGAAGGATCAGGAAATCCCACTGATTCCCATCACACACCCAATTTTTCAGCATCTGCCACACAACCTAAAATACACTATACCCGTAGGAAAACCAAAAAGGACACTGATCTACCTCAGGATAGTGTTAGTATGGCTGCACCAGATGAGGCTGTCCTAGTTGATGGAGGGGACATGTTGGTGAAGGCTGTCACTACTGCTTCTAGCTTAGCAGCAGAGCAGGATAGTGATAACATAAATAAGACCCAATCCAAGGCAACATCTAGAGAAAAGGATTCTACTGAATCTACTTCTCAGGATGGTAACCCTAGCCAAATGGAAAATATAGGGGGCTCAGATGATCAAACTAGGTTTGATACTGAGTTTTTGTCCCAAGATTCACCTCTCGGACCAGGTTACACAGGTCGAAGTGATGAGGACAGGCCAGTGACCAATGAATTGACGGAAAATCTTGTACATGATGACAATGTCCATGATTCACCTCTCGGACCAGGTAACACAGGTCGAAGTGATGAGACTACTATGCAACTCATTCAAGAATTGACGGTTACTTGTACCAATTTGGGGTTGAAGTGTACTACTTTGGAAGATAAAGTTCTTACTCTGTCTACAACTGTTGCCAATCAAGGCAAGCTTATTACAACATTGAAGAAACAGATTAAGAAATTGAAGAAATCAAGACCTTCAACCTCATTGAAAAGGCTAAAGAAGGTGGGCACTTCTAAAGTTATTAGTTCACCTGAACTCACTTCACATTTGGAAGAGGATGATGCTTCCAAACAGGGGAGGAATGAAGATGCAATGGGTTCAGGGGAGGCAAATTTGAAGAGGGTTGAAAGTGCTCAGGTTATGAATAAAGAAATGGCTTCAGGGGAGGTTCCAGTGATTGGAGACATGGATGTGGAAAGTCCTGAAGATGCTGAGAATTATGTGGTTGCTGATCAATCATGGAATGAGGTGGTAATGGAAAAAGTGATTGCTACTCAAGAAAAGGTGGTGGAAAAACTCAAGACTTTGGAGCCTGAGCAATTAGTGAAGGCAACAGGGGTAATGGGTAAAGCTTTAAAGACTTTGGGGGATTCAATGGTGAAAGAACTTGAAAATGCTGCTATTGCTGACAAGACTAATGACTCTACTGCTGTTTATGATTCTGCTGCTAAGGATCCTGCTGATCCTGCTGCTAGTGGAAAAGTGACCTCTGCTGATGCACAAGACTCTACTGCTGGGTCTAGTGATAATGCTGCTACTGAAGCAATGGTTTTGTTAAGTAAGAAGACTTCAGAAGTTCCATGTGAATCATCTTCAACACCACTACCAACACCATCACTAGCACAACAACCTACAATAACAACCACATCATCCATACCAAATTTACCTCTAAAAGGAGTTGTGATTAGAGAACCTGCTTCTCAATCAAAGAAGATGGTATCTTCATCTACTGACAAAGGAAAGGGCAAGCAAGTTGCAGAACCTCAATGGGTGTATAAGGGGTTTGACTACTCTGTACTACCTTTTCATATGTGGCCTAAGGAACTACAACTTGAACATGACTCAGCTGCTGCTTTGAAAGAACAAGAGATGATTGATCAAGAAGAACTACAGCTGGCTCAGAAAGAAAAGGAAAAGATTGAAAAGGAGACAGAAGATTTAAGGAGGTATGATGAATGGTTGGATGAGAAGATAAGAATAGAGGCTGATATTGAACTTAACAAGATGATCAAGATTGAGGATAATGAAAATCAAACTTTTGATGTGAGATCTGGGTAAGTAAGTTCACAGCTAAGAAAAAGAAAGAAGATGCTGCTACTAGAAAGAAGAAAAAGGTACTTAGAGGTCCAACTCCACTACAAAAGAGAAAAGAGTATGAAAGATATCTGAAGAATATGAAAGGATGGACATTCGTGCAGTTAAAACCTAAATCTGATCAAGAGGTTTATGACTTGTATCAAGTGGCTAAAAGACAAACAGATACTTTTTATCCTATGGGTTGTGCTGAAGACCTGGAACATATTGCTCAGATGAATAAGAAGTTGGTACCTGAAAAAGTAGCTGAAGTAGAGCATGTTCAAGAAGCAGATGTTGTTAAGCAGCTTGATGATGCAGTTAAGACTACTTCTTCTGTGCAAAGTGTTAAAAGAAAAGGTGTAGTTCAAAAATCAGTTGCAAAGAAGAAGAGGAAAATAGGGGAAGAAAGTAGTTCTAAACCAGAAGGAGATGAATTCAAGAATGATTGGGATCATATTCCTCCTGAGCATTTAAAAGAACAATTGAAGGTTTACACTATGGTTGGCAAGATGGAAGATCCTGAAGTAGTTGATGCCAAACCATTAGGAGTCAAATATCCTATTATCAAAGTAACTACAGGATATGATACTAACATTGGAGCATTCCATGATATCCAGAGATCTGATGGTAAGACTCACAGGTTTCTTAGATTTCAACAGATGCTACACTACTTTGATAGAGAAGATGTTGATGATATGTGGACACTGTACAAAGCAAAGTTTGGAGCTGAGAAGTTTGATGGTAAAAAGTATGAGAAAGATCAACTTGATCATATCATAACTATGACAGATAATGTTCTGTGGAGAGCTCTAAAACTTATGTATGAACCTTCAATGGATGATTCTGAGTGGACAGAGATAGTAGAATACAAAGTGAGAAAATGGAGACTATTTCAAGATTCTGGAGTTCATATGCTAGAACTTGGACCAATTACTTTGTATATGCTAGTTGAAAAAGATTACCCAGTGGTAAGATACTGGAATATTGTCAATCAGATGGTTAATGGTGATAGATCACTTAAGTTGCAGAAAGACTATGATTCTGATGATCAAGCATTCAATTTGCTGTCAAAGTATAAGAAGATATTTGATCAACTGAATTCTCAAGGTTTGAAGTGTTTGGAAGCATCCTCCTAGTGATTAACTGAGCTTAGAAGAAACTTACTTATTTAGAAATAAATAATAAGTTTAGGGGAGGATTGTTGGGTTTTGAGTTCTGCTGCTGAGTGAAACTGCTGCTATGATGAAACTGCTGCTAGAGTAAATGATTCTGCTGCTGATGACAAAGTGCTGCTAAGGAAAAAGCTGCTAAAGGAAACTGCTGCTGAAGAGATAAGCATGTATTCGTAGTAGATAATTATAGTATAGATTGAATGTATATCTTATAAGTCTAGAATATTCTTATCTTGATTAGAAAGTTATTGTAAACCTAGTAGGACTCCTTGGCCTATAAAAAAAGGATCCTAGGGTTAGAGTATGTACGTATTATTTAGTTTTCGTTTACACTTCAAGGTTGTAAAACCCTAGCATTGTTGAGTGCTCGTATTAATAGTATTGAAGTGTTGATAGAGAATTATTCTTCTTAAGTTAAGCTTTTATATTCCGCATTCAAGCTTAAGTGTTTACTTTAAGTCAACTTCTATATAAGATCGTTTGCTCAACTGGGATCAACACCCATATACTTAGAAATGGCTAAATATGAGAAACAATGACATACTCATGCGAAGCTCATGTTAAAACTAATCCAATATATGAGGAGGAAGAAGGATTCAATTTTTTCCCAAAGTCATTACATGTAAGTTTCTGAATTTTAGTTAACTCAATTCTGTGTGTATGCATTTACAGATTCAATCAGCTCTAAAGAAGCTCATACATGTAAGTTTCTGAATTTTAGTTAACTTACATTCATACAATTGCTTAGAAGTAGCCTCAGCAAGTGGTTGCATTTTTACAGGTTTCAAATTCATATTAGAAGCAGCCATGCCATGTAATCGTGACAATTTTGACGCCTGTGTTGCCATATTCTTGCCATAAAGCAATACCTGAGATTAGTTATAATTTATACATATCCTATTACTCAGTTTTAGAATTTTCACTATATGAAATATGTCCACAAAATTGTTACTCTATTGATCTCCCTCATCCATTGACATTTAATGAACGTATATGTAGGTATGATGAGGGAAGTCAGACCAGCTTTGTTGCTGAGGGTGGATGAAGCAGCAAATCCTTGCAACTTTTGACCATTACAATCGGGCAGTTGGGTTAAATTTCATCTTTTGTTTAGGTATGTATTTTAAATAAAGAGGACCCACACGCAATAGCTGTAACTGCGGGGTTTGTTGCAACTTCATGCATCTAAAGAAGCTATGCACGTTAGCTTTCATCTTAAACATCTTCCAAAATGCTATGATTTTGTAAAATTGTTCGGGTTCAGCCACTAAATACCATATATTATTGCTTGAGAAAGTATGACTTTACATCAAAATCATTTATCTTCCACCTTAGTTAAGTACAGTTTATTTAACAAGATGCAGGCGTAATTTCTTTCCATTATCTCGGTAATTTGTAGGGCTGTTTGGATGTGTGGAAAAGTTTTTAGGCCAGTACAAAAATTGGTATGGAACAAGTTTCAGAGTGGAACACAACAAAAAGTATTTTGAAATTACTAAAGTCTCTATGTTACTAATTTTTTTTAGTAGGTGTCATACTAATATTGGATTTTTTTAATGTGGAAAAGCAGCGAAAGTTTATCCATGTCACGCATGTGAGGTCGGAAGAGTATCGCTTTGAAAGATGGTGGAGTGAGACAGAGCGGGTCAGCTAATGGGTCAAAGAGGGTCATTTCAAGGCCTTGCCTAGATTATCCAAGGTTCAGTAGAGATATTAAGTCGTAGCTCGATCATTTGAAACCCAATTTACACAGGTACGTAACCAGCATAATATATTATTCATTTAAAAGCGTAAAACCTAATTTCTTAAGTTGCTGCAATGAGAGCTATCGAAAAATCAGAATATGAGTTGCATTAGAACCTTAACAATTTTAAACATAACCATATGTTCTTTGCATACACATGTAACACCTTAACAAGTTGATGCCACATGTAAGTATGCAGTTTGTTGTTATTACAGTCATCAATGAAAGATCAGAAAAAGATTTTGGTGCCACACATGTGGGCTATTAAGGCAGTGCTTGACTTTTTTATGATTTTCTTGATCTTTGTCATAGTTAATGAGTGCGAAAGTTAAGGCCCAACCTTTATTTGCGTAACTGATATTATAGGTGTCTCATCTGATTTGTAACACAGATAAATGCTTTGGTTTTATTTGTGTTTGGGATATGCCTTCTCTTTTAAAACTACCGCCAAGCATACATAGTATAAAAAAATGAAGAAAAAAGAAAAAGAAAAGAAAAAGAAAAAACACAAAACAAAAAGCAGTTTCAAACTATTTAAAAGGAAATTTTGTTCTTCAGTTGTCAAAGCGATACCGTTTAATGTTGATTCTGGGGTGGAAATTTGGTTTTGGACTCGCTTAGCTATATGCATGTAAGGGTGTGTTTGGGATTGCTAATTTAAAAGCCTGCTTACTACATTCACTTCATGATCTTCGTAAAGCAAGATTTCGTGTTAGTGGTTGAGTAACTATGGACAATTACTTGCATCGATACTACCTATTAGTCACCATATGTTCATTAAATAGAATTCTGAACATCCATTGTAGGTTGTGCGGTTACAAACAACCATGTTCCCTTTTTAAGCATCTTTGCTAATTGATTGTATGTTTCGCGTTTTTACATATATCTCATTTGCAGTCGTATATTGCTCGATTTTTTCAGGGCTGCAATAGAACATGAGAAGAAAAGGCACGTAGAAAAGTATGTGCATGATCAGCTGATGGAAAAGAGTTAACTTCCTATGGCTTAGCAACTAGAAAAGTTGCGTGTTGAGATGACTATTGCTGAATCCATATGCAGGTATGCAGTTAGATTCCTTTAGGATCTTATATCCAATCGCTTTTGCTCTCCAGATACCTTATAAATGAATCATGCATATATTGCCTACATATTTAATGCCCTGTGAAAGAATACAGTAACAATTCTGGTCCGCTCAACCACGAAAATAAGTAGATTCGGTTGTTGTATCTAAAACGGGTAAACTCGAACATATCTTGTGTATAATACTCTGCAAGTACTACCCATATGCGAAAGTTTAAAAGGTATGTCTGTAGTTAAAATAGCTCAGCATATTCAAGTGGACTCACGTTATATTACTACATACGTTTGCTTCTAACATTAGTTATGATGGATGATTATTGACGAAATATAAGTTATATTATATTAGGTGTACGAATTAGCTATAGAAAACTAAACACATTTGGACCAAAGGTTTATGTTTGACCCGTACCTTTAGCTACCCATTTTGACCTGTCCCAAAATGTATTTTTACTGCTTAATCATGTGACTTCCAAAACTGTTTTATTAAATATTATTGCATAATTTTTAATCGTATGCAGCAGTCATCTGATATGTTTTGGTATTTTAAATGAAAATTTAAGAAAATCTTATCTCAAGTGTTTGGATTTAGCTTACTTATACAGAAGATCAAGGAGAAAGATGGAGAGTTTAATAAACACATATATGCAATTATTTAAACTGTTTTGAAAAGTTATGAGACAATGAAGTGAAACTGATAGATGTGAAGTTATTCGGGGTCGAATTCGTTTTTTAGCTCGGCTGGGATTTTTTTTGCTATGCTTTATGCGTGGTTTAGAAATTGTACATGACATTTGTGGTGCTTTTACTCTTAACATTAATTCGTATCAAGATTGTTTGTGGTGCTATACTATGGCGAGTTGTACTTCTGCGCATTTATTGGGTAACCAACTTACGCCAAAGTGTATCACTACTTTATATCATGTACTAATTGGTTATGTGTGGGCTGATGCAGGTAAACAGGCAGGACTTGAGAAGCATGTTAGAGTTGTTGATTACAGCTATCCAACATTAATAGCATTGAACTTTTAAACGAGACCAAATCATGTAAGTATTTACTGTTTTTTCCAGTATTCAAATACACACATAGCCACTGATCTCATACCCCGCCTGCAGATTTTAAGTGACTTGATGAAAGACAAAATTTCAGTGACTTAGTGAAAGCCAAAAACCAGAAAAGATTCAAAACCGTTTCATAGGTTTGTAGCGATTTGTAGGATTGTAGTAGAGGTTTTTTCGTTGGACCATAAGGCCTTTTTTTTTACATCAGCCAAACACTGTAGTGGTTAGTAGCTCACTCAATTTTTTGCTATTTCAGCAAAGGTAGCAGAGGTGGTGACACTTGGTGATGTGGCTCATGCTTGCAAACTCAAGTTGACTCTCAACTTCCATCTGTTATTGATTTGGTCAGTATGTGTTCGCCCATATTTATGACACTAACCTTGAGCTATTATGAAATATATATGAAAGACGTCTTCTTTATGATCCAGGCGAAAGCAGCCTTACAGTTTCCTTATCGTGAAGTGTCGTTAGAAGAGTACGTGGACCAGGAAGAGGAGGGAGAGCTAGCAGCTCTGAAATTGGTAGTTAGCACGCAATTGAAAGATTAGCTTCTTAATGGAACGTGCAAGCGTTGGAAAGCTTACCTGATGAGCGTGTGAAGCGCGTGTGGGTTTACAGTTTGTGCCTGTTTGGATTTTGTTATTTTGTAGCGGATGAAAGTGGCCTAGAGAGTTGGCAAGGTACTAAATGCATACCGTTCATTATATGTTTTAACTTTAAGATTATTATTAAACATATACCGCTGTCTTTTTGAGATGGACATTAGGAGTTGTAAGCACTGTTATTATCAATGGTTATTTAATTGATACTTTAAATGACTATAAGTATCAAATAAGAGTTGTATATTACATGAGACTTTTATTTGTTGTTGTATAGTGTATAAGACACATTAGCTTAGTACTACAAGTATTATGCATCTTTTTATGCTTTAAACATAGACTGTAAGAACTTTCAGGTTTAAACGAACACATCATAAAAATTGCAATGATCAACAGGTGAAACGACGCCCAGCCGCAAGTGGTAATTCTTTTTCCTGTCTCTTTTAGTGTTTGTTGGGTATTTCTTATAGAACTATTGATAGGGAAATTTCTTCTTAGAATACGTATCAAAAAAAGATTTAATTTATGATCGGTTTACGACTTCTATTAAACAGGCACGCCCGCAACGCGGCGATCGTCTAAACAAGCACTAACCGACAAACGAAACAAGTACAAGTTAAATTAATAGAACAACTGCCATCTAAACATTATACTTTGCCTATACAAAAAAAAAAAAAAAAAAAAAAAAAAAAAAAAAAAAAACCTTAAAAAACATTTGACAAAATAAACAGGCAAGCCCGCAACGCGGCGACCGTTGCCAATCTTGTGATAACTAATTTAGTTATTATGAAAGAATACTATAATAAACAAAGTAAGGGTAACAAACTCCCGACTTTATACAAATATGAGAATGTAGGCTATGTTTGGCACAAAGCTTTTTGGAGCTTTTTTGGGCAATGAGCGATAAACAATGAACTTTTTCATAATGAAAAAATAAAACAAAACAAGCCCTTATATGTTAATACATAAAAAACAAGGACTACTTTTACAGTCCAAGAAAATAGAATCCTACATTCTATAAACCTGATATCCCACCCTATAAATATTCGGGGCATTTTCATATCTACCCAACAAAAGCATGAAAATTTCATATTTACCCAAATGATGCTTTAAAAGCTTTGTACACAATGCATTCAATGATTGTATTTTGGATATATTTGAAATTAATGTTAAAAAGAGGGGGATATATGAAATTATCCCTAAATATTCACCCAAACATAAACAACCAACATCGTAACAAGTCTTCTAAAATTGTCGAACTTGTTTTTTTATTGTTGCATTCTAGGTTACTCCATAATACTAATCATAATGTCGTCTTTTTCAAAGATGATTGTGCTAAAGAGTTCCGAAGGCGAGACATTTGAGCTTGATGAGATGGTAGCACTGGAGTCACAAACGATCAAACACATGATTGAAGATGAAAGTGCTGACTCTATAATCCCTTTACCTAACATCACCAGCAGGATCTTATCGAAGGTTATTGAGTACTGTAAGAAACATGTCGAGATACTTACGAATGATGATAAGGTTACTGAAGAGGATCTGAAATCCTTTGATGCTGAGTTTGTGAAAATGGATCAAGACACTTTGTTTCGTCTTACTTTGGTGCAATTTTTTTTTTTTTATGATTGGCCAGTTATGCTTATATATTTTACCAGTGTGTTGAATTAGTTTTACATAATTGGGGAATGATTTTAAGCTATGGTTTCATTCTGTTTAGTTTCATACATATGAATATCTATACTATTTATAAAGAGTAAATGGTCAAAAGGTCAAAAAGTGAAAAGTGAAAAACTTAAATTAATGTTTTGCCTAAATTACCCTTAATTAATGCATTTTACACTCCTTAATACCTCTCATTTAAAACTTAATCAAAACTTATCAAAACATGGAAACTTACATTACAAATTCAATTTTTTTGTCAACTTAAAAACATGGAAAGTTAAATGAATAATTAATAAATGAAAACATAAAAATGCAATGTTTTGAAAACCGGGTTCGAAATCGACCCGGTCGAGTCACTGGGCACCGGTTCGACCGGTTGGACCGCCGGGTTAACCCGGTTTTCAATTTATTATTATCTTATTTTTTGACCGGTTCGACCGCTGGGTCAACCGGTTCGACCGCCGGGTCAACCGGTTCGACCGCCGGGTCAACCCGGGTTTTTATTAAATTTTTTTGAAAAAATGAAACCCGGCCGGGTTTTGAGTGACCCGGGTCACTCAAAACCCGGCGGGTAACACCGGTTAACCCGGTTTTAGAAACTCGGGTTGTTTTGACCCGTTTTTTTCGGCCGGAACCGGTCGAACCGGTTAACCCGGCCTAGTCGACCCGGGTTTCAAAACCTTGTAAAAATGTAAAATTGTTTTGTCAATTTAAGAATGAATACACACGTATATAAAAATAAACTTTTAAATACTAGATGAGTAGCCGTACATAGAAACGGAATTTTATAGCGGCAGATAGTTATAGTGATATTTTGGTTACACAAAACGTTACACAAACCACTTAACCAAAATATCATTATAATTAAATGCCGCTATAAAATCTCGTTGCTATGCACGGATTCTAGTATTGCTAAATGAATATTTATTTTAATGTTTCAGGCTGCTGAATATCTCCAAATCAAGAGCTTGTTGGATCTGATGTGTCAAACTATTGCTGACGACATGATTAAAGGCAAGACTCCCCAAGAGATACGGGCGACATTCAACATCAAGAATGATTTCATTGAGGAGGAGGAGGACGAGGTGTATAATGGAGAGCGCCCGTGGGTTTTTGAGTAAAATGGCATATTTTATACGGATATATATTTCCTCCATGGTAGTTCAATATATATATCTATATCTATACTACTATATAATGCATTTAATTCCAAACTTAACTTCTAATCAAAAATTTAGATAATTATGAGGTGACATGTATCACTTCTCAACTAACTTCAAGCCTAACTCCTAACAAAAAATTAAGATAAGGAGCTTCAATTATGAGATGACATGTGTCACTTCTCAACTTAAAATTCACCTTTATTTTGAAATATCTTTTTATCTTTTTTTTTTTTTTTTTTTTTTTTTTTTTTTTTATGATCTAATTTCACTATATTTTTTTAAAATTTTGTGCTTTTTAATTCAACATCCATTTTGATATATTTTTATGAGTTTTTAGTTTTTATAATTTTAGTAGTATTATTTTTATTAATTCAACTTTTTACCACTTTAACCTTTATTTCAATCAATACAATCTTGATTCGACAAAATCATATACTTTTGGGGGAATGTTTGACGGGTAAGAGATTGCGAGGGTATTTCCATATGCGGGAATAATAATGTCACGGGAAAGCAATGGGAAACCCAAGCAAATAAATACAACTAACATATACATTCGGAGTGTTGTGAAACGAATTCATTAAGTGGGTAGGGTATTACGGGAAAAGTTGGGCTATCAATTCGTTTACTATATTATAATATAACTATATTTATTACCGCTGCTGTGCGCGGGTATCCAACTATATCAACTAATAGTGCAAGCTAAAATGTCAATTTAGAGGGTTTAAATTACATTTATACATGATTGAAAAATGATGCTATATGTTCTTTTTTGTTATTCAAATTTTTCTATAGAAGTGATTGACATGCCTAGTATGAAGAATGTAACACATGGATACGTTGAGTTGATTAGACACCATTTACGCGTGCTAATATTTCCCAAAAGTTTGTTAGTCGGTTCTTCTGCAATTTATTGTACCAATTTACACTTTCCGCTGAACCCTGAAGGGGTTAGAAAGTCGACTTCACTTTCTTCCAAAACCAGGTATTCGACTGCCATTATTTGCTTGCCAAGTGAGTAACACTTATGCAATTAGCTAATGATTTGCTTCTAATGTTCGTTCTACGTGTGAAATCATTGGTTGACATGATAGCATCGGATCATTTTAAGTGATCTTTCAGCAACACTCAGATGAAAAGTATGCATGTATGCTGGATAACAGCATTAACCTTGATGTATGATAACTTCAAGAAACGTACATCTGCACAGAGACGGAGCCAGTAGGGGGGCTGGGGGGTGCTCGGCCACCCCCAACCGGCCCAACTAGTAAGAAAAGATATGTGTTCAATAGTACACACAAGTGCTGTGCCACCCCCAATATGAGAAAACATACGTGAATTTTTTTAGGACATACTTTGGAGAACATAAGAAACCACTTATTGGAATTAAGTAGAAGGAGGTGAAAATAAAATTTGTATTTGCAAGAAAAGTTAGAGGCTCAAGATTTAAGAAGATAGGATGAAAAAGGAGAAAGAGGAGAGAGAGAAATTTTGGAGAAGATGAAGTAAAAACTAGGTAGAATTATTACAGTGTTTTACTTGAAAAAAGTGAGGCACGTTCCATCACTCATTTTTAAGATAATATCACATTATCACTCAATTGTTGTGTAAATGGTCCTTTGGGTATTGTCCACTTTCATTATTGGTCTCTTTTGTTTTGTAAGACTCATAATAGAAGTTACACATCTTAAAGCTATTGGTAACTAAAAATTATTTAATAATTTGTTAAACAATAAAATTTAGTTTACAGAATATCACATTAACATATTAAAGCTAGAGGTTTTATATTATTTGATGTTGCATTTTAATGGTATCAAACCGACCCGACCTATTGAGATGGTCATTATGTCGAACCGGATTGAACAAAATTTTTGCCCCCCCCCCCCCCTAATACCAATTCCTGGCTACGTCCCTGCATCTGCAGTGGAACACAATGCTTTTGTGCTATTTTTCAATATTCTTGCAATTTTTTTGGGGCATTTGTATTCCTGCTCCTCAATAATCTAGCTCTAAAAGAACAGCTAGCCCATGTTCAATACGTTAACCTAGTCGTGCTGAAATCACTGGAAGAGGTTCCAGTCCACAGCCAGGCTGTGAATCAATACTAGGGCCAGCATTATGTTTTGTAACCAGCGCAATCCACTAATTTACTTAACAATATGCATCAGCATCAACAAAGTAAACAAGGTTAAACTACTTGGACAAACACACAAACCCAATTGAAAAGCCCCAGGCCTACTAGCATATATGGGACTGAAGCGTTATATTCGGTACAACAACCACTATTCAAGTTTAAGTAGAGTAGAGTTGTAATTTTCTAGCTCGTAAACGAAGAGTACAAAGGTGATCTTCAAATGTCATCATCTTCGCGATAAATGCTTTCGGCCATTTGCCAGACCTGTAGAGCATTGTCTTCAGCAACACTAGATATAACCCAAGGTTCGTTCTTGTTCCATGAGAAGTCTGATATTTTGGCTTTGTGACCACCATGCGAGAAGAGAAGCTCTGGAGGGCCATCCTCTGCTTCTCCTTCCAACTGTTCATCTCCGACCCTGAAAACATATAAGAACACACCACATTTAGACAGTAACACGACGACTTCACCCAAGAAACACACTACAATTGTTTGTCAAGTATACAGCTTGGCAGTGATGAAAAGGTAGGTGCACGAGTTTGTGTTGCTTATGCAGATTTCTAATTTCTAAAAGTTTTGAGTTTGTGTTTGTGTTTGTATAAATCTAAACCTACACTATAGCATATATAGTTTCATTTGTTCAAGTTGATACATTAAATGCATAATATAAGCATATACTTAAGCACTTAACCTTATGTTTTGTTTTGTTGCTACTTTTATTTGGTGTGCTCATTATTTAACTGATTCAAAAGTCCAGTTTGTAGGTTGTAAGTACCTGTTTAGATCCCAAACCATCAACCTTCTGTCATCAGCAGAGGATGCAAGCACTGTTTCGTGGTTTGGATCCCACTCCACTTGGAACACCTCCTCCCTGCACATTTAGATCAATCATATCATCCAAGGATATCTACAGAGATCATTATTTTCGTCATGATGCACATCCTACTTTTTCTTACAATATTATTCTTTAACAAACATTTAAACAAACTCGTAGTATCAAATCTAAAAGATGAGAAACAAATAATAAACGTCAAGGTCAAGAGACATACGTATGACTACTTAAAACATGCAGAGGTGCTGTCAGCTTCCGCATGTCAAACAGACCAACAGTGGTATCTGAAGATGCTGTAGCCAGAACCCACTCATTATATGGGTTAAAAGATAAGTAATTCACCTGGAACAAGAGAAAAAAAACAAGCAGCGGTTAATGTTTCTATTCTGTTTTTTTATATTTCAATACACTGTTCTAAAGTTTCAGTTTCAAAATTCCGTCAGTCTTAGTATAATGTTTGAAATTTTAGCACATCTATCAATGCTTGTAAATGAACACTGAAAGCATCAGATGCAATGATGCACTTTAGCATACTGCTTCCCAGACATCTGATCAACACTTAAATGTACTAGTGATTTAGAAACACAACGTTGCAATCCAAAATGTTACATAAGTACATAACGACATCAAAATAAAAGATCTTAAAAAAATGCTGGAAATTCGCTTCACCTCTTTCTCATGAACTACAACAGCTTGTTCATGTTTATTTGTGCGCAAGTCCCAAATCATCAGCTTGCAGTCATCCCCAACAGATCCAAACAAACTATCGTTCATCAAATGCCATGATACATCTTCAACCACACTCCCATGATCCTGTGGCATCATCGTAGTTACTTAACAATTTGATTGCATATTACTCATTAGTTAACCACATATCCTTCAAATATAAATAAAATAAAACTATATAAGATTACCTCATAGATATGCATTGCATCAAGAACTTTATTCTCAGGCATTGTAGACAAATCCCACAAACAAATCTTACAATCATTAGAACCACTCAACAGATACCCCTCTTTGAAAGGGTTCCATGACAGCCCATACCCTTCTTTGTCATGACCCCTCAATCTCACATCGGGTACACAGGAACCACCTTCATGGTCTAAAGGCTGCTTTGTTGAGTCAAACACGTAAATCTCAGAAGAACTAGTCTTTGCTGCAACAATAGAAGGAATCTGTGGCATACACCGTGCCCTGTTCACCTCTCCATCAACATGTATCTTCTGAATTACTTCTACCTACAAGTACATCAATACACATATCAAATATAAACACATACACAAAACACTCCAATAAAGCTAAAAAGTTATTACTTGCTGCCAACTGTACAAAAAATCACATTATTAGCTACACTATCAAAAACAGCACAAAGCACTTGTATAAACTAGGATGTCATCAAATCAATACAACTGAGGAGCTACAGACTTTGGCTCAATTTTAGTGGAGTCAAGCTCGAATATCAAAATACTAGGCTCGTTAAACTAGCAAACCTTATTGTTGGGTCATTGTACATTTCTACCTTAGGTGTATATGTATATTTACATCATTACCATAGAATCTAATCAAGTCGAGTCAAGCTTGAAACTATCAAGTCGGTTCATACTAACCCTAACTATACTTAAAACCTTAGCAGTACCAACCTAGCCATGTCAAGTCAAGCCAAGCTCAAAAAGTCAAAAGTATATCTAATCAATGAGGCTCGATTCGAATTTCTTAACTGACTCAAGGTAGAGTTTGGCAATACATCAGCCAAATCAGCTCGATTACACCCCTCATAGGACTAACAAATCATTACTTTCTGCCAACTGTTAACTTGAATTAATATAGAAAAAACTCAGGCAGGCATTTCATCACGCAGTTGACCAGCACATAAAATATCAATCACTTTCTAACTCTCACAACAAAATTTAGAAATTATTTAATATTTTATTACTACTAACGGAGCGACTTGGACGCGATTCCAAGACAAGTTTCAAGTTTTCTAATCGAGCTCGAGCTTCACACTACGTTGACTCCCTCCGCTCAAATATAGCCCTAACAATCATTGTTTTCTGACAACTGTGAACACAATCACATTATTTAACTATTCTACCACAACACACACAAAAACAAACAAAACTCAGTCATGCATTTCATCAAACAGCTTCCCTCCGCATAAAAAAGCCACACAACATTTGAGTCTAGTTTCAAGTTTTTTTTTTAATAAAGTCGAGCTCAAGCTTGGCCCTGTACCGACTAGCCTGGACCAATTACATCCTTAACAAAAACTAACAAATCATTACTTTCTACAAACTTTAAACAAAATCCCATTATTTAGCTACTCTACACACAAAACTCAGACAAGCATTTCATCAAACACGTTAACCACACAACACCAAAAAAACACACCAGTTTTCACCACTCACAAAATAATTACCACGGTAAAAATATCAAATCCTTAACATCCGAATCCACATAACAAATTATCACTTTCTACCAACTATAAGCACAGAAAAAAAAACCCTTTGTCAGTAATTTCATCAAACACGTTACCTACACATTAAAAAAATCAAATACCAAATCATAAACACTTAAACAAACACCCCCTATTATAAAAACACACTAAAATAATAATAATAATAACAACAAAAAAAAAAAAAAAAAAAAAAAAAACTGTCAGACATTTCATCAAACACATTGCTTACATTAAAAAAAATCATTTTCATAAAATATCAATAAATAATTAATGAATATACCTTAGGGATGTTATGATGATCCAAATTAGTCTCAAGAGCCCCAGCAGGGTTAACAGGCAAATGAGCCTCAGCCACAAGTAAGAAATTAGGATTATCATCAGAAGTATGAGTCCCGAGGAGCATCTTATGAACAGCAAAAGAACCGTCGCCGTAAATAGTCGGTGGCGACGGAAGCCACTGCACAGTTAGCGACGGCCATTCGAGTGAGTGAGAAATGACCAGGTCGTATAGGAAAGGCGTGTTTTTTCTCCAGACGCTGAATTCTTCTTCCACTTGGTAGTCTTCGCCTCCTCCTCCTCCTGTTGTGGTGTCGTCTTCTGTTGCCATGAGTGTATTTTTCTTAGGTGGGTTTAGGGTTTTTTTTTTTTTTTGGCGGGTAAATGGTGGGGGTGAGTGAAATGGTGGGAAGAGGGTGGCGGGAAGGGTGATTGATATAGGGGAAGTTTATGGGCTGTGGGCTTTTTTTTGTGTTTGGGGTGGCCTAGTTTTATTAAAGCCCAAGTCTGATGAGAGTACATGACTTTCGTTTAACAATTCACACACTCTTATTTTTTATCCATACACTCAAATGTACAATATATGATAAATATGTAAATGCTTAAAGCACAATTTGAAGTGTGCAAGCCATTAGCCTTCGTTTAATAAGCACTTCTGTTTTTATTTTTCTGCGAGCATGCAAAGTTTTTTTTTTTTTTTTTTTTTTTTTTTTTTCTTTTTCCGCGCGCGCATATATAAGGGCTTTTTTCACTTATTACTTCTTTAAAAATTAGATATAAGCTTTCAGTTCTTCTCAATTCTTCAACACAAACCCTATTTATTTTTCTCTATCATTTTTTTTTCTTTTAAAAGCACAAAAAACAAATGGTTTTCTTTCTTGTAGATGAAAACCTAAGATGTACTATTTCGTTTGTATACGTGGTTTGCACATAAAGACATAAAACTTCGAAAAAACAAAAATAAAAAGAAATATGTTTTACAATACGAGCATAAAGCTTATAGATTTTTTTATGCTATGAGCCTATGATATATATGAATTGGTATTTTCGTAGTTGTTTTGAGACTTTTCTCTAACTATCTCAAAGTCTTATGTTTAGGCTATGGTTTCTTCGACTTTGAGGCTACCATAGCACTATGCCACCATAAAGTTCGTTTTAAGCCCACTTGTAATTAGTCTTTAACTTAATATTTTCTTGTTAAGTAATTGTTTGATAACTTATGTTTATGTCTAGTTGTTATTGTAAGGTTTGGTTTAACTAAAGAGATCTGGTCATTATATTGAAATGTTATATATATTTGGTAAATTATGAGGTTTTTTTTTTTTTTTTTTTTTTTTTTTTTTTTTTTTTTTTTTTTTTGCTAGTTAAAATTGATGCTAAAGAAGAGGTATTGGTATAACACTCATTTGACACCAACTATGTATCACATTCGTAAAAACTTATTGAATATTTGAATATGCCAAGAATTTGAGTCCTAATCCACATAAGTC
Source organism: Artemisia argyi (assembly GCA_030686995.1). Taxonomy (NCBI): domain Eukaryota; kingdom Viridiplantae; phylum Streptophyta; class Magnoliopsida; order Asterales; family Asteraceae; genus Artemisia; species Artemisia argyi. Next base: position 155,098,125 of record CM060697.1, on the reverse strand, counting down.
TTGAACGGCTATGTATGAACCATGAGGCATGAAGGGCACATCGGTCAATCAAAACAATGGATAAAGTACCAAGTACGTGGCATCCAATGGTAAAACCCATATCCTCATACCTCAAAACCAAACATGAGGTCCTAAATTTCATCAACTAAAAAACCAATCACCTGCATCACCACCTCACCATAGCATCATACACCCTCACCAAATCACCCTCCAACACACCTCATCCACTAAGTCAACACACAAAAAGTCAAATAAAATCACTCCCTCCACAAGCTTACAGTACACCTCACCACACCCAATAAACATAACCAACATTTTCAAAAAGCTTTCACATTTGATCAAACTCAAAACTCACTCACTTACACACAAACAAAACAAAAAAACACGTTAATCCAACTATGGCAAAACCAGTGTCAATTGAGGTATGGAATCCTAATGGAAAATATAGAGTTGTAAGCACAAAATCTATGCCCGGTACACGTTGGATTAATCTTTTGGTGCAACAAGATTGTCGTGTTGAAGTACGTTGTGTTATTATCAACTTTCATAGTTTTGACTCATTTGTTTTTGGGTTTTGTATTAAATAGATTGATTTTTCTTTTTTGTGGTTTTTTAGATATGTACAGAGAAGAAAACAATATTGTCAGTTGAAGATATCATTGCTTTGATTGGAACTAAGTGCGATGGTGTTATTGGTCAGGTATGACATGCATGTACGGTGGTTATCAATAATCCAAACTTACAGAAAATTGTTGGGTTTATAAAAAGCTATATTATGAAGCTTATATGTTAGTTTTGAGATTTATGTTCTTCCAATGTGGGATTCGGTTTTGCATCCAACTAGAGTCAGTGCTCTTAAAGTCGGGATTCTTTTTTCTGCTTTAGAACTATGCATTTTCATTTTCTACTTTGGGTTTTTTATATTTAGCTTTGTGCAATATCATTCACACTTATTAATATAGGAACTGATTGTTATTGAATTTTTTTTTATGGATTTTGAGCAATTGTTTTTTCTTGTTTGTTGATTTTCAAGTGATTAGTTGCTACATGTGTTTTCATATTGTTCAACATGATTATTAAAAGCTTAGAATATCGTCTTGGAGTCATAGCTAACAAGTAAACGTGGAAGTGATTTATATGAATGAATGAACCTGCATTTTGAGATTCAAGTATGACGTGTTTTTTCATTTAAGATTTATTGATAGACTTTGATGTGTGTTTTTAGTTGACCGAAGACTGGGGCGAAACATTGTTTTCTGCATTGAGCAAAGCAGGAGGAAAGGCTTTCAGCAACATGGCTGTGGGTTACAACAATGTTGATGTTGAGGCAGCAACAAAGTATGGTGTTGCTGTTGGTAACACTCCGGTGAGTTTCATTATTTCGATCTTATACCATGTTTAGTTTGTTTTTTTAGTATAATGAAACTTATATAATCTGGCTCAATATATTGAATTTGTTTTGTTTTTGCACAGGGTGTGCTTACAGAGACGACAGCAGAGTTAGCAGCATCACTTTCTCTTGCTGCTTCAAGAAGGATTGTTGAAGCCGATGGTTTTATGAGGGCTGGTTTATACGATGGTTGGCTTCCCCATCTGTAAGTGCCCGTACTGTTTACCAAATCATTTTATCTATTGAACATTTAAATCTTTATTACATCGCTTAATAGTACCTCATAATTATTAATCGGTGGAGCCTTATTTGAAGTATCGACAAAGCACACTTTCATGGATAGTTACAGACTACTGATTTAGTAGCTTTATTTTGATGTAGGTTTGTGGGAAATTTACTTAAAGGACAAACTGTTGGTGTGATTGGAGCTGGTCGTATTGGGTCTGCTTATGCTAGAATGATGGTAAGTTTCTTGCTGTATTATCTAATATCCTAAAGTTGTCAACTTTAAATTAGTCACAGTTCAATTTTGGTTAAACTCAACAAATATATTGTTGGTTATCAGATTGAAGGCTTCAAGATGAACTTAATCTATTATGATCTCTACCAAGCCACACGACTAGAAAAGTTTGTTACAGGCATGCCTTCCTCTTCGTTACATATATTTAATTTGTTAATTTCTTTGCAACTTTAGGAATAAAATTTCAATATCTGGTTTTCTGAACTATAATATGTAAGCAATTTGCAGCTTATGGTCAGTTCTTGAAAGCCAGCGGCGAAGAACCTGTTACCTGGAAGCGTGCATCATCTATGGACGAGGTTCTTCAACAAGCTGATGTTGTAAGTATTTCTTACTACTATGTTTCATATATTTTTGGTGGTTCTATATAATCTTTTATATATCTGATGTTTACTTCTTTTATGATGATTACACAGATAAGTCTACATCCAATATTGGACAAAACAACTTATCATCTCATCAACAAAGAAAGACTTTCTAAGATGAAGAAGGTAATTCTACATTTCATAATGTTTAACTCAATCAAATGGAAGCAGGACCTGAACTTGTTCTGACCTGACCCAACCGATTCATTTTGGCACATTTTAATATAGTCCAATATGAACATATAGGAAGCAATCCTTATTAACTGTAGTCGAGGACCTGTGGTTGATGAAGAAGCTCTCGTAGAGCATTTGAAGCAAAACCCAATGTTCCGAGTAGGTCTTGATGTTTTTGAGGATGAGCCATACATGAAACCTGGCCTAGCTGACATGAAAAATGCCATTGTCGTGCCTCATATTGCGTCTGCATCAAAGGTACATTATCTTTTTATATTGCTCTTCTAGCTGATACTGTAATAAAACTATAATCTGATTATATTTACAGTCAACTTTTATGATCATTTTCCAATATAAGATTACCTTTAATTAAGCATGGTCGTTTATGGTTTATCATTTATGCAGTGGACTCGTGAAGGAATGGCCACGCTTGCTGCTTTAAATGTTCTGGTATGCATCTTTTATATACATATAACTCATTTTGTTTGTTGAGAAAAGTAGTTTTGTTCGCTCAACTCATTTCTCAATCATTTTTAGTCAGACATCTCGCCTTTTAGCCAAATTAACATTGTTAGACATATCTGTCTTTAACGATCCTTAATTATAACTCCAGTTTATTAGTTGAAATGCAATATATCTAGTATTGTCAGAAATTGTTCTCAGTCATTACTGCATGGGTCAACAGTACCTTTTTCTAAGATACACTAAGCCATGTTTATTGACTTTTATTGAAAAAAACAGGGAAAAATTAAAGGGTATCCAACTTGGTCTAACCCAAACCAAGTTGAAGCTTTTTTGGACGAGAACTCGCCACCCCCAGCAGCATCCCCGAGCATTGTTAATGCGAAAGCGCTAGGTATGTGCTTCCTTCTTGAAGTGTGAGTCTTTTACATTGATGAATTGCAACATCTAATAACTATTGTTATGAACAGGATTGCCGGTTTCAAAGCTCTAAAGGTGGTTTAGTCTTGGATAACAATGTTGTATTCATTTGATTGTCTACATATATATCGTTTATGCTGGATACTCTATGTATGTTTACAATGTGCAAGTGAAATTGTATTATGTTTGTATTGCGCTTGTGATTCACATGGAAAAACTACAATTAAATGGTTTGGCTAATCAAGACTTATGAATTTACCATTATGGTGCTAAACAAAAAAAAAAACTTGTTCAATGAACAAGTACATTCTATATGTTTAGAGCATTGGGTGTGGTAACGTACATACACCAAAGTCCAAGCCAAAGTATTAGCGTACGTCAATTGCATTTTTTTTAATTGAGTTTTTTTGCTAAGTTTGTGTTTTAACTGGGTATGGTGGGTCTCACAAAAGGTGTTTTGGTTTGAGTGATGAGTGAGGATGTATTTTGGTGTGTGAGTGATAGTGTGAAAAAGGTGAATGTTGAGGTGTTGGCAAGGTGGATCTTTGGCTTGAGCCACCACACCCAACGCTCTTATATGCATCACTAGATTACTGCCCACATGTCGCATGGTTGCGTATACATGTTTTCTTAATTTGTGTCAAATAATGTGACTAGTTATAATACGGGTTTTTAAATTTTCGTTTTCATTATGTATTATTATCGATTAAGAAATGAACCACTTAACATGTTTCAAATAGTTTTACTTAGTGGACTAAAAATGAAAAATCATATGTATATATGTTATAATCTACCTATTATTTTAGGAGAATGGTTTTGGATTAAAAATTATATTTTATTATTCAAGCAAAATTACATGATGATACTTGACTTACATGAGATGTTAGTGATATGTGCTTTTAGTTTTGCAAACCCGTGCTATCAATTTACGATGTGTTTTGTAATTCTGGTATTTCTTTTACTTATATTTTCGTTAATATATGTAGCATATTTAGATAGCTTTGAAGATTGATTCATTTCATTGATTATGAATAATCATCATACTATGTTTACTAATGTAACTTTTTGTTTGAAAATTTGTATTTTCATAAGTTTGTGCTATTTACTTCTCATGTTTGATCATAAAATTACCAAATTAACATAGATGATTACACTATAGTTTCTTTATTACATAAAGAGAAACAAAAAAAAATGTAATTGGTAGAACTCAAATTTAATCTTACGATTATTTATAATGTATAAGAATAATTTTTCTCTAAACCTGAACTATATAAAGAAATTATTATTACTTGTATAAGTAAATTATAAATGCATAAAAAATGACAGAGTATATCCGCAAGTCTTTTAGGATTGTTTAAATCCTTACCGACCTTTCACTTTAATGCAACTTTCTTCACAATTGGCCTAAATCATCAAGGTAAAACACACCCATATTTTAGACCGTTGGTTGGCAACCATAGTGTTATCAATGACGGCAAACACCTGCTATGTTTTATTAATTCATTCAAAGACAAATTATACTCCGAAAAGAATTCCTACCATAAAATTCCCCATATAGGCACTAAAACACATCTTTGGTACATTAACCTTCAATGACAATCATGTGTTGATACTTAATCCTCCTCTAAAAAGAGCACACAATAAATTGCATTACACTTTAGTGTGTGCGATGAGATCATAAAACTGCAAAAACCACTAACATGTTGCATTATAGTGATGATAACAACAAGGTTAGTCGTAACATCAAATCAGAAATCTTCAGATTAGAACTAAAGGGGTGTTTGGTTATGCTTATTAAAGGTGCTTATTGACTTATTCAATTACCATAACACAATAAGTTTATGATAAAACTATAAGTTTTTTTGAGAAGCTTAGTAAAAAACCCCTGAACTCCCAACTAATTCTATCATAGCTTAGTGTGTTTATAGTAAAAACACAAATATTAAGTGTAGAAATTTTTAATAAAACATAAAAAAAAAATTACTAAAAGTTGGTATGTATAACAAAAAAGTTAAACCATAAAAAATTTTACTAAAAACTATCAGCTAGATAAGGCATAAGCCAAAATGCTGTTGAGGTCTCTTTCGGATTCTATTCAGAAGCAAAAAGGGGTTTACACATAAATCATAAGTATAGAATAATGGTTGTATCTCACATCCGTGATTACCAAGTCAATAACATTATCGCAATATAGTAACGTAATAACCTAATTAAAAACTATATATTTTTGCTGAATAATTCTCATATACATACTTTTAATTCTTTTACAACAACCAACTATTATTATTCATTTTTTATTTTTTTTATTATTATTATTTTTTTGAAATATCAAGTCAATGAATGAAGTTAGGTTATCACCTACGTAGTTTTTCTTTTTTTGATTTAGGAGGCGATTCTTATCAAATAAAGATTGTGATGCGTGCATTTTTTTTTATAATTTAAGGAAAACACATTCTATATTAAAGAATGACTATCTAGCCGATGTGTTTTTGTTTGTTTGTTTTTTTTAATAATTAGCTTTGTATAACATTTTTAACTGACAGAGATGTTGAGTTTGAGGTTAATGTTGTTGTACAAAATATGCGAGTTTAATGGCACATAATGAGCGTTGATAAAATTAAAATGTGTTCCGTAAAGTTTTTAAAATATTTTTATGGATATCCATATATAAATTTTAAATAACAATTTCAGGAGTCGTTGTTATAAGTAGAATCACGTATATTTATTTTATATCACAGTTACTCATGCTTACAATTTGATATTTATATTTCCGTTACTAATAATTTAACCGTATTTCAAACCCGTGTACGCATAAATTAAACTTTTAAATAGTAACATGAGTCCTTATTAAAAAAAATATTTTAATGGATGAAAGTTTAAAACTAACATTAGTTTAAAAAATTTTAACGTATATTAAAACTAATTCGCATATTTACCAAATTTATTTTAATAGATGAAAGTCAAAAAAACTAATACTATTACTCATGTAATTTTAAACAACGTTAACATTATAAAGTATAGGGGGTATGAAATGTAAGAGGTTATTTGCTTATTATCTAAAGTTATTAAAAAATATGGAGACTTATAATTTTACACTTAACCACTAAGGTTTTATTAATTACATCCTCTTTTTTTAAGTTTCGATTTTCATAAATTTGACACCTATATTTTTATGTGTTTTTTTTATCAATCAAATTCTCCACCAAATTTATTAAAGTTTGACCAAAATCAATTCAATTTTGACTTTTTATTGGCAAATCATATTGCTTGATTTTACTTATGTGTCAAAATCGAGCTCTCTTATTGGTCCAATTTTTTTTTAATGAGAAGGGTTTTGCAAAAACACTACGAAATGATGTAATTCTTGTATTATATAAAAATAAAAGATCATGTTAGTATTGATCATTAACTAGTTATGAATTGCATGATATATCCAACTTTCAAGTAAGATGTCTAGCTATATAAACAAGGAGTACAACTTCACTCTAAAATCTCAATAAATCTTAATCCCACATCAATTAAATTAGGACTCCTTGAGACAATGTAAACACAAAAACTAACAGAATAATCAAAGGTTGTCCCTCAGTTTTTGAAGACTTCCGTTTCAAAATAAGGTTCTAAAAAAATGAATAAGTTAATAACAATCACTATCTTAAAACTTCAAAGATACAATGTAAAGTGATATACATCTTAGAGCCGTGAAACTTTAAAATTCCTCACCCAACCCAAAATTCCGTAATAGTTATAGATAATTGATAACTAGATCAATTTAATATTGCATATAATTGGAAAGTGGATTTTTAATTTTTATTAAAAATAGCTTTTCGTAATGTTAAAATATATTAGGAATCGCAAAACTGAATGACCATTCATAGCATAGATTAATGTTCTAGAAGTATCTAAATTGGATGAACATTAGTTACCAAATTTAAGTAGATATCCTATATCTTCCTTATCTATACCTTTTTCATCGACTCGATCTTAAATTTTAAAATTTTGCATGTCCATCCTCTAACATTCACATATAGCAAAACAACAAAACTATGTTTAATTATGCTACTATTATAAACTCGCAACGTGTTCTAAACTTGTAATCACATCTATATTAGGACACGTTTTTTTGTAAGGCAAACTTGAGGGACACAACATATTAAGTCATCTAAAAGAATGACTACTTTCATGCAATTTAAAATAATTAAACGATAGAGTCCTGCATCCCTTAGAACTCGATATCCCTATAAATATAAGCCTAAACCTATCAAGTCTTGTATCGTTCTCTAAGAAATTTAGGTCTTCTTTTTTTCTTTCGTTCCAAGTTACTTTTATTATTCTAACAATGTCTTTGCCTTCTTCTTCAAAGATGGTCGAGCTCAAGGGGTCGGATGGTGAGTTGTTTCAGGTAGAGGAGACGGTGGTGTTGCAGTCAGAGACGATCAAACACATGATCGAAGATGATTGTGCTGACACCACCATCCCTCTCCCCAACGTCACCAGCAAAATATTAGCGAAGGTTATTGAGTATTGTAAGAAACATGTCGAGGCACCCAAGTCTGAAGATAAAGTTACTGAGGAAGATCTGAAATCTTTTGATGCTGACTTTGTTAAAGTGGATCAGGGAATGTTGTTTGATCTTATTCTGGTACGTATGTCATCTTTTATATTAGTTTCGGTTTTTGTTTGGTTATGCACTAGTATTGTTTACTTTTTATCGCATTATATATCGAACTTATGAATATATTGCTTACCAGCTTTTCTTAAATTTGTTTTCAGGCCGCAAACTATCTCAACATCAAGAGCCTGTTGGATCTGACATGTCAAACTGTTGCTGATATGATCAAAGGAAAGACACCTGAGGAGATCCGTAAGACGTTCAACATCAAGAACGATTTCACTCCTGAGGAAGAAGAGGAGGTTAGGAGGGAGAACGCTTGGGCTTTTGAGTAGCTTCAACAAGACTCATGTTTTTATTTTGCGTACTGGTTCAGAGATTATTTGTTTTTTTTTAATTAATGATCACTTTTATTTTTAATGTTAGATGCCTGGTTTACTTTTAATTAAGTTGTTCAAATTAAACTACCGAATGTTATAAATTTTTTAGTTGCTTGCGTCGCAAGTTTTTGATTTGTGAGCATCCCTCTTAAGTTAAACAAATACAAATTCATAAATTATAGCATTTACGTGATGTAAACAATACCAATGTCAATTAGACATTAAGCAGTTGAGTATTCTGATGAAAGATGCCCAATTTCTTGAAATTTATGAATTGGAAACCTTGTATGATTCTGTTTTGTTTAGATGTTTAATTTCTTGAATTCATGGATATTTTGTATTTAATATTTGACGTTTCTTATTTAGGGTTAACTTTAAGTTTCATAACATCAATTTCCAATATAAGATTACCTTTCTTTTATCAATACTCATTTATGGTTTATGTTCGTGTATCGTTTTAACTCTTGAAGGAATATGGTGACGCTTCCTGTATGCATCTTTTTTCTACATATACCTCGTTTTGTTCGTTGAGAGATTTAGTAAATGTGATGAGGTATAGCCGTATAGGTTTTCTTCGGAAGTGGATACTACTGAAGCTCTTTTTATTTATTTATTATTTTTTTCCGAGTAATGCTAGAATCACATAAATAATCCACAAAAATGATTCACATGCTGATGTGTCAGCGGGTGATTGGTTGTGAGAGAGAAGAGAGAAACTATCACAAATACCCGCTGACAAGTCAACGTTTGGATTTTTTTGTATTCTTTATGTGTTTCTAGCATTTTCTTTTTCAACTTACTAACTTGGTCACTAAGATATCTCAACCTGCAAACATGCTACTCACCTATCCCTGTCAGCTCAATGAGGTTTTAGAACCATTGAAAACAAATAAAACCATACCTTTGTACGGTTGTTTTTTTTATCACACATCTTTGCCTTTTAGCAAATTTGGCATTCCAGTTTAGTTACATTGTAATATATGTAATACTGTCAAAACATGTTCCATTTATACTGCTCCTAACTGTTTGAGTGTCAGTTTTGCCACCACAACGCCCACAACTTCCCAAACCGATGCACAAACTGAAACACCCTGATGTTGGTGTCTTTATCTCTGTCACTACACAAATATGCCCAAAAAACAAACACACACAAAACAAATTGTCCCTTGTCCCTCGCAAACCAAAGCAACTCCAACCAACGACCAACCGACACACTTGTGTCACTGGTGTCACTTAAGTGACGCACGCGCGAGCCGTTGGCAGTGGTCTTAGTACTGTCAAAACTTGTTTCATTTATTAATGCATTGGTCAATGGTACCTTTTTAAAAGTCAAACTATTTTTTTTTTTTTTTTTTTTTTTTTTTTTAAATGTTGCCTTTTATTGAAATATTAGGATATACAAGTTGGTCTAACCCTAACCAAGTTGAAGTTTTTTTGGACGAGAAGTTGCCTCCCCCAGCAGGCCAATAACATCCCCAAGTATTGTTTATGCGGAAGAGCAAGGTATGTGCTTCCTAGCTTCTTATAGTGCGACTCTTTTTCATTGATTTATTTGTCAAATATGTTGATTATAAGAGAGTACGTAATCATTTTGAGTGGTCCCGGCAAAGAATATCTATGTGGTCGTTATTGACAACTTGCAACGCTCAGGGATTGCCGGTTTCTTAGCTCTAAAGGTTGTTTTGTCTTGGATAACCATGGTGTATTCGATCATATGATTGTCTTGATGTACAGGGCCGTCCCATGAATTTATGAAAATTTTGAAGGCCTTGTACGAAATTAAATAATGAGGCCTTTCGATAATGAGTGTTATATATAAAGTGTCGTCATTTATAAAATATAATACAATCAGTTAGCTAAACGTTCTAACATATTACTTATTTAAGATACTTTCTCATCTAAATACTTTTTTCTTTGTGAAAAATATGCGTACATATGCATATAATTATTAACGGGACAAATTTTGAGGCATTTAAAAATTTTAGGGCCCTATGCGGTCGCTCACTTTGCACACCCTCAAAGCCAGCCCTGTTCATGTATACCGTTTATGTATGTTTACAACGAGTGTAATTGCTGTCTGCACTTCGTTGCGGAAATCTATATATCGTTTATTTAGTTGTGATAACTACACTAATAAATTTTGTATATTTTGATAGTTATAAAATTTATACCATGAAACTCGTATACTAGCGCTCTTTATGCTTTTGTTTTGGAACAACTGCAGTATCATACACCTAAACCACCTATCTCATATTATCTCACAAATATCTTTAGAGAAACTTAAACTCACAACCTTTTTATTTTTATGTCACTCACATACCACTAAACCAAATACTTTGAGTTATTTTCTAAATATGTTAAATTTTAACAAGCTATGGTGGTGTTAATCATATATCTTTCTAATGAAAATATAAAAATATCAATGTATTAAACTACCATATTTTTATACATATAAGCCACTTACTAACATATATAAATAGTTACCGTAAAATTCAAATAGAATTATACCTAATGGCTTATCAATCAAGATGTTGTGAGTTCAAGTGTGATTGAAGACGTGTATGATATATATTGTTACTAAAAAAAAATAGTCCAATTTAATTTTTTTTACACTTTTGAAATATGTGTAAAATCTTATTAATTTATTAACACTTAACAATGTGTAAAAATATTTACATTTATAAGTGTGAAAAAAATTGTAAACCCTTTTAATTGTGAAGAAAAATGAAGAAAATGTCTACATTTTTATGTGTGAAAGTTATTTGTAACATTCAATTTCTCAGCACTTCCTCAAATGTGGAGAATTAGATGTTACAATTAAGTTTCACACTTAAGAATACGGAGAAATTTCAAATATATCGTGTGAACTTTTTGTATTGACACAACTATAAGAGCACTAGGTGTGCAAGAGCTTATAGGCTCGTGTTATAGGCAAAAAGTGTTGCCAACTCGACATTTTTTTACTTATAACTCAAAACCTATAAATCAACACAAAAAATCCTCTTTCCATAACTTAAGTTATAGGACGCCCATGGACCTCACAAATGAGTGATTCTTATTGGATGACATTTTCAAAAAAAGTGGATAAAATCCCTAAAAATCTGATACCCAATAGAGACTTCATTCTTATTGGATGACATTTTCAAAAAAAATGGATAAAATCACTAAAAATCTGGATACCCAACATAGACTTCATTCTTATTGGGTTAATTAGTTTCTTACAAATAATTGTAGTAAAATGATCATATTAACCACAGCCCTGAGGATTGTCGTTAGCAAAACCTTTTTTTTCAATTAAATTTGGCCCCTATTTTTGGGTTGTAATATGGATCGTGTTACTTCATGTCAAAAGGTGGAAACCTGGTTAAAAAAAGGACAAATTTAATCTACATGGAACATAAAATGATTATGTGGATATGTTTTTTAATAGATGGATATTCATCCGGTCATATTGGTTACACAAAACAACAAGTTACATTATCTTATTTGTTATCTATATTTGTCGAAATTAGAAAGTTGGTTTCTAATATAAATTTAACATAAATTAAAAACATGCGATCAAAATAATTAATGTTTTAAAAATCAGTTTTCTAATTTACCCGGTCGAGTTACCGGATCATGGTTTAACGGGTTTAACCGACGATTCAACCGGGTTTTTAGCTCAAAAATGGCTTTTGGTCACCCGACTGGTTCAACCCGGGTTTTAAAACACTGCATTGCGACGGTAACTTTTTTTATGATGAACAAAAGATGTAACAAACAGCAGTATTAGACGTTTGTTGGCTGAAATTAAGTGTCGGTCGGAAAGACATTTTAGACTACTACCCATGAATGAATAATATAATTTTGCTTGAATTGATTAGACACTGAGATTTCAAATTATCAATTTCTCACACGATTGATTTATCCGTCACAACGCAGAGGAAACAAAACTAGCTTATATACTCAAATACATATATATATATATATATATATATATATATATATATATATATATATATATATATATATATATATATATATATATATATATATATTCTGGGTTGCTCTGACGAAATACAAGCTAAAAACATTACTAATTAAACTGAAAGATATATAGTGACAACTTAGTAGCCACTAGATCGAGAAACAAGATGTTTCATGCTGGCCTAAAACGATAAAGCTGAAACGCAAGCCATGCAACCACAAACCTTCAAATGTCAATGTCGTCATCGTCATCGTCATCGTCTTCGTCTTCGTCTTGGTCTTCATCTTCGTCTTCTTCCTTAACTTCTACATCAGCTGAAGCTGACTTGCTTCCATCCTCCTCCTCCAGGCCAACTATTAGCCCAGCCGTCCCAGCTAACAAAATTGCTTTCGAAGCCACTTGTGTTGCCACTGACTTTCCGATACGTTTCATCATTCCATTCTTCTTCTTCTTTTTCTGACCACCCTTCCCTTTTGGGCGGTCAGCGACTTTGCCGGAGCTATCTTTCTCATTAACCTCTGGTTGCGAGAACTTATAGGAAAGGATGATTTCTCCTTTTACCTCCCCAGACGATATCTTTACCGGGTAACTTACATTCTCTCCAGAAGCATCTCCTGCTAGGAGATCTTTGAAAGGAATCTGGACTTGTCCTATGTTTCGATCTACCATATGACCGTCGTGCTTGATCTCGCAGAAGAGGGTGTAATTGTTGTTCATGGAAGAGATCTTAAAATTCATGCTATAGTTCCAAACAGGAAAAGAGCCTCCCCCTTTTGCAACCTCGGTTTTAAGTGGTTTAGTCTCTTTGCCGCCTCCTGAAATCCAAACTACGACGTAAGGGTCCATAGTACCCATGTTTTTGATGTTGTTGAGAGATTTTCCTGAGTGGAGGACAATCTCTAACTTGCAAGACTCCATTAGATAAAAATTGGCGTAGCTAAGACAAAGCCAAGGCTATATAGTCGTCTTAGCTTTTTGGTATTGACTATGTATATTTTGCACTCGATCAGTATTGTTACAAGCTTTAAATAGATCATTTACTCAATCATACCCGTTAGGACGAAAGTTCCTAGTCGTCTTAAATATCTCTATCTATAAATACAACCAATACAACAATCACGAGGACAGGCAAGGAGGCTTTTGGCGGTGACGCCCATGTCCCCACCAAAAGTTGCTAAACGACAAAAAACCTGCTGAGTTGGCACAAAAACTCGCTGACCGTTTACTAAATTTTCAAACGCAAACTTTTGGCGAGGACATGTCCTCGCCGAAAGTTGATTTGATAATTGGCAAAATTTGACCAAAGTTGTAACTCTTAATTGTTCCCCGGGTTCTTTTTCCCGCCACTACTTTTAGCGGATAAAAAGTTTATCCAGTTTTCCATTACAATTATTTTATCCCGCCAAAAATTTCTGCTAATGATAATAGCTTTTGGCGGGGACATATATATATATATATATATATATATATATATATATATATATATATATATATATATATATATATATATATATATATATATATATATATATATATATATATAGTGTTGGGTGAGTCGTTATTGATTTTATTTATAAACAGTTGAACAGCTCCACTGATTCCGCGGCTGCTACCGACTTGATCGAGCTTTACAAGAGGAACCATACAAGAGGCGAAGTTTTTAAGTCTCCATTGTCCGAGGCTAGATACGTAAGTATAATTTATTTCCAAAAACTCACACACTTTAATGCAATATAATAAATCACGACTTATAAATTACTTTTCTTGTTCTTTTGTAGCTAAACAGAATCAGATGATACGGATGCGGACAGAGAGCACCTTCGCGGGGACGACTATGCCTGACCTCGACATTCTGTGCAACGTGATCGGTGGTAAGCAGCGCGGCCATATTCCTGGCGTAGGTCGAGTGTTACCCGGCGGTGGTTGAAACGACCATCAGCGCCTCATGAGCCCGCGAGCAAGCCTCCGTGTCCTCGCTGCAGGAAACCGCGCATAAGCAAGCCGAGGAGCTCTCCACGCAAAGGACACAGGTTGATATTTTGATGGAGCGGGCAAGGACTCAATCGGGTTAGGCCGATCGGCTAGCGAGGGACATGCCGGGGACATCGGGATCACATGATGCTTCACAGGGTGAGTCTCGAGGTACCGAGGAGGGGAGTAGGGGTAGTGGGGGGAGTAGCATATGGGTTGTTTGGGTCTCATGGGTCGGTTTATATTTGTTTTAGGGTTATGGACAATTTTGTGGAGATTTACATGGATTATTATGTGTTTATGTAGATTATGTGTTACGATTCCTGCTAAATGGATTACGCGTATAGTTTTGGACCATTTTGCGGATAGCTAGATTATGTATAGTTTTGTAGATGATCACGTGATCACGGTTTTGAACCGTTTTTGGCGAATTTGGATACATATGATTATGTTTAGCGAATATGGATATATATGATATCTATACTACTTATAATGGAGGAAGGACTCTCTCTCCAAAAAATTCAGATGTACAAAAAATGATGCATGATTTACAACACTTTAAAGTAAGCAATTTTCATAATTACAATAGCCAAAGCATTGTGTACAACAAAAACTAGCATGAATCAAAATTCAGACCACTTTCCTTAGAATTTTACATTAATAGCATTAAAAACACCCCTACACCCAATATTACAATTATTTAAACACAATGTACAACCCTTATTCTACATTAATAGTATTAAAAACACCCATACACCCAATATTACAATCATTTAAACACAATGTACAACCCTTCATCTTAACCTAGACACGAACTTATGACCAAGACTCGACTCAATAAAACTCGACTCAATACACAAGGCTGTGAGCTCAAGCTCACGGCATCCCTTATTTTCGCGACTCAATAACGACGACAACAACAAAAAAGAAAATGATACCAAACAATTATTTAGCTTCATATTTATTAGTTTTAATCTTTATTTAATCAAAAACTCTTGAAAATTCATGTACTTATCCTCCACCGTCGCTAGAACGACAAAAAGGGTGGTGGGTTTTGGTGATGAACTCGAGTTGTGGTAGTGTTAATCGTGGTGTTGGGAGGTGTTTCTTAGCGTGTGATGTACGTCAAAATGATGGGGAGGTTGTAAGGAGTGTGGTGGTGGTGGCAGTGAGATTAAGTGGTCGGCGGTGGTGTTTGTTTGGCAGAAAAAACGACTGGAGAAGAAGAAGAAATAGGGTGCGGCTGGTTTGAGAGAGAAAGGGTGTCAAACCCTAAGTGACGGTATAATGAAATTTATATAGGAAAGTGTTTTGGACCTTGTGTGAACCCTATTGCACCCTTAGGGACTAAGATTGTAAATATATGCTAGGGAGGGAAGTGTAGTTTACTAAATCTTTTAGTATTCATTCTCGAGGCAAATTTAGCTGTCGGAATGACTTCCCGTGATATTTTTATTAATTCTATCAAAAAAAATTATTTCAGGGTACCCGCCGGCCGCCGCTGCATCGCGCGGGTATCTTGCTATTATGTTTAGCGAATTTGTGATGTGAGAGTCTTTTGTGGTGTTATAGCATTTGGATATTACAGATTGTGATATTGTAGATTTTTTCTAAAAAATATTCTGAAAATTACCTATTTTGCAGCAATATGCTGCAAAATGGGTGATAGGCTTTTGGCGAGGAACCAGTTTTATATGGTTTACCCATAAGATATGTAGAATATCTTCTATAGTTTAATGAATATTCGTTTCTTGTGAATGAGGTTAGGGTTTCTTATAGTATAAAAGGAACCCATGGTCAATGTATTGTGTACGTATTGAAAACATTCTTAGTGAATAATAAAACGATCCATAGAGGATCAAAGTGTTTTAGTATATTGTTTGTATTTATATTCCGCAATAGATACAAGCTTACAGAGATTGTCCATATAGTTTTGCTAGTGATTACATTAGTAAGCTATCGATCCATTGGCTCAAGATCTATCAAGAGTAGATCCTACACTGGACCAAGTTTAACCAGCTCAAAGGCTGTGGGACCCACATGTCCCCGTCAAATATTGACATATGTCCCCGCCAAAAGTATCTGCTACTAGGTGTTAGCGGGGACTCTTTGGCGGTGACTTGTCCCAGCTGAAAGTTATTGGCGGGGCCATGTCCCGCCAAAACGCTCAAAAAATCTCCTCTGATTGCAGGTGATGTTGTAGTGAACATTCAACAATTCTTTCTAGGTCGATTTTTCATGGTAAAGTTTAATCAGTCGTGCATGCTTTCTAGAATTCTAGTGCATAGTTTCTAAGTTTGAATGGCAATTTTTTATAAAACTGAATTGTGACAATAATTTTAATGATTCTAGATTCCACTTATATCGCAAATGCGAGTTCAGGAATTTTATATTTTTAATGTATTACGGAGTATTGTTGAAGAAAAAAGTTTTTAACGTTTAATAGAAAAATGAATAGAATTTTTGTGGTTAAAAAAAAAGATAATAGAATTTTAAAAAAAATGTTAAATAAATATATTCTCATTTCATTTTCAGGTAAAATCCTTTTCAATTTATTTATTAAATTTGTTTTTGAGTGATATTTATGCATTGACGAAGTCGTGCGTCAAAGACCCAATCGTACCCTGGCAGCCTGGCGAAAGGATTCTAAACCATACAAATCATATCCATAAATCATAACATTATTGAATGTTAGCCGTACCAAGGCGAAAGGATTCTAAACCATACAAATCATATTCATAAATCATACTCTCTCCATCTCAAAATTATTATTAGGAGACAAAATTCACAAAGTTTAATAAAAGTGAAACTATTTTAATTTTCAACTGCACAAATAAAATATTTCTTCACTTAATTCTCTAGTTTTTACTTAAAAAAAAAAAAAGTGAACAACTAATTTGAGACACCCCAAAAAGAAAATATGAACAATAATTATGAGACGAAGGTAGTAAACATTATTGAATGTTAGCGTATACTTGACCTTTAAACTTCCAAGGTCAACATTTAGATTCCGTGTATCGCTATTTACGATAAAGGAGCAATTTCATATCTCCTCTCCCGAAACATTAAAATTTTATATATACCAAAATCATGCTTTAAAAGCACTGTACATAATGCATTCAATGGTTGTATTATAAATATATATGAAATTAATGATGAAAAAAAGCTGATATATGAAATTCTCCTTAAGATAAAAACCCGCTTGGTTACAGTTATACTGTTGAATCACTTGTTGTATAAAAATTACCGGCATCTCGTTCATTCGCTTCTTTTATTGTACATATCCGTCTCATATTAAATGTCCACTTTTAAAATGCACAAAGTTATAAAAAAACACAATAACTATACTTTTTATCAATCAAATATCATAACGCTAAAATCTATTTTTCTTAGTTAAAATATAAAATGAACACCTCTTAAGGGATATCCCAAAATATATATTAATATGCACACTTAATATGCGATGAGAGAAATACAAAATAAGCATAATAATAATAGAGTAGTAATCAATCCTTTCATTACCACATTTTTCTTATTATGTTGTTTATTTGGTTCATTAAGTATTTCATTGTGACAAAACAGGCCCATATGGGTTTTTTGTTTAGTGTACGGGATGCATTAAAAAAAATAAAAATAAAAATAAAAATAAAAAAAAAAACGAAAAATGAAAATAGCATTCACGTCGGGGGAAGACTTAAGGCTGGTCACAGTAAGGGTTGCCAATCCTCTTCATTTTTCATGCCACGTCAGCTTTTTCTCTTCAACGATTGGGTGCCCCAGTAAGGACGACCTACACTACAAAAAAACATACCCCACAAAAATATCTTTTCTACACACACACACACAAAAAAAAAATGTTAAACTCGATCGTGTACACGACCAAGTTCCAAAAAAATCGCCATGCGATCGAGTTGCCACAATAAGCCGATCGAGTAGTGATCGATTGAAATTGTCGATCGTCCATTGCTACTGTGGGTAGCCTAAAACACCCACCACATTTTGTAAGAGAACAAAAAAAATCCCTCAAGCACCAAACTAAACCTGCAAGCTTTGAGGAAAGAGAAATGCTTTATCTAATTGGTTGTTATGAGTGGGTGTGCGCATTTAGGGTATTTTTTAGATAAATTAGAAAAATGTTAAGGGGAAGAGGGAAAAAAAGTGATGCAAGTTGAGAGAAAATATAAAGTGTGTCATTTTGGATGACATGAAGCTAACATGAAGTGAGGGGGAAAAAATCTCATGACACCTTGCACCCTTACTATTAATAAAAAAAAAAATTACTAACTCCCACTTATTCTCTAGAATTGTGTGGTTGATTTTAAACATTAATAAGCTCTTTTACATAGTAAATCAAACCATACGTCGGTCAATTTTATATGTTGAACTAAACCTCCATCAAACAAGCAATATTAGACTATATTGACATTTGGCAAATATATATATATATATATATATATATATATATATATATATATATATATATATATATATATATATATATATACACTAGACGAGTACCCGTGCATAGCAACGGGATTTTATAGCGACAGATAGTTTATTGATAAAAAAAGTTTATAAGTTATAAATCAAAAATAATAAAAGTTTGAAGATTTGGGAATTAAACATAATGTTTTGAAACCCGGTTCGACCCGGGTAGTTCAACCGGTTGAACTGTTCCAGTCGAAAAATTTGTCGATTTAAACCGGGTCAGCTTGCTAGGTTTGGTCGAAAATGGGTAAAATTAAACCGGTTCAAGCCGTCGGGTTTGAAGCGTCCCGGGTCAACCCGGTTTGACATTTGTATTAATTGTTTTAATTGGTTGTATTTAATTTGGTAGATATAAAGTTTGAAGATTTGAGAATTAAACATAATGTTTTGAAACCCGGGTGGTTCAACCGGTTGAACCGTTCCGGACGAAAATTTTGTCGATTTAAACCGGGTCAACTTGCTAGGTTGGGTCGAAAACAGGTCAAATTAAACCGGTTCAACCCGTCGGGTTTGAAGCGTCCCGGGTCAACCCGGTTTGTCATTTGTATTAATTCTTTTAATTGGTTGTATTTAATTTGGTAGATATAAAGTTTGAAGATTTGAGAATTAAACATAATGTTTTGAAACCCGGTTCGACCCGGTTGAACCATTCCGGTAGAAAAATTTGTCGATTTAAACCGGGTCAACTTGCTTGGTTGGGTCAAAAACGGGTCAAATTAAACCGGTTCAACCCGTCAGGTTTTAAGCGTGAACCGTTCTGGTCGAACAATTTGTCGATTTAAACCGGGTAAACTTGCTAGTTTGGGTAAAAAACGGGTCAAATTAAACCGGTTCAACCCGTCGGGTTATAAGCGTCCCGGGTCAACCCGGTTTGTCATTTGTATTAATTGTTTAATTGGTTGTATTTAATTTGGTAGATATATTTTTAATTGGTTGTACAATGTGAATAACTCATTGTACTTTTAAGTAATGGGGTGTTTTAATAAGAGTATTAATTACATTATTTTTTTCTCTCTCATATGACCAAATGTTGAAAACTCAACATTTCACTTGACCATTTTCTCTTTATATGTAGTTAAGATATATATATATATATATATATCATGAGGTCGGTTCTTGAAAAAAGTACATTTTGGTAGAAAAGTGAGAAAAGTGTACAAATCACCCCCTCTCATTCCCCTCTCTCTTTTTTCCAACTAGAGGGGCCTCTTTGTCACTTTTTTTATTTCCCAAGGGCTGCTTTTGTATTTCATTTAATTTTGTATGAGTTTGTTCATACAGTTATTTTTTTTGAAGCTTTTCACGGTTTCACCTCATTCGACTTGTTACCTTTTGCTCCTTTTTTTTTTCTTTTTTTTTTTTTTACTAATTTATCACGTATCAAAGTATAAATTAATAACAAATGAGTTGACATTCATACAAACAACCACACAAACAAATTTTATTATCTCTCAATTCAATTTATTATCTCTCAATATCTCAGCAACTTCGTTCCATAAACCAATTTACACGGTGTTAATACAAATATCACCTAAAAACGTTATTTATATTTTACGATCTTTGCTAAGTTTTGTTAATGACAAAGTATGAAGTTTAGCTATAAGTAAATCATCACTTTAAGTGTTTAAGTCTTGTTTAACTAAGGTTAACATTTCCTTTTAAACAAAACATTGTTTTTACTTCTTAAACTAAAATGGGTCTTGTCACATCATATTTATTTCTTAATATAGTAAGGTCACATCACATTTAGGGCAAGTTTTGTCACTATGCATTTATGGAAAGAAATGTGTTTGACTAGCTTTGATGTTTCTTACAAGCTTTGTATTTGACTTGATTTAAGTGATGTGACATTGTTTGGTTGCTAGGAGTTATGAGACAAGACCTTGTTTGGTTTGAAGAGTTATTGCAAAAACCTACTGCAGACCCGGCGGTACCCTGGGGGTACACGGGCGGAACCCATTTGAGGGTTCCGCTTGATCCGCCAAGCAAGCAGTGTGGTGTGCTATAAATACCAAGTCATAACTTGATTTTTGGCTAACCCTTTAGGACTTATTCTCACATATTCTCTCAACTAACTCAGTAACCCTTGACTTGTGTGATTCTCTTATGTAGCAAGAAACTCCACAAGATCATTCAAGAAGTTGCAAGCTTCAACTCTAAAGTTGCAAGTCTTGGTAGCTTGGTCATGTATAAGCTTTGGTAGTTTATACTTCATGTGTGTCATGTATGTAGAAGTTATCGGTTAGTATTTTAGGCCTCAAAATATGTAGTGTGTTGGGAGTTGTTCTACCCTAGTAAAAGAACTAACGGGAGTGGTTGTACCCTTGGTAAAGAACTCGACATCTAGCTTTGTGTCGGTAAAAGTGTAAGCGACGAATGGGAGTGGTTGTACCCTTGTAAAAGAACTTGACATCTAGCTTTGTGTCGGTAAAAGTATAAGCGACGTGTAAGGTTTTCTCCGCCGGTGAAAGGAGCTTGTTGATTAGTGTTTATAACTCTCGAGTTGGAAACTCGGGGCGTGGATGTAGGGCAAGGAAAAAGAGTCCTTGTAGCCGAACCACGATAAACTATCGTGTTGTGGTTTGATTGTTTCTTTCTCTATCTTTGCTTATTATATGTTGTTGTTTAGTTAGAATTGTTGATCACATATAAAGCTTTTCAAAGAACCAAAACAAGTAAAGTTGTTCTTATATCTTTAAACATAAGTAAAGCTTTTCAAAGAACTAAACAAGCAAAGTTAGGATCATTACAAGTAAAGCTTTTCAAAGTATGAAACAAGTTAAGTTAAAATTGTTATCCACATGAAAAGTCTTTTCAAAGAATCAAACATATTAAGTTGTGTTTATATCTTTAACCAAATGTCAAGTTCTCAAAGGTTATTTAAGCAAATAAGAATCGAAAAAGCGGTAAACTATTCAACCCCCCTTCTAGTTTTCCACAATTGGCATCAGGAGCTACGTTACTCAAGATCTTTAAAATAGAATGTATTTTAAAACTTGGATCGATCCATGGATTTTGAAAATCTCAAAGAAGGGCAACCTATTCAAAACCCACCGCTTTTTGTATTAGAAAACTTACTTGAATGGAAAAGTAATTTTGAAAACTATGTGAAATTAATTGATCAAGATCTTTGGCATATTATTTCTTTTGGTGATTTCAAACCAAAGAAAACAAGTTTTTGAAAACCAAGATAACTATCTTAAACTTGATAAAAATACTAAAGCTAAAATAATGATTTATAAAGCTTTAGTACCGAATATGAAAGAATGTATTTTTGTCAAACGGCTAATGATATTTGGAAAAATATGTTAAACTTTCATCAAGAGATATGTCAAGTCAAAGATGATCAATTTGATCTCACATATGTATTAGAAGTCTTAGATATATTAATTGATTGACGTGTAGTTGAGATAAATACATGTACTACTAGTTTAAATGTTTTAAATGAAGGTGTAAGTGAAGATGATTACTCATGACGAGCTCTTAGTGGACTTGCTTACGATTCATGGAATAACACGGATGAAGATGAAGCCAACCATCCGGTTTGTGATTCTCAACTAGATAAAATATCAAGCAAGGTACATTTTGAAACCAAACACTTTTGCTTTGACAAATTTATCCTAGAGTTTTCTAAACTAGAAAATGAGTCTAAACGTTTATGCAACATGGACCTAAAAATTATCTTCAAGAACGAGTCTTTAAAAATCTTTTAAGAATATCTTTGAAAAGGAAATCTTGTTAGAAGATAAAATGTCTAGAATTGAGAGTAATGTTGAAATTGATCTAGAATGTAAATTGTGTCTAGATTACAAACATAAGATTAAAATGCAAAATGAGAAAGGAAAAATATTAGTTAAATTTGATGAAAGCTCAAAATCTCTTGAAAGATTGTTGAGGAGTCAAAGGTTGTTTAAAGATAAAACCGGATTAGGATTTAACTCAAAAGCACCATTAACTAATAAAACAAAGCAAGTATAATTTGTCAAACCTAGAAGAGAGATTTAGAGATAATTCAATCTCTAATAGAAACTCATGATAAAAGAATTAAGATTATCATGATCTATACCTTTATATGATTGTCTAACCTTCTTGGATATATGAGTAATTGAGTTTCAAAGCATGTCGTCAAATCAAGATTTTACGCGTAGTGTTTATCCTCTTGATAGCATCTCTATGCAATTTAAAAGGTACGCATTACTTCAACTCGACTTTGATTGTCTCTTGTTTCTAACATTATGTGTTGGAATATGTGTTATTTGTAATACTCTTAAGTGTTTACCTGCTATTAGTAATAACTAAGATTAGATTCTATGCAACATGGAATTTCGTCATTAGTACTGGTAGGAGATATAAGGTGTTTCGGTTCTTTAACCGTCAAGAGATAAACACGAGAAACTCTTGAGTGAGTCTCACTCAACTCTTGCTTACAAGTGAGCTAACTAAGAATTTCCTAAGTGTCAAAATGTCTAACACTTTTGTTATGCTTGCAAAACAAACCTTTGTTAAACAACTTTCTCAAACACCATACTTTGAGTCTTTAATTGTGCTTTTCTTTAATCACTCCTTTATGATAATCTCACATAAAACACACAAGGTGAAATAAATCACATTAGCATACATTAGGATGTGTGAAAGAAAATAAGTTTTCAACATCTAGGATTTACTCATCAAATGTGACACATAGTCTCATGATGTTGTACCTCTTGGATTTTTTCAAAACAAATATAGTTCATAGTGTCTTAAGTAAGAAAACCCAAAGAGTCGAGGAGTCGTTGAATACAACATTTAACGAGTGATCTCCTCCTTCTAAGATATCATCTTTGGTAGATGATAACTTAGTCGAAAGTCCAATGATGGCAAGACAAGTATGTTGTGTAAAACATTAAGGATAAAAGTACAAAATAACATCTTCTCACCATGAGTCAAACATTGAATCAAGTAAAATTGACATAAGTTATAAAACTTGATTTATAGGTCATAGTTGTGTCTAAACAAATTCAACAAAAACAATTTTTAGAATTTAGAATAAAACAACTAGTGAAACGAAATTGATATTTCAAAGTAATCAAGTGAGTATAGTGTCAATATTTGAAAGACCTTTTGATAATAAAAGCAAGCTACAAAAGAAAGGGATTTTAACTTAAAGACATTCCTAGTTGCTCTCTTGTTCTCAATGGTTAAGTTATTGATGACTTATCAAGAATGAGATTAGTAAATCCGTAGGTAAAACTAAATGTAGAGAAATGTTTGGAAGACTACTTGTTCTCATAACAATTAGATTCAACATTATGTTTAGCTTTTGTCTATGTGCTCGTGTTAAAGAAGATCCTAAAACAACTCTTTAGTTGAGCCTATTTGGATACATCATAAGGTACTACACAACTAGGATTATGGTCTCCCAAAAGAACGGGAATAGAAACCATAATGTTTGACAAATGGAATTATGTCGGTAATAAGTTGATAAGAAAAGCACAAGTGGTACTTGCACTTTTATACTTACTTACCCAATGATTCTTCAAAACACTTAAGGTTCTCAAATTAGTTTCGGATGGAGAAGCACATCAACAAGCTCCGCTTGAACAAGCAAATTCGTGTCAACAACGGAATTCATCTCATCAACATTGTTATACCTTCAACAAAGGAAGCATCGACTTCAGCGACAATTCAATCCATTATGTTCTTAATTGACATATTGTGATCCATCATCATCGTCTTGGTAAAAATGTTCATTGAGGAACATCTTAACTAAGAAAGTCTTATACGTTAACCATTCTATCAACGTTTTCACAAAACCTCTTGAATGAGAAGCATTCATCATCCCTAGGCTTAGTCAAGGACTCATAAGACCTAAAACCTTAGTTTTGAACATTAGGATAAAACCATAAAAATCAAGACAATTCCTTTTGTCTTTTCCCTGCAGATCCCGCGGCACCCTCAGACCATACGGGCGGAACCCACTTTTTGGTTCTGCCTGGTCCGCCAAAGCTACAGAATGTTTCATTTTTAATTTCAAAACCAAACACCCTCTTAACTTAATCATTCACTTGTTCTTTCACCATCATCTCATCACATTCACCTTGTGATATATCTCAGCCCATAAGATTCACAAAATGAGCAAAACTTCAAGCATCTTCCTCATAACCTTTCATCACTTAAACCTCAAACAACCAATGTGAAATGAGAAACCGAGTTATCCTTTGTCCTATCAATATCGAGTCATCCACCATTTCCATGCCCTCAAAGAAACCAAGAGTCTATATCATCTTCACCAATAACTCCACCTGGTCATCTTCACAAGAAGATTCCACAATGTAACCAAACAAGTGTGTCATCCCCACTATAACCTAACCTATTAAGATTAAACCACCTTTCATGATACATAAACCTATGTTCACCTTTGTGTCGCTCTTTGAAACAAAAGGCAATTGTCATATCCATACTCTCATTAACATATTTGTCTATGTCGTCAAAAGTCAAGTGAATTTCATTATGAAATGCGTCTCTTCCACTTTCTAGCAAGTGAAGAACACAAAGAAGATATCCAAGCTTTAAGTGTTGTCAAGCAATCACCACCTCATTTCACATATCCACTCTCGGTCGTCAACCATACTTTACCACCATTCACCACATTGTTAAAACAAATGAAAAACGTCATTGAAACATCACTTGCATTATAAAACATTTTTAAGCATCAAAATGAGTCAAGTTAACCGCACCTTCACATTGTTCTCATATAGGCACACACTAGAACATACACATTACAATAGTCGTTTACCTAGACTAAAATGTGAAATTTTGATTTTCTAGAAATCATCATGCCTCCTCTAACTCACTACGACTACAAGGACACCATCAAGTACCTACCCAAACACCACAAAACCAAAGGTCTTACTCAAACTCTAATCGTTGTCTACAAATCCTTAGAAAAACGATATGTCCATAAGGGTAGAACCATTGATCCATCCTTCTTAGAAGGTACAAACCACTACACGGAATTTTCCACAATCAACTTTGAGTGTCTCTTAGAAATCGACGAGCCTATTTGTTCTAGGTTCATTTTAGAATTTTATGCATCCGTCACCCTCTCCAAGGATGAGGACGGTCGCATGTCTATTAACTTTAGGGCTAGTAGTCATTAATACTCCTTCAGTCTCGAGGAGTCTGCTCAAATCCTAGGTGTCTCAAGCCATGGTACTTGCATCTACTCCTACTTGCATTCCCTCTCAACTCTTGACACACTCTTTGACCGCATCTATCCCTATGATACCCCTCTTGTGTCCAAAAATGAACTACGTGACCACCTCTTCATTAGGACCACCAACACTAGGAGAACTAGAACCGGAAATGAGGTCATCTAGGACCCATATGGTATGGAATTCAATGAACTCAAGCCCCAATTAAAGGAATGGGAAGAACTCCTTAGAACCAATGAAATTAACACCATAGGAAATCGGGATCACATCAATGTTTGTCTTAGCTACATGCTCTATAGCATTTCCACCGGTCAACCTTTTAACTTAGCCTATTACCTCGCCAAAAGAATGACCGACATACCTTTGGTAGGAACAACCGCTCTTCCTTATGGAATGCTTCTCACCCGCCTCTTTAGAACAATCTCACCCATTCCTCCTAACGATAATGGAATGTGCCTTGACTATTCTCTCATTCCTCACATCTTCGTTCCTCTAAGTGATAAACAAGTTTTCAAAGGTAAGGGCAAACGTACTCGCTCACCTACACCATCATCATCATCATCTGACATGAGAAAGGATGATTAACTTCCTAACTCTAAGTTACCTCCTTTAGACTACCTTCTAGAACTCCCCGTCATTGAAAATGTATCCGAAGAGTTCAAGCAAACCAAAGGAATTTTCAAGTGCTTTGGAAGGTACATAAGCAAGCTCAATAAGAGGATAGACCGGTTATGAGACGATTAAGGAGTGTTTGGCTTAAGAATGCTTTAGAGTCGTCTTTGTGTTAAAACTACGTGAATTATGTGTTTTTCACTTTCATGGTTTATTATGTTTGTTGGATTATGTTTGTATGAACTTTTATGCATAATGACAATGTTTAAGGTGTTTGTCATTTTTTTCTATGCTTATGGCAATTCTTACTAAGTATAGTAAAATCCTTGACCTCAAGGTCAAAGTCCCATGATATGTATGTTTACATGTCTAATTTTTGCATTGCCTAACCAGAAATACCTTATCTCTTTGATTTTAGGAGTTTTCGAAAATTTTGAAAATCATCTCGCGGGTCAAAAACGCGGACTGCCTAATTTTTTACCCCTGGCGGATCTGGCGGTACCCAAAATTGGGGTCCGCCAGTGTATTTTCTGGGAATTCCAGAAATGGCCCAACGGACCAGGCGGTACCCTCAAATGGGTTCCGCCAGTGTCTTCTGAGGGATCCGCCAGACACCTGCAGAAAATTTTTCCATTTTTCTTAAGTCCAAAACTTGTAAAGTGTCAAATCATTATCCTAAGTGAGAAACATCTTTCATTTACAACAACAACCATATTGGAACAAACCTCACTCACTAAAACAATTAGTAAGACACTTCCCGCCAAAATTCAAATTCAAAACATAACTACCCAAAGGAACCCTTTTAAAGGATCCTTCAAACCTTTGATACATTTTCAACTAAACCACTTCCCATGATCACAAAGCATTAAGTGCTTAAGTTGGTCTTTCACTCCATCCTATTCATTGGATTGACCTCAAATGATGTGACTTGGTCATGAAAATCATTTGACACCTCAATCTTTAAATAGTAAAACATCAAATCCAAACACTATTTCAACACCTTTCTCATCTTATAAAATTGAAAGCTCCACAACAATTCAAATCATACCATCACCAATCAAGACTTCTTCCCTCAAACATCAAAACCAAAACCTTTGAAATGACCAAATTCAACACCTCATCCGAGTCATCAAAATCATGTGCTAAAACCACTAGGATTAGTGTGAAACCTTGTTGCTTCAACAAAACCACAAAGTCAAGCTCATCATCATCAAGTGATGCTTCACTTAATATCTCCTCACCTATCCAAGATTTTCTTAACCTTACTACCTCAACTACACCCTCAACACATTGTAATACCAATGTGATCACCATTCAAGATTTACTTAATCTTGCTACTCCACCACCTTCTCCACCACTTTGGAACTCAAACCTAGCAATTAACCCATCATCAACTAAACGTTCGAGTGAGTCAACTTCATCTTCTCAACAAGCCTTTAAATCAAAAACTCCTTCACCTCAATCACCAACACCTACACCAATGGAACTTTTCCATACACCACCAACATCACTAACACCCAATTTGGAAACTTTTGATGATCTATCATCAAGTCCACCATCTTTCTCACTTTTTGATACCATTGCTCAAATGGAAACACAACAACAACCTAGTGAGCAACTTAATGAGGAACCCCATTACCCATCTACGGTAGAACGGTTGGCTTACCGTTATGCTAGACCATCCATTTTTCCAAATGATCAAGGTCATACCCACCAACAATCATTTGTGTTTCACCCAATTTACAAAGACCTTCATGGCAATCCTTCCGGCGAACCAAGCTTCCGCCATTTTGTTCAAAATCAACAACCACAACCACAACAACAACCACCACAACAACAAAATTCCCAAAATTTTGAAACTCTACTTTCTTCTTATAAGAAAATAGAAACATCCATATGGGAAAAACCTCCAAACATGAATGAGGAAATAAGTACTCATTTAGCCCACCTAAATGCCTTCAAACGAATGGTTGACTCTCAAATCAACCATGTTATGGAATTTCATACGGCATTAGACTCAACAAGTGAAGGAAGCAAACACACCTCTCAACCATCCACATTTGCTCCTTTAAGTTCAAACCATCCACCACCAACAAATCAAACCATCCATCCACCACCATCATTCCCCCGCCATGATTGCGGACATTGCGAGAGAACCGCTCACATTAGTGAAAGATGTCGAACGGAACTTCGTGAGTTATCCGAAGAAATGAGGTTTATTCTAAACCACATTTTGGATCATCTACAATCCTTGTCTCACCCACCTCAACCTTAGAGTCTCCAAAATGAAACAAAACCGTTTCTCTTGGAAAATATCCCCCATTTTAACCAACAAACCAAAACCAAGACACCACCTCACCTCTCTAAATAAAAGCCGCTACAACCCTCAACCTACATTTTCATTCTTAAACAACCCCATCCTTGTTTTCGGAAAATGTTTCTCATTAAGGAAAATGATGATTTCCTTGTAGCATTTTATGGTCTTAGTTTAGTTTTAGTGTTTCTTTGTTTTTAAAAGTAGGATGTTGTCATCTTAATTTCGTGTCTTTGACTCTCTAAGAGTCAAAATTTTACAATTTAATGAAATTCATTCTACAACAAGGTTTAAATTGTTTGGTGACTATCTAGGTATGATGTGTGAACTATACCTTGCTATGATACGATACATAAATCTTGTGACTTAGAAACTAACCTCTCTTTTTGTAGGTTCATTATCCATGTCTTCCTTCCTTGAAACTCCATTTAGGGGAGTAGCAATCAAGGGGGAGCATGAGTCTTGCTTTATTCCGCTTCGCAACTTTTAGTTGTGTTTTAAACATGTCATGCTTTCATGACTTATCTTGTGCGGAAACTAACTTTTCTTTTGTAGGTTCAAAATCCATGTCTCCTCTCTTGGCACTCCATTTAGGGGGAGTATCGACCAAGGGGGAGCATGGCCATTATTCCGTTTCGCTTCTCTACTTTTTGTTTCGACAAAAAGGGGGAGAATTTATATTAAACTTGTTCAACCTTTGATATTTCCGCTTCGCTAACTCTTTGCAAAAACAAGTTTTATAACTAACTTTATAAGACTTAATACTAAATCGTACGGCTTACTTTTAAATAAAGTTTATGTTTTGTGATGAGGCGAAAAATGATCCGTTTTTAGGGGGTCATTTAAGCCCGAATCCGAATTTATTTGATCAAATATTGCCCTAAATCGTTCCTTTTATGATTTTAGGTACTTGGAGAGTGGATTCTGGAAAAGAAGCCATTTCGGACATTTTTGGAGCATAAAAGTGAAGAAAACGGCAAAGTCTCAATTTTCCATGCTGGGAACAGTACCTGAAGGCGTCAAGAGTAACTCATGACGGCGTCAACATCCCAAGAATAAAAATCCGTAGTTGATGACGGCGTCACTGATGCGTGGGAATCGCAACAGGCTTTACCTCTCGAGGGATCTCGAGAAGCTTACAACCCCCACCAGGCAGTGTACCTGATCGTTGTAGTATAGTATAGTGACAAGTACCGGGGGATTGATCGTTCAGCTTAGGAATAGTGTCGCTAGGATTAGAAAACCTAATTAATAGTTCTAAAGGTGAGGGATGATTATTTTTGTATTTTTTATATTTTTATGAAAGCAGGTAAAATCTCGGGTTTTGGAAGAGTGGGCGGAATTAGTTGCTATTCAACTAACCCAAAACTAATATATAATTAAAATAAAATACTGAAAATGAAATTAGACTAAATTACACTAAGGTTGTGAGCAGTAATTGGAGAGATTGTGTTTACTTAGACTTCACTACTCCCTAGATATCTTTTACACGTTAATTACTTGTTATACTTGTATGGATGACGGATTGTATTCCTTAATACCATTCGTGGGGTGGCATACATAACTCCCCAACTCTATGAGCTCTTATCTCCTCCTACACCATGACCCAGCACAACTATAGGGATTGTAAACAGTGGCTCATGCATTAAATACAACCAATAAAGACCTAGTACGCCTTGGTTCATGTTTCTTAAGACGTTCAAGCATGTTACCATTTGGAGATCTGCCAGTTTTCTTAAGCCTAACATATAAAATCATTCATCCAAGACAAGAATAGACAAGTAATCAACACATAATCAACATCTAGGTTTCATTAGATCTAAGCAAACACAAAAGAGATCTAGCCTAGCATAATGGAATTGAGACAAGAACAAGATATAAACAACCAACACATAGACATATTGATTGAATTGGAAGAACACTTATCTCAATTACAATGCAAGGTCTCAAGGGTTTGGAACCCTTGAAAAACCTGTAAAAGATACACCAAATTCGTCTTTAGGGTTTCACCAAAACTTCTCTCCTTTTAATGAAAAAACTAGAAAACTATATATAGGAAAACTAGGCTGACGGCGTCAAGACTGCCATGTGACGCCGTCACCTCGCCGCCAAATACTTCCTCGGACGGCCTTGATCTACTTATGACGGCCTATGTGACGCCGTCACCAACCACGGTATTTTATTCTTGCCACTTTGACGCCGTCAGGATGACTTTTGACGCCGTCACCACCTTCGGTATTTTATTCTTCATGTCTGACGCCGTCAAGATGTAACTCTTGACGCCGTCACCTTGTGTCTTCAGCATGGAAAATTGGTACTTTGCCGTTTTCTTCACTTTTATGCTCAAAAAACGTCCAAAATGGCTTCTTTTCCAGAATTCACTCTCCAAACACCTAAAATCACAAAAGGAACGATTTAGGGCAATATTTGATCAAATAAAGTCGGATTCGGGCTTAAATGACCCCCTAAAAACGGATCATTTTTCGCCTCATCATATACCCTTACACTTGAGATTTGCTTGTCCTCAAGCAAATGAGCTTTTATTCTACTCAAAAGACAAGTTAGGGGTCATTTAACACTAATATAAAAGTAATTACAACAAATAATCGTTCCACTAAAGACCAATAGACAAGCACGGAGGTCATACAAATGCACCTCACAAATAGTGTTTAGATACTCACATCTCTCGGGTGTAATAAAGTAATATAACATTATGGAAATGGAAGATATCTCTCACTACCTGTCATAGCAAAATAGATTACCATAGGCTTGGGAAAGGATCAAACCTCCACCACATGGCGTAAGCACCTAGGATAAACTATCAAAGAGGTCTTTTAAAGGGTTGTAACGTGAGGTATAGAGATATGAATTACACGGTTTTTTTGGATAAAGGAAGTTTTACTGGTGGCGAGTTAACAATCTTGGTTAATTACATGTACAAGATGGCGTTGCTAAGCCAAGACTAGACTCGACTTAAGCTAACAAATGAAAAATAACAAAAACATAAAATGAACATAGAATGAAACGGGATGGTAGTCCGTATGTTTTTTCTCTTTTTTTCTTTTCTATTTTTTTTTCTTTTTCTTAATTTTTTCAATTTTTTTTTTTTTTTTTTTTTTTTTTTTTTTTTTTTTTTTTTTTTTTTTTTTTGCATACACTCTTACCCTACCATCCAAAATAATACATCATAGGGGTTTGAGCATTCCCCTTACACTTGAATCTTTACATACTTTACATTAAACTATTCTAATGACTCGAATTAAGAAAATCAAAACACTTGGAGCACTTCTAAGATTAACGTACATATGGGGGTAATATATGATGTTCTTCCCCATTACTCCATAAAATAAGTACTTACCCATGAGTCCCAATCGTCCCAAAACAATATGTACAATGATATGACTCGACTTAGCAACCATGTAATTAATTAGAAAGTTAACTTAGGGTTTAACAAATAACAATAATGCACTAAAAATGAGCTCATACACGGAAGGCTAAGGCGATTTGGGTGTACATTTAAGTGGGGTGTAACAAATTCTTCCTTTAAGTAGGATGCTTAAAGTTAGAAACGAAAAGATAGGCTCGGAGGGGTGTACTAGGGGTATCGTGTACTAAAAATGAGTACAACGCAAAGGGTGTGGGAAAAATTAGTTGACTTAACTAGCCAAGTAATATGACTTAAATGGTCAAGTAATTATAATACGGGTTTAACATAAGGGTAATCCTAATGCCTCTTATCATGTAGTAAATCCTACCACACGAATGTAGTCTCACTAGCGGTCTCGGGATGCATCACTAACACAAGTTCTAGAATCTAAATGCTACCGGTACACTCATAAGCACCAATACTAAATGCTTTTCCTATCAAATCTAAAGGCGAACCTCACATTTTTGGGTGGAAATTTTTTTCTGAATATACGGTTGTGTGCTAGTCATACAACCTCCTATCCATGAGACGCTTGCTATGGCTAAAGTTTCACTCCTAAATGTTGTAAAAAAATTTAAATTTGGCGCTAAAATTACACTAACAAGTATTTCTCATAGTTTTATTACACATCTACTATCAAACAAAACAAACTCAAGCGAAAGCGCATATGTATGATATCATCTTTTTACCCTCCCCTTACACTTAGGATGAACATTGTCCCCAATGTTCAAGTAAAGAATGTAAAAGTTAAGAAGTAAAGAGAATGAAATCAAATACTCCCCTGATTCGCTCGGTATGGATTATAGGTTGGCCAGGTTAAATCTTCCTCCAAGAAAACGAACAATCAAAGCTTCCCTTCCAGAATATAAATCATCTTCTTGTCATAAATAACCTGTAAATCCTGACAACAATAGACAAGGCAACCTCGCGTAAAATCGGCGGCATCCTATATAAGTTACTAAATCCTAGAAAACAAAGTAAGATATAATGCTTGTGGAATGAAGTTTGCAGATTTCCTGGAGATTATAAAACTTAATAATTCACAAAAACCATAAGACTCCGTTAGAAAAACAAAACCGGTAAAATTTCCAGATTTTTAACTCCTGACGCCGTCAAGAGTAATACTCTGACGCCGTCAGAATGGACCAGCAGAAATTCTTATGTTAAGTTTCCGGAAAATTTCTGGAAAAACTTTGTCCTACTTCCTGGAAAATCCTGCAAAACTTCATTATGACTCAATACAAGCATTTGACTCTAACAAATACGAATATACATGTTCATTTAATATTGTGGAGAATCATGATCGGTTTGTTTCTTAAAAACATATTTGGGGTTTCCCCTTACACTTATCTTTTGCAAAAATACCTTTAGGTTGAAGTTAAGACTAGGCCAAATAACATAATAAAGTATTTCCACATTTTAATTGAGAAACATGATCAACCAACAATAAAAATAAAACATGCATACGGAAGCAAATAACAATCAAACAAATAAAATCACACAAAACATGGGTTGCCTCCCAAGAAGCGCTTTTCTTTATTTACGAGTCTTGTAGCTAGACTCAAAGTCATGGGTTACTACGTGATCTCATCATTGGTTCCACTCTCTAAGTCGTCTTCTAAACTAGTATCGCTTTCATAGTGCAAGTACTTCGGATCTTCGAATTTGAAAACATCCCGTCGATACTTAGAGCCGAGCTTACTAACATTCTTAAAGAACCCACATGATAAATCAGAAATATTTCTACACCCTCTCCTAACATCTTCATCACATAAGATAAGTTGGGAGCTCATCATATCAAGCCCGTCGCAATCTATTCCCCTAAGGTCTCTTCTTTTGTATGGCATTTGGTATGAAATCCTCCTAATCCCGTCAGTGAAGGTCATGATTCCGTTCAAGTCATCCACTATCAACTTAGTGATTTCACAAAAGGGTGCTCCAAAGACGACTTGCGATAGCCTAGGGTCAACATAGTCCTCTATGTTGTCCACAATCGTGAACTCCATAAGGAATGTCATATTTCCTACGAACACTTGGATTTCATGATCCTTACCAACCACTTTCTCTCCCTTATAAATCATCCCCCATCTGCAGATATTGTTATAATGAAACAATGACATAAAATTCTTTGGCAGGAATACATTAATGTATATGTTTTCGAAGTACTTATGACCGATCATGCAAGGGATTTTTAGGTTGTTCGGATCACGCCGTCTTATCTTCCTCAGCTCTCCATCCTTTGACCCATATAGATTCCCCTCAAGGGAGGGACGATACTCATAAACTTCCTCACTATCCCTATGAAAAATTATCGTCCTAACACCATTGGTGAGTAATACACTACCATCTTTCTCATCAAGGATTGCTCCCGATTCATTGATGAATGGCACCCCAAGGACAAGGCTGGTTAATGTTTGATTGGTGAGAGGGTCCACGTCATCAACCACGGTGAGGTCAGTATTGTAAACAAGCTCTCCAATCCTAATTGACAAATTTTCTACTACCCTTTCGCACGCAGTGTGCTCTGGGAAGGCCTTGTGATATAGGGAAAGTGGGATTACGTTGACTAGGAAGCTAGGATCTATATGACTATCAGTTAAGATCTTTTCCTCAACGGTGCAGGAGATCTTGAAAAATTTAGAGCTGCTTTCCTTAGTTTGATTGCTACCCATACTAATAACATCCTCCATCTCGGATTCTTCTATAACAGATTTACCCAAAATGGTTGGATCTTTCTCCTGTTCCTCCGATTTCTCGTTCCTTTCACCCGGTTTGTCGGATTCCTACGCGGCGCATTGCTCGGGTGAGTTGGTAGGTTTCCTTGCCGAAGCATGGTCAACCTTTGAGGTCTCATCCTTCGCTGTCTTACTAAATTTGTCAGTTTGTTGTTGGGTTGGGTTGGATGCTGCAGCAGATATTGTGGTGATGGTGTTTACGAAGTGGATTGGTCCAGGGGGGTTGACAGGTCCTTTACCGTTAGGAGATAGATGTTTGAATAACTTGCTAGGACTTTTTATTTTTACAGGGGAGGCTGGTTGACTCATGACGGTAGCAGACTTAACCTCATCAACGTGAATGGGCTTATTATCCATATGCTCTTTGATAGCAGTCAACAGATTACAAATCTTGTTGTTCACGTCAGCCTGCTGTTGTTTGAATTTTGTCTCGAGCGTAGTGAGCTGTAGTTCTTGAGATAGAATGAATTTTTTTAAATCATCTTCACAGCTTTGCCTAGGGGTACCTTGCGACGGAAAATGCTCGGACCAAGTGAGTGGTGAGGAGTCATTGAAGGATACACTTCGTGTTCGGTACCCTCTAAAATCAGGTTTATCCTTCCATGCCTCATATGCTTCAGCAGAAGTTCGAGGACCCTGCCCTACGTGTGATGATGTGAATTCGTTATAAGCACGTTTTGGAAGTTCCATGCAGTTATAGGTCTCATGAGGGCCATTGCACAGTTTGCATGTAGAAGCGATTCTGCTTACTTGGCTTGAAGGCTTATGAGCTTCGTAAGATTTCATGAGAGACTTGACTCGACCTTCAAGTTCCATGATCCTACGGTCAGGAGTGCTAGAATTGTTCGAAGGCAAAGATATTGCCTTGACCGTTTCGTTCAAATCACGGGGATCATTCCAACTTTCATTGTCATAGAGAGCAAGATCTTCTATGAGTTCCCATGATTGTTCCGCACTAAGATCACGTAGCTTACCACCGGCCGATTGGTCAATGGTTCGCCTCGTGGAGATGTCGATATGGTCATAGAAGATTTGGACTTGGAGCCAAAGATCTATGCCATGATGAGGGACTTTTTGGAGTAAGTCCTTGAAACGAGTCCATGCTTCATAAAGAGATTCATTTTGACGTTGTTGGAACATCAAGATGTCATTCCTAAGCTTAGTAGTTCTCCCCGGTGGGAAAAATTGAGCAAGGAAACGAGTGGTGAGATCATCCCATGTGGTGATGGATCCCGCGGGTAAACGCTCAAGCAATTGACTAGCTTGATCCCGTAGAGAGAATTGGAATAGGCGTAAACGGGTAGTCTCTCTAGTTTCAACACCTAGGTCTATGGAATCTACGATTTTGAGGAAGTCCTTAAGGTGTTGGTTTGGATCTTCGGAACGAAGTCCATGGAATGCACATCCGCTTTGCACCAACCGGATGGTGTTGGATCGCAAGGGGGTCACATTGTCTCCGGTGAGCTCAATGGTGTTTCGGTAGCCTTGGTGGCTAGGTCGGGAATACTCTCCTAAGGTTTGGGGCCTAAGGGGTTCTAATGGTGGGTTTTGTTGCGGTGGGATGATGGGTTCAATGATGTTACCACCTTCCATGATGTCGGATGGTAAAGAGTTACGAACAAAGGCACGAAGAAATAAGATAGACTAAAGAAGACCTAAAAATAAAAAATAAAAATCTTACTAGAAAGGAATCTAGCAAGTAGACCTAATAAAAAGAAATCCTAATCTAGACAATAACTATTCCCCGGGTTGCGGCGCGAAAAACTTGATGCGCGGGAATCGCAACAGGCTTTACCTCTCGAGGGATCTCGAGAAGCTTACAACCCCCACCAGGCAGTGTACCTGATCGTTGTAGTATAGTTGATTGGGCCCGAACCACCTAACTTGACCAAGGAATGGTCAACAAAGTCAAAGGCCTAGAGTCAATGCTCCGTGGAATATAGGGTTTCCCCGGGTCGTTATGTCCCGACGAGGTGTGAATGGTTATGAAAACGGTTTCGTGATCGGGTGAATCTGGATAGAAAGGGGTTTTGAGTGTGATTTAAACTACGGAATCTACAAGAAAATAGCTTAAATAAGCTATATGAATGAGACGGGAAACTAGGAAAAACCAGAAACGATTTAAACCTAAAAACGCGTACGTTACGTTTAAATAAAACGTAAACGTACGAAATAAAAAGTGAAAACGGAAATAAGTGTTTTTGTCTTTTTGTGCTTTTTCTATTAATTAATTACTTATTAATTACTAATTAACTAATTAAACTATTTTAAATTAAGAAAATTACTAAATGAACAGTAAAAATTCTAATAAAATTTCTAAAATTATTTTACAACATATAAAAGCTATAAAAAATATAAAAACTAGGTTTTGCTTAATAAAAACTAATTATGCTATTTTAAACTTAATATTAATTAATTTCTAATAAAACTAATATTAAATCTAATAAATACTAAATGACCAAATAAAAATCTGAAAAATTTATTATAAATACTTTAATATAAGATATAATTAATAAAAATATAAAAATGACAAGTACTTAATAAAATTTAAAAATGAAAATTAAAATTAAATTATATTAAATAGAAACTATCACTTAATTTTAAATTGATTTTTTTGGATTTTTTCTTTTACAATCTTATTTTACAACTAAAAATGAAAACTTTTTATGAAAACAAGTTTCTTGGAGCTTAAAAATAAGCAAAACACAAGCTTATCAATGAGACAGTTGACTTTGGTCAACTGTCAAGGGAAATAAGCTAGAATGGCTTAAAGTGGGACCCACTCTGGGTGTTTCTGGTCTAAATAAGCTACTGGAACATGAATAAGCTGGAAAAAATGCTTGGGGTACTCAGAATAAGCTATAAGCTAATCAAATAAGCACTTGGAATATTCTATGAACTCAGAACTGGGACAGGTTTGTGGAGATGATTCAGGTGGGGCCCAGTGGGTATGAGGTCAAACCAAGGGTCAAAACATGGACCCTGGTAGGAGGAGGGTTGAAGGATGCAAGGTGGGGGGCTGTGGGACCCACTGGGTGGTTGGAAACCACCACCAAAGTGGTGGTGGTGCTGATATCTGATGGTGCAGCAGGGGGTATGCCTCCCCTGCAGGCTGCTTTGGGGGAAAGTGGGGGCCACAGAAAAATTAGTAAAAATCAAATGGCTATGGAAACTCAAAGTAGAGCTGGTAGAAAACAAATACAAGCAAGATTTAACCTCTAAATCAACTCACATAATTCACAACAATTACCACCATATTTGGAAAAATCTAAGAAAATGACTTTTGACTTTTTGCAACAAACTTAAGAACTTGACTTTTGCTAATTTCTAATTGATCCTACATGCAAAATAAGTTGTGATATGTTGTTTTAAGTCCAAATTAAGATTAATACAAAAGTTTAAAACCAAATGGGTGAGTTTGGGGCACCCACTGACCCACAGTTAACTGCTATGGGCAAGGGGGTGGGATTTTGACTTTTTGAACATAAGGCTTGGATTTTACAGTTTACTAAGCCTTAATACACCTAATGTAGTGTGTATAAACCAGAACACAACAACCACAGTTCCCTAAACCTACTTGAAAGGCTTATGCCAAACACCCCTAAATTGTAACTGTTTTGTGATTTGATGATGTAAATGGTTAAATGGGACAAACCTACTGCTACAAACCTATGAGATAAGCTATATTGACAATATATAAGCTATGTTAAACAGGAGTTGAGTACAATATCAAGTACAAACTAGAAATGAAAATTGAAATATATATATATATATGAACCAAAACAATAATCTATGATGGAACTTAAAATTACAAACCTCAAACCAGAAACTTAAAGCTCATGGGAGCTTGATACCAAGCTGAATGAAACAAGAAACAATCCCAAACACCCTGCTGGTGCCCTTTGCCACAATGATACCCTTGGGTTGACTTTCCTTGACTTTTTTAACTTATTGAAATAGAACAGAATTTAAACACAACTGAGTTCACAAAAAGCTATACTTAGCTTGAATGAACTCAGTATAGAGAGGGTGAGGCTTATGAAAGCTTGTTTAAGCAAAATGTAATTTTAGATTTTATAATACAATGTAACTGTGAACAACATATAACTAGAACTGATTTGCTTTGATTAAGAAGATAATTTCAATACTACAACAGAGATTACAACACTAAATTAGAACATGATTAACTAAACTAAATTACATTCAACCTATATTACACTAAGAAAATTAAAACCTAACTACTTGCCCATTCTTTCTTCTCTCTCACTTTTATAGACCCTGGGATGTTGTATTGACTTTCCCACACCTGTGTGAGCCGTTGGATTAGCTTTAGTTGATCTCAGCCTTCAATTTGTATTTTGGCGGGAAACATGGATTTGGCAGGCAATGGTGGAGTTGGTGAAATATTAATGAGGAGGGGGGTTTGGAGTGGGAGGTTGAGTGTTTGGCGATAGTTGGTGGAAAAGGGGGAGACACAAGCCTGGTAATTAGGGTGGTAATGGTGGGAGGTTAGGGAAGGGTGAACAGTACCCTGAGGTTTGACTTGGGTTGACTGGGTGGACGGGGTAGTATTAGTTTGGAGGTGGGCCGGATTTATTGAGTGGGCTTGGGGTGGGCTGTTTGTGTTACTGGATCAGATATGGTTTTGGGTTAAAAGGGTGGGTAGTGGATTAGGTGGTATTAATATTAAGGGTCCATTTGGTAACTTAGTAAATAACAAGGACCAATAATGTAAATTCTGAAAATATGGGGGACTGAAAATGTACATGTTCCAAAGTTATTACAAGGATCAAAATTGACAAGTTTGAAAATTATAAAGACCAAAATTACAATTTTCCAAAATTTAAACCCCGAGGACTAAAATTGACATTTTCCAAAAGTTTAGGGGTTAAACTTGCCATTTTGTAAAAACTTTTATCCAAGGACCAAATTTGAACATTTTTGAACTTCCAAGGACTAAAAACAATTTTTCATCCAAAATTATCCCACCAGGGACCAAATCTGACAATTTCTGAAACTCCAGGGACTAAACTGTAAATTTCTAAAACTTTCCAATTTTTCACCAAAGGACAAAATATGACAACTTATGATTGTAAAAGGACCTTTGGTGATAATTTTCTATATTTTGAATATCCAGGGACTAGTTTTGTAATTTTATGAAAGTTGAGGGACTGAAACTGCCAATTTTGCAAACTTTGTGCGTTTTTCGTTTGTTTTTACTCGTTTTGCATCTAAAACATATAAAACACAATTTTGGAATATTTTCAGCATTTTGATGCATTACTGAGTGTTTTTGTATGTTTTGCAGTTCAGATTAGACCAAAAATGATGAGTGTTTGAGCACTCATCAATAGTATAGTGACAAGTACCGGGGGATTGATCGTTCAGCTTAGGAATAGTGTCGCTAGGATTAGAAAATCTAATTAATAGTTCTAAAGGTGAGGGATGATTATTTTTGTATTTTTTATATTTTTATGAAAGCAGGTAAAATCTCGGGTTTTGGAAGAGTGGGCGGAATTAGTTGCTATTCAACTAACCCAAAACTAATATATAATTAAAATAAAATACTGAAAATGAAATTAGACTAAATTACACTAAGGTTGTGAGCAGTAATTGGAGAGATTGTGTTTACTTAGACTTCACTACTCCCTAGATATCTTTTACACGTTAATTACTTGTTATACTTGTATGGATGACGGATTGTATTCCTTAATACCATTCGTGGGGTGGCATACATAACTCCCCAACTCTATGAGCTCTTATCTCCTCCTACACCATGACCCAGCACAACTATAGGGATTGTAAACAGTGGCTCATGCATTAAATACAACCAATAAAGACCTAGTACGCCTCGGTTCATGTTTCTTAAGACGTTCAAGCATGTTACCATTTGGAGATCTGCCAGTTTTCTTAAGCCTAACATATAAAATCATTCATCCAAGACAAGAATAGACAAGTAATCAACACATAATCAACATCTAGGTTTCATTAGATCTAAGCAAACACAAAAGAGATCTAGCCTAGCATAATGGAATTGAGACAAGAACAAGATATAAACAACCAACACATAGACATATTGATTGAATTGGAAGAACATTTATCTCAATTACAATGCAAGGTCTCAAGGGTTTGGAACCCTTGAAAAACCTGTAAAAGATACACCAAATTCGTCTTTAGGGTTTCACTAAAACTTCTCTCCTTTTAATGAAAAAACTAGAAAACTATATATAGGAAAACTAGGCTGACGGTGTCAAGACTACCATGTGAAGCCGTCACCTCGCCACCAAATACTTCCTCGGACGGCCTTGATCTACTTATGACGGCCTATGTGACGCCGTCACCAACCACGGTATTTTATTCTTGCCACTTTGACGCCGTCAGGATGACTTTTGACGCCGTCACCACCTTCGGTATTTTATTCTTCATGTCTGACGCCGTCAAGATGTAACTCTTGACGCCGTCACCTTGTGTCTTCAGCATGGAAAATTGGTACTTTGCCGTTTTCTTCACTTTTATGCTCCAAAAACGTCCAAAATGGCTTCTTTTCCAGAATTCACTCTCCAAACACCTAAAATCACAAAAGGAACGATTTAGGGCAATATTTGATCAAATAAAGTCGGATTCGGGCTTAAATAACCCCCTAAAAACGGATCATTTTTCGCCTCATCAGTCACACAGGGCGTCAGAAGTAGATCAAGGCCGTCCGAGGAAGTATTTGGCCGCGAGATTACGGTGTCACACCCTTGTTCTTGACGCCGTCACCCCTATTTTCCTTTATATAGTTTTCTAGTTTTTCACATTAAAAAGAGAGAAGCTTTGGAGAAACCCTAAAGACGATTTTGGTGCAACTTTTACAGGTTTTTCAAGGGTTCCAAACCCTTGATACCTTGCATTGTAATTGAGATAAGTGTTCTTCTAATTCAATCAATATGTCTATGTGTTGGTTGTCTATATCTTGTTCTTGTCTCAATTCCATTATGCTAGGCTAGATCTCTTTTGTGTTTGCTTAGATCTAATGAAACCTAGATATTGATTATGTGTTGATTACTTGTTTATTCTTGTCTTGGATGAATGATTTATATGTTAGGCTTAAGAAAACCGGCAGATTTCCAAATGGTAACATGCTTGAACGTCTTAAGAAACATGAACCGAGGCGTACTAGGTCTTTATTTGTTGTATTTAATGAATGAGCCACTGTTTACAATCCCTATAGTTGTGCTGGGCATGGTGTAGGAGGAGATAAGAGCTCATAGAATTGGGGAGTTATGTATGCCACCCCATGAATGGTATTAAGGAATACAATCTTTCATCCATGCAATTATAACAAGTAATTAACGTGTAAAAGATATCTAGGGAGTAGTGAAATCTAAGTAAACACATTTTCTCCAATTACTGCTCACAACCTTAGTATAATTAGTTTATTTTCATTTTCAGTATTTTATTTTGATTGTATCTTAGTTTTGGGTTAGTTGAATAGCAACTAATTCCGCCCACTCTTCCAAAACCCGAGATTTTACTTGCTTTCAT
Organism: Artemisia argyi; assembly: GCA_030686995.1. Lineage (NCBI taxonomy): Eukaryota > Viridiplantae > Streptophyta > Magnoliopsida > Asterales > Asteraceae > Artemisia > Artemisia argyi. The sequence continues at coordinate 155,055,571 of CM060697.1, read as the reverse complement.
AAAAATATAAAAATACAAAAATAATCATCCCTCACCTTTAGAATTAGTATTTAGGCTTTCTAATCCTAGCGACACTATTCCTAAGCTGAACGATCAATCCCCCGGTACTTGTCACTATACTATACTACAACGATCAGGTACACTGCCTGGTGGGGGTTGTAAGCTTCTCGAGATCCCTCAAGAGGTAATGCCTGTTGCGATTCCTACGCATCAAGTTTTTGGCGCCGTTGCCGGGGAATAGTTATTGTCCAGGTTAGAATTTCTTTTTATTAGGTCTACTTGCTAGATTCCTTTCTAGTAAAGATTTTATTTTTATTTTTAGGTTTTCTTTAGTCTATCTTATTTCTTCGTGCTTTTGTTCGTAACTCTTTACCATCCGACATCATGGAAGGTGGTAACATCTTTGAACCCGTCATCCCACCACAACAAAACCCACCACTAGAACCCCTTAGGCCCCGAACCTTAGGAGAGTATTCCCGACCTAGCCACCAAGGCTACCGAAACACCATTGAGCTCACCGGAGCCAATGTGACCCCCTTGCGATCCGACACCATCCGGTTGGTGCAAAGCGGATGTGCATTCCATGGACTTCGTTCCGAAGATCCAAACCAACATCTTAAGGACTTTCTCAAAATCGTAGATTCCATAGACCTAGGTGTTGAAACTAGAGAGACTACCCGTTTATGCCTATTCCAATTCTCTCTACGGGATCAAGCTAGTCAATGGCTTGAGCGTTTACCCGCGGGATCCATCACCACATGGGATGATCTCACCACTCGTTTCCTTGCTCAATTTTTCCCACCGGGGAGAACTACTAAGCTTAGGAATGACATCTTGATGTTCCAACAACGTCAAAATGAATCTATTTATGAAGCATGGACTCGTTTCAAGGAATTACTCCAAAAAGTCCCTCATTATGGCATAGATCTTTGGCTCCAAGTCCAAATTTTTTATGACCATATTGACATCTCCACGAGGCGAACCATTGACCAATCGGCCGGTGGTAAGCTACGTGATCTTAGTGCGGAACAATCATGGGAACTCATAGAAGATCTTGCTCTCTATGACAACGAAAGTTGGAATGATCCCCGTGATTTGAACAAAACGGTCAAGGCAATATCTTTACCTTTGAACAATTCTAGCACTCCCGACCGTAGGATCATGGAACTTGAGGACCAAGTCAAGTTTCTCATGAAATCTTACGAAGCTCCTAAGCTTTAAGCCAAGTGAACAAAATCACTTCTTCATGCGAATTATGTAGTGGTCCCCATGACACTCGTGATTGTGTGGAACTCCCCGGAACAGCTTTTGCGGATTACGCATCCACGCGTACCGACGAAGCGGGAGATAAGTGGTACACTTTCAAGCCCGAGCCAAACCCTTATGGTGATTCACACAGCCCCTCTTGGAAAAATTACCCAAACCTTAGGTGGAAACAAAATCAACCCAATTCTTCCAATCCGCCTAATCGTTACCAACCAAACGGTCCACCATCCAACCGTACTTTCAACAACAATCCTTCTAACAACTATGGTAGTACCAACAATCTTGAAGGATTGATGTCAAAGTTCATGGCATCTCAAGAAGCTCGCATATCTAAGTTTGAAGCAGATTTCAAACAAAAGCAAAGCGAGATGACCACTAGAATTGATGCATTGTTGAAAGTTCTCAATGACCGAGAAATGGGAGCACTCCCGAGTGACACGGTCAAGAATCCGAAACTAACCGAAAATTCCATATCCTCAGTTTCGTCACCCACTTCGTGTCCACAATACTACTCGGTTAAATCAACGAGCACGTGTTTCAAACAAAACCAAGTTCTCCAAAAGGACCAATCAAATAAAACACCCAATATAGAACCGGTCAAAAGTATAATTGAAACACCCCCTACGCAAGACCTTGACGATGAATTCAAAGAACTCCACCTTGAACGTCCCGTCATTGATGTCTTAGCGCGTGCTCCTTACTATAGTGCCCTCCTAGAAAAATATGAGAAGTGTAAGCTAGGTAAAAATGGGACCGCCTTCGTTCAAAACAAGTTACCTAAAAAGCTTGATGATCCGGGTATATTTGTTTTGCCTTGTAAAATAGGAAGATCCAAAGCTTTCGACACACTAGCCAATTTAGGGTCAAGCCTCAACTTGATTCCCTTATCCTTATTCACCACTCTTAAGCTAGGAAAGTTAGAGGAAACAGAGGTATTGATAGGGCTAGCGGATGGGAGTATTGCCCACCCGGTTGGAATGATTAAGGATGTAGTTGTTCACGTAGGAAAGTTAACTATATTAGCGGATTTTCACGTCCTAGACATGGTTAGTGACACTACATGCCCATTATTGGTAGGAAGAGGATTTTTAGCAACCGCTAGTGCCATGATAGATTGCAAGGAATCCAAGATAGCGGTAGGTGAAGGCGATACTTGGTCGGTTTACGATGTTAAGAAACATAGTTATGATTGTGATGATGAACCGACACCGCATTGGGTAGAGATGAATAGGAGACCATCTAGATATGGACCTTGGATAGAAAGGAACTTCATAGGACCTCAATGCCCATTTTATCTAAAAAAGGATTTTGTTGAGAAGACACATTCGGTAGAACAACTCATAGCTAGAGATGAGGAGCTAGATCCCTTTGAGGACCCCTTAGTCTTTAGAAAGATGATTGAGTTCTTGAGCGTAATGCCTATTAATATAGAGTTGAATAATGGAAAAGAGATGGAGATAAGTATAAATGGAGGTGGGACAAGCCACCTAAAGAAGGAGACGGATCATGGCACATGAGAATGACTTTGTATGATCCGGATGGAGAGATGTTCGAAAGGTCGTACCATACTAAGGAAACCGATAGAAAGTTGAAACCTAAGTTCGATCCCAACGATGTCCTCAATGAGGAACTCACCCGTATCACGTAGTAACCCATGACCTTGAGTCTAGCTACAAGACTCGTAAATAAAGAAAAGCGCTTCTTGGGAGGCAACCCATGTTTTGTGTGATTTTATTTGTTTGATTGTTATTTGCTTCCGTATGCATGTTTTATTTTTATTGTTGGTTGATCATGTTTCTCAATTAAAATGTGGAAATACTTTACTATGTTGTTTGGCCTAGTCTTAACTCCAACCTAAAAGTATTTTTGCAAAAGATAAGTGTAAGGGGAAACCCCAAATATGTTTTTAAGAAACAAACCGATCATGATTCTCCACAATATTAAATGAACATGTATATTCGTATTTGTTAGAGTCAAATGCTTGTATTGAGTCATAATGAAGTTTTGCAGGATTTTCCAGGAAGTAGGACCAAGTTTTTCCAGAAATTTTCCGGAAACTTAACATAAGAATTTCTGCTGGTCCATTCTGACGGCGTCAGAGTTTTACTCTTGACGGCGTCAGGAGTTAAAATCTGGAAATTTTACCGGTTTTGTTTTTCTAACGGAGTCTTATGGTTTTTGTGAATTATTAAGTTTTATAATCTCCAGGAAATCTGCAAACTTCATTCCACAAGCATTATATCTTACTTTGTTTTCTAGGATTTAGTAACTTATATAGGATGCCGCCGATTTTACGCGAGGTTGTCTTGTCTATTTTGTCAGGATTTACAGGTTATTTTCGACAAGGAGATGATTTATATTTTGGAAGGGAAGCTTTGATTGTTCGTTTTCTTGGAGGAAGATCTAACCTGGCCATCCTATAATCCATACCGAGCGAATCAGGGGAGTATTTGATTTCATTCTCTTTACTTTTTGACTTTTACATTCTTTACTTGAACATTGGGGACAATGTTCATCTTAAGTGTAAGGGGAGGGTAAAAAGATGATACCTTACATATGCACTTTCGCTTGAGTTTGTTTTGTTTGATAGTAGATGTGTAATAAAACTATGAGAAATACTTGTTAGTGTAATTTTAGCGCCAAATTTAAATTTTTTTACAACATTTAGGAGTGAAACTTTAGCCATAGTAAGCGTCTCATGGATAGGAGATTGTATGACTAGCACATAACCGTATATTCAGAAAAATTTTCCACCCAAATATGTGAGGTTCGCCTTTAGATTTGATAGGAAAAGCATTCATTATTAGTGCTTATGAGTGTACCGGTAGCATTTAGATTCTAGAACTTGCGTTAGTGATGCATCCCAAGACCGCTAGTGAGACTACATTCGTGTGGTAGGATTTACTACATGATAAGAGGTATTAGGATCACCCTTGTGTTAAACCCGTATTATAATTACTTGACCATTTAAGTCATACTACTTGACTAGTTAAGTCAACTAATTTTTCCCACACCCTTAGCGTTGTACTCATTTTTAGTACACGAAACCCCTAGTACACCCCTCCGAGCCTATCTTTTCGTTTCTAACTTTAAGCACATTACTTAAAGGAAGAATTTGTTACACCCCACTTAAATGTACAACTAAATCGCCTTAGCCTTCCGTGTATGCGCTCATTTTTAGTGCATTATTGTTATTTGTTAAACCCTAAGTTAACTTTCTAATTGATTACATGGTTGCTAAGTCGAGTCATATCCTTGTACATATTGTTTTGGGACGATTGGGACTCATGGGTAAGTACTTATTTTATGGAGTAATGGGGAAGAATATAATATTATTACCCCCATATGTACGTTAATCTTAAAAGTGCTCCAAGTGTTTTGATTTTCTTAATTCGAGTCATTAGAATAGTTGATTGTAAAGTATGTAAAGATTCAAGTGTAAGGGGAATTTTCATTCCCTATGATGTATTATTTTGGATGGTAGGGTAAGAGTGTATGTCTAAAAAAAAATAAAAAAAAAAATAAAAATAAAAAAAAAATCAAAAAAATCAAAAAGAAAAAAAAAAAAAAAGAAAAAGGAAAAAGAGAAAAAAAAAACATACGGACTACCATCCCGTTTCATTCTATGTTCATTTTATGTTTTTTGTTATTTTTCATTTATTAGCTTAAGTCGAGTCTAGTCTTGGCTTAGCAACGCCATATTGTACATGTAATTAACCAAGATTGTTAACTCGCCACCAGTAAAACTTCCTTTATCCAACAAAACCGTGTAATTCATATCCCTACACCTAATGTTACAACCCTTTAAAAGACCTCTTTGATAGTTTATCCTAGGTGCTTACGCCATGTGGTGGAGGTTTGATCCTTTCCCAAGCCTATGGTAATCTATTTTGCTATGACAGGTAGTGACAGATATCTTCCATTTCCATAATGTTATATTACTTTATTACACCCGAGAGATGTGAGTATCTAAACACTATTTGTGAGGTGCTAGTGTATGACCTCCGTGCTTGTCTATTTGTCTTTAGTGGAACGATTATTTGTTATAATTACTTTTATATTAGTGTTAAATGACCCCTAACTTGTCTTTTGAGTAGAATAAAAGCGCATTTGCTTGAGGACAAGCAAATCTCAAGTGTAAGGGTATATGATGAGGCGCAAAATGATCCGTTTTTAGGGGGTCATTTAAGCCCGAATCCGAATTTATTTGATCAAATATTGCCCTAAATCGTTCCTTTTGTGATTTTAGGTACTTGGAGAGTGAATTCTGGAAAAGAAGCCATTTCGGACGTTTTTGGAGCATAAAAGTGAAGAAAACGGCAAAGTCTCAATTTTCCATGCTGGGAACAGTACATGAAGGCGCCAAGAGTAACTCATGACGGCGTCAACATCCCAAGAATAAGAATCCATAGTTGATGACGGCGTCACACAGGGCGTCAGAAGTAGATCAAGGCCGTCCGAGGAATTATTTGGCGGCGAGATGACGGCGTCACACCCTCGTTCTTGACGCCGTCACCCCTATTTTCCTATATATAGTTTTCTTGTTTTTCACATTAAAAAGAGAGAAGTTTTGGAGAAACCCTAAAGACGATTTTGGTGCAACTTTTACAGGTTTTTCAAGGGTTCCAAACCCTTGATACCTTGCATTGTAATTGAGATAAGTGTTCTTCTAATTCAATCAATATGTCTATGTGTTGGTTGTCTATATCTTGTTCTTGTCTCAATTCCATTATGCTAGGCTAGATCTCTTTTGTGTTTGCTTAGATCTAATGAAACCTAGATATTGATTATGTGTTGATTACTTGTTTATTCTTGTCTTGGATGAATGATTTATATGTTAGGCTTAAGAAAACTGGCAGATCTCCAAATGGTAACATGCTTGAACGTCTTAAGAAACATGAACCGAGGCGTACTAGGTCTTTATTGGTTGTATTAATGCATGAGCCACTGTTTACAATCCCTATAGTTGTGCTGGGCATGGTGTAGGAGGAGATAAGAGCTCATAGAATTGGGGAGTTATGTATGCCACCCCATGAATGGTATTAAGGAATACAATCTGTCATCCATGCAATTATAACAAGTAATTAACGTGTAAAAGATATCTAGGGAGTAGTGAAATCTAAGTAAACACATTTTCTCCAATTACTGCTCACAACCTTAGTATAATTAGTTTATTTTCATTTTCAGTATTTTATTTTGATTGTATCTTAGTTTTGGGTTAGTTGAATAGCAACTAATTCCGCCCACTCTTCCAAAACCCGAGATTTTACTTGCTTTCATAAAAATATAAAAATACAAAAATAATCATCCCTCACCTTTAGAACTAGTATTTAGGCTTTCTAATCCTAGCGACACTATTCCTAAGCTGAACGATCAATCCCCCGGTACTTGTCACTATACTATACTACAACGATCAGGTACACTGCCTGGTGGGGGTTGTAAGCTTCTCGAGATCCCTCAAGAGGTAAAGCCTGTTGCGATTCCCACGCATCATTTTGTCATCAACAAAAAGGGGGAGATTGTTAATACAAATATCACCTAAAAACGTGATTTATATTTTACGATCTTTGCTAAGTTTTGTTAATGACAAAGTATGAAGTTTAGCTATAAGTAAATCATCACTTTAAGTGTTTAAGTCTTGTTTAACTAAGGTTAACATTTCCTTTTAAACAAAACATTGTTTTTACTTCTTAAACTAAAATGAGTCTTGTCACATCATATTGATTTCTTAATATAGTAAGGTCACATCACATTTAGGGCAAGTTTTGTCACTATGCATTTATGGAAAGAAATGTGTTTGACTAGCTTTGATGTTTCTTACAAGCTTTGTATTTGACTTGATTTAAGTGATGTGACATTGTTTGGTTGCTAGGAGTTATGAGACAAGACCTTGTTTGGTTTGAAGAGTTATTGCAAAAACCTACTGCAGACCCGGCGGTACCCTGGGGGTACACGGGCGGAACCCATTTGAGGGTTCCGCCTGATCCGCCAAGCAAGCAGTGTGGTGTGCTATAAATACCAAGCCATAACTTGATTTTTGGCTAACCCTTTAGGACTTATTCTCACATATTCTCTCAACTAACTCAGTAACCCTTGACTTGTGTGATTCTCTTATGTAGCAAGAAACTCCACAAGATCATTCAAGAAGTTGCAAGCTTCAACTCTAAAGTTGCAAGTCTTGGTAGCTTGGTCATGTATAAGCTTTGGTAGTTTATACTTCATATGTGTCATGTATGTAGAAGTTATCGGTTAGTATTTTAGGCCTCAAAATATGTAGTGTGTTGGGAGTTGTTCTACCCTAGTAAAAGAACTAACGGGAGTGGTTGTACCCTTGGTAAAGAACTCGACATCTAGCTTTGTGTCGGTAAAAGTGTAAGCGACGAATGGGAGTGGTTGTACCCTTGTAAAAGAACTCGACATCTAGCTTTGTGTCGGTAAAAGTATAAGCGACATGTAAGGTTTTCTCCGCCGGTGAAAGGAGCTTGTTGATTAGTGTTTATAACTCTCGAGTTGGAAACTCGGGGCGTGGATGTAGGGCAAGGAAAAAGAGTCCTTGTAGCTGAACCACGATAAACTATCGTGTTGTGGTTTGATTGTTTCTTTCTCTATCTTTGCTTATTATATGTTGTTGTTTAGTTAGAATTGTTGATCACATATAAAGCTTTTCAAAGAACCAAAACAAGTAAAGTTGTTCTTATATCTTTAAACATAAGTAAAGCTTTTCAAAGAACTAAACAAGAAAAGTTAGGATCATTACAAGTAAAGCTTTTCAAAGTATGAAACAAGTTAAGTGAAAACTGTTATCCACATGAAAAGTCTTTTCAAAGAATCAAACATATTAAGTTGTGTTTATATCTTTAACCAAACGTCAAGTTCTCAAAGGTTATTTAAGCAAATAAGAATCGAAAAAGCGGTAAACTATTCAACCCCCCTTCTAGTTTTCCACACACGGAATGCTCTTCATACAGTTCAGCCCATACTTGTATTACTCGATTTCAGTTTGGGCTCAATAAAGGTTGTTTTGTTTTCGTAGTTGCGATACTGGACAGGATATGTTGGGAACATAAAATGAGAAACTTATGGTAGGATGATTAATTTTTTTTAGCTTCTTTGAACCAATGTTTTTGTAGTAAACAGGCAAACAACCCACCGCTAAGAGAACCTCCTGCAGGGTGATGTCCTGAATTGGTCCTCCTCTCCTCAAAATCTGCAGGATCAGATTGAGCATTTGATTCAAACTGTCCATCTGTTTGAACCTTGATTCCAGAACCCGCTAGTTGAACAGCTGAAACAGAGACATGACTTTTCCCCATTGCTTCAGTGGTCGTCATATGTGATAAAGTAAGACTGTCATGCGCATGGTTTTGTGATTGAGCTTGTTTTCTTTTTTCCTGGGCAACTGCAATCAGATGCCTCATTGACGTTGTTGATTCTGCACTTCTTGAATCAGCCAATATAGTTGTTCTATCCATCTCAAAAATTTCTAACCTGTATCAACTAAGGGGACAATATTAGCACCATAAAAATTAAAGTACATGCACTTTTATAAGGCAATACAAAGGCATGTTAAAGCATACCTTTCGCTAGATAACAAGTTGTTATCAATCGGATTCCTCAAAACGGCTGCAGTATCTATAACTCGTGAACATGATTTTGAAGCACACTTTGGGGTAGACTTTGAATTAAATTTTGGAGTAGATATTGCAGTAGATTTTTTAGTAGATCTCGGCTTATCACCAGAAATTACAGGCTTACTTCTCCCATTTACTGCATTATTCTTAGTATCTGCGGTAGATCAAGATGAAATAGCATAGCATGTGGCTATATTCCTGCAAAACCATTGCAAATAATTAGAGGTTAAAGTTTGTCAGACTTTTTGAGGCATTGCTTGGTTAGTTATAATTGATTAGTAAATAGCAGTAGCTGACTTAATAAGAATCATATTTTACCATGGTTGATATGCTCGTTGATGAAATTATTGTAGAATCGTAATCCCTTTTCATTGATGGATCCTCTTCCATATGCAACAAGTAAGAGAATGTATAAACACAGTTACTAAATTACTGTTACATCTGACATGAGACACTTAAATGAACATACTTGGGATCAGTCTCAACCAAGAGATTGAAAATCTAAATACCCCCAAACCTGTGTCTGCCAAAAGTTGAATGTCTTCCTGCAACATTGAAATGCAGTCAAAGTCGAGGACAATATTAATTAACAAGAAATGAAAAAAATATATTAAACTATTCAATGTAAAACGGTAGCCTTGTATCCAACTCAGCTTATTTCCACTACAACTCTATATGCAAAAGATAGCCAAACGCCATTTACTAAGCTTGACTTAATTATGAGGGGAAAATGATATCACTAATAGTATGATTTTTACAATGACAATGTTAAGAATAACAAGCTCAAATATAGCCTAGATTTTAAAGAGCGTGTGGTTGGGTAACGGGTCAAAACAGGTACTTTCTGGGTCAAACTGTTAACAAATGCACTAATCTGTTAACAGATGCCCAAATACATATATAACATATGCACTAATATATATTAACAGATGCACTAATATATATATATATATATATATATATATATATATATATATATATATATATATATATATATATATATAACATTCTCAAGAATCCTCATTTTGAAGATATAGCGTCATAGCCGTATTTGTAAGCTAATTACAGCTATCAAGATATAGCGTCATAGCCATATTTGTGGGGACTTTCTCAGTTAAATTCCAGCCTATTGTAGCTAGAAATATTCTATATGTTATAGGGCGTGTTTGGCATTGCATTTTGAAGGTGCTTGTTGTTCTGACAATCTAAGATTTTACATGTAAATGACCTTAAATTAATCACATTATTTGAACCGACTCACTCTACCCACACACTAGATACTAAGCGGGTTGAAAACACAATGATCAAAGTGCTTTAAAATGTGGTGCCAAACACCCCCTAAGTACTCAAATCCTCATTTATTTAACCCTGTAATTGTATGCTTATAATATTTCAAATCCTTTATGTTTTATTACGAAATTTCTCGTTGTAACATTTTAGTGCTTTTATTAGTTAATTTGTTTTCCAAAGATTTGGAATACTTACAGCTAATATTGGGCTTTCATGATGCATAATAGGTAGCAGACCAAAACCACCCATTTTCATTTCTTCTTTTTCTATGTGTTTCAACTTCTTGGTGTTTTATTGACACCAAAGCATAATAGGTAGCAGACCAAAACCACCCATTTTTATAGCTGGTGTTTCTTCTTCAACCATAACTTCCTTCGATATTGTTGAGTTCAGATATAGAAGCTGCAAAAACAGATAAAAAAATATCAAACAGATGCATTATTTTTTAATACTGATGCACTAATAATGTACACAGATGCATTAATGTATAATGAGGATGCCCTAACTCATACACATTATTTTACCTAGATGCAATTACACTAGTTATTTAATATAAAAAAAAACAAATAAAAGTATAAATTCATAAAACTGACGGTTTGCTTTTTATAAAAAAAACATACCCTATTGCTTCAAACTTGAATGCCATTAGGTTTAATAGGTCCGAACTTCTTAAATTCTTCTTCAAGCATTACATGTGCCACACTATAGGGAGACCCTTGATGTATATAGAGTAACCTTCAGCTGTTCAAAGACTAAACAAAAAGATAATTTATTACATAAATTGTGCATAAATATAGAAGAAAATACAAAATGAATTTAAAAGCCATATATAAAACAAACGGATCAAAATTTATCATGAAACAATATGTTAACACGTAATAGCAACACCGAGTGTTAATAACTATTGACGTAAGCGTACCTTCTTCCTCATGATCACATAAGCGCACCTTCAGCAGCTGTTTGAGCATTATTCATAGGCGGTTGCTCCTGTTTCTTTGGTTGAAGTTTCTTTGGTGCAGGTAATGGAATTGAGAAGGGCACAACATTGTTCTTCAATTTTATTACCTTAAGTAAAAGAAACACAAAATCAATTACTACAGAATACCCTTTAGCATACATACTATGACCAACAATGCACTAAAGATACAAATGGATGCCCTACTATGACAAACGATGCACTAAACATACACGTTGATGCCTTAGTATGTCCAACGATGCACTAATCATACTCACTGATGCCCTAATATGCCATGTGATGCACTAAACATACAATCGGATGCCCTACTATGACTAACGATGCACTAAACATACAAATAGATGCACTAAACATACTCACTGATGCCTTAATATGTCTGACGATGCACTACACTAATCATACTCATTGATGCCCTAATATGTTCATCGATACACTAAGCATACAAACAGATGCCTAAGTAGTTCCAACGATGTACTAAACATAAAAATGAATGCCCTACTGTAACTAACGATGCACTAAACATACCAGCAGATGCCGAAGTATTTCCAACGATGCACAAAACATACAAATGGATGCCCACTTTGACCAACGATGCACTAAACATACAAACTGATACACTAATCTTTCTCACTGATGCCCTAATATGTTCAATGATGCACTAAACATACAAACATATGCCCAAGTATTTCCAACACCAACGATGCACAAAACATACAAACGAATACACTAAACATAAAAACTGACGCCTTAATATATATATGAGGATGCCCTAATCATACCCACTGATGCCCTAATATGTTCATTGATGCATTAAACGTACAAACCTTTAACCTGATGCAACAACCACAAACACAGATGCACTAATACAACCCGGTGATCTAACGTGTAATCTGATGTTACAATTTTACACACAGATGCCATGTCATTCAATATTAAACACATATGCTGCAAATTAGTGCATCACAGTTATAAAATCTTACCCATACATTTTATCAAACACCTGGTGTGCAACTTTTGATAAACACATTTTTCATTCCTTTTTTTCATCAAATTTGTTCCACATCTAGTAGAAAACTAAAATAACATAAAAAATAAAAAAATTGTAATTAAATACTACTGGTAATACATAATTAAAAAACTTTTTCTAGTTACTGAAATTGATAATTATACACAACTAGAGCATGTTTATATAAAAAATATGAACCAGAAATATAAAGCTAAACACATGAATGGGAAGATCAATTTGTTAAGAAAACTAACCGGATTGAGAAGTGATGGTATGATGTTGTGGTGGAGGTATGGTGTTGATTCCGTTGTGATGCGGCATTTTTTGGCGGCGTTTTTTTTTGGGAAAGGGGATGAAACCCCAGCAAATTTTATTAATAAACAAAAATAATCACATAAGACTTATAGGACATACTGATGAGGCGAAAAATGATCCGTTTTTAGGGGGTCATTTAAGCCCGAATCCGACTTTATTTGATCAAATATTGCCCTAAATCGTTCCTTTTGTGATTTTAGGTGTTTGGAGAGTGAATTCTGGAAAAGAAGCCATTTTGGACGTTTTTGGAGCATAAAAGTGAAGAAAACGGCAAAGTACCAATTTTCCATGCTGAAGACACAAGGTGACGGCGTCAGACATGAAGAATAAAATACCGAAGGTGGTGACGGCGTCAAAAGTCATCCTGACGGCGTCAAAGTGGCAAGAATAAAATACCGTGGTTGGTGACGGCGTCACATAGGCCATCATAAGTAGATCAAGGCCGTCCGAGGAAGTATTTGGCGGCGAGGTGACAGCGTCACATGGTAGTCTTGACGCCGTCAGCCTAGTTTTCCTATATATAGTTTTCTAGTTTTTTCATTAAAAGGAGAGAAGTTTTGGTGAAACCCTAAAGACGAATTTGGTGTATCTTTTGCAGGTTTTTTAAGGGTTCCAAACCCTTGAGACCTTGCATTGTAATTGAGATAAGTGTTCTTTCAATTCAATCAATATGTCTATGTGTTGGTTGTTTATATCTTGTTCTTGTCTCAATTCCATTATGCTAGGCTAGATCTCTTTTGTGTTTGCTTAGATCTAATGAAACCTAGATGTTGATTATGTGTTGATTACTTGTCTATTCTTGTCTTGGATGAATGATTTTATATGTTAGGCTTAAGAAAACTGGCAGATCTCCAAATGGTAACATGCTTGAATGTCTTAAGAAACATGAACCGAGCCGTACTAGGTCTTTATTGGTTGTATTTAATGCATGAGCCACTGTTTACAATCCCTATAGTTGTGCTGGGTCATGGTGTAGGAGGAGATAAGAGCTCATAGAGTTGGGGAGTTATGTATGCCACCCCACGAATGGTATTAAGGAATACAATCCGTCATCCATACAAGTATAACAAGTAATTAACGTGTAAGAGATATCTAGGGAGTAGTGAAGTCTAAGTAAACACAATTTCTCCAATTACTGCTCACAACCTTAGTGTAATTTAGTTTAATTTCATTTTCAGTGTTTTATTTTAATTATATATTAGTTTTGGGTTAGTTGAATAGCAACTAATTCTGCCCACTCTTCCAAAACCCGAGATTTTACCTGCTTTCATAAAAATATAAAAATACAAAAATAATCATCCCTCACCTTTAGAACTATTAATTAGGTTTTCTAATCCTAGCGACACTATTCCTAAGCTGAACGATCAATCCCCCGGTACTTGTCACTATACTATACTACAACGATCAGGTACACTGCCTGGTGGGGGTTGTAAGCTTCTCAGGATCCCTTGAGAGGTAAAGCCTGTTGCGATTCCCACGCATCAAGTTTTTGGCGCCGCAGCCCGGGGAATAGTTATTGTCTAGGTTAGGATTTCTTTTTATTAGGTCTACTTGCTAGATTCCTTTCTAGTAAGATTTTTATTTTTTATTTTTAGGTCTTCTTTAGTCTATCTTATTTCTTCGTGCCTTTGTTCGTAACTCTTTACCATCCGACATCATGGAAGGTGGTAACATCTTTGAACCCATCATCCCACCGCAACAAAACCCACCATTAGAACCCCTTAGGCCCCGAACCTTAGGAGAGTATTCCCGACGTAGCCACCAAGGCTACCGAAACACCATTGAGCTCACCGGAGACAATGTGACCCCCTTGCGATCCGACACCATCCGGTTGGTGCAAAGCGGATGTGCATTCCATGGACTTCGTTCCGAAGATCCAAACCAACACCTTAAGGACTTCCTCAAAATCATAGATTCCATAGACCTAGGTGTTGAAACTAGAGAGACTACCCGTTTACGCCTATTCCAATTCTCTCTACGGGATCAAGCTAGTCAATGGCTTGAGCGTTTACCCGCGGGATCCATCACCACATAGGATGATCTCACCACTCGTTTCCTTGCTCAATTTTTCCCACCGGGGAGAACTACTAAGCTTAGGAATGACATCTTGATGTTCCAACAACGTCAAAATGAATCTCTTTATGAAGCAAGGACTCGTTTCAAGGACTTACTCCAAAAAGTCCCTCATCATGGCATAGATCTTTGGCTCCAAGTCCAAATCTTCTATGACCATATCGACATCTCCACGAGGCGAACCATTGACCAATCGGCCGGTGGTAAGCTACGTGATCTTAGTGCGGAACAATCATGGGAACTCATAGAAGATCTTGCTCTCTATGACAATGAAAGTTGGAATGATCCCCGTGATTTGAACAAAACGGTCAAGGCAATATCTTTGCCTTCGAACAATTCAAGCACTCCCGACCGTAGGATCATGGAACTTGAGGACCAAGTCAAGTTTCTCATGAAATCTTACGAAGCTCCGAAGCATTCAAGCCAAGTGAACAAAATCACTTCTTCATGCGAATTATGTAGTGGTCCCCATGACACTCGTGATTGTGTGGAACTCCCCGGAACAGCTTTTGCGGACTACGCATCCACGCGTACCGACGAA
Source organism: Artemisia argyi (assembly GCA_030686995.1). Classification (NCBI taxonomy): domain Eukaryota; kingdom Viridiplantae; phylum Streptophyta; class Magnoliopsida; order Asterales; family Asteraceae; genus Artemisia; species Artemisia argyi. The sequence goes on along the minus strand of CM060697.1, from coordinate 155,040,473 downwards.
GCGGGAGATAAGTGGTACACTTTCAAGCCCGAGCCAAGCACATACGGTGATTCATACAACCCCTCATGGAAAAATCACCCAAACCTTAGGTGGAAACAAAATCAACCCAATTCTTCCAATCCGCCTAATCGGTACCAACCGAACGGCCCACCATCCAACCGTACCTTCAACAACAATCCTTCTAACAACTATGGTAGTACCAACAATCTTGAAGGATTGATGTCAAAGTTCATGGCATCTCAAGAAGCTCGCATATCCAAGTTTGAAGCTGATTTCAAACAAAAGCAAAGCGAGATGACCACTAGAATTGATGCATTGTTGAAAGTTCTCAATGACCGAGAAATGGGAGCACTCCCAAGTGACACGATCAAGAATCCGAAACTAACCGTTAATTCCATATCATCCGTTTCGTCACCCGCTTCGTGTCCACAATATTACTCGGTCAAATCAACGAGCACGTGTTTCAAACAAAACCAAGTTCCCCAAAAGGACCAATCAACTAAAACCCCCACTATAGAGCCGGTCAAAAGCATTGTTGAAACACCTCTTACGCAAGACCTTGACGATGAATTCAAAGAACTTCACCTTGAACGCCCCGTCATTGATGTCTTAGCGCGTGCTCCCTACTATAGCGCCCTCCTAGAAAAATATGAGAAGTGTAAGCTAGGCAAAAATGGGACCGCCTTCGTTCAAAACAAATTACCTAAAAAGCTTGATGACCCGGGTATATTTGTTTTGCCTTGTAAGATTGGAAGATCCGAAGCTTTCGACACATTAGCCGATTTAGGGTCAAGCCTCAACTTGATTCCCTTATCCTTATTCACCACTCTTAAGCTAGGAAAGTTGGAGGAAACGGAGGTATTGATAGGTCTAGCGGATGGGAGTATTGCACACCCGGTTGGAATGATTAAGGATGTAGTTGTTCACGTAGGAAAGTTAACTATTTTAACGGATTTTCACGTCCTGGACATGGTTAGTGACACTACATGCCCATTATTGGTAGGAAGAGGATTCTTAGCAACCGCTAGTGCCATGATAGATTGCAAGAAATCAAAGATAACGGTAGGTGAAGGCGACACTTGGTCGGTGTATGATGTTAAGAAGCATAGTTATGATTGTGATGATGAACCAACACCGTATTGGGTAGAGATGAATAGGAGACCGTCTAGATATGGGCCTTGGATAGAAAGGAATTTCATAGGACCTCAATGCCCATTCTATCTAGAGAAGGACTTTGTTGAGAAGACACATTCGGTAGAACAACTCATTGCTAGAGATGAGGAACTAGACCCCTTTGAGGATCCCTTAGTCTTAAGGAAGATGATTGAGTTATTAAGCGTAATACCCATCAACATAGAAAGGAATAAATGGAAAAGAGAGGGAGATAAGTGTAAGTGGAGGAGGGACAAGCCACCTAAAGAAGGTGACGGGTCATGGCATATTAGAATGACCTTGTATGATCCGGATGGAGAAAAGTTTGAAAGGTCATACCATACTAAGGAAACCGATAGAAAGTTGAAACCTAAGTTTGATCCCAAAGATGTCCTCAACGAGGAACTCACCCGAATCACGTAGTAACCCATGACTTTGAGTCTAGCTACAAGACTCGTAAATAAAGAAAAGCGCTTCTTGGGAGGCAACCCATGTTTTGTGTGATTTTATTTGTTTGATTGTTATTTGCTTCCGTATGCATGTTTTATTTTTATTGTTGGTTGATCATGTTTCTCAATTAAAATGTGGAAATACTTTATTATGTTGTTTGGCCTAGTCTTAACTTCAACCTAAAGGTATTTTTGCAAAAGATAAGTGTAAGGGGAAACCCCAAATATGTTTTTAAGAAACAAACCGATCATGATTCTCCACAATATTAAATGAACATGTATATTCGTATTTGTTAGAGTCAAATGCTTGTATTGAGTCATAATGAAGTTTTGCAGGATTTTCCAGGAAGTAGGACAAAGTTTTTCCAGAAATTTTCAGGAAACTTAACATAAGAATTTCTGCAGGTCCATTCTGACGGCGTCAGAGTATTACTCTTGACGGCGTCAGGAGTTAAAATCTGGAAATTTTACCGGTTTTGTTTTTCTAACGGAGTCTTATGGTTTTTGTGAATTATTAAGTTTTATAATCTCCAGGAAATCTGCAAACTTCATTCCACAAGCATTATATCTTACTTTGTTTTCTAGGATTTAGTAACTTATATAGGATGCCGCCGATTTTACGCGAGGTTGCCTTGTCTATTGTTGTCAGAACTTACAGGTTATTTATGACAAGAAGATGATTTATATTCTGGAAGGGAAGCTTTGATTGTTCGTTTTCTTGGAGGAAGATTTAACCTGGCCAACCTATAATCCATACCGAGCGAATCAGGGGAGTATTTGATTTCATTCTCTTTACTTCTTAACTTTTACATTCTTTACTTGAACATTGGGGACAATGTTCATCCTAAGTGTAAGGGGAGGGTAAAAAGATGATACCATACATATGCACTTTCGCTTGAGTTTGTTTTGTTTGATAGTAGATGTGTAATAAAACTATGAGAAATACTTGTTAGTGTAATTTTAGCGCCAAATTTAAAATTTTTTACAACATTTAGGAGTGAAACTTTAGCCATAGCAAGCGTCTCATGGATAGGAGGTTGTATGACTAGCACATAACCGTATATTCAGAAAAATTTTCCACCCAAAAATGTGAGGTTCGCCTTTAGATTTGATAGGAAAAGCATTTATTATCGGTGCTTATGAGTGTACCGGTAGCATTTAGATTCTAGAACTTGCGTTAGTGATGCATCCCGAGACCGCTAGTGAGACTACATTCGTGTGGTAGGATTTACTACATGATAAGAGGCATTAGGATCACCCTTGTGTTAAACCCGTATTATAATTACTTGACCATTTAAGTCATATTACTTGGCTAGTTAAGTCAACTAATTTTTCCCACACCCTTTGCGTTGTACTCATTTTTAGTACACGATACCCCTAGTATACCCCTCCGAGCCTATCTTTTCGTTTCTAACTTTAAGCATCCTACTTAAAGGAAGAATTTGTTACACCCCACTTAAATGTACACCCAAATCGCCTTAGCCTTCCGTGTATGCGCTCATTTTTAGTGCATTATTGTTATTTGTTAAACCCTAAGTTAACTTTCTAATTGATTACATGGTTGCTAAGTCGAGTCATATCCTTGTACATATTGTTTTGGGATGATTGGGACTCATGGGTAAGTACTTATTTTATGGAGTAATGGGGAAGAACATAATATTATTACCCCCATATGTATGTTAATCTTAAAAGTGCTCCAAGTGTTTTGATTTTCTTAATTCGAGTCATGAAAATAGTTTAATGTAAAGTATGTAAAGATTCAAGTGTAAGGGGAATGCTCAAACCCCTATGATGTATTATTTTGGATGGTAGGGTAAGAGTGTATGCAAAAAAAAAAAAAAAAAAAAAAAAAAAAGAAAAAAAAAAATCGAAAAAAAAAATTAAGAAAAAGAAAAAAAAAATAGAAAAGAAAAAGAGAAAAACCATATGGACTACCATCCCGTTTCATTCTATGTTCATTTTATGTTTTTGTTATTTTTCACTTGTTAGCTTAAGTCTAGTCTAGTCTTGGCTTAGCAACGCCATCTTGTACATGTAATTAACCAAGATTGTTAACTCGCCACCAGTAAAACTTCCTTTATCCAACAAAACCGTGTAATTCATATCCCTATACCTAACGTTACAACCCTTTAAAAGACCTCTTTGATAGTTTATCCTAGGTGCTTACGCCATGTGGTGGAGGTTTGATCCTTTCCCAAGCCTATAGTAATCTATTTTGCTATGACATGTAGTGAGAGATATCTTCCATTTCCATAATGTTATATTACTTTATTACACCCGAGAGATGTGAGTATCTAAACACTATTTGTGAGGTGCTTTTGTATGACCTCCGTGCTTGTCTATTGGTCTTTAGTGGAACGATTATTTGTTCTAATTACTTTTATATTAGTGTTAAATGACCCCTAACTTGTCTTTTGAGTAGAATAAAAGCTCATTTGCTTGAGGACAAGCAAATCTCAAGTGTAAGGGTATATGATGAGGCGAAAAATGATCCGTTTTTAGGGGGTCATTTAAGCCCGAATCTGACTTTATTTGATCAAATATTGCCCTAAATCGTTCCTTTTGTGATTTTAGGTGTTTGGAGAGTGAATTCTGGAAAAGAAGCCATTTTGGACGTTTTTGGAGCATAAAAGTGAAGAAAACGGCAAAGTACCAATTTTCCATGCTGAAGACACAAGGTGACGGCGTCAAGAGTTACATCTTGACGGCGTCAGACATGGAGAATAAAATACCGAAGGTGGTGACGGCGTCAAAAGTCATCCTGACGGCGTCAAAGTGGCAAGAATAAAATACCGTGGTTGGTGACGGCGTCACATAGGCCGTCATAAGTAGATCAAGGCCGTCCGAGGAAGTATTTGGCGGCGAGGTGACGGCGTCACATGGTAGTCTTGACGCCGTCAGCCTAGTTTTCCTATATATAGTTTTCTAGTTTTTTCATTAAAAGGAGAGAAGTTTTGGTGAAACCCTAAAGACGAATTTGGTGTATCTTTTGCAGGTTTTTCAAGGGTTCCAAACCCTTGAGACCTTGCATTGTAATTGAGATAAGTGTTCTTTCAATTCAATCAATATGTCTATGTGTTGGTTGTTTATATCTTGTTCTTGTCTCAATTCCATTATGCTAGGCTAGATCTCTTTTGTGTTTGCTTAGATCTAATGAAACCTAGATGTTGATTATGTGTTGATTACTTGTCTATTCTTGTCTTTGATGAATGATTTTATATGTTAGGCTTAAGAAAACTGGCAGATCTCCAAATGGTAACATGCTTGAACGTCTTAAGAAACATGAACCGAGCCGTACTAGGTCTTTATTGGTTGTATTTAATGCATGAGCCACTGTTTACAATCCCTATACTTGTGCTGGGTCATGGTGTAGGAGGAGATAAGAGCTCATAGAGTTGGGGAGTTATGTATGCCACCCCACGAATGGTATTAAGGAATACAATCCGTCATCCATACAAGTATAACAAGTAATTAACGTGTAAGAGATATCTAGGGAGTAGTGAAGTCTAAGTAAACACAATTTCTCCAATTACTGCTCACAACCTTAGTGTAATTTAGTTTAATTTCATTTTCAGTGTTTTATTTTAATTATATATTAGTTTTGGGTTAGTTGAATAGCAACTAATTCCGCCCACTCTTCCAAAACCCGAGATTTTACCTGCTTTCATAAAAATATAAAAATACAAAAATAATCATCCCTCACCTTTAGAACTATTAATTAGGTTTTCTAATCCTAGCGACACTATTCCTAAGCTGAACGATCAATCCCCCGGTACTTGTCACTAAACTATACTACAACGATCAGGTACACTGCCTGGTGGGGGTTGTAAGCTTCTCAGGATCCCTTGAGAGGTAAAGCCTGTTGCGATTCCCACGCATCACATAGCCTATAAGTCAATCCAGGAATGACATTCCTAAAACATGTTTAGGAAATACAACTAACAAAGATAGGAAACTATGATAACTATAGCTATTACAGATAATAGAAGAATGCCAATAACAAGCCCATATCATAACCTTCATCTTCCAAATCCAATCCAAGCTCCATCCAGAACAAAGAGTAGTGAAGCAAATAGACAAGAACCCAGACCACCTACACAATCTGTTCTTAACTATATTGATGCGTGGGAATCGCACCTTGCTTTACCTCTCGAGGGATCTCGAGAAGCTTACAACCCCCACCAGGCAGTGTACCTGATCGTTGTAGTATAGTATAGTGACAAGTACCGGGGGATTGATCGTTCAGCTTAGGAATAGTGTCGCTAGGATTAGAAAACCTAATTACTAGTTTTAAAGATGAGGAATGATTATTTTTGTGTTTTTATATTTTTTTGAAAGCAATTAAAATCTCGTGTTTTGAAAGAGTGGGCGGAATTAATTGCTATTCAACTAACCCAAAACTAAGATATAATCAAAATAAAATACTGAAAATGAAAATAAACTAATTATTACAAAGTTGTGAGTAGTATTTGGAGAAATTGTGTTTAGTTAGACTTCACTACTCCCTAGATATCTTTTACATGTTAATTACTTGTTATAATTGTATGGATGACGGATTGTATTCCTTAATACCATTCATGGGGTGGCATACATAACTCCCCAATTCTATGAGCTCTTATCTCCTCCTACACCATGACCCCGCACAACTATAGGGATTGTAAACAGTGGCTCATGCATTAAATACAACCAATAAAGACCTAGTACGCCTCGGTTCATGTTTCTTAAGACGTTCAAGCATGTTACCATTTGGAGATCTGCCAGTTTTCTTAAGCCTAACATATAAAATCATTCATCCAAGACAAGAATAAACAAGTAATAAACACATAATCAATATCTAGGTTTCATTAGATCTAAGCAAACACAAAAGAGATCTAGCCTAGCATAATGGAATTGAGACAAGAACAAGATATAGACAACCAACACATAGACATATTGATTGAATTAGAAGAACACTTGTCTCAATTACAATGCAAGGTATCAAGGGTTTGGAACCCTTGAAAAACCTGTAAAAGTACCTCCAAATTCGTCTTTAGGGTTTCACCAAAACTTCTCTCTCTTTTAATGAAAAAACTAGAAAACTATATATAGGAAAACCGAGGTGACGGCGTCAAGAGCAATGGTGTGACGCCGTCATCTCGCCACCAAATACTTCCTCGGACGGCCTTGATCTACTTATGACGGCCTATGTGACGCCGTCATCAACCACGGTATTTTATTCTTGGAACTTTGACGCCGTCATGCAAACTTTTGACGCCTTCATGAACTACGGTATTTTATTCTTGATGTTTGACGCCGTCAGGAGTTTAGTCTTGACGCCGTCATGCACTGTTCTCAGCATGGAAAATTGAGACTTTGCCGTTTTCTTCACTTTTATGCTCCAAAAACGTCCAAAATGGCTTCTTTTCCAGAATTCACTCTCCAAGTACCTAAAATCACACAAGGAACGATTTAGGGCAATATTTGATCAAATAAAGTCAGATTCGGGCTTAAATGACCCCCTAAAAACGGATCATTTTTCGCCTCATCATATACCCTTACACTTGAGATTTGCTTGTCCTCAAGCAAATGCGCTTTTATTCTACTCAAAAGACAAGTTAGGGGTCATTTAACACTAATATAAAAGTAATTACAACAAATAATCGTTCTACAAAAGACCAATAGACAAGCACGGAGGTCATATACTAGCACCTCACAAATAGTGTTTAGATACTCACATCTCTCGGGTGTAATAAAGTAATATAACATTATGGAAATGGAAGATATCTCTCACTACCTGTCATAGCAAAATAGATTACCATAGGCTTGGGAAAGGATCAAACCTCCACCACATGGCGTAAGCACCTAGGATAAACTGTCAAAGAGGTCTTTTAAAGGGTTGTAACGTTAGGTATAGGGATATGAATTACACGGTTTTGTTGGATAAAGGAAGTTTTACTGGTGGCGAGTTAACAATCTTGGTTAATTACATGTAGAAGATGGCATTGCTAAGCCAAGACTAGACTCGACTTAAGCTAATAAATGAAAAATAACAAAAACATAAAATGAACATAGAATGAAAAGGGATGGTAGTCCGTATGTTTTTTTTTTTTAATTTATTTTTTTTTTTTTTTTGCATACACTCTTACCCTACCATCCAAAATAATACATCATAGGGAATGAACGTTCCCCTTACACTTGAATCTTTACATACTTTACATTTAACTATTCTAATGACTCGAATTAAGAAAATCAAAACACTTGGAGCACTTTTAAGATTAACGTACGTATGGGGGTAATAATATTATGTTCTTCCCCATTACTCCATAAAATAAGTACTTACCCATGAGTCCCAATCGTCCCAAAACAATATGTACAAGGATATGACTCGACTTAGCAACCATGTAATCAAATAGAAAGTTAACTTAGGGTTTAACAAATAACAATAATGCACTAAAAATGAGCGCATACACGGAAGGCTAAGGCGATTTGGTTGTACATTTAAGTGGGGTGTAACAAATTCTTCCTTTAAGTAATGTGCTTAAAGTTAGAAATGAAAAGATAGGCTCGGAGGGGTGTACTAGGGGTTTCGTGTACTAAAAATGAGTACAACGCTAAGGGTGTGGGAAAAATTAGTTGACTTAACTAGCCAAGTAATATGACTAAAATGGTCAAGTAATTATGATACGGGTTTAACACAAGGGTGATCCTAATGCCTCTTATCATGTAGTAAATCCTACCACACGAATGTAGTCTCACTAGCGGTCTCGGGATGCATCACTAACGCAAGTTCTAGAATCTAAATGCTACCGGTACACTCATAAGCACTAATAATGAATGCTTTTCCTATCAAATCTAAAGGCGAACCTCACATATTTGGGTGGAAAATTTTTCTGAATATACGGTTATGTGCTAGTCATACAATCTCCTATCCATGAGACGCTTGCTATGGCTAAAGTTTCACTCCTAAATGTTGTAAAAAATTTTAAATTTGGCGCTAAAATTACACTAACAAGTATTTCTCATAGTTTTATTACACATCTACCATCAAACAAAACAAACTCAAGCGAAAGTGCATATGTAAGGTATCATCTTTTTACCCTCCCCTTACACTTAAGATGAACATTGTCCCCAATGTTCAAGTAAAGAATGTAAAAGTGAAAAAGTAAAGAGAATGAAATCAAATACTCCCCTGATTCGCTCGGTATGGATTATAGGTTGGCCAGGTTAAATCTTCCTCCAAGAAAATGAACCATCAAAGCTTTCCTTCCAGAATATAAATCATCTCCTTGTCATAAATAACCTGTAAAATCTGAGAAAATAGACAAGACAACCTCGCGTAAAATCGGCGGCATCCTATATAAGTTACTAAATCCTAGAAAATAAAGTAAGATATAATGCTTGTGGAATAAAGTTTGCAGATTTCCTGGAGATTATAAAACTTAATAATTCACAAAAACCATAAGACTCCGTTAGAAAAACAAAACCGGTAAAATTTCCAGATTTTAACTTCTGACGCCGTCAAGAGTAATACTCTGACGCCGTCAGAATGGACCTGCAGAAATTCTTATGTTAAGTTTCCGGAAAATTTCTGGAAAAACTTGGTCCTACTTCCTGGAAAATCCTGCAAAACTTCATTATGACTCAATACAAGCAATTGACTATAACAGATACGAATATACATGTCCATTTAATATTGTGGAGAATCATGATCGGGTTGTTTCTTGAAAACATATTTGGGGTTTCCCCTTACACTTATCTTTTGCAAAAATACTTTTAGGTTGGAGTTAAGACTAGGCCAAACAACATAGTAAAGTATTTCCACTTTTTAATTGCGAAACATGATCAACCAACAATAAAAACTAAGCATGCATACGGAAGCAAATAACAAACAAACAAAAATAATCACACAAAACATGGGTTGCCTCCCAAGAAGCGCTTGTTTTTGTTCGAGTCACGAGCCTGACTCTACCCTTATTTCACGGATAAAGGTGAGGTTTTCCCTATACTTAGGATTAAGTGCGGGTGGTAGTAGCGATACACACCATCTTGGTGGAAGTATGCCACGTGAGGAAAGAGTGGTGGATGAATTATATGCTCAAAGAGCTGTGCTCCTATCATCATAACCTTACCTAATTCAATCGGGTTAATGGGTGGATTAAGATTTTCTCCTAGAAAGGGATCATTTTCAATCAACTTCAAGAGATTACTAGTTGGGGATCCATCTTGACCTAATAAACCCGGTTTAAACCCATAATGTTTCTTATGATCAATCATAAATGGGTGATGTAAGCATGTAAGGTCATTTTCCACTCCTATATTGGTTTCCTCTCTACAAGGCTTAGAGTCCACTACCTTTATCCTAAGACTACCTGGACTGTATGGTTTGATGGGTGGATCGGAACCTACTTTAATTCCTAAATTTTCATCCAAGGATGGAAGATTAGGTAACGGTTTTGGTTGAGGCTCTGGTTCATCAAAACTAGGAACTTCCCTAGAACTAAGAGTAAGGTTATCATTATAAGTATTCAAACCTATATCCTCTAGTTGTGTTTGGTCCAAGGGTTCTACCTCCATCGAAATTCCTAAAGTTTCTTCTACTTCTTCCGGGTAAGTCACGGGCGGTGTGTGTTCCTCAAGTGATGGTGGGATTTGTGGGGTACTTGGTGGGCTTACGTTACTTACCTCATCCTCCATTTTATCTAGATTACCTATGTGTTTGCTTTGTACTATGGCTTTAGGTGACATCCACACAGGTATCCCTAAGTAATCATCCCCAGATAAACTTCCTGTTTGCTCCATCAAACTTGTTTTTGATTGATTTGTGATGTTGTTTGTTGGGTTGTCTACTCTATAATAATATTGGGCACAGTCTTCTATGGTATCCCATGCTTCTTCAGCACTTAATTCCCTAGGGCCCCCATTGGCAAAATCATCGATGCACATTTGGTCACATCGGCTGACACGATAGTAAAAGGTTTCGGTTAGGGATGCTAAAGAGAAACTATGATGAGGGAATTTTCGAAGTAAAATTTTAAAACGAGTCCATGCATCATATATGGGTTCATCTCGATATTGTTTGAAATTCGAGATGTCAATAGGATAGAATGGTCTTTGTGGTTGGTGGTATGGTGGATTCGCGTACTCCATAATGGTGAACGGAAGAGTCAATGGAAATTACGAACAAACACACAAAGAAAAAGATAGACTAAAGAAGACCTAAAAATAAAAAATAAAATCTTACTAGAAAGGAATCTAGCAAGTAGACCTAATAAAAAGAAATCCTAACCTAGACAATAACTATTCCCCGGCAGCAGCGCCAAAAACTTGATGCGTGGGAATCGCACCTTGCTTTACCTCTCGAGGGATCTCGAGAAGCTTACAACCCCCACCAGGTAGTGTACCTGATCGTTGTAGTATAGTATAGTGACAAGTACCGGGGGATTGATCGTTCAGCTTAGGAATAGTGTCTCTAGGATTAGAAAACCTAATTACTAGTTCTAAAGATGAGGGATGATTATTTTTGTGTTTTTATATTTTTTTGAAAGCAATTAAAATCTCGGGTTTTGAAAGAGTGGGCAGAATTAGTTGCTATTCAACTAACCCAAAACTAAGATATAATCAAAATAAAATACTGAAAATAAAAATAAACTAATTATTACAAAGTTGTGAGCAGTATTTGGAGAAATTGTGTTTACTTAGACTTCACTACTCCCTAGATATCTTTTACATGTTAATTACTTGTTATAATTGTATGGATGACGGATTGTATTCCTTAATACCATTCATGGGGTGGCATACATAACTCCCCAATTCTATGAGCTCTTATCTCCTCCTACACCATGACCCAGCACAACTATAGGGATTGTAAACAGTGGCTCATGCATTAAATACAACCAATAAAGACCTAGTACGCCTCGGTTCATGTTTCTTAAGACGTTCAAGCATGTTACCATTTGGAGATCTGCCAGTTTTCTTAAGCCTAACATATAAAATCATTCATCCAAGACAAGAATAAACAAGTAATCAACACATAATCAATATCTAGGTTTCATTAGATCTAAGCAAACACAAAAGAGATCTAGCCTAGCATAATGGAATTGAGACAAGAACAAGATATAGACAACCAACACATAGACATATTGATTGAATTAGAAGAACACTTATCTCAATTACAATGCAAGGTATCAAGGGTTTGGAACCCTTGAAAAACCTGTAAAAGTACCACCAAATTCGTCTTTAGGGTTTCACCAAAACTTCTCTCTCTTTTAATGAAAAAACTAGAAAACTATATATAGGAAAACCGAGGTGACGGCGTCAAGATCAATGGTGTGACGCCGTCATCTCGCCGCCAAATACTTCCTCGGACGGCCTTGATCTACTTATGACGGCCTATGTGACGCCGTCATCAACCACGGTATTTTATTCTTGGGACTTTGACGCCGTCATGCAAACTTTTGACGCCTTCATGAACTACGGTATTTTATTCTTGATGTTTGACGCCGTCAGGAGTTTAGTCTTGACGCCGTCATGCATTGTTCTCAGCATGGAAATTGAGACTTTGCCGTTTTCTTCACTTTTATGCTCCAAAAACGTCCAAAATGGCCTCTTTTCCAGAATTCACTCTCCAAGTACCTAAAATAACAAAAGGAACGATTTAGGGCAATATTTGATCAAATAAAGTCGGATTCGGGCTTAAATGACCCCCTAAAAACGGATCATTTTTCGCCTCATCATATATCATGATCAATCTTCAAACAACTGTTCACAAGCACCAGACTATGCCTACCAACATACTCCAGGGTAAAAATGATCAAAACCCCAACAGAAGCCTGGCCATAGAACTTGCAATTATCCCAACAAATAACAATGTAGCAATCAAACCCCTTAAACATCAGATTATAACTCATTAAGAGAGATGAATTTATTGAGCTTATCTCTCTTTTGCACATGTAATCTCCAAAGTCTAGCAGCATCAAAAGATTGCCTGGAGGGACCAACCTTCAAGCTCATCATTTTACACCTCACAGTCTCCCTCACAAATGCCACACAACTCATCAAAGGATCTGGATTTTTGTTGAAAACATCTCAAATTCCTCTCTTGCCAAATAAAATACACTAAAGCACCAAGGACAAGCCTTTGTAAAATACTCCAAATAGACTTAGTAACAGGTCTTCCACATAAATAGAGGACAATATGATGAAAAGTGGAGGGAGCATTATCCAGTTTAACAAGCTTTTTGAAGTAATCCCACAATCTGATTGAGAAATCGCACTCAAAAAACAGATGATCATGGGAATCTTGAACCTGATTGCACAAAGAGCACTTAAGATTACCAATATCTTGCCATCTTACCACTCTATCTTGAGTCTTTAATTTATACTTCATAGCTAACCAAGTCACAAAAGCATGCCTTGGAATATTTTGGCTGAACCAAACAAGTTTACACCATGGTACAACAGGTTTCATAACAGATAGATCAGTCCAAGCCTTCTTGACAGAGAACAAGCCCAAACTAGCATCTTTAGACTTCCATAAAACTTTATCTTTTCTATCTCTAAATAGCACGGGAGGAGGAAGATTGAAGAGGAAAGGAAACTTACTTCTCCAAGACTCAGGCCATAACTGATGCGTGGGAATCGCAACAGGCTTTATCTCTCGAGAAGCTTACAACCCCCACCAGGCAGTGTACCTGATCGTTGTAGTATACTATAGTGACAAGTACCGGGGGATTGATCGTTCAGCTTAGGAATAGTGTCGCTAGGATTAGAAAACCTAATTAATAGTTCTAAAGGTGAGGGATGGTTATTTTTGTATTTTTGTATTTTTATGAAAGCAAGTAAAATCTCGGGTTTTGGAAGAGTGGGCGGAATTAGTTGCTATTCAACTAACCCAAAGCTAATATATAATTAAAATAAAATACTGAAAATGAAATTAAACTAAATTATACTAAGGTTGTGAGCAGTAATTGGAGAAATTGTATTTACTTAGACTTCACTACTCCCTAGATATCTTTTACACGTTAATTACTTGTTATACTTGTATGGATGACGGATTGTATTCCTTAATACCATTCGTGGGGTGGCATACATAACTCCCCAACTCTATGAGCTCTTATCTCCTCCTACACCATGACCCAACACAACTATAGGGATTGTAAACAGTGGCTCATGCATTAAATACAACCAATAAAGACCTAGTACGCCTCGGTTCATGTTTCTTAAGACGTTCAAGCATGTTACCATTTGAAGATCTGCCAGTTTTCTTAAGCCTAACATATAAAATCATTCATCCAAGACAAGAATAGACAAGTAGTCAACACATAATCAACATCTAGGTTTCATTAGATCTAAGCAAACACAAAAGAGATCTAGCCTAGCATAATGGAATTGAGACAAGAACAAGATATAAACAACCAACACATAGACATATTGATTGAATTGGAAGAACACTTATCTCAATTACAATGCAAGGTCTCAAGGGTTTGGAACCCTTGAAAAACCTGTAAAAGATACACCAAATTCGTCTTTAGGGTTTCACCAAAACTTCTCTCTTTTTTTTATGAAAAAACTAGAAAACTATATATATGAAAAGTAGGCTAACGGCGTCAAGACTATCATGTGACGCCGTTACCTCGCCGCCAAATACTTCCTCGGACGGCCTTGATCTACTTATGACGGCCTATGTGACGCCGTCTGATTTGTGCAAACCAATTATATATAATAGTAGTATAGTATCGAAATGATCCGCAAGAAATACGGATCACCCGAGTCGTTTCCCAGTGAAGGTGTGAATGGAATCAAGAATATTGATTCGTGTAATCGTGATTTGAAAAGAGTGAAAAAGGCAAATAGTGATCAAATAGTTCAATTATCAACTAATAATTACTAAACATGCAAAGAGTACAAGCTAATAATGCACCAAAATCTAAAACGCAAAAACGGGAATGCACGCGCGATTATTAACGTAACGCGCGAAATAAAACGCGAGTTTTAAGCTACACTAATCCTACGGACTTCAAAATAATTTTAAAAAGTTAAAAATGATAAAAGAAAATTTTAAGAAAAATAAAAATATTTTTTAGACTTTTTAATAATTTTTTATGAATTAAAAACTAATTAAACTATTTAATAATTAAAAGAAAATGTAAATAAAGTGAGAAAAATGCAAATTTAATTTCTAAAATTCTAAAATAATTGAAAACTATTTTCTAAAATATTTTTGGATTTTTCTGGGGTTTTTCTGATTTTTTTGGATTTTCTAATAATTAAAAGGTATTAAATAATGATTAAAAATGAAAATTAATTAAGAAAAATAGCAAAATAGCTCAGAAAAATATGAAAATTTCTGGGAAAATCTAAAATATTATTTTGAATCTAGGAAAAATAGAAAAAATGAAAAATAAGCACTGTAAGTGCTTATGGCTTGAAAACAGCTTAAATTAAGTGCTTATAAATAAGCAATCATGAACCATAAAGCACTAAACTTTTAAAACAGCAAAAGCACTTATCATCAAGCACAATGAAGCTCATAAAGATCAGATAAGCACAAGGTACAAGCAAATAAGCTGCTAAACAATTGCACTTTTAGACAGAAAAACATGCAAAAACAGTCCACTTTGAGCTGATTATTAAGCAGTCTAATAAGCTGTTTTATAAGAGATTAAGGGGGCAAAAGTTAGAACACCCACCAGAGATCTCAAAAAACACAAAAGCCCTAATTTGTTTTGACCAATTGAAGTTCAATTTTACCAAGGCTCAGCTGACCACCACTGATTCAGTTGCTACAGTTGCTGATTAACTAAAAATGGGACAGATTAACCATCCTAGTAAATGCTATCTAAAGTGATTGGAAATGGATAATTTTTGCTTATACCTAATCTATGATAGCTAAAATACTCCCAGATGCAAAATTGGAACCTATTAACAACATATGATAACCTAAATTAGATCTGTAAGTAGCCTGTTCACAACTCCCCTGAGCAGGATTTTGACTTTTTAATTGCACCCTATCTTTGACTAAAGTGAATTTGAATTGATAAGAGTTTATCCTAGGTGTGTGTTACTAATGTTTAAGCACTGAAAACACTTTCACAAATACAAAATCCAACAGATCACAAGTGTTCAGATGAACAGTAGCAGATGTAGCATGCAACATTTAGACTTTAGATCAATTTTGACTTTTAACTTATGAACCAACAATTTTGTGCTCAATCTGGTTTTAATATACCTACTGCAACATGTTTAGGCTGAGCAAACCACAAGCAAACTACTAGAACACAGTTTTAAAATCTAAACCAAACACTCCCTTAAATCTAAGTTTACACTACAATTAACAATTTTAAAACTATTCCTACTGATTAAGTGATCAAAACAGATTACTTAGTTAATATTTAAGCTAATGGAGCAGACAAAAACATCTCAGATCAACAAGAACATCAAAAAGCAATGTAGGCTAATTCAAGGCAGTTAAATCATATCATAATACTAGAACATAAATAAACATTATCTAAACACATAACAAGCTACTAACCACTGAAATGAACAACAACAAACAGAATCTAATACTATACTAACAGATTACATACTACTTTATATCTAAAAATGCTCTAAAAGGAAAATAAAAAAAAGTAGGGACTTACAAATCAAATCCCCCTCAGCTCAAACAGAGGGGGTTCACTGAGCTAGCCTGTCTCTTGACAGGCCAAATGGACTTCTTTTTGGCTGCCTTGTACCACCTCAAAGCTCAGCTTATTGAAATAAGCTGGGCTATGACTTATGTTGACTTTTTTAAAATTTTTATTTTTTTGAGAACTAAGGAAGAAACAAGTTTACTGAAAGGTTTAGAAGTGTAAGTAAGTTTGAATCAAAAACATTTAAGCACTTAAATAGGATTAAAGAAAGAAAAGAACATATTTTTGGAATTTTTTTTTTTTTTTTTATTTTAAGATTTTTTTGGTTTTTCTTTTGTAATAAACAACAATAAAAGGAGACTTAAAACAGAAGATGAGGATCAGAAGAGTAATAAAAGAGCTTGCTTTAAATAGAAATAAGCTATGATAAGCTGCAATAAGCAAATATAAGCAATAAGAAATAAATAATAAAGTGTAGTGAACTTTAAATAAAACAATCAAAGAGGACTTTTCATTAATAAACACATGAGTTACAAAAATGGCAGAGTAACACTACAATTACTCTACAAAATCTAAACGTATGAAGGGGGGTATTTATAGGAGCAGGGGAGGTGATGGGTGCTAGGGTTTAGGAAGGATCTAGAGCTCCAATTCTGGCCACAAATCATCAATCCAGCTCAGAATGTCGACATCCCACCTCAATCTATCCGTTTGGTTTATCCTTATCTTCATTCCACATAACATCGACCACTCAGAGGGCTTCAATTCGCCAAGGTGGAGAGATTATGACAACATTCTGACACGTTGTCAGCCTTCTAGAAAGATTCTAGTACGAGGTTTCATTTATTAGGATAGGTACGAGGTAAAAGAGTGTGGTGCAGGGTAAGTGTGGTGAAGATAAACAGTAAACGCGCCCTTGTTATTTTTTTATTATTGTTTGAGTAATGGTGGGTCGGGTTTGGTATAAGGGGAGTGGGCTTGGGCTGATTTTGTTTGGGCTTTGGTGTTTATTGTATTATGTTTTTGGATTTAAAGATCCGGATGGTGGTAGTGATAAAAACCAAGGGACCAAACTTGTAAATCTGAAAGTATAAGGACCCATAATGCCATTCTTCAAAAATATAATTCCAAGGGTCTTTTGTGGCATTTATTGAATACTTGGAGGTCTTGAGAGCCAATTCTTCAAAGTATCTTCAAAAGGACCAAAAGTGGCAACTTTGAAAGTTGAGGGACCAAATGTGTAAACTTGATCAAACTTTATTCCCGGGTCACTTTTGCAATTTCTGAAACTCTGAGTACTTTCATGACCATGTGAGCTTTAATTTTGACCACTAGCTTCCCCGGCTCCGGCTTTATTTAAACTTTTCCAAATCTCGTGCCCGTTTTGTCATTTTCTCGTGATTTTTCGTCTTTTCTTTAATATCCGTTCCTGCACATTCACAAACACAAAAACACACATTCTTTGGCATTATTGGTTAGTTTTTGGCTTATTTGGTCCAATTTTGGCTTAGAAAAGGTGAGTGAATAAGCACTCACCAAAATCCCCCGGACTAAAGTATTGCCGTGTCCTCACGCAATGTGATCAATTCACGCTCACGAGATAAATAATTTCATATCTCTTTCTACTAACTTTGTAAAGTAGCAAAGAGGTTCAAAAGAGATTACAAAATCATTTATTCCCGCAAACGCTCCGTTTTCCAAAATTTATTTTCTTTATTCCACTTTATTCTATTTTTGGGCTTTTCACACTTCATACTTGTGACGGTTTGTTGAACTTTCATTATTTTTTTTTTGCAATAATTTTTAGGGTCTACGAGTAGAAACACTTCTATTTAAGAAGTGACCATTCGGATAAAAATCGTCATCCTTGATTTTTCACGAGCTCCCAAACTAAGCGTAAAAACGAGATCACAGCTTATCTACAAATTTAATGCTAACACTACTCATAAAAGTTACTCGTGAAAACTTCTTACTCCCATGTCCTAAGTTTTTGTATCTCATTATTTTATTTTTGTTGAGAAATGAATCACTTCATATTTTCTCGTTTTGATAATTTTTTAGTCCGATAGTGACACCTAAGTTAAAACGATAAATAGTTACTCATTTTCTCTTAAGAACCACTGCAATAGAAATTCGGTCCATTTCAAGGAATTTGGGGTACATACAATATCAAGAATATAAGTTGCGGAGTACGATCACGTGCACCTCATGTGACTGATTACTAATCACGTATCACATGCACCTCACGCGCCAACAACTTATTGATACATACATAGCTCTTATTCAATAATACTACAACTTTCATATTTTTCATTTCTCACTTTTTTCACTTTTCTCATATTTTTCACTCTTTTTTTTTCTTTGATTTTTCTCATACATCAAATGGAAGCTTATCGGGTAGCTCCAAAACCACATGCATAATCAACTTTTGACTTTTGATTCTTCACTTTTTGGCTCTTATTTTTGGTGTTCCTTGATATGTACCCAATTTCTAAAGCAAAAATTCTCTTAAGAAAACAAAGAACTAAGTATTATTCAAACCGAAATACCACTAATTAACCTAGAACATCTAATTTATATTGGTGTGACGTATCTGATGGGAGTAAAAAGCCACGAGTACCTCTTATGAGCTCTAAAGAGAACCACTACTCCACGTTTAGCATTAAACTTGTAAATAAACTCTATCATTTCTCGTTCTCTGCAAATTTAAGACCTCAAATAATGAGATTAGCAGATGCTTAGCCAATAATCAGCCACGCATATATAAAGTCAAAAACGGGAACTTTGCAAACTCTTGGAAAGAATTCGCGTTTAGTAGCTCCTAATGTAAAAGACTAGCGAAAGCTTTTCAAGTTGTGCATGTATAAAGCCAAGTACGGGAGCCGACAAAAGAGTAGCTCCTAGTGTACAAGGCTTAGCACAAACTTTTATGATTATCATTGGTTAAGAGAACAAGCTAGGGCTCAACACGCCCGGTCAAGTCAAAATATTTATTCCTACTCTCATCAGCAAGAAAGTCAACAAGGTGTCAAATCACTTATTCATACTTTTTATATTTTTGCACAACTTTTTCAACTTTTCTCATTTTTTCATTTTTTTCATTCATTTTTTTTTTTTTTTTTTTTTTTGTGTTTTTTTCATGACTTTTTCATTTACTTTTCTTCAAAATTTTTGAAATTTTTCAAATTTTTCAATTTTTTTAATTTTTGGTGGAAAAACGGAGTTACGCGAGTACATGACATGGTGAAAACTGCAAGGTCAAAATCGAATCGAAGATTCACCCCCCCGGACTAGAATGAAACATTGTCCTCAATGTTTTACGGGCAAAGGTAATCCTAACATATATCTAGGGCCGTTTATTAAGTATGCCAAAGAAAACGTTAGTCGATAAGAATTTCGGATATAGGATTTCCAAAAGCATCGATGAATGAGACTCGAGTGGAGAGAAAGACAAAACCACGAGCACGAGAGTCATCATAAATCGGGGACAATCCTGGACAATCATCACAAACAACCACGAAACACGAGATTGGAAGAGGTACCCCCTCTTCACGTTATTTATTAGAAATAAGAAAATGATATTGGATAAGCATGGGTTGCCTCCCACGAAGCGCTTTGTTTTTGATTACCGAGTCACGTAGCTTGACTCGATCCCCGAATTTAATTGTCCTTGGGGAAAGTTTGGAGATCCGGGACTACCATGGTTGGTACGTCCCCTCCGAAATAGTGTTTCAACCGGTGACCATTCACCTTAAAGTTGGGCCCATCAAGTTGAGCCAACTCAATAGTTCCATAAGGGAATACTTGTGTTATGGTGAATGGTCCAGACCAACGGGTTTTAAGCTTACCCGAGAAAATCTTTAACCGAGAGTTAAAAAGAAGCACTTGATCACCAACGTTAAAAACGCAGTCTTTGATCTTGGCATCATGAAGTCTTTTTGTTTTCTCTTTATAAATCAAAGAATTCTCGTAAGCTTGATCACGGAGTTCCACTAATTCGTTCAATTGAACTTTTCGGTGATCACCCGCGGTTTTTAAGTCAAAATTTGCATGTTTTAAGGCCCAGTAGGCCTTGTGCTCAAGTTCGATGGGCAAATGACAAGCTTTCCCGTAAACCAACTTATATGGAGTACACCCGATTGGGGTTTTGTAAGCGGTCCGGAAAGCCCATATAGCATCGTCTAATTTGTCGGCCCAAGAGGCACGGTGCTCACCTACGGTCCTTTCTAAAATCCTTTTGAGGCCACGATTGGACACCTCCACTTGACCACTCGTTTGTGGATGATAAGCCGTGGAAAGACGATGTGTGACACCATATTTAAGCATAACTTTAGCGAATTGGTCATTGCAAAAATGGGTCCCACGATCACTTATGATGGCTCGAGGTGTGCCAAATCGGGCAAAGAGATTTTTCAAAAACTTAACAACGACTCGGGCGTCATTAGTGGGGAGCGCCTTCGCTTCAACCCATTTGGACAAATAATCGACGGCCACGAGAATATATTTGTTACCCCTAGACGACGGGAATGGCCCCATGAAATCGATGCCCCAAACGTCAAAAATCTCACAAACTTGAATCGCATTTTGCGGCATTTCATCTTTTTGAGAGATTTTCCCTTGACGTTGGCAAGAATCACATGTTTTCACCAATTCATGGGCATCCCGATAAATCGTCGGCCAATAGAAGCCGGAATCGAACACTTTCTTTGCGGTGAAGTTGGCACCATGATGTCCCCCCGTGGGTCCACTATGGCATGCCTTAAGAATTTCAACGGCTTCCGTACCGTGAACACACCGCCGGATCACTTGATCCGCACAGACTTTGAACAAGTAGGGGTCGTCCCAAAAATAATGTTGGACATCTTTAAAGAATTTCTTCTTTTGTTGGGACGACAACCCTTTCCTAATAAAATTCCCCGCATGGTAATTCGCAAAATCGGCAAACCATGGGGTACTTTGGTCAATATTAGACACACTCCCAAGTGTCTCGAGAGGAAAAGCATCGTTAATTTCCTTTTTCTCGAGAACACTTTGATGGGGGCTCTCAAGTCTAGAAAGGTGATCGGCAGCAAGATTCTCAGCTCCTTTTTTATCTCGAATTTCAACTTTGAATTCTTGAAGGAGGAGAACCCACCGCATTAAACGTGGCTTCGCATCTTGTTTAGCCATTAAGTATTTTAGGGCTGAATGGTCCGTATACACTATGCATTTTTTAAGTAGCAAATAAGACCTAAATTTCTCAAAAGCATAGACAACCGCTAACATTTCCTTTTCGGTAGTTGTATAGTGATGTTGGGCGTCATTCATGGTCTTGCTTGCATAGTGTATAGGCTGAAAATACTTGTTCTTACGTTGCCCCAGAACTGCACCAATGGCATAATCGCTAGCGTCGCACATTAGCTCGAAGGGCAAGTCCCAATCGGGGGCAATTAAGACGGGTGCCTCCGTTAACTTCTTTTTTAAAACATTAAATGCATCGAGGCATTCATTTGAGAAGATAAACGGAGCATCTTTTTCTAAAAGGTGGGTCAGAGGCCGGGCTATTTTGGAGAAGTCTTGTATAAAACGTCGATAAAAGCCGGCATGACCAAGGAAACTTCGGATTCCTTTGACGGTAGTCGGGTGTGGTAATTTAGCGATAACATCGACTTTTGCCCGATCCACCTCAATTCCAGATTTGGATATTTTATGGCCGAGGACTATTCCCTCTTTAACCATGAAGTGGCTCTTCTCCCAATTTAGAACCAAATTGGTGTTTTCACACCGTATCAGCATTTTCTCTAAATGGGAGAGGCAAGAGTCAGAAGAATTTCCGTAGACGGAGAAGTCGTCCATGAACACTTCCATGGTTTTTTTGATCATATCCGAGAAAATAGCCATCATACACCGTTGAAACGTGCCCGGAGCATTACATAAGCCAAAGGGCATTCTCCGATAGGCAAACGTTCCATACGGGCAAGTAAAAGTGGTCTTTTCTTGATCCGGGGGATCAATGGGAATTTGAAAGTACCCAGAAAAGCCATCCAAGAAACAATAGAACTCATTTCCCGCTAACCGTTCGAGCATTTGGTCCATAAAAGGAAGCGGGAAATGGTCTTTACGTGTCGCATCATTCAACTTGCGGTAGTCGATACAAACTCTCCATCCGGTCACAAGTCGAGTCGGTATAAGCTCATTATCGTCATTTTTCACAACAGTGATTCCGCCCTTCTTTGGAACACAATGAATCGGGCTAACCCAAGAACTATCCGAGATCGGATAAATCATTCCAGCGTCAAGGAGTTTAATAACTTCCTTTTTGATCACTTCGTGGATTAGTGGGTTAACCCGTCGTTGTTGTTGGACGGAAGCTTTGTGATTATCGTCAAGCAAAATCTTATGAGTGCAAAATCGAGGGTCGATTCCCTTAATGTCGGATATTTGCCAAGCAATCGCACCTTTATGCTTCCGAAGCACATCTAAGAGTCGTGTCTTCTCCTTATCTTTTAAACCTTTTGATATTATAACCGGTAATTTTTCATTTTTTTCCAAGTATGCGTATTCGAGATGAGGAGGCAAATCCTTGAGCTCGAGCTCCGGAGGATTCTCAATAGACGGCTTTACTTCTTTTACATCTGCCATTTTTAAGTCCATCGGAGGGGGAGAAACAATTGGGTTTTCATTTAAGAGTTTTTCAATTAATGAAATGTCCCCCTCCGGATCAAAGTTATTATTATCAATTTCCGGTGAAAATGATTCATTTGAAAGACAAGCATTGATTTCTTCCCAAGCGAGATCACTTCCCTCAAACGGAGTGAGGGAAGGGGAAGAATCAGAGACGATTGGTTCAAAAGAAGGAGTGGGATTGCCACTCAAAGCATTATCGGTGAAACCAAGAATTTCTTGAGCATACTCCTCCGTAGCTTCGTCAATAACATCGATTCGGTTGACGGAAGAAACATCGTAATCGGAGGAGTATCTCGCGGTTTGATCAAGGTTAAAAGTGACGGCTTCGTTTCTAACACGTAAAGTAATCTCCTCGTCGTAAACATCAATTAAAGCACGACCGGTCCTTAGGAAACCTCTTCCGAGAATGAGAGGAACCCGTGGATCGGCATCGAAATCAACAACCACAAAATCGGCAGGGAAATGGAATTTCCCAACATTGACAAAAATATCCTCGGCTATGCCCATGGGACGAGACGTAGATCGGTCGGCCAGCTCGAGGGTCATAAGCGTCGGTGTCAAGTTAGGAAGAGACAACTTTTTCCAAATTGACAATGGCATTAGGTTAATGCTAGCACCAAGATCGGCCAAGGCGAAGCATTGAACCATACCCGGAAAATTGCACGGTATAAGAAACTTGTCGGGGTCTTCAAGCTTTTCAGGAAGCTTTTTAAGAAGGACCGCCGAGCAATTCTCGTTCATTTGGGTTCTCGACATTTCAAAAAGCTTTTCCTTATTATTCAAAAGACCTTTTAGCATTGAAGCAAATTTCGGCATCAAAAGTATAGCATCCGCGAGACTTATATCAAAATGTAATTCTTGAAAAATCTGATAAAACTTCTCCATTTGGTTTTTATCTTTCTCGCGGTGCTTTTGTTCGTTTAAACGTGACGGATAAGGCAATTTTGTTTTAACGGGTATATCTTTTTCATAAACAACTTTTTCCTTTCCTTTGGACGTCGGGACCACCGGAGGTTGGATGTCTTCGGTCCTTCCATTATTAATAGCAATTTCCGTATCCGTTGTCGCCTCGGGTTCACGGGCGACTACCTTGGGAGGTAGAGAAGAAGAGGTAGTCGGAGCCGTTGGTCCATCATAAGTAACACCACTCCTCGTAATGATCGCTTTAGCATCGCCCCTCGGGTTAGCGATCGTGTTGCTCGGCAACGTTCCAGAGCCCGAGGGTCGATCATTTAAACGCTTGTTAAGATCATTGATTTGATTAGCTAACAACCTTGTTGTTTCCTCTTGTTTTGTCATAAAAGCTTGTTGGTTTTGAAGCAATTGCTTAATCAAATCTTCCGTGGGCGACGGATTTGGAATAACAGCTTGATTTTGATTAAAATTTTGCCCACGGTTTTGAAAGTTGCCATGATTCAGATTTGTATTGTTAAAATTCCCTTGATTATTCTGAAAATTATTCCCTTGAGGCGGGGCTTGGTTTTGATTTCCCTGAAAATTCCGATTTTGGTTTACACCTTGGTTTTGGAAACCTTGATTTTGCCGGTTTTGATTTTGAGTAAATTGATGATTACGGTTTTGCACATTGTTATTCTGATTCACTTGATTAGGTTGATTAAACCCGGGTGGTCCATGAAAATGGCTCGAACGGTAGCTGAGAAGATTTCGATCTCCTTGAAGAGGTGGGTAGCCGGTGCCACCCATGTTTGCAGCATACACGTTCTCTTGAGCATAAGAGCCGGTCGACGGACACTCATAGTACGGGTGTGGACCACCACAAGTCTCACAACCGTGACTCACCATTTTGACTTGATGGTTCGGTTTTTCAATAGACATAGCATCGACTTTCTTTGTTAAGGCCAATATCATATTTTTCATTTCATCATTATTTTTCTCATTATTAGACACTTGATGTTTGTTCCTTGACATTCTCACACGAGCCTTGTTCTCGATTATCATGAAGGCATCATTCGTATTTCTAGCCAACAAGTTCCCACCCGCAGCAGAGTTGAGTGAGTCTTGGTCAACGTGACTCAACCCATTATAGAAAGTGTCAATCTGCTGAAGGGGTGTGAACCCATGGTTCGGACATTTTTCCATCAAATCTTTAAATCGGTCCCAAGCTTCACTAAATGACTCATCAAAAGCTTGTTGGAACCGAAAGATTTGAGAACGTAGGTTAGAAGTTTTAGAGGGAGGATAGAAGTAATTCACAAACTTGGAAGCGAGATCATTCCAAGTGTGAATCGAGTTAGGCGGTTCCTTTTCCAGCCAAGTCCGGGCTGCTCCTTTTAAGGAGAAAGGAAACAACTTCAATTTCACCACATCGTGAGGGACTTGATTCATCCTAATAGTCTCAGTGATGTCGGTGAAATTTCGGATGTGTGCATAGGGGTCTTCGTTATCAAACCCGTGGAATGATATACCCGTGATTAAGTTGAGTAATCCGTGATTAATTTCAAAGTTGGCATTGATGTCCGGAATCACAATTGCCCTCCTCACACCGTTAAATGGTGATTGGAGTTGTTCTTCCATCGGACGCGGATCAAATGCCGGTTGTTGTCCCATCGGCGGGACAACATTGTGCTGCGGACCACCCATCGGCGGGGGCCCGTTGTGTTGTTCGTTATGGTTCATCTCCTCGTCGTCGAGGAAATGAACACGACTCGTATGTTGTAAAACCCGCTCGGGGTTTGAGAGCGGAGAAGTAAGATTCTCAGAAGTAGAACGGGTGTGCATACACCAAAAACAAATTTAAAAAGAAAAAGAAAATAGAAAAGAAAATCTTTTTGTTTTTATTTATTTTTCAATTTTTTTATTTTTTCAAAAACTTTTTATTTTTTTTGTTTTTCTTTTCTTAAAACGTAACGTTAATCGAAAACCGTTTCTTTCAAAACTACGCGCGACGGGACGGGAAAGAAGAGTGTTTCTCTCTTCAGCTAGCAATTTAATGTCTTAGCTTCCGTTTTTCCCGCTTAATCGGTTGTAGTAATTGAAATAATCCGATAAACAACTAAATTACGTTTTCGTTATATTGCGAGACTTATTTGGTTTACAACGCCCTTTCTTTCGATCGGAACGAGGCTGTAACTTTTATTATTTTTTTTGGTATTTTTGGAAATACTTTAGGAAAAGTATTTCTGATTTTTCAATATATATATATATATACAAAAATAGGAGAAGGCTTAACAAAACACGATTTTTAAAAACAATATTC
This sequence comes from Artemisia argyi, assembly GCA_030686995.1. NCBI lineage: Eukaryota > Viridiplantae > Streptophyta > Magnoliopsida > Asterales > Asteraceae > Artemisia > Artemisia argyi. The sequence goes on along the minus strand of CM060697.1, from coordinate 155,014,380 downwards.
AAAAATTCACTTCAAGCCTTCCCCGGCAGCGGCGCCAAAAATTGATTCGTGCAAACCAATTATATATAATAGTAGTATAGTATCGAAATGATCCGCAAGAAATACGGATCACCCGAGTCGTTTCCCAGTGAAGGTGTGAATGGAATCAAGAATATTGATTCGTGTAATCGTGATTTGAAAAGAGTGAAAAAGGCAAATAGTGATCAAATAGTTCAATTATCAACTAACAATTACTAAACATGCAAAGAGTACAAGCTAATAATGCACCAAAATCTAAAACGCAAAAACGGGAATGCACGCGCGATTATTAACGTAACGCGCGAAATAAAACGCGAGTTTTAAGCTACACTAATCCTACGGACTTCAAAATAATTTTAAAAAGTTAAAAATGATAAAAGAAAATTTTAAGAAAAATAAAAATATTTTTTAGACTTTTTAATAATTTTTTATGAATTAAAAACTAATTAAACTATTTAATAATTAAAAGAAAATGTAAATAAAGTGAGAAAAATGCAAATTTAATTTCTAAAATTCTAAAATAATTGAAAACTATTTTCTAAAATATTTTTGGATTTTTCTGGGGTTTTTCTGATTTTTTTGGATTTTCTAATAATTAAAAGGTATTAAATAATGATTAAAAATGAAAATTAATTAAGAAAAATAGCAAAATAGCTCAGAAAAATATGAAAATTTCTGGGAAAATCTAAAATATTATTTTGAATCTAGGAAAAATAGAAAAAAATGAAAAATAAGCACTGTAAGTGCTTATGGCTTGAAAACAGCTTAAATTAAGTGCTTATAAATAAGCAATCATGAACCATAAAGCACTAAACTTTTAAAACAGCAAAAGCACTTATCATCAAGCACAATGAAGCTCATAAAGATCAGATAAGCACAAGGTACAAGCAAATAAGCTGCTAAACAATTGCACTTTTAGACAGAAAAACATGCAAAAACAGTCCACTTTGAGCTGATTATTAAGCAGTCTAATAAGCTGTTTTATAAGAGATTAAGGGGGCAAAAGTTAGAACACCCACCAGAGATCTCAAAAAACACAAAAGCCCTAATTTGTTTTGACCAATTGAAGTTCAATTTTACCAAGGCTCAGCTGACCACCACTGATTCAGTTGCTACAGTTGCTGATAAACTAAAAATGGGACAGATTAACCAACCTAGTAAATGCTATCTAAAGTGATTGGAAATGGATAATTTTTGCTTATACCTAATCTATGATAGCTAAAATACTCCCAGATGCAAAATTGGAACCTATTAACAACATATGATAACCTAAATTAGATCTGTAAGTAGCCTGTTCACAACTCCCCTGAGCAGGATTTTGACTTTTTAATTGCACCCTATCTTTGACTAAAGTGAATTTGAATTGATAAGAGTTTATCCTAGGTGTGTGTTACTAATGTTTAAGCACTGAAAACACTTTCACAAATACAAAATCCAACAGATCACAAGTGTTCAGATGAACAGTAGCAGATGTAGCATGCAACATTTAGACTTTAGATCAATTTTGACTTTTAACTTATGAACCAACAATTTTGTGCTCAATCTGGTTTTAATATACCTACTGCAACATGTTTAGGCTGAGCAAACCACAAGCAAACTACTAGAACACAGTTTTAAAATCTAAACCAAACACTCCCTTAAATCTAAGTTTACACTACAATTAACAATTTTAAAACTATTCCTACTGATTAAGTGATCAAAACAGATTACTTAGTTAATATTTAAGCTAATGGAGCAGACAAAAACATCTCAGATCAACAAGAACATCAAAAAGCAATGTAGGCTAATTCAAGGCAGTTAAATCATATCATAATACTAGAACATAAATAAACATTATCTAAACACATAACAAGCTACTAACCACTGAAATGAACAACAACAAACAGAATCTAATACTATACTAACAGATTACACACTACTTTATATCTAAAAATGCTCTAAAAGGAAAATAAAAAAAAGTAGGGACTTACAAATCAAATCCCCCTCAGCTCAAACAGAGGGGGTTCACTGAGCTAGCCTGTCTCTTGACAGGCCAAATGGACTTCTTTTTGGCTGCCTTGTACCACCTCAAAGCTCAGCTTATTGAAATAAGCTGGGCTTTGACTTATGTTGACTTTTTTAAAATTTTTATTTTTTTGAGAACTAAGGAAGAAACAAGTTTACTGAAAGGTTTAGAAGTGTAAGTAAGTTTGAATCAAAAACATTTAAGCACTTAAATAGGATTAAATAAAGAAAAGAACATATTTTTGGATTTTTTTTTTTTTTTTTTTTTTTTTTTTATTTTAAGATTTTTTTGGTTTTTCTTTTGTAATAAACAACAATAAAAGGAGACTTAAAACAGAAGATGAGGATCAGAAGAGTAATAAAAGAGCTTGCTTTAAACAGAAATAAGCTATGATAAGCTGCAATAAGCAAATATAAGCAATAAGAAATAAATAATAAAGTGTAGTGAACTTTAAATAAAACAATCAAAGAGGACTTTTCATTAATAAACACATGAGTTACAAAAATGGCAGAGTAACACTACAATTACTCTACAAAATCTAAACGTATGAAGGGGGGGTATTTATAGGAGCAGGGGAGGTGATGGGTGCTAGGGTTTAGGAAGGATCTAGAGCTCCAATTCTGGCCACAAATCATCAATCCAGCTCAGAATGTCGACATCCCACCTCAATCTATCCGTTTGGTTTATCCTTATCTTCATTCCACATAACATCGAACACTCAGAGGGCTTCAATTCGCCAAGGTGGAGAGATTATGACAACATTCTGACACGTTGTCAGCCTTCTAGAAAGATTCTAGTACGAGGTTTCATTTATTAGGATAGGTACGAGGTAAAAGAGTGGGGTGCAGGGTAAGTGTGGTGAAGATAAACAGTAAACGCGCCCTTGTTATTTTTTTATTATTGTTTGAGTAATGGTGGGTCGGGTTTGGTATAAGGGGAGTGGGCTTGGGCTGATTTTGTTTGGGCTTTGGTGTTTATTGTATTATGTTTTTGGATTTAAAGATCCAGATGGTGGTAGTGATAAAAACCAAGGGACCAAACTTGTAAATCTGAAAGTATAAGGACCCATAATGCCATTCTTCAAAAATATAATTCCAAGGGTCTTTTGTGGCATTTATTGAATACTTGGAGGTCTTGAGAGCCAATTCTTCAAAGTATCTTCAAAAGGACCAAAAGTGGCAACTTTGAAAGTTGAGGGACCAAATGTGTAAACTTGATCAAACTTTATTCCCGGGTCACTTTTGCAATTTCTGAAACTCTGAGTACTTTCATGACCATGTGAGCTTTAATTTTGACCACTAGCTTCCCCGGCTCCGGCTTTATTTAAACTTTTCCAAATCTCGTGCCCGTTTTGTCATTTTCTCGTGATTTTTCGTCTTTTCTTTAATATCCGTTCCTGCACATTCACAAACACAAAAACACACATTCTTTGGCATTATTGGTTAGTTTTTGGCTTATTTGGTCCAATTTTGGCTTAGAAAAGCTGAGTGAATAAGCACTCACCACCGTCACCAACCACGGTATTTTATTCTTGCCACTTTGACGCCGTCAGGATGACTTTTGACGCCGTCACCACCTACGGTATTTTATTCTTCATGTCTGACGCCGTCAAGATGTTACTCTTGACGCCGTCACCTTGTGTCTTCAGCATGGAAAATTGGTACTTTGCCGTTTTCTTCACTTTTATGCTCCAAAAACGTCCAAAATGGCTTCTTTTCCAGAATTCACTCTCCAAACACCTAAAATCACAAAATGAACGATTTAGGGCAATATTTGATCAAATAAATTCGGATTCGGGCTTAAATGACCCCCTAAAAACGGATCATTTTTTGCCTCATCAATAACCAATCTCCATTTCGTACAACATCACATACCTTACTATTGAGAGAAAATCCAGCTTCAAAAATATCTCTATTTGATAAGAATTGACATAAAGGACCAATACATAACTAGTTATCAAACCAAGCAGAAATCTCAGCCCCATTTCCCACACTAAAAACAATATGATTTCGCAAAAGACTTCTACACTGCAAAATCTTTTTCCAACTCCAAGAAGAGTCTTTTATTTCAGGAATATCCCAAAAATTCCTAGGATTAGAACTCCTGTCAACCAACCTATAAGAATTCACCCACTTCACCCATAACGAGTCTTTTTTAGAAACAATATTCCAGACATGTTTAGCCATTAAGGACACATTCCAAACACGTAAAGATTTAATACCAAGCCCCCCATGAACCTTAAGCTGACAAACCTCATCCCAATTAACTTTAGCACTTCCTTGTTTAAGAACTCCATTAGACCAAAGAAAACCTCTCATAAGCTTTTCAATCTCCAAATTCACAGCAATAGGCAGAATGAAAACAGATGACCAATAAATCTGTAAGGAACAAACAACAGACTTGATCAATTGCAACCTACCTGCAAATGATAAAGATTTATTCTTCCAATCAAACAGCCTTTTCTTCACTTTGTCAATTAAACTAGCGCAATGGTGACTATACAGCCTGGAAGAGATCAATGGGACTCCAAGATACCTAACCGGAAGGGTACCAATGGGGAACGGCAAAATCTTCAAAATAGCATCTTTAATATAAGCAGGCACATTACCAAAGAAAGAGATACTCTTGTTAAGATTAGGGCACAAACCACTGGCATTGCTAAATTCATCCAAAGCATTCTTAATTATAGAAACAGAATGAGGATCAGCCTTGGCAAAAATCATCAAATCATCCGCAAAACTAAGGTGAGTGAGAGACACTTTATCACACCTCCAATGGTACTTAAAACTACCATCATCATCAATTCTTCTTTGCAACATAAGCGAAAACACTTCCATCACCAGGGTAAATAAATACGGAGACAAAGGATCACCCTGCCTAAGACCCCTCTTACCTTTAAAGTAGCCCTGATGATCCCCATTAACATTAATTGTGGAAGAAGGAGTTGTCAAGCATTCCATAATCCAAGCTATCATACAATCGTGAAAACCAAAATACACTAAACACTGTCTCATAAATTCCCATTCCACAGAATCGTACGCCTTTTGCAAATCAATAATTCTTGGGACAATAAAATATTATCACTAATTTGCCTAGAAGGGATAAAAGCACTTTGAGAATCAGAAACCAATTTTCCAAGGGAACCTTTAATCCTATTAGCAATAACCTTAGTGATGCATTTATAAAGGATGTTACAACAAGCAATAGGTCTAAATTCGGAGACATTAGAGGGGGACTGAGATTTAGGCACAAGAGCAATAATAGTAGCATTAACCTCTTTTAACAATTTACCATTAGCAAAGAAGTCCTGGATAGCCAAACAAACCTCATCGCCAATAATAGGCCATGCAGATTTGAAGAATTTGGCAGAAAACCCATCAGGGCCAGGGGCCTTATCATCCGCCATACCAAATATAGCACTCTTGATTTCATCCTTAGAAACAGGTCTCACCATACAATCAGCATCAACCGGACTCAAGGTATTAGAAAACAAACTGGCAGGGTTGTCAATAGGGATCACATTTTTACTTTCACCAAGAATACTCTGAAAGAACTTCACGAACTGTTCACCCACATTATCACCAGAAAAACCATTACCCGCCATATCTTCCACATGCTCAATCCTATTCCTATTCAACTTCTCCTTAACAGATTTATGAAAGTACTTGGTATTCACATCTCCTTCACTTAACCAAGTAACTTTAGCCCTCTGCCTAAGCATAAGCTCTTCATCCTTAACAGCTTCATTATAAGCATTAAGATACACCATCTCTTCATACCTCAAGTCAGCATTATGAGAATCATTAACCATAGCAGTTTGAACTCTCCTAAGCTCCTCTTTCAAGATCTTCACTTTTTCAGATAACTTGCCATGAGAATTTCTAAACTTCCGCAAAGGCTTTTTCAACATCTTCAATTTAGAGACCACTGAGTACATAGCATAACCAGGAACTTCATAATCCCACACTTTCTTAACAATGGGCAGAAAATCAGGCTTATTAGCTAAGAAATTGGGGAATTTAAATGGCTTAGGCTTTACAATTAACACCATTAGGAATGTTTAGAACAGATGGAGTATGATCAGATATCCCAAAGGGTAAGAATTGAGCATGAGCATTGGAAAATTTGTCAACAAAAGCAAGATTACTTAACACTCTATCAAGCTTCTTCAACAACCCATCCACTTTTCCAGGACTTTTATTCCAGGTGAATTTGAGCCCAGACATAGCCACATCACTAACCTCAATCTTGGCCAAACACTCCCTAAATTCATGCATACCATAAGTAATAGAAGAGGACCCTGCAGATCTCTCACAAGGATCAAGAATACAGTTAAAATCACCAAGCAAAGACCAAGGAGCATCCTTAACAACCAAATTGTGCATAATCAGATCTTTCCAAAGACTTCTTCTACCCTCAGGTTTGTTGTGAGCATAAACAAATGAACAAAAGAAAGACTGGTTACCATTAATAGTCTCAACAAAAAGATTCATCAGTTGAGAAGATTGATTTAAAACCATAACTCTGATAGCATTAGGATCCCATCCAACAATGATGCCAGTACCATTCACACAAGCAGCATTATTAGAAATCCAATGCCAATTACCAAACACCCTAGAACAAATAGAATTAAGTTTATGCAATTTAACTTTAGTTTCCAAAAGAGCACATAGACTAACGTTACCACCATATAACAAATCAATAACTTGGTCTTGATTAAGGGTGTTATTGAGACCCCTAATATTCCAAGCATAGACCCTAATCATTGGAAACATGATTAGAGTTTTTGGCCCCAATATTACCCTGATCCTGGCCACCATCAACCTCATACTCAGGCCTCATTTCATTTGCTAGATCTCCATCAACAGTTGCCACATCATCCTAATCATTGGAAACATGATTAGAGTTTTTTGGCGGCGTTGCGGTGGTGTTGTGGTGGTGGCGATGGAGAAGATGAGTGAGAGGTACGGTGTGGTTTTGAAATAATATAGAATGAGTGTTTTATCTGATTGATTAAATGTTTCCCCTTTTCTTTTGTTCTATTTTTCATTTTTTACCCCGAAGTTTGACATGTTTTCATAATATACCCTGTAACTATTTTTCTCACTTTTCTATCTAATTGTACTTTTCTCTAGAACCCTACCTATATATATATATATATATATATATATATATATATATATATATATATATATATATATATATATATATATATATATATATATATATATATATATATATATATATATATATATATATATATCATAATGTTCATAAGCCAGCCCAAAAACTGAGCTAGCTGACACTGTTCATGAGCCAAGGCTCATTTCTTCCAGCCAAAACTCCACTTAAATTAACCATTGTTAAACACGTGTTTCATGACTCATCAAAAACTAATTAAACCTCCGCTAACTTGCATGTAAGCCAGGTGTAAAACCTACTCCAACTTTAACTTATTATCCCTAGAACACACAATTCGTCATCGTCGGCAGTAGAATCACCGGACGATTTCAGGTTAAAGGTATTTATGATTGATTGGTTGATTTGTAAATTATGGTTTTTGAATCTTAATTTTTTTGCAATTACTTATGAAAAATTAAGTTTTTTGTTTTCGAAATTGGGTATTTATCTTTATCTTTAGGTTAGATTGTTTTGCTGAGAGATTGACATAAATTTGGGGTTTTGGTTTATGTGTTTTTTGGGATTTGATGTTATCACAATGTGTATCAAGATTAATATTTTGTGATTTGAATGAGTTTGTGATGTAGGTTTACTTTAAAATTTGGTATTTTCATATGCATAATAAGAAGTTGGTTTGCAGGTTGAATATTCATGTTTTTATGTTTGCGTCTTATTTTTAGGTTGGTGAGATTGTGGTAAAGGAATGCGCGGCAATGTTATGTTCATAGATTTGTTTAATATAAATCTTAAATATCAATTTTTTCTATGTTTTTCTTTTTCTGTTTTTGTGATTTTTCAGGTTTGTAGAAAGAGGAAAATAGTTTTTGATTCTGCTACTACACAAACATAACAAAGCATAAAAACAGGATTAAATAGTTAGTTTTATAGTTTGGGATTTTTATTATTTTTTTATGCCAAATGTATATATAGTATAATGTGTTAATACGTAGCTTTGAACATGAAATTGTGATTTTATGAGATCCTGAAAACTAAAAATATATAGTTTTTAAGATTAGTATGTGATTTGAAGTGAGTTTGAGGTGAAATAATAGTGTAAATATGCTGACTGTGACACCATGAATTGAAATTAGAGGCTGTTCGGATTAGCTTATATTTTCTATTTATCTCCTGAACTACTTATCTTCAAGCAGATAAGCAACTTAGAATGTTTGGACAGTCCAGACTGCCTTTACTTATTTGCTTATTCTGGGTAAAATAAGCAGGTAGAGAGGCCCACTTATGTGCTTATTTAGGTATAGTGTTTACATAAGTGCAATTTATGAGCTTCTAAAATTTCATAAGCTCGTAATAGTGGCCTTATGGGCTTATCCACTTGAGCTTATGTGCTTAAAAAGTACGTAAGCTCATAAGGCCAAACGATTGAGCTTACGAGCTTATAAAATTTTCAATAAGCCCTTTAAAAGAAGTATGTAGCCATCTAATGTTCTTCTCTATGTTATCCAAGATTTATTTGAGAAAAATCTGTACTAAGCAAATGGAAACACTATTTCTGACCTGCTTTTTTAACCTACTTTTCTGCTTCTGCTTATAAATAGACATAATACGCAACCCCAGACATCCTCTAAGCGCTCAAATACCACATCACGTTTTAATACAAGTAATCATAAATGATCGATACGGATTATTAAATGTTATAAATAGAAATAATACGCAATCCCAGACATCCTCTAAGCGCGCAAATACCACATCATGTTTTAATACAAGTAATCATAAATGATCGATACGGATTATTAAATGTCATATGACCTATAATTTTCAGTATTCTAGGTCAAGCTTTTTGTTCAGGGTGCAACAAATAAGCTTGTTGATGGTGTTGGTGTCGCTCTTGGAGCTAAAGGTACTAGAAAATTTTAAATATTGGATGCAACTACCAACACACTTGTTAGGATTATGAAAATCCATGTTAAAGACTCGGTCACCCCGAGTAATGTCTAGCATAGGTTAGCTCGTAGGCTTAATCGTAAACGTCTAGTTATCGTATGATCCATGGAGTTGGGCCGCGTCTTTACCCACTATAAGCCCACTCCATAGCCCATTTATGGGTGTTTTTGTATCACTATTTATACCCTTTTCCAGCCATGGGACAGGGTTGGAGATTCTTAGTCATAAAATTATATCTCTTCACTTACTCTCACTAAAACTCCCACACACACACACACACACACTCTCTCTCTCTCTCTCTCTCTAAAAGAATTTGACCTATACATAAGATTTAGAGTGTGTTATGATATCATATATTCTACAATTGGTATCAAGAGCCATGGTTTGATTAGCTAAATTGTATGTGCTTGGATTCGTGTCTTGGGTTTTTTTTTTTTTTTTTTTTTTTTTTGGTTCGAAAATATTGTGAAGAAAAATCAAGATTCGATCTTTGTTTGTGGGTTGATTGGCTAAAGTCTTGTACTTTCGTGATTAGATCAATCTCTTGCATCACTTCTTGGTGTTCTTCAGCTTATTTGGTGGTTTATTTGGAAGATTAAAGAAATCTTCTTGGTTGCGATTTGGTGTCAAGCACTAGTTCTTGGTTGCGGTTTGTGTCAAAACGGGGAGATCTTGATTGCATTTTGCCTATTTTCTCACATTACGTTTTGGTTGATAGCCAAATAGGGAATAGAGACGAACTGGATGAAAGGGACGCTTGTACTTTCTCGAAAGTGACACTTTTGGCATCTCTGCGTTTTATCTCAAAAACTTGAGATTGCTTTTTGGTATATGCGTTTTGGTTATGCGGTTTGTCTAGAAAGATTGCGTTTTGGTCTCTACGTTTTGCTTCAAATCATTGCGTTTTGCCATTGCGTTTTGGTCACCGTGGTTTGCTCAAGACACTAAGTTTTGGTCACTGCTTTTTGTCTAGCTTCATTGCGTTTTGTGTCCTGCGTTTTGTCTATTACAGGTTGCATTTTGCCACTGTGTTTTGCTATATTGAAGATTTTCTTCTAAGACAAACTAAACGTTATGCTGCCCAAAGTTTGTCAGATCTTGCGTTTTGTCTATTGAGATTTGTCTGTGTCGTTACGTAAACCCATTTCAACCAAACCAAATCAAAATTAAACAATGTATCACTTAATCTATCAAACAATCATCACCTTTAACATAGAATCACTAATCATTGAACCGATCCAACAGTTTTCATAACACATTCAATTTATTATTGTCTCACGGTTTCTTCTTGATTTTGTAAAATCCCGCGTAAGATTCTATTTCTCGGTTTAAATCATAGATTTGTAAAATCCCGTGCACGTTAACATCATATCAAACACTTCGGATGACATTCAAGCTGCCAGGTCTGATACCCGCCCTCCTATGCTTGATAGGACGGATTATCAATCATGGGCATAACGAATTCGACTCTATTGCATGGGTAAGGATAATGGTGTCAACATTCTTGAATCTACTGATGACGGACCTTTTCAGATGGGCACTACAAGAGACACAATTTCTACTACTAATGATGGAACTGTTACTCTTGGAATGGACAGACCACACACTTACAATGATCTCGATGAGAATGAGAAGAAGCGTTTTGATGCGGATATCAAAGCTACTAACATTGTACTTTAAGGGCTCCCCAAAGATATCTACAAACTTATCAACCACAACACTGAAGCCAAAGCACTTTGGGACAATGTTAAAATGCTTTTCGCTGGCTCTGAATTGACTAAAAAAGATCGAGAGTTGTATGATGAATTTGAACATTTCAAGATGTACCCGGGTGAAAACATCACTGACTACTATGTTAGATTTCACAAGCTTGTTAATGATATGAGGAACATCAAGATGACAATGTCGAACATTCAAATCAATTCCAAGTTTGTGAATAACATGGCACCCGAGTGGCATAGGTTTGTAATAGCAGTTAAGCTCAACAAAGGATTGAAAGACACAAACCATGAACAGCTATATGCATACTTACAACAACATGAAAAGTATGTTGCTTGTGATCGTCTAATTATGGAAAGATTCACTCCAACAACGACAAATGATCCACTTGCACTTGTTTCGAATGTTTAGTCGTCCACCAAATCATCGCATGCTCAAGTTTATCAGTACCTTCCTCATCACATAATCAGACACCAAACATCTAATCATCCCAATACCCTCCATTTGCTGAGAACCCCCAACCTAATTCGGGCTACAATCAAACTGATAAGATGATTGACAATCTCTCCAACCAAGTCGCATTACTGGTTCAACAATTTAGAGCAACAATCCCTCAAACCAACAACCAACTTCGAACTTCATCAAACCCACGAAATCAAGCAACTGCGGAGGATGGAAGGGTTGTGGTTCAGAATGTTCAGGGGCGACAAAATCTGAATCAAAAAAACTTTGCTAGGGTTAAAGGTGCAGGTGGAAATGGTGGTGCATAGAACATAGTTGGGAATGCTATTCAGGGACAAGTAAAGCAAACTAAGTGCTACAACTGTGGTGGCTTAGGACACATTGCAAGGATATGTATGAGTCAGTTTTGGTTACCTTAAATCTATAATAAGCCATATTTGTAAAATAAAGAACTTGGGTGAGGAAGTAATGGGTCAATCCGGTTAAAAGTTGTTATATTTTTTCTATTTTCTTTATTTTTCTAATTTTAATTTTATTTTTATTTTTTTACTTGGAACCTCTTAATTCATTTGTTATCCAAAAAAATTAGATGATTATAGAAAAAGAAATTTGAATTATAGTGACACAACTAATAATTTAATATTACCTAAATCTATTTTTTAAACATTGATATATGATTATTCATTAAATTCGTATTCTTGCAGATAAAGGCAGTCTTGATGTTACTTTGAATTCGGAGCTTCAACTTGATATAGTTTGTATATGCATCTATGTCATAGTAGAAGTAATTTATGACAAGATAATACAATTAAAATCAAAGGGTCTATTTCGTTGAATAAATTTCGTTGTTTTGTCACTGCAAGCTTTTGCATATCATTTGTTTTGGTTCTATGCAACACTATTTATGGTGATAGTAAATCAAGTTAAACTTTTAGGGGTGCTTCTTTAGTTGAATGTTATCCTCTTCTGTATTTGACCGTTAAATGAAAATGAAGGCGATCATGCACGCAAAGAGGAAAACATGCATCAAGAAAATAAAACACACAAAGAGAATATCTCTACACTGTCTGGAACTATCACACTTATTACAAAGAATCCCAATGTTGTTTTAAGGATATAACAAAGAAAGTTAACGAGATCTCTGGTGGCATCGATTCTCTCACAGTAAGAATTTCAAGAAGATTATGGACAACGAGATTCAAGTTTCCAAGATTTCAATTAAGAATGTAGGTGTTCATGCAATCAATATGGACTACTCAAGTGTTTGACGTTCATTGTATAACTTTGCTTTCACTGTTTACAAATTGTAAAAGACGATGCATGCACACTTATTTTTTTAATAGTTACACACCAAGTTGTTTATCATATCATTGACACATTACTTGTTATTTCCTTTAAAAATCAATGTAAACTATTTATGTTCTTTGTTATTTGTTAATTTATTCACACGCGTATTTTATCATATTTTAAATTATAACATATATTAAGAATCACAACCCTTATTCACAAATAGAACAATAAAGAAATAATAAACAGTGATAAGTATTTAAACTTTGTTTTGAATTCAGATATGTCATATCTTTTTTCTTTTTTAACACTAATTATTATAATCTTTTGTCTAATGTTTTAAGAAGCTTGCTCTTAATTAACTACGTACATGTTATTTATTTTATGCATATTTGATTGTTAGTGACGATGAAAAAAGAATATCGCTTTGTACTATCTTTAACTTATTCGATCAACAGGTACTACTTTGAGGTGTTGGCTTGAGATGCCTTATCCAGAGGAGAGATACATAACTGAATTTGGTAACCGGCTTAAATACGATGAGACAGCTTATAGCCCACTCGAGTTGCAATATGAATATGAACGTTTGTACGCCTCTTTGACCACGGAACAGAAGAGTGTATATGCCACCTTAGTGAACTCCGTTGATACAGGAACATGGGGTGTCTATTTTGTTTACGCTTACGGAGGTACCGGGAAGACGTTCTTATGGAAAACACTTGCATCCGGTATTAGATGAAAAGGTGATATAGTTTTGAACGTGGCATCTAGCGGTATTGCATCTTTGTTAATGTCGGGAGGCTGAACTGCTTACTCCATATTTCATATTCCAATCAACGTTGATGAGACTTCCACTTACTCAATAAGTGCTCAAAGTGATCTGGGAGCAATGTTAAAGAAGTGTAAACTTATTATTTGGGCTGAAGCGTCGATGGAAAATAAGCTTTGTTTTGAGGCCTTAGATCGGTCTTTGAGAGACGTACTTCGTAAGAGCCGGTATGACACGTGTGATGAGCCTTTTGGAAACATGGCGATGGTGTTTGGCGGTGATTTTAGGCAGGTCCTTCCTGTCATTCCAAAAGGATCTCGGTAAGACATTTTTGGTGCTTCTTTGAAGCAATCGTACTTGTGGGATTATTGCAAAGTTCGTAAGTTAACCACGAACATGCGGCTTACTGTGGGATCACGCCCTGAAGATGTGAGCGAAATAAGAGAATTTGTAGACTGAAAGTCAGCGACATCGAGCTTGGAGGACCAAACGACGGAAAGGTTCCAATAGATGTGCCCGAAGAAATTCTAATAGATACGGCTGATGACCAGATAGCATCTATTATTGACTTTACTTATCCAAACATTTTGGATAACATACATGATCTGGTGCACTTCCAAGAAAAGGCGATTCTTGCTCCCACGAATGAAATCGTGGACACTATAAACGATCGATCATCTGTTGGACAAATTTCCATGAGAAGAAATAGTTTACTTAAGCTGCGACAACGTCGATAAAGGTGAACGTGGTGTCGACATAGGTCAGTCTGTTTTCTCGCCTGAATTTATTAATGGATTGAAGTTCTCCGGTGTTCCAAACCACATGCTTCTAAAGTTGGTTTGTATTTGCCGCGTCCTGCTGTACATTGTTGTTTCAAGAGTAAAAAGCAAGCAAGGTTTGAAGGTTATCGTTTGTGATCAGGATGGTAATGTCTCCAAAACTACAACAAATGTCGTGTAAAGAGAAGTACTTGAAGGTCTATGATCAAAACTTCAAAAGGTATGTAAAATACACACGTCCCCCCCCCCCCCCCCCCCCCCCCCTTTTTTTTTTCTCATATTCTCAATTATGATATATTACCATTAACAACATGCATTTACTCACATCAGATATGGACTATTAGATGTGCACGGCATAGACATTAGGTTTTTAATCGATAGGCGCTCACACACATATTTTGCTACTCAAGACAGTTTCTCTCTCTTCAATCTCACAACCAATCACCCGCTGACACGTCAGTATGTGAATCATTTTTGTGGATTATTTATGTGATTTTAGCATTACTCGGAGGAAAAAAAAAACTTCAGTAGTATCCACTTCCGAAGCAAACCTACGGCTATACCTCATCGCATTTACTAAATCTCTCAACGAACAAAACGAGGTATATGTAGAAAAAAAAGATGCATACAGGAAGCGTCACCATATTCCTTCAAGAGTTAAAACGATTCACGAACATAAACCATAAATGAGTATTGATAAAAGAAAGGTAATCTTATATTGGAAATTGATGTTATGAAACTTAAAGTTAACCCTAAATAAGAAACGTCAAATATTAAATACAAAATATCCATGAATTCAAGAAATTAAACATCTAAACAAAACAGAATCATACAAAGTTTCCAATTCCATAAATTTCAAGAAATTGGGCATCTTTCATCAGATCGAATACTCAACTGCTTAATGTCTACAATTGACATTGGTATTGTTTACATCACGTAAATGCTATAATTTATGAATTTGTATTTGTTTAACTTAAGAGGGATGCTCACAAATCAAAAACTTGCGACGCAAGCAACTAAAAAATTAATAACATTCGGTAATTTAGTTTGAACAACTTAATTAAAAGTAAACCACGCATCTAACATTAAAAATAAAAGTGATCATTAATAAAGAAAAATCTCTGAACCAGTACGCAAAATAAAAACATGGGTCTTGTTGAAGCTACTCAAAAGCCCAAGCGTTCTCCCTCCTAACCTCCTCTTCTTCCTCAGGAGTGAAATCGTTCTTGATGTTGAACGTCTTACGGATCTCCTCAGGTGTCTTTCCTTTGATCATATCAGCAACAGTTTGACATGTCAGATCCAACAGGCTCTTGATGTTGAGATAGTTTGCGGCCTGAAAACAAATTTAAGAAAAGCTAATAAGTAATATATTCATAAGTTCGATATATTATGCGATAAAAAGTAAACAATACTAGTGCATAACCAAACAAAAACCGAAACTAATATAAAAGATCACATACGTACCAGAATAAGATCAAACAACATTCCCTGATCCACTTTAACAAAGTCAGCATCAAAAGATTTCAGATCTTCCTCAGTAACTTTATCTTCAGACTTGGGTGCCTCGACATGTTTCTTACAATACTCAATAACCTTCGCTAATATTTTGCTGGTGACGTTGGGGAGAGGGATGGTGGTGTCAGCACAATCATCTTCGATCATGTGTTTGATCGTCTCTGACTGCAACACCACCGTCTCCTCTACCTGAAACAACTCACCATCCGACCCCTTGAGCTCGACCATCTTTGAAGAAGAAGGCAAAGACATTGTTAGAATAATAAAAGTAACTTGGAACGAAAGAAAAAAAGAAGACCTAAATTTCTTAGAGAACGATAGAAGACTTGATAGGTTTTGGCTTATATTTATAGGGATATCGAGTTCTAAGGGATGTAGGACTCTATCGTTTAATTATTTTAAATTGCATGAAAGTAGTCATTCTTTTAGATGACTTAATATGTTGAGTCCCTCAAGTTTGCCTTACAAAAAAACGTGTCCTAATATAGACGTGATTACAAGTTTAGAACACGTTGCGAGTTTATAATAATAGCATAATTAAACATAGTTTTGTTGTTTTGCTATATGTGAATGTTAGGGGTCGAATGCCAAATAAGAGTCGATGAATAAGGTATAGATATGCATGATATATCGATATGGGATATCTGCTTAAATTTGGTAACTACTATGCATTCAATTTAGATACTTCTAGAACATCAATCTATGCTATGAATGGTCATTCCGTTTTGCGAATCCTAATATACTTAACTTAACATAGTACCCAAAAAAAAAATAATAATAAAAAAAAAATAAAAAAAATAAATAAATCCCCTTTCCAATTGTATGCCACTACAAAAAATAGTGTTATTCTCTACACTTATTTTGCCACGATATGGTCAACCGTGAACTTTTTTTTTATATGAATAACAATTTTGCTACATTTATAGGTGTGACAAATATTTAAAAAACAATCCACATATATAAGTGTGTACAATTATAATAAAGCTACATTTATAGGTGTAACAAATGTCTTCACACTTTTCTTTTTAAACATTTTTTGCAATTTTGCCACACTTTTAGGTGTGGAAATTCAAAGAATGTTTCCACACTTTTAACCATAGACATTTAATTTGGATAACATCTTTACACTTATATATGTAGCAAAATTTGTCACACCCATTATTACACTTGAGAAAAGTGTGGAATCAATAATTTTACACATTTTTAAATGTGGCCATTTGGCTTTTAAAATGTGAAGAATTCAACTAGTTTTTTTTAGGGTGCAATATTAAATTGGTTAATGACATGTAATAACAACCTATTTTCTCATTTGTTCCATTATCATATACGGAAAAAAAATAAAAAATAAATAAACCCACGATACCTATCCAACTTTCAAGTTTTGTTTCATTCTCATACGTTTTGTTTGCATTGTATTGCATTATTCCGCTTCACAACTCTTAGTTTTGTTTTAGACATGAAATGCTTTCATGACTTGTCTTGTGCGGCAACTAACATTTTTCTTGTAGGTTCAAAATCCATGTCTCCTCTATTGGCACTCTATTTAGGGGGAGTATCGTCCAAGGGGGAGCAAGTGCATACTTCCGCTTCGCTACTCTTCTTTTTGTTTCGACAAAAAGGGGAAGAATTTATATAAACTTGTGCTTATCACCTCATCTTTGCAAAAACAAGTTTTTATACTAACTTTATAAGACTTAACACTAAAACTAGTGACTTACTTATAAATAAAGTTTATGTTTTGTCATCAACAAAAAGGGGGAGATTGTTAATACAAATATCGCCTAAAAACGTTATTTATATTTTACGATCTTTGCTAAGTTTTGTTAATGACAAAGTATGAAGTTTAGCTATAAGTAAATCATCACTTTAAGTGTTTAAGTCTTGTTTAACTAAGGTTTACATTTCCTTTTAAACAAAACATTGTTTTCATTTCTTAAATTAGAAAGTGTCTTGTCACATCACATTTATTTCTTAAAATAGTAATGTCACATCACATTTAGGGTAAGCTTTGTCCATATACATTTATGGTAAGAAAGAGTGTTTGACTAACCTTATGCTTTCTTGCAAGTCTTGTGTTGGACTATAAGTAATGTGATGTGACCTTGTTTGGTTTGGAAGATTTATTGCAAAAGCCAACTGCAAGTCTGGCGGTACCCTGGAGATACACGGGCGGAACCCTTCTGAGGGGTCCGCCTGATCCGCCAGACCTGCAGAATGGTTTGCTATAAATACCAAACCATTTGTTAGTTTTGAGAGACTCCTTTAGGAAATATTTTCACATACTCTCTCTACTAACTTAGTAACATTTTGATTTGTGTGATTCTCTTATGTAGCAAGGGACTTCACAAGATCATTCAAGAAGTTACAAGCTTCAACTCTAAAAGTTGAAAGTCTTGGTAGCTTGGTCATGTATAAGCTTTGGTAGTTTATACTTCATTTGTGTCATATATATAGAAGTGATTGGTTAGTATTTTAGGCCTCAAAATACGTAGTGTGTCGGGAGTTGTTGTACCCTTGTAAAAGAACTAACGGGAGTGGTTGTACCCTTGGTAAAGAACTCGACATCTAGCTTAGTGTCGATAAAAGTGTAAGCGACGATGGGAGTGGTTGTACCCGTGTAAAAGAACTCGACATCTAGCTTAGTGTCGGTAAAAGTGTAAGCGACGTTGTAAAGGTTTTCTCCGCCGGTGAAAGGAGCTTGTTGATTAGTGCTTATAACTCTCGAGTTGGAAACTCAGGGCGTGGATGTAGGGCAAGGAAAAAGAGTCCTTGTAGCCGAACTACGATAAACAATCGTGTTGTGGTTTGATCGTTTCTTTCTTTATCCTTGCTTATTACATGTTGTTCTTTAGTTAGAATTGCTAGTTACATATAAAGTTTTTCAAAGAACTAAACAAGTAAAAGATGTGTTTATATCTTCAAACAAAAGTAAAGCTTTTCAAAGAAATAAACAAGTAAAAGATGTGTTTATATCTTCAAACAAAAGTAAAGCTTTTCAAAGAACTAAACAAGCAAAGTTAGGATCATCACAAGCAAAGCTTTTCAAAGTATGAAACTAGTAAAGTTAGAATTGTTATTCACATGAAAAGCTTTTCAAAGAATCAAACATATAACATTGTGTTTATATCTTTAAGCAAACGTAAAAGTGTTTAAAGATATTCAAGTTAAAAAAGAATTAAAAAGCGGTAAACTATTCAACCCCCCTTCTAGTTTTCCACAATTGGCATCAGGAGCTACGTTACTCATGTTCTTTAAAATAGAATGTATTTTAAAACTTGGATCGATCCATGGATTTTGAAAATCTCAAAGAAGGGCAACCTATTCAAAACCCACCGCTATTTGAAAAAGAAAACTTACTTGATTGGAAAAGTAATTTTGAAAACTATGTGAAATCAATTGATCAAGATCTTTGGCATATTAATTCTTTTGGTAATTTCAAATCAAAGAAAACAAGTTTTTGAAAACCAAGATAACTAACTTAAACTTGGTAAAAATACTAAAGCTAAAACAATGATTTATAAAGCTTTAGTACCAAATATGAAAGAATGATATTTGGAAAAATATGTTAAATTTTCATCAAGAAATATGTCAAGCCAAAGATGATCAAGTTGATCTCACAAATGTATTAGAAATCTTAGATATATTAATTGATTGATTTTTAGTTGAGATGAATACATGTACTACTAGTTTAAATGTTTTAAATGAAGGTGTAAGTGAAGATGATTACTCATGACGAGCTCTTAGTGGACTTGCTTACGATTCATGGAATAACACGGATGAAGATGAAGCCAACCATCCGGTTTGTGATTCTAAACTAGATAAAACATCAAGCAAGGTACACTTTGAAACCAAAAGCTTTTGCTTTGACAAATTTATCCTAGAGTTTTCTAAACTAGAAAATGAGTCTAAACGTTTATGCAACATGGACCTAAAAATTATCTTCAAGAACGAGTCTTCAAAATCTTTTAAGAATATCTTTGAAAAGGAAATCTTGTTAGAAGATAAAATGTCTAGAATTGAGAGTAATGTTGAAATTGATATAGAATGTAAATTGTGTCTAGATTACAAACATAAGATTAAAATGCAAAATGAGAAAGGAAAAATATTAGTTAAATTTGATGAAAGCTCAAAATCTCTTGAAAGATTGTTGAGGAGTCAAAGGTTGTTTAAAGATAAAACCAATTTAGGATTTAACTCAAAAGCACCATCAGCTAGTAAAGTAACACAAGTAAAATTTGTCAAACCTAGAAGAGAGATTTAGAGATAATTCAATCTCTAATGGAAACTCATGATAAAAGGATTAAGATTATTATGCTCTATGCTTTTATATGATTATCTAACCTTCTTGGATACATGAGTTATTGAGTTTCAAAGCGTGTCATCAAACCAAGATTTTACGCGTAATGTTTATCCTCTTGATAGCATCTCTATGCAATTTAAAAGGTACGCATTACTTCAACTTGACTTTGATTGTCTCTTGTTTCTAGCATTATGTGTTGGAATATGTGTTATTAGTAATACTCTAAAAGTGTTTACTTGCTATTAGTAGTAACTAAGATTAGATTCTATGCAACAAGGAATTTCGTCATTAGTACTAGTAGGAGATATAAGGTGCTTTGGTTCTTTAACCATCAAGAGATAAACACGAGAAACTCTTGAGTGAGTCTCACTCAACTCTTGCTTACAAGTAAGCTAACTAAGAATTTCCTTAGTGTTAAAATGTCTAACACTTTTGTGAAGCTTGCAAAACAAACCTTTGTTAAACAATTTTCTCAAACACCATACTTTGAGTCTTTAATTGTGTTTTTCTTCAATCACTCTTTTGTGATAATCACACATAAAACACACAAAGGGAAATAAATCACACATGCATACATTTGGATGTGTGAAATAAAATGAGTTTTCAACATCTAGGATTTACACATCAAATGTGACAGATAGTCTCATGATGTTGTACCTCTTGGACTTTTCCAAAACAAATAGAGTTCATAGTTTCTTAAGTAAGAAAACCCAAAGAGTCGAGGAGTCGTTGAATATAACATTTAACGAGTAATCTCCTCCTTCTAAGATATCATCTTTGGTAGATGATGACTTAGTCGAAAGTCCAATGATGGCAAGACAAGCATAGAGTAAAAGTACAAAATAACATCTTCTCACCATGAGTCAAACATTGAATCAAGTAAAATTGACTTAAGTTATAAAACTTGATTTATAGGTCATAGTTGTGTCTAAACAAATTCAACAAAAACAATTTTTGGAATTTAGAATAAAACAACTAGTGAAACAAAATTGATATTTCAAAGTAATCAAGTGAGTATAGTGTCAATATTTGAAAGACTTTTTGACAATAAAAGCAAGCCACAAAAGCAAGGGATTTTAACTTAAAGACATTCCTAGTTTCTCTCTTGTTCTCAATAGTTAAGTCATTGATGACTTATCAAGAATGAGATTAGAAAATCCGTAGGTAAAACTAAACGTAGAGAAATGTTTGGAAGACTACTTGTTCTCATAACATTTAGATTCAACATTATGTTTAGCTTTTGTCTATGTGCTCGTGTTAAAGAAGATCCTATAACAACTCTTTAGTTGAGCTTGTTTGAATACATCATAAGGTACTACACAACTAGGATTATGGTATCCCAAAAGAACGGGAATAGAAACCATAGTGTATGCAAAATGGAATTATGTCGGTAATAAGTTGATAAGAAAAGCACAAGTGGTACTTGCACTTTTATACTTACTTACCCAATGATTCTCCAAAACACGTAAGGTTCTCAAATTAGTTTCGGATGGAGAAGCACATCAACAAGCTCCACTTGAACAAGCTAACTCACGTCGACAACGGAATTCATCTCATCAACTTTGTTATCCCTTCAACAAAGGAAGCATAGACTCCAGCGACAATTCAATCCATTATGTTCTTAATTGACATATTGTGATCCATCATCATCGTCTTGGTAAAAATGTTCATTGAGGAACATCTTAACTAAGAAAGTCATATACGTTAACCATTCTATCAACGTTTTCACAAAACCTCTTGAATGAGAAGCATTAATCATCCCTAGGCTTAGTCAAGGACTCATAAGACCTAAAACCTTAGTTTTGAACATTAGGATAAAACCACAAAAATCAAGACAATACCTTTTGAATTTTTCCCTGCAGCACCAACGGTACCCTCAGACCATACGGGCGGAACCCACTTTTTGGTTCCGCCTGGTCCACCAAAGCTACCGATTGTTTTATTTTTAATTTCAAAACCAAACACCTCTTTACTCACAACTCCAACTTACTAACAGCCATTCTTCACTCACAAACACCTTACCACACGAAAATTAGGGCTCTCACTTACATCAATGGTTTGATATGTTCATGAAAATTTTCTAAATCAATAGGAACAAGAACATGTCAATAGGGTTTCATTCTTAAACATTTAGCACTTAAGTTCACTTGTTCTTTCACCATCATCTCATCACATTCACCTTGTGATATATCTCAGCCCATAAGATTCACAAAATGAGCAAAACTTCAAGCATCTTCCTCATAACCTGTCACAACTCGTAAATTCTGGTCTTTTCCCGAACTTTCACATTTACTATTCATCGATCACTATTCATCATTTTACTATTCATCTTTTTCGGAGTCAGTTTGTGATTCTGAGAAGCGTTCAAAAATTTTACTATTCATAAAACACTATTCACTTCCGGAGAAAATTTGTCATGTATGCGTGAGTTGCGTCATTTCTGTATACGTACGGTTATCTACCTAATAAACGTTATCCTATGAACTATTACTATGAATAATTGATCCGATAATCCCAACTATGGTCCTAACATATTTTTATACTCATTATAATAATATAAAAATTATATTATTAATTTACCCGGTGTTTTCAAATCAACTGTTACGTTTTCCGGTCGAAGCTTATAACTCCGTCGGTTTGCGATATTTCAACCCGATCATTATTTTAACTTCCAATTCTCATCAGGAATATTATTTTACAATTTTTACAACTTCATTATATTTTATTTTATCTCGTTACAATTTATTTTTAGTTAACTCGGTACCCGGTATCCCCTAAACACTAAATATACAACTAATATCTTACAAAATCTACCATTTTTCTTCACCCCCCATTCTTTTCTTACACACATTGAAAAATCTTACTTACCCATTTATTGTATGTACTAGTTGTCTTTGAAAAATAATGCAACTAATAGATATATTTTTCATTTACACTTTCATATTTCCAAAACAACTAGCAAAATATATCTCTCTTTCTCTCTTCTCACCATAATCGGCCAAGAACAAGAACACAACAAGAATCCATCATTTTTCCAAGATCAAGCTCTAATCTTGTTCCTTTAGTTGTTCTTGTTTGGGTTTTGTGATAAAAACTCAAGGTTTCTTAGGTTTTACTCATCCAAGCTCTATAATCTTTCTAGGTAAGTTGTCAAACTCTTTTCCATAATTTCTTCATGTTATTTTTATGGTCATATGATTTCCATTCAAGATCTACATGCATATGTTAGTTATACCACTCATTTATATATATATATATATAACTTTTGATCCCTAGAAATGGATTATAGTTAGATCCTTGTTAGATCCACTTAATTTATGATGTTTAGGAAAACATGACACCCTAAGAAGGTGTATGGTAAGATTAGACTAGATTTGTGGTGATTGAAAGTGATTTGGTTGGATTAGAAACTAGTTTGGAACATTAAAAATGGATTTTAAACATATATATATATACCTACTGTCCCAAATCGACAAATCCAGAAAACTCAGGGGTTTCCGGGTAACATTGGGCTAGAGATTTAGAAAATACTTTTAAAAACGAAACTTTTGGCGAAAGAACGGACTAAAACGAGTTTATAACGAAGGAGATATGATTTTTGTAAATTTAACGACGAAAACTATTTTCTGAAAAACTGCATGCTGTTTGACAGTTTTCGACGGGCAAATAGAGGCGTTAGACGTAACCTAGTGGGGCCGAGCTATCAAAAATATATTAGTATATACTAAAACGAATCCGTGGATATAAAGAACGAGGAAAATGAACTTAAAACGACAAAGTTATACATGTTTTAAAATCGTCAAAACTATATATATATTTAGTCACTACTAGAAATAATATAACTACGTACTAAATGAGATATTTTCTAGATTTCTTATTCAAGGAGTTTATTTTTAACTAACGAAATACGTACGACCCAAGGTTTATTTATGCGACTACTAGACGATATCTTAAGGTTTTCAAAACGAGGAATATAACACTAACGTTTTTATATACGATATATTACGACAAGTTTTTATTATTCTAGTTGGACTTATTTTTCTTAAGTATGGAAAATACTTTACTTTGACAATAACAATTATTTCCAAGTTACGAGTGGTATAGGTATCATGTGCATGTGCATTCATTACATCCTTTCATGATCTAAGTAGATCACTATCATTCATATTAGGTTGCGGTTAGAGATCGAACCTCATTTCTGTGTATCCACTTTTGTCATCGTAGCTATTCGCACCAGGTGAGTCATAGCCCCACTTTTACTAGTTTAATTACTTTATAAACTCTTTGGGGGAGATACATGCTTAAATACTCGTGTTATACTTTTATACGATTTGAATCCCACGGGGGAGAATACATTGCTTCAATTACTTTCGTACAATGCCAAAGTATTACAAATTCCTTACATTGCTTAAGTTTCCTTATTATCACGTCAGGACAAGTCCCCTTTATTATTTCATGGACCGTTAATTAAGTTCCAAGCGAGAGTGAGTGAATAGATCTATTGAGGGTGACTCCTCCATCTGTGTTTGGGTTGCTCCAACAGAATTACAGATGCATTTCATGTCTTTATTATTAGAGTGCCTGATAAACACTCATTGGGGCCAAGTATCGTCTAGCTTCGGGGTCATGAGCTTAAGAGACAATGTAGCACTTTTGACATTTATGTCGGTTCACTTTATACTTGTGGCTATTGTACATAAGAAAATTACTTATGGAATTACGATACTTTTCCACCACTATTACTACAGAATTACGATGCCTTTGCAACAACCTTATGACTGATTTATTACAAACATATTACATGTGGCAGTGGGTTGTAAACACACAGGTTACAAGTCTCTTATGGCGGGACTTGTAACTGAGTGGATTTACGATGCCTTTGCTGTGTGATCATTTTTCTATATACTTTATTTGTTAAACAAACCCTATGAACTCACCAACCTCGTGTTGACACTTTAGCATGTATTTTCAGGTTTTAACCTATGGCACGCTACAGGAGGTTTTGGCAGGGCATGGCATGGTCATAGAAGACTCTGATTATTTATATGGGGACCGTTTTAAACTATGTTAAGGGCCTACTTCCGCACTACTTTTAACGATGTAAATTCAATATTTTTGATTTAACTATTTTATTCTAAATGATTGAAGTGAAAACCATTTTTGAACTAGTGTTGTAATACCAATTGAGTTACACCCCAGCTACACGTATGCTTCCGCTGGACCCGATTTTGGGGGTGTGACATAACCTTTCATCACTCAAACCTTAAGCAACCAATGTGAAAAGAGAAACCGAGTTATCCTTTGTCCTATCAATATCGAGTCAACCACCATTTCCATGCCCTCAAAGAAACCAAGAGTCAATATCATCTTCACCAATAACTCCACCTAGTCATCTTCACAAGAAGATTCCACAATATAACCAAACAAGTGTGTCATCCCCACTATAACCTAACCTATTAAGATTAAACCACTTTTCATGATACATAAACCTATGTTCACCCTTGTGTCGCTCTTTGAAACAAAGGGAAATTGTCATATCCATACTCTCATCAACATATTTGTCTATGTCGTCAAAAGTCAAGTGAATTTCATTAAGAAATGCGTCTCTTCCACTTTCTAGCAAGTGAAGAACTCAAAGAAGATATCCAAGCTTTAAGTGTTGTCAAGCAATAACCACCTCATTTCACATATCCACTCTCGGTCGTCAACCGTACTTTACCACCATTCACCACATTGTTAAAACAAATGCAAAACGTCATTGAAACATCACTTGCATTATAAAACGTTTTTGAGCATCAAAATGAGTCAAGTTAACCGCACCTCCACATTGTTTTCATATAGGCACACACTAGAACATACACATTACAATAGTCGTTTACTTAGACTAAAACGTGAAATTTTGATTATCTAGGAATCATCATGCCTCCTCTAACTCACTACGACCACAAGGACACCATCAAGTACCTACCCAAACACCACAAAACCAAAGTCTTACTCAAACTCAAATCATTGTTTTCAAAGCCTTAGAAAAACGATATGTCCATAAGGGTAGAACCATTGATCCATCCTTCTTAGAAGGTACAAACCTCTACACGGAACTTGCCACTATCAACTTTGAGTGTCTCTTAGAAATCGACAAGCCTATTTGTTCTAGGTTCATTTTAGAATTCTATGCATCCATCACCCTCTCTAAGGATGAGTATGGTCGCATGTCTATTAACTTTAGGGCTAGTAGTCATCAATACTCCTTCACTCTCGAGGAGTTTGCTCAAATCCTAGGTGTCCCAAACCATGGTACTTGCATCTACTCCAACTTGCACTCCCTCTCAACTCTTGACACACTCTTTGACCGCATCTATCCCTATGATACCCCTCTTGTATCCGAAGATGAACTTCGTGACCACCTCTTCATTAGGACCACCAACACTAGGAGAACTAGAACCGGAAATGAGGTCATTAAGGACCCATATGGAATGGAATTCAATGAACTCAAACCACAATTTAAGAAATGGGAAGAGATTCTTAGAGCCAACGTTATAAGTTCCATAGGAAATAGAGATCATGTCAACACATGTCTTAGCTACATGCTCTATAGCATTTCCACCGGTCAACCTTTTAACTTAGCCTATTACCTCGCCAAAAGAATGGCCGACATACCTTTGGTAGGAACAACCGCTCTTCCTTATGGAATGCTTCTCACCCGCCTCTTTAGAACAATCTCACCCATTCCTCCTAACGATAATGGAATGTGCCTTGACTATTCTCTCATTCCTCACATCTTCGTTCCTCTAAGTGATAAACGAGTTTTCAAAGGTAAGGGCAAACGTACTCGCTCACCTACACCATCATCATCATCATCTGACATGAGCAAGGATGATAAACTTCCTAACTCTAAGTTACCTCCTTTAGACTACCTTCTAGAACTCCCCGTCATTGAAAATGCATCCGAAGAGTTCAAGCAAACCAAAGGAATTTTCAAGTGCTTTGGAAGGTACCTAAGCAAGCTCAATAAGAAGATAGACCGGTTATGAGACGATTAAGGAGTGTTTGGCTTATGAATGTTTTAGAACCTTTAATGTGTTAAACTACGTGATTTGTATTGTTTTTCACTTACATGTTTTATTACATTTGTCGGATTATGTTTGTATGTGCTTTTATGCATAATGACAATATTTGAGGTGTTTGTTAATTTTTTATGCTTATGGCAATTCTTACTAAGTATAGTGAAATCCTCGACCTCAAGGTCAAAGTCCTATGATATGTGTGTTTACGTGTCTAATTTTTGCATTGCCAAACCAGAAATGCATTATATTTTTGATTTTAGGAGTTTTCGAAAATTTTGAAAATCGTCTCGCGGGTCAAAATCGCGGACTGCCTAATTTTTCAGCCCTGGCGGATCTAACGGTACCCAAAATTGGGTTCCGCCAGTGTATTTTCTGGGAAACCCAGAATTGGCCCAACGGACCAGACGGTACCCTCAAATGGGTTCCGCCTGTGTACCGCGAGGGTTCCGCCAGACACCTGCAGAAAATTTTTGTCATTTTTCTTAAGTTCAAAACTTGTAAAGTGTCAAACCATTTTCTTTAGTGAGAAACATCTTACCTTACCTCCAATAACCATATTAGGACAACTCTCACTCACTAAAACAGTTAGGAATTCACTTCCCGCCAAAAGTTCAAATTCAAACATAACTAACCCAAGGAACCCTTTTAAAGGATCCTTCAAACCATTGGAACATTTTCAACCAAATCACATCCCATGATCACAAAGCATTGAGTGCATATGTTGGTCTTTCACTCCACCCTATTCCATTGGATTGACATCAAATGATGTGACAAGTTCATGAAAATCATTTGATACCTCAATCTTTGAATGGTAGAACATCAAATCCAAACACCCCTTCATATAATTCTTTTTAAGTTTGATCATTTTAGAATACCCCAAAACTCACACCAACACCATTACTTCTCTCAATCTCAAAACTCTTGCAAACCAAAGATTTGGGATGACTTAATCAAACACCTCATCCGAATCATCAAGCTAAAGCCACTAGGATTAGTGTTAAAACTTGTTGCTTCAACAAAACCATCAAATCAAGCTCATCACTTGACATTTCTTCACCTATCCAAAACTTCCTTAACCCTACTACCTCAACACCATATTCAATACCTTGCAACATCAACATGACCACTATTCAAGATTTCCTCAATCTTGCTACTTCAACATCCTCTCCCAAACATGGCAATACAAACATATACACTTTTCAACCATCAAATACTTTTTCAACCATCGATCACCAACATTTACACCAGTGGAACTTTTTCCATACACCACCAACATCACCACATCCACTATTGGAAACTTTTGAAAACCTATCACTTAAACCATCAAGCCCTCCATCATTGTCACTCTTTGACACCATTGCCGAAACTAAAACCCAACAACAACCAATATTTCAACCAAATGAGTCATTGGATGATGCACCTCATCCACCGTCATTGCTTGAGAGTTTAGCTTACCGTTATGCTAGACCCTAAATTTTTCCAAATGATCAAGGTCATACACACCTACAATCATTTGTGTTTCACCCCATTTACAAAAACCTTCATGGTAATCCATCCGAAAAACCAAGCCTTTGTCACTTTGGTCAACTACCACCACCACATGAACCTTCGCAACACTTTGAATCTCTATTTTCTTCGTATAAGAAAATAGAAACATCTCAATGATCTTCCATCAAGACCAACAAAACCACCACCTTTTACAAATGAAAAACCACGGTCATTGCTTGACCAAAATGAGTCTTTTGACCACAACCAAACACCACAACAAGAATATCACCACCCAAAACCATTGTTGTCTCACCTTATCTTCAAAGACATCCATGATCCTCTAAACAATGAAATGAGGTTTATCCTAAACCACATTGTGGAACATCTCAAGTTTAGAGTCTCTAAAATGAAACAAAACCGTTTCTTTTGAAAAATGTTGCTCATTAAAACCAATAAACCAAGTTTAGAGCACCAACACCACCTCAAGTTTAGAGTCTCCAAAATGAAACAAAACCATTTCTTTTGGAAAATGTTTCACCATTTAAACAAACAAACCAAAACCGTGTTACCCCCACAACATTCAAAATGAAACCCGCTACATCCTCCACCACCTACTTTTATTCTCAAACAACCTTACCCTTGTTTTGGAAGAATGTTTCTTATTAAGGAAAGTGATGGTTTCCTTTTTATAGATGTAGGATTTTTATATTCTTAGTTTCTTTTTATTTGGTCTTTTATTTTTAGAAGTAGGATGTTATTCACATCATTTCTTGTCTTCGACTTCCTAAAAGTCAAATTTTACATGAAATCAATTTTATCCTACTATGAGATATGCTTTGTTTGTAGACCATTTAAAGTATTGTGATTGCACTATACCTTGTTATGGTAACTTGTATATCTTGTGTTTTAGAAACTAACTTTCTTTTTGTAGGATCATTTTCCATGTTTTCTTTCCTTGATACTCTATTTAGGGGAGTAATATTCAAAGGGGAGCATGAGTATTGCATTATTCCGCTTCACAACTCTTAGTTGTGTTTTAGACTTGAAATGCTTTCATGACTTGTCTTGTGCGGCAACTAACATTTTTCTTGTAGGTTCAAAATCCATGTCTCCTCTCTTGGCACTCCATTTAGGGGGAGTATCGTCCAAGGGGGAGCAAGTGCATACTTCCGCTTCGCTACTCTTCTTTTTGTTTTGACAAAAAGGGGGAGAATTTATATAAACTTGTGCTTATCACCTCGTCTTTGCAAAAACAAGTTTTTATACTAACTTTATAAGACTTAACACTAAAACTAGTGACTTACTTATAAATAAAGTTTATGTTTTGTCATCAACAAAAAGGGGGAGATTGTTAATACAAATATCGCCTAAAAACGTTATTTATATTTTACGATCTTTGCTAAGTTTTGTTAATGACAAAGTATGAAGTTTAGCTATAAGTAAATCATCACTTTAAGCGCTTAAGTCTTGTTTAACTAAGGTTTACATTTCCTTTTAAACAAAACATTGTTTTCATTTCTTAAATTAGAAAGTGTCTTGTCACATCACATTTATTTCTTAAAATAGTAATGTCACGTCACATTTAGGGTAAGCTTTGTCCATATACATTTATGGTAAGAAAGAGTGTTTGACTAACCTTATGCTTTCTTGCAAGTCTTGTGTTTGACTAGAAGTAATGTGATGTGACCTTGTTTGGTTTGGAAGATTTATTGCAAAAACCAACTGCAAGCCTGGTGGTACCCTGGGGATACACGGGCGGAACCCTTCTGAGGGGTCCGCATGATCCGCCAGACCTGCAGAATGGTTTGCTATAAATACCAAACCATTTGTTAGTTTTGAGAGACTCCTTTAGGAAATATTTTCACATACTCTCTCTACTAACTCAGTAACATTTTGATTTGTGTGATTCTCTTATGTAGCAAGGGACTTCACAAGATCATTCAAGAAGTTACAAGCTTCAACTCTATAAGTTGCAAGACTTGGTAGCTTGGTCATGTATAAGCTTTGGTAGTTTATACTTTATTTGTGTCACATATATAGAAGTGATTGGTTAGTATTTTAGGCCTCAAAATACGTAGTGTGTCGGGAGTTGTTGTACCCTTGTAAAAGAACTAACGGGAGTGGTTGTACCCTTGGTAAAGAACTCGACATCTATCTTAGTGTCGGTAAAAGTGTAAGCGACGATGGGAGTGGTTGTACCCGTGTAAAAGAACTCGACATCTAGCTTAGTCTCGGTAAAAGTGTAAGCGACGTTATAAAGGTTTTCTCCGCCGGTGAAAGGAGCTTGTTGATTAGTGCTTATAACTCTCGAGTTGGAAACTCAGGGCGTGGATGTAGGGCAAGGAAAAAGAGTCCTTGTAGCCGAACTACGATAAACAATCGTGTTGTGGTTTGATCGTTTCTTTCTTTATCCTTGCTTATTACATGTTGTTCTTTAGTTAGAATTGCTAGTTACATATAAAGCTTTTCAAAGAACTAAACAAGTAAAAGATGTGTTTATATCTTCAAACAAAAGTAAAGCTTTTCAAAGAAATAAACAAGTAAAAGATGTGTTTATATCTTCAAACAAAAGTAAAGCTTTTCAAAGAACTAAACAAGCAAAGTTAGGATCATCATAAGCAAAGCTTTTCAAAGTATGAAACTAGTAAAGTTAGAATTGTTATTCACATGAAAAGCTTTTCAAAGAATCAAACATATAACATTGTGTTTATATCTTTAAGCAAACGTAAAAGTGTTTAAAGATATTCAAGTTAAAAAGGAATTAAAAAACGGTAAACTATTCAACCCCCCTTCTAGTTTTCCACATTACGTTTTCATACGAAAGAAAACCTTTTTATACGTTTTCATACATTTTCATAAAAAGTATGAAACGGTAAGAAAACGGGCGAAAACGTATAAAAACGGATAATAACGTAGGAAAACGGATAAAATCGTATGAAATTGTAAAAAAACATATTTTTGAGTTAAATTACTAATGGTCATTAGTCAAAACGTGTGATAATGAAACAAATGGGAAAGTACGTTGCTATTACATGCCAAAAGGACTAACGGAGCAAAGAGTTTGATTGTGATTATGATAATTTTTTGGATTTGTATCTGATATTCAAACAAATGAGAAAGTGCGTTGGTATTACATGCCATTAACCCATATTAAATTGATCTAGTTATCAATTATCAATAATTATTAAGGTAAATGGCATGTAATAGCAACATACTTGCCCATTTGTTCCATTATCAGATACGAACCCAAAATAATACAATAATACCCATCCAACTTTCAAATTTTCTTTCATTATCATACGTTTTATTTGCATCTTTAGTCCTTTTGACTAACGATCGTTTGTAATTAACTCAAAAATATGTTTTTCTTACGTTTTATATGCTTTCTTACGTTTATATCTGTTTTTATATGTTTTCTCCAATTTTCTTTACATTTTTGTTTGCACCGTTAGTCCTTTTGACTAACGACCATTTGTGATTAAATCAAAAAAAATCTTGCGTTTCTTATATTTCATACGTTTCTATCTGTTTTCGCTCGTTTCCATACGTTTTTGTTCGTTTTTAAACGTTTTCGTCCTCTTTTTATAAAAACAGGCGAAAATATATAAAAATGTTTGCAAAAATGTAAGAAAACATATGAAAACGTAAGAAAAACATATTTTTGAGTTAATTACAAATGGTGGTTAGTCAAAAGGACTAAAGGTGCAAACAAAAACTTAAAGAAAACGAGCGAAAACATATAAAAACAGACAAAAACATATGAAAACGTAGAAAAAAATATTTTTGAGTTAATTACAAACGGTCGTTAGTTAAAAGGACTAACGGTGCAAATAACACATATGATAATAAAACAAAATTTGAAAGCTGGAGGGGTATTGTTGTATTATTTTGGTTTCGTATCTGATAATGAAACAAGTGGAAAAGTACGTTGCTATTACATGCCATTAACCCCAATTATTGCGGAATTTTGGGTGGGTGAGGGATTTTAAAGTTCGACGGCTCTAAGATGTATTTTTTACATATCATTTACATATAATTTATCACAAATTCTTTTTTTTTTTTTTTTTTTTGGAACTAAAAGGCCAAAGCCAGAAATTTTATTCAAGATCACTCCTCATTGCTGAGGTAATTTCTACAGGAAAGTTTACATCCCAAATAAAATTTGCATCAGAATTGAAAGCTACATGTGCCACCGTATGTGCAACGCGATTACACGTACGAGGAGTCCAAGAGAAACACAAATTTAGTTGGGATGCCCAATTCTTAATGTCACTAACAATAGCATCAAGTGACCAAGGAGGGTCTAACTCGGATGAAGCAAGAGAGATAGCAAGCTGTGAATCAGACTCAATGATCGCGTTGTGCCACCTTCTCATCAATGCAAGACTACACGCACTACGTAATGCTATAAGTTCGGTAGCAATTGCTGAAGAAGCATGCCATCTTTCTCCAACGCATAAAAGCAAAGACCCTTCACAGTTACGAGCCGCAATACCAACAGCACCTTGGTTCAATTTAAATGCTCCATCACAACTAAGCTTCACAATATTTGAAGTAGGGGGCCCACTTACGTGAACTATCTTGAGAGGAGCCATGAAGAACCAAAGGATTAGAAGCTGAGAAGTGCGAAAAAGTTGAATCTATTTCATCCATCATAATGTTAGAGGCGGAAATTACTTGAACAGGGCAAGGTTTAGCATGTTCGAAAATGAATCTGTTTCGAGACTTCCAAATATTCCATGCGGTGGTGGCAATGGATGCGAGTAACTTCTTGCATTCTAACTTCGAGTTTGTTATGTTTAAGATGTCGGAGATGCGAGAAGTAATATTACCAGATAACAATTCGACCCGAA
This sequence comes from Artemisia argyi, assembly GCA_030686995.1. Classification (NCBI taxonomy): domain Eukaryota; kingdom Viridiplantae; phylum Streptophyta; class Magnoliopsida; order Asterales; family Asteraceae; genus Artemisia; species Artemisia argyi. The sequence goes on along the minus strand of CM060697.1, from coordinate 154,981,035 downwards.
GTCCAAAACTTGATCCAAACCACACTGGTTTTGTCCAAGGACACTCAAATAGTAAATGCTCCACAGACTCAGCTTGAGAATTACAGATTTGGCATAAAGGAGATGGTGAGCAATTTTGTTTAAATAGATTTTCTCGAGTGGCAATGGCATTTGAGCAAACCCTCCACCAAAAGGATTTAATTTTAGGAATAACTTTAATACTCCAAACTTGTTTCCAGAATTCATTCCTTGGAGACGAAGAAGATGATGCGATCTCATGGGTCGAAAGATTGAGCCACTTAATAGCAACCCGATAACCAGATTTGACAGTGTAATTTCCTTTAGACTCATAGTGCCATATAAGCTTATCAGGAATATTTGTACGAGAGATGGGTATTTCAGAAATAAATCGTGCCTCCTGGTTCGATAGGTGAGCCGTTAGCTTTGACATGTCCCAATAACCATTATCAATGAAGTCAGAAACACGAGATGCATTATCAAAAGGCCCACGGGGGGTTCGAACATAGAAATCTTCGGGATAAGGAACCCACTTTTGTGTCCAAAAGTAAATATCAGAACCATTGCCTACTTGCCATCGAATACCCTGGAGCAATAAGTCACGTCCCTGTAATAAACTCTGCCATAACCATGAGGGGTGAGATCCCTTTCGAGCAGTAAGGAAGTTTGATCGAGGAAAGTATATGCCTTTCAAAACACGACCCCAAAAAGAATATGGATTAATGATGAGAAGCCAACCTTGTTTAGCGAGAAGAGCAAGATTGAAAGCTTTTAGATCTCTAAAGCCAAGGCCTCCTTCATCTTTCGGTTTACTAATGCGTTCCCAGCTAACCCAATGAATGTGACTCTCATGAGCATCGCCACCCCAAAAGAAGCGTTTCACATAACTTAAAAGTTTATTTAGAAAACCAGACGGAAGCAAAAAACATTGCATAGCATATGAAGGGATAGCTTGGATAACATATTTAATTAGAACCTCACGACCTGCATCTGAAAGAAGTTTTTGCTTCCAACCTTGCATCTTGTTGAGCACTCGTTCCAAAATGAAAGAGAACATATCACTTTTGTTTCGACCAAGAATTGATGGCATACCGAGATAACGAGCTTTTGGGTCCATAATCTGCACACGAAAACGAGAACAAAGATAGTGCTTACTTGTTTCTGGGGTATTTGGTGAGAAAAATGCAGCTGACTTTGAGAAATTGATGCTTTGACCTGAGGCAACACAATACTTTTCAAGGATACTAATGAGTCTTTCGCATTCTTCAATATTCGCTTTCAAGAAAAAAAGGGAGTCATCTGCAAAGAAAACATGAGAAATCACAGGGCAATCACGAGCCATTTTTATACCTGTAATAATCGATCTTTGTAAAGCATCATTAATCATTTTGGATAGCAGATCAACAACAATTATGAATAAAAAAGGAGATATAGGATCACCTTGACGAATTCCTCTCGAAGGTTTAACAGTGCCAATGGAGTTACCATTAATTGAAATTTCGAGCTCGTATGATGAAATGCAAGCAAGAACCCATCTACACCATTTATCCACGAAACCCATCTTCTTAAGAGTTATCACAAATTCTTTGAAGGTCAATTAAACAAATCTTAACCGATCACTATTCAAAAATAAAATTGAAAGTAAAATAAATTTTCTTTAAATATATATATATTTTTTAATAAAATATATTGCAAACAATAACTTATAAAGTGACAAAAATATGTCACCATGACGAGAACTTTTTTTATATTTCACTGACTGTTCGCTATATTTCCGATGAACTTTTTTTCGAGTTCTTTTTTTAGTGCCGAAATTTATAGTCAGAAAAATCATATGTGATTTATTATTTTAAAAATCACTTGCGATTTTCATAAATCACATGTAATTTTTAAAATAGCAAATCAACTCTGACTTTACAAATTGCGTGTGAATTTTCATGGCACAAATTTCAAGACTCACAAAAAAATAATAAATAAATAAATCGCCGAAAGTATATAGAACTGCCCTTTTATATAAAGATGATTTAATTCTTGTCGCGATGGTATGATTTATTTCGCGTAACGATAAACGATTTGTGAGATATTTAACTTTTAGAAATAATGATGAAAGTGAGTTTTTTCAACTTGATAAAAAAAGTAAATAAATAAAATTTGTTCATTTGATCTTTGGAAAATTTGTTATATGTGTTGAACTTTTCTCCCGGTTTACATTGTAACTTTGAAGGTTAAAGATAGTGACATTGTTGTTAGTTGTTAACTATTCTTCAAAAACTGAGGGACAACCTTGAATACTCTGATAGTTTTTTGGTTTACATTGTCTCAAGGATCGACTCCTAATTGTAATTGATGTGGATTAAGATTTATTGAGGTTTTTTTAGTAATGTTGTCTCCTTGTTTATATAGACATTTTACTTGAAAGTTGGATATATCATGCAATTTATAAATAGTTCATCAATACTAACATGATTACATTATTTGAAACAAATTAAGCAAACATGTATAGGCAACCGTGCTACATATGGGCAATAATCTAGTGATGCAGGTTGCACAACCTCACACATGCAGCAATCTAATCAACCCGGAAGCAAAAAATTGGAAATATTGTTCAAAATCAGTACAAAATTCGAAAAATAATCAGTACGTAGATTTTATAAAAACTCCAAAGAATCCAACCTCACACGCTACATGTGAAGGATGTTACATGAAGATGCATTAAAAGCCCCAAATCAAACTAAAATTGCTTTGCTCCAAAGCAAAAACAAGCCAAAAAATTTCCCAAACTTTAAAACCATCAAGTCTTGTTGCGTGCAAACCGATTCCCACATTGAAGAAAGATAAATCTTAAAGCTAAGATATAACCTTAATGGGCTATTTTCATTGTGTTCAACTATGTGTGGTTGTGGTTGCGGTTGCAATGGCTAACATAATCAGTTATCACGATTCACATATTGTTGGTTTTTCAAACAAAAAAAAAAAAAAAAAAAAAAAACCCGACATCTTACAAATTAAGTTTTTTTGGTTTGTTCTAGTTAATTTTTGAATTGTGTAATTCTAACGGATCAAATAAAAACTCTTTATAATTTAGACAGTATAAAAAGCAATATCAGCCATTAGGGTAACATAAAAAGAGCGCATTAGGGCATGGTTGTCATTTCAATATTTTATCAGGTTTTGACAAAAGAGTAACATAAAAGGGCACATAAATTTGGTTGGATACATGTTACTCAATTAGTGGCTTTTTAGGCTTTGCAAAATATTGCCACTTTGCAAGGGATCACTCAACTCCATGTACCAAATAATCTAACAACCCATATTTCGAGTTCTAAGAGGTGTAGGACTATCGTTTAATTGTTTTAAATTGCATGAATGTAGTCATTCTTTTAGATGTCCTAATATGTTGAGCCCTTCAAGTTTGCCTTACAAAAAAAATGTGTTTAGAACACGTACGTGTGATTTTATAATAGAATAATCAGCCATAAGTAAAATATCGCTATATGTGAATGTTTGAGGATCAATATGCAAAAGTTATAATTAGAATTGAAAAGTCGATGAAAAAGATATGTTGATCTACCATTATAATACCAAAAGCTAATTTTTAACAAAAATCCACGTTCCATTATATGCAAAGCTTAACACTATATTGTTGCAGAAGGGGGGTTTGGATATTTGGATAACAGCAGCAAATGTCAAAATTGTTGTCTATATTATTTGCAGGCCATTACAATGAAGAGATACCTTGTACCTTGTAGTCCTATCTAGTGTGACTGTACCTATGGTAACCTTGTATGTTCTGTTTCAGTTGAGCCTTGGGAGGAAACTGGACAAGCATATTTGGCTAAGTAGGAGGTTTAATTCAGTAAGGATGTACCATAAAGTAGGGTCTCCCATTGTGAAGAGTAAATGGCTTGGGTGGATGGTGAATGATAGAAGGAATAGAGGGGAATGAAAGATGATCATTCTTGGTCCTTCCAATACATCATCAAAGGAGGTCATGGTTGGTCTTCACTCAAGGAGTGTGTTCCTAAATAGTTGAAGCCATTTTATAGAGATGGAAATGTAGGTTGTTTGGCATAGCCTTTGAGTGGAAGCCTGGAAGGGATATGGGTTCTTAGTAATGCCATTCACCCATATTACTTTGATCACTATGGATGTTGGTTGAGTGTCTTGGTGAGAGGGTGTAATGAAAATGTAGCTAGATGGTATGGTAATTTTTAAGGCGAATTCAGGTTATGACTATGGCCTCCACAGGGATATGCTCTGTGTTTGCTCTGTTTTGTAGTAATGTCAGAGTTTAGTGTTCTCAGACATGTTATTAGTTCTAGTTGATATCGGGTGGAGTATTTGTCTTTGTATTTGTGTTGTTTGTGTCTGATTTGGGAAATGCCCAAAGTCAGTGTTGTTACTCTTATGATGTACATTTGTTGAAGTATTAATATTTATATAACTCACTTTTGAAAGAAAAAAAAAAAAAAAAAAAAAAAAAAAAAAAAAAAAAAAAAAAGCCTTTAACAGTACTTGTAACTTAAGTAAATTCTTTTATAAAAATAGCCAAACACATGATACCTAGATGGGTGCGTTTGGTTTGTAAGTGAGACTGAAAAGAAATGTTTGAAAAAAAATGAGAAGAGAGAAAATAAATTATTTATATAAAACAAAATTATAATTTAATATAAAGTAATGTTTTTTATTTATTTAATAATAATTTTATATTTAAATTTTAATATAGAAGAAGAGAGAGATAGAGACATTAGTGGGTGACATACATCAAAAAGTGTGCAAAAAATTAAATCCGGATTATTATTTTTTTGATACCAACTAATATATACAGGAATAAGATTTATCACATTTTAATTAATTGATTCTCAATTTGTGAGGCCACTGACAACCAAACACGTAAAATTTGCTTTTTATCATTAAATTTCCTTAACACCCATCAACCAAACAGGCCTTTAAGATATACCCTTACAGGGTACCGGGTGCTTAAAAGGTTATTAGGTGTTATTGGTCATGTATTAAGCATCTTTTTAGATTTACTTGTGAATAATTTTTACGGAATTAACCATCTCACACAACATATACAACACACATTTATTTCGCATGTATTAAGCACAACGAACAAGGGGTACCATTAAAAGTTTGGAACACAAGCTTTTTTGTTTGCATATTACGTTATTAAAAAGCCATGATACTGGGTGTTATTGGTGAGACACAGACTGCCAAAAAACAAATTCATTTAATAACACAAAAAGAACGTCACTAAAAGTCAAAGAAATGCCCCTAAAAGGTATCGAAATGTAAACAAAAGTTAGGAAAAGATGTTGCTAAATTTTTTGGTTGCTTCTCCTACATTTTTCTATGTAGATGAAAATTAAGATGGTAAAAGATTATTTATAATGACACGAAAAAAAAAAAAAAAAAAAAAAAAAAAAAAAAAAAAAGTAAGAATAATTTTTTACCTTTTGAGACATATATTTTTCACAAATAGTACTGGTTGGGCCGGTTCGATAGCCCTGTGTGAATTAGTCGATCCGTTTTACCGGTGCTAGAAGCTTCGCCATAAGCAAACAGATAAGGTCCTTCTGCTTCGTAGACAAGGCTCGTTCTCGTTAAATCTCAAAATTTTGACCTCTTGCTTACACTTTTGGAAAGTGTGACTAAGTTTTGATTTAGTGACGCTTTTCTCCGTCATTAGAACCATTTTTCTTGTAGTGGTAACGTAATCTTAAATTACCCGGATTTTACAGGATATTGGGTGATTAAAAAGTCATACAGTTAGAAGATATTGAGTGATTAAAAAGCCATGATAGTTTGATAGCTATTCATTTAGCAATATTAAGTTATTGGCTATTATCATACTGGATTCCACTGGATATTGGGTGATTAAAAAGTTTTAATGTTTGATGGCCGTTGATTAAGCAAAAATTAACAACTATGAGACAAACAAGCTACAAGCAAATTTCATCAAGCTTATATCTTTGCTTTCAGATGTATTTTTTTGAAATGTGGGATGTAGTATTTTGCACGGTTGCACCAACAACTTGTTGGCGACAATAGCTGATGTTTATATCCTTAGGATCCTTTTTTCGCTTTGTAGCAACGCACTTTCATTTTTAAGTTGGGGCTTCTTGATGCAGCTTTGTGAAACATCCTTTGCACGTAAGTCGTGATGCTAGATTCTTCGGAGTAATCGAGAATCTAGGAACTCATTTATTCTTTTTGAGTCTTGTGCGTAATTGAGCAATTATTTTTCGTGTTAGTTGCCTTTGGATTGGTTAGATTGCTATTAGAATTTAGATCAGAGTGTTGGATGCATAAGTTAACAAGTAAATGTCATAGTGATTTATATATGGATGAACAATGCTAACTTTTGGGAATTTAAAACTGTGATGTGAGTTTTGTCTTGATGAATCGTATATATATACTTCAATGCATGTGTTTCAATTGACTAAAGACTGGGGTGACAAATTGCTTTCAGCACTGAGCAAACAGGAGGGAAGGCTTCCAGCAACATGACCAAGTACTAGTAGGTGTTGCCGCTAGAAACACTCCTTTGAGTTTCACTATTTCGGATTATGAATTTCGCTTCCATAATCATATCTTATAACATATTCTTATAATCTTGTAACATAACAAAACGGCCTATGCAACAATACCATATTATTTACATAACAAAACGGCCTCATATCTATGCTTTCTAACAACTTTTTATGACTATTATCTATAAGACCAAGCAGAATAATTAAACCGCAAGCAATAACAACTTTTGGTACAGTGAACAGATGAGGGATAACTATGGAGCACACCAAAACTGTACCAGCCCCAAACTTGGTTCATTTTCGAAGAAGCAAAAACTAAATACCATTTTGACACCAATATACCAATCTCTTCATAACAGATTTAAACAGCAGGAACACAATGACTAAGATAACCTAATTAATCTCACCAATAGACCACAAACCTTGCATCACATTTGGATCATCTTCCAACCAGCAGCTAGTAAAGGCGATTCTTATATGACAAATACCATTTTCATAGTGAAAAACTTGAGAAAAAAAGACCCAATTGCCATAACAATTTTGCATTAGCGTATTTAAAGACCGCAGTTGACCAGCAGATCTGAACCACCATATATCATAATGAAATCAATCCAACTTTATCCGGTATGCATGAATTTGAGAATCTATAAGTTGCCGAAGAACCAGAATCTCTTAATCTGAACAGGTCATATCACATGGAATAACAAGACTGATCAAGACCCATCCATAGTTAAGTCAATGAGCTTCAAACAAACCGGACCCACACCAATTTAGTATCCACTTTTTAACCTTTATCGGGACAAAATCGACTTGGCTGCCAAATGCGATTAGCCCATACAGTGTAGTACTTTCACCGTATTACAGAAACCTAAGTACATGTCAAGTTTGATCCAATACAGAATAAACCAACCATTAAGCCAATAAAACCAGCTTAACTAACACCTACAATACCACATGTGAATGAATTTAATAACATAGATGGCATCACATTACACAATCTGACCCACCTAATACCATTCTTTGACCTCGGATTAAAATTATAACAAAAACAGAACCAAAGCAAATCAAGAACAGAGCTACTCAGTTCTTAAAAAGCACACCAAAACTGTACCAGCCCCAAACTTTCTAACTGTTGCACATTTAGTCCCTATACTTATTTATATATTCTAAAGAAGTGACCAAAATAGTCCCTAAATTATTCTAACTTTCATTATTTACCCTATTTACCCTTAAGTTTATAATATTTGCAATATTAGTCCATTTTAGTTTAATACTTGTTTTAATTTCTATCCTAACGTTTTAATACTTTACAAAACTAGTCCTTACACTTATAACTTCTAGGAAATGTCAAAAACAGTCCCTAGACTTTATAGTTTCAGGAATTTACGATATATACCCCTATGCATGTAAAGTTTTGCAAATCTAGTCCTAAATGCATGTAAATCATATTTTAACATAACAACTAGGTTTCTAAGCTTATGTTTAGTTCATGTAAGTTCATATAAGTTACCTAATTCATATTATAGCACATAATATAGAAATTTAGCACATAAACTCCTAATTTCCTTAATCTAGGGTTTCGAATAGAAAGCATGCAAACAAGAAGGTTTAAGGCTATTCTAGGGTTTCTAGGGCTTATCCTAAGTATCCTAGGTCTATTCTAAGTATACTAGATTCAAGGCTAAGGCTTACCTAGGTTGTATAAGGGTTAACGAGGGGTTAGGGTTTTCTAAGGCTTCTCTTGGCTTCAAACCACAACTCGACTAGGCCAAGGCTTCGTTACTCGATCTCTAGGGCTGCTAAGGTCGTAATAATACAGAATATACGTGAGGTAAAGAGGAGGAGGGGTGTGGAATGAAATAGAGGGGAAACTTGGCTATTTATAGTCGGGTAAGGAGTAGCGAGCAAGAAATGCCTCGCCATGTATCGTGGAGGGGGAGGTCAAGTAAGCTAAGATATGGAGTATTGTGGAAGGTCTAGGTGGTGATGATGACGGGCGAGGGGTAGCTAGGGGGCGCCATAGGCCGGTTGTGGTGAAAGGAGGCTGAGAGAGGCGGTTTGGGAAGAAAGGGTGACAAGTAGGTGATGCACCTCCTTTCTTGGGTGCTTGGAGGTGTTAGGATGCTTGCTTAGTTATAGGGATGTGCTAGGGTGGTTGCTTGATGGTTTTAAGGTGTTTAAGTATCATGGTTTAGGTGTTTAGGTCAAATTTTAACTTAGTTTTGTATAGTGTAAGTTTAAGGTTTTGCCTAGGGTTTAGTGTTTTATTTAGGGTCCTAATGATGTTTAGTAACTAATATAAGGTCTTAAATATCTTATACTAAGTGGTGACAACTTATGGTAAAGATTTGAGATAGTTTAGACCTAGCTAGTTTCGGGAAGTTATGACCTAATTAGGGTTTTGTGCTTATATGACTTGTACCTAGGTTCTAGGGGGTTCTACTATGATCTAGGGAGTCTATTATATCCTAAAGTAACTAATGTAAGTTATATCTAAGTCTTAAATACTATCATGTTAGTTCAGATAAGCAATTAGGGTTTTAAAGCTAATCGGGAACACATAGGTGCATTTAGGGTTTTCTAGCAAGTATGGTATATTAGAGTGATAGTTTTCTTAGTGAAAATGAATTAAAAATGAATTAAAAATAAAGAAAAATAGAAAAATAAAGTGGAAAAATAAAAATTTAATTCTAAAAATTCTAAAATATTATAAAAGAAATTATAAAAATATTTTTGTATTTTTCAGAACCTTTTTTTGAATTTTTATTGATTTTTGGTAATTAGTAACTATTTAAAAATTGAAAATAATCAAAAGAAAATAAGAAAAATAGTAAAAAGCTTTGGAAAAATCTGGAAAAATTCCAGAAAATCTAAAATTATAAAAAAAACTTAAAATAAAATTTTGAAAAAAAATTGAAAAGCTGAACTGCTTATTCTTGGAAAACTGCTTATCACAAGTGCTTATTTATAAGCACTTGTGATCTAATCTTTATGAAACTTTAAACACAAGCTTATAATGATGTATTAAGCTCAGATTGTGACAGAAAATGATCAAAGGTATGCTCAGAAATGCTCAAATGCACAGAAAAGTAGCAATAAGCTATGAAATAAGCACAAAGGCAATGCAGAATAAGCTCAAGCTAACACAGAGGCAATCTAACCAATCACAAAGCTAAAACAACTCAAATGAGGTTCTATTGACTACACTACTAACAAATAGAAGCTCAAATCAGACTTGCAGGCCTCAATTATTTAAGCAGACCTCAGATATAAACTATGAACTTCAAGAGCTAATTCAGCTGATGTAATAAGCTGTAATTGAGAAGCTAGTGGGATCTATTGCTACCCTGCTAGTCAGAGATCACAAATCAACCAAGTACTTGGATCTCCAAACCAAAAATCCTACTTGAATCAGGCCCTGAAAACAGATGCACACAAGTGGTGCAGGGGAAATATGTGTCAAAACAGGCTACTTCCAAACCAAATTCCAATAAGCTATTAAGTTTCAAATTCCAATTTTCTTTTTGATTAATGTTCTCCTACTACCAAACTTTTAAAAACAGCTTTCTACTTATATTTCCAATTAATTTCTAAGCCTACAAGTAACCACTCAGTTAAGACAAAAAATAAGTATATGAACTTTTTGACTTTTTGTAATTTTTACCTAGTTGACTTTATTGAATTTGAATTGCTCCTAAATGCTTAATTATGTTATCCTAAGCTATAATGTAACTGAATTAAGCTAACTATACTAATTTTGTACCTACAATGCAAACTATATATTCTAAAAGCTGATTAATGTGACAGTTAATGAGTGAATAAGCTAAATATGACTTTTGCTAAACTTCTAATTATGTTTATGTATTATAAAGACTTATACTAACCTATATGAACTATTTATGCAATTAGTCTTAACCTACTGACTCAATAACTCAGAAGATCAGTTACTACCAAACACTTCCTAAATGTGACTATTACAAAGCAAATCTATGATATAAGCTGAAATGCACTTTTCAACTAACCTCAATAGCTTCTAAAAGTTACACTAAAGCTCTAGTAACAACAAGCATTCACTGGATCCAATCACACTCAGAATTCAATTTCAAAAATGAACAGATGATCAATAATGAACTCAGTTGGTGTAATTAAGCAAATCAGACCAAAAATTCACACAATCCACAAGCATTTATCAACTCAGATCCACAACTAGATAGTGACACAGATCTAATAACAAGTACTTCTCAATAGATTAGCAACAATGCTAAATGACAGATGATCTAATATCAAATATACTACTCAGTTACTCAAACTCAGACTTCAAACTATCAATATCAATTATGAAATCTACACAATATGCAAACAAGCTACTCTACAATAGATCTAAACAATTAATCCTACTAACTATACTATACTAACCTGTGATCAAACAAACACTAAATCAGATAAGCAACTATAAGAGATTAATCAATACACTACTACAACTATCAAGCTGATTTTATACTACAAATTGAAAATGAGTTCAAGAAATACCACAACCTCTCCCTCAGCTAAACAGAGGGAGTTCACTTAGCAAGCCTATCTTTAAGATAGGCTGAGTTCTCTCTTGTCTGTTCTCAGCTTATCCACACCACAACATCATTATGAATCCTCAATTGAAATGAATGAAACAGTTCTTATGAAACTTAAACTCTCTGAGCTTGAAAATGATGTGTATAAGCTGAAATGAGCTTATTTGAGATCTAGAACTAATTTTGAAACAATTTTTTTTATTATTTTTTTTTAATATTTTTATGTTTTTTTTATTATTTTCTGAATTTGAAGTTTTTATTAATGAAATGAAAAGCAAACTGTAATAAGCTATTTTTGAAAACAATTCGAAGTTTATGAAACAAATTAATCAGAAACTAATTGAAATTAAGCTAGTTATAAGCTAAAGTAATACTGAATAAGCAATAGAAATTGTTTAATAAGCTGAAAATATAAAAAGAAACTCAAAATTTTATTAAAAGCTCAACTAATCTATTACAATAACTAGTCTACATACATTTTGACAGCATAACTCTACTAAAAATTCTACACACCGAAAGCTAAAAAACTACACCTATTTATAGGAAGTGAGAAGGTTGAGCTCACGGATTGCCATGTTGGCAATCCGTGTGAGGTTGTGTTTGTTGAAGTCCCTTGAGCGCCCTTGATCTCTTCCAATCATTGCTAGATCGATATCAACCCTTGGATCAAAGTTTGTGACGCGTTCCGCCCAATAAAATGCAGCCACGTAGCCCCCTCGTGTGTTTGTTGGCTTCTGACACATGCTGACACACTGAGCTTCTAGAAACACTCTTGAATTTACGTCCGTACCCTTAATTGTGGTAAGATTTGGACGGAACAGTAACTAGGGTTCATATACCCTGGGTAACTTTGATTTGGGGAAGAATTTGGGCGCGGGGTGTATTTTATATTAACTTGACTTTGGGGCCGGGTCGAGAGTGGTAAACATTGGGCCTCAGGTTATTATTGGTGGACTTGGATTTGGATATGGGCTTGTATAGAATAAGGATTGGACCAGGCTTGTTTTAATATTCAGATTTTGGTATAAAGTATACAAGGACCTTTTGTGTAAACTTCCAAATTCCAAGGGTAAATTCTGCCATTCTTTGAAAAATAAATCCAAGGGCTAATCTTGCCAATTAGTTAATCTTCAAGGTAGATTCTGACACTCTGAGCATAAAAGTGATCCAAACTTGAAAATTCTTTCCCGGCTTCGGCTCTTTGACCAGCTTCTACTCTCGAGCCCGATTTTCCGGTATTTGTGTGATTTTTCTTCTTTTTATGATAAATCCGTTCCTGCATATTCATAACATAAAAACAAGTGTTTTCTTGGCATTTGTTAGCTCAAATAGTCGTTTTGGGTCGATAATTAGCCATAAAATAGTGAGTGAATAAGCACTTACCAGCCTAAGTTAAGTTATTAAGGCATTTCTAATCCTAATGTGCTTGGTGAGGGCCTAAGTTAAGTTAGTAAGGCATTTCTAATCCTAAGGGGAAGTTAGTGGGTTGTTACACTTTCATCCATTAAAATCACAACATTTTGTTTCATCTACTTTTTTTTTACTATGTACATTAAATAAGGACTCATGTTATCCTATTTAAAATATAATTGATGCGTACACGGGTTTGAATATTAAATACGGATAAATTATTATTAACGGTAATATAAATATCAAATGGTAAGGATGAGTTACTGTGATATGAAAATAAATATACTCGATTGTACTTAAATAACGGCTCATGTAATTATTATTTAAAATCTATATACGGATACCCTGAAATACATTTGTAAAAAACTTTATACTTTATACCCCTAGAGTTTATAATATGGACTTTGTTTACAATTACATGAGTATTAGTATTAGTTTGAGACTTTCATCTATTAAAATTACAAAATTTTGTTTCATCTACTAATTTTTTTTTACTATGTACATTAAATAAGGACTCATGTTATCTTATTAAAAAAATATAATTTATGCGTACACGGGTTTAAATATTAAATATGGATAAATTATTATTAACGGTAATATGAATATCAAATGGTAAGCATGAGTTACTGGGATATGAAAATAAATATACTCGATTGTACTTAAACAACGACTCATGTAATTATTATTTAAAATTTATATACGGATACCCTGAAAAACATTTGTAAAAAACTTTATGGTTAACACTCATTATATGCTACTAAACTCACACATTTTGTACAACATCATATCAATAGTTAAACTTAAACAACAACTTCAACATCTATGTCAGATAGACAAATTAGTTAAATCTTTTATCCAATAAAAATTTTCAAACAATATTAATAAATAATGAAAAACTCATGCATATTAGTTGTACTTATATCACAATTTTCATGGGTAAATTCTTATATGTTCATATAGTAAATTAAAATTTTAAAATAGATTTGATTTATGTGTAAAACCCGTGCGTGCATGGGATTTATAACTAGTTTTTAATAGGTGGATATCGAGTCATATTTGTTAGTGATTATAGTTTGTATTGGGCCAAGCCCATGTAGTCTTGTAGCATATCATATTATTATTTGTATTGTACACATGATTGCCCTAGTTATAGGTAGGGTTAATTCCCATAATCAATAGTAATGATGTGTACAATATAAATAATAATGAGAATGGCGACAACCGGCCGCGTTGCTGTCGAGCGGGGTTTTTTTCAACCCATTTATGCATATATTGAAACATGACTTTATCTCAAAAGAGTACATTAAGACTCCGATAATAGAAGAGCACCTGGGCAAGCAAAGCATTCCAATTGTTGTACTGGTAAATCGTAACTGGGTTTTGCAGTTTGCACTTCCAAAATAAACCGGGCCTATAAAATAATATTCCACGCCTTGAATAAAGGAACGATGCACTCTACAACACGCTTTCATTGGTCTCCAACTCCTACATTTTCCTTTCTAATTCAGACTCTTCTATTCGGCTCACCGAGCCTTGCTTACAACTATTAGACATAAACCAATTCTTTATTTGCACACCACTAAAATTATGAAACATAAGGTTTGAACCATTGAGCAAATATAATAACATCAAACCCGATTTGTTGAACCACTTATCAAACTTGTATCAACATTTATAGTTGAAGTGATTGGCTGACTCGAGTAATCTGAATTGCTTGTCATCGTGTCCTCACTGTTCATGTAAATTAAGGAGCGTTAGTTTCATTTTTAAGTCAAAATAAAGTAACTGATTTATTATGAAAGGCTTGTGTCATCAGTAACCAAAAAAGGCACATTGGTACTAAAACACTTTTTAAGTTGTCACTAAAAAAATAACAAACAATTGCCGTTCTCAAAAGAAACAAACACTAAAACATCAAATAAATACACACGCAAGCAAAATGTGTCTCGTGATCCCAGGATAGATATTTAATGTAGTTGAAAAATCTTGTCTACAACTAAGGAACTTTCTAAAATTCAATCGATTGCCGTGAGTTGAATACCGATAATATACGAACGAAATAAACGTTATTAAGTGACGACATCTAGATCACGAAGAAAATAGAAGTTATATCTATTTTGTTGATCACAACTAAACAACAACAGTAGCCATCAAAATCTTATAGGCTACAGTTTATATTTAAGACGAGGCCTAAATCACTACTCTCAAAAACTATATTTTCGAAAATAATTTCTCGTATGTTCATAAGGAAAGAAGCATCTTGGGTACGACTCCTTTCGTTTAACATTAAAAAACAGTCAACATGAAAATGAAGTTATCAATGTATTGTACCCACTTAACCAAGGCACTTAACCAACAAACTGAACATGCTCACTGAACCCACCACAGTGAATACGCTCCCTGACCACACTCCCTGAAACCAACAACTGAACTAACCCACTCAACAAACCCATTGAAAGCAACCAAGACAATACTGAAACAGTAAAAAGAATACCTCATTGCGTGGTACTGAATCACTGAAATTATGCTTTTAGACGACCATGACGTGTTACTAATGACGTTGTGGCACTATTAGCTTTTCAACTGTTTTTGGAGTACTCTATAGTAATGACCCGTTAATATAGCAACTGATACAGACAAAAACACGTGTAAAAGCATGTGTCGTTGGGTCTCTTACAAAACATGAAAATGAAAACATTAATGTGTTACACAACTTTTATTTGTCACAAAAGCTGAACAACAAAATATACCTTACCAGAAGGCATGCCAGCGTCTTCACCAATTTATTGTCTGCAATACCCTTCAATCCTATATTACACTATCTCTCTCAATCTTCAGTTTCCTATCCTCTACACCTGGTCTCCTGATATTTGGGTTATGCATCAGCACAGTAAGCTTACCAACTTTTCAACAGAATTTAAAAGCTGAAAACTTTTTATAGATACCCTAATCCTAAATTACACTATATCTAAATTAACATAAGCTTAGTTTTCAAGATATCCAATTCATAAAAACACAAAAAGAATGAAAACCGTAAAGTTGAGAATAAAATTTTTAGAAAAAATCAGTAAACCATACCCGCATATTAGTTGTCCAACTATCCAATACCTGAAAACCAGATAAGGCCATAAGCGTGATGAATAAGCTGAGGCAAACACCCCCAATAACTAAATAATCACTTACGAAATACGAAATCCCAATCCCAAACAACCTAATTTCATAAAACCCCTTAAATTTAAATGAAACCTCCTTTCACAAAAATTCCAAAATGAAGACAAAACCCTAATTATAAACATCAAACCTGCGATTTTTGAAATTCTTTTTTGCAAAATTCATTTTTTTCATCTCCATCTTGAAACCAAACATTTTCTGCATCTAGAATACCGGTGGCTAAGTTTGCAGGAGGTAAGTATGTGAATGAACATGTGTTTCAATATTTGTAGGAGGTAACTGTGTTTTTTGGATAAGGAAGATCGAACTAAACCTAGTGGAGACAGATCAAGCAAGTAGGGATAAAGACACCTGGAACCTCAAGAAGCTTCAGGAGATAACAAACCGCCTCTTGAATCTTTGCTGATATTATGGAGATAACAAACCGCCATTGGATCGAGAGAAGAAAAAAAAAAGTGGATTGGGCCAGAAAACCGGGCCAGGGAAAAAGCATGGAAACCCAATACAATACACGAAGTCATTTTAAATGTGCTTTAATATATATATATATATATATATATATATATATATATATATATATATATATATATATATATATATATATATATATATATATTAATACGATATGCTACAAGACTATATGGGCTTGTCCCAATGCAAACTCACTAGCAAGTTACACTATCTTATTTGTTAATAAAAAGACCTCGTTATTTATATTTGTCAAAATTAGAAAGTTGGTTTCTAATATATGGACTTAACCCTAAATAAAAAAATACGTGATTGTTATTTTTTTATGAGAATTGATTGACACACTTTCATTTGTTATTTGCATATTCAAATGTACAAACCAGTAAAATAACATATAATAAATGTACAACCGTTGAATGCACATATTAGAGTGTGCAAATAAGAAATTGGAGTGTGCAACATTAGCTTGATGTATGTGGCTCTTTTTCTAAGAAAAAGAGAGCCCTAATTGAATTAATACGTTATACGCCTAGATTTGATTATTAATATGACTTTTGAATAAGATTTGCATGTGGCTACATGTTTTATACATAGTTAATTGTTATGATTATGTATATGTGTTTATTTAGTTGTTTTATTTTTTATTGCATATTACTTGTTTTGTTTATTTATTGTGTTAGACATGTTTATATAAACGAAAAGGGTAATTTTTTGAATAGAAAAATAATACGGACTAAATAATAGCGAAATTGTTTTGGTTTTTAAGAGTTAAAATTTCAAAGGATTGGTTGATTGATGTTTTTGTACGTAATGGTTAAATAGGCTCGACCGAAGTTTACACACTATAAGATGGGTATAAGGATGGCAACGCATTAAATTGTGGCCTTAGATAGACAACATTCTGTCTTAACGCTCGTTTGTGTGTAAATTAGACTTACCGAACAACCATTACATGTACATTGTCATCTTAAGGGTGAATAATCCACAATTCCACAATGATTATCCGAAACACTAAGCTTTCGGGCTTATGCAAAAGTACGATATAGTGGACGATAATTGATGGTTATTCTTTAATTGGTGAACCCGATACCTCAATCAAAACTTTGTTATTTTACTCTTAGCAAATTGGTAATAAAATTGTTTTGTAAAACCAATGTTATGAAGTTGTATGCATGCTTCTTCATACATTATTTTGATCACATCAAAATATTAATACCCTTATAAAATTAAGTTGAATGCCATCTAATTAAGAACACTTGAAGTTGTAATTTACGTCAAGTGAGACTTGGCGAGATTGCAATGGAGAGGTAAATTTCATAAATTCATTGCTAGCAGATCAACTGATGTGATGGATTTGTGAGTTTACAGTTTTTAAGTTAGACGACTTCAATTGAGTAGGAAGTGAGACTTGGACTCAAGGCATTAAGATGGGGACTTGATGAGGCGAAAAATGATCCGTTTTTAGGGGGTCATTTAAGCCCGAATCCGACTTTATTTGATCAAATATTGCCCTAAATCATTCCTTTTGTGATTTTAGGTGTTTGGAGAGTGAATTCTGGAAAAGAAGCCATTTTGGACGTTTTTGGAGCATAAAAGTGAAGAAAACGGCTAAGTACCAAAAATCCATGCTGAAGATACAAGGTGACGGCGTCAAGACCACCATCTTGACGGCGTCAGACATGAAGAATTAAACACCGTAGGTGGTGACGGCGTCAGAAGGCTTTATGACGGCGTCAAAGTGGCAAGAATTAAATACCGTGGGTGGTGACGGCGTCAACTAGGCCGTCATAAGTGGATCAAGGCCGTCCGAGGAAGTATATGGCGGCGAGGTGACGGCGTCAGAATTAACTCTTGACGCCGTCAGCCTGTTTTCCCTATATATAGTTTTCTAGTTTTTTCATTAAAAGAGAGAAGTTTTGGTGAAACCCTAAAGACGATTTTGGTGCCTCTTTTACAGGTTTTTCAAGGGTTCCAAACCCTTGAGACCTTGCATTGTAATTGAGATAAGTATACTTTCAATTCAATCAATATGTCTATGTGTTGGTTGTTTATCTTTTGTTCTTGTCTTAATTCTACTATGCTAGGCTAGATTTCCTTTGTGTTTGCTTAGATCTAATGAAACCTAGATGTTGATTACTTGTTGATTACTTGTCTATTCTTGTTTTGGATGAATGATATTATATGTTAGGCTTAAGAAAACTGGCAGATCTCCAAATGGTAACATGCTTGAACGTCTTAAGAAACATGAACCGAGGCGTACTAGGTCTTTATTGGTTGTATTTAATGCATGAGCCACTGTTTACAATCCCTATAGTTGTGCTGGGTCATGGTGTAGGAGGAGATAAGAGCTCATACAGTTGGGGAGTTATGTATGCCACCCCACGAATGGTATTAAGGAATACAATCCGTCATCCATACAAGTGTAACAAGTAATTAACATGTAAAAGATATCTAGGGAGTAATGAAGTCTAAGTAAACACAATTTCTCCAACCACTGCTCACAACCTTAGTTTAATTTAGTTTAATTTCATTTTCATTAGTTTAATTTAATTATATAATAGCTTTGGGTTAGTTGAATAGCAACTAATTCCGCCCATTCTTCCAAAACCCGAGATTTTACTTGCTTTCATAAAAATATAAAAATACAAAAATAATCATCTTTCACCTCTAGAACTATTAATTAGGTTTTCTAATCCTAGCGACACTATTCCTAAGCTGAACGATCAATCCCCCGGTACTTGTCACTATACTATACTACAACGATCAGGTACACTGCCTGGTGGGGGTTGTAAGCTTCTCGAGATCCCTCGAGAGGTAAAACAAGGTGCGATTCCCACGCATCAAGTTTTTGGCGCCGCAGCCCGGGGAATAGTTATTGTCTAGGTTAGGATTTCTTTTTATTAGGTCTACTTGCTAGATTCCTTTCTAGTAAGATTTTTATTTTTAGGTCTTCTTTAGTCTATCTTATTTCTTCGTGCCTTTGTTCGTAACTCTTTACCATCCGACATCATGGAAGGTGGTAACATCTTTGAACCCATCATCCCACCACAACAAAACCCACCATTAGAACCCCTTAGGCCCCGAACCTTAGGAGAGTATTCCCGACCTAGTCACCAAGGCTACCGAAACACCATTGAGCTCACCGGAGACAATGTGACCCCCTTGCAATCCGACACCATCCGGTTGGTGCAAAGCGGATGTGCATTCCATGGACTTCGTTCCGAAGATCCAAACCAACACCTTAAGGATTTCCTCAAAATCGTAGATTCCATAGACCTAGGTGTTGAAACTAGAGAGACTACCCGTTTATGCCTATTCCAATTCTCTCTACGGGATCAAGCTAGTCAATGGCTTGAGCGTTTACCCGCGGGATCCATCACCACATGGGATGATCTCACCACTCGTTTCCTTGCTCAATTTTTCCCACCGGGGAGAACTACTAAGCTTAGGAATGACATCTTGATGTTCCAACAACGTCAAAATGAATCTCTTTATGAAGCATGGACTCGTTTCAAGGACTTACTCTAAAAAGTCCCTCATCATGGCATAGATCTTTGGCTCCAAGTCCAAATTTTCTATGACCATATCGACATCTCCACGAGGCGAACCATTGACCAATCGGCCGGTGGTAAGCTACGTGATCTTAGTGCGGAACAATCATGGGAACTCATAGAAGATCTTGCTCTCTATGACAATGAAAGTTGGAATGATCCCCGTGATTTGAACAAAACGGTCAAGGCAATATCTTTGCCTTCGAACAATTCAAGCACTCCCGACCGTAGGATCATGGAACTTGAGGACCAAGTCAAGTTTCTCATGAAATCTTACGAAGCTCCGAAGCATTCAAGCCAAGTGAACAAAATCACTTCTTCATGCGAATTATGTAGTGGTCCCCATGACACTCGTGATTGTATGGAACTCCCCGGAACAGCTTTTGCGGACTACGCATCCACGCGTACCGACGAAGCGGGAGATAAGTGGTACACTTTCAAGCCCGAGCCAAACACATACGGTGATTCATACAACCCCTCATGGAAAAATCACCCAAACCTTAGGTGGAAACAAAATCAACCCAATTCTTCCAATCCGCCTAATCGTTACCAACCAAACGGTCCACCATCCAACCGTACCTTCAACAACAATCCTTCTAACAACTATGGTAGTACCAACAATCTTGAAGGATTGATGTCGAAATTTATGGCATCTCAAGAAGCCCGCATAGCTAGGTTCGAAAACGAATTCAACCAACAACAAACGGAGATGACCAACAAGATCGACAACTTGTTGAAAGCCCTCAACAACCAAACATTAGCGACACCTAGGAAGGACACTAGGGACACCAATAGTGGAATTCAAATTAAGGACCCCTCATCATCCAAACATGTCCACTTTGTCAATGTTGTCACCATTAAGCCGATAGATAGGGAGATAGAGGAGAGTGACAAGGATGAAGCTAAGGTAGAAGCCAATAGTGAGGATGAGAGTAGGAAAGTTGAGGTTAAAAAGGATGAGGAATTGGAGGAGATAGAACCTATAGAGAAATACTTTGATAAGTTGCCAACCGAGGAGGAACGGGAATACCATAAGGATTTATTTGATAGTCCCGAGAAAACATATATCTTTGGCGACCCCCTGATCAAAATGGGAGATCCCTCCAACATTAACATCCCATGTAATATCGGGCACATGCATATATGGAAAGCTTACATCGACCTTAGATCCCCCGTGAACATCATGACTAGGACTTATTACAATTGGGTGATGAAGAAGCAACTCAATTTTAGGTTGATGCCCGGTATGAATCGGATAAGTAATTTTGCAGGAAGAGTGAAGGGATTGCATGTCATTATAGGGAATCTCACCTATGAGATCGATTTTATGATAGTTGAAGACATTCGTCCGGTGATAGATGCTTGCCTAAGTCAAGTAGTGTTTGGAAAACCATTTGTTGAGGCCACTAGGATGAGTTATGATCCGACTTTAGGGATAGTTAGGTTCAAGAAAGATAATGATGAGGTCGCTTATCAAATGCCCTACAAGATCGAACAATACCGCCTTCTCTCTAATTTCGAAAAGGAACATAAGCAAGCGGCTTACTATAGGAATGAGGAGGATAGACGTAGAGGAGTAGAGTATGTTAGAAATAGGATGCTTGGTTTGTTAGCATTAAAAATATGTATTTAGAAGTGATGGTCATTCTCATGCATGTAACTTTGAAATGTGTCGTAGAATACATAGAATAGTCAAAGGGCTTATGGATTGGGCTAAGCTAATAGGTTAATATTTATATTAAGCTAGTCCATTTATGTGTAGAAGATATTCATGTAAAAAGCCCAATCCATCTCAAAGCCCATGAAAAGCCTTTAGGGCATTATGTAACTTACTATATAAACACCTCAAAGCTCATTTGAGGTGTGTGCTTGTGTGTGTATTGTGTGTGTTTTTAATAAAAGTTCTCTTCATCTTATTACTCTTTTTCTCTCATTAACGCCACACATATATTGCATAAGTCACCATCTTTACTTCATCTAGTGCTTATATTTGTGTTAAAGTTGATATAACTAAGGTCCTACAAGTGGTATCAATCACCTAACAATGATTTAGGAGTGTTTTTTATCAAGTTTTTGTTTAAAAAGTTGCTTTTTTCATTCATTGTGCACTTTTTCTTCAAAAAGTTTTGATTTTTACGTGGTTTTAGTGTTAAAGTTGTGAACTTTATTGAAGTTTTAGTGACTCTAAGTGTTTTGGGAAAGATTTGATCATTAGAAACAAGTGAAAAAAGTGTTTTTGGTTGAAAAAATCGCATTTTTCACGTTTTCTGGTCATCCTACGCGTTACTTGGGTGAATAGTACGATCTACAGCTGTCTACAGTACTTTCTACGCGTAACTTAAGTCAAAACCCTTTTCCTACGCTTAAGTTTGGTCAAAACCCTCTTCTTACGCATAAGATTGGTGTTCTACGCTTAAGTTGGAAGTCTACGCTCAATTTCCTACGCACAAGTCAGATCCTACGCATAAGTTGATATCTTACGCGTAAGTTTCAAAAATCTACGCATAAGTTTCTTCAAAGGTCTTCTCTTCGTGCTACGGTGACTCAGTACTTCCCTGACTTGGATAAGTTTGTGGAATACTTCGACACGGGATATCTTTCAAGCTTGGATAAGTTTGAGAGATCAAATTGGTTGAAAAAACCTTACGCGTAACAATTCTTACGCATAAACTCTAAGTTTACGCGTAAAATCAAAGTCTACGCATAAACATTATTGTTTACGCATAACTTAGATCTTACGCATAACTTACAGGTTACGCATAACATCTTACGCGTAAGATTATTCAAGGTTTACGCGTAAAATCAAGCTTTACGCGTAAGTTTTTGACTTTTTGACAACCAAACTTCAAACGGCCATAACTTTTGAACCGTAACTCCGTTTTCGACGAATCAGCTGTCAAAACGACCGTGAGACCGAGAAGAAGGACACGTTGAATTAATTTATTCATTCAACCCAAGTTTCGAGGCCTAAAAACGCTCCGAGAAGAAGTTATTGAGGTTTTAAGGTTTCAGATCAAATTTTTCACCATAAAAACTTGCATCAACTTACACTAAACACAACTCCTACTTCGTTGGAACGATCCAAGAATCAACTTTATCCATCTACACTTCATCAATGGCAACTCAGCAAGACATTCATGCAGCTGGTGCGGAAAACCGACCTCCAATGCTTGAAAAAGGTGGATATCTCCCATGGACAAGCCGCATGCTTCGTTACATCAAAACAAAGCCTGATGGTAAATTAATGATCAACTCCATTACAGATGGTCCATTCAAGCCACGACAAGTTCAAATTGAAGGTAATCCAAATGCAACACCTCCTACTCAACCATTTGTGCGTGAACAAATAGAAGCAGATTACACAGAGGAAGACAAGAAGCAGATCGCCGCAGATGATATGGCAATGCATTTAATCCAACTTGGATTACCACGGGAGATCTTTGCTGCGGTCGACAGCTGTGAAACTGCTTATGCTATGTGGGAACGTGTTAGGAGGATATGTCATGGAACAGAGATTGGACAACAGGATGTTGAGAACAAACTTCTTACTGAATGGGAGAATTTCACATCCACTAAAGGTGAACAGATTGAATCCTACTACACAAGGTTTTGCACTTTGATGAATGAGTTAATCAGAAACAAGTTGACACCTCGAACAATTGCAACAAACATCAAATTCATCAATAACCTTCCAGAAGAATGGGGTCGTTATGTTACAATTGTCAATCAAACAAAGGATTTACATAAGGTGAATTATGATCAACTCTATGACTTTTTGAAGCAAAACCAAGCTGAGGCTAATGAAGTAAGGAAAGAAAGATTGGCAAAGAATCATGATCCTCTCGCATTAATTGCTACTACACCAACACCGCTACCAGTGAACACACAACAACCATCATCATCTTCCACTCACAACTACATGCAACCATCATACATTCAACAACCAACACCGGTCTACCAACAACAGTTCTACCCACAACAACAACATGTTATTCCACAACAGCAATACCAACAATTCCAAGAACCAGAATTCACTGAAAATGATGAAGCTACTGCAGCATTGACCCAAGCGTTTGCTTTTCTGTCAAAGGCATTCCAAGGACGCTATTCTACACCAACAAACAACAACCAAAGGATTTCATTGAACACTCGCAATAAGCAGATTGCTCAGCCGAGTTTCAATATGGGCAACGCAGGCCAAATGGTTGGAGTTTATGGGAATCAGCAAGGCTATGCTGCTGGAATTAACATGGGGAATCAGAATATGCTACATGCAGGGAATCAGAATGCAGGAAATCAGTATGGTCAGTATGCAGGGAATCAGTTGGGTCAGCTTGTTGGAAATCAGAGGGGTCAGAATGTTGGTAATCAGGCAATGGGTAATCAGAATAGAAATGTTGCAGCTCCAGTAGTTGGGAATTTGGGAAATGTGAATCAGGGTAACCCGGTAAAGTGTTTCAACTGTCAGGGTGTAGGTCATATGGCAAGGAACTGTCCTACTAAGCCGAACAAGAAAGACACAGCGTATTTGCAGAAAGCATTACTGTTGGCACAAAAGAATGAGGCAGGGTTTCAGTTGAACGCAGAGGAGAATGATTTTATGGCTCTTATGGATGACATGGAAGATATAGAGGATATCGATGCGAACTGCATATTCATGGCGAATCTTCAGGAAGCTAAGTATGACACGGATTCTGATACACTTCCTGTTTATGACACCAATGCACCATCTGAGGTATCAAACTTCAACACATGTCACAATAATGATATATTTGATATGTCTCCTCATGAGGAACAACATTCTGAGAAGCTAGCACCCACTTATGATACATACCTGGACACGCCAAGTAGTAGCAATACTCCTTCAGCAACTCCAGATGTGAATCATAATGGAGGCTTCGTTTCACAGCATGCTGAGAATGATGAGGAAACACGTGCTTTGTTTGAATCATTATTGAATAATTGTCGTATTGAAATTGAGAATGTGAAAAAGGTCAATCGCGATGTTAAGGCTGCAAATGTTAAATTGACCGCTGAGCTTGAGAGTTACAAAGAAAACGTTAAAGCTTTTGAATTTCATAACAAAAGATTGTCTGAATTAGAAACTGGTTACCAAAACTCCGTTTCAAGGGAAAAACAATTGCAACTCAAGTTTGATACACTTGATGTTAATTCTTTCAAAAAGATAAAAGCTTTAAACGCGGAAATTTCTGATTTACAAAACCAACTTTCTAAACAAAAAATAGCTTATACCAATCTTGAAAAAGAAAGGGATGAGTTGAAAAAGGACTTTGCAAAGAAAGAAGACAAACTTTTGGCCGAAATCGTAGAGTCAGAACACATGATTGCTCATTTAGAAGAATTGGTGGTTAAGTCGGGTCAGTCAAGTCAAACAATGAAAATGATTTCAAATCAAACTAATCCGGTTTACCATACGAAACATAAAGTGGGTCTTGGTAACAACACCCCCTGTAATCTCAAGAAAGCTCAGCAAGCTCAGAATTGTTTGTTTAATGGAAATGTTTTGTTGGCTAAGCATGATCCTCCCATTGTTCGTGATTCTGTGGAAACGATTGAATTGGCCGAAGAGAGCATTAATAAAATGAAACAAAAGAATCCAGATTTGAAACCCATTGATTACAACAAATTGAACAAACTTTCGGGAATTACTTTTGTTCCACAAAAAGAACCATCTGTGTTTTCCATAAAACGACCATTCTCAAAAATGTTTTCTAAGAAAGTAATTGTTTCCAAATCTCTTTCAAAAATGGAACAAATTTCTTCTAACAACACTTTTAATACAAGTGAGGCTAGAGAAATTTTGGATGACGTTAAAAAGAGAATTCAAGAACTTCAAAATATTGTTGCTTCTAAAACTACAATCGATATTAACAACTGGCATTCCAGTTTTCATATTGAGCAGAAAAAAGTTTTTGAAAACGAAATTACTATCCCACTGAATAACATCAGTGCGAGGGTAATCCATTTTGAACGTGCTTTCTTAAAAGAAATGGCCGACTTTGTCAAGGACCACAAATCCCTGGTAAACGAAACTAACGAAACTCGTGAAAACATGAATGTTTTGGAAAACCTAAATGATTCTCTCTTCGAAGCTGTTATGACCACTGATATTATGTCCATCATTTTACAAACATATTCTGTTCAAGACGATGAAAGACTGAGAGCTGAGACCTCCGAAATTGTTTCAAAATATGAAAATGCTCTTATAAAGCTTGAAAAAGAAAATGTGTCATATTTTAAACAACTTGATCGAAAAAAGGAAGAATGCAAGTATGACAAACTGTCGTATGAGCGTGCTTTCAAGAACATGAAAGAGCAAAATGATCTTTTGAGGGCTCAGCTTGAAAGTCAAAAAGGAAAGGGTGAGGAAACTAAGTTTGCAAAACCATTGACTTCGGAGAAACCAAATGTTTCAAACACGGTTCAAAAACCAAAAATGTCAATTTCACGGTTTGCTCCAAAAGTCGATGAGAAAAAGGATTTGACAAAACCAGTCACTCCAACACCCTTGCCAAAGAAAAGTGAAAATGTTAAGATTGTTGATAAAGGAAAAGCAGTTGTCGAAACACCAAAAGTGATAGCACCTGGCCTTTTTAGGATTAGTCCCACTAATGCGTCTGCCTCCACTTCTAAGACAAATGCGTGCAAAAAGGATAATTCTAAAGAGTCTAGTGCTAAAAAGGACAACAATATAAATCCTAACGCGTGTGCCTTACCTTCTACAGGATTAGAAAGCACCTCTAGGAGCAGCAGACTAAAGCCTAGGAGCAATACAAGGAACAATAGAGTCTCGCCTGTTTCTACGAGTAGTAGCAAGAATAAAGTTGAAGAAGTAGAAGAACACCCTAGGAATTTATCGCTTTGTAATAAGAAACATGATTCATCTGAATGTAATGTCGAAAGTACTGGTTCTAATGCATGTAATGACTCAGTTTGTTTAATATGCAAGAAATGTTTAATTAATGATGTTCATGATGAATGTGTTTCTAAGAAGGTGAATGTTATGCCTAAACAGAAGTATGTTCCAAAGAGACCTAGTGCTAGATCCAGATCTATAGAAAGATTAGTTGCACGATTTAGGTCTACCACTAGTAGTCGAATGCCTAGGAACTACCTTAAGCTTTGTATGTGGATACCAACGGGTAGAGAGTTCACTCTTAAGGACGGCAAATTAGAAATAACTCAAGCTAAACAAGTAGCAACTGTCCATGAGTGTGATTCTGCTTTTACTCCTAACCCCATGGAACCCAATTCAACACGGTTTCCAAATACAAACTCTTCTGTTCTTGGCAGGTTATCGAAATATGTCTTTGGATCGTCGACTCGGGTTGCTCCAAGCACATGACCGGGAACTTAAAGCTGTTGATCAATTTCATATGGAAATTCATGGGAACTGTACGCTTTGGAAATGATCATGTAGCAGCTATCCTGGGTTTTGGAGATCTTCAGTTTGGGAATTTTTTAATCACTCGAGTTTACTACGTCGAAGGGTTGGGACACAACTTGTTTTCAGTTGGGCAGTTTTGTGATGCAGATTTAGAAGTTGCATTCAGGAGAAACACAGTTTTTATAAGAAATTTGGTTGGTGATGATCTCTTAACTGGTAATCGTGGTACAAACTTGTATGCTATCGACATCAACCAAATGGCTTCTACATCACCAATTTGTCTTATGACTAGGGCAACCGAAACTAAGTCCTGGCTGTGGCATAGACGTTTATCCCATCTCAATTTCGACACGATCAACAAGTTAGCCAAAGACAACATCGTCACCGGACTTCCTAAGTTCAAATACAACAAGGAACACCTATGTCCATCATGCCAACAAGGAAAAAGTAAAAGAGCATCATATAAACCCAAAACCGTACCTAGTTCGGAAGCAAGGTTACATATGTTGCACATGGACTTATGTGGCCCAATGAGAGTTGAAAGCATTAATGGGAAGAAGTATATTCTTGTTATTGTTGATGATTATTCAAGATATACTTGGGTAAAGTTTCTGAGATCAAAAGACGAAGCACCAGGCATCATCATCACCTTTCTAAAGCGTATTCAAGTTCTACTTCAAGCTCCAGTAAGGATTATAAGAACAGACAATGGCACAGAATTTACAAACCAGGAGTTAAGAACTTACCTCGAAGATGTTGGAATTACACATCAAACATCAGTTGTTAGAACTCCACAGCAGAATGGGGTAGTTGAAAGAAGAAACAGAACTCTTGTGGAAGCTGCTCGCACAATGCTAATTTATTCTAGTGCACCACTATTCTTATGGGCTGATGCTGTAGCCACTGCTTGTTTTACTCAAAACCGATCCCTAGTCCATCCGAGATTCAATAAAACCCCATATGAGCTAGTGAACAACCGTAAACCTGACATATCTTACCTTCACGTGTTTGGCGCTTTGTGCTATCCGACGAATGATAGAGAAGATCTAGGGAAGTTAAAAGCTAAGGGTGATATTGGAATCTTCATTGGATATTCAGAAAACTCGAGGGCATTCAGGGTGTATAATAGAAGAACGAAAAAGATAATGGAGACGATGAATGTGAAGTTTGACGAGATTTCACAGATGGCTTCTGAGAGATACGCTCTAGAACCCGCGCTTAATCCAATGGCTTCTAATCAAAACGGATTAGGACCCGGACCAAACCAGCAGACTTCTGGACACATCAGTTCAGGACTCGTGCCTCAAGGAGCTCAGTCAACAAACACGGATAAACCTTCAGAACAAGAACTGGAAAATTTCTTCGAGTTAATGTTTGATGAATACTATGGTGGAACTTCGACTAATGCATCTCAACAACATTCCGCTGCACCTGCTCAAAACCATCAACCACCACCACCACCACAAGATGCATCTACTACAATCGAAGCTGAAGCACCAACTCCCTCAACATCATCTACATCTACTCAAGCCACTCCAGTACTTGAAACTGTTCTACCAAGCGTTGATGAGCAAAACCAAAACACAAATTTTCAAGAAGAACCAACAAATAATTCAAACGATGTTGCGTTAGAAGAAGAAGAAACATTTGAAAACCCATTTGCAACAGACTCTGCTGAATCTTCTTCAAGGTTACAAGAACCATCTAACACACATTCGTTACACCCAAGGTACCCTTCTACGTTTCAATGGACAAAAGACCATCCAATAGAACATGTTATTGGTGAACCTTCAAAGCCAGTTCAGACAAGGAGACAACTTGCCACCGATCTCGAATTGTGCATCTACGTGTGTTCAATCAGCCTCAAAGAACCTAAGAACATTCGGGAAGCAATGGCAGAAAACCCTTGGATTGAAGCGATGCAGGAGGAATTTCTTCAATACCTGTTACATGACAGTTGGGAACTTGTTGAACGACCACTTGATAAACGAGTTCTTGATCTCAAGTGGTTGTGGAAGAACAAACTGGATGAGGAAATGACTGTTATTCGCAACAAAGCTCGTCTCGTGGCTAAAGGTTATCCACAAGAAGAAGGGATAGGTTTCGAGGAATCATTCGCGCCTGTAGCTAGACTTGAAGCAGTCCGGATTTTCTTAGCCTATGCAGCTCACAAAAACATCACAGTCTATCAGATGGACATTAAGACAGCTTTCTTGAATGGAACTCTGAAAGAAGAAGTGTATGTGAGTCAGCCAGAGGGATTCATCGACAAAGATCATCCAGACTACGTCTACAAGCTTAAGAAAGCAATTTATGGTTTAAAACAAGCTCCAAGAGCGTGGTATGACGAACTATCATCTTTCTTGCTTAAAAACAATTTCACAAAAGGAACGATTGATGACACCTTGTTTATCAAAAAATTCAAAGATGACATTTTGATCGTTCAAATTTACGTGGACGACATTATTTTTGGATCAACCAATCCTAACCACTCAAAACATTTTGAAAATCTCATGAAAAGTAAATTTGAAATGTCCATGATGGGGGAACTAAAATTCTTTCTTGGTTTACAAATCCATCAATCCCCTCGTGGTATTTTTATTAATCAAGCTAAATATACGATAGAGATTTTGAAAAAACATGGAATGGAAAATTGTGATTCTGTTGGTACACCAATGGTCACTTCACCAAAAATAGGTGCTGATTTGTTTGGGAAACCCATTGATCCGAAGAAATATCGGAGCATGATCGGTTCTCTCATGTACCTAACTGCTAGTCGCCCCGATATTCAATTTGCTGTATGTTTATTAGCACGGTTTCAGGCAAAGCCTACCGAACTTCACCTCAAAGAGGTTAAACGGATCTTTCGGTACCTACGAAGCACCAGTAACATGGGACTTTGGTATCCGAAGGATTCGGGGTTTAATCTAACAGCATTTTCAGATGCAGACCATGCTGGTGATCAAGTTACAGCAAAGAGTACATCAGGTGGAGCACAATTTTTGGGTGAAAAGCTAGTAAGCTGGTCGTCAAAGAAACAGGATTGTACTACACTTTCAACCGCCGAAGCCGAGTATGTGTCTCTATCTGCGTGTTGTGCCCAAGTTCTTTGGATGCGGACACAGCTCACAGATTATGGCTTTACTTTTGACAGAATACCTATGTATTGTGACTCAAAAAGTGCCATAGCCATCTCGTGCAATCCCGTACATCACTCTAAGACGAAGCATATCAAAGTCCGCTACCATTTCATCAAAGAACACGTGGAAGAGGGTACTGTTGAATTATTTTTCGTTAAGACTGACTACCAACTCGCCGATCTATTCACTAAAGCCCTTCCAAAAGAAAGGTTTGACTATTTAGTTCGACGAATTGGCATGCGAAGCCTAACTCCTGAGGAGCTAGAACGTCTTCTCGAATCTTCTTGAAAAATGTTTTCAAAATTGCTTCGCTGTAAATATTTTTGAAAAAACAAAATACAAAATTTGAAAAACCAACAAAAACAAAATACAAAAATATAAAATTTTCAAAAAATACAAAAACAATATAAAATCAAAAAATCCAAAAATATTCTTCTCACGACATGTCTCTCGTATAAATCAATATTCTGTACGTTTCTAGAAATGTCATTCAAAAATGATACGGACATGTACAGATGCTTGAGCGGGAGTTCTTTAAAATGTTTTTCTAAAACATGTCGTTTCTCAAAATTTTCTTCACAATGGCTTTCGTATACTTCAGTACGAAACCCGTACTTAAATGATGACTTCTGATTATTTTCAAATCAGGGACTCGTACGTTCAATGACGAACTCTTTTTCAAAAAGTTCGAGTCTAAACAAACGAAAAAGATTTCAAGCAAAAACTCGTTTTCAAAATAGAATTCTTGAGCACTTTTTCAAGATTGTTCAAAAGATTTCTCAAAATCTCTCAAAATTAGTGCTCAAGAAAACTCCCTCAAAACCCTTAATTGATTTTAAAATGTGCTATCATTAAGGGGGAGTACAAAAAGAAAAATGTTCCGTATTCATGCAAAATAGAATCTGTCTATCTCTCCAAAAAGCTTTTTCTTAATCAGTTGATATCAAAAATATCACGATATGCTATTTTTGAGGGGGAGAAGACATGATTAAAATGTGATCAAAGATGTTTAAAGTTTGTGACAGAATCTCAAAAGAGCTCGACTCAGTAAGTACCAATGAATTGACGAAGCTTAAAATGTCAGTAATCGAAAAGACTTGTCCTGGACGGGTAATAATTTCAAGCTAGTCTAACTAGTGATGTAAGCGTGTCTCGAATAGGACTTGTCTGAGTAGAATGTACCGTATCGAGAGACTTTCTTTGGACTTGACCAGGACGGGTAATAATTTCAAGCTAGTCTAACTAGTGATGTAAGCGTGTCTCGAATCGGTCATGTTCGCTGAAAGTGGATCAATTCAAAAGTGCAAACTCCTCCCGCATGTGCAAATTTCTTAAAAATTACATGAGCACATGTGAAGGGGGAGTCCTTCAAAATTGCAAAACTCTCGAAGTGGTAACAAAAATGTGTTTTATTATCATAAACACTTTGAGAGATTTTCAATAAATGGTTTCATGGCAATGATAGGATAGTCATGGAGTTATAAGGTGACTAAGGTTAGGAAAAACCGTCCTATGATCCGCCAGAGCCGGAGGGATCTACCCAAGGACAATTCCAATAGATTAGAATTAGAAGTCCTTAGGTATGATTGAAAAAAGGAGAAAATGAGAAAGGAGAAAGAAGGGGTTGAAGAATTAAAAAGAAAAGCAAATGAAAAGGGTGAAAAGAAATAGCCCTCCAAATGTTCAACCTTAGGGCAGACACTGGGTACAATTCATATGCTACTGGTTGTTACTAAGGTGACACTGGTATTGAAGGCAAGACGTCATGGACCCAGTGACGCGCTGCACTAAACCTTCTTAACCACTCAAGTTCTCTTAAAAGAGCTTGTTTCATTCTCACGGGGAACCAGCATAATCTATCGACCTGTCTCTTAGAGATGGTTGATATTGAAGCAGGAGACCTCTCCCTAATCTCCGCATAGGAAACCAAATGTGCACTTATCGAGTCTAGAGCCCCGAGATTCATCAAAAGATCTCATAGGAACACATGATATTTCTACACTGGTTGTTCGTCATTAAGGACGCCAGATGTAAACTTTAGAGTCCTACGCAGATCTTAGCAATCTGCCAGAACATTTATGAGAGGATTCACTTTTGTGATTCTCAATGATTGAATGGAAATTCCTGCCAGGGTTAACCTCAAGCAGCCCTGACAGCAGGTCACTTCGGTAATTCTTTATGGGTTATGCTTAGTGTTCACGGTGGTTTCAAACGGTCTACAGTCGTGGAGTGATCCCCAGCGACTCACCCAGTCATTGAGCTACTAAGTAGGTCTTGTAAGCTCTCTTGAGAGTATCTGACATGGGAACGGCCATGGTAAGGGTTAAAAGGAGTCTTCACACTATGCTGTTGACGATCTCTAATTCTTATCTGTAAGTACCGGTTGATTTATTGCTAACTGTTTACCTGCATCTATACATCATCTCCATGGCGACAGATTTCACATGCTCATACATGCATCTCGAAGTCAAAGAAAAGTTCTCACAAAGATCAAATCAAAGAAAGGTTCAAAGAAAGATTCTACGCAATGTGAAAGAATCTACAGAAGTAAAGTGCCAAAGATCTGTGTGAAAGAACGGGAACTACAAATGCATGTATCACAAAGACTGAAGATGTATGAGCATGTTGGAATGGCAAACAACCACCACAGAAGCAGAAGTGACGAAAGGCAGATAACTCCACATCACAAAGGAACAAAGAATGATGAAAAATCAGTTATCGAAGATCATAAAGCATGAAGGAACAAAGACTAAAGACAATTCTACAACGACACACAAAGTTCAAGTCAAAGAACACGGAAGACCTAATCACGTGGAGCATCATTCGAATGACCACCCCTTAGGGGGAGATTGTTAGCATTAAAAGTATGTATTTAGAAGTGATGGTCATTCTCATGCATGTAACTTTGAAATGTGTCGTAGAATACATAGAATAGTCAAAGGGCTTATGGATTGGGCTAAGCTAATAGGTTAATATTTATATTAAGCTAGTCCATTTATGTGTAGAAGATATTCATGTAAAAAGCCCAATCCATCTCAAAGCCCATGAAAAGCCTTTAGGGCATTATGTAACTTACTATATAAACACCTCAAAGCTCATTTGAGGTGTGTGCTTGTGTGTGTATTGTGTGTGTTTTTAATAAAAGTTCTCTTCATCTTATTACTCTTTTTCTCTCATTAACGCCACACATATATTACATCAAGTCACCATCTTTACTTCATCTAGTGCTTATATTTGTGTTAAAGTTGATATAACTAAGGTCCTACATGGTTTTTACAAAGAATGCTTGCAACTAGGTCCGGAATATAAAACTAGTTTAGAAGACGACCTAGAGAATGGAACCAATGATGAGATTACGTAGTAACCCATGACTTTGAGTCTAGCTACAAGACTCGTAAATAAAGAAAAGCGCTTCTTGGGAGGCAACCCATGTTTTGTGTGATTTTATTTGTTTGATTGTTATTTGCTTCCGTATGCATGTTTTATTTTTATTGTTGGTTGATCATGTTTCTCAATTAAAATGTGGAAATACTTTATTATGTTGTTTAGCCTAGTCTTAACTTCAACCTAAAGGTATTTTTGCAAAAGATAAGTGTAAGGGGAAACCCCAAACATGTTTTTAAGAAACAAACCGATCATGATTCTCCACAATATTTAATGAACATGTATATTCGTATTTGTTAGAGTCAAATGCTTGTATTGAGTCATAATGAAGTTTTGCAGGATTTTCCAGGAAGTAGGACAAAGTTTTTCCAGAAATTTTCCGGAAACTTAACATAAGAATTTCTGCAGGTCCATTCTGACGGCGTCAGGGTATTGCTCTTGACGGCGTCAGGAGTCAAAAATCTGGAAATTTTACCGGTTTTGTTTTTCTAACGGAGTCTTATGGTTTTTGTGAATTATTAAGTTTTATAATCTCCAGGAAATCTGCAAACTTCATTCCACAAGCATTATATCTTACTTTGTTTTCTAGGATTTAGTAACTTATATAGGATGCCGCCGATTTTACGCGAGGTTGCCTTGTCTACTTTTGTCAGGATTTACAGGTTATTTATGACAAGAAGATGATTTATATTCTGGAAGGGAAGCTTTGATTGTTCATTTTCTTGGAGGAAGATTTAACCTGGCCAACCTTTAATCCATACCGAGCGAATCAGGGGAGTATTTGATTTCATTCTCTTTACTTCTTAACTTTTACATTCTTTACTTGAACATTGGGGACAATGTTCATCCTAAGTGTAAGGGGAGGGTAAAAAGATGATACCTTACATATGCACTTTCGCTTGAGTTTGTTTTGTTTGATAGTAGATGTGTAATAAAACTATGAGAAATACTTGTTAGTGTAATTTTAGCGCCAAATTTAAAATTTTTTACAACATTTAGGAGTGAAACTTTAGCCATAGCAAGCGTCTCATGGATAGGAGGTTGTATGACTAGCACATAACCGTATATTCAGAAAAGTTTTCCACCCAAAAATGTGAGGTTCGCCTTTAGATTTGATAGGAAAAGCATTTATTATTGGTGCTTATGAGTGTACCGGTAGCATTTAGATTCTAGAACTTGCGTTAGTGATGCATCCTGAGACCGCTAGTGAGACTACATTCGTGTGGTAGGATTTACTACATGATAAGAGGCATTAGGATCACCCTTGTGTTAAACCCGTATTATAATTACTTGACCATTTAAGTCATATTACTTGGCTAGTTAAGTCAACTAATTTTTCCCACACCCTTAGCGTTGTACTCATTTTTAGTACACGATACCCCTAGTACACCCCTCCGAGCCTATCTTTTCGTTTCTAACTTTAAGCATCTTACTTAAAGGAAGAATTTGTTACACCCCACTTAAATGTACACCCAAATCGCCTTAGCCTTCCGTGTATGCGCTCATTTTTAGTGCATTATTGTTATTTGTTAAACCCTAAGTTAACTTTCTAATTGATTACATGGTTGCTAAGTCGAGTCATATCCTTGTACATATTGTTTTGGGACGATTGGGACTCATGGGTAAGTACTTATTTTATGGAGTAATGGGGAAGAACATAATATTATTACCCCCATATGTACGTTAATCTTAAAAGTGCTCCAAGTGTTTTGATTTTCTTAATTCGAGTCATTAGATTAGTTAAATGTAAAGTATGAAAAGATTCAAGTGTAAGGGGATTACTCATACCCCTATGATGTATTATTTTGGATGGTAGGGTAAGAGTGTATGAAAAAAAAAAAAAAAAAAAAAAAAAAAAAAAAAATTCGAAAAAATTAAGAAAAAGAAAAAAAATAGAAAAAGAAAAAGAAAGAAAAAACATACGGACTACCATCCCGTTTTCATTCTATGTTCATTTTATGTTTTTGTTATTTTTCATTTATTAGCTTAAGTCGAGTCTAGTCTTGGCTTAGCAACGCCATCTTGTACATGTAATTAACCAAGATTGTTAACTCGCCACCAGTAAAACTTCCTTTATCCAACAAAACCGTGTAATTCATATCCCTATACCTAACGTTATAACCCTTTAAAAGACCTCTTTGATAGTTTATCCTAGGTGCTTACGCCATGTGGTGGAGGTTTGATCCTTTCCCAAGCCTATGGTAATCTATTTTGCTATGACAGGTAGTGAGAGATATCTTCCATTTCCATAATGTTATATTACTTTATTACACCCGAGAGATGTGAGTATCTAAACACTATTTGTGAGGTGCTTGTATATGACCTCCGTGCTTGTCTATTGGTCTTTGGTGGAACGATTATTTGTTGTAATTACTTTTATATTAGTGTTAAATGACCCCTAACTTGTCTTTTGAGTAGAATAAAAGCTCATTTGCTTGAGGACAAGCAAATCTCAAGTGTAAGGGTATATGATGAGGCGAAAAATGATCCGTTTTTAGGGGGTCATTTAAGCCCGAATCCGACTTTATTTGATCAAATATTGCCCTAAATCGTTCCTTTTGTGATTTTAGGTGTTTGGAGAGTGAATTCTGGAAAAAAAAAACCATTTTGGACGTTTTTGGAGCATAAAAGTGAAGAAAACGGCTAAGTACCAAAAATCCATGCTGAAGATACAAGGTGACGGTGTCAAGACCACCATCTTGACGGCGTCAGACATGAAGAATTAAACACCGTAGGTGATGACGGCGTCAGAAGGCTTTATAACGGCGTCAAAGTGGCAAGAATTAAATACCGTGGGTGGTGACGGCGTCAACTAGGCCGTCATAAGTGGATCAAGGCCGTCCGAGGAAGTATATGGCGGCGAGGTGACGGCGTCAGAATTAACTCTTGACGCCGTCAGCCTGTTTTCCCTATATATAGTTTTCTAGTTTTTTCATTAAAAGAGAGAAGTTTTGGTGAAACCCTAAAGACGATTTTGGTGCCTCTTTTACAGGTTTTTCAAGGGTTCCAAACCCTTGAGACCTTGCATTGTAATTGAGATAAGTATACTTTCAATTCAATCAATATGTCTATGTGTTGGTTGTTTATCTTTTGTTCTTGTCTTAATTCTACTATGCTAGGCTAGATCTCTTTTGTGTTTGCTTAGATCTAATGAAACCTAGATGTTGATTATGTGTTGATTACTTGTCTATTCTTGTTTTGGATGAATGATATTATATGTTAGGCTTAAGAAAACTGGCAGATCTCCAAATGGTAACATGCTTGAACGTCTTAAGAAACATGAACCGAGGCGTACTAGGTCTTTATTGGTTGTATTTAATGCATGAGCCACTGTTTACAATCCCTATAGTTGTGTTGGGTCATGGTGTAGGAGGAGATAAGAGCTCATAGAGTTGGGGAGTTATGTATGCCACCCCACGAATGGTATTAAGGAATACAATCCGTCATCCATACAAGTGTAACAAGTAATTAACATGTAAAAGATATCTAGGGAGTAATGAAGTCTAAGTAAACACAATTTCTCCAACCACTGCTCACAACCTTAGTTTAATTTAGTTTAATTTCATTTTCATTAGTTTATTTTAATTATATAATAGCTTTGGGTTAGTTGAATAGCAACTAATTCCGCCCATTCTTCCAAAACCCGAGATTTTACTTGCTTTCATAAAAATATAAAAATACAAAAATAATCATCTTTCACCTCTAGAACTATTAATTAGGTTTTCTAATCCTAGCGACACTATTCCTAAGCTGAACGATCAATCCCCCGGTACTTGTCACTATACTATACTACAACGATCAGGTACACTGCCTGGTGGGGGTTGTAAGCTTCTCGAGATCCCTCGAGAGGTAAAACAAGGTGCGATTCCCACGCATCAGGACTAATCATGCTTACAATACAAATGTTTTGTGATTGTAAATCCCATATATCTAGGAATTGGACAAATGTTATGCAAATTACTTGTACGACAAGTTACCTCATATTGTACTTTCATTACTAGCAGATCAACTGATGTGATGAAACTATGTTTATGGAGGATCCTAGTTTTCAAGATTATTCTATGGATTTATTTTCCTTGGGTATTTTAATTTTCTTGAAAAATTGTATTATCAAAAATACTAATGTTTTGAACTTTCTTTATCTGTAGAAATGGCTCAAACTGATAACACCAACTTTCGTTCTGTGTTCAAAACTTATTTTGAACGAGAAAAATTGACTGGCTCGGAAAATTTCAATGATTGGTACCGTTCACTAAGGATTGTCCTGCGAGTGACTGGTCAACTTGAAATCTTGAAAACGCCTTGTCCTGCTGAACCTGAAGGCGATGCAGCAACTGATGCTGCTAAGGCCAAATGGAATCTTGATTGCAAGGAACATATTGATGTGGCCGCAATGATGTTAGGGGCGATGTCCACACCTCTTCAAAGGCAGTTTGAGGAGTATTTCCCCATGAACATGATTGATGAACTCAAGAAACTCTATAAGAAACCATCAAATGTAGAGATTTACGATTTGATGGAGGCTCTACATGGTTGTAAGCAGGGTGATGGTGAACCTGTGAGTGCTCATGTGTTGAAGATGAAAAGTTTCATGGATCAACTACAAACACTTAAGAAACCCTATGACAATGATATGGCTGTGAACTTAATCAATAGGTCCCTTAACAAGGATTTTAATGGTTTTGTGAGGAACTTCAATATGCATTGCGTAGGGAAGACAGTAAGTGAATTGCACGCACTGCTCATTGATTATGAGAAAGGGTTGACACCAAAGGCTCCTACGCCCCAAGTTCTTGCTATACAAGGGGGTAGAATTAACAAGCCAAATGCGAACAAGAAGAAGGGTAAAGGAAAGAAGAAGGCTGATAAGAATAAGCAGGTTATGGTTTATCAACCACCTCAACCTAAGAAGAACCCTACTATCAAGAATAATCCAAAGAAGGATCAAGGATGCCATTACTGCAAGGTGATGGGCCATTGGAAGAGGAATTGTCCTCTTTATCTCGATGACTTGCGAAACAATAAAGTTAAGAAGACTGGGCACATGGGCGCCAGCACTTCAGGTAACTTATTTGTCATTGAATTATTTACTTTATCTCGTATAATAAATTCCTGGGTATATGATACTGGATGTGGTATTAATATTTGTAATACACTGCAGGGGTTTAGAGAGGAAAGGAGACTAGCTTATGGGGAGCAATTTCTGCATGTGGGAAATGGAGCACAAGCAGCAGTTGAAGCCATAGGAATGTTTGATTTAGTTTTACCTTCGGGTTTAGTACTTTGTTTAAACAATTGTCATTATGCACCTTCTATAATTAGAGGTGTTGTTTCCTTTTCATGTTTGTTGGATCTTGGTTTTACTCATACTATTGATGGCAATAAAATTTCTGTTTCTTTAAATGGTGTATTTTATTTTAATGTTGTTGCTGTGAATGGTGTGTGTTTGAAATTGATATGAATAATTGTGTGACTTCCAAAAATAATAATAATTCGATGTACAACATAAGTAAGAGAATGAAGTATGACTTGAATTCGTCTTACCTTTGGCACTGTAGACTTGCCCATATAGGCAAGACTCGCATGCAAAAGCTGCAACGTGAAGGGCTTTTGAATGATATCATTGATGAGTCATTTGATAAATGCGAATCTTGTATTTCTGGGAAGATGACGAAGAAACCTTTTCATAATAATATGGAAAGAGCTTCAGATCTACTTAGTTTAATACACACGGATGTATGTGGACCACTTAGACATGTGTCAAGGAGAGGTGTTGTCTACTTCTTAACTTTTACGGATGATTTCAGCCGTTATGGTTATGTTTATTTACTTAAACATAAACATGAGGTGTTTGAAACATTTAAAGTTTTCAAAACAGAAGTAGAATTGCAATTGGGAAAGAAGATTAAAGCTCTTCGTTCTGATCGAGGTGGTGAATACCTTAGTCAAGATTTTAAAGATTTCTTAACTGAGAATGGAATTGTCCAGAATCTCACATCTCCATATACTCCACAACAAAATGGTGTATCTGAGAGAAGAAATCGTACATTGTTGGACATGGTTCGATCAATGTATAATCTAACTAATCTTCCTTTGTCTTTTTGGGATTATGCTCTTGAATCAGCTGTTCGTATTTTGAATATGGTTCCCACCAAGAAGGTTGATAAGACAGCATATGAGATATGGACTGGAAAAGCTCCGAACTTGTCTTATTTAAAGGTCTGGGGTTGTGAGGTGTATGTTAAACGTGACTCACAAGATAAACTCCAACAAAGATCTGTAAAATGCATTTTTATAGGATACCCTAAGGAAACTATGGGTTACTATTTTTACTACCCACCTAAGAACAAAGTGTTTGTTGCAAGATATGGTGATTTTCTTGAAAGTGAATTTGTGGTTCAAGAAATCAGTGGGAGGGTATATGATCTAGAAGATGATCTAAATAATGCATTGCCTTCAGAAAACACTAGCACACTTCCTATAGAACCGGAAAGTCTGGGTCCTCCACCGGAAGTTGAAGTAATTCCCATTCGCAGATCTTCGAGATCTGTGAAAGCTCCTGAACGTCTATGTCTTAATGTAGAGGTTGATCAGCATACACTAGGGGATCTTAATGAACCTACTAGTTATAGAGCTGCCATTAATAGCCCTCAAAAAGCTAAATGGAAAGCTGCTATGGATGGGGAAATACAATCCATGCATGACAATGAAGTCTGGGAAGAAGTTGACTTACCTCCTGGTGCCAAGGTAGTTGGGAGTAAGTGGCTTTATAAAATCAAGACTGACATGGATGGATATGCATACATTTATAAGGCTCGTCTAGTTGCTAAAGGTTTTACTCAAACTTTTGGAATAGATTACGAGGAGACGTTTTCTCCTGTAGCAGACACAAGAGCTATAAGAATTCTCATAGCTATAGCAGCGTACTATGACTATGCAATTTGGCAAATGGATGTGAAAACCGCTTTCTTAAATGGTCATCTAGATGAAGACATCTATATGGCACAACCAGAAGGGTTTGAAAATCCAGAATTTCCAAATCGTGTTTGCAAGCTTAAGAGATCCATTTATGGATTAAAGCAAGCGTCACGACAATGGAACAAGAGGTTTGATGCTGAAATTAAAAGGTTTGGATTCACTCAAAATCTTGATGAGCCATGCGTGTATCACAAAGCTAGTGGGAGTGATAATGTAACTTTCCTAATTCTATATGTTGATGACATATTGATCATGGGAAAAGACATTCCAAGTTTGCAAGAAGTTAAGGCATATCTTGGAAAGTGCTTTTCTATGAAAGATTTAGGAGAAGCTGCATACATTCTGGGAATCAAAATCTATAGAGATAGATCAAGGCGGTTAATTGGATTAAGTCAAAGTGCTTACATTGACAAAATATTGAAAAGATTCAATATGCAAAATTCCAAGAAAGGATATTTGCCGATGGAAGTAAAACATGGCTTATGTAATGAATTTTGTACTTCAACACCTGCTGAGGTGGCTCGCATGAGTAAAGTTCCTTATGCTTCGGCTGTAGGATCTATTATGTATGCGGTTAAGTGCACAAGGCCAGATGTCGCGTTTGCTCAAAATATTACCAGTCAATTTCAACAGAATCCAGGTGAAAAACATTGGATTGCTGTTAAGCATATTCTTAAGTATTTGAGGAATACAAAAGATATGTTTTTGGTATATGGTGGAAATCCAGCTGCAGAACTTTGTGTTACAGGTTTCTGCGATGCATCCTTTCAAAGTAATAAAGATGATTCGAAGTCTCAGACGGGTTATGTCTTTGTTATCAATAGAGGAGCTGTAGACTGGAGGAGCAAGAAGCAGAGTACAATTGCGATGTCTGCAACAGAAGCTGAATACATTGCTGCTTCAGAAGCTGCTATGGAGGTTGTTTGGATTAGGAAATTCGTTTCTGGGCTTGGTGTTATGCCTTCAATTGAATTACCTATTAATATGTATTGTGACAATTCTGGTGCAATCATATTTGCCAATGAACCTGGAGTCATGAGAGGCACCAGACATTTTCTACGGAAGTATCACTTTGTTCGTGAAAAGGTTGACGAAGGTGAAATAAATCTGTTGAAGGTTCACACAGATGATAACTTAGCTGATCCATTCACTAAGGCTTTAGCGAAAGAGAAGCTTAATGAATTAGCCAATGGAATTGGACTTAAATTAGCTAATAGTTTCATGCATAACTGTGATTAGTATTTGGATAAAGGATATTGTAAACAATTATTATTTTAATGAAATAAAGTATGTTGGTATGTTTATTTCTGTTATTAATTATTGTTGTCCTATTTTTGCATGTTTAAATCCATGAATAAGAGTTATTCTAAATTGTCCGTTGTCAGTTAATAATATGGGAATATTATTAAATTAAGACAAATCTGAAGTTGATATAATATACTTAAAGTATATTGATGCGTAGACATGTCATTTTAGACGATATTCGATGATAGAGAATATAGGACTTATCCCAACTATATGATGTTACTTTATGGATCTTGTCATTAAGTAAATCATAAGAAGTTATCCTCAGACTTGAGATACAAGATAACGGTCATGAATGTAGTGCATTTTTGTGGAACAACTTAACGCTATATGTAACTGGTAGTCATAAGGGTTGTTTTCGGAAGTGTTACAAAGTTTGTGTGTTTTGCTTGCAATCAATAAAGAATTTGTTCCTTCAAATTAATTTTTTGGAGTTTAATACTGCTGGGCCCCTCGTAGGGTTGTCAAGGTGTTTGCGTGGCCACGCCCAAGGTCTTTTATGAAAGGTTCAAAAGATTTGGTAATCTTGTCAATTTCTAAAAACGAGAAACGGAATGGTTAATTAAGGAATGACCTAGATCCATATCCTTATTTGACACGGTATTAGAAACAAAGGGATAATAATAATGAGAAATCATTAAAAGGTTTTCCAGGAGCCTTACTCAAGTTGTACTAGAGGCATCGACGTGTTGCAAGACGCTAATCGATGTGATCACACTATTATGATATGTCTAAGTGGGAGCTGTTCGTTTTATAGACAAAATAATAATAGTCGTGTGTTAGGATCAAACTTGAGATCACGGGATTGCACACAATACGTATGAAGAGAAAATGTAATAATTATTTATAAGATGTTATAATTAATTATTAAACACAAAACAAATAAATAATAATTAGTATTATTGATTAATGACTAATTAATTATTAAACGAAGATTAGGAAAGTAAATACTAGACAAAACATGGAAACAAGAGAAGGTTCCGGAACACCCTCTTTGGGCTCCAAACCGATCGGCCAAGGGGTGAAACCCACCTCCTTTGTGCCTTGAGCTCCAAGTCTTGTGTAGTATATAAGCAAACCCAAGGTGTAGGTTTTTCTCATAACTTGTACACACACATCTTGGGTTTTCTCCTCTCCTTTTCTTTCTTGGTCGATCCAAAACCG
Source organism: Artemisia argyi (assembly GCA_030686995.1). Lineage (NCBI taxonomy): Eukaryota > Viridiplantae > Streptophyta > Magnoliopsida > Asterales > Asteraceae > Artemisia > Artemisia argyi. Next base: position 154,937,955 of record CM060697.1, on the reverse strand, counting down.
AACACCTCTAAGGGTTTCGTTTTTCTTGCATCTTAAAAGGGTTTTGTGTTTATTACTTGCATAAACTTTTTCTTGAATTAGTACGTGTGTACAAGAACGTGAATCAAACACACTATTGTTTGATTCTTGGATTGAATTACAAAAAGGTAAGGGGTAATTCATATAATCCTTATAAACCCTAATTAGGGTTCATTGGTTCCGGAAGATTGCATTGATTCTTGTTCGGGCTAGAATCACTACTGTATGTTTACTATTTAAATTAATGATTAATTAATTACATGTTATTCAATCTATTATAATTGCTTCCGCTCATGCTCACTTTGATGTACTTGGTTTATTTATATGATTGTCATGATATAATAATTCCAACATTAAAGCCATGCAACCACACACACCTTCAAATGTCAAAGTCGTCATCGTAATCGTCATCGTCATCATCATCGTCATCGTCATCGTCATCGTCATCGTCATCGTCTTCGTATTCGTCTTCGTCTTCGTCTTCGTCTTCGTCATCGTCATCGTCATCGTCATCGTCATCATCATCGTCATCATCTTGGTCTTGGTCTTCATCCTTAACTTCTACATTAGCTGGAGCTGGAGCTGACATGGAACTTCCATCATCCTCGGCAACCATTAGAGCCAATCCAGCCATTCCAGCTACGAAAATTGCTTTCGAAGCCACTTGTGTTACCACTGTCTTTCCGATACGTTTCATCATTTCATTCTTCTTCTTCTTCTTTTTCTGATCACCCTTCTTTTTTGGGCGGTCAGCTACTTTGCCTGAGCTATCTTTCTTATTAACCTTTGGTCGCCAGAACTTGTGGGAAAGGATGATTTCTCCTTTTACCTCCCCAGACCATATCTTTACCGGGTAACTTACATTCTCTCCAGAAGCATCTCCTGCTAGGAGATCTTTGAAAGGAATCTGGACTTGTCCTATGTCTCGATCTACAATATGACCGGCGTGCTTGATCTCGCAGAAGAGGGTGTGATTTTTGTTCATGGAAGAGATGTTAAAATGCATCGTATAGTTCCAAACAGGAAAAGAGCCTCCCCTTTTTGCAAACTCGGTTTTCTGTGGTTTAGTCTCTTCGCCGCCTCCCAAAATCCAAACAACGACGTAAGGGTCCATGGTACCGAAGATTTTGACGTCATCGAGAGATTTTCCGGAGTGGAGGACAATCTCTAACTTGCAAGACTCCATTAGATAAAAATTGGCGTGTTTGATTGTTTGAATTAGCTAATACAAAGCGAAGGCTATATAGTCGTCTTAGCTTTTTGGTATTGACTATGTATATTTTGCACTCGATCAGTATTGTTACAAGCTTTAAATAGATCATTTATTCAATCATACCCGTTAGGACGAAAGTTCCTAGTCGTCTTAAATATCTTAGATATACATATAAAATTTTATACATATATTTTCGACAAAAAATTTTTTTCGTTTTTTTCACGTTTTTTTTCGTAGTCGAAAAAATCATATATGATATTAGATAGTAATATCATATATGATGTATCATATATGATTTTTTCGGCCACGAAAAAAAGCGTGAAAAAATGATTTTTTTAATCGAAAGTATATTAAAGTGCCCGTCTATAAAAAGATAACTAATTGCTTGTCGCGATGGTGTAATTATTTTCGCTTAACGATTAACAGTTTAAGAAATATTTAAATTATAAAAAATATGTAAAATATTAAAATGCTTTTAATCTCAACAATTGATTTATTTTTAGATTGATAATGGAGATGAGTCCCTTAGTATGTAAGAAAAGTTTAGTATTTAATATAATTCTCCTCATATATATATATATATATATATATATATATATATATATATATATATATATATATATATATATATATATATATATATATATATATATATATATATATGTGTGTGTGTGTGTGTGTGTGTGTGTGTGTATTGTTGGGTGAGTCGTTATTTATTTTATTTATAAACAGTTGAACAGCTCCACTGATTCCGCGGCTGCTACTGACTTGATCGAGCTTTACAGGAGGAACCATACGAGAGGCGACGTTTTTAAGTCTCCATTGTCCGAGGCTAGATACGTAAGTATAATTTACTTCCAAAAACTCACCCACTTTAATACAATATGATAAATCACGACTTATAAATTACCTTTCTTGTTCTTTTGTAGCTAAACAGAATCAGATGATACAGATGCGGACAGAGAGCACCTTCGCGAGGACGACTATGCCTGACCTCGAAATTCTGTGCCACGTGATCGGTGGTAAGCAGCGCGGCCATATTCCTGGCGTAGGTTGAGTGTTACCCGGCGGTGGTTGAAACGACCATTAGCGACTCATGAGCCCGCGAGCAAGCCTCCGTGTCCTCGCTGCTGTAAACCGCTCATAAGCAAGCCAAGGAGCTCTCCACGCAAAGCACACAGGTTGATAATTTGATGGAGAGGGCAAGGACTCAATCGGGTTAGGCCGATCGGCTAGCGAGGGACATGCTGGGGACATCGGGATCACATGATGCTTCACAGGGTGAGTCTCGAGGTACCGAGGAGGGTAGTGGGGGGAGTAGCATATGGGTTGTTTGGGTCTCATGGGTCGGTTTATATTTGTTTTAGGGTTATGGACAATTTTGTGGAGATTTACATGGATTATTATGTGTTTATGTAGATTATGTGTTACGATTCCCGCTAAATGGATTACGCGTATAGTTTTGGACCATTTTGCGGATAGCTAGATTATGTATAGTTTTGTAGATGATCATGTGATCACGGTTTTTGAACCGTTTTTGGCGAATTTGGATACATATGATTATGTTTAGCGAATATGGATATATATGATATCTATACTACTTATAATAGAGGAATGACTCTCTCTTCAAATAATTCAGATGTACAAAAAATGATGCATGGTTTACAACACTTTAAAGCAAGCAATTTTCATAATTACAACAACCAAATCATTGTGTACAACAAAAACTAGCATGAATCGAAATTCAGACCACTTTCCTTAGAATTCTACATTAATAGCATTAAAAACACCCCTACACCCAATATTACAATAATTTAAACACAATGTACAACCCTTATTCTATATTAATAGCATTAAAAACACCCCTACACCCAATATTACAATGATTTAAACACAATGTACAACCCTCCATCTTAACCTAGACACGAACCTGTGATCAAGACTCGACTCAATAAAACTCGACTCGATACACAAGGCTGTGAGCTCAAGCTCACGGCATCCCTTGTTTTCGCGACTCAATAACAACGACAACAACAAAAAAGAAAATGATACCAAACAATTATGTAGCTTCATATTTATTAGTTTCAATATTTATTTAATCAAAAAATCTTGAAAATTCATGTACTTATCCCCCACCGTTGCTAGAACGACAAAAAGGGTGTTGGGTTTTGGTGATGAACTCGAGCTGTGGTGGTGTTAATCGTGGAGTTGGGAGGTATTTCTTGGCGCATGATGTATGTCAAAATGATGGGGAGGTTGTAAGGAGTGTGGTGGTGAGTTTAAGTGGCCGAAAAAACGATTGGAGAAGAAGAAGAAATAGGGTGCGGCTGGTTTGAGAGAGAAAGGGTGTCAAACCCTAAGTGAGGGTATAATGAGGTTTATATAGGAAAGTGTTTTGGACCTTGTGTGAACCCTATTGCACCCTTAATATGTTAGGGAGGGAAGTGTAGTTTACCAAATCTTTTAGTATTCGTTCTCGAGGCAAATTTAGGTGTCGGAATGACTTCCGTGACATTTTTATTAATTTTATCAAAAAAATTTATTTCAGGATACCTGCCGCTGCAACGCGCGGGTATCTTGCTAGTTATGTTTAGCGAATTTGTGATGTGAGAGTCTTTTGCGGTGTTATAGCATTGGATATTACAGAGTCTTTTGTGGTGTTATAGTCTTTTGTGGTGGTATAGCATTTGGATACCCGCTGCTGCAACGCGCGGGTATCTTGCTAGTTATGTTTAGCGAATTTGTGATGTGAGAGTCTTTTATTAATTCTATCAAAAAAATTTATTTCAGGAACCCTATTGCACCCTTAGGGACTAAGATTGAAAATTGCTCATTTTGCAGCAATATGCTGCAAAATGGGTGATAGGCTTTTGGCGGGGAACCTGTTTTATATGGTTTAGTCTTTTAGCAAGGGCACATCCCCGCCAAAAGAGTTGATCTCAACGGTGGATAACCCTTTTAGCGGGGACATGTCTTAGCCAAAAGGGTTAATCTCAACAGTGGATAACTCTTTTAGCGGGGACCTGTTAAAAGAGTTGGTGAATTAAGATAATCACTTCATTAAGTGATTTTGTGCTTAATTATGTTACTTTTTTTGCGGGAATATGTCCCCGCCAAAAGTAGTGCCACTCTGGACCAAGTTTAACTAGCTCAAAGGCTGTGGGACCCACATGTCCCCGTCAAATATTGACATATGTCCCCGCCAAATGTATCTGCGACTAGCTATTAGCGGGGACTTTTCGGCGATGACTTGTCTTCGCTGAAAGTTATTGGCGGGGACATGTCCTGCCAAAACGCTCAAAAAGTCTCCTCTAATCGCAGGTGATGTTGTAGTGAACATTCAACAATTCTTTCTAGGTCGATTTTTCATGGTGAAGTTTAATCAGTCGTGCATGCTTTCTAGAATTCTAGTGCATAGTTTCTAAGTTCGAATGGCAATTTTTTATAATACTTAATTGTGACAATAATTTTAATGATTCTAGATTCCACTTATATCGCAAATGCGAGTTCAGGAATTTTATATTTTTAATGTATTACGGAGTATTATTGAAGAGAAAAGTTTTTAATGTTTAATAAAAAAAATGAATAGAATTTTTGTGGTAATATATATATATATATATATATATATATATATATATATATATATATATATATATATATATATATATATATATATATACTCCCTCCGTCTCAAATTTATTGTCCACATTTCTTTTTTGAGATGTCTCAAAAAAATTATCCACTTTCCTTTTTAAGTAAAAACTAGAGAATATTTTTAGGGTATATTCTCATTTAGTGGTTGAGATTTATAGAGGGCCCATTTTTATTAAACTTTGAAATTTCTCTCTCATGACAATTAATTTGAGACGGAGAGAGTATGTATATATATATATATATATATAATAGAATTTTTAAAAAAATGTTAAATAAATATTTTGTCATTTCATTTTCAGGTAAAATCCTTTTCAATTTATATACTCCCTCCGTCTCAAATTTATTGTCCACATTTCCTTTTTGGGATGTCTCAAAATAATTGTCCACTTTTCTTTTTAAGTAAAAACTAGAGAATATTTTAAGGGAATATTCTCATTTAGTGGTTGAGATTTATAGGGTCTCATTTTTATTAAACTTTGTAATTTCTCTCTCATGACAATTAATTTGAGCCGGAGGGAGTATTAAATTTGTTTTTGAGTGATATTTATGCATTGACGAAGTCGTACATCAAAGACCCAATCGTACCCTGGCGAAAGGATTCTAAACCATACAAATCATTTTCATAAATCATAACATTATTGAACGTTAGCGTAGACTTGACCTTTAGACTTTCGAGGTCAACATTTAGATTCCGTGAATCGCTATTTAGGATAAAGGAGCAATTTTATATCTTCCTCTAAAACATTAAAATTTCATATATATCAAAATCATGTTTTAAAAGCATTGTACATAATGCATTCAATAGTTGTATTATAAGCAGGGCCGTCCCATGTATTTATGAAATTTTTAGAGCCCTAGACAAAATTAAATAATGAGACATTGAGTTAGGATCAAATGAGAAATATAATTAATATGAGAAAATTGAGAAGAAATCTCAACCACAAATATTAGATGCACCTACAAAAATAGATATTATTTATTTTTTTTAATTTAAAATATGTGGTTACAATTTTTTCTCACTCTTCTCATTTCAATAATTTTTCTCACTAGACCCATACTCGATGCCTTTCGATAAAGAATGATATATATAAAGTGTCATAATTTATAAGATATAATATAATTAATTAGTTAACGTTCTAACATATTACTTATTTAAGATACTTTCTTATCTAAATACTTTTTTCTTTGTGAAAAATATGCGTATACATGCATATAATTATTAACGGGACAAATTTTGAGGCTCTTAAAAATTTTGGATCCATGTGCGGCTGCTCACCTTACACACCCTCAAAGCCGGTCCTGATTATAGGTATATATGAAATTAATGATGAAAAAAGGGTGATATATGAAATTCTCCCTAAGATAAAAACCCGCTTGGTTACAGTTATAATGTTGAATCACTTGGTGTATAAAAACTACCAGCATGTCGTTCATTCGCTTCTTTTATTGTACACATCCGTCTCGTATTAAATGTCTATTTTTAAAATGCATAAAGTTGTAAAAAACACAATAACTATACTTTTTATCAATCAAATATCATATAGCTAAAATCTATTTTTCTTAGTTAAAATATAAAGTGAACTTAATATGCGATGAGAGAAATACAAAATAAGCATAATAATAATATGCTTAAAGATCATTTGAGGATCAAACTTTTTTTACATACCAAGGGACTAATCTCCACCCTCCATCTTTATTTGATCTAATGGATGAGATTAATCCCAACAATTTTAAAAACCCACTTTCATCCTTTTTTTTCAAATATTAATATCTTTCAAACCGTTAATCGTTAAGCGAAAAAAAAATATACCGTTACGACGAGCATTTAATTATCTTTCTATAGATAGGCTAATTGATATATTTTCGACAAAAAAATTTTTTTTCGTTTTTTTCACGTTTTTTTTCGTGGCCAAAAAAATCATATATGATATTACATATAATATCATATATGATATTATATGTAATATCATATATGATATGTAATATCATATATGATATTATATGTAAAATCATATATGATATTGCATATGATATGCAATATCATATATGATATTATATTACATATAATATCATATATGATATTATGATATTATATGTAATATCATATATGATATTGCATATCATATATGATATGCAATATCATATATGATTTTTTTTTCGGCCAGGAAAAAAAAACGTGAAAAAAATGATTTTTTTTTTTCGAAAGTATATTAAAGTGCCCGTCTATAGAAAGATAATTAAATGCCCGTTGCGATGGTGTAATTATTTTCGCTTAACGATTAACGGTTTAAGATATATTTAAATTAAAAAAAATGGGTGAAATAATAAAATCCTTTTAATCTCAACTATTGATTTCTTTTTTAGATGGATGGTGGGGATGAGTCCCTTGATATGTGAGTAATGTTTGGTTTGTAATATAACTCGACTCTAATAATATTAGAGTAGTAATCAATCATTTCATTACCACATTTATCTTATTATGTTGTCTATTTGGTTCATTAAGTATTTCATTGTGACAAAACCTCATTAATTTGAAACACATATGGGTCTGTTTTGACATTTGACAAAAAATAAAATAAAAAATAATGTTATTTATTGCGAAAATTACTGCAGAGGCTACTGCAGTAATGGGTTGCCTTTTTCAAGGCTGTTTTTTTTTTTTTTTATTATTCTCTGAAAGGCCACCAAAGTCGCTGCAAAATGTACCAGAAATCCAATATGTACACGTGTCAGCTTCTCGTTGATTTTAAAAAAAGTAATAAAAGTTGCATTTCTTAGCAAAGTTGCAGCGAAATACCTTTAATAAGGGACCCACTTAACCTCTCTCCTCATGATGGACCCACTTTAATAATAAAAAAAATGTATTTGTATTTCACATAACTATTGTAGCGAAATACAATTAATTAGGGACCCACTACACCTCTCTCCACCTTTTGGACCCACTTTAATATAATATATATATATATATTTATATATATATATATATATATATATATATATATATATATATATATATATATATATATATATATTTTATGTTTCATGTTTGCTGTAGTTTGTTGTAGTTTGTTTAATGTATGTTACATTGTGATTGCTCTTGCAAGCTAAAAACCTTCAAAAAAATTATAACCTCACCATAAAATCTTACAAACAACACACTCAAAAATAACCCTAACAAAAATTAAACATATTTCGCTGCAAACAAAAGGTGAAATACATATTTTTTTTGTTCCCAAACTGCTTCTTCGAATCTAGCAAGCCGATCAGAGTGAGTTGCCATATATTCTCTCATCCTAGCCTCAAATTCCGAGCTAAGTTCCTTGGGAGGGGAACAAGGTGGAGTGCACCTCTGAAAAGTCTCGACATGTTCTCTAGAAGGTGATTCAGATAATGGTGCCGAAGTTGGTTTTGAGACAGAATTGACAGTGGCTTGTCTAGGACTTAAGGGTCTCCTTTGCCTTTCCTCAAAATAGTCAACTTTTGCCTCAAGTTTGCATAAGAGTTCATCGGGGATTTCGGTGGTTCCTCCAGATGTCGAGACTGCATTGATAGCCGCTTCTATTGTATGTTTAAATTCCCAAATCTCATTATTATCAACAGCGAGCTCTTCGATAATTGCCCAAGACTCCTCGGCATTCTTATCACGCAATTTACCTCCCGCGGCCCTGTCGATGGTGCGCTTAGTGTGATAGTCAACATGGTCGTAGAAAATCTGGACTAATAACCAAAGGTTTATGCCATGATGAGGGATCTTGTGGAGGAGATCCTTAAAACGGGACCAAGCCTCGTAGAAAGGTTCACCCCGCTGTTGCTCAAACATCAAAATGTCCCTTCTAAGCATTGCAGTCTTTTCCGGCGGAAAGAATTGGGTAAGGAAGCGGTTGGCGAGATTGTCCCATGTGGTGATGGATCCCGCGGGTAAACGCTCAAGCCATTGACTAGCTTGATCTCGTAGAGAGAATGGGAATAGGCGTAATCGGGTTGTCTCTCTAGTCTCAACACCTGGGTCTATGGAATCTACGATTTTGAGGAAGTCCTTAAGGTGTTGGTTTGGATCTTCGGAACGAAGTCCATGGAATGCACATCCGCTTTGCACCAACCGGATGGTGTCGGATCGCAAGGGGGTCACATTGTCTCCGGTGAGCTCAATGGTGTTTCGGTAGCCTTGGTGGCTAGGTCGGGAATACTCTCCTAAGGTTCGGGGCCTAAGGGGTTCTAATGGTGGGTTTTGTTGTGGTGGGATGATGGGTTCAAAGATGTTACCACCTTCCATGATGTCGGATGGTAAAGAGTTACGAACAAAGGCACGAAGAAATAAGATAGACTAAAGAAGACCTAAAAATAAAAATAAAATCTTACTAGAAAGGAATCTAGCAAGTAGACCTAATAAAAAGAAATCCTAACCTAGACAATAACTATTCCCCGGGATGCGGCGCCAAAAACTTGATGCGTGGGAATCGCAACAGGCTTTACCTCTCGAGGGATCTCGAGAAGCTTACAACCCCCACCAGGCAGTGTACCTGATCGTTGTAGTATAGTATAGTGACAAGTACCAGGGGATTGATCGTTCAGCTAGGAATAGTCTCGTTAGGATTGAAATTAATCTAACTAGGTCTAAAGGTGAAGGATGATTCTTTTTGTATTTTTATATTTTATGGAAAGTAAGTAAAATCTCGGGTTTTGGAAGAGTGGGCGGAATTAGTTGCTATTCAACTAACCCAAAGCTAAGATATAATCAAAATAAAATACTGAAAATGAAATTAAGCTAATTATTACAAAGGTTGTGAGCAGTAATTGGAGAAATTGTGTTTACTTAGACTTCACTACTCCCTAGATATCTTTTACACGTTAATTACTTGTTACACTTGTATGGATGACGGATTGTATTCCTTAATATCATTCGTGGGGTGGCATACATAACTCCCCAACTCTATGAGCTCTTATCTCCTCCTACACCATGACCCAGCACAACTATAGGGATTGTAAACAGTGGCTCATGCATTAAATACAACCAATAAAGACCTAGTACGCCTCGGTTCATGTTTCTTAAGACGTTCAAGCATGTTACCATTTGGAGATCTGCCAGTTTTCTTAAGCCTAACATATAAAATCATTCATCCAAGACAAGAATAGACAAGTAATCAACACATAATCAACATCTAGGTTTCATTAGATCTAAGCAAACACAAAAGAGATCTAGCCTAACATAATGGAATTGAGACAAGAACAAGATATAAACAACCAACACATAGACATATTGATTGAATTGGAAGAACACTTATCTCAATTACAATGCAAGGTATCAAGGGTTTAAAACCCTTGAAAAACCTGTAAAAGATACACCAAATTCGTCTTTAGGGTTTCACCAAAACTTCTCTCTTTTTAATGAAAAAACTAGAAAACTATATATAGGAAAATTAGGCTGACGGCGTCAAGACAGCCATGTGACGCCGTCACCTCGCCGCCAAATACTTCCTCGGACGGCCTTGATCTACTTATGACGGCCTATGTGACGCCGTCACCAACCACGGTATTTTATTCTTGGTACTTTGACGCCGTCAGGATGACTTTTGACGCCGTCACCACCTACGGTATTTTATTCTTGATGTCTGACGCCGTCAGGGTGTAACTCTTGACGCCGTCACCTAGTGTCTTCAGCATGGAAAATTGGTACTTTGCCGTTTTCTTCACTTTTATGCTCCAAAAACGTCCAAAATGGCTTCTTTTCCAGAATTCACTCTCCAAACACCTAAAATCACAAAAGGAACGATTTAGGGCAATATTTGATCAAATAAAGTCGGATTCGGGCTTAAATGACCCCCTAAAAACGGATCATTTTTCGCCTCATCAATAGTATAATGTGTTAATACGTAGCTTTGAACATGAAATTTTGATTTTATGAGATCCTGAAAACTAAAAATATATAGTTTTTAAGATTAGTATGTGATTTGAAGTGAGTTTGAGGTGAAATAATAGTGTAAATATGCCGACTGTGACACCATGAATTGAAATTAGATTCCAGGCGAAGAGGCTGTTTGGATTCGCTTATATTTTCTATTTATCTCCTGAACTACTTATCTTCAAGCAGATAAGTAACTTAGAATGTTTGGACAGTCCAGACTGCCTTTACTTATCTGCTTATTCTGGGTAAAATAAGCAGGTAGAGAGGCCCACTTATGTGCTTATTTAGGTATAGTGTTTACATAAGTGCAATTTATGAGCTTCTAAAATTTCATAAGCTCGTAATATTGGCCTTATGGGCTTATCCACTTGAGCTTATGTGCTTAAAAAGTACGTAAGCTCATAAGGCCAAACGATTGAGCTTACAAGCTTATAAAATTTTCAATAAGCCCTTTAAAAGAAGTATGTAGCCATCTAATGTTCTTCTCTATGTTATCCAAGATTTATTTGAGAAATATCTGTACTAAGCAAATGGAAACACTATTTCTGAACTGCTTTTTTAACCTACTTTTCTGCTTCTGCTTATAAATAGACATAATACGCAATCCCATACATCCTCTAAGCGCTCAAATACCACATCACGTTTTAATACAAGTAATCATAAATGATCGATACGGATTATTAAATGTTATAAATAGAAATAATACGCAATCCCAGACATCCTCTAAGCGCTCAAATACCACATCACGTTTTAATACAAGTAATCATAAATGACCGATACGGATTATTAAATGTCATATGACCTATAATTTTCAGTATTTTGTATTCTAGGTCAAGCTTTTTGTTCAGGGTGCAACAAATAAGGTTGTTGATGGTGTTGGTGTCGATCTTGGAGCTAAAGGTACTAGAAAATTTTAAATATTGGATGCAACTACCAACACACTTGATAGGATTATGAAAATCCATGTTAAAGACTCAGTCACCCCGAGTAATGTCTAGCATAGGTTAGCTCGTAGGCTTAATCGTAAACGTCTAGTTATCGTATGATCCATGGAGTTGGGCCGTGTCTTTACCCACTGTAAGCCCACTCCATAACCCATTCATGGGTGTTTTTGTATCACTATTTATACCCTTTTCCAGCCATGGGACAGGGTTGGAGATTCTTAGTCATAAAATTATATATCTTCACTTACTCTCACTAGAACTCCCACACACACACACTCTCTCTCTTTCTAAAAGAATTCGACCTATACATAAGATTTAGAGTGTGTTATGATATCATATATTCTACAATTGGTATCAAGAGCCATGGTTTGATTAGCTAGATTGTATGTGTTTGGATTCGTGTCTTGGTTGGTGGTTTTTTTTTTTTTTTTTTTTTTTTTTTTTTTTTTTTTTTTTTTGTTCGAAAATATTGTGAAGAAAAATCAAGATTCAATCTTTGTTTGTGGTTTGATTGGCTAAAGTCTTGTACTTTCGTGATTAGATCAATCTCTTGCATCACTTCTTGGTGTTCTTCAACTTATTTGGTGGTTTATTTGGAAGATTAAAGAAATCTTCTTGGTTGCGGTTTGGTGTCAAGCACTAGTTCTTGGTTGCGGTTTGTGTCAAAATGGGGAGATCTTGATTGCATTTTGCCTATTTTCTCACATTACGTTTTGGTTGATAGCCAAATAGAGAATAGAGACGAACTGGATGAAAGGGACGCTTGTACTTTCTCGAAAGTGACACTTTTGGCTTCTCTGCGTTTTATCTCAAAATTTGAGATTGCTTTTTGGTATCTGCGTTTTGGTTATGCGGTTTGTCTAGAAAGATTGCGTTTTGGTCTTTGCGTTTTGCTTCAAATCATTGCGTTTTGCCATTGCGTTTTGGTCACCGCGGTTTGCTCAAGACACTACGTTTTGGTCAGTGCTTTTTGTCTAGCTTCATTGCGTTTTGTGTCCTACGTTTTGTCCATTACAGGTTGCATTTTGCCACTGTGTTTTGCTATATTGAAGATTTTCTTCTAAGACAAACTAAACGTTATGCTGCCCAAAGTTTGTCAGATATTGCGTTTTGTCTATTGAGATTTGTCTGTGTCATTACGTAAACCCATTTCAACCAAACCAAATCAAAATTAAACAATATATCACTTAATCTATCAAACAATCATCACCTTTAACATAGAATCACTAATCATTGAACCGATCCAACAGTTTTCATAACACATTCAATTTATTATTATCTCACGGTTTCTTCTTGATTTTGTAAAATCCGCGAAGGATTCTATTTCTCGGTTTAAATCATAGATTTGTAAAATCCCGTGCACGTTAACATCATGTCAAACACTTCGGATGACATTCAAGCTGCCAGGTCTGATACCTGCCCTCCTATGCTTGATAGGACGGATTATCAATCATGGGCATAACGAATTCGACTCTATTGCCTGGGTAAGGATAATGGTGTCAACATTCTTGAATCTACTGATGACGGACCTTTTCAGATGGGCACTACAAGAGACATAATTTCTACTACTAATGATGGAACTGTTACTCTTGGAATGGACAGACCACACACTTACAATGATCTTGATGAGAATGAGAAGAAGCGTTTTGATGCGGATATCAAAGCTACTAACATTGTACTTTAAGGGCTCCCCAAAGATATCTACAAACTTATCAACCACAACACTGAAGCCAAAGCACTTTGGGACAATGTTAAAATGCTTTTCGCTGGCTCTGAGTTGACTAAAAAAGATCGAGAGTTGTATGATGAATTTGAACATTTCAAGATGAACCCGGGTGAAAACATCACTGACTACTATGTTAGATTTCACAAGCTTGTTAATGATACGAGGAACATCAAGATGACAATGTCGAACATTCAAATAAACTCCAAGTTTGTGAATAACATGGCACCCGAGTAGCATAGGTTTGTAATAGCAGTTAAGCTCAACAAAGGATTGAAAGACACAAACCATGAATAGCTATATGCATGCTTACAACAGCATGAAAAGTATGTTGCCTGTGATCGTCTAATTATGGAAAGATTCACTCCAACAACGACAAATGACCCACTTGCACTTGTTTCGAATGTTTAGTCGTCCACCAAATCATCGCATGCTCAAGTTTATCAGTACCTTCCTCATCACATAATTAGACACCAAACATCTAATCATCCCAATACCCTCCATTTGCTGAGAACCCCTAACCTGATTTGGGCTACAATCAAACTAATAAGATGATTGACAATCTCTCCAACCAAGTCGCATTACTGGTTCAACAATTCAGAGCAACAATCCCTCAAACCAACAACCAACTTCGAACTTCATCAAACCCACGCAATCAAGCAACTTCGGAGGATGGAAGGGTTGTGGTTCAGAATGTTCAGGGGCGACAAAATCTGAATCAAAGAAACTTTGCTAGGGTTAATGGTGCAGGTGGAAATGGTGGTGCATAGAACATAGTTGGGAATGCTATTCAGGGACAAGTAAAGCAAACTAAGTGCTACAACTGTGGTGGCTTAGGACACATTGCAAGGAACTGCACTCAGCTAACATATCCACATAACTCAGATTACTTCAAAGAGAAGATGCTTTTGATGCAAGCTCAAGAGAATGGCGCAGTGTTGGACGAAGAAGAGTTATTGTTTCTTGCTGGAGAATAGGCAAACATGTTTGATGCTAATGTTGATGACCAACCAGTTTACGATATGGCACAGAATGATCCCAACATCTTTCAAGCAGATGACTGTGATGCTTTTGACTCAGATGTTGATAATGAACCTACTGCTCAAACTATCTTCATGGCAAATCTGTCTTCAAAAGCCTCCTCACCTCAACAAGCTGGTCCCTCCAATGCATTTGTCATATCTGAGGTACTCAAATTGTACGACATGATCGATGAACATAAGATTCCCAACAAAGTACAACAGACAAGCGTTGTTGAGTCAGATACTGCTAATATGAGGAATAGCAATGTTATCCATATAAACAATATGTGAAACACAATGAATCATCTGTTATACCTAGTAGTGCATCTTCTGTTATAAATGATGATTATGTGTTGCATGAGAACACTGCATTTATTCCTGATGACTCATTGACCACTAAACTTAATATCTATAAAGATCAAGTGGCCATATATGAACAACGTGCAAAGTTTGAACTAACTGAACGTGAACAGAAAATGAATAGTCAAATGCGTACACTTACTTCAGAACGTAATTCAAGGGAAGAAATATTGAAAAAGGAGTTGTTGGGTTTTATACTTGAGTTGATAAGGCAAAACATATAAAAGATGAAGGACTTAAGAAGACAAAGGATGAAACTTCAAAATAAAGAAAAGATTATTGTGTATCTTTTATTATTCTAGAAAATATCCTTTGTAACCCTAATTCTCTTTTATATAAAGAGAATACAGGGAATTAGTTTTATGTGTGTCAAGATGTAAAACACCAAAGGTGTGTATGTGTGGGAAACCTAGGCGTAAGGTTTGGGAAAAATGCCTAGGGTTTAGTCTTGCTTAACCTTAAGGATCTTATGATTCCTTGTTAGTGTAGCTAACACGTTCTACAGTTGATCGTGTAGAATTTGGGTTATTGTTTTTGTAATCATAGTGTTAGAGATGATGACGAAGAAACCTTATTTCAATAACAATGATGTTTTGTTAATTCCGCTGTGCATAATTGTTGTCTTTGTTATTGTTATCCGTAGTGCTCAAAACAATCCATGGATGCTCATGGTTTGACTATCTTTATGCTTGTGGAAAAAGATTACACTCTATCATGGCAAAAGTTAATTGTTCATTAGATGCTTCATGGTGAAAGGATGGTGCAAAAGTTACAACTGCAACATCATTATTTCTATGATGATCAAGCATATCAACTATTGAAGAAGTATGAAAGAGTTCTCAACCCAAAGGAAAAGAAGAAAGATTAATGTATTTGAAAGTATCCTCTTGGTGATTTTTCAAGCTAACAAGGAAACTTGATGATTTGGGGAGAAATATCAAGTTTAGGGGAGGATTGTTGGGTTTAGAGATACTGCTGCTCAAGAAAGATTACAGCTTCTCAAGTGTTCAATGTGAAAAATAGTCTAAGTATGTTACTGCTGCTAGACTAAAGTTACAACTGTTGGTTAAGAGTTTCTGCTGTTGGAAGATTACTGCTGCTGGAGTTATGTTACTACTGCTAGTTTATAGTATGGGTGAGCAAAAAAACCGAAATAACCGAAACCGAACCGAAAACCAAAAAAAAAACGAACCGAAAAAACCGACCGAAACTAAAAACCGATGGTTTGGTTTTTTACATTTCATATAACTGAATTTTCAGTTCGGTTTCGGTTTTGATATAAAAACCGAACCATAGAAACCGAACCGAACCGTTTCATTAACTCTAATATATTTTATTTATAGATATTAGATAATTAGATATATTCCTAATTATAACCAAATTGCCTTGGCCTTGGGAAGTTGACTAAAAGCAGGGATCAAAAGTTTGAAAATTATTTGGATAAACCAAACGTCAAAACAGAGAACACGCCTATACTATTCGGTTGCCTTGGCCTTAGGAAGTGATGGGAATTAAATGGCTTAACCCTAAATCAGTAAATCAATCATCTTCTATACTCTACAATCTCCAATTCTCCCCATTGCCATTTAGCCTTGGTAAGTCTTTGTTATAATCTAATTTTATTTTATAGTTTATCTTTAACCTTGCATATGATTATGATGGACTGATGGAGTTTCATATGATTATGATGGACTTGTTTTGTGTATTTATCTTTAAACTTGCGTATGATTATGATGGACTGATGGAGTTGCATTGATTGTAGATATAATGTATAAAGGCCAAATGCCGCAAATAGGTGCTAAAATATTGGACATAGGTTTATAGCTTGTTTGGTTCTCTTATAGTCTTTGAATACATGTTAAAAGCCATGGAGTGGCCTTTCTTGAAAATATTATAGTACCTGTTCTGTCACTGTGTATCTGCTGCTATAGCCAGTGTTATAATGTGTTAGTTTTGTTTTTAGTTTCTGGTTGATTTTAAGCCAAAAAAAAAAAGAATGCATACTCTGCAACTGTTTGTTTTGTTTTTGACTGTTGGGATGGAAAATATTCTAATTTTGGAAAGAAAAATTGACAACAAAAAGTTTATGATTGCTTCTAGAAAGGGCAAAATAGCAAGTAGTGTCACACTCTTGCCAATCAACATGATAGACTTAAACAATTACATAAAGAATAGCAGCATGCTTTCAATCTGTTAACAACCGTAGTACTTACATTTAGGAAATTGCATTAGAACATTACAACCAGTGATGATTATCATGATGATGCCTCGAGGTTGATTTCGAGTTTGAATCGGAGAGACCCAATGTTTATGTCTGAACGTCTGGTCTGAGACACTTTTTTTGGGTACTTCAGTTATGTCTAAACGTCTGGTCTGAGACACTTTTTTGGGTACTCCAGTTGTAACGAATATTGTTTTTTACTTCAAGTTATGGTATACATTGGCTGAGTTGTTGGATGTAGCAGAATCTCGCCTGATGTTAGAAGAAACAGCCGTTAAAGAATATATGCATTATAGTTTATAGTTAAATATTGGACATGGGTTCATACTTCATACTTCATAGCTTGTTTGGTTCTCTTATAAATCGTTGAATACTAAGCAAGTGAGTGGCCTTTCCTGAAAATGTAATAATACCTGTTCTGTGTCACCGTGTATCTTCTGCTATCTCCTGCTAAAATTAATAATTATACTTTCATTAAAATGAGCCATAAGACACATTAATTAATAATTGTACTTGTCTAAAATTTGTTGTTTATTTCAGTTGATGGAACCATCACGTAGCGACGCACCCGAAGCTCAAAGTATGGACAAGAAGGCGCCGGTGATTGATGTAGATAGTGAAAATGCGAATGAACACGTTAATGAGAATATTGGTGAAGGTGTTAATGAATGTGTTGATGAGAAAAAAAAAAGCAAGGTCGATATAGATCATTTGTGTGGGATCATTTTCCGAAGCCCAAAGAGGGTGCTACCACAACTACATGTCCTTATTGTGCTACGGTCTTTGCAGCGAAGTCAAAGGAGAATGGTACTAGCACCGTAGGTTATCATCTAAAATCTGTATGTACAACTTCACCCCTTTATAGAACAGCAGATAAGAAGAAACAAACAACAATAAGTTTCAAGCCTGCTACTATGGGCGAATCTAGAGGTAGTTTAGTTTCTCACTCTTTTAACCAAGAACGTTGTAGAAAAGCCGTAGCTAGGATGTGCATCTAAGACAATCAACCCTTTAGCATTGTTGAAGATGAGGGATTTCAAGAGTTAATGTGGGAAGCAAATTCTGAATTTGAACTTCCATCTATGTGGACGGTTGCTAGAGATGCTTTGTCCATATATCAAGAAGAAGCACAAAAGCTTAAGAATCTTTTAAAAAATCAAACTGTGTGTCTTACTACCGACACATGGACGTCCGTGCAAAACTATAACTATATGTGTCTTACGGCTCATTGGGTTGATGATAGCTGGAAATTAAGAAAGAAAATTCTTAATTTTTGTCGAATATCGAATCATAAGGGTGTGACTATAGGAAACTTAGTATATCGTTGTTTACAAGAGTGAGGTATTACTAGTGTTTTTACAGTTACGGTTGATAATGCATCATCTAATGATGGGGCAATCAGGAGGTTACGCACTTTGCTTAAAGGACCTAACTCAATCTTAGATTGCAAGTATATGCATTTAAGGTGTTGTGCTCATATTATCAATCTAGTGGTAAGAGATGGTTTAGAGGAACAAAATGATTCTATTTGCAAAATTCGCAATGCAGTGAAGTTTTTGAGATCGCCATCAGGTAGGCAAGAAAGCTTCGAAAAAGGTGTCGAGTTTGAGAAAGTTGACTGTAATAGAAAGCCATGTCTTGATGTTGACACAAGATGGAACTCCACATTTCTTATGCTAGAAACTGCCGTTAAGTTTGAAAAAGTGTTTGATAGGTATTTTAGCATATATATGTGTTTTTAACATGCTAATTTACGTCTTTTTATACTAATATGGGGATGTATGTTTTGTTTAGGCTTGAAATGACCGAGCGTGATTATACGCCTTACTTCTATAATGAAACTGAAGATGGCGAGGAGGATACTAGGATGAGGCCTAAAACTAAAAAAAAGAAAAAGAACGTTGTGGGGGCTCCTAATGAGGATGATTGGTCGAATGCAAGGTATTTTTCTGTTTCATTTAAGTACGCTACCGATGTCTTTTTTTTATCCTACTATTACCATTTAAGTACGCTACCGATGTCTTATAGGCAATTCTAGAGCACCAAAATCAGTTAGGTAAAGAACCTGTTGGCCCTTAACTACAGATATTCTTATATTAGTTGTACCTTTTGTTGATATACTTGTTCATTTTGATATCTGATGTCTATCTCCTTTTATACTTGTTCATTTTGATATCTGATGTCTATCTCCAACTTATTTGAATCCAACTGAGTTGAAAATTTGCATCAGTTTAGAAAATTTGTGCAACTGATTTGAATCCAACTTTTAATGTCCAATAGGTTTTTTTTGGAGTATTTGAGGATTTTCTATGATGTAACCAAGAAGATTTCAGGGTGTAAGTATGTGACAAGCAATATGTTTGTGAAAGATCTTGTCACAATGCATGCCGCTATTTCAAAAATGTGTCGACATGCTGATGAAAATAAAAGGAAGATCGCCTTATCAATGAAAGGTAAATATGACAAGTATTGGGACAAGTTGGATAATATGAATGTTTTGTTGTATGTGGCCTTGGTATTAGATCCTCGGAATAAGTTGAAGTATCTTGAATTTTGTTTGGACCAAATTTATCCTAAAAGCCGATCATCCACCGAAACATCCAATGAAGGTGACCAACTATCGAAACGATTGAAAACATGGTCCGCGAAAACTATTGAAATTTGTAAAATTGTGGAGGATGCTCTTAAAGAGTTGTATGTGCACTACAAGATCAAACTCGACAAACATAATGATCAAACTTTTACCGTGTCTTCGTCTTCTACTCCTAGTGAAGATGATAGTAGCATGACGATTGACCTTGAAGATGGGTTTTCAAAGTATTTGGAGACACAATATGGTGAAGGGGATGATTACAGTGAAGTAGAAATTTATTTAAAGGATGGGGCGGAAAAAAGGGGGGATAATTCATTTGATGTTTTAGGTTGGTGGAATCAAAATATGATGAAGTTTCCAATACTGTCACAAGTAGCTAAGCATGTGTTAGCAATGCCAATCTCGACCGTTGCATCGGAGTCGGCATTTAGCACCGGTGGAAGAGTTATCGATAAATATAGAAGCTCTCTTACACCTAAGACAGCGGAAGGTCTCATTTGTGCACAAGATTGGTTACGTTCTACACCAGCGGATTTGCAAGATATGCCCGTTAATGGCTTGCCACTTGAAGAGATGGTGGAAAATTTGGAAAAACTAGAACTTGGTAAGCAATGAAACTTGGTTTAACTATGTCAATTGTCTCTGCTATACATTATGCTAATTCACTATATATATTTGTTTGTAGATATGTTTTCTATTGGGAAAAAACAACGCAATGACTCTTCTCAACATTAATTTTAGTCAGGAAGTAACTAGTAAGTATCAATTATTTCCTTGTTTTTTATACATACTTGTAGTTCTTTTCTGTTGACGCCATTCTTGGTGATTTTTTTGCTGCAATGTAATGAAGCCAATATAGTTACTTGTCAATAATATTATCCATGAAATACAACCAATAGTGAGTTCAATATCAACCTGTAGTAACAAACTCTACCTTTGTTGCATCTAATATATCCACTTCCACTATATACATAAGTGTAAAGAAGTGAAACATAACCATATTAGCTAGATTATGGCAAAGAAGTGAAAGAACAGTTGTTTTATTTCCTATTTTCTTTTGTTTACTTATTAAAAATTCTTGTAGGTGTTTGCTCAAGTCATGAAGTTTTCAACTTTTCATGGCAACAGCCACAACAACCAATGGTCTCTTTTCTTTAATATCTATGCCTTCGGAAGAAATCTTGGTCGAGCCAAGATGATTGTTGCTGCAAGGATACATGGAAGTTAAAAGAAGACTAAGTTTTATCATTTATGTTTAGACGTTTGTGTTGCAATTTAAGAAATTGTGAGATTGTTATCTTTTAATTTGTTAGTTTTATTAAGTTGTTGGTTGTTGACTTTAGTTTTTGAATTTAAATTGCTGGGTTTGAAAATAGTTTGTTGGATCACTTGGCCTTGAACTTAATACATAAAGAAAAAAGCACAATTTTTGGGCCAAATTGGACCAAGTTGGGCCCAAGCCCAAGTACTAACGGTTGGATGGACAAACCGAGAAACCGAACCGAAAAACCGATAAAAACCGAAAAACTGAACCGAGGAAAAACCGAACGGTTTCGGTTATGGTTAAAGAAAAAACCGAACATTCGGTTTCGGTTTCGGTTTTCGCCTAAAACCGACCCAAACCGAACCATGCTCACCCCTAGTTTATAGTTACTACTGCTGCAGTGTTATAGTCCGTTAATGTTTATAGAATATCTTGAACCGAAAGTTTTGAATTAGATAAATATAAAAAAGATATTTATCTTGTGTAGAAAATCATGTAAGATGACTAGGACTCCTTAGCCTATAAAAGGAGGTCGTAAGGCGTAGAGTTAGATACACGTATTATCATAGAGTCGATTCAAGTCAGTTTCTATTCTTAGTAGTTTTGGATTTATTTAAGATCACTAAATTTTTAAAAGCTAAAAAATTCAATCAAGTGCTTAAGTGAGATCAACACATATGCCACTATTTATTATGCATGTGATACCAAATAATGATGATTAACAATTTAACATGTAAGTTCATGCAATAAAATATATTCCAGATTTCATTGATTCTATTTTTCGAAATTACCGCTGTGGCTTTAATCCATATATGTTGACTTCATTCGATAAAAGCCATACGTCCAACCATCCAAATACACCATATCAAACGAATTTAGATGTCATGCCTATCAGATTCGAACCAGTGGCGAAGTTTGGATTTTGTAAGTGGGGGGTCGGGATCTACATTTTTTTTTTCCTAAGGCTATATTTCAGGTATACCGAAATTTTTGGGGGGTCGAAACCGAATATACCGAAATTTTTCTACACGAAAACTATATACCCCCTACATCGCAAAAAAAATTTCGGGGGGTCGGGCGCCCCCCCGGCCCCTATGAAGCTTCGCCCCTGATTCGAACATCTCAGATTAACATTAACAAGTGGTGCCACACTACGTGAACTCACTCCATTTTACGATATCTCTGGATAGTTGATGACGATCATTCGACGCCATTACTCAAGCGGAAATTGTTTTAAGATTGTTAGTTCCGGGGTTTAGAATGACGGTTTGTAAAATAAAAATGATGGAATCGTGTTGCCATTTTATAGGCATAGTTGTGACTTTTTAAACAATTAAAGAGACACCTTTCATGCCTCTTCTTTTTCTGTCACATTAAATAAAAAATAGAGTGATATTTACATCACTTTTTTTTTATGTACATGCATATAGCATGTTGTAACATGTGCATTAATGATGTAACATTGTGGTGTGTGCATAAAAAAGTGGTGTAAGTATCACCTCCTAATAAAAAATAGTCACAACGGTTCGAACAATCATGTCGCTTAATTCATATCTATCTCTGTTGACAACAGGGTACATGGGGTTGACTAATACAATTGTTTGATACTCCCTCCGTCTCAAAATTATTGTTATAAGAGAGAATACACAAGTTTTAATAAAAGTGGGGACACTTTAATTTTCAACCATTAAAATGGAATATTCTTCCACTTGATTCTTTAGTTTTTACTAAATATGGAAAGTGGACAATTATTTTGAGACATCTTAAAATGGAAATATGGACAATAAATATGAGACGGAGGGAGTATTTAACTAATGAAAGTTATATCATTGGTCCAATGTAAGGATCCAGTGAGAAGAAACCTTATAATGAGAAAAATGAGAAATAACTATAACCACATATTTGAGATGCGTCGACTTGAATTAAACGCATCTCTATTCATTTAGATGCATCTCAATTAGTTTCAAAAGTACCTTTGAAGTGAAAACGATGCAAAGTAGTACTTGCAACAAATTTGACACATAGAGGGCGAAAAATACATTGGATTTTCCTAACTTGCTAAAATGCATCTAATATATGCATCTAATTTTTAGCTAGAAAATATATTAAGGTGCATCTAAAAGATTATGGATGCATATAATTCAAGTTGATGCATCTCTAATATATGATTATAGTTATTTCTCATCCTTCTCATTTTAAGAGTTCTTCTCATTTGATCCTAAATCCATTAGTCCATGCAAAATATAATTGCCATGCCAACACAAACGTTAATT
This sequence comes from Artemisia argyi, assembly GCA_030686995.1. Classification (NCBI taxonomy): domain Eukaryota; kingdom Viridiplantae; phylum Streptophyta; class Magnoliopsida; order Asterales; family Asteraceae; genus Artemisia; species Artemisia argyi. Next base: position 154,914,768 of record CM060697.1, on the reverse strand, counting down.
CAAGATATGAATAATTAAACATACTTAAAAATCCATAATATTGTCATTCATTTTTTGCATTCAAAAAAGACTAATGTATGTTTTGAAAATAATTACCCAACAGTAACAATTTTGTAATTAGTTTTATAAAGTTATATATGTTAGCCGCAAGTATATGCCAAAATACAACAAATTGTATATTTTAAGCTCGAGTGTACCTGATTAAAGCTTACCGAGTATTGTACTGACAAAATACTGATACACATTCTATTTGTTTTGCAAGGGACTACATTGAGCGGATTAATAATTTTATTCTTATTCAGAAGCGATTAGTATTATTGGCACGTGAATGTAAGTTGGAACCAGGATGACGGTACAAATGGACGTACTTTTTTATCTTTTCTATGCCACATATCTGATAGTGTGATACAATTGGAGGAAGGTACATATGTTTCTATCTTTGTTTGTTTATTATCTTTTTCACATTTTGTCATGAATATGTTAACATGTGGCAAGGTTTACCAATTTACGTATATATGAGTCAGTTTTGGTTACCTTAAATCTCTAATAAGCCATATTTGTAAAATAAAGAACTTGGGTGAGGAAGTAATGGGTTAATCCGGTTAAAAGTTGTTATATTTTTTCTATTTTCTTTGTTTTTCTAATTTTAATTTTATTTTTATTTTTTTTACTTGGAACCTCTTAATTCATTTGTTATCCAAAAAATTAGATGATTATAGAAAAAGAAATTTGAATTATAGTGACACAACTAATAATTTAATATTACCTAAATCTACTTTTTTAAATATTGATATATGATTATTCATTAAATTCGTATTCTTGCAGATAAAGGCAGTCTTGATATTACTTTGAATTTGGAGCTTCAACTTGATATAGTTTGTATATGCATCTATGCCATAGTAGAAGTAATTTATGACAAGATAATACAATTAAAATCAAAGGGTCTATTTCCTTGAATAAATTTCGTTGTTTTGTCACTGCAAGCTTTTGCATATCATTTGTTTTGGTTCTATGCAACACTATTTATGGTCATAGTAAATCAAGTTGAACTTTTAGGGGTGCTTCTTTAGTTGAATGTTATCCTCTTCTGTATTTGACCGTTAAATGAAAATGAAGGCGATCATGCACGCAAAGAGGAAAACATGCATCAAGAAAATAAAACACACAAAGAGAATATCTCTACACCGTCTGGAACTATCACACTTATTACAAAGAATCTCAATGTTGTTTTAAGGATATAACAAAGAAAGTTAACGAGATCTCTGGTGGCATCGACTCTCTCACAGTAAGAATTTCAAGAAGATTATGGACAACGAGATTCAAGTTTCCAAGATTTCAATTAAGAATATAGGTGTTCATGCAATCAATATGGACTACTCAAGTGTTTGACGTTCATTGTATAACTTTGCTTTCACTGTTTACAAATTGTAAAAGACGATGCATGCACGCTTATTTTTTTAGTAGTTACACACCAAGTTGTTTATCATATCATTGACACATTATTTATTATTTCTTTTAAAAATCAATGTAAACTATTTATGTTCTTTGTTATTTGTTAATTTATTCACACACGTATTTTATTATATTTTAAATTATAACATATATTAAGAATCACAACCCTTATTCACAAATAGAACACTAAAGAAATAATAAACAGTGATAAGTATTTAAACTTTGTTTTGAATTCAGATATGTCATATCTTTTTTCTTTTTTAACACTAATTATTATAATCTTTTGTCTAATGTTTTAAGAAGCTTTCTCTTAATTAACTACGAACATGTTATTTATTTTATGCATATTTGATTGTTAGTGACGATGAAAAAAAAGAGTATCGCTTTGTACTATCTTTAACTTATTCGATCAACAGGTACTACTTTGAGGTGTTGGCTTGAGATGCCTTATCCAGAGGAGAGATACATAACTGAATTTGGTAACCGGCTTAAATACGATGAGACAGCTTATAACCCACTCGAGTTGCAATCTGAATATGAACGTTTGTACGCCTCTTTGACCACGGAACAGAAGAGTGTATATGCCACCTTAGTGAACTCCGTTGATAGAGGAACATGGGGTGTCTATTTTGTTTACGCTTACGGAGGTACCGGGAAGACGTTCTTATGGAAAACACTTGCATCCGGTATTAGATGAAAAGGTGATATAGTTTTGAACGTGGCATCTAGCGGTATTGCGTCTTTGTTAATGTCGGGAGGCTGAACTGCTTACTCAATATTTCATATTCCAATCAACGTTGATGAGACTTCCACTTACTCAATAAGTGCTCAAAGTGATCTGGGAGCAATGTTAAAGAAGTGTAAACTTATTATTTGGGCTGAAGTGTCGATGGCAAATAAGCTTTGTTTTGAGGCCTTAGATCGGTCTTTGAGAGACGTACTTCGTAAGAGCCGGTATGACACGTGTGATGAGCCTTTTGGAAACATGGCGATGGTGTTTGGCGGTGATTTTAGGCAGGTCCTTCCTGTCATTCCAAAAGGATCTCGGTAAGACATTGTTGGTGCTTCTTTGAAGCAATCGTACTTGTGGGATTATTGCAAAGTTCGTAAGTTAACCACGAACATGAGGCTTACTGTGGGATCACACCCTGAAGATGTGAGCGAAATAAGAGAATTTGTAGACTGAAAGTCAGAGACATCGAGCTTGGAGGACCAAACGACGGAGAGGTTCCAATAGATGTGCGCGAAGAAATTCTAATAGATACGGCTGATGACCAGATAGCATCTATTATTGAGTTTACTTATCCAAACATTTTGGATAACATACATGATCCGGTGCACTTCCAAGAAAAGGCGATTCTTGCTCCCACGAATGAAATCGTGGACACTATAAATGATCGATCATCTGTTGGACAAATTTCCATGAGAAGAAATAGTTTACTTAAGCTGCGACAACGTCGAAAGGTGAACGTGGTGTCGACATAGGTCAGTCTGTTTTCTCAACTGAATTTATTAATGGATTGAAGTTCTCCGGTGTTCCAAACCACATGCTTCTAAAGTTGGTTTGTATTTGCCGCGTCCTGTTTTCACACATGGACAACTGTACATTGTTGTTTCAAGAGTAAAAAGCAAGCAAGGTTTGAAGGTTATCGCTTGTGATCAGGATGGTAATTTCCCCAAAACTACAACAAATGTCGTGTAAAGAGAAGTACTTGAAGGTCTATAATCAAAACTTCAAAAGGTATGTAAAATAAACACGTCATTTTTTTTTTCTCATATTCTCAATTATAATATATTACCAGTAACAACATGCATTTACTCACATCAGATATGGACTATTAGGTGTGCATGGCATAGACATTAGGTTTTTAATCGATAGGCGCTCACACACATATCCAATCACCCGCTGACACGTTAGCATGTGAATCATTTTTGTAGATTACTTATGTGATTCTAGCATTACTTGAAGAAAAAAAAAAAGCTTCAGTAGTATCCACTTCCGAAGCAAACCTATACGGCTATACCTCATCACATTTACTAAATCTCTCAACGAACAAAACGAGGTATGTGTAGAAAAAAAGATGCATACAGGAAGCGTCACCATATTCCTTCAAGAGTTAAAACGATACACGAACATAAACCATAAATGAGTATTGATAAAAGAAAGGTAATCTTATATTGAGTATGGATCTAGTGAGAAGAATTAATAAAATGAGTAGAGTGAGAAAAAAATCATAGCCACATATTTTAAATAATGAAAGAGAAATAATAGGAGATGCATCTAACTTTTATGGGTGCATCTAATATTTGTGGTTGTAGTTTCTTCTCATTTTTTCTCATCTTAATTATGTTTCTCATTTTATCCTAATTCATCTTATATTGGAAATTGATGTTATTAAACTTAAAGTTAACCCTAAATAAGAAACGTCAAATATTAAATACAAAATATCCATGAATTCAAGAAACTAAACATCTAAACAAAACAGAATCATACAAGGTTACCATAAATTTCAAGAAATTGGGCATCTTTCATCAGAATACTCAATTGCTTAATGTCTACAATTGACATTGGTATTGTTTACATCACGTAAATGCTATAATTTATGAATTTGTATTTGTTTAACTTAAGAGGGATGCTCACAAATCAAAAACTTGCGACGCAAGCAACTAAAAAATTAATAACATTCGGTAATTTAGTTTGAACAACTTAATTAAAAGTAAACCAGGCATCTAACATTAAAAATAAAAGTGATCATTAATAAAGAAAAATCTCTGAACCAGTACGCAAAATAAAAACATGGGTCTTGTTGAAGCTACTCAAAAGCCCAAGCGTTCTCCCTCCTAACCTCCTCTTCTTCCTCAGGAGTGAAATCGTTCTTGATGTTGAACGTCTTACGGATCTCCTCAGGTGTCTTTCCTTTGATCATATCAGCAACAGTTTGACATGTCAGATCCAACAGGCTCTTGATGTTGAGATAGTTTGCGGCCTGAAAACAAATTTAAGAAAAGCTGGTAAGCAATACATTCATAAGTTTGATATATAATGCGATAAAAAGTAAACAATACTAGTGCATAACCAAACAAAAACCGAAACTAACATAAAAGATGACATACGTACCAGAATAAGATCAAACAACATTCCCTGATCCACTTTAACAAAGTCAGCATCAAAAGATTTCAGATCTTCCTCAGTAACTTTATCTTCAGACTTGGGTGCCTCGACATGTTTCTTACAATACTCAATAACCTTCGCTAATATTTTGCTGGTGACGTTGGGGAGAGGGATGGTGGTGTCAGCACAATCATCTTCGATCATGTGTTTGATCGTCTCTGACTGCAACACCACCGTCTCCTCTACCTGAAACAACTCACCATCCGACCCCTTGAGCTCGACCATCTTTGAAGAAGAAGGCAAAGACATTGTTAGAATAATAAAAGTAACTTGGAACGAAAGAAAAAAAGAAGACCTAAATTTCTTAGAGAACGATACAAGACTTGATAGGTTTAGGCTTATATTTATAGGGATATCGAGTTCTAAGGGATGCAGGACTCTATCGTTTAATTATTTTAAATTGCATGAAAGTAGTCATTCTTTTAGATGACTTAATATGTTGAGTCCCTCAAGTTTGCCTTACAAAAAAACGTGTCCTAATATAGACGTGATTACAAGTTTAGAACACGTTGCGAGTTTATAATAATAGCATAATTAAACATAGTTTTGTTGTTTTGCTATATGTGAATGTTAGAGGATGGACATGCAAAATTTTAAAATTTAAGATCGAGTCGATGAAAAAGGTATAGATAAGGAAGATATAGGATATCTACTTAAATTTGGTAACATTCAATTTAGATACTTCTAGAACATTAATCTATGCTATGTATGAATGGTCATTCAGTTTTGCGATTCCTAATATACTTAACATAATAATACGTACCAAAAGCTTAAGAAAAAAAAATGCATTTTCCAATTATATGCAATATTAAATTGGTTAATGACATGTAATACCAAGCTATTTTTCTATTTGTTCCATTACCAGCTACGAATAAACTTAAAAAAAAAAAAAAAAAAAAAAAAATCTATCCAAGTTTCAAATTTTGTTTCATTCTCATACGTTTTATTTGCACCGTTATTCCTTTTGACTAACGACAGTTTGTAATTAACTCAAAAATACGTTTTCTTACGTTTTCATGCATTTCTATTTGTAATTAACTCAAAAATATGTTTTACTTACGTTTTCATACATTTTCATACGTTTTTGTTTGTACCGTTATTCCTTTAAAAACGAACAAAAACGTATGAAAACATAAGAAAACGGGCGAAAACGTATAAAAACGGATAAAAACGTAAGAAAACATATTTTTGAGTTAATTACAAACGGTCATTAGTCAAAACGTGTGATAATGAAACAATTGGAAAAGTACGTTTCTATTACATGCCAAAAGGACTAACGGAACAAAGAGTTGGATGGTGATTATGGTAATTTTTTGGGTTCGTATCTGATAATGGAACAAATGAAAAAGTAAGTTGCTATTACATGCCATTAACCCACATTAAATTGATCTAATTATCAATTATCAATAATTATTAGGATTAATGGCATGTAATAGCAACGTGCTTTCCCATTTGTTCCATTGTCAGATACGTTTTGTTTGCACCGTTAGTCCTTTTGACTAATGATTGTTTGTAATTAACTCAAAAATATGTTTTTCTTACGTTTTCATACGTTTCTATCCATTTTATATGTTTTCACCCGTTTTCTTTACATTTTTGTTTGCACCATTAGTCCTTTTGACTAACAACCATTTGTAATTAACTCAAAAATATGTTTTTTTACGTTTTCATACACTTTTATCCGTTTTCTTACGTTTATTCCCGTTTTTTTATGTTTTCATATGTTTTTGTTCGTTTTTAAACGTTTTTGTCCTTTTATGAAAACGTATAAAAACGGACGAAAATATATAAAAACGTATGAAAATGTAAGAAAACGTATAAAAATGTAAGACAAACATATTTTTGAGTTAATTACAAATGGTCGTTAGTCAAGAGGACTAACGGTGCAAACAAAAACGTAAAGAAAATGAGCAAAAACATATAAAAACAGACAAAAACGTATGAAAACGTAAGAAAAACATATTTTTGAGTTAATTACAAACGGTCGTTAGTTAAGAGAACTAACGGTGGAACAAAACGTATAATAATGAAACAAGATTTGAAAGTTGGATGGGTATTGTTGTATTATTTTGAGTTCGTATCTGATAATGGAACAAGTGGGAAAGTACGTTGCTATTAAATGCTATTAACCCTAATTATTACGGAATTTTGGGTGGGTGAGGTATTTTAAAGTTCGACGGCTCTAAGATGTATCTTTTATATAATAAAACAAAACCCGTATTGGGAATTTTCCATTTCAAAAAAATGCATTCATACCTTATTTAGTAACAATTTTATTTAAAAAAAATTATTTTCTTATTAGGTAACATTTTATATTTATCCATAACACAAGTAGAAGATAAATACAAATAATATAGATAAGATACAATTAATAATAGGATTAAAATTTTTAAATAATTATCTTTAATAATAAAAAACTATAATTAAATATCATAAATCAAACAAAACAAAAATTAAATTATTTATTTTTTAATAAATAAAAATATATGATTTAAAAATTTTAAAAAAACCTGCGCGTGCGCGGGTGTTATAACTAATTCTTCTATATATCATTTACATATAATTTATCACAAATTCTTTGAAGATCAAATAAACAAATCTTAACCGTTCACTATTTAAAAAAAAGAACATTTCCTTTAAATATATATATTTTTTTAATAAAATATATTGCAAACGATAACTTATAAAGTGACAAAAGTATGTCACCATGACGAGAACTTTTTTTATATTTCAGTAGACTGATTGTTCGCTATATTTTCGATGAAATTTTTTTGAGTTCTTTTTTTATTGCCGAAATTTATTGTAAGAAAAAATCATATGTGATTTATTATTTTAAAAATCACCTGTGATTTTCATAAATTACATGTAATTTTTAAAATAGCAAATCAACTCTGACTTTACAAATTACGTGTGAATTTTCATGGCACAAATTTGAAGACAAAAATAGAAAAAAAAAGTATCGATGAAAGTATATAGAAGTGCCCTTTTATCTAAAGATGATTTAATTCTTGTTGCGATGGTATGATTTATTTGACGTAATGATTGACGATTTGTGAGATATTTAACTTTTAGAAATAATGATGAAAGTGAGTTTTTTCAACTTGATAAAAAAATAAATGAATAAGATTTGTTCATTAGATCTTTAGAAAATTTGTTATGTATATGTGTTGAACTTTTCTCCCCGTTTACGTTGTATATTTGAAGTTTAAAGATAGTGACATTGTTGACTTGTTGTTAACTATTCTTCAAAAACTGAGGGACAACCTTGAATACTCTGATAGTTTTTTGGTTTACATTGTCTCAAGGATCGACTCCTATAATTGTAATTGATGTGGATTAAGATTTATCGAGGTTTTTTAGTGAAGTTGTTCTCCTTGTTTATGTAGACATTTTACTTGAAAGTTGGATATATCATGCAATTTATAAATAGTTCATCAATACTAACATGGTTACATTATTTGACACAAATTAAGCAAAACATGTATAGGCAACCGTGCGACATGTGGGCAATAATCTAGTGATGCCCTGGAAGCAAAAATTGAAAATATTGTTTAAAATCAGTAAAAAAATTCGAAAAATAATCCGTGTGTAGATTTTATAAAAACTCCAAAGAATCCAATCTCACACGCTACATGCGAAGGATGTTACATGAAGATGCATCAAAAGCCCCGAATCAAACTAAAATTGCTTTGCTCCATAGCAAAAACAAGCCAAAAAATTTCCCAAACTTTATAACCATCAAGTCTTGTTGCGTGCAAACCGATTCCCACATTGAAGAAAGATAAATCTTAAAGCTAAGATATAACCTTAATGGGCTATTTGCTTTGTGTTCAACTATGTGTGGTTGTTATGTATGGTTGTGGTTGCTGTTGCAATGGCCAACATAATCAGTTATCACATTTCACATTTGGTTGGTTTTTAAAAATAATAATAATAATAATAATAATAAAATAATCACTCAATATCTTTCAAATTAAACTTTTTGGTTTGTTCTAGTTAATTTTTGAACTGTGTGTAATTCTTAAAGATTCTTTTTATCTTTCTCTAACTATGAACTACTGCTTATCATTTCTCTTATATTTTTAACTTCCATTAAGGAAATTGGCAAAAAAAGTCACTATACTTGACACCTTTTGTTATTGTATGTATCATACTTTTTTCTTTTTGATTATAGCACCAACTTTTCTAATCCGTGCCATTGTGTGGTCTGTGTGACCGGTTGTTACTGGATGTCCTACGTGGCGTAGGTAAAAGCTGAAAATTCATTTTTTCAACTTGCTTTCTTCCTTTTTAATTATTTAATACTTTTACATTAATTATAAAAACCTTATTTAATTACCCCCACCTTCCCCTTTTCCCTTTTATCCACAAACATACACTTTTATCCCCCACCACACAAAACACTAACCCTAGGCATGAGATCCTCTTCTTCATCAACATCACGATCAAGATCCATGTCGGTCAGACGTTATTACACAAAAGAAGAAGTAATTGCACACACCAAGTGTGATTGTCATTTACCCGTCTCACCTCAAGTGTCATGGACCATCACAAACCCTGGTAGAAGATTCAAGGGTTGTCCAAAATATGTAAGATAATTATTAGTATTTAATTTAATTTTGTGGTACACTATGTTGAAGTGGGTTTTCATTTGTATATGTTGCTATAACAGGGTAGGGAAAACCAGTGCAAATTTTATGGGTTTATGGATGATGAGCTACCTAGTGAATACTACAAAGAGTTGTTCTTCAAAGAGCATGAAGAACTGAAAATGTTGAGGTGGAAAGTTGATGAGCTGATTAGGGGAAAATCTGAGTTGCACATGGACAAGGCTGGTGGATCAAAGTATGTTGAAGGCAAAACTTCCAACTTTGAAGAAGCAACATATTTGCAAATGGTTGAGTTGAAGGAAGAATTGAGTTTGATTAAGGCCAAAATCAATTCACATGACAAAGCTGTAGTGTTGTTTGGTTTGTTTGTCATTGTGATGTTGTTTGTTTATGTTAGTAATGTATTAGCATAGTTAATCTGTTAGGAGTAATGTATCATGACAATGTCATGGGTTGGTTGATGTTTAATGCAATGTTGTCTTTTGGTTATTTTGTTATTATAGCATACACAAATAATACACATGCACATTTAACATAGACAAAGGTTCATGTCATAAATTGTAACTGCCCATTCATGAACAAAACTAAGCATCACATAATAATGTAAACATACATGACATAACCACCAAATACATGTTTCTAAGTGCACAACATATATGGCCAAAAGAAGTGCACAGTGAGTAAGTTAAGGTTACACAACATATAAAAAGTTAATTTCAACAGGAAAGAGTTGTTTTCATTCCAAATTGAGAGCATTAGAGCTTGAACTCCCAATTCCTTGTTGTTGCTTTGCCAATTTTTTCTGCAAGATTCTTTCATTCCTTCCTCTCTGCCTTGGCTGAACAAAATGTCTTCTAACTCTTGATTGTGCTGCATTAATGTCTGGTACAACTGGGTTTTCTGAGTCATGAGGTGCATCTTGGTTTTCAGAAGGAATAACTTGAGAATTCTGAGTAGCTACATTCTGTGACACCTGGCTTTCTGAGTCATGAGGTGCATTTTAATTGTCAATTGGCATTTCTTCAACATGCTCATCTTCTTCATCAGAAGAACTTTGGTCATTTTCATCAATTCCAAACCATCTTCCCAACCTTCCTACTCTGCCCAGACATGTACTCACTCTTCCTCTACATCTTCCTTTTCCTCTACCTCTTCCCCTGAGATTGGTCTGCCTAGGTGTATTAGAAGATCCACCCACATCAGAAAACCTTACCCTGAGATTGGTCTGCCTAGGTGTACTAGAAGATCCACCCACATCAGAAAACCTAACCCTTTTATTGGTTTGCCTAGGTGCAGTTGCACTAGAAGAACCACCCACATCAATTGTTGCACTAGAAGAACCACCCACATCAGTGAACCTTACCCTTGTATTGGTTTGCCTAGATGGAATTGCACTAGAACCACCCTCTTGACCAACTGCTTTTTTTGTTTTCTTTTTTGTTTTGTTGGTTTTTTTGCTAGTAGGCGTATCAATACCCCCATCAAATTCACTAGACCTAGGTCTTTCATCTGGTGTTGTTCTAAATGGTTGAACCAAGGGTTCATCTTCATCAACTAAACCTGAGGATGTGGCTTTCCTAGGTCTACCTTTCTTAGCAGGTGGTTTAGTTGGTTTCACAACAGTCTCATTCTTACAACCCTTTTTATTATGACCTTTTTGAAAACAATTTGAACAAGTCATTTCAATACCAGTCCTAGGCACTTTGTTAGGATTCTTAATTTCATGACTAGCTCTAATCCTCTTTTTCTTAGGCCTACCAGGCATTTTATGTTTTTCAGGAGGCAAGACTGTACTCATTTCACTAGTATCAGGCCAGAAACTCATGCCACTTATAGGTGTTAGGTATTGATGATATGCATCATGAAACATTTGTTTTCTAAAACAGTTTGGCACATATGATTCTACCCTTTTGTTTATCTTAAAAATGACAGCAATGGCATGGGTACATGGCAAACCTGACAACTGCCACATCCTGCAGCTACAAGTCCTATATTTTTCATCAACGCCAAAAGCATCTGAACCATTTCTAACTTCAAATATACCACCTCCAGCTGGTATCACATGCCAAAAACTTGCATATAAAAAAGGAAAAATAATAATTAGTATACACTTAAGTGTTATTGATCATTATATTCACTACATAAACTTTGAAAATCTTACCTGACTTGATCTTTTAAGAGTTCCAACCTTTTCTGAATGTTAGGACAAATGTCGTCTGTCCATTTATCACACATCTTCCTCATTATGTTCATCTGTTCCATAACAATTACCCTCATTGATTCTAGCATTATAATCAGTGGCTTATCTCTAACTTGTAACAGAACCGCGTTAAAACACTCACTGAATCCATTCTCCACAGCTTCACAATTGTTACCAATATGGAAATAAGCTCTGGACCAGGTCTTTGGATCTTTCTTAAGCAAATACTCATATGCTCCAGGGTTAGCGACTTTGATCTTCTCCATAACCTTGTTAAACCTACCTGGATGACTGGCCTTTGAAGCAGCCCAAAAAAGAAGCCTAAACTCTAATCCACTATATGTCTTCCTAAAATTCTCATAGATGTGCCGTGCACATTGTCTATGTTCGGCATGTGGCATTATATCCTTGACAGCTTCTAGCAAACCCTAAATTAACAAAAAAATTAATATGCATCAAAGACAATTACAAAATAAAGTCCAACAAAGCAAAATAGTAATGAAAGGTACCTTGTGTTGGTCTGACATAAGTGTTAAACCTTTTCCAGTTGGCAACTCAAGATCTTGTCCAAGTAATTCCAGAAACCATGACCAGTTGTCCTTGTTCTCCACATTCACCACTGCCCATGCTACCGGAAAGATGTGGTTGTTACCATCCCTACCAATAGCCGTAAGAATTTCACCCACATTCGGTTTTTTCAGGAAACAACCATCCAAAGCTATAACCCTTCTACATCCTTTCTTCCAACCCTCTTTCAATCCATTAAAGCATACATAGAATCTATCAAAGTATGTTTGTTTATCTGGATTTACTGTAACACCCACTCTAACAGTTGAACCATCATTCGTATCTAAAATAGCTTTGGCATATGACCTAATGTAACCATAATGATCTGCCATTGTGTTATCCCCTTCATATATTGCCCAATTTTTGGCCCTCCTACAAACACTGGGACTTACAATACATTTGTATTTTTTCATGACTAAATCAGCTATTTGACGTAACTTAATGTCTGGATTCATTCTAATCTTATGCCCAAAGTGCTTAGCTACCCATTTGTAATTAATCAGAGTACCAAACTTAAAGTCTCTCACACATGAATGCTCATTGATAAGTGATATTACCTGAAATGAGTTTTCAGAAACCATCTGCTTCCTGTAACACCTCCATGGGCATTCAGACCCTTCATCCCTACTACTTGGATACCGGTTGTACTTACTTAGTTTCCCCTTCTTTGGATCTTTGACCTTCTCAGGACGTAAACCACAGCGAGCTACCACTTTCCTTGTGCCGCTTCTCTCAAACCATAACGAAAATCCATTTGCTAATCCATAGTATGTCAGACATTCTTTTAACTGACCAGCATTGACAAACTTTTTTCCAACCCGCAATAGTAGATATGTACATGTTACTAAATGGACTAACAGTTACCTTTTTAGTATGAACAAAAGTTATAATGTACTAAAGACTTACCGTTGGTTCTTGCATTTTCCAGTGTGTATCTGCATCGTAAACAGGATACCTATCCACATTAGTTTCCACCATTTTGAATGGATCTGTTAGCTCTACATCATTGTCACAACCTCTGAGCTTCCTTAGTAAAACATCCAAGAATTCCTCATGCTCTAATACAGTATCATTTTCACTTATACCATACCAGTTCTTTTGTCTTGAACTTCCCTCTCCACCTTGTGGTTCACTAGCTTCATTTTGAACCTTGGGTGCCCTTTTCACTTCAAAATTTCTCCTCCTAAGTTCAATCAACTCATCCTCACCTTCTGATAAGTAGTCTACAGATCTGTCAGACATATCACTGTCACTATCTTCATACAACATTTTGTAGTCAGGAATTTCAGTCTCACTCTCACTAGAATAATCAGCTGAAACACTTGGATTCACATTTTCTTCTATAACAATACCCTTATTCCTAACCATTGACTTTCTAGCATGAACTGGTCTATCTTCATAAATCATTGGAGCCTTACCCTTATCCACACACTTCCTAGGTACATCCTCATCAACATTCTCTGTAGGACCAGTGTCATCAACAACCTGTGTAGGACCAGTGTCATCATGAACAATATCTGGTGGACCATTGTCATGATCAACAGGTTCAGATGGCCCAATGTCATGATCAACAGGTTCAGATGGTCCAATGTCATAATCATTCACAACATCAGATGATGCAACAACCTCATTCTCTATATTAAATGCCTTTCTGATCTTAGGTGGTGATACACTATCCCAATGTTTCCTGCTTACACTTCTAGGCCTAGGTGGTGTGTTTACTAGCTTTTGCGCTTCTTCCTCAACCCATGAGACTAATTCATCATATGACATGTTCCCAGCATCCTTCTTCTTAAACCCTAGTATGCTAAGTTTTGAAGTTTCCTCATTAACAGAATCATCAGGTACTAAATTTGTATAATAATAATCATACAAATTTTGGGGAATGTGGCTAAAAACATTTCTAACTTCCCATAAGTCTCACAAAATGAATACATTGCATCCAATTCTGCATTAGACTCAACTATTTTTAGCCCAACCTCTAACTCACATCCTGGTAACTTAAAAAACATGGCATAGAAGCTTGTCTGTAACTGCTCTTTCAGATACTTAATCAAACCCTCATGATCAAACTTCTTATCCTTAGAAACCCTTAAATGGTAAACTACACCATTATCATACCTGAGTGGATTGAAATAAAAGACACCATCAAAGTGTACATCAAATAACAACGCGTCTAAACCAGGAACCATACTGTAAAAAAAAAAAAAAAAAAAAAAAAAAAAAAAAAAAAAAAAAAAACGTAATCAATATAAACCCTAAATCATGTGTATATTATGGGAGACATAAATAAAAAACAATTCCACAAAAATACAAACATAATAAGGTCAGATGTACCTTTTGCCCACATCAATTTTATAAAATCACTACGGATCGACTGTCACTTTGTCTTTTAATAATTAGGGTTTCGGTTGGGGACCATAGGAATAAAGAAATCTGTGTGTGGGGAAGGTGTGTTTAATGGAATAAAGTAAATGGGGGAGTGGACCAAGTTATTATATCGATTATCCAACGTGTATTTTTATTATCACACGTGGAAACCAATAAAAAGTTATAAAATGTATTAAAAACACAGATATAACCGGCTACGCTTAGAAGCGGTCACACAGACCACACAATGGCACGGATTAGAAAAGTTGGTGCTAAAAAAAAAAAAAAAAAAAAAAAAAAAAAAAAAGGTATGATACATACAATGACAAAAGGTGGCAAGTATAATGCATTTTTTTACCAATTTCCCCTTCCATTATGTATCATCTAATATGTTGAGCCCCTCAAGTTTGCCTTACAAAAAAATGTGTTTAGAACACGTACGTGTGATTTTATAATAGAATAATCAACCATAAGTAAAATATTGCTGAGTATGGATCTAGTGAGAAGAATTATTGAAATAAGAAGAGTGAGAAGAAATTGTAGCCATATATTTTAAATAAGAAAAGAGAAATAATAGGAGATGCATCTATTTTTTGTGGATGCATCTAATATTTGTGGTTGTGGTTTCTTCTCATTCTTCTTATCTTAATTATATTTCTCATTTGATCCTAAGTCAAATATTGCTATATGTGAAGTTTGAGGATATATGCAAAAGTTATAATTAGAATTGAAAAGTCGATGAAAAAGATATGTTGATATTGGTATTTACTTAAATTTGGTAATTAATATGCATTCAATTTCGATCCTTCTAGAACATTAATCTATGTTTTTCATACTTGTTACTCCTAATAAGCATATACCATTATAATATCAAAATCTATTTTAACAAAAATCCACTTTCCAATTATATGCAAAGCTTAACACTATATTGTTGCAGAATGTAGACTGGATTAAGGGATGTTAGGATACTTGGATAACAACAACAAATGTCAAAATAGGCAGGCCATTAGGATCTAGAAAAATCCGATATGGAGGGTAATTTTATTTATTTTTTATTTATTTTTTTATTTTTTATTTATTTTTATTTTTTTTGACGATAGCAACATAATGTGGATGAAAAAAATTATATTTAAATGATAAATCGAGTATTATTGTTTAGAGATTTAAGATTTATAAAGTTTTAAAGTATTGAATGTTGTGTTTTAGTATGTTGGTGGAAGCAATTTGAGTTTTGAGTGAGGTGCACTTTCACAAAAAAGTCAAAATTAAATATATAAAATAATAATAATAATAATAATAATAATAATAATAATAATAATAGAAAAAAAAAAATAATAATTAACTTCACAACTTTTTTGGCTAGCCATGGGCGTGCCACCCCATAATCATATCTTATAACATATTCTTATAATATTGTAACATAACAAAACAGCCTATGCAACAATACCATAATATTGACATAACAAAACGGCCTCATATCTATGCTTTTTAACAACTTTTTATGACTATTATCTATAAGATAAAGCATAATAAACCGCAAGCAATAAAAACTTTTGGTACAGTGAACAGATGAAGGATAACTATGGAACACACCAAAACTGGACCTGCCCCAAACTTGGTTCATTTTCGAAGAAGCAAAAACTAAATACCATTTTGACACCAGTAGACACAATGACAGATTTAAACAGCAGGAACACAATGACAAAGATAACCTTATTAATCTCACCAATAGACCACAAACCTTGCATCACATTTGGATCATCTTCCAACCAGCAGCTAGTAAAGGCGATTCTTATATGACAAATACCATTTTCATAGTGAAAAACTTGAGAAAAAATGACCCAATTGCCATAACAATTTTGCATTAGCGTATTTAAAGACCGCAGTTGACCTGCAGATCTGAACCACCATATATCATAATGAAACTAATCCAACTTTATCCAGTATGCATGAATTTGAGAATCTATAAGTTGCCGAAGAACCAGAATCTCTTAATCTGAACAGGTCATATCACATGGAATAACAAGACTGATCAAGACCCATCCATAGTTAAGTCAATGAGCTTCAAACAAACCGGACCCACACCAATTTAGTATCCACTTTTTAACCTTTATCGGGACAAAATCGACTTGGCTGCCAAATGCGATTAGCCCATACAGTGTAGTACTTTCACCGTATTACAGAAACCTAAGTACATGTCAAGTTTGATCCAATACAGAATAAACGAACCATTAAGCCAATAAAACCAGCTTAACTAACACCTACAATACCACATGTGAATGAATTTATTAACATAGATGGCATTACATTACACAATCTGACCCACCTAATACCATTCTTTGACCTCGGATTAAAATTATAACAAAAACAGAACCAAAGCAAATCAAGAACAGAGCTACTCAGTTCTTAAAAAGCACAAAAACATCACACAGTAAAATTTGTTCACAAACAAACTTATAACTCCAAAACCTATAATCAACAAAGAAGACAACAATGATGTCTACCGTTATCCACCTTGTATCATCATCCAACCCAAATTTCCCACGCCACACTGAATCTCACTATGACTACACACAACTCTTCAAAAAATATAACGAGAATAAAATCTGTACTCTGCAAAGAGCGGCGTCACTTTCTCTTGCAGAATCAAGAAAGATAGTTGAACCGATGGTTACATGATGGCCGTATACGATATATGGCTTCCTCATCTGTAAGGTTCCCTTATTTACTATTTACCAACTCATTTTCTGTATTAACATCTAAGCACTTAATGTATAACCTATTTTCATATCACGAAGCTTAAGTATCTAGCCATATAAGATTATCTAACTAGCACAGTTTCATGGTTATATACGGCAGATTAGTTCATCACACTTCACAAATTATTGAACCAATTGGTTTATTGGTTAGGTTTTTGGAAACTAGCTCAAAGGACAGACTGTTTGGTGTAACTAGAGCTGGTCGTGTTGGATCTGCTTGCGCTAGAAGGATGGTAGGATTGTTTTGTTATCGAAAATCCTATGGCTGTCTACACTTTAAATCCAATGGCTGTGGAATCTTGTTGCAGTGGAATGGTCGTTGAAGTCAACCATTGGCATGTCTAAACCAGGGGTTGCATCCATGAAAGATAATGTATTGAGCTGCTTTTATCTAACATATAGAGACACACCAAAACAGTTTGATGTTTTACTTTGACCAAATATTAAAAACTTGCAAAATAAGCAACTACTCCAACTGAGAAGATATTCTTAATTAAAAACAATAACATGGTCTCATCATTCATGCTTGCCTTATGTAAGTTGAACATACTCAGCCTGCATATCCTTTCAAAAGCAAGGTTACATTACTTATAAACCGAAACAAAATAACTAACTTAAACTATAGAGGTTTGACATGTTGCCCCATTTACTCCTAAAACCATCAAAACATGCATACACATGATAACCATGCCAAAGATCATGTCCATTATCATGTACACACATTCCATTACTTTTGAAAGCTAAGCTAAGCATGCAAAACATGCAGAGGACTAAGTCTGCTCGTCCTCGATCTGTTCGTCCTGAGTCTGCTCGTCTTGGGCTGGGGTGGTAACAAAGCCCGTATTATCAGAGTCGAAAGCCCAGGCATTCTCCAAAGCGATTTGCTCCTCTTCTTCAGGAGTTAGATCGTTCTTGATGTTAAAAAGGTTGCGGATCTCCTGAACAGTCCTGCCTCTGGCCATGTCTGCAACTGTTTTACACATCAATTCCAGAAGGGGCCTGATGTTAAGATAGTTAGCAGCCTGGAACAGATAAAATTTTTTGATTAGTTACATATTCACAAACCAGAACATATATAGTAATATATGTACGGAAATGCCAATCAACCTATTTAATGTTGGTGATTTTACATCACCAATATGATTTAAGTGTAATGGATTGACTTAGTTGACCAATGTATAATCATAATAAATGTTCAACAAGTCGGGTTTGTGCGGAGTGCACACTTGTATGTCGTTATTGTGATTATCGCCCCGAATCACGGGGGTCCGGGGGCAGCGCCCCCGGTAGCGGGGTTCAAGGGGCGGCAGCCCCTGGTAGCAGGGTCCAAGGGCAGTTACAACTGAGTTTGGTTTATTGGTCATAATTCATTCTTTTCTGGTTTTGGTTTATATAACAATCATAACACATTCTCGGTTCAAAAAAATCTGAGTTTTATCCGATTAAAGATTTCGATAGAACCATCGAAATACTTCGATCTGAAAGTGTTTACACGACTCTCAGATTACTGTGATCCAATAAATCTAACATTTAATGTCATGTAAATAAACAATAATAAAATCGATATACATTCAAAGGTATTGTTTTACTTGGGCTAAGGGAAGGACCTTCGAGAAGCATAATGCGCATTAAGAAAAACAGTCCAATATTTCAAGATGATTTCAGATAATGCACTAACAGATAAATACATGACATCCACCAAAGCAAGAACCAGTAATTCAATTTTCTTTTCCTTTTTGGTAATGCAATTGGCTCAATGCCGGTTTGACCGTTTGAGAGATTGTACACAAGAGCTCCGGTACTATTGTTATGTCCCACGTTTTCAGAGAGCAACTAATTTATAGAACACACACTAGTTTATTAAGATGGCAATTTGGGACCCATTTGGTTAAACATGGGTCTAGTTGGGTCTCCCTAAATATCATAGATAGGTCTAATTGGGTATTTGATAGAATGTGAAATGATATAATAATACCCAACGGGTCTAGGTGGGTCAAAAAAAATTACTTTTTTTTAAAAAACTTTTTTCATCTTTTACTCAAAAAAAAATCTTGTCGACCGGACCAAAACTGTCACACCCCAAAAATGGCACAGCGGAATGTCATTTAATGGGTGTGACTTCAAGATCAAGAACACAGGGTGTCTAAATAGAGAAATACTAAATGCATAGCATCACAACACAAGTCAAAGTTACAATGATCCCATACTATGGGTGAATACAAGTCTTACTACATAAGTTCACAATAATCAAGTCTTAAAAGGGGCATTTCCAAATGCATAACTCCTCGGGAATACAACCCGGTAGAGTCTCGTCTACTCAACCTTCTAAAGCAACTTCTGTCTAAGCACCTGAAAATGGGTACTTGAAAACGTCAACATAAAGTTGGTGAGCTCGTAGGTTTGAAAGTAAACCACGAAGCTGTGAAAGATATTTGGTAGGACAATAGTGAGAGAGATAAGCAATTATAGCATGAAATAAAGAAAAGTTTTTAATAGCGCTAAACTGAACCTGCCATGATTGTCACACAAATAAATAATAGCGGGGAGCTACCCCGGATAGTACTATCCTATGCTTCGGCCCCATACGGAGTTAAACAGTAGCGCATGCTCGCAAATGTAATAGTATACCATATAGCATATAATTGAAATCAAACGCACATAATTGTCCAAAACGAAGCATGAAAACATTTAGTCACAACATGAAAACGATTTAAAAGCATTAAGTACCATTTTCCCCCAAAGAAAAATATATAAAAAGTGGGGCTACGAGAACTCACCTCAACAAAGCAGTCTGAATAGAGTAAAGTCAAATAGTAACAGTTGAAGGCACCGACACGCGACCTAAATTAGTACGGAAAGTTTAGTTCACAAAACCCATTTAAGACTCTAAGTGTGAAGTTTAAATAAGTTTTAAAGAGTTTTATGTTATTGTTGCTTGTGTGGCAGCATTTTGAGTTTAAAAATAGTTTACGAAATGTTTAGGCGTATTGGCTCTTGGAAGCGCATACGTTCACTCGAATAGAAATGTTAAGTGTATAAGGCGAAAAGTATTTGATAGACAAGTATACTAAAGTCAAGGACGGAAAATAATCATTGATGATTATTGAGCATTATCGGGAAAACGTGGAAAAGTGCTTACATATATAGGGTATATTTATAACTATTTGTAAAAGAAATAGTTTATGGAAAAACGATTATTTTTCTCCCTTAGTTGAATTAATAAATTGGGTGTATATATAATCTTGATGAAAACCGGGCATGACCAAATACACATTTTTAGTTTCTCGTTGTAACTATAAGTTACAAGGTATAAGTTTAAGTAAAAATCCGTCTTTAAAAATTTATAAAACTCATATAAATTTTTATAAAACACATCAATTTTATATAAGTCAAATAGGTGTTATAAGTTAATAATCATATTCAAAACTTACAAGTTTAGCTTTTATAAGTTTTAAAGGTATAAAAGTTTTATGGTTGTATGTGTATGTATATATAAACCCTCGTTATAAAGTAGGTTTTTATAAATCAATTCGTTATAAAATGTTTGTGAAACTCGAAGTAGTGTGAAGCAGAATGAGTCGGTTCAACTATCATTCTCGGTACAGAAGTAGTGCAACTACAAACATGTTTTAGTTCAACCACTAGGAATTAACAGGAAGTTTATTAATGCTTTGTAGTACTTTGTGACTCACACTAAACAAAAACCAGAAGTGCCCAATTGTTGTGCCCAAATAAGCAGTCAACAAATACAACCTATTATAAATCAACACACCCACTGTGGGATAGTCGGGTTTTAGTTGTCACCCCTCGACACACACACAATCCCAAACCAAAATAATATTTACCCAACTCTATTAACCTAAAACCATAACAAAACAAATCCAAATCCAGCAGGTTGAAACTTGAACCATTTTTGAAAGTTTGCCTTTGACTATCAGTGAGCCAAAAAGAAAAGAGACCAAATCTTCCTATGTGGGTTCGACAAAACAAACGACACACACACACCCGACCCAAATCATACTAACCCAAGTCTAAACTCATTTAACTAAAACGTATTACAAGTTTTAAACACTTTCAAACCAAAAACAAAGACAATTCCACTAAGTTACATGTAAATGATCACTGGAACAAAACTAATATGACTAAACACCAACAAAAACATAAACTAACCCAAAAGCCATGACTGTGGTTCGACCCCAGTGGGTTTTGACACTTTTGAGAGAAATTTTTGAGTGAAGTTTTTTTTGGGATGTGGTTTGCTTGTGAACCGAGTAGGAATATAAAAAGATTAGACAAGGAAGGTTTGGTCCTCCCCAAACTCATTTGACAGTCGATTCGTAGCCAAAAAGGGTATATCCTTATCACAGCCTCGTCAGCTCTTGTGGTTTTGTGTGGACTTCAAGAATTAGACAAAATGAAGGGAATCCCGCCTGTGATGCTTAGGACCATTTGGAGTTTTATGGTTATTGATGGGATCAGATCTGAATTCGGAGCAGGAGGTGGGGAAACATGGAGCGTAGCAAAGAGAGAGATGGAAGAAGACGCATGGGTTGGGTGGGGATAAGTGAGAGATGAAAACCTTTTTATCTTATCTCTTTTATTAAATTTTTTTTTGTTAGTTTGTTTTATTTTGGTAAAAATTTAAAAGTAAGTTATAGTTTTAATTAAATAAAAGTTAGTGTAGTGTCTTTTTTTTTTGTAATATTTATGGGGGTTTAATCGTATCCCGTCTCTCGTTGAGATCCGGTGTAAATCTGAGTTTTCAAGATTAGCATGAGCGCGAAAAAGATAATTTTTGAGAGTGTTATTATAATAGTAATATAAAAAAAAAGGTTTGATTCTGAAGAACGAATATTGAGTTGACGCCGTTACTAGTATTTGTGTCGGTACACGTGTGGTGTCGATTTCTCACTTTGTGTCATTTAGTCAAAAGTTACACGCAAAAGTAAACATGTAAACCTCAAAAATAAATTACTTCGAGTTTTTAAGGTTGAGTAAGGACCTGAAAAATGCTGGTTGTTATAGTCTACCCCCGTTATTTAGAATTTTGTCCTCAAAATTCAGCTTGTACTATCGTCAAACAGGTATGGGTACTTGAGTCTCATCTGATCTTCTCGCTCCCAAGTAAACTCGGGCCCACGCTTTGAATCCCACCGGACTTTAACTATTGGTATCTTTCTACGCTTCAACTTCTTGATCTCACGTTCTACAATCTCAACAGGCTTCTCTACAAAGTGTAGCTTAGGATCTATCTGAATCTCTTTCAATGGAATGTGTAAGGTCTGATCGGCAAGACACTTCTTAAGGTTCGATACGTGAAACGTATCATGAACGCTACTTAGCTCTTGAGGTAGCCTTAGTCTGTAAGCTACTGGGCCGATTCTCTCAGTGATCTCAAAAGGTCCTACATATCTGGGTGCTAGTTTGCCCTTCTTACCAAATCGTACAACACCTTTCCAAGGTGATACCTTAAGTAAAACATGATCACCAACACTAAATTCCGGGGGTCTCCGTCTATTGTCGGCATAGCTCTTCTGACGGCTACGTGCAACCTTGAGTCTATCCCTGATTTGAATGATCTTCTCAGTGGTCTCTAACACTATTTCGGGTCCTATCATTTGACTTTCTCCGGCTTCTGCCCACGAAATAGGTGAGCGACACTTCCGCCCATAAAGTGATTTGAATGGTGCCATTTTTATGCTAGCATGGTAACTGTTGTTATAAGAGAACTCAACCAAGGGAAGGTGAGTATCCCAATTACCACCAAAGTCAATGGCACACGCTCTGAGCATTTCCTCTAAGGTCTGTATGGTACGCTCGGTTTGACCATCGGTCTGTGGGTGATAAGCCGTACTCATCTCTAAGTGTGTTCCTAGTGACTTTTGCAACATTTGCCAAAAATTTGACGTGAAACGGCTATCACGATCAGATATGATCGATATAGGCACCCCATGTCTAGCCACTATCTCCTTGATGTAAAGTCTAGCCAATTTATCCATCGTATAATCTTCTCGGATTGGTAAGAAATGTGCAGACTTAGTCAATCTGTCTATGATAACCCAGATCGAATCGTGTCCACTACTAGTCCTAGGTAGCTTTGTAACGAAGTCCATGGTTATCCTTTCCTACTTCAATTCAGGAATTTCCGGTTGTTGTAGCAAACCAGATGGTTTCTGGTGTTCAGCCTTCACTTTCGAGCAAGTCAGGCACTTGCTAACGTAGTCGGCTATGTCTTTCTTCATTCCAGGCCACCAATACAATTCTCTAAGGTCGTAGTACATCTTATCTGCTCCTGGATGAACGGAGTACCTCGTCGTATGTGCTTCATCCATGATTAGGGTTCTCACACCACCAGTTAACGGTACCCAAATTCGATCTACAAAGTACAATCCACCATCGTCCTTTTTATCCAATTGTTTATCTAAACCTCTCATCTTCTCTGTGGGTGCATCCATGTTCATAGATGCCTCTCTCTGAGCCGCTAGTACCTTATCCTTGATACTCGACTGTATGGTTATACTCAGGGCTTTTATTTTCCTAGGCCTGAGTCTTTCCTTCCTACTCAAAGCATCAGCTACCACGTTTGCCTTACCTGGGTGGTAGCGAATCTCGCAGTCATAGTCGCTGAAGAGTTCTATCCATCTCCTCTGGCGCATATTCAAGTCTTTCTGATTGAAGATGTGTTGGAGACTCTTGTGGTCAGTATAGATAATACTTCTTGTCCCATACAAGTAATGTCTCCAAATCTTGAGAGCAAATACTACAGCTCCTAGCTCCAGATCATGGGTGGTATAGTTTTTCTCATGAATCTTCAGCTGTCGGGATGCATAGGCAATTACTTTGCCCCTTTGCATTAATACGCACCCAAGACCTTGACATGATGCGTCACAGTTCACTACGAAATCTTCTGGCCCATCAGGGAGGTCCAGAATTGGAGCATTGCATAGATTGTTCTTCAAGGTTTGAAAGGCTTCTTCTTGTTCCTCGCCCCATTCATACTTCTTATTCTTTTGAGTCAGCAGGGTAAGAGGTTTGGCAATTTTAGAGAAGTTTGCGATGAATCGTCGGTAGTAACCTGCCAGTCCTAAGAATGAGCGGACTTCTGTTGGGGACTTAGGGGCTTCCCAATTCTTCACCGCTTCGATCTTGCTGGGATCCACATGAATACCATCTTTGTTAACCACATGTCCAAGGAATTGGACTTCCCGTAGCCAGAATTCACACTTCGAGAATTTGGCGTATAGTTTCTCCCTCTTGAGTAACTCTAGGATTAACTTCAGATGCAGTTCATGTTCCTCTTTTGTTTTGGAATAGATTAAAATGTCATCGATGAATATGATAACAAATCTATCTAGGTATGGCCTACATACTCGGTTCATCAAGTCCATGAAGACCGCAGGCGCATTCGTTAGTCCAAACGGCATAACCGTGAACTCGAAATGACCATATCGAGTCCTGAACGCGGTTTTTGGAAGGTCATCTTCGTGTACTCGTAACTGATGGTAGCCGGAACAGAGATCTATCTTGGAGAAGTATCGTGAACCTTGAAGTTGGTCGAATAAGTCATCAGTTCTCGGGAGAGGGTAACGGTTCTTAATGGTTAGTTTGTTCAATTCTCGGTAGTCGATGCACATCCTAAAGGAACCATCCTTCTTTTTGACGAACAATACCGGTGCTCCCCATGGCGAAGAACTAGGTCGGATGAAACCCTTGTCTTGGAGTTCTTTAAGTTGATTAGACAACTCCTCCATTTCGGTAGGTGCCAAGCGATAGGGAGACTTTGCAATCGGCATAGCTCCAGGGATTAGGTCTATTCGAAATTCAACCTCTCGTGAAGGGGGTAATCCGGATAAGTCGTGGGGAAATACCTCAGGGAAATTTCGAACGATCGGAATATCTTCTAGCTTCTGCTCGTCTACTTTCATGTTCGTGAGGTGTTTCACCCTTTCTTCGAGTCTCTCTCCATATACCTTAAGTAATTCACCATTTTCTAGTGGGATACAGACCATCTTCTCGTGGCACACTATTTCAGCCTTATACCTAGACAACCAGTCCATCCCTACTACCACATCGAAGCTCCCGTATCCGAAAGGTATTAGGTCGATGCCAAAAGTATGGTTTTCTAATTCTATCCTGCACTTGTGAACAATCTTGTTGACTTCTACCCGTTGACCACTTGCTATTTCGATCTCATAACTAAAGCCTAGGCTACTAGGTTCTATATCTAACAGGGGCATGAATTTAGTGGAGACAAAACTATAGTCGGCACCAGAATCAAA
Organism: Artemisia argyi; assembly: GCA_030686995.1. Classification (NCBI taxonomy): domain Eukaryota; kingdom Viridiplantae; phylum Streptophyta; class Magnoliopsida; order Asterales; family Asteraceae; genus Artemisia; species Artemisia argyi. The sequence goes on along the minus strand of CM060697.1, from coordinate 154,889,359 downwards.
CAATACAGTAGCATAGTGGTCATTTAGAGAGAACGTACCCGTCACGATGTTCGGGTCCTGGCGTCCTTCTTCAGCATTCATCACAAATACCCGACCACGAGCTGGGTTACCATTGCTTCCGCCATTCGCATTGTTTCCATGATTTGCATTGTTTCCACCAATTGCCAAAGTCTGATTCTGGTTGTTCTGCACTGGTGCGTGTGCCCTACCCAACCTGGGGCACGCATTACGAAGATGGTTTGGACTTCCACACTCATAGCAATCCCTAGGGTTAACGGCATTAACTGGTGTCACTTGTTTAGCCACTATCTTACAATCCCTTGCCATATGGCTGATGAGGCGAAAAATGATCCGTTTTTAGGGGGTCATTTAAGCCTGAATCCGACTTTATTTTATCAAATATTGCCCTAAATCGTTCCTTTTGTGATTTTAGGTACTTGGAGAGTGAATTCTGGAAAAGAAGCCATTTTGGACGTTTTTGGAGCATAAAAGTGAAGAAAACGGCAAAGTCTCAATTTTCCATGCTGGGAACAGTACATGAAGGCGTCAAGAGTAACTCATGACGGCGTCAAAATCCCAAGAATAAAAATCCGTAGTTGATGACGGCGTCACACAGGGCGTCAGAAGTAGATCAAGGCCGTCCGAGGAAGTATTTGGCGGCGAGATGACGGCGTCACACCTTTGTTCTTGACGCCGTCACCCCTATTTTCCTATATATAGTTTTCTAGTTTTTCACATAAAAAAAGGAGAAGTTTTGGAGAAACCCTAAAGACGATTTTGGTGCAACTTTTACAGGTTTTTCAAGGGTTCCAAACCCTTAATACCTTGCATTGTAATTGAGATAAGTGTTCTTCTAATTCAATCAATATGTCTATGTGTTGGTTGTCTATATCTTGTTCTTGTCTCAATTCCATTATGCTAGGCTAGATCTCTTTTGTGTTTGCTTAGATCTAATGAAACCTAGATATTGATTATGTGTTGATTACTTGTTTATTCTTGTCTTGGATGAATGATTTTATATGTTAGGCTTAAGAAAACTGGCAGATCTCCAAATGGTAACATGCTTGAACATCTTAAGAAACATGAACCGAGGCGTACTAGGTCTTTATTGGTTGTATTTAATGCATGAGCCACTGTTTACAATCCCTATAGTTGTGCTGGGCATGGTGTAGGAGGAGATAAGAGCTCATAGAATCGGGGAGTTATGTATGCCACCCCATGAATGGTATTAAGGAATACAATCCGTCATCCATACAATTATAACAAGTAATTAACGTGTAAAAGATATCTAGGGAGTAGTGAAGTCTAAGTAAACACATTTTCTCCAATTACTGCTCACAACCTTAGTATAACTAGTTTATTTTTATTTTCAGTATTTTATTTTGATTGCATCTTAGTTTTGGGTTAGTTGAATAGCAACTAATTCCGCCCACTCTTCCAAAACCCGAGATTTTACTTGCTTTCTAAAAAAATATAAAATACAAAAATAATCATCCATCACCTTTAGAACTAGTAATTAGGCTTTCTAATCCTAGCGACACTATTCCTAAGCTGAACGATCAATCCCCCGGTACTTGTCACTATACTATACTACAACGATCAGGTACACTGCCTGGTGGGGGTTGTAAGTTTCTCGAGATCCCTCGAGAGGTAAAGCCTGTTGCGATTCCCACGCATCATGTTTTTGTGCCGTAGCCCTGGGAATAGTTATTGTCTAGGTTAGAATTTCTTTTTATTAGGTCTACTTTCTAGATTCCTTTCTAGTAAGATTTTATTTTTATTTTTAGGTTTTCTTTAGTCTATCTTATTTCTTCGTGCCTTTGTTCATAACTCTTTACCATCCGACATCATGGAAGGTGGTAACATCTTTGAACCCGTCATCCCACCACAACAAAACCCACCACTAGAACCCTTAGGCCCCGAACCTTAGGAGAGTATTCCCGACCTAGCCACCAAGGCTACCGAAACACCATTGAGCTCACCGGAGACAATGTGACCCCCTTGCGATCCGACACCATCCGGTTGGTGCAAAGCGGATGTGCATTCCATGGACTTCGTTCCGAAGATCCAAACCAACATCTTAAGGACTTTCTCAAAATCGTAGATTCCATAGACCTAGGTGTTGAAACTAGAGAGACTACCCGTTTACGCCTATTCCAATTCTCTCTACGGGATCAAGCTAGTCAATGGCTTGAGCGTTTACCCGCGGGATCCATCACCACATGGGATGATCTCACCACTCGTTTCCTTGCTCAATTTTTCCGACCGGGGAGAACTACTAAGCTTAGGAATGACATCTTGATGTTCCAACAACGTCAAAATGAATCTCTTTATGAAGCATGGACTCGTTTCAAGGACTTACTCCAAAAAGTCCCTCATCATGGCATAGATCTTTGGCTCCAAGTCCAAATCTTCTACGACCATATCGACATCTCCACGAGGCAAACCATTGACCAATCGGCCGGTGGTAAGCTACGTGATCTTAGTGCGGAACAATCATGGGAACTCATAGAAGATCTTGCTCTCTATGACAACGAAAGCTGGAATGATCCCCGTGATTTGAACAAAACGGTCAAGGCAATATCTTTGCCTTCGAACAATTCTAGCACTCCCGACCGTAGGATCATGGAGCTTGAAGGTCGAGTCAAGTCTATCATGAAATCTTACGAAGCTCATAAACCTTCAAGCCAAGTAAGCAGAATCGCCTCTACATGCAAACTATGCAATGGCCCTCATGAGACCCATAACTGCATGGAACTTCCAAAACGTGCTTATAACGAATTCACATCATCACACGTAGGTCAGGGTCCTCGAACTTCTGCCGAAGCCTATGAGGCATGGAAGGATAAACCTGATTTTAGAGGGTACCAAACGCGAAGCGTATCCTTCAATGACTCCTCACCACTCACTTGGTCCGAGCATTTTCCGTCACAAGGTATCCCTAGGCAAAGCTGTGAAGATACTTTAAAAAAATTCATTCTATCTCAAGAACTACAGCTCACTACGCTCGAGGCAAAATTTAAACAACAGCAGGCTGACGTGAACAACAAGATTTGTAATCTGTTGACTGCTATCAAAGAGCATATTGATAATAAGCCCATTCACGTTGATGAGGTTAAATTTGCTACCGTCATGAGTCCACCAGCCTCCCCTGTAAAAATAAAAAGTCCTAGCAAGTTATTCAAACATCTATCTCCTAACGGAAAAGAACCTGTCAACCCCCCTGGACCAATCCACTTCGTAAACACCATCACCACAATATCTGCTTCAACATCCAACCCAACCCAACAACAAACTAACAAATTCAGCCAGACAGCGAAAGATGAGACCTCAAGGGTTGACCATGCTTCGGCAAAGAAACCTACCGACTCACCCGAGCAATGTACCGCGCAAGAATCCGACAAACCGGATGAAAGGAACGAGAAATCGGAAGAGCATGAGAAAGATCCAACCATTTTGGGTAAATCTATTATAGAAGAATCTGAGAGAAAAATGGAGGATGTTATTAGTGTGGGTAGCAATCAGGCTAAGGAAAGTAACCCTAAAGTTTTCAAGATCCCCTGTACCATTAAGGAAAAGCTCTTAATCGATAGTCATATAGATCCTAGCTTCCCAGTCAACATAATCCCCCTTTCCCTATACCACAAAACCTTCCGAGAGCACATTGCGTGCGAGAGAGTGATAGAAAATTTATCAATTAGGATTGGAGAGCGTGTTTACAATACTGACCTCACCGTGGTTGATGACATGGACCCTCTCACCAATCAAACGTTAACCCACCTTGTCCTTGGGATACCATTTATCAATGAATCGGGAGCAATCCTTGATGAGAAAGATGGTAGTGTAGTACTCACCAATGGTGTTAGGAAGGTAATTTTTCGTAGGGATAGTGAGGAGGTGTACGAGTATCGTCCCTCTCTTGAGGGGAATCTATATGGGTCAAAGGATGGAGAATTGGGGAAGATAAGACGACGTGATCCGAATAATCTCAAAATCCCTTGCATGATCGGTCATAAGTACTTCGATAACATATACATTAATGTATTCCTGCCAAAGAATTTTATGTCATTGTTTCATTATAACAATATCTGCAGATGGGGGATGATTTACAAGGGAGAGAAAGTGGTTGGTAAGGATCATGAAATCCAGGTGTTCGTAGGAAATATGGCATTCCCTATGGAATTCACGATTGTGGACAACATAGAGGACTATGTCGACCCTAGGTTATCACAAGTCGTCTTTGGAGCACCCTTTTGTGAAATCACTAATTTAATAGTGGATGACTTGAATGGAATCATGACCTTCACTGATGGGATTAGGAGGATTTAATACCAAACGCCATACAAGAGAAAAGACCTTAAGGGAATAGATTGTGACGGGCTTGATATGATGGGCTCCCAACTTATCTTGTGTGATGAAGATGTTAGGAGAGGGTGTAGAAATAGTTCTGATTTATCATGTGGATTCTTTAAGAATGTTAGTAAGCTTGGTTCTAAGTATCGACAAGATGTTTTCGAATTCGAAGATCCGAAGTACTTGCACTATGAAAGCGATACTAGTTTAGAAGACGACCTAGGGAGTGGAACCAATGATGAAATCACGTAGTAACCCATGACCTTGAGTCTAGCTACAAGACTCGTAAATAAAGAAAAGCGCTTCTTGGGAGGCAACCCATGTTTTGTGTGATTTAATTTTGTTTGATTTTTATTTGCTTCCGTATGCATGCTTTATTTTTATTGTTGGTTGATCATGTCTCTAAATTAAAATGTGGAAATACTTTACTATGTTGTTTGGCCTAGTCTTAACTCCAACCTAAAAGTATTTTTGCAAAAGATAAGTGTAAGGGGAAACCCCAAATATGTTTTTAAGAAACAAACCGATCATGATTCTCCACAATATTAAATGAACATGTATATTCGTATTTGTTAGAGTCAAATGCTTGTATTGAGTCATAATGAAGTTTTGCAGGATTTTCCAGGAAGTAGGACCAAGTTTTTCCAGAAATTTTCCGGAAACTTAACATAAGAATTTCTGCAGGTCCATTCTGACGGCGTCAGGGGTTTACTCTTGACGGCGTCAGGAGTTAAAATCTGGAAATTTTACCGGTTTTGTTTTTCTAACGGAGTCTTATGGTTTTTGTGAATTATTAAGTTTTATAATCTCCAGGAAATCTGCAAACTTCATTCCACAAGCATTATATCTTATCTTGTTTTCTAGGATTTAGTAACTTATATAGGATGCCGCCGATTTTACGCGAGGTTGTCTTGTCTATTTTTTGTCAGGATTTACAGGTTATGTATGACAAGAAGATGATTTACATTCTGGAAGGGAAGCTTTGATTGTTCATTTTCTTGGAGGAAGATTTAACCTGGCCAACCTATAATCCATACCGAGCGAATCAGGGGAGTATTTGATTTCATTCTTTTTACTTTTTCACTTTTACATTCTTTACTTGAACAATGGGGACAATGTTCATCTTAAGTGTAAGGGGAGGGTAAAAAGATGATACCTTACATATGCACTTTCGCTTGAGTTTGTTTTGTTTAAAGGTAGATGTGTAATAAAACTATGAGAAATACTTGTTAGTGCAATTTTAGCGCCAAATTTAAAATTTTTTACAACATTTAGGAGTGAAACTTTAGCCATAGCAAGCGTCTCATGGATAGGAGATTGTATGACTAGCACGTAACCGTATATTCAGAAAAATTTTCCACCCAAAAATGTGAGGTTCGCCTTTAGATTTGATAGGAAAAGCATTCATTATTAGTGCTTATGAGTGTACCGGTAGCATTTAGATTCTAGAACTTGCGTTAGTGATGCATCCCGAGACCGCTAGTGAGACTACATTCGTGTGGTAGGATTTACTACATGATAAGAGGCATTAGGATCACCCTTGTGTTAAACCCGTATTATAATTACTTGACCATTTAAGTCATATTACTTGGCTAGTTAAGTCAACTAATTTTTCCCACACCCTTAGCGTTGTACTCATTTTTAGTACACGAAACCCCTAGTACACCCCTCCGAGCCTATCTTTTCGTTTCTAACTTTAAGCATTTTACTTAAAGGAAGAATTTGTTACACCCCACTTAAATGTACAACCAAATCGCCTTAGCCTTCCGTGTATGCGCTCATTTTTAGTGCATTATTGTTATTTGTTAAACCCTAAGTTAACTTTCTAATTGATTACATGGTTGCTAAGTCGAGTCATATCCTTGTACATATTGTTTTGGGATGATTGAGACTCATGGGTAAGTACTTATTTTATGGAGTAATGGGGAAGAACATCACTTATTACCCCCATATGTGCGTTAATCTTAAAAGTGCTCCAAGTGTTTTGATTTTCTTAATTCGAGTCATTAGAATAGTTGAATATAAAGTATGTAAAGATTCAAGTGTAAGGGGAATGTTCATTCCCTATGATGTATTATTTTGGATGGTAGGGTAAGAGTGTATGCAAAAAAAAAGAGAAAAAAAAATCGAAAAAATCAAGAAAAAGAAAAAAAAATAGAAAAAGGAAAAAGAGAAAAAACATACGGACTACCATCCCGTTTCATTCTATGTTCATTTTATGTTTTTAGTTATTTTTCATTTATTAGCTTAAGTCGAGTCTAGTCTTGGCTTAGCAACGCCATCTTGTACATGTAATTAACCAAGATTGTTAACTCGCCACCAGTAAAACTTCCTTTATCCAACAAAACCGTGTAATTCATATCCCTATACCTAACGTTACAACCCTTTAAAAGACCTCTTTGATAGTTTATCCTAGGTGCTTACGCCATGTGGTGGAGGTTTGATCCTTTCCCAAGCCTATGGTAATCTATTTTGCTATGACAGGTAGTGAGAGATATCTTCCATTTCCATAATGTTATATTACTTTATTACACCCGAGAGATGTGAGTATCTAAACACTATTTGTGAGGTGCTTGTATATGACCTCCGTGCTTGTCTATTGGTCTTTAGTGGAACGATTATTTGTTGTAATTACTTTTATATTAGTGTTAAATAACCCCTAACTTATCTTTTGAGTAGAATAAAAGCGCATTTGCTTGAGGACAAGCAAATCTCAAGTGTAAGGGTATATGATAAGGCGAAAAATGATCCATTTTTAGGGGGTCATTTAAGCCTGAATCCGACTTTATGTGATCAAATATTGCCTTAAATCGTTCCTTTTGTGATTTTAGGTACTTGGAGAGTGAATTCTGGAAAAGAAGCCATTTTGGACGTTTTTGGAGCATAAAAGTGAAGAAAACGGCAAAGTCTCAATTTTCCATGCTGGGAACAGTACATGAAGGCGTCAAGAGTAACTCATGACGGCGTCAAAATCCCAAGAATAAAAATCCGTAGTTGATGACGGTGTCACACAGGGCGTCAGAAGTAGATCAAGGCCGTCCGAGGAAGTATTTGGCGGCGAGATGACGGCGTCACACCTTTGTTCTTGACGCCGTCACCCCTATTTTCCTATATATAGTTTTCTAGTTTTTCACATAAAAAAAAGGAGAAGTTTTGGAGAAACCCTAAAGACGATTTTGGTGCAACTTTTACAGGTTTTTCAAGGGTTCCAAACCCTTGATACCTTGCATTGTAATTGAGATAAGTGTTCTTCTAATTCAATCAATATGTCTATGTGTTGGTTGTCTATATCTTGTTCTTGTCTCAATTCCATTATGCTAGGCTAGATCTCTTTTGTGTTTGCTTAGATCTAATGAAACCTAGATATTGATTATGTGTTGATTACTTGTTTATTCTTGTCTTGGATGAATGATTTTATATGTTAGGCTTAAGAAAACTGGCAGATCTCCAAATGGTAACATGCTTGAACGTCTTAAGAAACATGAACCGAGGCGTACTAGGTCTTTATTGGTTGTATTTAATGCATGAGCCACTGTTTACAATCCCTATAGTTGTGCTGGGCATGGTGTAGGAGGAGATAAGAGCTCATAGAATTGGGGAGTTATGTATGCCACCCCATGAATGGTATTACGGAATACAATCCGTCATCCATACAATTATAACAAGTAATTAACGTGTAAAAGATATCTAGGGAGTAGTGAAGTCTAAGTAAACACATTTTCTCCAATTACTGCTCACAACCTTAGTATAACTAGTTTATTTTTATTTTCAGTATTTTATTTTGATTGCATCTTAGTTTTGGGTTAGTTGAATAGCAACTAATTCCGCCCACTCTTCCAAAACCCGAGATTTTACTTGCTTTCTAAAAAAATATAAAATACAAATATAATCATCCATCACCTTTAGAACTAGTAATTAGGCTTTCTAATCCTAGCAACACTATTCCTAAGCTGAACGATCAATCCCCCGGTACTTGTCACTATACTATACTACAACGATCAGGTACACTGCCTGGTGGGGGTTGTAAGTTTCTCGAGATCCCTTGAGAGGTAAAGCCTGTTGCGATTCCCACGCATCAATGGCCAACTCGCTTGCAATTGGAGCACACTAGGCATGGCTTTGTCTCTGGGTGATGGTAGTTGCATTTCGCACACTTAGGGTGGGGGCCTTCATATCCTCCCTTGCCCGAGGTTGTTGCCACGAATCCCTTTCCCCATCTCGCCTTTTTATTGTCACTCTTTGCATCACCTTGCTTGCTTTGCTCACTCACGGCCTTTCTCTTATCACCACTCTTAGATGTTGTACCATTCCTAACTAGCTCATCTGTTAAGGCTGCAGCTTTCAGTATCGCGCTTTGGATTGTAGCAGGCTCAGTCGCTTTCACCATTCCACGAATTTTGGGGACCAACCCATAGATGTACCTTTCAATTCTTTTGGATTCTGGAGTGACCATATGAGGTACTAGCCTAGCGAGCTCATGGAACCGATCTGTATAAGTTGTATGACCAGTTCCTATCATGGTATGGTGGTAGAGTTCATGTTCTAGCTTCTGCATCTCATTATCTGGACATTACTCTTCTTTCAACAACGCCTTAAAGTCATCCTAACTCATTCCCATGGCGGCTTCCCTGCCCCTAGCCTGAACTTGCGTGTTCCACCAGGTCAATGCTTTTCCGATCAATGAGCAAGCAGCAAACTTCACCTTCTTATGATCCGCACACTCACTTATGTCAATCACTGACTACATCTTTTCCACCCAACGGGTATAAGCTATCGCACCTCCATTTCCATCAAAGTCCACTGGTTTGCACGCTGTAAATTCCTTGTAGTTACATCCCTTGTGGTCGTTGGTATGGTTCCTATCATTGACGTGATCGCTTCCACCATCGTTGTCCACTTGATCATTCCCGCTCACGTTGTTCCCTTGATTACTCATATGGTCGCCAACTTGGGTGACAATAGTCGGTAGTAATTCACGTAGTTGCTGGGCAATAATGATAGCAACATCAGGAGTCTCATTGCCGGTATCGTCGCTTCTCGTGCCACGACCTCCTGCCCTACCTCCTCGTCCACCAGTCCTTCCATCCCTGGTTGGTGGAACACCTCGGTTAACTCGAGTTGACCTTCTTGGAGGCATGATTCTACAAGGTAGGACATCGGTAAACGTTAGATAGGAGATAGGTAGGAAAGGTCGGTATGCGTGTCGTGCTACTACACTCGACTTCCTATCTGACAATCCATGAATTTGATAAGTCCATGCCGCATCATGTTATCGTAAAAACGTTGGCCAAGAGTTTTTAAGATAGCATTATGCTGCATTTACTAATCATCATCACTTCTTGTCATACTACACGCATAATCGCACATGCTGTCCTTATTTATGCAAACTATATGAGGGTTCTTAGGTTATAGTCTAGGTCAAACCACCTAATTCTCTATAACCAAGGCTCTGATACCAATCTGTCACACCCCAAAAATGGCGCAGCGGAATGTCATTTAATGGGTGTGACTTCAAGATCAAGAACACAGGGTGTCTAAATAGAGAAATACTAAATGCATAACATCACAACACAAGTCAAAGTTACAATGATCCCATACTATGGGTGAATACAAGTCTTACTACATAAGTTCACAATAATCAAGTCTTAAAAGGGGCATTTCCAAATGCATAACTCCTCGGGAATACAACCCGGTAGAGTCTCATCTTATGTCTGCTAAGCCAGGCCAATACTCAACCTTCTAAAGCAACTTCTGTCTAAGCACCTGAAAATGGGTACTTGAAAACGTCAACATAAAGTTGGTGAGCTCGTAGGTTTGAAAGTAAACCACGAAGCTGTGAAAGATATTAGGTAGGACAATAGTGAGAGAGATAAGCAATTATAGCATGAAATAAAGAAAAGTTTTTAATAGCGCTAAACTGAACCTGCCATGATTGTCACACAAATAAATAATAGCGGGGAGCTACCCCGGATAGTACTATCCTATGCTTCGGCCCCATACGGAGTTAAATATTAGCGCATGCTCGCAAACGTAATAGTATACCACATAGCATATAATTGAAATCAAACGCACATAATTGTCCAAAACGAAGCATGAAAACATTTAGTTACAACATGAAAACGATTTAAAAGCATTGAGTACCATTTTCCCCCAAGGAAAAATATATAAAAAGTGGGGCTACGAGAACTCACCTCAACAAAGCAGTCTGAATAGAGTAGAGTCAAATAGTAATAGTTGAAGGCACCGACACGCGACCTAAATTAGTACGGCAAGTTTAGTTCACAAAACCCATTTAATACTCTAAGTGTGAAGTTTAAATAAGTTTTAAAGTTTTAAAGAGTTTTATGTTATTGTTGCTTGTGTGGCAGCATTTTGAGTTTAAAAATAGTTTACGAAATGTTTAGGCATATTGGCTCTTGGAAGTGCATACGTTCACTCGAATAGAAATGTTAAGTGTATAAGGCGAAAAGTATTTGATAGACAAGTATACTAAAGACAAGGACGGAAAATAATCATTGATGATTATTGATGAGTGTGTAAATACTCATCATTTTATACCAATCTGAGCTGCCAAAACGTACAAAAACACCCAAATATGTATCAAAATACTTAAAATATCTTAGAGGTGTGTTTTATATGTTTCAAACACAAAATATGCAAAAACAAATGAAAAACGTACAAAGTTTGCATAATTGGCAGTTTCAGTCCCTCAAGTTTCACAATTTGGCAAAACTAGTCCCTGAGAGTTTAAAATGAATAAAAAGTCAACTTTAGTCCTTGGGAACTCAAACTTATTCACAAATAGTCCCTGGATAAAAGTTTACACAATCTGGCAACTTTTACCCCTTAAGTTACAAAATTGGCAAATTTAGTCCTCGGGTATTTAAAACTTGGAATTTATCAAAACATACCCTTGAACTATTCATAATTCACAATTTGGATCAATTTGAATAACTTTTGGAAATTTACAAAACTAGCCCCTTAAAATCCAAAAATAACATATTAGGTCCCTGAAGTTTTAAAATGGAAATTATATACTTTTGGTCCTTGTGTTATGTTTTATTGGCAGGTTTGGTCCTTGGAAGAAGTTTGGAAAGTTTGCATATTCAGCCCCTCAAGTTTTCAGCAATGACAAAATTGGTCCTTGAAAGTTATTAACTAAACAAACAAATGGACCCTTTGTTATTTGTATAATTCCAAATCCAATCCAAACTAAACCCAGTTACAACCACAGGCCCAAACTAAGCCCACCCCGTCCCTTTGGTCAACCCAGTCAAACCCACCCTTCCCACCATTTCCACCACAAACCAGAATACCAGGGTAGTATCCCCCCCCCTCTTGCACCACTTGACCTCTCCACCATCCACCTTATCCCTTCCATTCACACTCCCCAATACACCTATCACCTCCACCCCCCCTAGGTCTGCTTCCTCAGTCCCAATTTGATAAAAAAAAGGTCTTTCCCGCCAAAAATGAAATGAGAGCAAAAGTGATCCAATGGCTGATATGGCTGGTGGGATTTGACCAGTGGGACCCACACAACCTTTTTGGATGCTATAAAGATGAAGAGAAGCAGTGGAAGAGATTAGTGTAGTTGTAATTTAGTATAATCGTAGGTAGTAGGATTTCCATTTCAAATGTAATTTTAAGTTCACACTTGTTGTACTCAGCTTATTTATGCAATTAAACCTTTCTAGAATCTTTAATTCCAATATTGTTTTTTTTTTTTATTTAAATTTGAATTTAGCAAAATTGGGTGAAATTGATATCTTCACTTGATTCTGTCACCTTGTTGTTGTTTTATGTTTCTGAAAGCCCAGATCACTTAACCTGGTATTTTGTTAAAGATTTCAAGTATTTGTAATCTATTTTCAGTAGAAAATCAAAAATACAAAAATAATAGTGTAAAATGGAAAATTGCAAGTTTGAAGAAGAATGAAGCTGAGTGCTGAGGTGATTTGGATGGAATTGGGTTTAGTTGCTTTGTGGAAAGCTATAGGACTGGTTCTTGGTTCTTGGTTCCACATTTCTCAGCTTGGAATGCACATTTGTAAGCCAAAATTCCAAATTCAGCTTTTTACTGTACCATTGCTCATCACTGATTATCTGTGTTGTTTCTATGCTTACATTTTGTATTGGATTTAAAATATGATTGCATGATACCTACCTGTTCACTAAATCTCATAGTACTCAGTATTCATTTTCAACTATCAAATTAGCATAATCTTAATTCTTGAGTATTTTCCTGTTTCCAGTTGTACCTTTGTGCTTATTTCAACTTCTTTTGTCATATTAGAACCTTTGAAATATGAGTTAAGGACTTAGTCAATCAAGATCTTAAAAATCACAAAATCAGTGATCATTAAGGGGGTGTTTGGTTCAGTAGGTTGTAGGGTGCTCTGGCCCATGCTTGTTGTTAACCTTGTTTGTAACATCTCAACTTAGGTTAATGTAGCACATTCAAGTCATTAAATACGGGTCTTTTACACTTAAAAGTCAAAATCAGTTTCAAACTCTCATATTAGCTTATCTGTTGTAGTTTTAGTTTGTATAACCATGCATTTTAGTTTAAAAATTGTTCCTTTGGCTTAAATCAGTTTCATTATAGCTTATTAATCCATATTTCATCATTGAGAATCAATCAAAATTCATTAAAGTCAAACAAGCAAGTTTTAGCAAAAAGTCAAATTGCTCCAATTCAGATTTTTCCAAAAATTCTAGGATTTTTAGAGAATTGTGTATTTAGAATCAAGCTGTGAAATTTTTAGGAATTGTTTTATGTCAGCTAAACTTCATTATCCCATATCTGTTTTATTTTTGTGAATTTTGTGGTGGGCCCCACAAGGCCCCAAAGTGGGCTGCAGGCTCATCTGCTCCCCTGCTTCAGCAAAACCCCCACCACCACCACCACTTGGTGGTGGTTTTCTGATCACCCAGTGGGTCCCACAGTCTCCCACCTTGCTCATTTCAACCCCCCTCCTAGTAGGGATCATGAATTGACCATAGCTTTGACCTAGAAACCTCTGGGACCCACTTGATTTTGCCCTTGAAGTCTGTCCCAGATCAGTGTTCACCACAATAAGCCAAGAGCTTATTTGTGGCTTATTTGCTTATTCTGAGGTCCCCAAGCATCTTTTCCAGCTTATTCATGTTCCAGTAACTCATTTAAGTCAGAATTACTCATTGTGGGTCCCACCTAAGCTGATTTAGCTTATTTTTCCATTCTGGTCAACTTTGGTCAACTGCCTCAACCTTTAGCTTATATTCTGCTTATTTTTAGCTTATAAAAAGTTTGTTTTTACAAAAGTGTACTGTTTTTAGATGTAAAATAAGTTTGTAAAATAAAAATCAAGAAAAACAAATATAAAATTAAGTGATAGTTTCTATTTAATTAAATTTAATTTTAATTTCCATTTTTACATTTTTATTAAGTAAGTTGTGTTTTTATATTTTTAATAATTTCATCTTAGGTTAAAATAGTTATAATAATTTTTTCAGATTTTTATTTCATCATTTAGTATTTATTAGAATTAATTTTAGTTTTATTTATAATTAATTAATAATTAGATTAAAATAGCATAATTAGTTTTTATTAATCAAAACCTTGTTTTTATATTTTTTATAGCTTTTATATGTTATAAAGTAATTTTAGAAATTTTCTTAGAATTTTTACTGTTCATTTAGTAATTTTCTTAATTTAAAATAGTTAATTAGTTAATTAGTAATTAATTAGTAATTAATTAATAGAAAATCCACAAAAAGACAAAAACATTTATTTTTATTTTTAAAACTTATTTTAAGTTATTTTATAATTTTAGAAATTTTATTTTCATTTTTCTAGTATTTAATTAGTATTAAATTATATTTAAGTGTTTTAATTATTAATAATTAGTAATAATTAGTATTTAATTAATATTAAATAATTAATTAGGGTTAAAATTTATTTTAATTTTCTAAAAATTTTCTTTTACCCTTAGGTTTGTAAAAAAGTCATTTTCACCCCCTGGGTGTTTTCAGATTTCCGTTTTTACTTTTTATTTCGTACGCTTACGTTTTATTTAAACGTAAACGTACGTGTTTTAAGTTTTAAACGTTTCTGGTTTTCCTGACTTTCCAGTATTGTTAATATAGTGTATTTAAGCTGTTTTCTTTCATATTCCAGTAGTGTAATCATCACAACTCACTTATAACCATTTCCGTCCAAATTCACCCGATCACGAAACCGTTTTAATACCATCCACACCTCGTCGGGACATAACGACCCGGGGAAACCCTATACTTCCACGGAGCATTGACTCTAGGCTGTTTGACTTTGTTGACCATTCCTTGGTCAATAATAATCTGACGGTTCAGAACCAATCAATTATTGAGCATTATCGGGAAAACGTGGAAAAGTGCTTACATATATAGGGTATATTTATAACTATTTGTAAAAGAAATAGTTTATGGAAAAACGATTATTTTTCTCCCTTAGTTGAATTAATAAATTGGGTGTATATATAATCTTGATGAAAACCGGGCATGACCAAATACACATTTTTAGTTTCTCGTTGTAACTATAAGTTACAAGGTATAAGTTTAAGTAAAAATCCGTCTTTAAAAATTTATAAAACTCATATAAATTTTTATAAAACACATCAAGTTTATATAAGTTAAATAGGTGATATAAGTTAATAATCATATTCAAAACTTACAAGTTTAGCTTTTATAAGTTTTAAAGGTATAAAAGTTTTATGGTTGTATGTGTATGTATAAACCCGCGTTATAAAGTAGGTTTTTATAAATCAATTCGTTATAAAATGTTTGTGAAACTCGAAGTAGTGTGAAGCAGAATGAGTCGGTTCAACTATCATTCTCGGTAAAGAAGTAGTGCAACTACAAACATGTTTTAGTTCAACCACTAGGAATTAACAGGAAGTTTATTAATGCTTTGTAGTACTTTGTGACTCACACTAAACAAAAACCAGACGTGCCCAATTGTTGTGCCCAAATAAGCAGTCAACAAATACAACCTATTATAAATCAACACACCCACTGTGGGACAGTCGGGTTTCAGTTGTCACCCCTCAAGCAGGTTGAAACTTGAACCATTTTTGAAAGTTTGCCTTTGACTATCAGTGAGCCAAAAAGAAAAGAGACCAAATGTTCCTATGTGGGTTCGACAAAACAAACGACACACACACACCCGACCCAAATCATACTAACCCTAGTCTAAACTCATTTAACTAAAACGTATTACAAGTTTTAAACACTTTCAAACCCAAAACAAAGACAATTCCACTAAGTTACCTGTAAATGATCACTGGAACAAAACTAATATGACTAAACACCAACAAAAACATAAACTAACCCAAAAGCCACCACTGTGGTTCGACCCCAGTGGGTTTCGGCCCATAACCAAAACCAACATAACTTAAGATGCAACGAAAATTTAACCATTACATGCCAGTAAGTAACAAAAATAAAATAAGCTAGAAAGAAATAGCACTTATCCATGAGCCAATCTAGTTTTTATTTGTATCTTATTAGTTTGCCACACAAGATCAACAAAAACAACAAGTTTATAAAAACAACAATTTTATTAACAAGATAACATCAAGAAAATTTCAAATTATGAGATCAACGAACCCTTACAATATTGAAACCGATTGAGGGAGATAGACAATGAGACTTTCGATTTCAAAATAAACCAACTCCGATCCAAGCAAGCAAATCCCACCACAGCCCTTCTTGACACTTTTGAGAGAAATTTTTGAGTGAAGTTTTTTTTTGGGATGTGGTTTGCTTGTGAACCGAGTAGGAATATAAAAAGATTAGACAAGGAAGGTTTGGTCCTCCCCAAACTCATTTGACAGTCGATTCGTAGCCAAAAAGGGTATATCCTTATCACAGCCTCGTCAGCTCTTGTGGTTTTGTGTGGACTTCAAGAATTAGACAAAATGAAGGGAATCCCGCCTGTGATGCTTAGGACCACTTGGAGTTTTATGGTTATTGATGGGATCAGATCTGAATTCGGAGCAGGAGGTGGGGAAACATGGAGCGTAGCAGAGAGAGAAGGAAGAAGACGCATGGGTTGGGTGGGGATAAGTGAGAGATGAAAACCTTTTTATCTTATCTCTTTTATTAAATTTTTTTTTGTTAGTTTTTTTATTTTGGTAAAAATTTAAAAGTAAGTTATAGTTTTAATTAAATAAAAGTGAGTGTAGTGTCTTTTGTTTTGTAATATTTATGGGGGTTTAGTCGTATCCCGTCTCTTGTTGAGATCTGGTGTAAATCTGAGTTTTCAAGATTAGCATGAGCGCGAAAAAGATAATTTTTGAGAGTGTTATTATAATAGTAATATATATAAAAAGGTTTGATTCTGAAGAACGAATATTGAGTTGACGCCGTTACTAGTATTTGTGTCGGTACGCGTGTGGTGTCGATTTCTCACTTTATGTCATTTAGTCAAAAGTTACACGCAAAAGTAAACATGTAAACCTCAAAAATAAATTACTTCGAGTTTTTAAGGTTGAGTAAGGACCTGAAAAATGCTGGTTGTTATAAAAACCCATCTAGACCCGGACCCAACCCATTTAGACTCATGTTTCAAGAAGACCCATCTAGACCCGTCACCCAAACCCGACCCAACCCGCCTATTTTGCCACATTTAATTTACTAGTTTCAATATCTTTAGATAGACTAAGATACCAATAATAAGTACTAAAGGCAATTTATACAGTAAGTAATCGTTATAAAAATAGCATGATCTAAAGGCAGACAATCCCTAAAACATAATGTGGAAAAAAGAGCAAACATTCCTTGGACAAAATTACACAATTAACTACCCAAAAAAAATAACAAAAATAAAATAATAATAATAAAACGAAACGCACATGAATAATAGCAAACAAAGTGCCTTGATCCACTTTCACAAACTCAGCATCAAATTCTTTAAGATCCTCTGCAGTGACCTTATTGGCACCTTTTTTTGATGTCTCAGCATGTTTATTACAGTACTCGATAACCTTCGATAGGATCTTGCCGGTGATGTTGGGAGTAGGGATGACGGAGTCAGCACATCCATCTTCGATCATGTGTTCGATCGTCTTTGACTGCAACGCCACCGACTCCTCTAGCTCAAATGTCTCACCATCTTTACTCTCGAGCAAGATCATCTTTGAAGAAGACGACATTATCGGAATCTTAAGAATGTAACCTAAATTGTAATCATAAGTTTAGAAAGGTTTCATGTGTTTCGGGTTGTATTGTGCGACTTGAGATTTTTTGTTCTATCTTAACTACTTATAATACAAAAATAGTCAAGTGAAATGTTGAGTTTTTTCAACATGGCAACTACATCTATACACATTTTGTATTGATGGAAAGTACTGCTATTGATGGAAATCACAAATCGTTAATTACAGCTTTGTTCCTGGTGGTTTTGTATTCATGGAAACTACTGCTATTGATGGAAACTACATTATTAGTGTATAATGTAATACAGCTGGAAACTATTCACTATTTCACAAAAGAAAACTATATTGCAATGAATGTGTTTGGAATTATAAATTAATTCAGGAAACACATTGATGGAGAAGATTTTTGTTTCATACACACAATTAAAAACAAATCACGAACCCACAATACTCACACCACATATTTATTTTCTTTCTTCTCTCTTCACTTATTTTCTCTAACCTAAAACACACATCTCTCTCTAAACAAAAACAATGGCCACCACCATTAACCTCACCGCCACCATCTGCCAAAATTGCCACCACCTTTCGGTGGTTTAGGTAGTTTCAGGTAGTCGGGGCTGGGTTTTTGGTTGTTGCTGGTGGTTTCATTTGTCCATAGCCACCATCAACGAGCCTCCCACCACCGGGACCCGACACCACTAAAAACTCTACTTCTCTAAATGTTTTTTGATATCTTTTGCCGTATGTATTTTTTGATCTATTGAGATATATTAAGAAAAAGCATGGCGTTGATGTTTAGTTTCGATGGTTTGGCCGGAGTATGATAGTTTGGTTGGAAACCATGAACCGAAAGTATTTGTGCTTTGTGTGGTTGCAGTTGTGTTTGTGTGGGTAGGATCCAACCAGTTTTGTTGAGATCCAATAATCACCCGGTGGTTTTGTGGTCTTGGTGTACATAAGCACCATTTCAGTTTTTGGTTTTACTCTTAAACGGATGTTATGAAAGTACTTTTGGTATTGGTCTAGGTTGGTGGTTTATGGTTATTGGTCTCGGTTGGTGCTGTTGGTATGAGTTTTCTTTGATTTGATTTTAATCTAATGTCGATGATTATGGATTTGATCCGATGAGGCTGTTAACCGCCACCTAAACCACCATATGAACTGTCACCTGAACCACCGCTACCTTAACTTTATTATGCTATTGTGGTTGGTGGTTCGGTTCATGCTCAATCGGTTGCGTTTTACCTTATATATGCTTTCTCTATGCTTTAGCCATTGCATAATCCTATTAGTGGTTCAAAAGAAATTTGAGTCTGCGGAAATAAAACATTTTTTTCATTAAAACCCAATTTTTTTTCTATGTAACTTTTACAAATTGCAACGACAGGTCAAAATGACTTTACATTTTTCATTAGTTCAATATAATTTTTACTCCATAAAAGTGAACTATTCAATAAAATATAAGTATATAACTATTCAAAAACCAACAAAAGGAGTTTTGCATAATAAGAACAGCTTTAATTAAAAAAAAAAAAAAAATCCTTTTTATTACTTTTGAAAAATATTCTCATGCAAAAGTTAAAAATAGAAACTTTGACTTTGAAAGAAGAACAATGGTAAGTTGAACATGCGGATACTAAAATAGAAACGGGATAAACAATGTTTTCGAGGTATTAATTCTGACACTAAGCAAACAAATAGAACAACATTGATTGGATATGGTATGACAAATACTTTTTTTTGAACCGTATATAATTGACATGGTGACTACACGTCGCTTTAAATTCAATCTCAAATTTAAGCTACATTGGCACAGTGAGCAATAGGAACTAAGGAGTCATTATTCTTTCTCACTAATATCACTAATACATACATTTAGAAGCAGGTTTTGATCATTGATTCTAACACATTTTTTGCTTTACAAACCATGTTTACAAAGAAGCTTAATTTCAATTGTTAATTATATGGACACATCATAATAATATGCGAAGTTGCAATAGCATGACATTTGTCTGTTGAGCGCATAGACGCTCATTTAAACATAATAGGATTCATAACCCTCTCAAAGCATTTGGTTTTGATTTAACCAAAATAGCAAAACAAAAATGTATAATGAAAAGAGAACAATCAAGAAGTCTTATTAAACCCCAACTCATTCCGTTTTAAAATTATTGTCACCAAACACAAAAAACATAATTAAAAAAAAAAAAAAAAAAAAAAAAAAAAAAAAAAAAAAAAGTGAAAAGTGAAACATTATTGATTGTCACTTAACTTTTTTAAACCAAGCAAATATCATTATCGCCCACTAAACTCTCTTTTGATTTACTAACAAAAAAAATGACTATTACGTACTTTTGGACGTTTTAAAATAGTAACTTGAGACGAATGGAGTGTGTGATATGGTAACTATGAGAGGTTGCAGGTTAAGTCTAATTTAAATTATGTCATATAATATTTGCGAGAGAAATTGTTTAAGTTGTAAAATTGATTGTTCGAACAAAAATGAATGACAAAAGTGTTGTTTAACTATCACAAATATGTGAGACAATGCTTAAATATACTATTATCATGCATGGATACTATGCGGGAGTAAACTACTAAATCTACACTTTCGGAATTTGTTGTAAACTATACATTAATATTGATATGCGTGGGTATTAAGAAATTAGATGATACGCGCAAACATATTATTGTTGTTACAAGTTTTCAATCTTAATTGACTATTGCGACTTAAAACAATACTATCGAAGAAGAAAAAAAAAAAAAAAAAAAAAAAAAAAAAAAAAAAAAAAAAAAAAAACTTGTAACATATTATTATGGTTGCAAGTTTTCAATCTTAATTGACTATTGCCACTTAAAACAATGCTATCAGGAAAAGGAAAAAAAAAAAAAACTTATAAACGCAGTTCAACGCTAACCGGTTTGTTAAAAAATGGACTTTGTCGGCGCTATGCAACAATGCTATCAGAAAAACATTTTTCCGGAAATATTCTCTAACCCCACAAATAAAGTTTTTCAAAAGAAATATTTGCACACGATACGTTGTCGAAAACTAGACAACGGTGCCGCTAGGCGCGGGTAATCGACTATACAATAAAATGGTAAACATCACAATCTATGTCATATCCATTTTGAATATTATACGAAACACTTATCAGAATATCGCATATCGTTAATTGTCTGCCGCTAGGAACCTCCGTTGCTATGCACGGGTACTCGCCTAGTTTAATGAAATGAAGATATAGTTTTACTTGAGATATTTAACATGTTGAGTTCCTCAACTTTACACTATGAAAAACACACCATATGTGAATTACGCAGTTGTCATTTGTTTTCGGAAAAAAACGGTTAAATACTTGTTAAAATGATGGTGAATAATTTTGTAAAAACTGCACCATAGACCTACGGCCAGCACTATTTACCTTCGAAAAATTGACCCAAATAACTTCCAATTCATCCAAAAACATATTCAACACTTTAAGTACTCATTACTAAGTTTATACAAGTCACGCGGCACATTTTAACACCAAACAACTTCAAATACATAACTCTACTTTTAACTTTTTAGTAAACCATTTTAGGGCTTCTGCTTAGCTGCTTATTTTCAGGTAAAATAACAAGATTATGACAAGACAATTTTGTTATGACAGGTAGTGAGAAATGTTTTCCATTTCCATATTGTGATATATACGTTATTACACCCGAGAGATGTGAGTATCTAAACACTATTTGTGAAAAACTTATGGAGTATATTTTAACTTTATCAGCTCATTATGTGCTACTAAACTAGCACATTTCATACAACATGATAGCAATTGTTAACAGCTAGCCTTATGGAATGTTAACCTCTCCAATAACATGTTAACTAATAAGCTAACTGTTGTATTACAAATTTCAACTCCAAACAACATACAACTAATTAAAAACTTGATTTAAATAGTAATAACCGACAATGAATCAATAAATTATAACATTAAAGAATAAAGATTAACCCTAACAAACTGAAAATCTTAATTAAAAATTCAAAGTAAAAAATCTTATAATAGCCAAAACAAATAAAGTATGAACCGATGCGATCAAAACTATCGTCTTTTTTTTTTTTTTTTTTTTTTTTTTTTTTTTTTTTTTTTTTTCGGCCACTCGTATGAATATATAGAGAGTAAAATCTAAATAATAATCCTATTAAAACTCGACAGATGCATTGCAACATGTATTATCCTTTGTTTGGGCTTTAAAATAGGAATGTAATATGTAAATATCAGTTGGGCTTTTTACAAATGGTGCCCCTCCAAATTGGGGCCCTTGCAATGGCCCATGTTTCCCCTCCTTAATTCCTTATATCCGGGCTTGTAAGTCGGTCAAAAACTCGCTTCAAGTCTATATATAATGCATGCATTGCATGAAGGGAAAAAAAAAAAAAAAAAAAAAAAATCATCGATCCTACGATTCTCCTTTTGCTTATTAGGGTTTAACAACAGTAAATAGTAATTTCCCCATTCATTCAATCAATTAGTCGTTTCAATGATAGAGCTTGGTCTTGATATTCATGAAGAGATACTTAAAAGATTGCAAGTTAGCGATCTCATGCGATGCAAAAGCGTATGTAAGTCATGGAATTCCTTAATCTCCAGTCTTCTCTTTGTCAAATCTCAGCTTAACTATATTCTCAATAAGAATACTAATGAAAGAATCATCGTTTCCCCTACTAGTAAAATTGTTGGTTCTTCTAATGGTCTTGTATGCATCTCTCGTCGTCACTCTACTGATTTTTTAGTCGTTAATCCATCTACTCGTGAGGTGAAAGAACTAAGAAAACTTCCTCAAGATTATTATATATGTGTGTCAGGCTTTGGTTATGATTCATCTATAGATGATTTCAAGGTTGTAATAGGATACAAGTTTCTCCCCAATGAGGAAGGCCTTATGTTTGACGTGTTAGAATTGAAGACAAATATTTGGAGATCAGTTGGTCTATCTTGTGGTTATGATATTTTAAAAGGGGATGGTATCATATCCAATGGGGCGATTCACTGGTTGGATTGGAATAACAAGCCATCAGTAATTGTTTCTTTTGATTTATCTAAAGAGGTTTTCAAAAAATTCAGCCTACCAAAATTGGATGATCAATATGACTCGTGGACTTTGGGTACTATGAGAGACCGTCTATGCATCTTTCCTCAACCAGATATAAACAACTTAAGCAAGAATAAGGAAATGGAGATATGGGTCAGGAGAAATTTCAATGCACAAGAGTCTTGGGAACGAAAGTTACCGCCACCTGGTTATGATGTGAACAAAATAACAATGAATTACATTCTCCACACAAATTTCTTGTCCGGTCATGTTCACATATGGCTGTTAGAAGAAGGTTCATGTGCTCAAGTATTGGTGGGAAGCATTGAAATTGAAGGTCCCCACGAAATTTCCCATTCATATTACGAGTCTATTGAAAATGATAATATCCGGTTATCCACAAAATCGGAATGTAATTATAATTATAAGGACCATGTATTTGTCAGGAGCCTTGTATCTCCACTTGGCAATAGTAATTGTAATGAGGGGAGAGTGAATAGAAAAAGGCAAAACGTGACATCTCCCGATGGTGATGAAAGGAGCATGAAGAGTTGAAAAGGGAGCCCTATGTCTCACAGTTCCGATGGAGCGAGAGCTAAGAGTAAAAGTCAAATCCATGTATCTTCTGATTCCTATATATGGTGATGAAAGGAGAGTGGAGATGGAGAGGGAGAGGGAGGGGGAGGGGGAGAGCCTTGTGTATCATAGTTCCGATGGAGGGAGAGCTAAGAGTAAAAGGAAAAGCCTTGTATCTTCTGATTCTGATGACGATGGAAGGAGATTGGGGAGGAAAAGGAGTGAGAGGGAGAGCCTTGTGTTTCACAGTTCCGATGGAGTGAGAGCTAAGAGAAAAAGGCAAAGACATGTATCTTCTGATTCCGATGGCGATGGAAGGGGAGTGGAGAGGAAAAGGAGAGAGAGGGAGAGCTTTGTGTTCCACAGTTTTGATGGAGGGAGAGCTAAGAGTAAAAGGCAAAGCTTTGTATCTTCGGATTCCGACGATGGAAGGAGAGTTGAGAGGAAGAGGGAAAGCCGTGTGTTTCATAGTTCCGATGGAGGGAGAGCTAAGTGTAAAAGGCAAAGACTTGTATCTTCTGAAACAGATGACGATGGAAGAAGAGTGGAGAGGAAAAAGAGAGAGAGGGAGAGGGAGAGCTTTGTGTTTCACAGTTCTGATGGAGGGAGAGCTAAGTGTAAAAGGCAAAGACTATCTTCTGAAACTAATGACGATGGAAGGAGAGTGGGGAGGAAAAAGAGAGACAGGGAGATGGAGAGCTTTGTGTTTCACAGTTCTGATGGAGGGAGAGCTAAGAGTAAAAGGCAAAGCTTTGTATCTTCGGATTCCGACGACGATGGAAGGAGAGTGGAGAGGAAAAGGAGTGAGAGTAAGAGGGAGAGCCGTGTGTTTCATAGTTCCGATGGAGGGAGAGCTAAGTGTAAATGGCAAAGACTTGTATCTTCTGAAACTAATGACTATGGAAGGAGAGTGGAGAGGAAAAAGAGAGAGAGTGAGAGGGAGAGCCTTGTGTTTCATAGTTCCGATGGAGGGAGAGTTAAGAGTAAAAGGAAAAGCCATGTATCTTCTGATTCCTATGAGAATTAAAGGGGAGTTCAGAGGAGGAGGGAGAGGAGTCAAAGCGAGAGGGAGATGCCAACGGCAATGAGGGGAGACACAAGAGAAAAAGGAAGGAAATGATAGAATAACATCGAGACTTCTATGGTCCATCGGTCTTATTCTGATTTGTTTGTTGCGCTTTTTATGTCGCACATGATTTAATTAACAAAATTGCAACCAAAAATGGAGGGAAATGCAGACGGATCTCCAAAAAGAAATGCAGAAACCCAAATGTTATTTCATTATTTACTTTTTACTTGTATATGACAAGGTTGAGATGTTTTAATTAATTTTCTTAATTTTGTAGCTGCAAATAAACAAATTTTATTAGCTTTGTGAATGTTTTCTAAACATCAGCAATCTAAATGCTTTGTCTGATATTTTATAAGAATTCTATGTACAATCATCTGTTTATAAAATGGATTACTTGTACTGTTTACTGCGTTACAACATTTGAAAAGAACAAGAAAATCACTTTGATCAGCGATAATGATCCTATGTTGGACAACATCTCTGTTCAAGGTAGATGTATCTCTATTTGGCATTCGCATAAGCTTAATGAAGCGCACAATCCCTATAGTCTTGACTTGGTTCTTCAATACAGTACCTGATTTCTTAGTTTAACTTTAAACTGCAAATATTTTTTATTACTAATAATAACTATCATTTGTATTTCAGAATGACAGCATTCGGATCTACATAAAATAAGATTTGATATTCCGTTTTTAGTTTATTTTTTCACATTTATTTTCACATTTATTAATTACTTTAGATTGATGTCACAGTTACCTATATATTTGAATACGGATTTAGTTTCTATCATATGCTGTTATGAACAGCAACACTTGAAGAAAACTAAAAGCATGTTTGGTCAAAAAAAGCATTACAAAGAACAAACACTGAATTAGACCAGATTCACTTTATAGATTCTGACTGCTGCAAAATTTCTTACTAAGGATCAGCAGAAGCATGGACTGATAAATCGATTTTTAACAATATAATCTTAACAAATGATAAAAAGATCCCTAGCAGAAGTATGGATTCGATTTTTAATACAAGTTTGTAAAGCAAATAAATAACAGAAAAAAAAATTACTTCATAATGCTTTGCCTTCTACTCTCCTTTCATCGTCGTAGATACAAGGCTTTGCCTTCTACTCTGAGCTCCCCCTCCATCTGGAACTATGAAACACACGGCTCTCCCTATTCCTCTCAGTCCTTTTCCTCTCCACTCTCCTTCCATCATCGTCGGAATCAAACGATTCAAGGCTTTGCTTTTTACTCTTAGCTCTCCCTCCATCAGAACTGTGAAACACAAAGCTCTCCCTTTCCCTCTCTCTCCTTTTCCTCTCCACTCTCCTTCCATCGCCATCGGAATCAGAAGATACATGTCTTTGCCTGTTTCTCTTAGCTCTCACTCCATCGAAACTGTAAAACACAAGGCTCTCCCTCTCACCCCTTTTCCTCTCCACTCTCCTTCCATCCTCGTCAGAATTAGAAGATACAAGACTTTTCCTTTTACTCTTAGCTCTCCCTCCATCGGAACTATGATACACAAGGCTCTCCCTCTCCCTCCTTTTCCTCTCCACTCTCCTTTCATCGCCATCGGAATCACAAGATACATGGATTTGACTTTTACTCTTAGCTCTCCCTCCATCGGAATTGTGAGACTCAAGGCTCTCCCTTCTACTCTTCACGCTCCTCCCATCACCATCACCATCACCATCACCATCACCATCACTATCGGGAGATATCACGTTTTTCCTTTTTCTCTTCACTCTCCCCTCATTACAATTACCATTGCCATGTGGAGATACAAGGCTCCTGACAAATACATGGTCATCATAAGTATAGTTACTTTCCGAATATGTGGATAATAATGGGATATGCTCATGAGGACGGATATCTTCACTGTGGGGAGGATCAATGCTTCCCACCAATACTGGAGCACCTGAACCTTCTTCTAAAAGCCATATGTGAACATGACCAGACAAGAAATTTCTGTGGGGAAAGTAATCCATCGTTATTTTGTACGCGTCATAACTTGGTGGGGGTAACTTTCGTTCCCAAGACTCTTGTGCATTGTTGTTTTTCCTTACCCATATCTCTATTTCCTTATTTTTGCTTAAGTTGTTTATATCTGGTTCAGGAAAGATGCATAGATGGTCTTTCATAGTCCCCAAAGTCCACGAGTCATATTGATCATCCAATTTTGGTAGGGGGATTTCTTTAAAAACCTCTTTGGATAAGTCAAAAGAAACAATTACTGATTGTTTGTTACTTTGATCCAACCAGTGAATCGCCCAATTGCTTAGGATACCATACCCATGGAAATGTGCATAATCTCCCCCTGGTTCAACTGATCACCAAATGTTTGTCTTCAATTCTAACACGTCAAACATATAGACGTCATTAGGTAGACGTGTATCCTATTACAACCTTGAAATCATCTATAGATGAATCATAGCCAAAACCTGACACATGTACAATATAGCCTTGAGGACGATCTCTTAGTTCTTTCACCTCGCGAGTAGAGGGATTAACAACTAAAAAACCAGTATAGTGACCAGGGGCGGTGCTGAGAACGTAAAAAAAAAGTAGGCCCAGCACGAAGAAAAAAAAAAGTGCCCCTATATTATAATATCCATAGACCATAGTCAAGTACGAAAAGCCAAAAATACGAACAAAATCATTCTTGTATAACAATTATTTATCATTTGTCAAATATCAATTACTCAATTTGAGTATATACTGTATATCAGTATATGTATACAATTATGCAAAAATAAATAAATAAAAAATTGATAACTAGGAAAAATTGATAACTAAAAATTGATAACTAAGCAAAATTGATAACTAATTTTTTTTTTTTTTTTTTTTTTTTTTTGATAACTAGTTGAGAGTTCTAAGTTGTAACCTTAGTCATGATTTGAAGATTGAGATGGATTATTGAAAGCAAAGCTCGAGTGCTTCACGCCTTCAGCCATTCACCATTTTGTCCCTTCACAACCGTTTTTGACTTTTTGGATTAAATGATTAATAAGGTTTATTTTTAGTGCCCCTTTGATGACGTATAGCCTATATCTGGGCCGCAAGCCCAAATGATAGACATTACTCACATCTAAGCCCATCACGAATGGGCTACCATGACAATGGTATGGGCCGCAGTATTAACGCTTTGGGCTCATGAAGCCCAAAGGCCCAATCTAACCCACCGGGTACACGATAAGGATTATCTATTCAAGGAATAGATATCCTTACCTCGGATAAGCACCACGCGTGCGAAGAGTAAGGAGCAAGAAACACGGTTTCTTAGCCCCTATATATAGAATCACACGATTCTCATTCAAGGTACGATTTACACAATCCCTAACTCTTCAACCAAACTCTAAATCAATTACTTACTCTCACGCCGGAGTCTAATCGGGGGAGACAATCCCTCGATAAGTCTAACGGTGTTGTTCTATTTTTCTTAGTACGCAGGTAACAAGGTGCTAAGGAACGAATTGATATAAGAGCAAAAACCCAATAACCAGGTACGCCCAACTTTTGTATCAACAAGTGGCGCCATCCGTGGGACCCTACTAAAAACTAGAATGACGAAGCATAAGAATTCAAGTCAGCGAACTCCGCAGTCAGAAAAGCGTGACCATCAGAGGAAGAATCAACAAGATCTGACCTCTAGACAAACTGCTGGAACAACCAGCACGCCTGGTCACCGCGAGGCAGGAACAACTCCACCTCGTATAGCAGTAGAACTGCCCGAAAGGATTACCACAGTCACACCAGTGTCCCCAAGCATTGAGGAACTCCAGCGCAACCTCTTCATCACTCCTCATCAGGCCATACCCGCAGTAAACAATACTGCGATCCCAGGCGCACCTGAACGTAACAGAGTGTCTAATACTAAGGCAGAAATTCTGGCAACAACTGAGGACGCACGTGATCTAACTTTGGGAAATTTTGTGTCCCAAAATTATGAAACCCTAACCGCCCTCATGCAAGAAGAAGCTGCAAGAAGAGCAGGTGCGGACCTACAAACCCGACTTAATTTTGGTCCAGAACGCGAACCATCACCACCACGTCACCCACGAGGAAGACAAGCAGAACGTACCACTATCCATGATAGGTTAGGTGCGGTATCTGACTCACAAAATTCTGGAGACAGCGGTAGGCGCACCAATGTCCATTCCAGACTTGGCAGTCGGGGAATACATGATCGATTAGGGCCTCAACATTCGCCAAGCCAAGGATCTTCCAAACCTGGAAGTAGGCGGATCCAAGACAGATTGGGGAGAAGGAGATCCCCAAGTATAGATCCCTCAGACTCCTCTTCTGAAAGGAGCAGGCGCAAGCGCCGAAAGAGAGACTATCCTTCTTCCAGCGATTCCTCGGACAACGAGGATAAAGAAACAGGACACTGGAAGTCAAAAGGAAGACGTCGCGAGGAAGAGAACGAAGATATGTCTCTCCCATGGCGACGCCAGAAAATTGATGCGTTTACGCGGCGCATAAGTGATTACTCAGACCACAAGCGCAGGCGCATGCCTGCTAATGTGAAAACATATGATGGAACAGGTGACCCGGACGACCACCTAAAAATTTTCTAGTCAGCCGCAACTATCGAAAATTGGCCACAGCCTGTGTGGTGTCACATGTTTAACTCCACATTGGTAGGAAACGCGCGCACATGGTTTAGCAAACTCCCACGCAGGAGTATAGGTGGTTTTGAGGAATTACGGAAAGCATTCCGCCTCAACTTCACCCAGCGAAAGAAGTGCGCTAAAAATCCCGTGGAACTGGCAAGGGTGAAGCAACGCCAAGGGGAATCAACCAGCGCTTTTATGGAACGTTTCAAAGATGAGTGCATACAGGTCAAAGCATGTCCTGAAATCCTAAAAATTTCAGGGTTCATGAATGGAATTAATAACCCAGAACTCATCCGGAAGCTTAATGACAAAGTTCCACAATCTTTTGACGAGCTAACAAAGCGCACCAGATCCTTTATACAAGGAGAAGCAGCTGCTGCGGATAGTAAGAAAGGATATTCAAATTATAGGCAACAAGAACAGCCGCGGAAACAATCCAATGACCAAAACAACAACCGCAGCAGGAATTACCGCAGTGGAAGAGACAACGACAAATATACTCCTCTCACTAAAACTCCAAGGGAGATATTTGTAACAGAAGGTGCGAACTTCCCAAAACCACCACCAATGCGCACGGCAGAGGAAAAGCGCCTAGGTAGTGGATACTGCGAGTACCACGGCCAAAAAGGCCATACAACCAACGAGTGCGTCCAACTAAAACAACTAATCGAAAAGTTAGTTAGAGAAGGAAGGATGGACCACCTGGTAAAAAACATCAAGGAAGGAAAAGAGAGACAGAGAAACGGGGGCAAGAAAGAACCCCCAAAGGAAAAGGCTGATACTATATACATGATACAATCATGGCAGCGCAAGATAAAGCAAAAAATCAGCCAAAAATTCTCTCCAGAAAAAGAGATATCCTTCCCTACCATAGCTGCGGACAACGCAGTCGTGGAGCCTCTAACCATTGAAATACATACAGGGGGACACGACATCCACCGCATGTATATTGATGGAGGAGCATCCGCGGACATCCTGTATGATCACTGCTTCAAAAGACTGCGACCTGAACTTCAAAGTCAATTGATACCAGCTACGACATCATTGACAGGATTTACAGGAGAAAAAATCTGGCCCATGGGGCAGCTACGCTTGTTGGTGGTTGTAGGAGATGAACAACACTCAACCGCAGCATGGATAAACTTTATGGTAATAAAATCTCCCTCACCATACAATGGTATCATAGGAAGACCAGGAATATCATCCATGCGCGCAGTACCATCCACAGCGCACGGAATGCTTAAATTCCCGGTGGAAGGAGGAATTGTCACCCTCTATAACACCACAGTACCACCAAGAGAATACATCGCAGCCACAACTGAAGCAGAGACCACTCCAGAACAGCACACGGAAAAGATGCCAAATTTAAAAGTCGCCATTCATCCAGATTATCCGGAACAACAAGTCTCGATTGGAGGATCTTTATCTGACAAAGGTAAAGCAGCTGTATGCGCACTATTACAGAAGAACCTAGACATCTTCGCATGGGAACCAAAGCATATGACTGGAGTACCACGATCTATCACAGAACATAAGCTCCAAATCCGACAAGGATACCCTCCAATACGACAAAAGAAGCGCGGCCAGGCCCCAGATCGTGCAAAGGCTATTCTGGAAGAAGTACACAAGCTAGTGGACGCAGGCATCATGCGAGAAGTATACTACCACGACTGGCTCTCTAACCCAGTTATGGTAAAAAAGAGCGACGGTAGTTGGAGAATGTGCGTGGACTTCACAGACCTTAACAAAGCATGTCCACAAGACTGCTATCCACTGCCAGAGATAGACTGGAAGGTCGAATCCTTGTGCGGGTACCCCTTCAAATGCTTCTTAGATGCATATAAAGGGTACCATCAGATCCAGATGGCAGTGGAAGATGAAGAAAAGATAGCTTTCCATACCAGTCAAGGAGTATACTGCAACACAAAAATGCCCTTTGGCCTAAAGAATGCAGGCGCGACGTACCAACGACTGGTAGATACAGCCTTCGAAAAACAAGTAGGCCGCAACTTGGAAGTCTACGTTGACAACCTTGTCATTAAAAGCCATACAGAGGACGAATTAGTGCGCGACATAGAGGAGACATTCCGAACGTTGGGGCGGATAAACATGAAGTTGAATCCCAAGAAGTGCACCTTCAGCGCGACAGAAGGCATGTTCCTCGGGTATTTGATAGAACCGGATGGAATCAAACCATGCCCAGAAAAAACAAAGGCTGTTATTGACCTCCCCTCCCCACGCACACTCAAAGAAGTCCAATCACTGAATGGAAAGTTAGCAGGGCTGAATCGCTTCCTATCCAAGTCAGCGGACAAGTCCCTTCCCCTTTTTAAAACACTCACGAAGTGCACAAAGAAGGGAGACTTTCGCTGGACTAATGAAGCAGAAGAAGCTTTCCAACAACTTAAAAACCATCTGGCATCCCTTCCCAAGCTCGTCGCACCGCGACCAGGGGAAGAATTAATTATGTACTTATCGGCGACCTATGGAGCAGTTAGCGCAGTACTATTGACAGATAGAGACTCCGTCCAAACACCCATATATTTTGTAAGCAAAGCCCTAAAGAAAACAGAGGTTAACTACAGCGCAATTGAAAAGTTAGTTTTGGCTCTAGTGTTCGCAGCAAAAAGGCTTCGTAGATACTTTCAAGCGCATCCAATAGTGGTCATCACTGATCAGCCAATTAAACAAGTGATCTCTAAGCCTGACGCATCAGGACGCTTACAAAAATGGAGTGTACTACTAAGTGAGTATAATATCTCATACAGGCCGCGCACTGCAATCAAAGGACAAGTCTTAGCCGATTTTATCGTGGAGAAGCCAGATAGCGACAGCCCGACATCTGCATCCAAAGCAGATTTACAAGAACCTTGGATCTTGTTCACAGATGGGTCTTCATGTGTAGATGGATCAGGCGCAGGCCTTATCCTCACAAATCCAGAAGGTATGGAATTCACCTATGCACTACGATTTGAATTCACAACCACAAACAATGAGGCAGAATATGAAGCCCTACTAGTCGGACTACGCATTGCAATCCAAATGGGTGTACGCAACCTAGAAGCAAACGTAGATTCGCGCCTAGTTGCTAACCACGTGTTAGGTGAATACGAAGCCAAGGATGAACACATGGTCCAATATCTGGAGAAGACAAAATCCTTGATCAAGAACTTCGACAGGTTCACAATCAAACAAGTACCTAGGGGCGACAACAGGAAGGCGGACGCACTCAGCAAGATCGCTTCCACAAGCTTCGCACACCTCTCAAAACAGGTATTAGTGGAAACCCTTAAAAACAAGTCAATCTTGGATATGGAGATATCAACGGTGATAGAGGAACAAGATCCTACGTGGATGACACCTATCATCGAATTTATTAACAAGGGAATCCTACCCCAAGATCATAAAGAACTTCGACAGGTTCACAATCAAACAAGATGCTCGAAGATCATAAAGATGATCTTGGGGTAGGATTCCCTTGTTAATAAATTCGATGATAGGTGTCATCCACGTAGGATCTTGTTCCTCTATCACCGTTGATATCTCCATATCCAAGATTGACTTGTTTTTAAGGGTTTCCACTAATACCTGTTTTGAGAGGTGTGCGAAGCTTGTGGAAGCGATCTTGCTGAGTGCGTCCGCCTTCCTGTTGTCGCCCCTAGGTACTTGTTTGATTGTGAACCTGTCGAAGTTCTTGATCAAGGATTTTGTCTTCTCCAGATATTGGACCATGTGTTCATCCTTGGCTTCGTATTCACCTAACACGTGGTTAGCAACTAGGCGCGAATCTACGTTTGCTTCTAGGTTGCGTACACCCATTTGGATTGCAATGCGTAGTCCGACTAGTAGGGCTTCATATTCTGCCTCATTGTTTGTGGTTGTGAATTCAAATCGTAGTGCATAGGTGAATTCCATACCTTCTGGATTTGTGAGGATAAGGCCTGCGCCTGATCCATCTACACATGAAGACCCATCTGTGAACAAGATCCAAGGTTCTTGTAAATCTGCTTTGAATGCAGATGTCGGGCTGTCGCTATCTGGCTTCTCCACGATAAAATCGGCTAAGACTTGTCCTTTGATTGCAGTGCGCGGCCTGTATGAGATATTATACTCACTTAGTAGTACACTCCATTTTTGTAAGCGTCCTGATGCGTCAGGCTTAGAG
This sequence comes from Artemisia argyi, assembly GCA_030686995.1. Lineage (NCBI taxonomy): Eukaryota > Viridiplantae > Streptophyta > Magnoliopsida > Asterales > Asteraceae > Artemisia > Artemisia argyi. Next base: position 154,856,324 of record CM060697.1, on the reverse strand, counting down.
ATCACTTGTTTAATTGGCTGATCATTGATGACCACTATTGGATGCGCTTGAAAGTATCTACGAAGCCTTTTTGCTGCGAACACTAGAGCCAAAACTAACTTTTCCATTGCGCTGTAGTTAACCTCTGTTTTCTTTAGGGCTTTGCTTACAAAATATATGGGTGTTTGGACGGAGTCTCTATCTGTCAATAGTACTGCGCTAACTGCTCCATAGGTCGCCGATAAGTACATAATTAATTCTTCCCCTGGTCGCGGTGCGACGAGCTTGGGAAGGGATGCCAGATGGTTTTTAAGTTGTTGGAAAGCTTCTTCTGCTTCATTAGTCCAGGGAAAGTCTCCCTTCTTTGTGCACTTCGTAAGTGTTTTAAAAAGGGGAAGGGACTTGTCCGCTGACTTGGATAGGAAGCGATTCAGCCCTGCTAACTTTCCATTCAGTGATTGGACTTCTTTGAGTGTGCGTGGGGAGGGGAGGTCAATAACAGCCTTTGTTTTTTCTGGGCATGGTTTGATTCCATCCGGTTCTATCAAATACCCGAGGAACATGCCTTTTGTCGCGCCGAAGGTGCACTTCTTGGGATTCAACTTCATGTTTATCCGCCCCAACGTTCGGAATGTCTCCTCTATGTCGCGCACTAATTCGTCCTATGTATGGCTTTTAATGACAAGGTCGTCAACGTAGACTTCCAAGTTGCGGCCTACTTGTTTTTCGAAGGCTGTATCTACCAGTCGTTGGTACGTCGCGCCTGCATTCTTTAGGCCAAAGGGCATTTTTGTGTAGCAGTATACTCCTTGACTGGTATGGAAAGCTGTCTTTTCTTCATCTTCCACTGCCATCTGGATCTGATGGTACCCTTTATATGCATCTAAGAAGCATTTGAAGGGGTACCCGCACAAGGATTCGACCTTCCAGTCTATCTCTGGCAGTGGATAGCAGTCTTGTGGACATGCTTTGTTGAGGTCTGTGAAGTCCACGCACATTCTCCAACTACCGTCGCTCTTTTTTACCATAACTGGGTTAGAGAGCCAGTCGTAGTAGTATACTTCTCGCATGATGCCTGCATCCACTAGCTTGTGTACTTCTTCCAGAATAGCCTTTGCACGATCTGGGGCCTGGCCGCGCTTCTTTTGTCGTATTGGAGGGTATCCTTGTCGGATTTGGAGCTTATGTTCTGTGATAGATCGTGGTACTCCAGTCATATGCTTTGGTTCCCATGCGAAGATGTCTAGGTTCTTCTGTAATAGTGCGCATACAGCTGCTTTACCTTTGTCAGATAAAGATCCTCCAATCGAGACTTGTTGTTCCGAATAATCTGGATGAATGGCGACTTTTAAATTTGGCATCTTTTCCGTGTGCTGTTCTGGAGTGGTCTCTGCTTCAGTTGTGGCTGCGATGTATTCTCTTGGTGGTACTGTGGTGTTATAGAGGGTGACAATTCCTCCTTCCACCGGGAATTTAAGCATTCCGTGCGCTGTGGATGGTACTGCGCGCATGGATGATATTCCTGGTCTTCCTATGATACCATTGTATGGTGAGGGAGATTTTATTACCATAAAGTTTATCCATGCTGCGGTTGAGTGTTGTTGATCTCCTACGACCACCAACAAGCGTAGCTGCCCCATGGGCCAGATTTTTTCTCCTGTAAATCCTGTCAATGATGTCGTAGCTGGTATCAATTGACTTTGAAGTTCAGGTCGCAGTCTTTTGAAGCAGTGATCATACAGGATGTCCGCGGATGCTCCTCCATCAATATACATGCGGTGGATGTCGTGTCCCCCTGTATGTATTTCAATGGTTAGAGGCTCCACGACTGCGTTGTCCGCAGCTATGGTAGGGAAAGATATCTCTTTTTCTGGAGAGAATTTTTGGCTGATTTTTTGCTTTATCTTGCGCTGCCATGATTGTATCATGTATATAGTATCAGCCTTTTCCTTTGGGGGTTCTTTCTTGCCCCCGTTTCTCTGTCTCTCTTTTCCTTCCTTGATGTTTTTTACCAGGTGGTCCATCCTTCCTTCTCTAACTAACTTTTCGATTAGTTGTTTTAGTTGGACGCACTCGTTGGTTGTATGGCCTTTTTGGCCGTGGTACTCGCAGTATCCACTACCTAGGCGCTTTTCCTCTGCCGTGCGCATTGGTGGTGGTTTTGGGAAGTTCGCACCTTCTGTTACAAATATCTCCCTTGGAGTTTTAGTGAGAGGAGTATATTTGTCGTTGTCTCTTCCACTGCGGTAATTCCTGCTGCGGTTGTTGTTTTGGTCATTGGATTGTTTCCGCGGCTGTTCTTGTTGCCTATAATTTGAATATCCTTTCTTACTATCCGCAGCAGCTGCTTCTCCTTTTATAAAGGATCTGGTGCGCTTTGTTAGCTCGTCAAAAGATTGTGGAACTTTGTCATTAAGCTTCCGGATGAGTTCTGGGTTATTAATTCCATTCATGAACCCTGAAATTTTTAGGATTTCAGGACATGCTTTGACCTGTATGCACTCATCTTTGAAACGTTCCATAAAAGCGCTGGTTGATTCCCCTTGGCGTTGCTTCACCCTTGCCAATTCCACGGGATTTTTAGCGCACTTCTTTCGCTGGGTGAAGTTGAGGCGGAATGCTTTCCGTAATTCCTCAAAACCACCTATACTCCTGCGTGGGAGTTTGCTAAACCATGTGCGCGCGTTTCCTACCAATGTGGAGTTAAACATGTGACACCACACAGGCTGTGGCCAATTTTCGATAGTTGCGGCTGACTCGAAAATTTTTAGGTGGTCGTCCGGGTCACCTGTTCCATCATATGTTTTCACATTAGCAGGCATGCGCCTGCGCTTGTGGTCTGAGTAATCACTTATGCGCCGCGTAAACGCATCAATTTTCTGGCGTCGCCATGGGAGATACATATCTTCGTTCTCTTCCTCGCGACGTCTTCCTTTTGACTTCCAGTGTCCTGTTTCTTTATTCTCGTTGTCCGAGGAATCGCTGGAAGAAGGATAGTCTCTCTTTCGGCGCTTGCGCCTGCTCCTTTCAGAAGAGGAGTCTGAGGGATCTATACTTGGGGATCTCCTTCTCCCCAATCTGTCTTGGATCCGCCTACTTCCAGGTTTGGAAGATCCTTGGCTTGGCGAATGTTGAGGCCCTAATCGATCATGTATTCCCCGACTGCCAAGTCTGGAATGGACATTGGTGCGCCTACCGCTGTCTCCAGAATTTTGTGAGTCAGATACCGCACCTAACCTATCATGGATAGTGGTACGTTCTGCACGTCTTCCTCGTGGGTGACGTGGTGGTGATGGTTCGCGTTCTGGACCAAAATTAAGTCGGGTTTGTAGGTCCGCACCTGCTCTTCTTGCAGCTTCTTCTTGCATGAGGGCGGTTAGGGTTTCATAATTTTGGGACACAAAATTTCCCAAAGTTAGATCACGTGCGTCCTCAGTTGTTGCCAGAATTTCTGCCTCAGTATTAGACACTCTGTTACGTTCAGGTGCGCCTGGGATCGCAGTATTGTTTACTGCGGGTATGGCCTGATGAGGAGTGATGAAGAGGTTGCGCTGGAGTTCCTCAATGCTTGGGGACACTGGTGTGACTGTGGTAATCCTTTTGGGCAGTTCTACTACTATACGAGGTGGAGTTGTTCCCGCCTCGCGGTGACCAGGCATGCTGGTTGTTCCAGCAGTTTGTCTAGAGGTCAGATCTTGTTGATTCTTCCTCTGATGGTCACGCTTTTCTGACTGCGGAGTTCGCTGACTTGAATTCTTATGCTTCGTCATTCTAGTTTTTAGTAGGGTCCCACGGATGGCGCCACTTGTTGATACAAAAGTTGGGCGTACCTGGTTATTGGGCTTTTGCTCTTATATCAATTCGTTCCTTAGCACCTTGTTACCTGCGTACTAAGAAAAATAGAACAACACCGTTAGACTTATCGAGGGATTGTCTCCCCAGATTAGACTCCGGCGTGAGAGTAAGTAATCGATTTAGGGTTTGGTTGAAGAGTTAGGGTTGTGTAAATCGTACCTTGAATGAGAATCGTGTGATTCTATATATAGGGGCTAAGAAACCGTGTTTCTTGCTCCTTACTCTTCGCACGCGTGGTGCTTATCCGAGGTAAGGATATCTATTCCTTGAATAGATAATCCTTATCGTGTACCCGGTGGGTTAGATTGGGCCTTTGGGCTTCATGAGCCCAAAGCGTTAATACTGCGGCCCATACCATTGTCATGGTAGCCCATTCGTGATGGGCTTAGGTGTGAGTAATGTCTATCATTTGGGCTTGCGGCCCAGATATAGGCTATACGTCATCATGGACTTCAAAATCTTCAACGACTTAAGTTTAACATGGCGGGTGTCATTGACAAAATAGATATTGAAGCTCCCAATCTATGCTTTCTTCACTTAACAACGCATATGGTGGGAAGGGCCCCATGTTTTAATGTGGCTTCATGCAAAAAACTAACAACTGTGTTCTATTGTGGGTATCCCTCTCCAACATTGGGTGGGTTATCTGACTTTTCATCTAACTTTCCCTACCTTGAAACTCTGTTTTTGAATGTTCCTGCAGTATACAAGAGTCTGAAGTTGTCAAGTCATTCCTTGAGAACATTTGTTCTACATTCGGTTTGTGATTTCGAAAAACTTGATATCGATACCCCTAATTTGCTTTCATTTGGATACACATTCAGTTCAAATTCTCCCTTTGCCATGAAATGGAATTCAGTCTCTTCAAAATCACGTATGGAATGCCACCCTTTGAATTATGTTGACGCTCTTTGGTTTAAAACTTTGAGGCGGTTTTTGGACAAGAAAGTTCGATTCAAAGAGTTGAAGATGTGTATTGGAACGGTATTGTATTTACCCAGAATAATTTTTTTTCCAGTCATTTATATGTTTGTACTTGCTCTTGAGTAATGATATAAAATAATCTTGACAGAACTTTGTACTTACAAATTGTCTTTGTCTAGTTTCTCTTTGCAATCGAGTAATTGAGGATGATTCAGTCAACGCCTTTTGAACTCAACCATGTTGACCTAGAACCAAACATCAAAAGAGGTGGTTTATCAGCTTATTTAGCTGTTGTGGATGGCGTACTCTGGTGTTGCAGACCTCGATCTCTAACTTTGGGACCTCTAACTTTAGATTCAGACTGTCTTTTATTTGAAGAATGGATCCATTTCGTCAAGGTAAGTTTTATATGTACTTTATAGTACCGTACAGAACATGATTTAAATTCTTTCTTGGTTTTGATTAACTAAAGACACTATTTGTAATAAATAATCTTGTTATATCTTTCTCAGTTTACATATGAGAAGTTACTTCTACAAGAAGATCAAGGCCAAACTAACATTCATACAGTGATGTCTTCCTCTTCCAATGCCAAAAAGCACTTCAGTGACTTGACTTCATTGTTGGCGGCATTACCTCGTGATAGACCAAGACCAATCACTTTCATAAAGGAAGAAGGTACAATTATATACTGTATTTCTTTTTTAGATCCGCTAATTTAATGTGCTCATGTATGACATATTCATTATCTTTTCATGTATTGCTAATAGCAAATAGTAGTTCAAGAAGCAGGATAACAAATGTCCAAGGTGCGAGAATCCATCAGTGTGGATAAAAGGAAGTACGCATACTCAGAGTACTAGTCTCCAAAAGGTTTAAATCGGCATTGAAACCTTGATCCCGTGAACCCCAAAGATTTGGTTTTAGTGTTTTGTGGGAATTAGCTCCAAAAACTAATGAAAACTGATAAACGAAAACATGTTGCAGTGAACCTTTCGTTAATGATGTGATGATATTGGTAATGATGTGATGACTCGATATCTTTTTGTATGTACTCATGCATTGAATATTGGTAATGATATGGTGCTTTTGCTACATTAATGAGTGTTTGCTTAATAGTTTTCTTTAAGGTCTTTTGAGCTGCTACTATACCTTGCTGGTTTTAATTGATCCTGTTGGACCAGGAGATTTTTGTTTTAGGTGGCAATATTAGTTGGCTGAATATTGCTCAGCTATATAGAAGTGCTTGTTTGTGACTGAGCAGGTAATGATTCGGCGTTTTGTTGATTTGGGCAATTGATTATAGTTCAAACACATTTTTAGTTATATGGTCCAGGGTTCGATTTAATGGTATATATTAATCATTGGTTCAGCTGTACAACTAATACTTTGTGATGCTGCTGTATATGTAGATTTTTAAATGATTCTGAGTACTATCTATAACTGTAAAAATAGTTAAACAGCGGCTTTACGTTAGTGTAAGAAACAGCTTTGTGTGGTGACTGAAGTATTTCAAACAAGTTACGTTCATCCCTTTTATGTTACACCTAATGACGATTTTAGGAGGTGGCCTGTATGCCATGCAATAAAAATAATGGTTTTCGGATAGTCACTCACTTATCTCTTACATAATAGGATATTTTTCAAAAAAAAAAAAAAGTTTGATTAGTGGCAAAGCTTGTGTTGTAGTTTCGTTTTTAGATTTGTATTTTAGTCCAGCTCGAATCAGCACCAAGCCAAGTGCAAGCACGCTCAATTTAATTTAGGGTGGTTATCGAGTTTGAAAGTCTAATTATTGTCATTGTTATCTATCTGATCCCTTCAACTTTTAGTGTTCATTTGATCCGATCTATTCATAAAATCTGTGTCCTCTCCTCTGGTTCGAGGCAGAAGCTATTTGGTTTGATTTGTTTATCGAAACCTGTCAAACCAAAAACACAAAAACAGAAAATAGCTAACTAACCAGACCTCAAAACCTGTCAAACCAAATAAATTAACTTCACAGATAATAACTACTCATGTTGCAAATGAGCCAGTTGGGCGGCATACAACATCACAAAAAGAAATCATGAAGCTCAGAATTTCTGTGAACAATAATCAGGAGCTATATCAACCAGGTCAAAAAAGAAAGTTAATCCTAACTACTTTTAAGCTTAACCCGTCTTTTCAAAAGGGGGTCACATGCCGGTAGGTATTTCTGAAGTAATGGTAACAAAACATGTGCATACGCGTGACCTAGTAAATTCTACAAAATACAGATCTAGGATGAGTTAATTAGCCTATAATATTGGTTGTTCTGGCCACGAATCTTTTTCAGCCTAGGATTCCACGAAATTATCATTTAGCTTCATTTCTACAAGATCGAGTACTTTCACGCACTTTTCAGCCATATCAAACCGTTCTTGTGCAGTCAGAAGCTCTATCCGCCTCTCTTCCAAATCCATTTTTGCAGCTCTCTTAACTAAAGTAGTGTTTGCCTTCGTTTTTACAATTAAAGTTGACTTTTTTTGGGCGGCGGTCCTTTTCTGAATAGCTTCCAAGTGAGCTCGAAGCCACGCCACTTTCATGTTGGTTGCTTCTGCATCTAACACTTGCATCTCTATTTCTTCCATATCAGAAATGATGGTTGCAAAATGCCAAAATCATTAGTTTGAATTCGCTTGACAACTTCACAAACAACCTCAAGGATAGATTATCTAACAGAAGCTGTTTTGATTACACAATCAGATGCAATGTCACCGTGTTTCTTGAAAATGGCTTCAAGGATAGGTGCATTAATTTTCTTCACCTTGTAGCCTTGAACACGTGTCATGCTGTACAAAACCTTTCTGGGCACTCCCTGCTGTACTATATGGATATAGATTAGAATTGGCAAGATGGGCGGAACGGGTAATAAGCAAGGCCGTTCTGAGGTTTTTGGTGGCCCAGGGCGTAGCTAAAAAAGTAGGCCCTTTTAAAGCGCAAAATTTAATACGGTATTAGCAAGTTGATTAATGCTAATACTGAAAGAATGTTATTAATATGAGACAACGAATACAGCAAGTGTTTGTTGTTTAAAAGAGATCCATTCTTCCAGCATTTTGTAAGCTAAGTTGTTGATCATCTCTATTTGAGATATTTCTAAAAACACGATAACATACAAATCAACTCAGATAAAGACTTGCAATCAATTTATAAACTGATTAACAATTCCAATACACAGCTAAGTTCAACAACTCTAAGTTTCAAGAAAATAATACAAAACAAATATTGGCAACTTAAATGGCTTGCTATCTTAAACAAAGTTACAACTTAAAAGCACCATGTAATTGAATGGTTACTTGGTTCATGCTTCAATACTTTCGTACATTCAGATTGAACCAGAAATACAGAAAAGTGCTAGGCTACAAACGGGCCTTCAATTCTGAATCTAAAGTTGTAATATTGGGCTGTAATAGGCCTGTTGTTTACATAGGTACATGTTGGACTTCAATATTTTGGTGGCCCTCTAAAAGTTTGGGCCCTGGGCTTTGGCCCAGCCTACCCATGCTAAGAACCGGACCTGGTAATAAGTCAAATGGGTCGGGTTAAAATGTTAGTTTCTTTATATTTTCGTAGTAACCAGATATTATATGTAGTTCCCTAATGTTATGGATAATTAGTCGATGTCAATGCCCACGACCCAGTTAGCTATTAGGAGGGTGAATCTTCAATTCGATTTAACCTTGCATTTTTCACCATGTCGTGTACTCTCGCAACTCCGTTTTTCCTAAAAAATGAAAAAATTGAAAATTTTGAAAATTTTTGAAGAAAAATGTCATTAAAAAAAAAAAAAAAAAAAAAAAAAAAAAAAAAAAAAGAAAAAAAGAGAAGAGTAAAATTGAAAAAGTTGTGCAAAAATATAATAAAGTTTGAATAAGTGTTTTGACACCTTGTTGGCTTTTCAGCTGGCGAGAGTAGGAATAAATATTTTGACTTGACCGGGCATGTTGAGCCCTAGCTTGTTCCCTTAACCAATGATAATCATATACGCTTGTGCTAGTCTTGTACACCAGGAGCTATAAAATGCGAATTCTTTCTTAAGAATCTGCAAGTTCCCGTACTTGATTTTAGAAATGCGCAGCTTAAAAGGTTTCACTAGTCTTTTACATAAGGAGCTAGAAAATGCGAATTCTTTTTCTAGAATTTGCAAGTTAATTTTATAATTAGTTGACTAAATGCACTATTTTTGCTTGTGCTTGTGTTTCTACTCTTTTACTCTAAAAATTATTGCAAAATAATAAAAGTTCAACAAACCGTCACAAGAATGAAGTGAGAAAATTCCAAAAATAGTTGTGATAAGTCAAATAAAGAATAAAATTTTGGAAAACGGAGCGTTTGCGGGAATAAATGATTTTATAACTTCTTTTGAACCTCCTTGCTACTTTACAACGTTAGTAGGAAGAGTTATAAAATTATTTATCCCAAAAGCGTGAATTGATCACATTGCGTGAGGGCACGACAATACTTTAGTCCAGGGGATTTTGGTGAGTACTTATTTACTCACCTTTTGTGTACCAAAATGAGACTTAATAATCCAAAAACAAACAAAAATGCCAACGAAAATATGTTTTTGTGATTGTGAATGTGCAGGAAGAATATTTCAACAAAATGATGAAAAGCAAACGAAAACCGGCAAAAACCGAACACGAGAGTGGAACGAGTGTAGAAAGTCTATGAAAGTCAAAGCTTGGAATCCGGAAGTCAAAGAAAGCTCATAAAGTCAAATAAAGTCCTCAAAGTTTGAAAGTTTACAAGATTGACCCTTGTGAGAAAGTTTGAAGAATATTCAAGATTGGCCCTTTAAGAATTAGAATTGACACATTTGGTCCTTGTAATACCAAAATCTGAAAATACAAAAGTTTAGTCCATTTCATAGTCCAAGTCCACAAAGCATAAAAATAAACCTAATCCAAAACATCATAGCCCAAGTTTCTACCCAACCCCATTCCCTTTGGTCAACACTTATAAACCGGTCAAACATTCATAAAATAATATTACCCAAATTCCCGCCTCCCAATTTACCTATTTACCCAGGAAAAAGCAATTACATGAACCCTAATTTTCAACCAGCCAAAAGTACGGCAATTAAGGGTTAATTGGTCAATTCAAGTGCTTCTAGAAGAATGTCAGACGTGTCAGAAGATTTTCAGAGCATAGAAGCACACGAGGGGGATGATGTGGCACGTTTTCATTGGACGTAACACCTCATAGATGATCAAATGGACGGCTCAGATCAAAATCAATGATTGGATACGGATTGAAAGGCTTGGATTGACTCTCAGGAAACACACCACACGGATTGCCAAGGTGGCACTCCGTGACCCCCTCTATTCTAGAATCCTCTTATTGTAACTATAAATAGAGGTGTTAGGCTAGCTTATTAGGTGGTGGAGTCTAGGATAGCGAAGCTCTGCCCAACTTATTTCTTAATTGTAGTAGTTTACTTACATTTCAATTGTAATTCTTACTTTTAAAGAAAATCAGTTTTACTTTCCAATCATTTCTGCTTATTGCTTTTAGCTTATTGTTTTAGTTTAAATCTCTTTAATTTCAGCAGTTTCTTAGTTTTATAATCATCTTGTTTACTTTTTCATTTAAATTCAGCTTCATATTAGTCCATTAGTTTTATAAAATTTCAGAAAATTCAAAAATAGATTATATTAAATCAGCTTTCAAATAAGTTGTTTAAGTGTAGTTTGCATCTCATACTAGCTTAATAGCTCTTGTGAGATTGTTATTAATTAAGATCATTCATAAGATCATGCAGTCAACGAAAGTCAACTACAAGACTTTGGTGGTAATTCATGGTGGATTTGGTACGTTAAGTTGTATCAAGGAAGAGCTTAGCCTATCTAAAGATAGGCTTCTGTGGAAAACCCTTTCTTCATGCTAAGGGTGGTCTAGTAAGTATCATGTTTAAAATTCAACAGTTTCAAATAGCTTTTGATGGAGTTTAGTAGTTTAAATCTGTTTTCTGAGTTTCTGTTGATTTATGTTGTTATTGATTGTTGATTTAGCTTCTTATAGTGTAATCATAGCTGTATTGATAATTGATTTGGTGGTTTGTGGTTGTTTGCATTATTTCATAGTTATAGCAGGTTATTAGGGAGTTTTTGGATTTGATAATTGATGTACTGAGTAGTTGTTGTATTGCTGTTTTAGCTTCACATTTAGTTCTTCTTAGGTAAGTATCACACTAATATAGCATAAAATAGAAGAGTAGTTTATTAAATAGTCAAAGTTAGTTTAAAAATTAGCTAACTGTTAACATTTTTAAGAATCTGTTAGTATGATTGTACTGGTAGTTACATAATAGTTCAAGTTAGCTTAATATATTTAAATTGTAGCTTAATATTACATATTAAAGTAGATTTAATCGGTAAAAACTAGATTTAGTCAAATTAGTTAAATATTCAAAAAGTCAATTGTCTCAGCCCTGTAGCTTCCACTGGCTGCTAAACTTGAGTATATTTAGAGGAGCAATTGAGTTGTATTGATAGGGATTTTAGGTTTTAGAGACACTCAGTAGTGTAGATGAGCTTTTGCCCCCATTAGTTTGAACCTTGGAGCTTAATTGATGTGCTTATTGATTCTATCAGTTTAGTGGTATAGGACTAGAGTTGCTGATGTGATAAAAGGATCATTCTCCGATGGAGATATGATATGAGTAAGTTCATCGGAGAACTTCTCATGAAGAGAATCAATCATATGATTTGAGTCCTGAACCTCGGGTTCCATTTCAGACTCATCACTAGGAATATCGAAGATCGGGTTATTTGAAATTAGAGTAAAATCCGAAACAAAGTCAAATAACGGATTTGTGATATTCATATTGAATGTTTCGGAAACCCTTGGAACAAGGTCATCAATATCCATAAAAAGATTGAATTCAACTTCCTTCGGAGAGAGAGAAAATGACGGTTCTTCATTTAATAATTTTTCAAGCAAAAGACTATCTCTTTCCGGATCAAAATAAGTATCATCCACTTCCGTCGAAATGGAATCATTATTAGCAAGAAAAGTATCGATTTCTTCCAAAACGGATTCACTTCCCTCAACCGGCGTGAGACAAGGATAGGAAGAGTCGGAGACGATAGGCTCAGAAAGTGGAGTGGGATTGCCACTCAAAGGATTATCTGAAGATTTAACAGTTTCTTCCTTGTCATGCTCGTCGTCGTCCTCATTGTTAGCATAATAAGCTCTTATATGTTTCATATTTTCTTCTGCTAGTAATTCTTCCATGATTCGTTTGTCTTCGACGGATGGGATAGTAGTTGAACAATTATGCAATGCCCTAATTGGAATAGATACCTCATCATCATCGGAATCATCGTAATCGTAATAAAAAACCAAAGGTCTACGATATTGGGAACTTACTCTAGCTATTTGTTCTTCAGCTAGAAGTTCTCCATAAGTAAATGGTACTAGGGCAATGTTTACAGTGTTGTTAACAAGTTATTATATTATATACTAAAAATGATTGGGGCGCGGGGTCCACAGCAATGTAATTAAAGAGTGCTTAAGATGTTTATTCGGCCTGCTATTGGTCTTTCACGACAAGAGTCAAAATGCTATTGGATGGAAGAGTTAATTGTGGTGCTTATGTACAGTGCTGATGAATAGTAACTGCACTGTTTAGTACTGTTACGCACTGTAGTAGACAATTAAAAAAAATCATATCACCTAATCCCAGATTCATCTAAGATTAAAAAAAAAAAAAAAAAAAAGTCGCTATCAATAAATTATACTACCAGTTTCAAACCAACCAAAATCTGATAACGCACAAACCCAACAACAAATCCAATCTATTCTAAACTCATCACAGTCTAACACTCGAATCAAACTACCATCATTGATCTCTTTGAAGCATAGCTTCGTTTCGCTATCCGAAAGTTAAAAAAAGAACAAAACCAAGCTGTTTCATCCTTTCTTATATTCGGTTAACACAAAAGAGAAAATACATCAAAAGGTACCTACCCGAGACCAGCGTATTGGATCTTGAATCTTACAAGTTTTGAACAGTACACGGATGTGTTTGATTTTTCGTGTCTGGTGAAGTGATAAAGAAGAAAGGGACGAAATTGATGTTTGTGTTTGTGATTTGTGGGATTATTGATCGAATCTTTACATATATATGAGACAAGTTTTGAGTTGTATTTGATGCTTTGAAGGTTGTACCATGAGAGTTAAATGCCACTTGGCATGAGGTGCTGACTGTATAATATGAGTCATCATCCACCTAGGCAAGAATGTGCCATGCTGTCAGTTTTGTTGATGTCACGAAATTGGTTTTTAAAAAATTTGACACTTATGGGATTCGAACCCAGGTCTTTCCTCTCATTCAACATAGTGTCAACCAATTGAGCAAGTTGGTTTTTGTGTTAGATGCATACAATCCTAACATGGAATGCTTTAATTTCGAATGGCCTTTCCAAAACACCAAACACACATACGGAAGGTTTGATTTTCATATCATTAACTTAACCCCATGATTCTCTCCCTGTGATATCGGCATTCATTGAAAACGATTTTGACATTCCATAATCCGCCACATAATTTTGAAAACATTCCAACTTTATGCCGCATATCATAATTTTGACATTCCTAAATCACATTGAAACATCTAATTCAAATTCACCATCCTAAATCATCAAAATATTTAATCATCAAATCAAATTGAAAACCCTAAATCATTCAAAACCCTTAATTTCATCCATTGAAACCTAAATCCTAAAATACCTCTTCCTTTTAGGTTTTTGATTACCAAGTCATTGTTCTCAATTCTCTAAAATTAAGGTCTTTAGGAGATTGATTATGACTAAATGAAGGTGATAACCTACTTTTCTTTTTGTTATATAATGTGTTTTTTAGTCACGTTTCTTTGTTTATGATTGCAGATATATAGGAAGCCTACAGTGTTTGGAGCAGCGCTTACCAATCGTTATATAATAAAAGGTAATAATTTCAATTCTGATTATGAGTTACTAATGATCTATTGTGTGGTTTGAAAGTAGGTGTTTGAATTTGAGATTCAAATTGACAATGAGGCCTATTATCTGGTATAGTTAAAATTATGTAACTGATGCAAAAAAAGTGTTTGATAAACTGCCTCAATCAAATATTAGTGTCTTATAGATGGTTGTATGCTATGCAAAGATTTTTTTTTAATTATATTTTTTTTCTACGATTATGGGAATCGAAAAAATATGGATTTTAACTTGAAAAGTTCCATTTAAAAGGGTAAGGCTTATCTACATTTTGTAGTTTTAAGCTTTTAAGCGTAATGTTAGTGAGTCGCTTATTTTTCACGATGTCAATTGAGTTCAAGCTTGGTCATCGAAGATGGAGTTGTGCATTTTAAAATGGTAAGCCGAAAAAACAAGCATAAAGTAGTTTCTCTAATTATGTGTTTTTATTGTAAAATTCGATTATTGATGATTAGGTAGAATGGTTTTTTTATTAAGAGCATGTTGCTTTTATTCCTGCGAACTTGCCAAGTGTTTGATAATATTACATGACTACTACTTTGATACGGTTTCCACTTAGCTCAACCAAAACACATGTTACGTCCTTAGAATCTGTATTTTATGATGTTGACCAATGAATTTTAATCAGATCTGTCATTCAAACACCCTATTTGTCAAACATTAATTTTTTCTTGCTTTTTTGTATGATGCATGTTGTTTCGACCGCTGATGCTGCTCCTTTGGTCTTGGATGGGACCGATCTAATCTATTTTCAGTTGCAATCAATGGCAATGACCTTATGGTATGTATTTAAACCACTGGGGCTTATTTTGATTTCACCTGTCGAAACCAAAGTTCATATTTATCTTAGGAGGGTGATTTTAAGGTGGACATACGACATCTTATTCTTAAATCACCTAACTTTGTCTTGGAAACCGCCACTGAGATTATACCACAAAAGAACACATTTTTAGAGGTAAAACTGCTTTATGATTTGTTACTCCTCTTTCTATGGGTTTATGCTATAAAGTTTCGATTTTTATGCAGGGTCTTAACAAGTAATTTGGTAAACAGATGCACCTTCGTAATTTCCCAATACAAGCTATATAAAAGAGAGGTAAATATGAATGCGCAGTGACTTTGTTATATTCCATATCATGTTATTTGGTTGCTTTGAAGTGATTTATCTGTATGAAATAATTATTAGTATTGTAGTGCTTAAAAATATATGTTACATATAAATCTCTTAGAATAATAAGTAAAAAGAACTATACAAAGTTTGTTGCCTCATTGCTCAAATTTCTCACTGTTAATATGCAGCTGGAACTAAACTAATCTAATGAATGACCAACAAAGATGAAGTGATGTCTATGTATAACATATTGTGAGCAATGCATATTCATGAATATCACATTGGCAAAATATATGTTTGCTTCTATGTGGGGACTTAATTGGTAAATGTGAAATAAAATAATGATTTATGGGTCGGACTGAATTTCTTTTTTCTTAGTTCATTTGTGCTTTATTTCATTATTCTTATTATTTTCAGTTTTAGTTGCGCCATAAATCCGCCAGATTAATTTCAAATAATGGAACAAATGATGGAGCTTGAAAATCTTGAAAAGGTAAGGTCTCATCATTAGAAGCATTGTTCTTGCAACACCACTTTCAAAAAAACTTGAATAGGCTGCTGAGAAATACTTATATTTCTGGCTCATTGCATTATATTTTTTTTTAATTTGTCGCTCGGGTATGTTAGGAATAGTTACCGTTGCTTCCCATCAAATCCTAACAATTGCATTCATATTAACATGATTTTTTGACTATCTATCAGATATTAGAATTCAAAAATCCCCTCTTATCATGACAAATGATAGACAAAGTGTAATGAAATTTACTTATGGTTTTCGATGTAACTGAAACTCCTTTTTTTCTTCTTTTTAGTGTTAAATACTCATTAATCCTAACAACCACCGCTATTTGTGTATGATACAGTGATAGAAATTTTAAGTGGAGGCAAATGATGAGGTGGAGAAGCATCTCAGTAACTTTTGATATATATTTGGGTAGTTGAAAGACTTCATGGTACCTTTTGAAAATAATAGTGTTGCAATTTTTATGATATGAACTGACGTAGTTTTAGTATTTGTATGAACTAACAACCCTCATGATCTATGAACTACTGAGTTACCTGTAATTTTTGACCTCTTTGAACGCAGGCATATTTTTCATGAAAGGGGTTAGTCGGTCCATTTTGGTCGGTGGAGAAAGTGGAGCTGGTAAGATCGAAAGCACTAAAAAAGTTATGCAATAAATATTGTGATAATGTCAGACTCTCATTATGAAGCAGCTCAAAATTATCATTTAAACACTTAAAAGGTGCTTCCTTACTTATAATTAGAGGTGGCAATTTGTGCCCAAACTCAAAAAAATGGGCTAAATGGGCAAATTTTTAAAAGATTTGGGTATATTTGAGCCCCCTCTTTTTTTTTTGAAATGGGCATATATTGCCCATTTATAAGTTAAATGGGTATAATGGACACACATGTTTTTCTCTAAATTGAAGAACATTAAATTATTTTTAATGAAAAACTTATTGATATATTACTTAAATATAAATGAGGTGTTACGTTTGAGGAATTTTTGTTGTTGTCTTAAGTCTTTTCTAAAGTGATTCGCGCCCATTTGGCCCGCGCCCGTTTAGCCCGCGCCCGTTTAGCCCGTAGCCCGTTTTGCCCATAGCCCGTTTAGCCCGTAGCCCGTGCCCGTGCCCGCCCGGCCCGCCAGTTTTGCCACCTCTACTTATAATGATGATGTCGATAAGAACCTGAAAGCTGTCCCAAACACCCTCTAACGGGATGTTTGAATCAAGTTTTCCTAAAATGGTGTGTTAATGAGATTTATAAAGTTCTGTGAATTGTTAGTTTGTCGAGGCATTACTTTCTGCTAACAAAAGTGTTGATTCAGAGGGAAAGGTTACATGCATTTTGTGTTTTTTACATGTGACGGTCGTGTTCTTCAACATTATGTACTAGGCAACAAATGCCTTAACAGGCCGATTTGAATAGTCTTACGAAGGCGACTTATATGTTTCATGAATTTAGGAGTTGATTGAATGGGATTAAGTGCAATGAAGATCTGATAGAATCATGTGAGCTGGGTGGACAGCAGAGACGTATCTTACGTAAATATCATTTGTGTCGAGACCAAATACCACAGATTGTTTCTGGTGCTTATAGACAGAGCATTGAGGAATGGTATGTGTTTTAAATTGATCTTATAAAGAAGGATTGTTTTTACTTTGATTTTAGAGTCTGTTTGGATTAACTTGACTTTTTAATTAATACTCATTTTTTTAATCCTTGAATTAGTTTAGTTCTTACATCTTTAAATAGCATAAACACATCCAAGTATCCAACGGCCGTTTCTAATGACCTTTTTATTTTGGGTGAATAAAGGTTCAATATGAAGTTTATCTTTTTAGTGTATACTGCTACCCAAAGACATCTTTACTTATATATGTATGTGGCTCTTATATATGTACGTGGCTCTGATTTTACTCTTGATAGTACATAGTTTCATTAATAGTTTCTTATAAACTAACTGAAGGCATCCATGAATCTGACATCGGTAATTAGATAGCTTGAAGGCGCTTTACAAACATCTATGCAAATTAAATTTGTAGAAATGAAACTCAGTAAACTAGATCCTCATAACTAGGGCACTAGACATGAACTTAGGTATGCCGATTATTTTTCTTCTTCAAAATAAATTTAAACATTGAAGAACACAAGAAATACATTTTTCAATTAAACAAGGTTTGTGTTAACTGATGCTTCTATATTTCTATCTTAGTTGAGCTAATAAATATGTTCCTAGCAAACTTGCAACTTGATTGAAGTAATATTTCAAAATATAAATAGAGTTAGAAATTTAATGAATAGATGGTTCTGTAGAAATCAACTGTACACTCCTTTTTGCTGTAGTATTCAAAGTTGTTAGTAACACAAAGTTACTGCGTGTTCGAGATGGTATGACTCATTTTAAGCATGCATTGTACATGCCCTTTGATTAAGACTATTTGTAGACTGCATGTGGCTTTTCACTAACATATATACTAATTCCACTTTATCTTTATTTGATTTACACCCTTTTATCATATGGTGCTTACTTTATTTCACTTTCGCACAGGACTTCATCAAATAATATACTTGGTGGGAAATGATGGTGGTTACATGAAGCCTTAAAGCTTAAAAGTCTGCATTTTATTGCAAGTTGGGTTGTTATATGCGATTGTTTAAAGAGTCAAGACGAAAAAAGGTTTGAAGGTTCTTTATTATGACAAAAACGACGAATACACAAACTAAAAGACGAACGTTTTGTACAAAGAAGTTTTATATCGTATATGAATAAGCATCATGTAATTTATTTGTTCTCATAATATCCATTGTTCTTTTTTAGATATATTACAAGAACACTTTCTTTTTGTTTTCAACTTTTGTGTTTAAGATATTTGCCGTTATTCATTATTTATTTACGTCCAGTAAGATTTCGTCAAGTAATATTATAAAGCGAACCCGCCCATCGGACGGGTTATGAAGCTAGTGAAATATAAGGATGAAGAAGTGGAGAAGTTTGGTGTTGCGTATATATTTCTTTGAAGAATTAGGGTGATTATCCAAAAAGTTAATGTTATAATGTTGGGTTTGACATGGGCTTATCCAAAAAGTTAAAGTTATAATGTTGGGCTGCGCCAATTTAACGGGTAATTTAATGGCCTTAAATAAAACAGGATGATATTGAACCCCAATTTTTTTTTGTTAAAGTAGGGTGAAAATTTGATTATTGAATGATTTGGTTGTTGGTACTTCGAAACAAAAAAAATCTTTAAAACATATACATTATAAAACCAAAAGCAAAAATATCTACGACAAACAATCCCATAACAAAACTAATATGGGGCAATGCACTCCCGCAGCAACGCGCGGGTTACCCCACTCGTTAAATATAAAGCTGTGTTTGGTGTAACAAATAAGGTTGTAGGCTTTGTATGCCTCATCGATTCACACATTTATGAAGTCAAATATTTCTCGATGTAACACATATATCTGCATGTTGTGATATTGTTGATTTCCATCTTTACACACTCATTATCATCTTAGTGCTAGTGTTACTACTTATATGAGTTTCTGATAGAGATTTAGTGTCTAACAATTTTTAATATGAAAATCAATTGTAAAACAAAGAAAAGAAACAAAGAAGAAGCAAAATTCTGATAGTGCTAGTCGTCCACAAATATGAAACTCTGTTACTCGACCAGGGAATCATCTATAAGTGAAACCTTGGAAGCCAAATATTATGTTACAAGTAAAGAGTAGATAATGAAATAACATCATTGATATTGTCGATCATCACCTCCGTCACCATCACCCATGCCATTGGGAGATACAAGGCTCTTCACGAATACATGCTCATCATAATTATAGTTACATTCCGAATATGTTGATAACCGGATATGCTCATGATGTTCACTGTGGGGATAATCAATGCTTCGCACCAACACTTCAAACATTAAGTCATGATTAGGTACAAAGCGGTATCCTAAACCTTGAAATCATCTATAGATGAATCATAACCAAAACCTGTCTTGAGGAAGATTTCTTAGTTCCTTCACCTCGCGAGTAGAGGGATTAATGACTGAAAAATCAGTATAGTGACGACGACAGATGCATACAAGACCATTAGAAGAACCAACAAGTTGACACTCACCTACTCTCGAATAAAAACAATTATCAACACACATACTACTAGCGCCATTGGAAACGAACATTCTTGTATCTCCAATTTCATTAGTATGTCTCTTATTGAGAATGTAGTTAAGATTAGCTTTTGGAAAACGACGACCGGAGCTTAAGGAATTCCATGACTTACATACACTTTTAAGTAGCTATATGTATTAAAAAAAGCAGCTACATAAATAATCACGCTTGCATAAAGTTTGGAAATGTAAAAGCAGCTAGCGTCCGAATGATTATTAATCACGCTTACATAAAGTTTGGAAATGTAGAAGCAGCTAGCGACCGAATGATTATTAATCACGCATACATAATGTTTGGAAATGTAAAAGCAGCTAGCGTCCGAATGATTATTAATCACACTTACATAAAGTTATATTTGAATACGGATTTAGTTTCTATCATATGCTGTTATGAACAGCAACACTTGAAGAAAACTAAAAGCATGTTTGGTCAAAAAAAGCATTACAAAGAACAAACACTGAATTAGACCAGATTCACTTTATAGATTCTGAATGCTGCAAAATTTCTTACTAAGGATCAGCAGAAGCATGGACTGATAAATCGATTTTTAACAATATAATCTTAACAAATGATAAAAAGATCCCTAGCAGAAGTATGGATTCGATTTTTAATACAAGTTTGTAAAGCAAATAAATAACAGAAAAAAAATTACTTCATAATGCTTTGCCTTCTACTCTCCTTTCATCGTCGTAGATACAAGGCTTTGCCTTCTACTCTGAGCTCTCCCTCCGTCTGGAACTATGAAACACACGGCTCTCCCTATTCCTCTCAGTCCTTTTCCTCTCCACTCTCCTTTCATCATCGTAGGAATCAAACGATTCAAGGCTTTGCTTTTTACTCTTAGCTCTCCCTCCATCAGAACTGTGAAACACAAAGCTCTCCCTTTCCCTCTCTCTCCTTTTCCTCTCCACTCTCCTTCCATCGCCATCGGAATCAGAAGATACATGTCTTTGCCTTTTTCTCTTAGCTCTCACTCCATCGAAACTGTAAAACACAAGGCTCTCCCTCTCACCCCTTTTCCTCTCCACTCTCCTTCCATCGTCGTCAGAATTAGAAGATACAAGACTTTTCCTTTTACTCTTAGCTCTCCCTCGGAACTATGATACACAAGGCTCTCCCTCTCCCTCCTTTTCCTCTCCACTCTCCTTTCATCGCCATCGGAATCACAAGATACATGGATTTGACTTTTACTCTTAGCTCTCCCTCCATCGGAATTGTGAGACTCAAGGCTCTCCCTTCTACTCTTCACGCTCCTCCCATCACCATCACCATCACTATCACCATCACCATCACTATCGGGAGATATCATGTTTTTCCTTTTTCTCTTCACTCTCCCCTCATTACAATTACCATTGCCATGTGGAGATACAAGGCTCCTGACAAATACATGGTCATCATAAGTATAGTTACTTTCCGAATATGTGGATAATGGGATATGCTCATGAGGACGGATATCTTCACTGTGGGGAGGATCAATGCTTCCCACCAATACTGGAGCACCTGAACCTTCTTCTAAAAGCCATATATGAACATGACCAGACAAGAAATTTCTGTGGGGAAAGTAATCCATCGTTATTTTGTTCGCGTCATAACTTGGTGGGGGTAACTTTCGTTCCCAAGACTCTTGTGCATTGTTGTTTTTCCTTACCCATATCTCTATTTCCTTATTTTTGCTTAAGTTGTTTATATCTGGATCAGGAAAGATGCATAGACGGTCTTTCATAGTCCCCAAAGTCCACGAGTCATATTGATCATCCAATTTTGGTAGGGGGATTTCTTTAAAAACCTCTTTGGATAAGTCAAAAGAAACAATTACTGATTGTTTGTTACTTTGATCCAACCAGTGAATCGCCCCATTGCTTAGGATACCATACCCATGGAAATGTGCATAATCTTCCCCTGGTTCAACTGATCTCCAAATGTTTGTCTTCAATTCTAACACGGCAAACATATAGACGTCATTAGGTAGACATGTGTATCCTATTACAACCTTGAAATCATCTATAGATGAATCATAGCCAAAACCTGACACATGTACAATATAGCCTTGAGGACGATCTCTTAGTTCTTTCACCTCGCGAGTAGAGGGATTAACAACTAAAAAACCAGTATAGTGACGAGAGATGCATACAAGACCATTAGAAGAACCAACAAGTTCTCTCAAATAAAAACAATCATCAACACACATACTCTTAACGCCATTGGAAACGATGATTCTTGTATCTCCAATTTCATTAGTATGTCTCTTATTGAGAATGTAGTTAAGCTGAGATTTAACAAAACGAGGACTCGAGATTAAGGAATTCCATGACTTACATACACTTTTGCATCGGATGAGATCGTTTACTTCCAATCTTAGAAGTATCTTTTTATGAATCCTTTGCTTCAGATGAGATCGTTTAAGGCCAGGCTCCGTCATTGAATCCTTTGCTATAAGCAAAAACGAAAAGAAAATAAATATGTATACTAATCGTAGCTAGGTTTGGAATTGAATGAATAAAAAACGTACAGTCGACACTTCCTTTTATGCATTCACATTGTCGGTTACTTAGAGTATAAATAAACGGGCCTTGTGTTTTTTTTTCTTTGTGTATGTGGGCTGCATTATGGCTGTTTTGTTTGGCTCATTAAAACCACACTAAAAATGTCCCAACGTATGCACATTTTAAAGGGAATTTAAGGGTATCAAAGGTACTGTAAAATGCCGTATGGACGAGAAGATTAAGCATCTGACCACTAGTTGCCCTCTTCTTGAGGAACTCACTCTTAAAATTTGTCCTGGTGATATATCAAGATTATGTGTTTATGGACTTCAAAATCTTCAACGACTTAAGTTTAACATGGCGGGTGTCATTGACAAAATAGATATTGAAGCTCCCAATCTATGCTTTCTTCACTTAACAACGCATATGGTGGGAAGGGCCCCATGTTTTAATGTGGCTTCATGCAAAAAACTAACAACTGTGTTCTATTGTGGGTATCCCTCTCCAACATTGGGTGGGTTATCTGACTTTTCATCTAACTTTCCCTACCTTGAAACTCTGTTTTTGAATGTTCCTGCAGTATACAAGTCTGAAGTTGTCAAGATTATGTGATATATCAAGTATTAATATAATTCACATTTGAAGAAAAGAAGAAAAAAAAAAAAGTACTTGTATCTTAAGTAAATTCTTTTATAAAAATAGCCAAACACATGATACCTAGATTTAAAATATACCCATATAAGGTACCGGACGCTTAAAAGGTTATGATATTAGGTGATTTACTTGTGAATAATTTTTACCGAATTAACCAACCATCTCACACAACATAACACATATTTATTTCACATGTATTAAGCACAAGTCAATCTAGAATTATTTGTTTGAGAAGCATTTTCACACAATGGGTGCCATTAAAAGTTTGGAACACAAGTGTTTTTTTTTTTTTGGGGGGGGGGGGGGGGGGGGGGGGGGGGGGGGGCAGTCTGTCTCACACAGAAACAACGTTGAAATGCCCCTAAAAGGTATCGAAATGTAAACAAAAGTTAGGAAAAGATGTTGCTAAATTTTTGGGTTGTTTCTCCTATATTTTTCAATGTAGATGAAAGTTAAGTAAAAATTATTTATAAAGACACAAAAAAGAAAAGTAAGTATAATTTTTTACCTTGTGAGACATATATTTTTCACAAATAGTACTGGTTGGGTCGGTTCGATGGCCCTGTGTGAATTAGTCGACCTGTTTTACCGGTGCTAGAAGCTTCGCCATAGGCAAAGAAGATGAGGTCCTTATGCTTCGTAGACAAGGCTCGTTCTCGTTAAATCTCAAAATTTTGACCTCTTGCTTACACTTTTGGAAAGTGTGACTAAGTTTTGATTTAGTGAGGCTTTTCTGCGTCATTAGAAACATTTTTCTTGTAGTGGTAACGTAATCTTAAATTACCCGGATTTTACAGGATATTGGGTGATTAAAAAGTCATACAATTAGAAGATATTGAGTGATTAAAAAGCCATGATAGTTTGATAGCTATTCGTTTAGCAATATTAAGTTATTGGCTATATCATACTGGATTCCACTGGATATTGGGTGATTAAAAAGTTTTAATGTTTGATGGCCGTTTATTTAGCAAATATTAACAACTATGAGACAAACAAGCTACAAGCAAATTTCATCAAGCTTATATCTTTGCTTTCAGATTTATTTTTTTGAAATGTGGGATGTAGTATTTTGCACGGTCGCACCAACAACTTGTAGCAACGCACTTTCATTTTTAAGTTGGGGTTTCTTGATGCAGCTTTGTGAAACATCCTTTGCACGTAAGTCGTGATGCTAGATTCTTCGGAGTAATCGAGAATCTAGGAACTCATTTATTCTTTTTGAGTCTTGTGAGTAATTGAGCAATTATTTTTCGTGTTAATTGCCTTTGTATTGGTTAGATTTTGGTTAGATTGCTACCTGTGTGTCCAACTTGTGCAACACAATTATTAGAAATTTAGATCAGAGTGTTGGATGCATAAGTTAACAAGTAAATGTCATAGTGATTTATATATGGATGAACAATGCTAACTTTTGGGAATTTAAAACTGTGATGTGAGTTTTGTCTTGATGAATCGTATATATACTTCGTTGCATGTGTTTCAATTGACTAAAGACTGGGGTGACAAATTGCTTTCAGCACAGAGCAAACAGGAGGGAAGGCTTCCAGCAACATGACCAAGTACTAGTAGGTGTTGCCGCTAGAAACACTCCTTTGAGTTTCACTATTTCGGATTATGAATTTCGCTTCCATAATCATATCTTATAACATATTCTTATAATCTTGTAACATAACAAAACGGCCTATGCAACAATACCATACTATTGACATAACAAAACTGCCTCATATCTATGCTTTCTAACAACTTTTTATGACTATTATCTATAAGATCAAGCAGAATAAACCGCAAGCAATAAAAACTTTTGGTACAGTGAACAGATGAAGGATAACTATGGAACACACCAAAACTAGACCTGCCCCAAACTTGGTTCATTTTCGAAGAAGCAAAAACTAAATACCATTTTGACACCAATATACCAATGTCTTCATAACAGATTTAAACAGCAGTAACACAATGACAAAGATAACCTTATTAATCTCACCAATAGACCACAAACCTTGCATCACATTTGGATCATCTTCCAACCAGCAGCTAGTAAAGGCGATTCTTATATGACAAATACCATTTTCATAGTGAAAAACTTGAGAAAAAAAAGATCCAATTGCCATAACAATTTTGCATTAGCGTATTTAAAGACCGCAGTTGACCTGCAGATCTGAACCACCATATATCATAATGAAACCAATCCAACTTTATCCAGTATGCATGAATTTGAGAATCTATAAGTTGCCGAAGAACCAGAATCTCTTAATCTGAACAGGTCATATCACATGGAATAACAAGACTGATCAAGACCCATCCATAGTTAAGTCAATGAGCTTCAAACAAACCGGACCCACACCAATTTAGTATCCACTTTTTAACCTTTATCGGGACAAAATCGACTTGGCTGCCAAATGCGATTAGCCCATACAGTGTAGTACTTTCACCGTATTACAGAAACCTAAGTACATGTCAAGTTTGATCCAATACAGAATAAACCAACCATTAAGCCAATAAAACCAGCTTAACTAACACCTACAATACCACATGTGAATGAATTTAATAACATAGATGGCATCACATTACACAATCTGACCCACCTAATACCATTCTTTGACCTCGGATTAAAATTATAACAAAAACAGAACCAAAGCAAATCAAGAACAGAGCTACTCAGTTCTTAAAAAGCACAAAAACATCACACAGTAAAATTTGTTCACAAACAGCCTTATAACTCCAAAACCTATAATCAACAAAGAAGACAACAATGATGTCTACCGTTATCCACCTTGTATCATCATCCAACCCAAATTTCCCACACCACACTGAATCTCACTATGACTACACACAACTCTTCAAAAAATATAACGAGAACAAAATCTGTACTCTGCAAAGAGCGGCGTCACTTTCTCTTGCAGAATCAAGAAAGATAGTTGAACCGATGGTTACATGATGGCCGTATACGATATATGGCTTCCTCATCTGCAAGGTTCCCTTATTTACTATTTACCAACTCATTTTCTATATTAACATCTAAGCACTTAATGTATAACCTATTTTCATATCACGAAGCTTAAGTAACTAGCCATATAAGATTATCTAACTAGCACAGTTTCATGGTTACATACGGCAGATTAGTTCATCACACTTCACAAATTATTGAACCAATGGGTTTATTGGTTAGGTTTTTGGAAACTAACTCAAAGGACAGACTGTTTGGTGTAATTAGAGCTGGTCGTGTTGGATCTGCTTGCGCTAGAAGGATGGTATGATTGTTTTGTTATCGAAAATCCTATGGCTGTCTGCACTTTAAATCCAATGGCTGTGGAATCTTGTTGCAGCGGAATGGTGGTTGAAGTCAACCATTGGCATGTCTAAAACAGGGGTTGCATCCATGAAAGATAATGTATTGAGCTGCTTTTATCTAACATATAGAGACACACCCAACAGTTTGATGTTTTACTTAAACCGAATATTAAAAACTTGCAAATAAGCAACTACTCCAACTGAGAAGATATTCTTAATTAAAGACAATAACATGGTCTCATCATTCAAGCTTGTCTTATGTAAGTTGAACATACTCAGCCTGCATATCCTTTCAAAAGCAAGGTTACATAACTTATAAACCGAAACAAAATAACTAACTTAAACTAGAGGTTTGACATGTTGCCCCATTTACTCCTAAAACCATCCAAACATGCATACACATGATAACCATGCCAAAGATCATGTCCATTATCACGTACACACATTCCATTACTTTTGAAAGCTAAGCTAAGCATGCAAAACACGCAGAGGACTAAGTCTGCTCGTCCTCGATCTGTTCGTCCTGGGTCTGCTCGTCTTGGGCTGGGGTGGTAACAAAGCCCGTATTATCAGAGTCGAAAGCCCAGGCATTCTCCAAAGCGATTTGCTCCTCTTCTTCAGGAGTTAGATCGTTCTTGATGTTAAAAAGGTTGCGGATCTCCTGAACAGTCCTGCCTCTGGCCATGTCTGCAACTGTTTTACACATCAATTCCAGAAGGGGCCTGATGTTAAGATAGTTAGCAGCCTGGAACAGATAAAAAATTTTGATTAGTTACATATTCACAAACCAGAACATACATAGTAATATATGTACGGAAATGCCAATCAACCTATTTAATGTCATGTAAATAAACAATAATAAAATCGATATACATTCAAAGGTATTGTTTTACTTGGGCTAAGGGAAGGACCTTCGAGAAGCATAATGCGCATTAAGAAAAACAGTCCAATATTTCAAGATGACTTCAGATAATGCACTAACAGATAAATACATGACATCCACCAAAGCAAGAACCAGTAATTCAATTTTCTTTACCTTTTTGGTAATGCAATTGGCTCAATGCCGGTTTGACCGTTTGAGAGATTGTACACAAGAGCTCCGGTACTATCGTTATGTCCCACGTTTTCAGAGAGCAACTAATTTATAGAACACAAACTAGTTTATTAAGATGGCAATTTGGGACCCATTGGTTAAACATGGGTCTAGTTGGGTAAATATCTAGTAGGGGATGGGTCTAGTTGGGTCTCCCTAAATATCATAGATGGGTCTAATTGGGTATTTGATAGAAAGTGCAATGATATAATAATACCCAACGGGTCTAGGTGGGTCAAAAAAAATTACTTTTTTTTAAAAAACTTTTTTCATCTTTTACTCAAAAAAAATAAATCTTGTCGACCGGACCAAAACCCATCTAGACCCGGACCCAACCCATTTAGACCCATGTTTCAAGAAGACCCATCTAGACCCGTCACCCAAACCCGACCCAAACCCGCCTATTTTGCCACCTTTACTGGTTTCATTATCTTTAGATAGACTAAGATACCAATAATAAGTACTAAAGGCAATTTATACAGTAAGTAATCGTTATAAAAATAGCATGATCTAAAGGCAGACAATCCCTAAAACATAATGTGGAAAAAAGAGCAAACATTCCTTGGACAAAATTACACAATTAACTACCCAAAAGAATAATAATAATAATAAAACGAAACGCACATGAATAATAGCAAACAAAGTGCCTTGATCCACTTTCACAAACTCAGCATCAAATTCTTTAAGATCCTCTGCAGTGACCTTATTGGCACCTTTTTTTGATGTCTCAGCATGTTTATTACAGTACTCGATAACCTTCGATAGGATCTTGCCGGTGATGTTGGGAGTAGGGATGACGGAGTCAGCACATCCATCTTCGATCATGTGTTCGATCGTCTTTGACTGCAACGCCACCGACTCCTCTAGCTCAAATGTCTCACCATCTTTACTCTCGAGCAAGATCATCTTTGAAGAAGACGACATTATCGGAATCTTAAGAATGTAACCTAAATTGTAATCATAAGTTTAGAAAGGTTTCATGTGTTTCGGGTTGTATTGTGCGACTTGAGATTTTTTGTTCTATTTAATGAAATGAAGATATAGTTTTACTTGAGATATTTAACATGTTGAGTTCCTCAACTTTACAATATGAAAAACACACCATATGTGAATTACGCAGTTGTCATTTGTTTTCGGAAAAAAACGGTGAAATACTTGTTAAAATGATGGTGAATAATTGTGTGAAAACTGCACCATAGACCTACGGCCAGCACTATTTACCTTCGAAAAATTGACCCAAATAACTTCCAATTCATCCAAAAACATATTCAACACTTTAAGTACTCATAACTAAGATTATACAAGTCACGCGGCACATTTTAACACCAAACAACTTCAAATACATAACTCTAATTTTAACTTTTTAGTAAACCATTTTAGGGCTATTGCTTAGCTGCTTATTTTCAGGTAAAATAACAAGATTATGATAAGACAATTTTTCAAAGTGTTCACTTTTACAAATACTTTTAACTTTAAACCCTGTATAATAAAATCTCATTAAAAATTTTCAACAAATATTTATTTCTCCGGTATTCCTGCATTTTTACAAAATAAATATTTCCGAAAGTGCTTATTAATATGAAAGATGATAAAAATACACTAAGAGACAAAAATTGTGAGAGGGCCACAAGCCCACATCCCATTAGGTTTCCACGCTCCGACCATGCTTATAAGCTTGTTTTTACTTGTTTATAATACCTCCGTCCCAAAATATACGTCCATTTTAAAATTTTCAAAGTCTTTGTTTTCCGACTTTGACCTTATTTAATTTTTTTCATCTTATATAATACTTGATGAAAAGTATACCAATGAAAATGCATTTAAAACATAAACTCATTTATATATTTTGCTTCAAATATTATATAATACCAAGAAAAAAAATTTAAGTCAAAGTTGGAATACAAAGACTTTTGAGTCAAAACGGACTTATATTTTGAGACGGAGGGAGTAGTTTATTAGCTTGAGCTCATAACTTATATATAAGTTCATGACTATCTTTGACAAAACTAGCAGTAACAATAATTGTTTAATAAAAGCAATAATGTATTTTAGTTGTAATTGTAAAGTGTAAAATGACATATAGATGTCATAAGCGCTTATTGCCAAACATATAAACTCAAGTAGATTATAAGCCAATAAGCCATAAAAATGATTCAATATTGTTTGTAGCTAAAAAGAAGCATCCCAAGTGGTTTTCAGCTGTTTGTAACTAAAAACAATAACATTGTCTAATACTTCAATATTGTCTACCACAACTTCAATTTTCAAATTAGTAATCAGCCTGCACTAAAACTAATTACTGTAATAATATTTAAACCAAGACAATAAAAAAACATATGCCAAAGATAGCCATGAAACTACTAATTTCGAACTACTTTTGAATCTGTTTTGAGTATTTTCTCTATTCAAAAGCAAAGCGACAGTACTTCTAAATCGAAACAAAATAACCAAGTTAAAGTAGTGGTTTGACAAGTCTCCCCGTTTACTCCAAAATATTAAAACATCAATATTCCATTACTTTTGAAAGCTAAGCTAAGCATGCAAAACATGCAGATGACTAAGCCTGCTCGTCCTGGGCCTGCTCGTCCTGGGCCTGCTCGTCCTGGGCCTGCTCGTCCTGAGCCTGCTCGTCCTGAGCCTGCTCGTCTTGAGCCTGCTCGTCCTCTGTCTGCTCGTCTTTGGGTGGTTCATGGTCGAAAGCCCAGGCATTCTCAAAGCGGATTTTCTCCTCTTCTTCAGGAGTTAAATCGTTCTTGATGTTAAAATGGTCGCGGATTTGTTGAACAGTCTTGCCTCTGGCCATGTCTGCAACTGTTTGACATGCCAATTTCAGAAGTGCCTTGATGTTAAGATAGTTAGCAGCCTGGAACAGAGAAAATAGAACTAGTAATTGACAACATATTCACTGACCAGAATACATCTACTAATATATGCAGGGAAAAGCCAATGAACCTAAACAATAATACAGTTGATATAAATTCAAAGGTTTTGTTTTACATACGCATAGAGAAGAACATTTGAGTAGCACAATCCGCATAAAAAATACAGTACAAGATTTTAAGATGATTACAGAAAATGCACTAACGAAATAACATCCACCAAAGCTGGCGTATGTTATCCAACAAAGATACAAAACAGGAACCAAGAATTCAATATTTTTACCTTTTTGGTATTGCAATTGGTTCAATACCAGTTTAACCGTTTAAGAACCAGTTCAGTGACTAATTGGGCTAATGGACAGGATACAAAACAACAGAGTACGAGAAATCCGTCACCGTCGTTTTGTCCCAATTTTTCACAAAGTAATTAATTTATAGAACACAAACTAATACTGAGTCCTTTAGAAAGACTGAACTACCAATAAATAGTCCTTCAAGGCGAGTCATACAGCAAGCAATCTTTATAAATATAGCATGATGTAAAGGCAAACAATCCCTAAAAACAGAAAGCAGAGGGAAGGAAAAAAAAAGGCGTACCAGAATAATAGCAAACAAATCGGCCTGTTCCACATCCACTAACTTAGCATCAAATGCTTTAAGATCCTCTGCAGTGACCTTTGTGGCGCCTTTTGGTGTCTCCACATGTTTATTAAGGTACTCAACAACCTTAGATAAGATCTTGCCAGTGATGTTGGGAGTAGGGATGGCAGACCCAGCACATCCATCTTCGATCATGTGTTTGATTGTCTCTGACTGCAACGCCGCCGCCTCCTCTAGCTCAAACGTCTCACCGTCCTTACTCCTGAGCACGATCATCTTTGAAGAAGACGACATTGTAGGAATTTAGAATGTAAGCTAAATCACAAAGTTCAGAAAAAATTGTTATGATTTTGGTTTCATGTGTTTTACTTGAAATCAACTTTACTCTATGGAATAAAATACATTAAAAAATATTTACGAAATTCTTTGTACATAGATAAAACAGAGAGATACTTATTGTTAGCACAATGGTGAATAACTCCTACGGCCAGCACTCTTTGCTTCCGGAAAATTGACCCAAAACACTTTCAATCACCAAAAATCATATTTAACACTTTAGGTAGTCATTCTTAAGTTTATACAAGTCATTAGGCACCATTCTAACACCAAACAATTTCTGGTAAATTATTATTACACACCAAAGCTTCACACTATTCCATAACAATAGCTTTAACAATCTTTATAATATCATTAGATTCTTTTATAAAAATATCTAAACATATAAAAAACCATAATGTAAAACATACTAACAACTATAGATTTGATTAAAAAAAAAAACACTTAAACCCTAAAATCCCCCAATTAAAACTCATAAACCCTAGTTTTAAGATTGACATAATAAAAGATGATACCTTGTTTGGATCTTGTTTTAATCACTTGATCTCAACCTCTTAACACCTATTTCCCAGAATTTGCTCTTTAAGAATCGACACTCTCACACACAGAAGGAGTGTTTGGATATAAGTTTTAAGAATGAGAATTATTATTAAACTTATAAGTGAAGAAAATGTACAAGTTATACTTTCGGCCCACCTACTTCATTTCTTGGACATTTAGGGTCCGTTTAGTTTGTAAGTGGGTTTGGATTCATATTTGGATTTGGTATAGAAGTTGGATTTAAGGTGGTAGGTTTAAGAAAGAGAAATTATATATATTTAAATATATTTTATAATAAATTTTAAATATAAAATTTTATTTAAATCATAAAATAATAAAAAGTATGAATTAATATAGAGATGGTCTCACATATAATAGAGATGAGAAAAAAACAGGGCTCACAAAAATAATCAAAACCAACCAATACCTACCAAATTAGTATACTATCACATTTTCATTCCATCTATTATTCCCACCATCAAAATATTAAACCAAACAAGTTTTTTATATGTGGAGCCCACTAAAACCCATTCAAAAGCATGAAACAAACGCACCTTTAGTACAAAAGCTGTTTAGGATTTTGTTTTCGACACCAAATTCGACTTATACAATGCTCAGGCAGAGAAACCCTTCCATTGACATTTAGCTAGGAGTGAGATTAAACTCATGATTGTTTCTCTGAAATCCCTCTTTAATTTTAACTGGTTTACTGAACGTTTGTCGTGGGAGAGATACCAAACAATATAGCTTATGTATGTTCATTACTTGGTCATTTATTGCAACAAGTTTATAATTCGTTTTTTCGACACCAAATTCAAAGTTATACAATGCTTAGGTTTAGATTGGCGGGGAACCCTTTCCAGTGACATTTAGCTAGGAGTGAGATTAAACTCATGACTATTTCTCCAAAAGCCCTCCTTTAGCCGGTTTATTGAATGTTTGCCGCGGGAGAGTGATACCAAATCATATAGCTTATGCGTATTCATGTTGTTGTAACCGTTTTAGTTCTAAACGCTAAATACTTCTTTTCTAATGTGATTTAAACCTTCAAATATGTAATCAGCCTGCACTAAAGCTAAATAATAATCTCTAAACCAAGACACATCGAAAACATATGCCAAACGAGCTTCGTAGAAAACGATTTTAGATAGATAATTTCCTGAAAATAATTAAACTAACTAGCAATAAAATTAAACAACTAAATTTTGGACTACTATTAAACCAATTTTCTCTTCATATCCTTTAAAAAACAAGTAACAGTACTTATAAATCGAAACAGAATAACTAAACTAGTGGTTTGACAAGTCTCCCCGTTTACTAATAAAATATCTAAACATATAAATATTACTTTTGAAAACTAAGCTAAGCATGCAAAACATGCAGATGACTAATTAAGCCTGCTCGTCCTGGGTCTGCTCATCTTGGGCTGGTGTGGTAACGTCGCTCTTATCATCATGGTCGAAAGCCCATGCATTCTCCAAGCGGACTTGCTCCTCTTCTTCAGGAGTGAAATCGTTCTTGATGTTAAAATGGTCACGGATCTCCTGAACAGTCTTGCCTCTGGCCATGTCCGCAACAGTTTTACACGTCAAATTCAGAAGGGGCTTGATCTCAAGATAGTTAGCAGCCTGGAGCAGATAAAAATTAGCAAGAATTAGTAACATAATTTATAAAAATAGCAGAACAATGCTCATGAACCTATTTACTGTTATTACAATGAATATTAAACTTCAAAGGCCAGGTATTGGAATTACTTGGGCAATATATCAAAGGTATTGGATTACTTGGTTCAATACCGGTTTAATCGTGTAAGAAGTGGTTTAGCGACTAAATAATGGACAGGATTAAAAAAAATAGAGTACCAGTGTACCACACATTGTACATCAATGGTTTTGTCTCAGTTTTTCACAAAGCAACTTAATTATAGAGCACAAACTAACATCGATTTCTTTAGATAGACTGAACTAACTATAACAAATCGTTAAAGACAAGTAAAAAAGTAAGTAATCTGTATAAAATTAACATAATTCTATATATCAACATACGTACCAGCATAATAGCAAACAAAGTTTTCTGATCCACTTGCACAAACTCAGCATCAAACGCTTTAAGATCATCTTCGACCTTAGGATCCTCTTCAGAGACCTTATTCTCGTCCTTTGGTGTCTCGGCATGTTTATTGCAGTACTCAATAACCTTCGTTAGGATTTTGCCGGTGATGTTGGGAGTAGGGATGACAGAGTCAGCACATCCATCTTCGATCATGTTTTTGATCAACTGTGATGCCAACGCAACAGTCTCGTCAAGTTCAAATGTCTCACCGTCCGAACTCTTGAGCACGATCATCTTTGAAGGAGTAGAAGACATTATTGGTTATTTAGAATTAGAATGAAGAGGGAAAAAAAAACCCTTAATCGTAATCGTTAAGTTTAGAAAAACCTGTTGTATGATTTTGGATTGTGTTAGGTTTGTATTTATAGAGTGGTCGAACGTGCGACTCAAGGTCCTAGTTCCTATTGTATAAGGAAAGTCTTACTTTTCGGTATTTAGTTAACATGTTAAGTCCCTCTACTTTAGTTTATGGAAAGAATATTATGGATTACTCCGTTTTTTGGTAATTGCTAATTAGGCAGTTGTTTTTCCCTTGTTTTTATTGAATTAGTTAAGAAGAATATCTTACATCCCTTTACTTTGTGAATAACAAGGACTTTTTTAGCCGCGTTTCACTGCGGGTCACGGGGTTTTACAAGAATTTTTTTCGTTACACATTTAACACATGGATCATTTATGAGATCGGTAGTTAACTACCGGGACTATTTATGTAATTTTTCGTTGCACAAACAGTGCCCGAATTAAATCAAGTATTGTGTCTGTAACCGCAAGTATTCGATACACAAACAATCTCTAGATTTAACCTAAGGACTGTTTTTGTAACCGCAACTAGTGGGAGGACCTTTTTTTTTCCTCCTGCAACACACATAAATGGAGGGACATTTATGTATATTGTTGTTACATAAACGATCCTTATATTTAACCGATGGATTATTTTTATAATCAAAAGTAAACGATAAGGACCTTATTTGTATTTTTAGATTATATTTATAATCATAAGTAAATCCCAACACAATTTAGGTCATTTTATTAATTTGGTGAATAGTAAACATTAAAAACTAATTATAATTAAAAGCAAAAATTGCAAAAATCGTCCCTAAAGTTTGACCAATTTGCATGTTTCGTCCTACAAATTTCGAAACTGCAAGGATCGTCCCTAAAGTTTCGCCCGTGTGCATGTGTCGTCCCTAAAGTTTGGTCCGTGTGCATGTATCGTCCCTAAACTTTGACCAATTTGGGACGATATATGCCCCAAAAGGACGATATTTGCCCCAAAAGTTTGCCATAGGGACCATATTTGCAGTTTCAACAGTTCTGGGACGAAACATGCAAATTGGCCAAAGTTTAGGGACGATTTTTGCAATTCCCTCTAATTAAAATTTGTGTTGATGTCATACTTAAAAAAGTAAAACCTCTACTAGCCAAAAGTTAAAGAACAAGACCAAATTTACAAATATTAGACACAATTGTAGATATATGGGCGAAAATTTTCATATAAACACTTTCAATGTATCATGGCCTCATGGGTAGAAGCGGATTAAAATTAATATTTTATGTATACGAGTATGTTTGGTAAATTTAGTTTTAGTTGTAACTCAAGTTAAACTTGTAACTTATATTATATAAGAGCATTGGGTGCGGTGGCGAAGCACCCTCGCCAACTCACGCCACTACACCGGTGGGTGCTCTCGCCAAACCGTTCGCCAAGATTTTGGCTTATGCCAAATGTTAGAATTTATTTATTTATTACTTTTTATTTTTTATTTTTTACCGTTCCATCAGGTACCTTTCTTTTTTTCTTTTTTTTCAAAAATTTATACACTATTTTTAAACAACCATTTTTCATTATATATAAACCTCTTTTACACAACCATTTTAAATACAAACCAAAATATTTCACTTCCATTTTCAATCTATATATACCAATCCGATGATGATGAACGTGCCATTTTCTTTTTGTTTAAAGTTTATTAGTATCACCAATCGTTGCAACAACAAAAGCTCAAAGTTTATACTCGCGTAATTCGATATACCATGACTATAAACTTGCAAAAGAACGTGACAATTTCTTTTTGACGAAAACTTATTAGTATCACCAATCGTTGCAACAACGAAAAGCTCAAAGTTTACACTTGCATAATCCGATATACCGTGACTATGAACTTATAGAAGAACGTTTGAGGGCCAACTATTTTGGTGATAATCTAAAATATCCTGAGTCTAGTTTAGACGTTGATATCGTATGAACATGAAACTATATTTAGATATAGTCGAAGGTATATCTAGTTATATATTGCTGATTCTCTTCCCGGTCATTTTCAAGTCTTTAAAACTAAATAGTAAAATAGGAAGACCAGTCATGATTTCTGTTCATATATAATAACTTGAAAAAAAAATAGATAAATATAAATAATAAGGTTGGCCAGAAGAGTTGCCGTAGGTATTCCTTATAGAGTGGACAATGACTGGTACCAAAAGGCATCAGAGATAAGGGTGTTTCCGGCAATCTACACTTTTTTGTGAAATAAGGCGGACACATTTTGTGGGAACGAAAAATAATATCATATATGATAAACTCTACCATATATATATACCCTCTGTTCCAATTTACGTGTTTACTTTCAAATTGCACATACTTTAAGAAAATGCGAGACCACCACATTGTGCATCAATTAAATGTCATTTACTCTAATAATCTCTTTTGATTGGTTAAAAATTGAAAGATTACCAAAATTAAATAAGAGAATGATTAACAATCTTAAACGTATGTCTAATTTTACGCTTAAATGGATGTGGAAGTTGTTTATTGGTTTGTAAAAAGGGTTTTGCTAAACACTGCCCATTAGGCAATGTTTAAGCTACATTAAACAATCTGTTCTTTCCATGTTTAAAGTAATTATGCATTTAATATACAATAAATGAACACAAAAATTAACTTAAATATATGCGATTTTTAATTTAATAAAGTATAAATTTCCTATTATATTTATATTAAACATTGCCCATTAGGCAGTATTTAGCAAAACTCTTGTAAAAAATTGGGTCTTTTTGTTGTCACCAATGAGATGCAGACATACAAAATTAGACATACATTTAAGTATACCAATTAGGTAGGCATGCTAATCAATGCCGATCAATACTCAATTGAATATGGACATGTATTTTAAGATAACCCAAAATAAAAACATAGACATATAAATTGGGACGAAAAGAGTATGTTTTTCTGCAAGGTAATATATAGAGGGACTAAACATGTCAACACGTCTCAAACAAGGACTACGTACGTTTCCTAAAATATTCAGTAAAAAAATCGTAAGTCGGCAAAATCCCATCTCACCCTCTATAAATAAAGTCCAAAAAGACAAGTTTCATCTAACTTACGATTACACGAATACGATTTGGTTTCTTCCTTGGTTTCCAAGTTACATTATTGGCATTCTAAAATTCTGATAACAATGTCGACATCTTCTTGTTCATCAAAGAAGTTCATGCTCAGGAGTTCGGACGGTGAGACGTTTGAGATAGATGAGAAAGTGGCGTTACAGTCACAGGCGATCAAACACATAATTGAAGATGAATGTGATGACGCCGTAATCCCGCTTCCTAAAGTGAACAGCGATATCTTATCAAAGGTTATTCAATATTGTAAGAAGCATGCTGAGTCTTCTGAGAAAACTGAACAGGCTGCAGCTGAGGATGAGTTGAAAAAGTTTGATGATGAGTTTTCCAGAGCTGATCGCCCTGATATGTTTGACATCATTGAGGTTTTTTTCTTTAATTATGTTTTTTATAAATTATATGGTTTGTGTGATTAAAGGGGTGTTTGTCTGAGCTTATTTTTGGGCTTATGAGCTTATCTTATTCGCCTTATGTTTATAATTAGGTCTAAACTTATTTACGTATATAAAAAGCTTATATAATAAGCTCGAAACTTATTACACATAGCCTTATCATAAAGAAGAAGGTTTAAGTGACTAAATTGAAACGAAACTTAAACTTTGTCACTCTCTAATAATGAATTTCACCCCTTACTAAAAGGTAAAATATAAATAAATAAATAAATAAGCTGTTGGTTCTGTTCTACCTGTAGACAATCGATCACTTTAGAAGTCGCTTTGGTGGATTTTATGTATCTATCTACTGCATTATCAAATCGTTTTTAGATTCTTGATACATTGTTATATTTGTTAGTGCATTGCAATACTATTGTTTATTTGTAACAGTATAAGTAGATTCGTTGGTTTTGTCCTGCATCTGTTAGTAATAGACTAATAGTAGAGATGTGTCCTGGTTTGTGAATATTTTGCTAACTAGTTTTTCTTTCTCCAAATTATTCCAGGCTGCCAACTATCTCAACATTGAGAAGCTACAAGATTTGATGTGTCAATCAGTTGCAAACTGGATGAAAGGCAAGCCTCCTAAAGTAATTCGTAAGTATTTCAATATCACTAACGATTTCACTCCTGAAGAAGAGGCGGAAATCCGTAAGCAGAGCAACTGGGCATATGAGGGCATGGATATGTAGGCTTTCGTAGTTTAGTTCTGGTTTGAGTTTTTATTATAATCCAACAAAACATGACAAATTTTCTATGTACTGGTCGATGAATTGAGTGCTTGCAAATCTATTGTATGACAATATCATCTGGTTGGAAGGTGATTTCATGTGATTCTATTTTGTTACCAATTTGTTTAGTTACAGGTTTTGCAAGTTCTTGTTTTATAAATGTAGTTTTAAGCCAAACATCAAACAGGATTACTATTTTCTTGCATAAATCGAATAAAGTTTACAACTTAAACAAGCTAATTATGTGAATTCAACTCTTGACTACCTTAGCTGATCAGGTAATTGAAGTTATACATATTTGGCAAGTATTTCATCCCTATCAGAATTTTTGATAGGTTGATAACACAAGAATAAGACTTCACGTACAGTGGCGGACCCAGGATTTTAGAGGCGGGGGCAAAAAAATTTTTTTTTTATAAAATTCGTGATGCACTTTAATAAAAAGGTCATAATTTTTTTTTACACTAAAAACTAAGGTTTTTACATTTTTGGCTTCAAGGTGAGGGGCAATTTGATTTTTTTGATGATGCACTTTAATAAAAAGGTCCAAAAAAAAAATTTACACTAAAATCTGATATTTTTTGACGAATCGTGGAGGCCGCCCTCCAAACCCAACACTTGGGTCCGCCCCTGTTCACATATTGTTATAATTATATCTTATAATACTAGGGATGAGCACGGTACCGGTACCGTACCGAATTAGAGGTACCGAATTTTTCCCGAGCATAAATTAGGGTACCGGTACCGTACCGAACGGGATTCGGGAATCGGTACCGGTACCGGTACCGGTATCGGTACCGGGAAATCGGGATTTTCCCGTTTTTTTTCGGGAATTTCCCGATTTGGTACCGGTACCGTACCGAATTAGTGGTACCGAATTTTTTTCCTCCTTATTTCGTAGTACCGGTACCGTACCGTATTTCGGGATCGGTACCGTTTCGGTACGGTACCGGTACGGTTCCGGTTCGGTTCCGGTATTCGGTACGAAATGCTCATCCCTATATAATACCCATTTCACCCGTTATAATTATGACCTAATTCAAATCGACCTAACCATAAGCAAAAGGTTCGAGTTTTTGAGATTACTTTCATGACGAGTCTTTATTTAATTAGGAGAAAATAACATTCGCGCTACTGCCTTTTTTTAGTCTAGTCATCATGGTGTCATTCTCATCCATAGCATTGATAATAAAGATGTTTAAAACACTCGATGTGAGCCAGGGCCTAGGAGCAAAGGGGGTGACTAGCTGGTAGGCCTCACCCAATAAGCCCGCTTGTGTTAGAATACCACGAGCCTGTAAACAAAAAATATGTGTAATTAGCCTCCCTCAATACTCAAGCATCTGTTAGTAACAAAAAAATATGTGTAATTAGCCTCCCTCAAAAAAATATGTGTAATTAGTCAATACACAAGCACTTAACCTTGCGCAAATTAAAAAATAAAAATTCATGCAATAGATTATTTTAAGAGCTTAAGCTCTCACAAACCATGCGACAAACATACCGTTAATCTTTCTCTCATTCTCTTTAGCTAAACTTGCAAAGCATGTATTTGAGCATTTGTGGGATGGGCAACCATTCAGTGTCTTTATTTTTTAAAGGCCTTAAGGTCCTAAAACTTTAGTATAAGTATTATAATTTTTTAGTTTAGAGTTTTTTTTTTTTTTTTTTTTTTTTTTTAGAGGTGTGTCTAATTTAAGGGAGATAATTTGCACACTTCACAATTTGATTTGCACACTCTAATTTAGTGTGTATTGCCACTTATACCGTTACATTACTTGTACTCCTCTTCACCTCTATAAGGGTATAAATGGCAACACACACTAAATTGGAGTGTGCCAATTAAATTGTGGAGTGTGCAAATCACCTCCCTTTAATTTAACCTCTTAGATGGGAGAGAGTGCATTTTGTGGGTCTCTTAAATAAAAGGGAGTAAAAGTGTTTTGACACATTCAAATGAAAAATAAAAGTAAAAGTGTTTATCTCGACCTACACATTTTGGCACTCATCCCCAATAAAGGGGAAGTAAATAGCCCCTTAGTGTTGCTAATAGATGATTTAGGATGGAACTAGAAGACTTTAATGAAAGGGAGAAACGAAAGCCCAAACCTGCACTTTAGTGGAGGAAAATCGACTCCTTTAGGGTTTTCACGTTTGATCCCGGATGCCCTTTGTATCCTCATAAAATTAAATCCATTAGGGTTTAAAAAACCATTATGGATCGACTCTAAGTGATCTAAACACATAAACCCTGGTTTGATCACAAGAGTTATTAAACCCTAGTTGTCAACAAAAGCAAAAACCCTAAAACCCTAATTAACATAAATCAACCAAAGCAACATAACTAAATTAAAGATTTGATTTTTATGAGAAAAGAAGTAATTACTAAGAACCCTATCTAGGTTATACATGATTAGGGTGGATCTGATACCACTGTAGGATATTGGTGGTCACCCGCATGATCTATAAAATATGCGCAACAAAAAATAGACAGATAAAGACCATGTAGACCAAACCCCTAGTACACAGATCTCCTAATCAAAGCTATAACCTACTAACACGTATAAAGAGTATTTAGGATTGCTTATTTCTTTATCATGCTATTGTGTAAGCTCCACAACCTTTTCTAATCAACACGGAATCACATGCTTGATCTTCTTGCTTCAATCGACCAGTTAAGGTTTCTTGGGGAGAATCACAACTTGAGCTGCGGCATGTATCCACCGGTATTGCACAGGTGAAATAGGACTACGAACCTATGCAAGTTAGGAGAGTACAAACCTTGGGTAAATAAGTTGATTGGAAGTCGACTTTCGGATCAACTAGAAGTCGACTTAGGGATCGACTGAAGTGGAATTAGGGATCGACTCTCGAAGTTAATTTGGATTGGACAAGGGTTTAAACCATTTGGTTCGACGGATCGACTAAAGAGAATGAAGGGATGGAGATTTTAAGGTTCGATGACTAATTAATAAATCCCTTAGGAAGGCCTTTATATTTATAATCTTTCATGAGAAACTTTTAATACAATTAGGAAACCTATAATTAACCTTTAAGTGTATTAAGTTGACAACTTCTCAAACTTAATCCCTCT
The DNA here is from genome assembly GCA_030686995.1 of Artemisia argyi. NCBI lineage: Eukaryota > Viridiplantae > Streptophyta > Magnoliopsida > Asterales > Asteraceae > Artemisia > Artemisia argyi. The sequence continues at coordinate 154,815,117 of CM060697.1, read as the reverse complement.
TTATCCCTTTAGGGATATTCGGTCGAAACACTTACCCCTAATGTTTGTGTATTTTCCTTTTACACTTAATTATATTTATCTCACAGTAAATATATATCTTAGTTAATTAATGTTTTTCCCTTTATGAAAATTTACCGTATTTTCATTTACTCTTTACTTCCAATTATATTAGTCATGTTTTTCTCATTTTCGCTTTCGTGTTTCTTTTAGTGTGCACCGGTGTGACCCTTCAGCATTTTTGTGAAGGCTAATGTAAAGACATTGTTCTTTGCATGTAATCCTTTCAAAGCTGATGTTGTCGTCCATTGCATGCACCACCCCTGATGGTCCTCTTGTAAAGTTTCTGACTGATTGGTGAACCTCGTTTTGTGGTATTTGATGACCCTCTCAATGTAACAAGGTCATCCACCTAGACTTATCTAAGGTGGTTATGGGTTATTTTCGAAACATAAGGTTTTGGGGGTTGTTCACTAGACATGTTAGGCTAAAACTTTGTTAAAAGGACAAAAATATATGCTTTTTAGGTGAGAAAATGAGTGAAAGTTTGTGACTATTTCGTATCATGTCCCCATGGATGGCACCATGTTTACGTAGAAGATGGTAAAACATGATTTTAATAGGTTTTGGAATGGTTGTGTTGTTCGGTTTCCCGTTTAGAACAGTAAGGATCCCGAGATATGATCAAGAATCAAGGGCTGAAGTAACCCTCAAACAAACCAAGTGTGTATGTATTCACTGTGAGAATAAGTGTGTGAAAATGTAAAGAGGGTGATCCCTTTTTATATGTGGGATACCTCTCTATTTATAGGGAGGTATTAAGAGTTTTGGAATAAACCCCATGTGGATGATCAACGGATGTGAAAAGCCATGCGTTGATCATCTGACGAGCAAATAAGAATGGTAGTTGGCATTCTTTCCTTGGTTCGTATCAGGTCGTGCCTGTCCTATATTCTTGGTCGTGCGTGATGGAAAACGTAGCTTAATTTTTAAAATTTACATAACCATTATCAGAAAACATGCAACAAAAGATACAAAAATCCCTACAAGGATTTTCTAAGAGCCAGCGATCCATATACAGTTTATAACTAATCAAATAAAAACCACAACACTTGCGTACCTCGTCGTTTGGAGTGGGAGATCAGCAAGGACCAAAATAATCTAAAGCAGGACTCCTCATGGTTAAATACACTAGCTCTCAAGCGACTGCAGCAACGTGCTAGCGCTTGATCAGTACAGCAGCAGAGAACAATCTGATTGTACGATGCACAACACACAAATGTGTTGTCTTGGCTGGTGTGCCGTGGCCTAACAAAGCAATAGGAGGGATGATTAGGGTTTTGTGAAATTTCATAATGTTTTAATAATTATCTCTTATATTTATAAGGCTTATGAAATAATTACCAAATTAAAAATGAGATAATTATCAAATAAATAAAAGATAATTACTAAGGTTAAAGAGATACTTATCTTTTCAAACAAGTCAAGCAACCAAGCCCTACCCATCTTACCCTTTGGATGGCCGACAACCTAGCAGGCCCCACAAGAGGTACTCGCCTCTTGTTGGGTTAAGCCCAATCCCATCCTTTATTTAGTCAACTAGTTAATGCTATTTCGTATTAACTCATCATTTATGTATTTACAATAAATATATAAAGTTGCAATCTCGAGCTACTTTGTGCAACTCCAGTGGATTGTTGATTTAACCATAGCAGTCATAGTATATTCTTCTCTAAGAAATTACTAAGGAAATAAGTAACTGAGTCGTAATCCTAGTGAAAGTGTGAATGGAATCGTGATTTTTCGATTAACGAAACGCGTCGTGAATAGTGAGTTTGAATTCTACACTAGTGATAATGAAATATAAGCAATAATAAAGCAAATAAGCTAATAAGGCAATAGTGAAAAGCACACGTAAAATAAATCGTTAAGAAATCCTAAAAACGCGAAATTACTGGGAAATAACGCACTTAAAAGTCAAACTTAAGGAAAATTGCACCTAAAAAGTCAAATTTAGTTTCTATAAGTCCTAAATGCTTAAAAAGAATTTTATAAAAAGGAATTATTATTTTTTTTGATTTTCTTTTATTTATTATTAATTAAAAATTATTTAAAAAGGGAAAGTTAAAGAAAAATAGCAAACTAATTTGGAAAATTCTCAAAAATTACAGAAAACTATTTTATAAGGTACTAAATGAAACGAGAAAAGAAAATTTTAGAAAAAGTAAAATTTTACCTAAAAACGCAAAGTCACGGGAAATCATGAGCCTTTTAAGCAAATTTGAGAAAAACAAGTTCAAATACTAAATTTATAATTTTCCTAGCTTCTATTAGTTAAAAGAAAACTACAGAAAAAAAAATATTATATTTTTTTGAACATTTTTCTATTTATTATGATTTAAAAACTAATTAAACTAATTAAAAGTAGTAAACTAAAAGGGAAAATTATGAAAAATTGTAGGAAAGTCTATAAAGCTATAAGGTATCTAGGAAAATTGGGAGGAGGGGGAAATGACCCTAATAAGCTAGTAAATAAGCTAGATAAAGAAATAAGCTATAAAAGGCAAAACTGTTAATAAGTAATTAACTTGGGAAAGCATAGCATGCAACATCTAATAGGGGAATAGTTAAGGACAGGGGTACTATGTCTGGGTGGTGAGGAGGTCAGGGTTCAAGTCCCTTTGACCTCTTTTTGCAAAAAAAATTATTATTTCAAATTTCTTTTTGAAAACTGTTAAAACAAGCAAAATGAAAATATCTTTGTCCTTCACCCCATATAAAAAAAAGGCGGGGAAGGGCGTTGCAGATGTCCGGGACGGACACGACTTCTTCTAACGCTAGAAGACCACTGGAAGACACCCGGGACCAGAGCCTCCGCCCGTTTGATCGGTTGCGAGCCGGAAAGCGTACCGGCAGTTTGAGTCGCGAAAGGGCCGCTTGCTTCACTTCATTTTTCTATAGAATAAAATCAAATAATATATATACTCTTTACCGGCTTATGCATTTATAGCACAAGACTTTACTACCCAAGCTGCGTTATATACTCATCACCAATACATCGCAGGATTCATCATGACAGGAGCTTTTGCTCATGGAGCTATATTTTTTATTAGGGATTACAATCCGGAACAGAATGAGGATAATGTATTGGCAAGAATGTTAGAACATAAAGAAGCTATCATATCTCATTTAAGTTGGGCCAGTCTCTTTTTGGGTTTCCATACCTTGGGACTTTATGTTCATAATGATGTCATGCTTGCCTTTGGTACTCCGGAGAAGCAAATCTTAATTGAACCTAGCCAAGGACAAGATGAATCTATTGCCCTGCCTCCAAGAGAAGAAATGGCACCAATCGATTCAATAGAAGGCATTAAGCAGACAGAGCGAGAAGAGAGGATATCCTTTATCCTGTTGCAGCTTTCATGAAGGCTTTCATTGAAGAATAGAAAGAATCTACCCAGTCTAGGGCTGAAAGAAGCAAATCTTAATTGAACCTAGCCAAGGACAAGATGAATCTATTGCCCTGCCTCCAAGAGAAGAAATGGCACCAATCGATTCAATTGAAGAATAGAACGAAGAAATTTCGAACAAAAGGGTCGGAACTCGCCGATAGGAAAGGAGAGAAAAACAAAGCAATGCCAAGAGCTCCGTCAATCCGCTGTTCATCGATAGACGAAGCTCTCTCTTTATCATCTCGCGCCAGATGCAACAAAGGATGACCTTTCAATAGAGCGGAGGCGAACTGATCAACGAGAAAGAGGCCCTACTCACTACAAAGGAATACACCACAAGATCAAACTGCTCTCGCCCCGATTGATGAAAAAGAAATAGAATTGGAAAAGTCTAAAGAAGACTTTGACCCCGTAAGCTAAACTGGTACGAAACTGAGAATGTGATCATGACAGCACATCGAAAGAAAGCGGCTCGCGGCTTCCATCCCTTGGATAGATAGAGAGGGAGGGCAGAGCTTTTGGTTTTTCATGTTGTCAAAGAGTTGAACAATGGTTTTTTCATGTTGTTAAAGAGCTTTATGATAATGAAACCAACCAGCAAAAAGCATTAACGCTGCAAAGACCAATCCACCAATTGCGGTACAATAGAGCTGCAATCTTATTTCCTATATTGAATTGATTGTAGTGAAATCTTGCATAAGAGGATAGCAAGTTACAAATTCTATTTTGTTTTTTCCTTCCTTTCTTCTTTTTCGTTTCGAATTGAAAGAGGAAGAGTTGAGTAAATGAAAAATCCAAAGGAGGTTCATGGCCAAGGGTAAAGATGTGCGAATACCGGTTCTTTTGGAATGTATGAAAACCTCTAATAAGCTCAGAAAAGCTTCATAACATCAACAGATTACAATAAGGAGCTTGTAAGGAGATGATGCAAACAATAAGCTACCTAATAGACTCAAAAGCTAATCAACTGGAGTAAACAAGCTAATCTCAACTAAAGAGCAACTAAAATAAGCTAATGCAAACAGAATATCAAGCTCAAATAAACTAAGAAGCTGAATTAATCAAGAAGCTCAAACTGATAAAAGCTAATCAAACAGCCTAAAGGCTTAACTACAAGCTATAAACTAGCTACCCACAAGCTGAAATAAAAATTTATAAAAATAAGGTTCAACTAGGAAAACATCCAAATAATCACTATGCCAAATCTCAGATTAAGTAGGTCATTATTTAGCAAACTAAAAATCAAAAACATAAGGTTGATTGAACATTTTTAAAATGTGGTGCAGGGCATTGTAGTCCTAAGGGAGGGTTTTGCAGCTCAATAATAAGCAAGGAAATGAGCTTAAATCTACAAAGTAAGCTCAAAAGTGTGAATTCTATACTACTGGCTACTAGTATGCAAAGCTAATTAAATCTTTTGCTTATCTAAAAATTAAGTTCTAAAGGACTGTTTGGAACTGTCTGATGTAGCAGCCCTGCAGGACTAAGGAGCTAATTGCAGGCTTGAAATAAGGGAGGAAATAAGCTCAAAGATGAAAAATAAGCCTCAAAACCTGAATACTACTCTACAAACTACTCCTATAGCAAAAATTAAATCCTAATCCTAACTCTAACTATCCTAGTTATGTGAAAGAAAATGAGTGATTGGACAGGTAAGAAAGTGAAGTGGGATATAAAAATGGGTGGAAATGGAATTATAAAGCATGAACACCAGATATGCAATAAATGAAAATAGACAATATTGAACAATTTTAAACCATCAAAATGCAATCAACCTTGATTATGCAATAACTTCTTATTCAATCAGTTATAGGCTATAAAATTTGGAAAACTCTTACAAAACCTATAAACCTACATGAAAATGATCAATAACTCTTATAAACTACTTCTAACATCAGATTAAGTCTATTCCAAATTTAGGTTTTGACCAAAACAACTTTTGTCTCTAAAAATTTCATTATTCTGAACACCCCTTTAACTGTGAAACTGCCATGATTTGAAAGATGAAAAGCAAGATTTAACAAACATAAGCTCTCAATAAGCTGTAATTGAGCTTATACCAGCTTATAAAACAGTAGATAAGGTGATTTAAAATCAGTAAGCAAGATTAAGTGAAACTTGAAACAGAATTTGAAATGTAACACCCCAACCCGATAAGGGTAGAAGTATTACATTACAGTGACATATCAGAACAAACACAAGCATATGATTCATACATACAAAGAAATTCAGGGTTTACAAATGGAAAAATCTGATACTACAGGGTTACAAAAATAAATACTAAGTCTAATGCAGTGAAACTTCTTCTAATCGTCTCTAGTCCAGCGTAACTATCAAAGCATAGTCTTCTAAGTCCAGTCACACTCTCTTCCCATAACCCAGCTTCCTACTAAAACCTGCCGCAGGAAAAGGAAATGCGGCTGAGCTTAAAAAAGCCCAGTGAACAGATACATATACAAAGCAATGATAATGAAACAGAACTGAAATATAGTGCATGGGGGAAATAGAATAAGGAATATATAAAAGAGAGTAATAGAAAAGAAAAGAAAGGATAGTCATCCACCACGAGCCCAAAACTCAAAGTCATAACTCAACATCGTAATCTCAAAGTCATAAGCCGTCAATTCATAATCTCACAATCAGAGGGGATACCTCTCAGGCAACCAGATAATATGAGGGGTGTCCTCATGTATCATAAAGGTGGAGTGATCAGCTCCCAGGGGTTGTGAAAGGCGTGTATTGCACACAGCACCAGTCACCTCAAAGTCAACTCAAAGTCATAGTTAAATCCACTAAACATACATGTCTAGGATTGCAATCCATACGCCCCTTACTCAAAGTCAATCTCAAAGTCATATACTCAAAGTCATAGCCGGCAGATAATCATAAAAGGGACGACGTGAGAAATCACTCACCCACGCATGAGTCATGCCAGTGGTGCATCACAGACATGCCTATGGTACCTCCATAGGTAGAAAAAACATAAATGGCTCGGGTATCAAACTAAGAGTCAGGTCTCAAAGTCATGCAAAAGGTCATATAGTAAAGGTGCATCTCAAAGTCATGTCTCAAGGTCATCTCAAAGTCATAATATCAGAAGTCATATCAATGGTTCAGAATATCCAAGGTTCATTACAAAAGGTTCATTATTAAGTTTCATAAGTTCATAAAATGTGAAAAGGGTTAAGATAAAACAGATTTAAAAACTTTAATAGTCATTTACCCATTTCATCACAAAGGGTTCCCTTTTAAAACATTCTTCATAAAAGCCAATTAATCCTTCATTTAAAAATGGTTTCGTATCAAAATCATAGAGTGTCATTTCAAAACAGTTTCCTTCCATAACATCAAGTTATATTTAAAAAAAGGTTTTCATATCAGATTATCATAAAAGATGAACCAGAGATATCGGGTATACAAAGGTCAGAAGTCATAGCAACGAAATCAAGTCAGAAGCTAACATATCAAAGCTTAACAGGAGTCAGAGGAAATTCACAATAGAAGGGAACATAGCAATGGCTTGGGGAATCTTAACTGAATCGTAGCTCAAAGTCATAAGAAGAATATAGGAGCCCTTACTGAAAAGGCAGAGTATCCGTACCTTATTGCAAAGCACAAATGAAACAAACACAGGAATGGAAAAGCTCAAGGACTCTCCTTCTTCACACCTAGAGGAGAAGAGGGGGAATCATAATTCATTCTTTAAATGCATATCTTTCCATTTTAAGTAACTCTCCATTTTAAGTAACTTTCCATTTTTAGTAACTTTCCATTTTTAGCAGGTTTCCATAAATAGTAAGTTTCCACTTTTAGAAAGTTTCCATGTTTAGTAAGTTTCCATATTTAGTAAGTTTGATTAATCATCATTATTTATGGAAATAAAGTATCTTTTAGCATATTACACATTTGGTCCTTAGGGTTTCATGACTTTACCTTTTACACCCTTATATTTCCAAAATTACACTTTAAACCTTTTAATATTCAAAGTTACACTTTAAACCCTTAACTTATCCATTTTACATAATGAGTACTTATTTTATCAAGTCATTCGAATGAATCTTCAATTTTTCATAATTTACACTTTAAGTCCCTCAAGTTATAAAAGTTACATATTTAACCCTTTAATTTACAATTTCAACTTTTAATTATCTATAATTACATATCATGCCCTTAAACTATCAAAATAGCACAAAACCCCCTGAATATCTTAAATTACTCAAAACAACCTTAAGTTTCCAGAATTTACATATTTAGTCCTTCTCTTTTAATTATTTTCAAAACAAACCCTAATTAGGTTAAAAATACATTTTAATCCATTAAATTACAAAAATTACACTTAGCACCCTCACCTATCATTTTATTCGAATAGTACCTGATCCAAATTAAGTTTCAAAAATAACCTTTAAGTTTTAAAAGTTACAAAACTCACCCAAAACTTTTTACCCAAATCGTATAACATAAAATCATAAGATTAAAAACCCTAATCATAACAAATCCATTTCCAATCATTAAGTGATCATTAAACATCATTCATAATCACAATTACAAGCCCTAGCCATAAACCCTAGCTCACACGATTTTACTCTTTTCCTTTTATTTCATTTTGCCGATTTAACATATGATCCAAAGTAATTGTTCCAAGCCTTAACAATTCGAAATAACATTTTTCCCAGGTTAATATGATCATGTAGAGTCTAAATAAAATATTTTTCAAGCCTTAAAAATTCGGATTCGATTATTTAGGTTTTATGCACGTTTTTAGGGTTTAATTCACAAATAATTCATAGAGCATGCATGGTTCGACTTTAGCATTTTATTTGAGACTTATATGATGTAAGAGACGTGAGAAAAATACCAGACCAGGTCTGGAACAAATAGAATAGGCTGGACGAATTACAGCACACGCGTAGAGCCAAAACGATCCAAAAATCACCACGACTTCAAAAACGATCTTCTAACCTTGAAACCAATTCTCGTGGGTCTTAATAAGTGTAAGGAACATCAGAAAAATAAGAAACAAATTTTGTAGAGGTCGAATGAATCACAAGCGAATTACCTTGTTTTTAGGGCTCGACAAAAGAAATCAAGACCACGATCGTACCAAGCTTCAAAAATTCGAATGGGTATTTTTCTAGGGCTCTTTGAATAATGTTTGATCACAGAAAAATGCTTGAGAGATATGGGGTTGTCGAATGGAAGCCAAAGAATTTTGTGTGTGTATATTTTGTGGATCGGTTTTAGGTTTTAAATAAAAAAAAGATATGATTTGTTTTTAAAAGAGGAATTCCGTGTATGGGGGGAAGGATAGACCCAAAATTTCTGATTTATAAGTTGGTAATTAATTTGTGGTGATTACCTTCCATATTTACATAATTTAAATCAAATTAAAACTCTTAAAATCCCATTTTATCTAATTCGGCCCATAGAGGGGTATTTTGGTAATTTTACCACTTGCATAAATGTTACATGAAGTTGTTAAAATTATTTGGATACATAATTTGTTCATTGTTTGAAGTTTGGGATTTATTTGGTACCTTAATAAGCTTTTAATCAAATTTTAATTAAGTAAGGGCAATTTGGTCATTTCACTTGCTTTCAGATTTTAGGTGTTACAACTTCTTCCCCTCTAAAAAGAAAAATTTCGTCCTCGAAATTTGAAGTCGCAAAGTTAGACGAAGTCGTAGCAAACCGCAAAAAAGTCATTACGACATTCTCACGCTCGGGGAGGTTCTTCCAAAAAGATCTTCAGACAAATAGTTTCTCATGACTCGTAACTATTGTCAAAACAGTTTCAGATTTCTCAGAAAGACATATTATACTGAATTTGAATCGAAAAGATAATGTACCGAATATAACGGATGATAATCGAATTCTCCAGGAAGAGGTGTAAAAATACATAGGATTTTCATCGAATTGATTAGGCGAATCAGATGAGAATACATTGAATTTTAGCAAACATGGGGTGATTTAAGGTTTAACTCTTCAGCGTCTCAGATAGTCTCGGCTTTTAGATAACCTTCCAAAGGTATTCTCATAAACAAACAGATCTCGTTTCCTCAAAGTCCACAATCACATATTTTGCTCATAGTAGATCATAATGAACAACTTCAACGAATGCGAAACGTATACGGACAGAAAGCATATCGTTAGGTATCGTCAACGGCAGAAATTTCAAAATGGAACCTAAGATTCTTATCAGAAGTTGCAAAGATCAGCAAAACACGTGTCGAGAGTCCAAACGTATCGAATCGTATAGCAAGGACAGCATATCAAACGTATAGGTAGAATGAACCTAAAGTCTCACTAAACTCAGATGATCTTGATCAGATACCAGAAATTCTAAAGCTTTTAAGGCACTCCTCGAGATATCACATGCCCACCATAAGTGCACGTTATATGATGTAAGTATTATCACGTTGGCCAGGCGTCATAATACTGGCATCATATACATATGCCCTCATGATGGTCATACTTTATCTCAAGTCGTGAACACACAAACTTATCTAAATCCACCTAGTCCACCTATGGTCTCAGAGGTCACCAAAATCAAACAACATAACTAAGAGAACGAGATTACTCGAAGAGTAATGGAGATCCGAGAATGTCATTCAAAATTAAGGTACGTCATCAGTAACGTCAATTCTTTACAGCATCATCTCGTCTAAACACAGTGTCCGCTTCAAAATCCGTCCACTCATTCACAAATTTCAAAATTTCTTCCAAGTTGGGGTAGTCTGTTTACTCTCGTCCATCTTACCTCATGATTAAAAGAATTTAAACTCGAGTCTGGTTCCTCCGGTCTTCAGCAGCTCCTCTTGGTAGTGTGGTATCATAACGGCAGTCTCTGACGCGATTACTGTGCATCCCTCCATCTGTAGGTCTGCTTCTGCTCTCAATTCATCTTAGTACAACTAAAATGAATAGAGAAACAAGACTGCGTGTCTTCGACAGGTCTTCTGTCATGGCTCCAGGTTTTAGGGTACATGATGTTGTTGTTGACTCCAGGTTGTGTGTTGAATGGTTCCTCTTCTTTGGTCTGGTTGTCTTGATGCCCAAGCTGAAATCTTCACGCGTTGCATGATGTATGATTGAGCACTATCCCAGTTCCTCTCTTCTCCTTATATGCTTCTTCCACGGTACTGCTTGTCGCAACCATCTTCTACTACTCTACCACCAGGTTTCTAACTCCGATAATGATCTTCGATCTTGGTCCTTCTTGTGAAAGCTCTGTCTTCACATTATACGGGGTAGTGTGTCTACTATGCTTTCTGAGCGTCAATCAAATTTCTCTTCCAGAACAAAGGGTCATCTCACCAATAATCTCTATGTTCTTCTTTCGTTTTAGAACACAACACAATGTCATACTATGACAATTTGTCCAAAACATGCGAAAACATGATTATTCTAGCCAACACCATTGGCATCATTCAAACTCATAAATGTTATAACGAGTGCAAGGCAGCTTCAGAAATCATCTCAGGGAGTTTTCATATCGCCTTCTTTCTTCTTCAAGAACTGAAATACTTCACAAAGGTTACTCTCGGTTAATTAACCCCCTTCTTAGAAGTTCTTGTGGTTGCTTCTTAGGTGCTTCAAATCTAAAATGATGAAATCAGACGCGGAGTTTCAAAGGAAGACCAAATTAATTATTGATACGCGGAAACAGATAATGATTAGTGATAGTGGTACGTTTAAGTTCACGATAGTCGATACGTCATCGCATACTTCTCTTGTTCTTCTTCATAAACAAACAAGAGCATCTAAAGAGAATCACCAAGGTTAAAAATCATATTCCATCAGCTCCTTCAATCTCTCAACTTTTATGGCACCATGGTTTCTTCACTGATATCAGTTCAATGTCCACTCTACTTCCTAAGCAGGAAGGAGTACCAAAAGGTTCATCAGAGAATACCGGAAAATCTTCGTACAACAAAATTTTCCAACAGCAGAACTTTCTAAGGGTTGATAATAATGGTTTTCAGGAAAAACTTGATATTCACATGAGTTCGGGGTTGGTGTTTCCATAGTGGCAGAAATTTTAGTAGATGTAGAGAATCATCATAATGAAATAGAGTGAAACAGATTTTTAAGGTCACATTTCAGATGTGGTAGTCTATGGTATCTTTACGAATAGCCATTCAATCCAAAAGACCGTACAATCAAACATATCAAAATCAAAGGATTTCATAGGGTGAATACAGTCGTCAAATCATACAGATAGTTCATATATCAGAGTCAAGTACATGGTTCAACAAAATTGTTGGGATGGATAAACGAACAGTTCAATGTGTGGGAATTTCGTTTAGCTTCTTAGCATAAGTAGCAGGTAGGATGTGTATCATTTGTAATATGAACATCGTATAATTGTCAATTGTGAGATGTACAGGATCTCAGTTATCAGCATCATCATGCTTAGTTACAGATCTATACAAAGATAGTCTTTACATCATACCCCTCCAAAGGAAATGGTTGGCAGGACAAGGTTCATCATTCAAAGAGAGGAAACAAAACTTCTTATATTCGTGGTTCATAATTACCAAAATTCTCATAGGAGTAGCAATGGATCATACAGAGTTAAGTAGTATCGGATGATACATTCATACCTAACATAAGTAATGAATTCACAGAATGTGTCGAACACATTATGGTTGAATGACCTACTATATGGTCGAAAAGGTGTCAAACAGCTTATCAAACAAATCGGAGGCGGAGATCAAAATCTGAAGATGAAACTTAAATGTGTAAGGTATCCAGGTAGCTTTCCGAGGTATTCCAAACTTACTCGGTTACTAAGCTTAAGTTGCAAAACTTCTAACTTCTGAAACAAAGGTCCTTATAAAGCTTATCTAAGAGCAAAGGCACGATCAGAGTGATGCGGAAGCAAATGATACTTACAAAAATGTCTTAGTCTACCCATTCCTCACTGGTAATAACTTGGGTTCCTATGGGGAATCCTAATGTGAAGTTCTAAAGGTTATCTTATGAGCGCCTACAGTGGAAACTTAGGGGTCCAAACTTCACAGGTCAAGGGTAAATGTATTACAAATCGCAGCCTGGGCTCTGATACCATAATTGTAACACCCCAACCCGATAAGGGTAGAAGTATTACATTACAGTGACATATCAGAACAAACACAAGCATATGATTCATACATACAAAGAAATTCAGGGTTTACAAATGGAAAAATCTGATACTACAGGGTTACAAAAATAAATACTAAGTCTAATGCAGTGAAACTTCTTCTAATCGTCTCTAGTCCAGCGTAACTATCAAAGCATAGTCTTCTAAGTCCAGTCACACTCTCTTCCCATAACCCAGCTTCCTACTAAAACCTGCCGCAGGAAAAGGAAATGCGGCTGAGCTTAAAAAAGCCCAGTGAACAGATACATATACAAAGCAATGATAATGAAACAGAACTGAAATATAGTGCATGGGGGAAATAGAATAAGGAATATATAAAAGAGAGTAATAGAAAAGAAAAGAAAGGATAGTCATCCACCACGAGCCCAAAACTCAAAGTCATAACTCAACATCGTAATCTCAAAGTCATAAGCCGTCAATTCATAATCTCACAATCAGAGGGGATACCTCTCAGGCAACCAGATAATATGAGGGGTGTCCTCATGTATCATAAAGGTGGAGTGATCAGCTCCCAGGGGTTGTGAAAGGCGTGTATTGCACACAGCACCAGTCACCTCAAAGTCAACTCAAAGTCATAGTTAAATCCACTAAACATACATGTCTAGGATTGCAATCCATACGCCCCTTACTCAAAGTCAATCTCAAAGTCATATACTCAAAGTCATAGCCGGCAGATAATCATAAAAGGGACGACGTGAGAAATCACTCACCCACGCATGAGTCATGCCAGTGGTGCATCACAGACATGCCTATGGTACCTCCATAGGTAGAAAAAACATAAATGGCTCGGGTATCAAACTAAGAGTCAGGTCTCAAAGTCATGCAAAAGGTCATATAGTAAAGGTGCATCTCAAAGTCATGTCTCAAGGTCATCTCAAAGTCATAATATCAGAAGTCATATCAATGGTTCAGAATATCCAAGGTTCATTACAAAAGGTTCATTATTAAGTTTCATAAGTTCATAAAATGTGAAAAGGGTTAAGATAAAACAGATTTAAAAACTTTAATAGTCATTTACCCATTTCATCACAAAGGGTTCCCTTTTAAAACATTCTTCATAAAAGCCAATTAATCCTTCATTTAAAAATGGTTTCGTATCAAAATCATAGAGTGTCATTTCAAAACAGTTTCCTTCCATAACATCAAGTTATATTTAAAAAAAGGTTTTCATATCAGATTATCATAAAAGATGAACCAGAGATATCGGGTATACAAAGGTCAGAAGTCATAGCAACGAAATCAAGTCAGAAGCTAACATATCAAAGCTTAACAGGAGTCAGAGGAAATTCACAATAGAAGGGAACATAGCAATGGCTTGGGGAATCTTAACTGAATCGTAGCTCAAAGTCATAAGAAGAATATAGGAGCCCTTACTGAAAAGGCAGAGTATCCGTACCTTATTGCAAAGCACAAATGAAACAAACACAGGAATGGAAAAGCTCAAGGACTCTCCTTCTTCACACCTAGAGGAGAAGAGGGGGAATCATAATTCATTCTTTAAATGCATATCTTTCCATTTTAAGTAACTCTCCATTTTAAGTAACTTTCCATTTTTAGTAACTTTCCATTTTTAGCAGGTTTCCATAAATAGTAAGTTTCCACTTTTAGAAAGTTTCCATGTTTAGTAAGTTTCCATATTTAGTAAGTTTGATTAATCATCATTATTTATGGAAATAAAGTATCTTTTAGCATATTACACATTTGGTCCTTAGGGTTTCATGACTTTACCTTTTACACCCTTATATTTCCAAAATTACACTTTAAACCTTTTAATATTCAAAGTTACACTTTAAACCCTTAACTTATCCATTTTACATAATGAGTACTTATTTTATCAAGTCATTCGAATGAATCTTCAATTTTTCATAATTTACACTTTAAGTCCCTCAAGTTATAAAAGTTACATATTTAACCCTTTAATTTACAATTTCAACTTTTAATTATCTATAATTACATATCATGCCCTTAAACTATCAAAATAGCACAAAACCCCCTGAATATCTTAAATTACTCAAAACAACCTTAAGTTTCCAGAATTTACATATTTAGTCCTTCTCTTTTAATTATTTTCAAAACAAACCCTAATTAGGTTAAAAATACATTTTAATCCATTAAATTACAAAAATTACACTTAGCACCCTCACCTATCATTTTATTCGAATAGTACCTGATCCAAATTAAGTTTCAAAAATAACCTTTAAGTTTTAAAAGTTACAAAACTCACCCAAAACTTTTTACCCAAATCGTATAACATAAAATCATAAGATTAAAAACCCTAATCATAACAAATCCATTTCCAATCATTAAGTGATCATTAAACATCATTCATAATCACAATTACAAGCCCTAGCCATAAACCCTAGCTCACACGATTTTACTCTTTTCCTTTTATTTCATTTTGCCGATTTAACATATGATCCAAAGTAATTGTTCCAAGCCTTAACAATTCGAAATAACATTTTTCCCAGGTTAATATGATCATGTAGAGTCTAAATAAAATATTTTTCAAGCCTTAAAAATTCGGATTCGATTATTTAGGTTTTATGCACGTTTTTAGGGTTTAATTCACAAATAATTCATAGAGCATGCATGGTTCGACTTTAGCATTTTATTTGAGACTTATATGATGTAAGAGACGTGAGAAAAATACCAGACCAGGTCTGGAACAAATAGAATAGGCTGGACGAATTACAGCACACGCGTAGAGCCAAAACGATCCAAAAATCACCACGACTTCAAAAACGATCTTCTAACCTTGAAACCAATTCTCGTGGGTCTTAATAAGTGTAAGGAACATCAGAAAAATAAGAAACAAATTTTGTAGAGGTCGAATGAATCACAAGCGAATTACCTTGTTTTTAGGGCTCGACAAAAGAAATCAAGACCACGATCGTACCAAGCTTCAAAAATTCGAATGGGTATTTTTCTAGGGCTCTTTGAATAATGTTTGATCACAGAAAAATGCTTGAGAGATATGGGGTTGTCGAATGGAAGCCAAAGAATTTTGTGTGTGTATATTTTGTGGATCGGTTTTAGGTTTTAAATAAAAAAAAGATATGATTTGTTTTTAAAAGAGGAATTCCGTGTATGGGGGGAAGGATAGACCCAAAATTTCTGATTTATAAGTTGGTAATTAATTTGTGGTGATTACCTTCCATATTTACATAATTTAAATCAAATTAAAACTCTTAAAATCCCATTTTATCTAATTCGGCCCATAGAGGGGTATTTTGGTAATTTTACCACTTGCATAAATGTTACATGAAGTTGTTAAAATTATTTGGATACATAATTTGTTCATTGTTTGAAGTTTGGGATTTATTTGGTACCTTAATAAGCTTTTAATCAAATTTTAATTAAGTAAGGGCAATTTGGTCATTTCACTTGCTTTCAGATTTTAGGTGTTACATGAAATGTACAACTGAAAATTTATTTAAACTAAAAGTTGAATTACAATTACTTGAAAATTAAAGAAATATCATAAAACATAAGCTGAATGAAAGCTAAAGCTATAAATAAACTTAACCTAAATCTATAGCTACACTACTTATCCCTACTCCAAATGTCTTTTCTGTGTGGAGAGGAGGGTATATATAGCCTCTAAGGAGAGGTCTTCTAGGGCTTTCAGAAGCTTCACGAAGACCCTTGATTGTTCCCATCATCACAAGCTCTATTCTCAGCCCTAGATTCAAGCCTCTAACCAATCAGACACTTCCAAACTTACACGCTGGCAATCCATGCTCACGACATTCCCTGACATGTCAGGTCTTCTAGAAGTACCATTAAGTGAGGGTAATTCGGGGTTGCAGGGTAAAAGGGGGTTAGGGACGGTGAATAGTACTTTTTCCATTTTGACCAGGGATGCGGGTTTTGGTTGACCGGGTTATAATGGAAAATGGGTATGGGTTTTAATAAGACGGGTAAGGGATTTAGAGTAAATTTCACCGTTGGTCCCTAAACTTGTCAAGATTTGCGTGAATCGTCCTTAAACTATTTTTTTTTTCATTTTCGTCCCTGAACTTGTCATTTTTGGCGTGGTTAGTCCTTTTCACAACTATTTGGCTAACCATGGTTAGTTAGTGTCTTGTGAACTTACTAAAATACCCTTTATGTTTCTCTTATTTTACAAACACAATTAACACACACATATTCCTCAGCCCTTGACATCACCACCGCCATCATTTTTCCCTTCATTTCCGTTTCCACCCGCAGAACCACAACCAGTTGTGATTCAATTAAGTTGGTTCTAAAACATATCGTCCCACTGATGATGTTTAGTGCAACACTGCTAGTGGACCTTAGTTATTAGGAATCGTGCAGAATAAATCATTATTCTCTGGATCACTACTATTTGTAATTGGATAAATCGGTTGCAGCTGACAAATATTGCACATGGCCGATAGTTCTATGGGATTGGGGTTCATTTACGGGTGTCGTGCTAAAATCACTGGTGAGATGATGTGTATTGGAACCATTAGTGCAAAATGTATCCCCTTTTGATGTATAAAGTCTTTACCTTTTTAGTTGCTTAGATTTGTTGTTTTTTGTTTTGAAATTTGAGATGTTTTCAATTGTTTAGCTGTATATAGTTAGTACTGGTAGTAGTATTCACTTAGTACTGGTAGTAGTATTCAAGAAAAGTGATAGTTCTGTTTACCTATTCGAGTATCTAATGCGGATAATCATCCAACAATTACATGTAAGTATGTAACTTTCTGCGACCAGTTTATGGGTTTAAAATATAGTATTGTCTTGCTGAGGTAAGCTGTTATATCAGGACAAGAATAGTCAATTTACATTTTCAAACACATAATATTAAATATCCGTAAACATATCTTTATTTGAAAATAAGAAGTCTGATCAGAGTTTTCGATAGATTGTCCTTCTATACTTTTCAATTTCTCTATCTTTGTACCTTTAATAATTCATGGAATACTCAAATTTCAGAATGTGAGTTTGGCACGAAGGTTTGCCTTGGTTCCTCTTGGACCTCCTCTGTTGACCTATAGAAGTAACTGCAGGGCGATGTTAACTGGTGTAGATGGAGCTGTCCAATTGGTTGTTGATCGCCCATACATAGCTGGACAATCCATCGTATTGGCTTGTTGACTTTGGTAACGCGTGTATCGTACTACACTTGGTTGGAGATAGATGAAAAAGATATCATGGCAAAGTGTGCACAATTAGCAGAATTCGACGAAGCACTTTACAAGGTAACAGGTGAAGGAAATGATAAGTATCTAATCGCTACAGCTGAACAACCGATGTGCGCTTATCATATGGGTGAGTGGATTGAACAGCCACAATTACCGTTAAAATATGCTGCATAGTCTTCATGCTTTCGTAAAGAAGCTGGTTCACATGGTCGTGACACTCTTGGAATTTTCCGTCTTCATCAGTTCGAGAAGATAGAACAGTTCTGTGTAACAAACCCAAATGGTGAGGATTCATGGGATATGCACGAAGAAATGATTAAAATCAGTTGTTGGAACTTCCATATCAGGTTGTGAATGTAGTGTCGGGCGAGTTGAATCTTGCTGCAGCTAAGAAGTATGATTTGGAAGCTTGGTTTCCTGCTTCTCGTGAGTATAGAGAGCTTGTGTCATGCTCGAATTGTACTAATTATCAATCAAGAAAGCTTGGAATTAGATACAGACAGGTAGATCTATATTTGTATACTTGTATTTTAACCTTTTTATTCTTTGTTCTCTTGTTAACATTTATTGATTTTTGCAGGGTACTAAGGATGAGAAACAATATTGCCACTTGTTAAATTCTACACTCACAGCAACCGAGAGGACTATTTGCTGCATTCTCGAGAATTATCAAAAGGAAGGCGGTGTTGTAGTGCCAAAGGAGTTGCAGCAATACATGGGTGGACAGACTTTTATGCCCTTTATTGAAGGAACACATGAAGGGAAGAACTCAAAGGCGTAATTAACCGGTTTCAGTTTTTTTAACTACTAGGAATTTGGGATTGTGGGTTAGATATTTTTTATATTTGTGTTTGATTGCTTGTATCTTTTACAATATCCTTTTTTCTCATCCATATTTGTGTTATTACAATGTTACTAGATAATAAATATGTGATCATTATTATATCTTACGAGTAATATAAGTTTTGGACTACTAAGATTGATATCTGATATACACCACCCCCTCCCTCCCTCCCTCCATCCCTCCCTCCGTCGCTTTAATTTTCTGCACGGAAATGCTTTATTTACTTTACTTACGTTACTGTCCTTCTCTTCTGTTACTTGTTAATTCACCCCCAGGGAAAGGTTGCATACACACCCAACCTGGATAAAAATGAACGAGCAGATACTGCATAGAGTTTTTTGTGAAAATTTCAGCTCTTGATACTCACTGTCCGAAACAAAATGACAATACTGCACCTTGATACGACTTGTTTAGTTGGCCTAAAGATTGATATGCATAATACATTCCCTCAAGCTTCGGGTGGGATTCCGACTCCACTTGTACGCACATGATAATACATGTGATGACAATTGTGTGGTTGCAGTAAGTAACAAACACGTACAACACACAACAGCTACAAGGCTTTCCTTGCTCTAAATTAGAGCTTAGAGGATGCAAAGCACATAATAAGTAGACAGACTTTTGTAATGATAAATTTTATTCGGTTCTGCGAACAAAGCCACTGATATATTGTTTCCTTCACAGCGAATTATTTATCTGAATTCATAGTTGTTAATAATGACGCTATATCGTCACCCTAAACGATGGTTTTATCCTTTCACTTCAAAAATAGTTCTTATGGAATCTAAACTCTTGATATTCAATCATATGGAAGTCGCATACATATGTGACTAGACAAGCATATCAGATTCCCAAGCACACTGCAACAAATAAAACAAACCATTTTCTTTTTCATTCCTTAAACCGTCACAAAGTAACTAAGACAAGTCTAGCAAAGCATAAAGTATACCACGAGTAAAACACTCTCATCAATCTCCAACATACACAGATAGCCCAAGAAAACGATTACTTTTAGTTTGTGAGTTCCATAATTGCAGACACAATGTCCCCTTCTGCAGCCTTTAGAGCCCTAACAGCCTTTGACCTTGAAACCCCTGCTTGTGTCATCAGCAACTCAATGTCCTTAGGCTCCACTCCAGTCTCGTCAACATCTTCATCATCCTGGCCAGTTGCAGCTGCTGGCTCAGGCTTGTATCCAGCGTTGCTAAAGTTTGGTGCTTTGAATTGCTCTGCTGCCTGACTCTGCAACTGTGAGTTTAGATCTTCAATCTTTGCTTCACCAAATATCACATACGTATCTGAAGCAGGAGACTTGAACACATCGGGCTTTGAGATCACAAACAAGATCTGCAACACGATAACACTAGTCAGCAGTCACTCATTAGTAACATTTACTCTCTTAGACTAAACTATGTGTCAATTTAGACTGTTGTTATTAAGATGGGAAGAGTAAATTAGTTAGCACAAGCTGAGAATCAACAGTATCATCACCATCACCAGTATCATCACCTGTCTCTGCTTCATCAGAATCCTCGGCTTCTTCGGTATCTAGAAGATCATCGTCATCAGTATCATCACCATCATCTTCACTGTCCGACTCTTGACGTCTTGCTGGTTTAAGGTCTTTCTTTATAACCTTCAACATCCTCAGTAGACCGTCATCCGTCACATTATTTAACGGTTTTAGAAAGGATTCTGCAACTTTGTATAGCCAAGAGCCCAAGAGTCCTTTGTAGAGAGAATATCCACCAGACATTGGATAATTTTATAAGATAAAACTACTGGAATGCATGAAACGGGTATTCTTGGCAAAATGAGAAGTATGACATCAAATGCCAAGTGTTTCCGATCATGTGATGATACAAGAAGCGATCCTTCAATAATAATCTCCCAGAAATTTTGGATGTTTTTCTGGATATCTTCGTCTAACGAACTTGACTTGCGATTCTTTTTATGTTTCTTTGATGTGTCAATTTAGACTGTTGTTATTAAGATGGGAAGATACTATCTGGAAGACTATGAAGGTTACTGCAATCTCGCATCCACAAATCAGTAAGCTTACCCAAGCAACCAATTGACGGGTGTACCTTTAACAAACTTTTGCAACTATAAAGGTTCAACTCTTCAAGGTTTGGCGTACCAGAAAGATCCGGAGTTGCAGTCATTAGTTTAGATTGACTGAGATTAAGGATCTTCAAATTTGTAAGTAGCTGCAGAACCAACAAACAGAAATAGTGATTTATATTTCCTAAATAAAATCAGAAATAGTTAGAAGACGGGGTTTGAGCAACATTTGTCTTCAAAAAACAAATACAACGTGTGTGTGATGGCATACCTTCATACCATACGACAATACATTCATACTGTTGTACTGCATGTCAAGGACTGCAAGTTTCTCTGGAAGAAAATCAATCGGCAAACTTTCCAACAAGGAGTGATGCCAAGAAAGCCACTTTAGCTCTTTAAATAAGCCATCAAAGCTTCCACTGAGTTGTGCATTGTTATTGATATGAAGCAATCTTAATTTATGCATTTTCGCAAATGCTAGTGTATTGATCTGCATTTGCATTGGTGGGTCCAGGACGATTCCTTCTACTTCATTGGTTCCCTAAAGCACAGTGCAAATTTATTCAAATATAACCTACTAAATGGATCTAGACTAAAATCAATATATATAAACTTTAGCAAATAAATGAATACATAGGTCTCACTTTGTGTTCTGCCAGCACTTGATATACTTCTTCAGGCAACCACAATCGGCTATGCTTGCCAGGCTCATTTGGGAATTTTGAGCGAACAATATGCCTTCCCATATCCCTAAGTAAGTCATGCATCCTAACTATATGACCCTCGGAACAGCTAAGCAAACATTTATCTATTAGAATCCTGAATCCTACTTCTGGGAAGGAACCACAAGCCTTGAAAGCATCAATGAGATATCCTCTATTCATTCCGTTGAAAGCATCAATGAGATATCCTCTATTCATTCCAAACTTACAAATTTTAGTACTCGATGAAGTACAACACATCACGTAAACTAGTGTAAAGCTATGAAAACTTGAGATGATAACTTTTTAAGTTATTGCTTATTACCCTTAACAAAATAAATACATAGCCATAATGTATTCTTTGATAATAAGATAAAAACCCCTTTGGTCATATAAATTATCTAGTTGTTAAAAGAATATAAGTTGCTTGACTCGAAACTGATTATTAGTAAATTACACCTTCAAACAGCATAAATTTATCTTTCATCATACTCATAAGCTCGAACTATTAACACTGCTTCTTTGATTATAGTTAATATCACATCACTGGTTTTAAAATTCACATACAAACACTCCTAAGTTAATGTATAAACTTTTAATGGGGTATGAGCTTTTAAACCTGCATTAAACAAGACTACTTTATAGTGTGATGCATTTAAGTACTTACTACCTGTCTACATTTAATTATAGTTGATTGTTTAAGATGAAAAACAAATCCATACATCAGTTTAGTGTTTGATCATTGTTACCTCTACAGACTAAAAACGCAATACACTCTACCCCAAATGTGCTGTAGCCGCCAAAGGCGATAACTGACAAACACAAAGTAACAAACTAATATTGAACAACCTTTAAAAGCAATGCATTCACATAATTCCATTGTATGGTGGAAGTAAAATATAT
The DNA here is from genome assembly GCA_030686995.1 of Artemisia argyi. NCBI lineage: Eukaryota > Viridiplantae > Streptophyta > Magnoliopsida > Asterales > Asteraceae > Artemisia > Artemisia argyi. The sequence continues at coordinate 154,792,855 of CM060697.1, read as the reverse complement.
ATGGATTAATTAAAAAAAAAACACGATGTGATGGTTTTACCTGCAAATGAACAGGGACGAATCTGAATGTGATAAAATCACATAAAGGCCAGTAAATAACATTGTTGATCATTGTGGGCACCATGTCTCGCTTCAACCGAGCCATGATTTCTTTAACTCGTTCACCTAAAAAAATTTATAACAGCAGTAAAATTACCACAATTATCAACTACAAGTGGAACCACCAAAAATGGAATTCACTGTAACAATAAAATGCATAGATAACAAAATAAATATTACCTTGTAGGGCTGCATTCACAGAGAAAAAAACAGCAGTCATAATAGGTCCATATATAGTCTGGCCCATGAACATCTTTTTAAATGTTGAGATAAGGTCCTTCTTTGGGAACACTCTTGAAACAAAGTTAAACCAGAAATGGGACCTGATAAGACCGCTCCATATCCGGCCATAAGACAAGTCCGTATGAAATCAAAAGGCTCTGAAGATGACTGTGTCATCGTCTGAAGATGGAATCGTAAAGTCTATATGAGAAGCTAGACTACAATGATTTTATGTCACTAACAAATAACAGACTCTAAAGCTATTGGATATGCCTGGGCTTATTTTACAGGTGGCGCAATAAGAGGGTTTAGGGTTGGGTGGGTGAAAATGGATAGTTTTGGTAAAAGATTAATAAAGTTTATATTAGAATAATGATTTATTCTGCACGATTCCTAATAACTAAGGTCCACTAGCAGTGTTGCACTAAACATCATCAGTGGGACGATATGTTTTAGAACCAACTTAATTGAATCACAACTGGTTGTGGTTCTGCGGGTGGAAACGGAAATGAAGGGAAAAATGATGGCGGTGGTGATGTCAAGGGCTGAGGAATATGTGTGTGTTAATTGTGTTTGTAAAATAAGAGAAACATAAAGGGTATTTTAGTAAGTTCACAAGACACTAACTAACCATGGTTAGCCAAATAGTTGTGAAAAGGACTAACCACGCCAAAAATGACAAGTTCAGAGACGAAAATGAAAAAAAAAAATAGTTTAAGGACGATTCACGCAAATCTTGACAAGTTTAGGGACCAACGGTGAAATTTACTCAGGGATTATTAGTAAAAAGGTTTGGGCATGGTTTTAAGTGAAAGGGTGATGGGCTGGGGTGTGTTTATGGGTTGGGCTTTATGGGTTTTGTGAGTGGGATTGAGTTGGGTTTATTTTAAGTGAATTGGCAGATTTTGGTTTAGTGATAGTTTAGATATTTTTGTTTAAAAGTTAAAGGACCACTCTTGTAAATTTGTAAAGTTCAGGGACCAATTATGCCACTTTTGTAAAATGCTTCCAAGGACCATTCTTGACATATTATGATATTAGAGGGTCTTTGTTGATAAAATATTCCCCGGCTCCGGCTTTAAATACTCTTTTTTCATTTCTCGTGCTTGTATTTTCCGTTTCCTTGTATTTTTGTCCGCTTTTCTAAATATCCGTACATGCACATTCAAAAATGCAAACACACATATATTTGGCATTTAGGTCGGTTTTTTGTCTTTTTGGTATGTTTTATTAAGTAAAAGCTATGTGTATTTACACACATACCAATCGTATATGAATGGCAGTAGTTAATTTTGTTATATCATGAACACAATCCTAGAGTTTTCCTCCCACTATCACATGTAAGATACCATATGTTGCATTTGGTGACAGTTAGGTGGCAGTTGTCATATGCGTGTAATACCGTGTATGCTACGCAGTCTGAGAAGCTTTCTCGCCCATACGCAGCCAGGGAATGTGTATATGCTTATTAAGTGTTGATAATGAGCTTGATTTTAGTGTGTAATTAGTGGGTTTGGACCACTAATATCCATACACTATCAAATATAATCGATATAGATTAAATTAATGTATATGCACGATATTATGAATATCAAAATGAAATACGATTTATTATGATACGTAAATGGATACACAAGATTGTACATATACAAACAACTCATGTTATTCCTCTTTATGTGTTCAAATAATGATATCAGATAAATATTTTGTTTACAATATGCATTTGATAACGACTCATGTTTTTCATTTCTATTAATTGAACCCGTGTATGCACGGGTTTGAAAATTAAATACGACGAAACTTATTATCAAAGAAAATATAAATATCAAAACGTAAGAACGGGTTACTGTGATATAAATATAAATATACAAGATTGTACTTATAACAACGACTCATGTAAATCGTATTTAAAGTTTAAATGATGATACATGGAAAAGCAATTTTTTTTTAACTTTGTCTTTCAATTTCATAAGGATCATACGTTTTATTAAACACGCATTTTGTGTACAATATAATATCAATAATTAAATTTAAAAACAATATCAACTTCAGCACACTGCCAATTATGCAAAGTAAAATCTTTCATCCAACAAAAATCTACACAATATATTAATCAATGACAATATATAGTGAACAAAATTTATGTAAAACTCGTGCATAATTATAGTTGTGCTTATAACACATTTACGAAACATTAAACACAACAAAACCATTATGTCTCGATACATTAAACTAAAGTTTTAAAATACATTTAATTTATGGATAAATCTCTTGCGTGTTATTTATTAAACAATTTTTTTCTTAAAATGTTAGTATTAGTCTCGGTTTTTTATACAAACTTTTAATAATTGATCTTTCTTTTCAATTCGATCCTTCTCCTTTTTTGCAAAAGGTAAAATGGAGGGACTTAACATGCAACACTTAATCAAAATTACCTTAAATTGAATCGTAAGTCGGCAAAATCCCATCTCACCCTCTATAAATTCTTTCATAAACTTACAATAACTCACGTTTAGGTTTCTTGCTCGGTACCCAAGTTACATTGTTATCGTTCTAATATTCCAACAGCAATGTCGACTTCTTCTTCTTCATCAAAGAAGATCGTGCTCAAGAGCGCAGGTGATGAGATGTTTGAGATAGATGAGATAGTGGCGTTGGAGTCACAGACGATCAAAAACATGATCGAAGATGAATGTGCAGACGATGTCATCCCGCTTAACGTCTATAGTGAGACCTTGTCGAAGATTATTGAGTACTGTAAGAAACATGCCGAGTCGCCAAAGAACGGTGATAATGCTGATATCAATGAAAAGGCTGTTGAGGATCTAAAGTCGTTTGATGCTGAGTTTGCCAAACTTGATACGCCCCTTATAAAAGATATTCTTGTGGTACGTGTTTTTTTCTTTAAGTAACTGTTATTTGGCCGGGTTTCCTAATGTTTAGTATCCTGTCTAGCTTGGTACTATTCGAGTAAAAAATTAGGTTTTTCTTTTAGTATAATGATATCCTTCCCTGGATGAATAATAGCCCAAAGTTATTGGACCCACTAAAAACCTGCACTTAGCCTAGAAGATCAAAATATAAGTTATTGGCCGGTTCCGTCTTGTACCCCTGCACACTATTAGATGACTTATAAACAGTTGATTAATTTATGTACAAGTCGCTTTGGTGGATTTTATGCATCTTTATACTGCATTATCGTAAATCGTCTTCAGAGTCTTGACACATTGTACTGTTTTCATGATGTTATATACGTAGTATCTGTTAGTGCATTGTAGTATTTGTTTATTTGTATCAAGTAGATTCGTTGGTGTTGTCCTGAATTTATTAGTAGATGGGTCCTGGTTTGTGAATATTTTGCTAACTAATTTAGTTTTTCTTAAATTGTTTCAGGCTGCCAACTTTCTTCACATCAAGAACCTAATTGACCTGATGTGTCAAACAATTGCCAACAGGATAAGGGGCAAGACTACTGAAGAAATAAGGGAGATACTCGGCATTGAAAACGATCTCACTCCTGAAGAAGAGGCGGAAGCACGTAAGGAAAATGCCTGGGCTTTTGAGCTTTGAGTAAACATATGCAATTAAAGCTAGAACAAGGTAGTGTTTGTCTTAGCTTTTGTAGTTTAGTTGTGATTCCAGTCCAGATTATAATCCAAAAAACATGACAATTTTGCTATGCACTAGTTTAGGGATTCTTTTAGTTGATGAATTTGTTAGGAATTTACAAATGGCAATACAAATTGTATAATACAGATATTGAACATTACAACAACAACGTGACTGAGGCTTGCAATTTGCAGTATCCTAAAACAGAATTCACCTGAATTTGTGTGACTGTTTTGAGTATTCAACAATCAATTCAAGAACAAAAGCTTTTGATGCCATATATATGGGGTATGAAACGTTTCCACGAACCAAAGCAACTCTTCGACAACACTGTCTAATTTGAGTTATTAAAAATAGATTTTTTAATATTGAGCCCAAAAGCCCCAACCCATCTTTCATTAAGCACTGCTATGGACTTCAATTGGTCATTGGTGGAAAGTCATTATAAAGATATATAAGTTTCAGTGCGGCTCCTAAGTGAGATCAGCTTTTCCATGTTCCAACCGAATTGAGTGTTCGCAAATATGTTTTATGACAATCTATTGTCAGCGCTTGCTGATTCTTATGTTCATCTTGTAGTTCAAGTGATACAGGATCAGGGAGAGACCATGTCTTCAAGTAGTCTTTGAGTCCTTGAAGTGTCTATGGTAGAATCTTGTTGAAATTGTTTACCGACTTATTTATTAACGAGACTTTTATACTTAGACCAACTTATATTAATGTGATCCCGAGCGATCCAAAACGTGATCGTACCATGTTTAGATACGAGCAATTTGGAATGAAAAACGCAGGTGAGTCAGTGTTACCGTAAATCTAGTAAGAGACCATTGAACATTAAAATGACTTAACATAGTATGTTCTTCAATCTTCATTCATCTTTATCGAATTGAGATGGATGATTAATAACTGGCAAAACAGTACTATGGATGTTAATTTGTTAATGCATTGTTATTTGTTTGAAACATGTTCAAGTCATTTCTAAGTGAGTATCGCAGGTGTTGGTTTGTTAGCATTAACCTGATAAAAGGGATTTGCTATCAGGTCTTATTTGCTTGCAATTTTCTTGTAATACGTTATTTGTGTATCTAGTGGTCTTAAATGCAAATCTGTTGAGTAAAAACAAAAAGTCCAACAGTGAATTATATAGTACAGTAAAACTTAGGAACCGATATACATAAGCAAACCAATGAAGGTGTTTTGACATGGCAAAGCACCCCAAAAACTGCCACAAATAACAGTGCTACATACACGCTACAAACTTAACAATACAAAAGCATAACCAAATTCCAAAGAAGACTAGATTCCATTAGTAAATGGCTTTAGAGTAAGCATATTTGCTATATAAAACAAAAACCTTAGACTAAGCAAAATCACCCAACTATCAAGAATATGCTAGAACTTGACTAACTTTCCAACTATGCTATCATACCAGCAGACCATGTAAGACACCTCCTCATCTCACACTACAAGGATACTAAACAAAAGCACAATTAGCATCATCAAGCTCAAGTATAATTTGTCTCACTTGAATGGATGTTTTTTTAAAGGGAAAATACCACAAAAATGTAGTGAACTAGTCACCATTTCCAATTTCTGTGTAGTGATCTTTTTTTTTTTTTTATTTATTTATTTTTTTTTTATTATTATTTTTTTCTCTAAAAAAGTAACAAACTTTCCAAATCCGACTATTTTGTGCACTCGTTGGCTGCCCAAGTTGCCCGTGCCACGTGGTATATACACGTGTATTTTTTCATTTTTAATAAATTCCACCTAGATTTTCCACCGAAACAAAATACATTAAACTTGACAAAATTTGTAATTAAGTGTAGTGAGGGTTTTTTTTTTTTTTTTTTTTTTTTTTTTTTTTTTTTTTTCCTAATAAAAGTAACAAACTTTCAAATATAACTCTTTTTTCGCGGTTGTGGTTACTGGTGTGATGATGAAATGGGTCGTTGATGAGCCTGTGAGAATAATGGAGGAATTGAATTTTGATTGCACGAGAGATGCTCCAATCGCTTTTGTGCCTATTATGTCTTGTCCAGATCACTTGTGTTTGGAGTGTGGTGAAAATATTCAATTTGGGAATGTTGCTCAATCAAGGGTTATACCTCTTCATAGTAAGTTGCTGGCTACTGTCTCGTTAAACATGCCAGAATCGGATTACAACAGAAATCTAGGGTTCGTTTGGTAGGACGAAATAAAAAATTAAATGAATGGAATGATCGATGTAATGGAATAAGTGGTGTAATGTAATGTGTCATTACCATTATTTATCATGTTTGGTTTGTTTGATAAGACATAATTAAATCATAATAAAAAGACTAAAATACCCATTATTGATGAGAAGTTTCATTAATATGGTTAGTTAATGGTGGAGTTTTATGTAATTTTGATTCCATTACAGGATGTAATGAAAAAAAAAGTATGACCCCCTAAGGAATGGTTTTGGTGTAATGATTCATTCTTTGTAATGAATTATTACATTACATAAATATAAACAAACAACATTTTCTCATTCCATCGTAATAATCCTTTCTATTCCCCCTTTGATTACGACATACCAAACGCTACGCTAGGGATCTTTCAGGTATGTGGTAATCTTTTTACGCATGTGTCTCTTTATTTCCTCCTTGACTGATACACTAAGAGATGGAAAGATAGGCGGTCCTGACTGGATCATTCTTTAGAGGCTGAAACGTTACCAGTGTTGAAACAGGTCATTTTAGCACAGGTAATCCTATGTTAGGTTGATCCGCAACATCTTTTTGTCAATGTTAAATATGTTTTGGATGTTTAATCATTACATAGAATTTGAGAGTCTTTTACCCCATTTAACCCATTTAACCCGTTCTCTTTTTAGGTGTTTTTTAATTAATATTTGACCCATTTCAGATAAATCACCATCTAAACTGACTTATTCATAAGTTGTTGGGTTGAAATCGCTGCTCATGATACTGCAATTAAGCTTTACTCAGACGATTGCAGTCTGAAGGTTTTTGTTAAATGTAACATAGATTGTTCGTTGAAGGGCCATAACCTCACACCAAATCTATAGGGCTAGGAATCTTCCAAATGGATATCATCAGTGACATATATTTTTTATGTGTTCGCTGTCCCTATTGGCAGTAATAGCTTTTACTTATGCTACTAGCAGGGCAAAAAATTTTGTTAGTGGGGTCATGAAATACATACACAAATACGAAGATTAATAGTAAAATCAGTGGGTCATAAGGTATATACAATAATAAATTTACAATTGTAGCAGACTTGCTTCTTGCAATCTGCTAATAAATTTAGGTGAAGTATGTTCAATTTGATCATTTCGATCAGCTCATCATGTTCTCTTATCAAACATCATCATTTTTTGCTTATTAATCATCATGATCTAATTACATCTTAGTTGACAATGATATACATCAACTTGTAAATCCTAATCATGAAACTCGTGTAGTTTGTCAACACCAGCATACTAAAACGGAAAACCATTCAAGTGTATTAATGATATTGAACAAAATAGAATATTCAAACTTTCATGTTATCAGACAAAAATAACTGCGTATTAATAAACAGTTTAGAAACAAGAGTTATACTTGAAAGTTATTAGGGAAAAAAAATCCACTACACTGAATTACAAATTTTGTCAAGTTTAATGTATTTTAGTGGTATTTTGTTTCGGTGGAATTTATTAAAAATGAAAAAATACATGTGTATATACCACGTGGCACGGGCAACTTGGGCTGCCAACGAGTGCACAAAATAGTCGGATTTAGAAAGTTTATTACTTTTTTAGAAGAAAAAAAAGATCACTATACAGAATTGGAAATGGTGACAAGTTCACTACATTTTGGTAGTATTTTCCCTTTTTTAAACCAGGCCGGACCCGTTAAAACCAAAGTGACCCGGCCAAACCTGTTGAAAACCGGTGTGACCAGGTCAAACTCGTTGAAAACTAGTGTGACCCGGTCAAACCCATTGAAAACCGGCATGACCCGGTCAAACCCGTTGGAAACCGGCGTGACCCAGTCAAACCTGTTGAAAACTGGTGCGACCCGGCCAAACCCGTTGGTCACCGGTGTGACCTGGCCAAACCCGTTGGACACCGGTGTGACCTGTAGAGATGGCAACGGGGCCGGGTATGCGGGGAATGGTTGATACCATCCCCATCCCCGAAGTTAGATAGTTATCCCCATCCCCGTCCCTATCCCCGTCGGGGGTCACAATTGCATCACCATCCCCATCCCCAATGATGAACGGGGATCCCCAATGGGGAATCGGGGATTTTTCCCCATTACATAATTGACATTTTTAATAGATTTCAAATGGTGCAACCATACTAAAAGCAAACAAAATTCATTCATTAGATTAAGTTCAAGCATTCGACAAAACATAGTAAAGAGTACGACTTAACGTAAGTATGAAAACGACTACAATTGGAAACAAAAACGCGAACTAATCCAACATGCAAAGGTACAACGACCATTAACAAGAGTATATTAGCTATTAATTGAGAAGATTTTAAATATTACTAGTATATACATATATAATTTTATTCATGTATAAAAGATATTCGGGGACGGGTACGGGGACCCGAAGGTATTACCATCCCTGCCTCCATACCCGCTTTTGAGTAATGGGGATTCCCCATCCCCATCCCCATACCCGGTCAACTCGGGGATTCTCCGGTCAAATCGGGGTCGGGTATCGGATTCTCCGTCGGATTCGGATTTTTTTGCCATCTCTAGTGACCTGGCCAAACCCGTTGGACACCGGTGTGACCCGGTCAAACCTGTTGGAAACCGTGTGACCCGGCCGAACCCACTGGAAACCATTGTGACGTGGTAAAACCCGCTGGAAACCGGAAGCGTAATCGGTTTGACATTTGGTTTCGTTTTGGAAACATTAGTTTTAAAGCATGTTTGTTGAAAGAAGCTAAAGTGGGTGTTCGGAGACCTGGAGACAAAGTTGCAATTTTCATTTTTCAATTTAAAAAAAGGGATTAAGTTGCAAAATAGCAACGAATTTTTTTAAATGTACCGTTTTGGTACGTGTATTTTTTTTATGTTGTAAAATAGTAATATACTTTTCAAAGTGTTCCGTTTTGGTAGGTGTACTTTTTTTAGTTGTAGAATAGCAATGTACTTTTCATAAGTGTTCCAGTTTGGTATGTCATCGCACGTACCAAACTAAACACTTATGGAAACTACCACGTACCCAATTGTAACACTTATCGAAAGTATATTGCTATTCTGCAACTTAAAAAAAAGTACACGTACCAAATTGGAACACTTATAAAAGTAAATTGCTATCTGCAACTTTAAAAAAAAAGTACACTTACCAGAACGGTACATTTGAAAAAGTTCATTGCTATTCTGCAGCTTAATCCCTTTAAAAAAAAAGAAAAAAATGTTTGATAAAGTCGTTGAAGCAAAAGATTACATGTGTAAAATGATATTGTAGAACAAAATATACAAGTCTACAAATTGAAGATAGAAGTCCGTACTTAATTAACTACGTCAAAAAGCTTATCAAAAGTGATTTCTTTACAAAAACTTATGAAATTCAAAGGTCTTATAAACTTATTTGTGAAATAAGACTTATATCAAAAGCTACCTTTTGCACATAAACTTATTTTGGTCATTTCACTTACTAACTCAATTGCACATAAACAGAACTTTCCACTATGCAGCTAAAGTGAACCGATTTTAGTTTTTCTTGTTGATTATGGTTTTCAGTGTTATGATTAATTAATTCACGGGGGTTTTAACATGTCGCCAAACATGCACGAATTGATCAAAGCCCTCTTATTTTAGAAAAGTTCGTGGCTACATAAAACGATCTAAAAGCAAAAACCATCTCTGTTTACTTTCTCGGTTTGGTATCCTATATATGGAATGGGTAAAAGCTACAGATTATCAACATACTTACGATTTTGTCCCAGACTGATTAACCAACTAATTAGTTACCGTATGTAACCAAAATTTTGAAAGTTATGTTTTAATCTTAACCTTTTAGCCACTGGACATATTCCACCTAGTTTTTTTTTTTTTTTTCTTTTTTTTTTTTTTTTTTTTTTTTTTTTTAACAATCATAATTCCATGTCATTTAATAACCCTAAACTCTAATCAGTTGTCTATATAAATACCTGAAGTCAACACTTATTAAACTCTTCACTTACCTTTACTTCACTTCACACACCCTTTGATATGTGAAACCCTAATGTCAAAATTGATGTGAGTTTTGAACATTCCATACGCAATGACTTATTATTTACGTGATTATACTTTATTTAATTATCAATTTGTAAAAACCCTAATTTTACTTTTGAAACCCTAATTTACACATAAACCAAAATCGAAGAAATTGAAGGGGTCTTTACTATGAATCTTTATCACGATGGTGTATTTGTTCCTAGTCCATTGAGATACCTTCAAGGTGATGTAAAGCAGATTACATATATTGATTTTGAAGGTATGTCTTATGAGGACCTTACTGTGTTAAGAGATTAGTTATGGGTCTTGTTAAAAGATTGTATTATTGCAAAACTGGATACAAACTAAGCTTATGTATAAAAGAGTTAAAATCAGATAGTGATGTTGCTAAGTTTTTGAAGCTTGGTTATGATAATGGGTTTATGGTAGATTTATATGTAGAACACTATGATTATGATGTTATGGACTATCTGAATTATGAGAATGTACAAGTAGATAGTGAGCCAAGTTCTGATGAGTACGCTAGTGATGATGGTCATGAGGAAATAGATGGGGTAGATTTTTTTAGCACTTGTGAAGAAGATGTAGTAATTAAACACCGGGTCACACATGATGAGTTCCTAAACAGGATTTGTTCTAATAGGGGTCTGTTTAGAGGTTATGCACCCAACCTATCTTCAACTTTACCTAACCTACCAGAAGAAGATCCTGATGCTAGTAGAATAGACTCTATCTTTAAGGTAAAGAAAGGTGTTGTTTATCCAGTTTTTAACCCTAACATACCTTGGAACCAGACGGAACCTGTACTAGGGATGAGGTATGAGGATCTAGAGCAGTTAAAATTAGCATTGTGTAACTATGCAGTTGCACATGGATGTCAACTCTGGTATATGAAAAATGATTGGAAGGCTTTGTTAGTTTTTTGTGGTAGAAATGTTGCTTAGGGTTGGTGTGTTGGGAAAAGGGTAATAAGGATAGGGTTTTAAACAAGAATAGGAAGAAAAAAGATGATACATAACAAACATCTAATAAGGGGAATGTTAAGAATGCCAGAACAAAAGGTGGATTAAAGAAGAAGTGTAAAGTCAATGACAAAGGTGAGGGTAGTAGTCAACAACCTGTTCTTAGTCCCACTAGAAGTCCAGGTAAAAAATGGACTAAGAAAATGATTGCTCAAGATAAAAAGTCACATTGTCCCTTTAGGTTGTGGGCATCTTGGATGAGTTCTCAAAATTCTTTCCAGATCAAGTCATTGATTTCTGAGCACAAATGTTCTAGGAATTACAATATTGGATCTATTGTTAACTATAGGTGGATAGCTACACAGTGTGCAAGAGAGATAATAAAAGATCTTTTTATTCCTTTGAGAACTATGAAAGAAGATATTAGGGTGAAGTATATGATTGATGTGAGTCTAGGACAATGCAAAAGAGCAAAACAGTCAGTTTTATATGATCATGAAGGTGGTCTAATTGAACACTATGAGAAGTTGTGGGAGTACAGACAAGCTATTCTTGATTCCAACCTAGGTTCCATTTGCAGATTGGATGTGGAAGAGAAATCTGTTGTAAAAACTTACTTCAAAAGGATATACATCTGTTTTACGGGTGTTAGGGATGGTTGGTTAGCTGGGTGCAGAAAGGTGATATGACTAGATGGTTGCTTTTTGAAGCATACATGTAGGGGAAATTACTAACAGCAATGGGGAGATATGCAAATAACAAAATGTATCCTATAGCATGGGCTGTAGTGAAAGTAGAAAATGTTGAAAATTGGTCTTGGTTTTTATCCATTCTTCATGATGATTTGAGCTTGAACAATGGAACTAGTGTAACTGTCATTTCTGATTCTCATAAGGTAATATTTATTTTTATTAATTCATTGTTTTCCCTATTTCATGCAAAATGATTTCTAACTGTAATATGTTTTAAGCATGACAGGGTCTGCTTGATGTTGTATCTGATTTGTTACCCAATGCAGAGCATAGGAAGTGTACCAGGCATATTTATCCCAACTTCAAGAAGTTCAGTGGTGTTTAGTTTAGGAGATTGTTTTGGGGTGCAGCTGCTAGTACACTGGAGCAGCAGTTTGATCAATAGATGGCATAAATTAGACAATTGGATGAGTCTGCATATGACTACCTACTGAAAAGGGATCCTAATACATGGTCAAGGGCATTTTTTGAAATGGACAGAAGATGTGCATCTTTTGTGAATGGAATATCTGAGAGTTTTAATAGGGCTATATTGATACCAAGGAATAAACCTATTATAACCACGCTTGAAGAAATAATAGTTTGGTAGCAATGAATAAACTAGCACTTAACTTAGAAGATATCATCACTCCATCTATCAGAAAGAAACATGGTGTCCTTCAAGATGAGCAAAGGTTAGTAACATTTTTATGTTTCACAGTAATTACCTATTTTATATGCCTTTTCAATGATTTAATTTGTGTTTTTTGAATCTTACCACAGACACTGGATAGTTTACCCTCGTGGATACCAAGTGCTTGAAGTGAGAAAAGGGGATGAGAGTTATGGAGTTGATTTGTTGAAGAAACATTGTGACTGCAGGCTATGGGAGTTGAGTAGAGTGCCTTGTATGCATGCAATGGTAGGTTATTTGCATATAGGTAAGGATCCAGATCTTGGGGTAAGTTACTGGTATAGTCAAGATATGTGGTTTAATGCTTATCAATTTTCAATTAGACGTATTTTGGTAATCAACTTTCGGAAGAAAAACATACAAACCCCAACATTGCCACCTATAGTTAGAAAAATGCCAGGTAGGCCACAGAAAAAATGATTAGGTGTCCAACTAAAGTGACTACTCAAGGACATAACAAAAAAGGCTACAAAAATGAAACACAACCCAAACCAGACACTGTTTTTAGGCAACTTGGTAAGAAAAGACACCCTGTGGTACCACAATGTACAAGTAAGGTGGTGGCATAGGTAGTAGAGGTGGTGTTGCTCATGAAACAGACAATGTGATTGTACATGCACAAGCTGATGGCAGAGGTATGGGTAGAGGAAGTAGAGGCAAAAAAGGGTGACTTTTGTTAGTTTCTTTAGCTCATTGAAATTGCCAAAAAGTCATGTGCAATGGGTGACTTTTGTTAGTTTCTTTGCAAAAGGCATATGGAATGCTTTAGTAATGCAGTGAGGCATGTGGAATGGGTAGATTATGTCCCCTATGCAGTTGTTGTCTAACATGCTTTTTTTGCTGTCATACCCTACCAAACTAATTTTTGGGTAGAAATTTGTTGTTTTCCCTTTATCTTTTTTGTTGTCACACCCTACCATATTGCAAACATGTGAAAACCAAAAGCTAACATCTTCATTAATAACCAAAAGCAAAGATTCCATTACAGATAGATGGTTGTTACAGATACATGCTTGATACTACCTAACCACTAAGACAATCACAACTGATTTGTACAAAACACACTATTTTCACTTTTCTTCAAATCTGCCTTCATCCCTGCAAATTCAACTTCAAGAACAACTAACTCATCTATGCTCCTCATTTCAACTTCAAGTTGTTCTCTTTCATTGGGATTCAGAATCAAGTACATTTCACGAAGATGGTGTCTATACCAATCACAGTCCAATTTTGGATCCAACTATTGCCATCGTGTACAATTCTTAACACCTCTTTTCTAAAAATAAAATTGACATATTAAAACACATAATTAGGGTTTCAAATCTTCATATCAATTAACTTACATATTTGTCAGGGCAAACTTTGAATCTTCTATAAGGGTTTGAAAGGGTCCAAGAGGTAAGAGTCATCAATGGAAGTTCGCATTTGCAGTGTGTTGGCATCGGTTGATAGCGACTAGATTGATGGTAGGAAGAAGATGATATCTCAACGATTAGCGTTTATGTGATTGGGGGGCTATTGTTACGTTATTATGAAAAGTGAAAGGTTAAGATTGGGGGCTAAGGTTAACTTGTTAGGGGGTTGGCAACACTTGTGGCACCATACCACCATCCCTCACTCCCAACCAATCTCCTTGTGCCACATCATTCACCCATTTTTCCCATCCCTCACCCTTTTTTTTGTTGGCATCACTTGTGGCACCACACCACCATCCCTCACTTCATTTTTTTTTCTTTTTTTTTAATTCCTTTAAAATAAAAATAAAAACTAAAATTCCATTAAATATCATAAAACATTACTTAATATTCCTAAAAAAAAGAAAAAAGAAAAAAAAAATCATTAAAAGCTAAAACACCTTCCTCTTCCTTCCCACTTCACAAAACACAAACACCACTTCCATGGCTTCCTTAACTCACTTCTTAAAAACCATCACCACCAGTTGCTAAAAAAGTACCATATATTTATGCTGAGGGTTTTATGAAGGATACCCATGATCAGATACCCATGATCAAGCCTCCAACGGTCCAAAATAAAGCCTCCAACGTTCGAATTTTTGGTCCTTACCGTGCGTGAAGACTTCCCGTGCGTGAAGCTCCCCGTGCGGTACTGTGGGCAAGGCGGCGGTGTTCCCGCACGGTAGCACGGTACCGTGACCATTGCCAAGCCCCTTATAAAGGGGCAGGGACGGGTAAAAAAAACAGGTGTAGTAGATGACATGGAATTAAAAAAATTAATAAAAAAATAATAAAAATAAAAAGAAAAAGAAAATCTACGTGGAATATATCCAGTGGCAAAAAGTTAAGATTAAAACACAACTTTCAAACTTTTGGTTAAGTACGTTAATTAGTTAGTGGTTAATCAATCTAGTACAAAATTGTAAGTATATTAATTTGTCCTTCTTCTAGTGGTTTGGTATGGTATATATCTAATAAATATATTTGTTCTTTTCTAGTATATAAACATGATAGTAGTTTTTATGATTAGATCATATACTTAGATAGCATCTAACATATCATCTCATTGATATATACTAGTATAAAACTTGATGGAAGTTAAACTTCTATTCTATTAGAAAAATTATTCATTTCATTCAATAATTTTTATTTTGTTTAGTTTTTCTCTTTGTGAACTATAACTATACAAGTTATATTTGTACCAAATATTGATTAATTACCACAACAATATGAGAATATTAGAAACCTTGCTAAGTAGAAGCTCATGGTAACGATGAACTTCATTTAGATGAAGAGTTTATGAGAATATATGTTGAATAATGATTTTGTAAATGTAAATGATAAACCTAAATATAAGCCTACAACTGTAATTCGTTAAAGTAAAAAATTGATTAGTGATTGTGATGAATTAGAATGAGTGCATTATTATTGCTAAATTATGAATGGAGTAGAAATACGTGTAGGCGTATTTAGTAGGCTAATTTATCATAGCTCACAAACAGTGGCGGAGCCAACTGAGAAACCAAAGAGGTTCATTAACCTAGACGTAAAAGTCAACAGGGCAACAATCAATGTGTCTTACCGGTCGGGTCGGGTCTAATTTAACAAAGTTACACTAACTTTAAAATCATCAAGCACAATTGAAATACGGAGTAATAGTTAAAGTGTTAAGAGTTGAGTTTTGGTAGCTTCTATATGTTGGAAACGGTTCATATATGCTTCGTTAGTTACTACGGAGTAGTACTAACTAGCTTAGTTTTTTCAATATCCGGCCCTAAACAAATATCGTTAGTTTTGACTTGATATTAACGTTAAAAATAAGTAAGTGCGTTAGTAATTTGAATTTAACATAAAAAACATAAGTGGTATTCTTAAGAAGTTCCATAATACTAAACAAAAGAAAATGTTAGGGTGTGTTTAGTTGAAGAAAAAATTCTCTTGATTTTTATATCTAGTTTTGTAAAAATTCGGGAGAAAAAGTTATCTCCACAAAACACTTTAAAATATAGAAAACGCGTTTATTTGATGTTTGTATTTTCTATTTTGAAGAAGAGGAGGGAGGGTTCTGGGTTAAAAAGGAAACAACTAAATTTCGTTTTGTAATTTTCCTTATTTAAGTTAAGAAATGGAGGATTTTGTGTTTTGCAAGAGAGACCTGCAAAATACATCTTTCTGGTTTACAGGTTTTGACATCTTACATCCCTGTCAGAAACTTTTGGCAAGATACATCACTCGTTAGTCAAACGTTTGCCACTTTCCATCCCTCATTTACAATGAGGACTAACGGTGCAATTTTTTTCTCCGTTATCTCTTAACGATACTGAAAATATTACACCGTTAGCCTTCGTTAGCCAAACGTTTGCACCGTTAGTCCTCATTTTGAGTTTTTTTCCCGTTTTTTATGTTTTATCCGTTTTTTGTCAGTTTTTTTTCCGTTTTTTATACGTTTTATCAGGTTTGTTTTACGTTTTTATCCGTTTTTTGTACGTTTTATCCGTTTTTTGTACGTTTTATTCAGTTTTGCCATTTTTTAACGTTTTATCCATTTTTTGTATGTTTTATCCGTTTTTGTTAGTTTTTCCTTTATTTTTCTTTTCTTTTTTTACATTTTATTAGTTTTTTTAAGTTTTTATCCGTTTCTAGTACGTTTTATCCATTTTTTGTTTGTTTTTTCCCCTTTTTTGTACATTTTATCAATATTTTTTACGTTCTTATCCGTTTTTTGTACATTTAATCCCTTTTTTGTCAGGGTTTTTTTTTCCCCTTTTTTGCTTTTTATCAATTTTTTTTACGGTTTTATCCGTTTTTTGTACATTTTATCCGTCTTTTATCAGGTTATTTTTACGTTTTTTTCCATTTTTTGTACGTTTCATCTATTTTTGTCAGTTTTTTTTACGTTTTTATCCGTTTTTTCAACGTTATATTGCTTTTTTTTACGGTTTGATCCGTTTTTTGTACGTTTTATCCGTTTTTCTCAGTTTGTTCCATTTTTTATACGGTTTTATCCGTTTTTTGTACGTTTTAATCCATTTTTTGTACATTTATCCATTTTTACCATTTTTTTTACGTTTTATTCATTTTTTGTATGTTTTATCCGTTTTTGTTAAGTTTTTTGTCAGTTTTTCCAGTTTTTGGTACGTTTTATCAGTTTTTTTTACGTTAAAAACGGATGAAACGTACTAAAAACTGAAAAAAAAAATACTTACAAAGAATGGATGAAACGTACAAAAAACGGATAAGAACGTAAAAAAACTGATAAAGAGTACAAAAAATGAAAAAACTGACAAACGGATAAAACGTACAAAAATTGGATAAAAACTGATAAAACGTACAAAAAACGGGAAAAGAACTGACAAAACAAGGATAAAACATACAAAAAACGGATAAAATATAAAAAAAAATAACAAAAAATGGATAAAACGTACAAAAACGGATTAATACATAAAAAAAACTGATAAAATGTTCAAAAAACGACTAAAAACGTTAAAAACTGACAAAAATGGATAAAACGTACAAAAAATTGATAAAAACTGATCAAACGTAAAAAATGGAAAAACCGGAAAAAACTGACAAAAAACGGATAAAAAGTACAAAAAACGGGTAAAAACTGATATAACGTAAAAAAAGGGGAAAAAAGCTGACAAAAAACGGATAAAACATTCAAAAAATGGATAAAACATAAAAAAAAAGGGCAAAAATGGATAAAACGTACAAAAAACAGATAAAACGTAAAAAAAATGACAAAAACAGATAAAACGTACAAAAATGGATAAAAACGTAAAAAAAACTGATAGAACGTACAAAAAACGGAAAAAAACTGACAAAAACGGAGAAAAACGGAAAAAAAACTCAAAATGAGGACTAACGTTGCAAATGTTTGGCTAATGAAGGCTAACGGTGTAATATTTTCAGTCTCGTTAAGAGATAACGGAGAAAAAATTGCACCGTTAGTCCTCATTGTAAACGAGGGATGTATGGTGGCAAACGTTTGACTAACGAGTGATGTATTTTGCCAAAAGTTTCTGACAGGGATGTAAGATGTCAAAACCCATAGGAATGTATTTTGAAGTTCTCTCGTTTTGCAAAATAGTTTGTTGGAAAATACTGATTTGAACGCGATTTCTATTTTTCTTGATTGTACACTAAAATATACTCCGTATGCAAATAAAAAATAGTAAAGTGAAGGGACTCGAAATGTTAACACTACCCAAAATAAGGACCGGTCTCACCACATAAAAAATAAACACCACCCCCAAATTTCAAAACAAGGGTTTCACTCATTTCATTTCATTTCACTCACCCCCAATTTCCAACCAAATCATCATCATCATGTCTGCATCATCATCTTCTTCATCATCAAAGAAGGTGTTTGTCCTCAAGAGTGCAGAGGGTGAGAGCTTTGAGATAGATGAGCAAGTGGCGTTTCAGTCACAGGCAATCAAGCACATAATCGAAGATGAATGTGATGACAACGTCATCCCTATTCCATTCAGTAGCGACACCGTTTCAAAGGTTATTGACTACTGTGAGAAACATGCTGCTTATCAGCCGTCAAGTGAAAGCAACGATGATGATGGTCATAAGTATCTTGTGGAATGGAAGCCATTTGGTGAAAAAGTTGATAAGGCTGCTGAGGAAATGAAATCGTTTGATGCTGAGTTTGCTAAAGTTGATACCGACATGGTTCAAGAGATTCTTCTGGTATGTGTTTTTTGGTTCGGTTTTTTTATGTTTACTTTACTTTTGTATCCTGTCCTGTCGAAAACCCTTAGGGTGTGTTTGTTTCATTAAGATATTTTAGGTCTGAATCTGACTACCACATCTTAACGAAATAATGTTGTTTGTTTTTGTATAATTGTCTGAATGATTTTAAGTGTTTATTTCTGCAATTTATTTAAGTAACTTATGTAAATATAAAACAAGACTTTTTATCATAAATATAACATAGTTAATAAACCATCAAATATATTATGTTAACACGAGTCTTCAATCTCTTATCGAGTAAGAGGCAGTAAGACAAGTCTCCCACCTCTTACTGAGTAAGATGTTATATGTCTAACTGTGTGTCTGACTCAAAAGAAAAAAAAAAAACAAACAAACAAGCAAAACGTCTTCCCACCTCTTACTGGTAAGAGTAAGAGGGCTAGTAAGACTTTTTTTTTAAAAAAAACAAACACACCCTTAAAAATTTAGGTGAAAAAAATAGCCAAATGTTTTAGAATAAGCCCGACTAAGGGGGCATTTGTTTAAGCTTATTTGTGGGTTATGAGCTTATTTGTTTTCGGCTTCTGTTTCATTACATAATTTTTTTTAGCTTATTGAAACTTTTTAGCTTATATAAGTTTGATATGACATTATAAACTTATGTAAGCCTATAAGTTTCAGGGGGTGTTTGTTTCGGACTTTCGGCTCATATAGCCGGCCTATGGCTTATTTGGTTTTGGGCTTATGTTTTATAAGCTCACTTTTTGTGGCTTATTGTGAAACTTTTCGGCTTATATAAACTTACTATAGCATAAGAAACTTATAAAAGCTGAAAAGATTCAAAGTAAGCTACAAAAAGTGAGCCGAAAAGTTTGAAAATAAGCCACAAAAAGTGAGCTTATGAAATATAAGCGGAAAACCAAATAAGCCATAATCCGGCTATATAAGCCTAAACAAACACCCCCTCAAAATAAGCAAAAAAATGAGGCTTATGAAACATAAACGGAAAACATATAAGCCCATATATAAGCTTAAACAAACACCCTCTAAAAAACCAGTTCTAAACTGGTACATAAACCAATTCCTAGAAGGTTATGTTATTGTTCCCGGAGTGTAACCTTGCACACTATTAGATGACTTGTAAACAATCTATCACTTTCTGTACACTGCATTATTGTAAATTGTCTTTAGAGTCTTGACACATTGTACTGTTTTTATGTTGTTATACATTTGTTCGTTACTTGTATTATTGTTTATTTATTGACCAAAACGCTGTTTAGCATTGAGTTTATTAAAAACAAATGAGTTGTATAGCTCTCATTTAACATGATTACTTAGACGCATGATTACTCCATCTCAACTTATTAAAAAACATATCAATTACAGTTTGTGTTTTTCTGCGCATGCATATAAAAGATTGCACAATAACTATGCACCTGAAAGTAAAACGGGTCAAATGGTTTTAGATTAAAACAAGAACAAATTCAAACAGAATACTCTTGGGTGCAGTTCCCAACTACTCACTAGTGCAGCAAAATGCAAAACATAATAATCATTAGTGCGAGTCCTCACATCCAAATATTCAACAGCCCATACATGAAAAGAGTTAACTAGACTCCTACAATCATGAAATGACAAAAGACGGCATTTTTGTAAACGGAAAACACCAGTTCCAGTTCCAAATGCAATGAGTTCTACGCAGATTTGTTAGTAGGCTTCAAAGTAGTATTCTTGTGTGGTTTCTTAGGATTCCTTCCGGCTGCACTTGTATCATGTGAGGTGGAAGCACCCTATAGAAACAATACAACATTTTGATTGAGATAACTATCTTATATGACTGCTTTTATGTTTAATAAAGTACACTGTGACATGTGATCACATCAAAGTTAAACAAAAGTGAAGAAAAGAATGACTTACGCATATGCTCATCAAATAGTGAACTATTTAGGTGTATAATCTATATATATAATAAACTGAGGTCTTATAAGATAAGTTAATTTGAAACTTATATAGTGGCTACTAAGATAAATATGTAATAGAAAAGAGTGTTATATCATTTACATCATTTAGAGGGCATGACGTTGAGTTACGATCGATAGAGCTGCAAATTCCACAATGCATGTCTCATCCCTGGCGAGAGAGCTTAGTCTTGGGGTTTTTTGGTCATACTTCCTTCTCCTTCTAGCTTTCCTCGGCCTTCCCGGCATTGCTTTTGGGAGAGGTGACAACAATTCCCCACGACCGTTGTTTGGCCAAAACTCTTCACTTCCCACGACTTCAATTTGATAACTATATGCTGCAATAAACATATCCTTAGAATAACATTTGTCCAGATAGTCAAATGGTTCTCTTGCACTACTCTGATGGCTGCAATAGCATGAGAGCATGGGATACCTGAGAGCTGCCAGCCCCACAACTACAGGTCATGTTTCCAAGATGGACACAATGCTGCATTTTTTTCAAAATAGCTCAGAAACACGGACCCCTGATCACTGTTCTATATCTTCTTCCAATTACAACATGCTGTAGAATTTTCTTTCACTACAACCCTGATGTTTGGTCCACAATCAAGCCTCCATCTATTGATAAAATTGACCTTTTGAATCCTCCTTTGCATAAGATACTCTCTAATATCCTCATTCATAGAAACTATAGGCTTACTTCTGGCACCTATAAACACAGAATTCCAAGCTTCAGTACTATAGTTATCTACCGAGTCACATTTGGTACATGACCTGAAAAAAGCCTTACACCATTGTTTGATGTCTTTGCTCTCAAGAGATTGCTTCGCACAACTTTGGATGTGATCAGTCTCATCCGACCTTTGATTCATTTATGCCTCATTTGCGCACTTGGCAACTGAATTGAATGCCATCTTGAGTTGTTCACAGCGAAAATCCGAATACCAGTTTGCATATATGTGACGTGCACATAATCTTTGTTCAGCTTGTGGGAAAAGTTCTTCAACTGCGTTTAATAATCACTGGAAACAACCTACAATTAGAGGGCTAGGTGCGGTTTGTTTTAAGGGTTATCCATGCGCCACGTCAACTTTTACCCCATAACATTCCTATAATGAGCATTGCACCGAGCCCTCTTAAACAAAAGAACTAAAGTAATTCATCCTAAGATTTAGACTTAACCAAAGAGATCATACCTTTTGCTTATCAGACATAAAAGTCAATTCTTGTCCATCTTTAGTTTGCTGTCACCTTTTAGATGCTTTAAAAATCATGTCCATGAAGATTCGTTGGTGTTGTCCTGTATTTATTAGTAGACGTGTCTTGGTTTGTGAATATTATGCTAACTAGTTTTTGTGTTTTTTAAAAATTGTTTCAGGCTGCCAACTTTCTTGACATCAAGAACCTAATAGACCTGATGTGTCACACGATTGTCGACAGGATAAAAGGCAAGACTCCTGAAGAAATCCGTACGATACTCAACATCAAGAATGATTTTACTCCTGAAGAAGAGGCGGCACTCCGTGCTGAACACGCCTGGGCATTTGAGGGCTTTGAGTAAACATATGCAGGCTTTTGTAGTTTACTTATGATTCTAGTTTAGATTATAACTCAAAAAAACATGACAAATTTTCTGAATATTATTCTAGGGATGTTTTGTTGATGAACTGAGTGCTCGCAAATCTGTTTTATGACAAGATCGGCTAGTAGGAAGATGATAGTAACATGCAAAAAATATATTTTTGCAGCTACCGACTTCTTAAGTACTCTTAGTGATGAATCCGTTACAGTAAACACAGGAGATATCATGCATTAATAATGCACTTTGGGCGATTCTTGACCCATTTCAATCAATTCTTTTAAAGCTGATTTCTTGTTTTACCTGTTAGAATTATCACTTAATCGAACCGACCCGTTCATAAGTAATGCAGCTTTAGTTAATTAGGAGATAATCACATTCCTACCAGTGCTTTTCTTTAGTCATTATTGTGTCATTCTCATCGATAGAATCAATCAGAAATAGAAGTCTGAAACAACCGATTTGGCTTACCGGGTCATTAAGTGAAAGTGATATGTTGTTTCACTTTATCTCCAACTGCTTCGAATAGGTGAATGTATGATGCTCTTAGTGTTCTTTTGGTATGTTCCTGTTCTGTAAAGTGCTAAGAATACAAATATATGAAAAGACCCGTGAAATGTAGAGTGTATTTCAATGTCAATATAAACAAAAGTACCAGGGCCACAAGGAAAATAACATGTCTTTCATTAGTTTCTTCATTCTTAAGTATAGTTTTTTTCTTTCTTTTTGGTCGTTTGAATCTAACAAACTAGCTCGAGCACAAGTTAGTGGATCAGTGGATGTCCTCGCATACGGCATACTCAACCCTGTTTTTGAAGAACATATCCTTGACCATTCTATCTAAACAAATTGCCTTTAGGTACAAGGTTTATAAATATGTCATTTAACCTAAATAGAATAACGCCCGCGAGTCAAACAGGTCGAATATTTTGTAGCTTGAACTCCACACGAAAACCCAAAACAAGATCTTTAGTTAAGAACTAAGGGAGCCTTTGGTATGTGTCTTTCAAGGGTTTGGGCCGAATGACAGCCAAATTTCTCAATGTAAATCGGTGAGAACACCTCAATCTCATGCATCTTTTGATGCCAACCGAACCCTCCTTCAAGGACCCGATGCAATGTTCACCTGTTCTCATTGACCGAATTAGCTAGGAGTTAGGATCGAACCTAGGCCATTTTCTCAAAAAGACCCTCCAATGACCGTTCAACTGAGCGTTTGCGGTGAGATTTGAATATTAAGTCGGATAAAGTCCTCTATTCATCTCATATTAAGTGTACACTTCTAAAATGCACAAAGTTTTAGAAGAATCTCAATAACTAGACTTTTGACCAATCAAATATCATATTTAGGGGGTGTTTTTTTTTTTTTTTTTTTTTTTTTTTTGTTAATGAGTCTTAATGGAGAGATAGTGGTGGGGCCACACATATAATATGTTTCTTTTTCTGTTAAATGGTCTATATGGGTAGAAGAATCAAAGGTTGCTCCTCCCCATTAAAACTCATTAACAGAAAGGGCCCACCCACTTAATCCAAAAAAAAAAAAAAAAAAAATCCCTTACTCATTAAAGTCTATCTCATTGGTTGAAAACTTTGAAATATAAAATGGAAAGTTGGGCGCTAACATGTGACATCTCAAAATAGTAATGTGCGCACTTAGTATAGACACAGGGAGTTCGCTCAACCACAAGTTTGATTCATTATTTAGTTTCTATCACTTTTTATTTTTATTTTCAATAATATATTTTATTACAATGAATTTAAAAAATAAATATATTTTTGAAATAATTATTAATTTTCTCGCTCCTTAAAATTTTCAAAATCTATATTAAATCATAATTCAAATCCTTTTCCAACCGGCAACCACCACTACAATCTACAAATTCAACGCCCAACCCCAACCCCAACCCCAAGCCCGTATTCTTAAAGTAGAAGATATAAAGTGTAGTAAAGATCTTAAGTTTTGAAACACAAGTCAAACTTGAATTTCAAATTTATAGCTAAGGCAAGCATGGGTTAAACTTTGAACTCGAGTTTTTTTTGTCAAGTCGAGATAAAGTTAACATTATTGAACTTGACGCAGCTCGGTTACATTGTTATATACAGTTTTCAACATCTTAAATACTTGAAATGACAATGCATTGTAAATTTTATGTCACTATAATTGAATATTTAATTTGCTAAACAATATATCTAAAAGATATTCCTGTCACATACAATCCAATAATTCAATGCATATATATATATATATATATTAGGTTCAAGTCTCATCCTTTGCATTTGATTCATATAGGTACCTATCTCCGCAAAATATATGGGCACACTGGAGAAACTTTTTGAAAATTGCGGCTGATATAATTTTTCCTTATTCGCATATGACACGTTAATACCTTTTTATACAATAAAAGATAGTTTATTACTTTAATCAGTTTTGCAAAAAGTATTTTAAAAGATCACATTGAACAAATAGTAATGCTAATGCTAATGGGTGTTGCATGGTGACCACAACCGAGCAAAGAGATGCGTCTCCCCCTAGCCAAGCCACAAGCGACGCGTCGCATGGCAATTTTTTCAAAGTTTAGATTGCCTCACCAACCGAAACAATTGCAACATCTTCGATATATTTTTGAACGTTGGAGGTCATATTTTTGAACGTTGGAGTTTACTTACAAGAACAAGCAGGTGCACAATGGTGAGAAGTCATTATAGAAGGTGACTGAGTTGGGCATCATGCATCAGCAGGTCTGTGGTCTAAACCAACAAGAAGAGGTGAAGAAGAATTTGAAGACAATTAGCAACATTTGTGAAATATATATAAACAAAAGTATAGCGATGAAATAAATTGATATACGTACGTGTAGGATTGAGGTGAAGGCACCATGTACGTGTATGATTGGATCTCATAGAAATATATTGAAATAAAAGTATAATGATGAAATCTTTATTATTATTATTATTATTATTATTATTATTATTATTATTATTATTATTATTATTATTATTTTACTTTATGGTTGCTTTTGTAGTCATAACTAGCTAGTTATGGTTGGGTGGAGTTGTGGAAAGAGAAAGTTGAGGTGGCGCTGAAGTGATGAGTTGTTTGGGTGAAGTTGTGGTCACCACTAGCATTGGTCTAAGATCAATGCTTAGATCAAGTAGTTAACACCCTTGCCTCTGAAAGACGATATTGGGACTAACATGTGAATGACGATATTGAGACCCATAATTCGTAGAAGACGATATCGAGAGTTACTTTACTTTACTTTTTATTGAACATATAGCATTACGTAGGATGGGAGTGTTTATATTAATTCGTTGGAGATGGCCTGAACAATCTCTCTCACCATAAAACCAAAAAAAAAAAAAAAAAAAAAAAAAAAAAGTTCCCTCTTGCTTGGCATAAGTTAAGGGTTGCGAAATATTCATACAATATTTTCCTACTTAACATCTTACTACAAAATTTTAACATGTGTTATTTACTATTTATTTCTTTTATTTTGCATGATTTGTGTTAAAGCTTTTGACATGTGTTATTTACTATTTATTTCTTTTCATGATTTTTGTTAAAACTTGTCATGATCTTAAAGTTAGGAGGATAAGTAAAATCACAAAGGTAATAAGATTTAGGTGTTGTTTGATTTCCACTTTATGTTTTAATTGAGAAAAAAATTAATATGTTTTATCCATCTGATTTACCTAAAATCACATTATTCACCTCTATTCAGGGCCCGTTTGGTTTGTAGATGGGTTTAGATTAGGATTTGGATTTTAGTATAAAGTTATAGATTTGGATTTGGATTTGATGTAAGAGAGAAAATATAAAAATAATTTGTTTTATATATTAAAATATAAATTAAAATTGAGATTTATAATACACTCTTGGTGGCCCACAAATAATGAATGATCATATGAAAAAGATACATAAAGACAAAAACAAAAAGAGATAGAGAATAAAGAAAAAAACGGAAATATGAATGAGAGAGAAAACCATACTCCACCCTTAGGTTTTCTGCATTTCTGCATTCCTTGTCAGAAGGGTGTTAGCCCAATCCTTTTTTAAACCAAACAATTAAAAACTACTTTCATCCTAATCCTTTGGTGAAAATCCCTCACACCAAACGCCACCTCAATTATACAAATGATTCTTAATTTTCAAACTAGTTGCATTGATGATCTCTATTTTATAAAGTTGGGATTATCCGTGTATAATTTATAATTTTTTATTACACAAGTAATCTTTATCTTTATTATATGGACATTTTTTTTTTCAAAATATGAACTATCAATGCAAAAGAAAAAAAAACAAAAATTAGAGATTGTCTATGTAATTAAGATTGAATAGGGACGACAACTGTAAATTTGAGTAAAATACATAGACGAAACATGTACAATTTTTTTTTTTTTTTTTTTTTTCCGAAACTTTTTTAATCTATCAAATCAAAGAGGGTTTGTTTGTTGGTGACTTGTTTCAAAACTACGACTTGGTATAAAAATTTAGAAGGATGATGATTTTCTGATTAAGTCACTAATATTTACATAATTAAGTTATCCAGACACTTACTCAACATACAAAATAAACAACAAATTTTATTTATCTACAAACAAACATCATATATCCGCACAAACAAATATTTTTTTAGCGACAAAATTATATAAAATACTTAGCAAATAGCAAGGTGCTAGAAGCCAAAGAATAATTAAACGACAGAATTAAAACATCATACATCCACACACAAAACGTATTTAAACAGAACATAATTAATGATGAAACCAAAATTCCCTTAGCATTTTCTTATTGGTTGTACTTAGGGTTGGGGGTTATTATAATCTCTACCTAAATACAACTCATTTATTAATCGTGTCAATAAACTCAACTATAACCCAGACCTGCATAACACGTGTAACATGTTTGTGACCCGTTTAACATGTTTAAACAAATATGTCAAGCGGTGAATAAGGTTGTTGTTTGTCGATTTAACTAGTTTAAATGCAAAACTGATATAAAGATTTAAAAAATGATAAATATAATATAAAAATAATTATACGACAATTGCAATAATATTTGAGTTATAATCGTTATTCACTCTTATTAAATACATAACAAAATGCCCAACATAAATCTAAGTTACATATTTTGTTTTTAGAGGATTATATACTTAAACGGGTTCACAAGTTAACTTGTTTAATAATTACTCAACCCAAACACAACCCGTTTATTAAACAGGTTAGATGGGTTGACCTGTTTTTGTCCCAAACATATTTATTCTCAACCTCAACCTGTTTAACTTCATGTTTGGTTCGTGTCATGTCGAGAATTGCACTCCTAGTTGTACTATTAGTACCCCTTACCCCTCTCAAACCCCCTACCTGTTTTATTGACATTACACGACATTTTATTATCATTTTTTGTTTCGTAGATATATATTTTTTTACAGCTTTTGACTTGTCAAACTTTATATACAATTTTTTTTTTTGCTTGCATTTTTACTCATTTTCTTAACATGACAAGACAATTGTTTATGATTTTCTGCTTCGTATTTTTTGTGTTTACTACTTTTAACTTGGCAAACATATATATTCTGTTTAGTAGCTTTATTTCGCAATTTTATAATAAAATTAAATTATTAAAAAAAAAGTATTCCTTAAAATGGAATATAAATTGTAGCTAATAGGTTACAATTTTGTGCTATATAATGTGGGTCCTTATTTTTTTTGTGGGTCCCTAATTCTTTTCTATGGGTACTAATTCATTGTGTATTTTGTGTAAAGAATTGTAGCTAATAGGCTACAAAAATTATAGCTAAGGGGGTTGGCACTTGGCAACACTCCCGTCACCTCAAATCCCTTTACTAACAAACAACTAATCCCCTTATGCCACATCACCCTCCCACTTTTCCTTTCACGCACTCACTTTTTGTTGTCATCACACCCCTCACCCTTCACTCACGTTTTTTTTTTTTTTTTTTTTTTTTTTAATTCTATTAAAATTAATTAAAAAACTAAAATTTTATTAAAATTAAATAAACATTACATAATATTATTAAAAACCATAAAATACCATTACATAATACTAAAAAACTAATTTTCATCGTCTTCATCGTCCACTTCGAGGTATGGTAATTGTTGAGCGTGAATATGCTCCATAAGATCAAATCTGACACAAAAATGTGTATTCTCATCTCGTATCTCGGCTAAGGCTGCTTCGTCAAACACCGGTTGGATCGGAAGATCCCGAATATGAACCGGCGAGATTGCGGTACCGGCGTCATGTATAATCATGTTATGCAATATGACACATGTATAAACTATTTTACTAATTCTTTCTATTGTGTGTTGTCGTAAGGGTCGATTCAGTATACCCCATTTACCCTTGAGAACACCAAATGCCCGTTCAACATCCTTTCGAGCCGACTCTTGTACTTTCTTGAACTTTTTCTCCTTCGGGTCGGTTGGATATTTGAACGCTTTAACAAAAGTAGACCATGCCGGATATATGCCATCACAAAGATAGTAGCCACGTTTGTACGTATGGCCATTCACAACAAATGGGCACTTAGGTGCCGTACCATTACGCTCGGTGAGGAATAGCGGAGATTGCATCACAACATTCACATCGTTGTTTGAACCCGGCGGTCCAAAGAACGCGTGCAATATCCACAAATCTTGAGACGCCACTGCCTCTATCATAACCGTGGGGTATTGACGATCACCCCTTTTATATTGACCCCTCAATTCGATTGGACAATTCCTCCAAACGAAATGTGTGCAATCTAGGCTACCGATCATACCCGGAATGTGATGTCGAGCTTCGTGTGTTTCGTACAAACATGCAACATCATGACTTGTTGGCCTACGTAGAAAATCTCGAGCATATAACTGAATAATAGCCTCACAAAAAAATTGAAGGCATTCACGTGAAGTTCTTTGTGCCATTTCTAAATATTCGTCAAACTCATCCGGTGGTGCACCGGTTGCGAGTTGTTTAATGGCAGACGAACATTTTTGTATGACTGTGAAACTTTTTTTCATTCTAGCATCATAACCTTCCTGAAGATACTCGAATCTAGCCTCAATAGCTCGCGTGATTTTTAAAAATAAACTTTTAGGCATACGATACCTATCTTCAAAAAATTCATCGTCGAATTTTGGATCTTCACAAAAATAATCACGATGCAATCTTTGTGCAGCAGAGATCCGATTGCGTTTCACTGATTTTCGTGTCGACCCAGCCGTATCTTCTTCATCTTCGTCAATCGCGGCAGCAAAATATCGAGACTACTATCGTTAGACCACTCGAACGGCTCATCTAAAAATAAAGTTGAACCAATTTTTTTATGCTCCATATACTTGCGGTTGGATCGGATTTTTTTTTTATCGGTGGTGTTTTTATTTATTTATTTATTTATTTATTTATTTATTTTTTGATATTGTGTGTGTTTTACTTTTGTTGTGTGTTGTCCACTATATATCCAACTGTGGAAAACTAGAAGGGGGGTTGAATAGTTTTAGCGTTTTAAAATCTTTTTAACTTGTTTAGTTAGCTTTGAAACATTCCGTTTGATCAAAGATATATGCACAATCACAATATATATATAACATGCAAGTAAAGGAAAGAAACGATCAAACCACAACACGAGTATTTATCGTGGTTCGGCTACAAGGACTCTTTTTCCTTGCCCTACGTCCACGCCCCGAGTATCCAACTCGAGAGTTTCTTTCACTAGTCAACAAGCTCCTTTCACCGGCGGAGAAAACCTTACACGTCGCTTATATTTTTACCGACACAAAGCTAAATGTCGAGTTCTTTTACAAGGGCACAACCACTCCCGTTTAGTTCTTTTACTAGGGTACAACAACTCCCAACACTCTTTGTATTTTGAGGACTAAAATACTAACCACTCACTTCAGAATATACACAAACAAATGACGCGTAAACAACAAGAGTTTACACAATACTAAGCTACCAAGTCTTGCAACGTTGTGTTGGAAACTTGTAACTTTAGACGACCTTGTGAGCTTCTTTGCTACAAAAGGAAACTTCACATTTACAATGTTAAGAGATTAGAATAAAAGGATCAGTGTGTGTGTAAAATATGTGCTCAAGAAGTTAGCCAAAAATCAAGTTATGGCTTGGTATTTATAGCACAACAAACTGTGTGCTCGACGGATCAGGCGGAACCTTCAACTGGGTTCCGCCCGTGTACCCCCAGGGTACCGCCGGGTCTGCAGTAGGTTTTTGCAATTACTCTTCAAACCAAACAAGGTCTTGTCACATTACTTCAATCAACCAAACAATGTCACATCACTTCAAGTAAGTCAAACATGATACTTGCAAGCAACATGAAAGCAAGTCAAACACATAACTTGCCATAAATACATAATGACAAAACTTGCCATAAATGTGATGTGACTATTTCTAATTTAAGAAATAAACTAGTGTTATGTTTTATGAAATGTAAAATGTAGCAAAAGTCATGTTTATGCAAGTCTTAAAAACTAAGAATATGTTTTGCTTAAAACTAAAGTTTACATTTTGTCGTTAACAAAACTTAGCGAAGATCGTAAAATATAAATAACGTTTTTAGGCGATATTTGTATTAACAATCTCCCCCTTTTTGTTGATTACAAAACATAAACTTTGTTTTTAAGTAACACACAAAGCTTTGGTTTTTAAGACTTAAAAAAAAAATTATATTAACCTTGTTTTACTTAAGAGATGAAAAACACATCAAGTATTGAAGGTATAATATATTTCTCCCCCTTTTTGTCGAAACAAAAAGTAGAGTAGCGAAGCGGAATAATCGCCATGCTCCCCCTTGGTCGATACTCCCCCTAAATGGAGTACCAATATGGGAAACATGGATTTTTAGACCTACAAAAAAATGGTTAGTTGGTGATATATATATAGTTAATCTTGTAGTTACCACACACAATGCAACCACAATGAAAACACAACATTGATCAACCAACAATGCACACAAGTAAGTAGAAAGAAATTTCATTCCAAGTAAAATTTTGACTTATAAAAGTCAAAAGACAAGAAATGCTAACTATTCTTCTACTTAGGAACCAAAAACTAAAAAAAAAAATAACCAAGAAAATAAAAAAAATCCTACATTCCTAAGTTGGGGCAAACGGCCTCCAAGGGTTGTTTAGGATTTGTTGGGGTGGGAAAGTGCATCCAAACGTTCAATGACATGTTGGAATGCAAACCGGGTTTCATTTTGGAATTGGTGAAGCAAGGTTTTTATGCTTTCACCTATTTGCTCACAATTTGAGCAAACGTGGGGATGGTTGGGTGAAAATGGGTTGGTTTTGGTTTCTTGGTTTAGGGGTTGGTTTGGTTTTGGTTGTTGGGTGGAGGATGGATTTGGTATTGATTCAAGCAATGTGGTTTGAAATTCCATTGCTTGATGAAGGTGGTTTTCAACCATGCTTTGTATTTCCTCATAAGAAGGAAAGAAAGACTCATAGGTTTGGGGTTGAGAAGGTGGTGGAGTTGGGTGATCATGGTGTTCAAAATTTGGTTCTCCATAAAGAGGACCATGGATTTCACGGTAGATTGGGTGAAATAACAACGGTTTGGGTGGTTGGTACACTTGTTGTGGTGGTTGGTTAAGTTCAAGATCATCATCAAGATCAAGAATTGACCTTGGTGATTGGTTTGCAAAAGGTGGTGGCTGATTATGTCTTGGTGGAAGATCATTTAAATCTTGGACATATGGGTGTGGTGATGTTGGAGGAGACCCAAAAAGTTCCATAGGTTCAATTTTTGGTAATGATGAAGGTGATGAAGTCTTTGATGGTTGAGTTGGAGCACTTGGTGGAGTTGGGTCAATAGGTGATTTAGTAGGTTGTGGAGTGTGCTCATTTGGTTGTTTGGGTGATGGAGATGGAGATGAAAGATTCAAAAAGTGTTCATTTTTTATGGGTGATGTGAATTCATCCGAGGATGAGGAGCTAAGGTTGATGGATTGGTTTGACCATAGTGGTTTGACACTTATCCGGGCGGTTCTACGGATGGGTCGTGATGGTTGAGAGGTGTTTGTTGACTTGGTCATTGTTTAAAATGGTTTAAAGTTTCAGAATTTGTGATGAAGAAGGTGTGGTTTGAGAGTGTTTAGGATGGTTTAATTTATAGTGATGAAGATTTGTGGGAAGGAGTGTTTGGATTTGATGTTAATCCATACAAAAATGGTGGTTCCTAATGATTTGGAAAACTTAATTGTGGGTTGTCATGTCATGGAAGTCAATCCAATGAAAATGGTGAAGTGAGAAGACAAGTTTGCACTAAATGCTTAGTGGTTTTGTTGAGTTTGTTTGATGGAAAAATTCTCAGGGATTTCAAGGATCCCTTAAAAGGGTTCCTTCCTTTATGTTTGAGGGGTCCTTGAGGTTGTTATGGTTAAATTTGAATTTTGGCGGGAATTGGTTTTGGTTAAGTTCATGGAAGAAGGAGTATCTTATTATGCTAAACACATTACAAGTAATGGTTTTCTACCTAAAAGGATTGGATTTGGATGTTTCAATGTTGAATTGGCGAAAAAGAAAATCAAAAATTCTGGAGTTCACTGGCGGCCCCCTGGAAATACACAGGCGGAACCCAAATTAGGGTTCCGTCTGATCCGTTGGGCCAAACCTGGGTTACCCAGATTATGCACTGGCGGAACCCAATTTTGGGATCCGCCTGATCCGCCAGTACTGAAAAAGTTCACAGTCTGCGTTTTTGACCCGCGAAACGATTTTCAAAATTTTCGAAAACTCTTGGAACTAAAAATATAATTTATACCTGGTTAGGAAATGCAAAAATTAGACATGTAAACACTCATATCATAAGACTTTGACCGGCGGCTAGCGAAATTCACTAAACTTAGTGAAAATTTGATAATCATGAAAATTTGACAACTTGCCAAAAGTTGTCTTCCTGCAACATTGTTAGTTAAAACATGTTCCATAGTGTATCAAACATTGTACTAACACACAAATACATCACAAAGATTGTTTAAACTACCAAATTGTTCCAATAGCACCTTGTGCCAAACACTCCTAACACACCCGCATTCATTGACGGTCCATCTTCTTCTTCATCTTCCCGAGGAATCTCCCGATGTTTTTGAACATCCCCTTTGTTTGCTTGAACTCCTCCGACTCATTTGGAATATCCGGAAGTTGGGAAAGGTATTCTAGAGGTGGGAGCCTAGAGTTTGGCAAATTGTCATCTTCACTCATTGAGGAAGATGAGGAGGAGGTAGGGGGATGAGGACGTTTTCCTTGGGCTCTATACATTCTCTTATCACTTAGAGGGACAAATGTATGTGGAATGAGAGAGTAGTCAAGTTGAAGACGGTTAGGAGTTGGAGGAATGGGTGCAATGAACCTAAAGAGACGGGTCAAGAACATTCCATATGGCATAGCCGTTGTGCCATGAATGGGAATGTCGGCCATTCTCTTGGCCATGTAGTAAGCAAGATTGAAAGTTTGCCTAGTGGACAAAGAGTAGAGCATGTAGCATAGACAAAGGTTGATATGGTCTCGGTTTCCTATGGTGCTTATAACATTGGCTCTAAGGACTTCCTCCCATTTCTTGAATTGGGGCAAAAGTTCATTAAGTTCCATTCCATATGGATCTTTATCAACCTCATTACCCGTTCGGGTTCTCCTAGTAGTGGTTGTCCTAACAAAGAGGTGGTTACGGAGTACATCTTTTGACACAAGTGGGGTATCATAAGGATGGTAACGGTCATCGAGGGTGTCAAGGGTTGAGAGGGAGTGCAAATCGGAGTAGATACAAGTACCTTGGTTTGGAATTCCTAGGATTTGAGCAAACTCCTCAAGAGTGAAGGAGTATTGATTGCCACTAACCCTAAAGTTGACGGATATATAATCATAATCACCCGTGGATAGAGTGACGGATGCATAGAACTCAAGAATGAATCTAGGACAAATAGGCTCGTCTAAAGTCAAAAGACACTCAAAGTTGATTGTGGCAAATTCGACATAAAGGTTTGTGCCTTCTAGGAAAGACAGGTCAATGGTTCTACCCTCATGGACATAGCGTTTTTCTAGGGCTTTGAAAATGTTGACTTGGTTTGGGGTAAGGCCTTTGGTTTTGTGGTGTTTTGGGAGGTACTTAATGGTGTCCTTGTGGTCGTAATGGGTTAGAGGAGGCATGATGATTCCTAGAACAACAAAAATTTCACATTTTAGTTTAAGTAAACTACTATTTAAATGTGGATGTTCTAGTGTGTGCCTATATGAAAACAATGTGGAGGTACGGTTATCTTGACTCATTTTGATGCAAAAAAAAATGTTTTATAATGCAAGTTTAGTTATAAAAACAAAAGATAACCCAAACACTCCTAGGTCAATGTAGCTTCGTTTGAATGTACCCGAAAATACATATTGGTTATGTATTCCCTTTAGCATTCAAGAGACATTATGCAAGTGATGTTTTGAACATAACGTTTTGATTTTGTATTCTCAATGTGAGACGAAAAAAAAAAATTGTCCTACTTGTGAGAAATTTTTGCAAGAATTTGACATGGGGTGGTTTAGCAAACATGTTTACACTAAGTAAGAATGTAATTCCTAACTATGGGGAACATGATTAGTTTTGTTAAACACCTAATTTTATGCATGAATTTTACAAGTTTAATGCATAACCCCAAGTTTTTGTTTTTGTGCAAAAATAGAATTCTTAGACTCAGATCAGGATTGTAATCGAGTTAGAATACTTACAATGATGATGGATTAGTAATGTGATTGAATTGAATACCAGAATTTCGTGGATATGGTTGAGAGAAATGGTGAATTGAATACCAGAATTTCGTGGTAGTGTGAAATAATGGGTGTTTGGTTTAATATAAACAAAGAAAGTGATTCTGCAGGTCGACGGACACGGCGGAACCCTGGATTGGGTTCCGTCCGTTATGGCTCAGGGTTCCGCCGACCCTGCTGAGAAAAATTGTTATGGATTTGTTTTGATTCTTGTGATTTTTGTCTAATGTCCAGAACTACAATGTAGGTTCCATGAGTCCTAAGCCTAGCCTAAGAAGGTTAAAAGGTTCACGTTTAAGAGGTTTTGTGAGAATGTCGGCTATGTTATCTTCGGAAGAAACTTTCTCAATTGAGATATTTCCTTTTTGGACGTTGTCACGAAGGAAATGATGACGGATTTCAATATGTTTGGTACGAGCATGTTGAACCGGGTTTTTGCTAAGATCAATGGCACCTTTGTTGTCACAAAGAATTGTGATGTCGTTGAGTTGAATTCCGTAATCGACAAGAGCTTGCTTCATCCAAAGAGCTTGTTGACATGCCTTTCCGGCCGAAACGTACTCGGATTCCGTTGTTGAGATAGCAAGAGCCGTTTGCTTCTTAGAGAACCATGAGGTGAGACAATGTCCAACAAAAGTACAAATACCACTTGTGCTTTTTCTATCGACATAGTCACCGGCATGATCCGATTCGGCATACACTATGGTGTCTATTCCCGTTCCTTTGGGATACCATAAACCTAAATGTGTAGTGCCCTTAATATACCTAAATATCCTTTTAACGGCTTCGAGATGTGTAGTCTTAGGATCTTCTTGAAAGCGAGCACATAGACAAACACTAAACATAATGTCGGGTCTACTAGCCGTTAGGTAAAGTAGACTACCAATCATACCTCTATATTTAGTGCTATCTACGGATTCACTTTCCTCATCCTTGGTGAGTTTAGTTTCCGTGGACATGGGAGTTTTGATAGGTTTCGAATCTTCTAATCCAAATTTCTTAAGCATGTCCTTAATGTATTTAGATTGGTTAAAGAAGATACCATCTTCAAGTTGTTTAATTTGGAGTCCTAAGAAAAAGTTGAGTTCTCCCATCATACTCATTTCAAACTCGTCATGCATGATTTTTGAGAAATCCACACATAATTCTTGACAAGTTGATCTGAATATAATGTCATCAACATAGATTTGGACTATGATAATATGTGAATCTTTCTTTCTTAGTGAAGAGAGTATTATCAACTAAGCCCATGGTGTACTTATGGTCAACTAGGAAGGTTTTAAGTCGATCATACCATGCTTTTGGAGCTTGCTTGAGTCCGTAAAGAGCCTTTTTAAGTTTGTAAACATAATTAGGTTTTTCAAAATCGATGAAGCCCGGTGGTTGAGCAACATACACTTCTTCATTAATGACTCCGTTTAGAAATGCACTTTTGACGTCCATTTGAAAGAGTTTGAAATTATGTGCACACGCATAAGCAAGTAAGATTCTAATTGACTCGAGCCTAGCTACCGGAGCATAAGTTTCATCGTAGTCGATGCCTTCTTGTTGATTATATCCTTGTGCTACTAGCCTAGCTTTGTTTCTAGACACAATTCCATTTTCATCCATTTTATTACGAAATACCCATTTCGTTCCAATTATTGTTTGACTCTTTGGTTGAGGAACTAATGTCCATACATCATTCCTAACAAATTGGTTTAATTCTTCTTGCATTGCAATTACCCAAGATTCATCCTTAATGGCTTCATTAACATTTTTAGGTTCAATGGTTGACACGAAACAAAAATAATTACTTTCATTTTGGACTTTTGATCTTAGTGTTCTTTCATTAATGTTGCCTATGACGCTATCTAATGGATGACTTTTAGATTCTTTGACATTAACAAGTTCTTTGTTTAATAGTTCATCTTCCTTGTCATTATCTAAGATTTCTTGACTTTCAATTGCTTGGCTTTCAACTAAGTCATCATCTACCAAAGGTGATGTCTTAGAGGGAGGTGGACTTTCGTCAAATGTTACGTTTAACGATTCCTCGACTCTTAAGGTTTCTTTGTTTAAAACAATGTAAGCTTTACTACTTTGTGAATATCCAAGAAATACACCTTCATAAGACTTTGGGTCAAATTTGGTGAGATAATCCTTGGTGTTAAGAATAAAACATTTACTACCAAACACTCTAAAGTATCCTAATGTAGGCTTTTTACCTTTGTAAAGTTCATAAGGAGTTTTATTCAAAAATGGTCTAATTAGGACTCGATTTAGAATGTACGTTGATGTGTCTACGGCATTACACCAAAACTTTTGTGGAATATTTTGTTCATTAAGCATTGTTCTACTCATCTCTTGTAATGTCAGATTTTTACGTTCTACTACACCATTAGATTGAGGAGTACGTGGAGCTGAAAAGTTATGAGTAATTCCATTATTATCACAAAATTTTCCAAATTGAAATTCATTATCAAATTCACGACCGTGATCCGTTCTAATAGACACAATATTAGACCCTACTTGATTTTGAATTTTCTTACTTAGAATCTCAAATTTATCAAAAGCTTCATTTTTACTTTTCAAAAATTTTGTCCAAGTATAACGTGAGTAATCATCTACTATGACCAAAGTGTAGAAGTTACCTCCATAACTTTGTATAGCGGATGGACCAAATAAATCCATATGTAAAAGTTCTAGACACCTAGATGTAGAAACCAAGTTTTTAGCCTTATGGCTACTATGGACTTGTTTACCGACTTTGCAAGCATCACAAAAGTGTTGGTCATATTTCAACTTGGGTAGGTTTCGAACTAAGTCTTTGGAGGAGAGGTTTTGGATAAGTCTCATGTTAGCATGTCCTAAACGTCTATGCCATAAAGTTGAAGATTCATCTAATGAGGTAAGACAAAGTTTGTCTCTAGATGTAGAATCCAACTTCATGACGTATACGTTGTTCTTAAGGACACCTTTGGCTATGGTTATACCATCTTTAAGTATTTTACTACCGTTCTCACTAAAAAGAACATTATACTTATTACGACAAAGTTGACTAATACTAAAGAGATTAAATCCTAAGTTATCAACATGAGCAACATCATCTATAGAAAGGGAGTCATGAGAGATTGTACCTTTTCCGATGATTTTGCTCCTAGCATTACTACCAAACGTAACATTACCTCCATCACATTTATGATATGTAGAGAATAGGCTTTTATTACCCGTCATGTGCCTTGAACAACCGCTATCTTTGATCCATTCATCCGGATCCAAACAAACTTTGAGGCACACCTATTTTATGAAAAACACTCAAACATTTGGTCCCCAATTTCTCATGGGTCCATTTTGGTTAAGCATACCATTAATTTGTCCCAAATATGAAAATAGAGCATAAGGGTTCCATGGCATGTAATTTGAGGTTTGGTAATGTCCAGGAGTGTTTTGGTTCCAAACATGTTGGTAGTTTGGTCGAGCATTGAAGTTGCTCTTTGGAAAGGGGCGTTTGGGAATTGGAGTCTTAGGTCTTGGTTGAGTAGTCTTAGCTCTAAATTCATTTTTACTAAGACCTACTCCAGTTTTAAAGGCAGGTTTGGTTCCATTTTTATATGTAACTTTAACAATTTTAGAACGATCCGATGTGGATGGAGTTACTGCTGCAGCAGACCTGGCGGAACCCTCGGGGCCAACGGGCGGAACCCTATTTTGGGTTCCGTCTGGTCCGCGGGCTGCTGTGACAGTTTTGTTTGTTTCATGTGTGTTCGTTTCTTGTTTCGTTTGACCCTTAATGATTTCTACTTTCCTGAAACCTAGACCTGTTTTATCAAAAGGTGATTTTTGGAGTTTCATAATTTCATCCGCACATGAAATGCTCTTATCGAACTTTTTGAACTTTGTAGTTTGTTTGATTAGATCATTTTGAGTTATTTTAAGTTTCTCAACTTCAAGTTTAAGTTCCTCACATGATTTGCATGAGGTGTCAATACCTTTACTCTTTTCTAATCTCTTAGCTTTTTCTTTTAACTCATAAACTTCATTTTCTAAAAACTCCTTTTTAGTTTTCAAAAATTTATTTTTGTTTATGATTTTTAAGCTTAGCTCACAAAGTTTGTTATATTCATTTTGTAAAGTGTCATCATCAATAGAGGAGTAAGATGAGTCGGAGAGTACCTCATTTGAGTTGTGAGCCATGAGAGCAATATCATCGTTCTTTGGCTCATCATCATCTCCTTCATAGTCACTCCAAGCACCACCCACAAAAGCTTGTTGAGGCTTGCTCTTGGGTGGTTTTGGACATTCTCCTACAAGATGACTTGTGTCTCCACACCTATAACATTTTCGTTCAACTTTTCCTTTTCGATCATCACGATCTTTCCGGAAGGTTTTCTTGTCATCTTTAGGTTGTCTTACAAACCTCCCTCGCCTACGAAAAAACTTCTTGAAGTCTCTCACGGCCATAGCATATTCCTCATCATCACTATCCGAAGTAGATTCTTCATCATCACTTGATTGGACTCTAGCTTTCAAGGCAATGGACTTAACTTTTTCTTTCTTGCCTCTAACTAGTTCCGAATCTTTTTCCATCACCATTTCATGAACTTTGAGGTTTCCAATTAGCTCATCAAGTGACATGCTTGAAAGATCTTTGGATTCTTCAATTGCCGTCACTTTTGCTCTCCACTTCGGATGGAGTGCTCTAAGAAATTTCCTGACAAAGTTCTTACTACAAAAAGATTCATCAAGTGCTTTAAGTGAAGTAATAATAGTGTTAAACCTAGCAAAAGCATTATCAATAATCTCATCTTCGGAAATAACAAATTGTTCATATTGTTGAACAAGAAGATCAATTTTGTTATCTTTAACTTGTGAGTTTCCTTGATGAGTGACAATTAAAGATTGCCAAATATCTTTGGAGGTTTTA
This sequence comes from Artemisia argyi, assembly GCA_030686995.1. Taxonomy (NCBI): domain Eukaryota; kingdom Viridiplantae; phylum Streptophyta; class Magnoliopsida; order Asterales; family Asteraceae; genus Artemisia; species Artemisia argyi. The sequence continues at coordinate 154,752,951 of CM060697.1, read as the reverse complement.
CACAAAAAGACTCTTGCATATTCTTTCTTAGGCAAAGCGTTGTAAAGCATCATTTTAGCTTTATTATTTTTACCTATCAATTTCTTTTGATCATCATCTTTAATGTTAGTAACTATATTATCACCATCAACAATTATATACCATAAATCTATATCTTTAGATTTCACGTAAGTTTCAAAACGGTTTTTCCAATATATAAAACCATTAGCTTCAAAGAGTGGTGGTCTTTGTATAGATTGCCCTTCTTTGTAATTTTCAAAATCCATGGATCGTTTCAAGTTTTAAAACACAATATATTTTAAAAGCTTGAGTAACGTAGCTCTTGATACCAATTGTGGAAAACTAGAAGGGGGGTTGAATAGTTTTAGCATTTTAAAATCTTTTTAACTTGTTTAGTTAGCTTTGAAACATTCCGTTTGATCAAAGATATATGCACAATCACAATATATATATAACATGCAAGTAAAGGAAAGAAACGATCAAACCACAACACGAGTATTTATCGTGGTTCGGCTACAAGTACTCTTTTTCCTTGCCTTACGTCCACGCCCCGAGTATCCAACTCGAGAGTTTCTTTCACTAGTCAACAAGCTCCTTTCACCGGCGGAGAAAACCTTACACGTCGCTTATACTTTTACCGACACAAAGCTAAATGTCGAGTTCTTTTACAAGGGCACAACCACTCCCGTTTAGTTCTTTTACTAGGGTACAACAACTCCCAACACTCTTTGTATTTTGAGGACTAAAATACTAACCACTCACTTCAGAATATACACAAACAAATGACGCGTAAACAACAAGAGTTTACACAATACTAAGCTACCAAGTCTTGCAACGTTGTGTTGGAAACTTGTAACTTTAGACGACCTTGTGAGCTTCTTTGCTACAAAAGGAAACTTCACATTTACAATGTTAAGAGATTAGAATAAAAGGATCAGTGTGTGTGTAAAATATGTGCTCAAGAAGTTAGCCAAAAATCAAGTTATGGCTTGGTATTTATAGCACAACAAACTGTGTGCTCGGCGGATCAGGCGGAACCTTCAACTGGGTTTCGCCCGTGTACCCCCAGGGTACCGCCGGGTCTGCAGTAGGTTTTTGCAATTACTCTTCAAACCAAACAAGGTCTTGTCACATTACTTCAATCAATCAAACAATGTCACATCACTTCAAGTAAGTCAAACATGATACTTGCAAGCAACATGAAAGCAAGTCAAACACATAACTTGCCATAAATACATAATGACAAAACTTGCCATAAATGTGATGTGACTATTTCTAATTTAAGAAATAAACTTGTGTTATGTTTTATGAAATGTAAAATGTAGCAAAAGTCATGTTTATGCAAGTCTTAAAAACTAAGAATATGTTTTGCTTAAAACTAAAGTTTACATTTTGTCGTTAACAAAACTTAGCGAAGATCGTAAAATATAAATAACGTTTTTAGGCGATATTTGTATTAACACCAACGTTCCAACTTCAAACCAAATTCCATGCGGTAAACATCACCGCATTTGTTGCTTGCCGTGCGGTGGGAGAGCACCGGCGGCGGTGTTCCCGCAGGGGAAGGGCACCGTGCCGTGCCTCCCCGCACCCACTGCCAAGCCCCTAAGTTATCCCCTACTTTACCAAAATGACAAAAATACGTCGCAATCAACCTTTTTCATTTTCCATTCGCCCTAATCATCGCCCCAAAATCAATAAGTATTCGTCCAAAAATCTCATTTAATTAGCAGCCAATATATTCGCCCGAAACCTCACCCCAATATATGCTTCATGCTACTATAGGTTTCCTAGATTTTTAAGTTATATTACATGCAATGTAGTACAGTTTGACTTACATATGTTATGTTTAAGTTTTATCACGAGGCCTTAAAGCTGTAATCATGTTAATATCTTAGTGTCTTTGGTTCTTTTTTATTCAAATGGTATATATTCTCTCGCCCATATACTCGCCTACAAATTTTCATATACTGGCTTAAAGCTGCAACCCCTCTCGCCCATATACTCGCCTATATCCTCGCCCAAGACAATTTTAACTCGCCCAGATCCTCGCCCATGGCAATTTTGACTCGCCCAGCACTCGCCTAGGCCTCGCCCTAAACCCTCACTTTGCCCACTCGTCTAGGCCTCGCCCATAACTGAATCATATGTATATTGAAAACCTCGCCATGACTCGCCTAGCACTCTTTTTATACACGTGTATGGTTAGAAACGAATCTATTAATAAATCTAACGGATAATATTAAAAAGTTCATTTTAGATAATTTGTGTACAAAATTTATATCCGTAAAATAATTGTATAAACAGTTCATTTAAGAAATTTTCTCTACAATTTATGTTACAAAATAGGGATACATTAACCGAACCCTCCCTATGGGAGGTAAGTACAAACCCTCCCATAGGGTAGGGTGTACTTGTGTACTTTTTTTTTATTTTTTTTTGTCCTTTTTGTCCTTTGTCCTTTTGTTGTTTTTTTTTGTCCTTTTCTTGTTCCAAGTCCAGGTTTTTGTCCAAGCAACACAAGCAACCATCTCAGATTCACCAAAATCCCATAAGTAACACAAGCAAAAAGTCCAAGTCCAGGTTTTTGTCCAAGCAGCAACACAAGCAACAAAAGTTGCAAGTGCAGGTTTGACACAATCACACAAGCAAAAAGTCCAAGTCCAGGTTTTTATCCAAGCAACACAAGCAACAAAAGTTGCAAGTGCAGGTTTGACACAATCACACAAGCAAAAAGTCCAAGTCCAGATTTTTGTCCAAGCAAAACATGTAACACAAGCAAAAAAACACAAATAGAAAAAAAAAATCCAAAGTGCAGGTTTTCGTCATCGCCGAAAAAGGCTCGGATTTGAAAACATAATTTAAAAATAAAAATTGTTTAGTAAGGCTCGGATATGAAGGTTGCAAACATAATTGTTTGCCATCCATTCGGGGTTGAAAAACCCATTCGTCATCGCCTTTTGGACACAAGGTCCAGGTTTTGACCAAAGCAACACAAGCAACCATCTCAGATTCACCAAAATCCCAACAAAAGCCACAACAGCCAACACAGTTCAGATTCTGCAAATTCCCAACAAAAGCCAACACAGGTACAAAATATTCCACAACCTACCAAGTTCACAAGCTCAGCAACACAACACACAGCTGAGATTCTGCATATTCCCAACAAAAGCAACACAGGTACAACAATATTTCACAACCTACCAAGTTCACAAGCTCAACAGTATCACCACATGTTCCCACAAGTGAAACAAGTTTCACAAGAGGGTTAGTATATTAGAATAGGGAGGGTCAGTATATCTTACCCATACAAGTAACACAAGCAAAGAAAGTCACAAGTGCAGGTTTTTTTCACACAAGCATCAAGGGAGTATTAACCAAACCCAGGCATCACAAGTAACACAAGCAAAGAAAGTTACAAGTGCAGGTTTACAAGTCCAGGTTTTGTCACAAGCATCACAAGTAACACAAGCAAAGAAAGTCCAAGACAACAAATGTCGAACTCACCATTTAGCACAGAACAGGTAAAGGCTCAGATTCATATATATATATATATATATATATATATATATATATATATATATATATATATATATATATATATATATATATATATATATATATATATATATATATATATATATATATTACTCATCATGTTTGGCTGCAACTTCAAAGGTTGCAAATAATTGCCTATCCATTTGGAAATGCCATGCCAAAATCTAGTATTTTTTTTTTATAAAATCATCATTGCCTTTTCTGTTATTTTTAGAAAACAGTTTCATCACAAATCTGTGGGGAATGGGGTAGGCCAGAGCAGGTATTCATACTAACCCTCCCTACTTAATATCACATATCACAAAAACCTGCACCAATGAACCACTAAACAAAGTCACATATCACATATAACCCACCACAGATATTTGAAATAAATCACTTAATTTTTCACAAATACTTCAATTAACAAACGTTAATTGAAATAAATCACTTAATTTTTCCAAAACCCCCAAAATTTTTTCAAACCACAGAATCACCACATAATTCACCACATAATTCATCTCAGAACCACCAATAATACACAACATAACCACAAACCCTAATTTTTAAAAATTAGGCGTTTCATAAAAATAATATAGATCCGTGTTAATTAACCACAAATACTTCAATTAACAAACGTTAATTGAAATAAATCACTTAATTTTTCCAAAACCCCCAAAATTTTTTCAAACCACAGAATCACCACATAATTCACCTCAGAACCACCAATAATACACAACATAATCACAAACCCTAATTTTTAAAAATTAGGCGTTTCATAAAAATAATATAGATCCGTGTTAATTAACCACAAATACTTCAATTAACAAACGTTAATTGAAATAAATCACTTAATTTTTCCAAAACCCCCAAAATTTTTTCAAACCACAGAATCACCACATAATTCACCTCAGAACCACCAATAATACACAACATAACCACAAACCCTAATTTTTAAAAATTAGGCGTTTCATAAAAATAATATAGATCCGTGTTAATTAACCACAAATACTTCAATTAACAAACGTTAATTGAAATAAATCACTTAATTTTTCCAAAACCCCCAAAAATTTTTCAAACCACAGAATCACCACATAATTCACCTCAGAACCACCAATAATACACAACATAACCACAAACCCTAATTTTTAAAAATTAGGCGTTTCATAAAAATAATATAGATCCGTGTTAATTAACCACAAATACTTCAACTAACAAACGTTAATTGAAATAAATCACTCAATTTTTAAAAAACCCCCAAAATTTTTTCAAAACCCTAATTTTTAAAAATTAGGCGTTTCATAAAAATAATATAGATCCGTGTTAATTAACCACAAATACTTCAACTAACAAACGTTAATTGAAATAAATCAGTCAATTTTTTAAAAACCCCCAATTTTTTTTTTAAAATTAGGCGTTTCATAAAAATAATATAGATCCGTGTTAATTAACCACAAATACTTCAACTAACAAACGTTAATTGAAATAAATCACTTAATTTTTAAAAAACCCCCAAAATTTTTTCAAAACCCTAATTTTTAAAAATTAGGCGTTTCATAAAAATAATATAGATCCGTGTTAATTAACCACAAATACTTCAATTAACAAACGATAATTGAAATAAATCACTCAATTTTTAAAAAACCCTAATATAAACATCACCAAAACAACCCAGAGAAAGTATATCAACGTACCTCAGTTACACATAACGCTCTTATCACACACACTCACATCATAAACATCACCAAAACCACCAATTTTAGATCTAAAACATGGTTTTAGATCTAAAATATGAGACAGAATAGAGAGAGAGAGAGAGAAGAGAGAATATGAGTGAGTGTGTGTGAGATAAAAGCGTTATGTGAGGTGTGAGAGAGAGAAAAGAGAGATATGTACGGGACGCGTTTAAACGCGTTTTTTTTTTTTTTTTTTTTTTTTTAAATGTAATGTAAATGTAATGTAATTGTAAATGTATATGTAATGTATATATGTAATTTTGTAAAAATGTATATATTGTAGTATATTTTTTGTAAAAAGGATATATTGTAAAAAGTTTAAAAGTTAAAAAAAATGTAATTTTGTAAAAATGTACATTTTGTTTGTAAAAAGGGTGGAAAATATATGTAAAAATGTAAAAATGTATTTAAAAAATGTATATAAAAATGTAAAAATGTACTTTCAGGCGTTCAGTTCTGACGAGCAATTAACTGAGTGGGTGCAAAGTATAGCCCGTCAGCTCGGTTTTGTCATTGTAAAAGATAGAAGCAAAGCAGAAAAGGGTTATCTGTATGAAATAAATTATAGGTGTACAAAGGGTGGAAAATATAAACCTGAAGGTAGTGGAAAACGACAAACCAGTACTTTTAAAACGGGTTGCCCATTCAAATTAGTGGCGAAATATCATTTGACGGGTGATTTTTGGATTTTGAGGGTGAAAGATGATAGCCATAATCATGATTTGGCAGACTCGTTGCATGGTTTCCCATATGCAATGCGATTAAAGGAGCATGAGTTCGGTTTAGTCGAAGAATTGGCAGGTTATAATGTACGACCACGTAATATCCTTAGAACAATACAGGGTCGTAATCCGGATAACGTGTCTAGCGTTAGAACTATATATAACGCAAAAGGTAAGATCCGGAAAATCAAAGAAGGTGGTCGAACTCCAATTCAAGTCCTTTACTCACATTTAAGGGATGCGGGGTATATATATTACGATAGGGTAAATAAGCAAAATCAGCTTGAGAAACTATTTTTTGTTCACCCCACATCGTATGCTCTATGGTGTACATTCCCTCAAATCATGCTTATGGACTCCACGTACAATACCACAATGTTTAAATTGCCGTTATTGGAAATTGTCGGAGTAACTTCGACAAATAAAACATTCTCAATGGGGTACAGCTTTTTAAACAGTGAGAAAGGGTTTAATTTTCAATGGGTATTGCAACGTGTGAAGTTAGTGATAGATCAAAGATACTACCCGCGTGTTATCGTCACCGACAGAGATTTAGCGTTGGTTGGGGCATGCAAAGCGGAATTTCCTGACGCTCACAGATTACTCTGTCGATGGCATATACAGCAAAATATTATTCAGAATTGCAGAAATAGATGCGTTTCATCAGAAGACTATGAATCCATCAAATGGAGATGGGATTATATGATTACAGCTCCGACACGCAGAGAATTCGCGCATCATTACGAACGCCTACAACAGCGATTGGTCAATCATGCGGGTACTTAATTATTAATTCACTGATTTTTATTATTTAATAAATAAAAACCCGAATGACCTTTTTTAGGTCATTATTTTTTTCAGGTATTGCTCAGTATCTGAATAACTTGTTGCGAGATTACGGTAACATGTTTGTCTCGTGTATCATCGATCAATATCACTGCTACGGCCAGACAACAACGTGTAGAGTGGAGAGTCACCACGCGTTGTTGAAATTATATTTGGAAAGCACACAGTCCAATTTAGACCGGTTGTTGAGTGCGGTTGATAAAATTCTCTTTGCGCAAGAACGAGAGATAAAAGAGAGTTTTAATAGGAGCAAGAACGAGAAATTCAATAAATGTGACATACCAATATTTTCAGAATTGTGGTACAAAGTTTCAAAACATGCTTTCTACCTAATTCATGTAGAACTTAACCGGGATATCGCCGTAGAAAAATGTGGCCATAAGTTGCGGACAGTTTATGGACTACCATGCTTCTGCGAATTTGAATTTTATCGAATTCATGGTAAGTATATTCAGTTTATGCCTATCAACTTATTTTTCCGCATTAATATCAGTAACTTATAGAAGTCACTTTTAACTCATGCAGAACGGCCCGTTCCATTGGATGCAATTGATGTTTATTGGAGAACCCTATCCGTCCCGTGGCCTGTTATCAATAAGCCACCGCCTGAAGATGGTCCATCTGAAGATGGTCCTTCTAGTGACCATGAAGATGATATTTCTTTTGAAGAGAACATGCGAGAATTCAAAAATGTTTTTAGCAAAGCGACTTCGTTTGTCAAGAAAAGCATGTTAACGAAGGTGAAAGGGATATTCCAACCAGAATCTGTGGACATACGTCAACCTGCTGTTCAGAAAAAGACCCGTGGACATCCAAGTGCAAAGGACAAAAAGTCGCAGGCTACAAAAGTTCCGGACTTGAATGAAGTCCCGGACTTGAATGACTTGAATGATGTGCCAACAATGAATCACCGAAGAAGCACAAATTCAAGGTCTACGAAAGCCCCGAAACGCGCTAAAGAACCTGCAAGACATAGTTCGTACACGGGTCAAAAAATAAGACACAGATTTTTCGTTGGAGATAAGGATAGCGAGTATTTTATTGATCGCATTCCAGAGATTTTCCGTTCACAGGTAATAAGTATTAAAAATGTGCTTGGTGACGGAAATTGTGGATTTCGGTGCATTGCCCATTGGATTTGGCAAGACCAGGATAGGTGGGCCGATGTTAGATACGCGTTACTGCAAGAGTTACAAGAACATGCTATAACTTACGTGAGTATGTGGGGCGAAGAAGACGTTTACCACCTTCGTGATACAATAAACTGGTTTAATGGACCAGCGCCTGAAGATTACTGGATGACGATGCCAAATACGGGTCTGGTCATCGCTTCAGCTATTCAACGACCTCTTGTATATATAGACCGTCGAGGTTGGTTCACATGTTTACCCCTATTTTCTGCTCCAAACTTATCACATGGAATTGACCCCATTGTGATTGCGCGTATAGGGGAGAACAGTGGTGCTCATTACATTTGTCTCAACATAGACAGAGATTCTCCACTACCACATAACCACCCACAATGGAGGTGGTTCAAACATCCAATTGCAAACGAATGGGAAGCAATATATAACCATCGATGTATTTTGTAAATGTTGTAAATGATTATTCATTTATTTAAATGTTAATTGTTTGTAAATGTTGTAAATGATTATTCATTTATTTAAATATTAATTGTTTGTAAATGTTGTAAATGATTATTCATTTATTTAAATGTTAATTGTTTGAAAATGCTGTAAATGATTATTCATTTATTTAAATGTTAAGTCTGCTTTTTTGTAGAGTGTTAGTTCTGCACCAGTTATACCCCCTGATCCCGCACTGGCACCACCTAGTCCAGAAGAGGATCCAAAGATGGATGATGATGAGATGGATCCAGAGATGGATGGTGATGATGATGAGATTGCTCATGCAGATGATGAGATGGATGATCATGATGCTGATGATGTTGATGAGATTGCTGCTGCTGCTGATGGTGTTGATGAGATTGCTGCTGCCGCTGATGATGATGTTGCTGATGAGGAGGTTCTTCCTTTGCCACCTTCGCCAGCCATATCAGATATCACTTATGAGTCAGACACTTCAGATGCCTTAGGTCATGCACTTGAGACGGAGGTCATATCTACTTTTGAGGTTGGCGAGTCTTCCACCAGACCACGAGTTTCTCCTGCCGAACTTAGGGCAGAGTTGAGTCGTTTGAGAGATGACATCTCTTGGTGTCGGGGTCGCTATGTGTCGATGTCGAGGAGGTTGTGTGAGCGACAATCTGATGTCAAAGGATTGAGGAGGGAAGTTAAGCGTGATAGGAGAGATATAGGTGATGTTTATGTTACGTTGGATGAGCACGCATCTAGGTTGACTGATTTAGAGAAAGCGGCTGTAGAGTTTCGAGAGAAGTTAGAGTCTTTTGAGAAGAGGATGAAAGAGATAGAGAAGTTGCTGGAGCAGGTGGACAGTGATAGTAGTTAGTATCATAATTAGTATCTTCATAGTAGTTTGCCTTTGTATGTCTTTATTTTCAATATGTATGTTATTTGACAAACCTTTGAACTCTAAATGCTTATTTATTTAATTCGAATGATTTTTTTTTTATTATTACTTTGTTTAAATTATTAATAACATTATTTATTGATGATGTATATTATTATGCAAATTCTTTGGTCAGATGAGCCAAAGAAATCCTTTCTGGTGCCGATGTAACAGAGGATTTATTGTAGAACGGAGATCCTGGCAAGATGGTAGTCGTGGGCGACTGTTTTATGCATGTCCTCTTTCAGTGGTAAATAATCATACGTTTGCTTAGTTATGTAAATAATTTGTTTCTTAAAAATAAATTTCTTATTATTTTCTTAACATGTAATAGCCAGGTACAAAAGACTATGGGTGTCGATTCTTCGCGTGGAAAGATGAATTTGAAGCAGAACACTTTAATCAACTCTCTTCTTCAACGCATTGCTCAAACTGCGTTGCTACAAAAAATGAGTGCGTTGCTACAAAAAATGAGAACAAGTTGTTGAAGGCAAGAATAAAGGCGCTGGAAATGGAGTTAGAAATGGCAAGAAATCCTGAGGATCACGCTTGTCAGTCAAGTGCCCGGCTCCATGATCTTTTAAATGAGATGAATAATCTTCATATGTCGTAGATTTTGTAGCTTTAAATAATGTGTTAACGATGTTGTTTAATTAAATAATAACAGTCGTTGTTGTACTTATTTAATGTGGTAATTTTTAACGTGACCGTTGTTGTTGTTATTTAAATAAAATACATTACACGTCAATTATACAAACATTATACAAAAATTATACAAATACATCCTAAAATATATTATACAAAATATTTAAAAAAAAAAAAAAATACAAAAGTACAAAAAAAAAAAAAAAAAAAAAAAAAAATACAAAAAAAAAAAAAAAAAAAAGTACAAAAGTACTAATAGGGAGGGTTAGGGAGGGTTAGTATATTAGTTTAGGGAGGGTTAGTATATCTTACCCCTATAAAATATACAAAGTTTTTTCTAATAAAAAACTAGTCCGTACCAAAAGTAAAGTCAAAGACACCAGTCCAAACAACAACACATAAAAAAAACCCGAAAGTCCTATATAAATAACCCCAAACACACACATAACCCCCAAAAAACCAAAATTAGGGTTTCACTTTCATTCTGATAACAATAACAATGTCGGCTTCCTGTTCATCATCATCAAGAAAGACGAAGATGGTTTCTGTCATGACTTCAGACGGTGTGACGTTTGAGCTAGATGAGGAAGTGGCGATGCAGTCAAAGGCAATCAAAAACATGATCGAAGACGGTTGTGCTGATGCCGTCATCCCTTTACCTAAAGTGAACAGCGATATCTTTTCAAAGATTATTCAGTATTGTAAGAAACATGCCGAGTCTTCTAAGAAAACTGAACAGGCTGCTGAGGATGAGTTGAAAGAGTTTGATGCTGAGTTTTCTAGACCTGATCGCCCTGATATGTTTGACATCATTGAGGTTTTTTTTCTTTTATTACTAGTTTTTTTATATAATTATTTGGCTGGTTTTTGGTGTGATGGGGGTGTTTGTTTTAAGCTTATTTTGGGCTTATGAGCTCTTTTTCCGGCTTATGTTTTGAGTTTAGGCTTATATTTTATAAGTGGCATATTTGATGTTTGTTTTAGCTTATTATAACTAATGAGGTAAATTGACAAAAAAAAGTAGGGTATTACAGGGGGTGTTTGTTTAAGCTTATATGTGAGTTTATGAGCTTATTGGATTTTGGCTTATTTTTATTTTGAGACTTATGGCTTATATAAGTTTATCATATCATAATAAACTTATATAAGCACACAAGTCTCAAAATAAGCCCAAAAATTGGGGCTTATGAAATATAAGCCGAAAGATAAATAAGCTCATACGCCACATATAAGCTTAAACAAACACCCTCAGAGTACTTTTATATAACATCCCTTATATAAGGCCAGCCTCCTCAAATGAGCCAAGCCACAAAATTAGGATTATGAAGTATCCATCGTATAAGTTTATAAGATAGAAAAAATGAGTTACAAAATTAGCTAGAAAAAAGAGCTTATGAAATATTAGAAGAAATGGGTGTTTGGATGTTTATGATAGAAAGTTGGAAAAAAACTTTTAAAGTTGTATAAGCCCATAAGCAACAAAAATGTAGCTTATCAAAAACCACCTTATATAAGCTAGTAAGCCTAAGCTTATCCAAATACTTCAATGGGTTTACTTTCGTTATATAAGCTCATAAGCCCTATATAAAAGCTAAAACAAACGACCCCTAAAAACAAGTATTTAACCAATTCACAAAAGGAAAATGTCATATAACAATGATTGTTCGTATAAAGTCATTCAAACAAATATTGTTATTGTGTAAATATTGAAAAAAAAAACTTGCATTGATTGGGTCATTGGGTGGGTGTACCATACTAATAAACACCCACCCCTATTCCTTTAAAAATTTCACAACAATGAAACATTAAGTGGTAGACTGGGTGTAGTGGTGACCAACATCACCACTGTCAACTTAGCGCCACATCATCTTTTCAATACACCAACCCCCACTTATATACAAATGTACCTGCAAAAACTAACATCACACACACACACAACAAACTTCACAAGTCGGTAGACCGACTTCTCCCTTTTTCAAGCCAAGGACGTGTGAGTGGGTAGGAGGGTTCTAAGGAGGACGCATCTTTGGAGGTCACCAATGCGTGGGTGACCTCCCTATTACACAATCTTATAATAAAGAAGAAGGTTTAAGTGACTAAATTGAAACAAAACATAAACTTCATCACTCTCCGATGAATTTCACCCCTTACTAAAAGGTAAAATATAAATAAAAAATAAGTTATTGGTTCTGTTATACCTGTAGGCTATTGATCACTTTAGATTCTTGATACATTGTTAATTGTTTTTAGATTCTTGATTCATTGTTATATTTGTATTGTTTATTTGTAACAGTAAGTAGATTCATTGGTTTAGTCCTGCATCTGTTAGTAGAGATGTGTCCTGGTTTGTAAATATTTTGCTAACTAGTTTTGTTTTTTTCAATTTATTTTAGGCTACCAACTATCTTAACATGGAGAAGCTTCAAGATTTGATGTGTCAATCGGTTGCGAACTGGATGAAAGGCAAGCCTCCTAAAGAAATTCGTAAGTATTTCAACATCACTAACGATTTCACTCCTGAAGAAGAGGCGGAAGTTCGTAAGGAGAACTACTGGGTATATGAGGGCATGGAGATGTAGGCTTTCGTAGTTTAGTTGTGATTCAGTGAGTTTTAATTACCATCCATCAAAACATGACGATTATTGTATGTACTGGTCGAGGGAGTTTTTCCTTGATGATTTAGTGTTAACAAATGAGACGAAATCGATTGCTTGGGAGATGACTTCATGTTACTATATTTTGTTTACCAATTTGTCTATTTGCATGTTTTCGTTTTTTAATTGTAGATTTACACTACAATTATATCTGTTTTATGTGGATCAGCTCTTGAATACTCTTTCTAATTATGAAATTTTAATTCCCTGGTCAAAATTATAGAGGAGCTACAAATTTCTTACTTAAAATGCCGTTAGTTTATACTCCGTATGAGTGTAAAAGAAATGAGCTGTTACCATAATAAAGAGAATGCAATCTGAGTAAGGGCTTATCAACACCTGTTTTGACCTCTAACCCATTAGAGCTGTGACTTGATCCAAATCGACCCATTACAAAAGCTTTAAAATTGCATCTACTTCTATCTTTCCTGTATTGGTGAATCAAAACAGCTAGTGCATTTCTCATTATGATGCTTTTTTACAGTTATTAAGCTTTTCTACATCTATCTTTCCTGTATTGTTGTTGTTTTTTTTTTTTTTTTTTTGAGTGAAGACGAAAGTGGGTCATCTATGTTGAACCTCTAACTTAATGAAAATTACTAGCTTAGGGATATTTTTCCGTTGATCAACTGAGTGTTCTCAAATCTGTTTGATGACAAGATTGGCTAGTAGGAAGATGATAACATTTGCAGCTACTGACTTCTTAAGTACGAGTAGTAATGTATTTGTTGTGATGAAGTAACATAAGAGATTTCAGGCATTTATAATGCACTTTGGGCAATCCTTGATCCGTTTCAACCAATTCTTATTAAGCGAAATTATTATTTTACCTGTTAGAGTTATGACTAATCCGGATCAACCCGTTCAAAAGCAAAAGGTTAAAAACCGGCTACATTTTTCAGTTCAGGTATTGGTGAAATCTAGACTGGTAATACAATGCGGCTTCTATTAATTAGGAGAAATAACATTCCCGCCGGTGCTTTTCTTTAGTCATGATGGTCATTCTCTAACATAGCATTAATAAAAAAACAGAAGTATGAAACAGTTGATTTGGGCTTAACGGGTCACTGTAGGCGAAAAAGGGTAAAAAAAAACAGCACTTAAGGAGAAGATATATTCAAATATACACAGGATAATAAAGGCCAACATAGAGGTCAAGGGTTCGATCCTCACTCCCTACAAAAGGCTGGAGGTCCTTTTCTACCTTAGGTAGAACCGGAAGCAGCCTCTCTACCTTGGGTAGGGGTAAGGCTGTCTACATCTCAACCTCCCCCATACACCGTGGAAGACGGTATTGGGACCCATAACCCGTGGAAGACGGTATTGGGAGTTACTTTACTTTACTCTATTCTAATAAAGGCCAACATGATCCATAAGTTGGTGATTGGAAATTCATAAGGAGGCACCGAATTCAAAAAACTTGAAATACATTATAACAACTATATTACTGTAACAGTTAAAAGAGATCCCAAAGTGCTTGAAGTTTCTCGTACGGTTTTGATATTCTGCTTTGGAAAAGTAAACTCGAACGAATAAAGCTTATATTGCATATGATCTCTCATTTTCTGGAATTTCAGTTTCGAGTGTAGGTTAGTGAATATGTAACTTAATGAGGAACATGGCTGTGAAGAATCAATGTTGGGTTGCATTTGAGTGTAAAGCGTTGCTCATCCAAAAAAGATGTACCATGATCCACCTATCCAACCTTAGGCATACGATCATTGCAACCAACAAATTAAAACATCAAGTGCATATGAGCCAGCTTTTTTACTTTAGCAAGACTATTATTCAAGATATGAAGCAAACACTGAATAACCATTAGTTCCATGGCACAACAATTTATCAACATTATCAAAATGATAAAACGTTGCATGAGAGGAAAGAAAGTCGTGAGCTGAAATGGACGATTCATCAGATGATTTAACTTCCTGCACAAACCTTGAGGCTATGTTGTTTCACTCCATCTCCAACTGCTTCAAATAGGTGAATGTATTCTCTGAGTCTTGTTTTTGGTAAGTTCCTATTCTATGTAGTGCTAATGGACATAGAAAATATATGAAAAAAACCAATGAAATGTAGAGTAGATTTTAACATAAACAAAAGTAAAAAGGCCAGAGAACAACATGTCTTTTATCAGTTGATTATGGAAAATATTTGAACATCAAATTAGTATTTTAAGTATACATTTTAACATAAATAGACGTTTTTACCATGCGTGATATATGCAAACATAATGTCGTGGCAAAGTATACTTTCATGCTTTTTGGCTTATATATGTTTGTATGGCCATCTATATATATGTTTGGTTTTATTTACTTGTATGCCGGTATACTTGTATGTTCGTATACTAACGATCGCTTATATGACTTTTTTTTTTTCTTTTTTTTTTTTTTTTTTTTCGTTTTAAATATCTTTAAAATTTATACACGTTTTTATATATATATTTATACAAGTTTTCATACACACATTTTTATACACACGTTTTTATACATGTTTTTATACACACCTTTTTATATATACATTTTTATACACACGTTGTTATATACACACATTTTTATACATATATTTTATTACATCTTTTTATACACTAATTTTTATACACATATTTTTTATACATGTTTATATTCACACCTTTTTATACATTTTTTTATACACATATTTTTATACACGTGTCTATAAAAATGTGTATAAAAATGTATATAAAAACGTGTATAAAAATGTGTGTATAAAAACGTGTTTATAAAAACTTATGTATAAAATGTGCGTAAAAAAATGTATAAAACGTATATATAAAAATGTGTGTATAAAAAGGTTTAATAAAATGTGTGTATGAAAATCGTTAGTATTAAGGACTAACGTGTAAATCATTACAGGCAACCAATGGATACTATCAAAACAATATGGGCCAAATTTAACAATATTGTTGCAAAGTAAAGTTGAGGTACTTAAATGTTAAACAGAGAAACGAAGAGTCCTACTCTCGCAAGGCTGGCAACTCTATAAATACAACCCAAACAAATCAAACCAAAATCATAAGTAACAAGTTTTCATAAATTTACGACTACGATTACTATTAGGGTTACTTTTTTCTTTTTCTTCGTTCCCAAGTTACACATTCATTCCAATAATGGCGGCTTCTTCTTCTTCATCAAAGAAGATTGTACTCAAGAGTTCCGAGGGTGAGACGTTTGAGATAGATGAGAAAGTGGCGTTGGAGTCACAAACGATAAAAAACATGATCGAAGATGGATGTGCTGACACCGCCATCCCTCTTCCCAACGTCACAAGCAGGATATTATCAAAGGTTATTGAGTATTGTCAGAAACATGTCGAGGCACCCGATACCGGAGATAAGATTGCTGAAGAAGATTTGAAAGCGTTTGATGCTGATTTTGTGAACGTGGATCAGGGCACTCTGTTTGATCTCATTCTGGTAATTCTTTTTTTTTTTATGTGTTTTTTACGATTATGTAGTTTAGATTTTGTGAATATTATGTATGTAATTCTGAAGTATAGTTTCTATGAATATACGTTAAGCGTGTTTTTTTTTAAAAAATTTGCATTATGTTTATTAGGGCTTTCTTTTATAGTGATTACTCACCATATGACTTGTCTTCATGCACTTGATTGTCTATTAAAGGTCTCACATTAGTTTATGTTATGTAAAATTAGCCGCTTTGTTTAAAATTTGGGATAAAACCGTAGAGTCTGAATTTGAATGCTCAAACAGTCCATCAAACTGCTAGTACAAACTTCATTGAACCGAAAAACCTGTTTGATCTTATACATAGATTTGCTACTTGTTTGTGACTATGTTGACAAGTAATCCTTGTTTTATTATTAGGCTGCTAACTATCTCAACATCAAAAGCCTCTTGGATCTCACTTGTCAAACTGTTGCGGACATGATGAAAGGCAAGACAGCAGACCAAATCCGCAAGACTTTTCACATAAAAAACGATTACACACCAGAGGAAGAGGAAGAAGTTCGTAGAGAGAATGCCTGGGCTTTTGAGTAATGTACTGAATTTGGATACGTTTTATCTCCAACAAAACGTTTTGTTTTCATATAGTGGATTGCAGAATACGTTGTGTTTTCATATAATTGCAGAATTTTATCGAATTTTATTCTTAGTTATTGAATTTATGTTCTGAAAAAAGATTATGTTATTGTTTTAAGGGTTAATGACTTAATTCCATATATGTCCATTTTAAACCTTAATATGTCATATTTACCCAAAGAAATTTGTTGCTTGTTTTCCAATTTTATACCAGGCTATATATAACAAAATCTACTATATTTTTGTATATTTTTATCTTTGTAAACTCAATCCCTTTTTCATGGGAGATTATAATTACACCATTTTGTAAACTGTATTTTTTATTATTTTGCCCATTACACTTTTAGTTTTACGGTTGTTATATTCAAATTTCTTCTTCTCAAGTGTTCCATCTTTTCATCCTCAAAACCAAAGTTGCTTATATATTGTTAAGGTTTCTATACGTAAAGGTTTTACTCAAGCTTTTTGCTTCCTTTTTGATCTCATTGGTTCACTTATAAGCTTTGATCTTCATTTGTACTTTTGACAATGTCTCTCTTTAATTGCTATCTGCTATCTATATAAAACAAGGTTTTCTTGACCAATCTCCCCTCCAAAATTCTTCTAAACCTGTCATGTGGCATTTACCCTTATCCAACGGCTCTCATTCATTTCACATCTAAAAAAGTCAACCAACAAAAAAAATAAGCGGAATACTTCTCAATCTCTCATTTGCAAAAAGTCTCCAAACAAAACACACACACTTCTCTCCTTCACCTCTTTGCAAGCATAAACCCTAATCCATCCACCACAATTCAATTCAATAACAAAAAACATCCACACCAATTAAATCAATTTATCATAAAACACCCGATTCCATTTCATTATCATCAAATCAATATAAATCAAATCCGAATCATTCTCCGGTTTACCCTTTTTGTCCAAACAACAAATCAAACTCCATTATCTTTCTATGACTATGTACGATTAATAATTACTATACAAAATATTGGGGCTTAATCAAGAATCATGAAAAAAGTTAAAAATTTTTTGTGGCATGGGGTTATTGTTTTTCTAATTCATCGTTTATGATGATCTCCACAAATTCGTTTTTTTTTTTATTGTTTTTAAAGTATGCTTTTGATTTTTGAAAAAATGTGGTTATCAGTTAATGATGAAAACCCTAATTCGATTCTTCTTAAAATAATTGTGGGTTCATTGATTCTGGTTATCGGATAATGAATAAATCATTTAAAACTTAAAATAGACCCTAATTCAATTTTTTTAATCAATTGTTCTTTCATTGATTCTTTGATTTGCGGTTTTTTTTATTGATTAGTCAATGTATTTATATGATACTATCGCTTTTATGTTTATTCAATATAATTGTGATGAGATTTTTTTTTTAATATAAATATTTATCGTGATTGTGTTTAGGATGGAGATGATGAAGCATGAGGAGTTGTTTACCGGAGGTAGTTTGTATACAAATCATTGTTATAAAGGTTGGTGTCGTAATTTTGTTTAATTTTATTCTAAATTTTTTAATGTTGATTATAGGTTGAACAAGTGAAAATCTATTGTCATGATCCTTATGCAATTGTATGGATTCTCTATTGTGTTCCTCTCTTTATTTGGATATCACTTGCAGGCAGAAAAGGTTTTAACCAGGATATGTACTCCAAAAAAGTGGTCAAATATGTTGGAGAACCAATGAGTCACATGGATTCAATTGCTTCATCCATGGTAACCTTTCATTGTTTCCTTATAGGTCCAGTTGGTAAATGTTAAGTATTAAATACCTTTTGAGTGCAGTATCTTGATTTGTTTGTTTGATGCATTTGTTAGGTTCGTGCAACCATCAAGGTGAAGGCATTTGCTATTATTTGATTCACTTCTTCTGGAAGGGCTGCAAGGTATGTATTATTAATTGTGAAGTCAATCAAAGTACAAACCGTTTGAAGAAATTCCAATGAATGTGGTACAAGTATATTTACTAAAACTTTTAAAAATGATCGAGAGTACTTTAATTGTTCTTAATCAATAACACTGGATAAACTGAAATGAAAATTCTACGACATATATCGAATGATCAACACGGGCATAATTCTCAACAGATGCAAGCATTGCAAATTTTTTGTTAGCTAATGGCCGGTAGATCAAAAATATATGTATAACTATTTTTTGGTACTAAATTTTATTTGTTTTATTATTATTATTTTTAATATGCAGTACCTTGATGGGAACAAATATTTGGTTCTGAAGATTGTTGAAAGCCAAAATTCAGGGAAAATAACTGAGTGTGCGGAGTGAGTATTTTCATCTCTTACCTGATTTTGATAACTTAAAGCATACACTGAATTTGGTATGAGTAAAATGCGTTAAAGACTAATTGAATTTGGGTATGACATAACCAGTCTTTCAAAATTTGATGGTGTTTTGAACCATTTTCCTAAAAATGGGACGATTTTGATAACTTAAAGCGTACACTTAATTTGGTACAAGCAAATTGCGCTAAAGACTAACAAACTTAATCCTGATATGAACCCATCACCTTCATACGTTTTTGTCAGTGGAAAGTGGAAAATCATTCAGCCCATCACCTTCTGGTTTGCGATTCTTATTTATAAATTATAAAAGAAAAGTTAAAAATAGTGATATTAGGTTTACTCTAAATATGCACTTCTACTTTGTCTTTTAGACAATTGGTACCCATTGAATGGTCGAGTATTGGCAATCAGTTTAGAGCACATTAATACCTAAAAAGACCATACTTGATTCAATCACTTAATGCGAGAATAAAGTTCTCAGGTAATAGCTTTCAAAAGAGGTACTTTTAGAAGTGGAAATATTGTCAAACTGAAAAAGGGTAGCCTTTAAATCTTTAATGCAGGTCTAAACGAATAGTTTTTGAATCGTGACTTGCTGCCTTTAGCTATTGCAGCTGCAACCTACTATCACTGTTGTTGGACAACTGCTATAAGTGTTAAATGGGTTCGATTAACAAGCTATGAGCTTCAAGAATCTATACAAATCATTTAATGGTTAGTAAAAGTGGAAGCGGCTGGCCACCAGGAAACAACTTTCCATTGACTAGCCGAGGTACGATATAGTCATTGGTAAATATTATTGCTCATTTATTATTATGGTTTTGGTATACCTTTTTTATACATACCATCTCTATCATCTCTATTAGTATATATATATATATATATATATATATATATATATATATATATATATATTATTTGCCTATTATAGTGTAAAAGAAAAACTATATAAGCAGGTTGGTTTCTATTTTTGAGTAACAAACATCCATAGTTATTGCTATTTGCTCGGCAGAACACTGCTCATGGTGAAGAATTTGCTGCATCACAAAAAGAAATGGCACTTTAGGATAAGAGTTTAAATAGGCTATAAGCTTTGTGATTAAAAAAAGGTGTTACTTATTTTCTTATTTGGTAAATTAAACAACCATATATATTAACTTGTGAATGTAACTATTTTATCCCTCCCGTGCAGAAACGTTTTCAAAACGATGATCATGTATACAAGTCAATTTTTTGACATCTTGAACATGTATAGGAAGGAACACAAGGGTATTAATGAAGTGTATCAATAGGTAAATTTCAGTAATCTTAAAGCAATAATGTGTAGCAATAGTAATTTTGATTCACATTATTGATTTGATTTGCATTTCTTTGTTCCTGTTTGTGATATGTGCAGGTTGCCTCACTCTTTGATGATAATCCAGATCTTCCTTATGAGTTCCCAAGATTTTTGCCAGAAGCTTCAGCTTCTGCATCTGCATACCAAATGTCTTTACGAAATTCTTATCAATGTTATGACGAACGAAGCTCAGGTATACTCCCACTCAGACTCAGACAGATGGATAAGGTAGCATGTCTTTTATACAAAAAAAAGTGTGTAGAATGGGACAAATGGTTGATAATCATTTAAGAGGGTGTTTGGGTAAGCTTATTTTTTCAATGTTTAATAGCTTATTGTTTTTTTCAAAATCCATTATGTACTTTGAAGGTATTTGTTAGCTTATTTAAAAGGCTCATGCCTTTTTAGGGAGTAAATAAGCTAAGAAGCACAAACACTTTCTTATAAAAGCCTACCGAAATACCCCTTTACTAATGTAATATGAGTGTAATAGGTACCAATTGCATGTCCTCAAATCGGGTATTTATTTTGCCAACGGGTCTGCAACCTTATGGATTTAATAACATGAGTAACAGGTTTCAATTCCAATTGTAATATGAGTATAACGAATGTAAACGGGTCTGCAACCTTATGGATTTAGTAACAGCTGGATAACTATGGACATGTAATTCACCTAGATTTTTATTTTGCATGAGCTCTTTAAATCTCATGGTCAATCGATTAAAAAAGACTCAAGAAATTTGCTTCCCGCTTTAAAGTCAGAAAGATATTACAAGGTTAAATCAAGACTTAGCAGATACATGCTCTTCTATCGAGCACTTGCTTCATGATTGATGATCAACCTGAAGGTGGAGCCAATGCCCTCAACATTAGTAGGTATATGCCTTTGATCTTTATACATGTATAACAGCATAAGACCATTTCTAAGTTTCACGAACTATATTTTTTGAGCACCAAATGACAATTAGATGATACCACAATAAAGATGGCGAAAACACACAATAAAGATGGCGAAAACATTGTTTCTGAAATACTACCAACAGGAAATGCTTCGCATCATGTTAACAAGGCTAACGAAAAAGAAAGAAACAAGGTGAAAAGTAAACCACAGCCTGAAGGTATATTAACACATATAACCAAATCCGTAATATAATTCTTTATATACTTACTTTTCGACTACTACTTTGTTTCAGATAGGTACCTTTTCTATAACGGTGCTTGGCAAAAGGTGAATAAGAGGTTTAAGTGCGATTGTTATCACATGATGTCAGAGGTTGATGAACTAATCAATGAATTCGGTGCAGAAGGATACAAAGTAGCATATGATTTTTTCCATCAATTCAACATTAGTCGCGATGAAGAATAAGTTTCTTTATGTTTGATGTTGTTTTAATTTTTATTATCAAAACTTTGGTTGTCTTTCGTGCGTTTAAGTATTGTCTATTATAAATGTCTTATAATAATATGGTTGTTTTTTTCAAGCCATGGTTGTTATTTTTTTAACGTTACTATAAAGTAACGGGATCCGATAGTACAATAAACGTTCTAAGTATGAATTTTGATTATGAATCGTTATGCAACATTACGCCAAAATTTTATATTATATGCAATTAACATTGTACTAAATGATATACAAGCACAAAGTTTGTTGCAATCTACATTGTTAATGTATTATAAAAGCATTTGTACTATCTTTATTTTCTTTAAAAAAATTTCTTAAAACTATCCGGCTATCGGCCGGGCCTGGAAGCTAGTAAAAAAATAAGAAGCAGATTATATTTACCATATAACAATTCAATCTAAATTGTCATAGATTATTGTAAATTAGTACCTTTAACTTGCACTAGAAAAAAATCTCTCTAAAAGAAAATAAGAATAACAGTAAAAGAGGAACCATTGAAGGTATATACAGAACGAGAATAAGGAAGAGATTCATTCAAGATACAAGTGAAAGCTTAGAATAACTGGAAGAAACAATAATTTCCTAAAATTATGCAAAGAATTAGATGGAAACAAAAGGTAAAAAAAAAAAAAAAAAAAAAAAAAAAAAAAAAAAAGAAAAAAGGTAAAGTACAAAAATGGTCCTTCACGTTCCACGAAATTGCAAAAATGGGACCGAGACAAAAAGTAGCGCAAAAAAGCCACCCACGTTCCACATTTTCGCAAAATCGCCACTGAGAGCCATTTTCCGTTAATTTCAGCGTTAAGTGCCACGTATTTGAGGGTAGTATCGTCATTTCACTGTTCATACTTATTAAATTTGCCGCCATAATCACCTCTGTGCTTGGTATCAATGTGATTAGACCTCAATGGCTAAATTTGCAAAGTTATTTTCTAACATCTACCCCCATAAACCCCCTACAACCCGTATCTTCTCCACCACGACTCGCATTGACCGTAGCAGAATCACAACAAGAATGCAATCAACTCAAATGTCAGAAAACACAACCATGATAACCACCACCAGCACCAACGCACACCAACAAACGTCATCGTTTGTGACCACAACAACTGTGACACATCCCCCACAAAAACTCCAATGTCCACGTTGTCATTCAGAAGACACAAAGTTCTGCTACTACAACAACTACAACACATCGCAGCCGCGTCACTTTTGCCGTAGCTGCCGCAGACACTGGACCCATGGCGGCGTGCTCCGGGACATCCCTGTTGGAGGTGGAAGCCGGAAAAACAGAAAAAGAAAAAACCCCATGAACCCCACCATCACCTCGGCATATCTTACAACGTTTGATCAGCCGGAGTACCAGGACTACCAGAGTGTGATGCCGCCTCCCCAGAGCCTGCTGCCGCCTACCCAGGGCCTGCCGCCGCCTGTGGATGATGCCGGTGATGCGAATGGGTTTGTGTCGTCGTTGTTGGAGGATGTTTCTTTTGATGAAGGTGTCTGGCCATTTTTTGGCAATTAGTTTGTTTGTTTGTTGGTTTGTTAGTTTTAGTTGTGTATGTACCCCGATCTTTTGATGGTAAATGGTATGCTTGTGAATGGTAAATGAATGGTAATTCAGTAGTTATATTTACACCCACACTTGCCCATTTTGACAATCATGTTTGACTTTTGCACATGATTGTACATGCACCAAAAGACCCAGAATTGCCCATTTTGACAATCATGTTTGACTATTCGTGTAACCACATTCAAGGTAATGCGCAGGCACAAAAATACCAAAAATTACCCAAATTGGCAATCAAGTTTGACTTTTGCAAATAACATTATGGTTGACTTTTGCAAAAATGGCCAATGGTTGACAAGCAAACCATAATAAATCAACACAACAAACACATAACATGACATTAACATTCATTCAAATTGATAACAGAAACATAACAAAACAAAACATAATATATCATTAAAAGGAGGGAAACATTAAAGGAACATTCAAAACATAGATGAGCATGAAAGAAACTCTAAAGTCCCTTGACAAATGCGTGCTTGTTGAAGAGCTTGAGCTTCGCTTCTGCCATCTTCTTCTTCAACTCCAAAAGCTCGATAACATCTGACTTTTGAAGCTTCTTCAAAAACTCCAAGCATTTGAACATCTGCACCGAGGGACGCACCAGTTCCATTTCAGCCATCATCTTGTTCCTTTGAACGACAATATCAAGCAACTCTTGATATGCCACAAACAGATCTTTGGCATACTTGATATCACGCTCCGTCTCCCTAGCAAAAAAGACCGTCATCTGGTATGGTAACTCGGTTGAGTTAGCAGCCCTAGCAAGCTCCTCAAGAAGGACAAATTGAGACATTCTTTTGCAAATTTGATTCAAATAAGTTTTACTGTGTTTGTTTACTGGATGAATGAGGAAGTTACTCGGGGTATAGGCTATAAATAGGCGTGGTAAGTACATGTGAAAATGTGTTTTAGGCGTGTTTTGGGTAATAAATGATAAACGTTTGGGTTACCAACATACACATCCCAAAATTGCCTAGTTTTTTTGGCTTCCATTAGATTTGATAACATGTTATGCAACCATTGAACCTAGTTAAGATTACATAACCGATACATAAAGATAAATAAAGTAAAATTGTTATAAATGATCTACTAAAAGACCATAGCAGAATCACAACAACTTATTGACCTAAACATAAAAGCATAACCATTATTTAGCATCATCCTTGGGATTCTTATCAGCATCGTCCTTGGGTTTTTTGTTAGCCATCAGTCTTCGCCTCTTGATTGATCTTCCTTGGTCTTCAAACTTGTCCTCTGTGATCACTCCATCTTGACCAACTCCATTTTTTCCATGTGGTATCACAGCCACATCAGAAACTCTTTGTTTACCATTTCCAATTACTACAACACACTGATCATCTGGTATCACAGCCACATCACAAACTCTTTGTTCAAATTCTCCAACTACTGCATCAAAATGCTCATCTAGAATCACATCCTCATCACGAACTCTTTGTTCACCATCATCACCATCAACATCCACAAGTGGAAGCAAACTGAAACTAATTGGTTCAGCATAAAGAGCATACACCTCTATTCCTTCTCCAGCTGCAACAACGTCATCAAGTTCATCCAATGCTTGATCTATTTCAGCAAACATGTCACTAATCTCTTCAGGCTCTTGAGGCTCTTCAATCGCATGCAACTCTTCAGGTTCAGGTATATCAACTAAATGGTATGGATCACCATGCCATTCTTGTTCAACCTCTTCATCACTTGCGTCAGCATAATACGCATCATCAAAATCGAGATCATAAAAATCGAGCAAACCTGTAGACTCCTCACTTGAATCCTCCACAGTCAAGTCTTGGTCAATCTCTCCCAATAACCTTCTGAATTGAAACTCATCACTCATCCTTTTTGTATGACCTGCAATCATTTTTTGGGCACAAAATGTTGGTGGAAAGTCACTGTCAGAATCAGTATCAAAAACAGGTCCAGCCTTCTCAGGTTGTCTTGTCTTATGCCACTCTTTATGCCACTCTAACAATAGTAATTTCCCACTGTTTCCAGTCTCACCATCAACACCCTTTCCAGCAGCCTCATTCATGTCATCATCCACTATTTCTTCTATCACCACACCCTTGCCCTTAGTCATCATTCGATCCATCATCTCACACTCAACAATTGAAACACCGGTTTCAATATACAAATCCAATTGTGTAAATATAGGAACATACTCCAGAAGTGTCTTCACATCTTCGTCAGACTTTAGTGGTAGCAAACCATCATCCAGTGACTCCCCAGGTATCCTAAAGTGAGTAAACATAAGGGTACTATCCGAGTAACCTAAATCCTCTAACATTTCGCCCAATAATTCCATGGAGAAAACGTCAGAGTAAATTCCGTCAAACCAATCTGTATCTCCAAAGAGATATCTTCTTCCTGGTTTTGAGGTGAATTCACCATTGTGATGGATTTGCAAAGAAAACACCTTTTCATTCAAATCTGTGGAACACATAAAACATCAATTACTTCCGACAACAATAACAAGTTTAAATGGAAAACATTAAAATGGAACAGAGTATTCTTACTATAAAGGATTCCTAAATCAGGTATCGGGATACTACGCGCACGATTTTGCCAAAGCTTAACCATTCTCAAGATCTTTACCTGTGAAATTAATGTTCTCCTTGGAAGAAATTGATACCCGTATATAAAGTATTGCTCTAAAGGACTAAATTTGTAAAACAAAACACTGGAAACTTAAGTTATTAGCGGGAAAGGGTTAAAATGACGATACTACCCTCAAATACGTGGCACTTAACGCTGAAATTAACAGAAAATGGCTCTCAGTGGCGATTTTGCGAAAATGTGGAACGTGGGTGGCTTTTTTGCGCTACTTTTTGTCTCGGTCCCATTTTTGCAATTTCGTGGAACGTGAAGGACCATTTTTGCACTTTACCCAAAAAAAACATAATTTGCTTTGAAGGACAAAAGTGTGTATGGTAAAAAATAGATATTGTCTAACAAGTGCCCTGATAGCATGGAGTAAGCTACATTTATTAAAAACAAACTTTCCTTTTATATTATAAATTGTATTCACTATATATTAATTAAATTTGTAAATTAACATAATTAAATCTGATTTTTAATTAAATAAACTCAAATGTTCGTTTTATCACCTTAAACCTTGTCCTGAATGCACTCGTTAACAAACCCAAAAATAAAAAACATTTTGATACGACTAATTGTATAACTAAACATATATACGTGACAACATTTTGTTAGTGAAACTAAAAAAACTAATTTTTCACGAAAGAGTGGACAATTACATCATCGATTTAGACACAAAATAATCAAATCTTTAGATCTATTGTTCATTTTTCTAAAATAATAATAATAATAATAATAATAATAATAATAATAATAATAATAATAATAATAATAATAATAATAATGGTTAAAAAATAGATCGAAATTTAAAGGTATTGTTTGGAATAATTGGGTCAAGGACCCGTTGTATATGTGTAATTAGTTTTGGCGATCCTTGCTTTGAAGGTTAGCCGGTGTTTAATGAAAGTTAATGTTCAATAATAATAATAATAATAATAATAATAATAATAATAATAATAATAATACTCTTCAAATCACTTGCTTTCTTTATATCAACTTATTAGAGCATTAGGTATGGTGGCATTGTCACCTCACCTCCAACTCAGTCATAGCTATTTGGTTCGATAAAAAGAAGGAGGAAGTTTATTTTAGTGTGAAGGAAGTCTACAAGGTTTTAAGGGTGGATATGCCTAGTGTTATGTGGTATGAACATGTTTGGTATACTCAATGTATACCTAGACATGCTTTTGTTCTTTAGCTTGCTCTGAAAGATAGATTGAAAACCCAAGATAGGTTGTCAAGAGAATTTTCTTAACTTGATCCCAAGCATCTTTAACAGTGGCAGGGTTTGCCTTAATTAGTCTACCTTGAAGAGTGTCAGCAAGCGTCAAAAAGATCCATGACTTCACGATTGAATCAACAGTAAGCCATTCGTCCGTTGGTAGAGGAGATGTAGAAGAGCATGCGACATCACTTTGGATGTGCTCTAGAACACCGAAGTTGTTACAATGAATCTTGAAAAAATAACACCGAGACGAGTAATTTAACTTGTCAACGTCGAGCTTAACGGGAACCAAACTAGTGATGTTGTGAACGCCATATAATTTCCCAACAAGGGTTAGTGTATGAGGGAGTGGTGGAGGGTGATCACCAATAGTCATTATGATGGCGCTGAAAGAAAAAAATGTACGACATAAGGGGTGGGGAGAAAGAACGAACCTAATTTTAGGGTTAGATAATGATTACAATAATGAGTATATATAACATGCTAATAGGCCAATAACCAAAATACAAACCAATATTATCTACTATCGGGCTATAGTAATAATGAGCCGCTAAAAATATACACATAGATAATTATATGTTCTTGACAACTTAACCACAATTGAATCACCATGACGTAGTAAATCGGCTCACACAAGAAATTATTGAGAGACTACCTGTTAATTTATTCCGAGCACGTATTACCCGTCTATCTGTAAATATTTTGACTTGAATTCATTTGTCTCGAATATTCATAAGATAAAGCAACATAACATGAACAACTTCAACCTGAACATATTTCTATGTATTTTGGCATGTAACCATTATAAAAATTGAGTTATTGCAAAAAAAAAAAAAAAAAAAAAAAAAAAAAAAAAAAAAAAAAAAACTCAGACTCTTATGATGAACTAAACTCATGCATCGCACGGGTCAAGGCGCCACATAGATAGGCCAAGACGCCTGGAAGATGAAGTAAACAAGTCACGTATAAATATTGAATAATGATTATTATTGTAACTTAATAAACGACTAAATAAGAAAAGTAAACATGTTAGAGTTTTAAATAAGGGTAGTACCATTTTTAACCCACCCCTCTTATCTCCTTTTTAGTCACTTTTATTAAAAGAACAAGAGAGTTTCTGATTTATTTTTTTTCGTATTATTCGTCTTTTACTATTTTTGACTTGTTAAACTTTAAATTTTATATTATGTATCTTCTTCGGTAGTTTTACCCACTTTATTAACAAGACAAGACGAAAAAAATTATAATTTATGCTCCGTACTTTTTTTGTTCACTACTTTTAACTTCTCAAACTTTATATTTTCGGTTTCATACTTTATACTTCGCAGTTTTAATAATAAAAATAAAAATATTTAAAAAAGAAGGAAGTAAAACAAAACATCTTTTTACAATGATCGAGGGTATTTTTTGCAAATATTATAACATAAAAACATATGAGCCGATCTACATTCTTAAGGTGTGCTGGGCTGGTAGGGGTGGGGCGCACGCCCCTGTCTCCGCCAATGCACTTTAACATAAACAGATGTTTTTACCACACGTGAAATTAGCAAACATAATGTCATGGCAAAATATAGTTCCATGCTTTTCCGTAAGAAATTGTCTTTATTTATTTATGTCTTTGTGTTTCTTCGTCTGTATAATCGTGTGTTTGTCTTTTTCCTTAAGAAATTGTTTTTATTTATTTAAAGTGATGGTTTAAAGGCTCGAAGAATGCCTTGGTTCACATCATGTCAAATATTTTTATCTCTAAATGAACTTACCTCATATGATTAACAAACACAAATACAAATCTTAATATTTACCTCCATGAACGAATAGCAATCAAACAAAACTACATACAGAGGTGATAAAGCCATGTTTTGGCAGCATAAAATTCTTTTTAGACTTGTAAAATTGTTTATGTTTTTGAAACATGGGATAATTTGCACACTTTTGTTTTTTATTTATACACACTTTTTGAATTACGAGTAATTAGTTATACTATATGTTCATCTTGCTTTTTTTTATTTGTATATTAATGTGTGCAAATTAAAAATAAGTGCGTGAAAATCATTACAAGCAAACCAATGGATGCTATGAGAACAATATGGGCCAAATTTGACAATATTGTTGCAAAGTAATTAAAGTTGAGGTACTCAAACGTTAAACAGAGAAACAGAGAGTTCTACTCTCGCAAGGCTACCACTCTATAAATACATAACCCAAACAAGTCAAACCAAAATCATAACAAGTTTTTATAAACTTACGATTACGATTTACTATTTTCTTTTCGATCCTTCATTCCCAAGTTACACATTCATTCCAATAATGGCGGCTTCTTCTTCTTCATCAAAGAAAATTGTACTCAAGAGTTCCGAGGGTGAGACGTTTGAGATAGATGAGAAAGTAGCGTTGGAGTCACAAACGATAAAAAACATGATCGAAGATGAATGTGCTGACACAGCCATCCCTCTTCCCAACGTCAAAAGCAGGATATTATCAAAGGCTATTGAGTATTGTAAGAAACATGTCGAGGCACCCGATACTGAAGATAAGATTGCTGAAGAAGATTTGAAAGCGTTCGATGCTGATTTTGTGAAAGTGGATCAGGATACTCTGTTTGATCTCATTCTGGTAATTCTATTTTTCTTTTTCTTTTTTTGTTATGTGTTTTTTACGATTGTGTAGTTTCAATTTTGTGAATATTATGCATACAATTCTGAAGTATAGTTCCTATGAATATATGCTAATGCTCAAACAGTCCATCAAACTGCTAGTACAAACTTCATTGAACCGAAAAACCTGTTGGATCTAATACCTAGATTTGCTACTTGTTTGTGACTATGTTGACAAGTAATCCTTGTTTTATTGTTAGGCTGCTAACTATCTCAACATCAAAAGCCTCTTGGATCTCACTTGTCAAACTGTTGCGGACATGATGAAAGGCAAGACAGCAGACCAAATCCGCAAGACTTTTCACATAAAAAACGATTACACACCAGAGGAAGAGGAAGAAGTTCGTAGAGAGAATGCCTGGGCTTTTGAGTAATGTACTGAATTTGGATACGTTTTATCTCCAACAAAACGTTTTGTTTTCTTATAGTGGATTGCAGAATTTTATCGAATTTTATTCTTAGTTGGATATTAATTAATTTTATGTTCTGAAAAATATATGATAGCATACACTTTATTGTTTTAATTGTTTGATATTTTTATTTGTTGCTTGTTTTCCTGATTTTCAAATCTTGATCTTGATTTTATACCAAACTATAACAAAATCTACTATATTATAGTTCGGTTACAATGCACAATTGATATCTCAATGACCAAATCAAGTGGAATAAACTTGCACTAGAAAAATAAATCTGTGTAAAAGAAAAAAATAAGAATGACAGTAAAACTGGAAACACTGAAGGTACATAAAGAACAAGAATAAGAAAGAGATTCGTTCAAGATACAAAGGGAAAGCTTACAAATTGGAAGAAACAATAATTTTCTAAATTTATGCAATCCGCTATAGAATTAAATGGAAACAAAAAGGTATGAAAACATTCCGGTGTAGATTGGCGGGAACACCCTAACCCACAAAGGTATGAAAACATAATTTGCTTTGAAGAACAAAATGGTGACAATACATCATTTTACGTGTGTACGGTAAAAACTAAAAAAACTTTGACATAACTATTTGATACGACTAATTGTATAACTAAATATATGTGACAATATTTTGTCAGTGAAACTAAAAGAACTCATTTTTCAAAAACGAGTAGACAATTGCATCATCGATTTAGACGCAAATTTAATTATTAATACATGTCTAGGTCTCTTGATCATTTTTTTAAATAAATAAATAAAAATGAAGGGCAAATAGCATAAAAGGATACTCATCTTAAGTCTAATTTCAATTAAAGGTATCAGTCCTTTTTACTTTATTTATTTATTTATTTATTTTTCAATGAAGAAGATAAAGGTCATTTATTTATTTATTTATTTATCTCCACCAGTTAAGGTCATCGAAGAAATATAACATTCATTTTTGTTTTTATGAAAAGAAGTTTTATGTGTATTATTTGTTCGTCCATTTATGGGCGAACTCAACCCGGTTGCAACCACTTATAAGTCTTTTAAGACTACGTATATCATGATTCTCAGATCTAATTTGTCGTCTTCTCTACGATATTTCATCAAATCCTAGCCGTTGTTGTTTATCTCCCCTCTAAAAACAACTTTAGATGCATACTGTTTTAGCCATAACTTATAAATCAATTATAATTGCCATCATCAACGTATTTTTCTTCGTTTTATAAAATTCTACACAAAACATAATCATGATCACCACCATTGTAGCCAGGTGTGCCACCGGAAGCCATCTACTGCAAAAAATAAATAAATAAATAAATAAAAAATAATAAAAATAAAATAAAAAAGTTTATCAAAGATGTTGATGTTGTTGGCTAACGACTATTTGGTTTTGCATTTGCTTTTGTTCTTCGTTTTTGCTTTCTCTGCTTTGTTTTGCTTTACTTGTCAGGTTGTCACAGGTCAACAACACACTAAGAGCACTTGGTATCATAAAATGAGTTATGCCATAACTTAGCCCCACACCATCTTTAACATTTCAACTTTAACTCACAAAAAACACCCCTTATCATAACTCAACATTTTGGGCATCACTTTTCTTTAAAAAAATAAAATTTACACACACACAAACACAAACACAAACACAAACACAAACACATGCCCTTAACTTTTGCATCTTAACGCTGAGTTATCATGGTAACGTGAGAGGTAACCCATGCCCTTAACTTAGATACACGGTAATATAACTCAAGCATAACTTGAGTTAAGGCCATGCCAAATAAGTAATAACGCAACGGGGAGAAAATTAATCCCCTTGTGGCCACGGAGGTTCACCTGCGACGACTCCGGGCTATCCAAAAAGGGTAGTCGCCGTGGGATTAGTCGGCTCGCAATGTCGAGTCGGAAACCCATGTTTACCAAAAAAAAAAAAATAACGCATGAACAACATACCGAAGGCTCTAAGCATGCTGAGATTGATATTCATTACATGCACGATTACGTTGCCACATGTTACGTTCAAGTTCTTCATGTTCCTTGTCGTTATTCAATATAGGACTTCCTTATCCATTGTTTGCAGATTTTCATGCCAGTTTGAGTGTTCGCGCGCCTTTCATTCAAACTACTAGAGTTTCGCTTCGAGAGTGTAGTATTAGTGGACGTTAGCCCCATTATTAGTTAGCTTACTTGCAAGCTCTGTAAATACTATATATTGTTATCATTATCAATAATAAAGTCAACGCATAAACATTTGATAATAATGTTCGCATTAATAGTTTAATGTCTAAGGATATGTGCGTAACGGGTCAAAATCAAACCGAACTGAAAACCGATTTTGTGAGAACATGAACCGAGAACCGAACCGGCGTGACTCACTTCGGTTGGGTTTTGTGTCTGTTCGTTCAGTTCGGTTTGATTTATATGGTTTAGGTATGTTTTCTCGGTTTTGGCTCGAACCGAACCGAAAACCATAAATATATAGAACTGAAAACCGAATCGAATATGGTGTATTAGGTTTCACTCGGTCCTGTTCGGCTCAAATTTCCAGTTCTCGGCTTGGTTTTCGGTCCACTTTGCTCAGCACTAATTTAATCCACAAACTTTTTTAGGAGAGTCAAAGTTTTGATAGTTGATAGCTTAGGGACAAGGGGTAGACCAAAAGGTGGAAAGATAGATTAAAGAAGGACATGAAGAAGTTTCTTTTGTCTAAGGACATAACGTCTGATAGGAACGCATAGAGAAAGGTGCCGCAAAT
Organism: Artemisia argyi; assembly: GCA_030686995.1. Lineage (NCBI taxonomy): Eukaryota > Viridiplantae > Streptophyta > Magnoliopsida > Asterales > Asteraceae > Artemisia > Artemisia argyi. Next base: position 154,719,946 of record CM060697.1, on the reverse strand, counting down.
TTTGGGGGGCCGGGACCCTCCCCTCCCCTACATAGTTCCGCCAATGACTGGATGGAGTGGTGCGTGACCTCTCAACACAAAACCACACCTCACTCATAACCCCATTCCCTTCGACAATCTTCACGTGTGAGATACAAGAAAAAAAGGAGATAGAGGTAACTCGGTCACCTATTGGTTCTTGTGTATAAAGCGAATATTTTTATTGTTTTTTACTTGGTTTGTGAGTGTGTGTGGGTTATATTATTATAAAGTGAGTATTTTAGTGATTGATGTGACTAGGGGTAAAAACGAGCCGAGCCGAGCCCGAGCCTGCCAAAGCTCGAACTCGGCTTGTTTATATATATAATGCTCGAGCTCGTTTCGAGCCTAAAATTTTGAGCTCGAGCTTGGCTCGTGAAAATTTTCATAAGCTTGAGCTTGAGCTTGGGCTCGACTAATTTGTATGACGTTTTAAAGAAACAAAGTTAAAATGGAGCTCAGCTCGTTAATTACATAAGACTCGAGCTCGTTTACTACTTTTAAGCTCGTTTATATGTATAGACAATATATATACGTATATATTTCTAGGGCTCGTTTAGGCTCGCGGGCCTACTCAAGCTTTTTGTATAGAGCTCGAGCTCAATTATTAAATGAGCCCAAACTTAGGCTCGAGCTCGTTTAGGCTCGGCTCGTTCGAGCTTTTTACCGATCTGATCCAGAGTTTTTCACGAGCGGCTCGGCTCGTTTCCGCCCTTAGGTGTGACCAATACGGGTGAAAGGTGCGAGGGAGTGAAAAGAGAAAAAAAACTTTGGTGACGCTGATATAAAAAGTGAATAAGTGTGACTACTCCCTCTAGTCTTATGCTTACATGGTTTCTTTTTCCTTAATATTTTACACAATCACCCATGCCAACATATCCGAGCACTTTCATCACACATACATATACTTGCCGAAAGTATTTTTGAAAACAGTATCCCTCCTCTCGAGTTTACCCTCAAGTAGAGGTAAAATCTATCTAGGTAAAATCTATCTACATTCCACCTCTCGATTGATAAGATTGGGGATGTTGTTGTGCTTAATTGACACCCATTTATACACTACTACATACCCATGTGTTAAGAAAAAACACAAACTACGCTATTATTACACCGTCAGTACGCCCACGCTAATGTCCGAATATAATATATCTGTTTAAGTACCTGATAACCTGAATGACGATTCACTGCACAAACTTATGTGTCAGAAGTAATTGAATAATCAAAAGACCATACAATAATCTCAAAGATATCCTGTCACATATAATTCCATGCATATCTACCTTTTTTCACCAAATTGTCACTAATATATTTATGTTTCGAAAACTGCATACAGATCGCATATGAATATATCAATCTAAACAAGATATAAATAATTAATTAGAATGTCTGATTTGCTAAACCAAGAGTTTTGAATGTTACAATAATATGCTACGAGTATTATTTGTCTGAAACATGATCAAGTAACGTCTAAGTGAGTAGGTGTGGATTGGGTGAGGTCTATTGTGTATAATGGATCTGTGATCCAAGTCTAATTTGATCACAACTATTGTAATGTGTTATTTTTGGCCGCTAGCATCGTGCTAGTCAGTAGGGCTGACCGGACGGACCGGACCGACCGACAAAACCGACCGGACCGGACCGGACCGACCACATTCGGTCCGGTCCTCGGTCTAAGCTTTTTGGCTAATTCGGTCCTCGGTCCGGTCGGTCCGGTCCGGTCCGGACCGACCAAAAACCCGAAAAAACTTGCCAAATCTTGCTTAATTGGACCGGACCGACCGAAGACCGACCGGACCGGACCGAGACCGGACCGACCACATTCGGTCCGGTCTCGGTCTATGGTTTTTCCGGTTCTCGGTCTTCAGTCCGGTCCGGTCTTGGTCGGTCCGGTCCGGTTTTTGGACCGTGAGCAGCCTTATGCTAGTTTTGTTTTTTTTTTTTTTTTTTTTTTTAAATGTAAAATTTGACATATACCCAGCTTCAAAGAAAAAAGAAAATACAATTTTGGTTATTTCATTCCAAATATTAACGATTTTTAGTAACTATTACTTTTTATTTATTTTTGGCTTTTCTGCAACTTTAGTAATATATATTTAGAGTGAGAAAAACAAAAACGACGTGTGTTTTTGGCCAAATGGTAATTGTGCTTTCATCCGACCTCTTGCTCAAGTTCAATTTTTGACCTTAACAAATTTTTGATTTATTTTTTCAAAGTTTGAATAACTATAAGATCACTTCAAAAATCATAGTAACTTTTATTACTAAATAAACCCTTAAGTTTATGAACACTATTTTTTCTTCATGTTTTGCTAAATTTTCATTTATTTATATAAAAATTGTTTTTCCCTAACTGTTTTGAATCTTTGATCTCGTTTTTCTAAGATCCTTTCTTATATGTTTGGTTTCATGAGATCAACACACCAATTCTTTACTTTTAAAACCACCAAGGGTGATCAAATGGTAAGAATATCCATTTTTTAAAGTAGAGGTCAATGGTTCGAATCTAAGAGGAGAAAATTGATTCTTTCTAGTCACGAAGGTTCAACTACGCCAACTCCGGGCTATCAAAGGATAGTCGCCTTGGGATTTTTCTTTTATTTATTTTTATTTATTTATTATTTTTTTTTTGGAACGACGAAATTTTATAAAGCAACTAGCAAGAAGCTAGACAAGTAATAAACATCATAAGGTTAGAAGATAAGGATTTTTAACCAATCTACCCAACTAAAATTTGCCTTGCATCTATATTTACATCAATAAAACGAACAAGCCACTGTATCATTAAATAGGACCGCTTTGGAAGGACTGTTTGAGCCAAAAATAGATGTATTCCGAAAACGCATACAAGCCACCACATAACATAGAAAACACCTTCCAATATTTCTTTATGATTAGAAGGAAGTTGAATACTAGAAACCCAATTTAGCCACTCCTCGTAAGAAGTCGCCTTGGGATTAAACGGCTCGCACTATCGAATCAGAAACCCAAGTAAAAAAAATAATAATATAAAATAAAAATAATTTCTTTTCTAGTTACTTATTATATTTCAAAAGCTTTTAGTGGGGTGTTTCACTTATTTCTTTATTTTTTAGCTATTTTATTTTCTTGAATTTTGGATTACAAAATTAAATATCCAAATTTTTTAATTGAGAATCCATATAAAGTCGGCAAGAAATAAGTGTTATTTCCTCTCCACTTTTATTACTTTTTTCTTTAAAAAATAATAATAATAATAATAATAATAATAATAATGTAATGTATCATCACCCTCTTTTATCAACCATGCAGATAAGGGGTTGGTTTTATACCCTTAAAGTGATATCCTCCTTCCTTTTTTATTTATTTATTATTTTTGTCAATTTTTTATTTTTTATTTTTTTTTTGGTAAAAAGTCAAACAACCCGGTAAATATTTTTTGTTCATTTTTTTAATTATAAAACTACATACTGGAAATATGAAATAGTAAAAATAAAGTTTGATAAGTTAATAGTATTAAGCAACAAAAATTATGAAAAAGGACACACTAATTTTTTTATTCTTGTTTTTGTTTTTGTTTTTGTTTTTTGTTTTTTGTTTTTTTTTTTATTCTTTTGCTGTCAACAGAGTGGATAAAATTGGCTTAACGGGTGTCACTAACCATTAGGATGTAGTAAGGCTGAGCATGGTCCGAAAACTGGACCGGACTAGACCGAAAACTGATTTGGCCCAAGACATCGGACCGAGGACCGGACCAAAATGTTTAGTCCATGTTCGGGTCGATCCGGTCTAGTACGTCGGTCGGTCCGGTCTAACAAAACTTAATATTAGGTTATGTGCAGGACTGAACCGGACCAAACCTATGACCGAAAATGATTTAAAAATTAGACCAAGGACTAGAGCGAAATATATTCGCTTCGGTCCGGTCGGTCCAGTTCAGGCCGGTTTCTGGATTCGATTCGGTACCCAAACAACACCCTTTAGGTAAACAAAACTCGAGGGACTCAAGATGTGAACACTATTCAAACCAAGGACCACACAAAAAAAAAGGCGACCCAGCCCCACCCACTTTCCTCCTCCATAATAAATAAAAGCCCAAACACCCCACGCCCAATTTCACAATTAGGGTTTCACATTTTTCACACACCCCCAATTCCTTTGATTTCACAAAATCAAATCAAATAATCATGTCTTCATCATCAAAAGTGATCGTTCTCAAAAGCTCAGACGGGGAGACTTTTGAGCTGGATGAGATGGTGGCTCTTGAGTCGCAGACAATCAAACATATGATTGAAGACGAGTGTGCTGATACCGTTATCCCTTTACCTAACGTGACAAGCAGGATCTTGTCTAAGGTTATTGAGTATTGTAAGAAGCATGTTGAGGCTCCCAAGACTGAAGATAAGGTTGCCGAGGAAGATCTGAAATCTTTTGATGCTGATTTTGTTAAAGTGGATCAGGGCACTTTGTTTGATCTTATTTTGGTATGATTTTTTTTTTTATTTCTTTTAGGGTTTGTAAAATTAGGGGTAAATTTAGGGTATCGTTTTTTTTAATAATTCTATTGTGGGTTATGTGTTTATGAAGGTGAATTATGTAATTAATATGTGTTTAGTTGGGTTTTTATATAATTAGGGAGTGATTTTAGGATTTTGGTTTTTATGGTTTGGTTATGTGGTTATGTGTTATTTTGTGTGTTTATATGATATTTGTGTGAAATGATTGTAATACATGTGTTCAAGAATCTGGTATATGTTGTTAATGGTTGGTTTTTTTTTTTTTTTTTTTTTTTTTTTTTTTTTTTTTTTTTTTTTTATATTGGTTTGTTTGTGTTGTATACAGTAGTTAGTTACTACTGTAGTTACCCCAATAAAAGTTACCCCAACAAATACTTTACGATTAAAACATCACAGATTGATGGTTCCTGATTATGCAAAAACATTGGTTTTGGTTTTTTACCTTTTGCTTTGTTGAATGAGTCTTGATGGTTAATGTTCTGTGATGTTTTAATCGTAAAGTATTTGTTGGGTAACTTTTATTGCACTTAATGATACTATGTCTATTTCAGAAAACAAATACAAAGGTCAAATCTTGTATTTTACAGTATAAACATTGTTGTATTGTACTTCAAAATTAACATGGCATGTTTATTTGGGGCATTGGCTTTTGTAATGCAAAAGCTAGTGTGGGTTATTCAAATAAACATGTAACTCTGTTTTCTGTAGTATGTTTTTATGGATTTGTGTGATCGTTCACCATACCAGTGTCTCAATGGACTAAAGAACTGAGATTCTTTTGTGATATTAGTTTGTGATTACTTGTTTGTGCTCTAGACGTTGTGTGTGATTATATGGCGTTATGAGTGCTTTGTTCAAAACTTGGGACAAAACTGTAGAACCAGAAGTGGTTTAGGTTGTCTACTCGTCTAGCTCTCTGGTTTTGTTGTAGCACATTTAGAAAATAGGTTGTTTGTCAATCGCATCAAGCTGTCTGCTCTTTGCTTTGGTTCTAATCAAGTACTGATTTAATACCAAACCTGTACTTTTGGTCCAGTTTTTGGTGTTTTTTTATTGGTTTTTCGTTTTTTACATTTGCACGCCCAAAGATAACCTCTATGAAATTGATATCACTATGGGATAAGTCGCTTTGGTGAATGTTTGGTATCTATTTGTTAGTGCATTATCCTATTAGAGTCTTGATAGGAAATGCTATATTGTACTTTGAATAATAAAGAAACTTGCCTGTACTCACAAAATCCACACAAAAAAATCCACACAAGAAACTTGATAGGAAATGCTATATTGTACGTTATGGGATAAGTCAAGGTTGACATTTATTTCTTTGAGCAATGCAGCCAATGCTAGACCCACTCACAAAATCCACACAAAAAAATCTTTGGGTTGGCTTTGTAATCAAAAACTAGTTTGTGGTCTTTTTAATTTTCTTTATTCTTGGGATTGTTTCATCTATTCTTTGTCTTTGTTATAGTGCTACATGATATACATTATCTTTTTTTGTAATGTTCCGCACCTGTCAGTTGGTGTGTCCTGCTTGCTGAATATATTTGTATAGTTTGTTTTACTTGCTTTACATGGCCCATGAACATATTGCTATATAATTATTGTTTTTTTGTTTTTGTTTTAGGCTGCTAACTACCTCAATATCAAAAGCCTTCTGGATCTCACTTGTCAAACAGTTGCTGACATGATCAAGGGCAAGACTCCTGAGGAGATTCGTAAGACGTTCAACATAAAGAACGATTTCACCCCTGAAGAAGAGGAGGAAGTCCGTAGGGAGAACGCCTGGGCTTTTGAGTAGGATATGTAGGCTTCAACTGTCTATATATCAGTAGTGTAAAGTGTCCATGTCTCGTACTTTTTATTTAAGAAGTCAGAACATCCTTTATGTGGGTCGGGATACATTTTCTTTATTTTGTGGATCTGCATTATGTCTCTTGATGTTTGGATGCTGAAAACAAGTTGTCTTTTATGTTTGATGGTTTTATTTGCAACCCTTGGTGCTTTTTTATATTTTGGGTGGTCTGATTTTACTGTTTGTATTCAGTTGGTTATTAGTGACTGGTGCACTGTTTTAGTGATTGCTAAGTTGTGATATAAGATTTACCCGATTCACTGCAATTTCAGTTTGAACCTGCAATTTCAGTTTGTGAGGTCAAAGCAGACACGTATTAGGAATTGGGATTAGGCCTTCGTTATGAATGCTTTTTGCCTCAGGAAATAGGACCACATAGTCTAATTTGATTGCGTTAGACTATCAGTGTGTCAACTGTGCGCTTAAGGTTTTGTTTGCCCTCTCTTTTTTAGTCTTAAGGGCATGACTAATGGGATATCTGAACAGAACAGGCTGCTAATTGTGCTTGATCTAATACGGCGGTCCAAAAGTAACTGCGGATACCAGTCTATGATGCTGTATTGTGAAAGACCGTTTTAGCTTATTATCAACATTTTACAGCAAACTTGTAGTCTTAACATACTGGTACAAATTTTGCTGTTGCTTTGCGCCTAATGCAAATGATTTTTTTTTTTTTTTCAAGTTTTGCAAATGTTTTGTTATCCACACAATATACATGCACATCAATAATTCATATTTCAACTTCACCCCTCATGATCTCGCTTCCTGTCATCCACACAATATTCATGCACATCTGATTGGATATGGTTACCAGTCATGTGAGAAGAAGCCAAAAAATAAAGATTAATCCAAATGATTCTATTAGTGATAGTAAGGCCAGCAAGTATTGTTTGGGATTGATTTGGAAGAAGAGGAGCCCAAGTGATACAGGCATCGACTTTAGATCACGCAATATACTTCTGAAGAACCATCCGAAGGGGCATCTGTTGGCACCTAGGTGCAACTCTGTGCGCAACCGTATAACAAAGATCTGATGTATATTTGTTGTAGAGAAATGCAAAAGTATTAGTCTTTTAATTTCAAACATTATATTACTTTCTAACTGAGCGGTATAAGTTACTAATTGGTTGAGGTTTTTGTACACTAGCATATTGGTTTCATGCGGATTCCGGTGGTAATTTGTGTTCAAAATCAAAAAAAAAAAAAAAAAAAAAAAAAAAAAAAAAAAAAAATGGTTAAATGGGCAAACTTTTAAAAGACTTGGGCAAATTTGGTCATCTCCTTTTTTTGAAATGGGCATATATTGCCCATTTAAAAGTTAAATGAGCACAACTAGGCACATATTTTCTCTTAATTGGAAAACATTACAATTGTTTAAAAAAAAAAAAAAAACTTATAAATATAATATATTTAATTTTTTAAATATAAATGAGGTGTTAAGTTTGAAGAATTTATTTCGTCGTTTTGGGTATTTTCTAAAACGATTCGTATAACATGCGCCCGTTTGACCAGTGTCCGTTTAGCCCGCGCCAGTATAGCCCATAGCCCGTTTGACCCGTGGCCCTTGCCCCCGACCCGCTCGTTTTGCCACCTCTAGTTGAGTTGCAAGAGTCAAAACTTATGTAATTGTTTGGGTTTAAATGCAGTTGATGTCGTAGGATACGGATACCTATTTGTCCTTATACGGATTCCGAAGAGTGAAAGAAATTGGAGTCAAGGAAGGCGGCCTTGGAAAAGGCTGTTAGGGGAAGGTATATGGATACAGATTCCGATCTTGACTCTAATGACGACCTTGAATCGGAACCGGATTCTGCTCCGGCCTTTGACTCGATGGATGATGGAGATGTTCAAAGAAGAAAATCCTTATGATTCCAGATTCCCCCGTGGTTTTGTGGGGAGTTATATACCATTTTGATCGTTATGTGCTGGCATAGCCGAGGCATGTTAGATAGGCTAGTTTTTTTTTTTTTTTTTTTTTTTTTTTTTTTTTTTTTTTTTTTTTATCTTATCGTATTCGATAAGTTGGTTCATTCACTCTGTAATTTAATTTAGATGAATTTATCTTTGAGGAGCAGCCGAATCTGTAAACGTGTTTGTGGCAACTTTCTTTACAGAGTGTGGTTTTTCTTAAAGTTTCACTATTAAATATTCATTTTGGGTAAATTACACCGTTGATGGTGGCAGTAGAAAGAGGTTGAAGAAGATGTGTTTAGGGTAATGTTTAATAAAAGTGGGTGTGTGTTTAAGGGTTGTTCCAAAAAAAAAAAATAATAATAATAATAATAAAAAAAAAAAAAAAAAAAAAAGCGAAAGGACAAAAATTACTAGATCTTAGTCTAAAAACATTACTTAATTTTTTAAGTTTTTAAGCGTTAATCAAACTTGTTTTCTTTCTATATATGTAAAATATAGTAATATAGATGGGGCAAGTTATTTGGACCCTCCCATAAAGAGGATTTTCAATCATTGTATGCATTATCGAGTTGTATGGTATGTATCGCGGGTTGTACGGTTTGACCAAACCCCTTTTTGTGTGACAATATAAGGAGGGTTTGTATAACACAACCAAACCATATAGATATGACAAAACACACGAAAGTGAACTGATATCAGTGGTTGTTATAGTTTGTACGACAAAAACAAAAGAAAGTGAAATGATAAACAGGGGCGGTACCATAAATTTTTTAAAAGAGGCAAAAGTTGAGAGTAAATTTCAAGTCGGGTCATGTCACTAACTCGACCTTTGTTAATGTACTCGCAGCGATTTTATTTTGAATGAAAGTGAACTTGTTTTGCTAGAACCTAAACTAGTTGTTATTATATGGACAATATTTATAACGTACTTACTTTTATAAAATAACTCAAAAATCGAACATTAGATCATCTCTTCTAAAGTAAAGAATGTCCTTAACCGATAGACTAAGATGTAGCTATTGGTTATTGTTTTACTTTATATTCTCTTATGGAGGCAGAATAAAATTGTGCATTATGATCATCCAAAGGAAATCGACATTGATAAAAGTTTTAACATCTACTAAGAATTTTGTGAGGGCAACTGACCACACTGCCCTCATTCCCCCATTGTAGTACCGTCCCTGCTGATAATAGAGTTGAGCATGCTATACTCGTCTTTAGGGAAAAATACAATGCTTGTGATTTGTAATCAGTGGACTAAAAGTTTACAACAATATCGTTTTCTGGCTTTTCTTTCATGAACAAGACATACATGTGTGGTTAACTGGTAAGAATTGACACAAAAATACAGTGAAAAATGTACATCGCCACACCTTTTGTGGCTTTGTATCATGTACACGATAGTTTTTTTTGTTTTTTTTTTTTTTTTTTTTTTTTGTCAGTGATGGGCACACGGTGTCTGGGTCATTAGGATGCACCAGTATGCGGCGTCACCATGTTGAGTCATCGATCGCAAGAACCATAGACACTTACATTTTTTAATTACAATTATATCTTCCTTAAATAAAGTAGTTCAAAAACTAATTAAGGGGGATCAACTTGTCGTTCCAGTTGCCTAACCACTTGGATCGCAGATTCGTGTCCAATGTATCTAGTGTGACGTTCCTTTAAAGTTGGCAAACATTATCAAGGGAAAAGATAAGTTAGTTGCTACAAAAAGGAATATTTTGAGTGCTTTCACGTGTATTTTTAATGTTTAGCATTGATTAAAAAATTAACTTGTATTAGGGACTAAAAAAAGTCAATGCTGTACCAAAGGGTGAAAAGGGCACTTCTTGGGTGGCGTGCTAATCGTGAAATGCAATAATTCTTGATCCTCTTAAAGAGAGTACTGTATTTAAAATGGCATGAGTTAACCGGACCCCCGTAGGGAGGGTTTGTGAAAGACAGTGTTGCCGCCGCCTGTATTGTCTGCATTAAAACTTGTACATTTTGATTAAAGTAGGTGGACCCCTCATGGTAGGGAGGGTCCGGTTAACACATCCCTTTAAAAAATGGCTAGTGTTTGACCACACCTTCTCCTAGTTTTTAGCCCCACCCCCCTTATTTTTTTATTATTTTTTATTTTTTTTAATTTTTATAATTTTATTTATATCAAAAAGCTATAAACCTGAAAGTGCAGAACGGAAAATGTAAAGTTTAATATGTCAAACGCTAAAAATTGTCAGAAATACAAAACAGAAACTGACAAAAAGCAGGGTTATACTGAAAAAAAAATAGGGGACAAGGAAGAGACAAGGGGCCTGCCACCCTTGTCCCCCGTACGTATAACATTGCCATAAAAAATATCTCGCGGTCAATTTCAACTTCCGCTAGGATATTCCTGTAAAACTAATATTCACTAAACTCACCGATTTTATGTCAACGTCATATTAGAGTTCAACCCATCATCAATTAAGTGTAGTAATAACCTCAAACAAAAAACATAAAAAGACACACTTTATACAAACATTAAAAAAAAGAAAAAAGACAATGTTTGGCGGCCTGCATCACCGAACCATGGCAAAAAGAGAGACAACGTGCATGAGAAGGGAGGAGAAGTGTATTGTAGTAGGGTTGCCGCGTGATTGGGTCACTACTAAATGATAGACGACTGTTCTTCATTACCGGCCTAAAGCCAAATATTGCTTAAGGTTGTTTACTTGTTTTTTAGGTAGGCCGCCAAATGTCAATATGACAGCAAAATATTGCTTAATTAAGTCTTGTCTTTAGAAAAGGTGAATTGACAACTATTATTAGTTCGATTTGGTGAGAATTAAAATGCCACAGATTACCTTTAACTTAAGGTTTAATGATGAGGTGTTTTTGGTTTATATGATTAGATATTTAGATCCACTCATCCACCACGTCTCAACTTTTGTATTGTAGTGAAAAAAATATAAACAAAGAAATGGACGGTTCAACTGAAAAGTAGTACTAGTAGTTAGGCTGCCTACAGTAAGCATATTCGATCGACATTGTCGATCGATTTCTGTCGATCGTCCTTGATGTAGGGTTTCGGTCGTGGGACAAAAATACCCCATATGAGTCGTGTAGCCGATCGAATGGTATTCCCCATTTACTTTGCTTTTTGAATCAAGGTTACCGTTTATATATTCATGTAACGGTTTAAAAAAAAAAAATTAACACGCTATAAATACCACATTAACACAACATATTTTACACACTATATTCATGTAATGAGTGACGGACCCAGGAAAAATAGATGTGGGGGGCAAAAAAATTTTTTTTGAACATAACAACAAAATGCGGAAAAAAAAAAATAAGATCGTAATGATAAATTGAGTATTTTTACTTATAGATGAATGATTTATAAGGCTTTAGAGCGTTGAATGTTAGATTTTAGTATGTGGGTGGGGGGCAATTTGAGTTTTGGGTGAGGGTCACTTTCGAAAAAAGGTTAAAATTTTAAAAAAATTACAATAAAATTTCAATTTTTTCGGCTAGCCATGGGGGGCACCGGCCCCCCATACTTACACTCTAAGTCCGTCCCTGCATGTAATGTTTTAATTATTAAGTTTGTAAAAAAAAATAATAATAAAATAATAATAATAATAATAATAATAATAAACTGAAATAGGTCGCCCTTACTGGGGCACTGAATCGCCTGCAGGTCGCTGGAGAGAGAAAGCTGACGTGGCAGGAAAAAGTAAGGGGATTTAATCCCCTTACTATGAGTAGCCTTATAAACAACGCTTTTAAATCCAAACTGATTCGATTCCACGATAAAAAGTAACAAACCGAACCGGGTCGCTTCACTTTTACCCCGGAAGCGTTACTAAAATATCTACTTAACTAAAATATAAAAAAAACAAAATATCTTTTTTTTAACAAAAATACAAAATATATGATTAATTAATACTCCCTCGTCTTCAATAATTATCTCAAAAAATAAAAAAAATAAACTAATTAATCAAATTTTTTCTTTAAACTTTGTAACCATAATTTAAAACAAAAATAATATGATAAATTTAATCAAACATTTTTATCTGTATTATATAGTGAACAATTAAATTAACACATAAAACAAAGTTAATTTTATATTTACCCAATAAAAGCATCAAAATGTCATATTTATACAACTTACAAGTTTTTTTTTTTTTTTTTTTTTTTTTTTTTTTTTTTTTTTTTTTTGCAAAGGTGAATTATATTAATACTCCAAAACTTATGTACATCATAATACTACATCTGAATTTGGGCATACCCCAACACAGAAAACAAGAAGAATACAAAACTACACTCTATTGCTTCTGATATCTGCCATTGCTTTACCAGATGTCTAAAAACCAAGACAGACAAGCAACACCCAGCTTCCTCCAAACATAAGATCAACATTCACTTTTTAAAGCACATACCATCTAGCTACATGCTTACAAGTTGGTAACGCATAATGTGCAATAATTTGATACATGCTTGAGAAAATATGAAATTTAAATGTTTTATTAGGTAAAAGGAACATGAAATTGCTTTAAAAAAACTACTTTCTCCGTCTCAAAATTATTGTCATCTGACAAAAAATACATAATTTAAGAAAAACATAAAATTATTAATGCTTTCTTTTTTTTACTTTTGATAGAATGACATTTTTACTCTTAACTAATTAATTAATTTATTTTTTTAAGTTTGTAATAATAACTTTAATGAGGTTAATATGGTAAACTCTGTAAAAAAAATTTCCATTTTTAGTGGTGGATGATTAAAATAAGACGTACTGAAAAGAAAACGTGGACTCAACGTTAGAGTACTCGGCTTTTAAGTGCGGTTAGGATCTTTTACACATTTAGATGAAGCGAGGGATTCGTCCATACCATCGGTAAAGTTTGGAAGATCACGACTGATTTTGAAAGGGAATGAATGGAAAAAATAGCATGTCGGTAAAGTTGGGATGAAACTACGGAAAGGGATTACTAACTTGGACGGATCATAATATAATTAACTAAAATACAAAATATCTAATTGGTCCAACTAGCAAACAAACACAAACCTCCATAAATAAACAACCCTCCTTTCATTCCACCAAATAAAATCCAAACTAGATCTTCTTTTCCAGATTTTATAAACTTTTTAGTATAGTTTATAAAATGTCAACATTGTGTTCAAAATCATCATTAATATTCAGACGCAAAATGGCTGAAATACAGCCATTGCTCAACACCATTTATCTCCAAGTAGAAGACGATGAACAGCAGATGATCGAACCAGACAAGAATATTGCTACTCGTAGAATCGCTTCGCTCGATGTTTTTCGCGGTTTATCTATCTTCGTATGTTATTTTCACCTTTATTTCTTATCATCAGTTTTTGCTTAATAATGTTGATTGCTGAACTTAATTCATATCTTAGTTAATGGCTTAATGCTGATGTATGTTTTACGTGGTTTATATGATTATATCTATCTGTGTAAGCTATTTTTCAATATGCATGTGTTTTATTTGTTTTGATAATTACTGAATTTGATTTAGTTCGTGATTATGATGATCTAGATGAAGTGATCCAAGTTTAGTTTAAGATAAATGACAAAGACACAACTGTTATGGGGTGTTTATTGTTTAAGTGGCCTTAAGACCTTATGTGATTTCAGTTGATACAGTATTTCATAAGCCTAAATTTTACGGCTTATTTTGAGACTATGTGCTTATATAAGCTTATTGTGGCTTATTTATGACTTATATAAGCTTGTAAGTTATGGACTTATATAAGCATAATTAGCTTATACAAGCTCATAAGTTTCAGAATAAGCTAAAAAATTCGGGCTTATGAAATACAAACCAAAATCAATTAAGCTCGTAAGCTCATAAATAAGCTTAAACAAACACCCTCCTAATAAGATACTAAGGCAAACATAATTTGCTTGTAACTATAATTATAACCATAAAAACTCAATCAATACTCATCATATTTTTGTTGGAGAATATAAATTAATACCCACAAAAACTCAATCGATGAATCATAATATCATATAAAAACACTTAGCCAAAAGAATAATAGTAAATATCGTGTTTAGTAGTTGAGATATGAGAGATGCTACGAAATTGTGACGTCGAACGAACGTAATGTATTGTAAGTTCGTAACAATGAAAGAGCATGGTGTAATTATTTTTGAGAGTATATATGACATTCATGTATTTAATTTTTAAAATTGCATTTATCTAACAAAAAATTATAACCATCCGCCCTTTGTATTAAACTTATCTCAAAACAGCTTTATATACAGCTATTGATGCGTACCAAAGGTTATCAATGACAAAAACCTTTACTAAATTACACGCCTACAATGATATAAGATTTGCTAGATGCATGTATACTTGTTATAGTAAAGTTGACATTTATCGTTTAATTTATGATAGATGCTTAGTTTGCTTGACTTTAGGGTCAAACCACCTATTTTTTAATAGTTGAGTTGACATTAAACAAATGTCGATCAAATTTGCGGTTGCTAGTTGTTAGATGTTACTATTATTGTTTACTTTTTTTACTTTATGCTGATTATTAAATACGAACTGATTTTTGCTAGTAAGAAAAATGATTTACAAAAATAATAATAATAATAATAATAATAAAATAAAATAAACCCTCAATGGTTCAACAAAAGTTTCATCATGTTCGGTTTCAAACAACACATGTAACTTTTAATCACAAATTGATTCGATTCCGATAAAAAGTACTCGTACCAAACTTTGCTAAAGAAAAGGATAAAAAGTACCAAACCAAACCAGTTCAAGTTACTAGGAAACGTAAATAAACCACTAAACAACAAGGCCCACCAAATACAAAATATCTGATTGGTCCAGCTAGCCAACAATACATCCTCCTCCATAAATATATAAATAAATAAATAACCCTCACACCACTTCTATTTTTAATCAGTCCCACTAAATAAAATCCAAACTACATTTCCTCTTATAATAATAACATCTTTTGAAATTTTATAAAATATTTTTAGTAAAGTTTATAAAATGACAACATTTTATTCAAAATCTTCGTTAATATTCAGACGAAAAATGGCTGAAATACAGCCATTGCTGAACAACATTCGTCTCCAAGTAGAAAATGATGATGATGATGAAGAGTTGCAGCAACAGCAGATGATTGCTGATGAAAAGTGCATTAGTAGTAGTAATCGTAGGATCGCTTCGCTTGATGTTTTTCGCGGTTTATCTATCTTTGTAAGCTGTTTTTTTTATATGTTTATTTGTTTTGATAAATTGATTGGTAGCTTTAGTTAGTGATTATGAATATGATCACCTAGATGAAGTGATTTAAGTTTAGTTTAAGGTGAATTATGTTATGGGGTGTTTGTTTAAGGATGGGTTGTTGGGTGTGGCGCAAACATGACCGTCAACTCAACGCCACTTTAGTACGGAGTAATATAGTGCAATAACACAACAAAATCACTGCCAAGATATACCTCGCTTATACACAAATATACCCAAAACCAAAATTACACACCCTGACACCCACATAACCACACTTTCACAAGTTGGTCACTTCTACATTTTATGCATGGAGTACGCATGGGTTGGGGGAGGCTAATAGTGATAGACGCGTGGGTGGGGTCCTGGACTCGTCAAGTTGCACCTTATTACCACCAGCCTAAGGTTATTTGTGTGCTTATATGATTTCGGCTTATATTTCGTAAATTATTATGGGCTTATAAGCTTATTATGACTTATTTTGAGACTTATAAGCATTATGATTGTGTTTGGCGCGGGGTTTATAGAGACTTATAAGGGCTTGAGCTTTTAAAATAAGTTGGCTTATAAAATAAGTTTTGTGTGTCACTAAGGCTTATGGAAGCTTTTATATGCCACAAGCTTCCGTGAGACCAAGCTAATTGAAACGGGTTTATAATTATCACTCAAAAGCTGGAAATACATCCGAATTTATTTTGATGTTTTTTTATGTGATTTTACATTGAGAAGCTTCAACTCCGACTATTTCGTCAAACAACTTTATAAAAATATAAGCTCCAGCTTCCGGCTTATAATATAAGCTCCGGCTCCAGCCCAACTCCAACCCATTTCGCCAAACATACCCTATAAGCCCATAAGTCTCAAAATAAGCCAGCAAATTCAAGCTTATGAAATAAGCTCATAAGCCCACAAATGAGCTTAAACAAACACCCCCCCCTAAATACGGTATTAAGACATGCATAATTTACTTGTAACTTTAATAATAACTATCCGTACTGAATTTAACTTATCTTAACCAACTTTATGTACAAATGCATACTAAGGGTCACTAACAAGAGCTTTAATCTAATTACACGCGCACGGTTTATATAATATTGCTAGATGGCGTGTTTACTTGTTTTAGTAAAGTCGACATGTTTTATTTTAATCACATGCACATGATTACGATTATGATAGATACTGGTTTTTTGCTTGACTTTAGGGCCAAACCAATAGTTAAGTTGACATTAAACAAATATTAATTAAATTTGCTGTTGCTAGTTGTTAGATATTATTATTGTTTACTTGATGGTGATTACTAGAAATTAAATGAACTGATTTCTGCTAATCTTTTGGTGATAAGTCAATAGCATTGGGCAGTAATGCATTTTATATTATATGTAGAATACTAGCAAGTTGACTCAAGTGAGATGAAATACTGAACAAATCAGATAGTTGCCATGGTTTTTCTATATTTGGTGATATTTGGAAATGAGCACTCGTTTCTATACAAACTACTATTGTTCCTAGTTCCAAAACATATGATTAAAAAAAATAATAATAATAACTCCCAATACCGTCTTCCACGGTGTATGGGGGAGGTTGAGACGTAGACAGCCTTACCCCTACCTAAGGTAGAGAGGCTGCTTCCGGTTCTACTAAAGGTAGAAAAGGACCTCCGGCCTTGCAAGGGGTGAGGATCGAACCCTTGACCTTTGTTTCCAGAGGCAAGACATATGATTGACGCGACCAAAGTAGATGTGTTAGTGTTAATATATTGTTTCATTACATGTTATAATAATACTTTTGAAAAAGTTGCATCGCCCTCCTTTAATTGTCTCTTGAATCATATCCTAGCAGTTAATGTATGGTTTTCCGTTTGTTTTCAGCTTATGGTGTTTGTGGATTATGCTGGCTCAAGTTTACCAATTATTGCTCATGCCCCGTGGAACGGTCTGCACTTAGCAGATTTTGTCATGCCTATGTTTCTTTTTGCTGCTGGAGTGTCTCTCGCGATTGTATACAAGGTGGATTACTTGGCTCGAGTTTGAATTTTAATACAGTATTTGTTCTACTAATGAGAGTAACTGAAAACTGATGTCTTTCTTTTTTTCTAAAACATCAGAAAACTGAAAACCGATTTGAAGCCACATGGAAAGCGATAGTAAGAGCAGCAAAACTTTTTCTTCTCGGTGTTTTTCTTCAAGGTAAATATTGCAGGCGAGTATTTCCATCCCGCTAGTTGGCAGAATTCAGTATCCTCAAGTTTTAATATTCCAGATTTTCAGTATATACAAGTTTTTTCTACTATTGGCAGAATTCTTGCATTTATATGCCACTAGTTGCCGCATTCGTTTTACTATATATGTTCACTAGAATGGAAACATAAAAAAAGAGTAAAGATAAAGAGGGAAAAAAGAGTTGCTATCAAAACTTTCATGCATATTGCAGGGTGTACATATCCTGTTATATTCTGCAGAGTATATTCAAAACTGCATTACTCTGTATATATTTGTTACCGAGACATTCTTTGTATAAGCTGATGATCACAAAATTTCTTACTGCTCTTCAGGTGGTTACCTGCACGGGCTTACTTCTTTATCATACGGGGTTGATGTTGAGACAATACGTCTACTCGGAATCCTGCAGGTGCCGTTTACTTGGCCCAATTATTTCTGTAACATGTTTCTATATCTTATCATCATTTATCTGATTTTCATGCACTACTGGCACAATTATGAAACAGTAACTTGTTAAGAAAGAAAAGTTGAGGAAGAACTCTTGCATAATAGTATATCCATGGTTGATGGCGTTAATTGTCACTTATCTTCCTTAAATGATAAAAGCCTCTGACAATTGCATTATAAGGTCCTCAACACAGATGATTCCAACTCCATCTACTTAAGATCACATGATTAGATTCCAAATGCCTCTATTTAGGTTAGTTCAGAAACACAGATTTATAAAGCCTTTTAGAGTCAAGTTACAATATTTTTTATTGTGAACAGATTGCATTGTTCATGTTAAACATTGACTGAAACCTTTCTTTTCCTTTCTGATTTTTTTAATTATCGTGATCATTCCCAGAGGATAGCAATTGGATACATTGTTGCAGCCGTGTGTGAAATATGGCTTCCCCGTCAAGCCTGGAAGAAAAATACATTCTTAAGGAACTATATTTGGCACTGGTGAGAACATGTATACATCACTAATTAAGGCTAACCTCGTGGTCAAGTAATATAATTCAGTGTAAAAGAGATAATAAAAATGTGAATATTGATGTTCGTCAAAAGCTTAATTCTAAGTTTTTCACTACAGAAACAATTTGGTAGCTTTTTTAATCCATGTTTGTTTTTGTGGTGTAGGTTTGCTGTAATTTTCTTGTGTGCCATCTACATCGGGTTGACATATGGCTTATACGTTGCAGATTGGCATTTCAGTGACTCATATTTATTATCTTCTCTAATTTCAGAGAATGGAACTACTATTCATACCGTATGACCACTCTATTGTTCTTCCCGTATGCTTATAATTCCATTTAAATATACCATGCTGTCTAGTCATGCATCTAACTTTTTAAACCTAGAGACAGATGTTAGCGTTTTAACAAACCACTTTTTGACTTAATGGACAAAATAAATGGAAGGGAAAAAGTAACCATTTGATTAATGTTTGTGTATGGTGTTCTTGAGTATAGGTGACATGTTCTGTTAGAGGTGATCTTGGGCCTGCCTGCAATGCTGCTGGAATGATCGATCGGTATGTTCTTGGCATTGATCATCTATACCAAAAGCCTGCTTACAGAAATCTGAAGGTATTCAACGCAAGTATAATGATTCATGGCTTGTAGTTAGAAATTATGTGGCTGATCATTGTTTGTGTAGCGTATATAATGTTATTATCCGCGTACAGGAATGTGGTGCATCTAAGGGTGGTCAAGTGTCCGAATCTTCACCTTCATGGTGCTATGCTCCTTTTGAGCCTGAAGGCATTTTAAGGTAATTATCACACAAGGTTCATCTACTTCAGGCCTATACAACTGTATGGAGTATTATTTACATTCCACATGCTGGTAAAGGGACATTTGACCAACCTTAAATGTTAAACAAACACGTTTTGATTATAGAAACTGATATAGCCATATATAATAGATAAAAATAACCAGCTATTATGGCAAAAGTTGAAAGGTATGGTAACTTGCATGTATGCATAAATCTCTAAGACAAAACTTTGCTAATGTACGTTTCAGATTTCTCTAAATTCAAGTTTGATATTCAAAGTATAATGAGGGAAAGCCGGTTTACAGATGTTTTCTGTTTCCACATATTGATCATATAGATGAAGCTTTAGATATCTTGGTCCCAAACTTGTTATTCAAAACACATTGCAAATTATATTGGATCTTGTACAGCTAATGACATGGTTGTCATCTTGGATATGCAGTTCCTTAACAGCTTCTGTGGCCTGCATTATTGGACTGCAGTATGGTCACATTTTGACTGAATTACAGGTGAATCTCATTTCCTCTTGATAAATATATATTGAGACATGGTGAATATCTGCATGTATTTTCTCAAAGTATATATTAATAGCGATTGTGCATGATCAGAGAACAATACTTTTGTATTGATGGTAGCAATTATTCAGTACGCCATAGAAATATAATTTGAAACTCGAAAAGTTCATTTTACTGTGGTTTTTAATTTGGTGAGAATGCTATACCATTTTGTTGCAGGGCCATAAAAATCGACTTTGTAACTGGTTCCTCATGTCAGTTTTGTTTCTGGTTATTGGATCCATACTCACGCTCATAGGTATGCTATTTGAATCCATGTTCATACTACTAACAGTTATAGGGGGCCAATTTGATCCATGGGATCGTGAATGGGTAGATTGAGTTTATGTTTCATCTCTAGTTTGTCAGACAGGAAAAAGTTTAGCAGAAAGGACTTGGGCCATACGAGTAGAGTCGCCAAAATTGTATTTTTAGGGCAAAAAATTATCTTCTTCTTGAACAATTATTGTAGTCATATATGAAACTAAATTTTCTATAGAAAGATGTAAAATGATTTGTAAAAAGTGTTTCGGGTCAACCGTTGTAAGTTTAAAAGCTGGCATATTTTCATTGTCTGAAAACGGGATTTACTCAACTCTTTGACTCTAAATTCTTAATGAGCTATCAGATACTGTAATATTTTAAAACCATCTCTTGAATGACAAATCATGGATCTATTAGTTGTAAACAAAATACTTTCTGTTTTGCTATTTTTCTCAGGTATCCCCGTGAACAAATCTTTGTACACTATCAGTTATCTGTTGGTAACGTCAGCAGCAGCAGGAATCACCTTTTGTGCATTATATTTACTCGTAAGTACCTTTTACACCCTGTTAGCATGAACATGGACACATAAAATGAAAATAACTCACTGAATGGACCCTTTGGTGTAGCTAATCCAGTTGATTAGCAGTTTTATTATCATTTGCTATAACAGGTTTACATATTCTGTAGTCAGAATTATATTTTGACGTGCAATGTTCATGAAGCATTATCTTATTTTACATACTTACAGGTAGATGTTTACTGTTGGAGGCATGTAGCTTTCGCATTCGAATGGATGGGAAAACATTCTTTAAGCATCTTTATTCTTGTTACATCAAACTTAATTGTCATTGCACTTCAAGGATTCTACTGGAAATCACCTCATAATAACATTGTAAGTCTTTTGTTTCTTGTAGCACATTTCATAAACGCATACTCGCCACATCCATATGAAAATTGCAACCTTTGGCACACGTTTAAAAATCTTCTAGTTATCTTTTGACTTGTCACTTCTTATAAACTGTTTGACTTTCTAAAGAATGTAAAAATGAAAATTATACTTGACAACAAAAGAGTAACATGAGATTAAAAGTTTAAACTGCATTTTAAGTTTTATGTCGCCAAAGTATATGAATTAACTGTCTTTCTTTTTGTTAAATTCTTGATACTCAGTCTTTTCTTCTTTTATATGTCAATCTTAACAGATCTACTGGATTGTGTCACACGTTGTACAAAAATAGCATCTCTATGTAACTTGTTTTGCACATAGGTAAGCGTAAGTCATTCTTTCCTATACACCATTGATGCGGAATTAGTCGATATGAACAACTCTTAGAACATAACAAGTTGAGAGATGATGTGGTAGTCAAGGCTTGTGTATTCTTGCTATAATTACATTCCTTGAATCATAGAAAGAAAACAAAATGACAAGAATCTTATTGTAGTCTCTCTTGTAGAACCCATACCATGTTTTGTTTCAATATCTTTTTCTTTGGATTTATTGTAATCTCCATATATTGTAATCTCCATTTTGGATTTATTATTAATCAATGATGGAGTCAAAATATTTAAAACATCATGGTCTGAGATTATACAGCAAACAATTTTTGGTGCCGTTTTTTGTACTTCAAATTGAACGTATATAATTTGGTATGAATGTTTGATGACAAAATGGTTTTCATTGCATGTTTAGCATAGTTCATACTTCATAATAATTCCCAAACAACATTATGAAATTTGAGTGGTATTTCAGTTCTTAGTTTTCCTGAACATTAATGAAGTAAATGGGTCATCTATAAAAATGGTTGTAGTTTCTTTCTATTAACTTTTGACAGACTAATTCGGGTCTGAACCCGCCACCACATAGACGTCAAAAATCGAGTAAAACCTTCCTCTTTTAGAGGAAGTTTGACGTGGCCACGTTAGAGTTATTTGCACAAAACATGTACTATCAAAATTGAGATTTCTCAACCAACTGACAAGTTGAAAATGGCTCTAGCTACTCCTGGATGGTCCCATTTTTATACAGAAGCTATTGACTTGGTACTTTGAAGGTGTGAAGGTACATCTAGTATTAGCTCCCATTTGATTTGAGTTATTCCCCCTTTTTATTCAACTAAAGTATCCCTTAGAGAGAGGAAGTTGCAATTCGTCATTTGGTCTTCACCGTTCATACGTGGCATCAATTTTACCTCGCCGAGGTTCTTCGCCACACCGCCCCCCCCCCCCCTCGCCGAGCCTCGCGTTTGGCAGCTCTTCGGCTGCACGACGAGGTTGCTTCTTGTACCATCTGTCAGCTTTTATGTTTTTTTAAACATTATACAACGTTTTTTAATATTTCAACGTTACTTTTTCTTTTCTTTTTTTTTTAAATTTATTTATTAGGAAAAAACCTTACTTATTACACTATAAATACCACACCTATTTTACATATTCCCATCAAAGTTACACAACTTCTATTTCAAAAACTTACACATATTGAAAGCAAGAAACATGAGTGAAGAATCGTATTCAAGTGTTAGTAACTTTGAAGTGATAACGGAGCTAGAGATGATTCTTCAAGAATTTGAGTACGAGCAATCGTTGCAAAATGAAGAAGCCGGTCCTTCACAACGCCGTAGATACGTCCGCCGTGAACGTGAAGTTGCTGAAGCACGTCTAACGGCCGACTATTTTGGTGACCAACCAAAAAATACGAAAGAATCATGTACTCGTGCATTATAATGCATAACATGATTTTGAAAAATCAAAAATTTGCGATATCCGAAGCTGCCGGAATGTATATTCCTCCGACGCCAAATATGCAACAGCCATGGGTTGAACGTCGTGCAACACAAAGAAGAAAAACCAAAGAACTACACGATAAAAGCACACACGCAAGGCTTCAACGATGTCTCATCGAGCATGTTTGGCAACAACAACAATGGGAAGAAATTCAACGGAATAGGAATAATTAGTTTCGTTATAAGTTGATGTGTTTTAGTTCGTATCGCGTTTTTTTTTTTTTTTTTTTTTTTTTTTTTTTTTTTTTTTTTTTTTTACGTTATTTTTAGTTGCATATAATATTTATTGTGTTGTATTTTATTTTAATTATTAATGAAATGAATAAAAAAAATAAAGTTGTAAGTGGTGGAGCTCAAATGAGTAAGTCGAAGTTAATTGTTGGTCAGGAGGTTAGTTATAATGTAAGGTGATGTGACACTCGTGGGCCACAAATGAAGAGCTTGAGCTCTCCACTACACCTTCCCCTCTTATTCTTACCCTCTAAGAGCACGATGTACCTTTGGTGTTGTACCGGGTGTCGTGAAAAAAGTACTGCCACATCATTTTATCATAATATCAGAATCTATCACAACACCAAAAACACCCCTCTCCCTCATATTACACCAAAATCTGATGCCATTATGCACAATATGAGCAACAAAAAACCATTAAAAAAATATAGATACAACATAAAAAAATATATAAAAAAATGAGACTATGATCATTTAACTGGCAACGACAGCGCCACACCTGAAAATGCAAGGTCCGATGTGGTTGTGGCGTGCTCCCAAAAAGGCCACACGAAAACACAACATACCCTGGTCTTTAAATGGATTCTGGCACCCTGTTTTTTTTATAATTTTGTTTTCATTACAAAACTACATAACTAAAAGCATGAAATGTAAAACATAAATCTTAATAAGTCAAAAGTATTAAAAGACAATAAAAGAAAACAATAAAAGATGATATTATTCTACCGATAGAGTGGGTAAAATATAAGAGCAAATTACCTAAATGAACGTTTTATTCAACTCCATTACACAAATAAACTTCGCATGTAAAATTATCGAAAATGAACATTCTATATATTATCCGTTAGATCTATTACTAAATTAGTTTCTAACCGTTAGATGTAGTAAAAGAAATACTAGGCGACATGCAGGCGAAGCAGAAAGATAAGATGGTTTAGGCGAGTTGTATGCGAGGGTTTAGGCGAGGTGATGGTTTGCGCGAGATGTAGGCGAGATGTACGCGAGGTGAATTGAATTGTGTTACCACGCGAGGAGCCAGGCGAGGTGACAAGTGAAGCCCTACGCGAATTGAATTGTTTTACCAGTGCTTAGGCGAGGCTCTAGGCGAGGACCAAATTGTGTTACCAGGCAAGGGTCACGCGAGGACACAGGCGAATTGTGTTATTGAATCATGTTAATTGAATATGAGGCGATGTGACATGCGAGCTCCATGCGAGGTTAATTGAATGCCAGGCGATGTGATTTTGTTCCAGGCGAGGTTAATTGAATGCCAGGCGATGGGATTTTGTTCCAGGCGATGTGGATTTGTTCCAGGCGATGTGATTTTGTTCCAGACGATCTTCTTTTCTCAACAGGTGGAACTGTATTAGCAATACACGGTAAGCAATTGCTAGGAATTATTCCACAGTCTTACAAACCACTTTCAGTTCCGGTATTATCATCAATGGTAGATGATATTTCGTCAAGGTAAACAGGTTCCACTTCGTTTGTAGGTCCATTGGATTTTGACTGGATGTCAATGTCTTCTGGATGCACTGAACTTCGCGTGTTTAAAAGAGATGGAGATTGTTTACAAAGATTTGTAAAAGAGTTGTTTGGTCAAGTTTCATATGTGATAGGCTTGTGATTTTGTTCAAGAAGTTATGAGATGAAAAAAATGAAGCAGGTGAATTAGGTTATAAATATGTTGATAGAATGATAGTGACATATATTCAACTTAGGTATAAAAATGTTGATATTGACATATATTAGTCACTTTGGTAAAACATGTAAAAAGTGTTCATTTTGTAAAACGACTCTATATAAAATTCATTCTGGTAATTGATTTAAAATATAAAGTAAAAAATGTCACTATCCAATAAAAGGTGTATCAATAACACCACCCTTAACTAAAATTGTTCTTAACTACCGATATAATCATTTTTGTTGTAAGTTGTCTTCCATCTCAACTAAACTTTTCCTGAAAGTGCTTGTCGAGAAAGTTCATCTATAACATAATTTTTGATTGTATATAATATAAAGTCTACACTTTAATGAAGTACCAATTATGTTTCCTTTTAAATAAAAAGGAAAAAGAAGTTTGTAATGGATCAATTATAAATACAAAAATTGTTTTGCTTAGTGGAACTTAATCATGGATTCGCTTTTACTTGAAATATGAAAACATTATTTCAAAATTAAATAATTATCTATGATGTTATCATTTGCAGATGTTAACTACCCTTCCTTTTTATCATAAAAAAAAAAAAAAAAAAAAAAAAATGTCTACAAACAAAAAATGAACAAATTATGATATGTATATATAATGCAATAATGCTAGTCTTGATTGATAAAAAGTCATTTTTACATTCATAATTAATAGAGAAAAGTCCAAAATACATCCCTGAGGTATGTCAAATGATACGTTTACATCCTTTTTCTTTTTTCGTCTCAAATATCATCCCTCCGTTAGTAACTTTGGAACAAATACATCCCTAGGGACCAACGATGCAAAATTTTGCCCGTTAAGTACCCCACGTGTTAGTCACGTGAGGGGTATTTTTGTCTTTTTCATCACCACCCCACCTTATTATCCTCATTTCCATCTCTTCCACACCAATATACTCCTCCTCTCCAAAAATCCTAGCCGCCACCCTGCTAGCGCCACCACCACCTCCACCGCCAGTCACCAAGCTACACCGCCACCACCACAAGCATCCCTGTGACCTCCTCACCACCTTTCACTACCACACGCGCCTCCAATACCACCTCTCACCACCTCCTCGTTTATAACGCGCCACCACCATCACTCTTATCCATCACCATTATCTAGATCTTGAAGAAAAAGGTAGGAAAACGTGTATCGTGTGCGAGTTGAATCGTTACGAGTCAAACTCGTGACCAACTCATGCATAACTCGATGTTTTGGGATAAAATATTATTGCGAGTTGAATCGTTACGAGTTGAACCGTGTGGTAAAACCCACGGCCGTGGTTATTGATTAACGTTAGTGGTCACGGGTTCGATCCGTGACCCTCGTGGTTTGATTTTTCTTTGGGTTTCAAAAAGGTGGTGATGGAGGTGTTTGTGTGGAAGTTTGGTTTTGGGTTTCAAAAAGGGTCACGTATGGTTTGTTTTGGGTCGATTCACAGAAAAAAAAAAAAAGGACAAAAATGGAGTTTTGGGTTTACTTTGTTTGTTCGAACAAGAAGAAACAAAAAGAAATATGGTTTGGTTTTGGTTTGTGGTTTTTGGGTCGAGTCACGGAAAGGAGAAAAGAAAGAAGAAGCAAAAATGCAAGATGGTTTGTTGTTTTGGTTTGTGGTTTTGGTTTGTGGTTTTTGGGTCGAGTCACGAAGAGGATAATAAGGTGGGGGTGGTGATGAAAAAGACAAAAATACCCCTCACGTGACTAACACGTGGGGTACTTAACGGGCAAAATTTTGCATCGTTAGTCCCTAGGGATGTATTTGTTCCAAAGTTACTAACGGAGGGATGATATTTGAGACGAAAAAAGAAAAAGGATGTAAACGTATCATTTGACATACCTCAGTCATAATTACTGTTTATATATACTTAAAAAATAAAATAAACACTTTATTTGAAACAAACAAAATAGTTAGATTGACACTTTTTTTGAGATGGGAGTATGTCAATTTTCTATATACAGATGTTTGTGATTTTGTATGATACATCTGTTTACATGAAGTTTGATTTTTAACTTAAAACGTCAACCGTCTCGAAAAATCAAGAGAACGCATCAAATCTGTCATGAATTGTTCGGAATGATTAAAACTAATTCTATGATTTGCGTGTAATTATTGAGGATTATAGAGTTCGTATCCAATGATAACCTTTTTTTTTTGAAGGTGACTTTCAATTTATTTGGTTTAGAGAGTCACACCTGCCAAAGGCAGGCCCACGCTGGCGTAGTGGGGATTCAACGACTTCCGCCCGGAAACCGTTCTGCCTCCACACGAGAATACTCGCTGGAGTAACAGCATGATGAAAACCGGGGCCGGCTCGGATTCAAGTCTCCGCAACAATGGCTCAAAGACTCTCATCTTCATTGCCTAATATCTCCGGAGCATTATGGTCCACAAGTGAGGACTTCCCGGAAGGTCACCCACCCTATACTACTCCCACTTGTTGCTCGCTTAACAAGTTAAGTCCCGCCCACTATACCACAATTCCTTTGATATCCAATGATAACCTTGACAACCAATTTTTCTGTTGTGTCATATATACACCTTTTGTCATAAACGACCAACATGCCAACCTACACAAGTTTTTTAATTAACCATATAAAAGAAAGAAAATTAGTGTTTTATGCTAATCTCTCTCTCTTTTTTTTTTTTTTTTTTTTTTTTTTTTTTTGAACAAAGTTTTATGCTAATATTGACTATTTATATTGGAAGTCGCCCAAATGTTACACTTAAAAATAATAACGAAATAGATCATGTTGACTTTCCAAACTGACTTCTCTTTTTCTAGATTTGTATTAACTTGTTTTGGATTAGAAGGAAATGTTAAAAAATGATTATTCTTTGTATCTTTGCTTAAGAATCCCAGAGGATAATATAACTTAATATTTCAATTATGCTTACCAATCTAACTGACAACCACAATTTTTTTTTTTTTTTTTTTTTTTTTTTTTTCTCTCTTTTAATTCTTTAAGAGCATACACAACAATAACGTGGGTTAAGTTTTAACACGGTGCTACGTCAGCGCCACATCATCTTTAACACTTTCACCTTAACTCACAAAAAACACCCTCAACAATAACTCAACTTTAACTCAACAACAATTTAGAAAAACACTCAGTCATTTAGGGGGTAAACTGAATTTTTCTTTTTTTTTTAACCCAAGTCGCCTTAACTCGGCGTTAAGGGCTTAACACGCCACGTTAACGCAAACTTAACGCCAGAGCATGCAACGCATAACTCGACCTTAACGTGCGTTATAAAGCCTTTAACGTGAGAATGGCGTTACCATTGATTATGCTCTAAGAGCATGTGCATCAGTAACGTGAAGTGGAGCGTTAAGGCTTGTTTAACGCACGTTAAGGTGCGTTAATCGTTGCAGCATGTGGCGTTAAGGCTGCGTTAACGCGAAACGTTAACCCCTTAACGCCACGTTAAGGCTGGTTTTCTTTAAAAAAAAAATTGACACTTTTCACCCCTATGAACTTTTATATATTTTGAAATTAAGATATTGAAAATTACAAAACACCCCCTTATTTCTTAAACGGTATAGTAAAATAACGATACGATTCATTAAATTTCAAATACAATACATGAAAGTGAAAACATACGAAACGTAAAATAACGATACAATTTATATAGATTTGTAATTGTCGATTAGATCTGACTTCTCTTCCACACTTGCAACACTTGTTCCCTAACAATTTTCAAGGCGATTTGAAGTTGCAGATCCGTTTCATCATTTCTTAATAAAGTTTCTAGCCCGACACTAATAATTGGATGGTCTTGAGGAAGCTCACGTAACCTTTCGACCTCATGAGCACGATTATGCATCTGCATTATAAAACGAGTTATCTCACCTAGCAAATTGTTAACCAACTTGAGTTCCTTCTCTTGTTCTTTGCGTAATCGGGAAAGAATTGATGTTTGCACCTCAGCTAGTTCGTTTGCCATTTTATGTGTGTGTTAACAGTATTGCTATGTGTGTGAGGAAATATCGTTTGGATAAACTGCCATTTATAGGGGGAAAAGTAGCCGTTAAGCAAAATAGCTGTTGGAAAAGTAGCCGTTAAGCCTTTTATTCAATTTCAAATTTAAAGCAACATTACACCAAGTTACAAATGATACAGGAAACAAATACACACGATACGGAAAATAGCCATTACACAGAGTCTCTGTCCCATGCCCACGTGTTTCTCAGAATGAACCACACATGTTGATAATATATCCCTCTCCCATAGCGTTCATGATAAATTCGGTTTGCATTGCTGAGACGACTAAGGTCTTCACTTGTAAGCAGCAACTCTTTGTAAATATCGTTATACCTACGACATTCAATGTTGATTCTACTCCAGTGAGCCGTAATACTATTTTTATTACGGTGCTCACCATCAGTCTGAACGTTGAACCTTTGTGTAACTTCATTCCAAAAAGAACGTCCATTCACAAGGTCTCCAAAATCGTGAACTTCAAGCCATACGTTACCTAGCAACTCCTCTTCTTCCATTGACCAACGATTATTCATTGTGAAATACTTTAGGGGTTTGTGAAGAATAATATTGTATGGTGTGTTATTTATAGGGGATGATAGAATTTTCAAACTTGAAAATTAAAATTCAAATTTGAAAACGAGCGGGATAAAAATCAAATTTCAAAATTCAAATTTGAAAACCGAGCAGGATCTTTCAAACATTTAAGTTGTGTTTTATTAGTTAGTTAAAAGAAATATTAGTTTTAGTTGAGGGTTGAATTTGAAAATAGTTGAGTTAAAGTTGAGTTAAGTTGAGTTATTGTTGTGGGTGTTTTTTTTTTTGTGAGTTAAAGTTAAAGTGGTAATGCTGACGTGGCGCTGAGTTACGTTATAACTCACGTTATTGATGTAGATGCTCTAATAGGTTCCAAATTTGATTGATTTAGGATGTTATGAATGATTTCCTATTTCCGTTAATTATTACTCGTGTGTTTGTAGTATGGCTACAATTGGATAACGTAGTGGGCACATAACCAAAAGTTATAAGATTCATTCTTATAAAAATTACATAAACATTGTAATTCAAAAATTAAAAAAATGACACATTAAAAATAAAATAGGTATATTTGACATAATTTTACATTACGTAATAATAATAATAATAATAATAATAATAATAATAATAATACACTCACAGAATTCCTCTCGGTCCGCTCTTGATTGTATATTTTAGCAAATATAAGTCTTTTATCATGCGATTAACAATACAATAATTAATTTGTAAATCTTATGACAAATTCAAAGTTGAAAATCACTAAGACTCATCACTACTGTTGAAATTTCAATGTAACATTAACATATTTTTCATCACTTGTATCTTGCAATAATGGATATCAAGCACTAACAACTTTTTATTATAAAAATCAAAAAAATAGATGGAAAAACCTTTTATTTTGCTCGGTGGTGAGTACTTATTTACTCATCTTTTCTTTATTAAAATGAGACTTAATAATCCAAAAACTAACCGAAACGCCAAAGAAAGTGTGTTTTTATGATTGTGAATGTGCAGGTACGGATATCTCATAAAATGCCGAAAAACAAACGGAAACCGACAAAAACAAGCACGAGAGTGGAATGAGTGCTGAAAGTCAAAGTTGGAATCTTAAAGTCAAAGCTTAGCCCATTGAAGTCCTCAGAGAATTGAGAATTGTTAGATTTGGTCCTTGGTCAAAGATTGAAAAATTTACACTTTCAGTCCCTTAACTTTCATCAATTGACAAAAGAGGTCCCTGGAAGAAATATTTTATGAAAGTCAAAGTCAGCCCTTAAAGATTAAAGAACTGGCAAGAAAAGTCCTTGGACAATATTATGAAGTTTGGCAGAATCAGTCCTCATAATTTCAGCAAACTACATGATTGGTCCTTGCTACTTTATAACACAAAATCTGAAATAAGCCTAGTCCAAGTCTAGTCCTATCCACAATAATATACCAAGACCAATCCTATCAAAAGCCCATTACCCTTGACCCGGTCCACACTCACACCATCGGTCAACACCATTTAACCTTCAGTCAAACGAGATTAAATAAATATATATTTACCCACCCCCCAAATTAACCCTTTCCCAGAAATACCCAACTCACCACATGAACCCTAATACCCGTAATCCAAAATTACAGCAATTTAGGGTACAAATGTCAAATCAAGGGGTTCTAGAAGCTTGTCAGACTTGTCAGAGCGTATTAGTATCAAAGAAACACACGAGGGGGTGACTTGGCAGCATTTGATTGGACCAAACACGTCATAAGGAATGATCCAAGGGTGATTAGCTGAGGGGAATGATTGGAATTTGATCATACGACTTAGATGAGCTTCAAAATAGCACAAGCACACGGATTGCCAAGCTGGCAATCCGTGACCCTTATCCTCTAGATCTTTCTATCCTCTGCTATAAATAGAAGTGTTAGGCTATCTTATTAGGTGGTGGAGTTTAGAGTAGTGAAACTCTGCCCAATTTACTTCTCAGTTTTTAGTAGTGTAATTTCCTTTTCATTTGTAATCCTTTATTTTAATGAAATCCGTTTTATGTTAAATCATTTCAGCTTATTGTTTTACCTTATTGTTTCAACTTATATCTCTTTAACTCTCAGCAGTATCTCAGTGTTAAAACATCTTGTTTACTTTTTTATTTCAATTAAGCTTTAGTTAGTTCAAAAGTTTCATAAAATTCAGAAAATATAAAAATAGTTTTTGTTAGATTCAGCTTTCAATCAAGCTTGTTTGTAGTTTAAGCAATCTCATGTTAGCTTTTTAGCTTCTGTGAGAGAGCTTGTTAGATTAATACAGATTTAAATCTCAAATTCAATTTTGGTCAACAAAAGTCAACTATCAGACTTAAGGAGTGATTCATGGTATAATTTGGTATGTTAAGCTGTGTAATGGAAGAGCTTAGCCTATCTAAAGATAGGCTACTGTGGAAAACCCTCTGTTCATGCTGAGGGTAGTTTAGTAAGTACCTTATTTACATTTCCAAATTTTCATAGCATTTGATTATTCTTAGTGTAAATCTGTTTTTCTGAGTTTCAGTAGAGGATAGTTGTTGCTGATTGATCATTTTGCTTCTGGTAGTGTAATTCTAGTTAATTTGATCATTGGTTTTGAGTTTTGTGGATTATATCATTGTTTCATAGTGATAGCATAATAATAAGGGAGTGTTTGGAATTACTTGATACTGTGTAGAGTAGATAGTAGATTAACTAATATAGCTTCATTTTAATTCACTCTGGGTTAGTATTGGATAAAAAGAGCATAATATAGCAGGTTAGTGTATTAATAAGTCAAAGTTAGGACTAATATATAGTTACTGTCAGATTTAGTAAGAATTAGTTAGTGAAATTTTAGAGGTAGTTGCATATTAGTATAAAATAGTTTATTTCAGTTCAATGTCAACTTAATATAACATATAGGAGTAGCTTTAATTAATAGAAATTAGATTTAGTCAAACTAGTATAGCAATTTATAAGTCAAACTATTTCAAGCTCGTTGTTCCACTGGTTCCTGTTCTCTGCTTCAATTAAAGCATCAATTGAGAGATTGTGATAGGGCTTTTAGTGTTTTTAGAATCTCAGTAGTATAGAGTAGCTTTTGCCCCTTTAATTTTGTACTTTAGGGCTTATTAGGTGAGCTTATTTTGTTCTGCAAATAAGGTGATTGAAATTAATATGCTGATTTGAACTAGGACCTGCAGTGGTTAATTTTGCCTTATATTTGAGCTTATTTGTTGTTTCTGAGTTCATTTGAGTATTATTCAGAGTAGTTCACTGTTCTTGTTTGTCTGGCTTATTCTAGATTGCATATGCTTATTCTTTTGCTTATTAGAAATTGCTTATTTCTCCCTGCTTGTGTTTCTGAGTTTAACTTGGTCTGAATTGAATACTTTTGAGCTTATTTGAGTATACTGAGTCTGTGTTTAAAGTTTCATATAGTTTTATAGCAAGTGCTTATTAATAAGCACTTGCAATAAGCTGTTTTACACTCAATAAGCACTTCTACAGCTTATTTTCTTTTCTAAATTTTTCCTCAAGTTCTTTTTAATATTTTAGATTTTCTTTGAATTTTTCATATTTTTCTGAGTGAGTTTACTATTTTTCCCATTTATTTTTACAATTTCTCTTATTTTTAATTACTTTTTATATTCCAAAAATAGAAATAAATGCATAGAAAATAAATAAAATCTCAAAAAAATATTTTTCTTTTTCTCAAAATTATTTTAAGTAGTTTAAGATATTTAGAAATTTATTTCACATTTTTAGGATAATTTTTAAATAAAGGTTACGTTTTAAACTCGCGTTTGAATTTCCATTTTGAGTTTTTAGATAATTGTGCATACATAGCTTGTACTTTTTGCTTATCATATCATTTCTTTTCATTATTCTTATTTCATAATTACGTTTTAAACTCGCGTTTGAATTTCCATTTTGAGTTTTTAGATAATTGTGCATACATAGCTTGTACTTTTTGCTTATCATATCATTTCTTTTCATTATTCTTATTTCATAATCACTATTTTCACTTTTTCACTTTTTACGACACGATTTCACGAATCGAATTTCAACGATTCAGTTCACTCCTTCACGGGATACGACTCGGGTAATCCGTATTTTTTGCGGATTTCCTCGGACTTATAAATATATATACAGTAAAACCTCTATAAATTAATACTCGATAAATTAATAACCTCGATAAAATTAATAATTTGTCCAGTCCCAACTTGGGACCAGTGCAAATTTAGACCTCAATCGATAAAATAATAAGATAATAATTTTTCTGAAACCCCAGTGTATATATATTAGTCCCAACGAAACTATAAATTAATAATTACTAAAAAAATTTCATATATATGTATATATGTGTATGTGTGTAAGAGAGATACACTTCAAAATCCTAAGATTGTTTAGTAAAAAATCAATCCGTAGTCACTTGTTTTTTTGTTGAACTTCAAATCTATATTGAGTTTATCTTAAAATCTACTTATTGCACTAAAGAGTTGGTGCGTTATCTTCTTGTATTGCAATAAAAAGTGTTAATTTTATTTTTCATAAAGTGTGAATGTGAATTCATAAAATATTAATTGGAACTTGTTTTTCAAATTTATTTTTTTTGTCTATAATGAGTATACATTGTAACTAGATAGTATATTGGACTTGAAAATTTAAAAACCATTCGTAAAACCTCTTTAAATTAATAAATTATTAATTTATCGATATAATAATATCTCGCTAAATTAATAAAATATCCCGGTCCCAACACTATTAATTTATAGAGGTTTTACTGTAATTGATTTTTGACAATCACTCGGCCTCATGACCACGAAGATCCCGATCACGATTCAACACTATGTCATTATTACGTTTGGTACGTGCGAAGCAGGCCCGAGCAACTTGTCACAGAGCCATTTTGACACCATTACGCAAGCTCTAACAATCTATCAAGAAAGCAGTCCATAATAATCCACATAGAGTCCATAATAATCACACCTCCATATTGAGTTTTGAAACCGAGTCTCTATCGAGTTGGAGCACTTGGGTCCCATGCAAACAAATTGAGTAGCCAAATAAATAACATACGGTCCCGATTGTCATTATGACAAGATTTGCAACAAAATAGGATAAATATGACGTCGTTTTCGTTTTACTATTTTGAGTTTTTGACGACCAAATATATCATTTTGGGTAGATTTCTCTTAAATATTTGCAATTTCTAAGTACTAACTCTAAATTTGAATCAACAAATAAAGTAATAATCTTATTCGCACGGATCGTTTCAAATATAACTCTTTCAAGTAAAATGGGATTGATGTTATGTTTTCAACGGTCAAATAATCTAGTCATTTGTGTTTGCTTTATATTTGTAACTTTGATATACACCCGACGAGAAGCTTTTAGTCTCTACTAACAAAACCATATCATTTGTGTTTCTATCAATCGATTATACTCGAATTTCAGAAAATTACAACTGATAAATCATTACAAAAAATACGATGATAAGAAGTTTCTCAAAACCATAAAATAGTTTTGTATTCATAAACCAACGTTAATATTTGTCTTAATGTGTCTAAGGTAATATTAAAAACAAAAACATCATTACTATTCTCATATGTGTAAAAAACCGGGATTCTCTCAAGTTAAAAGGTACAACTTGATTCAAGTTGGATGATTGTCAGCCATTGAATTTAATCTAATTGTTCAAATCAAAAGAACTTTTTTTTATTTGAGTCATTAGATTAAAACTAATGGCTCATAATACTACAACCTGAGTCAAGTTGTACCTCTCAACTTGAGAGATCCTATCCCGTAAAAACCGTATCCTATGGTGAGTAAAAAACCCTTGACATGTCAAAATTACGTAAAAATTACGAGTGTTTTGAAACCTGGGTCGACCCGGCCGAGTTAACCGGTTCCGGTCAAAAAAATCCGGGTTTCTAAAACCGGGTTAACCGGTTAGACCCGTCGGGTTTTGAGGGACCCGAGTTAACCCCGTTTTTTAAAACCCGGCCGGGTTATGTTTTTTCAAAATTTTTTTATAAAAACCCGGGTTGATCCGGTGGTCAAACCGATTGACCCGGCGATCGAACCAGTTGACCCGGTCAGAAAAATAAAAAAATTATAAATTGAAAACCAAGTTGATCCAGCTGTCAAACCGATTCCCGATGACTCAACCGGGTCGATTTCGAACCCGGTTTTCAAAACATCAAAAATTACAAAGCTACCCAGCCACTCGTTAGCTAGAAGCCAAAAGAAAACCACGTCACTTGACCGTTAACTTTAACAAAAGGAACAGGAAATAGTCAAAATACACAAAAGGTGTAAAAGACAAAGGATTTCGAAAACATGCGAAGTCTCCGGAACGATTGAGGCATTTCGTGTCCTTTTCTTATTTATATTTGTTGAATTATGTTTCACTCAAACATATACTCGTATAATTAAAGTATGACCCTTTTAATTATTTTAAGTCATGCAGATGAACATAATTATCGCTTGAATATGCCTTATCAATAATTTGAGAAGTTTCGACATAATTGTTCTATGTTTATTTTTCCAAATTACAACCAGCAAAAAGGTTATAGAGCATGGACATATGGTCCCCCTACGTGTTTAGGTATGTTTGTTTTTAGCTTTGGACAACTTAACAAAGGTACTACTCCTAGTGTTTTAGACCGGGTGCAATGTGTGTGACCCATCATCCTTCGCTTTTCATCTTCTCCATTCACGCCATATAAATATAGGGCTTTTGTTATCGCTTGATGAACATAATTATTGCTTTGCATGTGTGATGAGGACGTTACTGGTAGTAGGTGTAGCGGTATTTCTACATAAGTAATTCTACTGGTGTTTTCTGCATTTTATTTTTATTTTTTTCGTGATTTTATATTTTAGTTTATTTATTTTATTTGTTCTAGAATAATTAGATTTTCTTTCTCTACAAATTTTACTACCCTATAAATATAGGGCTTTTGTTACATTGTAATCATCTTTTGATTATTAATAAAATTATATTTTAAGATATTTATCTCTTGTTTGGGTTTATTCTCGTAAGGTGCGCCTTGTTACTACCATTAAATTAAGGTTAATATAAATACGTTTCTGCGCATCCTGCGTCAGTTGGTATCAAAGCTTCTTAGCATCTTGGTGGTAATTGGTGTAGAAGGTTCTACTTCAATTAATGTCTAGAGCTTGTAGCATCTTAGATGATGAATGTTGTAGAAGATTTAAAAAACCCAAACTGTTGGTGGGGTATGGTCTGGAGAGTACATGGATCATGGTTTTACCAAATCCATGAAACTTGACAGTTGTTACACTATACTAGAAGAACTACGTTCCGTGATCGCAGGTGGGGCATTAATCCACAAGAATCGCAAGGGTAGCAATTATAGAGGTTCAAAAATTCGTCCAATCATAGACGGATCTATTAACAACCATGTGAGCAACCAATACCCGTTCAACAATGGAAGAGTTGAAGAATGGGAGGAGAGAAAGAAGGATGATCGGGTGTATACAAACAAGATTTTTTGTTCGAGAATTCTAATCAATAATTCGGTATGTTCTTTAATTATTGATGGTTGTAGTATCAATAATTTGATTTCAAGAAAATTGGTAGATTTTCTAAAAGCACCAATGAAGATTTGTCCAATTGAAGGTTATCAAGTTTGTTGGGTTCCGGTAACTATTGGGAAAAAATTATAAAAGGGAGATACTTTGTATTGTGGATGATTTTGATGAGTGTCATATTTGTTGGAAAAACCATAGGTACAAGAGGTTAAGGGCATGCATGATTTTACAAAAAAAAAAAAAAAAAAAAAAAAAAAAAAAACTATATCTTTTCTCATGGGAAAGAAAAGGGATTGCTATCGTTCCACCCAAAACAAACCAAAAATACCAAAGTCCGAAGTTGTGATGGGAGAAAAGAATTTGAATGATGAAGTTGTTGAAGAGCATTTTGAGAAAATCCAAGAATCTAAAGTCCATCCACAACATGAAGACAAGATTTCAACTTTAGTGTTGGAAACAACAAATAAAGTTGATACCTCGAAGACTTCTCAAGAAGAATTTATGGGTTTTAATGGTGATGAAGATGTAAAGAATTTTGATGGTAAGCTAAACATGGATTCCGAAAGCATCAAAGATTTAATGATTTGTGATTTCAATTGTTGATTTATTTTAAATATGATTATCATAAAGCCAACAAAGTTTTCAATGGCAAGCAAAGAAACTATTTTTATTGCAACTGAAGACTTGGGAATTGTTAATAAGAAGTGCATAACTCGACATTTGAGGTTATTGGGTGATCGTTGGGAAAATACTCGAGTTAATGTGAAGTGCAAATCTACCCAAGATAAGGTTCTTCGTGAGATGTTGTTCGAGGTAGATGAAGCTCTTGATAGTTAGAACTCGAGGGCGAGTTCTTTTTAAATGAGGGGGAATGACGAGAACACTATTGGTAGTAGAAGTAAGGGTACTTCTACATAAGTATCCTACTCCTAAACATACTGAGTTTATTGGATTCAGAAAGTTATTTCCAAGTATCTCTACTCCAAGCATAAGTAACCCTACTGGTATTTGCTACAGGTTTTTATTTTTGTCATGATTTTATATTTTAGTCCCTTTATTTTGTTTGTTAAAGTGAAAAGTGAGAGAGTAGTGTTAAATGGTGACCATTGCACCTAGTCTTAATTATAACATAATAGGGGTTGGCTCAACTAGTCTGAATCAATGGCATTGTGTTGATCTTTTCACACGCATATGACAAATATAAGATTGCTAAAACTATGGACTCGGCGCAGTACTTAGTGATTGTTTTCAGGTTCTGCTCCTTAAGGCTGGTCATAGTGGGTATATCTCTCAGACTTCCACTACAATTTTGGTCACGCGTGAGAGGCCCGAATAACCCTGTCGGTCACAAACTTGACTAACAAATAAGATTGAGTGTGGATGTGTTTCTGAGTGCGGTGTGTGTATTTTAATATTTAAATAAGTATGAGTATTGTGTATGGGAGACACTCCATTATACAAGTAATTAATACAGGCTATACTTATTGTACAATTATCTATTGGTGGAATGTTCCAATAAATTTTAAAAGTGTGCGAATAATTTCCCATCGTGTATTGGTAAATATTTAGTAAGAGTCACGAGAGTGTGTGTGATTAGTAACTGGGAGATAATGAATGATGAGTTACCGTGAATGAAAGGGTTTTGATGAGTCACAATTACATTATAAATATACTAAAAGGCAAGAGGTTACTGTAGCAAGCATTGTGTTTGCTACAGTTGTCTCTACAGTAAATTTTTTTTAACGGTCGTTAGTTATTTAACGGCTGTTAACTAACGACCGTTATCTTTAACATTTTAAAAAAAATGTACGGACTTTGTCTTTCATCTAAGTGGTTTATTGCAAATTTAGTCCTTACTAAAAGGTAAGAGGTTACTGTAGCAAGCACTGTGCTTGCTACAGTTGTCTCTACAGTATTTTATTTTTATTTTTATTTTTTTTAACGGTCGTTAGTTATTTAACGGCTGTTAACTAACGACCGTTATCTTTAACATTTTAAAAATAAATGTACGGACTTTGTCTTTCATCTCAGTGGTTCATTGCAAATTTAGTCCTTGCTAAAAGGTAAGAGGTTACTGTAGCAAGCACTGTGCTTGCTACAGTTGTCTCTACAGTAATTTTTTTTAACGATCGTTAGTTATTTAACGGCTGTTAACTAACGACCGTTATCTTTAACATTTAAAAAAAAATGTACGGACTTTGTCTTTTATCTCAGTGGTTCATTGCAAATTTAGTCCTCAAATAATTTATATAAATGGTCCTTCATGTTATACATCAATTGCAAAGTCAGTCCTAGGTAATTAACTTCACGTTAAGTAGCTAACAGCAACAAAAGAATTCAGCAGCAACGCGCGGGTACTAAACTCGTTCAATCTAAGGCCAATATTTGACGCTGAGTATGTCATGATTCCATTTAAGATGTCATGCATCCATTTAAGTTATGCAAATAATCCCTGGAACTTTTAATAAAAGAACTTCGTGTTAGGATTGCTTTTTTTTTTTTTTTTTTTTTTTTTTTTTTTTTTTTTTTTTTAATGTATGAAACTATGAATACATTAGAATATATGAAATTCTTACTTTGTGTAGAATGTCATTATAAAAGTTGGTAACGAGGATCAATCAAGCAATAATTTACATCCATTGCTTTACTCCAAGTATTCAAATTCTTAAGTTACTTAACCATGTAACTTTTTTTTTTCTTTGATAGGCACTTAACCATGTAACTTTTTAAAGCTTTCTAAAGTTAAAAAGTCAGTAAAGTTTTATCTTATTTACTTACACATCAACAAGGTTCCCTATATTATTAACTACAAGAATACATTTCTTTGGTTGGTTCTCCACCACAAGAAGGGTAACATGGCAATGCAACTACGTATTGAGTACTTTCTTGTCTTAGACGGAAGGACACAATGTGAAAAAGATCAATGGTCATGTTTGGCAACACTTTTTTTGAAGCGTTTAAGAGCGGTAAGCGACAAGCGTTCCAGTCTTAATACTTGTTTGACAACACTGCTGCTAGTGTTTAGCAACACCTCAAAAGCTTGCAATCTTAATGCTTCTTAAAGAAGCTTTCCAATATACCGCTAGCATTTTACTTTTAATATTACCAATTTACTCTTAAGAAATAACATTTATTCATAAGTATATGCCCTTTTTCGTAATTTTACATTTTATAATTACAACTACAGCTACGTTACCAAACACGTTTTTTAAACAAGTAACTAATGCTTACTGCTACTGCTTAATGCTACAGCTTACTGCTTATTGCTACTGCTTACTGCTACCTGTCGCCAAACATAGCCAATGTCTTGAAGTTTTTTAAACAGATTTGTTGCTACAATTTCAGAACAAAGAAAGTGGCTAATTTAATGAAAATACTTATACTAGGATAAGATATATCCTCTTTGCTGACATATCATTCACATGGAGTCTTTAAGATAAAAAACTTTGTTTAGCATCCGATGTGCCCTACTACATTCACCATGGTCCATGAACTCACATGTGACACCCAATTCAATAAAAACATAGGGTCCAAATAGACACGATAAAAAGTTGAAGGACATGCTGAGAATTAATTAAAAGCAACAAAACCAACGATTACCAATTTTAGCTGGTATAAATGATTAAATTCCAAACAAGGTTAGAAAACAAGAAAATACGATAAGTGGGGTCATTGGTCTATGCATTTAGCCGTTGTACAAAGTGAGGTGTATGATAGGCTGTCAAAGAAGTACCCACACAAGGGATTAGGCCCCCCACAACCCAAAGAACCATTGGTTATCTCTGCACATGGTCTTTGCTGTACTCCTGGACCCCATTTTTCCACTACTCTTCAAGCTTTTCTTGTGTAAGCTATTTTCAAAAACAGTCCTTTTATTATTGTTAATTTACTATTAACCCCTTGCACAAAGTGGTTTAGCTTAACACAGAGCATTTTGAACATGAACACAAGCATGCGTTTCGCTAATCGAACATGAGTGCCCTAATGATAATTCTAGTTTAGGTCGTATATGTGTGCAGCATCATAGTTTAGGGCTTGTATTAATAATTTAGTGTAATCGACTCTGATACGACATATTCATTTTGGATACGCCGTATTCAAAATATCAAAAGTAGGCTCCATGTAATAAAATATTTTGGTCAAGACCAGTCTTCAATACGGTATATTCTCATAAATGAATACACCGTATTCCTTCTATCTACGTCTTGTGTCTTATTTGGTTAGAGCTTCTATACGGCATATCTCAAGTCCTAAATACATTGTATTTTTTCGATTTTCAGCTTTCTTCAAATCTTCTAAGTGTAATATACGACATATCTCCATATTAGAGTTTTCATGTCTATACTTCAAAAAGTATAAAACTCGAAACACAATGTCAATTATTTCATCAGTTGGTGAAAATTCTCGTCCAATCAAAAGTATATCGTTCGTATGAATCTCATCAAAATAGTAGGACCAACGTCATATGAATGTTTTGGAATAGCTAATCCACATGTCCCTGACCTCCATATTTAGTGGACGTATTGTGTCTTTTCTTAGAAAACTTTTCTCTCCGTTCAAGTTTCTTTGTTATCCTATTTGCAGAATCTCATATATCCCATGCCTATGTAGCGGTTCATTTGTGTTGCTCCTTTTAAGAATCGCTCTCTTCACTTTTAAAAAAGCCTAACTAAATAACGTATATTTAATGGGCTTATTTAAGCCAATAAGCCTTTTAATATTCCATTCCCAAATAACATGACCTCAAAAGCCTCAATAACAACCAACCAAAACCACAAGGACCATAACACAAACAACCTCAAACTCCTCACAATTAAAAAAATCCCCAAACTACCCTTCTAACTTATCCAAACCCCAATCATTCCCTCTTATAAAAACACCCACCCACCACCTTTCTAAAACACACACAAAAAAAGAAGAAAAAAAAACACAAACACAAAAACCATGTCAAAAGAAGTGAGTGAAACAGGAGAAACAGCAAGAAGAGACTATGTGGACCCACCACCAGCTCCACTCCTT
The DNA here is from genome assembly GCA_030686995.1 of Artemisia argyi. Taxonomy (NCBI): domain Eukaryota; kingdom Viridiplantae; phylum Streptophyta; class Magnoliopsida; order Asterales; family Asteraceae; genus Artemisia; species Artemisia argyi. Next base: position 154,677,823 of record CM060697.1, on the reverse strand, counting down.
GACATGGGGGAGCTTAAGCTCTGGTCATTTTATAGAGCTTTGATTGCTGAGTTTGTTGCTACACTCTTGTTTCTTTATGTAACTGTTGCAACTGTTATTGGTTACAAGAAGGAGACTGACCCATGTGGTGGTGTTGGTATTCTTGGTATTGCATGGGCTTTTGGTGGCATGATCTTTGTTCTTGTTTACTGCACTGCTGGTATTTCTGGTATGATGTTTAAAAGTTAAAACAATTCTCACTTTTTATGTTTTTAGTTTTGCTTTTATGTTTAGCTTAGCTTATGATACATGTTTAGTTTTGAGTTTTTGTCAAATGCAACATACTTTTAGTTTTGTTTAATTTTAGTCATTTACATATATGTTCTACTTTAGTTACTCCCATTAAAGTTTATAATAATCTGAGATTTTTAACATGACCATAATACCCCTGAAAGTGTGCATACTTGCTATGAGCTAGGCGAAATATTCTAGGGGTATTATGGTCATTTAGTAAAAAAATGCTAAAAGAAAGTGTATATTGACATAAAACAATAATGGAAGTATCTTAAGGGTGTTTGTTTAAGCTTTTCATCTTATTTGGTTTTGGCTTTTGTTTCGTAAGCTTATTTTTTCGGTTTAATTTGAAACTTTCTTGTAAGTTTCAAAGCAAGCCGGAAGAAATGAACTTATGGACACGGAAGGCAAAACCACATAAACTCACAAGCCAAAAAATAAGCTAAAATAAACACTCCTAATATGATCTATAAACCCATTAAGGTTTTTGACCCAAAGTATTTTGACCATAATACCCCTGAAATTAGGTTGCACTTGCATGTTTTATACTCACAAAGAATTTTGCAAGTATCATATGGATAAATTTTGCAAAGTTAAATTATTTTTTTAAAACCCATCAAAATGGAAGTTTACTATAATACCCTTGAAGGAAATCTAATATTTGTGTGTTTGAAACTTAGGTGGACACATCAACCCTGCTGTTACATTTGGGCTATTCTTGGCAAGAAAGGTGTCTTTGATCAGGGCACTTGGCTACATGGTTGCACAATGTTTGGGTGCAATAAGTGGTGTTGGTTTGGTTAAAGCCTTCATGAAATCCTACTACAACAGATTAGGTGGGGGTGCAAACTCAATAGCACCAGGGTACAACAAGGGTACTGCTCTTGGTGCTGAGATTATTGGTACATTTGTACTTGTCTACACTGTTTTCTCAGCTACTGATCCTAAGAGGAGTGCACGTGACTCTCACGTTCCTGTATGTGTCTTAAACTTTTGTGTACACTGTTTATGAAGTGTGTTGTTTGTATGTTGTGTACTGAAATTGTGTTTTTGTGTGTGTAGGTTTTGGCTCCATTGCCTATTGGATTTGCTGTGTTTATGGTGCATTTGGCTACTATCCCTATTACTGGAACTGGTATCAACCCTGCTAGAAGCTTTGGTGCTGCTGTCATTTACAACAATGAGAAAGTTTGGGATGATCAAGTAAGTTTTTCAACTTCTTTATGCGGCGTATTCTTAATTTTTGTAAAAAAACCTCGATTTTTTATAACTACACGTCTTTAAAAAAAAAAATGTTTTTCTAGTGTTTGCTTAATAGTATTTGTTAGTCCATAACAACTTGTGCAATGTGTAATGATAGTATTGTACATTATCTAGTGTTGTACAATGTAATGATAGTATTCTATTGTACATTGTTTGTTTAGACTTTAGAGCACATGCAATGAAAGTAATACATTAAATGTTGACTTATAAATGGTGTGTGTGTTGGTGGTGCAGTGGATTTTCTGGGTTGGACCATTTGTGGGAGCATTGGCAGCAGCTGCATACCATCAATACATTTTGAGAGCTGCGGCTATCAAGGCCTTGGGTTCATTCAGGAGCAACCCCACAAACTAAGAGGAGATGGACATTTGTGTCTAAATTATTTCTTCATTTATCAACTTTATTCTATCTATGATTGTGTATTATTTATGAGAGGTATGAAGAATGGATGTTTGAATTAGTTTGCTTTTTTTTTTTTTTTTTTTTTTTTTTTTTTTTTTTTTTTAATTTAGGTTTGGTTGTGTATTTATTTGGTCTTGATTAGTGGAAATGGCGGTGTTGTTTGGTTCTACCTGTTTTTGTGTCCTTGTTAGTGGAAATGGCATGGTTATTGGTCACTATAAAATTGTTCCTTTGAGGAAAAAATTATATTGTTCGACTTCCTTAATGTTATCTTGATTAGTCTTTACCGTATAACAGTTATTGGACAAGGTTTTATTAAAAGTTACACGTTTGTAACACTCCGACATATTGCATAATCACAAACTGAGTCTTATATAATTACCATAAATTCTACATATGAATATTGCATTGGCTGAGTTCTACTTCTATACTATCTCTATCTCTGCTTATTGAGTTAGTATTACAGATGGGAGGTGATTTGCACACTCCCATATTTGATTGGGACACTCCAAACAGTGCATTAAACAGTTGTACTGTAAATATAAACTGCTTTAATTGTTTGTACATTGAGTGTCCCAATCAATTTTTTGAGTGTGCCAATCAATTCCCATTACAGATAGATTATGACATAGTCACATAGAGTTGTTGAGTTTGAGTCTACCTAGTTACACAGGTGACATGTTACAAATTACAATGCTTAGACACAAGGTTAAAGTGATATCCCCAAGTTCAGTTTAGTTCATCCCTTAAAAGTACAGCCCAAATTGAAATGTTATCTCGTTTTAATACCGTTTATTTTCTAACTTCATGGTCTAAACTTGGTTAGTCTCTTGTTTTGTAGTACCAATGTATCGATAGGAGAGAGACCGGGCGTGTGATCCATGAGGTTGGCTGCCCAGCGTAGGCTCTATGAACAACAACTTTTGATGCTGTCAATTTGCTTGCAATCTTTGCCATGATTCGAACAATACCCTTTATTTCTTCAAATTCTATAAACAACATTCATAAATGTTTTCATATACTTGTAGGCGATAGAATGTTACATTTTGCTTCATAAATCATAATAGTACACTACTTGACATTAAAATGCGTTTTGATGTTACTTGTCTTGGGTAAAGACATTATTTTTTATTTCTAAAGGCAAACACTAAAATACACCAATGTGCAATATCTAACATGTACAAAGAGATTGTCAAAGTTTGCGAAAGAATTTAAGACATACCACCAAAAATGCAAGTGATTCTACCAAGTTCTCAATAAAACTGTAAAAGAACCGAGGGTATTTGAGGTATTTAGATGTGCGAATGAGTCAGAGAAATGGCGTGAGGTCGGGTGATTTATGAGTAGGTGACATGACAACACATACACAGCTTTTTCCATTTTTGTTTTCTGGGTAATAACAAATATTACTTTCTTCTTTATTAAAGCAAAAATTTCTTGTTTTAATAAAAAAAATAATGTATCTTAAGTCCAATAACGAAATACAGTTTATAAAAAGTTAAAAACCATAGTCAATACTGATTAACTTTGTGATGGGTGAAAATTTTGTGATGGCTATAGAAAAGTTCAAAAACAACCACAAATGTGTGCAAACATGGTTGAAACAAAATAACGTGCGTACGTAAAATATACTTTGAAATTGAATATTTACCCAATTGGGTATGGATTGTTCACATGGTATGCTGCATACGGTAATTTTACGCTCACTAGTGCAACAGTTATCTACCCTGTCAGATGCTCTGGCGATGCTGTAATTACAACAAGTCAAAAGTGTAGGTTGACCAAGAAAGCTAGTTTACCCATGCACCTTTTTTCACCATCTTCTTGGGAGTAAAAAACTCACAAAGCATCTTTTTAACTTTTGTAACATGTGATATTCTCGTATACTAATATATATCATTGTTAACTAACAAGTTTGCTAAAGCTTATATTACTACATTGTGATTTGAAATTGTTAACGACGTTACTAAATTTTGATTCAACATGCGTTTATTTCATTGTTGGAACAAGATTTGACATGTATTTGCGAGCAATGGATGCACACTTTGAATGAACATCATATTGAGTAAAAGATTTTCAATTTTCATTCATTCATAGTAGTTAGTTCTCATGTATATGTCGATAACATATTGTATCACTTAAACAACACAATTTCATATTCTTCTTGTTTGATTACTTCTTTATTTTTCCGGCTCATGAAAATCCGGTTGCTGTAAACATGGTTAATCTATTCAAGATGCTAAAATGAACATTAAAAAACACAAAACACATTTGTACTTGATACATATGATTTTGGCAGAGCTTTTCTTTTACTTAAAGATAAGTATCACACGTTTAAACGTGAGAGGTGACACGTTCAATTCCTGCTCGGTGTAAACGATACTGAGATGTCCACTCTAACACCGTGTATGTTTGACTGTGTGATAGTGGTTCAAACTTTGCGGATTAGTCCAAAAGATCAAAAACCATGGTACCAAAAAAATAGTATCATGCATTTAAACATAGTTTACATATATTTTAGAACATTCACCCTCGCACATTCACTTGTCCGAAGGTCTTCATGAAAGTAGTCTTCGTACTCTTGCGTGTTCCTTAGCCACCCTCATATCTCGAGATTGGGTGTTGTTGTTATTGTTGTGACATTTAAACAATAATCATAGTTTACTTATGTGTCATTTTGTTTTTCGTTTAAGCAAAGGTTGTATACTTTATACTTATGGCCATGGGAGAAACCATAAAAACATTGGGCCATAGAAACTGAGCCATGTCAAGAGTTGGGCCATAGAATGTTCGGTAGTAATTCATGACCCAGCAGGCCTAAACGTAACAAAAACATACGGTGTTTGTTTTTTCAAAACCAATATAAGGGTGTTTATCGTTCAGTTATCAGGTTATTCGGTTCTAATAATTTGGTTAATTTTTTTAAAGTAGAAAACTGAAAACCGAACCGAATTTAAATTGGATTAAAGTAAACCGAAAATCAAATTTAAATTCGGTTCTATTTTCAAGTTAACCACCCGAATTACATAATTTATATATTCTTCCAATAAATTATATAAAGCTTTAGCGTAAAAACTTCAAGCTTAAAAATTTTATATTTATACTATGAAAGAGTTTTTAAGATTTTTTTTTTTAAATTTAAATATACAAAAAATATATATATTTGTGTGAATTCGATTTTCAGTTTGGTTCGATTTTCGTTTTTTCAAAACCATATCGAAGATGAAAACCAAATATTTTTGGTTCGGTTCGTTATTGACAAATTCGTTTCATTTTTATCCAGTTTCGGTTTGGTGTTACCGATTTGTACCCCTAAACTAATGGTTACAATATGTATTTTTACAATACTCCAAGGACCAAAACCAGAAACACCCACAACTTGTAAATCGACACACTAAAAGAGTTAACTTGGAGCAAAAGCAGCCCTAATTCCAATTCTAATTCCCTTCCGATTGCATTCTTCATCATCTCCATTCAGGTAATAAATTTTTTATAAGATTTCAATTCATAACCTCACATTATTCACTCAATTCAATATATCATAACTTCAATTTTAACTTAACAGGAAAAAAAAAAAAATGACTCAAGACGTTGAGATGAAAGAACAACCACAAGTACCAGCAACAGCAGCAGCCGTCTCGAATTCAGTCTCATCTCCCACACCTGTTTTGCAGCGTAAGTGTTAACTAGATCTGTTTTTTTTTTTTTTTTTTTTTTTGATGAAGTTAGGGTTTGATTTGGTGGTGTAGATTTGAAGGACATTGCGGCGTTGATTGAGACGGGAGCGTATGCGCGTGAAGTTAGGAGGATTTTGAGAGCTGTTAGGTTGACTATTGCTTTGAGGAGGAAGCTGAAGGCGGGTGTTGTTTCGACGTTTCTTCAGTTTGCGCTTGTCGCTGGATCCGAGGCGCATACGCGCTTGTCTGCATATTTGCCCAAGGTTTGCGTCTTTGCTCTATGAATTTTGAATCATATGGAATGTGAAGTAGAATTGCGGATAATGTAGAAAAATATCAGAGTCGGATAAATGAGTTAGTTAGTTAGCCTTATGGTGAAGTTCCTGTTTTTTTGTTTACCGTAGGTGCAGCTTATGATTTTTGAAGTAGGTAACCACTAAAACTTGTAGCACGTAGAGTTATTCACAAGATTAGAAAATAGACTGTAATGACCTCGTTTCAAATATATATGAAATGGGATAGCTTAAAAGGATTTTGTGTACAGAGGGTGTTTGGCATAGGTTCAGAAGTGATGGCTTGTATTCTAAGACCTCGTTGAATTGCGTGCTGTTAAAGTGCACTTGCAAGCTGTAAAATCTTTGGGTCTACCAAATAACTTGCATTGTTAATGGCGTGGAGAATGTTAATGGGAAAAGATTATGAGTAGTAATAAAAATTTGGTGGTCTTATCTAGAACGGTTTCTTATTTATAGTATGTGTGATGAGAACATAAGTACTAGCATGATTGTATGAATTGGGATGTTGGAAATGTTGGCGACAGTTTATTTAAAAGGTATCCCGTTTCTGTATACATGTTCCAACATTATCATTTCTTTTGCCTCGTTGAAAATTGAAACGGATCATCTCTCTGGTGTAGAATGTAGATACTGGATTGAAAGGGGCTAACTATAATGGGACATTGCATATGTGATGGGATTGTAAGGGATAAGAATTAGGGGTTTTTGCATATATATCCCTTCGAAAATGCATAATTGCATATATATCCAAAGCATACATAAAAACCATTGTACTGTGTGCATGAAAACTTGTACAAAGGATATATATGCAATTATTCACTTTGGGAGGGATATATATGCAATTCTGCCTAAGAAAGTAAATGATCCATATGTTTCTTGAACTTCAGCGAGTGTGCTGATGCAACCTGTAATAAAACTATGGATGTATCCTTAACCAATTAATCGAACAAAATTACCAAGCAGAAATGGAGCATTTCATCTATGCCCACCTAGATATTCAATGCCTGCTGACGACTACTTATAAATTTATAGATAATCAGTTAACGTAGATACAAACATCCTTGTTAAACTTGAGTGAGACATGAGTTGTTCTATCTCTACATGTACGGCAATCAGAGTTTATGAAAATAAAATTTGGAATGGAAGTGATGTGATAGACGAGAAAACTGCTTCCTTATTCATGGCTTCTATTTAACTAACGGACCTGTTTTAATAGTTTCATGTAATTGGCATACGTTTGGTATGGTAATTCTGATTTCTGATTGTGATATAACTGTTTGGATTCAAAGCAGTCATAAACTCACATTTAATCCCCCAATGGTGTCATGTATTCAAAATTTCAAAATATGCAAATAAATAATGAAAATAAAACTGCAGGATTCTACTGTTGCCTTTCCACATCTTACGATAGAACATTAGCAATGTTGCCTTTGAACATCTTAGCTAGGCATAGGAATAATTATATCTGGGTCAGAAATCAGAATACAACATGATCATTTGGTTTAAGCTTTGTTTCGTAGTCGCATACCAAGCCTGAGAAATTTGAGAAAGGGTTAGAAAACTAGATGAAAATAAGTTGACTACACCTGGTATAGCATTTATAGAAGATAAACATACAAAATTGATGTATTTGAAGAAATTCTTAGGCGGTGTGTACTGTGTCGATAAGGATGCCTGTTTCTACTTGAGGGGTGTTTGTGTTAGCTTTGAGGGGTGTTTGTGTTAGCTTATATAGCGGGTTTATGAGCTTATGTAAATTTGAATGCCTGTTTATTGGTTAAGATGTGCACTAACTGGAGTTTTTTTTGGGAGGTAGAGGTTGACATACAAGAGGCGGTTAAGATAGAATCTGAGCCAGTGGAATACACCAAAGGGGGGTAGGAGGGTAGGAGTGTATGGATAGATGTCATTCACTGGGGTGATTAAACTATATTCTTCTGTTGAGATTGAGTTTATACCTTAACTCAACTGGTTCTTGATGACTGAATTGTTTTTAGAGTTTGCATCATATGAGACTAGTGGACTTCTAAAGCTTATACATTTTTACACCATTGAATAGTGTATTGTCATTCATTTAACCTGTTATAAGCACCAGTTCTCTATAAGCCCAACAGTTTGTCTCAAGATCAGGAAATAATGATGTATATTAAAGGAAGAAGTTTTAAACTATGATTCAAATTTAGACAGTGTTATTTTTTATGAATGAATGGATGATGTATAGCATGTCCTGAATTATTTTTACGTTCCGTGAAGGATGATGAAAATGACATGGAAGTCGATACTGCATCATCTGCCCCTCAAGCTACTGTGAAGCATTCCCCAGAACTTGAGATCTATTGCTACTTGCTTGTGCTCATATTTCTCATTGATCAGAAAAAATACACTGAGGTCAGCATACTTGATTTAACTATTTTAAACCTCCATTTTCCATTTAAGTTTGTATTATTGGTTTTATAAACTTCGCTTTTACTCATCATGCAGGCTAAGGCTTGTTCATCCGCAAGTATTGCCCGTTTAAAGAACCTGAACAGGAGAACAGTTGATGTTTTGGCATCCAGACTCTACTTCTATTACTCTCTTAGCTATGAGCTTACTGACAGCCTTTCCGAAATCAGGGGGTGCGTATAACTTAACAAGAGGTAACATGTAGTTAATTATTGTATGTTCATTGTGCCTGATTAAATCATACCATTTATTTGCAGTAATCTCCTCGCTTTGCACCGAGTTGCTACATTGCGGCATGATGAGTTGGGACAGGTTAGCTTTTTCTCTACATATTATCTTATTAGTAGTTGTTGGGAATCTTGTGTTTACAAGTTTAAGATTGTGATAAACAGGAAACACTCCTGAACCTGCTACTTCGCAATTACCTGCATTACAATTTGTATGATCAAGCCGAAAAGTTGAGGTCAAAGGCACCACGTTTCGAAGCTCATTCAAATCAGCAGGTATTTTTTCTTTTCTACACCGGCGATGATAGCTATTTTGAGATTGGGTGATTTCTATGCTAACTTTGTAACTTATTTTTCCTTTTTCTGTTCTCTGTTTTAGTTTTGCCGGTACCTGTTTTACCTTGGGAAGATTAGGACGATTCAGCTGGAGTACACTGATGCAAAGGAATCTCTTCTTCAAGCTGCTCGTAAAGCACCTGTTGCTGCTCTTGGATTTCGAGTTCAGTGCAATAAGTGGGCTGTGATTGTTCGCTTACTTCTAGGAGAGATCCCTGAACGAACCGTGTTTATGCAAAAAGGCATGGAGAAGGCCTTGAGACCATACTTTGAGCTGACCAATGTGAGTATTATCTCAACTTACTGATTATTTTTATATGAGCTTTGGTTCAGGTTGACACTGGCCAATTTCTAGTGCAGGCTGGCTGATCCACATATACTTGTTCCTCCTTAAGTTTTAAAAGAAATTTTAGATGTAGCAGTTATGCTTAATAAGATATCGTAACTGCAATACATCCTGTATTTGAATAAGAATTAGGAAGTTGTATGAATTAAATAGACTTTGGGCCACTTTCATCCCATTTGGAACATAAAGAATCCAAATTATAGAACTTGAGAACAAGCAAGAAATTTACAGTAATCTAAGTTTTTAGAATCATAGCAGCAACTCTATTCATTACTGGTCTCAATTCATTGCATTTTATAAAGCACACTTTATTCATTTTCAGGCTGTTAGAATTGGAGATCTAGAGCTGTTCAAAACCACAGCAGAGAAATTCTCCTCCACTTTCACCTCAGACCGAACTAACAACTTAATCGTGAGACTTCGCCACAATGTGATAAGAACTGGGCTCCGCAACATCAGCATCTCCTACTCCCGTATCTCACTTGCCGACGTGGCAAAGAAGCTGAGACTGGACTCACCAAACCCTGTGGCCGATGCTGAGAGCATCGTATCCAAAGCAATTCGTGATGGTGCCATTGACGCAACATTAGATCATGCAAATGGATGGATGGTATCCAAGGAAACTGGTGACATATATTCCACAAACGAGCCTCAGCTAGCTTTCAATTCTCGAATTGCCTTCTGTTTGAATATGCATAATGAGGCAGTTCGTGCACTTCGTTTCCCTCCAAACTCGCACAAGGAAAAAGAAAGTGCAGAAAAGAGGAGAGAGAGACAACAACAAGAGCAAGAGCTTGCAAAGCATATTGCTGAAGAAGATGATGACGATTTTTGATTGGATTGCGGTGGCAAATTATTGAGGTGTAAGCACTTTTGCTTTGTGTTCTTGTCACTGTTTCAGTATGTTAAAATCAAGTTATGGGATATCACTCATTTACCCCTTGTATCAGAAGATCAGACTGTTTTGCTTGTGGATCAGTTAGACTATGCATTTTATTCTGACTTTGGCAACTGTTAAATTCTCGAAATGCTTAGATGCGTTGTTGCTTTTATACTACAGGTCTTCCTTCCTACCGTTCCTTCCAGGCTTCCACATCCAGCTATCTATATCTATCTATACTACTATATAATGTATTTGGGACTATTCTATAATTAGAAAGGCTTAAAAATTCAGACTTTTACTTACTAATTATGGAAACAACCACCCATAACAATCACCCCCAACAATTTATAACCAATTCAACAACCACTCCCAACAATTTATAACCACCTCAACAACCACCCCCAACAATTTATAACCACCCCAACAACCACTTTCCACCACCCCACCTCCCTCCTCTTCACCCCAACAATCAGCCCTCGGATCAACAATCCGCCCTCGGATCGCGCGGGCATCTTTCTAGTCATTTTATAATGGATTAATGGGTCAAATAGTAAAAAGAATTTTTTTTTTTGAACAGCTGATGGAATTTCTAGTAAAGATAGTCAAATTAGCTGAATGTTTTGAAAGTCGAATAAAGTTTAATTGAATATTCAATTTGACCTTGCTTCATGGAACCAGAGTACCAACTATATGGTTTACCAACTACGGAGTATATGGTTTACCGTAGTGTATGGGTATGATTCCACATCTTCATACCTCGTACACACGGGATTGGGTTTTGTTGTTGGAATTGACCCTGCTTGAATCTCACTTGCAACTTCATTGATCTAGCTCGCATTTGAGGGCAAAGTTAAATGTTGAATATATAACTTGATATGACAGCCGAGTAACATTTTCCGCACGCTGAAATTAAGGGCCACATGCTAAAAAATCGTAACACCTTGTTCTATAATTGATGCTGCTTGTGAGTTGTGACTACTTTCATCATACAATCTTTATGTACCTTAAAAAGCTTTTTTTTCTTTTCTTTGAATACATGTATAGTGACAACGAGGTCTTTCGTTTTCGGTCACGTAGTTTTGTAGAATAAACAAATCTATGGCATCTTCGGTGAGACAATTTGGATAACACACAATCGTTTTCACTGTTGATCCCTTTCTCTGTGCAGTTGTGCGTATATGGAATAGAATTATAAATATATCATACATCATACGCTATTTTAATAGAAGACGATCATTTTCAAAATGACTTGGTCTTGCAAGTTGCTCAAGGAGGACCAAATGGCTATTATGGCGTCATTTTGGTAAACCATTAAGACAAGAGTCAAATTGGTACAGTAAGAGGATGTGTGTTACATCATACGATAACTAATAAACTTATTATTATGACAACTAACTATTTTACAGTATATGTATGCATTACAAATTTGTCTCACATGTCTTAACTATGATTTAAACCGACACCATTTAATTGGTATCTCGTATACATGCCAACTATTTCTAACGTCATATCCGATGTGAGTAAGGAACACAATTTGTTTTCTAAAATGTTTTTCTTTTGATCATATTTAGTCTGAGTTATGCTTTGTACGCATATATCTCAATTGCGTCCGCTATAATTCAGATTGTGCTATTTTATGCAACATACTATGAGAAATGATAGGAAAAAAAGCTTTGCTAACTAGATTGTAAATAAAATATTATATAAAGTTTATGCTTATGTGGTGTTGGAGATAGAAAAAACTCCGCTAACTAGACTGTAAACAGAAAAACATTTTCTATTTAAGTATGTGAAGCGTTAACCTTAACTCTTAAGCATTATGAATTAGCCAATCAAAAAATTAACACTAAAGTTGCTTTTGGAATAAAGCGGAGGTTAAAATTTTAAAATAAGTTAGCGTACAAAAAAGGTTTTGTTTGTTATACAAATTTTAAAGAAGCTTTTAAAAACTATGAACTTTCATAAGCTCAATTGAATGGAAATAAGCTTTTAGAAAATACTCCTTCCGTCTTAATTTATTTGTCCACTTTTGACTTTTTAAGTCTTTTTTTGTCAGCTTTGACCTTAATTTTTTTTGTTTTATGTTGTATAATACTTGATAAAAATTATACACAATGAAAATACATTTAAAACACAATCTATTCATATAATTTGTATTAATTATTATATAACACAAAAGAAAATAGTTATGATCAACTCATCAAAGTTGTAAAAGAAAAACTTTAAAAGTCAAAAGTAAACAAATAAATTAAGATGGAGAAACTAGTAAGGTTTACTCAAGTAGTTAATATTAATATTAAAAAATAATACGTAAAAGCTTGAAAAATTTGTATTTAATATTATGATTTTTTAATGATATTTTATTATATTAGCTCTAGCTCAAACTAATTCGCCTAATATATTTTAGAAAATAAAAACTTCAATTTTTAGAATATAGTATAAGTTATAGAGAAATAATTCGTTTCATAAAATAATAAAAAAATGAAATGAATTATCTTAAAAAAACAAAACATTACTTAACAAGTGAAACAGTTTGTAACTTGCAAGCAAAACACACACACACACTTAAACAACAACACTCACACGGACAACAATCACACACACACACACAAACAGATTTCCTCACCACATATGGCAACCACACCTCTGTCAGCGCGTCCCACACGCGCCTCCCTCTTCACCACCCATATCCGTCCTCACCGACCACCACACACTCCTTCTAACAACCACACCGTCGCTAACAATAAATTATATGGACTTAAACTGACGTCATCTCGTCGGAGAAGAACGGTGGTGGTTGTGGGTGCCGGCGGTGGTGGTTCAACGGCGGATGAGTCGTCGTTTGAGATGTCGTATGAGAGTGCGTTGAAGCTGTTGGGTGTGTCTGAAGGAGCTTCTTTTGATGATATCTTGAGAGCTAAGAATTCTGTCTTGGCTTCTTGTAAAGATGATCAGGATTCCATTGCTCAGGTTTATATTTCTTTTATTTATTCACTTACTACTCATTATTTAATTATTTAGTGCTTTTGGATTTATTAATTCAAAGATTGGGTGTTAATATGTGGTTGAGATTAGATATTATCGACTCGCCCTCCCCGGGTAACCTGAACATGGAAAACCCCATCCATTTACCCTTTTTTTTATGTGGTAATTGGATTTAAACTTAAAACTGCATGGTTTAGACTGAAGGCTTTCGCATTGTTGTAAAAGATGTAGGCGCTAGTTGCCTAGTTGGGTGGTTGATTACCTAACCTTGTAGGTAGTAATTGGACTAGACAGGGAGTAATGAGATTGGATTTTTTATATAGATGTTTCTAAATTATATGTATGGCATGTTGATAGGACCATAGAAATTTGTTGAGAACATTAACACAAATGTTTAGATACTAGTTTTGGCCGAGTTTTTCCTAGTTAACCCCAAGTTTTGACCGAGTTTTGATCTTGTAGTGAGTAATCGGCGATTACTTGGCCTTCCTTGTAATTCTTGTTTTACAACAGTGGACTTTAGACTACAGTATAAGCCTATAAGGTCCTGTTGACCACTATTCGGTCCTTAGAGGGATCATTGGTTTAGCAACTACTGTAAAACTCAAAACTCAACTCAAGCTCTATGAAACAAATAGAGTCAAATTATCTTTATTAACAGATTATAATTAATCAAGGACTATATTAAACTATTGACACCATTTTCAATCCTGCCTCTACATCTTGCGATTGGCTTACTCGATCGAATCCTTAGCAGAACCCATGCAAAAGCTCAGGCTATATAAAAGATTTCTTTTGTTTGCAGCATAGACTATCATGTATCAAACTTCAAAATGAAGCGGATTTTATATATGTTTTTTGAATGAATATGAAACGAGTAGGTTTATTGAAGGACTTTGGTAAAACAAGTTGTCAATTATGTCTATCTTTTGAGCTTCTGCCTGAAATCGGTAGCCTTTTGGGTAACTTAATACAGTAGCGGGATGTAATGTTGTATCTTTGAAAATTTGATTAGAATGTCAATGTCCAACTTCCATTCAAAAAAATAATAAGATTTGGATTCGTATACACCAAATTGCATTTGAACAAGAGTATTCTGGAAAGGAAATATTTTCATTGTGATTGGTTCCAATTTACTAATACAGTTAAGATATTTTTTTCAGGTGGAGGCTGCATATGACATGTTGCTGATGCAGAGCTTATCACAGAGAAGAGCAGGGAAAGTTGTAAATAGTAGTATCCGTTATGCTGATGTTAAACCTGTAAATACTCCTCAAATGGGATCAATGCCTCAATGGGTACAAGGTGCCTTGAAAAATCCACCTGTTTCAGTTGAATCACCATCTGCTCGAGATTTGGGCATCGAGGCAGGAGTTTATGGAGCATTAGCTGTGTTAACATATGTTAATGGCGCTTCCTCTCCAATTGGTTCCATTTCTGGTGCTGATGTTCCGGGACTTATCTTGGCAAGTAGTTTTGGGGCTTCGTTATATTTCATGACCAAACGAAATGTTAAGCTAGGTATGGCTCTTATTACTTATCGCCTATAAAATCTACTATTCTTTATTATATAATCAGTACTTTAAGTGTTTAACTCATTTCTTCCCATGGATTAACAATGCTATTGAACACTAGACACGTAGGTAATTATAACCTGCAGAGAAGGATGCTATATAATCAATACTTTAAGTGTTTATCACACATCTTTATGATGAATGTTTTCATGTGTGAAGCACAACGTTTGTCCTTGGAACTCTTAATGATGAATTTAATAATAGTAGCGTCACAACATTAATGGAGAATGATTGATTGATATATCGTAAATATGTTTTGTTGATACATTGTAACCTTAATAACCAAATGTTTTCAGGGAAGGCAACTGTGATAACCATAGGGGGTCTGGTGGCTGGTGCTGTGGTGGGATCTGCAGTTGAGAGCTGGTTGCAAGTAGATATTGTCCCATTTTTGGGCATACATTCTCCTGCAACTGTGGTTAGCGAATTTGTTCTCATTTCTCAATTTTTGGTCTCCTTGTACTTAAGCTAACCAAGGCTCAAAATTCCTACATTAAATTATGATGCCTCTTTGAAATGTGTCATCTAGAATGTGTATTTAATATAATGTACAAAAAGGATGCTTTAGAACTTAAATCAGTCGGCGACTTCTCTTTGTTTACTATGAAAGTCCTATAGCTTTAATCACGAACTATATATTCCTGGTTAAATATGTAATATTTTTGTTCTAATCCATTTTTATCATGTCATGTGTCTTGATCTCTTTTGGTACACATAAAATAAAGAATGTGAGTTATGTATCCCAGTCAATGGGATATATTGTTGTAGCTCGTTTTTTTCTTTGCACAATGCTATCAAGGTCTTCAATGCTATGACCTTTAAGCACGAACACAACCACCAGAATCTCCATTATTATACCTCTATGATTGTTGGCAACTGTTTTTATATGGTGATGAACAAACTGTCAAATTTCATCGTGTATGGATTAGCATCTTTTTATCCCAAAGCAACGATTTCATTATAAACCTTCCGCCAAAATTAGGATGGAAAAAATGGATGCAAGTATGAGGATCTAAGCAGACAATCCACCCACAAATGTGAAAAATGGATCAGTTATTTCTAAGAGCAACGTGTACCATGTCATGTCAAAACCTAATTTTGAGTGATGCGTCAGTTTTTGTCATGACATAACCTCATAACTCGCATCCCTAAAATCACCTCACTCGTCATGACATAACACGAACACATGTTGTAGCGCATGCCATTGGCATAGCTTGCGGCATGGCACACGAGCAGTGTCACAACATGCTATGACGCATGAAATTTTGCCTTTGGCACAGGGGTTGGCGCCCTGTGACCCTTTTTGCTATAACATACACTTTCCCAATCGGTTTTTAAGACCTATTTTCACTTCTGGTTACCAAAATTTCGATCTGGGTCGATAACATGCTCGGGGCCGGGGTCTTCAAAATTACTAACTGATTAATAATTAAAGTATAATACCAACCAGATTAAATAAAAAGAAGTCCAGATGAAGATGGCCCATTGTAAAATCCAGCCCACTAAGCTAAGTTCCTGAAAGGCTGAAATGATCATTTATTTTGCTTTCCTATCCTAACATGTTACAAAGGATTTTTTGGTACGAGTATAAAATACATTGTTAAATGCACAACTAATTCTCTATATATACTATTTAGGTTGATGGCTGAAAAAAAATACTAAATAATTAATAAAATATAATTTAATTGATGGGCTAACTTTGAGTCCAGGTTGCTGGCCCATTACTAGTATATACTATTTGCGAATGACGGTGCTAACTAACCTTTAAAAAATAATTTCTTCTTGGGTTGCTTTTGGTCCAGTAGTTACGCTACTTTATTTATTTTTTTCTAGTATAATATGAATGCAAGCACTTAGCTTGCTCAAAGATTAAAAGGTCACCGGTACGTGAATATTTTATGACAAATAAAAAATATCATAGCAATTTAAAAAAAAAAGTGCATCTACTATATTTAATTTCCCGCATGCAAATATCGAATTACGATTACTAAATTTATTTCAGTATGTTAAATCTCTTAGAAATCAATATAGATAGCATGCACACATTTCACCAAGAACATTAAACCCCTACACATCTAATGTCGTGTCCACTTTTGACTATTCTAATTCAAACGTATTGCCATACCCACAAAACTCAATGTTTAGCCCCATCTTGACTTACCGAAACAATAAAATGCTAAAAAATACACAATATAAAAAATAGTTACTATTAAAAAAAAAGTAAAAAACGAAAAAAAGAAAAATACAACCAACAACAAAGGAAATGCAAACACTTATTTAAAAACACTACTCGATATTAAGAAAACAAAAGTTAAAAAAAAAAAAAATGGCAACAAAACGGACAAAAAATTTCGTTTAAAAAAACCCGCTGCAACGCAGCGGGCTACTCCCCTTGTTGTTACGGTATTGGTTTATGCCAAAGCCCAAACACATTTAAAAAGGCAAGAGCTGCTAGCCCAAACTTTTGGTTATGAACTCGATTAATAAAAATCTTTTGGTTTAACCGAATTACTATATATATAATTTGTCGTCGTTAAACGACGACACCATTGTCGTTTTGATTCCCGCCAAAATGGGCTAGCCCAGTGCTGTTGTCCAAGCCCAAGATCTTAGCCCGTTTCCTTCTTTTCTCTTTATGCTGCTACTATTAACCGACTCCATAGTTATAGTTATCCAGTTTCTGTCTCTCACACAAAGATGCATACAAGGCGGTGGCGGTGAAATGGATGCTGAAGGTCATACTTTAATTACTATATATATAATTTGTCGTCGTTAAACGACGACACCATTGTCGTTTTGATTCCCGCCAAAATGGGCTAGCCCAGTGCTGTTGTCCAAGCCCAAGATCTTAGCCCGTTTCCTTCTTTTCTCTTTATGCTGCTACTATTAACCGACTCCATAGTTATAGTTATCCAGTTTCTGTCTCTCACACAAAGATGCATACAAGGCGGTGGCGGTGAAATGGATGCTGAAGGTCATACTTTAATTACTATATATATAATTTGTCGTCGTTAAACGACGACACCATTGTCGTTTTGATTCCCGCCAAAATGGGCTAGCCCAGTGCTGTTGTCCAAGCCCAAGATCTTAGCCCGTTTCCTTCTTTTCTCTTTATGCTGCTACTATTAACCGACTCCATAGTTATAGTTATCCAGTTTCTGTCTCTCACACAAAGATGCATACAAGGCGGTGGCGGTGAAATGGATGCTGAAGGTCATACTTTCAGTTCCTGTCTCTCATACTTTCTAAGTTCATTACTATTTCGCAATCTTTAGTGACTATTAGATGTAAAGGTTTTGAATTTATGCTTATTCTGATATGGGTTTTGACTATTTGGTCTTTTTTTCAATTTTTCCTTATGTTTTACCTATGAAGTTTGTGACTTTATGCTTAATTTAATGTCGGTATGGTGGAATTCATATGGGTATATGTAAGTGAGTTTATGATCATTTTTTTGTTGAATTTTGGTGTAGACGACCAGCATTGTCAAAAGTTTGTGGGATTTTGTTAAACCCTAAATTTGTTTTTGGGTTTTTACAGGAATTGAATGGCTCAAGGGTGGAATTGGGTGGATGGATTATTAGTTGGGATTCGTTAATTTTTCCAAGTAAGCTTTTATCTTCTTTTTTTCTGTGGTTTTCGGATTTTGATTTTTTTTTTCCTTTTTTTTTTAACGATGTTTTAATATTGTTTTGTTCATGGAAGACAGAGTTTCAATTTGCTACAGATCAAAAACCAGGGTCGTCATCCTAAATACTATGTTACCGGTTCGTTTTGTTGCTGCGGTTTCATCTTCAAACCCGGTTTTTGCTATGGCCAGGTTACTTTTACAGTAACATTACTTTTAATTTTTCGACTTTGGTTTAGCGACTTATAGGTCGTCACTTACTTAAATAGCATGCATCTGTGATTTTTGCAGACTATGTTGTTGGTTTTTGGTGAAAGGGTATGCAGGTAACATTTATTTTTGGGTGTTGATTTAGTATGTTATTGGTCTTTGGTTTTTCTATATTTACTATTATATTCTTTGTATTACTTGATTCTCCAATCAGGTCTTTTGTACATTTGAATATCGGTTGACAGTTTCTAAGTCATCTCATGTTCCCATCATTATAGGTCCACATGGTTTTCAAGGATGGTCTTCAACAGTAGATGTTTTTGTTGCTGATCCAAACCATCTTGCGTTGGACATGGCAGACGGACATCATAAGGCACCCTTATCCTCCACGGAGTTTACTTGAAGGCTTGCAAAGAATACGTATACAACCAGATGTTACGCCTGATAGGTGTACAGGTAAATCTCATACAACCACAACTGATTCCTACATGTATTTAGAGTCTTATTTTCAAGGTTGGTTATATAATTAATTATGTTATTTGAGATTCTTGAGAGTTTGAAACATATGATGTTGGGTGTTATTCATTTATGTGAGTTTCAAGATGTTTAATGGCTATACACTTTCCAGCTCAGTGTCGTATTCGTGAGCTTATCCTCAAAGAAGTCGGCGTCAGAGACATCTTCAAGAAAGTAATGGTAAAGTGTTCTGGTCTTCAAAGAAGTCTGTTCTTATTATCGTTGTTACTTTTTAAGATATCGTGCAAGCCTTTTTAAGATATAATTATAAGTATTGCTGTTGGAACAACCTTTTCTTCGAGGAGTAAACCTGGAACATTCGACTCTAAATATTTTTTTTTACTCCTTTAGTAGTACTCTTTTTTCATATTGCTGATTTGTATATCATCTTTTAAACAGGTAATGTTCAAAAGACATTTTGAAGAGAGAATTAATTGGCATATTCGACAACAAAGAAACTTGGTCATATTATCAAGGGGAGGTTTAAATGAGATGAAGTATGTTCTTGCCATATTTTTTTTGAAATATTTTTACTGCTGCTTTGTATCAATTTATACATAGCTTTCCTTCATTAGTTACACCTAAAGTGGTTTGTGACAGGCACATCACATGCTCTGCAGCCACCAGTTGCTATTGTATCCATGATTACTATGGCTATTGTTTGGCCAGGAGATACTGCCTACTGAAAGGTACATCTTGATGCGATGACTACTAAAGGTGACTTGATTTTAATTTTTCAACCCTAAAAGTCATAAAGTTAGTCGGTTTATATGTAACTAATGTTGGTTTTTATTAAACGTAACAGAGCAAGAACAACCGACTGGAAATTAATGCAGTCAATAGGATTCTTGCGACAGCAACCAAGTTGAAGAGGAGTGACATTGCTTGAAAGTTGAGATGCCCGAGAGGGAAAATGACTTTCTTAGGCCTTCACTTGGGGGTCATACAATCATGTATTCAATGACAAATCAGATTGGTCAAGGTATTTTGTTTTCTTATATTTTTAATGTTTATGTATTGTTTTAGAGGTTATTAATCTAAAGAATCAAAATGATTATTTGGCTACATTTGATATCATTTTTTATTCAAAGTTTTGGATTTCACCAAGTTATGGGGATTCACTTGAAACACTGTTTAGATGCTTAGTCATAGTTAAAATAGAACAGCCCATAATGATAGAAAGATCTTCTTTAGTGTCTCACAATCATGCTTATTGTCAATTTAAGATATTAATTAATTTGTGGTCAATTTAATTGGTTGGCGTTTGATGTGTTATATGTTGAAGGTAGTTGTGCAGATAGATATTTGTTGGGTTTGTTGAGGTTGTAGGTTCAAAATAGGTGCAACAAAGCTTCAAACAAATAGGCTGGGATGGTTACTTCATTGATTCGGTTTTACTTTTCTTCACTTTAAAGAGAAGGATTTATCTATGGACCTAATAGTGGTTTACACAGAAACCTTTATATAGTTACATACCATGCTACCTCAGTGATTGTGATTACTTAATCTTAGTTATGTAAGGATTTATGTCATCATAGTCTAAAAACGTAATATACATTATAATACAAAAAGATTTCAAGCTATTTTACTTATAGTTTTTTAGTTTATATTTTTTTTGTGTGATAAATCATGTAGTTATGCAGGCATTATAGTCACTGACAAATGAACTTGATCAAAATGCAGAAAAAAGACGGGCAGGAATACAGAAATAAGGCTCAAAAAGGCTTCCGCTGCCTCTTCATGTTTGTGATACATATTT
Organism: Artemisia argyi; assembly: GCA_030686995.1. Taxonomy (NCBI): domain Eukaryota; kingdom Viridiplantae; phylum Streptophyta; class Magnoliopsida; order Asterales; family Asteraceae; genus Artemisia; species Artemisia argyi. The sequence continues at coordinate 154,657,003 of CM060697.1, read as the reverse complement.
TGAGTCTTGCTATGTGCCCTCAATTTCTTGATTATTTGTGAAGCAACCACTAATAGTGGTTAGTGGCAGCTTGCAAGTACTCAAAAGGATATGTTTTTTGCTATAAGGGACTTCATGAGGCGAGGCTTGGGTCAACACCCTGTAACACAAGCCATCCAAACATCTTTGATACTCTCTTCGTGAAGGTACTAAGTTTTTGTTTAAGGATTTTTTTAAAGGGGTATCTGGGCCTAATTCCAAATAGCAGTTTTAAGAGGAGATTGGGTTGTTTTAATGACACATAAAAAATGTAGTGCCCTGTCTAACCAACAATGTAACAAGTGAATCACTTCATAATACATGTATGGAATTTTCATCAAACAATTCTAAACTTTCCTTCATATAAGGTATAAAACATGTTTATGGTCATCTTAATTTTTTTAACATGTTATCACAGATATTACATGTCAGTGACAGACGAACACTTCAGATCCTAAAGGTAAATCAATCACTCATTTATGTTTTTTGCTTGCTACAGACAACATTCGTTTGGTGCTTCAGTTATACTAAAGGTCTTGGAAATACGGCTGGTATTAACGAAGAACTAAATAAGAGTGGCATGTGTCTCCTTGAGTTTAAGGGTGTAAAATGGGCAGGCGTGGGGTCTATTGAAGGACAATGAGCAACACAACTAAAGATCATGCGGAACCGAAGGTTGACAATCTATAAACTTGAAATACTTAAGCCTGAAAATTGAGACTTTGAAGATGCTGATACATATAAAGTCCTTTTCGAACGTTAGTCATGACCTTTGCTCATTAGTTACCGAGTTAAGTAAGACAGCAATATATTTGAGTTCATCACATGTTGTTTTGTATTGTTAACAACTCACATGCTGAGTATATAGTCTGTTTCGGGAATTGGAGGGTTGAAATAGTGGCAAGTTGCAGGCGTGCTGGAAAGTTGTAACCCTGCATATGTTGTCGCATTTGTTAGAAAAAATTGATTGACCTGTTTTGCAGCTGGCTATGTAACAGCTTTAGTATAAAATATATTTGACCCATTTAAAAAGGCACACAAATTTCGCAGCAGTGACCATCGGTAATGGGTACAGGCTGTGGTGGTGGGATAGGATGTGTGGTGGTCCTGATTCAGGGATGGTCGGACCACTGGAAGAGTGGAAGGTAACTACGAAAATCAAAAAGGTATCATGATAAGCTTCCACGGTTCTTATTTTTGTAGGTATGAATTAATCATTGCCAAGTTTAACCTTTACATTTGAATATTATTAAGTTTTCCATTGTCATTGACATTGACCTATTTCGCTAGCTGTAAAAAATCGGTGCGAGCTGTGTGTGACAATCTGCGTACAGATAACAGGCATACACAGGTATCTATTCATTTCACCAACATTTCACAGTTTTGACCCATTACTTATAATTGATTATATAGATGGTGTTATATAAATTATGTTATATATGTTGCTTCGGCTTATGTGCCGATTCTGAGGTAGGACCGTAAGATAGATGGTATTATTTAAGGGTTACATTGGTGTCGTTTTATCAGTTATAGTAACCACTTAATGTGGGATTGTGTTGCCACTTTTTTTGCATATAAAGTGTTGTTTTCTGTTGGAACAGGTTTCTAACAAGAAAAAAAATATTGAGTTTTTTGCATATAAACTCAGCTGAAGTTGGATTCTACAAAGATTTACATTCTTGCTCCGGTAATTTTTTTACGCAGTTAACTGACTAGAAACAAATATATACGTTGCTAAGCTAATTTCTTTTTGTGCAGAAAAATAACACAAACAGGGTTTACGCCCGACTCAACTGGAAGACTCTTAAAAGTCATCCGACTGTTGGTATTGACCGAAACTATGTTTTAATTCCGGAGTATGTGAACAAGAATATTAAAAGGCATTTGCTACATGGGGCTAAAAACAGGCACAAGTGTTGAGATCTAGATATGATGCTTATGGTTCTCACTGTTCACTACCAGAACCAATCAAGCAACTTCAGCATTGGAGGTACCCCTACTTAATGATAAATGAACCTGATTCGGTACGTGTGCAAAATTCCGTCTGTTGTGAGCAGTCTCTGGTGGGTTCATCTGTTAGCGGAAAGGGGAAAAGAAAAATGGACGACAAACCAGCATGTGCGGATAATGGTACGGTAACATACTGTTGACATATACTATACTATGGGTGGCTGCAGTTCTGCAAGTTTAGCCTGTTCTTCGAACGCTGTCGTTATTGAAAATGATGCAGGTGTTTTGTTGTATTATTCTTTAACTTACTTGGTTAGCGTTCACCTGTGCTAACTGATGTTTTATTGTTTTTGTTATAGCTCAAGTTGACATTACGACGAACAACCTGTTGAATAACGGTATGTTTGATGGTCAATTTCTATACTTTTGTGGGAACGCATGGGACAAACTTAGGTTCTATGCTTCGGGTGGCATGTATCTGTTGTGTTTCGGCTGTTTGATGTAAGGATAGTCCCCATGAACTTTGTACGTTATTTTTACAGGTAGAATGAATGCTTCGGATACTTATTGTAGTTTCTCGGGTCTGCAGCCACATGTGTCTGTAAATGCTTTTGAACGTAAGTCGGATACTGATCTGTTACATCTGCATTTTTGTGTTCTTAATTTTCTTTCCTAAGTGAGACACTGGCACCGTTTTCTGATAGAAATCTACCCTTTGGTGTTGTCTTAACAGATGCAAGTGACGTGATTGGGAATAGTAGTTCCAGCTTGATTATGCTTCCTGGTCAGTTTACACATAAATGTATTAGGACCGTCGTACTTGCTAATGTTGCAACTAAAGTCCTGGACTCCTGGTAATGTATTAGGATTATCATAACACATTTTGTACTCTGTCTATCTATCCTTTTCTTAGCAACATGTATGGTCATTGTCATAGCAAGATAAAACAATTCATCCGTCACATACACTACAAACAACTGCATACCAACACAATCACGGATGCAGCTAAATATATGAACATCTGTAATAGCAACAAACAAACAATCACTGCCCCGCCGCAACGCGGCGGTTTGCAGCCATCCTTGTTTTCTTAATTGGGCCACAACAGTTCCTTTTCTTTTGAACGGAGAGCCACAACTAGAGGGCAAAAAAAAAAAAAAAAAAAAAAAAAAAAAAAAAAAAAAAAAAAAAAAAGCCTGATCTGATCCGAAAAAAACTGAAAACCAGTTTCTCTAAAAACCGGTTTCCCTTGAACCAAATCGTCGGTTTGAGAACCAGTTTCTATTTTTTTTTAGCGCCCGATTTGAAAACGGGTTTAAACCGGTCCTGTTTCAAAAACCGGTTTTGAACGTTACACAACAGTAGCAGCAACCAGCAACGGTCATATGACCGTTTTATGCTTTTTTTTTTTTTTCTTTTTTCTTTTCTTTTTTTTGCCTTTTATTTATGTATCTATTTATTGGCAAAATTGCATATATATCATTTGTACAAGTTTTTTATGCACATAATACAATGGTTTTTATGCATGCTTTGGATATATATGCAATTATGCATTTTCAGAAAGATATATATGCAACAATTGGCAAAATTGCATATAAAAACCCCTTATTTATTTTTTAATCTTTTGTGATGAAAATAACAACCCCATTACTTGCATATAAGTGGGTTGGGTGTTGAGGATAAATTATACTTTCAAAAACACTCTTTAAAAAAGCAAAAAACGCTCTCAAAAAATGACATTAGAATGAAGCCAATCTCAAGCTTCCGTTGGGAATTCGTCAACCAATAATCTTACAGTGGTTTCTATCCTAGAGACAAATAGAAAAACGGATATTTGGTCAAACTACGAATTATGTGTGATGTCGGACGGTTCGAAAAAAGCGAGATGTAAGAAATGCAGGGGTTTTTACAAACATGACGGGAATACTGTGTTGAGAAATCATATGACAAAAATTTGTCCCGCGGTGAAAGCTGCGTCGAGTTCTAGTCAAACAACAATGGGGAATGATAGGGTCGTTGTGGCAATATGAGGCGGCTCGGGTTGAGGATAAGATGGCGAAATTTGTGATTCATGAAACCTTGCCTTTTTACCACTTCGACAATAAGCGAATGACCTCACTTATCAAAGATATGCTTCAACCTCGATACTGTCATGTAAGCCTAATGACTCTTAGACGTGATTGTATAAATATGTGGAAACAAGCTAAAAATGAAATGATTTTAGGATTTCAATCGTTAAAAGCCGGTGTAAATTTAACGTGTAATGTTTGGACGGCTCCACATGGTTCACCAGATTTGTATATTTGAGTTACCACTTATTCGGTAAATCCCAAAATGTGGGCAATGATGAAGCGTACGATTGCCTTTGAATCGGTTGAATAACCCCTACCGGCGAAAATCTATATGCTATTTTAGATTATGTCATCAAAATGTATAAGTTAAAAGAAAATATTTTTCTATATCTTTCGATAATGCGTCGAACAACACCATTGCAGTTGATCAATTAAAACTAAAATGCAAAAAGGTTTGCAACGGTGTCTTTTTTCATAGTCGATGTGTAGCACATATCATTAATTTGGTTGTGCAAGACGAATAACAAGTTATCGGGGAAACAAAAAATTCTTTTGAAGATATGTTAAAAATATATTTTTAGTAGTAGTAATAAACGATATCATAAATATATCAAGTTTTGTGCCGAAGCAAATGCCGTTTGTTTAGGTCTGAATTGGGACATACCTACCCGATGGAAGTCCACTTGCAAAGTGTTTCATGACTACCTTGCACAAGAAGATTTGGTTGTGCCTTATTCCGAGTCATCTTGGTATACTATACAATTTGTTTCAGAAATGCTTGGAGTTTTTAAAAATGCTACTACTTTGTTATCGGGAGTTTACTATCCTACAAATTGTTTAGTTTTGAATCAACTGTATTTAATGACTTCAAAATTTGACGAGTTTGAATCAAAAAGCGATTTATTTGAAAAAATGGTGAAACCAATGAAAGAAAAGTTTAAAAAATATTTTAAATAATTGCCTTCCGTTATAACTTGTGCCACTGCTTTGAAACCGGTTCTAAGCCAAACCGGGTTGAGACTTTGATTTTCAACATTGGTTATGATTTGGGTTTCACCGAAGATGACCCGAACTATGTTTCTCGTCAATGTGCTTGCTTTAACGATGCTTTTGACAAAATGTTTCAAGTTTATTTAACCAAAATATGGCTCAAGTTCTTCACATATTCATAATATGCATCAAGAGGTGGGTTCGAGTTCTCATGGTAATAACGAGACAATTCGAATGTATAATCTTTTAAGAAGTGAGAATACAAAAAGAGCTCGAGGTAGCACCCCTAGTAGCGAGCTCGGAAGGTATCAATGATTTTTTTTCTTTCTCAAATGACTATTGAATAGTTTGAGAATTTGGATATTTTGGTTGGTGGAAAGAACGGGAATCTCAATTTCCGGTTATAGCCACCATGGCCTATGACCTACTAACGGTCCAAGCAAGTACTGTAGTTTCAAAATCCACCTTTTCGATTAGTGGGAGGGTTATATCACCGAGAAGATCAAAACTCACTCTGGTGGCGGGGAAAACTTGCATTTTTTTGAAAGACCACCTCGATAGCATGGAAATGATTCAACATATATCACCCCTTGAAGGCGACTTGGAACGGGTTGAAGAAGAAATACACACGGAAGAATTAACGTTTGGTATGTCCCAACCTCTTGACGAAGACGAAATACGCTATTACCAAGACGAAGACGTTATTTATGTATTACTTTTATGTATTCAATAAGAAGATGTATTCCTTTTATGTATTCCGCTTATGTATTCAAGAAACAATTTGATGTTTGATGTTTAAATACGTTTAATAAATACTTATACACTTATTAGTTAAAAAAAATTACTTCAAACAATTTGGCCAACCCACAGTTCCAAACCCAACCCACTATGACCAAAAAAATGACTTCAAAAAACTTGGATACCCCCAAATCGGTTTTTTGAATGGATTTACCAAAAACCGGTTATTACCAATTTGGGTTTTCCTTTGCCAAAATCGGTTTGAAACCGGACCGGTTTGTGGCAAAATCGGTTTTTGACTAGTCAACACGAAGTGAAACCGGTATTAAACCGGTTCGGTTTTGGAAAAAAACCGGTTTGTACATGTCTAGCCACAACAATTCCATGCTTTCCCCTGGCCGGTTATTATTATTTCTTTCTTTTTTTGTGGGAGTTTAGGGTCCTTTTGGTTTGTAGATGGGTATAGGATTTGGATTTGGATTTGTATTTGAATTTGAATTTAAATTATGATTTTGATTTGGATTTAAAATATGAGAGAAAAATATATCATAACATATATAAGTTATTAATAAATAATAAAATATAAAATGGTGGGCTATAGTTGCGAAAATACCACGAAAATGCAGTGAACTTGTCATCATTTTCAATTGGGAAGCGATTGACACACTCTCAAAAGTTATTGGCACACTCAACTGTACAAGCTGTTAAAGCAGAATATATGTAAAGTATGACTATCTAATGCATTGAGTAGAGTGTGCCAATAAATTTTAGGAGTGTGCAAATCACTTCCCTTTTCAATTCTATGTAGTGATCTTTTTTTTTTTTCTTTTTTTTTTCTCTAAAAAGTAACAAACTTTTCAAACTCGTCTATTCTGTGCACCCGTGTGCTGCCTAGTCCAAGTCAGCATGCCCGTTCCACGTGGATTATTATATACTTTTTCCCCTAAATTTTCGACCGTTATCCATCCCCTTTTTAACCCCATCCCCACCACACCTTTTGTAGAAATCACATAAACTCTAGACCTAAATCTAATTAAAAAAAATGCCATTTTCGTCATCTGCTACTTCTTACCGTCGATACAACCAAGATGTCTCGAATTTGACACACTACAAATGTCCATATCCCATTTCAGTTCAGGTATCATGGACTCTCGATAATCCTGGAAGACGTTTCAAGGGATGTCCAATACGTGATAAAAGGATGAAGTGTGATGTGTACGGATTTCTAGATGAAGAACTTCCTAGTGATTACTATAAACAATTGTTCTTTGATTTGTATGAGGAGACCAAGGCTCTTAGGAACATCTACAACACAACAAGGGGTATGGTTGATCCTCAAAAGCAAATGGTGGTTGATTCAAATAATCACATGGTTATTCTAAATGAGTCAAACAAGCAAATGGTTATGCTTTATGATTTGAAGGATGATTTGACTTGTATAAAGTCAAAATTGAATGCTAACGATAGGCTAATGTTTGTTGTTTGCATGTATTTGCTGTTCCTTTGCCTTGTGATTGGGTACCTTGTTGTTTCTTAAGCAAAATGTATGTTTTTATTTGTGTCTATTAGTGTATGGTATGTGGCTGTATTTTGTTGTAAACATGCACCATCAGTTAATGCAATATCAGTTTAAGGTTGTAGATTCTGTGTATCACTATTTTTTGTGTTGGTTTCTTCATAAGCATCCTTAATGTATATCATGAAACTCTGTATTTTGTTGTAAACATGCACTATCAGTTAATGCACAGGTGTATTTGACTGTTTTTCTGTCAAATTCAGTGTTGTTTCCACATCACTTCACTGTTTTGGTCTTGGTCTTTGCCAACTACTATTTTTTTTCTTATCTCTGCACACATTATAAAGAATTGTAAAGACTGCACAAGTGAATGCCTGCAACAAGGGTATCAATTGACTACTTTTGCATTTTTCAAAATTAACCAAGATAACTTTTTGCTCTATATAAACCAAACACACCAACCAATCTCCCATCACCCCATTCTACTTACTCAAACCATGAGTTCCAAGAACAAAGGTTTGTGCAAACACACAATGAATTGCATCATTTTTCCTCTTTTTCATTTACACAATTGTTTTTTATTTTAATATATATATATATATATATATATATATATATATATATATATATATATATATATATATATATATATAGTGTAAGGTTCTTTTCAGAACCAAATAAATCGCGAGAACTGCGAGAACCAACTTTTTACTGCTAATAATACATAAGGTACAATATATTAAGGCAAAATGGCATTTTTGAAAATATATGTAGTTTTATTTTGATGAAAATTTGAAATTAAGGGCAAATTAGGAATTTAATCTTCCATAAAAATAGCATCATTTTCTATCAAAACCGTGTATCAATCTTGTGTCAGACACAAAATCCGCTTTTGACCTTGAAACTACCTACCCTCTATCATTTGGTGGTCTCCTATTTTTCTAATCATCTTCATGAAAACAATATCTCCCAATCAAAATCTCTAACCAACAGTGCCAAATTGATAAGCATTTTTTATATTCGCAAATAGGATTGCTTAAATGATTTTTTATAGATCGTTTACTATGTTATTTTTGTGGATCTGAAATAATGATGGCCTAATTCGTAGTTTTGAAACAGTTTTGAAAGTCAAAACTGTGGTTGACATTCTAGATAGAAGGTATGAACCTAATTTTTTGTTAGTCGGTTATTGTAACATTTTTTTTTTGGTTTCATGTGTTTTTGTTTTAATCGACTATAGTCAATTTTCAAACTCAGATTTATGGTATACACACAATAATGGTTTGGCGCAACGCGATTGAAGATGGACCAGGTTTGTATAACTTATATTTTCTTTTGAGTTAATTGAAAGAATTCTTGTTTTCAGAATGAATTTTATATGTTCAGATTGAAAGTAATCTGAATCATGTACTATATAGATCTTTGAAATAATTGCTAAATGTTGATTAAATGTTATAATGGTAAATTTAGGCAAAAAAGAAATAGAGATACTTTACATGTAATAACAATTGCACAAAAGTTATTTACTTGAAGGCAACACATGTGCATTATTTTTATGAATTTTTTAATGAAGGCAAACACATGTGCACTTTCTCTTTGAAGTTTTATTGGATAAAAGATATTACGTTAAAAGTGCATATACCGATATAATGGGTGATACAAAATCAATAAAAATAGTGTAGATGTGTTTTAGAGTGCATATGTGTTTTAGAGTACACTTGTTACTAATTTATATATATAATCAACTAAAGGGTGCATATGTGTTTTAGAGTGTGTTTTATAGTTGGTATATGTGTGCATGTGTGTTTTAAATTTTGTGCACATATGTTTTTATGGCTGGTATCAAACAAGTGTGTACATAACTTTATTAAAAGATCTGATCCATAATTTTTTCGTATTATTGTTGTGAATTAATAATGGTTGCAAATATCCAGGTTTATGCTCTAGACGAAGAATACAAATGCACCGAAAATGATAGAGGCGAAAAATGTACATGTGCATTGCACGTGTGAATACGGCGAAAAGTTTACACACATGTGCATATATGAAAAAACGATCAAGATAATCAAGGATACGTGAATGCATACGTGCACACTAAAGACAATGTTGCAAAACATGGTGTTTACACATGTGCATCCTCAATTAAATTTGTTTTTTTTCCCCTATTAATTAAGCATTTGTAATGAAGTAGAAATTTTAGCAGGTATTAGATTTTGTAAATCATTAGCTTGTGCAATTTTGAGTTATTACTAAAGTTTTGTTGTTTGTATACATATTTATGTAATATTTTTTAAAGATACATGTGCAGATACAAAACACCTATGCATTAACGAAAAATACAATTGTCACATAATGCAAAACACATGTGCACATAATGTTCTTTTAAATGGGTATAATGCAAAAAAAAAAAAAAAAAAAAAAAAAAAAAAAAAAAAAAAAAAAAAAAAAACTCTAGAATTTAGATAACTAAAAAACCTTTTTTTGTGAAAAAAATCAAAAATAAAATAAAATAAAGTATATTTACCATTATACCCTTTTGAATTATATAATAAAACTTAATATCTAAAAAAATCTGATTGGTTGATGTTGGTTCTCGCAGTTCTCGCAATTTATTTGGTTCTGAAAAGAACCTCACCCTATATATATATATATATATATATATATATATATATATATATATATATATATATATATATATATATATATATATATATATATATATATATATATATATATTCTAGAAAAAAGTTTATGTTATCAGCAGTGACAACGGTGATGCAAGTTCTTTTCACATATCTGGATCAAGCAGTTCTGAAGAACATCCAAATCCATGGGCAAACTACTTTCCTGAGGGATATTCTGGATCATCCATAAAAAAGAGTGATGCTAGGAAGGTTAAAACACCAAAGACTGCCAAAGATCTATTTGATGAAAGGGTTCAGGTGCTTGGCCTACCCTGTCCTAAGAATTGGGAAGCCAATGGTATAAAATCATGGGAACCAAGAATGCCCAAACTTTGTTCAAAAGGGAAGGGTAAAAAGAACAAGTATTAGGTGCTAGTACTTTGTATGAGTAAACCTGTTGTTATCCTGAATAAAATTGTTGGAACCTTATGTACTACTTTATTTGACTTTATGAAGTCTTTGCTATAATGTATTGAAGTAAGTTTGCCAATTCAGGGACTAAACACATGTCACAAACACAAATTTTACATAACAAACAACTACATTAATACCATTAAAAGTCATAAGTTGATTACATTCTAGGATAAGGTATGTGCACCACATACAGATTCACAAAAGATAGAAAAAACATGTGACACCATCAACTGTTTCCTACATTTGTATTACAAGATACAAATGTACAAAAGACATACAATTCAGCTAATGTTTCATACTAAGTACATAATATAATAAAGTGGTAACAAAGTTAATCCACATTAAGTGAATTGGTCTGTGATGAACCAACCCCTTGGATGATCTTTGCAAGTTTCTTCTTTAGAATCCTTTCACTTAGTGGCCTTGGTCTTACAAAGTTTCCTCTTAGTCTGATTTGCCCAGCTTGTGGTTCTCTTTCATGGTTATCAGCTTCTTGCATTACATTGTTCACTTGAGATTGTTGAGTTGCTGGCTCAATTTGTTGCATTGGTTGTATAACATGTTCTTGGCTTTGTTCAATGGGGTCAGAAACAGCCTGAGTTTGCCCCTTCCTTGTTATAGCTACTTTTGAACACACACCCTTTCTAAGCCACTTAGCAACTGTTCTTGAAGTTTATGCACCTGCATTTCTATCACTTTAAAACAATGATCTCTTGACAGCCATAGTAGATGGACCTGCACTTGTAGGATCTCTCAATGCTACCTCCATTCTAGAACCCTGACTTGCTGCTCTAGCAAGTACTTCATTTACATTAAATGTGGTTCCACTACTTCCAACACCAATTGTGGCAGCTGTTCCATTGGTGTTCTTTTTTGGTCTCCCTCTTTTACAGGTGGTTTTGGTGGTATCAAAACTTTGTCATTAGAACATGATAGTCTTTTGTGGCCTTTTTGGAGGCAATTACTACATGTCATCACCACACCAGACTTTGAAACTTTATTAGGGTTTTTCCTTTCATGTGCTGCCCTATTCTTTGTTTCCTAGGTCTGCCAGGCATTTTTTTGGGTTTTGGAGGTAGCACTTTAGAGTATTGGCTAGAGTCTGGCCAAAAGGTCATACCACCTACAGGATTCATGTACTGGTTGTATATTTCATGGTTGGTTTGTACCTTAAAACAGGGTGGAAGATAATCTTCTGGCCTCTTGTTTAGTTTAAACATGACAACTATAGCATGAGAACATGGCACACCTGAGAGTTGCCACATTCTGCATGAACATGTTCCCACATTCTCATCAACTCTGAATGCATCACAACCATTCCTAACCTCATATGTGTCCCCTCCAGCAGCAATAACATGCCAAAACCTGTATTTTAACATTAAGTATATAAGTAATTATAATTGGGGTTCCATTCCTAAATATGCATGAATAAAAAAAACTTAATTTTACATATCTGTGATTATCTTTGTTTAACTCAAGCCTTTTCTGAATGCTTGGGCAAATGGCACCATCCCATTTATTCATAATGTTCCTCATAGTACTTAACCTTTCCATTACAATAACCCTCATGGACTCTATCATGGTTATCAAAGGCTTATTCCTAACATTTAACAATACTGAGTTGAAGCATTCAATAAAACCATTCTCAACAACCTCACAATTAGTACCTAGCCTATAGAATGCTCTTGATAATCTTTTAGGATCTTTTTTAACTAAGTACTCATGTGCACAAGGATTTGCTTTCTTAATTCTACAAGCATAATCTTATTAAAAAGCTCTAGATAACTTGCCTTTGATGCAAACAATTGTCTGAATTCTTCACCACTGTATAGTTTTCTGAAACCCTCATAGATGTGCTTGGCACACTGTCTGTGCTCAGCCAATGGCATCACATCTTTGACAGCCTCAATCAAACCCTGCATAGACAAATAATCAATGAAAATGAAATTACAATGAAAGACAATTATGTCAATGAATGTGTGAATGTACCTTGTGTTGATCTGACATAAGAGTCAATCCATTCTCATTGGGCATACCAATATCTTCCCCAATCAACTCTAAAAACCATGTCTAATTATCCTTATTCTCAACATTGACTATTGCCCATGCAATAGGAAATATGTGATTGTTGCCATCCCTTCCAATTGCAGTTAAAATTTCACCTACATTTGGTTTCTTTAAAAAGCAACCATCTAATGCTATTATAGGCCTACAACCCAACAGAAATCCTTTTTTCAAAGCACTGAAACAACAATAGAACCTATCAAAGTAAGTCTTATCATATGGATTAACAGTCACACCTAGCTAATTGTTGAACCCCCATTGGAATCCAATATTGCCATACCATAAGACCTAATCATAGCATAGTGTTCCTCAGTGGTTGCCTGGCCTTCATGTAAAGCAAACTGTTTAGCATTTCTACATTGACCAGGGCTAATTGTGCATTTATACTTTTTCAACACTAGGTCTGCAATCTCATGTAGTTTGATATCTGGATTCTGCCTAATCTTGTTTCCAAATTGTTTGCCTATCCACTTGAAGTTAACTAAACATCCATACTTAAAACTCCTTACACAAGTATGTTTGTCAGTCATAGAGATTACCTGGAATGAATTTTCTGTAACCATTTTTTCCCCATAACATCTGAATGGGCATTGACCATGCTCATTCCTACCAACAAACAACAACAACAACAACAACAAACCCAATCCCACCGGGGCAGGGTATGGGGGAGGTAAAATGTAGACAAATCCTGCCCCTACCCCGAGATAGACCCGGTAGTAGATGCTCATTCCTACCAACACTTGGATATTTGTTCCACTTCCTTTGCTTACCTTTCTCTGCGTCCTTTAGATTCTCAGGTCTCATACCACACTTTGCAATTACTTGTTCTGTTGAGCTTCTATAGAACCATAATGAATATCCATTTTCCAGACCATAAAATGTTAAGCATTCCTTAAATCGGTCTGCATTGATATATTTTTCACCAACCTGTGAAATGACAATTAGATTTTTAGTATTGAATGTAGTACTAAATGATATTCATATAAGATTTACAAAGCATTAATTATACCTGAGGTTTCCTCAACTTCCAGTGTGTTTGGTTATCATGAAATGGAAACTTGTCATCATTAGTTTCCAAGATAGTAAATGGATCTGTCAAACCATCATCACCTTGTCTCAACTGATACATCAAGTTATCCATATACTCTTGATGGTCTCTAAGAATGTCAGACTCAGCTACATCATACACCCTAGTAGGTCTAGGACAAGGAGGGTTTTGTGTGTTTGTGTATGGCTTAGTTGGCGTAGGGTTATGTTTTGCCTCAGTATTTCCTTTCCTAAGTGAAATAAGCTCATCCTCACCCTCTGATAGATAATCTACAGACTTGTCCAAATATTGACTATTAGAATCATATTCTTGAACAACCTTAAACATTTCTTGCAAATCTAAGTCACTATCAGAATCACTAAAGTCATTTAATTAAAGGGGACCATGCTCATCTATTACAATACCAACATTCCTCTTCCTAGCATCCTTTCTGTTTTAACCTTTCTTACCTACATCTGCCATGATGGATTTTCCTTTGTCCATAGCCCCTTTACCCTTGCTAAGAGACCGATTACCCTTATTTAGAGTCCCACTACCCTTATCTAGAGTCCAACTACCCTGGTAAGGACTCACACTACCACTATGTCTATTTCCTAAAGCATCATCAACTACCTTATCCCTAGTTGCTTCCTCCTCAGCCCAAGCAATTAACTCATCTACACTCATATTACCAGCATCTTTTACTAATTTTTTCCTAGACTGAATCTCATCATCAGAACCATATACAGTCATGTTCTCAGTATAATAAGCTTGTAACTCCTGAGGCTCATGTGCTATGTATACATGTATAACCCCATAACATTCAGCATAGTCATACATAGCAAATAAATCTTTCTCATTATCTACTAGTTTCAAACCCTTGTCAAGTTCACATTGTGGCAGGTTAAAGAAATAAAAGGGCTCATCTATGCGATCTCTTAACTTCTTACAAACAGTTTGAAAGTCCTATTTGTTGTCTTTTTGAACTACAAATGAACCAACAACTCCATTTACATACCTTAGTGGCAAGAACTCAAAAGTACCACTGAAGTGTACGTTAAACACCAAAGACGTTGACAATGAAGATGCCATACTGCATAAAATTATACAAAACCCTAAATTAAACAATTATTTTATATGAATAGTATTATTTAAACGAAACCCTAAACAAAATACATTAATAACAAGAATTTTGGACAAATCAAAGTGGGGAACTAATAGTATATCGTATATTGTACCTCTTGCATGGATTAATTAATTATTTCACTGAAAACAACAATCAATCACAATGTGGTCCAACTTAGGGTTTTTATGTCGAAATCGGGGGAAATGTGGTATAAACGGGGGAAAATTGAATTTTTATATCATCAGATATTGGTGGAAAGTCGACATGGAATTTTTTACCAAATATTAGGAAAAAAAAAAAAAAAAAAAAAAAACACCGTGTTTATCCCACGTGGTACGGGCAATTTGGGCAGCACACTGGTGCACATAATAGACGAATTTTAAAAGTTTGTTAGTTTTTTAGGGAAAAAAAAGATAAAAAAATCCCTACATAGAATTGAAAATGGTGACAAGTTCACTACATTTTCGTGGTATTTTCCCGCTATGGTTTTGTAAAAATGGCTGATGGGAAAATAGAGAGAAAAATAAAATAAAAGAAAAAAAATGGTTAGTGGGGTTGTGAAAATGGTGACAAGTTCACTACATTTTCGTGGTATTTTCCCGCTATGGTTTTGTGAAAATGCATGTTAGGATTTGTCTATCCCCTTGAACGTGGGGTTGAGATCTATTTTTAAATACCATGTATTATAACTAAACAAAATATTTTGCTTTTAGTCCAAACCTTTTAGGCAAAAAGCTCAAAACAAACGCCACCTTAATTCAATTTGGAAGAACTTATACACGTTATTTTGTTTCATCTTATGAGCTAGTCAAGATGATCTATATGAGCCTATAACGTGTGATGTTTGGACGGCTCCACATGGTTCACCAGATTTGTATATTTGTGTTACCGCTCATTTGGTAAATTCCAAAACGTAGGTAATGATGAAGCGTACGATTGCCATTGAATCGGTTGAATACCCCCTACTGACGAAAATCTATATGCCATTTAAGATTATGTCATCAAAATGTATAAGTTAAAAGAAAATACTTTTTCTATATCTTTCGATAATGCGTCGAACAACACCATTGCAGTTGATCAATTAAAACTAAAATACAAACAGGTTTGCAACGGTGTCTTTTCTCATAGTCGATGTGTAGCACATATCATTAATTTGGTTGTGCAAGACGAGTAACAAGTTATCGGAAAAAGAAAAAATGCTTTTGAAGATATGTTAAAAGATATTTTTAGTGGTAGTAATAAACGATATCATAAATATATCAAGTTTTGTGCCGAAGCAAATGCCATTTGTTTAGGTCCGAATTGGGACATACTTACCCGATGGAATTCCACTTGCAAAGTGTTTCATGACCACCTTGCATAAGAAGATTTGGTTGTGCCTTATCCCGAGTCATCTTGGTATACTATACAACTTGTTTCGAAAATGCTTGGAGTTTTTAAAAATGCTACTACTTTGTTATCGAGAGTTTACTATCCTACAAATTGTTTAGTTTTGAATCAACTATATTGAATGACTTCAAAATTTGACGAGTTTGAATCAAAAAGCGATTTATTTGAAATAATGGAGAAACCAATGAAAAAAAAGTTTAAAAAATATTTTAAAGAATTGCCTTCCATTATAACTTGTGCCACTGCTTTGAACCCGGTTCTAAGCCAAACCGGGTTGAGACTTTGATTTTCAACATTGGTTATGATTTGGGTTTCACCGAAGATGACTCGAACTATGTTTCTCGTCAATGTGCTTGCTTTAACGATGCTTTTGACAAAATGTTTCAAGTTTATTTAACCAAAATATGGCTCAAGTTCTTCACATATTCATAATATGCATCAAGAGGCGGGTTCGAGTTCTCATGGTAATAACGAGACAATTTTGAATGTATAATCTTTTAAGAAGTGAGAATACAAAACGAGCTCGAGGTAACACCCCCTAGTAGCGAGCTTGGAAGGTACCAAGGATTTTTTTTTAATTGACTATTGAAGAGTTTGAGAATTTGGATATTTTGGGTTGGTGGAAAGAACGGGAATCTCAATTTCCAGTTATAGCAACCATGGCCTGTTACCTACTAACGGTCCAAGCAAATACTGTATTTTCAAAATCCGCCTTTTCGATTAGTGGGAGGGTTATATCACCGAGAAGATCAAAACTCACTTCGGTGGCGGGGAAAACTTGCATTTGTTTGAAAGACCACCTCGATAGCATGGAAATGATTCAACATATATCACCCTTTGAAGGCGACTTGGAACGGGTTGAAGAAGAAATACACGCGGAAGAAATAACGTTTGGTATGTCCCAACCTCTTGACGAAGACGAAATACGCTACAACCAAGACGAAGATGTTATTTATTTATTAGTTTCATGTATTCAAAAAGAAGATGTACTCCTTTTATGTATTCGTTTATGTAATCAAGAAACAATTTGATATTTGATGTTTAAATATGTTTAGTGTTTGTGTTTTGTTATAAATACTTATACACTTATTAGATAAAAAGAATTACTTCAAACAATTTGGCCAACCCACAATCCCAAACCCAACCCATTATGACAAAAAAATGACTTCAAAAAACTAGGATACCCCCAAATCGGTTTTTTGAATGGGTTTAACAAAAACCGGTTATTACCAATTTGGGTTTTCCTTTGCCAAAACCGGTTTGAGGCAAAACCGGTTTTTGACTAGTCAACTCGAACTGAAACCGGTATTTAAACCGGTTCGGTTTTGGAAAAAACCGGTTTGTGCATGTCTAGCCACAACAGTCCATGCTTGCCCCTGCCGGTTATTATTATTCCTTTCTTTTTTTGTGGGAGTTTAAGGTCCTTCTGGTTTGTAGATGGGTCTAACGATTTGGATTTTGATTTGGATTTGAGTTTTAATTTTAATTATGATTTTGATTTGAATTTAAAATATGAGATAAAAATATATTATAACATATATAAGTTATTAACAAATAATAAAATATAAAAAGGTGGGTTATAGTTTTGTGAAAATAGCTATGGGAAAAGAGAGAAAAATAAAATAAAAGAAAAAAAATGGTTAGTAGGTTGTCAGTGAAAAGGAGGCATGCATGTTAGGATTTGTCTATCCCCTTGAACGTGTGTTCAGACCTATTTTTAAATACCATGTATTATAACTAAACAAAATATTTTGCTTTTAGTCCAAACCTTTTAGGCAAAAGGCTCAAAACAAACGCCACCTTAATTCAATTTGGAAGAACTTATACACTTTATTTTGTTTCATCTTATGAGCTAGTCAAGATGATCTATATGAGTACATAAACTCAACTTGATAAGCCTATAAATCAAAAGAAATTAGAATTTAAGCTCTTGTACATTTAAATAAGCTCATGAACTTTAAAGTAAGCCAATCCAAACACCTTATGTCATGTTTATGTGTTTTCCGACTTGTGTGTTACGGAGTATTCCATTAATTAGAAATCTCATATTGTTAAAAGATCTAAACAATTGAAAGAAATTTTACTATTGTGTGTTGGGTCACAATCCACTATTTAACTCTAATCCTAAGAGCTGACTTGAAGTCGTCCTCCGGT
Source organism: Artemisia argyi (assembly GCA_030686995.1). Classification (NCBI taxonomy): domain Eukaryota; kingdom Viridiplantae; phylum Streptophyta; class Magnoliopsida; order Asterales; family Asteraceae; genus Artemisia; species Artemisia argyi. The sequence continues at coordinate 154,638,861 of CM060697.1, read as the reverse complement.
CTCCACAATGTCTCCATTCAAGAACTATAACAATACACAATCAATCCTGCCAAAGTGAGATACGGGGACAATATCTACTTTCAACAAATTTGGAATGACGAAATACCAACATGTGTCTTCACAAATGCATCATCATAACCTTTAGAACTCACGAGACACAATAGTAAAATTTCTACACTACATTTTTTTGTGAAATGTATTATAAATCAGAAATATAAACAGCTTACAAATATTCATCAGACTAAAATGGACATGCCCATTTTGTCTATCAGAATACAGAACAACATTCAATACACTTTGATTAGTTCCATTCAATACACTTTGATTAGTTCCATTTGTTACAAACTTTTTCAATTACACTTTGATTATTTTACGTTGTATGCATACACATTACACGGAACACTTAACAAAATCGCATCTATAATTGTTGGCCGCTATAAAATCTCAATGCTATGCACAGTACTCGCCTATTTAAATACTAATATATTGCAAGATTAACAAAAATATCAGCTTTTTATAAGGTGTATGGTCCATTTTGGGACCAAATAGATAATAAACCAAAAGTGGACCTGTTAAGATTGGTCCAATACTCTGTTCAATTATTTACATAAAGAGATTTCCCTAACATTATCTTTACATCCTCACATAATAACTTTTGTAACACAAATTCGAACAGTCCAAACTTTAAAAAGAAACCTGTTTAAAAATCTAAAATTTCGAAGTTCCAAGCGTATAACGCCTACCATGTTAATCAGATCAAACAACCGAGAAAGCAGACGTGTATTAGATACATCAAGCTTAAATCTTACCAACTTCTTAAATGTTATTAAGGACAATCCGATCACCAAAGGTTGTCTAAACAAACAAAAAACAACACTGACAAGCCTGTTTATATTTTTAAAACCAGCCGGCACAGAACAATTAGCATTAAGATTCAAGATTCATTGTCCTTATTCGAGTAATTATAAATAAATGTTGTCCGATCCATCGGAAGGTAGTGTTTATTGAGATCTGCAACTAATAATAGTATTATACTATTCAAACCCAAGATCATGGCATACTTTATGGTACTTAGGACATATTGATGTTGAGAATAAGGGAGTTGATTAATCACTTGCCCTGATCTACAAACAAGACTCCAGGTAGTATAGAAAAATAGATCGCATTCCAAAGGCAAGTCAACATGTTTTCAACATCTGTTTGCCTATGCTTGATCATTTACAAATTTGCAATTTGCCTTTTCACTTTATAGTTTATATTATACGTACTCGAAAGGCCCTTATCACAACATACTCATTGAAGCGAATAGATGGTTTTCAACAATCCCTGTAAATTGATCCTTAAATATTACTATATCCTGTATTCTTGAACCTAATACAGCATGCTAACACAATTATTTAATGGACACAAGGACCACATTAAGAGCATGATATAGATTAACAAACATCTGACATATTCAGCCATATTCAGTTATGGATCTGCATCATTGTCATGTGAGTTTGTTTCAAATCATTGTTTATTTAACAGTATCACATGACTTGTCAACTTATGTCTCAAATCTCACGTGACTATCTCCTCAATCCTAATCTACACACACAAGATCAGTTCAGAAGAAAGTTGGAATCTTATTTCCAAATATGCTGCTGGCATTTTGGTTTTACAGCTAATATGCCAGCCTAATCAGATCCACAATGTGATTATCATGTCCAAAATTAAAAAAGCCCAAAAATAAAAGGAATCAAATTGTGCAAACCAGCATAAATCGTTTGGTTAGAGACCCCAATGTCATGACTACTAGGAGAATAGGATAAATTCAGGGAAGTTCTTTCACTCAAATTATCACTTACAGGGTGTTCGGGAAATGGGATTACATATCTTAAGCTTCTGCTTATTAAAAAAAAAAAAAATACAACCTCAGCTCCTCAAGTGTAGTTATATATATACTTGCTCGTTTCGACCCAAAGTAAGCAAATATGAATGGGCAAGTTCTCCATCCTAAGTACTTAACACTCAAAAGTTCTTGTTGTGTTTAAAAACACGCTAAGTTACAATTGACTTTTTAGGAGATGCAATCCCAATCACTCAATAAATAGAGCTGGATGCTCAACCTCAAAAAATGGAATCTTACCTAATTTCCAACTAAAATATTAAAAGAACTTTAATAATGCATAACAACCTTAATATGAAGCTAAATCAATGGAAACTTATGCAAAATCTAAAGTACAAAACAGTACAAACATAATTCAATCATGCAATTATTTCTAACTCAAAAATTAAATCCCACAAAGACTTTACCTTTAACAATAACAAGGAAACACCATGAATTACAAAATTGCATAACTTAATTGAAACTACACTAATAGCAAATTCTGCAAAATCTAGTTCTTTCCAACTGATCAAATTTAAACACAGCAAATTAAACTGTAATAAAACAGATAAATCTTACTAGTAATAATTAAACCAAAACAGAAGCAACACAAACATACGATTAAAAACCTTAATAACCATGATCAAGACTCTTCTTGCTTAGGCTTCTTGAGAAGAATCATATGCATAGGCGAAAAGATCCCAGTCTCACCACCTCTACTAAGATAATCAGCAGTCTTGAACAACATCTGATGAACATCAATAGTCCCTTTAGGCGCAACACCGATAGTCTCAAGCACCATAACCACAATATGATTCCTCCAATACGCAATTCGCCCCATCTTCAACCTAGTCCACCACGGCTTAGAAGGCGGCTTAGCAAGATCCAACTCCTTGACAACTTCAAACCCAACCTTTTTCGCAACCTCGGAAATGTCGGAGTAACTCCTCAATCCAGGCAAAGCATCACCTCTCTCAATCCCTTGAATAACCTCCACATGTTCCGGATCATCACCTCTATACAACTCAGTAGTAACCCACTCGTAACTCACATACAAAGCCCCAGGCTTCAAAACCCTAAAAATCTCCCCATAAACATCCTCCAACTTAGGCGCATGACAAGTCGCCTCTATCGAATAAGCCCCATCAAAACTATTATCCTCAAAAGGCATTTCCAAAAAATTACCACATACAACATCACACAAATGGTCTAAACCAGCCTTCTTATTATGCGCCTTTGCGCGACTAACCTGATACTCATTAATAGTAATCCCAACAACATTACACCCAGAATGAGCAGCTATAGCCCTCATGGGCCCACCTACCCCACACCCAGCATCCAAAATCTTCTGACCAGGTTTAACCTTAATCAGATCTACAGCCATTTGTTCATGAATCTTAGTACTTTCTAAATTCGACTTCCCGTCAATAGCGGGGGAGAAATGAAAAGACTGACCCCAACCCCATTCATAAATATCGGTCACAAGGTTATAAAAAGTGTCGACAAAAGCGGGTACGTTTTCTGTTTTTTCAATCTGTTTGGGTTTTTTAAAAAAGGACCAGTACTGATTGTAATTGTCTTGTACCTTTTCACGGTCGATGGACCCGCCAGAAAGCTGGCTGGCGTGTTTGCCCTTTCGTTCAGCGGATCCGAAGACGCAGACGAACCAGTACAGGCCGCCGGCTATCAGGGAGGCGGTGCAGACTAGAGTCACCGAATCCATTGAGATAGATAGAGAGAGAGTGTGTGTGTGTGTGTTTTTTTTAGTGTGTGTGAGTGGGTGTAGGAGTGCGGTTCTTATGGTGTACTGTTTAGGTGTGTGAAAAGTCTTCTTTTTTTAGTAAACTACATAGATGGTCCTTGTGGTTTGTCGGTTATTACGGATTAAGTTAATTTTTCGTTTTTGTCTCGGATTCAATCACTGTGGTTTTGGTTGTTACGGATCCAATCCATTCTACCTAATTTCGTTAACTTGACTAAGTTAAGTAAAAGGTTATTTTGGTCTTTTCTTATTATGTTCTTAAAAGTAGTCTTCCTCTCAATACACAAAGACAAACACCATATATTTATCCAATTGAACTATTTTATTCTTCTTCTCTTTAAAATTGTACACCTATCATCACTTACCACCACCTACAACCTATCATCACATGCAACCTGTTATTACCACTGACCATAACCCACGACAACCTGCAACCCGCCACCCCCAATCACCACCACCTGCAACCCGTTGCCACCACCTGTAACCCGCTACCAACAACATCTCATTAGATTTGTGGTTTCCAGATATTTGAGGGTTTTAGTTAAAGAATAAAATGTATGTTTTTATGAGAGAATAGTACACGAAGTTGTTGCTTATGATGCTTGAACACATGTTTCATAATATCAGTGAATGAATTTTTCGGTAGTTGCCAAGTGAGTTTTTTAAAAATGGTTGGACCAATGGGTTGAATAAAATGAATGAGGTTGTATGTTTTTCGTATAAACATTTTTAGTGGGTTTAGTTGAATTTTTGGTGGGTTTTGATTTGTGTTTGAGAAAAGTTGTGTAATACGAAGTATATTTTAGTGGGTTTAATTAAAGAAGATAGGTATTTGTATATTTTGGGATATAAGATAATTTTTGAAGTTATAAATTTATGTGTATTTTAAGTTGTATTGTTAGATGATAATGATAATAATGATTAGATTTGCTATAGCTAAAGGAGTTGGAGTTCAGATAGTATCTCGATTCTCACTAATTTATTGTAAATCCTATAAATTTCTAATAAGGTGATGTTTTATGATAAATTGATAAAAATAATAATGATAGAAAAATAAAATTAAGAAAAATGAGCTAATTGTATTTGGTCATTTTGTTTAATTTTACAACAAAAGTTAACGAAATAAGAAAAATGGACCGGAGAGTAACAAGTCAAAATCACAAGGACTGGAACCGGGACGAAAATGAGAAACTTACTAAATCTGTAATACCCGACAAACTATGCATGAAATCTGGACTAGCGGCGAGCAACATTTCAAATGTTAAGGAGGACGACGGTATTTTTGTTGAAATTTTGACTATACATGAAATCTGCAAAAACTTTGAGGACTAAACGTGTAATTTAGGTTTTTTTTCTTTTAAGTAAAGTCTTGTGTTATGTTGAGTAGTGTGTGGTCCCCACCACGTTTTGCCACGTCAAATAAATTAGTGGAGAGAGTATAGGAGGAAAGAAACGGATTTGAGATTTCTGGATTTTGAATTTGAAGTCCATTGTTGTTTGAGTGAGTGCAATTATTTGACAAGGATATTTTCTGTTTTAAGTATTGAATTTAATGGCTCATTCGAATGTCTTTGTAAACATTGTTGGTAAAATAAGTAAAACATTCTCGTATGAATATACTCCGTAACTCATTAATACATACCATTTTGCTAGTTCAAAGGTGTTTGTTTAAAGGTGTGTTTGACAGAAATAATTAGTGTGTTTTTATAAAAGTTTTTGATAAATTAGTCATAATTAAATTTTAGTATATATAATTATGTAAAATAATGATATGTTTGACACAGAGAAAATTATAATAATAATAATTATTTAATTTAATTTTATTTTATTATTTTTTTTATTATTTTTTTTTTTTAAGTTAGTTAAAATACAAGCTTTGTTTACGAGACAAACTTATAAGAGATAGTAATAATCTTTCATAATATTATAAAATAAAATGTAACTTAATGTACCCTATATAAATAATTACTTTTGATCCATCTTCATCTTACATTTTCGGTTCAAGCAACATTTGTTTTTTCCAAATAAACTCGTGACCTTATAATTTTAATGTTTGCTTTAATAGCGTTAGTATTTTAAAAATTGTTTTAATTGTTTGTTGTCAAACAAGCTTTTTTATTATTTATTTATTTTTTATTTTTTTCAAAAACGCTAAATGCTTTTTAAAAGGTTTAAACCGGCGGGAAAACTTGAACCTTGTGCACCCCTTTTATGTGTTGACTCGCCCTTCCCAAAAGGCCTAGTCTCAGTCAACGAATACCTGTTCCAGTGACATTTACCAAAGAGTTGTTATTGAGCCCAAGACCTATTTCTCCAGAAGCGTTAAATATCAAACACTAACAAGTAACAACTACCAAATACTCTAAAATGCTATGACCCAAACATACTTTAAGCTCATTTCATAGACTTATGAAAATATTAAAATTTCGTTAAGCTCGTAAGTTACTTTTTAAAAATTCTTCATTTTTTCACCACAAAACCCTGATTCACGATTACATATCTCGTTTTGCAGCCAAGTCGAATCGACAAAATCACCCAATACTCGAAAACAGACATGATACTCAATAACCGTTAGACTTCCACATGATCCAAACATGGATCCGAGGCAACAAAGCGGAACAACCAAGTACTTGAAAACTGGACTTTGACGGACAATGGTACATTCCCGTGGACAGAGTTCCATCATTCTATGTATCCAGTTGTCATTACGGAAATAATCGCCTCACATAAAATAAGCATAATCTACATGGAAGGGGGCAATTTAGTCAACATCATATACGGTAATTGTTTCAAGCATCTACTTGATAGCATCATAAAGCTAATTCGTCCAATGACTATTCCACTCATCGAATCCTCATCTGAGAGATCCATACCTGATGGAGTAATTTACCTGGAAACAATAGTAGGATCTTATCCATTGTCTTAAAAGGTTGTCATGGAAATCGACTTCGTTAAGTTGAGTTCTAGGTACAATATATTGTTCGGTAGAACAACAATAAAACAACAGTGTGCGGAGGTGTCATCGATCATGTCACATGTGTAATTTCCGACCAATTCAGGGCAAGCCATAGTCAAAAGTGATTACCCAGGAAAGGACGCAAAGCTAATAACAACATTGGAAAATGTGACAATAAAAGAAATACAACGGGAAGCTCTACCAGGAGACAATGAAAACAAAGAAAATGTGATAATCAACTAGAGGTACCCAAATCAACCAATCGTCATTGGAAAACACCTCCCACCCCTGGTTAAAAATCAACTCGTTTAATTGCTAGCTAATAGCCATTATGTTTTTTCCTGGACGCCACCCGACATAACAGGCATTCCTAGAGAGTTTGCTGAACATAACCTCAGGCTTAATCAATATGCATCACTAGTTGTGCAAATAAGAGAACTACATCCACATAAAGATCAAAATCCATGATTACTCGAGTTAGAGATCTTGTCGAGGCAGGAATCCTTTCACCCGCCAAATTTCAAACCTGGGTCTCAAACCCAATCATGGTAAAAAAGGGTAACGGTACGTGGCGCGTGTGTGTCAACTTCACTGACTCAAACAAAGCATGCCCCAGGGATAATAACCCACTACCTCAACCGATTAGAAGGTAAATCACTCTCTAGCTTCAAATACAAATGTTTCCTAGATAGTTTATAATAATAGTTGAAGGACTTTTGCAAATTCCACTATTAGGACTAGTAATCTTAATGCCTCTAGGTTAGATAATTACAAAATCAAGGCAAGTAAGTTGGTAAAACTCGTAGAAGTTTAGGTTGCCACTTGTGACACCTAAATAGATTATAATAATAGTTGAAGGACTTTATGCGGGCTTTGTTAACCGTGACAACGTTGACCTCTTGTTAGCCTCAGATTAAAGGAGAAGACCCACCTTTTTTATATTCGTGAATCACCAACGGGAATAAGTTAGTAAAGATTGCACTAGTAAGACATATCACTAATGTTTGCTTGGATGAACTTGGCTAGCATGTTCTTCCTAATATTGATCTAGACCATTCCTATTATTGTTTGCTTTGTGTTAATTAGTTTATTCACTTTATTAGCTAATTAGAAAACCAAACTCGTGTAGTCTCTTTGGCTGAACCCCCTTATTGCGTTAGTTTAGGTTATTTAGTTAGTTAGAGTATCTTTAGGTTGTATTTAAGTAATTCACTATTTGCGAGCGACTCATACTTACAAATCACTAGCTATAACTGATTGGGTACATTGCCCGTTAGTGTTAGTCTATAGGTTAGTTCGACAAAATATAAACATAAAACTTTGTTAGAATAAATAGACCTACAAATAACACATCAAGTTTTTGACACCGCTGCCGGGGAGCGATTTTATCTTTTTACTAAGTTATTTGGTATATTGTGTTATTAGTTTAAATTTGGTTATTTTATATGTTTTAGTTAATTTCTATTAGTTTTGAATTATGCGTGTTAGTTGTTATTTATTTGCTTTGGTTACTATTCACGATTATTTACTGCTGTCTAACCTTCTGTTTGAATTAACCAATACGGCGTATTCAATTTATTCAATATGGCGTATTCAGTTTAAAAAACCCATACAACACATTCAATCTTAAAAATCAATAAGGCGTATTCAGTTTACTGAATACGACATATCGACTTTCTGAACAACAAAAATTTGTAGTTTTTCTTTTTGTTTTTAGATTCGCTTTACTCCAAATTCTGTTTTTTTTATTCAGGAATGATGTCTGAGTTCAAAATTGAGTACCACGAAGATAAATTGAGTATCGATGAAATATTGGCTAAATTTATTCATGAAAGTTTGAGAGAACATGAAGAAATCGAAGTATTCATTAAGGAATCTAGAACTGTTAACGAGCTTTTACTGAAGGAATAGAGTAATCTAATGAGTAGTCTGAGGATAAGGTGAGCCAGTTGTCGGGATTCATGCGCAATGTTTTATCTACAAGGAATGATATTAAAGTTGTAACTACCAGAATTGGAAAAACAACATATGAGGTTACTACTAATAGAATGATCAACACTGAGAATGTTCAAAGTACAACGGTTGGATTTCAACAAAATGATCAGGAAAAGCCACAAGAGGTTGTTATGAAAAATGAAACACCTATAGTTCAAGAACAAGACAAACAACAACCATTTGTAGACCCTTACCAACCACCAATTCCTTTCCCGGATCGTTTGAGAAAGAAAAGGGAAGAAGCACAACAAAAGAAGTTCCTTGAGAATCTAAGACAATTTCACATCAACATTCCGTTTAGCGAAGCTTTAGTACAAATGTCGAAATACGCTAAATACTTGAAGGATTTATTGACAAATAAATCAAGGCTTGAAGAGGCTTGTACAATAATGATGAATAAGAGGTGCTCGGCTATCTTACAGAACAAACTGCCTCCAAAAGAAAAAGATCCAGAGAGTTTTACTATACCTTGTCAAATTAGTAATTTATCTATTGATAATGCATAAGGGCTAGTATAAGCTTAATGCCTTTTACCATGTATGAGAGACTAGATTTAAGGGAACCAAAACCAACAAGGATGGGTCTTGTGCTTGCTGATAGATCTATCCAATATCATAGGGGAATAATAGAAAATGTGCTTACAAAGGTTGATAAATTTGTTTAGCCTGTTAACTGTGTCATTTTAGGTATGGGATCATGAGAAAAGTTCCATTAGATAAAAAAGTGAGAAAATTGTGATGCACAAAATATAAATGTGCATTACACTACCCCAACTCCTACCAAAAAAAATAAAATAAAATAAAATAAAAATAAATAAAAAAGAGGAAGAATTATAACTTTTTGGCCCTTTTTTTTTTTTTTTTTTTTTTTTTTTTTTTTTTTTTTTTGGGGGGGGGGGGGGGGTGGGTGTTGTAATGCACCTTAAAAAAAAATTGTGCATCACATTTAAAAAAAAAATCGCATATGATTTGTACAAGAATTACAATTAATTTGTTATTGTAACTATGATTAACGGTTTATAAGATATTTAAATTAAAATAAAATATAAATGAAAGTGAGTTTTTTTGATTTGGTGAAAAGATGAATAGCCAAATTTATTCGTTTGATTCTTAAAGAATTTGTAACGTTAAACTTTTCTCGCCTATTAATCTATTTATGTTGGGTTTTTCTAACATGTGCCCTAGGGCACATGTTAAGCACACAAAAAGTACTATGGGACCCACGAAAAAGGACATGCAAAAGTACACTTGTCTGTACTTTTTCGTGGATCCATGAGTACTATTATGTACTTTTTGTTGTGTTTAACATGTGCCTTAGGGCACATGTTAGAAAAACCCATTTATGTTTGTCACGTCAACAAAATATTTTTTCTAGGTTTGTCCTTAAATTAAGTTCCTATCAATGTAATGACAACTATATCTATGACAGTTGTTTCCTATTGGATTTATATGGCCTTTGTGGCTCTCTCGCTTTGATATTTCATATCCAAAGTATACAAATTGAACAGGATAAAAGTTGCTTTGTCTTGATCAACTTTGACAGATTGACAAGATTGAAGAAAAATAATGTGGTACTCCCTCCGTCTCAAATTTATTGTCATGAGTGAGAAATCACAAAGTTTAATAAAAATGGGGGCACTTTAATTTTCAGCCACTAAAATAGAATATTCCTCCACTAGATTCTCTAGTTTTTACTTAATAAGGTAAGTGGACAATTATTTTGAGACATCCTAAAATGGAAATATGGACAATAAATTTGAGACGGAGGGAGTATTAGTAAGCAAAAGTTCTACAAAGTCGTACTTTTCTTCTTTCTTTAATTTCTAAGTTTTATAAAGCATATCCTTTTGTCAATCCGCAGTTCCGCACGCATTCATATTCATTGTCTATGAAGTTTTTGATGTTCATAAAGGAGCTAATAAGAGCATCTGTAAAAGTGGGGTGGTGAAATGAGTAAAAGTGATGTCACCTCTGCATTTTTTCTAATAACCTTTAAAATTTATCACATCATAGAAAACACGGATCCCTCATATAACACCAATTTTCGGTGCCATAGAACACCCAATGGACCCAACAATTTTTATTTTTTTGCCATTTATTCAAATAAAACAACACATTAAACTAAAATTAAATTTTCAATAATAAATAAATAAATAAATAAATACATAAAATAAAAATAAGACAAAAAATAAAAAGCCATAGGACACCACATGGGTTTGTGAGAGTTGTTGTTGAAGTTAAAAACTGTTGCTATAGTATTTGTTGCCCTGGTGTAAATTAGTTGGGAAATGGGTTAAAGTTGAGAAATTGGTTTGAGATTTGGTATGTCAAGCTGAATGATAGAAGTTGGTTGGTGTTTGAATAGAATTTGCGGATGATGGTGTGTTTGGATTAAAAGAGGATGATGAATTCAGTATTTGGTTTTGCGGGTCATTGAACATGAAGAGGATTGGATTCATTTTTGTTAGTTTAGAGGTAGAAATGATAGTGAAAATGTGTGTAAAATTTGAAAGAATAATAAGGTATTTATAAGATTTTTAAATGATACAAAATTAGAAAAAGTTCGGATTTTTGATAGTGTGTCATTATTAATGGCTCAAAGCCCATTAATCACACGCTCGGATCAAACACAAAATAGTTCACGAAGTCAACACCGACTAGAACAACATAAGCCCAGGCCGAGCGAAGCCTGACAACTCCCTTCAGGTAGCATAACACGTGCACAAGGGGACAACTGTTACAACTGTCGCTAACGGTTAAGACGTACGAGTCTGACATAGCACAGTGGGGAACACGTAGGTGAGCAGAGCACTCTCCCGTACGAGCCCAAGGACGCATGACATATGTCCTCCTTCTGCTGTCGGATGATCGACACTTTGCACCCTTGCAGCCATCTATTACTCCAAAGGGTTTTATCTCTAAACCACACAAGTCTCTCTATAAAATGAGAGCAACACACAACATTACACAAGTTTTCACACACTTTGGCAAATACTGCCTCACAGCAGTGTAGTATGGTTCTTGTTTAAGTGTTACCCGAGCTTCTTGATCTATATCAATCTCTCGGGTCCTTACCGTTTAACACGAGAATCTAAACAACAAAACCATTCCTATCCAATCTCTAAACCGATTTACATACCATACATAAACAATTTTTTATGCCTATTTCTTTCTCCAAGTTTAAAACATACACTCATCTTACTCTCTCCAAGTTCACACACACACACGCACACCCGTGCGCACACATACACACATGCTTCTAAGTTTTCACTTCCAAGTTTTCACATACACATACTCCAAAACTAAAAAAAAGGAGAAATCCCACTACGTGGGCCGGTGGTGGTGGCGATGGTTGTGGCGCTATTGTTGTTGGCTGGTGGGATGACGTAAGGCTAACAACCAACCTCACCGTGAGCTCTTAGTGTAACAACTATACAGAGGACACCACAGAAAACACACTACACAAAAACAATTAAATAAAACATCCACCCATACAAACATCCTCCACAACTCGATCGCATATGCGGCTGATTCTCTCCTTTCTTCCTTATGCGACGCATCTGTTGGTGGTCGAGGTAATTGGGGGCGACGCGTCGGTGGACCAGACCGACCGACTGTTGACCGACCTGTTACACACAGCCTAAGATACCAAACCAGTATTGATGTCGAAGAGTTACTAATATAGTTGGTTATATTAAAATATTTCAGACAATGATACAATTTTTTATGTTATGTCATTAGAAATTTCCATTAGATGAGTTCGGTTTCAATTGCTTGCAACCCTTTGACATAGTAACATGCTCTCAAAGTCTCAATTACACAAGTTCGACCCTACACGAGGTATTCCCAAATGCTCCAATCTCCAAACAAACTAATTTACGCGTTGGAAAACTTTGTGTTCAAGTTCGAATGAGGCATCACCATGATTATCTATTGCAACATTAGTTCAAACGTTTGAGTTTATCTACTAGTTTAAACCGGTCGAACAATTATGTGATAATCATAACTGATTTCCTTTTATATTGAATTAATTACTTGATTCATAATGCACTCTTTCAATTAAAGAGATTCAGGTAAAATTAGTTTACACACATATCATCTTTTCTTTGTTATCAATTTTCAAACCAAATTACGGAGTACTGTCTTTACTATCTATAAAGGAAAAAAGGTCAAATGTGAAAGTGAAAAAGTCAATAAAAGTGAAAAGTTGAAATTGTATATAAAGAAATATTGAAGTGCATTTAATACTCTTATTAAAACACCCATTTTAATTTGACCCAACCTAGCAAGTTGACCCGGTTTAATTTGACCCATTTTCGACCCAACCTAGCAAGTTGACCCGGTTTAAATCGACCCATTTTTTGACCGGAACGGTTCAACTGGTTGAACCACCCGGGTCGAACCGGGTTTCAAAACATTATCCATTACTTAAAAGTACAATGGTTTATTCACATTGTACAACTAATTAAAAACATATCAATCAAATTAAATACAACCAGTTAAAACAAAAACCGTGTTGACCTGGGACGCTTCAAACCCGGACGGGTTGACCCAGTTTAATTTGCCTCGTTTCGACCCAACCTAGCAAGTTGACCCGGTTTAAATCGACCCATTTTTCGACCGGAACGGTTGAACAACCCGGGTCGAACCGGGTTACAAAACATTATGTTAAATTCCCAAATCTTCAAACTTTAATTATTTTTCGTTTATAACCTATAAATTTTTTTTATCAATAAACTATCTGTCGCTATAAAATCCGGTTACTATGCACGGGTACTCGTCTAGTTTATTACAATTCATTTTTAATTGTTTCGAGGTTTTCACTTTTCACTTTTCACTTTTAACCTAATACTTTGGCAACAGTATAAGTGTAACCATTTTCTTTATACAAATTAAAACATGCCATAATCAAACAATTACAATTTACAAATATCGATCAGCTCTATAATACAAAATTGTTTTAATCCGGTCACAACGCTACTTTTACTAAAACCTTGTTGTCGTGTAAAGTAAAAAAGCCCAAATGGGCCACAAAGCTTTACTCGGGCCACATCTCACATTGTAAATGTAAAGTAGCAAATAACAAACCAAATATCCGGTTAACCGGGTCGGATCATATAACTTGTGCATAACGCAAGACATCTCCATTAAGTAGACAAAGATATCATTTTCATAAAAAGGCACCGGCGTTTTCTCACCGTTCTGAATTCGGTCAGGCATACTTTTATCATGCACATTCATTAGAGGTTTAAGTATGATCTAGGGTTTATGGAAGTTTTATACTTTTATATACACGCTTTTAGTCAATGTAGTTATCCTAGTGTATCATTTATTGTTTGCATGTTGTTATAGTAGTTATAAAACGTGTTGTTATTGTGAATTTATAATTGTTTTATGTAAATGAAATGGCTACAAATATTTAATAAGTATAATGCATGTCTCATAGGACGTTTCGTGATCGTGTTATGAGTCACTAGATTGCTGATTTAATTCTAGTTGTCGTAGAGCTTATTGGTTACAACAAAGCATGGATACTACAAATTATTCTGTTATCCGTTTTACTGAATTGGTTTATACAATTTTATGATAGTGCTGTCATAGTTAACTTACAGCTTTTTATGTTCTTAAAAGTCTACTGGTCTGATGATATGGTTGTTAATAACTATTGTCTTTTTTTTTTTTTTTTTTTTTTTTTTTTTTTTTTTTTTTTTTTTTAATTAATTCTCAGGACATTGTTTTAACTCGAGATTCCAAATATTCTACATAGGAATTAATGTCGATAGTTGCTAGGCGAATATTGTCTATCCTCTTGAAGAGGAACAAGAATCCGCGCTTATATTCAACTGTTTCTGCAAATGGTACAAAAGAACGCATAGTCTCCTCATCCATCCTCAGTGAACAGTTGGTGTCTTCCACTCCACCTCCGGAAATTGCAGCAGCTGCAGGCAGAGTAGGTGGAAAACCATTGAGTTTCATCAAGTATACTGTACTTGCAGCCAGTGGCGGACCCAGGATTTTTCAAGGCGGGGGGCAAAAAATTTTTTTTTTGATAAAATCGTGATGCACTTTAATAAAAAGGTAATAATTTTATTTTTTTTACACTAAAACCTAAGGTTTTTACATTTTTGGCTTCAAGGTGGGGGGCAATTTGATTTTTTGGAGGGGTGCACTTTAATAAAAAGGTCTAAAAAAAATTTTTTTTACACTAAAATCTGAACTTTTTCGACAAGTCGTGGAGGGCACCGCCCCCCCAAACTTTGTACATGGGTCCGCCCCTGCTTGCAGCATTTACCGGAGGTGTTGCCACTGCTGGTTATGCGACCTACGGTATGCGACTCATAGTAGCTGCCTTTTTTTTTGCAAAATATGTGGTAATTAGTTATACATTCGTCACTCTAAATAGAATGAGAAATTATACCAAGTAAATCAATAGTAACAATTACAGGGTTTTGCACCAAAACATAGCACAAGATAACTGATTACACATCCGGACCTTAGCTAGTATTTTGGAGTTTGTTCTGTGTCCTTTAAAAGCAAATTTTGTTTGAATCAAGTTTATCGCCATGTTGATTTCTTGTATGGTATAAAGACTTAGGTGTATGTTGATATGTAACGACGTACTTGGTACAACTAGTATCTACTTAATCTCTTTTTCTCCATCATGCTATATTAAAGCGTCCATATGTTTCTCATTTTGAAGCATACACTTTACAAGAAGTTGATGAGAAGACAAAGGCTTTCCGTGCATCAGCAAAAGTTTCTGTAGGCAATGATTTGGTGTCTTTTGATGTGAGTATTTTATAGTATTTTCCCAAATATTTATATGTTAGATGTAATGATACTTCTGCAGTTAGTGCTTTATTTGTGATATGATGATGAAACTGCATCTGATTGTATGGTAGTAGTAGATATCATCAATAGTAGGTTTTGTAGTTGTCATTTTCTGCCTCTTCTGCTTCAGCTGGTGGTAATCATGTTTGGTCTAGTGAATATGTAGAAAATGCTGCAGGGTTGCTGATTATTTAGCCTTATTAGATAGGAGGTGGTTACCAAAGGGCTTGTAACCTAGCAGTATTTGTGATAAGCCGATAAGGTGTGAGGTGCTACCCAACCTAGTGGTTTTGACTTTTGCGTTTAAGTCCTGGGACATGTGCGTAAATCTTTTGTATTGTACATTGTGAATGTTAGTTTGCCACTAAAATAAAAAGATAGGAGGATGTTCACTATCCATCCTATATGTATAAATACATATTTTGCTGGTGCACCTTATATTCTTAGTATCAAGTTATGCATAGTGGTATTGTTTATCTAGTTGGTGCTCCCTTGAAAAAGTTACCTAGCGAAGACAAAACTGTATGGTTAGGATCTGAATAGAGTTATTGCTGCTCTATGCTTGAAATCTTGCTCTGCTTAGGCTAAATTGGGAAATTCAGTAAACAGCTTACAGCTTTCAGTTAGCTCTCCAGTTACCAGTCAGTATCTGCATCAAATAGGATTCTTATTTTTTCTGGGCCAAGGACACTGAGTTTACCACGGTGTCTTATTTGGAGGTCTGTCCATATGTATTTGTAAGTAGTCAGTAATAGCTTATGCTGTGAGCCTGTGAGCCCTTCAAAGCCTACTTTCATCTCATCTATACCACTATCACTTTGATATTAACTTGTGCTATGTGGTAGTAGCGCCTAGGCCAGTCATCAATATGCCTTGTATGTTTGAACTTTGCTTTAGAAATTTTAGCTTTATAGGGAAATTTATTCTCAATATATTTGAGAAGCTTAGCACCAAGAACAAAATAGTGTTACATACAGTTGTAGTAGTTTTGACAATATAAAGCAAGATTATATCTGGAGCATTTTTTATTGTTTACACTTATTTACAGGCTTTAATGCAAGCTGGAATCGACCTTGTTTTTGTAGGTTACTGATTTCCTGTTTGTGCTATTACAGAATTTTGAAAAACTGTGTTGTAAAACTATAATTGGGGTCTTTTGTTTGTCAATACAGTTCTCCTTTTCCAGTTTACTTGTTCTCTTGCATCTTACACAGTCTGAGGCAGTGAGAGATAGTCAGTTAAATTGAGTTTCTCTTTCTGCCTTTGACATATCTCATAATGGTAAAACTAAAGGTCAAAATGAGAAATAAACCTGATAGTATAACGGGTATTCTGTTCGATAGTAAGATCACCATCATAAAGGAGTTATTAGACAGTGAATTACATAATTTGTACCTGAAGCTATGTGGTCAAGTTGTTTCAACATCTATTATCTTTATTTAATTGCAATATTTCTATGCCACATATCTGATAAATATGTACGACTGCTTCTGGTTTATCTATAAATCATCTTAGCGGCTATCATTATCATATATGATGGTGGAACGTGGAGCTTGAAATACTAACATATATACTCATTGTAAATGCAGAAATATCAAGCTAAGATAAAATCAGCTGCAATGACAGGTTTGTTCCTAGTTTTTTTTTTTTTTTTTTTTTTTTTTTTTTTTTTTTTTTTTCTGTGCCGATCGCTACATTTTCACCCTTCCTTAGTTGTGTCTGGTCACCTGAACATGGAACACTATATTGATCCTTTTTGCCTCGGTAACCTAATAAGCTCAAGATGTGTCTGTTTCCAAGAATTTCTCTGTAGTTTTTTCTATCTTAATTGTTCGTTCATCTTTGCTAAATATTCTGTGTCAAACCTTATGCTTTGTGTTCATGTCTCACATGTATCATGACATACTACACATTATGCTAGAAATGATGTAAATTAAGGACAGTGATACGACATTGATGAGCTTTAGACTATTGATAATGGGCATCTATTTGACTCTCTACATTGATACCCATGACAATTTTACATACTATGTGAATGCGTAGCAGTGTAACACAAGTTAGTTAGCTAAAAGGGGAACCGTTGATTGGTTTTTGGATGATTCTTTGATAACACATAAGCAGATGTAGGTCAGACCTCCAGTAAACTAAAAGACAAATGTCTGGTTCTATAAAAAACCTCATGTAAATTACTGGCAAAATTACCACAAATTGCTTACAAAATGGGAGTGACTAAGAGGATTATGATTTCTTCTCATCTATTTTCCATATGGGTTCGTGCAAGTGTTCGTTATAGTTTGTTTTTGGTGCACCGGGTTGTCAAACGTGAGTGTCTACACTTAATACAAAAACATATATGTGACTAAACTATGATCAATTTTGTTTACTTTGTTTTATATACGTTTTTAAGCTTATCTACTCATTATGTATGTGGTTTTGCACCCTATGTATCAGTTCCTGCCAAGTTAGTTGAACTTTATCTGGATCTGCGCTCATCTACAGAAGAACATATTCGAGTGCGTATATGTCTTGAATCAATTTAAGGTAGCGTTTGGTTTGTAAATGGGTTTAGAAATGGATATAGGTTTGAAAGGAATGCAAGTGACAAAAAAAAGTGATTGTTTAAAAAAGTTGTTTGTTTATAAGTTGTAATGCGTTATTGGAATTAGAATTTATATTATTTAAAAATAAAAAATGAGGTGAGCGTGCGGAGCAGCTGGGCCCCACAAATTATTAAGCAAAAGTACAAAGGTCTTTCTTAAAACCTACGATATGAGCTAGGTTTCTACAAACCCTTATTTAAGAGCTTATCTAAACGCATATATATACACCAAACATGCTATAACACTTTCAAACCCATTTCATTAAACCAAAACCCTTAAACCAAACACCTTCTAAAACTGTCATTTTTTTGTTTTTTTGCTTAAAATCCTGGATCTTTGTAGGAGTTTACTGAACCTCTGTCCGAGAAGCTTCTTCCAGATCTGCATCCACTAGAGAAGAACACTTTCACATTGGTTTTGGACCTTAATGAGACTCTACTATATTCTAATTGGAATGTATGTATATGTCATATAGTATCATTGCTTTTGCACTATAAGGGCTCTTTGTTTACATTTTCCTTTGAAATCATGCATGTGGTTAAAGCGTGATCGAGGGTGGAGAACGTTTAAAAGGCCAGGGGTTAATGACTTCTTGGAGCACCTAGGTCAGTTTTATGAAATCATAGTCTATTCTGATCAGCAACAGATGGTATGTTCCTTAATATCCCTTTCTTTCTCTAACTTTGATATTCTAGTTTCGACATTCTCAGATTCAGTTTGTGTTGGTGCAGGAAGTTGATTCTATCGTTCATAGATTGGATGAAAAGCAAGTCATAAGATATAGGCTATCGAGGCCTGCAACTAGATATAAAGATGGGAAGCATTACAGGGTATACATTTGTTACATAAACTTTTCATTAGATATATAAAGTATTGCATGGTTTAGGTTTTTAGCAGTATGCCACAGTATACCCGTTTTTGAATTGGACATCTTTTTATTGTTGATATGTTTATATGTGTAAGTTATAATCGTTTTTTATCTGCATTTCTCAGCAACATGAGTTACTAAAAATAGAAATGTTCATGAGTTGCATATTGTGTTTTTAAGTGATAGTATCTAAGTTGCTCAGAAATTTTGCTCGTTTAAAAATTTGCAACTGGATACTTCTTAGTGAATTAAATGTTGATTCTTGACCATTCAAAGCCATTATGAAGGGGTGCTTTTTCAAAACTTGTTATTTTCTTTACATTGTGTGACTTGGAACATAGTCTAATACAGCAGATTGACTATTTTTTAAAAGTGGCCTTTCAATGAAGAGAAGATGAAAGCTTGTGGTTTGGAATAATGACCATCAATTGTATTTTGACGTTTAACATGAATTTTATCTAGAAATAACTAATGTTATTAGTTTTATATAATGTTTAAAAAACTATATTTTTTCTTCGGCCAAGTTTCCAGTTCACGGTTCCACCCGTTTAACCTGCGTTTTTATCCCAAAACCGGTTTCCGGTAACCAAACCAGTTCCCGGTTCAATTGGTTGAACTGGCAGGGTCGACCAAGGTTTTGAAACATTGGTTTTATTGGAAGGTATTTAAGTTACCAAAATATATTCATCTAATACGTGTCATTGTGGATAACGAAAAATATGTATGTTCTTATAGGATTTGTCAAAGCTTAACAGAGATCCCTCGAGGATTCTGTATTTGAGTGGTAATGCTCTTAAGAATTGCCTTCAGCCAGAGAATTGTGTGCCACTTAAACCTTGGAAATGTGAAACTGAAGACACAGCGCTTGTGGATCTTATACCATTCCTTGAGTGTAAGCACTGGGGTTTACTTCGAGTTGATATATATATAAATATTTAGGCTTAACTGAATGTGATGCTAGTATATATGGTTACTTCTTTAATTTCAGATGTTGCTTATAACAATCCGGCTGATATTCGAAAAGTACTAGCTTCATATCAAGGACGTGACATAGCCAAAGAGTTTATTGAACGTACTAAAGAATATCGCAGGTAACTTTAACTTTTATTGATTGGCTTATATATTCTTGTTACCTTATTTATTCTTTACACAGGGCCTGAACAATATATGCATGCTTCCTTAAACAGATTTTACCACATTCTAATGCTAGTCTCCTTTTTGGGCAGTCTCATACTCGTGATAATGCAACTTATACCTTTTCAGCATACTTGCAATCTTAAGTCCTTTTTGCGTAGGAAGATTGATAGCACTTGTTTTGGTCAAATCACGGCCGCTCTAATACTCTATATGGTTATCATTGAATGGTGTTTTAGATATTTAACTAAAAGTCATACATTTTAAGCAAAGTAATTGTAAATTACATGTACTTTTGAATGAAAGGAGTACTATTTTACTTTACTTTATATGCAGCAAGTATTTTCTGCTATGGTTCGGTTACAAAATCACTTTAACTCATTGGAAGAGTCAAGGGAAATGTATAATAACTAGAGGATTGCTCTTTCTTGACTTTCCAAGGTCCAACTTCCTAACGAAAAGGGTCAAAGTATCTTTTCACTGTTAAATCCTTATTGTACTCCGTACTTTCTAAAGTAGTTGTGCTTCGTACTTCTTCATCCCTTTCATACAAAGGCTCGACATTCCTTTTTAAATATTGGTCCGCTAATGTTCCCTAAAGATGTATAATGAAGTTTAGTGATGATCATTCTAACCAATATAAAGAGCAGTTAGAATGACATTTTCTATTAATCATCATATGCCAAAATTTTCTATTAATCATCTGTTGGTTTTGAAATGAAGGGAAAGTACAATAGGGCACCATAAGCAAGTATTAATAACAATTCTTCAGTCCCTAAATAAGGCAGGGTTAACGCATAACATCCAGTAAATAATATTAGACATTAGGTCAAATTACACTATTTCACTACAAAAATTGTTTTCTTATCTAATCTATGCAATTATGTACATTGTGTTTACAATGTTTGTTCGACTGCTCTCTGACCCAATAAATACTAAAGGTCATTGAGTGTTGCGTCTTTTAAACAACTGATAAGCTGACATATTTGTTGTGATGTTTCAGGAGAATGGAGGGGCAGAGGCAACAGGGCCGTATCTGGTGACGCTGATTCAAAGGTTTCTTTGAGAATGCTATCAAATCTGTGAAGAGAAAAAAATGATCAACTGTGAAGAGAATTGTTTCGTTTAGACCAATATCATATATTACATCAACAGGAAGAGTAAACCATTTAATACTGGGATTGGATTCGTATCTTGCCATGAATTTTTACCCCTTAGGTGAGTTTATCTGGTTTGAGAATAATGACTCGATATGGCTACCAACACAGGCTCCTTCACTCGCACATTCTTTTTTTAGTTGAAGGGTTTCCTGTGTACCAAAAAAGGTTTTTTTTTTTTTTTTTTTTTTTTTTTTTTTTTTTTTTTTCTGTGAGCTCGATTTATTTGGTAATGTTCTTTTGGGAGTTCAGTAAATATGTATGGTATATGAGAGAGCGACATGTCGACTAAAATTGTCGGTCTCAAATCTCTAGAATGTGATTCATAAATCTACTTCAAGTGGTTTCACCCTTAACCCAGATTATTAGGATCATGTTCCTTGATTTCTAATATTGGCTATGGTCTACAAGCTGGATACATGTCGTAATTAAGAGTTTTCCCATTTACTCGTTTGTGTTGGCATGCATCAAGTGCGGAAAATTGTTATCTACATGAAAGACTTTGTGCATAAAAAAAGTTTTGTTTTTTTCTTCAAAGAACAAATAAATTTGGTTATTGTACCCATCAACTTTCAGTTTACAGAGGTAATTATAAGATTAGAATAGGGAGGTACTCCCTCCGTCATAAAATATGACTTTTCAAAATCTCTTTCTTTCGACTTTGACCTTAATTATTTTTGTTCGTGTTATATAATATTTGATGCAAAATATATAAATGGATTTGTGTTTTAAATGTATTTTCACTGGTATACTTTTTATCAAATATTATATAACACAAAAAAGAATAATTAAGGTCAAAGTCGGAATAAAAATACTTTGAAAAGTCAAAAATGGGCTTATATTTTATTTTGGGATGGAGGGAGTAATAGACCGACTCTTTGGTGATGTATACTATAATTTATACCATATCAACTTCTATATCGGTATGGTTTACCTGTTTGACATGACTAAAAGCACACTCTCTCTACAACAAAAATGGTGAGTTCATCGCTAGATGTTCTAAATATTAACATATACACAATCTTGAAGGTGTACGAGCTTCCTCCGGACGAAATACATGTTGAGAACACTAGTTCATCCCTTGATGTCTTATTTATAATCAAGAGGACACTACAAATATGGCCGCCCTAATATGTTCTCGTATTGTACACCCAACCCTATAGTTGTATCGATTTTGCATCCTTTCCTATATTAGCCTAACCTTGATCTTGGTTAAACCATTTCATATTTGTCGTTACCTCATACGTTCTTGCCATAATTAACTTTAGTGGACATCTATTTATGCCGCACAGTATAGCAAGCAAGAACATACACAGAGTCATTGAAGGAAATTAGAAAAAGGAAACATAACTGATCTAATTGCATGTACTGTAATACAATCTTGAAGATCATGATCTGCCAAAAAACCTTATAGAAATCATTCAAAACCTCTTCAACATATTTCTCTATACTCTATTTACATTTGCCAGTAGGTATTTTGGCACGAAAAGCCTAAAACCTTAAGTCATATGATAAAAGCAGTCATGTGCAGATCGTTGCTTCTTATTCTTCACTATCGTCTTCATCTGAGCTGTTGGCATCGAAAGTTATGATAAACTCTAGCCCATTACTAACTACTCTCTCTGGGCTGGTTTTGCCTTGCAAGCAATTGGAGTGCCATGTCTCTCGGTGACACCATACGATGCATCCAAATACCGGTCTTAGGCCTCATCTGGAAAACACAAAAAAAATAAAATAACTAATAAATAAATAAAATAAATAAAATAAAAAATAATATATTTACAATAAATCCACTTAATACAGTTGATGTGGCACAGCGAAACATAAAGATACCTACTGAACTGATTACCAACTTCATTGTCTTAGTATAAAAATACCTATAATTCATTCATCAAAAATCATAATAATGTGGGAAACCGTATACATCATCTCGATGATGATGGATCCTCATGAATATACTCATCTTTGGTGTCACCTAAATTAGTGGAACTATCACCTTATTCGTCTGACAATAACTCTGATATCAGAGTCATCATCAAAACAAAACCTTATGGCAAGTAACTAAAGTAGATGGAACATAATAACATATATTTTATAAACAGAAAAATCCACCACAATGATGATTCTGTCTTTGGATGGCTGAAATATTACCGCTTGTAAGATATCAACACATTAAACGAGACTTCTTTTGTTTTTAATGATAAATCAATATAATCAGCAAAGAAACATACCTTCTCGATATTTGTAGGGTAAGATGCCTTTTCAAGTGCAGTTGGTGTCCAAATCTTTATATCCTTATCAATACCACTACTCGCAAGCATAGGTATATCTGGATGAGCTTCAATACAATTCACCACTTTTGTATCTGCCTCTATAAGACGCACAAGTTTTGCATCTTTTTTCCTCCAAATAAACATTCGTCCACAATCTGACCCACTCGAAACATATTCACACTTAGGTCCGAAAAAGCTAACACCTTTTACCGTCTCACAGTTCAGATGCCCCTTAAAGAGTTGTGGGCCCAGTTTGGAGTCAGTTTCCATCTCCACATCAGAATCATCGGTAAGATGATCAGCCAGAATAGTACTCACGTCCCTTCCCCATCCCATATCCTTAGAGAAACAATAGATGAATTCCTCAGCGTATGAAACAAGAAGTTCACTATGTTCTGAGAACGCTAATCCTGTAATCCCGACATTCTCATCACCTAATAAATGCTTGGGACAAAAATAATCAGCTGGTTCACCAAAATCAGCTGAAGCGTTATACTTATATTTTCGAATATCATATAATCTAGTGAATTCATCTGACCCACCAACCACAAATAAATTAGCATTTCTTGGATCAATAGCTATATCATTCAGATGAACGACTGACATGTAACTGAAAGCACGTACGGGTTGGCAAGTGAAAAGACGTGTAGGCACTCCTGTCCTCAGATCAAACTGAAAGAAAAGAGTAATTTTTGATAAGTTCAGATTATAAAAATAAAAACAAGAAAATAATGCCTAGCAAGGACTCTGAGATCATGACTAACATGTTGAACCAATCCATCTTCACCACATGAATAAAGGATGTGTGGACTGTTAGGTTCATTGGCTAGCTTATGAGCTCTTCCGTCATGTTTTGAAAGCAATTTTGTATCCACATTTCCACATTCTAAGATGGTTGCTTGCCTCACCTAAAATCAAACGAACGTTCCCATTACATATTTTCTCCATGAGATAATAAAACAGCCTACGGCATTAATTGGAAATAGCATCATCACAAAGAGTAAAGTCGTTAAATGGAATAAAATACAAAAGGAATAAATCATAAAACATTAATTATACATGAATCGGTTATAAAGGCTAATCAGTCTCAAATTCATTATGTTTAGTCAGCATATCAACCATATATGATTTCCACAGTATACCTCCATAAGGAGCATCTTTAAGTCAATCCCATCAGGCCAATACTAATTAAACACATAGTTGCATATGAAATAAGCTAAAGTTGTTTGTCTAAAAATACCTGTCCGTCAGCAGCACACGTTACAATGCTTCGGTCATCAGTCTCTGGCACGATCTTTGCATGAAAGACATTGCTATTGTGACCAGAGTCAAAGGCAAGTTTAACAGAACCAGTTTCCCAATCCCATAGTATAACTTGCCTATCGTCTGAACTCGAAATGAGAATATCCCCATCTGCATTAAAGCTCACAGTGTTTACACATCCCATATGTTTTTGCAGCTTCCTCGCAAGATCAAGTCTCATGACTAGATCCTATCACATGAAAACAGTTGTAAATGCTATGTCATACATTAGAATTCGCAGTGTGCATAGGAAGACATTAGACAACATGGTCAACTTATTGTCAATCCAATAAAGCAAGAAAATAAACGCAGTAAATTTATAAATCATTTAAAATGTAACACCCCCAAAATTCGATACAGCGGAAGACTCAACAAGCTTTCGGGGTGCTACGGGGATTGGTATCCAACACAAGACAATATAGAACGAGATAAAGTAAACATAATAAAAACACAACCAAAACGGGGTTTTAGAGTTTACATTTATCCCAACATCATTCAGAGTTAGGCCCAAAATAAATAACAGTAGGTCCAAATTTAATTATCAGAGTTTAGAAAATATAGATCCATAACCGTGTGCCACAGCCGAGCCTTCCAATCCAAGCATGCACCTCAACACTTAATTACCTGAGAAAACGTGCTAAAATTCAGCTTTCGCTGGTGAGATCATAGGTTTAAATTCAACTAATAATATAGTGGACATGAACGCAAAACGCTTGCTAGCTAGACTAAGGATTCGCTAAAAGCCTGCGGATACCCTCCGCTCTCAACATAACACACGGAAACCCTTCCGTAATAACCAAAACACACGGATACCCTTCCGTAACAACATAAGTATTCGGGTAACCCCCGCAATACCAATAAATACTCGGATAACCTCCGAAGTAATAATAACCTATAGGTGCACACTACAGTATCTAAATAAGTCAACCTTGAATAGTACACACAACATATATGTGACTAAAGCTGACAATCCAAATAACCAAATAAGCCAACCTTGAATAGTACACACAAAAGGTGTGACTAAAGCTGACAATAGATCCTAGTCCATACGCATAGCAAGTTTAGAAAGCATATAAAAGCGATAATAGTCCACGTAAAATGATTTGCACGTTTCTCACCCCAATCGTTGAAAACATAGTTTAAGAGTAAAAAGTGGGGCTATGACTCACCTCAAGTCCAGAAATATAGCAAGACGAGGTAGGTAGCAATAAGATGTATGATAACTCACGAAACAGCAACTACGGACTTGGCACGACCTAACAATATTAACTCTTTCAGAAATCATTTCCTCAAATATATAATATTCCCAAACCCGGACGAGAATCCGTTTTATTACCGAAAATCCATTTCGTATTAGTTTGGTGTATTTGCGTTTGGTATCCATACGGGTGGTGGGTCGACTCAAAACAAACCAACAAGCTCGCACATAGAACATATAATGAACTATAGATCTAATATTAGCCCAATATATCATTTAAATAAATCGCCAAAGTTTACCAAATCCGTCGATTTGATAATCCTCATATTTATTTACGTAATATACCGTTCCAAGATTACACCCAATCTAAGGCACATATAAAACACATAGCACATAATTACTATATAGTATATATCATAGTTTAATAAATTCCTCGTATATATCGTCAAATTGGCCAGATTTCCCGATATATACACTCGCAATCTATTACCCTTTACATATACTACAACCTATGGGCGTCGTAGGATACGATGCCCACTAATATATTCGTTTCATATAACCAAACAATCACGGCTCAACCTTACGGTTGGGTGGTTATTTACTTATAGAAAACGTCTATATTAGTCGTCATATATCCGAGACAACACGAATGTCGCAAATAATAACTTACCTGGACCCGAGTGACGACAATTTCGCCTAACTCAATAAGTTTATTCGTTATATATCCAAAATGACTTTTTATTAAACGTTTCATAATTGTCGGGAGTTTCCCGTTTATAACACAATTTCTAATAATAATAATACGTTTAATTAATATTACGCCACTTTCGTAGCCTAATATGTATCTAATCGTATTATTTATAATACGACTCGTGATTATTATTATTATTAATATACGCGTTTATATAGTTATATATACGTTACTCACGTATATACTTTCGTATAAACGTTCATATTACTAATAATTATTATTACGAGTTTTATTATTCTCGTTTTACTTTTAATGTCTATTGAGTTACACGAAATGGTCATATGTCCGAGTCATGACTCTCGGCTCATTGTCCAAGTCCAATAATAAACCAAAGTCACAAACAATAACTCCGTCCAATCACAATCTCAACCACGGGCTACAACAATAAGGTCCGACTACGGTACCCAACTAACCTATCTCCGTCATCTAACGACCGTCTCATAACCGGTCCTCATATCACATCCCAATCGCCAACAACTTCACAATATAAACCATAACCAATAACCAATATCCATTTCGACCAAAGTACTCGGCCGAGAATTAAATACCACATCAATATATATACCAATGACAATAATAACCAAATATAATATACACTTAGTTCATATTTATCACAAAACAAATATAACATTAACCATGTTAATGTTTGGGTCGGTTTACCAAGCCAAACCCGAGCCCTCGACTCACTTGAGTCACGGCTCAAAACCACGAGTCGCGAGGACTCGAATCAACAACTTCAAGTCATCAAAATAAGCTCCAAGAGCCAAACTCCAACTAGCCATTCGACCCCTTGGGTCTCGGCTTCAATAACCTTATATGGCCGAGAGGCCGCGACTCACAAGAGTCCACTCAAGACAGCATCAAGCCAAACAACAACACGACCACAAGGGTGGTCGGCCAAGAAACCATCGACAACCATGGTCAACCGTGACCATCAATAACCGGTCAAACAACCAAAATGAGGTTCCAAACACCCCATTCGAACACCAAGAAAGATCAAAAGTCAACTGTACGGTCAACCAAGCACAATCCGAGGGTTTCACCCTCGGATACACCTCGACCCGACGAAAAATTAAACCAACCCGGATACCAAACTTTAAGAAAAACATTTTTCCAATCACAACCCATAACCTTGTTACGATTTTTAGATAAAACCCATTCGGATCTCCCCGATTCGTGACCAAAAGTCACGATTCGAACCCATAAAGTGAGTCAAAACTCATCCTACCTTCCAAAACAATATAAAATCGAATGGTACTTCAAGAGATAACACGAAAATGATGATGAACTCTTGATTATTTGGTTCGGATTTGGTGTTAATGGGGAAGTTATGGCGCGTGTTTTAGCTTAAAAGAAAGAGGAGAAGGAGAGGAGTAAGATGGTGGTGGTGTTTTTGTGTGGTGGTCGGCGGTGGCTATGGTGTGGCCGGAATTTAAGGTGGCGGCTAGGGTTAAGTTGATAGGGAAGAGAGAGATGGTGAGAGAGAGTTAAAAAAAATGAGTGTTGTGTGTGTGGTGTTAACTCGGAACCGAAACACACCCTTTTAGTATTAACTTTTCATTTTTTTTTTTTTTTTTTTTTTTCTTTTTGTTATTTGATAATAATAATAAGTATAAATAATAATAATAATAGTAATAATAATAATATTATTACGATTGAGCGGGTAATATGGGTAAATGTAAAACACGTGGCCCGAACCCGAACTCATTTTAAAATTTCCATATCACACGAGAACCTCTCGTAATTAATTAAAATAATAACGGCTCGTTAAAACGAATCATAAAATTATGTTAGGTAATCCTAGTGCCAAAGTCAACGTAGTACCAAGTGAGATTTCAAATATACATCACCGATCACATAATCAAAAACGAATTATGAACATAATTCACGAATACCATAACGTCATTAAATATAATTTCCATAAAATAGGTCTTACAAGTTCGTTGTGAAATGAAAATTTCAAAAAAAAAATTATAAACGAACTTATATCGAAATGCGGATTTTTAAAATGGCTCCCTAAACTGCCGGTTGTCACATCCTCCCCGTCTCAGAAGGAAACCCGTCCCGGGTTTCACTCGGAAAAATGTCCATCTACGAAGTGAAAAGCTTCGGATATCTCTTCCTGAACTCGTCCTCACGTTCCCACGTAAATTCCGGTCCATGTCGGGAGTTCCAACGAACCTTGACGAGCGGAATGCGACTCCTCTTGAGTCGTTTAACTTCACGATCTAAAATCTCGATCGGCTCCTCCACGAAATTCAATTTCTCATCAATACGAATGTCCCTCATTGGAATGACGGGCATTTCATCAGAAAGACACTTCTTCAAATTACTCACGTGAAACACGTCGTGAACTTTGCTCAGTTCAGACAGTAATTCCAACCTATAAGCCACGGGCCCAATTCTTTCTAAGATCAAGAATGGTCCAATGTAGCGCGGGTTGAGTTTACTACGTTTCCCGAAACGTATTACACCTTTCCAAGGCGAGACTTTCAGCATCACTTTGTCTCCAACCTGGAACTCTAAAGGTTTACGTCTCTGATCGGCGTAGCTCTTCTGTCTATCCCTGGCGGCTTGCAACCGATCACGAATCTGGGCTACTTTCTCGGTAGTTTCTAAAATAAGCTCAGGGCCTGTAAGTTGACTATCTCCAACTTCTGCCCAACCAATAGGCGAACGACACTTTCTGCCATATAAAGCTTTGAATGGTGCAGCCTTAAGACTTGTGTGGTAGCTGTTATTATAGGAGAATTCCGCAAGGGGTAAATACTTCTCCCAGCCTTTACCAAAGTCTATGATGCATGCACGAAGCATATCCTCTAACGTCTGAATGGTCCTCTCACTTTGACCATCGGTTTGGGGATGATATGCAGTACTCATATCAAGCCTCGTCCCCAAAGCCGTTTGAAGTGATCGCCACAAAGCTGACGTAAAACGACTATCACGATCCGAAATAATAGATATCGGAACTCCATGACGCGAAATAATTTCCTTCACATATAACCTTGCAAGCTTATCCACACTATCATCTTCACTAATAGCTAAGAAATGAGCAGACTTTGTCAGACGGTCCACAATTACCCAGATAGCGTCACAACCGCTAGCCGTCCTCGGTAATTTGGTAATGAAGTCCATAGTAATCCGCTCCCATTTCCAGACTGGAAGTTCTGGTTGCGTTAGTAGTCCTGACGGTCTCTGGTGTTCAGCCTTAACCTTGCCGCATGTCAAGCACTTACTAACATACGATGCTATATTTGCCTTCATATTTGGCCACCAATAGAACTTCTTAAGATCTTGGTACATTTTATCGGAACCAGGGTGAATGGAGTACTTTGACTTATGCGACTCATGCATAATCAATTCTCGAATTTCTCCATGTAACGGTACCCAAATCCGATCTCCAAAACATAATAATCCATCCGAACGCTTAACAAATCCTTTCTCATTATCAGCCATCCCAAATATGTTCTCGGCAGATCTATTTTCTGCTTTCAATGCTTCCGTTTGAGCTTCGAGTATTTGAGATGGTAATGGCGATACGATAGTCATTCCCAATGACTTAACTCGTAATGGTGGTATTCTTTCCTTTCGACTAAGAGCATCAGCAACAACGTTTGCTTTACCAGGATGGTAGCGAATTTCACAATCATAATCGCTTAGCAACTCGATCCAACGTCGTTGTCTCATGTTGAGCTCTTTTTGATTCAAGATGTGTTGTAGACTTTTATGGTCAGTAAATACAACACACTTGGTTCCGTACAAGTAATGTCTCCATATTCTTAAAGCAAAAACCACAGCACCGAGCTCCAAATCATGGGTAGTGTAGTTTTTCTCATGCTTTTTGAGCTGTCGGGAAGCATAAGCTATCACCTTCTCTCGTTGCATTAACACGGCTCCTAAGCCTTTATGTGAGGCGTCACAATAGACGACGAAATTCTCGTTACCTTCTGGTAACGCTAAGATAGGAGCACTACACAACATTTTCTTAAGCAATTGAAACGCTTCCTCTTCTTTATCTCCCCATTCATATGTAACACTCTTTTGAGTCAATTTGGTCAATGGTTTAGCTATCTTCGAAAATCCCTCGATGAATCTTCGGTAATAGCCAGCTAAACCCAAAAATTGACGAACTTCGGTTGGGGTTGTAGGTGCAGCCCAATCTTTTATTGCCTCAATTTTTGCAGGATCCACGTGGACTCCTTGTCTATCAATCACGTGACCCAAAAATTGTACAGTCGGAATCCAAAATTCACATTTCGAAAACTTGGCATAAAGTTTCTCCTTCCTGAGCAATTCCAAAATGAGTCTTAAATGCTCCTCATGCTCTTTCTCATTCTTTGAATAAATCAGAATGTCATCGATGAATACAATCACGAACTTATCCAAGTATGGCTTACACACGCGATTCATGAGATCCATGAATATTGCTGGTGCGTTAGTCAACCCAAACGGCATCACCTGAAACTCGTAATGCCCGTAACGGGTTCTGAAAGCCGTTTTCGGAATATCCTCCTCACGAACTCGAAGTTGATGATATCCCGATCTCAAATCGATCTTCGAATACACACTTGATCCTTGAAGTTGATCGAATAAATCATCGATCCTAGGTAACGGGTATCGATTCTTCACCGTTAACTTATTTAACTCTCTATAGTCAATACACATACGAAACGATCCATCCTTCTTCTTCACAAACAAGACTGGGGCTCCCCAAGGTGAAGAACTTGGTCTTATGAATCCCTTTTCGGCTAACTCCGCCAATTGTTTCGACAACTCTTCCAGTTCGGTAGGTGCAAGACGATAAGGTGCTCGTGCTACAGGTGCAGCACCGGGTATCAACTCAATCTGAAACTCCACTTGTCTAGTCGGTGGGATTCCCGGCAAATCATCGGGAAATACATCAGGAAAATCACGAACTATAGGCACATCTCCAATACACCTTTCCTTTTTCTTCGTCTCTCCCTTCTCAGAAATTTGAGCTAAGAAAAGATAACATCCCTTCTCTATTAGCCTCGGTAACTTAGTGCAAGAAATCACCGCTAATCGGGATGGGCTCCTAGAATCCTTTCGGTCTCCTAGTATATTTAGGACCTCCTTTCCGTATGGTACACGCACGATCTTCTCGTCGCAAAGTATGTGAGCACGATACTTCGACAACCAATCCATGCCAATGATTACATCAAAACTTCCTAACGTGACGGGTAGAAGATCTATGTTGAAAGGGTGGTTCAAGAAATTTAATGTACAACCACGAATGATGGTATTAATCCTTTCTAGGTTTCCATTAGCTAACTCAATATCATATCCAATTCCTAAGGCCATCGGGGGTTTCTCTAGTAAGGGTGCAAATGTAGTGGACACAAAACTCCTATCGGCACCAGTGTCAAACAGTATGGAAGCATAATGATTATTGAGAAGGAACGTACCAGTAACGACGTTCGGATCTTCTCCTCTCTCGTTCCCGAGCGCATACACTCTTCCTTGAGCAGCTCCAGCTTCCACACGTTGGTCCCCATTATCTTGTCGTCCACGATTTCCTCCAGCTCCACGGTTTCCATAATTGTACCCATTACCACCCGAGCCTTGATTCCCGCGGTTCCGCGATTCTCTACACTCATTCCTATAGTGTCCCTTCTTTCCACATCCATAACAGGTAACATCTGCCTTATTTCTCATCTCAGGAACAGCTTGAACCATTGCAAGAGGTCGAGCTCTACAGTCCCTAGCTGTATGTCCTTTCTTTGAGCAATTCTGGCATTTCACACTACACCATCCAATGTGATGCTGATGGCAACGATCATACTTGGGTGCATCACCGTTCTGATTCTTCTTGTCTCCATTCCCAATAGCATAAGCCTTAGCTTGTCTCTTGCTTCGGTGATCATTACTCTTAGAGTGACGGTCTCTCTTTCTCTTTCCATTCTTCTCCTTATCAGCTTCTTCTAATTCCAACGAATCCATAAGTTGTTGAGCAATTGTGATTGCCTCGTGGATGTTTGCAGGCCTAGCAGAAATTACATCATTCCTCGTAGCTACAGGCAATCCATCAGTATACCTCTCGATCTTTTGAGTCTCGGTTTTCACCATGTCAGGGCACAACAAGGCCAACTCCTGGTAACGACGATTGTAAGTCGCCATATCATTACCTTTCACCTTGTGATTCCAAAACTCAATCTCTAGCTTCTTGACCTCATTCCTTGGGCAATAAGTCTGAATCAACAAGGACTTAAATTGCTCCCAGGTCATAGCATATGCTATATCACTCCCAACTGCATTTCGGTAGTTGTTCCACCATGTCAAAGCTTCATCCTTGAAAGTAAAAGAAGCAAACTTTACCTTCGCATTCTCCGCACAACCACTGACATTAAACACTGACTCAGTCTTCTCAATCCATCTAACTAAGTAAACCACTCCCTCATTTCCACCAAACTCAATGGGTCCACAAATCTTGAATTCCTTGTAATGACATCCATTAGCACGAACAGGTGGAAAAGTTCCAGCAGAATTGTTGGAATGATTTGGCTCAGCGAGTAGTTCAGCAACTCTTTGCTCCACGAGTTGGTTGATCATTGCTTGATCCACAGTAGGTGCATTAAGTGGAACATGACCATTGTCTCCCTGAACATCAACATTTTGATTCCTGTTGTTACGGTTAGTGGTGTCCAAGTTGTCAGGAGTAGGGGTTTCAACATTTCGAGTAGGTCGACGACCTCGACGAGCAGGTGTAGGAGTAGTCACAGCAGGACCAGTCCTGGTAGACCTAACAGGGTTTCGACGGGGTGCCATTGATCTGTAACATCACACAAGTTCATGAATCTCCATTAGAACTTATCGACATGCTCAACAAAACATCTCAATGAAATCAAGTCATAGCAAGAATGGCAACGACACGCTATGTAATAATAAGCGAATAAGGACTCGATTTCCATAACACCCAAAATCACATAATATCATATACTAACAACCATCAATCATACAATAGCGATCTAACATCGTTCCAACCAACGGATAACACCAAACATACTAATCGTTCCAAAAGAGACGAATACCAAACAAAATACATCAAAATATGATAACTAGCTGTTCTAACCGAACACTCCTCGGCTAAGAAAGCAACAAGATAATATAACTCGAGTAGCTAGCCACGGGGCTGACGGAGAATCCTCAACTCCTGCCTCAAGCCATCAAGATCCCTCCATAACGATCCTAACTCCACGCTATGGGTGTCTCGGTCTCTCTTGAGGTCAGCCACCTCCTTCTCTAGCTCGGCATTCCTTTGCCAAAGCTTGCGGTCGGCCTCACGAGCAGTAACGAATCCTCGCTGCAAACTATCGATATGCTCATGGACATCCATCATAACTCTCCTCAGTTCAGTAGCCCTGCCCACAGCGACAGTCAAATCAACTCTCAAATCTGCTAAAAACTCTCCAATAACTCTCTCAAGTCGATCAGATACGTGTGCAACTCTGTCACTATGCTCAGTAATCCGAGCCCACAACCTGCCAACCTCACCCAACTCTGCATGCTCAGCAGAAACCTCAGACGATGCATCCGACTCAACGGGACTACCAGGTGGCAAATCAAACAAGAACGGATGATCAGGTGAGTCGGGCTCAATCGGGTGCACAGGTGAATCAGGCTCCTCAGCCTGAGCTGGTGGTGCTAACTCATCATCATCATCAGGCATCTCATCCTCCTGAGGGTCATCCTCCTCCTCAGGGTCATCATCATCACCATGCTCAGCCTCCTGAGGGTCATCCTCCCGCTCAGGGTCATCAGCCTCATCCTCACCCTCGTACTCCTCCTCCTCATCGGAAGAGTACCTCATCACTCGTCGTCTCCTACTAGGTGAACCATGTGAAGATGTAGTAGGTGATCTAGGACGACGACGCAATGATGTGGGTGGCGCCTCAGACAGAAGAGAATGAGCATCAATCTGTAAAGGTGATGGAGTAGGGCGTACCGACATGCGTGCTGTAGCTCGGTGGGCAAAGCGTGGTGCCACACGAGCCAAAGCCTGATGAAGAGTAAGCTGCCTCGATGTACCAGGGAGCCCTAGAGAAGATGAGGGTCCCTGCGTAGATGCAGCAGGTAGTGCTGAAGTAGAAGCTGCCTGTGATACAATAGCTGTAGACATGGCCATCTGGTAGGGGTCATCAGATGCCATAGTGAACTGTGCAGGTAAAACTGGTGCAGTAAGGATGTCCTCGATGACATCAGGCACATGGGAGGCCATAGTCTGTGACAACGGCGTAGGGTAGGTGTAAGTGTTTCAAAACAACTTAAATCACAACTCATAAAATCGTACCAAATATGCACATCAAATAGTACCATATAATCTTAATAAAAGAATTTCAAACACCGCATTTCTAAAAATGTTTATAAAACATATAGACCATATAAATCCTCAAGAACGCCATCTTAATACTAGAATCCATAAACCTCAAATCATCTCAAATATCTCATAATACCTCAATTAATAGAAGATGCTTCGGCTTGGCGGGCTGGCGGGCGGTAGTCAAGGATCATTTTCTATAAAAATACGGTTATAGTTTAGGCGTTTATTTACCTAGTTCTCTATAACCTTGGCTCTGATACCAATCTGTAACACCCCCAAAATTCGATACAGCGGAAGACTCAACAAGCTTTCGGGGTGCTACGGGGATTGGTATCCAACACAAGACAATATAGAACGAGATAAAGTAAACATAATAAAAACACAACCAAAACGGGGTTTTAGAGTTTACATTTATCCCAACATCATTCAGAGTTAGGCCCAAAATAAATAACAGTAGGTCCAAATTTAATTATCAGAGTTTAGAAAATATAGATCCATAACCGTGTGCCACAGCCGAGCCTTCCAATCCAAGCATGCACCTCAACACTTAATTACCTGAGAAAACGTGCTAAAATTCAGCTTTCGCTGGTGAGATCATAGGTTTAAATTCAACTAATAATATAGTGGACATGAACGCAAAACGCTTGCTAGCTAGACTAAGGATTCGCTAAAAGCCTGCGGATACCCTCCGCTCTCAACATAACACACGGAAACCCTTCCGTAATAACCAAAACACACGGATACCCTTCCGTAACAACATAAGTATTCGGGTAACCCCCGCAATACCAATAAATACTCGGATAACCTCCGAAGTAATAATAACCTATAGGTGCACACTACAGTATCTAAATAAGTCAACCTTGAATAGTACACACAACATATATGTGACTAAAGCTGACAATCCAAATAACCAAATAAGCCAACCTTGAATAGTACACACAAAAGGTGTGACTAAAGCTGACAATAGATCCTAGTCCATACGCATAGCAAGTTTAGAAAGCATATAAAAGCGATAATAGTCCACGTAAAATGATTTGCACGTTTCTCACCCCAATCGTTGAAAACATAGTTTAAGAGTAAAAAGTGGGGCTATGACTCACCTCAAGTCCAGAAATATAGCAAGACGAGGTAGGTAGCAATAAGATGTATGATAACTCACGAAACAGCAACTACGGACTTGGCACGACCTAACAATATTAACTCTTTCAGAAATCATTTCCTCAAATATATAATATTCCCAAACCCGGACGAGAATCCGTTTTATTACCGAAAATCCATTTCGTATTAGTTTGGTGTATTTGCGTTTGGTATCCATACGGGTGGTGGGTCGACTCAAAACAAACCAACAAGCTCGCACATAGAACATATAATGAACTATAGATCTAATATTAGCCCAATATATCATTTAAATAAATCGCCAAAGTTTACCAAATCCGTCGATTTGATAATCCTCATATTTATTTACGTAATATACCGTTCCAAGATTACACCCAATCTAAGGCACATATAAAACACATAGCACATAATTACTATATAGTATATATCATAGTTTAATAAATTCCTCGTATATATCGTCAAATTGGCCAGATTTCCCGATATATACACTCGCAATCTATTACCCTTTACATATACTACAACCTATGGGCGTCGTAGGATACGATGCCCACTAATATATTCGTTTCATATAACCAAACAATCACGGCTCAACCTTACGGTTGGGTGGTTATTTACTTATAGAAAACGTCTATATTAGTCGTCATATATCCGAGACAACACGAATGTCGCAAATAATAACTTACCTGGACCCGAGTGACGACAATTTCGCCTAACTCAATAAGTTTATTCGTTATATATCCAAAATGACTTTTTATTAAACGTTTCATAATTGTCGGGAGTTTCCCGTTTATAACACAATTTCTAATAATAATAATACGTTTAATTAATATTACGCCACTTTCGTAGCCTAATATGTATCTAATCGTATTATTTATAATACGACTCGTGATTATTATTATTATTAATATACGCGTTTATATAGTTATATATACGTTACTCACGTATATACTTTCGTATAAACGTTCATATTACTAATAATTATTATTACGAGTTTTATTATTCTCGTTTTACTTTTAATGTCTATTGAGTTACACGAAATGGTCATATGTCCGAGTCATGACTCTCGGCTCATTGTCCAAGTCCAATAATAAACCAAAGTCACAAACAATAACTCCGTCCAATCACAATCTCAACCACGGGCTACAACAATAAGGTCCGACTACGGTACCCAACTAACCTATCTCCGTCATCTAACGACCGTCTCATAACCGGTCCTCATATCACATCCCAATCGCCAACAACTTCACAATATAAACCATAACCAATAACCAATATCCATTTCGACCAAAGTACTCGGCCGAGAATTAAATACCACATCAATATATATACCAATGACAATAATAACCAAATATAATATACACTTAGTTCATATTTATCACAAAACAAATATAACATTAACCATGTTAATGTTTGGGTCGGTTTACCAAGCCAAACCCGAGCCCTCGACTCACTTGAGTCACGGCTCAAAACCACGAGTCGCGAGGACTCGAATCAACAACTTCAAGTCATCAAAATAAGCTCCAAGAGCCAAACTCCAACTAGCCATTCGACCCCTTGGGTCTCGGCTTCAATAACCTTATATGGCCGAGAGGCCGCGACTCACAAGAGTCCACTCAAGACAGCATCAAGCCAAACAACAACACGACCACAAGGGTGGTCGGCCAAGAAACCATCGACAACCATGGTCAACCGTGACCATCAATAACCGGTCAAACAACCAAAATGAGGTTCCAAACACCCCATTCGAACACCAAGAAAGATCAAAAGTCAACTGTACGGTCAACCAAGCACAATCCGAGGGTTTCACCCTCGGATACACCTCGACCCGACGAAAAATTAAACCAACCCGGATACCAAACTTTAAGAAAAACATTTTTCCAATCACAACCCATAACCTTGTTACGATTTTTAGATAAAACCCATTCGGATCTCCCCGATTCGTGACCAAAAGTCACGATTCGAACCCATAAAGTGAGTCAAAACTCATCCTACCTTCCAAAACAATATAAAATCGAATGGTACTTCAAGAGATAACACGAAAATGATGATGAACTCTTGATTATTTGGTTCGGATTTGGTGTTAATGGGGAAGTTATGGCGCGTGTTTTAGCTTAAAAGAAAGAGGAGAAGGAGAGGAGTAAGATGGTGGTGGTGTTTTTGTGTGGTGGTCGGCGGTGGCTATGGTGTGGCCGGAATTTAAGGTGGCGGCTAGGGTTAAGTTGATAGGGAAGAGAGAGATGGTGAGAGAGAGTTAAAAAAAATGAGTGTTGTGTGTGTGGTGTTAACTCGGAACCGAAACACACCCTTTTAGTATTAACTTTTCATTTTTTTTTTTTTTTTTTTTTTCTTTTTGTTATTTGATAATAATAATAAGTATAAATAATAATAATAATAGTAATAATAATAATATTATTACGATTGAGCGGGTAATATGGGTAAATGTAAAACACGTGGCCCGAACCCGAACTCATTTTAAAATTTCCATATCACACGAGAACCTCTCGTAATTAATTAAAATAATAACGGCTCGTTAAAACGAATCATAAAATTATGTTAGGTAATCCTAGTGCCAAAGTCAACGTAGTACCAAGTGAGATTTCAAATATACATCACCGATCACATAATCAAAAACGAATTATGAACATAATTCACGAATACCATAACGTCATTAAATATAATTTCCATAAAATAGGTCTTACAAGTTCGTTGTGAAATGAAAATTTCAAATAAAAAATTATAAACGAACTTATATCGAAATGCGGATTTTTAAAATGGCTCCCTAAACTGCCGGTTGTCACATAAAACCACAACAATAACGTACTAACCATTAGTATTGCTTGCCTTGAGAACCAATTTCTTTTATCCTTTTATTATGTATCTATTATTACTCAATTTACAGAGAGCCAATTTAGATGCAGGTCGTCGTATTCATTGTCCACCATAACAATATTTACAACAATCCGACCAACTACAACTCGTACGTAGACAGACCACTTAAATGCACTCAAAAGATCCCAAATACAGATTTTGCGGAAATATGAACCGTCACACTCATTTCTCAGAAAAACTAGATGTCGTGATGTGACAATCTTAACAGTCCATATTTAAACAATTCAAGTAAACACACCCTTTAAACCCCAAATATTTGGATACTCACCATCTATAAACACGTCGATTTCAAGCTTCCTAACAACTATCCCAACTATCATCACAAACACTAATGGCAACTTCAAAAGAACTAGGACGTACTATCAAAACAAACACAATATCAAGTGTATAGTAGCTCAAATATGATCACATAGATTAACTAATATTCCATACATTTAAAATTTGTATCAATGTGGTCCAGTTTTAGAAAACAAACCGGAAACTACTCGATTACCACAATAATCTAATTACTCTACCTTATAACAAAATCACATTAAAGTTATAAAAATAAACATATGCTAATCAAATAAATATTTAATCTACTTAGCATATAATTACACAAAAAAAAAAAAAAAAACATATATACCTCAGAAGCAGCGAGACGATAAGCGAATTTTCGGGTTGAAAAATGTCCGACTTCACGGTGGAAGATATCAACTAGTGCTGTATCCACACTTGGTTTCTTCATCAGTCTGAAAATAATTTAAAAAAGTAGCAATTTGATCAAAGATCAGTTCATGTGAATATATGATATAGTAAATGAAAGGAAATCATTAAGATTGTTAGATGAAACATATTTGATACCTTGAAGAAGTAGAAGTATAAGGATTCATTTATTGGATTGAAATATTAAAATGATGATGGAGTATTATATTATGTGTGTTTGATAGCCTCAGATTAAAGGAGAAGACCCACCTTTTTTATATTCGTGAATCACCAACGGGAATAAGTTAGTAAAGATTGCACTAGTAAGACATATCACTAATGTTTGCTTGGATGAACTTGGCTAGCATGTTCTTCCTAATATTGATCTAGACCATTCCTATTATTGTTTGCTTTGTGTTAATTAGTTTATTCACTTTATTAGCTAATTAGAAAACCAAACTCGTGTAGTCTCTTTGGCTGAACCCCCTTATTGCGTTAGTTTAGGTTATTTAGTTAGTTAGAGTATCTTTAGGTTGTATTTAAGTAATTCACTATTTGCGAGCGACTCATACTTACAAATCACTAGCTATAACTGATTGGGTACATTGCCCGTTAGTGTTAGTCTATAGGTTAGTTCGACAAAATATAAACATAAAACTTTGTTAGAATAAATAGACCTACAAATAACACATCAAGTTTTTGACACCGCTGCCGGGGAGCGATTTTATCTTTTTACTAAGTTATTTGGTATATTGTGTTATTAGTTTAAATTTGGTTATTTTATATGTTTTAGTTAATTTCTATTAGTTTTGAATTATGCGTGTTAGTTGTTATTTATTTGCTTTGGTTACTATTCACGATTATTTACTGCTGTCTAACCTTCTGTTTGAATTAACCAATACGGCGTATTCAATTTATTCAATATGGCGTATTCAGTTTAAAAAACCCATACAACACATTCAATCTTAAAAATCAATAAGGCGTATTCAGTTTACTGAATACGACATATCGACTTTCTGAACAACAAAAATTTGTAGTTTTTCTTTTTGTTTTTAGATTCGCTTTACTCCAAATTCTGTTTTTTTTATTCAGGAATGATGTCTGAGTTCAAAATTGAGTACCACGAAGATAAATTGAGTATCGATGAAATATTGGCTAAATTTATTCATGAAAGTTTGAGAGAACATGAAGAAATCGAAGTATTCATTAAGGAATCTAGAACTGTTAACGAGCTTTTACTGAAGGAATAGAGTAATCTAATGAGTAGTCTGAGGATAAGGTGAGCCAGTTGTCGGGATTCATGCGCAATGTTTTATCTACAAGGAATGATATTAAAGTTGTAACTACCAGAATTGGAAAAACAACATATGAGGTTACTACTAATAGAATGATCAACACTGAGAATGTTCAAAGTACAACGGTTGGATTTCAACAAAATGATCAGGAAAAGCCACAAGAGGTTGTTATGAAAAATGAAACACCTATAGTTCAAGAACAAGACAAACAACAACCATTTGTAGACCCTTACCAACCACCAATTCCTTTCCCGGATCGTTTGAGAAAGAAAAGGGAAGAAGCACAACAAAAGAAGTTCCTTGAGAATCTAAGACAATTTCACATCAACATTCCGTTTAGCGAAGCTTTAGTACAAATGTCGAAATACGCTAAATACTTGAAGGATTTATTGACAAATAAATCAAGGCTTGAAGAGGCTTGTACAATAATGATGAATAAGAGGTGCTCGGCTATCTTACAGAACAAACTGCCTCCAAAAGAAAAAGATCCAGAGAGTTTTACTATACCTTGTCAAATTAGTAATTTATCTATTGATAATGCATAAGGGCTAGTATAAGCTTAATGCCTTTTACCATGTATGAGAGACTAGATTTAAGGGAACCAAAACCAACAAGGATGGGTCTTGTGCTTGCTGATAGATCTATCCAATATCATAGGGGAATAATAGAAAATGTGCTTACAAAGGTTGATAAATTTGTTTAGCCTGTTAACTGTGTCATTTTAGGTATGGGATCATGAGAAAAGTTCCATTAGATAAAAAAGTGAGAAAATTGTGATGCACAAAATATAAATGTGCATTACACTACCCCAACTCCTACCAAAAAAAATAAAATAAAATAAAATAAAAATAAATAAAAAAGAGGAAGAATTATAACTTTTTGGCCCTTTTTTTTTTTTTTTTTTTTTTTTTTTTTTTTTTGGGGGGGGGGGGGGGTGGGTGTTGTAATGCACCTTAAAAAAAAATTGTGCATCACATTTAAAAAAAAAATCGCATATGATTTGTACAAGAATTACAATTAATTTGTTATTGTAACTATGATTAACGGTTTATAAGATATTTAAATTAAAATAAAATATAAATGAAAGTGAGTTTTTTTGATTTGGTGAAAAGATGAATAGCCAAATTTATTCGTTTGATTCTTAAAGAATTTGTAACGTTAAACTTTTCTCGCCTATTAATCTATTTATGTTGGGTTTTTCTAACATGTGCCCTAGGGCACATGTTAAGCACACAAAAAGTACTATGGGACCCACGAAAAAGGACATGCAAAAGTACACTTGTCTGTACTTTTTCGTGGATCCATGAGTACTATTATGTACTTTTTGTTGTGTTTAACATGTGCCTTAGGGCACATGTTAGAAAAACCCATTTATGTTTGTCACGTCAACAAAATATTTTTTCTAGGTTTGTCCTTAAATTAAGTTCCTATCAATGTAATGACAACTATATCTATGACAGTTGTTTCCTATTGGATTTATATGGCCTTTGTGGCTCTCTCGCTTTGATATTTCATATCCAAAGTATACAAATTGAACAGGATAAAAGTTGCTTTGTCTTGATCAACTTTGACAGATTGACAAGATTGAAGAAAAATAATGTGGTACTCCCTCCGTCTCAAATTTATTGTCATGAGTGAGAAATCACAAAGTTTAATAAAAATGGGGCACTTTAATTTTCAGCCACTAAAATAGAATATTCCTCCACTAGATTCTCTAGTTTTTACTTAATAAGGTAAGTGGACAATTATTTTGAGACATCCTAAAATGGAAATATGGACAATAAATTTGAGACGGAGGGAGTATTAGTAAGCAAAAGTTCTACAAAGTCGTACTTTTCTTCTTTCTTTAATTTCTAAGTTTTATAAAGCATATCCTTTTGTCAATCCGCAGTTCCGCACGCATTCATATTCATTGTCTATGAAGTTTTTGATGTTCATAAAGGAGCTAATAAGAGCATCTGTAAAAGTGGGGTGGTGAAATGAGTAAAAGTGATGTCACCTCTGCATTTTTTCTAATAACCTTTAAAATTTATCACATCATAGAAAACACGGATCCCTCATATAACACCAATTTTCGGTGCCATAGAACACCCAATGGACCCAACAATTTTTATTTTTTTGCCATTTATTCAAATAAAACAACACATTAAACTAAAATTAAATTTTCAATAATAAATAAATAAATAAATAAATACATAAAATAAAAATAAGACAAAAAATAAAAAGCCATAGGACACCACATGGGTTTGTGAGAGTTGTTGTTGAAGTTAAAAACTGTTGCTATAGTATTTGTTGCCCTGGTGTAAATTAGTTGGGAAATGGGTTAAAGTTGAGAAATTGGTTTGAGATTTGGTATGTCAAGCTGAATGATAGAAGTTGGTTGGTGTTTGAATAGAATTTGCGGATGATGGTGTGTTTGGATTAAAAGAGGATGATGAATTCAGTATTTGGTTTTGCGGGTCATTGAACATGAAGAGGATTGGATTCATTTTTGTTAGTTTAGAGGTAGAAATGATAGTGAAAATGTGTGTAAAATTTGAAAGAATAATAAGGTATTTATAAGATTTTTAAATGATACAAAATTAGAAAAAGTTCGGATTTTTGATAGTGTGTCATTATTAATGGCTCAAAGCCCATTAATCACACGCTCGGATCAAACACAAAATAGTTCACGAAGTCAACACCGACTAGAACAACATAAGCCCAGGCCGAGCGAAGCCTGACAACTCCCTTCAGGTAGCATAACACGTGCACAAGGGGACAACTGTTACAACTGTCGCTAACGGTTAAGACGTACGAGTCTGACATAGCACAGTGGGGAACACGTAGGTGAGCAGAGCACTCTCCCGTACGAGCCCAAGGACGCATGACATATGTCCTCCTTCTGCTGTCGGATGATCGACACTTTGCACCCTTGCAGCCATCTATTACTCCAAAGGGTTTTATCTCTAAACCACACAAGTCTCTCTATAAAATGAGAGCAACACACAACATTACAC
The DNA here is from genome assembly GCA_030686995.1 of Artemisia argyi. Lineage (NCBI taxonomy): Eukaryota > Viridiplantae > Streptophyta > Magnoliopsida > Asterales > Asteraceae > Artemisia > Artemisia argyi. The sequence goes on along the minus strand of CM060697.1, from coordinate 154,594,847 downwards.
AAGTTTTCACACACTTTGGCAAATACTGCCTCACAGCAGTGTAGTATGGTTCTTGTTTAAGTGTTACCCGAGCTTCTTGATCTATATCAATCTCTCGGGTCCTTACCGTTTAACACGAGAATCTAAACAACAAAACCATTCCTATCCAATCTCTAAACCGATTTACATACCATACATAAACAATTTTTTATGCCTATTTCTTTCTCCAAGTTTAAAACATACACTCATCTTACTCTCTCCAAGTTCACACACACACACGCACACCCGTGCGCACACATACACACATGCTTCTAAGTTTTCACTTCCAAGTTTTCACATACACATACTCCAAAACTAAAAAAAAGGAGAAATCCCACTACGTGGGCCGGTGGTGGTGGCGATGGTTGTGGCGCTATTGTTGTTGGCTGGTGGGATGACGTAAGGCTAACAACCAACCTCACCGTGAGCTCTTAGTGTAACAACTATACAGAGGACACCACAGAAAACACACTACACAAAAACAATTAAATAAAACATCCACCCATACAAACATCCTCCACAACTCGATCGCATATGCGGCTGATTCTCTCCTTTCTTCCTTATGCGACGCATCTGTTGGTGGTCGAGGTAATTGGGGGCGACGCGTCGGTGGACCAGACCGACCGACTGTTGACCGACCTGTTACACACAGCCTAAGATACCAAACCAGTATTGATGTCGAAGAGTTACTAATATAGTTGGTTATATTAAAATATTTCAGACAATGATACAATTTTTTATGTTATGTCATTAGAAATTTCCATTAGATGAGTTCGGTTTCAATTGCTTGCAACCCTTTGACATAGTAACATGCTCTCAAAGTCTCAATTACACAAGTTCGACCCTACACGAGGTATTCCCAAATGCTCCAATCTCCAAACAAACTAATTTACGCGTTGGAAAACTTTGTGTTCAAGTTCGAATGAGGCATCACCATGATTATCTATTGCAACATTAGTTCAAACGTTTGAGTTTATCTACTAGTTTAAACCGGTCGAACAATTATGTGATAATCATAACTGATTTCCTTTTATATTGAATTAATTACTTGATTCATAATGCACTCTTTCAATTAAAGAGATTCAGGTAAAATTAGTTTACACACATATCATCTTTTCTTTGTTATCAATTTTCAAACCAAATTACGGAGTACTGTCTTTACTATCTATAAAGGAAAAAAGGTCAAATGTGAAAGTGAAAAAGTCAATAAAAGTGAAAAGTTGAAATTGTATATAAAGAAATATTGAAGTGCATTTAATACTCTTATTAAAACACCCATTTTAATTTGACCCAACCTAGCAAGTTGACCCGGTTTAATTTGACCCATTTTCGACCCAACCTAGCAAGTTGACCCGGTTTAAATCGACCCATTTTTTGACCGGAACGGTTCAACTGGTTGAACCACCCGGGTCGAACCGGGTTTCAAAACATTATCCATTACTTAAAAGTACAATGGTTTATTCACATTGTACAACTAATTAAAAACATATCAATCAAATTAAATACAACCAGTTAAAACAAAAACCGTGTTGACCTGGGACGCTTCAAACCCGGACGGGTTGACCCAGTTTAATTTGCCTCGTTTCGACCCAACCTAGCAAGTTGACCCGGTTTAAATCGACCCATTTTTCGACCGGAACGGTTGAACAACCCGGGTCGAACCGGGTTACAAAACATTATGTTAAATTCCCAAATCTTCAAACTTTAATTATTTTTCGTTTATAACCTATAAATTTTTTTTATCAATAAACTATCTGTCGCTATAAAATCCGGTTACTATGCACGGGTACTCGTCTAGTTTATTACAATTCATTTTTAATTGTTTCGAGGTTTTCACTTTTCACTTTTCACTTTTAACCTAATACTTTGGCAACAGTATAAGTGTAACCATTTTCTTTATACAAATTAAAACATGCCATAATCAAACAATTACAATTTACAAATATCGATCAGCTCTATAATACAAAATTGTTTTAATCCGGTCACAACGCTACTTTTACTAAAACCTTGTTGTCGTGTAAAGTAAAAAAGCCCAAATGGGCCACAAAGCTTTACTCGGGCCACATCTCACATTGTAAATGTAAAGTAGCAAATAACAAACCAAATATCCGGTTAACCGGGTCGGATCATATAACTTGTGCATAACGCAAGACATCTCCATTAAGTAGACAAAGATATCATTTTCATAAAAAGGCACCGGCGTTTTCTCACCGTTCTGAATTCGGTCAGGCATACTTTTATCATGCACATTCATTAGAGGTTTAAGTATGATCTAGGGTTTATGGAAGTTTTATACTTTTATATACACGCTTTTAGTCAATGTAGTTATCCTAGTGTATCATTTATTGTTTGCATGTTGTTATAGTAGTTATAAAACGTGTTGTTATTGTGAATTTATAATTGTTTTATGTAAATGAAATGGCTACAAATATTTAATAAGTATAATGCATGTCTCATAGGACGTTTCGTGATCGTGTTATGAGTCACTAGATTGCTGATTTAATTCTAGTTGTCGTAGAGCTTATTGGTTACAACAAAGCATGGATACTACAAATTATTCTGTTATCCGTTTTACTGAATTGGTTTATACAATTTTATGATAGTGCTGTCATAGTTAACTTACAGCTTTTTATGTTCTTAAAAGTCTACTGGTCTGATGATATGGTTGTTAATAACTATTGTCTTTTTTTTTTTTTTTTTTTTTTTTAATTAATTCTCAGGACATTGTTTTAACTCGAGATTCCAAATATTCTACATAGGAATTAATGTCGATAGTTGCTAGGCGAATATTGTCTATCCTCTTGAAGAGGAACAAGAATCCGCGCTTATATTCAACTGTTTCTGCAAATGGTACAAAAGAACGCATAGTCTCCTCATCCATCCTCAGTGAACAGTTGGTGTCTTCCACTCCACCTCCGGAAATTGCAGCAGCTGCAGGCAGAGTAGGTGGAAAACCATTGAGTTTCATCAAGTATACTGTACTTGCAGCCAGTGGCGGACCCAGGATTTTTCAAGGCGGGGGGCAAAAAATTTTTTTTTTGATAAAATCGTGATGCACTTTAATAAAAAGGTAATAATTTTATTTTTTTTACACTAAAACCTAAGGTTTTTACATTTTTGGCTTCAAGGTGGGGGGCAATTTGATTTTTTGGAGGGGTGCACTTTAATAAAAAGGTCTAAAAAAAATTTTTTTTACACTAAAATCTGAACTTTTTCGACAAGTCGTGGAGGGCACCGCCCCCCCAAACTTTGTACATGGGTCCGCCCCTGCTTGCAGCATTTACCGGAGGTGTTGCCACTGCTGGTTATGCGACCTACGGTATGCGACTCATAGTAGCTGCCTTTTTTTTTGCAAAATATGTGGTAATTAGTTATACATTCGTCACTCTAAATAGAATGAGAAATTATACCAAGTAAATCAATAGTAACAATTACAGGGTTTTGCACCAAAACATAGCACAAGATAACTGATTACACATCCGGACCTTAGCTAGTATTTTGGAGTTTGTTCTGTGTCCTTTAAAAGCAAATTTTGTTTGAATCAAGTTTATCGCCATGTTGATTTCTTGTATGGTATAAAGACTTAGGTGTATGTTGATATGTAACGACGTACTTGGTACAACTAGTATCTACTTAATCTCTTTTTCTCCATCATGCTATATTAAAGCGTCCATATGTTTCTCATTTTGAAGCATACACTTTACAAGAAGTTGATGAGAAGACAAAGGCTTTCCGTGCATCAGCAAAAGTTTCTGTAGGCAATGATTTGGTGTCTTTTGATGTGAGTATTTTATAGTATTTTCCCAAATATTTATATGTTAGATGTAATGATACTTCTGCAGTTAGTGCTTTATTTGTGATATGATGATGAAACTGCATCTGATTGTATGGTAGTAGTAGATATCATCAATAGTAGGTTTTGTAGTTGTCATTTTCTGCCTCTTCTGCTTCAGCTGGTGGTAATCATGTTTGGTCTAGTGAATATGTAGAAAATGCTGCAGGGTTGCTGATTATTTAGCCTTATTAGATAGGAGGTGGTTACCAAAGGGCTTGTAACCTAGCAGTATTTGTGATAAGCCGATAAGGTGTGAGGTGCTACCCAACCTAGTGGTTTTGACTTTTGCGTTTAAGTCCTGGGACATGTGCGTAAATCTTTTGTATTGTACATTGTGAATGTTAGTTTGCCACTAAAATAAAAAGATAGGAGGATGTTCACTATCCATCCTATATGTATAAATACATATTTTGCTGGTGCACCTTATATTCTTAGTATCAAGTTATGCATAGTGGTATTGTTTATCTAGTTGGTGCTCCCTTGAAAAAGTTACCTAGCGAAGACAAAACTGTATGGTTAGGATCTGAATAGAGTTATTGCTGCTCTATGCTTGAAATCTTGCTCTGCTTAGGCTAAATTGGGAAATTCAGTAAACAGCTTACAGCTTTCAGTTAGCTCTCCAGTTACCAGTCAGTATCTGCATCAAATAGGATTCTTATTTTTTCTGGGCCAAGGACACTGAGTTTACCACGGTGTCTTATTTGGAGGTCTGTCCATATGTATTTGTAAGTAGTCAGTAATAGCTTATGCTGTGAGCCTGTGAGCCCTTCAAAGCCTACTTTCATCTCATCTATACCACTATCACTTTGATATTAACTTGTGCTATGTGGTAGTAGCGCCTAGGCCAGTCATCAATATGCCTTGTATGTTTGAACTTTGCTTTAGAAATTTTAGCTTTATAGGGAAATTTATTCTCAATATATTTGAGAAGCTTAGCACCAAGAACAAAATAGTGTTACATACAGTTGTAGTAGTTTTGACAATATAAAGCAAGATTATATCTGGAGCATTTTTTATTGTTTACACTTATTTACAGGCTTTAATGCAAGCTGGAATCGACCTTGTTTTTGTAGGTTACTGATTTCCTGTTTGTGCTATTACAGAATTTTGAAAAACTGTGTTGTAAAACTATAATTGGGGTCTTTTGTTTGTCAATACAGTTCTCCTTTTCCAGTTTACTTGTTCTCTTGCATCTTACACAGTCTGAGGCAGTGAGAGATAGTCAGTTAAATTGAGTTTCTCTTTCTGCCTTTGACATATCTCATAATGGTAAAACTAAAGGTCAAAATGAGAAATAAACCTGATAGTATAACGGGTATTCTGTTCGATAGTAAGATCACCATCATAAAGGAGTTATTAGACAGTGAATTACATAATTTGTACCTGAAGCTATGTGGTCAAGTTGTTTCAACATCTATTATCTTTATTTAATTGCAATATTTCTATGCCACATATCTGATAAATATGTACGACTGCTTCTGGTTTATCTATAAATCATCTTAGCGGCTATCATTATCATATATGATGGTGGAACGTGGAGCTTGAAATACTAACATATATACTCATTGTAAATGCAGAAATATCAAGCTAAGATAAAATCAGCTGCAATGACAGGTTTGTTCCTAGTTTTTTTTTTTTTTTTTTTTTTTTTTTTTTTTTTTTTTTTTTTTCTGTGCCGATCGCTACATTTTCACCCTTCCTTAGTTGTGTCTGGTCACCTGAACATGGAACACTATATTGATCCTTTTTGCCTCGGTAACCTAATAAGCTCAAGATGTGTCTGTTTCCAAGAATTTCTCTGTAGTTTTTTCTATCTTAATTGTTCGTTCATCTTTGCTAAATATTCTGTGTCAAACCTTATGCTTTGTGTTCATGTCTCACATGTATCATGACATACTACACATTATGCTAGAAATGATGTAAATTAAGGACAGTGATACGACATTGATGAGCTTTAGACTATTGATAATGGGCATCTATTTGACTCTCTACATTGATACCCATGACAATTTTACATACTATGTGAATGCGTAGCAGTGTAACACAAGTTAGTTAGCTAAAAGGGGAACCGTTGATTGGTTTTTGGATGATTCTTTGATAACACATAAGCAGATGTAGGTCAGACCTCCAGTAAACTAAAAGACAAATGTCTGGTTCTATAAAAAACCTCATGTAAATTACTGGCAAAATTACCACAAATTGCTTACAAAATGGGAGTGACTAAGAGGATTATGATTTCTTCTCATCTATTTTCCATATGGGTTCGTGCAAGTGTTCGTTATAGTTTGTTTTTGGTGCACCGGGTTGTCAAACGTGAGTGTCTACACTTAATACAAAAACATATATGTGACTAAACTATGATCAATTTTGTTTACTTTGTTTTATATACGTTTTTAAGCTTATCTACTCATTATGTATGTGGTTTTGCACCCTATGTATCAGTTCCTGCCAAGTTAGTTGAACTTTATCTGGATCTGCGCTCATCTACAGAAGAACATATTCGAGTGCGTATATGTCTTGAATCAATTTAAGGTAGCGTTTGGTTTGTAAATGGGTTTAGAAATGGATATAGGTTTGAAAGGAATGCAAGTGACAAAAAAAAGTGATTGTTTAAAAAAGTTGTTTGTTTATAAGTTGTAATGCGTTATTGGAATTAGAATTTATATTATTTAAAAATAAAAAATGAGGTGAGCGTGCGGAGCAGCTGGGCCCCACAAATTATTAAGCAAAAGTACAAAGGTCTTTCTTAAAACCTACGATATGAGCTAGGTTTCTACAAACCCTTATTTAAGAGCTTATCTAAACGCATATATATACACCAAACATGCTATAACACTTTCAAACCCATTTCATTAAACCAAAACCCTTAAACCAAACACCTTCTAAAACTGTCATTTTTTTGTTTTTTTGCTTAAAATCCTGGATCTTTGTAGGAGTTTACTGAACCTCTGTCCGAGAAGCTTCTTCCAGATCTGCATCCACTAGAGAAGAACACTTTCACATTGGTTTTGGACCTTAATGAGACTACTATATTCTAATTGGAATGTATGTATATGTCATATAGTATCATTGCTTTTGCACTATAAGGGCTCTTTGTTTACATTTTCCTTTGAAATCATGCATGTGGTTAAAGCGTGATCGAGGGTGGAGAACGTTTAAAAGGCCAGGGGTTAATGACTTCTTGGAGCACCTAGGTCAGTTTTATGAAATCATAGTCTATTCTGATCAGCAACAGATGGTATGTTCCTTAATATCCCTTTCTTTCTCTAACTTTGATATTCTAGTTTCGACATTCTCAGATTCAGTTTGTGTTGGTGCAGGAAGTTGATTCTATCGTTCATAGATTGGATGAAAAGCAAGTCATAAGATATAGGCTATCGAGGCCTGCAACTAGATATAAAGATGGGAAGCATTACAGGGTATACATTTGTTACATAAACTTTTCATTAGATATATAAAGTATTGCATGGTTTAGGTTTTTAGCAGTATGCCACAGTATACCCGTTTTTGAATTGGACATCTTTTTATTGTTGATATGTTTATATGTGTAAGTTATAATCGTTTTTTATCTGCATTTCTCAGCAACATGAGTTACTAAAAATAGAAATGTTCATGAGTTGCATATTGTGTTTTTAAGTGATAGTATCTAAGTTGCTCAGAAATTTTGCTCGTTTAAAAATTTGCAACTGGATACTTCTTAGTGAATTAAATGTTGATTCTTGACCATTCAAAGCCATTATGAAGGGGTGCTTTTTCAAAACTTGTTATTTTCTTTACATTGTGTGACTTGGAACATAGTCTAATACAGCAGATTGACTATTTTTTAAAAGTGGCCTTTCAATGAAGAGAAGATGAAAGCTTGTGGTTTGGAATAATGACCATCAATTGTATTTTGACGTTTAACATGAATTTTATCTAGAAATAACTAATGTTATTAGTTTTATATAATGTTTAAAAAACTATATTTTTTCTTCGGCCAAGTTTCCAGTTCACGGTTCCACCCGTTTAACCTGCGTTTTTATCCCAAAACCGGTTTCCGGTAACCAAACCAGTTCCCGGTTCAATTGGTTGAACTGGCAGGGTCGACCAAGGTTTTGAAACATTGGTTTTATTGGAAGGTATTTAAGTTACCAAAATATATTCATCTAATACGTGTCATTGTGGATAACGAAAAATATGTATGTTCTTATAGGATTTGTCAAAGCTTAACAGAGATCCCTCGAGGATTCTGTATTTGAGTGGTAATGCTCTTAAGAATTGCCTTCAGCCAGAGAATTGTGTGCCACTTAAACCTTGGAAATGTGAAACTGAAGACACAGCGCTTGTGGATCTTATACCATTCCTTGAGTGTAAGCACTGGGGTTTACTTCGAGTTGATATATATATAAATATTTAGGCTTAACTGAATGTGATGCTAGTATATATGGTTACTTCTTTAATTTCAGATGTTGCTTATAACAATCCGGCTGATATTCGAAAAGTACTAGCTTCATATCAAGGACGTGACATAGCCAAAGAGTTTATTGAACGTACTAAAGAATATCGCAGGTAACTTTAACTTTTATTGATTGGCTTATATATTCTTGTTACCTTATTTATTCTTTACACAGGGCCTGAACAATATATGCATGCTTCCTTAAACAGATTTTACCACATTCTAATGCTAGTCTCCTTTTTGGGCAGTCTCATACTCGTGATAATGCAACTTATACCTTTTCAGCATACTTGCAATCTTAAGTCCTTTTTGCGTAGGAAGATTGATAGCACTTGTTTTGGTCAAATCACGGCCGCTCTAATACTCTATATGGTTATCATTGAATGGTGTTTTAGATATTTAACTAAAAGTCATACATTTTAAGCAAAGTAATTGTAAATTACATGTACTTTTGAATGAAAGGAGTACTATTTTACTTTACTTTATATGCAGCAAGTATTTTCTGCTATGGTTCGGTTACAAAATCACTTTAACTCATTGGAAGAGTCAAGGGAAATGTATAATAACTAGAGGATTGCTCTTTCTTGACTTTCCAAGGTCCAACTTCCTAACGAAAAGGGTCAAAGTATCTTTTCACTGTTAAATCCTTATTGTACTCCGTACTTTCTAAAGTAGTTGTGCTTCGTACTTCTTCATCCCTTTCATACAAAGGCTCGACATTCCTTTTTAAATATTGGTCCGCTAATGTTCCCTAAAGATGTATAATGAAGTTTAGTGATGATCATTCTAACCAATATAAAGAGCAGTTAGAATGACATTTTCTATTAATCATCATATGCCAAAATTTTCTATTAATCATCTGTTGGTTTTGAAATGAAGGGAAAGTACAATAGGGCACCATAAGCAAGTATTAATAACAATTCTTCAGTCCCTAAATAAGGCAGGGTTAACGCATAACATCCAGTAAATAATATTAGACATTAGGTCAAATTACACTATTTCACTACAAAAATTGTTTTCTTATCTAATCTATGCAATTATGTACATTGTGTTTACAATGTTTGTTCGACTGCTCTCTGACCCAATAAATACTAAAGGTCATTGAGTGTTGCGTCTTTTAAACAACTGATAAGCTGACATATTTGTTGTGATGTTTCAGGAGAATGGAGGGGCAGAGGCAACAGGGCCGTATCTGGTGACGCTGATTCAAAGGTTTCTTTGAGAATGCTATCAAATCTGTGAAGAGAAAAAAATGATCAACTGTGAAGAGAATTGTTTCGTTTAGACCAATATCATATATTACATCAACAGGAAGAGTAAACCATTTAATACTGGGATTGGATTCGTATCTTGCCATGAATTTTTACCCCTTAGGTGAGTTTATCTGGTTTGAGAATAATGACTCGATATGGCTACCAACACAGGCTCCTTCACTCGCACATTCTTTTTTTAGTTGAAGGGTTTCCTGTGTACCAAAAAAGGTTTTTTTTTTTTTTTTTTTTTTTTTTTTTTTTTTTTTTTTCTGTGAGCTCGATTTATTTGGTAATGTTCTTTTGGGAGTTCAGTAAATATGTATGGTATATGAGAGAGCGACATGTCGACTAAAATTGTCGGTCTCAAATCTCTAGAATGTGATTCATAAATCTACTTCAAGTGGTTTCACCCTTAACCCAGATTATTAGGATCATGTTCCTTGATTTCTAATATTGGCTATGGTCTACAAGCTGGATACATGTCGTAATTAAGAGTTTTCCCATTTACTCGTTTGTGTTGGCATGCATCAAGTGCGGAAAATTGTTATCTACATGAAAGACTTTGTGCATAAAAAAAGTTTTGTTTTTTTCTTCAAAGAACAAATAAATTTGGTTATTGTACCCATCAACTTTCAGTTTACAGAGGTAATTATAAGATTAGAATAGGGAGGTACTCCCTCCGTCATAAAATATGACTTTTCAAAATCTCTTTCTTTCGACTTTGACCTTAATTATTTTTGTTCGTGTTATATAATATTTGATGCAAAATATATAAATGGATTTGTGTTTTAAATGTATTTTCACTGGTATACTTTTTATCAAATATTATATAACACAAAAAAGAATAATTAAGGTCAAAGTCGGAATAAAAATACTTTGAAAAGTCAAAAATGGGCTTATATTTTATTTTGGGATGGAGGGAGTAATAGACCGACTCTTTGGTGATGTATACTATAATTTATACCATATCAACTTCTATATCGGTATGGTTTACCTGTTTGACATGACTAAAAGCACACTCTCTCTACAACAAAAATGGTGAGTTCATCGCTAGATGTTCTAAATATTAACATATACACAATCTTGAAGGTGTACGAGCTTCCTCCGGACGAAATACATGTTGAGAACACTAGTTCATCCCTTGATGTCTTATTTATAATCAAGAGGACACTACAAATATGGCCGCCCTAATATGTTCTCGTATTGTACACCCAACCCTATAGTTGTATCGATTTTGCATCCTTTCCTATATTAGCCTAACCTTGATCTTGGTTAAACCATTTCATATTTGTCGTTACCTCATACGTTCTTGCCATAATTAACTTTAGTGGACATCTATTTATGCCGCACAGTATAGCAAGCAAGAACATACACAGAGTCATTGAAGGAAATTAGAAAAAGGAAACATAACTGATCTAATTGCATGTACTGTAATACAATCTTGAAGATCATGATCTGCCAAAAAACCTTATAGAAATCATTCAAAACCTCTTCAACATATTTCTCTATACTCTATTTACATTTGCCAGTAGGTATTTTGGCACGAAAAGCCTAAAACCTTAAGTCATATGATAAAAGCAGTCATGTGCAGATCGTTGCTTCTTATTCTTCACTATCGTCTTCATCTGAGCTGTTGGCATCGAAAGTTATGATAAACTCTAGCCCATTACTAACTACTCTCTCTGGGCTGGTTTTGCCTTGCAAGCAATTGGAGTGCCATGTCTCTCGGTGACACCATACGATGCATCCAAATACCGGTCTTAGGCCTCATCTGGAAAACACAAAAAAAATAAAATAACTAATAAATAAATAAAATAAATAAAATAAAAAATAATATATTTACAATAAATCCACTTAATACAGTTGATGTGGCACAGCGAAACATAAAGATACCTACTGAACTGATTACCAACTTCATTGTCTTAGTATAAAAATACCTATAATTCATTCATCAAAAATCATAATAATGTGGGAAACCGTATACATCATCTCGATGATGATGGATCCTCATGAATATACTCATCTTTGGTGTCACCTAAATTAGTGGAACTATCACCTTATTCGTCTGACAATAACTCTGATATCAGAGTCATCATCAAAACAAAACCTTATGGCAAGTAACTAAAGTAGATGGAACATAATAACATATATTTTATAAACAGAAAAATCCACCACAATGATGATTCTGTCTTTGGATGGCTGAAATATTACCGCTTGTAAGATATCAACACATTAAACGAGACTTCTTTTGTTTTTAATGATAAATCAATATAATCAGCAAAGAAACATACCTTCTCGATATTTGTAGGGTAAGATGCCTTTTCAAGTGCAGTTGGTGTCCAAATCTTTATATCCTTATCAATACCACTACTCGCAAGCATAGGTATATCTGGATGAGCTTCAATACAATTCACCACTTTTGTATCTGCCTCTATAAGACGCACAAGTTTTGCATCTTTTTTCCTCCAAATAAACATTCGTCCACAATCTGACCCACTCGAAACATATTCACACTTAGGTCCGAAAAAGCTAACACCTTTTACCGTCTCACAGTTCAGATGCCCCTTAAAGAGTTGTGGGCCCAGTTTGGAGTCAGTTTCCATCTCCACATCAGAATCATCGGTAAGATGATCAGCCAGAATAGTACTCACGTCCCTTCCCCATCCCATATCCTTAGAGAAACAATAGATGAATTCCTCAGCGTATGAAACAAGAAGTTCACTATGTTCTGAGAACGCTAATCCTGTAATCCCGACATTCTCATCACCTAATAAATGCTTGGGACAAAAATAATCAGCTGGTTCACCAAAATCAGCTGAAGCGTTATACTTATATTTTCGAATATCATATAATCTAGTGAATTCATCTGACCCACCAACCACAAATAAATTAGCATTTCTTGGATCAATAGCTATATCATTCAGATGAACGACTGACATGTAACTGAAAGCACGTACGGGTTGGCAAGTGAAAAGACGTGTAGGCACTCCTGTCCTCAGATCAAACTGAAAGAAAAGAGTAATTTTTGATAAGTTCAGATTATAAAAATAAAAACAAGAAAATAATGCCTAGCAAGGACTCTGAGATCATGACTAACATGTTGAACCAATCCATCTTCACCACATGAATAAAGGATGTGTGGACTGTTAGGTTCATTGGCTAGCTTATGAGCTCTTCCGTCATGTTTTGAAAGCAATTTTGTATCCACATTTCCACATTCTAAGATGGTTGCTTGCCTCACCTAAAATCAAACGAACGTTCCCATTACATATTTTCTCCATGAGATAATAAAACAGCCTACGGCATTAATTGGAAATAGCATCATCACAAAGAGTAAAGTCGTTAAATGGAATAAAATACAAAAGGAATAAATCATAAAACATTAATTATACATGAATCGGTTATAAAGGCTAATCAGTCTCAAATTCATTATGTTTAGTCAGCATATCAACCATATATGATTTCCACAGTATACCTCCATAAGGAGCATCTTTAAGTCAATCCCATCAGGCCAATACTAATTAAACACATAGTTGCATATGAAATAAGCTAAAGTTGTTTGTCTAAAAATACCTGTCCGTCAGCAGCACACGTTACAATGCTTCGGTCATCAGTCTCTGGCACGATCTTTGCATGAAAGACATTGCTATTGTGACCAGAGTCAAAGGCAAGTTTAACAGAACCAGTTTCCCAATCCCATAGTATAACTTGCCTATCGTCTGAACTCGAAATGAGAATATCCCCATCTGCATTAAAGCTCACAGTGTTTACACATCCCATATGTTTTTGCAGCTTCCTCGCAAGATCAAGTCTCATGACTAGATCCTATCACATGAAAACAGTTGTAAATGCTATGTCATACATTAGAATTCGCAGTGTGCATAGGAAGACATTAGACAACATGGTCAACTTATTGTCAATCCAATAAAGCAAGAAAATAAACGCAGTAAATTTATAAATCATTTAAAATGTAACACCCCCAAAATTCGATACAGCGGAAGACTCAACAAGCTTTCGGGGTGCTACGGGGATTGGTATCCAACACAAGACAATATAGAACGAGATAAAGTAAACATAATAAAAACACAACCAAAACGGGGTTTTAGAGTTTACATTTATCCCAACATCATTCAGAGTTAGGCCCAAAATAAATAACAGTAGGTCCAAATTTAATTATCAGAGTTTAGAAAATATAGATCCATAACCGTGTGCCACAGCCGAGCCTTCCAATCCAAGCATGCACCTCAACACTTAATTACCTGAGAAAACGTGCTAAAATTCAGCTTTCGCTGGTGAGATCATAGGTTTAAATTCAACTAATAATATAGTGGACATGAACGCAAAACGCTTGCTAGCTAGACTAAGGATTCGCTAAAAGCCTGCGGATACCCTCCGCTCTCAACATAACACACGGAAACCCTTCCGTAATAACCAAAACACACGGATACCCTTCCGTAACAACATAAGTATTCGGGTAACCCCCGCAATACCAATAAATACTCGGATAACCTCCGAAGTAATAATAACCTATAGGTGCACACTACAGTATCTAAATAAGTCAACCTTGAATAGTACACACAACATATATGTGACTAAAGCTGACAATCCAAATAACCAAATAAGCCAACCTTGAATAGTACACACAAAAGGTGTGACTAAAGCTGACAATAGATCCTAGTCCATACGCATAGCAAGTTTAGAAAGCATATAAAAGCGATAATAGTCCACGTAAAATGATTTGCACGTTTCTCACCCCAATCGTTGAAAACATAGTTTAAGAGTAAAAAGTGGGGCTATGACTCACCTCAAGTCCAGAAATATAGCAAGACGAGGTAGGTAGCAATAAGATGTATGATAACTCACGAAACAGCAACTACGGACTTGGCACGACCTAACAATATTAACTCTTTCAGAAATCATTTCCTCAAATATATAATATTCCCAAACCCGGACGAGAATCCGTTTTATTACCGAAAATCCATTTCGTATTAGTTTGGTGTATTTGCGTTTGGTATCCATACGGGTGGTGGGTCGACTCAAAACAAACCAACAAGCTCGCACATAGAACATATAATGAACTATAGATCTAATATTAGCCCAATATATCATTTAAATAAATCGCCAAAGTTTACCAAATCCGTCGATTTGATAATCCTCATATTTATTTACGTAATATACCGTTCCAAGATTACACCCAATCTAAGGCACATATAAAACACATAGCACATAATTACTATATAGTATATATCATAGTTTAATAAATTCCTCGTATATATCGTCAAATTGGCCAGATTTCCCGATATATACACTCGCAATCTATTACCCTTTACATATACTACAACCTATGGGCGTCGTAGGATACGATGCCCACTAATATATTCGTTTCATATAACCAAACAATCACGGCTCAACCTTACGGTTGGGTGGTTATTTACTTATAGAAAACGTCTATATTAGTCGTCATATATCCGAGACAACACGAATGTCGCAAATAATAACTTACCTGGACCCGAGTGACGACAATTTCGCCTAACTCAATAAGTTTATTCGTTATATATCCAAAATGACTTTTTATTAAACGTTTCATAATTGTCGGGAGTTTCCCGTTTATAACACAATTTCTAATAATAATAATACGTTTAATTAATATTACGCCACTTTCGTAGCCTAATATGTATCTAATCGTATTATTTATAATACGACTCGTGATTATTATTATTATTAATATACGCGTTTATATAGTTATATATACGTTACTCACGTATATACTTTCGTATAAACGTTCATATTACTAATAATTATTATTACGAGTTTTATTATTCTCGTTTTACTTTTAATGTCTATTGAGTTACACGAAATGGTCATATGTCCGAGTCATGACTCTCGGCTCATTGTCCAAGTCCAATAATAAACCAAAGTCACAAACAATAACTCCGTCCAATCACAATCTCAACCACGGGCTACAACAATAAGGTCCGACTACGGTACCCAACTAACCTATCTCCGTCATCTAACGACCGTCTCATAACCGGTCCTCATATCACATCCCAATCGCCAACAACTTCACAATATAAACCATAACCAATAACCAATATCCATTTCGACCAAAGTACTCGGCCGAGAATTAAATACCACATCAATATATATACCAATGACAATAATAACCAAATATAATATACACTTAGTTCATATTTATCACAAAACAAATATAACATTAACCATGTTAATGTTTGGGTCGGTTTACCAAGCCAAACCCGAGCCCTCGACTCACTTGAGTCACGGCTCAAAACCACGAGTCGCGAGGACTCGAATCAACAACTTCAAGTCATCAAAATAAGCTCCAAGAGCCAAACTCCAACTAGCCATTCGACCCCTTGGGTCTCGGCTTCAATAACCTTATATGGCCGAGAGGCCGCGACTCACAAGAGTCCACTCAAGACAGCATCAAGCCAAACAACAACACGACCACAAGGGTGGTCGGCCAAGAAACCATCGACAACCATGGTCAACCGTGACCATCAATAACCGGTCAAACAACCAAAATGAGGTTCCAAACACCCCATTCGAACACCAAGAAAGATCAAAAGTCAACTGTACGGTCAACCAAGCACAATCCGAGGGTTTCACCCTCGGATACACCTCGACCCGACGAAAAATTAAACCAACCCGGATACCAAACTTTAAGAAAAACATTTTTCCAATCACAACCCATAACCTTGTTACGATTTTTAGATAAAACCCATTCGGATCTCCCCGATTCGTGACCAAAAGTCACGATTCGAACCCATAAAGTGAGTCAAAACTCATCCTACCTTCCAAAACAATATAAAATCGAATGGTACTTCAAGAGATAACACGAAAATGATGATGAACTCTTGATTATTTGGTTCGGATTTGGTGTTAATGGGGAAGTTATGGCGCGTGTTTTAGCTTAAAAGAAAGAGGAGAAGGAGAGGAGTAAGATGGTGGTGGTGTTTTTGTGTGGTGGTCGGCGGTGGCTATGGTGTGGCCGGAATTTAAGGTGGCGGCTAGGGTTAAGTTGATAGGGAAGAGAGAGATGGTGAGAGAGAGTTAAAAAAAATGAGTGTTGTGTGTGTGGTGTTAACTCGGAACCGAAACACACCCTTTTAGTATTAACTTTTCATTTTTTTTTTTTTTTTTTTTTTTCTTTTTGTTATTTGATAATAATAATAAGTATAAATAATAATAATAATAGTAATAATAATAATATTATTACGATTGAGCGGGTAATATGGGTAAATGTAAAACACGTGGCCCGAACCCGAACTCATTTTAAAATTTCCATATCACACGAGAACCTCTCGTAATTAATTAAAATAATAACGGCTCGTTAAAACGAATCATAAAATTATGTTAGGTAATCCTAGTGCCAAAGTCAACGTAGTACCAAGTGAGATTTCAAATATACATCACCGATCACATAATCAAAAACGAATTATGAACATAATTCACGAATACCATAACGTCATTAAATATAATTTCCATAAAATAGGTCTTACAAGTTCGTTGTGAAATGAAAATTTCAAAAAAAAAATTATAAACGAACTTATATCGAAATGCGGATTTTTAAAATGGCTCCCTAAACTGCCGGTTGTCACATCCTCCCCGTCTCAGAAGGAAACCCGTCCCGGGTTTCACTCGGAAAAATGTCCATCTACGAAGTGAAAAGCTTCGGATATCTCTTCCTGAACTCGTCCTCACGTTCCCACGTAAATTCCGGTCCATGTCGGGAGTTCCAACGAACCTTGACGAGCGGAATGCGACTCCTCTTGAGTCGTTTAACTTCACGATCTAAAATCTCGATCGGCTCCTCCACGAAATTCAATTTCTCATCAATACGAATGTCCCTCATTGGAATGACGGGCATTTCATCAGAAAGACACTTCTTCAAATTACTCACGTGAAACACGTCGTGAACTTTGCTCAGTTCAGACAGTAATTCCAACCTATAAGCCACGGGCCCAATTCTTTCTAAGATCAAGAATGGTCCAATGTAGCGCGGGTTGAGTTTACTACGTTTCCCGAAACGTATTACACCTTTCCAAGGCGAGACTTTCAGCATCACTTTGTCTCCAACCTGGAACTCTAAAGGTTTACGTCTCTGATCGGCGTAGCTCTTCTGTCTATCCCTGGCGGCTTGCAACCGATCACGAATCTGGGCTACTTTCTCGGTAGTTTCTAAAATAAGCTCAGGGCCTGTAAGTTGACTATCTCCAACTTCTGCCCAACCAATAGGCGAACGACACTTTCTGCCATATAAAGCTTTGAATGGTGCAGCCTTAAGACTTGTGTGGTAGCTGTTATTATAGGAGAATTCCGCAAGGGGTAAATACTTCTCCCAGCCTTTACCAAAGTCTATGATGCATGCACGAAGCATATCCTCTAACGTCTGAATGGTCCTCTCACTTTGACCATCGGTTTGGGGATGATATGCAGTACTCATATCAAGCCTCGTCCCCAAAGCCGTTTGAAGTGATCGCCACAAAGCTGACGTAAAACGACTATCACGATCCGAAATAATAGATATCGGAACTCCATGACGCGAAATAATTTCCTTCACATATAACCTTGCAAGCTTATCCACACTATCATCTTCACTAATAGCTAAGAAATGAGCAGACTTTGTCAGACGGTCCACAATTACCCAGATAGCGTCACAACCGCTAGCCGTCCTCGGTAATTTGGTAATGAAGTCCATAGTAATCCGCTCCCATTTCCAGACTGGAAGTTCTGGTTGCGTTAGTAGTCCTGACGGTCTCTGGTGTTCAGCCTTAACCTTGCCGCATGTCAAGCACTTACTAACATACGATGCTATATTTGCCTTCATATTTGGCCACCAATAGAACTTCTTAAGATCTTGGTACATTTTATCGGAACCAGGGTGAATGGAGTACTTTGACTTATGCGACTCATGCATAATCAATTCTCGAATTTCTCCATGTAACGGTACCCAAATCCGATCTCCAAAACATAATAATCCATCCGAACGCTTAACAAATCCTTTCTCATTATCAGCCATCCCAAATATGTTCTCGGCAGATCTATTTTCTGCTTTCAATGCTTCCGTTTGAGCTTCGAGTATTTGAGATGGTAATGGCGATACGATAGTCATTCCCAATGACTTAACTCGTAATGGTGGTATTCTTTCCTTTCGACTAAGAGCATCAGCAACAACGTTTGCTTTACCAGGATGGTAGCGAATTTCACAATCATAATCGCTTAGCAACTCGATCCAACGTCGTTGTCTCATGTTGAGCTCTTTTTGATTCAAGATGTGTTGTAGACTTTTATGGTCAGTAAATACAACACACTTGGTTCCGTACAAGTAATGTCTCCATATTCTTAAAGCAAAAACCACAGCACCGAGCTCCAAATCATGGGTAGTGTAGTTTTTCTCATGCTTTTTGAGCTGTCGGGAAGCATAAGCTATCACCTTCTCTCGTTGCATTAACACGGCTCCTAAGCCTTTATGTGAGGCGTCACAATAGACGACGAAATTCTCGTTACCTTCTGGTAACGCTAAGATAGGAGCACTACACAACATTTTCTTAAGCAATTGAAACGCTTCCTCTTCTTTATCTCCCCATTCATATGTAACACTCTTTTGAGTCAATTTGGTCAATGGTTTAGCTATCTTCGAAAATCCCTCGATGAATCTTCGGTAATAGCCAGCTAAACCCAAAAATTGACGAACTTCGGTTGGGGTTGTAGGTGCAGCCCAATCTTTTATTGCCTCAATTTTTGCAGGATCCACGTGGACTCCTTGTCTATCAATCACGTGACCCAAAAATTGTACAGTCGGAATCCAAAATTCACATTTCGAAAACTTGGCATAAAGTTTCTCCTTCCTGAGCAATTCCAAAATGAGTCTTAAATGCTCCTCATGCTCTTTCTCATTCTTTGAATAAATCAGAATGTCATCGATGAATACAATCACGAACTTATCCAAGTATGGCTTACACACGCGATTCATGAGATCCATGAATATTGCTGGTGCGTTAGTCAACCCAAACGGCATCACCTGAAACTCGTAATGCCCGTAACGGGTTCTGAAAGCCGTTTTCGGAATATCCTCCTCACGAACTCGAAGTTGATGATATCCCGATCTCAAATCGATCTTCGAATACACACTTGATCCTTGAAGTTGATCGAATAAATCATCGATCCTAGGTAACGGGTATCGATTCTTCACCGTTAACTTATTTAACTCTCTATAGTCAATACACATACGAAACGATCCATCCTTCTTCTTCACAAACAAGACTGGGGCTCCCCAAGGTGAAGAACTTGGTCTTATGAATCCCTTTTCGGCTAACTCCGCCAATTGTTTCGACAACTCTTCCAGTTCGGTAGGTGCAAGACGATAAGGTGCTCGTGCTACAGGTGCAGCACCGGGTATCAACTCAATCTGAAACTCCACTTGTCTAGTCGGTGGGATTCCCGGCAAATCATCGGGAAATACATCAGGAAAATCACGAACTATAGGCACATCTCCAATACACCTTTCCTTTTTCTTCGTCTCTCCCTTCTCAGAAATTTGAGCTAAGAAAAGATAACATCCCTTCTCTATTAGCCTCGGTAACTTAGTGCAAGAAATCACCGCTAATCGGGATGGGCTCCTAGAATCCTTTCGGTCTCCTAGTATATTTAGGACCTCCTTTCCGTATGGTACACGCACGATCTTCTCGTCGCAAAGTATGTGAGCACGATACTTCGACAACCAATCCATGCCAATGATTACATCAAAACTTCCTAACGTGACGGGTAGAAGATCTATGTTGAAAGGGTGGTTCAAGAAATTTAATGTACAACCACGAATGATGGTATTAATCCTTTCTAGGTTTCCATTAGCTAACTCAATATCATATCCAATTCCTAAGGCCATCGGGGGTTTCTCTAGTAAGGGTGCAAATGTAGTGGACACAAAACTCCTATCGGCACCAGTGTCAAACAGTATGGAAGCATAATGATTATTGAGAAGGAACGTACCAGTAACGACGTTCGGATCTTCTCCTCTCTCGTTCCCGAGCGCATACACTCTTCCTTGAGCAGCTCCAGCTTCCACACGTTGGTCCCCATTATCTTGTCGTCCACGATTTCCTCCAGCTCCACGGTTTCCATAATTGTACCCATTACCACCCGAGCCTTGATTCCCGCGGTTCCGCGATTCTCTACACTCATTCCTATAGTGTCCCTTCTTTCCACATCCATAACAGGTAACATCTGCCTTATTTCTCATCTCAGGAACAGCTTGAACCATTGCAAGAGGTCGAGCTCTACAGTCCCTAGCTGTATGTCCTTTCTTTGAGCAATTCTGGCATTTCACACTACACCATCCAATGTGATGCTGATGGCAACGATCATACTTGGGTGCATCACCGTTCTGATTCTTCTTGTCTCCATTCCCAATAGCATAAGCCTTAGCTTGTCTCTTGCTTCGGTGATCATTACTCTTAGAGTGACGGTCTCTCTTTCTCTTTCCATTCTTCTCCTTATCAGCTTCTTCTAATTCCAACGAATCCATAAGTTGTTGAGCAATTGTGATTGCCTCGTGGATGTTTGCAGGCCTAGCAGAAATTACATCATTCCTCGTAGCTACAGGCAATCCATCAGTATACCTCTCGATCTTTTGAGTCTCGGTTTTCACCATGTCAGGGCACAACAAGGCCAACTCCTGGTAACGACGATTGTAAGTCGCCATATCATTACCTTTCACCTTGTGATTCCAAAACTCAATCTCTAGCTTCTTGACCTCATTCCTTGGGCAATAAGTCTGAATCAACAAGGACTTAAATTGCTCCCAGGTCATAGCATATGCTATATCACTCCCAACTGCATTTCGGTAGTTGTTCCACCATGTCAAAGCTTCATCCTTGAAAGTAAAAGAAGCAAACTTTACCTTCGCATTCTCCGCACAACCACTGACATTAAACACTGACTCAGTCTTCTCAATCCATCTAACTAAGTAAACCACTCCCTCATTTCCACCAAACTCAATGGGTCCACAAATCTTGAATTCCTTGTAATGACATCCATTAGCACGAACAGGTGGAAAAGTTCCAGCAGAATTGTTGGAATGATTTGGCTCAGCGAGTAGTTCAGCAACTCTTTGCTCCACGAGTTGGTTGATCATTGCTTGATCCACAGTAGGTGCATTAAGTGGAACATGACCATTGTCTCCCTGAACATCAACATTTTGATTCCTGTTGTTACGGTTAGTGGTGTCCAAGTTGTCAGGAGTAGGGGTTTCAACATTTCGAGTAGGTCGACGACCTCGACGAGCAGGTGTAGGAGTAGTCACAGCAGGACCAGTCCTGGTAGACCTAACAGGGTTTCGACGGGGTGCCATTGATCTGTAACATCACACAAGTTCATGAATCTCCATTAGAACTTATCGACATGCTCAACAAAACATCTCAATGAAATCAAGTCATAGCAAGAATGGCAACGACACGCTATGTAATAATAAGCGAATAAGGACTCGATTTCCATAACACCCAAAATCACATAATATCATATACTAACAACCATCAATCATACAATAGCGATCTAACATCGTTCCAACCAACGGATAACACCAAACATACTAATCGTTCCAAAAGAGACGAATACCAAACAAAATACATCAAAATATGATAACTAGCTGTTCTAACCGAACACTCCTCGGCTAAGAAAGCAACAAGATAATATAACTCGAGTAGCTAGCCACGGGGCTGACGGAGAATCCTCAACTCCTGCCTCAAGCCATCAAGATCCCTCCATAACGATCCTAACTCCACGCTATGGGTGTCTCGGTCTCTCTTGAGGTCAGCCACCTCCTTCTCTAGCTCGGCATTCCTTTGCCAAAGCTTGCGGTCGGCCTCACGAGCAGTAACGAATCCTCGCTGCAAACTATCGATATGCTCATGGACATCCATCATAACTCTCCTCAGTTCAGTAGCCCTGCCCACAGCGACAGTCAAATCAACTCTCAAATCTGCTAAAAACTCTCCAATAACTCTCTCAAGTCGATCAGATACGTGTGCAACTCTGTCACTATGCTCAGTAATCCGAGCCCACAACCTGCCAACCTCACCCAACTCTGCATGCTCAGCAGAAACCTCAGACGATGCATCCGACTCAACGGGACTACCAGGTGGCAAATCAAACAAGAACGGATGATCAGGTGAGTCGGGCTCAATCGGGTGCACAGGTGAATCAGGCTCCTCAGCCTGAGCTGGTGGTGCTAACTCATCATCATCATCAGGCATCTCATCCTCCTGAGGGTCATCCTCCTCCTCAGGGTCATCATCATCACCATGCTCAGCCTCCTGAGGGTCATCCTCCCGCTCAGGGTCATCAGCCTCATCCTCACCCTCGTACTCCTCCTCCTCATCGGAAGAGTACCTCATCACTCGTCGTCTCCTACTAGGTGAACCATGTGAAGATGTAGTAGGTGATCTAGGACGACGACGCAATGATGTGGGTGGCGCCTCAGACAGAAGAGAATGAGCATCAATCTGTAAAGGTGATGGAGTAGGGCGTACCGACATGCGTGCTGTAGCTCGGTGGGCAAAGCGTGGTGCCACACGAGCCAAAGCCTGATGAAGAGTAAGCTGCCTCGATGTACCAGGGAGCCCTAGAGAAGATGAGGGTCCCTGCGTAGATGCAGCAGGTAGTGCTGAAGTAGAAGCTGCCTGTGATACAATAGCTGTAGACATGGCCATCTGGTAGGGGTCATCAGATGCCATAGTGAACTGTGCAGGTAAAACTGGTGCAGTAAGGATGTCCTCGATGACATCAGGCACATGGGAGGCCATAGTCTGTGACAACGGCGTAGGGTAGGTGTAAGTGTTTCAAAACAACTTAAATCACAACTCATAAAATCGTACCAAATATGCACATCAAATAGTACCATATAATCTTAATAAAAGAATTTCAAACACCGCATTTCTAAAAATGTTTATAAAACATATAGACCATATAAATCCTCAAGAACGCCATCTTAATACTAGAATCCATAAACCTCAAATCATCTCAAATATCTCATAATACCTCAATTAATAGAAGATGCTTCGGCTTGGCGGGCTGGCGGGCGGTAGTCAAGGATCATTTTCTATAAAAATACGGTTATAGTTTAGGCGTTTATTTACCTAGTTCTCTATAACCTTGGCTCTGATACCAATCTGTAACACCCCCAAAATTCGATACAGCGGAAGACTCAACAAGCTTTCGGGGTGCTACGGGGATTGGTATCCAACACAAGACAATATAGAACGAGATAAAGTAAACATAATAAAAACACAACCAAAACGGGGTTTTAGAGTTTACATTTATCCCAACATCATTCAGAGTTAGGCCCAAAATAAATAACAGTAGGTCCAAATTTAATTATCAGAGTTTAGAAAATATAGATCCATAACCGTGTGCCACAGCCGAGCCTTCCAATCCAAGCATGCACCTCAACACTTAATTACCTGAGAAAACGTGCTAAAATTCAGCTTTCGCTGGTGAGATCATAGGTTTAAATTCAACTAATAATATAGTGGACATGAACGCAAAACGCTTGCTAGCTAGACTAAGGATTCGCTAAAAGCCTGCGGATACCCTCCGCTCTCAACATAACACACGGAAACCCTTCCGTAATAACCAAAACACACGGATACCCTTCCGTAACAACATAAGTATTCGGGTAACCCCCGCAATACCAATAAATACTCGGATAACCTCCGAAGTAATAATAACCTATAGGTGCACACTACAGTATCTAAATAAGTCAACCTTGAATAGTACACACAACATATATGTGACTAAAGCTGACAATCCAAATAACCAAATAAGCCAACCTTGAATAGTACACACAAAAGGTGTGACTAAAGCTGACAATAGATCCTAGTCCATACGCATAGCAAGTTTAGAAAGCATATAAAAGCGATAATAGTCCACGTAAAATGATTTGCACGTTTCTCACCCCAATCGTTGAAAACATAGTTTAAGAGTAAAAAGTGGGGCTATGACTCACCTCAAGTCCAGAAATATAGCAAGACGAGGTAGGTAGCAATAAGATGTATGATAACTCACGAAACAGCAACTACGGACTTGGCACGACCTAACAATATTAACTCTTTCAGAAATCATTTCCTCAAATATATAATATTCCCAAACCCGGACGAGAATCCGTTTTATTACCGAAAATCCATTTCGTATTAGTTTGGTGTATTTGCGTTTGGTATCCATACGGGTGGTGGGTCGACTCAAAACAAACCAACAAGCTCGCACATAGAACATATAATGAACTATAGATCTAATATTAGCCCAATATATCATTTAAATAAATCGCCAAAGTTTACCAAATCCGTCGATTTGATAATCCTCATATTTATTTACGTAATATACCGTTCCAAGATTACACCCAATCTAAGGCACATATAAAACACATAGCACATAATTACTATATAGTATATATCATAGTTTAATAAATTCCTCGTATATATCGTCAAATTGGCCAGATTTCCCGATATATACACTCGCAATCTATTACCCTTTACATATACTACAACCTATGGGCGTCGTAGGATACGATGCCCACTAATATATTCGTTTCATATAACCAAACAATCACGGCTCAACCTTACGGTTGGGTGGTTATTTACTTATAGAAAACGTCTATATTAGTCGTCATATATCCGAGACAACACGAATGTCGCAAATAATAACTTACCTGGACCCGAGTGACGACAATTTCGCCTAACTCAATAAGTTTATTCGTTATATATCCAAAATGACTTTTTATTAAACGTTTCATAATTGTCGGGAGTTTCCCGTTTATAACACAATTTCTAATAATAATAATACGTTTAATTAATATTACGCCACTTTCGTAGCCTAATATGTATCTAATCGTATTATTTATAATACGACTCGTGATTATTATTATTATTAATATACGCGTTTATATAGTTATATATACGTTACTCACGTATATACTTTCGTATAAACGTTCATATTACTAATAATTATTATTACGAGTTTTATTATTCTCGTTTTACTTTTAATGTCTATTGAGTTACACGAAATGGTCATATGTCCGAGTCATGACTCTCGGCTCATTGTCCAAGTCCAATAATAAACCAAAGTCACAAACAATAACTCCGTCCAATCACAATCTCAACCACGGGCTACAACAATAAGGTCCGACTACGGTACCCAACTAACCTATCTCCGTCATCTAACGACCGTCTCATAACCGGTCCTCATATCACATCCCAATCGCCAACAACTTCACAATATAAACCATAACCAATAACCAATATCCATTTCGACCAAAGTACTCGGCCGAGAATTAAATACCACATCAATATATATACCAATGACAATAATAACCAAATATAATATACACTTAGTTCATATTTATCACAAAACAAATATAACATTAACCATGTTAATGTTTGGGTCGGTTTACCAAGCCAAACCCGAGCCCTCGACTCACTTGAGTCACGGCTCAAAACCACGAGTCGCGAGGACTCGAATCAACAACTTCAAGTCATCAAAATAAGCTCCAAGAGCCAAACTCCAACTAGCCATTCGACCCCTTGGGTCTCGGCTTCAATAACCTTATATGGCCGAGAGGCCGCGACTCACAAGAGTCCACTCAAGACAGCATCAAGCCAAACAACAACACGACCACAAGGGTGGTCGGCCAAGAAACCATCGACAACCATGGTCAACCGTGACCATCAATAACCGGTCAAACAACCAAAATGAGGTTCCAAACACCCCATTCGAACACCAAGAAAGATCAAAAGTCAACTGTACGGTCAACCAAGCACAATCCGAGGGTTTCACCCTCGGATACACCTCGACCCGACGAAAAATTAAACCAACCCGGATACCAAACTTTAAGAAAAACATTTTTCCAATCACAACCCATAACCTTGTTACGATTTTTAGATAAAACCCATTCGGATCTCCCCGATTCGTGACCAAAAGTCACGATTCGAACCCATAAAGTGAGTCAAAACTCATCCTACCTTCCAAAACAATATAAAATCGAATGGTACTTCAAGAGATAACACGAAAATGATGATGAACTCTTGATTATTTGGTTCGGATTTGGTGTTAATGGGGAAGTTATGGCGCGTGTTTTAGCTTAAAAGAAAGAGGAGAAGGAGAGGAGTAAGATGGTGGTGGTGTTTTTGTGTGGTGGTCGGCGGTGGCTATGGTGTGGCCGGAATTTAAGGTGGCGGCTAGGGTTAAGTTGATAGGGAAGAGAGAGATGGTGAGAGAGAGTTAAAAAAAATGAGTGTTGTGTGTGTGGTGTTAACTCGGAACCGAAACACACCCTTTTAGTATTAACTTTTCATTTTTTTTTTTTTTTTTTTTTTCTTTTTGTTATTTGATAATAATAATAAGTATAAATAATAATAATAATAGTAATAATAATAATATTATTACGATTGAGCGGGTAATATGGGTAAATGTAAAACACGTGGCCCGAACCCGAACTCATTTTAAAATTTCCATATCACACGAGAACCTCTCGTAATTAATTAAAATAATAACGGCTCGTTAAAACGAATCATAAAATTATGTTAGGTAATCCTAGTGCCAAAGTCAACGTAGTACCAAGTGAGATTTCAAATATACATCACCGATCACATAATCAAAAACGAATTATGAACATAATTCACGAATACCATAACGTCATTAAATATAATTTCCATAAAATAGGTCTTACAAGTTCGTTGTGAAATGAAAATTTCAAATAAAAAATTATAAACGAACTTATATCGAAATGCGGATTTTTAAAATGGCTCCCTAAACTGCCGGTTGTCACATAAAACCACAACAATAACGTACTAACCATTAGTATTGCTTGCCTTGAGAACCAATTTCTTTTATCCTTTTATTATGTATCTATTATTACTCAATTTACAGAGAGCCAATTTAGATGCAGGTCGTCGTATTCATTGTCCACCATAACAATATTTACAACAATCCGACCAACTACAACTCGTACGTAGACAGACCACTTAAATGCACTCAAAAGATCCCAAATACAGATTTTGCGGAAATATGAACCGTCACACTCATTTCTCAGAAAAACTAGATGTCGTGATGTGACAATCTTAACAGTCCATATTTAAACAATTCAAGTAAACACACCCTTTAAACCCCAAATATTTGGATACTCACCATCTATAAACACGTCGATTTCAAGCTTCCTAACAACTATCCCAACTATCATCACAAACACTAATGGCAACTTCAAAAGAACTAGGACGTACTATCAAAACAAACACAATATCAAGTGTATAGTAGCTCAAATATGATCACATAGATTAACTAATATTCCATACATTTAAAATTTGTATCAATGTGGTCCAGTTTTAGAAAACAAACCGGAAACTACTCGATTACCACAATAATCTAATTACTCTACCTTATAACAAAATCACATTAAAGTTATAAAAATAAACATATGCTAATCAAATAAATATTTAATCTACTTAGCATATAATTACACAAAAAAAAAAAAAAAAACATATATACCTCAGAAGCAGCGAGACGATAAGCGAATTTTCGGGTTGAAAAATGTCCGACTTCACGGTGGAAGATATCAACTAGTGCTGTATCCACACTTGGTTTCTTCATCAGTCTGAAAATAATTTAAAAAAGTAGCAATTTGATCAAAGATCAGTTCATGTGAATATATGATATAGTAAATGAAAGGAAATCATTAAGATTGTTAGATGAAACATATTTGATACCTTGAAGAAGTAGAAGTATAAGGATTCATTTATTGGATTGAAATATTAAAATGATGATGGAGTATTATATTATGTGTGTTTGATAGCCTCAGATTAAAGGAGAAGACCCACCTTTTTTATATTCGTGAATCACCAACGGGAATAAGTTAGTAAAGATTGCACTAGTAAGACATATCACTAATGTTTGCTTGGATGAACTTGGCTAGCATGTTCTTCCTAATATTGATCTAGACCATTCCTATTATTGTTTGCTTTGTGTTAATTAGTTTATTCACTTTATTAGCTAATTAGAAAACCAAACTCGTGTAGTCTCTTTGGCTGAACCCCCTTATTGCGTTAGTTTAGGTTATTTAGTTAGTTAGAGTATCTTTAGGTTGTATTTAAGTAATTCACTATTTGCGAGCGACTCATACTTACAAATCACTAGCTATAACTGATTGGGTACATTGCCCGTTAGTGTTAGTCTATAGGTTAGTTCGACAAAATATAAACATAAAACTTTGTTAGAATAAATAGACCTACAAATAACACATCAAGTTTTTGACACCGCTGCCGGGGAGCGATTTTATCTTTTTACTAAGTTATTTGGTATATTGTGTTATTAGTTTAAATTTGGTTATTTTATATGTTTTAGTTAATTTCTATTAGTTTTGAATTATGCGTGTTAGTTGTTATTTATTTGCTTTGGTTACTATTCACGATTATTTACTGCTGTCTAACCTTCTGTTTGAATTAACCAATACGGCGTATTCAATTTATTCAATATGGCGTATTCAGTTTAAAAAACCCATACAACACATTCAATCTTAAAAATCAATAAGGCGTATTCAGTTTACTGAATACGACATATCGACTTTCTGAACAACAAAAATTTGTAGTTTTTCTTTTTGTTTTTAGATTCGCTTTACTCCAAATTCTGTTTTTTTTATTCAGGAATGATGTCTGAGTTCAAAATTGAGTACCACGAAGATAAATTGAGTATCGATGAAATATTGGCTAAATTTATTCATGAAAGTTTGAGAGAACATGAAGAAATCGAAGTATTCATTAAGGAATCTAGAACTGTTAACGAGCTTTTACTGAAGGAATAGAGTAATCTAATGAGTAGTCTGAGGATAAGGTGAGCCAGTTGTCGGGATTCATGCGCAATGTTTTATCTACAAGGAATGATATTAAAGTTGTAACTACCAGAATTGGAAAAACAACATATGAGGTTACTACTAATAGAATGATCAACACTGAGAATGTTCAAAGTACAACGGTTGGATTTCAACAAAATGATCAGGAAAAGCCACAAGAGGTTGTTATGAAAAATGAAACACCTATAGTTCAAGAACAAGACAAACAACAACCATTTGTAGACCCTTACCAACCACCAATTCCTTTCCCGGATCGTTTGAGAAAGAAAAGGGAAGAAGCACAACAAAAGAAGTTCCTTGAGAATCTAAGACAATTTCACATCAACATTCCGTTTAGCGAAGCTTTAGTACAAATGTCGAAATACGCTAAATACTTGAAGGATTTATTGACAAATAAATCAAGGCTTGAAGAGGCTTGTACAATAATGATGAATAAGAGGTGCTCGGCTATCTTACAGAACAAACTGCCTCCAAAAGAAAAAGATCCAGAGAGTTTTACTATACCTTGTCAAATTAGTAATTTATCTATTGATAATGCATAAGGGCTAGTATAAGCTTAATGCCTTTTACCATGTATGAGAGACTAGATTTAAGGGAACCAAAACCAACAAGGATGGGTCTTGTGCTTGCTGATAGATCTATCCAATATCATAGGGGAATAATAGAAAATGTGCTTACAAAGGTTGATAAATTTGTTTAGCCTGTTAACTGTGTCATTTTAGGTATGGGATCATGAGAAAAGTTCCATTAGATAAAAAAGTGAGAAAATTGTGATGCACAAAATATAAATGTGCATTACACTACCCCAACTCCTACCAAAAAAAATAAAATAAAATAAAATAAAAATAAATAAAAAAGAGGAAGAATTATAACTTTTTGGCCCTTTTTTTTTTTTTTTTTTTTTTTTTTTTTTTTTTTTTTGGGGGGGGGGGGGGGGTGGGTGTTGTAATGCACCTTAAAAAAAAATTGTGCATCACATTTAAAAAAAAAATCGCATATGATTTGTACAAGAATTACAATTAATTTGTTATTGTAACTATGATTAACGGTTTATAAGATATTTAAATTAAAATAAAATATAAATGAAAGTGAGTTTTTTTGATTTGGTGAAAAGATGAATAGCCAAATTTATTCGTTTGATTCTTAAAGAATTTGTAACGTTAAACTTTTCTCGCCTATTAATCTATTTATGTTGGGTTTTTCTAACATGTGCCCTAGGGCACATGTTAAGCACACAAAAAGTACTATGGGACCCACGAAAAAGGACATGCAAAAGTACACTTGTCTGTACTTTTTCGTGGATCCATGAGTACTATTATGTACTTTTTGTTGTGTTTAACATGTGCCTTAGGGCACATGTTAGAAAAACCCATTTATGTTTGTCACGTCAACAAAATATTTTTTCTAGGTTTGTCCTTAAATTAAGTTCCTATCAATGTAATGACAACTATATCTATGACAGTTGTTTCCTATTGGATTTATATGGCCTTTGTGGCTCTCTCGCTTTGATATTTCATATCCAAAGTATACAAATTGAACAGGATAAAAGTTGCTTTGTCTTGATCAACTTTGACAGATTGACAAGATTGAAGAAAAATAATGTGGTACTCCCTCCGTCTCAAATTTATTGTCATGAGTGAGAAATCACAAAGTTTAATAAAAATGGGGGCACTTTAATTTTCAGCCACTAAAATAGAATATTCCTCCACTAGATTCTCTAGTTTTTACTTAATAAGGTAAGTGGACAATTATTTTGAGACATCCTAAAATGGAAATATGGACAATAAATTTGAGACGGAGGGAGTATTAGTAAGCAAAAGTTCTACAAAGTCGTACTTTTCTTCTTTCTTTAATTTCTAAGTTTTATAAAGCATATCCTTTTGTCAATCCGCAGTTCCGCACGCATTCATATTCATTGTCTATGAAGTTTTTGATGTTCATAAAGGAGCTAATAAGAGCATCTGTAAAAGTGGGGTGGTGAAATGAGTAAAAGTGATGTCACCTCTGCATTTTTTCTAATAACCTTTAAAATTTATCACATCATAGAAAACACGGATCCCTCATATAACACCAATTTTCGGTGCCATAGAACACCCAATGGACCCAACAATTTTTATTTTTTTGCCATTTATTCAAATAAAACAACACATTAAACTAAAATTAAATTTTCAATAATAAATAAATAAATAAATAAATACATAAAATAAAAATAAGACAAAAAATAAAAAGCCATAGGACACCACATGGGTTTGTGAGAGTTGTTGTTGAAGTTAAAAACTGTTGCTATAGTATTTGTTGCCCTGGTGTAAATTAGTTGGGAAATGGGTTAAAGTTGAGAAATTGGTTTGAGATTTGGTATGTCAAGCTGAATGATAGAAGTTGGTTGGTGTTTGAATAGAATTTGCGGATGATGGTGTGTTTGGATTAAAAGAGGATGATGAATTCAGTATTTGGTTTTGCGGGTCATTGAACATGAAGAGGATTGGATTCATTTTTGTTAGTTTAGAGGTAGAAATGATAGTGAAAATGTGTGTAAAATTTGAAAGAATAATAAGGTATTTATAAGATTTTTAAATGATACAAAATTAGAAAAAGTTCGGATTTTTGATAGTGTGTCATTATTAATGGCTCAAAGCCCATTAATCACACGCTCGGATCAAACACAAAATAGTTCACGAAGTCAACACCGACTAGAACAACATAAGCCCAGGCCGAGCGAAGCCTGACAACTCCCTTCAGGTAGCATAACACGTGCACAAGGGGACAACTGTTACAACTGTCGCTAACGGTTAAGACGTACGAGTCTGACATAGCACAGTGGGGAACACGTAGGTGAGCAGAGCACTCTCCCGTACGAGCCCAAGGACGCATGACATATGTCCTCCTTCTGCTGTCGGATGATCGACACTTTGCACCCTTGCAGCCATCTATTACTCCAAAGGGTTTTATCTCTAAACCACACAAGTCTCTCTATAAAATGAGAGCAACACACAACATTACACAAGTTTTCACACACTTTGGCAAATACTGCCTCACAGCAGTGTAGTATGGTTCTTGTTTAAGTGTTACCCGAGCTTCTTGATCTATATCAATCTCTCGGGTCCTTACCGTTTAACACGAGAATCTAAACAACAAAACCATTCCTATCCAATCTCTAAACCGATTTACATACCATACATAAACAATTTTTTATGCCTATTTCTTTCTCCAAGTTTAAAACATACACTCATCTTACTCTCTCCAAGTTCACACACACACACGCACACCCGTGCGCACACATACACACATGCTTCTAAGTTTTCACTTCCAAGTTTTCACATACACATACTCCAAAACTAAAAAAAAGGAGAAATCCCACTACGTGGGCCGGTGGTGGTGGCGATGGTTGTGGCGCTATTGTTGTTGGCTGGTGGGATGACGTAAGGCTAACAACCAACCTCACCGTGAGCTCTTAGTGTAACAACTATACAGAGGACACCACAGAAAACACACTACACAAAAACAATTAAATAAAACATCCACCCATACAAACATCCTCCACAACTCGATCGCATATGCGGCTGATTCTCTCCTTTCTTCCTTATGCGACGCATCTGTTGGTGGTCGAGGTAATTGGGGGCGACGCGTCGGTGGACCAGACCGACCGACTGTTGACCGACCTGTTACACACAGCCTAAGATACCAAACCAGTATTGATGTCGAAGAGTTACTAATATAGTTGGTTATATTAAAATATTTCAGACAATGATACAATTTTTTATGTTATGTCATTAGAAATTTCCATTAGATGAGTTCGGTTTCAATTGCTTGCAACCCTTTGACATAGTAACATGCTCTCAAAGTCTCAATTACACAAGTTCGACCCTACACGAGGTATTCCCAAATGCTCCAATCTCCAAACAAACTAATTTACGCGTTGGAAAACTTTGTGTTCAAGTTCGAATGAGGCATCACCATGATTATCTATTGCAACATTAGTTCAAACGTTTGAGTTTATCTACTAGTTTAAACCGGTCGAACAATTATGTGATAATCATAACTGATTTCCTTTTATATTGAATTAATTACTTGATTCATAATGCACTCTTTCAATTAAAGAGATTCAGGTAAAATTAGTTTACACACATATCATCTTTTCTTTGTTATCAATTTTCAAACCAAATTACGGAGTACTGTCTTTACTATCTATAAAGGAAAAAAGGTCAAATGTGAAAGTGAAAAAGTCAATAAAAGTGAAAAGTTGAAATTGTATATAAAGAAATATTGAAGTGCATTTAATACTCTTATTAAAACACCCATTTTAATTTGACCCAACCTAGCAAGTTGACCCGGTTTAATTTGACCCATTTTCGACCCAACCTAGCAAGTTGACCCGGTTTAAATCGACCCATTTTTTGACCGGAACGGTTCAACTGGTTGAACCACCCGGGTCGAACCGGGTTTCAAAACATTATCCATTACTTAAAAGTACAATGGTTTATTCACATTGTACAACTAATTAAAAACATATCAATCAAATTAAATACAACCAGTTAAAACAAAAACCGTGTTGACCTGGGACGCTTCAAACCCGGACGGGTTGACCCAGTTTAATTTGCCTCGTTTCGACCCAACCTAGCAAGTTGACCCGGTTTAAATCGACCCATTTTTCGACCGGAACGGTTGAACAACCCGGGTCGAACCGGGTTACAAAACATTATGTTAAATTCCCAAATCTTCAAACTTTAATTATTTTTCGTTTATAACCTATAAATTTTTTTTATCAATAAACTATCTGTCGCTATAAAATCCGGTTACTATGCACGGGTACTCGTCTAGTTTATTACAATTCATTTTTAATTGTTTCGAGGTTTTCACTTTTCACTTTTCACTTTTAACCTAATACTTTGGCAACAGTATAAGTGTAACCATTTTCTTTATACAAATTAAAACATGCCATAATCAAACAATTACAATTTACAAATATCGATCAGCTCTATAATACAAAATTGTTTTAATCCGGTCACAACGCTACTTTTACTAAAACCTTGTTGTCGTGTAAAGTAAAAAAGCCCAAATGGGCCACAAAGCTTTACTCGGGCCACATCTCACATTGTAAATGTAAAGTAGCAAATAACAAACCAAATATCCGGTTAACCGGGTCGGATCATATAACTTGTGCATAACGCAAGACATCTCCATTAAGTAGACAAAGATATCATTTTCATAAAAAGGCACCGGCGTTTTCTCACCGTTCTGAATTCGGTCAGGCATACTTTTATCATGCACATTCATTAGAGGTTTAAGTATGATCTAGGGTTTATGGAAGTTTTATACTTTTATATACACGCTTTTAGTCAATGTAGTTATCCTAGTGTATCATTTATTGTTTGCATGTTGTTATAGTAGTTATAAAACGTGTTGTTATTGTGAATTTATAATTGTTTTATGTAAATGAAATGGCTACAAATATTTAATAAGTATAATGCATGTCTCATAGGACGTTTCGTGATCGTGTTATGAGTCACTAGATTGCTGATTTAATTCTAGTTGTCGTAGAGCTTATTGGTTACAACAAAGCATGGATACTACAAATTATTCTGTTATCCGTTTTACTGAATTGGTTTATACAATTTTATGATAGTGCTGTCATAGTTAACTTACAGCTTTTTATGTTCTTAAAAGTCTACTGGTCTGATGATATGGTTGTTAATAACTATTGTCTTTTTTTTTTTTTTTTTTTTTTTTAATTAATTCTCAGGACATTGTTTTAACTCGAGATTCCAAATATTCTACATAGGAATTAATGTCGATAGTTGCTAGGCGAATATTGTCTATCCTCTTGAAGAGGAACAAGAATCCGCGCTTATATTCAACTGTTTCTGCAAATGGTACAAAAGAACGCATAGTCTCCTCATCCATCCTCAGTGAACAGTTGGTGTCTTCCACTCCACCTCCGGAAATTGCAGCAGCTGCAGGCAGAGTAGGTGGAAAACCATTGAGTTTCATCAAGTATACTGTACTTGCAGCCAGTGGCGGACCCAGGATTTTTCAAGGCGGGGGGCAAAAAATTTTTTTTTTGATAAAATCGTGATGCACTTTAATAAAAAGGTAATAATTTTATTTTTTTTACACTAAAACCTAAGGTTTTTACATTTTTGGCTTCAAGGTGGGGGGCAATTTGATTTTTTGGAGGGGTGCACTTTAATAAAAAGGTCTAAAAAAAATTTTTTTTACACTAAAATCTGAACTTTTTCGACAAGTCGTGGAGGGCACCGCCCCCCCAAACTTTGTACATGGGTCCGCCCCTGCTTGCAGCATTTACCGGAGGTGTTGCCACTGCTGGTTATGCGACCTACGGTATGCGACTCATAGTAGCTGCCTTTTTTTTTGCAAAATATGTGGTAATTAGTTATACATTCGTCACTCTAAATAGAATGAGAAATTATACCAAGTAAATCAATAGTAACAATTACAGGGTTTTGCACCAAAACATAGCACAAGATAACTGATTACACATCCGGACCTTAGCTAGTATTTTGGAGTTTGTTCTGTGTCCTTTAAAAGCAAATTTTGTTTGAATCAAGTTTATCGCCATGTTGATTTCTTGTATGGTATAAAGACTTAGGTGTATGTTGATATGTAACGACGTACTTGGTACAACTAGTATCTACTTAATCTCTTTTTCTCCATCATGCTATATTAAAGCGTCCATATGTTTCTCATTTTGAAGCATACACTTTACAAGAAGTTGATGAGAAGACAAAGGCTTTCCGTGCATCAGCAAAAGTTTCTGTAGGCAATGATTTGGTGTCTTTTGATGTGAGTATTTTATAGTATTTTCCCAAATATTTATATGTTAGATGTAATGATACTTCTGCAGTTAGTGCTTTATTTGTGATATGATGATGAAACTGCATCTGATTGTATGGTAGTAGTAGATATCATCAATAGTAGGTTTTGTAGTTGTCATTTTCTGCCTCTTCTGCTTCAGCTGGTGGTAATCATGTTTGGTCTAGTGAATATGTAGAAAATGCTGCAGGGTTGCTGATTATTTAGCCTTATTAGATAGGAGGTGGTTACCAAAGGGCTTGTAACCTAGCAGTATTTGTGATAAGCCGATAAGGTGTGAGGTGCTACCCAACCTAGTGGTTTTGACTTTTGCGTTTAAGTCCTGGGACATGTGCGTAAATCTTTTGTATTGTACATTGTGAATGTTAGTTTGCCACTAAAATAAAAAGATAGGAGGATGTTCACTATCCATCCTATATGTATAAATACATATTTTGCTGGTGCACCTTATATTCTTAGTATCAAGTTATGCATAGTGGTATTGTTTATCTAGTTGGTGCTCCCTTGAAAAAGTTACCTAGCGAAGACAAAACTGTATGGTTAGGATCTGAATAGAGTTATTGCTGCTCTATGCTTGAAATCTTGCTCTGCTTAGGCTAAATTGGGAAATTCAGTAAACAGCTTACAGCTTTCAGTTAGCTCTCCAGTTACCAGTCAGTATCTGCATCAAATAGGATTCTTATTTTTTCTGGGCCAAGGACACTGAGTTTACCACGGTGTCTTATTTGGAGGTCTGTCCATATGTATTTGTAAGTAGTCAGTAATAGCTTATGCTGTGAGCCTGTGAGCCCTTCAAAGCCTACTTTCATCTCATCTATACCACTATCACTTTGATATTAACTTGTGCTATGTGGTAGTAGCGCCTAGGCCAGTCATCAATATGCCTTGTATGTTTGAACTTTGCTTTAGAAATTTTAGCTTTATAGGGAAATTTATTCTCAATATATTTGAGAAGCTTAGCACCAAGAACAAAATAGTGTTACATACAGTTGTAGTAGTTTTGACAATATAAAGCAAGATTATATCTGGAGCATTTTTTATTGTTTACACTTATTTACAGGCTTTAATGCAAGCTGGAATCGACCTTGTTTTTGTAGGTTACTGATTTCCTGTTTGTGCTATTACAGAATTTTGAAAAACTGTGTTGTAAAACTATAATTGGGGTCTTTTGTTTGTCAATACAGTTCTCCTTTTCCAGTTTACTTGTTCTCTTGCATCTTACACAGTCTGAGGCAGTGAGAGATAGTCAGTTAAATTGAGTTTCTCTTTCTGCCTTTGACATATCTCATAATGGTAAAACTAAAGGTCAAAATGAGAAATAAACCTGATAGTATAACGGGTATTCTGTTCGATAGTAAGATCACCATCATAAAGGAGTTATTAGACAGTGAATTACATAATTTGTACCTGAAGCTATGTGGTCAAGTTGTTTCAACATCTATTATCTTTATTTAATTGCAATATTTCTATGCCACATATCTGATAAATATGTACGACTGCTTCTGGTTTATCTATAAATCATCTTAGCGGCTATCATTATCATATATGATGGTGGAACGTGGAGCTTGAAATACTAACATATATACTCATTGTAAATGCAGAAATATCAAGCTAAGATAAAATCAGCTGCAATGACAGGTTTGTTCCTAGTTTTTTTTTTTTTTTTTTTTTTTTTTTTTTTTTTTTTTTTTTTTCTGTGCCGATCGCTACATTTTCACCCTTCCTTAGTTGTGTCTGGTCACCTGAACATGGAACACTATATTGATCCTTTTTGCCTCGGTAACCTAATAAGCTCAAGATGTGTCTGTTTCCAAGAATTTCTCTGTAGTTTTTTCTATCTTAATTGTTCGTTCATCTTTGCTAAATATTCTGTGTCAAACCTTATGCTTTGTGTTCATGTCTCACATGTATCATGACATACTACACATTATGCTAGAAATGATGTAAATTAAGGACAGTGATACGACATTGATGAGCTTTAGACTATTGATAATGGGCATCTATTTGACTCTCTACATTGATACCCATGACAATTTTACATACTATGTGAATGCGTAGCAGTGTAACACAAGTTAGTTAGCTAAAAGGGGAACCGTTGATTGGTTTTTGGATGATTCTTTGATAACACATAAGCAGATGTAGGTCAGACCTCCAGTAAACTAAAAGACAAATGTCTGGTTCTATAAAAAACCTCATGTAAATTACTGGCAAAATTACCACAAATTGCTTACAAAATGGGAGTGACTAAGAGGATTATGATTTCTTCTCATCTATTTTCCATATGGGTTCGTGCAAGTGTTCGTTATAGTTTGTTTTTGGTGCACCGGGTTGTCAAACGTGAGTGTCTACACTTAATACAAAAACATATATGTGACTAAACTATGATCAATTTTGTTTACTTTGTTTTATATACGTTTTTAAGCTTATCTACTCATTATGTATGTGGTTTTGCACCCTATGTATCAGTTCCTGCCAAGTTAGTTGAACTTTATCTGGATCTGCGCTCATCTACAGAAGAACATATTCGAGTGCGTATATGTCTTGAATCAATTTAAGGTAGCGTTTGGTTTGTAAATGGGTTTAGAAATGGATATAGGTTTGAAAGGAATGCAAGTGACAAAAAAAAGTGATTGTTTAAAAAAGTTGTTTGTTTATAAGTTGTAATGCGTTATTGGAATTAGAATTTATATTATTTAAAAATAAAAAATGAGGTGAGCGTGCGGAGCAGCTGGGCCCCACAAATTATTAAGCAAAAGTACAAAGGTCTTTCTTAAAACCTACGATATGAGCTAGGTTTCTACAAACCCTTATTTAAGAGCTTATCTAAACGCATATATATACACCAAACATGCTATAACACTTTCAAACCCATTTCATTAAACCAAAACCCTTAAACCAAACACCTTCTAAAACTGTCATTTTTTTGTTTTTTTGCTTAAAATCCTGGATCTTTGTAGGAGTTTACTGAACCTCTGTCCGAGAAGCTTCTTCCAGATCTGCATCCACTAGAGAAGAACACTTTCACATTGGTTTTGGACCTTAATGAGACTACTATATTCTAATTGGAATGTATGTATATGTCATATAGTATCATTGCTTTTGCACTATAAGGGCTCTTTGTTTACATTTTCCTTTGAAATCATGCATGTGGTTAAAGCGTGATCGAGGGTGGAGAACGTTTAAAAGGCCAGGGGTTAATGACTTCTTGGAGCACCTAGGTCAGTTTTATGAAATCATAGTCTATTCTGATCAGCAACAGATGGTATGTTCCTTAATATCCCTTTCTTTCTCTAACTTTGATATTCTAGTTTCGACATTCTCAGATTCAGTTTGTGTTGGTGCAGGAAGTTGATTCTATCGTTCATAGATTGGATGAAAAGCAAGTCATAAGATATAGGCTATCGAGGCCTGCAACTAGATATAAAGATGGGAAGCATTACAGGGTATACATTTGTTACATAAACTTTTCATTAGATATATAAAGTATTGCATGGTTTAGGTTTTTAGCAGTATGCCACAGTATACCCGTTTTTGAATTGGACATCTTTTTATTGTTGATATGTTTATATGTGTAAGTTATAATCGTTTTTTATCTGCATTTCTCAGCAACATGAGTTACTAAAAATAGAAATGTTCATGAGTTGCATATTGTGTTTTTAAGTGATAGTATCTAAGTTGCTCAGAAATTTTGCTCGTTTAAAAATTTGCAACTGGATACTTCTTAGTGAATTAAATGTTGATTCTTGACCATTCAAAGCCATTATGAAGGGGTGCTTTTTCAAAACTTGTTATTTTCTTTACATTGTGTGACTTGGAACATAGTCTAATACAGCAGATTGACTATTTTTTAAAAGTGGCCTTTCAATGAAGAGAAGATGAAAGCTTGTGGTTTGGAATAATGACCATCAATTGTATTTTGACGTTTAACATGAATTTTATCTAGAAATAACTAATGTTATTAGTTTTATATAATGTTTAAAAAACTATATTTTTTCTTCGGCCAAGTTTCCAGTTCACGGTTCCACCCGTTTAACCTGCGTTTTTATCCCAAAACCGGTTTCCGGTAACCAAACCAGTTCCCGGTTCAATTGGTTGAACTGGCAGGGTCGACCAAGGTTTTGAAACATTGGTTTTATTGGAAGGTATTTAAGTTACCAAAATATATTCATCTAATACGTGTCATTGTGGATAACGAAAAATATGTATGTTCTTATAGGATTTGTCAAAGCTTAACAGAGATCCCTCGAGGATTCTGTATTTGAGTGGTAATGCTCTTAAGAATTGCCTTCAGCCAGAGAATTGTGTGCCACTTAAACCTTGGAAATGTGAAACTGAAGACACAGCGCTTGTGGATCTTATACCATTCCTTGAGTGTAAGCACTGGGGTTTACTTCGAGTTGATATATATATAAATATTTAGGCTTAACTGAATGTGATGCTAGTATATATGGTTACTTCTTTAATTTCAGATGTTGCTTATAACAATCCGGCTGATATTCGAAAAGTACTAGCTTCATATCAAGGACGTGACATAGCCAAAGAGTTTATTGAACGTACTAAAGAATATCGCAGGTAACTTTAACTTTTATTGATTGGCTTATATATTCTTGTTACCTTATTTATTCTTTACACAGGGCCTGAACAATATATGCATGCTTCCTTAAACAGATTTTACCACATTCTAATGCTAGTCTCCTTTTTGGGCAGTCTCATACTCGTGATAATGCAACTTATACCTTTTCAGCATACTTGCAATCTTAAGTCCTTTTTGCGTAGGAAGATTGATAGCACTTGTTTTGGTCAAATCACGGCCGCTCTAATACTCTATATGGTTATCATTGAATGGTGTTTTAGATATTTAACTAAAAGTCATACATTTTAAGCAAAGTAATTGTAAATTACATGTACTTTTGAATGAAAGGAGTACTATTTTACTTTACTTTATATGCAGCAAGTATTTTCTGCTATGGTTCGGTTACAAAATCACTTTAACTCATTGGAAGAGTCAAGGGAAATGTATAATAACTAGAGGATTGCTCTTTCTTGACTTTCCAAGGTCCAACTTCCTAACGAAAAGGGTCAAAGTATCTTTTCACTGTTAAATCCTTATTGTACTCCGTACTTTCTAAAGTAGTTGTGCTTCGTACTTCTTCATCCCTTTCATACAAAGGCTCGACATTCCTTTTTAAATATTGGTCCGCTAATGTTCCCTAAAGATGTATAATGAAGTTTAGTGATGATCATTCTAACCAATATAAAGAGCAGTTAGAATGACATTTTCTATTAATCATCATATGCCAAAATTTTCTATTAATCATCTGTTGGTTTTGAAATGAAGGGAAAGTACAATAGGGCACCATAAGCAAGTATTAATAACAATTCTTCAGTCCCTAAATAAGGCAGGGTTAACGCATAACATCCAGTAAATAATATTAGACATTAGGTCAAATTACACTATTTCACTACAAAAATTGTTTTCTTATCTAATCTATGCAATTATGTACATTGTGTTTACAATGTTTGTTCGACTGCTCTCTGACCCAATAAATACTAAAGGTCATTGAGTGTTGCGTCTTTTAAACAACTGATAAGCTGACATATTTGTTGTGATGTTTCAGGAGAATGGAGGGGCAGAGGCAACAGGGCCGTATCTGGCGACGCTGATTCAAAGGTTTCTTTGAGAATGCTATCAAATCTGTGAAGAGAAAAAAATGATCAACTGTGAAGAGAATTGTTTCGTTTAGACCAATATCATATATTACATCAACAGGAAGAGTAAACCATTTAATACTGGGATTGGATTCGTATCTTGCCATGAATTTTTACCCCTTAGGTGAGTTTATCTGGTTTGAGAATAATGACTCGATATGGCTACCAACACAGGCTCCTTCACTCGCACATTCTTTTTTTAGTTGAAGGGTTTCCTGTGTACCAAAAAAGGTTTTTTTTTTTTTTTTTTTTTTTTTTTTTTTTTTTTTTTTTTTTTTCTGTGAGCTCGATTTATTTGGTAATGTTCTTTTGGGAGTTCAGTAAATATGTATGGTATATGAGAGAGCGACATGTCGACTAAAATTGTCGGTCTCAAATCTCTAGAATGTGATTCATAAATCTACTTCAAGTGGTTTCACCCTTAACCCAGATTATTAGGATCATGTTCCTTGATTTCTAATATTGGCTATGGTCTACAAGCTGGATACATGTCGTAATTAAGAGTTTTCCCATTTACTCGTTTGTGTTGGCATGCATCAAGTGCGGAAAATTGTTATCTACATGAAAGACTTTGTGCATAAAAAAAGTTTTGTTTTTTTCTTCAAAGAACAAATAAATTTGGTTATTGTACCCATCAACTTTCAGTTTACAGAGGTAATTATAAGATTAGAATAGGGAGGTACTCCCTCCGTCATAAAATATGACTTTTCAAAATCTCTTTCTTTCGACTTTGACCTTAATTATTTTTGTTCGTGTTATATAATATTTGATGCAAAATATATAAATGGATTTGTGTTTTAAATGTATTTTCACTGGTATACTTTTTATCAAATATTATATAACACAAAAAAGAATAATTAAGGTCAAAGTCGGAATAAAAATACTTTGAAAAGTCAAAAATGGGCTTATATTTTATTTTGGGATGGAGGGAGTAATAGACTGACTCTTTGGTGATGTATACTATAATTTATACCATATCAACTTCTATATCGGTATGGTTTACCTGTTTGACATGACTAAAAGCACACTCTCTCTACAACAAAAATGGTGAGTTCATCGCTAGATGTTCTAAATATTAACATATACACAATCTTGAAGGTGTACGAGCTTCCTCCGGACGAAATACATGTTGAGAACACTAGTTCATCCCTTGATGTCTTATTTATAATCAAGAGGACACTACAAATATGGCCGCCCTAATATGTTCTCGTATTGTACACCCAACCCTATAGTTGTATCGATTTTGCATCCTTTCCTATATTAGCCTAACCTTGATCTTGGTTAAACCATTTCATATTTGTCGTTACCTCATACGTTCTTGCCATAATTAACTTTAGTGGACATCTATTTATGCCGCACAGTATAGCAAGCAAGAACATACACAGAGTCATTGAAGGAAATTAGAAAAAGGAAACATAACTGATCTAATTGCATGTACTGTAATACAATCTTGAAGATCATGATCTGCCAAAAAACCTTATAGAAATCATTCAAAACCTCTTCAACATATTTCTCTATACTCTATTTACATTTGCCAGTAGGTATTTTGGCACGAAAAGCCTAAAACCTTAAGTCATATGATAAAAGCAGTCATGTGCAGATCGTTGCTTCTTATTCTTCACTATCGTCTTCATCTGAGCTGTTGGCATCGAAAGTTATGATAAACTCTAGCCCATTACTAACTACTCTCTCTGGGCTGGTTTTGCCTTGCAAGCAATTGGAGTGCCATGTCTCTCGGTGACACCATACGATGCATCCAAATACCGGTCTTAGGCCTCATCTGGAAAACACAAAAAAAATAAAATAACTAATAAATAAATAAAATAAATAAAATAAAAAATAATATATTTACAATAAATCCACTTAATACAGTTGATGTGGCACAGCGAAACATAAAGATACCTACTGAACTGATTACCAACTTCATTGTCTTAGTATAAAAATACCTATAATTCATTCATCAAAAATCATAATAATGTGGGAAACCGTATACATCATCTCGATGATGATGGATCCTCATGAATATACTCATCTTTGGTGTCACCTAAATTAGTGGAACTATCACCTTATTCGTCTGACAATAACTCTGATATCAGAGTCATCATCAAAACAAAACCTTATGGCAAGTAACTAAAGTAGATGGAACATAATAACATATATTTTATAAACAGAAAAATCCACCACAATGATGATTCTGTCTTTGGATGGCTGAAATATTACCGCTTGTAAGATATCAACACATTAAACGAGACTTCTTTTGTTTTTAATGATAAATCAATATAATCAGCAAAGAAACATACCTTCTCGATATTTGTAGGGTAAGATGCCTTTTCAAGTGCAGTTGGTGTCCAAATCTTTATATCCTTATCAATACCACTACTCGCAAGCATAGGTATATCTGGATGAGCTTCAATACAATTCACCACTTTTGTATCTGCCTCTATAAGACGCACAAGTTTTGCATCTTTTTTCCTCCAAATAAACATTCGTCCACAATCTGACCCACTCGAAACATATTCACACTTAGGTCCGAAAAAGCTAACACCTTTTACCGTCTCACAGTTCAGATGCCCCTTAAAGAGTTGTGGGCCCAGTTTGGAGTCAGTTTCCATCTCCACATCAGAATCATCGGTAAGATGATCAGCCAGAATAGTACTCACGTCCCTTCCCCATCCCATATC
The DNA here is from genome assembly GCA_030686995.1 of Artemisia argyi. Classification (NCBI taxonomy): domain Eukaryota; kingdom Viridiplantae; phylum Streptophyta; class Magnoliopsida; order Asterales; family Asteraceae; genus Artemisia; species Artemisia argyi. Next base: position 154,550,176 of record CM060697.1, on the reverse strand, counting down.
CTTAGAGAAACAATAGATGAATTCCTCAGCGTATGAAACAAGAAGTTCACTATGTTCTGAGAACGCTAATCCTGTAATCCCGACATTCTCATCACCTAATAAATGCTTGGGACAAAAATAATCAGCTGGTTCACCAAAATCAGCTGAAGCGTTATACTTATATTTTCGAATATCATATAATCTAGTGAATTCATCTGACCCACCAACCACAAATAAATTAGCATTTCTTGGATCAATAGCTATATCATTCAGATGAACGACTGACATGTAACTGAAAGCACGTACGGGTTGGCAAGTGAAAAGACGTGTAGGCACTCCTGTCCTCAGATCAAACTGAAAGAAAAGAGTAATTTTTGATAAGTTCAGATTATAAAAATAAAAACAAGAAAATAATGCCTAGCAAGGACTCTGAGATCATGACTAACATGTTGAACCAATCCATCTTCACCACATGAATAAAGGATGTGTGGACTGTTAGGTTCATTGGCTAGCTTATGAGCTCTTCCGTCATGTTTTGAAAGCAATTTTGTATCCACATTTCCACATTCTAAGATGGTTGCTTGCCTCACCTAAAATCAAACGAACGTTCCCATTACATATTTTCTCCATGAGATAATAAAACAGCCTACGGCATTAATTGGAAATAGCATCATCACAAAGAGTAAAGTCGTTAAATGGAATAAAATACAAAAGGAATAAATCATAAAACATTAATTATACATGAATCGGTTATAAAGGCTAATCAGTCTCAAATTCATTATGTTTAGTCAGCATATCAACCATATATGATTTCCACAGTATACCTCCATAAGGAGCATCTTTAAGTCAATCCCATCAGGCCAATACTAATTAAACACATAGTTGCATATGAAATAAGCTAAAGTTGTTTGTCTAAAAATACCTGTCCGTCAGCAGCACACGTTACAATGCTTCGGTCATCAGTCTCTGGCACGATCTTTGCATGAAAGACATTGCTATTGTGACCAGAGTCAAAGGCAAGTTTAACAGAACCAGTTTCCCAATCCCATAGTATAACTTGCCTATCGTCTGAACTCGAAATGAGAATATCCCCATCTGCATTAAAGCTCACAGTGTTTACACATCCCATATGTTTTTGCAGCTTCCTCGCAAGATCAAGTCTCATGACTAGATCCTATCACATGAAAACAGTTGTAAATGCTATGTCATACATTAGAATTCGCAGTGTGCATAGGAAGACATTAGACAACATGGTCAACTTATTGTCAATCCAATAAAGCAAGAAAATAAACGCAGTAAATTTATAAATCATTTAAAACCACAACAATAACGTACTAACCATTAGTATTGCTTGCCTTGAGAACCAATTTCTTTTATCCTTTTATTATGTATCTATTATTACTCAATTTACAGAGAGCCAATTTAGATGCAGGTCGTCGTATTCATTGTCCACCATAACAATATTTACAACAATCCGACCAACTACAACTCGTACGTAGACAGACCACTTAAATGCACTCAAAAGATCCCAAATACAGATTTTGCGGAAATATGAACCGTCACACTCATTTCTCAGAAAAACTAGATGTCGTGATGTGACAATCTTAACAGTCCATATTTAAACAATTCAAGTAAACACACCCTTTAAACCCCAAATATTTGGATACTCACCATCTATAAACACGTCGATTTCAAGCTTCCTAACAACTATCCCAACTATCATCACAAACACTAATGGCAACTTCAAAAGAACTAGGACGTACTATCAAAACAAACACAATATCAAGTGTATAGTAGCTCAAATATGATCACATAGATTAACTAATATTCCATACATTTAAAATTTGTATCAATGTGGTCCAGTTTTAGAAAACAAACCGGAAACTACTCGATTACCACAATAATCTAATTACTCTACCTTATAACAAAATCACATTAAAGTTATAAAAATAAACATATGCTAATCAAATAAATATTTAATCTACTTAGCATATAATTACACAAAAAAAAAAAAAAAAACATATATACCTCAGAAGCAGCGAGACGATAAGCGAATTTTCGGGTTGAAAAATGTCCGACTTCACGGTGGAAGATATCAACTAGTGCTGTATCCACACTTGGTTTCTTCATCAGTCTGAAAATAATTTAAAAAAGTAGCAATTTGATCAAAGATCAGTTCATGTGAATATATGATATAGTAAATGAAAGGAAATCATTAAGATTGTTAGATGAAACATATTTGATACCTTGAAGAAGTAGAAGTATAAGGATTCATTTATTGGATTGAAATATTAAAATGATGATGGAGTATTATATTATGTGTGTTTGATAGCAGATGAATTTATGTTAACTCAGTTTATGCTTTATACCTTGTATCTCTCGTACGGACACATGTCAACCTATAGCACCTAGACTGGATGGTACGATGACAAGCCCAAATTACTCACATTACCTTAATACCTCTTCACAACTAACCTACTCCTCACTTATAACTAATCTTAACTTACTTATTTAAGGCCCACACTTACAACTTTATTTTTTTTATTCATTTCATTAAATAAATTAAATTTATTTCATTAAACATAAAAATAATACAACATTCTAATTTTATTTCATCAAAACCGTGATCCCGAGATTTATAGCAATAAATTATGTTTTGATGTATCACTTTGGCAACCCAGATTAATTAAGCCACAAGTATTCCATCCCAAAAAAAATTCGACCAACACAACATATACCAAATCGTCCGTCTATGGAATTACCAGCCCAACAAAAAACACGGAACAAGGGTAATAAAGCCCAAAGGAATTATCTCACCCAAGCCCAAGATTAAACAAACATACACCCTAACCTAAAAAATTAAGCAGTCACAAAAGTTCATCCGCACGCATCTACTCAACTTTCTTATCCTCAAAAAAATTAAACACCAAGTTCGAAAAAAAAAAAAAAAAAAAAAAAAAAAAAAATTAAACACCGACCATCCCTTGTGTAGATTAAATCCGAATCACAAACACAACTACTAATTGTCACAACCCATTTACACAAAATAAATACAAGAATTACAAACAAAAGGAAAAAAAAAAGAAAAAAAAGACGTTTCACTTAATTTCATTTTTATTTGTATTTTTATTACCTTTTAATTAGTAAAATTAGTTTTTAATTAATTAATAATAATTAAATAAAAAGTCAAAAAAAAATATATATATTTTTCTTTTTTCTAAAATTTTCTTTTGTTATTTAGAACTTAGGAAAATTATTTTCACACCCGTAGTATTGGTCTAGCTTTAAATTCACTTTTTATTTCACGCGTTTACGTTTATTTTGCGTTTAAGTTACGTTTTAGGTTTAATTACGTGTTAGGCTTACATGTTTACTTATTTGTGCATTATTACTTGTTTGTTTGTAGTTTAATTAGGGTTCCCCATAAAACCACCTCACATTCACCTCACGATTCACGACACTGATCCAACGAACTCGAATTCAACCTTCATTGGGAAAACGACCCAGGGATTCATATTTACCCGTGCAATCCTTGGAGATATTTTTCTATATATATATATATATATATATATATATATATATATATATATATATATATATATATATATATATATATATAGCCTAGTATATCAGCGGGATTAATCGGTGATTAATCAGATTGACATTTTCAACAAGTTTTCTATATTTTCGGCAAGTTTTAGGTATCTTCGAAAAATTTTAAGTATTACTGGCAAAGATTTTCTTAAAAAAAACATCTTGAAATAGATATAAACAACAAGTATAAGTAATTAAACAATTTTACGGCGAGTTTCGAGAATTTCTAGCAAGGTTTGAAGGTTTCGGACAAGCTTGACTACCGTTGACCGTCATTAACCGTCGTTGACCATGGTTGACCGAGTTGTTTGACCGATTTAAACAAATCGGCAAGGTTGGTGACCTTGTAGCACCTAATCGGCGATTAATCGGCCTTGTAGGCCTTATTTTGCAACACTGATAAAAACTGACAAAAACGTATAAAAACGGACGAAAACATATAAAATAGATGAAAACAAAAGAAAACATATAAAAATGTATAAAAACGGAAGTTGGTCTGATATTTTTGTATAAAACCATAAAACGTATGAACAACAGTTTGGGCAAATGATAATAACTGATGATCATTAGAAATAAGAACATGTTTACACAATCTTGACATGTTGCTACAAATAATACCCATTTGTACATTACAACTATATCCGTCTCACTTAGAAGTTAAGGTGAAGGCTTTACGAGGGATAGTTGTGGAATGCTATCCCTCGTAATGAGAAATGAAACTCTTCAAGTTATGAAGAGGAAGATTCTAGTGATGGAATCGATTGCTTATCAATTCTATCATCCTCCTTTTATATACTTAGGGAGATACACTGTTTAGTAGTCACAAGAAAATATTAACTTGCAAACTAGAAGCAAACTGGAAGTAAGGTGCACATGCCTTTGTGTGGCTAGAGTTGCCTTACTGTGCTGACAACTGTAACACCCCGGGAAAAAAATAGGTTTTTGAGGCGGAATAAAATATAATTTGTAGCGGAATAAAAGTTTGGGGGTTACTTCATAACAAGACAGCCACAACCATAGAAACGAACTCAAGCGAGTCGTTTTAAATACATACCATTCAAATTATAGCAAAACACCAAAGTCCAAAAGGTTCCCAGTAGTGCAAAGCACTCAAAAAGACATAATAAGTTAAAAGGTTTTTCGAATGGTAGTAAATAAGGAAAATGAAAATAGATAGCCATCAATAGTCTTCATGCCACTCCAAAAGCCAGAAAAGCTCCCCGAAAACAACGTTCGACTTGCATATGTTAAGCATATAGCTAGCGTTCCTTCTGAGCCAGGATCAAACTCTTCTTTTGACTATGATTTGGCCCTACAGTGGTAGAACCTGGTGAACCGGGCGTACTACTTCTCAACCTTCTGTGAAATTTTCTTCTCTTATGATTTTTGCTACTTTGTTTAGTTTAGTGATTGATATCTTAGAGAAGCTGGTAAAGTCAAGACAGACTCTTTCGAAAGCAATGGTGGCTAGGAATGGCTTCAGTCAGGTCATCGATTCACCTTATGGTCGACTTGCTTGAATCGAAGAAGAAGAGCCCACTTTCATATTGAATTCAGGCATTAAATACCTGAGATAAACATGCTAAAAAGTCAATGAAAAGGTTGAGTGAAATTCATAGGTTTAAAATAAATAGTTGACCACAATATTTATAAAGTCTGGATGATATGAGTAACATATGCAAATAATAATAATCTCAAATTTTGCCCTCTAGTAGGTAGTTTTCCGTCTACCTAGGTAAATCGAATATAGCTCACACATGTTTCCAATCTGGTCAACAGAGTGGGGTGCGTCAGTCCTATAGGCCTATACATTATATTCACGCTCACTCGCAAGTGATTAATGGTTCATGATAAAGGGATTTGATGGTCGCAATAGTGGTACTTAGCATAAGCATCATAATTAGAAAAGCATATGTTTAAACAATTGTGTTCATAAAAAGTAAGTAGCATGTATCTCCCCATGGGTTTATAAATAGTTTAAGAGTAAAAAGTGGGGCTATGAATCACACCTTAGCAGTAGAGAAAACAAGATATGACAATATGATCAGATAGTAGAGCACATCAAGTAAGCCTCAGCACAACCTAGTTATTTAGATAACATGTCTCGGAAAACGATACTCAATATGTAATATATTAAAATAACGTTTGTGGAATACTCATGTTGTTGAATAAAAGATTTTGCTTCAATGGCGACGAAAAGTAAACGCTTATTTCTCGTGTGGTTTTTAGAAAACATAGTTTTAAGATCAAGTCACGGTAAGACAATGAAAGTCGGCGAAACACAATCAAACACATAGGAAAGAATCAAGAAACGAAAAGGAAAAATAATAAAGAAATGAGAATAAGGGAAAGAAATAAGAAATAACGAAATAAAACGTCAAATAGTTGTTTCGATATTTTACCCCATAACCCAAAATAGTTGATAATACATTATGGTTTAGAAAAGAATTGTACATTTGATAAAAGGTTTATGGTGTAATTAATTAAGAAATTAGAAAAAGTTTATAATGTTTACAAATCTTAATCGTTTAAATTATAAAACGGTTTTCATAAAATTTGGACATGACGTGTCCGTTTACACAACATTTTCCAAGTCATTACGACTTTGAATAACAAATTCTAATTATTACAATTTACTAAATTGATACAAGTTTATAAAAATTTACAAGTTAAATACAAATTAAATACACGTTTTACAAGTTTTAAATAATTATTCGTCGTTATCATTCGCGTGAATATTAGTGTCAGGTTTATCGGCTATTTTGTACCCGTAGTACAAAATCGTCCACAAGTCCTTCGGCTAATACCGTAAATCCAATAACAAGCATCCATATCATCCAAAATAGTAACAAGTATCCAAATTTTCCATATCGGTATCCGATTACTCCTATATAGCATCTGAAACACCATCGACAAAATAGACAATATAAATTAAGTTAGTATATGTTAAATGAAATGATTAACGACAAATGAAAAACATAAATAATACACACTATTGGGCTTTAGGCCCAATGTTACCACATGACCCAAATTTATGTTAACGGGCTCCTTAGCCCGTTAACCAAATCCAATACAACCCAACACATAATTTTTTTAGTTTTTAAAACAATATATTTCGACATAAACGGTTATGACCATTACCTAAACCTCGTTAACGACTCAAAAGACATTCGGTTAGACCAAAATTATACACAAGTCCCCACGACACTTAGTGTGCCGTGGTACACATAACAACACTCACCGAGAGTGCCGTTTCCAACTATTATTCCACAATAATTTACCATGGCCAATGTAATAATCCAACTTCAACAATATTTTTACCCAAACATTTTTGTGACTCCTCGACCTCGATTAGATGTCTCGGTCACAAAACTCGTGGCCGTGACTCCCCGTCAGTCACGACTCACACTTACGATCTCAACAATATTACCACGGCTCAAAATAATCAAACCAAGCCCACGGCTCAAACAATGAAGCAATCCATCACCATCGACACCAAAACAACCAAAATAAATCTGCGGCTCAAACACAATCGACCACAAATAATTCCTAGGGTTCGGCTAACTCAAATAACACGAGTCGTGACTCACCTTGAGTCATGACTCACCCCTACGCGAACCATAAACAACTCGGCCACAAATAAACCCAACCAAATAATATTCAAAACTCACCAATAATTATCACAAGAACAAGACAAGCTCGAAACACAAATAATATCACAAAATAAATACGAAACGGGTCCAACTCAAGTCAACTTGTGAGTTGACTCGGACGAGTCACACGACTCGGAACGAGTCAAAGCGATTCGAGTGTCAAAAGAACAAGATCCACAGGAGTTTCTTAATAAAACATTAAGTTTTGTTTAGTTTTATTAATAAAAACGTTTATATAAATTAAAACCGGTTAGGGTTTTATTAAAATGAAAGAAAAAGGGAAACTTAAGACAATGTGTGAAAACGGACGAAAACAGACGAAACTTATGAAAGCGAAGAAAAAAAACTTAAACTAAAAAAAAGTGAATTACAAAAAAAAAAAAAAAAAAAAAAAAAAAAAAATGTTAATAAAGTAGAAAGACAAAAAGGACAAAGAAAAAAAGGGGGAAAAAGACATGGATTTAGGTTTCAATATTAAATCTTAAGTTTATTCTCACTATTAGATCAAATTAAATGAATGACGAGGTTTTGTCTCTTGGTATGCATCAAAATAAGAGTATGCAAAATAAAATGACTCTATTAATCAATTAATTAAAGTTTTTCTTAAATTTGTAATAATAACTTAAAGCGTAATACGATTATCTTGATCTAATGTTCTAATCAATATTTAGTAGTAAACAAACAATTGAGAACAAACTGAGAAAGAAATGTGAACAAAGAATTTGGAATGGAGGAAATATAATGGCACTATCAATAAAAAAAACTAAAAAAGTCATAAAATAACAATAATAACAAAATCTGTTAACTGTTTCATTTAAGTGAATAGGTTTTAACTAGCCAAGTAAACTAAACGATGATAGAACTAAAATTATAATTGAAAGTATTTTTATTGCAGAAATACTAGACTCACTCACAAAATTCAAACAAAAATCCACTCACTGATATGTCAGCGTGTGATTAGTGCATTTTCTGGCAGTTTCTCTCTCATCCCTCTTATTAAACCAATCACCCGCTGATACGTCAACGAGTGAATTTTTTGTATTGATTTTGTGAGTGGTTTTAGCATATCTGTTTTTATAGATCGAATAAAGTGTGAGTAAATAATGTAAATTTAATAGAAGGATCGGTTTTCCAATGTTTAAAAAGTTTTTTTTTTTTTTTTTTTTTTTTTTTTTTTTTTTTTTTTTTTTTGTTGTTGTTGTTGTAAAAAGTCTAAAGATATGCAACATACTTTCTTAAAAAAAATGAAATACGCAACATACTAAATCTATTTCTTGTATCATTAAGATACTTTCAAATTTGCACAACATACGCAATGTTAACCGATTTTTTTACCTGTTTGACCTGTTTGCAGGTTAATACTTAATAAAACATACATTATATGCCCCTGTGGTTTGCATTTGTTTTCACTGATCATCCTTTAACTTTTTTTCAGTTATGAAAGTTACAATAATGGTCCTTGTAGTTTGGGTTGACTTTCACCTTTGGTCCGCTTTTATATTTTTTTTTCAATTTTTTTCAAAAAAAAAATTTCTTTTCGAAAATCTTTTAAAAAATAAAATTGTTTCGATCTTTTTTCTATTTTTTTTTTCGAAAAAATTTTTTTGTTGATATTTTTTTCCACAACTTTTTTTTCAAGATTTTATTTTCTAATTCTTTTTTAGAAAAAAAATTTTGAAAAAAATATTTCGAAAAATAATTATCGAAAAAAAAATCTTAAAATATTCAAAAAATAAAAATATTTTTTTGGAATTTTTTAGAAAAAAAAAACTAATTTTTTTATAAAAAATTTCGAATAAAATTTTTTTAGAAAAATATTTGAATAAAAATATTATTTAGAAAAAATATGTTTTAAAAAATATTTTCTAAAAAACATTTTTTTTAGAAAAATTCAAAAAAAAAAAAAAAAATAATTTTTTTTTGAATTTTTAAATTTTTTGCGAAAATATGTTTTTTAGAATTTTAAAATTCAAAAACATTTTTTTGAATTTTTCTTTGAAATCAATTTTTTTTATTTTTTTTCTAATTTTTTTTGAAATTTTTTTGGTGGTGATGGACTGTGTAAATACGGACGAAAATGTGTAAAAACGTACGAAACGTGCAAAAACGAACTTTACACATGTAAACACGGACGAAAAGTGAAAAAAAGTCAAGGGACTAAAGGTGAAAGTCAACCCAAACCACAAGGACCATTATTGTAACTTTTATAACTGAAAAAAAAAGTTAAAGGATGACCAGGGAAAACAGACGCAAACCACAGGGGCCAATAATGTATGTTTTATTAAGTATTAAACTGCAAATCGGTCAAACATTTAAAAAATGGGTCAACATTGCGTATATTGTGCAAAATTTGATAGTATATTAGCGATACAAGTAATAGATTTAATATGTTGCGTATTTTATTCCTTTTGAGAAAATATATTGCATATATTTAGACTTCTTCATTTTTTTTATTTTTAGGCAAAGGGTGAAAATATATAATTATCAAATAATGAAAAGTTTGAGTGACTATTATAAACTTCATCAAAACAACTTTGATTGAAAGCATGAATCACATCCCCTTTAAATTGTCCAATGCCTATAAACAAGGTTTAGAATCTTACGTTAGAATCTCCTTTGCGTGGGTCAGTTGTAAATATCAATCACATTGCTTCCACTTCACTTATACTTTGTCCCTTGGTATTCCTGTTATTATATTCACAACTCACATTTTAAACCTCCACATTCTGAATCCTTTTCTTTGCACGTAAAAGAAGAAGAAAAATCGTAACAGAAAGCAGTAACACAACACAGGTATTATCTTTTATTTGTTAGTTTAAAATGTTGCACATTTATGCTTTTTAATATAATCAATCAGCTTGCTTGCATCATATATGATATCCATGGGTTTGTCGGCCAAAATATTTTTTGAGTGCAAGCAATGGCGGAACCAGAATGTTAGAAGACGGGGGGCAAATTTAAGAGTCGTTTAGTTGGTGAAAATTTTCTCATTTTTTAGGAAAATTTCATATGATTAGGGAAAAAATTGAAAATCCGTTTAATTACACTTTTTAGTTTTTTCCAACAATTTTCAATAAAAGAGTGAATTTCTCATTCTTGAAATTTTAACTAGAAATTTGAAAAACCCACTATACTCTTCTCACTTTTTTTATTCTCATTTTTTATACATATGTTTTTAACAGTTTTCATACGTTTTTATCCAGTTTATCCGTTTGTATATGTTTTCATCCGTTATTACACGTTTTTAACCGTTTACATTCGTTTTCGTCCGTTTTCATCCCCTTTTATACCGTTTTCATCCGTTTTTGGCATTTTTATATGCTTTTATAAGTTTCATCCGATTTCGTTTGTTTTTATACATTTTTGTACGTTTTCTTTCGTTTTCATCCGTTTTATACATTTTTATACATTTTCATCAGTTTTTATACTTTATCGTCTGTTTTTATATATTTTCGTCTGTTTTTATACGTCTTCATTCATTTTTGCCTGTTTTTATACATTTTCATCCGGTTTCATCCGTTTTTATAATCTTTCATCCATTTTTATACTCTTTCATTTATTTTTGTCTGTTTTTTATATGTTTTCATCCATTTTTATACGTTTCGTCCATTTTTATATGTTTTCATACGTTTTTATCTGTCCAAAAACATATAAAACATACAAGAATGTACAAAAACGTACACAAAAATAAAAAAATGGCAAAATAACAAAAATGTAAAAAATAGACGAAAATGTATGAAAACATATAAAAACATACAAAAGCGTAAAAAACGGATATACACGGATGAAAACGTAAAAAATGTATAAAACCTATAAGACTTACAAAAACGTATAAAACGGTCAAAAACGGATGAAAACGTATAAAAACGTACAAAAGCTTACAAAAGTGTACAAACGAAAAAAATGGATAAAACCGGACGAGAACGGATGAAAAAGTATAAAAACGTGCAAAAAGGTACAAAAGTGTGCAAAAACGGATATAAACGGATGAAAATATAAAAAATGTATAAAACGTTTAAGACATAAAAAACGGATGAAACATACAAAAGCGTACAAAACCATACAAAACGGATTAAAAAGGATGAGAACAAATGAAAAAAAGTATAAAAACGTGTAAAAATGTATAAAAATGGTTGAAAACGTATAAATATTGATAAAAACTTATGAAAACGGACGAAAACGTATACAAACATCTAAAAGCGTAAAAAAATTGACGAAAATGTATAAAAATGGATGAAGACAGATGAAAACATATAAAATGGTAAAAAAAAACATATAAAAACGGATGAAAACGTATAAAAGCGTGTATAAACATATAGATGAAAGGGGACGAGAATGGATGAAAGTATAAAAACGTGTAAAAACTTATAAAATGGATGAAAATGTATAAAAACGAATGAAAACGTATAAAACCGTATAAGAACATATAAAAATGGATAAAAACGTACAAAGATCCAATATGGAAAAAAAATAGTTGATTAAAAAAAAAAAAAAAAAAAAAAAAAAAAAGGCTTGAAAAGAGTTTCGTTTAAACATCTTTTCATCTATTAAGGAAAAATGTAATTCCATCTAAACAAGGTTTTAAAATTCTCAACTCTTCTTTAAAGAAGAAATACCAATCCTTTTTCTAGGAATTTAGAGATGGAAAAACAGAAAAACATTTCACCAACTAAGCGGCCCCTTATATACAAGTAACGCAACCTAGACTTTTCAACTTTTTAGTTAACATTTGAGAAATAAGATTTTCATTATTAAAAAAAAAAGTTTGAGAAAAAAGATTTTCATTATTAAAAATAAAATAAAAAAAGTAATAATAAACTTGTAACTAAACGAGTTTTTATTTTTTCATTTTTATGTGAAAAAGATTCTGAAAAAATAGGTATTTTTCACCAAATAAACACATCCTCTAAGTTTGTGTATGAACAACATGTGAACATTAGTAACAAGTGTTTTGTAATAACTAAAGTCACACATCTCTCACGAGTCGGGTCAGATATTGGTACATTCGAACTTGTACCATTCCCGCACCAGACCTTATACACGCGGGTACCTAATTATTGATTATCCATCAGATGTTTGGTTTCCTAAAATATCGGGTGCCCGTGTTTTAGTATTTTTTGGGACAAAATGTGCAAGTATTTAGATTATAGAAGAGTTCAAAAAATATTATATATCGTACACGAGATGATTATAATAATACGAATTAATGTAGGCAATTACATTAAGGGTAACTACGGCTATGTTGGGCGTGGTGCTTTTTGGGGTGATGAGCGGTAAGCAATGAGCTTTTTGATTTTTAGTGTTCGTTTGTCAAAAGAGCAGTGAGCTTTGCTATTTTTTTAGGAATGATCATTTTTTTAATGCTTTTTTAAGAAGGTGTGAGCGGTGATCAGTGAGTTGTGACTATTGCTCACAGCTACTGTTCACTGCTAATTTTAACAAATACACCCTGAGTATCTGCATGAATTCGGGTAATCGGGACGAGTATTAGGAAAACCCGCCCTAAGAGCATCCCCATCCGCAACATGAGTTAAGTTATAACTCAGCGCCACGTCAGCGCCACATCAGCTTTACCACTTTAACTTTAATTCACAAAAAAGCACCCCCATTCATAACTCAACCTTAACTCACTTAAACTCAATTTTTTAAATATTTTCAATTTCAACCCTAAACTAAAAACAATATTTCATTTTTTTTAAAACATAACATTAATTCTTGAATATATTACATTACGAAAGAAAAAAAAAAAAAAAAAAAAAAAAAAAAACAATACATTAATACAATACGAAAAAAATAAAAAGACATAAAAAAAATTAAACCACAACACATTTAATCATTCCGTACGCTTTGGCAACCCGTATTTTTCAATTATACGATCTTTTTCCATATTTACTAGCGTCACGTAATAAGGATCTTTGCCGGTAGTGTCGAGCAACAAAAATTCAAAGTCCCTCGAGCGTATTGCTGCGTATTGGTTTTTAGCGGTTGCTTTGTAAGCCAAGGCCGCATCTTTACGTTTAGCCCGATATTCCTCGCGCAAAGCTTCCCCGAATTGGGCCGACGAAACAGAGCCACCGGTACTCGCTCCCTCGGTGCTTGTCGTTGTCTCGGACTTTTGTTTCTTCGTAGCCCTCTTTTTCCCCATCGGGCGTGGTTGTGCATCATTACCAAACAACGCCTCGTTTGCTTGGCTCGGGACATCACCGGTTAAATCAACCGTGTCTGGTGCGTCTCATTTCTTATGACTGTGCAAGACACTCCAAGCCTCCTCATTATGAAACGGCGCGTTTTTGTTCTCGTTTTGATACATTTCCTTGGCCCGTGTGAGTATATCCATGGCATTTTCCCCACTTTTTTTATCGCGGTCGGCACGTTTGTAAATCGCGTTGAACTTTGAGCAATCGCGGTTCAACGTTCTCCACTTCGATTGTATCATATCTTTCCCGTGTCTATGATAACTATGCTTATTGAACTCATTTATAACCCGCTGCCAAAATGTATCTTTGGATTGGGACCGACCGACTTGCTCATCCTCACTTGCAGCAACCCAACATGTTGCAAGTAATTTTTCTTCATTTGCTTGCCAACGTGTAACGATTGGTTCGACCTCGTCATCATCATCGACTGGTTCTTTCGATTTTTTGGACTTTCGTTTAACACGAGTTTTTGTTTTTTTTTGAGGCGACGTAGGTGTTTCGGAAACTTCGTTAGTTTCCGTTTGGGATTGTTGGGATGGTTGAGTGAATTGGAGATTTTGAAAATTGGCGTTTAAGGTGTTTTGTTGTTGGGATTCTTGCCAAAATCTTAAAGCTTCGTGTTGTTCGTAAACTTGCTGACTCGACATACCGAATAGGTTTGGATTGTCCAAATTCGGATTCGGATGATGAACCCGCATATGGGTTCCCCCACCCACCGAGGAGGTTCGTAAACGAGTTAGGATTGTTGTTGTTGCCTTGAGACATTTTTTTTTTTTTTTTTTTTTTTTTTTTTTTTTTTTTTTTTTTTTTTGATATTAGAAGTTGTAGATAGAAGATAGTGAGTAGTGAAAGTCTGGGAAAAAGAAGTAGGGTAAATGGGTATTTATATTGGTTGAAAAAAGGTTTTGAAAAATGTTTTTTTTTTAGGCTAAGTAGCCGTTTTTTTACGTTAGTTAACGTTAGGAGGGCAAAATGTAATTTTTTTAAAAAACTAGCCGTTTGAGTTAAGTGGGGAGGGGGTCGAATGATTTATTTATTTATTTTTTATTATTTTTTTTATTTTTTTATTTTATACACATTTCGTACCTTAACGTGGCGTTAGCCACATAACGCCCCACGTTAACGTGGGTTTAACGCAGGTTTGTGCAGCGGCTAACGTGCCTTAACGCACGTTAACGTGCCTTAACGTGGTCTAATACGTTACGTCTGGGCATGCTCTAATGTGTGTGGCCTATCACATTTGGATTTTTTTGCCATGCATCCTCACTTGTAAGAGATAATACGGTAAAAGCCAAATTACTGAAAGGAAATTTCAAATAATAATAATAATAATAATAATAATAATAATACTTGTTTCGAAACCACTTTCACAAATAGCAATTTCTTTGCAAGATTTTGTGAAAAAAATGGGAAGTTTGACTTTTGGCTGAAAATTGGTATTCTGTGAAAAATGGTTCTCTGAAAATGTATTTTTGTCATTTTCTCATACGCCTTCACAGCCCGACTCGACTCAAACGTTTCTTTGCTAAGATGTGAATGAAGACCATATCTTACATATATCAATTAACAACTGATATCTCTAATATCTCCATGCGTGCATGCATATTTATGTTTTCGTTACGCGCATGAGTAATTTACGTGCATTTGCAAAAAGGACATCTCTGACTTGTCCATGCGTGCATGCATTTGCAAAAAGGACATCTTTGCAAAAAGGATTCAAGTTCCTTTATTTATTTGTAATTGTTGCGATGGGGTTAAAGTGAAGAAAAGAAAATTTGTCTCAAGTGTTGTCTTCTAATCTTGTTTTTCTTTGAAGAATTGCTAAATCAATTAGCTATTTATCAAGTTTAAGATTGACCATCTGTAACGGGTCTCTATCATTTTCCCCCGCCATGCAAGCACACAACTTTTGATCCTTAGCCTCTTGTCACGTTCATTACTTGTAATTTAATATTGTAACCCTGTAATGCTAATGTTCTATGCGGAGAATCCTACAACTGCGAGGTAGAAAACGATAAGAGTTTCTTGATTGAAAATTTATGAAACTATAACTTGTAGTTATTGCACGCTACTCAATTACCTCGTATACATAGCTAGAGGGTAATAGAAACTAAAGAGGGTGGTGGTCCTCCCGATATTTTTTGTGCTAAGTGTATTTTCTATGCTATTTGTATGTTAGAAAAATATATATTACCTTTTGGCTCAAGAAATATAAGATGTATATTTTTGGCCCTCCCCAAAACTTTATTAAAAAAAAAAAAAAAAAAAAAAAAACACCTTTGTTAACTAGAACTCATTGACTTCAAAGGCGGAGCTAGTAGGGTGACTAGTGGGTGTTGGGTCACCCCTAATCAACCCACTTTATTTATTAGTTATATACTTATATAGCCATAAGCTAATTTCTTACTAATAATATTTGCAATTAGCCCTCTTTATTCCAATTGAAATTTCGAATAACTTTTAACAATCAGGTAAAACATCAAAATAAATTTACTTTTCAAGTTATTCTTTTCTAATTTAGCTTAGTTCCTAATTATTTATGATGTTAAGTTGAATAGTAAAGAAATAATGAGATATAGATTCTTTTTGGGAGCAATATTTATTTTTATAATTTTTACTTTAAGCTAGGCCCCCCTTAATTTCAAATTCTGGCTCCGCCTCTATTGACTTATATTAGTGTTTGTATACACCTACAGATTTGGAAAATGGAATTTGTAGCTCCAATTATTCAGGCCGTTGTTCGATCTTTGATGGTCCCAATTAAGAAACACTTGGGTTTACTTGTTTACTCTACAAACCTTGTTAAAGTGATGCATGGCAGAATCCAGCAACTGAATGACACAGCAAAGGATGTAAAGATTAAAAAGGACACAGCTGATGCAAACAATCAAGTGGTATCGGAACATGTCGTCCCATGGTTGGATGATGTCAAAGAGGTGAATGAAATCGTACAAGGTATTCCAACAACTGGAATTGGGTGCTTCAATGTGGCCAAGAGATACAAGGCAGGAAAAACATCTGATGATATTCTCAAGAAGATAGATGGTCTCAAAAAACAAGAATCTAAATTCGAGTGGCCTAATAAACAAATACCTCTTGGTATGGTCCGGCATACTTCTGCACCAATTTTTGATGGTACCCAAATCAGCTTTAAGTCCAGAGATTTGGTATTCAAGGATGCACTGAAATCCCTTCATCCTGATAGTAAGACCCAAAAGATAGCTCTATGTGGAATGGGAGGTGTGGGGAAGACCACTATGATGGAAAAGCTAAAAAATGATGTGGAGGAATCAAAGATGTTTGATTGGGTTGTGAAGGTGGTTGTTGGGGAAAAAACTGACCCAATCACTATTCAACAAGCTACTGCAGAGTACATGGGTCAAGCTCTGACTGAAACGACTAAGGATGCAAGGGCTGATCGTCTTCGTAACAGATTTGCGGGGATGGCACAAAACGGAAAGAAAGTTTTGGTAATAATGGATGATCTTTGGAATGAGGTTGACCTCAAAGATATTGGACTAATGAGCCCTTTGCCAAATGGTTTCAAGCTGTTGATCACCTCACGATTTGATGATGTTTGCACTAAGATGGGTGTTTGCGCTGAATCAATTTTTAAAGTAGGCGTTTTAAATGACACAGAAGCAAAAACTTTGTTTTTTGGAATTGTGGGACCATCTGTTGGTAATGATAACGAGCTACGAAAGATAGGAGAAGATATCGTGAAGAAATGTGGTGGCTTACCAATTGCCATAAAAACTATTGCTAATACTCTCAGAGATGGCATAAAGGATGCTTGGAAAGATGCGCTTTCCAATTTACAACACGGAAACCTTGAAGATATTTATAACATCGTGGATAAAGTATTTGAAATGAGCTACAAAAATTTGAAAAACGACGATGCTAAAGCAATCTTTCTTCTTAGTGGCATATTTCCTGATGACTTTGATATTCCTATTGAGGACTTGATGAGCTATGGATGGGGATTGAAGTTATTCAAAGAAGCGTATACTATACCAGAAGCAAGACGATGGACCAACACTTGTGTTCACAAACTCATACGAGCAAACTTATTGACTGAAAGTGATCGTGACGGATGCGTCAAAATGCATGATCTTGTGCGCAGTTTTGTTTTAAGTAATTTTTCAAAAGTCAAACAAGCTTCAATTGTCAGTCATGATAACATGTCAGGGCGGCTTACAAAGGACGCAAACGAGTCTTATGATAGAATTCTATTAGAGTGCACTGGTATGTCTGAATTTCCTGCAGACTTTAATTACCCAAACCTGTCACTTCTGATTTTAAAGGATGGGGATAAGCTGAAGTTTCCGCCAGATTTTTATGAAAGAATGAAAAAACTTCAGGTCGTGTCTTATGAAAACATGCATACTCCATTGCTTCCGACAACGTTTGAAAACTCAAGCCAACTGCGAACACTATGTCTTCGTTCATGCTCGCTAACGAGTGATTTATCTTTACTTGGAAGTCTTGGCAATTTGGAAACACTGAGCTTGGCTGGTTGTGGCATTGAAAAGTTACCATCGAAGATAGGGGATTTGAGAAAGCTAAAGTTATTAGATTTGACAGATTGTGGTAACCTTTATATTGACGATGGTGTCTTTCAGAAGTTGGTCAGTCTTGAAGAGCTTTATATGAGAGCTTCTGAAAGTTGTGCTATTAAGTTTACAGATGCCAACTACGACGAAATGGAGATACTTTCGCAGCGTCTCGTTGCATTAGAGATGGAGTTCTATGAGAGTAAGGCCCGACCTAGAAATGCGTCTGTTAAGAAACTTGAAAGGTTCAGGATATCTATAGGATGCAAATTATTTTGCAATAGTGAGGGTCCAATCAGAAACGGATTAGTTCTTAAGGCTGACTGCAAAGAGCTTCTGGAATGCAAAATCAATGAGCTATTTGAAAAAACAGAGGAAATCTTTTTGCAAGTGAATAATATGAATCATCTTGGAGATGTTTCAATGCATCCTATTCAACATTCATTCTGCAATTTGAGAGACCTTAGTGTTTTTCATTGTGAACAGCTGACATACCTCTTCACATTTCAAGCGGCAATTGAGTTGAAGAAACTGGAGCGTCTCATAGTTTGGCAGTGCCCACTTCTGGAAGTGCTGGTTAGTGGGAATAGTGTGGTAAGTGATAAAAGAGTAGTGGTGGAGTTTCAAATGGATATTCAACCACCTTTGGGATTTCAATTTCACAACTTGGAAGAGGTAATCGTGGCTGATTGTAACAGGATAAAGTACTTGTTTTCACCGTGTATGGCACAATTTCTCTCTAACCTAAAGAGGGTGGAGATTGTTAATTGTGATCGTATTGAAGAACTCATTTCGAGCAGGGATGACGAACCTGTTACATCTACATTTTCCCATACAAACAACACATTCTTTCCTAATTTAGATAAGCTCTACCTCAGATACCTGCCATGTCTCAAGGGTATTGGTGGTACGGGGGATAATACTTCATCCAGTACTACTACTTCCGTCGATAATCAATTTCAGGTATTTATGCTTTCCATTTTACGGAGTATTTAATTTTTTCTAAAATATTAGTTTTCATCAATTTGTTTCAACATTCTCTCAAATTATGTGGCTTTTATTCTTATGACATACTACCTTCTATGTGCGTTCTAATCTAAAATACTACTGTAATATAGTATATATATATACTATTATAGTATAGTACTATAGTATACTTATATAAGCTCGATACGGGTATTATGAATAGTAACACAAATTGACAAATATATTACTTTAATGAGTGCAATTAAACTTCTTGCATGCGTTTCTGCGAACTTTTGTATTGTATTTTATTTCTAATAATATAGATAGTTAACAGGTAATTAAAAGTTTATTTCTTGTCTTTTCAACCTGCTACCAGTATTTGTTATATACTACGTACTTATTTATTTTGTAAAATCATGAAAATATTAAAATATTATATGTTAGCTAACAATTTTGTTTATAATTTCAAAAACCTTAGGCTTCTCACAGTGGTGACCTATATTGCATCATCTTTCCGGCTGCCACCTCAGCTTTCTCTCTCTTCAACTCATAGTCATCTCTCTCATCACAGTGGCAACCCATATTGCATCATCATTTTTTTTTCTTTAAAAAAAACATTTTTTAACACAAACACAAATTTTATTAATAAAACGTAAATATTACATAAACGAAACGATACGGAATTAAACAACTAAAAATTAAACGTAGACATTACATGATAAAACACGATACGGAAAACAAATAAAACGCGATAAGGAAAACAAATAAAACACGATAACACAAGGGTCTCCCACTACTCATCGTCTCTGTCCCATGCATCTGTGTTTCTTAGAACGAACCACACATGTTGATAATATATCCCTCTCCCATAGCGCGAGACGACAAGGGTCTTCACTTGTACGCAGCAACTCTTTGTAAATAGCATTATACCTACGACATTCAGCATTCATTCTACTCCACATAGCCGTAATACTATTTTTATTACGGTTCTCACCATTGGTCTGATTGTTGAACCTTTGTGTAACTTCAGTCCAAAAAGAACGTCCATTCACAAGGTCTCCGGAATACTGAACTTCAAGCCATACGCGAGCTAGCAGATCTTCTTCTTCCATTGACCACCGATTGTTCATTGTGAACTGCTTTAGGAGTGTGTGAAATGCATTAGGAGTGTGTGAAGAAAAGTGTTGTATTGTGTGGTATTTATAAGGGATAAAATATAACAAGCGGGATATTTTTGAATTCAAAATTCAAACAGAAGGCGGGATAAATTTTAAATTCAAAAATTAAATACAAGGCGGGATGTTTTAAATTCAAAATTCAGCCGGGATCTTTTAACACAAACGTACATTTTTTATTAATAAAAACATAAACGTTACATAAACATAAATTAAAACATTACAATAATAATTTAAAAACTAAAACTTCAATTATAATCTGGGTGATCCCAGGTCTGCGAGTTGTCGGAGCGAAAACCGTCGTCATACGGATCAAAGCTCGCAAACCTCTCTGCTTCTAACTCAGCTTCCATCCTGCTCAGCTCCCGCTCGTCCTCAGAGTTCCAGCCATCATCAGCAGGTTTCACATTTTCCTCAAAACTTAGCTGAAAGTTATCAAGATGAGGTTGCTGTTGTTGTGGCTCAACAACTCTTGGTGCAAATGAACTTGATGCACCGTGCACAAATTGTTGTTGTTGTGGTGTATCAGCAGCTTGCACATTCTCTTCAAAACTCCAACGTGTCTTGCTGGATTTCTCGTTCTCAATCTGCTGCACACAACCCCACAATGTTTCAACAACATCAGCGTCTTTGCGAAACTCGTTGTACAAAAACTGGTCGATCACATATTTTCTCTCGACAGAGATATCTTTGCAAGCTGTGTATCGTATTCTCAGGCGTTCTTTGCGTAACTTCGCCAGCTCAAACTTCTTAATAACTTCAATAATTGCATCTTGGCGTTCCTTGTCGTCGATTTCGACTTGTTTTTGGACATAGTTTTGAACTTGTTCGACAGTGTGTGAAAGTTTACAAGCCATTTTTTTGTGTTTGATTTGTTATTTGAATTATGTTTGAAAGTATATGTTTGAAAGTGAGTTTAATTTGGGTATTTATAGGATGAAAGTGGTTAAAATTAAAAAAAAAAAAAAAAAAAAAAAAAAAAAAAAAAAAAAAAATCAAACGGTAACTTTTTTTTTAAATGTGGGATTATACGAAATGGAAAGGGTAGAAATATCGTTCGGCTAGGCGAACGATATTGCAAAATGTTAGCCGGCGATCGATGTTCACTCCACACTCCACAATGGCAATATCGATCGTCCATATCAATCGATCGACCCCAACGATCGATTTTTTCAGATGCAGTGTGAGCAGCCTTAGGTATATATATACTTCCTTAGTGAAAAGATGAGTATAAAAAAACCAACATGTTAAGTTGGCATTCTTTTCAATTGCGTTAAATCAACATAATATGTAATATTAATTGAATATGATATTATTTGTAAACGGTTTTTGTTATTACTCCGTATTAATTAATTTAACGGTGAAAATCGACAAAATTCCAAAAACGTACAAATACAACCAACATGTCCTAGTTGTTTTAATATACTTGTGAATTATAAAATCGTGAATATATCAAAAGTATTGTAAAATTAGGGTTATTTCGATAGCATTTAAAGAACGTTTTTCATGGCAAACTTTAAAAAAAAATATATATATATTTTGTCTCGTTTACATAAATGTTAAATTAAAAAGGATACTTATTAATTCTTTTTTCATTGTCATATAGTGGAAAGCTTAATACCAAAATTTTATAAAAAATTACTGTACTAAATAACCCCTATTTTAGGTGGTAACATGCTTTTGTTTCCGCAGAATTTTTGTACCCTGTTTACCGCAAATTTCTAAGACTTGAAGTAGTCGTGGTTTAACAACACCTTACACATTAGCACTACATCAGTCACCTTCCCCTCACCATCACACCCATTTTTTATTTTATTTAAATAATTGTATTCATAAACTAAAAACGTAAACGTACTAAATTAAAAACTTTTATTCATAAATTAAAAACATTACGAAATTAAAAATATTACATGGATTCTTAAAAATGTAAACGTACAAAATTAAAAACAATACATAGCTAAATAAAAAATGTAAACTAAAATTACAACCCACACTTCGCTTTGATCCCCCACCCTTATCGTCTCTATCTGCACGCGTGCTTCTCTAGTCAAGTGCTCATATTGCTGCACATAGAACCTTATGACTTTTTGACACACTTTATATTCTTGAACTTCAATTCTCTCTTTCTGATCGCCAAAAATTTAGTGTGTTCTTCTCTTCATTGCTATGGCACGTTAGTTCTGACTTACATACTTGGAGACCATCAATTTAGCCAATGCTTCCTCATACTTGATCCTGATGATCACACGCCTTTCATCTACAATGTTTTCACGTGTCCCAGCCAATTGGCCGTACAACTTTCTGCACCTCATCTTCCTCGTCATCTGTAGCATCCACATTTAGATTAATAATGGTATCCCCAGACTCTGGGTTAAACGAACTAGACCTATATGACTTGTATCTCTTGGACTTTTCTTCTTTTTGCTTTGCTTGAAAGCTTGGAACTTCAATTCCATCCATTTCATGCAACTTTTTAAAACCTCCCAACAATGTTGAAGTGTAAATTGTACTCCGTATTTAGCTTCATAGTTAAGAAGTGCCTTTTGAATGTAATCTTCGTCTCCAGCTCCACTTCTCTTGTCCATACACATGATGTTACTATACACCCCACAAAATCAAGCCACCTTTGGGCGCACCATCTTCCATTTCCCCTTCACCATATCGTACGTTCGACGACCGGGTTGATTTTTTTTGCTGTTGACGTAGTCTACAATCTCATTCCAAAATCCAGCTGACCTCATCGAGTTACCAAGGGCGCTATTTTTGGATACATGAACCCAACCTTTGCACAACGTAATTTCTTCCTCAGTGTTCCATGGAATGGTACGGGGTACGTCCTCGGTTCGAACCATCCTCTTTTGGCGTCTTTTAGCCGTTGGCTTCATGGTGGCCGGTGGCGGTGATGAGGTCGTAACTTCGACGGGAGATTCCTCACGATCTTGGTTTAGCATAGAGTCCGAATATTGAGGTTCGTACATATCTTCAAATGGAAATGAAGGAATGGGAGACACGGGTTGGTGCGTATACTGTTGCAATAATGAACCACTCATATGGGTTTGTGAGCCATAGTTGGGGTTATCGAATGGGAACGTGTTTTGTTGTGACAAGAATTACCTAAACGCATTTTGTTGTTGTGAGTATTGGTTAAAAGTGTTTTGTTGTGGGTATGGGTTGTTTGGGTAAGTTTGGTTATAATAGTATGATTGTGGTCGTAAGTTTATTTGTTGGTTTGACGGTGGAGTATTTCCGAGATTAAATGTTCCTTCGAGTGTCGGCAGTGCTTAGGGTATTTTTTTCGTTGGTTACGTTTGGTGGTTCGTGAAGTGTTTTCTTGAGACATTTTTGTATAAAGTGGTGAAGTAAAAAATGTTGAGAGTATGAGAGTATAAAATGATGAAATTGTGGTTAAAAAATTATGAAGTTAATGGGTATTTATAAGTAAAAAATGAAGTAGTGAGATTTTTTTTATACGTATCAACGGGTACATTTAAAAGGGGCTTACAAAAATTCTGAAATACCAAAGGTGAGTGCCTCACCTTTCCTGCTCTCTTTTTCTTCACCATTCGTGTGTGAGGTAAGGTGATGGTAATGGTGTTGGCGCGTGAAGTAGCACCTCACGAGTGAGGGTTCGCTACCATTACTTCCGGCCTAAAGATTTTCCTTTTTTCTAATATTTTTTTTTCTAACACTTATTTTATTGGGGCTATTTTTTTATTTTATTTTATTTTTAGCTACAAAATAAAAATGTGATTAATTTTTATTGATTGTTCTCTAATGAAGATTTAATAAGCTAATAAATTGAAATACTACTATTTATAAAGTGAAAATAATAATAAAAGTATTCTTTGCACGAGTGGTAAGGTTGGTAGCTTTTATACCAAAGGTTTAAAGTTTAATCCAAAATTGCATCCTGTTATAATTTATAGTTTAATCCAAAATTGTATCCTGTTATAATTTATAGTTTACACCTTAACTCCTAATCTTTCATTGTTTGTACTTTTGAAAAGATAAAAAATACTTCCTCTTTTCTTTGTATACAAAAAAAATGAAATAATAATAATAATAATAATAATAATAATAATAATAAATAAATAAAGAGAGAGATTTCTATAAAATGTACAAAATAACAAGTTTATTTATGTATATTTCGGAATTTTAAACCTTACATGTCTAAATGGATAACTTTAGACGTGCATTAGTATCTAAAATGCATGACCATATAAATGAAAATAATGTTTTGCATAAAATGTTTCATCCATAATCAAGCATTAATTGTGTATGCACTATTTTCATTATTTTTTCCACTTTCTTCAGGATTATCATCCAATTAGAGTCATTCAAAAGTGATATTGTAATAAAAATTATTGCTTACCACAACTCTAAGGGTTAACTTAAAAGAAATTGTGATATAAATGTTGTTTTGTATCTCATTTAGTTATTATCAAACTTTTATTTTTCTTCACTTTTTTTAATCATAAATGCACTAAAATTAAGTACTTTTATTAGTTTAATTTTTATATTACTCATATGATCTAGTTATTTTTATGTAACATTCTTAAGATGATTAATTGAGCATATTTGTACTACTAAAGATAAATAAATTATATTGTTGGAAATTTTAAGAAAATTTTATATTTTTGCGTAATATATAAATAAAACTAGCAACCAAAAACAACTAACCCAGTCGAAATCAGATTTAAAAAAAAAACACGCGCCTTTTAGAATAAAAACTAGACGAATACCCGTGCAAAACGACAATGACTAACGGCAAATAATTATAGTTTCGAAATCGTGATTCTAGTTTAACCATAATGCAAAACTTATGGGTTCAATTTGTAATTATTGCGTGAAAAATGTTCATGTGTTAGAAACAAAAAATGATAAAAGTTTAAGAATTAAACAGTATTTAAAATATTAATTTAGTTGTAGATGATGTTACAATTTTTAATCAACGATATAATAGTCCACTAATATTAAAATAGTAAAACTTGTCATTTAAACATTTAAGTTTAAGGGGTACTGTAAGCAATCGAAATTACTTAAATTTTAAGCCTTTTTTACATTTAAAGAATACATATGCATACATTATAAGTACTAGAAAAGAGATATAACAAAAAAATAAAACAAACCAAAAATTAAGAAACTAAAACGTTGATTTAGATGAGCAATCAAAATTACTTTAATTTTAAGCCTTTTTTAATTTTGACTTTTGATTGTCAAATGATATGACTCCATTTTTTCTGCGTGTCAAAATTAAGCTTTCTATCAGCATAATTTAAAAAAAATATTCAAAGATTTGTTATTCTATTTTATATGTCATTTTATTATAATAAGGGTCCGCTTGGTTTTAATAGGTGAAAGGGAAAGGGAAAGGAATGCAAAGGAATGAGTGAGGTGGGTAATCAATACCTTACCCCCCAATTTACTCTATAATGGTTGATTACTCACTACCGGGTAATCAATACCTTACCCTTCCCCAACCAAGCACCATTATTTGATATATGTGGGCCCTTTTCATTTCCTTACCCATTCCCCACCCTCCCTTTACCCCCCACCAAGCACCCCCTAAGAGATAATAATAATAATTCATTGTTATTTGCATATGGTAGTTATTATTGTTATTATTATTACTTGGTCTGAGTGATTTTTTTTTATTTTTTTATTTTTAATTATCTATTCAACCGGTATATATTTGACTTTTTTACAAGGGTTGTTGACCACCCTTCTAATTCCATCTCAGCACAAAACCATTGAGCCACCATTTGCAATCCTCATCACAACACAACCACCATCTTCACCTGATTCCCCCAAATTCATTATCTATTTGTCTTATTGATTCGATGATTTCCTCCAATTCTCAAAACCTTAAGTCAATGCTATGTCCTTTCAACGACATGTTTCCAAACACTAAATCGACAAGTCCGAAAAAGTTATCATTTAAAATCGTGTAGAAAAAATTATGTATAACTAATATTCGGTGTATGTGCAAAAGAATTATAAAAATCAAACCACGTTTTATACTAAAACAAATTGTGATCGATCTGTTGTAGGGTACTCAAGTTATCAGTGCAACTTTACGTGTAGTCGGTTGCCATGCATGGTCAAGCATAATTTCATGCTATGTAGTACTGAAGGATTTGAAGCATAGAGATGATACACAGATTAATCCATCCAATGTGTTACTACAGCTGATGAAGCTAGAACGTATTTATTTACTAGACAACAATGGTGGTTTCAACAAATTACAAACTGTTTTTAACATTCCAAACCTAAAAATTCTGGATATATATGACCTGAATAATCTCAGGTATTTATGGAAGAGAAACCAATGGATGGTACTGGAGTTTCCAAAGCTTACAACTCTGAAAATTATTAGATGCAGAAGGTTGGAACATGTTTTTACATCTTCCATGGTTGGTAGTCTAGTCCAACTCCAAGACCTGGATATTTCTGACTGCCAAAATCTCGAGTTGATAGTCAAGGAAGAAGAATGGGATTTCAGAGGGAATGATCAGATAATTAGGTTACCTCGTCTAAAGGCCTTAAAACTATATAATCTTCCAAGTCTTAAGGGATTTTGCTTAGGGGAGGAGGCGTTTTCATGGCCTTCGTTGAATAACTTGTATTTCTACAATTGCCCTGCAATTACGGTTCTCACCAAAGGACAACTGGACACCCCCGCACTTAACAAAATGTATACAAGTCATGAGGACTCATGTGAGGTAAGGGAGGACCTCAACTCTCTCATAAAGACCAAACTACAAGAGGTACCTAACCAACTTCATTCTTAATTAAATATGGCCATTCACTATTGCATGAAAATTTAGGTAGTCAAAATTCTTTGTATATTTGGTAACCTTAAAAATAGGGATTTGCTAATGGGAGACCGGTGTTTGTCCTTTAAATTTAAATAAACGAAAATTTTGACTGTATTAAATTGAAAATCACATTTAATTTTAGTAAATTATAAATTTAATTAATGTATTTGATTGAAAAATAAAGTTTAAGGGTATTAACTACATGTTAAATACATATATTTACACCTTAAAGGGTGCCTGGTGAGCACCCGTTAGCAAATCCTTTAAAAATATTTCTCACCTCATAAAATAGGGAGTGCAAACTTAAAAGAAAAGAAAAAAAAAAAAAAAAAAAAAAAAAAAAAGAAAAAGAAAAAAAAAAATCTTACTCGAATATTTGCATGTCGAAAGCTTGTTAGCTTAAATTAGTAAACAATTGAAAGTTGATCACTCAAAATTTGATAGGGAATATTTTTTAGTTATAGTTCCTGCTTACTTCAAATCAGAAATTTTGTATGCTTATACCTAGAAATAAAACTTGATATTAGCCTAAAAAAAGTTGAAATAAAGGCCATAATTTCTTCATGTAATTCGCCTGTTTGAATATACATTTAAACAGTTGGCGTATACGTTATAACTCTGTTATGAACTCTAACTACTCTCTAAACTTTTCCAAAAAAAAATTGTATGAATTTTGTGCAGGGGAAAAAATTCTAGAACATGGAGATCACATGTTTTGAGTGTGAGCGGTGTCAAATGCAAAAGTAAAACATGCGTGGTTTCTTCACTAATTAGTCGATGAGACATCACTAATAAGATATATCAAACATATATTATAAATTGATTATTTAGAGATTTCACAGTTTGACAATATTAGCATTATAGTATATTGTACATAAAGTTGAATGCTTCAAGGTATATAATGTGAACCAGTAATAAGATCTGTTAATATATGAAGTTCTTACGTTCTCTTAATCAGATGTTTAATTTCTCAAGCTACCCATACAGATGCTTATAGTTTTTTTTGTTTATAAACTAAAATGTGAACTCTTTTCTGGTCATGCTAAAAAATTGTTCATTACCTTTGAAATGTTAATTAAGGCTTTTTAATCAAACAATTCCTGGATGCCCCCCCCCCCCCCCCCCCCCCCCCCCACCCACCCACCCAAAAGCAACCTAAAGCGTAGTAGTAAAATATTGACCGGCGATGTTACTATTAGTTGAAAGTTTTATAGTTATGGTTAAACAGTTACTGATGGTGATATTACATAAACAAGAACGAGATGATGAAATTTAAAGTTCTAACACACTATTAAGAAAAGGAATACTTCTATGAAAACATTGTCCTAATTAAGATTTGATTCTAGGAATGTTTAAGTTGTGTTTGTGCGTTGTGTTGTGATGAACTTATTGTTTAGGAAGCGTTAGATTGATTCATTTTGTTTTCAACCTGAAAGAATCTTTAAGAGTAATCTATTTCAATACTAACCTTATAAGGAAATCGACTGATTACAACTTGTGAGAGTTTTACTGCCTAAGACCAAACACAAAAATCAATAAAAATCATGCAATTTTTAGGAAAAACTGACAACATACAATTTGACTTTTATGAAAAACTTGATAAGCTGACTTTTTTGAGATTTGATTGCTTCTATTCTACTGTAAACATGAAAATAAGCTTCAACAAGCTAAATAAACACCTTATGCAATGATATGGGATGATTTGGATTCCAAAATATCCCACAGTGGACTGTTATGATCAATGGATGATGATTTTGACTATTGAATAAAAATGGACCAAAATGGTGGTAAAACTGAGCTTATATAAACATAATAGACTTACTAAAACCAAGTTATGCAATAATGAACAACAAGAACACAGTAAAATACCATCAACCAAACACCCCTAATAAAACTGAAAATAGAAATTTAATAAAGTAAACTTACAATTTATCCCATGAATCTGAACCAGAGCCTACCCTAATGTCCCCAAATGGACTCTAACCCAAGATTCCACTGCTTCCTTCTCCTCTTCTTAACTTTCTGATTTTCAATTTATTTTACCCTATTTTTTTATTTTTTTTTTCTTTTTATGGTTTATACTATACTAAATAACCCACAAGCTTTCAAAAGCTTATAAATAAGCTACTGTGAGCTCAAACTTAACAAGAAATAACAATAAATACACAGGTTGAACAAAGTTGTGAATTTCACTTGATATTACCAAAAACTGAACTTGTACTTTGAGAATTGAAACTAAGGACTATTGAAATGCTTTTCATTAACATAAAAGGTTTGATACAACTTGAATTAAATACTGAATTGAAAGGTTTTCAACAGAAATTTAAATTCTACACTACAAATGGTCTAAAAGCATGAGACAATTATATTCTTCCTTTTTCTTCATCTTTATAGGTCCTGGAGGACTCCTTTCTCTTTCCCACTTTCTTTTTGAGCCATTGGATGCTCTGGAATCAATCATGGCCTTTGAAGTTGTTTTGGCGGGAAATCTGAGATTGGCAGATAATGGGTTAGGTGTAGTCTTAATGAGGGTAGGAGGGGGAAAGTGAGGTTGGTGAGTACATTAATGATAGTGGTTTGGTTTGGTGGAAAGTTGAGAGGAGGGGAGAGAGACATGGAAGCGTGAAAGCTGGGGAAGGGGGTGATGAACAGTAGCTGTGGTGTGTGGGTGTTGACCGGGTCAAACTGGGGAGGACGGGGTAATATTAGTTTTAGGTTTGGGCTCAGGCTGGGCTTGTTTTGGTGGACTCATGGATCAGGCTTTTAGGATAAAGGGTGGTTTGTTTATTTATTTTAAGTAATAAAAACCACAAGGACCATTTTTGTAATTTTCATAAACTTGAGGGCTGCAAAATGAAACTTTCCCAAGGTAACCATAAGGACCTATTTTGACAACATTTGAGAATTACAAGTACAAAAATTCATATTTTCCAAAATTAAAATACTCGGGGACCAAAATTGCAAATTTCCAAACTCCGGGGACTAAACTTGTAATTTTCTCAAAATTTTCATCCAGGGATTAAAAGTGATTTTTGTGAATTCCCAAGGACCAAAATTGATTTTTCATTCAAAATTATCCCACCAGGGATTAAATCTGCCAATAATTGAAACTCCAGGGACCAAAAGTGTAAATTTCCAAAACTTTTCCAATTTTTCACCAAAGGACTAAATATGACATTTTATGATTTCAAAATGACCTTTGGTGATAATTTTCCATTTTTTGAATGACCAGGGACTAGATTTGTAATTTTATGAAAGTTGGGGGACTGAAACTGCCAATTTTGCAAACTTTGTGCGTTTTTCATTTGTTTTTGCTCATTTTGCATCTAAAACATATAAAACACAATTTTGAAATATTTTTAGTATTTTGATGCATTTCTGAGTGTTTTTGTATGTTTTGCAGTTCAGATTTAACCAAAAATGATGAGTGTTTGAGCACTCATCAGTAATCTATTTCAATACTAACCTTATAAGGAAATCGACTGATTACCAAATTTTTATTCAGGTAATTAATTTACTTTGTTAGAGCATGTTTTTGAGCACCATGTGAAACCTGAATTAGAAACTTAATTCAAAATTCCTTAACATTTCAATTAAGGCGTCTAAACATCCAAAATTACCCGAATGACATATTTACAATTTTGATAAGAACTTAAAAGTAAGTCAAATCTCGTGTTAAAACACGAGAACTTGATCAAAAGAATTAAACAATTTCTATATAAAATGAGAATGTGATCAAATTTCGTAATATTGTATATTTGTATGCCCTATTCACTTGGAGTGTCAGTCAACCTAAAATGAACCAAACCATGCTTATTGAACCATCTGAGGTTGTAACTATTTAGCATGGAATATTTGCTATGTTTTATACTTGTTATGTTTTATACGTATGTATATTTTATACGTTTGTATGTTTTATACTTGTTATGTTTTATACGTATGTATGTTTTATATGCTTTTATGTTTTATAGTTTTATCCGCTTTTATACGTTCGTATGTTTTCCGCTTTTTTATACGTTTGTATTGTTATAACGTATAAAAACATATCAAAACATAAAATTACGTCCAAAACAATATTAGTAATGTAGTATATATCATAATTGTGTACACTGGTACAAAAAGTTGTATTGGTCACGCCAAAAATGTATGACGATATGCATATAGTCACACACTTTTTTTTTATTGTGTGTCACAAAAGGTCCCGCCAACGTAGGTGGCATATGGTGACCTTGTTGAGTTCGTGGCCTTTTCCATCGAAAAAGAGTGACCAAAACCCCGAATATGTGTGACAAATTAGGCACAAGTTTTGTTGGATTAGTCAGTATCCATGACCGTAAACACCTTATAGTCACACGAATGTTTTTTGAGAGTAACTATTGTTCATCCTTTGGCCACATAAATATATAATATATGTGACATTTGAGATGATTCTTTCTAGTAAATGTGTATTTTGTGTGACTATTTCCCGTCCTGTGGCCACATGAATATACAATAAATGTGACGTTTGTGATGATTTAGTCACACAATGGGTGTTGCTTTTTTGGAGTTAGTCACATACAATTTAAAACAAAGTGGCCAAAAGTGTTAATAAGTGTGACCATATGCTCTTTAAAGTGAACAAATATGTATTTTGTGTGACTATTGTTCATCCCACGGTCACATGAATTTTTAGTTTGTGTGACCTTTTGTAATATTTAGTCACACAAAGCATCTTTGTTTTGGGTATTTAGTCACATACAATTAAGCATCAAGTGGCCAAAAGTGTTAATAAGTGTGACCATATGCTCTTTAAAGTGAAGAAATGTGTATTTTGTGTGACTATTGATCATCCAATGGCCACATTAATTTTATGTTTGTGTGGCCTTTTGTAATATTTAGTCACACAAAGCATCTTTGTTTTAGGTATTTAGTCACATACAATTAAGCATCAAGTGGCCAAAAGTGTTAATAAGTGTGACCATATGTTGTTTAAAAGGAAGAAATGTATATTTTGTGTGACTATTGATCATCCAATTGCCACATTAATTTTATGTTTGTGTGGCCTTTTGTAATATTTAGTCACACAAAGCATCTTTGTTTTGGGTATTTAGTCACATACAATTAAGCAAACAGTGGCCAAAAGTGTTAATAAATGTGACCATATGATGTTTAAAGTGCAGACATGTGTGTTTTGTGTGACTAATGTTCATCCAATGGTCACATGAATTTTTAGTTTGTGTGGCATTTTGTAATATTTAGTCACACATCGAATTAAACAAAGAGTGACCAATAATGTTAGTACTGCTAGTACTACGTTCGTACTGCTGGAGCAGAGTTACAACTGCTAATATATATATAAAACAGAATATATATAAATGAAGCAAATATATGCACAATTGTATTTCAAATTGAATAAAACTCGAATGTATATAAATGAACCAAATATATATGCAATTGCATCATTGCCATCATCAACATTCAAGGTTCCTTACTTGATCTTTTCATCAGCTTCTTTCTGCAAAAAAAATATTGGAAATGTTTGTATTAAAAGTTAGTACGGCTAGTACACAGTCAATGCTGCAGGTATATAAGCATGATAATAGAATTTGAAGTAAAATTTACAAGTTTATCTGCAAATGAACTAATCTCAGCATCTGGAGATTCTCCGTCTTTGTTTTCCCTTCCTTTGATCTACAATACACTACGCCATTAGTTTTACCTGTGAATAATAATCGTCCATTTCTTAGTCTATCTGCTGAAAAGCAAGTCATCCTATAAACAGATGCTATGAACTGTAAGAAACCAACACTACACCATTTTAGACCTATTGTGACGAAAATTTTTTCGTGACAACACATGTTGTCGCGACAAGTCCACTAAACGACGAAAAAATGATATTCTGGTAACCATGTTTGACCAAAACTTTTCGTGACAACATTTTTTCTTTTGTGACAACATGTTGTCACAATAGAATTACTATAGGACAAAATAGAGGCATGCTATTTTATAAATTTTGACTATATCTTATATCGACAACATTTTGATTTGTAGTGACAACAGTGTTGTCACTAAAAGATTTTGATATTGTTGACTTTTGACTTTTATCTTTCGTGACAACCGTGTTGTCACTATAAGTTTTGAGGCAAAAAAAATTGGGGGGAAAGTTACCGCCTAATCTTGTAGCGACAACTTATGTTGTCACGATAAATGTTGTCACTAAAGAATTTGATGATTTGGGGGGAAATTTGCCGCCTAAACCTTTAGTGACAATATGTTGTCACGAGAAATGTTGTCACTAAAGATTTAGAAACAATTTTAACTAATTATATTTTTTTTAAATGTTATAAATTAATTAAATATGATTTTAGTTATTTATAAATAATTTAAAAATGATTCAAATTTATTATAAATTCTTTAAAATGTTATAAATTAATTTAAAAATGAATTAAATTAAATAACTTCAAAATGTCATAAATGAATTAAAAATAATTTAATTTAGGTTTAAAAACTTTTATCTAATATATAATTAAAATAAAATACTTTCATTTAATATATAATTATAGTAAAATACTGGCCAATAATTTGCCCGGATTTTTTCCCGCCTGTTCGTTTGGTTGTCGAGTTGTTTAGTTTGAGTTGTTTCGTTTGGTTGTCGAGTTTCGTTTGATCTGTTTCGTTTGCTTGTCGAGTTGTTTAGTTTGAGTCTGTATGAAAATATATGTGGTTGAGAACTCTTGTGTGTTTTAAATAAACGGTTTGCCTTCGTGTTTGTTAATTGTGATATTGTTTCTTTAGTTCTATTATTTGTGCGTGTATAACCATATCATCTCGACTCGTTCGTTAAACATCTCGGGTACAACCATATCATCTCGGCTCGTTCGTTTAACATCTCGGGTATAACCATATCATCTCGGTTCGTTCGTTTAACATCTATTGTACAACCATATCATCACGGCTCATACGTGTATAACCATATCATCTCGACTCGTTCGTTTAACATCTCGTGTAAAACCATATCACCTCGGCTCGTTCGTTTAACATCTCGTGTATAACCATATCATCTCGGCTTGTTCGTTTAACATCTCGTGTATAACCATAGCATCTCGGCTCGTTCGATTAATATCTTGTACGTGTAGAACCATATCATTTCGGATCGTTCGTTTAACATCTCTTGTACAACCATATCATCTCGGCTCGTTCGTTTAACATCTTGTACGTGTATAACCATATCATCTCGGCTCGTTCGTTTAACATCTCCTGTATAACCATATCATCTCGGCTTGTTCATTTAATATCTCGTGTATAACCATAACATCTCGGCTCGTTCGTTTAATATCTTGTACGTGTAGAACCATATCATCTCGGATCGTTCGTTTAACATCTCTTGTACAACCATATCCTCTCGGCTCGTTCGTTTAACATCTCGTACGTGTATAACCATATCATCTCGACTCGTTCATTTAACATCTCGTGTATAACCATATCATCTCGACTCGTTCGTTTAACATCTCGTGTATAACCATAGCATCTCGGCTCGTTTGTTTAACATCTCGTATGTGTAGAACCATATCATCTCGGTTCATTCGTTTAACATCTCTTGTACAACCATATCATATCGGCTCGTTCGTTTAACATCTCGTACGTGTATAACCATATCATCTCGACTCGTTCATTTAACATCTTGTGTATAACCATATCATCTCGGCTTGTTCATTTAACATCTCGTGTATAACCATAGCATCTCGGATCGTTCGTTTAATATCTTGCACATGTAGAACCATATCATCTCGGCTTGTTCGTTTAACATATCGTGTATAACCATAGCATCTCGGATCGTTCGTTTAATATCTTGTACGTGTTGAACCATATCATCTCGGATCGTTCGTTTAACATCTCTTGTACAACCATATCATCTCGGCTCGTTCGTTTAACATCTCGTGTATAACCATATCATCTCGGTTCGTTCGTTTAACATCTATTGTACAACCATATCATCTCGGCTCGTTCGTTTAACATCTAGTACGTGTATAACCATATCATCTCGACTCGTTCGTTTAACGTCTATTGTATAACCATATCATCTCGATTCATTCGTTTAACATCTCGTGTATAACCATATCATCTCGACTCGTTCGTTTAACATCTCGTGTATAACCATATCACCTCGGCTCGTTCGTTTAACATCTCGTGTATAACCATATCACCTCGGCTCGTTCGTTTAACATCTCGTGTATAACCATATCATCTCGGTTTGTTCGTTTAACATCTCGTGTATAACCATAGCATCTCGGCTCGTTCGTTTAATATCTCTTGTACAACCATATCCTCTCGGCTCGTTCGTTTAACATCTCGTACGTGTATAACCATATCATCTCGACTCGTTCGTTTAACATCTCGTTTATAACCATATCATTTCGGATCGTTCGTTTTTAATGAATTGGGTCGAACTGACGAAAACCAAAATAAAAAAACTGTTAGTTATAAAACCAAAACCGAACCGATGAAACCAAAACTGAACCAAATATAGTCGGTTCGGCGCGGTTTTTCAATTCGGTTCCATTTTCGGTCTAATATGCTTTTTTATACCAAAATAAAATAAAAAAATATTTTCAAAAATATTAGTACAATGAAGTGATGATCATAACACTTTTTAAAAATATTTTCAAAAATATTTCGTATTTTTTATATGTATTTATTATATCATTATACAAAAAAAAAAAAAAAAAAAAAAAGGTAAAAGCTTTTAGTGCCAAAATTTTTCACACTTAGATATCTGCTCCACACATTTTTGGTGCTAACGTTTCACACTTATAGATAAAATTTTGGTGCCAAAATTCTCACCAAAAATCAAAAACCCCCGCCTACATATCTGGTTCCCCCTTTTTTCACACTTAGATAAAATTTTCACCTTGTCTCTTTCTCCCATCTCACACTTACCAAATCTGCTCCACATTAAAAGGTTTGTGTTTATGTATGTTTTGTTAATTTTTATTAGTTAATTTTTGTATGTTATTAATTTTTGTTTATGAAACTGTTGCCGTAGCCGACCACCACCAGCTGCTGTCGCCGTAGCCGCCACCACCACCACTGTGCCACTGTCGTCGCCAACCTAGCCACCACTACCAGCTGCTAAAAGGTAAATCATTTCTCACATCAGTATCATTTCATTATTATCTCAGATTTAGTAGTTAGGAACTGTGATTATAGTTTTTATATTTAATGAAAATGGTTCACTGAAGACAAACACATATGGGCCTAAAGATACTTTATACATGTTAAAATATACTAATTATAACATTTTGAGGGATACTTGAGTTATCTTGGGATGAATGTATTGTTATTTGTGAATAAAATGATTTGTATATGAACATATAGTTATAACTTATAAGGAAATGAAATAACTTGGTTAGTATTGGTCTCGTGATTTGAATGTGTTTGTATACATTTTGATACTTGTGCTATTTGAATAGTTTTGTGTAAATTTTTCTTAAATTGTGATACTTGTGTTAATTGTAGTCGCTAAAGGTCGTCACCACAAAACCTCTTGTTTCTCACCACAAAACTTTCACCCGGACTTGGTAGAGCAATTTAAGACCAAACATATATACAAGAAGGGAGACAAGAAGGGACAATGGAAAAACGAAGCTGCCGAATCGCAATACGTAAGTCATTCTTGTTTCACATTCCTGTTTTTAATCGCCGAATCGCAATACGTAGGGTTCATGGTTTCACATTCCTGTTTTTAATTTTTAAGATTTTAGTGTAATTTTTGCATATTTTGTCATTTTTAGTTATAGTAGTTAATTGTTGTTTATTTATGCTTATTTGTGTTCATAATAGCCTAGTGTAAGCTAATTTGTCAGTTTCATGGCCTAGATTCTCCATTTGCTTCATTAAGCTTTCATAACAGATTTTTAAGGGGTGTTTGGATTTGCTTGTTAAACTGCATTATTGTGACTCTCAGTAGATAAATCTTACTTAAACATTATCCTTAGGTCATATTAGAGTAATGGTAGTATAAAATCAGTAGGCATTTAGTTTAAAAAGTCAAAAGTGGTTTGATCCCCTAAAATCTGTTTACTGTTAGACTTTCTAGGTTGGTAAATCTCCATTTTAGTTATAGAAACTGATTAGCTAGCTTAAGTTAGTCTCATTCTATCTTATAACATCATATTTAGTCATCTAGAAAGGATCAAATCTCAGTTTAGTCAACCTTTTCAAAAATTGAAAAAGTCAAAATTCCAAAAAAAAAATCTCA
The DNA here is from genome assembly GCA_030686995.1 of Artemisia argyi. Classification (NCBI taxonomy): domain Eukaryota; kingdom Viridiplantae; phylum Streptophyta; class Magnoliopsida; order Asterales; family Asteraceae; genus Artemisia; species Artemisia argyi. The sequence goes on along the minus strand of CM060697.1, from coordinate 154,513,004 downwards.
AAAGAAGGTTGATTATTAATTTACTCATTGTTATGAGTTTTGATCTGAAACTTTGGCAACTTAATCTTGGCTTGCTTGTGTTTTCAAAAATGTTTTTTTTTTCAAAATTTTAGAATTTTATTCAATGGCTTTTTAGTGGCACAAAGTGATCCATTTGGTTTTAAATTTGCCCTGCACCTAGCCTTTACCATTCTGACCCATTTTTCCTTTGACCATAACTGGCTCAATTTTTGAGACTCTTGCTTGATTCTTGGTGATTTGGAGAGCTAGTAGTATAGGGTTGAATTAGTCGTGCTTGTTTTGGCCTTATTTGCTTATCTTCTTAGCTTATTTAGCCCTCCAAGCTGCTACTTTCTGCTGTTCTGCATCAGTAGGGACTGAGTTTCTTTGATTCTTGTTCTAGCCTGATTTAGCTTGTATAGTTGCTATAATAAGCTTGTTTGTGTTATTGTGGGTGTGTATGAGCTTTTGTTTGCCTTGGCGTTGGCTTGTGTGAACATTTGTTAAAGCTAATTAGAATTTATTTAGTGATAAATAGTTCTAAACTATTAAATTTTCACTCGTTTTGTGACTTTACAGAACCGGATGCTAGAGATTAGAAAGGGTCAACAAGGTCAAGAAGAGCAACTCACTGATAAGGAGATTGTAGCACAAGTCTTGGGCACTAAACGAGGCTTTAACCCGGGACGGGATAGGGTGTTGGCAGGTAGTTCTTCATCGTCATCTTCTGTACGCTCCCACCCCGATCCAGCACCACAAATGACTCAATCTTAAATAAGTGGTCTGGCGAGGTACATGATGAACCTACATGCACAATTAGCGGACCGTAAAGTCATTGATTTGCCACTGCCCCCCGAGCTTGACCCCTCACTGTTTATGGATGTTGATGAAGAAGAGGATGCAGACGAGTCCGCAAGTGAGCAAATCAAGGCCTTTATGGTGTTGACCAATTTACAGTTATGTCGTTTTGGATAATTTATGTTTATGATGTTGAACAATTTACATTTATGTCGTCGAACTAAGTCGTTAAACCATGTAGTCTTTGAACAATTTATGGAATGTAGTTTGCTTTAGTTATTGGTTGTGTTGATATGAAATTATGGAAAATTTGGTTGCGGAAAAATCTGGAAAACGGGATCGGAAAACCTGGGAAAACGCGACAAAACAGCCTGGCTGTTTTGAAGCAGATGCCACTTTTAGTGACAACATGTTGTCGCTACTAGCAATATTTGTTTTTTAATTTTTTTGGAGTGACAACTTGTTGTCGCTAAAGGTTGTCGCTATAAGCTTGGTCAAAAATAAGTCAAACCTTTTAGTGACAACATGTTGTCGCTAAAAAGTTGTTGCAAAAACACTTTGTCATTAAAAGTCAAACTTGTAGTGACAACATGTTGTCACTACAAGTGTTGTCACAAAAAAACTTGAGTCAACAAGTTAAACTTTGGTCAAACCTGTTGTCACAATAGGTGAAAAATGTTGTCACAATAACTTCCAGCGACGCGGTTATAGCGGCAACGCTTTCCGTGACAAAATGTTGTCACAAATATACTTATAATGACAACTTTCGCACTTTTAGCGACAACATTGCGTTGTCACTATAGGTCCAGAATAGTGTAGTGCAAGACACTAATAATGCTGCATAGTATAATATAAGATCTGCCAACCATGAAACCGTAAAAATATACGTACATGGGTTGGCTTTTGGTGACTGAGATGGAGCATACCCACGCCTCAATTTAATTCCAGTCCCCCGAAAATGAAGTGTGCCAGAAAATCCAGATGAGGTAATTTTTAGCCAGGCATCCCATGTATCATCCTCACCCGTGAAAACAGGATGTAGCCCCTGCAAGAAACAAGTAACGTGCTTAATGCTAACATAAAAGACGACAAAATTAGATGTCCCAAATATAAGTTTAGCATCAAAAGCCAACATACCGGGGTAGACCCTTGCATATCAACTCGGGCAACAAATAATCCAGATGGTTGAAGTGTTCTGCCGTGCCAAATTACCTGGAACGAATAAATGTCAAACACATTACCAAGCAAGCAAATCACTCACATCTGGTACAAATGAAACAGTTTGACAAAAAGCAACCATATTTGAGTTAATGTCCTATATAACAGATGCTATGTTAATCTTTTGATAGATCACTTACGTGACTACGATAAGCAAACTCCAACTATTCAGCAACATCCTCCCGGAGTGGAAACCAATCAAGACTCCCTTTACGAGCAAAACAGTGGCCTCTTAGAACACGTCGATTGTCTCCATTCCAATAAAAGGGAAAACTATTTCGTCTTAATAAGTCTACCTGCAACGATTACCACCACACGAATTTATAATCAAAAACATGTTTTAGGCTAGTTTAATCCACGAAAATCAATGTAAATCGTTTTATATTCGATTACACATTTAAGAAAATATAAATTAAATATGTGTTTGAGCATATCCATGAACAGAGTAGGATAGGTGAGATGAGGGTGATGGTGGCTCGACTGTGATGGTGGTGGATGTGGTGGTTATCTCGAATCAAACAACCGAAGTAAACAATATCACCCATACAGTTCCCTTGTCTTGATGGCGGTGATGGCGTGGAGGAGCGATGGTTGGTGGAACGACGGCGAGATAAGGCGGTGAAGTGTGGCTGTGGTGTGAGTCGGTTCTAGAAAGAAGGAGAAGAGATGAATAGAGAGAAGATAGATCTGACTAAGCTAGTAGTGTTAATGTTTTGATTTTGGGTGAAAAAGGGGCGCCATATGAGCGGAGCGGGAGATTGAAATTTTGGGGAAAATTAAGGGGCGGGATCTTGAGCGCTATATTAAAAATTTGAAGATTGAAAGCCTATCAAATGAGCTCGAAATTTTTAATGAGTTGAGCTCAACCTTATATAAGTTCGACTCGAGTTATTGTTGAGTTCTCGAGCTTGTAAGTGATATAAAATATGTGCTTTTTTTTAATATGTAAGTGTACTAGGTGTAAATACATATTTATGAATGTATCAAGCTTTTCAAGCTGAAGTCAAACCAAATTCAATTCTTAGGTTATATTTCAAATTCAATTTTTGTAATAAAACACATCTTTACAGATAAATCGAGCTTTTCGAGTCAAGCTCAATCCGAGTTCAAACTTTCTCGATCCCGGATAACATATGATTGGGAGGTCCCTGGATACTTGCTTCTTAGTGTTTGTGACAAATGGTATACACCTACCAAGCCGGTGCAACCCATGCATGACCAGTGATAATGGCTAATTCACATGGGTCATGGGTCATGTGCATTAGGTTATCACTGGTCACATTCATTAATTAATGGGTATTTGACATCGATCATATGGGTCATATGCATTGGGTGAATAGTTGCTTAGAGTGTCATGTTACGACACATCCATGACTGTTGACAATTGGTAATTAACATGGGTAATGGGCCATGTGTATTGGGTTGTAGTGGCTTATAGTGTCATGTTATCAACCAATACATTCCTGGTGATCGACAATATAATGGGTAATTAACATGAGTCATGGGTCATGTGCATTGGGTTGTAATCGCTTATAGTGTAATGGAAACCATGCATGACCGGTGATAATGGCTAATTCACATGGGCGACTTTTTAAATACAAAATACACTAAAATCCGGGTGCGCTTGGTTTAAACTTGGGAAAGGGAAAGGGAAAGTGTAAGCTAATGGTCGGGAAAGGGAAATGTAAAGAAGATCAATCCCCCAATTTATTGGGTAATGATCCATTACCCACTATTGGGTAATGGGTTATTGTATTATGCTTTGCCAATCATATTTTTTCACTACCTTTCCCATTCTTCACCCCCTATAACCCCCTACCAAGCATTAGGGGTGTCCAAAAAACCCGAGAAACTGACAAATCAAGCATTCGGTTTCGGTTTTTACTTTTAGATATCCGTGGTTAACCGAACCGAACCGTATATAATATAAATAAATTACCCGCCCCGCGATGGATAGTTAAAATTTTCCAACTAACCGAACCGAACCGAACCGCCCCGTGAACACCCCTACCAAGAGTATCAAACAAACTTAGAAACTGACACACACTTCACTTATCAAATACACTTCACACATTTCCATAATCCTCTCTTTCTCTCTCACACTCACAGTTACAACTCACTCAGATCTAGGTTTTGATCCCAAATCTCAAAAAGCTGATAAGATCACAAATGAATATAATCCAAATACCCCCTTAGAGCTATTTATTCTTAAGCTTAGGTTGATTATCTGTTATAAGAATTGCGTTACATTTGTATTGATAGAATAAGGAAGACCATGCTGTGTTGTTTTTGCGAATAATTAGAGCAAAAGAGATATTAAGGTTTGCTTGGATTAGCTTATTTTATCTTAGGATTAGGTTGACTATCTGTTATAAGAATTATGTTGCATTTGTATTGAGAGAATAAGGAAGAAAAGTGGCGGATGTGTGTGCTAATATTTAGGCTAAAACATCCAAGTATCAATGATGGAAGAAGTATCAATGATGGCTGGACAAACACCAATTTCAAGTATGAACATAAACTTGTTCTGGTGTTGTCCATCCATTATTTATTCATCGTTGCTATTTGTCAAAATACAGAAATAATTATCAAGTATAATTTGTATTGATAGAACAAGGAAGAACATGCTGTGTTGTTTTTGCGAATAATTAGAACAAAAGAGATATTAAGGTTTGCTTGGATTAGCTTATTTTATTTTAGGAGTAGGTTGAAGTACAATAAACATATCAAGAACTTATAGAGTTTTTTCATGTATTTAGTTACAATGAAAATATTTTCATTGCATTGTTGATATAAATTTAATATGATTTCATTGATTCATGATTAGCTCTCTAATGTCGTAGGACCTACATAACTAATATGTATGTTCGTCACATTTAAGTGAGAAATATAAATGATAGTAAGAATTTGGTTGCTAAGAATTTAAAGCTCAATTATCAGGGCAGATCTATCTAACGATGTAGATGGGTTCCATCGCTTTAATTGGACCCCATTTTCTAACGATGTTTAATCTTGATTATTGAAAGAACCAAAACTAATAATCAAGATCAAACACCAAACGTTAGAAAACAGGGTCCAATTAAAGCGATGGAACCCATCTACATCATTAGATAGATCTGTCCTGATCATTGAGACGTCTTCAATGCTATAATGATATAGTGTGTATTGTTCATGACAGGCCACACTCCTTCATTATCGCATTCAAGATGAGTGATGTTACTTAGACTTTATTCTTTACTCAACATTTGTAGATTGTTTGTATCACTCTGTTTGCTTTATATATATGTATGATGTATTTTTGATATAAGAATTATGTTGCATTTGTATTGAGAGAATAAGGAAAAAAAGTGGCGGATGTGTGTGCGAATATGATGAGGCGAAAAATGATCCGTTTTTATGGGGTCATTTAAGCCCGGAATTGAATTTATTTGATCAAATATTGCCCTAAATCGTTCCTTTTGTGATTTTAGGTACTTTTGGAGTGAATTCTGGAAAAGGAAGCATTTTGGACGTTTTTGGAGCATAAAAGTGAAGAAAACAGCAAAGTCTTAATTTTCCTTGCTGGGAACAGTACCTGACGGCGTCACAAGCTTCTTAATGACGGCGGCACAAGCTTCTTAATGACGGCGTCACGAGGAAAACAAGAGATGAAGAGGATAGAGTCCATGACGGTCCAGAATGTTTTTACACTAGGGCATGACGACGTCACCATAGGCCGTCATGGTCCCTTTATACGTGACGGCCCAAAGGAAAAATACTCTTGACGGCATTAGATCTGGATCTAGGCAATCCGATTTTATTATGGGCGGCGGGTTGACGGCGTCAAAATTTTCTTCTTTTTGACGCCGTCACCTTGGAAAATCTATATGTAGTTTTATAATTTTCATTCATTAGAAGAGGACAATTTTAGGAACGAGTTGGAGAAACCCTAGCATAATTTTATCAGTATTTTCAAGGGTTTTCACCCCTTGAAACCTTTCATGTTCAATTAAGATAAGTATCCTTTCAATTCATTCAATATGTCTATGTGTTATTTGAATATATCTTATGCTTGTCTTGATTTTAACATGCTAGGCTAGATCTCTTGTGTGTTTGCTTAGATGTAGTGAAACCTAGATGTTGATTATGGGTTGATTGCTTGTTTATAGTTGTTACGGATGAATGATTTCGATGTTAGGCTTAAGAAAACTGGCAGACTTCCATAGTGTAACTTGCTTGAACGTCTTAAGAAACATGAACCTATGCGTACTAGGTTTTCATGGTTGTATTTAATGCAAGAGCGAATTCTAATGATCCCATGTTAGGAGCTTCTTGCAGCTCGACATAGGAGTGAAGTAGGAGCTTATAGAGTTGGGGAAGTACGTACGTGATTGAGGCAAAAGCAGTCAACTAAATTCAACCACGGATGTGGTCAAACAAGTCAAACTCCTAAGGCTCAATGCTCCGTGGAAGTGTAGGGTTTCCCCGGGTCGTTATGTCCCGACGAGGTGTGGATGGTATTAAAACGGGTTTGTGATCGAGTGAATTTGGACAGGAAAGGGTATAAGTGAGTTGTGATGATTACACTACTGGAATATGAAAGAAAATAGCTTAAATACACTATATTAATAATACTGGAAAGTCAGGAAAACCAGAAACGTTTAAAACTTAAAACACGTACGTTCACGTTTAAATAAAACGTAAGCGTACGAAATAAAAAGTAAAAACGGAAATCTGAAAACACCCAGGGGTGAAAATGACTTTTTTACAAACCTAAGGGTAAAAGAAAATTTTTAGAAAATTAAAATAAATTTTAACCCTAATTAATTATTTAATATTAATTAAATACTAATTATTACTAATTATTAATAATTAAAACACTTAAATATATTTTAATACTAATTAAATGCTAGAAAAATGAAAATAAAATTTCTAAAATTATAAAATAACTAAAAACTAATTTTAAAAATAAAAATAGATGTTTTTGTCTTTTTGTGCTTTTTATATTAATTAATTACTAATTAATTACTAATTATCTAATTAACTATTTTAAATTAAGAAAATTACTAAATGAACAGTAAAAATTCTAATAAAATTTCTAAAATTACTTTATAACATATAAAAGCTATAAAAAATATAAAAACAAGGTTTTACTTAATAAAAACTAATTATGCTATTTTAAACTAATTATTAATTAATAATTAATAAAACTAAAATTAATTCTAATAAATACTAAATGACAAAATAAAAATATGAAAAAATTATTATAAATACTTTAATATAAGATATAATTAATAAAAATATAAAAATGACAAGTACTTAATAAAAATTTAAAAATGAAAATTAAAATTAAATTACATTAAATAGAAACTATCACTTAATTTTAAATTAATTTTTTTTGGATTTTCTTTTACAAACCTATTATACACCTAAAAACAACAAACTTTTATAAAAACAAACTTTTTAGAAATCTAAAATAAGCTGATTATGGAACCAAAAGCCAAACAATTGACTTTGGTTGACCAAGGGGCAAAATAAGCTCAAATGAGATCTAGTGGGGCCTACAATGGTGAAAACTGATACAATTAGCTTATGTGAACATGTTTAAGCAGAAAGAAGCACAATGGGACCACTGAATAAGCTATAAGCTAATCAATAAGCACTTGCTTATTATTTCTGGACTGAAAAGTGGGACAGATATGAGGGCTCAAACTAGGTGGGTCCCAGGGCTTCCAAGGTCAAACAAAGGTTCAAAACATAAACCCTACTAGGAGGGGGTGGAAAGGAGCAATTGTGGTGGTTGTGGGACCACTGGTTTGGCTGGAAAACCACCACCAAGTGGTGGTGGTGGTGGTGTAACTGCTGAGACAGAGCAGTACACAGCCCTGCAAGTCACTTTGTGGCTTTGTGGGGCCCACAAATAAAATCACAAAAATAAGCAGACCATGGAAACTTGTAGATGAGTTGAGGGACTAAACATCCTAAAAATTTCAAGGCTTAATTCCTACAACTAAATTCTATAAAAATCTTGCAAGATTTGTAAAAACTGAGAGATGCACCTTTTGACTTTTTACTAAAACTACTTGTTTGACTTTTATGAACTTGTGGTGATCTAAACTTACCCAATATGTTATAATAAGCTGTATTAAAGCTAACATAAGCTAAAAGTATGACTTATAAGCTAAAATGGGTGGTTTGAGGACTCAACTGTCCAACAGTGGTCAGTTGGGAGAGAAACCTTGGTATTTTTGACTTTTGGTGATAAAAACTTGGATGTGAAGGTTTGCTAAATCTTACTAAACCTAATGTAGTGTGTCTACACTTAACCAACAACAAAACAACAACTAGAAAGGGTGGTACATTACTGATCCAAACACCCCCATAACTTAACTGTTATGAGATTTTCAAGACAAGCAAATGATTTAGGCTTTAAGACTAATATCTAATGACTAGTTGTGATCAAGAAACTTTAGAAAAACATGGAAAAATGACCCAGAACCACAAACACCAAAGACACAAGAAGAAGCTAATTTGGCAGTTGATAAGAAAAACATAAGCTTCATGGAATGTATTAGACAACTAGGTGATATTAAGTTATAATATAACTAAGCTAAGCACAAACAACATAAAAACACAGATTAACACCTCTGATAATAACTAGAACAGAAAATGGTAAGAATGAAATAAAGGCTTACAAAGGAATTAGGACTGAGCATCAATCAACCAAGGACCATGAACCATTCCTAAAGACTCCCTTGAGTCACTAATACCCTGAACATCAAAAGGCCACCATGCTCCTTGCTTGCTTTTTCTCTTCTCTTCTGATTTTTATTTTTTATTTTTATTTTTACTGATTTATTTTTATTTTTGAGTAATGAACTAAAACTGGTTTGAACTCCTTAAAATCTTTATAAAAACTTACTAGTAACTTAATTAAGCTAAAATAACACAATACAACAACAATTAAACAAAATCTAACTGAATTTGTCAAATTCAATTAAAATTGCTAAATTCGGATTTAATACACAAGATTGCAATTAAAGGTTTTAGAAAGCTAGTATAACACTAAAATAACTTAATACAATTGTTTCAAATGGAAATTACAACTGATTGAGAAAAAACATTAACTACGATTAAGCTACACTAAAACTACTCTAACACCCCCTCTTCCACAGCTTCCCTTTGCCTTTATAGTATCCAGGTGTGTTGTGTGGGTCCCACAGGTCATATCCCAGCAACTTGCTTGTCATTTGGATAACTTCTGCTTACTTTCCAATTTTTGGCGGGAAAGAATTTTTGAGCCAATTGGGACTGAGGTAGACCATAGGGGGGGGGGGGTGGGATGTGATGGGTGCATTGGGAAATGTAATTGGCAGTGATAAGGGTGTGGGTGGATGGTGAAGTGGTGCAAGAGGGGGGGGGGTGATACCAGGTGGTATCCTGGTTTTGGAGGTAAGGGGAAGAGGATGGTGGGTTTGACCGAAGTCAAACCTGAGGGTGTGGACTGGGCTAAATGGTGATGGGCTGGGGTGGGCTTGTTTTGGTTTTGGTTTTAGTATTTTAGGAATCCGTTTGGTTTATTTGGTATTAAATCACAAAAAGGACTAACTTTGTAATTTAGGTAAAGTTGAGGGTATGATGTGGCATTTTCTCAAAGATACTACAAGGACTGAACTTGCCACATGTGATAAACCAAAGAACCTTAAAATGAAATTTTCCATTTTAATACCCCGAGGACCTTTTCTGTCAATTCCCAAACTCCAGGGACCATTCTTGTAATTTTCTGAAACTTGAAGGGTTAAACCTGTAAATATCAAATATTAACACAAAGGACCAAATATGTCATTTAGGAATAGTTCAAGGGTTATTTTGATCAATTTTCCATTTTAAATAACCCAGGGACTGATTTTGACACTTTTCCAAAGTTGAGGGATCAAAGTTGTAAATTTGTAAATTTTAACTTCAAAGGACTTTTTCTTACAACTTGTGAATCCCAAGGACCTTTTATGATAATTTTACAAGTTTTGATTCACCAGGGACTAGTTTTGCAAATTTATGAAACTTGAGGGACTGAAACTGCCAATTATGCAAACTTTGTACGTTTTTCATTTGTTTTTGCATATTTTGTGTTTGAAACATATAAAACACACCTCTAAGATATTTTAAGTATTTTGATACATATTTGGGTGTTTTTGTATGTTTTGGCAGCTCAGATTGGTATAAAATGATAAGTATTTACACATTCATTAGTACGCCACCCCACGATTGGTATTAAGAAATATAACCCGTCATCCACGCAACTGTAACAAACTATCAACCTGTAAAAGATATCTAGGGAGTAATGAAATCTAAGTAAACACAATTTTCCCATTTATTGTTCACACCACATTAGTAATTAGCTTTATTTACATTTTTGTTATTTTATTTTGATTGCATCTTAGTTATTGGGTTAGTTGATTAGCAACTAATTCCTCCCATTCCTCCAAAACCCGAGATTTTACTTGCTTTTCATAAAATATAAAAATACAAAAAAGAATCATCCCTCACCTCTAGACCTAGTTTTTAGGCTTTCTAATCCTAGCGACAATATTCCTGAGTTGAACGATCAATCCCCCGGTACTTGTCACTATACTATACTACAACGATCAGGTACACTGCCTGGTGGGGGTTGTAAGCTTCTCGAGATCCCTCGAGAGGTAAAGCCTGGTGCAATTCCCACGCATCAAGTTTTTGGCGCCGCAGCCCGGGGAATAGTTATTGTCTAGGTTAGAATTTCTTTTAATTAGGTCTACTTGCTAGATTCCTTTCTAGTAAGATTTTATTTTTATTTTTAGTTTTCTTTAGTCTATCTTATTTCTTTGTTTGTTCGTAAACTATCTCGATGGATAACAATAACATTGATCGTTTGATTCCTGTTATTCGTGTTTTTCATCGCAGGATTTTCCAAATGCCCGCCCCAATCCCTTTAGTGGAAAATGAGAACCCACCTAACCTATCGCCTAACCACCACTTTGACAATAATTCTGAAATAGAGGAGTCTGACCATGATGATGACCATAGGGCTAGTCCTTTTTACTATTCAGACTCCGATGAGGATCTAGATGATGGTGATGTGATTAATGAGGATAGGATGGAAGATGAAGTGAACCCTCTTAGGTATGTCAACCCTAGAACAAGGATTGCGAGTGATAGCTCATTCAATATGCAATTTCCTTGTAAGATTGGATTTAGGAGCTTTGATGCCCACCTTAACTCATCTCTCCCAATGAACATAATCTCGCGTAGTGAATATAATAAAATCATGGTAGATGAGTTAGAATACAAAGGAGATAATATTATTGTTAGGGAAATGTCATTGCATGTGTTTGTAGGAAGCTTTGTTTATCTTGTTGAGTTCATGGTTATAGAGAATCTAGGAGAATTTATCGATAGTAAGTTAACCCAAGTTGTGTTTGGGAAACCTTTCATAAGGTTTACCAACCTTGATGAAAAACTTATGGAAGGGTTAATTACATTCTCGAATGGGGATGAAGATTTTGTTCACCAAATGCCCCGTGCACACCCTAGGTTCAAGGATTTTTCCATGGAGAAGTGTAGTAGGTATCCACCCCTAGAAATGCTAAGTGAGAATGATAAAAGAAAAGGGCTTAAACATCCTCATGAAAAAAATAAAATGTATTATCGTGGATGTTTAGAGTTAAGTGATGATTATAAGAAAGATGAGGCGACTATTAGATGGCTCACCCTTGGTTATGTGAGCATAAGCGACACACGATAGCCCATGACCTTGAGTCTAGCTACAAGAATCGTAAATAAAGAAAAGCGCTTCTTGGGAGGCAACCCATGCTTTGTGCGATTTTTATTTGTTTGATTGTTATTTGTTTCCGTATGCATGCTTTGTTTTTATTGTTGGTGATGAGGCGAAAAATGAACCACTTTTAGGGGGTCATTTAAGCCCGGAATTGAATTTATTTGATCAAATATTACCCTAAATCGTTCATTTTGTGATTTTAGGTACTTTGGGAGTGAAATCTGGAAAAGGAAGCAATTCGGACGTTTTTGGAGCATAAAAGTGAAGAAAACGCCAAAGACTTAATTTTCCATACTGGGAACAGTGTATGACGGCGTCAAGAAAGCAATCCTGACGGCGTCAAGAGTAAAAACCATGACGACCCAGAAGAAACCTGAAGGCGTCACAAGTAGAGCGTCAAGAGTTAATTGTGTGACGGCCTGCAAAAGGGGACTACATGACGGCGTCAGATGTAGATCAAGGCAGTCCGAGGAATTATTGGGCGGCGAGATGACGGCGTCAGACATTTGTTCTTGACTCCGTCACCTCCTAAAATCTATATATAGTTTTCTAATTTTCATTCATGGGGAGGAACGTGTGTGGAGAAACCCTAGGGCCGAACCTTGTACGAATTTTACAGTTTTTCATCGGTATTCAACCCTTGAATCCTTACATGTGCTATTGAGATAAGTCTTCTCTTAATTCAATCAATATGTCTATGTGTTGGTTGTCTATATCTTGTGCTTGTCTTGATTTCAACATGCTAGGTTAGATTTATCTTGTGTTTGCTTAGATCTAATGAAACCTAGATGTTGATTATGTGTTGATTACTTGTTTATGGTTGTATTGGATGAATGATGTCAATGTTAGGCTTAAGAAAACTGGCAGATCTCCATTTGGTAACATGCTTGAATGTCTTAGGAAACATGAACCGATGTGTACTAGGTTTTATTGGTTGTATTTAATGCATGAGTAAATTCTAATGATCCCATGTTAGGAGCTTCTAGCAGGCTCGACATAAGAGTGAAGTAGGCACTCATAGGATTGGGGAAGAAAGTACGCCACCCCATGAATGGTATTAAGGAATACAATCCGTCATCCACGCAACTATAACAAGTAATTAAAGTGTAAAAGATATCTAGGGAGTAGTGAAATCTAAGTACACACATTTCTCCCATATATTGCTCACAACCTTAGTTTAAAATAGTTTTATTTTCATTTTAGTATTTTATTTTGATTGCATCTTTTGTATTGGGTTAGTTGACTAGCAACTAATTCCGCCCAAATCCTTCAAACCCGAGATTTTAATTTGCTTTCCTAAAAATATAAAAAATACAAAAAGAATCATCCCTCATCTCTAGATCTAGTATTTAGGTTTTCTAATCCTAGCGACACTATTCCTAGCTGAACGATCAATCCCCCGGTACTTGTCATTATACTATGCTACATCGATCAGGTACACTGCCTGGTGGGGGTTGTAAGCTTCTCGAGATCCCTTGAGAGGTAAAGCCTGGTGCAATCCCTACACATCAGTTGGTATATCATGTTTCAAAACTAAAATGGTGAAAATACTTTATTTTGTCATTTGGCTTTGTCTTAACTTCATCCAAAGGTATTTCACAAAAGATAAGTGTAAGGGGAAACCCTAAATATGTTTGAAAGAAACAAAAATTGATCATGATTCTCCACAATACTAAATGAACATGTATATTCGTATTTGTTAGAGTCAAATGCTTGTATCGAGTCATAATGACGTTTTGCAGAATTTTCCAGGAAGTAGGACATAAGTTTTTCCAGAAATTTTCCGGAAACTTAACATAAAGATTTCTGCAGATCTCTTCTGACGGCGTCAGGAATTAATTCCTGACGGCGTCATGTGTAAAAATTCTGAAAATTTTGCTAGTTTTGTTTTTCTAACGGAGTCTTAAAGTTTTTGTTGAATCTTTAATTTTATAAACTCCAGGAAATCTGCAAACACTCATTCGACAAGCATTATATCTTACATTGTTTTTCTAGGATTGTTAGTATATATAGATTGCCGCCGATTTTACGCGAGGTTGCCTTGTTTGTTTTCTCAGGTTTAACAGATTATGTATGACAAGAAGATGATTTATATTCTGGAATGGAAGCTTTGAACGTTCATTTTATTGGAGGAAGATCTAACCTTGTTAACACACTATCCACACCGAGCGAATCAGGGGAGTATTTGATTCCATTCTTTTACCTGTTTTACTTTTACATTCTTTAATTGAACATTGGGGACAATGTTCATCCTAAGTGTAAGGGGAGGGTAAAATGATGATACCTTATAGGATACACTTGCACTTGAGTTTGTTTGTTTGATGGTAGGTGTGTAATAAAACTATGAGAAATACTTGTTAGTGTAATTTTAGCGCCAAATTTAAATTTTTTTACAACATTTACGAGTGAAACTTTAGCCATAGCAAGCGTTTCATGGATAGGAGATTGTATGACTAGCATAAAACCGTACTATTCAGAAAAAAATTTCACCCAAATATGTGAGGTTCGCCTTTAAATTTGATAGGAAAAACATTTATTATTAGTGCTTATGAGTGTACCGGTAGCATTTAGATTCTAGAACTTGCGTTTGTGATGCATCCCGAGACCGCTAGTGAGACTACATTCGTGTAGTAGGATTTACTACATGATAAGAGGCATTAGGATTACCCTTGTGTTAAACACGTATCATAATTACTTGACAATTTAAGTCATATTACTTGGCTAGTTAAGTCAACTAATTTTTCCCACACCTTAGCGTTGTACTCATTTTTAGTACACGAAAACCCTAGTACACCCCTCCGAGCCTATCTTTTCGTTTCTAACTTTAAGCATCTTACTTAAAGGAAGAATTTGTTACACCCCATTTAAATGTACACCCAAATCGCCTTAGCCTTTCGTGTATGCACTCATCTTTAGTGCATTATTGTTATTTGTTTAAACCCTTAGTTAATTATCTAATTGATTACATGGTTGCTAAGTCGAGTCATATCCTTGTACATATTGTTTTGGGACGATTGGGACTCATGGGTAAAATACTAATGTTATGGAGTAATGGGGAAGAACATCATATTATTACCCTCATATGTGCGTTAATCTTAAAAGTACTCCAAGTGTTTTGATTATCTTAATTCGAGTCATTAGATTAGTTTATTGTAAAGTATGTAAAAATTCAAGTGTAAGGGGAATGTTCATTCCCTATGATGTATTATTTTTGATGGTAGGGTAAGAGTGTATGCAAAAAAGAAAAAAAAAATCGAAAAAATTAAGAAAAAGAAAAGAAAAGAAAAGAAAAAACATACGGACTACCATCCCGTTTCATTCTATGTTTATTTTATGTTTTTGTATTTTTGATTTATTAGCTTAAGTCGAGTCTAGTCTTGGCTTAGCAACGCCATATTGTACATGTAATTAACCAAGATGATTAACTCGCCACCAGTAAAGATTGCCTATATCCAACAAAACCGTGTATTCCATATCCCTACACCTAACGTTATAACCCTTTAAAAGACCTCTTTGATAGTTTATCCTAGGTGCTTACGCCATGTGGTGGAGGTTTGATCCTTTCCCAAGCCTATGGTAATCTATTTTGCTATGATAGGTAGTGAGAGATGTTTTTCATTTCCATATTGTGATATATACTTTATTACACCCGAGAGATGTGAGTATCTAAACACTATTTGTGAGGGGCTAGTATATGACCTCCGTGCTTATCTTTGGTCTTTAGTGGAACAATTATTTGTTGTAATGACTTTTATGTTAGTGTTAAATGACCCCTAACTTGTATTTTGATTAGAATAAAAGCGCATTTTCTTGAGGACAAGCAAATCTCAAGTGTAAGGGTATATGATGAGGCAAAAAATGATCCGTTTTTAGGGGGTCATTTAAGCCCGGAATTGAATTTATTTGATCAAATATTGCCCTAAATCGTTCCTTTTGTGATTTTAGATACTTTTGGAGTGAATTCTGGAAAAGGAAGCATTTTGGACGTTTTTGGAGCATAAAAGTGAAGAAAACGGCAAAGTCTTAATTTTCCTTGCTGGGAACAGTACCTGCCGGCATCACAAACTTCTTAATGACGGCGTCAAGAGGAAAACAAGAGGTGAAGAGGATAGAGTCCATGACGGTCCAGAATGTTTTTGCACTAGGGCATGACGACGTCACCATATGCCGTCATGGTCCCTTTATACGTGACGGCCCAGAGGAAAAATACTCTTGACGGCGTCAGATCTGGATCTAGGCAATCCGATTTTATTATGGGCGGGGGGTTGACGGTGTCAGAATTTTCTTCTTGAAGCCGTCACCTTGGAAAATTTATATATTGTTTTGTAATTTTCATTCATTAGAAGAGGACAATTTTAGGGACGAGTTGGAGAAACCCTAGCACGATTTTACCAGTATTTTCAAGGGTTTTCACCCCTTGAAACCTTTCATGTTCAATTAAGATAAGTATCCTTTCAATTCATTCAATATGTCTATGTGTTGTTTGAATATATCTTACGCTTGTCTTTAACATGCTAGGCTAGATCTCTTGTGTGTTTGCTTAGATGTAGTGAAACCTAGATGTTGATTATGGGTTGATTGCTTGTTTATAGTTGTAACACCCCCAAATTTAAGTTTGTAGTAACGGAAAAGTAATTTGGGTGTTACGGGGAGGATCGAAGTTATAATCTCATAAAACGGCTTAAAAGAAGCGTTTTGAAAATTGTTTGTCATTTAAATAATATTTTTGATAAAAGATGAACCATTTGATTTAAAATCTTTTAAAAAGATATAAAGGCTTGAAAAATGACATATTCGATTTTTACACCGTTTTAATTTATCAGAGTAATAAATGTCTGCTCCGTGTCTTGTCATGCTCCGTTAAATTACCTGAGATACACATGCTTAAAAGTGTCAACACAAAGGTTGGTGAGTTCATAGAGTTTTATGGAAAACCGTTTTTTTCAATTGATTTCAGGAATATTTGGTAATGATGAATACAAACAATGATGGAACAAGTATTTGGTAATGTTGATTATAATCACAGAATAAATCATATAGATATTCAATCAAATTCAAATAAGGGATCAATAATCCTAACATGAGCTGGAAACTCATGATGCTAATTTAATCAGATATACAATTCAAGTATGGTCAAATTCCTATACAACTGTATCTAAATATATGTTGAAAACATACATTTCCTTATAGATATTACACCAAGCCTCATGACACGCAAAACTTAACAAAAGAGGTGATTTATCAAGTCAATGATAAATTTTGCCCTCTTATAATAGGTGATTTGCCAATTCCGATTTGTATTCAAATATAGTGTATCACGACTAATACGACTAACCATATGCATATGGCATTCCGTCAAGTATTAGTGGGATAGGAGGTCAATCATTAACAGGTTTCGAAGCTGTTCACTATATTCGCGCTCACATAACAGTGATTAATGGCTCATGATTGAGGGACTTTATGGCGATAAGGTAACTTAGGCAATATCAAGGTAATAATGGAATCATTCAGAATAGTATAGTATTGTCAAGTATCATGCCACAGTAATCAATTTGGGAACATTATTATTTGAGTATCAGTATTTCAGTTAAGTATTTCGCCAGTAACATATATACATATCACATGCCACAATAATCAATTTGGAAACATTATAATATGAGTATCAGCATTTCAATTAAGTAATTCGCCAATAACATACATATATCACATGCCACAATAATCAAATTGGAAACATTATAATATGAGTATCAATATTTCAGATAAGTAATTTGTCAGTAACATGTATATAACACATCTTAATTCATAAACTTCATCAGGTAATTATTTATATGGAAATTGATTTGAATCGTGTAATTTATTCATATAACTCATAAAGTTATTAAAGTATATGTAAGCATGTATCTCCCCCAATGAGTTAAAAACAATTATTGGAAATGGGGCTATGACTCACCTCGATTGATATTGGAAATGATGAAAAGTAAAGTCGGATGAGATTATAAGAATGATTATGGAAACGTCTTTGATACGGAACCTGATAAATAAATTTATGAAATACTATTTGGTAAATACAAACGAATAACGAATAATAATTATTTGTTATGACGAATAGATGATGTGCAGTGTAATTATTATGCTATGCATGATATGACAAAATACTTTACTTAAATTATCCATCGAAGTTTTACCTTTTTAACCATAAGTAATAATATTAATTTTTTTGAATCATCGTTATATATATTATTAACGTTACGTTAAATAATATATATATAAATAAAAAAGAAAGTTTAAATGCATATGAAATAAATTTACGAAAATAGAAAATAAATAAGAATGTTAAATAGAATATGTTTAGTCTTTGTCCTTTTCCAATTTTACCATTTTTACTCTAACATCGTTTGCGTTACACCGTTAGTCATTTTTATATATAAATTACAATTATAGTCCTCTAATTGTCCAATAGTCAAACCTATGCTTAGAATATTAACTATTATCAATTTTTACCCTTATGTTTCTATTTTTACAGTTTTAGTCCTCACTTTTTAATATTTACAGTTTTAGTCCTTCTAGGTGTCGTCGCGTTACATTTTTAGTCCAAATTTACAAAAATGATTAGAAAAATTATATAAAATTTTCTGTGGCCTATTTAATAAATAACAAGCTTATTTTAACTGCTTATTTGGTTAAAAGCTTATTTTTTATCTTATGGGCCTTTAACGAATCAATACATAGGCCCGTTAAGAAATTTAGAGGCGAGGGCATGAAAATAGTTTTGGGCCTGGACTTGGGCTACTCTTGTGATTCTAAAAATATATTTTATGGGCCCGGTGGACTGATAAAACGCTAAATCTTATTGGGCTTAGTATAAGCCCAATCGAATTTTATTAAATTTTTGAATATTATGAGATTTAGAAACCTTGTGATTGTCGATCCAAAATGAATTAATTTGAGTGTCGAAACGTGAGTATTTTTACAAGTTATATAAATGAAAGTGGTAGTTTTCTAGGTGGTCTATTAGGTTGAGTAATAATATGGTATACTTGTTACACGATATTTAAAGTTATACGAGGGTTTCATGAGACGTTTGGGACGTAACATATAAACAAAAGACTTAGAGTTGTTTTGAGTTTTTATGTCCGATTTATGCAAGGTTCCAAATGAGTTTATTTGATGCATGTCACGTAAAAATAAAGGTGAAAGGATTGTGCATCGTGACTCCTAAGCCTTCCAAGATAGAGGCTAGCCACGTTTGTTGTTTTATATATGAATATGAACGAAAATAATTATGTATGAACAATATACGGTCGATAACACATATACTTGATGTATGAAACATATTTTACGTGTGAAATGAATTGACAAGAGCTTGAAACAACTTACAACACCTCTAGGGTGGTGAAGAAACGAGAATGGAAGAAGGAAACACAAGAAATTATCAAATTCGACTATAACCCAAAGTAATAATCGAATTTATTAAACCCGATCCTTGTTTCTTGCTTCCAAACGATATTGTATCAACTTCTGGTCTTGTAGAGATAGTTTTTATGAAGAAAGAAAGTTGTGTGAAATCATCCAAGGAAACCATAAACACCATTCTTGTCAGTGAAGATAGAATTCTTGTTTGATATATAACATATTATAATCATTTTAGAGTGCATGAAACAAGGGGTATGTCTTGATGATTCATAAAGATGTCGACCATATATATATATATATATATATATATATATATATATATATATATATATATATATATATATATATATATATATATATATATATATATATATATATATATATATATATATTGTATACACAGTTTGAGAAATCGTGTACCACATGAATATAGCTGATCATTAACGACATTCAAACATGAAATCATCTTAGAAATATTATTTGGAAGTCATAGAAACAAACTAGAGTCGAAACGGTTAAGAAATGATTTTGTTTCAAATCGATTTGCTTGAATATTTGCCAATCACTTCGCCTCTTAAAAATGTATCAAACGTCGTCCTATGAACTTGGGATTTGACACACTAATAGTTGGCTAGGTGGGGAATGAGATGGTGCAAAAATATTCGTGAGTCGTGTGTAAAAATAGAGAGAACGAGGATCATTTTGGAGCTAGTTTGGTCGACTAATTTGGAATAATAAAGGAAAGATTGGGCTTTTGTATTTGGGCCGATGAAGAGTGTTCGAGGCATTTGGGCTGAGAAATTGATTAAGGGCCCGTTTGATTTGTAATTAGTTTATTACTCCCTCCGTCCCAAAATTATAGTCACCTTTTGACTTTTTCGGTCTTTATTTTTCAACTTTGACCTTAAATATTTTTGTTTATATTACATAATACTTGATGCAAAATATATGAATGGATTGAGTTTTAAATGTATTTTTCATTGGTATAATTTTCATCAGCTATTGTATAACACCAACAAAAATATTTGAAGTCAAAGTTGAGAAAGAAAGACCGAAAAAATCAAAAGGGGACTATAATTTTGGGACGGAGGTAGTAATTAGGATTAGTGAGTTGTTAATATTTTGTTAATCGTGTCGAGAACTTGTTTTGTCGTTTGATGAATTTTGCAATATCGTAATCGTGACCATTTAATATAATAAGAAAATTTCAAAATTTTCTGTAAAAATGGTGATTAAAAAAATGACGGATATTAATATATAATTAATCGTTATTAATTATAAAGATTTTTGCGAGGTTTTTACAGTACCCACATGTCATTCTGAATTTCGTCCCGAAATTCAAATTTAACGTGATTACTTGAGTAAAGAATTTTTTAACGGAAGGTTGTCGAGAGAATTTTATTCCTAAAATTAAGGAAATGTGATTCAGTTAGATTTACTTGTACTAGACAAGACAAGGTAACTGACGTATTTAAGGGTTGTGAATATTGAAAATAGTGGTCATGAATAGTGAAATAACGACTAGTGCATAGTGTCCAACGGTTGGGAATAGTGCCCAACGGCTATATTCTAGCCTATAAATACCACTTCCAACTTCCACTTCTTCCGTCAACCATTTTCCTCTCATTTTTCATCTCAAAATGCCGCACCTCATCACCATCTTAGCGATTGTGTATGTCGTCCTTGCCGCTATCTACTTAGTGTATGTTCCAGATGAAGACTTTGGATTCTTGGTCGCGATCTTGATGTTTGTCGTACCCCTCACTATCCTAGCCATTACCGTAGACAAGATCTGGGGGGTAAAAATCTTGAGCTAGGGTTGTTTTAAATTAAGCTTTTGTTGTTTTTCTATGTACTTGTAACGAATAAGAAATAAAACTCGTTTTGTTTTTTTTTTTTTTTTTTTTTTTTTTTTTTTTTTTTTTTATGTTTAGGAATTTATCTCATTATTGTTTTTAATGTTTTGTTTATATTTATTTTTCAGCATAATTAGGGTGATTCATCGTGTGGTGGCTCTTGCTATTATTTTGTTGGTGGGAGTCTTTGTTGCCATAGCGGATCAATCTATTGAAGATTCCATGATTTATATTGTAATAATTGTAACGGTAGCACTTCCGATGTTAATTATTTGTTTATGTATTAATTTTTACGGGTCTTAATAAAATTTTCGCTATTTGGGTCTTTTATCAGTTTTTGTGAATTATTTGGATTCTCCCACTTGTACTTTTGTTGGTTTCTTATCATAATGGTGATGAGATAAGATAGGTATTTATTGTGGTTTGTTCAATGTATTATTTATAAACAGTTTATTTTAGCTCTATATTTTGCTTTTAAATGAAGATTGTTATTTAGAAATTTGAAAATATCACTGTTCCTTTCATAACATAATTCTTTCTAAATTAGACATAGTTGATCAAGCTATGTATAATTGAGGACCAAATGATGTGATGTTTGGTTCAATCATATATTTTCATAAATTGTTTTAGATGGTGTTCAACGTGTTGTTTTCATAATATAACACGTAGTTCCTTTTAAAATAAAGTAGAAAATTTTAAGGTTCATACCATGAATCAGAAATTTATGAAGTAAATATAGTATATTGTCATTTGGTAAATGAGACAAAAATTGAAATTAACTTAGATTATCATTATTATGGAAATATTACAAGGTAGGTTTTTCGTTACAGTAGGAAGATAATTGTTATACTTAAGTTACATCCATCGTAACTTAAAGTAAAATACAGGAAAGAGATTACAACTTAGGAATTTCTTAAACTAGATTTTATTTATATACAACAGGAATTTATTCATCTGTTTAAATCTAGTTGCCATTCCCTTGATACTATCAAGGTCTTTAAAGATTCTTCATTCTCTTGTAAAAGTCTTGGCTTTCCAATTAACATTGTAGTTTGGACATCGGCTCTTGTAGTGCCCTTTTCCACCACATCCGTGGCATACTACTGTTGTTGGTTGTCCTTTCCTGTCCTTAGTCTTACAGCTAATTGCATGGTGACCTGTTTTCTGACATTTCGTGCACTTAACCCTGCAGATTCCGGTGTGATGCTGGTTGCATTTTTGACACCAGGGTAGACTTCCACTATAACCACTTCCAGTAACAGGTGTGACGAGGCAATTTCTATTAGCTTTCTGATTGTGTTCCAGTTGTCGTTGATAGTTCATACGATCTTCTAGATGTTTACGATAACGGTCTTGAGCATTGATGATGTTGCAGTAGATGGGGTTGATGTTTCCTATTTCGGGGAGTTTCCTCTTTTGGTTACTTCCATTAGGTATAACCCCGTGCCTGTAGGATCGTGGTTTTGATTGAATATTGTGATTCGGGAGGTCGGGTACAATGGAAGAACATGAACTCCATGGTTAGAGAGAGAGAGTAGAGAGAGAAGGGAAATACTATGTGTTTATTGATAATGAAAAGTAAAGTTACACACACTAGTCTCACCCTCCTAGTGAAGTCTAGGAGGGCTTATATAGCCTAACACAAACTAACTATTACAATATTACGATTCAAGTCCTTGTTTTTTGGCTAAATGAGATAACTAATGTAATCCCGTAAATGTCGTTCCATTTACGTGTTGGGATTATAAACTTTGATCCCAACAATCTTCCCCCAATGGGGCGACATAAGGGATTACTTACAACATTTCCTACAAGGACAAATAAGAATAAAGAAAGGTCTTCATAAGCTCTTCAAATTGCTGAGGATGGTGACAGTTGACGCTCTTTGTCTTCATCTTGTACCTCGGCTTGAAAAACTTTATCTTCACTTGTAGGCAAATGATGTAATATGCATGAAATGGATTAACTTCCCCCCAATTCATGCTGCATGTCTTTAGCGGCTTCTTCGTACACTTCTTTTTGGCGAAGTTTCTGAATCAGCTTCCCCCCAAACTGACAACCGTCTTCAGCAGATTCGAAACTTTGATGTAGTCCACATGTCTTCTAACTATTGAAGTTTTGAGTACGCAGCGGAATTTGTAGATGACACCGTAAACCACACCAAGCAAATCTGACTAGTTACTTAATCACGGTTATGCTCAATGCGGAAGCTCCGTTCGGGGGTAACATGCAAGAAATTAGCAAGATCTTCTCACATATGTAGGCTACTTCACACTTCACAACCCGCGAGAGTTGAAACGATTACACCAAAATCACAAAACTGAACCACTGATCATCTCTGCGGACGTCTCTCCGGTAGTAATAAAATTGTAAGCTCGATCACGTGAGTCTATTATGCGTCCTTGATGTGCACATTTCTTCCCCCTAAATGCAGATTCTCGTGGAAAATGAGTGTTTTCGCAAAGAAGTCAAGAAAAGTCAAAGAAGGCAAAGAACGCCCACTCTTTCTTCCCCCACGATGTCTTCGTGGAATCGGAAGCATACACACTATGTTTACGATGGAAACGGAGGCAGCGTAACCCCATATGTCTAACTAACCGATTATGTGTGAAGTATCATAAATAGGCCGTGAGAATCAACTGCTGATAAACAACTCTACTCTTTTATACTCCTCTCAGCTAACTCTTTACCGACCCCATTATCATTCTGACGGCTTTTTGTAGTGACTACTGATGGAGAAAACCCAATATGACGAACTTGAGACTGAAGTAAAATAGCCCGAACTTGTGACTTAAGCTTGCACTATTGTCTGACAAAGAACCAATACTGAGAATTTCAATAAAGGTAGAATCATATACCCATCCAACCTTCCTTAAATGTATATGAACGTCTCTTGAATCATCCACATCTTTTGGTGACACTTGAGCACTACAACATAACTCCTTTAAAGTGATAGCTATACACTGTGAGCACAACAACGTAACTCCTTACATCAGGTATAACTAGACAACTCAAGTCTTTGTCATTCGTACGGATAAAAGCTCGAACAAGGATCTTAAAGAATCATGCATCCAACCAACCCCGATATCTTCAAGATACTAAGTACACGCACTCGTGAAATTCCACTTCAACCTCAAATAAATAATAAAGAATTATCGCCGTAGTCACATCTTGCGGTTAAATGCCCAAAACAAGCCTTTTTGACGGTTTAATGAATTTGATAATGGTTCCCGATCTTGTCAAAAAAAAAAAAATGTATCACCCCGTGAAAATTTTTATAACACCAAAATACCACTCCTTTTAGTCATATATAATCCCGAAAATAGCACAATGTATTAAAATACATTCGATAATAAAATTTAAGCCCATGTGTAATACTATTCGGATCATGAGTCATTGCAAGCTCGGTCCAATAATTTACAACGATTCAGCCCCAAATTAAGTAATCATTTTCGGATCATTTCAAGCCCAATCCATTATTTTAAATTCAGTCCAACAAATGCTCAACATCCTAAATGATAAAGTGACAGGCCCAATCCACCACAACTCCACAAGTGATAAGCGTATTAGTAGTAGTCAACCACACACCTGTATATGATAGTACATACACACGTGTTTAACCAAACCCTACACACACTTTACATCCGCCTCCCACTTCTAATATTCTAAACACAAACGCATATAATATATCTCTCCCAACTCATAAAAAACTCAGTCATCAGATTCATCTCATACCAACATCATCTCAATCAGTCTTATCTATCTTGGATAATCACCAAGATAAACTAAAGCAACTCACCAACTAATCTTAATCGAATAACAAGTAATCAAACCCAACCCATTGAATACGATTCTATGTTTCCCTCGATAACACCAGCCCCAAGTGAAGTTGATAATTGTTTCAAGGCTTCAAGATCTTTATAGGGGTTACAGGTAGGTTTCGGCTTGTGTTTCGTTTTCTTGTCATTGAACGAACCAAGGATGAATATAACATACTTGTTATAATTCAGTCCTGTTTGTGTTCGGATATTGAATTGAGGCTTTGCTTCAATAAAGATCAATGATGGTATAAAGTTCTTTTCACGAAAATCCTTTTAGATTTCAATCAACGAACAAACTGAGATCTTATGAATTATTTTTTGTTAAGTTCGAGTCGGTAGTGATGTTAACAGTGAAGGTGAAGGGATTTAGGATTAGATTGGATGTGGGTTGTTATGAGTCGATGTATTAGGTTATGGTCAATTTTCTGCTCATTTCTTCTGTTTTCTTTTCATAAGGTCACTTTACGCATAACTTTTTTTTTTCCGTAGACCAGATCTTACGCGTAATTGTTGCAAAAATGAGGCTTACGCGTAACCAAGGTACTTAAGCGTAAAAAAAATCCTTACGCATAGACATAGATGTTTATGCGTAAGAATGGCTTACGCGTAAACTCGTTTTACGCCTAAAATTCCTTACGCATAACTTTCCAAGTTATGCGTATACTGATCTGAAGATGAGATATGCGTAGGAATAAGGTCTCACGCGTAAAAAGAGGGTTTTTTGCTTAGGATGACCATTTTATGCGTAAACCGAGGGTTTTGACCCTTTTGACCATTTTCCGGTGAGATCCCGACCAGATTCCGACCAAAATAAATTCCGATGAATATTCTGACCATATTACGGACCATGTTTTGACCAAAGAAGCACAACTCAGAATTAACCCACTTTTACCATTTTGACCTTTTGACCACAAAACTTCACGGGTTTGGTACGAAATAAGTCACAAAAAACTGTTAACTGTAGCCCACAAAAACACAAGTTATTGAAATCAGATAAAGAGACTTGTGACTATATTTGACCATATTGATACCATAAAAACTGTGTATAAACAGTTATGACCAAAGAGTATGTAAACGTTCAAAAACTCATGTAACAGTTTTAGCTTTGATAATTTTTGACAAGATAATACCACAAAAATCAACCAAAAACTAATAACACCATAGCTCTTGATACCACTTGTAGGATCGTGGTTTTGATTGAATATTGTGATTCGGGAGGTCGGGTACAATGGAAGAACATGAACTCCATGGTTAGAGAGAGAGAGTAGAGAGAGAA
The DNA here is from genome assembly GCA_030686995.1 of Artemisia argyi. NCBI lineage: Eukaryota > Viridiplantae > Streptophyta > Magnoliopsida > Asterales > Asteraceae > Artemisia > Artemisia argyi. The sequence continues at coordinate 154,486,832 of CM060697.1, read as the reverse complement.
GGGAAATACTATGTGTTTATTGATAATGAAAAGTAAAGTTACACACACTAGTCTCACCCTCCTAGTGAAGTCTAGGAGGGCTTATATAGCCTAACACAAACTAACTATTACAATATTACGATTCAAGTCCTTGTGTTTTGGCTAAATGAGATAACTAATGTAATCCCGTAAATGTCGTTCCATTTACGTGTTGGGATTATAAACTTTGATCCCAACAGTGCCTAATTCCTTGATTATGGTTGATGGTAGGGTTGATCATTCCTTCTTGAATCTTTAAGTGAGGTGGCCTATACTTCATGAAACTTGCAGGGTGGTGCTTACCAAGTATACCCATCTCTCTTCTCGGATAAACTACGGTAGTCCCTTCTAATACCACCGACACTATGTCTTTTACCAATTTCTGGATAGCTCCAGGAGTCATGGTGATTTCAGATGATGATGGATATGCATTGTTCATGTTGTCCATTTTCTGAAATCATTAATGAAACTGAACATTAGAATCCATATAATATCAGAATAATTCAAATAATGAAGTTAATTATTTCATTGATGATAGACTGAATTGACTCCCTACTGTAATCTAATTTCAAGATATGTCTGTGTTGTATCATTTATCAATGATCAACTCTTGATATGGGATTACTAAGGAACAAACCGACTTGTCTACTAAAATTGAAGTTCAATAATCTTTTCTTCATTCTTTAAATCCCCTTTCGAAAATTGGTATTTAGACGATTCTTAAAATTTTGGGTTAATTATGGTAAGTTTAAGAAATCTTAACAATTGTAAGAAATCTTACGGTAGATTTGAATAACATTACAGACGTAAACAGAATATTAATAACTTGACTGATTGTTTTTGCAAGATAAACGATACAAGATCTTTTATTAATACTCCATTGATCTGCGTAGAATCATTTGTTTATCAAGGAAGATAACAAATGATGAGATTTTTGCATGAAGATATGAGGATTCATTACATGCATGATTGATATGAAAGAAAAGATCGATTCATAACATAGAGATATAACAGAAAGGATGTTATTATACATTATGTTTTGATTACAAGTTCTGAAGTTTCAAATTTATTGAACATTACATGAAATACTAACCAAAACTATTTGGTTTAGTAGGTACAACAAGGATACTTGTAAACTTAAGATTAGTTACGCCTCTGACGTAAATATCTAACTTCTTTCTCAAGTTCAAGTTGTGCAGCTTCCATGTTTTAGAAACGTTCTTGACACATGTTCATTTGATTTGCCAACATAGTCTCTAATGCGGAAATCTTTTGACCCTGGTTTCTGGCTGCATCTCTGGCCATCCATAGGGTTCTTTCAATATCTTCAACTCTTCCATGTGTATGACAGATTCGTGTCAATTATAGTATATTTATATTCCGAGGAAATACTTGTGAAAATAATTCCCGGGTCGTTCTCCCAACGAAGGCTCGAATGGAAAATTCGAATTATCGGATTGGGAATCGTGTAGTGTAAGTGAATGGTGAAAGAGTGATAGAGTGAAAATAGCAATCAAGGAATTCAATTATTCACAAACAATGATAAAGCATGCAAAGATTACAAGCTAATTATGCACCGAAATGAAAAACGTGAAAACGGTAACGCAACCGTAAAATTTAAAACGTAACGTATAACGAAAAATGACCCTACGAACTTGGAAATATTTTCTAAAAATTTAAAACTAATAAAAAGAATTTTAAGAAAAAGAAAAATATTTTTTTTAGTTTTTATTTATTTTCTAGAATTAATTTCCTATTTTTGGAATTAAAAATGAATTAAAAATAAGGAAAAATAGAAAATTAACTTGGAAAAATGAAAATTAAATTCTAAAAATTCTAAAATATTATAAAATAAATTATAAAAATATTTTTGTATTTTTCAGAACCTTTTTTAAATTTTTATGGATTTTTGGTATTTAAAAATTGATTTAAAAATGAATAAAATCAAAGTAAAATAAGAAAAATAGTAAAAAGCTTTGGAAAAATCTGGAAAAATTCCAGAAAATCAAAAATAATAAAAGAAACTCAGAATAAAAATTTGAAGTTAAAATCAGCTTATTAAGAGCTTTATCTGGCTAAATCAGCTTATCACAAGTGCTTATTTATAAGCACTTGTGATCTAAACTTTGTGAAACTTTGAAATCAGGCTAAGTATGATGCTAAAACTCAGATATAACAGATTTTGACCAATTACAAGCTCAAAATCACACAGAAACTCAAAAATCAGACAATAAGCTATGAAATGAGCACAATGAGATAAGTAGAATAAGCATTAGCCAACACAGAGGCTAAGTGACCAATCACAAAGCTAATACAACTCAAATGATGCACAATTCACTAGATAAAACACAGAAACAAGCTCAAGTTCTAACTAGCAGGCCTACAATTCACAACAGATTTCAGATTCAGGCTATGAACTACAATGGCTATTTAAGCTAATGTAAAAAGCTGCTATAGATAAGCTAATGGTACCTACAGTTACTCTACTAGTCAGGAATCACAAATCTACCAAGAACATGGAACTCTAATCACTATAACCTACTTGAATCAGTCCTTGAAAACAGATACTCACAAGTGGTGCAGGGGATTACTGAGTCCAAACAGGTCACTTTAAGCTAAGATTCCAATAAGCTTAAGAGATTCAAATCCTGATTTTCTTTTTGAAATATGATCTCCTACTACCAAGCTTTCTAAAACAACTTTCTATATATATTTCCAATGAACAATCAAACCTACAGATTTACCTAAAATTCTGTCCAAATACTCAGCATACAAACAATTTGACTTTACGAAAATGCTAACTATTTTGACTTTTATGAATTTATACTACACCTAGATGCTAATTTATGTTAAACTAAGCTGTAATTAACTTGAATTAAGCTACCTTACTCTAAGTAGTACCTACAAATCAAATTTTACATTCTAAAAATTTATAAATGTGACAGTTAAAGAGTTTATTAGCTACTTTTGACTTTTATTGTTCTAATTACCAATTTTATGCAAAACTTAGACTACTACTGACCTATGTAAACTATGAATGCCAAAAAAACTTAACCTACTAACTCTTATAATCAGCAGACATACTTACGCCAAACACTCCTTAATGTAATCTAACAACTACAATATGAAGTGACAAGATGAATTTCACTACAAATTGCTAACAATCTGACCTATTTATCTACCACTAGTAACTCAGAAGCTATCACAACAAATAGCTATCACTAGAATTAACTAAAACTCAAGATCTCAAATTCACAAGTTAACAGATTATGAACTCAGATAGTGAAATGCAACAACTCAGTCCAATATTCACTCAAACATTCAACTATGATCAACACAGATCCACATCAAGCTAGTTACACAGAGATGAAATCAAACTAAATCTACTAGTGACAAGCTATAATGACAGATGATCAACTACCAAATACTACTCAGATGCACAAACTTCAGCTACTATCTATCAATTAACAAATCTAAATTCAACACAATAGCAAACAAGCTACACTATAACAAATCTAAACAACTTATTCAACTGTCTAATCTATAACTATCTAAGATCAAACAGTACTCAATATCAGATAAGCAACTATATGAGATAAAATAATACAACACTACAACTATCAAGCTATTTTTATGCTATAATCTGAAAATTAGAACAAGAATTACCACAACTCTCCCTCAGCTAGAACAGACGGAGTTCACTGTTGCCTATCTTTAAGATATGCTGATGTCTACTTGTCTGAATCAGCTATCAAAAACACCTCAGCATCATATGGAACACCTTAACTTGATTTGGAATGAAACAGTACATGATGAAACTTGATCTATTTGAACTTGATAATGATATGAGTAAACTAAGTTTAGCTATTTGAAGATTGAAAACAACTTTTGAAACTATTTTTTTTTTTAGATTTTTTTTAATATTTTTCTAATTTTTTTTATATTTTCTATATTTGGAAAACTTTAATCTGAATTGAAAATGAAACTAGTAGAAGCTAATTTTGAAAACTATAAGAGTTTAGGAAGCAATTTAAGAAGAAACTAAATGATATTAAGCTATTAATAAGCTAATAGTAAGAACTGAATAAGCAATAAGGATGGAAAATAAGCTGAAAATTTAAAGAGGAAATGCAGAATTTTATTAAGAAACTCAATTAAGCTATTACAATTACTATTCTAAATACAATTAAGCAGCATAACAGTACCTAAAATTCTACATACAAATGAGCTGAATTAGTATTTATAGCTGAAGTGAGAGGCTTGGGTCTTTAAATGCCAAGCTGGCAATCCGCGACTATTTGTGCTTCTTTACTAGACCTCTCAGCCCTTGGATGCACTTTGTGTTTCTTTAAATTGATGTGAGCCCTTAGATGATGATTAATGAGGTGTCCCGTCCACTCATATAGCTCCATCTGTCCCATCAAGGTTTGTACCTTCTCTCTCCGTGTCAGAGAGGTGTCATCCGCTTCTAGAAGCATTCCCAATGATTGGAATGACGTGCCTCAACCAATGGGTGTCTGACACGTGACCCTGATAGATCCCCTTGCACTCTCTGACATGTGCAGGGTCACGTGGGGTTCTAGAAGGCTTATTATATGGCTTAATTGATGGTTAGGCTAGGTTGGTTCGAGCCAATTGATGTTATTATGGAACTAGGGTTCATAAGTTCTGGGAACGGGGTGTTTTGGGGATGAACATATGGCGCGGTGTGTTTGTTTATATTATTTTAAGCTTAGGGCCGGGTAAAGGAGAGTAATATTGGGCCTTTGGTATTTATAAGGTGGATTTGGCTTTGAGGATTATTTGGATTTGGACTTCAATAATCATGGACCAAGGCTCATAGTATTTTCAGATTTTTGATAAGAATATACAAGGACCAAATATGCAAAACTTCCAAACTTCAAGGGTAAAATCTGCCATTCTTCAAAAATATATTCCAGGGACTAAACTTGCCAAGTTTGAGTAGATAGAGGACTGAAACTGATTCTTGGATTCCCGGCTTTGACTTTTTGACCGACTTCAACTCTCGTGCCCGTTTTGCCGATAATCGTGTGATTTTTCGTCTTTCTATGATAAATCCGTCCCTGCACATTCACAACATAAAAACACTTGTTTTCTTTGACATTTGTTAGCTCAAATAGTCGAAATGGGTCGATAATTGGTCATAAAAGGGTGTGTAATTAATACACACCAAAATCCCCCTGACTAAAGTATTGCCGTGTCCTCACGCAGTGTGATTAGTTCACGCTCTTGGGATAAATAATTTTGATACTCTTTTTACTAACTTTGAAAAGTAGCAAGGATGTTCAAAAGAGATTACAAAATCATTTATTCCCGAAAACGCTCCGTTTTCCAAAATTTTCCTTTTATTCCTTTATTCCACTTACACTTCTATCTTTGTACTTTTCTCACTTCATACTTGTGACGGTTTGTTGAACTTTCATTATTTTTGCAATAATTATTAGGGTCAACGAGTAGAAACACTTCTAATTAAGAAGCGACCATACGGATAAAAATCGTCATCCTTGATTTTTCACGAGTCCCCAAACTAAGCGTGCAAACGAGATCACAGCTTATCTACAAATTAGATGCTAACACTACTCATAACAGTTACTTGTGAAAACTCCTTACTCCCATTTCCTAGGTTTTGTATCTCAATATTTTATTTTGTTGAGAAATGAATTGCTTCATATTTTCTCGTTTCGATACTTTTTTAGTCCGATAGTGATACCTAAGTTAAAACGATAAGTAGTTATTCATTTTCTCTTAAGAACTACTGCAATAGAAATTCGGTCCACATCAAGGAATTTGGGGTACATATAATATCAGAAATATAAGTTGCGGAGTACGATCACGTGCACCTCATGTGACTGATTACTAATCACTTATCACATGCACCTCACGCGCCAACAACTTATTGATACATACATAGCTCTTATTCAACAATACTACAACTTTCACTTTTTTCATTTTTCACTTTTTTCATACTTTTTTTTTTTTTTTTTTTTTTTTTTTTTCAACATCAATGGAAGATTATCGGGTAGCTCCAAAACCACATAGATAATCAACTTTTGATTTTTGATTTTTTTCACTTTTTGGCTCTTATTTTTGGTGTTCCTTGATATGTACCCAACTTCTAAAGCAAAAATTCTCTTAAGAAAATAAAGAACTAAATATTATTCAAACCGAAATACCACTAATTAACCTAGAACATCTATTATATATTAGTGACGTATCTGATGGGAGCAAAAAGCCACAAGTACCTCTTATGAGCTTTAAAGAGAACCACTACTCCACGTTTTGCATCTAACTTCTAAATAAACTCTATCATTTCTCGCTCTTCGCAATTTAAGATTCCAAATAATGAAACCAGCGAATACTTAGCCGATAATCAGCCACGCATATATAAAGTCAGTTACGGAAACTTGCAAATTCTAAAAGAAGAATTCGCGTTTTCTAGCTCCTGATGTAAAAGACTAGCGAAAGCTTTTAAGCTGCGCATGTATAAAGTCAAGTACGGGAACTTGCAGATTCTTAAGAAAGAATTCGCATTTTATAGCTCCTTGTGTACAAAACTAGCACAAGCTTATGTGATCATCATTGGTTAAGGGAACAAGCTAGGGCTCAACACGCCCGGTCAAGTCAAAATATTTATTCCTACTCTCGCCAGCAAGAAAGTCAACAAGGTGTCAAAACACTTATTCAAATTTTATTATATTTTTGTACAACTTTTTCACTTTTTCTCATTTTCATTTTTTTTTTTTACTTTTTCATTACTTTTTCTTCAAAATTTTTTAAAATTTTCAATTTTTTCAATTTTTTTTTTTTTTTTTTTTTTTTTATTTATTTTTGGTGGAAAAACGGAGTTGCAAGAGTGCATGACATGTGAAAAATGCTAGGTCAAAATCGAATCGAAGATTCACCCTCCCCCCGACTACAAGGAAACATTATCCTCAATGTTTTATGGGTTAAGGTAATCCTAACAAAATTCTAGCCCGTTTATTAATTATGCCAAAGAAAACGTTAGTCGATAAGATTTAACGGATATAGGATTTCCAAGTAGCATCGATGAATGAGACTCCAAGTGAAGAGATAACGAGCACGAGAGTCATCATAAATCATGGACAATCCTGAACAATCATCACAAACAACCACGAAACACAAGAGTAGAAGAGGCACCCCCTCCTCACATTATTTGTTAGAAAATAGAAAAATAAGAAGATGAAATTGGATAAGCATGGGTTGCCACCCACGAAGCGCTTGTTTTTTTCACCGAGTCACATGAGCTTGACTCGATCCCCGAATTCAATTGTCCTTGGGGAAAGTTTGGAGATCCGGGACTACCATAGTCGGTACATCCCCTCCAAAGTAGTGTTTCAATCGGTGACCATTCACCTTAAAATTTGGACCATCTTGTTGAGCTAACTCAATGGTTCCATAAGGAAAAACTTGGGTTATTGTGAATGGTCCAGACCAACGGGTTTTAAGCTTACCCGAGAATATCTTTAACCGAGAATTGAAAAGTAGCACTTGATCACCAACGTTAAAAACGCGGTCTTTGATCTTGGCATCATGAATTCTTTTCATTTTCTCTTTATAAATCAAAGAATTCTCGTAAGCTTGATCACGGAGTTCTACTAACTCATTCAATTGAATTTTTCTGTGATCACCCGCGGTTTTCAAGTCAAAGTTGGCATGTTTTAAGGCCCAGTAGGCCTTGTGCTCTAGTTCAATGGGCAAATGACAAGCTTTCCCGTAAACCAGCTTATATGGTGTACACCCAATTGGGGTCTTGTAAGCGGTCCGGAAAGCCCAAAGTGCATCTTCTAATTTGTTGGCCCAAGAGGCACGGTGTTCACCTACTGTACTTTCAAGTATACGTTTTAAACCACGATTGGAGACCTCAACTTGACCACTCGTTTGTGGATGATAAGCCGTGGAAAGACGATGTGTGACACCATATTTTAGCATAACTTTCGCAAATTGATCATTGCAAAAATGGGTCCCACGATCGTTTATGATGGCTCGAGGTGCACCAGATCGGGCAAAGAGACTCTTTAAAAACTTAACAACCACTCGGGCGTCATTGGTGGGGAGCGCCTTCGCTTCAACCCATTTTGATAAGTAATCGACGGCCACGAGAATGTATTTGTTACCCCTAGACGACGGGAATGGCCCCATGAAATCAATGCCCCAAACGTCGAAGATCTCACAAACTTGAGTCGCATTTTGCGGCATTTCATCTTTTTGAGAGATTTTCCCTTGACGTTGGCATGAATCACATGTTTTCACCAATTCATGGGCATCCCGATATATCGTCGGCCAATAAAAGCCGGAATCGAAAACCTTCTTAGCGGTGAAATTGGCACCATGGTGTCCCCCCGTGGGTCCACTATGACATGCCTTTAGTATTTCAACGGCATCCGTACTGTGAACACACCGCCGGATCACTTGATCCGCATAGACTTTGAACAAGTAGGGGTCGTCCCAAAAATAATGTTGGACATCTTTAAAGAATTTCTTCTTCTGCTGGGACGACATCCCTTTCCTAATGAAATTCCCCGCATGGTAATTCGCAAAATCGGCGAACCATGGGGTACTTTGGTCAGTTTTGGTCACACTCCCAAGTGTCTCGAGAGGAAAAGCATCATTAATTTCCTTATTCTCGAGAACACTTTGATGGGGGTTCTCAAGTCTAGAAAGGTGATCGGCAGCAAGGTTCTCGGCTCCCTTTTTATCTCGAATTTCAACTTCGAATTCTTGAAGGAGGAGAACCCACCGCATTAAGCGTGGCTTAGCGTCTTGCTTTGCCATAAGGTACTTAAGAGCCGAATGATCCGTATACACTATGCATTTCTTCAAAAGCAAATAAGATCGAAACTTTTCAAAAGCGTAAATGACGGCTAACATTTCTTTCTCAGTAGTCGTATAATGGTATTGAGCGTCGGTCATTGTTTTACTAGCATAGTGTATCGGCTGAAAATGTTTTGACTTGCGTTGCCCCAGGACTGCACCAATGGCATAATCGCTAGCATCGCACATTAGCTCAAAGGGCAAGTCCCAGTCGGGGGCAATTAAGACGGGAGCCTCTGTTAACTTCTTTTTAAGAACATTAAATGCTTCGATGCATTCATTTGAGAAGATAAACGGAGCATCTTTTTCAAGTAAGTGGGTCAGAGGCCGGGCTATCTTAGAAAAGTCTTGAATGAAACGTCGGTAAAAGCCGGCATGACCGAGAAAACTTCTAATTCCTTTAACGGTCGTCGGGTGTGGTAATTTAGCAATAACATTGACTTTTGCCCGATCCACCTCAATTCCAGATTTGGATATCTTATGGCCGAGGACTATTCCCTCTTTAACCATGAAGTGGCACTTTTCCCAATTTAGAACTAAATTAGTGTTTTCACACCGAACTAGCATATTTTCCAAATGGGAAAGGCAAGAGTCGAAAGAATCTCCATAAACGGAGAAGTCGTCCATGAACACTTCCATGGTTTTTTCAATCATATCTGAAAAAATGGCCATCATACACCGTTGAAACGTGCCTGGAGCGTTACATAAGCCAAATGGCATTCTACGATAGGCAAACGTTCCATACGGGCAAGTAAAAGTGGTCTTTTCTTGATCCTGAGGATCAATGGGAATTTGAAAGTACCCAGAAAAGCCATCGAGAAAACAATAGAACTCATTTCCCGCTAAACGTTCAAGCATCTGGTCCATAAAAGGGAGCGGGAAATGGTCTTTACGTGTCGCATCATTCAACTTCCGATAGTCGATACAAACTCTCCATCCGGTCACAAGTCGAGTCGGTATAAGTTCATTATCGTCATTCTTCACAACAGTGATTCCGCCCTTCTTTGGCACACAATGAACCGGGCTAACCCATGAACTATCCGAGATTGGATAAATCATTCCAGCGTCAAGGAGTTTTATAACTTCCTTTTTAATCACTTCATGGATTTGTGGATTAACCCGTCGTTGTTGCTGGACAGAAGCTTTGTGATTTTCTTCGAGAAGAATCTTATGAGTACAAAATCGAGGGTCGATTCCCTTAATGTCGGATATTTGCCAAGCAATCGCATTTTTATGCTTCCGAAGCACATCTAAGAGTCGTGACTTCTCCTCATCTTTAAGACCTTTTGATATTATGACCGGTAATTTTTCATTTTTTCTAAGTATGCGTATTCGAGATGAGGAGGCAAATCCTTGAGCTCGAGCTCCGGAGGATTCTCAATAGACGGCTTAACTTCTTTTACATCTGCCATTTTTAAATCAACCGGAGGGGAAAAAACAATCGGTTTTTCATTTAACAATTTTTCAATTACTAAAATGTCCCCCCTCCGGATCAAAGTTGTTATTATCAAATTCCGGTGAAAATGATTCATTTGCAAGACAAGCATTGATTTCTTCCCAAGCGAGATCACTTCCCTCAAACGGAGTGAGGGAAAGGGAAGAATCGGAGACGATCGGTTCAAAAGAAGGAGTGGGATTGCCACTCGAAGCATTATCGGTAAAACCAAAAAATTCTTGAGCATACTCCTCCGTAAGTTCATCAATAACATCAATACGGTTGATGGAAGAAACATCGTAATCGGAGGAGTATCTCGCAGTTTGATCAAGATTAAAAGTGACAGCTTCGTTTCCAACACGTAAAGTAATCTCCTCGTCATAAACATCAATTAAGGCACGACCGGTCCTTAGGAATCCTCTCCCGAGAATGAGAGGAACCCGTGGATCGGCATCGAAATCAACAACCACAAAATCCGCAGGGAAATGAAATTTCCCAACATTGACAAAAATATCCTCAGCTATGCCAATTGGACGAGACGTAGATCGGTCGGCAAGCTCGAGGGTCATAAGCGTCGGTGTCAAGTTAGGAAGAGACAACTTTTTCCAAATCGATAATGGCATAAGGTTAATGCTAGCACCAAGATCGGCCAAGGCGAAGCATTGAACCATACCCGGAAAATTGCATGGTATAAGAAACTTGCCAGGGTCTTCAAGCTTTTCGGGTAGCTTTTTAAGAAGAACCGCTGAGCAATTCTCATTCATTTGGGTTCTCGACATTTCAAAAAGCTTTTCCTTATTATTTAAAAGACCTTTTAGCATCGAAGCAAATTTGGGCATCAAAAGTATAGCATCTGCGAGACTTATATCAAAGTGTAACTCTTGAAAAATCTGATAAAACTTCTCCATTTGGTTTTTATCCTTCTCGCGGTGCTTTTGTTCATTTAAGCGTGACGGATATGGAAACTTTGTTTTAACGGGTGTTTCATTTTCATTATCATTAACGACATTTTCTTTTCCTTTAGACGTCGGGACCACCGGAGGTTGGATGTTCTCGGTCCTTCCATTATCAATAGGAATTTCCGTATCCGTTGTCACCTCGGGTTCACGGGCGACTACCTTAGGAGGTAGAGAAGAAGAGGTAGTCGGAGCCGTCGGTCCATCATAAGTAACACACTCCTCGTAATGATCGCTTTAGCATCGCCCCTCGGGTTAGCGATCGTGTTGCTAGGCAACGTTCCAGAGCCCGAGGGTCGATCATTTAAACGCTTGTTGATATCATTGATTTGAGTTGCAAACATTTTCGTGGTTTCCTCTTGTTTAGCAATTAAAACTTGTTGTCCTTGAAGCAATTGTTTAATCAACTCTTCCGTGGGTGACGGATTTGGAACAGCAGCTTGATTTTGATTATTAAAACTTTGCCCACGGTTTTGAAAATTGCCATTATTCTGATTTCCATGATTATTATTCTGAAAATTCCCGTTGTTTTGAAAATTGTTCCCTTGAAGCGGGCCTTGATGAAAATTTCCCCGGTTTTGATTTTGTTGAAAATTCTGATTTTGTCCTTGAAATCCATTATTTCCACGGTTGTGATTTTGATTGTTATTGAATTGATGATTACGGTTTTGCACATTATTATTCTGATTCACTTGATTAGGTTGATTAAACCCGGGTGGTCCTTGAAAATGGCTCGAACGGTAGCTGAGGAGATTACGGTCTCCTTGAAGAGGTGGGTAACCGTTGCCACCCATGTTTGCAGCATACACGTTCTCTTGAACAAAAGAGCCGGTCGTCGGACATTCATAATACGGGTGTGGACCACCACAAGTTTCACAAACGACATTGACCACATTAACTTGTGTGTTTTTGGCTTGATTCGGCATCATTTGGTACATTTTTAGCATAGCCGTCGACAAATCGTCAATTTTCTTATTCAAGACGGCTAGATCGGGATTAGAAGAAGAGTTAAGAGTCGCAGTCGATCTTATTGGCTCATTCCTCTCGGCTGAGGAATCCCAATAATTGTAATGGGCCGTCATATTCTCGATTAGCTCGTAACAATCCTCAGGACAACGTTTCATAAAAGTACCACTAGCTGCAGCATTGATCGTGTCCCTATGTCGTAAAGTCAATCCATTATAAAATGTATCGATTATCGTGACGAGAAGCATATTATGATTCGGACAACGATCAATGGCAAGCTTGTAACGCTCCCAAGCCTCAAACAAAGACTCATCGGGGAGTTGTCGAAAATTGCTAATATCATTCCTCAATTTCGTCACCATCGATGGTGGAAGATACTTCGCCAGGAACTTGGAAACCATTTCATTGAAAGTATGAATCGAGTTCCTGGGAAGGCGATCAAACCAAGCGGTGGCATGATGCGTAAGAGAATAGGGGAAGAGAGAGAGACGGAGGGCGTCATCGGAGACCCCGGTTTGTTTCATATTTTGGGTGACGGTTAAAAACTTATCAAGATGCTTATTTGCATCGTCACCCGGTAATCCGTGAAATTGGCACAAATTTTGGACTTGTTGTATCATGTGGTGCTTAAGTCCAAAATCTGTAGCTTCAATATTTAGAGGGGCAATCGGGCCACCTCTACCGTGCATTGTGGGTTGGCACAGCTCCTCCATCGTTCGGAGATCGGGAGCTGGCATGTGTTGGTTTTCATCACCACCCACCGGAGGGTGTTGATTATTTATATCCATTTCCTCAACGTTAAGGAAATGGACACGGTGTGTGTGACGTATTACCCTTTCGGGATTTGATAACGGTGATATAAGACTCTCAAAAGAAGAGCGGGTGTGCATACACCAAAAGCAAAATTAAAAAGAAAAGAAAAAGAAAAAGGAAAATCTTTTTGTTTTTTGTTTTTTTTTTTTATATTTTTCATAAAAATTTTTTATTTCTTTTGTTTTTTTCTTTTCTTAAAACGTAACGTTAATCGAAAACCGTTTCTTTCAAAACCACACGCGACGGGACGGGAGAGAAGAATGGATCTCTCTTCAGCTAGCAATTTAATGTCTTAGCTATCCGTATTTCCCGCTTATTCGGTTGTAGTAATTGAAATAGTCCGATAAACAACTAAATTACGTTTTCGTTATATTGCGAGACTTATTTGGTTTACAACGCCCTTTCTTTCGATCGAGTCGAGGCTGTAACTTTTATTATTTTTTTGGTATTTTTGAAAACACTTTAGTAAAATTGTTTTTGATTTTTCAATTTTTTATAGAGATATATATATATACAAAGTAGAGGAAGGCTTAACAAAACACGATTTTCAAAAATTGATATTCAAAAATTCACTTCGTCCTTCCCCGGCAGCGGCGCCAAAAATTGATTCGTGTCAATTATAGTATATTTATATTCCGAGGAAATACTTGTGAAAATAATTCCCGGGTCGTTCTCCCAACGAAGGCTCGAATGGAAAATTCGAATTATCGGATTGGGAATCGTGTAGTGTAAGTGAATGGTGAAAGAGTGATAGAGTGAAAATAGCAATCAAGGAATTCAATTATTCACAAACAATGATAAAGCATGCAAAGATTACAAGCTAATTATGCACCGAAATGAAAAACGTGAAAACGGTAACGCAACCGTAAAATTTAAAACGTAACGTATAACGAAAAATGACCCTACGAACTTGGAAATATTTTTTAAAAATTTAAAACTAATAAAAAGAATTTTAAGAAAAAGAAAAATATTTTTTTTAGTTTTTATTTATTTTCTAGAATTAATTTCCTATTTTTGGAATTAAAAATGAATTAAAAATAAGGAAAAATAGAAAATTAACTTGGAAAAATGAAAATTAAATTCTAAAAATTCTAAAATATTATAAAAGAAATTATAAAAATATTTTTGTATTTTTCAGAACCTTTTTTAAATTTTTATGGATTTTTGGTATTTAAAAATTGATTTAAAAATGAATAAAATCAAAGTAAAATAAGAAAAATAGTAAAAAGCTTTGGAAAAATCTGGAAAAATTCAAGAAAATCAAAAATAATAAAAGAAACTCAGAATAAAAATTTGAAGTTAAAATCAGCTTATTAAGAGCTTTATCTGGCTAAATCAGCTTATCACAAGTGCTTATTTATAAGCACTTGTGATCTAAACTTTGTGAAACTTTGAAATCAGGCTAAGTATGATGCTAAAACTCAGATATAACAGATTTTGACCAATTACAAGCTCAGAATCACACAGAAACTCAGAAATCAGACAATAAGCTATGAAATGAGCATAATGAGATAAGTAGAATAAGCATTAGCCAACACAGAGGCTAAGTGACCAATCACAAAGCTAATACAACTCAAATGATGCACAATTCACTAGATAAAACACAGAAACAAGCTCAAGTTCTAACTAGCAGGCCTACAATTCACAACAGATTTCAGATTCAGGCTATGAACTACAATGGCTATTTAAGCTAATGTAAAAAGCTGCTATAGATAAGCTAATGGTACCTACAGTTACTCTACTAGTCAGGAATCACAAATCTACCAAGAACATGGAACTCTAATCACTATAACCTACTTGAATCAGTCCTTGAAAACAGATACTCACAAGTGGTGCAGGGGATTACTGAGTCCAAACAGGTCACTTTAAGCTAAGATTCCAATAAGCTTAAGAGATTCAAATCCTGATTTTCTTTTTGAAATATGATCTCCTACTACCAAGCTTTCTAAAACAACTTTCTATATATATTTCCAATGAACAATCAAACCTACAGATTTACCCAAAATTCTGTCCAAATACTCAGCATACAAACAATTTGACTTTATGAAAATGCTAACTATTTTGACTTTTATGAATTTATACTACACCTAGATGCTAATTTATGTTAAACTAAGCTGTAATTAACTTGAATTAAGCTACCTTACTCTAAGTAGTACCTACAAATCAAATTTTACACTCTAAAAATTTATAAATGTGACAGTTAAAGAGTTTATTAGCTACTTTTGACTTTTATTGTTTTAATTACCAATTTTATGCAAAACTTAGACTACTACTGACCTATGTAAACTATGAATGCCAAAAAAACTTAACCTACTAACTCTTATAATCAGCAGACATACTTAAGCCAAACACTCCTTAATGTAATCTAACAACTACAATATGAAGTGACAAGATGAATTTCACTACAAATTGCTAACAATCTGACCTATTTATCTACCACTAGTAACTCAGAAGCTATCACAACAAATAGCTATCACTAGAATTAACTAAAACTCAAGATCTCAAATTCACAAGTTAACAGATTATGAACTCAGATAGTGAAATGCAACAACTCAGTCCAATATTCACTCAAACATTCAACTATGATCAACACAGATCCACATCAAGCTAGTTACATAGAGATGAAATCAAACTAAATCTACTAGTGACAAGCTATAATGACAGATGATCAACTACCAAATACTACTCAGATGCACAAACTTCAGCTACTATCTATCAATTAACAAATCTAAATTCAACACAATAGCAAACAAGCTACACTATAACAAATCTAAACAACTTATTCAACTGTCTAATCTATAACTATCTAAGATCAAACAGTACTCAATATCAGATAAGCAACTATATGAGATAAAATAATACAACACTACAACTATCAAGCTATTTTTATGCTATAATCTGAAAATTAGAACAAGAATTACCACAACTCTCCCTCAGCTAGAACAGAGGGAGTTCACTGTTGCCTATCTTTAAGATAGGCTGATGTCTACTTGTCTGAATCAGCTATCAAAAACACCTCAGCATCATATGGAACACCTTAACTTGATTTGGAATGAAACAGTACATGATGAAACTTGATCTATTTGAACTTAATAATGATATGAGTAAACTAAGTTTAGCTATTTGGAGATTGAAAACAACTTTTGAAACTATTTTTTTTTATATATTTTTTTAATATTTTTCTGATTTTTTTTTATATTTTCTATATTTGGAAAACTTTAATCTGAATTGAAAATGAAACTAGTAGAAGCTAATTTTGAAAACTATAAGAGTTTAGGAAGCAATTTAAGAAGAAACTAAATGATATTAAGCTATTAATAAGCTAATAGTAAGAACTGAATAAGCAATAAGGATGGAAAATAAGCTGAAAATTTAAAGAGGAAATGCAGAATTTTATTAAGAAACTCAATTAAGCTATTACAATTACTACTCTAAATACAATTAAGCAGCATAACAGTACCTAAAATTCTACATACAAATGAGCTGAATTAGACACCTATTTATAGCTGAAGTGAGAGGCTTGGGTCTTCAAATGCCAAGCTGGCAATCCGCGACTATTTGTGCTTCTTTACTAGACCTCTCAGCCCTTGGATGCACTTTGTGTTTCTTTAAATTGATGTGAGCCCTTAGATGATGATCAATGAGGTGTCCCGTTCACTCATATAGCTCCATCTGTCCCATCAAGGTTTGTACCTTCTCTCTCCGTGTCAGAGAGGTGTCAGCCGCTTCTAGAAGCATTCCCAATGATTGGAATGACGTGCCTCAACCAATGGGTGTCTGACACGTGACGCTGATAGATCCCCTTGCACTCTCTGACATGTGCAGGGTCACGTGGGGTTCTAGAAGGCTTATTATATGGCTTAATTGATGGTTAGGCTAGGTTGGTTCGAGCTAATTGATGTTATTATGGAACTAGGGTTCATAAGTTCTGGGAACGGGGTGTTTTGGGGATGAACATATGGCGCGGTGTGTTTGTTTATATTATTTTAAGCTTAGGGCCGGGTCAAGGAGAGTAATATTGGGCCTTTGGTATTTATGAGGTGGATTTGGCTTTGAGGATTATTTGGATTTGGACTTCAATAATCATGGACTGTTGGGATCATACTTTTGTATTTAGTCAAGTCTCGGTCATTGCCTTTTGTAATAGGTTGCTTTAGTATTTATTTCATTAAGTTTCATGTTACAAGGCTTATGTGTAAAAGCCCTATGGGCTTGAAAGCCCACGAATTAAGAGATAAGGAAGGAAGGGAGTGTTGCCCTAACTCCTTCCTTATAAATAGTAAGCTTATGTAAACATTTAGTTTGTTGGTTATTTGATTATCTTAAGGAAACTCTTGCACTTTCACTTTTCATATTGTCTCATAATCAACCAATCTCATTTCTCATCTTATTTCTTTCTAAATCATACTTGTGTTTACAAAATGGTGACCTAACATGTGGTATCATTCGCCTAATAGAGATTGAAGTGTTGTTCTTATTGCTAACGTGGGGTTCTCATCATTATTCTTCATCTTTTTGCATTTTTCTTTGTTTCTTTCACTCAAATCTTGAAGCTTGGACAAGTTTCTAGGTTGATATAGTGATTTGATGCTTAGTTGTTGCATAAAGTTGTGATTTTTAAGGTTTTTTTTATGGTTTTATAGCTTCTTTGATATTGGAAAACTAGTTTTTGGTAGCTCAATCTTATAAAGTTAGTGTTTTCTAAGTATTGGTGAAGTTATTTGATCAAAAGTACCTTATTTCTAAGCATTTTTCTTCAAAAATTTGAGATTTTTCAAGTTTCTGACCAGTTTACGCGTAAATTTGGTGAATAGTACGATTCTAAAGCTGTCAACAGTACATTTTGTCCTTTTTACGCATAACTTTTGGCCTAAAACCCTTTTCTTACGCGTAACTAAGGTCAAAACCCTTTTCTTACGCGTAACTCTGAATAAAACCCTGTTTTTACGCGTAAAACCTACGAGTAAAGTCCTTTTCTACGAGTAAGTGTGAATTCCTACACAGAAGTCAAATCCTACGCCTAAACTTTACGCATAAGTTGATCTTACGCGTAAGTCTCAGATTCTACACTTAACCTTCAACAAAGATCTTCTCCTTGTGTTCCGGTGACTCAGTACTTCCCTAGCTTGGATAAGTTAGTGGAATACTTCAACTTCGGATATCTTTCGAGCTTGGATAAGTTTGGAAGATTTGTTTGGTTGTATAACCTTACGCATAAGTCTAAACTTACGCATAAGCCAAAGCTTACGCGTAAAGAGTAAACTTACGCCTAAACTTATTGTTTACGCATAACTACACTCTTTACGCATAACCTAATAGTTTACGCGTAAGATTATAGTTACGCGTAAGAATTCTACTTACCCCAAGGATTTTTGAACTTAATCAAAGGAACGTGCATTTCAATCTTCTACAAAGATCCATTTCTACACAAGTGTTCTAAGATGTCTCAACCACCTAATCACTACTTCCCTCATACTCAGCAACATCCACCTCAGCAACATCAACATCAGCAGTATCAGCAACAACAATACCTTCCGCACCAAATGAATCAACAACCTTCTCAAAAACAAACATACAATCCACTACATCATTACCTAATGATGCAACAACATCAGATCATTCCTCACCAACAACCATATCAAGTGCCACAACAAAACACTCAGTTTTCCTCCAAACAACCTCACTGGTTTGACAGAATGTGTGAAGTTATTACAACTCAACAATCCCGACATGAGGCAGGATCACTTGAGACACCTCCAATGCTAACACCTGGTAACTATGTACAATGGTCAAGTCGATTCCTACGATTTCTTGAACTAAAGAAACCTCATGGGAAATTCTTGAAGCAAGTGATACTTGAAGGACCATTTGAGTGGCCAACAAGATTTGAAGCTGGTGATCCACATGCTGATCCTCCACGTCCTCCTGGTGATAGACCTCTTCCAGAATCTGCACTCACTGAAGAACAGAAACTACATCGTGAAGCTGATCAGTATGCAATGGCTTATATACTTCAAGGTATACCAAATCCAATCTATCAAAGTGTCGATGCTCAGAAAACAGCCAAAGCTATGTGGGAACACGTTCATCTCCTTATGGAAGGCACTCAACTGAACAAAGATGACATGGAATCCAAACTCTACATGGAATACACTGACATCACAATTGAACCAGGAGAGACACTTGAATCCTACTATCATCGTTTCACTAATGTGGTCAATGATCTGGAACGTCACAAAATCACAGTACCAAGGATCGCTGTGAACTCCAAATTTGTTGGTAGTCTTGGTCCTGATTGGCATAAATATGTGACATTTGTTCGTCAAACGAAGAATCTTCATGATGCTCCATATGGTTTGTTGTATGATTTTCTGAAACACCATGAACCTGAAGTGGAAAAAGATCGAGCTCTACGAGGAGGATACACACTCACACCAACACCAAATTCTTTGGCTCTCGTAGCTCAATCTCCATATGCTCCACCTCCAATGTCAAATCATGCATATGTTCAAGAGCAAAACTACTTCGGTTATCCACAATCTTCCACCTCGAACCAAATGGTCCCTTATGATTCATCTCCACAGAATTCTTCTACTCAACTTGTTCCGTCACACAACAATGATGCTGTGTACTACTCCAACTCCAATGATGATGACGATGATGACTTTAATACGTTGAATCAGGGATTTGCTCTTATTGCTCGTGCTTTCAGCAAATTCTCAAACAAAACAAACAACCGTCAACGTTCATCTTCTAACACAAGGAATCAAGCTGTTGTCAATGATGGAAGAGTGGAAATTCAGAATCGCAACTATGGTCGATCTGGTTCAGGAAGTTCTTCAGGAAATTATGGGAATGGTCAGAGGTTTAGTAACAACACGGGGTTCAGGAACAACTCAGGATCTTCTCAACCAAGGTCTGACTCAGTTGCAACAAGGAACTCCAACTCAGGGAATGCAGTTTGGTGCTACAATTGTAATGAACAAGGTCATATAGCTACAGCATGTCCCAAACCGAGAACTCGGGGTAGTAAGTTTCACAAGCAGGCATTACTCATGGCTCTTCAAGATGAAAAAGATGGACATTTCCCTGAACAAGATAACAACTTCATGGCAAATGTGAACAATGATGATGACATGGAAGATTTGGAAGCCAATGCAGCTGTGATGCTTATGGCCAACATGCAGGAACTTAAGCTCAATGATTCAGGTCCAGTGTATGACACTGACGGCTTGTCTCAGGTACATGACCTCAATAAATGCTTTATTAATGAAATAGTCTCACCTTCTGCTTATGAATCAGATGTGGCGCAAGTTGTTCCATCTAAATCATCTTCATCATCTCAAAAAGATGAACAAATAAGCACAGTTGTCATATTTGATGATGACACAGTAGTCTCATTTGATGATCCTATTGAGTATGATAAACATGATCATTTAGAACAACATGAACCATCATTTGATCCAGACCCTGACCTAATATTGTTATCTAAACAACTGGATGCTCAACAATTGCAAATCATTAAATGCAACGAGAAAAATAAAGTTTTGAAAGAACAAAATGCGTCACTTGCAAGAGATATTGAGTGTTATAAAATTCAGCTTTCTAATCAGGAAGACAAGATTAAAAATGCAAAAAGTTTTGAAAAAGCTTTTCAAGATTCTTACAACAAAGAACAAGATCTTCAACGCAAAATGCAAGATGTAATTGAGTCAAATGGAAAGTTGATTTCGAAACTTGAACGTGAAAAGTGTGAATTGAAAATGCAAGCTGAACGTCTTCAAACAGCTCTTTCAAAAACAGAAACAGAATTGTCAAATTGCAAAAAGGAGTTTTGTGAACATAAAATACGAAAAAGGAAGTATATAGATGAATTACTCGGTGATATTGTTGATCTTGAAAAACAACTCAAAGAATTTCGTCACATTATTTACAAACACGGGAACTCTGTCACAACAATTCAGAAATTTGCTTTAAAACCGAGACCCGATAAAGGATTTGCACTTTGCGATTTCAAATCAATGTTTCTTCACACAGCATTTAAAAAAAATCCCAAGATTTACAGTATAGATCACATGTTTGATAATACAATTGTGCGTGCTGTTGTTTTTGATACTGAGGAAGAAGAAGAACTTGAAGACGAGAGTCGATCAAAAATGAGTTATGTTCAATATTGGACACCATATGACTATTCAAAAGCTCCACCTCTTTCTAAATCTTTTGTTACTAAAAAAGATTTACCTGAGAAATCATGGTTTATCGAAGAGTCATATGTTTCATCTCATAATGAGGCCCCTGTCCAAACTGTAGCACAAATAAATAGTCCTTTACCATCATCCGGTGAACTTACACCTTTACCGAAAACTTGTCGTGTCTTAAATTATTTCAAAACCTTTATGGAAGACATCGAAATTTTGGAGGAAACAATTGCACGTAATTCTGAAATAAAAATTGAAACTTTTCAATCCGCTTACGAGCGAGAAAAGAGAGATATTTTTCAAAAACAAATGAAGCCAATTGTTCAACACCTCCGTCTATGTGCTACACGTTGGGATCAGGAACTTCAAAAGGAGGTCAAAAATATGATAAACGTTTTCAATGCAACTGAAAATGACATTTTGATTCAAAGGCAACGTAATAGAGTTTTAAAAAATGATGCTGATCGACTCTTGGAACAAGTTCTCAATGCTGATATTTTGTCTGTTATCATGAATGATCTCTATAAATCTGGTACTTCTATGCTTATGGATGATCTTTGTGTTGATAATAATTTGTTGAATGAGGAAATTGAGACACTCAAACAGGAAAATGATAAGCTGAGAATTAAAAATGATGATGTGACCAAACAATTTTCAAAAGAAATCTGTCAACTCAATCAAAGGCTTGAATGGTGTCAAGCTAAAAGTCTTGAAAGGGAATTAAAGTTTCAAAGTCACAATGTTTCAAACTCTTGTCAGAATTGCAAAAACAACGAGTCTTTAAAAGGTCTGTGTTGTCGTTACGAGAAAGAAATTGCGGATTTAAAAATTGAAAACGCCGAATGGCAACAAAACCGCGATGGCATCAAATATTGCAATGGTTTACTTGAGTCTGAAATTCAGGACAAAAATCACATCATCATTGATTTGAAAGAGAAAATCAAGCTAATTCAAAAAGGAAAGTTTGTTGACACCACGGTAATAGCACCAGGAATGTATCACATAGACAAAACTGATAAAGGAAAGGTTGTTCAAAACACTAATGTTGATAATTCCACTTCTACAGGACTAGTCTCCACTACTAGCGTTAGCAGACCCATGCGAAAAAGTAAAAAGAAGAATAGGATCTTGCAACGTAAGAGAGGACACCTAGAAGCTCAAGAAGTAGAAGACCAACTTAGGAATTTGAATAAAACTCATGTTGCATCAGATTTAGATTCTAATCTGGCAAATTGTAATCAAAATCTAAATGTAACGAATGATGAACCTTTGAATGTTTTGAATGTTAATGCATCTTGTGTGTTTTGTCGTAAAAGCGTATCATCTGGTGATCATACAAAATGTTTAGCTAATTCTCTTCTCAATCGTCATAAGAAACGTAGGACACGCATTCCTTCTAGGCCCATTATTGCCTCTAAGTCTAACTTAGGAAAGCCGTCTACTACGGTTTCTAATGAAGTTGAAGTTACCCCCATAGGTGCCGAGAACAAATCTAGGAATGAGCCAATTACTAGTGCATTTAACATTAAGAAAGCAAAAACTAGCTGGAACTGGCAACGTTGGTTACAATACAAACCAGACTTTAAATGGATTCCTAAATTATTGAATACCTGTGTTTCTAACCAACAGGAACCCGCACTGTCTTTGGGTTCCACCCTTACTTCTGTTCCATCTGTGTCTTCTTCTTGTGATGCAGGTGGTACAGATTGTTCTCTGGATTGTTGATAGCGGATGTACCTGACATATGACAGGCAATCTAAAACTGTTACACAACTTTGTTTCAAAGTTTATTGGTACTGTCAGATTCGGGAATGATCATTACGCTCTTATCATGGGATATGGTGACTATATCAGCGGGAACATTGAAATCAGTCGTGTTTACTATGTGGAAGGCCTTGGACACAACCTTTTCTCTGTTGGTCAATTCTGTGATGGGGATCTTGAAGTTGAATTTCGTGAGAAAACCTGCTTTGTTCTTGACTTACAAGGAAACGATCTAATGTCTGGCTCACGTGGCTCCAATCTTTATACAATATCAATGTCAGATATGATTGCAACATCTCCGATATGTCTTCTCTCCAAAGCAGAATCAACAAAATCTTGGTTATGGCACAAACGTCTTTCGCACTTGAATTTCAAAACCATGACTGACCTTGCTCGTTATAAACTTGTTGATGGATTTCCAAGATTCCGCTTTACCAAAGATCACTTATGTCCAACCTGTGAACAAGGAAAAAGTACTCGTGCTCATTTTCCTAATAAACCCGAGCATAGTACGAATCATGTTCTACAATTGCTTCATATGGATTTGTGTGGACCGATGCGTGTTCAAAGTATCAACGGTAAACGCTACATTCTTGTAATTGTGGATGATTATTCCAGATGGACTTGGGTTTATTTTCTACGAAGTAAAGATCAGGCTCCTTCGATGATCATCACCTTTCTCACTAAAATTCAAGTTCAACTACGCAACACGGTACGAATCGTCAGAACTGACAATGGAACTGAATTTAAGAATCAGACACTTCGGTCATACTTTGAGAAAGTGGGAATTGAACATCAGACATCTATTCCTAGAAGCCCAGAACAGAATGGAGTTGTTGAAAGACGCAACAGGACGTTAGTGGAAGCTGCAAGGACTATGTTGATTAATGCTCAATTACCAGATTACTTGTGGGCAGAAGCTGTTTCAACTGCATGTTATACACAAAACCGTTGCATGATCACTAAACGTCATCGCAAAACACCTTATCAAATTGTTCACAAAAGGAAACCAAACATCGATTACTTTCATGTATTTGGAGCACTTTGTTATCCGAAAAATGATCGTGATGATTTAGGTAAACTTAAAGCAAAGGCTGACATTGGCGTGTTCGTTGGATACTATGAAAATTCCAAAGGTTTTCGGATATAGAATCGTCGTACAAGAGAAATTCAAGAAACCATTCACGCTAATTTTGATGAACTCACACAAATGGCTTCTGAGCAACACAGCTTAGGACCCGAATTTAACCATCTTAACTCTCCGGCATCTTCAGCTGAACCATTGCCACTTAACCGCAAAGAATTAGAAACCTTGTTTGCTCCACTATTTGATGACACAATTGAATACCGTCCTACTGAGGTCTCACCTAATTCCGCTGCTCAACCTGATAACATTCAAGTACCAGACTCACCTCAACAAACTACTACAAGTGTTGAGAGAGACGGTCCTCCAATTGTATCACCATCTACAGCAGAACAAACTGGTTCTAACTCCCGCCATCCAGCTGAAGATCCAACACCACTATCAGTTCCACAACCCGCAGAGCATGATCCTGATGCGTTCTTTAATCCGTTTGCACCAGCTACTACAGTTCCTGACATAGCTGAGTCGTCAACACGCAATTTGGATCCTGCTAACATGCGAGATACTTATCAACTACACCCTTCAACACACAAATGGACTCGAGACCATCCACTAGTTCATATTATTGGCCATCCAGATGCACCTGTAATGACAAGACAACGACTTCACACTGATGGAGAAACCTGTATCTACGCACTCACAGTTTGTCACGAAGAACCTAAGAACATTAAAGAAGCAATGACTTATGACAACTGGATTGAATCGATGCAAGAGGAATTTCAGCAATTCATACGATTAGAAGTCTGGGAATTAGTTGAAAGACCTGACGGAGTCTTTGTCATTGGGTTAAAATGGATTTGGAAGAATAAGCTTGATGCTGAAGGCACTGTCATACGTAACAAATCACGCCTGGTAGCGAAAGGATACTCTCAACTGGAAGGACTTGATTTTGCTGAATCCTTTGCTCCAGTGGCTAGACATGAAGCTGTTCGAATCTTTTTGGCCTATGCTGCACACAGGAACATGGTGGTTTACCAAATGGATGTCAAAACAGCATTTCTTAATGGAGAACTCCGTGAAGAAGTTTATGTTAGTCAACCTGAAGGCTTCGTTGATCCTGAGCGTCCTAATCACGTTTACCGACTCAAAAAGGCACTCTACGGACTCAAGCAAGCCCCACGGGCGTGGTATGACAAACTGTCTACTTTCTTATTGGCTAATAAATTTTCTAAAGGATCGGTGGATCCCACACTATTTACAAAAACCTACGGGGAGGACTTACTTGTTGCTCAAATATATGTCGATGACATCATTTTTGCCTCAACAAAAAGAAGTTACTCGAATGATTTTGCAAAATTAATGAAAGATAATTTTGAAATGTCCATGATGGGTGAACTTTCGTTCTTTCTAGGACTACAAGTTCATCAATCACCCCGTGGAATTTTTATAAATCAGTCCAAATATGCTCTTGAAATTTTAAAGAAACATGGAATGATGACTTGTGATACTTATAATACACCAATGGGCTATACCACAAAACTAGATGCTGATTTACATGGGACTCCTGTTGACCCTACCAAATACCAAAGTATGATTGGGTCCCTCATGTATCTCACAGCTAGTAGACCTGATATAGTATTTGCTGTCTACATGTGCTCTCGCTATCAGTCCAAACCAACTGAAAAACACCTCAGTGAGGTCAAAAGAATCCTTCGATACATAAAGGGAACCATTAACTTGGGAATCTGGTATCCGAAGGATTCTGGTTTTGAACTAATTGCTTTTTCAGATGCTGACCATGCAGGATGTTTAAACACACGCAAAAGTACATCTGGTGGATTACAATTTCTCGGAAACAAACTTGTGTCATGGCAATCAAAGAAGCAGGACTGCACATCACTTTCGTCTACAGAATCTGAATACGTAGCCATGTCTGCTTGTTGTGCTCAAGTCATTTGGATGAGATCACAACTTAAGGATTATGGCTACCTATTCAACAGGATTCCTATCTACTGTGATTCAACGAGTGCAATTGCTATTTCCTGCAACACAGTACATCATTGCAAATCCAAACACATCGATCTCCGATATCACTTCATCAAAGAGCATGTGGAAAAGGGTACCGTTGAACTTTATTTTGTTGGGACTGAGTACCAATTGGCGGACTTACTTACCAAATCCTTAGCACCATCAAGGTTTGCTAGTCTAGTTCACCAAATTGGTATGCGATGTTTGACTCCAGAGGATCTGGAAAAGTTTTTAAAACACAATTGATTGTCAAACATCATAACTATCCTTGTAAATATTTTTCAAAAAAAAAAAAAAAAAAAATACAAAAATATAAAACCAATCAAAAACTCAAAAAGATTTTTGGTCTATTAACTTAAAAAAAAAAAAAAAAAAAAAATGCAAGTATAAACCACCTCATTCAACACTATTTTATAAAAATGTCTTCAATTATTTAAAACAAGTGTTGAGGGGGAGGAACAGTAATGTTTTCAAAATTTCTCAAAAATATATTCACTATTATACTTGCATTTTACCAAAAAATAAATACGTTTTATTTAAAGTGTTGATTCAACAGTGTTTCGGGTTACTCTCCTTGACCAAAATAATTAATTTTTCAGTCTTGACTACGGTCTAAGGTCGAGGGGGAGTAGCACAAGTTGTTCTTATCATGTCTTGGTGTAAATAACAAAAGTTAAATAAAACAATGTGTTTAGGCATTAGATGTGTAAGTAACTTGAGGTTAAGGGACCATTTGTGTCAAGTTTTCAATCTTGTTTTAACCACAGTCAAAACACCTTTGACCTAACATTTACTACACTTACTTACACACATTTATTATTTCAACTACCATCATCAACGACCCACAATCATCTGACTAATCTGTGTACCAATCTTCAAATCTGTAAGTGTGATTGTGTTTTGATCATTATAACAAACAAAGGTTTTTAATTTCATAACGATCCAACGGTTAAATCTTTCTAATCGATTAAATTTCTCTTAGGATTGTGCGTAGATTTTAAACCCAGAAATTTGTTATGTTATGATTGATTTGATTGTTGGGATATGGTCTATGGTTGATTATTAACATGTTTTCACACTCTAATTGCACCCAGCAACACTTAATCGATTGATTGGCACTTAGGGTTCATACGTATAAATTAGGGACTCTTGAGTTTATGTGTTGTGATGTTAATTGGTGATGGGGATTATGTTGTTATATATCTTAGATCATGTTATTAGGGTTTAATTGCATCTTAATCATGTTAAGTTCTTTAATCAAAGGTTTAGGGTTCGTATGACACTTGCAGATTTAATCTTGAGATTCTGTGGATGATTTGTGTTAGTAATTGGACCATATGATCCTTAGGTTGTTAGAAACACTTGCCCCACGCTAATACATACCCAGATTCAAGTTTATTGGGTTTGTGATTAAGTGTTCATACATGTTTACGCGTTAAATCGTATTTAGGCATGTTTACGCGTAAAATTGGGTATTTAAGTGTGTTATAATGAGTATTGATCAGTGGTTGTGTGTTAACCTTTCAGGAATCAAACTACTCTTATTACGAAAGGTGAATTTTCTGGAAAAGGCAACTTTACGCGTTAAAAGTTCATCCTACGCGTTAATTGTTCATCCTACGCGTAAGATTGAATCTTACGCGTAAGATTCGACACGTGGACAAACTGTGTCTTGGATTAGACATAGTTTACGCATAAATGTAACTCTTACGCATAAGTTCTGACCTTACGCATAAGTCTGGAACTTACGCATAAGTCATTACCTACGCATAAGTTACATCTTTACGCTTAAGGGTAATCCTACGCGTAAGTTTCAATTCCTACGCCTAAGATTTATCTTACGCATAAAATTGATCTTACGCATAAGACTCACCTTACGCGTAATATTCTAACTTACGTGTAGCTTTTGCACTTACGCATTATTTCTACTCTTACGCTTAAGTCAGGTTACGCGTAAAGTCACCCACTTACACGTAAACTTGTCAAAATCCAAATTTTTCTAAGTGTTGGGAAATTTTCCAAAGTGTGACTACTTGAAATGATAAACTTATGTTGTAACTGAATTGTTTTAAGTTTCTACCAAGTAATATAACTAAAGTTTGTCATATATCAAAAGTTTTCACACACACAAACCCCCACTGATCAATGTATAACATGCAATTCTTTAAGTATACATCATAATTGAATGTCTTTGCTAACACAGTCAACAATTGCCATGTTTGTGTTTGTTTATGATCTATTCAGATGGCAGAACACAACGACATTCCATACGGACCAGAACCCGAACCTAAGCTTTCTTGGGAAGAGACATTCCCAGATGACTACAACAGGAAGATTGGAAAGAACAACCTCCGTATCAACTTCAACAAGATGACTTGCAACGAGTCCTCTTGTATTGTGGCTATAGATGCTCTTCTTTATCACCCGAATAAGCTGTTGTTCACCAAGTCTGCCTCGGTTTCCTGCTTCTACATCCACCAGTTTTGGCATACCCTACAACTAGATCTTGGGGAGGCTTCTTTCACCTGTACACTTCATAACCGTCAGGTCTCTGTGGACATCGATATGCTCAGAAATGTACTTGGGTTACCAGAACTCGGCCCAAATGAAGAGTATGATCCAGTCCCCACTGAAGAAGAGTTGATAATGTGGCTAAGGGATTGGGTATGACGAATCAGAAGAGGTTATCACCAGACATTCTAGGGTCAACATTAGATATCTTACTCAACCATGGAGAACCCTATACATTCTGATTGCCAAGTCCTTATCTGGCAGAGATACAGGCCACGAACACCCAAAGCTCCAACACCTCAAGCTCTTCTGGGGTGTGGCTAATGTGAAGAAAGTTGATTATGCCAGTATCATTTGGGAAGACCTGGTGTGGCACATTCAACACGTAACAACCAACATTCCGTTTGTCCGCTTCATAAAACTACTCATCGAAAGCTTCCTTCGTGAGTACGATGATATCCCACAAAGACTCGATGACCAAGATAAGAACACGTTCAGAAATGAACATACTCTCAGAGTCATCAAGAGAATGGACACCAGCACACACAAGCAGGGAAAGAAACTTCCCAATTGTCTCTTAAATGCCAAAGTCAAGGCTTGCAAGAATTACAAGTATTACGAACAAGCTCTTGAAGCTGAAAAAGTTGGTTTCTTGGATGAAGTGCAACCATTTAAGGGTAAGACAGGTACCAAGACTGGGAGCTCCGGCAGTTCTACCAAGTCTAAGAAAAAGAAGGGTACTCTCAAAAGAAGGACTCCTGCCAAGAAGCCCGCATCCATTCCTGAACCTGGGTGGTTTCCCTCACCACAATCCTCTCCAAAACCATCTGACTCTGAACAAACCGAATCCGACGAAGGTCCAGTATATAGACAAGCTTATGCTAACATTGATAAGGATGTGAATATTGATGACATTGACGACAAGGATTTGACGTTCGAAGATTGGGATAAGATTATTGACGAATCTGCTGATCATGCTGAATACCCCGCACATCTCAATCAACGACCACTCACCAAAGCTCAGACGATTTTGGAAGAAGAAAGGATTAGAAGAGAAAAGATGAAGCAACTAGTATCTGCTGAACAAGAGACTGAAGGCCTTTCAGTCGAAGAAGAAAATGAAAGGGCTCTCAACCTAGGTCTCCTCCACAGCCGAATTAATACATTCAATGCTGATCTACCTCCACCTCCAGTGTTCTCTCAGACCACCGAAGCTGGCGGATCAAGCAGCATTCCTGAGCCTACCATAGGGATCACCACAGACTTAGTTGCTTATGACAATCCCTCAGTATCTCCCACCGACATTGTAATGACTATGGGAGAGGAAGAAGAGGAAGATCCCATGGATACTGATGCTCCAAGGTTAATGACTGTAGAAGAAATGGAGCTCAGAGAAAGAGCTCAGGAAGAGGAGTTGAAGAAGAAACAGGAAGCTGAAGAGGCTAGGCTTGAAGAGATTGCCCAAGCTAAACTGGAAGCAACTATCCGAATGGAAGAAAGCAGGAAAGCAGAAGAGGCAGCCAAGCTGGCTGAAGAACAATTGAAAAAGGAAGAAGAAGCCAGGCTTGCTGAAGAACTAAGACTTAAGGCTGAAGCTGATAAACTGGCTGATGAACAAAGATTGAAAGAAGAAGCGGCCAAAGAAAAGGAAGTTGAACAACCCGAACCACCGAAAGGAGGTGATAAAGACTCTACCACCATCATTGAATCATCACAGTCATCTCCTCCTGCATCTGAATCAACACATGACAAATCAATCAAGAAACCGAGCACCAAAGCCTCTGCTGCAGCAAAGTTACTCAAGTCAGCTTTTAAGAGAGTACATGAGAAAAAGAGAAGCAGACTGGAAGATCAGGTTGCAACACTTGTAACCCAAGTTGCTGAACTGACGAAGCTGAACTCGAACGTCCAAGAGCTACAAGACAAAGTTGATACTTTCTTAGCTAAAGACGTTCAAGAGAACTTGGAAGCCACTCTAGCAGCTCAAGCACAAGAATACATGGCACAACACTTAGTTGCTGAGTTGAAAGATCTGCTGGCACCCATGAGAGATGAACTCACCAAGTTCGCAGAGCAAGCAGTCAAGAAAGTAATCCGATCAACAACCTTTACTCTTCGTGCCGACAAGTCTACTGCTCGTCTACCAGGACTATCTCTGGATGATTTGGAAGCTCAACTCTTAGAAAAGCTGGCAAACAAGTTCACCTTGACTCCTGAAGAAGCAAAAGTCCTGGAAGCACTGAAAGACAAAATGAACAAAGAGACTTGCAGCACAGAGGCCGATAAGCTGAAACGTCAAAGAGATGATGAAGACAGGGATCCGAATTCTCAGGCAAAGAAACAAAAACAAGCCGAAAGACCCTCATCTCATACACCGGTCATCCCCCCAACCACAACAACTTCCTCACAACAACCGAAGGCATCAGGTTCTGCTCCCAAGGCACACGACCACTTCGAATACACTGGTGGTGACGACATACCTCAACCCGATGAAGTTCCAGAACCGTCATCCAAGAAGAAGAAGAAAGATAGGAAAGGAAAGCACCACCAATCCAAACAGGAAACCTCACCTAAAGGCACCGAACCAAAGAAACCGAAAACCGTCCTTAAATGGCTAGACCACGACGATAGTGCCGAATACTCCTGGTTTGAGAAGATGATCAATTCGCAACCACCTCTTGAAGACAATCATGAACCTCAAGATGGTTGAATGGTGGAATACGCTCAACTGATTCAGCAAAAGTTTAAGATGAAAAAGATGAATAAGAAAGAGCTGCGAAGAATCAAGAATGATGCTTTCAATCTTCTGAAAGATCGGTCTGCTAACTCAATCGAGCTTGAGTATCATCTGGAAAATATTGCTCGAGCTATGTCAAGCAAGATTGACTGGATCAATCCTGAATCTTATGTCGATCCAGTCACAAGGAAAACCGCACCCTACATTACTGACTGGTCCAAACCACTACCGATGATTGGGAAGCCTAAGGAACCAAAGATCTCGTACAAGTTCTTCTACAACACAGACTTGGAATTTCTGAAACTTGGCAGTAAGAATGAGAAGAAGTACGTTACATCACTCGCCTTTCTCCCTGCAGCTCGATATCTCAACAATGCCATCGAAGAAGAAGCTTCAGCATTATTTGTTGACAAAGTTATTGAATATGACCGAAATGCTCTTTACGGTATACATCATTGGCCAAGCAACCGGGCACAATACTATCGAAGCAGCAGACTCAATTAGACAATGGGCGATGTGACAAGTGATTTGAAGATAGTCTCGATTCAGTTCATCTCGACTGTCACTCACTTCGGGTACCCCTTCCTCAGCAAAATCACACTGAAAAGACTGGATGAAAAGGAGTACGATATTTCCGAGTCAGACTTTCCACGACTACTTCTCAATGACATTGAAGACATGTACCTGCTCAAAGTTCAAGGAAAACTCTGTGGCTTACCTAAAGAGATGCAGCTGGCCTTTATCCAAGCTCTCCTTATCTTCATCAGGCAGATAGTCATCAGAGAAAGAGTAGAAGATCTTCAATTGGGAGTGGAAAGCTATCAGAAGAAGCTCAATCTCACCAAACCCAACATGTTCGACATCCCCGACCTTCCACATCTATCTCAATACACCTTGATCAGACAACCATTTGGGTTCACCTACCGCAGCATTAACGGTCGCAACTGCTTCATGGCTTACGACAAAATACATAAGTTCTGTGATGAAACCTTGAAGTTCGTAAGAGATGGAATCAAAAGCAGATTGGATGACATTGCTCTAGGAAAGTCTAAAAGGTGGAAAACCAATGAGGCCCGGGATGCTCGCAGATTCATCTTAAGGATCGAGAACAGATTGAAGCACAGGGATCAGTTTCGAAGGTTGGAAAGTTATGTGGGAGGCAGACAGAAGTTTCCGGTGTTGACATTTCAGAGACATGATTGGTAAATCATTGTAAGAGTTTGATTTGATTTGTCAATTATATACTTCATAATGGCTTGTGCACGCATTACAGTACACAACCCGAACTTGTAAAGAAAGGACCCTGAGGTATGCATCAGTGCCTCAATCCTATAAATAAGGAG
Source organism: Artemisia argyi (assembly GCA_030686995.1). Classification (NCBI taxonomy): domain Eukaryota; kingdom Viridiplantae; phylum Streptophyta; class Magnoliopsida; order Asterales; family Asteraceae; genus Artemisia; species Artemisia argyi. The sequence goes on along the minus strand of CM060697.1, from coordinate 154,454,126 downwards.
CGAAGGCTTCTTACTTTTGAGTAGAATTAATCAAACATTTATGATTTTTCATAATTCTACTCAAAAGGACAAGTATTTCACCTCAATAAGACTTAATCACTTGTTGAGGGGGAGCACTTGTCAAAACAAAATACTTTGCTCTAAATCAAAAAGTTCTTGGTGAATCTCCCCGTAAGACTCAAAAGGCATATTTTAATATAAAAGTTTGTCAAAAACATCATCTTATATGCTATTTTTGAGGGGGAGAAAAAAATGTAAAGGTGATTAAAATATACGAAGTCAAAGCTTTATAGTTGTATCATGTGCGAGCTAGACTCAGTATTGACCCAGGAATTGACGAGACAACCAAAAGTTAGTAATATCGAAAAGACTTATCCTCGACGGGTAATAACATCAAGTTAGTTACTAGAGCTAGTTGTCACCTAAAAGCTGACAATGTATCTCTTTATCTAACCACGTAAGCGTGTCTCGAAAAGGATATGTCTTAGTAGAACTGTACCATCTCAAGAAACTTTCTGTGAACTTGATCAGGCCGGGTAATAACTTCAAGCTAGTTTAACTAGTGATGTAAGCGTGTCTCGAATCGGTCTTGTTCACGGAAAGTGGATCAATTCAAAAGTATCTGCTCCTCCCGCATGTGCAAATTTATCAAATACTTATGAGCACATGTGCAGGGGGAACCCTTCAAAAGTGTACTCAAAACTCTCAAAGTGTTAACCAAAATATTCGATTATCACAAACACTTTGAGAGATTTTCAATCAAAGGTTTCTTGGCTACTGTCGGAGTTATAAGGTGATTAAGATAGGATATCCGTCCTATGATCCGCCAGAGCCGGAGGGATCTACCCAAGGACATCTCCCATAGTTAGAATTAGAAGTCCTTAGGTATGATACGAAAAAAAAGGAGAAATGAATGAAAGGGAAAGAAGGAGTTGAAGAATTAAAAAGAAAAGCAAAGAAAAGGGTGAAAAGAAATAGCCCTCCATATGTTCAACCTTAGGGCAGACACCGGGTTCAATACATATGCTACTGGTTGTTGCTAAAGACAACACCGGTATTGAAGATTAAGTCGTCATAGACCCAGTGACGCGATGCACTAAACCTTCTTAACCACTCAAGTTCTCTTAAAAGGACTTGTTTCATTCTCACGGGGAACCTGCGTAACCTATCGACCTATCTCTTAGAGACGGTCGATATTGAAGCAAGAGACCCCTCCCCAGTCTCCGCATAGGAAACCTAGGAGTGCACTTATAGAGTCTAGAGCCTTGAGATACATCAAAGATCTCTTAGGAACACTTAGTATTTCTACAACTGGTGTTCTACATCAATGGGCATCAGTTGTAAACTATCGAGTCCTTCGCAGATCTTAGCAATCTGCCGAGAACGTTTATGAGAGGATTACTTAAGTATTTCTCAATGATTGAACAGAAATCCTGCCAGGGTCAACATCAAACAGCCCTGACAGCAGGTCACTTCGGTAACCCCACAAGGGTTACGCTTAGTGTTTGCGGTGGTTCCATTACGGTCTACAGTCGTGGAGTGATCCCCAGCGACTCACCCAGTCATTGAGCTACCTAGTAGGTCTAGTAAGCTCCTTCGGGAGTATCTGATATGGGAACGGCCTGGATAAGGATTAGAAGGAGTCTTCACAATATGCTGTTGATGAGCTCTAATTCCTTATCCGTAAGTACCGGTTGTTTTATTGCTAACTGTTTACTCGCAGGTACCTCACCTCCATGATAGTAGATTCCAACATGCTCATACATACATCTTGAAGTCAAAGAAAGCTCCCACAAAGATCTTAGCAACACAAAGCTCAAAGAAAGATTCTACGCCAATAAGAAGAATCTTCAAAGTATATAAAGACAAAGATCTCAATGTATGAAAAGGAACTTCTTGTACCTGAATGTCTAAGTCTAAAGATGTATGAGTATGTTGGAATGGCGGACAACCACCACAGACGCAGGAGTGACGAACGGCAGACAACTTCATAACTTAATCACTACATCATCACCAAAGAACAAAGACAAAGGGCAAAGTACTTTCATTATCATTCACTCATTTTGAAGACGTCTAGAGTTTTACATGTCATAAGTCAACGACAAAGATGAAGACGTCAAGCAATCGTGATGACCGACCCTTAGGGGGAGATTGTTGGGATCATACTTTTGTATTTAGTCAAGTCTCGGTCATTGCCTTTTGTAATAGGTTGCTTTAGTATTTATTTCATTAAGTTTCATGTTACAAGGCTTATGTGTAAAAGCCCTATGGGCTTGAAAGCCCACGAATTAAGAGATAAGGAAGGAAGGGAGTGTTGCCCTAACTCCTTCCTTATAAATAGTAAGCTTATGTAAACATTTAGTTTGTTGGTTATTTGATTATCTTAAGGAAACTCTTGCACTTTCACTTTTCATATTGTCTCATAATCAACCAATCTCATTTCTCATCTTATTTCTTTCTAAATCATACTTGTGTTTACAAAATGGTGACCTAACATGGACCAAGGCTCATAGTATTTTCAGATTTTTGATAAGAATATACAAGGACCAAATATGCAAAACTTCCAAACTTCAAGGGTAAAATCTGCCATTCTTCAAAAATATATTCCAGGGACTAAACTTGCCAAGTCTGAGTAGATAGATGACTGAAACTGATTCTTGGATTCCCGGCTTTGACTTTTTGACCGACTTCAACTCTCGTGCCCGTTTTGCCGATAATCGTGTGATTTTTCGTCTTTCTATGATAAATCCGTCCCTGCACATTCACAACATAAAAACACTTGTTTTCTTTGACATTTGTTAGCTCAAATAGTCGAAATGGGTCGATAATTGGTCATAAAAGGGTGTGTAATTAATACACACCAATGACCGTGTTCTCTTCTTGCACAACGGACCCTGGAGTCCAAGCTCCCAAGCTCCTGGTTGGTGTTGTCCTTTATCTCATTAATCTTTATTTCTAACTCACACATTGTTCTTCTCTCAGCATCCACCCTTTTGAACAATGTGTCAAGGTTACGGTCGTACCATTCAAATTGAGTTGGTCGTAACCCTTTTAGCTGTTCAGTGTGAGCATCCAATATGCTGGCTTGTCGATAAATAAGATTCCATATTGTATCAGGAGTGCTTATATTGTAGTCGGGTTAGTTAGGTGAGGATAAATTATTTGGAAAATCTGGTATTGAGGAATATGAAGTGATAGGTAACGGAGAATTTGGCTCAACATTCTTCCACGGCATCCTTGGGCTTGAACTTTGTCCAACTTCGAATGTTGCCTGGCCACCAAACAAATCTTCATATGATTCGGTAGCTCTCCTGAGTTTTTGACTTAAAGGTGAACGAATAGGTGACGATGGAAGTGATCTCTGACTGAGTTCTATATTAGGCTGGGTTTGTGATATTTGTACGTAATAATCTTCAGTATTCGGAGAATTTTGATTGATAGGTGAGTTATTAGTATTATGGAGAGTAGTTTTGATATTCATGGGAGTTTCTGAAGACATGTTACTGTAGTAACCAAGAATAATATTTTATGAGGATTTTGTATGTTAAAGATGTAACAGTACAAATGAAATAATTATTGTGTAAGAGTAATTTCTAAACATGTAAGATAATCTCAACAGATAAGGTATTGAGCACGGCAGTCTGCAGACACGGAGGGCATAAAATGGTATGGTTTAAAAATCATTATTTTGAAAGTGTAGTTATAGTTTAATGTTTGAAACATTTAATTCTCTATAACTCTAGCTCTGATGCCAATCTGTAACACCCCCAAATTTATGTTTGTAGCAGCGGAAAAGTAATTTGGGTGTTACGGGGAGGATCGAAGTTATAATCTCATAAAACGGCTTAAAAGAAGCGTTTTGAAAATTATTTGTCATTTAAATAATATTTTTGATAAAAGATGAACCATTTGATTTAAAATCTTTTAAAAAGATATAAAGGCTTGAAAAATGACATATTTGATTTTTACACCGTTTTAATTTATCAGAGTAATAAATGCCCGCTCTGTGTCTTGTCATGCTCCGTTAAATTACCTGAGATACACATGCTTAAAAGTGTCAACACAAAGGTTGGTGTGTTCATAGAGTTTTATGGAAAACCGTTTATTTCAATAGATTTTAGGAATATTTGGTAATGATGAATACAAACAATGATGGAACAAGTATTTGGTAATGTTGATTATAATCACAGAATAAATCATATAGATATTCAATCAAATTCAAATAAGGGATCAATAATCCTAACATGAGCTGGAAACTCATGATGCTAATTTAATTAGATATACAATTCAAGTATGGTCAAATTCCTATACAGCTGTATCTAAATATATGTTGAAAACATACATTTCCTTATAGATATTGCACCAAGCCTCTTGACACGCAAAACTTAACAAAAGAGGTGATTTATCAAGTCAATGATAAATTTTGCCCTCATATAATAGGTGATTTGCCAATTCCGATTTGTATTCAAATATAGTGTATCATGACTAATACGAATAACCATATTGGTATGTGTTAATTCACATACCATTTTATGGCCAAATACCGACCCAAATTGACTAATTGAGCTAACAAATGCCAAAGAAACATGTGTTTTTATGTTTGTGATTATGCAGGCACGGATTTGTCACAAAAAGACAAAAAACCAGGCAAATACCGGAAAAACGGGCACGAAAGTGGAAGATGGTCAAATAGTCAATGCTGGGATCTACAAGTCAACATAAGTCCTTCATATATTCAAGATTGGCAGTTTAAGTCCTCTGAGATATTTTTGGGATTAGTACAAATTTAACCCTTGCAATTTCTGAATATACACATTTGGTCCCTATAATTTGGAAGCATAAATCAGAAATTATATTAAGCCAAGTCCAATCATCTTGTCCAAATAACCAAATCCAACACCACAATCCAAAGCCCAAAAGTAAAATTATTTCCCAAGCCCAGTCCAATATCCGGTCAACACTCCACACCATGGGTCAAGGGTCAAAACCGGGTCAAATAATAAATAAATAAACAAACGCGCCCAAGTTTTTCCCCAATTCTTATAATACCCAGAACCCCTTTCCACCATGAACCCTATAATCCAACCAGGGTCAATTGGCTCACACCACTTAAGATTGACCATGATTAGCTACTCCTCAAAGCTTCCAGAAGTAATACTCACGTGCACAGTACATGGCAGAGAGTATATGAGTCACATGGGACACTTGGCTGCTAATGATTGGGCATAACACGTCATAATTCCTCCATTGGATTCTACTTCTAGAAGAATTGTCAGCACATGTCAGAGAGGATGCATGTTTGGGACAGTTGTCAGTATTTGATTGGGCAAGCCACATCCTAAAATCTAATCTAAGGGCTATGGATGGATTCAAGAAACACAAAATGATCCAATGGTGATAAAAAGGACTGAAGAAGCACAAAGAGTGGTGTGGATCGCCAGCATGGCAATCAGACCCCTAACCTCATCTCTTCCTATAAATAGAGGTGTTTAGAGCTCATTTTTCATGTAATTTTTAGTGTAGGTAAATGCTGTCAAAATTTAGTTAGTATTGTAATCTAGTTTAGTTTATGTAATATCATTTCTGAATTTTAATAAAAGTTTTTCTTTCAATTAATTTCAGCTTATTGTTCAATTACTTTAGCTTATTCTGTTTTAATTCAACTCTTATTCTGCTTATTTTAGTTACATTCAGCTTAACAAATCTACTTTTGTCTATTTTTTTCTATATACTTTTACCAGAATTATAAAAATAAAAATAAATAAAAATCAGAAAATAAAAAAAATATATAAAATAAAAATGTTTACATATTAGTTATTATAGCTTACAGTAGAGCTTATTTTCACTTTTTATACATTCCATTTTAGCTATTTTAGCTCTTAGTGAAATGAATTGAGTCAGTCAATCATAGTCAAACGTTTAGATCATTGGTTGCCGAGGTGGTTTATTGGATAAGTTGGACAGAAAAGGAAGGTCCTGCCTATCTAAAAGATAGGCAAGCATAAGGAATCCTCCTCAATTGTGGCTGAGGAGGAATAGCTTTGTAAGTGTTTGTTAATTTTTGTTCCACTCAATTACTATAGTATAGATTTGCTTAATCTTAGTTTAAATCTGTTTAAATCATGCTTGCTTGATGTTTAGTTGATAATCTTAGTTATATTATAGTTTGTTTGATCTTAGTTCATTGCTTTGAAGTTTGAATCCGTTTTAGCTTATGAATCTGTGATTGATCATTCTTGTGAATTTGAGTTATAGTGTGAGCATAGCTGATATAATCATTGATTTGAGTGTATTGGACAATATTGAGTATGGATTGAATGCCGGTTTGTTTCATTGAGAGTTTGATCTTAGTTTGATAGTGTGATTGAGATTTTAAGAACTGTTTGGATTTAAGTGTTTTGCTGAGAATTTGTGACTGTGTAGTTGATGAGTTAGAGCTTTATAGTGGTACAACTGTTACTGATTCATTGAATTGTTAGCTGATATAGTTTTGTTAGTATTACTCATCAGTTTAATTGTTCATTGATTTATATTTGAGTGTTAGATTCTGAGTTGAGATAAGCTGAGATAATAACTGTTACATTAGAAGTTGTTAACTGTTACAATTAAGAGGTGTTTGGATCTGTTTGGAATTGAGCTGAGTAACTGTTGATTCATTGATATAAGTGTACACTTAGTTCATTTTAGGTTAGTTATACTTAAAATTGGTATAATAATAGTAGAGTAGTTACTAAAAGTCAAAGTTAACTTTTTGATAGTTTAATTGATAGTATAAATTGAATTCAGCTGGTAAAATTGAAGTACTAGTTGCATCTTAAGTCATTTTAGTCTAAATCAGTGCAAAAATTAGTTTAGATTTACATTTAGATATAGATTAGAGTAATCAAAATTCGAATAAGTCAAAGTAGAATAGCATGAAATTAGTCAACTGAGCTTAAGATTTTTGGTTAAAAGCTGCAGAATTAGGGAAATTCTTTGATAGCATACAGAATTATTAGGTCATACAATTGCTTGATCTCACTTCTCAGTATATCAATAGCACTTTTGCCCCCCAAAATCTGTGAGTTTAGAGCTTAATAAGAGTGCTTATTGCATCTGATAAGTAGTGTAATTGGGACAGGGGAACTGATTGAAATTTGAGGCCTGCTAGTGTTTACTTGAGCTTGCAGTTGTTATATTTGATTGTTTATGAGTATATCTGAGTTGATTTAGTAGTTTGTGTCAAATTTTTGCTTCTATATCTGTTTGATCTTATTCTGCTTATTGTGAGCTTAATCTTTGAGTTTATTGTTTCAAATTGTTGCATCTGTGGTACTTTGAGCTTATACTTGGTCATATTTTGTTATATCTGAGTATTTTGCATCATTCAAAGTCTGTGTTAAAAATTCAAAACAGTTTGGATCACAAGTGCTTATTTTTAAGCACTTGTGATAAGCAGTTTCTTAAAAATAAGCAGTTCAACTTTTCATTTTGATTTCAAAATTTTTCTCTGAGTTTATTTTAATATTTTTAATTTTTTGGAATTTTTCCAGATTTTTCTAAGCCTTTTTACTATTTTTCTTAATTACTTTGTGATTTTATTCAATTTTAAATAGATTTTAATTACCAAAAATCCATAAAAATTCAGAAAATGTTGTGAAAAATACAAAAATATTTTTAGAAATTCTTTTATAATATTTTAGAATTTTTAGAATTAAATTTTCATTTTTGCACTTTTTTTTTCTATTTTTCTTTATTTTTAATTCATTTAAAATTCCAAAAATCAATTTTAATTCATAGAAAATAAAAGAAAAGTCAAAAAAATATTTTTCTTTTTCTGAGAATTCATTTTATTAGTTTAAGATTTTTAGAAAATATTTTCAAGTTTGTAGGATCATTTTTCAATAAAAGTTACGTTTTAAATTTTACGGTTGCATTTCCGTTTTTACGTTTTTAACTTTGGTGCATAATTAGCTTGTACTTTTTGCATATTTCATAATTGTTTGTGATTACTTGAATATCTTGATTTCTATTTTCACTTTTTCACTTTTCAATTCACGGTTTCACGAATCAATATTCTTGATTCCATTCGCCTTCACTGGGAAACGACTCGGGTGATCCGTATTTTATGCGGATCACTTCGATATACTATACTATATATTATATAATTGGTTTTCACATGAATCAATTTTTAGCGCCGCTGCCGGGGAAGGTCGAAGTGAATTTTTGAAATATCGTTTTCAAAAATCGTGTTTTGTTAAGCCTTCCTCTACTTTGTATATATATATCTCTATAAAAATTGAAAAATTCAAAACACTTTTCCTAAAGTGTTTACAAAGTACCAAAAAATAATAAAAGTTACAGCCTCGACTCGACCGAAAGGAAGGGCGTTGTAAAAAAAAAATAATAAAATAAAAAAAATTAAAAAATAAATCTCACAATATAACGAAAACGTGAAATTAGTTGTTTATCGGATTATTGTGGCATATGGCATTCCGTCAAGTATTAGTGGGATAGGAGGTCAATCCTTAACAGGTTTCGAAGCTGTTCACTATATTCGCGCTCACATAACAGTGATTAATGGCTCATGATTGAGGGACTTTATGGCGATAAGGTAACTTAGTCAATATCAAGGTAATAATGGAATCATTCAGAATAGTATAGTATTGTCAAGTATCATGCCACAGTAATCAATTTGGGAACATTATTATTTGAGTATCAGTATTTCAGTTAAGTATTTCGCCAGTAACATATATATATATATATATATCACAGGCCACAATAATTAATTTGGAAACATTATAATATGAGTATCAGCATTTCAATTAAGTAATTCGCCAGTAACATACATATATCACATGCTATAATAATCAAATTGCAAACATTATAATATGAGTATCAGTATTTCAGTAAAGTAATTTGTCAGTAACATGTATATAACACATCTTAATTCATAAACTTCATCAGGTAATTATTTATATGGAAATTGATTTGAATCGTGTAATTTATTCATATACTCATAAAGTTATTAAAGTATATGTAAGTATGTATCTCCCCCAATGAGTTAAAAACAATTATTGAAAATGGGGCTATGACTCACCTCGATTGATATTGGAAATGATGAAAAGTAAAGTCGGATGAGATTATGAGAATGATTATGGAAACGTCTTTGATACGGAACCTGATAAATAAATTTATCTGAGAATTTGACCAAATACTATTTGGTAAATACGAACGAATAACGAATAATAATTATTCGTTATGACGAATAGATGATGTGCAGTGTAATTATTATGCTATGCATGATATGACAAAATACTTTACTTAAATTATCCATCGAAGTTTTACCTTTTTAACCATAAGTAATAATATTAATTTTTTTGAATCATCGTTATATATATTATTAACGTTACGTTAAATAATATATATATAAATAAAAATGAAAGTTTAAATGCATATGAAATAAATTTACGAAAATAGAAAATAAATAAGAATGTTAAATAGAATATGTTTAGTCCTTGTCCTTGTCCTTTTCCAATTTTACCATTTTTACTCTAACGTCGTTAGCGTTACACCGTTAGTCCTTTTTATATATAAATTACAATTATAGTCCTCTAATTGTCCAATAGTTAAACCTATGCTTAGAATATTAACTATTATCAATTTTTACCCTTATGTTTCTGTTTTTACAGTTTTAGTCCTCACTTTTCAATATTTACAGTTTTAGTCCTTCTAGGTGTCGTCGCGTTACATTTTTAGTCCAAGTTTACAAAAATGATTAGAAAAATTTTATAAAATTTTCCGTGGCTTATTTAATAAATAACAAGCTTATTTTAACTGCTTATTTGGTTAAAAGCTTATTTTTTTTTATCTTATGGGCCTTTAACGAATCAATACATAGGCCCGTTAAGAAATTTAGAGGCGAGGGCATGAAAATAGTTTTGGGCCTGGACTTGGGCTACTCTTGTGATTCTAAAAATATATTTTATGAGCCCGGTGGACTGATAAAACGCTAAATCTTATTGGGCTTAGTATAAGCCCAATCGAATTTTATTAAATTTTTGAATATTATGAGATTTAGAAACCTTGTGATTGTCGATCCAAAATGAAGTAATTTGAGTGTCGAAACGTGAGTATTTTTACAAGTTATATAAATGAAAGTGGTAGTTTTCTAGGTGGTCTATTAGGTCGAGTAATAATATGGTATACTTGTTACACGATATTTAAAGTTATACGAGGGTTTCATGAGACGTTTGGGACGTAACATATAAATAAAAGACTTAGAGTTGTTTTGAGTTTTTATGTCCGATTTATGCAAGGTTCCAAATGAGTTTATTTGATGCATGTAACGTAAAAATAAAGGTGAAAGGAGTGTGCATCGTGACTCCTAAGCCTTCCAAGATAGAGGCTAGCCACGTTTGTTGTTTTATATATGAATATGTACGAAAATAATTATGTATGAACAATATACGATCAATAACACATATACTTGATGCATGAAACATATTTTACGTGTGAAATGAATTGACAAGAGCTTGAAACAACTTACAACACCTATAGGGTGGTGAAGAAACGAGAATGGAAGAAGGAAACACAAGATATTATCAAATTCGACTATAACCCAAAGTAATAATCGAATTTATTAAACCCGGTCCTTGTTTCTTGCGTCCAAACGATATTGTATCAACTTCTGGTCTTGTAGAGATATTTTTTATGAAGAAAGAAAGTTGTGAAAGTGTATGATAATGAGAGAAACGGATGCTTGCATGTAGAGTATATATATAACTCATTTTATAACACGTATGGTGTGAAATCATCCAAGGAAACCATAAACACTATTCTTATCGGTGAAGATAGAATTCTTGGTTGATATATAACATATTATAATCATTTGAGAGTGCATGAAACAAGGGGTATGTCTTGATGATTCATAAAGATGTCGACCATATATATATTGTATACACAATTTGAGAAATCGTGTACCACATGAATATAGCTGATCATTAACGACATTTAAACATGAAATCATCTTAGAAATATTATTTGGAACTCATAGAAACAAACTAGAGGCGAAACGGTTAAGAAATGAATTTGTTACAAATCGATTTGCTTGAATATTTGCCAATCACTTCGCCTCTTAAAAATGTATCAAACGTCGTCCTATGAACTTGGTATTTGACACACTAATAGTTGGCTAGGTGGGGAATGAGATGGTGCAAAAATATTCGTGAGTCGTGTGTAAAAATAGAGAGAACAAGGATCATTTTGGAGCTAGTTTGGTCGACTGATTTGGAATAATAAAGGAAAGATTGGGCTTTTGTATTTGGGCCGATGAATAGTGTTCAAGGCTTTTGGGCTGAAAAATTGATTAAGGGCCCGTTTGATTTGTAATTAGTTTATTAATTAGGATTAGTGAGTTGTTAATATTTTGTTAATCGTGTCGAGAACTTGTTTTGTCGTTTGATGAATTTTGCAATATCGTAATCGTGACCATTTAATATAATAAGAAAATTTCAAATTTTCCTATAAAAATGGTGATTAAAAAAATGACGGATATTAATATATAATTAATCGTTATTAATTATAAAGATTTTTGCGAGGTTTTTACAATAGTTGTTACGGATGAATGATTTCGATGTTAGGCTTAAGAAAACTGGCAGACTTCTATAGTGTAACTTGCTTGAACGTCTTAAGAAACATGAACCAATGCGTACTAGGTTTTTATGGTTGTATTTAATGCATGGGCGAATTCTAATGATCCCTTGTTAGGAGCTTCTTGCAGGCTCGACATAGGAGTGAAGTAGGAGCTTATAAAGTTGGGGAAGTACGTACGCCACCCCACGATTGGTATTAAGGAATATAACCCGTCATCCACGCAACTGTAACAAACTATCAACCTGTAAAAGATATCTAGGGTAATGAAATATAAGTAAACACAATTTTCCCATTTATTGTTCACACCACATTAGTAATTAGCTTTATTTACATTTTTGTTATTTTATTTTGATTGCATCTTAGTTATTGGGTTAGTTGATTAGCAACTAATTCCGCCCATTCCTCCAAAACCCGAGATTTTACTTACTTTTCATAAAATATAAAAATACAAAAAAGAATCATCCCTCACCTCTAGACCTAGTTTTTAGGCTTTCTAATCCTAGCGACACTATTCCTGAGTTGAACGATCAATCCCCCGGTACTTGTCACTATACTATACTACGACGATCAGGTACACTGCCTGGTGGGGGTTGTAAGCTTCTCGAGATCCCTCGAGAGGTAAAGCCTGGTGCAATTCCCACGCATCAGAATATTTAGGCTAAAACATCCAAGTATCAAAGGTGGAAGAAGTATCAGTGATGGATGAAAAGACACCACTTTCAAGTATGAACATAAACTTGTTCTGGTGTTTCATCCATTACTGATTCATCTTTGCTCTTTGCCAAAATACAGAAACAATTATCAAGTATATGTTCAACTTCTCGTTCATGCACGATTAGCTCTCTAATGTCGTATAATCTACATAATTAATATGTATGTTCGTCACATCTAAGGGAGCAATATAAATGATAGTAAGAATCTGTTTTCTAATAATTTAAAGCTCAATTATAAGGCAAGATCTATCTAACGTTGTAGATTGGTTCCATTGCTTAATTTGGAAAACGTCTACTACCGTTTGTGTGGTTGGTCTTGATCTCCAGTTTTGGCTCTTACAATAAGATACATTCTTGAAAGTGCCAAAGCGTGATCAAGATCAAGCACACTACTGTTATTAGACGGTGTCCAAAAAACAAAGCAATGGAACCATTCTGGAACATTAGATGGATCTAGCCTGATAATTGAGACGTCTTCAATGCGATAATGATAAAGTGTGTATTGTTCATGACAGGCCACACTAGTTCATTATCGCATTCAAAATGAGTGATGTTACTTGGACTCTACTCTTTACTCAACATTTGTATCTATTCTTTACTCAACCCGTGTGCCGATTTCAACATACCTTTCTATTCTAAGTTCCCATACTGTTTGCTTTGTTTTTTCAACAATCTAGCAATGTGGCTGGTGCAGTCTTTTGCTCAAAGGGAGTTGAAACGACAAAGTGAGCAGTAGCAGGAACTTAGAAGGGTTACGTATGTTGGTTTATTGCATTCCATTCCTTTTAATGATCTAAAACCAACCATCCACCAAGTAATGTGACCATTGGAGTTCCAAGAACAAAGGTTGTTTCAAACACACCATGAATTGCAACATTATCTTTTATTTCATTTACACTATATTTTTTAAAATTTTAATATATTTTTTAATTTTTTTGCAGCAAATCTATGGTTAGACTACTTTCCAAAGGGATATTTGGATCAGGTCAATCATGAAATTTTATAGATTTCTTCAAGTCAATCATGTTCCATTGTGGCTAGTCTTTGTTGGCGACTAATATGTATATAGTTCTGTCAAGAGTTATAAGCATTGATCCCTGGCAAACGCTCGTCCCAATGGATCAAGATTGGCCTGAAGATGTTGAAAAGGTTCAAGCCACCTGTGGGAAACATCAATCCTTTCCTGCATTAAACATAGGTATTTTGGTTTTCCCATATCCCCTTTTTATACTCGTTTCCATGTGTTTCTCAAATCACAAATCCTAGTTTATCAAATCTCTAAACAAAAACCTGCAGGAAGTATTCATAAACAATGTCTGCAAACAACAAGAGATCAGCACAATGGGTTGAAGGAGAAGGTTCAAGCAGGTCTGCTTCAAAAAAGAAAGCGGAAAAAAGTGTAAAAAAATTTAAATTGGATGGAAATGCGTGGTATAATTGGTGGGCTGCTGAAAGAAAGAAAGCAGGCTAAACAAAATCTATCAAACAACATGCTGAGGATGAAAAGGAGTACAAAGCAACAAAAAAACCATCTCTCAAACAACATCCTAAGGCGTACAAGACATTGGATGATGATGATTTGTCTGATGTGGAGTTTGGTGGGTTGGATTACAAAGATGCACATGTGGCATTTGACCCGAAGAAATCTCCAAAATTAGATTAGTAGATTTTTAGAATGTATAACTTTTATTTCCAGTATTTTGTAATTTTTCATTTCAAGTTTTAATGGAAAATGTTTAATCTTAATTCCAGTACTTTTGTCATTGCTCAATTTTCTCATTACTTGTTGATATTAATATAATGATTCACCCTTTGCAGTATAAAAAGATTCTGCTGCTAAGAAAACGTTACTGCAGCTGGTTTTGTACATTATTTTGTAATTTTTCATTTCAAGTTTTAATGGAAAATGTTTAATCTTAATTCCCGTACTTTTGTCATTGCTCAATTTTCTCATTACTTGTTGATATTAATATAATGATTCATCCTTTGCACTAAAAAAAAATAATAAAAAAATAAAATAAAATATGCTGCTAAGAAAACGTTACTTCAGCTGGGTTTGTACTGCTAGAACTGAGAGTGCAGGGGCGGATTGGTAACATTTACACTTAACGGTTTAAATCCCTAATCAAATCGATAATTCAGTTTCACGCACACATAATTTCTCTATAATCACAAACACTAACATCTTTTATCAATCATTTTCAAAATCCCCAAATCACAAAATCCTAATTCAAGATGGTGTTGCCAATTGAATCAAAATGCACATTTGTTGACAGACACAACAAGGTCGCTTTTTTGAAGAAACCAGATGGTTCTGAAGGATTCACACAGATAATCGATTTCTTGAATGCTACCCCTATTAGGTATGCATTAACTGTGAATCCTCCTATATGCATTTCTTTTATTAAGCAGTTTTGGGCTACTGCTAAGGTCATAACTTTTAATGAAGGAAAACAGATTAAGGCTAAGGTAGATGGCCAAGATATACTCATAACTGAGTCATCTATTAGGGAATCTCTTAACCTACCAGATAATGAAGTGATTGTGTGTCATGAAAATTCCGCCATAAATGGGGTATGAGAAGAAGAATAATAGATTAAAATTTTACAAATGTCTCTTCTCTTCTCAGTGGAAATTCTTGATTCATACTCTCTTACATTGTTTGTGTCCTAAAACAACAGGTTGGAATGAGTTTGGTATTACCATGGCATCAGCTGTGATATGCCTTAGTAAAGGAAAACCTTTTAATTTTCCAAAAATGATTTTGGAGGGTATGATCAAGACCTTGGATGATGATGGTAACTCTTTATTATATCCAAGGTTTTTGCAGCTTATTATTCCAAATCAATTGACTACTATTAAGACACATAGAGCAACTTTTTATGCCACCTTACTACAAAAGAAAGTATTTTCAAATCTGAAAAATAATGGCAAGGATTTTCCAGGAAGGGTTACACCATTTTTTCCATATATGGTGAACCTTCCAAAAAAAATGGTGAGGATGTCATGGAAGGGGCTGCCACTTCTGCTGCTAGCTTAGAAGCAGAGCAGGCCAGTGGTAACATACATGAGACTGAGTATACAATCGTTGATTCACCTCTCTGTGAAGGTAACACATCCCGAAGTGATGAGAGTAGATCTGAAACACATGAATTGATGGATACTGATGTACAAAATGTCAATTTCAATGATCCATCTCTCGGGCTAGGTAACATAAGCCGAAGTCGTGAGGCTAAAATGAAACTTATACAGGATTTGAAGGACAATTGTACCCAGTTAGAAAAGGATGTTCTTGGCCTCCAAAAGCGCACAATAAAACAAGGTGAAAAGATCAAAAAGTTGAAAAAGAGACTTCGACATTTGGAAAGTCAACAGAGCTCAAGAAAAACTCAGTTCAGACGTTTGAAGAAGGTGGGTGATGAGGCAAAAAATGAACCACTTTTAGGGGGTCATTTAAGCCCGGAATTGAACTTATTTGATCAAATATTGCCCTAAATCGTTCCTTTTGTGATTTTAGGTACTTTGGGAGTGAAATCTTGAAAAGGAAGCAATTCGGACGTTTTTGGAGCATAAAAGTAAAGAAAACGCCAAAGTCTTAATTTTCCTTGCTGGGAACAGTAGGTGACGGCGTCAAGAAGGAATTCCTGACGGCGTCAAGAGTAATTTCCATGACGACCCAGTACAGATTTGACGGCATCACGAAGTAGGGCGTCAAGAGTAAAATGCATGACGGCCTGGAAATGCATAACACATGACGGCGTCAAAAGTAGATCAAGGCAGTCCGAGAAGAGTTTTGGCGGCGAGGTGACGGCGTCACCTATATGGTCTTGACGCCGTCAGACCCTATTTCCTATATATAGTTTTCTAATTTTCACATTAAAAAGAGAGAAGTTTTGGAGAAACCCTAAGTACGAACTTGGTGCGAATTTTACAGGTTTTTCAAGGGTTCTAAGCCCTTGATACCTTTCATGTGTAATTGAGATAAGTATTCTTTTAATTCAATCAATATGTCTATGTGTTGGTTGTCTATATCTTGTTCTTGTCTTAATTCCATCATGCTAGGCTAGATCTATCTTGTGTTTGCTTGGATCTAATGAAACCTAGATGTTAATTATGTGTTGATTACTTGTTTATAATTGTTTTGGATGAATGAATTTTATGTTAGGCTTAAGAAAACTGGCAGATCTCCAAATGGTAACATGCTTGAACGTCTTAGGAAACATGAACCGATGTGCACTAGGTCTTTATTGGTTGTATTTAATGCATGAGCCACTGTTTATAATCCCTATGGTTGTGCTGGGCATGGCATAGGAGGGGATAAGAGCTCATAGAATTGGGGAGTTAAGTGTGCCACCCCATGAATGATATTAAGGAATACAATCCGTCATCCATGCAAATATAACAAGTAATTAACGTGTAAAAGATGTCTAGGGAGTAGTGAAATCTAAGTAAACACATTTTCTCCACTTATTGCTCACAACTTTAGTATAATTTAGTTTATTTTCATTTCTAGTATTTTATTTTGATTGCATCTTTAGTATTGGGTTAGTTGACTAGCAACTAATTCCGCCCAAATCCTTCAAACCCGAGATTTTTATTTGCTTTCTAAAAAATATAAAAAATACAAAAATAATCATCCCTCACCTTTAGAACTAGTATTTAGGTTTTCTAATCCTAGCGACACTATTCCTAGCTGAACGATCAATCCCCCGGTACTTGTCACTATACTATACTACAACGATCAGGTACACTGCCTGGTGGGGGTTGTAAGCTTCTCAAGATCCCTTGAGAGGTAAAGCCTGGTGCAATCCACACGTATCAAGTTTTTGGCGCCGCTGCCGGGGAATAGTTATTGTCTAGGTTAGAATTTCTTTTTATTAGGTCTACTTGCTAGATTCCTTTCTAGTAAAATTTTACTTTTATTTTTTTTAGGATTTCTATAGTCTATCTTTTTCTTTGTGTGTTTGTTCGTAATTTCCATTGACTCTTCCGTTCACCGTTATGGAGTACGCGAATCCACCATACCACCAACCACAAAGGCCATTCTACCCTATTGACATCTCGAATTTCAAACAATGTCGAGATGAACCCATATATGATGCATGGACTCGTTTTAGAAATTTACTCCGAAAATTCCCTCATCATAGTTTTGCTTTAGCATTCCTAACCCGAACCTTTTACTATCGTGTTGGCCAATATGACCAAATGCACATTGAGGATTTTGCCAATGGGGACTTAAGGGAATTAAGTGCTGAAGAAGCATGGGATACCATAGAAGATTGTGCCCAATATTATTATAGGGTAGACAACCCAACAAACGTTAGTACAAGTCAATTGAATATAAATTTCTAGGATCATGAAACAAGTTTGTTTGGGGGATGAATATATTAATGTTGAGATACCTAAGTGGTTGTCATGTAATGCCATAGTACAAGCTGAACACATAGGTGACCTCGATGTGATGGAGGATTTAGCCGAACATGATCACATTGATAAAAAAGACCTAGGTCCTATGATCGATGATGATGAATCTCAAGAAACATATGATGAATCTTTTGGGCAATATGTATATAGCAGTCAGAATATTGAGGATGATCCATATGATTTGGACATAGAAGTTGAGACGCCTAAAGAAGTACGTGAGATACTTGGGAAAATGTTAGGGTTGGATTATAATGAAACACATGTTGAGGATATAGGTGATCTTGATAAGATGGATGATAAAGTAGAAAATCTAAGCTCACCAAATACCCCACAAGTCCTACCATCATTTGAAGCATACACACCACCCGTGACTTATTCGGATAAAGTAGAGGAGACAATAGGAACCCCAATAGAGGTAGAGCCCTTGGAACAAACGCAATTAGAAGAAATAGTTTTGAATACTTGTAGTCATAACCTTTCTTTTAGTTCTATGGAAGTTCCTAGTTTTGATGAACCGGAGCCTCAACCAAAGCCGTTACATAATCTTCCATCTTTAGATGTGAATTTAGGTATTGAAAAAGGCCCCGATCCACCCATCAAACCATATAGTCCGGGTAGTCTTGGGATAAAGGTAGTGGACTCTAAGCCTTGTAGAAAGGAAGCCAATATAGGAGTGGAAAATGACCTTACATGCTTACATCACCCATTTATGATTGACCACAAGAAACATTATGGGTTTAAACCGGGTTTATTAGATCAAGATGGATTCCCAACTAGGAGTGAAGTTGATTGAAAATGATCCCTTTCTAGGAGAAAATCTTAATCCACCCATTAACCCGATTGAATTAGGTAAGGTTATGATGATAGGAGCACAACCCTTTGAGCATATAATTCATCCACCACTCTTTTCTCACGTGGCATACTTCCACCCTAAGGGTGTGTATCGCTACTTCCACCCGCACTTAATCCTAAATGTAGGGAAAACCTCCCCTATTTCCGTTAAATAAGGGTAGAGTCAGGCTCGTGACTCGAACAAAAACAAGCGCTTCTTGGGAGGCAACCCATGTTTTGTGTGATTTTTATTTTTGTTTGTTTCTTATTTGCTTCCGTATGCATGCTTTATTTTTATTGTTGGTAGATCATGTTTCTCAATTAAATAGTGGAAATACTTTACTTTGTTGTTTTGGCCTAGTCTTAACTCCACCTAAAAGTATTTTTGCAAAAGATAAGTGTAAGGGGAAACCCTAAATATATTTTTAAGAAATAAACCGATCATGATTCCCCACAATATTAAAGGAACATGTATATTCGTATTTGTTAGAGTCAAAAGCTTGTATTGAGTCATAATGAAGTTTTGCAGGATTTTCCAGGAAGTAGGACCAAGTTTTTCCAGAAATTTTCCGGAAACTTAACATAAGAATTTCTGCAGGTCACTTCTGACGGCGTCACGAGTTAACTCTTGACGGCGTCACGTGTAAAAATCTGGAAATTTTACCGGTTTTGTTTTTCTAACGGAGTCTTATGGTTTTTGTGAATTATTAAGTTTTATAATCTCCAGGAAATCTGCAAACTTCATTCCACAAGCATTATATCTTATTTTGTTTTCTAGGATTTAGTAACTTATATAGGATGCCGCCGATTTTATGCGAGGTTGTCTTGTCTATTTTCTCAGGATTTACAAGTTATGTATGACGAGAAGACGATTTATATTCTGGAAGGGAAGCTTTGATCGTTCATTTTCTTGGAGGAAGATTTAACCTGGCCACCTTATTATCCATACCAAGCGAATCAGGGGAGTATTTGATTTCATTCTTTTTACTTTTTCACTTTTACATTCTTTACTTGAACATTGGGGACAATGTTCATCTTAAGTGTAAGGGGAGAGTAAAATGATGATACCTTACATATGCACTTTCGCTTGAGTTTGTTTTGTTTGATGGTAGATGTGTAATAAAACTATGAGAAATACTTGTTAGTGCAATTTTAGCGCCAAATTTAAATTTTTTTACAACATTTAGGAGTGAAACTTTAGCCATAGCAAGCGTCTCATGGATAGGAGATTGTATGACTAGCACATAACCGTATATTCAGAAAAATTTTCCACCCAAATATGTGAGGTTCGCCTTTAGATTTGATAGGAAAAGCATTTACTATTAGTGCTTATGAGTGTACCGGTAGCATTTAGATTCTAGAACTTACGTTAGTGTTGCATCCCGAGACCGCTAGTGAGACTACATTCGTGTAGTAGGATTTACTACATGATAAGAGGCATTAGGATCACCCTTGTGTTAAACCTGTATCATAATTACTTGACCATTTAAGTCATATACTTGGCTAGTTAAGTCAACTAATTTTTCCCACACCCTTAGCGTTGTACTCATTTTTAGTACACGAAACCCCTAGTACACCCTTCCGAGCCTATCTTTTCGTTTCTAACTTTAAGCATCTTACTTAAAGGAAGAATTTGTTACACCCCACTTAAATGTACAACCAAATCGCCTTAGCCTTCCGTGTATGCGCTCATCTTTAGTGCATTATTGTTATTTGTTAAACCCTAAGTTAACTATCTAATTGATTACATGGTTGCTAAGTCGAGTCATATCCTTGTACATATTGTTTTGGGACGATTGGGACTCATGGGTAAAGTACTTATTTATGGAGTAATGGGGAAGAACATCATTTTATTACCCCCATATGTGCATTAATCTTAAAATTACTTCAAGTGTTTTGATTTTCTTAATTCGAGTCATTAGAATAGTTTATTGTAAAGTATGTAAAAATTCAAGTGTAAGGGAAATGTTCATTCCCTATGATGTATTAGTTTGGATGGTAGGGTAAGAGTGTATGCAAAATAAAAAAAATCAAAAAAAAAATAAAAAAAATCAAAAAAAAAAAAAAGAAAAAAAATATAGAAAAAAAAAGAAAAAACATACGGACTACCATCCCTTTTTATTCTATGTTCATTTTATATTTTTGTTATTGTTCATTTATTAGTTTAAGTCGAGTCTAGTCTTGGCTTAGCAACGCCACATTGTACATGTAATTAACCAAGATTGTTAACTCGCCACCAGTAAAAACTTCCTTTATCCAACAAAACCGTGTATTTCATATCCCTACACCTAACGTTACAACCCTTTAAAAGACCCCTTTGATAGTTTATCGTAGGTGCTTACGCCATGTGGTGGAGGTTTGATCCTTTCCCAAGCCTATGGTAATCTATTTTGCTATGACAGGTAGTGAGAGATATCTTCCGTTTCCATATTGTAATTTATACTTTATTACACCCGAGAGATGTGAGTATCTAAATACTATTTGTGAGGTGCTAGTGTATAACCTCCGTGCTTGTCTTTGGTCTTTAGTGGAACGATTATTTGTTGTAATTACTTTTATATTAGTGTTAAATGACCCCTAACTTGTATTTTGAGTAGAATAAAAGCGCATTTGCTTGAGGACAAGCAAATCTCAAGTGTAAGGGTATATGATGAGGCGAAAAATGAACCACTTTTAGGGGGTCATTTAAGCCCGGAATTGAACTTATTTGATCAAATATTGCCCTAAATCGTTCCTTTTGTGATTTTAGGTACTTTGGGAGTGAAATCTGGAAAAGGAAGCAATTCGGACGTTTTTGGAGCATAAAAGTGAAGAAAACGCCAAAGTCTTAATTTTCCTTGCTGGGAACAGTAGGTGACGGCGTCAAGAAGGAATTCCTGACGGCGTCAAGAGTAATTTCCATGACGACCCAGTACAGATTTGACGGCGTCACGAAGTAGGGCGTCAAGAGTAAAATGCATGACGGCCTGGAAATGCATAACACATGACGGCGTCAAAAGTAGATCAAGGCAGTCCGAGAAGAGTTTTGGCGGCGAGGTGACGACGTCACCTATTTGGTCTTGACGCCGTCAGACCCTATTTCCTATATATAGTTTTCTAATTTTCACATTAAAAAGAGAGAAGTTTTGGAGAAACCCTAAGTACGAACTTGGTGCGAATTTTACAGGTTTTTCAAGGGTTCTAAGCCCTTGATACCTTTCATGTGTAATTGAGATAAGTATTCTTTTAATTCAATCAATATGTCTATGTGTTGGTTGTCTATATCTTGTTCTTGTCTTAATTCCATCATGCTAGGCTAGATCTATCTTGTGTTTGCTTGGATCTAATGAAACCTAGATGTTAATTATGTGTTGATTACTTGTTTATAATTGTTTTGGATGAATGAATTTTATGTTAGGCTTAAGAAAACTGGCAGATCTCCAAATTGTAACATGCTTGAACGTCTTAGGAAACATGAACCGATGTGCACTAGGTCTTTATTGGTTGTATTTAATGCATGAGCCACTGTTTATAATCCCTATGGTTGTGCTGGGCATAGCATAGGAGGGGATAAGAGCTCATAGAATTGGGGAGTTAAGTGCGCCACCCCATGAATGATATTAAAGAATACAATCCGTCATTCATGCAAATATAACAAGTAATTAACGTGTAAAAGATGTCTAGGGAGTAGTGAAATCTAAGTAAACACATTTTCTCCACTTATTGCTCACAACTTTAGTATAATTTAGTTTATTTTCATTTCTAGTATTTTATTTTGATTGCATCTTTAGTATTGTGTTAGTTGACTAGCAACTAACTCCGCCCAAATCCTTCAAACCCGAGATTTTTATTTGCTTTCTAAAAAATATAAAAAATACAAAAATAATCATCCCTCACCTTTAGAACTAGTATTTAGGTTTTCTAATCCTAGCGACACTATTCCTAGCTGAACGATCAATCCCCCGGTACTTGTCACTATACTATACTACAACGATCAGGTACACTGCCTGGTGGGGGTTGTAAGCTTCTCAAGATCCCTTGAGAGATAAAGCCTGGTGTGATCCACATGTATTAGTGGGCACAGCACACAGGATGAGTTCTTCTAAGGCTGCTAGTTTGGAGGATCCTCCCAAATAGGGGAGGAATGAAAGCCGAGTCTCAGGGGAGGAAACAACAAATGCTGAAGGTGCTTGTGCTGATATGCATGTGGATATGGATATTGGGATTGATAGTGGTGATAATATGGATGATGACTATGTAGTTGCTGACAATGAGGGTAATGAGGCGGTTTTGGAAGATGTAAATAAAAAGCAGGCAGTGGAATTTCCAGGTGAAAATATTGTACAAGCTTCAAAGATCATAGTGGAGACTAATACTAGTTTGGGAGAAACTGCTGCTACTAGTAATGTTGAACAACTGGCTAAGGTGGTACAAGATGTTTCTGCTGCTACAACAAATCAAGTTTCTACTGCTAAAGTTTATACTGCTGAAGAGGTTGCAAAGAGAGTTGATGAAGCTGAAATAGCTAACTTTATAGATGAGAAAAGGAGATCTAAAGTGTCTGAATTTGAAACAGAAGAGCAAGTAGCATTCATTCTTCAAGAAAAGGAGGAAAAAGAGCTCATGCAGAAAAAATGCCAGCTTTTATTGATGAGGATGAAGTTCTACAGGCTAGAATTGCAGAATTTTACAAAGATAAGACTTTAACTGATGATAACAGAGTACAAAGACTTGCTGATTTGATAAATGAAAGAGGTGTAGAATTAGCTTTGAGTCAGCTAAGTAAGTCAATGAAGCAAGGTCAAAGTTAGAAGAGGAAAAGAAATACCACAATTTCTCCGCTCATGAGTGTAATGAAGACATACTTAAAGAATCAAGGTTTTTATAAACCTCATCAACTCAGGGGAAAGTCATATGACAAAATTGCACATCTATACTACCACTGCAAGAGATATATTGAAGAAAAGTTTATCCCTATGGGTACAGAAGAAACACTATCAAATAAACAAAAGATCATTGAAGACAAGCATACTGAGAAAAAGAATGATTCACAAAGAAATGAAGACAACTCTTCTCTTGATCAGATGATGGCGATTGTTCCTGAAACATTATATGTTGATCTTATTCAATCTAGACATCCAATCATAGAATGGGAGATTTACAAAGATAAATTTGGAAAGGCTTGGAAGATAATCAGGCTTGGTGGAGGATCAGCAGTGTGCAAAAGTTTTCAGGAATTGATAAGAAGAAGTGACAGAGAAGACTTAGACAGATTATGGGAGTTGGTTAAAAAAAACTCAAAACAATCAAGAAGCCAGATGTGAAAGAGCAAGAGATGTGTGTTGATTTACACAGGTTGTATGAACCTGATCCAGCTGATATCTATTGGAACTTCCCAATTCATGATCTCTTAAATTCATGGAAGTTTTTGTTAGTTTTAACGGATAAAAATTAATGAATATGTCCGGACTCGAACACGAGACTTCGGGATTGCACACATTACGTATGAGTTTCAATGTATTAATAATTATTATATTGAATTATGAATAATTATTAATTTCACAAACAAGACACGTAACGGTCGTTTGTAGTTAACGGTAACTGGACTAAATGATCGTTGGAGGAAAGATGAAGGACTGAACTTAAAATAGAGTTCAAGAAAAACATGGAATGGGCTTGTAAAACCCATGTTTGGCCAAACCCAACCCATTAGGGTGTAGGGTTTGTGTCTTGTGCTCCAAGATGTTGATTAGTATATAAACAAACCCCTTTGTTCATTCTAATCATCCCTTGGTTCACTTGCAAACCAAATCTCCTTCTCTTCTCTCCTCTTGAGCTAGAAATCGAACTACACCCTTATAGGGTTCCTACTAGATTTCTAAGCTCAAAACCATTCTTGTTTAGTTGATCAACTACACCCTTCTAGGGTTCCTACGCGATCTTCTAAACATAGTGTTTGGTTTGTTTGTGAATTAAGAACCTAGCTTTTCTTATTGAAACGATACTAATACGTGTGTTCAAGAACGAAGTGTTGGCATACTTTTGCTAACGTGGTGATTGCCCTATTCGACTACACCATAGTCGATCCCCATTAAACCCTAATTAGGGTTTATAAGTTCTTGTTCAATTGATTTCTTGTTCTTGCTAGAAATCACAAAGGTACGCATCCTTTTATATTCGGTTAATTTAATTACTTGTATTTGATCTATTTCCGCTTCGTACTCTTTGATGTTTATGTGTTTATACTATTGTTATGATTCGCATATTCCAACAGTGGCATCAAGAGCCGTTAATACAATGTAATTGATTACCGAAACACATAAAATTGAATCATTTTGATTATTACATGCTTGGTGTTCGTATGTTTTTTTTTTTTTTATTTTTCATAAACCCTAGAATTTTTTTTAATATGTCGAATTATTATTTTTTTTTGAAAAGAAAATTAGGGTTTTTGAATTTTGAATAAAAACTTGTAGAAACCCTAGGTTGCATGTAATATTTATGTGTATATAAATGGATATTGGTGATATGCCGTTTGGTTGCGTTCCTGATTGACATGATTATATGTTTATAATATGTGCTATTTGGGCATCCATGACAAACCATGCATGTGTTGTCTTGGATTATGATGATTTGGTTTTAAGATTTCATTCTTATTATGCGATTCTATTATAATTGATAAGTTGATTAGTAAATATTATGAATAAAGATTACTAAAATTTGATTAATTATAAAATTAGGGAAGCCCCTATTAATCGTGTATTGAATCAATTGTGTGTTTTAAATTGATTTTAATTTGCATGTCCATTATTGTTGTTGTTTGTTTATTTTATTTTATTACCTTTGTTTTATATGTTTTATGACATGGTAGTAGCAAAGGGTAATTTCATAAATAAGATATTAAACGGACTTAATAATGGTAAAATCCTATTTTGAGCTTACAAAAAATCTTGAACTTTTGGTTGATTGATCGCGACTGTATTAAGTGGTTGTAAGGTGAAACTATTTTGACAAACTATAAAGTGGGTATAAGGATGGCTTAGCATTAAATTGCGGCCTTAGTGAGCCTGCATTCTGGCTTGACGCCCGCCTGTGAGTCAAATTTAGTTTTACCTAACATCCATGATAACTACGAAGCACTTAAGGCAAAGTTGTAAGTTTCTCAATGCCTCAATCAAAACTTTGGAGATTTAAGCTCGTAAAGAAACTAATGAGTAAAGTTTTTTACATGAAACATATGCTACAAGATGAATGCATGACATCTTTGTACATATATTTTGATTACACACATCAAATTTACTACCCTTAAATTTAAGTTATATGCCATCCAATGAAACGGAAACACCTAAAATTGGATCTACGTCAGGGCGTAACCTCGCTAGATTGCAATGGAGGGGCAAATTACATGATTTCATCACTAGCAGATCAACTGGCGTGGTGTAATTATGTAAGTTTGCTGTTTCTTAAGTTGGTTAACTTAATTGAGTTGATAGTGGGACTGATCACTCAAGGCATAAGAAGATGGGGATAAAACATGCTTACATTGCAACTGCGGTTGGCAAATATGTAAATCCCATCGATTCTAGGAATTGCAATTGAATATTGGCAATTGAAGTTCGACTCGTACCTTATTGAATACCGTCATCACTAGCAGATCAACTGGTGTGATGAACCTATGTCAATTTGGATCCTAGTTTTTCAGTGAAAATTAAATGGTTATATGGTTATGAACCATGAGTATTTAATTTTCTTGAAAATTTAATTATCGAAAATACTAAAATTGAATTTTGTAATTCTTTTTAACGTATTAATGCAACATTAAAGCCGTAAACGTAGTTTGGTCTTAAATTGGTAAATTGATCTAATTCTGCTTTCAAACATAATGTTTGATTGAGAAAAATTTACCGAAATGAAAGAAAAGTCTATTTTCCATAAGAGAAGAATAAGACTCAATCCTATTCCTTTTCATGATTGAGAAAGGTATGACACGAACATTAGAATTGTCTACATACTAATATATAACTCAAGAGTATTGCACATCTTATTTTCCATAGAAATTTCATTACCCTAATTTGGTGAATGAATTCTTCTATAACAAACAAGGCATTTGGTTAAATGGAAAATATGAGTTATTAGAAGCTGGACAGATTACCGCAAAATTGGTAAAAGGCAAAGCTAGTATTTTATCTAGTTGTTGTGCTTTAAAGGTGCTACATACCATTATGGGGATGGTAGGCCTATTAAGGAAGAAGCTGCATGCCCAAAATTTCTTCAAGTTAATATCATTGATGGATAATCCATCATAAACATAGTAGAATACACATTTTAGAACCAGAGTAATTATTACGCATGGGTTTTTCTAAATGTGCAGGAAAGTAAAAACAAGCAAATTGTTTTCACTGGTTATGAAACACGTACAATGTTGTCAAATCCAGTGGGAGCTTTTTGTTGTTTACTGAATATAGAGTTATTGTTATGTTCTCTAATTCAGTGGGAGCTACAAGACTTAATTTCTGTGTAGTAGCCCAAATTATCTTCAAGATAATTACTTTCAAATTGTAGACACTTATGCTCTTAGGATAGCCATATGCGTTTCCTGTTAAGACAAAGTAGTCCTACATCTACTTATGACACAAATCATATTGAATCACATAAACAAACGTATGTTGTGTTGTTTATATACTACATGATATTGTTCAATGCATAAGTGGGAGAGTTGTTTATTGTGTGCAAAGGAACAATACATAGAAATATGATTATAGGATTCTCTTAATTGCAAGGTAAGAGATCAATGTTCTAATAGGACTTATACATTTAATGTGTAAGATTATCTTATGTAGAACATGTGTCACGATTATAACAAAAGACTACTTTTATGTCTTATGATATTCAAATTAAAAGAAACACTTGAATTTACAATTTACGTCAGGGTGTAACCTGCCTAGATTGCAATAGAAAGGTAAACTACATGATTTCATTACTAGCAGATCAACTGATGTAATGGAATTATGTGAGTTTGCAGTTTCTTAAATTGGATCATTCATAAAATGACATAAGAAAATGAAGTAGTAAATTAACTTGAAATTACTATTGAAACTAAGTGGTGGTGTTCACAAATACTTTAGTTATTTATGTTTATATCTTCTTATAAACATGAAGTCTTTTAACTATTACAAGACTTATAATAAAGTAAGATATTAAACTTGTTATGTTTCAAACAAGAAATCATTGAGTTGATCAATGATGTACAACGTATAATGGGAATATAACAGTTTATGTCTTCTTAAGACATGAACGTGAAGTGACTTGTTCAAAAAGACACTTATGTTATAACATGCAATTGGCTTGGAAATTCTATTGTACCATTAAGATTGACGTAGTTGGTAAATAGTTAAGCCAAAAGGAAATAAGTTTATCTTACATATTGTTAGTTGTCTCACAATATTAATTCTAATGAAACATCACAAGTTGG
The DNA here is from genome assembly GCA_030686995.1 of Artemisia argyi. NCBI lineage: Eukaryota > Viridiplantae > Streptophyta > Magnoliopsida > Asterales > Asteraceae > Artemisia > Artemisia argyi. The sequence goes on along the minus strand of CM060697.1, from coordinate 154,426,073 downwards.
TGGTGTGTTCAGTTAGGAAAAATCAAACTCTTGTTATATTGTTTGATTAAAAAATAAATATGACTTCTTTTCTTCCAAAAGTTATCAAGGTTAGAAAATTGAGTATGGATATAATATACTCAATAAGACTCCAACCTAGAAGATTAAATAAGACATTATGGAATGTGATGAATCACATTAAAGTCTTAAAATGAAGTTCTGATTTTGTTAATAAGTAGTTTTAACAAACAAGAGTCAGGAACTGTAAAATGTTTTTGTAATATCCCAAATGAGAACGATTTAGTGTTGCTCATCTTGCTAAAGTATTTAATGATAAAATACAAAAGGCAAGTGGGAGTTTTGTTTAGATCTTGAAAGATCAAAATTACAAAATATATAATCTTCTAAAACCACACTAGTGAAAATCATGATGAAATTCTCATTCATAGATCCGTAGGGATGTCTCAGATATTTAATTAATATGCTGAGAATTATGAATTACAGGATCAAAGTAAGCCTGTTAATCATAATGACGCATTTACTAATTATGGTAAAGTTCTCATACTGTGAATGTTAAGATGTTGTCCATAAAGATAAGTCAACTTTGAAAACTTGGTTTATCTTAATGAAGATGAGTTTCTACAAGAGAAGGAAAACCCTAGAGGTTTAAAATCTTCATGTAATAAATCATATGGACGAAATTGTATACATATTTTAATGCATGTCTTATGACAAGATTATTAATCATACTTAAGTCATTAACTATGATTGAATACTCTTTCCTAAGCACATTAAAGATACAAAGATGGTAATTGTCATACTCATTTTTATGAATATGAAATTTGACAATGGATTATAAAACATCTTTCTTACTTAAGCGAGGACGATGAGTAATTAAGAGTTTTATGAATTCATTTAAATCTTTGAAAGTATACAAAATGCAAGAATCCAAGTATGGATAAATGCATGCATCGAGGAGATAAGTCTTATGTTTAAAATATTAAATCCATATTTGATTTATAATTTAAAATAAGATAACTCCTAAGTAATTCTGAAAGCTAGTGGGAGTATTATGTTTACTTACTTAAATCATATATGTTGTATAACATATATGAAGTAACATTCTATATAAGTTAATGTTAAGTCATAACTTGGAATGAAACTTTACTTGAAAGATTTAATAAGTAAAACATACAACCATGAATATATGTTTATTGATGTAAACATGTGCGGTAAATGAATCTAATAGAACATGATATATCATTTAGAAAGTTTAAATGGATATGTAGTACATGAATGAAATTTAAGTTGGACACGAGAATTTTTCATGTACATCATGTTGTTGTTATATCATGCTTTGATAAAAGATGATTTGACAACATTGATATCTAATTGAAAGATATTAGATAAGTTATGTAATTAATATTCTAAAGGAATATATTTGGATATAGAATCACATCCTCAGCCTGGAACAATTTCTAGATTCTATAAATAAACAATTTGTAAAATTGTCATAACTAACAAACTTGAAAGTTTGGAAGGAATAAAACATTACACATTGAAGTTTACGGAAAAGAGCATATTGTTGTTTGCATACAATGATGCTAATATAAATTGAGATGACACTCAATACTAGTCATGGAAGGATTTCATCCTTGTTAATAGCCATGTGTACTAGTTATGCTTAACGAAAAGCATAGTTGCATTATACGTTAAAGAATAAGAATACTTTAAACTTTAAAAGGTTTGGAAGTTTAGTTATCATAAATTGTATGTTGAGGATGTCATACACATTTTATGATGTATTATGTGGTTATATAAAATTATTTGAATGCACATATACAAGAATTTCGTTAATTGAATTCTTGAAATAAGTATTCTCAAAATTCCGATAGATCAAAGTTAGTTGAATAATGCCTTGTCAACAAGTATGATTATCATTACTTGGGCATAATTGTCAACAAGTATGATTGTTATTACTTGAGACAAAATTCATTAACAAGAAATTTTCATGCATTGATCTATTTAGTATTTGGATAAGGGATGTTAAGCAATTATTATTTAATAATGAATTAAAGTACTGAGTACGTTTGTTTTCATTAATAATAGATTGTATCCCATATTTGCATGTTTAATCCATGAATAACTTATGTTATGTTATTCTAAATAGTCCGTTGTCAATTAATGATATGGGAGTATCATTGAACTAAGACAAATCTGAGTTTTGGTATAATATACTTAAAGTATATTGATGCGTAGACATGCCAAATTCACATAATATTCAATAAGTGAATAATTGAATATAGGACTAAATCCCAATTACATGATTATACTTATGGATGTTGTCATTATAGTAAATCATGAATATTTATCCTCAGACTTGAGATACCAGGTAACTACTGTGGATGTAGCTCATTTTCTGTGAGATAATCTAACACTATTCGTAACTGGTAGTTATAAGGATTATTTTCAGAGGTGATGCAAAGTTCATAGGTTATGCTTGTAGTCAATACAGGATTTGGTTCCTTCAAATCTGTTTTGAAGTTTAATACTGTTTGGCCACTCGTAGGATTACAAGATGTTTGCATGGCCATGCCCAAGGTCTATCTGGAATGCATTCAGATGAATTGGTAATCTTGCTTGATCATAAATAACGAGAAACACTAGTTAATTATGGAATGACCTCGATCCATATCCATATTAACATAGTATTAGAATCAAAAGGATAAGTATGATGATGAATCATCAAATGTGGTTTTTTCCAGGAAACCATACTCGTGACCGTTCTGGGGACATTGGCGTGTTATGCTAGACTAACCATTGTCATTATTACATTAATGTATATCCGAGTGGGAGCTGTTAGTTTTAACGGATAAAAATTAATGAATATGTCCGGACTCGAACACGAGACTTCGGGATTGCACACATTACGTATGAGTTTCAATGTATTACTACCTCCGTCCCAAAATTATAGTTATCTTTTGACTTTTTCGGTCTTTCTTTCTCAACTTTGACTTTAGATATTTTTGTTTGTGTTATACAATAGTTGATAAAAATTATACCAATGAAAAATACATTTGAAACTCAATCCATTCATATATTTTGCATCAAGTATTATGTAATATAAATAAAAAGATTTAAGGTCAAAATTATAAAATAAAGACCAAAAAAGTCAAAAGAGGACTATAATTTTGGGACGGAGGGAGTAATAATTATTATATTGAATTATGAATAATTATTAATTTCACAAACAAGACATGTAACGGTCGTTTGTAGTTAACGGTAATTGGACTAAATGATCGTTGGAGGAAAGATGAAGGACTGAACTTAAAATAGAGTTCAAGAAAAACATGGAATGGGCTTGTAAAACCCATGTTTGGCCAAACCCAACCCATTAGGGTGTAGGGTTTGTGTCTTGTGCTCCAAGATGTTGATTAGTATATAAACAAACCCCTTTGTTCATTCTAATCATCCATTGGTTCACTTGCAAACCAAATCTCCTTCTCTTCTCTCCTCTTGAGTTAGAAATCGAACTACACCCTTATAGGGTTCCTACTAGATTTCTAAGCTCAAAACCATTCTTGTTTAGTTGATCAACTACACCCTTCTAGGGTTCCTACGCGATCTTCTAAACATAGTGTTTGGTTTGTTTGTGAATTAAGAACCTAACTTTTCTTATGGAAACGCTACTAATACGTGTGTTCAAGAACGAAGTGTTGGCATACTTTTGCTAACGTGGTGATTGCCCTATTCGACTACACCATAGTCGATCCCCATTAAACCCTAGTTAGGGTTTATAAGTTCTTGTTTAATTGATTTCTTGTTCTTGCTAGAAATCACAAAGGTACGCATCCTTTTATATTCGGTTAATTTAATTACTTGTATTTGATCTATTTCCGCTGCGTACTCTTTGATGTTTATGTGTTTATACTATTGTTATGATTCACATATTCCAACAGTTTTATGATAGCTGCAATGTACATCATTTATCAACACAAGGTGGAGTTGATGTTTTTATGCTTGCAGAAAAAGAGTGTCCTTTGAGTGCTAATTTACTTGCTGTGATGATATCTAAAAAGATCATATGTGAAGAAAGTGCAGAGGTAGTTAAAGATCTCATTGAAAGAATTTGTGCTCAGTATGAGAGACAAATGCAAGAACGGAATAAAAAGAAGATAAGGTGTTTGGAGGTAGCAGGGGTGTAGCTTCTCTGTTTTCATTAAACAGAGAATTGTAGCTTCTCTGTTTTTTGTACAAAAGTTACTAATGCTATTATTAAGTTACTACTGCTATTACAATAGTTGTTTGTGTAATTTAGCCTATTGTAATGGATTTAGACTCCAAAAAGTCAAGCTTTTCTACGGCAATGAAAAAATTTGCAGTTTTCACTAATATATCTACTTGCAGGCAAGCTTTATTCTATTTGTATTTTCCATTTATCATGTATATGCACTTGCAGGCAATTTAGTAACATGTTACTTCATTAAAGTTGAAAATTGACTTTAGAAAGTCAAGTAACACTGTTCCTATACAGGTTACAAAGTACATAAGTTATCAGAAATGTGTGACCATATGTGTCAATTTGTGACTACACTTAAATAATGTGTGACAAAATATGACTCTATGATTTAGACACCTAAATAAATACTTCATGTGACCATATATATAGCTTCTTTAATTTAGTCACACAAAAACTCAATGTGACTAATATCAAGGTTAATGATAACCGACTTCGCATTTTGCTATAAGTAATAGTCACATGAATATTTCATAATGTGACTATTTTGAATGTATTGGTCACATATAATACCCTTATGATGTGGCCATAAACATCATTTAGAAACACATGTGTGATATGGTGTGACTATTGTAAAGCCTATAGTCACATGATCGTGCTTCAATTAAGTGTGACTATACACATTAGGATTTAGCAAATAAACACATACTAAACTTTAGACACACGTATTAACTTATGTGACCATATGTATCGAATTTTAGTTACACTTAATCATGTTTCTATGGTTTAGTGTGACCATATATGACATTTGGTCACACTCTTCAAGTGTGTGACATATATTTATCACTCTTAAATGCATTTCGTGACTAACGCTTCAAACTGAGTTTCTAGTTGTCACACATTTCAAATTCATATGTGGCTAACTATTCAACAAAGAATAACAGTCACGTTTATATAATGTGTGACAAACTTGACTATATAATTTAGCCACATACGCAAGTACTTCATGTGACCATATATCTTTTTGGTCACACTGTTCAATTGTGTGACATATATTTGTCACATATGTATATCTATAGTGTGACTAATGTTTCGAGCTGATTTGTATCCGTCACACGTCCCGAATTAAAAGTGACTAAAATGTCAAAAAATATTTACCAGTTACCCTATGGTCACATATATACACAAATGTGTGACATATATTTTACGAAATGGTCACACAAGTCGGATCAAGTGTGGCTGTTTATTTAAGGCTGGTACATTTAGTCACGTAAATATGTTGCTGTGTGACCATTTGAAATATGCTATGTGTGACGAAAGGCCAAATCTGCAATAGTGGTGGGTATGTTACGTTGTAGTTTAAGTTAGTAGGCGCAGTTGCGCGGACAAATTAGGGTGCGTTTGGTTCACAGAATATTTTTCAAGGAATTATAATCTTTGGAATGAATTGTAATTTGAATGAATTGTAATTCAAAGAATTAGAATGTGTTGTAATTGTAATGTGTTGTAATTGTAATTGATGAAATCTGTCATTCTGTTTGGTTGAATCGCAACGTAATGTAATTCAGAAAAACATTAATAATAATAATAATAATAATAATAATAATGATAATAATAATAATAATAATAATAATAATAATAATAATAATAATAATAATAATAAAATAGTAATAATAATATTATTTATTAAATAATAATATAATACTATAATAATATAAATAATATTATTTATTAAATAATAATAATAATATTAATAATAATTATAATATAATTATAATATAATATTAAATAATTAATAATTTTAATATAATAATAATAATAATAATAAATATTTAATAATTTTAATATAATATAATATATTTTAATAATAATAATAATAACAATAATAATAATAATAATAATAATAATAATAATATTTATTAAATAATAATATAATAATATAACAAAATAAATAATATTAATTATTAAATAATAATAATAATAATAATAATAATAATAATATAATTATAATATTATATTAATAATAATGATAATAATAATAATAATAATAATAATAATAATAATAATAATAAATAATTAATAATTAATAATTAATAATTTTAATATTATTATTATTATTATAATTAATAATTAATAATTTTTATATAATAACAATAATTATTATTATTATAATAATAATTATTATTATTATTTATTTTTTAAATTAAATAATATATTAATAATAACGATTAAAGATAAATAATGATATTTAACTTTAAAAAATCTGAATTCCAACGTAATTCAACACATTCCATCAAGTTTGCTATGTAATCTGAATTACATCACTGGACGTAATTGGTTGTAATCTAATTACATTTCCTGGCAAACCAAACTAGCAATGTTATGTAATCTGAATTACAATTACATCCATCCTGTCAACCAAACAGGATTGGAATGTAATTCAGATTACAATTACAACGAATTACACCGAATTTCAGCGAAACCAAACGCCCCCTTAGTATCCACAAATAAGCATGATGACGTGTGTGGTGGTTAGCTATAATGCTTATATGGGTTTAATAGTGCTATAAATGCACATTTTGGAAAATATTATAGTTGTGTTTGGCCTTAGAAATAACTGATAACTAATTTTCATGCAGTGTCGGTTTTACATGAGGCATACTCTTTGACCAAAAACAAACCTTTCTTCCATATTGTTTTGCAGCCACCTAACATTCTTACATCTACAGATATATTTGGAGCGTGTTTTCAAAGTAACATTACAAAGAGTTGAGATCAATGTAGAACCAAAATTATCTAAAGATCCAATGAACCAATCTTAACCACTCATTATTTCATCAAAATAAAAAAACTCACTTTCCATCTCTTTGTTAAAAATAAAATATCTTACAAACGGTAAATCGTCAAGTGAAAAAGAGTACACCATCGTGACTAGTATTTTTTTTAATCTTTCAGTAGATGAGCACTTCGATATACTTTCGACGAACTTTTTTTTTTGATTTTTTCAGTTACGTCTAGAAAAATCACATGTGATTTGTAATACAAATCGCATGTGTTCTTTTCAAACGTAATTGAAAAAGAAAAAAAAAAAAAAAAAAAAAAAAAGAAAAAAAAAAAAAAAAAAACAACGTTCGTCGAAATTATATAGAAGTGCCTCTCTATAGACAAATGATTTAATTCTTATCGCAATTGTATGATTCGTTTTGCGTAACGATTAACATATATTTTTTTTTAAAGGTGAAAGTTTATTTTATTTGTTTTGATCTAAATTGGATAGCTAAGATTGGTTCATTGAATCTTTATAGAATATTGGATATACATTGAAATTTTCTCTATTAGAAAACATATAGCATGCTCTAAATCTTAAATCAATTGACAGACTAAAAAAAAATTGACAAACTAAAAAAAATTGACAGACTAAAAGAAAATGCAAAGACTAGTAGGAAAATAACCTTTAGAACTTCTTTTGTTCACATTTGGATGATGATGAATCTCTAGTATATGGATTTTTTGAATGAAATCTTTAAAAATTTGAAAATGATTATATCTTACCCCAATATTTATGTTAGTGCATTGACGGCCGGTTTTCCATTTCTACTTACTTTTTTTTTTTTTTTTTTTTTTTTTTTTTGGGTACATCTTTATAGATATGAGGCTCTGTAGAGTTCAAACTGTTTTAATGAAGATGTCAAATAGATATTCCGTGTCTATAGATGTGGATATTAGTTGGTGCTTCACTTTTCAAAATGGCTCCGTAACAGTGCACATAATTAATATCTAAACAAATGGCTACAGTGCATTACGCCCTATATCAATAATTGTTCAGGACGAATAACAGACCTAAATTGGTTCCGCCGCAACGCGCGACAATCAAATCTTTTGTTACAATTATCAAAATTTAACAACTTGTTAAAAGATTATTTAAAATCTAATTCTAATTCTAAAACTTTTATTACATAAATACATAGTAATAAAATCTTAGAATTAGATTTAATAATATATCTTTAGTCTATTTAATATATTTTTTTGTTTCGTATATGCACTAAATTGAGATGTTAGTTTATACTGGAAATATATGTTTTTAGTTTTTACTACGTAATTTTTAAGGTTTGTTGTTTTAGACGTTTTAGATATGAAATTGTCGTCACGTTGTTCTTTTAGTACGTTTACCATTATTCAATAAATACCCTAGAATATGAGTAACTAATTAATAACCCAAACTTGATAAACCAAATTAACTTATAGAACTTGAATTGAAGAAATGAAACAATCGTGCCTAACTCGAATCCCAAACAACCCGACCCAATAAAACCCGAACCGAATACAAATTTATTACTGTAGTATGTCTATTACTAAAGTGCATACCCTCCTCTAAAATTCTAGATCAGCCACTGATTGGATACATATATTTTTTAGTCAATGACGTGAGGATCCTCATGCTTCATTTTTTTGTTGCAAAAGGCGAAGAATTATATTAAACTCCAAAGATTTACAATCATAAGAATAAGAACAAGATTTGGACACACCCAAATCTTTAACAGACATGAAACATACACTAACCAAATATAGACATCCAATACTATCTGATAACATACACTACTATACCTAAGTCTGATAATATAAGTCTGTCAAAACAGATTAGATCAGAAAATAGCAATAGCACAGATCAAATCATAAACTTCACCTCACATAGCAAAGTCGCCGACACTTAGGGTGTGTTTGTTTTTTTTTAAAAAGTCTTACTAGACCTCTTACTCCCTCTTACTCTTACCAGTAAGAGGTGGGCAGATGTTTTGCTTATTTGTTTTTTTCTTTTAAGTTAGACCCAGTTAGACATATAACATCTTACTCAGTAAGAGGTGGGAGACTTGTCTTACTGCCTCTTACTCGATAAGAGAGATTGAAGACTCGTGTTAATATAATATATTTGATGGTTTATTAACTATGTTATATTTATGATAAAAAGACTTATTTCATATTTACACAAGTTACTTAAATAAATTGCAGAAACGATCACTTAAAATCATCCGGGCAATTATACAAAAACAAACAACATTATTTCGTTTAGATTTAGACGTTCTACCCACCTCTTACTAGCAAGATGTGGTAGTCAGATTCAGACCCAAAACATCTAAATGAAACAAACACACCCTTATTTTGAGGAGCAGCGTATGAAGGTTTTGGTACCGGACCGTCACATGTACGACCAAGCCGGTTCATATTATAAAGATTTCTATTTCCGCTGTTGTATTACTCTCCAATGCAAATAAGAACACAATTATATTCACCAACAAATAACGGGTCGGTAATATTGCTTCTCTTTCTGTTTACTCTGTTTATATTGTCTTTCAGTCACACAAAATTTGATTCTATATATTACCCACTTATTAGCTGCTCACAAAATAAGCACTTCACTTGTCTGCATTTTTTTTTTTTTTTTTTTCCTTTTGTAAAAAAATGTAAAATACCAAAACATCTTGAGTTTTGTAAATCAAATCCATTTATAATGCTTCTAGGTTAGACATGATGGTAAATAACTGATTTTATAGTTCATCTCAAATAAATCATATTGGAATAACCATGTTCCATTTTGCTTATTGAAACTGTTTACTAACCAAACACTTCGAACTGCTCATCAATAAGTAGATAAGCAACCTTAAACACCCTTTTATTAAATTATTATATTTTGTATATCAGCATTCATCTGATTTTAAGGATTCATGGGAATGGGAATTAGTTACTTAATTTTATGGAATTTGAATTTTAGGGTAATCTGGAAAAGCTTATTAACATTCATTTTTATTTATAGAAGTATCTTATTAGAGCATGGGGTATAAAAAAGTTATTATAGGCGCATTGGCGTTATGCTATTACCCCATTACATTTGAGGATTGTGTACGTCTGTGTTACTGGTCCAGTTTTTCAGTGTTACAACTGCGGGAAAATTTTGGTACGGTATTGTTCTCGGTTTATGCTGTTGTGGCAACACTTTTTTCATACACACTGGTGTTACCACACATGGTGCTCTTAAGTTATATGGTATTGACTGAACAAGTGAATGTATTTTCTAAATGCTGGTACAAAAAAACTGTAATAAGCTGATAAGCCTAAAGTGTTTAAACTAAAAAGTGCTTATCAGCTTCATTAAAATGTAATAATCTGATAAGCTTACCCCCTTTAGTCATGTTGGGATCTGATTTTGTATGAGTGTTTTTTCATTACTTTTAGGGATGCAGAAGTGGATGACGCATATAATACTATAATAGTGTACTCGGAGTGTTCCACATATGCTGAATCAATAGCCTATGGAAAGTGTATGCAATAAGCTCTGAATCAACAGCTCTCCCATGTCGAAGCTTGTATTTTGTTGTTAACTTCTAACAAAATGGCTGAGAATGACAGCATTCAGCCTTCAAATGGCGAGCTCAAAAGAGTTACACATTATCTTACAAAAATCACACAAATTAGATCCATTAAACAGCACTTTGATAAGCACCCATGATATATTAACCTTCGAACACAAGATATGTTTGATAACCTTGTTGAGTTATATGCCATTCATTTCAGAACCGAGTCGCAGCACTACTCAGTATCAGTGGAGTCATTTCCTCCTCCAACAGGCGTAACTCCACATATCTACATTGCTCGATGTTACATTTGCATGTGGTTCATCAACCTTTATGCTTCCAACCGCAAGATTGTAACTGGGCTTTACTGTTATGATCCATTCAATGAGTGTTATCAAAGAGAACTATGTCCAGTCCCTTTCGAGTTTGACCATTATTTAGCCTTACTAAACGCCTCAATCCGTCCCACTTATATTGAAAATGATCTTGATAACGCTTTATACATACCCATTATAGCTGACTCACTTAACGTCAACGAAAAAGATACTTTTGGTATTAGCAACTTCACATTTGATGTATCACTATTTTACAATGTCACCTATATCATGAAAGCAGAAAGTCACTGGCGTTTCACCCAACCTTCTACTGATCCAATGGGGGGACCATGTTGGTTATTTGATTGGCACACAAGAAATTGTGTATGCCCGTGGTTTTCTGAAAAAGGTAACTATAATCTTGAGGATGTTACTCTTGCTTATATCCTTGGAACTGCGTTTGCATCAAATCTTGGTTCTAGGGATGTCGATGATTGGCAGTATTTTGCTGAAGGTGTTGTACCACAAAATCCCGATCCAGAGCAGTATGAACGTGTGGTTGAAAGGAAGTTTTATGGCTCTTATGAAGTTAGGACTATGGAGATCGAGGCTAACTATTCTTTTTCAGCAGCTCTTGCTGGCTGCAGCAGATCCACTACTACTGCAAAAATGAGCAAAACATCGACTGAGACTGAAGTTGCTATTACAGCAAGTGGTGAGACATTGAGTGAGACGGGTGATATGTTACTCAACAGATCACTTGAAGGAGCTAAAAAGTTTGACCAGCTGATGCCGCGGTTCAGGTTAATTGATTGGGTGTATTACTGTCTTGTTGTTAGGAATATGGATAAGCACGTAAGGGTCCGAGCCCTTAGAACTTTGTTACTTGACGACAGGTATTTAGAATGAATGTCTCAATCCTGGCGAGATTGATCACACTTTTGACCATCAATGAAGATTATAACTTTTGTTTCAGGCTTTTTTAATGCCTATTTTTATACTTGGTCATTACTATAGTAATGACTCTAGATTTATGGTTTTCACTTGACTTTAATGGATCACAAATTTGATATTCAGAAAGTCACTCAAGTTACAATATCGTTTTATTATTGTGAATTTTTTGATAACATGTTAGAGTACCCGAAGAGAGCACCCCCGCAAGGCACCAGTGTCTTAGGTAGTATAGTATTACTTGAGCGGGAACATTACTGTCGAGCATCTTTCCTTGCAAAAAACATCCTTGAGCGGCCATTCACTTTTTTGTATGCGCTATTTTAATACAAAAAAATTAGAAGTTAAGCGAGTGTAAGATGGTTACTGCGAGGATTTGAAAGATCAAAGAAAGACGGGAAAAGAGTGACGTGGTGTTGATGTGACAAAAAGATTATAGAGGAGAATGATACGCCCGTACCCACTCCACAAGCTTTAAAAACCAAATAACCTATAACTTACTTGAATAAAAAGTTACCAAATACTAAAAGATTGTAGTAACTGTATATATTTGAGTTAATAAGAGGCAAAGTAAACTTCACAACGATAGAACTACAAATGTTGAGAAAGAATCACGTCCCTTGTAAAATGTTCGATGCTCACAAACAAGGCTTAGAATCTTACAATAAGTTAGAATCTCCTTTGCGTGGGTCAATTGAAAGGATCAATCACATTGCTTCCACTTCACTTATACTTTTGTCCCTCTCTTATTATATTCACAGCTCATATTTTAATCCTCCACATTGAATCCTTCTCTGTACAAATAAAAGAAGAAGAAAAATCGTATCAGAAAGAAGTAACTCAACACAGGTATCATATTTTATTTGTTACTCCGTAGTTTAGAATGTTACACGTTTATGCTTCTTAATTTAATTAGCTTAGTTGTATGCTAATCATGAGTTAGTTGGTCTAAAATACCCTTTTCTTTACAAACAATTAGAACGAGGTTAATCAGTGCCTGTGTTGCTGCCGAATTTCATAATCAGATTTAATTTAAAATTGTAACTGATCGGTATATAAATGACAATGTTTTAGTGGTCGCAATGATCTTTACTGCGGGTAAATCTGCGGCCCTCGTGTTGATGCGGGTGGATTTGTATGTTTGTGAGTAATTTACTAATGTCATATTTCATATACGATTAAACCTTAAAGTAATCATAAAAATAAGGGTTAATGATATCTAATAGCAACAAACTTTCTCAAATGTTCACATATTAGTTATGAGACTTTTGATCAAATGAGAAACATAATTAAGATTAGAAGAATGAGAAACTACAACCACAAATATTAGATGCACCCATAAAAAATAGATGCATCTCCTATTATTTTTCTTTCCATATTTGAAATATGTGACTATAATTTTTTCTACTCTTCTCTTTTCATTAATTCTTCTCACTAGATCCATACTCTTAGTTATGAACCCAATAAAATAACACAATACTCATCAAACTTTGTTTGTTTTGTGTTGATATCAACAAAAACCCGTTTTTACCTCCAAAATCCATGTCACCGACAAATTTATATGTCACGTCATAAATTTATTCCGTTATGATCCACGTCAGATTGGGTTCATGTTATGAACATCTGACAAAGTTTGGTGGGTATTTTGAAACATTTGACAAAATTTGATGGGTATTCTGAAACAACTAACTTCAGGTAATTAACTTAAAAATAAATACAAAAATCCACGTATGCAATTTAACTGGTGTAGCCGGTTGCGGGTCATGTCACATAAGCAAAAGTATGATATCAGGCTAAAATTTGAAAGTTTGATATGTATTATTGTATTTTATTGGGTTCATAACTGATATATGAATATTTAATAAAATTCGTTGCTATTATATGTTATTAACCCTAAAAATAGATTTTTTTTTAAACATAACACAATATGTGTCAAATGGGCATCTAACATATACGTAGTTATTCTTATTTGGAAAACTCAAATAAGAATTACCAAATTAAGGGGGAAAAAAACAATAAATCTACATACAAAGTAATTTCAGTTTTCTGTAATACAACAAAAGTATATTGTAGTATTAAGTTGTCAAGACACATCAAACTTTGCAAATATGATGAAAAAAAATTTCTGTTGTAAGTTACACATATCGCTAAAGTTAAAAACATCGGTATAATATATTATTCACGCATTAAAGTGAAGAAACACGCATCTTTTATTGAGCATAATATAAAAAAATGAAGGGCATAAGGAAATACCTGATATAAAACGTACAACACAATACCATTGCAGAAAGAAAGCACGAATATATAACACTTTAAATACGCATAGAAATAAGCTTCTTCTACACGTTGCCTACACATTTCACTCCGATACAGCAAACCCATTTTCATCCGAGAAGTAGAAACATGTGAAACACAATGGTGTAGTTAAGATTTGAAAATAATAAGAAACCAAAATTAATAGAAGCAAGTAGATTTTGATTATGTAATTATAAAACAAAAAGATTTAGCTTCGTACTATCTTTTATCAAGAAAAAGTAGCTAAAAGTTACCTTTCTTTTATCAAGAAAAAGTAGCTAAAAGTTACGTTTAGGGTCTGTTTGGTAGATGGGTTTAGTAAATTTGGGATGAAAGATGCTTTAAAAAAAATGATTGGTTCAAAACTTTAGCTTTTGAATTCGGGTGTCAATCCCACTAAAGTGTAGTGTTTCTCAATCCTTACAAAATATGGTTTAGAAAATATGGTGGAACAAGTTATTCATGTAGGGGTGAGCATTAGTCCAGGATCGAACCGGACCGACAAGATCGAGTACCGAATTTGCCAAAAACCCAAGACCGAGGACTGGACCGAATGTGGTCGGTCCGGTCCGGTCTCGGTTAGGCCGGTCCAACTAGGCCAAATAATCGGTTTGTGGCACGGTCCGAATCGGACCGACCGGACCGAAGACCGAATTAGCAAAAAAGCCAAGCCGAAGACCGAACTGAATGCGGTCGGTCCGGTCCAGTCTTGGTCAGTCCTTCGGTCGGTCCGATCCGTTCGGGACATTTGCTCAGCGCTATATTCATGTGTCTCTCTCTTTATTTTATTTTGAAAAATCATAGTATTTTACATCAAATATTTTATAAAATAATAATTTTCAATTTTATATAGTAACATATTTTTCTCTATTATATCAAATCATAACTCAAATTTAAATCCAAATCTTAAACTCATTTACAAACCAAACAGGCCCTAATTTGTTTTTAACTAAAGGCCCGTTTGGTTTGTAAATGAGTTTAGGATTATGATTTAGATTTAGATTAAAATTTTGATTAGGATTTAAATTTGATATAAGAGAGAGAAAAAATGTTATAAAGTATATAAATAATTAGTTATAATTTGATAAATTAGATAAAATCAAAGTTTATGTGGTGAAAACGTAGCCCACATATTCAATAAACCTACAAAAACTCATCATACTACTCAAGATTTATATATGCCCTTATATTTGGTCTTCAACATCAATCCTTGAGCCCACTTTCATTTTCCGAACAACAAAATTCTACTTTGAGCCCAAAACTAACTCTTAATCCCACAAAACCAAACGCAGCCTAAATGTATGTGGATATGCTTTTCATGTTCCAATCCTTCCATGCACCAATCTTTAGGCCCCGTTTGGTTCGTTGTAATCAGACGTAATTTGATGTAATTGTAATTTGATTACATTACGTAGTGTGTTTGGTTTGCATAATGGATGTAATTGTAATTCAAATTACATTACGTAGGCTGTTTGGTGTGAAATATAATTATATTCAATCTTTCCAATTACATCAAGCGAGGGAATTCAGATTACATAGCAAGTTGGATAGAAAGTTTTGAATTACGTTATAATTCATTATTTTATAATTCAAAGCATCAGTATTTATAAAATATTATTAATATTATTATTAAAAAACATTTATTATTATTATTAATAAAAATTATTATTATTATTATTATTATTATTATTATTATTATTATTATATTAATAAAATACTAATATTATTATTATATTACTTTTATTATTAATAATATTTTATTATTATTAATATTATTTTTATTATTATATTATTTATTATTTAATAAATAATAATATTATTAAATTATTTATTATTTAATAAATAATAATAATATTATTTTATTAATAATATTAATATTTTATTATTATTATTATTATTATTATTATTATTATTAAAAAATATTATTTATTATTATTATTATTATTATTATTATTATATTATATTATTATTTTATTATTATTATTATTATTATTATTATTATTATTATTATTAATTAAATTACGTTGCGAGTCAACCAAACAGAATGACAAATTTCATCAATTACAAGTTCAACAGATTGCATTACAACACACTCAATTCTTTAAATTACAATTCATTCAAATTACAATTTCTTTCAAAGATTACAATTCTTTTAAAAACATTTTGTGAACCAAACGCACCCTAAAAATGTACCCATCATTGCTTACCGAAGAAATAAATAGAAAGCATAAGCAAAAAGAAAATAATAAAAATATCAATAAAGGTGGTACCATTGTTACCCTCTACTTATCTTTCTAGATATATTACCTTTTGGCTCACAGTTTAGTTCCTTTATTAATAAAGTTAATTATTTAAAAAAATGTATTATACTTGTCATTTTTTATTATTATATGTATTAAATCTTTTTTTTTCTTATTATATAACTGAACTTTCAAATTTCGATTATTGTATGTGTTTTTTTTTTGACTATTTAACCATTAATTACCATTTTACCTTTCAAAATTTGAAAAAAGTAAAGGTAAAATAGTCACAAAATAAACATAATAATCAAAATTTAAAAGTTCAATACATACAATAAGAAGAAAAAAAGTTCGGTACATACAAACGTGACAAGTATGATACATTTTCAAGCAATTAACCCTTATTAATAATACAACACAGTTTTACCAGTTTTTTTTTATTTTATTTATTTTATTTTTTTATTTATCAGTTTATGTTCTGTATTTCCTATTAAACTTTATAATTTCTTCCGTTTTATAATTTTACAATAAAAAAATAGAAAATAAAACAAAAAATTAGAGATTAGAGTTTTCAGTTTAAAATGGTACCAATACAAAACCCTATAAATAAAACATTAGTGAAAGAAAAAGAACATGGTGAGGAAGTAGTATGCAAAAAATGAGGTTTTTAATGTCTATAATTTTGTTTAAAAGGTTGAAAAAAAGACAAAAATACAGAATTAGGGTAATTTTTTAATTTTAAAGGTGTGATTCAAAACTTTTTTACTTTTTAGTAAAAACCATATATTGTACTTTAACATTTTATAAAATCGTGCGTATTTCAAAAGTATATATCAATATTGTACTCATTTTGTTAGCAATTCATTAGCCTTTTTATCGGTATAATTTTTATAAAAAAAAATCGTTAAATATTTGTTAGATATTTAATAAATAAAGTTTATTATATAAAAAAGTCATAAATAGCAAAAAGTACATGGTGATATTCGTAACTTGTCGCATAGTTTGGAGGGATGTTGTGTAACTAAGTTTTTTTTCCTTCCAAAACGTAGACGGTCTGCCCAAAACGACACCATATGCCATGCAAAACGACAACCTCTTTCAAAACGTTGCCATATGAACGGCTATTGTATAATAGTATAATATAATGTTACACGTTTATGGTTCTTTTATTCGCTTAGTGTAAGTTCTTTAACGAGAACCCAAATGTTGAAATGGAATCCACACTATGACACTAATCATAAAATATTGCATAAATATAATCTTAGTTTGTGTAAAGAAGAGTAGGTTAAGACTAGTTGTGCTTTGTAATAACTAAAAAGTCACAAATCTCTCACGGTTCAGGGTCGGATATTGGTACATTTGAACTTATGCCCTTCGCGCACCATACCTTTTAACCGCGCGTACTTGATTGTTGATTATCCGTCAAATGTTTTAGCAGTTTTTTTGGACAAGATTTGCAAATATAGAAGAGTTCAGAAAATATTATATATCATACACGTGAGAAAGGGATTCGGTGAGAAGAAAAACTAAAATGAGAAAACTTAGAAAGATTTATAGCCATACATTTTAAATAAGAGGGATAATTTAAGGAGAGATAAATCTATTTTTGTAGGTGCACCTGAAATTTGATTGTGAATTTTTCTCATCATTCTTATTTTATTTTTTATTCTCATTTGATCCTGACTCCATACACGAGATGATTATAACAATAGTAATAATGATTAATTTCACCAATCATTATTACTATTATTAGAGTAGTGCTATTTATACTTACAACACAAGCCTAAAAACATGTCTAATGCATAAATCACTTGTACAATTTTATTATGTACTTTCTCTCTTCAAATTTCCACCAATCTTTTTTTGAAATCAACCAATCAAATCATTAGGTACATTTGCAGGCTTGATTAGTAGGCACAACAATCATTTTTCATACTATTATTATATTGTTTACGTAGTAATTAGGGTAAGATTAGTTGGATCGGGAATTAAAATATTGGATTTAGGCTTTGGGTTGCTTTATCTTAAACTGGACGTGGGCTTTTCCAACAAGGGATGAATTTGAATAAACTTTTGATAGAACTTTATTGTGTCAAAAAAATTTTGTTGTAGTATATATCATTTTGGTTGAACTAAAGTTTTGTTAGACATTGCATTCGTATAATCTTACACATTATTTTAAATAAAACTTTTACTTAAAAAAAAAAAAAAAAAAAAAAAAAAACTAATATTATATATTAGGTTGAGTTGTTGATAAATGGTAAAAAAAAAATTGAGATTGGTTGTATGTATAGATTGTATATATGGATGAGTGATAAAAAAATATTTTAATGAAAGATTGGGTTGAATGAGATTGTGAATAAATATAGTCTTAAAAAAACCGTCTTGACTTGTTTGGCCATCAATTTTGGATTTTTCTTTTTTATTTATTATTATTTGTTTATTTATCTATTTATTTTTTTGCCATCCTCGCTTGAGTGACAATACAGTAAAAGCCAAAGAGAAACTTATATTTCATTGACCTAAGATGACAACTATTATCGATTTAACTCACTTTTGTGGAATATTGCTAAATCTAGAAAAACTACTACGCCTTTCTGCACCCACTGCACACCTATTTTTCACTTATTATTATTTATATTTAATAGCATACTACACACCCAACTTCACCTAATCGGCTATATCTCCTTGCTTACACCTCCATTCTTGCAAGAAATTGCACCATCTTCACCGCTGTCCCATTCCGATAAAGATGACAGCGGTCTCTTCCGTTTTCCTACACACATGATCGACTGTGACCATGCTGCGATCCAGTTGCGAAGTAAGTGTCACGTGATAAACAAACGAGACCCCGTTCAGACCCAATGGTTGCTTAACCATGCAAAAATGATTACGAATGTTTCAGCATGACGCAGAGGCCCCACGGCATTTGACAACAGAATGGGTTGCTTTTACTTGTGATTGCGAATATGGTGCAATTGAATATGAGAGGGAAACATTGAAAAGATACTTGTTTAACTTTTCAATAAAACTTGGGAACTTCATCATCAATATTTAGTTTTCTTTTTTCATATAAATACAAGCTACATTTTGTATTTCTACTTAGCCTTCTTAAACTCTCCGTACAAATAAATACCATCTTAAACTCTACGTCGACAGGGTTTAATGAAAACTGAGAACTTTGACGCTAGGTTTTTCGAATGTCCAAGTTTTTTGATGTTTCAAGAAGATGGTTGCGGTACCAGCCAAGAAACAGTGTCTCAAGTCACCTACTAGATGCGGGGCATTGAAAACTTGGTCATGCGTCTTTGCATGAACCAAAGGTGGGAACTTGAACAAACCATCTATATTATAGTACATGGCTATTTATCAACCATAACCACCGTCACTACACTTTTTGTAGTCACTTTCCCATTTTTTGATTACATCCTTTTGTGTGAAGCATCATGTATGAAGTTAAGAATCTAAGGCGGTAGATGCTTCAACTACGATTGTTTCTACATGATGCTAGATTGAAAGATAAGTCAATGGATGCACCAATGTGGTGTTGTACATTCAGTGATGTGTTCTTACCAAATTTTCCCAACTTTTGGACACATGCACTTGTAGCATCAGACTCATTGGGTCTTTTGTTCCTTAACGAAGTTGTTCCCTAATTGAGTTAATCCAACTTTTCAATGCAAGCCCAATCATTTGATTCATTATATCCAAGATGTTTCAATTACAATTACGTGAATCATCTAAGTTAATCAGTACGTTATTATGTAATGTAATACTTTCCGACTTAATGTAAGCACCCAATCATCTGATTCGTTATATCCAAGATGTTTCAACTACAATTGATGAAGATTCAGAATTTGATCACCTCGATGGTGTAGTCATTTGAAAAGAAGAGGCTAAATTGATTTTACCTGTAGAATTAAAAGGTCGGTGTACATTAGGTTGAAAGCTTTTTAAGCCGATGTGTATAAATAGCAGTGTTTGGGCGAACCTTGTTGGTAAACACAATTACCCTTTCCGCAATCAAATCACAGGATAATAAATCATAAATCGCAACACGAGAAAATAAATATATTTGCATTAGTTATTGCACTCTACATTTAGTTGGACGTTGTGTATTCCTAATCGTATCCAATATTCTTTACCAAACTATATAAAAGAAACTAAATAATGATAGAAAGTAAAGATTGACATGTATTCATTCAAAAGAGAAGTAAGAAATACAAAAGATCATATAAACTTGAAGAACCAAAGATTGATAGTTGATGAATAAATCTTCAAGAAAATTATGTTTCGCAGCAGTGCTTCGTCAAGTATCTTCAACTGCTTACTATATTCTTTTAACATTGACGCATCACGACCCCATATCATCATACATAAACGCGACAACTTTCCTGCAATATTTTGCACGACAATAGTCGATTTATTCGATTCCTTGATCTTTTTATCTTTTTCTTTTATTGCTGCCTACAGAGTAGATACCTTATCAAGTAGTTCGTCCCTAAAAGTAAATTTCATGCTTAGGACAATAACATGAGGGTTTCTCTCTTCTTTGGCTATGAAGAGATAAAGACCAAATGTGGATGGAAACCTTCATATTTTTAGCAACTTTGACACCAACTTTGACACCGAAAGTCATTGAAGCACAACTTAAGAAATAAGAGATAACACTGAAGTCAATGAAGCATGTTGGGCCAATTGACGCCCAATTGTCTATGTCTAGATTTAAACATAAAAAAGAATAAGTCATGAAGACCAACTGATAAGATATCAGCGAACATCAAGAAGATTCGCTGAAGCAAAGACTTTAGCGAGCAACCCCGCGTGTTCAAGTCAAAGACATCGTCAAGGAAGTCGAAGATTACTTGAAGACATACTCATTAGCGGGCATGGATATTAGTAGATATGTAGAAGGAACTCGCTAGTGGATTAATAGCGAATCAGGGATGTCAATACCTTGATGAACTTAACTAGTCTTTGATTACTACCAAGTGAGCATAGCTTGAAATCTTTCAAATTAGTTTAGGCAGAATTAATTCGATAAAGAAAAAGAGCGGGACAAAAGTGTCTTTCAAATTAAAGTACTACCTAGTACGAGTTTGTGAAAATATTGTTAACAGTTGGAAGAACTGTTAACAAAAGAAGGGTTGACATGTTTCCAGGAATAGAAGAGCATTAAATGAAATTGTACTTCTCCATCAGATTCTAAACACGTCTCAACTAAACGATCAAGTTAACCTCGTACCATTATATAAAGAGAATGTTGGTCAGGAGTAAATGCTCACACTTAGAGCATCCACAATGGTGAAGCTTTATATAGGTTCATAATCATTAATTTATAAACCTTTTGATGTTATAAACCTATGTTCACTATGCATAAACCTTTTACAACTCTTTCAAATGATTCGTAATAACACATGCATTAAATTATGAATAGGTTCAAGAATATGAACCTCTTCATGCCACATGTACATGAAACAAATGACCACTATGACTAAAATGAAAGATAAAGCTTTATAAAGGTTTTAGACCTTTTGATAAACCTACCATAGTGGATGCCCTTATAATTATTATTATAGAATTTATTTAAGTGCATTTACTCCTTTGTTTGAACTTCCAAGTAGTCAACTAATCCTATCAGCGTGTTTATATAAGTTCGCTTGTGATAGTCATCAAGTTTACTTGTTCAAAGAGTAAGTTTTACATAGTCATTCAACAAGTGTGATCCATAACATTTTGTAATTATTTGATTATAAATCATAAAATCAATAAAGTATTACACGTTTGAAAAGTTAATTATTATGTTGTGCTTAAACTGTTTTATATCGTGTTTCATAAAACTGATATTATTTGGGACAAACAAAGCATAACACCCAAGTCGTCAAAGTCAATGAATCTTGGATATTTGGTTGTATTTTTTCTAAAAGTGTTTGTTGTGAAACTCAATTTATCATAATATGATAGGGACATTTAATATATTTGCTATTTAATTACGACTATCGTTGCGAATTTCAATGCATACTCGTTATATTTTACATATCTTGTACAACCTTAATTGTTACAACAACATAAATCTATCATAGGTTAATTGTTACATGACATAGATTTATCATGAGGAACTGGATGAAGTAGATCAGATATGCATAAAAACCTTGAAGATGTCAAGTCACCAACAAAAGTACTCTAAACATGTAGTTAAGAATTACTTTTTATTCTTAAAGACGCGTCTTGTTTTCACTAGATGAATCATGTTGGACTTGAACGCAACTTACTTTAGATTATTGCGACGAAGTCTGTGAATCAACCAAAGTGTATTGACGAAGTCTTATTTTGTAATCTCTTGTAGTGACTAAGGCTTCGCTTTGAAATTTTTTTTAGAGAATTGATGGTTTAACATTTGAGATCAGAGTTTTAATAGAATTGGGCTAATACAAAACAAAGATTTCCCAGTAGCTATTAACTAGAAAAAATAAATCTTAATTTTTCGCAATTCGGTCCAAATTCTGTCACATCACATAGATTTAATCACAGTACACGAAAGGATGTCGTTTACTTCGTAAACCATCACAATAATCGTTTTGGAGGTATTGCAGCTAGAAAGAATAATATTAGTAGTAGTAAATTATAAGTAGCTGCATAGAAGGATGAGACACAATAAAGATAATGATTAAGGGAAAGTAGATAGTGATATGGGTAATTTTGGCATTTAAACAAATACTACGTATAGTTTTAGCAATGTATCATAAAAATAAGTCAATTTCTAAGACGTCATCTTGGATCACATAAATGAAAATTTCCCAAGCCAAATTCGTCAAAAGAAATTCAAAATTATATAACAAAGAAAGGTAAGATGACAAAGATACTTAGATACATATTCCGAAACGACTTTTCACAAAATACCATTTTTTTATGATCTTAATAAATGGGAAGTTTGAGTTTTTGGCTGAAAAATTGGTATTTTGCCAAAGATAATTTGGAAGAAAAGTATTTTTGTCGCCTGCTATGACACACAACTTTTGAATCCTTGGCCTCTTGCCAACGTTCATTACTAGAAAATTTGCAATTGAACATTTTACCCCTAGAATGCTAATGATCTATGTGTAGAATCCAACTGTCTTTTTTGAATTATATAACTGCGAGTAAAAAAGGATAAAAGTTGCTTGATTGAAAATTTATTAAACTATAATTTGTAGTTATTGCACGTTACTCAATTACCTTGTATGGGAGCAACTTAGTCAGGCAAAACTTTATATATAAAAAATGGCAAATAGTAAAAAATCAACAAACTTGTCATTTTTTTCTATTATAAGCTACAAACTTTTATTTTTCATATTGTAGCATCCAAGTTTTTTAATTTTCCTATTCTAGGCATCTAACTTTCCTTAATCATCCTATTGTATGCATCCAACTTCCTTGATTTTTATATTCATAAGCATCCAACATTCTTAATTTTCTTATTGTAGCGTTACTTTTTCCCGGTCTACAGTAGAAAGTTGGATCAATAAGAAAAATAAAAGTTTGTAGGTTACAATAGGAAAACGTGGCAAGTTTGTTGATTTTTGAGACCATTTGTCCTATAAAAAGCTTTGGTAACTACAACTCATTGACTTATATTAGTGTTTGTATACACCTACAGATTTGGAAAATGGAGTTTGTAACTCCGATTATTCAGGCTGTTGTTGGATCTTTGATGGTCCAGATTAAGAAACACATTGGTTTCTTCGTTTCCTCCACAAATCTTGTTGAAAAGATGCGTGGCAGAATCCAACAACTGAATGACACAGCGAAGGATGTGCAGAAGAATAAGGACGTAGCTGAGGCAAACAATCAAGTGGTACCGGAACATGTCGTCCCATGGCTAGATGATGTGAAAGAGATAAATAGAAGTGTACAAAGTATTCAAACAGATGGAATTGGATGTTGTAATGTGGCTAAGAGATACAAAACAGGAAAAATGTCTTTTGATATTGTCAATAAGATAGATAATCTCGAAAAACGAGAATCTAAAATCAAGTGGACTAAGGAACAAATACCTCTTGGTATGGTTCCTTCTACTGCTGCACAAGTTCACGATGGTACCCAAATTCGCTTCAAATCCAGAGATTTGGTATTCAAGGCTGCATTAAAATCCCTTCAACCTGATAGTGAGATTCAAATGATAGCTTTATGTGGGATGGGCGGTGTGGGGAAGACCACAATGATGGAACAGCTAAAAAAGGCTGTGGAGGAATCAAAGATGTTTGATTGGGTTGTGAAGGTGGTTGTTGGGGAAAAAACTGACCCAATCACTATTCAACAAGCTACAGCAGAGTACATGGGTCAAGCTCTGACTGAAACGACTAAGGATGCAAGGGCTGATCGTCTTCGTAACAGATTTGCGGGGATGGCACAAAACGGAAAGAAAGTTTTGGTAATAATGGATGATCTCTGGAACGAGTTTGACCTCAAAGATGTTGGACTAATGAGCCCTTTGCCAAATGGTTTCAAGCTGTTGATCACCTCACGATTTGATTATGTTTGCACTAAGATGGGTGTTAACGCTGAATCAATTTTTAAAGTAGGCGTTTTAAATGACACAGAAGCAGAAACTTTGTTTTTTCGAATTGTGGGACCATCTGTTGGTAATGATCACGAGCTGCAAAAGATAGGAGAAGATATCGTGAAGAAATGCGGTGGTTTACCAATTGCCATAAACATTATTGCTAATAGTCTCAGAGATGAAATAAAGGATGCTTGGAAAGATGCACTTTCCAATTTACAACACGGTAACCTTCACGAACTTTATGAAATTGTGGATAAAGTATTTGAAATGAGTTACAATAATCTGAAAAACGATGATGCTAAAGCAATATTTCTTCTTAGTGGCATCTTTCCTGATGACTTTAATATTCCTATTGAGGACTTGATGAGGTATGGATGGGGATTGAAGTTATTCAAAGAAGTGTATACTTTACCAGAAGCAAGGCAACGAACCAACACCTGTGTTCACAAGCTCATACGAGCAAACTTGTTGACTGAAAGTGATCATGACGGATGTGTCAAAATGCATGATCTAGTTCGCGCTTTTGTTTTAAATAATTTCTCGAATGTCAAACAAGCTTCAATTGTCAACCATGAAAATATGTCAGGGAGGCTTACAAAGGACGCAAACGAGTCTTATGATAGAATTCTATTGAAGTGCACTGGTATGTCTGATTTTCCTGCAGACTTTAATTACCCAAACCTATCACTTCTGATTCTAACGGACGGGTATAACCTGAAGTTTCCGGCAGATTTCTATGAAAGAATGAAAAAACTTGAGGTCGTGTCTTATGAAAACATGCATACTCCATTGCTTCCGACAACGTTTGAACACTCAAGCCAACTGCGAACACTATGTCTTTGTTCATGCTCGTTAATGGGGTGATTTATCTTTTCTTGGAAGTCTTAGCAACTTGGAAACACTGAGCTTGGCTGGTTGTCGCATTAAAAAGTTACCATCGACAATAGGGAATTTGAGAAAGCTAAAGTTATTAGATTTGACAGAATGTGGTAACCTTTGTATTGACAATGGTGTCTTTCAAAACTTGGTCAGTCTTGAAGAGCTTTATATGAGAGCTTCCAAAGGACGTGCTATTAAGTTTACAGATGCTAACTGTGCCGAACTGGAGATACTTTCGCAGCGTCTCGTTGCATTAGAGATGGAGTTCTGTGAGAGTAAGGCCCAACCTAAAAATGTGTGTTTTAAGAAACTTGAAAGGTTCAGGATATCGATAGGTTGTAGATTAGAAGAAGAGTTAGGGAAAATTGAGAGGTATATAGTCAAAAACAGATTGACGCTTAAGGCTGACTGCAAAGAACTTCTGGAATGCAAAATCAATGAACTATTTGAGAAAACAGAGGAACTTGATTTGCAAGTGAATAATATGAATCATCTTGGAGATGTTTCAATGCATCCTTCTCAACACTCATTTCGCAATTTAAGAGAACTTTGTTTTTGGAAATGTCCAGACATGAAATACCTCTTCACATTGCAAGTGGCAATTGGGTTGAAGAAACTGGAGAGCCTCGTAGTTGGTGAGTGCCCACTTGTGGAAGTGCTGGTTGGTGGGAATAGTGTGGTAAGCGATAAAAGAGTAGAGGTGGAGTTTGAAAGGGATAGTCAACCACCTTTGGGATTTCAATTTCACAACTTGAAAGAGATAATCTTTCCTAATTTAGATCTGCTGGTCCTCAGATACCTGCCATGTCTCAAGGGTATGAGCCATAATGCTTCATCCGGTACTACTACTTCCATCGATAATCAATTTCAGGTATATATGATTTCCATTCTACGGAGTATTTAATTTTCATTAATTTATTTCAACATTTTCTCAAATTATAAGATGTGACTTTTATTCTTATGACATACTACCTTCTAATATGCGTTCTAATCTATAATACTACTCTAACATATACTATTATAATATACTTATATAAGTTCAATACAAGTATTATGAATAGTAACACAAATTGACAAATATATATTACTTTAACGAGTTTCGCGCGTTGCTACGAACTTTTGTATTTTTTTTCTTTTTCTTTCAAAATGAATAGTTAACAGGTAAAATTACTTTAACCATAATAATATTAAAAAATTATATGCTAGCCTCATTTTGGTTATAATTTCGAAAACCTTCTCTTCAGTGAAAAGATGAGCATAAAAAACCCACACGTTAAGTTGAAAATCTTTTCAATTGCGCTAAATCAACATAATATGTACTCAGTACTTAATATTAAGATATTTTTTGTAAATGTTTTTGTTAGTAATTAATTTAAAGGTGAAAACGACAAAAAATCCAAAACACTGACAAATACATCCAACATATCCTAGTTGTTTTTATATACTTATGAATATTATAAAATCGTGAATATATTGTAATGTTAGGTTATTTCGATCGCATTTACAAAATGTTTTTCCGTGTCAAACTTTTAAAAAAAAATATTCTCTCTTGTTTACATAAATGTTAAATTAAAAGGATACCATTTATTCTTTTGTCATTGTTAAATAGTGGAAGGTTTAGAACCAAAATTTTAATTGAATTTACAAACTAACACCTATTTTAGGGGTAACATGAATTTGTTTGTCTCGGAATTTATGTTTTCAAGAAATGAGATCAATATAGAACTCATATTTATTATAAAATCAATGAATCAATCATGGCCACCCATTTTTATTTTTCATTTTTTTTAAAACAACATATCTTGCAAACGGTAAATTTTTAAGCTACAAAAAAAAAAATATCATCGCGACAAGAATTAAATCCTCTTTCTATAGATATGCATTGTTATATACTTTCGACGAACTTTTTTTTTTCGACGAACTTATATTTTTTTTTAAATTTCCGCCCAGAAAAATAATATATTATTCGTAAAAATTATATATGATTTGTAAAAATCATATATGATTCGTAAAAACGAATCATATATGATTTTTACAAATCATATATGATTCGCAAAAACGAATCATATATGATTTTCACAAATTATATATGATTTTTCAGGACGGAAATTTTGAAAAAAAAAAGTTCGTCGAAAGTATATAACAATGCATGTCTATAGAAAGATAATTTAATTTTCGTCATGATGGTATTTTTTTTCGCGTAACGATTTACGGTTTGCAAAATATTTAATTTTAAAAAAAAGGGGTGAAAGTTTATTTTTTTTATTTTAATAAAAAAAATAAGTAGATGAGAATGCTTGATTGATTTTATGGTAAAAGTGAGATCTACACGGATCTTTTGGCATGTTTTCAATGTCTTTTTAGTCGCATATGAAAACATGATTATTTATTTATTTATTTTAACATGAAAACATGATTGATTATTATCGATTGTTATATAACGAACAGTAATAAACTAATAACCTGCCCATGATTGTGTTAAAGATATGTTTCTCCATCTCAAAATTAGCATGTAAATAATTCTATATATTAACTACTCCGTTATATACCCCTGTGCACCCCAAGTCTTTGATATATCTTTTAACATAGGGCAAATTGCATAAAATTGTATTCAACTTATACTCAATTTAAATTTAAGGTATTTCACTTTTTCTTTCTCAATTTAATGTACTCAACTTTTGTTTAATTGCAATGTTAGACAATTTATCCGCGCGATGCAGCTGCGTGCACCCTGTAATTTAATTTTTTCAATTAATAATTTATTTTATTTGTACGTTTTTTGGTAATAGCTTTACTGATTAGTTTTTTTTGCAAAATTTTGATGAAATTTTGCTTTGTTTGTATTATTTTATTTATTATTTATTTTATGTTTTTGTTCAGTAGTTTGCTTGGTTTGTACAATATGTGAACATATTTTAGTTTATTATGTTCTTTTTGACAATAAATTTATGGATATCAAAAATTTCGTTTAGCTCGTGTTTGTTCGGGCTCGAGCCTGTTTGACCCGTGCCCGTTCGGGCTCGAGCCCATTTGGCCCATTGCCTGTTCGGGCTTAAAATTTTGTATAATATGCTTTATTATTTGTATTAATGACATTTAATGCAGGAATTGTGTTTAAGTTGGTTGTACAATATGCTTGATAATTTGTATTTATTATGTAAGAGGTGTTTTAATAAGTGTATTAATTGTATTTATTAACTATTTAATTAATTGTATTTAATATGCATAATGATCAATTTTAAATCATTAATTTTTAATTTTAAGTCATTAATTTTAAACTTTAATGGCAAAAACAAAGTGGTGTGTATTTTAAGCTTCTAAACTTGTAAAAGTCTAATTATATTTCATTTATGGTATTAATTATCTAATTGTGTTTGAATCACTTGTACTTTAAGCTTCTAAACTTGTAAGGCTTAATTTTAAGTATTCTAATAATAGTAGTCATTTATGCATTATAAGATAGTTAGATTATGTCACCCTCACCATACTTCTTCTTCTCCGACCAAATTTCGGCCAACTTTCGACTAGCTTTTTTTCAATCACATTTTTCACTTAAATAGTAGAAACTGACCCTTAGTTTCGTTTTGTTGTGTTACCAACTTACACCACAAGCACTACCTTAATCGAGCCATACCCAAATTTAGTGGCGGAGCTACACTTTTTATTTTGAGAGAGCCAAATTGTATGTAAACTTATTTTAGGAGTGCCAAACTACTAAATTCCTATACATTTATACAGTTACTAAACAAAAATAGTTCATTTCTCTATATAGTACTTTGAGTTGTGGGGGGCCAACACCCTCTTTGGTCCCCACATAGCTCCGTGGCCAAATTACCTTAAGTAAATACAAGGAAAAGACTTCCATCTTCTGGTAATGAACATGCATGTATTACAGATTCATATAGTGCCAACCTCGTAGATCTACTACAAGATATTATTTTTTACAAAGGACAATGAAATCATAGAAAAAACATGAAAAATGATATAGTCCTAATATCCACTGTTATTGATCTATGGCTCAAACTACTATACATCCAAATTAGAGTGAACAAAAAGTCAATGAACACAGAAAGTGAAAACATGTGATTAAAAAAAAAAAAACTAGCCGGAATTTGGTCAAAGAAGATGAAATATGGTGGTGGTGACATAATAACCTATAAATTGTCTAACATTGCAACTAAAAAAAAAGTTGGGTACATTAAATTGAGAAAGAAAAAGTGAGGTACCTTACATTGAAATTAGGTATAAGTCGGGTACACTTTTGTGCAATTTACCCTTTAACATAAATCACAGTATATCTTAATTTTAATTATTTGTTATAAGAATTGCAATTTATGTACTTTTAATAATATAATTGGTTATAATATAATACCTGTGACGTACCAGTTTTTACATAAAATTTTTATTATATATTAATATCGATTAATATTTTTTTATAAATTTTGTTGGACGAAGCATTTGTATTTGTTTAATTGGCATTGTGTTGATGTTGATGTTATTTAAATTTCACTATAGATATAATATTTTAGACAATATGCATGTGTAATAGCACGCAATGCCCTTTAAAAACTTGTTTTTCCGGATATCCTTATTTAAACTTTAAAGAGGAATTACATACGTTGTTGTTGCAATATACAGAATTCGTGTATTTATTTTTATCTCACAATAACCCTTTGGGTGTGCCGTCATTTTGATCTTGATATTCCTATTAATAATATTTTTCGCCGCATTTAAAATCTTCAAAGATTTAATTGTTTATTTTGTACGTCTTTTATTACAATAAGAGATAATAATAACAATTCATGACAACTGATTTGCACACTTTTAATTTTTATTCACATTCATCAATGTATTCATTAAACATTTATACTTTAAATATAAATGGATTTATTCGCTTATTAATGGAAGTGTCTAAATAAAACTATAAAGCATGCAAATCACTTTCAATAATTCATTGTTATTTTGCATAACGTAGTTATTGTTACTAGACGAGTACCCGTGTATAACAACGGAATTTTATAGCGACAGGTGGTTTATTGATAAAAAAAAGTTTATAGGTTGTAAACGAAAAATAATAAAAGTTTGAAAATTTGGGGATTAAACATAATGTTTTAAAACCCCGTTCGAACCGGGTGGTTCAACCGGTTGAACCGTTCCGGTCGAAAAATGGGTTTATTTAAACCGGGTCAACTTGCCGAGTTGGGACGAAAACAGGTCAAATTAAACCGGGTCAACCCGCCGGGTTTGAAGCGTCCCGGGTCAACCCGGTTTTCTATTTGTATTAATAGTTTTATTTTGAAATATATGCTTTCAACATTTCCTTTTTTAGTTTTAACTTTTCACTTTTTAGTTTTTCCTTCGGGTATCCTGTGATGATTAACCTGAGAAACAGATTTCGATGAGGACTATTCACCAGTTTGTATCGGTTTCAACGGGTCATATCTGGTTCGTTTTTGGGTGGCTTTTATTGGTTAGCCGAACCGGTGGCGACACCGATTCATGGTTGAACCCGTTGATCCCGTCTGGTTTTCAAAACTATTTGTACCATCAACTTGTTAGGTTGTATGAGGCTTTATGTGTTTTATTAATTTGTATAATGTGTATATAACACGTACTTTTAATTTTAAGGTGTTTTAAAAATAACATTAATTAGTGTATTTAATTATTTTATATGAATTATGTTGTAGTTTGTTTAAATTGTACATTATAAAAATTTTATTGTACTTTTTAGTAATTGGTGTGTTAATTGGTTGTATTTAATTTGTTAGATGCTTTTAATTGCTTGTATAATGTGAATAAGTTATTGTACTTTTAATTAATGAAGTGTTATAATAAGAGTATTAGTTATACTATACATTTCTATCGCTTACGATCATTTTCAACTTTCATGACCATACACCATGGTATAGATTATTATTATTTGGTCTGAGTGATTTCTTTTTATCTATTCAACCGGCAGATATTTGACTTTTTGTATGGTTTGTTTGACCACCCTTCAAATTCCATCTCAGCACAAAACCGTTGAGCCACCATTTGCAATCCTCATCACAACACAACCACCATCTTCAGCTGAATTCCCCCAGATTCATTCTTTATTTTTCTTACTTAATTCGATCGTTTCTCCCAATTCTCAAAACCTTAAGTCAATGCTATGTCCTTTTGACGACATGTTTCCAAACATCCACAAGTCCAAAAACGTCACCGTTTAAAATCATGTAGAAAAAACTATGTATGAACTAATATCTGGTGTTATAAAAATCAAGCCACGTTTTATACTAAAACAATTTTTGATCCGTTGTAGGGTACTCAAGTAATCAGTGCTACTTGGCCATTATGCAAATACCCCAGAAGCTTGTTTATAGATAATTGCGATGCATGGTCATCAAGCATAATTTCATGCTATGTAGTATTGAAGGATTTGAAGCAAAGAGATGATACACAGATTATTCCATCCAATGTGTTACTACAGCTGACAAAGCTAGAAGAAATTGAGTTAAGAAGCAATGAATTGGTGGAGGAGGTATTTGAAGTAATACCGGAAGGGACAAATAATAATAACACTGGTGGTTTCAGTGAATCACAAACTGTTTTTAACATTCCAAACCTAACAGACCTGCAAATAAATGACATGAATAATCTCAGGTATTTATGGAAGAGAAACCAATGGATGGTACTGGAGTTTCCAAAGCTTACATATCTGCACATTAGTCGATGCAGAAGGTTGGAACATGTTTTTACATCTTCCATGGTTGGTAGTTTAGTCCAACTCCACAACCTGCATATTCGTAACTGCCAAAATCTCGAGTTGATAGTCAAGGAAGAAGAACGGGATGTCAGAGTGAATGATCCGATAATTAGATTACCTCATCTAAAGGACTTAGAACTATATAAACTTCCAAGTCTTAAGGGATTTTGCTTAGGGAAGGAGGCTTTTTCATGGCCATCATTAGATATTTTAGAAATCAAGGGGTGCCCAGCAATTACGGCTCTCACCAAAGGACAACTGCACACCCCTGCCCTGAGAGTTATAGATACAAGTTTTGGGGAGTGTGATCTAAGGGAAGATCTCAACTCTTTCATAAAGACCAAACAAGAAGAGGTACCTACTTGCTGTCCTTATTCATTCTTGATTAAAAATGTCTTTTGACTATTGCATGATCAATTGAATAAAAAAGAATTAGGAAATTTTCTTTGTATATGGGTAATATTAAAAGAGTTTGTCTAACATACGGAGTACAAACTTTCAGAAAGATCTTGTTTGGTAACTGCAAGACTTGGAGAATTAGGTAGTTATTAAACAGGATGCCAAAACGAACATGACAATTTTATTGCATTAGCACTAACCAATATATTCGAAATATGTGTCGAAATTTTTTTATCAAATTAAATTAGAAAACAATCAAAAGTTTATCACCTGGAAGTTGATAGGAGGGTTTTTTTTTTTTTTTTTTTTTTTTTTTTTTTTTTTTTTTTTTTTTTT
The DNA here is from genome assembly GCA_030686995.1 of Artemisia argyi. Lineage (NCBI taxonomy): Eukaryota > Viridiplantae > Streptophyta > Magnoliopsida > Asterales > Asteraceae > Artemisia > Artemisia argyi. The sequence goes on along the minus strand of CM060697.1, from coordinate 154,392,809 downwards.
TTTTTTTCCCTCCAAATGTAATTCCCTCTTCAAATCAAAAAAATTTGAAGGTTTACACCAAGAAAGAAAATTTGATATTAGCCCAAATAGAAAGTTGATCGAATAAAGATCATATCTTCTTTATGTAATTTGCGTGTTTAAGTACATTTAAACACTGGCCGTATACGTTATAGTACTGTTATGAACTCTAACTACTCTCTAAAATCTTCAATTCCTTTTTTTTTCATGAATATTGTGCAGGGAAAAACATTCTAGAACATGGAGATCACATGTTTTGAATGCAAGCAATGTCGAATGCAGAAGTAAAACAAGCGCGGTTCTTCACTAATTAGTCGAGAGACATTATTAATAAGATATATCAAACATATATTATAAATTGTATTTTGAGATTTCACAGTTTGACAACATTAGCATTATATCATATTGTACATAAAGTTGAATGCTTCGACATGTATGATGTGAACTAGTAATAAGATCTGTTGATGAAGTTGTGACATTCTCTTAATCAAATGTTTAATTTCTAAGCTACCCATACAGATGCTTATAGGTTTTTTGTTTATAAACTAAAATGTGATTGATCTCTTTTCTTGTCATGCTAAAAAAAATGTTCATTACCTTAATTTGAAATGTTTAAGGCATTTTAATCAAACAATCCCTGGATGCCCCCCAAGCAACCTAAAGCGTAGCAGTAAAGTATTGTCCGGCAATGGTACTATTAGTTGGAAGTTTTATAGTTATGGTTAAACGGTTACTGATGGTGATATTACACAAACAAGAGTGAGATGATAGAATTTTAAGTTATAACACAGTATTAAGAAAAGGAAGACTTCTCTGAAAACATTGACCTAAGTAAACTTTGATACTAGGAATGATTAAGTTGTGTTTGTGTGTTGTGTTGATCGAGATGAACTTATTGTTTAGGACGCGTTTGATTGATTCATTTTGTTTTCAACCTGAAAAAATGTTGCAGAGTGAAATCTATTTTGAAACCAACCTTTGGGCGTAATTCAGGAAATCGACTAATTACAAATTTTTATTCAGGTGATTAATTTACTTTGTTAGAGTATGTTTTTGAGCACCATGTGAAACCAGAATTAGAACCTTAATTCAAAATTTCTTACCATTTCAATTAAGGCATCTAAACATCTAAAATTACCCGAATAACATATTTACAATTTTGATAAAAACTTAAAAGTAGGTCAAATCTCATGATAAAACACGAGAACTTGATCAAAAGAATTAAACAAATTCAGTATAAGATGGGAATGTGATCAAATTTCGTAATAAAGCATGCTGAACGCCCTATTCACTTGGGAGTGTCGGTCAACCTAAAGTGAACCAAACCATGCTTATTGAACCATTTGATGTTGTAACTTGTAACTATTTACTAAAACCATCAAATTTTAATTCTCCATAACTAACAGCCTGTATATATTGTTTTAGGGAATTTCAATGTAAATTAGCCTAGCTTACACTTTAGTCATTTTCTAAAAATCATTTAAGTTATCAAAAAAATAATAGAAGCTATGCAGAAAAACATACCAAACTGCTTATTTCAAATTCAGATCATTACAAAAAGAGTCAATTCCCAAATTATATTTTTTCTTGCAACTCCAGTACAAAATCCGCATTGTCCCTCAACACAATGCCATGCTGTTACTACTCGCTTTGTGCACAATCACATTCTGGATTTTCCCAAGGCTCAGATTTTACATTTGGTCTCGTGAGGATCATCAAGTTTAACATCGTCTTAAACCATTCATGCTATTTAAATTGCTGCATTCCCTTTTTCATACTCATTTAGGAGTTTCCCAAGCTGGAGGAATGCGAGAAGTGGTAACAGGCGGAGGCATACTTCTGATATTGATATCGGTTGGGTAGAATCTGTATTCAACATCATGTTCTTTAAAGATTCGAATCATTTCATCAATGACCGTGCCTTGTCTTATATACCTCTCAGACATGTCTTGAAAGTTAATTTTGTGTCGCCACCAAATTTGCAACTTGATCCTGTTTAACTCCTCTAATTTCAATGGAACGACCGCAATATTATTTGGATAATAATGATCCTTCTTGTTCTCAATGAAGCTGCCAAAACCAGAATCAAGTTACATTCAAACAAGATTACCACAAAAACCACTAATATGTAACATTATGTTAATTGCGCAAAACAACACTATATTAAACCATAAATAGCAATATACTTTCAGAGTTTTTTTAAACAATAATTGAAACATATTTACCAAACATAGCAGCATTTTACTTCACCATTGCTGTTATTGGTGAAGAAAATGAAGTACGCTGTTCTTTTTGATAAGTTTTTAATATGTTGCTATTATTTGTACAAGTGTAAAAGTATGTTGCTATTGTGGGATTGTGCCTAACTGCCTATAGAAAATGGCCTAACAATTTATCGACGGGTACCCTGCTACAGGGATCATAATGATCAATACACACAAATTCGCCAAGCCAACCCACATATTCACACACAACAGAATCCGGCGAAGCTGCGACAATCGTCTTTACGCCTGTCCATCCGCTCCGGTGTGCCTCTATCTGCTGCTCTTATGTAAGTCTGATAATATCTTTTATAAAGTTTTTACGGAATTGGGGTTTAATTATTTGATCATTCAAAATGAATTGAGGTTTAATTATTTGACTTTAAGTCAATACCCTTTCGACCTTTTATATAAAATGTTGAAACTTTAGGATTTGTGGGTTTTTTTTATTTTGCATGTGTGAACTTCTTATAAAAATTTCTGGAAGATTGGTATCTTCAGTTATTTTTATGTTGATGGAGGTTGCAGACTTAGAGTGGAAAGGGGCCGAATCAGTTTTAAGTTTTAAATGTTCTAGAGTTTGTTTGAAATTTTTATGAAAAATGAGTACTAGCTTGCTATATGTTAGCCTTGAAGTGGAAAATTGTGTTTGCGAACAACATCATATATACTTACTAGTTATTTGGCGGCAAGTTGGAAGATGCCCATAACGTGTTTGATTAAATGTCAAGGTCCTTAGAATGTCGTAACAGGTTTTAATTTGTATGCAAGAAGTAATCTTTGTGTTATATTTGCAGAGGCGGTTGGGAACTTGGGATTGTTGTGCATTTGTTATTTTGAATCCTCTGATATAATCAGTTTGAGATAAGAAATTTCAAAAGTAATTCCAAATTTTGGATTTGTCGGCCTTTACTCCCGTTCCAAAGTTTCCGAAAAGCATTACAATTTTTTAATTAGTTGAGGTGGGTTGTAATCAAGGTTTAATCTTTTTGGTTCAAATCATGTTAATAGTTTACTTTATGAAGTTGAGCCAAAGTTGGATTCATATTTCATTTGGGTTTAGTCTTGCTGCTGCAACAGGGTTGCAACTTGGTTGTGCAAAGGGAGAATAGAAGGCTAATCATTTTTTAAATTCCTATGCTCGAGTGTTTGGGTGAGAATATCAAGTAAACGTTGGTTCAATAAATGATCAACTTTTTTTTGTTTCTATTACTGCTATAAATATCAGTGAAGTGCCATATAAGGCCTTTTGATTATATAAGAGATGTTTGACTATTCTTGGCATTTCGGATTTTGTTGGAATGTTGGCTATAGCTTGCCTCGAGAGTTTGGGCAACTCACTGCGGACATAAAAGCCAACACCCCGGGAGTTAAGAATGTCTAATTCAGCGTGCCTTTTTCGGTGACTAAAGAGTTTATACCAGTTAAGAAAAGTTGTGATGATGATGAGACACATGTATCTTAGAGGCTGTCATTCAATTTTTTTTAGTTTTTCTTGAAATAAAAACAGCCATTTATGTTTATCCAATATTAGATTCTTGAAATAAGCCCGCTGTTGATGAAATACGTAGACTTTTACTGCATATTGTTTTGTTACGAGTTGCTTTTTTTGCCATTCATTTTTGGCCGCGAGTATGCACTTTTTAGCCTAATTGTGAAGCGTCTATGTAATCAATTCTACTTGCATCTATTTATTAACTTATTCAGTTTTAGTTTGTTATATTTGTGTATATAAGTTTTATGGTTTGTTGTTATGTAGAAAGAAACTGGCAAAAGCGAAGGAGCCAACTGTGAAGAAAAGTAAAAAGGAGAGGGATCCAAGCAAGCCGAAAAGGCAACCAACTGCTTATTGCTTTTTGATACAACGTATAAGCAGTTTTGAGGGGATTAGAGTTTGATTATCTAAATTGATTATTAGATTAACATGGGAAGCAAAGTTTGCAGCCTATGCATTTGCAATAGCTTTGGTTGTTTACATTTCGTGATGAATAGAAGTGCTGTAACAAACTGATATTTGTATATAAATTTTTTCCCAGGGAAGCAAATGCCACGCACTTCTGATATTATTGAGTGAAACCGGACCCGTGGAGAATAACTACAACTGTCCATAAGCCAAGGCAAGTAAACAAGCTTACCGGAAAATGGGTGAAAATAGACCTGTAGCTTGTCAGGGCAAATCTTACTGATTTGGTAAATTTGCAGCCATGGCAGGTCGGCAAGACAGATAGCTAAAAATGCTTCCATTAATGGAAACGTTGTTCCAGAGAAGGTATGCCACTCTTATAGTATAGCTATCCAATTCTGTCATATGAATTGACTTAATACCATTATGGAACAGGAAATAAAATGGCCAAAAGAAATGGTCCCATGTCTAAAATTTCACAAAGTGTCATATCAACGAGGGACCTTTTTTTAGAATGTCGTTGTCATAGTTGGCATTTTGAATCATCTACTCCTTTGCACACCTCTCGCAATCTTGCTTTTTCCTAAGCCAAAGCTTGACTTTTGGTAAAAATATATATCATGTTCATGCTTTAAATTACATATTTTTTGTGCAGAAGAAGACACCTGTTAATAAGGCTAACAACAATAAGAAGCTGCAAATGTGGATTGTAATGTGAACATGTGGAATCAAATGTCAATTCAAACTTCAAAGATGTCACAAATGAAGGCAATAGATTGCTTATCTAGTGAAATCAGGTTACGCGTTGCCGAAAATTTTGGCCAAAAGGTGAATTGATCTAGTGAAATCAGGTTACTCGTTGCCTAAAATTTAATTTTATGCTCTAGACATAGAGCCTGTTTATTTCAATTATATAGAGTAATATTTTAATAATGTTTTTTTGTAATTTAAACAATAACGACTATGTTTTTTGTTGTAGAGTTGATTTTCCGAGTATCATAGCAAGGATGCAGAGACTATTCGGACGGTACCCGGACTTAATATTGGGTTTCAATACCTTTCTTTCAAAGCAATGTGAAATCATCCTCGATGAGCTACAAGCTAAGAAGCCAACCTGCATTTGCACTATCGAATTGGGGCCTGGGCATGTTGTTGCCTCAAACTGAAAGTCTACTAAGTCGTTTGCCATTAACAAAGCTAAAAAGTTGATTCAGGACTGAAGTGAGTCGAGTAAGCTCTACCTGGTATGTGTTTGTTGACCATTCGTAAAAGACTTGGCTTTTGTATTGTTTTCATTTATATGATTTTCTTTGTCTGACTTACCTTTTGTAATGCCTCGAACCGCCAGTATTAAATCTCACTTTTCGCAAATTAAAGTTAAAAATATCAACAAATGGGTGAAAATTGATTCTGCGTTTTGTCCTTAATAAGATATTGTCCTAACAATGTTGGAGAAAAAGTTTGCCAGTTATAATGTTATGTGAGTAGTGTGTCTCATTGTTCAGCTTTCATTATTGATATGATGAGGATTAACTGGATTTTAATTGCAATGTTTCTTCTTCTAGCAGGTTACCGGAAAAACTCAAATGCAACGGAAAGATGACAGTGCAGTTTTTATCTGTTTCTAACTGAATGAAGTACATGGGTTGAATTTCAACAAGAGCAAGATGTACCAACACATATGAGAGGTGGTAAGTGGTCATATTGATAATTAGAGGGTCTTTATATGTCTATTTTAAGTTAAGTAAATCAAAGTCATTTTTTGCCATTTTTGCGGCATATCGTCATGATTCTGTCTTCGCAGTTATTTAGAATAGAGACCATATATTCATCAATGTCAACATAAGCTGAGTTTTATGGTGCTTTGTTTGCCATACATACAGTGTGGACCTAGGTTTATGGCATGGTGTAAATGGTGCGTACAACCTTTGCTTTGGTCATATGTTTGTAAAACAATCTTAATAAGATGCATCCTATTATATTTGGTGATTCCTAACAGGGTCTTTGGGATTGCCTATTAAAACTACTAGTTATAATGCCCGCGCACGCGAGGGGTTTTTTTCTAAAATTTTCGATGTGTATTTATTTAATAAAAAACAAATAGCTTAATTTTTGTTCACTGTTTTAACTATCCAATGCATATTAAGTGTGCATATCATCCAATGCATTCAGAATTCTTGCTAATTTGAAGTTGTACTAACTGAACTTGAGTGTTTACTAAATTAACACACTTAAGGACAATAGATAAGATTAATATAATGCAAGCTTTTAGATATTCTTGCGAGTATTCAGATTCAATGTATGGGAATTTATTTTTACATAAACTATAATGATAATTTAACTACTTTCTGCTCACAATCCTTTTGAAAAATGTTGTGTATAATCCAATAGTCTAATTTTAAGTAGTGGTTTTAGCATACATGGATAAAGAAGTTTGGCACATAGATAGAAAGCTCTAACCTACTCATAAACATACCCATTCAGGATAGTTAACATATAACTCCATATAGAGTTATAAAGAATTTGCAGATTTATCAAATATATGTTTAGACACGAATTATGTACTAACTTTGCGGTTACAGAGTTGAAGATAATACTACCGCCGGCCATGCTCTTGTTTGCTCTAATGATGGTGATACTCCTTCCGTCGCCTATAAACATTAATTAACTTCGTTTTGCTGCTCGGAATTTGAAAGTTCTCACTATACACCCCGTCTTTATCTGAACAATGTATCTGCTTTGCCTTCAAAGTTGTATACTTTCCACCACCATTCGCTGCCACAGTAACGTCTGGAGTCACTCCCCCTGACTGCAACTATTTTTAATTTCTTTTAGATAGCTGCTTGGCCATAGTCCTTGAATCCATTTTTGCCTTAAGCTGGAGCCTCGGTCTCTACGCTACTTATGCTATGTCGCTTTCCTCATTTTCCTTTTACCGTTATATAAGCATCATGTTGGCAAAGCTAGCTCTATCCCAGAATCTCTATTTAGGCTCTTATCACCATTGACTACTACGGTTGGTGATGTGTTTTTCTGCTTTGACGTATCCACTGCAGCTGGATTGCACTCAATTTTCATTACTTACTGCAACTATCATATAAATTCTTGTTAATCAACAGATATGTAGACAAATGTCACGTCAACAACTGAACAAAGTTACAAAACAAATTTAAAACTATACCTGCCAAGGGAGTTTCTGAAACTACACTTTCGGGGAAATTTACAAACTCTGCAACATGAATGCCAAAACTCTGATCACATGCCCTTGGTTCTATAAATAATAATTTATTTATATTTTTTGTTTTCGATCTCCTTTGTTAAACTCTACTCTCTAGAGATGAAAACAAATAGATAATGAACTACGTATTATCATGAGTTGTTGCACCATGAATAATAGTAAACTTTTTTATTTTACAAGATAATTTATATAACATGAATTTGTAAACCAACCTTGAATTTGATCCAAATATAATGGTTATTCAAATTTTATAAGCAATAACAACAGCAGCCGTAAAGTATGTGCATGCTCATGCTCATCTTGCTCTTGCTCCCATCCTCCTAATCTCGACCTAGGGTCATAATCTGTAAATAGCATGAACTCGTTTCCATGCTTGCTAGAATATTGTGGTAGAAATCCACATGGACACAACCCTAAGAGTTTGGTAGCTCTATCATGTTGTACTACGCACCTGTACATGTACATATAGAAACATAACCTTTTTATCAATTGTTTTTCTCCGTGGTCAAGCTCACAATTTATACAAACATAAAAAACACAACCTATGTAAAATGTCAGTTATTTACCCACGAAACCCAAGCTTATATACACATTAGAAAACCATATAAAAAGAAAGCAAATGAAAAATAAGAATTGTCAAACGTGTGAGTAAAAGCAAATGTAATTCTCGGAGTTCCTTACGAAAACCAAACGTTTTAGACACTTTTTCCTAACACTTCAGACACTTTTCACAAACACTCCCATCTCTACGCAAGAATATTCGTTTTCAAAATTAGTCAAAATGCTAAAATTTAATATGGCCACAAGTATCTATCAATTGTGCGATCAAACTGTTATAGTATATATGTATATTTATCACACTAAATGTCTATCAAATGGGTGCTTGAATTAGCTTATTTGAATTTGAAAATGCTAATAAGTCATTATTTTCAGATTTCAAGATCAACAACTGCTCACAAGACATAAGACATGAGCTTATTAACATGAGCTTATGAATTCATAAGACATAAGCTCACAAGTCAAAAAAGTGAGCCAGATAAGCTAAATCCAAACAACCCCTGAAACTGTACAGAAAATGTGATGTTGTCATACACACAGTCAACACACTTGTTTTATCACATTTTAGGTTTCTGCTTACTGTATTAAAAGTAGGGGCTTTAGCTGTTGTCTTTGATACTTCATCTTCGAAAAAGTCACACCCCACCAAAAATTAGTGTTCCCTTATTTTTCAACCGTTCAGAAAACCAAACCCATGCTATTCCAAGCTGCTAAGCTGTCGATTTCGCTCCTCCTAGTTTCCCTTATACAGTAGGTTCTTCAGCCTATGGTATTCAAAAATGGCAATTCAATGAGTTTCTTCAGCTTAGTGATGTTAACCAGAATTACAACTACATTAAAAATTACATCTAGCTTCTTTCTAGCTCACTTTATGTATGCATAATTGTCATAGTCATTCAGATAGAATTAAAAGTTACCTAATAAAGTAAAATTTCTTTAGTATTCAAACTCTCATGCATTTGGCTGTTCCGTTATCAATCTAAAATAGATGATTAGTTTGCAAAATTGACATTACTTCTAGATAATAACACTAATCTATGTTTTAATCAAAATTATTTTAACATTAAAATATGTTATTGAAACCGGAAAATGAAGCAATAATATGACAACAAATCACAAACTTAATATTATAACCCAAACACTAAGTGATCAAAGAATCATAAAAATAAGATCCCCAAATCATCGATTAAAGCACACGACACAAACCACACATCTTATGAACTTAATTAACAAAAAACCACAAACCCAAGATCAATCTAAAGTAATATACCTTAAATTCATTAACCCGAAAACATACCTTTAATTTATCAAAATAACGGCCATTGAGAGATGTTGATTTACACTTATTATTGTCTTCGAAGGATTTTTATTGGAATACCGTATGTTGTTTCTGCGCATGAATTTGAACATCCATTGTTGATTAAATTTCGAGATATTAATGTTACTGTTTGGGTTTGGTAGAAAACTGTTTTCCTTTTGTGAATAAGAGAATGTGGCCGCTTTCTCTTTTAACTTTTACAAATTTGACCCAAAGGTATCAACTATATAATATTAAGTACATATTTATTTTTAGTTTTTGTCTACATCTAATTAACAAAACGAGTTCTCGTAAGTTTCCCCCAAATTAGGAAATACCTAATTTTTTTGAAATTTCAGATATTTAAAAAAAATAACAATAATTCAATTATTACTTTATAAGGAAACATTCTTTTGATTAAAAATGAAAAAGTCCCCACTAGGGGTATTGTTTATTATATAAAAGATTACCTTCTTTATTGTGTCTTGGTATAATAGATAGCAGTTTCCAGCGGGTGTAGTTCAAAGGGTGAGGTTCACGGGTGTGGTTCAACGGATATGATTCAGAGGCTGTTGTTCAGAGAGTGTTATTTAGGGGGTGTTGTTCAGCCAGTGTAGCTTAGGGGTTTGGATCAGACGGTGTGGTTCAGAGGGTGCAGTTGAGAGTGTAGTTTATTGAAGAAATACCACAACATATGATCAAACACAAACAACATAAAAAATAGAAGCAAAAAGACCGCAGCAACACGCGGGTAGCCATACTCGTTCGGTTAACGATCCAAAACAGTAAGCTTTTTAGAGCTATACCTTAACTACGTAGAAAACGATATATTTTCACATTATAATCCATTAAATAAAGAATTAATATATGTACCTGCCGTTATTTTTGCATCCCTTTAATAAAGAAATATACAAATGCTGTCTGACTTTTTTCTAATCTTGATCCATAAAAAAGATAGGAGTATATAAACACTTGATCACCATTAAATTATAGCACCAAGAAACGTAGTTTATTTTCATACCTAATCATGTAACAATCATCTTCTTCCTCTCTAATTTGCTCTTGCTCCACGACATCCATAAATACAATGAGCATCAACTTAAATAAAAATAAAAATATATAATATAATAATGATAATGATAATAATAATAATAATAATGATAATAATAATAATAAAAGATTAGGTACACATAATTTAATGTGCAAGAGTTCATGCGCAGTACACAAAGTACGGTACAAATTGCTAAATCTGCCACAAAATTAAATGTGCAAGAGTTAATGTGCAATTAGGGATGGCAATGGGCGAGAAAAAACCCACAACCCGTGGGTACCCACCATAAATGGGTGAGTAAACGCGTCAATTTTCACCCACGGGTAGGTCGTGGGTGAACATTTGTACCCATCAGTGGGTGGCGAGTGGGTGACGGGTGAGGCATATCCATCGCGGGTAAACCCATGACACCCATTTAAAATACCCATTGGTATACCCGTCAAAATACCCGTGGGTGTACCCAAACCCATGCTAAAATTAATTATATTAATTAAAATATTTATGATGTTGTAGGTATACATTTAATAGTTACCACCAATTCTCATGAAAAAACATTAACCTAAAAGTTTGTTTGAATTTCAAGACTAAAAAGAGAATATGAAAGACCAAATAATCAAAGTTGTATTTGGCAAATTGATTGGTGTCTTATTACGCAGTTTAATAGTTAGTTCTCATACCATCGTTTTGTAATTTTGATGCATAACACTAACCCATGGGCAACAAATACCCGCAGGCAAGGGCATGGGTAGCAAATTGTACCCATTGGTGGGTGACGGGTGGGTGACGAGCGAGAAAAAAACTACATGGGCAGGTGACGGGTTAGAGGTACCCGTGCATATTGCCCATTGCCCACTGGTGCCAAAGTTGTGTGCAATACACAAAGTACGGTACAAAATGCTAAAGCTTCAAAAACTCTCTTAATTTAATGTACACTAATTCGAGGCTCACTCTCATGAATTCTGCAGCATTCAATCTTCATGAATTCTGCATTGAATCTCATTGATTGATGCATCTCTTTGCTTCCCCATCCATTGCTTCACATTTACACCAAATAATTGGAAGTAATGCTAAGCATGCTTCACATTTACACCAAATAATTGCAAGGAATACTAAGCAATTACTCTAACTCCATACATAATGGTGTGCACTTATTCCTCATATCTATTGCCTTCACTTCTTTATATAAATACCACCACCTTATTCCTCCCTCCTCACATCACACGATTAGTTTTTTCGCCTATTTTCCAACTATTTCATCTAATGAATTATCACTATTATCACTAACATTTGTATTCGAATTTCATACAGGAAATGGATTTATAAAGGTGGTAAGAGAGGATAATGGAAATTATATCTCATATGATATTCGGGGAACTAATGGCATTTACAAAATGATACGACCCTGTTAGAGGTTGTATCGGGATAAGGCACCACTTCAAGCGTGTGCTGGCTCCGTCAGAAAATAGAAGAAAAGAACTAGAGATTTGTTTATCTTTAACTTTGATTGATTGATTCATTGATAACATATGACACCTTAAATACTAGTTTATGAGATAACTCTCACAACCATAAGACTTATCCTAACATGACTCAAGACATATCCTAAATAATGACTCCAACACTTATCCTAATAAAACATAATAATAGACTACGATAGTTATCCAACACGGGCGTATCACTCCCCACTCCTTCAAAATCACCTTGCCCTCAAGGTGTTATCTAAAATAAATCTTGATTCCAGGATCCCACGTTCTTCTTTGAATTTTAGCCTCCATTCCCAGGGCAACATCCATGTTTTCAAAAGTTACCAATAATAGCAATGTCCTTGATATGCGGGTCTGTACCCACTTTAGAATAACAATCAAACTCTCACCAATATCAAAAACACCGCCTACCGCGCTTTTAACCTCATCAACACCAATATCTTCATCAACATCGGACCCTTTAATCTCAGGTGAAGCGAATTCACTTTGTAATGATGGAATGACATTTGATTTCTTTTCAATTATATTCTCTTTCTCCTTCTCTGCAATTGCCTCAAAACGAGCCTCGACTATATGGGCTAAGGAAAAGGCTTCTCCTAAAGTTGTAGGCCTTGCCCTCAATAGTTCTATTTGTAACGTAAGTTTAAGTCCGGAGATATAAAACGATGTAAGTAAAGATTCAGAGATCCATGTTACTTGATTTGCAAGTACCACAAACTCACTCTGATATTCAGCCACCGTACCCATTTGCAAGAGCTTAGAGAGTGCGTATTCTACGTCCCGATTGCTGCCGCCGGATGCCATGAATAATAATCAAGCGATTAATAACACAATTTTTTTTTTAATTGAAACCCTAATTGTAAACCCTCTCAACGAGAGCTCTCAATGAAAGCACCAATGGATACGACCCTGTTAGAGGTTGTATCGGGATAAGGCACCACTTCAAGCGTGTGCTGACTCCGTCAGAAAATAGAAGAAAAGAACTAGAGATTTGTTTATCTTTAACTTTGATTGATTGATTCATTGATAACATATGACACCTTAAATACTAGTTTATGAGATAACTCTCACAACCATAAGACTTATCCTAACATGACTCAAGACATATCCTAAATAATGACTCCAACACTTATCCTAATAAAACATAATAATAGACTACGATAGTTATCCAACACGGGCGTATCACAAAAATTGTGTTGTTAGATTAAATTCTACAACAAGTGATTGGGTTCCTTCAAGTGGTGATTACTATGATCAAGTACTAATCATAATATCCTATTTTTGTTTACTACAATTTATAAGTAGTATATAAGTAGATTCCTAACGAGTTCAATTCTTTCTAACAGGATGAATACATGTCGTTAAAGCCTAATAGGATTGAGAATTGGCAGATCCTCGATAACGTTTGGTGGGTGTGATCGTGGTTCGTGTTTTGTTTAGTTTAACGGTGCTTCATTGTAGTATTCGGTGAAGTGGAAAGGGCTTATTGTGTAATGGTGGATACATTGTTGTGATATACTTAGTATTATGTTTTGTTCTTATCATATTACAGTTGTTTTTGTTTTGTATCATATCATACGTGGCCAATGATATGTTATAAAGCTAACTTTGCACTTTATGTATTTTATGTTGTCCTCTAAAAGCTGGCTTTGCACTTTATTTATACATTGAATTTTATGTTGTCCGATCACATCCATATTTCTGCATCATTGAATTCTTTAGTAGGAATAATAATGCAGGTAATAGAATCATGCTGTTTTGGCAAATGTTCTAATAAAGAGATTTGATGTTTCAGAGTTACAAAGGCTTATATGATATTCAGGTTTCCATAAGATTTATTCAAGTTGTCAAAATTAGTTCCCATTACAAAATATATGAAAAAAGGATAAAATATAGATACTTATATGTGTTTGTCAATATGACTAAATTACTAGCAAATAAATAACCATGGTTACGTAAATGAAAGAACATGTTTACTAAATGCAAATTAAATACATTATTTAATCGTAAAGTTATACATTTTGTTATAAGATACCCCTCAAATAAACAACTCGTTCATTATCATACCAAAAAACAACAAATATATAAATAGTCCAATTGATAAAAATAACGTAAATATTTACGTAACAAGCATTACCTATGACACATCGCCTAATAAAAATGCGGCAACAAATATCCGTAAAACCAAAAATGAGCGGCGCACAGTTATGAATGCCTCATTGCCTCATAATAATAATAAACCATTACTCGATTAGAGAATGATTTCCGAGTTGTTATTTGTTATGTATTAATGACACAATCATCTTTCTTCGCTGCCATTGTCAATACAAAAGCATTGAGCTGTACAACACATACACAACATCATCGACCTCATGCAAAAAGAAGCAAAATCACAAAAAGGAAGAAAAAGAGAATGTCTTACTTTTTTGAAGGAGTGGTTGTCGTCGAGCTCGTGAGGAAAACCAAAACATGGGGAATAGAGAGTGAGCATGCTTGTGGTATGCATTATTTGTCTCTGCAATTGCAATAAGAAAAATATATTTTGTAAACAAAATTTAAAAAGGACAGTTAACTTGATATGTTTGTATAAGGGAAGGGAAAAAAAAAAAAAAAAAAAAAAAAAAAAAAACACGAAAAGAAAATTTGACATTGTCTATACCTGCAAAATGAGGAGAAAATGAAGAATTGACATTGATATTTTTGAACAGTGACCAACAACTTCTACCTGTAATATAGGTAGGCATTTATCACTCACAAATCCCCACCTGCAGCTACTTCATGTTACAAACCAATGGCAGCCACTCATTTTCTTATCTCATCATAACAGCCGAATGCAAACACACACACACACACACACACACACATAGATTCACAAACCCCGTTCTTGTTTCATCTCAAACTTTGATACGCATACATAAACCCATTTGCTTAGCTCAAACGTTTTCTTTACTAATCTAAGACACGAATAACATCACAGCTTGTTATATTCTCTTTACTGAAGTTGGCTTCAAGATCTTTGTAAAAGCGTCTCGGGTAGGTTCTTGGTTTATGTTTTTTGCTACTTTGTTTCAAAACCGATAGCGTATCAAACCTGAGGTCATGTGTTCTTGGTCTTTTTGATTTTGAATCTGAGTTTAGTTTAGGAAATGTGTTGTCTCTTGTGAGATGGGGAGTGATGTGAGGGTGTTGATAGTTGTTTAGTAGATGGCTGAAGTTAAAAACATATAAAAATGGGTGAGATTTGTATAAACATGTATAAAAAACTATTCAAAGATGAAAATCGTTAGAATGGGTGAGATTTGAAACAGACGTGGAATTAATATATACGTTTGATTGGGTGAGATTTGAAACAGAGATTACATCTTAGTTTTTAATGAGTAGTGAAAGAGTTGATTTTGTAAAACTGAAGAAGTTTTAGTGTGTCACCGGAATATGGGTTTGTAGTTGGAAAAAGCCGCGGGAAGCTGGGTTTAAATGAGGAAGATGAAGGGTAGTAACCGGGTTAAACAAGTTATATATCAAAATACTACCTATATGTGGATTAATATGAATGTATATTACATGTAATTGGACAATTGCGGGTCTATTACCTACATCGGTACTCTGGAAACTGGAAATAGTACCTTACGTCTGCTTGACCTTTGCCCTTTTTTCAAATTATATAACAGCGAGGTAAAAAGGATAAGAGTTACTTGATTGCAAATTTATTAAACTATTTGTGGTTACTGCACGTAACCTAGTTACCTCATATAGGAGCAACTAATTAGTTAGGGAAAAAAAGAAAAGAAAACCCCTTTGGTAACTACAACTCATTGACTTATATTAGTGTTTGTATACACCTACAGATTTGGAAAATGGAGTTTGTAGCTCCAATTATTGAGGCTGTTGTCGGATCTTTGATGGTCCCCATTAAGAAACACTTGGGTTTCTTTGTTTCCTCCACAAAGCTTGTTGAAGAGATGCGCGGCAGAATCCAGCAACTGAATGTCACAGAAAAGGATGTGCAGAAGAAAAAGGTCGCAGCTGATGATAACAATCAAGTGGTATCGGAACATGTCGTCCCATGGTTAGATGATGTGAAAGAGATAAATAGAAGTGTACAAAGTATTACTACAGATGCAATTGGATGCTGTAATGTGGCCAAGAGATACAAAGCAGGAAAAAGATCTTTTGATATTGTCAAGAAGATAGATGATCTCGAAGCACGAGAATCCAAAATCGAGTGGACTAAGGAACAAATACCTCTTAGTATGGTTCCTTCTATTGCTGCACCAGTTCATAATGCTACCCAAATCAGCTTCGAGTCCAGAGATTTGGTATTCAAGGCTGCATTGAAATCCCTTCAACCTGATAGTGAGATTCAAAGGATAGCTTTATGTGGGATGGGCGGTGTGGGGAAGACCACGATGATGGAACAACTAAAAAGGGCTGTGGATGATCCAAAGATATTTGATCAGGTTGTGAAGGTGGTAGTTGGGGAAAAAACCGACCCAATCACTATTCAACGAGATATTGCAGAGTACATGGGTCAAGATCTGTCTGAAGCGAATAAGGATACAAGGGCTGATCGTCTTCATAACAGATTTGCAGGGATGGCGCAAAATGGAAAGAAAGTTTTGGTAATAATGGATGATCTCTGGAACGAGGTTGACCTCAAAGATGTTGGGCTAATGAGCCCTTTGCCAAATGGTTTCAAGCTGTTGATCACCTCACGATTTGGTTATGTTTGCACTAAGATGGGTGTTAACGCTGAATCAATTTTTAAAGTAGGTGTTTTAAATGACACAGAAGCAGAAAATTTGTTTCTTGAAATTGTGGGACCATCTGTTGTTAATGATCACGAGCTAAAAAAGATAGGAGAAGATATCGTGAAGAAATGCGGCGGTTTACCAATTGCCATAAAAACTATTGCTAATAGTCTTAGAGATAACATAAAGGATGCTTGGGAAGATGCACGTTCCAAATTACAACACGGTAACCTTCAAGACCTTTATGAGATCGTGAATAAAGTATTTGAAGTGAGCTACAACAATATGAAAGACGATGATGCTAAAGCAATCTTTCTTCTTAGTGGCATATTTCCTGATGACTTTAATATTCCTATTGAGGACTTGATGAGGTATGGATGGGGATTGAGGTTATTCAAAGAAGTGTATACTATACCAGAAGCAAGACGACGGACCAACACTTGTGTTCATAAACTCATACGAGCAAACTTATTGACTGAAAGTGATCGTGACGGATGTGTCAAAATGCATGATCTCGCTCGTGCTTTTGTTTTGAGTAATTTTTCTCAAGTCAAACAAGCTTCAGTTGTCAACCATGATGACATGGCAAGGCAGCTTTCAAAAGATGCAAACAAGTCTTATGAAAGAATTTTGTTAAAGTGCAAAGGTATGTCTGAATTTCCTGCAGACTTTAGTTACCCAAATCTATCACTTCTGATGTTAATGGATGGGAATAAGCTGAATTTTCCACGAGATTTCTATGAAAGAATGAAAAAACTTGAGGTCGTGTCTTATAAAAACATGCGTACTCCATTGCTTCCGACAACGTTTGAACACTCAAGCCAACTGCGAACACTATGTCTTCGTTCATGCTCGTTAATGGGTGATTTATCTTTTCTTGGAAGTCTTCGCAACTTGGAAACACTGAGCTTGGCTGGTTGTAGCATTAAAAAGTTACCATCGACAATAGGGAATTTGAGAAAGCTAAAGTTATTAGATTTGACAAAATGTGGTGACCTTTGTATTGACGATGGTGTCTTTCAAAACTTGGTTAGTCTTGAAGAGCTTTATATGAGAGCTTCTAGAGGACGTGCTATTAAGTTTACAGATGCTAACTGTGCCGAACTGGAGATACTTTCGCAGCGTCTCGTTGCATTAGAGATGGAGTTCTGTGAGAGTAAGGCCCAACCTAAAAATGTGTCTTTTAAAAAACTTGAAAGGTTCATGATATCGATAGGTTGTAGATTGGTTACACTTGAGAGATATATAGTCAAAAACATATTGATACTTAAAGCTGACTGCAAAGAGCTTCTGGAATGCAAAATCAATGAGCTATTTGAGAAAACAGAGGAACTTTATTTGGAAGCTGTGAATAATATGAATCATCTTGGAGATGTTTCAATGCATCCTTCTCAACACTCATTTTGCAATTTAAGAGACCTTGCTGTTGTGGAGTGTCCAGACATGAAATACCTCTTCACATTGCAAGTGGCAATTGGGTTGAAGAAACTGGAGCGCCTCTTAGTTGGCGGGTGCGCACTTCTGGAAGTGCTGGTTGGTGGGAATAGTGTGGTAAGCGATAAAAGAGTAGAGGTGGAGTTTGAAAGGGATAGTCAACCACCTTTGGGATTTCAATTTCACAACTTGAAAGAGATAATCTTTCCTAATTTAGATGAGTTCCACCTCGTAGAGCTGCCATGTCTGAAGGGTATGAGCCATAATGCTTCATCCGGTACTACTACTTCCATCGATAATCAATTTCAGGTATATATGATTTCCATTCTACGGAGTATTTAATTTCTGCTAAAATAATAGATTTTCATTAATTTATTTCAACATTCTCTCAAATTATAAGATGTGACTTTTATTCTTATGACATACTACCTTCTAATATGCGTTCTAATCTATAATACTACTCTAACATATACTATTATAATATACTTATATAAGTTCAATACAAGTATTATGAATAGCAACACAAATTGACAAATATATATTACTTTAACGAGTGTAATTAATCTTCGCGCGTTGCTACGAACTTTTGTATTTTTATTTTCATAATGAATAGTTAACAGGTAAAATTAATTTCTTAGAAAACTTTTCAAACTACCAGTAATATTAAAAAATTGTAATTTCGAAAACCTTCTCTTCAGTGAAAAGATGAGCATAAAAAACCCACACGTTAAGTTGAAAATCTTTTCAATTGCGCTAAATCAACATAATATGTACTCCGTACTTAATATTAAGATATTATTTGTAAATGTTTTTGTTATTATTAATTAATTTAAAGGTGAAAACGACAAAAAATCCAAAACACTCACAAATACAACCGACATATCTTAGTAGGGGTGAGCAAACGAACCGGATGGACCAGACCGACCGACAAAACCTGACCGGACTGAGACCGGACCGGACACATTCGTTCCGGTCTCGGTCCGGGGTTTTTTATAATTTCGGTCTCGGTCTGGTCTCGTCCAGTTTAATCCGGCTTAAAAATTGAACATTTAGCCTATTTGGACCGAGACCGGACCGGACCGACCGCATTCTGTATGGTCTCGGTCTAAGTTTTTCGCTGGATTCGGTTTCGGTCCGGTCTGGTTTTGGACCGATGAGCAGCATTATATCCTAGTTGTTTTTATATACTTATGAATTATAAAATCGTGAATATATTAAAAGTATTGTAATATTAGGTTATTTCGATCGCATTTAAAAAATGTTTTTCCGTGTCAAACTTTAAAAAAATATATATATTCTCTCTCGTTTACATAAATGTTAAATTAAAAGGATATCATTTATTCTTTTGTCATTGTTAAATTGTGGAAGGTTTTTTTTTTTGAAAGGTGAATTTCAACTTAAAATCGACCACCTTCGCGGACAGCGAAGGCCCCATCGCCACCCCCGCCAGACTATGTTGTCTTAACCGGGTCCACGCTGATCTCAGGTGGTAACGGGTTTCCCCCGGAAACCGTACTGCCTCCACACAAGTTACCTTGCTGGAGAAACAGCCGGATGAAAACCGGGCCATGCTCAGGATTCTAACCCCAGCGGCTTGGTCTAAGGGCTTCGAATCCATCATTGCAATATATCTCCGGAACAAATGGTCTGCAAGTGGACCACAAGTGAGGCCTTCCCGGGTGGTCACCCACCCGGTACTACTCCCATTTGTGGGTGCTTAACCAAATAAGCCCCACCCACTAGACCATAAGTCCTTTGATAGAACCAAAATTTTAATTGAATTTACAAACTAACACTTATTTTAGGGGTAACATGAATTTGTTTGTCTCAGAATTTTGTCTTAACAGGGTTATGTTTTCAATGTCTTTTTAGTCGCATATGAAAACGTGATTTATTTTTTTTTAACATGAAAACATGATTGATTATTATCAATTGTTCATTGTTCTATAACGAACAGTAATAAACTAATAACCCGCCCATGATTGTGTTAAAGACATGTTTCTCAGTCTCAAAATTAGCATGTAAATAATTCTATATATTAACTAGTTATATACCCCTGTGCACCCAAAGTCTTTGATATATCTTTTAACATAGGGCAAATTGCATAAAAGTGTATCCAACTTATACTCAATTTTAATTTAAAGTACCCTACTTTTTCTTTCTCAATTTAATGCACCCAACTTTTGTTTAGTTGCAATGTTAGACAATTTATAGGTTATTATGTCACCACCACCATACTTTTTTTTCTCCGACCAAATTTCGGCCAACTTTCGACTAGCTTTTTTTCAATCACATTTTTCACTTAAATAGTAGAACCTGACCCTTAGTTACGTTTTGTTGTGTTACCAACTTACACCACAAGCACTACCTTAATCAAGCCATACCCAAATTTAGTGGCGGAGCTACACTTTTTATTTTGGGAGGGCCAAATTGTATGTAAACTTATTTTAGGAGTGCCAAACTACTAAATTCCTATACATTTATACAGTTACTAAACAAAAATAGTTCATTTCTCTATATAGTACTTTGAGTTGTGGGGAGGCCAACTCCCTATCTGGTCCCCACATAGCTCCCCCCTTACCCAAATTACCTTAAGAAAATACCAGGAAGAGACTTCCATCTTCTGGTAATGAACATGCATGTATTACAGATTCATATAATGCCAGCCTCGTAGATCTACTACAAGATACTATTTTTTACAAAGGACAATGAAATCATAGAAAAAACATGAAAAATGATATAGTCCTAATATCTATTGTTATTGATCTATGGCTCAAACCACTATACATCCAAATTAGAGTGAACAAAAAGTCATTGAACACAGAAAGTGAAACACATGTGAATTTGTGATTAAAAAAAACTAGCCGGAAGTTGGCCGGAATTGGTGAGAGAAGATGAAGTATGGTGGTGGCGACCTAATAACCTATAAATTGTCTAACATTGCAACTAAAAAAAAGTTTGGTACATTAAATTGAGAAAGAAAAAGTGAAGTACATTAAATTGAAATTAGGTATAAGTCGGGTACACTTTTGTGCAATTTACCCTTTAACGTAAGTCACAATATATCTTAATTTTAATTATTTGTTATAAGAATTGCAATTTATGTACTTTTAGTAATATAATTGGTTATAATATAATACCTGTGACGTATCAGTTTTTACATAAAATTTTAATTATATATTAATATCGATTAATATTTTTTTATAAATTTTGTTGGACGAAGCATTTGTATTTGTTTAATTGGCATTGTGTTGATGTTGATGTTATTTAAATTTAACTATTGATATAATATTTTAGACAATATGCATGTGTAATAGCACGCAATGCCCCTTAAAAACTTGTTTTTCCGGATATCCTTATTTAAACTTTAAATAGGAATTACATACGTTGTTGTTGCAATATATAGAATTCGTGCATTTATTTTTATCTCACAGTAACCCTTTGGGTCGTGCCGTCATTTTGATCTTGATATTCCTATTAATAATATTTTTCGTTGCATTTAGAATCTTCAAAGATTTAATTGTTTATTTTGTACGTCTTTTATTACAATAAGAGATAATAATAACAATTCATGACAACTGATTTACACACTTTTAATTTTTATTCACATTCATCAATGTATTCATTAAACAGTTATACTTTAAGTATAAATGGATTTAATTGCTTATTAATGGAAGTGTCTAAATAAAACTATAAAGCATGCAAATCACTTTCAATAATTCATTGTTATTTTGCATAACGTAGTCATTGTTACTAGACGAGTACCCGTATATAACAACGGGATTTTATAGCGACAGATGGTTTATTGATAAAAAAAAAAGTTTATAGGTTATAAACGAAAAATAATAAAAGTTTAAAATTTTGGAGATTAAACATAATGTTTTGAAACCCGGTTTGACCCGGGTGGTTCAACCGGTTGAACCGTTCCTGTCGAAAAACGGGTCGATTTAAACCGGGTCAACTTGCTGAGTTGGGTCGAAAACGGGTCAAATTAAACCGGGTCAACCTGCCGGGTTTGAAGCATCCCGGGTCAACTCGGTTTTCGATTTGTATTAATAGTTTCATTTTGAAATATATGTTTTCAACATTTCCTTTTTTAGTTTCAACTTTTCACTTTTTAGTTTTTCCTTCGGGTACCCTGTGACGATTAACCGGAGAAATATATTTCGATGAGGCCTATTCACCAGTTTGTATCGATTTCAACAGGTCATATCTGGTTCGTTTTTGGGTGGCTTTTATTGGTTAGCCGAACCGGTGGCGACACCGGTTCCCGGTTGAACCCGTTGGTCCCGTCTGGTTTTCAAAACTATTTGTACCATCAACCTGTTAGATTGTATGAAGCTTTATGTGTTTTATTAATTTGTATAATGTGTATAATAACACGTACTTTTAATTTTAAGGTGTTTTAAAAATAATATTAATTAGTAATAACACGTACTTTATATGGATTATGTTGTAGTTTTTTTAAATTATACATAAAAATTTTATTGTACTTTTTAGTAAGTGGTGTGTTAATTGGTTGTATTTAATTTGTTAGATGCTTTTAATTATTTGTACAATGTGAATAAATCATTGTGCTTTTAATTAATGAGGTGTTCTAATAAGAGTATTAATTACACTATACATGTCTCTCACTTACGATCATTTTCAACTTTCAACATTCCACTTTCACCATACACCATGGTATAGATTATTCACTAGCTAAGAACCCGTGTATTACACGGGCTATCTAAATGTAGTAATTGAATCAATTGTTAAGAAAGTTGAATCTTATCTAATAAAATTCAATTATAACACCTTTCGAAAAAAAATCAATTATGACGGTGATAAGGATACGAAGCTTGATATTGGTTTACCCAATATTCCTTATGTTGCTTTTACTTTTAAGAGTACTCTTTAAGTTTTAAGAAAATACCATATTTCCAAATACGTTAAAAAACACATCTTAAAAATTACCAAAGAAACCCAAAAGACCATTCATTGTGGTCAAAGTAGATACTATTGAACTCAATTAACCAGATGAAGAATTAGAAATCATAAACTTTCACAAAAGCAAAATAATCAGAGAGACCAAAACCCCTAATATTACAACCTACAGTCCATATTGAAATAAATACAGTATTTAAAAACAACGATGCCAAACATACTTCAAGCATTAAACATAACACAAAAAGTAATGAAGGAACAAAGAACCCGTTGCGGTACTAAAGGTATGAACACATTCTACCCAACACGGCGGATACTTCCTGCTTGAATCAAACAGCTCTTTATCAGAATGTTCATGACTCATGATATGCATTTTTCATCGTCTTCATGCATTTCTAACTGCAAGCTCGCATGGGCAAAGAGATACATACTAAAGATCTTTGGTTCCAACTTTCTTCTATTTGGCAAGTGAATTGGCATCAAAACACTCATTAAAGTAATACGATCATAGCTTACATCCTCTTAATTTTTTATTATTATTATTTTTTTTGGAAAAAGAGTAGGTAAATATACAACAAAGACAATACTATCAATTATACGCCATACCAGGCACAAAGAATGCAAACCAGAAACAGACCATTCATTGCTTACTGCCAACACCTGTAGAATGCTTGCTCTGCTACAAAACTTGGCTTCTTTGAAGTCACTTCTCCAAACGTCAGCAACCTTAGTAACATCAGCAGAGTCAATATTTTTAAAACTAACAATCTTAAAAGATGAAGAAAAGGTAAGCTTTAGCTCAATAGCATCCTAAAGAAACTCATGAGAAAGGATTACCATTATTAGGTTACTGTATTAACAAAAAACACGTAATCGTTTTAAAATAAGCTCTCGCAAATACTTTAAGGAGTTCAATAGCTTCTGCAATATACAATAACTAATTACACTCCTTCAATATTAAGCTTAGCCAAACACCGCTTTATTTAAGATAAAATATACATTTGCATATAAAGTGGTAAGGAATAAGGACATAAGGTTGTATCAGTTGAATTTGAAAATTCAAAATCTTTATATAAACCATCAATCATGCTCATGAATCATGAATGGAAGATGAAGCAAAAGTAGATTAAAGAAGCATGAATGTTTATTGTAGAGGATTTGGGTAATCATAGAGTGTTCGACCTTTTTACCAAAAGTTGTTGCCATATGAACCATACTGATAAATGAGTTTATATTTTATGTTTGAGCCCACTATACACATACTCAAACAACAAAAATAGAGCACAGAGATGAAAAGAAAAAAAAGGCCCAATGAATGTTTTACACATCTAAGCAACACAACTTGATGTTTATATCAGCTTCTTGCCCTTAACAATGAACATGTTAAAGGTGAAAGAATAATGAAATTCAAATGTTAATTGTGACAAAATATGCCTAACTGTATTGGTTCATATGCCTAAAACCATTTGATCGAGCACCAATAATAGAAAATTATAATTGTGACATCAAGATTAGTTGATGAAATGATCATACTCATCTTATATAACATCAAGATTAATAAATAATTTCTAAATCTGAAAAAATATATATCATTTGTGAGAATTAAGTAGTCAAATAAAAAAAAAATGTATAGCTACTGCGTCAATCTCATGTGGTGTTTTACAAAAAACCCATCTTAGTTTGACTTTCTAGTCTAGCTTTAACTTTTAACTCTAGAACTGACAAAAGAATAATATCATCTACCAAGAAAATGCAACTAAATTATTATATATGCCATTACACAAGGCATGGTGAAAATGTTAATCAAGAATATGGTTTCTTTGTATGTTACCTATGGAACCCATCGTATAATATTTCTTTTTACATGGCTGGCAAAGTTTGGTCAACCATACGTGATGCTCTAGTTAAGCCCTCGTATCAATATACAAAATATAGAAAAAAAAAAAAAAAAAAAACCTAGATGCAATACTTGGGATAGTATAGATTATTTGGTCTGAGTGATTTCTTTTTATGTATTCAACAGGCAGATATTTGACTTTTTGTATGATTTGTTTGACCACCCTTCAAATTCCATCTCAGCACAAAACCGTTGAGCCACCATCTGCAATCCTCATCACAACACAACCGCCATCTTCAGCTGAATTCCCCCAGATTCATTCTTTATTTTTCTTACTTAATTCGATCATTTCTCCCAATTCTCAAAACCTTAAGTCAATGCTATGTCCTTTTGACGACATGTTTCCAAACATCCACAAGTCCAAAAACGTCACCGTTTAAATTTAAAATCATGTAGAAAAAACTATGTATGAACTAATATCTGGTGTTATAAAAATCAAGCCACGTTTTATACTAAAACAATTTTTGATCCGTTGTAGGGTACTCAAGTAATCAGTGCTACTTGGCCATTATGCAAATACCCCAGAAGCTTGGATATACATGATTGCGATGCATGGTCATCAAGCATAATTTCATGCTATGTAGTATTGAAGGATTTGAAGCAAAGAGATGATACACAGATTATTCCATCCAATGTGTTACTACAGCTGACAAAGCTAGAAGAAATTTTGTTACGAAACAATGAATTGGCGGAGGAGGTATTTGAAGTAATACCGGAAGGGACAAATAATAATAACAATGGTGTTTTCAGTGAATCACAAACTGTTTTTAACATTCCAAACCTAACATACTTGGAAATAGATGAGATGAATAATCTCAGGTATTTATGGAAGAGAAACCAATGGATGGTACTGGAGTTTCCAAAGCTTACAATTCTGCAAATTGGTGGATGCAGAAGGTTGGAACATGTTTTTACATCTTCCATGGTTGGTAGTCTAGTCCAACTCCAATACCTATCGATTCGTGACTGCCAAAATCTCGAGTTGATAGTCAAGGAAGAAGAATGGGATGTCAGAGTGAATGATCAGATAATTATTTTACCTCATCTAGAGGTCTTACAACTAGATGATCTTCCAAGTCTTAAGGGATTTTGCTTAGGGAAGGAGGCTTTTTCATGGCCATCATTATCCTATTTAAAAATCAAGGAGTGCCCAGCAATTACGGCTCTCACCAAAGGACAACTGGACACCCCTGCCTTGAAAGTTATAGATACAAGTTTTGGGGAGTGTGATATAAGGGAAGACCTCAACTCTTTCATAAAGACCAAACAAGAAGAGGTACCTACTTGCTGTCTTTATTCATTCTTGATTAAAAATGCCTTTTGACTATTGCATGAATTGAATAAAAAAGAATTAGGAAATTTTCTTTGTATATGGGTAATATTAATAGAGTTTGTCTAACGTGTTACAAAGCACTTCTTATGGTGTATTAATTAAACTCAAACTTTCACTTAAAAAAAAATAGTTCAATCTCCACAATTTTTTCTCCAAAAGTGTGTAAAATTTTACTAATTTATTAACACTTAATAGTGTGTAAAATTTGGTTACATTAATAAGTGTGAAAAAAAATTGTAAAACAATAAATTTTTCACACTTATAGTTGTCTAAAAAAAAGTTCACACTTTTAATTGTGAACATTTATAAGATTTCTTTGTAACACCCAAATTTCCCACACTTTGAGGAAGTGTGGAGAATTTGGGCCTCCACACTTTAAGAAAGTGTGGAGAATTTGAGTATACACCTATAAGTGTGGACATTTCTTAGATTTCTCCGCACTTAAAACTGTGAACTTTTTTTTTTTGACACATGAAAAATTTGTTGTTTTATAATTTTTTTTCCACGCTTATTAATGTAACCATTTTTTATACATTATTAAGTGTTAATAAATCAATAAAATTTTATACATTTTTAAAAGTTTGGAGAAAAAAATGTGAAGATTGAACCAATTTTTTGTAGTGTTTTATTTTTAATAAAATTGCATTTAATACACATTAATTAAACTTATTTAATCGTTTTTTTAATCATCTAAATGAGTGATTTGATGAAACTTGTTAGACAAACCTATAGTACTGTAAAAATTAGTAACATCTTTCCCCTCAAAGTACGGAGTACAAACTTTCAGAAAGATCTTGTTCGGTAACTGCAAACTTGGCGAATTAGGTAGTTATTAAACAGGATACCAAAACGAACATGACAATTTTATGGCATTAGCACTAACCAATATATTCGAAATATGTCGAAATTTTTTTATCAAATTAAATTAGAAAACAATCAAAAGTTTATCACCTGGAAGTTAATAGGGAGTGTATTTATTATTTATTTTTTTTTTTCCAAATGTAATTCCTTACTTCAAATCAAAAAATTTGAAGGTTTACACCAAGAAAGAAAATTTGATATTAGCCCAAATAGAAAGTTGATCGAATAAAGATCATATCTTCTTTATGTAATTTGCGTGTTTAAGTACATTTAAACACTGGCCGTATACGTTATAGTACTGTTATGAACTCTAACGACTCTCTAAAATCTTCAATTCCTTTTTTTTTTTTTCATGAATATTGTGCAGGGAAAAACATTCTAACATGGAGATCACATGTTTTGAATGCAAGCAGTGTCGAATGCAGAAGTAAAACAAGCGTGGTTCTTCACTAATTAGTCGAGAGACATTATTAATAAGATATATCAAACATATATTATAAATTGTATTTTGAGATTTCACAGTTTGACAATATTAGCATTATAGCATATTGTACATAAAGTTGAATGCTTGGACGTCTATGATGTAAACTAGTAATAAGATCTGTTGATGAAGTTGTGACATTCTCTTAATCAAATGTTTAATTTCTAAGCTACCCATACAGATGCTTATAGGTTTTTTGTTTATAAACTAAAATGTGATTGATCTCTTTTCTTGTCATGCTAAAAAAAATGTTCATTACCTTTGAAATGTTTAAGGCTTTTTAATCAAACATTCCCTGGATGCCCCCCAAGCAACCTAAAGCGTAGTAGTAAAGTATTGTCCGGCAATGGTACTATTAGTTGAAAGTTTTATAGTTATGGTTAAACGGTTACTGATGGTGATATTACACAAACAAGAGTGAGATGATAGAATTTTAAGTTATAACACAGTATTAAGAAAAGGAAGACTTCTCTGAAAACATTGTCCTAAGTAAGCTTTGATACTAGCTAGGAATGATTAAGTTGAGTTTGTGTGTTGTGTTGATCGAGATGAACTTATTGTTTAGGACGCGTTTGATTGATTCATTTTGTTTTCAACCTGAAAAAATGTTGCAGAGTGAAATCTATTTTGAAACCAACCTTTGGGCGTAATTCAGGAAATCGACTAATTACAAATTTTTATTCAGGTAATTAATTTACTTTGTTAGAGTATGTTTTTGAGCACCATGTGAAACCAGAATTAGAACCTTAATTCAAAATTTCTTACCATTTCAATTAAGGCATCTAAACATCTAAAATTACCCGAATAACATATTTACAACTTTGATAAAAACTTAAAAGTAGGTCAAATCTCATGATAAAACATGAGAACTTGATCAAAAGAATTAAACAAATTCAGTATAAGATGGGAATGTGGTCAAATTTCATAATAAAGCATGCTGAACGCCCTATTCACTTGGGAGTGTCGGTCAACCTAAAGTGAACCAAACCATGCTTATTGAACCATTTGATGTTGTAACTTGTAACTATTTACTAAAACCATCAAATTTTAATTCTCCATAACTAACAGCCTGTTTATATTGTTAGGGAATTTCAATGTAAATTAGCCTAGCTTATACTTTAAGCCATTTTCTAAAAATCATTTAAGTTATCAAAAAAAAAATAATAGAAGCTATGCAGAACAACATACCAAACTGCTTATTTCAAATTGAGATCATTATAAAAAGAGTCAATTCCCAAATTATATTTTTTCTTGCAACCCCAGTACAAAATCCGCATTGTCCCTCAACACAAATGCCATGCTGTTACTACTCACTTTGTGCACAATCACGTTCTGGATTTTCCCAAGGCTCAGATTTTACATTCGGTCTCGTGAGGATCATCAAGTTTAACATCGTCTTAAACCATTCATGCTATTAAAATTGCTGCATTCCCCTTTTCATACTCATTTAGGAGTTTCCCAAGCTGGAGGAATGCGAGAAGTGGTAACAGGCGGAGGCATACTTCTGATATTGATATCGGTTGGGTAGAATCTGTATTCAATATCATGTTCTTTAAAGTTTCGGTTTATCAAAGTTTTTAGGTATGTTTTTTAGTTATTTAATAGATCTATGACTATTAATCAAGTTTTGAAGTTTTTTTTTCTTAATATATTTCTACATTTTATTGAAGGTGTTTGATAACATGCTTGGACCACATCAATGTATTGAAGGTGTTTGATAAAATGCTTGATTGAGTGATGAAGTGTTATCCAAAATGAAAAAATTGAACCTTGACATTGAAGTGGCAACTTTTCCAGACAGCCATGGTTGAAAAGAAGCATTTTTTATTCTCCATCTTCTGTTTGCATTGTTATTGCATATTTGTATTTTAGGCTATTAGGAAATTATAAATTTGGTCATGCATATGTAATTGTGCCAACAAACTAGAATGTGTCAGATAACGCCAATGATCTGTCTTAAAGTTCCACAAGAGGCGTTGGCCATTTTTCACACCAGTTTTCTCTAATGGTTTATCTTTTGATGTATCAAACTGAATCAAGAGTGTAAATATTAGTGATATGGAGCATGTCTCTTTAAACATTCATACATATGATAGTCAACTGAGTAAATATATTTGCCATCTCGTCCCCCACTTTTGTGACTGTCGCTATCAATAGTTATTGACTTATGGTTGAGTTATTAGCTATCTTGACTGTACAAAATGTTGATCCGCTATACTGCCTAATTGCATTTAGGTCTCCTGCATGGTATTGGGGATGAACCTTATTTATATTATAGGCTATATTTTAAGCTTTGAGGAAATTATAATTTTGGTCATGCTTATAATTATAGCTTATATGTAATGTAATATGTAATTGTCCCAACATACTAGTGTCGGGTATGAGCCATCGCTGATGCTCTGTTTCAAAGTTCTACAAGAGACGTTGGCCGATATCTTGCTCTAATATTTTAAAACGCTTTATTTTTTGATGTATCAATATAAACCAAGAGTCTGGAAGTACTATTGATATAGATATAGATATAGATATAGATATAGAGCATGTCTCCCCCATACCATGCTCCGATGGGATTTGGTATATGTTTTTGTTTGTATATGAGCATGTCTTGTTAAACATTCATACCTGGTAGTCATCGAGTAAATGGATTTCACATCACTGCCCTCACTTTTATGACCATAGCTATTGACAGTTATATGATTAAGTGATTAGCTTTGTTGACCGTACAAAACTTATATTATTTTAGAGTTTAATGATGACAGGAAAAAATTTAAAAAGTTGATGTGATTGATACGAGTATACGACACTCTGCCAGCTTGGTTGAGTTTTGTGCGCCTTTAAGCTGATAATTTATTTGGTAGAAGGAAAACAGTACCCAAATTGACTTATTCATAAGTAAACGAGGCTCTGAATTACCACCGCTACTCCAAGTAGTTTACTAACAAACTTTTGCATGACACAATCTGTGCACCTCCTCTGCTCAAATTTCTTGCTGTACTTTATACACAGTTACACACTTTAGGTTATTGTCCGGACATCAGCTTATTCACTGGCAGGGGTTTACATCCATGCTTGGCTGGGTTTGCCACTCTTTAGTGCATCTGTTCTGTGTTATTTATTATTGGGTCCGTTAGCCAGTCCCTGAATCTTTGTTAATGATTAATGTTACACTCTCACAGGTGTCTGCAACCATGCGTTCCATTTCCATTGCATTAGCCGCTGGTTGAAAACATGTCAAGTTTGCCCTCTTGGTACATAGCTACTCTTTAATCATCATGGTTCCTTTATAATTATCTTTGAAACCTGGTGTTAACTGGTTGTGCCTTCTGTTACTGCAGATAACAGTGAATCGGAGTTCCAGAAGTACGGCCACTAAAGAATGGTACAATTGTGGAGCATGGGAGACGTTTCTTGATCGTAATGGCACAAAGTCCATACTTTTATTTCAGAGAACGATAGTTAATTTTTGATATGTTGTCTCCTGGTATTCTCCTGTCAGGTGATATCAAGATCTTTGAAAATTGGCTGGGCCTCTGAGGTAGACACGTGGAGGCATATGGTTTTGTCTTTAGAGGATAGGATAAAAACTTACCAACAGGTAAATTGTTTGTTATTCATATTTCCTCATAATGTTTGAGGAAATTACACATATTGTCTCAGTGATTTGGCGAAACGTAACGGAAATTTTCCCTTGTCAATACTATTTTCGTAAACTTTCCCTATGTGCACTATTTGATTTCATGGCCTCATTCGTGACCCATTACTCCTTTCAAGAAAATACATTGGCGATTTCCAACCCATTAGCTAGTTTTTTTTAGCTGACTTGTTAGTGATAAAGCGTAACCTAAGTCGGCTTATAGTGGGTTGAATCTGACCAGTTCGTAATTCTTGTTGGTGTTTGTTTTAGGGTGTTAGGACTTGGGAACAATGATGATTAAATTTTCTCACTTGTATCTAACACAAAGTGAATCACAAGCCATTAGGAGAAGATTTGACAAGAGGATTTATATTCCTCTACTCGATGTCAAGGCAAGGCAACACATGTTCAAGGTAACAATAATGTAGAATAGTCTTGGTTATACATTCTATCTTCAAACGAGTTTACTGTTATATTGTTATTTAAAAGAATTGATGAGCATATGAGTAATCTTATCTCTGTCGCTAAATTGATGCAAATAGGTACACCTTGGGGATACGCCACACAGTCTAACTGATCGTGACTTTGAACAACTGGGGTACAAAAGCGAAGGGTTTTCTGGTTCAGATATCGCAGTTTGTGTAAGTGTCTATGTTCCTTAAAGGAATTTATTTTGTGGCTTTTTCTTTTTGTTGTTTTTTATGGGATGGCAAAACGGGCGGGACGGGTAAGATTTCAAAACGGGTCGGCTCCGATCTGCACAGAAAGTAGTTTTACCTTTTAATATGGAAATTTAGGAGGTTTGAGCATAAGTAGAAAACCTTGTCTTTTCTTTGGTCATAGACATCATTATTTGCGATTTGAGTATAAAATGCATAATTCAAATTTTGACACCCTTCGTTTTTTCTTCTTTTGCTCCTCGTAAACAATAACTCGGATCTATTTGTATGTCAACGACTCAAAGCTAAAATTAGTCTGTAGAATATTTGCTAGAGTACAAGTTGGAACGTGCAGAAAAATTGTCCACAGCCCTCGCATTGCCTCCATTTCGATCGTGGAGGGTTACAAACTTACAGTTGTTGACAGTCCAACTCATTGTGTTTGTCTATAATTGACATACTTATGTAACCTCAACCGTAGGTACAATGCCATTTTGATTTCGCAGTGACATGTTACAAAAACGGATGAAGATGTAGCCTTCAAAGTTCTTTTGGATTCTGGAACCAAATGATCCTTAAATTAGCATTAATCCAAATACAAAGTGTTATACACCCTAACCCTAACGTACAATTTTCTTGTATCTTACGTGTTAGATACATGCCCAGCCTTAGTAAAGTGGGATGTTCCCACAGGCTAACTCGAACAGTCACACAAGAATGGCCAACAATTTAACTTTTTTATTTTCCTTTTAAAAGTGGGATTTTTTATTTTACTTTTTTTAATCTTATTTTTGGCTAACACAACAGTTAATCATCGTGTGAAGACGGCAAAAGAAGCTAAACCAAGTTGTGTCATACAACTTTCAGACTCTATTGAACACATGCCTCATGCATAAGGTGCAATTCAAACTGATCCAGATGTCATCCATGTGACTAAGAAATGAGGCGACTCCAGTACAACACAGGTGATTCGAGCCCCTCTTGTTTCAACCTATACGTAAAACGCAAGGTGTTATGGTTTTCATAAAAACATCAGACAACACATGGGTTCCATGTGGACCCCGACATCCAGGTGCCATTGAGATCAGTATGCAAGATCTAGCAACACAGGGGCAAGCATCAAAGGTATGGAAATTTAAGTGAAAAACAATATATATTATATATAACCACCTTCATGATTTTCAAAACTGAAAACCGGATTGTGGTATTTATCAGATTACTCCACCACCGATATCAAGAAGAGATTTTGACAAAGTGTTGGCACGACAAAAGCCTACAGCAAGTTAGATCTTGAAGCGCATGATAGGTTTACCAG
Organism: Artemisia argyi; assembly: GCA_030686995.1. Classification (NCBI taxonomy): domain Eukaryota; kingdom Viridiplantae; phylum Streptophyta; class Magnoliopsida; order Asterales; family Asteraceae; genus Artemisia; species Artemisia argyi. Next base: position 154,359,711 of record CM060697.1, on the reverse strand, counting down.
AGAGTTTGGAGAAGAAGGTTGATAATTGATTGAATGACAAATAACACTCAGAAATGTTCATAGTTTTTTGAAAAGAATTTATTCACCTGTATATGAATTTCTGTAAATATGACATCAAGATTATTTGATTCAGTTGGATATCATTTGAAATTTCTTGTGTACAAAACGTATATTCATCCAAAGCTCGATTTCTCGTTTCTAGTGAAATATCTGAGTGTTCATGTAGACGGCGATAACAACTTTGGTGATCAGTGACAGGCTAAAAACTAATTAGTTACTCTACTTGTGTAATGAACAGTTGTTTCACCAGTTTGTCAACAAGGCACCAAAGTACTTGAAATAAAAATGACCTTAGAAGAAGTGCTACTAAAAGATATCATATTTCATTAATTGAAATTTAAACTGAGTTCAAAGAAACAAAATGATATATTGTTTCATCAAACAACAAAAAACAGACAATAGTTTGATTGAATCTCTACTAAAACTACTAAGCTGCCAATAGCTTTGGCTGGTGGGTATAACGTAACTGCCCCACGAGAAATACTTGAGTACTTTCTATATATCACCTTCCTCTTCTCATTATCAATGTATTGACAGGTCCATTCATCTTCGGACACTCAGCATATTGCATACACGAATCATTTTCTATCATAGCAGATGTCTCTACATCTATCGTTAAATTATACTCTTTTACAACATCGATATAAAACTAGCTTCAGGTTACGAACAATTGACAGTCGAGATAAATGAACTCACTTCAATACAGCAGCAGGAAATCCAAACTTGTTTGTTCCCAAAGAAGTAACCAGAATAAAGTGTTTCGCTTTTGCAGCAGCAGCTATACATGTAAAATAAATACATCAATCAAACATATTCCCGATATAACTAAACGGCTTCAATTCACAAAAATGTATATTAAAAGAGAGGTATGATATAAGTGGGACCGTTTTAAACCTTATATATATCTGCGTCAATGAGGTTTTTTGTGGCTAGAAAGTCAATTCGGTATGGTCCAGTGACATCAAATATCTCCTTCTCACTCGTTCCAATGCAGCAACATCCTCAAATGCTGACGAATTGCTTAAATCACATAAGTATTGTCCATTAGCATTTTCATTTACTGCAGCTAATGTTCATATGTTTAGAACTATCTGAATAGTTCATATGATTTACTGCAGCTAATGTTCATATGACAAATTGCTTAAAATCATCACCTCCGGATCCACTGGTTTAAAACTATCTGAATAGTTCATATGATTTACATGAAAAATGACCATACATACTCAGAATCAGTTCTGTTACAACTACAACTACTGCTAAACTAATCCTTATAACTGAACACTAGAAAATAGTTACCTACCACATGTAAACGCAACAATAATTAATTGTATACATGTTTACGTCAAAGACTCATAGCTAAACTAGAAACTTTACAAAAAACCAGTACCATTTTGGTCATACTGATCCCCTCATAAGGAGACTCATCGGCAACGGTCCCTCCAAGAACCATAGTAGTAGTTCACCCACTAGAATCCCTCATACTCAAGTCGAGCAAATTCTCATCTGCCAGTATTTTAACAATATTTGAATTGAAAAAAACAAGATAATAACAATTTATGCAAAATGATTATGTTATGTTAGTAATGTAGAGAAAGAATTCAGAAAGTATAATATAAGAGCAATGAGAGTACTCACCCTAGATTGTACAGCACATGGGATATCATGTCGATGCCTGTTCTGGGGTCCACCATGGGAATAAAACACTCTTCCATGATCTTGACGGCAACAGCTAGTTTTAGATAGCATTCCACTTTCAGGGCGACAAAATGTTGATTAGAAAGAACCTTTTGGTCTCCATGAGTGCATTTCAGAAGCGTCCACGAGTAACCGTTAGCTATCGAATTCATTAGCCCAATCTGCGAATCAAGGCCCATGTGAATCTGTAAAAGGTAGATAGCGAAAGCTATTCAGATTCCTAGATAAGGGCCTTTCTAGTGGTAGCGATTTTGAGCCACTTACTTATGACCAGTTCGATTTGGGTTGTGTTTTATTTAAACGGCGCAATTAGAAAAAATAGCTACCAGAGGAACTGGATGACACTCGCCTAAAGTGTGATTTAAATGAACATAACATCACCTCTTGAGTCAGTTTATTCAAAGATTTGTATTATTAATGGCATAATATTGTTTTTGTAATCATTATTAGTGCATTCGTTAATAATATATAGTATTTTGAATATGGACAAAAAGAATGTCGGTCACCATTTTATTCATGGATCGGATTATTAACAGGATAAGATTGCTTTGTAATCATAAATGATGCTCAAAAAATACTTTTAACAAAAGCATTAGTTATTTATACATTTATTTTGAAAAACGAAGAATAAAGAGTTTGTGGGTCAACTTGGTATTTACATGCCACAACCTCACCTCATTTTGACCCATTATACAACCCTCATGACCCGCTCATTTTGCCAACTCTAAATAGATTCCATCCAATTTGCAATGAGATATAATGTATCTTACCTCCTTACAGCTTTCTCTACAGAACTAGGTAGAAGGTATTGATTCACATCCAAGTCCATTCACCACGACACATTCCTCATGGTCTGGTCACAAGCACAGCATTTATTAGAAATACATATGGATAAATTATGAAAAGAACAAGATGTTTACATTCTGAAAGTTGTTAGGAAACAGCATAAGAACATGGCCATTTATGATATTATACACAGTATAAGTGAATAAATAGTATTTAATCAATTTAATGCATTATTTGTAGATAAAATGTCGTTGTGCCAAATAAAAGGAAAAATGTCATAAATATTGAAACCAATTTTTAAACTCAAAACTCTAGCCATTGGCATGAAAAATGAAATTTGGAGGTTAAGAAAATTACATTTGTGTTTGCACTGCAAACATTTCAGAACACCAGAGATCAAGGCTGCATTATAACTAACCACATTCCCACAACTCCAACACGAGCAATTTGAACAATACTAATCACCTTCACGTATCTCCTGCATAATCAAAATCATAGAAAAAATGATAACCAGAAAATAAGCGGGGGATTCTGAACTGCAACACTTATGATGGTTTTATGCATTGTAAATAGACTTTGTGTGACTTTTGACCCGTTTGACCATTTCCATTTTAGCTAGAATATAAAATACCCATTTTGAACCGCTTGAAACATATAACCCAAATCAACACATTTGGTAAAATATAAGTTTGAACAAAATATTTGATAAATACATGAAAGTCAACTAAATAAATAGCTGCAAGGAAATCGAGTCAAACCTGCAAAGACAAACATGCTAGATGAAAGGTGGACGGGCAGTTATCACAACATATCAACTCACCACCATCACCACACACGCCACAACTGTCATCATTTTGGTCAATTTCTTCAATTTGTACAGTTTGTGTAGCACCTTCTTTGACTTTATATTCAGTTGACCATGCTTCTAATTGACACAATGTGAAGGATTTCCCGGACTCCATAAATGGATTCAAACATGGACAACTTAAACTAAAACCAGCATGTCTTTTAAACTTAGTGACAGAGAACACCTTCTCACAGCACCGAAACCAGCATGTCATTTAAACTTAGCGACAGAGAACACCTTCTCACAGCACCGGCACTTAATACCATCTCATGTAATTAAACCATCCTTGACCACTGAAAATACCTCCTTTTTGCCGATCTGTAGCATCCTAGCGTGTATGTCTAATAGTCTAGAGGTCAAAACATCCACTTTCTTCGTTCTGCAATTTCAAGAGTAAAAAAAAACAAAACAAAACAAAGTTTGAATACCTTTTCATGAGCCGAAAACAAGTTAAAAAAAAAAAATTGAAAATCATATGAATCGAAGATTACAAAACCCGGCAGAAAAACATGGTTTAATTTCAAGACTAGATGGATCCCTCTGGAAATCATAAGTATATGCATTACGCAAGGTCTTTATGAAACGTCAACAAACTATGCAATATAGACTAATATAGGCCGGTGTACTTTGCAAAATTTTTCTAAAAACATACTTTAACAATATTAATCAATCACAACTATGTAACTAACTGTGTAACTATTGTACATGTTTTTATAAATACAAAGACAATGGGCCTTGTTCCATTACCCACCTGCACAAACCATTCAACCTCACTGATGCAGCTCGATGTCAAGGTTCATTTTTTTTCATTGTGGATAACACTTCATCACTCAGTCAAGCATTTTATCAAACATCTTCAATACACTGATGTGGTTCAAGCATTTTATCCAACACCTTCAATAAAATGAAAAAAAAAAAAAAAAAAAAAAAAAAAACCCTTCAAAGCTTGATTAATAGTCATAGATATATTAAATAACTAAAAAAATACCTCAAAACTTTGAGAAACCGAGCGTTTGTCGCGGTGGTCTTCTCGGGTGGGGTAAGGTCCGGTCGTGGTGAGATCCGGTGATGGAGGGTCCGTTGGTGGCGGGAGTTTTGGTGGTGGTGGTGGTGGTGACGGTGATGATGGAATCTGAGAATGTTTTGTGATACGAGAATGTTTAGGTGGCGTTTACTTATAAAATATTTTCTTTCAGTTTTATTTCTACAACAATGAAAAATTTAAAAAACGTGTTTAGTGTGAGAAACATGTGTTTGTGTTTTCCATTTTCTAAAATTAGAAAACATGTTTAAGTGTTGTTGTTTTAAATCTCAATGCACTATTCACCTTAGTAATATAACTAAAAAAATCTAATACGAGAAAATAAAGAAATTAAAAAATGAAAATATAATATCAAATAACGTTTTCGTCTGTTTTTTTACATTTTCGTCTAATTTTTTTATGTTTTCGTCAGATTTTTTATATTTTCATCCGTTTTTTTTACATTTTCGTCAGCTTTTTTACGTTTTCGTCCGTTTTTTTTACATTTTCGTCCGATTTTTTGGGTTTTCGTTTGTTTTTTACGTTTTCGTCAGTTTTTTTAAGTTTTCGTCCGATTTTTTTCGTTTTTGTCCGTTTTCTTACGTTTTAGTCAGATTTTTTATGTTTTCGTCCATTTTTTACGTTTTCGTCAGATTTTTTACGTTTTCGTCCGTTTTTTTATGTTTTCGTCCGTTTCTTTATGTTTTCGTCAGTTTTTTTACGTTTTCATCCGATTTTTTATGTTTTCGTCCGTTTCTTTACGTTTTCGTCAGTTTTTTACGTTTTTGTCCTATTTTTTACGTTTTTGTCATTTTTTTACGTTTTCGATAGACTTTTTTACGTTTTTGTTTGATTTTTTATGTTTTCATCCGCTTTTATACGTTTTCGTCTATTTTCTAACGTTTTCGTCCATTTTTTTACTTTTTTGTTTGATTTTGTATGTTTCCATCTGTTTTTTATAACGTAAAAAGTCTGGCAAAAAAGTAAGAAATCTGACGAAAACGTAAAAAAACAGACGAAAACGTAAAAAAACCAGACGAAAACGTAAAAAATCTGACAAAAACGTAAAAAAAATTGACGAAAACGTAAAAAAAACAGACGAAAACGTATAAAATCGAACGAAAACGTAAAAAATCGGACGAAAACTTAAAAAATCTCATGAAAACGTAAAAAATGGATGAAAGCAAAATAAATCGGACGAAAACTTAAAAAACCTGACAAAGACGTAAAAAAACGTACGAAAACATAAAAAAACTGACGAAAACATAAAAAATCTGACCAAAACGTAAAAAAACGGACGAAAACGTAAAAAATCAGACGAAAAAGTAAAGAATATGACAAAAATGTAAAAAATCTGACGAAAACGTAAAAAATCTGACCAAAACATAAAAAAACGGACGAAAACGTAGAAAATCGGGCGAAAACGTAAAAAATAGATGAAAACGTAAAGAATCGGACGAAAATGTAAAAAATCTGAAGAAAACGTAAAAAATCTGACCAAAACATAAAAAACAGACGAAAACGTAAAAAATCGGGTGAAAACGAAAAAAAACGGACGTAAACGTAAAAAATCTGACGAAAGCGTAAAAAAACGGACGAAAACGTTAAAAATGACGAAAACGTAAAAAGTCAATCGAAAACGTAAAACAACTGACGAAAACGGATTTGAGGTATTTTAATGGAAAATAGGGGAAGACAAAAAAAAAAGGCGTTTTGTAGTTTTATGTATTAAAGTTGGAAATAGGAATTTTGTGTTTTGTAGAGAATTTTATTGGAAAACACTAATTTGAACACGATATATGTTTTCCTTGTTTTCCACAAAACATTTCGTGGAAAACAAGGGTGTTTTCCCTCAACTAAACGCCACCTTAGTATGTGTGTGTATTTTTTGTTAGATATAGGATACAGTGAGGTTGATTTTGAGGTGGTTAATTTTCATTAATCACTTGTTTAAAAAATTAATTATAACTTAGCTTAAAATTATTAGTTAACTACTCTACAATTAAATATTTAATCAATACTTAAAATATGCTAAAAGACAAAAAAATGTAAAGTTGCATAAATACGGTTGCCCGATAAGTACAAGTTGCCCTATACGAAATACCTTACACATACCTTACACACACTTACAATTGTTGTACTTTACTAAAAATATTTAAGGACACATGTCGCGTTTATATTGAGTTGCTCATTCTTGAAGTTGCCCTGATCTAATTTTGAAAAGTGAAATTTGAAAGTCTACAAAGTACTAGTCAAAAAGTCAACGATCTATTTTGGTAATTATCCCTTAAATATATGCTATCGCGACTTGGTGTACAGCGTTGTGATACGAAACAGATCGATAATGAGGTAAAAGAACAATAAAGATAGAATAATCGACATTCGAGAGGTCGAATAAGCTCTCCCAATTAACACTAAATCAATAAACCGTAATCATATTCATCATGATAAGAATTACCACCCTATTCATCTATTTATAATAAAAAGATACCCTAATACTTATCTTGTAGAACAAGATATTATCTTTACTCTAATTAAATACTATCTACTAATTAAATAAATAACCTAATACTTATTCCATAATTAATTATCCAGGATCATATCAATACTCCGCCCCGCAAAAACACCTTGTCCTCAAGGTGTTGTCTTGAATAGTCTTGATTCCGGGATCCCACACTTGTCGTTTAGCTCCATGATTGTTGGAAATACATATATGCAAGTTGGAAAACTCTCCTAGTTTAATAAAACTAAAGCTATTGCATGAACCGTCTTTTGTTCTTTCTTGTGTAAAACCATCAAAGCTTCCCAGATAATGATCATAAAGGGCTTGATATATCATCCAAACAACATGTTTATGTTTTTCTCTAACAGCCACACCACCAAAGGTGTCGCCTAGGCATGCATATCCCACATTACTATCCCTGTTGACAAGCTTCTGCTCCCGATTAAGCCCCTGATGATGTTTGTCGTAGGCTGCAATTATCTCATCCCTCATTTTTTTTTATGTCTTCCATGTTTGATCTTGTGCTTGCATTCTTGTCACTTTTTTCAATATACCAAAAGTTCTATATTTCGTCTTCAACTTCAGCGATTAACACATCACCGCTGCATTCACCACTCTTTTCCATAACAGTAGTAGTGGTGGTATAGGGCTGTTGCAGCGGCATGGTATGGTAGGAGTATGGCAGTGGTTGGGTGTGGTGGGGAGGCGGTATGGTGGCGGCGGCAATGGCAGCCGGTTGTAGTGTTTTGATAGCATTCATGATTTCAGCAAATTGCCGATCCGCGTCAACCTTGTTTTTCTCAATCGTTGCTTGCAACAAAGCTCGTTGTTCTGCTGCCTCTGAGTTGATTGCAACCTGATAGATCTTGTACTGTTCCAGATTCGCCTCGAAATCAGTTATCTTCGTCATGATGAACTAAAACCCAATTTTTCCGCCTGATGAACAGTAACTTCGCCGATTAACAGTGTTTCTGGAGGTGAACAGTAATTCGGATGAACAGTACCACAATGATTCCCTTTTTTTTTTTTTTTTTTGAAACCCTAGAATCGAACAGCTCTGATACCAATTGATACGAACCAGATCGATAATGAGGTAAAAGAACAATAAAGATAGAATAATCGACGTTCGAGAGGTCAAATAAGCTCTCACAATTAACACTAAATCAATAAACCGTAATCATATTCATCATGATAAGAATTACCACCCTATTCATCTATTTATAATATAAAGATACCCTAATACTTATCTTGTAGAACAAGATATTATCTTTACTCTAATTAAACACTATCTACTAATTAAATAAATAACCTAATACTTATTCCATAATTAATTATCCAGGATCATATCACCTTGGCAAATATAATTTTCGGATTTTACAAATTAAACAAAATAATCATTGTTTACAAGCAACATAATAGTATAATTTTTGATGTTGAGCATCATAATAACCATTTGCAGTCTGTAAATCCAAGTACAAATGACAGCATAAAAGTAAAAAGAAGATGATTCTTACTTGATCATTCTTTGTTTCATGACAGCTAACTTGTCAGGTGGAGTAGTGATATGGATGAAGAAATCGATTGAATCCCACATATCTGGAATACGGTAATGGTTGCTGATCGCTCTAGTTGATAGAGTACTGTTTGGAAAATAAATCTTCTCATTGTCCCATTTTAGAAAAACAGTAGTCAATATATTCATTTCTTCCACGATCATCTGAAAACCATTAAACATTAAGAAATTAAGCCAAGCATACCTCAAAAAGGAGAATTTTGAAGCCAAAATTCTGAACATCTTTTGATACCTGAACTCCATCAATCTCACAACGATCACCCACGTCAAAAGGGTGCATGACAAATAAGAAAATGATAGCCTCAAATATAGTCTTGCAAGTATTCCCGAAGATGAAAGCCACTACTACAATCTGGGAGCTTAGATTTGTGACATTTGTAGCTGCTGTTGGCGAAGCTGTTTTTAGTGAACTATTTGGTTGGTATGTGAGTCTAGGGACTAGGATTACTGATTAGGTGATCGTAATAGTTTTTGTGACTCGTTGGTGTCTGGAAAGGAAGTAGGACTGGTTTCTGTTTTGTCTGAATGAATGTTGACGGACTGCTGCAAGTTTTGTATTATTTTAGTTTGCGAGATTGGAGACTAGTGAAATGGAATCCATAACCAGATAAGAAAACCTTATTGGAGACTAGTGAAATGGAGGGATGTTCATAAGAAACAGCTAAAGCTTCTAAACATGTGAAATGAAGGGATGTTCATAAGAAACAATTAATGCTAGTGATGTGCTAAGTTTCTGTAGCTTGTTATATGACGACTAACTTAGCCATCATAAGTCATTAGTATCTTGTTTTGGTAATGTCTTGAGATTTATGCACATATATTTATGACCCATCTTGCCACCTCTTTGCAAGCTGATTTGTGTCGTTCTGTTTTCTTCATCTTGAGAATGTGTGGCATTGCTTTTGACCAGGTTTACCCACATATCACCACTGGATTTTCAGACTCATCTGCCTTTCTGCGTGAACTAACAATTGAGTCCATGCTTGTTCTTGCTTCACCTTCTCTTCAGTTCTCTGCATCTCTTATCTGTGTAAATTGTGAAATGTTTTGTGGTATCTAAAATAACATGAAAATTTACCATATATGTCAAGTCTTCTGTAGTTCTTATGTCGGTTACAATAAAAACAAGATACATATGATACGGTTCTGTAACTTCCACTCTGTCATCAACATGTTTGTCTACTGATAATTGATTGGATTTCACGGATCTATTTTGCATAAATTTTGTCCTACGTAGTACATACCCAAAAACTGAATTCCTCTTCGTAACCTGGAATTTACAGTAGTTAATTTTGTAAATCTCAAGAAGATGATATCGATTTACAGGTGAGTCCTTAAAAGCCCGCGTTCTTGCGAGACCGGGTTAGTCTCAAATTTAGCCCTATGTATTTACTCTATATACATACATTTGAGTCTGCTATTTAATTCAAAAAACACATGAAAAACTAGTAATTAATAACAAAAGACTGAGATCGAAACCTATTTAGTATTTCAACCATATATCGATATAGACCAAGCAAATTCGAGTACATCATGGAAACCTTAAACAAAGCTATAGCAACATTAAAAAACATGAAGCAACATAACCATACGGTTTATGACGAGACTTTTATGTCAGGAAAAAGTCAACTAAATGTATACTCGCGTTATTGAAGTTTACTTTACACATTTCATATCTAAACCTGTACTAACCGAATAATGCATGATCAAGACTCTTGTTCTCGAGATGCTCATAAACAAGAAGTCGCTTTTCTCCATCAATACAACATCCATACAATTTTACAAGGTTGCGGTGTTGGACAGCAGATATTGTTGCAATTTCAGCCATAAACTGGCTCTTGCTTGGTGAGAGGCTATCGAGAGTTGTTTAACAGCTATTGCTCTCCCATCACCAAGTGTTCCCTTTTTCATAAAAAAATAATTAAGGGCTAACTATGGTTCCGTACAACTTCAAGAAGCAAAAATGGATTCTTGTTTAAAAGTATAAATTACCTTGTAAACAGCTCCAAAACCTCCTTCACCAAGTTATTTGCTGCACTAAAATCATCTGTTGCAGACCAAAAAAAGTCATGTTACTAATGCATACTTCATAAATCATCTTTATTTAATGATTAAGATTATTACTGTAGTAATACTTTTTTTAATCATTATTGACGCATTCATTAATTTAAAAGAAATTCATTGCGAGTGCCGAATATGGTATGCAACAGCAAGGCCTAATAACTTCTAAAAATATTACCTTCATAATTGTCAAAAGTATCCTGCTTTTTCCTTCATTGGCGGATAATGTATAGGGCTAATAATGCCAAAAAGCCAACAACTGCAATTGGAACTATAATCCCCGCAATCAAACCGGCATTATTCTTCTTTTTTGTGGAAGGTGGAGTGTTGCCCACGGTGGGGATAAAATCTGTACAAAAAATAAGTAAAGAATATTAGCTTTCAAGAAGCAAATACTTAAGGTGGGGTGTTCTCACCTTAGACCTTAGTACCTCACCACCACTTCATCTGTCCACCACCCCCACCACCACCACCACCACTTGACTACTCAACTGCTCAACCCACCTACCTTCAGGGGCGGAAATACTTATCGATTAGGGGGGTGGCGGTGCCCTTCATGCTTCGCCAAAAATTATCAATTTTTAGTTTTTTTTTTTGGACCATTTTATTAAAATGCACCCCACCATAAAATCAAATTGCCCCCACCTTAAAGTGCATCATGAATTTTATCAAAAAAAAAATAATAATAATAAAAAACTTTGCTCCCCGTCCTCTAAGATCCTGGGTCCCCACTGCATGCGTTCACTTATAGAGTACTGTTTGGAAAATAAATCTTCTCATTGTCCCATTTTCTAAAAACAGTAGTCAATATATTCATTTCTTCTACTATCATCTGAAAACCATTAAACACTAAGAAATTAAGCCAGGTATAATAGCCATGTTTTCAACTTGGAATAACCATGTTTTCAACTTGCTTATTGAAACTGCTTACAAACCAAACACTTCGAACTGCTCATCAACAAGTAGATAAGCAATCCTAAACACCCTCTTATTAAATTATTAGCTTTTGTGTAAATTTAAGCCATGGGAATGGGAATTAGTTAGTACTTCATTTCCTGGAAGTTAACTTTTAGGGTAATCCGGAAAAGCTTATTTAAACATTCATATTTGTTTACAAAATTTCTTATTAGAGCATGGGGTATAAAAAAGTTATAGCCACATTGGCGTTATGCTATTACCCCATAAAGTTTGAGGACTGATATTGTAGCTCCAGCTTTGGTGGAGCAACGCTATGTTAGTGTGCATACGTGTGTGTTTTGGGTGTTTTTAGTGGTCCAGTTTTCAATGTTACAACTCCGGGTAAATTTTGGTTTGGTGTTATCCTCAGTTTATGCTGATGGGCAACACCTTTTCACACACACCAGTGTTACCATAAATGGTGCTCTTAGGTTATATGGTATTGCCTGAACAAGTGAACGTATTATTTAAACGCTGGTACAAAACAACTATAATAAGCTGATAAGCCTAAGGTGTTTAAAATAAAAAGTGCTTATTAGCTTCATTAAAATTAATAATCTGATAAGTTTACCCTCTTTAGTCACGTTGGGAATTTGATTTTGTATGAGTGTTTTTTCATTACTTTTAGGGATGAGGGAAGTGGATGACACATATAATAGTGTACTCGGAGTGTTCCACATATGCTGCATCAATAGCTGTGGAAAGTGTATGCAATAAGCTCTGAATCAACAGCTCTCCCGTGTTGAAGCTTGTATTTTGTTGTTAACTTCTAACAAAATGACTCAGAATGACAGCATTCCTCCTTCAAATTGCGAGCTCAAAAGAATTACAGATTATCTACAAAAATCACACAAATTAGATCCATTAAACAGCACTTGGATAAGCAGCCACGATATGTTAACCTTGGAACACAAGGTATGTTTGATAACCTCGTTGAGTTATATGCTATTCATTTCAGAGCTAAGTGGCAGCACTACTCAGTATCAGTGGAGTCATTTCCTCCTCCAACACGCGTACCTCCACATATCTACATTGCTCGATACTACATTTCCATATGGTTCATCAACCTTTACGTTTCCAAGCGCAAGATTGTAACTGGGCTTTACTGTTCTGATCCATTCAATGAGTGTTATCAAGGAAAACTTTGTTAATTTCCTTTCGAGTTTGACCATTATTTAGCCTTACTAAACGCCTCAATCCATCCCACTTATACTGAAAATGGTCTTGATAACGCCTTATACATACCCGTTATAGCTGACTCACTTAACGTCAACAAAAAAGATCCTTTTGGTATTAGCAACTTGACATTTGACATATCACTATTTTACATGTTGCCTATATATCATAAAAATAAAAAAGTCACTGGCGTTTCACCAAATCTTCTTGTTGACAATAATGAATTGAGAGAATACACATTTCACACACGGAACAATTAGGAAATGATTCTCATTGATTGATTGAAAATGAGATACAAAGAGTGTTTATATAGTGTTTAACTAAATAAATTGTATTATGAAATATTTACAAATCAAGTCCCTATACTATTGATGGTATTGCCTTCTCAGCCTTTCTCTCTTTGACACTCCCTCAAGTTGTGAGTTGGAGGAACTTGAAACTCCCAATTTGGATAGAAGCTTTGAATGTTGATCAACTGGCAAAACCTTAGTAAACACATCTGCAAGCTGATCTTTAGTTGAAATATAGGAAGGCAGAACTTGACCATTTTTGAGTTGATCTCTAACATAGTGGCAATCAATTTCTATGTGTTTTGTTCGAGCATGAAACACTGGATTTGCAGCAATGTAGAGAGCAGCTTGATTGTCACATTTAAGGTCAACAGGTCCAAAATCTTTGAGTCCCAAATCTTTCAGCAAAGACACTAACCAAGTAATTTCACAACATGTTAATGCCATAGCTCTGTACTCAGCCTCTGCAGATGACCTTGAAACCACATTCTGCTTCTTTGATTTCCATGAAACTGGTGATTGACCAAGTAAAATGCAATATCTAGTAGTAGATCTTCTTATGATAGGACAACTTGCCCAGTCACTATCACAATAAGCAGTTAAGTGGGCTGCAGACTCATTAGCTAGCAGGATACCTTGGCCTGGTGCATTTAACAAGTACCTCAACAAATGTTTTACTGCCTGCATATGAACAGAGGTGTGATTTTGCATGAACTGACTAAGAAGTTGCACTATGTAGCATATATCAGGCCTAGTTATTGTAAGGTAGATAAGCTTTCCAATGTATCTTCTATATACTTCTGGATCAGGAAGAGGAGTACCAACATCTGCCTGCAGTTTGTCATGAGAATCCATAGGAAGCTTATAAGGTCTTGAATTAGTAACACCAGCTTCTGAAAGTAAGTCTGATGCGTGAGGTTTGCACCAGGCTTTACCTCTCGAGGGATCTCGGGAAGCTTACAACCCCCACCAGGCAGTGTGCCTGATCGATGTAGTATAGTATAATGACAAGTACCGGGGGATTGATCGTTCAGCTAGAATAGTGTCGCTAGGATTAGAAAACCTAAAGACTAGGTCTAGAGATGAGGGATGATTCTTTTTGTATTTTCATATTTTTTAGAAAGCAAATTAAAATCTCGGGTTTGAAGGATTTGGGCGGAATTAGTTGCTAGTCAACTAACCCAATACTAAGATGCAATCAAAATAAAATACTAGAAATGAAATTAAACTATATTAAACTAAGGTTGTGAGCAATATATGGGAGAAATGTGTTTACTTAGATTTCACTACTCCCTAGATATCTTTTACACGTTAATTACTTGTTATAGTTGCGTGGATGACGGATTGTATTCCTTAATACCATTCATGGGGTGGCGTACTTACTTCCCCAATCCTATGAGTGCCTACTTCACTCCTATGTCGAGCCGGCTAAGAAGCTCCTAACATGGGATCATTAGAATTTACTCATGCATTAAATACAATCAATAAAACCTAGTACACATCGGTTCATGTTTCCTAAGACGTTCAAGCATGTTACACAATGGAGATCTGCCAGTTTTCTTAAGCCTAACATTGAAATCATTCATCCAATACAACCATAAACAAGTAATCAACACATAATTAACATCTAGGTTTCATTAGATCTAAGCAAACACAAGATAAATCTAGCCTAGCATGTTGAAATCAAGACAAGCACAAGATATAGACAACCAACACATAGACATATTGATTGAATTAAGAGAAGACTTATCTCAATAGCACATGAAAGGATTCAAGGGGTGAAAACCCTTTAATATACTGGAAAATACGAGCTAGGGTTCACAAAGTTCGGCCCTAGGGTTTCTCCACACAAGTTCCTCCTCAATGAATGAAAAATAGAAAACTATATATAGAATTTGGAAGGTGACGGCGTCAAGAACAAATGTCTGACGCCGTCATCTCGCTGCCAAATAGTTCCTCAGACTGCCTAGATCTGGGTCTGACGCCGTCATGTTATCTCCTTATGCAGGTCGTCACAAAATTAACTCTTGACGCCCTTCTTGTGACGCCGTCAGGTTTGTACTGGATCGTCACCACTTTTACTCTTGACGCCGTCATGAATTTCCTCTTGACGCCGTCATGAATTTCCTCTTGACGCCGTCATACACTGTTCTCAGCTTGGAAAATTAAGTCTTTGGCGTTTTCTTCACATTTATGCTCCAAAAACGTCCGAATTGCTTCCTTTTCCAGATTTCACTCCCAAAGTACCTAAATTCACAAAAGGAACAATTTAGGGCAATATTTGATCAAATAAATTCAATTCCGGGATTAAATGACCCCCTAAAAGTGGTTCATTTTTCGCCTCATCATATACCCTTACACTTGAGATTTGCTTGTCCTCAAGCAAATGCGCTTTTATTCTAGTCAAAATACAAGTTAGGGGTCATTTAACACTAATATAAAAGTAATTACAACAAATAATCGTTCCACTAAAGACCAAAGACAAGCACGGAGGTCATACACTAGCACCTCACAAATAGTGTTTAGATACTCACATCTCTCGGGTGTAATAAAGTATAAATTACAATATGGAAATGGAAAACATCTCTCACTACCTGTCATAGCAAAATAGATTACCATAGGCTTGGGAAAGGATCAAACCTCCACCACATGGCGTAAGCACCTATGATAAACTATCAAAGAGGTCTTTTAAAGGGTTTTAACGTTAGGTGTAGGGATATGAAATACACGGTTTTGTTGGATATAGGCAGTCTTTACTGGTGGCGAGTTAACAATCTTAGTTAATTACATGTACAATGTGGCGTTGCTAAGCCAAGACTAGACTCGACTTAAGCTAATAAATGAAAAATAACAAAAAAACATAAAATAAACATAGAATGAAAAGGGATAGTAGTCTGTATGTTTTTTCTCTTTTTCTTTTTCTATTTTTTTCTTTTCTTTTTCTTGTTTTTTCGATTTTTTTTTCATACACTTTTACCCTACCATCCAAAATAATACATCATAGGGAATGGAAATTCCTCTTACACTTGAATTTTTACATACTTTACAATAAACTAATCTAATTACTCGAATTAAGAAAATCAAAACACTTGGAGTACTTTGAAGATTAACGTACATATGGGGGTAATAAATTATGTTCTTCCCCATTACTCCATAAAATAAGTACTTTACCAATGAGTCCCAATCGTCCCAAAACAATATGTACAAGGATATGACTCGACTTAGCAACCATGTAATCAATTAGATAATTAACTTAGGGTTTAACAAATAACAATAATGCACCAAAGATGAGTGCATACACGGAAGGCTAAGGCGATTTGGGTGTACATTTAAGTGGGGTGTAACAAATTCTTCCTTTAATTAAAATGCTTAAAGTTAGAAACGAAAAGATAGCCCCGGAGGGGTGTACTAGGGGTTTCGTGTATTAAAAATGAGTACAACGCTAAGGGTGTAGGAAAAATTAGTTGACTTAACTAGCTAAGTAGTATGACTTAAATGGTCAAGTAATTATGATACGGGTTTAACACAAGGGTGATCCTAATGCCTCTTATCATGTAGTAAATCCTACTACACGAATGTAGTCTCACTAGCGGTCTCGGGATGCATCACTAACGCAAGTTCTAGAATCTAAATGCTACCGGTACACTCATAAGCACTAATAGTAAATGTTTTTCCTATCAAATCTAAAGGCGAACCTCACATATTTGGGTGGAAAATTTTTCTGAAATGATACGGTTATGTGCTAGTCATACAATCTCCTATCCATGAGACGCTTGCTATGGCTAAAGTTTCACTCTTAAATGTTGTAAAAAATTTTAAATTTTGGCCCTAAAATTGCACTAACAAGTATTTCTCATAGTTTTATTACACATCTACTATCAAACAAACAAACTCAAGCGAAAGTGTATCCGTAAGGTATCATCATTTTACTCTCCCTTTACACTTAGGATGAACATTATCCCCAATGTTCAAGTAAAGAATGTAAAAGTGAATTAAGTAAAATAAATGAAATCAAATACTCCCCTGATTCGCTCGGTATGGATAATAAGGTGGCCAGGTTAGATCTTCCTCCAAGAAAATGAATAATCAAAGCTTCCCTTCTAGAATATAAATCATCTTCTTGTCATACATAACCTGTAAATCCTGAGAAAACAGACAAGGCAACCTCGCATAAAATCGGCGGCAATCTACATATGTTACTGAATCCTAGAAAACAAAATAAGATATAATGCTTGTGGAATGATGTTTGCAGATTTCCTGAAGATTATAAAACTAATAATTCAATAAAACTTTAAGACTCCGTTAGAAAAACAAAACCGGTAAAATTTCCAGATTTTTACACGTGATGCCGTCAATAGTAAACTCGTGACGCCGTCAGAAGTGACCTGCAGAATATGTTATGTTTCCGGAAAATTTCTGGAAAAACTTGGTCCTACTTTCTGGAAAATCCTGCAAAACTTCATTAAGACTCGATACAAGCATTTGACTCTAACAAATACGAATATACATGTTCACTTAATATTGTGGAGAATCATGATCGGTTTGTTTCTTAAAAACATATTTGGGGTTTCCCCTTACACTTATCTTTTGCAAAAATACCTTTGGGTGAAGTTAAGACTAGGCCAAACAACAAAATAAAGTATTTCCACTATTTAGTTTTGAAACATGATCTACCAACAATAAAAATAAAGCATGCATACGGAAGCAAATAACAATCAAACAAAATAAAAATCACACAAAACATGGGTTGCCTCCCAAGAAGCGTTTTTCTCTATTTACGAGTCTTGTAGCTAGACTCAAGGTTATGGGTTACTACGTGACCTCATCCCTTGAGATGGTGTACCCCATGTAGTTGTGGTCATTACTATTGTGGTGGTAGTGCCTCAATCTGTCGATACTTGCAATCACTTCTCCACCTACTTTACTTCTTAGGTTAGCCATCCCATCTTGGCTCATGCTCTCAATTGTGAAAGGCCCATACCACCAAGGACTCGGTTTATCGGGTGGTATCATTATTTCCAAGTGTCTTAAGAGTACCAAGTTCCCTTCCTCGAATGGCGCATGGCTTCTTGTTGGTTGATTGTGTTCGAACTCGACGTGAACTTCATTGCTTTTACTTCTTTCATGTTTAGCCTCCTTATAGCTTTTGATTCTTGCCTCCCATGCAAGAATTTTCTCTTGAACACGAATAGGTGGCGTGTCAAAGTTGTTTTTGAGCTTTCTCCAACTCAAATTCTCATGCCCACTTCGCAGGGTCATGGGGAAGCTAATCTTTCTTTTTCCTGACTTAAGCTTAATTTTCCTGCCTTCGTACTTAATGACAGCCCTAGCGGTGGTGAGGAATGGTGCCCCAAGGATTATTGGCATGCACCCATCTCCCTTATCATCGATGATCATAAAATCAACGGGGTACATGAATCCTGCGACATTAACTAACACATCTTCTGCGATTCCTAGGGGGTATACGTAAGAGTGTCCAGCGAGGGATAACCTAACACGAGTGGGGGCTGGCATTTTTGACGTTAGTTGGATGTAAATAGTTAGGGGCATAAGATTTACTTCCGATCCTTGGTCGGCGAAAGCAGTAAGATATTTCAAATCCCCGATGCTAGTTGGTATCTCAAAGTTCCCACATGCCATCTACTTAGTAGCCACTTTTTGTACTAATAGTTTCTCGAATATTGCCCCCCCAGGTAACGTATCATACTCATCTTTTCCCACTTCCTCCTTCTCAGAACCCTGTTTGGAAGATTGGTTACGCCCGTCACCCTTTATCCAATTTGTTATAGTGTTTTCATTTATATCATGTTTCAGGTAGTAACTCAAAGGTTGGGATTTTGGTGGCTCTTCTAAGGTTTGTTCAATAGGGGTTTCTACCTTCTCATTATCCTTGTGGACAATTGTGATGGAATTAACAAATCGGGTAGTGGGGACGACGCTTTCTTTCCTTAGTAACATCCTCTCGGGGGTTCTCTGGTTGGTAAATTCTTCCATTAGGCTCATCATCTCATTCATTTTCTCTTGCATCTCTTCTTTTTGCTTATAAACTGCTTCCTCGAATCTAGCGAGCCGATCTGAATGAGTTGCCATGTATTCTCTCATTCTAGCTTCAAACTCCGGGCTAAGTTTCTCGGGAGGGGAATAAGGTGGGGCATAGTTTTGAAAAGTCTCGACATTCTCTCTAGAGGGTGATTCTGATAACGGTGTTGAAGTCGTTTTCGAGACAGAATTGGCAATAGCCCGCCTAGGACTCAGGGGTCTCCTTTGCCTTTCCTCAAAATAGTGAACTTTTGCCTCGAGTTTGCATAGGAGCTCATCAGGGATTTCGGTAGTCCCTTCAGGTGTTGAGATTGCATTGATGGCCGCTTTTATAGTATGATTAAACTCCCACATCTCTTGATTATCGGCGGCAAGCTCTTCAATAATTGCCCAGGACTCCTCGGCGTTCTTATCACGCAATCTACCTCCCGCGGCCCTATCGATTGTACGTTTAGTGTGATAGTCAACATGGTCGTAGAAAATCTGAACTAGTAACCAAAGGTTTATACCATGATGAGGGACCTTATGGAGGAGATTCTTAAAACGAGCCCATGCTTCGTAGAAAGTTTCACCATGATGTTGTTCAAACATCAAAATGTCATTTCTAAGCATTGCAGTCTTCCCCGGTGGGAAGCATTGGGTAAGGAAGCGATTGGTGAGATCATCCCATGTGGTGATGGATCTCGCGGGTAAACGCTCAAGCCATTGACTAGCTTGATCACGTAGAGAGAATTGGAATAGGCGTAATCGGGTTGTCTCTCTAGTTGCAACATCTAGGTCTATGGAATCTACGATTTTAAGGAAGTCCTTGAGATGTTGATTTGGATCTTCGGAACGAAGTCCATGGAATGCACATCCGCTTTGCACCAACCGGATGGTGTCGGATCGCAAGGGGGTCACATTGGCTCCGGTGAGCTCAATGGTGTTTCGGTAGCCTTGGTGGCTAGGTCGGGAATACTCTCCTAAGGTTCGGGGCCTAAGAGGTTCTAGTGGTGGGTTTTGTTGTGGTGGGATGACGGGTTCAAAGATGTTCCCATCGTCCATGATGTCGGGTGGTGAAGAGTTACGAACAAAAACACAAAGAAATAAGATAGACTAAAGAGAATCTAAAATTAAAAAATAAAATCTTACTAGAAAGGAATCTAGCAAGTAGACCTAATAAAAAGAGATTCTAACCTAGATAATAACTATTCCCCTGGCTGTGGCACCAAAAACTTGATGCGTGGGGTTTGCATCAGGCTTTACCTCTCGAGGGATCTCGAGAAGCTTACAACCCCCACCAGGCAGTGTACCCGATCGATGTAGTATAGTATAATGACAAGTACCGGGGGATTGATCGTTCAGCTAGAATAGTGTCGCTAGGATTAGAAAACCTAAAGACTAGGTCTAGAGATGAGGGATGATTCTTTTTGTATTTTTATATTTTTTAGAAAGCAAATTATAATCTCGGGTTAGAAGGATTTGGGCGGAATTAGTTGCTAGTCAACTAACCCAATACTAAGATGCAATCAAAATAAAATACTAGAAATGAAATTAAACTATATTAAACTAAGGTTGTGAGCAATATATGGGAGAAATGTGTTTACTTAGATTTCACTACTCCCTAGATATCTTTTACACGTTAATTACTTGTTATAGTTGCGTGGATGACGGATTGTATTCCTTAATACCATTCATGGGGTGGCGTACTTACTTCCCCAATCCTATGAGTGCTTACTTCACTCCTATGTCAAGCCGACTAAGAAGCTCCTAACATGGGATCATTAGAATTTACTCATGCATTAAATACAACCAATAAAACCTAGTACACATCGGTTCATGTTTCCTAAGACATTCAAGCATGTTACACAATGGAGATCTGCCAGTTTTCTTAAGCCTAACATTGAAATCATTCATCCAATACAACCATAAACAAGTAATCAAAACATAATTAACATCTAGGTTTCATTAGATCTAAGCAAACACAAGATAAATCTAGCCTAGCATGTTGAAATCAAGACAAGCACAAGATATAGACAACCAACACATAGACATATTGATTGAATTAAGAGAAGACTTATCTCAATAGCACATGAAAGGATTCAAGGGGTGAAAACCCTTTAATATACTGGAAAATACGAGCTAGGGTTCACAAAGTTCGGCCCTAGGGTTTCTCCACACAAGTTCCTCCTCAATGAATGAAAAATAGAAAACTATATATAGAATTTGGAAGGTGACGGCATCAAGAACAAATGTCTGACGCCGTCATCTCGCCGCCAAATAGTTCCTCGGACTGCCTAGATCTGGGTCTGACGCCGTCATGTTATCTCCTTATGCAGGCCGTCACAAAATTTACTCTTGACGCCCTTCTTGTGACGCCGTCAGGTTTGTACTGGATCATCACCACTTTTACTCTTGACGTCGTCATGAATTTCCTCTTGACGCCGTCATACACTGTTCTTAGCTTGGAAAATTAAGTCTTTGGCGTTTTCTTCACTTTTATGCTCCAAAAACGTCCGAATTGCTTCTTTTTCCAGATTTCACTCCCAAAGTACCTAAAATCACAAAAGGAACGATTTAGGGCAATATTTGATCAAATAAATTCAATTTCGGGCTTAAATAACCCCCTAAAAGTGGTTCATTTTTCGCCTCATCAAAGTCCACAGTATATTTCTTTTGAGAAATGAAGATGCCTTGATCACTTCTACACACTTCTAGTCCAAGAAAGTAATTCAATTCTCCCAAGTCCTTCATATGAAAATGAGTACTCAGCTGAGATTTCAGAACTTGTATCTCAGTTTGACTAGAACCAGTAATAAAAAAGTCATCCACATAAACAAGTACTATAGTGAAAGAAGCATTATCTGATATTGTGAACAATGAATAGTCAGCCTTTGATTGAGTGTATCCAAAAGACAATAGTGCACTAGAAAACTTTGCAAACCACTGTCTTGGAGCCTGTTTCAATCCATACAAGGATTTCTTAAGTTTACACACAAGGTTGGAAGGTCCAGAAGTAATATCTTGCACATTCTCCCCCTCACTAACATATCCTTGTGGCATTTGCATATACACCTCTTCAAACAAGTCACCATGTAGAAAAGCATTAGAAACATCCATTTGTGCAGTTCTCCACCCTTTCATTGCTGCAACTGCCAACAAAGCTCTTACTGTCACCATTTTAGCCACTGGTGTAAAAGTTTCATCAAAATCTACACCCTTTCTTTGCCTGTTGCCATTAATCACCAATCTAGCCTTCCTTTTGTCAAGTGATCCATCAGCATTAAGTTTTGTCTTAAAAATCCAGTGGCAAGCAATTGCTTTCTTGTCTTTAGGTAATACAGTCACTTCCCAAGTCCCATTTTCTTCTAGAGCTCTTAGTTCAACATTCATTGCATTGCACCAATCCTGTTCTTTAATAGCCTCTTTGAAAGAAGTTGGGGTGGTTTGAGCAAGCAAAGCACGAAACTAAGTCTCTAGGGTTGTCACAGAAACTTGATTAGCCCTTGGTTGATGTGGTACCTGGGTTGTACATGAACCCTTGAAGATCTTCTAACAACTTCAGGTTATACAGGAGTGTGTAAAATAGGAACTGGTCAGTAACTACTTCAGGTGATGATTCACTTACTACTTCAGGTGATGATGCACTATTGATAGGTGGTTCAGGTACATGATTTTGAGATGATTCAGTTGTAGGATGAGTAGTAGACACAAAATCATCATAGTATCATACCACACAGGTGAAGACATAGGTGCAGGTATTGGTTGCAACACTTGAGTCATGCTAACTTTTGAATAGGAAATATATGCTCATAAAATACCACATCTCTGGATACAAATCTACTATGAGTTAACAAATTTATCAATTTGTACCCTTTTTGATGTTGTGGATATCCTAGAAACACACACGGAATACCTCTAGCCTCAAATTTGTCAGAAACTCTTGATGGATTACTAGCAATTACTAAGCAGCCAAACACCCTTAAATGATCATAAGCTGGTTTAGTACCCATCAGAACTTCAAATGGTGTTTTAAACTTAAGCACATCAGTAGGAAATCTATTGATTAGATAAGTAGCAGTGATTACACAATCTCCCCAATAGCTTACAAGAAGATGAGCATGCATTCTAAAAGCTCTAGCTATCTCCAAAATATTCCTATGCTTCTTTTCAACTCTTCTATTTTGTTGTGGCCTGTCCACAAAGGATGTTTGATGTTCTATTACCAGTGATTGCATAAAAGGACCAATTGAACCCTTAAGAGATTCCAATGCATTATCTGATCTCACTACTTTAATGTCTCTTCCAAACTGAGTTTTGACAAATACTACAAATGACTTGAACACTGAGAATGCATCTGATTTCTTAACTAACAAATAAGTCCAAAGGGCTCTGCTACAATCATCAACTATAGTCAAAAAAATACTTATGTTGACCTATAGTTGGAATTTATAAGGACCCCAGATATCAATGTGCAACAACTCAAAAGGCACTTTAGCATGAGACTCACTAACTGAATATGGCAATTTTGCAAACTTTGCCATGGGACAAGTTAAGCAGGATTAATTAGTATGCAAAACACTATCAGGCGCATTTGAGATATGCTTAAGTGTGGAATTTGAAACAAGACCAAGTCTATGATGCCACATACTGTATTTATTGTTGAACACACTGAAAGCAAAATCATTTGGAACAGAGCAATTTGAAAAGAAAGAATATAGACTACAATCTTCAAGTGTTGAGACCACCATGGATGAAAGCTGAGCATGAATTTGATCCAAAGGCAAATTGAGCAGATGATACAGGCCTGCCTTCTTCTTACCCAAGCCCAATAGCTTCCTGGTTTTTATAAAACCTCGCAAAAATCCATATAGTTAACAATCGGTTAATTATATAAATATCTCTGTCATTATTTTAATCACCATTTTTACAGAAAAATTTGAAATTTTTCTTATTATATTAAATGGTCATGATTACGATATTGCAAAATTCACCAATTAACGAAACAAGTTCTCGACACGTTTAACAAAATATTAATACTCACTAATCCTAAATTAATAACCAATCGGGCCCTTAATATTTTTCAGCCCAAACATTTCATTCTTAGTTACTATTCATCTGGCCCATGTTTCAATCCCAAAATCCATTTTATAATTTTATGTTTATTCGACTAGTAACAAACCTACAAAACAACTCCTGTACTCTCAATTCTTAAACACGACGTATATATATTTTTGTACCATCTCATTTCTCACCTTGCTGACTACAAGTATGCCAAATCTTGTGATCATATATCGAGATTTGCTATGTTTTTGAAAGGCGAAGTGTTCGCTCCAAAAACAAACCATTCGATATATAAAAATAATTCAAAACCCAACCGTTTTAAATCCTGTTTGTTTCTATGAGTTCCTAAAAATATTTCAAATATTATTTCATGTTAAAAACCAAATTTCCATCAGCTAAAAACCAAATGGTACACGATTTACAATTCGTGTACATAATAAAATGTTAGTCGACATGTACAAGAACTACAAGACAAGAATTCCTCATTTTAAGCTTACACAAAAATTCTTAAAGTCCTAGAATGAATGAAAATCAATTTACTATCGTTCATTTCACTGACATACATAGTGTTTTATGTCCTTTGAAATAAATGCACCCTTACGTGTTGAAATTTCATGCTATATATACACGATTCTCATTCTTTTGTTTCCTTCATTCGACACATGCAAAATAAACTCTTATACTCTCAAAACTCTCACTGGAAGACCAGAAACAATCACTCTCAAGTTTGGAAGCTTTGGAGTAGTATCGAGTTTATTATATAAATCGTTACACGGGTTATAAGTTAACGTGAACGTTTCTTGTATTTTCTTCCTTCACTCTCGATTCTCTACCACCATTGAGGTGTTGTAAGTCCTTCTTGATCATCTCTAATTCATTCTACACATTTTTATATGTCCATACATCACGTAAAATTTATGTCGAACGTAGTATAGTTTCATGTTTATTATTACGTACGCAAAATCATATAGAAACACGAGCGTGACTAGCCTCTATCTTGGAAGGCCTAGGAGTCACGACACACACTTGTTTCACATTTATTTTTACGTTACATGCATCAAACAAACCTAATTTGATCTTAGTTTGAATCGTTTACACAAACAACAAAACACTTAGAAATATTTTCTAAGTCTTTTACATATATAACACGTTCCAACAGCCTAGAAAATGATCATATATATATCGAAATTTAACGTAACAAGCATACAATATTTTTACACCATGTGATAGACCACCTAGCTAACTATCATTTTCATTTAGACAACTTGTAAAAATAATCGCTTCTCGACACTCTAAATGGTACAAAGTAAATGACAGAATTCATTTTTTTTAAACCAACAAGTATACGGTTTGGGCTATTAAGCCCAATAAGCTAATTTTAAGCTCTACGAATAAGCTGGATTTTCAAAGCTTTTTGATATAAATTTAGAACATGAAAAATGATATTTTTGATGAGCTCAACTCGTCTCACGATGTACAGGTTTTTATAACGTTAACGGGCTACTAAATGGATCGTTAAAAGCCCATTAAGTGAAAATAAGCTATTTTTTGTAATTAAGCAGTTGAAATAAGCTTTATATTACTTAAATAAGCCTCGGAAATTTTTATATAATTTTTCTCATAATTTTTATAACTTTGGACTAAAAATGTAACGCGACAGCGCCTAGAAAGACTAAAACTGTCAAACCTTTAAAATAGGGACTGAAACTGTAAAAACAGAATCATTAGGGTAAAAATTGATATATTATTCAATTCCAAGCTTAGAATGCTATATTGGACTAGTAGTGGACTATAAATGCAAATATTATAAAATAAAGACTAACGGTGCAACGCTAACGCCGTTAGAGTAAAAAGTGCAAAACTGGAAAAAGGACAAGGACCAACATATTATATTTGACATTCTTATTTTATTTTCTATTTTACGTCACCCCATCACGTCATATGCATTTTCATTACATTTTACTTTTACATTAATGACATATATAACGATGTTTTCACTAATTATCTTTACGTACTATTTTCATCATGGTTAAGAAAGAAAAACTTTAGAAATAATAACATATCTCGTCATACTATTATAAACATAAGAATTTCATTCGCATATCATCTTTTCATCATAACGATTAATCGTTATTCATTTACCAAATAGTATTTGGATAGATTCCCAGATAAATTTATTTATCAGGTTCCGTATTAAAGACGTTTTCATAACCATTCTCATAATCTCATCCGACTTTACTTTTCATCATTCCCGTATCAATCAAGGTGAGTCATAGCCCCATTTCCAATACTTGTTTTTAACTCTTTGGGGGAGATATATGCTTACATATACTTTGGTAATTTTATAAGTATATGAATAAATTATATGATTCAAATCAATTTCTTTATTAATAGTTACCTGATGAAGTTTATGACTTAAGATGTGATAAATATATGTTACTGGCGAATTACTTAACTGAAATACTGATACTCAGATGATAATGTTTCCAAAGTGATTATTGTGACATGATACTTGATTATACTATAACATCCTGAATGATTCCATTATCTCTATACGATATTTCAATGTTCAACATAAATAATTGCTAGGAAGAGCACAAATACTCTAGTTACATCATTACCTTGATATTGCCTGATTGCTAGTGGTTAAGATGCATGTACAGTTATCTTTGGGTAGTGGCACCCAGTTGTCTTTATCTTTGGGTAGTGGCACCCAGTTGTCTTTATCTTTGGGTAGTGGCACCCAGTTGTTTTTATCTTTGGGTAGTGGCACCTAGTTGTCTTTATCTTTGGGAAGTGGCACCCAGTTTTCAATATCCATAAGAAAATGTATGTTTTCAACATATATTTAGATACAGCTGTATAGGTATTTGACCAGACTTGAATTATAAATCTCATTAAATTAGCATCATGAGTTTCCATCTCCTGTTAGGATTATTGATCCCTTATTTGAATTTGATTGAATATCTATATGATTTATCTATGATTATAATCAACATCACTCAATACTTGTTCTATCAATGTTAGTATTTATTATTATCAAATATTCCTGAAATCTATTGAAATAAATGGTTTTCCATAAAATTCTATGAACTCACCAACCTTTGTGTTGACACTTTTAAGCATGTGTATCTCAGGTAATTAACGGAGCAGGACAAGACACGGAGCGGGCATTTATTACTCTGATAAATTAAAATGGTGTAAAAATCAAATATGTCATTCTTTCAAGCCTTTATATCTTTTAATAAGATTTTAAATCAAATGCTTCATCTTTTATCACGAACATTATTTGAATGACAAATAACTTTCAAAACGCTTGTTTTAAGCCGTTTTATGAGATTATAACTTCGATCCTCCCCGTAACACCCAAATTACTTTTCCGCTGCTACAAACATAAATTTGGGGGTGTTACAGATTGGTATCAGAGCTAAAGTTATAGAGAATTAAATGTTTTTAAACATTAAACTATAATTACACTTTCAAAATAAATGATTTTTCACCATACCATTTTATGCCCTCCGTGTCTGCAGACTGCCGTGCTCAATACATTATCTGTTAAGATTATTTTACATGCTTAATAGTTACTCTTATACAATTTTTATTTCATCTGTACTGTTACATCTTTAACATACAAAATCCTCATAAAATACTATTCTCGGTTACTACAATAACATGTCTCCTGAAACTCCCGCGAATGTCAAAACTACTCTCCATAATACTAGTACATCACATATCAATCAAAATTCTACAAATACTGAAGACCTTTACGTACAAATATCACAACCCCAGCCTGATATAGAACTCACTCAGAGATCACCTCCATCGTCACCTATTTGTTCACCTTTACGTCAAAAACTCAGGAGAGCTACTGAATCATATGAAGATTTGATTGTGGTCAGACAACATTCAAAGTTGGACAAAGTTCACGCCGTTGAGCCAAATTCTCCGTTACCTTATACTTCAGATTCCTCAATACCAAATATTTCCAAATTCTCAATTTCCTGACGCTCCAGATTTCTCGATACAATACGTCTCAAATGATGTATCTTCACCAAATTCCCCTGAACAGAAAGTTGTACCCACTAAACCAAAAAGTTTTTGGTTAGTGATGACGTATTTTCTAATAATTCTGAAACTCCCAGAACTTGTAATCGACCTTTAATCAATAACAATCTCCTTTTGTTATAACCCTCTATTGTTAATAAATTCTTTCCATCATGATGCTATGCATGCATGTAATAATTCCTCATACCTTCATGAATAATCTCACCGTTTGTTACTCTCTTTGGTAGACAAATTACTCCCCGCAGATCAATGGAGTATTAATAAAAGACCTTGTACCATTTGTTTTGCAAAAACAATCAGTCAAGTTATTAATATCATGTTGATTTTAGTGATTATAACCAGACCTGCCATGATATTACCTATGATTATTATGATTCCTTATACCTACCATGACTAGGCTATAATCATAGAATTCTATAAGACAAATTTTCGGAAGAAAACTTGAAGAATAGAGAGAAGGTTATTGAACTTCAGCTTTAGTAGATAAATCAGTTTGTTCCTTAGCAATCTTATACCAAGAGTTGATAAATTATCTATGATACTACCCAGACATATCTTGAAATTAGATTACAGTAGGGATTCAATTCAGTCTATCATCAATGAAATAATTAGCTCCATATTGTTTCACCAAAGGGACTAACAAAGTACTAAGAATATCTAGAAGTTAGTGATCAATATCATTGCAGTAATACTTGAAGTAACCATAGTTCCTCCGATTAGCAACGAGATGCCAAGAAAAGAAAATAAGACGGCTATACCTTATAAGCATATCCATGAAAGTTTTACGGATTGTAGACCAACTCATCTTAAGAGAACAATAAGAGTGAGCACCAATATCAAAGGATTTTAGATCACCAAGTTAAAACGGGGCACTTTAAGAATCAGTGCCCAACTCAGAATACCATTTAGTACAAAAAGACTAGTGGAAAAGAATAGAAACTCTTTAGAACCTTAACAACGTCAAAAGATGACATTAATGTTTAAACAGAAGAGAAATTCCTGTGTGATGAGGTGAAAAATGAACCACTTTTAGGGGGTCATTTAAGCCCGGAATTGAATTTATTTGATCAAATATTACCCTAAATCGTTCCTTTTGTGATTTTAGGTACTTTGGGAGTGAAATCTGGAAAAGGAAGCAATTCAGACGTTTTTGGAGCATAAAAGTGAAGAAAACTCCAAAGACTTAATTTTCCAAGCTAAGAACAGTGTATGACGGCGTCAAGAAGGAAATCCTGATGGCGTCAAGAGTAAAATCCATGACGATCCAGAAGAAACCTGAAGGCGTCACAAGAAGGGCATCAAGAGTTAATTTTGTGACGGCCTGCATAAGGAGTACACATGACGGCGTCAGACCCAGATCTTGGTTGTCCGAGGAACTATTTGGCGGCGAGATAACGGTGTCAGACATTTGTTCTTGACGCCGTCACCTTCTAAAATCTATATATAGTTTTCTATTTTTCATTCATTGAAGAGGAACTTGTGTGGAGAAACCATAGGGCCGAACTTTGTGAACCCTAGCTCGTATTTTACAGTAAGTTCAAGGGTTTTCACCCCTTGAATCCTTTCATGTGCTATTGAGATAAGTCTTCTCTTAATTCAATCAATATGTCTATGTGTTGGCTGTCTATATCTTGTACTTGTCTTGATTTCAACATGCTAGGCTAGATTTATCTTGTGTTTGCTTAGATCTAATGAAACCTAGATGTTAATTATGTGTTGATTACTTGTTTATGGTTGTATTGGATGAATGATTTCAATGTTAGGCTTAAGAAAACTGGCAGATCTCCATTGTGAAACATGCTTGAACGTCTTAGGAAACATGAACCGATGTGTACTAGGTTTTATTGGTTGTATTTAATGCATGAGTAAATTATAATGATCCCATGTTAAGAGCTTTGATAAGTTCTCAAACACTCATCATTTTTGGTCTAATCTGAACTGCAAAACATACAAAAACACTCAGAAATGCATCAAAATACTAAAAATATTTCAAAATTATGTTTTATATGTTTTAGATGCAAAATGCGCAAAAACAAATGAAAAACGAACAAAGTTTGCATAATTGGCAGTTTTAGTCCCTCAAGTTTCAAAAATTGACAAAACTAGTCCCTGAAGTTTTAAAACGAAAGAAAAGTCAACCTTAGTCCTTGGGAAATCAAATTTGTTCAATATTAATCCCTGGATGAAAGTTTTAACAAACTGGCAATTTTACCCCTCAAAATCCAAAATTGGCATAAAAGGTCCCTGAACTTTCAGAACTTGACAAAACCAGTCCCTGGTGAAATATTTTTGAAAGAAAGTCAAATTTGGTCCTTGGAAAATCTAAAGTTTTCATAAATGGTCCTTGGATGGTAAATTTCAAGAATTGGCGAAAATGGCCCTCGACTTTGGCAATTGGCAATTTTGATTTAAACTCGGGAAATTAACCTCAAAAACCCTTATGGATTCAAAAGTTGTCAAGAATATTCCCTTGGAATATTTTTGTAAACTTGGCAAGCCCACCCCCTAAACTTTCCAGCATGTACAACTTTAGTCCCTAGGCCTTGTTAACTAATATTACCAAATGGACTTTAGTTATTTTACAAACCCAACAACTACAACACCAGCCCACCACACAATCACCCCAGCCCATACAATCCCTTAGCCCAGTTCAAAACCAAAACCCTTTCACCCTTATAATACCCCCCGTTTTTAATATTCCCACTTGGTCAAACATGGGTCAAACCCATCTCCCCACCTCATACACCCTCACGTGAACCCCTAGCCTGCTGCTACCCCTGCTTCTCCAAACACCATCATCACTCTTACCTCTAATCCCACACTCCACCTATCCACTTTCCTCCTCAAAACTCCAATTCTTGCCCCCCCATGCCAAAAGCTAGCTGCCAAAGTGAGTAAAACCATTTTCCCGCCCAAAATCCAACTAATGGTTGATATCAAATTATATGGAACCAATGGATGGGATTTGCTGTGAGAAGCTCAGAAGAGGACAAGACAAGCAGTGAAACCCTAATTTTTATTATTTCAAGTATAAATAGGTTTCTTGTAGCCATTGTATTGGCAGTAGTTAAATTAGTTTGTAATGGGATTTTAGAGTAGAATTAGGATTTAAAATGTTTTCTTAGTTTTAATTTCATGTGTCTCAGTTGTAATTTATTTTCCAGTTAATGAAAATTTGCTTTCTAAGTGTAATTCTCTTTTAAGTGGACTGTTTTCCTCACTAAGTATAATACTCAAGAAGCTTTTGAACTGCAGATTTTAACTTACATTTCCTAGTCCTTTTATGCTTAAGATTGCTCAGGTTTCATTTTTTGTTTGCTCATTTGTATTTTAGTTTGATAAGTGTGCTTAGTTTGCTCAATACTGCCATATTGCATTATATTGATTCATAGGATTTTGTGGTTAAAATAAGTGGTTCTGTGGTTCACTCAGTTTGTTGCATCATCATACAACTTTGTGAATTGGAATTAGGAACTGAATCTGTTAAATGCTTTGAAATTCACCACCCAGTCTTAGATAAAGGAGTGTTTGGGTGAGTGGCTTCAGTTTGGTATAAAATGGTTTTGGTTCAAATTCTCAGATGCATTCAGGTTTATTTTCAGTTCATGTAGTGGTTTTGAGTTTAGTTTTAGCATACTCAATTAATCCCCTAGCTAATTCACTGATTTTCCAAGTAGCATGATTTATTGTACTAGATTAATCAGCCTATTGTGAATTAGTTGATTGGGTGTGTTTAGACTGTGATAGTTGCTTTAACATAGTTCATTGCACATTTCCTTTAAGTCTTGAGTCTAAAGTTTGTTAGTCAAGAGATGATTTTTACCCATTTTACATCCACAGTTCAGCAGCCCTGTCTCTTTGGCTCCCTTTTCATAAGCTCACAATAAGCTGATATTAATTTGTGAGGGTCTAAAAATCAGTATATGGCTTATCTTCCAGCTGTCCTTCATGTTATTATTTTTGTCTTATTTTTGTGAACTTATCTTGTTGCTAAATCAGGACCTCAAAAACAGCTCAGCAGGCCTTCAGCCTGTTGTCCAAGCCTCCACTTCAGCTACCAAGTAAGCCTTCAAACAAGCTCATGCCTAGCTAAAAATTGGTATACTTTAAGTTTTCTAGATTATTCAGATGTGTGAATGCTTATTTTGTTAAATAGCACTTGTTTGTACTGCTTATTTTGGTGTTGCTAAGTGGGGGTGAAGGCTGCTTTCACCATAACAGTTTTTGCATCTTTTAGTCTATTCAGTAGCTTATGTGCTTATTTAGACTAGCTTCTTTATCTATGCTGCTATCTGCTGTCTATTATTGGCTACTTGTGTTAGTATGAGCCAATCCAGTGTATATGTAGCTTAATTCACCATTTAGCTTGGTTAGTGTATCAAATCTGTTTTATAAGTGGTGTTTGGATTTAGAGAGTCCACTGTGACTCAGTGAGTTTCAGTGGTTGCTAGATGTTGAGACATGTCACTCTAGGATAATTTAGAGTATTCAAACCTTAAAACTCAGTATGCATTTGATAAAAGTCAAAAATAGCTTGTCAATTAGCTAACTGTTTAGCTGTTAGGTTTAAATTAGCCATAATCATTATTCTGTGTTCTAAAGCTGTTGTAGTTACTTAACTTAGTTTCATTTCACCCTTTTATATCATTTTCAGTCATTAGTTTAGGATTAAACTTCATTTTAGTCAACCTAACAAGTTTTCTCAAAAAGTCAGACATTGCATTTTAGGCAGAAATCTCAATTTTTCAAGGAATTAATGTGATTTTTGTGTTGGGATTCAAACCTTGAATTTTTTACATGTTATACTCTCCCACCTCAACTATAGGAACCAGCCTTTAGATTATTTTTATGAATTTTTTGCTAGCTTGTGGGATGGCTCAAAGTGGACTGCATGCTATAGTTTTTCCCCTGAACACTGCTTAGCAGTCTTATGCACCTAACTTATGTGGGCCCTACAGACCTCCTTAGTGGGCCCCATTCATGGAATTTTGGTTTGCTGAGAAGCTGATCTAACAAGCTTGTTAGTTCTAGCATCAATTTGGCTCCTGAGCTTATGGGATAAGCTTTATCCAGGCCTGCAACTTACCCTTGTGGCCTGTTTAGGTGAAGTTCTTGGGTTTGCTTATTTCAAGTTAACAGCTTATTCCTTCCATTTTTCTCTTTTCTTTGGCTTCTTAAAAGCTCTTTTCAATTGCCCTTAGCTTACTTCATTTTGGAGTTCAACAGCCTAGCTTATTGACAGTCCTTTTTTTTTTAGTTTCAAACTCTCTTTAGCTTATTTGTGGATCTGTGTGAGCCATAAGCTCATACAGGGCTTATCTTAGCTTTTCAACAAGTTTATCTTTTCAAAAGTCTCTTAATTTTAAGTGTTTAGTAGTTTTGTAACAAGAAAAATCCAAAAATAAATTAGTTTAGAAATCTGCCATGAGTGAGGTTTGAACCCCTGACCTCTTGGGTTGACCTGGTCAACGCCAGACCAAACTCAGGCACCATCTCCCCCATGGTTGTTTATGTGTTTTAAGTTTCTTTTCTTTTTTATATAGTGTACATTTTCCATTTTAAGCTTATTAAGCTTTCCAGCTTATTTTTCAGCTTATTCATAAGCTTTTCTTTACTTTTATATTTTTCTTAGCCTTATAATAGTATTAAGTAATTTTAGAAAAAGTTTCGTAATTTTCATAATTAGTTTAATATTTTTAATAATTAATTTTAGTTTAATAAGTATTTAATTAATAATAAATAATTAAAATGTCAAAAAAATATTTTTCTTTTTTCTAAAATTTTCCTTTATCATTAGGATCATAAAAATATAATTTTCATATCCGTAGGGTTAGCGTAGCTCAATTTTCACTTTTTATTTCGCGCACTCGCATTTATTTTAAGTTTCACTCGCGTTTTATTTAAATAACTTTCACGTTTTTAAATTTAGGTTACGTTATCAAAAGTAGTTTGTTAAATTAAGAAAAACCAAAAACATAAATAAAGTGATAGCTTCTATTTAAGCCATTTGGCTTATTTTTCTGCTTACGTATAAGCAATTTCTGATTTTAAGTTTTCAGTTTACGTTTTAGGTTATTTAGGTTTCGCGTTATTGTTAATATAGTTTGTTTAAATCGTTCTGATTTAAATCAATTTTCAACGAACACAAAAAAAACACAAAAACATTTTCTTTCTCATTTGTATAAAATGTCTTTCCAAAAACCCAAAAATATTCACCTTTACCCTCTCACATCTTTGATTCTTCATCCCTAACCCTCCCAAACCATTTGATTCTTTCTATGTCTCATCCACACTTTCTGGTTTGCCATTGGTGTGGTAATCCTTATAATGGTGGCAATTGCCCCAGTTGTGGCATGGTAGAATCAGGAAACGGGTCTGTCTATAACCAGAATCCTTATTCTTACCATGACACGACTGATTCATTCCATCAGTTACCACACCATCAGTCTCAGCAGTTTTACTGTTGTGAGTACTGTGGTGGTTCACACTACAGTTATGATTGTCAATCGGGAAACACGCTTGTCTATGAGCAGTCTCCTGATAGCAATTGTAATTCTAGCACATACAACCCACAGCCACATCATTTTTACTGTTGTGATTACTGTGGAGGTCCACACTCTAGCTCGGATTGTCAAACAAGGAATCCATTTCCTTGTAACAATTACGACTCTTCGTTTTCAGACCCACCTCCACAGTACGATATGATTCACACAACTCCTCAAGAAACCGAGCAAGACCTTTTACTAAAGGCTCTTGATATTTTAAAAGAACTTAAGGAAGAGTTGGTTACTACACCGTTTCGAGACTCTCGTGAGAAATCTATGGCAGAATTACTTGCTGAAGAACGAGAGGCTAAAAACGAATTGAGTAGGGAAGAATTACTTGTCTTAGAACAAGCAGCTATAACACGTGCCAAATTTCGTCAAGCTGCTCTTCTAGACTGTGATGATAGTGATATTGAAGACACCCTTGATATCCTTCAATTTTATAAGGGTTCGTCAGATTCATCACATGTGATTCCTCCCATTGAGAATCAGGGAGAAAATAATGAGACGGGGAAATTACTAGCCGTTGAACAAATGGAACTTGAAAATTCCATGAATGCTAGCTCCTCTCATCTCCCTCAGTCTATTGATATCACACCCGAAGTTCGCACTCACTCTCTAAACATGGGGGATGAGCATCTTAGCACTGTTCCTAATAAGGAATTGGACGAATTAATAAAGTCTAGTGTTGAGATCCTTGTCCCAATCCCAGGAGAGTCACAGGGGACTTTTGATCTTATGTATGATATTCCTTCCACCCCTAATAATCCAAATGATCAAATTGAGACTGTCTCTGATTCCAGTGATGATTGTTTATCTTATGGAGACATTGAATTTGTTGATGCATCACTTCTCCACTCTGATGTTGACTTTCTTCTTGAAGAGTTCGCTGATGAACTCTCTCATATGGATCACATCCCACCAAGGGATGATAATGAAGTCTTTGACTTTGATGCGGATTTGAGAGAGTTAGAATTCTTACTTACTCGTGATCCTTCGATTGAACTTACTCAGATCAATCCATTTCCTCCGGAAAGTGAAAATGATCTGGACGAATTCGAGGCTTTTCTTACTGAAGATAGTTCAATTTCATATGAAGTTGATGATAATTATCTTGATCCTGGGGGGGACATTCTTTTTCTAGAAAGTTTGTTAAATGAAGATTCATTCCCCCCTCTCCCACCCAAACAACTTCATAATGAGGAAATCAAATCAGTTGAGAAAACTGATAAATTTCCTGAGATCAAGCTCAAGGACTTGCCTCCTCCACTTGAATATTCATTTCTTGAGGAGGAAGTTCTTATCTTAATTGCTATTATGATCTCTCTTCTTTCCTTCACCTACTAGGTGATTTCTCCTCTTCTTTACTCCTTCGGGAGTGAGGACACTATCTTTGATCCCGGCATTTTCATGTATCATTATCTTGAGCTGGATACTTATCTCATCGGTGTGGAACTTTCACGTGCTTCAAATGTTTGTCCAAACATCTTGAATGAAAGTCCGATTGAGATTGTTTCTTCCACATCATGCTTCCCCAATGACAAATGAATTAGGGGTCGAGTCAAGCTAGCGACTCGGTAAACAAAAACAGTAGCATGCTTATAGGGTTTTCACCCTAAGTGTGGGGGAGTCCCCCATGCTATGGTTACTTATGAAGTGAAAATACAAAATGGTGTTTTCCACGCTTAGCTTGTAATGTTGCCCTTTTACGTTCAAAATGTCGGCATAATAGCCGGGATTTTGAATATTGAGGACAATATTCATGCTAAGTGTGGGGGGTATTTCGTTATTCTAGCGAATTTTATCACATTTTACTATATAATACCCCCGTTTTTAGCCAAAATTTCAAAAACTTTTAAAAAAATTTTCACTGGTGCTTCAAAATTTTTGTGGTAATTAGTCCGCCTTGTCTAACCGACAAAAGGGATTGGCTAGTCCAGGAGCAAACGGCTCTTGGTAAAGACATCTCAAATCCGTTTATGGCTTGCAATTTGCCCAAAATTGTATGGTTCATCAACTCCCCAAAAACAAATGAGTTGGCTAGCCCGCAAGATTATGGCTTGTGGTAAAGGCCGTGGAAAATCCATAATTGGTAATCAGCTCACCAAGATGTTGACTATTCCATCAAGAGCTGGCTAGTCCAGAAGCAAACGGCTTTTGGTAAAGACTACTCAAATCCGTTGACAGCTAGTGGTTTGCTCAAAATCACACGGTTATCAGGTGTGCCACAGTTCTTACACCTGGCTACTCCAGAAGTGATGGCTTTTGGTAAAGAGTTTAAAATCCATCAAGTTTTCAAAACACTCATCATTTTTGGTGTTCTCAAACATTTTAGTGTGGGGGATTGATGAGTTCTCAAACACTCATCATTTTTGGTCTAATCTGAACTGCAAAACATACAAAAACACTCAGAAATGCATCAAAATACTAAAAATATTTCAAAATTGTGTTTTATATGTTTTAGATGCAAAATGAGCAAAAACAAATGAAAAACGAACAAAGTTTGCATAATTGGTAGTTTCAGTCCCTCAAGTTTCAAAAATTGACAAAACTAGTCCCTGAAATTTTAAAACAAAAGAAAAGTCAACCTTAGTCCTTGGGAAATCAAATTTGTTCAATATTAATCCCTGGATGAAAGTTTTAACAAACTGGCAATTTTACCCCTCAAAATCCAAAATTGGCATAAAAGGTCCCTGAACTTTCAGAACTTGACAAAACCAGTCCCTGGTGAAATATTTTTGAAAGAAAGTCAAATTTGGTCCTTGGAAAATCTAAAGTTTTCATAAATGGTCCTTGGATGGTAAATTTCAAGAATTGGCGAAAATGGCCCTCGACTTTGGCAATTGGCAATTTTGATTTAAACTCGGGAAATTAACCTCAAAAACCCTTATGGATTCAAAAGTTGTCAAGAATATTCCCTTGGAATATTTTTGTAAACTTGGCAAGCCCACCCCCTAAACTTTCCAGCATGTACAACTTTAGTCCCTAGGCCTTGTTAACTAATATTACCAAATGGACTTTAGTTATTTTACAAACCCAACAAATACAACACCAGCCCACCACACAATCACCCCAGCCCATACAATCCCTTAGCCCAGTTCAAAACCAAAACCCTTTCACCCTTATAATACCCCCCGTTTTTAATATTCCCACTTGGTCAAACATGGGTCAAACCCATCTCCCCACCTCATACACCCTCACGTGAACCCCTAGCCTGCTGCTACCCCTGCTTCTCCAAACACCATCATCACTCTTACCTCTAATCCCACACTCCACCTATCCACTTTCCTCCTCAAAACTCCAATTCTTGCCCCCCCCCCCCCCCATGCCAAAAGCTAGCTGCCAAAGTGAGTAAAACCATTTTCTCGCCCAAAATCCAACTAATGGTTGAGATCAAATTATATGGAACCAATGGATGGGATTTGCTGTGAGAAGCTCAGAAGAGGACAAGACAAGCAGTGAAACCCTAATTTTTATTATTTCAAGTATAAATAGGTTTCTTGTAGCCATTGTATTGGCAGTAGTTAAATTAGTTTGTAATGGGATTTTAGAGTAGAATTAGGATTTAAAATGTTTTCTTAGTTTTAATTTCATGTGTCTCAGTTGTAATTTATTTTCCAGTTAATGAAAATTTGCTTTCTAAGTGTACTTCTCTTTTAAGTGGACTGTTTTCCTCACTAAGTATAATACTCAAGAAGCTTTTGAACTGCAGATTTTAACTTACATTTCCTAGTCCTTTTATGCTTAAGATTGCTCAGGTTTCATTTTTTGTTTGCTCATTTGTATTTTAGTTTGATAAGTGTGCTTAGTTTGCTCAATACTGCCATATTGCATTATATTGATTCATAGGATTTTGTGGTTAAAATAAGTGGTTCTGTGGTTCACTCAGTTTGTTGCATCATCATACAACTTTGTGAATTGGAATTAGGAACTGAATCTGTTAAATGCTTTGAAATTCACCACCCAGTCTTAGATAAAGGAGTGTTTGGGTGAGTGGCTTCAGTTTGGTATAAAATGGTTTTGGTTCAAATTCTCATATGCATTCAGGTTTATTTTCAGTTCATGTAGTGGTTTTGAGTTTAGTTTTAGCATACTCAATTAATCCCCTAGCTAATTCACTGATTTTCCAAGTAGCGTGATTTATTGTACTAGATTAATCAGCCTATTGTGAATTAGTTGATTGGGTGTGTTTAGACTGTGATAGTTGCTTTAACATAGTTCATTGCACATTTCCTTTAAGTCTTGAGTCTAAAGTTTGTTAGTCAAGAGATGATTTTTACCCATTTTACATCCACAGTTCAGCAGCCCTGTCTCTTTGGCTCCCTTTTCATAAGCTCACAATAAGCTGATATTAATTTGTGAGGGTCTAAAAATCAGTATATGGCTTATCTTCCAGCTGTCCTTCATGTTATTATTTTTGTCTTATTTTTGTGAACTTATCTTGTTGCTAAATCAGGACCTCAAAAACAGCTCAGCAGGCCTTCAGCCTGTTGTCCAAGCCTCCACTTCAGCTACCAAGTAAGCCTTCAAACAAGCTCATGCCTAGCTAAAAATTGGTATACTTTAAGTTTTCTAGATTATTCAGATGTGTGAATGCTTATTTTGTTAAATAGCACTTGTTTGTACTGCTTATTTTGGTGTTGCTAAGTGGGGTGAAGGCTGCTTTCACCATAACAGTTTTTGCATCTTTTTAGTCTATTCAGTAGCTTATGTGCTTATTTAGACTAGCTTCTTTATCTATGCTGCTATCTGCTGTCTATTATTGGCTACTTGTGTTAGTATGAGCCAATCCAGTGTATATGTAGCTTAATTCACCATTTAGCTTGGTTAGTGTATCAAATCTGTTTTATAAGTGGTGTTTGGATTTAGAGAGTCCACTGTGACTCTGTGAGTTTCAGTGGTTACTAGGTGTTGAGACATGTCACTCTAGGATAATTTAGAGTATTCAAACCTTAAAACTCAGTATGCATTTGATAAAAGTCAAAAATAGCTTGTCAATTAGCTAACTGTTTAGCTGTTAGGTTTAAATTAGCCATAATCATTATTCTGTGTTCTAAAGCTGTTGTAGTTACTTAACTTAGTTTCATTTCACCCTTTTATATCATTTTCAGTCATTAGTTTAGGATTAAACTTCATTTTAGTCAACCTAACAAGTTTTCTCAAAAAGTCAGACATTGCATTTTAGGCAGAAATCTCAATTTTTCAAGGAATTAATGTGATTTTTGTGTTGGGATTCAAACCTTGAATTTTTTACATGTTATACTCTCCCACCTCAACTATAGGAACCAGCCTTTAGATTATTTTTATGAATTTTTTGCTAGCTTGTGGGATGGCTCAAAGTGGACTGCAGGCTATAGTTTTTCCCCTGAACACTGCTTAGCAGTCTTATGCACCTAACTTATGTGGGCCCTACAGACCTCCTTAGTGGGCCCCATTCATGGAATTTTGGTTTGCTGAGAAGCTGATCTAACAAGCTTGTTAGTTCTAGCATCAATTTGGCTCCTGAGCTTATGGGATAAGCTTTATCCAGGCCTGCAACTTACCCTTGTGGCCTGTTTAGGTGAAGTTCTTGGGTTTGCTTATTTCAAGTTAACAGCTTATTCCTTCCATTTTTCTCTTTTCTTTGGCTTCTTAAAAGCTCTTTTCAATTGCCCTTAGCTTACTTCATTTTGGAGTTCAACAGCCTAGCTTATTGACAGTCCTTTTTTTTTTTAGTTTCAAACTCTCTTTAGCTTATTTGTGGATCTGTGTGAGCCATAAGCTCATACAGGGCTTATCTTAGCTTTTCAACAAGTTTATCTTTTCAAAAGTCTCTTAATTTTAAGTGTTTAGTAGTTTTGTAACAAGAAAAATCCAAAAATAAATTAGTTTAGAAATCTGCCATGAGTGAGGTTTGAACCCCTGACCTCTTGGGTTGACCTGGTCAACGCCAGACCAAACTCAGGCACCATCTCCCCCATGGTTGTTTATGTGTTTTAAGTTTCTTTTCTTTTTTATATAGTGTACATTTTCCATTTTAAGCTTATTAAGCTTTCCAGCTTATTTTTCAGCTTATTCATAAGTTTTTCTTTAATTTTATATTTTTCTTAGCCTTATAATAGTATTAAGTAATTTTAGAAAAAGTTTCGTAATTTTTATAATTAATTTAATATTTTTAATAATTAATTTTAGTTTAATAAGTATTTAATTAATAATAAATAATTAAAATGTCAAAAAAATATTTTTCTTTTTTCTAAAATTTTCCTTTATCATTAGGATCATAAAAATATAATTTTCATATCCGTAGGGTTAGCGTAGCTCAATTTTCACTTTTTATTTCGCGCACTCGCGTTTATTTTAAGTTTCACTCGCGTTTTATTTAAATAACTTTCACGTTTTTAAATTTAGGTTACGTTATCAAAAGTAGTTTGTTAAATTAAGAAAAACCAAAAACATAAATAAAGTGATAGCTTCTATTTAAGCCATTTGGCTTATTTTTCTGCTTACGTATAAGCAATTTCTGATTTTAAGTTTTCAGTTTACGTTTTAGGTTATTTAGGTTTCGCGTTATTGTTAATATAGTTTGTTTAAATCGTTCTGATTCGTATTTTCTTAGCGTAATCACTCAAACCCTATTCCTGTCCAATTTCACCCGATCACAAACCCGTTTTAAATACCATCCACACCTCGTCGGGACATAATGACCCGGGGAAACACTAATACTATCACCGGAGTATTGATTCTAAGCTGTTTTTGACTTATTGACCTTGGTCAATAATATCTGACGGTTTAGACCCAATCAAGCTTCTTAGCCGGCTCGACATAGGAGTGAAGTAGGCACTCATAGGATTGGGGAAGTAAGTACGCCACCCCATGAATGATATTAAGGAATACAATCCGTCATCCACGCAACTATAACAAGTAATTAACGTGTAAAAGATATCTAGGGAGTAATGAAATCTAAGTAAACACATTTCTCCCACATATTGCTCACAACTTTAGAATAATATAGTTTTATTTCCATTTCTAGTATTTTATTTTGATTGCATCTTAGTATTGGGTTAGTTGACTAGCAACTAATTCCGCCCAAATCCTTCAAACCCGAGATTTTTACTTGCTTTCTAAAAAAATATAAAAATACAAAAAAGAATCATCCCTCATCTCTAGACCTAGTCTTTAGGTTTTCTAATCCTAGCGACACTATTCCTAGCTGAACGATCAATCCCCCGGTACTTGTCATTATACTATACTACATCGATCAGGTACACTGCCTGGTGGGGGTTGTAAGCTTCTCGAGATCCCTCGAGAGGTGAAGCCTGGTGCAATTCCCACGCATCAAGGTTTTGGCACCGCAGCCCGGGGAATAGTTATTGTT
Organism: Artemisia argyi; assembly: GCA_030686995.1. NCBI lineage: Eukaryota > Viridiplantae > Streptophyta > Magnoliopsida > Asterales > Asteraceae > Artemisia > Artemisia argyi. The sequence continues at coordinate 154,317,696 of CM060697.1, read as the reverse complement.
TAGGTTGAATTTGATTTTTATTAGGTCTACTCATTAGATTCCTATCAAGTGAGATTTTTTTTTTCTTTTTATTTTGTAGCTTTCTCGTAGTCTATCTTTTCTTTGTGATTTTGTTTGTAATTTGCTTCAAATGGACTTTACACTTAGACTTCTAAGATTGCAAGATAAGGTTGAGCGGCTAACACACCAAAGAGTTCAAAATACCTCATTTAGAGACACCTATGAATCATATGAGCCTTCACCTAGGATAGATTCTTATGAACAACCTCCATGTTTAAGATCTAGTTTTAGTGAGGCCAATAGGAAATGCGAGCTAGTTTGCCAAGGAATTATAGAGAGAGCCATTGCAACAAATCATAAGTTGGATGAAGCACTAGGTTTGCTATTATCACTACCTAAGAAAACAATTGAGGAGGATTTAGCCGAGCATGATCACATTGATAAAAAAGACCTAGGTTTTATCATCGATGATGATGAATCTCTTGGGCAATTTGTATATAGCAGTCAGAATATTAAGGATGATCCTTATGATTCGGACATAGAAGTTGAGATGCCTAGAGAAGTATGTGAGATACTTAGGAGAATGCTTAGGATAGATTCTACCAAAACACATGATGAGGATATAGGTGATCTTGACACATGGAATGATGATGTCAATAACATAAGCCCACAAAATACTCAACCATCATTTAAGGCACACACACCGCCCGTGACTTACCCGGAAGAAGTAGAAGAAACTTTAGGAATTCCGATGGAGGTAGAACCCTTGGACCAGGCACCACTAGAGGATATAGGTTTGAATACTTGTAGTTATAACCTTACTCCTAGTTCTAGGGAATTTCCTAGTTCGATGAACCGGAACCTCAATCTTTACACACATTTGCATCCTTAGATATATTTCTAGGAGACAAAAGAGGAACCGACCCACCCATCAACCAATATTATCCGGGTAGTTTTAGGATGAAGGAAGCCATTCACTCACCCCCTTCACCTCAAGTGGCATATTTCCACCCTAAGGGTGTGTATCGCTACTTCCACCCGCACTTAATTCAAAGTGTAGGGAAAAACCTCCCCTATTTCCATTAAATAAGGGTAGAGTCAGGCTCGTGACTCGAACAAAAACAAGCGCTTATTGGGAGGCAACCCAAGCTTTATTTGTTTGTTTGTTTGTTTATTTGATCTTATTTGTTTCCGTATGCATGTCTTATTTTTGTTGTTTGTGGCTCATGTTTCAAAGTAAAATTGTGAAAACGCTTTATTTTGTTTTAAACTTCGTCTTAATTACATATAAAGGTATTTTGCAAAAGCTAAGTTTAAGGGGAAACCCAAATTTGTTTATAAGAATGAAATTGAGCATGATCCACAACAATATTAAATGAACATGTATAGAGTCAAATGCTTGTATCGAGTCATAATGATGTTTTGCAGGATTTTCCAGGAAGTAGGACGTAAGTTTTTCCAGAAACTTATAGTAAAGATTTCTGCAGGTCACTTCTAACGGCTTCAGGAATTAATTCCTGACGGCGTCATGTGTAAAATTCTGGAAATTTTTCTAGTTTTGTTTATACCGGACTCTTAAAGTTTTTGTTGATTCTTTAGTTTTATAAACTCTAGGAAATCTGCAAACATTCATTCCACAAGCATTATATCTTTAATTGTTTTGTTTTTATTCCTAAGTCTGGAATTACATCTAGTTGTGAGTTCTCTTTGTTCGGGTTGATGCTTTGGGTTTTTGTCTGTTTTCTTAGGTTTAACAGGTTATATATGACAAGAAGATGATTTATATTCTGGAAGGGAAGCTTTGATTGTTCATTTTCTTGAAGGAAAATCTAACCTGGCTACCTTATTATCCATACCAAGCGAATCAGGGGAGTATTTGATTTCATTCTTTTTACTTATTTCACTTTTACATTCTTTACTTGAACATTGGGGACAATGTTCATCTTAAGTGTAAGGGGAGGGTAAAATGATGATACCTTACAAATACACTTTCGCTTGAGTTTGTTTGTTTAATAGTAGATGTGTAATAAAACTATGAGAAATACTTGTTAGTGCAATTTTAGCGCCAAATTTAAATTTTTTTACAACATTTAGGAGTGAAACTATAGCCATAGCAAGCGTCTCATGGATAGGAGATTGTATGACTAGCATATAACCGTATCATTCAGAAAAATTTTCCACCCAAATATGTGAGGTTCGCCTTTAGATTTGATAGGAAAAGCATTTACTATTAGTGCTTATGAGTGTACCGGTAGCAATTAGATTCTAGAACTTGCGTTAGTGATGCATCCCGAGACCGCTAGTGAGACTACATTCGTGTAGTAGGATTTACTACATGATAAGAGGCATTAGAATCACCCTTGTGTTAAACCCGTATCATAATTACTTGACCATTTAAGTCATATTACTTGGCTAGTTAAGTCAACTAATTTTTCCCACACCTTAGCGTTGTACTCAATTTTAGTACACGATACCCCTAGTACACCCCTCCGAGCCTATCTTTTCGTTTCTAACTTTAAGCATTTTACTTAAAGGAAGAATTTGTTACACCTCACTTAAATGTACACCCAAATCGCCTTAGCCTTCCGTGTATGCGCTCATCTTTAGTGCATTATTGTTATTTGTTAAACCTGATGAGGCGAAAAATGATCCGTTTTTAGGGGGTCATTTAAGCCCGAATCCGACTTTATTTGATCAAATATTGCCCTAAATCGTTCCTTTTGTGATTTTAGGTGTTTGGAGAGTGAATTCTGGAAAAGAAGCCATTTTGGACGTTTTTGGAGCATAAAAGTGAAGAAAACGGCAAAGTATCAATTTTCCATGCTTGAAGCACTTGGTGACGGCGTCAAGAGTTACACCCTGACGGCGTCAGATAGCAAGAATAAAATACCGTAGGTGGTGACGGCGTCAAAAGTCATCATGACGGCGTCAAAGTGCCAAGAATAAAATACCGTGGTTGGTGACGGCGTCACATAGGCCGTCATAAGTAGATCAAGCCCGTCCGAGGAATAATTTGGCGGCGAGGTGACGGCGTCACATGTTTGTCTTGACACCGTCAGCTCGGTTTTCCTATATATAGTTTTCTAGTTTTTTCATAAAAAAGGAGAAGTTTTGGTGAAACCCTAAAGACGAATTTGGTGTATTTTTTACAGGTTTTTCAAGGGTTCCAAACCCTTGATACCTTGCATTGTAATTGAGATAAGTGTTCTTCCAATTCAATCAATATGTCTATGTGTTGGTTGTTTATCTCTTGTTCTTGTCTCAATTCCATTATGCTAGGCTAGATCTCTTTTGTGTTTGCTTAGATCTAATGAAACCTAGATGTTGATTATGTGTTGATTACTTGTCTATTCTTGTTTTGGATGAATGATTTTATATGTTAGGCTTAAGAAAACTGGCAGATCTCCATATAGTAACATACTTGAATGTCTTAAGAAACATGAACCGAGGCATACTAGGTCTTTATTGGTTGTATTTAATGCATGAGCCACTGTTTACAATCCCTATAGTTGTGCTGGGTCATGGTGTAGGAGGAGATAAGAGCTCATAGAGTTGGGGAGTTATGTATGCCACCCCACGAATGGTATTAAGGAATACAATCCGTCATCCATACAAGTATAACAAGTAATTAACGTGTAAAAGATATCTAGGGAGTAGTGAAGTCTAAGTAAACACAATTTTCTCCATTACTGCTCACAACCTTGTAATAATTAGTTATTTTCATTTTTATTATTTTATTTTGATTGCATCTTAGTTTTGGGTTAGTTGAATAGCAACTAATTCCGCCCTTTCCTCTAAAACCCGAGATTTTACTTGCTTTCATAAAAATATAAAAATACAAAAAATAATCATCCTTCACCTTTAGAACTATTAATTAGGTTTTCTAATCCTAGCGACACTATTCCTAAGCTGAACGATCAATCCCCCGGTACTTGTCACTATACTATACTACAACGATCACGTACACTGCCTGGTGGGGGTTGTAAGCTTCTCGAGATCCCTCGAGAGGTAAAGCAAGGTGTGATTCCCACGCATCAAGTTTTTGGCGCCGCAGCCTGGGGAATAGTTATTGTCTAGGTTAGGATTTCTTTTTATTAGGTCTACTTGCTAGATTCCTTTCTAGTAAGATTTTATTTTTATTTTTAGGTCTTCTTTAGTCTATCTTATTTCTTTGTGCCTCTGTTAGTAAATTAACCTCATTGACTATTCCGTTGACCATTATGGAAAACGCGAATCCACCCCTTTCCCCTAGCGAAGTGGCTGTGTTACGTGAACAAATTGAGAGTGAGATTAGGGAGCTTAGAGAGCTTAATAGGTTGATTAAGATTGAACTCGAACATACATTTAGTGACCTAGCAACCGCCTTGTATTCAAATAAGGACCTAGGGCCTAATGACTTTGTGAGTATTGTTGAGAGACTTGAAGAGGAGGCAATGGATCCGAGGCTTAACGACTACTTTAATCTATACCCCACTAAGGAGGAGATTGCATACTATAATAATCTTATTGATAACCCGCGATCTCCTTTCACCATAATTGAACCTAAGATCAAAAGAGGCGATCCTAAGAATGCTAAGATACCATGTATGATGGGATATAGGCACATTAGCAATGCTTACATTGACTTTAAATCTCCAATCAATATTATGTCCTCAACGGTTTATAATGATATAGTGAACACAAGACTTGAACCTAGAAGGGATCCCAAGTACCCCGGTGGAGTTTGTAACTTTGTTGGGAGAGTTAAAGGTTTACGTGTCTTTGTTGGTAATTTCACGTTTGTCACCGACTTTATGATTGTGGAGGATCTTGCTAATGTTATTGATTGTCGATTATCCAATGTTGTGTTCGGCAAACCATTTGTTGAGGAGTCTAAGCTAGAATATGATGAGGTAGAAGGCACGATCCGGTTTGCAAGTAACACCGATAGTATCACTTATATGATGCCTAATAGGATGAAAGAATTTCGCTTTATATCTCGTTTTGATAGTGATAACGTTGGTGCTTTTGAGGATATTGATGAGGAGGATAAGAAAAAGGGCATGGACTATGTTTGGGCAAAAATGAGTCTTTACTACAAAGATTGCTTGGCCCTTGGACCAAGGTATAAGGTCGATGAAGAATTTGCCCAAATGATTATGGGGGCAATTGAGAAAAAGGTGATTGGTTTCTACAAGGAATATTTACAATCGGAGAATGGAACCAATGATGAAGTCACGTAGTAACCCATGACTTTGAGTCTAGCTACAAGACTCGTAAATAAAGAAAAGCACTTCTTGGGAGGCAACCCATGTTTTGTGTGATTTTATTTGTTTGATTGTTATTTGCTTCCGTATGCATGTTTTTATTTTTATTGTTGGTTGATCATGGTTCTCAATTAAAATGTGGAAATACTTTATTATGTTGTTTGGCCTAGTCTTAACTTCAACCTAAAGGTATTTTTGCAAAAGATAAGTGTAAGGGGAAACCCCAAATATGTTTTCAAGAAACAAACCGATCATGATTCTCCACAATATTAAATGAACATGTATATTCGTATTTGTTAGAGTCAAATGCTTGTATTGAGTCATAATGAAGTTTTGCAGGATTTTCCAGGAAGTAGGACCAAGTTTTTCCAGAAATTTTCCGGAAACTTAACATAAGAATTTCTGCAGGTCTATTCTGACGGCGTCAGAGTATTACTCTTGACGGCGTCAGGAGTTAAAATCTGGAAATTTTTTCGGTTTTGTTTTTCTAACGGAGTCTTATGGTTTTTGTGAATTATTAAGTTTTATAATCTCCAGGAAATCTGCAAACTTCATTCCACAAGCATTATATCTTACTTTGTTTTCTAGGATTTAGTAACTTATATAGGATGCCGCCGATTTTACGCGAGGTTGTCTTGTCTATTTTCTCAGGTTTTACAGGTTATGTATGACAAGAAGATGATTTATATTCTGGAAGGGAAGCTTTGATTGTTCATTTTCTTGGAGGAAGATTTAACCTGGCCAACCTATAATCCATACCGAGCGAATCAGGGGAGTATTTGATTTCATTCTCTTTACTTCATCACTTTTACATTCTTTACTTGAACATTGGGGACAATGTTCATCTTAAGTGTAAGGGGAGGGTAAAAAGATGATACCTTACATATGCACTTTCGCTTGAGTTTGTTTTGTTTGATAGTAGGTGTGTAATAAAACTATGAAAAATACTTGTTAGTGTAATTTTAGCGCCAAATTTAAAATTTTTTACAACATTTAGGAGTGAAACTTTAGCCATAGCAAGCGTCTCATGGATAGGAGGTTGTATGACTAGCACATAACCGTATATTCAGAAAAATTTTCCACCCAAAAATGTGAGGTTCGCCTTTAGATTTGACAGGAAAAGCATTCATTATTAGTGCTTATGAGTGTACCGGTAGGATTTAGATTCTAGAACTTGCGTTAGTGATGCATCCCGAGACCGCTAGTGAGACTACATTCGTGTGGTAGGATTAACTACATGATAAGAGGCATTAGGATCACCCTTGTGTTAAACCCGTATCATAATTACTTGACCATTTAAGTCATATTGCTTGACTAGTTAAGTCAACTAATTTTTCCCACACCCTTAGCGTTGTACTCATTTTTAGTACACGATACCCCTAGTACACCCCTCCGAGCCTATCTTTTCGTTTCTAACTTTAAGCATCTTACTTAAAGGAAGAATTTGTTACACCCCACTTAAATGTACACCCAAATCGCCTTAGCCTTCCGTGTATGCGCTCATTTTTAGTGCATTATTGTTATTTGTTAAACCCTAAGTTAACTTTCTAATTGATTACATGGTTGCTAAGTCGAGTCATATCCTTGTACATATTGTTTTGGGACGATTGGGACTCATGGGTAAGTACTTATTTTATGGAGTAATGGGGAAGAACATAATATTATTACCCCCATATGTGTGTTAATCTTAAAAGTGCTCCAAGTGTTTTGATTTTCTTAATTCGAGTCATTAGTTTAGTTAAATGTAAAGTATGTAAAGATTCAAGTGTAAGGGGAACGTTCATTCCCTATGATGTATTATTTTGGATGGTAGGGTAAGAGTGTATGCAAAAAAAAATAAAAAATAAAAAAATAAAAAAAAAAAAAAGAAAAAAAAATAGAAAAAGGAAAAAGAGAAAAAACATACGGACTACCATCCCGTTTCATTCTATGTTCATTTTATGTTTTTAGTTATTTTTCATTTATTAGCTTAAGTCGAGTCTAGTCTTGGCTTAGCAACGCCATCTTGTACATGTAATTAACCAAGATTGTTAACTCGCCACCAGTAAAACTTCCTTTATCCAACAAAACCGTGTAATTCATATCCCTATACCTAACGTTACAACCCTTTAAAAGAACTCTTTGATAGTTTATCCTAGGTGCTTACGCCATGTGGTGGAGGTTTGATCCTTTCCCAAGCCTATGGTAATCTATTTTGCTATGACAGGTAGTGAGAGATATCTTCCATTTCCATAATGTTATATTACTTTATTACACCCGAGAGATGTGAGTATCTAAACACTATTTGTGAGGTGCTTGTGTATGACCTCCGTGCTTGTCTATTGGTCTTTAGTGGAACGATTATTTGTTGTAATTACTTTTATATTAGTGTTAAATGACCCCTAACTTGTCTTTTGAGTAGAATAAAAGCTCATTTGCTTGAGGACAAGCAAATCTCAAGTGTAAGGGCATATGATGAGGCGAAAAATGATCCGTTTTTAGGGGGTCATTTAAGCCCGAATCCGACTTTATTTGATCAAATATTGCCCTAAATCGTTCCTTTTGTGATTTTAGGTGTTTGGAGAGTGAATTCTGGAAAAGAAGTCATTTTTGACGTTTTTGGAGCATAAAAGTGAAGAAAACGGCAAAGTATCAATTTTCCATGCTGGAAGCACTTGGTGACGGCGTCAAGAGTTACACCCTGACGGCGTCAGATAGCAAGAATAAAATACCGTAGGTGGTGACGGCGTCAAAAGTCATCATGACGGCGTCAAAGTGCCAAGAATAAAATACCGTGGTTGGTGACGGCGTCACATAGGCCGTCATAAGTAGATCAAGCCCGTCCGAGGAAGAATTTGGCGGCGAGGTGACGGCGTCACATGTTTGTCTTGACGCCGTCAGCTCGGTTTTCCTATATATAGTTTTCTAGTTTTTTCATAAAAAAGGAGAAGTTTTGGTGAAACCCTAAAGACGAATTTGGTGTATTTTTTACAGGTTTTTCAAGGGTTCCAAACCCTTGATACCTTGCATTGTAATTGAGATAAGTGTTCTTCCAATTCAATCAATATGTCTATGTGTTGGTTGTTTATCTCTTGTTCTTGTCTCAATTCCATTATGCTAGGCTAGATCTCTTTTGTGTTTGCTTAGATCTAATGAAACCTAGATGTTGATTATGTGTTGATTACTTGTCTATTCTTGTTTTGGATGAATGATTTTATATGTTAGGCTTAATAAAACTGGCAGATCTCCAAATGGTAACATGCTTGAACGTCTTAAGAAACATGAACCGAGGCGTACTAGGTCTTTATTGGTTGTATTTAATGCGTGAGCCACTGTTTACAATCCCTATAGTTGTGCTGGGTCATGGTGTAGGAGGAGATAAGAGCTCATAGAGTTGGGGAGTTATGTATGCCACCCCACGAATGGTATTAAGGAATACAATCCGTCATCCATACAAGTATAACAAGTAATTAACGTGTAAAAGATATCTAGGGAGTAGTGAAGTCTAAGTAAACACAATTTTCTCCATTACTGCTCACAACCTTGTAATAATTAGTTTATTTTCATTTTTATTATTTTATTTTGATTGCATCTTAGTTTTGGGTTAGTTGAATAGCAACTAATTCCGCCCTTTCCTCTAAAACCCGAGATTTTACTTGCTTTCATAAAAATATAAAAATACAAAAAATAATCATCCTTCACCTTTAGAACTATTAATTAGGTTTTCTAATCCTAGCGACACTATTCCTAAGCTGAACGATCAATCCCCCGGTACTTGTCACTATACTATACTACAACGATCAGGTACACTGCCTGGTGGGGGTTGTAAGCTTCTCGAGATCCCTCGAGAGGTAAAGCAAGGTGCGATTCCCACGCATCAAAACCCTAAGTTAATTATCTAATTGATTACATGGTTGCTAAGTCAAGTCATATCCTTGTACATATTGTTTTGGGACGATTGGGACTCATGGGTAAAATACTTATTTTATGGAGTAATGGGGAAGAACATCTTATTATTACCCCCATATGTGCGTTAATCTTAAAAGTACTCCAAGTGTTTTGATTTTCTTAATTCGAGTCATTAGATTAGTTTATTGTAAAGTATGTAAAAATTCAAGTGTAAGGGGAATTTTCATTCCCTATGATGTATTATTTTGGATGGTAGGGTAAGAGTGTATTAAAAAAAAATCGAAAAAACAAGAAAAAGAAAAGAAAAAAAAATAGAAAAAGAAAAAGAGAAAAAACATACGGACTACGTACCATCCCTTTTCATTCTATGTTCATTTTATGTTTTTGTTACTTTTCATTTATTAGCTTAAGTCGAGTCTAGTCTTGGCTTAGCAAAGCCATATTGTACATGTAATTAACCAAGATTGTTAACTCGCCACCAGTAAAGACTGCCTATATCCAACAAAACCGTGTATTTCATATCCCTACACCTAACGTTACAACCCTTTAAAAGACCTCTTTGATAAGTTTATCCTAGGTGCTTACGTCATGTGGGGGAGGTTTGATCCTTTCCCAAGCCTATGGTAATCTATTTTGCTATGACAGGTAGTGAGAGATGTTTTCCATTTCCTTATTGTGATATTACTTTATTACACCCGAGAGATGTGAGTATCTAAACACTATTTGTGAGGTGCTAGTGTATGACCTCCGTGCTTGTCTTTGGTCTTTAGTGGAACGATTATTTGTTGTAATTACTTTTATATTAGTGTTAAATGACCCCTAACTTGTATTTTGATTAGAATAAAAGCGCATTTGCTTGAGGACAAGCAAATCTCAAGTGTAAGGGTATATGATGAGGCAAAAAATGAACCATTTTTAGGGGGTCATTTAAGCCCGGAATTGAATTTATTTGATCAAATATTACCCTAAATCGTCCCTTTTGTGATTTTAGGTACTTTGGGAGCGAAATCTGGAAAAGCAAGCAATTCGGACGTTTTTGGAGCATAAAAGTGAAGAAAACTCCAAAGACTTAATTTTCCAAGCTGAGAACAGTGTATGACGGCGTCAAGAAGGAAATCCTGACGGCGTCAAGAGTAAAATCCATGACGATCCAGAAGAAACCTGAAGGCGTCACAAGAAGGGCGTCAAGAGTTAATTTTGTGACGGCCTGCATAAGGAGTACACATGAAGGCGTCAGACCCAGATCTAGGCAGTCCGGGGAACTATTTGGCGGCGAGATGACGGCGTCAGACATTTGTTCTTGACGCCGTCACCTTCTAAAATCTATATATAGTTTTCTATTTTTCATTCATTGAAGAGGAACTTGTGTGGAGAAACCCTAGGGCCGAACTTTGTGAACCCTAGCTCGTATTTTACAGTAAATTCAAGGGTTTTCACCCCTTGAATCCTTTCATGTGCTATTGAGATAAGTCTTCTCTTAATTCAATCAATATGTCTATGTGTTAGTTGTCTATATCTTGTACTTGTCTTGATTTCAACATGCTAGGCTAGATTTATCTTGTGTTTGCTTAGATCTAATGAAACCTAGATGTTAATTATGTGTTGATTACTTGTTTATGGTTGTATTGGATGAATGATTTCAATGTTAGGCTTAAGAAAACTGCCAGATCTCCATTGTGTAACATGCTTGAACGTCTTAGGAAACATGAACCGATGTGTATTAGGTTTTATTGGTTGTATTTAATGCATGAGTAAATTCTAATGATCCCATGTTAGGAGCTTCTTAGCCGGCTCGACATAGGAGTGAAGTAGGCACTCATAGGATTGGGGAAGTAAGTACGCCACCCCATGAATGATATTAAGGAATACAATCCGTCATCCACACAACTATAACAAGTAATTAACGTGTAAAAGATATCTAGGGAGTAATGAAATCTAAGTAAACACATTTCTCCCACATATTGCTCACAACTTTAGTATAATATAGTTTTATTTCCATTTCTAGTATTTTATTCTGATTGCATCTTAGTATTAGGTTAGTTGACTAGCAACTAATTCCGCCCAAATCCTTCAAACCCGAGATTTTTACTTGCTTTCTAAAAAAATATAAAAATATAAAAAAGAATCATCCCTCATCTCTAGACCTAGTCTTTAGGTTTTCTAATCCTAGCGACACTATTCCTAGCTGAACGATCAATCCCCGGGTACTTGTCATTATACTATACTACATCGATCAGGTACACTGCCTGGTGGGGGTTGTAAGCTTCTCGAGAACCCTCGAGAGGTAAAGCCTGGTGCAATTCCCACGCATCACTGTGATAATACAATAAACCATAGTTCAAACCCTCTATAGTTGTATTCCCTTTTGTAATTTACCTTAGGTACGATGGATGTAACCTATAGTTGTATTCCCTTTTGTAATTTACCTTAGGTACGATGGATGTAACCTAAGTGTAACAACTACCTTTTTAACGTATGAAAATTCTACCTAGTAATATTTCCGTAATAATCATAACCTACGTCTATTTTCAATTTCTATTCCATTTTCCTTGTTTGTAATCGTTACGTAACAATACACTGATATCACCTTAGAAATCTAGTTAACATCATTTCCGACTTAACGATAGATTATTACCACCCTGTAAGAATTATCTCATAAGTTTATACCAAGGATATCCTAGTATCTCCTTAGAAATTTCTGACTCATCACCATATTATGAACAAAAATTTACTAAATTCTTTTGAAAATGATTAGATGGCATTCAATGTTGTACCTAAACCATTAAGACTGAACCATCTAAAACAATTTAAAGAAAAATAAATATCATTGTTACTGAGCCAAGCATCACATCATTTGGTCCTCAATTATACATAGCCTAGCTACCTATGTATAATTTAGGAAGAATCATGTCATAAATGGAACAGTCATCTTTTCAGATTTTCTAATAACAATCTTTATTCAAAAGAAAAATCTTGAGATTAAATAAACTATTCATAAACCTCATTTTTGACAAACTCCAATAGATATTTACACTTAATATCTGTCATTTTTATTATAGTAAGTCGAGAAAAATACAAACATTAGAAACCTAAGAGTTCACAAAGACTTATGGAAAACATCAATAGCGAAAATTTTATTAGAAACCACGGAAACTAATACATAGGCATATAATTAGCATTGGAAGTGCTATTGTTACAATGATTACAATAAAAAGCATAGAATCTCCAATAGGCTGACCCGGCATAACAATAAGGAATCCCATCAACAACACTATAGCAAAAACCACCACAGGGTGAATCACTCTGATTATTCTAAAAGATAAGTGTAAGTAAACCATTAGAAACAATAGCAAGAATAGTTCTTAAACATAAAGACAAATAAGTCTTATTCCCCATTTATTAAGGATTACATAGAAACCTTCCAAGATACATTTTAAACAACCCTAGCTCAAGACTAGTGCCTCCATATCTTATCCACAACATATAATAAAACCGTGAGTGGTATTAGGAAAACCAAGAGCCCGACCAAAACTACATAATCTTCATCCGGGACAAAAGTCAAATAGGTAACGGCAACAACAATATATACCATTGCGATAATAGTAATTAGGCTCGGCATTTTGGAAGTACTTAATGAAAGGAAAATAGTTGATCGAAATTAGAAAGGGGTATTTATAGGCCAAAATATAGCCGTTATGTTACTATTCATGACCATTTGAATTTACTATTCACGACCGTTAGTATTCACTGTTCACTAGCCGTTAATTTTCCACTATTCCTGACCGTTACTTTCTATATTTACAACCCTTGGATTCATTAGTAGCAACATTTAAGTTTACTTTCGCTAGAATGGATAAATCTAACAAAATTTCGTTTTCTCAATTTCTGAATGGAAATTTCTTTGACAATCCTTTGTCTATAATCCCTTACTCTAGTAATCACTTTAAACTTGAATTCCGGGACGGAATTCAGAATGAGGAGTGAGTACTATAAAACCTCGCAAAAATCCATATAGTTAACAATCGGTTAATTATATAAATATCTCTGTCATTATTTTAATCACCATTTTTACAGAAAATTTTGAAATTTTTCTTATTATATTAAATGGTCATGATTACGATATTGCAAAATTCACCGATTAACGAAATAAGTTCTCGACACGTTTAACAAAATATTAATACTCACTATTCATCTGGCCCATGTTTCAAGCCCAAAATCCATTTTATAATTTTATGTTTATTCGACTAGTAACAAGCCTACAAAACAACTCCCGTACTCTCAATTCTTAAACACGACGTATATATATTTTTGCATCATCTCATTTCTCACCTTGCTGACTACAAGTATGCCAAATCTCGTGATCATATATCGAGATTTGCTATGTTTTCGAAAGGCGAAGTGTTCACTCCAAAAACCACCCATTCGATATATAAAAATAATTCAAAACCCAACCGTTTTAAATCCCGTTTGTTTCTATGAGTTCCTAAAAATATTTCAAATATTATTTCACGTTAAAAACCAAATTTCCATCAGCTAAAAACCAAATGGTACACGATTTACAATTCGTGTACATAATACAATGTTAGTCGACATGTACAAGAACCACAAGACAAGAATTCCTCATTTTAAGCTTACACAAAAATTCTTAAAGTCCTAGAATGAATGAAAATCAATTTACTATCGTTCATTCAATGACATACATAGTGTTTTATGTCCTTTGAGATAAATGCACCCTTACGTGTTGAAATTTCATGCTATACACTACTAGAAAAAGGTCTATCCTTTACTCGCATTTTATGACGCACGCTACAAGATGACGCGCAAATAGCAAAGTCATAAAATAAGAGTCATAACGAGTAAATTTTTTATTGGGGATGACACATTTTCAGAAGCGTCATAACATAGGGTCATAATCAGTTAAAATTTAGCCTGCTAGATGACACTCGTTTTGCTTCGTCCTAAATAGGGGTCATCTATGTTTTTTTTCCCCAATGTAACAATAATAATAAAAAAATAATAATAAAATATTTTACCAAAAATATATTTTCTTGTTTTTCCCCAATGTAACAATTGATAATAAAACACTTTTACCAAAAATATATTGTAGTATCTGTATCTGCTTCGTTTTTTCCCCCAAAACACTTCCCGCTCTAACACTAAAAACTTTCCTCTCAATCTCTCAAAACCTAATCAAACAACCCTCTCAAAACTCTCAAAACACTCCCGCCCAAATTTCCCATCTCAAACCCCTCTCAAAACTCTCAAAACACTCCCGCCCTAATTTCCCATCTCAAACCCTTCTCAAAACACTCGACATCAGTTTGCCCTAATTTGCCCTAATTTTGAAAGGTATGCCGTAATTTGCCCTAATTTGTTTGTTTGAGAGTTTTATGTTTTCTGTTTTAATGTAGTTGTAGAGTTTTATTTAGGTTATAAAATCAATTTATTGATTTTTAATGTAGCACACCAGGTGTTTGTGAAAATGTAACTAGGTTTTTGTATCAGTTTTTGTATCATTATTTTTTGGTTGCAAGCTAACATTTTATAGGTGTTTGTGAAAATGTTCCTATGATGTAAGATAATATTTTTTGGTGTTTGTGAATAATATTTTATAGGCCTCATGTAAGTTAACTGTAAATAATGTAACATGTATAGTTTAATAGAGTAAACTTTAACTATAAATGTTTTGTAAGCTGGTGTTCTTGTTTAACATGTATAGGCCTCATGTAAGCTGGTGTTTGTGGTTATCTTTTTTCTGTTTTAGTTTAATAAGGTTGGTATCAGACTCGACACTTACACGAGATGTTTTCTGTTTTAGAGTTTTTAGGTAATGGATAAATCTTGGATTTTGTCTGATAGATTATCAATCACATACGAGGAAGGTGTGAATGCCTTTTTAGAGTTTGCACAACGCAATAACCCAAATTCCAATGCCATTCCGTGTCCTTGTGTAAATTGTATCAATTTGTGTCACACTTCCATAAAAAACGTGCGTTATCAAGTGTTTAAACACGGTTTCGATGAGAATTATATTGATTGGACCTTCCACGGAGAAAATTCATCTCAAGATGAAGCTCAATGCCCTAATGAGTCTAGACCTCCCGAGTTCGATTACACAAAGGAGATGCTACATGACGCCTTCACATATGCAGAGAATGAACCTAATTTATTGAAGTCACTTCTCGAAGAATGCGACAAGCCACTGTATGAAGGGTCTAAGCATAATGCACTAAATGGATTGCTGAAATTCCAACATTTGAAGGGTCAATTTGGCTGGTCTGATACAAGCTTTGATGCTTTATTGGGCGAGCTAAATGATGTTTTAACTTAAAATAATACAATCCCTAAGTCGATATACGAGGCCAAGAAGTTGCTAAAAGGAATAAGCATAGAATACATTAAGTATCATGCTTGTGAGAATGATTGTGTCTTGTTCTGGGATGAGCATAAGGATGCTTCTCAATGTCCAACTTGTGGCACTTCTCGGTGGAAGGGGAATATCAAGAAGGTGCCGAGAAAAGTTGTTTGGTATTTCCCGCCCATTCCTAGATTTAGAAGAATGTTCTTGTCACTAGAAACCGCACATGACCTAACTTGGCACGCGCAAGGTCAGGTCAGTGATGGCAAGCTAAGACATCCTTGTGATTCCCCATCTTGGAAGCTTGTTGACGACAAGTACTGGAAAGAATTTGGAAAGGAAGATAGGAATCTGAGATTAACCTTGTCCGCGGATGGTATAAACCCTCATAAGTCATTAAGTGCAAAGTATAGTTGTTGGCCGGTTACCCTAGCAACATACAATCTGCCTTCTTATTTGTGTATGTCAAGAAAGTTCATGATGTTGACTCTACTGATATCAGGTCCAAGGCAACCTGGTAAAAATATTGATGTCTACTTGGCACCACTAATAAAGGATCTGAAAGAGTTGTGGAAACCTGGCGTTAAGACGTATGATGCTTATAAGAAACAGTTCTTAAATCTAAAAGCAGTCTTACTTTGGACTATAAATGACTTTCCCGCGTATGGTGACATGTCGGGGTGTGTTACCAAAGGTTATAACGCGTGTCCAGTATGGTCAGAGGATACCTACTCACAATGGTTGCCAAAATCCAAAAAAGTATGCTTCCTCGGGAATAGAAGATTCCTCCCACTTACACATCCTTTTCGCAAAAGAAGAAAAGATTTCAATAATGAACCAGAGAGCGGTGTGATGAAAAAACCGAGATCGGGTGAAGAAGTTTACGACTATCTGGAAGGTTTTACGACTAAATTGGGGAAGGAGAAAAAGGCAAAGAAGGAAGTTATCTGGAAGGCGTTGAAGAAGAATAAATCAAAGAAGAAAATGCCACGTCAGCAGAGAAGGCCAAAAAAGAAAAAAGAAACTATTGATGCGAGATCGAAAGTTTGGCGTATAAAATCAATCTTTTTTGAACTAGAGTACTGGAAGCATTTGCTTGTTCGTCATCAGTTAGATGTTATGCATATAGAAAAGAATGTATGTGAGAGTGTTTATGGGACGTTAATGAATTTGCAAGGCAAGACGAAGGACGGTTTAAAGGCACGACAAGATCTCGAGGAGTTAGGGATTAAGACTGAGTTAATAAGTCAACCAAAGGGGAAGGGTCATTATCTGCTGCCTGCCATATACACATTAAATAGCGAGGAGAAACGCATGTTTTATGACACGCTGTCTAACATACAAGTGCCTGATGGGTATTCCTCCAATTTCAAGAATCTCGTGTCCGATGATAATTCGAAGATGAATGGATTGAAGTCCAACGACTGTCACGTACTAATGCAACAGATTCTTCCTTTTGCAATAAAGGGGGTGTTAGACATGAAAGTTAGGAAGACTATTATAAGCTTGTGTCACTTCTTCAACGAGCTGTGTAGTAAAGTATTTGATGTTAGTAAGCTAGGCAAGCTGCAAAGTGACATCGTAGTAACTTTGTGTTTACTAGAGAAGTATTTTCCGCCTTTGTTTTTCGATGTCATGATTCACTTGATGGTGCATTTAGTTAGAGAGGTGAGGTTATGTGGCCCAGTCCACTTTAGGTGGATGTATCCGTTTGAGAGGTACATGAAAACACTAAAAGGTTATGTACGAAATCATTATCGACCCGAGGGCTGCATGGCAGAATGTTATGTGGCAGAGGAAGCATTAGAATTCTGTTCCGATTCCTTGGAAAACATGAAATCAATTGGCAATCCTCATGATCGTGCTGATGAAAGAAACCGCACTGGTAAACCTTTATCGCAGGCTACCATCTGTGTTGTGGATTCTAAGCTACTTGATCAAGCTCATCTTTATGTATTAGGAAACACCGCTGATATTGAACCATACATAAAGCAGCATATGTTAGAACTGAAGGATCTTAACCCGCGTCGAAATAATACATGGTTGCAGAGCCAACATAGTCGGACGTTTATTGACTGGTTTAAGAAAGAGGTTGAAAAGCGTTTGGCTAATGGGGAAAATACCGGTGATAGTGTTCGTTGGTTGGCAAAAGGCCCTGATTTTGCTGTTAGTAAATATACCGGGTTTGCTGTAAATGAGTATCAATTCCATACAAAAGAGCGTGATGAATCTAAAACCACTCAAGGTAGTAGAGTATCTATAGTTGCAAATACTATGCAGATTGCTAGTGCAAAAGACTCCAATCCGGTGTACGGCGCTGTTACCTACTTCGGTCGTATATTGGAAATATAGGATCTTGATTATCGTACATTTACGGTTCCTGTTTTCATATGTGAGTGGGTAGATAGTCGTGGAGTAAAAAAAGATGATTTAGGATTCACAGTGGTTAACTTTGATAGGCTTGGTCAACGGTCTGAACCCTTCATATTACCTAGTCAAGCAAGACAAGTTTTTTATGTTCAGGACCAACAAGATAGGAACCTGTCTGTTGTTGGCTTCACACCACATAGGATGCATAAGTATGGAGATAATAATGATGAAACTGGTTCTGGTTCTGATTCGGACCGCGAAGAAGAGGCAGTTTCTGGTTCCAAATCGCATAGAGGCCCGACAATAAAAGTGAAGGCGAATAAAAAAACAGTTATTACTTATAATAAAAGAGGTGTGCCAACTGGACCGGGAGCAAAAAAACTGTCTACTTTTGAGGGATTGGTGGCCAGATCTATGGTTCTCATAACCTATGATTCTTGGTTGAACGTAGATAACGAAACAAAGGAAGCTTGTTGGCAATATGTTAAGGTAAGTATTTTATTATTTTATTCTAACTATGTTTTAGTTTTAGTATTTTATTCTAACTATGTTTTGATTCATTTTTTACGTTTCAGACACATTTTGTACTTGACCAAAAGAGTCGGAAGATGAAAAGTCTAAGGAGGCCATTAAGCCACTAAAAGATGAAAAGTCTAAGGAGGCCAAGAAGCAATTATATACTCCTCCTGAAAAGTATCCATCCGTGAAAAAAAAAAGACTGGAAACTTTTCGTATCACAAATAGTTAAGCCTTCGTTTGAGGTATTTGTTTAAGTTTCAAAAAACCGTTACTTATCACAAAAACAGTTACGAACATGTTAATTGTATATACTTATGCAGGCAATAAGTCAGAAGGCTTCAGCTAACCGTAAACTTAACAAGTACAACCATCATTTGAGCCGAAAGGGATATGCCGGACTCATTTCTGAGATAGTATGGAATTTATTGCTTATGTTAACTTTTTTATTGCTTATGTTGATGCTTTTTAACTTTTTTAGATGGAAGAAACCGGCAAAGAGGAAGAGGAGATTGATAGGGCAGAATGTTGGAAAAAAGCAAGAGAAAAGAAAAAAGGAGGTTTCGACCCAGCTGTCCAAAAAGTTATCAATAAAATTGTAAGTATTCATATTTCTCAGTTAGCTGAACTTTGATGTTCAGTTATTTAAACTTTGATGTTCAGTTAGTTAAACTTTGACCATAAGTCAACAGATGTTAAGTTATTTGATGTTCAGTTAGTTAAACTTTGACTTTTCACCATAAGTCAACAGATGTTAAGTTATATGTTTGTTTACTCTGGAGACACTAAAGAAGGACAAGGATTATTCAGAGGATCCTATGGGATCACTAGATGTGCTTACAGAGGCCCTGGGTACTAAAGAAACACGTGAGCGTGTACGTGGGATGGGTCGATATGTAACACCACACCAGTATTTTTTAATACCCAAGAATGTCAAGCAATACCTGAAACAATATGATAAGGTGATGAATAAACGGCTAAAAGCTGTTGAAGATCAGTTAGAAAGAAGAAGATGTGCAAGTACCAATGCTTCGGAGGTTGAAAGTAATTCTCCAACGTTGAGCGATGAAGACGAAGAACCAAATGTACCAAGTGAACCAAATGTACCAAGTGAACCAAATGTAAGTCTTCATTTGTTATAAATTCATTGCAAATCTTGTCTATTTTAATAATATTGTGTACATTTGTAGGATAAATCATGCTATCTTGCGGTCGACGATCCTTCAAATATAGTCGCCAAAGGAACCATAGTGAAGAATAGTGTCTCGGGTATTTGAAGTTAAATTACTTATTTAATATTCATATATATTCTTACATATTTAATATTTATTTGTTCATATATTAGATGGGAACATTGAAGTTACGGTGGACACATCTGTTCAAGCAGAAGCTTTGATACCGAATCCAATTCCCGAGGAGTTCGTTGAGACTGTTAAAGATGCCATTGGGTACATGCTAAGCTGGCCGAGTCACCTAGTCATTCCATGCTCTGGTTTGGTAAGACTTTTTTATAAAATAGTTTAATCATTAGAACAAAATGGTTTGGTAAGACTTTTTTATATTTTTGCAAAACAAGATAGTGGCCAAAAAGAAAGAGAAAAAGGCTGCTGATCAAGACAAGGAGAAAAGAAGAAAAACAGAAAAAGAACAAAGAAAAAAAGAACAAAGAAAAGAAGAAGAAGAAGGAAACAGAAAAGAAAAAGAAAGAAAAGAAGAAGAAGAAAAAAGAGAGTTGGGCAGTGTGATTCACAAGAAAAAAGAAAAGAAGAAGCGAAAAAGAGAACCCGACAACGAAGAAGAAGTGACGATGCCAAAAACAAGTACGATGCCAAAAACATCATATTTTTACAGTCATGTTTACAGTTATTTTTAGTGACCAGAAACTGTTATGTTTAAAGTTGCAGTTGAAGAAGGAAAAAGCCCAGAAACTCTCGCCTCCATTGCAAAAGTGACTGAGAAAGGAAATATGTTGAAAAAAATGATGACGAGAGGTCAGAAGAGAGTAAGGAAAAGAATTGAAGAAAGGATGGGATTGAAAATGACTGCAATGATGGTTGATGGACAAGTTGCAAAGGTCGATTGCATAAAAGTGCAATGCGAGGAAAATTTGTTTGGGCACCACAGTTACACGTACTTAAATTGGAATGATTTTGACAGTCTATTCTCAATGGATGAGTTAAGCGGGGCTGTCGTTGCTTCTTATATCATGTAAGTGATAAATATAGTTTATAAAAAATTGGAACTTGTATGTTAACAGGACTAATTGAATGTAAACTTTGTATGTTAATTGTTAACAGGTACCTGTATGAGCAAATCAAGAATGGGTCACAAAGAGATCATGGAGTTTGTTTCATGACCCCGACTGCGATCATGCATCATGAACGTAAAGTGAGGGCCACGAATATCGAGGAGGCAAGTCGAGTTATTGCAAAAAGGTTATCTACAAGGAAGCAAAATGATCTCATCTTATTGCTGTACAATCCCGGGTTAGATTTTTGACAACATTTAAATTAATTAATAAAAATTAACATTAATTAACAGAATTTGTTTTTTGTTTTTTTGTAGAAGACATTGGGTGTTAGGTGTGCTTAACATGAAGACAAGTACCTGCTATTATCTTGATTCCCTATCGGTTAGCGACGTCAATCATCAGTTCAAGCAAATAGTGGATGCGTAAGTAATACAAATTATAGAATCTTTATGATGTATGATCTAATACTTAACTGGGTTAATTCTTTGTAGGGTAATTGCATTGTATGATGTAGAAGCTGGAACCAATAAGAGGACTAAACTTAATTGGGTTAATTCTAAGGTTAGTTATTTGTTATGGCTTATTTGCATCTCCTAGCTTATTAATAGTCTAAGTAATACTAGTGTAGAGTGGTTTTTAGTTTTAATCAGCTTAGTATAGGGTAAAATTGCAATACAGATCAGTGTAAGGGTGTTTGCTTTAAGACAGCTTATAGGTTAGTTTGGGTATAATCTAAAAATCACTGTTCATGTGCCAAGTTTCTAAGTTTGATTGAACTGATTCAAAGGTATTTTAGTTGTTCTCATCAGAAGATAGGGCAGTTTGATGGTTATTTAAAGTCTGCATTAGATATTTTAGTTTTGAGCTCTTATCTGCCCTAATAAGCTTAGCAATAAGCTGAGCTTAATTTGAGTTCATTTTGGCTTTGCTAGTTAGTTCAATGGTGCTTAAGTGAGTTCCTATGAGTTGGTCTGCCGTGGAGTAGTCTTGCTCAAATTTTGCGCCAAATTCCTAATCTGCTACCACAGATTGTTTTGCAGCAATTAGTTATCTGCACTGCTGATCTAGGATCAAAATTGGCTTATCGTATCTGCTTTAGGTCCTAATTTTTGGAATATAGGTAAGTTAGGTAGGGGTCTTTTGGTGCATAATCTGGTATTTGAGTTTCACCTTATTAATCAGCTTATAACTGATCTGCAAATAAGCCCGTATACCCTATGCAGACCATTCTTGTTAATCAACTGTAGTTGCATATCATATACAATTTGTGTTTCTTGTGTAGTGTCCATGTCAGCCCGGATGCACCGAATGTGGGTACTTCGTGTTGAAGTTTATGAAGGAAATAGTTAAACATGGAGTTCGGGCTCTCGAAAATGACAATGTAAGTAGTTAACTGTTTTAAGTAGTTTAAGTAGTAATTAACTGTTTCTAAAATGTTGTTTTATTTGACTAGATTGGTAGTGATAGCAATGAGTCACGGAGGCGGATTTCGACGATATTCGAGAAGAATGGGCAATTTATGTGTCGAATTTCATTTTTAGGTAGAAATCGCGCGTATTGTAGTAACTTTAACTAATTATCGGTCTATATGTTGACTTGAATTGTTATGTAATGAATTGGTAACGCATGGTTTTGATATATATGAAATGCGTTAATTTTGTACAATTATCAGGTTTATTGTCAGTAATTATGTATATAATCAGGTTTTAAAAAACAGAAAAAAAATGATTTTAAGGTAATGACTCGCAAAAACATATGTCAGAAAAGTGTGTCATAAAAGTTAGTCAAAATGATTTTAAGGGTAATGACACGCAATGTGGGTCATAAGTGCGAGTCATAGAAGGATGACGCACAAATGCGAGTCATGAAGCTTTATGACGGGTCCATCCTTGACTCGCATTTGCGCGTCATAAGGACTCTTCTTGACTCGCATTTGGAGTCAAGAATAGCTGTTTTTCTAGTAAAATTTATGATTCTCATTCTTTTGTTTCCTTCATTCGACACATGCAAAATAAACTCTTATACTCTCAAAACTCTCACTGAAAGACAAGAAACAATCACTCTCAAGTTTGGAAGCTTTGGAGTAGTATCGAGTTTATTATATAAATCGTTACACGGGTTATAAGTTAACGTGAACATTTCTTGTATTTTCTTCCTTCACTCTCGATTCTCTACCACCATTGAGGTGTTGTAAGTCCTTCTTGATCATCTCTAATTCATTCTACACGTTTTTATATGTCCATACATCACGTAAAATTTATGTTGAACGTAGTATAGTTTCATGTTTGTTATTACGTACGCAAAATCATATAGAAACACGAGCGTGACTAGCCTCTATCTTGGAAGGCCTAGGAGTCACGACACACACTTGTTTCACGTTTATTTTTACGTTACATGCATCAAACAAACCTAATTTGATCTTAGTTTGAATCGTTTACACAAACAACAAAACACTTAGAAATATTTTCTAAGTCTTTTACATATATAACACGTTCCAACAGCCTAGAAAATGATCATATATATCGAAATTTAACGTAACAAGCATACAATATTCTAAGTCTTTGGGTAGTGGCACCCAGTTGTCTTTATCTTTGGGTAGTGGCACCCAGTTGTTTTTATCTTTGGGTAGTGGCACCCAGTTGCCTTTATCTTTGGGAAGTGGCACCCAGTTTTCAATATCCATAAGAAAATGTATGTTTTCAACATATATTTAGATACAGATGTATAGGTATTTGACCAGACTTGAATTATAAATCTCATTAAATTAGCATCATGAGTTTCCATCTCCTGTTAGGATTATTTATCCCTTATTTGAATTTGATTGAATATCTATATGATTTATCTGTGATTATAATCAACATCACTTAATACTTGTTCTATCACTATTAGTATTTATTATTATCAAATATTCCTGAAATCTATTGAAATAAATGGTTTTTCATAAAACTCTATGAACTCACCAACCTTTGTGTTGACACCTTTAAGCATGTGTATCTCAGGTAATTAACGGAGCAGGACAAGACACGGAGCGGGCATTTATTACTCTGATAAATTAAAATGGTGTAAAAATCAAATATGTCATTCTTTCAAGCCTTTATATCTTTTAATAAGATTTTAAATCAAATGCTTCATCTTTTATCGCGAACATTATTTGAATGACAAATAACTTTCAAAACGCTTCTTTTAAGCCGTTTTATGAGATTATAACTTCGATCCTCCCCGTAACACCCAAATTACTTTTCCGCTGCTACAAACATAAATTTGGGGGTGTTACAGTTTTGACATCCTGAATGACACAGAACTGTTCATAAAATGTGACAAAGCATTAAGAATCCTTTGTTAGTTTTGAGACTGAAAAAAGTTTGAATTTGAAAGAGGGAACAATTAGGACATCTTTGAGTTCAATTTTGTTCTATAAAACAAACAGCTTGCCCAACTTTTGAAATTACTGAGGTGTGACCATTAGGTAGATTAATCAGTTGTTTGGTTTTAAGACACTGGAGATCAAGCAATTCATGATCATCTGGTGATATATGGTCACTAGCACCTATATCTATGATCCAACCTTCAATAACTCCATTCACACATGAAAAACAATAAACAGTACCTTCCCCAAAGGGATGCTCCATTTGGCCTACTTTTTCATCATTTGCTTGATTGAACTGAGGAATGCTATTCATCAACTACTTAAACTGCTTGGAAGTAAACACCACATGTCCTCCATTTTCAACCAATGCTGTAGTTTTCCTAACATTAGAAGAACCAGTTTTCTGAACAGCTTTGCCTTTTTTATTCTGCTTGTATTTGTAATGCCAAGTAGGATAGCCAACTTTCTCCCAACACTTATCTGGTGGATGCCATTTGAAACCACAGATGGTACACTTATCTTTGATATCTCCTTTGCTATACAAGGCTGTTGATTCCACACCCAACTGTCCTAATCCAAACACCCCCCCTTTGAGACTTTTCTTGTTGAAGCAAAGCACAAGCAGTCTCCATACTAGGCAATGGTGAATTCAACAGTAATTGACTTCTTTGGTGTGAAAAATGATCATCCAACCCATTCAGAAACTGAAATAACCTCTGCTCCTCTTTTTAAGTGTTCAAAGCATTCAAGAAAACCACAATTTCAGGAGTAATATTCACAATTCTTGGCAATTCATTCATTGAATCCAATTTTTCCCAAATACATTTCATACTGGTGAAATACTCACTCACAGACCTTCCTGATTACACTGTTTCATAAGTCTCTCTATTCAACTTGTACTTATGAGATCCATTACTCAAAGCAAATCTTGTTTCTAATTGAATCCAAATAGCATAAGCAGTACTAATGAACATAATAGACTTGGCAATTCATTCAGACACATTATTCATCAACCAACTAATCACTAAATTGTTACTTGTATCCCACAGTTCTTGTAAATTCACATCATCAGTTGATCTTGGAACTGTTCCCCTAATAAATCCTAACTTTCTTTTGGTAGATAGAGCAATTTCAATTGACCTTCTCCAAGAATGATAGTTTTGTGCTCCTAACAACTTTTCATTCACAACCAGTGTACCAGAACCATCAGAGGGATGCAAAAACAAAGGATTTTAAAACAAGAGTGACTGATTGTTATGAACAGATGTAGCATCAGAAGATGATGCCATTATAACTAGCGGAAGCTTCATAACAAACTCAAAGAACCGTTAACACAAACAACCACACACCTATCAATTCACAAATTCAATTTTCAACAAGAAAAATGAATTTAATAAATTAGAAGGTAAACTGAAGAAATTTGATGATTATTGGTGAAAGAATGATGAAATAAGGATAAGAAATGAAGATGATCGGAAAATGTTAGTTATGGTGGTTGGAAAATTCAGTTATGACAGTTTATGGTGGTCAGAGAATTCAGTTACGGTGGTTTAATGGTTGTAAGGAATCAAGAACTCATTACTGATCTCTGATACCATGTTGATGTTGACAGTAATGAATTAAGAGAATACACATTTCACACACAGAACAATTAGGAAATGATTCTCATTGATTGATTGAAAATGAGATACAAAGAGTGTTTATATAGTGCTTAACTAACTAAATTATATTATGAAATATTTACAAATCAAGTCCCTATACTATTGATGGTATTGCCTTCTCAGCCTTTCTCTCTTTGACACTTCTACTGATCCAATGGGGCAACCATGTTGGTTATTTGATTGGCACACAAGAAATCGTGTATATGCTCGTGGTTTCTGAAAAATGTAACTACAATCATGAGGATGTTACTCTTGCTTATATCCTTGGAACTGCGTGTACATCAAATCTCGGCTCTAGGGATGTTGATGATTGGCAATATTTTGCTGAAGGTGTTGCACCATAAAATCCCATTCCACTGCAGTATGATTGTGTGGTTGAAAGGAGGTTTCATGGGTCTTATGAAGTTAGGACTATGGAGATCGAGGCTGAATATTCTCTTTCAGCAGCTCTTCCTCCTGCCGGTCACAACCGAACCTCTGCTACTGCAAAAAGAAGCAAAAGATCGATAGAGACCAAAGTTGCTATTGCAGCAAGTGGTGAGACCATTGAATGAGATGGGTGATATGTTGCTCAACAGATAACTTTAAGGAGCTAAAATGGCTGACCAACTGATGTCGCAGTTCAGGTTAATAGAGAGGGTGTATTACTGTCTTGTTGCTAGAAGATGGATAAGGACGTAAGGGTCCGAGCCCTAAGAACTTTGCTACTAGACGACAGGTATTTGGAATGAATGTCTCTAAATCCTGGCGAGATTAATCACACTTTTGACCATCAATGAAGATTATGACTTTTGTTCTAGCTTTTTTCACTGTACAGTAATCCTGTTATTATATTTAAGACTTTAACAAATCACCAATTTGATATTCAGAAAATCCTTTAGTTTTTGTTGCAACGCTTTTAGGTAGGAAAATCACGGAGGAAAATTTTGTGTTAATAATTAGTTAGTGGAAAGTGCTTAAAGGTTTTTTTTCACATGTAGAGTTGCAGACCACTTATATCGTTCAGTGCAAGCACTAAATTTTTTCTAGAAATGTTAATGTGAATTTTTAACCCGCAATGCACCTGTGTCTCCCGTAGATATACTTTCTGGGCGGGAACACTGAAAACCTGACTAGACCGGCCTGTTGAATCAGGAACCGGGTTGGTTGAACCGTGGAGAAAAATCGTTCTCTAGATGCTATTCACATATATTTATGTGCTATTTTAATAATTTTCTTTTGAAAGAAGTTAAGCGAAGTAAGATGGTGATTGTGAGGATATGAAAGATAGAAGAAAAACGGGGTAAAAGTGGTTAATGTGACAAATAGATTGGATAGTGGAATGATACAATCTATTCACTCTCCATGCTTTTAAAAATTATTTTCAATAGGAAAACAAAAAAATGATCAATGATCTATAGATAGAACAAATGAACAATGATAGATGAAATATACATATTTAAAAAAAGCATAATTATTATTGTTTTTTCATTATTACTTATTGCAACATTTTTTCTTTGTTAATTATTTTTGTTTTGGTTAATTAGTTAAAGTTGAACAAAAAAGAATTCAAAAAGTCAAAGTGAACACTTAATAGTGTCGTCTCTAAGTTTGCGGAGGCTCTGTGCAAAGTTTAATTTAACTACAAAGACGAGGCCTAGTAATAGAAGTTAAATAATATTATAAAAAAGTAAAAGGAGAAATGATTATTTTAAAACAACTTCCGGCATCATTTTTCAATGCAACATCATAAATGAAACATTTGTTGTCACAATCTAGAATACTTATGCATATAAATGCATATTATATAAAATTTTGAGGCCCTGTGCGACTGCACGCTTCACACACACTCGAATATGGATCTGATACTTAATATGAGACGGATGTAGTATCTATTTACTAGTAGACTAACAATTGGAAACAAACTTAGAAAGAAGTGTGAACAAAGAATTTGGAGCGGATGAAATATTACTTTCAGTGGCACTATTAATAATAAGTCATAAAATAATAATAGCAACAACTAACAAGAACTGTTAACTATCTATACTACTTATAATACATTTTAGACCCTCTCACCTATTTAATTTTTAAGATTTCCTTATATAGATTTTAAGTAAATACAAGTTCTAAAACATAAAGAACAAGTATGTAAAGCACAATAATTTTAAGTTCTTACATACATACAATTAATACACCCCATCACCAGTTAATACAAACTCTAAAACACAAAGCACAAGTATGTATAGCACAATGATTTTAAGTTCTTACATACATACAATTAATAAACTCAATGTACAAATATCTTTTTCTGGCGATGGACTTTTTCCTTCCAGTAATACATACAACAACCTTTCAGCAATATATAAGAGTTAAAACTTAAAACCAGTAGCCTCAAGCCTTTCTCCCTCCAGCCTTTCTCACAACACCATCTCACGACACACAAACAACCACTGACCCTACTCAGCACATCACTTCAAACACAAACAACCTATTTCTTTTACCAACTCAGAATCGAAACTCAAAAGAAAAGTTGAACAAGATATTAACTTGTTCTCAAATGACTTAAGATTCACAAGTTTAATTTAAACCATCATATCTGTTTGAAGAATACACTTCTTTCAATATCCGAAACTTTCAAGAAAGACCAAAACAAGTGTGTTTTAATCCTCTTATCTTTCGGTTAATCAAATCAAGAAATGAACAAGAAAAGTAAACCAAGATCTCAGTTAATCTCATTTGTGTAATAAAAGATTTGTTCAAAGAACTCAACAACAAGAGATTTTCCATCATAAATCTTTTTTAGAAGACAAGCTCCTTATTTTAATTTTCAAATCTTAAGGAAAGCACAAAACCAAAAGGTTTCTTACCTTCTCTCATTCAGATTTAAGAAAAATGTTTTATAAATATATAATTACCTGTGTTCGAATCGAGTCTTAACTGCTCCTTTTGGTAACATAAGAAAGAAATCACAAACGTATGTGATTTGTTGTTCGAATTAAACAGGTTCACAAGGGATGATTTTGCTTGTGTGGGGTTCATTTCATCTAAACAGGTTCACAAGGGATGAATTATTTTTGTGACTGCGTGTGGGTAAGAACAAGATTGATAAGCGGAACAGTCTGTGTGTGAAAAAGTGTGACTGCACTTTTTTTTCGGGTAAAAGTGTTATAAGTGGTGTTTTTACAAGTTTGAAGATTTAGGGTTAGTAATTGTTTAAATTGGACTTGGGCTTTTAGTTTAGTAGAAAAGGTTGGGCTGTTATTACACCAAGGTCCGAATTCTTTGTTTGGTCAGTTGGGCTTCATTTTTGAACTGAAATCCCTCCGGACAACGCCACATGTATGTAAAGAACTTAAAATCGTTGTCTAGAAGGATTTCACGTGACAACACAAAGGTGTTAGTAAAATCATTGTGCTTTACATACTTATGGTGTGTACACGTCAAACGTTGTGTATCGAGAAGTTCTTCGTGAAGAGTAAAATATAAATATGTATAGGATTTTCAATATGATGTAGTCTCATCAATAAATGTATGTTATTCAGTTTTTGTACTATATAAAATATCGTTAACCATTTGATATACTGATAATTTGAACGTGACGGACATGCGGACACGCTACTACATATTTGGTGCCGTTAATATTTATTTTAGGGTATCTGCCGACGCAACGCGCGGGTACCCTACTAGTTTCATTTAAGTGAATAGGTTTTAACTAGCTAAGTAAACTGCACAACGATAGAACCGAATTATAATTGAAGTACTTTATCGTTCAAATAAAGTTTGAGTAGATTTAAAAGGAGTTTTCAACTGTTCTAAAAAATGAAAAGTTTGAGTGACTATCAACTTCTTCAAAACAACTTTGATTGAAAGCATGAATCACATCCCCTTTAAATTGTCCAATGTCCATAAACAAGGTTAGAATCTTGCATTAAGTTAGAATCAATGTTTTGAAAACCGGGTTTAAAATCGACCCAGTCGAGTCACCGGGCATTGGGTCAACCGGTTCGACCGGTTCAACCGTCGGGTCAACCCGGTTTTCAATTTATTATTATTATTTTTTCGACCGGTTCGATCGCTGGGTCAACCGGTTTGACCACCGAGTCAACTCAAGTTTTTATTAATAAATTTTTAAAAAACAAAACCTGGCCGGGTTTCGAGAACCGGGTTGACCCGGTGTCACAACTCGTAAATTCTGGTCATTTCCCGAACTTTCAAAAATTTTACTATTCATCGATCACTATTCATCATTTTACTATTCATCATTTTCGGAATCAGTTTGTGATTCTAGGAAGCGTTCAAAAATTTTACTATTCATAAAACACTATTCACCCCCGGAGAAAATTTGTCATTCATGCGTGAGTTGCATCATTTCTGTATACGTACGGTTATCTACCTAATAAACGTTATCCTATAAACTATTACTTTGAATAACTAATCAGACAATCCCAACTATGGTCCTAACATATTTTTACACTCATTATAATGATATAAAAGTTATATTACTAATTTACCCGACGTTTTGTATTTATTTGATATACGTATCGTTAAATGTTTATAACTACGACGGTTTTCTGTAATTTCAACACGACAAATATTTATTCACCCGAGACTTGTGAGAAATGCAAATTTATAATTTTTACGACTTTAATATATTCCATTTGGTTCCGTTAGAATTTATTTCTAACAAGCACGGTAACCAAAACTTATAACGTAACACGATTTATACACTAAATAACTAACAATACACTCAATAATAACTAAAATACAAAGTATACTCACAAAATACACCATGGTCGACTTCATGAGCACATGTGGACTTTAAGATTTTACTTCCTATGGTGAAATGACTATTATACCCTTGTTTACAAGATATTTATCTAGCAAACACAAGTAACCATTCATTTTACTTTTCTAAAAATCATAAGTCAAGATCTTGGTTCTTTCTTCCTTCCTCCTAGCCACATAAAAACCATCAAGAACACAAGAATCCATAGTTTTTCAAGATTGAAGTAAAATATTAACCCTAGATTACTCCTTGTTCAAGTTTTGAAATAAAAACTTAAGAAGTATTAGGATACCTTGATCTTTTAAACCTCTTCTTATTACTAGTAAGTTTCAAGTAATGTTTTCGTCATCTAATACTTTCATTTTCATAATAACATGATGTGTTCTCAATTTATTCTAGCATACATGCAAGTATATATGTTAAAGATACCACTTTTGAGTATATTATGGTTTTTATGAAATTATAACAAGCCTATAATTATTCCCTTGATAACCTATTAATTGTTGTGAATATTAGGAACCCATGACACCTTGAGAAGGTGTATGGTAAGATTAGACTAGCTTGTGGTGTATTGAAGTGGTTTAACAAGAATTAGAAACAAGAAAAGTGAGTTTTGAACAAGTAAAATACCTACTGTCCCTATTTGTAAAACGTGGGAAATCCAGGGAGCTAGGAGTACTTTTGTGCCAAAGATTTAGAAAATACTTTCTAATACGAAACTATGGTCGAAAGTTTGGATAAAAACGAGTTAATAACGAAGGAGATATGATTTTTCAAAGTTTAACGACGAAAACTATATTTTTCAGAAAATAGCTTGCTGTTGAACAGTTTTCATGGACTGTTTTGAGACGTAAAATTTGATCTAGCCGTCCCGACTTATCAAAAATATGTTAATATGTCATCCCATGATTCCGGGGATATAAAGAACGTAGAAAACAAGCTTATAACGAAAAAGATACAAGCGTTTGAAATCCGACGAAACATATACACTTTTGACAGCTTTTGCTATAATAGAAATTACTAAGTGTTAAACGCTATATTTTGCAAGTAACGACATGGAGAGCCAATTTTCTCTTCGATCGAGGCACGTATGATCAGAAGTTAAACAAGACGACATCTAGATATTGTTACAAGGTTTTCAAAAACGCCGAGCTTGAACACTAACACTTAACGTACTATATTTCACGACTAGTTTTGTGAAGCCGTTTGGACACATTTTCTAAGTTGAGAACAATGTTAAACTACGCAGGAAAACTTTATATTTACTCATACAACCCTAAACGATAAACGTTATTTTCAAAAACTACAAGTGGTATTGGTAACGTATGTATACGCATGTGTAGCATTGTTTCATTTATTACATTAGAATCATATCATTCATAATAGGTTGCGGTTAAGGAATCGAGCCTATTTCTGATCAGTCACTAGCATTATTATAGCTGTTGCATCAGGTGAGTCATAGCCCCGATTTTACTCTTTTACTACTCGTTTTAAACTATTTGGGGGAGATACATGCACAAATACTTGCTTGATACTTGAAACGTTTATACTTTTATACTACGCTAAGTTTTTAATACTTTTAGCAGAACTACTATATGTACCTTAATGTGTAAATCTTGATTATGTATTCTTGAGTAACGTATATCTTTGGGAATTGGCACCCAGTAGTCACTTATCTTTGGGAATTGGCACCCAGTAGTCTAATATCTTTGGGAATTGGCACCCAGTGGTCTCTTATCTTTGGGAATTGGCACCCAGTAGTCTAATATCTTTGGGAAGTGGCACCCAGTAGTCTAATATCTTTGGGAAGTGGCACCCAGTAGTCTTTAATCTTTGAGCATTGGCATGTACACATATCGTATACTCATATGTCTTAATCATAATATATATTAGCAGTGGGTTGTGAACACACAGGTTGCAAGTCTTGTATGGGCAGGATTTGCAACTGAGTGGATTTATGATGCCTTTGCTGTGTGATCATTTTCTATAGGCTTTATTTGTTAAACAAACTCTATGAACTCACCAACCTTTGTGTTGACACTTTTAAGCATGTTTATCTCAGGTTTGTAAGGCGATAGCAGGTGTATGGAGCTGAGAGTCTTAGGGCATGCTTTTGGAGACTTTCGCTTTTATCGTTTACCATTCGATACACTTTAAAAACTTATGTATTATTCTACTTTGGGATCTTTGCTTTGTAAACTATGACTTTATCTATTCGAATGGTAACATTTCAAAACGTCTCATTTAGAGGTCGTTTTCTATATCTTGTACGTTGTGCCCTGAAGTAGCATCCCAATGACACTATCGTTTCGCTGTGATATTTTGAGGGTGTTACAGATTGGTATCAGAGACTTGGTTATAGAGAACTAGGTTGTTTTTTTAGAGCCTAGATTATAACTACATACATTTAGACTCTCCTCCCTATCGCCTTGCACTTTTCATACACGTACGCTTACTGATAATTTTTTTTTTTCTAGACCTATGCTATTAGATAATTTGTGGTACCGATGGGGAAGTCCCAAAATTTAGTCAAGTCATCAGAAATATGGAGCTCGGTAATAACTAATTATTTAACTTAATCTTGTGACATTTCTTGTTTGATGAGACATGAGACTGAGTTAAATAAAGGTTATTACTTAGCTGTAGAGATTTGATGATTTGCCCGAGGATGGGGGTTCTCTTGAGGATACTCTCGAGAAACCGTTAGAAACTAGACTTCCTAGTGACTTTAGCACTTAAGGGAGAATCCTTTGTTCCTTTGTACTGAGCGTGACATTCCCTAGATACCCATTTAAGCAACGTCTACCACTGAGATATGTGTGCCTGGTGATATGTACACCTGTGAAAGGAAACATTTATAATTGTGGTGGCCAACATAATTATAAGTGCTTCACAACCCACGTGGACATATGACTATGCTTATGTAGATCAGTGTTGGCACAACTTAGGAAACAACTGGTGGTGCGGTATTATGTATGAGGATGTTAAGTATAGACTTTGGATAATCAACGGTTTTCCCTCATCTCTGACGTTCACTAAATATCAGGGTTAAGTATAGACTTAGGAAACAACTGGTGGTGCGGTATTATGTATGAGGATGTTAAGTATGAGGATGTTAAGTATATGACGGTTTTCCCTCGCAGGAAATCATGGCACCAAGGAGAGTGACTCGTAGCTCTGGCCGAGGAGGCACAACACCAAGGGGTGGAAGGACTGGTGGACGTGGAGGTAGAGGAGCTGCTCACGACACTAGTAACCCTAGTAACGATGGTGGAAGAACTGGTGGACGTGGAGGTAGAGGAGATGGTCGCGGCATTGAAAACAATGATAACAACGACGGTGGAAATCCTGATTTTGAAGCCATCATCGCTCGACAACTTCAAAACTTTCTCCCCACTATTGTCACTCAAGTTGGCGATCATATGAATAACTTGGGAAACCACGAAAGCGGAATTAACAACACCAATGGTATAGGCCAAAATGGTAATGGCGACAACAACAATAAGACTGGATGTACGTATAAGGAATTTACGTCATGCAAGCCAATAGAGTTTAATGGTGTAGGAGGCGCGTTGGTATATACTCGATGGGTCGAAAATATGGAGTCGGTGATCGGCATTAGTAACTGTGCAACACATCAAATGGTGAAGTATTTCGCATGCTTGCTGTCAGGAAAGGCATTGACATGGTGGAATACGCAGATCCAAGCTAGGGGTAGAGAGGCAGCTGTAGGTATGACATGGGACGATTTTAAGGCATTACTGAAGGAGGAATACTGTCCGAACAACGAGATGCAGAAGCTGGAGGATGAACTTTATCATCACTCTATGATAGGGGCTGGTCATGCAGCCTACACAGATCGATTCCATGAATTAGCCAGACTAGTTCCACATCTAGTCACCCCTGAGTCCAAGAGGATCAAGAGGTAAATATATGGCCTTGTCCCAGAAATTCGTGGGACTGTAAAAACAACTAAGCCTTCTACAATTCAGAGTGCAATATTGAGAGCAGGGACTCTGACAGATGAGATGGTTAGAAATGGAAGCTTGAGGAACAGTGATAAAAGGAAGGGAACAAGCGAGTCGAACAAGAATATGGGTACAATAGCTGACAACAAAAGGGCAAGGACCTTTACGGCGACTAGTTCTGGTCAGAAAGAGTATGCAGGCCCGCATCCTAAGTGTACGAAATGTAATTTTCATCACCAAAAGACTGCGCCCTGCCGTATGTGTGCAAATTGCAGACAGTCTAGTCATTTTACAAACCAGTGTAGAGAACTAGTAAATATGGGCAATATGACGAACAACCAAAGGACATGCTATGAGTGTAACAGCCCGGATCACTTTCGGAACACCTGTCCTAAGTTGAAAAGGAATCTTAACCAAGGAGGCAATCGTCCAAACTTAGCAGCAGCAATTGAAGGGCCACAAGATGAGGCCATTGAGATTCCACCCGCACGTGGCAGAGCTTACTTCTTAGGAAATCCTATCACCCAACATGTCCGCGATAGCATAACGGGTACATTCTCTTGAACAACTATCTTATTTTCGTAGCACTTAAGTCTTAGTATAGAACTTATACATAACATCGACTAATCTGAGACCTAGCATCATCAACTTTAGTTATATTGATAGTAGTTGATTTGATTGGTGTAAGCAATTCCAAATTCGAGCCAATCTTTCAAAAGACTTTTTTCAAGGATGTTGAATCCAGATAGATTGATTTTAGCTTGATTCTAGTGACAGTTCTTGTCTGATGAGTTTGGGAAAGTTTGCATTGTCGAATCAGACCACTAGGCACATATGTGGAACGAACGAGCTGAACTTCGGGACGAAGTTCCTTTTAGGGTGGGAGACTGTCACAACTCGTAAATTCTGGTCATTTCCCGAACTTTCAAAATTTTTACTATTCATCGATCACTTTTCATCATTTTACTATTCATCATTTTTGGAGTCAGTTTGTGATTTTGAGAAGCGTTCAAAAATTTTACTATTCATAAAACACTATTCACCCTCGGAAAAAATTTGTCATTCATGCGTGAGTTGCATCATTTCTGTACACGTACGGTTATCTACCTAATAAACGTTATCCTATAAACTATTACTTTGAATAACTGATCCGACAATCCCAACTATGGTCCTAACATATTTTTACACTCATTATAATGATATAAAAGTTATATTACTAATTTACCCGACGTTTTGTATTTATTTGATATACGTATCGTTAAATGTTTATAACTACGACGGTTTTCGGTAATTTCAAAACGAAAAATACTTATTCACCCGAGACTTGTGAGAAATGCAAATTTATAATTTTTACGACTTTAATATATTCCATTTGGTTCTGTTAAAATTTATTTCTAACAAGCACGGTAACCAAAACTTATAACGTAACACGATTTATACACTAAATGACTAACAATACACTCAATACTAACTAAAATACAAAGTATACTCACAAAATACACCATGGTCGACTTCATGAGCACATGTGGACTTTAAGATTTTACTTCCTATGGTGAAATGACTATTATACCCTTGTTTACAAGATATTTATCTAGCAAACACAAGTAACCATTCATTTTACTTTTCTAAAAATCATAAGTCAAGATCTTGGTTCTTTCTTCCTTCCTCCTAGCCACGTCAAAACCATCAAGAACACAAGAATCCAAAGTTTTTCAAGATTGAAGTAAAATATTAACCCTAGATTACTCCTTGTTCAAGTTTTGAAATAAAAACTTAAGAAGTATTAGGATACCTTGATCTTTTAAACCTCTTCTTATCACTAGTAAGTTTCAAGTAATGTTTTCATCATCTAATACTTTCATTTTCATAATAACATGATGTGTTCTCAATTTATTCTAGCATACATGCAAGTATATATGTTAAAGATACCACTTTTGAGTATATTATGGTTTTTATGAAATTATAACAAGCCTATAATTATTCCCTTGATAACCTATTAATTGTTGTGAATATTAGGAACCCATGACACCTTGAGAAGGTGTATGGTAAGATTAGACTAGCTTGTGATGTATTGAAGTGGTTTCACAAGGATTAGAAACAAGAAAAGTGAGTTTTGAACAAGCAAAATACCTACTGTCCCTTTTTGTAAAACGTGGGAAATCCAGGGGGTTAGGAGTACTTTTGGGCCAAAGATTTAGAAAATACTTTCTAAGACGAAACTATGGCCGAAAGTTTGGATAAAAACGAGTTAATAACGAAGGAGATATGATTTTTCAAAGTTTAACGACGAAAACTATATTTTTCAGAAAATAGCTTGCTGTTGAACAGTTTTCATGGACTGTTTCGAGACGTAAAATTTGATCTAGCCGTCCCGACTTATCAAAAATATGTTAATATGCCATCCCACGATTCCGGGGATATAAAGAACGTAGAAAACAAGATTATAACGAAAAAGATACAAGCGTTTGAAATCCGACGAAACATATACACTTTTGACAGCTTTTGCTATAATAGAAATTACTAAATGTTAAACACTATATTTTTCAAGTAACGACATGGAGAGCCAATTTTCTCATCGATCGAGGCGCGTATGATCAGAAGTTAAACAAGACGACATCTAGATATTGTTACAAGGTTTTCAAAAACGCCGAGCTTGAACACTAACACTTAACGTACTATATTTCACGACTAGTTTTGTGAAGCCGTTTGGACACATTTTCTAAGTTGAGAACAATGTTAAACTACACAGGAAAAATTTATATTTACTCATACAACCCTAAACAATAAACGTTATTTTCAAAAACTACAAGTGGTATTGATAACATACGTATACGCATGTGTAGCATTGTTTCATTTCTTACATTAGAATCATATCATTCATAATAGGTTGCGGTTAAGGAATCGAGCCTATTTCTGATCAGTCACTAGCATTATTATAGTTGTTGCATCATGTGAGTCATAGCCCTGCTTTTACTCTTTTACTACTCGTTTTAAACTATTTGGGGGAGATACATGCACAAATACTTGCTTGATACTTGAAACGTTTATACTTTTATACTACGCTAAGTTTTTAATACTTTTAGCAGAACTACTATATGTACCTTAATGTGTAAATCTTGATTGTGTATTCTTGAGCAACGTATATCTTTGGGAATTGGCACCCAGTAGTCACTTATCTTTGGGAATTGGCACCCAGTAGTCTAACATCTTTGGGAATTGGCTGGCACCCAGTGGTCTCTTATCTTTGGGAATTGGCACCCAGTAGTCTAATATCTTTGGGAATTGGCACCCAGTAGTCTAATATCTTTGGGAAGTGGCACCCAGTAGTCTTTAATCTTTGAGCATTGGCATGTACACATATCGTATACTCATATGTCTTAATCATAATATATATTAGCAGTGGGTTGTGAACACACAGGTTGCAAGTCTTGTATGGGCAGGATTTGCAACTTAGTGGATTTACGATGCCTTTGCTGTGTGATCATTTTCTATAGGCTTTATTTGTTAAACAAACTCTATGAACTCACCAACCTTTGTGTTGACACTTTTAAGCATGTTTATCTCAGGTTTGTAAGGCGGTAGCAGGTGTATGGAGCTGAGAGTCTTAGGGCATGCTTTTGGAGACTTTCGCTTTTATCGTTTATCATTCGATACACTTTAAAAACTTATGTATTATTCTACTTTGGGATCTTTGCTTTGTAAACTATGACTTTTATCTATTCGAATGGTAACTTTTCAAAACGTCTCATTTAGAGGTCGTTTTCTATATCTTGTACTTTGTGCCCTGAAGTAGCATCCCAATGACACTATCGTTCCGCTGCGATATTTTGGGGGTGTTACACCCGGGTCACTCAAAACCCGGCGGGTCTAACCAGTTAAACCGATTTTAGAAACCCGGGTTTTTTACCCTTTTTTTAGTCAGAACTGGTCGAACCGGTTAACCCGACCGAGTCGACCCGGGTTTCAAAACACTGGTTAGAATCTCCTTTACGTGGGTCAACTGAAAGTCTAGAAGTATCAATCGCATTGCTTACACTTCACATATACTTTTGTCCATTAGTATTCTTCTTATATTCACAACTCATATTTCAACCTTTCAAATTCTGAATCCTTTTATACAGCGGCGGAGCTAAAAAAGGGATAACGGAGGTATCACTCCAAATTTTTTGGGTTAAATAGCGTGTTTATTAATGTCTTTTATGTGCAATTTGAAAAAAGTCGGGCCGAGTTTCACTAACGGACATATTTTTTATGCTAGTGTAATCATGAGGTACTTAGAGCATGGGGTAAGGTGACTTTCCCCCCTGCGTTAAATGTTAACCGGGCAACAAAAAGGAGGTGAGTTACCTTACCGGGCATGAAAGTCAAGAGAAGGTTAACGTGGTGCGTTAAGACCTTAACGTGCGTTAAGGTGGAAGTTGGCTAAAATAAATAAATAAATAAATAAATAAATAAATAAAATTCATCCCACACCCCTCTAACGGGGTTGAAATTGAAAATACTAATTGTGGTGGAGGTAAGTTAAGGTGAGTTATAGGTGTGTTACGCTACCGGGGTGGAAAGTCAAGAGTTAAGGTTAAAAGGTAAAAGCTGATGTGACGCTGACGTGGCAGTGCCTTAAGTTTTAATCTGGAGTCACGTTACCGCATGCTCTTATAACATGAATTCTAATTCTTAGTTTAAACTAAAGGCATGCTTGGTAGGAGGTTATAGTGGGTGAGAAATGAGAAAAATAATGAAAAAAATATGTTTGATAGAGTATAATTCAATGACTCATTACCCACTAGTTGATAAGGGCATTACCCAATATCCAATAAATTGAGAGAAATGCTTTTTCTTTCCCTTTTCTTTTCCCCATCATTATAATTGTCATTCTCTTTTCCTTTTTCGAGTTTGAACCAAGCGCAAGTTATTCTTATAAACATTCACGAACTTTGTATATTACGTACACACATCAAATATACTTTACATTATAAACATGGGTCAAATTGTATGAAGAATACTTCAATTTATAAGTAATATATCAGTAAAAAAAATATGATTATGAGCGAAGATTATTTGAGGACCAAACTTCTTTTACATACCAAGGGATTAATCTCCACCCTCCATCTTCCCTCCATCTTTATTTGATCTAATGGATGAGATTAATCCCAACAATTTAAAAAACCCACTTTCATCTTTTTTTTTTTTTTTTTTTTTTTTTTTTTTTTTTTTTTTCTAATATTAATATCTTTCAAACCGTTAATCGTTAAGCGAAAAAAATTATACCGTTACGACGGGTATTTAATTATCTTTCTATAGATAGGCACTTTGACATATTTTCGCCAATTTTTTTCCGTTTTTTTCACATTTTTTTTCGTGGCCGAAAAAATCATATGTGATATTACATATAATATCATATATGATATTACATATCATATCATATATGATTTTTTTTCGAGCACAAAAAAAAAATGTGAAAAAACGATTTTTTTTTTCGAAAGTATATCAAAGTGCCCGTCTATAGAAAGATAATTAAATGCCCGTCTCGATGGTGTAATTATTTTCGCTTAACGATTAACGGTTTGAGAGATATTTAAATTATAAAAAATGGATGAAATATTAAAATGCTTTTAATCTCAACAATTGAATTTTTTTTACATGGATGGTAGGGATGAGTCACTTGGTATGTGAGAAATATTTGATTTGTAGAATAACTCGACTTTATTATTATTGTATCAAAATCCTAACTTTTTAAAACCTTGAAACAAACCATTATCACAAATATAAAAATTAAAAGTCTATCTATCTTTATATCACTATCAAACAATATAACTTTCATTATTGTATATTTTAAAAAGAGCCCACCTTTTGTTACCCACTTCACCTACTCCGTCATTCATCCAGCTTTCGAGCTTTTAATTATTGTAGATTTGTACTCACTCCGTCTCAAAATTATTGTCCATATTTCTATTTTAAGATGTCTCAAAATAATTGTTCATTTTCCTTATTTAGTAAAAATAAAGAATCTAATGGAGGAATATTCCATTTTAGTGGTTTAAAATTAAAATGACCCCACTTTTATTAAATTTTATGATTTCTCTCTTATAACAATAATTTTGAGACGGTGGGAGTATAATTTATAAAGGGGCATTATCTATACAAATATCAATCATCAAAATCCTAACTTTTTAAAACCTTGAAACAAACCATTATCACAAATATAAAAATAAGGGAAAATGATCACTGCTGTCACAGCAGTGATCGTTAGCTGCTGTCAAGGCTTCGTCGGGGGACCATTTTTGCTGCAAAATGAACATTCAAGGACCATTTAGTAACATCGGGAGGTGGGTTTTGTGTGTTACAGCAGGTAACTCCCTGCTGTGTTACAGCAGGGATGTTATCCCCTAAAAATAAAGTCTATCTATCTGTATATCACTATCAAACAATGTAACTTTCATTATTGTATATTTTAAAAAGAGCCCGCCTTTTGTTACCCACTTCACCTACTCCGTCATTCATCCAGCTTTTCAGCTTTTAATTATTGTACATTTGTATAATTTATAAAGGGGCATTATCTATACAAATATCAATCAATTATTGAAACACCTTTTGATACCCACTTCACTCACTCCCTCTTCCCCACCTTCCCACTCCCTCATTTCTTCCGCTTTTCCGAGTTTTTTTCTTCGTAGTTTTTGTGCCCCCCACTAGTCAATACATAAGAAAGAAGAAGAATAAAAAAAACAAGAAAAATCGTAATAGAAAGCAGTAACACAACACAGGTACTATCTTTTACTTGTTAGTTTTTAATTTACAAGTTTATGCTTTTTAATACTACAATTAATCAGCTTGCTTGTATGACATTTTTTTTTTTTGGGTGTGTAAGTTTTTTAAGCAGAACCAGTATTGGTGGGTGTACAAACCCAATCCGGTAGAACTATTATCTCAAAGTTAACATATACGCTCAGTTCTCAAGTTTTTTTTTAAAGGGGAAAGTAAAGTAAAGAAAAGGGAAGAAGAGGAGTGGAGAGGAGGGGAAGAAAACTGATGTTTACTTTTGTGTTCTTAAGCTCAAGTACAAACAGAGGAAAGTGAAAGGAGGTCAAAACTTAATTTACAAAATATTTCATCTTGCATTATACTAACACCAGATCAATGAAGGTTGCTCCAATTATTGAAAAAGCAATAGATCCATCATCAATGAAGGTTGTTCCAATTATTGAAAAAACAACAGATCCATCATCAATGAATGTTCTTCCAATTATTGAAAAAGCAAACAGATCCATCATCGTTTAGAATTACCTGCGTATGTGAACAACCTTCAGTTTTGATGTTGGTGACAAAATGACGAGTTAAATATTGCAGAAAAAGGGAAAATGAGGTTATTTGGTCAAAAGAGTTACTTCCCTTCACTTTTTGCCCATATTTGGAATGAAAGACTTTTGAAGAAAAAGCATTAAAATGCCCCCTCGTTTTCACCCCTCTCCTTTCCTTTTCTCTTTTCAAAAAATCTTGAGAACACCATGCTTTTTAGGTTTCACTCATTTTCTTTCCCTTCCATCCCAAAACTAAACTTAAGAACACAGTGATAAGCTTGGTGTGCTACTCCTTCTATCACTAATTCTATCACTAATTGGTTTTAGAATGGAACCTCGGGCTTATATGTTGGACTTGGTGAGATGTTGGGCCATAAGAATCTCACAAGTATGTTAAAATGGAATCCACATCAATTATAAAATACGGCCTCAATCTAAGTTCGTGTAAGAAGTATAGGTGAACATTAGTAATAAGTGTGTTTTGGAAAACACTTGGGTTATATTTGGTGAACATTAGTAATACGTGTGTTTGTATACACCTACAGATTTGGAAAATGGAGTTTGTAGCTCCAATTATTCGTTGACTTATATTAATGTTTGTATACACCTACAGATTTGGAAAATGGAGTTTGTAGCTCCAATTATTGAGGCTGTTGTTGGATCTTTGATGGTCCCCATTAAGAAACACTTGGGTTTCTTTATTTCCTCTCCAAAGCTTGTTGAAGAGATGCGTGGCAGAATCCAACAACTGAATGACACAGCAGAGGATGTGCAGAATAAAAAAGACGTAGCTGATGCAAACGATCACATGGTGTCGAAACATGTCGTCCCATGGTTAGATGATGTGAAAAAGATGAATGTAAGTGTACAAAGTATTCCTACAGATGGAATTGGATGCTGTAATGTGGCCAAGAGATACAAAGCAGGAAAAATGTCTTCTGGTATTCTCAATAAGATAGATGATCTTGAAGCACGAAAATCCAAAATCGAGTGGACTAAGGAACGAATACCTGTTGGTATGGTTCCTTCTACTTCTGCACCAGTTTCTGATGGTACCCGAATCAGCTTCAAGTCCAGAGATTTGGTATTCAAGGCTGCATTAAAATCGCTACAACCTGATAACGAGACCCAAAAGATAGCTCTATGTGGGATGGGTGGTGTGGGGAAGACAACAATGATGGAACAGCTAAAAGAAGCCGCAACGAATTCAAAAATGTTTGATTGGGTTGCAAAGGTGGTTATTGGGGAAAACCCTGATCCAATCGCCATTCAGCAAGCTGTTGCAGACTACATGGGTGGTGAAGGTCTGACTGAAACAACTAAGGATGCAAGGGCTGATTGTCTTCGTAACAGATTTAATAACATGTTACGAGATCACAAGAAAGTTTTGGTAATAATGGATGATCTTTGGAAAGAGGTTGACCTCAAAGATGTTGGACTAGCGAGTCCTTTGCCAAATGGTTTCAAGCTGTTGTTCACCTCACGATTTGATTATGTTTGCACTAAGATGGGTGTTAACGCTGAATCAATTTTTAAAGTAGGTGTCTTGAATGATGCAGAAGCAAAAACTCTGTTTTTTGGAATTGTAGGACCATCTATTGGTAATGATTACGAGCTACAAAAGATAGGAGAAGGTATCGTAAAGGAATGTTGCGGTTTGCCAATTGCCATAAAAACTATTGCTGAAAGTCTTAAAGATGACGTAAAGGATGCTTGGAAAGATGCACTTTCCCATTTACAACACGACAACCTTCAAGACCTTGTTGACATCGTGGATAAAGTATTTGAAATGAGCTACAACAATCTCAAACATGACGATGCTAAATCAATCTTTCTTCTTAGTGGCATATTTCCTGATGACCATGATATTCCTATTGAGGAGTTAATGATGTATGGATGGGGGTTGAAGTTGTTTAAAGAAGTGTACAACATAACAGAAGCAAGACGGCGAACCAACACTTGTGTCAATAACCTCATCCGAGCAAACTTGTTGACTAAAAGTGATCGTGAC
Organism: Artemisia argyi; assembly: GCA_030686995.1. Taxonomy (NCBI): domain Eukaryota; kingdom Viridiplantae; phylum Streptophyta; class Magnoliopsida; order Asterales; family Asteraceae; genus Artemisia; species Artemisia argyi. Next base: position 154,273,997 of record CM060697.1, on the reverse strand, counting down.
GGATGTGTCAAAATGCATGATCTCGTGCGTGCTTTTGTTTTGAGTAATTTTTCAAAAGTAAAACAAGCTTCGGTTGTCAACCATGATGACATGGCAAGGCTGCTTACAAAATATGCAAACGAGTCTTACGATAGAATTCTATTGAAGTGCACTGGTTTGTCTGAATTTCCTGCAGACTTTAATTACTCAAACCTTTCACTTCTGATTCTAACTGACGGGGATAAGCTGAAGTTTCCGACAGATTTCTATGAAAGAATGAAAAAACTTGAGGTCGTGTCTTATGAAAACATGCATACTCCATTGCTTCCGACAACGTTTGAACACTCAAGCCAACTGCGAACACTGTGTCTTCGTTCATGCTCGTTAATGGGTGATTTATCATTTCTTGGAAGTCTTAGCAACTTGGAAACACTGAGCTTGGCTGGTAGTAGCATTGAAAAGTTACCATCGACAATAGGGAATTTGAGAAAGCTAAAGTTATTAGATTTGACAGGATGTGGTGACCTTTGTATTGACGATGGTGTCTTTCAAAACTTGGACAGTCTTGAAGAGCTTTATATGAGAACTTCTCGAGGATGTGGTATTAAGTTTACAGATGCTAACCGTGCCGAACTGGAGATACTTTCACAACATCTTTTTGCATTAGAGATGGAGTTCTATGAGAGTAAGGCCCAACCTAAAAATGTGTCTTTAAAAAAACTTGAAAGGTTCAGGATATCGATAGGTGGTAGATTGGGTGACTGGTGTACACTTGAGATGTATATAGTCAAAAACACATTATGTCTTGAGGCTGACTGCAAAGAACTTCTGGAATGCAAAATCAGTGAGCTATTTGAGAAAACAGAGGAACTTTCTTTGCAAGTGAATAATATGAATCATCTTGGAGATGTTTCAATGCATCCTTCTCAACACTCATTTTGCAATTTAAGAGAACTTAAATTTTGGAATTGTCCAGACATGAAATACCTCTTCACATTGCAAGTGGCAATTGGGTTGAAGAAACTGGAGCGCGTCATAGTTTTGAGGTGCCCACTTTTGGAAGTGCTGGTTGGTGGGAATAGTGTGGTAAGCGATAAAAGAGTAGAGGTGGAGTTTGAAAGGGATAGTCAACCACCTTTGGGATTTCAATTTCACAACTTGAAAGAGATAATCTTTCCTAATTTAGATGAGCTCGGCCTCCTAGAGCTGCCATGTCTGAAGGGTATGAGCCATAATGCTTCATCCGGTACTACTACTTCCATCGATAATCAATTTCAGGTATATAAGATTTCCATTCTACGGAGTATTTAATTTCTTCTAAAATAATAGATTCTCATTAATTTATTTCAACATTCTCTCAAATTATAAGAGGTGACTTTTATTCTTATGACATACTACCTTCTAATATGCGTTCTAATCTATAATACTACTCTAACATATACTATTATAATATACTTATATAAGTTCAATACAAGTATTATGAATAGCAACACAAATTGACAAATATATATATTACTTTAACGAGTGTAATTAATCTTCGCGCGTTGCTACGAACTTTTGTATTTTTATTTTCATAATGAATAGTTAACAGGTAAAATTAATTTCTTAGAAAACTTTTCAAACTACCAGTATTTATTACAGTATATACTTTTGTTTTGTAAAACCATAATAATATTAAAAAATTATATGCTAGCCTCATTTTGGTTATAATTTCGAAAACCTTCTCTTCAGTGAAAAGATGAGCATAAAAAACCCACACGTTAAGTTGAAAATCTTTTCAATTGCGCTAAATCAACATAATATGTACTCCGTACTTAATATTAAGATACTATTTGTAAATATTTTTGTTATTATTAATTAATTTAAATGTGAAAACGACAAAAAATCCAAAACACTGACGAATACAAGACTTGTTTTTATATACTTATGAATTATAAAATCGTGAATATATTAAAAGTATTGTAATATTAGGTTATTTCGATCGCATTTAAAAAATGTTTTTCCGTGTCAAACTTTAAAAATATATATATATTCTCTCTCGTTTACATAAATGTTAAATTAAAAGGATACCATTTATTCCTTTGTCATTGTTAAATAGTGGAAGGTTTAGAACCAAAATTTTAATTGAATTTACAAACTAACACCTATTTTAGACAATATGCATGTCTAATAGCACGCAATGCCCCTTAAAAACTTGTTTTTCCGGATATCCTTATTTAAACTTTAAAGAGGAATTACATACGTTGTTGTTGCAATATATAGAATTCGTGTATTTATTTTTATCTCACAGTAACCCTTTGGGTCGTGCCGTCATTTTATCTTGATATTCCTATTAATAATATTTTTCGCCGCATTTAAAATCTTCAAAGATTTAATTGTTTATTTTGTACGTCTTTGTTTACAATAAGAGATAATAATAACAATTCATGACAACTGATTTGAACACTTTTAATTTTTATTCACATTCATCAATGTATTCATTAAACAGTTATACTTTAAGTATAAATGGATTTAATCGCTTATTAATGGAAGTGTCTAAATAAAACTATAAAGCATGCAAATAACTTTCAATAATTCATTGTTATTCATAACGTAGTTATTGTTACTAGACGAGTACCCGTGTATAACAACGGGATTTTATAGCGACAGATGGTTTATTGATAAAAAAAGTTTATAGGTTATAAACGAAAAATAATAAAAGTTTGAAAATTTGGGGATTAAACATAATGTTTTGAAACCCGGTTCGACCTGGGTGGTTCAACCGGTTGAACCGTTCCGGTGAAAAAACGGGTCGATTTAAACCGGGTCAACTTGCCGAGTTGGGTAGAAAACGGGTCAAATTAAACCGGGTCAACCCGCCGGGTTTGAAGCGTCCCGGGTCAACCCGGTTTTCGATTTGTATTAATAGTTTCATTTTGAAATATATGTTTTCAACATTTCCTTTTTTAGTTTCAACTTTTCACTTTTTAACTTTTCCTTAGGGTACCCTGTGACGACTAACCGGAGAAATAGATTTCGATGAGGCCTATTCACCAGTTTGTATCGGTTTCAACGGGTCATATCTAGTTCGTTTTGGGTGGATTTTATTGGTTAGCCGAACCGGTGGCGACACCGGTTCCCCGGTTGAACCCGTTGGTCCCGTCTGGTTTTTAAAACTATTTGTACCATCAACTTGTTAGGTTGTATGAAGCTTTATGTGTTTTATTAATTTGTATAATGTGTATAATAATTTTAAGGTGTTTTAAAAATAACATTAACTAGTGTGTTTAATTATTTATGTTGTAGTTTGTTTAAATTGTACGTTATAAAAAATTTATTGTACTTTTTAGTATGTGGTATGTTAATTGGTTGTATTTAATTTGTTAGATACTTTTAATTGCTTGTATAATGTGAATAAGTCATTGTAATTTTAATTAATCTTTTATATAATAAAACAAAACCCCTATTTGGAATTTTCCATTTCAAAAAAATGCATTCATACCTTATTTAGTAATAATTATATTTAAAAAAAAAGATTATTTTCTTATTAGGTAACATTTTATATTTATCCATAACACAAGTAGAAGATAAATACAAAAAATATAGATAAGATGCAATTAATAATAGGATTAAAATTTTTAAATAATTATCTTTAATAATAAAAAACTATAATTAAACATCATAAATCAAACAAAACAAAGATTAAATTTTTTTTTTTAATAAATAAAAATATATGATTCAAAAAATTTTAAAAAAACAGCGCGTGCGTGGAAATTATAACTAGTGATTTCTTTTTATGTATTCAATCGGCAGATATTTGACTTTTTGTATGATTTGTTTGACCACCCTTCAAATTCCATCTCAGCACAAAACCGTTGAGCCACCATCTGCAATCCTCATCACAACACAACCACCATCTTCAGCTGAATTCCCCCCAGATTCATTCTTTATTTTTCTTACTTAATTCGATCATTTCTCCCAATTCTCAAAACCTTAAGTCAATGCTATGTCCTTTTGACGCCATGTTTCCAAACATCCACAAGTCCAAAAACGTCACCGTTTAAAATCATGTAGAAAAAACTATGTATGAACTAATATCTGGTGTTATAAAAATCAAGCCACGTTTTATACTAAAACAATTTTTGATCCGTTGTAGGGTACTCAAGTAATCAGTGCTACTTGGCCATTATGCCAATACCCCAGAAGATTGGTTATACATAATTGCGATGCATGGTCATCAAGCATAATTTCATGCTATGTAGTATTGAAGGATTTGAAGCAAAGAGATGATACACAGATTATTCCATCCAATGTGTTACTACAGCTGACAAAGCTAGAAGAAATTGAGTTAAGAAGCAATGAATTGGTGGAGGAGGTATTTGAAGTAATACCGGAAGGGACAAATGATAATAACACTGGTGGTTTCAGTGAATCACAAACTGTTTTTAACATTCCAAACCTAACAGACTTGGAAATAGATGAGATGAATAATCTCAGGTATTTATGGAAGAGAAACCGATGGATGGTACTGGAGTTTCCAAAGCTTACACGTCTGGAAATTAGTAGATGCAGAAGGTTAGAACATGTTTTTACATCTTCCATGGTTGGTAGTCTAGTCCAACTCCAAAAACTGGATATTCGTAACTGCGTAAATCTCGAGTTGATAGTCAAGGAAGAAGAACGGGATGTCAGAGTGAATGATCAGATGATTAGTTTACCTCATCTAAAGGTCTTAGTAGTATATAAACTTCCAAGTCTTAAGGGATTTTGCTTAGGGAAGGAGGCTTTTTCATGGCCATCATTAGATACTTTAGAAATCGAGGGGTGCCCAGCAATTACGGCTCTCACCAAAGGACAACTGGACACCCCTGCCCTGAAAGTTATAGATACAAGTTTTGGGAAGTGTGATATAAGGGAAGACGTCAACTCTTTCATAAAGGCCAAACAAGAAGAGGTACCTACTTGCTGTCTTTATTCATTCTTGATTAAAAATGCCTATTGACTATTGCATGAAGAAAAAAGAATTAGGAAAATTTCTTTGTATATATGGTAATATTAAAAGGGTTTGTCTAACGTGTCACAAAGTACTTCTTATGGTGTATTAATTAAATTCAAACTTTTATTTTTAATTAAAATTGCATTTAATACACATTAATTAAACTTATTTAATCCTTTTTTTAATCATCTAAATGAGTGATTTGATGAAACTTAAGGATGCGTTTGGTATCCCACTATAGATATGGGACTATGACTATGAAAGTGATTAAATGTGTTTGTTTAAGATAAAGGGTCCGCCATTATGGTAATGAATGATAGAAAAGCTCCATACTCTATATACCTCAAAAGGGTAAGGTATGGATCTTTTATACCGAGGGCCCACCACTACTATCAAAATCATTCTCATTGTGATTGATGACGGCATACCAAAAGCACCCTTAATTGTTAGACAAACCCATAGTACTGTAAAAATTAGTAACATCTTCCCCTCAAAGTACGGAGTACAAACTTTCAGAAAGACCTTGTTTGGTAACTGCAAGACTTTGCGAATTAGGTAGTTATTAAACAGGATACCAAAACGAACATGACAATTTTATTGCATTAGCACTAACCAATATATTCGAAATATGTGTCGAAAATTCTATCAAATTAAATCAGAAAACAATCGAAAGTTGATCACTTGGACGTTAATAGGGAGTATGATTTTTTTAAATGTAATTCCTTACTTCAAATCAAAATTTTTGAGGGTTTACACCTAGAAAGAAAATTTGATATTAGCCAAAATACATAGAAAGTTGATTGAATAAAGATCATATCTTCTTTATGTAATTTGCGTGTTTAAGTACATTTAAACGCTGACCGTATAAGTTATAGTACTGTTATGAACTCTAACTACTCTCTAAAATCTTCAATTCCTTTTTTTTCATGAATATTGTGCAGGGAAAAACATTCTAGAACATGGAGATCACATGTTTTGAATGCAAGCAGTGTCGAATGCAGAAGTAAAACAAGCGTGGTTCTTCACTAATTAATCGAGAGACATTATTAATAAGATATATCAAACATATATTATAAATTGTATTTTGAGATTTCACAGTTTGACAATATTAGCATTATAGCATATTGTACATAAAGTTGAATGCTTCGACGTCTATGATGTGAACTAGTAATAAGATCTGTTGATGAAGTTGTGACATTCTCTTAATCAAATGTTTAATTTCTAAGCTACCCATACAGATGCTTATAGGTTTTTTGTTTATAAACTAAAATGTGATTGATCTCTTTTCTTGTCATGCTAAAAAAAATGTTCATTACCTTTGAAATGTTTAAGGCTTTTTAATCAAACAATCCCTGGATGCCCCCCAAGCAACCTAAAGCGTAGTAGTAAAGTATTTTCCGGCAATGGTACTATTAGTTGAAAGTTTTATAGTTATGGTTAAACGGTTACTGATGGTGATATTACACAAACAAGAGTGAGATGATAGAATTTTAAGTTATAACACAGTATTAAGAAAAGGAAGACTTCTCTGAAAACATTGTCCTAAGTAAGCTTTGATACTAGCTAGGAATGATTAAGTTGTGTTTGTGTGTTGTGTTGATCGAGATGAACTTATTGTTTAGGACGCGTTTGATTGATTCATTTTGTTTTCAACCTGAAAAATGTTGCAGAGTGAAATCTATTTTGAAACCAACCTTTGGGCGTAATTCAGGAAATCGACTAATTACAAATTTTTATTCAGGTAATTAATTTACTTTGTTAGAGTATGTTTTTGAGAACCATGTGAAACCAGAATTAGAATCTTAATTCAAAATTTCTTACCATTTCAATTAAGGCATCTAAACATCTAAAATTACCCGAATAACATATTTACAATTTTGATAAAAACTTAAAAGTAGGTCAAATCTCATGATAAAACATGAGAACTTGATCAAAAGAATTAAACAAATTCAGTATAAGATGGGAATGTGATCAAATTTCGTAATAAAGCATGCCGAACGCCCTATTCACTTGGGAGTGTCGGTCAACCTAAAGTGAACCAAACCATGCTTATTGAACCATTTGATGTTGTAACTTGTAACTATTTACTAAAACCATCAAATTTTAATTCTCCATAACTAACAGCCTGTATATATTGTTAGGGAATTTCAATTAAATTAGCCTAGCTTATACTTTAGTCATTTTCTAAAAATCATTTAAGCTATCAAAAAAAAATATATAATAGAAGCTATGCAGAAAAACATACCAAACTGCTTATTTCAAATTGAGATCATTATAAAAAGAGTCAATTCCCAAATTATATTTTTTCTTGCAACTCCAGTACAAAATCCGCATTGTCCCTCAACACAATGCCATGCTGTTACTACTCGCTTTGTGCACAATCACATTCTGGATTTTCCCAAGGCTCAGATTTTACGTTTTGTCTCGTGAGGATCATCAAGTTTAACATCGTCTTAAGCCATTCATGCTATTTAAATTGCTGCATTCCCTTTTTCATACTCATTTAGGAGTTTCCCAAGCTGGAGGAATGCGAGAAGTGGTAACTGGCGGAGGCATACTTCTGATATTGATATCGGTTGGGTAGAATCTGTATTCAACATCATGTTCTTTAAAGATTCGAATCATTTCATCAATGACCGCCCCTTTTCTTATATACCTCTCAGACATGTCTTGAAAGTTAATTTTGTGTCTCCACCAAATTTGCAACTTGATCCTGTTTAACTCCTCTAATTTCAATGGCACGACCGCAATATTATTTGGATAATAATGATCCTTCTTGTTCTCAATGAAGCTGCCAAAACCAGAATCAAGTTACATTCAAACAAGATTACCACAAACACCACTAATATGTAACATTATGTTAATTGTGCAAAACAACACTATATTAAACCATAAATAGCAATATACTTTCAGAGTTTATTTTAACAATAATTGAAATATATTTACTAAACATAGCAGCATGTTCTTTTTGACAAGTGTTTAATATGTTGCTATTATTTGTACAAGCGTAAAAGTATGTTGCTATTGTGGGATTGTGCCTAACTGCCTATAAAAAATCGCCTAACTATATTTGAGCGTGTATTGCTTTCGGATGGATATGAATATGAGGTATTGAGTACCAACTCATCGAGTTTGGACATCTTTCTTATTTTCAGATATTTAGTTCATTTGTAATCGTATTTGAAAGAGGCTAGCCAAATTTAAGCCAATATCCTGTCATGTGTATTTAAACATGCTATCGCGACTTGGTGTACAGCGTTGGCAAATATGATTTTCAGATTTTACAAATTAAACAAAATAATCATTGTTTACAAGCAACATAATTTCTTCACAAAAACTAATATTTTAAGGTAGAAATGAAATTACCAAACTATGGTTTACTTGACCAATTTTTTGACACTGGTTATATAATTTTTGATGTTGAGCATCATAATAACCATTTGCAGTCTGTAAATCGAAGCACAAATGACAGCATAAAAGTAAAAAGAAGATGATTCTTACTTGATCATTCTTTGTTTCATGACAGCTAACTTGTCCGGTGGAGTAGTGATATGGATGAAGAAATCGATTGAATCCCACATATCGGGACTACGGTAATGGTTGCTGATTGCTCTAGTTGATAGAGTACTGTTTGGAAAATAAATCTTCTCATTGTCCCATTTTAGAAAAACAGTAGTCAATATATTCATTTCTTCCACTATCATCTGAAAACCATTAAACATTAAGAAATTAAGCCAAGCATACCTCAAAAAAGAGAATTTTGAAGCCAAAATTCTGAACATCTTTTGATACCTGAACTCCATCAATCTCACAACGATCACCCACGTCAAAAGGGTGCATGACAAATAAGAAAATGATAGCCTCAAATATAGTCTTGCAAGTATTCCCGAAGATGAAAGCCACTACTACAATCTGGGAGCTTATAAAAACCAGAAATTTGCTTGTTGCTATGTTGAGTATCAGAAGGCAAATAACCACTATAATGACTCCAACCAACACATTCACCATTTGATGCAATTTGTTTACTGCTGTTTTTGTATCGTTTAATGTCAAGGCTAGTGCTTTTCGTTCTCTGAATGCATTAACCTGTAAATTCACATCAAATGGGGAGATATAGTTGTATACTGATCTATAAACTATAATTAGGTGATTAATTAATTCAGGCTTTTTATGATGATAAATCTTACCACCCAAGCCTTCAAAGCCCCCTTGCTAGCTTTTTCATCTCCAGGTGTTCCTGCTAAAAGAGACATCGTTTTCACAGCCTGATCTTCTCTCAAGAAGCGCATTAGATCGTGAAGATAGATGTGCCTGAAAACAACAAACTTCCCATCCTAGAATCTCAATCATGTGACATAATCATTAAACCATGACTAAATACATTTTAAAAAGAAGATAATTAAGAACATACTTGGAGCCAGGCTTCGCCACATTCATGAAAATCTTCCTAGCTGCACGTTTAGCTTCAATTTCACTTCTGATTTGCGTCACAGACTCATCTTCTTGTGTATTCATATCATTTAATTGCTCATCCAATGTACCCAATGTCCCTAAACGAACAATTCTCATCAACCTTTTCATGTTCCAAGCAGATACATTCTTCGGGTTAAGTCTATGCAAATGATCAATCGATATTCCTTGCTCCTTTTCATCAACCTTGATAGCAACAGGAGGAGCGGGTTTTTGTAATCTTCCACTCCCAATAACCCTTCCACTCTTCGATGGAAATACAGTTTCCTTAAGTTCTGGAGGTACATTAGCACCCGCATTCTGAAGTCTATGTACTTCCGCCATTGTTTTCTCTTCTTCTATTTGATTATTTTGAATCTCAACCAACGGTGCCCCTGAAAGAGTCTCGATAACATACTGATTAAACAAAGCTTCTTGAATCCGATCAAAAAACTTTTTGACATGAAAGGAAGATGCTAACACTTTAACCATAAGGGTTTTAACAAGCCATAGTGAAGTAGCTACAAGCATACACACCATTAATTGGTTCATAACCCTAAGAAACCTGTTATGACCCTCCACTTTTTCATCAAACATGTAATGCCAAGCAATCAAAACCAAACCTAACCAAATACAATTCTGTACCGGTTTTCTGATACCATACACAAAGTATAAAACTCGTTTGCGCAGAAGGAAATTCCTCTCGATAAAGAATACAATAAACCTTATACCCCAACCTGAAACCAAACGCCCACATATCAAAACGAGTACCAAAACCTCCCATTCCCAAATATGAAGTCCTCTTACTACTTTACGCTTCCATTCATCAATCAAAAGTGTGCAAATTAATGCCGACATAATCAAAACAAGACTAATATATTGGACTAAGGTCAATGCATCGAGTTTAGCTCTTTTGAAATCATCAGGATTATCTTCGTCAAATAAGGAATCATCCTCTTCATCAAGTTCACCCCGGGCCACAATACCCGAGGGACGTGCTAACAACATGCCTGATCTATATTGACCTGACTTGCCTGCTGGACCGGATAATGGAACCTCGACTTCAACCTCTGGTGGATCTATTAACCTTGATTGATGAGTTTTTGTTCGCACTATTGTTGCTCGTCTTTGGAATGATGTACATTTCACAACCTCACCTGCACCTTTATCATCACATACACCACTCGTGTTATTCAAAATACCCGATTTCCGCCTTACTTGTTGTTGTTGTTCTTGCAATCTAACATCTTCAAAATCTTCATCATCATCATCATCTGTTGATGATGATTCTCCTGATTTGTGATCCGGTTTGATATCAACAACTTTAGACGATGGATGAGGCTGTTGAAACGAAACTTTCAAATCTTTAGAATTCAAAACTCTAGCATTCGGATTAACACTTTCAAAATTATGATCATTATTATTATTACTATTACTATTATTGCTAGAATTACGTCCATGACGAAGCTCATCCATCTCTAAATCCATATCTAACGTCATTTCACCTCCCGAAACCTTTTGTTTATTTAAAAACTCTCCTATCAACCTCGACGGTGGATCCTCCATGGCATTCATGTCACGTCTTAATGGTCTAGAATCATCATTATCAATTTTAAGAATGACTTCTCGATTATCAACCGAGTGAGAAGTTGTGGCGTGGTCATGATCAGCTAGAATAGGACGATGAGAGTCCTCATCCACCGCGCTAGCAGAAGTCTTACGTGCGTGTTTGGAGGAACGAGGTGATCCAAATGATCGTTTAAAAGATGAAGAAAAATCCATTGATGAAAACGAAATGAATTATTTCATGTCATGCAATGAAAATATGATGAAATAAGGAATTAAATTATTGTTGTGATCATCAAATGATTCGGGTTTTTTTCAGGATTTGAGAATTAACGAATCAAATGTTTTCAAGGCGAGGATATGAATTGGCAACGATTTGTTATTATTTTTCTTCTTTGTAAGAAACTTGAAAAGTTGATATTTGGAAGCACTTCCCCTTCTTCTATAGGAAACTCATAAGTCATAACATTATGAAATTAATATTATACTAGTTATGACATCTTATATATCAATAAGTATAGTTAAGTTATATTTTATTTTTAAGCAATTAATAATGTAAAATTACCTTAACTCATCATTTTGAACATTATATAGAAAGAATATTCAATACCTCTCCTTCTAGCAATGCCTTGGTACGTTACATAACATATTAAATCACGTTATGATGATTTGGTTATGCTGAAATAGTACTGCAAATGATTAAAAGCCTCGTTTATCCAACAAATGAGAGTTTTTATGAGTGAATATATGGTGTACGTTTTCTAAAAAGATTTCATATTTGTTTGTAACGAATCTGAATGCATGGTAGGTGCATAAATAATCATAATTTATGTGCTATACAAAGACATTGCGATATCTGTAGGATATTTTATAAATGTTTACTAAACGAGTAAATTAAATCTGTACTTTTTGATAAAAAGAAAATAAATAAATATATATATATATATATATATATATATATATATATATATAGAGTTAGGATCAAATAAGAAGAAAACTTAAAATAAGAATGATAAGAAGAAACCACAACCACTCATTTCAGATGCATCTACAAAAATGGATGCATCTCCCCTTAAAATTCTCCCTCCTATTTGAAATGTGTGGCTAGAAATCCTTCTTATTCTTCCTATTTTAATTTTTCTTCTTACCGGATCCCTACCCTATATATATATATATATATATATATATATATATATATATATATATATATATATATATATATATATATATATGTCAATCTCGAAAATGTTCTTTAAAATTGTACTTTTTGATTAAAAAAATGTTTTTTGAAATTTGTTTCATCGTGGATGGTAGTTTGATCAACGGTTTTTAAGATCGGGGTTAATTTTTTTCTTTGTAAGGGACATTGTATGATCGTATCGGATGTATGATACTATTATAGTGCCAAATTTTTAATTGGCGTTGTTATATTATACTCACTCCGTCTCAATAGTATTGTGCACCTTTTTACTTCGGAATGTCCCAAATAACTGTTCAGTTTGTATTTCAAACAATAAAAAAAAAAAAAAGATGATACTTAATTAGTTAAAGAGTGTAATGATCTCATTTTCTTAAACTATGTATCTTTTATCCGGGGCCAATAATTTTGGAATCGAGGAAGTACAAATCCACAAATTGTTATATCTCAAAGTATCAAACAAAAATTATATTAATGTTTTATGAAAATGTCGGTATAAATGATGATTATAGAATAGTTAAGAGAATTAACCTCTATAAAAGTTAATTTATAAATTTGTAGCTTTTTATATTGTGGTTCGAGCAAGTAAAATTAGATTAGACCGAGATCCTACATTTTATGGTTAAGATCAGATCCTATTAAGATCTTACCCTTTCAAATATCGTACGTGTGATCGAATTGTTTTTGTTTGGTAGTATTGTCAAATCTTAAATACTTTGATAAATATCTCTTCTAAATGAGGAAAGTTTTATTAAGGGAAATAACTTAAGTGTATTTTTGGTTAAAGACATACTTTTTTGGAATTATCATTTAATCAAAGAATAAATGTTTGTAATGGTAAATTGTCTAAAACAATACATAGTAAGCAGAGGCGAAGCTTCATAGGGGCCGGGGGGGGGCGCCCGACCCCCCGAAATTTTTTTTGCGATATAGGGGGTATATAGTTTTCGTGTAGAAAAATTTCGGTATATTCGGTTTCGACCCCCCAAAAATTTTGATATACCTGAAATATAGCCTTAGGAAAAAAAAAATTTAGATCCCGACCCCCCACTTACAAAATCCAAGCTTCGCCACTGATAGTAAGGGCACTAAGAGTATCCACTATAGTGGTTTGTGAAAACGTTATAAAATTTTGAATAGGTCTAAAAATGTATAAACCATAGTGATTATATATTTCAATCATATGTGTCATGAATAGATCTAGAATTTTGAAAAGGTTCAAAGTGTAAGTCTCTTGAACTATTGAGTGTGTTTTGTAATATGAGAAAGGTTTATAGATAGTTTTATCTATACTGCAAATAGGTTTATGATATGAAAAAGTTTATAAATTAATAGAGCATTAAATGTATAAACTTTTTAAAAACTTTATAAATTTATGACGAATACTCTAATATAAAAGTTTACTTATGAATTTCATGAAGAAGGGCAACATACTTCTATTTTATTGTGTAAACATAATATAAAATAGAAATAAGCTTTAACTTTAGATAGAGGTTAAATTACGGGAAATGATTATTAAACATTGTTATATCTTAACTACATACAAAAACGGGTCAATCTTGGTTTTTAACTAAGAAAAGTAAATTTACTAAACCACTCTTGCATTCTAATTTTACGGTACATATAATCTTGTTTACAAAATATTGTTTTAGAAAATACTAATAATACTACGGAGTACAAATTAAATATGTGAATTTTAACTACTATCAATAACTTTAAGGGAGAAAAGTGTGCATAAAGATCACTAAAAGTGTGCATAAAGATCACATGAAGACTAAAAGTGTAATCTTTAACTACTATCGTGATATGCATGACAAACTTTTATGACTAACAGTGCGCATAAATATACAAGTGGCGGACTCAAAAATAAAGATATAAAGAGAGAAAATGTATATGACATATGTGAAGTAACGAATAAATTAAGTTTAATAGTAGTCACATGAGTTAGTCTTGTCATCATTCAAACTTTAATTTTAGGGTAAACTGCAAAAATGGTTAGTTGGTCACTAACGTATTGCGAAATTGCAAAAAAACCACCGAGTCATAAGGGCATGCAAAAATGCCACTAATGTTCCGGATAAGTGCAAAAAAGCCATTTTCACTAACTTTCGTGAGTTTGCTCGTTAAGTGACACATGAAATGACTAATATACCCTCTTCTTCTTCCCCACTTTCAGAGACATAATTTGCAATTTACCCGATTCATTTTACATTGACATTTTTATTTTGATATATTGTTATATTTTGATTTAACCAATTTTTGTAAAACATTAGGCGCGAATTAATTCAGTTACAATGTATCAATAGCTAGTGCCGGTAAGAAGACGAATTCCACAAGTTAACCTTCAAAATCAAGTTTCGACCACACTTTTTTCCCAAGGAAGAAAGCGATTAATCTCGTATGTCGACCACGTTCACCTTAATTTGATTGAAAATTTGTGCAACTGGTTGTTACCTTCTCGGATGCGAAGAAATCAAATGGGCTATACGGTATGAATAAAGCCACAATTTTGTGACTAATTGTTTTGAAACTCAACTTTATGAAATTCGTTAATTTTCTTTGTATAAACTCGCGATATTTTAGAAAATTGCAGTTTTCTTTCTTTTCTTTTTAAACGGCAACTATAAACCTTGCAAGAAGCTAGATAAGTAGATAACATTACAAAGGAGGGGGAGAGGGCACTAACTTTACATAGTGGATCAATCCAATTAAAAGAGAAAGCTGCTTTCCATAATCTACTTGAAATGCACAAAAAAAGTGTAATGTCGTTAAAATGAGGTCTTCGTTGGTCACAGACTTGCAGTTAGCAAATACTGAGGTCAAATCGATTAAGCCCCCCCTTAATATATGTTTTATAGGGAGCATAATTCGATATGAAACTGCAGATCTGTTCCTTTGTTATTATTTCCATACCTTTAACCAATCATGAATACAGACCTAAATCTGCTCCTGATTGGATGCTTGCACATAACAAAAACTAAAGTTGCCTGGATAGTTAAGTGAGGTAATGAAAACAAGCCTTCCATATTAGTTTTAACAAAGCATTAGAAAACGATATTGGGCTGAGTTTAGACAGATGGCTACATTAAAATGTTTCATAATGTATCAAGGGAGTAAACATTCAAGAGAAGAGAATTGTTGTTATTTTGATTGGAGTAGATTCTTCAACAAAATTCGTCTCTCATATACGAGATTTAACTACCTTTTAATATTTATATTCTCAAGTATCTTTACACAACTTGTTACAGTTCAAGTGTTAACTAAGAAAAGTTATACAAAGGAATCCCATGGTGAACTTTTTTTTAACCACAGCAAGACAAGTTAGCACAGATGTACTTACACTAATCAATTGATATACAGAGACTGGTTTACAAAAGAAAACCAACCATAAAAGGTAGCTAAATATTTACATCTTTTAGTAACAGGCAGATGTGCCATTCAAAGAACAAATAACAGGCAAATGCGGTGCTGCAAATGACCAAGCAAAACACAAACAAAACACACAGATATCTCATGGTTCGCCCCAGTTTTTATACATGTTCCAAAGTACTACAATTACTGATCCACATTTTACAATATACAAGCCACTGAAGGTATCCCAAACATAAGTTACAACTAAAATAGCACAGGTCTGACAATTTTCAACAATACACGGCACACATTAGATCCTAATTATATATATTCAAGGTCCTTTCTTTTATACCCATCTCCCTCATATGGTGTTTCCTATTTATGGGGGTTTTATTTCCTCACATAACATATAAATAGAGACCCCATATATAAAGACCACGAATTAGAGGGAAACAGGCTAAGCAAGAGGACCCTTATATTACATAACTAATAATGATAAAAACAGAGTTTTGGGAATCTTACCAGAATCAGAAAAGAAGAAACGAGATTCACGTCTACTTCTTAATTTTCATTAACAGCTTCCACCTCCCCATCATCGTTTACCTCCTCATCATCCTCGTCATCGTCATCTTCATCATTGTCAGCATCATCATCATCATTATCAGTCATGTTTTCATCTTCTTGAAATATCCATTGCTCAAGTTCATCAATTTCCTCATAATCATGCATATAAATATCATCCAAATTATCCCACTTATCAGTTCCGAGTTCCTCCCCACGACTCATCAAATTCAAAAACGGTCTATTCA
Organism: Artemisia argyi; assembly: GCA_030686995.1. Classification (NCBI taxonomy): domain Eukaryota; kingdom Viridiplantae; phylum Streptophyta; class Magnoliopsida; order Asterales; family Asteraceae; genus Artemisia; species Artemisia argyi. The sequence continues at coordinate 154,257,670 of CM060697.1, read as the reverse complement.
AAGCTAACGAGTCAACTAACTCGGGGTTCATAGAAGCTGCCACTCCCAACCACCTCAATCCAGGAAAATAAGGTTTCTTTAACCACTGGAATGCAAGTTTCGAAATCCCACCACAGTTGTATATATCCAATGATCTCAAGTTACTACCATGCCACCTGTCACCATCAGCCATGGTCATTGATGCTAATGCCATCACCGACGTGTCACCAATAAGAGGGCATTGCCGCATCCGCAGGTCAACAAGCGGAATCCGATTCTTCACAAGGAAAAGCACACCGCCGTTTGTGAGGTTAGGTAGATTAGATACATCCAGTTCTTGTAGTTCTCTGTTGGACCCGCCATTGAAAAGAGAAGATATACACTTGCATGTAAGCCTCTTACAACCCCTAATTGATAATTTTAAAAGAGTGCTGTTTGCACCTTTTTGCAAGTACGACAAACCCAAGTCGGTTACATCAGTTCCATCTAACAGCAAAGTCCTTAATTTTGGAAGCTTGCTAATGGCTTGAAGAGATTTATCACCAATATGTTTAGAATCCCTCAAGTCAAGTACACTGAGATCCATATTCAATGCCAATTGCAGGACAGCGGAATTTGTTAAAAGGTTACAGCATCTTAAGCTTACTAGGGTCAGAGCAAGGGATGTTGCATACATGTCATGAAACACAAGATCAGACATGCGGGTCCCGTTAAAAACCTTTAGCTTGTATAAGTGTGTGCAAGCATGTAGGAGCGTTTTGAAGCCAGTATCTGTTACCTGACAAAATCCAGCAAGACATATGCTTTCCATACTTGTACATCTGTCAGCCATAAAGAGGATACCTTGATCAGTAACTCTTCTGAAAAATGTTGGATTAAACTCCTGGCTACGAATAAGGGAAAGGTGTTTCAATCTCCCGTGTTGGTTAATCAGCTGAAGACCTTCGTCCGTAAGGTCAAATGCAAGTCCAGGGTCAATGATGGGTTGATCTCGAAGCTCCAAATGGGTTAAATGAATGAGAGTATTTGATATTATGCTGACCATAGCATTGGAAATGTAGTCCACCGAAAGGCAAAGTTTGTGAATATTTGGGAATACAGGTGGGAGAATGTGATTGGGTGACTGATTTGGTGCTACAGTGGGGCTGAGCAGCTCTATAACCATTAACTGAGTTATGTACCCAAGCTGAAGGTAGGTGAGTTTTGAAGAAGCCAACGTCCAGACACGAGCAAAATCAGGACGACGAAATATTGAGACGTCAAACATCAACACAAGTTCCTGAGGAACAAAAGAAGGTTTCAAAATCAAATTAAATCCAAGGACAAATTATGAAGAGCTCATTACCAATAAGGCAATAAATAACATAAGAGTATGTAACAAATTTGGCCCCTCCCTCCCTCCCTACCTATCTCTCTCTCTCTCTCTCTCTCTCTCTCTCTCTTAAAAACACAACTAATTTATAGTAATGACGTCCATTAATACTCTAACACTTGGTTGGGTCCACTAAAAAGTGATGTGTATGGCACTGGCACATGACAATACTAACGGCTAAAAATGTCAAATTAACTCTATATGACTATATCCGTCATCTTTGTCCTTCGCATCATCACATCCTTCATCCCTTTCTTTTAGCTTCTCAGCCCTTTTTTATAAAGAGAAAATAAAGACGACCATTTATGCAAAGGACAAAGACCACAAGTATAGAGTTAATTTGACTTTTTTTTTTTTTTAATAAACACCCACAGCTTCATTAATTACTTTAAGTGCCCACATAATCGAGGAAAATAGAAGATTGAACATGAAAAATCCAAAATCCATTTAGTACCTTAAATTTCTAATGATCTAGATTGAAAATAGCTTGAAATAAAATGATTTATCATTTATGAAGAAAAAAAACCGAAAAAATAATGGTAAAGAACTTAATTATGAGGACAACATGGTATTGAATATTGATAACAAAGCTTGTGCCTTGCTCTTACCATCTCGGTCCCAGATGAGTACTAACTAATAACTAGTTCCCGGTTATGGTTTTCTAAATAAAGCATTTTAACTAGGTCCAATCCTCTACAGAGATGGGACAATATAAAAGGGTTACAACAAGCAAGCTAAAGAAGAGATATCTCAAGTGTATTGTATATGTACATCATGATACAAAATTTGCAACGTGATGATATACTTGTTATATCATGATATTTGATTATCTGCCAATAGATGTACCATTTATCTATAATCCTAATGAACGTACCGCTAGTGCAGCAATTTTTCTGTGCAACTAGAGCTTTAGGGACAATGTATCAGTTACATGATACATTAATAAAGCATCTATTCATATTGCAAGATGCTTAAATACATCTATACTTCTATACTACATATAAACCATGAACCTCATGTTGAATTGTTGAAAATTCAACATATTTAAATTACTAAACTACCCCTTATATTTAAGTTAAACCTAAGAATATTCATTAAATGGTTTCCTAAGTTACGACACGCCAACAACTAAACTAATTCATTAAATGGTTTCCTTTTTTACTCCAAAAATTAATTCCTGATTTTAATCAAAATTTGTTTTTACAATAACTTATATAATATTCAATTCAATGTTTTAAAAACTAGTTTTTTAAAAGGCCCGTTTTAGTCGACGGGTCACTGGGTCAATAGTTCAACCGGTTTAACTGCCGAGTCAAACCAGTTTTATACACATCCAAAAACCGCCTGGTTTTGGTGAATCAGTTCGACCTGATTCGCGCAAAACCCGACGGCTGAATCCGGGTTTTAAGTACTAAAAACTAAGGTAGTAACGGCCCGGTAACATCACTCGTTCCAGGTTCAACCGGTTGAACTGGTCGGGACAAACCGTGTTTTAAAACATTGATTATAAACCCGACGGCTGAATCCGGGTTTTAAGTACTAAAAACTAAGGTAGTAACGGCCCGGTAACATCACTCGTTCCAGGTTCAACCGGTTGAACTGGTCGGGACAAACCGTGTTTTAAAACATTGATTATATTCCTAAGTTGTGTACTATGCATATATGTGTATTCTTTTAAGCTTGTCCTAAATAAACATTATCCGTGACTCTTAAACACGACAAAGAATTAATCAATTAAACGACATATCATTTTGTTTATCTTTCTTGTAGTTTGGAATGAGACAAGGGGGGATGAAAATTTGAATCTGAACATACTACATTTGATCTATCCATATTGCATGTATCATATAAACATGCAGAAAAAACACAGCAAAATAGAGATTATTATGTAAACTGCAAAGAGAATAAAAAACTTTGCAAAATCATTAACAGAGACGTCTCTCAGTTCGTTGTGGATAATAAAGGTGTGATTACTTTATAAATAGGATAGAAACCGATCCTAATGTTGTTGAAGGTTTAATGAAGCTTGTTCTAAAAAATATGAAAGATACTGTTGAATGCTGAATGGATGGAATAGCTGGAAGTATATGTTACTCGGTAAATCAATTATGCATTATCCCATTTTGCAATGACATTTTTAAAATTAATATATATGTTTGTAAGATAATACTTATGTCATACTATTTCGCATAACATTTAATCGCAAATAAATTAAATTGCAGGGTACCCGCCGCCACAATGCGTATACCCGGCTAGTTTTTATGATATGTTAAGCTTTTCCAAATAATAAAACTACTAGCCATACACATAGTAGACAACAAGAAAGGATTTGCTCCTTATTTGGTTAACCAGTTGACCATAATCCCCTTGTGGTCTACACTCGGTTTAACTACAATTAAAGCAAAAACATAATTAAGAAGTAGATCTCCCAGCTAGATCTTGAAATGCGCGGGTTGAAAACTCATAAGGGTTTTTAGGAAACAAAAATTGCCAAGTAAGAAACTTGGGCATAGTAACCTCAATTTTTCTTAAGAATGATACATATTTGCAAACATAAATTATATCATGCATTCTCAAATCTCCACGTTGAAGCTAAAAATTATTAATTTAACTCATCGCTGATTTTAGCAAACTCATCAATTACTAAAAAGACAATCAACATATGACGTACTACAGATCTAGTATAGGATCCAGTGATTTTGTAATTGATGTTAATGTGTGGTAAGGAGAAGCAAGCATTGGGCGAAATAGTCACCTTTTTAGCATTGTGCATATTAGCAACAGCGTATGTCAAAACAAACAGTGACAATTAAGAATTTTGTTTTTTTAATCATACGGGCTGAATTTCGAAAGTGCCTAATCATTCGTTCCATTATGTGAACACCAATTGCAACAAGTTTTAAAAATCTGTTATCTTCAACGCATTTAAGAAAGCTACTTTAGTAATAAAACCTTACTTCCAATTGAGTGCAACCCCTGAGTAACCCCTCTAGGTCAGAGACATTATGTAGGTGTCCTCGATTATCGGCCACGGAACTCACATACAGAGACCTGAAGAAAAAGTAATTAACGCTGCTAATTAAATGCATATACATGAAATATTATTCATTACACATGATCACATTCTGTAGGATTTAGCATATGCTATAAAATTGGAAAGCTTATAAAGTTATAAACAAAAGCATAGGAAACACATGTATTAATGGAAGTCTCTACTAAGTGTTCTGAGTCTAACAAATGGATTACACAGCTTCAGGTTAATACAGACGCAACACCTTATCAAATAGCAGGGCATTACCAATACAAATAAATTTTGGATATGAATAGAAGGATTTGTATTTACTACCATGCAGCCCCTGATTTGCACAAAAGTATCTTACACATGCAAGCTATATTTCCTGCTAGAGAACGTCAAACAAAGTAGTTTTCAAATCCCGAAATGACTTATATGTTTGTTAAAAATGAAACAAGATGTCCTATAGCTCGCGTTTACTATGTTTATCTGTCAATTATTATCTAAAAAACAAACACTTCATGTGATGTTGAAACTTAGTTTGCTTGACCTTAAAAGTCAAACTCTACCTCTTTTAATCATTACATTAACCTCTTTGTTTAAGACTGGTTGAGTAACCTAAATCCCATTGGCAACTACAATTCATCAAATACAATTGATAACACTTTTTATTTGACTATTTGAGGATAACAAAAAACTAATCTCTACCTATTCAAGTCACATATAAATAAATCGAATAGAACTTGAAGCAACAATACCGAACCATTTTCCACAGAATGTGCTTTACCAAATTCTTCTATTAAGTTTCACTAATCACTTTCCAGAATATAAAGGATAATCCGTTAAAAAATGTTCTTTACCGTCTATCAAACTTTTTTTTCCTATTACTTAGAACAAACTTTTTAATCTTCCTATTCTATGTATTAAACTTTTTAAGCAAATAACACTCATAGTGATAGTGATTCTAAATAACTAGTGCCACATCATCACTTCCCCGTAATCAGGTCATTTAATACATACAATTAAAAAGTTAATCATAGATAATCAAGTCGCATACATTTTTATTCACAAGCTTTGTATAACAAAACCTACTAATAGTGTGTATGAATCTAATATATTTCCTACTAAATACGAAAACTGCCTAATCTTCCGTATATAAATCAATCCTATTAAATACGCCAAACTATCTAATCTTTCTATTGTGTATTTTGTGTCACGTCACATACATTTTGCACTAATCATCCCTACATTTATAAACACATAAAACACGAATTCAATCAAATTAATACGCGAATAAAAGTAACAACAACCTTAGATCATTACACCTAGCTCCAACTTCAGCAAGCACCTTGCCACTAAACTTATAACAATTCCTCAACACCAACTCGCTCAACCGCGGCTGCAAAACGCAACAAACCGAAACTTCACTCAACCGTCTACAATCGAGCTTCAAACTCGTCATCTTCTCATTCGGCACCAACAATCTCCTCAACCGCTCAATCGGTGCCGCTATTTCCTATAATTCCTCAAACAATTAACTAATCAATTAACACATCAATTAAACAAAACTGTAAAAAAAAATTAAAAAAAAATAATAAATAATCATTGTTAGGTAATTGTTAAAGGAATTACGATGAGGTGAAAGTTAGGTATGAATTTGAAGGAGTGTTGAGCGGATAAACGGAAGGATTTGGAAGTGGATGAGATTGAACAGATTGACGAGACGTCGAGTTTTGTGATGATTGTGGCGATGAGTTCTGATGAGAGATGGTTGATGTTTGTGGTGGTGGTGGTGGTGGTGGTGGTGATGACGTCATCGGTGTTTGGTTTGTGTTTATGGTGTGGTGGTTGTGACGTCATTTTGAGGGAAGGAGGGATGGTTTTGTAACTGAATTGGATCTGGAAAATGGTTTTGAGGGAAAAGTTTGAGATAATAGAGAGGGGATGATATTGCAGGTTGGATCGGATGAGTGTACTTTCTTAATTTAGAAATATCATTTTCTTTTATTTTAGAGCAAACTATTTTTAAGAACTTTTTTTTTTTTTTTTTTCTTTTTTTTTTATAAATGATAAATAGACTTAATTCTGAACCTAAAAATACGTGTCATTGTTCTAATAGCTACAGACCGAGATTTACTTATTTTATAACCCATCAGGTCATGCTACATATTTTTAGATTTTACTTTTATGTTCATGTATCATTTTTCCCTTTTTTTATATCATATGTCTAATAAATGCCTCAAGTACAAGCGAAGCTTACTGAAAAACTCTAGGTTATAAGCAACACATATCATTAGAACAAACCCCAACATATAAATCTTCACTAATTTATTTTGGTATATCTCAACTAAATGTCTATTTTATATTTTAACCAATTAGTTGACAGAAATATATTTAATTGGTGAATAGTATGACTTATTGGTTTTGGGCTTATGTTTTATAAGCTCGGTTTTTGTAGCTTATTTTGAAACTTTCGGTTTATTATGATATACTAAACTTATATAAGCTGAAAAGTTTTAAAATAAGCCAGAAAATGTGAGCTTATGAAACATATGCCTAAAACCAAATAAATCATAAGCCGGCTATGTAAGCCGAAACAAACACCCCCTCAGCGAAATTCTTTAAATCTTTGTGCAATTTAAAAGTAGACATTTATTTTGATACGGAGTAAGTATATCAATTTTCTCTTCTTTTTTTCATCCTCTTGGTTGATATAATGTATCCTGTTAGATATAAGCATTTACTTTTATCGGTCATTATCACATAGTGTCTACTTTCATTATCAAACCAACCAAAAAAATACCCCTACACAAATATAAGCATATCTTATAATACATTTACACATAACAACAAAAACTTTCAAACTATCTAACAACGCGTGAAGGGGATGCACGGCGCATCATTCATGCCCCCATTACAACCGGTCTAAGAATTAACGAAAAAGTGAGTTATTTTGACAAGTCAATATGTAATTATAACATAGCATAATTCATCTTATTTGAAAAGAGAAATTGCAAAGGCTTGGGGAAATGCCTTGCAAATAGTATCATCCCGAAAGATAAAGTGTTAGACGTTTAGCTTGTTCTGAATGATATTTGTTACAGTAATAGTTTTGAGAAGCGGTGATTAATGTTAAATTGTATGAAATATAAAGATGATTTTGGCAGTTTGCTTTTGATTTAATGATATGCTTAATTGGATTTTTGTAACATAGATGGTTGTTAATGATTTAATGGCTATCAACATAAGATTGTACTAAGTGAGAAGACAAATATTGAGTAGACAAATATTTTTAGCTATATTTATTGAAGAGTATTGATATATTTTAATAAGTAGACCTAATGTTGGACCTAATACATTCATTTTATTACAAGTCTCTAATACACTTATTCTTTTTTACTAGTATAATTAAACACCAACCATTTTTTCAAATACATCAACTAAATCTTTATGTCTAAATTTAGGTTCATGTTTTAGATACATAAATCATTTTTTCTTTATTGAATTCTTATAGTTATTGATGGTATATGAATAACTTCTTTGCATATCCAAAAGCTGATGTCATTTTTTTAGCAAGATGGCGTCATTGAAAAAATACTGGTATATCTAAATTTTGAAACCAATTTGAAACTATGTAAGGGCATGTTTGGTACGATGGAATGGAAAGGCGAGAAAGAAAATGAGAGCCTTTTCCGTTGTTTGTTTGATATAAGGAATGGAAACGGATAATCATGATATCATTCTCTTTCCCACTTATTTATTCTCTAAAAAAAGTGAAGAATGGGGAGAATCAAAAAATTACACACAACCATTCACCCTTCAATTCCAACGGAGAATGAGGATTTAATGAAACCATATGCTGACTATAAAAGGCAAAGGCATGTGCAATGCACATGATGTCTCATTTGGGGAAAATTACATAAACCCTACCATGAACTTCTCTCTAGAGATTGAAATCTTCCAGGTCTCCTTCGTCTTTGTCTCACCCCTAACATTGATATTTGTTCAAAACCACGACACATGAACAAAGAAAACATTAATCCGAGATTTAATGGCTAATTATGCTTAACATCTTGATTTTTATGAATTAGGGTTATAAAATTATCAAGGGACAAGCTTCTTCAATTTGTTATTTATATATGAAGAACTTGTTTTCTACATGACGTCAAAACATACTTCTTTGGATTAGATGACCAATTAAAACCCATGGATTCTTATATGCTTTTATAATCACTATATGAAAAAGCTCGAAGAAATAAAAGACCATGGATGATATCAGATGCACAGTCAAAATGCAAGCTACTCAATTAAGAATTAGTTAATTACAGTACTATATATTGTTCGCACATTAATTTTCAAATGGTTAATAGAGCTTCATTATTCTTACGCAATACAAACTCCAGTTGTGTTTTTGTTAATCTACATTGGAAAAAATAATTAACGAATGAACATCTTGTTTACTTAATAGTTATATCATTCATTTCACGACCAAACAAGAGAATCAGTAATACGATATAACTTTGATCTTGATTCTTTGCTTGTACCAAACAATCTAATCAACTTTCTTTCTCTAGAGTGATTCCTTTCTTTTGTGATTCCATTCTCTATTCCGATTCCATTCTGCACGATTCAGTCGTACCAAACACCCCCTTATAGATTGACCGTGAAAATGAAAATGATTTGATCGTAACATGGACAATGTAAAAGACAAGGTGTTTGTTGATAATGACTCATATTATGAAAATGAAAATGATTTGATAGTATACAACTCTCTTTTTTGTTGCACATTTCTTCCACTATGAAACAAATAGACCGACCGAACCGAACATATATTACTCCGGTCCTCGCTCCACCATTTTCCTTTGATTCGGTCTTCAGTTCAATTCGGTTGAGTCCTACGCAAACAAGCCATTATGCTTCGTTTGACCGGTCCGGACCGAACCAAACACACTTCGGTCCGGTTCGTCCGGTGTTTTGGTCAACTCTGTTTTTGGTCCGATCCAATTTTTTTCGGTCCGGTGCGGTTTCGGATAGTGGTCAGCTCTAAAAACATATATATTCTTTGTACTGTAGAAATCTAGATATGAAAGACCGCCAGACGAGCCTAAAACCGAGACTGGCTAGCCATGCCTAAAAAATAAAAAGCATGAGAAAAAGTCTGGCTTTTTAGAGAAAAACAAATTGCTCGGGCCAAGGAAACACCGGTACATGGTCGGGCTTGGCTTTGCCAAATTTATGGTTTTCTTGTTTTTTTTTTTTTTTTATGATTTATCAAGTATATAGCATCAAGAAAATCAAAACTCGTAGCTCTTTTGTCTTGTTCATTTCCAAAAAATTTGAAGCTTTTGAGTTTTAGCATCATAATGCTTTTCAGTTTCAACAATATCTTTTGCAAGTTACAATAGCAAAATCTACACACTGTTTACAAGATGCTTGTTCTCCACAACAAGAACTATGGTTCTTTTAAAACAGGGTTTTGAGCTTTTCCACTACACTTAAAAGTGTAGAATTCCCTTCACAGGCATCCTTCAATACCATAAGCCTTCTAGATATCTCAGGCCCCTGCCGTGACATATCTTCTGCTTGATCCAGTTTTCCACAATTTGCTGGCTTCTTATATTGAATGAGTTTTACCATCATACCCTATCATCATAAACGTATGAAATTATAAGCAGACTTACAAATTACAAATGAAGGCTGTAAAATACATTGAATAAAAAGGTCGTGGTGTATAGAGAACATACCTCATGATCTGATTTTCGGGAGTAATCGCGAAGAATAGATTTGGCCAATTTATTTCGCAATGAATTTTTGTCACCAGAGTGATCACCAAAGATGAAATGTGATAAATGGTGAATAACCAACGTTAACGCAACTGATTGTCTAGTTAATGATCTGTCGAGAGCACCAGAAACCCATGATTTTACATATGCTTCCAGAATCATTTCATCATCCTGCACAGAATTACTATTTGTTAGCTAAAAAGATTCTGAATATTCAGTCTCACAATCTATTAAGCAATGTAAATTCACACAGACGATTGAGATTCAATCTTATAAAACTCAACTCTAAGAAACACTATATATAGAAAGTTTGAATTATATGCAACTGATTCGACCCATTTTCACCCATTTACTTATATTGTATAAAAAGTTAATTAATATCTGATAGAAAGTGTTTCGGGCAACCCGACTCGACCCAATTTGAAGCCTACCAAAATATTTAAAGTTTTGACTCGTTACTCAACCCGCCCATTTCCTAAACTCTACCAGAAGATAGCAAGACCAAATATTGTACCTCCAGAGGTTCAAGGTATCCTTCCTCTTGACCTAAGCATTTGTCTAATGGTGGCAAAAGTTCAAGAGCTCTAATATGTGATAAGGCATTCCAAGCAGCAAGTCTGATTGGAGTTCCAACACAACGATGCAGATACATTGACATTTGCCTACCATACAACAAATCACCATATGATACACCAGCAAAATTCTCCACCAGAGTTTCAATAAATGTCGAGTAACTGTCATGTATCTCCTTGTCAAACTTCAAAAACTCAACACTGTTATCCCGTCCAACTTCTAACAACTTTTTATCAAGAATATTCCCATACAACTCCTGCAAATTACTATAAACATCCCTACTCTTCTCTTCTTCAAGGATATCCATCCCAGCAAATAAGGTTACAGATAAAGCATGCAGTTTCCATATAACCGGGACATTATTGATGGATGGGTATGAGTTAGAAGAAAGATGACTGGACATCATTTCAAGACCTAAAATAAAGAAAAGCCCACATCTTGCAACTTCAGGAAAGTTAGGTGTGACTGGAAGGTTAACCACTTTGGTGTAATCAATGGTCGAGATGGGACTCAGAAACCAATGACTAGGAAGTGGTAGCCTTTGATGAGCCCATTCAGTTACCAACAACATGTTTTTTGATGAGTCAACGTCTTCTTGGATGGTGTCGAGTGAGAATTTACTCTTTTTGGTAGCGTTGGCTTTTGTTTTTGACTTCTTTACAGTCAACCATCTGTTCTTGAAGTGAGAACGTAAATAATTACTAAACATCGAGTACTCTTCTTCTGTATATTCCCACCCAAATGTTACAGAACGTCGAATACCAAAATCAAGATACTTCAAAATTTGTGGTTGTAGCAAGATATCGAGAACTTTTTCCATTATAATTCCATCCCTGGGTCCCACAAGTGAGCACAAGTCAAAAGCAGAATTTACTCTCTCCATTATAATATTTATTTCTTCATTTTTTGGGCTTTCTTTAGTGGACTCGTCCAGAATGATCTCAAGCAACTTTAAGACCAATCTTGCGTCCATTTGGGTCACCATAATGTTTAAAGACCAAAACCCTCCGCCTGAGGCCCCCCATCCAACACCAACACCAGGAGCAGGACCACCTCTACCAAACATCTCAATCGACTGCACAAGTTTACCAGAAGAGGATGTTAACTTCATGAAGGTAGTCAGCAATGTTGTCATATCCGGTAAACAACACTTGAGTATGCCATCAGTAAGAACTTTATCAGCACTTGGTAGACTCGAGTGCTCGGTCGATGAAACAGTGATCTTGGTGTTTGCTAGCTGAATCAAACTATTTACGGAATGAACAACCTCTACCAACCCGTCAAGGCAGCATACAGAGGCTAATGATGTTTCTTGATCACTTTGAGGTCTATATTGACCGAGGAACTCAAGGAATGAGTGTTCATTCACTTGGGTAAAACTCAAAAGCCCGTTCTTGATTATGTGTAATCCAATCTTTGGTACAAATTCGGGTAACCAAGGAAGATTCCCACCTTGAATGCCAGAATTATCGTCTGGTATCACACTTTTAAGAACACCCACAAGAAAGTGCATAACTGCCGATATTACCCATAATATTGAAGTCAACCCTTCTTTTTTGGTGCCATTGGAAACTAATAATAAGTTGGATAAAGATTCATCACTTTTCAATGATACCCACTTAAGTGCTAAATCGATCATCGGACCAACATGGCTCCAACGCCAAGTGTCTGTGTCATTTTGATCAATCTTCTGTGAGTAAAAATTTGGGAGTGTTTTTGTTAAAGCCTTGAGGACCAGGTATGCTTCCTTAGTGATGGCGGTGAATTCATGAAGTATGTTCTTCTCAATCAATTTTTCTAATGCAGGAACATCCAACCAGTTGTAGAGAGCAGGGAACAGGTCTGGAAAGTATGATACACAATACCCATACTGAATGCCGACCTTCCACAAACGTAGCTGTTCAACCAGCAAGGCTGATAAAAGTTTGAACTTTTCTGTTTCTATATTCAAAAAGTTATCAACAGAGAATGCACAACGATATAAATGCGACAACAGCTTCTGGAAAATTCCACTGTCTACAAATTCCATACACCTTTTTCTGTCTGATCGAGCAAGTACCTGTGACAATATAGTGAGAGTTAGAAACATTGTTTGGTTTCACTATTAAATAAAAATAATTACATACCTTCATGAGGATAATAGACTTTATCTTTGAATAATCGACTCCCATTTGGTCTTTTGTAGTAAACCTGTGGATAATAACTTTAAGGAGCCTCTCACACTTGATGATTGCTTCTGCGCATGTAGGGGAATGCCTTGCTATTGCAACCAGTATAGAAATTAGGCATTCTTCCAAAGCTGCTGAAGGTTCAGACTGAAAATGTACAGCACAAGTGAGTCATTAGAAAAATGAGGTTCGATATTTGTTCTACTCTATACTTTTAACAGTTCTGAATTTAAAAATATGTTTGATCAAAAGTTTCCAATTCGCTAGCACGTTGACTTAAAGTGTTTAAATAATATTTATCCAAGTTATTCGTGATTTTCATACTCATATGACAAAGAAAGAAGCACGGCTTCCAAAAATAAGGCTTACCTCCAGTAGATAGCGAATTCTTGGAAGGATACCCATTCTAACTAAGCCAGCTGCAATGTCCTGTGTAGCCACCACAACATCATCCTTTATTGTGTGTTCATCTTCAGCCTCGTCATCCCTCATAATATTCTCAAAAGGAAAAATATTTGAGGGTTTAGTGTTGTATTTCCAAAAGCCACCATGAAGAAAACCAACTTCAATCTTGGGTCTACTTCTAAAAATGGGAGCCGTGCAGACATCTTTCTCATATATTCCCGTTTTCTGAATTCAAATAGTATCTTGTGAGTAACTATGACTTATGAGACAAACAATGAAAGATAAAGCCAGTTGAGTATATTATTTTACCTCCGAGATATCAAAGAAGAGCTCATTGAAGTCATAGCTCAGGACACACTGAATGACTCTTGCACAAGCAATGACCACAGAATTATGGTTATCATCAATACACATCCTTCAAAGTTATAAAAACGGGGTCAGAATGAAACAGATTTAAAATAAGCAAGAAGATTAGTACAATAGTACGAAAGATACAGTTTGACTTTTAAAATAAAAAATATCAAAGACCAACTCACAAATATAGATACTATTCAACAAGATGTGTAATTAACTTATGAATTCTTCGATTTACCTGAGTGATAAAGCAAGTTCGGGTTCTGGACCTAATGCGAAAGCCCAAAGAGCCTCCCAGTCAACAATCTGATTCTGATTATCAACTTTCAAAGTTGAGCCTGTCTGGTTTCTACACATATTCTCTTGTGCTTTATAAAGTACAGATGCAATAAGATGCAAAGCAAGCGCCCGCTGTCCAGGAACCTTACACATGACAAGGGAGAAAATCCTGAGTTTATATTATATTGCACCAATATCAAACAGACAACTTTTCAGTTACATATATTACACAAAATTTCACGTATTTGAAAAATTACACATTGCTACACCTTATATATTATATGGGTATATGTCAAAAGATCAAAGTGCTATTGCATGTGTGTGTGTGTAGAAGGAGGGAACATTGCATAAAAACATAGAAAGTAGTATAACTAACCACGCTTCTCGTGAGAGCCAGTGCTTCTTTGATGGTGTAACCAAGTGCACCAGGGTCACCCTCGGTTCTTAAAAAGTCACGTTCCGAAGCATTTTCAACACCACCTGGATGCAATTATATCTCATAAGATAACACTTGGTTGTATAAACAATCATATAATATTAACATAAGTGAAAATATCACCGTATTCATTACCTGGTACAGGAACACGATCATTTATAACATCACCATCCAAAGAAAACCTTAAATCCCTAGCAGCTTCAACATTTGTGCTCCACGCATCCCATAAACTGCCAGAGGACTTCTTTTCTGGCACGTCTTTACTCTCTAACCCAATCCGTTTATGATTCGGGCCTGCCATAATCATATTCCGACCATTATCACTTGTTGACACTTTCTCAACCTTGTTATCATTCGATTCAGCAAAGGAGCCAATAACAGCAGAGCTAATAGAACTATTCGAGCTGATAGAAGTTTTCGAGCTAGTAGAACTATTCTTTCTAGTTTTATCTTGCCCCCTCTTCTGTAATATCTTTATCAAAGCCGGATCCATCTTCTTCATTATCTCAGCTTGAGCCTCAGCAATCTCCTCAGTCGACATCTTCTCCAATCGAGCACGATTCTCAGCATCAATCTCACTCTCAATACTCGTAGAACCCAGCTCAACACCCACACCTACAGGAAGAGAATCAAAACTAGTCTTCTTTGCCTTGACAGCCGATCGCATACCATAATCAATATTACTTTGAACATCATGAATACCAACGCCTACATTATACTCCCTATTCTTCACTACTTCTGATTTTTCGCCGTTCAAATCCTTTTTCACATTACTCGGTTTTCCATTACCATTTGGTTTCCGTTCCTGATCAGCGTTGAGGATATCTTTCCACCGCTTAAAATCCAAACCTTTCTTCTGTTTCCTTTTAACCGGACCAGCATCAGCCGCAACCTTATCAAACATAGCATAATCCTCATCATCGCCATCTTCTCCATCCTCCTCCTCCTCAACCTTACCACGCGTATTCCTCGGACCCCAATGCTTCAAATAACAAACATTTAAACTTTCTCAACACAAAACTAACACTCATTTAACAAATATCTAACCTAAACATAACCTACATTGCATAAGTTTACGACATTAAAAGGTTCTCACTAAACACAAATTTAGGGCTTAAAATGACATAATAAGATACCTAGATTAAAACGAATGACTTAAAGCGACCGAATAAAAGCGAGAAGACTTACGGGGCCGTGAGAGCGATGTCGAGCAACGGGAAACGGAAGAACTGTGACCTGAGGTGGCTGAGAGAGCGGCTGATTGAAGCCTTTTTCAACTATGCCGCCTATTACACTTGAAACGACGTCGTTTTCGTTGAATTGTAAGCCAAATGTTTTCTTTTTGCCGCTAGAAGATGAGTTGTCTGTTTTCTTCATGCTTTTTGTTATAATTAGTTATGAGTATGATATATTATGTATTGTTTAAGTGTGAATTAAGAGGTTTAATATATAAATTAAACGGAGGATATATGATCGGAGGTTCGTTAGGGGTCCGGCGAGGATTTTGACTAATGAAGAAGACTGAAGGCAAGTGTTGGTTCTTATACCTTTTTCTTTTAGTGATTTGCACAATTAGTCCCTCTTATTCTTTAGTAGTACTATATTTATCATTACGACAACAAGAAACCTAATCCCGCCGGGTCAAGGTAGGGGGAGGTCAAATGTAGACAGATCCTACCATTACTTCAGGATAGACTTGGAAGTAGAGAGACTGCTTCCAATGAGGCATCCGGCAAGTGCATGTGTGTACGTGATAGAGCAAAGAAAGGAGAGCTAAAGATTTAAGAACAAGTAACAAGCAAGCAAAAGAAAGCAAAAACGCAAACATAGCAGAAATAGAACAATGGACCCGAAGAAAGGCAAAGAGGCAAGGGGGCACAGGTAGAATCACATGCAAAGGAGCACAAAAGCAAAAAGCAATGCACCAAGAAAAGCAGGCAAACCTAAAGGAGCAATACAAAGCAAAGTATGCCAATGCACGGGGGTCTAAAGCTAAGGCAAAGCAACCAAAACACAGGGGGCAAGGCCACAAAGAGCCTAACGCCAAAACAACCTAAACCCACGCACACCTAGCCTGAACTACCCGCAGATCCTAATTCTTTCTTTCCACGCCTTCCTATAAGGTCATGTCTTCGGACAAGAGAAGCTCCTTCATGTCGAGCTTAATTCTATCCTCCCACCTGAGTTTGAGTATACCCCTCCTTCTCACACCATCCACTACTAGCGCTTCGACTCTTCTTACGGTCGCTGATTGAGGCCTCCTCTTGACATGACTGAACCACCTCAACCTTACTACTATTTATCATCACAATTGCTAATTTTTCTATCTTAAATCACTATTTGGTTCGTGTTATTTTAGGTAAACAAGTCGATATTTTATCAAAGAGCAAATTACATGTAGCTACTAATTTAGTGTTGTATGGCAACGGTGAAGATATAACGCAACTTGAGGTTGTTGTGCAACACCAACATTATGGCAAGAATGGTGTTGTAATGTTAGCTTTGAGCTTGGTCGACTAAGGGTGTGTTTAGTGTGCCAGATTATGAAAAGATTATAAGAGCTAAAGCTTTTTTCTTTCTTTTTCTACAAAATAATCTTTTGTCCAAAAATAAGTTTGGTTTGGCGGAACAAATTTATGAGATTATAGAAAATAATACTACGTAATATCTAAAAGTAAATGCTCGCTTTAGCTAACGTTTGAGGAGAATGTTAAGGCGAAGACTCTGAAGTGGGCGAACACTCGGCCCAGCGGGCGAACATGCCGGGATTATTTTGTGTATAATTACCATGATACCTTTCAGAAAACCCAAGTTCATTAACAATTCATAATAAAACACTACTAGGCTTTCATCTTTCACAGGTGCATATACATAACAGCCAGTTACTATATTTTACGGCGGATCAATCATCTAGGTGTTGGAGGCAACTAGGTGGTGCTCGATAACTAGTCTCGAAATTCGGTATTTTCTTTAATCTCTCGCTTCCGGTAAGTTCGATGATTTATATTATTAGAATTGCATTTTGATTGTCTGTAGTTTTTTGGGACTGAGTATGATCTACAGCCAGTTGCAAAACACCACTTTAAAAAAAATAAGCTACAATTTTAATCTTTTTCAGTCACAGCAACAGCAACAACGCTAACGCCAGCTAGTTTTGCCAAATAAAATTAAACACCAACACCAACTAATTTTGCCAAACATACTTAAACCTTTGTAAAGTTTCGTTTGGTTTGGAACATAGACAAAACTTGATTAAACTTATTAGGATTGCCAAATGATATATTATTTGGTTTCGGCAGAATGGTATTTTCTTCATAAAATGTACCATCAAATATGATAAAACTTTTTAAGTTGAATACAAGTAAAAATTAAAAGTTTCGGAGGGCACAACCATTCCCAAACTCCACGAACGTCCACCTATGAGTTGGAATACGTTACACGTAACAAACATATCAAGAGCAATACCTTATTATTCATGTCATTTCAGGAATTCAGGTTGATATGTTTTATCGAGCTAATTTTGAACCTATTTGCATTACATTTACAAGGTTTATGAAAGTATCAAATCTAGTTTCGAGATTAGTTGTTTATCGCAATGGTTTCAATTCTATTATTTTGTAAATTTTTGGCAATTCTTTTATGCGTACAAAAAATAACAAGACTGCGAAAAAACAAGTTACCAGGTCTAATCAACTACGGAGTAATATTTTATTTGGTCGACTAAGTCCAACATGAAATAAAAGTTCAAGGTTAAATTAACTCGGTTAAAGTTTGAAAGTTATATCACTCTTAAGAAAATAAATATTTATAATACAAAGAACTAAAAACAAATGTTAAACATAATGACTGTAGAATAAATTGATTAATACAGTACACACTTAAATCAACAACAATAAGTTTGAAGTTTGGTCCGGGTTAACACCTAAAAACACAAACCAAACCAACCATATTTTTAAATAAAATTGAACCGAGAACAAACAGCTGAAAGAAATGTAGTAGCATAATCAACCAGCATCAACATACAACAAAAAAGCAATGAATTATGAAAAAAGAAAAGAAAAAGAAAAATGGTAACATTATTATTATTTTTCATAAAAATGTTCAAGTTTATGCAATGATGACCAGCACAAGCCATGAAGAGCATATGTACACTTTAACGTTTCGGCTTGTGTCGTCTTGTACGAATCTGATTAGATTTTAAGACGATCCAATCCATCCTGCAAGTTTATATGACCTACAAAAGTTAGTTAACTTTAAGAGCAAGTTTTCAAGAGATTGTCGATGTTGATGATCGAAAATGGAGTTGGCAAATTCAAATCAGGTTCTTATAACACACTTATCTCAAATAAGTCAAACAAAATTTTAGCTCCTAAAGTTGCAACAAGTAAAATTAATAAAACTACCTACAGGTAAAAATGAGATGGGCCATATCGGTTAAACAAGTCAAACATGCCAAAAGTCACCCGAAGTGCATTTTAACGGATACAAGTAATGAACCAAAGTGCATTAAAAAATTAATATTACAATTTGGATAGGGATCCAATAAGAAGAATAATTAAAATGAGAAGGGTAAGAAGTAATTCTAGCCACACATTTTTATATGGGAGGGAAAATTTGAATCAAGATGCATCCATTTTTGTAGGTGCATCTAGAATGTGTGGTTGTGGTTACTTCTTATCCTTCCTATTTTAGTTATTCTTCCTATTTGATCCTAACTCATTACAATTTAGTCGCATAGTTTTTCTTAATCATATTTAGTTTTAGTAGTTACTAATTTTGAGTATACGACTATACGGATGAAGTGTTTTCAGGCCAACCAGAGCAGAACCCGCAACCCAGCATCCCAGTCAGCCAATTTTGCCAACGCTAATTAGAGAATCAAGAAACAAAAGATTCACTATGCAAAAGACTGTTTTCATGAATAATTCACATCTTGAAGAAATAATAATTCACAGAGAAATAATTCACATCCTATAACTAGAAATAAAAAACAGGATCCTCAAAATCTTGCTCCAGTGTTCAGTACTTCAGTTAGAATCAAACTCTAGAACTACCGTTTACTTTTTAGCCCATCCAACCAATTTAAAAATATACGACTGTTTGTTTTTGTTTAACCTTTTGAACCATAGTTTAGGTATAATAAACCAACATGATTCTCAACGAAATGGCCAATACCCACCCATCTGGACCCTTACCATCATAGCATAAGACAGAAATGACAGCAACTTAATTTATGGATCAATCAGTGACATGCATCAAGATCTACCATGGTCGACACAACATTTCTCTACTTGCTTACTAGGACGTTATTGGAGGACACTTTTAAGACATTAGACAAGTGGTTAAACATCTTTTCATAACCACACGTTATACTAGAACCATAGTCACGCTAGAAGCTCTAAAAGTGTTTCTAAAGGCAGTGTTTCTTCATGTTTCGTATCCATCAAGATTAGGTATCTACTTATAAAGCCATAGTCACACAATCAATGATGTAAATAACATGCGATAATATCTATCCTAACAGAAGATACTTATTACTAGAGCAAACATTGATTAAAAAGACATCTTTTTGCCCATTATAAAGGACCCTAAAGCAAACAGACATTAGGGCTGACATGGGCCAGCTTAATATACGATGAGGTTACACAAAACTCCCACAAATCATAACCATTTAGAACAGATCCTTAACCAATTAAAACCATTTTAGATTTGACCAAACTAGGTCTATACATGACTAATTAAACTAGAAGTCCAATCAGAGTCATATTACACTAAACAATCAGATAAAGGTGATTATTCTGCAAGGTAATCTACAGACTGAAATTTATACTTGGCTTTATGGAGCCATGGAGGTATTAAGATTTGCGTTTAAACTTATCTATTTTGAGTGGATGGCAAAAATTAATCGTGATACTAAAGAAATAAAACTTAGGGTCAAAATATTAAGATTTGAATGAGCATGTAAAGGGATGTTAAAGTGAACTGCAGGATTGCCTAATTATCCTTGTATTCAAGCAACAAGTTATTTGATTAGCTAATTATCTCATTTGGATTCTTGATGTCACAATAACCACTATAACCCCCCTCCCCTTCTCTCAGACCTTTACAAATTAATACTAATCATTATAATAGCAAGGATAAATCTAAGACAACCTAAGCGTATGTATGTCATAACGAAATAGAAATAATGTTGATCATAAGGAAAATATACACTTACTTCCAAAGTCGCCAGATTAGGATGAAGCCACGCAGGTGGAGGCCAAAACAACTGAGAATAACCCGAGTTATTCGGAATAGCCCCAATATTACCAGTCTCCAAATCAAACACACTAACCCCTCGACTCTTCATTGCCCCATCATCTTCCCTACTCTGCCCCGTAAAAAACACACAATTCCCTTTACACCCCGGAAAATCCTTAGCAGAAGCAGAGAACCCACAATTATCCCCTAAAAACAACATCCGATCACCCAAATCCTTAACAGCAACCCACTTCTCCCCCTCTCTATCCATCTTATAAACCTCAAGCTTAACCGTCCGTTCACTCATAAAACAATCAAAATCCTCATAAAACTCATAATTCTCATCATCATATTCATAATTATCCGGCCCAACGCTCAAATACTTATCAACCATAAACAACTCCCCCAAACTCTCCACCAAAAACTTCTTATCCCCCCCAAAAACCGACCCCGCCACAACTCTCAACGACATCTCCTCCACATCCACAACAACCGTCCTCCCGCTACTATCAACCGCGTAAAACCCCTTATCGTAAAAAATAACATCATCATAAGGACTAGGCATATCATTAATAATATTCCACTTCTTATCGCCATATTTCAACAACGCCAACTTACCCGAAACATGAATAGTCAACAAAACAAACCCAATAACCCCATCAAAACAAAAGGCAACTTTTTCCATATAAAGGGTCACAGAATCCCCAATTGAATTAGCATTAGGCCTATAACTTATATACTGCAAAGCATATTCTTGACCTAATTCCAAAACCCTAAAATTCAATAAATCCAAAGATCTAGGCCAATTGGGCAAAAGGGTTTGAAATTCATGACTAGTTAAAGGATTGAGCAAATGGGTTTTTAATGGGTTGTCTTTTTGCACCTTAATCAGCCATGGTTGGTCATTTTCTTGATCCGGGTCGGGTCGGGTTATGCGAAAAATGGTTCTTTTGGAGAGATAGAAGCCCCATGTGGTGTCAGATATGCCTGTGTTTGGTAAGATTGGGAAACGTGAGGTTAAAGGGGTGATTGATGATCGCCAAGAGGTGCAAACTGATCGGAATTTTATGAGATCGGTGTCGGAATTGAGGTGTTTGGATATTAGATCAAGGAGTTCGTGAGGGAGATGTGACCAGTCTGCCATTTATGTTGTTTTGGGTCATGCGTTGATGTTTGGTGATGGTGGAATTGGAATTGGAATTCGAATTGTGAGATGAGAGGAGACGGTGCTTTTTATAAGGAATGAATGAATGATCAAAAGTTTGATATAAGAAAAAGGTGCATGATGTGAGATTGAGAACAACTTTTTTTGATGTGTTTGTTGTGTGCAAAGAAGTTTGGGTGTGACATGTGTCAAAACAGATTAGAGATAATTCGGATATTTTTCCCTAATCTTAATTAAGGATTAAGTGTATGGCCGAGTAAAATCACCTGAAAACTGACCCGAACCGATAAACCAATCGAAACCGGGTAGAACGGAATAGAACCGACTTTATTCGTTTGGTTTTCGGTTTTGTATAATTATTTCGGTTTTACTCGGTCCGGTTCGGGTCAAAACACACTTATTCGGTTAGAAATAGCTAAACCGACCTGACCCAAACTTATTCGTTTCGGTTCTAGTTTTGATAGCTTTTACTTGGTTCAGTTCTCGGTTCACGTTTTACCCTTATTCGGTTTTCTGGTTGGTTCAGGCAGAGGCGGAACTAGAACATTTTTTTTGGCCGAATTTATTTTGGGGAGGCCGAATCGGAGATTTATTTGTAACTTCAACTAAATTACCCTTAAAACCTATAATATTTACACTAGGTGCCGTAAATTTGGGGGGCGGGACCCTCCCCTGCTCCTACATAGGTTCAAGTTTGGTTGGTTCGAGTCGGATTTGACCCGTTACTCAGGCCTACGTGAAAGTGTAAGACCATCCACAATAACAACTTGAAGACCAAGTCCTTTTTATTACACCTCTCACAATCAACGCGCTTTTCATGGCAAATTTGCTAGACTTGGTTTTGATTAAAATCAAGTCGTGTGGCGTGTGTTTTTATGTGCGCATGTTTTGATGGGGATATATTGTGTTTAAGTGGTATATTCTGGTGGTGAAGTTGGTTGTATTATTACATTAAGGGTGTTTTTGTTTCATTAAGATGTTTTAGGTCTGAATCTGATTACCACATCTTACCAGTAAGAGGTGGTTAGAAAGTCTAAATCTGAACGAAATAATGTTGATTGTTTTCGTATAATTGTTCGAATGATTTTAAGTGCTCGTTTCTGCAATTTATTTGTTAAAACACCGTAATGCGATATTAAATAACTTATGTAAATATGAAACAAGATTTTTTTATCATAAATATAACATAGTTAATAAACCATCAAATATATTATATTAACACGAGTCTTCAATCTCTTATCGAGTAAGAGGCAGTAAAACAAGTCCTCCACATCTTACTCAGTAAGATGTTATATGTATAACTGGGTCTGACTCAAAAGCAAAAACTAAACGAGCAAAATGTCTGACCACCTCTTACTGGTAAGAATAAGAGGGCTAGTAAGATTAAAAAAAAAAAAAAAAAAAAAAAAAAAAAGTTTAGTTGTAGAGAGAGAAAATTAAATTGTGGTCTTACGGTCTCCTCGTTACACCCAGCCGAATTAATGTTGCTTAACATGTGTCTTTCTAAATAGAAAAAAGTTAGTTTTATTGAAAGAGGTTTCACGTTTACACTTTAAATAGTTTTATTCTTTCATTTATTTTTTTTATTATTTTTTATTATTTTTTTTTGATTGTGTAAGAAAATGCATTTTTCAGACCAATGATGATTGTGGAATCGAGGTTGTATGTAACTTGAAAATAAGATATGCTAAAACATTAAGTTAGGCGGCACGAAACATAAGAGAAGGCCTTGTGAATTGTCTTAGATGTAAGAGTAAGATTATTTAATAATGAGTGAGTTGAATGCAATTAGTGTGAGTGTATAAGATGGCTTAGATAGTTTAGATGATACATGAATGATAAACTATGTATTTACATGTGATATAGAAGATTCCATTTATCAATGGGTTACTTCCATTATATATCTTTCCCCGCTTATCTCCTACATCCTTACCTTAGTGGTAGGGGCGGAGCTAATAGAATAACTAGTTAACTTACTTTATATTAGTTATTATGTACAATAGTTACTTTCTTAATAATTTTTACAATCAGCCTCCCTTAATCATATAGACATGCTGATTAAAGTTAAAAAAACGAACAACTTGAGCAATCAAATACAACAATAAAATGAATTTACTAGTCAAACTATGTTTTTCTAAATTTAATTTATTCTTATTCATTATGGTGTTAGGTTGAATCATGATTTAAAGAAAAAACATAGATATATAATTGGGCGATATTTTCCACTATATTTATTACGTCAAATTCGGTCCACCTTAACTTAAAATCTTGGCTCCGCCTCTGCTTGGTGGACAAGGTTGCACAACTGCTAGACCAAGGGGACTTTTGCCTTTTGTGTAGCTAAGAGCATGCCCAGACGTAACTTTTTTCCCCACGTTAAGGCACGTTAACGTGCGTTAAGCCACGTTAACCGCTGCAGCTTCCAGTGTTAAACCCACGTTAACGTGGGGCGTTAACTGGGTAACGCAGCGTTAAAGGGACGAACGGTGTGTATATATATATATATATAAAAAAAAAAAAAAAAAAAAAAAAAAAAAATCATTCAACCCCCTCCCCACTTCACAATAACGGCTACTTTTTTTAAAAAATTACATTTTACCCCCCCCCCCCCCCCCCCCCACTTCTAATCTCCAAAAAAAAAAAAAAAAAAATGTCTCAAGGCAACAACAACAATCCTAACTCGTTTACGAACCTCCTCGGTGGGTGGGGGAACCCATATGCGGGTTCATCATCAAATCCGAATCCGAATCCGAATTTGGACAATCCAAACCTATTCGGTATGTCGAGCCAAGAACTTTACCAACAACATGAAGCTTTACGATTTTGGCAAGAATCCCAACAACAAAACACCTTAAACACCAATTTTCAA
The DNA here is from genome assembly GCA_030686995.1 of Artemisia argyi. Taxonomy (NCBI): domain Eukaryota; kingdom Viridiplantae; phylum Streptophyta; class Magnoliopsida; order Asterales; family Asteraceae; genus Artemisia; species Artemisia argyi. Next base: position 154,233,034 of record CM060697.1, on the reverse strand, counting down.
AATCTCCAATTCACTCAACCATCCCAACAATCCCAAACGGAAACTAACGAAGTTTCCGAAACACCTACGTCGCCTCAAAAAAAAAACAAAAACTCGTGTTAAACGAAAGTCCAAAAAATCGAAAGAACCAGTCGATGATGATGAGGAGGTCGAACCAGTCGTATCACGTTGGCAAGCAAATGAAGAAAAATTACTTGCAACGTGTTGGGTTGCTGCAAGTGAGGATGAGCAAGTCGGTCGGTCTCAATCTAAAGATACATTTTGGCAGCGGGTTATAAATGAGTTCAATAAGCATAGTTATCATAGACGCGGGAAAGATATGATACAATCGAAGTGGAGAACGTTGAACCGCGATTGCACAAAGTTCAACGCGATTTACAAACGTGCCGACCGCGATAAAAAAAGTGGGGAAAATGCCATGGATATACTCACACGGGCCAAGGAAATGTATCGAAACGAGAACAAAAACGCGCCGTTTCATAAAGAGGAGGCTTGGAGTGTTTTGCATAGTCATAAGAAATGGGACGCACCGGACACGGTTGATTTAACCGGTGATGTCCCGAGCCAAGCAAACGAGGCGTTGTTTGGTAATGATGCACAACCACGCCCGATGGGGAAAAAGAGGGCTACGAAGAAACAAAAGTCCGAGACAACGACAAGCACCGGGGGAGCGAGTACCGGTGGCTCTGTTTCGTCGGCCCAATTCGGGGAAGCTTTGCGCGAGGAATATCGGGCTAAACGTGAAGATGCGGCCTTGGCTTACAAAGCAACCGCTGAAAACCAATACGCAGCAATACGCTCGAGGGACTTTGAGTTTTTGTTGCTCGACACAACCGGCAAAGATCCTTGTTACGTGACGCTAGTGAATATGGAAAAGGATCGTATCATTGAAAAATACGGGTTGCCAAAGCGTACGGAATAAATAAATGTGTTGTGGTTTAATTTTATTTTTTTTATTTATTTTTTTTCGTATTGTATTAATGTTTTTTTTTTTTTTTTTTTTTTTTTCGTAATGTAATATATTCAAGAATTAATGTTATGGTTTTTAAAAAAATGAAGTATTAGTTTTAGTTTAGGGTTGAAATTGAAAATATTTAAAAAAATTGAGTTAAAGTGAGTTAAGGTTGAGTTATGAATGGGGTGTTTTTTTGTAAGTTAAAGTTAAAGTGGTAAAGCTGATGTGGCGCTGACGTGGCGCTGAGTTATAAGTTAACTCAGGTTACGTATGGGCATGCTCTAAGGTAAAGCTATATACATGTTCGAAGTAAAATGTTGATGAAGTAGCCTATGTCTTTGTCGAACACATGACTTTTCACCAACATTTTGTCATGTTAGAGTTAGTACAAAGTTTAGGCTTCGACGAGTAAGAGGGTACATCATCATGTTAGAGGTTAGTACCAAGTTTAGGCTTCGACGAAATAAGAGGGTACATCATCACTTGCCATATCATGAGTAGTTGGGTTGGCATGTGTGTGTGACTGTTCGAAAATGTTTTATAATGTTTTTCACATTCTCTGAAACATATTAGATAAACTTTTTATTCAAGCTAATAACATTTATAACCATAAAAACTAAGTATATTATGTGAGTACTTGCTATGGAGGTCGGCTTTGGTCAACCTCTTGGTTGGTATGGAGCTTTTTTCATTTGAAAACAGAAGGCTTTCCTTCTTTTATAATTTCATTTTGTAAAATTGTTTGTGTGTGTGCTCAGGGAATATCTTGGTGAAAAAAGTAGGCAGCAATGACATGAGACTTTGATATATGGATACAAGAATTAGTTTGTATCAAAACTAAATAAAAAGTTGATTAAACAAAAGATTGGCATGGAAGGTCTATGGCAGCTCGGAGTAACTCCGAAGTTCGTTGGACCTTGTGCAACGTGATCTATTTGGCTTGCTCGAAACGATCTTTTATGTCAAGGACAAAGTCATGCATCGGTTATCATTGCTTCGAAGATCATATCAAATTTGTGATCTTCAACATTGTTGATGTTCATGATCCACCTTTTTTTGCCAAAAGAATTAATGATGAAAGATTAACATCTTAGTTAATGGATCAAGGCAGCTAAAACTTGTCCATTTTAACTCCATAATTTACATAATTTTATACTTGCAGAAATAATATTTTTATTTCGAAACCGAATTTTTTGGTAAAGCATATTTATACACACGATTAAACTAATTAAAAGTTGACGGTGAATGAACCCAACCCAAAATATAATATTCTTTTGGCATTAAATTATACAAGTAGTTAGGTTCTGATTCCAAATTATTATGTATGTCAATATTATATAAGTATTCGTGTATCAGTTTTAGATTCGCATACAGTCAACCAGACATGAAAATATGGAACTTAATTCATAGTATTAGCAGTTCAGGACTTCATGTGGAATCTTATTTAACATTTATCTTTTATCAACAACTGAATGTGTATAAACTAGTTATTTACTTGGTTTGTTGTCTCAACTTTGTATATCTTTGGCTGATAACAGCCAACAAGTTGATTCCTCCTTTTCTTCTGCTTTTCGGTTCAATAATATAAGTATTGTAAGACAAGTAGCACGAGGAGGTTGGGAGCGAAATGGTAATGCTCATTCGAGTAACGTGTCTTTGGAGATCAACAACTCTTCATCACAAGATATGGACAAGCTAGTGCTATAATACTAGATATATCAGGAACTTTAGTCGACATGAATGAAATGAAATGCCTAAGAATAATTTACTTTGTAAATTTCTGTTATGCTCATGTGCTTACAGAATGGGGCACAAGAGCAGACAGAACAACCCGAAATATCTATATGTCAAAATTAAACAGTTTACAATGTTCATCTACTCCCTAACAAAAATGTGCTGGTGCTAAATCATCATACGATGTTGATCTACTACCTGACGATACAAATAATAATAATAATAATAATAATAATAATAATAATAAATAAATAAAATAAAAAATAAAAATAAAATAACAGATGATAATATTTTTCAAATGATGCAAGAAAAATGTGAAGGTTGCAAACATGCAGGTGGCGTAATTGTCAAAACAGGTTGGGTCGGTTTGGACCAGCCAACACACTTTTTAGTCTTTTGTTTTCTTGAATTTTACAAAGAATATCTAACTTTTGAAATGAATTAGATTTTATGCATTTTGAATAAGCTTTGGGTAACTTTAACCCGTTTTCATTGTAGGCGATATTAGAAGTTTTTACCCAATTTATCCGACAGAGGCAAAATATAAGACAACTCAGACCTGTATAGTAGTATACTTGCAAAAGTGTTAAAATCACAAGGATGTGCAGAGATGAAAATCACCTGTGTTCCTTAGCTTCATAGATTGGATGAAAAATCACTAACTCAGTGACGCTCTGGAGCATTAGCGGGTACTTTACCGGCAGCATATGTCCATCGCCTGTCCAGGTCAGCAGAGATTTTAACATCTAACTTACAGCTCTGTGTAACCTCATTGTTTACGGGAGTCAGGGCTCCACCCGAGGTAAGATTCTGAGGAGACAAACAGAATGTTGGAGTGGTGAACGGAGAGGAATAAGGTGAGTGTTGGATTGTGAAAGGACTAGGGGACATTCTCTTTTGGATGGGACGGCCTCCTAAACCTCCTCTGTTGAAAATTGAAAAAGATTCTGAAGCAACACAATGCTTGGTAGCATCGTCTACAAAAATGACATCATCAATTCTTGCCGTTATGTTAAATGCCAAGCTCTCCATCACCATTGAGTAGCTTTCAAGAATCGACTGGCCGACATCCTGCAACAACAACAATTGCATGAGAGAGAAATGATGTCTCAGATATGTTCAACAACTCAATATTCCAAAGCAAGTAGAACCTTGCCAGTATGCCAACAAATTCTTGAACCTAAATTAGAAAATGATGCAGCAAAAGCTTATTGCAGCACAAAATGAAAATTCTTCCAAGCTTTTAAATCCCACAAGTAGAGGTCGTAAGACTTGTGTAATGGGTCGAATCGGATTTGGGTTGAAAAGGGTCAATTTTAGTAATGGGTCGAATAGTTGTGTTTTTAGGGGTGTCGAATGCCTGGAGCTCGATGATATCATGCTTCATTTGGCAAGTAAAAATACTGTCAAGAGATTAGAATTGGACTTTAGATTTGGGGTGAAATGTAAGCTACCGTCGTCTCTTTTCTCATTCCATTGCTTGACAGACAACCAACATTCAATGGATTTGGTAGTCTTACAAGCTTATCTTTTATGCGCACATCCACCTCAATAAAATCACTTCTAAATTTGCTATCGACTTGTCCCTTACTCAAGACTTGCGGGGATGAGTTGGCTTATCACTAACCCATTTAACTTGTGGGGATGACGTCTAAACATATAAAACAACCACTACGAGAATACAACTCATTTAGTGCGAAACAAATGAAAAGCCAAAGACGAGTCAAAGCATTATCATAACTCGAAATATACACCTAACTATGGAGTTTAGAGTCTTTTTGTAAACCAAACAAACACCAATTCAGGCAGCAACAGCCAACATCAAAATACCAACAACACCCAATAACATGCATAAAGACCCACCTAATGACCCCCTAAACCAGCTACTCCTTCACTTCCATATCAGCAACGAAACCAGCCTGATGAACGAGGCACACCAATCTATATGTTGTTCATAAGTGTTTAAAATCAATCTACAGATCTAACGGGTCTACTTTAGAGACTCAATAGGGTGACGCCTTACTCCCCAGCTCCCCTTCTGGTCAATCGTTTATCACACATAATCTTTTGGTTCTGCTTCCGTTACCCTTTTAGTCTTGAGACATCTTCCTGACTTTCCAGAGCAGCACTTCTTGTAAAATTTGCTCATATTCATCTCGTAAAGGTTGATCAGATTCGGGGGCACTTTTGTCGAACTTATCTTCCTGACTTTCCAGAGCAGCAGCTTCACTCATAACTTTTGCCAAAGTCTCATCAAGGTCCATTAGATTATTCAGGTTTATTGGGTTTTTCTATCCTCAATAATCTTACGGACTTCCTGCATGTCTCTCACAATTTTATTCACCAAGGGCTGCGAAAATCCATTTAAAGCACTCTGACGACCATAGTCTTGCTCCCATTTCAATTTGAACTTTTGTATCCGTTCTTCATCAATCTTCAACATTTCCAACCCTGTATCTTGCTTCCACATGAGGTACAACTGCAAGAAAAAGACGCATCCCCCTATATTATTCGTCTTCGCTTGCCCATCATATCTACCTTTTAAGAGAGCATCTATAGCCAAAGACGCCCACATTGTCTCTTGAGAGCATTGACACATTCACATAACGTAGCATGTGCTTTCCAAGAGTAGTATGCTTTTAAGGGCAAACAATATACTCCATTGCTATAAGCGCAAATGCTCTCTTAATGTGATTTTCATCCTCGTTTACATCTTTGAGTTCATCTTTAACCTTCTTCAGGCAAATATCTGACTTGACGCAAAATTTCTCTTCTATGCTCTCATCTATATTCTGGTTATCTGAAATAGGGTCCATGTCCACTATCCCCATTAGTGCCGAGAAGTGTTCCTTTGTAACCTTATCTTCTCCATCCCCCATTGTAAATTCGTATCATCTTCAAGACATAGTGATAGAGTCACGCCTACTTGATCCAGCTGCATCTTTTTATTCTTCATATTCAGAAAATGTGCAAACGGGTTGTCCCCTAACTTTTCTTTATTTATCTGTGGTATCTCATCCAAAAATTTAACAAAATGGTTTACATCACATATTACATGATAAGGTGCCTTCTTTTGCCCCACCACTTTCTTGCCTGCCTATTCCTGTTTCTATGGTTCTCTTGATCAGTCAACCGATCATAGTCCACCTCAATAAAATCAGGAATATGCATGCGAGAAAGTGGTGGGGCAAAAGAAGGCACCCTATCGCGAAATATGTGATGTAAACCATTTTGTTAAATTTTTGGATGAGATACCACAGATTGATAAAGAAAAGTTAGGGGACAGCCCGTTTGCACATTTTCTGAATATGAAGAATAAAAAGATGCAACTGGATCAAGTAGGCGTGACTTGTATCAGTATGTCTCGAAGATGATATGAATTTACAATTGGGGACGGAGAAGATGGAGGTTACAAAGGAACACTTCTCGGCACTAATGGGGATAGTGGACATGGACCCTATTTCAGATAACTAGAATATAGATGAGAGCATAGATGAGAAATTTTGCGTCAAGTCAGATATTTGCTTGAAGAAGGTGAAAGATGTACTCAAAGATGTAAACGAGGACGAAAATCACATTAAGAGAGCATTTGCGCTTATAGCAATGCAATATATTGTTTCCCCTTCAAAGCGTACTACTCTTGGAAAGCACATGCTTCGTTATGTGAATGATGCCAATGCTCTCAAGAGACAACGTTGGGTGTCTTTGGCTATAGATGCTCTCTTAAAAGTTAGATATGATGGGCAAGCGAAGACGAAGAATATAGGGGGGATGCGTCTTTTTCTTGCAGTTGTACCTCATGTGGAATCAAGATACGGGGTTGGAAATGTTGAAGATTGATGAAGAACGGATACAAAAGTTCAAATTGAAATGGGAGCAATACTATGGTCGTCAGAGTGCTTTAAAGGGATTTTCGCATCCCTTGGTGAATAAAATTGTGAGAGACATGCAGGAAGTCCGTAAGATTATTGTGGATAAAAAAAACTAAATAAACATGAATAATCTAATGGACCTTGATGAGCCTTTGGCAAAAGTTATGAGTGAAGCTGCTGCTCTGGAAAGTCAGGAAGATAATACCGACAAAAGTGCTCTGAATCTGTTCGAGATCAAGCACATTGATCTGATCAACCTTAACAAATTTTACAAGTGCTGCTCTGGAAAGTTAGGAAGATGTCTCAAGACCAAAAGAGAAACAAAAGCATAACCAAAATAAGAAGAACCAAAAGATTGTGGGTGATAAACGATTGACCAAAAGGGGAGCTCGGGAGCAAGGTGTCACCCTATTGACTCTCTAAAGTAGACCCCCGTCATCCATGCTTGGTCATTTTCTTGATCCGGGTCGGGTCGGGTTATGCGAAAAATGGTTCTTTTGGAGAGATAGAAGCCCCATGTGGTGTCAGATATACCTGTGTTGTTTGGTAAGATTGGGAAACGTGAGGTTAAAGGGGTGATTGATGATCACCAAAAGGTGCAAACTGATCGGAATTTTATGAGATCAGTGTCGGAACTGAGGTGTTTGGATATTAGATCAAGGAGTTCGTGAGAGAGATGTGACGAGTATGCCATTTATGTTGTTTTGGCTCATGTGTTTGATGTTTGGTGACGGTGGAATTGGAATTGTGAGATGAGAGGAAATGGTGCTTTTTATATGGAACTAGTTTATAGACCCGTGAATAGCCTTAATAAACCGTTGATGTGTCTATATAAGGGATCGATTCTGAAGTGCCTTGAAGAAATTGTGGACAACATTTATATAAACATATCGATTTGTGATATTATATATAAAAAACGGGTACATATAAGATGTATGAATAGAAAATATTAATGCTAAACATTTAATTTGATTGTCAGTTATAAACGTGGAACAAATTTATTTTGGTTAATGTGTTATAAATGTTTACTTCAACGTAATAACTTTAATATAGTTGGTTTTCAAAGGAGAAGGTACTTTAAGGATATGTTGTTGCTAATCTTATCTACAAATTTATAATTAAGAGCATGTTAAATTTGTGTTAAAATTACTTTTTTTTTTTTAATTTAGAACTAACATCTTTCATGAAATATGTATATAATATTGTGTTAATTATATCTAGTAATAGTTTATTGATCCGTGAAATTCAGAGAGCCTTAAGAAACTGTTGGCATTGTTTTATATAAGAGATCGATTTGTGATATTATGTAAAAAAAAAATAGATGTTAAATGTATGAATAAAAAAATATTAATGCTAAACATTTAATGTGATTGTAGACTATAAACGGCGATTTAATGTGTTATATATGTTTATTTGAACGTAATTACTGTTATGGAATAACTTTAATATGACTTTAATATATTCAATATTATTTAATATACTAAAATTACAAATTACCTTTTAGATCATGTTTATTTATACGATTAAACTCGTTTAAATATTTAAAATGGTTAATCGTGAACCGAATCGCGGGTAACCGCTTATTTCGGTTACCACATGTTCGGTTACCCGCTTAGTGCGGTCCGATTTTGGTTAGTAAAATGAATTATTCGCCCCGAGATGAATAGTTTATATCTTTGAAGTATAATATGGATGCAATTTTATTTTTACATGGTCTTTTAATATTTTATGCAATCTTGAGACTCGTGTTAGCTTAAAGTTTGCATAAAACATATTATAGGTGTCAAAATTCATTAGTCCGTTGATATATGGGTATTTTTATGTAAAATTATAAGGCTTATAGTTGGCCTTAGAGCATCACCAATGCAAAAACCTTGAAAGCTTTTTAACATTTAATTATATTACTTTTTTAGTATCAAAAACTGATTGTAATTAATGTCTTCAACTGTGCAATGTTTACAAAAGCTTCAACTACTTGGAGTATAGTCATTGCAAAAAGCTTTTGGAAAAGTCTAGTGTTACAATGCTAAAAAGTCTTTGAAAGAGTTTTTGAAATAGTAAAAAGCTTTGAGAAAAGCTATGCATTGTGGATGCTCTTATAATAAATTTTAAGGATTATAAGGATATAGGATATTTTTATAGAGCGTATGAAGAGAAAGTGGTGTATACTTGTAGAAATAACATTTTTGTTTCGAAACCAAATTTTTTAGATAAGCTAATTAAAAGTTGACGGTGAATGAACCCAACCCAAAATATATTATACAAGTAGTTAGGTTCTGATTCCAAATTATTATGTATGTCAATATTATATAAGTATTCGTGTATCAGTTGTAGATTCGCATACAGTCAAACCAGACATGGAAATATGGAACTTAATTCATAGTATTAGCAGTTCAGGACTTCATGTGGAATCTTTTATATAGTTAAACATTATCTTACATCTACATGCAAGTTATCTAATTAAGCTAAAATGATTTAAAATTATATTTATCCACAATTGAATGTGCATAAACTAGTTTACTTTGGTTGGTAACAACCAACAAGTTGATTCCTCTTTCTTCTGCTTTTCGGTTCAAATAATATAAGATTTGCAAGACAAGTAGCACGAGGAGGTTGGGAGCGAAATGGTAATGCACATTCGAGTAACGTGTTTTTGGAAATCGACAACTCTTCATCACAAGATATGGACAAAGAATTGTTGTAATACTAGATATATTAGGAACTTTTGTCGACATGAATGAAAGGAAATGCCTAAGATTTTTTTACTTTGTAAATTTCTGTTATACTCAGTGCACTTACAAAATGGGGCACAAGAGCAACAGAACAACTCGAAATATCGATATGTCAAAATTAAACAGCTTACAATGTTCATCTACTCCCTAACAAGAATGTGCTGGTGCTAAAATCATCATAAGATGTTGATCTACTACCTGACAATACAAAAAAAACAGATGATAATATTTTTCAAATGATGCAAGAAATGTGAAGGTTGCAAACATGCAGGGAGGGTAACTGTCAAAACAGGTTGGGTCGGTTTGGACCAGCCAACACGCTTTCTAGTCTTTTCTTTTCTTGAATTTTACAAAGAATATCTAACTTTTGAAATGAATTAGATTTTATGCATTTTGAATAAACTTTGGGTAACTTCAACTCGTTTCATTGTAGGCAATATTAGAAGTTTTTACCCAATTTTTCTGACAGAGGCAAAATATAAGACAACTCAGACCTGTATAGGAGTATACTGGCAAATGTGTTACAAGGATATGCAGAGATTAAAATCACCTGTGTTCCTTAGCTTCATAGATTGGACGAAAAATCACTAACTCAATGACGCTCTGGAGCATTAGCGGTTACTTTACTGGCAGCATATGTCCATGGCCTGTCCAGGTCAGCAGAGACTTTAACATCTAACTTACAGCTCTGTGTAACCTCATTGTTTGCGGGATTCAGGGCTCCACCTGAGGTAAGATTCTGAGGAGACAAACAGAATGTTGGAGTGGCGAACGGAGAGGAATAAGGTGAGTGTTGGATTGTGAAAGGACTAGGGGACATTCGCTTTTGGATGGGACGGCCTCCTAAACCTCCTCTGTTGAAAATTGATAAAGATTCTGAAGCAACACAACGCTTGGTAGCATCGTCTACAAATATGACATCGTCAATTCTTGCCATTATGTTAAATGCCAAGCTCTCCATCACCCTTGAGTAGCTTTCAAGAATCGACTGCCCGACATCCTGCAACGACAAAATTGTATTAGAGAGAGAAAAAACATCTTGATATGTTGAACAACTCAATATTCAAAGCAAGTAGAATCTGGCCAGTATGCCAACAAATTCTAGAACCTAAATTTGGTGCAGCAAAAGCTTATTGCAGCACCAAATGAAAATTCTTCTAAGCTTTTAAATCCAACGGGTAGAAGTCATATGACAAGCTGGTTGTGTAATGGCTCAAACCGGGTTTTGGGTTGAAACGGGTTCAATTTTAGTACGGGTCAAAATACGGGCCCGCTGGGCTGACCTGTAAACATGTTTTGTACATTTCATTTTCTTATAAATAGTTGAGGCACAATTATGATTATAGAAACATTTTTATTACAGCATAAATTTAAATCTGTTAATAAACCTTTGGACCCATTTAAAATGTTCTTGTTTAGCTAAAACATAACCCAATCTGACGCATTCATAGATAAATGGGTCGAAAATTGCTGTCTATCCACAAGGTTCCTCAACTCAAGAAGCCAAACATTTGCAACAAGAAGGGTTGAATTCAAAATGTATTAGAATGTCCTAGTTAAAATACCTTGTTATATTGAATTTTGCTCATATCCAATGAAGTTTGAGGAAGGCCAGGAAAACGAAGTCTCAAGCTACGTAGCAGCGTCTCTGCTCTTTTTGCTAGACAACAGTTTTTATCACCATCAGCAACTAACCCCTTGACCTTCGAACTCCATGATGAACGCTTACCTTTTGGATGAGTTGGATGCTTCTTATGCTCTTTTAGCTTCCATACATGGATAGCTGCCTCGACTCTATTTGCTACTTCAAGAGTATGGTGCTCTGATGACAAATCTAGGCAGTCGAGAAGACATTCTGGAGAGAACTTGTCTGCAGTTATGTAACGATAGATGATCTCACCCAAGCACTCTTTCCCGTTCTGCATCAATGTTGGACCAAGAAACGGGAAGAGACAAAAAAATCAGTTCTTGCACCACATACATTTAAAGATCAACATGGAAAAGGTTTACTCTGATTTACATTTTTTTTTTTACCCCTAAACCTCTCAGCACATTCAGAAAGATAATGAGTAGTAGAAAAAGTTTCACATTGTGATTAATAGGTAATCACTCATTTTCATTCAATTTAAATAACATGAATCTGATTTTAAGTGGCAAGATTGTGCATCTAAGCTTCAAAAGGGAATAAGCACAGACATTTTTGTGCTTAAATAATCATATTTGCCATCTGCAGAAAACCCATTTATATGTATGATCAAATTGAAATAATGTTTTTCTGCCTAACAAGATAAGCTAGTCTCCGTTTCTGGTTTACAATGCTAAGTAACTGCTAAAGAAAAACAGAGGTCTAACAGTGTTTTGCATTGCATTCTTCTGTTTCGTTAAAAAGCTTTCATAAATTCATATATATACATATCTATCTTTTTAAATAATTTCATCCTTCCAATCAGATTTGACTATTTAAGATTCTGGGACATGCAACTGAAAACTGATTTCACCATTCATTCTAAAAGAGGCTTTTTCTGTGATGAACCTGTGACTTTCCTCTCACACGAAGGGGTAACTTTTCCGGTTTCTCCTAAAATTTCCCTTCATACTTATATAAGACACATGGGGTAACTATTGATACATGTGTGCCAAAGCACTGAATCCAAGCTATACTTTTCATGTACTTCCTACACTCAACAGGATCAAGAATCTGAATCATTTACCTAGACAGAAAATGTTCTGTGAAACAGGAAATGTTATTCTGCAAGCTCTTTATTGGTCTCATGATTTAACTCAAAGGTTTCATCACTTTTGCTCACTCTGCAGTTTGCAGAACTATGAAAACGATCTTTAACTTGGCACAGGATGGTATTAAATTCTTAAGTCGGGAGCCATGTAGAGATCAGATTAGGTAACTATCATTCAGCTGTGCCCAACTATGTGAAACCACAATTCAGATATAACTTGCATAGCAAGTACTCATTCATACAAAATATCATGACACTTTTGCAGTCTTATTGTATCCCAGTTTATCATTCAGTTGGGACCAACCACGTGGCATACCCTCTCAGACCCACAGAACTTTTAAGCACCATAATATGACTGCCAATATGAAATGCTAAAAGAACATTTATAAACATACCACGAGTGCAAATTCTCTGATTGTCCTCACGAGTTTCATTACTTGATAGTTTTTATTATTAGAATTTTTTCTAAGGGAACGGATAACAACATCTGCAAAACAGGGTATATATATCTTAAACAAACATCTCTCAAGAATCACTGCTTGCCCCTTTGAGTCAAGAAAACTGGAGTGTGATAGTCATCTATATGGTTGACGGACTATATTGTATAGCTAAAAGGTATAAAGTATAAACACAGGCAATGCTAAATTAGTAAATTACCATACAAAGCATCACGCAAAAGAGGTAATATAAGTAATACGGTATATGTTGAAACTGGGAGAGGAGACGTTCTTGAGTACAGTGGTGTGATAATGTTTGATGACTACTTTTTTCAAAAATAAAAGATTAGGATGCAATACGTCATAGCCACATGTATTAATAGGTTTCTAAAAATCTATTACCCTGGTATTTTAAAAAAGTCAAGACATAAAAAAGATGACCTACCTAGAACTGTTTGACCAAGCCCAACCATAGAAAAGGTCATTCATTCATGATGAAAGCATGACTAATCGCTTTAAGTTAGCAAGTAGCTACGTCAACATGTCCAATATTTTAGAGGAAATTTTTTACAGAAAATCAAACTATTGAAACCATACCTTGGGCAATGCTGCCAAATAAGCACTTGGGATCTCCATTTCAGCAAGTACATTGTTATTTATAGCCAAAGCTGCCTTGAGTATCTGACTTGTGCAGTCTCTGCACTTCTGCAACTTCTTTCTTGCATCCTCTGATAATCCCTTAGGAGGAACTTGCGGATACGGTAACCACCACTTTTCTTCCTGCCTTATTGAAGGCCTTGATGCTGAGTTACTTGATGGATACGCATCACAACTGTCATCTTGACCTAAAACTATCCCACGATCAACATAACAGAACTCCCTATCACGAAAGCCGTCAAGCATACTAATTAACATAGCATCAAGCTTCTTCAAAGCAGGAAGATTCATATGCATATCGGATCGTGGATGGGGGACCATTACTTCATACGTGCCTCCATCAGGAAACTTTTGTACAGTAGGCACAAGCTCCACGATGGAATCACTTACCGATAAAAGCCAATCCATTTCCCTTTGCCACATTATCTTTTTCTGCAGTGCCAACGGCTCCAACCTCCACAACTCTCCAAACACGGAAGCTATTCAGAAAATAATAGAAAATGAAAGCATAAGCCTCAAAGGTGCATGTACATGCAGATATGTATACCAGTATACTACTATATAGGATAAGACGAGGTTTAGCACACTGACCTGATAGATTCGTTATAGCATTTGAGATTGCTAAAGCTGTGCAAACTCCTTTGCCCCCTCCAGACATGTCTTCTCCAAGAAGAAGCTTAGCAAACCGTTCCTTCATCATATCAATTTCTGTAAACCATGACAAATCAAACACAATATTACAATAAACCCACTTACATCAACAATTAGCAGATTAAACATTGTATTCTAACTCAATCAATCCACTGTATCTCTAAGCCAGAAACACATAGAAACACATATCGTTTTTTAGTATAATCGTGCCCTAGACACATATGACAATATAATAACTCATCTCAAAGTATAAAACCCAATTATAATCACTAGTTAAACCAACCATCACCTGCAAAAACAGGTACACTTCCATAATTATAACCTAATAATGTAGTGCCAATTGCACGGAAATGTATCTAAATTATCACTTTTTATAGTTTTGTGATCTATTTAGCCATGGACGGACCCACATGTATGGGTATGGCACGGGCTACACCTAATTTTAGGTTACGAAGTGCAAATAGATTTCAAAACTGCCGTTTTTGTGGTATGTGCAACCCCCAAATTTTTTTTGCTACTTTCGTTTCTTATTATGTAAGAACATTTCTTTTGTGCAACACCCTCTTAAAAATCCTGGGTCCGTCCCCGTATGTAGCATACTTTTAGGTGTATCGACCAGTTTTGTGTATTATTTGTCTGATTTAATCCTCTTCTGGTTAAATTTGAGTGTATAAATTAAGGGTAAAATCGTCAAACAATACACACAACTGATCACACGATACCGAATTCAAAAGTATGCTACATATTTCTCAAAAAAAAAAAAAAATTGAGTACACGGAACTATAAAAAAAGTGACACCATTTCTATTATTTTATACTTATTATAACCTAATAATGTATAGTCAAAATATTTATCCCATAAAACCATAGAACATCAACCTATTTATTCATTTGCAATTATAATTCATTATCGTTTTAAGAATAGATTCAACAAGGTAAAAAATTCCCAGAAACAAAAAAACTAACCTGATAAATCATCAACATCAAGTGCATTATGTTTTCTAACTTTCTTCTTATCCCAAACCATGACGTCATCCTTCCCGCCAAACACGCCAGACGGAAATATGGAGTCAGTCACAGAAACCGTACGAAAACCACCACCGTGAGGCGATGACGTCATAGAACAGGAACCACCACCACCACCACCTCCTTTATTATTATTATTACTATAACTAGTGGAAGATTCACATTCGCTGACGTCAGCACTGAGAGTGTCACAACATCGATCACCACTATTACTACTACTACCACCCATTTATATTTATATTTTTATTAGTAGTAACAAATTAAATATATTCTTTTTGGGCTGTGTTAGGTGGTTTAGGTGTTAGTATATGTGGGTGTGTTTGTGTGAAGGTACGGATGATGAGGGGAGGGGAGGGGAGGGGGGACAAATTATGATCCAAAGCTGCGAAAGCAGTGGACGTGCTGCTGATACAGACAAGACACACGTTACATTACAATGGTTGTAGTACTACTGTACTATCTTCATGTTTCACCCCTTGAGTTATGGATAAGTAACATAATGTGTGACTAAAATATAAGACTCGCCTTAATAAGGGCAAGACGACTGAGTATTGGCCACCCAAGAGGCGTCTTCCCCTTAGGGTCACCCCATATAACGCGTCCTCGAAGGAAAAAATAAGCAAGACTGAGTCGTGTGGAAAGGTGTGCGGGCCAAAGTCGAGTTGTGTGAGCTGTTATTTTGTTTATATGTGATACTCCATCCGTCTCAAATTTATTGTCCACTATTGACTTTTTTAGTCTTTCTTTTTCAACTTTTACCTTAAATATTTTTGTGGGTGTTTTATAATATTTGATGCAAAAATATATAAACGGATTGAGTTTTAAGTGTACTTTTCAATGGTATAATTTTTCATCTAGTATTATATAATAAAATATATATATTTATGGTCAAAGTTGAACCAGATTTACTTTAAAAATTCAAACTGGACAATAATTTTGAGACGAAGGGAGTACATTTTTGTATAAGTGAGTCGGTTATATTTGAGTGGTAAATTTGGTTATATTATTACATTAAATGATAATGAAACTACTTATAAAGAGTGAAACATGATGTGCCGGTGGTGAATGCGGTCTTCGGATCACCTTGTTACACTAGTCTAACATTTCCCTTTGATTGTTCTTCATAATTGATCCTTTAGCTTATGCGAGGAGGTTGAGTTAGACATGTAAACTTCATTACTTAGTATGTTTTATCGTTTCCGTTATTAAATTGTATACATGTGATGTGATAACTAATAAGGTCATCTTGTGAATTTTGATGACCATGTGCTCTGACGAAAAAAAAAAAAAAAAAAAAAAAAAAAAAAGCCATATTAAACATATATAAATCTATAAACGTAAAAATTTCCACTAATAATATCCAAATTTTTACAGACACCACAAGCATTAAACGACTAAACGTGATATGGTACGTGAACACAAATATAAACCGAATAAACATGGGGCTTGCATATCATACATATAACAGAAGTGCATGCAATTTTGTTACTCTCGTCAAAAGGTGGTGATATACCACTTGCACTTCCTTAGTATACAGAACTTAAGGCCTGTTTGTTTAATTTTTTCATTAAGTCGTGTTAATTAACAGATGACTTAATGCAGACAACCTCAGTTTTATTACTTAATATTTTAAGTCATCTTTCTCTATTAAGTCACAAACAAACAGTTTTTATATGACTTTATTAATTCAATTTTTTTCATATTAATTCAATTAAGTCGAAATCAAATACCCCCTTATAATCATATAGAGAAATTGGTTTTTAAAATGTAGCAATGCTCGTTATAAGTAGTTTATATCAAGTGTCCCAAACTTATTTTGTAATCTAATGCATGTTTACCTTTTTAAGTGCGAAAGAAATTGAATTGGTGTCGTTTAGTTTGATCAGGTTAGGAGCAATATTTAATTAATGTTAAATGTATCATGAATTATATAAACACACAATTTACATGCACTGATGCACTAGCCTACACAAACATATATGCCAAAACATTGTCCCCAAACAATTTAATCAAAGCTGTCTATGAACAACTATAGAACAAGGTGATTTCGTTAGCTGGGTGATTTAATAAATTAATACATATAAATATGCGTATATAGTTGTACTTGAAAAAATGAACATTGTATAAAAAATGAACTTGATTGATAGTTGTTTCGTTAAATATTAACATGAAACAAAACAAGAGGATGAAAATGTAAAAAAGAAAACATCGCCCCTTTTGTTGTCGTGTGCAGATCTGAGTGTGTAGTGGGATGGTGTGGTTCATGATGACCCTTGGGTTTGGTGACTTGGCACATGTGGTCCCTGACACACTCTCAATCTCATAAAATTATGTGTCATTCGGATCCGAGAAATATGAATAATTATTACTACGTAATTCGTTTCTTTTATTTGAGTCTTTCATACACCTTGAAAAAATAGATTAGAGTATTAGACAATACTCAACTTACTACTTGGTCTTAAAATCAATATGTGTCTTTTTGTATCAGTGAAAAACACTCCATCTTTACAAATCCAATATTTCTGTCATTTGTCTATATTCATAATGTTTAAATATAGTGGGAGACTTTCTTACGAGAACTATCTTATCCGCGAGAACTGAGAGAACCATAAAAAATATACATGCACACCTTTAAAAAAAAAATACATGTAAATCATCAATAATCGTAAGTATCCACCTATGTTCTTCAATATCATCATGAATTCATCATCTTTTTTCACAAAAACCTTGCACACGACCGCAATATTGTCGTTGCACACCTTATAAGAACATACATGCACACCTTAAAAGAAAAATTTTGTATTTCCGATTTTTTATCAAATTCTTTAGAACAACTATGTTTTTTTTAAAACATATATGTTGTTTTTCGAACATACGTGCAAAACTACAATTATTAAAGGCGTGCATGTATGTTTTTTGTGGATCTCTTAGTTCTCGCAGATAAATTGTTCTCTCAAGAAAATCTCATTAAATATAGTTATATATTTTTTTGTTAAATTACTATCAAAAATACATTTTTATTCGGTGTCTCAAAATTATGGTCATGAGACAAAAATCACATGTAAACCACTTTAACTTTCAAAAAAAAAAAAAAAGTATAATAGACTATTTTTTTTGAGACGGGTTGAAGTTGCTTTTGAATTACACTGCTTGCTTTTTTATTCTTACCTAAGAAGAAAACATGTGCGTACCAGTTCCACTTGGCAAAACATACCAGTACTTTTCACTAAATCCTCAGCCCAGTTAATGAAGAAAGCCCATAAAAAGCCCACTAATGTTTAAAAAAGAACTTTAGAGTATCAGATAGTTCACACGGCTAATGGGCTTGTGACAACAATTTTTTTGGGCTTATCATATTTGAACAATCTTCGGTACCCAGTGGCCAGTGCCAATTACTTTTGTTGTTACATTTTCGACTTTTGCATCATCGAAAGAACATATACAAATAAAGAAAACTGAAGAACACATATCAATATTGATTTGGTTTGAAGGTTACATAGTTACATTGAATTTCTTTCCTATCACAAACTCGGAGTTCAGTTAGATACGAAAACCACGCTCACAATCAAACGATGTCATCCAAAATGTCATAATCTTGGCACTCGCTCATGGTATCTGACCATTTTTGACAAGTAGGAGATGATATGGTTTATAACGTTAAACATGAGCTTTGGAGTTTAATACCGTTTAAACCGTCAAACAGGTATCAAAATTTTCCAAAACTAGTTGTAGGAAAATGAACTTATTAATTTATTTCCTTTTTAACAATTTAACTAGTCTCATATAGCAGCTTCTAACCAGTTTAAAACTTAAATCAATTGTAAAAAAGACAATCAAGTAATTACATGAACGATAAGTGAACATATAGGATCTTATATTAAGTTACCCTTTTTCACTTTTTGTTTTACAAAAGGATAATTAATCACAAATCAAACATTCATTTATAACATGTTAGCATGTGAAACAAGTAACTCTTTAACACTAAACGTGACAACATACCTCAACAAACATATGCTAAATTGGAACAAAGTATCTTCATTTACTAAATGGGGTGTTTCTATTTTGTGGTCCTAGTACTATAAAAAGAAATAAATGTTGCCTATGGTACTTTGTATTAACAAGATAGAGATGTTTAACATAAAACAATGAAGATAACTTCATTGCCGTTTGCTTGTATACATCCAACATCATACTCCGTATTTAATAAGATTCAAAATTCGAACTTTAGAGTTTTGGGGGATCGGATTTATGAAGAAGTTACAAACATATTTAGCTCATAGATTCATAGAAAGCGTGAAAACAAGAATAACTTGTTTATAAAGAACTAGCTTAGAGACCCGTTGACACCGGGTAATATTTTAAAGAAATAGGTCAAATGAGATGATAAGAAAAGTAATAACGTAAACATGTTCTATTTAATATATGAAAGAAAGAGTGAGACAACGCGTCAATTATCCGATAAGCAATTGAGATTGTTACAATTATACTAAAAAAACGTTCAAGCGTTGGCGAATCTAAAATTGATTGTCTCGAATAGAAAATGGTGTGTTTCATAATGAGAACCTTCTAATTAGCAACAACCTTGATTGATGATTTTAACTATATGCTCTTGCAAGGACTACGGGTATGTTTGGTAAAAGTAACTTGAGAGCATGCAAAAACCCTCCCTTGAAGGCCGGCTAAGAAAGTTATACAGAGATGGTTCATTTCATCAATGCTACTGCTGATGATCCTCCTTCTACTCCATAGGGTAAATCTACTTCTCATGAGGTTTGGTTGTTGGAACTCGAGATAAAGATTATAAAAAGATACAATATTATTTTTATAAGCTAACATGAAGTGGTAATCTTTGGTTTTAAGAGATTATGAAAGATTATTATTTTAATAATCTTTTAAAAGTTATGTTTGCCAAACAAAGATTATTTTTTAATTAGCTTATTTTTTGAAAAAATAATCATAATCTCTCAATAATCTTGTATGCCAAACATACCCGTATCATCCAAACCTTCCATACCATTCAATCAAAATCTGCAACATAAATGCATGATGAGGATTTACAACTTATTCAACGATTTCTCTATCTTTCATGTGTCGAATCTTAAAATTTAACATTGTATTCGTACATGATATAAACGTCTCGTCTAAATGATTGGTTATGGACCAGTCATTTTCAATATGTCAACTACACTACTATTTGAGCCGAAAATTTCCATTTCATGCTCAGAAATGATTATTTCTTCTAATATCTTTAACAACTTTGTAAGGTAGGTAACGATTGTAACTTTCTTTTCCGAAATATAACTTAAGAAACCACCTTAATGAATTTCTCATTGGAACCTTTGTTGAAAGGTTTGAAGAAGTTTTTCACCAAAACATATTAGTTATAAGTTAGTGTATCTATTAATTGGATGAATAAACCAAAGTAATATTATATAAGGCCATACCAGAGTGATTATATATAAGGCGACATGTATATATTACAACCTGAATTATACCTTCTATCTTTGCAGCAGAACATAAAACGAAAACAGAATTTACAACAGGTCCTTCATTAAGCTCTCCAGCATCAACTCATACATGTGGTGACTGTGTGACACAGTTAGAAAAGCATGATGATGTATGGTGCAGATGGAATGTGTGGTCTTGCTTCCTCAAATGGTAAGCCTGTTTCGTTTTCCATGATATCTTTTGATCATACTTGATGATTGCAACAACTCTATGAAAATATTGCATTTTATCTGTGGTGTTCATCTTGGTTAGTCAATGAAAAAGTATGCAATAAACACGTACTTACAAAGCAATCCCAATCACCCTCTTACATTGGATTAAACAACTTCATCTAAACACTAAAAGAACGCTTAACTTCTTTTAACAGCATGCAAACATTGCAATTAGTAGAGACCTAATCACAAACACCACCAAACAAAATCTATAGTACAATTAATAATTTACAAAATTATATAGCGTTATTTCAATGCCCAAGAGAGGTGTTTTGCTTACCCACCTTTTACCCATGACCCTTCTTTTACCCTTCTCTTGAACCATTTACATAGGTATCCCAGAAGATCGTAAAAACATGTTATTCATTTCCCTCATCGAATAAAAAATAGTGTTGGAAGATAAATCAGTGCGTGGTCCAACGCACGTTAGTAGACATAAATAGGAGTTGGATAAACTGAACAGATACGTTTGGCTATATCAACTGACCCGTTTTGAGCAAGATAAATCAGTGCGTGTTCCAACCCATGTTAAAAAGCACTCCATTGATCTACCCGTTTAACCTACATATCTGATCCCATCCATTTTGCTACATGTACATGGAATACGTATCATGTGTAAAGCCTGGGACCATTTTACCTTGCACACCATACAATATCATACACAAAATCAGCAAACAAAGGAAATCCTTATGTGATATCAGGCTATGTTTGTGTACATGGGCTTATGAGCTTAAGAGTAGCCCATATTCAAGCATTTTTCTAAGCCTATGGTCCAATTGAAGTCACCTCTACGGTTTTACTATATCCAACCCATGTTTTGGGTATCTGATCATCAGCAGATAATGGATGAAATCGTGAGAACAAAATCATCTCGTGCTCGAATCCTTTTTTCATTGAGATGATCTTCTTGTATACCTGGTGAATCCACGCTTAGGCAAATTATAACCTTCTCAAGGCAGTAATTTTGGTTCTAACTTAATGAAAAAGTCTATCTATGATATTTAAATATAAAGTTATACAAAAATAAAAGGACACTTTGACCGAGTGGTTAAGGAGTGTGCGTGCTAATCACCTACTATGTGCCCAGGCAAAATTTACTATTAGAAAACATGTATATGGTTATGATGATATAGTTAAAAGTACATGGATTACGATATCATTGACAACTTAAATGACTTATTGCTGACTAAAATTTTGAGACATTTATTTCTGGAAGGGTCAATTTGATTGGTCAATTTGCTGATTGGACATGTGTTCAAAATTTGTACTCATGTTTTAGAATGGCAGTGAAACTGACTATTAAAAAATAAAAGGGTCAGAGACGGTTAATACGTACGATGGAGCAGGATGTATCTTTGTACCAACTTGTGATCTTACGGCCATTAACATCAGCATCACCACCAAGGGAAGTTGTTCTCTTAATTTTGCCACCTCAACCTTTAGTAGTTCTTCCTTACGCAAATTCAAGCTGACCAGGGAGGCGGTTGCGTTTTACTATGAGGCACGGGCTTAGCCTTATTTGCAGACTAATTCATAAGACCTGGTAACACAACATCAACATGCATGCTTAGTTAACTCAAGATAATTGGCATGATAACTTTTCTTCTAACACCAAATATTATTTGTATAACAGAAGTGTTGCATAGCATAAGGTAAGACACGACCAATACATGAGGTAGCTTAGTGGGTGGCTCCGTAATTTTTTTATGTGCAGTTTGTTAAGACTCGAGGTATCAACATGGGTTAGGCGTGTTGAGTAACTGGTCAAACAATCATTTTAAAATGATTTTTTTCTAAACACTCAACCATAAATGAACTTAATATCTAATAACATAACACCCTATGCACATTAGCAGATAATTTATTTGCTTCATGTTATGATTTTAGAAACTCAGCCTACAAAAGCATCTATAATCATAAATATTTACCGAACTTCAGTATAAAAATCAAAACAAAGTCAAACTTTGATTGGCATGATTAAACTTGGCAAGAAAATATATAACTTAACTGATGCGAATCCATGACTCTTCTCCTTAACCAAAGCTTAGTCCTCCTTATTACAATATACTAAAACGTAAATGAAGTGATAAAAATTTGAGCATCAAAATGAAATTAAATTATGAGTTAATAGAAGTCATGCTGGAATAGAAGTCATGCCGGAATAAAAGTCATGCTGGAATAGAAGTCATGCTGGAATAAAATTAAAAAAAAAAATTGATAAGTACATAAACATTTTCTATTAACTGACTAATAGTTGTTAAAAAAATATTTTAGTAACATATTTGAAAATTTAGACAACAATTATGTCATCTCACCATGGCCCGCCTAGAATTTGACCTCTACCAAAAGCTACCCATTTTAACCCGTGACCCTTTCCCAACCTGGACCTACATTAAGTTATCTGTAAACATGTATCACGGTGATCTAAAAGATACGCGATGCAACAAACACTCTAACCCCAGTAGTAACTCACTAATGCCATGATCTTTCTGTATTGGTCAGTACACAGCTTTGTAAAGTGATAAAACCAAGCTAATCCAAACACCAACTTAATCTCATGTGTACATATCTCGGAGAAAAATAGGTGCTTTAAGACACTCACATATCTGAAATAGATAAAAATGGGCTTATTTTGTTCTCTAAAGTAAAAAAAAAGGCTAATCCAAACACCCCTTATTGGTCATTTTACCATAGCTTATGAGCTTATACGTTATAAGCTAATCCAAACACTCAAAAAACCTTATGAGCTCAAATTCATACGCTATAATTAAGCTACTTAATGAAAATAGACTTAAGCCATAAAACCAAGCTAATCTAAACACCAACTTAATCTCATGTGTATGTATCTCAGAGAAAAATAGGTACATTAAGACACTCTCACAAATCCAGCAACAAATTATTAATCATATTGTACAATTGTTTAAGACTTCATATACAGCAGGAAAAAAAAAACAATTTTTAGAAGATAAGCCATCAAGAACAAATTAAAAGTGGTCTAGCTATATCTGAAATCACAAACAGGAAAGTATCAATACAAAGGTATCTACAAATATATGGTACAACCCCAGATACATCACTATTAATTTTCTGCAACAAACTGTCCCAAGTACCAATTATCTTATTCATGATTGGAATAAGAGAACTCCATACATGCATTTAAATCCCCAAGACTTCCTCAAAGATAAAACACATAATGAAAGGACTAACGGCCACCAAAGCAACCAATGATTAAGTTCAGACTAACGGTTAACATTATAAGTATAAATAAAATATAACCTAAAAGGATGTTTGGATAAGCTTACTTTGTGGACTTTTGGAGTTATTTGAATAATCTCCCTCTCATGGTTAAGTTCATAAGCAAATCCTAAAACCTTGGTGAGTACCACCTTTGCAGCAAGTCCTAAAACCACACTCCCAGCATTCTCAAGGGTTAGCCCTGCCTCCTCTCTTATTATAGTTCCTGAATAAATACGGAAGAAGATGATTATAAAAAGAACACAGAGTAACTTAACAGAGGAAATAATTATATTAGATATTATTAACATAAATTTAGCATAAGTGATGATTAGAAAGTTATGCAACATTGTTGAATTAATAAGCTAAATTTCTGAAATAATGATTTTGGATATTATACGCATTATAGATACACTTTGTGCGAATTTGAGCTATTTATTTTGATGACCATTAGAAAAGACATAACCCAAATTGACCTAATCACAAGTAAATGGATCCAAAGAGCCACATATTAAATGGAAACTTGCATGTAAAAATATTGGATATACCAGTTCAAACAGCAGAAGAAAAGTAAAGATGCATTCCAGTTGGTTGCGTTGATTTGTTTTCTTACATGGCAGAAGAATATTGAGCTTCACCCGTAAGTTCTACTGATGGATCCCCTGACACGCATGAAAGCCAGTGAAACTTACTATACTGCAACACAAATGTACCCTGCAAAAGTCAAAAATTAAGCCATCAGATCCATCTCTCACTATATTTTATAGTTTATCAATTTGAGTTCAGAAACTTACTCTACGGTTAGCCTATAAATTATCAACATGGTTCTTGATGAGCTCAGACCAGAAATCTTTGCAGATTAATAGAAAGAAAGACTACTCCCAACTATCACAAATTTCCAATTGAAGAAGAGCTATATTATTAACCTTTTAAATACAAAAACCTGCGTTTATGTTCCTTTTGGTATTTGCTTTGGCCGTCCTTCACTTCATATACCATTAATAAAAAATTTAGTTCCCAAATCAAAACTGATATTATCACTTGAATAGAAACCATTAAAAACAACTTGAAGCTTCTTTAATGGGTTTACATCATAAACATAAAAAAATCAGCAATAATATAAACAAAATCGATTCAATACAATTAGAACTTACCAAAATTATTAGGTGGAATTCAAGATCATCCACGGTAGTTGAACACCAATCATCCACCTTTAAAACTGATTTTCTTTAGCATTAGTTTTTTATGGGGTTGCATCGCTTTAGATAAAACAGATGTTTTGCTAAACGTTTATGAAGGCATAAAGGATCTTACTTTAGCATTCATTTTTTATGGGGTTGCATTGCTCATGTAGATACTCTAGTACTTTGTTACATTAAAACAGTAGTCTATGTAATCCCCAGAAAAGCACAATCTTAAAGGATCAACATTCGAAAGGTGTTGTGGATACCTCGCAATGTCAAGTACAACTTTCATTATGTGATGTCACGTCAAGGTAGTAAACGTTGAAACTCACTTTGCATAGTGTAGTAAACGTAATATTGTGTGGACATCTGCATATAGGTTTTCTCATGGGTAATTTTAGCGAAACTCTCCAATACAGTCTGCAAAACATGATTTAAACAAAATTATAGGATGTAACTGAAATATAACAGACATGGTATTACTGGATATCCATTTTTAAGTTAGGGAGGCACTAAACTCATAAGAACATTAAGCTTATTGGAGAAACTAAGTAATGTACCAAAGTTATTAGAAATATTCTGAGAGTAATCACAAAAAATTACATGGTAAACAACATTTGTGATGGGTCCCTAAACGTACTTCAATATATTGGTTAATAAAAGGGTTTCAATTGTGACCACATGTCGAAAATATTCAGGAGCCAAATAGATGTAAAAAGAAGTCATTTTCAGCCATCTCCACCAACCAAGACCAAAATTTTATGCAAACATTTTGATCAAAATCTCACTTGCAGAACTCTATTCGTACAAGGAGGTCAATCAGGTCGGAAAATGATTCAACATTTGTTGAGATTTTGAATGGGTATCAAGGATATATATAAATTGATCTAAATTATCAGAAGTGTTTTTAAAAAAATACGTTTTCTTTTCACTTATGCCTACTGTGATATGGGCTTGAGCAGCTATTTGAAGACCATAAATAAATTTTGGTTTTCATTTGCATTAGCTTTATAACAAAAATTGTGTAGTCAAAATTTTGTCAAACTTAACCTAACCCGATTGACCCAATCTAACTAACCCGCAAGGCCTTAACCCAATAGGTCTGAACCCGAAAACTTATTTTCTTAAAGGATCAGGTTGTGGGTTAGGTTTGACATCAAAGTTGTGTGTTACGTTTATTAGCATCTGGAAAACATAACATCATGCAATAAAAATCATTTGGTAAGATGATGCCAACCCTCAACTTACAGATAAACCGCATTTCGATGGTGACTATCAGCAAGGTTCTTATCAGAAGCATTAGCAAACTACACAAAATGGCAGAAGCATTAGCAAACTGAAAATTGTTAATCAAAAGTCAACACGCAAAAAATGGAACAAATGCATATTAACATAATGAAAAGTAAGTCCCAAATTAATAGCATAACATATAATAGCATAACATATACTAAATAGTGATCCACGTTGAAGTTACTTTTAAATCAATGAGTTAAAACAACCGAATATATTATTGGGCAGGTAAACACGTAAATTAGTTAATTAATAATTTGTATTATATCTTACTCATGAACTGGGTAGAACACATCAAAAGTTATTAAAAGGTACTCTAATATACAAAACCTCGTGAATCTTTAGTGCACACCTCACCCAACTCCAGGTCATGTACCTATGAAAGAGGGGAGAGCCTCTTTTCAACATCATCATCATTTGAGACAAAACTACAAAAATGCATAATAATAAGGTTTAGTAGATGTCAAATGTGTTTTTATTCGCAAATTAGTTGTACAAAAATCGAAACTCACTTCACCAGCAGTCTTTCCGCTCTTTCCTTTTCCTTAGAAACAACCTTCCTCACTACCAGCTTGTTTTGTTTTGCCCTTTCCGCCCTTTGCATCATTTCGGATGGTGTTTCATGTCTGTAAATAAATATATAAAGATTAAAAGTTGCCTTATTGCGTTTACTATCCTTCCTTTGCTAATTTTAAATACTCTTCATTAAAAACAATACCATTATGCAAAAATAAATGATTAAACAAATAAAAAATCTTGATATTTATCGGTAAATAGTAAGACCAAAAGGGCACGAATACAAACCGTAAATCACTTACTATTTTATATGCCCGTGAATCCTTCCAACAAAAATCACATATGCAAGAAATTACTTGAACTCCGAAGTAAGCCATGATTTAATTGAACTCCTCTAAACCATTTACTACTCCTGCCCGGATCACCTACAATGCACAATCAAGATACATATCAGGATCCATAAACTAACAAAACCAAATTTCATGAAAACATAAAATGAACTATAATCTCAACAACAATCAATTGAACATATAAAAGCCTGAATTTCATCAACAACAAAGATTATCCATTTACTACTGCTGCCCGGATCATCAACAAAAGCCCTAATTTCATCATCAAACAAAGATTATCCATTTCTTTAACAAATTCACAAACCTACAAAAATGATCATTTACATATCAAGAAGTTAAAAAGTAAATGTAATACTACAAAAAACCCATAATTTAACCAATGTAAAGTAAACGAAATTCACTTTTATAACATTATAATGATAATGATTTTCCCCAAATACTAACATTATTAGGGTTTCATAAAAAAAATCGAAATAATTCAAATTAATAAGGATTTTAATAGATCAAATGTCTTACCAAAATTAACTATCAAACATACAAACAATCGATATCAAATAAAATAAATTTCAAACTATTAATGAATATGCTCAAAATTAAGAGATAATACCAATTTGAAGGTTTGACCAGCAGAAACCCAGTGCGTAGATCGACTTCTTAGGGTTGATGCTAATGAATCAAATACAGATGGTGAAATTATTTTAAGATATGATTGATGATTGATGAGATGCGTTTTCAAAAACATGTAACTGAATCAAATAATGGAGAGAAGAAACTCATTGATTGAATGCTTGGGTTGACTTTGCTATGAATTGCTACATTGCTACAAATATGTTGTGCATAAAACTAATGTACATTGATGCTAAATATGGTAGCTACACGTCAGGAAATTAAATGGAATTTTAATGCGTGTGCTTAGAATGGTTGTAAAAAACCATCGTTTATTAGAGAAGATAGACTAGACGGGTATATCCATGCATAGCAACAAGATTTTATAGCAGCACATAGTTATAATAATATTTTGGACAAACAAAATATTTAACTAAAATATCATTATAACTATATATCGCAATAAAATCTCGTTGTTATGTACGAGTACTCGTCTGATTTACTATTAAAAAAAGGGTTTTGTTAACCACAACCTTTTGAGTTGTGCTTAAACGTACCTTAATTAAAAATTTTGCATTAAATGAACACTAAACATTCCATATTTAACATCACATTTCATGTTTAAAATGAAAAAATATGCATAATTATGAAATATACTACTTCATTTAATGCAAAAATTTTAATTAAGGTATGTTTAAACACAACCCCATGGGTTGTGTTTAACAAAACCCTTAAAAAAAAATAGGGTGTTTTTGCAAAAAATGATAAAACACGTGAAAGGTGATTCGTTTCCATGCAGCTGTGCTTCAAACCATCGGTGTGTTTATTTGGAATTTTAGTCAAAGTTGCAAGTTTTGTTTTGAAACTATTATGTGTTGCAAGTTCTTTTTGGGAAACTATTTGCTGTTGAACGTGAGAGTTGCAAGTTTATTTTGGAAACTATTTTTACTATTAAAATGTGTGAGCTGTGCTTGTGCTTCCAGTTCCGGATTAAGAATTATTAGCAAAGTCAACTCTTAAAATAGTTTTTAAGTTTCCAAACTGTGTTGCTGTGTTCCCCATACTAAACTAGGGTTGAGCAAACCATCTGAAGCCGGACCTCGACGGACCGACCAAGATCGGACCGGACTGATCACATTCAGTCCGGTTCTCGATCTCGGATTTTGAGCTAATTCGGTCATGGTCTTACTCTTGATCGGTCCGGTCCGGACTAGATCACAAACCGACTATTTTGCTTGATTGGACCGGACCGACCGACGGACCAACCATATTCGGTTTGGTCTTTAGTCTCAGCTTTTGGGCTAATTCGGTCTCGATCCGGTCCGGGACCAAATGCTTTAAATTTCCTATAATTCCAAAAATAATTCAAGACCAAAATTAAGGAATAAAGTAAACTACATACACCTATTATTATATGTCGTAGTATAAATATAGATAGTTGACCATACCTTGTCGAAATGTCGATTATATAAAGACGTAATTCTTGACATTTTCATGTAAATACACAACTAGCTAGGAAATGAAATCTCAAGACTTAAATATGATCATACATCTTTTTAACTACATGTTGAGTCTATCCGAATATTACTTTTCACATATTGACATAGGATTAACGGGACCCCTTAAAGTGTAAATTACCTACACCTACTCATCTTTTTCGGTTACATAAAAAACACAAATAAACCAAAATGCTTTTTACACATCATTTTCTTTTGAAAATTTACACATAAAAAAGTTAGAATGTCCTTAAATTGCATCACACGCATACAACTCAAAATCTTGAGTAAACTACATTTTTGGTCCTTGTGTGATACACCCCGAGCTTTATGTCATGTTACATTTATTTAGGATATGTGTTTGAGTCATATTAGGAAAGTGTTATTGTTTAAATATATCTTTATGTTTGACTTGTTTTACAAGCTAGGGTTATTCGGTTATATATACCGAATCATTATTATGAATGAATCAATCAAGTTTGTCAAGTAATTCTCTAGTCTTATTCTCTCTATTTTCTTAAGGAGCTTGCACACGCTTGAAGTGGTGCCCTATCCCGATACAACCCCTAACCGGGTCGTATCAATTGGTGCTTTCATTGAGAGCTTTCGTTGAGAGGGCTTACGATTAAGGTTCCAATTATTAAAAAAAAAAAAAAAAAGGTACTGTTCATCGGCACTATTCATTGCAATGTTCATCGAAGGTACTGTTTACCAGAGCACTGTTCATCGAAGGTACTGTTCATTACTGTTCATCGTGGTACTATTCATCGTGAATTTTTTTTTTCTGGTTTCGAGTTATTCTTCATGGTATCGAGCGGATGTGATCGGGACGCGGAATATGCACTATTTAAGCTTTTGCAAATGGGTACGGTTGCCGAATACGAGAATGATTTTATGATTCTTAAAAATCAAATAACAGAGATCTCAGAATCTTTATTTAAATCGATTTATATATCGGGACTTAAACCGCTTCTACAATGTGCACTCTTAAGGTTAGCGCCTACAACTTTAGGAGAAGCCTATTCCATGGCTCGTATGATGGAGGCTCGTTTTGAGATAATTGCAGGGAAAAAGCTGAACATTGAAGAGAAAATAGATATCGTTCTATCATGGCCAAGTGAAGAAGCTCCATATGTGATTAAAGAGTCCTTAGATGCTAATGAAGATATTCGTGTTATTAAGGTTAGTAGCGTGATAAACGATGTTTTTGATATTGGTGACAGTAATGTGGAAAGTATGGAAGTTTGTAGTGAGTTTAGCGAATTTTCAGAAAATAAAATTAGTGTGGAAGATGTTGTTGTGGGTGGTGGTGAAGCGTGTAGGGTTGACGAAGATGAGTCAAATATAGTGATATCGCTACTTAAGGATGGAGGTGGTACATCTGATGGTAGTATAGATGAAATAAATTTGGGTTTAATCAAGGAGATTGTGATTAAGATGTTGGAGGGTAGAGATGTTCTCGGCAAGAGTTTGGTTGTTAGTTTGAAGTGGGTATATCGCAAGAAGGGTCGTGGGGCAGCAAAAGATGGAAGAATGGTGTTGTGTTATGTCCACGGCAAAGGAATACGAAAGAAGAAAAATGTGAAGGCTGCAATTCAAAGAAGATTATGGGATCCCGGATTACGCCAATGTTGCAGGAGGATGGACTGCCCAAACTACTCAAGAAGTCCAACGTATGGCATAAAGATTATGTCATATAATCTATCTTTATTTACGTGTCTTTGTTTATGATTGTTTTCATGTTTATTTAGGGAAGTCAATTAAGAATGTTTTAAGAAAACACCTTGAGGGCAAGGTGGTTTTGAAGGAGTGGGGAATGATACGCCTGGGCCCGAGCCCATGGCCTATTTAGGTCTTTAGGTTTTACCCTACTTTGTCTTATAAATACTATTGTAATCATTTATTATATTCAATCAATCAAAAGTTAATAAACAAATCTCTAGTTCTTCTCTTTTATTTTCTGACGGAGCCAGCACACGCTTGAAGTGGTGCCTTATCCCGATACAACCCCTAACCGGGTCGTATCATTGTGGTTGTATAAAAATCTCACTTTTGGTACAATTTTCAAAACAAGTGCGATTCCAGTCCTATAGTTTGCGTTTTGTTCCACTTTTGGTCCAATTTTCTAACGGAGTTAGTTTAGTCGTTAAGTCTAATTGTAAAATGGCAACATTAGTCCTTTAACTTAACGATCGTTTGCGACGTTCGTCCTTTTTATCAAAGATCGTTTTCAATATTTGCACCGTTAGTCCTTTCAGTTAGTTAGGCTTTTAAAAAAAAAAATCGAAAAAAATTAGAAAAACATTCTAAAAAAATGATTTTTCCAAAAAAAAAATTTGAAAAAAAAATTTCTAATAAAAATTTTTCTTAAAAAATTCTAAAAAAAAATTGACGAAATTTGTTTTTCCAAAACAAAATAATTTGAAAAAAAAAAATTCCTAATAAAAAATTCTGAAAAAATATATATTTTTGACGAAAAAAAAAAATTTCCGAAAAAAAAATAATTCGAAAAAAATTTTGTTTAAGAAACAAATTTTCTAAAATTTTTATTTTTCTAATAAAAATTTTCTTAAAAAATTCAAAAACTAACATAAACATCTATAAAACACAAATTACATTAACTAGTATATTTAAACACGAATTACATTAAACATAAAAAGTATGATGAAATGAAAATACATTAAAATAATTTTTTTTAGAAATGTTTTTTAAACATTTTTTTTTTCGAATTATTTTTTTGGAAAAAAAGTTTTCGTCAAAATTTTTTTTTTAGAATTAAAAAAAATAATAAATTTATTATAATTTTTTTTTCAAATTATTTTTTTTGGAAAAAATTTTTTTCCGTCAAAAATTTTCTTTTTAGAATTTTTTTCAAATTTTTTACCAAAAACTTTTATTAGAACTTTTTTTTTCAAATTAATTTTTTCGTAAAAAAAAAATAGAATTTTTTAACAAAAACTTTTATTAGAATTTTTTTTTGAAAAAAAAAATTCGTTAAAATTATTTTTTTCTAATTTTTCAAGAAAATTTTTTATTAAAAAATTTTTTTGGATTTTTTTTTAAAAAAAAATCATTGTTTTAGAATTTTTTTTCTAATTTTTTTCGATTTTTTTTTAAAAAAAGACTAACTAACTGAAAGGACTAACGGTGCAAACATTGAAAACGATTTTTGGTATAAAGGACGAACGTTGCAAATGACCTTTATAATTAGACTTAACGACTAAACTTTTTGTAATGAACGTTGGTATAAAGGTACGTCTGCTTATACAGGGTAAGCTTGCGATTTGCATGAACCATATTTAGGCCGTTTTTGCAATGTATACTTGTAAAAATAAATATTAACTACTCATCTCGTCTTAAAATATAAGTTCATTTTTTATTTTTTAAAGTATTTTCTTTTTCACTTTGATCTTAATTATTTTTTTTTCTTCTTATATAATATTTGATGAAAAATATACTTCAGAAAATGTATTTAAAACAAAAATCTATTTATATATTTTATATCAAATATTATATAAAACGAAAAAAATTAATTAAGGTCAGACGGAAGTATTAATTGTCGTGAAAAGTCAAAACTTTAAAAAACCAATGGGATTTTTGTCCGGAAGTTGAACACTTGAACCAAGGGGCGTTACGTTACAAACAAAAAACCAAAACCACAAACCCCATTTTTCTTCCATAAAATCCTTGTCACTCCTCCTTTTAAACACCAAAACACTTCTTCTCTTCTTCTACCATTTTAACAAAAAAAACCATTTCATTTCATTTAATGGGCATAAACACAACAATGCATGCAAAATCAGACTCAGACCTAACAAGCTTAGGAGAACAAGACCAAACACTCACACTAACACCACCTCGGACACCACGCAACCACCGTCCACTCTACTACGTCCAAAGCCCCTCAAACCATGATCACGACAAGATGTCATTCGGGTCAAGCCCATTCGGGTCACCGGGTCACCATCACTACCATTGCTCACCTATCCATCACTCACGTGAGTCTTCTACTTCCAGAACTTTTTCTGCTTCTATGAAAAACGCGATTGTGAAGCATGGTGGGAGAGATGTGACACCTTGGAAGAGGATTGAGGATGGTGATGACGTGGAGGAAGATGATGATGACGTGGAGGGTGATGGTTATGATGGTGTGCCGTTAAGGTTTTATGTTATGTGGTTTGTGGTGTCGTTTGTGTTTTTGTTTAGTGTTTTTGCTTTGATTTTGTGGGCTGCTAGTGTTCCTTATAAACCCAAGGTTTTTCTTAAGGTAAGGTTTTTTTTTTTTTTTTTTTTTTTTTTTTTTTTTTTTTGATGTTTTATGTTAGAATTGTGTGATTCAGTTTAAGAAAAGTGAAATCAGTCTCTCTACTCTCGGGTTTATCCTGGGGTAGGGTATGATCTGTCTACATTTTACCTAGCAGTATTGGGTATGTTGTTGTTGAGTTTAAGAAAAGTGGAGTTGCTTTTGGGATTATCTGATTATTGCGTTATCAAACAGAATGCATGGGTGGTAGTGTTTTACTTACCAATAACATGATAAAATAAGTGTAAACTTGGCATAAATATGTTACTTGCTTATATGGTTTTTTGTAAGTTTGTCATTGATTATTACTTCAATGGTTACACTTTTTTTTTGTATGTTTGTGTGTTACATTTTGGTATAATTCTAGGTCAACAAAGCGATTTTACTACATGAGCTAAAATTGTGATCAAGTTTAAGTTGACCCAGTTTTGGAATTTAGAGTATAAATGTGATTTGCCAACAAATATTTTTATGAAATTAGATAGAGACTCGGATAACATGCGAGTTAACTCAGTAGTTAGGTAGCAACTTGTATAGTATACATCAGTCAGTACTCTCTGTCAATAGTAGCAGCTTTAATCAGAATTTTAAAATTTAAACTTATTGATGATGTGGATGCTTTATCTTTTGGGCAGAGCATGGTGTTTGACAACTTTAATGTGCAATCTGGGATGGATGCAACAGGAGTACCAACGGATATGTTAACTTTGAATTCAACCGTTAGGATCTTTTTCCGCAACCCCGCTACATTTTTTGGTGTTCATGTGTCCGTCTCTCCTGTCGAAATTCATTATTTTCAACTCAAGCTTGCTTCTGGACATGTAAGTTTGATGGGCTTGTTTTATGTTTTACTTTTTATGTTGAAAGCGCTATTATATTGCTAAGACTTTTACACTATACTTTATCGCACACTTTAGAATCAGGATGATCTTGGTATAAAAGATATGGTGGATCATGTATGGAACTTTTTCGCTATATCTTAAAGCTTTTAAAGGTTGTAAAAAGGAAAAAGAGGTGTGGATATTATCGATTTAATGCGAACTTAATAGAAAACAATCATATTTATCAAAATGATATAGCCTGTGGATTTGTATGGATGAAACAAGTATACATCAGTTATAGGCTTATAGCGCGTTATAAAGGTGGGGTGAGATGTGTTGGTAGGGTGAAGGCATGAAAGTGCTGTATTTAGTATTCTGGCCATTTAATTAAGATAACAAATGACTAAATATACGTGCACATCACAACTTGTCGATTAAACTAGTGAAGTGCACATCACATGCCAAATTTTGGATAAAATTTCATTAATATCAAAGTTTCATTAGTATCCAATTTTCCGATAAGAATCTTGATTGTATTGACACTTGTTTTTTATTCTTTTTAAATTGCACGTTTCAATGTCATGTTCTTGAATCACAAGTCTTGATTGCATGTAGTTATTTGTGCATCTTTTGTGTTCTTGAATGCGACTATTTCCAACAATAGAATCTTGATTGCGCAGTGTGCACTTGTTATGTTATGTGTATAATTTTAATTGTACATTCTTATATTTCATCTTTATAGCTAAAACATATGCTTATATAGTTATATATATGCACTTTTACTTTTTGCATATTTAGTACTCCATGTTATGCTTCCTTGTTCTTGATTATTGTGGGACCTAACTTAAAACTTACAGTATTTCCTCAACTAGTTGAAATAGGATAAAAAGCATATATAAAGAAGAACAAAATGATGTTCGAAATATAATATTAGTGTTGCATTAAAAGCACAAAAAATGACTAGAAAACATTCATTTCAATAATATCATGAAATGGGCACCACTCTGTGGTCAACATTACTGGATTTAATAAGAAGAATAATATTCCTTGGGGTGTGTACTACTACTGTTTATGGACTCAAGAAAGTGTTATCACAATTCAAGGCATCAAAACACATTATTTTAGGCCATTTCCCATCTCCCATTCCCACTACTCCCTTTGTAAGGGTGGTGGCAACCATACCTCTCAAAAAAATCCATACCTCCCAACCAACCAATAATATCATTCCACCTCACTCACACTTTTTCCATACCTCCCAACCCTTTTTTAGTGGCAACCATACTTTTTTCATACCTCCCAAACCACCAATTTTTTTTTCTTCATAAATATGGATCTTAAAACTTCGTGCCATCCACATGAAAGTTGCATTTGCATGTACCATATCACGTGCCCTGCATGAGATCTTCTTCTACCTCTCTACATTGTCTTCCAGTTCAACACTTTTATTTTTGATTTTTTATTATTTTTTTTTTGTTCCAAGGCTGCAACGTATATTTTTTTTGGAATTTAGCCCCAACGTTCACTACATTTAATGCTCCAACGGATAGAAAATTTCAAACCGCGTAGGTGATCTTCCCCGTTGAACCTCACCGCTGGGGCAAACCGCAGGGGTGGCGGCGGTGTTCCCCGGCGGTTTGGGGCAAACCGCTGGCCACCCCGCAACCATTGCCAGTACCCTAAGCTCTTATCATTTTGTTTGTGAGAGCATGCTATTAAATGTTCTTAACAACATTAGAAAATCTCAATCTCATTTCAGACATGTTACATGCACTCTTTTTCTTTAGTAACAAGAGAAGACTAACTAAATTTAGGCTTAATTTATATGTCATTTGACACATGTTGCATGCACTTTTTCTTTTCAAAATTTCACTTTTCAATTTGGTACATATCTTCATATTACTTTTAGACATACTTTAAGTTATATAAGTTACGGTGCGTGTTGACCGGACCCTCCCCTATTTTTTAGCCGGACCCCCCCTAGTTTTTTAATTTTTTTTAATTTTTTTTTATTTTTATAATTTTGTTTATATCA
Organism: Artemisia argyi; assembly: GCA_030686995.1. Taxonomy (NCBI): domain Eukaryota; kingdom Viridiplantae; phylum Streptophyta; class Magnoliopsida; order Asterales; family Asteraceae; genus Artemisia; species Artemisia argyi. Next base: position 154,196,684 of record CM060697.1, on the reverse strand, counting down.
AATAGCTATAAACCTGAAAGTGCGGAACAGAAAATATAAAGTTTAATATGTCAAACACTTAAAACTGTCAAAAATACGGAACAGATTCTGACAAAAAGCTGTGCTGTACTGAAAGAAAGTGGGGGACAACAGGGGGACAAGAGGGGACAGGGGTGGGCCACCCCCCATCCGGTTAAACTAACCCGTCATACACATGCGGATCATTTTCCTTTCACATATACTTAAAACTCAAAATTTGGACAAAAATTGAGTTGTTGTAAGCCATTATAGGCTCAAACTCATGTTTAATGCTCTGAGGTCAAACTCAGGCTCTACACAAATGTAAGAGCTAGATGTGCCTAGTATTGCGATGGGTTATTACAATTTATGTTTTTGGTTATATGGGTATAGCAAAGAATCTGATATCCAGATCAATGGTAATTTAACATGTAAAAATTGTATACTGCTCTGGATTTGGAAATTAGTTGAAAGAACTAGGCTAGTATTAAGGGTTTGATTGACTCATCAGAACACAAGTATGTTTGGAGTGATGGGTAGATAGGATCCACAATATTTGTCCATTTTTTCCAAGTTGGTGCAAATTTTGGTTCATATTTGGATTTGGTCATTTGGATGTGAATAGACATAGATCCATTTTTTAACACAAATTAGACCCTCTTAATCCACTGTACAATTTGGGGCCCATGTTGAAAGTGAAATGTCAAAGCCTCCCTGTCATCCTATATTCCTATGTCACATGGATTTCTTGACTAGGTAGAATTGTCTTGTTAAATGAGAACTTTTTTAACAGGTGTAACAGTGTAACTGTCTAAATGTAGGCTTAGAGCACTAGGTATTGTAGATGCCAATAACACCTTATATGTATGGCTGTCTCAGCGCCACATCATACCCCTCCCAATAACATCAATCACTCAAACACCCCTTCCTCGTAACACACCACTAACATGTTATTGGGTTAATGGTATCCAAGGGGACGAATGGCGTGTTTGAATGGCGTGTTTTTGCCTCCCTTACCGAGTGCTCTTATCTGACTATTTGTTCTTACTTTCATTTTTTCCCAATATTACTAGTATACTAATTCACATACATTGTATGTCATTCAACTTTGTTTATCATGTCATATAAGTCACCCGTTTATAGGCCAGTTAGAAGCAAAATCTATTTAATGAGTTCCACTTCTTGGTAAAACTCAATTATATGTTTACTGACTTTACTCTCACATAATAACCAACATGATCGATCAATCATGTTCAGGATCTCAATCTCTGTTTATAACTTTATTTTGTGGCTATTGGTCACTAAAAATGTTACGTCTTTGAACTATAAACAAAGTTTAGCGTCCCGCATTGTATGCAAATCAGTAGAATACTTGTATTCGCAAAAAGGTAGAGAACTAATACACTCAATTATCCCTAAGTATATCTGACCGAACTGAAGTTTGACTAGATGATGAATAATAATGGAACCAAAGACGGCCTCTCACGGAACTCTAAACTGAGCTCAAACTTGGCATCGTTGTTTCAGACTTGTTAAAAAGCTCTAGAAAATGTTGCAAAAATAATAGTATGGAAAATATCCATACTAGAACAGACCTGAGAATCAATCCAAATTCAACTCAGGTTGTTGGATACTAATCATGTGTCATTATGGTTTTAAGTTGATCCTGAGGTTTTGTACTTCAAACCCGGATAGATTTGTTTTTGGGTACAAAAAAGGTTGATTTATGTATGATTCCTGATTCAACATGTTAAAGAGATACTATTATATTAAGCTAAATACGACAGCTAGCAATGTTTAAGCTTTAACTTTGAACTGGAAGGCGTTTTGATTGTTTACCGATTTGATGAATTGAAATGAACAGGTGAAGAAGTTCTACCAATCAAGAAAGAGCCAAAGAGTGATCGTTGCACATGTTTTAGGGTACCAAATGCCACTATACGGCGGAGTGTCACCTTTCAATGCCGCCATCGGCCATCTCCAGAATGTAATAGTCCCTGTTAATCTGACATTCGTGATGAGGTCGAGAGCATATGTCTTGGGCAGGCTGGTGAAACCCAAGTTCTATAAAAAAGTTTTGTGCCAGGTCACATTACATGGTAACCGAATCGGCAAGCATGTCAACTTGACGGATTCATGCATCTATCGTGATTGATTCGTGGACACCTATAAATCTTTGTTTTGTAGTTAACACAAGTACATAATTGAAATTTCAAGTTATATGAAGAGGTGATATTCAAGAACATGTCACTAGCTTTAATTTGTCAATTGACCGTTTATTTTACAAGGAAATCTGTGTTATAATTGTTTGCGCTACTTTGCTTTTGTGGTTCATATAGACTCCTTGCTTTGTAAAAATTTCATCATTTTTTTCTACATTTCACTCTGTGCAAAATCTGCAAAGATGATTAAACATGGTCTTTAAAAGGTATTCATTGCTCAATGAGTCAATGTTGTGTTTCTTATCGTTTACCAGGGCAGGTGAATGTATATGTGTAGAGAGTGTCTTTGTTATGAGGTATGTCAAGTGTTGACCTCGTATGTTTTATGAAACAGGGGTCAATAAACTAATACTAGAATGTGCCCGCGCGATGCGGGGGCGGATTATTGGGGTTGAAGAGGAGGGAGGTGGGGCGGTGGAAAGTGGTTGTTGGGGTGGTTGTTGAGGTGGTTACAAATTGTTGGGGGTGGTTGTTGAGGTGGTTATAAATTGTTGGGGGTGATTGTTAGGGGTGGTTGTTGAAGTGGTTATAAATTGTTGGGGGTGATTGTTAGGGGTGGTTGTTTCCATAATTAGTAAGTAAAAGTCTGAATTTTTAAGCCTTTCTAATTAAAGAATAGTCCCAAATACATTATATAGTAGTATAGATTGAGTACAAAATAAAGATTAATTAAAAATACTGTTCTTGTGATTTGTCTATTTTTGACACAAACCATGCATGTACGTGGTAACAACTAGGGGCGGTGCTGAGAATGTCAAAAAAAAAATAGGCCCGGCACGAAAAAAAAAAAAAAAAAATGCCCCTTATCCTTAGTGGGTTTGGCCTAGTATATATAATGGATATAAAAAAATTTAGTGCCCCTTAGTTGGTTGGGCCCGGCTCGGTTGCTGATGGTGCGCCGGCCCAAAACCGCCCATGGTAACAACTATTGTCATGAATCATCCCCAAGAGACTAAACTTTTCGCCTAACTTTCTATAACCATCTTTGTGAGAGATGATTTTAGTTAGGCTTTTGGCCTCTTAAGATTGATTTATGTCAATAGTTTCTGTGCGAGAGATGGTTCGTGCCAAAATGGATAAGCCACACAGACTAAGACTTTTGGCTTTGTAAAATTGATTCATGTCAACATATTTTGTGTCAGAGATGGTTTGTGCGAAATTTGATAACCCACATAGACGAAGTTTGCAGTTTGAAACCATGGGATGAGAGAGACAATGTTTCATATTTAGTGTGCAAATGTGATTAGTTATTGTGACTCCAAATGTCTCTCTTAACATCATATACAAGCATTTGAGATCATACACAAACCAGAAAGATTCAAAGAACCTTGTTTCTGTTTGAAACGATCTTAAGATTGTTTCTGTTTGAGACTTTTTTTTTACATAATTAAAGTCTTTCACACGCGTATATTACAGGGACGGAGCCAGAACAAATATGACCGGGTGTACAAATTTTTTTGAACCGTAATATAATATAGTTAAAAAATAGATTAAAACGAATATTTCATTATTTTTTATTTGTAAGTACACCAGCTAAATAATACTAGAAAGACATTTTGATGTATTGGGTGCATTTAAGATACGTAAAAATTGACAATTTTTTCAAAAATTAACACTATATCGAAAAAATCCATGGTGTGCACGTGCACCCGCGGGCACCCCCTGGCTCCGTCCCTGCGTATATATACAACAACAATACATAATCCAGCTAGAGGGGGGTATGGGGTACCATTGGGACAATGAACAATAGCAAAGCCTTCTCTAAGTCGTCAGATAAACCTCGTTCTAAAACATTGACCAAGTACGTCATGAGGATTGAGTCGCAAGGTAGAGTGATAGGCCCATTTCTTGGCAACCCAAACTCGTCTTCTGAGATCCTTAAAAGCTCCATGAAAATATTGCTGTTGAGATAATGCAATGGCATCACAAATCGACTTTGGTCAGCTGCATAAACTACAAAATGACCCTTGTTGGTCACATGATCATATCTTTTATTGGCGTCACTATGTTGAGCCTCACTTCGCCATTTCCTCACCATTTTCACAATTTTCTTAGGCGTCATAGCAAAGACTATTTCTCTCAAGTTTTTTAAAGCTTTGGTATTTCTAGTAACAAAACTCACAAAAAAAGTTGCGTAAATGCAGCCAAACGAATGTCTCATTTTTATATCGCAAAATGACGCGGGAAAGGTCTAGTTTCATAGGTTTGGAATTTCTTGTCAACAAACAAGGACATCGATGTTATGTAGTACACAAACCACATAGATTGAAAGCACCTTTACCGTTTGAAACAAGTTTCGGGACCATTTTTCAACGAAATAGGTGGTTGGAATCTATTCATACTCGTTAGAGTGCTTCTAGAATGTGAAACATGGTTCCTGATTCATACATGTGTCGTAAGGATGAATACTTTCCGAGGACGAGTGGTTTAAAGCTAGAACACAAATGCAATACACACGTACGTGGCAAACATAAAAGGGTTTTAAGCGGGTGATCTTAACTGCTTACGATATAGACAGTGTTTGAAATATAGATATGAATACGAAGTAACACGAACTAATCCTTAAATTATTCGACTGATACTTCATGCATGATCAAGCAAAGTGTTGTCACCATCGGTTATAAGTACTCCGAAAAAAGATCATAAATTATAGTAATAGAGCAACACAACCAACTTCGTCATTTCAGCGTCATATCAACTCTCTCTCTAAATCCAACTTCACCATCAACTTAGTGTAATAACACAACTAGCATCACCACCAAAACACATACCCCTTAAACACAATATACCCTCACAAAAACCAAAATCACACGCACATACCCACACAAACACATCTCCAAGACTCGGTCATCTAAACAACCGAGTTCTCTCAATTTCGTCCTTAGACGCATCGTCGGTGGATGAGGCTAATAAGAAGCATGCGTCCTTGATGTGCCAACGAGGCAAAAGACACGCCTGGCTTGCTTTTATTACGGGGGGTCTTATAGGCTCAAACTCATGTTTAATGCTTTAAGGTTAAACTCAAGCTTGATAAAAGCTCAGGCTCTACACAAATGTAAGAGCTAGATGTGCCTAGTATTGTGATGGGTTATCACAATTTATGTTTTTGGGTTATCACAACAGAGAAGGAGCTTGCGAGTCCGGTAATCCTTTATAGAAAACCCAAACTTGTCAAATTCGACAGAAACTTTATTGTCTCTAGTAAATTTACGCACAAAAATTAAGTTCTTAATAATATTGGGCGTGACAAGTATATTACGAAGGTGCAAAGGTTTATGAGGCTAATTTGGCAGCAAGTGTAGCTAATGTAGAAAAAAATAAAAAATAAATAAAAAAACTCTATGCAAGCAAGAGTATAAAAGCAAATTTGGTAGTATGCAAAAAGGAGAATTTGGCAAAATAGTGCAAAATCAAAAGTGCAAAAGTGCAAAAAGGATAATTTGGCAAAGTAGTGCAAAAGTGAGCAAATACAGGTAGGGATAACTTTTAACTGGAAGGTGTTTTAATTGTTTACCGATTTGATGATTGAATGGAACAGGTGAAGAAGTTCTACAAATCAAGAAAGAGCCAAAGAGTGATCGTTGCGCAAGTTTTAGGGTACCAAATGCCACTATACGGTGGAGTTTCACCTTTCAATGCCGCCATCGGTCATCTCAAAAATGTAATAGTCCCTGTTAATCTGGCATTCGTGATGAGGTCGAGGCATATGTCTTGGGTAGGCTGGTGAAACCCAAGTTCTACAAAAAAGTTTTGTGCCAGGTCACATTACATGGTAACCAAATTGGCAAGCATGTCAACTTGACGGATTCATGCATCTATCGTGATTGATTCGTGGACAAATATATAAATCTTTGTTTTGTAGGTAACATAAGTACATAATTGAAATGTCGAATTATATGAACTGCTGATATTCAAGAACATGTTACTAGCTTTAATTTGCCAATTGACTGTCTTTTTACAAGGAAATATGTGTTATAATAATTGTTTGCACTACTTTGCTATTGTGGATCATATAGAAACTTCGATCTCCCATGCCATGTAAAAATTGACCATTTTTCTACATTTCACTCTGTGTACAAAATCTGCAAAGATGATCAAACATGGTCTTTAAAAGGTATTCACTGCTCAATGAGTCAATGTTGTGTTTCTTATCGTTTGCCAGAACATAGTTATGAACTAATCTTATGGCTGTTATCTTATGTTGTGGCCTATGCTAATACTCCATATATGCTAAAAGGTGGTTATGTTTTTGTTATGAGTATACTTATGTAAATTTATGCAAGTATTGTCATGTTTGGAACCTCATATATTCAGATATTCAATGGCTTTGAGAGCACCTCTCCACCATTATCTCAAGAATATGTTTTTTAGTTCTTCAAACAGATGTTCTGCTATACACGGGCTAATAAACTATGAAAAAATACCTTTAAAAAATATATATATAGTTAAAGTTTCATGAATGTGTTATTGTGAAACCATGGATGAGACAATTTTTAGTATTTTTTGTGCAAAACGGGTCCGAAGACAACAAGTTTGGTGAACTTTTAGAATGCTCGCTAGCAAAGATCATGTGATTATCTATTGTGTATCCAAATGTGCCTTGCAAGTTGCAACATCGTATACAAGCATTTGAGGTTATACACAAACCACTAGAGATTCAAAGAACCTCTGCTTTTCCGGTTTGAAACAATGTAATTATGTAAAGGACCATTTTGTAGAAATAAATGGTTGGGATGTTTTGGGAACTTGATAGCTGGTATTAAGATTCCTACTATTTATCTCCTAAAAGTGTTTATTTGTGGCCAAGTTCATACCCGTATATGTGTAGAGAGTGTTTTTGTTATGAGTTATGTCCAGGGACGGAACCAGGATACAAAACGACCAGGTGCACCTAAGCAATACTACAAACATAAGTTTTAGGGACCGGGTGCATTTAAGAAAAATCGAGGTTTTTTAACAAAATTAACACTGTGCAACAAAAATCCATGGGTGTCCCGGGACCCCCCCGGGACACCCCCTGCTTCCGTCACTGGTTATGTCAAGTGTTGATCTCGTATGCTGTATGAAACACGGGTCAATAAACTAATATCGAGTACAAAATAAAGATTAATTAAAAATACCGTTCTTGTGATTTGTCTATTTTGACACAAACCATCTCTGTCGTAACTATTGTTATGAATCATCCCCAAGAGACTAAACTTTTCGCCTAACTTTTTATAACCATCTTTATGAGAGATGATTTTAGTTAGACTTTTGGCCTCTTAAGTTTGATTCATGTCAATATATAGTTATGGTTTGTGCCAAAATGGACAAGCCACATGGACTAAGACTTTTGGCTTCTTAAAATTGATTCATGTCAACATATTTTGTATCAGAGATGGTTTGTGCCAAAATTGATAAAACCACATAGACGAAGTTTGCAGTTTGAAACCATGGATGAGCCAATTTGCAAAGGGGTAAAAAAAAAAAAAAAAAAAAAAAAAAAAATTGTTTGGTTATGGCAAGTTTGGTAAACTTTTGGAATGCAAATATGCTTTATGAGAACACAAGCTACTACATATAATGTAAATTCATGTGCTATTTTCCTGAATTGTATGTGCATAAATTCAAGTGAATAATACCAATAATCACGTCAATGATACATAGATGTATTAATTGATGTAAAGTGTAAACTAGAAAAATTCAACATTTTCTAAGTTGACGGAATGGACCTTGTAGATTTGTGTGTGTGTGTGTGAAAGACAATTAACTATATCAATAAATCAATCTCAGAATGTCCTATGCATGATTTGAATGCACAACCATTTGGTTAGGGAACATTTTCACACATGGGGTATCATTGGTACAATGAACGCTAGCAAAGCCTTCTCTAAGTCGTCAGATAAACCTCGTTCTAAAACATTGATCAAGTAGTTCATGAGGATTGTGTCGCAAGGTAGAGTGATAGGCCCATTTCTTGGCAACCCAAACTCGTCTTCTGAGATCCTTAAAAGCTCCATGAAAATATTGCTGTTAAGATAATGCAATGGCATCACAAATCGACTTTGGTCAGCTGCATAAACTACAAAATGACCCTTGTTGGTCACATAATCATATCTTTTATTGGAATCACTTTTTTGAGCCTCACTTCGCCATTTCCTCACCATTTTCACAATTTTCTTAGGCGTCATAGCAAAGACGATTTCTCTCAAGTTCTTTAAAGCTTTGGTATTTCTAGTAACGCAACTCACAAAAAAAGTTGCGTAAATGCAGCCAAACGAATGTCTCATATTTATATCGCAAAAAGGCGTGGGAAAGGTCTAGTTTTGTAGGATTGGAATTTTGTCAACAAGAGCATGTGGTTTGCTAGAGAAAATACGAATGCTCCTCCTGCCAGCAAACAAAGGATGTCGATGTTATGTAGTACGCAAAACCACATAGATTGAAAGTACCTTTTCCGTTTGAAACATGTTTCGGGACCATACTCTTACTGAAATAGGTGGTTGGAATGTATTCATAACTCTTTAGACTTCTACAATGTGAAACATGGTTCCTGATTCATACACGTGTCGTAAGAATGAATCCTTTTCGAGGACGGGTGGTTTAAAGCTAGAACACGAATGCAATAGACACGTACATAGCAAACATAAAAGGGTTTTAAGGGGGTGATCTTAACTGTTTACGACATAGATAGTGTTTCAAATATAGAATATGAGTACGAAGTGGCACGAACTAATCCTTAACTTATTCAACTGATACATCATCGATGATCAAGCAAAGTGTTGTCACCATCGGTTATAAGTACTCCAAAAAATCATAAATTTTAATCTGGTTCAAGACTTTAGGCTATGTATTGGAAAAATGTCGAGATGTCATATTAAGTGTTAGCAATGCTGACAAACTATTTGGGTTTAACTTTCTAGCTATGATTTAATTATGTTTAATGACTTTAATTCTCATTTCACAGCATTTTTGTTTGATAAGGTTAAAACCCTAGGGAGAAGAAGAAACTACAGGAAGGAATGATTTCACCAAATCTCTGCCATTATTCATTGATACGTTCAACATAAATAGATATGCAAGTTACAATCATACCCCTTGCATAATAGAAAATAACCGAAATTCCCTTAAACTAGAAACATAAATATAAAATACTAAAACATAAAATAACATAAATATAAAATACTAAAACATAAAATACTTAACGTATCAATACTCCCTCCTTAACCCACTTTTTGCCCTCAAAAAGGGATTCAAGTGACCTTGTCTTCATCACCTTCAATAGACTCGTTGGTTGCCGGATCTTCATCATCGATCACCTTAATCATGTAGATTTGTTTGTTCGTACACTTGTGGCCCGGAACATACCTTTCAGTACACCAGAAACATTCCCCTTTTGCCCTTTTCAACTCTAGTTCCTTGCTCGTCAAACGCTTCGAGCTAAGCATTCCCGGTTTACTTGGTAACTCGTTTGTTGGGGTTGGGAGCAATGGAAGTTTTGAAGCATTAGCCGGAGGTATTATTTTGACATCTTCAGGTTGCGGCCCACCCTCCCCCTCGTTGAGACGCTTCATCAAGCTTGTGTTGTTGATGGCTTGAATTCTTGCTAACCCATACGCTTCATGCAACGTGCTCGGTTTAAACATTTTAACCGGTCCACGGATGTCCGGTTTGAGAGCCTTAAGGTAGAGGCTCACGGCTTGTGTTTCGCTTAGGTTAACCTTATTCAGCAGGGAGTCAAAGGCTGAATTCAGTTCCTGTAACGAGCCTGTCTGGGTTAACGACGCCATCTCTTCCAATGGGTCTTCAAACAGTGTAGCAGAAAAACGAGCAGAGATCGAACGAACATAGTCCGCCCATGGGACCTCGGCAACCGTGGCATTACGGGTCTTCATATAGGCACGGTGCCATTGGAGGGCATCGCCTTCCAAGTGAATCGCAGCGCAGCGTAATTTCGAGGCATCGGGGGTGGCATCCATCGCAAAAAAATGTTCGCAGCGATAGACCCATCCTTCAACATCGTCCCCCGAAAAGTTAGGGAAATCGATCTTACCGATACGGAATGGTTTGGATGTTCGGAAGTCACCATCTGAGCCGGAGAAGGACCCGAAGGAACTGCCTGCCGAGTGAACTCCTTTGTCACGGACAGCCTTCAAGATGTCTTCCTGTTGCTTCGATAAAGCGACTAGGGCAGTTTGGATTTCAGCGATCGCCTTATCGTGGGCTTTGAGGGTGTTGTCGACTTCGTTGTTGCGGGTGTTAGTCATGGTGATTTTGGTAGGGATCGACTGGAAGCTGATACCCTTGATAAGGTTAAAACCCTAGGGAGAAGAAGAAACTACAGGAAGGAATGATTTCACCAAATCTCTGCCATTATTCATTGATACGTTCAACATAAATAGATATGCAAGTTACAATCATACCCCTTGCATAATAGAAAATAACCGAAATTCCCTTAAACTAGAAACATAAATATAAAATACTAAAACATAAAATAACATAAATATAAAATACTAAAACATAAAATACTTAACGTATCATTGTTTTTTTGTTTATATACTACAGTACATGTTTAAAAAAGTCAAACTATACTTGATGAGAAAACAGGCATTTTCGAAGCAGAGATTGAAGAAAAACTCGGTTTTTGGTTGAGTTTGTATTTGGTTCGGATTGACTTACATTAAAAAAGTTTCAATACGAGAAAAACTCGGTTTTTGGTTGAGTTTGTATTTGGTTCGGTTTGATTTACATTAAAAAAGTTTCAATACGAGAAACTAGGGTGTTCTCGGTTGGGTTGTTCGATTTATTCGCTTCGGAGTTCAGTTAAATTTTTTTTGGGCAAAAACCAACTGAATTCAAATTGGACTAAACCGAATAACCCGAAATACACAATTTTAATTAGAAAATCGAACCGAATAATCGAAGACCAAACCGAATAACCCGAAATACACAATTTTAATTATTTATTTATTTAATTATATAGATTTATTGCAAAGAAAAAATTTCGAACTTAGAAAATGTTATATTTATATTATAAAATAGTTTTAATGTTTTTTTTTATAAAATTATATAAAAAAAAATTAATGTTTATGTGAATTCTGTTTTAAGTTCGGTTCGGTTTTCATTTTACCAAAACTAAAACCGAATTGAAAATCAGATATTTAATTCGGTTCGGTTTTGACAAATTCGGTTCAGTTACAAATTTGATTTAAGTTTCTTTTTTTTTTTGTCCAGTTTCAGTTTTCTACTTTTTTGGGGCAAACCCGAATTCTGCACAACCCTGCGAGAAACCCAAACTAAAGAGCTCAAGTTACTCAAAAGCAATGTTTTGAAAACCGGGTTCGAAATCGACCCGGTCGAGTCACTGGGTACCGGGTCGACCGGTTCGACCGGTTGGACCGCCGGGTCAACCCGGTTTTCAATTTATTATTATTTTATTTTTTTGACCGGGTCAACCGGTTCGACCGCCGGGGCAACCGGTTTTACCGCCGGGTCAACCGGTTTGACCGCCGGGTCAACCGGTTCGACCACCGGGTCAACCCGGGTTTTTATTAATTTTTTTTGAAAAAATGAAACCCGGCTTGGTTTCGAGAACCGGGTTGACCCGGGTCACTCAAAACCCGGCTGGGTTTCGAGAACCGGTTAACCCGGCCGGGTCGACCCGGGTTTCAAAACCTTGCTCAAAAGTCAAAACTCACTTCGACTTTGACTTAAGTACTTGACCATAACTTTAGACAGTTAGACCTAGAGCTGAGCAAATCACCCAAACGGACCAGACCGAACGACGGACCGAGACCTGACTGACCACATTCGGTCCGGTCCTCGGTCTCGGCTTTTGGGCTAATTCGGTCTCGGTCTTGGTCGGTCCGGTCGGACCACAAACCGACTATTTTGCCTTGTTCGACCGGACCGATCGAGATTAGACCGGACCGACCACATTCATTCCGGTCCTAGATCTCGGCTTTTGGGCTAATTCGGTCTCGATCTTGGTCGGTCCGGTCCGGGACTGATGCTTAGCCTAAGTTGGACCAGTGGGCTTTAGAGTTTAGCCTTAATTTTCTTCATAGAGTACTTTTTAGCTATTTGCAAAGGTTGCTATTTGCTAAATATGTTTGGCTCCTTGGCTCTTTGCTAAGCTAGCAATGTAATCAGAGATGAATGGATGGAAGAAAACTTGCACAACATTGTTAGAATATTGCAATGTTTTTTCTAGCAATGTAATCAGAGGTGAATGGAACGAAGAAAACTTGCACAACATTGTTAGAATATTCCAATGTTTTTTCTTAGCTTCTGGTCTCCGTATAAACCTGCATAAATGTAGTATCACTGGAGTAGGTGATGTTAAAACAGAAAAGGTGTCGAGAAGGGCAACCTTAATTGGGTGTGAGATTGGTAAAACTCCCTTCAAGTATTTAGGAGTGATGGTTGATAATAATATGTCAAAAATTAAAGCTTGGGACATGATAGTGGATAGAATTAGTGCTAGACTCTCCAAAATGGAAAGTGAAGACATTATCAATATGCGGTCGTTTGACTCTCACTAAGTCGGTGCTTAGCTCATTACCAACATATTATTTTTCCTTATTCAAAGTCCCCTCCGGTATGTTGAAGAATCTAGAATCGTTGCAAAGCAACTTCTTTCGGGGCAATGAAAGGTGGTGATCGTAAGTTCGCTTGGGTAAGTTAGGATAAGGTGTTAGCAAATAAAGAAGTTGGTGTGCTATGAGTTAATAGTTTTTATGCCATGAATATAGCCCTTTTATTTAAATTTAAATGGATGTGGCTATTTAAAACTTAACATGATGCATTATGAGTGCGGGTTGTAAATGAATTCACGGTTTACGTGGGAGCCTGGATCGAATTCCTCCGTCTAGTAAATCATCTACATGACCTGAGTGTGTTAAAAGTATGATTCAATTAAGCAAGAATGGTGTTGATCTTATATCCTTTGTCAAAAAAGGGTGGGTGATGGTGGTAAAATCACGTTTTGGTTGGATCCTTGGTTCGGTGGTAGATTCTTATAATTAAAAAATGATTATCCTATATTGTTTGCTATGGAAGGAATCAAGGAGATCATTGTTAGTCAAAAACTTGCTAATGGCTCATCAAGTGGGTTTCGAAGGGAGGGAGGGGGTGTTGCTAAGAGTAGCCAAATTGAGGATTTGCAACAGATTACTCACTTGTTGGAGTTATCAATGGAACCAGATTGTTTGGGTTTGGTCTTTAGACCCATCGGGTCTATTTTCGGTTGCTTCTCCCTGGAAATTTATCTAGGAACAACTTAGTATTTGCAATGGGACTCCTACGAGATTGATCAAGTTAGTGCCTATCAAAGTTAACATATTGGCATGGAGGTTAGCTTTGGATAAACTCCTAACTCGTCTTAATATGTCGCAGAGAGGTTTGGAGTGCCTTCCATTCATTGCCCGGTTTATAATTCTAATGTTGAGTCCACGAGATACTTATTTTTCGATTGTAATGTAGCTAGGGATGTCTCCTCGATATATAATTTGCACCGTATCAAGATTGGATTGGTTGGATGTTTTCGTTGAAGCTAAGAAAAGATGTGAAAAAGTATTTGGAAGCTACTTTTTTTGTTTTATTGTGGCACATTTGGATTTATCACAATCATGTGATCTTCTACTCTATTGTTTCTGAAAAGGTGATTTTATTTGATAATATTTTAGTGAATCTTTTGCTTGTTGTAATGTTAGAGCCAAAAGAAACTTTAGCCAGTTTACTTGGCTTCAAAGCTCGATGTTAATTTTTATGTAATTCTGTTTATCTAGCCCTTTGCTAGTATTAATAAAATCCGTCGTTCAAAAAATAAGATTATTTTGGTATTTGTATATGGTTTGTACTTTATTTCAACAGGATTAATTACTGAGACACGGTAAAGTTAAATGACAATGGTATTTTTGCTTATTACGTCACTTATTTTTATCTAAAAATGACTTTTAATAGTCGGGTAAAGGTATATATTGTATTTGAAAAGGAAATTCAATAAATATAGCTTTACGGTTTATTTTTAAAATATTCAGACACGCATTAACTGTTTGTACACTTTTATATTTACTTTTTTCATCTGACGATGTATTATCAACTAATACATTTTTTATTTCTTAAACGTAACAATTAAAGTTATGTTTAGAAAACCTTTTGAAAAAGTCACCAACAGGTAAGTAACTAATATGATTTAAAATTAATTTACTAAAATCACATTTTCACTGTACTTTAATGTGATTAAGTAACTAATATGGTCGTTTGAATGAGTGATCGGCAATGCCGCATATTATATCATGATCAATGTTGTAAAAATCGTGAATCGGTCCCGAGGCGGTCGAGGGCCGTGTAGCGATTTTTGTCCGATTAATCACTGATTCCAAGGTCCAAGGCCGATTAATCGGCCTATTACCTTGTAATTCGCTCCAAGGTCCAAGGCCTTTCAGCTTGTAATCGCCTTTTGCAACACTGATCATGATACCGCAAAACTAAAAACGCGTCGATATAGTAAAAAATCTCGCATTTTATGATTTTATAATAGCACATTGATCGTGACAAAAAAATTGAATTTCACTTTTACCGACAATAATTCGCATAAAAAGAGTCGGTGACATGCATTTGCGGTTGTTTCCTATTAACGCCACTCACATTGCTTGTCTCTTACCTACTCAATCCAACATCATATTACCACTTTTAATGTTTCATAAATTCAATATATTCCTTTTTTATAACACTCCAAATCTTTTCTTAATACAGTAGTATTATATTATAATAGTTGTAGTAAAATCTGGTACAACATATTCGTTTTTATTCAGTGTTAATCAGTTCAAATTTTAGATTTTAATAATGTAAACATAGGTCAGGAAACAACACTATGTTAGCTATATTATTCGTACTAGAAAAACAATATTTTTCAAACAATAATATATTGTGTATTCCTAACATCTCGTATACTCTTACCATAATATTGTTCGTTTTGCCCGCATGCTCACGAATTTACTTTTGTGGCTCCCATGTGAAAACTTCGCGGCAGGTCATCGATACCAGTACTACTTTCACATGAGCACGCTTAACTACCGGTTCCTGAGAATTCTACCCGCAATAAACCACAAAACGAGTTGTATCGTTGTAAGGAGAATGTTATCTTATGAACTCAACATATCTTCGGGCGACGATTGATATGTAGTTTGCCTAGGTGTTACAGTATTAGAATTATTTATATGTTTTGTGGGTTGGGGTCTCGATCATTTAAGGCTTCATATACAAGTATTAAAGTTCGATAATCAAACTCGACTAGGGCATGTGCCCCCTCCTTATTGCTACTACTCGATAACATTTTTTTGAAAAGAAAACTAACATGCAGACTCATACTATATAACAAATATATATCACACACTTGTCTCAGATGTGACTTTAAGGCAAAATATGAAGATATCAATTTATGGATATAGCAGAATGGCTTGCAAGATTTTACCCTTTTAGATCGACATGAAGATTTTGATCGACGTACCCTAGCCGCATTAAAATGAAAACAGTGCCTTGCCAAAAAAAGGTAACAATTAGATGCATACACTTGAACTTCATCAACACAACATGATGCTAATGCATATCGCTTATCACATACTAATCAACTACTATAATAAGATACTGAGTAATAGAAGATTAGAAGGTCTATCATACATAGAATTATTATAAATATTAGTATAACAACCATTTGAAAATTAAAGTATAAATTTATAGATAGGAAAAATATACCAATAATCCTTTTTATACATTCCCAAGACAAATCCATATATGTTCACCGACATTGTTTAAAAAACATGCAAAATAATACAAAGACACACTGTCAAATAATATCTATATAAACCACCCATACACATATGTTACATATCACACATACAAAGACTTCAAAAACACATTTCAAAAACAATGGCAATCTTTTTCTACAGTATCTTTACCCTTTCATTGATTGCATCTGCAATTGCTTGTGATAGATGTCTGCATCAAACTAAAGCTGTTCTTTTCACCAATGCTTCTGCTCTTTCATGTACTAGCCAGCTACTTTTTTTTTTTTTGAAAAATATAATTTTCAAAATGAACATGATAATATTAATTGAATTAGTATAATGGGTACTAATTATTTTTTGTAAAAAATGTAGATGGAGCATGTGGGTATGGTTCATCTGCTACTAGCTTCTATAATGGTCATCTAGCTGCTGCTGTTCCTAGCATTTTCAAATTCGGGTCTGGTTGTGGTGCTTGTTTCCAGGTACATTTTACTTATATGATTTTTGTGTTTGATCAGCTTATTTTTGCGTCTTATGTGCTTATATAAATTCAGCCAGAAAGCTCACTTTTTGCGGCAACTTGTTAAGCTCATCTGCAAAGAAAAGTTAGCTGCTTTTTAAAATTCAATAAGCATATGCGGAGACAGGAGTGCCCCTTAGAAAAAGAAAAAAAAATGCATAGTGGATTTTTTAAAATATCCGGCTCTTTTTGTAATTTGCCCCTAAGCTAAATTAAATTTTGTTGTGAATGTGTAGTTGATTAATAATGTCTTATTGCAGGTTAGGTGTATGGATGGTAAGCTGTGTTCTAAGGCTGGAACTGAGGTTATAGTGACTGATGTGAATAATAAAAACACACAAACAGAGTTGGTGTTGAGCAGCAGAGCTTTAATGGCTATGGCTAATAAGGGAATGGAGCAAAATATATTAAAACTTGGTGCTACCAATGTGGAATATAAAAGGTACAATTTTCATCTACCAAAATATTTAAAAAAAAAAAAAAAAAAAAATGGATATTTGTAGATTATTTGAACCTAAAAATGAGGTTAACAATTAAATCGATTGGATGATTTTTTAAAAATGTCTTGGTTAACTTATATTACTTTTTGAACTAAATTTATTAATACACATTTCGGTGCTCTATTAGATGATAGGCAAATATGTCGATATTTGTTTTTGTTTACGTCATAACTTGTTTTGCCTAAGGTTGTTGGGATAATTTGTTATAAACTATTTTCATTGAAGACGACAATGATATTCGTCGTTAAAACAGAATGTTATGTTGATGAGGAAAAATAAGTTGATTGATGACTAAATTCACATAATATAGGTGTGTTTTGACAGCTAAGGTTTTGTATGCTACGGTTTATTGAATAAAAAGTAAAGACTAAAAAAGCGAAGCGGTAGAAACTAAATAGGTTGGGTCTCTCCGTATCACAAGTAGCCGATGATCGAAGTAAAACAAATTTGTGATGGGTTGTATGCAAAACTAAATTAGTAAAAGAATAATGTTATTGAATGTCATCATTTTGCATACGGGATTGCAATATCTATTTATAATAGACATGTAACTCTTAAAACAAGCAGCATAATCATAAAACTAAAATGTATGTAACTTAAACCCACAAACGAGCTTCGGCTTATTTGCCTATCATCTAATACTCTCCAACTCGCTATCCTCAGTTTATGAAACTTTTGATTACGACTCTAGATTTATGATGTTGTGTAATGAATTTGTATATATCATATATTAGTATATTACGAAAGTATTTGTTAGAATATCAAACGAATAAACACGTAAATATATAAGAAAGGAACAAGCTTATTTATTTCGAGAAGTACTTGTAGAGTTGTAGTATTTATTTTTGATGATTTTGTGTGTAGAGTTCCATGTAATTACAATGGAAAAAATTTGGGGGTGAGGGTGGAAGAATCAAGCCACAAGGTTGGTCAGTATCTAGCCATCAAGTTCTTGTATCAAGGTGGCCAAACCGAGATCGTGGCCGTTGACGTTGCTAAGGTACATATACATATGTTGTTATTAAACCAAAAAAAGAAATGTATCTTTTTATCACCTAAATCTTATGTAACAACTTGTTTTAAGGTTGGTTCGACGAGTTGGAGTTTTTTACATAGAAAGTCTGGTGCTATTTGGGACACAAGCCGAGTTCCAGCTGGCGCATTGCAATTTCGAATGGTTGTGACTTCTGGATATGATAGGAAGACGATTTGGGCCAAGACCGTGCTACCGGTAGATTGGAATGTTGGAGTCGTGTATGACTCCGGTGTACAAATTGATGATATAGCTGAAGAAGGTTGTGGTCGATGTGATAAAATTTAGGTATTAGTTTTCGTCATCAAGGAATTATTTGATGTTTAAGAAACTCATTTGATGTAATATCTGGTCCGAATATGTATGTACTATCGCTATTATATAGAGTTAATTGCATTTTTGGTCCTTGTGGTATGACCAAATTGTAGGTTTGGTCCTTTAAACTTTGAAAGTACACTGAACATCCTCATTTTAAAGTTTCCATTGCATGTTCAGTCCTTGGGCCAAAGTAAAATGACTTAACTACCCCCTCTCTCCATAGGGACCAAAAATGCAATTTACACATTTAAATTTTCTTTTATGTTTTTACATGCTAAGTTCTTAAGATTTGCACACAAAGTCACATTGAGTCCTTTTTCAAGTTTCTCTCACGAATCATCCCAATTATTGTCAAATTTTGCCATTTTCGTCCTTGTTGACAACAATCGTTAGTATTTAACGTTTCGTCCATTTTTATACATTTTTGCACGTTTTGTCCGTTTTATAGGTTTTCGTCAGTTTTTATACGTATTCGCCCGTTTTCTAACGTCTTCATACGTTTTTGTCCGTTCTAATACGATTTCATCCGTTTTTATACGTTTTTGTCTGTTTTTTTTCCGTATTCAAATGTTTTAATCCGTTTTTATACGTTTTGTTTTTATATGCTTTCTTATGTTTTCATATGTTTCCGTCTGTTTTCATCTGTTTTTATATATTTTTGTCCGTTTTAATACATCTTCGCCCGTTTCATTACGTTTTCATATGTTTTTGTCTCGTTTTATACATTTTCATCCATTTTTATACGTTTTTGTCTGTTTTATATGCTTTCTTATGTTTTCATACGTTTTTGTCTGTTTTTATATGGTTTCATCCATTTTTATACGTTTTCGTTCGTTTTTATACGTTTTCATCCACTTTTATATGTTTTTTACCCGTTTTTATATGTTTTCGCTCGTTTCCTTAAGTTTTTGCCCGGTTTTATACGTTTTCTTTCATTTTTATATGTTTTTGTTCTTTTTTATACGTTTTGTCCGTTTTCGTATGTTTTCGCCATTTTTCTTTCGTTTTCATATGTTTACGTTTGTTTTATATAATTTTAGACGCTTTCTTACGTATTCATATGTTTTCTCCTGTCCCCTTACGTTTTCATACATTTCTGTTCATTTTTATACGTTTTTGTCCATTTTTATATGTTATTGTTTGTTTTTATACGTTTTCATCCGTTTTCATACGTATTATTACGTATAAAAACATAAGAAAAGTTAATGAAAATGTATTAAAACAGACGAAAATATTAAAACAAACTAAATGAATACATTTTTGCCTTGTTTTATATGTTTTGTATGTTTTTATACGTTTTCATTTACTTTTCTAAGTTTTTATACGAAATAATACGTATAAAAACGGATGAAAATGTATAAAAACAAATAAAAACATATTAAAACATATAAAAATAGTTGAGAACTTATAAAAACGGACAAAAATGAATGAATACGTAAGAAAACGGGGCGAAAACATATAAAAACATATGAAAATGTAAAAAAGCGGACGAAAGCATATGAAAACATAAGAAAAGGGCGGAAACGTAAGAAAATTGGTGAAAACGTACGACGAAAACGTATAAAAATGGACGAAAACGCATAAGACCTGACAAAAACGCATGAAAACATAAGAAAAATGCCAAAATGTAAGAAAAATGGCGAATAACGGACGAAAACGTTAAATACTAATGATCGAAAAAGTATAGAAAAGGTGTTAATAAGAGTCCATATCATCATTACGTATAAGAACGTAAGAAAGCGCATAAAAACGGACAAAAACGGATGAAAATGTTTGAATACGGATAAAAATAGATGAAAACGTATAAAAGTTGATGAAATCGTTTTTATACGGCAAAAAAATATGAAAACGTTAGAAAACGGGCAAAAAGGTATAAAAACTGATGAAAACGTATAAAAACGGACAAAAACGTAAGAAAACAGGAAAAACATATAAAAACGGATGAAACGTTAAATACTAACGATCGCTGGCAACAAGGACGAAAATGGTAAAATATGACAACAATTGGGATGATTCGTGAGAGAAATTTGAAAAAAATGATTGAATTTGACTTTGTGTGCAAATCACAAGGACGTAACGCGTAAAAACTAAAAAGAATATATGAATGAGTAAATTGCATTTTTGGTCCCTAAGGAAAGAGGGTGTAGTTAAATCATTTAACTTTGGCCCAAGGATCAGACATGCAACAAAAACTTCAAAATGAGAATTTTTAATTTATTTTCAATGTTTTAAGGACCAAATCTGCAATTAACTCTTATATATATTATAGGAATAAAATTTAATCTGGCATTTATAAATATGCTTGATTGCTCTCTTTGTTGCAATAAAGAAAAAGTCATCTATTCTATACGTGGCTTATTAGAAAAATGGGAGGGGTTTTACAAACGGGCAAATATCATAAAAAAACATCATACTTGCTAAGAAAGTCACTTTTGGGTATCGAACAATTTTTTTTCCTTATGTGGCTACTGAACTTTCATTTTTTGGTCTCTTTGAGGCACTTTGTGACATTTTTGCCTTTAGATTTTTAATAATTTGAGGGGCAAAAACGTTACAAAGTGCCTCTAAGAGGTCAAAAAATGAAAGTTCAGTACCCATATAAGAAAAAAAATTTGTTTGATACCCAAAAGTGTATTTTAAGACAAGTATGATGCTTTTTATAGTATTTCCCTATTTTACAAACCCTCCTTAAAATACAAAGCAAACCCTCCCTAGTATGGAGGTTTACCTTTTTTTATTATTTTTAAATGTTTTTTGTAGTGTTAATTTGTTTTAATTTTTGTGTTATGTTTTTTGTATTCGTTTAATATGTTTCTATTTAATTAAACAAAACAACGATAACACGTTAAACATTAACACATTAAACAACTAAAACAATAACTATTATTATTCAACTAAATAACAACATTATTTAAAAACAACAACATCTACTACATATGAAGATTATTTATATCATCTAAAAGCTCATGGAGCATTGCACCCAATTGACATGCGTGATCTTCAGGATTCTTTGCCAATTCCAGTGATGCCTTCAACGTCTTTATTCTTGTCATCAACATCTTGTTTTGAGACAATAACATCTTGTTTCTTGTTTCAAGCTTGTCAATCTTATTATCTTTAGCTACACAGTTTGAGCACTGCGTTGAAGAAGAGGCTTGACTAAAGTGCTTGTTTTGAAAAGAATCCTTCCACATAAAGTATCCACACCTATAGTTTTCTGTTCCTGGCTGTTACATGTTAAGAAAATTATAAGAAATGTATTATTAACAAACAAATTATTTACATAACTAAGCAAACGTATGATTATTTACCACTGAAAAAAGAACATGCATAATACGGTTGACCATAAGTAGCGTTTGTACGGATGTCCTTTTTGTAATCAATCCTCTCTGACAACGACACAAGAAAGGATTTTTTTCGTTCCACCTGGCCAAAAAATTTGTATTATTATTTACAACGTAAATCAGTAATGTTATTGTTAATTTAAATAAATTTTTAATCATTTACTATGTTTTGTCGGTATCATAATACAAACAGTTATTTACATCATAAATTAGTAATCATTTACTATGTTTTTTCGGTATAATTATTTACAACATAAATCAGTAATCATTTACAATGTTTTGTCTGTACAATTATTTACAACATAAATCAGTAATCATTTACTATGTTTGTCTTCGTTTATTCTCAGTATACATGAGTTATCGATCGGAATATAAAGTTCCCCATTCGCCTGCATTGTCAAGTCTGTACGCCCCCATTGTAGATGAGTATCCGAAAGTGGTGAATTTCCGTCTAGCATCAAATAAATGAAGTGAGCATAGTCATAATCAGAAGAGTATCGAAGAATGTGAATCATATATCAGAAGAATCATATCAAGCATCATATCAAAGGAATCATAATGAATGAATCAAAGCATAAGGGGTCATAGCAATGGCTCAAAGAATCATATCGAGATAACGAATCAATAATCTGTAACACCCCCATTTTTCACTGATCGCAGTGGATAAAGTGTTTGGGGTATTACTTCATAGAATCATAGATACAGTAATAGAAAACGACTCGAAAAGAGACGTTTTGGAAATTTAGTTATCATTCATAATTATCAGAGTTTTAATTATAAAAGATATACTTTTATTTTTAATGAGGTCCCAAAAATCTAAGAGTTAGGTTGTGTTTGAACGATAACCATGAAAAGTCCTCCGAGTTCAGTACCTCCTTCTGCCATGGATCCACAGAAGTAATATACCTAGAATACATGCTTAAAAAGTCAATACTATGTGTTGAGTGATAATCATAGGTTTAGGGGTTAGTGAATACAAGTTCCCTGGGTCCAGTTCTTACACCCATCTGGGAAAGTGTAGGTTTTGTGATAATTGTTATGCATGCACAATTATCAGGAGTGGAGTATGTTGCACTAAGCTCATGAATCACACCTTAACAATCCGGGTCATGTGGGCTGCAGACCCAACATGAGGGGATGGAAGGATAACTTGCCAAAGTTATTCCTTAAGTGGATTCAAATATATTACTTATTGGTACCACCTAGTGAGGTGTTAATACCAGCGGGAGTTGTCAAACTCCAATTGATCTATCAACTATATCCGCGTTCGCGTGGGTAAAATATCTCAAATGATTAGATTCATGAATTTTGGTTATGTAGTGGTGGCAGTTAGTTTACTCGTGCAACAACCAAAGAGAAAGACTTGTATTCGGTTTTAAGTAAAGCATTTAGCATGTATCCCCCTCATAGGGTTTATAAAGCATTTAGAGTGAAAGCATTTTAAAAAGTATGAGGCTATCATAGTGTGTTGTTGGTTTTGGATGTATGTCAAGCTTTAGTTATCATGTTTATATTTTCTCAAGTTATTGTTTTTAGGTTTATTAATGTTTTATATATAACATAACACCGTTCAGGCCATTGTAATTCAGAAGTATATGACTCCTCACATTAAGCTCCCTACTATTGTATTATGTTATCAACATAATACCGTTCGGGCTATCATAATTCAGAAGTTAATACTCCTCACACAAAGCTCCATATTATTGAGTTATGTTGTTATTAGAGCATGAGCAATGCAAAAAAGCTTTGATAGCTTTTTGCATTTAATGCCTTAAATGCATATCACATTTAAAGCATACCACTTTGAAGAAAGGCTTTTAGTTTGCTAAGTCATTCTAAAAAAGCTTTTCAAAAAGCTATGTATCCAATGCACATAAAGTCTTTCAAAAAGCTTATTGAAATAGTAAAAAGCTATTCAAGCTTTGTGCATTGGGGATGCTCTTAGGGTTTAGTTATAATCATATCACCGTTCGGGCCATCATATCTCAGAAGTATATGCAATAATCATTAGAGGAGTCAGGGCACTTTAATTCGTAAACCAACAAACTCGTCAAAACGAAATATCCACATAGTACTCCTCGCATGAAGCTCCCTAGTATTGTGCTATGCTTCTAACTTTATTTAGGTTTTATACTTATATGATATTTCCACTTTGTACCCTTATAGTATATATATTTACGTTTTCTACTCTAAATTTACATTACTTATATTACTTATACTAATAACTATCTATACTTGACACAACTAGTCCCTAGACTTCTATATTTTAAGTAACTAAACTTAGACTCTTAAGTTTTCTATATTTACCATTTAGACTTTTAACTTTATAATATTTACGTTTTTAGTCTTTTTAGTTTATACTTATTTTAATATCTATCTTAGGGTTTTAATATTATGCAAAACTAGTCCTTACACTTATAACTTCTCGGAAATGTCAAAAACAGACCCTAGACTTTATAATTTCAGGAATTTATGATATATACCCTTATGCATGTAAAGTTTTGCAAAACTAGTCCTAATATGCATGTAACTTATTTTTTATCTAGCAACTAAGTTTTCTAGCTTATGTTTTACTTATTTTAGCTTATCTAGGTTATTTATAACTAGTGTATGACTTATAGCATGCATGCAAGTATACGACTCAATCTAGGGTTTTAAAATGTAAACTAGTAAGAAATGGTTCAAGGCTCATGCAAGGGTTCCTAAGTTATCTAAGGAATCCTAAATCTATCCTAAGACTAAACTAAAGCTAAAGGTAAAACTTACTTGGTTAGGGGAGGGTTTACGTGGGTTTAAACTATGGTTAGGGTTTTCTAGGGCTCGCTCAACTTCAAACCACAACACAACACAACCAAAGCTTCGTTACCCGACTTCTACTGCTTCTAAAGGTTTAGTACTACAGAAATGTTAAGTAGAGAGGAGAAGGAGAGGTGTGAAGAAGAAATGAGGGTGGCGGAGGGTATTTATACCCGCGTAGAGGCGGTTAGGGGCAGAAACGGGGTATAGGTGTCGAGCAGGGGGAGGGGAGGAGCAAGCAGCGCTAGGGGTGATTGTGGAGGGTCTAGAGGGTGATGAGGAGCAGCTATGGTAGCTAGGGGGAGGAGCTTAGGCCGGTTGTGGTGGGGGTTTGCCGAGAGAGGCAGTTTGGTGAAAGGAGGTGACAAGGAGCTTACAAGGAGGTGATGCACCACCTTGCTTGGGTGCTTGGAGGTGCTTGTAAGCTGCTTGGTGGGTTAGTGATGGTTTAGGGTGATTAGGGGTGGATTAGTGGTGGTTTAGGGTGGATTGGTGGTGGTTTAGAAAAGTAGGTGATGCACCTACTTGTGTGGGTGCTTAGAGGTGTTAGGGTGTGTGTTTGGGTATGGCTAAGGTGTTAGGGTGCTAGGTTGAGGTGCTTATGTTTAGGTTTTACTTGTTTTAGTTAAGTTTAGACCTAGTTCTACTTAATAAGTGTTTAAGGTTTTACCTAAGGTTTAGTGCCTAAGTTAAGTTCCTAAGAGTGTTTAGCGACTAATCCTAAGACCTAAAGGGTTTATTCTAAGTGAGGGTAACTTATGGGAAAGGTTTGGGAAGGTTTGACCTAGTTTTGTAACCTAAATGACCTAAGTATGTTTAGTGAGAGACTAGGGTTTATCCTATGGTTTAGTGCCTAGACTAGTATCCTATGAGTGTCTAATAACTATTCCTAAGTTCTAAGAGGCTTATACTAAGTGGTAGTGACCTATGGGGAAGTTTTGGGATGGTTTAGACCTAATTCTAGTTAATTATGACCTAGTTATGGTTTTGGGCTTATGGGGTTTGTATCTAAGTTCTAAAGGGTTTATTCTATTGCCTAATGGTCCTAAGATATCCTAATATTTCTAAGGAAACTCATACTTAAGCCTTGTACACATTCATACTAGTTAAACTAAGTATATAGGTTCAAATAAGCACATAATCCTACTTAAGTTTTAGTTAGTGTTTATTAGGGTTTTGTGTTATGTTTAGTGTTTTAGATTTGTGAATTTTGTGAATTACTTATTATGGTGTTGTTATGATTTCATGCTTGACATACCTGGGGTTTATAGGATGTGAGTGTTGAGTTATTTGGCTTGTGTAGATACGTGAGCAGGTCTAGTGAGTCATGCAAGTAATAATGCATATAAAAAGCAAAAATTTACTTGTGAAATACCTACTATAGGTATTTTTAATGGGAATGATAGTAACGGGTGTTTGTGGGTTGTTATAAAATCAAAGATCAAGTCATGAGGGAGAAGGCACCCTTACTGAAAAATGGTAGAATATCTGTACCTTAAACTGCCAACGAAACCATATCATAACATAAGAATATGAAGTCACTCCTTCTTCAGCGAATCTACACTAATTAGTAACTTATTTTAAATCAGATTACTCATTTTAGTCGGCTTTCCATTTTTTAACAACTTTCTATTTTAGCAGGTTTCCCGAATTAGTAAGTTTCCAAATTTAGAGTTACCATTGATAATTAAATAAAGTTAAAGGTTAATAATGACAATTTCAAAGTTTATGATTTATTATGACAACTTATTAAAGTTTAGTCTTCTAGATGGCATATATGTTACAGTGTTCATGTGATTTATAAAAGTAGATGAAAGATGAAATATGATAACGAAAAAGGAAAGACAAATGAATGTATTTGGTCGCGTGTGTCAAAGAGAGAACAAGAAAAAAGGTGACATCCTTATTTTTATATACTAGGGTCTGTTTGTTTAATTTTTTCATTAAGTTGTGTTAATTAACAGATGACTTAATGCGACAATCTCAGTTTTATTATTTAATATTTTAAGTCATCTTTCTCTATTAAGTCACAAACAAACGGTTTTTATATAACTTAATTCACTCACCTTTTTTTTCATATTAATTTAATTAAGTCGAAATCAAACACCCCTTTATAGTAAAAGAGGGTGTACTTTATTAATTCTTTTTGTCTTTTTTTGCCTTTTTTGCCTTTTTTTATTTAATTGATTTTATTTTGTATAATGTTTTTTGTTTAATATATTTTGTGTAATGTTTTTTGGTGTGTTTGTGTGTTATGTTTATATAATTAATGTATAACGTGTTTTTATTTAATCAACAACAACATATGTAAGTTAAACGTTACCACATTAAACAACTACAACAACTGTTATTATTCAATTAAACAACCATATTAACACATTATTTAAAAACAACTAAATCTACGACATATACTTATTCATTTCATTTAAAAGATCATGGAGCCTTGCACCCGACTGACAAGCGTGATCCTCAGGATTTCTTGCCAATTCTAACTCTATCTCCAGCGTCTTTATTCTTGTCATCAACAGCTTGTTTTGACACAATAACGTCTTCGTTTCTTGTTTCAAGCTGGTTAATCTCATTATTTTTAGCAACGCAGTTTGAGCATTGCGTTGAAGAAGATGCTTGATTAAAGTGCCTCATTTGAAATTCATCTTTCCACATGAAGTAGTTACACCCATAGTCCTTTGTGCCTGACCGTTACATGTTAAGAAAATTATAAGAAATGTATTCTTAACAAACAAATTATGTACATATTTACATAATTAAGCAAACGTATAATTATTTACCACTGAAAAAGGACATGCATAATACGGTAGCACATAATTATCTTCTGTATAGGATATCCTTTTTATAATTAATCCTCCCTCGCATCGACACAAGAAAGGATTTCTTCGTTCCACCTGACCAAAGAATTTGTATAATAATTTACAACATCAATCAATAATGTTATTACTAATTTAAACAAAGTAATTTTCTGCAATAATTATTAAAAAAATCATTCAAATTACATAAATAAACATTTGAGTTCAAAGGTTTCTCAAACAACATACACATTGAAATTAAAGACATACAAAAGTAAACTACTTGTTGATATAAATAAATGACTAAAAATGTTATTCATATCTTTCGATATCTCTATGTTTTGATAATCACAAAACGAAAACACATCAAACCAAAGATCATGACGTAAACAAGTATTTAGTAGTAAATAATCACTTTCACCATCTAATCACTTAAGGTATGAATAAACATAGTGTTTAATGCATTATAAGATCAAAGGGGTATTTAATTAATTACTACAAAGTTTATTTTAATATATAAACTTATTATATACTTTTGAAAAACACTTTTGGTAATAAAGAAAAATATTTTAATCATACTAAATATATGAATTCAAATTTTTAACCAAAATCAGTTAGTTTTTCACCAAATAAACTTTCCCCACTAAAAGACAGGATTTCTGGCCGTTACAGCTGGGCGGCCCCCCTTAAATATAAGGGGCGGTCCCCTTAATTTTAAGGGGACCGGCCATGATTTAAGGGGACCGGCACGCTGTAATACACCGTAAAATCCCAGGTCATTTATTAATGCTAATTGTCGACGTTAATCTATACTAAGCCATTTTTGCGGGCAAATTTGAAACTTTTTTTTTTTTGAGACACTGTTTGTTTGAACACCCGATTGTTATGTTCACTGTTTATTTGGCACCCGAATGTTATGAACACCGTTTGTTTAACACCCGATTATGCATTGTCACCCGATATCACCCATATGCCGCTCTTGGATGTCACCCAATGAGGATTAACACCGGTAACTCCCACTTGCGACCCGACACCCAAATTGAACACCGAGATTTTTTTGCTATTATATATATTTATATTATATATATATATATATATATATATATATATATATATATATATATATATATATATATATATATATATATATATATATATATATATATATATATATCCACTCTCACAAATTGCTATTATTATTATATACATATAAGTATATAAATACAAACGATGACACCGTTTATATACTTACGGTTATCACAAATCGACACCGACACCAAAATATATTTCACACGTTTTACGACACCGACACCCCGATATTTTGGGCCGAACCACCTCACTAGCCCAAGTTTATATTTTTCTTTTTCTTCTTTTCGTTTGGGCCGAGCACACCACAAGCCTACCACACCATTTCATTGTTTCTTTGGGCCACTTATTTCTCAAGCCCAATGGCCTTGGCTTATTCTTGCGATGCATACTACTCGAATGAAACCAAACTCGTGTACAACATGGATAATTTACACACGTTTTTCTTTGGTTCCCTATTCACACAACACTTAGCTTCTACTACTTGTTGACTTTACAAGGAGCCACACATGAGCCGTCCGCCTCTTGGTCCTTAGCTTTGTACACCGAAAAACACATTATCCATTGGATCGAATGTCTCATTTCCTCCAACATTACTTACACACATGCCTAATTGTGCTTAGAACCTAGCTTTGACATAAAGAATATAGCCCTCAAAACCTTTACCACTCGATTAGACAACACAAAGGAGACCAAGACAAGATTGTCGAGTAGGACTTGACCTCTCGATGGATGTTGTGTTTCTAGGAACACTCGACCCCCCCTCAACCTCCTATATAAGCCTCATTTAATGCAAGAATTCTCACACACCCAAAGTTTCACCAAACTTACCAAATCACAAAACTCCTTGCTTCATTTCTTGGTTACAATCGAACGGGTGAAGTGCACACACGCAAAATTTGGATCGAGAGTGCGAGTTGGGTAACCATTTGGATAAAGAGATCACTAGACGGGAGAAGGATACCACGTTTGCTTGTTCCTTTGTCTCATACGCACGACCTCTTCACCACCAAATTCTTGGTGTTGTAAGTTTACTATCCTATTTATTTTGAATCGTAGCATGCATATCACTCGACACACATATGATATTTTTGTTGTTTTCATTACACCATTATTTCACCACATGACTCGACGCCACTAGAAAAGCCCTCGCCAATTATTTTCTACACGTATAACTTATGTATTTTCTTCGACCCTCCCATTATTTGGCTCGAACTCAACCAAGAACACCAAACATGCAAAGCTAGTACGTTTTCGAGCCACAAAAATTAAACACAAACCTTATGCTAGTCGAACTAAATTTTAGAACAAGAAAACACCCATATGGGCCTTACCGGGCTAACGAGCCCAAGACAAACCTTTATGAAATTTTCGAGTGGTAAAACTCACTAGTTTCGAGTGGTAACTATTTTAGAAAAATCGAGTTTCTACAAATAAAAAGGAGTAAAAATGCTAACTTTTATAAAATGAAAGTTAACTTTTTCAAAAAACTAGATTTTGGACTATGTTTGCAAAGTCCCACGTTGAGGGACTAAATGTGACAAAACATGAAAACTTTCGGACTATTGTTGGAACCTGTCGATTTGAAATTAAATGAGGGGTATAAACCGTGATTTTTCAAAGTTTAGGGAACAAAATGTAAAAAGGCTCAACAAGGACCATATTGTAATTATTATTAACCATAGGGTAAAAGGTGAAATTTTAATAAAGTAAAGGGATAAATTGTGACAAGACCTATTTTTATAATTTATATACTTTTATATATATTACTTAAACTTAATATATATATTTAACTTTATTAAAAATATTTAAACATAAATATTTTTTAAACGATATTATTTTCACGAAGAGATAATATTTAATCAAACACCGATACGTATTAACACTAACAAATAACTACGTAAAGTTATTTGAAATATAATTTTTGGACACCCGAACGGATATCACCGTACACGTGATATATTACAAGTCACTTATGACACAAATCTAAAACACCGATTACAATATATTTATAGGTTGCAAGTCGGAGGAATTTCATTGCTAGTCATAGCAATACACCATCACTTTTGAGCACCGTTGTGATTCACACGCACCTTTCAGGTGAGTTCATGGTCCCACATTTTTAATTGTTTTTAAACCCCGTGGGGAGATACATGCTATAAATCGAACACAAGTATTTTTCTGTATGCTGTTATCACCTGATATTGCCTAAGTTGACACCCGTGCTACAAGTCCCTCATATCACGAACCTTAATCACTTGCGAGTGAGCGCGAATATAGTTGATAGATCTATTGGAATGGCAGCCCGCCTCTGTCAAGGTGATCACTTGGCAGGAGGTGTGCTATATTCGAGGTATTATGGAAATTTGGCACATTTCCTGTCACCGAGGGCCCCTTGTCATTTACATCCGCTGTGGTGTAGATGATTGTTATTATCTTTATGATATGTCAAATCAATGTTAAGGCTTGCGTTTCGTGAGGCTTAGGAGCAATATTACACCCGATTTAGTCAAGACCTGTCTATCTTGGCTTGTTTATTTCAAATGCTTGACTTGTGTTCACACTATTACTATTTAAACTACTATGGATTCACTCAACCTTTGTGTTGACTTTTTAAGCATGTTTATCTCAGGAAACTAGCAAGCATGGCGGCACGGAGCTGGCAAAGGGCACAGGACCTCCCTTTTGTTTTCAATAATTATATCATTCTTTACAAACTCATCACCACTTTTGTGAAACAATCAACATTTTGGAAAAATGTTTGTAACTCTGAATATTTGAGTTTTCATGGAATGATATTGGTAATCTTTTGAATTGTTTTCTATGAGTATGACTGTGTACTAAACTGTAATGACCCCGATTAGACTTCCGCTGCTTAATCAAATTTCGGGGTGTTACAGATTGGCATCAGAGCCATGGTTATAGAGAACCAAATGATTTTTCAAAACATTGGACTATAACCTCACCAGATTTTAAACAAACTATTTATCACCGAAGTGCCCTCCGTGCCAGCGCTTGCCAACGTCATGTTTTAAGGTTTGATTTTTAGCACCCATCGCATTTAGCTCACTATGACACCATGATCACTGTGCATGTAGCATTATGTAGACTAAATGACTTATATCACTGCTATTTTTGGGATATTACAGTACCATGTCGCCCCCGGTTATTATTTTGTCCGACAGTGACGACGTCGTACCAGCATCATCCACTCACCCTACTATTGACTTATCTGATTATGACACCCATGACACCCATGATTCTGACCATGACACCCAACATGTATCACCTGCTATACCATCTCCTGTTCCATCTGGAGACCCATCTGCTGACACTGAGCCCTTCGAGGAGGGTGAGGTTGCTTCTACACCCGTTGATTCCTTTGCTATTCAGCCTCTCTTTCATCCTGTTTGTGGACCTATGACACAGGGACAGTACCTTTATGATCAGTACCTGACATCTCAGCAGTTTCTTGCGGCTGATGATCATCCTACACCACCTGCTAGCCACCACACCGGTTCAGATACTGATGACGAGTCTTCTGACTCCGATACTTCTGACACTGTTGCTTCTGTTCCACCATCATCCCCGCCTGCACCGATTCGTCGGCGCAAGCGAGTGAGGATTCTTGAGCCCTATGAGCCTGAGCCTTTTGGCGAGTTGTTTCGATACCATGAGGGAGACTATACCCGCAAATGCACGGCTCGGAAACGAGTCTGCATTTTGCCTGCTTCCACTGTTACACCACCTGTATCTGCACCTGTACCTACACCTGTACCATCACCCATATCTGTATTACCACCTGTTTCTATGCCAGATTTGACACCACCAGCACCCCCACCATCACCTGTATCACCCCCACTTGAGCCACATCCTTACATGTTACCTACTTACACCGCTCCTCCTACCTCTGAGGCCTTACCACTCATGCCACCACCTACAGTTTTCTACTCGCAGACTACCACTGTACCGATACCATCACCTGCTACATCACCTGCTCCCACCGAGACACCCACCTCACCTGGTATTCATAGATTGGTTGATGCTCGTCGATGGTCGTTTTTGTTAGACTACATACGTAGATGGAGATTAGCTGAGGGATCACCTAGGGCTGCTGAGCTTGGAGATGGCTCTTCAGCGGTGTTACCGGTCACAGGAGAGCCGATACACCACACTATCCCTCTTTTGGCTGCTAGATTGATTAGACATGAGAGTCGACTTGATGAGCTGTTGAGTGTTATCGAGGATATATCCTTGGAGAGGATTGAGTGTATGCAGGAGGAGGTCACGAACCTCGTGGTACATAGGACAGCCTTAGAGATGGTATTTGAGATGATGGGGACAGAGATCGAGGAGGCACAGGCTACCATCACTGAGTTTGGTCACCGACTGGATGTTCATAGGCACGAGATTGATGATTTGAGAGCGATTGCAGCCATTACACAGGAGATGATGGAGCATCAGGCACAGGAGTTAGCTGCATCTAGTTCTACCATCCATGCACTTTCGACTACTATTGAGGAGATTCAGGCCCGTGAGAGATCCAGAGACATGGAGATGTTGGAGATGATCCGGATGATCAGAGAGCTAGAGAGGAGATCAGGAGGCGCACCTGGACCTTCATAGATCTATGACATGTCATTACTTACAGAGACATCTTAACTTGCCGCCTGTGGCATTAATAATTGTTGTAACTTATTGTTTTGTAACAATGAATTCCAAAAATTATTAAAACTTTATGTTGGTTACGATTGTAACGTATTGATATTGATTTATGATGTTCTAGTTGTCTGATCTTTCTTTTTTTTATTATGCTCCCATATTGAGATTCATTATAATTTCCATGTGTGTTGTTACATGTCGTGATGTTTATTTATGAATAATATGGTTTATGTTGATGTATGTATTTATGGTGTGGTTGTGATATGTACTTTGTGATGATCTCGACTATTATGAGTTGGATACACTACTTCTCTTGTTATTAATGTTGGGATTTGTACTTATGCACTTACGATTTTATAGAGTTATGGCCCCAAGGAAAACCACTACTGCTACCTCGTCACCCGCTATGACCCAGGCTGCTATAAGAAAGTTGGTTGCCGACAGTGTTGCTGCAGCTTTAGAAGAGCAGGCTGCTGCAATGGTACGAACTAGTAGCAATAACCGAGCCACTGCTGAGAGCGAGTCTGCTGCGACTCGGAAGTGCACCTACAAGGACTTCATTGCTTGTAAACCATCTCACTTCAAAGGAACTGAAGGAGTAACAGAGCTTGCTCGATGGTTTGAGCGAACTGAGACTGCGTTTGTGAGGAGCGGTTGTGCCGCGGAAAGCCGAGTCTTGTTTGCTACTGGAACATTGTTGGAAGACGCGTTGTCTTGGTGGAATGCAACTGCTCAGAAGATAGGTGTGGAGGAGGCCTATCAGATTACCTGGGCTGATTTTAAGGAGAAGATGTTGAAGAAGTTTTGCCCTAGAGGCGAGATCAAGAAGTTAGAAGATGAGTTTCACACGTTGGTTATGAAAGGAAATGATCTCAGGGCTTACGACAGGAGATTTCAGGAACTTGCAACACTTTGCCCTTCTAAGGTTCCCGGTTTGGAAAAGTTGTTGGAAAGGTATATTGAAGGATTACCCAGGAGCATTGAGGGAAACGTCACCTCGTCTAAGCCTCAATCTTTGGATGAAGCAATGTCCATTGCCCAAAGACTGCTAGACCGGGAGATTAAGCGTAACTCTGCTCAGGGAAACAACGATCACAAAAGGAAGTTTGATGATCGAAGGACAAACAACAACAACAACAACAACAACAACAACAACAACAACAACAACAACAACAACAACCGTAATCCCAACCGTAACTATCACCAAGACAGAAACACCCACCACAACCAACAGAACCGACGACAGGAAGCTGTCAGAGCTTATGTCGCTGCACCAGTTAAGGATGCTAGGTATGCTGGACCTCTTCCATACTGTGACAAGTGTAAGATGCATCACAATGGACCCTGCTATGCTAAGTGCGGGAAGTGTTCAAGGGTTGGACATAAGACACAAGATTGCAAGGCGACAGGAGCCAATTTGCAACCCGTGGCTGTAGTATGCCATGCTTGTGGAGAGAAAGGACACTATAGGCGACAATGCCCTAACAAGGATAACAATGCACGTGGGAGAGCATACGTGCTTGGAGATGGGAATGTCCAACAAGATCCAAACGTAGTCACTGGTACGTTCTTTCTAAACAATCACCTCGTTAAGGTTTTATTTGATTCCGGAGCCGATCAAAGTTTCGTATCAATTTCACTTGCACCCCTGCTTAATATTACACCCACCCAACTAGACACCACATATGAGATTGAACTAGCTGATGGGAAGCTAGTGAGCACTAACACTATACTCCGAGGTTGCACCCTACGACTATTAGATACCCCATTTGTTATTGACCTTATGCCTATTAGACTCGGTAGTTTCGACGTCGTTGTAGGAATGGATTGGTTATCCGAGAACCGCGCTAAGATTATTTGTGACGAAAAGGTCGTTCACATTCCACTGAATAACGAAACCCTGGTTGTTCGCGGAGAGCGAAGTAAGACACGTATGAGCGTCATTTCTTGCGTCAAGGTTGTGAAGTACATCGAACGAGGATGTCAAGTGTTTTTAGCTCAAGTCACTGAGAAGAAGTCGGAAGAGAAGCGACACGAGGATGTGCCGGTAGTCAGAAACTTTCCAGAAGTTTTCCCTGAGGACTTGCCTGGCCTTCCGCCGACTCGTTAAGTGGAATTTCAAATTGACTTGATACCAGGAGCCGCACCCATAGCACGAGCACCCTATAGACTTGCACCGTCAGAAATGAAGGAGTTATCTGGACAATTAGAGGAATTGTCGGATAAAGGATTTATTCGCCCTAGTTCATCACCGTGGGGAGCCCCGGTGTTGTTTGTAAAGAAGAAGGATGGAACCTTCAGGATGTGTATCGATTATCGTGAGTTGAACAAACTGACGGTTAAGAATCGATATCCGTTGCCAAGGATTGATGATTTATTTGATCAACTGCAAGGATCGAGTGTCTACTCGAAGATTGATTTGAGATCGGGTTATCATCAACTGAGAGTTAGGGAAGAAGACATCCCTAAGACAGCTTTCAGGACAAGATACGGTCACTACGAGTTCCAAGTAATGCCATTCGGTCTAACAAATGCACCCGCTGTATTTATGGACTTAATGAACCGAGTGTGCAAACCCTATTTGGATAAGTTCGTGATTGTATTCATCGATGATATCCTTATTTACTCACGTAGTAAGGAGGAGCACGCAGAACATTTGAAGGCTATACTAACACTGCTCAGAGAAGAGAAATTATACGCCAAATTTTCCAAGTGTGATTTTTGGATTGAGAAGGTACAATTTCTCGGGCATGTTATCGACAGTAAGGGTATTCATGTTGATCCCGCCAAGATCGAAGCTGTTAAAAATTGGGCGTCACCAACGAGTCCTACTGAGATACGCCAATTTTTAGGTCTTGCCGGATACTATCGGAGATTTATTGAAGGTTTTTCAAGGATTGCTAAACCTTTGACCGAGTTAACACAGAAGAAGAAGAAGTTTGAATGGGGAGATGAGCAAGAATCAGCATTTCAGTTTTTGAAGCAGAAGCTTTGTGAAGCACCGATATTAGCACTACCCGAAGGAAGTGAGGACTTCGTGGTATATTGTGACGCATCAATCCAAGGTTTGGGTGCCGTATTGATGCAAAGACTTAAAGTAATCGCTTATGCTTCTAGACAACTTAAACCCCACGAGGAAAACTACACTACTCATGATCTAGAATTAGGAGCGGTGGTATTCGCTCTGAAGATCTAGAGGCACTACCTATATGGAACCAAGTGTACGGTTTTCACCGATCACAAGAGTCTTCAGCACATTTTAGATCAGAAGGAGTTGAACATGAGGCAACGTCGATGGCTAGAGTTGCTAAGTGACTATGATTGTGAGATCCGTTATCACTCGGGGAAGGCAAACGTTGTAGCAGATGCCTTGAGTCGAAAGGAACGACTTAGACCCCTCAGAGTTAGGTCATTGGGTATGACAATTAGATCACCACTTCCGTCTCAAATTCTTGAAGTTCAAACTGAGGCTCTTAAGGAAGAGAATAGACCGCACGAGAAGATTTACGGTATGCCCGAAAGCACGAATGGATTTGTCAAGAAACCAGATGGAAGGCTGTGTTTCAAGGACAGATGTTGGATTCCATTGTATGGAGGAATACGAGATCTCATCATGCACGAGTCTCATAAGTCTAAATATTCCATTCATCCTGGTTCGGACAAGATGTATCAAGATTTAAAGAAGTTGTATTGGTGGCCAAACATGAAAGCTGACATTGCAGAGTATGTCGGTAAGTGTTTGACCTGCTCGAGAGTAAAGGCTGAACATCAAAAACCATCCGGTCTTTTGGTTCAACCCGAGCTACCAATGTGGAAATGGGAAAGGATTACAATGGATTTTATTACGAAATTACCCAAGACATCGAGTGGGTTGGATACAATTTGGGTTATTGTTGATCGTCTCACGAAGTCAGCACACTTCTTACCGATCAAAGAGACTGATGATATGGATGTTCTTGCACGTTTGTACCTTAAGGAGATTGTTTCCCGGCATGGAGTGCCGATTTCTATTATCTCCGACCGAGACAGCCGTTTCACATCTAACTTTTGGCGATCCTTACAGAAAGCCTTGGGAACTAAGTTAGATATGAGTACAGCTTACCATCCACAGACTGATGGTCAAAGTGAAAGGACAATACAAACCCTAGAAGACATGCTTAGGGCATGTGTGATTGATTTTGGAAAAGGCTGGGATAAACACCTACCGTTAGCAGAGTTTTCATATAACAACAGTTATCACACTAGCATTAAGGCTGCACCGTTTGAAGCACTTTACGGAAGAAAGTGTAGATCACCAGTTTGTTGGGCTGAGATTGGAGATGTACAACTCTCAGGTCCCGAGTTGATACTTGAAACCACTGAGAAAATAGTGAAGATTAAGCAACGATTACAAGCCGCTAGGGATCGGCAAAAGAGTTATGCCGATGTACGAAGAAAACCAATAGAGTTTCAAGTTGGAGACAAGGTCATGCTTAAGGTATCACCTTGGAAAGGAATGATTAGGTTTGGAAAACATGGGAAGTTAAACCCAAGATACGTTGGACCCTTCGAGATCATTGAAAGGATCGGTCCCGTGGCATACAAACTTGAACTACCTGAGGAACTCAGTAGAGTACACAACACCTTCCACGTGTCAAATTTGAAAAAGTGTTTATCGGATGAAACACTTGTGATACCACTGAAAGAGATCAGAATCGATGATAAGTTGAACTTTATTGAGGAACCCGTTGAGATTATGGATAGGGAGGTCAAACGACTTAAGCATAGTCGCATTCCCATTGTTAAGGTCAGATGGAACTCTAAGAGAGGACCCGAGTACACATGGGAGCGCGAGGATCAAATGCGTGCCAAATACCCACAACTATTCGATGAGACATCCCCGAGCACCGATTCAACTTTGGATTCCGGGACGAATCCAATCTAACGGGTGGGTACTGTAATACACCGTAAAATCCCAGGTCATTTATTAATGCTAATTGTCGACGTTAATCTATACTAAGCCATTTTTGCGAGCAAATTTGAAACTTTTTTTTTTGAGACACTGTTTGTTTGAACACCCAATTGTTATGTTCACTGTTTATTTGGCACCCGAATGTTATGAACACCGTTTGTTTAACACCCGATTATGCATTGTCACCCGATATCACCCATATGCCGCTCTTGGATGTCACCCAATGAGGATTAACACCGGTAACTCCCACTTGCGACCCGACACCCAAATTGAACACCGAGATTTTTTTGCTATTATATATATTTATATTATTATATATATATATATATATATATATATATATATATATATATATATATATATATATATATATATATATATATATATATATATATATATATATATCCACTCTCACAAATTGCTATTATTATTATATACATATAAGTATATAAATACAAACGATGACACCGTTTATATACTTACGGTTATCACAAATCGACACCGACACCAAAATATATTTCACACGTTTTACGACACCGACACCCCGATATTTTGGGCCGAACCACCTCACTAGCCCAAGTTTATATTTTTCTTTTTCTTCTTTTCGTTTGGGCCGAGCACACCACAAGCCTACCACACCATTTCATTGTTTCTTTGGGCCACTTATTTCTCAAGCCCAATGGCCTTGGCTTATTCTTGCGATGCATACTACTCGAATGAAACCAAACTCGTGTACAACATGGATAATTTACACACGTTTTTCTTTGGTTCCCTATTCACACAACACTTAGCTTCTACTACTTGTTGACTTTACAAGGAGCCACACATGAGCCGTCCGCCTCTTGGTCCTTAGCTTTGCACACCAAAAAATACATTGTCCATTGGATCGAATGTCTCATTTCCTCCAACATTACTTACACA
This sequence comes from Artemisia argyi, assembly GCA_030686995.1. Classification (NCBI taxonomy): domain Eukaryota; kingdom Viridiplantae; phylum Streptophyta; class Magnoliopsida; order Asterales; family Asteraceae; genus Artemisia; species Artemisia argyi. The sequence continues at coordinate 154,157,761 of CM060697.1, read as the reverse complement.
CATGCCTAATTGTGCTTAGAACCTAGCTTTGACATAAAGAATATAGCCCTCAAAACCTTTACCACTCGATTAGACAACACAAAGGAGACCAAGACAAGATTGTCGAGTAGGACTTGACCTCTCGATGGATGTTGTGTTTCTAGGAACACTCGAACCACCCTCAACCTCCTATATAAGCCTCATTTAATGCAAGAATTCTCACACACCCAAAGTTTCACCAAACTTACCAAATCACAAAACTCCTTGCTTCATTTCTTGGTTACAATCGAACGGGTGAAGTGCACACACGCAAAGTTTGGATCGAGAGTGCGAGTTGGGTAACCATTTGGATAAAGAGATCACTAGACGGGAGAAGGATACCACGTTTGCTTGTTCCTTTGTCTCATACGCACGACCTCTTCACCACCAAATTCTTGGTGTTGTAAGTTTACTATCCTATTTATTTTGAATCGTAGCATGCATATCACTCGACACACATATGATATTTTTGTTGTTTTCATTACACCATTATTTCACCACATGACTCGACGCCACTAGAAAAGCCCTCGCCAGTTATTTTCTACACGTATAACTTATGTATTTTCTTCGACCCTCCCATTATTTGGCTCGAACTCAACCAAGAACATCAAACATGCAAAGCTAGTACGTTTTCGAGCCACAAAAATTAAACACAAACCTTATGCTAGTCGAACTAAATTTTAGAACAAGAAAACACCCATATGGGCCTTACCGGGCTAACGAGCCCAAGACAAACCTTTATGAAATTTTTGAGTGGTAAAACTCACTAGTTTCGAGTGGTAACTATTTTAGAAAAACCGAGTTTCTACAAATAAAAAGGAGTAAAAATGCTAACTTTTATAAAATGAAAGTTAACTTTTTCAAAAAACTAGATTTTGGACTATGTTTGCAAAGTCCCACGTTGAGGGACTAAATGTGACAAAACAAGAAAACTTTCGGACTATTGTTGGAACCTGTCGATTTGAAATTAAATGAGGGGTATAAACCATGATTTTTCAAAGTTTAGGGAACAAAATGTAAAAAGGCTCAACAAGGACCATATTGTAATTATTATTAACCATAGGGTAAAAGGTGAAATTTTAATAAAGTAAAGGGATAAATTGTGACAAGACCTATTTTTATAATTTATATACTTTTATATATATTACTTAAACTTAATATATATATTTAACTTTATTAAAAATATTTAAACATAAATATTTTTTAAACGATATTACTTTCACGAAGAGATAATATTTAATCAAACACCGATACGTATTAACACTAACAAATAACTACGTAAAGTTATTTGGAATATAATTTTTGGACACCCGAACGGATATCACCGTACACGTGATATATTACAAGTCACTTATGACACAAATCTAAAACACCGATTACAATATATTTATAGGTCGCAAGTCGGAGGAATTTCATTGCTAGTCATAGCAATACACCATCACTTTTGAGCACCGTTGTGATTCACACGCACCTTTCAGGTGAGTTCATGGTCCCACATTTTTAATTGTTTTTAAACCCCGTGGGGAGATACATGCTATAAATCGAACACAAGTATTTTTCTGTATGCTGTTATCACCTGATATTGCCTAAGTTGACACCCGTGCTACAAGTCCCTCATATCACGAACCTTAATCACTTGCGAGTGAGCGCGAATATAGTTGATAGATCTATTGGAATGGCAGCCCGCCTCTGTCAAGGTGATCACTTGGCAGGAGGTGTGCTATATTCGAGGTATTATGGAAATTTGGCACATTTCCTGTCACCGAGGGCCCCTTGTCATTTACATCCGCTGTGGTGTAGATGATTGTTATTATCTTTATGATATGTCAAATCAATGTTAAGGCTTGCGTTTCGTGAGGCTTAGGAGCAATATTACACCCGATTTAGTCAAGACCTGTCTATCTTGGCTTGTTTATTTCAAATGCTTGACTTGTGTTCACACTATTACTATTTAAACTACTATGGATTCACTCAACATTTGTGTTGACTTTTTAAGCATGTTTATCTCAGGAAACTAGCAAGCATGGCGGCACGGAGCTGGCAAAGGGCACAGGACCTCCCTTTTGTTTTCAATAATTATATCATTCTTTACAAACTCATCACCACTTTTGTGAAACAATTAACATTTTGGAAAAATGTTTGTAACTCTGAATATTTGAGTTTTCATGGAATGATATTGGTAATCTTTTGAATTGTTTTCTATGAGTATGACTGTGTACTAAACTGTAATGACCCCGATTAGACTTCCGCTGCTTAATCAAATTTCGGGGTGTTACACACGCTCCTATTGTCAGAAATCTTTACCTATAAATACCACCTTAAATCTGGAATTTTTCCTCACCTTTTTGCACAAAAACTTTCTGATTCAAACCTTCATTTCCATCTTAAAAATCCTTTGATCATATAATTCATAAGCCTTTGTTTCCAAGTGATCCAAAGCCTCATCCACTCAAGTGCAAAGAGAAGACTACTTCTGTTTATTAAGACTAGAAGTATTACAACTTAGTATCATCTTGCTATCTAAGTTGTTTGATCATTTCATCTTGTATATCATTCATTCTTTGGTGAATATAGTGTATACATTGGTTAGCTAGATTTAGATATAGGATCTAGATTTATTGAAGGTGTGAAGTGGTACTAGAAGTGAAGAAGTAGAGGTGCATATGATTAGTGGTAGAAGAAATAAGAAGTGGTAGTATATTGAAGTAGTGATTTGTTGTGAAGACAAAGTAGTTGAAGCCTTGAAGTTGAAAAGACCTTGAAGCCTAGAAGTTGTGAAGAAGTATACATCTTGGAGTAGTGGATAGAACTAAGTAGTGAAGGTGTGAAGAAACAAGTGGCGTGAAGAAGAAGAGTTAGGAAGTAGAAAGGTGTGAAGAAGATAGGTGTGAAGTAGAAAGGTGTGAAGAAGAATTGGTGTGAAGTAGATTGGTGTGAAGAAGTTGTGTGAAAGTTGTCATTGAATTGTGACGAAGTTGTGGTGTGTAAATTGGTGTGTAAGGTTTTCTCTGCCATAAGGGAGGTTCTTGATCTAGTGAAGAAAACTCTCGAGTAGGTGACTCGGGGAGTGGAGTAAGGCAAGGAAGGTGTCCTTGTAGCCGAACCACTATAAATCCTTTGTCTCTCGGTTTGATCTTTCCATCTCTCACTCTTTGATTATTTACTTGTTAGCTTTTCATACATAATTATAATTGCTTGTGTTGTGCATATATTGATTTCACATAAAGATCAAACTAGGATTCATTCATAACATTAATTTTATAAAAGCAAACCAAGTACATAAACTCTTATTAAAACATATATGCTTATATATGTGTTAGGAATACAAATATTCCTGTAAAAGTCTCGGTCACCTAATGATTGTAATAGCATTAAGTTAGCTCGTAGTTAGTTTATTTATTAGTTAATTAGTATTAGTTTAAGTAACACCGTGGAAGAAGGACAGATCCTCACCCACTGTATGCCTGATCCACAGCCCGGGTGTGGGCATTTGTAGATAACTATATATACCCCTCTCCACATGTGGAGAGGGTTGGTGCTTTTCACTCTTAATCTAACATTGCATATTTTCTCATCTCTCTCTCTCTCTAGAAAAACACACAACTCACTTTCTCTCTCTAGAATTCTTCCTTGAATTCAAACCATTCTATTGTTATTAGATTGTTTCAATAACCAATATATTACAATTGGTATCAAGAGCCAAGGTTACATTCTTGGGATTGAGTGTGCTCGAATTTGTTTTGGTTATTTCTTGTGTTTATTTTGGTTCGAATGGTATTCGTGGAAAACATCTTGTTCTAGCTTTGTTTGTGGTTAAAGGTGTTTGACGTTTGTATTTTCATGATTAGTAGATGGTTATAAGCTTAAGTTTGGTACTTGGATAGGCTGATTCACGTGGAATGTTGCAGATTAGGTGTTATTAGTTGGTATTTCTTCATTGCGTTTTGCTGTCTTGCTAACTATGTCCTCATAGCGTTTAACTAATGTATTGTGGATTATTCACAATTCTGGAAAACAGACAAAAAGGAGGATGGTGACAGTTTTGTAAGGTTGTTGCGATTAAGTTCTTTTTGCGATTAAGTCTGATTGTTGCGGGTTCCAAGTTATTGCGATTAATTCTAGTTTTGCGGTTACCTCATCTCAACTCTATCTTGCGGTTGCCTTTTCTCAGATATTTTTGCGGTTATATTAACATGTGTTTAACTTTTAGGACTTGCAGTTAACTTTTGGTCTAACGTGTACCTTTTTAAGGTCTGTTTCAATTTTTGCGGTTATCTGATTACAAGATAGTCAAGAAGAAGACATAACAAGAACTTAACAACAATCATATCCTTACTACAACAATCCAATCGACAACAACCCAATCGACATACGACAAACCATATACAAACAGCCTCTCTCAACATCAGACCTTTGCAACATACATGATCTCAGTGTATATCTTTTGCTAATCAAGATTCGTGCTAACACATAATCACATAAGATACAACATCATTGATCCATAACTTGTTAATATCCGACTTAGTTAAGAAAAGAACAATACAAGTTTGTTTGACCCTCTCCCATTCGGTTTACAACAGTAAACTAATGGTATAAGTGAAAAACGAATAACAAGATTAATTAGATCTCTGGTTCTAACTTGTTTTCAAATCATTTAAGATTAACAAGTTTTTTTATACCACTTCATCGATCCTTTTCAGATGTATTCACATCCTTTGAATATCCGAATAAATTAAAAGAAAAACAAAACCAAACAGTTTCATCTTTCTTCTCCTTCGGTTTACATTAACATATCGTGTGATACAAGCACCTACCTGTGATCATTATAAGATCGCGAAGCCTTTTTCAAACTGATAAGTTACCAAAGTCGTTGGTCGGTGATCGTTATTAGGTCACCGAGAGCAGTAAAGAAACAAATAAGTTTTTGGTTATATGAATCGGTGGGTGTGTAGCTGTCATACACGATTTGTTGCTGCGTTTGGTTTGAGATATTGTTGGGAGAGAGAAGCGGTTGTGTGGCTGCGTGTTTTTCATTGTTGTTGTTCCTGTGATTAACTTTTCTTTAGGGTTAAGTGGGATTAAGGTTGTATTATATATCCACGTTATTAGGGTAGTAGTGAGTGGACTGTTTAACAAAATTGGGCTGGACGAATTGTGTAAAAGAAGTGTGGATTGGTGGGCCTGTAACTGGACCGGATTTGGGCCTTAATTTATTATCAGTCAGCTGGGATTACTTGTGGGCTGCGTGGATCAGTTGGGTGTATATATTGAGGACGAATTATACTTGTGAAATACGCGTGACAAGTGTGGTTCATTTAAGTTGTAACATCTTTGGACTCTTTGGAATAGATAAATTTCGTGATACCCGCTCGTTTTGTTAGTGAATTTTTGGGATATAATTGTTTGTCATGGTTTTGATTAAGCTTAGTTAATCTGATATTGAGAATTATCTTGGATTAAGATATTCTCGGGTTTATTGAATATAATTACGGGGTTTGTTCTCGGGCTTATTCGAACTTCAAAACACGAACGTTGTCTGTATTTCAGTGAGTCTTGTCTTACCACTCAAACTCACTTCAACAAAACCTAATCAATTCTTCGGTGTTTCACGGTTTATTCTTGATTTTGTAAAATCCCGCGAAAGAAACTATTTCTCGGTTTAAAACATAGAATTGTAAAATCCCGTGCACGTTTACATCATGACTGCTACCTCTGACTCTGCCATATCTGAGAAACTCAAATTGTGCGATATGGTCAATGAGCACAAGATTCCCAAAAATGTACATCTGACAAACGTTCTTAAACAAACAACCGCTTTCGAGTCAGAATATGCAAAACTGGAATCTTTGTGCTCTAACTCACATGAGAGTGAAGTGCAACAGCCACAACAAGTGCTTCACAATGCAAATGAAAGCTGCATAGAATGTTTTCGACAACGTCATTCACATCTCTCGGTACTTTTAGAGGGAACTGGATTCAAGATGGGATTCGAACGTGCATTTGCAACACTCTTTGGTCAAGATGTTCAGACTTTCACATGCACAATGATTCTTAACTTAGATCAACTACAACAACAACTTGACCAAGGAGAATTTTTCAAAATGGGATCCATGGCTGCCCTTTGTGTGATCAACAAACAACTCCAAGTGTTCTTTGATTTGAAATTCACTCTGGAGTATGACCATTATAGTGAGATGACGAAAAAGTGCTTTGCTGATCACACGGGAATTGAGGTTGACACGTTCAGAGACACACTTGTCCAGCTTATGGATAAAGTGAAAAGATTCATTAACGAAAAGGCACAGCATATACCTGCATATGATGACAGGGTAAAGGCATGTAGGGTACAATCATGTGATGGTGTCGGTGACTCGGGTATAGCATCGGATGTTAGGTTAGGTGTCACGATATACAAAGAATCAGAGACTGATAAGCTTGACACACCCTGCAACTCAGTGACTAGTGATACTCCAGACATGGGCACTGAATTAAGACCAGCAAAAGAACAAGTGTCATGTGCTGAGGTACCTCTAACTGAACATCATAATGTGCTTTCTGATGAACGACTGCATACTGATCAAGTTATGCCCACTTATGACACATATTTGTTGAAAAAGACTGATAGTAATACCATTTATGATTTAACAAATATGAATCATAAAGGGGGAGAAAGTGATCAAGATGCTGAACGTGATGATGAGTCAAGTTCTTTGTTTACAGCTGAGTCTTTTAAATCAAATGATATGGTTGATAAATAAACGTTCAATGAACTTTCAAAGAGATTCTTACAAATTGAAAAACATTGTATTTCACTTGAAATCGCAATGCAACAAAAGGAAGAAAGTTTTCAAACTAACCAACCATGTAAAGATCCGGAACTTCCTGATTTCCGCGAATTCTTTTTGATTAATGATTTGAAAGCTCAGCTAGAAACCAAGGACTTGACAATCAACAACATGAAAATACGTATTACTGAGATTTGTGATATGTGTAATGAAGTTAAGGCTAAACATGAGAGTAATGCTATTGCAACTAGAAATTTTGAGCAAAAAGTGGCTGAATTACTTTCAGAAAATGAGTCTTTGAAAAAGCACTATATCAATTTGAATGAGTCAATCAAAGAAACGAACATTAAGATGATTGAGCAAACAACGTCTTTGATTGCCAAAAATGATGAACTCAAAGCTCAACTTCAGGATAAGGGTTTCACAATAACAGCATTAAAGAACGAGCTAAGAAAAGCTACAGGGAATAGTGTGAACACTAAGTTTGCAAAACCATCAATCTTGGGGAAACCAGTTTTTCAATCAAATAGAAACCAATCGGTTGTTAGACAACCGACTGCTTTTAGATCTGAACGACCAAAACTTTCAAAAACACGGTTTGCCTCCCAAGTTGATGCGGAACAAGTTTTGACAAAACAATCACTCCACATTATTCACCTAGGATAATTGCTTCTAGTTCCGTTAAGCCTCAACAAGTAGCCGCCCCTATACCAAGCTTCTCTAGGTTTAGTTCGATAAAAGTGTCAAAACCTAACATTAAGGTTCAAAACACTCATGATATAAATGACTTGTACAAGAACTATGACCTAGAAAAGGCGAGGAAAAAGGCACTAATTTATAAGGATGGTATCTTAAGTTCACAACCTCTTACGATCCTTCCTAAGTTATTGAGGAACACTGCTAAGGTTCAACCTGTTAAGTCTAGGATTTACAATAAGTCATCCACTATGCATAAGAAGCAAAACAAACCTAAAATCTCTCCTAGGTGGATACAAACTGCTAAATCTTTGGAGACTAGGAATATCGATAAGCCTTCCACTATGCATAAGAAGCTTAGTAATCCTAGACCTTGCCATAAGTGGATCCCAACTGGTAGAATTTTTAAGAATGCTGGACTTAAGTGGATACCTGCCGGAAAGCTACTCACTTATGGCAAAACCACGGTTGACCGTGAAACCCCCAAGGGTTTGGATACTGTTGTCACTAACCCATATATATGCAATCAAGTTTGTGATGTTAGTGCAGGTAGCCCTTACTCAGTTGCAGGTACATCAATCATTCACAACATGAGAAGACTCAAAGTCTGGAGGCCTAAAGCAAGCATATCTCCTGCTTTGGGAGGTCTGGCATGTCAATGTTGATGTATGTGTACTATGACGTCTGAATACTTCAGTTCAGGCCTCGCTCTTCAACGACTATGACGTCTGTTCACATCAGTTCAGGCCTCGTTCTTCAAAGACTATGACGTTTGAACAATTTTGTTCAAGCCTTGCTCCTCAATGTCATCATTATGGCGCCTGCTGACAACACTTCAGGCCCCGTTCATCAAAGAAAAGAAAGGTGTACGATTCAATGCGCTTTATCTTTGGAAGAAGAGAAATCTTCTTAATTTTGACCATTCTCAACAATACGGTTCATGCTTCCTCCATGATTCGTTCAGTCATCAAGTGGATCTACTCATCTTTGCTTGAATTCACATTCACTTGCTCAATCAAAAATGGCAAACCTCGCTTGCAACTTTTGAGGGGGAGAAGTGTGAATATACCACATGGTGATTAATGATTGTAGAATGGTCATACGACTCGTCTTACGACTCTCCTCCAACACCTAATATCGCTTGCTCAAGTAATCCAATCTCTAGTTATTCCTCAAGGTGTTGATGATGACTATCATGATTACGAAGTTGCACACATGAATAATGATCCGTCTTTTCGTTCTTTAATCAAGGTTTGTTGTTCCTACCAGTGTGCACTTTGTAAATCAACCCGAAGAACATTATGGAAAATGTCAGTTAAAATGTCTAAACGGCTAACAATTTGGACATGAAATGTCAAGTGATCACGGAGTTTATTTGGCATCCCTTAATTGAGATTGAAGAGTATTTTATGAAGGCGTCTACTTATTTCATCATCGAAACTTCATGCATCGATTTATGACTTGCGTGAACTCCTAAAGTTTATGATTGGGACTTGGATTATCTAGTTATACCCGATGGAAGGAGTTACATTGTAGTACTCACGGGTTATGCCTATCACTTCAAGGAGTTACATTGTAATGCTCAGTGTCACACGCAAATGCGAATGTGGATAGTCTCAAGAGGTGTTGTACTTACTCTTCTACATCGCTCTTTAATCAACAACAGTGCAAGCTTAAGTTACAGATTTGGGGAATTCTTCTTCAGTTTCAACTTTGGTATATCGGGTTTACTTCATCAGTGGTCACTTCAAATAGCCTACATAAGGGTTGGTAATGATTGTCATAGAGAGTTTCTACAACAGTTGATTCTCACAGGATATATCTGAGCAAATGATGTTCTTCTAATATATGTTGCTGATTCTGAAGTATCAAAACCAGCAAGGGGGAAGGAGACATACATCTGAATGCATTAAGACTACACGTGATGAACTTAATACTTCTTCTTTGAAGTTATCCCGGGAAGACAAATGTCATAACCGCAGAGAATATCAGTGTATTAACTTGTGGCGTTTGGTGTACCATTCCAACTACGTGGGGGAAGTGGTCTTCTGATACTTGTGGTATGTATTACTTCAGCTTTCAATAGGAAGAATTATGAGAAGAACAATTGGAGCGTGAGATGATATTGCTTATCGACATCTTCATATGAGTTGATATGATTTATCGCAAAGTGCTTCTGGTTAATGCTTCATGTACACAATGGTATGATGATTCCAATGAGATCGCAACCAACAGGGGAGAGATTTGTGTACATCAAGGACGCGCAACAGGTTCACGTGATCGGGCTTAATCATATATTCTGGAGGTGATATCCGCAGAGATGATCAGTGCTTTAACCTGTTACTTTGGTTTCATCGTTCTCTTCTTGTGTTGGATACTTGCGTACAATATGGAGTGAGTTGGTAAATGTAAGATAACTGGAAAGCAATCAGTGAAATGAAGATGTCGATATATTATTCCCCTGAATAGACGACTGCTCCAAACCATAAAGTAATGTGTACATTGGGGACGTACAACAGGGTCATGGGATCGGGCTTCATCATACATTCTGGGATTGATAACCGCAGAGATGATCCATGGTTCACCCTGTTACTTCGGTGTTATCGTTCTCTTCGGGTTCTCGAGCTTCATACAATGAGACTTTTTGCATCACTTCAACCACTTGGGGGAAGTGGTCTCATGAAGATGATTGTCGGTTTAGGGGGAAGCTACCAAAGCTTCACATTGAGGAGGTAATAAAAATTCATCGATTTGGTGGGTGTCTAGCGATTAACTCAGTTGTGAGATTCTAGTGATTTGTTAACTACTTGTGTTTGGTGAATTGTTGTGACTTAAGTCGTTTCGATTAGTCTGATTGTAATTTGACGTTGTGAGTTAATCTTTACGACTTGACTTATTACAATCGGATCTATTGTAACTTGACTTGTCACGACTTGACACTTAATGCTAATTGTCCCTTATCCAAGATCTCTCTCTAAGTTTAACTCGCATATTACATCTTTCGGTTTTTTTTGTTGACTTTAGTAAAATCCCGGGAGAGAATTGATCTCTCGGTTTAAGTCACAAGAGTTGTAAAATCCCGTTTAAGATTTTATCATGGCAACTACCGCTTCAGACGATTATTCAGGAGCCTCGAAAGCTTTGGTGGTGAAAGTTTAAGAGATGTTGACTACATACTTCTACAACGAGCTGAACGACAATCTCATTTTGATGCTCATGTCAACATCTCCATAAACTATTTGGTATCCTTTCTACATATCTTATACCAATACATAAATAGAAAAATATAAAACCTATATAAAAACCATAAAAATTAGAAAATTATAAAAACCAAAAATATTCTTCTAATGACATGTCTCTTGTGTAATCAATATTATGTACGTTTCTAGAAATGTCATTCAATAATGACACGGAATCATACATATGCTTGAGCAAGAGTTTTTCGGTTTCAAATAAATTTTTTTTTCTAAAACATGTCGTTTCTCAAAACATTCTTCCAAATATGGCTTGTAGTCATTTCAGGCTACAACCCGAGCTTAAAACTATGGCTTGTAGTCATTTCAGGCTACATCCCGAACTTAAAAATATGGCTTGTAGTCATTTCAAACTGCAACCCGGACTTCAAAATTATGGTTTGCTATTACTTCAGATAGCAACCCACTTTTCAAAATGGGGAAAACACGTCGCCAAAAAGACGGTTGTTCCTTTTACCCTGGGCATGGATTACTTTATATCCATGTTTCCTCGATCTAATGTACGTTTCAGTGCATTATTTCTTGATAAAGAAGAGAAGTCTTCTTTTTATCGCCAAATACTTTCCCTTCTATGATTTTTCCGGAAAGTATTTGTGCAAAACTTGGTGGTACCATGAGATTTTGATTGAAAATCAAATTGAACTCAAAAGTTTAATAAAATTTTCACTCAATCAATGACTTTAATATTTTATGAAAATATTTATGTTTTAACATCCGTCATTGATTGAGGGGGAGAGTGATTTCTCAAAATTTTATGTATCATTAAAACTCCCTACACTTTGTACATAACAAAAACAACAATCTGATTTGTGATGGTTATGTGTCAGACTGAGTAAATTTTCAAAGAGTTTTCGTTTAAACTTCGAATCTTTTGCAAACTCTTCAAATCTGACACATAACAACCTCCCTCACAATTTGAGGGGGAGCTAGAAAAAGTTCCTTTTTATCAGAAAATATTAAAATTGACCGCATTTCTCTCCCAAAAACGTTTTTCTAAATTATTTAAATCAATTGAGATCAAAAATCTCGAAAGATTTGAAATTTTTGATCGGGGGAGAGAATGTGATTTAAATATGAAAAATGATAATCAAAAGTGATCTTTTGTACTCAATAATAGGCTCCCACATATGTGCTAAACACTTTCGAATATCGATGCACATATTGAGGGGGAGCGAAAGGCGTTTGTGGAAGTAATACCTAAGACCGACCATTTATCTTTATGCATGGAGTGATAAGGACGGTTAAGGTTAGGTATGAGTTCCCATGATCCACCAGAACCGGAAGGATCTTCCCAGGGACAATTCTATAGATAGATTAGAAGTCCTTAGGAATGATTGAAAAAAGGAGTAAAGTGAGAAAGGGAAGAGTGCGGACTGAGATAGAGCTAGGACTGGAACAAACCCAACAAGGTTCTAGTGGTGAAGTCTCGGTAAGCACTGAAGGGGTTGAAGAATGAAAAAGAAATGTAATGAGAAAGGGTGAAAAGAAATAGCCCTCCATATATTCAACCTTAGGGCAGAAACCGGGTTCAATTCATAATCTACTGGCGGTTACTAAGGTAACACCGGTATTGAAGACAAGACGTCATGGACCCAGTGACGCATTGCACGAAACTTCCCAACTACTCAAGTTCTCTTAAAAGAGCTTGTTTCATTCTCACGGGGAACCCTGTGCAATGTATCGACCGCTCATTGCGAGCTATGTTGATACCTAAAACATGAGACACCTCCCCAGTCTCCAGGAGCGGATCAAAACCCACTATTGAGTCTAGAACCATGAGATCATCCATAAATCTCGATAGGACACATTCCTAACATGCTTATTATTTCACACATTGTGGAAAATAAGATAAAATATTTAGAGTCCTACGCATTATCCTTGTGGTATTGCCAGAACATCCGAGTGATATGAAAATATTCACAATGATGATGGAAATCCTTCTAGAGCGAACATCTTTCAAGCTCTTGGTAGGTGACATGTGAGATCCATCTTGGATCAATGATCAAGTGACAACTGGAAAGCAACAATGGTGTGATTCAACATTGAATCAAACTTGTTCCAGGATATGGATTAACGGATACTTTTGCTAAAACCTTTCAATGTGCTCACAAACTATTTTTTCGAGCACATTGATTGTGTATAATCTTTCAAACAAAAGTATTTTTTATGGAAATGTGATTCTAAGTATAAAACTCTCGTCGTGTCTCAAAAATGTTTATCATATGATACGCGAGTGATTTCTATAAATCAATTTTCCATCAATCTGTGAATATTTATTCACCGATTCACTCTATCGTGCTGTCTGCTTTGAGACGTTCCGGTATGAGAACATGCTAAGTATGAAGATTCCAAAGTGGATTATTTGGAAAATTCATTACTATAAGCTGGAAATTCCTGTCAAAGAGAGTCTTCTTTAAAAGAGACTCTACCTGATCACAGGTCGGTTTTCACAAAACCGGAGGGTAGTCTATTCTCGCAGAATGAATGACAAAGCCATATTCGTTGTCTATCTTTATTGCTAACTGTTTTATTTCAGGGACACATATAAAGATGGCGTTGATGGCTGCAGTTTCCAGCTGAATCGGGTCAATCCATACCTCATGCTAACACATCCTCCACACTATCAATGAAGATAAGAGACTTGCTACAACAAATGTTGAGAGACTACTAACAACATTTCCGCAACTCTGATGAAAAAGTCTCCTGATCCACAAACTTCAATGCAACGTCTCCAGATACAGAAGAGTGTGAGCATGATGGTCCTTAGTCACTACATCACATGAAGGCAATACAACTATGGATGAGCTTAGAGATTTACTTTGGTTGATGATCTCAAAGAAGCTCAAAAGATCACACATCACAAAGGAATTCAAATCACAAGTTCACTTGCTTGAAGTACAAAGTGTATAGAAAAGTGAATAATCAGATCCTACGAGCTACAAAGACTAAAGAATGCTTAAAGACCAAAGATCTTAATTTCAAAGGTGACCTCGCTTAGGGGGAGATTGTTAGGAATACAAATATTCCTGTAAAAATCTCGGTCACCTAATGATTGTAATAGCATTAAGTTAGCTCGTAGTTAGTTTATTTATTAGTTAATTAGTATTAGTTTAAGTAACACCGTGGAAGAAGGACGGGTCTTCACCCACTGTGGTGACATAAATAATGTCTTAAAACATTGTTAGCATATTAACAATGTCTCTATGTTTTGATAATTACAAAGCATAAACTCATTAATCTAAAACTTATGACGTAAACAAGTTTTTAGTGCTTAATATTTGTCTTAGCTTCCATATCACTTAAGGTATGAATAAACAAAGGGTTTATTACATTTCATGATCAAAGGAAATTTCTCTAATCACTAGAATTTTTATAAAATGCATTAAACATCTTATATCTTTTACAAAATTACTTTTGGAATTAACAGAATATGTTTAATTCATTATAAATATATGATTTCAAATTTCCAACCAAAAATGGCAAATTTTATCCAGAAAAATATTCCCCACTAAAAGACAAGAAAAACCAACGTTCTGAAGGGGCGGCCCCCTTAATTCCTTAGGCGGCCCCCTTAATCATTAAGGGGACCGGCCATTAATTAAGGGGACCGGCCACGCTCCAGAACAGTATTTTTCTCCCCTATAAATACTGGTTCATCCCTCAGAATTTTCTCACCTTTTGCACTTCTAAACTTTATGATCTAGATCGACATTTCTATTCTCTTATCCTTTGATCATAAGTGTATAATTCTTTGTTTCAAAGTGATTCAAACTTCATCCTCTCAAGTGCAAGAGAAGAATACTTCTATCCCCCAAGACAAGAAGTATTACAACTTGTTGTGATCTCCACATCCAAGTTGTTGGTGCATCATCAAGATCATTTACATTATTCTTTGTGAAGATTGTTGTGAATATTTGATTGTAGATAGTTGTGCTAGATATATAGATTGTGTGATTAGTTAGTAGCTTGGTGTGAAGAAGAAAAGTTAGGAACTAGATTGGTGTGAAGAAGATAGGTGTGGAGTAGTTAGTTGTGAAGTAGATTGATTTGAAGAAGTTGTGTAGAAGTTGTGACTTAGGTGTGAAGAAGTTGTGGTGTGAATATTGGTGTGTAAATTGGTGTGTAAAGTGGTGTGTAAGGTTTTTTCCGCCATAAAGGAGCTTGTTGATATAGTGAAGAAAACTCTCGAGTTAGGTGCTCGGGGAGTGGAGTAGGGCAAGGAAGGTGTCCTTGTAGCCGAACCACTATAAATCTCTTGTCTCGCGGTTCGATCTTTCCATCTCTCATTTATTTCATTACTTATCATTGCTATATATTGTTTATTGATAGTTGTTTATATTGTGCAAGACTTGAGATCACATATTATTGAATCTAAGTTTTTGAAAGCTAAGAAAACACTAAAACTATTTTTTATAACGAATTAAAAAGACGTAAAACTATTCAACCCCCCTTCTAGTTTTCCACAATTGGTATCAAGAGCCACGTCTAGCAAGATTTTTAAAATATATTGTATTTTAAAACTTGTAACGATCTATGGAATCTGAAAAATATTTAGAAGGGCAATCTATGCAAAGACCACCACTATTTGAAAGTGATGGATTTTTATATTGGAAAAATAGATTCGAAACGTATGTGAAATCAAAAGATCTTGATCTTTGGCATATTATTACCTTTGATGATTTTCCCCCTATTCAATATAATGTTGAAACTAAAATGAATGAAATTGTATCTTTCGAAGAACAAAATGATGATTTGAGAAAGAAATTAGCAAAAAATAATGAGGCTAAAATGGTTATTTATAATGCGTTACCACGCAAAGAGTATGAAAGAATTTTTATGTGTAAAACCGCCAAAGAAATTTGGGATTCTTTACTAATCACTCACCAAGGTAATAGTCAAGTCAAAGATAATAAAATAGATCTTCTTGTACAACAATATGAACAATTTACGATTCTGGAAGAGGAATCAATTGATAATGCTTTTGCTAAGTTTAACAATATTATCACAAGTTTAAAAGCACTTGATGAGACATTTTCTAGTAAAAATTGTGTTAGGAAATTTCTTAGGGCATTGCATCCAAAATGGCGAGCTAAGGTCACGGCAATTGAAGAATCAAAGAACTTGATGACGTTATCACTAGATGAACCAATTGGCAACTTGAAGGTTCATGAAGAAATCATGAGATTCGGAAACGGTCAAAGTCAAGAAAGAACAAACCAAATCCATTGCTCTAAAAGCCAAAAAGGAACCTAGTGATGATGATGATTGAAGTGACGAAAGTGAAGACGAAGAATATGCAATGGCCGTAAGAGAATTCAAGAAATTCGTCAAGAGAAGAGGAAGATTCACTAGATCATCACGAGACGAAAGAAAAGCGTTCCAAAGAAATAGAAGTGAAAACTACGGGAAAAGAAAGTGCTTTAGATGTGGAAGTCCAAATCATCTCATTGGCGAATGCCTAAAGCCACCAGGTTATGAAAATCAAGGCGCTTTTGTTAGTGGAACATGGAGTGATAGTGACAAAGAAGAAGTTGAAAAGCCAAGAGACGAAAAGTGTTTTATGGCAAAAGAAACCGACGAAATATGTTTAGGAATTGACTTGGAACCTGACGAATGGATCAAAGATAGCGGATGCTCGAGGCACATGATGGGAAACCGCAAGCTATTCTCTACATACAAGGCATACAATGGAGTTAACGTTATTTTTGGTAGTGACTTATGTGGAAAAATCATTGGCAAAGGTACGATTTCTCAAGACTCACTTACTATTGAAAATGTAGAGCATGTAGATAAATTAACATATGACTTGCTTAGTGTAGGACAAATATGTGATAATAAATGTAAAGTCACATTTACTGAAGAGGATAGCGAAATTGTTAAGAATAGAAAAATTATAGGTAGAAGAATTAGGAAAGGTGGCGTATATGTTATGAAACTAGGAAACAAACCTGAGGATAGGATATGCCTGACGACCCTAGATGAAAACTCTACATTGTAGCATAGGAGATTAGAACATGCTAACATGCAACAAATACAATCTTTGGCCTCTAAGGAATTAGTTAGAAATTTGCCTAATCTAAAATATGACAAGCATTTTTGTGATGCATGTAAAATAGGAAAACAAGCTCATGCTAGTCACAAAGCTAATAATATAGTATCCACTACTAGGTGCCTAGAATTATTACATATGGATCTTTTCGGTCCATCCGCTGTGCGGAGCTATGGAGGAAATAAATATACCTTAGTAATAGTAGATGACTACTCACGATACACGTGGACTAGGTTTTTAAGTGACAAAACCCAAGCCTTTGAAAAATTCGAAATATTTAGTAAAATGATTCAAAATAAATTAGGATGCTCAATAGTTGCCATTAGGACGGACCATGGTAGCGAATTTGATAATGAAGTACAATTCGAAAAATATTGTGAGTTAAATGGAATATCTCACAATTTCTCCGCTCCTCGTACTCCTCAATCAAATGGCGTAGTAGAAAGAAAAAATAGGTCACTACAAGAAATGAGTAGAATTATGTTAAATGAACAATCCATCCCATAAAAATTTTGGTGTCACGCCGTAGATACATCTACTTATATTTTAAATAGGGTATCAATTAGGAGAATTCTAGAAAAAACTCCTTATGAGTTATTAAGAGGTAGAAAACCAAACTTAAGCTACTTTAGGGTATTTGGAAGTAAATGTTATATTCTAAACACTAAGGATTACCTCACTAAGTTTGATCCGAAATCATATGAAGAAATATTTTTAGGATACTCACAAAATAGCAAAGCATATATAATACTTAACAAACACTCCATGAAAGTAGAGGAATCATTAAATGTAACATTTGATGAAGCACCACCTCCTCCTAAAACATTACCTTTAGAAGATGATGACTTAGTCGAAGATGAAGCTATTGAGGTTAGTAAAACGAAACTCATAGGAAATGATAATAAAGACATTCACTTAGAAAATAACGAAACTGTTAATATTAAAGAATCTAGATCACATCAATTAGATAATATAATAGGACATCTTAATCAAAGAACCCTTAGGTCACAAGCCCAAGATAAAAACAATTTCTTTTGTTTCCTCTCAGCAATAGAACCTAAGAATATTAGCGAGGCTTTAAAAGATGAAAGTTGGGTTATAGCTATGCAAGAAGAATTAAATCAATTTAAGGCAAATGATGTTTGGGAATTAGTCCCAAATCCAAAGAATATGACCATCATAGGAACCAAATGGGTATATAGGAATAAGTTAGATGAGAATGGAATAGTTACTAGGAATAAAGCTAGGTTAGTTGCCCAAGGTTATAATCAACAAGAAGGAATTGATTATGACTAAACTTATGCCCCCGTAGCTAGACTAGAATCGATTAGGATATTACTTGTCTATGCTTGCGCCCTAGATTTTAAGTTATTCTAAATGGACGTGAAAAGTGCATTCCTTAACGGTTTTATCAATGAGGAGGTATATGTGGCACAACCTCCAGGATTCATTGACTTCGCAAAACCTGATTATGTTTATAAGTTAAAGAAAGCTTTGTATGGACTCAAACAAGCTCCCAAAGCTTGGTATGATCGATTAAAAGCCTTTCTTATTAAACATGATTATTCCATGGGAATGGTAGATAACACTCTTTTCACTAAAAGGAAAGACCCAAATCTCATCATTGTCCAAATATATGTTGATGACATTATATTTGGATCGACTTGTCAAGACATGTGTGATGAATTTGCCAAAATCATGCATGATGAGTTTGAGATGAGTATGATGGGTGAACTTAACTTCTTCCTAGGATTACAAATAAAACAATTAGAAGATGAAATATTTTTTAACCAATCTAAGTACATTAAAGAAATGCTTAAGAAATTTGGCCTAGAAGACTCAAAACCCATGAAAACTCCCATGTCTACGGAAGTAAAGCTCACAAAGGACGATGAAGGTGAGTCCGTAGATAACACCAAGTATAGAGGAATGATAGGTAGTTTACTATACTTGACGGCAAGTAGACCCGATATCATGTTTAGTGTCTGCCTTTGTGCCCGTTTTCAAGAGGATCCCAAAACCTCTCACCTAGAAGCGGTTAAGCGTATCTTCCGATACGTTAAAGGCACTATACACTTAGGATTATGGTATCCTAAGGGATCCGGCATAGAAACCATCGTCTATGCGGATTCGGATCATGCGGGAGACTACGTAGATAGAAAGAGCCCTAGCGGTATTTACACGTTTATGGGATGTTGTCTAACATCTTGGTTTTCGAAGAAGCAAACCGCTCTTGCTATTTCTACCACCGAAGCCGAATATGTAAGCGCTGGAAAGGCATGTCAACAAGCACTATGGATGAAACAAGCTCTCGTAGACTATGGCATTAGGTTAGAAAATGTCTCCATTATGTGCGATAACAAAGGTGCGATAGATTTAAGTAAAAATCCGGTGCAACACTCTAGGACTAAACACATAGAAATACGCCACCATTTTCTTAGGGATAATGTACAAAAAAGAAACATATCTATAGAAAAGGTTGCATCGGAAGACAACATTGCGGATATATTCACAAAACCCCTTAAGCGGGAATTATTCAACCACTTGCGTTTAGGATTAGGAATGATGGAACAAGTTGACTAAATTATATTGAATTAATACAAATTTATACTTGCATAAAATTTATTTTTCTTCCATTTCATCTTTTCTGAGTCTAGGAATCTATTTCGCACAAAACTAAAGATTGGGAAGATTTATTTTCTTTGCATAAACTCCTTTGTAAAACCCAATCAATTTTCTCTAAAAATTATTCTCACAATCTAGGAATCACATGAAGATCATTTACCTTGCATTGTTGACTAATTCTAAAAACATTGTTTTTCATAATCATGCATGAACTCTCACATAAATTGTCAAGGTGTATAATCTAATATATGTCTTTGACATTCATGATCGAGCAAAAATTGAATCAAGGAGATCATTTGAATTGTTTCTTAGGATCATTATTTCTTTTTGCATTTAGGAGTCGAAACAATCACAACTCCACATTTGTTGCATATAGACACACACTAGGACAAATTCACTAATAACGTGGTCATCTTGATCCATCACTAGTTTTTCACTCACTAATTGCCTTTGCCTTTAATCTAAGATAGGTGCCGTAGGAAGTTTAAGTGATCTTGCCCTTCTTACCTCCTCTTGCTTATTATGTGTTGATTATTTGCTCTTTTGCCTATGTGTTATTGCATGCATGCTATATCTTGATTAGATTAGATTCTATATTGCCTAAAGGAATTGAACTTGCTTGAATTCTAATCCAAACACACAACCTTTCTGCAAATTTTCTGCCAAAAACCCAATTTTGGCAACCTGGAAATAACCAGATGGGCGGCCCCCTTAATTTTGTAAGGCGGCCCCCTTAATCATTAAGGGGACCGCCCCCTAATTAAGGGGAACGGCCATCTGATGGTCGGGTTTACAAAATCTTTTCTGCTTTTTAGCCCATTTCAACCTACATTTCCCAATTTTTACCAACACATTTTGTCTTAATCTCCCAAACAAACTTTATCCATCCATAAACACACAAATCTTACACTATAAATACCCCCAATCCTCAAAAACTCTTCACTCATCCCTTCATGGCTTCTCCAAACAAACCAAAACTAAAAGCCTCAAGGCTTGCAAGAATGACGGAAAAACCCGTTTGGCGAAGAAAAAGCCCTCGAAACAAATCCATCATAACAAATGAAGTTGGAAGTCACTCAACACCACCAACCACTTACTTCCCAAACTTTCCACCAAATTCACAAGGACATTCATTTGATCCTCTTTACAAACCATACAACATTGGCCAAACATCTTCCTTCAT
Organism: Artemisia argyi; assembly: GCA_030686995.1. Taxonomy (NCBI): domain Eukaryota; kingdom Viridiplantae; phylum Streptophyta; class Magnoliopsida; order Asterales; family Asteraceae; genus Artemisia; species Artemisia argyi. The sequence goes on along the minus strand of CM060697.1, from coordinate 154,137,151 downwards.
GCCAAACCACACATCTCATCCTCCAATCACTTGTAATGATCCATACAAGTTTGATCAACCATCCCACTACAACTCCAACTACACAAACCCAATTCATCCATATCAACACAATGACTTTCTCCGCATTACCACGGAAAAGCAAAAATTCCGTGATGAAATATCATAAATCCATGATCTTTGTGATCTTAATGCAATGCATCTTGCACAACGCAACAAAGGGCAACCTCCATCATCACCCTACAACAATTGCCTTCCTCACTCTCTCAACTTGGATCAAGTTACAAACCACACTCACTATTGCCCTTGTTGCATCTTTCTTCAAAAACAACTCCTTTACTTGAGTGAAGATATTTCTTGGATTGAATATCTCCTCACACGACCTCATCCCATTCCACCCTTAACACGATACAATATCGTAAGGGCCACCTCTTCCGCTCCATACCCCACTCCATATCCCTCTCCATCTAACAACTAAGCTTTATGCTTATGTTATCCTTCAAGCAAATAAAACAATCAACCATGAGTTGCAAGCAAGTCCAAGTCCTCTTTTTGGGCAATATAGGACTATGTCTTTTCTTTTGTTTTATTATGATTAATATGCCTTAAGCATATTAAATGTTGTAATGCTTTCTATGATGCTTGAATGAATCTATTTTTATAATTATTGGTTTGCATGTATATGTGCCTTGTTCTCTTCTAATATTTTGTGTAGCCAAGATTTCTATAGCTCATTCCCTTGGTGCTCTCAAATGAGGGGGAGCATACATCAAGGGGGAGCATTAACCTTTTTGATTTTACAAAAAGGGGGAGAAGAGTATGTTAAACTCTAAATCCTTGTCTAAAATTATTTTTTAGACCTAATGAGTTTAAGGTTTTGTAATCATCAAAAAGGGGGAGATTGTTGACATAAATAATGTCTTAAAACATTGTTAGCATATTAACAATGTCTCTATGTTTTGATAATTACAAAGCATAAACTCATTAATCTAAAACTTATGACGTAAACAAGTTTTTAGTGCTTAATATTTGTCTTTGCTTCCGTATCACTTAAGGTATGAATAAACAAAGGGTTTATTACATTTCATGATTAAAGGAAATTTCTCTAATCACTAGAATTTTTATAAAATGCATTAAACATCTTATATCTTTTACAAAATTACTTTTAGAATTAAAAGAATATGTTTAATTCATTATAAATATATGATTTCAAATTTCCAACAAAAGATGGCAAATTTTATCCAGAAAAATATTCCCCACTAAAAGACAAGAAAAACCAACGTTCTGAAGGGGCGGCCCCCTTAATTTCTTAGGCGGCCCCCTTAATCATTAAGGGGACCGGCCATTGATTAAGGGGACCGGCCACGCTCCAGAACAGTATTTTTCTCCCCTATAAATACTGGTTCATCCCTCAGAATTTTCTCACCTTTTGCACTTCTAAACTTTATGATCTAGATCGACATTTCTATTCTCTTATCCTTTGATCATAAGTGTATAATTCTTTGTTTCAAAGTGATTCAAACTTCATCCTCTCAAGTGCAAGAGAAGAATACTTCTATCCCCCAAGACAAGAAGTATTACAACTTGTTGTGATCTCCACATCCAAGTTGTTGGTGCATCATCAAGATCATTTACATTATTCTTTGTGAAGATTGTTGTGAATATTTGATTGTAGATAGTTGTGCTAGATATATAGATTGTGTGATTAGTTAGTAGCTTGGTGTGAAGAAGAAAAGTTATGAACTAGATTGGTGTGAAGAAGATAGGTGTGGAGTAGTTAGTTGTGAAGTAGATTGATTTGAAGAAGTTGTGTAGAAGTTGTGACTTAGGTGTGAAGAAGTTGTGGTGTGAATATTGGTGTGTAAAGTGGTGTGTAAGGTTTTTTCCGCCATAAAGGAGCTTGTTGATATAGTGAAGAAAACTCTCGAGTTAGGTGCTCGGGGAGTGGAGTAGGGCAAGGAAGGTGTCCTTGTAGCCGAACCACTATAAATCTCTTGTCTCGCGGTTCGATCTTTCCATCTCTCATTTATTTCATTACCTATCATTGCTATATATTGTTTATTGATAGTTGTTTATATTGTGCAAGACTTGAGATCACATATTATTGAATCTAAGTTTTTGAAAGCTAAGAAAACACTAAAACTATTTTTTATAACGAATTAAAAAGACGTAAAACTATTCAACCCCCCTTCTAGTTTTCCACAATTGGTATCAAGAGCCACGTCTAGCAAGATTTTTAAAATATATTGTATTTTAAAACTTGTAACGATCTATGGAATCTGAAAAATATTTAGAAGGGCAATCTATGCAAAGACCACCACTATTTGAAAGTGATGGATTTTTATATTGGAAAAATAGATTCGAAACGTATGTGAAATCAAAAGATCTTGATCTTTGGCATATTATTACCTTTGATGATTTTCCCCCTATTCAATATAATGTTGAAACTAAAATGAATGAAATTGTATCTTTCGAAGAACAAAATGATGATTTGAGAAAGAAATTAGCAAAAAATAATGAGGCTAAAATGGTTATTTATAATGCGTTACCACGCAAAGAGTATGAAAGAATTTTTATGTGTAAAACCGCCAAAGAAATTTGGGATTCTTTACTAATCACTCACCAAGGTAATAGTCAAGTCAAAGATAATAAAATAGATCTTCTTGTACAACAATATGAACAATTTACGATTCTGGAAGAGGAATCAATTGATAATGCTTTTGCTAAGTTTAACAATATTATCACAAGTTTAAAAGCACTTGATGAGACATTTTCTAGTAAAAATTGTGTTAGGAAATTTCTTAGGGCATTGCATCCAAAATGGCGAGCTAAGGTCACGGCAATTGAAGAATCAAAGAACTTGATGACGTTATCACTAGATGAACCAATTGGCAACTTGAAGGTTCATGAAGAAATCATGAGATTCGGAAACGGTCAAAGTCAAGAAAGAACAAACCAAATCCATTGCTCTAAAAGCCAAAAAGGAACCTAGTGATGATGATGATTGAAGTGACGAAAGTGAATACGAAGAATATGCAATGGCCGTAAGAGAATTCAAGAAATTCGTCAAGAGAAGAGGAAGATTCACTAGATCATCACGAGACGAAAGAAAAGCGTTCCAAAGAAATAGAAGTGAAAACTACGGGAAAAGAAAGTGCTTTAGATGTGGAAGTCCAAATCATCTCATTGGCGAATGCCTAAAGCCACCAGGTTATGAAAATCAAGGCGCTTTTGTTAGTGGAACATGGAGTGATAGTGACAAAGAAGAAGTTGAAAAGCCAAGAGACGAAAAGTGTTTTATGGCAAAAGAAACCGACGAAATATGTTTAGGAATTGACTTGGAACCTGACGAATGGATCAAAGATAGCGGATGCTCGAGGCACATGTGGAGAGGGTTGGTGCTTTTCACTCTTAATCTAACATTCCATATTTTCTCATCTCTCTCTCTCTCTAGAAAAACACCCAACTCACTTTCTCTCTCTAGAATTCTTCCTTGAATTCAAACCATTCTATTGTTATTAGATTGTTTCAATAACCAATATATTACAATATGCTTATATATGATTTATGAAATTGTAAATTATTTCCCAACATTATATATAAGGAGTGTTTATACGAAAATCGTAAATAAACTAGTATCTATATTTTTGCATTAAAGAGTTTTGAAATTTACGTCTATTCTTTAGAAGGAAACTTTTATAAAGCTAATAAAACGAAAAAGACGTAAAACTATTCAACCCCCTCTTCTAGTTTTCCACAATTGGTATCAAGAGCCACGTCTAGCAAGATTTTTAAAATATATTGTATTTTAACACTTGTAACGATCTATGAAACTTGAAAAATATCTAGAAGGGGAATTTACGCAAAAACCACCATTATTTGAAAATGATCATTTTCTTGAATTGAAAAATAAATTTGAAAATTATGTGAAATCAATAGATGTTGATCTTTGGCATATCATTTTAATTGGTGATATTCAAGCAACCAAAATGGATTTTGAAAATCAATTTAAAAATCTTCAAACAAAGATTGATACAAATACTAAAGCTAAATTAGTTATTTTCAAAACTCTACCAAGAGTTGAATATGAAAGAGTATTATTTTGTAAAACGACAAATGATATTTGAAAATGTCTTTTAAATTTTCACCAAGAGAAATGTATAACCAAAGACGATAAACTTGATGTTGCACAAGAATTAGTCATTCTAGAAAATTTGATAGATAAATATTTAGTTGAAACAAACACATGTACTACCAGTTCAAAAGTGATCATTGAAGGTATCAATAACAAAGAATACATGAGCCAAATCCGAAGAAGGAGTATAAATAAATCATGGTGCAACAAGGACAAAGAAGATGATGAAAATATGGCTTGTGAGAATATTCAAACAAACGTGAATACAAGTATTGATGGCAAGGACTACATGCTTCTAGATCTAAGCGAAACTACAAATAAAACATGGAGCGACATGGACGATGGAATTGATCAACATATAGCATGTGAAGATTGTACAACTACAAATAAGGTACAATCCGAAACCGAACTTTTTTCTATGATCAATTTATATTAGAATTTTCAAAATTGGAAAACAACTTCAAACATCTTTGCAACATTGACTCAAAATCCATTTTTTAAATTGGATCTTCAATTTCCGTTGAAAATAACTTTGAAAAAGAAATAATCTTAGAAGATAAAATGTCTAGACTTGAAAGTAATATTGAAATTGATCTTGAATGTAAAAAATGCCAAGATTACAAACATGACATTAAAATGGAAAATGAAAAAGCAAAACTGTTAGCCAAATTCGAAAATAGTTCTAAATCTTTAAAATATCTACTTAACATTCAAAAGTCATTTTATGATAAAACCGGTTTAGGATTTACCGCAAATGATCCTTTAACAAATGTATCAAAACAAATAAAATTTGTTAAACCTAATGGAGAAATTTAAAACTATTATTATTTACATCTATTATTTTTTCTCTCTAATCAAGAAAGTAATTTTTTGTTAGTTAAAACAAACTTTTGATGAAATCTTGTACTTCTCGACGACATCCTCATTATGTGCATTTAAATGCAATGGATGTTCTCAACTAACCATTTCGGACCCATGAGAATCTGGGTACCAAGATCTTTTTCATGTTTAGGTAGTTAACGAACGAAGAGACTATTACTTTTTGAATCGCTCACCTTGCTCTCTTACATTTGATGAATATTGGTTCCTATTACTCTGATTCACATTCTACACACGATTTGCTTATGACGTTGTTGCGGTCATTTACTGTTTCGGCGTTGTGTTCTTCATTTTTGGAGTATTGGTTTTATGGTGTGTTCGTTACTACCTCATGATGAAGGATTCTTGCGCAATTATCCTTGATCTACACGAATTAATTTAATTATTGTGATCAATTAAATATTTCGGATCAAGCCTCCTTGAATTTTATTGCGTTGGGACTTTACCTTGCCACTTCGACATGCTTTGGGCTAATCTTAAAGACGTCTTCCTACATGCTAATTCTTAAGAAAAAGCTGGACCTGAGGTAAGTTTTCTTTTCAAAAACTTGTATTAACGTATGCTTTAATTAATATATTAATATGATTAAATTTATAGGTTGCCATGTTCATAGATCATTAATTATACATGATATCAGGCTAGTTAACCCTCTTGTTGTTAAGTCTATTATCATTCTTCTTATTTATCATTTATATTGAATATCATCTATGATCTATAGTTGAATAATTACTATTTGGACTAAATGACTATTCTAGTTGCATTAATATATGTGCTATAGTTAAGAGTTGTTAGTATCTTAATACTATAATGTGTTTAGTATATATATATATATATATATATATATATATATATATATATATATATATATATATATATATATATATATATATATATATATATATATATATATATATATACATACATACATATATCTATATTGTATCTGTAGATGATTCACTTTATCCCTCTCAATCGTATTACATTTAGATTATTAGAATCTACCATCACTCATCCATATCTTTAGTTGCCATTAAAGATGATTATATGTGACAATGGGCTCAATTGATTCTCTTGAGTATGATAAGTTTCTATTTCAAACCCTTCACTTGTAATTTCTTGCTATCAAAATTAAAATATCACGTTTAAAACCTCTCGCTTTGAATAATAATCTTTCAAATATCTATCCCATCTTTCTTCAAACAACATGTTTAACTATAAGCTACCATGACTTAATTTTAATCAAAATCAAGATTGGAAAATTTTTCTCTTATCCAAATTGTCAACATGTTATGAAGCAAATCTCAATTTATTTTATTCTAATGCACACTTGAATTTATTTCAAAGCATTGTTGAATAAAACTAAAAACGTTTTATTTAAAACATATTTGATTATCTCACATGTGTCATACACTTCTATGGAAATGACATTCACAATTTAATCAAATCATTTCATGAGAATCATGGTTTGCCCATATGGATCTTGTTTGTAACAAGACTTGAAGTCCATATAATCATATCTTCCTACTTGTCAATTGTAAGCACTCATCAATATGTTTGCTCTAGCCTACATATTATCATTTTCATATAGTTGCATATTTAACTAGTATGCTTTATTGCTTCCTTGATTGTTTAATTTAATTGGCCAATAAGTAGATTGCATGTATATTAAATATTACTTGTCTACTTTATTCATTCTTGTCACATTCTCTAGATTTATGAATAGTATACCCTATATTGCCTCAAAGAGTTGAACTTACTTGAATCCAAACCCAAAAACACAACCTTTCTGAAAATTTTCTGCCAAAAACCCAATTCTGGCATTCTGGAATTCACCAGATGGGCGGCCCCCTTAATTATATAAGGCGACCCCCTTAAATTTAAGGGGACCGGCCCCTAATTAAGGGGACCGGCCATCTGATGGTCTGGGATACTGTTTTCTTTATCACTTTTTGACCCATTTCACCCTATACTTCCCAAAATTCACAAACATATTTGTCCCATACTATCCCTCAAAATTTACCTTCCTAAACCACATTTCTCATACACTATAAATACCCTCTTCCCATCATTAATGCCATCACACCCAAACATGTCATCTCCCAACAACCAAAAACCCAAGATTTCAAGAACCGCAAGGATCTCCGTCAAACCCATTTGGAGGAGGAAACTTGATTCTTGTTATTACTCAAGTGATGTTGTTCCAAGTCAACCAACAACTAAACCTCAAACCCACACTAATGACTCATCTCACAACCTATCATCCACTCATGCCCTCATTAATGCTTCTTCTTATGATGAGCATGCTCAATCCCAAAACAACAATCTCAATCTCTCAATCAATACTTCACATGTTGCTCATTCAACAAAAACACCACCCACTCATGAAGAACCTCTTCCACCCATATCATGTTTTCATGACTACCCAAGCTCAACCATGTCTCCACCACCAAGAGTACCACCACCACATCCTACAACTTCACATGCCATTCCTATGTTGCATGTTCAAACCTTCACCCAAGACAACTATCATGTTCCACCACCATCACCTTCCTCCGAACATTTGAAGTTCGTTGAAGAGCTAAAAGAGGCTCATGAGCTTAGTGCTCTTTTAGCATTACATCTTGCTCAACGCAATTTGGATCCACCTCAATCAAGCTCACCATCATCACCACACAACATTAACCAAATTGAGAAGCATGTTAACAATTGCCCTTGTTGCATCTTCCTCCAACAACAAACCATTGCATTGAATGAGCACTTTACTTGGATTGAGTATCTTCTTACTAGATCTCAACAAACACCATCACTTGAACAACATCAAAACCCTCAATCAACAAACCCAACTTCAAATCCACCACCTCCAAGCTCCACATCTCCAAACTCACCAACATCCATGCAACCAAAAGTTTACCTCCATTAAACCACCAAGCATTTTATATGCTTATGTTTCTCATTTTCAAATAAAACACCTCAACCATTTTGGGATGCAAGAAAGTTTGGTGACACTCTTTGTTGGCACAATAGGATATTCTACTTAGTTTAGAATTCTATCATTATGGCTTATGTAACAATGATTATGGGTTGACATAATCATTTTCTATTAATGAATGATTTAATATGTGTTTCAAATTCTCTTTTGCCATGCTTATTATTAGTTGTTATTATGCTATATGTATTTGCTTGTACCATGCTTGTGCCTCTTGTTGATATAAATAATGTTTAAAAATGTTATTAATATCTCTCAATAAACCTATGTTTTGATAATCACAAAACTCAAATCAAATTAAGTCAAGATTAAGACGTAAACAAGTATTTGGTAACAAATATTTACCTCTACATCTAATATCACTTAAGGTATGCATAAACTAAACATCTTATGCATTACATGATCAAAGGAAATTTTGTCTTAAGACATAACATCTTATAAAATGATATATAAACATTTTATATATATTTGTAAATCATTTTCGGTAATGCTATATTAAACTACAAAGATATGATTTCAAATTTCCAACCAAAAAGGGCAAATTTTATCCAGAAAAACTTTTCCAACGTTCAGGAGGGCGGCCCCCTTAATCATTAAGGGGACTGCCCCCTAATTAAGGGGACCGGCACACTTCAGAACAGTATTTTCTGGCCCTATAAATATTGGATCATTTCACATATTTTTCTCACCTTTTTGCACTATAAACTTTCTGATCCAACCTCCATTTCTAGATCTAAAATCCTTTGATCATATAATTCATAAGTCTTTGTTTCCAAGTGATCCAAAGCTTCATCCACTCAAGTGCAAGAAGAAGAACACTCCTCTACATCCATCTAATTGTAGTAGTGTTGTGAATAGCTAGTTTCATATTGTAGTAGTGTTAGATATTTGTAAAAGTGTTGTGTGAATTTGTTGATTGTAGAAACTAGGTGTGTTGTAAAGTAGTTTAGAAGTTGAGACTTAGTTGTGCATAGAAGAAGGTGTGAAGTTGACAAGGTGTGAAGTCTTGAAGAAGTTGTGAAGGTGTGAAGAAGGTGTGAAGCCTTTGAAGAAGTTGTGAGATTGGTTCTAGCTACGATTAGAACTCGACATTTAGCTTAGTGTCGTTAACTCGTGTAAGCCAAGGTGTGTAAGGTTTCTCCACCATAAGGAGTTTGTTGACATAGTGAAGAAAACTCTCGAGTGTGGTACTCGGGGAGTGGAGTAGGGCAAGGAAGGTGTCCTTGTAGCCGAGCCACTATAAATTCGCGTGTTGTGGTTTGATCTTTCTAACTCTATCTTTTCTTCATTACATTTCAATACTTTCATTATTAGATTAGAATTGCTTATATTGGTTGTCACTTGAATTCACTTGAGATCGAATCGAAAGTTTTTAATAAGCTACAAAATATTTTGGTAATAAATTTAAAAAGGACATAAAACTATTCAACCCCCCCCCCCTTCTAGTTTTCCACAATTGGTATCAGGAGCCACGTCTAACAAGATCTTTAAAATATATTGTATTTTAAAACTTGTAACGATCTATGGAATCTGAAAAATATTTAGAAGGGCAATCTATGCAAAGACCACCACTATTTGAAAGTGATGGATTTTTATATTGGAAAAATCGATTCGAAACTTATGTGAAGTCAAAAGATCTAGATCTTTGGCATGTTATTACTAATGGTGAATTTTTACCTATTCAAAATAACCCCGAAACAAAGAAAGATAAAATCGTACCTTTTGAAAAACAAAATGATGATTTAAAAAGAAAACTTGCTAAAAATAATGAAGCAAAAATGGTTATTTATAATGTGCTACCACGTAAAGAGTACGAAAGGATCTTTATGTGTGAAACCGCAAAAGAAATTTGGAACTCTTTACTAATAACTCACCAAGGTAATAGTCAAGTCAAAGATAATAAGATAGATCTACTTGTTCAACAATATGAGCAATTCACGATTCCGGAAGAGGAATCAATTGATAATGCTTTTGCTAGATTTAACACTATCATCACAAGTTTAAAAGCACTTGATGACTTAACAGATGACTTAATGCGACAACCTCAGTTTTATTATTTAATATTTTAAGTCATCTTTCTCTATTAAGTCACAAACAAACAGTTTTTATATAACTTAATTAACTCACTTTTTTTTTCATATTAATTTAATTAAGTCGAAATCAAACACCCATTTATAGTAAAAGAGGGTGTACTTTATTAATTCTTTTTGTCTTTTTTGTCTTTTTTGCCTTTTTTTATTTAATTGATTTTATTGTGTATAATGTTTTTTGTTTAATATATTTTGTGTAATGTTTTTTGGTGTGTTATGTTTATATAATTAACGTATAATGTGTTTTTATTTAATCAACAACAACAATAGTAAGTTAAACGTTACCACAGTAAACAACTACAACAACTGTTATTATTCAATTAAACAACCATATTAACACATTATTTAAAAACAACAAAATCTACGACATATAATTATTCATTTCATTTAAAAGATCATGGAGCCTTGCACCCGACTGACAAGCGTGATCCTCGGGATTTATTGCCAGTTCTAACTCTATCTCCAGCGTCTTTATTCTTGTCATCAACAGCTTGTTTTGATACAATAACGTCTTCGTTTCTTGTTTCAAGCTGGTTAATCTCATTATTTTTAGCAACGCAGTTTGAGCATTGCATTGAAGAAGATGCTTGATTAAAGTGCCTCATTTGACATTCATCTTTCCACATGAAGTAGTTACACCCATAGTCCTTTGTGCCTGACCGTTACACGTTAAGAAAATTATAAGAAATGTATTCTTAACAAACAAATTATGTACATATTTACATAATTAAGCAAACGTATAATTATTTACCACTGAAAAAGGACATGCATAATACGGTAGCACATAATTATCTTCTGTATAGGATATCCTTTTTATAATTCATCCTCCCTCGCATCGACACAAGAAAGGATTTCTTCGTTCCACCTGACCAAAGAATTTGCATAATAATTTACAACATCAATCAATAATGTTATTACTAATTTAAACAAAGTAATTTTCTGCAATAATTATTAAAAAAAAAATTATTCAAATTACATAAATAAACATTTGAGTTCAAAGGTTTCTCAAACAACATACACAGCGAAATTAAAGACATACAAAAGTAAACTACTTGTTGATATAAATAAATGACTAAAAATGTTATTCATATCTTTCGATATCTCTATGTTTTGATAATCACAAAACGAAAACACATCAAACCAAAGATCATGACGTAAACAAGTATTTAGTAGTAAATAATCACTTTCACCATCTAATCACTTAAGGTATGAATAAACATAGTGTTTAATGCATTATAAGATCAAAGGGGTATTTAATTAATTACTACAAAGTTTATTTTAATATATAAACTTATTATATACTTTTGAAAAACACTTTTGGTAATAAAGAAAAATGTTTTAATCATACTAAATATATGAATTCAAATTTTTAACCAAAATCAGTTAGTTTTTCACAAAATAAACTTTCCCCACTAAAAGACAGGATTTCTGGCCGTTACAGCTGGGCGGCCCCCTTAAATATAAGGGGCGGTCCCCTTAATTTTAAGGGGACCAGCCATGATTTAAGGGGATCGGCACGCTCCTGTTGTCAGAAATCTTTGCCTATAAATACCACCTTAAATCTGGAATTTTTCCCCACCTTTTTGCACAAAAACTTTCTGATTCAAACCTTCATTTCCATCATAAAAATCCTTTGATTATATAATTCATAAGCCTTTTTTCCAAGTGATCCAAAGCCTCATCCACTCAAGTGCAAAGAGAAGAATACTTCTACTTATCAAGACTAGAAGTATTACAACTTAGTATCATCTTGCTATCTAAGTTGTTTGATCATTTCATCTTGTATATCATTCATTCTTTGGTGAATATAGTGTATACATTGGTTAGCTAGATTTAGATATAGGATCTAGATTTATTGAAGGTGTGAAGTGGTACTAGAAGTGAAGAAGTAGAGGTGCATAGGATTAGTGGTAGAAGAAATAAGAAGTGATAGTATATTGAAGTAGTGACTAGTTGTGAAGACAAAGTAGTTGAAGCTTTGAAGTTGAAAAGACCTTGAAGCCTAGAAGTTGTGAAGAAGTATACATCTTGGAGTAGTAGATAGAACTAAGTAGAGAAGGTGTGAAGAAACAAGTGGCGTGAAGAAGAAGAGTTAGGAAGTAGAAAGGTGTGAAGAAGATAGGTGTGAAGTAGAAAGGTGTGAAGAAGAATTGGTGTGAAGTAGATTGGTGTGAAGAAGTTGTGTAAAAGTTGTGATTGCGTTGTGACGAAGTTGTGGTGTGTAAATTGGTGTGTAAGGTTTTCTCCGCCAAAAGGGAGGTTATTGATCTAGTGAAGAAAACTCTCGAGTAGGTGACTCGGGGAGTGGAGTAGGGCAAGGAAGGTGTCCTTGTAGCCGAACCACTATAAATCCTTTGTCTCTCGGTTTGATCTTTCCATCTCTCACTCTTTGATTATTTACTTGTTAGCATTTCATACATAATTATAGTTGCTTGTGTTGTGCATATATTGATTTCACATAAAGATCAAACTAGGATTCATTCATAACATTAATTTTATAAAAACAAACCAAGTACATAAACTCTTATTAAAACATATATGCATATATATGCTTATATATGATATATGAAATTGTAAATTATTTCCCAACATTATATATAAGGAGTGTTTATACGAAAATCGTAAATAAACTAGTATCTATATTTTTGCATTAAAGAGTTTTGAAATTTACGTCTATTCTTTAGAAGCAAACTTTTATAAAGCTAATAAAACGAAAAAGACGTAAAACTATTCAACCCCCCTTCTAGTTTTACACACTACTATCAAGATACTAACTACCATCACTATCCACCTGCTCCAGCAACTTCTCTACCTCTTTCATCCTCTTCTTAAAAGACTTTAACTGCTCTCGGAACTCTGCAGCCGCTTTCTCTAAATCACTCAACCTAGCTGCATGCTCATACAACGTAACATATTTTCACATCACCTATATCTCTCCTATTATGCTTAACTTCCCTCCTCAATCCTAAGACATCACACTGTCGCTCACACAACCTCCTCGACATTGACACATAGCGACCCCGACACCAAGAGATGTCCTCTCTCAAACGACTCAACTCTGACCTAAGCTCGGTAGGAGAAACTCGCGATGCGGTCGAAGACTCGCCAACCTCAAAAGTAGACGTCACCTCCGTCGCAAGTGTTGGTCCCTTTTACTTGGTTAACCGTAACTAAGAAGTTAAAGTAACCAAGTCTTATGACTTGAACACAAATGTAAAAATGATTAACAATAAAGAAACATAAACAAGAGATAATATTTTCCAACGTTTAATTCTTTATTAGAAGTTAATCAAAAAGAATCGTACCCAAGTGTTTGCGGAATAACACTTGGGGTTGAATAGACAAGTGTGGTATGGACTCCTCACTAAACTCAACTAAGTGAGTGACAACTTAAATTACCCACTGAGCTATCTCAGGGGCTTGTGTTGTTCTTTGGAGGAGTAAAAGTGGTTTGTGAATGCTTTGCATTAATTGCACAAACTTGTCAACTTTTACTCCTCACATTTGCTTCCTATTTATACACAAGTATAGAACAACTAAATATACATTGGATCTAAAGCTTCCTTAACAATATCTTGAAAGATATTATTCTTCTGGCAAGGAACCTTCATTGAGTTTGATCCAAAAGGCACTTTCTGATGACAGACTGGTTTTAACCATTTGGGGAAAGTCTAACATTAAAGTGATAAAGCACTTTAATAAAGCAGCTCAGACTTTCCCGCCCAGTCCCGCCAAAACTTCAGTCTTCATGTCATCAGTCTTCAGTACGTTTAAGTTGTTGAGGAGTCATTGGGGTTCAGTGAGTTATTGTCATCCTCACTGAACCCATCACCTTCTTCTTGGCTTAGATCACACTTCACTGAGTTCCGCCTCATTGAATGGAGAACCTTTCTTCATAGGCTCGGTCTTAGCTCCCTGAAGGTGACTCACTGAGTTACTGTTCACTCAGTGACTTGTTTACACTTAGGGGATTTTACGTTCAAATCCTTGTTAGAAGATTTGGGGAATTCAGTGACCCAACAGCAAGTGCATGACCTAAAGCCTCTGAATATTTGTTGTAATTGTAAGTAGGACATAACTTTAAAACAAAACATCAGTTTATTCATAGCTATTACATTTTCCTACAAATTACAAACAAAAAAAAGATAGTTGTTGCAGATCAGATGTTCAGATGATAGCCAAGTCCCTCAATCTTAGCTTTCTTTGATCTCAGTAGGTGTTTCTCAGGATGCTTCTCAATCTTTTCCCGAAGGTCCTTACAGAACCTTTGGTTTGCACCACTATGTATTGGAGAAGCTAACATTAGGTATGTTACCATTGCTTTTACCCCTGCTTTGTCAATGTCAGACCATCTTTGGAAGGCAAGGTCTCCATATTCATCTGTGAAGCATAGACCTCGTTCAGGGTGTTCAAGCACGGTGTTGTTCACGAAGGTGATTCCTTCAGGAACAGACCTGTCATACTCCAATCCTGGGACCTTAATCTCAGGCTCGGATTCGATGTGCTTCCTCTTTTTCTTTGTGGTGGTTGAAGCAGTTCCTGTTGTTGGAGCAGGAAGTAGGGAGGGAATGTTGAGGGCTTCAGGCATTGCTCTCAGTCTGTCATATCTTTCGCTCAGTGACTTGAGAAGTTGATCAACAACGACACCATTTTTCTTGGCAATGATGGGACGAAGTTCATCAAGTTCAGTGATCCCGAAGTCAGCGAATTTGAATGGATTATGAATGTCCATTATTCTCTTATCAGCTCCCCTGAAGACAGTGACCATTGCGGGTTTAGTATTCCTGTGGATTTTGATGTCAGTGGTGGTTTCAGGCTTCAATCTTTCCTTCATCACCCAATGATATCTTTCAACCCTGGTCTTCCTGATATGAGCTTGCCTTTTCAGCTTCTCTTCCCTTTCCTTTTTCAGAGCAATCATCTGTTCTTCCTGAGCCTTCTTAAAGGCTGCACCAGCTTGCTCAGTAGCTAGTGCCTCAGTATCCAAACCAATCTTTTCAGCCTCCTCATTAACAACCTGAATTAGTTCAGGCTTGCTCAACCTCTCTTCTTCAGCTACCTTTGCCAAGTATTCAACTTTTTCCATATAGGCTTGTATTTGGTCATTGGTGAGTTGATATATTGTTCCATTGATAGCGAACGGGACCCTTGTATTTGGTTCATCAGGGTCAGTTCTGACCATTGTGGAGGCAGGCTGGAGCACAGTAGTGGGTTCAGAGGTGGTAGCAATGCTCTTTCCTTTATCCTGAAAGAGAGTGGAGGAGACTGGTTCCTCTTCTGGTGGAACTTGTGTGATTGGTGTGGCTTCAGTGACATGCTCCCCCTCAGAGTGAGAGGGCTGTCCAGCTTCTTGTTCGTCAGTAACAGGGGTTTCAGTAACATTCTCCCCCTCAACATTTGCCGGAGCTGCAGTGATGGCAAGTGTTGGAGTTACTGAAGACGAAGTAGAAGTACCCTTGAAGGCTTGAAACATTTCAGTCACCATGGACTTGATCTTCGCAGTATCCTGATGAAGGAGAGATACCTTGGAGTCAAGTGAAGCCTGAGAGAGTTCAAGGGCAGTCATCCTGGATCCCATTGTCCAGGCCAGAGATGTGGACTTCAGGGATTGAGCAGCCACTGATGCTTCCAACTTAGTGAAGGAAGACTGGAGGGATTCCACCGTGGAACTGAGATTCTGAACATTTGAACCCCTTATTAAACCGAGTAACTCAGTAAGAGCCGCCGAGTTGACTTGGTATGTCTCAGATGCCTGAAGAATTTTCTTGTTGAGCTCAGGGTCATCCTTGACTGATTCTTGAACTGACTTAACCCCTGTAGCCAGCTCCTTAAGGGATTCCAAAAACTGATTGATGTGTGAAGCCATTTGTGTCAGGGAGTGAGAGACAGTGGAATTTTGCTCCCTGACATCATCATTGTAGTCTTCAACAGCATCCTTGAGGAGGTGATAGTGGACAGCTTGTTCAGTATGCATGTCAAACACCTCGTCAGTGACCCCCCTGTACAAAATGTTGGTCATTTTCCTGATGAACTTTTGAAAGGCCCTTTCAGTGAGAGGAGTTAAATCATCTTCTGAGGTTTCCGGCTCGGAATGTTGTTCATCTTCGTCATGTTTAGAGGATTGAGGAGACTGAGTAACAGGTTCAGGGACTGTCTCCTCATCCTCCATATCATCTCCGGCCGTAAAGACCTCCTCATCACTATTAAATTCATCATCAGAAAAGAGGAATGCCTGAGCATCCGCCAGGGAGGTGATCTGCAACTGCTGGAGGTTATCCGGCTCCTCTTCAAAAGAAGATTTGCCTTCATTTTGGCCAGGTCCTGACCCCTCAAATCCGGTAGGTTGGGTTTTACCTACCTGGTCTTTAAGGCCAGTTCCCAAGTTATGCGCACCTCCGGGAGTGGGTTTGGGTTCCATATCAGCGGGTGGTTTATATCCCTCTAGGTCTTTGTCCCCCTTGACTCCTTCAGACACTGATGGGTATTTTCCAGTGCCATCACTAGGAGCCGTGAATGTTGTGTCCCTGTCAGTGGGTTGTTTGTTTCCCACTGAGTCTTGGGGATGAGTAGGGGTGCCCTCAGACAAAAGCTTTGATTTGCGAATGTCCTCATCAGGCAGATGAGTGGTTGAGTCCCCCTTTCCAACAGGCTTGTTCTGGCCTGTCGAAGGTTTAGGGACATGATCTCCCTGATGCTTGGGTTTTGATCTACCCGAGCCTTTAGCGGAATGTGATTGTTTGTGGACCCCCTTCTCAGTGGAGTAGTGCTGCCCCACCGAGGATTTAGGATCCCTTACTCCCTGAGACCCTGGTTGTGATTTGCCAGAGCCTTTAACAGGATGTGAAGGTTTGGTTTGTTTCGACTCAACTGTCTTGTGTATGACAGTAGTGTCTTTGGAAACGGGTTTGCCCGAGGACACTGAGTGTGATGTCTCAGTGCCCTCCGATGGCTTTTGTTGCAGGCCTAGTGACTGGGTTATTATTCTCAGGGTGTCCGCAGTCAAGGGCGGTATTTCAGGCCCCTTTTGGGCATCTTTAAGGGTAGAGGTCTCAGTGTCGAGTGACTTGGGTTGAGCCACCTTCCTGGACCCCTGTCCCTTCTTCCTCTTCGCCTTTTTGGCGGGAGAGGGTATTGGTGATATAATATTGTCACCCTGGATAGCAGTACGCATATATTGGGTCAGGGTGACTGGTGTAACCTCTAGAGGGTCACGAGAGTAATTAGCCTTGTGTAACATTTCAGGCTCAAAACCTACTGAATCAGGCTTAGCATACTCAGACCCTAGCAAGTCTTGTAGGGCACAGGAAATGAATCTAGGGTATGACATAAGTTTTTGCCTAGACTTCCCCCCTAACTTTGCTATGAGGTCCTTGAAGATTAATTCTCAAAGGTCAATCAATTTACCCTCAATGAGACTGAACAATATCATTGCTTGAGTATTGTTCAATTGCTCAGTAGAGGATTTATTTCCCCCGAGGACCTGAATGACAAAGGTCATTATTATCCTCCAGGGGGCTGGGAACCAGGCCTTGATGATTGGGGCTTTGGATAGTAGGACCCCTGGTGACACTTCAGGGTGAAGTTTGTCATAAGGCCCTAGGGTCAGTAAGACCTCCTTCACATCTTTTTCAGATGGTGGGGCAATGAAGGTCTGTGTATAATCAAGCCCAGTGGCTTTGGCAAAAGTCTTATAGTCAAGAGTTAGGGACTTAGTTCCATTCTTGACTGTAAACTTAATCTTGGCCTCTTTGGGCACATCAGGGCTTTCAACCACTGCTGTGCACCAAAATTCCCTCAAATACTCAGGGTAGATGACTGAGGGGGTTTTTGTGAATGCGGTGGTCAGAAAACAATTTTGAAGGAACTTTACCACTTCCCTGTATTCAGGGAACCCTTCAGGGTAGGCAAAGTTCCCCACCACATTATTCTTGGTGAGGTCTACGCTTTCCATTTGGAAATCCACATTGGGTGCGTATTTTATGACCTTGGAAGAAGCCATAAGGTTTGATAAAAGCCTGGTTTTTGTAAAAAGATTGGGTATGGGTATGGAAACACACGCAGTTTTGAAAACAATTTGCAAGAGTTTTGTTGAAAATTTTAAAAGCGTGTGTGTGTTTCCCTTTTTGTGGGGGTATTTATAGGGTAAGGATTTGAGTGGTGATGTTGCGGATACCAAAGGTCTAATTTATTCAACCGAAGCGGCATAATAATTTTGGTTTGATATCCGCATTAAATATCACGATTCCCATTACCCTATTTTCTCTCACATCATGGATGAACAGTTGTGAGGCTCTGCAAATAATGCACTTTTGCAGAGAGAAATTATCACAACTTTTGTGTGTGAGGGAGCATTTAATGCTCAGTGATGTTTGGTGAGAGGGATGTGGGGGCCCAACGAGTGGATGCCAGTTGTGTAAGTGACATATATTCCTATATTTAATAGGATTCAGTTACCTACCTGGGACATTAACTGACTAAATACTTAGAGCATTTAGTTAGGGTATTCAATGCCATTTTTCATCCTGAGCCCCCTGAATGATTTTTTTATTCAATAAAAATGAGTTTTTCAGGAAGGGTGTGATCAGGGACCTAAAGAATATACATCATGTTGGAATATTTTGATCAGTTCCCTGATTCTATGTCCAACATGCCCAGTTCAGCTTTCAATCTTGTGAAAGTGGGTTCATCCAAAGGTTTAGTGAAGATATCAGCTAGCTGATACTCAGTGGGGATGAAATGTAGTTCAATTTCTCCATTTGAGATATGGTCCCTGATAAAATGGTATCTGATGTCAATGTGTTTGGTCCTTTGATGAAGTACTGGATTGTTTGAGATGGCTATGGCACTTGTGTTATCACAAAAGATAGGTACCATCTTATACTGAATGCCATAGTCACTCAGTTGGCTCTTCATCCAAAGTACATTTGCACAACATCCTGCAGCAGCCATATATTCAGCTTTAGCTGAGGACATGGCCACTGACTGTTGTTTCTTTGTACTCCAACACACAAGTTTACCACCAAGAAATTGGCAGGATCCTGAAGTACTTTTCCTATCCATGTTACATCCTGCATAGTCAGAGTCAGTGTACCCTTTGAGATCAAATCCTGAACATTTTGGGTAATACAAACCAAGGTTTGGAGTACCCTTCAGGTACCTGATGATTCTCTTGACAGCAGTGAGATGTGATTCTTTTGGGTCAGCCTGGTATCTTGCACACAGGCAGACTGAGAATTGGATATCAGGCCTGGAGGCAAGTAAGTACATCAGGGAGCCAATCATTCCCCTATATTGGGTTTGATTCACTGATTTTCCAGTGAGATCAGGGCCAAGGTTGTTTGGAGGAACCATAGGAGTTTTTACTGAAGAGCAGTCAGTGAGCTCATACTTCTTCAGTAGGTTCCTGAGGTATTTCTCTTGGCAAATGGATATTCCTTTTTCAGTTTGTTTGATTTGTAGTCCAAGAAAGTATGTGAGTTCACCCATCATGCTCATTTCAAACTTTGTGGTCATGAGTTTTTCAAATTGTTTGCAAAGTTTGTAACTTGTTGAGCCAAAGATGATGTCATCAACATATACTTGGACAAGAATGACATCATCCTTTGTTCTGTAGATGAACAGTGTGTTGTCAATTCTTCCTCTGACAAACTTGTTTTGGATCAGGAAGGCTGAAAGAGTTTCATACCATGCCCTGGGTGCTTGTTTCAGTCCATAAAGGGCTTTGTTAAGCTTGTAGACATGGTTGGGGTATTCACTACTTTCGAAACCAGGAGGCTGTTGCACATAAACATCTTCTTTGATGTTACCATTCAGGAATGCACTTTTAACATCCATTTGGTAAACTTTAAAGTTCATGTAAGTTGCATAGGCAAGGAAGATCCTGATGGCTTCCATTCTTGCAACAGGTGCAAAGGTTTCCTCATAGTCTATACCTTCCTGTTGATTATATCCTTTGGCAACCAGTCTTGTTTTGTTTTTGATGACTGTGCCATTCTCATCAGTCTTGTTTTTAAAGACCCATTTCATACCAATGATTAAAACACCCTGGGGGCATTCAACAAGGGTCATGACATCATTTCTGTCAAATTGTTCCAATTCATCTCTCATGGCCTGAACCCAACTTTCATAAGTCAGGGCTTCTTTGACATTTTTAGGCTCAATTTCTGAGAGATAGTCAGTATAAAGACATATATTGGCAGTGGCAGCCTTGAGTTTGGCAGCCTTGCTTCTTGTGAACATGCCTTCAGTGGGTTCACCAATGATGTTCACAAGCTCAATGATTTTGGATCTAGTCCAGCTATCCTGGGGTTTGGGATAGGAATTTGAGCTTGTAGGAGCCTGAATAGGTTCAGACTCAGGAACATGAGGTAACTCATCAATATGCACTTCAGTGACAACTGTAGGAACAGTTTGTTCTGTGGGTTCCTGAACATTTTGTTCAGTGGTGTCAGTCTCATTTGAGACAGGCTGAGTTTCTATGAACTCACTGATAGGTGGTTGGGGTAGGTTGTGAGGGATGATGTAATAGGAGACATCAGCATCAGCTTGGTACTGAGTTGAGGGATTGTTCTCAGGATGATATTCATCAGGAGGATATCTTGATGAGTCATCAATACCAATTTCTTCTACTGAGGAATTTGAGAACCTGATGGATTCAGTGCTCTCATCAACAGTAATGTGATAAGTTTCCTCAGTTTGCTGTCTCCTTGTGTTGAACACCCTGAAGGCTTTAGAGACCAAGGAATATCCCAGGAAGTATCCATCATCAGCTTTGGCATCAAATTTACCTAAGTGATCCTTGTGATTATGTATAAACACAGGACACCCAAATACATGAAAGTAACTGATGTCAGGGATCCTTCCTTTGAATATCTCATAAAGTGTCTTATTGTGTCTTTTCACAATGATTGACCTATTTTGAGTGTAGCAGGCTGTTTTAACTGCCTCAGTCCAAAAATGTTTTGAGAGGACTGAGCCATTCAGCATTGTTCTTGCTGCCTCAATGAGTGTTCTATTTCTCCTTTCAGCTACTCCATTTTGTTCAGGAGTATAGGGAGAAGTGAAATTTTGAGAAATTCCTTTCTCATCACAAAAACACTCAAGGTCTTGGTTTTTGAATTCAGTGCCATTGTCAGTCCTGATCTGTTTAACTTTGACATCATTTTGATTTTCAATGTTATTGACAAATGACATGATGGTTTCAGCTGCCTGACTCTTTTTGGTCAGGAAGTAAACCCAAGTATATCTTGAGTATTCATCCACAATGACCAGAGTATACTTCTCATGGTGTATGGACATTGGACTGACAGGTCCAAAAAAGGTCCATATGAAGAAGATGCAGGCAGCTTTTGATGGAAAAGGTTTGTTTGGTTTTGAATGATGCCCTGTGGTGTTTTCCTTTTTCACAAGCAGAACAAGGCTTGTCTTTGGTATACACCAGGGATGGAAGGCCCAGAACTTTGTTCTGTTTGGCCAGGTTGTTGATGTTTTTGAAGTTGAGATGAGAGAGTCTCCTATGCCATAGCCAGTTGATTGTCTCACTTGCCTTTGAGAATAGGCAAGTCCCATTTTGAGTCAGGGATGACATGTCAAGGACATATACATCATCCCTTCTGGGTGCAATCAACACAACTTCCTTATTGGCATTAAAGATGGTCCCTCTCTTATCATCAAACTGAACTATGTATTTTGCATCACATAGTTGGGAAACACTTATCAGGTTGTACTTCAGACCATTAACATAAGCTATTCTTGTAAAAACTATACCATTGCAGTTTACTGAACCATAACCCTCAGTGGGAGCTGATGAGTTATCACCAAATACTACCTTGGGTCCTGGTTCTTCCACATATTTGTGCAGAAAACTTTTCACACCAGTCATACTTCTGGAGCATCCACTGTCTAGATGCCAGGTAGGATCCTTGATGTGTTTCTGCACAAACAGTAAACTGGGTTAGTTTTGCTTGTTGACCCACCTTCTAGTGGGCTTAGTCCTCAGGGACTTTTTGAACTCAGTTAGTGAATCATGGTCTGAAGTTGTGTGACCTGAGCTTCCACATGTTTTACATTATGTGGATGTTGATGCATCAGGTGACTGAGAAGTGTTGGTTTGGTTTTTTCTTCTGGACTAAATCACTTTGTCATGCCCCCTGGTTTCATGGGAGGGATCTCCACAGATGTCACAGCATACTTTCATCAAACAATCATCAGGAAGATGATCATTGAAACCACAATGAGGACATGGTGAGAAAGGCTTAGCCTTCAGTCTTTGTTTGGAAGGTGTGGCATACTGATAGCCTTGGGTTTTGTACTGACCCCTTGCCTTTAAAGAGGCAGTGTGGGGGATGTGATCACAAGTTCTGTGGTTCTCTTGTTTGCATATCACACAAAATAGGACTCTGTAGCATTTATCAGTGCTGTGATTTGGATAATTGCACAGTTCACATCTCCCTGAGGGTCTGGGTGTGGTTTTTGGTTTGGAGGATCCTGAGGATACTGAGGGCTTGGTAGATTTAGAGTCAGAGTTTTTCTCAGTAGACTCAATTTTCTCACTCAGCATCCTGACAAGTTCAGCAAGCTGATCAACCTTTGAATCAGTGCTTTCAAGCTTCACTTCAGTAGTTACTGAAGGTTTTTGGTGTTCAGTGGGTGCAGGAGTAGGTCTTTTCAGAATAGTCCTTCCTAACCCTGACTTCTCTTTTGGAGAATGTGGTTGAAAGACTAATGGTGCAAGGTTAGAATTGGGTTCTGCTCTCTGAAGTTGTTTCAGTGGAGGGAGTGGTGAATCAGACTTAGACTCTGTGATGGACTCAGTAGGACTAAGTTCATCAGTGACTCCTAGCAGCTCCTTGATAGCCTGACTTTCAGGCTCCAGAATTCTTCCAGTGTTAAAATTTGGCAATTTACTATCAGGATTGTTTCTTTCAATCCAATCACTGGGTTTGGGAGCTAGTTCCTTGCTAGAGAGTATGTTGGTTAATAGAAAGGTTGTGGAATGACTACTTTCCCCTGAAACCTCAGTGAGTTGATCATCACCCAGACCAGCCTTGTTGGGGCTGGGTGAGAGACTCAGTGTTTCATAAAGTTTGGGGTTTTTCTGAGTCCACTTCCAAATAATTTCCTTTTCTTTCTTAAGTTCTTCCTGAAGAGCTTGATTTTGTTTTACAAGTTCAGAGTTTTGAATTTGAAGTGTGACACTTTCAAGTTTGGCTTGTTTTAAAACAAGTAATTCATCTCTACACTGATTTAATTCAAAACTGAGTTTGTTAAATTTTGAAAACAGATTAAGTCTTTGCTCTTCAACATACTTAAGATCAACATTAATATAGTCTAAGTAAGATTTCCAATCATCATTATCATCCATAGAAAGTAAAAGATTTACCTTCCTCATTGTGATGTTGACCCATTCACCATTTCTTGCATGACTCTTCCCTACAGCAAGTTTGTTGTCTTCTGATAGAGCCATCAGGGCACTGACGTGAACTTCATTGTCATCAGAGGACACTTCAACCTCATCCCAGTCATATGTTTCAGCGACAAGCCCTTTGTTCTTGGCTTGAATAGGCTTAGGAGCCTGAGGAGGCTGAGAGACTGTTGAGGATGATTCAAGAAGGGCAAGTTTGGCTTTTGCCTTTCTGTACTTTGCTTCAAAGTCAATTTGAGGGACTTTTTCAAATCTTTGACTAGACTGAAGCATTTTTGGTTGAAATTTGCTGGGGCCTGAAAATGAGTTATTTCCTGAAAACTTGAAGGATGGTTCTGAGGTTGTTTTTGAAAAACAATCTTTAGCAAAATGCCCCATTTTGCCACATTTAAAGCATTCAGTATTGTCATTTGCTTTAGAAGGAAATTTGTTTTTCTTAAAAAATCTTTTTGAATTAGCAAGGAGTGCTCTTTCATGAAATTCAATCTGAAGATCATTAAGATACTCCTCACTGGTTCTTTGGTCAACCTCATCATCAAAACCATCCTGAAAATCCTGCACAACACCTGTAGAATAGAAAGCAGTTGATATGGGTGTGATTGTCAAGGCCTTTTTGGTCTCCTGAGCTTTACCAGGGTATCTCCTGGTGATAAGATTGTCTTCATAGACAAACTTCCCATAGATGGCAGGGAGCTCAAGATTCTGAATGTGGTTTGCATTTCTCAATCCCTGAGAGAAGTTTAACTACTTCTCAGGGAGACTGTTGACAAAACCAACATTGATTTCATGTTTTGACAGTATAACACCATCATTGGTCAGCTCATTCAGGAGGGTCTTATACCGAGTATAAGTCTCAGAGAGACTTTCAGAATCCTTGGCCCTGAAGGTATTGAATTCAAGCTTCAGGTCCATGATTCTATTCTCTTTGGTATCAGAAGGCCCTTCATAGCTATGAACCAGGTCAGTCCATGTCTGCTGAGCAGTGGGACAGTTGATCACTGATTCCATTATATCATCAGGAAGGCATGATATAATGATGCTTTTCAGGCGCTGGTCTTGATTGACCACCCTCCTTTCATCTGGGGTCCACTGAGCTTCAGGTTTGATTAAACCTTGGGCAGTTGTTGGGACATATGGACCCTCATTAATCAATTTGATATAATAAGGTTCCATCCCAGTTAAGTAGCAAAGCATTCGCTTTTTCCACTTGTTAAATTTGCCAGCTTCAAGTCGAGGGGCAGTTGCTGAATAACTTCCACCCTTTTTATCAACAAGCTGGGGAACATCTATGTCAGTCATAGTGGGATCTTGATTTTAAAAACTTGAGCACTCTTTAGGTTTTGAAAACGTGTAAAAGTTTTACAAATCAGAGGCTCTGATACCACTTGTTGGTCCCTTTTACTTGGTTAACCGTAACTAAGAAGTTAAAGTAACCAAGTCTTATGACTTGAACACAAATGTAAAAATGATTAACAATAAAGAAACATAAACAAGAGATAATATTTTCCAACGTTTAATTCTTTATTAGAAGTTAATCAAAAAGAATCGTACCCAAGTGTTTGCGGAATAACACTTGGGGTTGAATAGACAAGTGTGGTATGGACTCCTCACTAAACTCAACTAAGTGAGTGACAACTTAAATTACCCACTGAGCTATCTCAGGGGCTTGTGTTGTTCTTTGGAGGAGTAAAAGTGGTTTGTGAATGCTTTGCATTAATTGCACAAACTTGTCAACTTTTACTCCTCACATTTGCTTCCTATTTATACACAAGTATAGAACAACTAAATATACATTGGATCTAAAGCTTCCTTAACAATATCTTGAAAGATATTATTCTTCTGGCAAGGAACCTTCATTGAGTTTGATCCAAAAGGCACTTTCTGATGACAGACTGGTTTTAACCATTTGGGGAAAGTCTAACATTAAAGTGATAAAGCACTTTAATAAAGCAGCTCAGACTTTCCCGCCCAGTCCCGCCAAAACTTCAGTCTTCATGTCATCAGTCTTCAGTACGTTTAAGTTGTTGAGGAGTCATTGGGGTTCAGTGAGTTATTGTCATCCTCACTGAACCCATCACCTTCTTCTTGGCTTAGATCACACTTCACTGAGTTCCGCCTCACTGAATGGAGAACCTTTCTTCATAGGCTCGGTCTTAGCTCCCTGAAGGTGACTCACTGAGTTACTGTTCACTCAGTGACTTGTTTACACTTAGGGGATTTTACGTTCAAATCCTTGTTAGAAGATTTGGGGAATTCAGTGACCCAACAACAAGTGCATGACCTAAAGCCTCTGAAGTGTCTGACTCATAAGTGATATATGATATCGCAGGCGAAGGCGGCAAAAGAAGAACCTCCTCATCATCAGCAGCAATCTCATCAACATCATCACAATCATCACCATCCATCTCATCATAAGCAGCAACAATCTCATCAGCATCATGCATCTCATCGTCATCAGCAGTAATCTCATCAACATCATCATCATCCATCTCTGGATCCTCTTCTGGACTAGGTGGTGCAAGTGCGGGATCAGGGGGTATAACTGATGCAGACATGATATTCTACAAAAAGGCAAACTTTTAAGTTTCAAACAATTTAAACCAACAATTACATTTAAACAAATTTTTAATCATTTACTATATAACACAGACAGTTATTTACAACATAAATCAGTAATCATTCACTATGTTTTGTCGATATAATTATTACAACATAAATCAATAATCATTTACAATGTTTTGTTGGTATAATTATTTACAACATAAATCAATAATTATTTACAATGTTTTGTCTGTATAATTATTTACTATTTGTTGATGGTGATATAAAGTTTCTCATTCGGATACATCTGGCTGTATGTACCTCCTCCATTATGGGTGATTATGTGGAAGTGGAAAATCTCTGTCTAGCGTCAGACAAATGTAGTGACCACATCTGTCCTCCCCCACATGGGCAATCACAAGGGGGTTAGTTCCTTGTGATAAGTTTGGACCAGAAAATAGCGGAAAACATGTGTTCCAACCCCGCTGGGATATAAATACAACAGGTCGGTTAATCATTGAAGCGATAACGAGCCCCGTGTTTGGCATCACCATCCAGGGACCGATAGGTGCACCTCCATTGAACCAGTCTATTGTATAGCAAATTCGGTCAAAGTCATATTGCTCCCACATACTTATGTAAGTTTTACTATGTCTGGCTAACTCTTGCAATAACATATGTCTGACTTCGGCCCACATATTTTCGTTTTGAGCAATACTATGGGCAACACACCGAAACCCACAATTTCCATCACCCAGCACATTATGTATACTTATTACGTATGGACGGAAAATCTGTGGAATATGCTCAATAAACTGGTTGCTCACATTATCTTCAACATATAATCTGTGGCGTAGACTATCACCCGTGTAAGAACTATGTCTTGAAGGTTCTTTCCGCAAGTTCAGGACTTTTGTAGATCTTGAATTTGTACTTCTTCGGTGATCTACGGTTGGTACTTCATTCAAGTCCGGAACTTTTGTAGCCTTGACCTTTTGTCCTTTGCGCTCGGACGTCCACGGGTATTTTTCTGGTTCACCTGTGTCAACAGATTCAGGTTAGTATATTCCACAATTTCCATCACCTAGCACATTATATATACTTAGTATTATGGACTGTTAGCTATTAACTACATAGACATAAGATGCTCATTTATAACCATGACTTCACGAGTGTGAAACATTGATCCTCTTAATAAAGCAAACTAATAGGACAATGCCACATGAACAAATCGACTTTAAAACATTTTTAACTAGTTAACTACATAAAGAAAAGAAGATTGAACAAACACAGAGCAAGCTATTCACTAAAAATGGCCTAAAGCAAATCGGATATTACTTCCTTGGTGGATTTAGAGCTCAAAGCTAAACAAAAAGCAGATGAAACACATGATTAATGCAAACAAATCCTAGAAAGCAAAACATTGCAGTTTTCACAATAAACGCATGTATAAGAACTATGCAAAAGATAAAACTCGACATGAAAAAAGTACAACTAGAGATAACATGTTACGAGTAACTTTGTTAAATAAATCCTCACTAAACAAGTGCAACTAACAACAAACACTGTAGAAAAAATTTGATATTTGCCACGAAAACATGGTGCCAAGAACCAAAACCACTCTTAAAAGACATAACAAATACACAAAAGCAACCAGTTCAAAAAGATTTTAAATATCTTTGAACTTGACGTATATGCAAAAAGACTCGCAATTTTACCTATTGCCGTATACTATCACATAAGTATATATCACATGGTGAGGCTAAATGTTGATGAAAAAAAGTTACTTTGTTTTATTATATTAACAGCCGTGATAATATTCACAAACAAAAGGAATAACTAACCTGTGTTTGAGATTTATGAAGGTAGTCTAGGCCACCGGTAATACTTTTGTCAAGACGAAAACAGCGGCATGCTAAAATAATGGGTGGCAAATTGTCGTAGTCGAGATAGTACATAACCATGTTTATGTTACCTATCTAGCTAAATCTGTCTAGTTAAAACGTTGGTAGTTCTTTAGAGTTAGTAAGAAGGAAGTGTGTTTTGGTGTGTTGGTTGTATTTTTGAGTCTCTATATAAAGGAAGATAAAAGTTTTCAATGATGGTTAACTGTGTTTGTTTAAGAGTGATCTCCACCCTCTATTTTGAATGTATGAATCCGAGTGAAGGAAATGGAGGGCAAAGATTCATTTGGCCTTAGTCTTCTAGATGGCATGTATGTTACTGTGTTCATGTGACCTTATAACAGTAGATGAAAGATGAAATATGATAAAGAAAAAGAAGACAAATGAATGTGTCGTTTAAAATGTGTATCTGGTCGCGTGTGTCAAATAGAGAACAAGAAAAAGCACATAAGTTGTCCTTGTGGCAGCTAAATTTTGTGGTGAGTATTCATTTAACGTGGGCTGCATCAAACTAAAGCTGTTCTTTTCACCAATTCTTTCATGTACTAGCTACTTTTTTTTGTTTTTTGTTTTGTTTTTTTGTTTTTTTGTTTTTTTTTTGAAAAATATAATTTTCAAAATGCACATGATAATATTTATTGAATTAGTATTATGGGTACTAATTATCTTTTGTACAAAATGTAGATGGAGCATGTGGCCATGTGGGTATGGTTCATCTGCTACTAGCTTCTATAATAGTCATCTTGCTGCTGCTGCTCCTAGCATTTTCAAATCCGGGTCTGGTTGTGGTGCTTGTTTCCAGGTACATTTTACTTATATGATTTTTGTGTTTGATCAGCTTATTTTTGCGTCTTATGTGCTTATATAAATTCAGCCAGAAAGCTCACTTTTTGCGGCAACTTGTTAAGCTCATATGCCAAGAAAAGTTAGCTGCTTTTTAAAATTCAAATAAGAAGATGCGGAGACAGGAGGGGGCAGGGTGGGCACGTACCTCTTAGAAAAAAAAAATCTGCTTAGTGGATTTTTTTAAATATATGGCTCTTTTTGTAATTTGTCTCATAACGAACTGATTTATAATGTAGTTTTTAAAAAATTTCAAAGTTTGCCCCTAGACTATAATTTCCGGGCTCCGCCCCTGCAAATAAGCTCATAAGCTAGCAAAACTAAGCTAAATTAAATCTTATTGTGAATGTGTAGTCCCGCTTGGGAATTGTTTTTGAGTTTGCCGCTACAGTAGGTACTATGTCCCCAAAGGAAAGAAGTAAAAATTGATTCCATTGGCCTTTCTTGTGACCTACACCTTGCACTCTTATAGCACACGGTAGCCAAATCGTGAGTTATACCATAACGCACTGCCAAGTCAGCGTTTAAAGTGTCAACTTGGTGCGTTAACTTTAGGTGGCGGTAAGATAACTCACCCGAGTTATGCTATAACTTACCAAAAAAAATATGAGTTATCCCATAACTCGGGGGGCGGTATGATAACTCATCTGAGTTTTGCCATAACTCACCCCCTTAACGCTGCTTTAAGAGCATAACTTGGTGAGTTAACAACCATAACTCACCCCTCCTCCCCGCGCGCGCGTAAGGTGACTCATCGCTTAACTCAGCTGCGTTAAGTTATAACTCACTCCCAAAAATCACGTTACCACATGCTCTTAGAGCGTCACGTGTCATAACATGTTAACATCACATTTTCAGTACTACGGCTATGTTTGGCGCGGAGTTTTTTTGGAGCTTTTTGGGGTAATGAGCGGTGAGAATGAGCTTTTTTATTTTTGATGTTTGTTTGGCATGAGAGCTGTGGCTTTGCTATTTTTTAGGAAAGCTCATTTTCCCAATGCTTCTTTATGAAGCTGTGAGCTTTTTTGGCTACTGCTCACTGCTACTGCTCAATGCTACTGCTCACAGCTACTTTTGCCAAACATAGCCTACATCAATT
The DNA here is from genome assembly GCA_030686995.1 of Artemisia argyi. Taxonomy (NCBI): domain Eukaryota; kingdom Viridiplantae; phylum Streptophyta; class Magnoliopsida; order Asterales; family Asteraceae; genus Artemisia; species Artemisia argyi. The sequence continues at coordinate 154,107,254 of CM060697.1, read as the reverse complement.
CCACATCACTATCCTCACTTTTAAAACCAACACTAAAAAACACCCCTCCCTCATAACATTAAATAACATGTTAACATAATCTTTTTTGAGACTCACAATTTTATTTTATTTTGTTTTTTCAAACAAACTCAATTTCATTAATTCAAATTAAAATACAAAAAAAAAAAAAATTAATAAAAAAGTTAAAAACTTGTTATTAAAAAAAAAAAAAAAAAAAAAAAAAAAAAAAAAAAAAAAAAAACTTATTTATAAAAAAGAAGTTAAATTTATTAAAATTTTACAAATCCAATAACCCAATCTTTCATTAGCCCACTATACATTAAAAATAATAACAAAAAAAAAATACTCTATCTTTTTCGTTGGCTACTGCAAACACACACAAAGTATTATTTCCTCCATTTTAATCAATATTAAAAATAAATAAATAAATAAAGTCAAAAAGATACAAACCAACGCACATTAGTGGAGTAACACTCTATCCAACACCGTTGGAAACGCAAAAGTGGCGGTATGGTAATGCCGGTAGTGCCGATGTCACGGAGGCCCAATGCACGTTGCTGCGTTACCATACTTAAGACTCTTAGTATCTCAGCTATCATTATAGAATTGTGTAATGATAACTAATTTTAAGGTTGATTTACCAAATTGGAGTTATTCAAACAGAAAGTCGTGTTATTTGGGACACAACATAATGGAGTTATTTGTTGTTTAAGAAATTTGTTTTATTTAGTATTTGAATAACTAAATCTAAACACTGATATTATATATTGAAATTGATTTACTTGATTCTGTGTTCATTTTCTTTTATATTAGTTGTTTTAGATATTTGCATGTTTAAAATTCATGAATAATTGTATATTTTAAAGTATCCATTTTTTGTTGATGATACGAGAATAATAAAAAATTAAGACAAATGTGAGAGTGTTGATTATACTGATGAATGAATATTTAATAGTTAGACAAATCAGATTCAGATGTATTTATTGAGATAAATATTTGATTGACCCAACCTACAAGAATTACTACATGAATTTTTGTATAGTGAAAACTTGTAAATGGTTAAGTCAATTGGTTCCTTATACTTGTGACACTCACAGGTTGAGCGTGTGTAGAACATTTTTCTTTAATATGATTAAACGTTGTCGTGAGTAAGGCTGCTATAAAAATAATCATTATGAATAATGTGAAACACATGACAAACATATGTAGTCAAGATGAGATTTGTTCATTTGAGAATCAGAGTTGGATACTTCAGGGCCTTGATGATTTAAACACATGTATACATTTCCATGTCCAAATATTATTAAGATAAATCTAGAATTAATTTGGTAATCTAGTTCGAGATCTAAAGTCAAGAAACAAAATAGTTAAACAAATCATTTAATTCATGTCCTATTAACTAAGTATCTGAAACAAAATGAAAATTTGATAATAAATTATTATCCTTATCAGGTTTAAAGAAACTAAACTTCGCATATTTTAGGAGCATTGAGGTGTTACTAGACGCCAACATTTGCTTATATAAATGCAAGGTGAGTATGTCACTCACAATTGGGAGCCGATGCAATATGCTCAAGGCACATTACGTATTTATACTGCTAAGTTTATGTAACCCTATGGGTTCACACACAAATGCACTTAGATACTCTAAGTTATAATATAATAATGTATTTGCGTTATAATAACACCGAAATGATTTATAAGTCATTTAACGTATGTATTTACTATATAATAAATAATAAGGTTAAATACTTATTAGTTAATTATATAACGTACCCAAGGATGGCCCCATGTTTATGTATGGTACATATTGAGGGTTTGGGGTGGTCAATTTTTGGTTTTCCACGTTCGGTAAGGACCCCAGAATGTGATTGAAATCACGAGTTGAGGTAACGCTCACGAGTCGACCCCGTTGATTTGTGTCAATTACCCGAGGGAGTAATCGACTTGGGTGAAAAGATCCCAAGGTGGACCTAGGAAGGGTTGCTTGTGGTAAGCGTGTATTGGCTTAAGTGAGCTTGGACTATTTCGAGGAAATCGTCTAGTATTTATAGGGAGTCCTTTAAAGTTATGAGAACCCACAAAGGCAATCTGATGGTCCACGTGGTGGCCATCGAGAGAAGAAGTGAGGGGAGCACGTGGGGCTCGTCTTAATGGTCCTAGCTAGTTTTCCAGGTGCACCGTCTGTCTGGACACATTTGCTAGGCAGGTTCTGCCCTAATGCTGCATGGGAAAGTATTTCCCAAGCCTTCTATCAGACTTTGGTCATGTCAAGCCCATGCTTGGTTTAGTGATCCCTAATAGAAGCCTAATAGAAATCGGCCAAAAGCGGTGTTTTTAGAGGAAAAGAAAAGTTTTGTTTAGCTTGGAGGTTAAGTTAAGATGGATCTAGAGCCCTTGTATTAGTATAAACACAGGGCCCTTATTCTTGATCCTCATAACATAACTTAAACACAATACTCTCCTCCTCTTTCTCTCAAGGGTTGAACGAACCAAACACCCAAAGGGTTTTGGTTTTCATCTTTTGTCTTCCAAGTTAAGACATAAAGGCATACGCTTTCGGGTATTCGATAGGTGTTAAGACTAATATCTCAAGAGTATTGCATAACGTGTAGTGTGGATCAACCGTATAGATAATCTACATTGATTATTTGGTTTCTTTGATCATACTGATCAAATAAGGTTGATAACTCTTATTTAATTACGTGATTAATTACATGAATCATATGATCCATTTTGGTGTTTTTAATTGCTTACGTTATCTCTTTTATTTAATATATTTGAAAGTATTATATATTAATTATATATAAAACTTGTTTTATAAAATCATTAAACACCGACATAAATATTATGTTATGAGATTATAAGTGGGTTTTGGTAAAAATTGAAGTAATATGTTAAGTTATGATTTTTTTGAAATCACTAGGAAGCTATGTAACACAAATGTTATATGATAAGTGGAATGACATGTATCTTAGTATGATTTTATAACACCAATTTGTGGTGCTAGATTTTGAAAAGTAGATTTATGTTCATAGTTATCCACGGAACCAGACGCTCCTTATGTTCTAAGTGAATTGCGATGTTAATGATGTGTTCTTGGGCAATAAAAGTTAGCCCGGAACCTATTCGAGAGCTCACGAAAGCGTATAAGGCGTTGGTGAGTAATGTATTTAAAGAGTAAACGGGTCTTTATGTTAAGCCACTTATTTTGTGGTATTCATGTTGATATTTTATTGAGTATGTTATTCAAGTTCATGTTTATGTCGAAATGTATGATAGGCGCTAATTACGCTTCAAGTATAAGCTTTATGTTCATGATGACCCGAGTAGTCTAACTTGAGCCCGTAATAACCCGTGTGGTCTTAGTAACATATTTGAAGCAAATATGAGAAATCATTGCTTGTTTAGACGTCCTAAGTGGACGACAAGTGCATAAGTGGTATTATGTTCCGATAACGGAACTACACGTCCTACATGGACGATAAGCGTACTTGCATAGCTTTATATTCTGTAAATGAAAATTAGACGTCCTACATGGATGACACATACTGTAAAACCCGAAAATTTTAAACATGTCAAATTCCCAAAATGCCCTCTAATTTTGAATTTATGAAAAGTCGAATAATAATGCGAGGCATTACATTATATTTTAACCTAAATTATTAAGACGTTAATACTTAAACGATATGCTACTTATGGAACCTATAACTTATGATAACTTAAGAAATTACATAACTTATACACGTTTTATATATCACACGTCTAATAGTGTGCATGGGCCGATTTTCTTTTTGTAAATTGTGACACACTCACTGTATGGAAAATATGATAACTACATTTGGATAATCACCTCACACGTCATATAAAGTCCTTGGGCCAAATGGTATTTTATTGTTGTGCACATAATTCTTTTGAAATAAGGTAAGTGAATATCAGATAACTACCTCACTCAATCATCCTATATTTCGGCAATAAATCAACCCAATCCCTATTATCACGTCATTCCCTTATTTTTTTTGATCCTCTCTAATCATTTAATAAAAGACTCAATCACACCTCTTCCATTTTGTTCCATACGTACGCCAAGAAACAAAAGAACACACATAACAAATAACAACCGATCCTCATATTCTTAATAACCAAATATTCGACTAAGCTGTGAAGGGTTTTAATCGTGATGGGTGTTGTTTCGAAGGGTACTGGTTTGGTTCGTAGGGCTTGATTCATTCGCGATACGTCTCTCGTTCTTGATCCTTTCGTGTAATCCGACTCAAGGTATCAAATCTGTAACACCCGACATTTTATAAGTTATAGAAATAGACTTTTATATTAATATTAGAAATTAGAGGGGACCAAATGTTAGTATTTTATAAATATGAGGACATGAAATGCAAAATAGTTAACTAAAAGGATTAACGGGGCAAGAGACTTAACAACAGGGACTAACCTTGCCAAATTTAGAAACTTACTTGATAAGTCTTGTGTAGTTTCCTTAGGATGAAGTAAACTCCAGGAATTTAATTATAAAAACACACGTATTGTATGTGTTGGCTTATACGTGGCATTCCAAGGCTTTTAGGAGGGAAAGGAACTAGTTAGTCATATCATTATCAAAGTTCACAGGAGGTTTTCTTCAAGATCAAGAACTAGGTGAATTTGGTATCTATGGTGTATTCTTAGAAGAATTCAAACAAGTTTTTGATTGTGATAGAAGTATTCAAGTTCTGATAATTTTATTCTAAGGTAAGAATTCAAGTTAGTCTTATGCTTATGTTAATTTAGAAGAGTTATGTTCAATTAAGACTTATGAAAACCTAGTTTTAAATTATGATCAATTATGATGAAATTGATGTTAGAATTATTATTGTTATGATGCAAATATGTTAGGAATCATGTACCCAAGTTATGGTTAATGATATAGAAAGATTCATGATGCTAGTTGTTGTTGATGATTAAGTATGTCAAGAAGGAGTGTTTGGTACGAGCTTATTAAGTGCTTAAATTAACAAATAGCTTATGGAACTGATGAAAAATGATCTTGACATGTTATATAAGCTGTAAAATAAGTTTGGTGAAGAGTAGAATAGCTTATCATGGGTTTTGGGTCGTTTTAGATACGTTTTAAAGTTATGACAACATGCTGAATCGACTCTTGCGCAGACTTCGTAGAGCCGCTGAGAATAAACCGTTCGTCGGATTAAGATGAGGTCTAAACGAAAGTTGTAGCTCTCTGAGTGTACTTTAATTGTTCTTCTTTAAGTTTTGGCTCGTTTGGAAGTTAAATTGGTCTTAAGTTGGAAATACAGCAGCAATCTCAGAAAATCTGCACAAAATGTAATTTTGTATAAGTGTCTTAAATGATGAAATAGCACCTTAGGTGACCATGTTTAAGTTGTTTAGACTTAATACATGTTAGATAAATGCGTTAGCAAGTTCTAATAGCACTAGAATGGTTATCATGTGAGTAGGTGCTCGTGGGAAGCTTACGGAACGCTAAACAAGACTTAGAGGTGAGTAACGGCGTATTAGCTTCATGTTAATAGATTAAACATGATGTTAGAACTTGTGCAAGGTTTCGAAGATAGCTGGAATAAATCATGAATAGTATGCTCACAAGAAGCATCATTAACAAGTTTAGCGTGCCTAAGAAACGCACGATGTAGAACTTCCTTAGTAGCATCCTTTGTGGATGACCCGTGCTTATATTAGTATTTACATCCTTAGTGGATGACTCAAGTATAGAATTAGTGTATCAAATAGATACGAACAAGCATCCTTAGTGGATGACCCCAGTTTAGAAAAGCACGATGACAAATTAGAACCCCAAGAAGAGTACTCGATGGTTAGGGAAGTTAGTAAGTATAGTAGGGCGAATATATATTCGTCTAATCAAAAAGCACGTGCTTAGATATCATGTTATCAATATGAAATCCAGAATCAAGCTTATGTTTATACCATGTATAAGTAGAAATACGACTATAAGTCGTGCCATTTAATCATGTTATAGATTATATGTTTATGTTAGAATATGCAAGTATTAATTCATAATTATTCCGTTTACTCACTAAGTCGCAAGGACTTACCGTTCTCAGCTCATGTCTTATGTAGGTATATGAAGATAGGCGATGGGGCTTGTAGATAGCAAGTAGGAGTGCTAATTTTGGGAGACTATCGGCTATGCTCGGGTATAGGTTACGAGCGACTCATTCAAGCACTTTGATCTTTCTTGTAATGCCCCATGTGTCTTTTAAAGTCTAAACTTAGTGTTGAAACAGTTTATGATCAGTTTCGAGTCGTTTTAATAGTCTACGAACGAGTAATGTAGTTATGGTAGTATAAAGGGGTGTTTGGCATATGGCCATTCTTGCCCAAAATGACCCATTTTGGTTATGTACGGGTCTTATCGAATAGTAAGTGTTATGTACAGTTTTTATGGAGTAAATATATGTTTGGTTTATGTTAATTCAGTCTTCAGATGCATACTATGTAGTGTATGCGGCGTATTGACTTTATAGATTAAAAAAAAAAAAAAAAAAATCAAGTCTCGAGTCGGGCGTTACAAGTTGGTATCAGAGCGTTGGTTTGAGGGATTTAAGTATCCGCCGTTAGTAGGATTGGTACTTAGACTTAAACCATAGCTCGGTATTGACCATAGAACATGTAGACTTTATTATATGTTATATAGAATTGATTAGAACCATGTTTAGTTATGATTAGTAACCATGTTTGTGCCATGTTTAATTAAGTTTAGCATGTATAGAATTGCCATGTTCAGTAGAACGCCATGATAACGTAATATGATGATAGATAGATCGTTTTAGTTATGACTTGGGATGGAATATGATAGCAATAATGACATGTTTATATGACGCAAGTATTATGACACCTGGCCAACGTGATAATAGTTACGTCATATAACTTGGATTTATTGAGATCATAGCACGTCTCAGGAAATTTCTAAAACGGAAATAGGCAGACAGGTAGAGCACCGACTTATAGAATGCCATGTGTAAGTATTAGCAGTTAAAAAGATAGCATGTGATTATAGAAGTATGAATAGAGGTTATAGATAGAAATTGTTGAAACTTATATGTCATAGTGTTTAATTTTCAGTTGAGTAGAAATGACAAGTATTGAAGATAATCCAGAAATGAACACAGAGAAGCGTCGACCCGTGAATGTAGAAACAGGTGGATCTAATACAGAAAGAGAAAATACTCCAGAAAGGGAACAAGTCAGTGATGAAGTCAAAGCACTATTGAAAGGGTTGGTATCGGGTGAAGTCGCTCGGGCACTAGATACAGCAATGCCATCATTTGTTCAAAAGATTTTTGATGCTGTTAGTCAAGGACTTAGTGGAAAGACAATCGGATCATCCACAGTAGTTGGGACAAGTAAGGACCTAGAAAATCAGTTCAAGTATAAGGATTTTGCGGTGAGTAACCCTCCAGAGTTCCATGGGCAGCAAGATCCGATAATCAGTTACAGGTGGCTTTTAGATATGGAAGCGGCCTTTAGCATTACTGAGTGTCCTCCAGAATATAAAGTTAAGTATGCTTCTCATCTGCTTCGGTACAGGGCCAAGGATTGGTGGGATCTGAATAAGGGTGCTAGTAGTTTAGAGGCAGTGAATAGCATGGGGTGGAATGAATTTAAAGATATGTTCCTTAAGTACTTTTCACCAGAGGCTGAAGTAAGGAGGATTAGGCAGGATTTTCTGAGTATGCATCAAACTACTGAGTCTGTAAGTGAGTTCACGGGTAAATTCATTGATCGAGCACGGTTTAATCCTGATTATGTGGGTAATGAGAAACGGATGATGGAACACTACATGGCACTATTAAGGAAAGACATCCGAGAGTTTGTTTCTATGAGGAGTTACCAGAAGTTTCAGGAGTTGACTAATGCTGCATTGGATAGGGAGCAAGAAACCATGAAGGATGTACCAAGTTTTTCAAGAAGAAGAAATGATCAAGAAGACTCCCCTGCAAAAAGAACAAGAACAGAAAGTTCAAGTAGACCAAGGGTAGAAAGAGATAGTGATCAGAAATATGACTATCCGGTTTGCAGAATTTGTAAGAAGAGGCATCTTGGAGAATGTCGGGCAGGCAGGAATGAGTGTTTTCGTTGTGGGCAGATTGGTCATTTTAGTAGGGATTGTGGGAAACCGGTGAGGGTTTGTGAGATATGCCGTGGAACTGGTCATGATAGTAGAGATTGCCCAAGAGCGAAACCCGCGATACAACCCGATAGACAGATCAAGAATGCAGAAAGAAGAGGGTCGAGGGATGCAAGAGCCCAGGGTCGAGCGTATATGATGCCAGCAGAAGAAGTCAAGAATGAAACCGGTGAAGGTTCAGGTACTTTAAGTATATGTTTATAGTTATGCTAGAAAAGATTCAGAATTATTAGAAATAAAATTAGTTCTAGTGTTAGAACAAGCGCAACAAGGAAGATTTATTGAATAGGCGGAAATTAAGCAGGATAGTTTCCAAAGGTGTTCGTGAGGACACGAACAATTCCAGTATGGGAGAGTTGTAACACCCGACATTTTATAAGTTATAGAAATAGACTTTTATATTAATATTAGAAATTAGAGGGGACCAAATGTTAGTATTTTATAAATATGAGGACATGAAATGCAAAATAGTTAACTAAAAGGATTAACGGGGCAAGAGACTTAACAACAGGGACTAACCTTGCCAAATTTAGAAACTTACTTGATAAGTCTTGTGTAGTTTCCTTAGGATGAAGTAAACTCCAGGAATTTAATTATAAAAACACACGTATTGTATGTGTTGGCTTATACGTGGCATTCCAAGGCTTTTAGGAGGGAAAGGAACTAGTTAGTCATATCATTATCAAAGTTCACAGGAGGTTTTCTTCAAGATCAAGAACTAGGTGAATTTGGTATCTATGGTGTATTCTTAGAAGAATTCAAACAAGTTTTTGATTGTGATAGAAGTATTCAAGTTCTGATAATTTTATTCCAAGGTAAGAATTCAAGTTAGTCTTATGCTTATGTTAATTTAGAAGAGTTATGTTCAATTAAGACTTATGAAAACCTAGTTTTAAATTATGATCAATTATGATGAAATTGATGTTAGAATTATTATTGTTATGATGCAAATATGTTAGGAATCATGTACCCAAGTTATGGTTAATGATATAGAAAGATTCATGATGCTAGTTGTTGTTGATGATTAAGTATGTCAAGAAGGAGTGTTTGGTACGAGCTTATTAAGTGCTTAAATTAACAAATAGCTTATGGAACTGATGAAAAATGATCTTGACATGTTATATAAGCTGTAAAATAAGTTTGGTGAAGAGTAGAATAGCTTATCATGGGTTTTGGGTCGTTTTAGATACGTTTTAAAGTTATGACAGCATGCTGAATCGACTCTTGCGCAGACTTCGTAGAGCCGCTGAGAATAAACCGTTCGTCGGATTAAGATGAGGTCTAAACGAAAGTTGTAGCTCTCTGAGTGTACTTTAATTGTTCTTCTTTAAGTTTTGGCTCGTTTGGAAGTTAAATTGGTCTTAAGTTGGAAATACAGCAGCAATCTCAGAAAATCTGCACAAAATGTAATTTTGTATAAGTGTCTTAAATGATGAAATAGCACCTTAGGTGACCATGTTTAAGTTGTTTAGACTTAATACATGTTAGATAAATGCGTTAGCAAGTTCTAATAGCACTAGAATGGTTATCATGTGAGTAGGTGCTCGTGGGAAGCTTACGGAACGCTAAACAAGACTTAGAGGTGAGTAACGGCGTATTAGCTTCATGTTAATAGATTAAACATGATGTTAGAACTTGTGCAAGGTTTCGAAGATAGCTGGAATAAATCATGAATAGTATGCTCACAAGAAGCATCATTAACAAGTTTAGCGTGCCTAAGAAACGCACGATGTAGAACTTCCTTAGTAGCATCCTTTGTGGATGACCCGTGCTTATATTAGTATTTACATCCTTAGTGGATGACTCAAGTATAGAATTAGTGTATCAAATAGATACGAACAAGCATCCTTAGTGGATGACCCCAGTTTAGAAAAGCACGATGACAAATTAGAACCCCAAGAAGAGTACTCGATGGTTAGGGAAGTTAGTAAGTATAGTAGGGCGAATATATATTCGTCTAATCAAGAAGCACGTGCTTAGATATCATGTTATCAATATGAAATCCAGAATCAAGCTTATGTTTATACCATGTATAAGTAGAAATACGACTATAAGTCGTGCCATTTAATCATGTTATAGATTATATGTTTATGTTAGAATATGCAAGTATTAATTCATAATTATTCCGTTTACTCACTAAGTCGCAAGGACTTACCGTTCTCAGCTCATGTCTTATGTAGGTATATGAAGATAGGCGATGGGGCTTGTAGATAGCAAGTAGGAGTGCTAATTTTGGGAGACTATCGGCTACGCTCGGGTATAGGTTACGAGCGACTCATTCAAGCACTTTGATCTTTCTTGTAATGCCCCATGTGTCTTTTAAAGTCTAAACTTAGTGTTGAAACAGTTTATGATCAGTTTCGAGTCGTTTTAATAGTCTACGAACAAGTAATGTAGTTATGGTAGTATAAAGGGGTGTTTGGCATAAGGCCATTCTTGCCCAAAATGACCCATTTTGGTTATGTACGGGTCTTATCGAATAGTAAGTGTTATGTACAGTTTTTATGGAGTAAATATATGTTTGGTTTATGTTAATTCAGTCTTCAGATGCATACTATGTAGTGTATGCGGCGTATTGACTTTATAGATTAAAAAAAAAAAAAAAAAAAAAAAAAAAATCAAGTCTCGAGTCGGGCGTTACAAAATCCCTATTCCACGAATCTCTTATTATTTTCTGAATCGAGCATGTCATTTGTATTATTTTCGGCTGCATGAAAAGTGTAACACAAATTCATATATAGAGTCGCATGAAATCATATATAGAGTCGCATGAAATCACATCTAGTACTCATATAAAATCACGATCTTGAAAGCTACTTTATTCGATAAGTATACATCTGCTTGAACTCTTGAAGGTTTCTATTTGGTCTGTTCTACATTTGATATATATATGATATCCTATTTATTTTATACAAGCTAAGCTAATATAAGAATTCATGCATGCACATCTCGGTTAATATATTTAATTCGAATCAATATAAAAGGAAAGGATTTATGACTTAGTTCCATGTCTCGATATGGGTGTCACAACCTGTTTTGGAATTCGAGTTAACCATGGTGCCGCGACATGGAAATTAATACGAGCCAGGGTTTTGTTCATTTCGGTTCTAAATAAATCAAAAGGGTATCCGGTTGTTCGATGTCGAGTTCTGTTTATAAATAGACGAGGTCGTCATTGCATGCATGTGTACTGAAAGTCTTGAAACTGGTGTATAAGAAAGTAACATAGTAAAATTGTGATATTTACACTTTAGACCCTAAACTTTGTGATAATTATGCTCTTAACCTTAAACTATAACAAATTTCATAATTTGACCCTAATCTATAATATTAATCAATTTGAATATGTTTACTAAATTAAATGTTAATAAAAATCATTTATGACTAATCTTACTAATCTGGGAAACTTACTAATTATGGAAACTTACTGACTTTGGAAACCTGCTAAAAATAAAAAGTTACTTAATATAGAAAGTTACCTAAAATGGAAAGATAGCCTAAAAAGGAGTAATCTGATTTATATCAAACTAGTAAATAATTCTCGGCTTCAAATTCACTTAGGTTCCGTGAAGAAGGAGTGGTTCCTATTTTCGTTTGATCTTTCTTTTCCCTGCTTTGTCGTCGGGTTGAGGTACAGATATTCCGTACTCTTTCAGTAAGAGTGCACACTTCCTCTATCTTGACTTTGTCTTTGATTTGTTATCGTATTATGATTCCGTTTGATCTTGTTTATGATCCTTCGTACTCGGCTCTATAATTGACGTGTTTCACCGGTATTTGCGATCCTATTGTTATTCGTTTGAACTCTTATGATCCATTCGATAACCTTTTGTGACCTTAACCTTTGAACCTTTGTGAGACTTTGGATACCCTTTGGGATAATATAACGGGAGGTGAAACCCTTGTGAGACTTTGAATGTTCTTTTGGGATAATATAACGGGAGGTGAAATTTCTTTTCTTAATTATGATATGGGAACATTTAAAGGAGAAACTATTTTATAACGGCACTTTTAATATGATTTAAGATCACTTATCTATGGGATTTTTATAAATGTCATCTTTGGAAGATCTTTTCTAAATGAATCCTTGTTATAAACCTTTCTAAATGGGATTGTACTACGAACCTTTTTAAGCAAGTGATGGGAACCTACTAAATTGAAATTTTGTTTAAAACTCTTATTATGACCCTTTGATCATGAACTTTGGGACTTTGGAACTTAGAATAGTGAACCTCGTGGATTGGAACCTTGACTTTGATCTTTCCATTTGACCCATTGACATTGATCCATTTGAATTGAACCTTTACTATGAACCTTTGATTTGAACTCTGATTATGAACCCTGCCATTTGTAAACCTTTGCCCTGAACCTTTGCTATGCACCTTGGATTATGATACTTTGATTTGACTTATACTTTGCTATTTGATTTTCCTTTGACCCTTCAGTATTATACCCGAGCATTTTCCTAGTCATGAAGGTAACATGACCGTGGCATTGATGCACCAATGTCATGACTCCAGTGTGGTCGAGTGATGTTCCACACCGTCCCTTTGTTTGATCTGCATTTGGTTTGGGTAGGGGCGTATGGATGCATCCTAGATTCGTTTTGATTTGATTTGCTACTACATTTGGTTTGGTGTTTGGTACTGTGTGCAATACATGCCTTTCACATATATTTGGGAGCTAGCTACTCCGTGGTTACTTGAGGACTCCCCTCCTACTACAATTGGTATTCTGAGGCCTCCCCTTTGAATACATGGTTACTATGCTAAAGACTTTGATTTTGCTTTGATTTGTTTGGCTCGTGGTAGAATACTGATACAATGTTAACCTTTACCTTTACTATTACCTTTACCTTATACTCATACCATACCTTTGAGTTCCCCAATGCAACATATATTTTGTTTCTCATTTCTTTTCATATTACTTTGTTGTTATATCTGTTCACTGAGCTTTTTAAGCTCAGCCGCATTTCTTTTCCTCTGCGGCAGGTTTTAGAAGGAAGCTGGGTTTTGGGTAAAGAGTGCAAGTAGGAGTTTTAGAGAAAACTTAACTTTTGTTAACTACCTCGGACTAGAGTTGATTTGAAGACATTTATATTAGATATTTTGTACCTTAGTTTTTGTCTTTGTAATTCTTTGCGTTAAAATTCCTTTGTAACCTTCATATCTGGTTGTATTATTGAAGTCTTATGCTTGTGTATGTTCTGTTTGACACCATAAATGTGATATCCTAGCCCTTGTCGGGTTGGGGTGTTACACATACACTATTATATTTTTATGTTCCAAAATAGAACTTAGACATCCTATGTGGATGACTAGTGCCTATATATGGTCTTGTGGTCTGAAAGATGACTAAGACGTCCTAAGTGGGCGACTAATGCGCTTATATAGCTCATTATGTTCTGAAATGGAATTAGACATCCAACGTGGATAAATAGTTCATGTGATAGAATTATGTCCCAAAATGGGACCAAACGTCTTAAGTGGACGATAGAACATTTATAGAATTTGTGTTCCTAATACGTAACCTAAACGTCCTTTGTGGACAACCAATATATACATGGCACCACATTACTCGTATGCAATATGTTGAAATGTTTAGACCTCCCCGTGAGGAAGATTATAGAGACATGCTCGTGTGTGAAAATTTAAGTGTTAAACTAGCACTATAGTTTACATAGCGGTGAAATATTATAAAACAACTTATATACACGATTGCCAAGTTATATTTTCAGTTTATATGCATTATCTCACCTAGTGTAATGCTTTTTGTTGCTTCGTTTATGTTTTTCTTATAGGTGACACAAGTGACACCAAGTTTAAGGGTAAAGATGTGGCGGGTTAGCTTTCGGCTGTGCTAATTTATAAAGAGCAACTTTCTACCCTACTCTTGATACTACGTAATGCCCTAAGACCTTTTGTGTCGTAATATGTAAAAACACAGATTTTGGAAGTGTCGAAACTAGTACCTATATGTGTATGTTTACGAAAAGAGGTGTTTGGCATTATGCCACTTTTACCCATTTTGACTTTTTATGGGTCTAAGTATGTTGTAAATACCATGTTCAGTTTGTTTTGCTATGAATATGTTTAGATATTGAGTTGGTTCAATTTACAGTTTGCGGGGAGTAAACTTGTGCAGAAAATACAGAAAATTGCAAGCCAGCTCAGCACCTGCACTCGATACGGTGTATCCCAAATGAGGATACAACGCATTAGTTGATAAAAGGTATCGCAAATAAGGATACGGTGTATCAAAATAAATAAATAACTAGTTTGGGCTTTTCAACATATAATGAAGAGATGACTCTCTCTATTAAATACACTAAAACATTCTTAATATAGAAAATTAAAGAATACAATTATGCATGAGTATCAATTGACTAGTCAACACTTAGGGTGCGTTTGGTAGAGAGAAAAGAAAGGAGAGAAATGGAATTTGATCAAATTCTCTTGTTTGGTAGAGAGAATTAAAAAAAGTGGAGAATTGAGGAGAAATTAGTGGAGAGTTGGAGAGAATTGGGTAGTGTAAATTGGTTACTCCCATTTCCATAATTTTTGTGGAGAATTTAGAGAATTGAGGGTTTTTTTTTATTATTATTATTTTTATATAACAAAATAAATAGGTTTTTTTTTTTTTTTTAATATTTTTCTTTTAAAAATAATTTTTTTAAAAAAAATAGTTTTAAAAAAAATATATTTTTTTTAGAATTTTTATTTAGAAAAAATAATTTTTATAAAAAAAAATTTTTAAATAAATTTTTTAAAAAATAGGTTTTTTTTTAAATAAATTAAAAAATATATTTTTTTAAATATATTTTTTTAGAATTGTTATTTAGAAAAAATAATTTTTTGAAAAAAAATCAACATTTTTTTTTTTTTTTTTAATATCTCGGGTCAAGTCTCTGTTGTTACCAAACATTAGAATTGAACAAAATTCTCTACTGATTTCTATTATCTGAATTTATATTCTCTGCTTCATTTTTATTCTTTGACATTCTGTCTACCAAACGTGCCCTTACAATTAATATTAGGGGAAGCCTAAACTCATGCCTAATTTTGTGTCTAAAAGTATGTGGCATTAACTTATTGGTTTATGATAAAGTGGGTCCCTCAGTTACAACTAATGAAAGAGTGACACCCATGTTGATATAAATAATGCCTAAAAACATTATTAACATATATCGATATCTCTATGTTTTGATAATCACAAAACGTAAACCCATTGAGCTAAAAATTATGACGTAAACAAGTATTTAGTGATAAATATTCACTTTACATCCAAATCACTTAAGGTATGAATAAACAAAGTGTTTAATGCATTTTATGATCAAAGGAATTTTTATTTTTACAAACCTTACATTTTTTATAAAGTGGGACAAATATTTTTAAACTTATACAAAATGTTTTTATTTATAAAGAAATGTTTTATTCAAAATAAACATTTTGAATTCAAATTTCTACCCAAAAAACGGCTATACTCTTCAGGAAAAACCTTCCCCACAAAAAGACAAAAATTCTGAAAAAAATATTTTTTTTGTTAGGCGGCCCCCTTAATCATTAAGGGGACCGGCTAGTAAATTAAGGGGACCGGCCAGACAATTAAGGGGACCGCCCACGCTCCCAAACAGTATTTTTTCCCCTATAAATACTGGTTCATCCCACAGAATTTTCTCACCTTTTGCACTTCAAAACTTTCTGTTCTAGATCCACATTTCCTTTCTCTTAATCCTTTGATCATAAGTACATAATTCTTTGTTTCAAAGTGATTCAAACATCATCCTCTCAAGTGCAAGAGAAGTATACTTCTATCCCCCAAGACAAGAAGTATTACAACTTGTTGTGACCTCCACATACAAGTTGTTGGTACATCATCAAGATTATTTACATCATTCTTTGTGAAGATTGTTGTGTATATTTGATTGTAGATAGTTGTGCTAGATATATAGATTGTGTGATTAGTTAGTTACTTGGTGTGAAGAAGAAAAGTTAGGAATTAGATTGTAGTGAAGAAGCTAGGTGTGGAGTAGTTAGTTGTGAAGTGAATTGGTGTGAAAAAGATAGGAGTGGAGTAGTTAGTTGTGAAGTAGATTAGCTTGAAGAAGTTGTGTAGAAGTTGTGACTTAAGTTGTGAAGAAGTTGTGGTGTGTAAAGTGGTGTGTAAGGTTTTCTCCGCCATAAGGGAGCTTGTTGACATAGTGAAGAAAACTCTCGAGTAGGTGACTCGAGGAGTGGAGTAGGGCAAGGAAGGTGTCCTTGTAGCCGAACCACTATAAATCCTTTGTCTCGCGGTTAGATCTTTCCATATCTTACTTATTATCTTGCTTATATCGTTATTACTTTTGTAGACGTAGACGTATATATATATTTGCTCATATAGTGCTAGTATTGATTTTACTTAAAGATCAAACAAAAGTTTCATTCACAAAACAAAGTTTTTACAATCAAACTAAAAAGGTAACATACATATAATTGATCATTTCGATCAAGTAAAGTTTTCATACAAAATATAACTAAGGATTATAAAATAAACAATTACTTACTTATCTCTCGTATATAGCTATAATTGTTTATAGGTGCATGTGTTGATTTCACATACTTAGCTTATATTATTATTGTTCATACTTAGATATAGTTGTTCATATTGTTCAAGATTTGAGTTCACATAAGATTGAATCAAAGTTTTAAAAGCAAACAAGGTTTTAAAACTAAACTAAGTTTTCATAATAAAATTAAAAAGACGTAAAACTATTCAACCCCCCTTCTAGTTTTCCACAATTGGTATCAGAGCCACGTCTAGCAAGATTTTTAAAATATATTGTATTTTAAAACTTGTAACGATCTATAGAATCTGAAAAATATTTAGAAGGGCAATCTATGCAAAGACCACCATTATTTGAAAGTGATGGTTTTCTTTATTGGAAAAATAGATTCGAAACTTATGTGAAATCAAAAGATCTTGATCTTTGGCATGTTATTACCTTTGGTGATTTTCCTCCTATTCAATATAATTTTGAAACTAAAAAGGATGAAATTGTATCTTTTGAAAAACAAAATGATGATTTGAAAAAGAAACTATCAAAAAATAATGATGCTAAAATGGTTATTTGTAATGCGTTACCACACAAAGAATATGAAAGAATTTTTATGTGTAAAACCGCAAAAGAAATTTGGAATTCTTTACTAATCACTCACCAAGGTAATAGTCAAGTTAAAGATAACAAAATAGATCTTCTTGTTCAACAATATGAACAATTTACGATTCCGGAGGAGGAATCAATCGATAATGTTTTTGCTAGGTTTAACACTATCATCACAAGTTTAAAAGCACTTGATGAGAATTTTTCTAGTAAGAATTTTGTTAGGAAATTTCTTAGGGCTCTTCATCCAAAATGGCGAGCTAAAGTTACGGCGATTGAAGAATCGAAGAACTTGTCAACTCTTCAACTTGATGAGTTGATCGGCAACCTGAAAGTCTACGAAGCAATAATAAAGAAAGACTCCGAGATGGTCAAAGGAAAAAGGGAGCAAAGCAAATCAATTGCGTTGAGAGCTAAAAAGGACTCTAGTGACGAAGAATGCTCAACCTCCAAAAGTGACGATGAAGAGTATGCTATGGTCGTACGAGACTTCAAGAAATACTTCAAAAGACGAGGAAGATATGTTAGGCAACCATATAATGAAAGGAAGTGTTTTAAATGTGGCAATCCAAATCATCTCATCGGAAAGTGTCCAATGATGTCAAGAGATCAAAATCAAAAGGCGTTTATCGGAGGTGCTTGGAGTGATAGCGATGAGGACAAGAAAGAAACCACAAATGAAGAAAAGTGTCTTATGGCTAAGACATCAAGCGAGGTACATTCCGAAACCGAATACTTTAGTGACAAAAATTTATCATTAGACGAAAAAGACCTAGATAGTGAATATAATAGGTTATGCAAATTAGGTCAAAAGGTTATAGCTAAAAATAAGTCACTAAAACATATAAATAATCTATTAGAAAATGAAGTACTCGAATTAAAAATTAAACTACAACATTTGGAAAAAGGAAAAGAAGTTTTTATAAAATGTAAAACATGCTTAGAGGTTAAAAATGAAAACGAAAAACTTAAAAATGAAAATTTCAAACTTGACAAGTTTAAAAATTGTAGTAACCCACTTAAGAAAATAATAAGTGTTCAAGAAACTTCGGGAGATAAAACCGGTCTAGGATTAACTTCAACTAATGTTTCAACTAGTGAAAATAAAAGTATAAAGTTTGAATGTGAATCTAGTAAACAAAAATCATTAGAATCAAATCCTAAGTATATACTCACAAAAGACAGAAAAATACCCATTGCAAATGATGAAAAAGTAAAGACTTTTTATAAACCATCCTTAAAGACCGAAGTAGGATCCTCTAAACCTAAATTAAGATCTAAAACTCCACCACCAAGAAAACCTAACAATCATCATCCAAGATCTAAAACACCTCAACCTAGAAGAAATCAAAATAGACAATATTACAATAACACTAGAAATCAAATGTGGAATTGTCAACCAAGTTACATTCCTTGGGAAATATTACCACCATACATGCATCCTAGCCAAATGTTAAATATGTTTGGACCAAACAACTTTGGACCAATGAGACAATGGGGACCAAGTGGCTAAGTTGTCAATCTTGGAAGAAGTTGGAATATCATCTACAAATGAAGTCTATAAGTCAACATGGTCACTTGAAGTGCTTGAAGATATTCCATTGAAGACTAAAAGGTACACGTTTCTTTTAAGTTCATCACTATAATTTGCATGCTTAGATAAATGATTAGTTAGATTAATGCTTAGTACATAATTGCTTATATTCTTATAACCTAGAAACATCATTGGTTGACTTTCCTAGGAATAAGATAAAATTGTTCATTGCCGAACAAAATAGAAAATGGAAATCTTCTATATCCACTATTAGCAAACTCATGGTGATGAAGTGAAATGAGTTAAGTGGATCAATCGTTAATATAGAAGTAGGATTAGATCCCTCGCGTAAGAAAACTATGGATGAAACAAGCTCTCGTAGACTATGGCATTAAGTTAGATAAGCGTGCGAAAACAAAGGAACTATAGATGTTAGGTTATACCCTATTCAACACTCTCGCATCTATCATATTAATTATCGTCATCACTTCCTTTAGGATCATAGGATATGTAGAAACGATAGCATGAAATAAAAATAGGCTTAGCCAATCCTTTTGAGCATGAGATCTTTAACAAACATCTTTTAAATATATGATTAATGATATTTGTTGTCAAAAATCTAATATCTCTAAAAATATGCAAAAACCTCACATTTTGAAAATAGTTTTTCAAATAACTATCCCACTTTTAAATAACATGTTTTCACAATCAATATCCACAATTTTGTTTTGATCAAAACTAAAGATTGGGAAAATATTCTTTACCGTTCATTCACACATTTGAAGTAAAACCCAATCTATTTTATTCAAATAACTCTCACATCTAAGTGAAAACCTACTTTCAAACATTGTTGAATAATGCTAAAAACGTCTCTTTAAATCATGCATGGTGATCTCATATTTGTCATCTATATTTATATAAATGACACTTATAAGTGAACTAAATCAAATCAAGAGGACCATGGTTTGTCTATTAAGACATTGTTTGTAACAAGTCTAGAAATCCATGCTATCATAACTAACCACTTATTGCACATTGATACACATTAGGATTAAATCTTCTAGTTATGTAGTTATGATATACTTGATGTTGCTTTATTGTTTCCTAGCACTTATATTTTACTTGCTTGATGAGTATGTTTACATGCTAGATGAAATTGCTTGTTTACTTAATCTCTTTGGTTAACATGCTTTGGCTACATAATTGCCTACATAATTAGTATATGATTAATTGCCTCAAAGAGTTGGACTTGTTTGAAACCAAAAACACAACCTTTCTGCAATTCACTACCAAAAACCCTTTTCTGGCAATTTGGGAATCACCAGATGGGCGGCCCCCTTAAATCACAAGGCGGCCCCCTTAATTATTAAGGGGACCGGCCATCTGATGGTCGAAGGTGTTGTTTCCTTTTTCTACTTTTTAGCCCATTTCATCCTACACTTCTCAAAATTCACAAACCTATTCTATCCTAAACCTTTCATCATAGTTTATCCATCCTTGATCCTACCAATCACATCACTTGATACTCATTTTCCATCTTCACCAATAACTCCACCTAATCATCATCACAAAAAGATTCAACCATATAACCATTCCCTACACTCTACAAAGTGTGTCATCACCACTACAACTTAACCCATGAAGGTCAAACCATATTTCATGATACACAAACATCATGTTCACTCAAATGAACCCTTTCACAACTCAAGCGATATTGTTCATAATCAACCAACACCTAAACCTCACTCTCACAAAAATGATCCATTTAAGAACAAATCATCCATTCGTGCTTTCACTAATGCCCCTTCTTATGATGAGCATGCACAATCCCAAAACAATAATCCCAACCTCATTACCAACACTTTACATGTTGCTCACTCAACAAAAACACCATCCACTCATGAAGCATCTCTTCCACCCATATCATGTTTTCATGATTACCCAAGCTCAAACATGTCTCCACCACCAAGAGTATCACCACCACATCCTACAACTTCACATGCCATTCCTATGTTGCATGTTCAAACCCTCACCCAAGACAACTATCATGCTCTACCACCATCACCTTCCTTCGAACACTTGAAGTTCGTTGAGGATCTACAAGAAGCCCATGAGCTTAATGCTCTTTTAGCCTTACATCTTGCTCAACGCAATTTGGATCCACCTTCATCTAGTTCACCCTCATCACCACACAACATAAAGCAAGTTGAAAAACATGTCAACAATTGACCTTGTTGCATCTTTCTCCTAAAAACCATTGCATTCAATGAACACTTCACTTGGATTGAATGCCTTCTCACTAGATCACATCCAACACCCTCACTTGAACAACATCCTAAACCTTAATCAACCTCTTCCGCTACAAACTCTCCACCACCAAAATCTCCAACATTCATGACCCAAACATATACCTCCATTAATCCAACAACCTTACCCTAACACAACCATCATCAACTATCTAAGCATACTATATGCTTATGATTTTCACTTTCAAATACGAATCAACCAACCTTTTGTTACAAGCAAGTCCGATGGCTCTCTTTGGCAAATTAGGATCTTTAACATAATCACTTTGAATTAATTGTTATGTTTCCTTAATATTCTTTTGCGATGCTTGTTATTTGTATATTGCATATTCTTTTATATATGCTTGTGCTTCTAATATTTTATGCGAGAATTCCATATCTCGATTCCTTGGTGCACTCGAACGAGGGGGAGCACACATCAAGGGGGAGCTTTCATCCTGTCTAACTTCATTTATCACTAAATAATGCCTAAAAACATTATTAACATATATCGATATCTCTATGTTTTGATAATCACAAAACGTAAACCCATTGAGCTAAAAATTATGACGTAAACAAGTATTTAGTGATAAATATTCACTTTACATCCAAATCACTTAAGGTATGAATAAACAAAGTGTTTAATGCATTTTATGATCAAAGGAATTTTTATTTTTACAAACCTTACATTTTTTATAAAGTGGGACAAACATTTTTAAACTTATACAAAATGTTTTTATTTATAAAGAAATGTTTTATTCAAAATAAACATTTTGAATTCAAATTTCTACCCAAAAAACGGCTATACTCTTCAGGAAAAACCTTCCCCACAAAAAGACAAAAATTCTGAAAAAAATATTTTTTTTGTTAGGCGGCCCCCTTAATCATTAAGGGGACCGGCTAGTAAATTAAGGGGACCGGCCAGACAATTAAGGGGACCGCCCACGCTCCCAAACAGTATTTTTTCCCCTATAAATACTGGTTCATCCCACAGAATTTTCTCACCTTTTGCACTCCAAAACTTTCTGTTCTAGATTCACATTTCCTTTCTCTTAATCCTTTGATCATAAGTACATAATTCTTTGTTTCAAAGTGATTCAAACATCATCCTCTCAAGTGCAAGAGAAGAATACTTCTATCCCCCAAGACAAGAAGTATTACAACTTGTTGTGACCTCCACATACAAGTTGTTGGTACATCATCGAGATTATTTACATCATTCTTTGTGAAGATTGTTGTGTATATTTGATTGTAGATAGTTGTGCTAGATATATAGATTGTGTGATTAGTTAGTTACTTGGTGTGAAGAAGAAAAGTTAGGAATTAGATTGTAGTGAAGAAGCTAGGTGTGGAGTAGTTAGTTGTGAAGTGAATTGGTGTGAAAAAGATAGGAGTGGAGTAGTTAGTTGTGAAGTAGATTAGCTTGAAGAAGTTGTGTAGAAGTTGTGACTTAAGTTGTGAAGAAGTTGTGGTGTGTAAAGTGGTGTGTAAATTGGTGTGTAAGGTTTTCTCCGCCATAAGGGAGCTTGTTGACATAGTGAAGAAAACTCTCGAGTAGGTGACTCGAGGAGTGGAGTAGGGCAAGGAAGGTGTCCTTGTAGCCGAACCACTATAAATCCTTTGTCTCGCGGTTAGATCTTTCCATATCTTACTTATTATCTTGCTTATATCGTTATTACTTTTGTAGACGTAGACGTATATATATATTTGCTCATATAGTGCTAGTATTGATTTTACTTAAAGATCAAACAAAAGTTTCATTCACAAAACAAAGTTTTTACAATCAAACTAAAAAGGTAACATACATATAATTGATCATTTCGATCAAGTAAAGTTTTCATACAAAATATAACTAAGGATTATAAAATAAATAATTACTTACTTATCTCTCGTATATAGCTATAATTGTTTATAGGTGCATGTGTTGATTTCACATACTTAGCTTATATTATTATTGTTCATACTTAGATATAGTTGTTCATATTGTTCAAGATTTGAGTTCACATAAGATTGAATCAAAGTTTTAAAAGCAAACAAGGTTTTAAAACTAAACTAAGTTTTCATAATAAAATTAAAAAGACGTAAAACTATTCAACCCCCCTTCTAGTTTTCCACAACCCAAGTTTAGACACAAAATTAGGCATGAATTTAGGCCTCCCAATCATTGTTAAAAACCCTCACAATGAAAATACAATTAAAAAAACTCATTGTACAAACCAAAAGAGCTAATAGACACAAAAAACAAATAAACAAAATAATACAAAAGCCCCACCACACTTTTGCTATTGCGGTATAGTCCGTAAAAGCTATTGTTACAAAACTTATAAATGAAACACATTATTCACCAAAAAATTTGAATTGCTTTTACTCGTCACCGCATCGTGCGGATACTATGCTAATCAAGTTATAATAGTAACACACGTAATTTCATATGTTTGTTTATTACGACATACTCCCTCCGTCCCATAAAAACTGTCCAGTTTGACTTTTCAGAGTCAAACTGGTTCAACTTTGACCTTAAATATTTTTTATGTGTTATATCATACTTGATGAAAAATTATACCAATGAAAAACACACTTAAAACTCAATCCATTCATATATTTTTCATAAAGTATTATATAATACTCACAAAAATAGATAAGGTCAAAGTTGAACCAGTTTGACTCTGAAAAGTCAAACTGGACAGTTTTTATGGGACGGGTGTAGTAATTAATTAGAAAAACCTGGATAAATAAATGGCCTTTAACTAGTTAATAACGAAAGTGGCAGATACTTAACCACTCCATGGTTGCCTAAGACTACCTTTATCCGTCACATCAAAACATCATCCCTCATCTTCCACCTCAGCGTCACATCAGTTTTCTCTCTTCAACTTTGCACTCACCATTCACCCTTATTAATCACACCACCCTCACATTTCAATTAAATACTCACTTTTTAGAAATATACAACCTACTAAATATCCTACACATAATCACAAACCAAATAAATAATATAAACTTTCACACAAACCGAAAAGTCACTCTCTCACCAAAGTGAGTCTGTTTTAGGATGGTTCGCGGGTGTAGAGGGATTGCGCGTGAGTTGGTTTGCTCACTGAGCCGCTCACGGCTCCAATGCGGATAGCCTAATGAATTAAGTGGCCTTAAGTACAATTTGAATCCAGTATTAGAGTACATGCGTAACTCCTACCCAACTACATAGATGTCTTAAACAAAAAAACATATGTCAAAAGCTTCACTAATGAAGTTTTTTTTTTTTTTTTTTTTTTTTTTTTTTTTTTTTTAATTATTATTATTATTATTATTATTATTATTATTGTTGTTATTGTTATTATTATTATTATTATTATTATTATTATTATTATTATTATTATTTTATAACAATATAGGGCTCAAAAAGTACACCTTCACAACTGCAACTTGTCACCTGCAAAACACAATGAGGCATGAGGTGACCAAAATATAATGCTAGTTAGCAACATAAACTAACAAGGATGGAACTACAGTTTCCCAACTTTGTTATCTAGAGTTTTCATATCAATATGTTTGTTTTTGTTATTTTGAAAAAACTTATGGAATACAGAAACATAATTATCATACTAAGCACTAAGGGATTATTTGTTTCGAGCAGGGACCTTAGAAATCACATAAGCATCAACACTTTGAGTTACAAATGTATGTATAAACATCCATTAATCCATCAAATTAATAAAGATTTTGTTAATTACTCGGTATCCTTAGTCCAATTTGAGTTTTGGTGTATTCAAAACGCAGCTAGCTGTACGTTTATACCTATGGGTTCGATTTAAAATTTTTAATTAAACTAATAGATTAATAATGCAGAAAGCTACCAACATATTAATATAAACCACTGTACCAACTTATATCAGTAATCAGCAAGCTTTATTATTTAACCTTCCTTGATTCAAATTATGACCAGCCAGCATGCATCAAAGGAGATATAAATTAAGAGTTGCTAATTAAAGCAAATATAGGTATTTCTTTTCTTACTTAGATATTGTCGTTTTGAATTTTAATTTGTTGAATCAAGCTGGTTCTCCATTTGGGCAATTCGCTCCTCCAACTCATTAACTTGACCACGTTTGTCTTGAAGTAGCTTGCGGATAATAGCAAGTTTGTCCTCAGCCAACTTCTGAGCCTGACGTGCTTGAACCACGTCTCAGTCATATTTACCTTCCACCCCATGTAACTTGTCTTCATATTGGCAAGTTGTCTCATAGATAAGACTCCTTACGCATGTGTCATAATCTTTTCGACGACCGGGGGGATTCAGTTTCACAATGTTTATATAGACATTGTCCATGTCATGTAGATATTTAATTCTAACGAATTTATCGATTCTTTCCATAGCTGGGAAACCTCTTCTTAAAATGCAATGGGTGCTACACTCCTTATTAAGACCCATACAACATGTGCACGGTATTGATGTTCTCGAACTTCCAGCCATCCTGCTGAAGATCCAAAGTATAATTATCTGCACTAAACGTGATATATTAATTAGAGTAACCTTTCTAAACGCAATGGGTGCTACACTGCTTATCAAGACCTATACAGTCTGTTCACATTTCAAAACGTGGCATATTAATTAGAGTAACCTTCTTAACTCTTAAATTGCCTCCCAAAATATAATTATCTACCACTAAATGGTTGTATGTACAGTGTAAGAATGGCATTTTAGAGTCTTGTATCATACAAGACTTTAAACGCAACTCCCTTAACTCTTCCCTAAGACATAAGTATGGCATAGAAGTTGGAGGTAGAGATTTCATTTTCGGATTATTGATAAAAATTAGAACGCGCAACATATTAAAGGTCGAATTAACTTCTACTTGTGATTCTCATTCTGTAAAGTCATGACAAATTGGAAGAAAGAAAAAAATATCTGGCATTTGGTATAAAATGCTTAATTATATGCAAACCACATATATCCCAAAGATAACTAAAGGGTGGGCAACTGATTTAGTCATAGACTAGCCACAAATTGTTGAATAGTTTCTTGAATGGTGGGCAACTAAATTAGTCACATATGATATATCTCATGTGATTTTTTTTGCTACGAAAAAAAAAACGTGAAAAAAACGAAAAAAAAAAAATTGTTGAAAATATATCAAAGTGCCTATTTATAGAAAGATAATTACATGCTCGTCGTAACTGTATATTTTTTTTTCGCTTAACGATTAACGGTTTGAAAGATATTAACATTTGAAAAAAAAATAAATAAATAAATAAAAAGGGTTTTTTAAATTGTTGAGATTAATCTCATCCATTAGATCAAATAAAGATAGAGGGTGGAGATTAGTCCTTTGTATGTAAAAAAAGTTTGTTACTGATCTTTCATCATAAGCAAAAATCTAAAGTGATGATAAACTATTGGTAGCGCATTGTGCAGAATGCAGATCCCACGCAAATCAATAGAAATGTTTTTTTTCCCTATAAATATACAAGTATTTTTCATAGTTGTCCTTGTTGGATGTCAAATGTCAATGCCTTATTAGGGGTTGGCAATGGGTGCGGGGAGGCACGGCACGGGGGCTTCTCTTGCGGGAACACTGCTGCCGGTCTCCTGTTACCGCACGGTGAAGGAGAAATGCGGGGAACTTTACCGCACGGAGAGAAGAAAAAAATGAACGTTGGAGCCTTAAATGATTTGACCGTTGGAGAAAAAAGGAACGTTGGGGTAAATAACGGATCTCTTCTTTTTTTGGCCTATTTATTGTTTGTAAAGTTTTGAAATGAGGCACACAAAAAAACGTATCACAGCTAAAAAAAAAAAAAAAAAAAAAAAAAAAAAAAAAAAAAAAAAGCCTAGAAAGTTTACGATGGAGCAAAAAAAATAGGGATCCTAGAAAAAGTGGTCGTGGATCGAGAGACGCAATTCGTCCTCGAATTCAATCACAACCCGGTCACGAATCATCTCCTTCACAACCCGGTTACCGCCCACAAATGTACCCACAATCTCCACCATTTTTCCACACCCAACAACCCCTCCCGCAACTTCCTACAAACTTCGAGCCGTTTGATTATCAATTTACCCAACAACCCCCACCGCAAATGCCTACTAACTTTGACCCGTATGAGCCGCGCTATACCCAACAAAAAAGGCGTGACCGGGTTAGTGAACTGTTACCTATTCATGATGATACCGATGATGATGAATATTTCGACAATGTTGACGTGATACCCCCGAGACACAGCCGATTGATGAAGATGCCGAACAAGTCGATGAGGTCGAAGAGGTGCTGCGGCCTAAAAGTGGAAAAATACCAAGTAAGATTTGGACACCCGATGAGGAGGAGGCGTTAGCTAAGTCTTGGATTAAAATTTCGGTGGACAAAGAAGTTGGCGACCGTCAAACAAAGCTAAGATTTTGGAAGCGAGTTCTAAAGCATTTTAGAACCCTTGTCCCGAGAACCGAACGCACTCATCATCAATTGAACTCGAAATGGACTCCTATGCATCAAATGATCGTTGCGTTCAACGGTTACTACATACAAGCGGTATATTTTTTTATATTTATATTTTTTACTTACATTAAATATATATACTTGTTTTATTTTGTTTTATATATACTTGTTTTATTTTGTTTCATATATACTTGTTTTATTTTGTTTCATATATACTTGTTTTATTTTGTAGAAACGTTTGAAAGAAAGTGGATGCGACTGTGATTTACCGAACCTCAACGAGAACCCAACTCCATCACGTCAATCGAAAGGCAAAAAAAAGACGAATTATGAAGATTCAAGTCGAAGCTCGATGCGTGATACCCTTGCAAGTTACACGGCCGAAAAGAAAAGTTTAATGCAGGCGCAGTTGGAGGTTCAAAAGAAAAAAGACGAAGAATATTTCAAGTTTCTTGATGAGGAGGTGATGAATCGTGACATGAAGTTCGTTATGGATCCGCATGACAATATCCCAGACCCGGCTTTTAAGGATTTCGTCATCAACAAGAAACGCGAGATATGCGCAAAATATGGGTGGCCGTGTAGTTTGTAGGATTTAGTGGTTTTAAGTTTAGTTTTAATGGAATTTTAGTTATTTTATGTTTTTTAATAATATTATGTAATGTTTTTTAAGTTTTAATAGAATTTTAGTCTTTTAATAATATTATGTAATGTTTATTTAATTTTAATTAAATTTCAGTCTTTTAATAAATTTTAATAGAATTAAAAAAAAGAAAAAAAAAAATGAAGTGAGTGAAGGGTGAGGGGTGTGATGCTAATAAAAAATGAGTGAATGAAAAAATAGTGGAAGAATGATGTGGTATAAGGTGATTGGTTGTAAGTGAGTGAAGGGATTTGGGGTGAGGAGTGTGTTGCCAACCTCCTTAGTAAAAGTGCTTAACATTTTTCTTGTTGTACACTTTGAATAAATTTCTCTTCGGTGTAAAACCGGCGTTCCAACCATTAAACCGATGAACAAGCCACTTGACCGGGTTAACTAAAAACCCGGGTTTTTAAACATTAACAAAATTTACGGAGTAAGTCATTTTATTTGAGATACATGTATTAACTATTAAGAACTTTATCATAAAAAGACATCGCAAAGAAATCGTCAAATTGTTAATTTCAACTACGATCAATGTAGGCAAGAAAGTTTAATATTCTATATTTGTTTATTTATTTATTTTCTAAGAAGAAAAGTGTAATACCCATAACAAAATATGGAGGAGTCAAGATAATGGCTATGTTTGGCGATAGGTAGCAATAAGCAGTAACAATAAGCAGTAAGCTGTAGCAGTAAGCAGTAGCAGTAAGCATTAGTTGCTTGTTTAAAAAACGTGTTTGGTAACGTAGCTGTAATGTAATTATAAAATGTAAAATTACGAACAATGGTATATACTTATGAATGAATGTTATTTTTTAAGGGTAAATTGGTAATATTAAAAGTAAAACGCTAGCGGTATATTGGAAAGCTTCTTTAAGAAGCATTAAGATTGCAAGCTTTTGAGATGTTGCTAAACGCTAGCAGCAGTGTTGCCAAACAAGCATGACTGAAACGCTTGTCGTTTGTCGCTTACCGCTCTTAAACGCTTCCACAAAGGTGTTGCCAAACATGACCAATGACTGATAAAGTCAAGGTCAATGCTGATGGTGTTATCGATTTCCAGTTACAGAAACGTAGTTTTTTTTTTTTTTTTTTTTTTCAATAAAAACGTAAAAGATGAACTCTCAACTATTTCATGAACTTTCTAGACATCGTTTACAACTAAAAATACTCTATGTACTAATCCATACAACTCATTACGCTTTCTTAATTTTTAAACTACTCGTTATACATATCTGTTTTAACTCATTATTCTTAATTAACTCTTGTTTCTCATAATAAAAGATAAAAATACCCTTTGTCTTCTTTACCAACCACCACCACCACCTCTGGCCGCCAAAACCACCACTTCTAACCATAAACATCATTACCACCACACATCATTGATCTAAAACAACATATGCATAAATAATTAAACCAAAGTAACAGATAAATAGAGGAAAAGAACCTGTTAAATACAAGTAGGAAGGAAGAAGCAAACGCATTACTCTCGCAAAAGAACCTGTTGCAATAGATATATAGTACTTTTTGGGTCTATCTTAATTGTTTTAAGCATGTTTTTAACGGTTTGTAATCCACCGAAATGATTATACTTCGCTTTATATTGTGATTATGATTGTGGTTGATTGTTATTATTGTTGTATAACCATTTGGTGATATTTAAGACTAGAAGTTTTTAAACTTCAAGTTAGTCGAAAATGTCGTATTCAACCCTCCCCACGGTTCTACACAATTGTAGCAAGCTTTTGGATGAATTACTTGCATTTGATGATCAAATTTTTTCTTTTAAACTTTGTCTTAATTCTAATGGGTCTTTCACCGTTAAATATTTCTTTTTGAAGTCCTCATGAAAATGATGACGGAGAAATATCGTGGCTTTAGCACGCTATAGTGAAGACTACATGGATATATACATTTTTAAGATATCATCAATTATATTTTAGTGTATAAACCCCTTTACCAAAAAAACTTGAGGTTCTAAAAAAAGTAACATAACAATAGCATGCTATGTTAATTGATTCTCATGAGGGAATCATAATAAAAATCTTAAAGCTTTTTTTTTTTTTTTTTTTTTTTTTTTTTTTTTCGGAATATAACATGAGGTTATATTATTAGTCCTATTAATTGAGTCATATTAGAAATTGATTTTTTTTTTTTCCTAACATAACATGAAGTTATGATATTGATTCTTATGAAAAAATCGTATTAAAACTTGAGGTTCTAATTATTTTCTTCAGCATAACATGATGTTATGCGACTCTGATTTTTTCATGTAATTATAACAAAACATAAAATTCTAATTTATATTTTTAGCATAACATGAGGTTATTTGATTGTGATTATTTTCAAGAATTAAATTGAACATGAGAACCGAACCGAGAAATGTATATCAAAACCGAACCAAACCAAATGACTCGGTTCGGGTTGGTTTTCGGGTTTCAAACAAAAAAGTTCGAATCGTCCCGAAACCGAAACGAAACCGACAAAAACCGAAATAAATATACAAAACCGAAACCGAACTGAAAAAGGTCGGTTCAGTTTGGTTCGGTCTAGTTTTTGTTGGTTTATCAGTTCAGATCGATTTTCGAGTGGATTTGCTCGGCCCTAGTTTGTCAAAAGCAAAACATTATATATAAACGTAGCGCCAATCCGTTTCATGCATGGCCACATGGCATAATAATTAGCGGCATCACTGTTAACTTTTACTTTACTCCGTTTAATTTTTGTATTAATAAAAATGTGATGGGATGTCATTCTGACATCTAAATTTGCTTGGTCACAGCTTTGTGTATCGAGTCGAGTTTTATTGAGTCGAGTCTTGGTAACATGTTCATGTCTAGGTAAGATGAAGGGTTGTACATTGTGTTTAAATGATTGTAATATTTGGTGCAGGTGTGTTTTTAATGCTATTAATGTAGAATGAGAGTTGTACATTATATTTAAATGATTGTAATATTGAGTATATGGATGTTTTTAATGCTATTAATGTAGAATGAGAGTTGTAAATTGTGCTTAGGGGGTGGCAATCATGCCTAAGGATACTTTTATCATAATTGTAATTAACCACTAATATTCAACCAACTCATATCATGTCTAACCATGCTTAAATCAATAATTTTAGTGGCAATGTGATGCCTAACAATGCTTAATTTTTTTTTAATTATATTTAACAATTTAATTTAAAACATCAAATTCAATTAATAATTCAAATAAAAGTTACATAATACTTTAGGAAAATAAAAACAAAACAAAAATTAAATAAAGAAATCACTACTCATCGAGGTATGGTAAGTCTTGCGCCGCTACGTGCTCCGTAAGATCATATTGAAGACGGTTATGAATATCTTCGTCCAGTAACTCTTCTAGCACACTATCGTCATAAACTGGCGTAATCGGCTGATCCATTATATGAACCGGTGATATTGCCACACCATCGTCTTTTAAAATCATATTGCCCAATATAATACACGTATAAACAATTTGTCGAATCTTTGCGACGGTCATAGGTCGTAGAGGACGACTCAGAATAAACCATTTTCCCTTCAAAAGACCAAAAGCTCGCTCAACATCCTTTCTTGCAGACTCTTGTAGTTTCTTGAACTTCTTTTCCTTCGGGTCAGTGGGATACGGATATGCTTTAACAAGAGTTGAAATTTAGGATATATTCCATCGGCAAGATAATATCCACGTTTGTAGAGACGGCCACGTAAATAAAAAGAACTGTTTGGCGCCGTACCATTTCGCTCATTTACATATAATGGAGACTGATTCAAAACATTGATATCGTTGTTTGATCCGGGCGGACCAAAAAATGAATGCCAAATCCACAAATCATATGAAGCCGTCGCTTCAAGCATAATTGTTGGGTATTGGTGATCACCTCTCTTATATTGTCCTTTCAAATATTTAGGACAATTTCGCCAAGTAAAATGTGTACAATCAATGCTACCAAGCATTCCAGGAATGTGATGTTTTTCTTCATGTACCTCGAATAACCGAGCAATGTCATGGGTTGTCGGCCTACGTAAGAACTCTCGGCCGTATAACTTTATAATCGCATCACAAAATTTATCAAGACATTCACCTATACAAAACAAAATATTATTTAAAAAAAATATATATATATTGAAACAAAAAATTACTAACGAGTTACAAATTGCGAATAAATATAATAAATAACAAAAAAAAATTAATAAGTAACAAAAAAAAATGAATAACGACAAAAAAAATGAATAACGACAAAAAAAATGATATTAACGAAAAAAAAATACTAACGAAAAAAAAAATTTATTACTAACCTGAAGTTCTTCGTGCCATGTTTAAATAGTCATCGAATCTATCCGGAGGTTCACCCGTTGCGAGTTGCCTTATTGCCGATGTGCATTTCTGTAACGCCGAGAAACTAGTCTTTCCATACGCGTCTTGACCCTCTTGAAACCATTCAAATTGCGCTTCAATGTCATTTACAATTTGTAAATACAATCTTTTACTCATACGAAAACGATCACGAAAAACATCTTCGTTAAACTTTGGTTGTTCAACGAAATAGTCATTCATTAAATTTTCTAAAGCTTTATCACAAAAACGTTTTACATAACCACGAATGAAGGTAGAGCTTCCCGTGTCTTCAAGAGCTTCGTACGCGGCTAAAAAGGTTTCAATTGTACTACCAGATAACCATTCTTCGGATGAGTCGGGTGGAATAATTATGTCGTTTGAGGATGAACCCGATGATGACATGGTTTTAGAATGTAAATTGTATGTGTGAATTGATGTTAGTTTAGATGTGAAAATGAAAAGGAAAATGGTTTAGTATTTAAAGATTTATTTTATTTATTTATTTTTTATTTTATTTTTTTTGAAATTGCTTCAAACGGTACAATAATAAATGCATGTAACGGTCCAATTTTTGCTCCTTCTCCTTCACACCGAATCGGTAATCTTTACCGAAGGTGTCGCCGATTCCTGAATGCCGATCAAGTGGTTTTGTAACGCCGAGCCATGCCGATGCTTGCCGACCCTCCATGCCGATACATTGCCACCCCCTTAAATGATTGTAATATTGGGTGTATGGGTGTTTTTTAATGCTATTAATGTAGAATGAGGGTTGTACGTTATGTTTAAATAATTGTAATATTGGGTGTAGGGGGTGTTTTTAATGCTATTAATGTAGAATTCTAAGAAAAATGGTCTGAATTTTGATTCATGCTAGTTTTTGTTGTACACAATGCTTTGGTTGTTGTAATTATGAAAATTGCTTGCATTAAAGTGTTGTAAACCATGCATCATTTTGTGTACATTTGAATTTTTTGAAAAGAGAGTACTTCCTCTATTATAAGTAGTATAGATAATATCTTATTGTTGAAACATTATTGCATGATATGTTAATTTGCATAAAAGATTTCAATAAACAATAAGCTATAGATATCATCATTGATAGTGATATGTGTATACAAATCTTTTGGATCTTAAGCTATTGATATCTTCATTGTTAGTGATATGTTATTTTTTAGGAGTATATATTATGTAGCTGCTCATATCTTAAGCAACTAAAACCGATGTTGGTAATTAATACACAATGATACTATTGAAAATTTTTATTTCACCCGCTACAGCGCGGGTACCCTACTAGCATCAATTACTAGTATAAATCTCGAACTTAAGAATTACTTTTTGAAGTAGATCAATTAACTTTAAGTGTTGTGGGATCGGTGGTAATCTACCCTCTCTCGTGGAATCAAAATCATCACTAGCCATCAACGCAATAAATTACAAAATTCAATGGATTGAATCTTGACCCATCAATGCAAACTTTTTTCTTTAGTCAATTATAAAAGTGTTACAAAAAAAAAATTATAATAATAAAATAAAATAAATAAAAAAAGATAAGAACAAGAGGAGGAAGAGAGAATTCTAATTGAGTGGCAATCAAAGATGTCACACCCCCAAAATCAGGTCCAGCGGAAGCATACATGCAGCTGGGGTGTAACTCAATTGATATCACAACACAAGTACAAAATGGTTTTCACTTCAATCATTTAGAATAAAATAGTTGAATCAAAAATGTTGAATTTACATTGTTAAAAGTAGTGCGGAAGTAGGCAATTAAAATAGTTAAAAACGGTCCCCAAATGAATAATCAGAGTCTTCTATGACCATGCCATGCCCTGCCAAAACCTCCTGTAGCGTGCCATTGGTTAAAACCTGAAAATACATGCTAAAGTGTCAACACGAGGTTGGTGAGTTCATAGAGTCTTGTGAAAAAGAATGTAATGCATTGAAATAAAGATTTCCCAGCAAAGGCATCGTAAATCCACTCAGTTCCAAGTCCCGCCATAAGAGACTTGTAACCTGTGTGTTTACAACCCACTGCCAAATGTAATATGTTTGTAATAAATCAGTCATAAAGTTGTTGCAAAAGCATCGTAATTCCGTAGTAATAGTGGTGGAAAAGTATCGTAATTCCATAAGTAATTTTCGTATGTACAATAGCCACAAGTATAAAGTGAACCGACATAAATGTCAAAAGTGCTACATTGTCTCTTAAGCTCATGACCCCGAAGCTAGACGATACTTGGCCCCAATGAGTGTTTATCAGGCACTCTAATAATAAAGACATGAAATGCATCTGTAATTCTGTTGGAGCAACCCAAACACAGATGGAGGAGTCACCCTCAATAGATCTATTCACTCACTCTCGCTTGGAACTTAATTAACGGTCCATGAAATAATAAAGGGGACTTGTCCTGACGTGATAATAAGGAAACTTAAGCAATGTATGGAATTTGTAATACTTTGGCATTGTACGAAAGTAATTGAAGCAATGTATTCTCCCCCGTAGGATTCAAATCGTATAAAAGTATAACACGAGTATTTAAGCATGTATCTCCCCCAAAGAGTTTATAAAGTAATTAAAATAGTAGGGGCTATGACTCACCTGATATGATGGTACCATGAACATGTAATGAGCTGAAAAACAAGGCGCGCACACTAGCCGCAACCTAATATGAATGATGTACGATCTACTTTAGATCATGAAATGATGTTATGAATGTCCATGCACATGTTTCCTATACCACTCTACTCTTTTAAAAACACTTGTTGTTATCAAAAATATACATTTCCAAGACTTAGGAAAAATATGGCTATTAGAAAAATAAAGCTAGTTGCAATATATATACTTATATATATATCGTATGTATCAATGTTCGTGTTGAAATCCTCGGTTTGAAATCCTTGAAATAACGCCTTGTAGTGATAAAATATACTTGTAATAACTAATACTTCATTAGTTATAAAATTGGGTACTTGGTATTATTTTTATAAATCTAGAGTTACTACGTAGTTTTGGCGTTAATATTTATAAAAGCTGTCAAAATGAAATGAGTTTTGCCGATATTCAAACGTGAATATCTTTGTCGTTATAAGTCCATTTTACTTGTTCTTTATATCCACGGTTACGTCTTAGTATGTAGTAATATATTTTGGAAAGCTAGACTCCTCCGGGTTACGTCTAAAGTCTCTTTTTGTCCGACGAAAAACGTCCATCAGCATGTATTTTTCTGGAAAATAGTTTTCGTCAATAAACTTGCAAAAATCATAACTTCTTCGTTATAAACTCTTTTTAATCCGTTCTTTCGCCTACGGATTCGTTTTTGAAAGTATTTTCTAAAAATTTTGCCAAAGTTTCCTTTGTTTTTACTGATTTTCCAGGATTTAACAAAATGGGACAGCATGTTTATTTACTTGTTACAAACCCATTTTTCTTGTTCAAAACTAGTTTCCACTTCAACCAAATCTCTTGCAAACTCCACAAATCTATACTAATCCTACCATACACCTTCTTAGGGTGCCATGGGTTCCTAATGACTAGTAATCAAGTTAATTTAACAAGGGAACACCTAAATCACAATCTAGGGTTTGTATGTTTAAAAAGTATACAAAAATAAAGTGGTATAACTAGTTTGTGCATGAAATTAAGCATGAATACCATGAGATACATATGTTAATTAGATGAAAACATGAAAATAAATTTGATAACTCACTTTGAAATAATAGGTGGTGAGATGATGAGAAACCTTGGATTACTTGTGTTTTTGTGTTATGATTCTTGATTAGGATGATGAAATGAACAACTTTGATGCTTTGATCTTTGAAAAATAACCTCTTGATCATTGATTATGGATTTGGGTCGTGGTTTAGAGTGGAAGAGATGAGGTTTTGGTGTTTTGATTCCAAGAAATTATATGAGTTATGTTTTAGGGGTTTGTAAAGATATTTATGTAAGGTTTATAGTATAATAAGATTTCATATATGCATGAGGTCAAAAGGGAGGTTCATGGCTGATTTTCAAAGGGTTCATAAGCCATAATATGGACTTTGATTTACTTAGGATAGTTAGTGAATGATTTGTAGTATAAGTATAGGTTTTTAGGTGTTAAATTTAGGTAATCGTAGTTAGTTATAATCGGGTACCGGGTTTGCTAGAAATAAATATTAACGAAGTTAACTGGGACTTAATAAAGTCAAAAGAATGATAAAAATATGTTGGGTACAATTACTGAGTGTTCGGGTGATTATAGTTTAGTTTTCACGAAAACCGTCGTAATATTCATAAGCTTACGTTATAAATAAAATAAATTTCCAAAATACTGGGTAAATGAATATTATAACTTTTATGATGATAAAATGGATATAAAATATGTCGAGACCATTGTGGGAATATTTAGATATATTCGTCGTGTTTATAAACCGGATGTTAACGTTTACTATAAATACTTATACGTAAAAACGTTAAATGTATCAAATATATAAATTTGAAAATCCTAAGAGTGGTATAACATGAATATGCTGTTATGATGATATGCAGACTGTCTCTAGTCCGTATGCAATGTCCTTATTGATAATGAAATGAATTCGCACCTAAACCCATACGGTTACGCGAATTTTAATACCCGTAAACTAAATTTACGATGAAATGTGTATTGCACGTGAATGATGAAATCTTTTCCCGCAATGAATAGTGTTCAGTGAATAGTAAAATTTCTGAATGCTTCTCGGAATGTCAAACTGACACAAAAAATGATGAATAGTGTTTAATGAATAGTGTTTTCCCAAAGTTCGGGAAATGACCTGAAATAACCTGAAATGGTGAGTTGTGACAAAAGAGGTTGTGAAGTATTTACAAGATAGATAAATACATGTAAAACTCTAATGGGAGTAGAGTCAATTCGTGCTGATAAAGTGTTAAAAAATAATAAATAAATAAATTAATTAATTAATAAATAGAACATAAAAATGGGAGGATGAAGAAGGAATTCTTATTGGGTGGCAATCAGAAAGATTATTAAGTATTTATAAGATAGATAAATACATGTAAAATCTTAACAATTGAGATAATAGTGAATATATAAAAGTCTGTTATTAGTATTTACAACAACATTTACTAATTTAACAAAATTAGCTAAAAAACACATTTTTGTACAAGAAGACACCATTGTTTTTTCGAACTTAAACAAGAAGAATGCATCCTTGTTTTTCATAAAATTTTGTACACAACAAGAAAAATAATGATTGTGTTCAAACCAATTTTTTCCATCAAATCATCAACAAAATAAAAAATTTGCATATCCTAACTTCACAAAGTAAACCACAAAACATAGTTTCTATGTTTTTTTTTTTTGTTTCGCTTGTAACTTAAAATCTCACATTCTTTTACAAAATAGAAAACAATTTGATTTGAATGCATTTTTTATACTTTGAGGAGAATTATTTATTTATTTATTTATTTATTTTTAACAAAACTAGAAATATAAAATTAAGAATTCTTTCCCCAACAAAACGCATGTTCACAATTTTAATTTGGGATGTTCAAGATAAATGTCTAATTTGTGTTTCGACCAATCAAAAGTGATTTTAGTATGTAGAAATGATATTTAACTGGTGAGGAGTATGATTAGTAGAAAAAATTTAAAACTTTATGCAATATAAAAATGGGCATTTATTTTAAGACGAAAAGAGTAGTTACTAGAGAGACTGGTTTTTATATAAAATCAAGCAGAGAAAATTACCAAAATAGGCCAAAAACATTCACCCATTTCATGTTTTGGTCATGATTTGACCCTATTTCCAATTTTGGTCATGCTCAACTGCTCGACTGCTCAACTGGCCTATATGAGCGACACGTGTCATTGCAAGTACAAATGTTAGGTGGAGGTACCTTTTTTCTTTTGGCTTAAATGACAAATATGCCCTTATTATATTTATTTATTAATTACTCTCACCTACCTCACCTAACTCTACCCACCTACCTCACAACTTTACTATTCTATCACCACCACCACCACCCTCGACCACCACTGCTCAACTGTTCAACCACCACTGCTCAACCGATTAACCGCTCAACCACTACTGCTTAACCACCACTGCTCAACAACCACTGGTCAACCACCACTGCTCAACTGTTCAACCACCACTGCTCAACCGATTAACCGCTCAACCACTACTGCTTAACCACCACTGCTCAACAACCACTGGTCAACCACCACTACTCAACTGGTCAACCACCACTTCCCATTAAAATAAATAATAATAATAATTAAAAAAAAAAATAAAAAAAAAATAATAGTACAAACTACAAAACATAACATCAGCTTCATGTACCAAGATCTATCATTCACAAACTTGTACATAAATGTACATAAATGGGTTGTACAAAACCACCACTCACCGAATCTGTTGGTGTTTCGCCGGAATCTGCTGGTGTTTCACCAATACAAAACACGAACACAATACGAACACAAAACACGAACCCACAATGTTCTTGATTTATAAAAATATAGTATATTTTGATTTGATGCATGATGAATGCTCACGATACA
This sequence comes from Artemisia argyi, assembly GCA_030686995.1. Lineage (NCBI taxonomy): Eukaryota > Viridiplantae > Streptophyta > Magnoliopsida > Asterales > Asteraceae > Artemisia > Artemisia argyi. The sequence goes on along the minus strand of CM060697.1, from coordinate 154,068,160 downwards.
TCAGATCTTAAAAATTTTGTAGATCGGATAAAATATACTATATTTCTATAAATCAAGAATGATATTTCTTCAAAACTCCTGTACAAGACCTTCAAAACTCGTGGGTTAAACCCACCTTCTTCTTTGGTTATCAAGAAACACGAAAAGGGACGAGAGTGGATGAGGATTCGAGGATTAAACTCGAATGAAAACGGTGTTATTGGCGGTTTCACGGCGCGTGACCTAGCTCAAAAGAAAGAGAATAAAAAATGATGAAGAATGGTGGTGGAGGTGTATTATGACTCGCGACGGTGACGGAGATATGGCCGGATTAGTGATTGGAGAAGAAAGGGTGAATTTGTGTGGTGTGTTTGTCGGCAAAGAAGAGAGAGAAGAAAATGAAAACCTAAATTTTTTATAAATGGGTATTTATACGAGGCTATTATTGTAATTTCATAAAAATAAATAAAATATCTCTACCTACCTCCTGTACTTGAAAGGGACATATCATCTACTTTCTGTACTTGCAAAGGACACATGTCGCAAAAATAATGGAGTCGAGCAGTCGAGCAGTTGAGCATGACCAAAATTGGAAATGGGGTCAAATCATGACCAAAACATGAAATAGGTTGAATGTTTTTGGCCTATTTTGGTAATTTTCTCAATCAAGTATACAAGTGTTGCATGGTCTATTTCATTCAATAGAACAAATAGTACAAACATTTTAGTTCAGACTTCAGTGGTCAATTATGCGGTAACAGAAGACTAGAAGTAAACGTTTAATCATAATTTTAAGGACCACAAATGAGTAAATGACTCATTCAAATTCATGGCAAACACAAGTGAGCTTCCTTTATCATTTCTCAACTTCTTATTTCACACCATTATATGATATCAAAGTATCAAACTCCCATGTTACTCTCTTAGCCTATATGGCTTAATAGAGGAAATACTATCATATTGTCAAACTTAAATATTATCGTAGTGTTGAACTTATGGGGTGTTTATCTAGGCTCATTTGATAGATTTATAAGCTTACTGAAATTTAATAAACTTATAAGTATTAGACAGTATACGACCCAAAGCTCAAGTGGAAAAACTCAGAAACCTACAAAAATGAGTTTATCAATTGACAAAATGAGTTTATCAATTTTTCGATAAGCTAATAAACTCATCAAATAAGTCTATACAAACACCCCTTTAAATAAAAGCTCACAACATGAATATATTACCCAGATCACACTAATCAGGCTTAACACTGCAAATAAAGTCACAGTCATGAGTAAACTCACGACTTAATTAATCTCTTTTTAACATAGAGACTGAATAAGACTATGAAGTCGAAACACACACCATTATCAACTCATCAGCAGTCATAAATAGAGTTTGGAGTGGTAGGACATATAGACATTGGTGCAGTGGGCCTATAGTAAAAGATAGATTATCCGAACTTCGATATGATTCAACCATTCACGGCAAACAATCCGCATCAAATGAAACGTTTTTTTTTTTTTTTTTTTTTTTTTTTTTTTTTTTTTTTTTTTTTTTTTTAATTGATAAACGGTGGTTAGGGTTTGACGTGAGGCCAAAAGGAGGCAGCTCAACATAGCCGCCATCTAGGTCTGCGGATCAGACATCTAGGTCTGCGGATCAGACCTGCTCCAATACCATGTTATACATTGTAAACCCGTAGGTATTACTTTATCATTGACCATTATTTATAATGGTAAAATCTTAAATACCCTAAACCCGGACTGGGCTTATTTATCCTTTAATAATAAACTCATATTGCGAACGATGTGTTCCTCCATGAACTAACTAATACGACCATATTTAGACAAATTAAAATACTTGATAGAATCATCGGTTGAGAATCGTCTCTAAAATGTATATTTTCCTTTTAGTTAATCACTTACTCTAGAATATGATCTTTCAAGTCTTCAAGACAAAACTAATTTTACTATAAGCTTTATTAGTTGAATATATATAGACCGGCAAATTACAACAAACTTCGTGAAGCTGGCTTTGAGACATGGTACAACTACATGACTTCAAATAACGCAGAGTCAATAAATGAATTAACAAAGGATGTCAAAAAAGTACCAATAACAATGCTAATGGAGTGGTACAGAGAGCTTTTACAAAGTGGTATTGTGATCGTCGATAAAAATATAAAGGTAAAGTGTTTTTTTTTTTTTTTTTTTTTTTTTTTTTTTAATACCAAAAATTACATAATCATTTGGTTTTTATATAAGTTCAAAAGAACTAATTATTTTGTCAAAATTATTTCAGATGCACCCGTGGATGCACTTAGTGATTGGGCTGCTGCAAAAGTACAGGACAAACAAATGTTAAAAGCGCTTATTAGATTGTCAAAGACATTGAACTGTTAAAATTTTACCAGATGGATGGATGATCGTCGAAAACAACATACTGTTGATCTAATTAATGGTACATGTAGTTGTTGTAAATAGCAACTTTCCAGTATACGTTGTGGTCAGAGTTCTTGGATTGTCTGATTGTAATCATTTGGCTTTGGAATGGTTTAAGAAAACAACGCTAAAAGATACATACCAAGGATTGGTTTATCCTTTAGGAGAAGTCTCAAGTTGACATTCCTTATGGCTTGCAAGTTATGGATAGGCGCCAATCTGGAAGACCATAAAACATATTACTGTAAATCTCGAGGAGAAAACCAAGTCTGGTAAGATGCACAAGGTGCAATATTATTGGACACATGCGAACTGCATGTAGGGAACCATTGCCAAAGAAAAAGGTTAAAGCAAAATCTTTTGAAAGAACTCGGAATGCTAAAGGACCCTTTCACTTTCTAGCGGATAGAATAGGAATAAGTGAAGGTAAAACAGAGGTTCTTATGAGCATCCCAATGGATAGGGGGCTGAATGTCTCATGAATTAGAAGGGGATAGCCCCGAAATCCCTTTAACCTTCAAGCGCAAGAAACTCCCGGTAGTGACTGATGCAACCCAAAATGGGCAATAATGAGCTGCTAATATACGAAGAGAATTAATGGAACTTGAGAAACTTTTGCATGCTTTATTCATAACCCAAAAGTGGTTTAAATAACAAAACAAATAACAACCAGTAGCTAAGATTAAGGAAGTCTATCAACTAGGAATTTGACTAGTGAATTCTGATAACGAAAATAAGAAAAAGTAGGAGCAATTGAAAACATGCAAATTGACTTGTTCTCCTGCATACTTGTTTATTCCTCAAACCTGGGCCTTGTAATCTTCCTCTTTGGCCTAGCTGTGGTACTTGGGTCTTGGGCTTCCTTGAGTGGCTCGACATGGGTAGTAGCTGGGCTGCTCGTATCATCACCTCGTCCTGAAGAACCGACAATGTCCTCATTGTCGAGATTAAAAAACGGATAATCAATAAGCATAGTATCGCGTGTTTCCCAGGTAGCTTCCTCTAGTGGTTTAGACTCCCATTGAACCAATAATTCCTCCTTTCCTGCATCATTAACACGAGTTTGAAGAATAGCTCTTGGTAGATAGTCGGGCATACCATGATCCTGCCAATCGAGTGTTTCCAAAGGTGCCGTGGTTTCGTAACTTTGCTTCAATAAAGAAACATGGAAAACTGGGTGAATACGGGACCCGACTGGCAACTCCAAATGATAGGCAACTTTCCCCACTTTCTCTAGTACCTTAAATGGGCCAAAGTAACGTTTGGACAGCTTCTGATAACGCCTGGCAACTACCGATTTTTGGCGGTATGGTTGTAGTTTCAAGTATACCATATCGCCAACAGCAAACTCTTTGTCAATTCTTTTCTTATTAGCTTGCTTGACCATACGTTCTTGTGACTTTGAGATTGCCGCCTTGAGGAGGTCGATGATTCTAGCGTGTTCCAATAAGGTCTGATCAATAGAGTGTGTGGTAGAGTGGCCCTGAACATAATTATGGATGGACGTAACGTTCCGACCGTAAAGAGCCTTGAATGGGGTCATATTGATGGTGCTATGGTGTGAAGTGTTATAAGAAAACTCAGCCAAATATAAGTAGCGTTCCCAGGAAGCTGGTTCGTTAAAAATGAAAGCTCGTAAATAAGCTTCAAGGGATCGATTAACGACCTCGGTTTGGCCATCAGTTTGTGGGTGGTAGGCGCTGGAATGTAATAGTTTCGTACCCACTTGCTTGAACAACTCTTTCCAAAAGCGACTTAAAAACACCGGGTCGCGATCCGAAACGATGGTATTAGGAAGACCATGTAAACGGTATATCTCCGTCAAAAAAAGTTTTGCCAATGAAACTGCGGTGTAGCCTGGAGATAAAGCAAGGAAGTGAGCATACTTTGTAAACCGGTCTACTATTACCCAAATTGCGGCCTTTCCTTTGGACGTCGGTAAATTGGTAATGAAGTCCATCGAAATATCCATCCAAGGACCGTCGGGAATGGGCAAGGGTTGGATGAGGCCATATGGTTTGTGATTATCGGCTTTGGTTGTTTGACATACGGTGCATTCCCGAACAAATTGTGTGACATCACGTTCAAGTCCAAGCCATGCAAAATCAGCTGCGATTCTTTTAATGGTTGTCGTTATACCCCCATGTCCCCCAAGAGGTGTGGCGTGATATTCCCCCAATAGCCTTTGTCAGATATCGTTGAGCGGTGGAACGAATATCCGACCCTTGATGAAGACTAGGCCATTCCGAACCTCATGATATGGGAATGAAGACTTGTTGGTCAAAATAGAGTGCACCATTTCTTTTCCATCTTTGTGTTCAGCAAAATAAGTTTTTAATTCCAAAAGCCAATCAGCCTGAGGGAAGGAAATGGCGAAAAGAGACGGGTTGTCGATACGACTCAATGAGTCGGCTACGACGTTTTCCTTGCCTGGTTTGAAACGAACTTCAAAATCGTATCCCATCAGTTTTGTTAACCATTTTTGTTGCTCCGGGGTCTGAATGGCTTGAGTTAGAATGTGTTTCAAACTGTGATGGTCGGTATAGATGTAAAAATGGTGACCCAACAAATATTGTCGCCATTTTTTTACCGCTTCCGTGATTGCGAACAATTCTTTAGTATAAGTGGATTGGTTTTGCATGGTTGGACATAGCTTTTTACTAAAGAAAGCAATGGGGTTATTTTTTTGGGATAGCACAGCCCCTATTGCTGTACCGGACGCATCGGTGGTGACTTCAAATTCTTCTTTGAAATTCGGTAAAGCTAATGTGATCATGTTGGCCATGTCGCTTTTGAGTTGAAGGAATGCGTTGTGAGCGGCATCCGACCAAGAAAATTTTTCTTGCCTGAGAATGTCGGTGAGTGGGCTAGCCACTTTTGCATATCCTTTAACGAAGCGTCGATAATAACCCGTTAACCCTAGAAACGCACGTAGAGTGGTCATGGAACGCGGTTTCGGCCATGATTGTATAGCTTTGATTTTTCTCCGGCTCTGGTTCCACACCTTGTGCTGAAATAATGTGGCCTAAGAATGCAAGTCGCTGAACCCCGAAGGTGCACTTAGATGGTTTGGCGTGGAATGCATTCTTGTGCAGCGTTTCTAGTACGTGTTGTAGATGCTTAAAGTGAGCTTCTTCAGTTGGGCTGTAGACAAGTATATCGTCAAAGAAGACCAGAACAAACTTGCGGAGGACGGGTCGGAAGATGTCGTTCATAGCGGATTGAAAAGTTGATGGTGCGTTTGTAAGCCCAAATGGCATTACAAGAAATTCATAGTGACCATCAGTCGTTCGGAAGGCGGTTTTGTGTATATCTTCTTTCACCACTCGGATTTGGTGGTAGCCAGATCGCAAGTCGATTTTTGAAAAAATCGTTGCACCATGTAATTCGTCTAATAGTTCATCGATCGTTGGTATAGGAAAGCGATCCTTTATGGTGGCCGTGTTGAGTGCTCGGTAGTCGACACAAAATCGCCACGTACCATCTTTCTTTTTGACTAAAAGAACCGGAGACGAGAAGGCACTTTGGCTTGGTCGTATGATGCCATCACGCAACATCTCTTCAATCAATTGAGTCATAACTTGTTTTTGGTAGTGTAGATAACGATACGGTTTCACGTTTACGGCTTTGTTGTCTAGTATGGGAATGGTGTGATCATGTGGTCGTGGTGGTGGTAGGCCTGTGGGTTTCTTGAATAGGTTAGAAAAAAGGTACAGAAGATGGTTGATGTGTAGGTTCTTGTGAGTTGGTATTTCTTCGGTGGAGGGCATAGGTGGTAGATAAGTGATGGTATGAAGGGAGGCTGCGGTACCATGTCTGAGGATGGAGGAAACCGAACTTGAAGAGATTTGGTGTGACATTGGTTCACCCACTAAGGTGTGGTCTACCCCGTTTTGTTTGAAAGAGATTTCTGGTATGGAAAAATCGGCGGACAGTCGGCCCAATGAACCGAGCCAAGATACGCCCAACACGAGGTCTGCACCTTCAACAGGTATAATGTAGAAGGGAAGATCAAAGTTGTCCTGTTTGAGTTGAAGCTTCACGTTGGGACAAACCCCACGACACTGGATACTTTGGCCATTACCGACCATGACTGAGAAGGGAACGATAGGCTGTGAGGTGAGTTGAAGTGTAGTGGCGACGCGCGGCTGTATGATGTTATGTGTACTGCCACAATCAATAAGTATGGAGACTGGTGTCCCCGAAATATATCCCGTAACACGCAGGGTTTGGCTCGAAGAGAGACAAAAAAAAGCTGCGTCGGACAACGCATAGTATTGGGAGTTGTAGGACCGTAGAACAACCTATTTCACATATGATTCAAGCCTAAACCTAGAGAGAGAAAGTAAGTAGAGAGAGAGAGAGTGGATGGGATCTCCTAGTGTGTAAATGAAAGACAATGTAATTACCTAAGAGAACCAACCTCTCAAATGAGGTTTACAAGAGTATTTATGCTTGAAGTCTAGGGCATCATCTATCTTATACATTATTACACTAATGGCCCTTAGACTTTCACAAAACATGAATACTAAGCCTAAGCTTCATCATAATGATATTCTAAAGCAACCTATAACAATACGTTAATGACCGACACTTTTTATAAATAAAATACGATACTAACAATCTCCCCCTAAGTGTTGGTCATTGAAGGTTGCGCGACGTCATCATCTTTGTCTTCATACTTTAACATTCATAGCTCTTGGCGTCTTTAAGAATCATTAGATGAGTCATAGTACTTTGTTCATTGTTCTTTGTTCATCGATGTTGATATGATCAAATGATGTCATCTGCCTTTCGTCACTTCTGTGTTTGTGGTGGTTGTCTGCCATTCCAACATGCTCATACGTCTTAAGTCTTTGTCATTCATACATTTGTTATTCCCGTTCTTTCACTTTGATCGTTGTCACTTTACTTTGTAGATTCTTCTTTTTGGCGTAGAATCTTTCTTTGACTGTTGCTATCCTTTGATCTTTGTGAGAACTTTCCTTTGACTTGATGCTTGTATGAGCATGTGGAATCTTTCGCCATGGAGATGATGTATAGCTGCAGGTAAACAGTTAGCAATAAACAACCGGTACTTACAGATAAGGAATTAGAGATCGTCAACAGCATAGTGTGAAGACTCCTTCTAACCCTTACCATGGCCGTTCCCATATCAGATACTCTCGAAAGAGCTTACGAGACCTACTAAGTAGCTCAATGACTGGGTGAGTCGCTGGGGATCACTCCACGACTGTAGACCGTTTGAAACCACCGCGAACACTAAGCGTAACCCATAAAGAATTACCGAAGTGACCTGCTGTCAGGGCTGCTTGATGTTGACCCTGGCAGGAATTTCCGTTCAATCATTGAGAATATACATAAGTAATTCCTCTCATAAACGTTCTCGGCAGATTGCTAAGATCTGCGAAGGACTCTAAGGTTTACATCTGGTGTCCTTAATGATGAACAACCAGTGTAGAGATATCATGTGTTCCTATGAGATCTTTTGATGAATCTCGGGGCTCTAGACTCGATAAGTGCACATTTGGTTTCCTATGCGAAGATTAGGGAGAGGTCTCCTGCTTCAATATCAACCATCTCTAAGAGACAGGTCGATAGATTACGTCGGTTCCCCGTGAGAATGAAACAAGCTCTTTTAAGAGAACTTGAGTGGCTAGAAGGTTTAGTGCAGTGCGTCACTGGGTCCATGACGTCTTTATCTTCAATATCGGTGTCACCTTAGTAACAACCAGTAGCATATGAATTGAACCCGGTGTCTGCCCTAAGGTTGAACATATGGAGGGCTATTTCTTTTCACCCTTTTTCATAACTTTTCTTTTTAATTCTTCAACCCCTTCTTTCTCCTTTCTCATTTTCTCCTTTTTTTCAATCATACCTAAGGACTTCTAATTCTAATCTATTGGAATTGTCCTTGGGTAGATCCATCCGGCTCTGGCGGATCATAGGACGATTTTCCCTAACCTTAGTCACCTTATAACTCCATGAATCCTATAATTGCCATGAAACCTTTGATTGAAAATCTCTCAAAGTGTTTAAGAATATAAACACATTTTTGTTGACACTTTGAGAGTTTTTGTTTCTTTTGAAGGACTCCCCCTTCACATGTGCTCATGAATTTTTAAGAAATTTGCACATGCGTGAGGAGTTTGCACTTTTTGAATTGATCCACTTTCAGTGAACATGACCGATTCGAGACACGCTTACATCACTAGTTAGACTAGCTTGAAATTATTACCCGTCCTGGTCAAGTCCAAAGAAAGTCTCTCGATACGGTACATTCTACTCAGACAAGTCCTATTCGAGACACGCTTACATCACTAGTTAGACTAGCTTGAAATTATTACCCGTCCAGGACAAGTCTTTTCGATTACTAACATTTTAAGCTTCGTCAATTCATAGGTACATTCTGAGTCGAGCTCTTTTGAGATTCAGTAACAAGCTTTAAACATCTTTGATCACATTTTAATCATGTCTTCTCCCCCTCAAAAATAGCATATCGTGATATTTTTGATATCAACTGATTAAGAAAAAGCTTTTTGGAGAGATAGACAGATTTCATTTTGCATGAATTCGGAACAATATTGTTTTTGTACTCCCCCTTAATGATAGCACATTTTAAAATCAATTAAGGGTTTTGAGGGAGTTATCTTGAGCACTCATTTGAAAGATTTTGAAAAATCTTTTGATGAATCTTGAAAAAGTGCTCAAGATTACTATTTTGAAAACGAGTTTTTGTTTGAAGTCTTTTTCGTTTGTTTAGACTCGAACTTTTTGAAAAAGATTTCGTCCTTGAAAATACGAGTCCTTGATTTGAAAATAATCAGAAGTCATCGTTTAAGCCCGGGTTTCGTACTGAAGTATACGAAAGCCATTGTGAAGAAAATTTTGAGAAACGACATGTTTTTGGAAAAACATTTTAAAGAACTCCCGTTCAAGCATCTGTACATGTCCGTATCATTTTTGAATGACATTTCTAGAAACGTACAGAATATTGATTTATACGAGAGACATGTCGTGAGAAGAATATTTTTGTATTTTTTGATTTTATATTGATTTTGTATTTTTTGAAAATTTTATATTTTTGTATTTTGTTTTTGTTGGTTTTTCAAATTTTGTATTTTGTTTTTTCAAAAAATATTTACAGCGAAGCGATTTTGAAAACATTTTTCAAGAAGATTCGAGAAGACGTTCTAGCTCCTCAGGAGTTAGGCTTCGCATGCCAATTCGTCGAACTAAATAGTCAAACCGTTCTTTTGGAAGGGCTTTAGTAAATAGATCGGCGAGTTGGTAATCAGTCTTAACAAAAAATAATTCAACAGTACCCTCTTCCACGTGTTCTTTGATGAAATGGTAGCGGACTTTGATATGCTTCGTCTTAGAGTGATGTACGGGATTGCACGAGATGGCTATGGCACTTTTTGAGTCACAATACATAGGTATTCTGTCAAAAGTAAAGCCATAATCTGTGAGCTGTGTCCTCATCCAAAGAACTTGGGCACAACACGCAGATAGAGACACATACTCGGCTTCGGCGGTTGATAGCGCAGTACAATCCTGTTTCTTTGACGACCAGCTTACTAGCTTTTCACCCAAAAATTGTGCTCCGCCTGATGTACTTTTTGCTGTAACTTGATCTCCTGCATGGTCGGCATCTGAAAAGGCTGTTAGATTAAACCCCGAATCCTTCGGATACCAAAGTCCCATGTTAATGGTTCTTCGTAGGTACCGAAAGATCCTTTTAACCTCTTTGAGGTGAAGTTCGGTAGGCTTTGCCTGAAACCGTGCTAACAAGCAAACAGCAAATTGAATATCGGGTCGACTAGCAGTTAAGTACATGAGAGAACCGATCATGCTCCGATATTTCTTCGGATCGACGGGTTTCCCAAACAAATCAGCATCAATTTTTGGTGAAGTGACCATTGGAGTACCAACAGAATCACAATTTTCCATTCCATGTTTTTTCAAAATCTCTATTGTATATTTAGCTTGATTGATAAAAATACCACGAGGGGATTGATGTATTTGTAAACCAAGAAAGAATTTTAGTTCCCCCATCATGGACATTTCAAATTTGCTTTTCATGAGATTTTCAAAATGTTTTGAATGGTTAGGATTGGTTGATCCAAAAATTATGTCGTCCACGTAAATTTGAACGATCAAAATGTCATCTTTGAATTTTTTGATAAACAAGGTGTCATCAACCGTTCCTTTTGTGAAATTGTTTTTGAGCAAGAAAGATGATAGTTCGTCATACCACGCTCTTGGAGCTTGTTTTAAACCATAGATGGCTTTCTTAAGCTTGTAGACGTAGTATGGATGATCTTTGTCGATGAATCCCTCTGGCTGACTCACATACACTTCTTCTTTCAGAGTTCCATTCAAGAAAGCTGTCTTAATGTCCATCTGATAGACTGTGATGTTTTTGTGAGCTGCATAGGCTAAGAAAATCCGGACTGCTTCAAGTCTAGCTACAGGCGCGAATGATTCTTCGAAATCTATCCCTTCTTCTTGTGGATATCCTTTAGCCACGAGACGAGCTTTGTTACGAATTACAGTCATTTCCTCATCCAGTTTGTTCTTCCACAACCACTTGAGATCAAGAACGCGTTTATCAAGTGGTCGTTCAACAAGTTCCCAACTATCATGTAACAGGTATTGAAGAAGTTCCTCCTGCATCGCTTCAATCCAAGGGTTTTCTGCCATTGCTTCCCGAATGTTCTTTGGTTCTTTGAGGCTTATTGAGCAAATGTAAATGCACAATTCGAGATCGGTGGCAAGTTGTCTCCTTGTCTGAACTGGCTTTGAAGGTTCACCAATAACTTGTTCTATTGGATGGTCTTTTGTCCATTGAAACGTAGAAGGGTACCTTGGGTTTAACGTATGTGTGTTAGACGGTTCTTGTAACCTTGAAGAAGATTCAGCAGAGTCTGTTGCAAACGGGTTTTCAAATACTTCTTCTCCTTCTTCTAACGCAACATCGTTTGAATTATTTGTTGGTTCTTCTTGAAAATTTGTGTTTTGATTTTGCTCATCAACTCTTGGTAGTTCAGTTTCAAGTACTGGAGTGGCTTGAGTAGATGTAGATGATGTTGAGGTAGTTGGTGCTTCAGCTTCGATTGTTGTAGATGCATCCAGTGGTGTTGGTGGTGGTTGATTTTGAGCGGGTGCAACGGAATGTTGTTGAGATGCATTTGTCGAAGCTCCACCATAATATTCATCAAACATTAACTCGAAGAAATTTTCCAGTTCTTGTTCTGAAGGTTTGTCCGTGTTTGTTGACTGAGCTCCTTGAGGTACGAGTCCTGAACTTGTGTGTGCAGAAGTCTGACTGTTTGGTGCGGGTCCTAATCTGGTTTGATTAGAAGCCATTGGATTAAGCGCGGGTTCTAGAGCGTATCTCTCATAAGCCATTTGTGAAATCTCGTCAAACTTCACATTCATCGTCTCCATTATCTTTTTCGTTCTTCTATTATACACCCTGAATGCCCTCGAGTTTTCTGAATATCCAATGAAGATTCCAATATCACCCTTAGCTTTTAACTTTCCTAGATCTTCTCTGTCGTTCGTCGGATAGCACAAAGCGCCAAACACGTGAAGGTAAGAGATGTCAGGTTTACGGTTGTTCACTAGCTCATATGGGGTTTTATTGAATCTCGGATGGACTAGGGATCGGTTTTGAGTAAAGCAAGCAGTGGCTACAGCATCAGCCCATAAGAATAGTGGTGCACTAGAATAGATTAGCATTGTGCGAGCAGCTTCCACAAGAGTTCGGTTTCTTCTTTCAACTACCCCATTCTGCTGTGGAGTTCTAACAACTGATGTTTGGTGTGTGATTCCAACATCTTCGAGGTAAGTTCTTAACTCCTGGTTTGTAAATTCTGTGCCATTGTCTGTTCTTATAATCCTTACTGGAGCTTGAAGTAGAACTGGAATACGCTTCAGAAAGGTGATGATGATGCCTGGTGCTTCGTCTTTTGACCTCAGAAACTTTACCCAAGTATATCTTGAATAATCATCAACAATAACAAGAATATACTTCTTCCCATTAATGTTTTCAACTCTCATTGGGCCACATAAGTCCATGTGCAACATATGTAACCTTGCTTCCGAACTAGGTACGGTTTTGGGTTTATATGATGCTCTTTTACTTTTTCCTTGTTCGCATGATGGACAAAGGTGTTCCTTGGTGTATTTGAACTTAGGAAGTCCGGTGACGATGTTGTCTTTGGCTAACTTGTTGATGGTGTCGAAATTGAGATGGGATAATCTTCTATGCCACAGCCAGGACTTAGTTTCGGTTGCCCTTGTCATAAGACAAATTGGTGATGTAGAAGCCATTTGGTTGATGTCGATAGCATACAAGTTTGTACCACGATTACCAGTTAAGAGATCATCACCAACCAAATTTCTAATAAAAACCGCGTTTCTCTTGAATGCAACTTCTAAATCTGCATCACAAAACTGCCCAACTGAAAACAAATTATGTCCCAACCCTTCGACGTAGTAAACTCGAGTGATCAAAAAATTCCCAAACTGAAGATCTCCAAAACCCAGAATAGCTGCTACATGATCATTTCCTAATCGTACAGTTCCCATGAATTTCCAAACGAAATTGATCAGCAGCTTTAAATTCCCGGTCATGTGCTTGGAGCAACCCGAGTCGACGATCCAAAGACATATTTCGACAACCTGCGAAGAACAGAAGATTTTGTATTTGGAAACCGTTTTGAATTTGGTTCCATTGGGTTAGGAGTAAAATCCATATCACACTCATAGAATGTTTCAACATGTTCAATTTGAACAACCTTCAATGTTCCATCCTGGAGAATGAATTTTCTACCCGTTGGTTTCCATACACAATACTTAAGATAGTTCCTAGGCATTTGGCTACTAGTGGTAGACCTAAAGCGTGCAACTAATCTTTCAGTAGATCTAGATCTAGCCCTAGTTCCTGTTGGAACTTTCTTCTGTTCAGGCGTAACATTCACATTCTTAGAAACACATTCATCATGAACATAATTAATTAAACATTTCTTGCATGTCAAGCAAACAGAGTCATTACATGCATTAGAACCAGTACTCTCGACATTACATTCAGATGAAACATGTCTCTTATTAAAAAGCGATAAATTCCTAGGGTGTTCTTCTACTTTATTCTTGCTACTACTCGTAGAGGCAGGCGAGACTCTATTGTTCCTTGTATTGCTCCTAGGCTGTAGTCTGCTGCTCCTAGAGGTGCTTTCTAATCCTGTAGAAGTTGAGGCACACACATTAGGATTTATATTGTTGTCCATTTTAGCATCACTAGACTCTTTAGAATTATCCTTTTTGCCCTCATAAGTCTTAGATGTGGAGGCAGACGCATTAGTGGGACTAATCCTAAAAAGGCCAGGTGCTATCACTTTTGGTGTTTCGACAACCGCTTTTCCTTTATCAACAATCTTTTTATTGTCACTTTTCTTGGGCAAGGGTGTTGGAGTGACGGGTTTTGTCAAATCCTTTTTCTCATCGACTTTTGGAGCAAACCTTGAAATTGACATTTTTGGTTTTTGAACCGTGTTTGAAACATTTGGTTTCTCCGAAGTCGACGGTTTTGCAAACTTAGTTTCCTCACCCTTCCCTTTTTGACTTTCAAGCTGAGCCCTCAAAAGATCATTTTGCTCTTTCATTTTCTTTAATTCACGCTCATACGACAGTTTGTCATATTTGCATTCTTCGCTTTTTCGATCAAGTTGTTTAAAATATGTGACATTTTCTTTTTCAAGCTTAATAAGAGCATTTTCATATTTTGAAACAATTTCGGAGGTCTCAGCTCTCAGTCTTTCAACGTCATGAACAGAATATGTTTGTAAAATGATGGACATAATATCGGTAGACAGAACTGCTTCGAAGAGAGAATCATTTAGGTTTTCCAAAATATTGATTTGCTCAAAAGATTCATTTGCCTTCTTTATCAGGGATTTGTGATCCGTGACGAAGTCAGCTGTTTCTTTCAAAAATGCTTGTTCAAAATGAATTACTCGAGCATGGATGTTATTAATTTGAGGAGCAAATTCATTTTCGAGAATCTTTTTAAGCTGTAAATGAACCGTGGAATTCCAGTTGATCTCATTAAGTCTCGTTTTAGATTCTAAAGTCGTTTTAAGTTGCCCAATTCTGGTTTTAAGATCATCAAGATATCCCCGTGCAGCACTTGTGTTAAAAGTGTTGTTTGAGGAAATCTGTTCCATGTTAGAAATCGATTTGGAAGCAACAACTTTTTTAGAAAACATTTTTGAGAATGGTCGTTTTATGGAAAACACAGATGGTTCTTTTTGTGGAACAAAAGTAATTCCCGAAAGTTTGTTCAATTTGTTGTAATCAATGGGTTTCAAATCCTTTTGTTTCATTTTAGAAATGCTCTCTTCGACATGTTCTATCGTTTGCACAGAATCCCGAACGACGGGAGGATCATGTTTGGTGTAAAAAACACTACCATTATACAAGACGTTCTGTTCTTCCTGAGCTTTCTTGAGATTACAAGGATTGTTGTTACCAAGAGCCATTTTGTGTTTCGTATGATAAATCGGATTAGTTTGATTTGAAATCATTTTCATTGTTTGACTTGACTGACACGACTTAACCACTAATTCTTCTAGATGTGCAATCTTGTGTTCTGACTCTACGATTTCTTCCAAAAGTTTATCTTCTTTCTTTGCAAAGTCCTTTTTCAACTCATCCCTTTCTTTTTCAAGATTGGTGTAAGCTGTTTCTTGTTTTGAAAGTTGGTTTGTTAATTCAGAAATTTCTTGTTTTAAAGAGTTAATGGTTTGTGTTGAACTTATTTCAAGATTAGAAAACTTGGTTTTCCATTCCCTATCTTTAACAAGTAACTTCTTATAACCAATTTCAAATTCTGACTCGCGTTCTTTGTGAATTTGAAAACTTTTTGCATTTTCCTTGTATCTCTCAAGCTCAGT
Source organism: Artemisia argyi (assembly GCA_030686995.1). Taxonomy (NCBI): domain Eukaryota; kingdom Viridiplantae; phylum Streptophyta; class Magnoliopsida; order Asterales; family Asteraceae; genus Artemisia; species Artemisia argyi. The sequence continues at coordinate 154,052,787 of CM060697.1, read as the reverse complement.
GGTCAATTTCTCATTCGCGGCCTTAACGTCGCGATTGACCTTTTTCACTTTCTCGATTTCAATATCACAATTATTTAATAATGATTCAAATAAAGCACGTGTTTCCTCATCATTTTCAGCATGCTGTGAAACGAAGCCTCCATTATGATTCACATCTGGAGTTGCTGAAGAAGTATTGCTACTACTTGGCGTGTCCAGGTATGTATCATAAGTAGGTGCTTGCTTCTCAGAATGCTGTTCCTCATGAGGAGACATATCAAATATATCATTATTATGACATGTGTTGAAATTTGATACCTCAGATGGTGCACTGGTGTCATAAACAGGAAGTGTATCAGAATCCGTGTCATACTTAGCTTCCTGAAGATTCGCCATGAATATGCAGTTCGCATCGATATCCTCTCTATCTTCCATTTCATCCATAAGAGCCATAAAATCATGTTCCTCTGCATTCAACTGAAACCCTGCCTTCTCTTTTTGTGCCAACAGTACTGCTTTCTGCAAATACTCTAGATCTTTCTTGTTCGGCTTAGTAGGACAGTTCCTTGCCATATGACCTACTCCTTGGCAGTTGAAACACTTTACCGGATTACCCTGATTCACATTTCCATAATTCCCAACAACTGGAGCTGCCACATTCCTATTCTGATTACCCATTGCCTGATTACCAACATTCTGACCCCTCTGATTTCCAACATGCTGACCCATCTGATTCCCTGCATACTGACCATACTGATTCCCTGCATACTGACCTGCATTCTGCATATTCTGATTGCCCATGTTAATTCCAGTAGCATATCCTTGTTGATTCCCATAAACTCCAACCATGTGGCCTCCATTGCCCATATTGAAACTCGGCTGAGCGATCTGCCTGTTGCGAGTATTCGATGAAATCCTTTGGTTGTTGTTTGTTGGTGTAGAATAGCGTCCTTGGAATGCTTTTGTCAGAAAAGCAAACGCTTGTGTCAAGGCTGCAGTAGCTTCATCATTGTCAGTGAATTCTGGTTCTTGGAAATGTGGGTATTGCTGTTGTGGAATAACATGTTGTTGCTGTGGGTAGAATTGTGGTTGGTAGATCGGTGTTGGTTGTTGAATGTAGGATGGTTGCAAGTAGTTGTGAGTGGAAGATGATGATGGTTGTTGTTGTGTGTTCACTGGTATAGGTATTGGTGTATCAGCCATTAATGCTAGAGGATCATGCTTTTTAGCAAGTAATTCAGCTCTTACTTCATTAGCTTCATCTTGATTTTGCTTCAAGAAGTCATACACCTGATCATAAGTCACTTCATGCAAATTCTTTGTCTGATAAACAATAGTGACATATCTTCCCCATTCTGGTTGTAACTCATTCAGAAAAATGGTGTTGTTAGCAATATTTGTCTGACTGAGGTTGTGTCTTGATAAATCATTCATGATCTTACAGAATCTGTGGTAGTACGTCTCTATGGATTCACCAGGAATTGAAGTAAACTTGAGAAGTTCCTTAAGCAGTTGTGTTTCCATTTCCTGTTTCCCGATGTCTGTCCCATACATTAACCTCTTGACTCTTTCCCAGACTGCATGAGCACTTACTTCACTGTCAACAGTAGCATAAATGGTTTCAGGTAAACCAAGAACGACGTAATGAAATGCCTGATCATCAGCTTCAATCTGTTTTCTGTCTTCCACAGTGTATTCAGTCTCATTCTGTTCTCTGTAGTATGGTTGTACTGGGGGGTACCATTTGGATCACCAGGGTCTAGTACTTGTGATGGTTTGAAGGGTCCATCCACAATGGATTTGATGAGAAGACTTCCATTTGTTTTGCTCTTAAGATATCGCATCATACGACTAGCCCACTGTGAGTATCCGCCCTTTGACAGCATGGGAGGTCGGTTTTCGGCACCGGCAGCATGAATATCTTGTTGTGTTGCCATGGATTGACTTCTAAGTGAAAACGTTGTTCTGAGGATCTTTTGAAAGATAACAAAGGTTGTTGTTGTAGATTAGATGTTTTGGTGAAGATGAAAAGCGATCTCGGTTGATTTTTTTGTGATTTCAAATTTTCCCTCCAAAAATTGAATACGAAAATTTTCTTTCTCAAAATTTGAAAATCTCAAAGAAATACAATTCTAAGGTTACCAGAAAAATTTGAGTTTCAAAAATTTTTCCGTCAAATTTTACCGAAAATTTTTGAATTTTGGCCTAAAAATTTGAATTTCGGGCCAAAATTTTCAACGTTATACCAAAATTTAAATCTCGCGTAAAAATTGAACGTTAAGTCTCGTGTGAAAAATATATATATTTTTTTTTTTTTTTTTTTTTGGTGCCTAACTCGATAACTTTGTGTTTCTAACTCGATAAGTTCATGTAGGTTTCTAACTCGATAAGTCCATTAAGGTTTCTAACTCGATACATGCTTTGGGTTTCTAACTCGATAGGTAGTCTTCAAATATGGTTCCTAACTCGATAGGTATTTTGGGTTTCTAACTCGATAGAAGCTTTGGGTTTCTAACTCGATAGGTATTCTTCAAATATGGTTCCTAACTCGATAGGTAGTCTTGATTTGGGCAGAGTATCCCCTTAGTTAGAGTCACAATTGTCCTAACTCGATAAACGATTAGGAATGGAAAGGCTAACTCGCCAAGCACCTAACTCGATAAAACACTTAACTCGATAGAAAACTTATCAAACTCGATAGAACACTTATGACCCCTAACTCGATAGTAATAGACACCTAACTCGATAGTATATTACACCTAACTCGATAGCCACCAGAATCCTAACTCGAAAAAAATGCTAACTCGATAGAAATTTAGTCCCAAACTCGATAAGTCCTAAATCCTAACTCGATAGAATCACAAAAACCTAACTTGATAGAAATTTAATCCCAAACTCGATAGAACTTACGATGAACAGTAACCTAAATCATAAAAATCACTTTTATATCAACTTTTTTCAACCAAATCAAACCTAAAACAACCTATATTATCCCTAGGCTCTGATACCACTTGTAGGACCGTAGAACAACCTATTTCACATATGATTCAAGCCTAAACCTAGAGAGAGAAAGTAAGTAGAGAGAGAGTGGATGGGATCTCCTAGTGTGTAAATGAAAGACAATGTGATTACCTAAGAGAACCAACCTCTCAAATGAGGTTTACAAGAGTATTTATACTTGAAGTCTAGGGCATCATCTATCTTATACATTATTACACTAATGGCCCTTAGACTTTCACAAAACATGAATACTAAGCCTAAGCTTCATCATAATGATATTCTAAAGCAACCTATAACAATACGTTAATGACCGACACTTTTTATAAATAAAATACGATACTAACAGGAGTCCACGGTCACGGTTGCATCTGGAACACTGGTGATGACGAGACCCTCATCTTCATCATAATCCACAACCAACAAGAATTGAGGTGGAGAACACTTGTGGCCGGGTGTATATTTTTCCGGACAACGGAAACAGAGACCATCTTTTTTTCGTTGTTGCATGGCTTCAGGAGATAGGCGAGTAATCGGGAGGGACGACGTCGTGCTGGTGGAGGTGGAAGTGTTCACAGGTAGGGTGCTAGAAGGAGATGATGTCGACATGGAGTTCCCAGAAAAAGAGGATGTTTTGTTGGAGTATGATAACTTGGGCTTGGGTTGTGCTAACTTTTCCTCGAGTAAGCGGGCCTATCCATACGCTTGATGAAGTGATATGGGCTTGAGTAACGCTATTTCGTTTTGAATTTCTTTCTTTAAGCCCGAGATAAAGATGTTTTTTAACGTCTGACCCGATAATCCATTAACTCGATTACTCAATCGCTCAAACTCGGCTTGGTACAAAGGAACAGTGGTTGTTTGTTTTAACTTGAATAAGGTGGCTTCATGATTCTCGTATGAAGATGGGCCAAATCGGATTTCGAGTTCACGTGTGAATGTGTCCCACGTGCCCAACATCCCGTTTAGGGCGAGATGTTTATACCATGAGAGCGCTTCCCCCGTAAAGTAAAAGACTGAATAGCCCGTTCGATTCGCGACTGGGGTCTGATAATAATCAAAAAAATTATCCGCTTGAAAGATCCAGTCCAACGGGTTTGAGCCGTCAAATAGGGGTAGGGTTATTTTTGGTGTACGAGGCTGCATGGGATGTTGCATGGCATTGCCAGGTGGTCGAGTTGGAACGGTACCTGGTGGGTACAACATGGTGTTGTCGTGAAATAGTGGCGGAGGTGGTGGTAGAGATGACATGTAGAACCCTGTTTCAGCCACATTTGGATGCTGTTGTGACATGTATGCTGACGATGAGGTTTGCGGGTTCGTGTGACCAGTAAACATAAGCGGCAGTGAGGTGAAAGTCGAGGTTATTGGACGGATGGGTGGTGATGTTTGCTGGGACGAGTATGCTGTGATCGGTGGTGGCATAGGAGGCACCGTTTGAGTGGTCGATTTGGACGACGTGAGACTCTGTATATGATTGACTAGCATCGTCGTCGTGTCTGCTTGTAACGAGAGTTTGGTGACTTTGATTAAAGCCGCTAGTTGAGATGCATTATCATTTTGGGGTTGGTTATTCTGGAGAAGCTTTTGAGTGGCCGTCGTTGCAACGATCAATTGATCGATTTTGGCTGTGAGAGAGGGGTTATCCGGTGGTGGTGTGTCGTCGCGGGTAGGCGACGGTAGTCGTCGGGGAGGCATGTTTCGTGAATGAAAGCACCAAGATGATGCAACCCAAAATGGGCAATAATGAGCTGCTAATATACGAAGAGAATTAATGGAACTTGAGAAACTTTTGCATGCTTTATTCATAACCCAAAAGTGGTTTAAATAACAAAACAAATAACAACCAGTAGCTAAGATTAAGGAAGTCTATCAACTAGCAATTTGACTAGTGAATTCTGATAACGAAAATAAGAAAAAGTAGGAGCAATTGAAAACATGCAAATTGACTTGTTCTCCTGCATACTTTAGGGGTGTTCATCGGTTCGGTTATCGGTTAATCGGTTTATTCGGTTCGGGTTGTTCGGTTAAAAATTTTTTTTGAGTCATAACCGAAAACCGAACCGAACCGAACCGAGAACCGAACCGAAGTTCGGTTCGGTTATGGGTCAAAACCGAAAACCGAACTTTTTATTTAAATTACACTATTTATATTTTTTTTTTGAATTTAATTATATATATTTTTGGGAAAAAAATATTTCAAAGCATAAAAAAATATTTTTTTATATTAGTATAAAATTTTAACGGATATTTTTTATATTTAAAATAATAAAAATATATAAAAAATATATATATTTATATAAATTCGGTTTTCGGTTCAGATAGCTAAACCCATATCCAAACCGAAAACCGAATTTTTAATTCGGTTGGGTTCGGTTTTAACAAGTTCGGTTCGGTTATATGTTCGGTTCGGTTTTATTTCGGTTCGGTTCGGTTCGGTTTTCGGTTTATTCGGTTAATTAACCGAACCGTGAACACCCCTAGCATACTTGTTTCCTCAAACCTGCTGGGCCTTGTAATCTTCCTCTTTGGCCTAGTTGTGGTACTTGGGTCTTGGGCTTCCTTGTGTGGCTCGACATGGGTAGTAGCTGGGCTGCTCGTATCAGTGACTTTTATTTGTATTCGACAAATATTATTTGGCATTAAATTAAGAAAGAAAACTAACAAATGTTTAAACTTGTTAACTTGATTTAAATTTATAGGAGAAGGTATCTAGTAAAGGAAGATCAAGTAAGCGACAACCATCAATGCCATTTAATTTCGAACCCAATTTTTCTACTAACGAAACCTCACAAACGCCACAAGACAATGAAATGGAGTGGAGCTTCGAACATACAAACTTGGCTCACCCGTAATTGAAGAAAAGGTACCAAAGACATGGAAGGATGAATGTTTTGAAATTATGAATACTATGATGTAATTTTAGATGTGTAATATGTTGAATGTTGTTTAAATGATTCTGGTTTGCTACTTTGCATGTTATATCTTTTTATTTGGGTATTTGATCATAACACGTACAGTGACGGTTTTGCCAATTTACTCTTGGAAATATTTGGGTTAAAGATATAGTTAACTCAAATCTTTAACTAAGGACATGAATGACTGACTCAATAAAGCTCATCAGTCACTAGACCATCACCATGTTCCATTATAAAGCTACACACAATCATATATAAAAGCATAAAAGAGTGGAAGAAAAGCCGCGATATAGAATATGTTAGGTATCAAAGTTATCCCGAAGGAATACATACTAGACAGCCTCGTAACTAATTGACACTACATGCTAGCTAGTTCCCAATGATTTCATCACCCATTACGCAACCAACGTGTTTTGCAAAAGCCCCATACAAGTGTTTACACCACAACATTCAAGCGAAAGACAAATACAAATGTTTAGACAACCAATTGTTTTGTGGACCATGACATACAACATTCAAGCAACATGGAATAAAAACGAGTCGTCTTCTTGCGATATGCCAAAGCAGCCTGAATTGGATTCTCAACATCCAAAAGTCTGCCATGTCCTAACCTGTACATTTTTAAAGTTAAGAGTAAAATTTTCTGGTGCTACAAATGGTTGAAAACAAACAAGAAATGATACTACTTCATCATTTTTATCAGGATACCGTCAACCATATTTTTCACTATTAGAGTATTGATTCTTATTAAAAATGTTAAATACAGTAGTAAACAAGAAACTATACTATAAACAGGCAGAACGATTCCTAGTCCACATTCCACATGGCAGATATTCATTGCATAGAAACACGTAATCGACGCCTACTATATAACCATCAAACATGACTCATTGATCGTTTATTCCATGCACAAACTTGGAAATATGGGCAATGAGTCGCTATATGTTAAATCATGGGCATCTAGAAACTGATATGAGTAGTGGGTCACTAGTAAAGTTACTCGATCAGCTATTGACTACATATACTTAAGATGCTCATTGAGACTATGTTTATTGGTATAGTTTGTCAACGGATTGAAGGATAAAGAGGAAAGGAAAAAAAAATTATATTAAACTATCTAATCTTCCCATCCAACCAAGATCATATAGCAACTCAAGTTGGCAACCTTTAATCTGTCACATGACAGCCCATAAATGGCCAGTTGTTATTTTTTTTTCTTTTTTCTTTTACTTTTTCCTTTTGAATACTTATTATTTTATATTATTAGGTTGAGTTGTTAATAAATGCTAAAAAAATTATAGATTTGTTGTATGTATTGATTGTGTAGGTGAAAGAAAGAGAAAATAATATTTTAATAAGAGATTGAGTTGCGGTAAATTGTTGATAAAGATAGTCTTATAACCATGACTTCACGTACAGGTGTAAAACATTGATCCTCTTAATAAAGCAAACTAAGGGCTTGTTTCTTTTTTCTTCTGGATTAATAGGGTTGAGCCCTTTCTGTTAATGAGTCTTAATGGGGAGGAGCACATTTTGCTCTCTCTCCTTATACAGACCATTTAACAGAAAAAGAAACATATTATATGTGTGGCCCCACCACTATCTCCCCATTAAGACTTATTAACATAAAAAAGAAACACCCCCTAAGAAGACAATACCACTTGAACAATCGACTTTAAAACATTTTTAACTAATTAACAACATAAAGAAAAGAAGATTTAACAAACACACATGTTTAATCGAAGAGCAAGCTATTCACTAAAATTAACGACCTAAAGCAAATCGCATGTTACTTCCTTGGTGGATTTAGAGCTCAAAGCTATGTATAAAAAGATGTTACACGTGATTAATGGAAACAAAATCCTAGAAAGAAATGCATTGTAGACTATTTGTAGTTTACACAACAAATGCATATATAAGAACTATGCAAAAGATAAAAGACACGTGCATTTAATTTTAGTGTCTTGCTCAACATGAAAAGAGTACAAGTAAGAGATAAAATGTAACGCGCGAGTAACTTGTTAAATAAATCCTCACTAAACAAGTGCAACTAACAAGAAACACCATGAAAGTATATATTTGCCACGAACACATGTTGCCAAGAACCAAAATCACTCTCACAAGACATACCAAAACACAAAAGTAACCTGTTCAAATTAGATTTTAAACATCTTTTAACTAGATGTATATGCAAAGACTTGCAATTTTACCTATTGTTCTGTATAGCAAATATCACAAAAGTATATATCACATGGTGAGGCTAAAATGTTAAAGAAAAAAATTACTTTGTTTTATTATATCAACAACTATATAGTTAATATGTGTACGATATAAGATATATATTAAAAGTTTGCCCAAAAAAATTGCAGTTTCGGGGGAAATTTGGCACCTAAATTTTTGGCGGGGACAAAAGGTTGCATATAACTTCTGGAAAAGGTTTTTAGCGGGGACATGTTTCCGCTAAAAGTGTGGGCGGAAAAGATACGCGGGTACAATTAAGGGTAACTATTTTGATCAAAGTTGCAAAATACTACAAATACTTTCGGCTGGGACATGTCACCGCCGAAAGTGAGCGTTGAAAATCTTGTGAACGGTCAGCGAGATCATGTGCCAGCTCAGCACGGTTTTTGTTGTTTAGCGACTTTCAGCGGGGACATGCCCGTCGCCGCCGAAAGTCTCCTCGCCCGTCCTACGATTTGTTGTAGTGTATGATAATATTCACAAACAAAAGGAATAACTAACGTGTGTGTTGAAACTTATGAAGGTAGTCTAAGCCATCGGTAACACTTTTGTGAGACGAAAAAAACTGCATTCTAAAATTGTTAGGTGGCAAATTGTGTTAGTCTATATAGTACAAACCATGTTTATTATGTCACCTACTGAGCTAAATCTGTCCGGTTAAAATGTTCGTGGTTCTTAAGAGCAGTAACCGGTGGCTAATTGTGTTTGTTTGTGTATATTTGTGTTTGTTTAAAAATGATCTTCTCCCTATTTTGAATGTATGAATCCGAGTGAAGGAAGTGGAGGGCAAAGATTCATGTACGTGTGGGTTAATGTGTATTTGGTTGTGTAAGCCAAAGAGAGAACAAGAAAAAGCACAGAAGTTGTCCTTTGTGTCAGCCAAATTTTAAGATGAGTATTCATTTATCGTCGGCTCGCCTGTTCTTTTAAAGGTTGAACCTGCTCTACCGGTCCGGAAGAGGCTCTGGTTTAGTACTGTATTTGGTTTTTAAAACCTTGGTTTGTACTATCTTGCTCACATTAAAAACTTGTGTAACGATATCTACTTTTAAGGTTGGTTCACCGAATTGGAGTTATTCAAGTAGAAAGTCTGGTGCTAATTGTGCCACAACATAATGGAGTTATTTGTTGTTTAAGAAACTCGTTTTGATGAGTCTCGGGTCGGAATTTATATCATCTGTATGTATTATGGTTACGACTTATATATGTTAATAAAGAAAATTTAAACTATCAATCATTAATATGCTTTTTGTTTGCTATTAGCAAACTACGGAGTAATAATTTTATTTTTGAGATACATGTATTACAGTAACTATTAAGAACTTTATAAAAAGACGTCGCAAGAAATGGTCAAATTGTTAAATTTCAATGATGTATGCAAGAAAGTTGAATATTCTTTATTTATTTACTTTATTTTCTAAGAAAAAAATGTGTAACATAATGGAGTCAAGATAATGACTGGTAAAGTCAAGGTCAATGCTGAAGGTGTTATCGACTTCCAGTTATAGAAACATAGTTATTTTTTAATTAAAAAAAAAAAAAAAAAAAAAGGCATAGTTATTTTTTTTTAAAAAAAAACATAAAAGATGAACTCTTAACTGTTTCACAAACTTTCTAAAAACATTGTTTAGGTTATAAATAATGAGAAAACTTAAAAATAGTCCATGTACTAACACATACAACTGATTATGTTTTCTTAATTTTTAAACCACTAATTAAATATCATCGTTTCGACTCATTACGCTTAATTAACTCTTCTTTCTCACATTAAAAGACAATAATACCCCTTGTCTTTTTCACCGGCCATTACCACCACTTCTGGCCATCAACACCACTAGCACCACACATCATTGATCTAAAACAACATATGCAGCTCGGATCTTGTTACATTTATTTTAAGCATAAATTGTTATTAATAATTATGAATCATTGAACAAAAGTAACAAAAAGAAAGAAGAAAAGAACCTAAGCAAACACTTTACTTTCGCAAAAAACTTGTTGCAATAGATATATATATACATTGTTGGGTCTATCTTAATTTTTTAAGCATGTTCTTTTCACATGGTCTTGAACAACATATGTAGTCTCCATAATTCGTTTTCTACTTTTCTTCGATGTGTCTTTTTTTAACGTTTTGAGGAACAATTCCAACGTTATCTTTTTTTTAACATTTTATGTGTTTTATTATTATCCGAAACTGGGTTTTTTAGCCGGAATTCATGGTGTTTGGCCAGAGTTGAGATGTAGATGATGAATATGAAAGAAATGACCAAATTACCTTTAAAGATGGTGTATAATTAGTGCTTACGAATTGATAAAGTATAATGAGTTACATGGGTTAGTCCGTACATACGGCATTTTTGGCTTTTACCCTAAATTATCAAGTATTCACTCAGCCTCAAATTAAAATGGAGTTCACTTAAACCGAATCTCTTATACTAAGTTGAAATGCCATTTTCCGATTTGACAAACAATTTGCGTAAACGGAATTTACTTTAAAGATCTTCTGTTACAAATCAAGGATTCTTTCATACTTCTGTTTAAAATTATTCTCGAAAATGTTCTTAAAATAAAAGTAGACTCAAATAAATATAAAATGACAGGTGGCACGACTCCTACAGACTTATAGTTGATTTTATACTAAATTTAGAAAATTACCAAAAGCTAGTATTCACAGCCGCGCAGGAAGCCTCATAATACCCCCAGGACTATCCTCAGCCGCGGCTAAGGCCTATAGGCCTGCACCACATTTTTTCGACTTGTCTATTTGACCCGAAACTTGACTTCTGGGACCCGACACTTCACAAGAACTTCTAGAAATCATCAAGACAATATATAAGACATTTCCATAAATGTTCTTGGTCTCCACGACCCGGTAAAAATGCTTTACAAAGCTCTACCAAACATCCGTTTATACCCATTTTCAATACAAATTGAGCATCACTTATTATACACTAAAAATCTGGACTTGTACAAGATTTGACACACTTAACTTCCTTAAAAAAAAAAAAAAAAAAAAAAAAAAAAAAAAAAAAAAAAAAAAAAAAAAACAACTCTTAAACCATAACAAAGACTAGACAAATACAAACATTTACACCAAATGACACTTGGGGTTTAACTTGTTTATACCCCAGTTACCTACCCATTTACTTGTCCAATCGTCTAGCAAGTACTTCCATTCTTCTACTCCATATCCGAGAACCTTAACCAAAATCTCACTAGCATCATAATACCTACAAAAGGGACAACAACTAAAAAGTAAGCTTACGCTTAGTAAGTAACCCATCATCATATATTATCATAAACGACATAACCAATACCATACATATACATCATGCTTAATTAACTTAACCATCCACATTCTCATTTACAATCGCATAATACTAACCATTATTCATTTGCAACAACGCAATTTAACTACATCAACATACTAACACATTATAAATAATCATAAATCAAATACATACCTTGATTTATCCCAAGACTAAACCAAGAACTCTTTCCTTAACTAGAGCCTAACTAGCCTAGTCCCATTTCCACATTCAAACATCAAATTCCATACTCATAACACTTAACAATCATTACACATAAGACACATGATTATTCAAATATCATAACATGTTATAACTTGGTTACATACCTTGAATTGAAGCTTTTATTACCAAGAACATCACCACTTGAATCTCTTCTTTTGGTTCCTAGTCAAAATAATCATCATCATAATTTAACACTTCAAATATATACCATAATCAAGGATGTGTAACCACCCATAATCATAACCACCTCAATACTTAGTTTAGAAACACAACTACCCAAACCCTAAACTTGGGCCACAAGAAACTTAATTCATAATTTACCAATTCACTCAAGATAGAGATAGTTACTTGTATAGAATCATAGCTAGGGCTTCTTCTTTTGAATTCGGACCTTAACACCATAAATTTATCAATAATATTTCCATGGTTTCCCTCCTCTTTTCTTCTTGGCTCGTCCCCCTCACCACACTAACGCACTCTAGAAACTTTTAGAAGCCTGGGAATTATCTAAGGCTTACTTCACTTATAAGCAAGGTTGCAAAAATCGCGGATCGGTAGTCGGGCGGTCGACCACCTTGTAGCTTGTAATCGGTCTAGGCAGGATTAATCGGTGATTAATCGGATTGGCAGTACTGTCAAATTTTGGTTATTTTCGGCAAGTTTTGTGTATTTTCGGTGAGTTTTAGGTATTTCCGGCAAATTATTTTCTAAAAAAAACAACTTGTAATAGACTTAAACAGTTACTATAAGTGATCAAAATAAGTTTACAATGAGTTTTGGGTACTTCTGGTAAGATTTATAAGTTTTCAGAAAGTTTGATCATCATTGACCGTCATTGATCATCGTTGACCATGGTTGACCTATGTGTTTGACCCATTTATATAAATTGGCAAGGTCGGTGACCTTGTAGCACCTAATCGGTGATTAATCGGCATTGTAGACTTTTTTTGCAACACTCCTTATAAGATAGTTATGTCATTGGTTATTTGACAATAATAGTCCCACTAGTCCTATATTCGATATAGTTTAGCCACAATTAACTTTATAACATATTTAACTTAACAGTTAACTTATAGTTTGACTAACAAGCTTGATTTCTGTTGACTTACCAATCAAATCGAGTCTATCAATACTTAAAATTTTGGTCAAGCTACTCAAGACATTTTTATAATATAACACCTAAAAACGGGTTTTTAGGTGTTACACTTGTTTTTCCTAACTTAACAACAGAACATTTTTTTTAAATAATAATTAGAAAAAAAAAAAAAAAAAAAAAAAAACATTCTAATCAATTGTTTTCCATCAAATTGTCAACAAAATAAAAAATTTGCATATCCCAACTTAATAGGGAGCTACAAAACAGATTTTCATGTTTACTTTGTTTCCCTTGAACACAAAATTTCACTTTTTTTTTTATTTATTTAATGTTTAGTGAGAATTAAATTTTCTCCCTTTTTTTATAATAACCAAAAATAGAAAATTAAGAATTCTTTCCCCAACTTAACACATGTCCTCAATTTTATTTTGGGATATCTCAAGATAAATGTCCAATTTGTGTTTCAACCAATCAAAAGTGATTTTAGTATGTAGAAATAATATTTGATTGACGGAGAATATATTTAGTAAAAAATTTTAAAATTTTGTACAATATGAATGTGGACATTTATTTTAAGATGAGGAGAGTAATGATTAAAGACTTTTGTATTTATTTATTTATTTTTTTTTTTTTAATCAACTATTCAAGTGATGCATGGTCTATTTCATTCAATAGAACAACTAGTACAAACATTTTAGTTCAGTGGTCAATTATGCGGTGTACAGAAGACTAGAAGTAAACGTTTAATCATAATTTTAAGGACCACAAATGAGTTAAAGACTCATTCAAATTCATGGCAGACACAAGTGAGTTTCCTTTATCATTTCTTAACTTCTTTTGATTAAATTTCACCATTACATCGGAAACTTACTATCTTAGCTTCAATTGCTTAATAGACGAAATACTGAAATACTATCATATTAACTTAAATATTACGGAGTATCTTGTTGTCGAACTTATGGGGTGTTTGCCTAAGCTCATTTGATAGATTTATTAGCTTACTGAAATTTAATAAGATTTATAAGTATTAGACGGTATACGAACCAAAGCTCAAGAACTCATAAACCTACAAAAATGAGTTTATCAAATTTTCGATAAGGAAAAACTCATCTAATAAGCCTATACAAACAACCTCTTAAATAAAAGCTCACAACATGAATATATTGCCCATATCACACTAATCAGGCTTAACACTGCAAATAAAATCAGTCGAGTAAACTCACAACTTAATTAATCTTTTTTTAAGATAAAGACTGAATAAAGACTATCAAATCGAAACACACACCTGTTACTACATTATCAACTCATAAATTTATATTGCGAACGACGTGTTCCTCCTTGAACTAACTAAAGGGAACATAGTTATAAAAAACTTGTACATTATTATATAAAGATAATACAAATCATAAGCTGAGAATGGTCTCTAAAATGTATATTTTCCATGCAGTTTATCAGTTATTCTAGAATATGATCATTCAAGTCTTCAAGACAAAACTAATTTAACTATAAGCTTTTTATTAGTTGAATATACTTAATTTTCAATCAGTCAAAAATAACATCATGATAAAAACATGAATGAACCATTATGATCTATAATTTTCTTCAAAAGATGGGCCCAAGGCAAGAAAATTCCACACAAACGCATTACAAGTCCTTTGGTCTCTTTGAAATTCCACAAAGACTTGAGTCAATCGTGCCTAAATTCCCTTCATAAAAGCTCTTTATATCCCTGTAACAAGATGAATATCCTTATCTTTTGTACCAAAAAATATCTAGATGGAAGATACTCCGTTAGAGCTCGAATTGCCTGGCTTTCGATTTCACCCTACCGAGGAAGAGTTGCTTGGGTTCTACCTCAAAAATATGGTTTTGGGAAATAATACGCGTGTTGAGATCATCGGGTTTCTCAACATATATCTCTACGATCCTTGGGTTCTACCAGGTAACTTTTCGCAACTTTAGCTTTCGTTGCCAGTGAAAATATGAATTTCCATCCTAGTAAAGGCTCGCCGCCATGTGTGTTTCATACTTTGATGTTATTCGGTTTAGTTTGAGTGCTTTGTAAATTTTGTATGTTATGTTCTACTTGTAGACATGTCAAAGATTGGGGAAAGAGAGTGGTACTTTTTTGTGCCTAGGAATAAAAAGCATGGAAACGGAGGAAGACCAAACCGAACTACCAAAAACGGGTTTTGGAAGGCAACCGGGTCAGATCGTAAGATTTTCTCTTTATCTGACACCAGTAAGCATCTTGGGTTGAAGAAGACTTTGGTGTTCTACAAGGGCAGAGCACCTGGAGGACACAAAACAGATTGGGTCATGAGCGAATACCGGCTGCCTGATTCTTGCCCATTACCAAAGGTACATCTTTTGTATACCGATAAGATATCTGCTTGGCCATTATTTAGAGGGGGGGGGGGGGGGGGGGGGGGGGGGGGGGGGGGCTAGGGATTGCTTTTCAAACTGCTGCTATCTTACAAAATAACCAGATAAACACCGCAAACACCCTATTACACTTCGAATGTCTTTTGAATCAGTAAGCAAGAGGCAATATTGATTTGTATACTATAGAATAACTGTATATCTTTATTACGAGCACTAAAATTGTAAAAATACTTGCTAACAAGTGTAAATACTCGAGTATACTTTGATAACTTTTACATAGTCCGGTATCTATCTTATACAGTTATACCTACCAGATACATTGTAACTTACAAGAATTGGTGTGCTTGACTTGCAGGATATAGTGTTGTGTAAAATATACAGAAAGGCAACTTCCATCAAGGTGCTGGAGCAAAGAGCAGCCATGGAAGAAGCACAGCATCCACCATCTCCAAGCTCAATCGATAGTCAACATCTTGATTTGTCGGCACCACAACCAGTGACATCAAGCCACATGGTATCTGATTCAACAAACGACACAGATAAGAAGCCCAGCCTGAAATTACCAATCGGGGCAGAGAAGATATCAGAGCTCCGATTGCCAAAATGTGACATGGACTGGAGTCATGATTCACAGTTACGCAGTCCATGGCTACAGAATCTCATCTTCACTCCTCCTCCTTATGCCAATATGCTTAATTTCTTAAACTAATTGTGTAAAACAACGATTATGAAAATAGTAATCGCAATTATTATTATTTATGTAAAGACAGAATAGGAATATTAACTTGTGCCAAAATTACATTCAAATTGTTGGGATGCTCTAAAGAATAGACAGCAAAAGAATGGCTATTTACACGAATGATATTTAATAAGATGAATTCCATTTAAGCCCATTCTCATTTACATTTTGCAGGTCGTGTCTTTTTCACCCACAAAATGAAAAAGAGAACAAATGGACCTAAAAATTGGAGACTATCCTACTATCTACTGTATCTAAGCTAAAACTTACAGAAAAATAAACTACATCAACTTACAAAATTGAGGCCTTTTGAAGGACCATCTAGCTTTCACTCAAAAACAAAGTCACATGCCAAAACGCAACAGATTGAGTTACGGCCCGCATGTCGTCAACTATAATTAAATGCACTTGATTGAACCAGATGGGCTCTAGCTCCTATATGCAACATAGTCTAGTTGACCTCCGCTGAGCCACAACTCAGGCTTCTGGTTCCATTTTGCAGAGACGATTCTTTTAATTCTTATCATGAACTCCCTCTTGCTGTCGTAATATCCTGTCTTCTTCGATACGCTGCAATAGCTCCTCACAAGCTTTCAACGATGCAGCAGTAAACCTCTCCATGGCCTCAAAAACGAGTCTCAGATTCGTTTGTGCACTAACGCTTTTACTAGTCTCACTCTGATAAACGGCTGAAAGACCATTATGTTCTCCTGCGGAAAGAACTATCTGTTTATCAAGCACCTGCAACTCTTTTTGGATCTTCTGATCTTCCCTATCCAAACTCTTAACTTTACTCTCCATGTTTTTATGCATTGCAAACCTGCGTCTCATTTCTTGCTTATCTCGATCCCATAACTGAAGAACAACTCTAACAAAATCCCGCATTGAATTCACAACTTCCTTATCAGATATTCTATCTATGGCTTGAGCCCATTGGTTACAAATAATGAATATGGTTGGAGCACCTATTCTACTGGGAGAGAAGGGAACTGGACCATCAGCAGTTTCTTCAGGGATGTACAGGAGACCTTTTAAAAGCCAGTTGTTCAATGATGTCACGAATCCCTTTTGTGCTCCAAACCAACATGAGAAGCGTAGAGTCCAGTTAAGAAGTTCATGTTCTAGTTGTAATGTGGCATCAAGACACTCATCAGAAGCGTGTTTGTTGGAAGCAATGGCATCCAACCGTTTAGCCGCTGCAATGGCTTGACATTGACTGCGATGGCACTCGAGCATCGATCTCCACATCCTAGTTAACCTGAAGACACATATTCGCAAATCAAACCATCATAATGCAAATGTTTTTATACTAGAGTAATGTAGCACATACCCTTGAATGAATCCGTTTAGCTGTGGCCACAACTCTTCGTCTCTTAATCTGTCAATTTGCGTAGATATCTTATCAACTACCTGAATTGCAATTCTAATTTTGGTTGAAAGACTCCTAACTAAAAGTCTTGTTGCATCAATTTTTTGCTGTTCAGCACCCTTCTCATCTAAACGCTTTAATCTTCTATCCTTCTCCTCATGTTCTAATCTCATTTTCTCCGAAACCTATGGCATACATAACCATGCTCGTTACTTTTTATATTATCTTACAAAATAAAAATACTAATCAAATGCATATATAAAAGAAATGAAGCATACCTTCACTTCCTCAAGCAATTTCTTCTCCCAAAGATATAGCTTATGCAAAGTAGACGAAAGATTATGAGACTTTGTTCTTACATCCACTGCGGCATCTAAGTCGGCAGGATCAGAGTTTTTAGATACCGCTACTGCTAACGACGGTGAAAATACATTCAACATCTTTGAGGGGACTGATTCATATATACACACAATTCATAATAAAAGTCAGAACCTTAAAATCTACAATACATTAAAAGTAAAGCAAATGATTAACATAAACAAGCAACAAACAATGCAACAAACGATCATACCTTGATAAGCAGCATGTTTCCGATTATGCGGAACCTTCCCAACTTCAAGTATCTTCGCCAACTCATTCCCAGACTCCGAAGCACGATCAAACTGGACTTGAATCTCCTTAACCACTTCTGAATCATCATGAAACTGATGAACAGGCTTATCCCCTCTCGACGTCTCTCCTTTTTCAACCACATGAACCTCAAATTCCACCGCTTCCTCTTCTGGTACCACACTCGGTCCACTTCTATAATGCAACTCACCACCCGAACTCAACTCACTGTCCTCATCAGCAACCGGCGCCTTCTTCGCATCCACATTACTACTACTAGCACCACCACCCCCACCCCCACTCCCACTCGCACCATTATCATTCACAAACTTCGGCTTCGTAGAATGTATCTCCTTAACAACCTCCTCCTGATACAAATCCTCCTCTTCCAAATCCGGTATCCCTTCCTCCTCCCTCACCTCCCTCGAATCTCTACTCGGCGTATACGGCGGATAATAACTATCATACGTCTCAAACGGATTCAAAAAATCCCATCCAGAACTCGCTGGAGGCGGCGGTGGAGGAGGCGCAGCCGCCTTCGACGTCGACGCCTCCATACCACCGTACGCAGGCGGCGCCACTTGCCGCGACGACGACTCACCGAAAAACTCACCATAACCATTATAACCACCACCACCATTATTCGCATAATAGTTAGGGTTTTGATAACCACTATAATCATTACCATTACCATTACCATTCCTATTACCATTATTATTATAATAATTCGACGAAGACGAAGCTTCGCCGTAGTGTATAGGTTCGGGATTCATAGGGCGCTGCTGATAGACAACAGACTGCGTAGGCTGTTTTCGCATATAATTCATCGTATAATTCGACGAAGAAGGATAGCCTGCTGGTGGATAATCCATAGGATAACTATTATTTACCGGTGGATAACTATTATTTACCGGTAAATAACCATTATTAACCGGGGGATAACCATTATTTACCGGTTGATAACCAAAATTAACCGGGGGATAACCGTCAGGGGGAGGATAATAAGGCATATTAGGATAACTCGAATTCATCATATTGAAATTATTTTGACCGTGATCAGTAAAATTAAAATTACCGTGGGGTAACTCATTATTCCCATGCCCCTGCCTATTCCCATGCCTATGCAGCGGTGAAGGACTAACCGAATGCACGTCATCATCAGAATCATCATCATCATCATCCGAATCAATAAAGTGTAGATGAGAAGAACCTGAATTAGAGTGATTATGATTATTATGACCCTTATCAACAGGCGCGTGAGACGACGCGCCTTTACGTATCTGAGGCAAGTTCAGCACAGGGGACGCGGCACCGTCCGCAGGCGCGTGAGAATGAACATCAAAAAAGCGATGCAACGAAACGCCGACGTTTTTAAGCGAGACAAAATAAGCTAAGTGAGCTTCAGCTAAAGCGTAGCGTTGATGGATCGCGTCGTCTAGAAAAGTGCAACGCTCCCTGCATAAAGTTACAGCGGGTGATTCTTCGTGTTTAGAGCCTACACAGCCCATGGTAAAAAAAAAAAAAAAATTACTAATAACCTAATTGGAAAAGCTAGGGTTATGTATGAGGGGGGATTAGAATTGTTTTTGAAGAGATGTTATAAAGGAAGGGAATCTTTGACAGCGGGGAATATCTCGTCGGTTTGTAGAAGTAGCGGACATCGTCGGTGTTTTTACTGTGTGAGAGAGAATATATGTGTGTGTTTGTGTACTTTTTGACGAGTGTGGTTTAGTGTGTGTGTGTTTGTTTTGTCGATGGCTCGATGGTGTAGGTGCGGTGTGGGTTTTGCGTGTATTGTTTTTGGGTCCTTTGAGTTTGAGGACTTTGTTAATTTGCGCTAGGGGAGGGCC
The DNA here is from genome assembly GCA_030686995.1 of Artemisia argyi. Lineage (NCBI taxonomy): Eukaryota > Viridiplantae > Streptophyta > Magnoliopsida > Asterales > Asteraceae > Artemisia > Artemisia argyi. The sequence goes on along the minus strand of CM060697.1, from coordinate 154,033,068 downwards.
GGTCTAAATTCGACCCGAATCGAAAAAATCAAAAATCGGAAATCGTGAAAAATCGAAACGAATATGATCGGTTCGGTTCATGTGTGTTTGTATTTGTTTTTGTTGGCTTTGGGCCGAACCGAACCGACCAAACCCTAAACCAAAAATCATGAAAAACCAAAACCGAAACCAAACTGACGGGCTGTCAGGTTAGCTTGGTTTTTGTTGGTTCGATCGGTTTTGTCGGTCTGGTTCGATTTTGAACCTTCCATAATTTGGGCTATGTTTGATGCGAGGCTTATAAGAGCTTAAGTTTTTAAGATAAACTAGCTTATAAAGTAATTTTTTATTTGTCATATATGTTTGTAAAAGCTTTTATAAGCCATAAGTTTTCATAAGCCCAAGTCAACTGAAACGAGCTTATAAAGGCTTATATTTAGTAAAATTAATTAAATGTCCTTCAAAATATAGTGCATTATCACATTTTAATGTATTAATTTAATTTGATACTCTGTATTTTTATGCAATTTTACGTTAATGAGTTTCAGCTCTAACTAAGGGTCTAAGGTGCACAACAATTTTATAAATATATAAGCTTTAACTTCCAGCTTCAGTTCCAACTTTGGTCTATTTCGCCAAACATATCATTGGTCTTTTGAAAAGCTTTAACTCAAGCGTTGTTGGTTAAAGAAATTGGAAGTCAAAGCGAAAACAATTGAGTTGCTATTTTTGGTTTGGTTATGAGGTAGGTATGCAAAACAATGTTTCGAGACAATGGATCGTGCTAGGCAAGGAATTGCTCTTTTTATCAAGGTATATGCGGCGACTTCTAGAGGCAACTTATATGGTTAAAACTTAAAAGTCACTTAGATTTTCTTGCTTTGTTTTGATATTATTTTCTAGATCCTATGATATTATTTTATCGAGCTTTAAGTAAATGAAGGTTAATTTGAATATTAACCTAATTAGAAGGACTTACTCCATAAACAATTACTATGTAATTAACTATAAACCCTTCAAACCCTAATTATTCTTACGTAACATTTTATATTCTACAATCTGATAACATTAGATGTTGTCTTCTTGACTCTTGAATGCGTGGCATTAGGTGACAATTTAGTCACATTTGGTCCAAGTTAGTTCGAGCCTTGTCAAGCTCGAGCTTGGCTCGGCTCGTTTGCACCCCTAATCTCGGCTGTGTTTGACACGGGGCTTATAATAGCTTGAGTTTTTTTTTTTTTTTTTTTTTTTTTTTTTTTTTTTTTTTTTTTAATCTAGCTTATAAAGTAAAATTTTTTTTTTGCCACATATGCTTTTATAAGCCATAAGTTTTCATAAGCTCAAGTCAGCTGAAATGAGCTTATGAGGGTTTATAGTTAGTAAAATTAATTAAATATCCTTCAAAATATAATGAATTATTGCATAAAATGTGAAAATATGTATGAATTTAATTTGATATATGGAGTATATTTTTATGCAATTTTATGTTAATGAGTTTCAACTCTAACTAAGTTGCTCAACAGCTTTATAAATATATAAGCTTTAACTTCAAACTTATCAGTGGCGCAGCTACATAGGGGCCCGGGGGCGCCCGACCCCCTGAATTTTTTTTTGCAATGTAGGGGTATATAGTTTTCGTGTAGAAAAATTTCGGTATATTCGATTTCGACCCCCCAAAATTTCGGTATTACCCGAAAAATAGCGTTAGGAAAAAAAAATTTAGATCTCGACCTCCCACTGAAAATTTCTTCGCCACTGAAACTTATAATATACGTTCCAGCTTCAGTTTCAACTTTATAGTCTATTTCGCCAAACATATCATTGGTCTTTTGAATTTAAGTATTGTTGGTTAAAGGAGTTGGAAAGTCAAAACGAAAACAATTGAGTTGCTATTTTTGGTTTGGTTATGAGGTAGGTATGCAAAACAATGTTTTGAGACAATGGATCGTGCTAGGGCTCTTTTTATCAAGGTATATGCGGCGACTCCTATTAGCAAGAGGCAACTTATATGGTTAAAACTTAAAAGTCACTTAGATTTACTTGCTTTGTTTTGATATTATTTTCTAGATCCTATGAATACACATTAATAACACTCTTCATCGATAGGATATTATCTCTTATCCATTAATGTCTTTTGTGATCGATGGAGATGTGAAATGGACTTTTATTTTTAAATAATCTAAAATATCTATGGGTAATTATTATGAGATGGATGGATAATGGATTAACTTTATATTTCTATTTTGGTATGTTACAAAACAACTGTCTACTTGAAAATTCAACAAATTATGAAAAATTAAAAGACTAACATGATGTTATTTAACATCACATGTTCGATGATTGCGTTATTCTTAAATAGTATATTTTTTTGTTCGTTGAATGATAATTTTGAGACCAGAACTATGTACTTATATCACAGGACTCTTCGTTAAAAGTATTACTACCTCCGTCCCAAAATTATAGTCCCCTTTTGACTTTTTCGGTCTTTATTTGTCAACTTTGACTTTAAATATTTTTGTTTGTGTTATACAATAGTTGATGAAAATTATACCAATGAAAAATACATTTAAAACTCAATCCATTCATATATTTTGCATCAAGTATTATGTAATATAAACAAAAATATTTAAGGTTAAAGTTGAATAATAAAGACCGAAAAAGTCAATAAGGAACTATAATTTTGGGACGGAGGGAGTACCTAATTGTTTAGTGTTTTCTATTTACCCTTTTTGATCTTTTAAAACATAGATGATTTAGAGTTAAGATCAAATGAGAAGAAAGTAAAATGAGAATGATGAAGAATAACCTCAATCACATATTTAAGATGCGTCTACAAAATTGGATGCATCTTCCCACAAATTTTCATTCATAAATTAAAATGTGTGACTACAATTCTCATTTTAATTATATTTTTCATTTGATCCCTTCCTAGATGGATATATTAGTACGTTTGTAGTTTATTTATTATTTTATTATTATTATTTTTAACAATGAAGCTTTTTATAGCTAACAGCCTCGCAAAGGAGAAAGAAAACCATGAAAATGCAGATCAAAAAGGTCACAATTGATGGAACTTTTAATTCCTCTATTGGAAATCCAAAACAATGAAAGAAGTTGGACTTGAGTAAAGATGTCTTCATTACGGACCGCTCTTAAAGACACGAGATCCGCGTGAACGAATCTATTACGCTATGACCAAATCTCCCTAATAAAGAAGTATAACGAAGCTTGGTAGATTTTACAATGATTCTTTGAGATAGGAGGTGAAAAATCCAACAGTTCTAATATCGACAACACAATATGAGGGTGCTTAATGCGCACCAGTTTCAAATTTACTATATATCTGAGAGATAACCGAACAAGATAAGATGATGTGATGTATAGATTCCTCCTCAAGGCCACACAAAGGACAAAGAGACAATGAAATGGGTAAACCCCGGATAAGCAAATTAGCACAGATTAGAAGCTTATCATTCACTGCTCTCCAAATGCAAATATTCACTTTTCTGGGGGCAAAATGGTTCCAATCTACCTTACATGACATAACATTGGAGCCTAAATTAGCAACATCAATAAGCTTAGATAGGTTATTAACGGTGAATTTACCATTCGGGTTAAGTTTCCATCTCCAACCATCTTGTTGCTCGGAAGAAAGAACAAGATTCCCAATGAAACGAGATAGCTCACCGATTTCATCTAAAGTCCTACCACGTGTGGGCTTGAACGATGACGATGGAGTATAATCAGTGTTGCAAAAATCGGCCGAATCGGCCGATTAATCGGATATTAATCGGTAATCGGCCATGGAACTTGGAGGGATTTCCAAGGTAATCGGCCGAGTCAAGAAAATCGGCCGATTAATCAGTCAAAAATCGCTAATCGGCCCTCGACCGCCTCAGTACCGATTTTTGCAACATTGAGTATAATTAAGCTAAAGAGTACGCTGTTCTTACTTTCCATATTATAAAGTTTTTTGAGTTTCTATTTTGTAAAAAAGGACATTAAGGAAACTTACCATTACTAAAAATTAAAATTTTAAATTATTAATATCAAGTAAATTCTACTTTATAACTAGGATGTTTAAGAAATGTAACATTACTATTACTTTTAGACGACCAATATGGAGTATAGTATTATTTTACTGTAAACACTCTTTGATGAAGTGATAAAAACTATTCATGTTTTCATCACGACATGAAATTATCATGTTATTTTGATGTAAAGTTTATATATTGTGATACCAATTTTTCAATAAAGTAACGATTGTGGCATTTGATGATCGTAATCTATACTACTTATAATGAGAAAAGAACTATCTCTCTAAAAAATTCAGATGTACAAAAAATGACTGGAGAGGTTGTAAGGAGTGTGGTGGTAGTGGCGGTGAGTTTAAGTGGCCGACAGTGGTGTTTGTTTGGTCGGAAAAACGACTGGAGAAGAAGAAGAAATAGGGTGCGGCTGGTTTGAGAGAGAAATGGTGTCAAACCCGAAGTGACGGTATAATGAGGTTTATATATGAAAGTGTTTTGAACTTCATGTGAACCCTATTGCACCGTTAGGGACTAAGATTGTAAATATATGCTAGGGTGCGAAGTGTAGTTTACCAAATCTTTTAATATTTCGTTATTGAGGCAAATTTAGGTGTCAGAATGACTTCCCATGATATTTTTATTAATTTCATCGAAAAAATTTATTTCAGGGTACCCGCCGCTGCAACGCGCGGGTACCCTGCTAATAAAAAATAATTTAGCAAAACATAAATTGCTGATTTATGGATCGTTAGTGAATTCAAAATTACCTTGAAATGGTAATTTTGTTGATTCATGAGAAAGTTAAAAGCTATAATCATAATAAGATTTGTTAAATAATGTAAACTGATCTTTTTTGTTAAAGCTTTCAAGATGAATTTTGTTGATTTGGGTTATTATTTCCTTCAAAATGAGTGGAATATAACAATTTGTGCCTATCTATCATCGATACTATGCATAGAACTGCAAATGTTTAGTGATTATGAGACGGTACTATGATTAATTTTAGTTAGGTTGAAGCAAGGTTTTTAAGATCGGGATTCTACCTAGGATCGTTTTCATTTTTGCAAGATCGTGATCGTAAGATCGGATCGGGATCTTAAGATCCTACTCTAGTATTATTTCTTAATAGTTTTTGTAATATTATACAAATCTACAAATTATTATACATTAGAAACACAAAATATTATGAATGTTTCATTGAAATATTGTCTTAAAATTATGATTATAAAATGTTTAAAAAGATTAACATATTATTTTTTGAATTAAAAAAAAAAAAAAAAAAAACAAAAAATTATAGTTTTTAGTTTGTAATCCGAGAAAAGTAATATCGGATTGGATTAGATCTTGAGATCGTATGGTCAAGATCGGGATCCTATAAGATTTTAAAATTGCAAAGATCCTATGTAGGATCTGGATCGTTTTTGCTTTGCAGTATCGTAAAATCGTAAAATCCTAAGATCAAGATCGGGATCCTGACAACTATGAGTTGAAGAGTAATTTATGTATTGTACTTTAATTTAAAAATCAGTTTATAAAACTACCATAATAGCCGACGTTGGTTAAACGATGATTGTGATATGGTTGACACCCTATTAAACTAAGTTGAATGTGACCATTTAGGCCTACCATGTCATCAATAATTATGTACTATTATATACGGTATCAACTATGGTTGAGCATTACAGACCCGAGACCAGACCGACCGAAAACCGATCGAACCAAAAGACCAGCCGTTCAGTTTTGGTCCGGAATTTTTTCTTATTTCGGTCTTGGTCTGGTTCGGTCCATTCCAGTCCAGACCAGTCTTACTTAAAACTCGACTATTATGCCTTCTTGAACCGGACCGACATAAAGACCGGACCAGACCAAACATATTCAATCCGGTCATCGGTCTAAGGTTTTAGGCTAGTTCGGTTTCGGTCCGGTTTAGCTGGTCCGGTCCGGTTTTGGACCGTTGATCACCCCTAGTATCAATTGTTCAATTGTTTTCTTTTTTGAAGAAAATATATAACACCAATGAAATACTAGCAATTAGTTGGTTGGTTATTGGTATTTTCTTAAATTGCAAGTATTACCTCTTATATATATATATATATATATATATATATATATATATATATATATATATATATATATATATATATATATATATATATATATATATATATATTATTTTATTTTTATAATGTTGTTTATATTTAAAAAAAATATAGAAAATATAAAGTTTGATACGTCAAAAATAGTAGAATACAAAAATACGAAGCAGAAAATTATAAAAAAAATGTTTTGTCTTGTTAATAAAGTGGGTGAAACTACCGAAAAAAGTGCAAAATGACAATTTTAAATTTTGACAAGTCAAAAATAGCAAAAATCAAAAGATACGGAACAAAAAACCCTAAAAAAACTGTCTTTTTCTGTAAATAAAGTAGGTACAATAAGGTATTCATTGTAAAAATTGTGAAGGGAGGTACTAATAGCAAATTGATCACAAACCACTTGAAAATATAGATAAGTCTTGTTATCCATTTTTGACTGATTTTAATTAAAACTCAAAGTAATTGAATGAGTTATAGAGTCCATATTTGGGGTCTTTGAAATTGACATAGATAGACAAAAACTCTTAAAATTGAATCTGTTTTGCTTCTAATCTGACTTTCTTTAAAGAGATATACGATTTTGTTCAAAATAAGCTCCTATGAATATAATATCCGTATTGAAAATTTGTAATCTAATCTTACAAAAAAAATAGCACTATGAATTAAAAAGAAGTAGAAAAATTATAATGGTTCGTAAGAAAAGGGCCAAGTGGCCAACTTGAGCAATCTGTAAAGTTGCAAATGATAAGGGGTCTTGTAGATTCCGATTAAATAAAATAAATATTTTGAAAAATCTTAACCTATCATGTGGTCCGATTAAAGAATTTAAATCTAAAGGTAGCAATTATTATTTTTTAGCAATTTATTTGATTAATAATGGTAACCTATATATGGCCTTATGGGAAAAATAGAAAGAATATACTTTTGAAGGCACGAATATCTATCATAAATATGTTAAAATAAAAAGAATATACGTATAAGTATGTGTTGATTGTATAACAAGCAATCATATAACTAACCAAATTAATTGATATTACCACCTTGTCTCTTATGAACAAATAAGTAAACAATAAGTTAGTTATGTCATTGACTCATTCAAATTTCATTATATCTCATATTTTTTAGTTTATCAAAATCATTAAAACAACTCCCTTTAGTTTCTAAACATGTTATTAATAAACTCCAATATTGTAAATTACACATTATTATTTTTGCGTTTCTAAACCATAAGAATTTGCCAAAATCGAATCTAAGCAATAGGCACTTGGGATAAATTACAAACATGAATTCTTACTAAGTTTTGAGACATGAGAAAGGCAGGATTAAAGATATTAAAATTATGTTTGCATTTGAAGTGGGTCATTTGTGGTTTAATTAATGGTTTACTTTAATTAATGGTTCAGTTTGCAAGAATTGACATATAACTACTTTTGAACCTTTTTTAGAAAATGATTCGTCATTTAAACAAAACTAGTTTCTTCAATAGTACTGTATCCATTGTCACAAGTTTGATCAACTTTCATTGTCTACATAGATACCACCGGGTACCGGCCAACCAATCGATCTTTCACGTCCTTTTTTCATGAGTGTTCTCAATACTGACCGTCGAACAACTATTGACGAAGGCATGAGGTACGTAAAATGCAAACATCACTTCATTTTCATACATAAAGTCATAAATTAAGAAGGAAAAAAAGTACTTCAGCTTAAACTCATGACAAGCTAGCCACCTACAATGATTCCTGGCTTTTTAAATCATTTTCAGTTTTGGTTTTCAATTAGAATAAAAAATAAAACTAGCTTCATGTATACTATTTAAGACCTAATGCAGTAATGCATGTTTGGTGCACTAGCTTCATGGGAGTTTCATTTGACTTTTAATTTAAGAATAATAAGTTTTCTTTAAATATATGTTTTGCTTGATAGACAACATTGTTAGAATCGTCAAATAAGTTTTTAAAAATTAGCTTCAATTTTAGCTACAACTTCAACTTCATCCAATCTACATCTCTAGTTTCAACATGAACTAGTTTTGTTAAACAACTATTCCGTACAATTTAAAAGGCCGAGTGATATATGATTACTTGCAAATAGCCATATATATTCATTACTTTGATTTCAAGCATTTGAAAGGTTGTTATTTTATGCCCCACCACTCACAAACGGTTCTAAGTTAACAGTGTACCTATAAGTCTATAACCTTAAAATCATATTTAGGAAGAAAATATATGAATAAAGGTCGTATTCAACATTTTGGAGTCACGTGGTATCCTTAAAAAAAGTATAAAATTTGATTTCAACAAGTCCTTTTGGGAATAATAATAAACCAACTTATGCAGTTTACTATATTCTAATCTCTTATTAAATACCGAATACTGACAAAGCATTGACAAGCTTTTGGTGTCTTTTCGTCTTGAAATAGAATATTTAGGGGTTAAGTTAACCATTTAAATAAGAAACCACACACATGTACAACCGCGACCATAAACAAATTAAATAGTTTTTTATTACTATTAAATCTTAAACTAATACTACCTCCGTCCCATTTTAAGTGTCCACAATGGAATCTTGAATTGTCCCAAATTAAGTGTCTAGATTCTATTTCAACCAATGAGATGAGACTTTAGTGGGTAAAAATTATATTTGATTGGTGGAGAGTGTAGTTAGTGGAATTTCCTAAAACTTTGTGCATGATGTAAGTGGACACTTAATGTGGGACGGAGGGAGTAACTACTTAGAGCTGAAGCTAAAGCTAAAGCTAAAATCAGGGTTTGATGAAATTAGCTACACTTTAATTAGCTCACAACAAAGTGATAAGTACTCAGTTTCAGTTTAGCTTTAGTTTCAATCCTATATGGATATTTAGTAAAGAGTTTAATGAGAATATGATTATGTAGCAATCTTGAATCATGATTATAGCCTGATTGTTTTAGATTCATTTCTCTTACTCACTAAGTTATATTGACTTATCGTTGCTAGTTACTCTTTTTATGTAGGTATTTGAAGAAGGACTTCGGGCTTTATGATAGTAGAAGAAAGTGCATCTATGGGAACGGAATGCTTGTGAGTATGCATGACAAGCATCTTGTAAAAGGGGGGGGGGGGGGGGGGGGGGGGGGGGGTTGAATACGTTCTTGTCTACCCTTTTTAAGTTTAAGTAACTTAAGGTCAAGTTTCATGTAAGGGTGTGAAGTCACTGTGAACAATAACTAACATAAAATGTAAGTAAAGAGGTCAAGGGAAGAGAGAAAAAGACAACGATTTATACTGGTTCGGGATGAAGGGCTTAGATCATCCGTATGTCCAGTTGAAACTTCGTTACACCTATACTATTCACTAGTACCAAAATCCTGGTGGTGGATAAACCGTACAACCTTAGCTCCACCGATCACCTAAACCGCCGATGCTCACTTAGAAAGAGCTAGAACCTAACAGAATTCTGCATGCGAAACCATAAACAAAGACCTCGCGATTCTACCTACCATAAAGACCACAAAGACTTCCACCATGGAAGCAAGCTTCAACCAAAGAAGCAACATACCATAACCTGACAGTACCCGGATCAAGGGTTGACCACAAAGGTTAAAGACTCTTACACTCTTGCTTATCCGCACCCAGATAAGTCTTTTCATTTGCTTATCTGCACACAGACAAGACTTCACAAATGAATATGAATTATAAGAATTTGTTACAACACATCCTAAGACTCAACCTAAAGAATAGAGTAAAAGAAGACTCTAAACACAACATACAAGAGTGGATCAAGTTCTTGTAGTTCTTCTCTTGCGAAGAAGTTTGCTTTCAATGTGATGATAGAAAGATGTTAAAACACAATAAGATTGAAAGACTCAGAAGGATTATAGAGAAGAAAATAAAGGGTAGAAATGTTAGGCAAGATGTAATGTTAACACAAGACAAAAAGTGTCTATTTATTGACAAACCAAAGAAGACAAACCATAGTGCGCTGACGCCCAAGCCTAGCGTGCCACAAGGACTGTTTATCCTCTTATATATAACTAGCCCTTGGCTCTTATTAAAAGTGACTAAGACGAATGTGGCTTGTCTCAATGGAAGGTGAGTGTATAAAAGGGAAACTATTTGGAGTGAGGAGCAAGGTGAGGAAAATAGGTTAGTCATAAAGAAAGTTATTGAGTAGGTGAAACGCAAGAGGTCTTGTAAGTGATTGAGTAGGTGAAAGTATCATACGCAAAGTTTCGTAACAAATTATAAAGAACAAGGTCTCGCAACAATTTCCCTTAAGAACAAATCTCGTAACAATAGGTTCGTAATAAAGACAGTGATAAGTTCGCAATAAAAACCTAGAATGAAGTCTCGTAAGTGAAGTCTCGTAACTCTAGGTCTCGCAACAAAAATTATAACTACTTTGAGAAAGATCTAAAGGACAAGATTCGTAACAAAGGTCTTGTAATACTCAAGTCTCGTGAGAGAAACCCAATTCTTGTGAAGGCTCACAAACTAAGTCTCTTAAGGTGAATAACCCTAATCTTACAAAAGGAAAACCTGCGAGACTACCAAAAATAAAAGGCAAACCTGCAAGATTACCAAAAATAAAACTTGCGAAACTTTCAAAACCACTTTTCTAGATGTTAAAAAAGCACATATTTGTAACCAAAAATCATCATTTCAACGTAAAAATAATTTACGTAATCTTTTAAAAACGTATCTCAAATCTCCTAGAATGTTTTTTCCACACACGTTTTTTGCAATCTAACCATGTAAAATGATTAAACCAATGATTATAGGATACAAAAATATTTTTCGAGAGAGAAAGAGTAACTAGTTTTTGGACTAAAAAACGTATAAAACTTTACCCTAATGACGATTTAAGATAAAAATAAACACAACTAAACACTAAAATGGGTATAAAATATGGCTCTTGATACCAAATATTGATCACAATAATCTTAACTTAGCCTACTAATCTAGAGAGAGAGAGTAGGTGTGAACAATTCTAATCTAAAGAGAGAAATGAGAAAGAGGCAGGGGGAAAAGTCTCACAAGACTTGCTATTGACACACACCTCAATGCTCTTGAGGTAGAGAGTAATTATACTCTTACAACCAAACGTTAAGAGCAAGTCTCAACACTAAGCTTCCCCTCCAACTATACAAGTGTTGCGAGTGGTCTCTTAACCAACAAAACAATACAATGTGCCCTATCTATTATATGTAAGTTACATAAAAGAGCATATACTATGATTTACACTTTTTGTGCTCTAACATTAACACATATGAGGAAAGTGCATTTACATAAAGTGAGCTTAACTTGTTTGACCAATAAGAGAATAGACCCATTTTGTGATTAGCTAAGACATACGTAAAGATTATAGCCATAATTTGATGGTTTTGTGAAAACATGAATCTCCTTGTTTGATAAAACATTTAGAGTTGGCTAATAGGCTTTAAGTTGTGGTTTTATAAAAGGCTTTTGAGTTGGCGTTCTATAAAATAGGAGGAGGTATTTTGTTCAACTCTTTTTGTCCAAATCTTGTTGCGAGATTATATAGTATCTTAAATATCATGTACGGACATGTATTGAAAGATCAAACTTTGTCGGATAAGAGGAAAGCCGACTTTGAAAAACCGAGTGCACACGGGATAGAGCCTGACACACTGGTTGTGGCGCGCCAGCCTGGCGTGCCAGACCTAATTCCGTGTGTTTTCGGATTTAAGCTATCACTAACGATTTTAAGTGTCTCATAATATATATGTATCATCCCTAAAACACAAAGGAGATCATAGGCATCATTAGCACCAACACATCTCATCCGTACACTTTGATATTTAGCTTGTAACACCCCAATATGTTTTTAGTAGAAGTACTTAAACAAATTATAGTCGGTTAAGAGTCATTTTGTAAGCCTATGAGCAAGTCAAACGGTTTATGGGTCAAAAAGGATGTTTGGGTTAACACCACACTCCATGTATTTAACGCTTTCGCATGATGCTTTTATGAAACCTTGTACATAGATTTTATTTTTTATTTTTTTTAGAAAGGCAACCTTGTACATAGATGATGTTAAATATATGCATAAAGTATGCTTCCAGGTTTTTATGAATTTACAGCAAGTGAAAATTATGTTTCCAACAAAAAAAAGTGGGATTTGACATTAGAATCATTATACAGTATATAGCTTATAGCTATACGGCGTATACCTTCAAGTTATTTAAAAAAAAAAAAAGTCTGGGCGTTTCAAAAATGACTGTTTATAGAAATACTTACCACATCGTTGGCCAAAGCCAATAGGCGAAGGTGTTGACGGCTTTAAATGTGTCGTGGTTACTGAAATACATGTTTGGATTTTTTTGGTTGAAATCTGATAAATGATTTAATTGTGACTGTTACTAAACATAGTTAGCATTTTCTATTAGCTAAAGCGGAAATAAACAAATACATTGAAGTATGATAACCCTTCTTAGAGATAACAAGGTTTAAAACCCATTTTATTGACACAAATTTCACTACAATAGTAGTTGATGTGTTTTGGATAAAAAAGACTGATTGCACGAAGTTTATGTACAATAACTAGCATTATTAGGGTAAAGTGCTATGAATATGAACTTTTTTTTTCTTTTTTTTTTTTGGTAAAGGGTTTTAACTTGGTAAATAATTAACGCGGCCTTTCAACTAAAATGTTAGGTAGTTCAAGCATCAATGTAGGCAAGTTATCACGACTACACCAAAATGTTTCACCAATAGTAATTCAAAGCAACCACACCCTCGCTTACGTTTGGTCATTCTTGAATTGGCAAGATAGACGGCCGATCAATGTTGGTGGCTTGAAGGAGTCCGATAAACCTATAATACCAAGAAAATTGGACACAGATACAAGGCACAAACTTGACCCTCAGGTGCAAATGAACATTCTATGAGTTCATTCCTTTTTTGTGTGATGTTCGGTTGTTGTCAACATTATTTTCGTTAAAGAAAAGACTAAAGATAAAAAACTTTCTATATTGGACCAATGGAGATAAGTCTAATCGAAAACACATTTGAAGTTTTCTTTATGGTTTGGCGCACCAAACTTGTGATAAATACAACTTTTGGCACCAAAAGCAAGAAAAGTGGACAACACAGATTCCATTGGACTTTGATTTGCCTTTGTTTAGTTATAGATTTTCTTTTGTTTCAAGACTCTTCACAGGATTAGTAGTAGTCTCCGTATTGGATTCAACTTCCACTGAAACAGAAAAGAAACAACCTCCACTAAAAGATATGACTTCAACATGTCGGGTTTTATTTTACAAGTATGTGTTTATTACAGTGTTGCAGAAGGCCTTCGCCTAGGCACTACTGGGCAATCAAACATTTCTGATTTGTGTAAATATGTCAAACAAATCGGTCAACGGTGGTCAAACTTGCCGTATCTTATCAGAAATATCCAAAACTCAGCGTAAACTAGTTTTAGGGGGTGTTTATTTTTTTTTGTTAGCTAAGAGATGGGTGGGGTCCATATGGGACCCATGCCTCTTAGTGTGTCTTAATGGGGAGAGTAAGACATTTTAAACCTTCTAGATATAGATGTATTAGTGGAATTAAGTGGGTTCCACACAAAAAATTAATATTATTAAATACTTGTGTGGACCCATGTGGACCCATTCCCTTAGCTAAGGGAAAAAAGAAACACCCCCTTAATCACTTATAGTCGCTATTTACATTCATTGTAATATGTTTTTTTTAAGGAATATCTTGCAAGGATACCCAAAATTTGCTGAAGATAGTCATAACTTGCCGGAAATGTCAATCCAATTAATCCCACCTAGACCAATTACAAGCTACAAGGAGGTCGATCGCCCGACTACCAATTCATGATTTTTGCAACCTTAGTTTATTATAATCATTTTTCAAATTTTTTAGTAAAATAATACGTTGTTTATCTATGGATTGGTGTTCGTAGGTGTGACTATGAATATGTTTCTTGTTAGGAAGAAAGATTATCAATTATTATTTAGTTAAATATAACAAGTTAAATTTATAAAACTGCTAAACCAGATTTGGTACTTCACATATCTTCATTGATATTGCTTGTAAGCTGAATGTATAAGTAGTTAAATACACGTGTATTGTTAATTCTTAGTAAAATTTAACATTTGATATACTTATTTTTGGTACACTTGTAACTTGTACTAATCACATTATATGTTTTGGAATTTTACTGGGTCTGCAAGAAAATTCTGAGGGCCCAAGTGTCGACTCTCAGCCCATGTTAGTGGTCGCCCGATGATACTGCCATATGCTTTTTAAATAGGGAACAAATTGAGTTGATTGTTTTACTTTTTAGTCTTTGGATCTAGAGCATATAATTTAGAACTAGAGCATATACAAGTGAAGACAGAGGGTGCAACAATCTACCTTAAAGGAATCAAGTATCAAAATAAATTATTAGAGCAATATAACAGTGATAAAAACACATGTTTTTGTATTGTTTTACTGTTTTAGCTAAGATCAAACTGCGTCGAAAGTCTAAAGTTATGGCCTTATGATTACATGTGTACCAAATAAACATAATCATACGCAACTTATCAACATCGAATGGCCCACGCGAAATGGACTTGCATTACTTAACAAATCAAATGAATCAAGAAATGATTAGGATTAGGAACTGTGTTATAATCAAGTGCTTGGATATGAGCATTCACATACTGCTATGTAAACATATTTGCAGGACTAGTGCCAAAATTAAAAGTTTGTCTAATTCTCTCAACATAAACCTATAATGTTCAACAGGACATTTACGAAAATGTAATGAGGTGTTTTAAAAGATGATCGATGTGATACATAGCGGTTATTATAATAATTAAACAAGTGTATGATTTTATTTTAATATGTAACACATACATTATTACAAATGATTCGAGCATAACACTTAATTAGACCAGAATACATAATTATGTTACGAAAATTAAATTTAGATTATGTTTAAGGAAAGAAAACTCACACACAACTATAATCTCGTTTTTTTTTTTTTTTTTTTTTTTTTTTTTTTTTTTTTTTTTTTTTTTCGCGAGAGTTGAACCCACAACCTTTTTGTTAGATATATAACCGTCTCAGAGATACCGCTGGACGGCTGGACCAAATACCCATTGGTAAATATTGGTTATTAGGGAATTCGAGAGTAGATGACTATTGGGCTGAATTTGTAGCATAATCAATGGGGCCATAGGGCTCAAAAAGATTAGCCCAAGGTCCGTTTTTTCTCCAAGGATTCATTCCCATATCTTTGCAAAGTTGATCATAGTACCATATTTCTAAAGCACCAATTGAAGATCGATGATGATATTCACCGGATGATTGCTTCATGTATTCGTCCCATCTCTCGATATCTTTTTGCATTTCGTTAACGCTAGGTAACTTAAAAGCACCTTCGAGTAGCGTTGCCACCCATTTAGCCCTCATTTCCGAGGTATGAAGGTTTGAAAGACTCTCAGAGAATCCAATTATTGCTAGTTGTGGTATTCTTGGATGAATGCATTCCCTATAACATTATGAATCGACGATATAAGGGCACATTTTTAATATTCATTCTCATGTTTATGAAAAATGAAAATAAGGCTAACCTGTATAGAGGGACACGAGGTGATCCCGTGATGAAGTGACCAAATGTTGATTGTGCAAAAATGTTTTTGAGTTTTTCTACACCTTTAAATCCGGTTGCAAATATCACAATGTCTGCTTCTATTTTTGTCTTGTCCTCATCGATCAAGATCCCTTTTTCGTAAAAGCTATAACTTGGTGATTTCTTTATCTTGATGCTACCTTTCTCAAGCGCATCAAAGAATGTATCTGGATTTGGCAGATACGAAAGCTTACATGAGTAGGTGTCTTTGGAGAAGCTTTGTTTTGGCACCATATCAAACTTTGCGAAAGGATACTTCTTGTTTATGTGGCTTTCGACAAATTTTGATACCCCCCAACGCTGTAATAAGTAATAACAGTGATCAGACAATGTTTAGGGTGATACTATCGATATACGAAACACAAAACATGTTGATACTCGATAGCATATGTGTTGTCTAACTTTAAATGTTGAGTACTTTTGCCTATGCTGAAGTTATGGGCCATTGTTGCGCCAACATTCCATCTTTTGAGCTATAATTTCAGTATTTCTTCAATTTGCAAGACTAACAATTTCTTTCAGGTTTTAAATGTCAATCACGTGAAATTTTTGTTTATAGCTGGACTTACCAGAGGTGAAAGTAAGGTGGCAACGAGGCTTAGCAAAAAACCTTCGCCGGGCTTATGAACTAGAAGCTCCGAGAAGCGATTAAAGTATAGATATGCCAACGAGAACCCCCACGGATGCCAGTCTGGGAGCTTCCAGTGATCACGTCTGTATACAACTGTACACGGAATTTCTGGTCCTGGAAATTAACACATTAAAGTTAACGAAGATCAGCTTAGAAGGTTAAATAATTTCAACTTAATTACCGTTTACTGATGCACACTCCCTTGCAATGTCGAGTCCTGTTTTCCCAAACCCTATGATGACAACCTTTTTCCCTTTCACGTATTCTGCAGCTGCGTCGTTATCCATGGCTGCATATTTCATGGAATGTATCGCCTGGCCTTGGAAAACTTCAGGGCCTTTTCCTTTGGGGAATTTGGGTATGTTTGGAACATCTTTGAATCTTCCCAAACATACAATCACAAAATCCATCGTGTAAACCTGAAGATTCGACAGGAATAAAAAGTTAAATCTTGCCACAAGGCCATAAGGGTTACTCCATTTTTAACTCTTGAAATTTCTTCTAGCAGTAAATTTCATACCGTAACTTTTTAGAATCACTACAAGAAAAAAGTCAAATAGTGACACACAAAAAGTGTCAGAAAATGTCCAAAAAAGTGTCACTAAATATATTTTTTTTTCACCTTCACTTATAAAAAGTGTCAATAAAAGTCCAGGTGGTAAAAGTATATAGTGACACAGTTTATTGACACTTAAAGAGTGTCAGGATTGGTTGTGTCTATTTTTGACACATAGTTGTGTCACTATAGCCAGTAAAGCAAATCAGCAGGTAAAGCAAAGCAGCAGGTATATATGCTGCTATTAGCATTCCAAATTAACATCAAACCCGTATGTTGACAAGTGTAAAATCAACCCAGAATATGCTAATTCAACAAATCTGTTTATTAGCTCAACCATATATCGATATGTAAAATTGCAAACTGAACAAATTGTTACAGTACCATAAAACTAAAAAAAAAAAAAAAATCAACAACAAATCTGTTTATAGAAAATATAATTCAACAACAAATCTGCTTATGTCAAGGTTTCTGAATTGACTGGGTGACTAAAGACCAATCTGCGGTTCTCCTTGTACTTTATTGATATAACGTTGTAGCCTTCATGTCGCTTAATTCTACTTTTCTTAATTGTTTCCTGTAAACATTGCACGTGAGTAAGATTTTCATCATCATGGGTTGAAAACAATAACTGGGTCAAAAACAATAAATAACATGTCATTTGGGTCAAAAACAATAACAAGTCAGCGGGTCAAAATACTTAACATTCAAACCGACCCAACCCACCACTAGTAGTTTAAGGCTTATAAAAGAACATATAACACTGTTAAACTAAAGAACTACCTGATATAAGAAGACAATTTGCGTCGTATCGATTAAAGGGCTTCCAAGCATTTTAGGATAACCGCTTTTTTTCCTATAGAAACTATACATACGAAAACAGTTAAAAGGGGCAACCAGTTCAAACTTATGTGGAGGCATAATCGCTAAAATGGGCCATCAGTAACACTACCTGTCATTGACATCTCAGTACAGTAAAAGTAGGCAAAAATAAATAATTATCGACTGATTTGTTTGTATCAACACTAGAAAACAGTAGAAACTTTTGATCATGTACATTTTCCATAGTTGAAGGCTTGAAGCCTTATGCATTTTCCTCATATATTGATAAGTAACATGATATTCCATCCTGTACTTATGAGCAAACACTAAGCCATATCCTAACGGAATCTTAATTAGTAACTGGTAAACTGTAATTATGCAACAAATAAGAAAAAGAAAACTGTAATGATGATTTTTTAAACTATGTGTCATTTGTCGGTGGACAATTAAGAAAATGAAGGTATTTAAGACGAACCATGTCTAGAACAATCCTCCTATGAAAAAGCAAGTCACCAGTAAACTTAAAACAATAACAATCATCAAATACATACTGAACAAGTAAACAAATTCACTCATTATAATGGATAAACCCTATAATCATCGCTCTGAATTTCTAAAAACACAATAAGATACAAGATATCTGAATGTACCTCTATACTTGGATCACTCTCTCCCCCTTTCCTTTTGCTACTGAAGTAACACAAAACAGAGTCAGTTAAAAACAGAAATTTATGCAGAGTGTGCATCAAACTATGATATGTAAATATATGGTTTATGAGATTCTTCAAATGAGAATTTTACAACTTTTACCAATGAGTTTCTAAAGTAAAAAAATTATTTGTATTGTAAGTAAGCAAAGGACATTCTATCAACAAATGACGAGCAATGACTAGCAGCAAAAAGATTTAAAATAAATTCAGAGGCCATAGGTATTTCATTTATACTTGTCATATGATATGTAAATATATGGTTTATGAGATTCTTCAAATGAGAATTTTACAACTTTTACCAATGAGTTACAAATCGATGCTCCCCTACACCAGAAACCAATAATATAAGATTAATACTATTTCTTCCTATTCGACTACGCCTATGTTCCTTCATCACATCCTACTTTGAGGTTACTACGCCTATATTGACATAATGTATGTTACTGGTGTGCAGAGTTTAGCTGGGATGATGTGAAGGTTGATAAATATCGAAAGGCGCAGTTTCACAAACATGTTAGCTGTTTTGAAAACACCCAGATTAAAGTATTGGTTGTTACGCGCTTTTAAGTGAAAAATTGTATCGTGTAAATATTTATACGTTTACATTTTTTCAACATGCTGTGCCTCATATTCAGAAGGCCCAACTTTGCGCCCTTTGCGCCTTGACCTGTTTAAAAACTTTCCTCGTGTGTTGACCGGTATAACTGGAGTACCTGTGGCCTCTGATTTAGTTGTAAATCTTTTTGTTGATAGTCATTGTTCTTCATGATAAAATGTCTTTTGCTTTTACTTCTCTAAATACAATACGTTTTGAACATAAATACTTATTGCTAACAGTATATCAGTTAACGCTAACTAAGTATATCAGTTAACACTAACTAAGTATATCAGTTAACACAATTCATAAACAACCTATCCTCTACCAGAATCCGTCCTTAAAACTACAAACACGCATAGCGAATAATTTATAACCAAATCTACCCTAACTAATTACTAAAATCTAAACACGATATACAATCTCCACAAACTAACTTATCTACAGCATACACATTCTGTTCAATTACAGATATCACCACTTACTCAAATATAGCAATACGTCATAAGCTTAACAGATATCACCCCAAACACGCAAATATCGCCACTTACTGTTCAATTACACTACAAACACGCAAATATCGCAATAAATCGTAATCAAATACAGATTTTAAGCTTAACAGATATCACATAAGCTTATGATTACAGCTAAGTGCAGCTACAGCTACTGACATCTCACTAAGCTTAACAGATATCACATAAGCTTATGATTACAGCTAAGTGCAGCTACAGCTACTGACATCTCACTAAGCTTAACAGATATCACATAAGCTTAAACTACAAACACGCAAATATCGCAATAAATCGTAATCAAATATCACATAAGCTTATGATTACAGCTAAGCTTAACAGATATCACATAAGCTTAAACTACAAACACGCAAATATCGCCACTTAAACAGATAGCACAAAACGTCATCTAAATCTTACTCAAATAGCCTATACAAACACACTTTTAACTAGAACGCAATCGTCAATGTAATTAAGCAAGTAAACTAACTATTCGCAATATCAATCGGTACACATAAACATCAAGCAATACGTCATCAACTTCATAAAGTTGAGCTTATGAAGTTGAGCTTAACAGATATCACAAGCTCAACTTCATAAGTTTAACAGATATCACAAGCTCAACTTCATAAGCTCAACTTCATAAGCTTACCTAATTGAGTGACGAGGATGAGCTTCGATTAAACCCTAATTGACCTTCAACTTCGTAACCTAACCTAATTGACCTTCGATTTAACGAATTGAGTATGAATTGGGGAAAGTGATTTGAGTGAATTGGGGAAAGTGAATTGAGTGAATTGGGGAAGTTAATTTGGGGAAAGTGATTTGGGGAAGTGATTTGGTGAATATGATTTGGGGAAAGTTAATAAATGGTCAAATCAGATGTGGATAACTTAATAAACCGTCAAATCAGATTAGGAGTTAATAAAATGTCAAATCGGTTTTTATAAAATATTTTGTTAAACATTGGAAGTAGTAAAGTTTTTATAAAATTTTTTGTTAAAAAATTTGTAATAAAGTTTTGTTAAAAACTGGTTTTTCAATTCACCCGGCCGAGCTATCGGGTCAGTTACAGTTCAACCAGGTTGTTCGCTCAAAACCGCCGTCCGGTCATTCAACCAGTTCCGGTTCAACCGGCCGGGTCAACCCGCGTTTTAAAACAATGGTAAAAGTAAACTTCACTTTAATGCACTTAAAATTTAACGATCTTGTAAACAAAAACGAGCCTCGTATTTACATTTTTCAACAAGTACAGATACAAGGTAGACTTTTCATAACATTTTTTTAAATAAAAACTACACTTTTGTTCACACTTTTTAAAAAGTGTGGGTAAAAGTAAGACTATTACTTACACTTTTTAAAAATTGTGATTAAAAATAAAACTATTACTTACACTTTTTAAAAAGTGTGGGTAAAAATAAAACTATTACTTACACTTTTCAAAAAGTGTGAGTAAAACTACACTTTTTCTCACACTTTACATAAAGTGTGTGTATAAATTAGACTTTTGCTCACATTTTTTAAAAAGTGTGGGTAAAAGTAAGACTATTACTAACACTTTCAAAAAAGTGTGAGTAAAACTACATTTTTTCTCACACTCTACATAAAGTGTGTGTATAAATTGGACTTTTGCTCACACTTTTTAAAAAGTGTGGGCAAAAGTAAGACTATTACTTACACTTTTTAAAAAGTGTGTGTATAAATTAGACTTTTGCTCACACTTTTCTAAAAGTGTATGCATAAATAGATTTTTGCTTACATTTTACGTAAAGTGTGGGTAAAAGTTAAAGTTTTGCTTACACTTTTTTTTAAAAGTGTAAGTAAACATGTAATTTCACTTACACTTTTTTTGTGTGTCATTAAAAATGGTGTCACTAAAAGGCCTTTTTCTTGTAGTGAATGTTAGAGTTAAGTATCAAACCAACCAACTTTCATCATTTTTTTACTACTGATGTAACATTAAACTTTATTTATTCGGTCTTGAAGGAAAAATTGCTTAAAAGCAACCCAAAAAACTCAAGGGACATGCAGACCGTAACAGAAAAAAAAAAAAAAAAAATGTGTCAAACTCTTAAAAGGTTACAAGTTGGTTTGGTTTTTGTGATACCTGGGTGATGGAACTTTGAGAGTTTTCAACAGTTACATTCCATTTGCCTTGGGGTGGAAATGGTTCACCAGTACCGTTCCAAACTGACCATGTATCCGACCAAGGTCCATCGTAGCTGATTCCCTTGACTTTGGAATGGAGTTTAATGTAAGGTGCAAGATCAAAATGTTTAGCGTAAGAGTGTAGGTAATCGTGGATCTGTTGTTGGGTAGGAAAGACATCCGTGACCGTACTAGGCCATGGGAAGTCAGAAAACTGATACATAGTTTTCGGCTGCTGGAGCCTAGTTGTTTTGATGGTTTTAGCCCATACTCCACCAATGTCGGATTCTGACTCAAATACAGCAGGTTCAAAACCTTTGGAAAGACAATATTTACATGCAACAAGACCACTAATTCCGGCACCGATGATGGCCACTTGCTTCTTATCCATTGTTTCTTGTAGTAATGCAAAGTGCAAACTTTTGTATATATATTTGCTAAAATATCTGTTCTCAGTTTTTTATTTGTTTATTTATTTGTTTTTTCTTGGTTTTAGTATCAGAAAGATATCTAATGCATTTCCACCACCATTTCACACGATAATCATTTATGATGATAGTCACATATATGGGCATTCGGAAATTAGACCATAATGTCACGACAAACAACATTCCATATATGCTGAATGATATTTGTACTAGCAATGGACCAAACTAGACGAGTATGACAGATTGGGTAACAAGACAACACAAGTGAATCGATCATATGGGTCGGTTTACTTTGTCTACATTTTTATGTAATCATGTTAATGATTGATGCATTATGTCTAGAACAACAAGCTACCACACCGGCTGCTTATTGACGCGAGAGGACCCTGATGTTGAGCGTAAACAAGTTTTAATTGATTATTCACAACTTCGAAGACCTTTTGAGTACCAACATAATGCAACTTTCATATGTTAACCTTATTTTTTACAGTTGTTATAAGCTTATTGCATCTGTATATGTTAAAGTGCATTTCAAGTTGTTGTTCAGAATAGTATTTTTATCATCCAACCCAGATTTGGAGAAAAAACCACTCACAGCGGTATTTCAAACGCGAGTTGAAAAAGTAAGCCGACGCGCGGCCATTAGGCCCAAAGCCGTGCATGGCGAATATTGATCGAATAGAAGTCACCAAGGGTCTTTTCATCGTGAGAAAGTCACAAATATATGCTGTTGAAATTTATCAAGCTTATCTATCTGTTTCTCTTAGTCGTTTTCTATCTATAAAAGTTATTTAAGGTACGTTTAAAAGAGATGTTCTATGCTTGCACGAACAAAACTCTAAACATCAAGATCACGTTCTTGACAAATTGAGTATTTAAGAGAAGACACAAATTTAGGTAGTATTTTTTGTGGTAGTTGTACAACCACAACAAGGCAAAACCATCACATGCTCAATAAGACCTCATATATTTTCTAGGTCACAATATCTACGTTAAATTTTATACAACATATATTTCAACATTATCGGATCATTGAGCATAGAATCAAACTGTTTAAGATAAATTCCAATATTGTGCAACTTTTGAATGTTTAATTAGCTTAGTTCAACAATTGTGATGAGCTATACTATATTTATATGTAATTGTATCATTCTGTTAATAATGACTATTTTGTCATCTTCGTTTGAAACCGATCTTCTAGATTCGCAAGAACAAAACTTCAAATATCAAGATCACCCATCTTGAGAAAGACCAGACTAAGATAAGACACAAATTAAAGCATTGTGTTTTGTTGGTATTGTACAACTGTTGAAAGGACAAAACCATCACATGCTCAATGACGATTTGAGAAATTGGATAATTTTAAATTTCATACGTTAGACAATGGTGCCAATATTCATGGTTGGCAACAATATGGGTTTTTTTTCATGGGATTATTATGGGTGTGGGGCCAATAATAAATGGTTGGCAAAAATAAGGGAGTTGTAACTAAAGCTATAAGGTGGTAGCTTATTTAAACACTTGTCGACTTGTCGTAATTTTGATTTTTAGTAGCTTAGAACGATCGGTGTGGACCTCGCCATGCCTCACCACAATGACATGGCAAAATCGCCACCCCTCGCCGCCACACCGCCCCTCCTCGTTGTGGCTTGCCATAAATCACTTCGTTAGGCAGACGACGAAACTCTAACCCCTGCAAAGTGGGACCCAAGGATTCCCCTCACAAATTGCTTTTGGGACTCAATTTCCTTCCACAATTCAATCCTTTCATTACCATGATTAGCTACATAAACAAAGCTACAAAAAGAGTTAGACTTTGAACAGTTTGCACTAAACAGAACATCACTTGCCATGACATGAATAGGACTTCCACATCAACTACTGAATTATTCTAACCCACAACAATTCTGCACCCTTTCGTGTGTTAGATTACATAATTCCCCGTAGGTATAACTTTATTGATGATCATTATTTATAATGGTAAAACCCTAATTCCCAAAACCCACAAACCGGGTTTGAGCCTAATTATCCACTAATACTCTCCCGCAGTTCGAGCGGCGAAATCGCGAAAGTTCGAACTGGAATAATAAACTAAGAAAGCAAAATAAAAAAATAAACCAAAATAAAAAGGGGTAACCCAAAGTATCCCCTATTCTAATTTTTTTGTTTACGGATAACCAAAGTATCCGAAGGATAAACCAAAGTATCCGAAGAATAAACCAAAGTAACCAAACAATCGTCTCGGGAATAAGAACCCTAGATTCGACACCAACAAAAGTCGTCTCGGGAATTAGAACCCTAGATTTGACACCAACAAAAATCATCTCGGGAATTAATACCCTAGATTCGACCAAAAAATAAATAAATAACTATATTTTTTTATTGAAAAAAAAATAAAAGTTAAACATAAATCCTCAATATTCTTAATCCTACACTTCATGGTGTATTGATCCTTTAGCATCGTAGGATCTTCAAACATATTGTGATACCCATCTTAATCCTAC
Source organism: Artemisia argyi (assembly GCA_030686995.1). Taxonomy (NCBI): domain Eukaryota; kingdom Viridiplantae; phylum Streptophyta; class Magnoliopsida; order Asterales; family Asteraceae; genus Artemisia; species Artemisia argyi. The sequence continues at coordinate 154,008,422 of CM060697.1, read as the reverse complement.
GCTTCATGGTGTCTTGATCTAACTCTGACACACAATTTGAATAACCAATCAATAAGATACTTGACTTTTAACACAAAGAATTAAGGGAATATTGCATTCGGTGGGGAGCAAATATTTGCAGGACACTTTTCATGCAGTGGATAAGGGTAGAAAAGAAAATTAAGGCTAGGGTTTAACGGGGTGCCATAAAGAAGGCGACTCAACTTAGCCACCTAGGTTTGAGGATCAGACCTGCTCCGATACCATGTTAGATTACATAATTCCTCGTAGGTATAACTTTATTGATCACCATTATTTATAATGGTAAAACCCTAATTCCCAAAACCCACAAATCGGGCTTGGGCCTAATTATCCACTAATATCTTGCACTTTGCCATGTTAGTAAACCAAGACCAATTATTGAAGACTTTAGTACAAATTCTGTTAAGATATTTGTTTTTAGCTTGAGTTTCCAAGATAGCACAAATGCTTAACTTATTCTCTCTAATAAGATTCTTAATCTCATTCTGCTTATCCACAGTACACCCATACCTCTAATATTCCAAGAAGTTATATTGAGCTCCATTAAGCTATATACAATAATACCACAGACACTCCTAGATTAAGAGTGTAGGGGTGATCCCCCTTCCTCCCTTCCATCCAATTCATTTCCTACCATACAATTCCCATTCAATTCTTCCATAACATCTTCATTAAGATCAACAACACTAACATTCTTTATCTTAATAGGAATCAAATTCTCCCACCTATCTCTGAAATAATTTGCCATAACATAGGTCCATTTGCTATATTCAGCTCGTCTGGCTGCAGTCTATTGTAGACAAAAATCCAACCTCTCTTATCTAAGTATCAGTTAAATCACTACCATTTCCATCTTCATTATAGTCTTCCAGGGCTGTAAATCTATTGGTTTGTTCCTTACATGTATTATGGGCTTCTTGAGGCTGCTTATTGCTTTGAGGTCTATTGCTAGATTGTTCCTTATGTATAGCCTGATCTTTCTCCTTATTGCCCAAATGATGCTAGTCATTAGGATTCATCTTTTTAGGTTGATATTCAAATCATTTCTTAGGCACATAGGCTCTAAAACCTTATGTTTCCCTGTTTTCATCCATATGCCAGCATTTTGATGCTTCTTATTCTGGACTGGTATCTCATTTTTCTTCCTATTATCAGTTTCACCAACTTCCTCAGTACTATTCTTAACTACCTCATTTTCTTTAATACTCAGCATCTCTTCCTCACTGGTTCTAGGCCTTTTCATACACATCTTAGTACTATGACAAAAAACAGAACAAAATTCACAAACAGGGGGTTTCCATGAGTATTCAACCTTAACCTTTTTGTTTCTCAGCACACCCCCATCCTTCCCTCTATATTGAATATCAATCTATTCCTTAAACTGTTTCTTATCATCAACTTCCACTAATGTTTTAGCATATTCCAGTCTACCCTTTCCATATTGGCACATCCTAGCAGTCATGTCATCCATAATGAGAGGTTTACCTAGGCTACTAGCCAATTTGCTTATACCCTCAGTGTTCCAAGCCTCAAGTGGAGTATCAAACATTTTGATCCACAAAGGAATGACTGCTGGTTCAGGTTTATCTAGGTAAACATGAGGACTCCATTTTTGAACTATCAATGGTCTCCCACTAACTAACCATGGACTATTTTCAAGCACAAAATCCATTCCCTGTTCATGTTTAAACTTAAAGCAATACACATCATTATCACTAGTAAACATCTCACCAAGTCTATGTCTACCCCACATCCTCATCAAATTGTATCTCAATTCAGGGAAAGGCATTTTCATCCCAACAAACTGTCCACAAATAGTCAATGTCCATCTTAGGCTGCCATTACTTACCAGGTCCTCATCAAAAATAACAAATTTAGATCCTTCCTCTGTAATAACAGTAGGAACAAAAAAGTTTCTAGCTAGCTCCTCAGTGTTATGGCTAGTGGCTTTAGCACATGACAGTTTCTTATTGGAATTATTCTTAATGCCTACAGTGTTAGACATATCATTTGCTCTATTACCAGATTGAGTATCCAAGCTTATTCCAATCTCAGTATCACTAGTCACATTCTTATCCTTATCAACTGGCTTATTCTTGTCACTTTCTCCAAAACTATCACCTATTGTATCCTGGTTGGCCTCAATAACAGTCTCAACATCACATATAGGCGAATTCTTAGAATTATCAACACTCTTATCAGCCTCAATACTATCATCCTTACTAACCTATACATTATCATTCTCTAATACACTTTCTCCAATTTCGCTAACTTTTTCCCTGCAATCATAAATACTTGGTTCAATATCATTTATCTTACTTTTTTTTTTTTTTTACTTACATTGCTTATAACATGATCATTGAACCTCACTGGAACCCTAAATAGTCTAGCGGATCGCTGTTTCTTCTTATTCGTCATTCTTAGAACTAAAATAGCCCTATAAACAGTGCAAAAACAAAACTAATACTCAAAACGATCAATTAGTAAAGAATACTACAAGCTAGAATAGAAAAAACTAGAAAACACGATTTAGGTCATTTTGGGGGGGGGGGGGGGAGGGTTCAATACTTAACGAAAACCTAATTCAATCTGACCATTGTGTGCGCAATGACGAGACGAGTCTAATAGTGAAATGAGCTAAGAAATTGACTAGAAAATGAAGCTTTTATGTGTTTTTTAACTATGGAGTTTGGCGGGAAAAACGGTTGGAAAAAAAATGCTTGGATAATTCTGTGTAGCGGTTCTTTATGTTGGCCACGTTATAAAGGAAGTTTTGGTCAGGTTGGCTTTTTCAATCTTTTAAGCATTGATATAACTCGCGGTTTTACAGGACCTGATGAAATTATGTTTACTAGTGTTATTTTTTTATAAAAGTTTTTGATTTTTTCTTAATTGTCACCTAGTCAAAAAACGTGTACACTTATATTACAAATGAAAATCTTTATGCATCTGACCTCTTTAAAACCCGGTTCCACCACTTCTTTCAAGTAATATAACTCTAGTGCATTGTTATGTTTATTATCGTTGATATGATATTGTATTATTTTTATTTGCAATTTGGCTTTATTGTTGTTCAAGTTGGAAGAACCTCATCTAAATAAATCAATAATTATGAATAAAAATTACCATCTCGCCACAACGCACACGGAATTATCACCTTGTATCTTAAACACTCCACCCAGACCCATCCTTCCAGCCTGCTTAATACTAGCACATCAAACACTCCATTGCATTTGGCCCACCAATTTGCTAGCCCTACAGCCGCAACCCAACAACAGCTTCACAAGCCACATACTACCACACCCAATTTGGCCTAGCTACTGCATCCTACATCTGCACGCCAACTCATAGCTGAACCAATTTTAGCTAACCAATATTCATCCAGATTATGTTTGCAGGTTGTCGCATTCTCTTTATGGGCTTAAGCAAGTCCCTCGTGTATGGTTTCAACGCTTTGCTTCTTATGCCACACAAGTTGGTTTTCAGCACAGTATAACTGACTTGTCATTGTTTATATTTCATCGTGGGACCGATATTGCATACTTGCTTCTTTATGTTGATGATATAATCCTCACTGCTTATTCTACAGGTTTTCTTAAGAGAGTTATCTCATAGCTTCATGGAGAATTTGCTATGACCGACCTGGGATCACTTAATTATTTTCTTAGTGTTTCTGCTCAACGTTCTATTGCAGGTTTATTTTTATCTCAGGCTACTTATGCTAAGGAACTTCTTGAACGGGCTCATATGTAGAATTGTAATCCTTGTCGGACTCCAGTTGATACTGATTCTAAACTTGGTCCCGATGGTGACGCTGTTTCGGATCCGACTTTGTATCGCAGCTTAGCTGGTGCTCTTCAGCATCTTACATTCATTCGCGTTGATTTGTCCTATGTTGTTCAACAAGTATGTCTTTATATGCATGATCCACGGGAGCCGCATTTCTCTACTCTTAAGCATATTCTTTGGTATGTTCGAGGTACTCTTGATTATGGTTTACAGCTGCTTGTTTCTGCTACTGCTCAACTCACTGCTTACACAGATGCTGATTGGGCTGGTTGTCCTGTCACTCATCGTTCCACCTATGGCTATTGTGTTTTTCTTGGAGATAACTTGTTTTCATAGGCAACTAAATGTCAGGTTACATTATCCAGGTCGAGTGTTGAAACTGAATATCGAGTGTAGCCAATGTTGTTGCTGAAACAGCTTGGATACGCATTCTTTTGTGGGAACTGCATGCTGTTTTTACTGCTACATTGGTGTATTGTGATAATTTCAGTGCTGTCTATTTCTCCAATAATTCGGTTTAACATCAGCGCACTAAACATATAGAGCTTGATATTCATCTTGTTTGTGATTTTGAGGCAAAGGGTCTTTTGCACGTCATGCATGTTCCCTCTCGTTATCAATATGCAGATATTTTTACCAAGGGTCTTCTTAATGCATTGTTTCAAGATTTTCGCTAAAGTTTAAACGTTTGAAAACCTCCCGCAACAACTGTGGATTGTATTAGCCGAATGGATTAAGAGGCCCAAGTGTTATTGGGTTAGGATTAACCCATTATATTAGCTTTCTTATCAAGTCATTATGTAATTAAGATATATAACATTTATTGGGATTCACTGTAGCTTAGCTACAGTACCACAAACACTATAGCGCAACAGTGAAAAGCACTCACATCCAAACGGTGATACGCATAGTAACTAACGGTTGTTAGCTATTTACCGATCGTTAACTAACGACCGTTAGCTTTAACATTTAAAAAAAAATTGTACGCACTTGGTCATTTATCTCAGCAGTTCGTTGCAAATTTAGTCCATACATAATTTGCATAATTGGTCATTCATGTTATACATCCGTTACAAAGTCGGTCCTTAAGCTCCGCGACAATGCGCAACGAAAATCAATAATTTTGTATTCGAACACTCTGCTGCAACGCGCGGTGGAAAAATCCTAGTATATTTACAAGGGACATTCTTAATAATATGATCAAGCACTTACAACATCAAATAGTAAGTTGATGAAAAGCACAAGTGACTTGACATGCATCCTAATTATTCAAAGGGTAGCTCATTACTTTTCTTTTTTAACGTAAAAACTAATCAATTTCAATTTTGTCCCGACCCACTCATGTAGGAGGAGGAGGAAGAGAGAGGAGGAGGAAAATGAATAAATAAATAAAAACATCATTTTAATTTATATTAAAAGACATTTGTAGCATACTGAAGTTCACAAACATTATATTCTTCAATTTCTCAAAGTATTTAAGTCCTAGATTGTAATATGCTTATTTAAAGTTACTAGCAGGGTACCCACGCAATGCGGCGGCGGGTACCCCGTGACTGATTTTTGTGATGAGCAAATGTTTTTCCTTTATAAGTTTTTTCTAACAATAACTTGAATGAATGACAACATTGAATTAAAGTAACTATAAGCAAACGCAAGAGTATTATCACAACATCCATATATCTTCTTATTCGCTTCAAGATCCTTATGAGGGTCTCGGGTAGGTATTTGTTGTAAATATCGGTGATGAGTGTTTGGTAGATCTATAAATATCGTTTACTCTTGAAGTACAAAGAACACACTGAGATCTTTTGAGTCTTTTCATTTTTCATTTGAATCTTGTGAGATGGGGAGAGATGTGAGGTAATATGGAATTGTTTGTGAGAGATATGAAATGATTTGTGTGGATTTATATAATGGATGCGGTTACACATTTTTAATTATCATTATTGATAGTAATGATTTATAGCGGTTATAATTAACTTGTAACTATAATATACATTAAAAAGGTAATTAAGGTCTAGATATATATATATTTTTAAAACACAATCATAATGATAAATTAAATGGGCCGTTACAAATCAATTAAATGGGCGGTTAATTTTCGATGGAATGTAACTTCTATTCATGTGTATGTATTGAATTCCTAGCAAAAGGCAAATCTTTCTTTTATAAGTAACTTGTTGATTATGAATTTTTAAGTCTTCTATTAATAGCATGTTCCAAATTATTTATAAAGTAGTATAGATTAATGTTATTAATTCGAAGTTTTGAATAACTTTATTTCATTAAGACATGCATTACATGTACGCATCAGGAAATTTTACAATATTTCATTAAAAATGGTACGTGGTAATTACTTACCCCACGATCGAAATCAACAAAGTGACAAACCATATGCATGACTCTCTTGCTCATTTTTTGACGTAGTCCAAGGGACCATGAGGTTCAAATAGGTTAGCCATGACTCCATTTTTTCTCATCCGGTTCATGCCCATATCTTTGCACAGTTGATCATTGTACCAAATTTCTAAAGTACCAACTGAAGATCGATAATGGTATTCGCCAACTGATTGTTTCATGTATTCGTCCCATGCGGCGACATCTTTTTGCATCTCATCAACACTTGGTACCTTAAAAGCACCCTCAAGTAACGATGCCACCCATTTAGCCCTCATTTCGGATATGTAAATATTTGAAAGGCTTTCGGAAAATCCAATTACTGCTAGCTGCGGTATCCGTGGATGAATGCATTCCCTGATCGATAACATGCATTATTAGTATAATCGTAATTAGCTAGATATATAACGACTCAAGTTTGGTTCTTGTTTTATCTAAAAGAAACACGACTCATAATTACCTGTAAAGAGGGACTCGTGGTGAATCTGTGATAAAGTGACCAAAAGTTGATGATTCGAAAATATTTTTGAGTTTTTCTTCGCCTTTAAATCCGGTAGCAAAAATAACAACATCTGCTTCTATTTTTGTATTGTCCTCATCAATCAAAATCCCTTGGTCGTAAAAACTATAATTTTTAGACTTCTTCAGCTTGATGCTTCCTTTCTCGAGCTCATCAAAGAAATTTTCTGAATCTGGGATATACATGACCAAACACGAGCGAGCATCTATTGAGAAGCTATGTTGTGGGATCATGTCGTATTTAGCTAGGGGAAGCTTCTTCTTCACGTAGGTTTCAACAATTTTCGAGACTCCCCAACGCTATTACACACAACAATATAATTACATGATTTAGTTATACCATGGTTGCTTTCTTGTCATACGTATTAATTCTAGTTGTTTAAGGACTTACTATAGGTGAAAGTAATGTGGCAAGGAGACTCAGCAAAAAACCTTCACCGGGCTTATGAACCAAAAGCTCCGAGAAGCGGGTGAAGTAGAACTTAGTCAGTGGAATTCCCCATGGAGCCCAGTCTGGTACCTTCCAGTGATCACGTCTATAAACTATCGTCGTTGGTTCTTCCAGGCCTAATTAGAAGTTAACATTATAAATTAATTAGTTAAGAAACGTGGTGGACAATGTTATTATCTGAGGGTCACTAGAGTTAACTAACCATTGATTGACGAACACTCCCTTGCAATGTCGAGTCCTGTTTTCCCAAACCCCACGACCACGACCTTCTTGCCTTTCACAAATTCTGCAGCTTTGTCGTGATCCATGGTTGCGTATTCCATGGAGTGTATCACCTTGCCTTGAAAAACCTCTGGGCCTTTTCCTTGGGGAAATTCAGGTATGTTTGGAACATCTTTGAATCTTCCCAAACATAGGATCACAAAATCCACCGTATAAACCTGGAGATTCGACATGCATAGACGTCCATTTTAATTAAAAGATGTACATTTTTTTAGAATCTTAAATACTACTGTACTTTATGAGTATCATCAATACATTAATATAAATAATTCTATTTATAGAAGTTACACTTTTATGGTTTCCATGTGGTAGTATTAAACGAAAATGAACTTTTTTATTATATACTATTTTAATTTACTAAAAACATGACATAATCTCAATCGTAGCATTCATGATCTATACCTGAGTGGTGGCATTTCGAGTGTCTTCAACAGAGACATTCCATTTGCCATCGGGTGAAAACGTTTCACCAGTGCCATTCCAAAGCTTCCACGTCTCTGATGACGGCCCGTCATAACTAATTCCCTTAACTTTGGAATTTAGCTTAATATGTTGCATAAGATCAAACTTTTTGGCATAAGAGTGGAGGTAGTATAACATTTGTTGTTGGCTAGGGTAGACATCGGTAACCTCGTCGGGCCATGGGAAGTCCGAAAAGTGATACAAACCTTGAGGTACTTGAAGCCTTGTGGTTTTCATGGATTTAGACCAAACACCACCAATGTCGGATTCAAAATCAAAAACCATAGGTTTGAAACCTTTGGAAAGACAGTATTTGCAAGCAAGAAGGCCACTGACTCCAGCACCAATGATGGCCACTTGCTTATTATTCTCCATTTTTTCAGGTGATACAATCTTTGGTTTTTGCTTCTTCACTATTTGTACACTCTTGTTTGTAATTTTGTATTGTTTAAAAGGATTTGCAATCTAACACGTTCAGCACGTCCGACTAGTTTATCTTTAATCTAGGATTTTATTGGATTAGAAAATTGTGATAAGTCAGTGACAATTAATATTAAGGGTGCGTTTGGTATCCCACTATAATAATGAATCTATGATTTTGAAAATCATTAATGTTGTTTGGTTGGTTATAGGGTCCACCACAATGGAATGAGGATACCCATGATATGTGAGTTTCCTCATAGGAGTATGATGTTGTGGGTATGTGAATACCCATGAAAAATGATATCTACATACCTATTTCCATTCCACTCTATTCTCAAACCTATACCTATAATGATTCCATCAATCATACCAAATGAACCCTTAAGTGTTTAGAACACTAATGTTTACTTATAATGATAACGTGCTAATTAATTTTGAAATCGTGTCTAATTTGTATGTTACTATAAAATATATTATCTCCATGGTAGGCCAGATCGATAGATAGCAATACAGAATGATAATGCCTTTGAATTTTACGAAAATGAAACAGATTATTCGTTGAAATGGTATTTATATAAAATGGGGTTGGTGTTTTAGATGTATATTTTTAGATCATTTTCGATTCAAGTTTGATGGAAGATTTTTTAAAACAAAAAGATTTTTCAAAAGTGTTTTTGGCTTTTTGCATTAGATTATAAAGCTTTTCTTTCTTATCAAAAGTTTGAACCTTCACAATCACAAGTTTTAAAAGAAATACAGTACGTCTCCTCAAAAGCTTCATAAAGATTCCTTTTTTTTTTTTTTTTTTTTTCATCTCTCTTTCGCCAATGATTGATTTTCTTTATATATATCAATCAAAGCTTTTGAAATAACTTAAATACATTGAAATTGCTCCTACGCAATCATTCCATATAATAAAAAGAAGCCCATATCTTGAGGAATGGAAATGAGTTGTCACAGAAACGTATATCATGGGAGTGATATTTTCTTCTACTTTTACGATAGTTTCCAATTATTATAATACCAAAATACTTATTTTGGCATAGAACCTGCTTAGATACGTTTTAACATATTGTCAACTCTTTTGGCATCTTAATTTTATAATCTCGATCAATTATTGTCCACCTATTGTTTATTCAACTCTTCAAATATCAAAATTATTATTGTATTTTCAATAGCATATATATGATCTTGGATCGCAGCAGAACACATGGAAAGGGTTTCAGATGTGTTGTAGGAGTTTCTAGACAAACCATGCAAGGATTTTGAAAACAATAATAGTACATTACAGGTGATTACTTCATAATGCTACGTATGTATATCATATGAATTGCATGTAATTCGATTTACTATCACCTATTAGCTTTGATCACATGACGAACTTCAAAGGCCTTAGAGACTGAGTACACATGATTAAAACAGAATCAATCTTGGCTTAGTTTCCGAATTCGAGGAATTCAAATTAGTAGACGTGCCCGAAAATCTTCAAGAGCGCAAAGTCTCCTATATCTTGGAGCGATTAAAGAAATTAACTATAGCACGTTAATGGAATTTAATTTATATAGACAAAACTCGTATTCGCGAGATCAATAAGCTCTAAGATACTTTTCAAGAGATTGAAAATGCAAGGAACTTGAACCCGAAAGAAAGATAATGTTACAATACGTGACTTAATCTCCTTAAGACGGTTTGGTAATTTGGTGAATTAGCTAGATAATGATAAGATTAGGACTTACATTAATAGCATTTGAAGTTTTTGTACTTACGACTTCAAATTTGTACATTTGTTTCGGTCGACAATTTGTATAAGCTTCAGTTGGTCGATGTTGCTTCTGATTTCGTCCTTTGACCCCAACAGATAATGGTGGTCGATGTTGCTTCTGATTTCGTCCTTTGACCCCAACAGATAATGGTGTTGAAAGTTAAAAGCCAATACGTTGGACATTTGGAAAATTTTCAGGATCATTTTTGGAAAATCTGGTGGCTTTTTGACGGTTTTAGCCCATGGATTCAAAATCCAAATAGCTCTTTTCAAAAATCAAAATGGCACAATTTCTACAATTCGAGTGGAGAAAGCCCTTTTCCACAAAAGGTGTAGATTGACGGGAACACCGTAACTCCGGGTGCTTTTTGAGACCAGTCATTGTCCACCCCACAAGGAATAGCTCCAGGCAACTCTCCTGGCCTAGTGGGGCACCAACTGGAGTGAGCCAAGACTCTCGGACTCTTGAGCTCTTATCCATAAAGTTTCTCCAGTGAGTCCATAGGTTTTGCGGAGGTGGGTACCTATTTGAGAGCAAAGTGCGAGAGATGGGATTCAAACCCGAGTCTATTGACTCAAGAATAAAAGCCCCACCTACTGAACTAATGCCCCAGTGGTCGAGTGGGTGGGGCTTTTAAAGGAAAATGATATTTACTCCTACCAGATATGCATACTTATCATCCTATTTTTATGATTGTCACAAGTGGAGTGATCAACAAATCAAATTAGTAAAGAGAAATAGTGCATGACACAAGTTATATATTTGTGTGAGTAGGAACAAAACGTAAGAAGATATATAGTATTAGCCAACTTAAAATGTTCATACACAAAACAAGACATATGTATGGTAAGAGTAACAATAGGTTAGAACTAAATAAAATAAAAAATAAACCACGATTCTCTCTCTTGGTGATTTCCTCCAACCCTAAAAGTTCAAATCGTTTTCCAAATCTGCTTTATCTTGGTGTTTCTCTTGCATCAATCTGATCTTGATTGCGATTAACATTCTTGTTAATTGTTTCTTGGCTGGATTTTTACTTGGTTTTCACTTGATCTAGTGAATTTTCAAAATCGTTTTTTTAAGGGTTTGATTTAATCGTTTTTCTACCAAACCGACTTAGGGATTATTAATTCGAACTAATTATTCTTCTTTGTTCTAAGTCGGTTTATAATCACTATAAGATTCTAATCAATCGATTTATCATATACTTATGGTGGTTCTCATGGGTCCCGGTTAATTATTGGTGCTTTCTTGCTAAAACCCTAACTTTTTAGTTAGGGTTTTCATTATCGTCATTCACTGTTTGTTCATGTTTACTTTGCTGTCGGTTTCCTGCTGGTTGTGTGGATTGATTGGCGTGGTTGTGGGTTTAATGAGAGATGGAAAAAGGGTTTTTTTTTTTAACAAGAGTAATGCGTCTAAGGTTTCTTGTGCTGGTAGTTCTAATACTTTGTCGCAACCTGTTGTTGATGTTGGTTCTAATACTTTACGTGTTGATGTTAATGAGCTTAATGCTCCAATTAATGTGAACTTAGAGGAATTGAATGCTCAATTCAAACGTTCTAAAGCTCGTGAAGCTGCTAGGAGTGTTAGGAACCCTTCTGATGACCTTGTAAAGCCGGTTTCACTTGGTACTACGTAACCTAATTCTTCTAACGCAGCTACAGTCACTACTAGCTTTGGTGAGTTGAGTTCAGCCTCAATGATGAACCCTAACAGTGTCACTTTGAATGTACCGTCTGATATTATTACTGAGTGGAGTGCTGAGGATGGTGATATTTAATTATCTACGCTAGTGGACAAGAATAAACAAGTGAAGCCGGTTTCACTTGATGGGGCTGCTAACCAAGCTCAAGATTCTAAAAAGGTTGATATGAATTCACATGGGGCTGGTGGTATTGATAAGGTTGGCGTGGATGCTTTGAAAAAACCTCCTACATCATATGCTTGTGCAACTTCCAATGAACCTAAGAAATACACATCTAACTTTCGTAGGATGGAATGTACGATGAAATCAAATGGTGTGGATCTTTCTGTCCCTATGAAAGTGATTGAAGAGGTGAACACTAGGTTTGAGAATACTCTTTATGGGTATTTCCTTGGTCAACGCCTTGCTTTTCCTGTTGTTGATTACTATATACGCAATGCGTGGGCTAAGTTTGGTATACAAAAGGTTATGATGAATGCAAAGGGGTTCTTTTTCTTTAAGTTCAATTTGAAGAAAGGTGTTGATGATGTTCTTGAAAATGGTCCTTGGTTGATTAGAAATGTACGTATATTCTGAAACCATGGACATTGAACACCAACTTACTTAAAGAGGATTTGACCAATATCCCGGTGTGGGTTAAATTCCATGATATTCCTCTTGCTATGTTTTCTGATGATGGCCTTAGTCTTCTTGCCACATTGATTGGTACGCCCAAAAGGTTAGATGCTTTTACTAGCCAAATGTGCAAGGAATCGTGGGGTCATAGTAGTTTTGCTAGATGCATGATTGAAGTGAAGTCGGATGAGGTGCTTATGGATAGCCTTACTGTTGAGATACCTTTACTTGATGGTACGGGGTCGACTATTGAGAAGATTCGGGTTGATTACGAGTGGAAACCACCGCGTTGTGATAAGTGTATGATTTTTGGTCATACTCTTATTGATTGTCCTAAAGTTGTTGTGCCTTCTGTTCAGCCTGCTATGCCTGTTAATGATGGTTTCAAGACTGTCAATAACAAGAAGAAAGGAAAGCAAGGTGGTCATACAATTCCGGGTCAAGGAGGGTTTACTAAACCAGTTGTGGGTAAGCAGTTTCAGTATCGACCCAAAAAGACTTCTCTTGAACCCAAGAAAATGGATGGCAATAAGAAGAATGCTTCTGATGTGGCTAGTTCGAGTGGAACGAAGATTCCTACATCTAATCAGTTTTTTTTTTTTTTTTTTTTTTTTTTTTTTTTTTTTTTTTTTTTTGGTAAAGAGGAGTAATCCTACACCCTGGTAAATATATTAACAATTTGATGCTCTTAATATGGAAGATACGGATGCTTTTGATATTCCTACTAATGACACCAACAAGGATGTGGATTCTGGTCATACAATGGAAGTTAATGAAGATGAGTCTACTAAGACAGGTAATGCATCACAAGAACCCCTTGTGAGTGATTTGAAAGAGAAGGAGTCGGTTGTGGCTCCTAAAACTAGTGATTCTTGTACTGCGCCCGCCTCTTCTACTAAGAGAGTTAACCCTTTTTCTAAGGTGGGAGAGATCGTGGTTTCGGATTCTGAAGATGAGGTGGTTGCTAACCCATTTGATAAGTCTGCTAATCTATTCGGTGGTGGCCAAGAGTTTGAAGATGATTATGATGACTATGAAAACCAGGTTTATGATCTTCCAGGGAATTTGGATGCTTTTAATGCCATGTATGGCACCAAGCTTCAAGGTCTTAGGAAGTAATTTTATTATCGTTATGCCCTATGTTATCATTTGAGTAGTGGTTTGTTTTCTTGTTTAGAAAATAAGAAGTATCTTGTTATGTACGCTTTTTGCCTATGTAACGGGCTGAGATATGGGATTTCACTCATATCCATTGTACTTAAACATTTTGGTTAATATATTTACCAGGGTGCAGGATTACTCCCCTTTACCCAAAAAGGTAAGAGTAACAATGATATGAATTTTTCTCAAGGTGGTAAGGAAATCTATATAAATGCAAACAAATGATGACGATGTTCACTCTACGACGCTTTGCCCCGTTCTTCTTGATGTCGATAAGCTTAGAACCTAGGTGCTGATGGTGACAAAATAAGCTATGTCATGTTGGAAGCCATGTTTAAAAGCTCTCTGAATACTAGAATCGAAGAGTTAAAAATTCTAGTATGACAAACAACTAATATTAAAATCTGATTTTTATTTAAACAATAAAAGTAACAGAAAAACAAACAACGCACATAGTGAAATGCAGCTGCATATTAGTTAATCTAGCTACAAAACGAAGATAAAAAATCATAAAAGCAAAAACAAATAGCAAATCCTTTAACTGTGCTGGGACGAAAAAGACTACTAAAAAATGAATGCTGTTAATATTATCGCATGTTGGCCGATATTTGGGCTAAGAAAGTAATAGGAGTAAGTTTTATTCTTGGTTTACTACTCATGGATTTATTTTCTGGATTTAAAAGGCCCATATGGCTATCCTGAACTACTTTGTTTTTTTTTTCTGAATTGATAAAACATTAATAGGGTAAAAAATTTTCTTGTGTTACTAATTTTTTTCTTTTTCTAACATTTAATAAGGCGTGTTAATTAGCCTGGGTTTTCGGTTTCACAGGTTGAACCGACAAAGTATGTACTTGTAGTAATATAACACATTTTTCTGATTTATATACTCCGTAACATACAAGTGCAACATACCTTTCTTCATATTTATTCAACCCATTTTCTGATTTGCATAACATATTTTTCAGTTCATGTTTACGCAACAAATTTTTATACTTAGTATAACAAAAGTGTTGGATAAAAAGCAAAACTAATAAAGCTCGGACCGTAACATAAGACACATGCATGATGCATCAATAACATCATATTTCACGTAATTAAGAAGACAAAATCTGTTGGAATTTATGGATATATATTAATAAACGTATGTCTAGAATCGAACTCGAGACCACGGGATTGCACACATTACAAATGAGAGTTAAAGTATAATAATTGATATATATTAAATGTTGTATATATAATTATTTGAACACAAGAAACTGCTTAATGGTTGTTAGTTGTTAACCGTATAGACTAATTATCATTATAGGCAAACAATAAGGACTAGAATGGAAATAGAAGACAAGAAGGATCCGGAACAACCCTTGGGTTGCTTGGCCGGTCGTGAACCTCAAAGGGAAGGGATTCCCTTGCCCTAACTTGTCCTCCAAGATATTCATTCACTATATAAGCAAACCTTGGAATCAAACTTTGGTACCTTTTGTGCACACACACAAAACCCTAAAAGTTTTTCCTTCTCTTTGTTTTCCTTTGTGGCCGATCGATCAAGAACCCTTAAGGGTTTCTTGGATCGAATTTTGCATAATAAAATTCTTGTGTTTTTGTTACTAGCATCACCTTTAATTCGTTAGTAGTTTGTGTGTACAAAAACGAGGTAATTACTCACTATAGTAATTATCAAGGGATCGATTAACAAAACGGTAAGGGGTTAATCATTGATCCATATAAACCCTAATTAGGGTTCATCACATGTTCAAGATTAATTTATTGATTCTTGTTTTGCTAGAATCACTAAAGGTACGTTCCTATTTAATTTATGTTAATCTTTATGTGTTATAGATGTTCCTACGCTTCCGCATATATGTTTACCTAATAATATGATTGTCATGATATTTAAAATTCTAACAGTGGTATCACGAGCTTGCTATAACATGTAATTGATTACATAAAATACATAAAAAAACGAATTTTGATTGTTTTAGATACATGTTTTGGATCTAGGGTTTTATTTTTTTATATAATTTTTTCGAAACCCTAACCCTAATTTTGGGGGGGGGGGGGGGTCGATTTATTCCATGAACCCTAATTAGGGTTTGTGGTTTTATAAATTAATTGGATTAGAAACCCTAGGTTGCCTACATGTTTATGTGTAATTTGGGCGTATCCTTGACTTAATTGGTAATTGTTATGCTTTGATCCGTGACGAAACATGCATGTTAGTCATGGGTTATTAATTGTTTATTAATTGTTAAGCTTTTTCACATGTTTAGATAAATCTAATATTGGGGAAGACCCCATAATTATTAAAATCAATTATGTGCTATGTGGTATGTGATTAGTTTTGGCCTACGCAATTGACTTGTCAATGTATGTGACTCACTTCCATTAAGAGGTGAAGGCCCTAGTTAATTATATGCATATATAAAAACCTAGAATTGATTATGTTAGGATCTTTTCTAAAAAGATTGCATGTGGCTTATTGTTTCACCTTTATAATTGTTATGTTATTAGTTGTTTTGATTTGTCTTTTTTACTTGTTTTATTGTTTAATTGTTGGACACGTTTGTAAGTAATAAAAGGGTAATTTTTCATAAAGAAAATAATACGGACTAATAATGGTGAAACCCTAAGTGATAAAGATTGAATCTTGCGGAGTCTTAGATACCAACAACGGTTCACTTCGCACGGTAATTCGCTCCAATGCGAGACTAGCAAGATTCATACTTTATTACATGATTTTGAGATTGAATCCATAAACTTTTTCTTGATTGATGTTTTGTGCAAATATGCTTTTAAAAATTAACTCTTTTAAGACATGATTCATAACCGTGATATGAAGGCTTAGAAAAGAGCCTTAGAGTCTGCCTTAGTTATCACAATCTTGAATACGTCTTAAACGAATTATTTTTTAAATCATAATTGTAGAAAGTCATCTTAGGGTTTATTAAACCTCAAGTAAAACTTTGTGTATTAATTTCACGAATTGGTATATTAAAAGTTTCTGAAAACTTATGCTATAAAGATGAGTGCATGCATCTTTATACATATTTTGATTGACATATCAAAAATAAAAATACCCTTAAAAATTTAAGTTACATGCCATCTAACTATAAGAAACACTTGAAGTTATTATTTAGTAAACGTGAGACGCAGGCTAAATTTTAATGACAAGGTAAATTTCCGAGTGTGCGTGAGACCACACATGGAGAATTTGCAGTTTCTAAGTTAGACGACTTAATTAAGTTGATGCGTGAGACCTAGAACTTAAGGCATGAGATGGGATAAAACATGCTTACATGACAAATTGATGAATCAGTTTGATGTCAATCCCATAATGATCTAGGAATTGGAAAATTGTTTGCCAATTATTGTTCGACAGATTACCATCTTTTATACTTTCACCACTAGCAGATCAACTGATGTGGTGGAATCTATGTAAAGTTGGATCCTAGATTTTCAAGAAAATATGTTGGTTATATGAATATATCCTTGGGTATTATATTTTCTAGGAAATATAAATTATCGAAAATACTAAAATTGAATTTTGTAAATTCTTTAAATGTATTAATGCAACTTAAAACCGTAAACGTAAGTTATTCTTTTAATTGATCTACACCCGTTTGGGTTTTTGGTTAGAGTCAATTTTACTAAAAGAATAAATCTAGTCTCCTTTCCATTAGGAGAGACTTAATCCTAATCCTTTTCATGAATGAGAAAGGTTAAATAGGATGATTAGAATTGTCTAAATTCTAAATACATAACTCATAGCAAACTTTAATAGTAAGATGATTTGCACTTTATGAGTTATTAAATTAGAAGCTAGACTGATTACTGCACAATGGTAAAAGACGAATCAGATTATTTTATCTAGTTGTTTTGATTTGACCATTTACAGATACTACATACAATTGTTGGAATGGTAGATCTATACAGGAAGAAATTGCATGCCTAGTTTTTCAAGTTAAAAGTTTGGAATGTGATGAATCACATCTACGTAGTAATATACATTCTTTTAGTACCTAATTAATTGTTATGAATGGGTTTTCTAAAAGATGTAGGAAAGTGAATAGCACACTATTTCCTTTCACTTGATTAATGAAACATTTACAATGTTGTCAAATTCAGTGGGAGTATTATGTGTATATTACTGAATAAGGAATTATAGTAATAATCTCTAATTCAGTGGGAGTCACAAGGATTGTTATCTTGGTGGAACTCTACTTTATCTTTGAATATATCTCAAGATAATTACTTTCCAAATATAGATACTAATATTTTCAAGGATAGTCATGTGCGTTTCCTTGATTGATTGAGTAAACTCTATATCTACTAAGTTATGTTAATGACACTAATCATATTGTTCACATTAACAAACGCGTGCGTGTTGTTTATGTGGTACATGATATTGTTCCATGCACAAGTGGGAGAAATCTACATTGTGTGCAAGGTACAACACATGAGAATATGATTCAACGGACTCTCTTAAGTGCAAAGTAAGAGAATATAGTTCCAATATGATTAATATACATCTAATCTAAGAAACACTTGGTGTTGAAATTTAGTAAACGTGAGACGCAGGCTAAATATTAACAACAAGGTGAATTTCCATGTATGCGTGAGACCAACATGAATAATTTACAGTTTCTAAATTAGACATCTATTAGAACATGTGTCAATAACGATACTACTTCAACTTTAACATTTATGTATTATTAGAATGACATAAATGTATGAAGTAATATAAAACTACTACAATAATTATGTATTCTTAGAATGACATAAATAAATGAAGTGGTGTGTTAACTTGAAAATATTATTGAAACCAAATGATGGTGTTCATGATTACTTTGATTATACATGTTTATACTTTATTGTATAGTTAAAAACATGATGTCTTTTAAGTATTACAAGACTTATAATAAAGTAAGACGTTAGCCTGTTATGGTCTTTTAATTAAGACATATACAAGAAGTTATTGAGTTGATCAATGATTTATAACGTATAATGGGATTATAACACGTTCATGTTTTGATATGACATGAACATGAAGAGACTTGGTCAAAAGTACTTGTGTTATATAAAGCATGAAATTGGTTTGGAAATACTATTATACCATTAAGTTAACTTAGTTGGTAAATAGGTATACCAAAAGGATTATGGTTATCTTATATATTGTTAGATTGCCTTACAATATTTACTCTAATGAAATACCTCATTTTTATGGTATGTTCAGTTAGGAAAATCAAACTCTTGTTAGATTGTTTGATTAAAGATAACTATGATTTCTTTTCTTCCAAAAGTCATCAAGGTTAGAAATTGAGTATGGATTGAATATACTCAATTAGACTCCTAGAAGATTAATAAGACGTTATTGAATTATGAAATGTGATGAATTTCATTAAGTCTTAAATTGAAGTTCTGAATTTGTTAAGCTACTTATAAGAAGGATTGTTAACAAAAGAATATCAGGAACTATCAATGTGTATTTGTAATGTCCTAAAAGAGAACGTTGGATTGTTGCTCTAATTGCTAAGTAATTATAGATAGTCTTTATATTACTAAAGGCAAGTGGGAGTTTTATCTTGAAGAGATAAAATTACAAGATACAAAACCTTTTAATAACACACTAGTGAAAATCATGATGAGGCTAAACATGTAAATGACAAACCTCAAGATGATGGAATTCTCATTCATAGATCCACTTGGATATCTCAGATATTTAATTAATATGCTGACGATTATATGATGTAGTATTACCAAAAATAATGAATTGGTAAATTACTCATATTATGAACATTATAGATGTTGTTCATAAAGATATTCAAAATTAAAAAAAAAAAAAAAAAAAAAAAAAAAAAAAAAAAAAAATGGTTTATCTTAATTCTTAATGGTTAGAGAATGAAGATGAGTTTAATCAAATATAATGTAACCCGAGTGGTTTAAATCTTTGTGTTGAAATCATATGGACAAAATTGTACACATATCTTAATCCATATCTTATGACAAGATTATTAATCATACTTAAGCAATTAACTATGATTGAATACTCTTTCTTAAGCACATTAAAGATACAAAGATGGTTATTGTCATATTTATATGAATATGAAATTTGACAATGAATATCAAAACTCTTTCTTGAATGATTACTTGAGCGAGGACGATTAGTAATCAAAAGGAGTTTATGAATTCAAGAAAATCTTTGGATGTGTACAAAGTGCAATAATCCATGAATGGATAAATGCATGCATCTAGGAGATTATTCTTATGATAAATTATTAAATCTATGTTTAGGTTTATAATTAAAATAAGGTAATTTCTAAGTATTCCTCAAAGCTAGTGGGAGTATTATGTTTGATTTACTAAATCATATATGTTGTATAACATATAAGAAGTTACATTCCATATAAATAAAATGTTAAGATTTAGTTTGGAATGAAACTTTAAGTGAAAGATTTAGAAAATAAAGCATACAACCTTGGAATTAAAGTTTATTATTTAATAAACATGTGCGGTAAATAAATTCTAATAGAATATGATATATCATGTAGTAAATGGATATACATATTTGGAAAGATAGAACATGAATATAAATCTAAGTATGACTGAAGGATTTTCATGTGCATCGTATTATTGTTACATCATGCTTAAATGCTTAATGATTTAACAATATTTGATATCTTGTGTAATGAATATTCTAAAGAAATATGTTTGACTTAGAATAATGATCCTCAAACCTGGAATAGCTCCTGAACATTACACAATGGATATTAGGTTACGGGATTTTCAATAGCATATTGTTGTTTGTATACAATGATGATGGTATAAATTGAGACGACACTCAATAACTAGTCATGGAAGGATTTTATCCTTAGCCATGTGAACTAGTTGTACTCAACAAAGAGCAGAGTTGCATTATACGTTAAAGAATTAGAATACTTAAACTTTAAAATGTATGAAAGTTTGATTATCATAAATTAGTGATTGAGGATGTCACACCATTTATGAATATTATGTGGCTATATCAAGAAAGTTGGATGAACACATACAAGAATTTCAATAATTAAAATTCTTGAAATAAGTATTCTCAAAATTATGATAGATCAAAGTTAGTTGAATAATGTCTTGTCAACAAGTATGATTATTATTACTTGAGGCATAATTGTCAACAAGTCATTACTTGAGAAAAAAATCATTAACTAGAATTATCATGCATTGATCTATTTAGTATTTGGATAAAGGACATTAAGCAATTGTTATTTATAATGAATTAAAGTACTTAGTACGTTTGTTTTCATTAATAATAAATTGTGTCCTATATTTGCATGTTTAAATCCGTGAATAACTTATGTTATTCTAAATTGTCCATTGTCGATTAATGATATGGGAATATCATTAAACTAAGACAAATCTGAGTATTGGTTAAGAATATACTTGAAAGTATATTGATGCGTTGACATACCAATTTCACATGATATTCGATGAATTGAATATAGGACTTATCCCAACTACATGATTTTACTTTATGGATCTTGTCAGTAAGTAAATCATGAATTTGTTATCCTCAGACTTGAGATACCAGATAAGAGTCATGGATGTAGTGCATTTTGTGAAGCAATCTACCGCTCACCGTAACACGGAGTTATAAGGGTTGTTTTCAGAAGTGTTGCAAAGTCCATGGGTTATTCTTGTAGTCAATAAAGAATTTGTTCCTTCAAATTTGTTTTGAAGTTTAATACTGCTGGGCCCCTCGTAGGGTTGACAAGATGTTTGCGTGCGCACGCTCAAAGTCTATCTGGAATATGTTCAGATATTTTGGTAATCTTGCTCAATCATAAATAACGAGAAACAGAATTGTTAATTAAAGAATGACTAAGATCCATATCTTTATTAACGTGGTATTAGAAACAAAAGGATGATAGTAATAATGATGAATCATTAAAGGTTTTTCCAGGAAACCTAGCTTGAGTTGATCTAGGGGCATTGGCGTGTTGCTAGACGCTTACCAATGTCATTATGTTATTAATAGATATCCAAGTGGGAGCTGTTGGAATTTATGGATAAATATTAATAAACGTATGTCTAGAATCGAACTCGAGACCTCGGGATTGCACACGTTACAAATGAGAGTTAAAGTATAATAATTGATATATATTAAATGTTGTATATATAATTATTTGAACACAAGAAACTACTTAATGGTTGTTAGTTGTTAACCGTATGGACTAATTATCATTATAGGCAAACAATAAGGACTAGAATGGAAATAGAGGACAAGAAGGATCCGGAACAACCCTTGGGTTGCTTGGCCGGTCGTGAACCTCAAAGGGAAGGGATTCCCTTGCCCTAACTTGTCCTCCAAGATATTCATTCACTATATAAGCAAACCTAGGAATCAAACTTTGGTACCTTTTGTGCACACACACAAAACCCTAAAAGTTTTTCCTTCTCTTTGTTTTCCTTTGTGGCCGATCGATCAAGAACCCTTAAGGGTTTCTTGGATCGAATTTTGCATAATAAAATTCTTGTGTTTTTGTTACTAGCATCACCTTTAATTCGTTAGTAGTTTGTGTGTACAAGAACGAGGTAATTACTCACTATAGTAATTATCAAGGGATCGATTAACAAAACGGTAAGGGGTTAATCATTGATCCATATAAACCCTAATTAGGGTTCATCACATGTTCAAGATTAATTTATTGATTCTTGTTTTGCTAGAATCACTAAAGGTACGTTCCTATTTAATTTATGTTAATCTTTATGTGTTATAGATGTTCCTACGCTTCCGCATATGTGGTTACCTAATAATATGATTGTCATGATATTTAAAATTCTAACAAAATCTTCGCCGGTGGTTCAACTATCATTGTTGGGTTAACTGAGCAATGTATGTATTGGAGCTAGTGCCGGCTCCAAGGGTGTGCAGCATGTGCAATGGCACAAGTTCACCTGTTTTATAAGGCCCAATTTTTTGTTGAAAGTGCCATTAAATGGGTTGGCAACCAAGTAAAATGTTATGTTGCTTCATAGTATATGTGTTTTGTTACCTAAACATTTTTATAGATGACACCATGTCATATATTTAAGACAAAAATACATCGTTGGTCCCTAAACTTTCCATGAAACATCGCCATGCACCTTAACTTTTGAAAACGTCTCCGTGCGTCCCTTCTTAAGTTTTTTGAGGCCGATTGCGTCCTTTGACCTAGAAATCTAAGGTCAACGCCCATTTTTAGGTATAGCATCAAGGGTATAATAGACCAACCACATTTTCAACCATATCTAAGTTAAATCTAACTCAAACTCCTTTAACATCATCATTTTTATGCTTAGTTGTTGTTTCTCTGAAGTTAGCAAGCATGGATCTTCATGAAAATTCACCATATTAGTGTGTTCTTTCCTCAAATGGGGTATTTTTAATATCTCGTTAAGTAGCAAGTTAGTATATTATATCATGACTAAAATACACCGTTGGTTACACAGTCATTCACTTTTTGGGTGTATGTTGACTTGTGAAAGTCAAACTGGTTAAATCCAAACACCCGCTAAACTGCATATGCAGATGCAAACATGCAATTGAAAGCAACATACTGGGAAAATCAAGATTAAATTGTCTTAAAATTATCATTTGAAATATGTTTTGTTACATAATGACATTAATCTGAGGCGTATGCCAAATGTACATCATCATAACTGAATGTTTCTAAACATTCATCTTCTTCAGTTTTATCATTTATTTTTTATCCATTTTTTTCTAATTTCCTAAGTGCAACCTTCTCTTTCCAATGCTCCTCTGCCGCTGCAGAACGCCTTCCTTGTTTCACTTCAGCATGGCTTCCTTCTGCCTCCTCCTTTCCTTCTTCCTTTTACTTTGCTTTTTCCTTCTCCTTTTCATCTTTCTCCTGTTCCAACGCAACTTCTAGTTGATAGTACCAGCTTTCATCACCTTCAACTTTGGCCGACTGTTGTTGGTTAGATACAGGGTTTTCTGCTTCCACATTTGCTTCGGTAGTTGGTCTTTTGGTCAATTCCTTGTCTTGGATAGCATCCTCATCTCATGGTCGTTTGTTTCCGGACAACATGATTTCAAGTGAATGTGATAGACGCATTTGAGGTTGATGATATAAGATTGGTATGCAGCAACATGTGGAAGTATCCAATATATACACAAATAATGGGGAAAACGAAGAGACTGTATTAAATTTTAAAAGTATTTTTTGAACTCTTCGATTCCCCATTATTTGTTGAAAATATACACGCATTTAGACGTAAATAGAGTGTGTCAGGGAAGACACTGTTGCTCCCTCAATTTGTCTATGTTGCCGTTAGTATTGTTAAAACTCCCGCCAATTATTAAGTTGAGTGCTCACATTTGGTCCCTCAAGTTGACTGTCGGGTTTAGCTTGGGTTAGATCATAGTTAAATAGTGTGTTGATGCAAATAATATCTAAAAACGTTATTCTCATCTTTCGATATCTCTATGTTTTGATGATAACAAAATGTGAAAACATCTTACGTCAAAATTAACGTAAACAAGTCTTTAATCGAAATATCCGATTTCTATGTCAATCACTCTAGGTATGAACAAACAAATTTACAACTTGACAAATGATCAAAGAAGTGAATCTGTGTTTTTAACTTCATATTTTTAGCTTGACAAAACTTTCTTTTCAAAAATACATTTTACAAATTATTTTTGAAATACAAAGAAATGTTTTGTTTAGGAAAATAAATTCAAAAATATTCCCAACAGCTATTTTTTCACCCAAACCATCTCCAAACTCCCCAAAATAAAATTTCACCACTAAAGACAAAAAGTGGAGCATTTTTGTCTAGCACGGTACCACTAAATTTAGTGGTACCGTGTGACATTTAGTGGTGTCGTCCCTTCATAACGGCCAGATTTTCAGATTCTATAAATACCACTTCATTTCTCATATTTTGGTCATCCTTTCACACATATAACTTTCTGGTTTCCATCCTCCTTTTCTCTTTACACTTCTTATATAATTAGTTAGTTTTATTTTGTTTAAAGAGTGATTCTTTAATCCAACCAAGAATCATCTACATACCTCTTCTAGCCAAGAGAAGAACACAAAGTATCAAGAAGATACAAGGTGTTGGTGTCATAGAGTAGTGCACTTGCATTACTAGTTGTCTACTTGATTGTATCTTGATATACATCAAGTGTATTAGACTATTAGTGTTTTCTAGTTATTGTGTTTGATCATTGTGATCTTGTTGAGATCTTGGTGATCTCTTGAGTGTTGAGTGATAGAGTATTGATCAAGTGGATCAAGGGTAGATTGTGAGGATTGTGTGGATCTTGTAAAGATCGTGTAGATTGTGTGAGGATCGTGTTGATTGTGTGAGGATCGTGTTGATCGTGTCGATTGTGTGAGGATCTTGTTGATCGTGTGATTAGATAGGATCGTGTGGATCGTTGTAGATTGGTACTAGCTAAGATTAGTACTCGACATTTAGCTTAATGTCGAAAAATAACGTAAGCAACGTTATATGGTTTTCTCCGCCTAAAGGGAGTCTTGTTGATATAGTGCTTACAACACTCAAGTGTGGTACTCGAGGAGTGGAGTAGGGCGAAGAAGAGCTTCGTGACCGAACCACTATAAATCTCGTTGTCTTGGTTTGATCTTTCCATCTTTTTTCTTTACTTACTTATTGCATATTAGTATTAGTATAGTGTTGTGTTCATATTGGTGTTGATTGACTTTACATACAATTGAATCCACGTTTTTCAAAGATAAAGTTTTACAACTAAAACAAAATAAGTCGGTAAACTATTTAACCCCCCTTCTAGTTTACCACATAGTGATTGGACTATTATGCCCCTGAAACTAGAACATAAAATGTGCATTGACCCAGCCCAAATGGGTCAAAGGACGCAATCGGACTCAAAATCCTAAGATTTGGACGCCTGACGACGAATTTTGAAAGTTAGGGTGCATTGCGATGTTTTGTGGAAAGTTTAGGGACCAACGGTGTATTTTAGTCTATACTATTTAATATGTATTAAGAAGTTCTATCCTTTTATAACATATAGAATCTGATTTACTAATTAAATATTGTATATACACAGGCCGACACGCCGTACCAATTTTGTGTGCAAAAGGCCTTTTTTTTAGTTGTGGCACAGGGCCACCAAAATCATTGAGACGACCCTGATTGGAGCATAGGTATAGTCGCTTAAGTCTAATTGAAACCTCAACCTCATCTTAGCTTTTTCTCTTTTCAATTACATTTCACAAAAAAAAAATAATAATAATATTAAAAAAAAAAAAAAAAAAAAAAAACTTTGGCCAAAACCCAACTTTGAGGCCAATCTTTTTATTTCCTTTTTCATTTTTTTTCAAACAACTTAGTTTTTATTCATTAAAATAAAAATACAATTATAATACAAAAAATATGAAAATTTTAAAAAAAAATTAACTTGGATAAATAATTTCTCATTCGACATTTTGCTCGGATTTCTTCTTTTTGCATGTTGATGATGAAGACATCCTCATCCGATAAGTCGATAACCCTATAGTGTTAGTGCCGGAAAACTTCATTTTTTTTCAACTTCATTATTGTCGTGTCTTTTGCGTTAGTGGCCACGTACACCTCTTGAGTGGCCTCCCGTTTGAGCCTAAACTCATTTTGTAAAGTATCCCCAAAATCTAGCGGGTCACATCCCGTTGTGCCCGACGAGGTCTCCGATTTAGTTTTTTTCGCGGGATTTGATTTGTCGGAGGGCGTGGTCTCGGATCATCTTTGAATAGCTTAGTATGTCCGGTGACATCAACCGGATCAACGGGTTCGGCCACCTCCCTCTTGGGGTGTTTTCTCAAGATATCCCATGGCCCATATTGAGTAAAACCTTTTCGTTTTGACTCGTCCTTAAACGTACTTAATGACGTATAGTGAGGATAGCAGGCCTACTGGGCCTGGACTATCTCATACGAACCGGGCTCTGGCTCTACAAACAAACCGGGCTCCGGCCCTACAAACAAAACGGGCTCCGACCCAACAAGCAAACCGGGCTCCGGCCCAATGAACAAACTGGGCTTCGGCCCAGCGAGTCAATAAAACCAGATATGGCTAAAGCTAGATATGGCCAACGCCCATGCCACAAGTATGGCACAATCTGTACAAACTAGGGCACATACGAGCGGCACCCTGAAGGACGCTCACGGACCGGACCCCGGTCCGGAAATCCGCCTACGTCCACAAACATCGATTAAGCTGCGGATCCTTGCCCGATAAGGGTCCCACTCTGGCCACTACAGTAATATGCGAAATATTAGGAAATCCTAATATTTCCACCACCTATAAAAGGAAACCCCAATTCACACTTTCGATGTATGACTTTCTTACTCATCCCAACACACAAATATTTCTTTAACAACATGAGACTTATGCTCACGCTGGAGCTTAATCGTGGGGTCCGTCCCCACGGTAAGGCTAAAGGTGTGCTTGTACTTGTGCAGGAACTCAATCCTCTACTTAGATTAGTGCATAAACTACGTAAGGATGACCCATCAAGGTCAACCCAACACAAATTAATTCCAGTCTTAATCCACTCACACTTTTTGCACTAACAAGTTGGCGCCTTTCGTAGGACTAGTGCGTAACTGAGTTCTTGAAAAATACTCTCCACGAGCGAGACACCTCAGCAAAAATACTCTCACAAAATACTTTTGCCTCGCGAAAAATGAGAGGAAAGGGCAGAAAATTCAAAGTTCGAAGAAAATCGGTATTGGGCAAAACCCTCCGGGGGCCTAATGGTGGTTATGACCAACAGTCCTTTGCTGACCCGAGTGAAGAAGCTCATCCGCCAGCGACACCGCGAGAAAAGTCCGAAGAGATCCAAACTCATCCAAGCATGGAAATGACCCAGCGCCAAGTTCAAAACAGAGCGGTCAAACAAAAAAGAAATAAGAGATACCAGGGCATGCTGAAGGGCAAGGGCTCAGAGGACAAACGACTAAGGTCGGCGGAAGAAAAAAACCCCAAAGAGAAAAACTCCGCACTTACATGCATACATTATAGTAAGACTAACTATAGATGTCCTCAAGAGATGATCTCTCACAGAAAGGATATCGAAGCAAGCAATAACACAGGAGCTTCTGAGGCAAATAAAAGGGGGAAGTGGCTAGGTGCGGTCATACACATCGGGAGGGACCGACTCGTTTATGGAAAGCATCTACGACGCGGAGCTACCCAAAAAGACCTAAACGTCAGGTAATATACGGTTTTACAACGGAAGCGAATACCTCACAGATCACGATGGAGTATTCCAAATGGCGGTACAAATATGCAACTGGGATACAAAGACCCAATGCCGCAGATTCAAGCACAAACTCAGGGACACGACCAGGATATGGTTTGAACGCCTCCCCCAAGAGTCCATACGCAGCTTCCGCAAACTAAGGAATACGTTCTTGGAATCTTTCCCTGACATGGAAAGATACAAAGATCGGGATAAGAGAATC
This sequence comes from Artemisia argyi, assembly GCA_030686995.1. Classification (NCBI taxonomy): domain Eukaryota; kingdom Viridiplantae; phylum Streptophyta; class Magnoliopsida; order Asterales; family Asteraceae; genus Artemisia; species Artemisia argyi. The sequence continues at coordinate 153,980,342 of CM060697.1, read as the reverse complement.
CGCCGCGCCAAGAAAGGAAGAAATAGGAGACTTCACAAGAAGGCTCTTGGCAGAAAAACAGAAGAATTAAGAAAATGCCAGAGGTCGTAAAAATTACCAAGTTTACGGAAAAAGCATCCGACCCAGGACTAATAAAGTACCCACACAGGGAAGCACCGGGGTCCATGAACGAAATGGTAAAGATAATAAGGGCGTACTACCGAACGGAAGAAGCGTTTAAAGACCCAAAACGGTAGAAGTAACCCCCTCCCGGAACTATAGCGATGTCGTCCGAGAAGCAACGAGACTAGCAACAATCGTGATAAATGTCGTATATACTAGCCCCGGCTATAAATGACAAACAAAAGCAACCCCGTCGCGACTAAGTGACTTAGAGCACTATCAGAGAACTCTTGATTAACCAAAATGGTTCGCGGATCAAGAAACTAAAAAGTTTCCAAGAAAAAGTACATGCTCCTTCCCAAGGCATGAATACACTCCGCCTGTTGACTCCGTGTCAGAACTGGCAAGACAAAAGGACGTCCTAGCCACAGGTTTAGGCACGTGACTAGGAGCAATAAATGCTCACGCAAAAAAATGCTCGAAACACCCTAACCGTTCGCTGTAAATAGCCATCAGAAGGAAAAACACAAAACCACACCAAAATACCTAAAGATTCAAAACAACAGTACCCCCATAAAAACAACGATGAAAGGGTCACACCTAAGATCGCAGACAAAGGGAACCACTAGATTGCAAACAAAACGGCATGTGATTCTGATAATCCTCTATCGGCTCATGACCCATCCTAATGGCGCACCCAAAGCCAAAAACCGAAAACCTGGAAGGACATTTGACTCCGGTCACGTTCTTAAATGGCTACTAATAAAACTTAGTCGTTCTTAAATGACGACTAATAACGCCAATCCACAACACTCTCGTCATCCCATTCATCCAAGTTCCGCTGAACTTCATTCTCCATCACAAATTTTAAGCGTTGCGGGCCCTGCCGCACCGCGGATGCATGAAGAACAAGCCCTAACTTCCCCCAACCGTGTGCACACCCGCCATTCCGGCTGCCCAAAAAATGAAGGAAGAGGTCAAGCGCCACGGATATGAAACATATACGCTGAGAACGCGCGTCCAAATATATAACTAAGAATGTGCAATCAGCAACTACCTGGCTCCGAGCCAAGATCCCGGACTTAAACCTGTCCATTGGCGGTGATACACGGGCATCAGTGCACAATACTAATAAGTATGAAGGGGAAGGACGAGTAGTAAGGGACCACAAACGAAAGGGATAGAGGGTGGATGTATGTGCGCTTATAAGAGACGAGGTGGAGATGCATCAAATGGACGTGCCATCATGAAAATGGACATCCAAACATCAAGAGGCTTCACCCAGCAACAACCAAGAAGGGATTCAAAGTGCTTCCAGTCCAAAGTTGCAGCCAAGTTGATGAGTGTATAAATACACATCATTTTTATCGTATCTGAACTGCCAAAACATCCAAAAACACTCAGAAATGCATCAAAATACAGAAATTATCCCAAAAGTGTGTTTTATATGTTTTAGATGCAAAATGTTTAAAAATAAATGAAAAACAAACAAAGTTTGCATAATTGGCAGTTTCAGTCCCTCAAGTTTCATAAATTGACAAAACTAGTCCCTAAAGGTTTAAAATGAAAGAAAAGTCAACTTTGGTCCTTGGAAAGTCAAACATGTTCAATATTAGTCCCTGGATGAAAGTTTTCACAAACTGGCAACTTTTACCCCTTAAAATTCAAAATTGACATAAAAGGTCCCTGAACTTTCAGAAATTGTCAAAATTAGTCCCTGGTATTGAAAATGTGTAAATTATCAACAAAGGTCCTTTGGAAAGCAAAAGTTAACATAATTGGTCCTTGGTGGTAAAGTTTGAAAAAATTGCAAGTTTGGTCCCTTAACTTTAAAAACTGGCAAAATTGGTCCTCGGGAAATTTAAATTTGGAAAAATACCTTTTTGGAATCAAAAGATGGCAAGAAGGAACCTTGGAATATGATTGGGAAGTTTACAATATTGGTCCTCATTTTCAGAAAATTGCATATTTGGTCCTTGTAATTTAATACTTAACCAAATGGACCCTAGGTTTAATAAACTACCCAACAACAAAAATAGCCCAAACAAACCTGATCCAATCCCACAACCACCAGGCCCAACCCCTCCAAGCCCACTCCCCATTTTAAATAACCCCCACCAGGTTTGACCTGGTCAACCTCCACCTCAAAACCACTTCCCCCCAATAATACCACCTTATCGCTGCCCTAGCCTGCAACCTTCATCATCACCTCACCACTAATACCTCTGTCACACTCCACCCCCTCCTACTCACCTTAAAACAACAACTAAACAACAAATTCCCCCCCCCCCCTTGCCAAGTCAAAACTACCCCAGCTTGTTTGTGTCTGTTTTCCCGCCAAAAACAAATAGAAGGCTCAGTTCAAATTGACTCATCCAACGACCTAGCATTGAAGTGGGAAAAAGCCAAGGAGCAATTTTGAAGCTATAAATAAAGAAAGAAGAGCAGGGAGCAGGGAGCAAGGAGTTAGTTAATTCTAGTGGTAGCAATTTCATTTTAGTGTAATTTTAAATTTCTGTTGTTTAACTGAGTTTAAATAGTTTTTACTAAGTAATTCAAGTGTAATTTCATCTTTCCTTAATAATAATTTCTAGTATCTTTTGGAAATTCAGAATCACAAATTTATATTAAAAATCTCATATTGGTTTAATGTTGTTAAAAGTTAATGTTCAGTGATATTTCAAGCTCATCTAAGTTTACTTATAAGCTCTCCTAAGATTCTTAAGCATTAAATTCTGTTTAGCTACAAAATCTGAAAATTCTCAAAAATACAAAATAAATAGTCATAAAATAAAATAAAAAAGACAGAAGAGAAGATGAAGCAAGGAAGCATGGTGATGGTTTAAAGGTTTTGTGGAGAACCTATAGGTAGTAGTTTATGGTCCTTTGTTTCATTATCTCAAGCTGGAATGCCCATTGTAAGATCCAATCTCTTTAAGTTTACTGTTCAATTGCTTATTGGCTTATCTTTCTGCTTATTTCTGGTTTAGAATAGCTTATTTATGTTTTATGGTGCTTAGTATGCTTATTATATAGCTCATAAGTCTCTAGTTCATGTTCTTGTTGTATCACTGTAAGATTAGTCTAATTAGCATATTCATGTTTGTTTATTGTACACTGCTATCATTGAGCAATTTGTGCTTAATTTGTGATAAAATAGGTTAGTGGATGCTTATTTAGTAAATTAGAAGTCTAGAACATTTTGATCTTTTGAAAACTCAAAAACAGTCAAGGTCTTAAGGGGTGTTTGGTTTAGGTGATCTCTGTGTGTCCCAGTAAAGTATTCTTGTTGTTTTTAGTTGTGATAAGTTATGTTAGGACATATTAGTTAGTTAAAGCCATAACACATCAGTGTTCTTTAGAAAAAGTCAGATTTCCTCCAATCTCAAAATAGATATGTACTGTTAAGTAACTTAGGACCTTCAATTTTGTAAACAAGTTCATTAGTGATTAGGATAACTTAGTCTAGCTTCAATTAGTGTTATTACAACATAATTAATCATCTAAGCTCAGTATAATCTCACAAAAGTCAAAAGTGTTCAAGTATTGGTAAAAGTCAAAGTTGCATACTCAGATTTTTGTGCAAAATTCAAACCAATCTCTAGGGTTCTTTGGTGAATGAAAATACAAGATCTCTGTTGATTTGAAATCCTTGTCAGCTTGTTTATCAATTTCAAAAAGACAATTTAGATTTGAACAAGATTTGACCATAGAAATTTGGTTTGGAAGTTGGGTGGTTGACTGAGAAAGTCCCCTGCACCAGGTTCACAAGCTCATTTTCATGAGCTTGTAGTTTGCTCAATATTCTTCTTTTGTCTGTTTTATTTGTTGTTTTATAAAGTTTGTTGTTCCATCTACTTATTCTTGTGCTAGTTTTTCATTATCATGGTCATCTTATTGCTTATGTTGTCCCCCCATCATTGACTCATCAAGCTCAGTAACACTGAGCAATCAGTGTTACCAAGCCCCTTTCATAAGCTCACTCATTGTTCTTCATTAAGCCCCAGCTTGAGTTTTTGAGTGTTTTGTAAACCTCACCATGTCATCTCTGTATGCCAGTGCTCAATTTCCATTATTGAGCTTATATGCTTGCTTATTCATGGCTCTCAAAAGGATACCAATTGGTCAGTCACACTGACCAATCAGTGTACACAAGCAAACACACAAGCTCTTGTGGAGCTTAAATTGCTGAGCTTATTCTGAGGCTAAGGGCTTTTTGAGAAGCTTATATAGTTAGCTTTCCACATCTAAGCTTGTTTGGAGCTTTTGAGCTCTTACCCCTAGCTTATTCAAGCTTTCAAGTAGCCTGCAGACCTGTGTTTGTCTGAATGAACTTTTAGATTGCTTATTGTAATTCATTAGTGTAAGTTTTTGCTTGTTCTAGTTCATTCCTAGCATACTTTAGTTGTTTTGCATCTTAGTTTCCATCTGTGTTCACCTGTGTAGCTTATTGAGTGGCTTTTTCAACACACAAAGTCCTAATAAGCTTGCAAAACCCCTACTGTTAAGCAATTCTGATCTCACATTGCTTATTTTTGAGTTACAGGAAAAGTCCCTTCACAAAAGATGCTCATTTACAGTTGTTTAATAGTTGTGTAAAAGAAAATTCCAGAAAAGTCAAAAATTTAATGAAGTGATAGCTTCTATTTAAGCTTTTAGCTTATTTATTAGCTTTTTCAAAAAGCACTTCTCATTTTTATATTTTTCCTAGCTTCCTGTTACTAATAAGTATTTTTAGAAAAATTTTCATAATTTTCTCTTTTCATTTAGTATTTTTAATAATTAATGTCAGTTTAAATTAATTAATAATTAGTTTTTAATTAATAATAATTATTTAAAAAGTCTAAAAAATAGATTTTCTGTTTTAAAATTAGTTTTATAATATTTTAGATTTTTCTAAATTTAATTTTCATTTTTCTAGTTAAATTTCATAATTAGTTATAATTTAGTGTAATTTAAATAATTAAAAGTAATTAGGAAATTTGTAATTAATTAATAAAAATTATATAAATAGTGTAAAAATTAATTTTAATTTTCTAAAAATTTTCTTTTATCATTAGGATTGTAAAAATTTAATTTTCATATTCGTATGTATTTTATTTCTATAAAACTCGCGTTTTATTTCGTACGTTAACGTAACTTTAAATCAAACGAACGCGTTTTTAGGCTTAGCTCACGTTTTTAGTATATCTGATTATCAGTAATTGTTAATATAGTGTTTCTAAGTTATTTTCGTTCCTCATCTCTTAGTGTAATCGTACAAATCACTCAAACGCCTTTTTCTGTCCAAATTCACCCGATCACAAACCCGTTTTGATTACCATCACACCTCGTCGGGACATAACGACCCGGGGAAACCCCTATACTTCCACGGAGATTGACTCTGAGAAGTTTGACTTTGTTGACCATTCACCTGGTCAATTTAGTTGACAAGTTTGACTTTGTTGACCATTCACCTGGTCAATTTAGTTGACCGTTTGGAGCCAATCAAAATTTGCCGCCGCTGCCGGGGAGGCTGTGCGCGTTATTCTAAATGGTTTTGCAGATTAGTAAATCTGGATATACACTCATTGTATATTTACCATTCTTTGTTAATATTTTCTTATTATAAAAACAAAACAGTCAAAAACTTTTTAAAATTAGTTTTCAACGAACACAAAAACACAAAAAGATTTTCTTTCTTATAAAATGTTTATCAAAAATCCCAAAAATATCCATCTTTACCCTCCTACCTTTTTGATTCTTCATCCCTTTACCCTCTATCCATTTGATTCTAATTTCTTCCACTTGTCCCGTAATTGATTCTAATGGCATCTCTCGATGACGATTTCTTTGAACAAAGGGCCTTTAAGAGCAAAATTGAAAAAATTCAGGCCTTGTCAAAAATGTCGAGGTGTCGCGTTGATTATGATGGACCATCGATTCCTATTCCCTCTCCTGTGAGGGAAATGGAACAAGAAACCGGGGTGACAAAGGACCCTGTACTTCCCTCTGACGATGGAAGTGCTAAATACGTCCAGCCTACGGTTGTCCAAAAATCTAAGCTCACAATTGCCCCTAAACCGTCAAGAATTGATCCTAACCTTTCACGGTTTATGGTTAAAAGTTTGTCAAGCAAACGTACAGAGCTTAGGGCAGTGACTGAAAAAAACGACTTGCCCAATCTTCACGTTTATCAAGAACAAAAACCCGAGACCATAACGAAAGTGGTGGAAATTCCTACCTCTAAGAGCACACCACTTGTCCCACCTCCGGATTTTATTCCTTGTGTTGGTTGTGGTGAGCCGCTTTTTGGTTTACCATGTCGTTGGTGTACATGTGAACAATGTGGTAATGATATTCGAGATGGAAGTTGTTTGTTTTGTGGTTCGAGGAATTCATTTGCTTATGATCCTAACCAGAACTCATTTAACGACTCTTCAAATTTTTCCAATTACCCATCACATTCATACGAGCAAGAATCATATTATCCAAATCACAATGATGCTTCGTATCAAAATACACCAAACTTTTCGTGTGAATATTGTGGAGGTCCTCACCAAGGTTTTGATTGTCAAAATAGTCAAAATTTTGGTTATGACCAATATCCATACAATTCACCAAACCAGACTCAACAGTTTAACTGTTGTGAGTACTGTGGTGGCCCACACTACGGTTCTGATTGTCAATCAGGAAACACGCTTGTCTATGAGCAGTTTCCTGATAACAATTACAACTCAAGCGCATACAACTCACAGCCACATCAGTTTTACTGTTGTGAATACTGTGGAGGTCCTCATTGCAGTTCTGATTGTCAAACAAGGAATCCGTTCCCTTGTAACAATTATGACTATTCATTTCAAGACCAACCTCCACAGTACCAAATGATCCAAGCAACTCCTCATGATACCGAGCAAGACCTTTTACTAGAGGCTCTTGAAATTGTGCAAAAACTTAAGGAGGAGTTGGCTACTACATCGTTTCAAGATTCTCGTGAGAAATCAATGGCAGAATTACTTGCTGAAGAACGAGATGCTAGAAACGAAATAAGCATGGAAGAATTACTTGCTGAGCAAAGAGCAGCTAAAATACGTGCCAATCTTCGCTATGCTGCTTTATATGATGACGATGATGACAGTGATGATGATGAAGATAACATTGTTATTATTCAAAAAGATTCATCAGATTCATCTGTTGTGATTCCTTCCATGGATAATCAGGGAGAAAATAATGTGACAGAGTCACTAGCCGTTGATCAAATGGAACTTGAAAATTCCATAAGTGCTAGTACCTCTCATCTCCCTCAGTCTATTGATATCACACCCGAAGTTCACACTCACTCTCTGAATATGGGGGATGAGCATCTTAACACTGTTCCTCAAAAGGAATCGGACGAATTCATAAAGTCTAGTGTTGAGAACCTTGTCCCAATCCCAGGAGAGTCACAGGGAACTTTTGATCATATGTGTGATCTACCTTCTCACCCTGAAAATCCAAAAGATCATTTTGAGACTTTCTCCGATTTTAATGATGATTGTACATCTTATGGAGAAGTTGAGTATGAAGAGGCACCATTGCCTCATTTTGATGTTGACCCTCTTATTGAGGAGTTCACAGATGAACTTACTCACATCAATCCACTTCCATTGGGAAGTGATGATCGTCTCCTTGATTTTGAAGCCGATATGGGAGAAACTGAAAATCTTTTAAGCTCTAATCCCAATATCGAGCTTAGTATTTCACATGCTGATGAAAATTCTTTATCTTCTGGAGACATCAGTCATGTGGAAGGATTACCTTCTGAGCTAGTCAGCTTAGAAGAAGTGAATGATGAGACTGACACTGAAATCAAGGATGAAGCACTTCGTGCAACATTAGTGAATGTCAATCTCCTCATTTCAAAAATTGAGGCTTTTGAAGAGAAACCTATTTCATCTCCTATCCTCATTAAGGATAGTGACATTTTCTCCGATGATCCTATTCCGGAGTTTGAAGCCATCACTTTTGATCCTATGGGAGAGAAGATTAGTGGCAGTACCACTTCTCATTCTCATAATTCTCTCCCCGATTATGAATCATTTACCTTCGATGAGTTCTCCTGTGAACTCACGCACATCAATCCAGAATATGATTCATTCACATTCGATGAGTTCTCCTGTGAACTCACTCATATCATATCTCCACCGGAGTATGATAACTTCTACTTTGATCTAGACACACCCGGGATATGTCTTGAGCACATGAGCTTAAATGATGAAATTCATGATGATGAATCTATGAATTTTCCTGAGGATGACGATGAGTTAGTCATGATGTTTGTCATGACTTTCTTTCTCTTCTTCACCTACCGGGTGACCTCTCATATTCTTCACTCCTTCGAGAATGAAGACATTATCTTTGACCCCGGCATCACCGCTTATGGTTTATACTATTTAAAGCCGGGTACTTATCTCATCGGTGTGGAACTTTCACGTGCTTCAAATGTTTGTCCAAACATCTTGAATGAAAGTCTGATGGAGATTATCTCTTCCACATCATGCTTCCCCAAGGACAAATGAATTCGGGGTCGAGTCAAGCTAGCGACTCGGTAAACAAAAACAGTAGCATGCTTATAGGGTTTTCACCCTAAGTGTGGTGGAATTACCCCTGCTGTGGTTACCAATAAAGTGAAAAAAAAATGATGTTTCCACATTTAGCTTGTAATGTTGCCCTTTTACGTTCAAAGAGTCGGCATAATAGCCGGGACTTTGAATATTGAGGACAATATCCAATTCTAAGTGTGGGGGGGAAATTCTAGCGAATTTTATCACATTTTACCATCTAGTACCCCCGTTTTTGGCAAAAAATTTTCAAAAATTTTTCACTGGAGCTTCAAAATTTTTTATGGTTATCAGTCCGCCGTGTCTAAACGACAAAAGGATTGGCTAATCCAGGAGCAAACGGCTCTTGGTAAATATATCTCAAATCCGTTGATGGCTTGCAATTTGCCCAAAATTGTATGGTAAATCAACTCGCCATATCCAAAAAAGTGAATGAGTTGGCTAGCCCGCAAGATTATGGCTTGTGGTAAAGGCAGTGGAAAAACCATAATTGGTAATCAGCTCACCAAGATGTTGACTTTTTCCATTGATTCGCCTCAAACAGTCAACTAAGTTTACCAGGTGATGGTCAACCAAGTCAAACGTTTAAAACAAATGCTTCCGTGGAATACAGTGTTTCCCCGGGTCGTAATGTCCCAACGAGGTGTGCGATGTTTTATTAAAAACGAATCTGTGATCGAGTGAATGTGAACAGGAAAGGGATAAAAGTGTGTGTGTGTGTGATTACACTAAGGTTTTATAAAACAAAATAACTTATATAAACTATTTTAACGATTACGTAAAACCTATATATCTAAAACGTATAAACGTAAACTAAATTAAAAATCAGACGCGACTGCGTACTGAGAAAAAGGTGAGTTTTAAGAAAAATAAACTACAGGGGTTAAAAATGAAAATTCTATAAACTTAAACTTAAAAGAAAATTAATTTAAAAAGAAAATTATTTTTTTGATTATTTTATTATTTATTATTAATTATTTAATTTAATAACTATTTAACTTTTTAATTAAACCTAATTTAATTTAAACTAAAAATGATAAACACTACAAATTAAACTAAAAATTTATAAAAATAAGAGTAAATTGCAAAAATCGTCCCTAAAGTTTGACCAATTTGCATGTTTCGTCTCAAATATTTCGAAACTGCAAGGATCGTCCCTAAATTTTGGCCCGTGTGCATGCATCGTCCCTAAAGTTTTGGCCCCGTGTGCATGTATCGTCCCTAAAGTATTGGCCCCGTGTGCATGTATCGTCCCCAAAAAGGACTATATATGCCCCAAAGGTTAACTTTAAGGACGATCCTTGCAGTTTCGAAATATTTGGGACGAAACATGCAAATTGATCAAACTTTAGGGACGATTTTTGCAATTTACTCTAAAAATAATTTCTAAAACTTAAAATGAACTTGAAGAAAGTATAAAAAATAAAAATAAATATTTTTGTCTTTTTATGGATTTTCTATTAATTAAAAACTATTTATATTATTTATACTAATTAAACTATTTTAAATTACAAATAGTACTAAATCAACTTAGAAAATTATGAAAAAATTTATAAAACTATTTTATGACTTATAAAAGCTATAAAAAATATAAAAACTAGGTGTTGCTTTATAAAAATTAATTATTCTATTTAAAACTTATTTATTGATTAATTATTAATAAAACTATTTTTAATTCTAATAAATACTAAATTACAAAATAAAAATCTGAGAAAATTATTAAAATTACTTTAATATAAAAGGAAGTTAATAAAAATATAAAAACACAACTTACTTAATAAAAATCTAAAAATGAAAATTAAAATTAAATTAAATTAAATAGAAACTATCACTTATTTTTATATTGTCTTTTCTTGATTTTTCTTTTACAAAACTATATTATACCTAAAAATAAACAACTTTAATAAAAACAACTAATTTATAAGCTATTAATAAGATCTGTGGAAGCTTATTACTTCCACAGTTGACTTTGTTTGACCAAACAAGGAAATGAGCTCAACTGAGCTTGTGTGGGACCCACTATGGATGAAACTAGTTCCAATAAGTTGTGTGAACTAGTATAAGCTAGAAAAAGCACAAAGTGTTCACTGAATAAGCCAATAAGCTCAGAATAAGCACTTGGCTTATTGGAATCTGAGACAGATTAGGGACAGAGTTTGGGAGCAAATTCAGGTGGGGTCCAGTGATCAAATGGTCAAACAAGTGGTCAACTATTGTTCCCTGGTAGGAGGGGGGTTGTAAGAACCTAAGTATGATAAGTGGGGCCCACTGAGGTGGTCACAAATCACCACCAAAGTGGTGGTGATGGGTGAGTCTGCTGGTGTGCAGGGGAGCTTTCTTCCCTGCAAGTAACTTTGAGGGTGAGTAGGGCCCAGGGTAAAAATGCTAAAAATATAAGCTATGTAGGAACTTAAAGACAAGGTGGTAGGCTATTACTACAACAAATTTCAGACCTTGAAACTTAATACAAAATTCACAACAAATCTTGGAGTTTTGGTAAAAACTGAGTATCAAGCAATTTGACTTTTGATAAGAACTTGGAAATTTGACTTTAACCAACTTTGATCCTACTCTATTGACTGATTATGATTAAATAAGATGAAAGAAGACTATATTAAGCTAGATTATCAACTTTTATACTAATATGATGAACTTTGAACTTTTAAATCCTAACAGATAACAAAACAAGGAAGATTAAAACCTATTTTGACTATTCTGCAAACAACACTGAGGTATTATGACTAAACTAAGATGGTATGATATAAAGTAACTTAGGTGAACCAATTGTAGCTATTGAAACAGACCTGAACACAAACTTTCAGGGCAATCCAAACACTCCCTTATGAAACAGTTTTGGTGATTTCCAAAGGAAATGGTGAGATTAAACCACAACTCAGATTCCTAACACTATATTGAGATTATTTAAGAACAATTAAGCAAAAATCAATCACACCACAAGCAAATAACACAAGTTTGTCAAGTTTGAGTTTTTTAACTGTGAGATTTTGATTATAAGCATAAACTAATTTTCAAAGAACAAGCTGATGAGTTAAGGCTATATTATCAGTAACAAGCATTAAATAAATACATAAGAACACTAATTAAGTAGTAACAAGTATGATCAAAGTAAAAAGCTCAAAATAGAAATATGGCTTACAAATGGTACCAACTGAGAAATGAGTGAACCAGTGAACCAAATCATAACCTAGTGTCCCCCATAGGACTCTAAACCATGAACAATCCAAATTTCACACCCTGCTCAATCTCCTTCTTGATCTTCTTTTGATTTTCTATTTTTCACTATTTTATTTGATTTTCTTGAGATTTTTGTAATTATACTCTAACTGGATTCTGAGGAAATCTAAAAGCTTTGATAAGCTTTGTCAGAGCTTAAATGGACTTTAGATTTCAATAATAACAACAAATAACAACATACAAGCTTTTGGTGATTTTTGAAATTCAATGAAAATGCATAAACTGAGATAGCAACTGAAACTTGAAATTTACTTGATTTAAAGATTAAAGTACACGAAATTAACTGAGTACAAGCTATTTTGATTGAAATTACAACTAAAATTAAGGATTACACTACCTACGACTACAATAAACCTAAGCTACTCTAATAATACTTCACCACTGCCTCTTCTTCCTTTTGTAGAGACTTTAGAGGTTTGTGGGACCTACAGAGGCATTTCCCACCAATCCTTAACCATTGATTTAGTCCAATTGATCCTAGCCGTTTGAAACTGCTTTTCGCGCCAAAAGTCTTGGGGGTACTGTAGATAACGTGGGGAGGATTTCAAGGCCATAAATGGGGCTTGGGAGCTAGTGTGAGGTGGAGGGTTTGCGTGGAGAGGTGGGGGGTTGAGGTGGAGGTGAATCAGTGGGTAATGGAGTGGTATTGGTGGTCTGTGTGGTGTGGGAGGGAAAGGTAGGGGAAGGGTGGTTTTGACTTGGGTTGACCCGGTTTTAATATAAACGGGGTGGGCTGGATTTTGTAAATTGGGCCTTGGTGGATCATATAACAAAAAGGGCCAAGGGGTGGTATGGATTGGGTAGTTGGATGGGTTTGTTTGTTTGGTTTATTTATATAAAGGGTCCGTTTGTAGTTGTAACTTGGAAAACACAAGGACCAAAACTGTAATTTGCTGAAAGTTGAGGGTGGGGTTTTAGCAATTTTCCAAGTTTATCAAAAGTACCATTCATGCCATTCTTAAATACCCCAAGGACCATAAATGCATAATTTCCATTTTTAAACTTCCAGGGACCTTTTATGCAAAACTCTCAAACTTCAGGGATCAAACATGTAATATCACCAAACTTCACACCAAGGACCATTCCTGCAAAAGATTATTAGTCCAAGGACCAAAATTGATTTTTCTCAAAGTTTTTACATCCCAGGGACCATTTATGTCAATTTCCAAAGTATAGGGACTAAACTTGTAATTTTGTGAAACTTTGCACCAAAGGACTAAATATGTAACTTTATGATTAAAAAGGACCTTTGGTGACTTTTTCAAGTTTTGAGAATAACCAGGGACTAGTTTTGACAATTTTTGAAACTTGAGGGACTGAAACTGCCAATTATGCAAACTTTGTACGTTTTTCATCTGTTTTTGCTTATTTTGCATTTGAAACATTTAAAACACACTTCTAAGATATTTTAAGTATTTTGATGCATATTTGAGTGTTTTTGTATGTTTTGGCATCTCAGATTAGTATAAAATGATGAGTATTTAGACACTCATCATCCATCAAGAGTTGGCTAGTCCAGAAGCAAACGGCTTTTGGTAAAGACAAATCAAATCCGTTGACAGCTGGTAGTTTGCTCAAAATCACATGGTTATCAAGTGGATCATAGTTCTTACTTGAACTGATATATTTGGCTACTCCAGAAGTGATGGCTTTTGGTAAAGAGTTTTAAATCCATTAATTTTTCTCAAAAGATTGCTAGGGACTAGCAATAGTTTAGTGTGGGGGATTGATGAGTGTGTAAATACTCATCATTTTTATCGTATCTAAACTGCCAAAACATCCAAAAACACTCAGAAATGCATCAAAATAAAGAAATTATCCCAAAAGTGTGTTTTATATGTTTTAGATGCAAAATGTTTAAAAACAAATGAAAAGCGAACAAAGTTTGCATAATTCGCAGTTTCAGTCCCTCAAGTTTCATAAATTGACAAAACTAGTCCCTAAAGGTTTAAAATGAAAGAAAAGTCAACTTTGGTCCTTAGAAAGTCAAACATGTTCAATATTAATCCCTGGATGAAAGTTTTTACAAACTGGCAACTTTTACCCCTTAAAATCCAAAATTGACATAAAAGGTCCCTGAACTTTCAGAAATTGTCAAAATTAGTCCCTGGAATTCAAAATGTGGAAATTATCAACAAAGATCCTTTGGAAAGCAAAATTTATCATAATTGGTCCTTGGTGGTAAAGTTTGGAAAAATTGCAAGTTTGGTCCCTTAACTTTGAAAACTGGCAAAATTCGTCCTCAGGAAATTTAAATTTGGAAAAATACCTTTTTGGAATCAAAAGATGGCAAGAAGGAACCTTGGAATATGATTGGGAAGTTTACAATATTGGTCCTCATTTTCATAAAATTGCATATTTGGTCCTTGTAATTTAATACTTAACCAAATGGACCCTAGGTTTAATAAACTACCCAACAACAAAAATAGCCCAAGCAAACCTGAACCAATACCACAACCACCAGGCCCAACCCCTCCAAGCCCACTCCCCGTTTTAAATAACCCCCACCAGGTTTGACCTGGTCAACCTCCACCTCAAAACCACTTCCCCCCAATAATACCACCTTATCCCTGCCCTAGCCTGCAACCTTCATCATCACCTCACCACTAATACCTCTGTCACACTCCACCCCCCTCCTACTCACCTCAAAACAACAACTAAATAACAAATTCCCCCCCCCCCCCCTTGCCAAGTCAAAACTACCCCAGCTTGTTTGTGTCTGTTTTCCCGCCAAAAACAAATAAAAGGCTCAGATCAAATTGACTCATCCAACGACCTAGCATTGAAGTGGGAAAAAGCCAAGGAGCAATTTTGAAGCTATAAATAAAGAAAGAAGAGCAGGAAGCAAGGAGTTAGTTAATTTTAGTGGTAGCATAGTGTAAAATTTCATTTTAGTGTAATTTTAAATTTCTGTTGTTTAACTGAGTTTAAATAGTTTGTACTAAGTAATTCAAGTGTAATTTCATCTTTCCTTAATAATAATTTCTAGTATCTTTTGGAAATTCAGAATCACAAATTTCTATTAAAAATCTCATATTGGTTTAATGTTGTTAAAAGTTAATGTTCAGTGATATTTCAAGCTCATCTAAGTTTACTTATAAGCTCTCCTAAGATTCTTAAGCATTAAATTCAGTTTAGCTTCAAAATCTGAAAATTCTCAAAAATACAAAATAAATAGTCATAAAATAAAATAAAAAAGACAGAAGAGAAGATGAAGCAAGGAAGCATGGTGATGGTTTAAAGGTTCTGTGGAGAACCTATAGGTAGTAGTTTATGGTCCTTTGTTTCATTATCTCAAGCTGGAATGCCCATTGTAAGATCCAATCTCTTTAAGTTTACTGTTCAATTGCTTATTGGCTTATCTTTCTGCTTATTTCTGGTTTAGAATAGCTTATTTATGTTTTATGGTGCTTAGTATGCTTATTATATAATTCATAAGTCTCTAGTTCATGTTCTTGTTGTATCACTGTAAGATTAGTCTAATTAGCATATTCATGTTTGTTTATTGTACACTGCTATCATTGAGCAATTTGTGCTTAGTTTGTGATAAAATAGGTTAGTGGATGTTTATTTAGTAAATTAGAAGTCTAGAACATTTGGATCTTTTGAAAACTCAAAAACAGTCAAGGTCTTAAGGGGTGTTTGGTTTAGGGGATCTCTGTGTGTCCCAGTAAAGTATTCTTGTTGTTTTTAGTTGTGATAAGTTATGTTAGGACATATTAGTTAGTTAAAGCCATAACACATCAGTGTTCTTAAGAAAAAGTCAGATTTCCTCTAATCTCAAAATAGATATGTACTGTTAAGTAACTTAGGACCTTCAATTTTGTAAACAAGTTCATTAGTGATTAGGATAACTTAGTCTAGCTTTAATTAGTGTTATTACAACATAATTAATCATCTAAGCTCAGTATAATCTCACAAAAGTCAAAAGTGTTCAAGTATTGGTAAAAGTCAAAGTTGCATACTCAGATTTTTGTGCAAAATTCAAACCAATCTCTAGGGTTCTTTGGTGAATGAAAATACAAGATCTCTGTTGATTTGAAATCCTTGTCAGCTTGTTTATCAATTTCAAAAAGACAATTTAGATTTGAACAAGATTTGACCATAGAAATTTGGTTTGGAAGTTGGGTGGTTGACTGAGAAAGTCCCCTGCACCAGGTTCACAAGCTCATTTTCATGAGCTTGTAGTTTGCTCAATATTCTTCTTTTGTCTGTTTTATTTGTTGTTTTATAAAGTTTGTTGTTCCATCTACTTATTCTTGTGCTAGATTTTCATTATCATGGTCATCTTATGGCTTATGTTGTCCCCCCATCATTGACTCATCAAGCTCAGTAACACTGAGCAAGCAGTGTTACCAAGCCCCTTTCATAAGCTCACTCATTGTTCTTCATTAAGCCCCAGCTTGAGTTTTTGAGTGTTTTGTAAACCTCACCATGTCATCTCTGTATGCCAGTGCTCAATTTCCATTATTGAGCTTATATGCTTGCTTATTCATGGCTCTCAAAAGGATACCAATTGGTCAGTCACACTGACCAATCAGTGTACACAAGCAAACACACAAGCTCTTGTGGAGCTTAAATTGCTGAGCTTATTCTGAGGCTAAGGGCTTTTTGAGAAGCTTATATAGTTAGCTTTCCACATCTAAGCTTGTTTGGAGCTTTTGAGCTCTTACCCCTAGCTTATTCAAGCTTTCAAGTAGCCTGCAGACCTGTGTTTATCTTAATGAACTTTTAGATTGCTTATTTGCTTATTGTAATTCATTAGTGTAAGTTTTTGCTTGTTCTAGTTCATTCCTAGCATACTTTAGTTGTTTTGCATCTTAGTTTCCATCTGTGTTCACCTGTGTAGCTTATTGAGTGGCTTTTTCGACACACAAAGTCCTAATAAGCTTGCAAAACCCCTACTGTTAAGCAATTGTGATCCCACATTGCTTATTTTTGAGTTACAGGAAAAGTCCATTCATAAAAGATGCTCATTTACAGTTGTTTAATAGTTGTGTAAAAGAAAATTCCAGAAAAGTCAAAAATTTAATGAAGTGATAGCTTCTATTTTAGCTTTTAGCTTATTTATTAGCTTTTTCAAAAAGCACTTCTCATTTTTATATTTTTCCTAGCTTCCTGTTACTAATAAGTATTTTTAGAAAATTTTTCATAATTTTCTCTTTTCATTTAGTATTTTTAATAATTAATGTCAGTTTAAATTAATTAATAATTAGTTTTTAATTAATAATAATTATTTAAAAAGTCTAAAAAATAGATTTTCTATTTTAAAATTAGTTTTATAATATTTTAAATTTTTTTAAATTTAATTTTCATTTTTTTAGTTAAATTTCATAATTAGTTATAATTTAGTATAATTTAAACAATTAAAAGTAATTAGGAAATTAGTAATTAATTAATAAAAATTATATAAATAGTGTAAAAATTAATTTTAATTTTCTAAAAATTTTCTTTTATCATTAGGATTGTAAAAATATAATTTTCATATTCGTAGGTATTTTATTTCTAAAAAACTCGCGTTTTATTTCGTACGTTAACGTAACTTTAAATCAAACGAACGCGTTTTTAGGCTTAGCTCACGTTTTTAGTATATCTGATTATCAGTAATTGTTAATATAGTGTTTCTAAGTTATTTTCGTTCCTCACCTCTTAGTGTAATCGTACAAATCACTCAAACCCCTTTTTCTGTCCAAATTCACCCGATCACAAACCCGTTTTGATTACCATCACACCTCGTCGGGACATAACGACCCGGAGAAACCCCTATACTTCCACGGAGATTGACTCTGAGCAGTTTGACTTTGTTGACCATTCACCTGGTCAATTTAGTTGACAAGTTTGACTTTGTTGACCATTCACCTGGTCAATTTAGTTGACCGTTTGGAGCCAATCACAAGCGCACAAGCAAAACTATAGGAAAAAACGCCATGTAATAAAATAACGGGCCGTGCCTTATAGCATGGTGTAAATTTGCCAATTACAACAACGGATGGTCTACAGCTACCCAAACAAACCAAATCCGCCTGTTGATGGCATGGCATCAAGGAAATCTACACAAGATCCGTCAGAGAGGGACACTGCGAATCAGTCTTCGGACCGCGGACATCCCCCAACAAGCATACGGCCGGATGCAAGCACCAGTGCTTGCTAAGCCTAACACGCAAACAAAAGTGCAGACACCTTGTTTTAAGAAAAGCAATCTCAACACAAAAGCAAGAGAAAGAATGCGAAGACGGATATCCGTATCCGCAAGCATAAAACATCAGTGTTTTAGTTACAACTTGTAATGGGCCACCCCGGTGGAACCCACCCTTAGACGTTTGTAAAAACATAACTTACTACTTGTATTTCTATAACAATTTTAACAAAATACAATGTGAAGCTTAGCTACCTTCACCAGTTTACACTTAGAAATTTTTTAACATTTGCTTTACAAACGCACACAATGTGAGAAAGACGTGCATGCAAAGGGCATGACCCAAAAATGTTATTCCGTATAACTAAAAGGGTGCAGAACCTCATAATTAAACCATAGGTACGTAAGAGGGATTGCAAACCCAGTACCGGGAGGATAACCCACAAATATCCAACTAAGACTAAAAATAAACTACGTATCCGTACGTATTTTAATATTAGCAAAGCACAAAACGATCAAGTGCAAACAAAGACGCATAAAGGTTTGACGTAGCCTTAGCGCAAATAACAACCACATTCGTAAAGCTATACATGCACGACATAAGCTAGAATGTTCTAAAAAAATGATGCACAGAGCATAAAGCCACATACGTTCATAAAAACTTGTATTCATCAAGTAAAACAGTTGTTAAAATACAAAAAGCTGCTCAGAGAAAGACCACACGCGGTCACGACATACTAAAAATAAAAGGGGGACATATATCATTCTGCATGATTATGCTCCGGAGTAACCTCAAGCTCTTTCCCACAAGAACGGACAACGGGAGCAATAGTTAAAAGACCCTGTTAGCATTAAAAATTATATTAGAAAGTGATGGTCATTCTCATTTATTGTAATGTTGTAATGTGTCGTAGTTTTTGTTATTAGAATAGTCAATGGGCCTTGGTCTTGGTAAGCTAATATGTCATGTGCTAAGTAATGAAAGCCTTTATGTGTAAAAGGAATCCAAGCCCAAGACCAAGCCCATGGAAAGCCTTTTAAGGCATCTCTTGTATCTAACTATATAAACACCTCAAAGCTCATTTGAGGTGTGTGCTTGTGTGTGTATTGTATGTGTTTTTTAATAAAAGTTCTCTTCATCTCTCATCATTCTCTTTCAATATTAACGCCACATATATATTACATCAAGTCACCATCTTTACTTCATTTACATGCTATATTGTTATTAAAGTTGATATATCTAAGGTCATACAAGTGGTATCAATCGCCTAACAATGATTTAGGAGTGTGTGGAAATCGTTTTCATCAAGCTTTCTCTTTAAAAGTTGCGTTTTTCATTTAAAAACGTGTGCTTTTTATTAAAAAGTTTTGATTTTTACGTATCTTTAGTGTTAAAGTTGTGAACTTTATTGAAGTTTTATTGATTCTAAGTGTTTTGGGAAAGATTTGATCAAAAGAAACAAGTGAAAAAGTGTTTTTTGGTTGAAAAAATCATATTTTTTGAGCTGTTGGGTCATCTTACGCGTAAGTTTTGAGCATAGTACAAGTCTACAGTTGTCTACAGTACTTTTTGGCAAGTTTACGCGTGAGTTTAGGCATAAAACCCATTTTCTACGCATAAGATCACTTCCGACGCGTAAGTTTAAGCCTAAAACCCTTTTTCTACGCTCAAGTTGGTATCCTACGCATAAGGTGAAATCCTACGCATAAGATCTACGCTTAAGATCCTATTCATAAGTTTTCTACTCAAAAGATCCTACGCATAAGTTTTCTTCAACGATCAGAGATTACTCAGTACTTCCCTGACTTGGATAAGTTTGTGGAATACTTCGACACGGGATATCTTTCAAGCTTGGATAAGTTTGAGAGATTAGTTTGGTTTATAAACCTTACGCGTAAAAACTCTTACGCATAAGCTAAACCTTACGCGTAACATATATCTTACGCATAAACACAAAGCTTATGCATAAACTACTAATCTTACACAAAGTTTACTGTTTGTCTGTTTACGCATAACTTTTTGTTTACGCCTAACATTTGCCTTACGCATAAGATTCGGTTTACGCATAAGTTTCAGTCTACGCTTAAGTTTACTGTTTACGCATAAGATCTGGGTTTACGCATAAGATTTTTTGACTTTTGACAACCAAACTTCAAACGGCCATAACTTTTGAACCGTAACTCCGTTTTCGACGAATCAGCTGTCAAAACGATCGTAAGACCGAGAAGAAGGACACGTTGAATCATCTAAAGATCATTCAAGCCAAGCTTCGAGGCCCAAATCCACTCCGAACGAAAGTTATTGAGGTTTTAAGGTTTCAGATCAAATTTTTCACCATCCAAACTTGCATCAACTTACACTAATCACAACTCCTACTTCGTTGGAACGATCCAAGTATCAACTTTATCAATCTACACTTCATCAATGGCAACTCAGCAAGATATTCATGCAGCCGGTGCGGAAAATCGACCTCCAATGCTTGAAAAAGGTGGATATCTCCCATTGACAAGCCGCATGCTTCGTTACATCAAAACAAAGCCTGATGGTAAATTATTGATCAACTCCATTACAAATGGTCCATTTATGCCAAGACAAGTTCAAATTGAAGGCAATCCAAATACAACACCTCCTACTCAACCATTCGTGCGTGAACAAACAGAAGCAGATTACACAGAGGAAGACAAGAAGCAGATCGCCGCTGATGATATGGCAATGCATTTAATCCAACTTGGATTACCACGGGAGATCTTTGCTGCGGTCGACAGTTGTGAAACTGCTTATGATATGTGGGAACGTGTTAGAAGGATATGTCATGGAACAGAGATTGGACAACAAGACGTTGAGAACAAACTTCTTACTAAATGGGAGAACTTTACATCCACTAAAGGTGAACAGATTGAATCTTACTACACAAGGTTTTGCACTTTGATGAATGAGTTAATCAGAAACAAGTTGACACCTCGAACAATTGCAACAAACATCAAATTCATCAATAACCTTCCAGAAGAATGGGGTCGTTATGTTACAATTGTCAATCAAACAAAGGACTTACATAAGGTGAATTATGATCAACTCTATGACTTTTTGAAGCAAAACCAAGCTGAGGCTAATGAAGTAAGGAAAGAAAGATTGGCAAAGAATCATGATCCTCTTGCATTAATTGCTCCTACACCAACACCGCTACCAGTGAACACACAACAACCATCATTATCTTCCACTCACAACTACATGCAACCATCATACATTCAACAACCAACACCGGTCTACCAACAACAGTTCTACCCACAACAACAACAACATGTTATTCCACAACAGCAATACCAACAATTCCAAGAACCAGAATTCACTGAAAATGATGAAGCTACTGCTGCATTAACCCAAGCGTTTGCTTTTCTATCAAAGGCATTCCAAGGACGCTATTCTACACCAACTAACAACAACCAAAGGATTTCATCGAACACTCGCAACAAGCAGATTGCTCAGCCGAGTTTCAATATGGGTAATGGAGGCCAAATGGTTGGAGTTTATGGGAATCAGCAAGGATATGCTACTGGATTTAATACGGGCAATCAGAATATGCAGAATGCAGGTCAGTATGCAGGGAATCAGTATGGTCAGTATGCAGGGAATCAGATGGGTCAGTTTGTTGGAAATCAGAGGGGTCAGAATGTTGGTAATCAGGCAATGGGTAATCAGAATAGAAATGTTGCAGCTCAAGTAGTTGGGAATTTGGGAAATGTGAATCAGGATAATCCGGTAAAGTGTTTCAATTGTCAGGGTGTAGGTCATATGGCAAGGAACTGTCCTACTAAGCCGAACAAGAAAGATCTAGAGTACTTGTAGAAAGCAGTGATGTTGGCACAAAAGGTTCAGGCAGGGTTTCAGTTGAACGCAGAGGAGAATGATTTTATGGCTCTTATGGATGACATGGAAGATAGAGAGGATATCGATGCAAACTGCATATTTATGGCGAATCTTCAGGAAGCTAAGTATGACACGGATTCTGACACACTTCCTGTTTATGACACCAATGCACCATCTGAGGTATCAAACTTCAACACATGTCACAATAATGATATATTTGATATGTATCCTCATGAGGAACAACATTCTGAGAAGCAAGCATACAATTATGATACATATCTAGACACGCCAAGTAGTAGCAATACTTCTTTAGCAACTCCAGATGTGAATCATAATGGAGGCTTCGTTTCACAACATGCTGAGAAAGATGAGGAAACACGTGCTTTATTTGAATCATTATTGAATAATTGTCGTATTGAAATTGAGAATGTGCAAAAGGTCAATCGCGATGTTAAGGCCGCGAATGTAAAATTGACCGCTGAGCTTGAGAGTTACAAAGAAAATGTTAAAGCTTTTGAATTTCATAACAAAAGATTGTCTGAATTAGAAACTGGTTATCAAAATTCCGTTTCAAGGGAGAAACAATTGCAACTCAAGTTTGATACACTTGATGTTAATTCTTTCAAAAAGATAAAATCTTTAAAAGCGGAAATTTCTGATTTACAAAACCAACTTTCTAAACAAAAATCAGCTTATACCAATCTTGAAAAAGAAAGGGACGAGCTGAAAAAGGACTTTGCAAAGAAAGAAGACAAACTTTTGGCCGAAATCGTAGAGTCAGAACACATGATTGCACATTTAGAAGAATTAGTGGTTAAGTCGGGTCAGTCAAGTCAAACAATGAAAATGATTTCAAATCAAACTAATCCGATTTACCATACAAAACATAAAGTGGCTCTTGGTAGCAACACCCCCTGTAATCTCAAGAAAGCTCAGCAAGAACAGAATGTTTTGTATAATGGTAATGTGATTTACACCAAACATGATCCTCGCGTCGTTCGGGATTCTGTGCAAACGATAGAACATGTCGAAGAGAGCATAAATAAAATGAAACAAAAGGATTTGAAACCCATTGATTACAACAAATTGAACAAACTTTCGGGAATTACTTTTGTTCCACAAACAAAACCATCTGTGTTTTCCATAAAACGACCATTCGCGAAATTCTTGTCTAAAAAGAAAGTTGTTTCCAAATCTCTTTCTAAAATGGAACAAATGTCCTCTAACAACACTTTTAATACAAGTGAGGCTAGAGAAATTCTGGATGACGTTAAAAAGAGAATTCAAGAACTTCAAAATATTGTTGCTTCTAAAACTACAATCAATATTAACAACTGGCATTCCAGTTTTCATATTGAGCAGAAAAAGGTTTTTGAAAACGAAATTACTGTCCCACTGAATAACATCAGTGCGAGGGTAATCCATTTTGAACAAGCTTTCTTAAAAGAAACGGCCGACTTTGTCAAGGACCACAAATCCCTGGTAAACGAAGCTAATGATACTCGTGAAAACATGAATGTTTTAGAAAACCTAAATGATTCTCTCTTCGAAGTTGTTATGACCACTGATATTATGTCCATCATTTTACAAACATATTCTGTTCAAGACGATGAAAGACTAAGAGCTGAGACCTCCGCAATTGTTTCAAAATATGAAAATGCTCTTATAAAGCTTGAAAAAGAAAATGTGTCATATTTTAAACAACTTGATCGAAAAAAGGAAGAATGCAAGTATGACAAATTGTCGTATGAGCGTGCCTTAAAGAACATGAAAGAGCAAAATGTTCTTTTGAGGGCTCAGCTTGAAAGTCAAAAAGGAAAGGGTGAGGAAACCAAGTTTGCAAAACCATTGACTTCGGAGAAACCAAATGTTTCTAACACGGTTCAAAAACCAAAAATGTCAATTTCAAGGTTTTCTCCAAAAGTCGATGACAAAAAGGATTTGACAAAACCAGTCACTCCAACACCCTTGCCTAAGAAAAGTGATAATGTTAAGATTGTTGATAAAGGAAAAGCGGTTGTCGAAACACCAAAAGTGATAGCACCTGGCCTTTTTAAGATTAGCCCCACTAATACGTCTGCCTCCACTTCTAAGACAAATGCGTGCAAAAAGGATACTTCTAAAAAGTCTAGTGATGCTACAAAGGACAACAATATAAACCCTAGGAATTTCTCGCTTTTTAATAAGAAACATGATTCATCTGAATGTAATGCCGAAAGTATTGGTTCTAATGCATGTAATGACTCTGTTTGTTTAATATGCAAGAAATGTTTAATTAATGATGTTCACGATGAATGTGTTTCTAAGAATGTGACGCCTGAACAGAAGAATGTTCCAAAAAGACCTAGTGCTAGATCTAGATCTATAGAAAGATTAGTTGCACGCTTTAGGTCTACCACTATTAGTCGAATGCCTAGGAACTACCTTAAGTTTTGTATGTGGATTCCGACGGGTAGAGAGTTCACTCTTCAGAACGGAAAATTAGAAATAGCTCAAGCTAAACAAGTAGCAACTGTCTATGAGTGTGATTTAGATCTTACTCCTAACCCCATGGAACCAAATTCAAAATGGTTTCCAAATACAAACTCTTCTGTTCTTGGCAGGTTATCGAAATATGTCTTTGGATCGTCGACTCGGGTTGCTCCAAGCACATGACCGGGAATTTAAAGCTGCTGATCAATTTCTTCTGGAAATTCATGGGAACTGTACGATTTGGAAATGATCATGTAGCAACTATTCAGGGTTATGGAGATCTCCAGTTTGGGAATTTTTTGATCACTCGGGTTTACTACGTCGAAGGGTTGGGACACAACTTGTTTTTAGTTGGGCAGTTTTGTGATGCAGATTTAGAAGTTGCATTCAGGAGAAACACGGTTTTTATAAGAAATTTGGTTGGTGATGATCTCTTAACTGGTAATCGTGGTACAAACTTGTATGCTATCGACATCAACCAAATGGCTTCTACATCACCAATTTGTCTTATGACAAGGGCAACCGAAACTAAGTCCTGGCTGTGGCATAGAAGATTATCCCATCTCAATTTCGACACGATCAACAAGTTAGCCAAAGACAACATCGTCACCGGACTTCCTAAGTTCAAATACACCAAGGAACACCTATGTCCATCATGCGAACAAGGAAAAAGCAAAAGAGCATCATATAAACTTAAAACCGTACCTAGTTCGGAAGCAAGGTTACATATGTTGCACATGGACTTATGTGGCCCAATGAGAGTTGAAAGTATTAATGGGAAGAAGTATATTCTTGTTATTGTTGATGATTATTCAAGATATACTTGGATAAAGTTTATGAGGTCAAAAGACGAAGCACCAGGTACCATCATCACCTTTCTGAAGCGTATTCAAGTTCTACTTCAAGCTCCAGTAAGGATTATAAGAACAGAAAATGGCACAAAATTTACAAACCAGGAGTTAAGAACTTACCTTGAAGATGTTGGAATCACACATCAAACATCAGTTGTTAGAACTCCACAACAAAACAGGGTAGTTGAAAGAAGAAATAGAACTCTTGTGGAAGCTGCTCGCATAATGCTGATTTTCTCTAGTGCACCTCTATTCTTATGGGCTGATGCTGTAGCCACTGCTTGTTTTACTCAAAACCGATCCCTAGTACATCCAAGATTCAATAAAACCCCATATGAGCCAGTGAACAACCGTAAACCTGACATCTCTTACCTTCACGTATTTGGCGCTTTGTGCTATCCGACGAATGATAGAGAAGATCTAGGAAAGTTAAAAGCTAAGGGTGATATTGGAATCTTCATTGGATATTCAGAAAACTCAAGGGCATTCAGGGTGTATAATAGAAGAACAAAAAAGATAATGGAGACGATGAATGTGAAGTTTGACGAGATTTCACAAATGGCTTCTGAGAGACTCGCTCTAGAACCCGCGCTTAATCCGATGGCTTCTAATCAAAACGGATTAGGACCCGCACCAAACATGCAGACTTCTGGACACATCAGTTCAGGACTCGTGCCTCAAGGAGCTCAGTCAACAAATACGGACAAACCTTCAGAACAAGAACTGGAAAATTTCTTCGAGTTAATGTTTGATGAATACTATGGTGGAACTTCGACAAATGCATCTCCACAACATTCCGCTGCACCCGCTCAAAACCATCAACCACCACCACCACCACAAGATGCATCTGCAACAATCAAAGCTGAAGCACCAACTACATCAACATCATCTACATCTACTCAAGCAACTCCAGTTATTGAAACTGATCTACCAAGAGTTGATGAGCAAAACCAAAATACAAATTTTCAAGAAGAACCTACAAATAATTCAAATGATGTTGCGTTAGAAGAAGAAGAAGTATTTGAAAACCCATTTGCAACAGACTCTGCTGAATCTTCTTCAATGTTACAAGAACCATCTAACACACATTCGTTACTCCAAAGGTACCCTTCTACGTTTCATTGGACAAAAGACCATCCAATAGAACATATTATTGGTGAACCTTCAAAGCCAGTTCAAACAAGGAGACAACTTGCCACCGATCTCGAATTGTGCATCTACATTTGCTCAATCAGCCTCAAAGAACCTAAGAACATTCGGGAAGCAATGGCAGAAAACCCTTGGATTGAAGCGATGTAGGAGGAATTTCTTCAATACCTGTTACATGATAGTTGGGAACTTGTTGAATGACCACTTGATAAACGTGTTCTTGATCTCAAGTGGTTGTGGAAGAACAAACTAGATGAGGAAATGACTGTAATTCGTAACAAAGCTCATCTAGTGGCTAAAGGTTATCCACAAGAAGAAGGGATAGATTTAGAGGAATCATTCGCGCCTGTAGCTAGACTTGAAGCAGTCCGGATTTTCTTAGCCTATGCAGCTCACAAAAACATCATAGTCTATCAGATGAATATTAAGACTGCTTTCTTGAATGGAACTCTGAAAGAAGAAGTGTATGTGAGTCAGCCAGAGGGATTCATCGACAAAGATCATCCAGACTACGTCTACAAGCTTAAGAAAGCAATTTATGGTTTAAAACAAGCTCCAAGAGCGTGGTATGACGAACTATCATCTTTCTTGCTTAAAAACAATTTCACAAAAGGAACGGTTGATGACACCTTGTTTATCAAAAAATTCAAAAATGACATTTTGATCGTTCAAATTTACGTGGACGACATTATTTTTGGATCAACCAATCCTAACCATTCAAAACATTTTGAAAATCTCATGAAAAGCAAATTTGAAATGTCCATGATGGGGGAACTAAAATTCTTTCTTGGTTTACAAATACATCAATCCCCTCGTGGTATTTTTATCAATCAAGCTAAATATACAATAGAGATTTTGAAAAAACATGGAATGGAAAATTGTGATTCTGTTGGTACACCAATGGTCACTTCACCAAAAATAGGTGCTGATTTGTTTGGGAAACCAATCGATCCGAAGAAATATCGGAGCATGATCGGTTCTCTCATGTACCTAACTGCTAGCCGACCCGATATTCAATTTACTGTTTGTTTGTTAGCATGGTTTCAGGCAAAGCCTACCGAACTTCACCTCAAAGAGGTTAAACGGATCTTTCGGTACCTACGAAGCACCATTAACATGGGACTTTGGTATCCGAAGGATTCGGGGTTTAATCTAACAGCATTTTCAGATGCAGACCATGCTGGTGATCAAGTTACAGTAAAGAGTACATCAGGCGGAGCACAATTTTTGGGTGAAAAGCTAGTAAGCTGGTCGTCAAAGAAACATGATTGTACTGCACTATCAACCGCCGAAGCCGAGTATGTATCTCTATCTGCATGTTGTGCCCAAGTTCTTTGGATGCGGACACAGCTCACAGATTATGGCTTTACTTTTGACAGAATACCTATGTATTGTGACTCAAAAAGTGCCATAGCCATCTCGTGCAATCCCGTACACCACTCTAAGACGAAGCATATCAAAGTCCGCTACCATTTCATCAAAGAACACATGGAAGAGGGTACTGTTGAATTATTTTTCGTTAAGACTGATTACCAACTCGCCGATCTGTTTACTAAAGCCCTTCCAAAAGAACGGTTTGACTATTTAGTTCGACGAATTGGCATGCGAAGCCTAACTCCTGAGGAGCTAGAACGTCTTCTCGAATCTTCTTGAAAAATGTTTTCAAAATCGCTTCGCTGTAAATATTTTTGAAAAAACAAAATACAAAATCTGAAAAACCAACAAAAACAAAATACAAAAATA
Organism: Artemisia argyi; assembly: GCA_030686995.1. NCBI lineage: Eukaryota > Viridiplantae > Streptophyta > Magnoliopsida > Asterales > Asteraceae > Artemisia > Artemisia argyi. Next base: position 153,952,190 of record CM060697.1, on the reverse strand, counting down.
TAAAATTTCAAAAAATACAAAACAATATAAAATCAAAAAATCCATAAATATTCTTTTCACGACATGTCTCTCGTATAAATCAATATTCTGTACGTTTCTAGAAATGTCATTCAACAATGATACGGACATGTACAAATGCTTGAACGGGAGTTGTTTTTAATGTTTTACTAAAACATGTCGTTTCTCAAAAGTTTCTTCACAATGGCTTTCGTATACTTCAGTACGAAACCCGGACTAAAATGATGACTTCTGATTATTTTCAAATCAAGGACACGTACGTTCAAAGATGAAATCATTTTCAAAAGTTCGAGTATAAACAAACGAAAAGGATTTCAAACATAAACTCGTTTTTCAAAATACAATTCTTGAGCACTTTTTCAAGATTGTTCAAAAGATTTCTCAAAATCTTTCAAATGAGTGCTCAAGATAACTCCCTCAAAACCTTTAATTGATTTTAAACTGTGCTATCATTAAGGGGGAGTACAAAAACAAAAATGTTCCGTATTCATGTAAAATGAAATCTGTCTTTCTCTCCAAAAAGTTTTTTTTTACTCAGTTGATATAAAAAATATCACTATATGCTATTTTTGAGGGGGAGAAGACATGATTAAAATGTGATCAAAGATGTTTAAAGTTTGTGACTGAATCTCAAAAGAGCTCGACTCAGTAAGTACCTATGAATTGATGAAGCTTAAAATGTTAGTAATCGAAAAGACTTGTCCAGGACGGGTAATAATTTCAAGCTAGTCTAACTAGTGATGTAAGCGTGTCTCGAATAGGACTTGTCTGAGTAGAATGTACCATATCGAGAGACTTTCTTTGGACTTGACCAGGACGGGTAATAACTTCTAGCTAGTCTAACTAGTGATGTAAGCGTGTCTCGAATCGGTCATGTTCACTGAAAGTGGATCATTTAAAAAAGTGCAAACTCCTCACGCATGTGCAAATTTCTTAAAAATTCATGAGCACATGTGAAGGGAGAGTCCTTCAAAAGTTGCAAAACTCTCAAAGTGGTAACAACAATGTGTTTTATTATCATAAACACTTTGAGAGATTTTTTCATAAATGGTTTCATGGCAATTATAGGATAGTCATGGAGTTATAAGGTGACTAAGGTTAGGGAAAACCGTCCTATGATCCGCCAGAGCCGGAGGGATCTACCCAAGGACAAATCCTATAGATTAGAATTAGAAGTCCTTAGGTATGATTGAAAAAAGGAGAAAATGAGAAAGGAGAAAGAAAGGGTTGAAGAATTAAAAAGAAAAGGTATGAAAAAAGGGTAAAAAGAAATAGCCCTCCAAATGTTCAACCTTAGGGCAGACACCGGGTTCAACTCATATGCTACTGGTTGTTACTTAGGTGACACCGGTATTGAAGATAAAGACGTCATGGACCCAGTGACGCACTGCACTAAACCTTCTAAGCCACTCAAGTTCTCTTAAAAAGCTTGTTTCATTCTCACGGGGAACCGGTGTAATCTATCGACCTGTCTCTTAGAGATGGTTGATATTGAAGCAGGAGACCTCTCCCTAATCTCCGCATAGGAAACCATATGTGCACTTATCGAGATTCAACAATAAGGATGCCAGATGTAAACTTTAGAGTCCTACGCAGATCTTAGCAATCTGCCCAGAACATTTATGAGAGAATTCACACAAGCGTTTCTCAATGATTGAATGGAAACTCCTGCCAGGGTCAACATCAAGCAGCCCTGACAGCAGGTCACTTCGGTGATTCTTTATGGGTTACGTTTAGTGTTCGCGGTAGTTCCAAACGGTCTACAGTCGTGGAGTGATCCCCAGCGACTCACCCAGTCATTGAGCTACTTAGTAGGTCTTGTAAGCTCTCTCGAGAGTATCTGACATGGGAACGGCCTTGGTAAGGGTTAGAAGGAGTCTTCACACTATGCTGTTGACGATCTCTAATTCTTATCTGTAAGTACCGGTTGATTTATTGCTAACTGTTTTCATGCAGCTACACATCACCTCCATGGCGACAGATTCCGCATGCTCATACAAACATCTGGAAGTTAAAGAAACCTCCCTCAAAGATCTATACAACACAAAGTTCAAAGAAAGATTCTACGCCAAAAAGAAGAATCTACAAAGTATAAAGACTAAAGATCAAAGTGAAAGAAAGGGAACTACGTGCATATGAATATCAAAGTCCAAAGATGTATGAGCATGTTGGAATGGCGAACAACCACCACAGACGCAGAAGTGACGAAAGTTAGATTGATCCACATCACAAAGGAACAAAGAACGATGAAAAGTCAGTCATCAAAGATCACAACGCATGAAGGAACAAAGAATAAAGACTATTCTGCTACGACACACAATGGTCAAAAACAAAGAACAAAGAAGACCTAATCACGTGGAGCATCATTCGAATGACCACCCCTTTGGGGGAGATTGTTAGCATTAAAAATTATATTAGAAAGTGATGGTCATTCTCATTTATTGTAATGTTGTAATGTGTCGTAGTTTTTGTTATTAGAATAGTCAATGGGCCTTGGTCTTGATAAGCTAATATGTCATGTGCTAAGTAATGAAAGCCTTTATATGTAAAAGGAATCCAAGCCCAAGACCAAGCCCATGGAAAGCCTTTTAAGGCATCTCTTGTATCTAACTATATAAACACCTCAAAGCTCATTTGAGGTGTGTGCTTGTGTGTGTATTGTGTGTGTTTTTTAATAAAAGTTATCTTCATCTCTCATCATTCTCTTTCAATATTAACGCCACATATATATTACATCAAGTCACCATCTTTACTTCATTTACATGCTATATTGTTATTAAAGTTGATATATCTAAGGTCATACAGACCCCCATCCTCCCTGACATCCAAAAACGGATAACTCATCCGTAGAAAAGGGTTCAGTGATTATAGGTGTGGCGGAACACGTTGACGGAACGTCAGTACGCATAGAAGCTAGTTCACTTGAAGGAACGGCTTCCGGACCAAATAAAGATCCTGGAGAAAAAGGACTGTACATAAGAGCAAGCAGATCCGTCAAGGCAAACTGCCCCATGGCAAAATTTTCTTGAATCTTCTTAGCTCTTTGGCTAGCAACACTTAAGGACAAAGACAAAGAAGCTTCGCCCACAACTAGGCCACACCTAAGCATAGGAACGGAGAGCTGCTCAAGGCCAGGTTGCAGGTCAACTAACCCAAGGTTCTCCGCAACTTTGGCATCCAGTCGAAAGAAAGGCATAACGTATTCAAAGTCAGAATCCTTATGATAAGATAAGTCTGATAGCAAAGAGAAGTCAATGAAAAGCCTTCAGATGAGAATCAAAGTCAAAGGTTTTAGACATTAGCAGATACCGTTGAACTTTTGGCAATCCATTCAACGTTGCCCACTTTCCTGTAATCATATCCTTGGTACCTTTTTGTGAGAAGAGGAGTTGAAGTCATTAAGAACCTTGCCCCAACAACATTGATCATCTTGGTCATTTCCGACTTCGGTATCCTCTAAAACCTGGCTAATAACTCTTACTCTTGGTGCGTCCAACGAGTGACTAGCTTTTCGGGATTTGTGGTGGTGGTGGTGGTTGTTTTTTTAGCGGGGTTTTCTTCGCGGGTTTCTTGTGGTGGTTGTTCGGTTTGTGGTGGTGGTTGTGGTTGTGGTTGCGTTTGTTGATGTGGATAGAATTGTGGTGGATTTTGTTGAAGATATTGAAATTGTTGTTGAAGACTTGAAGTAGTTGTTGTTGTTGAAGATAATGTTGCTCGGGTATGTATGGTTGCATAGTATATTGCCTACTACACGGAGCAAAGTGAGGTTATGATGAAGAAGATATTGAGTTTACGGATGAATGTGTAGCGGAATTTGATGAAGATGAACAGTTTGGATGTTGCTACATCCTGAGAAAGTTATTGAAAAAAGGATCATTTGGATGTTGAGACGTCTTTTTTATACAGAAAAGAAAGGTGAAAATGGAAGTGAAAGATTTTAATTTATGTGTAAATCTTTCACAAGACGACATATCGTCTGATTCATATCAATGACCCATGCTCTTATTCAATGTTGTTACGTTACAATTAGTTTCTAGTATTTGTTATGTGAATCTTTCACAAGACGACATATCGTCTGATTCATATCACACTACACTTCGTCGTTATACTTAAAAAGTTAATATCTTTGGAATCAAAACCAAAAATGTGAAAAAGTAAAAATACCTAAGAAGAAACAAAATTAACATAGTTGGGTTCAAAATTTGGTTAATTCTTAAACTGAACCATGAACCATACGACAAGCATATTTTGGTCAATTCCATTTAACGAGTACAAATTTAAAACGATGTTATCTCGTAATCCGTATATGACACAAAAAATATTTTTACAGAACTAACCAGGCCAAGCTAAACCAAAAATTGATTTTCACAACACTCACAAGGGTGTTTATTTGAACTTATATTTTGATTTATCATTTGCCTTGGTTGATATATAACAACAAGGAAAAGACGTCCGCGGTGTTGTGGCGGGTTTTTTTCTATATATCTTTGGCTGATTCCCGGTATTAAAGTTTAATAGCAAATATAACACGGCTTTGTTTTTGTTCATATAAATTTGACCTAATACATGTAACAAATATCGAGCCGAGCTATCGAACATTTATGTTGACTGCTCCCATGTAAACTAAGGGTGATCACGGTCCAAAAACCGGACCGGACCGGACCGAAGACCGAGTTTGGGAAAAACCATAGACCGAGACCGGACCGAATGCGGTCGGTCCGGTCCGGTCCGGTCGGTTTTTCGGTCGGTCCGGTCCAAATAGGCAAAATATCCGGTTTGTAAGCCGGACCGGACCGGACCGATCCGGACCGAGACCGAAATAAGGAAAAACCCTGGACCGAGACCGAACTGTTGGTCCTTCGGTCGGTCCGGTCGGTTTTGTCGGTCGGTCCGGTCTAAACGGTCCGATTGCTCACCCTTAATGTAAACTACTACGAACCTCTCCCGTTCCTTTATTAATACATGTGACAACAACAACCTTCAGCGTATCAGTATTAGCTGAAGCATCAGATATATATATATATATGTAAATTCTGAATAAAAGTGCAACATATTTATATTACAGCACCTGAAATGCACAAAAAAATATGAAGCAACTTATCGCTGGCTAATAAACGTAAGACGACAGGTCTACACGCGCGGTACTGATTCCTTTTTGCAATTGCATATCCAAAACTGTAAAAATATCAACGGTTAGCGTAACTTAAAGTTAATTTTTTTATCATATATACAACAACCTGAAAACTTGGAAATAAATTAGAGATCCTACTTTCAGAAATAGGATTATTTAATTTATTGGTAGCATGTTTAGCAAATACAAGTTCTTTTAATCGCTGGCCCATACCTGTAATAACAGTGCATCAAGAAAAGTTCAGTATAAGCCAAAAATAGCTTTTAAATGTTATACGGCCAAAGACATTCTAACTATTAACAATGTAACACCCCGAAATTTGATTAAGCAGCGGAAGTCTAATCGGGGTCATTACAGTTTAGTACACAGTCATACTCATAGAAAACAATTCAAAAGATTATCAATATCATTCCATGAAAACTCAAATATTCAGAGTTACAAACATTTTTCCAAAATGTTAATTGTTTCACAAAAGGGGGGATGAGTTTGTAAAGAATGATATAATTATTGAAACAAAAGGGAGGTCCTGTGCCCTTTTGCCAGCTCCGTGCCGCCATGCTTGCTAATTTCCTGAGATAAACATGCTTAAAAAGTCAACACAAAGGTTGAGTGAATCCATAGTAGTTTAAAATAGTGATAATGTGAACACAAGTCAAGCATTTAAAATAAACAAGCCAAGATAGACAGGTCTTGACTAAATCGGGTGTAATATTGCTCCTAAGCCTCACGAAACGCAAGCCTTAACATTGATTTGACATATCATAAAGATAATAACAATCACCTACACCACAGTGGATGTAAATGACAAGGGGCCCTCGGTGACAGGAAATGTGCCAAATTTCCATAATACCTCGAATATAGCTCACCTCCTGCCAAGTGATCACCTTGACAGAGGCGGGCTGCCATTCCAATAGATCTATCAACTATATTCGCGCTCACTCGCAAGTGATTAAGGTTCGTGATATGAGGGACTTGTAGCACAGGTGTCAACTTAGGCAATATCAGGTGATAACAGCATACAGAAAAATACTTGTGTTCGATTTATAGCATGTATCTCCCCACGGGGTTTAAAAACAATTAAAAATGTGGGACCATGAACTCACCTGTCGGTTGTGTGTGTGAATCACAAAGGTGCTCAAAGGTGACGGTGTACTGCTACGACTAGCAATGAAATTCCTCCGACTTGCGACCTATAAATATATTGTAATCGGTGTTTTAGATTCGTGTCGTAAATAACGTGTGATATATCACGTGTAAGGTGATATCCGTTTCGGGTGTCTTAAAATATATCTCAAATAACTTTACGTAGTTATTGTTAGTGTTAATACGAATCGGTGTTTGATTAAATATTATCTCGTCGTGAAAATAATATCGTTTAAAAATATTTATGTTTAAATATTTTTAATAAAGTTATGTATATTTATGTATATACACACACACACACACACACACATATATATATATATATATATATATATATATATATATATATATATATATATATATATATATATATATATATATATATATATATATATATATATAAGTTAAAGTAAATACTTATATATGTTTTTATAAGGTTTGTATAATTAATTATAAAAATATAACTTGTCACATTTTAACCCTTGACTTTAACAAAATTTACACTTTGTACCCTCGGTTAAAAATAATTATAATTTTAGTCCCTTTTTGTACTTTTGCCCCTTTATTCCTCAAACTTAGGCTAAAAGATGGTTCCTACCCTCGGTTTCCAAAGAAATTCGGTATTTACAATTTTGGTTCGAAAGTTTAAGATTTTGTCACATTTAGTCCTTTAACGTGGGACCTTTTGCAAAAATAGTCCAAAATCTAGTTTTTGAAAAGTTAACTTTTATTTTTATAAAAGTTATCATTTTTATCCTTTAATATTTGTAAAAATTCGGTTTTAGTAACCAGTTTCCATTCGAAAATTATTAATTCGAAAAATCTCATTCGTTTGGGCTTGTTAGCCCGGTAAGGCCCAAAATGGGTGTGGTTTGTTTTTAAAACTTGTTCGACTAGCATAAGCTTTGGGTCTAGTTTTCGTGTCAAGAGGTCGTGTGAGTTATGCATGTTGGGTCAATTCGATTATGTGCGAGTCGTAGATTTAGGTGATCGAAAAATATAAGTGGGTTGTACGTGTAGAAATAAAATGGCGAGGGCTCTTCTAGGGGTGTCGAGTCATGTGATAAGTTATAACAAAATACAATTTAAAAAATTGAACGTGTCGTGTGTGAACCTTAGGTGATATGCATGATCTTAGAGTAGGAAATGAAATAGGAAATGGAAAACTTACAACACCCAAAAGGGTGGTGGTGATGTGATCGTGGATACGAGACAATGAACAAGTAAAACGTGTGCTACTTCCGGTCAAGTGATCCCCTATTTGATCCAACTCTTGCTACTCACTTGTATGACTCGAAACCTTGGCTTGATCTCTCCTTGGTCCTCTTCGACAGCAACACTAGTGTGTGTAGTTTTTGGATGAGATTTGAGAGTGTGTGGAGGATAGCATTTAATGTAGTTTATATAGGGTGGTCATGGGTGGTTCATGGTTTCCTAGAGACACGACACACCACAATGGTCATGTCTCACTCGACATCTTTGTCTAATTATCCAAGTGAGTTGTCAAATCGTTATTAGCAAAAGAAGGGAGCATTCTTGGTTTAGGTTGATTAGTTTAAGTCTTAGCTTAGGTTGTAGGAAATAAACAAATGGGATTAGACCTTGTGTGGTAATCATGTTGGGGAACCATGGGACATACGAACCATAGGATAATAAGCCATCTTGGTGTGTAATGCATTGAACCGAAGGTCGGACGGCTATGAGGGTAGCTTCTTGTCGAGGGTTACAAAGTCAAAGGAATGGTGGTGAAGTTATGTCGTGTAAATGGAATACTAAGCACAACCAACATGTGTGAATATTTAGGATGTGAGGGAGTCGGACCCAGCGTTGGTGTCATGCTACGAAGGAAACGAAAACCATACAAAATCATCCATGGGCTGTGGAACTTAGGCCCAACGAATCAATAGGAAAAAAAAGAAAGAAGTATGGGCTTGTGAGGGTGTGTTCGGCCCGGTGTAAAAAAAAATATATTTCCGTGTGGGCTTAGGGTGAAATCCGGCCCAAAATATCGGGGTATCGGTGTTCGTAAAATGTGTGAAATTGGTTTCGATATCGGTGTCGGTGTCGGTTCGTGAAAACCTAATTTATTCAAACGGTGTATATATATATTCTCGTATATATATGTATATAGTAATAATAATCGTGACAGTTAATATATATATATATATATATATATATATATATATATATATATATATATATTTATTTATTAATAATTCTTCGGTGTTCAATTTGGGTGTCGGGTCGCAAGTGGGAGTTACCGGTGCTTAACCTCATTGGGTGACATCCAAGAGTGACATTTGGGTGATATCGGGTGACAATGCATAATCGGGTGTTAAACAAACGGTGTTTAAAACAATCGGGTGTCAATTAAACAGTGAACATAACAATCGGGTGCTCAAACAAACAGTGTCTCATGTAAAAGTTTCAAATTAGCCCGCAAAATGGCTTAGTTAAGAATAATGTCGGTAATTAGCATTAATAAATGACCTGGGATTTTATGGTGTATTACAGTACCCACCCGTTAGATTGGATTCGTCCCGGAATCCAAAGTTGAATCGGTGCTCGGGGTTGTCTCATCAAATAGTTGTGGGTATTTGGCACGCATTTGATCCTCACACTTCCATGTGTACTCGGGTCCTCTCTTAGAGTTCCATCTGACCTTAACAATGGGAATGCGACTATGCTTGAGTCGTTTGACCTCCCTATCCATTATCTCAATGGGTTCCTCAATAAAGTGCAACTTATCATCGATTCTGATCTCCTTCAGTGGAATCACAAGTGTTTCGTTCGATAAACACTTTTTCAAATTTGACACGTGGAAGGTGTTGTGTACTCTACTGAGTTCCTCAGGTAGTTCCAATTTGTATGCCACAGGACCGATCCTTTCAATGATCTCGAAGGGTCCAACGTATCTTGGGTTTAACTTCCCACGTTTTCCAAACCTAATCATTCCTTTCCAAGGTGATACCTTAAGCATGACCTTGTCTCCAACTTGAAACTCTATTGGTTTCCTTCGCACATCGGCATAACTCTTTTGCCGATCCCTAACGGCTTGTAATCGTTGCCTAATCTTTACTATTTTCTCAGTGGTTTCAAGAATCAACTTGGGACCTGAGAGTTGTACATCTCCAATCTCAGCCCAACAAACTGGTGATCTACACTTTCTTCCATAAAGTGCTTCAAACGGTGCTGCCTTAATGCTAGCGTGATAACTGTTGTTATATGAAAATTCCGCTAACGGTAGGTGTTTATCCCAGCCTTTTCCAAAATCAATCACACATGCCCTGAGCATGTCTTCTAGGGTTTGTATAGTCCTTTCACTTTGACCATCAGTCTGTGGATGGTAAGCTGTACTCATATCTAACTTAGTTCCCAAGGCTTTCTGTAAAGATCGCCAAAAGTTAGATGTGAAACGGCTGTCTCGGTCGGAGATAATAGAAATAGGCACTCCATGCCGGGAAACTATCTCCTTAAGGTACAAACGTGCAAGAACATCCATATCATCAGTCTCTTTGATCGGTAAGAAGTGTGCTGACTTCGTAATTTCGTAATGAAATCCATTGTAATCCTTTCCCATTTCCACATTGGTAGCTCGGGTTGAACCAAAAGACCGGATGGTTTTTGATGTTCAGCCTTTACTCTTGAGCAGGTCAAACACTTACCGACATACTCTGCAATGTCAGCTTTCATGTTTGGCCACCAATACAACTTCTTTAGATCTTGATACATCTTGTCCGAACTAGGATGAATGGAATATTTAGACTTATGAGACTCGTGCATGATGAGATCTCGTATTCCTCCATACAATGGAATCCAACTTCTGTCCTTGAAACACAGCCTTCCATCTGGTTTCTTGACAAATCCATTCGTGCTTTCTGGCATACCGTAAATCTTCTCGTGCGGTCTATTCTTTTCCTTAAGGGCCTCAGCTTGAACTTCAAGAATTTGAGACGGAAGTGGTGATCTAATTGTCATACCCAATGACCTAACTCTGAGGGGTCTAAGTCGTTCCTTTCGACTCAAGGCATCTGCTACAACGTTTGCCTTCCCCGGGTGATAACGGATCTCGCAATCATAGTCACTTAGCAACTTTAGCCATCGACGTTGTCTCATGTTCAACTCCTTTTGATCTAAAATGTGCTAAAGACTCTTGTGATCGGTGAAAACTGTACACTTGGTTCCATATAGGTAGTGTCTCCAGATCTTCAGAGCGAATACCACCGCTCCTAATTCTAGATCATGAGTAGTGTAGTTCTCTTCGTGGGGTTTAAGTTGTCTAGAAGCATAAGTGATCACTTTTAGTCTTTGCATCAATACGGCACCCAAACCTTGGATTGATGCGTCACAATATACCACGAAGTCCTCACTTCCTTCGGGTAGTGCTAATATCGGTGCTTCACAAAGCTTCTGCTTCAAAAACTGAAATGCTGATTCTTGCTCATCTCCCCATTCAAACTTCTTCTTCTTCTGTGTTAACTCAGTCAAAGGTTTAGCAATCCTTGAGAAACCTTCAATAAATCTCCGATAGTATTCGGCAAGACCTAAAAATTGGCGTATCTCAGTAGGACTCGTTGGTGACGCCCAATTTTTAACAGCTTCGATCTTGGCGGGATCAACATGAATACCCTTACTGTCAATAACATGCCCGAGAAATTGTACCTTCTCAATCCAAAAATCACACTTGGAAAATTTGGCGTATAATTTCTCTTCTCTGAGCAGTGTTAGTATAGCCTTCAAGTGTTCTGCATGCTCTTCCTTACTCCGTGAATAAATAAGGATATCGTCGATGAATACAATCACGAACTTATCCAAATAGGGTTTGCACACTCGGTTCATTAAGTCCATAAATACAGCGGGTGCATTTGTTAGACCGAATGGCATTACTTGGAACTCGTAGTGACCGTATCTTGTCCTGAAAGCCGTCTTAGGGATGTCTTCTTCCCTAACTCTCAGTTGGTGATAACCCGATCTCAAATCAATCTTCGAGTAGACACTCGATCCTTGCAGTTGATCAAACAAATCATCAATCCTTGGCAACGGATATCGATTCTTAACCGTCAGCTTGTTCAACTCACGATAATCGATACACATCCTGAAGGTTCCATCCTTCTTCTTCACAAACAACACCGGGGCTCCCTACGGTGATGAACTAGGGCGAATAAATCCTTTATCCGACAATTCCTCCAATTGTCCAGATAACTCCTTCATTTCCGACGGTGCTAGCCTACAGGGTGCTCGTGCTACGGGTGCGGCTCCTGGTATCAAGTCAATTTGAAATTCCACTTGACGAGTCGGCGGAAGGCCAGGCAAGTCCTCAGGGAAAACTTCTGGAAAGTTCCTGACTACTGGCACATCCTCGAGTTGCTTCTCTTCCGACTTCTTCTCGGTGACTTGAGCCAAAAAGACTTGACATCCTCGTTCGATGTACTTCACAACCTTGACGCAAGAAATAACGCTCAAACGTGTCTTACTTCGCTCTCCGCGAACAACCAGGGTTTCGTTATTTAGTGGAATGTGAACGACCTTTTCGTCACAAATGATCTTAGCGTGGTTCTCGGATAACCAATCCATTCCTACAACGACGTCGAAACTACCAAGTCTAATAGGCATAAGGTTGATAATGATTGGGGTGTCTAATAGTCGTAGGGTGCAACCTCGGAGTATAGTGTTAGTGCTCACTAGCTTTCCATCGGCTAGTTCAATCTCATATGTTGTGTCTAGTTGGGTGGGTGTAATATTAAGCAGGGGTGCAAGTGAAATAGATACGAAACTTTGATCGGCTCCGGAATCAAATAAAACTTTAACGAGGCGGTTGTTTAGAAAGAACATACCAGTGACTACGTTCGGATCTTGTTGGACATTTCCATCTCCCAGCACGTATGCTCTCCCACGTGCATTGTTATCCTTGTTAGGGCACTGACGCCTGTAGTGTCCTTTCTCTCCACAAGCATGGCATACCACAGCCACGGGTTGCAAGTTGGCTCCTGTCGCCTTGCAATCTTGTGTCTTATGTCCAACCCTTGAACACTTCCCGCACTTAGCATAGCAGGGTCCATTGTGATGCATCTTACACTTGTCACAGAATGGAAGAGGTCCAACATACCTAGCATCCTTAACTGGTGCAGCGACATAAGCTCTGACAGCTTCCTGTCGTCGGTTCTGTTGGTTGTGGTGGGTGTTTCTGTCATGGTGGTAGTTACGGTTGGGGTTACGGTTGCTGCTGCTGTTGTTGTTGTTGTTGTTGTTGTTGTTGTTGTTGTTGTTTTTGTTTGTCCTTCGATCATCAAACTTCCTTTTGTGATCGTTGTTTCCCTGAGCAGAGTTACGCTTAATCTCCCGGTCTAGCAGTCTTTGGGCAATGGACATTGCTTCATCCAAAGATTGAGGCTTAGACGAGGTGACGTTTCCCTCAATACTCCTGGGTAATCCTTCAATGTACCTTTCCAACAACTTTTCCAAATCGGGAACCTTAGAAGGGCAAAGTGTAGCAAGTTCTTGAAATCTCCTGTCATAAGCCCTGAGATCATTTCCTTTCACAACCAACGTGTGAAATTCATCTTCTAACTTCTTGATCTCGCCTCTAGGGCAGAACTTCTTCAACATCTTCTCCTTAAAATCAGCCCAGGTGATCTGATAGGCCTCCTCCACACCTATCTTCTGAGCAGTTGCATTCCACCAAGACAACGCGTCTTCCAACAATGTTCCAGTAGCAAACGAGACTCGGTTTTCCGCGACACAACCGCTCCTCACAAACACAGTCTCAGTTCGCTCAAACCATCGAGCAAGCTCTGTTACTCCTTCAGTTCCTTTGAAGTGAGATGGTTTACAAGCAATGAAGTCCTTATAGGTGCACTTCCGAGTCGCAGCAGACTCGCTCTCAGCAGTGGCTCGATTATTGCTACTAGTTCGTGCCATTGCAGCAGCTTGCTCTTCTAAAGCTGCAGCAACACTGTCGGCAACCAACTTTCTTATAGCAGCCTGTGTCATAGCGGGTGACGAGGTAGCAGTAGCGGTTTTCCTTGAGGCCATAACTCTATAAAATTGTAAGTGCATAAGTACAAATCCCAAACATCAATAACAAGAGAAACAGTGTATCCAACTCATAATAGTCGAGATCATCACAAAGTACATATCACAACCACGCCATAGATACATACATCAACATAAACCATATCATTTATAAATAAACATCACGACATGTAACAACACACATGGAAATTATAATGAATCTCAATATGGGAGCATAATAAAAAGAAAGATCAGACAACTAGAACATCATAAATCAATATCAATACGTTACAATCGTAACCAACATAAAGTTTTAATAATTTTTGGAATTCATTGTTACAAAACAATAAGTTACAACAATTATTAATGCCACAGGCGGCAAGTTAAGATGTCTCTGTAAGTAATGACATGTCATAGATCTATGAAGGTCCAGGTGCGCCTCCTGATCTCCTCTCTATCTCTCTGATAATCCGGATCATCTCCATCATCTCCATATCTCTGGATCTCTCACGGGCCTGAATCTCCTCAATAGTAGCTGAAAGTGCATGGATGGTAGAACTGGATGCAGCTAACTCCTGTGCCTGATGCTCCATCATCTCCTGTGTAATGGCTGCAATCGCTCTCAAATCATCAATCTCGTGCCTCTGAACATCTAGTCGATGACCAAACTCAGTGATGGTAGCCTGTGCCTCCTCGATCTCTGTCCCCATCATCTCAAATACCATCTCTAAGGCTGTCCTATGTACCACGAGGTTCGTGACCTCCTCCTGCATACACTCTATCCTCTCTAAGGATATATCCTCGATAACACTCAACAACTCATCAAGTCGACTCTCATGTCTAATCAATCTAGCAGCCAAAAGAGGGATAGTGTGGTGTGTCGGCTCTCCTGTGACCGGTAACACCGCTGAAGAGCCATCTCCAAGCTCAGCAGCCCTAGGTGATCCCTCAGCTAATCTCCATCTACGTATGTAGTCTAACAAAAACGACCATCGACGAGCATCAACCAATCTATGAATGCCAGGTGAGGTGGGTGTCTCGGTGGGAGCAGGTGATGGTACAGGTGATGTAGCAGGTGATGGTATCGGTACAGTGGTAGTCTGAGAGTAGAAAACTGTAGGTGGTGGCATGGGTGGTAAAACCTCAGAAGTAGGAGGTGCGATGTAAGTAGGCAACATGTAAGGATGTGGCTCAGGTGGGGGTGATACAGGTGCTGGTGGGGGTGCTGGTGATGCCACAGGTGTCAAATCTGGCATAGAAACAGGTGGTAATACAGATATGGGTGATGATACAGGTGTAGGTACAGGTGTAAGTACAAGTGTAGGTACAGGTGGTGTATCAGTAGAAGCAGGCAAAAAGCAGACTCGTTTCCGAGCCGTGCATTTGCGGGTATAGTCTCCCTCATGGTATCGAAACAACTCGCCGAAAGGCTCAGGCTCATAGGGATCAAGAATCCTCACTCGCTTGCGCCGATGAATCGGTGCAGGCGGGGATGATGGTGGAACAGAAGCAGCAGTGTCAGAAGTATCGGAGTCAGAAGACTCGTCATCAACATCTGAACCGGAGTGGTGGCTAGCAGGTGGTGTAGGACGATCATCAGCCGCAAGAAACTGCTGAGATGTCAGGTACTGATCATAAAGGTACTGTCCCTGTGTCATAGGTCCACAGACAGGACGAAATAGAGGCTGAATAGCAAAAGATTCAATGGGTGTAGAAGCAACCTCACCCTCCTCAAAGGGCTCAGTGTCAGCAGAGGGGTCTCCAGATGGAACAGGAGATGGTATAGCAGGTGATACAGGTTGGGTGTCATGGTCAAAATCATGGGTGTCTCGGGTGTCATGGGTGTCATAGTCAGATAAGTCAATAGTAGGGTGAGTGGATGATGCTGGTACGACGTCGTCACTGTCGGACAAAATAATAACCAGGGGCGACATGGTACTGTAATATCCCAAAAATAGCAGTAATATAAGTCATTTAGTCTACATAATGCTACATGCACAGTGATCATGGTGTCATAGTGAGCTAAATGCGATGGGTGCTAAAAATCAAACCTTAAAACATAGCGTTGGCACGGAGGGCACTTCGGTGATAAATAGTTTGTTTAAAAATTCGATGAGGTTATAGTCCAATGTTTTGAAAAATCATTTGGTTCTCTATAACCATGGCTCTGATGCCAATCTGTAACACCCCGAAATTTGATTAAGCAGCGGAAGTCTAATCGGGGTCATTACAGTTTAGTACACAGTCATACTCATAGAAAACAATTCAAAAGATTATCAATATCATTCCATGAAAACTCAAATATTCAGAGTTACAAACATTTTTCCAAAATGTTAATTGTTTCACAAAAGGGGGGATGAGTTTGTAAAGAATGATATAATTATTGAAATAAAAGGGAGGTCCTGTGCCCTTTTGCCAGCTCCGTGCCGCCATGCTTGCTAATTTCCTGAGATAAACTTGCTTAAAAAGTCAACACAAAGGTTGAGTGAATCCATAGTAGTTTAAAATAGTGATAATGTGAACACAAGTCAAGCATTTGAAATAAACAAGCCAAGATAGACAGGTCTTGACTAAATCGGGTGTAATATTGCTCCTAAGCCTCACGAAACGCAAGCCTTAACATTGATTTGACATATCATAAAGATAATAACAATCACCTACACCACAGTGGATGTAATTGACAAGGGGCCCTCGGTGACAGGAAATGTGCCAAATTTCCATAATACCTCGAATATAGCTCACCTCCTGCCAAGTGATCACCTTGACAGAGGCGGGCTGCCATTCCAATAGATCTATCAACTATATTCGCGCTCACTCGCAAGTGATTAAGGTTCGTGATATGAGGGACTTGTAGCACAAGTGTCAACTTAGGCAATATCAGGTGATAACAGCATACAGAAAAATACTTGTGTTCGATTTATAGCATGTATCTCCCCACGGGGTTTACAAACAATTAAAAATGTGGGACCATGAACTCACCTGTCGGGTGTGTGTGTGAATCACAAAGGTGCTCAAAGGTGACGGTGTACTGCCACGACTAGCAATGAAATTCCTCCGACTTGCGACCTATAAATATATTGTAATCGGTGTTTTAGATTCGTGTCGTAAATAACGTGTGATATATCACGTGTAAGGTGATATCCGTTTCGGGTGTCTTAAAATATATCTCAAATAACTTTACGTAGTTATTGTTAGTGTTAATACGAATCGGTGTTTGATTAAATATTATCTCGTCGTGAAAATAATATCGTTTAAAAATATTTATGTTTAAATATTTTTAATAAAGTTATGTATATTTATGTATATACACACACACACACACACATATATATATATATATAAAAGTTAAAGAAAATACTTATATATGTTTTTATAAGGTTTGTATAATTAATTATAAAAATATAACTTGTCACATTTTAACCCTTGACTTTAACAAAATTTACACTTTGTACCCTCGGTTAAAA
This sequence comes from Artemisia argyi, assembly GCA_030686995.1. Lineage (NCBI taxonomy): Eukaryota > Viridiplantae > Streptophyta > Magnoliopsida > Asterales > Asteraceae > Artemisia > Artemisia argyi. Next base: position 153,935,423 of record CM060697.1, on the reverse strand, counting down.
ATAATTATAATTTTAGTCCCTTTTTGTACTTTTGCCCCTTTATTCCTCAAACTTAGGCTAAAAGATGGTTCCTACCCTCGGTTTCCAAAGAAATTCGGTATTTACAATTTTGGTTCGAAAGTTTAAGATTTTTTCACATTTAGTCCTTTAACGTGGGACCTTTTGCAAAAATAGTCCAAAATCTAGTTTTTGAAAAGTTAACTTTTATTTTTATAAAAGTTATCATTTTTATCCTTTAATATTTGTAAAAATTCGGTTTTAGTAACCAGTTTCCATTCGAAAATTATTAATTCGAAAAATCTCATTCGTTTGGGCTTGTTAGCCCGGTAAGGCCCAAAATGGGTGTGGTTTGTTTTTAAAACTTGTTCGACTAGCATAAGCTTTGGGTCTAGTTTTCGTGTCAAGAGGTCGTGTGAGTTATGCATGTTGGGTCAATTCGATTATGTGCGAGTCGTAGATTTAGGTGATCAAAAAATATAAGTGGGTTGTACGTGTAGAAATAAAATGGCGAGGGCTTTTCTAGGGGTGTCGAGTCATGTGATAAGTTATAACAAAATACAATTTCAAAAATTGAACGTGTCGTGTGTGAACCTTAGGTGATATGCATGATCTTAGAGTAGGAAATGAAATAGGAAGTGGAAAACTTACAACACCCAAAAGGGTGATGGTGATGTGATCGTGGATACGAGACAATGAACAAGTAAAACGTGTGCTACTTCCGGTCAAGTGATCCCCTCTTTGATCCAACTCTTGCTACTTACTTGTATGACTCGAAACCTTGGCTTGATCTCTCCTTGGTCCTCTTCGACAGCAACACTAGTGTGTGTAGTTTTTGGATGAGATTTGAGAGTGTGTGGAGGATAGCATTTAATGTAGTTTATATAGGGTGGTCATGGGTGGTTCATGGTTTCCTAGAGACACGACACACCACAATGGTCATGTCTCACTCGACATCTTTGTCTAACTATCCAAGTGAGTTGTCAAATCGTTATTAGCAAAAGAAGGGAGCATTCTTGGTTTAGGTTGATTAGTTTAAGTCTTAGCTTAGGTTGTAGGAAATAAACAAATGGGATTAGACCTTGTGTGGTAATCATGTTGGGGAACCATGGGACATACGAACCATAGGATAATAAGCCATCTTGGTGTGTAATGCATTGAACCGAAGGTCGGACGGCTATGAGGGTGGCTTCTTGTCGAGGGTTACAAAGTCAAAGGAATGGTGGTGAAGTTATGTCGTGTAAATGGAATACTAAGCACAACCAACATGTGTGAATATTTAGGATGTGAGGGAGTCGGACCCAGCGTTGGTGTCATGCTACGAAGGAAACGAAAACCATACAAAATCATCCATGGGCTGTGGAACTTAGGCCCAACGAATCAAGAGGAAAAAAAAGAAAGAAGTATGGGCTTGTGAGGGTGTGTTCGGCCCGGTGTAAAAAAAAAATATATTTCCGTGTGGGCTTAGGGTGAAATCCGGCCCAAAATATCGGGGTATCGGTGTTCGTAAAATGCGTGAAATTGGTTTCGATATCGGTGTCGGTGTCGGTTCGTGAAAACCTAATTTATTCAAACGGTGTATATATATATTCTCGTATATATATGTATATAGTAATAATAATCGTGACAGTTAATATATATATATATATATATATATATATATATATATATATATATATATATATATATATATATATTAATAATTCTTCGGTGTTCAATTTGGGTGTCGGGTCGCAAGTGGGAGTTACCGGTGCTTAACCTCATTGGGTGACATCCAAGTGTGACATTTGGGTGATATCGGGTGACAATGCATAATCGGGTGTTAAACAAACGGTGTTTAAAACAATCGGGTGCTCAAACAAACAGTGTCTCATGTAAAAGTTTCAAATTAGCCCGCAAAATGGCTTAGTTAAGAATAATATCGGTAATTAGCATTAATAAATGACCTGGGATTTTACGGTGTATTACAAACAACTCAACAGTGTAGCTTGTAGCACCGACCTGGCTTAGAAACGTTTTGGTGTTTCCTGAAGCCGTGTTTACAAAGCATTGCATAATAATGTCTGCAAAACAATTACTTCCATCATTACTAAACGTATTTTGTAGATTGTATTAATACTAATCTAACCTGTTCACACTGAATATGCACTCCCTATCGTCCAAATTTTTATGAGACGTCGTTTTTTATAGTATAACACAATAGCTTTACCTTAAGCTTTACACACACAGCCTCCATGGATGATGTTCAGCAAAGTAAGACGCACCACTGTAACCTGCATATTACAGATCGAACTTTTTTTTTTTTTTTTTTTTTTAATAAAAAACTATAACCAACCAATCCCAAACACCCCCTTAACAACTTAAGTATAACAAAAAACCATAATACAAATAGAAGTAACCACCATTTGTGATAGAGCTTGTCCATAATATCTCAACTTAATAGCACACTCCAAATGTCCTACCAGATCAAATTTTGTGTATACGCTTTGAGTTTGTTGCTTTGGATTCGTGGTTTGCCACCTGATAGGATAGAAAAAAGAGTTTCTAGAGGCATAGAATATATTAGACGGGTAACACAAAGCTTCTGACTTCTGAAGCCGAACTACATGCCTCTATTTCGTGTGGACGAACTGTGGGTGCGATTAAGATTCCAACCATTCGGGGGTCATAATCTAAAGATAATCCTAAGCACGATACTTTTATCCAAACATTATAAAACATAAAGCAAAAACACAATCCAAATGGGCTCCAACGTAAAATGGATAAAAAATTTAAATGTTAGAAATAAACCAAGTACATCACCTTCAGTAACAGGCGAGCCAAGCTATTTCCGAATATTTTATTAAGGCCCGTCGTTCGAATGTGTGCGCTATAATATATAAAGTGAATCTTAGACTGAAGGTAATAGGGACTAAATGGTTTGGTTGGTCCCCATTTTTGCGTTGTTTTTGTCCGGTTGTGGATAGAATGAAATGGTTTGGTTTGTGTGTGTATTTTTTTAATATATATTTAAGTTTGTGGAGTATGTTTTTGGTTGTGAGTGCGATTCCCTTACTAGGAGTGTTTGGTCTTGGTTTGGTGTGAGAGAAAAAAATGTGAGGTGGCGCTAAAATAACAATGTTGGGTTTATTACTTATCAGTTTTTTTTTGTTCCGACCCAATTTAACCGACTAGTTCCAACTTAATAGGTCAAACAAGTTTCAAAACACTCATCACAACCTTAAATTCCTAATCTAGAAATTCACCAACAACATGATTATCCATAAAAAAAAACATAACTTGCTTAAGAGATGAGTAATACTAATAAAAAGATAAAGAAAGAAAACCAATCATAATAAATACTTGTAACACTTATGTCCCAAGACTTGAATGTTGGCTCACACATATTGACCCCTTTTGTTTCCTTTTATTTATTCTTCCAATAAATAATAATAAAACAATAATAATAAAATAAACCAAAAATTTGCAACACTCATCCCTATCTCCAAAAACAATCTCAATAAAACACAAAACACATACATCGTTTATTCTCTCATCTTATATTTGGTTATTATTGTTAGGGTTTTGTTTATATTCATTAATAATTAATAAAAAGAAGAAGAATATGGGTGTAGAAGGTGAGTCAACTCAACAACAACAGGTGGAAGGTGGTGGTGAGACGATTAACCTTAATATCAGATGTTCGAACGGGAACAAGTTTTCGGTTAGATCGAGTGTCGGATCAAACGTTGTCGAATTTAAGGATTTACTGGCCCAAAACTGTGATGTTCCTGCTAATCAGCAACGTTTGATTTATAAAGGCAGAATCTTGAAGGATGATCAAACCCTTGATAGTTATGGTATATATTATTATAATATAATATTTTATTATTTATTTGTTTGATGTTTTTGATGATTGATTAATATGTTGTTTTGTGGTTTGTGGAGTTGTACATTGTTAAGTAATGAAAAAAGTAGCAAGCTTGATCTCGTATGTAGTGACGGGTTATTTGTTTGTAACGATTGTAGTTGTAATCATTGTTCTAGCATTTCTTTTTGCCCCAAGTATGAGCATTGTTATTAGAGCGCGTAAAGAGAGTACAAGAAGATAATGGTGTATTATTGTTTAGCTGGATTGCACAAATTAGCTAAACTTAGTTTGTGAGGTTTTACTTGTTTGTTGGGTTCTCGAGGTTAATGTCTATAGGCGTGATGGTGGAGATTTATTTGAGTCACAGGTAGTATCTAAACCCGTTTTATGTGAAGATGATAAGAGCCCATCCCATAACAGGTGTCATCAAGCCACAAGTTAGGTGTGGAACTCACTCCAAAAGCTAGCTCAAAGGCTATAAGCCACCAACCAATCCCATACTTGGCCGATGTGGGATCGTAACAGAAGAGTTAAAACTTAAAAGTAAAGTGTCGAGGACTTAAGGACCTTTAATAAAGTAGAAGAGATTTGTGTTCAAGTCTCGTTTGTTGCAAATTTAAATACAAGTTGTTACATCTGAAAGTAATTCTTTACTGGTTTTAAAAGGCCACAGCTTCTGTAAAGAAGGGTGTTTTAAGATTCTATATGTGTATGATTTGGAGATTGAGTTAGTTAGCAAAGATCTAGCATTGGAAACTTTAAGTTCTTAGGTGAGTTTGAGGTATCCTGGCAAGAGTCTCAATCTGGCTTGCTATCATATAACTAGGTCAAAGCTCAAATCTACGTCACTTTACTAGTTTACTTGCATGTCTTGTTTTATTTTTTGCTTAGAGTTTGCTATCACGAATTTAATGTCTCTTCTATACAGTTTTAGTTATTGTTAGCTAAGTGGTTGTTACATATTAATGGGAAGTATGTTAGGCACATATTTTAACTAGTAATAATTCCCGACATTTCCATGGTAGTTCTCAAATCTTTATAAAATACAAGCCTTTCTAATCAATCCTGATCCAATGCAATTTCCTAATAAGTTTTTAATGACATAATTTTGTTTCTTTCTTTCAGTATAATATCACTAATTGCATTTTAGGTTTGACGTTAGCTTGATTCTTTACTGTCATGTAGGCTTGCAGGCAGATCACACAATTCACATGGTGCGTGGTTCTGCTCCATCACCAAGTACTGCTGCTCCTGCTGCTGGAAATGCTAATACTACCCCACCTGTTACTACAGGTGCTGGTGCCAATGAGGGGCTCGGGTTAGGAGGTGCTGGAGCTGGCGCACCGCTATTTCCTGGGCTTGGTTTGGGTGGACTTGGTTCGGGTGGACAAAACTTATTTGGGGCTGGACTTCCTGAATTTGAACAAGTCCAACAACAACTAACTCAGAATCCCAATATGATGAGAGACATGATGAACATGCCAGCCATTCAAAACATAATGAATAACCCAGAGATCATGCGTAGCATGATCATGAGCAACCCCCAAATGCGTGACATCATTGACCGTAATCCCGAACTTGCTCATGTTCTTAACGACCCTGCAATTCTTAGGCAAACACTGGAAGCAGCCCGGAATCCTGAGCTTATGCGTGAGATGATGAGGAACACTGATAGGGCTATGAGTAATATTGAATCGTCTCCTGAGGGTTTTAACATGCTTAGACGCATGTATGAAAATGTTCAAGAACCGTTTCTAAATGCTACAACAACAGGTGGAGGTGCTGGTAACGATGCTGGGTCTAACCCGTTTGCTGCTTTACTCGGTAATCAGGGTGCTGCTGCTCAAACTCCTTCAGCAACAGGCACTGAAACAGCTCCAGGATCTGCAGCTCCTAACTCTAACCCACTTCCTAACCCGTGGGGTGCTGCTGCAGGTAAAGATGTTAGAGCATGTTTGGTTCGCAGAACTTAATTGGTTTTTATTGATTAATACTCTTTTATGCTTTCCCTAATTTTTTTACCGCTTTTGCTTTGATTGGTTACTAATTAAGCTTCGATTTTGTTTCTACTTAGTTACCCTCACAAGTTTTACCAAATTTATATAATAGTTTTTTTAAGAACATGGGTTTTATTTTTTCATTTTTATGTTTTCTTACACCTATTTAATGTAGAACAAAAAAGTATCTACTAATAAGTAAAAAAGTGTAATTTTGTCATATACCATTATTTAGGTACCAATTTCTTCGATAGATTTTTACTTACTAAACAGATTAAACTATAAGGAAAGGAATTGAATTAGATTTCATATCTTGTAAACCAAACGCGTGAAATATTTCAATCTCTTACACGTACTCCAGTTTTTTTCCCCCTAAAACATTTAGGGAACCGAGCGCCCTATATATTATTTTTCTTATTCTTATTTGCTAAATAAATGTTAATATTATTAGGTGGTGGTCAGACAAATGCTGGTACCAGAGCACCAAATGTTTCTGGGCTAGGTGGTCTTGGTTTACCAGGGTTAGACCGCCCGGCTGAAGGCATGCCAGACATGAGTCAGCTAATGCAAAATCCAGCTATCTCCCAGATGATGCAAAGCTTGCTTTCTAATCCCCAGTATATGGAGCAGGTATGCTAATAATCTTGCACTATATTTAAATTATTGTCACTGATTTCACTTCATTTTTAACACTTTCAAGTAATATGAAATTGTAGATTATTGGCCAAAACCCACAACTACGCAGTATGTTCGATTCTAACCCTCAGTTAAGGGAGATGATGCAAAATCCTGAAGTACTTCGTCAACTAACTTCTCCTCAGATGATGCAGGTATACACAACTTGTGGAGCGTTGTATTTGTTTTTGGTACTGCATTTAATGTTAACCTCTTACCATTTTTTATAAATTTTCTGCAGCAAATGATGTCCCTACGACAACTTGTACCCCAGCTTAACCAGCAATCTCCTTTGTATGCGGAACTTAATTTTTTAGCTAGCTGTTAAATTTGGTTAATATGTTGAATCATTTTGTTTGAACATCACTTTTATGTTTCAGGGATCCTACCCAGCCTGGCGCTACTGCAGGTACAAACCTTCAATTGTCGATATATTATCAGTGTCTTGTTTTTTTTTGTTTTTTTTTATTAACATTGTGTTCCGTTGGAAATCTGCAGGAGCACAAAACAATATGGGATTAGACATGTTAATGAATATGTTTGGCGGACTTGGAGCTGGTGGTATGGCTGCTCCAAATGTGCCTGATGGTAATATTTTAATATATCCGAAATATGACTTGCAGACAACTTTACATAGCAAGAAAGTTGCTATTATCTAGTTTTCAAGAAGTTATGTGGCAATTCTATAATTAAGGTTAGCTATAGCAAAATGGGCACTAGTTTGGTAAAGGGTCAAAATGGTAATTTTGTTACACGAGTCACATGACAACGGGTCAGGTTTATCTGAAACACTTGTCTGGTTAATGAATTTTCATAAATAGCTAGTATGTCAAAGATTACTTTACAACAATAATATAAATTTGAAGAAAAATTGATTTAGGATGTTGATGCATAAAATTATACTTTGGACCGTAATAGCCGGTGCTTGGTTTGCATAATCACTATGGACTATGGTTATGGCTTTGATAGCAGGGTGGAATGGCAATGAGTTGTTTGGTTTATGATTTGGGTTTGGGTATCGTTTCCTGAAACTGATGTAACACTCTTAGTCATCAGACAAAAGCATAAAGTTTATTTGAACAATCTCTTCTTACTCGATGTATCACTCTTAGTAAAGTTTAGGTATCTTTTCACTTGATAATGCACATGAAATAGCAGCACATCTGCTATATTATGTATTGCAGTAATGCATGCATCTGCTGTTCTGTTATGTTATGCAAAGGTATACTATAGTTTAAAACAACCCTACCCCACTTGATGCACACACAACTATGAGATCCACTGGCCTATCTTTGTTGATGCACACATCGCAGTAATTCACATTTAGCACTAACAACATCTAAGTACTAGCAACAATAAATTAAAAGTGTATAAGAACTTTTGACCGTTCAACACTCATGTAGCCGTGTACTCGTGCTCCAACAACAGGGTAAGGATTTGGTCCCTGATCTAAATTCGTGTAGAACAGAGCAATATCTAAGTCGGTTACAAAAATGTAGCAACATACGATGAAGTATAATATTATGTTACATAACACAGTGTTCGAAAACCCAAAGTCCCGAAATTGTTTTTTATAATGTATATAGAAAAAACCCAAATCAATATATAGTGTAGAGTACGATTGAAAAAAAAAAAAAAAGAAAAAAAAAAAAAGAGGCGGCGTGGAGAAAAAGCAGAAGTGCAGTTTCTGTAGAAAAGAGGGGAATACAATGGATTTTGAGGATGCCCAAGTTCTTGGGTTCCATTACTATATTCTAAACAGGGTTCTTCATAACCAAACATCCTTTCATGGGAGTGATACTCATTCCTTGTCCCCAATTACCTAAGAGTCCCTTAGACCCGTATGACCCTTTCTTTTATTTTTATTTAAGTGTGTTTTTTTATGTTTGTGTTTAACTAGTTAATTGGTCAGAGATAAAATATTACCCAAAATGACCCATTACCATAAGATACTTTTCATCAAATTTCTACACTTCTTTTAGGGATGGCATTTTTTTCCTGCTTTTAAGCAAAATTTGTTGCTAAATGTTTCCGGTTATTTGTGTTATTAGTTTTAGTTATTGCACATAAATTCCTCATTAACATATTGTTGATTATTGATGTTATTTTTATCTTCTTTTTCTGCTTGTAGTGCCACCAGAACAACTTTATGCGACTCAACTATCACAACTTCAAGAGATGGGGTTCTTTGATACCCAAGAGAATATCAGGGCTCTACGTGCAAGTGGGGGCAATGTTCATGCCGCTGTGGAGAGACTTTTGGGAAACTTGGGTCCTTGATGTGGTTTTGTTTTGGTCTGTTAAGTCAAAGACAACCGAGCTTGTAATATCAGTCGGTTTCTTAAAAAAGAAGTATTCTTTGTAGACAAAGGGAGGCATGTGGATTTTCTTTTGCGGGGGTTTGAGTGTGTGAATAATGAACTTAGAATACAATTGTTGCACTACCAGCCTCCCCTTAAGTAAACCTTTTGTTGTTTTTTCTGTACAAACAAATTTCATAGTTAATTGCTGTTTTATCATCTTCCTGTTCAATCGAAGTAGTATGTGTGTGTAGTCATTCAAGTTTAAGTAACGTGCATTTTTAAAATGAGAAACTAACTAATAAATATCGGTTTCTTGCAAGATCTTTGTCTTTGTGCCAGGAATATTGTTACTTGTTGCTTATCGTTGTGTACTATCGGTTGATTCAAAAAATCCTGTTGTCCATTGTTGATGGATTTTTTTTTAGAACAGCAATTTTTACACACTATATCACCTATTTTACAATATATCTCATAAATGCTTTTAGCGAGGCTTGAACCCACAACCTCTAGGTTGGTTGCATTTGATTTTTTAATTAACAGTGTACAACTTTTGCGATTGTTACGGTTGATATTCTTTCTTTAAAAGAATCACGGTCAAAAAATGCACAAGTTCATGAATAAATCTTCTACAGTAAAAATAAGTAAATATGACCTCAAATCCTCTTTTATCTCAAGACCCTAATTTGATAAACTATAGAAACTTTGAAGCTTGAATAAATTTTTTTAGTGGTAAATAAACCTACTAAGTAGAACTATAAATAAGTCTGCTTCATTCATATTTTAACAAGTGTTATACACTCATTCTTTCTCGTCCCACTAATTAATTTTTCACTTTCATCAATTACATTTGTAATTCTATTTTTATGTCCCTTGTTAGAAATCATTTTTCCTTTCTTTTTTATGTGTAGATGACCATCAAAGATCATTGAATGTTATGTGATACCATCTTTTCAACTAGGATCTATTTTTATTTTTGTTTTTATTTTTGGTTCGACCCTCATATGACCACTAGAATAAGTTTAGACTTTTTGGTCAAATGATAACAAATGATAACATTTTAAACTTTTTCAAACCTTGGTTCAACTTCAGAAAAGGTGGTAGACTATAACTTAAAAAAACAACCTCCGAAAAACATGTCCATGAGACCCCACCATTTCCATAGCTTCAAAAAAACATAACCATGAAACAAAACATAACTGAAAATAACTACCTTAACACACACTTACTATGTGTAACCGTCAACATGACCACCTTAGGTACCCCCATAACACCACTTCTAAAACTTTTTTCTTCCCTCATTCTGTTCTTCAAACCACATTATCATGTACAACAACATTAATAACATGATCTTCATGGGTCATGTTGCCACAAACACTACCCCTACAACTTCATCTGACTTGCAACTTTGTCCCACTTCTCCTGACCCTCGTGACATTTTTCGACGTACTGTCGAAACTACTGATGTCTCTGTTGGTAACATCCAACCTATTTCCACTATAAGGCCTCATCATGCTAACCCGCGAAAGAAAAGAACCAAAATGATCAGGTTTCATAATAGTAATAGTGGTGGTAAGAGTAAGGCCATTGTTGGTGTTGGTGTTGGGGCTTCGGGTGGCTATTCTGGTGGTAATTTGGGAGTGGTTGCTAAGAAGAAACCGGACCCAAATGCTCCTAAGATTACTAGACCGTGTACTGAATGTGGGAAGCGGTTTTGGTCTTTGAAAGCGCTGTTTGGGCATATGAGGTGTCACCCTGAGAGGCCGTGGCGTGGGATAAATCCGCCACCGAATATGAATCTTCATCATGCGCGGTTGGAGCATGATGATGTGACTGCACGTGTGGCAACAGAGGAAGATGAGTATGTGGCGGGATGCTTGTTGATGCTTGCAAAAGCACCAACTATCCTTGCATCCTCTAGTTATCAACAACATCATCACTCGGGTTCACTCGAGACATTAGCCATCCAAATGTGTGACACTGAAAGCCGGTTTGAGTGTTCAAGTTGCAAGAAGGTGTTTGGGTCACACCAAGCATTAGGTGGACACAGGGCAAGTCACAAGAATGTGAAAGGCTGCTTTGCAATAACAAGAAATGACGGTGGGGGTCCCATAGAAGAACTCGAAGAGGGAGAGTTTGTTAGTCGTTATGACAGAATTGGTGAAGTTTCAAGCAGCAGTCAACAGCACAGATGCAACATTTGCTCCAAGATATTTTCTAGTGGACAAGCACTTGGTGGACACAAAAGGCGTCACTGGGAGAAAGATGAAGGTGTTGTACCAATAGCAGTATCGTCACCATTTAAGTTTGATTTGAATGTACCAGCGCCTCTACAAGACGATCCTGGACCCACCTGTACAAGTGCAGATTTGGATTTACGATTAGGTCTATGAAGTTGCATGTAGCATTATAATTACTTAAATGTATATGTATCATGTATGGTCTAATCGTTATATTATATACATATGTATACAGTTATGTAACATAACCTGTAATAATAATCAACCTGTGTGTTTTTCAATCTTCATACAATCGTGTAGTTCCTGAATAGTAGCACGTAATTCATTTGACAAAAACTGATTTTCATTGCCTGCAATGAACCTACAACACTTGTTATTGACTTGAACCATACTGTAACCAGCCACAACCTTAACCTGTTTATCTTTAAGCAAGACTCTAATCCTTGCAGCATCGTCCCACAACCCCTGTGCAGCATACATACTTGAGGCAAGCATGTAACCACTTGACTTATTCGGTTCCAATTCAAGAACATAATCAACCACTTTTTCACGAATCTTTTCATTTCCATTGTAGCTCATTCTGCAACCACTTAACAAGGCTCCCCAAGCACTTGGACCAACGTTCTGTTCTTTGATCAGTTCCATTGCAAGATCGAGTTTCCCACCGCGACTTAATAAGTCAACCACACACGCGTAATGTTCTAGGCTCGGTTTTACTTTTTGACTTTTGATGAATTTTAGGAATATTGATAACCCTTCTTCAATTAAACCCCCGTGGCTACAGGCTGATAACACAGAGAGTATCGTTACAGAGTTCGGTTTTAAACCTTGAATTTCCATCTCGGTTAGTAAACATAAGGCGTCTCTAGGACGTCCATTCATACCATAAGCTGCAATCATGGCACTGAATGATATAACGTTTTTAGTACTAATCTGATTGAATGCCTTATTTGAGGCAGTTATATTTCCATAACGGGAGTACATATCCAAAATAGCAGTCCCGACATTTGGTTCTGATGCTAATCCTCTTCTGATGGCAATCCCATGGGCTGATTTTGGTCTTTTTAGTTCAGTATCATATGAGCACGCTTTGATTAGGTTTAATATAGTAATAGCATTCGGTTTCACTTGTGCCTGTATCATCTCATGGTAGACTCCAATTGCTTCATCCGGTAAGCCACAATAAGCAAAAGCTGCAATCATTGTGCTCCAAGAAACAGAATCTCTAATCCTCATCAAATTAAACAGTTTCTCTGCGATAAATATAAGATTGCATTTTGCATACACATCAATAAGAGTATTGACCACTAATTCATTTAACTCATGGTGTCTACGAATTATCACATTATGAATGCATTTGCAAATAAGTGGATCATCAAAATATCTGCATAGTTGTAGTATGTTCACTAACGTGACTGCATCAGGCTCGATTCCAGCCTTTTGCATTGAACTGAAAAAATCCAGGGCTTCAGAATACTTCTCGTTAAATACTAAACCAGATAATATAGAATTCCATGAAACGATGTTTTTTAGAGGCATATCATTCCAAGCTTGCAATGCAGAGTCGGGATCATTGCATTTAGAATACATATCAACTAACGAGTTACCTAAAAACAAATCACAATCAAAACCTTTGCGAAGAACAAACCCATGTAACATCCTTCCCATGATAACATCCTTCAAATCCGTGCACGCTTTTAGCACACTCACTATCGTTTGACCATCTACTTCACTACTCAACTCCAACACCATTTCCTTAAAAATCCCTAAACCAACACGAGCCTCATTACTTTTAACATACCCTGAAACCATAACACTCCATGTAACAACATCCCTGTCACGCATTTCATCAAACACCTTACGCGCAAACTCCATTCCCATATCCGCATACAAACACAAAACAGCATTTCCAACCGATCTCATCGCCAAAAAATCACTCTTAATCATATACCCATGCATTTTCTCGCCTTCACTTAACATTCCAACCTTACGAATTGCTTGAACTACAAGTACTAAAGTCGACACATTCGGTTCGAACCCTTCTCCCCTCGCCTGCGTAAACGCACACATTCCTTTATCAAAACAACCATGATCAATGTACCCACATATCATAATATTCCATGAAACAGAATCTTTGATCTTAATACTACTTAAGACGTTAAACGTCGAATCTATATGTCCATTTTTAGCGTAAAAGTCCATAATGGAGTTTCCTATAGATGTGCAAGATTCGACACCGAGCTTAATAACCGATGCATGAAGTGACTGGCCATGTTTAAAAGATGTCGCAGAATATGCTTTTAGTACTGGATGGAACAATGATGGTTCTGTTAACTTAACTCCTGATTTGTTTAAGCTGTTGTATAACGACAGTATCTCGTGCCAGTTTCTGTTTAAGGATAGTTCTTTGATCTTTGAAAACATGTTTGAAAGTTTTGAACACGACATAATGGTTGGATCAGGAGTTTAAGGAAATGTGATTTGTGTTTTACTGGAAGAAAACACAAGCTAGAAAAGACATTATATAATGTATTGTCTACTGATGCTCTCCCAAAGGAGGAAAAAGAACATAACTATTTGAACATTAACTGCTTTTCACTTGGTGTGCCTAATATATTTCAAAAGTGTTGAAATTATTTTATTAATTTGTAACTATTCTTATGGAATTGTAGTTGGGTGATAAGTCGATAATTAGATTATGAAAACACCAAATGACAGTCTAGATTTTTGCCACAATTTGTTCATGATTGTTGCATTAACATTTGATTCCTGTCACGAGTATGATATGCAAATTGCCAAGCTTTGCTCCGTTTAGGCATCTACACTTGTTGAATAAACAGATTCCGATTGTTTTACCATTTGTGCCATAAGTTGTCAACGTTTAGCAGCTACATGGAACTTTATGCTCCAACAATTTGTAATTGATCAATGAACCACAATAGAACTGAAACAAAAACAGTTAGCTATCTCGGCTGTTGTTACATCAAGAAAATGATACCCAGATAAAGATGCAACTCATGTTGTATATTACTTGTATTGAACTAATTTTGTAACCTTGAGTTTACAAGGAAAAATTGAGGGTATTACATGTTACGTGGGACAAAAATACTATGATAACATGAAGCTGTTAATGTTACAAAGTTGCAGATATGGATTATCGAACTTCACATACCTAGACCAATATGACCTGTACTTGCCAATAGCAAGGTCTAACCAGGGTTTGTAATTCCCATTGTAATGTACAACAGCTGCATTCTCTATCTCTGTTATGTTAAGGGCTGGATCATATCCAAGTCCCAATACGTGCCAGCTCCGCTCCAATGGATGGGTCAGGTTATAGAACGTTATCAGTCCAGGAGGCAACGTCCCAAGCTTCCACAGAGTTCTTTCCTCATTCTACCAAAAACAAAACAGATTAGTCAGAAAAACTTTTACTTGAAATGTCATAAAGCAAGATTATCAAGATATTTAGTACCCAAAATAAGTAGGTTATCAGCATGGTAAGATCAGAAATAGAGGTGACAACTTCAAGTTTTTAACCCATTTTATTAACTATGATGGGTCGACTCGGGTTGTGTTTTATCTCAAACAGGTCAAAAGAGAACGAGCTGAAAGTCGGCCAAAGTTTTCTTTTAGTACATACAATTTCTAAAGTATTAATTTAGATTATATATTGTAGAGATAGCGTTTTTGTAACTATTATCAACACAATTATTTATAAAAATAATTAGAATATGGGGAAAAGCGTTTCTGTGTCAACCCAACCTAAACAACCCGTTTCAACCCCATCATTTTTTCACCAATTGCACATCTCTCTCTACTTGCTTATCTTGCCACTTCTAAAAAAGTAAGAATAACCAATAAAACATGGGAAGATCAGTAAGTGGGGTTACCATATTTTGCCAGCCATGATATATTCCAGTAATGTCACGTTTCTTCCACTCCTTCAAATCAAACATATTCATGCCAAAGGCCCAACCACATGCATCTGGATTAAAATTGTCTGAGATCTTTGGGTTAGAAAAGTTCAAGTACTTATCAAACCGATGGAAACTCGCCTTGCATGTCTCTACAGCACCATTTACCATCCCTTGCAGATCAACATTCCAGAGAGGTGACAGATCCTTTTGGACGACAATATCATCATCCAGAAACAATATCTTATCCAGCTTTGGATACACCTCAGGAAGGTAAAACCTTAGATGATTCAGCATCGATAAGTATTTTGGGTTCCTATATTTAAGATTATCAGACCCAGCCGTTAGAGTTGATGTTTGATGTGCCTTAAAATAATATTCCTTCATTCGAGATGATTCAAGCTGACGAAGAACAGGACAATAAGATGAATTAAGCCAAGTGAAATCATCCACATTTTGGACTTGAATTGTAGAACCTGCAGGAGGGTTGACCAAAAACCACATTTTCATGGCTGCAAAGTTCAGTTTGTCTGTGACAATATGAAACACGTGTTTTTCAGGCTCCTTCGCATGCAGTACTGTTGAATTTACCACTACAGATGTCGCTAAAACATTATCAGAAAATATAGCATAGTGGTATAGAGAAGGATCTTCGAGGTTCCTGCTTTCAGGAAACTTTTTCTTTTCATCACTCAGTAAGTAGTAATCTGTCATGAGCACCAGAGGAAGACAATGCAAAGGTCTAGGTACCGTCTTCGCAGCTAGCTGTGTTAAGGATGCACTTTTTTTCTTCACTTCCTCAACATTTATTTCTGTCGACTGAAGCATAACCCTCAATTTTCTTGCCATTACAATACAATCATAAAACTGGTCCTTTGCCAATGACAAAATATGACCCATTTCTTTTGCCCGATCGAGTGCACTGGAGAATAAAATATACAAAATTCAACCAAGTGTACAGGGACTTTTGTTTGTAAGTTTTAACACAGATATAACAATGAGAAATACCTTGGCCCAAGATCACTATCAAAAGTTGCTTTTTCAATTGCTTGCTGACTTCTTTTAGAGTGTTTCATTAGAGACTCATAGATTCCAGTTTCGTTTTTGGCTTTTGCAAAACTTGCATAGGCTTTTGCCATTATAATCTGGTCATGCATAAGTTTCACGGTAGAATCGGAGTTTGGACTTTCATATTCTTTTCTCCAAATACCGTATTTACCCTTGACACTGGTGTCAAAAGTTTTAGCACGCTCAATGGCAGCTTTTTCCATTTGGGCCTCCATCTTTTGGCTTACTTGGATCAGTTCTGCAGTTCGGCGATCCCTCCTTTCCTGGCGTAAGGCCTACACGGGAAAAAAGATACGACTAGTGATCAGAAACAGAGAAACCACTTGTTCGCAAAAAGCATTTTGCCAATTACCCGTCGTCTGAGCTTTGCTGGATGCACTAGAACTGGTGTTTTTTGTGGCTGTTCGTTTATATCTGCATTTTCATTCACAGAATGCATGTTGCTGTCCTCAATTCTCGTTTCAGGCTGATCTTCTAGTGACTGGGTATCAAAAAGAAAGACAATAACTGATCAAAGTCAATAATTTTATTATTAACCAACATTTTAACCTACTTCTTCCACAGAAAGGAAAACAATTACTTAGCAAGTGTCGGTACTCAATAGTGTATACTATTTCCTCCATATTTCATGTGATGCTTAACTCAGCACATAGTTTTATTAGAGATATTTGATTAATTGCTAAATGTGACTAAAGTCACGTTCATTAATGAAAAAAATAAGGAAATCTTGTTATTACATTTCATAATGACAACACAGAAAGAAAATGAAACCCTGACTTGAAAACTTGACATCCAAACAAAATATTTCAATGGTCTTGGGAGTTGGGACATTACGAAACAGAAATTGTTGCAATTGTCACGGGATGGAGGGTGTTCTTTGATAATAAAAATATTTTATACCTTTGAGTTGTCCTCCTTGCCTTGACTGTCAGTAATGGGATTTGTCCAGACCCATGAAGGAGACAAATCTTTGGACTTAACAGTCCTAATTCGTATGGCGCCAGAAGTGTCTGTGTATGTCACTATTATGTCAATATCCTGCAGCATTGCATTAGGCATCATCATTGATGAGCACCATTAAAAGAACTGAATATGGACTATTACCTTAACTTTATGGCTTCCGACTGCTGTAGAGTTTGTGAAATTTGGTTCCTGCACATTCAACTTCTAAGTCAGTAACTGCAATAGCTTTCACCCAAAAAACAACTATTGGTCAAATCTCAGTAAAAGATGCAAAAACTCTTTGTCATATGTGCGCTTTCCAGAGCGTTTTATTATTCAGTATAGTCATATTTTTCCGTAAATCTGTCTATTCAGAAAATATATAGCAGTTCTTTCTATTGATATGTATGGTCTTGGAGATCAATACTGAATTCTCTTTAGAATTCGGATACGTGATCGATCAACTTACTTCTATCATGTCAATATTCACTAGTATTGAAACTTTGGTTCTTATTTATAGTGATAATTATATATCTCGATCACAGGTGTATAAGATTTTTTTGACTATATGAACATTTCCATGTTGAGATTAGTTGCTAATGTTTCTGTTTCATTTAGCTAATTAACTGAACAAATATGAAACGAGACTGTTGGCTGACGGAGCAAGTCATGAAATAGCACATTTAGTGAGATATACGCATGAAAGTAAACGAGAATGGTACCTTGTTATCCATACACTGGGGACAGTCAAACAAGGGCCAACGTCCGCCATTATTATCTCTTTGACTGAAGGAACTGAAACAAAGCATGATCACCGTATAAGATTACAAGTAGTCAAACAACAATACAATTTCAAACAAAATTAGCGAGTTCTAACAAGTAACAAAGCACGATGGTGGTCAACTTACTCTCTAAAAGAATCAAATGCATCTGCTTCAACTAATGCAATGTGAGCCAGGACCTGTTTGTAGAACAAAAAAGAGCTTGTATGAGATTATACTTTAGCATTTACAGCCGATAGTATAGTTAAAGTAGTAAAGCATAAATGTACATATAGATAAGCCGCACACCAGGTTTTCAATTTATTAGTATTCATTAAATCCTCATTCCATCAAAACGAGACAGAAAGTATTCACTAGGACAACCATTAACACGGATATTGAATCGGTCTAGAGTTTAAGCTTGATAATCTATATCTCTATTACTACTATATAATGCATTTGGGACTATTCTATAATTAGAAAGGCTTAAAATTCAGACTTTTACTTGCTTATTATGGAAGGATTTCAAAATTAATTGGTTAGGAAGCAGGTAGGTTGGTTAGGAAGCAAGTTGGTTAGAAAGTTTGTTAGGAAGTATGTTGGTTATTCAAACTAAAATTATTTGGCTTAATCATCTCTACTTATAAAGCATAAAGACAACTAAATGTGTAACCGAATAATACGAAATATAGTCACAGGTACCCGCCGCCGCATTGAGCGGGTACTGTTCTAGTCTATACTACTATATAAAGCATTTAAGTTGTGAGATCCACCAAAAATTAAGATAAGGAGCTCCAATTATGGAGTGACATGTGTCACTTCTCAACTAATAAATCACCTTTATTTTCAAATTAAAATATCTTTTGATTTATTTATTTTTTTAATGATCTAATTTCACCATATTTTTAAAAAATTTTCTGCTCTTTAATTCAACATTCATTTTGATATATTTTTATTAGTTTTTAGTTTTTGCATTTTTAATTGGTTATTTTGATTCACTTTTTTACCACTTTAACCTTTATTTGGATAAATACAAACTTGATTCGTAAAAATTATAACTTTTGGGGGGTCTTTATAGGCGAATAACAATGAACACATATATTTTCGGAGTGTTGTGTGACGAATTCACTAAGCGGGCACGGAATTGTGAGAGAGTTGGATTAGCAATTCCTTCATTATATTTCTATTATAACTATATTTTTTTCGTCGCCGCTGTGCGCGGGTATCCAACCAGTTATTATAAAAAGTAGTTAAATCAGAACAATGTCATCACTTGTAACAATAATAATAATAATGGTAGTGGAGTTAAATTAACAGTAAATGATAACCAATAACAATAAACCCCAATGCTACAGAATGTGATGATAAAACTAGTAATTAAGTTTTCAGTGGCAAAAATTGATTACCAGGAAGATGAATAATATAATGAGATGATGAGATTGACAGCTTCTTAATGAAGGTTTCATTGCCGGAGATAGATCAAGAAGCGTTTTAGGTTCTGTTTGCCGGTTGAAAAAATGATCGGAAACTCAGATCGAGTGTTGTTGTTGGCATCGGAGAGAGATCGTGGCAGCCGGAAGTGTGATCGTTTTATGATGATGAATGAAAGTACTGTTAGAACTGACTCAACCAAAGTGTGCGTTTATTTTCAGGTGGGTAACGCGTTTGTTTTAAAATTTTATTTAGGTGCAGTTTGTGAAAATGGATATGAGTAATTATGGAATTGATATTTAGAAGTTTTAAAAGTTTTAAAATGTTAAATATATGAAAGATGCATACTAATATAATTAAAAGCTTACAAATTTAAAGAGGTGTTTGGTTGGGGGTAATGAGGTGCGAGGAATAGGAAAAACAATGATTAAACATATAAGGAATGTAATCATTGTTTAGTACTGGTTAATGGGGCATTACCCAGTAAATTGTGAGGTATGGTAATGATTACTCACCACCACCAGCAGTAGCCGCCACCACCACCACCACCAGCAGCATCCACCACCAGCAGCCACAACTACCACCACCATCACCATCACCACAAGCAGCTACCACTACCGCCACCACCAGCCGCCAACACCACCACCAGCCACCGCCACCACCAGCCGCCACCAGCACCAGCACCAAAACCAAGCACCATCAAAGATAATGATAATCTCCATTCGATTCTTTTGCATTCTTTTTGTCTTTTCCTTTCCCATTCCTCATTTTGAACCAAGCCCACCCTAAGGGTGCGTTTATTTGAGGGAAAACACCCTTGTTTTCTACAAAATGTTTTGTGGAAAACAAGGAAAACAGAGATCGCGTTCAAATTAGTGTTTTCCAATAAAAATTTTTACAAAACACAAAATTCCTATTTCCAACTTTAATACACAAAACTATAAAACAATTTTTTTTTGTTTTCCCCTATTTTCCATTCAAATACCCCAATTCCGTTTTCGTCAGTTGTTTTACATTTTCGACTGATTTTTTACGTTTTCGTCCATTTTTTTACGTTTTTGTCAGATTTTTTACGTTTTTGTCAGATTTTTTACGTTTTCGTCAGATTTTTTACGTTTTCGTCCATTTTTTTACGTCTTCCTTCGTTTTTTTACGTTTTCGTCACGTTTTTACGTTTTCGACCGATTTTTTTCGTTTTCGTCCGTTTTTTTACGTTTTCGTCAGATTTAATAAGTTTTAGTCCGATTTTTTACGTTTTCGTCCGTTTTTTTACGTTTTCGTCAGATTTTTTACGTTTATGTCTCATTTTTTACGTTTGCGCCCGTTTTTTTCTGTTTTTGTCAGATTTTTTACGTTTTCGTCCAATTTTTTTCTGTTTTTGTCAGATTTTTTACGTTTTCGTCTGATTTTTTTCGTTTTCGTCCATTTTTTTACGTTTTCGTCAGATTTAATAAGTTTTCGTCCGATTTTTACGTTTTCGTCCGTTTTGTTACGTTTTCGTTAGATTTTTTACGTTTATGTCCATTTTTTACGTTTTCGTCCGTTTTTTTTTCTGTTTTGGTCAGATTTTTTACGTTTTCGTTAGATTTTTTACATTTTCGTCTGATTCTTTACGTTTTCGTCTGATTTTTCAAGTTTTCGTCCGTTTTTTTTCTGTTTTGGTCAGATTTTTTACGTTTTCGTCAGATTTTTTACATTTTCGTCTAATTCTTTACGTTTTCGTCTGATTTTTCAAGTTTTCGTCCGTTTTCATCAGTTTTTTTACGTTTTCGTCCGTTTTTTTACGTTTTCGTCAGATTTTTTTACTTTTTTTCAGACTTTTTACGTTTTTGTCAGATTTTTTACGTTTTCGTCTGTTTTTTTACGTTTTCGTCAGATTTTTTTACATTTTTGTTCGTTTTTTTACGTTTTCGTCAGATTTTTTACGTTTTCGTCAGTTTTTTTTTTATTTTTGTCTGATTTTTTACGTTTTCGTCCATTTTTTACTTTATCATCTATTTTTTACGTTTTCGTAAGATTATTTATGTTATTTTTATTATTTTTTATTTTTTACGTTTTCGCATGATTTTTTACGTTTTTGTGCTTTTTTAACGTTTTCGTACGTTTCCTTACTTTGTCGTCAATTTTCGTTTTTTTACGTTTTCGTGGGGTGTTTTACATATTCATCCGTTATCGCTCGTTTTTTTATGTTTTCTCACGTTTTCGTCCGTTCTTTTATGTTTTTTTACGTTTTCGTCCATTTTTTGCGTTTACTTATGTTTATTTACACTTACGTCTACTTTTTTACGTTTTCGTTAGACGAAACTTAAAAAAACATAAATCATAGATGAAAACGTAAATGAAAGATGAAAACATAAAAATCAGACGAAGACTGATGTAAACGTAAAAAATCGGAAGAAAACGTAAAAAATCAAAAGAAAATGTAAAAATTGGAAGAAATCATAAAAAGTGAAAATATTAAAAAATGGGCAAATGCATAAAAAATTTGACAAAAACGTAAAAAAAAACAGATGGAAACATACAAATTCTGACAAAAAAAGTAAAAAAATGGACGAAAACTTAAGAAAATGGACAAAACGTAAAAAATCTGATAAAAACGTATAAAAACGGATGTAAACATAAAAAATCAGACGAAAACATAGAAAATCTGGCGAAAAGGTAAAAAACGGACGAAAACATAAAAAATCTGACGAAAATGTAAAAAATCTGATGAAAACGTAAAAAATCTGATGAAAATGTAAAAAATCTGACAAAAATGTAATGAAACGGACGAAAACATAAAAAATCGGATGAAAACGTAAAAAAACAGACGAAAACGTAAAGAGACTGAAGAAAATGTAAAATAAACTGACGAAATTGTAAAAATATAACGTAAACGTAAAAAAACAGACAGAAAACGTAAAAAGACCGAAGAAAATGTAAAATAAACTGACGAAACTATAAAAAATCTAACGAAAACGTAAAAAAACAGACAAAAACGTAAAAAAAACAAACAAAAACCTAAAAAATCGGACGAAAACGTAAAAAAGCTGACAAAAATGTAAAAGAACGGATGAAAATGTCAAAAATCTGACGAAAACGTAAAAAATTAGACGAAAACGTAAAAAAAACAGACGGAAACGTAAAAAAAAACAAAAACGTAAAATATCGGACGAAAACGTAAAAAAACAAACGAAAACGTTATTTGTTATTATATTTTACTGTTTTAATTTCTTTAATTTCTTGTATTAGATTTTTTTAGTTATTTTATAATTTAGTTGGTTAGTTTATAATTTTTGTTATTGTGTTTTGAAGATGTTTTTTATAATATTACTAAGGTGAATAGTGAATTGAGATATAAAACAACAACACTTAAACATGTTTTCTAGTTTTAGAAAATGGAAAACACAAACACATGTTTCTCAAACTAAACGCGTTTTCTAAATTTTCTATTGTTTTGTGGAAATCAAACTCCCCTCCCTTTTCCTACAAAACAAGAAATCTATTTTAACTAATAAAATAAGGTTTTGTACAAACGCCCTAAAGCAGGAGCATTAAAAAATAAAATTAATTACACCTCAAAAATTCCATAATTAGAGCAATTGTACAAGCTCCCTAAAGCATATGCATTAAAAAATAAAATTAATTACACCTCTAAAAGTCAAATAAGTCTCATTTAAAGACCTTTTTTGTGTTATTTTTGTAATGTGTTTAATAAGAAGCGGGTATGTTTAAGGCTTTTGGGTTATTTTAGTAAAGTCATCAACACCATTCATAATATACGCTCTCTTTCATTCAAATATACGCTCCTCTTTCCTTCATACCCTTCATATTTTTGTAAAGGATTCAAGAGCATTAATGATCTTCAATGCTACGCTCCTCTACCATTCAAAATCAACCGGATACATTAAGTTGAAACGCGTTTTTGAATGAATTTTCAGTTTCAATTATCATCCAATGATGGCCGATTGACTTATTTTTGTAAAGTAATATACCATTCATGTTGATTGATATGGTTTTGCTCCCTAATTGATCCCTGGCGTTTCCATTTATCTCATGTAAGTCTCTTAATTTGACTTTTTAAATTTAATTGTAATTATTTTTTATGAACCCTAATATGATAATGATAGGAAATTCAATACTTGCCTTTTTGAAATTTCGAATTAGTCAAGTTATGTGAAGGTTTAGATCCTATATAATCCCCATGAATGTAGAGTGTTAGCTGCCCACATCATCCTTTTCTCTTTTGTTTCTCATCTAAAAATTAAAAAGTTATGGCTGTGTTTGTGTCAGGTTATATCAAAGACCTATCGGCTGTCAAGGACAACATTACCTTGAGAGTCCGTGTTTTAAGGTGTTGGACTCAAGAAATTTACAATAAGCCGCATGTCAAAAATCTTGAAATGGTACTTATGGATGAAAATGTAAGCATACGTTTCCTTATGTGTAATTTTTTTGGTAGACATAGACTTGGTATGGGTAGCTATTGTTAGAGGACAAAGCTGCCCACGTATTATGTTATATATGGAGCTATTGTTAGAGGACAAAGCTACCATTTTTATTATTCATATGTAGCTATTGTTAGAGGACAAAGCTACCAATTTAATTTTTAGTGTCTTATTAAAGTTTACTATGTTTTTCTTAATTAATCTTCTTCTTTTTGTGCAGAATACGAAAATGCAGGCCACCTGCAGGATGGCGAATGTGAATCAATTCAAGCACAAGTTGGTTGAAGGTGCTGCTGTCAAGCTCGAAAGATACTCACTTGGGGAAATCCAACCCAAGTATAGGATGGTTAAGAATGCTTTACATCTCAGCTTTCTGAGCAATACATTGTGTGAGCCCTGTAATGATTTCACTGGGTCTATGTATGGATTTGATTTTAGAGGCTACAAATCCATCACCGATTTGCAGATGGAAGAAGATGGCCAATTTGGTATGTAATTTAATTTATATTATTTAAATGTCAACAATAGAAGAGAAACAAATACTTATTAATGTTTAGATTGAAACTACAATCAAACCTTATGCTATTAGTTAAAATAGATGTATTAATGTATAGCTTGACATTACATAGTTTTTATAGGAATAGTTTGATTGTAGTTTTAAGGCCTTTGAATACTTATTAATGTATATATTCAAATACAGATATAATAGCTAGGCCGACTTGCTTCAAATGGTATAATGTGTATTAAAGAATTTGTGTTTCTTATTCGAGCAGATGTAATTGGCCATGTCACTGCATGTCAAGATTTGGATAATTTTGACAAGAATGGGAACAAGGGAAAAAAGAAGCCATTGACTCTTATTGATGCTGAGTAATTACTATAATCCCTTTATTACCATCTACTTAACTTAAGTTTTAATAGGTTTGAGTACTTTTTTATTACTATAATTCATTTGACATGATTATGTCTTTATCCGCATATATGTTGTAGAGGAAATGAACTCAACTGTACGTTGTGGGGTGTATTTGCACAACAATTCAATGACTTTTTGAACGCAACTGTGGATCATGGTAATATCATGATTGTTCTATCATTGGCAATGATGAAAGCTTGGGACGGTAACATCTTATCACCTCTTTTATTATATCTTAGGGAATATGTTTAAGCATATAAAGGAAAATACTAAAGTTATTAATTTGTATTTGTATAGGTAAGATGTGTGTCCAAAACGGTTATCATGGAACAAAACGGTTTCTGTTCAATGCTGCTCAACCCATTGAGCAAGATGAATTGAGAGAGGTTGAAGAATATAGGTTAAGGTAACACAACAGGCAATTTAAAAAATACATATCAGTAAGTTATAGAAATTTGAGTTAATTGAATTTCGATTTAGGTTGTTTTCAAGACAAGATGCTGAACCGTCTGAGAACACAGCATCACGTATTTCTGCTGGGTCAAAGTTCTCAACGAAGGATGATTTTCTAAATAAGTATCCTGTTAAAAACATTGTTGAGCTGTTGGATGTTGAAAAGGTACAGCAATCTCAAATACGGCAGTCATTAATAGAGTTAAAGAATATTAAGGTTTATTATATCTATTTGCATTATTTACAGAAATCGCTTCCGTTATTGTTGGAACGATCATCGCTATACAAGAAGAGGAGGGATGGTGGTATTTGGGTTGCAGAAAGTGTAGCAAGAAAGTGGTGAAAGATAGCGAGTTTGTTGATCTTGATGATGATAGCTCAAGTAAAATGAGTGTGACTTCTGATCAGTGGAGATGCACCAAGTGCAATGAGATTGTTAAAGGCATAAAATCAATGTAAGTTGACGTTTTTTTAATGAACCATTACAATTTTAAAGCTGCACAGTTATTGGATTTGAATAGGTAGCTAAATTGGGGTTTAAAAATACATTGTCTGTAGATTTCGCCTTCAAGTCCGTGTTCAAGATGAGTCTGGCACAATGTCCCTGTCTCTGTTTAACGACGAAGTGCAATCCTTAACAGGTAGATCATCATACCAACTTTGCGAAAAGTATGGCTTGAAGGTAAATATATTCTATAATCTATTTTACAAATAAAATTCTCATAAGGATGTTTTTTAGTACATATCATCTGACAATAAAACAAATTGATTTGTAGAGTGCTGATCAACAAGTGTTCCCAAAAGAAATCACCGAATTGGTAGGAAAAAGGCTTGCGTTTAAAGTGTCTATTGATGAATACAATCAGAAGAAGATGTTGCCTGTATTTACTGTCTTGCGTCTTTCGGATGATGTTGATATTCTGAGTGCTCTTACGTCATCTGTTACTCCCATGAAGGTAATATATACATTGTTTAAAATGAAAATCCAAAAACGTAATCTTGAAACGACATATAACATGTTATTTTGTTTCATCTTAAAATAACAGGATAGCGAGGCTACAAGTTCTAAGTGTATAGGGATATCTGCCTTGGTAAGTCATTAGTCCTTCATACATTTAGTATAAGATAATTATTTTAGGTAGCACATGTAATAATATAAGATCCACTTACTTGCAGGATCTTGAATCCCAAACCGATGAGACTGTTACACCAACCAACGTATTGAAAAGTATCGCCACAAGTCCTCCTGCAAAGACCAGTAACGGTAAACGGGCTTCTGATGCGGAACCAAGCACTGAGTGTTCAAAGACCAAAAGGCAAATTGTGGACATAAAAGTGGAGAAAAATCCTTGAAGCTTTGCATCAGAATAGGGACGAACTACAATAAATGTATTAAATAAATTTGGTTTTATGGATATTTGTTCAAAACATATTGTGGATGGATTCTGCATTTAGACAATTTTATTTTCATCTTTTGGTATTGGGGAGTCCCAATCACTTTTTAGACAGTTGGTTGTTGCATTTGAATTATGGTTCATAAGATTTTGAAAATAGAGTTGCATTTAAATTAATATCTTAGATTTTGATCACTATGAAACATTTGTTTCTATTGATTTTCGTCACATATTCGTAACATAGCATTTATTTTTAGAGAAATAAAATCATAAATGACTATTGAAACAATGGTCTAAAATCAATATAGATTGGTTCATTGTGATTATCAACTGTTTTATATTTATTTCTTGGCCACGATTATGGAATAAAACTAATTTTTATAAGTAGGATTATTTATTTCAAGTCGTTAAGAAATAAATGTTGAGTGGTAACCAAAACTATTTGAACCTTAAAAAATGATTCCGATTAGTATATAGATTGATTTTTTACTTAACCATATTACCGGACAACTGTTGTTGCCCTGTTAATAAGGTGCTTGCAAATGGCCGAATAGAGAATGTCAAAATTATATTGTAATATGAAAAAAAATAATTAAAGAGTTTAGCTTTTTAAAATTGGTTAGCTTTTAGAAACATACATCATAATGGCCCATCTAAAAATTGTAGAAATAAATAGATTTTATAAACAGGAAAACAATCATATTCAAAATAACAATCTACTTCACTTAAGTTTAAATAGGTTTGAGTACTTTTGTATTACTATAATTCATTTTACATGATCCTGTCTTTATCCGCATATATGTTGTAGAGGAAATGAACTCAACTGTAGAAATAAATAGATTTTCTAAACAGGAAAACAATCATATTCAAAATAACAATCTGTAAACCAAATGCAGTTATTATTTCTGCATTTGCCATTCAAAATATATCATAAATAGTTATGCATGTATAGTTCATTGCCATCTAATGATAGGCATTTCCACAGTTTGCTGCTTCTGTGAAGCACATAACCAAAACATTAAACACAAATACGATGTTCCAAGTACATACTGTTAACGATGTCTAACCACAAAAGATTAATACTTAAAACAAAGAAACAAAGTTTGGTGCATCATGAGGTAGATTCTTAACACATGTGGAAGAGTGGAATCATAACTGGGTTACGGGAATGCACCGAAGCTGAGACATCTGGGATTTCTTCTACCAGTTTGAAACGTACCATTTTGTCTCTTGCCCAACCACACTTTGCAACAATATCCTTCCATCTGCATTTTATCGTAACATGGTTTTTGCTTTTTGGCCTGTCACTGTGGCTTTCCAGATCAACATCCACATAGAAGTCCATATCTTGAAATCTGAGGACTGCGTTATGGAACTTCCACATATGATGGGACTTCACAAACTTATGGAATATGTTCTGCATTCATACAAGAGCGTTATTGTTAACCAATAAACTCACCTTTATATTGTTTTTCCAACAAATAGTCAACAGATTAAATATGTCCATCAACTAAAAGTCTAATGGTCAAAAACATAATCTCATTGCATAATGATCCAACATATCTCAAGGTTTATCGTCTATTTTGATGTATTATATCAAACATCAACATACTAACTATACGCATCTATTGTACTATTTACTCACAATCGTTAAAGTGCATAATCAATCATATTATAAATCTGTATGTATGTATTACTTACCAAACGTCCTCTGTCTGTGACATAGGCCAGAATTGGAGCATAAAAGACATCATTCTCATCATCGTGCATTTCATGATGTTCCCATTCACACATGTGTTCAAGCCTCAATTCTATATTTAAAGTAAACAAATAAAAATTAGAAATATCATACTCAATCTTTAAAATTTAACAAATACCTATGTATACTTAACAACAGTATTTTACGCAACATACCTTTAGTCTCTACTGGACTTTTCACAAATGGTTTTAGATAGTTGAGTTCCATATGTTGAACAACCTCATGACGCGTCCCGAACCCATCCCCATCAAATACCATCAGTGAAAGACGATTGTTCCATAAGTTAGTGAAAACCGTTCTTGTCCCAGGAACGATGTTTTGAGATTGGATTAGTTGCTTCCATCCCGGTCCTCCAAACACATGGACATTAAACACTTTTTGATCCTCTATCTCAACCTTAGAACGAGTCACAGTTGCTACCTCTGTCCCACCCACAAGAATGCGATATTGAGGATTGTCATTCTCTACCAAGAAACCCCATGGAATGAACTACGAAACAGTTATTTTTATAAAATAATTTGTCAGCAAAGATTTTGGGTAAACTAAGATTTCAAATCTATATATATTATCTAAAGCTTATAAGTTACGAATTACCGGTGCAAGCGCCCTGTGTTCCACTGTAAGCAGGCATCTGATCTGTCTATAACCTACGTCCGCCAGGTTGTAGCCGTTGCATTCAAAGCCAGAATTGTTGTATGCCGTCACATAGTACAAGTCCTGTTCTTCACGAACAAAATGAAACATGTGTATGTTCCGGTATCCACTGTCTTCTAAAAACTTCTTCCATTCATGTGAGTACAACATCAACTGACCAGCACACATTTTCAAGTAAACCTTGTGTTTTGTTCCCTTATTGTTTATTAAGTATATCCAGCTATGTTTCGGAGACAATCTTTCGGTAAAAAGCGTAGGAAGCTTCTGTCATTCAAAATCGTCGTCAGTATATATATTGTAAGTTGCAATAATAAAGTGATAAGGTATATATTTATTCCAATAATAAAATACCTGTTGTGTTTTGATGTTTCTTTTGTTTGCCTCGACTAAAAACTGCATGGCCATCCTATTTAATAATGTCACACCGATTATGTTGTCAACATATTATCAAATTCAAAACTGAGTATGACATTCTATTACAGTACTTATCATACATCTATACATATATATTACTTTTGATTACTTATAGTCTTCCATCTAATATTATCAATGCGTTTTCATATACATAATCAAACAAAGAAGACATACACCACTTTTATTAAATTGAATGGAAATTTGCCAAAACAACATTTTTCAACCAACAAGTATCAAAATGCTTTAATAGTTTCAATCCAAAAACGATTCTTCAACATTATAGTGTAGATTGTATTACTCATATGAAAGTGTTATTAGATTCTCTAATAACTGATAACATATGGTCAATAGATATTCGGCAACCATCTTATTCGCCAACGTTCCATACAATTTAACATATCTAATAAAGTTAAACCATCATTATGAAGTTCTCTTGGAAACATTAAACACAGAATAATGCAATAGGTAACAAATACTAACTCTTACTGACTTCCTTATAGCGCTAAATAAGCTAATGTGTATGAGAACCAGTTGTATATGCTATCCCCGTTTACATTTAAACCTAAACATAGACATCTGTTATTGTTGTAGCATACTTATAAGCACACAATCAGCATATATGAAACAATAACCTAATAATTCAACTTATTTACTTATAAGCACAAAATCCATAATAAATTCTAACAGGCATATTGAAGCAGAAAGTAAACAAAAGCCATAATAGATTCTACAACTTATATACCACCTAATATTTAGGCGGCTAATCACATTCAAGTCCTTTTTATAGACTAATCTCCGAACCTACTTTTTTCACACAATCAACCTAAATTAATCAATAAGCTAAAGCCTGATCATCTAAACTTTCAACTAATAAGCTATGATTATGATAAATTACTTTGTGTACATGTATAACCCATAATCACGTTATCTTTATTAACTTAAAACAAACTTTTGTGCCAACATAATCTCATACTGTACAACATCACAAATCTACCAATACATTCAATCTAACAATAATCTTGAAGCAAAACTAAATCAAACGGCAAAATGGTGTAGATCAACCTATAATATCAAAAAGTATATGGGATTCATAACATGCAAGTATTTTTAGATACTTTTCTACTCGGTCAACATCGCTTATGACATTTCTTCCAATCATTTTCGTAAACCATTACTCAGTGCAAACGTATGAAACATAAAAGAAATTAAAAAAAAAATACCTTTTGATGTGACGGTTATGGTTGAAGGATTGTGATCAAGAAGATGACTTTTGGTATTTGATGAGAGATACTACTATATCTCTTTGAATGAGATAATCAAGTCTTAATTGAAAATCTAACCGAGTGGCACAAATTGCCCAAATTTGTAATCATTATGGAAGGTTTTACAAGTTTTCTCATTAAATAAAGAGTTTTTATTACACTTTTTTTTATAACATGCAAGTAAATCAGTATCTTCTAATATGTGCGGGTATGTGTAATAACAAATCAAAGATTTAAAATCATTGACTATGAAGAATATATAGTTTGACTATGAAGAATAAAAGGTGTTATAAGTTATTTTAAGAAAACATTTACTTAGATGCAAATTATGCATGATTTATTGAAAATAACGATTTTGTGTAATCATCTTAAAAGATATTATATGTAACTTACAAATAAAAAACATACCATTGCCTAATATATGTTTCTCTTGATTTTGCATTAAACTAAACTAATATACTTCAAAACGTAATACAATTTCATATTTGTGCATTTACAGGCTTACAAGTATTTTCTCATCAATATGAAGAACCTCAAATCATCCAAGGTGCATACGTAGTTTATCTTATTTGTAAAGAACAACAAATCTCTAAATTTCGATTTACTTCATAATTCATTTGCAGTTTACTTTTTGTACGTGAGTTATATGGAACTAACCGATTTTTTTGTATTGTAGATAAGCAAGGAAGAGGAAAGCATTAAAACAACGAATTCTACCCATCCGGTTGGTAAAGATATACCGGTTGTTGACTTATCTGATGATGAGTTGGTATGTGTTTAATATGTGGCAAAATTCGTTAAAACATTTTGTATTCTTCTATAATAATGTTTCTTTGGCATACATATAGGAATTTACCTTCAACACCCAAGGCAAAACAGTCTCAAAGCAAGATGGTGTTGTTGTGAAAAACAACGTTCTTCAGTACGGTTTCTCTGATGAAGAAAACGTGTTACCTTCATCCAAGAAGAATTCACAAGAAGAGCATGTTGAAAAGGGAAAAAAAATGGTATTGAATCATATTGTTATTCATACAACATACTTAATGATTTTTATAGTTATAAAGACCCGTAAAATCATCGAAGGTATTTGTATATTTTTTGTTCTTTATAAACAACACCAACTCGAATTTCATTTTTGTATACTTTGTGTACGTGAAAATATGTTTTATAACGATTTTTTTGTAAATTAGGATTTAAGCAAGGAAGAGGAAAGCAATAAAGCATCGAATTCTACCATTATGATTGGTAAACATATACCGGTTGTTGACTTATCTGATGATGAGTTGGTATGTGTTAAATATGTGCCAAAATTCGTAAAAACAAATTGTATTCTTTTATAACAATGTTTCTTTGGCATACATATAGGATTTTACATTCAACACCGACGATGATAACGTGTTACCTTTATCCAAGAAGAATATACACGAAGAGCATGTTGACAATGAAAAAAAATTGGTATGGATTCATATCATTAGTCATATAAAGCATATTTGTTGATTTTTAAAGTTTTTAAATAAGAGGATAGTGGTACCGTATATGTCTAAATTTGATGTATTCTATGGCAATGTTAAAATAGGAATCTGATGACACAAGGCCTATTAGGTTTACGGGTAGCAAAAACTCTACACAAAATGAGATTTCAAAAAAACGCCGTCGTACAATTTTTGATGACTCATCTGATGACGTTGAGGATAAAGGCAATCAAGTTAATCAAGATGATAACCAGGTCATTGATCAATCTCCTGATCATGAATACCATTTGGATCAATTTGTTGATGATCTACCTTTACATAATGAACAAGACACTTCACGTTCAAGAAAGGACAAGTATGCTTTAATTGACGAAGTTTCCGATGAAGATCTTTATAATAAGAATAGTACAAGCGATGATGGTGTCTGGGTTAATGTAAATGACCTACCCTACGCTTCTCCTGACGTTCGTGCTTCTGACAGCTTATTTGAGGATGAAGCCGAAGAAGAGTTAGAAGAATCGGACATTAATAGTGTCTCATCTGCATCTGATGAAGATGATTTACAAAATTTCATTGATGACGAAGACCAAGATGATGTGCAATCTACAGATGATTATGTACCTACCACTGATGATGAATCTTCCAATGATGATGTTTGATTCGCAAGGTTGTGAATCAACATTACTGAAGCAGCCGGAATAATATTCTCTTTATTATTCAGTTATTTTTGTTTCAAATAATTATTACAAAACTTAGTGTTTGTGATTTGGAAGCCCTTATCACTTTTTATTTAAACATTTAATTTGCTATTTTATTTGGTGAAATTGTGTTACAAATTTGTTTATCGGTATTTTTTCTAAATGAATAATTGTTGAATCCAAATACGAATTATTGTTTCTTATGTCACCAGTCAAGTCCTGTCACCATTCATCTATTAGTTTAACCAACCTTATTAATCAAATATATTTTTTATAATTAAAAAACATTTGACAAATTTAATGGTCTACAAAGTTAATTAGAAATTAAGTCAATTGTAATCAATAAAAAAAGCTTTTAAATGTATACAAAACATGGGCTAAAAACACCAACCCAAATAATAACCCATAACTACTCATGTAATAGGTTTGCAAAAGCCTGTCCAACTAAACCATTCAATTATACTATATCAAAGCCCATCACGTCAAATTGGAAAGTTGCAAAAAAAAAAAAACTATAAAATGGGTCATAGAATAAGATGCATCGACATATATTTTTTCCATGGCATCATCGAATTCTAAAACCGTTCAACATACAGAATCACATGAATCTTACACTGATTCAAAGTCCAAAGATCCAATATTTTCTGAAAAAAAACATGAGACTCAACCAAAAGATGATGATAAATTACGTGATCGACATGCCAAAGAGAGAAGTACTAAAGTGGATGCTGCATTAAGGTTTCTTGCATCTGTCTTTGAAGAAGGTGAAGCTTCTCAAAAAAATTTAGGTATAGCATGTAGTGTTTTTAATATGTTTTCAATAATTTTATGTTTTCATAAATATGTTTATGACTTGATTTCCTGTTGCGTTTATAGATGAGTTGGATGAATCTATTCTTCTTGACTGGCTTAAAGTAAATGTTGGAGATCCTCAAGAGTGTCAACAGGTTCTGGCCGGATGCAAGAAGAAGATCGTAAAAGCAGAAGATATGATTAAAGAAGTACGTGCAATGGGTCATGAGTTAACTGATGACTACGTTGTCGATATATACTTCTTTAGTGATGAAGAATGAAGTTGAATCCTCTGAGTATATGTCGTTTACAACTTTATTTGCTTTTCAGTTTCACAAATAAATGTATTTTGATTCGAAATCTGTTTCATTGGTTAATTTGATGTTGCATGATTTCAATGTAATTTGGTTGAATAATATATTTGGATTATTGGAAATCTTGGCCACGATTCTTAACCAATATCACCATTAATAAAAACGATTTGGTTAGATAGCAATGAATGATAATTAGTATCAATCAATACTACTATTAATAACATAATATATATCAAATCAGTTACAAAAATGTTTATATATGGCTCAATAAATGGTGATATTACACAATAAAATTTCAAAATTTTAAAAACACATTTAAATAACCCAAACGTTGTTTATCTTCTTTGCCTCAAAAAATTGTTTCTACTATTTCACCATGGATGAAAACAATGAAAGGCTTTCAAGAAAACGTAAGACAGATGTGCCGAGCAGTAAGAACCGTCAAGCTTCAAACGAACGACTCCCTTTCTCAGAAACAGCCACGGCACCTTCCAACACAAGAGTTTCTTTGGCAGAGTTATTGACATGTATGTGTTTCTATCTATAAATAATAAGCTATTATATATTTGTTTAGTATCATGGCTTAAGTATTTATGTTTCTATGTATAAGATGATCCTCTCACTGGAACCTTGCCTACATCACATTTATCCAATACATCGTCAACACAACAACAAAAGCTTAAAGGTTTATTTACAACTTTAACTCCATTCGAATGTTTGCTCGAAATGTTTTTTTTTCCTGTTAACTCAAACTACAAAGTCTTATGCAATTTCTTTTTGTATTCATATTTTACCAATATTTTCTATGTAGGTTCATTTGCGCAGACTAAACGACGTCCACGAAATGTACTACCACTTGCTGATGTTACTAACTGTGAGTTACTTATATACTTTAATAGTACAGAACAATTTATTTAGTGACATCTTATCAATATTATAAAATTTTCACCTTTTAATACTTCTCATTATAATCTTACGCAGATTGCCAACAAAGTTTAAATGCTGTTTCAAATTTCGTAAACTCATCGATAGATTCAACTTCAGCATTGTTTCAAGGTATCATGTATAAAGACTCTCTAAATAATAATTTGATTTCAAAGTTTAAACGTTCAAGATCATATGGCTATTCCTTTGCACTTAGATGAATGTTCATAAACTTTTGTATATACATTTAGGAACAAGTCTGCATACAACAAATCCCATATTGGCCACAAAAAGTATTGGGACGTTTCCATCTCGATTATCACCCTTGACTCCCAATGTGAGCACACATGTTAGCCAAAGTACAGGTCCAGATTTACAATCACACTTAGGTTTTCTATCTTTCCTTATTGCCTTATATGTATACATTTTCTACACGAACTTCTATATTGCATTTTCATTAAATTGATTTTATATGTCTAACATGTTTGTCTAATGTTTTTAATATATTAGGAACAAATTTACCGGTACATCAGATGAACTCAAACATTCCACCAAATTTTTACACAACATCTACAGGTCGTGTTTCAATTACACCACAACAGCCAACAAGTTATGGTACACCTTCTTCTGCTATTGACGTTATACTAAGCTCAAATTCACGAAATTCAATTGGTTAGACACATACATACATGTAGTACACTTCTTATGTGATTAGAATAGATATTAATTGACATTGCATGAGTTATTCCTTTATAGTTTCGCAAATGCCTGCTGTTTGCAACACTATTAACAACGGAAATCTTGGTTCATTCTCTCCCAATTCCTTGCCTACAAGCTGCAACCAAACAGCTTCAGTTCCTGCAACACGTAAACGACAATCTCCATTGGATCACATTTCAAATGGTATATTTATGCCTATAATCTTCGATAAATACTTAACAAAATTGTCAAGTATTTATTATTCTTCTAACACTATATTTTACACATATCCGTAGGTCCTGTTTCACATACGCCGCAGCAACCGAAAAATGTTTTTACAACTCCTTCTTCTAATGTGTTCAACAGAGATATGACTTCTGGAGGCTCAATTTGTAAGAATCCATATACTGCTGCATTCTACCTACCATAGTTTAGAATAATACTCTTTGTAACCAAGTTCATTTTTTTAATAGTTACACAAACTCCAGTTCCTCTTAGCATGAGTACCAATGTTCATCGTAGCAGAGCGACACGTAATTCTGTGGTACTACATACCACCCAATCAACTCCAGATGGGGCGACACATCATAGACAATCTCCCATGACTAATGTATCAAACGGTAAATTTTAAAACCCAACATACTATCATTGAAGTACATGTTTACGATTGAATATGTTTTAATTTTTCTATTCATGTTTTTTTTAACGTGACGTTATACTAATCTCAAATTTAGTAAATTCTATTGGTTAGACACATATATACATGTACTACACTTCTTATGTGATTAGAATATCTATTCATTGACATTGCATGAGTTATTCCTTTATAGTTTCTCCAAGCTCTGCTGTTTGCAACAGTATTAACAACGGAAATCTTGGTTCATTCTCGCCTAATTCTTTGCCTACAAGTTGTAACCAAACAGCTTCAGTTCCTGCAACACGTAAACGACAATCTCCATTGGATCACATTTCAAATGGTATATTTATGACTATAATCTTTCATAAATAATTATTAATATTGTTAATAATTATTCTTCTTCTACCACCATATTTTACACAAATCTGTAGGTCCTGTTTCACTTACGCCGCGGCAACGTAAGAATGTTTCAACAAATCCTTCTTCTAATTTGTGGAACAGAGCTATGACTTCTGGAGGCTCAATTTGTAAGAATGAATATACTGCTGCATTGTATGTACGATAGCTAAGAATAATACTGTTTCTAACCAAGTTAATTTTTTATATAGTGACACAAAGTCCAGTTCCTCTCAACATGGTTAACAATGTTCATCGTAGTAGAGCGACACGTAATTCTTTGGTAGGACATACCACCCAATCAAATCCAGATGGCGCGACACGTCTTACACAATCTCCCATGACTAATGTATCAAACGGTAAATTTTAAAACCCAACATATTATCATTGAAATACATGTTTACGATTGAATGTGTTTTAATTTTTCTATCAATGTTGTTTTCAGTTTCTTTCCAAACACCCGATTCTCATAAGGTTAATCAACGTACCAACAACACATCAACATCGTTTGTTCAAAGAACCACTCCCTCTATAATGACACAAAATTCATCTTACGAAGTTGGTGAGTCATCAAGACGAACAAAACGGTCTAAGAGACCTTCTTTACAACCTCCAACACCAGTTAGGTTTAATCTTAATGACGATGATAGAAATGTCAGAAAAGTATACGACAAATACGTTGGTATATCCGAAGGTATATATATATATATATATATATATATATATATATATATATATATATATATATATATATATATATATATATATATATATATATATATATATATATATATATATATATATATTAGAATATTCTTTTAAACTTTCATGAAAATGGGTAAATTCTAATTTATGTTGCACATTATTTAAGCAAGATATTTCTTTTTTTCAGACTACTACGACCATGGTGATCCTACATTTGAGTGTAAAGAATGTCATGCTTTGCTATGGGAAGCTGAAGCCCGAAAAGGAAACCAAGGGAATCTAACAAACAAAGTGTATAGTATATGCTGTAGCAAGGGAAAAGTTTCTATTAAACAACCACCTCCGGCTCCAGAACCTTTACACGATTTATTCTTTAATGACGATGCAAAGAGTCAGAATTTTAGAAAAAACATTAGAACATATAATAGCATGTTCTCTTTTACTTCTATGGGTGGGAAGATTGACGATTCAATAAATAGAGGAGGTCGTGCTCCGTATGTTTTCCGGTTGCATGGTCAAACATACCATCGTATTGGTAGTTTGCTTCCGGAAGCAGGTGTTCCTCCGAAATTTGCACAGCTTTATATATATGACACAGCAAACGAAAATGAAAATAGAGCAAAAGCAATAAGGTAATTTACGTTGCAATTATTATCATTTGATGTTGAACACGTTTATTGAGTTTTCGTTTAACCAATTAAAGTTACTAATATGCAGCAATTCTTCATCATCATCCGGTGCTTCAAACTCAAAGCATCCTGTCGATCCGAACATTATCAATGAAGTAAGAGAAATTTTAGACACTTCGAGTGAGTTGGTGCAAACTTTTAGAAGAGCACGTGATCGATACACGGAAGACGCTGAGCAGAATATCAAAATAAAGCTCATTGCAAAGCGAGGAAAGGATGGATGAAATTACAATCTTCCCACTGCCAACGAGGTTGCTGGTCTTATTGTAGGTGACTTCGATTCATGCGCGGAACAAAGAGATATTATCATAGACAAGCATGGCGAAGGTTTGCAACGTATAAATATTTTCCATCCTATGTATCTCCCCTTGCAATACCCTTTGTTGATGCCCCGTGCACAAGATGGTTATCATTTGAATATACCTCTGAGAAAGAATGGTAAACAGAAGCCCAGAAATCAGACAAACGGAAATAAGAAGGACAAGAATGACAAAACAGTTACTATGCGGCAGTGGTTTTCTTATCACATTATGGATCGCCCTAATCAAGAAAATTTATTCACACGTGGAGGTCGTTTGTTTCAGCAGTTTCTTGTGGACGGCTACACTATGGTTGAGACTGAGCGGTTATATTTCCATCGATCAAAACAGTCAAAACTTAGGTGTGATACATACTCAAATATCCGTTAGAGCATCGGATCTGGAAACACAGACCCCACAACTCTTGGAAAGCCAGTTATCTTGCCTTCTACATTTACCGGTGGTCCAAGGTACATGAAGCAAAACTATATGGATGCTATGGCGTTGTGTAGATGGTAACGTTGTCTGGATTTGTTCATAACAGTAACGTGCAATCCTAATTGGCCGGAGATAAATAGATTTATGCGAGAGCATAACCTTCCTTCTTCAGATCGGCCCGATGTGCTTACAAGGGTTTTTAAAATGAAGCTGGACCAGTTGATGAAGGATTTGAAAGAGATGCGTTTATTTGGTCGCGTTCAAGCAGGTACTATACATAAACCTTTACCAATGTATATTTTTATGTAACAAATTGTATGCATGGTAATATTATTAATAAATGTGTAACTAACTTTTCTTTATGATAATTGGCAGTTGTATATACTGTTGAGTTTCAAAAAAGAGGACTTCCGCACGCGCACGTATGCTTATTCTTGCATAGGGATGACAAGGTTCCAAATGCAGAACAGATTGAAAAACACATATCTGCCGAGATACCGGATAAAGAAAGCGACCCGGAATTGTACAAATTAGTGTCTGATTTTATGATGCATGGTCCTTGCGGTGCGGATGACCCTAACCAGGTTTGTAGTTCTGAAGGTAAGTGTACGAGACACTTCCCCAAAAAATTCACCCAACGTAGTTCAGTAGACGTGGATGGCTACCATGTTTATAAAAGACCTGACAACGGAAGATGTGTGGAAAAGAGTGGACATAAGTTACATAACGGTTATGTCATCCCGTATAATGCTCAGCTTCTAAAACGCTACCAATGCCACATTAATGTTGAGTGGTGCAACCAGACCGGGTCAATCAAATATTTGTTTAAGTACATAAACAAAGGTCCGGATAGAGTATCGGCACAGTTGTATGAACCTGTTACCACGGAAGACGGTCAGCAAATTGATAAACCTATTGACGAGATAAGGGCGTACTTAGATTGCAGATACCTATCTGCTTGTGAGGCTGCGTGGCGGCTGTTTGGTTTTGAGATTCATTATAGAACACCATCTGTTGAGAAGCTGTCCTTTCATCTTGAGGGCGAACAGCAAGTTGTCTATGACGAAGACGCTGATCTCGAAACATCCTCTCAAAAGCAAACAGTTGGGGCTGATATGTTTGATGGTTGGATGAGGATGAATGAAGAGTATCCGACGGCAAGGGATCTAACGTATGCTGAGTTTCCTACTAAATTTGTCTGGAACGCTCCTAAAAGAATTTGGACACGTAGGAAGCAAGGAAGATCCATTGGAAGAATTCACAGCGTACCTATATCAACAGGAGACGCTTACTATTGCAGGATGCTTCTAAATAGTGCAAAAGGTTGTAGGAACCACGATGAGATTAAAAAGGTTAATGGCATAATTTATCCAACCTACAAAGAAGCTTGCTATGCAGCGGACCTTTTAGAAGACGACAAGGAGTATGTTGAGAGTATTAAAGACGCAGCGCATTGGGCACATCCTGAACATCTTCGTGAACTATTTGTAACATTGCTTTCGCAAAAGGAACTCACCACTCCTTTGACTGTTTGGTTACAAACATGGCATTTGCTTGCGCAAGATGTTCAATATAAGAGAAGGGAGATTTTACAAATTCCAGGTAATATCATACAATTACTCTTTGTTAGTATAATATCTTACGCATTTCTTTGAATAATATGATTGCCTTAGATTATGTTTTGTGCAACTGTCATGAAATATCTGTTATCTTTGTATAGCCCATATTTTTATACACAAAATGTGTAACGGTATTGTTACTTTGTACAACAATTAAATACTAACTTTACTTTTATTTGATGCAGATTTGATTATCAGTGACGACGAAAAAAAAATGTGGCTTTGTACTATATTGAACAACTACTTAGATCAAGAGGTACAAGTTTGCGACATTGGTCGGAGATGCCTTATCCTGATGAAACATACATAACCGACTTTGGTAATCGACTTATACACGATGAGACCGATTATAACCCGGTGGAGTTACAATCTGAATACGAACGCCTGTACGCTTCTTTGACCACAGAACATAAGAGTGTTTATGACACCATAGTACACTCGGTTGACACAGGAACAGGAGGAGTGTACTTTGTTTATGGTTACGGTGGTACGGGTAAGACCTTCTTATGGAAGACGCTTGCTGCGGGTATTAGACGAAGAGGTGATATAGTTTTAAACGTGGCATCGAGTGGTATTGCGTCTTTATTAATGTCGGGAGGACGAACTGCTCACTCAAGATTCCATATTCCTATCAATGTGGACGAGACTTCTACTTGCTCTATAAGTGCTCAAAGCGATCTTAGGAAAATGTTAAAGAAATGTAAGCTTATTATATGGGATGAGGCGCCCATGGCAAATAAGCTTTGCTTCGAAGCATTAGATCGGTCTTTGAGAGATATACTTCGTACGAGCAGGTACGATTCTTGTGAAGACCCTTTTGGAAAAATGACGATGGTTTTTGGCGGTGACTTTAGACAGGTACTACCTGTTATTCCTAAAGGATCCAGGGAAGACATTGTTACCGCTTCTTTGAGGAAATCTTACTTGTGGGAATACTGCACCGTTCTTAAGCTGACAGCAAACATGAGGCTAACTGTGGGATCACGCCCTGAAGATGTAAACGAAATACGGGAATTTGCAGACTGGATATTGAAAGTCGGAGACGGAGAAGTTGGAGATCCAAATGACGGTGAGGTTTCTATAGATGTGCCACGTGAAATTCTAATAGATTCGGCTGATGACCCGGTTCAATCTATTATTGACTTCACATATCCAAACCTTTTGGATAACATTGATGATCCGGCCTACTTTCAAGAAAAGGCAATCCTTGCTCCCACTAATGAAGTCGTAGACAGCATAAATGAACGCCTGTTGGACAAGTTTCCAAGAGAAGAAATGGTTTACCTTAGTTGTGACAGCGTTGACAAAACTGAACGTGGCGCCGGCATTGATCAATCTGTTTTCTCCCCAGAATTTATAAACGGTTTGAAGTTTTCAGGTGTTCCGAACCATAGACTTGCTTTAAAAGTTGGAGTCCCGATTATGTTGTTGCGAAACATTGATCAAGCCAATGGACTGTGTAACGGAACAAGGCTCCAAGTTCTTAAATTAACAAGAACTTCTATTCACGCCCGTATCATTAACGGAACCAACTTTGGAAAGACAGTAATCATACCAAGGTTGAGGGTTACTCCTTCCGATAAGCGTTTACCGCTTAAGATAGTCAGGAAACAATTTCCTATTTACGTTTCATTTGCAATGACAATTAACAAGAGTCAGGGTCAATCATTAGCAAGAGTTGTTTTGTACCTCCCTCGACCTGTTTTCACACATGGACAACTATATGTTGCTGTCTCGAGAGTTAAAAGCAAAAGTGGTTTGAAGGTTGTCGTTTGTGATGAGCATGGCAATCTGTGTACAACTACTAAAAATGTCGTCTACAAAGAAGTGCTTGAAGGCCTATGAACAAGGTTCTTTGTGTATTCATTTTATATCATCAGTATACTCATTGTTGTATTATAATTGTATGTAACTGGTGAACAATATGATTCATGCACGTTTATTTGCTTACTATTTACAAACTAAGTTGTTTATTGTATCTACCTGTTTATCGAATAAATCAAGGATTAACAATATGATTCTTGCACGTATTTTTGCTTACTATTTACAAACTAAGTTGTTTATTGTATGTATACGTTTATTGAATAAATTACGTATTATGGTATCTAATGCTCATATTTCGCCAACCATGTTTCTTTCAATCATTGTTTATAAGTAGATTTTATACAATGTTAAAGTGTATAAAAACCATGGATTTAGTACAAGCCTTGAAGTCATTATTTATGTAATTACAAACTTAATATACAACAACACATGTATCAAAAGAATTAATCATTTCACATTTAAATTTTGGAAACTAAATTGTAGACAATTAAAGCTTTAAAAAAAACCATTAAATGATTTTTGAGTCTTCCAAAATTCCCTCCTATGATTATGATTTCACATCTACATTTTGGAAACACAAATCGTTTCCATCATTAACTCATATCAAAGAACCGATTTGAATTCCAATTACCATCTCTTTATAAAACGCCTTCCAATGAATCAAACATCACTAACCATTCGTTATCATGAAAACCTGCAAAAAAATATCATCAACAATGTCAGGAAACAAAAAGAGATCGAGAGGTTCTTCAACTAACAAAAAATCCAAGTATGTTCATACATTCGTTATGTACAGATTTTCGTTAGTATTTTTCATAAAGTTGTATATATTACTAATCCCATGTTACTTTTATTTCAGAAACAAGCATGTTCATGGGCCGTCTTCCAGCCATGGAGCAGAAGGTAATGTTTTTTCAACGAATTTGTGAATCATTTCTTTTCGATAATAATACTAAGAAATTGCCATGCTTAATTTCTAATACACATTTTAACTTTTTAGTCTTTAATAAGCGTATATTATGTGTAGGTCAAGAAGAAGAATTGGATATCAATGCTTTGTTGCAGTGGCTTCATGATGAAAGGAAGAAAAAGGCAGCCAAGAAAGCAAAAGTTCTGCTTGCTAAAGATGAGAAAGAGTTTTCTCGGGGCAAGGCTTTAGTTGCTCATGAGGAAGATGAGTCCATCGATGTTTCCTTGGATGGATTGTCTTACAAAGAAGCACACTTGGCCTTTGACATGGAGAAATCCCCGAAATTAGATGATTAAGTTTTAAGTATATGTAGTTTTTATTTTCATGTACTTTCGATTTTCATCAATGATGTTAATGAAAAATCCTTAAGTTTTTATCAATTTTTTTTTATTCTTCATTTCTATAATCACACACATTAGTTGAATGGAATATTGTGATGTTTTAAATTCATATATACTTGCATATTTGTTTTACTATTTATCAAATTCATTACCAAAATATATAAATAAATTGTTAGTGCAATTAGAAATAAAAGATGATTAATTTGACTTTCATATCCTACAACATGTCATTCTTTTTTGATGATAAACACTTAATCCATTCATTCACTTACATATCAAATTTACATTTAAGCAACAAGCATATGTTGGTAGACCATATGATTGTTTACAATGTATGTTCT
Organism: Artemisia argyi; assembly: GCA_030686995.1. Taxonomy (NCBI): domain Eukaryota; kingdom Viridiplantae; phylum Streptophyta; class Magnoliopsida; order Asterales; family Asteraceae; genus Artemisia; species Artemisia argyi. The sequence continues at coordinate 153,891,811 of CM060697.1, read as the reverse complement.
AAAGTTTTAATTGAAGTTATTGCTTATGATGAGCTAATGAGCTTCTCATACTTCATTTGAATTTATTCACTTGACCTTATTGGTTATCCAATTTCACAAGCTCAAGCGGCATTACAAATGAGCTAATGAGCTTCTCAAACATCATATAGGCGCATAACTCATAAGGCTAACATATAAGCTTAAAAAACACCCTTTACTGATTAAAAAAAGAGTCAAACAATGAGGCTTTCAAAATGTTTTATCGATTTTTGTGAAAAAAGATTTATGTAAACTTTGTCTCAAAGTTTTAAACTTATAATATTTCTTTACATGTCCTAATTGTTAAAATCTGTTGCTTAGGACATGTTTTATATCATTTTTTTACTTTATTAATACACATAACTCCTAAATAAATAATTTCAATATTTGTGACGAAACACTCATGGATAACTTTATGATTTTAGTTGAGTATACTTTCTTTATTTTCAGTTGAGTTTAGTACGCATAAACTTTTGCTTACATTTTCTATTGACTATTAGGTGTTCACGAAATTGATATTGGCTATTAAATTGATTAACGCTCACATACGTCATTTGCTATTCAAGACAATCAAATTTGACTTGGGTAACAAATGGACGTTTATTAGTTTGATTGTTACAACCTGTATTCATTCACTTATAATTCCCGTAGTATCTCATTGTTTCTTTCATATATTAATGGAACACGTTTACATTTGTTGTTTACTTAATATCTCATTTTCGTATGGCTATCAAATTGATTAGCGCTCACATACGTCATTTGCTATTCAAGACCGTCAAATTTGGAGCCGACAATGACATCGATGTTTGTTATTTTTATTGTTACAAACTCAATTGATTGTCTAATAATTTATCTAATATCTCACTGTTTCTTTCACATATTAATGAAACATGTTTAGTATTTACAAACTAATTTGTTTATCGTATCTACCTGTTTATCGAATAAATCACGTATTATCGTATCTAATGCTCAGATTTGGACACAACATCGGAATGGACATTTATTACTCTAAATCGTCATTTATCGTCATTCAACCTTCCAAAATTATGTCATTATTTATTTGATATTATTAATGGAACAAGTTTACGTTATTGCTTTTCTTATCATCTCATTTTTCTCTATTTCTTTAAAAAATAACCCGGTGTCAACGGGTCTTTAAGCTAGTAGGAAATAAAAGAAAATGTTTTCCAACTAAACGCCACCTAAATGTCTTTAAAAAGTCTGTGTTGTTGCAAATATAGCTTTCAATGCTTGTAATCTTTTAAGACTTACAAGAAAAGAAGCATAGTGTACACTACTTTAATGCAAATAGTTTTCAGACTTAAAAGACATAAAGAATAGTGTACACCACTTTAATGAACATATTAAAAAAATTAATGCTATTTAATGTAGTTAATTAATTAACCGGTCAATAAATACAATTAATACAGTTATTAAAACACCCTTATATAAGAAATACAAATTATCAAGCATATTGTACAACCAAATTAAACACAATTCTTACATTAAATGTCACTAATACAAATAATAAAGCACATTATACAAATATTCAAGCCCGAATGGGCAACAGGTCAAATGGGCTTGAGCCCGAACGGGTGCGGGCCAAACGGGCTCGAGTCCGAACGGGCACGGGCTAACCGAAATTCTTGACATTCGTAAATTTATTGTCAAAAAGAACATAATAAACTAAAAGACATGATTCATCGAAAAATTTAATTTCAGAGCAGCCGTCGTTGCAACGCGCGGGTACCTTGCTAATTTATAAAATATATGGTTAAAAGAGAATTAAAGTGGGACTCACGAGAATAACTAGCAAAAGAAACATCTCCATCATTCTTTCATTCTATGCCTATGAAACCCACGTTTTAGTATTATTTAGGGCTCGTTTGATACGAGGTATTTAGCTTTGAAAAATGGTTTCAAAGAAAAACAAGTTGTTTTATTTAAGTAGTTGGGTTATGCAACAATATTTGACACCCTCAGTGAGGGTTTTTACAAAGTCTAGCTTTACCCCGTTGTTTTCTGACAATCCTATTGTACTTCTTGTACTTATCATAATAAATAAATGTAAGGCTTTTTGTTTTCGTTTTTAATGGTGTGTAATTTTTTCAACCCTATAATTCATTGAACCATTTTTTTATGAGTTAATTAAATAAATGGTCATTGTGGTTTGTTGGATTTTTTAAATTTAGTCACTAAACTTTTTTTCTCCGGGTTACATCACTGTGGTTTGCATATGTTACGGATCGTCCATATCCGAATTGAAATGACCAAAAAGCCCTTGTCATCTTCTTTTTCAAATTTTTTGACAATTAAGTAACGACCGTTAGTCTTTTATACTAACGGTCGTTAGTAAATAACCGAAAGTTTGGTTTTCTTACGTTTTCGTCCGTTTTTACATGTTTTCGTATGGTCTTTATACGTTTTTGTCCATTTTTATTCCTTTTTGCCCGTTTATGTAATTAACTTTTTTTTTATTTAACTTTTATAAAGTTTAAAAAAGATATAGTAATATTTATATTAAATAATTAATTCAATCTAAAATAAATAACATTTATTTTATATTATACTTTTAACATATAAAATTATTTTCTCTCCCCATATATCAAAATCAAATTCAAATACTAATCCATATTTAAATCCAAATCCAAATCCAAATCCGAAACCCATCTATAAACCAAACAGGCCCTTAAATTTAACCAAACACTATCAATCACTATCATTGCCACTCCATGGGGTTAAAACCCTCAAATCAAACATGTCATTAGACAATTAGATCGTTTCAATCAACATTTTTGTGACTTTTAAAGATCGGACCCAAGTTTTTTTTTCATAATTTTTGTTATTGAAATACGTGTCTGCTAAAACTTTTTTTAATGCCCTTGCCCGTTATGTGTTTATGTTTCTATGCTTTCATGTTTATGTTTAAGCCCCTTAATCTCTCTTGCGTTTTTTTATATCTTATACATACTGTGTTCTCATGTGGTGTATGATTTTATGTCCTTTGACCTTTATTCTCTTTAGATCTTATGATTTTTATTATTTATTTATTTTTTATTATTTTTTTATATGTTTATTTTTCGTCCTTTGTCTTTGTAGATTTCTTTATCTTTATTATTGCACAAATTCACACATGCGCTTATATCTACACACTTATATCTGAGCACACTTGCGCACATACACTTGCCGGATGTATTCCTGGAAGCAGTTTTCCTATTTCAAGTTTATCCTGCGGTACGGATAGCATGGCTTCCAATACCTCGTTTCGATAAGATTGAGTATGTTATTGTTTATTTTACAATATGAATAAGGTGGTGTTTGTTTAAGCTTATATGTGGGCTTACGAGCTTATTTGATTTCAGCATATATTTAATAAGCCTTAATTTTTTGTTTATTTTGAGATTTACAGGCTTATATAACTTTATCATATCATAAGACACTTATATAAGCTCACAAGTCTCAAAATAAGCCGAAAAATTAAGGCGTGCGAAATATAAGCCGAAATACAAAAAAGTCATAAGCTACTTATAAGCTTAAACAAACACCCCTTGAATAAGTGACCAGTATGCACTTGTTAACAAAACTAACGAAATTCATCACACCACATATATATCATGAGCAAGTTTAAACAAGTATAAAACTCAAAACTAAATACAAGTATTAGTATAAACAAATATTCTAATCAAAACGCTCTTTAATGCTTTTTTTCTTTTTTGTAAAGGCAAAAATGTTCTTAAATAATACTATCAAAGTATCAAGTGTCAACTATTAGAACCGACTTTGGCAAGTAAAAGGCTACAATCGATCTACATTTAGGGGCGAACCTCAGTTTATGAATGATCATGCTTACATATATTTTTACGATAGTACAATCTACAAACTAAACAAAACATGTGAAAAAAAAATTTGGAGACCATCTTTATTGCGGAAAAATCAAGATTTTGGAAAAAAATTTACACTGCATGACAAAAACCCGTGAGGTTTCTAAAAACCCTTTAGGTCTGCCCGTGTCACATTTCATTATGATAGTGTACTATCAAGTATTAAGTATAGATGCAACGATAACATGATACACATCAGTTTGGCATAAACTACGAGTTTCTCATTAACCCTTTAAGCACACGTGGTCTCTAAAAAGATCTATTCTAAGAACTGCAATGTCACAGTGTTCTTCAAAAAGATACGTTGAATGGGTTATCTAATTGCACAATCATAAATGATGCGCTAATGAGTTACACACATTTGACTAGCTAGCCCAAGTTAAGCTATAAATAAATTACATTTGGTCTTTAATTAGTAAATATTCACGATGTTAAATTACACTAGAACTTGAACTGAAAGCATCAAATACGTTCTTGTGTTGGTTTTCTCTCACATAACTATTCCTCGGCCAATGACAAGCACCTGCAAGACATAATTAGTGGTTTCTTTTCTATTCTTACATTAAAAAGCTATAGAAAGTTTGATGGTTAAAATTTTAAGGTAACTAACATGGACTACTATCATGTTTAGCACGTACGTACTCACTGTGACATAAATAAGTAACATATAATGCAAGATTTATATTTTGTGAAAACATGTCATGTCATGTAACTAGTCGCCTGTCACACCCCGTCAATGGGGAAAACACGAGATGTAATTAAGAAGGCGCATTGCATAACATCATAGATTCATACCTTACATTTGTTTCAATAGTAGTTACGAGTAACAAAATGTTTCCAATCTAAAATTTAAAAAGTAAAACATATGTGTTCTTTGAATCCAATTAGTCGTGAAAACATGGTAGCATGATAATAATGTTTTGACTCCAAAGAAAAATGCCTTCGAATACCTTAATAATGATCCACCTGAAAATGGTACTAGAAAACGTCAACATAATGTTGGTGAGCTCGTAGGTTTGAGAGTAAAACCACAGAGTTGTGAATAATAAAGCGTAAGACAATAGTGAGAAATATTCACAAATGTAAGCACTTAATGAAACCACGATGCGTGCGACAACTGAACCTACCAAAATGTTACACACATGTTACTAATAGTGGGGAGCTACCCCAGATAGTACTATCAATTGTTTCGGCTCCAAACGGAGTTAAACAGCTGCGCACAAATGTCATACACAACAAGGCACATATTGCAATCAAAACGCACATATTGTCCAAAATCATATAAACAATAATCACAGCATGAAAACATTTGAAAAAGCATTGAGTACCATTTCCACCACAAGAAAAACATATTAAAAGGTGTGGCTACGAGAACTCACCTCGAAGTATAGTATCACAATTCACAAGTAGTAATGATGTGCAAGCAAATCGAGGTCCGGTAGCTCTAGCCGCAACCTAGATAAGTACTATGTCCTAGGTTTGGCGAAAAGGTCATGTATGCAAGTTTACACTTTAGTTTATCACCCGTGCATGTTTGTTGTAAAGTTTATCGTTTAAAGGTATAGTTACATCAATGTGTCCATTTAATAAGCGAAGTATACCCTTTTATATAATGTCACTAGTTTATCTCGCAATTAAAGTATGGTCGCCTTGATCATAAGTACTTTAGAAAATCACCGACGCACCTAACAAGTATATTTAACATTATATTATTGTCGTCTAAGTTATTTTCGAAAATGAAGACTTTAGTCGAAAATTTAACACTTATTAAAGTTTCCAAAAATGGTCAAGTGTCCCAGTAAAACTAGTTGCAAAACAATGGTTATTCAGTAGGTTTGGTTGAACTCAGTGGATTTAGGAAGTACGGAGTAAGATCTACATAAGTGTGAAGTGACTCTTGACTCCATCGGACTCGATCCTATATAAAAATGGCCATGAATTTGGGTGGTCAGGCTGTTTGTAGTGTTTCTGGGCAGTTTTCGGGCAAGTTTACAAGGTCATAATGCATTCGTTATAAATCTGTTTGATGAATGGTTGGACTTTCTGGAAACTAGACCATGTCAACTTTATTTTACTTACTGATCTTACCTTTCCAAAACAGACTCCATCTAAGAGAGAAACGGGCTCAAACTTGGTCACTTGAGAAAACAGTTTCTGACACTTAGAAAATTTTAAGCAGTTTTGAGCTGGATGTTTAATCGATTTCGTCGTAACTTTATTTCAACGTATCTTGGTCGTTTTAGCTCCGTTTCTTAAGTTCTATATATCATGTAATCAGAGATCGAAGAATAATATTTAACTAGTGGTTTTATTGAATTGATAATGAAAACAAAGATTACACGGAATATAAATAACCGTGCTTAGCTTGGAGACTAAGCTAGGTTAACTAACGGGTTGGGCCCTTATTGAGTTGGGGCCTTATTACTAACTCTAACAGAACGATGTGAGATTTTTTTATTATTTTTATTATTTTTTATTTTATTTATTTTTTTAATTTTAATTTTATTTTTTTTGTTTCCGACTTGACATTGCGAGCCGACTAATCTCAAGGCGACTACCCTTTTGGATAGTCCGGAGTCGGCGCAGGTGAACCTCCGTGGCCAATGGAGAGACAAGTATCTGAATTATTGTGTACACGACCTATCTACGTGAAGGTTTATGTCAAATCGATGTGCTTCACCGCATATATAGTTGATACTAAGCTATCGACCTATCATAAAGTGGATCAAGTGTACGCTTCTAACTTGACAATGCCCATTCCAATAATCGGCAGTATATATATGAACCTTTTGACATGAGGAAAAAAGTTTTTGACTACCTTTTGTTTAGAACGAGTGGCGCTAGCCCGCCGCATTGCGGCGGGGTATTTACATAAAGTTTAACAATGGCATGATAGGATTAGTGAACGCTGTCATCAACTCATTATATTATTTAAACGGGTTGGGGCAAAATTATGCAGGCCTACCTGCATTTGTAACAGCAACTACAAGCTGCGCAGTACAAAATTATGCATGCTTCTACATTGGTATGTAGGCTGCATTTGCAACAGCTTAGACACACAGAGTACCTAACGTTACTACGTAGTAAATCCACCTACTGTACTTACCACACATTATCGTTGTTACTTTGTACATTGACGCCTCCGCTTCTGACTTGCATTATATCGATGTTCAACGTTTATAGTATCGTGGTGAAATGGATCCTCACCCATGGATACCCCCACTTTAGCACCTGGTATTAAAGTGCCACCATCCTAAATGGGAACGTCTACACGCGTACGATTACAACTACCACTTGCAACGTAATCTGCAGCTAGCACAAAATAAGAAGTAAAAATTAACAAAAACCAAATATGCATTTACGAATAAAGAACCTAGCAGTACATCAACATACCGTAAGCCCCCGTTGAACTAACTAACAGCCCCTGTTCAGCGATAACAGGTATGTGTACACCGGTAGAAGCAACGACATTAACCTCACTGACACTATCAGCGGAAGCGTAACGGTCCAACGCAGGCGGTAAATAGATTGCACGGTTACTTATAACTTTTCTTTTCGTTTTCATATGGAAAACATCGACACATGTATGTACATTACAGAAGACAAAGGAAAAGGGAAAACAACACAACTGGACAAAAACGTTATAGGAAACTATTTTGTAGGCGTTTACGTATAAAAAGAAGCTAAAGGTCAGTAACGTCTTATAAGAGGAAACATAAGAAACAACCAACAAACTGACATGCAACATAGACACCGTCTAACGACCTATGCACATAGAAAGAGCCTTTACCTAAACACGCAGTAGACTAACATCCCACATATCCAACTCACTTACCTTCTCTTTTAACAATAGTTATGGACTAACAACGTGCAACATCACAAACGAAGAACATACAAAACAGGTAAAAAATTAGCAAACAAACGTGCAACCACCATAGACAGCAAGCGTGTCTGTTAATTCCAGGCTCTTAACAACAGGAATTGACAAACAACATGCAACATGAGAAACAACAACAGGCAAAAACAGGTTCTAAAATTAATACGGAAAAAAAAATTGAAGAAGTTATTATACACCAGATCTGCAGGTGTTACCTACCTTGGTACTCGTGAATGTAAGAAAACCCGGACTGTTCTCGAAGAAGATCACAAGTGTGAGAAAACGTTTCATTAAACAAAGTAATAATGAGAACTTCGGATTCAACATATGGGCCTGAAAGGCCGGGCCTTGTCAAAAGTAAAGGCTCTCACACATGGGCTTACGACAAATAATACTATTTTATTATATAAAGACAGTAGCATGCACGGTCCTTTGGGAAATGTTATATATCTATAACTAGTCGTGCTCCGGACCGCCGCGTTGCGGCGGGGCATTATAGTTAGCGTTTTTATACTTTATGTGAATACATAAACGGGAAAATCAAAAGCAACAAACATAGCTAAAATCATAAGTAAATAATGCATTACCTCTTTTTGGAGCAAATGTAGTAATTTACTTTTTGTTTTCTGGATTTTTATTTTTTATTTATTTTTTTTATGACAATATAACAATGTATATGGACATAGTGTTGAGAAGCTTCTAAAAAGACCATGGCCATAAATACCTCTGCAAGCCATAGGATCTTTGACACCTATACACCAACTTGTTTCATTGACTCTTCATGGCACAACGTTCAAGGATTATTTCTACCTTTTTTTTTTTTTTTTTTTTTTTTTTTTTTGGTTAATAACAATGGGCCACAGTCTGTCGAAAATGGCATTGGGCCATTGGATATGTAGCAGGACGCAAATGGAAATGGAGTCCAACAACAAAAACGACACCGTCTATGATGGTGTATTATATATATACTAATATTTTTTTATATCAATATTTTAGTTAGTATTTTGATTTAGGGCAAATGATGTTAAAAGGTATTATACTTGCCACAAATTTATCGAATGGGTAGTGAACTAAAAAATTTGACTTTTGACACCATTAACTTGTCTTTTTTTCTTTTTGTGGGTATTTTTACCTTGTATAGCCGGTGGGGCTCCACGTGTACAGGTAGGTTGCCACCCAGAAGAAGAAATTGTGGCAAGTTTAATACCTTTTTTAAGAATTTGCCCTACCGGTAAATCCTTAGTTTATATATCCCAAGTGTTTTGGTCACCGGAACACCACTGCCACCAACATGAACACACTACCACCATTTCCTTGATCTCTATCACCACTCGTAACTCAACCACAGGTACACACCCACCACCAAAAACATCTCTCTCTCTCTCTCTCTCTATGAACTTTCGAGGGTATTGGAGTTTAATAACGAATAAAAACTAATAAAAATGTAATAAATAATGGTATGGTATTATGTTGGTGTCGAGAGGAATGATTCTGTATGTATGCGAAATGTGAGATGTTTCGGGTTGCAATTAAGGTGTTTGATGAAATGCCTGAGAGAGATGTGGGGTGTTGGAATACAGTTATTTCGAGTTATTTACATGATGGGAAGTAAATAGCGCCGGCTGTTGTGGCAGTGGTGGTGGTTTCAGGTTGAAATAACGGCGGCTGTTGTGATGGTGGTGGTGGTTTCCGGTAGAAATAACAGCGGCGAATGGTGGAGATGTTTGGGTTTTTTTTTAAATTATGGTTTGTGTGATGATGAAGGAGGAAGAGAGAGGAAGGAGACGGTGGGTGGTGGGTTGAGGTGGCCGGAGCGGCAGTGGTGGTCGAAGTGGGTGGTGATGGGTAGTGCAAATTATTGAAAAAAGTATTATACTTGCCAACTTTTCATCTTCTGGGTGGTGGTGCAACCTGCTACCTGTTGAGCAAGTCACATAATACCCACAAAAAGAAAAAAAGACAAGTTAATAGTGCCAAAAGTCAAATTTTTTAGTTCACTACCCATTTGATAAATTTGTGGCAAGTATAATACCTTTTAATATCATTTGCCCTTTGATTTAATACTACCTTTTGTACGTTCGGGGTGCTATCTTCAAAAGAAGCATAAATGTTGATTTAAAAGTAGTTGTCCAAATTAATTTGTAACAAACATATTGTTATTAGGCAGATAAAAAGAAAGAAAGAAAAAGAAACAATTTCTGTAATGTTGTTGAATTAATGAAATCGGAGACACTGATCACTTGATCTAATTAAACTAACACCTGTTTTACTGAAACTAACTATATCCAATTACGTTACAAAAATTTGTCCCGTAGAAATGAATCACTGCCATGAGATGGCATGGCGCGACTGTCGAATAATGTATCATTCCCCAAGATTAAACAACGAGCGTTTTTAAACGACATAATCGTTAATCAATATCCAATTATCTAACTTTAGTCTTGATCAAAGTTAATGCAGGTACGTGGCCCGGTCAACAAAATCCGTTTTTGCATTTAAGTGGTCCAATAAATACTACTCACGAATATCATTCCATTCTTACTAAAAACAGCAAATTGCAAAGGTGTATTTAAGAGCAAAAATGAAGTCATAGTAATGACACTGTAACATACTTTAACTTTCTAGCTTGTGTTGTTTGTGTCGACCCTTACCATGGTTGTATCAGCTTCTTTCACCACTTTTGAATCCGCTTCAATCATAGACAAGTCCAGAATTATTGGCAGTGATCGGAAGGTCTCTCTTTCCAGCAATAAAGTGTCTTTAAATCACCTCCAACGTAGGTTTCCTAATCTGCATTGCCGATCTAGAGTGTCATCTGCTTCATGTGGTATGACTATCCTCTCATTTACTTCAAATGTCACTCTTGTAACGTAATTTTTGTTCCATGTGTATATTTATTCATTTGGTACGTAGATAGCTAAAACTCCTAAATATTGTACGATTTCTTTGTGTTGTGATCTTTGTACCATATAAAGTTGAAATGATGATTGTAACGAGACTTGCAGGAGTAAAAGCTCAGATGGCTACTGCTGGAAAAGCAAGTGTTGAAGCAACACCGATGGTGGAAGCTCCTGTTGTTATTGTGACAGGAGCCTCCAGAGGTATCGGCAAAGCAATTGCGCTAGCCGTTGGCAAAGCTGGTTGCAAGGTCAGAGCAAAATTGGAATTATGATTGAATATCTTGTTTCTGTTGCTATAGTAGGGTTCTGACTTAATCATTCAGGTTCTCGTGAATTATGCAAGGGCATCAAAGGAGGCTGACGAAGTTTGTAAACAGGTGAATTCTTGACAGATATATCTCTTTTTTTATATGATATCCTTGGCATTTTGAACAACGACTATTTTCTTATAGAATGAGGCACTCGGTGGTCAAGCACTTACATTTAAGGGAGATGTTTCAAAAGAATCAGATGTTGCATCTATGATCAAAACAGTGAGAGATAACTATGTCATATGTTTGTGTATTTTCTTAAGATTATTACTGATGTTGTTGACGTTAAAAATTTGCAGACAGTTGATGCTTGGGGTACTATTGATGTACTGGTCAACAATGCAGGTTACTTAAGTCTACCCCCTTGCTTGTTTCTTTTAATTAATCCAATGTTACAAACTCTTGTTATTTGATTTGATCTAAAGTTTTTAACCAATGATAAAGGGATTACAAGGGATGGTTTGATGATGAGGATGGAGACGTCTCAGTGGCAGGAAGTTATTGATTTGAATCTCACCGGTGTATTCCTATGTACACAGGTTTTTTTCTTAAACAATGTTGAATACTTAAATGCACGCGTTTGTTGTAATGGTTTTACCAAATTTTCTCTCTTTAGGGAGCTGCAAAAATTATGGCGAAGAAGAAAAAGGTAGTCAAGTTAAGTTCTCTTTTTTTAGATTATCTAGGTTCAATCTATTCACGCTCTTAAACTCGTTCAGGGAAGAATCATCAATATCACATCTGTTGCTGGTCTGAGTGGCAATGCTGGCCAAACTAACTATTGCGCTGCAAAAGCAGGAGTCATTGGATTTACCAAATCCGTGGCTAGGGAATATTCTAGCAGAGGCATAAATGTGAGTTTCGGCAGCACCATTGTGTTCTCTTATGTTTAAATCTAACCTTAACGGCGGTTACTTCTCGAATCTTTTGCTACTACAGGTGAATGCCGTTGCCTCGGGATTTATTGCAACTGATATGACTGCTAACTTTCAGAGAAACTACAAGAGAAAGATGTTAGAGAGAATCCCCTTGGGTGAGATCTTTCTTTCTACGACTACTTACTCGTTCGCCTTTTTTTTTTTTTTTTTTTTTTTTTTTTTTTTTATCATATTCTCTAGCCGTCCACAAAGAGAAATTTCAATTTCCGAGAACAAGTTTATTTTGCTTTTTTTCCATTTATAACAGGCATTTAATTTTTTTTTTACTGATAGTCAAACAGTTTATTTTAATAATGTGGTTTTGTTTTTAAATTTACAGGAAGATGGGGGCAACCTGAAGAAGTTGCTGGCCTAGTCGAATTCTTGGCTCTCAATCCGGCGGCTAGTTACATGACAGGACAGGCCGGTTTTCACAAAATCTAAATCTTGCATTATATGTTACTTATTTATGTCAGAGTCAGTACTCAGTACTACGTGTCGAACATGATAGTAGTCCATGTTAGTTACCTTAAAACTTTAACCATCAAACTTTCTATATAGCTTTCAAATGTAAGAATATAAAAGCAACCACTAATATAATTATGTCTTGCAGGTGCTTGTCATTGATGGAGGAATAGCTATGTGAGAAAAAAATAAACAGAATAATGCATTTGATGCTTTCAGTTCAAGTTCTAATGTAATTTAACATCCTGAATAGTTACTAAAGACTGAATGTAATTTATCTATTGCTTAGCTTTGCTAGTCAAATGTTTGTAACTCATTAGTGCTATCATTCTGGTGGGTGATTGTGCAATTAGATCAACCATTCAATGTAAATTTTAAGAACACTGTGACATTGTAGTTCTCAGAATAGATCTTTATAGAGAATACATGTGCCTAAAGGGTTAATGAGAAACTCATTGTTTATGTTAAACCGGTGTGTCTCATGCTATCATCGCATAGTGAATACGACAGTACACTATCATAGTGTAAGGTTTCCGGAGTTCATGTGAACCCCATGGATTTTTGTCCCGCAGTGTAATTTTTTGTCCAAAATCTTTTTCCGCAATGAACATGGTCCCCAAATTTTCTATTACATGCTTTGTTTAGTTAGTACTTAATCAAACAATTACACACCATTGATCCAAAAGAAGATGTCTTCCTTATGCAATAAAATCCAAAAGATAGTGACTCCTGGGAAGCAGCTGATTAATGAGCTTGACATTATGCCTTAAATTCCTAAACATGGCCAGCAATCAAGCACGCAGACGTTTATATTGTTTGGTAAGGTTTGGATGTGCTACGTGTTAACCATGCTGTTGCAAGCGCTAAAGAAAACAATATGAAAATTGAAACATAAGAATACGCTTTAGAGATAAACAAAAGTCATGAACTATAACACTTGCGATTTGTTCTATAAGATACCTAAGGCTAAGAGTAAACATTTCAAAAATGTAATAATCTTTAACGGAATAATCAAGATAGAAATATATTATCACCTTCACAAAAATATACAACATATAACTACTTATTTTATACCTTAAATCCACAACCAAATAATTGCCACAATAAAATTGATACTAATAGGTATGGGCAAAAGCCGCGAATGACTAATATACTTTTCAATTTGTGCAAATATAGCTAACATACTTTAAAAATGTCCTTATTTTACTTTCAAATTTGAACTAGTATGACTAATTACACCAATATGGTAATTACACTGTTAGTCCCCAATACATAAACAATTGCACCATTGGTCCTCAATATATAACCCCAATTAGTCCCCAATACATAAATAATTGCACCATTAGTCCTCAATACATAACACCAGTTAGTCCCAAATACATAACCACCGGTCACCACCGCCACCACCACCCACCACCGCCACTTACCACCACCACCCACCTCCACAACCTACCACCATCGCTTAACACCACCACCACCATGCACCATCGCAACCAACTGCCAACACTACCACCACTCACCACATACCACACACTACTCACCACTCACCACTGCCACCCACCCCGCCACTACCACCCACCACAACCACTACCCACTACCACCAATCACCACTGCCACTTACTACCGCAACCCACTACCACCACCGCAACCCACCACCACCACCCGCCACCATCACCACGTGGTGGTGGGTAGTGGTAGTGGTGGTGGCAGTGGGTTTCGGTGGTGAGTGGTTGTTGTTGTTGGTGGTGGTGGTGGTGGGTGATGGTGGTGGTGGCAGTGGGTTGCGGTGGTGAGTGACAATGATGATTGGTAGTGGTTGTGGTGGTGGGTTGCGGTGGTGCATGGTGGTGGTGGGTGGTGGTTATGTATTGAGTACCAACAGTGTAATTGTTTATGTATTTGCTTATGTATTGGGACTAATGGTGTAATTACCAAAATGGTGTAATTATTCATATTGGTTAAAATTTGAAAGTAAAATAGTGATAGGGGACCTTTTCAAAGTATGTTACTCATATTAGCATAAATTGAAAAGCACGTTAGTCATTTGTTGCTTTTGCTCAATAGGTATCAATGTATCAAAAACTTTTTGGCGAGTCTTTGTTTACATGTGCTTTAACATGAAGTAGTGAACAATGATGCAAAGGTTGTTGACCATATTTATAAGGCGAACGAGGTCTTGAATTATGTACTCTAGGTACTTTTGGCTTTTCTTTTATGTCTTTGAATCATTCTAGTGTGGCAACCACTTTTTTCATTGATGATCGGGTTTTTGGTTCGGACCCAAGACACGTGAGGGCTAGTTGGGCAACAACGCCTGCGGCTTTTGAAGGGTATCTTCCTTCAAGCCTTGGGTCCATAATGTTCTTTATTTTTCTACGGTTAGCCAAATGCGGTTTGACCCAATCCACTAGATTTTGTTGGGCAGCTAGGCGTCCATTGTCAAGTGCCCGCATGCCTGTTAGTATCTCAACTAACACAACCCCGAACCCATAGACGTCACTCTTCACATACAAATGACATGAAACGAAATTTCAAGGTTAATAGTTGTACGGGTGTACAATTTTGCAAACACATGGAAATGATAATTGATAACCAATAACAATAAACCCTAATGCTAGAAAATGTGATGGTAAAACAATATAACTAGTAATAAATTTTTTATTTGAGTGGAAAATATTTATCAGGAAGATGAATAATATAATGAGATGAGGTTCATTGCCGGAGATAGATCGAGAAGCTTTCTAGTTTCTGTTTGCCGGTCAAAAAATCAAATCGAGTGTTGTTGGCATCGGAGATCGTGGCAGGAAGTGTGATCATTTTATGATGAATAAAAGTACTGACTCAACTAAATTGTGTTTATTTTCAGGTGGGTAACGCGTTTCTTTTAAAAATTAATTTAGATCGTTTCAATCAACATTTTTGGTACTAAAAATACAAACTTATACCACGTTCAATATTTTGATAATCAAAGACGTGTTTGCTAACAAATGACCACTCGTACCGGTGATTACTAAACATCATTTTATGTGTTGTTGCACGTTATGCGTTTATTCTTGTATGCTTTTATGTTTAAGCATCTTTTGTCTTTCTTGCACTTTTTATATTCTATATATTGTGTTCTCGTGTGGATTATGATTTTATGTCATTTGACCTTTATTAATTTTAGATCTTATGATGGTTTTTTGGTCTATAGCTTTGTATGCTTGTTTTCTGTCCTTTGTCTTTATAGATTTCCTTATATTTGTTATTGCACACATGCACTTACATCTAAGCACACCTGCACATATACACTTGTCGGAGGTCTTTCTGAAAGTAGTCTCCTTACTTTCAAGTTTGTCATGAGGTAAGGATAGCATGACTACATTCCGACTCTCTCATAACTCGTTCTAATAAGATTGAGTATGTTGTTATTGTTTATTTTACAATATAACTAAATAAGTGACCAATATGCACTTGTTAACAAAACTCATGAAATATACCAGACCACATATATATCAAGAGCAAGTTTAAACAAGTATAAAACTCAAAAGTAAGTACAAGTACTCCCTCCGTCCCAATTTTATAGTCCATCTTTCCTTTTTCATATGTCCCAAAATAATTGTCCATTACTAAAAATAATAGTTGGAGTTGTTTAAATTTACCATATTACCCTTAGTTCAAATTGATATTTACAAAAATATAAGAAAACATTAATTAATTATTAAAGGGTAAAGGTGTCTTTTTTTTACTTTCGTAGAAATCAAAGCAGTAATTAATGCATTTTTCTTAAACTGTGTATTTCTTGTCTGTGGACAATAATATTGGGACGGAGGTAGTATTACTATAAACATATATTCTAATCAAAAGGCTCTTTAAAGCGGGTTTTTTTTTTTTTTTTTTTTTTTTTTTTTTTTTTTTTTTTTCTTCTCTTATTATTATTCTTATTATTTTTTATGTAAAGTCAAAAAGGTTCTTAAATAATACTATCAAGTAGAGCCGTAAATGAACCGGACGAACACAAACGAAGCCTTATTCATGTTCATTCACTTAATTTTAACCGGACAAATAAACAAACACGAACACTTAAACGGACGACTTTTCTTGTTCATGTTCGTTTATTAAGAAAATAGTTTGTTTATGTTCGTTCATTAAGATACTAAACGAACGCTAAACGGACACATAAACGATTGAATATAAATGATCATAGACAAACAAACATAAACTTTATTAAATTGTGCATCTAATATTATTTTTTAAGTGTTGTTTTGTTTAGACAAACTAATTTTAAAATTATACAATTAAAAGATATGATATACGAACATAAATAAATAAATGAACATAAACGAACGTTAACGAACGCATAATCGGACGTTCACGAACATAAATAAATAGACGTGACTTTTGTTCATGTTCGTTCATTTAACTAAACAATCGTAAAATATTGTTTATGTTCGTTCATAAACGAATTTTTTAGTGAATAGTTAATGAAATATTCACTAAACGTTCAGTTCATTTACAACACTACTATCAAGTATCAACTATTAGAACCGACTTTGGCAAGTCAAAAGGCTACAATCGATCTACATTAGGGGCGGATCCACGTTTATAAATGATCACGCTCACATATATATATTTACGATAATATAATCTACTAATTAAACAAAACATGGACACAAAATTTAGGGACCATCTTCATTGCAGAAAACCAAGATTTTGGGCAAAAATTTACCATGACAAAAATCTATGAGGTTCCCGAGAACCCCTTTAGTCCGCCGTGTTACATTACATTATGATAGTGTACAATCAAGTATTAACTATAGATGCAACGATAGCATGATACACATCGTCGGTTTGACATAAACTACGAGTTTCTCATTAACACTTTAAGCACATGTGTTCTCTACAAAGATCTATTCCGAGAACTACAATGTCACAGTGTTCTTCAAAAAGATACGTTGAATGGGTTATCTAATTGCACAATCATACACCAGAATGATAACACTAATGAGTTACAAACATTTTACTAGTCCAAGTTAAGCTATAGATAAATTACATTGAATCTTATTGTAACTATTCAAAATGCTGAATTACACTAGAACTTGAACCGAAAGCATCAAATGCGTACTTGTGTCGATTTTCTCTCACATAACTATTCCTCCATCAATGACAAGCACCTGCAAGACATAATTAGGGGTTTCTTTTACATTCTTACATTTGAAAACTGTAGAAAGTTTGATGGTTAAAATTTTAAGGTAACTAACATGGACTACTATCATGTTCGACACGGACATACTCACTGTGACATAAATAAGTAACATATAATGCAAGATTTAGATTTTGTGAAAACCTGTCCTGTCATGTAACTAGCCGCCGGATTGAGAGCCAAGAATTCGACTACGCCAGCAACTTCTTCAGGTTGCCCCAACCTTCCTGTAAATTTAAAACAAAACCACATTCTTAAAAGAAAGAGTAAAAAAAAATTAAAATGCCTGTTAACAAATGAAAAAAAGTAAAATAAACTTATTCTCCGAAATTGAAATTTCTCTTTGTGGACGGCTAGAGAATATGATACAAAGAAAGCGAGCGAGTAAGTAGTCGTAGAAAGAAAGATCTCACCCAAGGGGATATTCTCTAACATCTTTCTCTTGTAGTTTCTCTGAAAGTTAGCAGTCATGTCAGTTGCAATAAATCCTGGGGCAACAGCATTCACCTGTAGTAGTGATCGAAAGATTCGTGAAGTAACCGCTGTTAAGGTTAAATCTAAACATAAGAGAAACACAATCGTGCTGCCGAAACTCACATTTATGCCTCTGCTAGAATATTCCCTTGCCACGGATTTGGTAAATCCGATGACTCCTGCTTTTGCAGCGGAATAGTTAGTTTGGCCAGCATTGCCAGTCACACCAGCAACAGATGTGACATTTATGATTCTTCCCTGAACGAGTTTAAGAGCTTAAATAGATAGAACCTACATAATCTACAAAAGCGAACTTAACTTGACTACCTTTTTCTTCTTCGCCATAACTTTTGCAGCTCCCTAAAGAGAGAAAATTTGGTAAAACCATTACAACAAACGCGTGCATTTAAGTATTCAACATTGTTAAAGAAAAAAAACCTGTGTACATAGGAATACACCGGTGAGATTCAAATCAATAACTTCCTGCCACTGAGATGTCTGCATCCTCATCATCAAACCATCCCTTGTAATCCCTGTATCATTGGTTAAAAACTTTAGATCAAATCAAATAACAAGAGTTTGTAACATTTGATCTGGCTAAATGCCGTGTTTAAGATTTATACAGTTACGTAGTAATTTGTGTGTGCAGTCAGTTTTCAGTGGCAAATGGATTCTGCAGTTTTAACTTTTAAGGTTGTTTGCTCAATTGGGTCTGCAATATGTCTGCAGTATATTTGCCTCTGTCCCTTTCTGCTACAAAAATGATTTGACATGGTTTGGCACTTTGGCTTATGATCAATTCGTGGGCCAGTATGCAATTGTGACAGTGGGTATGTAGTTCTTTCATTTGGGGAGCATGTGCTCTATTTTGTGTGTTAGCATATTACAGTGGTATGTTTGGCCTTAGCTTCTTTTGGCTTTTGCCAAAACTTTTGTGTATTTCTTTTTTGGGTCCACTTTACTTAAGTATCTTGTTAATATAGTGGATGCCATTTTTGCCTTAAAAAAAAATAAAAATAAAGGCAAGGGGGTAGACTTAAGTAACCTGCATTGTTGACCAGTACATCAATAGTACCCCAAGCATCAACTGCCTGCAAATTTTTAACGTCAACAACATCAGTAATAATTTGAAGAAAACATGCAAACATATGACATAGTTATCGCTCACTGTTTCGATCATAGATGCAACATCTGATTCTTTTGAAACATCTCCCTTAAATGCAAGTGCTTGACCACCGAGTGCCTCAATCTATAAGAAAATAGTCATAGTTCAAAATGCAAAGGATATCATATAAAAAAAGAGAGAGATATCTGTCAAAATTCACCTGTTTACAAACTTCATCAGCCTCGTTTGATGCCCTTGCATAATTCACGAGGACCTGAATGATTAAGTCAGAATCCTACTATAGCAACGGAAACAAGAGATTCAGTCCTAATTACAATTTTGCTCTGACCTTGCAACCAGTTCTGCCAACGGCCAGCGCAATAGCTTTGCCGATACCTCTAGAGGCTCCCGTCACAATGACAACAGGAGCTTCCACCATTGGTGTTGCTTCAACACTTGCTTGTTCAATAGTAGCCACCTGAGCTTTTACTCCTGCAAGTCTCGTTAACAATCATCATTTCAACTTTATAATGTACAAAGATCACAACATAAAAAATCGTACAATATTTAGGAGTTTTAGCTATCTACCAAATGAATAAATATACATATGTGGAACACAAATTGCAGTACAAGAGTGACATTTGAAGTAAATGAGAGGATAGTCATACCACATGAAGCAAATGACACTCTAGATCGGCAATGCAG
This sequence comes from Artemisia argyi, assembly GCA_030686995.1. NCBI lineage: Eukaryota > Viridiplantae > Streptophyta > Magnoliopsida > Asterales > Asteraceae > Artemisia > Artemisia argyi. The sequence goes on along the minus strand of CM060697.1, from coordinate 153,871,976 downwards.
ATTAGTAAACCTACGCTGGAGGTGATTTAAAGACACTTTATTGCTGGAAAGAGAGACCTTCCGATCACTGCCAATAATTCTGGACTTGTCTATGATTGATGCGGATTCAAAAGTGGTGAAACAAGCCGATACTGCCATGGTAAGGGTCGACTCAAACAACACAAGCTTAAAAGTTAAAGTATGTTACAATGTCATGACTATGACTTCGTATTTGCTCTTAAATACACCTTTGCGCGCACTGTGCTGTTTTAGTAAGAAGGGAATGATATTTGAGAGTGGTGTTTTTTGGACCACTTAAGCTAAATGCTAAAAAGTCGCGAATGATTCATTTCCACGGGAAATTTTTTTAATCTTGGAGAATGATTGACTTCAGTCGACTGCCTGTGTTTGGTATAGGGAGATGAGGCCCAAGAAATGGAAATGGTGTGATTTCGTCTGTCTGGTAACTGGTAAGCACTACTCCATTGACTTTTGAATCTTCTCCGTCCGCATACACTCCAAAATCAAGCACTACTCCATTGACTTTTATTTGTTAGGCCACTTCTTTATATATATATTCAAGCCCTTTTGTTGTTGTTGTAAGATTATCACTTTTTTAATAATATGTTCCTTTTTCTTTTTGAGCAAATTTATGAGATTTTGTTCACAGTTTTTCTGACATTATAAATTATTGTTTTAGCTTCTTTTGTTTAATCTTTGTCAAAATTTTAATCTAGTTTGATTAATTGATATCCTAGTGTTTGATACCAACGTAACTACTAAAACCAACCACTTGACCTTGCTCTTTCTATGTTTTTCAAATAACTTGTTTTATTAATTTCTTTGGTTAATTTCTCTTTTGTAACCAAACAAGAGAATTGTTGTTAAACTCTTTTCAGTTTTTATTTATCTCAATTTCTATCCTGTGTTATTTCTATTACGGAGTATATGAATTTCTCTCCACCAAACGTACAAGGTCGCGAGTGATTCATTTCCACGGGAAAAATTTTTATAACGAAAGTTTCAGTAAAATGAGTGTTAGTTTCATTAGATCAAGTGATCAGTGTCTCCGATTTCGTTATTCAACTACTTAACATAAATTGTTTCAATTCTTTTTCTTTCTTTTTGTCTGCGTAACAGCATGTTTGTTAAAAAAAAAAAATTAGACAACTATTTTGTTAAATATGAATCGTTTAAATCAACATTTATGTTGCTTTTAAAGATAGGACCCCGAAAGTACAAACTTGTAACGTGATAATGAAATATATCACACCACAAGTATCAGTAGCAAGCTTTAAAGCAAGTATTAAATCAAAATACAATTAAAAATATTCATATAAAAAAAATTTCTAAACAAAAGGTTCTCAAAAACTTTTTTCCGCAAGTCAAAAGGTTCATAAATACCGTCGATTGTTAGAACGGGCATTGGCAAGTCGAAAGCCTACACTCGATCCACATTACGATAGGTCGATAGGTTAGTATCAACTATATATGCAGTGAAGAACATCGATTTAGCATAAATCCTCACGCAAATACCTCAGGTAGCGTACACTTAATTCAAATACTCGTACTCCCTGAATATATTGTGAAAACAACAATCTCACTTAGAATATACATTGAATAGTTGATCTAGTCAAACAGTTAGACACCATTGATCCGAAGGAAAATGTCTTCCTTGTGCAACAAAATCCAACAAAGATAGCGACTCCTGGGAAGCAGCTGATTAATGAGCTTGACAATATGCCTTAAATTCCTAAATTAACATGACCGGCATTCGTGCACCAAGACGTTTATATTGTTTGGTAATGTGCTACGAGTTAACCATGTTGTTGCAAGTGTTAAAGACAACAATATGAAAATTGAAACACAAGAATATGCCTCAGAGAAAAACAAAAGTCATGAACTATAACACTTGCGATTGGTTCTATAAGATAACTAAGAGTAAACATTTTTAACTTTTACCATATATTCTATCAAAAAAAAGGTTAAAAGAGCAATTTTGCCATTTAAAATATATCAAAAGAGTTATTGTCACTCTTCTTTTAGTCCACCCTTATTTGCCACTAAAAAGTTAAATAAGTGTATATTTGTCATTAAACTTTGCCAAATGTGGTTTTTAGGTACTTGGTAACTTAAGGAGAAGAATGTTTCATTATGTATTTACTTTGGCCATATCTTCTTTAACTGAAAATCAAATCTTTTTAAATACTTTAATTAGGTTCTTTTGTTACTTCTTTCCAAACACGTATGAGTACAGTGACAACATATATCATGGTAAATGCTAGTCATGAAATCTTAACAAAAATAAAAATATAATAATAATAATAATAATAATAATAATAATAATAATAATAAGCCATAAATATTTATATAAAAAAAAAAAAAACAATGCTTTACTACAATCACATTGGAGTGTGGAGTTGAGGAGATGGGCATTTGAGACAAAGGACATCAAACATGCAAGTGAAATAAGGCCCTTAAAATTAATTACCAAATAAGCATCGATGAGTTTGAATTACATGAATATTTCAGTCAAAATGATCTCTTGTTTTTCATCAAATGGTTCTATATTTATAAGCGCCAACAAAGATAAAAGAATTGCAAAAGTTTCTGGATTAATTTAAAAACCAAATTTAAAGTGTTTAAAGTCAATCTTAGTGAGGTAAAGAAAGTGGTTACTAATTTATTCAACATCACTACTGACTACTACTGAGACTTTTGGATTCGATGAGATGCTACATGTATAATGGCAAGTTAGACCCGAACATACCTAGTTAACGACCTAAATGGATGAGTGGCAAACATGCACTAACGGTAAATGTATAGTGGCAAATAAAAGTAGATTAAAAGATTAATGGCAAAATAACTCTTTTGGTATGTTTTAGGTGGCAAATTTGCTCTTTTAACTTCAGAAAAAGGGTAATTGCATTTTTGGTCCTTGTGGTTTGGCCAAATTGCAGGTTTGATCCTCAAAACTTTGAAAGTGCAGCGATAGTCCCCATTTTGAAGTTTGAGTTGTATTTTTGATCCTTTTTGGTGTGAAATGACCAAATTACCCTTGTATTTTCTAAACAAGACAAACGGTATTTTAGTCATTTAACTTTATCCAGGGACCAAAAATGCAATCCAAACTTTAAAATAAGGACTATCGCTGCACTTTCAAAGTTTTATGGACCAAATATGCAATTTGGGCAAACCACAAGGACCAAAAATGCAATTAACTCTCAGAAAAATGTGATAATCTGTAACAGAATAATCAAGATAGAGATATATTGTCACATTCACAAAAATACACAACAACATATAACTACTTATCTTAAAATCTACGTTAAATCCACAACCATATATTACCAACAATAAAACTGATATTAATAGGTATCGATGTATTAAAAACCTTTTGGCGAAAAAAAAAAGTCTCAAAAAAAAAAATGAACCAATTCTAAAATCGATTGTGCGGTTTTGGTTTACCGAAAGTTTTGGTTCAATTTGTTTTGGTTTTATATGAAAACCCAAACCGATAAAACCAAACCGCCATATACTAACATTCATAAAACTAGTAAAAAATGTATAATTATTAGTTTTGATTATGCAATTAATCACCAAAGTTCAAAAACTAAGATATTAGATATTTGTAACAGGTGTTTATTTAGCTAACACTTTAATAAATTCGTAAAGTTAGTTTTCTTTATTTCATAGTTCGCACATCTAATCTTTATATATACATGTTATGTAATCTTATTATTTTGCGACAAAATATTCAACTTATATTCGAGAATTTCTGAATTTAGGTTTTGGATGTTAAAAAAAATATTGGTATTCAGATATCCGAAAAATTGATAAAAATTTATTAGAAGTTTTTTTTTTTTTTTTTTTTTTTTTTTAATGTCAGTTTTGAAATTCATATATAAAAGTTTTTCAAAAAAAATAGATATTTGGATATTCCGATATATAGTTATCCGAAATTTCGGATATTCGAATTTAAAGAACTTAGCTAAATAATGGATCTAACATAAAACTATCAACTCAAATTTCAGATATTCAAAAACCGAGAAAACCGAAAACCGAACCGCAAAAAACCAAAAACCAAACCGAAATTTTAGCTCAAGGTTTGGTTTAAGAAACTAAATTCGGTTTGGGGTTTGGTTTTAGCCAAAAACCACCCCAAATCGCCCCATGCTCACCTCTAGCGGTGAACGGATGCAATACTAATATTAATAACTAATAAAAAAATGTATAGGTATTAGTTTTGATACAAGTAAGCACCAAAGTCAAAAAAATAAGAGATTAGATATTCGTAACAGTTGTTTATTTATCTAACACTATAATAAATTCGTAAAGTTAGTTTATTTTTTATTATTATTATTTATTTCATATATATTCGCACATCTCATCTTTATATACATATTACAAATATGAAAATCAAGGATGCCATGTTCTCTATTGGAGATAATAAGGCTCCGGGTCCTGATGGTTTCACGGCTGATGTCTTCAAAAAGGCATGGGATATTGTTGGAAATGATGTGTGTTTGACGATCCGGGATTTGTTTACTAATGGGAAACTTTTAAAGGAATTTAATCATACTATTATTGCACTTGTTCCTAAAGTCTCTACGCTTGCTAAGGTAAATGATTATAGGCCTATCTCTTGTTGTAATGTTTTTATAAATGCATCAGCAAAATCATTACTAGTCGTATTAAATAGGGGCTTGGAGATATTGTTAGTATTAACCGGTCGTCTTTTGTTCCGGGGCGTAATATTTCTGATACTTGTAACATTCTGCTAACTCAAGAGCTAATGCGTAATTACCACCGTCTCGTGGACCACCTAGGCGTGCTTTTACGATTGATATTCAGAAGGCGTATGATACTGTTGATTGGCATTTTCTGGAGATTATTCTGGTGGGTTTTGGCTTTCATACTATGATGGTCTCATGGATTATGGCTTGTGTTACTAGTGTGTCTTACTCCATTTGTATTAATGGTGACATCTATGGCTGGTTTCGAGGTAAAAGAGGTCTACGACAAGGTGATCCTATGTTGCCTTACCTGTTCACGCTTGTTATGGAAGTTCTAACTCTTTTATAGCAGCGAAAGGTTAAGCTGAGTTCCAATACCACAACATTTGTGAAAGGCGAAAAATTATTAATCTTTGCTTTGCTGATGATCTTTTTATTGTTACACATGGCGATGTTTTTTCAGCTAGTGTGGTTATGGATGCGTTAGAGGAGTTCAAGAATTTGTCAGGCCTTGTTCCTAGTATTCCGAAGAGTACGACATTTTTCTGTTATGTGCCTAATCAGGTGAAGTTGCCTATTTTGAACTCTTTGTCTTTTAATGAAGGTACTCTTCCTGTTAAATATTTGGGCGTTCCCCTTATATCCTCACTATTGCTGTATCAGGATGGTAAAGTTCTTATGGAAAGGGTTCAAAAACGTATAGCAGATTGGAAGAATAAAATTTTTATCTATGGTGGGTCGTTTACAGCTTATTATATCTGTTTTATCATCTATGCATATATCTTGAGCTTTTGTCTTTATCCTTCCTATTCGTGTGATTCATGACCTTGAACAGTTAATGCGAGGCTTTTTATGGTGTCAACGTGAAATGAAGAAGGGTAAGGCAAAAGTGGCATGGAGGATATCTGTAAGCCAATAGAGGAGGGTGGTCTTGGTATTCGTAGCCTTAATGATTTTAATGTGGCACTTCTGGCGAAACATGTTTATAGTATTTTGACCCATAAGGAATCTTTATGGGTCAAATGGATCCATTCTTATAAACTTCGTGCAGAAGTTTTTGGGATGTTCCATGTACGGGTGATATGAGTTGGGGCTGGAGGAAATTGCTTCTGATTCGTCCTACTATTCGGCCATTTTTCTGGTTCCCCATATTCGTAATGGTAAGAGGGCATTTATATGGTTCGATAATTGGTATTTCTTGAGTCCTATTAACATTTTGCTTACTGCTAGAGATATATCTCGTTATGGGTTTTCTTTAAAAGATTTGGTGGCTGATCTACTTATTGATGGCATTCGGAGATGGCCTACTGAGTGGATTGATAGGATTCTTGATTTATTGCTTATTAATCCACCGGCCTTAATTGAAGGTGTTGAAGACGAGCTGTTTGGAGAGTGCCTAATGGTGAGTTTAAGCCGTTTACCATTTCTCGTGTCTGGGATTCTATTCATGATAGGGCCAATCTGGTCTCGTGGTTTCATGTTGTATGGTTCCCTCAATGTATCCCGAAGCATGTGTTCAATCTTTGGCTTTTCGTTAATTACAAGCTGAAAACACAAGATAGGCTAAGGCAATGGGATGTCGGTCCTTCTCCTGACTTAAACTTGCTTCGGTGTCCCTTCTGTGATAATCAGCCTGATTCTCATGCTCGTCTCTTTTTTGAGTGCCCATTTTCTTTACGGGTTTGGACAAGTGTTCGCGCCCTAGGAGGAATGGATAATATTCCTCATAGATTGGAGGATGCTATTCCGTACCTTATACCGTTGTCTAAAGGTGGTTCTGCTCATAGTGTGATATCTCGTCTTCTTCTTGCAGCTTCCTGTAATTCTATTTGGCATGAACAGAATTCGAGGATTTTTAAGAAAAGGCTAAAGTCATATACACATGTTTTTGATGATATTGTTACCATTGTTCGGTTGAAGATCCTCTCTTTTGGCTTTACAAAGAACTCTTCGCGGGTTAGAACGATATGGATACATGGAAGTTACCTGGATCGGTGATCATTGCAAGCGGTTCAACGGCCTGATGGATTGTCATATTTGTTATCTGCTTTTGGGAGTTCCATGTGAGAGTTGTACTCTTTTTCATTCTCCAAGGTTTTCCTACTGGGTTTTTACTTGGGAAGGTTTTTTAAGGAGACACTCTCACATGGTTGTCTTGTCCTCCCTTGTTTCTCAATGCTGGTGGTATTTGGAGTGTGTTGGACTACATTTTATACATTTATTGATTATGTAGTAGATTGTTAGGTTTGTGTTTATTGCATGTCATAAACACTATCTAGATGTTTACCAAGATGTTGTTTGGGGTTAATGTGGCACTTTGCCACATTCCATTTGTACTCAAACGTATAGTTATTAATACATTTTACCGTGGTAACCCTTTACCCAAAAAATATTCAACTTACATTCTATGATTTCTTAATTTAGGTTTTGGATGTTTAAAAAATATTTGTATTCGGATATCCGAAAAATTGATCAAAATTTATTTAAGAATTGTGTTTTATTAAATGTCAGTTTTCGAACTCATATAAAAGTTTTCTGAAAATTATAGATATTTGGATATTCGGATATATAAAACTATTATCCGAAATTTCGGATATCCAAATTTAAAGATCTAAGCTAAAATAATGGGTCTAACATAAAACCATCTTAAATTTCGGATATCCGACAACCAAAAAAACCGAAAAACGAACTGCAAAAATCCAGAAACCAAACCAAAATTTTGGTACGGGGTTTGGTATTAAAAAACTAAAAACCGAATTTTCGGTTCGAGGTTTGGTTTTAGCCAAAAACCACCCTATGCTCACCCCTTGCGTAGAATGATGATGCAAAGGTTGTTTACCATATTTATAAGGCGAACAAGGACTTGAATTATGTATTCTAGGTGCTTTTGGCTTTTCTTTGATGTCTTCGAGTCGTCCTAGTGTGGCAACCACTTCTTTCATTGATGGTCGGGTTTTGGTTCGGACCCAAGAAACGTTAGGGCTAGTTGGGCAACAGCGATTGCGACTTTTGAAGGGTATCTTACTTCAAGCCTTGGGTCCATAATGTTCTATATTTTTCTATGGTTAGCCAAATACGGTTTGACCCAGTCTACTAGATTTCGTTGGGCAACTGGGCGTCAATTGTCAAGTGCCCGAATGCCTGTTAGTATCTCAACCATCACAACCCCGAACCCATAGACGTCACTCTTCACGTACATATGACCTCAAACAAAAATTTAAGTTTAATAGTTGCATGGATGTAAAATTTCCTTTATCGATTGAAAACACATAGAAATGGTTTGGCTCAATCTAGATTGACCAAAGATGGATGTAGCAAACATGGGCATGTTGAGCTACTTGGGAAATGGGTTAACGTCTAGGACAAAGCGGGCCATGATGTCTTGAGTATCTAATACTTTTGTTTCTAAAAGTTCAAACTTTTTCATAAACAATTAGTGTGTCAACTATGATTTAAAAAAAAAAAAAAAAAAAAAAAAAAAGCACCAAAGGACTCTTAGCCTAACGGTATGTGAGTGACCCAACAATCTAGAGATTGTGAGTTTAAGTGTAGTTGTATACATGTGAGATAGGTGGTGGTGTAAGTTGAAAAAAAATTGCCACTAAAACCGAAAAATGATTACAAAAAAAGCTACAGTATACTTTTTCAAATATCTAACTTTTTGATTGAAATTGTTTAGAGAGGCTTTTGTATTAGAAACACACTTTGGGCCTTTCCAACCCATTTGACCCATTTCCTTTTTACATAATATTATTTGATATTTACTTGTTTGATCGGTGGACAGAAAGTGTAACTTAAATAGGCCCATTTATGAACAAATTGAGTAAAACTGCCAACTCTAAATAAAACCAAACAGTCAATTTCAGGTTAATGGTTTATATCGTGTTTCTTAATCATGCATCTAACATAAGGAGATTATTATTAGATATACCTTCGAACAAGCTATTTAATCATAAATCCGATGACTCCTACTTTTGCAATGAAGAAAAAAAATGCATAGCTTGGTTTTAGGTATCTTATAATAATCTCTTTATGTTAAATGCATGATTAAGAAACATGATATAAACCATGAAACTGAAATGACTGTTTGGTTTTAGTTAGAGTTGGTAGTTTTACTCAATTTCTTCATAAATAGGCCTATTTAGGTTACACTTTCTGTCTACAGATCAAACAAGCAAATATCAAAAAAATAATATTATTTGAAAAGGAAATGCCCAAAGTGTGTTTCTAAGACAAAAGCCTCTCTAAACATTTTCAATCAAAAAGTTAGATATTGGAAAAAGTATACAGTAGCTTTTTTGTAATCATTTTTTGTTTTTAACGGAATTTTTTTTACAACCTACACCACCTATCTCACATGTCTACAACGACACCTGAACACACAACCTCAAGATTTTTTTGTCACTCACATACCGTTAGGCTAAGAGGCTTTTTTTTTTTTTTTTTTTTTTTTTTTTTTTTTTTTTTTTTTAATGTAATCATAGTTGACAGGCTGATTGTTTCATAAAACCCAACTTTTTAATAAGTTTTGATCAATTTTTCGGATATTCGAATACATATATTTTTTGAACATCCAAAACCTAAATTAAGTCGTCCTAAAATATAAGTTGAATATTTTGTCAAAAAATAATAAGATTATATAACATGTATATAAAGAAGAGATATGCGAAAATATATGAAAAAAAAAAAAAAAAAAAAAAAAAAAAAAAAAAAAAACTAACTTTACAAATTTATTATAATGTTAGCTAAATAAACACATGTTACAAATTGACTTTGGTGATTACTTGTATCAAAACTAATATGTATATATTTTTTGTTAGTTTTATGAATATTAGTATGTGGTGGTTCGGTTTGGGTTTTCATATAAAACTAGGGTTGTCCCATTGAGTTGGGTGGCCCGGTGCGAAATCACGAATGATGCCCCCATAAATCACGAAAAATTTAACTATTTTTGAAAATAAAAAGTTATTTGATATTACGCAGAGACACTAAAAATTCAACTTTGATAATATTTAATAAAGACACTAAAAATTCAAAACATTATATACTTAGATATGTATAAAACTATAAATATTAATGGATGCATACTAAATTGGAGGTCCCTTACAATGAGGGGTCGTGTGCGGTTGCACCACTTGCACATGCTAATTGCCGTCACTGTATAAAACCAAAAACGGAACAAAAACCAAAACCGCACAATCAGTTTTAGAATTGGTTAGGTGTTTTTGGGGCGGTTTTTTGTTATTTGTTTGGTTCGGTTTTTGGTTTTGTTGCTCTCCCCTATTCACCGATTCATGTTAAAGCGGATGTAAACCAAGACTGGCCAAAAGGTTTTTGATACATTGGTACCTATTTGTATCAGGACTTAGGATCAAATGAGAAGAAACCTTAAAATGAGAAGGATGTGAAATAACTATAAATACACATTAGAGATGCGTCGACTTGAATTAGATGCATCCCTAACCTTTTAGATGCACCCTAATATATTTTCTAGCTAAAACTTAGATGCATATACATATATTAGATGCATTTCATCAAGTTAGACAAATCATGTGTATGTTTTGCCCTCTGCGAGTCAAATTTGTTGCTAATACTACTTTACATCGTTTTCACTTCAAAATCACTTTCAAAACTAAGTGAGATGCATCTAAATAAATAGAGATGCATCTAAATAAATAGAGATGCATCTAATTCAAGTCAATGCATGTCAAATATGTGGTTATAGTTATTTCTCATTCTTCTCATTTTAAGTTTTCTTCTCACTGGATCTTTACCATTTGTATCAGTTTTATTGTTTGTAATTATGTTGTTGTGTATTTTTGTGAAGGTGACAATATATTTCTATCTTGATTATTCCGTTGCAGATTATTATATTTTTCCGTTAGAATATGTGGTAAAAGTCAGAAATGTTTACTCTTAGGTGTCTTATGTTAGAACATTATATTTATTATTGATCGATATTTGTAGATTACAAACCCAATGACCTAACCCACAAGCGGGCTTGGGCCAAACATATTATTGCCTAATATCTTATAGAACAAATTGCAAGTGTTATAGGTCATGGCTTTTGTTTATCTCTAAAGCTTATTCTTATGTTTTGATTTTCATATTGTTTTCTTTAGCACTTGCAACAACATGGTTAACCCGCAGCACATCCGATCCCACTAAAACCAAAACCTTACCAAACAATACAAATGTCTACGTGCTCGATTGCTGGCCATGTTTATGAATTTAAGGCATATTGTCAAGTTCATTAATCAGCTGCTTCCCAGGAGTCACTATCTTTGTTGGATTTTATTGCATAAGGAAGACATCTTCCTTTGGATCTATGGTGTGTAATTGTTTAATTAAGTACTAACTAAACAAAGCATGTGATAGAAAATTTGGGGACCATGTTCATTGCGGAGAAAGATTTTGGACAAAAAATTACACTTTATTGCTGGAAAGAGAGACCTTCTGATCACTGCCAATAGTTCTGAACTTGTCTGTGATTGGCACGGATTCAAAAGTGGTGAACAAGCCGATACAGCCATGTTAAGGGTCAACACAAACAACAAAAGCTTAAAAGTTACAATATGTTACAGTCAATGGCGGAACTTAGTGCTTCTTGAATCTAAATACATTTAATAGTTGGTCAATGGCGGAACTAGACTCCTTGACTAAAGATTCTTGATGTCATCTAAAGTGGTTAAAATATGCAGTAAACATGTATTTCATAATTTGTAGGATGTTTAGTATATAAAAGTATACTTCATACAAACAATTTTGCACCCCCCCCCCCCCAACCAAGAGGTTGTTAGTCGTATAATATATCTAGCCCAACATGTATTTGTACGGGCTACGGCCCATGTTCTAGAATATTCGTTGTAATGGTATTTATATACCACTATTTTTATGAATGAAGGATATACAATTCACGTTTAATATATTTCCCTACATGGTATCAGGCCTTTATTCGGTCCTACATATCGAAACCCTAAAACCAGTCGCCTTCTTTGTTTGATTTGTCAGGTCGTTGGTTGTTCCACTCCAACCAGTCGACATCATTGTTAGATTCGTCAGATTGATCGTTGGTTATCTTAAAAACCAATCGACATATTTGTTCGTTTTGTCAGAAACATTCGTTACTTTGTATCAGTCGCAAGTTTGAAACCCTAGTTTATCCTTTGTTAATTTTTATCTATTGCCACGATGACTGGATCTCTAGCTCCTCCTGCTATCCTATTGTCTGACAAACTTATGACAATCAACAACCTTACAACTCGTGTGCCTGTTGTGCTGGACGTTGATGAGATGAACTATGCATCCTGGACTTACTTCTTCCAAAACCTGATTCGTGGCTATCACTTATTGGATCACATTCTTGGTGATTCGACAGCTAGGGAGCCCACGTCCAGCGCCAAGCCTCCTTCCACAGACGAATGGCTTGCTATCGACACCATCATCCTTTCGTGGATCTTCTCTACGTCCTCTAAAAATCTTCAACAAAGATTGGTAGTCGAAAACCCTAAAACGGCGAAGGAAGCATGGGATATACTTTCGTTGATTTTCAATGATAACAAAAGGTCGCGTTCGATAGCCTTGAAGGCGGAGTTAAGAGCCATGAGGCTCGGTGACCTCTTGTAAAAACCGTGGTTTTAGCAGGTCAGTTTGACTGATAGTCTTGACTCAGTTGACGTTTGTTTGGTGTGTCTTAGGTGATTAAAGTGTTATATGTGTGATATAGGTGAGTTTTAGCACTAAATCCCTTTGCGTAAATGGTTTTATTGTGATTTGGAAAGTTCATTTTGATCACATTTGTGGTGAAGAAATGACTTGTGTAGTTTTGGTGTTTTTGCGTAACGAGTCTTCGTTCAAATGTTTGAGCGTTAGCAGGTTACGAAAAGTTTGTTTTTATGAGTTATGTTTCAAAAGAGTGTGGAATTCTATTTTTGGAAACTTTATTTTTGAAAATAACATTTTTCCGGTTTGTCGTAAAACTAAGGTTTATCGCGTAAGACGCTAGGATTAGCTACGGGTGTTTATAAAATATGAAAAGTATGAGGTTTTGAGTGTAATAAATTAATTTAATAAAAAAATATAAAAAGATATATATATATATATATATATATATATATATATATATATATATATATATATATATATATATATATATATATATATATATATATATATATATATATATATATATATATATGGGTTAAAATAAAAAGGGCCTTATAATAAAAAGTGTAGGAAGGATTGTGAGAGCGACATGTGTCACCCCTATTCCACATCATATGACACATGTCATCCCACCCCCCCACCCACCCACCCCCCGCGCAAAAAAAAAAAAAAAAATCCCGCCAAAATTTTTTAGTGCATCACAGTTATAAAGTTACTGCATCACAATTATAAAAGTTACGGCATCACAGTTTTAAATTTTAGTGCATTGATGTTATAAGTTACTGCAACATAGTTGATGCACTAAACTATTAACTATGATGCAGTAACTTATAATAAAGATGCACCAAAACTTAAAAAAAAATCGTATTTTAATTGTGATGCAGTTACATACATATATGATGCAGAAAACTTATGATAATTCAATTTCTTTATAACCATGATGCAATAACTTTATAACCATGATGCAGTAACATTAAAATCATGAATGCAGTAAAATCATAATTGTGATGCAGTAAACGTGATGCAGTAACTTTATAACCGTGATGCAGTAAATTTATAACAGTGATGCAGTAAGATTTTTTGGCGGGAAAAAAAAATTTTTTGGCGGGAAAAAAAAATTTTCGGGGGGGGGGGGGGGGGGGGTGACACGTGTCATATGATGTGGCAAAGGGGTGACACATGTCACTCCCACAATCCTTCCTACACTTTTTATTATAAGGCCCTTTTTAGAATAACCCCACCCTATATATGTATATAAATATATATATATATATATATATATATATATATATATATATATATATATATATATATATATATATATATATATATAACTCGGCTATAAAGAAAAACAAGGGAAAAGGAAACCTAATTTGAGTCCAAATATGACACTTAGCCCCAAGGAATCCTGGTCCAACCCAACCAAGCCCAACCCCTACCCATATAAGCTATATCAACGACCCCAAAGTCCTATTTCTGCAATTTGAATCGAACACAAGGAGAAAAGAAGGAGAAAAAAATTAGGGTTTATAGTTTTCAAGCAATAATCAAGAATCAAGGTAAAATCCTAAAACCCTATGTTCATATAATTGATTAATTATTGGTATTCATGTAATATTAAGTATGATTGATCCAGGGTTTGTAAACTTCTGTAAATTAATTAATTAAAACATGTTAGGATAATTGGTTGATGATAGTATAGTAATTGTTTAAGGGAATTGAGTGTAAAACGCTTTAGATTACGTGTTAGGGTTTGGACAGAAAATTATGGCTGTAAAGATGTGAGTGTAAATAACAGATGGTGAAGAGTTAAGTCACGAATTTTAGGTCTAAATTTAAGTTTAATGAAAGAGCTTTTCAAAAAGTCCAGCCATGATTGATTTCAAGGCCGGGAAGTCGTCTTTTGATTTTTCTTTGTTAAGGTGTCAAAGCTGTCAAACCGGGACAGATTTTGGGTAAAAGTTTGAGGGTGTTTTGTGGTTGTAAAAATGGTATTTTGACTAGGCCTTCTGTAGTAGTTAAGTATTAGGTTATATTAGACTACCACGAAAAGGATTCGCGATAAAAACTTGTGGAAGTATTTTATGTTAATTGAAACTTTTTGATGTGCGTTCAGATCCGAATTTGAGTAGTTGACAAGTTTGATTTTCTTTTGAGTACTTGTGTGTGTTATTGTTCCATGGCCTTTTGGGATTAGCTTGTATGCTTATGAGAGACCATGGTAAATTTTTGGTGTGAGTTGTTGAGCTTTATTTGTCGTGATTTCATGTGGGTGAATGTACCAAAAAATTCCGCGTTTTCTAATTTTAAGAGTGCAAGGGATTTAGTGAGTGTTAGGTTATGGTAATGGTTATTATGGTGTCTAGGAGATCCATGGTGGGTCATATGAGTCTTAGACATCCATCATATTTGTATTACATGGGTTATAGCTTTTAGGTTGGCCATGTGTAATGTGGATTTATTTTCTGTGTTATAGATTGTTTTGTGGAAGCTGCAAGGTTTGAGGTGACTTTATAGTCCCATATTTTTACTTTGTTTTTAAACATTGGGATGGGAATGATGCTTGTCTTAAATTGTTTAAGTTACTGTGATTATGTGTGTGTCAACAGAGCTTGGACTTATAATGTTATCGTATGTATGCTATATGTGAATGATATGTTATGTGATGTTATTGTGTCGTCCAATTGGGGGGGGGGGGGGAAGTATCCAATTGGAGAGTAATACTCCTACTCGTACCAGATTATGTGGATTGGATAATGTGATGATAATGCTGTGAGGTCCAATTGGGGGGGAGTATCCAATTGAAGAGTAATACTCCTACTCGTTACTAGTTTATGTGTTCCAATTAGGAGGATGTTTATCCTGTTGCTCGCGCATGCGACTTAATTGTGGTTTATTGGGGTCGGAGGACACGAGCCGTCCTATTGTAATCATTGTGGGATCGGAGGACATGAGCCGTCCTGTTGTAATCATTGTGGGGTAGGAGGACACGAGCCGTCCTGTTGTAATCATTGTGGGATCGGAGGACACGAATCGTCCTGATGTTGCCTTATGTGTGTTGTTGCTTTGTGTGTGATTATTGACTTGCAAATACATGTAGCTATATGATAACTAAAATTTATTCGTCCAGCTATATATTTTATAATCACAGTGATTTTGGTTGCCTAGCGTGTATGAGTTTTAAACCTATGAATCTCACCAACGTTATGTTGACATTTTAAGCATCATTTTCAGGTGAGCATTCTAAGGCTATGATAGAAGGAAGTGATTAGAAAAGACCTTAGTTGCATTGGAAGTGGTTTATCTATGCGTTTGGAGTTTATCATGTTGTTTCCTTTCGGGTATTGTTATGACACTTTGTGTCTATACTTTGCCATTTTTATTGCATGTAGTTATTCTCTATATAGACACCATGTGTTGTGATGATATCCATTAAGTTACACCCGCGCGTTTCCGCCGTGGCGGGATGTGACAGATTGGTATCAGAACCTTGGTTATAGAAAATAAGGTGGTTGAACCTAGACTATAACTTAGGAGTCCCTCATATAGTTGCATTTAGGGTCTATGTGTAAGTATAGGATTTTATATGTCTATTTTCCTATATTTATGAGATGTTTTATTGAGTTTCGGACGTCTATTCTATCCCCTATACGTAGTATTGTATATATCGACTTTATTATATCGACTTCCGCGCGTAAGATGCTTCGTTGGACTACCGTTGTCGCTATCGGATGCGAGAGAAGTGGTCGGATGAAACGGATTAACTTCAGAATCCGAGTTCTCGATAGCAGGTATCTATGTTTGGACAAGGAGAGGACGTTTATGGGAAACGTTGGTGGAGAAGAAGTGGAGAAGTGTGGAACCATGGTGACTTCTGGAGATGGAGCCATTACCAAATACCCTTGGTAGTGTCCTCACTTCACATAGGAAGGAGATGTGGTTTAGTCTAAACCTCGTGATTTGTATGCGCTTGTGAATCATGTGGAATTGGAAGAAAAGAACAGAGATGGTTTTGCATGTTGTCGACTACCTCAACATGTAGTAAACATGAATGGGTGGTTGAGTAAAGATGAAAGGGAGTTAGGATGGAATGGTGTGGACTCGGATCTAGAGTCTACAACGAGTAGTAAGTTGAATTAATCTGAGTGGGGAGATAAGTGCGAGAGTGGAGTTGAGCCATTATGCGACGTCTTTTGTTTTGTGTTATGTTTTGGAATTTGTATATTGTCTTTTGTCATCTGGAGCCATGTTTGAGCGTGATTACTCTTGGATATTGGATCGACCTTATCCAGGTAATTTTGATTATAGAGTTTACGTGATCGTTGGAATTGTTCCATGCGAGATGATTGTTTGCGACGTCTTTTGTTTTTGTTTGCATGATGTGTTGTCATAGGAGGGAGTACACTTATGGAAGGGGGCATAGATAATTGTGGTGGCCAATATAATTATACATGCGTCACGACACAAATGGACTTGCAAGTATGATAGCATGGATTGCATGGTGTATTAGGTGTTATGTGGTATATGTGTGTTATCATTGAGATGTGTGGTTTTGGAAGTAAGTATGCGTGTGGAATAGGCTTATAACTATGGTCGCGAACATAATTATAAGGGTATCACACACGTGGACTTGTGACCATTATTGCATTGATTGATGTTTGTTGTTATATGTTGTGGAAGATGGTATGTGATATCATGTTAGTGATGGCAATATGGTTAGAGAAGTATTCTCTTAACCGTTTGGGCAGTCGTAATATGTTGGGGTGTGTAGGTGGTAAGATTCCATCCTACCTATCATATGTTGATACCTCAATTATCGGTGGGTACTTATGTTGTGGTATTTAAGTTGATTCATTTTCTTGACGCTCCGTTTGTATACCTAATTCTTTGGTTGGCATTCCTATTCGTACCATGATGGTACAGATGCCATATTCTTTCTATTTGACGTCGTGATAGGTGTTGGGTAATCGAATTCGTTTTTGTTGGATACTGTTTCGTTTCTTTGGTTATTCCATACATTCATTCCTCGGAATGAATGTTATACTATTCTTCAAGTATTGTTGTTTCGTGACGAGTTGGTGTGGATATTTAATCCCTCATTTACACACACCAATTGAATTTCGTGACATGTTTTGTGACCTGTTAGTATCGGTGTTTTTCTATGATTTTTGTTTGATCGTTGTATGAATGAGTCTGTAAGTTCATCGTTTGGTTTGCAAGGCATTTGCGTGAGTGTTCACAGGTATGAGATTCATTTGATGATTATTTTGATTATGTGTTTTTCGTATCCAGTAAAGGGGTTGTGTTGGAGTCCTGATGGTATTTTAAAACTCGTTTTGGGTATTTCAAGGTCATTTGTTAGAAACCATTATTTTTATGGTGAAAATGAAGTGTGGGAAAAAAATGGTTATGTTGATGTCTTACACAAAATGGTTTATATATATATTTTATAAAAATGTATAAGTTTAAGATATGTCTTGTAAAAAAACGGTGTTCATTTGTTT
This sequence comes from Artemisia argyi, assembly GCA_030686995.1. Lineage (NCBI taxonomy): Eukaryota > Viridiplantae > Streptophyta > Magnoliopsida > Asterales > Asteraceae > Artemisia > Artemisia argyi. The sequence goes on along the minus strand of CM060697.1, from coordinate 153,854,092 downwards.
TTGGGAAGGTTGAGTACGGGAATAAGAACTGTCTATGGTTCTCATTTACCAAACTTGTTATGTATTTAGTTCATTGAGTGTTTCTTTCGTTGAGGTATGCTTGTGGATGTTTTATGGGTATGTGTATTTTATATTTTCTTTGTATGAGTTTTCATTAACATTTTATCCGTGTCTACTTTTATTGGAAAATTTTTCTCATTGTGTTTTTCTAGCTTTGATTTTGATGTTCGTTACTTCGTTAGTCGGTAATTCATACCCCTTTTGAGTTCGTTAATATACGTTTTAGTTCGACCGGTTTCATGGTTCGCGTCGTTTACTTAGGATAGATTGTCGTTTTTATTATCAATTTGTTCGTTGAAGAAGAAGAGGGTGTTTGCCAAGTTGTTCAAGTGAGAGGTGTAGCTTTAAGATGTACGTTCTTCGGATTGCGTGGACATCGGGGAGGTGGAAGATCCATAAGAGGAACTGTGTGATACATGATTTAAAGTTGGGAAGTAGAACTTGGAGATGATATTTGTATGGAGCATAAAGTGTTATCTACACAGGTCATAAGAATCTTTAGCATATATTTGACAAGAGGCTAATATATGTTGAAGAGAAGTTGGGTGTGGAATTTCTTAGTGACTACAATTGTCTGATTTGCCACCGTCAAGGAAGGGCGGATATCATGATAAGAGCGCTGAGCGGGAGTGAACGAGTGAAACTTAGATGTTTGTGAGCAATGATTATGATAATTCAGTTCGTAGTTAAGAGGATGATGTTGACAGCCTAGAGAGAGAGGTTCAAGGATGAGAACATGTAAGAAGAATGATTACTTTGTTTAGACCAGTAAATGGAAAAGAAGGAAGATGGACGATTATACTTTGTAGACCCGCTAACGATTTCATGGAGAGGAAGCTTAAGGACATCGATCATGCAAGGTATAAGATACATCCAAGAATGGATAAGACATATTATTACCTTAGCAAGAAATGTATTGAGGAGTTGGTAAAGAACCATAGGGTGTCGCGTTGATCATCAAGAAACATGATGAAATACTTACTTCGCGATAGTGGTAAACGTGTTATAGAGTCTTGAGAACGCGTATGTAGAGGAGTACGACTTATCATTCTCTAAGGAGTGAACTAAGTGAGCGTACAAATCAGGCGTTGGATGGTGAGCTGAGAGCATGGGTGTGTTTGATTTTGGAGGAAGCCGGGGTATACATTTACCCTTAGCCGAGTTCTCTTATATCAACAATTATCATTCTAGTATGGAGTATGTGTCATGTGAAAAGTTGTGTGGAAGGTAATGTAGGTCGCCCGTTCTATGGACAAAGGTTGGAACAAGCCAACTAATTGGTCCTGAACTGGTATAAGGGTCTACGGATATGGTCTTTCAGATCAAGGAAAGACTTAAGGTAGTGAGAGATTGCCAAAAGAGTTATGCGGATGATCGTCGTAAGTCTTTAGACTTCGGTGTTGGTGATATTGTGAGGTTAAAAGTATCTCCTTGGAAGGGTTGTTGTGCGTTTCGGTAAGAAAAGGCAAGCTAGCACCGAGATACGTAGCACTGTTTGAGATTTCGGAAAGGATTTAATTTGTGGCATACCGGTTGAAGTTAGCTGAGGAATTGAGTGGTGTACACGATATGTTTCACGTATCTAATTGAAAGAAGTGTTTGGCGGATGCTAGTCTGCATGTGTCATTAGGTAAAAGTGAGGTCGACAAACTATTCGCTTTGTCGAGAAATCTGTTGAGAATATGGATCGAGATGTTAAGGGTTTGAAGTATGGTGAGATAGTGTTGGTAAAGGTACGGTGGAATTCTAAGCGTGGTCTTGAGTTTACTTGGGAACGTGAGGATCAGATGTAATTAATGTTTATTTTGTGTGTATCCATTATATGTGGTGTTTCCTGCGGTTACCGTTTGGATTTTTATTTGGTTCAGGGGTATCGTACCTACTTGTGAGAAGTCGTTTTGATCATTGTTGTTATTGATTGGGGAGTGTATCTATTTGCGTGTAACGTTGGAGTGACGGAATGTTTTCTATCGTGTGAATTCGAGTATTTAGTCGATTCACATTTTTGCGATTCTTTCTCTGTGATTTTATGGTGTGGTATTTCCGCTTAAAAATCCATAAATTTTCTTTTGCTTTTGTGAGTGGTGACTATAGTAGTTGAAATCTCGAGACGCGATTTCCCTAAGTGGGGGATGATGTAACAACCGTGGTTTTAGCATGTCAGTTTGACTGATAGTCTTGACTCGGTTGACGTTTGTTTGGTGTGTCTTAGGTGATTGAAGTGTTATATATGTGTGCTATAGGTGAGTTTTAGCACTAAATCCCTTTGCGTAAATGGTTTTATTGTGATTTGGAAAGTATGGAATTTTGGAAAGTTTATTTTGATCACATTTGTGGTGTAGAAATGACTTGTGTAGTTTTGGTGTTTTTGTGTTTTTGCTTAACGAGTCTTCGTTCAAATGTTTGAGCGTTAGCGGGTTACGAGGAGTTTGTTTTTATGAGTTATGTTTCAAAAGAGTGTGGAATTCTATTTTTGGAAACTTTATTTTTGAAAATGATATTTTTCCGGTTTGTCGTAAAACTGAGGTTTATCGCGTAAGACGCTAGGATTAGCTACGGGTGTTTATAAAATATGAAAAGTATGAGGTTTTGAGTGTAATAAATTAATTTAATAAAAAAAATATAATATATATATATATATATATATATATATATATATATATATATATATATATATATATATATAAAACTCGGCTATAAAGAAAAACAAGGGAAAACGAAACCCAATTTGAGTCCAAGTATGACTCTTAGGCCCAAGGAATCCTGGTCCAACCCAACCAAGCCCAACCTGTGGAAAACTAGAAGGGGGGTTGAATAGTTTACCGCTTTTTAAATCCTTTTTAACTTGAATATCCCTTAAAAACTTTACGTTTGCTTAAAGATATAAACACAACGTTATATGTTTGATTCTTTGAAAAGCTTTTCATGTGAATAACAATTCTAACTTTACTTGTTTCATACTTTGAAAAGCTTTGCTTGTGATGATCCTAACTTTGCTTGTTTAGTTCTTTGAAAAGCTTTACTTTTGTTTGAAGATATAAACACAACTTTACTTGTTTAATTCTTTGAAAAGCTTTATATGTGACTAGCAATTCTAACTAAAAGACAACATGTAATAAGCAAAGATAAAGAAAGAAACGATCAAACCACAACACGATTGTTTATCGTGGTTCGGCTACAAGGACTCTTTTTCCTTGCCCTACATCCACGCCCCGAGTTTCCAACACGAGAGTTATAAGCACTAATCAACAAGTGTTAGCCTCGCTTTTTTATAAAGATAACGTCACACATGTGAAATGGACTAGATATGTAGTAAGTTGCACCCGTAGGGACTACTTATGTAAACGGGGCAAACTTAGAGTATGTTGAGCCTATAAATACCCCTCATGACTCTCCATGAGGGGTGTGGGAAATCATTGTAGCTTTCATTTTGTTCTAATCTAATAAACTTTGTGTTTTCTCCACCCTCTCTCTACTCTTTCTCTCTCTAGAACCAAACATGGAATCCATCTATTTTGATCAACCACGACCTCCCGAATCACACAAATCATACATATTTTCGGTCCTACAATTGGCATCAGAGCTATGGTGTTATTGATTTGTGTGGTTCGATTCTTGTTAAAACTGTTTTCATACCATTTTTTGTTGTCGGAAAAAAAATTTTCTTACACTTTAGTGGTAAAACAGTTTTTATACAAGTTTTTTAATTGTATCCTTATGGTCAAAAGTCTTACTTTATTATCACAGTTTTCAAAAACTGTTTCTTTGTGTCGTTTTGTCCAAAAAAAAAAAAAAAACAGTCCACTTTGATATAACTGATATATCAAGACTTGTTTAGTCCACCATATACCGTGAAAATGGTCAAGAAAAAGGTCGAAAGTCATCGGAATCTGCAGAGACTCGCCGGAATCTGGTCGGAATTTCTTGTATAAGAAATTTTCGATATGTACCATTTTTCGAGATTACATTTTCGAAAAGTACTATTTTTCGAGATTATGTTTTCGAAATGTACTATTTTTCGAGAATACTCATTTTCGAAATTTTTTACATTTTCGAGATTATGTTTTCGAAAACTCACTTTCTCGATAATATGTATTCTCGATAAAAATGCTAAGTTTCACAAATACAAGATGTCAAAAGTCTCGAAAATACAGAAGTTAGATGAAGCAAAGACCACTTGACCACAAACCAAATACCATAAGACTCAAAGTGACTTCTATTTTAATACATCATCAGTCAAAGCAAGTTAATAGAGAATGTAATGAAAAAGAGAAAATGAAACTGATATGGTTAACGAAGTCGACATCAGCCATTCCAAGTCCATACCAACGACCAATCCTCATCCTAGACATAACCAACACCTCACCATCATTCCCCTACATCTAAACATGACTCGTACAAATTAATACATGATCTCAGTCACTTCTTTCGTTAGATTAATAATTTTTTATCAAGACACTTGAAGGTCTAATTATCGAAAGAAGCAAATCATCACATATCACTTTTCGATTGTAGAACAAAAACAAAAAGCAACTGAAATCATTCACCTACCCGAGACCCATCCTAGGATCTTGAAGCCATCTCGATTCATCTTGATCTGGATTGTGCAAAAAATGTAGACACCCAGTACGGTTTGGGTTTATGTGATGTTTACTTGATTGTTGTTCGATTTGTTGTGTGATCAGTTAGGATTGATGCTGGCAACTGAGATTTGACGATCTTTATTGATAGATGAGTTTGAGTTTGGAGAGAGGTAGTTTGGTGTGATGGGGGCGCATATTATGATATGTGTGTTTAGGGTTTGTGAATAAGAGTTTTTAGGTTATTTTAACTTGGAATGAGTATCTGGTTATGGATTGGATCGGGTATAATCTTGGATTGAGCCTTCCTATGATTTTCGGGCTTAAATGATATTTCACTCAAATCGTTTTGGGTTGCAAGTTAAAAACGTGAACTGGGTTTGATCTGATTCTGATTATAAGTGTGGGCTGTTATGTTATGATATTGAAATGGATCATGTGCTGGCAGCAATATTTTATCAAAAATTGGGGCTCAAAAGCAAAAATTTACCAATGTATGTTTAATACAATGAGTTAAATTTTTTTTGATAATATTTGTTGAATGAGTGGTATTTTGGTATACAAATTTCACGGGGATACATAATTTCACGGCTAGAATTGCTTTGTTTAACAAAAATGACTACGGGGTTTTTGCACGGTATTATTGATTTGACTTTGAAGTGGCATTTCAACATGTGTACTTATTTATCTCAAAGTCTAGGGGTGGTTGGATGCACGACTTTTGAAGATAATTTGTCTGCGTAAATTAAAAAATTCATTCTTGACAATCTAGTTATTACTGATGTAAGGAGTTACGTTGTAGTGCTCACAGTATAGCTATCACTTAAAGGAGTTGCGTTGTAGTACTCAGTGTCACACGATGTAGTGGATTGTTCAAGCGGCGAATATTTCGTGCAACCTCATACTTAAAGGAGTTACGTTGTAGTGCTCAATATAGGTATTAAGTCACATATATCGTACAAGCATTAAGTCACAAGATGAGATGATTACTTCTTTTTCAAGCTGGTCATATCGGGCAGTCTCCATATGTGGTCATTACTATTAGCCGGTGAATTACAAGGAGGTTCATTTAAAGGTTGATTTGAGAGAATAGTATTGAGAGTATATTTTTGCGACATATACTCACAAATTATGCTTACACGGGCTATCTATATTGCATCAGAAGTGTAAAGTACGGGTAATTATGGCATGTACACAAAATAGTATGATGATTTGGATAAATCGCAACCATCAGGAGGGAGACGAACGTGCCTAAAGAAGTAGTGTTTCATCTCTAGTACGTTGGTTGTTCGAGGGAATTGTGCTTACACTGGAACCGAAGAAGTACTAATGATGTGTACATCGGAGCGTATTACCAACCTTCTGTGCAATGTTATGTGAGTTATATTGTCATGATGCTCCCTGAACGACAACCATGTGCCTACACTTATGAATCTACTTTATCCGCTGCGTGATGAAAAAAGAGTTGTCAGTTCAGGAGGGAGCAGGAAAAAGAAAGAAAAGGCTCACTGGTTAGGAGGGAGTAATAACCTAACTAGACCATTACAGTTGAAGTTTAGAGCTACAAAGACCTTTGTCGTCAGTGTCAAAGATCATACGCCGAGATCGTCGGAAGAGAGAACTTCAAGTCTGCCTCAGTATCTAGACTACAGAGACTCTGTGCTTCAACAACATCAACATAGTTTACTATTGTTGTAATTTTACATTGTTAATGTATTTATAGGTCTCATTGTAACCATTCACGTGTAACGATATCTTGGAGGGAGATTTTTAGCCTCGCTTTTTTATAAAGATAACGTCACACATGTGAAATGGACTAGATATGTAGTAAGTTGCACCCGTAGGTACTACTTATGTAAACGGGGCAAACTTAGAGTATGTTGAGCCTATAAATACCCTTCATGACTCTCCATGAGGGGTGTGGGAAATCATTGTAGCTTTCATTTTGTTCTAATCTAATAAACTTTGTGTTTTCGCCACCCTCTCTCTACTCTTTCTCTCTCTAGAACCAAACATGGAATCCATCTATTTTGATCAACCACGACCTCCCGAATCACACAAATCATGCATATTTTCGGTCCTACAATAAGCTCCTTTCACCGGCGGAGAAAACCTTTACAACGTCGCTTATACTTTTATCGACACTAAGCTAGATGTCGAGTTCTTTTACACGGGTACAACCACTCCCATCGTCGCTTACACTTTTACCGAGACTAAGCTAGATGTCGAGTTCTTTACCAAGGGTACAACCACTCCCGTTAGTTCTTTTACAAGGGTACAACAACTCCCGACACACAACGTATTTTGGGGCCTAAAATACTAACCGATCACTTCTATACAAGATACACATGAAGTATAAACTACCAAAGTCTATACATAACAAAGCTAACAAGTCTTGCAACTTAGAGTTGAAACTTGTAACTTCTTAGATGAATATGTGAACTCCTTTGCTACATAAGAGAATCACACAAGTTAGTAGCTACTGAGTATAATGAGAGAATATGTGTAAAATATGACTCTAAGTGATGAGGGATTTCTTGCAAGTGCTTTGGTATTTATACCAAATGAAGTCAGCAGTCTGGCAGCCACGGCGGCACCCTCAGAAGTGGTCCGCCCGTGTTTCTCCAGGGGTCCGCCAGAACTGTTCAACCTAACTTACAATAAATCACTCCAAAACAAACAATGTCACATCTACTAAATACTAGTCAACACGCATTGCACCAAACATGGAATACTTCCAAAGTGTGTAAGAACTTCATGGATAGTCAAACACATAATCACTCCAAAACAAACAATGTCACATCTACTAAATACTAGTCAACATGCATTGCATCAAACATAGAATACTTCCAAAGTGTGTAAGAACTTCATGGATAGTCAAACACATAAACTTACCATAAATGCACATTGATGAGATGTGACACTTTCTTATTAAAGAAATACTTTCTTATTAAAGAAATAAAAACAATGTTAAGTTTAAAAAGAAATGTAAAGACTAGTTATACAAGACTTAAAACTAAAATGATGTTTTACTACAATCTAAAGTTTGTACTTTGTCATTAACAAAACTTAGCAAAGATCGTTAAAATATAAATAACGTTTTTAGGCGATATTTGTATTAACAATCTCCCCCTTTTTGTTGATGACAAAACATAAACTTTATTTATAAGTAAGTCACTAGTTTTAGTGTTAAGTCTTATAAATTTAGTATAAAAACTTGTTTTTGCTAAGAAGATGTGATATGCAAAAAAAAATTTTGAAACAAGTTTATATATAAATTCTCCCCCTTTTTGTCGAAACAAAAAGAAGAGTAGCGAAGCGGAAGTATGCACTTGCTCCCCCTTGGACGATACTCCCCCTAAATGGAGTGCCAAGAGAGGAGACATGGATTTTGATCCTACAAAACAAAATGTTAGTTGCCACACAAGACAAGTCATGAAAGCATTTCATGTCTAGAACACAACTAAGAGTTTTGAAGTGGAATAATGCAACATTCATGCTCCCCCTTGAATATTACTCCCCTAAATGGAGTATCAAGGAAGGAAAACATGGATAATGATCCTACAAAAAGAAAGGTTAGTTTCTAAAACACAAGATATATGTATGCTACCATATTAAGATATAGTTCACTCATTATACCTAAATGGTCAACAAACAATGCAAACCTTGTAGTAGAATGAAATTCATTTCATGTAGAATCTTGACTCTTAAAGGTCAAAGACAAGAAATTAGGACGACATCATCCTACTTCTTAAAAATAAAGAAAAACTAAAAATAAACTAAGAACATAAAATGCTACAAGGAAATCATCACTTTCCTTAATGAGAAACATTTTCCAAAAACAAGGCTAAGGTTGTTTAAGGATGAAAATGTGTATTGGATGGTGTAGCGGGTTTTGTTTTAAATGTTGTAGAGGTGAAACGGTTTCGGTTTGTTGGTTTAAGTGGTGAAACATTTTCCAAAAGAAACGGTTTTGTTTCATTTTTGAGACTCTAAACTTGAGGTGGTGTTGGTGCTCTAAACTTGGTTTGTTGGTTTTAATGAGAAACATTTTCCAAAAGAAACGGTTTTGTTTCATTTTGGAGACTCTAAACATGAGACAATCCAAAATGTGGTTGAGGATAAACCTCATTTCATTGGTTAGAGGACCATGGATGTCTTTGTAGATAGAGTGAAACAACAATGGTTTTGGGTGGTGATACTCTTGTTGTGGTGGTTGGTTGTGATCAAAAGACTCATTTTGGTCAAGCAATGACTTTGGTTTTTCATTTGTGAAAGGTGGTGGTTTTGTTGTTTTTGTGGTTGTTGTTGTTGAACAAAATGGTGTAAGCTTGGTTCATCAGAAGGATTACCACGAAGGTGTTTGTAAATGGGGTGAAACACAAATGATTGTAGGTGTGTATAACCTTGATCATTTGGAAAAATTTAGGGTCTAGCATAACGGTAAGCCAAACTCTCAAGCAATGACGGTAGATGAGGTGCATCATCCAATGACTCATTTGGTTGAAATATTGGTTGTTGTTGGGTTTCTGTTTCGGCAATGGTGTCAAAGAGTAACAATGATGGAGGGCTTGATGGTTTAGGTGATAGGTTTTCAAAAGTTTCCAATAGTGGATGTGGTGATGTTGGTGGTGTATGGAAAAGTTCCATTGGTGTAAGTCATGGTGATTGATGGTTGCAAAAGTTTTTGATGGTTGAAAAGTGTATATGTTTGTATTGCCATGTTTGGGAGAGGATGTTGAAGTAGCAAGATTGAGGAAATCTTGAATAGTGGTCATGTTGATGTTGCAAGGTATTGAATATGGTGTTGAGGCAGTAAGGTTAAGGAAGTCTTGGATAGGTGAAGAAATATCAAGTGATAAGCTTGATTTGATGGTTTTGTTGAAGCAACAAGGTTTAACACCAATCCTAGTGGTTTTAGCTTGATGATTCGGATGAGGTGTTTGATTTAGTTATCTCAAATCTTCGGTTAAAAAGTTCAGAAATTGTGATGAAGAAGGTGTTGGTGTGAGTTTTGGGGTATTCTAAAGTGATCAAACTTAAAAAGAATTGTGGGAAGGAGTGTTTGGATTTGATGTGTTCCATACAAAGGTTGAGGTTTCAAATGATTTGATGTCAATCCAATGGAATAGGGTAGAGTGAAAGACCAACATATGAACTCAATGCTTTGTGATCATGGGATGTCATTTGGTTGAAAATGATCCAATGGGTTGAAGGATCCTTTAAAAGGGTTCCTTGGGTTGGTTATGTTTGAATTTGAATTTTTGGCGGGAAGTAACTTCCAAATTGTTTTAGTGAGTGAGAGTTGTCCTAATATGGTTATTGGAGTTAAGGGAAGATGTTTCTCACTAAAGATAATGGTTTGACACTTTACAAGTTTTGAACTTAAAAAAAATGACAAAAATTTTCTGCAGGTGACTGGCGGAACCCTCGCGATGCACCGGCGGAACCCCGTTTTGGGTTCCGTCTGGTCCATTGGGCCATTTCTGGGTTGCCCAGAAATTTCACTGGCGGAACCCAATCTAGGGTGCCGCCAGATCCGCCAGACCTGAAAAAGTACACAGTCCGCGATTTTGACCCGTAAGACGATTTTCAAATTTTTCGAAAACTCCTAAAATCAAAAATATAATGCATATCTGTTTAGGAAATGCAAAAAATGAACATGTAAACACTCATATCATATGACTTTGACCGGGGGCTAGCGATATTCACTAAACTTAGTGAAATTTACCATAAGCATACAAATTGACAAACACCTCAAATATTGTCATTATGCATAAAAGCTCATACAAACATAATCCGACAAACGTAATAAAGCATGAACGTGAAAAACAATACAAATCACATAGTTTAACACATACAAGGTTCTAAAACCTTCATAAGCCAAACACTCCTTAATCACGATTCACACAACCGATCTATCTTCTTATTGAGCTTGCTTAAGTACCTTCCAAAGCACTTGAAAATTCCTTTGGTTTGTTTGAACTCTTCGGATGCATTGTCAATGACGGGGAGTTCTTGAAGGTAGTCTAAAGGAGGTAACTTAGAGTTAGGAAGTTTATCGTCCTCGCTTATGTCGGATGATGATGATGATGGTGTAGGTGAGTGAGTACGTTTGCCCTTACCTTTGAAAACTCGTTTATCACTTAGAGGGATGAAGATGTGGGGAACGAGAGAATAGTCAAGGCACATTCCATTATCGTTAGGAGGAATGGGTGAGATTGCTCTAAAGAGGCGGGTGAGAAGCATTCCATAAGGAAGAGCGGTTGTTCCTACCAAAGGTATGTCGGCCATTCTTTTGGCGAGGTAATAGGCTAAGTTAAAAGGTTGACCGGTGGAAATGCTATAGAGCATGTAGCTAAGACATGTGTTGACATGATCTCTATTTCCTATGGAACTTATAACGTTGGCTCTAAGAATCTCTTCCCATTTCTTAAATTGTGGTTTGAGCTCATTGATTTTCATACCAAAAGGGTCCTTATCTACCTCTTAACCCGATCGATTCTTCCTAGTTGTTGAGGTTCTAACAAATAGATGCTCACGAATTGCTTCCTTATTCGCAAGAGGATTGTCATATGGATGAAAACGCTCAATGGAGTCAAGACTAGAAAGAGGCCACTTATTCGTGTAGAGACATGTACCAATATTAGGGACACCAAGAATTGTTGCAAAATCTTTCAAGGATATGATGTTTGGTATTTGATTGGTTTTAAAGGTTAGTGAGAATTCACCATCGTCATCGAAGTAAAGGGTTAAGGTTGCATAGAATTTTAAAATGAACCTAGAACAAATAGGCTCGTCGATTTCTAAGAGACACTCAAAGTTGATTGTGGCAAGTTCCGTGTAGAGGTTTGTACCTTCTAAGAAGGATGGATCAATGGTTCTACCCTTATGGACATATCGTTTTTCTAAGGCTTTGAAAACAACGATTTGAGTTTGAGTAAGACTTTTGGTTTTATGGTGTTTGGGTAGGTATTGATGGTGTCCTTGTAGTCGTAGTGAGTTAGAGGAGGCATTATGATTCCTAGAAAATCAAAATTTCACATTTAAGTCTAAGTGAATGACTATTGTAATGTGTATGTTCTAGTGTGTGCCTGTATGAAAACAATGTGGATGTGTGGTTAACTTGACTTATTTTGATGCTTAAAAAAAACGTTTTATAATGCAAGTGATGTGTCAATGACGTTTTTCATTTGTTTTAATAATGTGGTGAACGGTGGTAAGTATGGTTGACGACCGAGAGTGGATATGTGAAATGAGGTGGTGATTGCTTGACAACACTTAAAGCTTGGATATCTTCTTTGTGTTCTTCACTTGCTAGAAAGTGGAAGAGACGCATTTCATAATGAAATTCACTTGACTTTTGACGACATAGACAAATATGTTAATGAGAGTATGGATATGACAATTTCCCTTTGTTTCAAAGAGCGATACAAGGGTGAACATAGGTTTATGTATCATGAAAGGTGGTTTAATCTTAATAGGTTAGGTTATAGTGGGGATGACACACTTGTTTGGTTACATTGTGGAATCTTCTTGTGAAGATGACTAGGTGGAGTTATTGGTGAAGATGATATTGACTCTTGGTTTCTTTGAGGGCATGGAAATGGTGGATGACTCGATATTGATAGGACAAAGGATAACTCGGTTTCTCATTTCACATTGGTTGTTTGAGGTTTGAGTGATGAAAGGTTATGAGGAAGATGCTTGAAGTTTTGCTCATTTTGTGAATCTCATGGGCTGAGATATATCACAAGGTGAATGTGATGAGATGATGGTGAAAGAACAAGTGAATGATTAAGTTAAGAGGGTGTTTGGTTTAGAAATTTAAAATGAAACATCCTGCAGATTTGGCGTACTAGGCGAAACCAAAGGGAGGGTTCCGCTCGTATGGTCTGAGGGTTCCGTGGGAACTGCAGGGAAAAATTCAAAAGGGATTGTCTTGATTTTTGTGGTTTTATCCTAATTTTCAAAACTAAGGTTTTAGGTCTTATGAGTCCTTGACTAAGCCTAGGGATGATGAATGCTTCTCATTCAAGAGGTTTTGTGAAAATGTTGATAGAATGGTTAACGTATACGACTTTCTTAGTTAAGATGTTCCTCAATGAACATTTTTACCAAGACGATGATGATGGATCACAATATGTCAATTAAGAACATAATGGATGAATTGTCGCTGAAGTCGATGCTTCCTTTGTTGAAGGGATAACAATGTTGATTAGATGAATTCCGTTGTCGACGTGAGTTAGCTGGTTCAAGTGGAGCTTGTTGATATGCTTCTCCATCCGAAACTGATTTGAGAACTTTACGTGTTTTGGAGAATCATTGGGTAAGTAAGTATAAAAGTGCAAGTACCACTTGTGCTTTTCTTATCAACTTATTACCGACATAATTCCATTTGGCATACACTATGGTTTCTATTCCCGTTCTTTTGGGATACCATAATCCTAGTTGTGTAGTACCTTATGATGTATCCAAACAAGCTCAACTAAAGAGTTGTTTTAGGATCTTCTTTAACACGAGCACATAGACAAATGCTAAACATAATGTTGGATCTAATTGTTATGAGAACAAGTAGTCTTCCGAACATTTCTCTACGTTTAGTTTTACCTACGGATTTACTAATCTCATTCTTGATAAGTCATCAATAACTAAACCATTGAGAACAAGAGAGTAACTAGGAATGTTTTTAAGTTAAAATCTCTTGCTTTTGGGGCTTGCTTTTATTATCAAAAAGTCTTTCAAATATTGACACTATAATCACTTGATTACTTGGAAAATCTATTTTGTTTCACTAGTTATTTTGCTCTAAATTCCAAAAACTGTTTTTGTTGAATTTGTTTAGACACAACTATGACCTATAAATCAAGTTTTATAACTTATGTCAATTTTGCTTGATTCAATGTTTGACTCAAGGCAAGAAGATGTTATTTTGTACTTTTATCCTTAATGTTTTACATAACATACTTGTCTTGCCATCATTAGACTTTCGACTAAGTCATCATCTACCAAAGATGATATATTAGAAGGAGAAGATCACTCATTAAATGTTATATTCAACGACTCCTCGACTCTTTGGGTTTTCTTACTTAAAACACTATGAACTCTACTTGTTTTGAAAAAGTCCAAGAGGTACAACATCATAAGACTAAGTGTCACATTTGATGTGTAAATCTTAGATGTTGAAAACTCATTTTCTTCCACACATCCTAATGTATGCTAATGTGATTTATTTCTCCTTGTGTGTTTTATGTGAGATTATCATAAAGGAGTTATCGAAGAAAAACACAATTTAAGACTCAAAGTATGGTGTTTGAGAATGTTGTTTAACAAAGGTTTGTTTTGCAAGCACAAAAGTGTTAGACATTTTAACACTTAGGAAATTTTTAGTTAGCTCACTTGTAAGCAAGAGTTGAGTGAGACTCACTCAAGAGTTTCTCGTGTTTATCTCTTGATGGTTAAAGAACCAAAACACCTTATATCTCCTACTAGTACTAATGACGAAATTCCTTGTTGCATAGAATCTAATCTTAGTTATTACTAATAGCAGGTAAACACTTTTAGAGTATTACTAATAACACATATTCCAACACATAATGCTAGAAACAAGAGACAATTAAAGTCAAGTTGAAGTAATGAGTACCATTTAAATTGCATAGAGATGCTATCAAGTGGATAAACACTACGCGTAAAATCTTGGTTTGACGACACGCTTTGAAACTCAATTACTCATGTATCCAATAAGGTTAGATAATCATATAAAAGCATAGAGCATGATAATCTTAAACTTTTTATCATGAGTTTCTATTAGAGATTGAATTATCTCCAAATCTCTCTTCTAGGTTAGACAAATTTTACTTGTTTTGTTTTACTAGTTGATGGTGCTTTTGAGTTAAATCCTAATCCGGTTTTATCTTTAAACACCCTTTGACTCCTCAACAATCTTTCAAGAGATTTTGAGCTTTCATCAAATTTAACTAATATTTTTCCTTTCTCATTTTGCTTTTTAATCTCATGTTTGTAATCTAGACATAATTTACATTCTAGATCAATTTCAACATTACTCTCAATCCTAGACATTTTATCTTCTAACAAGGTTTCCTTTTCAAAGATATTCTTAAAAGATTTTGAATACTCATTGTTAAAGATAGTTTTCAGGTCCATGTTGCATAAACGTTTAGACTCATTTTCTAGTTTAGAAAACTCTAGGATAAATTTCTCAAAGCAAAAGTGTTTGGTTTCAAAATGTACCTTGCTTGATGTTTTATCTAGTTGAGAATCACAAACCGGATGGTTGGCTTCATCTTCATCCGTGTTATTCCATGAATCGCAAGCAAGTCCACTAAGAGCTCAACACGAGTAATCATCTTCACTTACACCTTCATTTAAAACATTTAAACTAGTAGCACATGTATTCATCACAACTAAATGTCTATCTATTAATATTTCTAAGACTTCTAATTCATATGTGAGATCAAATTGATCATCTTTGACTTGACATATTTCTTGATGAAAGTTTAACATATTTTTCCAAATGTTATTAGCCGTTTGAAAAAAATACATTCTTTCATATTCGGTACTAAAGCTTTATAAATCATTGTTTTAGCTTTAGTATTTTTATCAAGTTTAAGATAGTTATCTTGGTTTTCAAAAACTTGTTTTCTTTGGTTTGAAATCACCAAAAGAAATAATATGCCAAAGATCTTGATCAATTGATTTCACATAGTTTTCAAAATTACTTTTCCATTCAAGTAAGTTTTCTTTTTCAAATAGCGGTGGGTTTGAATAGGTTGCCCTTCTTTGAGATTTTCAAAATCCATGGATCGATCCAAGTTTTAAAATACATTCTATTTTAAAGATCTTGAGTAACGTAGCTCCTGATGCCAATTGTGGAAAACTTGAAGGGGGGTTGAATAGTTTACCGCTTTTTAAATCCTTTTTAACTTGAATATCCCTTAAAAACTTTACGTTTGCTTAAAGATATAAACACAATGTTATATGTTTGATTCTTTGAAAAGCTTTTCATGTGAATAACAATTCTAACTTTACTTGTTTCATACTTTGAAAAGCTTTGCTTGTGATGATCCTAACTTTGCTTGTTTAGTTCTTTTAAAAGCTTTACTTTTGTTTGAAGATATAAACACAACTTTACTTGTTTAATTCTTTGAAAAGCTTTATATGTGACTAGCAATTCTAACTAAAAGACAACATGTAATAAGCAAAGATAAATAAAGAAATGATCAAACCACAACACGATTGTTTATCGTGGTTCGGCTACAAGGACTCTTTTTCCTTGCCTTACATCCACGCCCCGAGTTTCCAACTCGAGAGTTATAAGCACTAATCAACAAGCTCCTTTCACCGGCGGAGAAAACCTTTACAACGTCGCTTATACTTTTACCGAAACTAAGCTAGATGTCGAGTTCTTTTACACGGGTACAACCACTCCCATCGTCGCTTACACTTTTACCGAGACTAAGCTAGATGTCGAGTTCTTTACCAAGGGTACAACCACTCCCGTTAGTTCTTTTACAAGGGTACAACAACTCCCGACACACTACGTATTTTGGGGCCTAAAATACTAACCGATCACTTCTATACAAGATACACATGAAGTATAAACTACCAAAGTCTATACATAACAAAGCTAACAATTCTTGCAACTTAGAGTTGAAACTTGTAACCTCTTAGATGAATATGTGAACTCCTTTGCTACATAAGAGAATCACACAAGTTAGTAGCTACTGAGTATAATGAGAGAATATGTGTAAAATATGACTCTAAGTGATGAGGGATTTCTTGCAAGTGCTTTGGTATTTATACCAAAGGAAGTCAGCAGTCTGGCGGACACGGCGGCACCCTCAGAAGGGGTCCGCCCGTGTTTCTCCAGGGGTCCGCCAGAACTGTTCAACCTAACTTACAATAAATCACTCCAAAACAAACAATGTCACATCTACTAAATACTAGTCAACACGCATTGCACCAAACATGGAATACTTCCAAAGTGTGTAAGAACTTCATGGATAGTCAAACACATAATCACTCCAAAACAAACAATGTCACATCTACTAAATACTAGTCAACATGCATTGCATCAAACATGGAATACTTCCAAAGTGTGTAAGAACTTCATGGATAGTCAAACACATAAACTTACCATAAATGCACATTGATGAGATGTGACACTTTCTTATTAAAGAAATACTTTCTTATTAAAGAAATAAAAACAATGTTAAGTTTAAAAAGAAATGTAAAGACTAGTTATACAAGACTTAAAACTAAAATGATGTTTTACTACAATCTAAAGTTTGTACTTTGTCATTAACAAAACTTAGCAAAGATCGTTAAAATATAAATAACGTTTATAGGCGATATTTGTATTAACACAACCCCTACCAATATAAGCTATACCAACGACCCCAAAGTCCTATTTTTTGCAATTTGAGTCGAACACAAGGAGAAAAGAAGGAGAAAGAAATTAGGGTTTTTAGTTTTCAAGCAATAATCAAGAATCAAGGTAAAATCCTAAAACCCTATGTTCATATAATTGATTAATTATTGGTATTCATGTAATATTAAGTATGATGGATTTATCTAGGGTTTGTAAACTTCTGTAAATTAATTAATTAAAACATGTTAGGATCATTGGTTGATGATAGTATAATAATTGGTTAAGGGAATTGAGTGTAAAACGCTTTAGATTACGTGTTAGGGTTTGGACAGAAAATTATGGCTGTAAAGATGTGAGTGTAAATAACAGATGGTGAAGAGTTAAGTCACGAATTTTAGGTCTAAATTGAAGTTTAATGAAAGAGCTTTCCAGAAAGTCCAGCCATGATTGATTTCAAAGTCGGGAAGTTGGTCTTTTGATTTTTCTTTGTTAAGGTGTCAAACTGTCAAACCGGGACAGATTTTGGGTAAACGTTTGAGGGTGTTTTGTGGTTGTAAAAGTGGTATTTTGACTAGGCCTTCGGTAGTAGTTAAGTATTAGGTTATATTAGACTACCACGAAAAGGATTCGCGATAAAAACTTGTGGAAGTATTTTATGTTAATTAAAACTTTTTGGTGTGCGTTCAGATCTGAATTTGAGTAGTTGACAAGTTTGATTTTCTTTTGAGTATTTGTGTTTGTTATTGGTCCATGGCCTTCTGGGATTAGCTTGTATGCTTATGAGAGACCATGGTAAATTTTTGGTGTGAGTTGTTGAGCTTTATTTGTCATGATTTCATGTGCGCGAATGTACCCAAAAATTCTGCGTTTTCTGATTTTAAGAGTGCAAGAGATTTAGTGAGTGTTAGGTTATGGTAATGGTTAGTATGGTGTCTAGGAGATCCATGGTGGGTCATATGAGTCTTAGACATCCATCATATGCGTATTACATGGGTTATAGGTTTTAGCTTGGCCATATGTAATGTGGATTTATTTTGTGTGTTATAGATTGTTTTTGTGGAAGCTGCAAGGTTTGAGGTGAGTTCATAGTCCCATATTTTTACTTTGCTTTTAAACATTGGGATGGGAATGATGCTTGTCTTAAATTGTTTAAGTTACTGTGATTATGTGTGTGTCAAAAGAGCTTGGACTTATAATGTTATCGTATGTATGCTATATGTGAATGATATGTTATGTGATGTTATTGTGTGGTCCAATTGGGGGGGAGTATCCAATTGGAGAGTAATACTCCTACTCGTACCAGATTATGTGGATTGGATAATGTGATGATAATGCTATGTGGTCCAATTGGGGGGGGGGGGGAGTATCCAATTGGAGAGTAATACTCCTACTCGTTACTAGTTTATGTGTTCCAATTAGGAGGATGCTTATCCTGTTGCTCGCGCATGCGACCTAATTGTGGTTTATTGGGGTCGGAGGACACGAGCCGTCCTGTTGTAATCATTGTGGGATCGGAGGACACGAGCCGTCCTGTTGTAATCATTGTGGGGTCGGATGACACGAGCCGTCCTGTTGTAATCATTGTGGGATCGGAGGACACGAGCCATCCTGATGTTGCCTTATGTGTGTTGTTGCCTTTGTGTGTGATTATTGACTTGCAAATACATGTAGCTATATGATAACTAAAATTTATTCGTCTAGCTATATATTTTATAATCACAGTGATTTTGGTTGCCTAGCGTGTATGAGTCTTAAACCTATGAATCTCACCAACGTTATGTTGACATTTTAAGAATCATTTTCAGGTGAGCATTCTAAGGCTATGATAGAAGGAAGTGATTAGACAAGACTTTAGTTGCATTGGAAGTGGTTTATCTATGCGTTTGGAGTTTATCATGTTGTTTCCTTTCGGGTATTGTTGTGACACTTTGTGTCTATACTTTGCCATTTTTATTGCATGTAGTTATTCTCTATATAAACACCATGTGTTGTGATGATATCCATGAAGTTACACCCGCGCGTTTCCGACGTGGCGGGGTGTGACACCTCTCCATTGATGCATACTTCCGTAAGATTGAAAATATTGTTGTTGTTCTTTCTAGTCTTGGATCTCCGATAAGTGACGATGTGGTTAATATTGCACTTGATGGGTTACCCGACAAATATCATCATGTATCCGACATCATTATTTATCGTGACCCTTTTCCCGATCTAAAAACTGTTCGCTCCATGCTCACGACGGCGGAGATGCGTCTGAAGTCCCGTACCACTACAACTTCTCTTGACTCTACTTCGTCCTCTGCTATGGTATTATTGGCAAATCCTAGTGAGAATTTTCGGAGGTCCAATACTATGCCGGATAAGATTTACAAGCCTTGCAACAACTTTCCGAGCGGTTGGTGTCGGTTTGGGGTGAAATGCAAGTTTCTTCACGATGGGGTCAATGGTAATCCTAATCCACGACCTTCTACTTCCTATAGTACTACTTGCACCACATTATCACAACCTGATCTCTTGACTCTACAAAATATCTTGGCCAAACTTGGGTGTAGTGGGAATACTAATGTTGTTAATCCTAAAGTTGCATTAGAGTCTGGTTCACATTCACAACAGCAACCTGTTGCACATGTCATGTATACGGGCCACACTCCACCAGGCTTCCCTACTTCATCAGCCCACTCTCAGCCCGTCTACTATCCTGGCTTGGTTTTGAACCCGGGTCAGTCCACTATAGCGACGGGTCAGTTTGGTCAAGGGGGTTCACAACCGGTTCAATGGCAGGTCCGTTTGGTCTAGGGGTTCAGTTGGTCAGCTTACCAGTTCATATGTACAACCGGTGGTTCAGTTTGGAGTCCCAGGTCAGCAGATAGGGTCAGGTGTTTTGCAAGGTTCATCGGCTGGATTGACAGGTTCGGTTTTGGGGTCTAATATTGCGGCTGGTCAACATCAAGGTCAATCGCAGTCCCTTGGTAATGGTTCGGGAAAACTCCCGGGTCAGGAAACTGTTTTGCCTCATACTTTTGCTGCTGGTACACTTCAGGATCCTGCTCCAGGAAACTGGAATATGGATACAGGTGCGTCGTCTCATCTTAATGATTCTGTTGACTGTCTTAGTGATGTTTTTAATTCGTGCATTTACCCATCTGTTGCAGTTGGTGACGGGCATTCAATTCCCATTATCAACTCTGGACATAGTATTTTGCCTACTCCTAACCAACCACTTCATTTAAATAATGTCTTAATTACTCCTAATATTGTCAAAAATTTGATCTTTGTTCGTCAGTTTGTTCGGGATAATTATTGTACTGTTGAGTTTGACCCTTTTGGTTTTTCTGTTAAGGAGTTTCAAACGTGTCGGGTGCTGCTCCGCTGTGATAGCAATGGAGACCTCTACCCAGTCACTCAGCCTTCCACCATTCCGCATGCTTTTCTCGCGAGTCAGTATACGTGGCATCAACGACTTGGACATCCAGGAAGTGAAGTGTTACGTCGTGTCCTTTCTAGTAATTCTATTTCATGTAATAAAGAGCAGTCTCCCATGCTTTGTCATGCTTGTCAGCTTGGCAAACATGTGAAACTTCCATTTGTTAGTTCTAGTAGTTTGGTTCAGTCTTCGTTTGATATTGTACACTCGGACTTGTGGACTTCCCCAATTCCGAGTCTTTCTGGTTTCAAATACTATGTCTTATTTTTGGATCATTATTCTCAGTTTTTTTAGGTTTATCCTTTAGTTAATAAATCTGATGTTTTGTCTAAATTTATGTTGTTTTGTACCTTTGTTCGTACTCAATTTAAATGTGAAATTAAGGCTTTTCAGTGTGACCATGGTGGGGAATTTGACAACCAAGTCTTTCATAAGCTCTTTTCAGATAATCGGATTCAATTTAGATTTTCTTGTCCTCGCACCTCTCAACAAAACGGGAAATCCGAAAGGATGATTAGAACTATCAATATCCTTATCCGTACCTTGTTGTTTCAAACACATCTTCCTCCTAATTATTGGACTGAGGCTCCTAATATGGCTGTTTATCTTTTAAATATATTACCATCCCGTGCCATTGACAATGAAGTTCCATTTACTCGCCTTTTTGGTTTAAAACCTGATTATAATCTTTTGCGTACCTTTGGGTGTCTTTGTTATCCTCACATCGATACTAATAACAAACTTGGTGCACGGGCCACACCTTCCCTTTTCTTAGGTCATGCCACCAATCATCGTGGTTATCGTTGTTTAGATTTGAACACCAATAAAATTATTCTTTCACGACATGTTACCTTTGATGAGACTGTTTTCCCATTTGCTACAAAAACATCAAATATCACCACTCCCACTACCAGTTCTTCTTATGAATTTTTGGATGACTCATCTAATGTCATTTCTAATTTTCTAAGATTATCTCCCACCACTACACCTACTGTTCCTACACCTGATGCACCTGTTGAACCTCTTAGTCCATCTCCTGCACCTACACCAACTACACAAACGCCACCAAGTCCATCTCCTGCACCTACACCAACTCCACAAATGCCACAACTGCCACCAACGACACAAACGCATGTTGTTTCTCATGAATCACCTCCTCCTATAATTACCCAGCCCACCGGTTCAATTCACCCCATGGTCACACGTGCTCGTGTCGGGATTTCTCGTCCCAATCCTCGTTATGCTGGTCATGTGTCTACGATTTCTCCTTTACCTCAGTCTCCTAGTGATGCGTTTCGTAATCCGAATTGGCAAAATGCTATGTGTGATGAGCATGATGCACTTATTAAAAACAAAACTTGGACTCTTGTACCAAAACCCCCGGATGCAAATATTATTCGCAGTATGTGGTTGTTTCGTCACAAGTATTTAGCAGATGGGACTCTTAGTCGCTATAAGGCTCGTCTTGTTGTAAATGGTAGTAATCAGATAGAGGGTGTTGATGTTGATGAGACATTTAGTCCGGTTGTCAAACCCGGTACTATTCGGACTGTTCTTAGTTTAGCTATTTCTCGACATTGGCTGATTCATCAGTTGGATGTCAAGAATGCTTTTTTACATGGGGATTTGGCTGAAACAGTTTATATGTATCAGCCACCTAGGTTTCGTGATCCTGTTCATCCTGACTATGTATGTTTATTGCAGCGTTCGCTGTATGGTCTTAAGCAGGCTCCTCGGGCATGGTTTCAGCGCTTTGCTAACTACATCACTACTGCTGGCTTTTCTTCTAGTCGTTGTGACTCCTCTTTATTTATTTATAAACAGGGTGATGATACTGCATTTTCGTTACTCTATGTGGATGATATTGTGCTCACTGCTTCGTCTAATGGTTTATTACAGCAGATCATTGCTTCTCTACATAAGGAGTTTGCTATGACAGATTTGGGTGCTCTTAATTATTTTTGGGTGTTTCAGTTACGCATGACTCTTCTGGGATGTTTTTGTCACAACGTAAGTATGCTCTGGAAATATTGGAACGTGCACATATGGTCAATTGTAACTCTTCTCGGACTCCTGCTGACACAGAGTCTAAATTGGGTGATGATGGTGATCCAGTTTCTGATCCTAAGTTATATCGGAGTCTTGCTGGTTCTTTGCAGTATCTTACCTTTACTAGACCTGATATTTCCTATGCCGTGCAGCAGGTTTGTTTATATATGCATGATCCTCGAGAGCCACATTTCAATGCTCTCAAGTGGGTTTTGAGGTATGTTCGGGGCACATTAGACTATGGTTTGCAATTGTTTTCATCCTCTACTTCCTCATTGGTTGCTTATTCGGATGCTGATTGGGCTGGTTGCCCTACTATAAGGCGATCTACTTCTGGCTATTTTGTTTTCCTTGGCAACAATCTCCTCTCCTGGTCCTCAAAGCGTCAGCCGACACTTTCTCGTTCTAGTGCAGAGGCAGAGTACCGTGGTGTTGTCAATGCTGTTGCTGAGACCTGTTGGTTGCGAAACCTGCTACGTGAGTTGCATACGCCTTTGTCTTCAGCTACGCTTGTCTACTGTGATAACGTTAGTGCTGTATACTTATCTTCTAATCCGGTTCAGCATCAACGTACGAAGCATATCGAGATTGATATTCATTTTGTAAGGGATTTGGTTGCTGCTGGTCAAGTCAGAGTGCTTCACGTACCGTCGCGTTATCAATATGCAGATATTTTTACCAAAGGCTTACCATCAGTTTTGTTTGACGAGTTTCGTTCCAGTTTGAGTGTTCGGTGTCCTCCCGCTCAAACTGCGGGGGAGTGTTAATCGTATAATATATCTAGCCCAACATGTATTTGTACGGGCTACGGCCCATGTTCTAGAATATTCGTTGTAATGGTATTTATATACCACGATTCTTATGAATGAAAGATATACAATTCACGTTTAATATATTTCCCTACATAGGTTTGGTCAAGTTCCGCCACTGTTACAGTGTCATCACTATGACTTCGTTTTTGCTCTTAAATACACCTTTGCACTGTGCTGTCTCGTTAAGAAGGGAATGATATTCGAGAGTGGTATTTTTTGGACCACTTAAATGCATAAAGGGATTTTGCAGCCGGGGCCACTTAAATAAATGGATATTGATTAATGATTATCTCGTTTAAGAACGCTTGTTGTTTAATCTTGGAGAATGATTGACATTATTCGACTGCGCTATAAGGTCGCGCCATTTCATGGCAGTGATTCATTTCCACGGGACAAATGTTTGTAACGAAATTGGAGTTCGGTAAAACAAGTGTTAGTTTCATTAGATCAAGTGATCAGTGTCTCCGATTTCGTTATTCAGCTACTTAACAGAAATTGTTTCTTTTTCTTTCTTTCTTTTTATATCAGACGACAAATATCATTATCAAGCTTTAAAGCAAGTATTAAATCAAAATACAATTAAAAATATTAATATAAAAAAATATCTAAACAAAAGATTCTCAAAAACTTTTTTTCTCAAGTCAAAAGGTTCATAAATACTGTCGATTGTTAGAACGGGCATTGGCAAGTCAGAAGCCTACACTCGATCCACATTACGATAGGTCGATAGCTCAGTATCAACTATATATGCAGTGAAGAACATCGATTTGACGTAAATCCTCACGCAAATACCTCAGGTTGCGTACGCTTGATTCAAATACTCGTACTCCCCGAATATAATGTGAAATCAACAATCTCACTTAGAATATACATTGAATAGTTGATCTAGTCAAACAATTCGACACCATTGATCCGAAGGAAAATGTCTTGTGCAATAAAATCCAACAAAGATAGTGACTCCTGGGAAGCAGCTGATTAATGAGCTTGACTGCCTTAAATTCCTAAACATGACCGGCAATCTTGCACCTAGACGTTTATAGTGTTCGGTAAGGTTTTGGTTTTGGTTTTGGTTTTAATTTGCTCGGATGTGTTACGAGTTATCCATGCTGTCGCAAGCGTTAAAGAAAACAATATGAAAATCGAAACGCAAGAATATGCCTCAGACATAAACAAAAGTCATGAACTCCTAACACTTGCGATTTGTTCTATAAGATACCTAAGTGTAAACATTTCTGACTTTTACCATATATTCTAATGGAAAAATGTAATAATCTGTAAAAGGATAATCAAGATAGAGATATATTGTCACCTTCACAAAAATACACAACAACATATTACTACTTATCTTAATATCTACGTTAAATCCACAACCAGATAAATACCAACAATAAAACTGATACTAATAGGTATCAATGTATCATAAACCTTTTGGCGAGTCTTGGTTTACGTCAGCTTTAACATGAAGCGGTGAACGATGATGCAAAGGTTGTTGACCATATTTATAAGGCGACCGAGGACTTGAATTATGTATTCTAGGTACTTTTGGCTTTTCTTTTATGTCTTCGAGTCGTTCTAGTGTGGCAACCACTTCTTTCATTGACGGTCGGGTTTTTGGTTCGGACCCAAGACACGTGAGGGCTAGTTGGGCAACACCGCTTGCGGCTTTTGAAGGGTATCTTCCTTCAAGCCTTGGGTCCATAATGTTCTTTATTTTTCTACGGTTAGCCAAATATGGTTTGACCCAGTCCACTAGATTTCGTTGGGCGACTGGGCGTCCACTGTCAAGTGCCCGCATGCCTGTTAGTATCTCAACTAACACAACCCCGAACCCATAGACGTCACTCTTCACATACAAATGACCTGAAACGAAATTTTAAGGTTAACAGTTGTACGGGTGTACAATTTCCTTTATCGATTGCAAACACATGGAAATGGTTTGGTTCAATATGGATTGACCAAAGATGGAGGTAGCAAAACATGCACAGGTTGGGCTAGTTGGGAAATGGGTCAACACCTGGGACAAAGCGGATCCTGTTGTGTTGAGTTTGTAATACTTTTGGTTCAAAAAGTTCAAATTTTATCATAAACATTCAGTGTGAATACTATCATTATGAAAAAGACTAAAGTATATTTTTTCAAATATATAACTTTTTGACCCGTTTCCTTTTTACCAATATATATATATATATATATATATATATATATATATATATATATATATATATATATATATATATATATATATATATATATATATATATCTTTACTTGTTTGATCCTTAGACATAAAATGTAACCTAAATCAGCCCATTTATGAACAAACTGAGTAAAACTGACAACTCTAACCAACGCAAAACAGTCATTTTCAGGTTCATGGTTCATCTTTCTTAATCATGCATTTTACTATATCATGGTGGTACGTAAAGAGTTTTATTATAAGATACCTACAAACAAGTTGGGCATTTTTTTTTCTTCATTATAAATAGAATTGGATTGCTTATAGTATATCAAAGATTCTAACACTAGTGGTTTGGTTCAATTTCATTCGACAACTAAAACCACAAGCTGAACTTACCTGAATGATAAGATTTTAGACTAAAGAAGAACCATGTCTTCCAAAACTAAACCAAACTGACCTAGCATGATTTAGTTTGGTTAGGTTTGGTCTGGTTTTGTAGTTTGACGTTTTCGACTTAACCCCTAGTCCATAGGCCTTACCCATATGCTGTGTCCCTTAAGCTTATGTGTTAGAATTACCTGTGGTAACGTACTCCGGAGCAGCATACCCATATGTACCCATGACCCGTGTTGTCACATGTGATTGACTAGCTGACGCCATTTTAGCCAGCCCAAAATCTGATAGCTTGGCATTATAAGACTGTCAATGCCAACAACAAATAGAGAAGAGAAGTCAGTGTTACTCCTTGCACAAAGAGTAGTTCCTCGAGCTGTATGAAAGGATGTACAAATTATACATGAATGAGCTACAACCCACAAAGCTAATATAACATACCCCGTCCAGCAATATATTTGATGCCTTAAAGTCTCTATAAATAACACTTTTATCTGAACTGTGCAAAAACGATAGCCCCCGAGCCGCTCCTATTGCAATCTTTAGCCGTATTTCCCATGCAAGTGGCTGAACAGTCGACCCTCCTGCAAAATCCATATAACAAGTACATAAACTTCCATTCTGTATTCATTTATTCTCGTAAATGGGACCACAATCACATATAACGAATTCTTACTTCCAAAAAGATGATTCTCCAAACTGCCTTTTTGCATAAATTCATATACAAGTAGAAGCTCTACGCCCTCGTAACAATATCCCAAAAGTTTCACAAGATTTGGATGTGAAAGCCTTCCTAGAAAGTTTACCTCAGCCTATCCAAAAAAATCATAACAAACTTTTAAAAGGCGTCACGTAGGGACAGAAAAAGGAATAACTTTTAATCATAAGAAGAACAAAAACACATTCTTGTTACAATGATTTATCTCACAACTTGTATAATCGAGTTGGTGCTTTAACAACCATTTGCAATTCATAAACCAATTAAATACTCTAAAGTTCTTGCACTAATCTCTTAAAAAGTACAGCTTCACCAACAAGCAAATGTGCATAACGAACTTGCACATGTACGCAATGACACATTGTACAAGTTATGAATTACCTGCCACTCTTCGACTCCTTGCATACTCTCCGAATTCAACTTCTTGACAGCAATAACAGAACCGCTTCCAGTAAACTTAGAACCAAACGTTTCTTCTATCCAGCCTTTATAAACCTTTCCGAAACCACCTTCACCTAAAATAGTATCATTTCTAAAGTTCTTCGTCGCCGATTTGAGTTCAGCAAAACTATATATCTTGAGATTTGGATGAGGCAAAATCTGGCCACCCGGCCCACGATCACTACTGCTGCCTACCGACGAAAAGTGGCTGTTACCGGATACATTGCTACTAATCCCTGATGTCGATAATGAAGAGGTAGTAGAAATACTGGTGGTGGTGGTTGTTGCTTGTGAACTCCCTGCCACTATAACACCAAAATCTTGATCAAATAAAAACCTTAAAAACCAAAACCTATAAAAAAAAATATGAAATTGGTTTGCAAATCAAGAAAACACACATATATTTGATTATTTGTGTCACAAGATCTAAAAAGACTAGTTTTCTTATATAACTTATGTTTTTTTTACAATACCAACTCAAAAAACTAATCCTAAACAATCCCTTAAGTGTACCTAAGCTAAGATTAATGCTAGCATATGAACAAAATCTAAATCATAAAACTTTAGACTAAGTCAACCCAAAACACAAAACCCACAAAAAAAAATATACATAACAAAAAAAAGATTAACATATTTGAAATGAAAGCATACATCTTTAACACTAAATCAACAGTATAAACAAAACCCATAAAATATAATCACAAGAAAACATATAAAATATGATTAAATATTTTGTACCTGAACTAAGATTACGAGTACTACTAGTAGGAGCTATATTGATTGAAGAGCTACAAATACCACCCATGATGATTAAAAATTATAATAACCCCTAATAAAAAGGATGGAAATTTAGATGTGCATAGCTGAAGCTAGAGAAAATGGGGTGATGATGAAATTGGATTGTTATGTGAAAATGTGGAAGCACCAACCTATGAGCTTTATTATATTTTAAGGATTTATTGACTTTGACTTAGTAACTAATTAATACTTTAAAAAGTTTTTTGTGCTACAAGTTGTAATATTGGAATGTTATAGTTGGGTGCAATAGTGGTAAATGTGGGATTTTTGGATGTGTCTCAATTTTCATGTGCTGGGAGTGGACCAAGTCAAGTGCCTGAATTAGAGGTGGGTTATTGGTTTGAATTTTGATTTTTCTTTTTTCAAAGATTTTTTGTTAGATTTTTTGAGTGTGAAGGTTTTTGATCACTTTCATTTCTTTCTTTTGTTACTCTTTTACCTCTTATTGTATTTCTTTACTCTCTTTTGATCGATGTTTTGAAAATCAGGTTTTTAATTGATCCAGTCAAGTCACCGGATTACCGGTTTAATTGTTGGGTTAACCCGGTTTTCTATTAAAAAAACTATTTTTTTCCAAACGATTCAACCACCGGGTCAACTCGGTTTTTTATTAAAAAGAAGAAAAAAACCAAACCTGTCCAGGTTTCAAGAATTGGGTTGACCCAAGTCACTTATAACCCAGCGGGTCTAACTGGTTAACCTGTTTTTAAAACCCTACTTTTTTTGACCCATTTTTTTGCCGTACCCAGTTTGATTGGTTGAATCGGGTTTCAAAACACTGGTTTTGACGGGATTGAGTATGCTGTTGTGGTTGTTCTTATTGTACTCCTTTAGTTACATTTTGACTTTTGAATGTCCCTAAACAATTTTTTTGTATTTTATAATTATGTAGATTCAAGTTAACAAAATGTTATTTTATCCGTGCGTTTTATGATAATATAAATCATTACTTTAGATGCAAGTTGACGAAAAAAGTCTTAGAATACAAATGTAAACACCTAAAATAGGAAAAAAATATATTGGTGGTGCTTGCGCAGTCGAAATACGACTATTGTACTCCTTTTAACACTCTCTTTCTGAATGTATTTGTTACTCTTATTTGTATATTAGTTCAAAGGTTCGTCCGATAGGAAGACTAGTTCCATAAATTTGATTGATGGAATAAAACATCATCGCCATGGATCATGCATAGAAACTTGTATACACTTTGAAAATACATTCAATCATAGTTGTTAAGATCTCGATCATTATTTTAGTATCTTACGATTTTACGATACTATAAAGCAAAAACGATCCGGATCCTATGTCAGATCTTAATTACGATACTATAAAGCAAAAATAATCTGGATCCTATGTCAGATCTTAACAAGCTTAAGATCTTATAAGATCCCGATCTTGACCATTGATATTAAGATCTAATCTGATCCGATCTTACTTTTCACAAACCGCAAACTAAAAAACTACAAAGTCATAAATTATGTTTTATAGAATTTTAAAAAATACATGTTAATCTTATTACACATTCTATATTCAATTCATAATTTAGGACAATATTTTCATGAAACATTTATAGAATTTCGTGTCTATGATATATAATAATCTGAAGATTTGAATAATATAAAAATTATTGACTTTAGAGTAAAATCTTAGGATCTTGATCCGATCTTGTAAAAATAAAAACGATCCTGAGTAGGATCCCGATCTTGAAAACCTTGCTTAGATTGATTTACAAAATGTGACGAATTAGTAATATGTTTTCGAGATTATAAATTACCCAAATATCTATACTACTATATAATGCACTTGGGACTATTTTATAGTTAGAAAGGCTTAAAATTCAGACTTTTACTTGCTTATTATGGAAGAATTTCAAAATTAATTGGTTAAGAAAGAAGTTGGTTAGAAAGTTTGTTAGTAAGCAGGTTGGTTGTTCAAACTAAAATTATTTGACTTAACCATCTCTACTTATAAAGCATAAAGACAACTAAATGTGTAACCGAATAACGCAAATATAGTCACAGATACCCGCCGGTGCATTGCGCGGGTACCGTTCTATATCATCTAAAAGACAAGCATGATATGCCACAAGTTTGATGAAAACCTTTCATGTTATCTTGTAATGTTTGTTCAAATAGCCTTTATATTTACGGAAATGGTCAAGTTCGTCTAGAAAATTAGGAGTAAAAAGTTATTAGTGATATAACTTGGCTATCACTATCATAAACGTACAAGAAAGATTATTATATGGACGAATTAGGCATGTTTACTTGGTAATCAATGTGTACACAAGGATAAACTTGGACTATTAATCAATGGGTAGCCAAGCATAATGCATGATTTGTTTATGAACAAAAATAACGTGTGGATGAGCTCCAAGTAGGCAAAAAGAAAAATAAATGTCGATTCATCAAAAATAGTTAGTCGGAGTCTACGTACGCATGCACATTACGACAAGTAAATTTAGCCTCAAAATATTTACTGTGACGTGCAGTGCTTGGTAAAGTATCACTTTCAATCTCGAAGCACATATTCAAACTATTTGACCTGATCATAAATATAAACAAAATTCTTTTACTGTAATATGTCAACCATCATTGAAATTGATCGACTCATGTTTGCAAATTCATGAATGATCGACATGCAAGCATAAGATTCATGAGTACGAGGATGAGTTTCCGATGAACATGCTAATCAAATTTGAAACTTATAAAAATTCGAAACTTGTATAGATTGAAATCAAGCCCGTTGCACCGATCATAAATAACAATTATCAGAACAATATATGGTCTAATTCATGGATGACCCTTTTGTCGATCTTTTGAAGCTTACATGTTCTAGTGTCTTTGACGGGCATAGCCAGATTTTCTTAGGTAAAAGGGTTTTACTCCGGTAAATATACTTAGATTTTCTTCTTCTTGACAAAAATACATGTTGGTTGGTAGCAATTGAAGTCTTTATGTGTGAATTAATGATATTAGGTTCAAATTTCTCGTGGTTAAGGAATAAGAGAAATGTTTGACTTTTGCATAAAGATGTTACTTTGATTTTAGTTCAATGTCTACATGTGGAAAATCACATCCATGAATTGACTTTCATGAATATCAAATTAATGTAGTTTGATCACCATATTGGAACAACGATAGCCTTCAATATTCTCTATGAGCAATGTTATAGAATATAGCCTCCTAAAAATGCGATTTAGTCATAAAAATGTGATTTCATATTCTGAACACGTAAAGTATTGCTTCATATGTCATGTCGAATGTAGTGTGCCTAATAAATGTGTAGCTCCTAAGAGCTCGCAATTCGCCAACCCTAACATAGTTCATATATTTCAATAAAAGTCGTGAAGTAGTTGTATGTTCGTTCGTGGTGACACATTAGCGATGAACATATGGCGTTGTTTCCTCCACGGGGTTTCTTAAGCTTGTTATCGTTCTCTGTCACTGCATCGGCACAACTTCGACGTTGTCATCTTCTCTTTACAGGCATTTGTAGCAAATGCTTAGACCCATGACTTAACCCCTTTTTTTTGTCCTATATTGTAGTGTTGTCATTCCCTTAATTATTTGGCTTGCACAATGATTGAATATATTAGTTTATTTTGTTGAGCATAATAGATTTTTGTTGTCTTAATGATTAGTAATGTTATTTAAGAATAGTTTTAAATAATTATTCAAGCTTGTAACTTCAATAATCATTTTGGACGGCTAGTTACAAAAATTGTTTTTTGTTTAGAAGACAAAAGTTACAAAAATTGTTTTTTTTTTAGAAGACAAATATCTTTTTTATTTCTGTCTTCATCGTCACCATCATAACTCTCTGTCAATTTGGACCCCTAATTTTGGGTAACGAGGCATGATGCACAATTTCGTTAGTAACACAAAGCATGACATGTGATTGGACCCACAATTGAATATTGACATTTCAACGAAATTTAGTATGTTTGAAAGTTTCTTCTGATATAACTCATGTGTACGAGTGTTGAAAACGTGTTAACTAAGAATTGATTAACTAATAATCACGATATGGAATTGTTCTTTTAAGAACTTTTGTTTTCTATGATCGATATGCACATGAAAATTGATTTATTACAAAGTAAAGCGAGCTTACGTAATTAGCAGTTTTTTTAGAGCACAAGGTCATTGTTGGTGCCATTCACATCGACGCTATACCACTGTGCGAACGGGCCGTTCTCAGCGTCAAGACTCAGCATTAATACAGTCAATGACGCTGAGATTGTGTGTCTTTCAATGTCTTAGGGGTGTTTGATTTCGACTTAATTGACTTAATATGAAAAAAAACTGAATTAATTAAGTCATACAAAAACTGTTTGTTTGTAATTTAATAGAGAAAGATGACTTAAAATATTAAGTAATAAAACTGAGATTGTCTGTATTAAATCATCTGTTAATTAACATGACTTAATGAAAAAATTAACCAAACAATCCCTTAGACTAAAAGTGATAAAACACCACCAAAATCACCCTCACACCGTCACACAGTGACAGAGCCACCTTAGAGCATGCACATTGGTAACGTGGGAGGTCACGTTAAGCCTCTTTAATGCACGTTAACCATGCGTTAACCACTGTGACCTCCTGCGTTAACCTTGTGTTAACGTGCCACGTTAGTGGCTTAACATCACGTTAAAGGGCCATGTTTGTAAAAAAAAAAAAAAAAAAAAAAAAAAAAAAAAAAAAAAAATCACACCACCCCCCTCCCCATTTACTACAAACGGCTACTTTTAAAAAAAATTTACATTTTACCCCCCCCCCCCCCCCCCCCCCCTAACGGAAACTAAAAAAAAAAAAAAAAAAAAAAAAAAAAAAAAAAAAAACACCAACATTTTCCAAAACATTTTTTCAACCAATATAAATACCCATTTACCATACTTTATTTTCCCACACTTTCACTACTCAATATCTTCTATCCTACTACTTCTAATATCCAAAAAAAAAAAAAGTCTCAAGGCAACAACAACAATCCTAACTCGTTTACGAACCTCCTCGGTGGGTGGGGGAACCCATACGCGGGTTCATCATCCAATCCGAATCCGAATTTGGAGAATCCAAACCTATTCGGTATGTCAAGTCAAGAAGTTTACGAACAACATGAAGCTTTAAGATTTTGGCAAGAATCTCAACAACAAAACACCATAAACACCAATTTTCAAAATCTCCAATTCACTCAACAATCCCAACAATCCCAAACGGAAACTAACGAAGTTCTCGAAACACCTACGTCTCCTCCAAAAAAAACCAAAGGTCGTATTAAACGAAAGTCTAAAAAAAACAAAGAACCAATGACCGAAGATGACGAAATCGAAGCAGCGGCAACAAGCATGAACGTTGGACGGCAAGTGAAGAAAAATTACTTGCAACGTGTTGGGTTGCCGCAAGTGAGGACGAACTAGTCGGTCGTTCCCAAGCCAAAGATTCGTTTTGGAAGCGGATTATTAATGAGTTCAATAAAATTAATCATCATAAACGCGGCAAAGATATGATACAATCGAAGTGGCGAACGTTGAACCGTGATTGCTCAAAGTTCAACGCGTGTTTCAAACGTGCCGAACAAGATCAAAAAAGTCGGGAAAATGACATGGATATCCTCACACATGCCAAGGAAATGTACCGTATTGAGAGCAAAAACGCACCGTTTAATAATGAGGAGGCTTGGTGTGTTTTGCGTGCTCATAAGAAATGGGACGCACCGGAGATGGTTGATTTAACCGGTGATGTCCCAAGCCAAGCAAATGAGACGTTGTTTGGTCATGATGCACAACCACGACCGATGGGAAAAAAGCGAGCTGCGAAGAAACAAAAATCCGAGACAACGACAAGCACCGGGGGTGCGAGTACCGGAGGATCTGTTTCGTCTACCCAATTCGGGGACGCTTTGCGCGAGGAGTATCGGGCTAAACGTGAAGAGGCATCCTTGGCTTACAAAGCAACCGCTGAAAACCAATTATCAGCAATACGGGCTAGGGACTTTGAATTTTTGTTGCTCGACACTACCGGGAAAGATCCTTACTACGTTACGCTGGTCAATATGAAAAAGGACCGTATCATTGAAAAATATCGGTTGCTAAAGCGTACGGAATGAATAAATGTATCCTCGGTGTAATGTTTTTTTTATTTCGTAATGCTTTGTATTTTTATTTCGTAATGTATTTTTTTTAATTTCGTATTGTA
The DNA here is from genome assembly GCA_030686995.1 of Artemisia argyi. NCBI lineage: Eukaryota > Viridiplantae > Streptophyta > Magnoliopsida > Asterales > Asteraceae > Artemisia > Artemisia argyi. The sequence goes on along the minus strand of CM060697.1, from coordinate 153,820,054 downwards.
TTTTTTTTCTTCGTAATGTAATATATTTTAAGAATTAATGTTATGGTTTTTAAAAAAATGAAGTATTAGTTTTAATTTAGGGTTAAAATTGAAAATATATGAAAAGTTGAGTTAAAGTGAGTTAAGATTGAGTTATTGTTGTGAGTTTTTTTTTTTTTTTTTTTTTTTTTTTTTTTTTTTTTTTTTGTTAATGTTAAAGTGGTAAAGCTGATGTGGCGCTGAGTTAAAGTATAACTCATGTTACCAATGTGCATGCTCTTATAAACATGGTTGGCCAAGGCCCACCCTAACATGTTTCAAAATGTGTATTAGTGCAAAAGTATGTTGCTTCAGTTTATTAAATTTGTTCATATTTAAATGACTTGGCCTACCTTATTTTTTTTTTCTTGCAAGCTAGAGCTATAAACAATCTTTTTATTTGTTATGCTTTTAGACTTGAGATGTTTATATACTACTATGATTTAATAGAATCCTTGTAAAAATAATGTGATAAAAAATATATATTTAACTCTTATTTGTACATAGTAACATGTTTATTTATGTTTATGGTTTAATAGTTGGGTTAACAATCTTTCATGAATTAAATCCATCTTAAATTTCATGGCTTTCAATATTATTTAAGCATTTCGTCTTATGCTTAACGATGCTTGTCTATTTTCCGGCCCACCTAGAAACCAAATCCTAGCTCCGTCACTGCTGTCACATCAACTTTCTCTTTCCTCAGATATACCACCCATATCACATCTAGATCAAACACTCGTAGTAATGAGACAAACATTTTTTTTTTAATTAAAATTTCATCTAACTAAAAATATTACATTAATATTTCAAATAAAATTAAAAGCAATACATAAAATAACTAAAATAAAATTAAAAACATTACAATAAAAAAAATATATATTAACTAATAGACTAAGGCTATGTTTGGAAAAAGTAGCTGTGAGTAGTAGCAGTGAGCTGTGAGCAGTAACCAAAAAAGCTCACAGCCATAAAGAAGCATTGGGAAAATGAGCTTTCCTAAAAAATAGCAAAGCTCACAGCTCTCATGCCAAATGAACCCTAAAAATCAAAAAGCTCATTGTTCACCGCTCATTGCCCAAAAAAACTCCAAAAAGCTTTGTGCCAAACATAGCCTAAATTATAATTCTCGTTATTTTTTGCTTCAGAGTCAACACCATCCATAGCTGTCTTTCGGTTAAACGGTCATGCGGTTCATTGTAAAACCGGTTAAATGGTTGTTGTATTTGGTTTGTTGTTGTTGGTTAAATGATTGTTGCATTTGGTTTTGGTGTTGTTGGTACGGAGGAGAAAATGGATTATTTGTGTATATAGAAGGTTGATGCGTTGATGTGTAATTGAAACTAGCAGGACGAAAATTAACCGGTGGTGATTGACCAGTTAAGATGAAATTGGGGTCTATTGTTGTTGGAACGTCTTGTTGTCGTCGGGATTTTGGTGTTTTGTTTTTGAGAGTTTTGGAAGACATTTTATGAGTTGGGCTGGTTGAAGAAGATGAATTTATGGAAAAAAATGAGAAAAAGGGATGATAAGTATATAGGGAAAAAAAGATTGGGCGTGGAGGTTTTATTTATTTATTTATTTATTTTTTTAATTATAAGTTTATAGCCGTTTAGGGGTGTTTTTGTATGTTTCATTTAATTTCATTCGATCCACCATCGGACCAAACCAACTGGGGGAGGGGGTGTCTGATCAGAGGTGAAGTAACAAACGGCACGCGTCCGATTAGGGTAGACAAAAAAGTTGTGTGTGTGTGTGTGTGTGTGTGTGGGGGGGGGGGGGGGGGTGTGGACGCACTATTATGATCAGTCTTATGTGTGATGTGTAGGGACGTCCTATTGATTTGGGTGGTCTGATGCGAAACTAAGAGTGAGGCTTCGTAAATCACGAAAAGCTTAACTATTATAGAAAATTCAAAACATAATATACTTAGACATGTATAATTGGATAATACTAATAGACATATACTAAATCGGGGATCCTCTCACATAATATTTAAAAATGGCTATAAAAATTCAAGTTAGACATGTATAAATACTAATAGACATATAATAAACTGGAGCCTTCTCACAAATGATAGTTTTGTGCGGCTGCCCCACTTGCATATGCTAATCACCGCCGCCACTCTGTATGTATGTATGCGGGTATAATATAGTTCAATGTTATTTTCAGTGTTATGTTGACGTGAAGTGGATAACATTAAAAACGGTGTCACGGTTATTAGAACTCTTAGCCCATGTTTAATCTCACTAGATGTATCTCTTAATCTTATTTCACAATAATATATATTTTGTGGTTTAGTTTATCAGTTCCTTAATTGAATGTTATAGCCTCGAACATTATAAAACATCTAACAACCTATTTAAGTAAGTTTTTATTAGACTTTGTTGTATGATACTGAATGTTATAGCCTCAAACATTATAAAACATATAACTGTTAGAATTTAAGTACCATAACGATTACATAATTAAACATATAAACATCAACAACGCACAACGGAAGCAAAAGATCGAATACTCATAATTAATTAACTGAAACATAAAGAGAGCGTACCTTTAGTGATTCTAGCAAAACAAGAATCAATAAATAATCTTGAACATGTGATGAACCCTAATTAGGGTTTATATGGATCAATGATTAACCCCTTACCGTTTTGTTAATCGATCCCTTGATAACAACAAAAGTATGTTGTTACCTCGTTCTTGTACACACAAACTACTAACGAATTAAAGGTGATGCTAGTAACATAAACACAATGTTTTGAAGTCAAGGAAATCGACAACCCTAAGGTTTAGGGTTGTACGATCGGTTTTAGCAAGAGAGGGAGAAGAGAAAACTTTTAGGGATAATTTGTGTGCACAAAAGGTGTCAAACAAATAACCCTTGAGTTTGTATATATAGCCTTGTAAACTTGTTGTCCAAGTTTGAATGGGATTGGGTTTCCCCAACCCATTGTCGACCGGCCATGGGCCTTAGGAAGGCATTCCGGATCCTTCTTGCTATATATTTCATCTCTAGTCCTTTACGTTTGCGTTTAACGATAGTTAGTCCATACGTTTAATAACCAACGATCATTAATCCTTTTACTTGTGTTTAATTAATAAATATACATAACATTTAATATTTATTAATCTTTAATTCTCGTTTGTAATGTGTGCAATCCCGAGGTCTCGGGTTCGATTCTAGACATACGTTTATTAATATATATCCATAAACTCTAACAGCTCCCACTTGGATATCTATTAATAACATAATGACATTGGTAAGCGTCTAGCAACACCCCAATGCCCCTAGATCAACTCGAGGAAGGTTTCCTGGAAAAACCTATAATGATTCATCATCATTATTATCATCCTTTTGTTTCTAATACCACGTTAATAAAGATATGGATCTTAGTCATTCTTTAATTAACAATTCTGTTTCTCGTTGTTTATGATTGAGCAAGATTACCAAAACATCTGAACGTATTCCAGATAGACTTTGGGCGTGCGCACGCATACATCTTGTCAAACCTACGAGGGGCCCAGCAGTATTAAACTTCAAAACGAATTTGAAGGAACAAATTCTTTCTTGACTACAAGAATAACCCATGGACTTTGCAACAATTCTGAAAGCAACCCTTATGACTTCCAATTACGGTAAGCGGTAGATTGCTCCACAAAATGCACTACATCCATGACACTTATCTGGTATCTCAAGTCTGAGGATAACAAATTCATGATTTACTTACTGACAAGATCCATAAAGTAAAATCATGTAGTTGGGATAAGTCCTATATTCAATTCATCGAATATCATGTGAAATTGGTATGTCAACGCATCAATATACTTTCAAGTCTATTCTAACCAATACTCAGATTTGTCTTAGTTTAATGATATTCCCATATCATTAATCGACAATGGACAATTTAGAATAACATAAGTTATTCACGGATTTAAACATGCAAATATAGGACACAATTTATTATTAATGAAAACAAACGTACTAAGTACTTTAATTCATTATAAATAATAATTGCTTAATGTCCTTTATCCAAATACTAAATAGATCAATGCATGATAATTCTAGTTAATGAATTTTGTCTCAAGTAATGACTTGCTAACAATTATGCCTCAAGTAATGACAATCATACTTGTTGACAAGACATTATTCAACTAACTTTGATCTATCCGAATTTGAGAATACTTATTTCAAGAATTTAATTAGCAAAATTCTTATATGTGTATAACTATCTTGATATAGTTACACAATATTTCATAAATGATGTGATATCCTCAACCATCAATTTATGACAATCAAACTTTCAAACGTTTTAAAGTTTTAAAGTATTCTAATTCTTTAATGTATAATGCAACTATGCTCTTAGTTGAGCACAACTAGTTCACATGATATCCTTCATGACTAGTTATTGAGTGTCATCTCAATTAAACCAGCATCATTTTATATATACCAAAATATGCTCTTTTAAAATTTCCGTAAACTTAATATCCATTGTGTAATGTTTAGGAGCTATTCCAGGTTGAGGATCATTATTCTAATTTCAAACATTTTCCATTAGAATATCTATTACACAAGTTATATTATAACTTTTAATTGGATATTAAATATTGTCAAATCATTATGCACTTAAGCATGATACAACAATAATATAATGCACATGAAAATCCTTCAGTCAAACTTAGATTTTATTCATGTTTGATCTTAATAAATATGTATATCCATTTAGTCATCCAAATAATATATCATATTCTTTTTAGAATTTATTTACCGCACTTGTTCATTCAATAATAAACTTTAGTTTCAAGGTTGTATGTTTTATTTCCTAAATCTTTCAAGTAAAGTTTCATTCCAAATTAAGTCTAACCTTTTACTTATATGGAATGTTACTCTACAATATATATGATTTAGTAAATCAAACATAATACTCCCACTAGCTTTTAGGAATACTTAGAAATTATCTTATTTCAATTATAAATCAATTCATGGATATAATAATTAAACATAAGATTAATCTCTTAGATGCATGCATTTATCCATTCATGGATTATTGCACTTTGTATACTTCCAAAGATTTGCATGAATTCATAAACTCCTTTTGATTACTTATCGTCCTCGCTCAAGTAATTATTCAAGAAAGAGTTTTTGATATTCCATTGTCAAATTTCATATTCATATAAATATGACAATAACCATCTTTGTATCTTTAATGTGCTTAAGAAAGAGTATTCAATCATAGTTAACTGCTTAAGTATGATTAATAATCTTGTCATAAGACATACATTAAGATATGTGTACAATTTTGTTCATATGATTTCAACACAAAGATTTAAACCACTAGGGTTACATTATCTTTGAATAAACTCATCATCATTCTCTAACTATTAAGAATTAAGATAAACCAAATTTTAAATTTGAATATCTTATGAACTGCATCTTTAACATTCATAATATGAGTAATTCACCCAATTCATTATTTTGGTAATACTACGTCATATAATCATCAGCATATTAATTAAATATCTGAGATATCCAAGTGGATCTATGAATGATAATTCCATCATCTTGAGGTTTATCATTTACATGTTAAGACTCATCATGATTTTAACTAGTGTGGTTTTAGAAGATTATGTATCTTGTAATTCTATCTTTTCAAGATAAAATACTCCCACTTGCCTTTAGTATTATATAGAATAAAATACTTAGCAATTAGAGCAACAATCCAACGTTCTCTTTTAGGACTTTACAAATACGCATTGACAGCTCTTTGTTAATAACCTTCACATAAGTAACTTAACAAATTCAGAACTTCAATTTAAGACTTAATGTGATTCATCACATTTCATAATTCAATAACGTCTTATTAATCTTCTAGGAGTTTAATTGAGTATATTCAATCCATACTCAATTTCTAACCTTGATGACTTTTGGAAGAAAAGAAATCATAGTTATCTTCAATCAAACAATCTAACAAGAGTTTGATTCCCTAACTGAACATACTGTCCATATGTGGTACTTCAATTAGAATTAATATTGTAAGAAGATCTAACAATATATATATAAGATAACCATATTCCTTTTGGCATACCTATTTACCAACTAGGTCAACTTAATGGTATAATAGTATTTCCAAAACAATTGCATGCTTTATAACACAAGTACTTTTGACCAAGTCACTTCATGTTTATGTCGCATTAAAACATAAACGTGTTATAATCCCACTATTCGTTATTAATCATTGATCAACTCAATGACTTCTTGTATATGTCTTAATTAAAAGACCATAACAAGCTAACGTCTTACTTAATTATAAGTCTTGTAATACTTAGAAGACTTCATGTTTATAACTATACAATAAAGTATGAACATGTATTATTAAAGTAATCATGAACACCAGCATTTGGTTTCAATAATATTTTCAAGTTAACACACTACTTTATTTATTTATGTCATTCTAAGAATACATAATTATTGAAGTAGTATAATATTACTTCATGCATTTATGTCATTCCAATAATACATAAATATTAAAGCTGAAGTAGTAATGTTATTTGACACAATGTTCTAATAGATGTCTAATTTAGAAACTGTAAATTATCCATGTTGGTCTCACGCATACATGGAAATTCACCTTGTTGTTAACATTTACTCTGCGTCTCACGTTTACTAAATTTTAACACCAAGTGTTTCTTAGATTAGATAATTAATCTAATTAGAATTATAGTCTCTTACTTTGCAGTTAAGAGAATGCTTTAAATCATATTCTTATGTGTTGTACTTTGCACATAATGAAGATTTCTCCCACTTGTGCATGATACAACACCATGTATCATATAAACAACACGCACGCGTTTGTTAATTTGAACAATATGATTTGTGTCATTAACATAACTTAGTAGATATAGAGTTTACTCAATCAATCAAGGAAACGTACATGACTATCCTTGAAAATATTAGTGTCTATATTTGGAAAGTAATTACCTTGAGATATTCAAAAGATAATCTAAGTTACAATCAAGACAATAAGTCTTGTAACTCCTACTGAATTAGAGAACCATATAATAATCCCTTATTCAGCCATAAGAACACAATACTCCCACTGAATTTGACAACATTGTAAATGTTTCATTAATCAGTGAAAGGAAATAGTGTACTTGTTTACTTTCCTACACCTTTTAAGAAAACCCATTCAAACAATTATATAGGTTATAAAAGGATGTAATCTACTACATAAATGTGATTCATCACATTCCAAACTAATAACTTGAAAAAACTGGGCATGCAATTTCTTCCTTTATAGATTTACCATTCCAACAATTGTATGTAGTATCTGTAAATGGTCAAACCAAAACAACTAGATAAAGTAATCTAATTCGTCTTTTACCATTGTGCAGTAATCAGTCTAGCTTCTAATTTAATAACTCATAAGGTGCATATACTCTTACTATTAAAGTTTGCTATGAGTTATGTATTTAGAATTTAGACAATTCTAATCATCCTATTATACCTTTCTCATTCATGAAAAGGAATAGGATTTAAGTCTCACACTTCTCCTAATAGAAAGAAGACTATATTTATTCTTTTTGTAAATATTGACTCTAACCAAAAACCCAAACGGGTGTAGATCAATTAAAAGAATAACTTACGTTTACGGTTTTAAGTTGCATTAATACATTTAAAGAATTTATAAAATTCAATTTTAGTATTTTCGATAATTTATATTTTCAAGAAAATATAATACCCAAGGATATATATTCATATAACCAACATATTTTCTTGAAAATTTAGGATCCAACTTTACATAGATTCCACCACATCAGTTGATCTGCTAGTGGTGAAAGTATAAAAGATGGTAATCTGTCGAACAATAATTGGCAAACACTTTTCCAATTCCTAGATCATTATGGGATTTACATCAAATTGATTCATCAATTTGTCATGTAAGCATGTTTCATCCCATCTCATGCCTTAAGCTCTAGGTCTCACGCATCAACTTAATTAAGTCGTCTAACTTAGAAACTGCAAATTCTCCATGTGTGGTCTCACGCACACTCGGAAATTTACCTTGTCATTAAAATTTAGCCTGCGTCTCACGTGTTACTAAATAATAACTTCAAGTGTTCCTTATAGTTAGATGGCATGTAACTTAAATTTTAGGGTATAAACTTTTGATGTGAAAATCAAAACATGTATAAAGATGCATGCACTCATCTTTATAACATAAGTTTTCAAGACCTTTTTATTACCAATTCGTGAAATTAATACACAAAGTTTTACTTGAGGTTTAATAAACCCTAAGATGACTTTCTACAATTATGATTTTAAAAGTAATTCGTTTAAGACATATTCAAGATTGTGATAACCAAGGCAGACTCTAAGGCTCTTTTCTAAGCCTTCAAATCACGGTTATGAATATCGTCTTAAAGGACTTAATTTTAAAAGCATATTTGTACAAAACATCAATCAAGCAAAAGTTTATGGATTCAATTTCAAAATCAAGTAATAAAGTGTGAATTTTGCTGGTCTCGCCTGGGAGCTGATTACCGTGCGAATCGGACCACTAGCGGCACTTAAGACCTTGCAAGATTCTTACTTTATCACTTAGGGTTTCACCATTATTAGTCCGTATTATTTTCTTTATGGAAAAATTACCCTTTTATTGCTTACAACATGTCAAACAAATAAGAAACAATAAAACAAGTAATCCAAGACAAATCAACAACTAATAATAATAACAAAGGTGAAACAAATAGCCACATGCAATCCTTGTTAAGAAAAGATCCTAACAAAATCAATTCTAGGTGTAAAATGCATGTAATCAACTAAGGCCTTCCCTTCTTAATGGAAGTGGAGCCACATACATTGACGAATCAATTGCGTAGGCCAAAGCTAATATACACACCACATAGCACGTAAATTGATTTTAATAATTATTATTGAGGTCTTCCCCAATATTAGAACATGCGACAAAGCTTAACAATTAAAAAACAATTAATAACCCATGACTAACATGCATGTTTCGTCATGGATCAAAGCATAACAATTACCAATTAGGTCACAAGATACGCACATAAACCATGTCACATAACAATTATTCATGATTAAACCACATAAAAAAAAATATTAGCATGCAACCTAGGGTTTCTCCAATTTTTATAAAACCTAATTTTTTTCCGGATGAACAGTACCGTATGAACAGTGCCGTGAACAGTACCGCATGAACAGTGTCGAATGAACAGTGTTCGTGAACAGTAAAAAATATTTTTAGGGTTTCAAAAATTAACACCAAGAAACCTTTAAGCATGCAATAATAATCAAAGATTTCAAATTTTTTATGTGTTTCAGTAATTAATTACACAGTATTAACCGCTCTTGATGCCACTGTTAGAATTTAAGTACCATAACGATTACATAATTAAACATATAAACATCAACAACGCACAACGGAAGCAAAAGATCGAATACTCATAATTAATTAACTGAAACATAAAGAGAGCGTACCTTTAGTGATTCTAGCAAAACAAGAATCAATAAATAATCTTGAACATGTGATGAACCCTAATTAGGGTTTATATGGATCAATGATTAACCCCTTACCGTTTTGTTAATCGATCCCTTGATAACAACAAAAGTATGTTGTTACCTCGTTCTTGTACACACAAACTACTAACGAATTAAAGGTGATGCTAGTAACATAAACACAATGTTTTGAAGTCAAGGAAATCGACAACCCTAAGGTTTAGGGTTGTACGATCGGTTTTAGCAAGAGAGGGAGAAGAGAAAACTTTTAGGGATAATTTGTGTGCACAAAAGGTGTCAAACAAATAACCCTTGAGTTTGTATATATAGCCTTGTAAACTTGTTGTCCAAGTTTGAATGGGATTGGGTTTCCCCAACCCATTGTCGACCGGCCATGGGCCTTAGGAAGGCATTCCGGATCCTTCTTGCTATATATTTCATCTCTAGTCCTTTACGTTTGCGTTTAACGATAGTTAGTCCATACGTTTAATAACCAACGATCATTAATCCTTTTACTTGTGTTTAATTAATAAATATACATAACATTTAATATTTATTAATCTTTAATTCTCGTTTGTAATGTGTGCAATCCCGAGGTCTCGGGTTCGATTCTAGACATACGTTTATTAATATATATCCATAAACTCTAACAATAACAACCTATTTAAGTAAGCTTTTATTAGACTTTGTTGTATGATACTGAGGTTGATCCCAACGCTGCTCCGTGAGGCATCGGGAACCAAGGGTCACGCGGCAACAAGCATTGGGGCAGTGACATGAGTCACCGGCAAGTGGTGCGAAAGGTGAAGGTTTTCACCTTTTGGAATTCGTGTAATTGTGGGACCCAAATGTAATATTATCGTTTCTTAAAAAAAGTCGCTACCCATATTTTTACTTATAAATACCTCATCTTTTCACCTATAAATATCTCATAAACTTCACAACTTCATACTTAATTCTTATCAAAAATTTGATATGGATTGTTCGCTTCCATATACCATCGATGAAATCATAGCTTTAGTTGAGCAACTAATTGAGAAGGATATCATTCGTCATCAAGCGTTGATGGATTTAGCCATGCAATTTGACAAGGCATGTGAAGCTAAAGATGATCTAAGAAAGCATACGAGAAATACAATGACATTCCGCAAGAAACCCGTGCTCAAATAGAGACTTTTTTTAAACAAAGAATCTTTGAAAGATTACGAGATGCATAATGCTCTGTTTAGAAAGGCGGCGAAAATACAAGAACAATCAATGCTAAGTTTGTTTTGCTACATGAAAAATACAATTAGAACGATTATGTTTTAGTTTCCGTATTGTTTTTCAAATTTCATATTGTAACTTTATTCTTATATAAATGAATGCAATTTTAATATGTTTGTTTTTGTACTTGTACAACTTCTTTTTTGAATTCTTATTACTCCAACAGATATTTTCTTTTATAAATACCTCTTTTTACCATTATTCATTTTTTCACACGACTTCTTATCAAATTCTCTCAACTATCATTCATTTTCACACACAAGATACTATGGCTACTCAACTAACTGAAGTGAGACAAGCTATCCTTAGGCGACTAAGGACATAACTTAAAGCGGATGTCACACTGGCAAATAACTTGTTAACCGAGTTGAATTGTATTCTTGTGCAACTCCGTAGCTGTAATACGTAATTGCCTAGGGTGCATTCCCTTCCTAGGGTGCACATATACGTACTGCAAACAACTTGAGGGAAACTCGAGAGGAAGTTTTGTGAAGCATTACTGAGAAGCAAGAATTTATTGCGAATTACAGAGCAATTTAAATGCTCAAATCATGTTTTTAATTTCCGTATTGTATTTTTAGTTTCATACGTTTACTCTTTAAATAATTAAAAAAATGTGTTGAAAGGTTGAGTGGTGTGAGATGGTGGTGAAGAAGAGAGAAAGTTGATTTGGCGCTGAGATGGAATATAAAGTGGTGTTTGGGACGGAAGTACCCTAACTATCAAATAGCACCCTACTCTTTTATATATACACATCCAAACACCTGAGATGTTAGACCTGATCAAACTCCTTCAATTTTCAATAAAGAAAAGAAACAAACATCTATATAAAACTAAATTTGATTATGAAAATGAAATAAATCCAATAACACTCATGACTCACCCATAAAGATGCAAAAGAATTAGAAACACTCCCAAAAGTCCAAACTTATATAACTATACCAAGTATAGGTGAAATCATATAACAATGCTGAAATAAATACAGATTTGTATACACTTTTGGCCATCTCAAACATCAAAACAAACCTGCATTTTTCATTTCACTACTACCAAATGATGATCATTATTGTACACACACAAAAGAGTTTGATCTCGTAAACATCAGAATGCACACCTCCAATCAATCGATAAACACGGACCACTAACGTAGAACAACATTCACACCATAATTAAGGACCAAAACAAGCTATACACATTGTTTGATTTAACACTGAAGGTTCTTTACTATCACAATCATTTGATACTATCATGTGATGATACACTTCATGTTCAAACACAAATTCAAAGTCCAAGTATTTCGACCAAAGAAAACCAAGTTCCCAACACACCAAGAATGACACCCAAAACAATCATCCCCAAATCCAACATAAGCTCTTCCTTTTTCAACTCATTTTGGAACGCAATGTAGTGAAACAAAGACGGTAAAACCAACCCCAATATACAACAAGTACTACTCCCAACCAACGACAAGAAATCAGTAAAATTCGGCACAAATAGAGCCACTAAACTAACCACCATAACCAACACCCATCGCATCCACAAACAATACCTTCCTTCCCAATACCGTCTTTCCATTACTTCATAAACCGGGTGCATCATCAATGGAAATGTAAAGAACAAGTTCACACAAAGCCCCAATTGCACCAAACCACTAAGAACACCTTTACCCATATTAGCCGTAACAATGTCCCTTGTGTTTTCACCAAACGCAAAATAACCCAATACACCAAAAAACCCATACATAGCTGCAATAAACATCATAGCCCAAGCCAAAACCGCACCAAATTTTTTCTTATCTCTCGCTTCTGATTCTAATGGTAGCGCCATCCCAATCCCTTCAAACGAAAACAAAGCCACACCAAGACCATAACAAAACATCCTAAAACTACCAAAAGCATGAACATCAATACTAGATTTCAAAATAACAGACACATCTTCAACCATTACTACACCCATTGATCCAAGATCAACAATATCTGCGAAAATACTCATAGGGGCCAAAAGGGTTAACGTTGGAATCGCGTTTAGTCCCAATTGGAACGGAAAACAACTCCATATATAAAACGTTTTCGCTTGTAACCCCCATATATAAGGACTAGCATTTAAATAGTGTCGTGACACTGTGTCTGTAGAGTGAAACAAATTAGCTAAAGTATTCCCTATAAATATCAAATATCCAACACAAAAACCGGCTTGTGATGCTATGATCATAAAATCAACCGCTAAACGTCCTATAGGTCCACAAACCGCGAAACCAAGATCACCAAATGAGTTTATTTTCGAATATGCCAAAGGTGACTCAAGTTTACGTCGTGTTTCTATTAAAAGCATCATGCCACGGTACACTAAACCCGCGACTACAAAGATCATTATGACACCAGTGATCCAGCCCGTTCGCATGAACGTGTAGGGCAGGCCAAGGACGCCTGCCCCGACAATGGCTATAAAAACATTAGCAAATGTTTTTGGTGTTGATGATAATGAGTCCGATGTTCCTAGGAGAGGTGTGTCTTCTCTAGGAATCGGTCTAAGACCATTTGAGGATGATGTTGCTTCGTTTTTAAAGTCAGAAACCATTTTTTTTCTTGGATTAAAATGATAAATGTGTTGTATCAAATGTTTTGGGATTAAAAATTCTGTTATGCGATTGATATAATGAAATGAAACGTAATGTGTTTGGGTTTCTGAGGGATTGTGACAATTGTATGGATGTAAGTAACGGGTATCCGCATATATTAAGCTCGATAATTGGTTTGTTTTTGTCTTTTAGAGGTTGCTTAAGATTTTTTTTATAAAGTTTGTCATCTGTTACTTAAAATATAGTACACGTTGGATCCAATAATGTTTGACAAATGATATATGTTTCTAAGCGGGCTTTAAATTATTATTCGAATGGACACTTGTCGAAAATCAATCCAATTTTGTAAATCATCATCATTTTGATAATTGATATCATAGGGGTAGTGGCAGTGGTGGCGGTTTGGCCATCGGTTTGCCCCAAACCGCTGGGGAACACCGCTGCCACCCTAGCGGTTTGGGTGAGCGGGGTATTTCACCTACGCGGTTTGAGAAGAAAGGAACGTTGGGCAATTAATGATGGGCAATTAATGATGGTGACCGTTTGAATTAAAAAACAAAAACAAAAAAAAGACGTTGGGTGCAAACGTGTATTACAAATGGGAAATAAAGGGAGCATAGTAGCATTAAGGTATAAAGATTTGAATGAATCATTGTTGTTAAGTAACAGAGGTTTAAGATAGTGTTATACCTTTATGACATTGTTGAGGAAGTGAAGAAGAAGAAGACATTAAAAGAAATGTTTTAGGTGGTGGCAGCTACAAGAAGACATATACTTTTTTTATTAACTGCAAGTGGTTACTTCAGATACTTTTGTTTTGCTGTGTCATTTTAGTTGCAAGTTTATACAAGTTTGAGCTTTTAAATGGAATTTTCTATTAATTATGTTTTTTTTTTTCTAAATATTATGTATTTTTATTTTAATTATTAATGAAATGTTGTGTTTTTATTAAATTATTTATTTATGAAAATAAAAAATAAAAAAATAAAAAGTTGGTGGTTTGGGAGGTATGAAAAAAGTGACCATTGCCACTAAAAAAGGGTTGGGAAGTATGGAAAATGTGTGAGTGAGGTGGAATGATATTATGATGGGTTGAGAGGTATGGGTTTTTTTTTGTAGTGACCATTGCCATCACCTTAAGTTTTCATGGATATGGCATAAAATGTATAAATCAATTTGGATGATGTTAAGGTCATTTCAGTTGTCCACTCGATGATACAGACCTTCAAGGCCCAATAGTAGAATATAATAATCCGTATAAAATATACGTAGCAATTTATAACTTTATTAAAAACATTTTCAACGTGTAAAAAAAAAAAAAAAAAAAAAAAAAAAAAAAAAAAAAAAAAAAAAAAAAAACGGAAAAGTTGATGTAACTGGTTAGTTTTAAGACACAAATGCCCATGTACCATCAACTTGACAATTTTTATTGGAGGCGCCAAAAAGTAATGTGTTCACTTTAAGATGGGCTAACTCATATTTCTTTGGGATGTGTTAACTGGACCCTCTCTATTATGGGGGTTCATCTACTTTAGTCAAAGTATACAAGTTTTAATGCAGACAGTACAGGCGGTGACAGCACTGTCTTCCACAAACCCTCCCTACAAGGGGGGTCCAGTTAACTCATGCCATTTCTTTTTAGCATGTATATTAATAACGTCAAGTAATATAAATGATGTAGGCTAAAAATGTACTTAATGCTAAAATCTTAGGCCACAATCCCCCTCGGTCTCTACCAAATTGCGTCCGTGTGTCCCATGACCATAACAATTACTACTATTTTAGATCTCAAATGCTTTTGTTTGTCTTAGATCAAAAGGTATCATGAAGCTTCACGCCTCTTCATTTGGGCATCACTGGATGCCACATCAATTCAACACTCTCATTTTAAAATAGCTCTTCACTCATACACAAAACAAACTCTTCATTTAGGCCCCACTCACTCCCAATTTTTTTTTTTATTTTTTTTTTTTTTTTTCATTTTTTCAAATAAACTAAAATGCATTCATTAAAATAAAATTACAATACAAAATATTAAAAAAAACATACAAAACATAAAAATAACGATACGAAAAAAAACGGCACGAAAAATAAAAAACATACAACACAGAAAAAATATACGAAACTTAAGAAATACATTATCGCCCGGTCATTTAGACGTTTAATTCTTAATTATGCCATGCATCACGGGTGTCTTGTGATAGAGGTTGTGGTACTTTCAATTGTGATTGTGATGGTTGTGATTCAAAGAATTGTGGTTGGAATTGAAAATTTTTTTGTTGTGATGATTGTGATTGAAAGAATTGTGGTAGTGTATTTCTTGGATATTGGAAATTTTGGAATCCTTGTGGTTGGTTTTCATGATACCCAAGTTATTGTTGATAACTTTGATCGGGTCTTATTTACGTACCAAACGGTGGAATCGTTTGCGTGAAAGAATTTGAGTTTTGTGACGATGGGGTAGACGGATTCGAGGGGTTCAAATCGAGTATTGTTGTAGGTTAGAGTTGAGAAGCGGACTAAAATACCCATCGTTTGGACTTTGAGTTATTATTATTATTATTATTATTATTATTATTATTATTTTTATTTATTTATTTATTTTTTGATATATCGAAAGTAATGGTTTTTTTGTAGAGAATTGTGTGAAAATTATTGTTAAAATGGCGTGTTATCTATTGTGTAAAGTGGGAATAATTAAAAAAAAAATAGAAAGTAACGGATACATTTTAAAAAGGTGCAACGGATATATTTACATACGGTTGGATTGTACAAAAAGTATTGTCGTTTTTTGCTTCATTTGCTCGGCGAGCACCCCGGTTTGTCGGCGAGCAAGTGGCGAAGCGTTACGTAAGAGCGAGACCAAAATTTCATGATATCGTTTGCTCTTGTGATCAATCAATTAATTTTGTGTAGTACTGGTACCAATAATATGTGTAGTAGTGTAGTACCAAGTACACACGACCAAGTAAGCAAAAGTACAAGTTTGCAACCTATATAAAACTAGACTCAAGCCACATTCTTGGAGTAAATATTTAATTTTGAGGTGTTTATAGAAGTAAATCAAGATTGACGTGCTTGTGAATGATGAAGAACGTCAATCCGAAATCATGTCATGTTAAAATCTATGGTTAGTGTTTGGTCTTTTTTCAATCTTACGCCTTTTACAAAACTATGTATTTGTTGCAAATGCTCTAATTTTGGTCAATTAAGATAAAACATGATATCTTGATTTTGTGTTAACGTTTAAACCTGTGCCTTTGTATTGTAAAAAAGTTTGGTAGTACTGATTTATAAAACTTTGAATGTAAAAGGAGGCTAATTTTATGCAACAACTTTGATGTGTAACAAACAAAGGCTGATTTGGCATTTGGATTTGATTTGATCTCCATCATTCACAAACACGTCGAACTTTATGTACTTCAAAGGTTACCTTGAGATCGTTCGATACCTTATGATCGTTCGATCCCTCAAACTCTAAAGTTTCATGAATCGTCCCTTTCATTGCAAAAGAATAACACTCGTGGTCTTTTTTTTAATGGGTGTTAAGAGCATTCCGTTATAATTTACACGTTAGCCCCTGTTGGTTAACGACTATTACATCGTCTATCATTTATAACAACGGTCGTTTATAATTTAAAGTTTTTCGACTTTAGATACGCTTTCATATATTTTCATCAGTTTTTATGTGTTTTCATCCTTTTTTAAATGTTTTCTTACGTTCTTATCTGTTTCGTCCGTTTTTCTGACGTTTTCATCCGTTTTTATCCATTTTCGTCTATTTTTATATGTTTTCGTCTGTTTTTTTTACGTTTTGATATATTTTATTCGTTTTCATCCGTTTTTAAAACTTTTCTTACGTTTTTATCTGTTTTCACCCGTTTTTGTCAGTTTTTATACGTTTCATCCGTTTTCTTTACGTTTTCATAGGTTTTTATCCATTTTCATATGTTTTTAACCGTTTTCATTTGTTTTTATACATTTTCATATGTTTTTATACATTTTCATCCGTTTTATACGTTTTCATCCATTTTAATTCCAACCACAATTCTTTGAATCACAACCATCACAACCACAATTCTTTGCCTCTTACATTGTTATCAGTTTCATCCGTTTTTTTTACGTTTTCATAGGTTTTTATCTGTTTTCATATGTTTTTATCTGTTTTTATACATTTTATAACGTTTTTATTCATTTCATCCGTTTTTAACATTTTCGTTCGTTTTTCTTATGTTTTTGTCCTTTTTATACGTTATGTCCGTTTTTATACGCTTATTTTACGTTTTCATAGGTTTTTATCTATTTTTATACGTTTTTGTCCGTTTTCATCAATTTTTATATATTTGTAACCGTTTTATACGTTTTTATCTGTAAGAAAACATATAAAAACGGATGAAAATAGATAAAAATGTATAAACATGGATGAAAACGGATAAAATGTATAAAAACGAATAAAAACCTATGAAAACATTAAAAAAAAACGGATGAAGACATATAAAACCTAACAAAAACAGACAAAAACGTAAGAAAAATGGACAAAAATGTATAAAAATGGATGAAAGCAAAAAAAAGTACAAAAACATGTAAAAACGGATGAAAACATATAAAAAATGTAAAAACGTATAAAACAGACAAAAACTTAAGAAAAACGTATAAAAATTGATGAAAATAGAAAAAACGTAAGAAAACGAATAAATACTTATGAAAACAAAAATAAAAACGTATAAAATACAGACGAAAATGTATAAAACGGATGAAAACGTGAAAATTCGTATATAAATGGATGAAAACGGATAAAAACATATCAAAAGATAAAAATGAACAAAAACATATGAAACAGACGAAAATGGATAAAAACGTAAGGAAACGTATAAAAACGGATAAAACATATAAAAATAGACGAAAATTGATCAAAACGTAAGAAAACGTATAAAAACAAATAAAAACGTATAAAAACGGGCGAAAACGTATAAAAAAGACGAAAACGGATAAGAACGTAAGAAAATATATAAAAAAGGATGAAACATATAAAAACGGACGAAAATGGATAAAAACATATGAAAATGTATAAAAACGTATCTAAAGTCAAAAAACTTTAAATTATAAACGGCCGTTGTTATAAAGGATAAACGATGCAACAATCGTTAACAAACAGGGGCTAACGTGTAAATTATAACGGAATACATGTAACACCCGTTAAAAAACGAGTGTTATTCTTTTGCAATGAAAGGAACCATTCTTGCAACTTTATAGTTTGAGGGACGGTAGGTTGAAACTTTTGACATACCATAGGGAGCATTTATGTAATTTACTCTTATGGAAAAGATAAATGTCTTTTAAAAGTTTAAAAGATATATATATATATATATATATATATATATATATATATATATATATATATATATATATATATATATATATATATATATATATATATCCTTAAAGAATAAGTATTACTTTATTGGATAAGGATCAAGTTTAGTATAAACGAGTTGGGAAACCCGGACGTTGCCGCGGGGTGTTTTTCCAAAGAAGTATTCCGTCATGTGTGTTGTAGGCGTGTGCAAAAACATCCGTAAGCCTGGTAAAATAGTGGCATACATAAAGGGGAAAATGATAATTGCTGCCGTAACAGTTGTATCAAAAAAGTACAAATTCAGATTAACCGTATATACAGCAAATCACAAATTCACTTACTCTGACTTCAAAACTTAGAAATTCAGATTCATCTTATACAAAGTCAGCAATTGGTTAAAAATCAAAATTTATATAACAAAAACTCCAAATCTAGAAATGCATCATACAAATGGTATACCTCATAACTCGTTCCAGCAATATTAGTGCAAACAAACGGTCTTCACTAAGCCACAGGAGTCGGACATTAAGCACCTCTGAGAACCCAGTTGTTTATATCCCGTTCGTTAACCCATATAACGAAGACATAATGCACTCATAAGTCCCGCATCCCCTGCACGTTTAAATAACAGTTATAAAACCTGCGTTGTACCTATTTTAGTACACTTGTAGGTTTGAGTGGTAACGGATATTAGGAAACAGATGGAGAGAAGGTGCAGGTTACATACATTCGGTTGTTTAAAAAGTAAAGTTGAAGGCGTAATCACTTAAGTTCTTAGCGGTCGATGTTACAATCAAAAGGAACACACATGCTAGAAAAAAAAGTATTCATAGTCACTTGCGCACAACTTACATGGCGACAGGTCACAACCTTTTTAGGAGAACCCTTTTTCATAGAATTCATATACGCAGTATGTTAGTTATGCCAATAAATAACTGCAAACACTCCCTAAAAATCAAAGAGCAACAAAAAACAACACTAAGCAATTTCTCTAATAAGCCATCCCAAACAGACTTATAAGCAGGTTAAAACATGTTGAAGTCTAAAACCAATGAGAGCATAAAATTCTATTTCCAGTCTCTCAAGCCATGTGTATTCATAAAAAAATTTAAAAATAATAATAAAAAATAAATAAAAAACATGGGACAACTTAGCATTTACATTGCTATTTTGGAGTGGTCTTAGTTCGTCTAATTACTAAAAAAAATGGAGAATTCGCTGCAGTCATGATTAAAAGTGCCTACTACAGGGGAGTTTCGTTATGTTTTAGGTAGTAAATTTGTTTGGCAAAAATATGGCATAAAAAACAGATTTAGGTAGTAAATTTGTTTGGCCATCTTAGTAGGCCTCGTGTAAGCAATCCCAAGCACCCCACATTATGTTTTAGCAGCTTATAACTATGAAGTTAAAGGCTTACCCAAAAAAAAAGGCATTTCTATTAGAAAAAAAAAGAAGTACATTCGATGGGACTCGAACCCACGATCGCCTGATTCCATTAGGCCACAGGTGCTTTCTTCACTTACATCTGTAGATATCCATTTGCATAGACCTCTAAAAGTCTGAAATTAAAAAAATTGATTTTAAAAGGGTGTTTGGGATTGCATACCTTTTCTGCTAAAACAGTTAAGAACATTCGGATAATCCAATTAGTTTGGCTTATCTACTTAGTTTTGAGAAGCAAGCTCGAAGTTGTCTATTTCAGAATGCTTATTCTAGATAATAATAAAAAGAACTTGAGACCTTATTAGACCTAAAACGTTTATATATACCTCTTGTTTTCTTTATCTATTTATTCAATATTCTTATAAGCAATCCTAAACACCCTCCAAAATAGTAAGATATATATAGCAGTTGTATAATGATTATTTAACGTAAACAATAAAAATACTTAGCTGATAAAGAAAATGGTGTAACATATACATGATGATCTGAAAGTTTTTAGATACTTACCTGATAAAGAAAATAGGTCTGCAAGTTTCGAGATGCCTACCTCTTGGACTCAGTAATGCGATTTTACTGACTCACCATTTGTCAATGGAGATGGGCACCAAATTTGTTGGTCAAACACTTTATTGTATAATGACAGAAGATGATGCTCTAAATGTTAAACTTCAGACTCCAAAACCGGCACGTCCTTAATCAGCTCTCTTGCAGGCTGCAATTATTAAAAAAAATGAACAAGATATTTGACGGTATTTATGAACTTCAGTTCATTTTGCATAGTCTTCTTCGGTAAGATTAACTTGAATAACATGATAAGCCACAGGTTCGATATTATGAGTTTATTACCTAGAGACCTAGGCTGGTTGTGTTGGTGAAAGCATAACTTTTTTGTAACCCCACCACCCTTAATGGGTTTAGACTTTTGCAGATTTGTGTCTTAGTATCCAATGGCTGATCATCTACCGGAACCACTGTCATATTCATCTAGTTGTTGTTATTATATTCTATATTAAGTATTGCAGCCAGGGCAAGACTGATTACCATCTTTTTTCGCATACTCATAACACTGCATGCATACTGGCACCTCTTTAGTCATCTGTGGTCTGCTGGATTGCGATTGAGTTGATGCAGCTTTGAGTAGTGGAGCAGCCTTCGCCTACATTAAAGATAAAATAAATTCTTCTATAAGAAAAATAAAATAATAGAAATGGGGCCATACAAAATTATGTGCTTATTGCGGATAAATTTTAGTTGATAGCCTCATTTTTAACCTTTAAACGTTTAAATGGGCATTTCAAAGAAAATAGAAGCTGAAATGAGGAATATTACATCACAAATGAGCCGTAAATTCAAAATGTAAAATGTCAATTTGAAAACTAATGAGCTGTAAAAAACAAAGACAACCTGCGTGTTTCTTTGCCAGCAACATAGAGGTAATGAATGTAGTATCTTGGTACCTCTTCATTGGCGTTCTTGCTATACCCATCCGCAATATTGACACATGCAATATATATTCCACTGATAAATCTTGAAAAAAATACAACGAAGAAAACTTATAGCCCTTTGCAACAAATGACCAAAATTATCTCTAGAAACCTTGAAAGTTTTTCTAATGTCTTATCCGCTTCTAGGTTTGTTAAAATGCTTAATTTTAGACTGTATGTGACAATAAATAGTTATTTGCTGCTAATATAACATCACACAGTATACTTATATATCTACGGTAACAACGAAATCCTAGAGGGGCAAATGGCACAAAAAGACATCAAAGTTAGGGTCTATTTCCAATCAAGGTATCCAACTTTTTTTCTTGCATAAAAAGGTATCTAACTTTTTTTTTTTTTTTTTTTTTTTTTTTTTTGCGGATTTGGGTTTTTTCCTAACACCCCGTTAAAAATTCCGTTAACTAAAACTAATTTTTTTTTAAACTTTTATAAAATTTGAAGGGTAGTTTTGAAATTAATGTATTTATATATTATAAACGTTTTCTTCCCCAAAATCAAAATTAGGGCAAAATCCAAATTAGGGCAAAACAATTTCTTCCCCAAAATTAAAACATGACAAACTCATCTAATTCATCAAACTCTTCAAACTGGGTGTACTGGAATCGAAGAAATGCAGGTTGGGAAAAAGATAATTTGATGAATCGTGTTTGTGTCTTGTGTGAATGTGGTGATGAAAGTGGTAAGTGGATTTCTTGGACTGAAAAGAACCCTGGCAGGAGGTTTTTGGGTTGTCCTAAATATAAGGTAAACAGATTTTTTGCTTTCAATGGTTTGTGAAAAATATGTCTTAACTTTATTTTGGTTAAATAGGAAAGAAAGCATTGTGAATTCTTTCACTGGTGGGATCCAGATTTACCAACTGAGCATTACAAAAGTAAATTGGCAGATGTGGAAAAAAAATGAAGAAGAAAGTTGTGGAATTTGAGGTGAAAAAAAAGATATTGGAAGAAGAAGTGGCAGTGTTGAAGACTACAATGAATATGCAATCTAGGGTTATCTTTGTACTGTTAGGATTGCTTTTCATTATGATTATGAAAGCTTTTTAGTTTAGTTTGATCAATGAATGTATTGAAAATGTTTCCTTTTGATGAAGTAAAATGTATTTGTTTAACTTTGATCAATGAATATACTTTGTGTTTTATGTTTTAATTTGTAGTGCAGTAACATACAAATATTTGAAAAGTTGTTTATTTTGCTGATATGTGTAAAAAGCAAACACATTCATAGATTGCAGTCATGATATGTTTAAAGAACTTTTGCAGTGATGAAACTAGGCAGTGACTGCCAAAGTAAACACATGAAAATAGGCAGTGATTGCAGTCATCACATGTTTAATAGTGTTGTTTTTATTGACTACAATGAATAATGCTTAAGTTGGTATTGACTCTCACATGCCTCTACCCATTATATAAAGGCATAATGTAGCCTTCATTTGCAACTCACATTTTGAAGAAAACATACAAGTGAGAAAATGAGCAAAAACAAGAAACCAGGTTTAACATTTAACTGCACAATGTCCTTCCTCATATATTTTTAAATCAGAAATAATTTTTATTTTATTTATTTTTGTATATATTTTTTGGTGCAGAAATCATTTCCATTTCCAGTGATTCTTCTGATTGGGAAACTTCTGAGGATGGTTGGAGTAACTATTTTCCACCAGTGGCTTACTCAAGCAGTCATTCAAGCTACATTCCCAAGGGTTCAAGGTCAGATGTTGATGCAGTCATGAATCAAACCTCCAAAGAGATTGCAAAAGAATAATTTAAGAAGAGAAGTCAGGTGCTAGGCTTGGGAAATAAGAACAAATGTGCTGAACATGGAATCAAGCCATTTGAACCTAAAAAGTCAACTGCTGCAAGTGGGTGTGAAACAGGAAAGGGCAAAAAGAAAATGTGACCCATTTCACCATGTGTATGGCTTATGCATGGCTTAATGCCTTAAAATAAATCATGCTTACTTCAAACTTAAAATTAATGCAACTGATATGGACCATAATATTTGATAGACTGATATTTATTATGTTCTTACAAGTGCAAGTGTCATTACAAACATTAGAGTACTTAGGTAATAAACTGACATTACAAAGTTTTGACTACTTATTCTACTTCAAATGCTTCATCTGGTGTGAGTCCTTGACCTTCATAATCATGGATGGTTTTCCTATTATAATTGTTCATTGCTAATCTTTGAGAAGTCCTTATAGGGGGCCTGTATCCTGCATTATATTGACCTTGCCAGAAGTTATCATACCTCCTTTTTAGCATTGCTTCATCCTCATTAGCAGGAACAACATGTGCAGCTGTATCCTCAATGACTTGTGCAGTTGTATCCTCATTGGCATGTGGAGTTGTATCCTCAATGACTTGTGCAGGTGCATCATCATTGACTGGTGCAGTTGTCTCCTCATTGGCATGTGCAGCTGTGTCTTTAATGGCATCATCTTGTTTAACTGCATCAACATTCATATCTTTTGTATTTGCTTGCTCAAGTTGTACATCAACCAAGTCATCATCATCAAACAGCATGTATTAAACATTCTGTAAAATGGGTGTGTTAATTAGAATATATATAACAAAAAAGCATAGTAACAAAAAAAATGAAAAAATAACATGTAACTTACCCTGTTTGATACACTGCCGCTAGCACTTCCTCTTCCCCTTCCCCTGTTTGATTCACTAGCAATTCCTCTTCCCCTTCCCCTGTTTGATCCACTACCACTTCCCCTTCCCCTGTTTGATCCACTACCACTTCCACTTCCACTTCCCCTACCCCTTCCACTATTTGATCCACTAGAACTTCCCCTTCCACTGCTACCCCCTATACTTGTTCCTCCCATCCATATACCACCTCTACCAGTCACAACTTTTTTCTTTCTACTACAACCAGGGGTTCTAGAATTGACTGGGTCATTAACCCTAGGTCTGCCCTTCTTTTTGGATGGATTAGTTGTTTGTGTTGATGGTTGACCTTGTGGAGCAGGTGTTTGTGGAATAGGTGTTTGTCTTGATGGTTGACTTTGTAGAGCAGGTGTTTGTGGAATAGGTGTTTGTCTTAATGATTGACCTTGTGGAGCTGATGGTTGACCTGTTTCCATATGTCTAAATGATCCGTTTTTAGGGGGTCATTTAAGCCCGAATCCGAATTTATTTGATCAAATATTGCCCTAAATCGTTCCTTTTGTGATTTTAGGTACTTTGGGAGTGAAATCTGGAAAAGGAAGCAATTCGGACGTTTTTGGAGCATAAAAGTGAAGAAAACGCCAAAGTCTTAATTTTCCATGCTGGGAACAGTGCATGACGGCGTCAAGAGGAGTTACTTGACGGCGTCAAGAGTAAAAGTCTATGACGACCCAGAAGAGTTTTGACGGCGTCATGAAGGTAGGGCGTCAACAGTTAAAGTCGTGACGGCCTGGAAATGCAATGTTCTTGACGGCGTCAAATGTAGATCTAGGCAGTCCGAGGATTGTTTTGGCGGCGAGGTGACGGCGTCACCTATTTGGTCTTGACGCCGTCAGACCCCTTTTCCTATATATAGTTTTCTAATTTTTCACATTAAAAGAGAGAAGTTTTGGAAGAAACCCTAAGTACGATTTTGGTGTAACTTTACAGGTTTTTCAAGGGTTCCAACCCCTTAATACCTTGTATGATTAATCAAGATAAGTGTTCTTCTAATTCAATCAATATGTCTATGTGTTGGTTGTCTATATCATGTTCTTATCTTAATTCCATCATGCTAGGCTAGATCTCTTTTGTGTTTGCTTAGATCTAATGAAACCTAGATATTGATTATATGGTGATTACTTGTTTATTCTTGTCTTGGATGAATGATTTATATGTTAGGCTTAAGAAAACTGGCAGATCTCCAATTGGTAACATGCTTGAACGTCTTAAGAAACATGAACCAACGCGCACTAGGTCTTTATTGGTTGTATTTAATGCATGAGCCACTTTTTACAATCCCTATAGTTGTGTTGGGCATGGTGTAGGAGGAGATAAGAGCTCATAGAATTGGGGAGTTATGTGTGCCACCCAATGAATGGTATTAAGGAATACGATCCGTCATCCATGCAATTATAACAAGTAATTAACGTGTAAAAGATATCTATGGAGTAGTGAAATCTAAGTAAACACATTTTCTCCAATTACTGCTCACAACTTTAGTATAAATTAGTTTATTTTCATTTCTAGTATTTTATTTTGATTGCATCTTAGTATTAGGTTAGTTGAATAGCAACTAATTCCGCCTACTCTTCCAAAACCCGAGATTTTAATTTGCTTTCTAAAAAAAATATAAAAACACAAAAATAATCATCCCTCACCTTTAGAACTAGTATTTAGGCTTTCTAATCCTAGCGACACTATTCCTAAGCTGAACGATCAATCCCCCGGTACTTGTCACTATACTATACTATAACGATCAGGTACACTGCCTGGTGGGGGTTGTAAGCTTCTCGAGATCCCTCGAGAGGTAAAGCCTGTTGCTATTCCCACGCATCAAGTTTTTGGCGCCGCAGCCCGAGGAATTGTTATTGTCTAGGTTAGAATTTCTTTTTATTAGGTCTACTTGCTAGATTCCCTTCTAGTAAGATTTTATTTTTTTTATTTTTAGGTTTTCTTTAGTCTATCTCATTTCTTTGTGCCGTTGTAATAAATTAAACTCATTGACTATTCCGTTGACCATTATGGAAAACGCGAATCCACCCCTTTCCCCTAGAGAAGTGGCTGTGTTACGTGAACAAATTGAGAGTGAGATTAGGGAGCTTAGAGAGCTTAATAGGTTGATTAAGGTTGAACTCGAACATGCATTTAGTGACCTAGCAACCGCCTTGTATTCAAATGAGGACCTAGGGCCCCATGACTTTGTGAATGTTGTTGAGAGACTAGAAGAGGAGGAAATAGATCCGAAGCTTAATGACTACTTTAATCTATACCCCACTAAGGAGGAGATTGCATATTATAATAATCTTATTGATAACCCGCAATCTCCTTTCACCATAATTGAACCTAAGATCAAGAGAGGCGATCCTAAGAATGCTAAGATACCATGTATGATTGGATATAGGCACATTAGCAATGCTTACATTGACTTTAAATCTCCAATCAACATTATGTCCTCAACGGTTTATAATGATATAGTGAAAACAAGACTTGAACCTAGAAGGGATCCCAAGTACCCCGGTGGAGTTTGTAACTTTGTCGGGAGAGTTAAAGGTTTACATGTCTTTGTTGGTAATTTCACTTTTGTCACCGACTTTATGATTGTGGAGGATCTTGCTAATGTTATTGATTGTCGATTATCCAATGTTGTGTTTGGCAAACCATTTGTTGAGGAATCTAAGTTGGAATATGATGAGGTAGAAGGTACGATCCGATTTGCAAGTAACACCGATAGTATCACTTATAGGATGCCTAATAGGATGAAAGAATTTCGCTTTATATCTCGTTTTGATAAGGACAACGTTGGTGCTTTTGAGGATATTAATGAGAAGGATAAGAAAAATGGCATGGATTATGTATGGGAAAAAAGGAGTATTTATTACAAAGATTGCTTGGCCCTTGGACCAAGGTATAAAGTCGATGAAGAATTTGCCCAAATGATTATGGGGGCGGTTGAAAAAAAGGTGATTGGTTTCTACAAGGAATATCTACAATCGGAGAGTGGAACCAATGATGAAATCACGTAGTAACCCATGACCTTGAGTCTAGCTACAAAACTCGTAAATAAAGAAAAGCGCTTCTTGGGAGGCAACCCATGTTTTGTGTGATTTTATTTTGTTTGTTTGTTATTTGTTTCCGTATGCATGCTTTATTTTTATTGTTGGTAGATCATGTTTCTAAACTAAATAGTGGAAATACTTTACTTTGTTGTTTTGGCCTAGTCTTAACTCCACCTAGAAGTATTTTTGCAAAAGATAAGTGTAAGGGGAAACCCCAAATATGTTTTTAAGAAACAAACCGATCATGATTCTCCACAATATTAAATGAGCATGTATATTCGTATTTGTTAGAGTCAAATGCTTGTATTGAGTCATAATGAAGTTTTGCAGGATTTTCCAGGAAGTAGGACCAAGTTTTTCCAGAAATTTTCTGGAAACTTAACATAAGGATTTCTGCAGGTCAATTCTGACGGCGTCAGGGGTTTACTCTTGACGGCGTCAGGAGTTAAAATCTGGAAATTTTACCGGTTTTATTTTTCTAACGGAGTCTTATGGTTTTTGTGAATTATTAAGTTTTATAATCTCCAGGAGATCTGCAAACTTCATTCCACAAGCATTATATCTTATCTTGTTTTCTAGGATTTAGAAACTTACATAGGATGCCGCCGATTTTATGCGAGGTTGTCTTGTCTATTTTGTCAGGTTTTACAGGTTATGTATGACAAGAAGATGATTTATATTCTGGAAGGGAAGCTTTGATTGTTCATTTTCTTGGAGGAAGATTTAACCTGGCCATCCTATTATCCATACCGAGCGAATCAGGGGAGTATTTGATTTCATTCTCTTTACTTTTTCACTTTTACATTCTTTACTTGAACATTGGGGACAATGTTCATCTTAAGTGTAAGGGGAGGGTAAAAAGATGATACCTTACATATGCACTTTCGCTTGAGTTTGTTTTGTTTAATGGTAGATGTGTAATAAAACTATGAGAAAT
The DNA here is from genome assembly GCA_030686995.1 of Artemisia argyi. NCBI lineage: Eukaryota > Viridiplantae > Streptophyta > Magnoliopsida > Asterales > Asteraceae > Artemisia > Artemisia argyi. The sequence continues at coordinate 153,791,715 of CM060697.1, read as the reverse complement.
ACTTGTTAGTGTAATTTTAGCGCCAAATTTAAATTTTTTTACAACATTTAGGAGTGAAACTTTAGCCATAGCAAGCGTCTCATGGATAGGAGATTGTGTGACTAGCACATAACCGTATATTCAGAAAAATTTTCCACCCAAAAATGTGAGGTTCGCCTTTAGATTTGATAGGAAAAGGATTCATTATTAGTGCTTATGAGTGTACCGGTAGCATTTAGATTCTAGAACTTACGTTAGTGATGCATCCCGAGACCGCTAGTGAGACTACATTCGTGTGGTAGGATTTACTACATGATAAGAGGCATTAGGATCACCCTTGTGTTAAACCCGTATTATAATTACTTGAACATTTAAGTCATATTGTTTGGCTAGTTAAGTCAACTAATTTTTCCCACACCCTTAGCGTTGTACTCATTTTTAGTACACGAAACCCCTAGTACACCCCTCCGAGCCTATCTTTTCGTTTCTAACTTTAAGCATTTTACTTAAAGGAAGAATTTGTTACACCCCACTTAAATGTACAACCAAATCGCCTTAGCCTTCCGTGTATGCGCTCATTTTTAGTGCATTATTGTTATTTGTTAAACCCTAAGTTAACTTTCTAATTGGTTACATGGTTGCTTAGTCGAGTCATATCCATGTACATATTGTTTTGGGACGATTGGGACTCATGGGTAAGTACTTATTTTATGGAGTAATGGGGAAGAACATCATTTATTACCCCCATATGTACGTTAATCTTAAAAGTGCTCAAAGTGTTTTGATTTTCTTAATTCGAGTCATTAGTTTAGTTTACTGTAAAGTATGTAAAGATTCAAGTGTAAGGGGAATTCTCATCCCCTATGATGTATTATTTTGGATGGTAGGGTAAGAGTGTATGAAAAAAAAAAAAAAAAAAAAAAAAAAAAAAAAAAAAAAAAAAAAAAAAACGGACTACCATCCCGTTTCATTCTATGTTTATTTTATGTTTTTGTTATTTTTCATTTATTAGCTTAAGTCGAGTCTAGTCTTGGCTTAGCAACGCCACATTGTACATGTAATCAACCAAGATTGTTAACTCGCCACCAGTAAAACTTCTTTTATCCAACAAAACCTTGTATTTCATATCCCTACACCTAACGTTACAACCCTTTAAAAGACCTCTTTGATAGTTTATCTTAGGTGCTTACGCCATGTGGTGGATGTTTGATCCTTTCCCAAGCCTATGGTAATCTATTTTGCTATGACAGGTAGTGAGATATATCTTCCGTTTTCATATTGTAATTTATACTTTATTACACCCGAGAGATGTGAGTATCTAAACACTATTTGTGAGGTGCTTGTATATGACCTCCGTGCTTGTCTATTGGTCTTTAGTGGAACGATTATTTGTTGTAATTACTTTTATATTAGTGTTAAATGACCCATAACTTGTCTTTTGAGTAGAATAAAAGCGCATTTGCTTGAGGACAAGCAAATCTCAAGTGTAAGGGTATATGATGAGGCGAAAAATGATCTGTTTTTAGGGGGTCATTTAAGCCCGAATCCGAATTTATTTGATCAAATGTTGCCCTAAATCGTTCCTTTTTTGATTTTAGGTACTTTGGGAGTGAAATCTGGAAAAGGAAGCAATTCGGACATTTTTGGAGCATAAAAGTGAAGAAAACGCCAAAGTCTTAATTTTCCATGCTGGGAACAGTGCATGACGGCGTCAAGAGGAGTTTCTTGACGGCGTCAAGAGTAAAAGTCCATGACGACCCAGAAGAGTTTTGACGGCGTCATGAAGGTAGGGCGTCAAGAGTTAATGTCGTGACGGCCTGGAAATGCAATGTTCTTGACGGCGTCAAATGTAGATCTAGGCAGTCCGAGGATTGTTTTGGCGGCGAGGTGACGGCGTCACCTATTTGGTCTTGACGCCGTCAGACCCCTTTTCCTATATATAGTTTTCTAATTTTTCACATTAAAAGAGAGAAGTTTTGGGAGAAACCCTAAGTACGATTTTGGTGTAACTTTACAGGTTTTTTAAGGGTTCCAACCCCTTAATACCTTGTATGATTAATCAAGATAAGTGTTCTTCTAATTCAATTAATATGTCTATGTGTTGGTTGTCTATATCATGTTCTTATCTTAATTCCATCATGCTAGGCTAGATCTCTTTTGTGTTTGCTTAGATCTAATGAAACCTAGATATTGATTATGTGGTGATTACTTGTTTATTCTTGTCTTGGATGAATGATTTATATGTTAGGCTTAAGAAAACTGGCAGATCTCCAATTGGTAACATGCTTGAACGTCTTAAGAAACATGAACCAACGCGCACTAGGTCTTTATTGGTTGTATTTAATGCATGAGCCACTGTTTACAATCTCTATAGTTGTGTTGGGCATGGTGTAGGAGGAGATAAGAGCTCATAGAATTGGGGAGTTATGTGTGCCACCCCATGAATGGTATTAAGGAATACGATCCGTCATCCATGCAATTATAACAAGTAATTAACGTGTAAAAGATATCTATGGAGTAGTGAAATCTAAGTAAACACATTTTCTCCAATTACTGCTCACAACTTTAGTATAAATTAGTTTATTTTCATTTCTAGTATTTTATTTTGATTGCATCTTAGTATTGGGTTAGTTGAATAGCAACTAATTCCGCCCACTCTTCCAAAACCCGAGATTTTAATTTGCTTTCTAAAAAAAATATAAAAACACAAAAATAATCATCCCTCACCTTTAGAACTAGTATTTAGGCTTTCTAATCCTAGCGACACTATTCCTAAGCTGAACGATCAATCCCCCGGTACTTGTCACTATACTATACTACAACGATCAGGTACACTGCCTGGTGGGGGTTGTAAGCTTCTCGAGATCCCTCGAGAGGTAAAGCCTGTTGCGATTCCCACGCATCACATTCCTTCATAAGAGTGTAATTCCTAGTCATCAGATAGGATCTAATGGCTTCAAGCATTCCAATTATAGGTTTTCTCCTTGCATTCTTTATATGAGAATTGAAAGATTCACTAAGACCATTTTCAACAGCATCACAATCCATTCCTATCAAACAGATTACAAATAATAAGTTAGTTCAGCTAATGTAATTATTGAAATAACCTACAACAAATATAAAGAATATACCTTCTTTGAAGTATGATCTTGACCATGTCCATGGATCTTTATCCATCAAATTCTGATAAGCTGCTTCACTTGCATTCTTGATTTCTTCCATTGTATTTAAGGATCTTTGATGTAACACCCCCAAAATACCGCAGCGGAAGACTGTGTCATAGGGGTGCTACTTCATAATACAAAGTACTAGTTATAGAAAACGAACTCAAATGAGACGTTTTGAAAAGTTATCATTCGATTAATGAATTCAAAGTTACAAACATGAGATTTCAAAGTATGATAAATAAATGTATACAAAATGTTTTGAATGGTAAATGATAAAAGTGTAAGTCTTCAGAATATGCAGCTTGACTCTAAGTTCCACGCACTAGGTATCGCCTTACTAACCTGAGATAAACATGCTAAAGTGTCAACACAATGGTTGGTGAGTTCATAGAGTTTGTCTTAAAATAGTTGAAAAGCCTTAAAGAATGTTCACACAGCAAAGGCATTGAGAATCCACTCAGTTACAAGTCCCGCCATAAGAGACTTGTAACCTGTGTGTTCACAACCCACTGCTACAATATAGTATGATTAAGACATGTATAAGTTCATCAAAACAATTAAGCAATTAGTCGTGAGTCTACTCTTCATCTCCGAAGACCTCACGTTTATAATGTATCCAACATTCGCAAATGTTAGGATGTATCAATAGCCTCAATGGTCTTCCAACAACTTAATGTGGAGCCACCGGAAGTCTCAATGGTCATCCAGCAACTTAATCTGGAGCCACTAGAAGTCTCACAATCAAGTATAATGCAATCATGTATATATGACATCATGTATAATGCGATCAAGTATAAGACAATCAAGTATAAAACAATCAAGTATAACTGTTTTGAGTATTTGTACAAGTAAGCAAGTAGTTGTGCATGTATCCCCCCCAAAGAGTTAAAACAAGTATGAAAAAGTAGGGGCTATGACTCACCTTAAGCTTAAGCAATGAGAAATGAAAGTGGTAGTCGAATCGCGAAAGTTTCTAAGAGCAGCCTATAATAGAACGTAGCGACTTAGGTTTGGAGTAACGTCTAAGAATACGAAGAAATGCCTATATATGTCTTGCATAATGTTCATGATGTAGCACTTAGTATATAGTGTAAGTCTTTAAGTATAAATGGTCTATGAAACATGTATAGGTTGTATATCTCTTACTACCGTTCGGGCCGACATAATTCAGAAGTCATGGAGTAAACGTTCGAGGAGTCAGGACACTTTAATTCGTAAATCCACAACTCATCTCGATGGCTTACTTAATGAACTCCTCACATGAGGCTCCCTACTATTGTAGTATTTGATAACATATATATATAAGCTTTTTGATCTTTAAAAGTTATATGGTCTTTAGCCGTGGCTTTGCCGTGACCTTGGTCATTGTTACCATGGTCTTAAGACTCAACCTTGGCTTTAGCCATGGTTGTGGTCTTGGATTTAGGTCATTAGACCTCTTGGTCTTAGTAAAACATAACTATTATATAGTGACTTTGGTCTAAAAATGGGCTGTTAAGAATTTGAAGAAAATTATCACTCAGAAAGCGTTTTCAGGGCTCGAGCTTCTTTGTTCCTGAACGAAAACGTCGTTCCGGACAACTTTCGTGTTTTAACTTTTTGATGAATCGAACCAGAAGGGTGACTTTCAAAATCAAAATCTGATCAGAATGCTATTTAGGCAGTTTTGCCGTTTTGGTTTCGTTAACTTCTTATGGCCATAACTTTTGACTCGTGTACTCGTTTTGGGCGATTCAAATTGCTATGTTTTCCTTGTTAAGTCCTCTTTAACAGTAAGTAAGTGTCAAATATCATAGTTTTACTATTTTGGTCGTGGTTCTCCATAAAAATCACTAGTTTGCTTGTTTGCTTGTCATAAGTTAACATATGTATACCAATACTTGTTTTATCCATTTTTAAACATCATGAACACAATAACAAGAACATATATAGCATGAAAGGAACACAAAGAGCATGAAAATGATATTGAGGAAGAAAGTATATAAGGGTTTCTTACAACTTTTGGCTTTCACTTAAGAAAGGAAGTCAAGTATGAACTAGGACACTAAACCTAATCTTGTAAACCCTTCACCATAACTCTTGTAACCCTTGCTAGCCTTGATCTAACCCTTGTGAAAACCATTTAACTTCAGCCCTAGTAACCTTGTGTAGCTCCTAATTCAACCATGGAATCACCAAACAAACTTAAGAACTAGGTAGAGAATACTAAGACCTTGAACTTTGTAGTGTAACTTGTATATTGAAGATCAAAAGATCATGGTGCTAGGTATTGATGTTGTGGCGTTTTTGGTGATGAAGAAAGGAAGGGATTAGCTTGCTATTTATACTATGAATGAGGAGGTTAGGAAGGTGGCTAGGAAATTACATAAACTTGGTGACAAAGTTGTAATTAAGTAAGATCTAATGGCTAAAGTCAAGATTTAACCACACATGGTGACTCCCCCCCCCCTCCTAAGTCGGTTTGGAAGAGATAAGGGTGACTAGATGAGTAGTCATGGTCTTTGGATGATAATATCCTAAGTATGTAGCTAGTTTTGACTCCGTAAGTTGCTAACCGTAAGTTTTTAGGCCACGAAACGTAAAACCGGGTATCCTAAAAATATGAAACTTATAAATATGGTTAAACATGTCAATATACACCATAATAAAATATAAAATGAGTGGTAGGATCTATCAGGTGCTAAAACCCTGCTAAAAACTGGAAAACACGGGTCTAAAACGCGTAATTCGCGTAAAGCGCTGAACTGAAAAACGTAAAATTCCAAAACTTTTGGAATTGTCCTAAAATGAAAGAAAATCATATTTCTATTGTTTATAATGTTTTATGGATATATCGGGATGCTGGAAGGACGTTTAAACCTAAAAGTAAATCTCGGACACGGCTTTGTGATTTTTGCAGAAATGATCCGACGAGCGTCAAACTCTCGAATTATCGTTAAAATAGTTTAACTTACGAGAATATGAAATAAAAATTTCTGAGATGAATAGTGAAAAGTGAATAGTAAAAGTGAATAGTGAAATTTTCGGGAATAAAAGTTAACCTGAAATTGCGAATTGTTACATTTGATGATTAGCACACTTTGATGCTTGCCAAAAGAGTTGTCTAAATAGAACACCAGTGTAGACCTTTGAAAAATTGGCATAAATGTGCCTAGCACATAACCTATGTTCTACTAATGGGACCACTCTCTTAACAGCATAGTAAATTCCTTTGTGTCCATCAGATATAAATGTGACCCCTTTCCCATCTCCTAATTCAAGGTCTTTTGCTAACAACTTAATAAACCATTCCCAAGTGTCTGAATTCTCAACTTGTACAACAGCCCATGCAATTGGTTATATTTGATTGTTTCCATCCCTCCCAATAGCTGCCAACAGTTGACCTCGGCACACCCCTTTCAAAAAACACCCATCCATACCTATAACCTTTCTACATCCTGCTTTCCAACCCTGTTTCAAATTATGAAAACAAATATAGAAACTGTTGAACATGTGTGTACCATCCATTAAAGGATCGATGCGTAACTGCACTGTGGTACCAGGGTTGGTTTGTCTAAGTTCACCAGCATAATCAAGCAACCTGTCATACTGATCTCCAACATTCTGCTTAAGACTGTATATTGCAATCCTTCTTGCTCTACTACACTGATTGTGTGATGTCTTAACCCTATATTTTTTCATTACCATTTCTTGCAGGTCAACCACTTTCATATCAGGATACATTATGATTTTGTCTACAAATTGTCTTGCAATCCATTTTGAAGTCACTAAATAACCAAGATTACACTGTCTACTGCAAGTGTGCTCATTAACTAGAGTTCTAATATGCCAAGACTTGCCATCATGCATCTTTACAGCTCTTAACCTAAAAGGACAACAAGGCTTATTGGGATCTCTAGGAAGTTTTTTCTTTCTTCTGTTTTTTTCATCAAACCCACACCTAACCAACAACTTTTCACTATCACTTTTTTCATACCAAAGTTGGTATCCATTAGCAACAGAATAAAAAGTAAGACAATCTTTAACTTGATCTAAGTCTGCATACAATTCACCTAATCTAGGTTTTTTTAACTTCCAGTGTATGGTTGGGTCATGGATAGGGTAATCTCTTTTATTAGGGTCAAACACAATCTCATCCTCATCACTCATTGGCATATCCTCATCTGAGTTAACTTCTGGTTCAACATGAGGTTTCTATTTTTTAGATGAATCACCTAGGTCTGAAAATAAAGGATCTACTTCATCCTCATTATCATCACTTTCATTTTCCAACACTAGCTTACTTTCATCAAATACAACAATTTCATTTGTTTTTTTCTTTTCATCTAAAAGTTGCCTTTCCTTTATCCTAACCTGCCTCAACTCTTCTTCACCCTCAGATAAATGATCAAGTGATGCAACATCACTTTCATCATCTGAGTCTTTGTAATAAGTAGCAGGGTTTAAAATTACAAAAACATAATCACCACTGTATTCTATTAAAGATTCATTCTTATGAGAAACATACAATGCTATGATACGTTCATCTGTACTTTGCCACTTTTCATCAAACAGCCTAAAATCATCATCAGACTTAATACATTTTAACCCATTACTAAAGTAATACAAGCCACACACTACTGAACCTATGTTGTTTTGAACAAAGTTTTTCAATTCACTAGAGGTTAAAGGGGTCACATCAACTGTGGTTGTGAGCATATCAGCATTATGATAGGTTAAAGGTTTCAGACTGAAATACCCGTTGTAATAAACATCCAAGGATAATGCACCTTCTTTGGATGAAGAAGTCATCCTGCTAAACATAACAAAAAAACACAATAGGTCAATTTGTGCTTAATTTAGCCGTTATTAACATAATTGAAAACAACAATAAGTATTAATTACCTTTAAGAACACAAATTAAGGTTCAATTTTGTCAATCGTACTCTTAACCGTTTTTAGGGTTTATGAGTGGAAACTGAATTGGGGGGAAATTTGGGGGAAAATGATGTAACCGTTAATATAAATAAGATATATAAAATGTTCAAATTTGGTCCTCGCAATTTCCTAAAATGTATCAATATTTTTAGGACAAAAACTTGGGTTAGTGGTTAACGGGTGTTAGGAAAAAACCCAAATCCGCCAAAAAAAAAGTTGGGTATCTTTTTATGCAAGAAAAAAAGTTTGATACCTTGATTGAAAATGGACCCTAACTTTGATGCCTTTTTGTGCCATTTGCCCAATCCTAGAGATATCATATGATAATGGTGGGAATTTAAAAAAATATATATATATATATCAACCATACACCATTACGTTAAATGATTTTAGTTTTGACAAACAATGTTTGGTGGTCAACTGCAGACTCACCCATTTGCTCCATTGGCAGACTTTGAAAGTGATGTTGAACAACACTTATTGGCTGGAACGTTTTTTGTCCAACTGTTATTATTCAGCAGGCAACATGAGACTTTAGGCGCCTTCCTGCAATAGTTTTTAAGTAAACAAATTAGGTAATTGATGGAATACTTGAGCTTTTTATCAAACATTTGTTGCAGCTATAAAACTCACATCAAAAACTAATTCGTAACATGTATTTGCACGCTTTCTCAACTCATCAGGTAAACATATAACATTAGCATTTCTAACTCTATTACACCAATCAAGATATATCTACTTGAGATGACTACAGGTAAAGCCCAAACAATCTTAGATCTGAAACTACATATAGGTTGCAATAGTACTCGAAGAGGCTCAAAAGACAAATAGCTACGCACAAAACATACATGGAGGTACTGATAACATATATTATATCCTATTTATGACAATTCATTTTTTTTCAATATCTTTTAGGCTTTGAATTCAAATGAGCTATAATCAAAGATTACAAATATATTATATGCACATGGCACTCATTCAAAGTACTAATAATAACTTTTCGCCTTTCATTAACACATTTGATCAAAGACGTAAAAACTTAAGTCTTATCATATTGAACCATGCTAATAATAGTACTCTAAGTGGATTCAAAGAATGAATTTTTAACTCGAACGCTATTTATATGAAAGGTAGTAGAACTAAGTTTCACAATACCCATAGCTACAAACATATTGGCAGATAAAGCCCAAAAAAGGCAGCAACATAAGCTATTCTACAACTATTTTCTTACAAAATAAGTTGATTCATTACGCATAACCCTAGTCTAATTGCATAAAAAAAACACAACAAATTAAAAATACCTAATTTAGCGTATGAACCCTAAATCCAAATCCTAACAATTGATGTTCCAGATTACGATTAAGAGCTAAAAACATGTTTAGGATCACCAAATACCTAAAACCCACTACAATAATTAGCCTCTAACACACAAAATCACAAACCCCCAATCACGCATAAACCCTAATCCTATTAACGACCATATCTAAAAATCTATCTGCTGGATTTACAATTCCTTCAAAACCACATCTTATAATATGCTAAAGATTACTAAAATACTTACTGATTGAAGATATGAAGGAAAGAAAAAAAAACGAAATTAAACAAAACTGATTACCTTTGTTTGTGGATGATTGATATATATTTTAGATACAGATCTAATGGGCTTTGTTGCTTCTCTGTGTGATGAGCTTTAGAGAGAGAGAGAGAGAGAGAGAGAGAGAGAGAGAGAGATGTTTTGTGGAAGAAGATTCAGGAAAGGGCCTGAAACACAAAGGAGGGGGAAAGGGATAAGGAAGCTATAATATTGGTACTGTAGCTATAATAAAAAAATGTTTTTTCACTGTAGTTGCACAATTGTTTTGTATTGACATCCCAAACTTTAGTATATAAGGATAATATAAATCTAAGTTACTGATTTATAAAATACTTTATAAATCTTAATTCTCCCGCCTCCCTTTGTATTTCGTCGACCGGCCCCACAACTTATACACATTGTGTGTTTGTGTTTTGACGTTTCGCTATTCTCTTGATACGTGTGACGTAGTTGATTCGAGCCTAGCAGCTATAGGTGGTCACTTGAGTGTTAGTGTATACACTTATAGGTCCGTTCTACACTTGAACATAGGTTTATGATCGTAGAGTTTAATGAGCATGGGATTTGGAGAGGAAGCAAGAAGAAATCATCTGTTCGTGTTTATTGGTTAGCCATAAGGTATGTATTAATTGTTTTGTGCATGATTAGTTTAGTTTGGTGTATCTTGATCTCATGGGAGGAAAACCTTTTCTTAAATAAGTTTTTTTTTTTTTTTTTTTTTTTTTTTTTTTTATAAGTGTTCCGCTGCTTGTTTTATCTGATAAATATGCTATGTCTTAATGGTTAAAGTAAGTAAAATTTTAAAAGAACTGCCTATTACGCTGTTGTTTTCCATCACGTTTGGCATGCTAAAAAAGTGGGCTACAATTAAAACTCCCGCACGACCGATGTTGCTAAAGAAAATAACGTATATGATTTACACATGCATCATGTTACATAATATGATCATAAAAGACAAAGGGGATGAACCTCTCCTGATTTTTATCCAGAGGAACAACATCCTTATGATAATCTGGTACAAACGTATGAAGAAACGTTACAAGCTATTAGAAATATACACAACGAAACAACTCATCTAAGCCTTAAAACTAATGTAGTGGAACACATTTGGCATAAAACAAATGAACACTAATTTATAGCTTCATTTTATTTGAATTTTTATTGTAAATTTTTAATTATCAATTAAATTTTAATTTTTAGTGTCTAAAAAAGTGAAAATGAACAAAAAAATGATGTCTTCGGTATTTCATTACATTATTTTATTACAACCTATTAGTTATGAAGTTGTTGTAAAAAGAGAAAGCTACGGTCCTAAGTTGGGTTACATTACATGTAGCTTAGGGTCATTTCAGTTGTCCAACACACCTTCCAAGGCCCAATAATATAATCTATAAAATATTTATAACTTTATTAAAAACATTTTCCACGAGTAAATAAACAAAACTAGCAACTAGCAATAGCAAGATATTAGTGGTTTGATTTAAGACAAAAATGCCCATGTCCCATGAACCAAAGAATTATAATACGTTAAGTTGTTTGGCTCTCAAATGCTTTTGTTGTCTTATGATCAATCATATAGTTTTGTGTAGTACTAGTACCAGTAACATGTGTAGTAGTGTAGTACCAAGTACATACGACCAAGTAAGCAAAAGTACAACTTTGCAACCTATAACTAGACTCAAGCCACAATCTTGGAGTAAATATCAACTTTGAGTTGTGTTACATAGAAGTAAATCAAGATTGACGTGCTTGTGAATGATGAAGAACATCAATTCAAAATTATGTCATGTTAAAAGCTATGGTTAGTGTTTGGTCCTTTTTCAATCTTACGCCTTTTACAAAACTATGTATTTGTTTCAAATGCTCTATTTTTTGGTCAATTAAGATAAAACACGATATCTTGATTTTGTGTTAACGTTTAAACCCGTACCTTTATATTGTCATAAAGTTTGGTAGTACTGATTTATTTCGATTGAGTTGTTTGTCAAATCGAGTGTTTTAATTAATACGGAGTAATTAAATACGTAGCATTTTGCTTTGGCTTTTATAAAAGAGTGTTCTCATTTGAACAACTTTGATGTGCAACAAACAAAGGCTGATTTGGCATTTGGATTTGATTTGATCTCCGTCATTCACAAACACGTCGAACTTTATGTACTTCAAAGGTTACCTTGAGATCGTTCAATATCACGTTTAGGGACATGGAACAGGTAAATATATATCATGAAAATGAGTAGAAAATGATATTTATATTTTTTGAGTTGTAGCTGTTGTTGGTGTTATCCAATGGGGTGATGTCCCATTATGGTTTTTGTTTTGTTGTATGTTTCGAAGTTTTATATATATATATATATATATATATATATATATATATATATATATATATATATATATATATATATATATATATATATATATATAGTGTATCTTTATTTTAAGAACCCTGTTAAGTGCGGGAACTGCGAGAACTCCAATTTTGCATTAGAAAACATGCATGTTCATATAAAACATGTATGTTTTCTTACATACACCTTAATACACATACATGCATAACACACATGTTCATATAAAAACCTGTTAAGTGCAATAGATCAATGCAAAATGTTTTTTATTTTAAGAACCCTGTTAAGTGCGGGAACTGCGAGAACTCCAATTATGCATTAGAAAACATGCATGTTTTCTAATGCATAATTGGAGTTCTCGCAGTTCCCGCACTTAACAGGGTTATGAAAATAAAGCCCTCCTATATATATATATATATATATATATATATATATATATATATATATATATATATATATATATATATATATATATATATATATGCGTTATATGCAGTACCAATATTATATACAGTATTTTACAGTACCATTTTAGATCTATCTTGACCTTTGGATCATTTGATCAATGGTTAATAATGCATGATGGCATTTATGTAAATAATTTGAAACTTTTTTGGCTAGAAATCTAGTAGCAAGGGTACAATTGGTATTTTGTAAAACATTTATTTTCAATAAATAAATAAATAAATAAATAAAAAATAAAAAATCCCCTTTTTGTAAAATCACGATATTTTATGAAATTAATATTTTCAACTTTTTTTCTTTTGGTTAATTTGATTTTTTTTAATACAATATTCAGGTGTGCACACATGCACATGTTTATGCATGTACAAAATTTAAGCTTTTCGTATAGTGAGATCATTCAAAAAGCATGGATTTTGTTACACTTTTTAAACATTGAATGTTTTTTGCTTAAGGTAATCACGCATATGTGTTCTATTGTACATTTTCTAAACTTCAAAGTCTAAAACCAACAATATACATATTATACACATGACCTCTAAATTTATAACAAACCAAGTTCATAAATATCATAAACACTATAATACAATTGAAAAAGAAAAGTATTATATCAAAAATAATTCATCATAACATATGTGCACATCTTTCAAAAACATATATGCACGATTTCGAGAACATATATGCACGCTTTCTAAAAACACAAGTGCATTTGTTGATCATCTTCATCACACATCGTCTTTCCTATGATTGAGCCATCCCAACTGAAAAAAATATATAAAACAAAAAAAGAACTAGTTATATCAAATTAGGCCATGTTAAATTAATTGTAAAACTAGTTGATAGTTTTTTTTTAACAAAAACATATATGTGCCGAACTATAATATGTGACCCATGGCAACCAAACTAATCTATAATCATACTACACATATGTTTCCTTTTTTACTTTTAACTGGGCCAAATTTATAGACCCATAGTGCACATGTAATTAACAATGCCATTGTGTTTCTCGTAATTCAAAACCAACATCAACTACTATAAAGAAAAAGGTTCCAAAGCAAAACACAGTGACCACATAACTACATCCTCATAACCCATGAATTTCAAGAAAAAAATGTAGCCGAATCTACAACCTCTTTACCAAGACCACATTGATCAAAAAAAAACTACCACTGAATTAAAATCAAAAACAATTTCGGATAAATTTAAAAAACCATAAAAAACATAATCTAATCCAAATTAAAAAAGCAAACCGGTTGTGAAGGTCGCTTCTCGACAAGATCTGATAAGAGCTTTTAATTCACATCCCATTTAAACTTTTTACACAATACACAAAATAAGAATTAATATGTATCACAAAAAAGGATCTAGACCCATCACGTATACCGAAAATGCATGAACTGGTCCATTTTTTATACAAAGACATCCAATCAAACAAGATTTAGAATCATTGCAAAGTGTAAAAAAAAAAAAAAAAAAACACTTCAAATCTAACCTTAAATTACGATGAACCATAGATCAGTAGCAAAAATAAAAAAATATTGTCTTGGATAAGCATCTAGTTTCTTCGATCAACATAAACCAAACGCGAAATCCAAAATAAAATGTACGAAACCACAGACCGGATCAACACGCTATAATACCGATGGTGATGGCAGTCATTTAGATCCATCGTGTTGATGGTTGTTAGAGTTAGATTGTGGGTGGAGGGTAGGGTTTGAAGGAGAGATAAATATGTGAGAGAGAAAGAGATAAGTGATTGTGATTGTGAAATCAGTTTCCAAAAAATATGGACGAATTTCTAGAAAATATAATTTCAATACCCTTGGATAATAACATGAATTAAATAAATAGAAACTAATTTATTAAATTCTGATTGGTCAAAGATGGTACTGTAAAGTACTGTATCTAATATTGGTACTGTATGGAATACAACACTATATATATATATATATATATATATATATATATATATATATATATATATATATATATATATATATATATTGCTTTTCGAGAGGAAAAAAAATCTATATTTATATTTATTCATGTTAGAAAAGAAAGCTGGATTTTGTAACTAAGGTTTGTGTTAAAAAAAATAAATAACTTTATAAACATATTTCACTAAATAACAAATTTTTTATCTAAAAAGCCAAACTACCCATAAAATTAGCAAAGACTTGCTATAATTTGCGGATTAAAAAAGTTACTGTAAGGTTTATCCGTAATTTTGCATTTTTTTTAAATCAAAAGGTTGAACAAGGTTAATAGTAATGGTAATAGTAATAGTAATAGTATTAATAATAAGAATAATAGTAATAATAATAATAATAATAATAATAATAATAATCGCAAGACGTTAATTTTTTTTTAAAAAAAATTGCAAGATTGACCTTGCTAGTTTTCAACCTTGCAATTTATTTAGAAAAACTAGCAAGACCAGGGTAGTTTTGCTTTTTGGATAAAAATTGAGTATTTGATGAAATATATATGTAAAATTGGTTCTTTTTGTCATTTTTCTTTAAAAAAATTAAACTGATTTATTCCATAAAGCTAACCAAATTTAGATACAAAGTCAATATAATCATGTTCACTGTCTCAGACTCTTTTTCAATCTTTAGCTTACATACTGGTCAAACAAAAAGCAGTGACAGATATAATAGTCTTTGGCTTCACTCAAGCACTTGATAATTGCGTAACATAATAGTACTGCTTAAATCAAAAACTTTAATGACTAGTCAAAACATATAAAACTAGAGGCCTAAAAATAGTACATTAAGTAAAAATGTCGAAATATGTAACCTTTTAGTAACAGTTAACATGGGTTAAATCAGCCCTATTGGCCCAGCCGACCTTCAAAACGCTTTTATTGTCCAAGTTTTTATTATAATCAATTTAGGAGATTTCATGCATTTGAAACATTTCGGAAAAAAATTCAACTCATTTGACCCGTTTCCTTTCTTTTGGTTTAATCTCGTAAAATTAACTCGGTTAACCAATTGGGTGATAAAATGCAACCTATATGAGCACACTTGTAAGTAAATGGTAGAAGTTATCGTCTTTAACTATTTGTATACAGTAGAAAAAAATCAGATATGTGACAGTTTCCATTGTTTTTCCTGCGTGAAACCAATATTTGTCCTGTTTTCTATAGAAATAATCTTCACAAGTATCATGTGACTTACCTTCTCCCAACCACCTTGCAAAGCGTTGCAGCCACTTGCATCTATTTATCTCAGAAAATTACAACACTTGGCATCCAAAAAGGATGGCTCGTGGCACAGTCTGTGTAACTGGTGCATCTGGCTTCCTGGCTTCTTGGCTCATCAAGAGACTTCTGTTATCTGGCTATCATGTCATTGGCACTGTTAGAGACCCCGGTAAGTGTTGTATCAGGTTCAAATATGCAAATATTACATGCTACCGAGTACCTACCTTATTATGTACTTAAAATTTGCAGGCAATGACACAAAACTGGCTCACTTATGGAACCTAGAAGGGGCAAAGGAGAGACTCCGCCTAGTGAAAGCCGAATTAACACAAGAGGGAAGCTTTGATGATGCAATCAAGGGGTGTGAGGGTGTCTTTCACATGGCTTCTCCCGTTCTTGGACAACCTACTGATCCGCAGGTATTTCTTATCACAGCAAACTCACACACGCCCTAAACTAAACCTTTGTCCCAAGTCAGAGTTGAACCCTCAACCCCATAGGGGGATCAAACTAATCATGAACCATACAATTTGTTATATTTCTTAAAATGTGCATGTTTTCCAGGACATCTTGAAGCCAGCTGTTGATGGAACTCTTAATGTGTTACGTTCATGTAAAAAGAATCCGTCACTAAGACGGGTGGTCCTCACATCATCATCTTCCACAATCAGAGTGAGAGAAAAGTTAGATCCCAAAACACCTTTGGATGAGTCATCTTGGAGCTCAGTTGAACTCTGTTCTAAACTCAAGATTTGGTATGTACTATCAAAAACAATGGCAGAAAAGGCAGCATGGGAGTTCTGTAACGAAAATGGGATCAATCTAGTGACAGTTAGCCCCTCATTTGTTGTGGGACCAAGCTTACCACCTACTTTATCCTCTACAGCATCAGATATATTGGGCTTGCTTCAAGGTCAGTTTTTTAAATTAATAACCATGTATCGCGGAAACTATGTATGGTAGAGCTAAAATGCTAAATACTTGTGTTGAAATCGTGAATGAAACAGGGGAAACAGAGAGGTTTTATTGGCATGGAAGGATGGGATATGTTCATATAGACGATGTTGCTCTATGTCATATTCTAGTTTATGAACGTGAAGAAGCTGAAGGACGATATCTATGCAGCTCAACTGTCGTTGATAATGATGAACTTGTGTCAATTCTGTCAGCACGCTATCCTACACTACCTATACCAAAGAGGTACTAAAACTATATACATAAACCATGTGGCCATTTCGACCCATTTATCAAATGGGTCAATCTGGATTATGTTTTATCTCAAACGAGTCAACTGGGGCACATAAAATCATTGTCTACAAAGTTGAACGGGTTATAAGTCGCCCAAAGTCTATTTTTAGTTTACACAGCCTCGTTTGATTTAAATATTAAGATTATCGTAATAATATTGCTTTGGTAATAGTAACTGAAATACTCATTATCTAAAAAAATTGAAAATGAACACAAAGTATTAGTGGACTGATCCAACCCGACCATTCCGTTTCCACCTGGTACACTTCTCATCATCTTGCCACCTCTAACTTAAATTTTCAGTTAAAGGCTAAGGTTACCATAATTATGCAAAGACTAAATGAAGGCTATTTTGCAGGTTTGAGCAGCATGAAAGACCCTATTATGACTTCAACACGAACAAGATTAAGAGTTTAGGGTTCACATTCAAATCGATTCCAGAGATGTTTGATGACTGTATCACATCACTTGTGGGACAAGGCCATCTTTCTATACCTTAATTAAGCTGAAAAGCTTTGTAGTGTGGGTTATCAGAATGTCGCAAGTTATCTAATAAATTAAATTACTATTAGAACATAGATCTATATCAATCAATAAGACAAGCTGAGCAGTAACATGATAACATACAACAAAAGATGGTAAAAATTTGTTATGCTTGAAGTAGCTTGATTGTACAAAAAAACTGAACCTTTCTCTAAAATATAATGGGAAGCAGAATAACTAGAAAAACTGTAGCCTCGAGTTGGCTCCTATATGTAACTTTAGCTATGTAATCTGCCTATTTCTTTGAGTAACTCAGATACCGTTGCCATAAAAGAATATGTACCTCTGAGAAGATTAAACGGCTCGGATCCCCAACTGTTGGAAGGAATCTGGCCCAACAAGAAATACTCTCTTGGAGGTTTGATGCCGGAAAACAACAACTCCCTTATATGAAGTCCTTGGTATGCCATCCTAATGAAAGTTTAAAACATGAGTTATTATTATAATTTAGATCTTAATTTTAATAAAATGTAGCAAGGGGAATGTGATACCTTCCATTCCTCAAAAATGCCGAAATGGCTGGCAATGTTTTCAAAATGTGGTTGATCGTTATATTGTATACGCACGTCGCCATCTACATTAATTGTCTTTAACAAAAGATCACTTCCATAAAGAGGCTTTGCACTTTTCACCATCTCTGCAAAATGCTTCACAAACTTATCCTGCAACAAAACAAACCATAAGTCTAGCATGAAGACTCAAAATGGTCTTTCACTTGTTTAAAGTTAAATTATGAAATGATACCTCCATTAGGTAGCTCAAGTCCATCGACTTCCAATCAACCTTTAAAAGAACATAAAAAATCAATAAGATGACCACAAAATTTAGATAAATTAAGTCTAACTCGTAAGATACCTGGACGTCATTTAATTTAATAGGTTTCAGGTATTGTTGGAAGAACTGTCCCAAACTAGAACCCTGAAAAATTGATAATAAAGAGTAATCAATCTATAGAAGTGTCGTGTATGCTAAATAAAAAAAGGTTTAAGATATGCCTACATGCTCTCCAAAATTGTAAGTCCTGCATACTTCAGGACGTATAAATTGTCGACCTTTGTGATTCTCTTTTAATCTTAGCCAGTCATCCCAGTAAGTAATATTTTGTTAAGGAAAAATACTACTTGACATTATCTTTTAAGTATGAATAAAAAACACAAAACACAAACTCGCCATAAAAGGATATGCCTTTGGCCACTTTGGAGATAGCTCATCCCAAGTAGATTTAGATAACATCCATCCAAGACCAGGGAAAAAATCTGACCGATATAATGTATCTGCACAGAATCAACATAAGGAAAAAAAAAAAAAAAAAAAAAAAAAAAAAAAAAAAAAACGAGCTTTCATTAAGACCTACAACCATCTGTTCACGTGTAAAGTTTATAACGATAAATAGAGCAATTAGGTAATAGAATTAAACTTACAAGGATCATGCACAAACTGTTTTTGCCCATTGTCATTCCACGATGAGATGGCCATGATTGACCTATCGGTTATAACAAAAAGAATTTCAGAATTCAGAAATCAGAACTTCTAAAATACCCATGTAATGTTCTAAAAATGAAGTATAGCATATGTCACCAGAGTTCATGCAATTGAACTTACTTATCTTTATCAAGGAGATCTGCCCCAGCCTCAAAGTAATTGAAGAAATCAGGAGCGATCTCCATATCATCTGGATCCCTAAATGCGGTCAGCATACCGTTTTCAAATTCCCACAAAAAAATAGTTTGATAAGCTTATAAATCAATACCTTCAAGTATGATGACCCGATTAAAATTATGTTTGTAAAATAGTTGATCAAGTGCCCATTTGTAGTGACCTGAAAAGATGGTGGTGAATGGGCAATTGGGAAAAGTTTATCCCATGCAGAAGGCAGAATGGAATTATATATATTTTGTAAAGTATCCCTTACTGGCAATCTTGTAATATGCAATTAACTCGCCGGGCCTTTCAGTATGAACAGGTCTATTATCCAGATGCTGCATGTAGGTCAGTTGATCATAACCCATGGCCTTTGTTCTAACATCAGAATTTGACCCGTCTTGGGATACAAAAATCGGAAATTTCAATGCAACAGAGCCATGGTATCTGAAAATTATGAAAAGTTGTGTATGATTAGTCCACGCATCTGACTTGTGTAAAAACAAAGATAATGTGTTATTTACATAGAACATACTTTAAGATAGATTCGATAGTCCTTTCCAGATAATCAGCACGATTGCAAGCCATAATCACAACAGCTGCCACTGGTACCTAGTATGATGAAGAACATGATTTTATTATATAATATTCTGATATTTGGGCAGGAAAAAATAATAAATACAGAATACTAGAAAGGGACACTGATTTTTTTTTATTCTTACATTTGCTCCATGCATCAAACTACTCACGCTGTTCTCTGAAAATAATTAAGATAAATATCAGACTACGTGCATAGAGGTATCATATGCTTATGGAAACAGTATCTAAACTTGTATAATGTATATAAAAAGAAGCAATTTGTTAAAGAAATAGAAAGAGATGGTGGCATGAGCGTACTTTCAAGCTCTTGAACAACTGTCCTCAACTGTTCACATTCTTGTTTTTGAAGTTTTAATTTCTCTGAAACAGTGGTAGTAAATGTCAAATGCCGGATTATGATAAAGAATAGGTAAAAGTCATAAAATATGAGAAAGGTAAAAAAATGATGTACGACTAGGCTTATAGCAAATTAGATCCGTTACCTTCCAAGCCCACAATATGTTGCTGATTTGTGCTTATTTGTTCAATTAATAATTGCATCTGATTCCTGCATTGGTCTTCTGCTTCCACCTGTTATGAATATGATCCAGTTGTTCATTAAACAGTTGCACAATAGAACTTTTTGAGGACAAATGGTTCAGAAACTGAAGAGAGCCCGGAATCAAGTTAATTACTAATATAATTGTCTAAGAAACAAGAATATACAACTACACAGGCTCTAAAGATATTACTAGGAAACAAATGTACTTACTGCAGCTGTAACTTTATCCGCATAGTCGGATTGTGTGGCAAACAGCTTCACCTGGTGAAAAAAATGAATACGATTAATCAAAGGGAAGGGATTTTGAAGTTATAATGTAATATGGTCGTATACTCCTATGGCATGATGAGTACGTATTACATAACTGGTTGCAAGTTTGTAACAGAGTTTGGATGCAAATTCTGATTAGTTATTTATTGACATGTAAAATAACCTATAAATAATCAGACGCGCAAAACCAGTTTTGTTCCATCTACGCGTAAATGAATTAGCGAACACCAAAGTAGCTCACATTTTAAGCTTTGATTAATCATTTATTATGTAACAACATTAATAATAAAGGTTGGAGCTACAATTGTTATTCTTGTGATTAGATTAATCTGTAGAAGTGGTTATCAAATATTAATAGTTGGGTCTGATTGCCAAATTTGATACACTATTTAAAAGAAGAAAGATGCATCATAAATAATAAAACAGTAGGGGGGTGGGGTACCTGAGTATAGATGAAGGCAATTGCAACAAGAAGCAAAAGATATCTTATATCACATGACCATCTTCCCCCCATTATTTTTCTTCTTGGATCCAAAACCTTCCTCCTCAGATTTATTTATTTAAACCAACAACATATCAACTCAACTCAGTAGCCTTTCAGTCAACTGAGATCAACAAGAAATTCCAATTTTGAATGTTTCAACATCCGGGTCAGTCATTTCGGGTCGGGTCGGTCCATTTATTATTTGACTTACTACTAGTCAATGGTGCTTAATGAGGTTGTACGGTACAACCAACCATGTGCACAATTTATTACAACTGTAAAGAATAATATATTCTGCTAAACCCTTGATACATACAAATATACAATACAGTAACATGTTATATCGGTCGGCTGATGGTAAATCATTTTCTGTCTGCTTGCTTTCAAAGCTATGTATCATTATTATTTCTCTCTTAGTGATTGCCTATTTGTTTTGTTTATGAATAAGCAAGCTTTTTATAATGGGTTTAATAAACATGTCGTCTCAAATAAGCACTTTAAAAGGGAGTTTGTTTAACCTTATTTTTGAGCTTATATCCTTTCTACTTTTATTTCATAAGCCCATTTTTTTATGGAAACTTATGGGCTTATATAAGTTTATTATGATATAGCAAGCTTATATTAGTTTCAAAATAAGCTGAAAAAATTTGGCTTATGAAAAATAAGCCGAAATGACATAAGCCCAAAAATAAAATAAGCTTAAACAAACACCCCCTAGAAAAAAGCTTATTTTATACTAATAATAAGCAGGAGCTTGGATGATCCAAACACTTCAAACTGCTTATCTGCTTAACATATAAGCAGTTAAGCTTAGCAGCATAAATAAGCAATCCCAAAAAACCTCTTATGTGAGTGGCATCTGTTTTTAAGCTTATTTTTCAACTCATCGTGCTTCTCTTTGTTCTTCCTCTACATTCAAAGTATTCGTCTTTTTAGGTAACTCTACAGTTTACTATGTTTTGATACACATTAGTTAACCCAATACTATCTCCTGCTTGCTATCGCGGTTTTTATAAAAGTTAAAAAGCTTACCCAAACAACCTTATTTAAACTGAAATCATCGTTGACTGGGTAATGAGAGGGTGTTTGCAATTGCTTCTTTTAGGGCTTATCTGCTTAGCTTTTAAGTTGTAAGAGTTGGGATGGAATTGTTTATCTGCTTATTTCAAAGTAGATAAGCAGTTTCAAACAAACAATCTTAAACACCCCCTCAATAATGTTTCTTGGATCCACAACCATATCTAAGATGGAATTATTAAAACGTTTGGCCAACCAGAAAAGTTTTTTGGTTTGTTACAGCATTGAAGTTAACAAGATGCTTTCATTAAAAGATATCTCGCCAGGAGCAGAAAACACCATAAACACGCAGTTCATAGTTCTGGAGAAAGGGAGGATAGCCTCGGAAGGACGAGCTCAAAACAAGGCATGTTTGGTATTGGCAGCAGACGAAACAGCATCTGTTCACTTTCAACTATGGAATGGAGAATGTGACGCCTTTCAGCCTGGAGACATTGTGCGTTTGACAAATGGCATATTCGCTTATGATCGTGGCAAACATTTTGTGCTGAGAGCCGGGAGAAGAGGCAAGGTAGAAAAGGTGGGAGAGTTTACAATGGCGTTTGTGGAGTCCCCAAATATGAGTGAGATCGTGTGGGTTCCTGATCCAAATAACCCAAAGAAATATATGCAGGAGTCTGTTATCTCTCCTGTTTCACGTATTTTCCCACCCATGGTTTAGCATGTTTGTTTGGGTATCAATTTCCTGTAAACCTATGGTTAGTGTGTTTCTTCTATTTGAAGTGTTAAGATGTCTTATTCTTTAGACATCATATCGTTATTTACTTCACTTTTCATTCTCGTTTCTCAGCGTTTTTAGCAGTTTTCAATTTTGATTAAAATTATGAAACCACCAAAATAAAATATACAAATGAAGATGAAAAAGAAAAAACAACATCAAAATTTCATGATTCAAAGCACAGCAAAACTTCAACCAAAATGAAAGCATAAGAAGATATATAATAACATAAACACGCTTGAAAACCTTCAAGTCAGGAGTTCTTCTCTGCAGCAATTTGTTTTGCACCAACTGAGAAGAACTCAGTGATCACTTCCAGTGTCATTCCTTTCGTTTCTGGCACTTTCAAGAAAACAAACACCCATGATATGATACAAACAACAGCGTAGAATGCAAAAACACCTGTTAGACCAATAGAAGTAAGCAACACTGGGAGTGAATAGGTAACAATAATGTCGCAGATCCAGAATGTGAGGGCACAAATGGCAATGCAGACTCCACGAACTCGAGTTGGGAAAATCTCTGAACATAATATGTTAGGAATTGGACCAAATCCCATAACAAAACAACAGAAGTAGATTATAACACTAGCAGTTGAGATAGCTGCATTTGCAACGCTGCCAATGTTTACTAAACCTGCTGTCACCAAAACTACGAGACTCAAGATCAATACAGGGATCGTTGTCAGCAGCAGAGACCTGCAATAACACCAAAAGGTTATAATCATCAATTCGTCATTACCATTGTAGCTGACTTTCAAGATAAGAAAACAAGCAGAAAGTATTTTACCTTCTTCCAGAGATATCCATGAGTCTCATGGCAACAACAATACACGGGAGCATTAATAAAGTTATTATGTTACTAATCAGAAGCGATGAGGAAGTTGAACTAATCCCCAAATTTGATAAAAGAATACCAACGCCCGCTTCTTCAAGGATCTGAGGAGTGTAGTAAAGTACTCCATTGATACCAGAAAACTGCTGAAGTATTTGAAGACCGATCCCAACAAACAATGCATGTTTGACCCCTGGTTCACAAAGCTCGGACCAGATTGCGCCTTTTGTTGCTTCGGCTGGGTGAACCATGGCTGGTCCGACTGAACGCTCATCCATGAGGTCTTTTGAATGATGTCCGTGCGAAGCAGGCAGAATACTATTTTTCTCAATAACTGTAGTTTGGCGTGAAATTAATGGAGAATGTAAATCATCATCAGACTCGTTTCCAGCAGCATGATCAGAATGATAATCATTACCAGCACTCTCTTTATCCCAATCTTCAGTTATAATTGGAGTTCCATCGTTACTATACATGCTACCAAAATGAGGGAAAAGCGCGCTTCCTCTACTACCACCATCTGGAAGTCTTTCATGAACACTGTTGAAAAGGGTCACAAGTGGGTCCATAAGTGGGACACTTTGGTTTAAGATGCTTCCTTCACGGGATGCTATTGGTCGAGCAGTCCAAGAGCCATGATGTCCATATAGATTCATTTTCTCAGCTTCTTCAATGTCATGTGCAGGGCCACGTATGTACTCTTCTATGGCTGTCTCTTCCGCGACTCCAAGGCCTTCAACTAGTAAAGCCATCTCGGCTGTTGATAAAAACAAATATGACCATTTTTAGCGTTATTTTGCATAAACTATCAGTTTACTTTTTCGTTTGTCATGTTTTAGTCATTGTACATCTCATTTATTTGAAACAAACGTTTTGGGTCATTTTGTAACCCGTATAATCTTAGTATTTTTATACAAGTCTTCATATATTATATACAAGTTAAACATTATCACAATGCTTGTTCTAAGGATTTTTGCTCAAAAACAACCAAGATATCATTTTTGAAAGTTAAATAACTAGAATGGATCATTCATATGCAATAAATATAATAATAAAGTTATAAGGATTGTAAAAATGATGAAAGAAAGAATAAGTGTACGTGCCTGTAACGTCTTGTCTACCACGTAATCTCTGCAAAACATGTTTGGCTTCAAGCATTCTTCCTTTGCTGACAAGCCATCTTGGAGACTCGGGCAAGAAAAAGATTGTAAAAAGAAAATAAAAAAGGGACGGAATTGAGAGAACACCAAGTATCAATCTCCAATTTGGCGACTCCAATAACGACATCCCAAAGACCATACAGTATGCTAGGAACATCCCACCGGACCCCATGAACTGCGGTAAAGTATTAAGTGAACCTCTAATCTCTGGAGGTGATGTTTCAGATATATAAACAGGAACAAGAGTAACAGCTAACCCGATTCCCAAACCATCTAACAGTCTACCTAATAGAAGGATGTAAACATTTGGTGACCATAACATAACAAGACCACCAAAGAAATAAAGAACAGATGATATAATAAGCATGGGACGGCGACCAAGCCAATCTGATATGGCACCGGAACAAGTTGTAACCAAAGTAGCACCGATGAGTGACATAGCCACAATTAGACCTTCAATGGTTGGTTCATTTTGCAAGCTGAATTCTTTCTTTATGTATAGAAGAGCCCCTAGATCACATTACAACAACAATTATCACACATAATTCAAATTGTTATAACAAGATTTCAGTTTGCCAGTTAACAAAAATAGATAAGATAAGTGAGCAATCCCAAACATTCCTTAATCGCGTAAAAGTGTGAGATATAAGGAACTTACCAGCAATACAAGCATTATCCCATCCTTGAATCATGTTACCAACAGCAGCACCAGCTGCCACAAACACAGCTCCCTTCATTTTGCCGCCTTTTTTTAACCTATAGTATTTTTGGCCAAAAAAACATATCAACTATCAATCATCAATGCACATGAAAATAACACCAATTTAACCACCAACCAAAGAGAAACAACACAAAAAAGATTCAAATAATGAACAAGATTTCAAAATTCTTAAGGTTCATAAATTACCGCGATCAAGGTTTGAAATACAAAATGGCAAATTGCAGTAATGTTGATGAACTTTGTTTCAGTTGAATAACGAATTCACACGAAAACAAAGATAAAGAATGAGTATAAAATGAAAGCATAAGAATGAAGATATGGATGTTTATATACATTGAGGATCATGCTATGTTCATGGGTCCAAGTCTGGTGAAGTTGAAATCTGAAGCCTTTTTTTTGTTCATGGACTAATAATGTAGTTTAGTAAAGTATAAGTACTGATTATGTAATATTAGCTGACAAGATCTTATTGCAAGTTTGCAACTACTGTTGTGCGAAAACACTTCCCGCACGTTGGCATTATGTCGGTTTTTTATGAACATGTTGAACTTTAGTTTGGATTAAATAATAGGTATAAAAATGATAATTATTTGGCCACGCCAACTGTTTTCTCTGGCTTGAGTCTGTGTGACGGTGAGCTCAAAAGTCGGTTAAAAGATAGGAAACTATGATTACCCCGGAAAAAAAAATGATAATTATGAGTTAAGAATATGATATTCTGATGCTATGCTGACGAGGAAACTTAAGTTATGAAATTATGAAAGTGGATTTTATTGTGAATTTGATAGTTTAACCAAGTTTAAGTAACATTGAATTGACCCTTGTGACTTTTAAGAAACACAAGACTCCTGAATTCAATTCAATTAATTCATTTACACGTTATTTTGGATGTTTAGATTGATAAGATGATTATGATATGATTGTGTGCCAACTAGGAATTGAGTATGACCATTCGAACTCTTGAACCATGCGTGTTATTATTATTTCGGTTTATTCAAGCTTCTTGCGTAGTTTTTAAATAAAATAATAGTTGTGAATCTGACTGTATGTACATAAGGAAGTTATGATCTTAAAGAGTCTTATAAATATAAGAAGATCATTTAAAGAACATTAATATATACAACTATGAAATTGAAGCAGTGTAGGCTCTCTACTTTAATTTATGATGATGCAAAGTTAAGCAATCTTGATTGACCTAATTTGGTGACTCCTACAAAAGAAATATAGGTGGAGTAAATGAAATCAACTCATTTATTAACCTTTTCTTAAACATTTAGATTAAAAACGAACTTCATTGTTTCCCAAAAATTAAGAAAAATTAGATATAAGTATCTTGGGCTCATCGAGTTGTTTCTCATTTGGCTTTGCTTTGCTTTGCTTTAACATCGAGTTTGATCATCAATGGTTGCTTAGGCAGAATTTATTGATATTATATCATCTTTATATAGGTAACTGTATAAACACTTTACAGTTGACAAAAATTATTCAATTGTATGATTTATAAATACCTTAGAAATATAAAATGGTTGATTGATGTTGAATAATGCAGGTTAAATAAAATAAAATGATTAGAATCATAGATTTGGAAAATGGAATGCTAATTTTAAATAGTTGAATTGACTCCCACCACCTTTGCATATATATATCAACAAGAGGTGGAAAGGATCATTAGCAGCAAATAAATTATTTTTACAATAATGTATTTGTACGCGTGGTAGAGATACCGATATCCTATAAATATACCAAAAATCTTTTTTAAGTAATGATATCTATTACCATTCCTTTATATAATCAAACTCATATTTATAGTGATTCTTATCAATATACGAAACGCACCTTTAATGAGTTTAAGGGTTATATTTTTTAGTTTTTTAAACTTGAGGAGGTGTTTGTATCATATGACAACTCAAATTACTATTGATGAATAGTAATAATTTCAAATTACTGAATAGTAATATTTGAGTTGTCAAAAGTTATTATATAAATTTTGTTTGTGAAATGTAAAGAGATTCTACCTTTTTCTTCGTGCTAAACTCGAAAGTAAAGTGACTGCTTCCAAGGACCTCTGGTCAGTGTAAGTGTACATGTGGGTGTCGCTCAAGATATAAGTGTGTGAAAGTGTGCAATAAAAAAGACAAAAAATTTATAAAAAACACAATATGAAAACCAAGCATACAAACATTTTAAAAAAATAAAAATAAAACTTCAAAAGCATAAAAAATTTGATTTTAATTCTCTGTTATTATCACATAATCATATATCCATAGATAGATGATAGGTTGACTTATAAAACTTGATAATCATAATACATAATATGATAATAATATTCAAAACCTAGTTAATGTATCTCTATATCACTTCTTTGAGTTACAATAATGTAACTATAAATCCATATATCCAAAACCTTCGAAACGGCATAATTCATTATTTAAATTAACGTAATATGCAACTTACTTTATAATAACAGAAAATAATATTTAGAAAGAAACATGGCCACTCTTTGACCATAGTTATGCAGTTGCACTTCTATAACATGTTTACCACCCATGTGAGCTTATTTAATTATTATTCGACATTCTATTTAATAAAAGTTAATGCAGATATTGATAATACAATCTGAAAATAAAACAAGTTCTTTTAACAATAATCCATATACCAGCCTATATATTACGTTCCTCACCGGTGTATTATTCGTTTTTCTAAATAAATAGTTTATCTGCTATAAAGTTATGACAATGTAGTCATCCAAAAAAAGATTTTGAGGATGTAATCTTAGATGATCAATGAAAGACATCGTTAGTTACATGGACTATGTAATCCGGGAGAAAACAATACTAGATGCAAATAACTTTTAACTCACAATTTAAGAAAATCATACTACCTCCGTCTCATAATTATAGTCCACTTTTAACTTTTTATATCTTCGTTTTGCAATTCACCTTATATAGTTTTATTTGTATTATATAATACTTGATAAAAATTATACTAATGAAAATTACATTTAAAGCTCAATCCATTCGTATATTTTGCATAAAGTAATATATAACACAAATAAAAATATTTAAGGTCAAAGTTGAAAACTAAAGACTTTAAGTAGACTATACGGAGGGAGTAATTTTTATAACCAAATATACTAAAAAGATAATAAATTTTTGGGATTTTGTACATGGAGGCCACCAAAGTTTTAACTTTCTTTCAATTAGGCTATCCATTTATGAAAACTAACTTATAGGTCGTTCAAGTATATTTCTTTTTTCATTTATACCAAATCCGTCCAAAATTACACCAAAAAATTGTATATTGACGAATGCCCCATCTGAAAAATTGAAAATTATAGCAAATTAAATTATAAATATGTAATGTCTATTTTATATGCCAATGATATTTTAGTCAATAAACACTTTATATTGTCGGATTTGGTAAAAATGAAAAGGGAAATACACTTGAACGACCTATAAAATATTTTTCATAGATAAGCGGCCTTAATGAAGAATTGTTAAAAGTTGGGTGGCCTCCATGTACAAAATCCCTAAATTTTTTTAAAATTTGGTCACAAAATTTATAGATGTCCCGGATTCTGAAACGTACCTTTGTTCCGGGGATAGGCCTTACAGTACAGTCTTACAGATTACACTATTAAAAAGTAATATTTGGGCTACAAGCCAGCCTTAGGGTACCTTTTATTTATTTATTTATTATTTTTTTTTCAGTCTTATAATCGGAGAGGAGCAAGCTTTCTTTTGCCTTTGTAATACAAAGGTCTAACATATTTGTGTGAACCTCAACCAAAAATATATATATATAATAATAATAATAAAAATTAAATAATAATAATAATAATAATAATAATAATAATAATAATAATAATAATAATAATAATAATAATATGTTATAAATATAATGAACAAGAACACAAGAATGAAAGAGGAAGAGGATTCTTATTATTAAGATATCTTCGTAATGTTACAATAGGAGGTATTTATAAGTAATAGGAAAACCCTAACTTGTTAATCAAGATTAGGATGAATAGACATAAGCCCATAAGCCCATAATAGTTTACGATACTCCTCCTTGGATATTCATCGTTCATTATAATTCATAGACTGCCTCATCAAAAACCTTATCAAGAAAAACCCAATGGGATACAAAAACTTGATGAAGGAAAAGAGAGCAGTGCGTATAATATTCCTCCTCCTCATTTTAATGTATATATATCAAGCATTGCATGTTAATCTTCTAAACGAGTTTCTCGTATACTTTTGTTGGCAACAACTTTACAAAGAAGTCCATCAAATTGATGATGTTACGAATAAGTCCTGCAAAAATGACAAAATATATGTGTAGCTTCCAACCCAATTTCAAATCAATTGGTTGTAAAGTATACAATGCATGTACAAATATTAAAAGAGAAAAATACTCTTGTGATGCATATTAATTACAAAATTGTCATCCAAACCTCAGTTGTACTTATGTATGCTACTTGAGGACCAATTATTTCTTTAAGACATGTGCAAAAACAATTTATATAATATGCGTCCAAAATCATTTTGATCCATATACTGATTCATTCAACTTTATCAGATAAAGTTATTGAGAACTTTATTAATCGTATCTAGAAGTTGAAGTTGTAAGTCATGTTTGAGACATTACAGATCATTCCTCATTTAGAGCGAATTAAATACTTCAATATTGATTGTCTTGTAAAATATCAATAAGATATTTACATCCACCTGGAGACAATGTCTTTTAATAATCAACTTTGTGTTTTTGTGAATTTATTTATTCACAACTCATGTCCTAAAAGACATAACTTTAGAGCTCTTATTTCTCATTCGCACAAAGACTGATGTATATCCAATAGATTTTACACATTCATGTGTATGGACTTCATGTCCCAATACTTCTCGTATTTTTACTAGATTGCGTCTTTCATGTTAGCCAATCATTTCATTGGACGCACTTTTGAATAATAATTTATTTATGATCCTCATTATGCATAATAGTAAGCGCTATATTGTATGTAAACAAATTTGTCGACGTCGTTTATGTTTCGATTCCATATAACTTTAGACATGATATAATTTATTGAGATCTCATTAGCTATTTGAGGTTCTTTGGAACCTTCATGTCTAGTGTCTCTTTATGAGACTATCATGGGGTCTTTTATACCTCAAACAACCATCTTGTTTTCATGCTCCATATTTTCATCGAGGATTTTTATGGAATCGATTTGTCTACCATGCTTGAAGCATGTCATAATAAAATAGTGTCCTTGAGGGACAACTTCTAATTAGAGCATGAGTAGCTGAAATTTTGTTTTTAGCCAATATTTATTTTTGGCTATTAGATTATTCATTTTAATAATCAATTCATTAAATTTCTTTCGAGGATCAATAGAATATGATAATTCATTCTGAATTTGCAGCTACTTCTCTCCTCCTGAAGGAATTATCCATCTTCTATATCCCATATATGTGCATTTAGGTGGAGTAATTTGCACACAGAAAAACTGAAATGGGATATGTTTGGTTTATAACCAAAAACCAATTATAAAAGAGAGGATTTATAATAGCATATTGGCATGATGCTAATTTTGTTGTTGTGCATATTATAATATGGCCCCATACAACAACACAAGTTTTTCTCTCAGTTTCATTTGATAATTCAGAAGTAATTCATCGCATTTTCATGATGAAATACTTATTCTGGAATGTTAGGAAACTTGAGGTTGCGATTTAGTGACCATTTAGACGATGCATCGATTTTAAACTCTAAATGGTTCATACAATGGATTTTTATGCCTACATATATCCATTTGTTTTCTTTCCAGAAAATTGAGGAATTGAGTCCCCATTCTAGTTGATAGATTAATAATCAACTTCTTTTGAGAGATAATACCATTTATATTGAAGAATCTTATTCTTCTATAGTTTCGCATCATTAATGACTCGGGATGGTGTAAC
The DNA here is from genome assembly GCA_030686995.1 of Artemisia argyi. Taxonomy (NCBI): domain Eukaryota; kingdom Viridiplantae; phylum Streptophyta; class Magnoliopsida; order Asterales; family Asteraceae; genus Artemisia; species Artemisia argyi. The sequence continues at coordinate 153,760,246 of CM060697.1, read as the reverse complement.
CGGTCATGCCAAAAATATTATAATTATAGCTCATAAACTTATGTTATGGCTATGATTAGCTTTTACTAACCTTTATATAATGCATGTCGAGGAAGATACAAAAGAATATAATGTATCATTAATATTTAGCTTCGTTCCTCATGACAATTATTTCTTTTTCCGAGCAAAATGTGCTAGCATAGATTCTTAAATCTATGAATATAGTGTGTAATACCTTTGACACACTTGTATATTGCATACATCACATTGCATTTTTGCATAAATAGAAGTTTTGTTTGATCCTTTCATATTTTACTTTGCCACTACTCGTGGTTTGTCATTGTCATACTACCTCGACCATATCTTTTACCATGATAAATGATTTATAAACATTTATCATTACATTATCACATTCACATGAGGGAATGATAATCTTATATTGATCATTTTATCTCATTCATTTGAGACAATGGACATCTTATGATGATCATTTTATCACATTCGCTTGAAGGAATGGAGATCTTTATCTTGCAACTTGAGGTTGCCAACCAGTTTCTTTTAACATGACACTATGGAGCAAATTTAGTAAACAGGTTTATCGTGTTTGTTCAAAACATGCCCATTTATTTTATATCAAAGCATCGTTCTCGATATATGAGTATATTCGAGGCATTAACCATCTCATCGCATTTTTTTTCTTTTCATCATTCAGATGTAATTACTTAATATTGCGAAAAATGTGCTCGCATTTGCAAGAATCTCTTGCTTATGACGGTCAAATATTTCTTTTAGATTTTGACATACATTTAACGGATCTTTCACCGTTATATATTTACTTTTTAATTCAGATCTAACACTGAAATTATGAGACCGAACTCGCTTATGCGTTTTTTTAATGCAGCTTGAGGTGCATACAATCATAGCAAGATTTTTGGGAATATTACTTGCTTTTTGTGTGGTAATGTATCCTTGAGATCTTACCATAATTTAACGAATCTTTCATCGTTAAGCTAAGTATTCGCTTTTAAGGTCCCCACGAAGAAGACGAAGTTCTTCTTAAAAAATATTTATAGTTAAAAATAAATCTTAACATAAAAAATCCACACAAATATTAGAAACAAAAGTCCAAATTTGCAACAAATTTTAATTGACCATAAATCATATGCACTGATATGAAGTTCAAATTTATATGACCGGCAACATATAAACCTTAAAGTCTAAAAGAATCGAACTAGTCTACTTATCGTTGTAGTTGGAATTTTAAATTATTAACCAAACTTAAGATCGAGACATACATAGTATCAAATCACTTAGTATAGATAGCATCATTCATTCTCAATTTACATAGGTGCAACCAATTATACGAGCAAATAACATTGTATGAATAAGAATCAATATCTTGAATAAAGGATTAAAATAATTACTAATATGATCAGTTACAAAAGAAATTTATACACAAGTACGTATTAGTAAATTAATGCTCATAGATCTTAGTGATTTTTTTATTTAACAAATACTATGAATCATTAATTAGCAATTCACATCATTTTATTTTATTTTATTTTTAATACTCAAACAAGCATATATATAATACTAGTATTTAACATGGGTTCAAGATTTACCTTGAATAAAAACTGAATTGACTGAACCAATTGCTCCCTTTATTGAATTGTGAGCCGTAATATATATCAAAGCAGTTTTCTAAACAAAGATTGTTAGTATATACAATCAATCAATAACATTGTCAAGGTACAAGGGCTATCAAAAACGATTGCATATGAGGAGATGCAAAGCCACTTTGCCACAAATAATCATAATTATACTCAGATCATGAATGTATGTAATTAATACAATTTAATCAACATTGGTCACAAATATTATTTTTTTTCTTTTATCAAAAGTTGATAATATCTCTTGATATTTTTCAAACCATGTTCTCGCTATTGCTATTATTGAAGCATGTTCGAGACTTTCAACATAGAGAATGTTTGTCTAAACATCTCATCATTTTTATCATTCAAGTCACAATTTTTTTTTCAAACATAATACTGAAAATTGTGAGAATGAGCTCGCTTATATACTTTTATAATTTTTGCAACATGAGGTGCATTCAATTACAGCGAGCTTTCAGAGAGTTACTCTCTTTCAATGGTAATCTATCTTTTTAGATTTTGCCATAATTCTAACGGATCTTTAACCGTTAAGTATTCTCTTTTTTTTTAATGAGATCATAGTAGAACTTGAGGTTCATACTTTTTTTTTACATAACGTGAGGTTATGATATTGCGATTCTCCTTAGAGAATAATAACTGAACTTGAGGTTCATTAAAAGAGATACAATAACTTGAGGTTATTGTATTTTTAATTTATTCATTGTAATAAAACTTAAGGTTTTATTATGAATAAATATAATCATAACATGATGCTATGATTTTTTTTTTTCTTTATTTTTTTTTTCCTTTTTTTTCTTTTAAGGAATCGCAATAGAACTTGAGGTTCCATGCTTTTTATTCAGTCATAACTTGAGGTTATGATATTGATCCTTTTGAAGGAATCATATTAGAACTTGAGGTTCTAATAATTTTTTTTTCAACCATAATATGATGGCTATGTTGTTTTGATTCTCTCTTTGTAATCATAATAAAACATCTATTGTTTTTGTAAATTACATGAGAGTTTGAAAAATTCACAATAGAATATAATGTAATTCTCGTTATGTAATCACAATAAAACATTTGTTGTTCTTGTAAATCACAATAGAGTTTAAAAAGCAAAAAATAAGATACTACATAACTTTTAGGTGAAGCAACAAATAATCAAGTAAAACTTTATTTACCTCTCATTTAACGCGCTTCTTGTAAGTCATTAATCATCATATAAGAATTAACACCAATTAGTGTTCTAGATAAATAAAATAAAACTAGATACGAAGTATATGGAATTATTAATATCATTTTGTACAATAGTTCAAACTATAAGGACTATTATGTAAATATTTTAAATGTTTGTTAGGATAGTTAATTCCCTCTGTATATATACTCATTTCCACTTCATTTGTAAACTAACACTTTCAATAATAATCATTTTTCTCTCCCAATTTCTGTTTCCGCGTTAACTTTGATATGGTATCAGAGCACACGGCCGTTCGATCCTAACCACTTCCTAACCGTTTTCTGTTATCGTCTTCTTCCCCAATTTAAAACCCTAATTGATCGATTTGTTCAATTGATCAAATTGATTCAACAATTTCATACAGAAATTTGTTATACTCAAGGTTTTAACAATGGCGATTGGAAATAACGATTTTAATGGTGGTTCTTCTGGTCTTCACGACGTTAATGGGGGTAATTCTAATCATAATCTTCCAGAAATGAATGCTAATGATCCATTGTATTTGGCGAGTTCTGATCATCCTGGTATGATGTTGACTAATACGCCCTTCAATGGAAGCAATTTCATGGGCTGGAGTAGAACAATTAAGATGGCTTTGGGGGCGAAATTGAAATTAGGGTTCATAGATGGATCTTTACCCAAGCCACCTGTAATTGATAATAATTGTCAAAGATGGATTCGATGTGATTATATGGTTACATGTTGGATCTTGAATTCAATGGTTGCTGAACTTTCAGATTCATTCTTGTATTCTCAATCAGCCTGTGATCTTTGGAAAGATCTTGAAGAGAGATATGGTCAAAGCAATGGGCCTTTGATTTATCAGGTTGAAAGGGAATTGAGTAAGGTGATTCAAGGAAGTATGCCTGTTGCTTCTTATTTTACCAAGTTGAAGAAGTTCTGGGATGAATTGCAGAGTCTTAATGGCATTCCAGTGTGTTCTTGTGGTAAAATGAGGGAGTGTACTTTTGGAATTACTGAGAAATTTCTTGAAATTGATAGTAGGTCTAAATTGATGCAATTTTTGATGAGGCTTAATGATGATTTTGAATCAGTGAGGAATCAAATTCTGTCAATGGATCCACTACCAAATATCAATAAGGCTTACTACATAGTACAACAAGTTGAGAAGCAAAAGCAGGTTACTCATAGTGTGGCTGATCCTACTGCTTTCTTTGCTAATACTGGTTCTAAGGGTAATTCAGGGCTGATAAGGGATAATAGAGAAGTTAGAAGTGACAAGAAGTATTGTACTCATTGTAAGCAGGATGGTCATCTGTTTGAACAATGTTTTGAAAGGTTAGGTTATCCAGATTGGTATAAGGATAAGAAGAATAAGAAAGGTGGCACAAGTCAATGCTGACTTTGAGTCTTATATGCAACATGATACTCCATTTGATTTTGTTGGTGAAAATGATATACATGGGGGTAAAGGTGAATTGGATCAAAGGATGGTGGCTGCAGTTTGTCAGGAAATGATGAGAATGTTCAAGGGTAAAAATGTGGATCCAGGAAACATTGCTAGTACTTCTAATGCACATGCAGGTACTTATTTTTATGGTTGCAAACCTTGTTTGCAAGTGTCTTTTCATGTGTCTTTAAATGCTCTAACAAGACACTTAAAAGTGGACATTAGAGTTGACTGGATTGTGGACACAGGGGCTTCTGATCACATGTCACCTCACCTACATTTGTTTAAGTTCATTAGAGTACTTAAGTATCCAATAAGGATTAAATTGCCTGATGGAACTAGCAAATTGGTTACCAAAGTAGGCAGCATTCAAATCAACACCAATTTGATCCTTCACAATGTGTTTTATGTACCTGATTTTCAAGTTAATTTGCTATCAGTAGGCAAATTGCTTAAAACACAAAGTCTCATTGCCATTTTTCTTCCTACCATGTTCTTGTTTCAGGACCCTTCAACTAATCAAGTACTTGCTTCTGGAGAAGGGTCACATAATCTCTACATTTGTAGACCTTCGACTTCTCATTCTATTAAACCTATCAGTTTTCCTATTCATTCTGCTTTGTCTTCATTTGTTAATAAAACTGCACTTTCTAGTGGTGTACCAGTTGATTTGTTTCATTCTAGACTTGGTCACACTTCTGTATCAAAGATGCTTCATGTAAACAAATGTACACATGAAAACCTTTCTGAATTCAAATGTGATACCTGTATGTTAGCTAAACAACACAGGTTACCTTTTCCAAAAGGTGTTACTAGATCTTCAACTCCTTTTGAGCTCTTACATGTAGATCTATGGGGTCCTTACAAATCCCCTGCTTTGAATGGTGCCCATTATTTCTTCACTATTGTTGATGATCATTCTAGGTGCACTTGGACTTATTTAGTTCACACTAAAGATCAAGTGTTATCTATCTTATCTGGTTTCTTTGCATATATTGGTAACCATTTTGATGCTAAACCCAAGTTTGTGAGATCAGATAATGGTACTGAGATAGTTAATAAGGAGTGTTTGGCATTTTTTAGAAAGTGTGGTATAGTTCATCAAAAGTCAATGGTTTATACACCACAACAGAATGCTGTAGTATAAAGAAAACATAGGCACTTATTGGATACTGCTAGAGCACTGAAATTTCATGCAGCTTTGCCTAACAAGTTTTGGGGAGATTGTGTTTTAGCTGCTACATTTCTCATTAATAAGATGCCAATGAAGATATTGGACTGGAAGACACCATTTGAAATTTTACATGGCACTCCTCCCAGTTATGACAGTTTAAGAACTATAGGCTGCTTATGTTATGCTGCTGTCACAAAACCACATAAAGATAAATTTGCACCCAGGGGTATTAGATGTATACTTTTAGGGTATCCTCCAGGCCAAAAAGGGTATAAGTTGTACAATCTTCAGACAAAGGAAGTGTTCTGTAGCAGAGATGTCATCTTTCATGAGACAGTGTTTCCTTTTAAAAAAGAAGTTCGAGTTCCTACTTCAGCTGGTAAATTTTGGCCTGATTCAAAGATAGTTGAGGAAGATGTGGTTTTGGATACTTCTATGGAAACCCCTCAGCAGGAACCTCATCAGCAGGAACTTCATCAGCAGGAACCTCAACCATCTATTTCTGCTCCTACTCAACCCTCTAAATCCTCAATTCCAGCAAGGAAATCAACAAGGTCTACTAATCAACCTGCATGGCTAAAGGATTTTGTAACTGGCAAACACAGAGTATCCATGGCAACAAAGTCAACACAGCCAGTTTATCCTTTATTCACTAATGCTGATTTTGCTGATTATCCAGAAGAATATGTAGCTTCTTTGGCACATGTTTTGGCTAGTCTAGAACCAAAAAGTTATCCTCAAGCTGCTTCAAATCCCAAATGGGTAGATGCTATGGATAAAGAGTTGTATGCTTTAGATGCTAATGAAACATGGGAAGTCACTGAGTTGCCAGATGGAAAGAAAGCAATCTCTTCAAAGTGGGTGTATAAAATTAAGTTTTTTCCTGATGGTACAGTAGACAAATACAAAGCAAGGTTGGTTATAAGAGGTTTTGATCAAAAGGAAGGTGTGGATTACAAACATACTTTTTCTCCAGTGGCAAAAGCTGCTACCATTAGAGTACTTATTGCTATTGCTACTGCCAAGGGGTGGCCTTTGCATCAGTTAGATGTAAATAATGCATTCTTGCATGGTTATGTTGAAGAAGAGATTTACATGAAACCACCTGAGGGGTATACCAAAGCTTTACCTGGTCAAGTATGCAAATTGAACAAGTCCTTGTATGGTCTCAAACAGGCTTCAAGACAATGGAACCAAGAGCTTTCAAAGTTTCTTATTTCACTGGGTTATGTACAGTCAAAGCATGATTACTCCTTGTTTGTTAAAGCAAAAGGAGAATCATATACAATGGCATTGGTATATGTTGATGACATTTTGCTCACTGGAAATTGTCCTCAAGAAATTACAGACACTAAGTCAGCTTTGGACAAACAGTTCACAATTAAAGACTTGGGTTTGGCAAGATACTTCTTGGGAATTGAATTATTCAGGACAGACAATGGAACTCATTTGCATCAAAGAAAATATGTTCTTGATCTTCTCAAGGATGCTGGATTGACTGCAGCAAAACCCACAAGTTTCCCTCTTCCTCAAAACCTGAAGCTGTCATTGGATAAAGGGTCTCCTATACCTGATCCAGAATCATACAGAAGGCTTGTAGGAAGATTACTTTATCTGTCTATGACAAGACCTGATATCTCTTATAGTGTTCAACATCTAAGCCAGTTTGTGTCTTCACCAAAAGAACCACATATGCAGGCAACTTTACATTTACTCAGATATTTGAAAGGAACAATTTCAAAAGGACTTTTCTATCCAGTACAATCTAATTTGAAAGTTGCAGGGTTCTCAGATGCTGACTGGGCCTCTTGTTTGATGACTAGAAAGTCCTTAACAGGGTACTGTATATTTCTTGGTCATTCTTTAATTTCATGGAAGACAAAGAAGCAAGCTACAGTGTCTAGGTCTTCCACTGAGGCAGAGTATAGGAGTATGGCCACAACTACTTGTGAACTTGTTTGGTTGACCTATCTGCTGAAAGATCTTCATATTCAAGTCAAGGTACCCATAACATTATTCTGTGACAACAAAGCTGCTCAGCAAATAGCAGCCAATCCATGTTATCATGAACGAACTAAGCACCTTGATATTGACTGTCATTTTACAAGAGACAAAGTGCAAGATGGTTTCTTACAAACTGCTTATATTCCTACTAATCTACAACTGGCTGACATCATGACTAAAGCTTTAGGAGCAGCTCAGCATACATTTTTGTCTGACAAGTTGGGACTTCAAGAAGCTCCAACTTGAGGGGAGGCTATGGAATTATTAATATCATTTTGTACAATAGTTCAAACTATAAGGACTATTATGTAAATATTTTAAATGTTTGTTAGGATAGTTAATTCCCTCTGTATATATACTCATTTCCACTTCATTTGTAAACTAACACTTTCAATAATAATCATTTTTCTCTCCCAATTTCTGTTTCCGCGTTAACTTTGATGAAGTAACACATTCTTATTCACATTCACTCAATATATATATAGATATTTACAAGTTATGTATCATCCGTTTTTCTTTTACTTGTTTTCTATATAATAAGAACCACCATTTAAAACACCAACAATCTATGATACATCTATAGGCAACTGTAGTCATCATAAATCAAAATCAGTTAAAATACAATTGTGATTATCCTAAAAGCAAAAGTGATATAATATCAAAGTAGACAATATTAAGTTTCTAGATCGAATACAGTTTGCTCAAAAAAAATCGAATACAGTTACCTTTATTGGCTTTTAATTTGTTTAATATTTAAATCTAATTAACTAAATTTAACCAACATGTTCTTCGGGTGTAAGAATAACAAAGAGATAAAACAAATATACCAAGACGTACGTTAATTACATTTTAAAACATGCAATAAAGTATTAATATATGAATGAGATTAAATATGTATGTACCTTTTTTGAGTCAAAAGGCAATACTGTATGTAACTTCAACGAAGGCTTTCACGTCTCTATTCATGAACAGGAGAAAAAATTAATAAAAAAAAATATTTAGAGCGTGCTGATAACGTGTTATAAATATAATGAACAAGAACACAAGAATAAAAAAGGAAGATGATTCTTATTATTAAGATATCTTCATAATGTTACAATAGGAGGTATTTATAAGTAATAGGAAAACCCTATAATAGTTTACAATATAATAATAATAATAATAATAATAATAATAATAATCAATGAGCCCACCCACGTTACCTTTCATAAACACTTAAAAGGAAAAAAAAAAAAAAACAAGCCTCTCAGTTACTTGCGTTATATAACCCAAACGAATTCGGAATTCTCTATAAGTTGGGCCTTGCTTCACTTTGTACGATTTAGGCCCATTTCACTTAGGCTTTAGAACTTGAGCCATCTCGGATGTTTAAAATCGTAATATACTTGATGACGTATAGCCTATATTTGGGCCGCAAGCCCAAATGATAGACATTACTTACACTTAAGCCCATCACGAATGGGCTACCATGACAAATGGTATGGGCTGTGGTATCAACGCTTGGGCTCACGAAGCCCAAAGGCCCAATCTAACCCACCGGGTAACGATAAGGATTATCTATTCAAGGAATAGATATCCTTACCTTGGATAAGCACCACGTGTGCGAAGAGTGAGGAGCAAGAAACACGGTTTCTTAGCCCCTATATATAGAATCACACGATTCTCATTAAAGGTACGATATACAACCCTAACTCTTCAACCAAACCCTAAATCGATTACTTACTCTCACGCCGGAGTCTAATCGGGGGAGACAATCCCTCGATAAGCCTAACGGTGTTGTTTATTTTCTTAGTACGCAGGTAACAAAGTGCTAAGGAACGAATTGATATAAGAGCAAAGCCCAACAACCAGGTACGCCCAACTTTTGTATCAACAAGTGGCGCCATCCGTGGGACCCTACTAAAGACTAGAATGACGAAAAACAAGAATTCGAGCCAGCGGACTCCGCAGTCGGAAAAACGTGACCATCAGAGGAAGAATCAACAAGATTCGACCTCCAGACAAGTCGCTGGGACAACCAGCACACCTGGTCACCACGAGGTAGGGACAACCCAACCTCCCCCAGCGGTAGAATTACCCAGGATTACTTTAGAGGTCCCCAGCGTTGAGGAACTCCAACGCACCCTCTTCACTACTCCTCATCAAGCCATACCCGCAGTGAACAACACTGTGCCTCCAGGCGCGCCTGACAGAAACAGGGAACCAAACACTGAGGCAGAAATTCTTGCAACTACTGAGGACGCACCTAATCTAACTTTGGGAAACTTTGTATCCCAAAATTATGAAACTCTAACCGCCCTCATGCGAGAAGAAGCTACAAGAAGAGCAGGTGCGGACCTACAAACCCGACTCAATTTTGGTCCTGAACGCGAACCATCACCACCACGTCACCCACGAGGAAGACGTGCAGAACGCACCACTGTCCATGATAGGTTAGGTGCGGTACCTGACTCACAAAATTCTGGAAACAGCGGTAGGCGCACCAATGTCCATTCCAGACTTGGCAGTCGGGGAATACACGATCGATTAGGGCCTCAACACTCGCCAAGCCAAGGATCTTCCAAACCTGAAAGTAGGCAGATACAAGATAGATTGGGGAGAAGGAGATCCCCAAGCAGAGATCCCTCAGGCTCTTCTTCTGAAAGAAGCCGGCGCAAGCGCCGAAAACGAGACTACTCTTCTTCCAGCGATTCCTCGGACAACGAGGACAAAGAAACAGGACATTGGAAGTCAAGAGGAAGACGTCGCGAGGAGGAGAATGAAGATATATCCCTCCCATGGCGACGCCATAAAATTGATGCGTTTACGCGGCGCATCAGCGATTATTCAGATCGCAAACGCAGGCGCATGCCCACTAATGTGAAAACATACGATGGAACAGGCGATCCAGACGATCACCTAAAAATTTTTGAATCAGCCGCAACCATCGAAAATTGGCCACAGCCTGTCTGGTGCCACATGTTTAATTCCACGTTAGTGGGAAACGCGCGCACATGGTTTAGCAAACTCCCACGCAGGAGCATTGGTGGATTCGAGGAACTGCAGAAAGCATTCCGTCACAACTTCACCCAGCGAAAGAAGTGCGCTAAAAACCCTGTGGAGCTAGCAAGAGTGAAACAGCGCCAAGGGGAGTCAACCAGCGCTTTTTTGGAGCGCTTCAAAGATGAGTGTATCCAAGTTAAAGCATGTCCTGAAATCCTAAAAATTTCAGGGTTCATGAATGGGATCAATAACCCAGAACTCATCCGCAAACTGAACGACAAAGTTCCACAAACCTTTGACGATTTAACTAAGCGCACTAGATCCTTTATACAAGGAGAAGCAGCTGCTGCGGATAGCAAAAAAGGTTATTCAAACTATAGGCAACAAGAACAGCCGCGGAAACAACCCAACGATCAGAATAACAACCGCAGCAGGAATTATCGCAGTGGAAGAGACAACGACAAGTATACTCCTCTCACTAAGACTCCAAGAGAAATATTTGTGACAGAGGGTGCGAACTTCCCAAAACCACCACCAATGCGTACTTCAGAAGAAAAGCGCCAAAGTGGTGGATACTGCGAATACCACGGCCAAAAAGGCCATACCACTAACGAGTGTGTCCAACTAAAACAACTAATTGAAAAATTAGTCAGAGAAGGCAGGATGGACCACCTCGTAAAGAATATCAAGGAAGGAAAGGATAAACAGAGAAACGGGGGCAAGAAAGAACCCCCAAAGGAAAAAGCTGACACTATATACATGATACAATCATGGCAACGCAGGATAAAGCAAAAAGTCAGCCAACAATTCTCTCCAGAAAAAGAGATATCCTTCCCTACCATAGCTGCGGACAACGCAGTCGTGGAGCCTTTAACCATTGAAATACATACGGGGGGACACGACATCCACCGCATGTATATTGATGGAGGAGCATCCGCAGACATCTTGTATGATCACTGTTTCAAAAGATTGCGACCTGAACTTCGAAGTCAACTGATACCAGCTATGACATCATTGACAGGATTTACAAGAGAAAAAATCTGGCCCATGGGGCAGCTACGCTTACTGGTGGTCGTAGGTGATGAACAACACTCAACCGCAGCATGGATAAACTTTATGGTAATAAAATCTCCTTCACCATACAATGGTATCATAGGAAGACCAGGAATATCATCCATGCGCGCAGTACCATCCACAGCGCACGGAATGCTTAAATTCCCTGTGGAAGGGGGAATTGTTACCCTCTATAACGCCACAGTACCACCAAGAGAATACATCGCAGTCACAACTGAAGCAGAGACCATTCCAGAACAGCGCACGGAAAAGATGCCAAACTTAAAAGTCGCCATTCATCCAGATTATCCGGAACAACAAGTCTCGATTGGAGGATCTTTATCTGACAAAGGTAAAGCAACTGTATGCGCACTCTTGCAAAGGAACCTAGACATCTTTGCATGGGAGCCCAAGCATATGACAGGAGTACCGCGCTCTATCACAGAGCATAAACTACAAATCCGACAAGGATACCCTTCAATACGGCAAAAGAAACGTGGCCAGGCCCCAGATCGTGCAAAAGCTATTCTGGAAGAAGTACATAAGCTCGTAGACGCAGGCATCATGCGCGAAGTATACTATCACGACTGGCTTTCTAACCCAGTTATGGTAAAGAAGAGCGATGGAAGTTGGAGGATGTGCGTGGACTTCACAGACCTCAACAAAGCATGTCCACAGGACTGCTACCCACTGCCAGAGATAGACTGGAAGGTCGAATCCTTGTGCGGATACCCCTTCAAATGCTTCCTAGATGCATATAAGGGGTATCATCAGATCCAGATGGCAGTGGAAGATGAAGAAAAAACAGCTTTCCACACCAGTCAGGGAGTATACTGCTACACAAAGATGCCTTTTGGCCTAAAGAATGCAGGCGCAACATACCAACGACTGGTGGACACAGCCTTCGAAAAACAAGTAGGCCGCAACCTGGAAGTCTATGTTGATGACCTTGTGATCAAGAGCCATACAGAGGACGAGTTAGTGCGCGACATCGAGGAAACATTCCGGACGTTGGGGCGGATCAACATGAAGTTAAATCCAAAAAAGTGTACCTTCGGCGCGACAGAAGGGATGTTCCTTGGATACTTGATAGAACCAGATGGAATCAAGCCTTGCCCAGAAAAAACAAAGGCTGTTATCGATCTTCCCTCCCCGCGCACACTCAAAGAAGTCCAATCATTGAATGGAAAGTTAGCAGGACTAAACCGTTTTTTATCTAAGTCCGCAGACAAATCTCTTCCTCTTTTTAAAACACTCACGAAGTGCACAAAAAAGGGAGACTTTCGCTGGACAATTGAAGCGGAGGAAGCTTTCCAACAACTCAAAAACCATCTGGCATCCCTTCCCAAACTTGTTGCACCGCGACCAGGGGAAGAACTAATCATGTACTTATCAGCAACCCATGGAGCAGTAAGCGCTGTATTATTGACAGACAGAAACTCCGTTCAGACACCCATATATTTCGTAAGCAAAGCTCTGAAGAAAACAGAAACTAACTACAGCGCTATGGAAAAGCTGGTCTTGGCTCTAGTGTTTGCAGCAAAAAGGCTGCGCAGATATTTTCAGGCGCATCCAATAGTTGTAATCACTGATCAGCCAATCAAACAGGTTATCTCTAAGCTTGACGCATCATGACGCTTACAAAAATGGAGTGTACTGTTAAGTGAGTACAACATCTCATACAGACCGCGCACTGCAATCAAAGGACAAATTCTCGCTGATTTTATCGTGGAAAAGCCAGACAGCGACAGCCCGACATCTGTAGCTAAAACAGATTTACAGGAACCCTGGATTCTGTTCACAGATGGATCTTCATGTGTAGAAGGATCAGGCGCAGGCCTTATTCTCACAAATCCAGAAGGTATGGAATTCACCTACGCGCTACGCTTCGAATTCACAGCCACAAACAATGAGGCAGAATACGAAGCCCTACTAGCCGGATTACGTATTGCAATCCAAATGGGTGTCCGCAACCTAGAAGCAAACGTAGATTCGCGCCTGGTCGCAAATCATGTGCTAGGTGAATACGAAGCCAAGGATGAACACATGACCCAATACCTGGAAAAAACAAAGTCTTTGATCAACAACTTTGATAGGTTCACAATAAAACAGGTGCCTAGAGGAGATAACAAGAAGGCGGACGCACTCAGCAAGATTGCATCTACGAGTTTCGCACACCTCTCAAAACAGGTATTGGTGGAAACCCTAAAAAACAAGTCAATCTTGGATAGGGAAATAGCGACGGTGATAGAGGAACAAGACCCTACATGGATGACACCTATCATCGAATTTATTAGCAAAGGGATCCTACCCCCAGATAATAAAGACGCTCGAAGAATACGGCGCACAGCGCAACGATTCGAATTACGCGACAACACACTCTATCGGCGATCTTTCTTACAACCATGGCTCAGATGTGTTGGACCCCTCCAAGCAGACTACGTACTCCGCGAAATTCACGCTGGGTCATGTAGTATGCACTCAGGGCCACAATCTGTGGTGGCAAGCGCTCTAAGGTCAGGATACTATTGGCCAACAATGCACCGCGACGCACGCGATCTAATAAGAAAGTGCAGCAACTGCCAAGTACATAGGCCTATTCCGCGCCGACCACAGCACGAGCTAACACCAATCACCTCACCATGGCCATTTTACAAATGGGGTATTGACATCGCAGGACCTTTCCCCGTCGCAGCTGGAGGAATAAAGTTCCTCATCGTAGCCATCGACTACTTTACAAAGTGGATCGAAGCAAAAGCAGTGGTGAACATTACAGGAAACCAAGTCAAGCGCTTTGTTTGGGACAATATTGTCTGTCGCTTCGGCCTACCAGGCGAGATCGTATCAGACAACGGAAAACAATTCTGTGATAACCCATTCAAAGATTGGTGCGCACAATTAAACATCACACAACACTTTGCTTCAGTCAAACACCCACAAACCAATGGCCTAGTTGAGCGCGCTAATCGCAGTCTAGGCGAAGGCATAAAAGCGTGCCTTGACAGACATAAAGGAAGATAGGTAGATGAGCTCTCGCATGTCTTGTGGGCGCATCGCACGACAATCAAAACCAGTACTGGCGACACGCCATTCTCCTTAGTCTATGGAACAGAAGCCGTCATACCAGCCGAGATAGGAATGCCAACTATACGCACGGCAGAGGTCAACGTCACAACAAATGACGAGGAACGGCGCATAGACTTAGATATACTGGAAGAAAGACGCGAACGCGCAGCTATACGTGAAGCAAAGGCTAAGGCAAAAATGAAGAAGTATTATGATGCAAAAGTCAAAAACACTTCATTCAGACCAGGAGACCTTGTTTACCGCGCCAATGACGCGAGCCACGTAGAAGACACAGGCAAGCTCGGACCCAAATGGGAAGGACCTTACGAGGTCACAGACGCGCTCGGCAACGGCGCATACAGGTTGCGCGATATGGAAGGTCACGACCTAGCGCGCACTTGGAACATCTGTAATCTCAAAAGATGTTACCTTTAGGCTACGGCCCTTACACAAACACACTCACACCCTACGAGGTGCCCAATAAGTGTTTGTCTTTCTTTTCGTTTTTAGGAATTATGTTTTCCATTTTTTTCAATAAACTTGCAAGTATTAATAAAATGTTATGGTTTCTAGCTAACTCCATAGCGCACTTTTACTTTATTGCATATATGTCAATATTGTCTATCTTATATTTTTGCCTACATGGCGTGCATGCACCACTTAAAGACCCACGAAGGCATAAAGGATGAGTTAACCTACTAATTTACTCGTTGAATAAGAGGGTTGCAAACCCATCAACATTGGATCACGTATCCTTGCTAAGCGCCTTACTCTTGAGACGTCAAAGTAAGTTTTACATGCGCACCCCACGACGGATGCGCATATACCAAGTACATCGTACGAGCTTAGCAATATAACGAGCCAAGACACTTGGTCAAAAATAAAACTTAGCAAACAATGCACGTATACTTAAGTTACGCACTTAAAAGACTTAGTCAAAAATAAAACTTAGCAAACAATGCAAGTATACTTAAGTTACGCACTTAAAAGACTTAGTCAAAAATAAAACTTAGCAAACAATGCAAGTATCCTTAAGTTACGCACTTACAGGACTTAGTCAATAATCAAACTTAGCAAACAATGCAAGTATATTTAAGTTGTGAACTTATAACAAAATGTATCTTATTCCATATTTATTAAATTACAAGGAAAAATACATAAGTTCACAAACAACCTATATGCTATGGCGATGATCATGGCTCTCTTCTGGAGCGGCGGAACTCCCCGCCTCCTTCAGCTTACTCAAGGTTATAGCATCCTGGAGCGACACAGTTGGAACACTCACGGCAACGCCATCAGATCGAGGAAGGTGCGCAGCACCGATGCCGCACATCACAGCCTTGCCCTTAATACCCTTCTTTATGGCAACCCTTTGCTCGTGACGCTCTAGCACCTCCTTCAAAGGGACTTCCTTCTCCAGTGCAAAAGGCTTGAGGATATCACGGGGCCGCGCAAAAACTGGGACTTGAAGCTGCGAGACATCAGGTTTGAGATAATAATCTACCTCCTCTTCAGCATTCTCCCCAAGATGACGCTGCAACGTCAGACCCGCCATGAGCACATCTATGGGGTCATCTTGGTCGCGCTCCAACCTCCCTATATGCGGCAACTCAAGAACCTTCAGCCCCGCCATCGCCTGCACCAGCTCATCGTACGCCGTTGAGCTATAACCAGGAATCTCCGCCAAGTCTTTCTCCAACAAGTTGGCCTCACGGAGCTCCTCCATGACCTGCGAACGGCCACGCGCCATCGCGCAGTGAACAACCTTCCCAAAGGCTTCCACCACCTCCGCAGACTCCAAAGTACTCAGAGCTGCCAGACGAAGCCCATGGCTGATCAACCACCTGCATTCACAAAGTGATAATAAAGTAAGATACGCAATAGAGCGAACAAGCAAATTTAAAAGACAAGGGCGTAAGAATACCTGCGCTCGGCTATCACAGACATAAGATGAGGATACAGCTCCTCGTCATACTCGATGCTGAGGGCGCGCAGCTTCTCCTCATACATCACGAGCGTCTTCTCCATGCGCTCCTTGAACTCTTGCAGGCTAGCATAATGCTCTGCCCTTTTTTCTTCAAGATACGCCCTCGACCACGACGCTTTCGCCTTCACCTGCTCAAGCTTCGACCTCGCATACAGCAGGTCCGCCAAAATGCTCATCTTATCTTGGGCGATTTTCTCAGCATACGCCCTCGACTCCCCAAGCTCCACTTGCGTATCCGCCAATTGTGCGCGGAGGGCCACCAACTCCTCCTCCTTCTGGGCTAGAGCACGACTCTCCCCATCATACTTTCCCTTCAGCTGAGCAACAAGCTCAGCTTGGCGGGCAGTGGTCGCAGCCAGCTCATCCATCAGCCGCTGCGCCTCACCACCATCAACAGCCTCGGTATTCCCCTCCTTGTTTTCGTTCTGCGGAGAGGAAACCTCATCATCCTTCGCGTCGTCGTCCCTACGCAACAAAAGACATTCAGCAAAAAATTACAACAAGTAATTGAAAAAATAATAATAATAAATAAATAAAAGGAGTGCACACTTACAGAAACGGCGACGCACCAGCCTTCAACCGTGCGCCGGAGGTCGAAGTTTCTTCCGCGTTCGACCCTGCGTCTCTGAGGACGTGTCGACGCCTCTTGCTGGTGCCACTAGTTCCAGCCTCTCCCTTGCGCTTTAAGTTCTGCGCAACCTCCTCTCTCAGCACCTCCTCAGGCTTCAGGATCCGGATGCTATCAGATGACCCTGAGCGCGCCTCTTCATGCGCCACCTCCACCTCAGGCACCGACTTCTCAGTAGGCTCCGCCACCACCTCGGGAGCTACAGTCTGCACAGGCGTCACTACGAGTGGGGGCGTCTCCTCAGGAGCGGCCGAGGGCAGAGCAGTCAAATGCCCCGCGGTCGCGTCAAGTAGGGGCGGCTCCCCTTCCCTCAAGGGACGAACCCCTATGGTGACCTGCTTTGGTTTGTCAAGCTTCACCACCGCGAACAAGTCCATCTCTGCACATATAAAATAAAGCAAGCAAACAACGAAAGTTAGTTGGCAAATGCGCGAAGAAAAAGAATAAAATACTTACAAACAATTACAAAGGATGAACACCCACCCCGGCCATCCTCACTTAGGAAAGTGGGAACCTCATCTGCCGCGCCAAAATACGCGCGACTCAATCCTACATGAACCAAAAACTCCTCCGGATAAGGGTTAATGGCCAATCGATTGGCATCTAACGTCTGCGCGTCAGCAATCTTATATGAACCGGGTGCGGGACGCCCATCCTTTGGTAAGGACGCCTGAGTATAAAACTCAAAATTGGAGGGAAAGACCACGTCGTCTACCCAAAAGAAATATTCCCTCCAATTCTTGAGTGCGTCAACTTTTTCCGTATAACACTGAAACACCCCCGGGCGCTTCGCAAAGGATACCCAACCGTTTGACCACGTTGAGTGGTAAAAGGAGCGGAACAAGTCTACGGTGGGTTCTATCGCCAATAAACGGCAGTTTATCTCAAAATTAGACACCTTCGCCGCACCTATACAGTGCAGCTGAGAGATGTGAAGGCGATAGTAATTGAGCAAATCGCTCAGAAATACAGATATAGGTACGCGGTAGTTAGCGTACTCAAGAAATTTCTTGTATAAACCTATCTTCCCTTCGGGGAAGTCTGCTATACATGCATTGACATCTGGCGCCTCTGGATGTACATCCAAAGGCACAAAATAGTCGGAAGAAAAATGCATCACATCCTCGACAGACATCACAGAGCGAAACTCATCTAACTGAGCGACAATTTTCATCTTAAACCTAAGAAGACGCACACAAAAGTTACCTACGAAGGTCAAAAGGTTTTCTCGCAATAAAACGCTCTAAAACTGAAGAAGGTGAATAGTAGTTGTGTGTGTGTTTTTACTGTGCGTGTAAAAAAAAAAGGGAGGCGGTGACACTTATATAGGGGTGGTAAAAACCCTAATCCCTATCCACGTGGAACCCACTCACAGTGATCGTATGGCTGGAAGGTGAAAAGGTACATGCACTTTTTCCCGAATTCCAAGAGATACGTGGACACCACCCCCGCTTTCCGAGGCAACTATTATGAACCTGTTAGGTGCATTGCACCTACAAAAAGGCGGTAACAATTTGTTCATTCTCCCGCCACGCTTACCGCTGCTTACATTAAGTCTAGTACCCGCGGCTACGTGCCGCGCATACTAGACTGGGGGGACATGATGACGTATAGCCTATATTTGGGCCGCAAGCCCAAATGATAGACATTACTTACACTTAAGCCCATCACGAATGGGCTACCATGACAAATGGTATGGGCTGTGGTATCAACGCTTGGGCTCACGAAGCCCAAAGGCCCAATCTAACCCACCGGGTAACGATAAGGGTTATCTATTCAAGGAATAGATATCCTTATCTTGGATAAGCACCACGCGTGCGAAGAGTGAGGAGCAAGAAACACGGTTTCTTAGCCCCTATATATAGAATCACACGATTCTCATTAAAGGTACGATATACAACCCTAACTCTTCAACCAAACCCTAAATCGATTACTTACTCTCACGCCGGAGTCTAATCGGGGGAGACAATCCCTCGATAAGCCTAACGGTGTTGTTTATTTTCTTAGTACGCAGGTAACAAAGTGCTAAGGAACGAATTGATATAAGAGCAAAGCCCAACAACCAGGTACGCCCAACTTTTGTATCAACAATACTACTAGTAGTTTGAAAATCCAAAAGCGAATCTCATCTTTTGTCATTGTGTTAGGCAGAATTGGCCTGTTATTCGATTTATGCCTCCCCGGAACAATGGTTATTCGGGTTTGGGGTGTTCGTGGTTTGGTTATTGGGGGGTTAATCTAGTTTGGGTCATTTTCAATTAAGTCTTGTTATATACAGTAACATTAAAATAAGAAAACTGGGTAGTAGGTTGTAGTAAATATCTAGTGTTTGTTAATCTTTATATGTAGAATTGTAGATCATGTATTTGTAAGACTTTTGCTTTTGGTATTCTTTATTAAAATTCTTTGCAACTTTTTTTTTTCTTATTTATTTATTTAAAGTTAAGTGTTATGAAAACAAAATACTTCGTGATAAAACAAGAAGTTGGCATGCCTAATTTATGTCGCAGCATTTTATTGGTGATGTGAGAGGGACCCGCTTTTACACAAACTAATAAACCGTTGCCACATCAATTTAGACACAAATTTAAGCCTACTTTTAAGCATCCAAATCATTTCTCAAACAAGAATTACGAACCACTTTACATAAAATAACTCTCATCCGAAACTCGACCTGACCCGACAAAACTCACAATTACTAACCAAACACCTCAATTGATTGCCTATTTTTACCAAAGGTACATATTTCACTTCAGTCCGGTTCCAACGGGTTTCACTTTCTAGAAACAATATGTGCAACGTCACGATCAAAACTAGTCGCATCTAATTCCCACGAAATTGGAGCAAAATAAAGTTGAATGCCTTAGACTTTTCATTCACGTGTCACTTTTCCTTATTGGCCTTGTATTTGTCACTACATACGTGGATCTCCTCCCTTCATTAAAAAAAACAAAACAAAAACATTAAACCCTTCACTTTTTCAACATAAACCCTAAAAAAACAACAACATTATTTTGATCATTATAGTTGCTGTTGGGGGATTTATAGAAATGGGTTTTGTTTGAAAAGTGAAAATGGGTGAGTTTAGAAGGGTGGATGGTGGGTTTCATTATTATGGAATATGTACTGCTGGTGGGATGTTGAGTGCTGGAGCTACTCATCTTGCTGTTACTCCTCTTGATGTCTTGAAAGTTAATATGCAGGTTAGATTTTATAAACACCCTTTTATGGATTTTGTGTAATTTGTGCAAATGGATTTGATATTATTGTGGTTTAAATTGATCTCATGTTAAGAGGTGGAGACAGGAGGGGGCAGGGTGGGCGCGTGCCCCTAGTGAAAAAAATTGTAGTGTACTTTTTTTTTTTTTTTTTTTTTTTTTTTTTTTTTTTTTTTTTTTAAATATGTGGCTATTTTTGTAATTTGCCCTTCTAATGAACCGATTTCATTTGTAGAGTAGTTTCTAAAAGTTATCAAAGTTTGCCCCTCAATCATTACTTTCTGTCTCCGCCCTTGGTTTTGAAGTATGTATTTGGAAATAGTTGGATGATTTTTTGATAATGACATCTTTGGTAAATTTGTTCTACTAGTATTTGTAGTATGCTTTTGTTGGTATGAATTTATTACCCAATTTGGCTTGATGACAATTAGGGGTAACACGCTTTCTTGCCGGAGGTCTTTCTGTATGACCATCGTGGCATCGTCTACATCCTACGTTTCCATACCCTGCTCCGGGCGGGATTGGGTATTGTTGTTAAGACAACAACTTGGGGGTAATCTTTTTAGGGGTTGTTTTGTTTAGCTTTTCTAAAGAATTTATGTGATGTATAGAATGATCAGAATAATTAATTAGCTATTCCTAAACTGATTATTAGACCCCTAAATAGTAAGAATATCCCTGGCAGTTTCAGTGTATCCAAACACTAGTAGGTGTTTATCCGTAACTAGAAATGCAATAGTCAGATAACCACTCTCAAAACCCAAAGCCAAACACTCTAAGAGAAGTTTGTTAACGAATATGTAGGTGACGATGGAGCACAAAACTATTTTGTAATTTTTTTCAAGTTATTCCCTATTATGTTGATCATGGGTGCTTATGCGACTTAATGGTTTGTTTCATTTCCATTACTTCAGGTGAATCCAATAAAGTTTCACAGTATTGCTTCGGGTCTGAATATATTGTGGAAAGAAGAAGGTCCATCTTCGTTGTGGAGAGGTTGGTCTGGAAAATTATTTGGGTACGGTGTTCAAGGTGGATTCAAGTTTGGTTTATATGAGTTCTTTAAAAGACGTTACACGGATGTGCTTGCGGGTGAAAGACAGAGTGTCGTCTTTTTTCTCAGCAGTGCATCTGCTCAAGTATTTGCTGATATTGCTCTTTGTCCATTTGAAGCTGTCAAAGTTCGCGTCCAAACACAGCCCAATTTCGCAAAGGGCTTGTCTGATGGCTTCCCAAAACTATATGCACGGGAAGGAATTTCTGGGTATATATTACTTACAACTTACGGATAAATAAGTGAATTATTTGCACCTCATTTGTTGTTTGTAACCTCTAGAAGTGTAATTTTCAAATAACACCTTTTTTTAATAAACAATTGCAGTTTTTACAAAGGACTCCTTCCGCTTTGGGGACGCAATCTTCCATGTAATATTCCGTTGCCTACGTAGCATGTGCATGTGAATTAGAATATACAGTATGTTTTAAGCTATTTTGGCACAATTTTATTTAAATCTAATGTGTCATGAAATTGTGGTTGTGACAGTCTCAATGGTTATGTTTACAACATTTGAACATTCAGTGGAACTTATTTACCGAAAATTTGTTCAAAGGAGAAAAGAAGAATGCTCGAGGACTCAACAGCTAGGGGTGACGTGTTTGGCAGGGTATACGGCTGGGGCTGTGGGTATTGTAGTTTCAAATCCAGCCGATAACATAGTGTCATCTTTATATAACAAAAAAGCTAACACAGTGATGCAGGTATGATCCTTGTTTAACTTGATAACAGATGTGCTATTAGGTGATATAAATAATAACAGGGATGATATTTTCAGGTTGCAAAGAGTATTGGGTTGATGAATTTGTTCACTAGAAGTCTTCCAATACGCGTTGCACTCGTGGGACCTGTCGTGACAATGCAATGGTTTTTCTATGATACTATTAAAGTGCTAAATGGACTGTAAGTCTCGTGTTCTTTACAAGTGTCCATAATCACTGAATTAACTTATGAATGGAAGCTAAGACTTTTTATGTTATGTAAATGTTATAGGCCTACGAGTGGAGGACTTAGCAGAAGTATAGAAGGAGCTGCATGAAGCATATAATACCCGTTAAGAAGCATCAGAAGTAGACACGGTTATATGTGATGGCCATGGTACATCAAAATTCCATTTTGAATCACGGATTTGATAACAACAATTTGTATTGAAAATAGGTGTTAATTTTGGCTTGTTCAGATACTTGTAGTACAGCAGCATATAGTTGAAATGAAATGATTAGAAAGAAATCAGAAAGTTTTACATTATCCTTATAGAGTGTAATCCAATAAAGAATATAGCATTCCGATTTCATTTGCTGGTTTGGTTTGGAATTGTAAGAAAGTGGCGATCCACTTCTATTTCTCTTGATATTATTTTGGATTGAAACTGAGAACCGCTGATGAACCTGTGGTTCACTTCTCTTACTAAAGAAGCCAAGGGGTTTCATGGTTTGTAATTATTTGTATTAGAGGTGAAAAAAATGGCGTGTTGGATAACAAGACAAAAATTGGTTTCGGAAAAAATGGCGCGTTGGATAACAAGACAAAAATCGGTTTCGGATCAAAAAGGGTTTTTGATGCGCGTCAACACTTGTTGGGTCAATCTGGATGGCTAATAAAACTCAAATAGTTAATGACATGTAATAGCAACGTACTTTCTCATTTGTTCAAATATCATATACGAACCTATGACATTTAATAGTAACCTACTTTCTCATTTGTTTAAATATCATATACGAACCTAAAAATATACCACAATATCCATCTAACTTTCAAATTTTGTTTCATTATCATATGTTTTTGTTTGCACCGTTAGTCCTTTTGACTAACGACCGTTTGTAATTAACTTAAAAATACATTTTCCTTACATTTTAATACGTTTTCATACGTTTATATCCGTGTTTATATGTTTCGCCCGTTTTCTTACGTTTTCATACGTTTTTGTTCGTTTTTAAACGTTCTCGTCTGTTTTTATACGTCTTCAAGCGTTTTCATAAGTTTTCGTCCGTTTTTATACATTTTCATACGTTTTTGTTCGTTTTCATCCGTTTTTATATGTTTTCAAGTGTTTTTATACCTTTTCATCTGTTTTTATACGTTTGTGTCCGCTTTTATACGTTTTCGTCCATTTTTATATGTTTTTTTTGAGTTTTTATCCGTTTTTATACGTTCTCATATGTTTTTATACGTTTTCATCCGTTTTAAACGTTTTTATGCTTTTATATATTTTTATACGTTTTCATATGGTTTTACCTGTTTTTATGCGGATGAAAAATCATGAAATTGATGAAAATAGATAAAAATGTATATATACAGACTAAAACATAAGAAAATGTATAAAACGGATAAACATATAAAAACGTATAAAAACGAATAAAACCGTATAAAAACGAATAAAAACGTATAAAAATAGATAAAAACGTAAAAAAACATTCAAAAATGGACAAAAACATATAAAAACTTACGCAAACGTATAAAAACGTAAGAAAACGTATAAAAACGGACGAAAACGTATAAAACCACTTGAAAACATATGAAAACGGATGAAAATGTTTTAAAACGAACAAAAACGTATGAAAACGTAAGAAAAACGTATAAAAACGGACGACAACATATAAAAACGCTTGAAATGTATAAAAACGGACGAGAACGTTTAAAAACGAACTAAAACGTATGAAAACCTAAGAAAACGGACGAAAACGTATAAAAACATAAGAAAACGGATAAAAACGTAAGAAAACATGATTTTGTGTTAATTACAAACGGTCATTAGTCAAAACGTTTTATAATGAAACAATTGAGAAAGTACGATGCTATTATATGCCAAAAGGACTAACGGTGCAAAGCGTTGGATGGGTTAATGGCATTTTTTTTTTTTTTTTGTTCATATATGATATTTGAACAACTGAGAAAATACGTTGCTATTAGATGCCATTAAACGAAACTCAAATGATACTTTTGGTTCTCAGCCTTTTGGTTATGAAAACTTTGGTTCTATCAAATATCAATGACAGCCGATGAGTAAAATAAAACCAACACGTTACGGTTTTTTTAAAAAAAAAAAAAAAAAAAAAAAAAAAAAAAAAAAAAAAGTTGTATCGCGTTACAAACATAATACAATATAGAATGTAGAACTCACGAAAACGTAAAAGAAGTGAGTAAAATTCTTCAAAAGAATCGAAAATATGCAGAACATATGAATATATTGGTAAGCGTAAGACTATCTTTTTCTTTGTCATTTTATTAGAGAGGTTTGAAAAATAGAGTAATTTTCTTTTTCTTTGTATTTATATATCTTTTTGAAAAAAGAATCAAAGTTTAATCCAATGGTTTCGAACTGTTGACCTCTAGCCTTGTAATAGAGTTTCAAGCATGTTAACCATCAGAATAAACGTATTTCTTATAAGCTTTTGCTTTAGGTATATTTATAAAACATTTGCTTAATTCCTCAACAGCCAAAAAATAAAGGCTCAACTATGAAATCTCTAGGATTTTAGATATAAGCAATTAAGCATTAACCAGCTGTGCTAACCTTTGTCTTAAGTTCTACTAGTATTTAACAACAACGAAATTTCTATAATTCGTCCAATATGACACCATCTTTTTCCGCTGACGTATAATATCTTATACTGTAACTGCTTAAAAAGCCATAGGAAAATTTAACTAGATGTTTGGCAACTTAGCATGCACACCCATACACCGTTTGAACATTAGTATCGGCGTTTCTTGAATATTTTTTAGACAACTAGTCATCGAGCCATGATATACTTATAAGCCACAATGACATAACGAGTTCGATAATCATTCGTGAAAACCTTGTCTATTACACAACCAGATTACAGATAAGGATTAAGAGTCATTCTCCATTATTTTTATTAACTACTTGTTTTTTTAAAATATGAAATTTTCCAATATTCTTCTACAAGTATTTTTTTATAATCGTGGTTGCAACTAAAACTGAAAGTGACGAATAGTTCAAAGGCGAAATTTGTACGTACTATAAGAAACCAACGAAAAAGTCTTTTTATAATTTTTTATATTTATTAAAAAACATATGGCCAAAGTCAAAGTGTGTTGTGAGATGGTCAGCACGAAGCACCCATCATTTGATCCAATAACTTTTTTTGTCAACAACAACAGTTACAACCCATTTTTCATATCAAAAAATAATAAGGCTCCAAAAAGCCTATAAAATTTGTTAAACATAACTTTTTCAACCATCATTTGTTCTTGATCACCTTCATTCCAGATCCACACACAAACATATGTATGTATACATTCATTCTTAAAATTTTTATGTTATTAGGATTTCCTATGTGGGCTTGTCTCATATCACCCGATTTCATGTCTTTTTTTGTCTTTTTCTATAATTGTTCATATGGCTTTTGTCTTTATGTTTTTAATATATGAAGCAGTTTTCATGTGTTCATGATTGTTATTGGTCTGATCTGTCATAAGTTTCTGTCACTTTCTATATTTGTAAATAATATTGTTTTTTCTTGCATATAACTTTTTAAGGTTCATGCATATGCACAAAAAGTATAATGTATTGATTTTTATGATACTAGTTGACATTGTGATATGATGATGTTGTGGGGCTGATTGGTTGGAAATGACATATGTTTGCAGATAAATTTAATAAATGAGGAAAAGGATTTTGGTTTCTATCTTTTAAAGGAGTTTTGGTGTTGTTTATGGACAATACATGTCGCGGATCATTTGGAAGTAAAGACGTTAAGAGCTTTAATCAACCCGAAAAACGATCAAGTGTCAAGAAAGACCCTTCTTCCAATAAAGTCAAAAACTCGAACCCACAACACTTTATAGCCCAAGAACCATCAAAGAACGTGAATTCCGGTCCCAAGCCTCAAGTTGTATCCAATCAAGACGACGCAATGAACCGCCATGGAAGTAACCAAGCGTTCTATGTCATTGGACATAAAACAGCAAATATTCGTGATCATTACACGTTGGGTCAAAAACTAGGCCAAGGTCAATTTGGTACTACTTATTTATGCACCGAGAATTCTACTGGTATAGATTTTGCTTGCAAATCGATTTCTAAAAGGAAGTTGATTTCCAAAGAGGATGTGGAGGACGTGCGGAGGGAGATTCAAATCATGCATCATTTGGCAGGGCATTCGAATATTGTGACCATAAAAGGTGCTTATGAGGATCCTTTGTATGTTCATATTGTCATGGAGCTTTGCAATGGTGGAGAATTGTTTGATAGGATTATTCAAAAGGGGAATTATAGCGAAAGGAAGGCAGCTGAGCTGATAAAGATAATTGTTGGTGTTGTTCAAGCTTGCCATTCGCTTGGTGTTATGCATCGAGATTTAAAGCCTGAAAATTTCTTGTTGGTTAATAAGGATGATGATTTTTCTCTCAAAGCTATTGATTTTGGACTATCGATTTTCTTCAAACCAGGTGGCTTTCATAATGCACAATCAGTATCAATAATCAAGTATTCACATGTGTTTCTTTTTATTTATTTATTGTTTTGTGTTCAGGACAAATCTTCTCAGATGTGGTTGGAAGTCCATATTATGTTGCTCCTGAGGTGTTGTTGAAACATTATGGGCCAGAAGCCGATGTATGGACAGCTGGGGTGATACTTTACATACTTTTAAGCGGTGTACCTCCTTTTTGGGCCGGTATGTGTGATAGATTATACCAAATGATCATTTTTTCTATGTGCAATGGATTTCGTTCAAACATTTTTTTCTGAGTGATGGTTTAACTATTTGTGCAGAAACACAGCAAGGGATATTTGATGCAGTTTTGAAGGGAAATATAGACTTTGAGTCAGACCCATGGCCCCTTATATCTGACAGTGCAAAAGATCTTATCACGAAGATGTTAACTTCTCGACCATCAGATCGCTTAACTGCTCATAAAGTTCTCTGTATGCTCTCTTACCCGTTAGGATCATATTGAGTATTTGTTGTGCGTCTATAGATATGTTACTTCAAGCATTGCATCCCAATGGATGCCACTTTAACAGTGAATATACATATTTGTGTGTCCCAAGATACATCGTTCACGGGAAGATTTTCATTATAAATGTCCAGAAACAATAGTTTAAATGTGACCACAAGCTGCTTGACTGATTAGTAGCAAGTTCACATCTTATTTTCGAGTCTATTAGGGGTTTATTTCAACTTCAGAATAACAAAGTAATTTTGATTATGTAATAGTGGTAAAGACATGTAAATATGCAAGTATATTAAACTATACATGTTTTGGTGATAAAATAATAAAAAGGATATATTGAAATTGTCTTTATAAACAACGTGCAGGTCATCCTTGGATATGTGAAAATGGCGTTGCTCCTGATAATGAATTGGATCCAGCAGTTCTTTCTCGTTTGAAGCAATTCTCAGCAATGAATAAGTTAAAGAAGATGGCTTTGCGGGTATGCAGATGCTATAATTTATCATGTTTTCATTTACTGTATAAATTATGCCTCTCGATCTGATGAAAGACATAAACATGCAACTGAAACTAGCATTAGAAGTGCATATAGAACAATTTCAACAATATTAATGCATCTCCACAAAAAAAAAGTCCGAAAATTTCTTGCTGTGAAAATAAGATATTTATCCTTTCCTTGTTTTTGATGCATTTAGGTTATAGCTGAGAGTTTATCAGAAGAAGAGATTGCTGGTTTGAAGGAAATGTTCAAAGCAATGGATACAGACAACAGTGGTGCTATTACATTTGATGAGCTAAAAGCCGGACTAAGAAAGTTTGGTTCTACATTACAGGATACAGAAATACGAGACCTTATGGATGCGGTAAGGCTGTTATGAGACATAGGGGTGGCAAAATGAACTTGTCAGGAAACGGGGTCAAAATGGGTAATTGTTCAAAATAGGCCGGGTTGGGCTACCCACCTAAACTTTATAAACCTTAAGAACTATAAGTAAATTATATGTTCAATAGGATTACAGAACTATATTATTACGTTGAAAATCTAGCTATTAGTATAGAGGACACTAAAAGGATTTTCAACCTGTTTGACCCGCTCGTCCCATTTCACCTTTATCTATTTAGCTAATTTTTTAGCTTGATCCATTTGACCTCTTAGTGATAACTGACCCAACTTGACCCTTTGTATCTGCATGAATGAATGAACTGCCACATCTTATTTGACATTCTTGTTTTTTACCCAAAATTTGTGAGCAACAACTAAATGTCATTAGTTTTCAGGCTGATGTGGACAACAGTGGGACAATCGACTATGGTGAATTTGTAGCAGCCACAATTCACTTAAACAAACTGGACCGGGAGGAACACTTGGTTGCTGCATTTCAGTATTTTGACAAGGATGGAAGTGGTTATATAACGGTTGATGAACTTCAGCAGGCGTGTGCAGATCATCACATGACTGATTTTCTCGTGGAAGACATCATTAAGGAAGTTGATCAAGATAATGTAAGTCATAATAGAACAGTATCATATATGTATCATCTGCACAATGTTTGTTTTTAACGTTGTTTTATGTGGTTAACTTTCAGGATGGGAGGATTGATTACGGGGAATTCGTGGCCATGATGACAAAAGGAAATGCAGGAGTTGGTAGACGGACGATGAGGAATAGTGTGAATATTAGCATGAGAGATTCACCAAGGGCTCGAGATTCACCAAGGGCCTTATAATTCATATGCAAATGATGTAATCATTTCTTCATTTTCTTCTTGTTAATTTAATTGTATCTTGTGGAATGATTTACATTTTGTTTTGTTTACGTAGAAAAGTGATTTATGAACAAATTTCAGTTGAAAGAGATTCATCAACTATTTTCAATAGCAATTTAATTATCAATCTGCTGGCTTGAAAAGTACACCCCATTTGATCCATGATTTAGACATTATTTAAAAATGGACAAACAAAATCACATTTTTTTTTTTTTTTTTTTTGTGGCTTTAAATGATTGGCTTTACTATCTTCCACCGACACCTTTAAAAATTTAGAGGCTCTTTTTCTTTCTTTTTACATATAACATAAACTTATATTAGCCATAAATATACTACTAGTATTAAACTATGGAATATATCAAGAATCTTTATTTTGGAAGGAGAATGTAACATGGGCTTGCTTCCATTTCATGCCTACCAATAGATTCCTCCACCTCCCTCTGTAAATTCTTTTTGTACCACTTATTTTATATACTAATCATGATCATAATAAGCACATTCCAAAAAGCAAAACATAACTTGATTGATAATATATGAATGAAATAAGCTGTTCTGAATAATTATCTAAAGCTGTTTATCTAATAAATGCTTATTTAATAAAACAATCCTGTAAAAAATTGTTGTAAAAATCAATGGATGCTGATTTTTACAGCATATTACTATAGATTCAACCAATGGACACTTATAACTTCTTACATGTAAGAAAAAAAATATGAAACATTACACAAACACGACAGAAGAACACGAGATTCAGTTTCAGAAACTTGTAGCTGAAAATGTATTTCACTTTATAAGCAACCAACCAACCTTATAAATTTATATGTTCAAACAGTAGAACTGTAAGAACTAGGACGAATAGTCTGAGGAAGTCCACCTTGATCAGATCCAATCAGCTTCCTTATCTCGGATCTAAACTTATATAAAACATGTCTCCAGCTGCCTTTATTATGACAACCAAGAACCGAAGTTTCTTCTTGGTTCATTTCTAGATCCTGCGCGAAAACTGGTTTTCTGGACAGTATCCAAGCCCAGCCAGAAGCCCACCAGCTTCTAACAGAAGTAGTTGCTGATCCTCCCATTGAAGATACTGACTTGGAACTACGTAAAGCCCATGCAGTAGTTGCTGAGATTGTGGGTGGTTGGATCTGATCAAATGATAGCCTGCGTCGCAGCATTCCTGCAGGTGCTGCAGATGGTTTTGAGTCTGGTGTAGTTTGCGAAACTGGTAGAGTGTTTTGGTTTTGGAATGTTTTTAAGATGGATGTCATGGTGTTGAGTGTATGATGGGTTGGAAATAAGTTATAGATGGAAGATTATATGAAGTGAAGATGAAAGTGAAGGTGTAAGGGAATTGAAGTAGAGGAAGGTTGTGGGATCCATCCATCACATTCACTTACCAAACATTAATATTCACACATCCACATATGCATTTCTTTATTTGCATGTGATCTATCGAATTTTAAATACATATATGCATATTTTATAGCAAATCAGCAACCGAAAGTAAGAGATCCCAAACACCCCTCAAACCATGAGTCCAACTGTCCAAGTATAATGTCACATATGTTTTAAACATAACATCTGTGTATTCAGTAATTTCACAAATAATGTAACACTGTTCATTTTAGTGTATGTCAAAAAGCAATATAAATGTGGTTTCCTCTTATGCTTTTGTGGCATCGAGGGCCCAATCTTGGGTGCTACAAGACCACATCTTACGTGACAGTAGCATATGTGGTATGGATGTTGATTATGTTTCTGCTCTGGATTGTCTTCGTGATACGATTCCAAGCTTTGATTTTAGTGGGTTCACTAATAAGGACACCGTCCCCTCTAAAGCCCAACAAACACTGGCGAGTGCCCCTTTTAGTAAAATGGTCAAGGATATGGAAGTTCATTTTGACATGACTGTGAGACAGAAAGCTGTTTTTGAGTGTCTACGCGCACCACATGCTCAAGATTTTTTATTAGCTATCCCCATAGACGGGCTAGGTCAGCATATGTCACCGGTGGAATATCGTACTATCCCTAAGTATTGCCTTATGATTCCATTATTTCCGGTTGATGAGATATGCCCTGTTTGTCGCAAGGCATGTTTGGATTCCTTTAGGGAATATGCGGTTCATTGTAAAGATCTCCCGGGCTTCAAGTACAGACATGATTTTGTTAGAGACGTCCTTTTTGATGTATGTAGGCGTGCCGGGATCTCCGCCAAGAAAGAAGGGCCTGTGAACTTTTTAACGGACCCGTCGGATGGAAGATCTACATTGAGACCGGCTGACATTTTGATTTTTGGATGGGTTGGAGGGAAAAATGCTTGTGTGGATCTGACCGGGGTTTCTCCTCTCATGGGGTTGAGTATTCGGGGTTTTACAGCCGGACATGCCGCTTTGAAAGCCGCCTCGTGCAAAGTGACAAAACACGAGAAAGCATGCATTGAAAATCAACGCGTGTTTATTCCTTTCGCGTTTGATAAATTTGGTTTCCTTGCACCTGAGGCAGTGAAATTACTCAACATAGTCCAACGAGTTATGAACAGTAATGTTATAACACATAGATCCACAAATGTGGTTTTCAAAAGAGTTAGCTTTGCAATCCAAAAAGGGCTAGCGGCGCAGCTTGTTGCCCGTTTGCCTTCAACCACTATGTAAATTCTATTTATTTATTTATTTATTCCTATATAAATGTTTGGTAATTTACCAATTGTCCTAAAAGTCCATGAATTAAGACTACTAAAGAATTTATGCTTGTGTACCACATATTAGAATATCACTGTAGAAAGACGTCGGCATTTTAATTGGCAACATAGAATGATTATGTCACAAAAAAGTTTATGCAAGTAACTATCATATTCACATTAGACGACACACTTGCTAGTTATTATAAGTTTCATGTATTAAGAAGAAAAACATACAATGCAATAGGATTACTAACAGAGCAAACAAGAAGGTGAAAGGCTCAATTTGTTCCACCATTGTGTTTGCATACAGAATGAATGATTCAAGCATTTGTTTAAAATTTAGTACTGCAAATATGCATATGCAGATGTTTTACACGTCTTTCATCAAATCAAGGTGCAGAGTTTATGACAAAGCACTTTTTTTTTTTTTTTTTTTTTTTTTTTTTTTTTCTTCTTCTTCTTCTTCTTAATGTAACAACTACATATCCGCAAAGCTATCTTTAACTTATTCATTGCTGATAACTACTTAAGATGACACATTTTAGAAAATACATCTATAGAATTAGAAAAAAAGAAAAAGATTAAATACCCCTAATTAAATTAATCTAAACGAGTAAACAGATGAGATTTCTGAGAAGGGTGAGTTTGGCACACACATGTGTACCTAGTGAGGTTTGAAAGGACAGATACCTTGTCACAAGGTCAATTTTTTTATTATTTTTATTATCATTATTATTTTAATAGAACGACAATTTTAACTATCTCACATTATCTTACAGGACTTGAACACGCAACCATTTGGTTGTGGTGCTTCACACACAACATGGGATACTGTTGGGACATAAGCTTTTTAGCCAATTTGATAGTGGTTTAGACTTTAAATAATAAATTTATGAGAAACGCTAAATCATCTAAGTAAAACCCGGTACTCTTCCTCCTACCTACACATAATTAAGGGTGTTATTCGGGTTCAGGTCAATCGGGTCGGGTTAATTCGGGTCAAGATTCAAGAAAAACATACCCAAACCCGACCTTGTTTAGAACTCGGGTTCGGGTCAACTCGGTTCGAGTCAATCGGGTTCGGGTCAACCCCAGTATTTTTACATTGTAAAAGTGTTAGTTGAGCCAGGTTAGTCGGGTTAGCAGGGTTCGGGTCAATTCGGGTCGAGGCTAATAAAAACATACCCGCACCCGACCTTGTTTAGAACTCGGTTCAATTCGAGTTAACCCGACTATAATTTTTGACCCAATTGACCTGACTGAAAAGCCATATTCAGGTTCGGGTTCTTTGACAAAAATTTATTAGTTTTTTAATAATGTGATTGTGTCACTCCTTTGATGTGATTGTGACACCTTTCTTGACAAGAATTTATTAATTTTTTAATGATATGATTGTGGCACCCTCTTTAATAAAGATTGATAGATTGGCTGACTCATTAGATTTTCAACAAGTGTCATAGATGTTTTTACATGACTGATGTGACGTTTTTGTGCGACCAACAAGTTTTTGCGCGACTGATGTGGCAATGGTTTTTTTTTATGCGACTGACGACGTAAAATTATGCGATTTCCTTTTTTTTTAACCAACCAATACTTCTTGTCTCAAAAAAAGGAAGGTGCCAATATCCATTAATATGTTGTCAAATTAGAGAGGTGCTAGTATCTAATAGGCTACTCGACAATCAATTATAGCCTATCAATTTTAGAAACTGAACAATATTTTCAAAATAAGCTAAAATAATAGCATAAACATTTAAAATAAGATGAAAGAAGTATAATCTATTTAGATTCTAAATATTTGGTTAACTTCCTTTTTTCTCACTTATCCCATAACATAAAACTCGTAACAAGATACTTATAATCCGATTACTTAGCCCAATTATTCTTCTTTGGCCTTCCATAAACAAAAACACAATTACACAATAACATATAAAACCCAAAACCCATAAACCAACACACGTCTTGTCATGCATGCTCATTCACTCACCACCACCATAAAGGCATAAAACCACCATAACAATCAAACCCTCCGATAAAACCCATCACCAATCACTCGAAACCCTTACCAATGGAAAAAGAATGCATGAAAACATGCATGAAAAAACTAGCAATATGGTACACACCTAATTTCAAGCCCATGATAACTCATGATGAGCTTGAACATTATTTGTCCATACATGGGTTTATTTCCACATCAGCAACGGCCGCAAATAATAATAATAGTACTGCGGCTGTGCTGACGTGGAAAGAATATAAGTATATAGGTGAGGGACCTTTTCTTTTGAAATCAAAACCTCTTCCTTGTCCTAGGCTTCCGTATCCAAGGATTGATGGGTTACATGAGAGCATGTATCGCGCGTTTTTGGAATCTGTTAATTTTTATCTAAGGAAGAGTAACATTGCTGATCTTTTTCATATTAGGTATGGAACATTTTTTCTTTTCTTTTTTGACCTATTTTTTATTTTTAATTGATAATGTGTGTGATTATGATTTGTGATTAGTGATGAAATAGTTAAATTTTGATGGTTTAATGGTGGTTGTTTATATTAGTTTTGGGTTTTGTTTATTTGTTTGCTTGATTGAGAGTGGGGAAGGGTGGGCCGTGGGCGCGTGTCCCTGTAGCGGGAAAAAATTGTAGTGTAAAATTTAATATCAGGCTATTTTTGTAATTTGCCCCTTAACATTGTGTAGTTTAGTTTCTAAAAATTATGAAAGTTTGCCCCCTCGACTATACCTTTCTGGCTCTGCCTTGTTCTTGAATAAGATATAGGCGGAACCACAGTGGGTCCGAGGTTATGCTCATGGATTTTTGCAGCGTAATGCTAATTTTTGTAAAAAGTCTTGATTTTTCTTAAATGCATCTGGTCAAAAAGGAAAAAGAACTGTGTGGTATAGTTTTTCTTAAATGCATCTGGTTAGTTATTTGTTTTGTTTATAATTTGATGAAATTGGATAAATTAATTTGATTTTGACTTTGACTTCTATTGGTCAAATGTGCTGTGGTTTGACTTTAGAATTGATATTGGTTTAAACTATTTGGGGATAGTTTTTATTTCAGATAAAGTTTAGCACAGTTATTACTGATATGTGGTATTTAAATTTGACCTGAATAAGGGGTTACCGGTTTTAGATTTTGGGTTTAAAAGATACTGGGGTTGACTCAAAGTGTAGCTGATAAAGTTTACTTATTCCTTTGCTAACTTGAGTAGTTTGTAGTCAGATGTATTTATGCTCTTTCTATTAAATATAACGGATTCTTGAAATTATCGATCTCAAAACAGACCCATTATTCCCGAAGTCAGGATTTTTATATCTTTTTTTATGGTTTAAAACAGGCTATCGGGGCGTTTGGATATTGAATTAGACTGCCTCTTGTTTGATAAATTGACTGTCATTCCATATAGTCATCATGCAGAAATTATTTAAAAACTGATTGTTAACACTTTAGAGATGATATCTAAAGCGAAAAGGTGTAACCATGTTCTAAATCATCACTGTTTGCCTTTTAGACTATTCCAATCCTTTATCAATATGGTTTTGCTTCTTACAAGGAATTGATCATCATTGTTATGTGTATATAAACATAACACTCATGATAAATTCTTTGCAAATCTTGTTGTATGCTTTAGTTGCTAAGCGACGCATTAAGGCTCAAGCATGCTCATTATTGAAATTGTTTCAGGGGAATACCGCTGTACCATGCTCATGACAGGAGTCAGAAGTGGTTGAGAATGGTTGGAGACGACTTGGTGTATGTGTACAGAGATGGAACTATGGAATTATCAGATAAAAGCGACAACGATAAAGATCAGAATCAAGTTATGATAGTTGTCCCGTGCAAAGACATCACAGACAAGATGTTATAGTAGTGTAAGTAGACGATTCACCTTGGTTAGATCCAAAATATGCCCATATAATCTTGTTCAATTAATGTAAATATTTGTATGGGCTTGCATTAGATCAAGACTTTTGACAGCAGATCAGCTTGGTTTTTAACAGTAGAGCAGTTTGGTTTTTGACAGTACATGAAAAGGCTGAATCTTTTTGCTTTTGATTCTAACTAATTCTTCTGATGATTGTTGTTTCTATCGTTTACTATCTTGATCAATGCAAGTTGTCTGTCACGCAAAGCATACAGCGTAGCTAGTGTTTCTATCACACCAATCTTTGTTTATTAAATTGAAATTGATGACAAGAAGGGTGGGTTATGATCAAAGAATAGATGTAAAAAAAGTTAATCTGTATTTATTCCATTTGCTATTGACATGTTAGGTGGTTTACGAATCTTGTCACTGTTATCAACTTCTAAAGAGTCATATCCGTTTGGTTGGAAGACCTGTGATCTGTTCATACCATTTGAGGTGATATATAGACATAAGTAGCTGAATCAGTGATATGTAACAGATACCCACAAAAATCGTGATTCTGTCATTCTCTGTCAAGAAGGTTAAACTTGACTTCTTTTTTTTGGCATAGCAAGTCCAAGCTTATTTGTAAATCATGATTCTGTTATTTTACTTATATGAGCATTTATACAAGACATGATATCAGTATGCAACATCAGATGCCATGGAGAAACTAAACATTGTCCATAGTTGGTTGACCCAAATGTAGAGTTGAAATTGTGAACATATTTTTACATAAATGCCCATTGGAGGAAGCTTTTGATCTTCAATTTGAAACCAAAATGGTCCAACAAGTTGCTTTACTGAGACCAAATCATTTCGAGCTAACCCAAATAAGTCATACTGCACATGGTCCGATTAATTTCCAAGGTTTACAAACCTCTGGCATCATTCCTTCATGAATCCACTCAATCTTGTATGAGATGGACTGGAATTTAAAGTATGCTCCACAAAAGTATCACCAATTAGTAGCCTTGAACATTGACTCGATATGATTCAGGTTTTTACTTTTAATCTAACCTTAACTTAAACTTACAGTAGACATTCAGCTTATTCAACCTTAAGCTTTGTTGTGTATGTAACAACTAAAAAGGCAGAATTACCACAGGAACTAACAGACTTTAACAGTAACCAGTTTAAGTCTCCGAGACTTTGAGCTAAAGCTGTGAAGAAAGGTCAGATTTTTCCCGTTCACTTTCATCGAAAAATGGACTACTGATGCAAAAACTTAAATGTTCTACTGCTCTGCATATAAAATATTTGTTCTGTTCTTTTCCAAAAAGTAAAAAATCATAAGCAGTCCAGTTTACATTTTTTTACTTTGTTTTCTTTATATCCACTGCAACAATGCACGACAGCAGACGTTAATCAAAAGGCTGCACGTCCTGTTAAAGCACATTTTAACAAACCTGCATATCAGTTGCAGATGTGACTCCAACAACCAAACTCTTGAACATGACATAATCAATGCTTGGATAAGTCTAGACAACTAAAGATTGTTCCAAAATTAAGTTTGTTGCCATTAGAAATTATTATATTCAAGTTAGCAACTTTTCTGTGGCTGAGCAGCTTGGTCTCTACTCTAACCAAGTTTCTGTATCACATTCAAGCCCACAGATACAACATAAGTAAGAAACTAGCTACAAAAGTTTCATTTTCTAAACCTCACTAAATATAGCACTGAGAACACGAACTGCACAAGAGTACAACTTCTACCATTAGAACCTTCTGGACAATATCTGCATCTGTTAAACGAGCAACACCACTCTACATGTCTGATTGCTCAAATGGCACTCTCACGAACAATTGACCGTGCAAGGTTACTACAGCCGAAGTTTGATGAGGATCAATCCTAGACGGCAAGCTCACGATCTGGATCACAAATTCACATTACTGTATCTTAGTATCGTACAATTCATACACATATCACTGTTATCCAGTAATGCAACAAAATCATTAACCATCCAAACTATTTAGTTTTTCAGACTATATGATTCTGTTATCAATTTTTCTAGAAATACCTTTTTGAAAGGAGAAACACCCCACGGATTGTCAAGCTGTTCTGGTTGACCGGATATGACCAAGCGACCAGCTGGATCAGATTGTACTCGCACCTAAATCCATCCAGAGAGAAATTTTTTAAGATGATATAAAGTGTAACTTGTACCCATGTTTAAACAAGTGGCTCTCTTTAAATGACAAAAAAGACTTAAACTAGAAAAATATTCAAATTTTTTTTAAAAACAAAACTCCAGTGGTATTGCGAATATACTTGAGCGGTATAACTAAGCTATATAACCCAGCAGCTAGATAAAAAAGTAAGAATATCAACCAATAAAGACAAAACAAAAAACAGTCACGGAAAAGGGGGTAAGACACAAAGCTATTACAGAACACGTATATAAGAGTACCAGCAACAAGAACTGAAGAAAAGCATGTCTGTTATTATATGAGAAAAAAAAAAAAAAAAAAAAAAAAAAAAAAAAAAAAAAAAAAAAAAAAAAAAAAAAAAAAAAAAACCGGTGTGCAAAGAGTGGCTTAAAGTTTTTAGTACCTCTTCACGCAAAAGCCCAGGAACCAAAGCATACACCTCAAAGCAATCCTTCTGTAAGATCAATTTTCAAAACCAGTTAAAAAGCATAAAAAGAAATAAAAATAAAACCCCTTTTAACGTCAAATAGAGTTTATTAATTAAAGAAATTTTCA
This sequence comes from Artemisia argyi, assembly GCA_030686995.1. NCBI lineage: Eukaryota > Viridiplantae > Streptophyta > Magnoliopsida > Asterales > Asteraceae > Artemisia > Artemisia argyi. The sequence continues at coordinate 153,721,821 of CM060697.1, read as the reverse complement.
CACATAAAAAATCATACAAACAAACTTACAGTTCTCTGAACCTTGACTGTCACCCAATCAGCAGGAGGACCAACATCGACAACTCCATCGTCTGATCTGAAATATCCATTACAAATAGCTTACTCAGCAACAATTCTTTACACTTATGTTTCAACTTTCAAGTTTTTTTGACATAATAAATAGTCCGAACAGATATACTTTACCACTTCAAATAGTTATCTTAGTTAACTATCAGAAGTTTGTGAGTGTAAATGTTACTCGTTAATATGTTAAAGAGCCATTTAGACCATCCTATGGTTCATTTACTAACTTTACCACATTAAGTTGTCTCCATCAAAGTTTTTGAGTGTAATTAATATAATTCACAACATGATCATCTCTCTTTAGCAATAACACAATATTTCAATGAGAAAACGCCAATGTAACCTCATGTTGATTGTTGCATATTCTAATGTATAAAAACTGAAATTTTAGGTGTTAAGCACTACTGCACCCAGATACTCCGTAATCATTATAAAGCCAAGATAGGAACAAGATATCTTACTGTGGTCTTGAAGCTTTCATGTGTGCAACTTTGGCAGCATGCTCAACTGAAGATGGATGTTTACGCTTCAGCAAACCTGAATAGTCAATAGAATAGTCAATGGAAAAGGACAATAAGAATATAGGCACTTAATGATCGTATCATTTAACTTCATGCAAACTGTACCAATGCCTTGCTTTGCTCGCTTCATTGTTGAACCGTAAGTCTTATCCTGAATAACAAAATGAACGATCAGTCCGAATATTACAAATGCCACACAAAAACTTCTAGATCTATTCTGAAGAGCATAGTCAATGAGCATTTCAAAGTTTGAGAGTAAAAAAGGAGAAACAAAAAAGTTAAGGTTTTTACTTAAATGAGAAGAACCAAGTATAGAAGAATATACCTTGCTGATTGGATCCCCAACCTCACCATTACCAAGAAGACGAGAATGCCAACCCTGCATAGCTCGAGCTGCTGCATCTCGCCTGGCCCTTCCTGGTCCAGGAGTTTGATTTAAACTAGTCTGACAGAAAGAAGATTATGCAGTTAAAGACCACACAAAAAGTTCAAAAAAAGCACTAAGGGAACGAAAAGTAGCTTCCTATTAAGGCTAACAGAATAAACTCAGACTGATAATAATGCACATGTACACCAAGCAAACATAACTTGGTAGATAGAAGTCCTTTATGTCAAGAAATTAGTCACTCTGATGAAAATCATTGTATACCTATTTAACATAGCATTTGTATGACTACATTTATAAAGGATTGACTAGATAAATGGCTACATCTTACACATACAGGTTTTCTCAATAATAAAATATAACGAAAAATTAAAATATGAGGTACAGTTACCTGTTTTCCACTAGAAACGGGTCCTGCAGAATATGAATCATTGAATGGCAGCTCCCCGAGGCTCATCATGTATTTCTCATATTCAAGCAACGACTGTTAAATATTAATGTCAGCAATTTAAAATGAAGGAACTAGAAGCAATCTAATAGAACAAGTACTAATCAGCAAATAGATTTATACAAGCAAAGGGCCTATGAAGCACATTTGCACATGACCGCCAGACCCCAAATTACATAAAAAAAAAAAAAAAAAAAAAAAAAAAAAAAAAAAAAAAAAAAAAAAAATGAGAAACACTGTTTTAAATACTAGATATAAGTGTGAAATATTTACCAATATACCATCTATTAAAAGGGAGACGACAAAAGAATAACCATGGTTCAAACTTCAATGGTTCATCTCTAAACTACAGTTCACCTCCAAGGTTCCGTTTTGAAAGGCCTCTATGGTTCTATGTTCAGCTGGAGCTTTTAATAGGTTGTATATAGCTTTCAATGGTTTAGTGAATGTTATTAGGCTCAATGGTTTTGTCATTAGTGGTCAAGTTCAACAACTTTTTTGTTGTTATCATGGTCGGAAAGACACCTTGGCTCCCCCAAAGCTAGTGCATAGATTTGATTATAATTCAAATCTCCAATGACCAGAGTTTCATAGACAAGAAGAAACTTGTGGTCTCCCCAATCTACCTAATCAGGTCAGAAAGCGAAAAATCCTAACCGCATATAAAAGTAGTGATGCAAGACCGTATCAATTAGAACATCTAAGGATCCATACCTAAGATGTAAGCATATATCTACCCAAAGACAAAAATATATAGAGTACATAGTTAAACATAATCTCAAAAGCAAATAAACAGGCTTTAAGCCCAAAATACAATAATAAAAACGCATGTTCCCAATGCAGGACAAAATGAATAAACCTACAACAACGAAACTAGTAAAAATTCAAACATCAAAAGCAACAGGATTTTCTATTCAGATCAAGTATCCATATGGAGTAGGCATTTCTGATCCTAAGACTTGTGAAGAGATTAATGCTCAACTTCTTAGTGAAGCAATTTAAACACGCCCAAAACTGAGAGAGAATCTAAGTAAGAAACACAAACACAACTCCGCTTGTTTCTAGAATAATGAACCTAAACTACAACTTAAGCATAAAACTGCTATGTGAAACCAAATAAAAACAGATTGCTTTCACCAATACAGTGCAATTGTGAGAAAACTAAAGCAATTTAATAGATTACCTTCTCGTAGAAGCACCGAAATGTCCATGAGACAGTAGTACATGTCCTGTTCAAAATAAATAACAGGTGTCAGACAGCCTGATCTTTAAGCAGAAACTTATGGAAGTGAACAGACACTATAAGTAACATAACGAGAGTGAAAAAAAAAGACAGTTTACAGTTCACATTGTTCTTCATGCTAGATCTTTTTTATTTTTACTAAGTGACATCAACTGAAAGCAAAGAAGATGAAATGCAAATTGAATGGTAGTGAGGGCGCATTAAAATTATGGCCCTGAGGAGCATGATAAAACAATATTTTGGTGATGACACCTAGTGTCAAAGACCAAGATACAAGTTTGGCACATACTTGCTTCTCGAAATTAGAACAGCTACATTATGACCAAGTGATGCAAAACATTGGTTTATGATAAAACTATCTTAAGTGATACAAGATTAATAAACAAAAACCATCAAAACCATTTAATGCTTACTTTGGTGGTCTAAATGCTTCTCCCACTGTTCGCCATGTTTTGCATGATGTAACCTACATCCGCGAATGAAAAAAGATGTGAGGGGAATCTTCATTTAATGCTAAACTAATATCACAAGAGATAGCAGTTTATTCTAAGCAGAAATGCAATAGCATAAAAAAGAACACATTTAATGTCCTAGCAACCCTGCTCCGGCGGGATTGGGTTTGTTGGTATTGTTGTTGTTGATGTCATAGCAACTATATATAAATGCAACCTTCAATTATGGAGCATATGATGTGATTATAAGATGCAAGAAGAGCATATAGCAGAATAAGCATGGCAGTGACTTATTAAGGTTCGATACTTTATACAATTTCTGTATAACTAAACTACTCCGTCATCAAATCAGTAGTAACAAAACCATAGAAAAGCACAGCTACAACAGTCTGAATAGCATTGTTGAGAGATTTCACACAAAATGGAAGTCGGTCTCTATCTAACCATGCCTGATGATCTCAGCAAGAACAATGTCAACAACAGATACGCCACTAAAAGATGCCACCACCATATGGCTCTAGCAGTGTTTTTAAGTACTATATAACTCACTTTTATAGCTGATTTTGTCATTGACTAGGAGGGTGTATAGGATCGTGTTTTGAAGGAGATTATCTAATAACTGCATTTGCTGAGCACAAATACTCATATAACAGTGTTTGGCAAACCATGAAAAAGTGATTATCTGTGTTTCATTATAGACAAAACGCCACGCAATCCCAAATGTCCCTAAATCCGATTATACTCCGTACTAAGCAAATATGCTTTTGCAAAAGTTTATATACCTGTTTAACCAAGTCACTTTACCATAATCATCCCCAAAAACAACCTTTAATTTAAAAGTAAATGCTCAAGTAAACAAGGTACTTCCTTCACCATTATCACACATACACATTATGCAGCAAGTTAAAGATAAAAATATTAACAAAGACGATTTCCTCATATATCTAGTTAGCCACATTTCAGAAGCTCTCAACATTAGGAAACAAACAACCGACTATATACCCAAAAACTAACTTAAACAAATTTAAGGCCTTCCCTAAGTACTAACATTATATACATATACCACTTACAAGTTACAACACACATAAAAAGACATTCACATACATGTTCGTAGCCGCCGAGCCTGACAACCGACCTAAACAACCTGAACACATAAAAACCAAAAAACAAATCATCAGCCCAGACTAAAAAAAAAAAAAAAAAAAAAAAAAGGAACCCACATACTTTAACAAGTTCAACATCTCTCCATAAAACTTAGGAGGCCTAAAGTCCAAACCCCTCTCCCTATGAAAAACCTCAAGCTCTTTCATAAACATCATTTGTTCCTCTTCGGTTCCACTTTCATACCCGATATCCGAATAGTTCAAAAACGAATACTTTTGACCCGGATCTTCTTCTTCCTCCTCCTCCATCTTTGCAACTGTCATTATCCCACCACCTTCGTACCTGTCACTCTCTGTTGACGGCGACGGTGACGGGTGGTACTCTTCTCCGTTACCGTTAGGGTTTTCTTGTTCTTCTGATGCCATTTGTTTTTTTTAAAGGTTTTTGTGGGTTGGTTTTTTTGTTGTTATTGGTTGAGCTCAGTTGTTGTTGTGTGACATAAGGTTTGTTTGAGGAAGAGTAGTAAGATGCATATGTTGTTGTTGAGGGTGGAGCGGTGTTTTTAACATTGTTGTTGGATGCTCCATTACGCTTTGGTTTTTTTATATTTTCTTTTTCCATTTTTTTTTCACTTTTAATCTTTTATATAATAAAAGAATTACATCATTTTAGAGTGTTTTTGCAAAACTCTTCTCATCGAAAAAAAATTAGACCAATAGGAGAGTTCGATTTTGCCACGTAGGCAAAATCAAGCAACATGATTGGTTGATTAAAAGTCAAAATTGAATTGATTTTGGTCAAACTTTAATAAATTTGGTGAAGAAATTTATTTAAGAAAAAAACAAATAAAAATATTTGTGTCAAATTTGTGAAAACAAAAACTTAAAAAAAGAGAAAGTAATTAATAAAACTTTAGTGGTTGAATTTTACAAAAATTATATAGAGCTAAGTGTAAAATTACAAGTTTTCATATTTTTTAATAACTTTAGAAAAATAACAAATAACCCTTACAGTTTATACCCCTATATTTTATAAGATGAATTTTGTTTAAAATTACATAAGTATTAATATTATTTTTAGGCTTTCGGCTATTAAAATTACAAAATTTTGTAAATATACGAATTAGTTTTAATATACGTTAAATATTTTTTAAAACTAATATTCGTTTTAAACTTTCATCCATTAAATTATTTTTTTACTATATACGTTAAATAAGGACTCATGTTATTTTATTTGAAAAGTTTAATTTATGCGTATACGGGCTTGAATATTAAATGACTAAACTATTGTTGACGAAAATATAAATATCAAATGTAAGCACATATTACTGCGATATGAAAATAAATATACGCTATTTTCCTTATAACAACGACTCATGATATTCTTATTTAAACTTTATATATGGATATCCAGAAAAACATTTCTGAAAACCTTTACGGAGCATATTTTAACTTCATCAAAAAGACTTCCTTCATTACGAAAGGTGTCCCATGGATGGCATACTGATATATCTCTTATTCGTGCTGATTATATGCTACTAAACTCGCACATTTTGATACAACACGATATGAATAATTAAAGTTAAACAACAACATTAATCTCAATGTCAACATCTATATCAGTTAAACAAAGTTAAATCTTCAACCAACAAATTTTTTTATAAAATATTATTATAATAGATATTATTACATAATAAAAAATCCTAGACAAAGTATTAGTTATAGGGTTGAGCAAACGGACCGGATGGACTGGACCGACCGATAAAACCGACCGGACCGACCATATTCGGTCCGGTCTCGGTCTAGGGTTTTCATAATTTCAGTCTCGGTCCGGTTCGGTCCGGTCCAGCTTAAAAACCGGACATTTAGCCTATTTGGACCGAGACCAGACCGGACCGACCACGTTCGGTCCGGTCTCGGTCTAGGGTTTTCATAATTTCAGTCTCGGTCCGGTTCGGTCCGGTCCAGCTTAAAAACCGGACATTTAGCCTATTTGGACCGAGACCAGACCGGACCGACCACGTTCGGTCCGGTCTCGGTCTAGGTTTTTTGCCGAATTCAATCTCGGTCCGGTCCGGTTTTCTCGGTCCGGTCCGATTTTCACCCGATGAGCAACCTTAAGTAGTTATACTTATATCACACTTTTCACGGGTAAATTCTTATATGTTTATATACTAAACTAAAATTTTAAAATAAATTTGATTCATGTGTAAACCCCGTGCGTGCACGGGACTTATAGCTAGTTTTTTTTAAAAGTAAATTACACCGTTGGTCCCGTGGTTAAGGCGTGTTGCGCATTTAATTCTCAGATCTAGGGTTACGTGTTTTGAGCCCCCAATGTCACGTTTTTCACTCTCTCACGGTTTAAAACCTTAAAGCTAGTTAAAAATCTCATTAGCTGCAAGGGTATTTTAGTCTTTTCAGTAGTTTGTCCAAACACCTTATGATTAAACAAACACGCCCACTTTCACATATTAACTCAAACGCACCTTCTTCGACCTCTTCACCACCACCGCCACTATCATTCTTCTTCAACATTTCCACCACAAATCAATCAATCAAAGTAGACTCACTTGTTTCAACAAATTCAATCCATTCATTTGTTGTGGATCTTGTATCTTACGTAACCAAAAAACTAGACACAAAGACCCAGGATGTTAAAATCTTGCATCCGACAATAGGCAACAACGTGCTTTTTAGTTATAACTGTCATGGAAGATTGATTGAAAAGTATTAGTTAGCATGCCATACAAGTAAAATTGATTACGTTTACGAGTTTACATCTTTACATAGATACATGTGCCTGTCAGTTATGGTTATATTGAAAAGCAAGAACATACATATTGTCTTCTAACAATAATCTTACTAACGATGGATAATATACAATTCAAATATTTGTCCCCCTTTTTTACCCGACAATAAAATAAAAGACGTATAGTTTGCTCGTCGGGAAGTTCAACTTTCCGACATTGTTTCCACTTCTCTAACACAAAACAAACCTTAACAAAACAAGTAAGATGCGTTAGATGCACGTGGTTCCAAGTTAATGCCAGATAAAAAGGATTTCGGTTAAACATTCCACAAAAATATCCAGGTACCTACCACAAAAATCAACAAATTTTTCATTTTTGTTTCCCAAACTATAACAAGAAAAAGGGTTAAGGAGGAAAAATTGATTGTGTTGTCTAGGCAATAGACTCCTTAACAATCTTCTCGGCGTTGGCAATGACCTCTTCAATTCCACCAACCATGTAAAACGATTGTTCATTGTACTTTTCGTCCAATACTCTCTATAAATTCAAGAAGGAACAAAATTAGATAGTTGTAAAAAAAATTAGCAATGAAAGTAAACTGCAATAAAAAAGAAATTTAATGTGGTGTTGACTTTCGATTGATTATTGCACCAGGTATTTTAAAGCCATTTAAGGCAACACTAAAAATGAATTTATATGAACTGTTGACTTCCTTATGTACACTAAGATATATACAAAAGTGATAGAATACAAGCAGAGATCACGAAAAAAAGAATATTGAGATTTTGAAGACGAAGAAAACATTATAGGTGATGGGGGTTCAAGTAATCAGAATAGAACTATAAAATTGTGTATATGTGATGGATCTATAATTTAGTTTTATCAATTTAAAGAAAACACAATTTTGGGAAAAAAGAAAGATGTGTGAATCTTATTTAAAAATACATAATATATCAAAAACATGTAATAAGCTTATTTATGTTCTTCATGTTTCTTGATGGTGGTGGTGGCGGTGGTAAAGAGGTTGAAGAGTAGACTTGTTGTGGAGAAAGTTAAGGTATGCAGTCTATGATGAGATTGACTTATGGTGTCTTTATCGCATTGAAGGCAGGGTTACGCTCAATGAAGCTTGGAGATATGACCATTGATACGTATTTTCATAAAATAGAATCTCATGACACTATTCTATCTAGCCTCGGGTCCCCTATTAGCAATGATGATGTGGTCAATATTGCTCTCGATGGGTTACCAGATAAGTACCAACATGTCTCCGATATTATTATCCATCGGGATCCCTTCCCAGATCTCAAGACGGTTCGATCCATGCTTACTACGGCGGAGATGCGTTTGAAGTCGAGGGCTCAAGCTACATATGTTGATTCCACTTCATCCTCACCTATGGTTTTGATGGCTAACATCGGTTCAAATGCCAAGCGATCTAGTTCTTTTACAGAAAAGGTAAACGAACCTTGTTTTAATTTTAACAAAGGGGCTTGTCGTTTTGGTGACTGTTATAAATCCCTACATAATGGCATTCATGGGAATAGTTTGTTGTCATCGAATAGTAATACTCGTATGACACCTACGGATATGGCTCACTTGCAAAACCTTTTGGCCAAACTTGGTTATAGTGGGAATATACATTCTATGCCCTTTGTTAACAATTCCAGTGTGCCACATACGATTAATACAAATCCACCAGTGGCCTTACATACTAGCACTTATGGACCTACCACTTTGTTTGCACGACTAGGTTTTACAAACCCAACTCAGGCCCAACAGACCGTATTCCCTCAAGCCCAACAGACCATTTTCCCACCTGGATTTAATTTATCCCAGCCAGGCCATGTAGCTCCCTTGGGCCAATTTGTATCTGCTGGACTAGGCCCAAGTGCTCCCCTAGTTTACCAACAGGCCATGTACTCAGGACAACCGGGTCAGACCGGGTTCTTAGGTCAGACACACACACACCGAGTCAACTGACTACTATGGGGAATACGGGTCAACTACCAGGTCAGGAAACTATTTTACCGAATGCTTTTATTACTGGGACACTTCAGGATCCTGCTCCCAGTAACTGGAATATGGATACAGGTTTGTCATCTCACCTTAATGATTCTGTCAATAACCTTAATGATTCTGTCAGGAAACTATTTTACCGAATGCTTTTATTACTGGGACACTTCAGGATCCTGCTCCCAGTAACTGGAATATGGATACAGGTTTGTCATCTTACCTTAATGATTCTGTCAATAATCTTAGTGATGTTTTTAATTCGTGTATTTATTCATCTGTTGAAGTTGGTGACGGGTATTCTATTCCTGTTACCAACTCTGGACATAGTGTTTTGCTTACACCATTTCGACTCCTTCATTTAAATAATGTTTTAATCACTCCTAATATCGTAAAAAAAAAATAATTTCCGTTCGTCAGTTTGTTTGTGACAATTATTGTACCGTTGAATTTGATCCTTTTGGTTTTTCTGTTAAGGACTTCCAAACTCGTCGGGTGCTGCTCCATTGTGATAGCACTGGACCTCTCTACCCTATTACAAAGCCCTCTCCAGTTCCTCAGGGTAAGTACACGTGGCATCAACGTCTTGGACATCCAGGTAGTGAAGTGCTACGAAGTGTCATTTCCAATAATTCTATTGCATGTAATAAGGAGAAGTCTCTCGTGCTTTGCCATGCTTGCCAGCTTGGCAAGCACGTGCGACTTCCATTTGTTACTTTCGTTCAGTCTTGTTTTGACATTATTCACTCAGACTTGTGGACTTCCCCAATTCTGAGTCTTTCTAGATTTCGATACTATGTTTTTTTAGATCATTATTCGCAATTTGTCTTGGTTTATCCTTTTTTTTTTTTTTTTTTTTTTTTTTTTTTTTTTTTTTTTGTGCAAAGGTGAATTATATTACTTCAAACAATATTATGTACAATGCTTGAATAAACACCCCTGTTTTGGACAACCCCAAAAACAGAGGAACAAAGATAACCAATATCAGACAAGGCTACATCCTATATCTACAACTAGTATCCAATACAAACTATTGTATTCTGCTAATTGATCTTCAAACACTTTCAAGCAATCATTCAGCACCAATATTCACCTTATTATTCACACCATACCATGTAGCTACATTTCCAAACTCTTCTCCACTATAGCCATTCAACCTGCAACCACAATGACCACAGTAGATAGAAGCTTGGCATCACTAGGCACCCATTACCACTCCACAGCAAGAGCTATACCAGTCATGCTACATTTCCATCTACTACAATGGCATCACACAAACTGGGAACACATACCTTGCAGTGAGTACCATCCATTACCTCCTTAGCAGTGTATAGATAAGACCAAGTAGGTTCATCTTTCACACCTCACTATTCCTATCTTCATACACTGCCCACCACTCACTTTACCCTTCACAAAAGGAAACCTACTTTATGATGCACTAGGCTACTTGACTAATCAGAACCATGTTTCATAGCCCAATTACCAAACAAAGGCCTACTGGATTACAAACAGGCTCTAAATTAGTGAGTTGGAACTAGATACACCAAGGTACAAGGCCATCTTTTGTAAGTGAGTTCAATAATATTTCAGTTCTGAAGGATAGAACTAGAAATATATAGGCATATAGCCTATCTATTATGCAGTTCCATAATCATTTTCTGCATTCTTGTGATCAATCAAGGTAGAAAACAATTTGTTTTCTTCATCAAGTACCAGGTGAATCTACTATCATAGTACCAATCACCATTCTAGCAGGAAACTACATTATAACCCTCCAACTATCTACATACCCATTCTTGATTTATTGGAACCATGATGAACTTCAGCACCTCATAACATGTCTCAAGGAATCAGAAATTATATATAAGAAGAGGAGAAGTTAAGGTATTAGCCATCTGCTTCCTTCTATAGCTTCTTCCAAACACCCCATTAAAATTCTGAAAAGACTATCTCATTGTAACTTCCCAAAGATTGCAGGCCTCCTTGACAGCATCGGTATCTTTAACTTTAATTGACATTAATTTGAGCCTGGCATCTTCTCTTATGCATTTAATCAAGTTGTATTTATCTCTAGTTTCTTGTTTAAACTCTCTTTGGTTTCTTTCCTTCCATATATGATAAACTGTGGCAGCAAAACTAATCTTTCTAATCACATTCCATATACTGTTGTGCTTCTGTATATTACTCATCTCATCCACATAATTGTCCCAATTATTAGCAATTGGTATAATCTTTGTCATTCTCTTAATTGCAGTCCACACCTCATTAGCATAGTTGCATTGAAAAAACAAATGGTCATGAGATTCTTCCACAATCTTGCACAAGGAGCACTTCATACTATTGTTAGGGTACCATTTCAGTAGTCTATCCTGTGTAAGAAGCTTGTGTTTAATTACCAACCATAAAACAAAACTGTGTTTTGGGATACAATGAGAATGCCACACAATCCTGTTCCATGTCACTTTACCATCATTCTGTCTCATGTCATTCCAAACTTTACTGGTAGCAAATTCAACCATATTTCCATTATTAGCAATCCAAACAGGTTTGTCAGGGTTTTGTGTTAGCATTGGGATATTCATGTTAAAAAGAGCATCATATTTAGCACTTCATTCAGCTGGCCATTTCCATCCATTTGCATTGACAACATCACACAGTTTACTTTGATCACTGAAACCAGCCAAGTAGATATCCCTTCTGCTAATACTTTTAGCAAGAGCCTGTTGATTTGACCATCTATCATACCAAGCAGATATAGTCTTACCATCCCCCACTTTGTACATAATATGATTCTCGGCATACTGCCTTAGATTCAATAATGTTTTCCAACACCAACTATCATTCTTGTAACATTGAACTTCCCAAACACTCCTTCCTTTCAATTTGACAGTGCTTACCCATTTAACCCATAAAGATTCCTTCATAGTAGCTAAATTCCACAAATGCTTGATAAGAAGAGTTGTGTTCCATTGCTCTAAAGATTTCAATCCCAATCCACCTTGATCCTTTGGTTTGCATACATCCTTCCAAGCAACTTTAGCTTTCCCTCTAGTAAGCTCCCCATTACACCATAAGAAGCCTTTGAAAAGCTTTTCAATATCATTAATTACAGCTTTAGAAAATTTGAATACAGAACCCCAATATACTTGTATAGAAGTCAAAACAGAAGCAATAAGTTGACTTCTACCAGCATAAGAAAGACTTTTATTTTTCCAGTCACTGAGCTTTTGTCTCACCTTATCAATCAAACCCTTGCAATCTTTCACCCCAATTTTTTTATCAACTAGAGGGACTCCAAGATATCTAACAGGCATTTTTCCAATTTGAAAAGGTAAAACTGTCTGAATATTCTCAATTTCTTCTATACTCAAACTGCCACAAAACATAGTACTCTTACCTAAATTTGGATAAAGCCTAGATACACTACTAAACTTCCCAAGTGCTTCTTAAATTGTTTTCACAGATGTCACATCACCATGGCAAAGAACCAAAAGGTCATCTGCAAAACATAAGTGAGTAAGTTTAAGACTTTTGCATCCAAAGTGATACTTGAAATTCCTCTCTTTTGCAATCTCAGCCTTTAAAAATATATTCAAAACTTCCATAACAAGTGTTATTCATTTGATGTTTATCCTTTAGTTAATAGATTTGATGTTTTGTCCAAATTTATGTTATTCATTTGTTAAATATCAATTTAAGTGTGGATATAAAGTCGTTTCAATATGACCATGGTGGTGAATTAGACAACCACGCATTTCATAATTATTTGCCGATAATGTTATTCAAGTTCGTTTCTCATGTCCACGCACTTCTTAACAAAATGGAAAATCTGAAAGGATGATTTGCACCATTAATAACATTATTCAGACATTATTGTTTCAAGCTCACCTACCCCATAATTATTGGACTGAAGCCCTCAATATGGCCGTTTACTTATTAACTATTTTACCATCACGTGCCATTGAAAATGAAGTTCCCTTTACCCGCTTTTTTGGAACCATACCTGATTATAGCCTCTTACGTAATTTTGGTTGTATTTGTTACCCTCACCTTGATATCGAACACAAACTTGGAGCCCAGGTTACACCTTACATATTTTTGGGGCATGCCTCTAATCACCGTGGTTATCGTTGCCTGGACCTAAACATAAATATAATTATCATTTTACGCTATGTTACATTTGATGAAATAGTTTTTTCGTTTGGTTTCATGACACCCAATATAAGTCCCTCATATGATTTTTTGGATGACTCCTCAAATGTCGTCACAAATATAATCAAACTGTCACCCACACCTACTACCACAGTACCACTTCACTAACTGATTCACCTCAACCAAACAACCATGTTACCATTAAACCCACTAGTCACACTGGTGAGCCCAGTTCCCCTACAAACGGCCTACATTCACCAGCCCAGACACAGACTCCCACCTTTCCTACCATTGAATCCCCTCCAGATATTAACATCCCACTTCCAACTCATGAAAGTGATACTAGTCCAATTAATCAACAGCCCACACCCGTTTCCGTTTCCCAAGATCCATCGCCTACAATTGTTAAGCCAAACTCAGTTTCGGTTCATCCCATGGTCACACATTCTCGTAGGGCTGAGCACCGAAGGTTCAAAACCGAACCAGACTGACGAAACCGACCGAACAGACAAAAACCGAACCGGACCAACAGCCCATCAGTCCGGTTTCGGTTTCAGGTTTTACATGATTTCGGTTTCGGGTCGGTTCGGCCCAAAACCGACAAAAACATACCAAAATACACTTAGACCGACAACCCGAACTGAACCGACCCGACGGCCCGTTGGTTCGGTTTTGGTTCCGGTTTTCCATGAATTTTGGTCCTCGGTTTTTTCGGTTCGGGTCGGTTCCGACCCGATGCTCAGCCCTACGTTCTCATGTTGGGACTAACCGTCCCACTCAGTGTTTAAATCTTCGCGTGTCTTCTCTCTCCCCCTTACCAAAATCATATAATGCTGCATTTAATGATCATAATTGGCAAAATGCTATGTCTGATGAGTACAATGCACTTATTAAGAATAACACTTGGACTCTGGTACCTCGGCCCACGGATGCCAATATTGTTCGCTGTATGTGGTTATTTCGCCGCAACTTTTTAGCAGATGATACCCTTAGTCGCTACAAGGCTCGAGTTGTTGCAAATGGCAGTACCCAGCTTGAGGGTATAGATGTTGATGAGACCTTTAGCCCAGTTGTTAAACTAGGTACTATTCAGACAGTTCTTAGTTTGGCTCTTTATCGACATTGGCCGGTTCATCAGCTAGATGTCAAGAATGCCTTTCTAAATAGTGATTTGGTTGAGGCTGTTTATATGCATTAGCCGTCTGGGTTTCGGGATTCTGCACATCTAGATCATGTTTGTTTATTGCATAGGTCTCTTTATGGTCTTAAGTAGGCACCTTGGGCTTGTTTCAGCGGTTTGCCGCTTATATTACTCGTGTTGGGTTTAGTCATAGTAGTTGTGACTCATCATTATTTATATATAGACAGGAGACAGACACTGCTTATTTGTTACTATATGTTGATAATATTGTTCTCACTGCTTCATCTGAGTTCTTGTTACATCGGATTATTGCCTCTTTACATCAGGAGTTTTCTTTGACGGATCTGGGTTCTCTTAATTATTTTTTGGGCATCTCAGTTACACATGATTCTACAGGGATGTTCTTATCTCAGCGTAAGTATGCTACTGAGATTCTAGAGCAAGCTCACATGGTTGGTTGTAACTCCAGTCGGACTCCTATTGATACTGAATCTAAACCGGGTGATGATGGTGATCCGGTGTCTGATCCGACCTTATATAGAAGTCTTGCGGGTTCTCTTTAGTATCTCACTTTTACTCGATCTGATATCTCCTATGCAGTGCGCAGGTTTGTCTTCATATGCATCATCCGCGGGAGCCTCATCTCTCGACTCTTAAACGGATTTTGCGGTATGTTCGGGGTAACTTTAGACTATGGGTTACAATTATTCTCCTCTTCTACTTCATCACTGGTTGCTTATTCGTATGCTGATTGGGCTGGCTGCCCCACTACTCGGAGGTCGACTTCTGGCTACTATGTTTTTCTTGGCAACAACTTACTCTCGTGGTCCTCTAAACGTCAACCAACGCTGTCTCGTTCTAGTGCTGAGGCAGAGTATTGGGGTGTTGCTAATGCAGTTCCTAATAGTTGTTGGTTACGGAAACTTTTGCGTGAGTTTCATACTCCTTTGTCATATGCTATGCTTGTTTACCGTGACAACGTCAGTGCTGTTTATTTGTCTAAGAGTAATCCAATCATTATTCAAGTTATCACCTTCATTCCTCTATAAGTATAAGAGAAGAACATATCGTATCGCGAAGATACAAAGTGTTGTAGTTGTAGTTTAGTGCACTCATAACACTTGTTACATACTTGTTGTGTGTCGTTGTACATCAAGTTCTTTGTCATCATACTTAGATTGTGTAGATCGTGTTGATTGGGTAGATCTTGTGGTTTGTGTAGTTTGTATTGATCATGTGAAGATCAGGTAGATTATGTTAGTATTTTAGTCCTTAAAATACACGTGTGTGAGATTGATTATATCTAGATTAGAACTCGACATTTAGCTTAGTGTCGGAAATTTAGATAAGCGATGTTGTACGGTTTTCTCCGCCTGAAGGGAGCTTGTTACATAGTGTATTGAACTCTCGAGTTGGGTACCTGGGGAGTGGAGTAGGGCGAAGAGGAGCTTCGTTACTAAACCACTATAAATCTCGGTGTCGTGGTTTGATCCTTCTAACTCTTTACTTTGGTCCCGCATTTTATATTTATTAATTATTATTATTTGTTATCTTTAGTTTAATTATATTGTGATCATATTATGATTGATTGACCTCAAGTAAACTCGAATTTAAAGTTTTTGAAAGCACATATTTAAAACGATTAAAAGGGTAAAAATATTCAACCCCCTTATAGTTTTCCACATACCAGATTCTAATGGACATCAGGAATCACTTATTTTGCACATGCAAACAACAGAAATAGATAGCATTTATTCAATCATCAGTTATGAACAAAACTTATAGACATGAAACAGAATTATTACTCAGCACCAGACTTTATCACAAAGCACTTATCAGTCATTGCTAAAATTATTTCTTAACCAAACCTACTCGATACAATGACACAACAACATATATAACAAAATATAACTTTTTTTTTTTTTTAACAAAACATACAAAACCAACAGTTATGACCCAAACTTATACACAACATACAAAAAAAAGATGTAATCAATAGGTACTGATATCATTAGACTAATTTCACAATTTATATTTTAAGAAATTAACATTCCCTTTCCTTATTTGACCACCACAAGCTAGTCGTAGTTCCCTGCCATCACCAGAACACAACCCACATATTGATGGCCACTTCTACCGGGCAAACCTGGATGCCAACAGTCAATTGATTACTTCAGTCAAGGTAAGCGCAAAAAATCAGTAGAACAACATTAGTCACACGAAAATGCAAATCACAATGCATTTCAACCCCCTCCATCTTTAACACACTAACCAATTTTTAGACAATCATAATAGGTTGGTGTAGTTATTTAGAACAACAATGGGTAAATGTACTGAAACATATATAACATTCAAAAATACATCACAGGCTCTTACATTATCCATTAAACACAAAATGTAAATGATATATCGAAACATTTATCAAAACACATAGTATGGTTTAAAAGCGGTATAAAATCCGCACCTAAGAACGCATATTAAAAAAATCAAATGACCACAAAGTAAGCCAAACTATCATGCATTAATCAAAATAATCAAACCTAAAATACAATTAAAATAACAACAACACCATCATCTCTACAAAAACTACAAAAAACCAACAAACTAAACGACATAAATTTTTTACTTAACACTACAATTGCCCCCAAATATTTGTTTTAAATAAAAAATAAAAAACCATACCAACATAAACATCAATGCAATAAACATCTCTAAAATTAATCGACATAAGTTAACAATATCAAATACATACAGACAAACCTCCTACATGTAACTGAAGCGTTGTATGTAATCTTCGCCTTTGTTCAATTAGATGTATCGGCAAAACACACAATCTCAAACACACTCCCACAATCGACCTCTCTCTCAGTCTCACACACAGACTCAATTTTGTAGGTGATAATCCGATGCACACATGTTCCACAGGGATGTTTATCTAAGACACGTGACCGTAGATTTAAGACACGTATAGGACCAACAACATAGAAAAAGAACATCGTTTTTGTCCAAGGTTAAAATAAAGGGATGATACCTGTAAAAAGCATCATACTTGTCCAAAAATACTCTTCTGAGTAGCCCCCCCCCCCCCCCCCCCCCCCCAAAAAAAAAAAAAAAAAAAAAACTTTATGAGTACTAATGTTGACACTTTTGTCTTTATGTGATGAAAACTTATAAAAACCATAGATATATATTTTGGATCCACTCCTTATGGTTCTGACCTGTTACATTTTTATATATGTTTTCGCCTATTTTTATATGTTTTCATCCGATTTTATACGTTTTCATCCATTTTCTTAAGTTTTCATCCACTTTTATTCATCCGTTTTTATACGATTTTATAGGGTTTCACATGTGACGAAAAAAATCAGATTTTTTTTCACATGTGACGAAAAAAATTATAAAAAATATTTCAGAAAAAAAGGCTTTCGACAAAGTAATTCCGAAAAAAAATTGAAAAAATACATCGAAAAAAAATTGGAAAAAAAAAATTTCGGGAAAAAAAATTGAAAAAGAATTTCGAAAAAAAATTTTGGAAAAAAAAAATCAGAAAAAGAATATCCGATCTTTTTAAGGGACCATTTATGTAATTTACCATAGGGACGGTGGCTGCAATTTCACAAACCCACAGGGATTATTTATGTAATTTGAAATTGTAAAATGGTCAAATATTCACATAAAGATAAAAATTTAAACATTAGTACTCAAATTTTTTTTCCCTACTCAAAAGAGTGTTTTTGAACAAGTATGATGCTTTTTAAAGGTATTATTCTTAAAATCAAACATAAAACGGTGTCCTTCCAAGCCAAATAAAAAATAAAAACCCCAAAACGACATCGTTTCTCATAGTAAATGTATAATAGAGTAATGATGATGTTTGACTTAAAAACTCGTTGACCAACAATCTAGCCAACGCTTTATCATTTACTTGTAAATTCGTTGACCAACAATGTCTTCTTGTCTGTTTTTTTAATTGTCATAAACGACGATCTTCGAAGGGAAAGTCCTCATAAACAAGAGAAAATTGAAGTTCACACATTAGAAAATCATAAGCACTTAATGGACGGATGGAAGAAATGGGTGAAGGTAGTGATGAAGAATCGTGAAAAGTGTGTAGTGCTGACGGATTGTACATTTGTGGTTGATATGTTTGTGTTTGATACATATTTTGTTGTGGAGGTATGAATGTTAGGTTTTGGTATTGTGGGTTTCGTGTTCCGTAAACAAATGATGGGGCTCGAAAGTTTATTGGTGGTTAAAGATCGAGACGAAAATTTGTATTGGGTGTTTGGAAGTATGGTTGTCAACGTTGTTTTAAGGTTTTATTTCTTGGAGTCAGAAGAACCGTGTGGGCCTTACTTTTTACTGTTTGAGGCCTTTCTGCTGGGAATCCGTTTGGTAATGTTGATCATCAAAAATAAAAAAATAAACCACTATCACACACGGTGATAATGAGAATGTTATTGAGTTCACGCGTGATGTAGGCCACCACCGCATGGTACTTCACCACAATAGTGACCAATGCCACATCAGATGACCATGCGTGGGGCTTACTCTTGTTACATTCGGTATAATAAGAAAACAATACTTAAAGTTCATATTCACACCAAGACGCGTTTCTGTCCATCCACACATTCCTCAACAGAAACCAACCACTTAAATTGAATCCATCAATAATAACATTCCATTTTATCATCTCTCAACATAACTTTCGTTTCATGTTAACTAGTTTTCGCAATGCAAATAAACAAATCATCCTGTTCATCTTCATCTTCCAATCTTTTTAACCAACAAGAACACAATAACCTTATTGATCAATCTTTAGCTAGCATTACTTTCAAATTCAACCAAACTCTCCACCTCGACCAAAATAATAACATTAACTCGTTGCTAGAGCCTGATGACGAGGTGGAAGAAGAATATTTAGATTGTGAAGACAACAAAGAGTACTTCAACCCCGAAAACGACGAAGAATTTACATTTATGTATCTAGGTGAAAACAATACACCTATTCCAGCAGACCAAGCATTGAAAAACAAAGATATCCATCCAATATTTCCATTATTCGATCAAAATTTAGTATCTCATGAAGAACGAAAACAACTACCTATTAATCCTCAAGTAAATAAAGTTTTCGTTGAATCACATCGAGCAGCATTGTCTTCCACGTCAGAATACGACAACATAGAAAGCATTGCTATGGGACCATACTGCACGTGGAAAAAACAGCCTCCTAAGCTAAGTAAAAAAAGCAACTCAACAGGTTTTTCTAAGCTATGGAGGCTCAAAGATAAAGTTGGTCGCAGTAATAGTGATGGTCGAGATGCGTTTGTTTTCTTAAAGAAGTCTGTTAGGACGGCTGTGGGAGGATCGTCTTTGAAAGGCAATGGTGGAAAAACGAAAGGATTAAAGGCTGCAAATGGAAAGTTTTCGGGACATGATGTGTATCTAAGGAAGAGAGCACAGGGCGAGGAAGATCGACGACGACGGTCTTATTTACCTTATCGGCCGGAAATTATGGGGTTTTTTACTAATGTTAATGGTGGTTTAAGTAAAAATGTACATCCCTACTAAGTGTGAAGTACTACGTATGAAATAGTAGTACTATTAATTAGAGTAGCAGGGTACTCGCGCGTTACGTCGGCGGTATCCTGTGATGATTAATCGAAGAAATAGATTCCGATGAGGTTGGTTCACCCATTTGTATCGGTTTCAACGGGTCCTCTTTGGTTCAGTTTTGGATGGTTTTTATTGGCTAGCCGAACTAGTGGCGACTTCGGTTCTCAGTTGAACCCGTTGTTCCAGTCCAGTTTTTAAAACTATATATACTATCAACTTGTTAGCTTATATGAAACTTTGTGTGTTTTATTAATTTGTAAAATGTATATAATAACGTGTACTTTTTATTTTAGATGTGTTTTAAAAATAACATTAATTAGTGTGCTTAATTAATTTATACTTTAAATTATGTTGAAGCTTGTTTAGATCATACAGTGTGAAAATATTATTCTACTTTGTAATTTCTTAGTGCATTAAAAAATTGTGCATTATGTATAGATGTTTGTCATGTTTTAGTGCTTAATTTGGTTGTATATTTTACTTTGTTAGTTGTATTATTGAATTTTAAAATTTCATTGTCTTAGTCATTTAATGTCACAAAAGTGGTTTGTGCTTTAGGTGATAGAAATGCATGTTATTTGTTTTTGTAAAAACTAATGCTAGCTAGTAGCACATTTTGAACATGGATCAAAATGTTATATGATCGAGTAACCGACAACTGTTTTATTATGTCATGAATGCGGACCTGCATAATAAATATAGCATTAGCTAGACATCTTTTGGTGTCGGTTTTTAATGTAAACGGCTAAGCGCAAAGATACTATACTCTTTTGAATCCTTGACGACATGTATAATTTTTGTCAGTTTCATTCTTAACATTGATCAAACTATAACATATATACAAAACGAGGATATAGGGGAAATTCATCTTTGGGTTGGGGGAACCAGACCTTCTATTGACTCGTGAACGAGAGCTCCACCCATTAGACTAAAGCTTCAATAGTTATGGACCGGTCAATTTATCGGTTATTAACATTTTAGTAATATTAACACTGCTAAAAGTTTAAGTTGAATTGTGACCTGTGACCCTATATGGTGTTAATCAAATGCCACATAATCATTTTAGAATGCACGTACTCCCACATAGATATAAAGTGCATTTGTGTACGGAGTTGTGGTTTCTCGACCGATTTAAATCTTTTGAATAAATAAAGTGCTTAAAAAATAGAAAAACAATATATGAGTTTATAAGGTTAGTGGAATAAAAAGAAAGAAGAGCAATACATGCACGAGATATTTGAGTAATGATGTAGCTATAAATAAGGTCGTAACAGTTACAGAAGTGTAAACGTGTGTGGCCTGCTTTATCTCTTCTTTCACATGCATCATCGTCTTCATTTGCACCCATACAACTTAAAGTTTCGAGCTGCAATTAATCATTTTCTCATAGTTTCATAACTACAACTCTTTAAGGTTAAATTTTAATGCAACCCCACATGATCAATTATATATTTACATTTTACACTCATTGTTTCATTCTTATGCATGGCCATGTGTCGTGGATCCATTGTCCTAAATGATCATCATGCTTACTTGATCTTTGATTGTTTATTGCATGTGTATTTGATTACAATATTATCACATCTGTACTGTTTTATACGTATGTTGATCAATGATTATTTTGTTCATCAGGTTTTGTGAATTCCTTAGGAAGAAAATATGGCGCATGATTTATGTGATAACGCCATCGAAGGACTAAAGCAGCTTCTCAGGTGAATATTTGTTGTCATTTAGGTGATCTATATATCACTAACATGTTTTAGTTTTATACACACGCTTAAAAAAAACTTAAATTATTAAAAATTTTAAAGGAAAATCTAATAAAATGAAATGAATGAGTTTTACGTTTCCATGAAAAATCTTATGAAATGAATGGCTTTCCATGAAACTGGTCATAAACTCATAACCGATGTTTTTGTCCACGTACATTGTGAGTGAGGGACCCACATGGCGAGTATTAATGTCGTCAACACATGATCTTACGGGTCATTTTGGTTTTCTGCTCTTTTTTAATGTTGTTGTACTGTTGTTTGGTTGGTTTAATTTGTAGTGAGAAAAGCGATCTTGAAGCTGTTGCCTACACGAAGATTAAGCAACTAATGCTTGATTTGGAGGCGGATTCTGCCAAGGAGGTTTGCCCACTCGAGAAGATCAAGAACGGATTCACACACTTCAAGACTGAGAAATATGAGTGCGTTTTGATTCATACATACAAATTAAGCTAGTACAACACTTCTACAAATATGATAAGAGTCACGATAACATGAATGTTATGCGTGTGAACTATAAATCAATTTTTTATGTGTACACATCACTTCTCAAACGGTTGCTTCATGAAAGTGATCTGTAAGTCAGGAAACCTCACACATCATGATAAAAAACATTGTCACATAAGCGGTGTTTACACTTTATAAGAATATGCCAAGAACACTTTTTAGGAGCTAGTTTATCAAGTCGAGTAAGGATCATTGTTTGTGTGGTTGGTTTAAATATTGTTTCTTCTTTTCCCCTATTTCTGCAGCAAGAACCCTGATTTATTTGGAGAGCTTAGCAAAGGCCAAAGCCCCAAGGTCATGTCTCTCCTACCCTTAACACTTGTTAATACACATTAGTGTGCAATATGAACTAAAACAACTGACTTTAGTACTATTTAGTCTAAAAACCTGGGAACTCTTGATGCATTTATGATATAATCATGATATGATGTTTAGGCTAAAATTTTAAATGCAGTTCATGGTATTTTCCTGCTCGGATTCTCGAGTTTGTCCATCACACATTCTAGATTTCCAGCCTGGTGAGGCCTTTATGGTTCGAAACATCGCTAGCATGGTCCCCCCTTATGACAAGGTGACCTTTATTTTTATCTAAACTTAGATGAAATAGTCAAACCATATTGCATCCTTAAGAATAAGATGAAACAGTTAACTGTGATCCCTATAATTGATTCCTTTTATAGATAAAGTACTCAGGAGTGGGGGCAGCTATTGAATATGCAGTATTGCATCTAAAGGTGATATTAGACACCCTTTTTAGTAGTATTAATATATATGTTGGGATATTAAAGCAGACTTAATTTTATTCCACTGGCTAAAGAATATTATGTTTATATTGTGTTACGGGTAAAAATGTGGTCTTCAGGTGGAATATATATTAGTTATTGGACACAGCTGCTGTGGCGGGATTAAGGGGCTCATGTCTATCCCGGATGATGGGACCACATCCTCGTAAGTAGTCTTACCTTCCCTAACAAGACATGGTCTTTTCATCCTTTTTTTGTAGCTTACTGAATGTATTGTTTATGATCAGCGACTTCATCGAGGATTGGGTAAAAATATGTTCCACTGCTAAAAGCAAGGTGCAAGCAGAATTCAAAGATTTGAATTTTGCCGAACAATGCACCAAGTGTGAGATGGTAAGTTGAAACAAATTTAAAATATTCTTACTTATGTCAGGCTTCATTTTTACTGATCACAAAGGTCAAACATGCAGGAGGCTGTGAATGTATCTTTGGGGAACCTATTAAGTTACCCATTTGTTAAGGCAGCAGTTATGAACAGAACACTTTCCCTAAAAGGAGGATATTATGACTTTGTCAAGTGCAGTTTTGACACCTGGTCTCTTGATTATGGTGTTTCACCATCTCTCACTGTCAAATAGTATATACATGCTTTACAGGTTTTCATGTGAAAGAAGGGGACCCGAATCCGTGACCTCTGATATATTAGAGATAAAGGGGCCGACTAGGACACCGTTCAAGCTGCATGTTTTATAGTCTAAATAAGTTTTAGTAGGATAAAGATAAGAATACTTTTCTTTTCTTCTCTTTCAATTATTTTCATATAAATTATCATGTAATAAGCTCTCAAATGTATGCTAAATAAATGCTGGATAACTGGAGCTATTGCATGCTCTCCACAAAATTGTAAAGGTCTCTTCTATGATATACTAAAATTCACAGTTGATCTAGGACCGCATGACTAGTGATATGTCGATTCTTCTAGGATCATAAGCTTTATACTCACGACATTAGATATTTTGTTGTCAAGTGACTTTGAGGAATATGAGGACACCGTTTAGAACCCATTTGTTTTGCTAAGTTTCCTCTATTTTTATGACAATTTTTTCTCTGTTTATCATGCAATTAAGATCCATAAAAAAGAATGAATGAAGATAGTATACATAAGCTAAAGCTTAACAAAAAGACAACAAAACTACCCTAAAATATCATTTATTGAACACACTCGGTACATGTTTGCTTACACCTATTTGGCTAGCTTTTCCAAAATAAACAACAACCTTTCCGGTAGCTATATTAGCTTCAAGGTGTGAGAAAGCTTCTTTTACCCTGTCAAACGGAAACGGAAAACTTTTCCAAAATAAACTCTTCAGAAATAGGATATACAACAACCTTTCCGGTAGCTCTATTAGTTTCAAGGTATGAGAAAGCTTCTTTCACCCTGTCAAATGGAAACGGACTGTTTGGGTCAATTACCGCCTTCACCTTCCCACTCTCTAAATACGGGTTCAGCTTTGTCAATGTGGAACCGGTTGAGGTCACAACAAACCGGAAACCTGGTGGTGTCACTGCACCAGTTAGGACTACTACACTTCCACCTTCCTTCACCACCTTCACTGCTTTCTCCCCTTGCCCTGCAACCAATAAGATAATGATCATCTCACCTTCACTCGTCAAATTCTTTTTTGACCCAACAAGCGCATTCACATTATCAATGTGTGTATGATTATTGATTGTAAAAAAATTACAACCACGACTTACCAATGGCATCATATACAACATCATATTTGTCTGGCAGTTCTTCAAAGTTCTCTTTGGTGTAATCAATTGCTACATCAGCGCCTAAACTTTTGAGCAACTCAAGTTTTGGCGTACTAGATGTGGCTGCAACTTTTGAAGCACCAAATACTTGTTTCGCAAGCTGCATAGAAGAGTCTTGCTAATGAATAAACATAGATCACTCATATGTCAAAGCATTATCTGCTTTGGGCATTTAACATCTTTATTATGTTATACCTGAATCACGAGCGATCCAACTCCACCAGCACCATTCAAGACAAGGAGTGATTTACCTTCTGAGAAACCGGCCCTTTCTAGACCTTCATATGCGGTCTCGATTGCAAGGGGGAGACTTGCAGCCTGAACGAAATCTATATTTTTTGGTTTTAAGGCCAAGAGTTTCTCCTCAACTGCAGTGTACTCGGCCAATGAACCTGACTGCTTAGGACCGTCCAGTGCTTTTTCGCTTATATCTCCATATACTTCATCTCCTACTTTAAGACCTTTTACTTGCTTTCCGACCTTAACTACCACACCAGCAACATCATATCCTGGAACAGTCTGTTAACAATAATAAAACTTGTTCAGAAAGGCTGTTTAGTTAAGTGGGTGTTTGGCATTGAGTTCTAGCAAATGTTTATGAGACATAGAATAATCAGACTCGGATCGACTACAGTAAAGTGAGAGATAGCGCTCAAATGTCCATTTGGGATTGCTTATAATATAGGGGTGGTGATTTGGACATTATTCTTTTAGCCATACACCACAAAATTCATCATTTTGACCATTTTATGTTTCACCAATTAAACGGGTCAAAACCATAAGTTTATTAGTTTTTGACTAAATAATATGGTCAACAAATCAACCCTTTGCGAAAGTGCTTAAGTACTTTGAGAAAAAATAATTGGATGTTTAGGATTTCTTATTGTGTTAATTACTTGAAAATTTATTATACTTGTCACTTTTTGTTACTGTGTGCACTGAACTTTCTATTCAGCCGTGTAAAATAACCATTTTGCCCTTTGAAATTTGAAAAAAGTAAGGGTAAAATGGTCACAAAATACACACAATAATCAAATTTTGAAATTTCACTATAAGCAAGCAAGCTGTTTATTTACACCAACATAAGCAGATAAGAACTTTTACGCAAACACTCAAAACTACTAAAAAAATAGTAAGCAGATAAGCACTTCAATAAGCAATCCCAAACATTATCCACTTAGCAAAAAGCAATAAAAACTTACAGGCAGAGCAGAATCAGTAGCTTGAAACTTGCCTAACCTCCTCTTAAAATCAACAGGGTTAAGAGCAGCAGCAACAACCTTAACCAAAACCTGGTCATCAGCAACACTAGGCACAGTCACATCAGTAGCAAGCTTCAACACATCCACACCACCATATTCCTCATACACCCATGCCTTCATTTCTGAAGGTATGGTTGATGACCCAATAGCTGTTGTTTCA
The DNA here is from genome assembly GCA_030686995.1 of Artemisia argyi. NCBI lineage: Eukaryota > Viridiplantae > Streptophyta > Magnoliopsida > Asterales > Asteraceae > Artemisia > Artemisia argyi. The sequence continues at coordinate 153,695,652 of CM060697.1, read as the reverse complement.
GTTGCAGACTTTGAAGCACTGCAAGATATCCTTAAACTATGATTCCTGTTGGAGTGTGTGTGTTTGTATGACAAGTGAGTGTTTAGTCTGGTTTTTAAGGTTGGTTTTGGTGAGACAGATGGTGGTTGGAGATGGAGGGATGTGATGGAAGTGGAGCTCAGTAGAGCTTCCATTATCTGTGTTGTGTCAATGTTGTTTGATGATAGATTTTTGTTAGCCTTTTCTAATGGTTTTATATGGTGTTGGTTTTATTTGGGTTCTTGGTTATATTTTTTTGTTTTTATTTTTCTATTTTGTGGGTACTAGAAATTTCTATTTTTTGTTGTCAAGAGAGATGTCAATTCAAGGGATAGTCCCTTTTGGTTCACATAATGCATCAACAACTCACCACATTTATCTTGTGGTTCAGTGAACCTGGTCGGCTTGTCGTAAGATGTTTGAAGAAATTTACTATCACAGCTATTGTGGTTATGATTATTATCACATCAGCGTCACATCAACGTACTTTTGCTACTTTCTCACCACTTTACCCCTAACTACTTACCATTTCTGAGACAATTAGTTTGTGACCTAGGAATGAAGACAAGTTTATTAGGAAGTTTTGGGCACTTATAGGTCGTACTACTTTGTGTGTGAGGGCGTTGTGGATTGCGAAGAATGAAACAAACTTCTAAGTATAATTATTATTCTAGTTAACTTAACGTCTTTTATAGGAATTTAATTAGGTTCGTGGATGGAATTAAGCCATAACCCGCGAGGCCGCGAACCTACCCTCTAGAATAGGTTTAGGATGTCGAGAGATTTCAAATTCTGTTACACATGCCATACTGGGCAGAAGTGGGATTTCCACCGCCTAATTCAAAGCATCCAAATTATTACAATAAACATATATCCAAGTTGACTACATTGGTGAATGGTGAGTTACACCGATAATGAACAAACCAGGCCGGTCCTGATCAAAACGAGCATGCAGGACTTCAAAGGGATATTGAAATATCAAATATGCGCAATGTGTAATCAAGAGGTACCATCGATGGGTGGAAGTGTATCTTAAATTCCAACAAGATCTTCTTTTTTTTTTTTTTGAAAGGCAACTTTAGCCCTGGTTTCATTTTGAACTTGATGCGACCCTCAACAAAGTCTTATTTGGCGATTGTGTCAACTGTCAACTATCTATGTATCATGATCCCAACTTTTGACTTGGGCACATTTACTCAATGAAAATCACATACTACCTGCGTATCTTGTTGCTATAGATGAGTTAAAGTGAGTTTGTTGTTCAGAAAAGTTATATAATTAGGTTAAATGCTAAATTTATGCAAACCTTTTTAAATGAGTTAGTCGAAAATTTATCCAAACCTTTTTAATGAGTTAGTCGGGTCAAACTAAAGGCCGCTAAACAACAAAAACCAAGTTCCGTTTGACTTTGACTTTGACATTTTAGCACAACATCGTCGTCGCTAAAGGCCCTCCACCCAAAATTCACCCGCCTATCTTTTATTATACAGGCTTAGGTTGATCAACTCGTGTATGATATAAACACGTCTACACGACCTTAAAACATTCAATTTGGTGTCGTATGAGAAATCTACAAGACCAAGACCTATATGGCTCTATTTCAACGAGTATCCGAACTTGAATATTCGCGTTGATGTAATTATCTTTCTAACTTCTTTTAAATTTTATCTTTTTCTTTATAGAATTAATCATTATCTATAGAATTAATATCTTGGAGACAATGTAGGTTAGCCCCTTGAAAGAAACGATTTACTTTAGCACCTTGTTGAAGCATAATTCCGCTAGGCAGGTCCCACGTGCCATTCATCCTTGTCAGGAACCTTGAAGCGTGCTATAAACAAGAAAGAACCCGTTAGAAGGAGTCCCGAGGCCGGAGCCCCGGGACCACCCTCCGACGGTCAAGTCAGTCCAACACTCTAAGCATGGAGGGATATAAATATGGAGGGATGAACCCTCTGGTTGAGAGTAATTCTAGAGAGAGAAAGTAGAGAGAGATAGGAGGTCTTAGAGATCCATATAACCAACAAAAGTGGAGTATTTATAGTACCTTGGTTACTGTAGATGACATCATCGTAAGGGACACATCCCCTTAAAACCTGGGTAGTAGGTACACGTGTGGTCACATCAATAGAGAATATATTACCTGATGGTCAATGCGATGTGTCGTTCTTCATCCGTGACCTTCGTCCATGTCGTTCGGCCTGTGCCGTTCGGCCTCTGCCGTCCTGTAGTGTTCGGCCTCTGCCGTCCTGTACCGTTCGGCCTCTGCCGTCCTTCCTGTGCCGTTCTTCTGGGGTCTTGATAGATCAGGTCTATCAGACCATATACGTCAACACACCTCTAACAAAAAATGTTCGAGTAATTTTCTCCTAACCACATTGTTAAAATACCACAATTTTCCAATGAAAAAAATATATATAATAACGTGTTTAAATAAATAATGTACTTTCCTAAACAAAGTTTCACAGATATAATAGAAAACGTATAAAAACACAATAAATATTTGTATGTTCCAATTCAATTCAAAGTATGGAAGCATAGTTGGCATGCGGTAAGCCATGTTAGCATGTGTGTATGGCAACTGACACACAAATTTAAAACATGATACCCATAACCCTTTAACCAAAACCCTCTAACCACCTCTAAATTCCCAACAATGCTTAGATCATCATCAACAACAACCATTACATTCCCTCAAGTCAATCATGCTTGATTGTTTCTTCTTCTGTTGCCCCTCTAAGCCAAAACTTAAATGCGAAAACGATACTCAAAAACCTCTACTAGTCACCAACAACGAAGAATATAACACCGAATCTCCAACGGCCAGGATCACATTGATTATAACATCATGGCTAAATGGTCGTTGGTTTCGCTACTTGATTATAGCTCTATGTTTGCCTTTGCTCATCCCAGTTGTATGCATTAGTATTCCTATCATCTGTGGTGTTGAAATATGGTTCTTCATCCGTCGCTGCAGTCGCAAGTGGTCCCGGTTGAGATTGGGGCCTCAAGCAGACGTGGAAGGATGTAGTGGAGAGGTGGCGGTTGCGGTTGTGGTGGAAGTTAGTTTGTTAGAGAGGTATCTTGATGATCAGTTAGGACTTGCTATTGAGTTTGCATGTGAATGTGAAAGTAATGAAAGTGAGTATTTTAATTTATAGTAGTAGGAGTGATTTGTTGTGTTGATTTTTGGTTTTTAAGTGTATATAGTTTTTGATTTTAATGATAGTGAGGATTTTAGTTCAATGGTTTTTGTCCTTGGATGATCTTAGTTAAGGTTTTTGTTGTTGATGTTGTATATTTTGTTGTAGAGTCTTGATTAGGATGTGTAAAGATATGTTTAAATTCATGTCTAAGTTGGATATTTTGGTGTAGAGTCCTGATTGGCATGAATGTTATTATCATGATCATGTCGTACATGTTTTAAGATCATGTCACACATGTTTAGGCATGAATTCAAGTAGTCTCCCAATCATTTTCATTTGGTGTAAGGTCTTCTTTTGACTTCTAGAGAATTTTGCAGTGACATCCAGTTTTTCTGGCACAAAATTTTGGAATGTTAGACATGTAGTCCTCCAAATTCGAAGTGATTAGGTATTCACAACCAACAAAAAGTTATCTTCTTGAAGATTATACCCTTTACTACACAACCAACAAAAAGTTATCTTCTTGAAGATTATACCCTTTAAAAGCACGGTACCGATCCCGTACCGAATTAATGATCCCGATTTTTTTTTCCTTATTTCGTAGTACCGGTACGGTACCGTATATCGAGAATTGATACCGTTTTGATACGATACCGGTACGGTTCCGATTCGGTTCCGGGATTTGGTTCGAAATGCCTTTACAATATAATAGGGATAAGTATATAACATATTAACATATCCACAATTTGTTTTTGCGTATAAGACTTGTTAAACTAAAGTATTTGATATGCACAAATAGAGTAGTAGACATATCAACCGAACATAGTTTGCATATAAAGCCCCTCTTTGTTTTAGCAATGGATTCTTAACTTGTTTTAGCTAAGATTAATAAATACATGGACCTATGAACTTAGGCTGCCTTTCTTTTTCTTTTTAGAAAGTCTAAGTGGTAAAATGAGTGGGTGCAACTAATATATATATATATTTTTTCTCGCTTGGGTACTCTATCCCCACTAAAGCAAATAAAACCTCCCTATTCCCATCCAGAGCTTGTAAGAGATAGGGCTCCACTCGCCTCTTAACTCCAAAAAAAAAAAAAAAAAAACAAGGCCTTATTAGTGAGATAGCTCAATAATTGGAGCTTTGAAATTTTTTAGTGAAAGAGCTAAGGAAGTTCACAATGGTAGCGAGTATAATACTCGTGTATATAAGTTTAAGATGACATGAAATGAAAAAAGTTTTAAAATTATAAACTTTTTCATTGCAATAAAATGCATGTGTCCTCTTATCTAATACGGAGTACGTAGTACAGTATCTCTTTTATCTATAAATCTTTTTAAGTTTTGCAAAGTGAAAACAAGTCTATGAACTGCAAAAGTTTATGCATGAATTAATATCAATAAATTAATTGATTATTTTTGTTTATTTATTTATCGGAACGGAAACTAAGGTGCAGTTTGGTTCCCAGGTGTTGAATGAAAGATGGAGATTTTGGCTTAAATCTAATGTTTGGAAGCTTTTAATTCCTTTGTTGTACAGTAATTCAATCCTAAAAGTTAACTTTTTTAAATCCCACCTATAAGGGTCGGTATCGTCTGATTCCTCTGGCTCAAATTTTGTCACATTCAATTACAATCACATGTTACTTTTTATATAATTACTATATTATTATTTTATAACTTTTCAATTTTACTCAAATCTTAAAATAATAATTTATTTATTTATAATTTATTTTCTCTCTCAAACTTTTTTCTTAAACCTTTCCCAAATATTTCAAACATTTTCCAAATCTGAATCCAATTCCAATCTCACTTGCAAACCAAACGCACCCTAACAATTACACATTACTTATACTTAGGGGTGCTGGTCGGGTTGACCCGGTCAGGTTCGGGTCAATTCGGGTCGAGCCTAAAGAAACATACCCGAACCCAACCCTATTTAAAACTTGGGTTAGTCGGGTTCGGGTCATTTAAGGTCGGGTCAAATTGGGGCGGATCGGATCGGGTTCGAGTCAACCCGTTTATAGGTAAAATGATTAAAAAAATTGATTACTTCAATATGTTTACATTGTAAAAGTGTTAATCAAGTCGGGTTGGTCGGGTTCGCGTCAATTCGGGTTGAGGCTAAAAAAACATACCTGAACTAGACCCTATTTAAAACTCGAGTTAGTCGGGTTGACCCGAATTAAATTATTGATTCGAGTAGCCCAACCCGAATAGGCTTAATCGAGTTCGGGTCTTAAGGAGGACTTGAGTCCACAAGCATTAAAACTATAAACCTTTTGAAAAAATTCATCGTTAGAGATGCCGATTCTATGTTTTCATGGTACAAGTGCAGGCCAATCTCTCATTTTTTTGGGAGTTACATGGGTTTCTGACTCGATATTATGATCCGGCTAATTCTAGGACAAATACGCTTTTGAATAGCCCTAGGTCGGGGAAGGTGAACCTCCGTGGCACTAACCCAAAGACTCTCATTTGGTTTTCATAAGTGAATCACTTAGCTAACATGACCAATTGCCATAGGTTTGCGAATGAAATCATAAGATCGAAATTAGTTTCACATCCTCAATACAAAAGACTGTAAATTGACTAGCATTGTCGATCAGTAATTAATTATCGTGTGAAGAATCACGTTCAAAGCTCAAAAATATAAATTTTAGGGCTATGTCTTTATATGCATAGCCCAATTAAAAAAATAATAATAAGAAAAAAAATTAAATAAAATAAAGTTTGCAAGAGAATAACAAGGTTTAACAAACACTCTGCTAGAGTTATCAATTATCAAAATATGTTTTCAAAACAATCTATGAATAATTTTATCCAAATACTTACCAATCCTAATTGAGTAACAATTTGCACGCCAATCTTTCTGGAAAAGAAAGGGCTTTACCATGTTTAAGTCTCTAATGACAATTGACTCAAGTGGTGTGAATTAGTTGATTTGAAGGCTAGAAACCTTGATTAACAATTTTTTGTCTTTGACATTTTGTGATAATAAAAAAGTAAAGTACAATAGCTAATATAAGCCTTACGGAGAATTAGACGAGCTTTTTTTATTGGACCACTGCAATTTGAAAATTTAAATACATAAATGTGGTACTGCCAAAATTATTTAAAATAGAACATATTTTTCTTCATCACTACTCCTTGTTATGCACCATCATTTAATAACCCCTTTATAAAACCCTAGCTCCAATTAAAATTTAACCAACACTTCGTAAGAGATTGATCAGTTCATCCTCCTCTTATTGCAACTGTATCTCTTTGAAACAGTTTGTGCATTCAGTATGGCACCAAAAACGTAACCCGATTGAAGACTACATTCAGTCAAACCCGTAGAACGAAAACCACTTTAATCCAAATAAAGACTAGACAGGAATGTAAGAAACATACTCCCTCCGTCTCAAAATTTTAATCCATATTTCATTTTTAACATGTCTTAAAATAATTGTTCACTTTACCTTTTAAGTAAAAACTAGAGTTTAGTGAGAGAATTCTATCTAAGTAGTTGAAAATTAAAATGACTCACTTTTATTAAACTTTGTGATTTTGTCTCCTAACAATAATTTTGAGATGGAGGGAGTAAAACAAATCTATAGATTTTCTACAAAAGAACCTTTTGATTTCGTTAGAAGTGAAGTAGAAGACTACATAATCAAAAATAAAATAAAAAATCGTAATTTTGTTGAAGGTATAATTCAACACCCACAGAAGATTAATTCAATGACTAATTACAAAGTAGTATGTCACAACATTAAAAAATTTTACTTGAGTTTTGAGAGATGGCATAACAATACAAGAGGATAGTGTATATATTTTTTAAAATACTATGCTTATGTATTTAAGTTTTTAAATTGCAAGTGTAAAAAAAAAAAAAAAAAAAAAAAAAAAAAAAAAAAAAACTCTCACCGCCTAAACCTTTTTATTCGTAACTCGAACAGTCGAACCAAACACCCCCCAACCCCAATTCATCACATTCAAACCCTAGAATCTCATCTTTCACATTCACCATGGATCTGATACAAACATACACCGAAGACGACGGTTCCGACCACCGCAACTCCGATTCATCCTCACCGGACTCCTCCCCACCACGTCTCATCCCCCCCAAATCCTCCGCCCCAAAAGTCGACGACACCATGCTCTCCCTCACCGTAACCGAATCCCTCAAATCCAAAGCCTTAACCAAACCACTGGACCCCACACAACACGTCGTCAACTTCAACCCCACTTACGACCAGCTCTGGGCCCCAATCCAAGGCCCAGCCCATCCTTACGCTAAAGACGGCATAGCTCAAGGTATGCGTAACCATAAGCTAGGGTTTGTTGAGAACGCTTCTATTGCCTCTTTTACTTTTGATGAACAGTATAATACTTTTTATAAATATGGATACGCTGCTGACCCTTCCGCGAATGCGGGGTATAATTACGTTGGCGATATCGACGCGCTTGAGCGAAACGACGCTGTTTCGGTTTATAATATCCCGCAACACGAACAAAAGAAGCGAAAACTTGAGAAAAAGAAGGAAATGTTGGAGAATAATGAAGGGGAGGTTGATGAGATGGAGAAGGCGGAGGTCGAGAATCCTGCGAGTGATGTGTGGTTAATGAAGAATAGGAAGAGTCCGTGGGCGGGGAAGAAGGAGGGGCTGCAAGGGGAGTTGACGGAGGAGCAGAAGAAGTATGCGGAGGAGTATGCTAAGAAGAAAGGTGAGGAGGGGGCGAGTAAGGATAAAGGGGAGGTTGTTACGGATAAGAGTACCTTTCATGGGAAGGAGGAGAGGGATTACCAAGGCAGGTCGTGGATTGCGCCTCCTAAAGATGCCAAAGCGAATAATGATCATTGTTATATACCGAAACGGTTGGTGCATACGTGGAGTGGGCATACGAAAGGGGTTTCGGCGATTAGGTTTTTTCCGAAGCATGGGCATTTGTTGTTGTCGGCTGGGATGGATAGTAAGGTTAAGATATGGGATGTGTATAATTCAGGGAAGTGTATGAGGACTTATATGGGACATGGTAAGGCGGTTCGTGATATATCGTTTTGTAATGATGGGTCTAAGTTTTTGACTGCCGGGTATGATAAGAATATTAAGTATTGGGATACGGAGACGGGGCAGGTGATATCGACGTTTTCGACTGGGAAGGTTCCGTATGTGGTTAAGTTGAATCCGGATGATGATAAGCAGAATATACTTTTGGCGGGTATGAGTGATAAGAAGATTGTTCAGTGGGATATTAATACGGGACAGATTACGCAGGAGTATGATCAGCATTTGGGTGCGGTTAATACGATTACGTTTGTTGATAATAACAGGAGGTTTGTCACGTCTAGTGATGATAAGTCTCTTCGTGTATGGGAATTTGGTATTCCTGTTGTGATAAAGTATATTAGTGAGCCTCATATGCACTCGATGCCCGCTATTTCGCTTCATCCTAATGGAAACTGGTTGGCAGCACAGAGTTTGGATAATCAAGTTTTGATTTATAGCACGCGTGAGAGGTTTCAGCTTAATAAGAAAAAGAGGTTTGCGGGTCATGTTGTTGCTGGTTATGCTTGTCAAGTGAATTTCTCACCAGATGGTCGGTTTGTTATGTCCGGGGATGGTGAAGGTAGATGCTGGTTTTGGGATTGGAAGAGTTGCAAAGTCTTTAGAACGTTGAAGTGTCATGAATCAGTTTGCATTGGTGCTGAGTGGCATCCTTTGGAACAAAGTAAAGTTGCTACCTGCGGATGGGATGGCTTAATCAAATACTGGTATGAATCTTTATTCTTGCTTATTACTTATTTAATCTATGAAAGTAGAATATTCTAGTTTGACATATTAGATAAGTATCCTATTCGTATATAGGACAAAATTCTTTCGTAGATCTAGGAATTAGAGCTTAGAAGGTTAGCACTTGTAGGTGGTGGCAAAACGGGTGGGCGGGCAACGGGTGAAACCGGGCACGGGCCAAAATGGGCAAATTATAATTCGGATCAAACAGGCACGAGTCAAAACGGGCTATTTAAAAAAAAACACCGAATTACAAAATAAATTTCTAAACCAAACACCCCTTTATTGTTTAAATAACTAGATAACGGATAATATCAAAATAAAACGTTTCCAATGTTCAAACCTCCTAATGACAAAATGAATCAAACATTTAGGTCGGGTATGCTAGAAAACACAGGCAACTAAACAAAACGTCTTCAAAATTTAATCAATAGTGTTCTTCAATCCGCACTCGAGCTCAGACTTGTATAGTAGATGAGCAAATAGGTACCATTTAAAGAGGCATATGTTCCTGAAATAAACAAAAGTATTGATTTGTAAATGAATATAGTCATGAAAGAGTTCAAAGTAAAATGACAGTTGAAAGACAGCATTTAGTTAAAGAGAACATTCTGTCCCAGGCATTCATCGCACATACGCAAATATAGCGTGTATACATGTCCTTCCACTTTATGCAGTTAGATAAAGAGAATACTACATCAATGTTTATGCAGTGACTAAGTGGTCATTATTTCTTACTATTAACATATCTTTTTCATATTCTAAAGTGTACTAGGAGATGAGTAATAATTTGTCTGTTAATATATTTTTGTTAACAACTCACTAGTCTAGACCAGAAGCACAAACAGATTCCTACTCTTCAGATGACAAACCTGAAGGAACATATTGCGGCAACTTTGAAATAACAGTATCATTATTTAATAGAATCAATCTACAGAACGGAACCACTGAGCCAACATACTTACTGAAACTGTATCCTTCAAAAGGATAAGTCTACGAAAACCATCAAACTCAAATGGCTTTCTTTAAGAAAGGTGGATGCAAGGGTCTAAAAGGTGTTCGTAACCACTCACTTTCCATGTTCCATAATAGGCTACATTAGCAACTATACGCGCAATTTGAATTTATGGTCCTAAACTCTTGATATACTTGATCCCTACCAAATTCATTTCTAAGCAAATACAATCACTTGAAATGCTTTTGGTAGATTACACAATGATTTAAGTTTACAAACTTTGAACATTACTGTACATGTATGCTTCAAAAACATGTAACAAGTTAAAAACTCACTAGATTTTCCGCACAAAATAAGGCAATTGATATAGCTACATCAGTCACTATCACCTTACCTACCAAATCTGTGCACTGACTCATAATAATTTTGAAGAGACAAAACATACAAATTTTGCGCAGAAAATTCTGCAAATAAACTAAGTGCAGAGATTACTTTGAATACGAATTTTGCGCAGAAAATTCTGCAAATAAACTAAGTGCAGGGATTACTTTGAGGGCTGTTTGGACAGATTCTGTCTAAGGGGCTGTTTGGACAAATTCGGTCTAAGGGCTGTTGGACAGACGGATAGTGTGTAGTGTGTAGATTTGTGAGGGCTTATTATTAATGCTCTAGTTATGTAGGTTCACTTCGGATATAAAAGGGTATCATGTAAAGTTGGATTGTTTAATAGAGTTGGCGTAAGAAACATATCTCAGAATGCTCTGCTTTGAATGTTTGTAAGACATTTTCTTAGTAAAGGTGATATGCATGTTGTTTATCTTTGATCAATACTAAATACATAATATGGAAACATGTTAACCTCATTTCAGCTGTAAGTCATTAGCAAATCCAGACGCTCCTTAGTGTTCTGATCCTTTTTTTCTGATTTGGATGTATCTTGACTTTTATGGTCAAACTTGCTATGTTAAGGCTAAAAATTAAAATGGGCAGTGAGTGATTAGATAGAGTATGTATTATCTGCTAAGTTCTCATCAAAATAAATAAACAAATAATCTCCCTTTATTTTTTTATTTTTTTTGGCAAATTAACAATAATCTAACTATTTAATTATTGGCTTGCAGGGACTAGTTTTGGCCAAGACCATTTCACTTTTGGGAGAACTAAAGCTGCAGTGGTGGATTTTTAGTGGTTACAAGTTCACCAAATGTAAAAGGAAATGCAGAGATTTCTACAGGCATGAAAGACGCCTTTGCTGCTAAATGACGATGGTGAGGCAGGTCTTATATAAATACCAAGCTGTATGCTGTCACCTGTATCATGAGACATGTCATAGTAATAGATTTAGATTACACCTTGTATTTTACTTCAACTGCCATCATATTTTGTATGATTTTTTCAAATTAATCGGTATGGTTGAGTTCATGTTTATTATATGGGGAGTGAGAACTTTTGTGATTTATCACCTTTTGGGCCTGTAGCTTTACTCGTCCCCCCTTCGTCGGGCGGTGCTTGTGTGGGTCACATACCTGTCGCATAAAAAGAAAATGCATAAATGCATATATAGTTGGAATCTCCAATAGGGCAAGCCTTTCAATCTGACCCATTTGATGCATTCGTCTTGTAGCTAAATAATGAAATATTTAACCTGTCAGTCACTGGGTGACTGAAGAAGACTAAATTACCTCGTACAGTCGTACCCAATCCAAGCAATAGAAACCAACACTGATACAGCAAAAGCATTAGTAAGCTTTCTGTATAGTTCAAGTTTGCCCATGCTTCGTGCCTATGTTAACACAGGTAAATAGTATATATAAGTCAACTTCATCACATATTACGTGCTGTGATGCATGAGTAAAAAGTGAAGCACCTCTATATTACATTAAACTTAAGCAACGGGAGTTAATTACCAAAGTAAACCACTTAGAGATTACCAATATACGGCATGAGATTAGCAAGCATACATAAATTATGAGTAATAGTCAGAATACATTGTGAATTTGCTAGATTGTCTAAAACATACTCTCTAATCATCTGTGGAACCACATAACCGTCATCACAAACGTGACATACTATCAGGAAAGGAATGGGAGAAATTCGGATAACTGATATTGCAATAAAGCAAAAAAGAATAGATAGTGAAATTACCTGAAGCTTTTCTAAAGTTATATAGATAATGACAAAAAGATCCAAAGAATGAAGCATGAATCAAATAAAGCAAACGGGTAGCACCAAAAACACTTGCTTTCCTGGAAAAATCATTAATATTTCCAAGATTTTCAACAAGTTTAAGAGCTTCTGAAGCTACATAGAAGCAGATGAGAAAACGTCTTCTCGAAAGCACCTAAAAGTAACTGCCCAAAGAGTAATTCCAAGTGGTCTGCTTCCAGTAACATCAAAACTTGCATACTCAAAGTACCAGAGAGCCATCTCACACATTGCTGGCAATTTTGACACGAAACCTGTTAACACGACACGACACGACCTGTTCTTAACAGGTTTCGTGTCTTAACTGTTAGTGACCTGTTATGATGTTGAATATATAAGTTCCAAAATCCTAACCCTAAATATTATATGTCCGCCCCCATCTAAGATCTTACACCTCGTTATCTCTCATTCTCTTTTTTTTTTTTTTTTTTTTTTTTTTTTAATCAGCTTATCTCATTCTCTCCCACTAAGATTATTGTCTTCACCGATTCTATAACACTTGTGCTTTGTTTTCACCGATTCTATAACACTTGATACTGTGATCAGCTTATCTCATTCTCTCCCACAAACACAAACGCAAGTAAATCAATCACTCAAGACAAAGGCTTCAAGAAATCAATGGGGTGTTCTTTTGTTCGAACCTGTGATGGGGTTTTTTTTTTTCTTTTGTTCGAACAAAGGCTTCAAGAAACCGATCATCTCATCGTTGATTTTTTTTTCTTTGATTTTATGGATTCTGCTAGTGTTATGTGTGAATATGTCTAGTCTTTTGGTTTCTGTTTTTATTTGGTTTAACGTGACTCACTAACAAGCTCCAACTGTAATTTATTTCAATTGATGGGTTTTTTTTAGTGACTGTACACATAACAAACATTATTCAAACAGTAATTTATTGCTAATTTGAACTTTTTTGAATTTGATAATGCAGGAGGAGGAAGTGAGAAAGTAGTTAAAGAAGGAGGTTCAAGTGGTAGTTTATGGTTAGCTTCAAATCCGAGCAAAAGATGGGAAGAGGTGTATATTTGGTTTATTTGGTGTATAATTAGTTTTATTTGGTTTATTTTGTGTATATGTTACTGGATTTTTTTTTTTCTTTTGTTCGAACAATGGTGATGTTGGTGATGTTCTCAAAAGAAAAAAAAATATATAGAATCCAATAACAATGGTATAGTGAATTAGTGATTTAGTGATGGGTTTGGCTTGGAATAATGGTGATGTTGGTAAAAAAAAAAATGACACGATATCAATAATTCCATATCAATAATTCAATATCAATTTAATTTGTTTTTGGAAAAAATAAAAAATAAAAAAATAAAGAAAAGAAAAGAAAAAAAGAAACCCTAAACATGTTAACAGGTTCTTAACAGGTCTTAACAGGTTAACCTGTTTATTTTCGTGTCGTGTTCGTGTTTGAGAAAAATGACACGATAAGCTAACAGGTCGTGTTCGTGTTTGACCTTAACAGGTTCGTGTCTTAACAGGTTCGTGTAACCTGTTATGCCAGCCCTACCAAACCAATAACAACTTTAATATGGTGATACAACTGTATTACATCCTTACAATGTTGCACAAATCGAAGAAACCATATAAGACCAAGAATAAGATAAGCTAATGACATAAATCCATGAAACGGCATAAATGGTGTCATCTTCCCCGGTAGATAACCATCTGGATTTCGCTCAACAGTTCTTCCGCTCATTATTGTGCCTTTAAGTTGTGGATCACAATACATGAAGTAAATATATATAGTACATTCCTGTTATTGATCTCAACAGTTTGTAGCGAGATTTTTGCTTCTTCACTTTTTCCTTCAAAAGGGGTTTGTATACGTTTAGGCCAGCCAGGGTTATCAAGGTCTTGACGAAAGATGACTTCACCTACTTTGCAAGAACCGTCACTGGCAAGTACAGGTTTACAGCACATGGCATTTGAGTTTACATATGCACCCCCTAATTTATCACAGTTTTTCACTTCAGCGATTATGGCCTCGACTAAACCAGTACTTTGTTGCATTTCGTTCTGCTTAGCAGCTGCCTCTGCTGGTCGTTTAAAGATGATAGACTCAAACCTGGAATTATGGCAGAGAGTATGAATAAAGGGGAGTAGTGACTTTAACCTAGTATCTGAACCTAGATACATACACAACTTAAACCACAAAATGTGTCGAGTCCAAATTGGATGTTACAATACAAATATGAATAATCAGACAAATATAAGTGGATGCTATCAAAAATGTTTGTGGTACCACCTAAAACCACTAGCTAACAAGAATTGATGCTATAATAGAGGCCAAGGAATAACTCATTTCGGGTCAATCATCTGGCTTATACCAACTTATATAATGACCAACTACCTCTAGGATGGAGCTTTTTTTGAGGCACAAGCTCAAAGTCCAACTACACCACCCCATTCCACCCAATACACATACACAAAACAAGTTTCAAAAAAAATAACAGAATGAAAACAACCACTTAACCTGAGAGCCTTACAAAGGTAATATTCCTAACAAGTAACACCATTACATCCATAGTCTTATCATGTACAATATACATTCTAATATCAGTAGGTACTACCCGTGTCAGTTCTCTGTCAATCCTGATCATCCACTGTACAAACGCGTCATGATGCATGTCTAAAATTTGCTGGTTTTAGCAAAGAATGCTATTTATCGACTCAACAAACAAAAAACTTACCACTTATTTACACCTCCAAGCACAAACTAGTTTCACTTGCAGCTTGCCTACTGTATTAACAAATTTGCTAACTAAAAGAGCACGAGTATATAAGTATAAAAGGTTTTACATAATTTTATAAAAAAATTTATTTAACAACCCTGTACATGTCAGTAGCATGTTAACCTCATTTCAGCTGTAAGTCAGAAAGTCCTTAATGTTCTGATCCTTTGTTGACTTATATGGTCAAACTTGCTACGTTAAGGCTCAAAATTATTGATCTAGAGCGAAATGGATTGTGAATAATTTGATAGAGTAAGGGTTACCTGCTAAGTTCTGAATATACAATCAAATTAAATAAACAATAATCTTCCTTTTTTTTAGGCAAATAAACAATAATCTAACCATTTAACTGTTTATGGCTTGCAGGGACTAGTTTTGGCCAACACCTTTTCACTTATGGGAGAACTAAAGCTATAGTGGTGGATTTTTAGTGGTTACAAGTTCACCAAATGTAAAAGGAAATGCAGAGACATGTCATAGTAATAGATTTAGATTACAACTTGTATTTTACTTCAACTGCCATCATATGGTTTTTCCAAATTAATAGGTATGGTTAAGTTCATGTTTAATTATGTGGGTAGTGAGAACTTTTGTGATTTATCACCTGCTTTTGTGCAAGAAATGAGTTGATTAGACATCACTTTGTCAAATGAATTCTTGCTTATGATTAGACATCACTTCTACAAGTTTTTGAAATGCTGCCACGACATGGATCGTGTTATATGTCACTAATGGATTTGTTTCTTAATCATATGTAATATACAATTATGTGAAATACAATCATACATCAAATCTTAGAAGCTGCTTATTTTTACTAATCATGTTTAAAGAAAAACTGAGAGGAGATCAACACTAATCTAATCACCTACTGAAAATCAATTACTATCAAGTATCCATGCGTGTTTCTCAGTTAGAAATTTGTAGTGTTCTGCTACGATTCCAATTTTACCAATCTGCTGGGCTGGTCATCAGTTTGTAGTTATAGTCACCAATTTATCGTATCCAACGCCAAATAATTATCTGTGGTAGTTTCCTATCTCAGAATTGAAGTTATGTTCTCATGTCGAGATTCATGTAAAAGATGAACCTAATATTCCAAAAGACACGCGAACCAGTGTTCTGTTGTGAGAAACCATATTGATATATAGGTGTTTCTGAAATAGATTTTCTTATAAATATAAAAACTTTGCTATGTCTGCATCGTGTTGATAACCACACATAAACCGCATTTACCCATTATATTAGGACAATGGAAACTGGAACTATTTCTTGAGAAAATTGAATTCTCCAGTGTCCTCTTTTTTCATGTACAACCAAACAAAGGAAGCTGGCTCAGTTACATTTCTTTGCCTTGAATTCCCTTTACGAAACATGCAAGTGTGTAAAATTAAAAGGTTCTCAACAACACCCTTATTTATATTGATTTCAATATCACTCACATTTCATGTTCACCAACCATGATATAAAAATCACATTAAGTTTTTACTCATTTCCTTTCAACAACATATACTTTTACTGATACACAGTAACCAACTTTTGATACTTGAACAACAATCTGAAATGTAAACCTTGAATTAAACTTTAGTCATTGATCACAACTCACTTGAAGAACCTATACAACAATAAAATGACTTAAAACTTAACGATACATTTATCATCATCATCATTAAACCAGTATATATATATATACAACTATTCAAAATTCCCTACTTTCGATGTAGGTACTTTTTTTTTGAATGGCAGAATACAAATATATATTAAAAAGCAACTAGCAAGGCGCTAGAAGCTAAAGTATATAATACAGTCTAGAAATAAACCAAACATCACATTCTAGATACTTCCCGAGGCTTTAACTGCGAGGACTACAAAATGAATGAAAAAACTCTTGCCAATTACGGAAACCACGACAAGAGAAAAATCCCCACCCACGGAGGCCGAGCAACCGGTTTTCACTCCGGGGTGTTTTTGATGCAGTCCCAAACAAGCCCCGAGGAAACATTAATGGTTTCTAACTCTTCATGCATCCAAACTAGAAACATTAATGCCTAAATATGCAAAAGCAACCACAAATAGCCTCCCGATCTTCCGACATTGTTTCCAACTCTTCAGCTTTTCCAATTTTTTCCAATTCAATAATAACATCCTTCATCTCTGGCCTCTTGCTTGGATCTGTGTTCCAGCATCGTTCCATCAATCTAGCTAACGATCTTGGACAATCTAGCGGTATGCTTGGTCTCAGTTCCTGTAATTAAAACATAGTAAATTAATATATACCACATTGTAATAAAACCTAGAAAAACCACCATCCTCAATATAGGACTATAAACATACATATATAACTACTAATTACCTTGTATATATCTGACGGGATGTTTTCTAAATCATATGTAAATGCTATGTCACAACATTGTATCTCCCACAAGCAAATCCCAAATGCATACACATCGCATTTATGCGAGTAAGGCTTTCTGCTTAGAACCTACAATCATAGCAAATTCATTAGTATCACAACTAAAACAAGTATAGAGGAGTTAACGAGTTATAGCTGGCATGGAATCATACCTCCGGAGCCATATATCCAAGAGTCCCGACTTCACCACTTTTCATGTAGAGTGGTTCAACTACGGATTCTCCAAAATCAGCAAGTTTGATCAAATTCTTCTCGTCCATAAGCATGTTCTCCGGCTTCACATCACGATGAATTATTTTTTTGGAATGTAGGTAACTCAACCTAGAAGTGAACCAAAGTACTTCATAAGTATTTGCTTTATTTAAGAATAAGTTAAGACACGTTAAGAATTAAGGTGTTGATCGATTGCATAAGTTTTTTGCTTATTTAAGAATAAGTTAAGACACATTAAGAGTGAAGGTGTTGATTGCATACCCTTTAGCGATATCGAGAGCAAACCGAATGACGCTTTTCAATGGCAACTTCTTTTTCTTGTTCTTTTCCAAGTAGGATCGAAGTGAGCCCCCCTTCAAATATTCAGAGACTATACAAAAGTCGCTTTCTGATTTCGATTTCTTGTTCTTTTGTTTCGAATCTGTCTTCATGGACATGGTGGCCCCAATCATCTGAATTTTATATGTTTATTACTACGTAGATCGTTAGATGTCATTCAAATGTACTTTGCATGCATGTATATATAAATACATCGCTAAGATATATAAATTTGGATTTGTCATTGTTAATACATATTCTTAATTATTAGTTATAATTATATTTACAATGTGTATCTAATTTGTTAAGTCTGAACCTTTGATCCATCACCTTTGTTACGTAAATCTTTATAAATATGATTTTGGGTATACATGCAAAGCATTAGATAGTATTCATACGTTTGCATGCATGTATATATGCACTAGATTTATAAATTTTGTATTCATCAATGTTAGTATATCTTATTAGATATAAATATATAATTGTATATATGCGATGTATATCTTGGTTTAAACCTTCGATCCATCACCTTTGTTACATAAATCTTTAAAATATGATTTCAATCTCTTATATTGTATGCATGCACTATATATCAGCAAGCATTAGGTACAGATTTTACGTACATACCTTAGTTACATTAGGATGATGAAGATTTTTCCATATTCCAACTTCTTTAACGAAATCATTCTTCATGCGCTCCACTGAAACTTTAGTTTTCTTATCACCGAAATCAAGAACTTTCACTAAAACACAAA
This sequence comes from Artemisia argyi, assembly GCA_030686995.1. NCBI lineage: Eukaryota > Viridiplantae > Streptophyta > Magnoliopsida > Asterales > Asteraceae > Artemisia > Artemisia argyi. The sequence continues at coordinate 153,677,118 of CM060697.1, read as the reverse complement.
AACAAACAATTAAAACAAAGATCGGCTAAAAACTAAGAATAAATCAAGAAGTTGGATTTACAAACAGTACGTCAAGAACATTATACCTGCAACTGTTTGGCTATGGTACGAGCCCTTGTGAACGACACCGAATGTTCCACGTCCAATAACTTTGCCAAGAAAAAGCTTAAGAGGATCGATCGATTCTACCCATGGCTGTTGTTCTTGTTTTTGCTTGTGTTGTTGTTGAACTGCGAGTTCATCACTTTCTAATGAGAGAAAATGCATGTCGACTGTTTATGGTTTTTTTAAAAAAATTTGTTAGGTTAAAAATTAAGAAGAGTTACGTACGTTTATCATTTTATATATATAGTACTCTCGTAGGTACCTATAGGAATCCCTTATCACTAATACGCTATATATAAAAAATCAACATTATCTTTAATGTACTTAATTTGTTTTTGAAATTTTAATTCTTTAATTTATCTTTTCATTATAACATATGCAGATTTAATTTAGTTTACTTAAATGTACATATTTCAATTATAAAATATCAAATAAAATTACCAAGGTTCGTAGTTATCTTGAAGAGCAAACATAGTATAGGAAATGTTAGCAACGTCGAGGGTTAAGAATGTAATTTTCATTAATTTTCTTTTGCAATTAATCACATAAATCGGATTTGTAGTGGTGGTGGTAGGTGGTGTGTAAGCTACTAGGAAAAAAACATAAATCTTGTGGAGTCGCCTAATCACACCGATTTATTTTGAGAAATTTGTTTTTTTAGGTAGATATTGGACTACCTTTTAAGTTTTAGGTCTATTGAGAATGTGCTCTACTAATAACAACAATAATATAAAGTTAAAAAATTTAAAATCTAAGTGTTAGCTACATAAATCGTTCATGTTGTTTACTATGTATTTAAAATGACAGTTTTTGCCCAAACGTGAGCAACACATGACCAGACTTAACAACAAAAAGTAATGTTCTATTGGTCAAAAGACCGGTCCATGCAAAGTGGCAACCACATAGACGGTGTAACTTTTAAACTTTTATGACAAAAGCGGGTATATACTATATAGTGTAAGACTTAGGATCAAATGATAAGAAATTTTAAAATTAGAAGGATAAGAAATAACTGTAACTAAACATTAGAGATACACCGGCTTTAGATGCATCCCTAATCTTTTACATGCACCCTAATATATTTTCTAGCTAAAAATTAGATACATATACATATATTATATGCATTTTAGCAAGTTAGCCAAATCTTATGTATTTTTCGTCTTCTGCAGGTCAAATTTGTTGAAGGTATTACTTTGCATCGTTTTTATTTCAAAATCACATTCAAAACTAATTGAGATGCATCTAAATGAGTAGAGATGTATATAATTCAAGTCGATGCATCTCAAACATGTGGTTGTAGTTATTTCTCATCATTCTCATTATAAGTTTTCTTTTACCGGATCCCTACCCATATAGTGTAAACCACATAGATGATTTTATGTAACTACATACTCCCTCCATCCCACAATAAGTGTCCACTTTGAATTTTCAAAGTTTTTCTCATTCAATTTTGACCATAAATATTATTATTTGTGTTATATAATACTTGATGAAAATTATATCAATGAAAAAACATTTAAAACTCAATCCATTCATATATTTTTCATCAAGTATTACATGACACAAATAAAAATATTTATGGTCAAAGTTGAATGAGAAAGACTTTGAAAATTAAAAGTGGACACTTATTGTGGAACGGAGGTAGTAATATTTTTTGGTATAGCAAGATGAATAATTGAATATTTACTTCAAACAAACATAGAACACTAGATAGTTGTACCAAGGGTGTTTGTTTGAGCTTATTTTTTGTGGGTTTATTAGCTAACATGTTTTTGGCTTATATTTTATAAATCTTTTTTTTCCTCTCAAGACTTACTGTCTTACGTAAGTTTATTATGTCATATTTTTTGAACGGTAATTTTTATTAAAAAAATTAACAAGAAGCTAGAAAGTAAAAAGCGACGAGAAAAAAAAAATCACCAAACTTATAAAGCTAGCACTAGCACCAATATTACCTCCGTTGGCTATAAATATCACCAAAACAACCCTAAAAATAATAAAGAAATGTGGCATTTTTGAGACATAAAAAGCATCTCAAAACCATCTCTTAATTGCCTTTGTTATGAACCGAAATTCGAAGTCCTCCATAATCTAATCAAACAAAAACCCTACAACACTAGTTGAAATTTCATCGGTTCTTTTTGCTCCTCTTTGAACGTGCATTTAAATAAATTGAAAGAGCCCAATTTAACCCTACATAGCCTAACTTCAACCATCCACATGCGTCATTTTGTGCCTCGATCTTCAATAACTTTGTGTTTGGAGTTGATTTGTTGGTGTTGATAATGAGGAGAGACTGCCTCACCAAAGCTTTTTCGATTGCTGAAGTTGACTCACGAACCCAATGTTACACCATTGGAGTCTTGAATGCTTATGCCTAACAAACTTATATAAGTCCACAAGTTGAAAATAAACCCATAAAAATGAACATATGATATATGACGGAAACAAATAAACTTACAAGCACATTAAACAAACACCCCTGTATTACATTTGTTTTTGTTTAACGATGAATTTTGTTAAATAAAAGTATCTAAGATAGACTACGTGCTTATGCTTAATGTAACAAAAATAAAGAGGATACAAACAGCCAAAAGCCGTAAGAAATGATACTTATTTTTCAGTTTTCACTAAGGATGCATACATTTATGACTTGATTTCATCAACCCTCTCTTCATATATTAAATCACCATGCTTCAACACCTTCAAGGCTTCAACCATTACAAAAATGTAAGGAGTCTAACAAAAATAAACTATGATACAACCAAACCATAAATTTACTTGGCCTTGTTCCATCTCAGACTGAGTTTTATAAAATGAATTGCTAGCAACTATATTTCGGATCTTGCTTCTTGGATTTATTAAAAGGAGACAACCATATTGAAAATAAATAAAAAATGGCTACAAAAACCTGCCAAAAACTTGTAATTCTCTTCAAGCAATTAACAAGTTACATGGATTATTCATTTTTTGGGGTCAAGCAAGATGTAAAATTTGGGTCAACTCCAACTCAACCCATCACTGCCCATTAGAACTTGTGCTTCTAACTCTTCCTATACAAAATGTATTTACAACTAGAGGCTTCTACGAAGCGAAATATACATCTAAAGAAGCAATTTTTACCATAAAGCACCTAAACTAAAACCATCATGATTTAGCACAACACTTGAACTCAGTCTAATACTTGTGACGATGGGATGGATTCCTTCTCTTTCACTTTTCCGAACTCTTCAACAAGTAGGTTACAAATCCCCGATCTTAAGTTGGACGCTTCTTGAGGCCGAACCCATTGCCTGCCAAACTGATAAATCAAAATAACCCATTGGCAAGTGAGTTTTACATATTATCATGCTCAAATGATAAAGTAAATTCAAATCTAAAAGGCTGATGAGTGGCCTTTTACTAATCATTTTAGGCCCGGAAAACCCACAAAAACGATCAAAAACACCCAAAATGACCATATAATGTTACAAATATCCTTGGAAAGTATTTTTGTGTATTTCAGGTACAAAAAGGTTGAAAACAAGGCAAATGTGAGCAAAACGGAGCATGGATGAGAAAGCGGAGCTAAATGGAGCATTACCGGATCGACTCGACACGTTTTGAAGAAAAATCAAGAAAAAGACAAAAAGTCATCATCAAAGTCAATCCCGAGATATGATATGGGGGTGGGCTTGGAAAACCAAACCAAAACCCTAATTTACCCATTTACCCTTGACCTAAACCCAAAAATGACCAAATTGCCACTCACCCGACACCAAAATTATCAAAATACCCTTTATTACCCTGATGTGTTTCGAAAGCTTTAAATTTATAAGAGTAGTTTCACCAATTCCTTAATACACAAAACACATGGGTAAAAGTATAACCCCCGTTAATAGTAACTGTTTTTAGGCAAGATCAGGTCGTCCCAAGAGAGGCAATGATTTCTTATGTTAGCTATGGTTAACAAAACTAGATTCCAATGATTGTCACTCATCACTAAAACCGTTTTTGTTGGATTTAAGATTTTTGTATTGTTTTGCCAAATTGATTTAAAGGTATGTTTATTCAAGGATGAGCACATGAGAATAATAAGCATAAGTATCACAGAAGGTACATGGACAAAGCATAGAAGTAAAGCATGATGGTTGATCATGTAAACTAGTATATCTACTCTATGTAAGAGAATCTCCTTTCGGCCTTTGATTCTAGATACAAAGAGTGCATAAAGTGTGGTCCAAGTATGAAGTATTAAGTATGCATTTCCTCTAGTCAAGTCATTAGACATGAGACTAGTCCTTAAACGTGCCTAGTCAAGGTCATCATTTGTTTACTAAGCAATTCTCACAAGCATAGCAATGACTTGTTATAGACAGACAATTTATAATATAACCAACATGATTGCATCTTTCGACCTTTAAGCAATCATAATGATCAATCAAGACAAATGATAAGAGACTAAACAATGACATATCAAATGCATATATAATAGATTCAACATTCATGATACAAAACTTATATTACTCATGGCAGAAGTGCCTCAAACAAACATAAAGTTACTACTCCATATCCATAATAAAGTAAACAAGGTAAACAAGTAGTTTCATGATTAGCAATGAGTTTATACCAAAGTTACAAGTGTTGCTCACTTTCCAAAGTAATTCTCTATGTGTGGTACTGACTTCAACTCCTTAGCTAGTGGTTTTTGGTGCAAAACCACTACTTCTTCTTCTTAATAATCAATAGATGATTCTTGATTGAGGTGTGTGTAATAGCACGATTTGAGCCTCTATTTATAGTTGCATTTCAACCCTAAGTCAGCCCTGGTGAGTAATGATAGGCAAGTGATCGGCCTCATCATTGATGTAGCTCATTAATGTAGAAACATAACTGCCATGAGAAGTACGCCGCACAACTGGTGTAAAACGGGCGGGATTCTTCTCTATACTTGGTGCCAAAGTGTCATTATTTGTACTGAAGACCGGCGCACATATAACATATAACCGGCGTACTTTCTGATTGACTCGTAGTTGAATAGTTGACCAAAGGTGCCCGTAAGCGGCGCGCTTTCTCCGTAAGATCGGCGTGCTTTTGTCCAAACTATGAATAATTATCTTTAGTCCTTTGTTTCTTGTGCTTCTCGCGTCTTTCCTTCAATCCTTTATCCTGCACATTCATTCATATATTAAGCACCAAAAGTCCTAATAATAAGATTATTTACTATATAATTTACATAATATCGAGGGTATAAATATGTATAATACGAGACTAATCAAATCCCCCATACTTAAACTAATGCTTGCCCTCAAGCATAAAAGAAAAATGTTTTCCAAATCGAGTCTCGTATAAGTTTCAAATATATATTTTTACATATCCAAGACAACCAAGAATAACATGACATGCACCTCACGAATATGAATATTATTTGAAGTTCACTCAAGCACTCATGTAAAATTGTTTATGGTTAAGGCTTTCTCTCATAGCTCAGTCATAACTTATAAATTTACCATATGCTTGTAAACAAAACAAAACTGCACCGACGTGGCGTAAGCACCAAGTATAAATATCAAAGATGTATTTTATTCGGGTTATAACATTAGGTTTAAGGGTTATAAGGTATGGATTTAGACATGGAATTTATTTGTAAGAAACTTAAGTCGGGGAATCATATTATTCTCTTTATTCTTTCTTTTTTCATAAATTTTCTTTTCACTTATTTATTTTTTTTAACCGCATTATAACAAACATAAAGCGTGCACTCTTTATACTAATCGTAATTGGTATGTAACCATATATTTTTCCTCTTTTTTTCTTCATATATACTCCAATCTTTAGATTCCCGACTAAGTGATATTATTTTGTTATTTTCTTGATGGATAAATAGAAACGAAAGTTTAAGGCTCACAAGGGTGTATCTAGTGGATAATAGCACTAAAAGTGAGTGCTAAACGGGTTTAATTTTGTTTAGAAAATGGATGGCTTATATATAGTGTAATTCCTAATTTTTGCCTCTTATCACATAAAAATACATATATCACACGAATGTGATCTTACTGCGGTCTCATAATGATTTGTTGGGAATTGTTTGTAACCAGACTTTAGTTAGTTAAGTCGGGTAGATAGTTAAGTCTGCCAGTACTAAGTTAAGTCTGGCAGACACTAGTTAAGTCTATTTATATTTTAGAATGTTAAGTCTATTTTGCTTAACAAGTTAGATATATTAGGAGATATTATAGGAAAGGATATGCACACAGTTAGATATCTTAGGAGAAGATATGCATACATCCTTTCACACGTTTTGTAGAATTAGGGTTTTCTTGTTGTATAAAAGGAACCCTACGGCATTGTGTTCTATGCCAAGTTTTCAAGTTTAATAGAATATAAAATTTAGTAAATCTCTGTGTTGTTCTTACTGCTTGTGTTAATATTCTGCATTAACATCAAGTATACATTGTTCTTAAGAGTTTCTCATATAAATACTTTGGATTTATTCAAGGTGTTTATTGTCTTACAAAGGCTACTTAGATCTAGAACTTTGGACCTACATGATTTCTAATACAAGTTCTAGAATCATATAAATTATCGGCACACTCATAATCAAAGAAATCAAGCATAAAAAAGGTATATGCCGAAATAGGCTCGAAATCCTGACATTTATAGTGGTAATGGTTAAAAAATGTGCAAATAATGTCATTAATCCCGATTCAGACTTCATATGATTGTTTTGGATACGTTTTATATACCCCCGTAATCGGCGTACATAACTAAGATGTGCGTCGGTTTTTATTAAAATATACGGCGAACTTGTTATATAAAAGCGGCGGTTTTATTAAATTTATACTTAACAATTTATACTAATATAGATATTCCTTTATTTATCAAGTTTTCTTCCCCCCCCCCTCCCCCATACTTAAATTAAGCATTGTCCCTAATGCTTTAGAATTAAAAACAAAGTATAACGGTAAAAATAAAAATAACGGTACTTCCCGGGTATGCTTTTGTTATTCCCCCGAGAAATCTTCCAAATGCTTGTCCATCTTTTGGACCATTCATTCCTGCACACATACATCATGCAACACAAACAATATCACAAAATTGTAGTGTGCACTTAGCACACTACATTAGTTATAATTATTAAGTAGTAGTAGTTAAAAAGATGTTTTAAATTGTTTTGGTGCATACGTGGTGATTTGGTTGTGCAAGTGTCAAATATTGTTTTGAGTGGGTATTAACAGAGGTACCCTGGTTACAGACCCATAAAACATGTTTTGAATTGTTTGAAAACATGACCAACAGACTGGTTATAACACCCCCAATTCATGGATGCAGCGGAATTCAAACTGGGTGTTACTCGACGGCACAATAGTCACAATGATAGAAAACGAACTCTAATTGAGTCGTTTTAAAAGATTTATCATTCAAATTATATAAATATCAGATATTACAAAATGAGGTCCCAGATGGTTCCATATTTACAATTTACATTAAATGAGTTTTCGAATGATAATAAAATTTATAGCCCTCTTGAATATCCGTGCCCTTCCGTGCCATCCTTGTTCATCATGAACCTGAAATACATGCTTAAAAGGTCAACACAAATGTTGAGTGATATTCATAGAGTTTGTTTAATGGTTGAACACAATATGTTGGTAGTGTGAGCTATAAACTCACACCAATGGTTGGAAAACAAAACAGTTATTATTATTCACTAAGCTTATGACACCAAAACGTTAACGTGTACCAATATCAATCGGCAGAGTTATCCCAGTAGGTACTTTGCCGTCATACCCATGTTTCAAATATTAATGCATTTGTTTGAACTTAGTCAACACAAATGGGATTCGTCAATCCCAATAGGCCTATTCACAATATTCGCGCTCACTCGCAAGTAACCCTCGCAAGTGATTAAATGGTTCATAATAAGGGATCTTGGATTGGCAAGGATGGTACTTAGTGATAATAAAACAATCAGATAGCATATAATTGAAAAGCATTGTGTTCGGTTGAAAAATAATAGCATGTATTCCCCCCAAGGGTTTGTAAAACATTGAAGTAATGGAAAGTGGGGCTATGAACTCACCTTAAGTTATGTAGCAAGTAGTGAATATGATGGTCGAATCGCGAAGGTTTCTATGAGCAACCTATAATAGGATGTTGCGACTTAGGATTGGAGTAAAGAATATGAAGAATTGCCTATATATGTCTTGCATTTAGTCCATGATGTAGTACTTAGTATAGTATAAGTCTTCGAAAAGAAATGGTTTATGAAACATGTATAGTTTATATATCGCTTACTACCGTTGGGGCCGACATAATTCAGAAGTCATGTAGTAAACGTTCGAGGAGCCAGGACACTTTAATTCGTAAATCCACAACTCATCTCGACGGCTTACTTAATGAACTCCTCACATGAGGCTCCCTACTATTGTAGTATTTGATAAAATATATATATATATATATATATATATATATATATATATATATATATATATATATATATATATATATATATATATATATAAGTTTTGATCCGAAAAGTTACATGTCCAATATTTGAATAAACTTAGGAAAGTTTACTTTTGGATGAAGATTGTTATTAGAATGAGTTTCTTAAATCTTGTATGACAATTACTTGTAAGATCTCATGGTTCTTTAGATGGAGTAGATCCAAATTGCATGTTTAAGTTATCGCTAACTTTTTAGCTCATGTTTTCGCCTAGGTAAGTTTATATGGTCTTTAGTCATGGCCTTGCCGTGACCTTGGTCATTGTTCCATGGTCTTGAGACTCAACCTTGGCTTCATGGTTGTGGTCTTGACTTTAGGTCATTAGACCTCTTGGCCTTATTAAACCATAACTATAATATAGTAACTTTGGTATATAAAATAGCTGTTAAGAAACTGAAGAAAATCTCATTCATTATTGGTTTTCTGGATACGTGCCCCTGAGTTTTTGAAGAAAACGTGATTCTGGACAGCTTTCGTGCTTTAACTTTTTCGTGAAACGGACCAGAAGGGCCTCTTTTTGCGTGTTTAATTCTGATACAGAAGGTTTTTAGGCAGTTTTGCCGCAAAGTTTTGGTAACTTCAAATGGTCATAACTTTTTACTCATGTACTCATTTTAAGTGGTTCAAATTGCTATAGTTTCCTTGTTAAGTCCTCTACTACAATATGTAATTGTCCAATATCATAATTATACAATTTTGGTCAGATTTTACCATGGAAGTTACTAGTTTACTTGTTTAAATAACATAAGTTATCATATATATACCAATACTTGTTTTACCCATTTTTATACATCATGGACATAATCACAAGACAGAATATAGCATGAATGATATATAAATAGCATGAATATGATATTTAACAAGAAGTATGTTAGGGTTTGTTAGTTTTAACGGATAATAAATTAATATATCATGACCGGACTCGAACTCGAGACTTCGGGATTGCACACTTTACGTATGAGTTTCAATGAATTAATGATTATTGTTTTAGTGACGAATAATTATTAAATACATGAAATATAAACTTAACGGTAACTAACGACCGTTGGACGAAACATGAAGGACTAGAGTTGGAAAAGAGTGAAAGTTCGGTTCGGGTTGGGCTTTTGTAACCCATGGCCGACCACCCCTATTCCCATAGGGTTTGGGATAGCTTTTGCTCCAAGCCTCTTGATTAGTATATAATGAGACCCCCTCTCATTCATTCTAATCATCCCTTGGTTCCATAGCAACCTAATCTTCTCTAATCTCTTTCTTTGTGTCTAATCGATCTTTGATTGATAGGACCAATAGTTTAATCTTTTCGTGTACTACGAATCTAGCATTTCCATTGAAACGCTTATAGTACGTGTGTGTGAGAACGAAGTGTTAGCATACTTTTGCTAACGGTGATCTTGCCTTGTGACTAGCCCTAGTCGATCCATATAAGCCCTCTCCTAGGGTTTATAAGTTCTTGTTCTTGCTTGAATCAAGAGGTACGTATCCATTTATATTTCGGTTAATTTATTATTTGTATTTGATCTATTCCGCTGCGTACTCTTTGATGTTTATATGTTTATTGTTTTATATTATTCATATATTCCAACAGTGGCATCAAGAGCCGTTAATACATTATAATGAATTACCAAAACACATAAAATTGAATCGTTTGATTATAACATGCTTGGTGTTCTTATGTTTTTATTTTTTTTCATAAACCCTATTTTTTTTATTTCGAATTTATTTAATTATTTATATATATGTCGAAAGTTCTTTTTTATTTAAAAAGAAATTAGGGTTTGTTGAATTATGTTATAAAAACTTTTAGAAACCCTAGGTTGCATGTAATTTATGTGTATGGATATTGAGATATGCCGTTTGGTTGCGTTCCTTGATTGACATGATTATTTGTATAATATGTGCAATATGGGCATCCATGACAAACTATGCATGTGTTGTTATGGATTATGATTTGTTTTGATTTCATGCTTATTTATGCGATTTATTATAATTGATAAATGGTTTAGTAAATATTATGTATAAAGATTTGTTAGGTCACCATTTAGTAAACACAAGCATAACAATGATAGAAATGAGATGAAAAAAGAGATTGGGTGATTATATGATAAAGAGAAATATAAGTGCAAGAGTTTCCTTAAGAAATCAAAATAACCAACCAAGTATTACATGAGACCTAAGGTTCTATTTATAGGGAAGGAGCTAGGGCAACACTCCCTCTCCTTCCTTTCTCCAAATCGTGTGGGCTTTCAAGCCCATGGGCCACATACCTTAAGTCTAGTAAACTTGTAACATTACATAAATGTAAGAAAATAATAACTTAAGCAACCTATTATTACAAATGACCGAGACTTCATAAAATAGTGAAAACTATGATCCCAACAATCTCCCCCTAAGGGTCGGTCATCATGGTTGCTTGACGTCTTCATCTTTGTTGTTTAACTTGTGACATGTAAATCTCTAGACGTCTTCAGAATTGATATGAATAATAATAGATGTACTTTGCTCTTTGTCTTTGTTCTTTGGTGATGATGTAGTGATAGTGTTATGAAGTTGTCTGCCGTTCGTCACTCCAGCGTCTGTGGTGGTTGTCCGCCATTCCAACATACTCATACATCTTTGGACTTAAACTTTCACGTACAAGAAGTTCCTTTTCATGCATTGAGATCTTTGTCTTATTACTTTGTAGATTCTTCTTTATTGACGTAGAATCATTTCTTTGAACTTTGTGTTGCTAAGATCTTTGGGGGAGCTTTCTTTGACTTCAAGATGTATGTATGAGCATGTTGGAATCTACCATCATGGAAGTGAGGTACCTGCGAGTAAACAGTTAGCAATAAAATAACCGGTACTTACGAATAAGGAATTAGAGCTCATCAACAGCATATTGTGAAGACTCCTTCTAATCCTTATCCAGGCCGTTCCCATATCAGATACTCCCGAAGGAGCTTACTAGACCTACTAAGTAGCTCAATGACTGGGTGAGTCGCTGGGGATCACTCCACGACTGTAGACCGTAATGGAACCACCGCAAACACTAAGCGTAACCCTTGTGGGGTTACCGAAGTGACCTGCTGTCAGGGCTGTTTGATGTTGACCCTGGCAGGATTTCCGTTCAATCATTGAGAAATACTTACGTAATCCTCTCATAAACGTTCTCGGTAGATTGCTAAGATCTGCGAAGGACTCGATAGTTTACAACTGATGCCCATTGATGTAGAACACCAGTTGCAGAACTAAGTGTTCCTAAGAGATCTTTGATGTATCTCGAGGCTCTAGACTCTATAAGTGCACACCTAGGTTTCCTATGCGGAGACTAGGGAGGGGTCTCCTGCTTCAATATCAACCGTCTCTAAGAGATAGGTCGATAGATTATGCTGGTTCCCCGTGAGAATGAAACAAGTCCTTTTAAGAGAACTTGAGTGGTTGAGAAGGTTAGTGCATTGCGTCACTGGGTCTATGACGACTTAATCTTCAATACCGGTGTTGTCTTTTGCAACAGCCAGTAGCATACGCATTGAACCCGGTGTCTGCCCTAAGGTTGAACATATGGAGGGCTATTTCTTTTCGCCCTTTACTTTACTTTTCTTTTTAATTCTTCAACTCCTTCTTTCCCTTTCATTCATTTCTCCTTTTTTCGTATCATACCTAAGGACTTCTAATTCTAACTATGGGAGATGTCCTTGGGTAGATCCCTCCGGCTCTGGCGGATCATAGGACGGATATTCCTATCTTAATCACCTTATAACTCCGACAGTAGCCAAGAAACCTTTGATTGAAAATCTCTCAAAGTGTTTGTGATAATCAAATATTTTGGTTAACACTTTGAGAGTTTTGTGTACACTTTTGAAGGGCTCCCCCTGCACATGTGCTCATAAGTATTTTATAAATTTGCACATGCGGGAGGAGCAATCACTTTTGAATTGATCCACTTTCCGTGAACAAGACCGATTCGAGACACGCTTACATCACTAGTTAGACTAGCTTGAAGTTATTACCCGGCCTGATCAAGTTCACAGAAAGTTTCTCGAGACGGTACATTTCTACTAAGACATATCCTTTTCGAGACACGCTTACGTGGTTAGTTAAAGAGATGCATTGTCAGTTTTTAGGTGACAACTAGCTCTAGTAACTAACTTGATGTTATTACCCGTCGAGGATAAGTCCTTTCGATGTTACTAACTTGTATTATCTCGTCAATTCCTGGGACAATACTGAGTCTAGCTCGCACATGATACAACTTAAAGCTTTGACTTCGTATATTTTAATCACTTTTTCATTTTCTCCCCCTCAAAAATAGCATATAAAAATGGTGTTTTTGACAAACTTTTAGATTAAAATATGCCTTTTGAGTCTTACGGGGAGATTTACCAAGAACTTATGATTTAGAGCAAAGTATTTTATTTTGACAAGTGCTCCCCCTCAACAAGTGATTAGGTCTTATTGAGGTGAAATACTTGTCCTTTTGAGCAGAATTATGAAAATCATAAATGTTTGATTAATTCTACTCAAAAGTAAGAAGCCTTCGCTCCTTATATTTAGGATTGAGGCACTGATGCGTACCTCAGGGTCCTTTCTTTACAAGTACGGGTTGTGCACTGTAATGCGTGCACAAGCCATAAAAAAACATGATTTTGACAAAGCATTTTGATTTCAAAATACTCCCCCTCAAAACGAGCATGTGTTTTGACATTTTTTAAACTGTGGATCGTATTGGGGAGTAAAGATTTGAAAAAATCTTGAGCAAAATTTTGAAAAGTTTTGAAAAACCTTTTGAAAAAATTTTGAATAAATTTTGCTCAAGATTAAGAGAGTTAAAGATAAGCTTTGCATGAGAACTTCTTGTTTTCAAGGAAAAGTGCACGTTTTGTTTTTAAGAACTGGTTTAGCAAGGCACTTTCCTTTATTTGAAAACCAAATTGTACACTGAAATGAGTGCACAAGTCGTTGTTTTAATATAAAATTAGTTTTCTTTAAACAAAAATACTCCCCCTCAAATAATGAATGTTATTCGAGAGAAAGTCTTCTTGAGCAGAATTTTGAATCGTATTATAAAATACTTTTTGAAAATTCATGAGACGACTCTGCTCAAGGTTTTAGAAAACACAATCAAGTATTATACAACAAAGAATGCTTGAAATTCAAAAACTCTTTTATTGTTGAAAAGTTGTTTGAGACCCGGAGTCTCTCTTTTGAGTTTTAAAATCTGAAGAAGAAGATTTCCATCTAAAGTTGAACCTCATGGGTTCTTTTTGAAGATTTGTTTCTGTGATGAATGGAAAACTTCCGGTATTTGGGATGTTCAGATCAGAGACTTTCTTTTATTGAATTAAAGCATTCCAGATTGTGAAAATTTGAAAGGTTTTGAATGACTTTGCTTTGGTCTCCACACTTGCTTTACCGGTGTAAAATGAGAGTGTAGAGTTTGGAAAAATTTGTTTCTCACCATTTTGAATCCTTTTACCAGTTTAACCTTTAAACACATTTTGCCCTTTGACCTCAAAATATGTTCCATAAGAAACATTTTGTCGAATGTTGAAGTTTTGACTTTCAATGGGATGACATGTACTTGCACACAGAGAAAATGCATAAGGCACAAACAAGTATACAGATGAATCAAGAAACTCATTCTAAATCTACCAAAATGCTCAGAATTCTCTAATTATCACACAAGATCACAGATTAACTCATCCAATCACTCGAGATTTTCCAATTATGATAATGGTTAGGGGTTATGATTTGAGACTTTACACACATGTTAGTATCATCATGCAAGAATATTAAATAAACAAACGCCCTAGTAGTAGCAGCAAAGACATCGACATCTTAAACCCTAAATCACATGATTCTAATCCTATGTTGTTCCTAATCAAGCAACCACACCAATCGAGCATTCTTTAGTGTTCTCTAAAGCTATATGGAATGATTAATTAGACTAAACACATAAAAGAAAATGCCCCGATCGATAATTACTTGAACCCTAGTTTCTGATTATGCCTTTTTGACTGTTGAAAACATTTGAAACATTTAGGGAACGATTAGATAACAACAATGAAGAAATTAGAAACTCACAATCGAAAAGAAATCGAAGATAAAAAGTTGTTAGTCTGATTATGTGTGAAACTTTTGAGAACATTTGTGAAAACATTGATGCGAGCCTGTTTTATTTTTTTCATGCAATGTCCTTTTACCTAAGTTTAAGACTTTTGTGAACTTTACTCATTAAAGGTTAACTACTTTTCCATTTGAAGTCTAAACATGGTTAAATTGGAATCCTTTCCAAAAAATTTCTTTTCTCCCCCTCGAATTAGCATTTATTTTGTGAAACATTTTTGCACATTTTAATTCGAGAGATCATAGAACCTTTTGAAAATGAGTTTTTAATCCGAATGATGAAGAAACAATTTTCCTTTGAAGAATAATGATTAGGTGTGCAAACTTCATGATTTTGTGAAAAAATTTTCTCCCCCTCAAAACATGTTCCATTTTGACAATGTAAAGCAAAATATGTTTTAATGTAGGAACATAGTTTTGAAGATTAGAAGTATGTACACAGAGAAAGAAGATTCTTTTTGCAGTTTTTGTATTTTCTTTATGATAGAATATTTACAAAAAAAGTTTGATGTTTGACTCTCTTAGTTTTAAAGAAAGTTTTGCAAATCATCTAGAGTCAAACACCGCATACCAATATGGTGAACTAAATCAACAAACCTTGATGGAGGTAATGCCTTTGTAAACAAGTCCGCCAATTGGTATTCAGTTACCATAAACTCTAATTCAATTGTACCATTTTTGACATGCTCTTAGATGAAATGGTAGCGGAGAGCAACTTGTTGGGCTTTGGAATGATGAATGGTGTTGCACGAGATAGCAATAGCACACTTTGAGTCGCAGTACATTGAGATCTAGTCAAATACATAGCCGTAGTCCGTGAGCTAAGTTCTCATCCGAATAACTTGAGTACAGAAAGCAGACATGGCTACATACTAAGCTTTTGTTGATGACAGTGATGTACAATCCTGCTTCATTGACTGTATCCCTTTGTAACTAAACAAGATTTGTTGCGAATCACTGTGCCTTCTGTGTCCAGCTTATTTTCCAAATCCATATAATTCCAATGATGTGTCGAAGGGTGATGTTGTTAGAACATATGCATATTAGACGGATCCAAATTGCGAGAAGACGACTCTATTATATCAAGAACGGTTGGAGTCGGTGCAAATGGATTGAAGAAAGTATTTCCATCATAATCTGCAAGTTGTGGTACTGATTGTTGTTATGGATCTTCAGCTGATTGTCTGGAGTTGGAAGCAGTTTGCCTTGCTGTTGTTGGAGATTCACTTGGAGGACCGTCTTTCTCAACAGTGGTTGTTGAATATTCTCAGGGTGTGCAGCGGAAATTGGTGAGACTTCTTGAGGATGGTTTTCAATTGAATCATCAAACAGTTGAGCAAACAGGGTTTCCAATTCCTTGCGAGAGAGTGACAATGGTTCTGCCGAAGAATCCGGAATATATAGACGGTTGGATGCAGGTCCTAAGCTGTTGTGCTCAGAAGCCATTGCTGAAGTGCTTTTAAAACGGTTGGCTGCGGGTCCTAAGCTGTTGTGCTCAGAAGCCATTCCATTAAGCTCGGGTCCGAAACTGATTTGTTCCGAAGCCATTCCTGTTGAATCTGCACAGAAAGAAAGAAGAGACAAGAAGACAGAGAACAAGGATCCCCAAGAGTAACTGGGTTCCAGATGTTAGAAGCATAAAGATGTAGTGTCAATTATCTTCTTGACACTCGAACACACAATACCGATGGTTTTCATTCTAGTCTCAGAGGTAGAAGTTGTGGAGATCACATTAGTTTTGGTGCAAATGTCTAAAATCTTTCCTGTAGGAATCCACCTAAGACCAATTGATTTGAAAATTCTACCCGTGGGTACCCACCTAGTGTTAGATCTAGGAGATGTTTTCCTTTTAGATGCAGTTGAATGAAATGTGGGAGCATCACTTCTTAGAGAAAACCTACGTCCTATGTTGATCCACTTCTTAGGTTTCTGACTTATGACTTTTGGTTAAACGGGTTTGTTTGTCTTAGTCGATTGAGCCTTTTCAAGTGAATTTCCTTTTTGAAGATATTTTAAAGCACAAACAACATGATTATTTACGCAACTACTCTTAGATGCTAGCCAATTCCTATTAGTTTGTTGAGAACTCCTAGGTTTTGGTGTGCTACTACTAGCAGTATTTTGCACTACAGTGGAAGGCATCACACGAGGTTTTGAACCTAGAATTCCATCCTTTTGAAGTAGCGCCTTTTTCCTAGCCTTTTCTAGATCATAGTTCTTGCACATGTCATATTTTCCATAAGAATCTTTACTTTTAATGCTTGTTTTAGACACTGTTTTCGAACTAATCCTAGATGAGCCAGGCATAATCACGTGTTGAGATTTAGCAGACGCAGATGCTTTTCCCTTAGGCCAAGAATGTGGAGTGACTGGTTTTGTCAAATTGTTTTTCTCAACAACTTGGGAGGCAAACCGAGGTTTTGAAAATTTAGATCGTTCAGATTTAAATGCAGTAGGTTGTCTAACCACTGCTTGTTTTCTGATTGTTTGAGAAGGCGGTTTCCCCAAGATTGATGGTTTTGCAAACTTAGTATCCACACTCTGGCCAGTCAGTCTTCTTAGTTTGTTTTGTAATGCAGCATGTGCAAACACCTTTTCTTGAATTTGACCTTTTAAAAGCTCATTTTCTTTAACTAATGTATCCACACGTTTTCTTTGTTCATTCAAAAATTGACCATTGTTGCCCGAATTTAGAGATTCGTTTTGCATTTGAAGTTCAAGTGAGATGCAATGTGCCTCTAGTTTTGAAAATTTTTTATGACACTGGGCAATGGTCTTTTTGAGAAGAAGGTTTTCAGACTCAAGAGTTTGATTTGATGTTTCAGTCATTAGATTATCATGTAAAGACTCAGACTCAGAACGTTTGTCAAGACATTGAACAACATTCTGGTCAACCTCTCCTTCATTACTGAAGTTAGGTTGCTCAGATTGTTGTTTCTCATTAGCAGGCATTATATGATCAACAGTAGATTGTACCTCAACTATTTGTTCTTTGTCAAAGTTGGGCTCTGAGTCATTGAAGGGTCTGATCTCTGCACTGTCTGCATCTGTATCATTCCCCAATCTTCTGTTGTCATCCTGCTCATCTGATTCTGTCCCATTGCTTTCCACGACAACCAAATTAGCTTCCAATACATCAACTTTATGAACTTGCTCTTCATGAATCTGCTCTTCATGAAGTACTCTTTCGGCAATTGACTTCTCAATAGCATTCATGTGTTGGAGCAAGACATCTTTGAAGGTTTGAGCCTTGATTCGAGTGAAATAAAAAAAATTCTTGCTTACATCTTCACAGTCATAATTGATGAAATGTTGAAACCGTTCCTTGAGCACTCTGAAGGCGGCCTTGGATTCATTCTCGTGAAATTCTTCTGTAGTAAGTTGTTTTTCAAGTTGGTTCACGTTGTTAAACATCGTATTAGTGAAAATATCAACTTCTTCTCCAAAGACGTCTTCAAATAAGAAATTGAGTACACGCTCGGAACAATCTTCAGCAAAGTTATTGCGAGTAAGGAGTTTAAGGTGTGTCTGAAGTAATCTAAAAGATGTCATGCATTTTTCAAATGGATCTTCAGAATCATCAGTATTATTTGTGTCGTATACTGGGTCTGTATCATCCATGTGAAGTTCCTGCATGTTTGCCATTAACATCACATCTGCTGTATCGGCTTCCAAATCTGCTGTATTGGATTCCAAATTTGCATATTCATCATCAGATGGAATATCTCCCATGACCCTTTGCAAAACAGCATTGAGATTACCTTCTTCAACTTCCATTTGACTAAGTGTGGCATTGTATTCAACATTATCGTCAAAGAGTGGAGTTGAATCATAATCTTGATCTTCCACATCTGCAATATTTTCTGTATATGCCAAAAATGCCATGCTTGGTTCGATAAGATCTTCTTCATCATCAGAATCTTTCATTGTGTTTAAGCATTCAGAAGTTGAAGTCATATCGCCATTGCCTTTCTCAGTAGATATTAGACTAAGCTTCACTAGATTTTGCAGTAGAGATTGCACATTATTATGTAGTGTAGCAAGATGGTACTAAGGAATGAAGAAAGGCTCAGGTGCATTTGGAGGAATGAAGAAAAGACCATTTGGAGTGTAAATTAAGGATCCATGGTCAACAGCTGGGGATGGTGGAGCAGGGAGAATGGTCTTCAGTGGAATCATGCTTAAGCAAGATTCAATAACTTGCTTCATTCTGATGTGATGAAGTTCTACTGTATGATGCATAACTTCAAGATATTTCCACATTTCATAAGCACTGGCTTGAAAGTCCATATTCATGTAAATTGAGTTGGGAAGGGCTAGTGTCATGAACCATGCAGCTTGCTGGTCAGCATCGTACTGAGCAAGTTCAGTAGCATTCAAATCTTTATCATTTTGTAGTATGATAATCCCTTTTGAGTCAGCAAGAAATATCATTATGTATGGACCATCTTGAATTGAATTAAGCATGAGATCTGCAGCAGGACGATCTGTGAGCCATTGTAGAAATCTCCGTTTCCAAACAGTGTACGTTCTTGGTAGCAACATTGGAGGCCTTGATTCATTGCCAAAGAGCAGAACATGACAAATGAGGGAGCTGTGACTATGTTGTTGATGATACTGTTGCTGATGAGAATATTGGTGAGGAAGGTAGTTGGAAGAAGGTCCTGTTGCTGATGAGAATATTGGTGAGGAAGGTAGTTGGAAGAAGGTCCTTGAGACGTTGTAGATGACATTGCTCTCCCCCTTGATTGTTGCGATGTAATCGAAAAAATCAAGCAAAATGTCACACACAAGGTCGAAATAGTGAATTCAGATTTTCCCTCCAAAAATTATTTGAAAAAATTTTCTTTCCCAAAATTTGAAAATCACTATGAAATGCAATTATAAGGTTGCAAGAAAAAATTTGAGTTTCAAAAATTTTGCCGCCAAATTTCACCGAAAAAATTTGAATTTAGGCCTAAAAATTTGAATTTTGGGCCAAAATTTTCAACGTTATACCAAAATTGAAATTTCGCGTAAAAATTGAACGTTTAGTATCCTGTAAAAATTAAATTTTACTCAAATTTTCCCGCAAGGAGAGATTTAGATTTAAGAAGATAGTAAGAAGAGATTTAGAAAGAAAATTTTAGAAAGATACTTGTGTAATTATGGATCTTATAGAAGGTATAGGTGTAATGCCAATTCTCGAAAATTTAGAGTTCTCGAAAATAGTGTTTGCGAAATTATGGTGATTACGAAAAAATTGTGTTCTCGAAAAATTTTGTGATTTCGAAAAATTGTGTGATTTCGAAACTTTTGTGATTTCGAAAAAATGAGATTTCGAAAAAATTGATTTCGAAAAAATGAGATTTCGAAAAAAATGATTTCGAAAAAGTGAGATTTCGAAAAAATTGATTTCGAAAAAAAATGAGATTTCGAAAAAATGAGATTTCGAAAAAAATGATTTCGAAAAAGTGAGATTTCGAAAAAAAATTGATTTCGAAAAAAATGAGATTTTGGGGATTTTCGCGAAACTAGAGAGTGTTTGCGAAAAAAAATGTGATTTCGAAAATATGACATTTTCGAGAACACAAACTCAAAAGCCAAATTTCGAAACTTATCCAAAAGTCGAAGTAACTTTCTTTCTTGTACAAGAAAGAAAGTACTGAGTCCACAAAACGAAGTCGATATAGAGCACTTTTCAAGAGATCTCGAAACTGTGTATGTAGAGGATTTCGAAAATTTGGCAGAAATTGTTTTCTAAGAAAGTTAACCAAAAACTCGTTTTTATTTCAAGATTCTTGTACTTTTAGTAATAAAATGATGAGATCTTTAAGAAAGTTGAAAACTTTATTAACTTTTTCAAAAATGAAAAAGATTTCGAAAAATAGTACAAATCACGAATTCGAATATTTTGATAAAAGTTTGGAACTTTTTGTTTGTTTTGATTTGTAGCACAAGTTTGTAAGCAAATATGTGATAAAAACCAAGAAACAAGCAAGAAAGTACAAAAATTTTAACAAAAAATTCGATTTTAAAACAAGTTTAAGATCAAAAATCAATGAAAACAATAACTACACCTTCTTCTAGCGAATGATACCACTTGTTAGGTCACCATTTAGTAAACACAAGCATAACAATGATAGAAATGAGATGAGAAAAGAGATTGGATGATTATATGATAAAGAGAAATATAAGTGCAAGAGTTTCCTTAAGAAATCAAAATAACCAACCAAGTATTACATGAGACCTAAGGTTCTATTTATAGGGAAAGAGCTAGGGCAACACTCCCTCTCCTTCCTTTCTCCAAATCGTGTGGGCTTTCAAGCCCATGGGCCACATACCTTAAGTCTAGTAAACTTGTAACATTACATAAATGTAAGAAAATAATAACTTAAGCAACCTATTATTACAAATGACCGAGACTTCATAAAATAGTGAAAACTATGATCCCAACAAGATTACTAAAATTTGATTAATTATAAAATTAGGAAAGACCCTATTAATCGTATATTAAATCAATAGTGTGTTTTATATTGATTGTAATTTGCATGACCATTATTGTTGTTGTTTGTTTGTTTTATTTTATTACTTTTGTTTGATATGTTTTTGCAACATGATAGTAACAAAGGGTAATTTCAAGAAATAAAATATTAAACGGACTTAATAATGGTGAAATCTTGTTTTGAGCTTACTTATAAATCTTGAACTTTTGGTTGATTGATCGCGACTGTATTAAGTGGTTTGACGGGCAAAGCTAATTATGACAATCTGTGTGGTGGGTATAACTGGAACCGGGTTATTAAGGATCTTCGGACCACCTTTGGTTCTGGGCTTGCTTGGGCGTCATATTTTAGTCTTTACGTTACATCCATGATAACTACGAAGCACTTAAGGCAAAGTTGTAAGTTTCTCAATGCCTCAATCAAAAGTTTGGAGATTTAAGCTCGTAAAGAAACTAATGAGTAAAAGTTTTTTACATGAAACATATGCTACAAGATGAATGCATGACATCTTTGTACATATATTTTGATTACACACATCAAATTTACTACCCTTAAATTTAAGTTATATGCCATCCAATGAAACGGAAACACCTGAAATTAGATCTACGCCAGGGCGTAACCTGACTAGATTGCAATGGAAGGACAAATTACATGATTCCATCACTTGCAGATCAACTGGTGTGGTGTCATTATGTAAGTTTGTTGTTTCTTAAATTGGTTAACTTAATTGAGTTGATAGTGGGAACTGATCACTCAAGGCATAAGAAGATGGGGATAAAACATGTTTACACTGCAACTGCGGTTGGAAAATAATTTAAATCCCATCGATTCTAGGAATTGCAATTGAATATTGGCAATTGGGACACGACTCGTACCTTATTGAATAACGTCATCACTAGCAGATCAACTGATGTGATGAACTTATGTCAATTTGGATCCTAGTTTTTCAATATAAAATTAAAATGGTTATATGTTTATGAACCAAGGGTATTTAATTTTATTGAAATTTAATTATCGAAAGTACTAACTTTTGAATTTTTTCTGTAGAAATGACTACACCTGAAAACACTAATATGAGCAACATGAGTTCTGCGTTCAAGCAAATGATTGATCGAGACAAGTTGACTGGTGAAAATTTCAATGACTGGTATCGATCTTTAAGAATCACCTTAAGGATGGCCAGAAGATATGATTATCTTGGTGAACCTCTACCTGAGAAACCTGCTGATGATGCAACACAAGCCGTAAAGGATGCATACAACATTGAATATGAGAAGCACAATGATGTGGCTTGCCTCATGTTGGCTGGGATGGATACTCAATTGCAAAAGCTGTTTGAGCCCTTTGGTCCCATGGACATGATCAATGAACTCAGACGAATGTTTGAGAAACCACCTGCTGCAGAATTATATGATCTAATAGAATCTCTGCACAATTGTAAGCAGGAAGCAGGAAAATCCGTGAGTGCCCATTTTTTGTCCATGAAATATTATATGGATCAATTGGAGCGACTTGGTTGCGGATATCAGGAAAGTGTGCATTGGTCTCATTTTGCGATCCCTTAATCAGGATCTGTATAGTGAGTTTGTACGCAACTATAATATGCATTGCAAGGGGAAGACAGTAAGTGAAGTTCATGCAATGCTTATAGATTATGAGAAAAGCCTGAATAAGAAGGCACCTACACCTGCTGTAATGGCGATACAGGGTGGTAGGATCACCAAGAAACCCAACAAACCGCATAATGCGAACTTCAAGGGTAAAGGCAATGGTACTGGTAAAGGCAAGCAGATTGCAAATCACCAACAGAAGCCTAAGAAGCAAAATCCTCCTTTTCAGAAGAAGAAGGAAAATTTCAATAAGGATTTGGCTAAATGTCACCACTGCAACACTCCTGGTCATTGGAAGAAAAACTGTCCATTGTTTCTAGAGGAGTTGCGCCTCAACAAAAGTAAAATGTCTGGTAACGTCGCAAGCACTTCAGGTATGTTTATGATTGAGTTATTTTCTTTTCCTCGTAAGAATAATTCCTGGATATATGATACAGGATGTGGTACTCACATCTGTAATACGTCGCAGAGACTTAGAGGAGCAAGGAAGCTGGCCTATGGAGAAAGATACTTGTACGTAGGAAATGGAGTACGTGCAGCAGTTGAAGCCATAGGGACTTTCGATTTAGTTTTACCTTCGGGAATGATATTAGTATTGAATAATTGTCATTTTGCACCCTCTATTGTTAGGGGTGTCATTTCAGTTTCTTTGATGTTGGATAATGGTTTTGTTCACACATTTATTAATAATGGAATTTCTGTTTCTTTAAATAATGTTTTTTACTTTAATGCAATTCCAATAAATGATGTGTTTGAAATTGATATGGAAGATTCCATGTCCAATAGAAATAATTCTGTGTATAGCATTAACAATAAGAGAATCAAGTCTAACTTGGATTCGTCTTATCTTTGGCACTGTCGTCTTGCTCATATAGGCAAGGATCGCATGCAGAAGCTGCAACATGATGGGCTTTTACAAAAGATCAATGATGAATAATTTGATAAATGCGAGTCCTGCATATCTGGGAAGATGACAAGGAAACCTTTTTCACCACAAGTGGAAAGGGCAACAGATCTACTTGGATTAATACACACTGATGTGTGTGGTCCACTTAGACATGTGTCAAGACGTGGTGCTACTTACTTCATAACCTTCACGGATGATTATAGTCGTTATGGTTATGTTTATTTACTTAAACATAAACATGAAGTCTTCAATACCTTCAAGGTTTTCAAAAGTGAAGTAGAATTACAACTCGGTAAGAAGATTAAGGCACTTCGATCCGATAGAGGCGGTGAATATTTAAGCCAAGAGTTTAAAGATTATCTAGCTGAGTGTGATATAGTCCAGCATCTCACGGCTCCTTATACTCCACAGGAAAATGGTGTATCTGAAAGGAGAAATCGTACTTTGCTAGACATGGTACGATCAATGTTTAATCTTACATCTCTACCCTTATCCTTTTAGGATTATGCCCTTGAAACTGCTATTCGCATATTGAATATGGTTCCAACAAAGAAGGTTGATAAGACTCCATATGAATTATGGACAGGAAAAGCTCCTAGCTTTTCTTACTTAAAGGTCTGGGGTTGTGACGCGTTTGTTAAACGTGATTCACCAGATAAACTCCAACAGAGATCTGTTAAGTGTATCTTCGTAGGATACCCAAAGGAAACAATGGGTTACTACTTTTACTTTCCACCAGAGAATAAAGTCATTGTGGCTAGGTATGGAGATTTCTTTGAAAAGAATCTTATATCTCAAGAATTCAGTGGGAGAGTTTATGATCTAGAAGATGAAGATACATCACCTTCTGAAAACACTAGCACACTTCCTGTGGAACCTGAAAGTTTAGGTCCTCCACCTGAAGTGGAAGTGGTACCCATTCGCAGATCTTCAAGAACTGTGAAAGCACCCGAACATCTATGTCTTAACGTAGAGTGTGAGGAAACGATACTAGGGGATCTTAATGAACCTACTAGTTATAAGGCTACCATTAATGGTCCTGAAAAGGAGAAATGGCAGAGTGCTATGAATGGGGAAATGCAGTCCATGAAAGACAATGAAGTCTGGGAAGAAGTAGACTTACCTCCAAATGCTAAGGTAGTTGGAAGTAAATGGCTCTACAAAATGAAAACAGACATGGATGGCATTGTACACATCTATAAGGCTCGTTTGGTAGCTAAAGGCTATACTCAAACATTTGGTGTTGACTACGAGGAGACCTTTTCTCCTGTAGCTGACATTAGAGCTATTAGGATTCTTTTAGCCATAGTTGCCTACTATGACTATGAGATATGGCAAATGGATGTCAAAACCGCCTTCTTGAATGGTCGCCTAGATGAAGACATCTATATGGCGCAGCTTGAGGGGTTTGTAAATCCAGAATTTCCAAACCGTGTATGCAAACTTAAAAGATCCATTTATGGATTAAAGCAAGCATCACGTCAATGGAATAAGAGATTTGACGCAGAAATCAAAAGTTTTGGATTTAGTCAAAATCTTGATGAGCCATGTGTATACCAGAAAGCTAGTGGGAGTAATGTTACTTTCCTTATCCTATATGTCGATGACATATTAATATTAGGAAATCATATACCAAGTTTAAACAAAGTTAAAGCTTATCTTGGTAGATGTTTTTCTATGAAGGATTTAGGAGAAGCAACATTCATCCTTGGAATCAAGATCTACAGAGATAGATCAAAGCGGTTGATTGGATTAAGTTAAAGTACTTACATTGATAAAGTATTGAAGAGATTTAATATGCAAAATTCCAAGAAAGGATATTTGCCAATGCAAGTGGAACATGGCTTAAGTAGCAAACTATGTGCCTTAACACCTGAAGAGGTTGCAATCATGAAGAAGGTTCCGTATGCTTCAGCAGTAGGATCTATCATGTATGCAGTTAGATGCACAAGACCTGATGTGGCGTTTGCACAAAATATGACCAGTCGTTATCAACAGAATCCAGGTGGAAAGCACTGGCACACTGTTAAAAGCATTCTTAAGTATTTAAGGAATACTAAAGATATGTTCCTAGTGTATGGGGGAAATCTAGAAGCAGAACTTGATGTTACAGGTTACTGTGATGCGTCCTTTGAAACTGATAAAGATGATACAAAGTCTCAGACGGGTTATGTCTTTGTTATTAATGGAGGAGCAGTTGACTGGAAGAGCAAGAAGCAGACAACAATTGCGATGTATGTTACAGAAGCTGAGTATATTGCTGCATCGGAAGCTACGATGGAAGCTGTTTGGATCAGGAAATTCATTTCGGGGCTTGGTATTATGCCGTCAATTGAATTACCTATTAATATGTATTGTGACAACTCTGCCGCAGTTACATTCGCCAATGAACCTGGAGTTATGAAGGGCGCCAGACATTTTCCAAGAAGATATCACTATGTTCGAGAACAAGTCGACATAGGTGAAATCAATCTACTCAAAATTCACACAGATAACAATCTAGCTGATCCATTTACGAAGGCTTTATCTAAGGAAAAGCTTACTCGACTTGCTGATGGCATTGGACTTCGTTTAGCTAGTAGTTTCATGTAAATCTGTGGTTAGTATTTGGATAAAGGATTTTAAGCAATAATTATTCGAATGAAATGAAGTATTGTGTTATGTTTATTTCTGTTCATAAATATTGTATCCTATATTTGCATGTTTAATCCATGAATAACTTAAGTTATTCTAAATAGTCCGTTGTCAATTAATGATATGGGAGTATCATTGAACTAAGACAAATCTGAGATTTGGTATAATATATTTAAAATTATATTAATGCGTAGACATGCCAAATTCAGATGATATTCAATAATTGAAAAATTGATTATAGGACAAAATCCCAAATGCATGATTGTACTTATGGATGTTGTCATTATAGTAAATCATGAATATTTATCCTCAGACTTGAGATACCAGGTAACTACTGTGGATGTAGCTCATTTTTGTGAGATAATCTAACGTTATCCGTAACTGGTAGTTATAAGGATTATTTTCAGAGGTGATGCGAAGTTCATATGTTATGCTTGTAGTCAACACAGGATTTGGTTCCTTCAAATTTATTTTGAAGTATAATACTATTTGGCCGCTCGTAGGATTAACAAGATGTTTGCATGGCCATGCCCAAGGTCTATCTGGAATACGTTAAGAAGAATTGGTAATCTTGCTTAATCATAAATAACGAGAAACACTAGTTAATTATGGAATGACTTTAATCCATATCCATATTAACATAGTATTAGAATCAAAAGGATAAGTATGATGATGAATCATCAAAGGTGGTTTTTTTCCAGGAAATCATACTCGAGATCGTTCTGGGGACATTGGCGTGTTATGCTAGACTAACCATTGTCATTGTTATATTAATCTATATCCGAGTGGGAGCTGTTAGTTTTAACGGATAATAAATTAATATATCATGACCGGACTCGAACTCGAGACTTCGGGATTGCACACTTTACATATGAGTTTCAATGAATTAATGATTATTGTTTTAGTGACGAATAATTATTAAATACACGAAATATAAACTTAACGGTAACTAACGACCGTTGAACGAAACATGAAGGACTAGAGTTGGAAAAGAGTGAAAGTTCGGTTCGGGTTGGGCTTTTGTAACCCATGGCCGGCCACCCCTATTCCCATAGGGTTTGGGATAGCTTTTGCTCCAAGCCTCTTGATTAGTATATAATGAGACCCCCTCTCATTCATTCTAATCATCCCTTGGTTCCATAGCAACCTAATCTTCTCTAATCTCTTTCTTTGTGTCTAATCGATCTTTGATTGATAGGACCAATAGTTTAATCTTTTTGTGTACTACGAATCTAGCATTTCCATTGAAACGCTTATAGTACGTGTGTGTGAGAACGAAGTGTTAGCATACTTTTGCTAACGGTGATCTTGCCTTGTGACTAGCCCTAGTCGATCCATATAAGCCCTCTCCTAGGGTTTATAAGTTCTTGTTCTTGCTTGAATCAAGAGGTACGTATCCATTTATATTTCGGTTAATTTATTATTTGTATTTGATCTATTCCGCTGCATACTCTTTGATGTTTATATGTTTATTGTTTTATATTATTCATATATTCCAACAGGGTTTGCTTACAACTTTTGGCTTTCAACAAAGAAAGGTAAGTAACATGTAAGTTAAGGACTTTGATTGATTTATGCTTCACTCTACTTCACTTCAAGCAATCTTTCTACACTTGTATTCTTGAAAGAGAGATGATGAAAGTTGAGGTGACTTGAGTAGATTCAAACTCAAGAGAAAGCACCAAAGTTTCTTGGGTTTGGAAGTAGTTTTGATGAATCAAAACTAAACTAGGGTTGCTATGTTGTTGTAGCACTTGAATCTTGCATGAAACTTGGAAGTAATTTTGCTAAAGAGATGGTGTTTGTGTGAGCTATATGGGACGGCAACAAGGAGGGGGAGGGGGTATTTATATGCCTTTGAGGAGGTTAGTTTCATGACTAGTCAAAGCTTGTTTAGGAAGCTTATACACATGTAAACATCCTAGATCACTTTGCATAAGATTAAGCCACACCAAGGGGTGACTCCCCCCTATTGGCGGTTCAAGATGGCTAGGAAGGATGAGGTGGTCATTGGATGGTATTATCCTAGATATTGAGTTAGTTTTGACTCCGTGAAATGCTAACCGTAAGTTGTTACGTCACAAAACGTAAAACCGGGTATCATAAAAATATGAAATTTGAAAGAATGGTTAAACATGTCAATATACTCCATAATAAAATATAAAATGAGTGGTAGGTTCCATTGGGGTGCTAAAACCCTGCTAAAACTGGAAACACGGGTCTAAAACGCGTAACACGTAAAACGTACGAATATTGTGTAAAATTGAGAAAAGTAAAATGTTACTTTTCTAATGTGATAATAATGATTTAAAATGACTTATAATGTCTAGACTGGGCTCAGTCTAGTGTCGGTTGGTATTTAATGTCTTTAAGACATAAAACCGTAAGCCTAAAAATCAAGGAATGATTTATAAAATCAAGGAATGATTTTTGGTCAAAGGAGGAGGGAAAAATATGTTGACTTTTTCCAAAAATGTGAAAAATCAAATCGTCTTAGAAACGTGGTGCAGGTATAGGCTAAGGTTACGGCTAAGTAAAAACGCTTAAAAACGAAAATTTTTGTTTCTCACGGCCGAGGGTTTATTTGGTCACATTTTTCTTAGTCATGATTAATTCTCAAATAAATCATGAGTGTATCAAACATTTTTTTGATGCGGGGAAAATTAACGCGGTCGAGTTTCGTTGTGCGTAGGATTTTTGAATGACGTTTTACCCTAAAACGTGTAGTTCATTAATAACTTTCGCGAAAATGATCTGATGAGTGTCAAACTTTTATTTTGCCATGGAAATGATTTATCATACGAGGATATGAAATAAAAATCAAATTTTGGAAAAGTGAATAGTAAAAGTGAATAGTGAAAATTTCGGGAATAGAAGTTAACCTGAAAATGTGAATTGTTACAGTCTCTACCCCTTACGGGAACTTCGTCCCAAAGTTCAGTTTATGTTAGGGGTTCAAGCGACGTCGGTGAAAAGATAGGGTTTCTTGTGGCGAATGGTTTCTAAGGTAGCTAATCATGTAATTTGATTCGTTGTTTCAGTGTATGGCATAGGATGAGGTTTACTTTTATGTGAGAAAGGTGGAGTAAGAGTGATTAATTGTCGTACTCTATCGTATGAATACTTATGAATTGCCTATGCTCACACGAAATCTATTTTAAGATTATAGGTGAGAAGTTTGTTTCTAAGAAAACATACAGGTGACTGCTCCCAGCATAACATGATCCCTCCAGAATTAGACATAGGTGATCAGGCTATATATAATTTAGGACCGATTATGTGATGTTCGGTTTAGTCACGTAGTATTGTGTTTCTTAAAGTTTTAGATGGTATTCAATCTTGTAAAGCTGATGAAGGTGCTTGTGGTGTAACTAAGGATGATTTGAACTTTAAAAGTGCATCAAGATCTGTTAATGAGCTTGTTGTTGCAACGGTTGTGAAGATAATGATGGTGAAAAGACGAACGAGGCTTGTGTTCTTCATTTTGGTTTGATGAGTTTTAGTGGTTTGAGATGAAGCTGGGTAAAGAAGACATAAAATCAATTTATAGGGTGGTATCAATGAAGTAATTTTTCTAAGAAGGTGGTAGAATATCTTGGAGTAAAATGATATGAAACAACAAAGTGGTAGCAAAATAACTTAAAGTAAAATTTGTTGAATGGTTTATAGGATAACTGGGTAAATCTTATAGAATGGTAATAGTCTACTAAACAGTCAATTTGGTTTGGAGATAGAAATTACAATAGATGAGAATTATCACAAAGAGTTGTTTATTGAACAATAATTATTCTTAAGTCATAAAACTCCCATTACTAGGGATGACATACACGTAGTACAACATAGTGTATAAATAAATATGACTGCTAAGTTCTAAACTTCATTGTTCCGCAGTGTTGTTGAGATTCTGATAAGCTCCTTCTCCTCCTAACATATATGCTCTCCCCTGGTTGTCTTCAACTTGTTGACCTTGGTTTTGGGGACATCGATTCTTGTAATGTCCACTTTCTCCACACCCGAAGCATATAACTATCGGCTGTGTATCGCTACCAGTAGCTACAGTATTTCTTCTACAATCCTTGGCAAGATGTCCTGGCTTTTGGCAATTATTGCACTTGGCCGGGCAAGGATCTGCATGATGGTAGTTGCACTTGGTACACTGTGGTAGAGTCCCAATGTATTTACCTCCGGCTGGTGCAGCAACATAAGCCGTCGCGGCTTCTTGTCTTTTGTTTTGCTGGTTATGATGATTGTTGTTTTGATTTGGGTTGTTGTTGTTGTTACTGTTACTTCCACGGTTACCATCCCATGGTCGCTTGTTGTTGTTGTTCCTATTGTTATTGTTGTTATGGTAGTTGGAGTTGTTGGTGTTGTTGTGGAAGTTTTGTCTTCGGGTTTCTTCTGTACGCACTACTTGATCCATGAGGCTGCGAGACATCCGCATAGCTTCATCAAGTTCTTTGGGATTGGTTGAAGTTACAATGTAAAACCTGGCAAAAATTCGTATAATTAACTTCGGTTAATTAAATAAATAATCTCTGTCATTATTGTAATCACCATTTTTACAGGGAAATTTAAAATTTTCTTAGTATATCAAAATGGTCATGATTACGATATTGAAAAATTCGTCAAACGACAAAACAAGTTCTCGACAAAATTAACAAAATATTAATAATACACTAATACTAATTAATATATCCTAATTACTAAATTAATAAACCGGACCCTTAATACTCGGCCCAATCACTCGTTCACTATTCACCGGCCCAATGCCACAAGCCCATTTTTTTTTGTTTTAATTCTTATTTGGTCGATTAACCATGCTCCAAATCACCTCGTTCATTCCTAATTTCTACACACGACATACGTATTTTATTGACTCATTTAATTAACCTCCTAGCCAACTATTAGTGTGTCAAATCTCACGTTCATACGTTTAGTTTTGATACGTTTTTACGAGGCAAATCGTTTAGCCATCAACTAAACCAAACGTTTCATATTTAATTCAATTCTTACCCGTTTTAATCCCCTTTTGTTCCTACGAGTTTCAAATAAAATTTCTGAGATGATTCTATGCTCAAATGTCGAATATGATCAAGTATATACAAGTAGTGAACGATTTTGTAAATCGTATGTATGTATATATAGTGTGTCGACATGGGTATGAATCACAAGACAATCCTACATGAATTGTGCACTCACAATTCATTATAAAAATCACCCTAGCCTAAGTTTTACTGACATGGTATAGTAGTTCATGTTTCCTCAAGTTATTTAGCACCATACGATCCATTCGAATGATACATATATACGTACATGCATGCACCATTCATTTATTCATTCTCAAACTCTTTCACCTAGTAAAATCGTCCTATAAACTATTCATACAAGACCTGAGATCGATTGTATATTATTTGGAAGCAAGGAAAGTGAAATCGAGTTTAATATATATAACGTTTGAGTTATATAGTGAAACGTGATTTTCTTGCATTCCATTCTATCACACTCGACCTCTCTATCACCTCTAAGGTGTTTGTAAGTCTTTTCTACTTGTTTCTATTCCATTTCACACGTAAAATTTCATGTCATGCACCATATATAATTTATTTCAATCGTATATCATTTTGTATATATATACACGTACATATTAATACTTAGTACAC
The DNA here is from genome assembly GCA_030686995.1 of Artemisia argyi. Classification (NCBI taxonomy): domain Eukaryota; kingdom Viridiplantae; phylum Streptophyta; class Magnoliopsida; order Asterales; family Asteraceae; genus Artemisia; species Artemisia argyi. The sequence continues at coordinate 153,645,118 of CM060697.1, read as the reverse complement.
AAAACGTGACTAGCCTCTATCTTGGAAGGCCTAGGAGTCAAGTAGCACACCAATTTCACCTTAGTTTTAATGTGACATGCATTTAACGAGCCTAATTTGAACTATGTTTCACACGTATAAACCACCTAAACACTTAGTAAATATTTCAAGTTTTTCAAATTATAAAATCGATTCATACATGCTACAAACCATACGTATAACTTTTTATTTCACGTAACAAACGTACCATATTTTTCTACGTACTAATAGACCACCTAGAAAACTATTAGTTTCGTTTACACAACTTATAAAAATAATCACGTTTTGACATACCAATCGAGCCAAATTGAATCGACATGAACCAGTTTTCAAATTCAAAATTTATATAAAAACTTTATATTTTGTCGAGTGGGCTTAACCAAGGCCCAATAAGACTTTACGATTTAACAGCCCACTGGGCCCATAAAATATATTTTTGGAATCACAAAAGAAGCCCATGTTCAAGCCCAAAACATTTTTCATGCCCTCGCCTCTAAATTTTTAAATGGGCTTTTGTTTTAATTCGTTAAGGCCCATAAGCTAGAAAATTAAGCTTTTCATAAAATAAGCTGTTGAAATAAGCTTGGAATAAATAAAATAAGCTACGGAAATTTTTATAAAATTTTTATAATCATTTTTGTAAAATTGAACTAAAAATGTAACGCGACGACACCTAGAGGGACTAAAAGTGTAAATATTGGAAAGAAATGACTAAAACTGTAAAAACAGAAAGTTTAGGATAAAAATTGATAATATATGATGTTACAAGCTTAGATTGTAATTTTGGACAAGTAGTGAACACTAAATGTAAATTATATACGAAAAGGACTAACGGTGTGACGCTAGTGCCGTTAGTATAAAAAGTGTAAAAATTGGAAAAGGACAAGGACTACACATAATTTATTTGACATTCTTATTTTATTTTCTATTTTATGGCAACTATCACGTCATATGCATTTTGTTACGTTTTATATATATATTATTTATTTTTACGTTAATAATATATTTAACGATATCTAAAAAGTTAATATTTTTACTTACGATTAAAAAGGTAAAACTATGATGGATATTTTAAATAAAGTATTTTATCATATCATGCATGACATAATAATTACACTACACATCATCTATTCGTCATAACGAATAATAATTATTCGTTATTCGTTCGTATTTACCAAATAGTATTTGGTTATATTCTCTGATAAATTTATTTATCAGGTTCCGTATCAAAGACGTTTCCATAATCGTTCCCATAAATCTCATCCTACTTTACTTTTCATCATTTCCAAATCAATCCAGGTGAGTCATAGCTCCATTTCCAATAATTGTTTTTAACTCATTGGGGGAGATACATGCTTACATATACTTTGATAAATTGATAAGTATATGAAATAAAATACATGATTCAAATCAATTTCCTAATTGATAATTATTAATATGATTTGTGATTTAAAATGTGATATATACAATACATGACAAAATACTTAATTGAAATACTGAAACTTGTATGATAATACTTCCAATTTGATTATTGTAATATGTGATATATATATATATATATATATATATATATATATATATATATATATATATATATATATATATATTTTACTGATGAATTACTTGACTGAAATACTGATACTCATATGAAAATGTTTTCAATACGATTATTGTGGTATGTGATATACATGTGTTACTGGCGAAATATTTAAATTGAATTTCTGATACTCAAATGATACTATTTTCAAATTGATTTCTGTGATACAATACTTGATTACATGATGTTATTCTAAATGAGCCCATTATTCCTTGATATTGCCTAAGTTAGCTTATCGCCATATATAGTCCCTCAATCATGAGCCATTAATCACATGTAAAGTAGGCGCGAATATAGTGAACAGCTTCGAAACCTGTTAAGGATTGACCCCCTGTCCCACTAATACTTGATGGAATGCCAATTGCAATTGGTTAGTCATATTAGTCATGATACACTATATTCGTAGACAAATAGGAATTGAAAAATCACCTATTAATAGAGGGCAAAATCTGTCATTGATTTGATAGAACACCCCCTTCTGGTTAAGCTTGTGTGTCATGAGGCTTGGTGCAATATCTATAAAGGAAAAATGTATGTTTTCAACATATATTTAGATACAGCTGTATAGGAATTTAACCATACGTGAATTGTATAACTGATTAAATTAGCATCATGAGTTTCCAGCTCATGTTAGGATTATTGATTCCTTATTTGAATGTGATTGAATATTTATATGATTTATTTGTGATTATAGTCAATATACTCAATACTTGTTTCATTACTGTTTGTATTTTATCAATACCAAATATTCCTGAAATCTAACAAAATAAAGGGTTTTTTTTTTTTAAACTCTATGAACTCACCAACCTTTGTGTTGACACTTTTAAGCATGTGTATCTCAGGTAATTTAACGGAGCAGGACAAGACACGGAGTGGGCATTTATTACTCTGATAAATTAAAATGGTGTAAAAATCAAATTTGTCATATTTACAAGCCTTTATATATTTTCATAAGATTTTAAATCAAATGGTTCATCTTTTATCAAAATTATTATTTGAATGACAAATAACTTTCAAAACGTTTCTTTTAAGCCATTTTATGAGATTAAAACTTCGATCCTCACCGTAACACCCAAATTACTTTCCGCTGCGACAAACTTAAATTTGGGGGTGTTACAGATTGGCATCAGAGCTATAGTTATAGAGAATTAAATGTTTTTAAACATTAAAACTATAACTACATTTTAAAAATAATGATTTTACACCATAACATTTTATGCCCTCCGTGTCTACAGACTGCCGTGCTCCATACTTTATTTGTTGAGATTATCTTACATGTTTAGAAGTTACTCTTACACAATAATTATTTCATCTGTACTGTTATATCTTTAACATACAAAATACTCATAAAATATTATTCTCGGTTACTACTGTAGCATGTTTTCAGGAACGCCTGTGAATGTCAAAACAAATATCCATAATACTAATACCTCATCTATCAATAAAAATTCTCCGAATACTGAAGATCCTTACGTACAAATAATAAAATCCCAACCTAATATAGAACTCAATCCGAGATCACCTCCATCGTCACCTATTCGTTCACCTTTACGTCAAAGAATCAGGAGAGCTACCGAATCATATGAAGATTTGATTGGAAGCCAGGCAACATTCGAAGTTGGACAAGGTTCAAGCCAAGAGATATCATGGACGAATGTTGAACCAATTTCTCCGTTACCTTATACTTCAGATTCTACAATACCAGATTATCCAAATAATTTTTCTTCACCTAACTCTCCCGACTACGATATAAGCACTCCTGAATCAATATGGAATCTTATTTATCGACATGCCGGCATATTGGATGCTCACACTGAACAGCTAAAAGGGTTACGACCAACTCAATTTGAATGGTACGACCGTAACCTTGACGCATTGTTCAAGAGAGCGGATGCTGAGAGGCGAACAATATGTGAGTTAGGAATAAAGATTAATGAAATAAAGGACAACACCAACCAGGAGCTTGGAAGTTTGGACTCCAGGGTCCGTTGTGCAAGAAGAGAACACGGTCAGACACATGTAAGAATTGGAGATATTGAGAGAACCCTATGAATGGCCAGAGATGCAGCCAGAAACCAGGGTCAAAAGATTGTCGCATTAGAGAATATGTTGGCAAACCAAATGAACATGTGTCAAGAACGTTTCTCAAACATGGAAGCTGCACAACTTGAACTTGAGAAAGAAATTAGATATTTACGTCAGAGGCGTAACTAATCTTAAGTTTACAAGTTTCCTTGTTGTTCCTAATAAACCAAATAGACTTGGTTAATATTTCATGTAATGTTCAATAAATATGAAACTTCAGAACGTGTAATCAAAACATATTGTATAATAACATCCTTTCTGTTATATCTATATGTTATGAATCAATCTTTTCTTCCGTATCAATCATGCATGTGATGAATCCTCATATTTTCATGCAAAAATCTCATCATTTGTTATTTCTTTAATAACCAAATGATTCTATTCAGATCAATGGAGTATTAATAAAAGATCTTGTATCGTTTATCTTGCAAAGACAATCATACAAGTTATTAATATTCTGTTTACCTCTGTAATATTATTCAAATCTACCGTAAGATTTCTTACAAATTGTTAAGATTTCTTAAAACTTACCATAGTTAACCTAAAACTTTAAGAATCGTCTATATACCAATTTTTGAAAGTGGATTTAAAGAATGAAGAAAATATAATTAAACTTCATTTTAAATAGACAAGTCGGTTTGTTCCTTAGTAATCCCATATCAAGAGTTGATCATTGATAAATGATACAACAGACATATCTTGAAATTAGATTACAGTAGGGAGTCAATTCAGTCTATCATCAATGAAATAATTAACTTCATTATTAAAATTCTTCTGATATTATATGGATTCTAATGTTGAGTTTCATTTATGTTTACAGAAAATGGACAACATGAACAATGCATATCAATCATCATCAGAAATCACCATGATTCCTGGAGCTATCCAGAAATTGGTAAAAGACATAGTGTCGGTGGTACTAGAAGGGACTACTGTAGTTTATCCGAGAAGAGAGACGGGTATGCTTGGTAATCAACACCCTGCAAGTTTCATGAAGTATAGGCCACCTCACTTAAAGATTCAAGAAGGAATGATCAACCCTACCATCAACCATCATCAAGGAATTAGGCATGGAATTTTACCAAATGGAAATAATCAGAAGAGGAAACTCCCCGAGGCAGGTGTAACACCCCCAAAATACCGCAGCGGAAGACTGTGTCATAAGGGTGCTACTTCATAATACAAAGTACAAGTTATAGAAAACGAACTCTAAATGAGACGTTTTGAAAAGTTACCATTTGATTAATGAATTCAAAGTTACAAACATGAGATTCCAAAGTATGATACATGAATGTATACAAAGTGTTTTGAATGATAAATGATAAAAGCGTAAGTCTTCAGAATATGCAGCTTGACTCTAAGTTCCACGCACTAGCTATCGCCTTACTAACCTGAGATAAACATGCTAAAGTGTCAACACAATGGTTGGTGAGTTCATAGAGTTTGTCTTAAAACAGTTGAAAAGCCTTGAAAGAATGTTCACACAGCAAAGGCATTGAGAATCCACTCAGTTACAAGTCCCGCCATAAGAGACTTGTAACCTGTGTGTTCACAACCAACTGCTACAATATAGTATGATAAAGACATGTATAAGTTCATCAAAACAATTAAGCAATTAGTAGTGAGTCTCTACTTCATCTCCGAAGACCTCACTTTTGGGAGCCAATTCCCAAAGACAACTGGGAGTCAATTCCCAAAGACAACTGGGAGCCACTTCCCAAAGATAAAAGACAGTCATGTATGTATTAAATCAAGTATAATGCCATCAAGTATAAGACAATCAAGTATAACACAGTCACGTATAAACGTTTTGAGTATTTGTACAAGTAAGCAAGTAGTTGAGCATGTATCCCCCCCAAGAGTTAAAACAAGTACGAAAAGAGTAGGGGCTATGACTCACCTTAAGCTTAAGTGATGTGAAATCAAAGTGGTAGTCGAATCGTGAAAGTCTCTAAGAGCAGCCTATAATAGAACGTTGCGACTTAGGTTTTGAGTATCGTCTAAGAATACGAAGAATTGCCTATATATGTCTTGCATAATGTTCATGATGTAGTACTTAGTATATAGCGTAAGTCGTTAAATATAAATAGTTTATGAAACATGTATGTTTTGGTATATCGTTGACTACCGTTCGGGCCGACATAATTCAGAAGTCATGTTAGTAAGCGTTCGAGGAGCCAGGACACTTTAACTCGTAAATCCACAACTCAACTCGACGGCTTACATAATGAACTCCTCACATGAGGCTCCCTACTATTGTAGTAATTGATGAAATATATAGATATAAGTTTTGATCCGAAAAGTTACATGGCCGATATTTGAATAAACTTAGGAAAGTTTATTAGTACATGAAGATTGTTATTAGGGGTAGTTTCATAAGTCTTGAATGACCATTTTCTCTTGGTAAAATCTCATGGTTCCCTTTTAAGTGAAGTAGATCCAAATTGCTTGTTCAAGTTATCGCCTAATTCATTGTTTCACGTTTACGCCTATGTAAGTTGTTATGGTCATTTCGTCATGGCTTCGCCGTGACCTTGGTCATTTTTCCATGGTCTTGAGACTCAACCTTGGCTTTAGCCATGGTTGTGGTCTCGGCTTTAGGTCATTAGACCTCTTGGTCTTAGTAAATCATAACTATAATATAGTGACTTTGGTCTAAAATGGGCTGTTAAGATTTTGAAGAATTTTATCACTCGGAAAGCATTTTTAGGTCTCGAGCTTCTTTGTTCCTGAACGAAAACGTCGTTCCGGACAACTTTCGTGTTTTAACTTTTTGATGAATCGGAGCAGAAGTAGGACTTTCAAAACCCAAATTTGATCAGGAAGCTATTTGGCAGTTTTGCCGGAAATCTTTGGTAATTTCAAATCGCCATAACTTTTGACTCGTATACTCGTTTTGGGTGGTTCAAATTGCTATGGTTTCCTTGTTAGGTCCTCTACCACAATATGTAATAATCAAATATCATGTTTTTACCATTTTGATCAGGTCTTACCAAGAAATTCATTAGTTTGCTTGTTTACTTGTCATAAGTTAACATATGTATACCAATACTCGTTTTATCCATTTTTAAACATCATGAACACAATAACAAGAACATATATAGCATGAAAGAACCATAATAAGCATGAAAATAATATTGAGCAAGAAAGTGTATAAGGGTTTCTTACAACTTTTGGCTTTCACTTAAGAAAGGAAGTCAAGTATAGAACTAGGACACTAAACCTAATCTTGTAAACCCTTCACCATAACTCTTGTAACCCTTGCTAGCCTTGATCTAACCCTTGTGAAAACCATTTAACTTCAGCCCTAGTAACCTTGTGTAGCTCCTAATTCAACCATGGAATCACCAAACAAACTTAAGAACTAGGTAGAGAATACTAAGACCTTGAACTTTTATGTGTAACTTATAGTTTGAAGATCAAAGGATCATGGTGCTAGAGATTAATGGTGTGGCGTTTTTATGATGAAAAGATGAAGGTATGAGCTTGCTTTTATAGCATGAAGAGGAGGTTAGGAAGGTGTCTAGGAAGGTTCATTGAGGAGGTTACTTTGGTAGGCTAGATGTTATCAATTTTGCTTCCTAAAGACACTTGTAACCATCCTAGAGATTAATGGTTAAAATTTAACCACACATGGTGACTCTCCCCCCTCCTAAGTCGTTTTTCCAAGGATAAGGGTGACTAGATGAGTAGTCATGGTCTTTGGATGATAATATCCTAAGTATGTAGCTAGTTTTGACTCCGTAAATCGCTAACCGTAAGTTATTAAGCCTCAAAACGTAAAACCGGGTATCGTAAAAATATGAAACTTGAAAGTATTGTTAAACATGGCAATATAGTCCATAATAAAATATAAAATGAGTGGTAGGTTCTATCGGGTGCTAAAACCCTGCTAAAAACTGGAAACACGGGTCTAAAACGCGTAATTCGCGTAAAACGCTGAACTGAAAAACGTAAAATTCCGAAACTTTTGGAATTGTCATAAAATGATAGAAAATCATATTTCTATTGTTTATAATGTTTTATGGATATATCGGGATGCTGGAAGGACATTTAAACCTAAAAGTAAATCTCGGACACGGCTTTGTGATTTTTGCAGAAATGATCCGACGAGCGTCAAACTCTCGGATTATCGTTAAAATAGTTTAACTTACGAGAATATGAAATAAAAATTTCTGAGATGAATAGTGAAAAGTGAATAGTAAAAAGTGAATAGTAAAAAGTGAATAGTGAAATTTTCGGGAATAAAAGTTAACCTGAAATTGCGAATTGTTACAGTCTGTACCCCTTAAGGAGAACTTCGTCCCGAAGTTCAGTTGATGTTAACTACTTACAGTGTGTCTAAGAGAATCCGGGATTCCAGGATCTCTGAAATAGTGGTGTTCACTCTGATTCGTCTAAGGTTTTGGTTAAGGAGTTGTATCGGATGTGAATAAGCCCACTTATTTATAACACATTACTTACATAAAGAAGCGTCCAAATTTATGCAAGTAAGGTCTCATAAACTTATGGTTCGGTGATTTACAATTTCTTTATTTAACTGAAGAGGCGTCCCAATCCATTTAAATAAGGAGATTCTAAATCATCCTACTTAAGAATTTCCGACACAAAATCCGCCTTCTGAGGCCGATAGTAAGATAATCAAGTCATCAAATCCCTAAAGCTAAGCAATAATATTATTTAACTCAAATCTTGTGTCTCATCAAACAAGAACTGTCACAAGATCAAGTTAACTAATTAGTTATTACTGAGCTCCATGTTTTTAATGACTCGACGAATCTCTGGGGCTCCTTATAATACTAAAGTCACATCATCTAACAGCGTGGAACTAAGCAAACCTCTAATCAAAAAGCATATGTGTATGTATTGTGTGTAAGGCAAATAAAGAGGAAGGTCCCAACGTATATAGCAGTTATAGTCTAGGCACTAAATGCAACCTAGTTCTCTATAACCAAGGCTCTGGTACCAATCTGTAACACCCCCAAAATACCGCAGCGGAAGACTGTGTCATAAGGGTGCTACTTCATAATACAAAGTACAAGTTATAGAAAACGAACTCTAAATGAGACGTTTTGAAAAGTTACCATTTGATTAATGAATTCAAAGTTACAAACATGAGATTCCAAAGTATGATACATGAATGTATACAAAGTGTTTTGAATGATAAATGATAAAAGCGTAAGTCTTCAGAATATGCAGCTTGACTCTAAGTTCCACGCACTAGCTATCGCCTTACTAACCTGAGATAAACATGCTAAAGTGTCAACACAATGGTTGGTGAGTTCATAGAGTTTGTCTTAAAACAGTTGAAAAGCCTTGAAAGAATGTTCACACAGCAAAGGCATTGAGAATCCACTCAGTTACAAGTCCCGCCATAAGAGACTTGTAACCTGTGTGTTCACAACCCACTGCTACAATATAGTATGATAAAGACATGTATAAGTTCATCAAAACAATTAAGCAATTAGTAGTGAGTCTCTACTTCATCTCCGAAGACCTCACTTTTGGGAGCCAATTCCCAAAGACAACTGGGAGTCAATTCCCAAAGACAACTGGGAGCCACTTCCCAAAGATAAAAGACAGTCATGTATGTATTAAATCAAGTATAATGCCATCAAGTATAAGACAATCAAGTATAACACAGTCACGTATAAACGTTTTGAGTATTTGTACAAGTAAGCAAGTAGTTGAGCATGTATCCCCCCCAAGAGTTAAAACAAGTACGAAAAGAGTAGGGGCTATGACTCACCTTAAGCTTAAGTGATGTGAAATCAAAGTGGTAGTCGAATCGTGAAAGTCTCTAAGAGCAGCCTATAATAGAACGTTGCGACTTAGGTTTTGAGTATCGTCTAAGAATACGAAGAATTGCCTATATATGTCTTGCATAATGTTCATGATGTAGTACTTAGTATATAGCGTAAGTCGTTAAATATAAATAGTTTATGAAACATGTATGTTTTGGTATATCGTTGACTACCGTTCGGGCCGACATAATTCAGAAGTCATGTTAGTAAGCGTTCGAGGAGCCAGGACACTTTAACTCGTAAATCCACAACTCAACTCGACGGCTTACATAATGAACTCCTCACATGAGGCTCCCTACTATTGTAGTAGTTGATGAAATATATAGATATAAGTTTTGATCCGAAAAGTTACATGGCCGATATTTGAATAAACTTAGGAAAGTTTATTAGTACATGAAGATTGTTATTAGGGGTAGTTTCATAAGTCTTGAATGACCATTTTCTCTTGGTAAAATCTCATGGTTCCCTTTTAAGTGAAGTAGATCCAAATTGCTTGTTCAAGTTATCGCCTAATTCATTGTTTCACGTTTACGCCTATGTAAGTTGTTATGGTCATTTCGTCATGGCTTCGCCGTGACCTTGGTCATTTTTCCATGGTCTTGAGACTCAACCTTGGCTTTAGCCATGGTTGTGGTCTCGGCTTTAGGTCATTAGACCTCTTGGTCTTAGTAAATCATAACTATAATATAGTGACTTTGGTCTAAAATGGGCTGTTAAGATTTTGAAGAATTTTATCACTCGGAAAGCATTTTTAGGTCTCGAGCTTCTTTGTTCCTGAACGAAAACGTCGTTCCGGACAACTTTCGTGTTTTAACTTTTTGATGAATCGGAGCAGAAGTAGGACTTTCAAAACCCAAATTTGATCAGGAAGCTATTTGGCAGTTTTGCCGGAAATCTTTGGTAATTTCAAATCGCCATAACTTTTGACTCGTATACTCGTTTTGGGTGGTTCAAATTGCTATGGTTTCCTTGTTAGGTCCTCTACCACAATATGTAATAATCAAATATCATGTTTTTACCATTTTGATCAGGTCTTACCAAGAAATTCATTAGTTTGCTTGTTTACTTGTCATAAGTTAACATATGTATACCAATACTCGTTTTATCCATTTTTAAACATCATGAACACAATAACAAGAACATATATAGCATGAAAGAACCATAATAAGCATGAAAATAATATTGAGCAAGAAAGTGTATAAGGGTTTCTTACAACTTTTGGCTTTCACTTAAGAAAGGAAGTCAAGTATAGAACTAGGACACTAAACCTAATCTTGTAAACCCTTCACCATAACTCTTGTAACCCTTGCTAGCCTTGATCTAACCCTTGTGAAAACCATTTAACTTCAGCCCTAGTAACCTTGTGTAGCTCCTAATTCAACCATGGAATCACCAAACAAACTTAAGAACTAGGTAGAGAATACTAAGACCTTGAACTTTTATGTGTAACTTATAGTTTGAAGATCAAAGGATCATGGTGCTAGAGATTAATGGTGTGGCGTTTTTATGATGAAAAGATGAAGGTATGAGCTTGCTTTTATAGCATGAAGAGGAGGTTAGGAAGGTGTCTAGGAAGGTTCATTGAGGAGGTTACTTTGGTAGGCTAGATGTTATCAATTTTGCTTCCTAAAGACACTTGTAACCATCCTAGAGATTAATGGTTAAAATTTAACCACACATGGTGACTCTCCCCCCTCCTAAGTCGTTTTTCCAAGGATAAGGGTGACTAGATGAGTAGTCATGGTCTTTGGATGATAATATCCTAAGTATGTAGCTAGTTTTGACTCCGTAAATCGCTAACCGTAAGTTATTAAGCCTCAAAACGTAAAACCGGGTATCGTAAAAATATGAAACTTGAAAGTATTGTTAAACATGTCAATATAGTCCATAATAAAATATAAAATGAGTGGTAGGTTCTATCGGGTGCTAAAACCCTGCTAAAAACTGGAAACACGGGTCTAAAACGCGTAATTCGCGTAAAACGCTGAACTGAAAAACGTAAAATTCCGAAACTTTTGGAATTGTCATAAAATGATAGAAAATCATATTTCTATTGTTTATAATGTTTTATGGATATATCGGGATGCTGGAAGGACATTTAAACCTAAAAGTAAATCTCGGACACGGCTTTGTGATTTTTGCAGAAATGATCCGACGAGCGTCAAACTCTCGGATTATCGTTAAAATAGTTTAACTTACGAGAATATGAAATAAAAATTTCTGAGATGAATAGTGAAAAGTGAATAGTAAAAAGTGAATAGTAAAAAGTGAATAGTGAAATTTTCGGGAATAAAAGTTAACCTGAAATTGCGAATTGTTACAGCAGGAACCATCAATCCCATCTACTGCAACATCTTCAATGCTCAAGACCGTTATCGCAAACATCTAGAAGACCGTATGGAGTATCAACGTCAGCTGGGGCTCAATCAGAACGCTAATAGAAATTGTCTTGTCGCACCTGTTACTGGAAGTGGTTATCGTGGAACTCTACCCTGGTGTCAAAAATGCAACCAGCATCACACCGGGTGATGTGGGGTTAAATAATTACACTACACATCATCTATTCGTCATAACGAATAATAATTATTCGTTATTCGTTTGTATTTACCAAATAGTATTTGGTTATATTCTCTGATAAATTTATTTATCAGGTTCCGTATCAAAGACGTTTCCATAATCGTTCCCATAAATCTCATCCGACTTTACTTTTCATCATTTCCAAATCAATCCAGGTGAGTCATAGCTCCATTTCCAATAATTGTTTTTAACTCATTGGGGGAGATACATGCTTACATATACTTTGATAAATTGATAAGTATATGAAATAAAATACATGATTCAAATCAATTTCCTAATTGATAATTATTAATATGATTTGTGATTTAAAATGTGATATATACAATACATGACAAAATACTTAATTGAAATACTGAAACTTGTATGATAATACTTCCAATTTGATTACTGTAATATGTGATATATATATATTTTACTGATGAATTACTTGACTGAAATACTGATACTCATATGAAAATGTTTTCAATACGATTATTGTGGTATGTGATATACATGTGTTACTGGCGAAATATTTAAACTGAATTTCTGATACTCAAATGATACTATTTTCAAATTGATTTCTGCGATACAATACTTGATTACATGATGTTATTCTAAATGAGCCCATTATTCCTTGATATTGCCTAAGTTAGCTTATCGCCATATAGTCCCTCAATCATGAGCCATTAATCACATGTAAAGTGGGCACGAATATAGTGAACAGCTTTGAAACCTGTTAAGGATTGACCCCCTGTCACACTAATACTTGACGGAATGCCAATTGCAATTGGTTAGTCATATTAGTCGTGATACACTATATTCGAAGACAAATAGAAATTGGAAAATCACCTATTAATAGAGGGCAAAATCTGTCATTGATTTGATAGAACACCCCCTTCTGGTTAAGCTTGTGTGTCATGAGGCTTGGTGCAATATCTATAAAGGAAAAATGTATGTTTTCAACATATATTTAGATACAGCTGTATAGGAATTTGACCATACGTGAATTGTATAACTGATTAAATTAGCATCATGAGTTTCCAGCTCATGTTAGGATTATTGATTCCTTATTTGAATGTGATTGAATATTTATATGATTTATTTGTGATTATAGTCAATATACTCAATACTTGTTTCATTACTGTTTGTATTTTATCAATACCAAATATTCCTGAAATCTAACAAAATAAAGGGTTTTTTTTTAAACTCTATGAACTCACCAACCTTTGTGTTGACACTTTTAAGCATGTGTATCTCAGGTAATTTAACGGAGCAGGACAAGACACGGAGTGGGCATTCATTACTCTGATAAATTAAAATAGTGTAAAAATCAAATTTGTCATTTTTACAAGCCTTTATATATTTTCATAAGATTTTAAATCAAATGGTTCATCTTTTATCAAAATTATTATTTGAATGACAAATAACTTTCAAAACGTTTCTTTTAAGCCGTTTTATGAGATTAAAACTTCAATCCTCACCGTAACACCCAAATTACTTTCCGCTGCGACAAACTTAAATTTGGGGGTGTTACAGATTGGCATCAGAGCTATAGTTATAGAGAATTAAATGTTTTTAAACATTAAAACTATAACTACATTTTAAAAATAATGATTTTACACCATAACATTTTATGCCCTCCGTGTCTGCAGACTGCCGTGCTCCATACTTTATTTGTTGAGATTATCTTACATGTTTAGAAGTTACTCTTACACAATAATTATTTCATCTGTACTGTTATATCTTTAACATACAAAATACTCATAAAATATTATTCTCGGTTACTACTGTAGCATGTCTTCAGGAACGCCCGTGAATGTCAAAACAAATATCCATAATACTAATACCTCATCTATCAATAAAAATTCTCCGAATACTGAAGATCCTTACGTACAAATAATAAAATCCCAACCTAATATAGAACTCAATCCGAGATCACCTCCATCGTCACCTATTCGTTCACCTTTACGTCAAAGAATCAGGAGAGCTACCGAATCATATGAAGATTTGATTGGAAGCCAGGCAACATTCGAAGTTGGACAAGGTTCAAGCCAAGAGATATCATGGACGAATGTTGAACCAATTTCTCCGTTACCTTATACTTCAGATTCTACAATACCAGATTCTCCAAATAATTTTTCTTCACCTAACTCTCCCGACTACGATATAAGCACTCCTGAATCAATATGGAATCTTATTTATCGACATGCCGGCATATTGGATGCTCACACTGAACAGCTAAAAGGGTTACGACCAACTCAATTTGAATGGTACGACCGTAACCTTGACGCATTGTTTAAGAGAGCGGATGCTGAGAGGCGAACAATATGTGAGTTAGGAATAAAGATTAATGAAATAAAGGACAACACCAACCAGGAGCTTGGAAGTTTGGACTCCAGGGTCCGTTGTGCAAGAAGAGAACACGGTCAGACACATGTAAGAATTGGAGATATTGAGAGAACCCTATGAATGGCCAGAGATGCAGCCAGAAACCATGGTCAAAAGATTGTCGCATTAGAGAATATGTTGGCAAACCAAATGAACATGTGTCAAGAACGTTTCTCAAACATGGAAGCTGCACAACTTGAACTTGAGAAAGAAATTAGATATTTACGTTAGAGGCGTAACTAATCTTAAGTTTACAAGTTTCCTTGTTGTTCCTAATAAACCAAATAGACTTGGTTAATATTTCATGTAATGTTCAATAAATCTGAAACTTCAGAACGTGAAATCAAAACATATTGTATAATAACATCCTTTCTGTTATATCTATATGTTATGAATCAATCTTTTCTTCCGTATCAATCATGCATGTGATGAATCCTCATATTTTCTTGCAAAAATCTCATCATTTGTTATTTCTTTAATAACCAAATGATTCTATTCAGATCAATGGAGTATTAATAAAAGATCTTGTATCATTTATCTTGCAAAGACAATCATACAAGTTATTAATATTCTGTTTACCTCTATAATATTATTCAAATCTACCGTAAGATTTCTTACAAATTGTTAAGATTTCTTATAACTTACCATAGTTAACCTAAAACTTTAAGAATCGTCTATATACCAATTTTTGAAAGTGGATTTAAAGAATGAAGAAAAGATAATTAAACTTCATTTTAAATAGACAAGTCGGTTTGTTCCTTAGTAATCCCATATCAAGAGTTGATCATTGATAAACGATACAACAAAGACATATCTTGAAATTAGATTACAGTAGGGAGTCAATTCAGTCTATCATCAATGAAATAATTAACTTCATTATTTAAATTTTTCTAATATTATATGGATTCTAATGTTGAGTTTCATTTATGTTTACAGAAAATGGACAACATGAACAATGCATATCAATCATAATCAGAAATCACCATGATTCCTGGAGCTATCCAGAAATTGGTAAAAGACATAGTGTCGGTGGTACTAGAAGGGACTACTGTAGTTTATCCGAGAAGAGAGACGGGTATGCTTGGTAATCAACACCCTGCAAGTTTCATGAAGTATAGGCCACCTCACTTAAAGATTCAAGAAGGAATGATCAACCCTACCATCAACCATCATCAAGGAATTAGGCATGGAATTTTACCAAATGGAAATAATCAGAAGAGGAAACTCCCCGAGGCAGGAACCATCAATCCCATCTACTGCAACATCTTCAATGCTCAAGACCGTTATCGCAAACATCTAGAAGACCGTATGGAGTATCAACGTCAGCTGGGACTCAATCAGAACACTAATAGAAATTGTCTTGTCGCACCTGTTACTGGAAGTGGTTATCGTGGAACTCTACCCTGGTGTCAAAAATGCAACCAGCATCACACCGGGTGATGTGGGGTTAAATAATTACACTACACATCATCTATTCGTCATAACGAATAATAATTATTCGTTATTCGTTCGTATTTACCAAATAGTATTTGGTTATATTCTCTGATAAATTTATTTATCAGGTTCCGTATCAAAGACGTTTCCATAATCGTTCCCATAAATCTCATCCTACTTTACTTTTCATCATTTCCGAATCAATCCAGGTGAGTCATAGCTCCATTTCCAATAATTGTTTTTAACTCATTGGGGGAGATACATGCTTACATATACTTTGATAAATTGATAAGTATATGAAATAAAATACATGATTCAAATCAATTTTCTAATTGATAATTATTAATATGATTTGTGATTTAAAATGTGATATATACAATACATGACAAAATACTTAATTGAAATACTGAAACTTGTATGATAATACTTCCAATTTGATTACTGTAATATGTGATATATATATATTTTACTGATGAATTACTTGACTGAAATACTGATACTCATATGAAAATGTTTTCAATACGATTATTGTGGTATGTGAGATACATGTGTTACTGGCGAAATATTTAAACTGAATTTCTGATACTCAAATGATACTATTTTCTAATTGATTTCTGTGATACAATACTTGATTACATGATGTTATTCTAAATGAGCCCATTATTCCTTGATATTGCCTAAGTTAGCTTATCGCCATATAGTCCCTCAATCATGAGCCATTAATCACATGTAAAGTGGGCGCGAATATAGTGAACAGCTTCGAAACCTGTTAAGGATTGACCCCCTATCCCACTAATACTTGACGGAATGCCAATTGCAATTGGTTAGTCATATTAGTCGTGATACACTATATTCGTAGACAAATAGGAATTGGAAAATCACCTATTAATAGAGGGCAAAATCTGTCATTGATTTGATAGAACACCCCCTTCTGGTTAAGCTTGTGTGTCATGAGGCTTGGTGCAATATCTATAAAGGAAAAATGTATGTTTTCAACATATATTTAGATACAGCTGTATAGGAATTTGACCATACGTGAATTGTATAACTGATTAAATTAGCATCATGAGTTTCCAGCTCATGTTAGGATTATTGCTTCCTTATTTGAATGTGATTGAATATTTATATGATTTATTTGTGATTATAGTCAATATACTCAATACTTGTTTCATTACTGTTTGTATTTTATCAATACCAAATATTCCTGAAATCTAACAAAATAAAGGGTTTTTTTTAAAACTCTTTGAACTCACCAACCTTTGTGTTGACACTTTTAAGCATGTGTATCTCAGGTAATTTAACGGAGCAGGACAAGACACGGAGTGGGCATTCATTACTCTGATAAATTAAAATGGTGTAAAAATCAAATTTGTCATTTTTACAAGCCTTTATATATTTTCATAAGATTTTAAATCAAATGGTTCATCTTTTATCAAAATTATTATTTGAATGACAAATAACTTTCAAAACGTTTCTTTTAAGCCGTTTTATGAGATTAAAACTTCGATCCTCACCGTAACACCCAAATTACTTTCCGCTGCGACAAACTTAAATTTGGGGGTGTTACAGATTGGCATCAGAGCTATAGTTATAGAGAATTAAATGTTTTTAAACATTAAAACTATAACTACATTTTAAAAATAATGATTTTACACCATAACATTTTATGCCCTCCGTGTCTGCAGACTGCCGTGCTCCATACTTTATTTGTTGAGATTATCTTACATGTTTAGAAGTTACTCTTACACAATAATTATTTCATCTGTACTGTTATATCTTTAACATACAAAATACTCTTAAAATATTATTCTCGGTTACTACTGTAGCATGTCTTCAGGAACGCCCGTGAATGTCAAAACAAATATCCATAATACTAATACCTCATCTATCAATAAAAATTCTCCGAATACTGAAGATCCTTACGTACAAATAATAAAATCCCAACCTAATATAGAACTCAATCCGAGATCACCTCCATCGTCACCTATTCGTTCACCTTTACGTCAAAGAATCAGGAGAGCTACCGAATCATATGAAGATTTGATTGGAAGCCAGGCAACATTCGAAGTTGGACAAGGTTTAAGCCAAGAGATATCATGGACGAATGTTGAACCAATTTCTCCGTTACCTTATACTTCAGATTCTACAATACCAGATTCTCCAAATAATTTTTCTTCACCTAACTCTCCCGACTACGATATAAGCACTCCTGAATCAATATGGAATCTTATTTATCGACATGCCGGCATATTGGATGCTCACACTGAACAGCTAAAATGGTTACGACCAACTCAATTTGAATGGTACGACCGTAACCTTGACGCATTGTTTAAGAGAGCGGATGCTGAGAGGCGAACAATATGTGATTTAGGAATAAAGATTAATGAAATAAAGGACAACACCAACCAGGAGCTTGGAAGTTTGGACTCCAGGGTCCGTTGTGCAAGAAGAGAACACGGTCAGACACATGTAAGAATTGGAGATATTGAGAGAACCCTATGAATGGCCAGAGATGCAGCCAGAAACCAGGGTCAAAAGATTGTCGCATTAGAGAATATGTTGGCAAACCAAATGAACATGTGTCAAGAACGTTTCTCAAACATGGAAGCTGCACAACTTGAACTTGAGAAAGAAATTAGATATTTACGTCAGAGGCGTAACTAATCTTAAGTTTACAAGTTTCCTTGTTGTTCCTAATAAACCAAATAGACTTGGTTAATATTTCATGTAATGTTCAATAAATCTGAAACTTCAGAACGTGTAATCAAAACATATTGTATAATAACATCCTTTCTGTTATATCTATATGTTATGAATCAATCTTTTCTTCCGTATCAATCATGCATGTGATGAATCCTCATATTTTCATGCAAAAATCTCATCATTTGTTATTTCTTTAATAACCAAATGATTCTATTCAGATCAATGGAGTATTAATAAAAGATCTTGTATCGTTTATCTTGCAAAGACAATCATACAAGTTATTAATATTCTGTTTACCTCTGTAATATTATTCAAATCTACCGTAAGATTTCTTACAAATTGTTAAGATTTCTTAAAACTTACCATAGTTAACCTAAAACTTTAAGAATCGTCTATATACCAATTTTTGAAAGTGGATTTAAAGAATGAAGAAAATATAATTAAACTTCATTTTAAATAGACAAGTCGGTTTGTTCCTTAGTAATCCCATATCAAGAGTTGATCATTGATAAATGATACAACAGACATATCTTGAAATTAGATTACAGTAGGGAGTCAATTCAGTCTATCATCAATGAAATAATTAACTTCATTATTTAAAATTTTCTGATATTATATGGATTCTAATGTTGAGTTTCATTTATGTTTACAGAAAATGGACAACATGAACAATGCATATCAATCATCATCAGAAATCACCATGATTCCTGGAGCTATCCAGAAATTGGTAAAAGACATAGTGTCGGTGGTACTAGAAGGGACTACTGTAGTTTATCCGAGAAGAGAGACGGGTATGCTTGGTAATCAACACCCTGCAAGTTTCATGAAGTATAGGCCACCTCACTTAAAGATTCAAGAAGGAATGATCAACCCTACCATCAACCATCATCAAGGAATTAGGCATGGAATTTTACCAAATGGAAATAATCAGAAGAGGAAACTCCCCGAGGCAGGAACCATCAATCCCATCTACCGCAACATCTTCAATGCTCAAGACCGTTATCGCAAACATCTAGAAGACCGTATGGAGTATCAACGTCAGCTGGGACTCAATCAGAACGCTAATAGAAATTGTCTTGTCGCACCTGTTACTGGAAGTGGTTATCGTGGAACTCTACCCTGGTGTCAAAAATGCAACCAGCATCACAGCGGGAGATGTGGGGTTAAATGCACGAAATGTCAGAATACAGGGCACCTGGCAATTAGTTGCAGAACTAAGGACAGGAAAGTACAACCAACAACAGTTGTATGCCACGGATGTGGTGGACATGGTCATCATGTGAGACGATGTCCAAAATACAATGTTAATTTGAAAGCCAAGACCTTTACAAGAAAATGAAGCATCTTTAAAGACCTTGATAGTATCGAGGGAATGGAAACTAGATTTATACAGATGAATAAACTCCTGTTGTAGATAAATAAAATATAGTTTAAAATTTCCTAAGTTGTATCTCTTTCCTGTATTTCACTTCAAGTTACGATGGATGTAACTTAAGAATAACAATAATCTTTCTACTGTATCGAAAAATCTCCCTTGTAATATTTCCATAATAATGATAATCAAAGTTAATTTCAATTTCTGTCTCATTTACCAAATGACAATATACAATAATTACTCCATAAATTTATGATTTATAATATGAACCCTAAAATTTTCCACTTTATTTTAAAAAGGAATTACGTGTTATATAAAAAAAAACACGTTGAACACCATCTAAAACAATTTATAGAAAAATATGATTGAACCAAACATCACATCATTTGGTCCTCAATTATACATAACCTGATCAACTATGTATAATTTAGGAAAAATTATGTTATGAACGGAACAATGATATTTTCAAATAATTAAATAACAATCTTCATTCAAAAGCAAGATAAATAGCTAAAATAAACTGTTCATAATCAATACATTGAACAACCCATAATAAATACCTATCATATATCATCACCATTATGATAGGAAATCAACAAAAGTACAAGCAAGAAAACACCAATAATTCACAACAACTAATAAAAGACATCAATATCGAAATTTTTATTAAAATCCATAAAAGTTAAGACATAAACAAATAATTAGCATCGGAAGTGCTATCGTTACAATTATTACAATACAAACAAAGGAATCTTCAATAGGTTGATCCACTATGACAAATAAGACTCCCACCAACAAAACAATAGCAAGAGCCACCACAGGATGAATCACTTTAATTATGCTGAAAAATAAATATAAACAAAATATCAAAAACAATAATGAGACAAATTCTTAAAAACAAAATGAGTTTTATTCTTTATTCGTTACAAGTACATAGAAACATAACAAGAACTTAATCCAAAACAACCCTAGCTCAAGATTTTACCCCCAGATCTTGTCGACGGTAATAGCAAGGATAGTAAGGGGTACGACAAACATCAAGATCGCGACCAAGAATCCAAAGTCTTCATCCGGAACGTACGCCACGTAGATAGCGGCAAGGACGACGTACACAATCGCTAAGATGGTTATGAGATGCGGCATTTTGATGGAAAAAGAGAGGAAAATGGTTGATGGAAGAAGTGGAAGTTTGAAAGTGGTATATATAGGCTAGAATATAGCCATTGGGCACTATTCCCGACCGTTGGGCACTATTTACTAGCCGTTATTTCACTATTCATGACCACTATTTTTCAATATTCACAACCCTTAAATACGTCAGTTACCTTGTCTTGTTTGGTACAAGTAAATCTAACTGAATCACGTATCCTTAATTTTAGGAATAAAAATCTCCCGGCAACTTCTGTTCGAAAATTCTTTACTCAAGTAATCACATTAAATTTGAATTTCGGGACGAAATTCAGAATGACATGTGGGTACTGTAAAACCTCGCAAAAATTCGTATAATTAACTTCGGTTAATTAAATAAATAATCTCTGTCATTATTGTAATCACTATTTTTACGAAGAAATTTAAAATTTTCTTAGTATATTAAAATGGTCACGATTACGATATTGAAAAATTCGTCAAACGACAAAACAAGTTCTCGACAAAATTAACAAAATATTAATAATACACTAATACTAATTAATATATCCTAATTACTAAATTAATAAACCGGACCCTTAATACTCGGCCCAATCACTCGTTCACTATTCACCGGCCCAATGCCACAAGCCCATTTTTTTTTTGTTTTAATTCTTATTTGGTCGATTAACCATGCTCCAAATCACCTCGTTCATTCCTAATTTCTACACACGACATACGTATTTTATTGTCTCATTTAATTAACCTCCTAGCCAACTATTAGTGTGTCAAATCTCACGTTCATACGTTGAGTTTTGATACGTTTTTACGAGGCAAATCGTTTAGCCATCAACTAAACCAAACGTTTCATATTTAATTCAATTCTTACCCGTTTTAATCCCCGTTTGTTCCTACGAGTTTCAAATAAAATTTCTGAGATGATTCTATGCTCAAATGTTGAATATGATAAAGTATATACAAGTAGTGAACGATTTTGTAAATCGTATGTATGTATATATAGTGTGTCGACATGGGTATGAATCACAAGACAATCCTCCATGAATTGTGCACTCACAATTCATTATAAAAATCACCCTAGCCTAAGTTTTACTGACATGGTATAGTAGTTCATGTTTCCTCAAGTTATTTAGCACCATACGATCCATTCGAATGATACATATATACGTACATGCATGCACCATTCATTTATTCATTCTCAAACTCTTTCACCTAGTAAAATCGTCCTATAAACTATTCTTACAAGACCTGAGATCGATTGTATATTATTTGGAAGCAAGGAAAGTGAAATCGAGTTTAATATATATAACGTTTGGGTTATATAGTGAAACGTGATTTTCTTGCGTTCCATTCTATCACACTCGACCTCTCTATCACCTCTAAGGTGTTTGTAAATCTTTTCTACTTGTTTCTATTCCATTTCACACGTAAAATTTCATGTCATGCACCATATATAATTTATTTCAATCGTATATCATTTTGTATATATATACACGTACATATTAATACTTAGTACACAAAACGTGACTAGCCTCTATCTTGGAAGGCCTAGGAGTCACGTAGCACACCAATTTCACCTTAGTTTTAATTTGACATGCATTTAACGAGCCTAATTTGAACTATGTTTCACACGTATAAACCACCTAAACACTTAGTAAATATTTCAAGTTTTTCAAATTATACACTATGCACAACTACTCTTCAACACTTCTTGAACTTGGTTGTAGAAAGAATGTTCTTCTTTTGCACTTTGGATGAGAATGGATGATGAGGGATTGAATCACTTGAAACAAGGATTAATATACAAATGATCGAAGGGTTTTAGAGGATGTTTAGAGAGTTATAGATCTGAAAATTTCGTGCAAAAGGTGGGTGAAAATTCCAGAATTAAGGTGGTATTTATAGGAGAAGAATTCTGACATTTTCTGACAGGGGAGCCTGGCCGGTCCCCTTAAATCGTGGCCGGCCCCCTTAAAATTAAGGGGACCGCCCCTTATAATTAAGGGGGGCGCCCAACTGTAATGGCCAGAAAACTTGTCTTTTAGTGGGAAAGTTTATTTGATGAAAAACTAACTGATTTTGGTTAAATATTTGAAATCATATATTTAGTATGATTAAAACATTTTTCTTTATTACCAAAAGTGTTTTTCAAAAATATATAATATGTTTATATAATTAAATAAACTTTGTATTAGTTAATTAAATACCCTTTGATCATAAGATGTATTAAGCACTTGTTTATCCATACCTTAAGTGATTAAGTTGGATATAGTGATATAAACTAGCTTAATACTTGTTTACGTAGTAATCTTACGATTGACGAGTTTACATTTTGTGATCGTCAAAATATAGAGATATCGAAAAATATAAATAACGTTTTCATACATTATTTATGTCAACAATCTCCCCCTTTTTTGATGATTACAAAATTTAAACTCATTAATCTAAAATTAGTATATATTCAAGTATTATTGTGAGTTTATATCACTTCTCCCTCTTTTTGTTAGCATCAAAAAGGTTATCCCGTGTTGATGGAAGCTCCCCCTTGAAGTATACTCTCCCTCGTTATGAGGCCAAAAGGAATCGAGATATGGGTATCTTGCAAAAATATTTAGTGGCAAGCAATAGATATATGTATATAGCATGCAAAAGTGTAAACTAAACATAACCATATCATTAATCAAGTGAAATTAATACATCAAGCATTACATCAACAAATGAAAGAAGTAATGCAACAAACAAGAGCCTTTAAAGGCTTACAATGATCATGGAAATAATAAAGCAAAGCTCAAATATGAAAGTCCTCTTTAGAGCTTGCCATCCAAAATGGTTTAATGTAATTTTATTTGTGAAACACCAAGCATGTTTAATTGGGAAGAATGGATGGTGAACATGGAGATGGTGATGGAGGAGGAGTGTTTGTTGATGGTGGTGGAGGTGTTGTGTTTGTTGGTGGTGGATGCAACAAGTTTTCAATGTGAGAAAACATGTATTGCATTTCATCTCTTAGTCTGAACACAATTGTTCGGTTGTGGATGCAACAAAGGCAAGTGTCACCATGAGCCTCAAGTAAGCTCCATGGGACGGGGTTATAGGTTGGTGGATTGATAGGGGATGATGAGAAGTGTGCATCAAGAGGTGTTAATGGTGATAGTGAGAGGGTTAATGCAAGGGTTGTGTTTTCATTGGTAGGTTGTGATGGTTGAACTATTGGTGGAGGAGATAAATGGGTGTTTATGTAGTCATTAATGGATGAAGTGGATGGTATGGAGGAAGTAGAGTTTCCATTTGTTGAAGGTGTTTTGGAGGGTGCATTTGGTGCACTAGGAGATGAACATTGAGGTGGTGGAGATGGAGTGGTGTTGTCTTCATTTGTAAGATCAATGAAGAGTTGTTTGGGTGGAATGATGACAAGTTTTTGTTTCTTGGCATTGTTTGAATAAGTAGTTCTTGGTGAAGACATGATGATATTTGATGAATGTTTGAGGATGATGGAATGTGAATTAAACATGCATGGGGATTATATAGTGGAAAAACATGTTTAGAAGTGGAATTAATTTGAAATTGTAATGTTATATTTCAAAATCAGTTTAGTTTTTAAGGGAAATGGTAGCTGGGACTAGCAAAAGGGATCACATGATGCAAAAAGAAAACAGTGTAAAAACTGATTCAGATGGCCGGTCCCCTTAAATGGAGGCCGGTTCCCTTAATTTTAAGGGGGCCGCCCTTATGATTTAAGGGGGCCGCCCATCTGACGACCAAGAAACCCAAATTTTTTCAAAAATTTTCTGGAAAGATGTTGTGTTCTGTTTTGTATTTGCAGCAAGCACCATTTGGACATTTCACATTTGTTTTGGTCTATTATAAAGCATACATGATATATATATATATATATATATATATATATATATATATATATATATATATATATATATATATATATATATATATATATATATATATATATATATATAAGCTAATCATGCAAGTATATAAATTAAGAGTTAAACCATGCATTCATAAGCATAAATAAAACATAAATAAGCAAGTTAAAAACCTAATCGAGTGCACCAAACAATTATCCAAGAAAATAACAAGTACTTCCGAATATACTTCGGACAAATAGCACACAAGACATAAAAATTAAATATTGATTAACAAACATAATCCAAGCATATCATTTCTTTTTCTTCCCGAAGATACCCTTCAAAGTCTTTCCAATAGATTTGAAGCCACCTCTAACTTCTTCGTGCAAGCTCTTTTGTCTTCTAAGCATCTCGGTAGTTCGTTCATGAAGCACTTCTTCGTTTTGATCACTAGGAGATGGAGTAGAATACTCGGGATAGTCAAGATTCTCTAAATTGTCAACGAACTCAGAAAACGAAGGGGTACTAGCATCATGGATGTTTTCCTCCTCATCGTCATCGTTTTGCCTTGAGGATGATCCATGAAAGCTATGACGACGAGGTTTACCCTTGTCACTTCGAGTTCGTCGAGCTTGTTTTAGAGCGAGAGAATGTAGAGTGGGGTAGATGGACTCATAGATACTATTGTCAAGATCGGGGTAGTACTCGATAACATGACAATAGAGACGAGTGAGGAACATTCCATATGGAAGGTTGGCTTTGGGAGTTTTTCTGGCACACTCAATTCCGTTTGATAAAGAAGTAGGCCAAATTGTACGGCTTTTCGACAGCTATACAATACAACATGTGAGCAAGGCACGCCGGGAGATGGTCCCGGTGACCTCCGGTACCAAACGCATTCTCACGAATGAGTTCTTCCCAACGCTTCATGTGGGGGCATAATTCCTTGAGGAGAAGTTGGTATGGAGAGATTTGAATGTTTTTGGATTTTATTTTCGGCTTGTGGTGGCACGTTCCACACCAAGGATTTGACGAATTTCGTCGGGATGAGGAATTTCGTCGAAATAGGGACCGAAGGTTGGTCGATAGCGATTAAGAGATTCGAGGTCCCACTCGTTTGTGAAAACGGCTTGACCTCTAAAAGGAATTTGGAGGATATGACCAAATTGTTCAAGAGTTAGGGTGATAAATTCATTTTGAATCATGAAAGAGATGGTGATGAAACCAAGATCATTGGCTTGGACGGTGACTTGACTATAGAAATCCATTATGAAGCGAGGGATGATTAGGTTCGTTTATTTCATAAAGACAATTGAAGTTGATGCTTGTAAACACGCGATTTATGTAGTCGGATTGAGCAAAAGCAAGATCTACTACACGTCCTTCATGAACATTTCTATCTTCAATTTGACGATAGATAAGTCCAATGGAAGGAGATGTGGTAGGGAGTTGGG
Organism: Artemisia argyi; assembly: GCA_030686995.1. Lineage (NCBI taxonomy): Eukaryota > Viridiplantae > Streptophyta > Magnoliopsida > Asterales > Asteraceae > Artemisia > Artemisia argyi. Next base: position 153,618,695 of record CM060697.1, on the reverse strand, counting down.
AAGCTTTAGGAATGTAGTTTTTAGTGTGAGAAAGATCTTCGGTAGTTGCTTTTGGCATTTTCACCTAAACACATCAACAATACAAAAAGACCAAAATAAATATAAAGAAAGATAAAAGTATATGTTTATTGTTAAGGCTTATGTTGGAACGTAAACATACTTCGTTACTAATCCTAAGAAGTAGATTACCATGTTCCTTAATATTGTTTTTAACTCGTTCTAGACATACTTTACGATGTTTAATAAGTAATTATGGACAAATCCAAATGCCCTTTTAAACATCTTAATATATATCATGAAATTTACTAGATTTACATTAGATTGTAAAACTAGCTATTTCTCGCGAGTTTCATATGCATGTGATTTGTTTTTGAAAAAGATGGTTTGTATTTTTACTTAAAAATGTTATTTTTAGTAATAAACCAAACGCTCCCTTAACTAGTGACTTATACCACTAGTTTGTCAATATATATATGAATTATATATCTTGACAAGTCCGATTAGTAATTTTTAGGTTTAAAATTATAACAAAGTTTTATAAAAATTATAATGACTAGGTTTCGATATTATTTGGACATAATCCAAACACCCCTATATTGTGATCCAATATAATTTTTCTTAGTCGAAAAATGTAATTTCAAGTTTTACAAGTTACAAAAGTATAATGTGATTAGTTTTAACACGTTTTCAAATCATTATTCAACAATGAGTTTACAAAATTTTTTGAAAAGGAGTGTATGAAATTTTTCAAAAATTTTCGACATGATAGTTTATAATAACTAGTTTCTAGTGTTGATCAATCATCCTAATCCTAGGGGAAGCATTTGGTTATGGAGTTTTAAAGCTTAATTCGAAAGAAATTGTGAAATTTGACGAATTTTATAAAACATGCATAATCATGAGTATGATCAAATAAGATGAAATTAGATGAAATGTGTTATGAAAAACTTACAATACGTAATGGTGATTGTGTTAGATGAATTTGTCCTTTGCGAATTAACCCGAATTATGTGATTTGGAAGTGATTTGAGGTGTTTTTTGGGTTTTGGTTTTCGTCACAGCAGATTCAAGGGAAGGGAAGTATGAAAAAGTGGAGTGTTTGGCAAATGGAACAAAGGGAAAAACGGGTTTGAGCTATCAGATGGCCGGTCCCCTTAAACATTAAGGGGGCCGCCCTTCATTTGGTTGCCGGTCCCCTTAAACATTAAGGGGGCCGCCCTCCAAAATTCGATTTTTGTGATTTTGGTTTCTGGAAAGAGCAAGAAATTATTCATATGTATGTATTAGATTTATATTTAATCAAAAATACGTTGGAGGGTATTCACACGAAAGGAATTACTTGACACTTTTAATCGACATTTTGCCAATTATATTTTCTTGATCATTTCGGATGAAGTATATCAATTTGTCAAGTGAACGAGAAAGTTGTGGAAGGTTCATAAGTATATATATACACATATTTATATAGTAATGGCTTATAAGTCGAGAATATAGGAGGGAGACGTATGCAACGGAAGTCGGGAGTTTGTTTTATCCATAGATTTTTCGACTCATCTCTCTTCATCAGCATGAGTATCGTTAAAAAAAAAATTAGATAAGGCAAATGGGGAAAAGAAAAGGTTCGTAAACGAACAATTTCTAGTTCTAGAAAATCAACAAATGAATTTTCCAGGTTATAAGATCCTAGATATATCTAAGTGTAGATATATGTATATATATATATATTTATTTAGATATAGTATAAGTTGATAAGAAGAAAAAAAATAGAGGGAATAATGAAACAATCAAAATCACATAAAAACTAGATACTAAACTAAGCATGCATTTGTTGACAAGGAAATAAAAGGAAATGTGTACCTTACGTCTTCAATGCGTTTAACTTCAAAATCTTCAAGAGATAGTCCGAACAAGAGGTGATATCAAAGATTTCCATGTTTGAAAGGTGAGAATTTTTATGTTGGTCCCCATTGTCTCATTTGACCAAAGTTATTTGTCCCGAACATGTTTTGTATTTGACTTGGGTGAATATATGGTGGAAACATTCCCCATGGATTGAAGTTCCACATTTGTTGATTATTGTTAAAGTTTCGTCTATTTTGGTTTACTCTTGGTTGAGGTGTTTTAGGTCTAGGATAAGAGTTATTCGGTTTCCTAGGTGGTGGAGTTTTAGATCTTGTTTTAGTTTTGGACGATCCTACTTCGGTTTTTAAAGATGGTTTATAAAACGGTTTTATTTCTTCATTACTAGCTACAGGTATTTTCTTATCATTTATGAGTATATACTTAGGATTAGATTTTGAAGGTTTTAGTTCTTTGAGTTCACTTTCAAATTTAACATTTTTAACTTCACTTGTTGAGGCTTCGTTTGAGTTAAAACCTAGACCGGTTTTATCTCCGGATATTCTTTTAATACTTATAATTTTACTAAGTGAGTTACTACTATTTTCAAATTTATCAAGTTTACAAATTTCTTCCTTAAGTTTGTTGTTTTCACTTCTAGGCTCTTGACATGATTTACATTCTTCAAAAGTTTCTTTACCTTTTTCAAGTTGATGTATTTTAATTTTTAGTTCAAGTACTTCATTTTCTAATTGGTTGTTTATGTATTTTAGTGATTTGTTTTTAGCCATAACTTGTTGTCCTAGTTTGCATAATCTATTGTATTCACTATCTAAATCTTTTTCATCTAATGATAGATTTTCATCACTAAAATATTCGGTTTCGGAACGTACCTCACTTGATGTTTTAGCTATGAGACACTTTTCTTCCTTTGTTGTTTCTTTCTCATCTTCATCGCTATCACTCCAAGCACCTCCAACAAATGCTCTTTGATTTTGATCTCTTGTCATCATTGGACATTTTCCAATAAAGTGATTCGGATCACCACACTTGAAACATTTTCTCTCATTCTTGCTATACTTGTCGTCATTATTCTTTTGAGATGTTCTCCTTTCATCGTGTGGTTGTCTAACGAATCTTCCTCGGCTTTTGAAGAATTTCTTGAAATCTCTTATGGCCATGGCATATTCTTCGTCTTCGCTTTCGGAAGATGAGCTATCTTCGTTGTTGGACTCCTTTCTAGCTTTCAAGGCGATTGACTTGCTTTGCTCTCGTTTCCCTTTAACCATTTCGGAGTCCTTCTTTATTATTGCTTCGTTGACTTTTAAATTACCAATTAATTCATCAAGTTGTAACGTTGATAAATTCTTTGATTCTTCAATAGCCGTCACTTTAGCTCGCCATTTTGGGTGAAGAGCTCTAACAAACTTCCTAACAAAATTCTTACTAGAGAAATTCTCATCAAGTGCTTTTAAACTTGTGATTATAGTGTTAAATCTAGCAAAAGCATTATCAATTGATTCCTCTTCCGGAATCGTGAATTGCTCATATTGTTGAACAAGTAGATCTATTTTGTTATCTTTGACTTGATTATTACCTTGGTGGGTTATTAATAAAGATTTCCAAATTTCTTTTGCGGTTTCACAAATAAAAATCCTTTCGTACTCTTTACGTGGTAGCGCATTGTAAATAACCATTTTTGCTTCATTATTTTTAGCAAATTTTCTTTTTAAATCATCATTTTGTTTTTCAAAAGTTACGATTTCATCTTTCTTAGTTTCGGGGTTATTTTGAATAGGTAAAAAATCACCATTGGTAATAACATGCCAAAGATCTAGATCTTTTGATTTCACATAAGTTTCGAATCGATTTTTCCAATATAAAAATCCATCACTTTCAAATAGTGGTATTTATAGGAGAAGAATTCTGACATTTTCTGACAGGGGAGCCTGGCCGGTCCCCTTAAATCGTGGCCGGCCCCCTTAAAATTAAGGGGACCGCCCCTTATAATTAAGGGGGCCGCCCAACTGTAATGGCCAGAAAACTTGTCTTTTAGTGGGAAAGTTTATTTGGTGAAAAACTAACTGATTTTGGTTAAATATTTGAAATCATATATTTAGTATGATTAACACATTTTTCTTTATTGCCAAAAGTGTTTTTCAAAAATATATAATATGTTTATATAATTAAATAAACTTTGTATTAGTTAATTAAATACCCTTTTGATCATAAGATGTATTAAGCACTTGTTTATCCATACCTTAAGTGATTAAGTTGGATATAGTGATATAAACTAGCTTAATACTTGTTTACGTAGTAATCTTACGATTGACGAGTTTACATTTTGTGATCGTCAAAATATAGAGATATCGAAAAATATAAATAACGTTTTCATACATTATTTATGTCAACATGTTTCACACGTATAAACCACCTAAACACTTAGTAAATATTTCAAGTTTTTCAAATTATAAAATCGATTCATACATGCTACAAACCATACGTATAACTTTTTATTTCACGTAACAAACGTACCATATTTTTCTACGTACTAATAGACCACCTAGAAAACTATTAGTTTCGTTTACACAACTTATAAAAATAATCACGTTTTGACATACCAATCGAGCCAAAATGAATCGACATGAACCAGTTTTCAAATTCAAAATTTATATAAAAACTTTATATTTTGTCGAGTGGGCTTAACCAAGGCCCAATAAGACTTTACGATTTAACAGCCCACTGGGCCCATAAAATATATTTTTGGAATCACAAAAGAAGCCCAAGTTCAAGCCCAAAACATTTTTCATGCCCTCGCCTCTAAATTTTTAAATGGGCTTTTGTTTTAATTCGTTAAGGCCCATAAGCTAGAAAATTAAGCTTTTCATAAAATAAGCTGTTGAAATAAGCTTGGAATAAATAAAATAAGCTACGGAAATTTTTATAAAATTTTTATATTCATTTTTGTAAAATTGGACTAAAAATGTAACGCGACGACACCTAGAGGGACTAAAACTATAAGAACAGAAAGTTTAGGATAAAAATTGATAATATATGATGTTACAAGATTAGATTGTAATTTTGGACAAGTAGTGGACAATAAATGTAAATTATATACGAAAAGGACTAACGGTGTGACGCTAATGCCGTTAGTATAAAAAGTGTAAAAATCGGAAAAGGACAAGGACTACACATAATCTATTTGACATTCTTATTTTATTTTCTATTTTACGGCAACCATCACGTCATATGCATTTTGTTACGTTTTATATATATATTATTTATTTTTACGTTAATAATATATTTAACGATATCTAAAAAGTTAATATTTTTACTTACGATTAAAAAGGTAAAACTATGATGGATATTTTAAATAAAGTATTTTATCATATCATGCATGACATAATAATTACACTACACATCATCTATTCGTCATAACGAATAATAATTATTCGTTATTCGTTCGTATTTACCAAATAGTATTTGGTTATATTATCTGATAAATTTATTTATCAGGTTCCGTATCAAAGACGTTTCCATAATCGTTCCCATAAATCTCATCCTACTTTACTTTTCATCATTTCCAAATCAATCCAGGTGAGTCATAGCCCCATTTCCAATAATTGTTTTTAACTCATTGGGGGAGATACCTGCTTACATATACTTTGATAAATTGATAAGTATATGAAATAAAATACATGATTCAAATCAATTTCCTAATTGATAATTATTAATATGATTTGTGATTTAAAATGTGATATATACAATACATGACAAAAAACTTAATTGAAATACTGAAACTTGTATGATAATACTTCCAATTTGATTATTGTAATATGTGATATATATATTTTACTGATGAATTACTTGACTGAAATACTGATACTCATATGAAAATGTTTTCAATACGATTATTGTGGTATGTGATATACATGTGTTACTGGTGAAATATTTAAACTGAATTTCTGATACTCAAATGATACATTTTTCAAATTGATTTATGTGATACGATACTTGATTACATGATGTTATTCTAAATGAGCCCATTATTCCTTGATATTGCCTAAGTTAGCTTATCGCCATATATTCCCTCAATCATGAGCCATTAATCACATGTAAAATGGGCGCGAATATAGTGAACAGCTTCGAAACCTGTTAAGGATTGACCCCCTGTCCCACTAATACTTGACGGAATGCCAATTGCAATTGGTTAGTCGTATTAGTCGTGATACACTATATTCGTAGACAAATAGGAATTGGCAAATCACCTATTAATAGAGGGTAAAATCTGTCATTGATTTGATAGAACACCCCCTTCTGGTTAAGCTTGTGTGTCATGAGGCTTGGTGCAATATCTATAAAGGAAAAATGTATGTTTTCAACATATATTTAGATACAGCTGTATAGGAATTTGACCATACGTGAATTGTATATCTGATTAAATTAGCATCATGAGTTTCCAGCTCATGTTAGGATTATTGATTCCTTATTTGAATGTGATTGAATATTTATATGATTTATTTGTGATTATAGTCAATATACTCAATACTTGTTTCATTACTGTTTGTATTTTATCAATACCAAATATTCCTGAAATCTAACAAAATAAAGGGTTTTTCCTAAAACTCTATGAACTCACCAACCTTTGTGTTGACACTTTTAAGCATGTGTATCTCAGGTAATTTAACGGAGCAGGACAAGACACGGAGTGGGCATTTATTACTCTGATAAATTAAAATGTTGTAAAAATCAAATTTGTCATTTTTACAAGCCTTTATATCTTTTCATAAGATTTTAAATCAAATGGTTCATCTTTTATCAAAATTATTATTTGAATGACAAATAACTTTCAAAACGTTTCTTTTAAGCCATTTTATGATATTAAAACTTCGATCCTCACCGTAACACCTAAATTACTTTCCGCTGCGACAAACTTAAATTTGGGGGTGTTACATACAATACCTTGTATACTTGGTGGAATTCCCCAGATATATCGTTCCAATAATTTCTCTTTGGTTGAAACCATTGTTGGACATAGAATCCTCAATTCTTGGAATCGACGGTTGTAAGTTATGATGTCATTTCCTTTAACAACATGGTCCCAAAATTCCACTTCTAACTTCTGCATTTCACTGCGGGGGCAGTACTCTTTGATCATCATCTTCTTCAAGTTATCCCAAGAAATCTTATAAGCATTTTCAATGCCCATTGGTTGAGATATTGAATTCCACCATGATAATGCTTCATTTAGCAGTGTACTAGTGGCATATTGAACTTTATCACTCTCAGTACATTTGCTGACCAAAAATACCGACTCCGCTTTCTCAAACCAGCGGGTCAAACCTACGGCTCCTTCAGTACCCTTGAATTTTATGGGTTCGCATTTCAAATAGGACATGAATGAGCAACCCTTAGGTACCGAATCAACATTTATCACTGGAGGACTAGTTGGGTTTGGTCCTCCAGTGTTAAGTGTGGCTGTGGCAATTCGGGCAGCTTTTGCAGCTCTAGCAACTTCCGTAGCTGTGGCGGCTTCAGCGGCTGCTGCAGCATCATCAGCTGTAGCGGCTTCAGCGGCTGTTGCAGCTTCTGCAGCTACGGCTGCTCGTTCAGTTGTGAGTGCTGCATTTACACTATCTTTAACTAGTTTACGAATAGCAGCTTGAGTCATTGCTGGTGGTGTCTTCTTTGTTGGCGCCATGTTTCTATTGTATAGAAGGTACGTCGTGAGTAGAGAGTTGTGAAATAAGCATGATTTTTGATAGGAAATGATAGAATAATTACGTCGAAGATTTAAAGGCATAACACATGATAGTATAAAACAAGAGTTTTATTCATACAACGTTGGTTGATTTACAAAATCGAAACTTATTACAAGCTTCTTCAAAATTTACTAACTGATACTTTCAGTTTAGTAATTACAACGTTTTTACTATCGCTAGTTATTATATGGATTTCATAACATTTACTAACTGAGTCTAATCAGTTTAGTAGTACAAAAGATAACTAGTATCATCACATTAGTCTATTGCGGGTTAGAAGGTCCGAGCAGCTCTGATTGATCGGCAACTTCTTGATTTAGTGTGTCATAGAGGTACGAGTTGATGAAGTTTGAGAGGCTGTAGTTTCCATGCTGACTTTCTTGTTGGATCAATGGTGGTAGTGATACGATCCATAATGAGTGATCCAATTCATCACATGTAGGGATATCAAAGGGAAGTGATAGTGGTGGTGGTAATGGCGCTAGTACATATTCATACTCATTATCCTCCTCGGAGTCTGCCTCAACCCAATTTTGTTCAAAATAATTAGAAGTATTCGACGCAAAATTAGTTGGCATTGGTTCCTCCTGTTCTTCGTCGGTTGAATCTTCGAAAGGTTCTTCTTCGTCATCAGAAGCGAAGGCATTTACGAAGTCAAATCCGAACTCGGGTGAGGGTGGTAAGACTTGGAAGTTATTAGGTAGAGTGGGCACATAATCGGGAGAAGTGGGTACGCACATGATTTCTATGAGAAGAATTACAATGTTAAAATAATTCTAACGTTTATAGGGAGTGCTCAAAATATGAAAAGCGTGTATATATCAATATACTAATATGTTCATGTAGTATAAAATGCTTACGGGGAAATGCTCAATTATGCTAAGGGTACATATATCCATATGCTAACATGTTTGTGTAGTATAAAATGCTTAATAAGTCCATAATCATCTGGAGGATGGAAGACACGGAGAGCAGAAGGCTATAAAATGTTTTTGCTTGTACGTGTGGTTATAGTTTAGGTCTTAATTAGACCCGTTTCTCTATAACCTTGGCTCTGGTACCAATCTGTAACACCCCCAATTCATGGATGCAGCGGAATTCAAACTGGGTGTTACTCGATGGCACAATAGTCACAATGATAGAAAACGAACTTTAATTGAGTCGTTTTAAAAGATTTATCATTCAAATTATATAAATATCAGAGATTACAAAATGAGGTCCCAGGTGGTTCCATGTTTACAATTTACATTAAATGAGTTTTCGAATGATAATAAAATTTATAGCCCTCTTGAATATCCGTGCCCTTCCGTACCATCCTTGATCATCATGAACCTGAAATACATGCTTAAAAGGTCAACACAAAGGTTGAGTGATATTCATAGAGTTTGTTTAATGGTTGAACACAATATGTTGGTAGTGTGAGCTATAGACTCACACCAATGGTTGGAAAACAAAACAGCTATTATTATTCACTAAGCTTATGACACCAAAACGTTAACGTGTACCAATATCAATCGGCAGAGTTATCCCAGTAGGTACTTTGCCGTCATACCAATGTTTCAAATATTAATGCATTTGTTTGAACTTAGTCAACACAAATGGGATTCGTCAATCCCAATAGGCCTATTCACAATATTCGCGCTCACTCGCAAGTAACCCTCGCAAGTGATTAAATGGTTCATAATAAGGGATCTTGGATTGGCAAGGATGGTACTTAGTGATAATAAAACAATCAGATAGCATATAATTGAAAAGCATTGTGTTCGGTTGAAAAATAATACTCCCTCCGTCCCATATTAAGTGTCCACAATAGAATCTTTGGATGTCCCAAATTAATTGTCCACTTGTACCTTTCAACCAATAAGATGAGAGTTTAGTGGGTAAAAGTAATATTTGATTGGTTGAAAGTTTAGTTAGTGAAATCTCCTAAAACTTTGTGCATAATGAAAGTGGACACTTAATATGGGACGGAGGTAGTAGCATGTATTCCCCCCAAGGGTTTGTAAAACATTGAAGTAATGGAAAGTGGGGCTATGAACTCACCTTAAGTTATGTAGCAAGTAGTGAATATGATGGTCGAATCGCGAAGGTTTCTACGAGCAACCTATAATAGGATGTTGCGACTTAGGATTGGAGTAAAGAATATGAAGAATTGCCTATATATATCTTGCATTTAGTCCATGATGTAGTACTTAGTATAGTGTAAGTCTTTGAAAAGAAATGGTTTATGAAACATGTATAGTTTATATATCGCTTATTACCGTTCGGGCCGACATAATTCAGAAGTCATGTAGTAAACGTTCGAGGAGCCAGGACACTTTAATTCGTAAATCCACAACTCATCTCGATGGCTTACTTAATGAACTCCTCACATGAGGCTCCCTACTATTGTAGTATTTGATAAAATATATATATATATATATAAGTTTTGATCCGAAAAGTTACATGTCCAATATTTAAATAAACTTAGGAAAGTTTACTTTTGGATGAAGATTGTTATTAGAATGAGTTTCTTAAATCTTGTATGATAATTACTTGTAAGATCTCATGGTTCTTTAGATGGAGTAGATCCAAATTGCATGTTTAAGTTATCGCTAACTTTTTAGCTCATGTTTTCGCCTAGGTAAGTTTATATGGTCTTTAGTCATGGCCTTGCCGTGACCGTGGTCATTGTTCCATGGTCTTGAGACTCAACATTGGCTTTAGCCATGGTTGTGGTCTTGACTTTAGGTCATTAGACCTCTTGGCCTTATTAAACCATAACTATAATATAGTAACTTCAAATGGTCATAACTTTTTACTCATGTACTCATTTTAAGTGGTTCAAATTGCTATGGTTTCCTTGTTAAGTCCTCTACTACAATATGTAATTGGACAATATCATAATTATACCATTTTGGTCAGATTTTACCATGGAAGTTACTAGTTTACTTGTTTAAATAACATAAGTTATCATATATATACCAATACTTGTTTTACCCATTTTTATACATCATGGACATAATCACAAGATAGAATATAGCATGAATGATATGTAAATAGCATGAATATGGCTTTCAACAAAGAAAGGTAAGTAACATGTAAGGTAAGGACTTTGATTGATTTATGCTTCACTCTACTTCACTTCAAGCAATCTTTCTACACTTGTATTCTTGAAAGAGAGATGATGAAAGTTGAGGTGACTTGAGTAGATTCAAACTCAAGAGAAATCACCAAAGTTTCTAGGGTTTGGAAGTAGTTTTGATGAATCAAAACTAAACTAGGGTTGCTATGTTGTTGTAGCACTTGAATCTTGCATGAAACTTGGAAGTAATTTTGCTAAAGAGATGGTGTTTGTGTGAGCTATATGGGACGGCAACAAGGAGGGGGAGGGGGTATTTATATGCCTTTGAGGAGGTTAGTTTCATGACTAGTCAAAGCTTGTTTAGGAAGCTTATACACATGTAAACATCCTAGATCACTTTGCATAAGATTAAGCCACACCAAGGGGTGACTCCCCCTATTGGCGGTTCAAGATGGCTAGGAAGGATGAGGTGGTCATTGGATGGTATTATCCTAGATATTGAGTTAGTTTTGACTCCGTGAAATGCTAACCGTAAGTTGTTACGTCACAAAATGTAAAACCGGGTATCGTAAAAATATGGAATTTGAAAGAATGGTTAAACATGTCAATATACTCCATAATAAAATATAAAATGAGTGGTAGGTTCCATTGGGGTGCTAAAACCCTGCTAAAACTGAAAACACGGGTCTAAAACGCGTAACACGTAAAACGTACGAATATTGTGTGAAATTAAGAAAAGTAAAATGTTACTTTTCTAATGTGATAATAATGATTTAAAATGACTTATAATATCTAGACTGTGCTCAGTCTAGTGTCGGTTGATATTTAATGTCTTTAAGACATAAAACCGTAAGCCTAAAAATCAAGGAATGATTTATAAAATCAAGGAATGATTTTTGGTCAAAGGAGGAGGGAAAAATATGTTGACTTTTTCCAAAAATGTGAAAACTCAAATCGTCTTAGAAACGCGGTGCAGGTATAGGCTAAGGTTACGGCTAAGTAAAAACGCTTAAAAACGAAAATTTTTGTTTCTCACGGCCGAGGGTTTATTTGGTCACATTTTTCTTAGTCATGATTAATTCTCAAATAAATCATGAGTGTATCAAACATTTTTCTGATGCGGGGAAAATTAACGCGGTCGAGTTTCGTTGTGCGTTGGATTTTTGAATGACGTTTTACCCTAAAACGTGTAGTTCCTTAATAACTTTCACGAAAATGATCTGATGAGTGTCAAACTTTTATTTTGCCATGGAAATGATTTATCATACGAGAATATGAAATAAAAATCAAATTTTGTAAAAGTGAATAGTAAAAATGAATAGTGAAATTTTCAGGAATAGAAGTTAACCTGAAAATGTGAATTGTTACACTGGTCAAACAAATGTCCATCACAAACACAAACTCCAGAACCACGTCGTACAAACCATCAAACCCGGCGGTCTTTTACTCCTTTTTCACCATTCATTCAGGGTACCACCTCCAATACTTCTGGTAATCCCTTAAGCTTCCCAATATCTGTTTCTCTCAAATGACTAAAACTTTTGATTTCCAAAGGTTTGCACAATACTGACTCTCCAAACAACTTCATTTCATCTTCATTAAACAAACCCAAATTCTTTGCAATTCTAGTAACAAGGTGCCCAGAACATATCTTAGCACCTCCAGCAGAAATAGCTCCTTCACCCAGATGTTGTGCCAATAACCAAATTAAATTTAGGGTGGACAGATGATTGTTAAATGACTTATAACGTATAGTGGGATTATAACAATTTATGTTTTCTTGAAGAGACATGGACATGAAGTGACTTTGTAAAAAGTACTTGGGTTATAAAACATGTAATTGGTTTTAAAAATATTATTATACCATTATAATGACTTAGTTGGTAAATAGACAAGCCAAACGGAATATGATTATCTTAAATATTGTTAGATTGTCTTACAATATTAATACTAATGAAATATCAAATGTTAATGGTATGTTCAGTTAGGAAAATCAAACTCTTGTTAAAATTGTTTGATTAAAGACAACTATAACTTCTTTTCTTCCAAAAGTTATCAAGGTTGGAAAATTGAGTATGGATTGAATATACTCAATTGGACTCCAATCTAGAATATTAATAAGACACCATCAGACGATGGAATGTGATGAATCACATTAAGTTTTAAAATGAGGTTATGAATTTGTTAAACTACTTATAAGTAGGTTATTAACAAATACAAGTCATGAACTATCATTGTGTTTTGTAATGTCCCAAAAGAGAACATTGTATTGTTGCTCTATTTGCTAAGTATTTAAAGATAGCCTTTAAATTACTAAAAGCAAGTGGGAGTTTTGATCTTTAAAAGATAAAATTACAAGATACATAATCTTCTAAAATACACTAGTAAATATCATGATGAGGTTTGACATTTAAATGTTAAATCTCAAGATGATGGAATTCTCATTCATAGAATAGCAAAATATCTCAGATATTTGATTAATATGTTGAGGGTTATGATTTACAGGATTATTGTAAACCTGATAATCATTATGATACATTACCAAATATGAAATTGGGTAAAACATACATGATATGAATGATTAAGATGTTGTCCATAAAGATAATCAATTTTAGAAACTTGGTTTATCTTAATAGTTAGACTAGAAAATGAAGATGAGTTTTTTCAAAGATAAGGTAACCATTGTGGTTTAAATCTTTATATAGAAATCATATGGATAATATTGTGCACGTATTTAATGAATGTTTTATGACAAGATTATTAATTACACTTAAGCAATTTACTGTGATTGAATATTCTATTCTAAACACATTAAATATATAAAGATTATGATTGTCATATTTAGTTTCATTTATATGAAATTGACAATGGAATATCAAAACTCTTTCTTGAGTGATTACTTGAGCGAGGATGATAATGAATTCAGATAAATCTTTAGAAGTGTTCAAAGTGCAATAATCCATGAATGGATAAATACATGCATCTAGATGTTGATACTGACAATAGCAACAGTGATAGTAGTATTGATGGGAGTGACGACGATGTTAACGTCGACAATATGGAGACTCATAATATTAATTATAATGATGATGTTGATGATGTGGATAATGTTGATGTTGGTGCTAATGATGATGACATGATGATGTGGTTGAGGACCAGGATGCTAGTGTTAATGTTGATCATGTTGATATATTTGATCCGAAAAACTGGGATAGTCTTACTTCAGACATGATTAATGTTTTAGTGGCAGAGGGTCCTAAAAGAGATAAGTCTATTGTCAAAAGTCCTAAAGATAAAAATTTAAGACGATTTTCAGCTGATTATTATACTAGAATTTTACCAAATAATGAGAGGTGTGATAGAGAATGGTTGGTATATTCAAAAGAGCTTGATAAAGTTTTTTGTTTTTGTTGCAAAATACATAGAAAATGGATTGCAAGAGGTCATCTTGCTAATGAGGGTTTTGGAGACTGGCAACATCTAAGTAGTAGACTAAAAGAACATGAAGTTAGCTTTGAACATGTAAATAATATGGCATTGTATGAGATGCGTCGAAGATTGAAAAAGAATGAAACAATTGATAAAGTGGAGCAAAAGCAATTTGAGAAGGAGAAAGATCATTGGAAAAATGTTATCTATAGGATTATATGCATTGTGAAATTTCTTGCGCGTGAAATTAGGTCGAAAATTATTAAGAAAATAAAGCAAGAAAAATATTTCTCTGTGATACTTGATAGTACGCCTGATACCAGTCACCAAGAACAAATGTCTTTGATATTAAGATATGTGAATGTCTCCTCTACGTGTGTTAGTGTTGAGGAATCCATTTTAGGGTTTCTAAATGTTGATGATACTACTAGTCAAGGATTATTTGATGTTACAGAAGATGAGTTGAAGGCTCTTGATCTTGATATTGATGATGTGTGTGGTCAAGGCTATGATAATGGATCAAATATGAAAGGAAAACATCGTGGAGTACAAAAGAGATTTCTCGATATAAATCCAAGAGCATTTTATACTCCATGCGGTTGTCATAGCCTTAATCTTACATTATGTGACATGCTAACACTTGTACCAAAGCTAAAGATTTTTTTGCAATCATTCAACGCATTTAGACAATATTTGCTAATTCTTCTAAGAGGTGGCAAATTCTGAAAGATAATGTGAAAGGGTTGACTCCTAAGTCACTGTCTACGACTCTTTGGGAGAGTCGTGTTGAGATTGTCAAAGCTATCAAATTTCAACTTTTGGACATACGAGAAGCTTTAATTCAAGTTTCAGAGAAAGATAACGATTCTGTGATCCAAAATCAAGCAAAATCTCTAGCGACAAATGAACTTGGTGATTTTGAGTTTATAGCAGCAATAGTAATTTGATTTGAGATCTTAAACAGGGTAAATTTAGTGAGCAAAAAGTTACAATATAATGATATGCTAATCAATGTTGCTATGACAGAAGTGCAAGATTTAATATCTTTCTTCAAGGAGTTTCGAGTTACCGGGTTTTCTAATGTGGTTGATGTTGCTAAGCAAATTGCCATCGAAATGGATATCAATCCATTATTCATTCAGAAGCGCATTATTCGTAGAAAAAGATAATTTGATGAGGATCCTGTTGAAGAAGATGTTATTTTATCTGTCGAGGAATCATTTAAGGTAAATTATTTCTTGTACATTGTTGATCAGGAAATTGCTTCTTAAAACAAGATTCGAACAATATCAAAAGTATGAGAATATTTTTGGTTTCTTATTTACATGTGACAAGTTGAAGCTCTATGATGACGACCATCTTAAAGCGTGTTGTAGTCGTCTTGAAGCCGCACTCAAGAATGGTGATCGATATGATATTAATGCAAATGAACTTTATGTGGAGTTAAGGTCGCTTAATAGTTACTTTCCAACCGAGAATATGAGGCCTGTTGATGTCTTAAATTTTTTGAAACTAGATGATTGTTATCCCAATGCAATAATTGCATATAGAGTATTGCTGACTATTCTAGTAACAGTGGCATCTGCAGAAAGAAGCTTCTCAAAATTGAAATTGTTAAAGTCATACTTGTGGTCAACAATGTCACAAGAAAGGCTAAATGGATTAGCATTGATAGCTATTGAGAATGACATATTAGAGAGTGTTAACTATGATGATCTAATCAACAACTTTGCTTGTAAGAATGCTAGAAGAATCGCACTATTTAAATAGTTAGGTTAAACGTTTCTTTTAGTATCGTTGTTTCAATGTTTTTGGAAAATTAGTAATACATTTTACTTATCATCTATAGATATTTTTATTTATACATTTACTTTTGGTATTTAGTGGGGCCTCATTATAGTCATGGCACAGGGCCACCGAAATTCTTGAGACGGCCCAGAAGATGACAAGATCCACCCTTACCAAATGATAGCAGGAGCCATATATCTAAACAACTCTAATCCAAAGAAAAAAAAATCACGGCAACACAAATCCAAAACTTAAAAACCTTTAAAGTTCTGATTTATGACATTGTGGTTCGTTACTTCATCGATAAGTTAGTCATATTGCTTTCGTCCTTCATCCCCAAGACCACTGCAAATTAAAAAGCTGATTCAAAAACATAAAAATAATAAGTGATTATACTAATATCCAAGTACTTACATATTTGTTATTTCAATCTAAAGATGAGAATCATCTTATTTCTTTGAGATGTATCATCACTTACTGATTCAAGCTAAAATCTACACCTAGAAACACAAAAAGTAAATTTGTTTAATATTAATATAAAAGAAAAGGAAAAAGAAGAAAGAAAGATTTTTACCGTTTGAAGAAGGTTGTCGGATGGTGACTGAATTAGAAGACGGTGGAAGTAAGGAAGAGAATGAGAAAAAGAAATAAGCGGATGGGATAAAATACATAGTCGACAGGAACACATATATCCTGCAAATCCGAAAATGAATGAAAATCCATCAATGTACTAACTGAAGATGCATGTTCACTTGAAAATTTGAAGACATAAGGATTTGAGCAAAGATCTAGAAAATGTGAAAGAAAGAATTTGTTAATATGAGAGATATATATAGAGAGAGATAGTATGAACCATAAAAACAACCTACAAAAATCAAAGAAGAAGAGTAAAATCATTATAAGACCACATTAGAGAGAGAGAGAGAGAGAGAGAGAATGGTCTGAACATGAAAAAGTGAATCTTGGAAAGAAAGAGTAAGAAAATAGGGAGAAGAGATTGTGAGCGTTTCTGATGTTTCATTTTCTTATGTGTTGATGTATCATTTTCTTAGCATGCTACAGGAATAAAATGCTCTCTTTTATATAATAGTTAGATATATAATAACTAGTTTGGTAATCTAGTTAATATAAATGATGCAGGATTTACCGACCAGTTTTTAAATTTATAAATGACTCGTCTACCTGTTGACATAAATAATGTATGAAAACGTTATTTATATTTTTCGATATCTCTATATTTTGACGATCACAAAATGTAAACTCGTCAATCGTTTGATTACTACGTAAACAAGTATTAAGCTAGTCTATATCATTATATCCAACTTAATCACTTAAGGTATGGATAAACAAGTGCTTAATACATCTCATGATCAAAGGGGTATTTAATTAACTAATACAAAGTTTATTTAATTATATAATCTTATTATATATTTTTGAAAAACACTTTTGGTAATAAGGAAAAATGTTTTAATCATACTAAATATATGATTTCAAATATTTAACCAAAATCAGTTAGTTTTTCACCAAATAAACTTTCCCCACTAAAAGACAAGTTTTCTGGCCGTTACAGTTGGGCGGCCCCCTTAATTATAAGGGGCGGTCCCCTTAATTTTAAGGGGGCCGGCCATGCTTTAAGGGGACCGGCCAGGCTCCCCTGTCAGAAACTGTCAGATTTCTTCCCCTATAAATACCACCTTAATTCTGGAATTTTTCCTCACCTTTTGCACGAAATTTTCAGATCTACAATCATCTAAAACCCATCAAAAACCCTTTGATCATTTGTATATTAATCCTTGTTTCAAGTGATTCAATCCCTCATCATCCATTCTCATTCTAAGTGCAAAAGAAGAACTCTCTACAACCAAGTTCAAGAAGTGTTGAAGAGTTGTTGTGCATAGTGTATATATATTCATTTGTGAATATTGTGTTGTGCTTGTTATTATTTGTTTAGAAGATATAGAAGTTGTGTAGATAGTAGAAGTTGATTAGTAGTGAAGTAGGATAGTTGTGAAGATTGGTGTGTAGAAGGTGTGAAGAAGATTGGCGTGTAGATTGGTGTGAAGATTGGCGTGTAGATTGGTGTGAAGATTGGTGTGTAGATTGGTGTGTAGATTGGTGTGTAAATTGGTGTGTATATTGGTGTGTAAGGTTTTCTCCGCCATAAGGGAGTTTGTTGACATAGTGAAGAAAACTCTCGAGTAGGTGACTCGGGGAGTGGAGTAGGAACAAGGAAGGTGTCCTTGTAGCCGAACCACTATAAATCCTTGTGTTGTGGTTTGATCTTTCTAACTCTTCTCATTACTTATTTATTTACCTTTACTATATTAGTTTTGTTAGTTAGTTATTTTACAATAGTTCATATAGTGCAAGTATTGAATTCACATAAACCAGAATCGAAGTTTTTAAAACAAACTTGTGCTTATAAATTTTAAAAGGACGTAAAACTATTCAACCCCCCCCCCCTTCTAGTTTTCCACAATTGGTATCAGGAGCCACGTCTAGCAAGATTTTTAAAATATATTGTATTTTAAAACTTGTAACGATCTATGGAATCTGAAAAATATTTAGAAGGGCAATCTATGCAAAGACCACCACTATTTGAAAGTGATGGATTTTTATATTGGAAAAATCGATTCGAAACTTATGTGAAATCAAAAGATCTAGATCTTTGGCATGTTATTACCAATGGTGATTTTTTACCTATTCAAAATAACCCCGAAACTAAGAAAGATGAAATCGTACCTTTTGAAAAACAAAATGATGATTTAAAAAGAAAACTTGCTAAAAATAATGAAGCAAAAATGGTTATTTATAATGCGCTACCACGTAAAGAGTACGAAAGGATCTTTATGTGTGAAACCGCAAAAGAAATTTGGAACTCTTTATTAATAACTCACCAAGGTAATAATCAAGTCAAAGATAACAAAATAGATCTACTTGTTCAACAATATGAGCAATTCACGATTCCGGAAGAGGAATCAATTGATAATGCTTTTGCTAGATTTAACACTATCATCACAAGTTTAAAAGCACTTGATGAGAATTTCTCTAGTAAGAATTTTGTTAGGAAATTTCTTAGAGCTCTTCACCCAAAATGGCGAGCTAAAGTGACGGCTATTGAAGAATCAAAGAATTTGTCAACACTACAACTTGATGAATTAATTGGAAATCTGAAAGTCTACGAAGCAATTATAAAGAAGGACTCTGAAATGGTTAAAGGAAAACGTGAGCAAAGCAAGTCAATCGCCTTGAAAGCTAGAAAGGAATTCAACAACGAAGATAGCTCATCTTCCGAAAGCGATGACGAAGAATATGCCATGGCCGTAAGAGACTTCAAGAAATTCTTCAAAAGGCGAGGAAGATTCGTTAGACAACCACACGATGAAAGAAGAACATCTCAAAAGAATAATGATGACAAGTATAGCAAGAATGAGAGAAAGTGTTTCAAGTGTGGTGATCCGAATCACCTCATTGGAAAATGTCCAATGATGACAAGAGATCAAAATCAAAGAGCATTCGTTGGAGGTGCTTGGAGTGATAGTGATGAAGATGAGAATGAAACAACAAAGGATGAAAAGTGTCTCATGGCCAAATCATCAAGTGAGGTACGTTCCGAATCCGAATACTTTAGTGATGAAAATCTATCATTAGATGAAAAAGATTTAGATAGTGAATACAATAGATTATGTAAAATAGGACAACTAGTTATGGCTAAAAATAAATCACTAAAATACATAAACAACCAACTAGAAAATGAAGTGCTTAAACTAAAAATTAAAATACATCAACTTGAAAAAGGAAAAGAAATTGTTGAAGAATGTAAAACATGTCAAGAGCTTAAAAGTGAAAACAACATACTTAAGGATGAAATTTGCAAACTTGATAAATTTGAAAATAGTAGTAACTCACTTAGTAAAATTATAAGTATTCAAAGAATATCAGGAGATAAAACCGGACTAGGATTTAACTCAACTGAATCTTCAACAAGTGGAGCTAAAAACGTTAAATTTGAAAATGAACCAAAACCTTCAATACTTAATCCTAAACATTTACTCATAAAAAATAAAATAATACCTATCGCTAGTAATGAAGAAATAAAACCATTTTATAAACCATCTTTAAAAAACGAAGTTGGATCATCTAAATCTAAAACAAGATCTAAAACTCCACCACCTAGGAAACCAAATAATTCTTATCCTCGACCTAAAACACCTCAACAAAGAACAAACCATAATAGACGAAACTTTAACTATAATCAACAAATGTGGAACTTCAATCCGTGGGGAGTGTTTCCACCTTATATGCATCCAAGTCAAATACAAAACATGTTCGGACCAAATAACTTTGGACAAATGAAACAATGGGCACCAACGTAAATAATATTCGCCATCCAAACATGGAACTTTTCATTGTCACCTCTTGTCCGATTTACTTCTTAAAGACCTTGAAGATTAACGCATTAAAGACAAAAGGTACACATTTCCTTTTAAGTTCCTTGTCTAGAAATGCATGCTTAGTTTAGTGTGTTATATTTATGTGATTTTACTTGACTTATTAATCTTTTTTTTTTTATATTATATCTAAATATACATATATACATATATATATATATATATATATATATATATATATATATATATATATATATATATATATATATTTATATACTTAGCTATATTTAGGATCTTATAACCTAGGAAATTCATTTGTTGATTTTCTAGAACTAGAGATTGTTCGTTTACGAACATTTCTTTTCCCCATTTGCCTTATTGAACTTTAATGTTCAATCAACACTCATGCTGATGAAGAGAGATGAGTCGAAAAATCTATGGATGAAACAAACTTCCGGCTTCCGTTGCATACGTCTCCCTCCTATGTTCTCATCTTATAAGCCCATACTAATAAAATATATATATATATATATATATATATATATATATATATATATATATATATATATATATATATATATATATATATATATATATATATATATATACTTATGAACTTTCCACAACGTTCTCGTGTACTTGACAACTTGATAAATTTCATCCGAAATGATCAAGAAAATTTAATTGGCAAATTGTCGATTAAAAGTGTCAAGTAATTCCTTTCGTGCGAATACCCTCCAACGTATTTTTGATTAAATATAAATCTAATACATACATATGAATAATTTTTTTTTTTTTTTTTTTTTTTTTTTTTTTTTTTTTTTTTTTTTGCTCTCTCCAGAAACCAAAATCACAAAAATCGAATTTTGGAAGGGCGGCCCCCTTAATGTTTAAGGGGACCGGCAGCCAAATGTAGGGCGGCCCCCTTAATGTTTAAGGGGACCGGCCATCTGATTGCTCAAGCCCGTTTTTTCCCTTTCTTCCTTTTGCCAAACACTCCACTTTTTCATCCCTTTCTTTCCCTGCTTCTGCTGTGACGAATTTCAAAACCCAAAAACCTCTCAAATCACTTCCAAATCACATAATTCGGGTTAATTCGCAAAGGGCAAATTCATCTAACACAATCACCATTACTTATTGTAAGTTTTTCATAACACATTTCATCTAATTTCATCTTATTTGATCATACTCATGATTATGCATGTTTTATAAAATTCGTCAAAATTCATAATTTCTTTCGAATTAAGCCTTAAAACTCCATAACCAAATGCTTCCCCTAGGATTAGGATGATTAATCAACACTAGAAACTAGTTATTATAAACTATCATGTCGAAAATTTTTTTAAAAAAAAATCTCATACACTCCTTTTCAAAAATTTTAGTAAACTCATTGTTGAATAATGATTTGAAAACGTGTTAAAACTAATCACATTATACTTTTGTAACTTGTAAAACTTGAAATTACATTTTTCGACTAAGAAAAATTATATTGGTTCACAATATAGGGGTGTTTGGATTATGTCCAAATAATATCAAAACATAGTCATTATAATTTTTATAAAACTTTATTATAATTATAAACCTTAAAATTGTTTATCGAACTCGTCAAGATATATAATTCATATGTATATTGACGCACTTGAGTTATAAGTCACTAGTTAAGGAAGCGTTTGGTTTATTACTAAAAATGACATTTTTAAGTAAAAATACAAACCATCTTTTTCAAAAACAAGTCACATGCATAAGAAACTCGCAAGAAATAGCTAGTTTTGCAATCTAATGTAAATCTAGTAAATTTCATGATATATTAAGATGTTTAAAGGGGCGTTTTGTAACACCCCCAAAATTTGATACAGCGGAAGACTCAACAAGCTTTCGGGGTGCTACGGGGATTGGTATCCAACACAAGACAATATAGAACGAGATAAAGTAAACATAGTAAAAACACAACCAAAATACGGGGTTTTAAGGTTTACATTTATCCCAACATCATTTCAGAGTCAGGCCCAAAATAAAATAACAATAGGTCCAAATTTAATTATCAGAGTTTAGAAAATATAGATCCATAACCGTGTGCCACAGCCGAGCCTTCCAATCCAAGCATGCACCTCAACACTTAATTACCTGAGAAAACGTGCTAAAAGTCAGCTTTCGCTGGTGAGATCATAGGTTTAAGTTCAACTAATAATATAGTGGACATATACGCAAAACGCTTGCTAGCTAGACTAAGGATTCACTAAAAGCCTGCGGATACCCTCCGCTCTTAACATAACACACGGAAACCCTTCCGCAATAACCAAAACACACGGATACCCTTCCGTACTATCATAGATATTCGGGTAACCCCCGCAATACCAATAAACACTCGGATAACCTCCGAAGTATTAATAACCTATAGGTGCACACTACAGTATCTAAATAAGTCAACCTTGAATAGTACACACGAACCGCGTGACTAAAGCTGACAATAACAAATAATCAAATAAGCCAACCTTGAATAGTACACACAAAATATGTGACTAAAGTTGACAATACATCCTAGTCCATACGCATAGCAAGTTTTATAAAGAATATAGAAGCGATAAATAGTCCACATAAAATAATTTGCACGTTTCTCACCCCAATCATTGAAAACATAGTTCAAGAGTAAAAAGTGGGGCTATGACTCACCTCAAGTCCAGAAAATAGCAAGACGAGGTAGGTAGCAATAAGATGTATGATAACTCACGAAACAGCAACTACGGACTTGGCACGACCTAACAATATTAACTCTTTCAGAAATCATTTCCTCAAATATATAATATTCCCAAACCCGGACGAGAATCCGTTTTATTTCCGAAAATCCATTTCGTATTAGTTTGGTGTATTTGCGTTTGGTATCCATACGGGTGGTGGGTCGACTCAAAACAAACCAACAAGATCACACATAGAACATATAATAAACTATAGATCTAATATTAGTCCAATATATCATTTAAATAAATCGTCAAAGTTTACCAAATCCGTCGATTTGATAATCCTCATATTTATTTACGTAATATACCGTTCCAAGATTACACCCAATCTAAAGCACATATAAAGCACATAGCACATAATTACTATATAGTATATATCATAGTTTAATAAATTCCTCGTATATATCGCCAAATTGGCCAGATTTCCCGATATATACCCTCGCAATCTATTACACTTTACATATACTACAACCTATGGGCGTCGTAGGATACGCTGCCCACTAATATATTCGTTTCATATAACCAAACAACCCGGCTCAACCTTACGGTTGAGTGGTTATTTACTTATAGAAAACGTCTATATTAGTCGTCATATATCCGAGACAACACGAATGTCACAAATAATGACTTACCTGGACCCGAGTGACAACAATTTCGCCTAACTCAATAAACTTATCCGTTGTATATTCGAAATGACTTTTTATTAAATGTTTCATAATTGTCGGGAGTTTCCCATTTATGACACAATTTTTGTAATAATAATACGTTTAATAATATTACGCCACTTTAGTAGCCTAATATATATCTAATCGTATTATTTATAATACGACTCGTGATTATTATTATTATTAATATACGCGTTTATATAGTTATATATATACGTTATTCACGTATATACTTTCATACAAACGTTCATATTATCAATAATGATTATTACGAGTTTTATTATTCTCGTTTCAATTTTATTAGTTATTGAGTTATACGAAATGGTCATATGTCCGAGTCATGACCCTCGGCTCATTGTCCAAGTCCAATAATAAACCAAAGTCATAAATAATAAATCTCCGTCCAAATCACAATCTCAACCACGGGCTACAACAATAAGGTCCGACTACGGTACCCGACTAACCTATCTCCGTCATCTAACGACCGTCTCATAACCGGTCCTCATATCACATACCACTCGACAACAACTCCTCAATATCAAAACCATAACCAATATCCAATTCGACCCAAAAGTATTCGGCCGAGAAAATAAATACCACAACAACAATCAAACAAGTTCACATTTATATAGAAAATAACATCAACCAAGGTTAATGTTTGGGTCGGTTTACCAAGCCAAACCCGAGCCCTCGACTCACTTGAGTCACGGCTCAAAACCACGAGTCGCGAGGACTCGAATCAACAACCTCAAGTCATCAAAATAAGCTCCAAGAGCCACACTCCAACTAGCCATTCGACCACTTGGGTCTCGGCTTCAATAACCATATATGGCCGAGAGGCCGCGACTCACAAGAGTCGATTCAAGATGGCATCGAGCCAACAAACTACACGACCCACATGGGTGGTCGGCCAAGAAACCATCGACAACCATGGTTAACCATGACCATCAATAATCGGTCCAATAACATAAATGAGGTTCCAAACACCTCATTCGAACACCAAGATCAACAAGCTCGAATAGTCGAAAGAACAAGCACAAACCGAGGGTTACACCCTCGGGTACACCTCGACCCGACGAAGATAACCAAACCCGGATACCAAACTATCAAGAAAACGTTTTTCAAATCAACAACCCATCAAGTATTACACGTTTTTAATTAAAACCCATTCGGATCTCATCATGTCGTGACTCTAGGTCACGGTTTTATTAACCATACGAGTGAAAACTCGTCTCACCTTCGATCTAGAACTCAAAACCGTGATAACCCTTCAAGAAACAACGAATAGTGGTGAATAAGATGGTGATTCGAAGTGAAATAACGGGTTTATAGGCGCGTGTTATAGTGGATCTAAGAGTAGGGATGATGGAGGTTCGATTTATGGTGGTGTTTTAGAGTGGTGGCCGGCGGTGTGGCGGCGGCTGGCCGGAACAGTGCACGGCGGCTAGGGTTTTCAAAGAGGGGGAGATGGGAGATGAGAGTGAGAGTAAAGTGAGTTTTGTGTTTGTGTTGTGTGTGTGGTTTAAAACCGGACCCAAGCCCCCTTTTGTTAACTTTTTTTTTTTTTTTTTTTTTTTTTTTTTTTTTTTTTTTTTTAAAGTTAAATGTAATAATAATAATAATAAGAGTAATAATAAAGATATTATTACGGTTGAGCGGGTAATGTGGGTAGATGTAAAAACACGTGGCCCGAACCCGAACTCATTTTAAAATGTCCATATCACACGAGAACCCTCTCGTAATTAATTAGAATATATAACGGACTCGTTAAGACGAATCATAAAACTATGTTAGGAAATCCTAGTGCCAAAGTCAACGTAGTACCAAGTGAGAATTCAAATATACATCACCGATCACATAATCAAAAATGAATTATGAACATAATTCACGAATTCCATAACGTCATTAATTAAAATATCCATAACATAGGTCTTACAAGTTCGTTGTGAAATGAAGATTTCAAATAATAATTATGAACGAACTTAAGTTGAAATGCGGGTTTTAAAAATAGCTCCCTAAACTGCCAGTTGTCACATCCTCCCCGTCTCAGAAGGAAACCCGTCCCGGGTTTCACTCGGAAAAATTCATCTACGAAGTGAAAAGCTTCGGATATCTCTTCCTGAACTCGTCCTCACGTTCCCACGTAAACTCTGGTCCATGTCGGGAATTCCAACGAACCTTGACGAGCGGAATGCGACTTCTCTTGAGTCGTTTAACTTCACGATCTAAAATCTCAATCGGTTCCTCCACGAAATTCAGTTTCTCATCTATACGAATGTCCCTCATTGGAATGACGGGCATTTCATCAGAAAGACATTTCTTCAGGTTACTCACGTGGAACACGTCGTGAACTTTGCTCAGTTCGGACGGTAATTCCAACCTATAAGCCACGGGCCCAATTCTTTCTAAGATCAAGAATGGTCCAATATAGCGTGGGTTGAGTTTACCACGTTTCCCGAAACGTATTACACCTTTCCAAGGCGAGACTTTCAGCATCACTTTGTCTCCAACCTGGAACTCTAAAGGTTTACGTCTCTGATCGGCGTAGCTCTTCTGCCTATCTCTGGCGGCTTGCAACCGATCACGAATCTGAGTTACTTTCTCGGTAGTTTCCAAAATAAGCTCAGGGCCTGTAAGTTGACTATCTCCAACTTCTGCCCAACCAATAGGCGAACGACACTTTCTACCATACAAAGCTTCGAAGGGTGCAGCCTTAAGACTTGTATGGTAGCTATTATTATAGGAGAACTCCGCAAGGGGTAAATACTTCTCCCAGCCTTTACCGAAGTCTATGATGCATGCACGAAGCATATCCTCTAACGTCTGAATGGTCCTCTCACTTTGACCATCGGTTTGGGGATGATATGCAGTACTCATATCAAGCCTCGTCCCCAAAGCCGTTTGAAGTGATCGCCACAAAGCTGACGTAAAACGACTATCACGATCTGAAATAATAGATATCGGGACTCCATGACGTGAAATAATTTCCTTCACATATAACCTCGCAAGCTTATCCACACTATCATCTTCACTAATAGCTAAGAAATGAGCAGACTTTGTCAGACGATCCACAATTACCCAGATAGCGTCACAACCGCTAGCTGTTCTCGGTAATTTGGTAATGAAGTCCATAGTAATCCGCTCCCATTTCCAGACTGGAAGTTCTGGTTGCGTTAGTAGTCCTGACGGTCTCTGGTGTTCAGCCTTAACCTTGGCGCATGTCAAGCACTTACTAACGTACGATGCTATATCTGCCTTCATATTTGGCCACCAATAGAACTTCTTAAGATCTTGATACATTTTATCGGAACCAGGGTGAATGGAGTACTTTGACTTATGCGACTCATGCATAATCACTTCTCGAATTTCTCCATATAACGGTACCCAAATCCGATCTCCAAAACATAATAATCCATCCGAACGCTCAACAAATCCTTTCTCATTATCAGCCATCCCAAATATATTCTCGGCAGGTCTATTTTCTGCCTTCAACGCTTCCGTTTGAGCTTCAAGTATTTGAGATGGTAATGGTGATACGATAGTCATTCCCAATGACCTAACTCGTAATGGTGGTACTCTTTCCTTTCGACTAAGAGCATCAGCAACAACGTTTGCTTTATCAGGATGATAGCGAATTTCACAATCATAATCGCTTAGCAACTCGATCCAACGTCGTTGTCTCATGTTGAGCTCTTTTTGATTCAAGATGTGTTGTAGACTTTTGTGGTCGGTAAACACAACACACTTGGTTCCGTACAAGTAATGTCTCCATATTCTTAAAGCAAAAACCACAGCACCGAGCTCCAAATCATGGGTAGTGTAGTTTTTCTCATGCTTTTTGAGCTGTCGGGAAGCATAAGCTATCACCTTCTCTCGTTGCATTAACACGGCTCCTAAACCTT
Source organism: Artemisia argyi (assembly GCA_030686995.1). Classification (NCBI taxonomy): domain Eukaryota; kingdom Viridiplantae; phylum Streptophyta; class Magnoliopsida; order Asterales; family Asteraceae; genus Artemisia; species Artemisia argyi. The sequence continues at coordinate 153,591,120 of CM060697.1, read as the reverse complement.
TATGTGAGGCGTCACAATAGACAACGAAATCCTCGTTACCTTCTGGTAACGCTAAGATAGGAGCACTACACAACATTTTCTTAAGCAATTGAAACGCTTCCTCTTCTTTATCTCCCCATTCATACGTAACACTCTTTTGGGTCAATTTGGTCAATGGTTTAGCTATCTTCGAAAATCCCTCGATGAATCTTCGGTAATAACCAGCTAAGCCCAAAAATTGACGAACTTCGGTCGGGGTTGTAGGTGCAGCCCAATCTTTTATCACCTCAATTTTTGCAGGATCCACATGGACTCCTTGTCTATCAATCACGTGACCCAAAAATTGTACCGTCGGAATCCAAAATTCGCATTTCGAAAACTTGGCATAGAGTTTCTCCTTCCTAAGCAATTCCAGAATGAGTCTTAGATGCTCCTCATGCTCTTTCTCACTCTTTGAATAAATCAGAATGTCATCGATGAATACAATCACGAACTTATCCAAGTAAGGCTTACACACACGATTCATGAGATCCATGAATATTGCTGGTGCGTTAGTCAACCCAAACGGCATCACCTGGAACTCGTAATGCCCGTAACGGGTTCTGAAAGCCGTTTTCGGAATATCTTCTTCGCGAACTCGAAGTTGATGATATCCCGATCTCAAATCGATCTTCGAATACACACTTGATCCTTGAAGTTGATCGAACAAGTCATCGATCCTAGGTAACGGGTATCGATTCTTCACCGTTAACTTATTCAACTCTCTATAATCAATACACATACGAAACGATCCATCCTTCTTCTTCACAAATAAGACTGGGGCTCCCCAAGGTGAAGAACTTGGTCTTATGAATCCCTTTTCGGCTAACTCCGCCAATTGTTTTGACAACTCTTCCAGTTCGGTAGGTGCAAGACGATAAGGTACTCGTGCTACAGGTGCAGCACCAGGTATCAACTCAATCTGAAACTCCACTTGTCTAGTCGGCGGGATTCCCGGCAAATCATCAGGAAACACATCAGGAAAATCACGAACTATAGGCACATCTCCAATGCACCTTTCCTTTTTCTTCGTCTCGCCCTTCTCAGAAATTTGGGCTAAGAAAAGGTAACATCCCTTCTCCATTAACTTCGGTAACTTTGTGCAAGATATAACTGCTAATCGGGATGGGCTCCTATAATCCTTTCGGTCTCCTAGTATATTTAGGACTTCCTTTCCGTAGGGTACACGCACGATCTTCTCGTCGCAAGTATGTGAGCACGATACTTCGACAACCAATCCATACCAATGATTACATCAAAACTTCCTAACGTGACGGGTAGAAGATCTATGTTGAAAGGGTGGTTCAAGAAATTTAACGTACAACCTCGAATGATAGTATTAATCCTTTCTATGTTTCCATTAGCTAACTCAATATCATATCCAATTCCTAAGGCCATCGGGGGTTTCTCTAGTAAGGGTGCAAAGGTAGTGGACACAAAACTCCTATCGGCACCAGTATCAAATAGTATGGAAGCATAACGATTATTGAGAAGGAACGTACCTGTAACGACGTTCGGATCTTCTCCTCTCTCGTTCCCGAGTGCATACACTCTTCCCTGAGCAGCTCCAGCTTCCACACGTTGGTCCCCATTATCTTGTCGTCCACGGTTTCCATAATTGTACCCATTACCACCCGAGCCTTGATTTCCACGGTTCCGTGATTCTCTACACTCATTCCTATAGTGTCCCTTCTTTCCACACCCATAACAGGTAACATCTGCCTTGTTTCTCATCTCAGGGGCAGCTTGAACCATTGCAAGGGGTCGAGCTCTACAGTCCCTAGCTGTATGTCCTTTCTTTGAGCAATTCTGGCATTTCACACTACACCATCCAGTGTGATGCTGATGGCAATGATCACACTTGGGTGCATCACCGTTCTGATTCTTCTTATCTCCATTCCCAATAGCATAAGCCTTAGCTTGTCTCTTGCTTCGGTGATCATTACTCTTAGAGTGACGGTCTCTCTTTCTCTTTCCATTCTTCTCCTTATCAGCTTCTTCTAATTCCAACGAATCCATAAGTTGTTGAGCAATTGTGATTGCCTCATGGATGTTTGCAGGCCTAGCAGAAATTACATCATTCCTCGTAGCTACAGGCAAACCATCAGTATACCTCTCGATCTTTTGAGTTTCAGTTTTCACCATATCTGGGCACAACAAGGCTAACTCCTGGTAACGACGATTGTAAGTCGCCATATCATTACCTTTCACCTTGTGGTTCCAAAACTCAATCTCTAGCTTCTTGACCTCATTCCTTGGGCAATAAGTCTGAATCAGCAAGGACTTAAATTGCTCCCAAGTCATAGCATAAGCTACATCACTCCCAACTGCATTTCGGTAGTTGTTCCACCAGGTCAAAGCTTCATCCTTGAAAGTAAAAGAAGCAAACTTTACCTTCGCATTCTCCGCACAACCACTGACATTAAACACTGACTCAGTCTTCTCAATCCATCTGACTAAGTAAACCACTCCTTCATTTCCACCAAACTCAATGGGTCCACAAATCTTGAATTCCTTGTATTGACATCCATTAGCACGAACAGGTGGAAAAGTTCCAGCAGAATTGTTGGAATGATTTGACTCAGCTAGTAGTTCAGCAACTCTTTGCTCCACGAGTTGGTTGGTCATTGCTTGATCCACAGTTGGTGCATTAAGTGGAACATGATCATTGTCTCCCTGAACATCAACATTTTGATTCCTGTTGTTACGGTTAGTGGTGTCCAGGTTGTCAGGAGTAGGGGTTTCAACATTTCGAGTAGGTCGACGACCTCGACGAGCAGGAGTAGGAGTAGTCACAGCAGGACCAGTCCTGGTAGACCTAACAGGGTTTCGACGGGGTGCCATTGATCTGTAACATCACACAAGTTCATGAGTCTCCAATAGAACTTATCGATATACTCAACAAAACATTTCAACGAAACCAATCATGGAAAGAATAGCAACAATACACCACGTAACAACAAATAAGCGAATAAGGACTCAATTTCCATAACACCCAAAATCATATAATACCATATACTAATAACCATCAACCGTACAATAGCGATCTAACATCGTTCCAACTAACGGATAACACAAAACATACTAATCGTTCCAAAAGAGACGAATACCGTACAAAATACATCAAAATATGATAACTAGCTTTTCTAACCGAACACTCCTCGGCTAAGAAAGCAACAAGATAATATAACTCAAACAACTAGCCACGTGGCTGACGGAGAATCCTCAACTCCTGCCTCAAGCCATCAAGATCCCTCCATAACGATCCTAACTCCACGCTATGTGTGTCTCGGTCTCTCTTGAGGTCAGCCACCTCCTTCTCTAGCTCGGCATTCCTTTGCCAAAGCTTGCGGTCGGCCTCACGAGCAGTAACAAATCCTCGCTGCAAACTATCGATATGCTCGTGGACATCCATCAAAACTCTCCTCAGCTCAGTAGTCCTGCCCACAACGACAGTCAAATCAACCCTCAAATCTGCTAAAAACTCTCCAATAACTCGCTCAAGTCGATCAGATACACGTGCAACTCTGTCACTAAGCTCAGTAATCCGAGCCCACAACCTGCCAATCTCACCCAACTCTGCATGCTCAGCAGAAATCTCAGACGATGCATCCGACTCCACGGGACTACCCGGTGGTAACTCAAACAAGAACGGATGATCAGGTGAATCGGGCTCAATCGGGTGTACAGGTGAATCAGGCTCCTCAGCCTGAGCTGGTGGTGCTAACACATCATCATCATCATCAGGCATCTCATCCTCCTGAGGGTCATCCTCCTCCTCAGGGTCATCATCATCACCATGCTCAGCCTCCTGAGGGTCATCCTCCCGCTCAGGGTCATCAGCCTCATCCTCACCCTCGTACTCCTCCTCCTCCTCATCGGAAGAGTACCTCATCACTCGTCGTCTCCTACTGGGTGAACCATGTGAAGATGTAGTAGGTGATCTAGGACGACGACGCAGTGATGTGGGCGGTGCCTCAGACAGAAGAGAATGAGCATCAATCTGTAAAGGTGATGGAGTAGGGCGTACCGACATGCGTGCCGTAGCTCGGTGGGCAAAGCGTGGTGCCACACGAGCCAAAGCCTGATGAAGAGTAAGCTGCCTCGATGTACCAGGGAGCCCTAAAGAAGATGAGGGTCCCTGCGTAGATGCAGCAGGTAGTGCTGAAGTAGAAGCTGCCTGTGATACAGTAGCTGAAGTCATGGCCATCTGGTAAGGGTCATCAGATGCCATAGTGAACTGTGCAGGTAAAACTGGTGCAGTAAGAATGTCCTCGACGACATCGGGCATATGGGAGGCCATAGTCTGTGACAACGGCGTAGGGTAGGTGTAAGTGTTTCAAAACAACTTAAATCACAACTCATAAAACCATACCAAACATACTCATCAAATAATTCCATATATAATCTCAATAAAAGAATTTCAAACACCGCATTACTAAAATGTTTATAAAACATATAGACCATATAAATCCTCGAGAACGCCATCTTATTACTAAAAATCCATAAACCTCAAATCATCTCAAATATCTCATAATACCTCAAATAATAGAAGATGCTTCGGCTTGGCGGGCTGGCGGGCGGTAGTCAAGGATCATTTTCTATAAAAATACGGTTATAGTTTAGGCGTTTATTTACCTAGTTCTCTATAACCTTGGCTCTGATACCAATCTGTAACACCCCCAAAATTTGATACAGCGGAAGACTCAACAAGCTTTCGGGGTGCTACGGGGATTGGTATCCAACACAAGACAATATAGAACGAGATAAAGTAAACATAGTAAAAACACAACCAAAATACGGGGTTTTAAGGTTTACATTTATCCCAACATCATTTCAGAGTCAGGCCCAAAATAAAATAACAATAGGTCCAAATTTAATTATCAGAGTTTAGAAAATATAGATCCATAACCGTGTGCCACAGCCGAGCCTTCCAATCCAAGCATGCACCTCAACACTTAATTACCTGAGAAAACGTGCTAAAAGTCAGCTTTCGCTGGTGAGATCATAGGTTTAAGTTCAACTAATAATATAGTGGACATATACGCAAAACGCTTGCTAGCTAGACTAAGGATTCACTAAAAGCCTGCGGATACCCTCCGCTCTTAACATAACACACGGAAACCCTTCCGCAATAACCAAAACACACGGATACCCTTCCGTACTATCATAGATATTCGGGTAACCCCCGCAATACCAATAAACACTCGGATAACCTCCGAAGTATTAATAACCTATAGGTGCACACTACAGTATCTAAATAAGTCAACCTTGAATAGTACACACGAACCGCGTGACTAAAGCTGACAATAACAAATAATCAAATAAGCCAACCTTGAATAGTACACACAAAATATGTGACTAAAGTTGACAATACATCCTAGTCCATACGCATAGCAAGTTTTATAAAGAATATAGAAGCGATAAATAGTCCACATAAAATAATTTGCACGTTTCTCACCCCAATCATTGAAAACATAGTTCAAGAGTAAAAAGTGGGGCTATGACTCACCTCAAGTCCAGAAAATAGCAAGACGAGGTAGGTAGCAATAAGATGTATGATAACTCACGAAACAGCAACTACGGACTTGGCACGACCTAACAATATTAACTCTTTCAGAAATCATTTCCTCAAATATATAATATTCCCAAACCCGGACGAGAATCCGTTTTATTTCCGAAAATCCATTTCGTATTAGTTTGGTGTATTTGCGTTTGGTATCCATACGGGTGGTGGGTCGACTCAAAACAAACCAACAAGATCACACATAGAACATATAATAAACTATAGATCTAATATTAGTCCAATATATCATTTAAATAAATCGTCAAAGTTTACCAAATCCGTCGATTTGATAATCCTCATATTTATTTACGTAATATACCGTTCCAAGATTACACCCAATCTAAAGCACATATAAAGCACATAGCACATAATTACTATATAGTATATATCATAGTTTAATAAATTCCTCGTATATATCGCCAAATTGGCCAGATTTCCCGATATATACCCTCGCAATCTATTACACTTTACATATACTACAACCTATGGGCGTCGTAGGATACGCTGCCCACTAATATATTCGTTTCATATAACCAAACAACCCGGCTCAACCTTACGGTTGAGTGGTTATTTACTTATAGAAAACGTCTATATTAGTCGTCATATATCCGAGACAACACGAATGTCACAAATAATGACTTACCTGGACCCGAGTGACAACAATTTCGCCTAACTCAATAAACTTATCCGTTGTATATTCGAAATGACTTTTTATTAAATGTTTCATAATTGTCGGGAGTTTCCCATTTATGACACAATTTTTGTAATAATAATACGTTTAATAATATTACGCCACTTTAGTAGCCTAATATATATCTAATCGTATTATTTATAATACGACTCGTGATTATTATTATTATTAATATACGCGCTTATATAGTTATATATATACGTTATTCACGTATATACTTTCATACAAACGTTCATATTATCAATAATGATTATTACGAGTTTTATTATTCTCGTTTCAATTTTATTAGTTATTGAGTTATACGAAATGGTCATATGTCCGAGTCATGACCCTCGGCTCATTGTCCAAGTCCAATAATAAACCAAAGTCATAAATAATAAATCTCCGTCCAAATCACAATCTCAACCACGGGCTACAACAATAAGGTCCGACTACGGTACCCGACTAACCTATCTCCGTCATCTAACGACCGTCTCATAACCGGTCCTCATATCACATACCACTCGACAACAACTCCTCAATATCAAAACCATAACCAATATCCAATTCGACCCAAAAGTATTCGGCCGAGAAAATAAATACCACAACAACAATCAAACAAGTTCACATTTATATAGAAAATAACATCAACCAAGGTTAATGTTTGGGTCGGTTTACCAAGCCAAACCCGAGCCCTCGACTCACTTGAGTCACGGCTCAAAACCACGAGTCGCGAGGACTCGAATCAACAACCTCAAGTCATCAAAATAAGCTCCAAGAGCCACACTCCAACTAGCCATTCGACCACTTGGGTCTCGGCTTCAATAACCATATATGGCCGAGAGGCCGCGACTCACAAGAGTCGATTCAAGATGGCATCGAGCCAACAAACTACACGACCCACATGGGTGGTCGGCCAAGAAACCATCGACAACCATGGTTAACCATGACCATCAATAATCGGTCCAATAACATAAATGAGGTTCCAAACACCTCATTCGAACACCAAGATCAACAAGCTCGAATAGTCGAAAGAACAAGCACAAACCGAGGGTTACACCCTCGGGTACACCTCGACCCGACGAAGATAACCAAACCCGGATACCAAACTATCAAGAAAACGTTTTTCAAATCAACAACCCATCAAGTATTACACGTTTTTAATTAAAACCCATTCGGATCTCATCATGTCGTGACTCTAGGTCACGGTTTTATTAACCATACGAGTGAAAACTCGTCTCACCTTCGATCTAGAACTCAAAACCGTGATAACCCTTCAAGAAACAACGAATAGTGGTGAATAAGATGGTGATTCGAAGTGAAATAACGGGTTTATAGGCGCGTGTTATAGTGGATCTAAGAGTAGGGATGATGGAGGTTCGATTTATGGTGGTGTTTTAGAGTGGTGGCCGGCGGTGTGGCGGCGGCTGGCCGGAACAGTGCACGGCGGCTAGGGTTTTCAAAGAGGGGGAGATGGGAGATGAGAGTGAGAGTAAAGTGAGTTTTGTGTTTGTGTTGTGTGTGTGGTTTAAAACCGGACCCAAGCCCCCTTTTGTTAACTTTTTTTTTTTTTTTTTTTTTTTTTTTTTTTTTTTTTAAAGTTAAATGTAATAATAATAATAATAAGAGTAATAATAAAGATATTATTACGGTTGAGCGGGTAATGTGGGTAGATGTAAAAACACGTGGCCCGAACCCGAACTCATTTTAAAATGTCCATATCACACGAGAACCCTCTCGTAATTAATTAGAATATATAACGGACTCGTTAAGACGAATCATAAAACTATGTTAGGAAATCCTAGTGCCAAAGTCAACGTAGTACCAAGTGAGAATTCAAATATACATCACCGATCACATAATCAAAAATGAATTATGAACATAATTCACGAATTCCATAACGTCATTAATTAAAATATCCATAACATAGGTCTTACAAGTTCGTTGTGAAATGAAGATTTCAAATAATAATTATGAACGAACTTAAGTTGAAATGCGGGTTTTAAAAATAGCTCCCTAAACTGCCAGTTGTCACACGTTTGGATTTGTCCATAACTACTAATTAAACATCGTAAAAGTATATCTAGAACGAGTTAAAAACAATATTAAGGAACATGGTAATCTACTTCTTAGGATTAGTAACGAAGTATGTTTACGTTCCAACATAAGCCTTGACAATGAACATATATTTTTATCTTTCTTTATATTTATTTTGGTCTTTTTGAATTGTTGATGTGTTTAGGTGAAAATGCCCAAAGCAATTACCGAAGATCTTTCTCACACTAAAAACTACATTCCCAAAGTTTCTCAACTCCCTACCACATCTCCTTCCATTGGACTTATCAATCGTCAAATTGAAGATAGAAATATTCATGAGGGACGTGTAGTAGATCTTGCTTTTGCTCAATCCGACTACATAAATCGCGTGTTTACAAGCATCAACTTCAATTGTCTTTATGAAATAAATGAACCTATCATTCCTCGTTTCATAATGGATTTCTATAGCCAAGTCACCGTCCAAACCAATGATCTTGGTTTCATCACCATCTCTTTCATGATTCAAAATGAATTTATCACCCTCACTCTCGAACAATTTGGTCATATCCTCCAAATTCCTTTTAGAGGTCAAGCCATTTTCACAAACGAGTGGGACCTCGAATCTCTTGATCGCTATCGACCAACCTTCGGTCCTTATTTCGACGAAATTCCTCATCCCGACGAAATTCGTCAAATCCTTGGTATAGATCGTGCCACCACAAGTCGAAAAATAAAATCCAAAAGCGTTCAAATTTCTCCATACCAACTTCTCCTCAAAGAATTAAGCCCACACATGAAGCGTTGGGAAGAACTCATTCGTGAGAATGCGTTTGGTACTGGAGGTCACCGGGACCATCTCCCGGCTAGCCTTGCTCACATGTTGTATTGTATAGCTGTCGAAAAGCCGTACAATTTGGCCTACTTCTTTATCAAACGGATTGAGTGTGCTAGAAAAACTCCCAAAGCCAACCTTCCATATGGAATGTTCCTTACTCGTATCTATCGTCATGTTATCGAGTACTACCCCGATCTTGACAATAGTATTTATGAGTCCATCTACCCCACTCTGCTTACTCTCGCTCTAAAACAAGCTCGACGAACTCGAAGTGACAAGGGTAAACCTCGTCGTCATAGCTTTCATGGATCATCCTCAAGGCAAGATGATGACGATGAGGAGGAAAACATCGATGATGCTAGTACCCCTTCGTTTTCTGAGTTCGTTGACAATTTAGAGGATCTTGACTATCCCAACTATTCTACTCCATCTCCAAGTGATCAAACTGAAGAAGTGCTTCATGAACGAACTACCGAGATGCTTAGAAGACAAAAGAGCTTGCACGAAGAAGTTAGAGGTGGCTTCAAATCTATTGGGAAGACTTTGAAGGGTATCTTCGGGAAGAAAAAGAAATGATATGGTCGGATTATGTTTGTTTAACAATGTTTTATTTTTATGTCTTGTGTGCTATTTGTCCGAAGTTTATTCGGAAATACTTGTTATTTGAATATGTGTTTAGGATGATAACTTGATTGTCTTTGATATTTTTATGCATGTTTCTCTTGATCTATATATATGTTTGCATGATTAGTTAATGGTTATATAACTATATGACATATATGCTTTCTAATAAACCAAAACAAATGTGAAATGTCCAAATTGAGCTTGCTGCACATTCAAACCAGAACATAACATCTTTCCAGAAAATTTTTGAAAATTTTTGGTTTCTGGGTCGTCAGATGGGCGGCCCCCTTAAATCATAAAGGGCGGCCCCCTTAAAATTAAGGAGACCGGCCACCATTTAAGGGGACCGGCCATCTGAAACAGTTTTTACACTGTTTTCTTTTGCATCATGTGATCCCTTTTGCTAGTCCCAGCTATCATTACTCTTAAAAACCAAACTGATTTTGGAATATAACATTACAATTTCAAAATAATTCCACTTCTAAACATGTTTTCCCACTATATAATCCCCATGCATGTTTAATTCATCATTCATCATCCTCATCACTCATAAACCATCATCATGTCATCACCAAGAACCACCCATTCAAACAATGTCAAGAAACAAAAACTTGTCATTATACCACCCAAACAACTCTTCATTGATCTTACAAATGAAGACAACACCACCCCATCACCACAACCTCAATGTTCATCTCCTAGTGCACCAAATGCACCCTCCAAAACACCCTCAACAAATGGACATTCTACTTCCTCCATACCATCCACTTCATCCATTAATGACTACATAAACACCCACTTATCTCCTCCAATAATTGATCAACCATCACAACCTACCAATGAGAACACATCTCTTGCACTCACTCTCTCATTATCACCATTAACACCTCTTGATGCACATTTCTCATCATCTCCTATCAACCCACCAACCTATAACCCCGTCCCATGGAGCTTACTTGAAGCTCATGGAGACACTTGCCTTTGTTGCATTCACAACCGAACAATTGTGTTCGGATTAAGAGATGAGATCCAATACATGTTTTCTCATATTGAAAACATGTTGCATCAACCACCAACAACAAACACAACACCCCCACCACCATCAACAAACACACCTCCACCATCACCATCCCCATGTTCACCATCAATTCCTCCCAATTAAACATGCTTGGTGTTTCACAAATAAAATTATGTTAAACCTTTTTGGATGGCAAGCTCTAGAGAGGACTCTCATGTTTGAGACTTGGTTTATTATTTCTATGATAATTGTAAGCCGTTAAAGGCTTTTGTTGGTTGTAGCATTACTTGTTTCATTTGTTGATGTAATGCTTGATGAATTATTTTCAATTGATTAATGATATGGTTATGTTTAGTCTATATTTTTGCATGCTATATACATATATATGTTGCTTGCTACTAAATATTTTTGCAAGATATCCATTTCTCGATTCCTTTTTGGCCTCAAAACGAGGGGGAGCTTACATCAAGGGGGAGCTTCCATTAACACGGAATAACCTTTTTGATGCTCACAAAAAGGGGGAGAAGTGATATAAACTCACTCTAATACTTGTATATAGACTAATTTTCGACTAATGAGTTTAAATTTTGTAATCATCAAAAAGGGGGAGATTGTTGACATAAATAATGTATGAAAACGTTATTTATATTTTTCGATATCTCTATATTTTGACGATCACAAAATGTAAACTCGTCAATCGTTTGATTACTACGTAAACAAGTATTAAGCTAGTCTATATCATTATATCCAACTTAATCACTTAAGGTATGGATAAACAAGTGCTTAATACATCTCATGATCAAAGGGGTATTTAATTAACTAATACAAAGTTTATTTAATTATATAATCTTATTATATATTTTTGAAAAACACTTTTGGTAATAAGGAAAAATGTTTTAATCATACTAAATATATGATTTCAAATATTTAACCAAAATCAGTTAGTTTTTCACCAAATAAACTTTCCCCACTAAAAGACAAGTTTTCTGGCCGTTACAGTTGGGCGGCCCCCTTAATTATAAGGGGCGGTCCCCTTAATTTTAAGGGGGCCGGCCATGCTTTAAGGGGACCGGCCAGGCTCCCCTGTCAGAAACTGTCAGATTTCTTCCCCTATAAATACCACCTTAATTCTGGAATTTTTCCTCACCTTTTGCACGAAATTTTCAGATCTACAATCATCTAAAACCCATCAAAAACCCTTTGATCATTTGTATATTAATCCTTGTTTCAAGTGATTCAATCCCTCATCATCCATTCTCATTCTAAGTGCAAAAGAAGAACTCTCTACAACCAAGTTCAAGAAGTGTTGAAGAGTTGTTGTGCATAGTGTATATATATTCATTTGTGAATATTGTGTTGTGCTTGTTATTATTTGTTTAGAAGATATAGAAGTTGTGTAGATAGTAGAAGTTGATTAGTAGTGAAGTAGGATAGTTGTGAAGATTGGTGTGTAGAAGGTGTGAAGAAGATTGGCGTGTAGATTGGTGTGAAGATTGGCGTGTAGATTGGTGTGAAGATTGGTGTGTAGATTGGTGTGTAGATTGGTGTGTAAATTGGTGTGTATATTGGTGTGTAAGGTTTTCTCCGCCATAAGGGAGTTTGTTGACATAGTGAAGAAAACTCTCGAGTAGGTGACTCGGGGAGTGGAGTAGGAACAAGGAAGGTGTCCTTGTAGCCGAACCACTATAAATCCTTGTGTTGTGGTTTGATCTTTCTAACTCTTCTCATTACTTATTTATTTACCTTTACTATATTAGTTTTGTTAGTTAGTTATTTTACAATAGTTCATATAGTGCAAGTATTGAATTCACATAAACCAGAATCGAAGTTTTTAAAACAAACTTGTGCTTATAAATTTTAAAAGGACGTAAAACTATTCAACCCCCCCTTCTAGTTTTCCACACTACCTAATGTCTATCTAATGCATTATCGGGCAGTGTACACGGTCGTATATGGTATAGCTAACGGTAAAGCCGAGGTCGTCCCAAGAGCTATATGTGCAAATTAAATCTAAGTCTAGTGTCACTGATTTTTAAGGGGTTTTAATGATTGATTGATTAATTTTTTTTTTGTTTATAATAATTGATGAAAAATTATACCATTGAAAAATACACTTAAAACTCAATCCATTCACATATTTTGTATCAAATATTATATAACACCCACAAGAATAGTTAAGGCCAAAGTTGAACTGGTTTGAATTTGAAAAGTCAAACTGTACACTTGTTTTCGAACGGAGGTAGCATAATTTAAGAAAAAAATGAACTACTTGTCATCACCAACACATTAATCCTAATACCTCAACGTAGCTAATAAATTATTTTGTATATAAGCACAATTGTGACTCAGTCTGGTTATCTAATTATTTAGGTAACCAGAATGAGTTTCACTATAACCAAACACCATATATTGATATTTTGTGTCGCGAAATGCCCTTTTAGCCAAACTCTTTTAATTTGTACGAGCATAAAGTATGGCCCTTGTAAAAGTGGATTCTTCATTATGTGCAAGGGGTTATTGTAAGTTCAACTATTTGTTATATTCATGGCGTATGCAGTTAATTGTTTGTTTGATTCGTGTTTAGAGCAACTGATAGGTGTCAAAAAGAAAAGGGAAATGGCGACTCAAGGTTTGGAAATGATATGTACCAAAAGATATGACTATTCCAGGACTCAATGAAGAATCGAAGAAAGCCTTATTCAACAAGTAGGAGCTCAAGAAGATAAGAATAGAGACTCGAACATGAAGAATGATGATTGTTGTTAAGATAGATGAGTTGTTACAGATAGATAGAAAGTTGTTGTTTAAATTGATAGATGAAAATGTAAATGAACAATGACGGTATTTATACAAATGAAATGTAAAGTGTAATGGTAGAAAAAATGGTTGTGTTTGAAAGTTAGTTGCTTTGTTGACTTCTTTTAACTTTATTTGACTTCTAACACATATCAATTTTTATTTTATTTATTTTTTATTTATTTTTATTTTTTTTAAAGGAAGCATATATAAATAACCAAACAAAAAACCAAATACAAAAGAAATTGCATCATACCTCCCCAACAAGACATTTAGGGAACATGAAACCCAATTATTAAAACAGCACCACAAACAAAAGCCTACAAACCAAACATAGAATCAAAACTACCATCCTGACCCAACATAAACAAAATACAACCACTGTCCCGTGACCCACTAGCTAAACAAATCGTATAACCAAGAAGGCCACAACATGGGACCAAACACACTGATCCACATTTGAAGGATAATTGACACTAAACTAAAACACAATAACTACTAGCAGCAGACAACCAAAATATAACTGAAGATGTTGTACTCAGACCTGACATACACTTTATGAAAAGCTATAATTTACAAGCCTTGATCGGGTCCGAACACTACTCTATCCACGATGAAATAGTTTCCTTTACTTTATTAGAGATCCAGTGAAATGAACTTGAACCTCATCACAAATTGTCGACAAATTAGACGCTCTATTTTCAAAAACTCTTATTTCTAGCATTCCAAATCAAATATAACATCCCCCAACAAACCGCTTGCCAAACCGTTCTTTGTTTTTTTAAGAAAATTTGGCAAGCCTTTGTGCTCAATAATATCTTGAATCGATCCAATATTAACAGTACCCATATTAAATGTTGCTTGACCACAAGCAACTTTACCAGTGAAACGAGAGAACTTGAACCTCATCACAAATTGTCGACAAATTAGACGCTCTATTAGAAAACTCTCTTATTTCTGACACATATCAATACCCATTCCTTCAAATGTTGCTTGACTACAAACAACTTTAGGTATAAACCGTGGTAAAAAAAAAAATAATAATAAATAATAAAATAAAATAAATTCTAAATATACTCCTAAACTGCACGACCTTTTTTTGCTAGACTTCAGTTTTATTTTTGCTCAACTTCACTATAAATTTTGCCCGACTTTCCCTTTTTGAAAAAAAAATCGCGAAGTCAATAGGCCGAAAATCAAATTTTTTGGGTCTATTTAAGTCATTAACTCTTTTTAAAATTCGCTATAGTGTTATTATTTAATGATAACTTGCGACTACGAGCCATTGTCAACTACTTTAACCTTGTACATTTACGATATACCAGCTACCAACTCAGTATTGTCACAACATCACGTAGACAATCTACAGTTTTTTTATGAAAAATATTATTATTGCATAAAATTATTCAAAACTGAAATTGCCGTCATCCGTGTATCTATTGTATCGTAAAATATAAAACTAAAAAAATGCTGAATATTTTAATTGCATGGTACCCGCCGCTACAGCGCATGGATACCCTGCTAATATTTTAAAAGGGTTTTTGATTTTGCTAATTTTTAGCTTTCATTATGCAATTATTGTGATATTTATGCATGAATGTGATATAGGTTTAGGTTTAATTAAATGATTGAGTTGTTGAATGTTGTAAACATAATGATCAATCATGTGACTCATTTAAGGGACAATACCATTTTTGTTGTAGTATATCTTTGAATTGATTCAGTCCATTAACTAAATATACAAAAACTCTGTAAACGTACACATTATAAATATAAAGCTCAAACACGTGTTATTTAGTGTATGTACTAGATTAATTATAACATGTATAAACACTTAAATTAACTTTATTTGACTCATGTTAAAATATGAAATTAAACTACTCAAACAATATCATTAAAAACCAAATTTAATCATACTTTTAAATCCGGAAAAAATATAATAGAAATAATATTATTAGTTGTAGTCATTGTCTGAACCTCGTGCATATACGGACATTAAAATTAGTATTTTAGATATGTCTGAACCTCGTGCACTATGTTCTTCTTGCAGTAAATCCATCTTTAAAAAAAATAAAAAAAAATAATACCAATACAATTGTTCATTACTTTTTCAATCACACTTTACAATATTCTAGAATATTAAGTTGCTTAGTTATAAAACATGTAGAAAATATATGTGGAGCCCAAACTACTAATCATAGTTGAAGTAGGAGGTCCTGTATAATAAAAGGAGAAATTATAAAGTTTTAATGGTAATATCCATAGTGCATGTAGAACATAGATGTTGTTTCGTAGGATTTTGAATCATAATTTTAACAATAAGGCTTGTATTTGTCAAACATGAAAGTTAAAAGGGCTTAAATAAAAAGAAATTTTTAATAGGCCCATAACTTGTAAATAGAATAGCTTTGTTGTGGCCTCACAAATAAAAATAAGGGTGTTAAAACAGCCGGTTTTGAGTTATTAGAGTTATTCGATTTGTTGATGAGAGAATTACACTAAAAAAACCGAAAATAAACAAAACCGAACGAAAACACCTAAATTAACAATCGGTATATCTGTAGGAGAAAATAGAGGTACAAATTACGATAGAGAACTACAAAAACTAATACGGATTAAACAAGGGAATAAAAAGATACAATACATGTTAATTCAACTATTCATAGACTAAACAAGAATCAACTTAGGTATATGTTCTAAGTTTTCAACTTTAATACTTTGAAGAAATGACCAACGATTAAAAACCATTAGAAAATGGTAAAAACATTCAAACTCAAACATGCTTTGAAATTTTGATACCAACATTGAAAAAAATCTAAATATTCAAGTAATGAAGATGCTAGAGATTTGGTTATATACAAGGAATAAATCAATTATTCACGTAAGTTATAGTCATCCCATACCAAAATTAGGATTTCATAAGCTCAGTTATGCACGTAACTTATAGTCAACCCCTTTAGGATTCATAAGCTTAACACACGTTCGGTTAACCGGGTGGCCTCATTTTTTATTATCCTAAACCAAATCCAAACCAAAAACCATAATTTCGTTTCGGTTCAATTCCATTTACCTACTCAAAACTGAAATATACCATGTTAATTTAGGTTGGTTGGTTTTTCGGGTCAACCTGTTTAATGAAAAACCCCAAGCTAAAAGGGTATTGGATCTTCTTCCTCATTCAAACGTAAAACCCCATTAAAGCACAATCAAACCTCTATTTTTTTACACCTTTGATAATTACTTCATGAGCACATAGAAAGCGTATTCTTCATCATAAACACCATTAGTACACTCAAATCATCCTAAGGTTGGTTATTTTAATTTCAAATTTTTAGAAACTAAAGGCCTTAAAAAAACGAGGGCCCTGTGTAGTTAAGGACTATGCACACGTTCAAGCCTGGCTATGCTTCCAACACTGTTTTCAACCCTTCAACTTTTCCAATATTTTCCAATTCGATAATAACATCCTTCATCTTTGGCCTCTTGCTTCGATTCGTGTTCCAACATCGTTCCATCAATCTAGGTAACGATCTTGGACAATCTAGTGGTATGCTTGGTCTCAGTAATCAAAACATAATAAGTTAATATATAGAAAAATAACATACTGTCAATATAAGCATACATATATAAGTACTTGTTAATTACCTTGATATATCATATGGGATGTTTTCTAAATCATATGCTGGGACAGAGTATAGCAAGGGCAAGGAGGGGTATACGAGGTCATGATGAGATTGCAGTAGATTGTGCTCATGACTTTCTAACGAATGAAACTTCATGTTGACCGGTTTGTTGATACGTATCTCTAAGGTTTATGACTGAATTTGTTGGTAAATACGTATCTCTAAGGATCGATCGTTTCCACCCATTGTTGTTGTTGTTTTTTCTTTTGTTGGTGTTGAACTACGAATGAAACTTGATGACTTTCTAACGAATAAAATGTCATGTCGACTGGTTTGGTTTGTTTATGAATTATGACTGCATGAATTTGTTGGTAAATGTTTAAGAAAGTTACGTATCAAATAATATATATGGTGCACATAATATAGCCGACTATGAAGTATTTATCTTCTGTACGTATATTCTTTTGATTTATAATTTTAAATTATGCATTGATTTATTTTACTTAAATAATAAAATTCTGAAATAAAATTCGTAGTTATCTTGGAACAATAGTATGGGAAATATTAACGTCAACGGTTAAGGATATAGTTTTCATTAATTTGCTTTTGCAAATAAATAATACTCTTAGTATAGACAAAAATATATCGTTCGTCCCTAAACTTTCCACGAAACATAGTCATGGCCCTTAACTTTTCAAAATCGTCGCCAGGCATCCAAAACTATGGATTTTGAGGCCGAATACGTCCCTTGACCAGAAATGGGGAGGTCAACGCTAAGTTTTGGTTATTTTTCCAAGGGCAATATAGTCCAACCACATTTACAACTAGCGTATGGTTTATGTCTAACCCGACATTGTATTAAATTCTATAAAATCCTCAACTATCAACAACACAGCACACATAGTTTGTACGCTGGTTTGAGGAAAGAGGATTGCTCCAAGGAGCATCGTTTGGGTGCTAAGAAGGAGAAGAAAGAGGCTGCCAACAATGTGTTATCAAAGTTTGATGATTTTGAAACAAGGATTACAAAACTTGAAGCTCTGTATAAATATCTAAAGGAAAGGAAGGAATTGAAGGAAAATGGTGATAGGGATAGTTTTGGGTCTAGCTAAGTGTATGTTTAGATGGTAATGAAGTTTGTAATGGTTATCAACATGAGATCAATCAATAAAAATCTGAGTTTTGAATAAATTATATTGTTTGGCAATCAATATTTTTCATGTTGTTAATTCTTTAGTTTGACTGTTACAAGTCAATTTGGCAGTTTGATTATTAGATGTCTAAGTAATTAAACGATTTGCCTTTTTAACTATAGTGGCTGTTTGGATTAGCAATTGCATATTGGAGTTACATAATAAAATATGTAAAGCATTTGCATTTTTAACACATGTAACCTTGTACAATTACAGGGTATGGTTTGAACATAGGTTCATCAAATGTTAAGTGGCCACCGTGTTTGGTTTTGCTGATACAAAGGTGTGATCGATTGTGGTGCGTATACCATCACATTTAGCATTTGGTTAGTTTGACTTTTTAAATGTCAACGAATAGCTAATATGTACAGCCATAAAATTATACTCCATAATGTATTAGAGAACATGAGAATGACTTAACACATTCACTAATAAGCATTTAGCATATTTGGTTAGTTTGACTTATAGTAGTCAACTGGTCAAACAATGTCTGATACAACATGAAAATAACTTAAAACATTGTCTGATACAAGGTTCTACTGCTAATTAACACAAAATTGGAGAAGTCAATGCGACCTCCACTGCACAGCCTTCACATGATGAACCTTCTAATGATATACATACTGGAACTGGATTATCAACATACAAAAACATTTATCCTGTCACTGATGGGCAAACTGCAAATGTGCCTGGAAAAACAAGTATCCAAACACCAAATATTCAAGTTATATAAGGTATAATTGGTGTAACGTAATATAAAACACAAGCCATGCAATTCAAAATTGAAAACTTACTTAGGATGGCTTGTTGGCAGAAAGGCCCAGTACGCAATTGGTAATCTTTTCACTGCTTTTAAAACGTTTATTAGCACCACTAGGCACAACATCACAATCACCAGGACCATCAGCAATGTTTTCCCCATCAAAACCAGGAATTTCAACCATTATAGCCTTCCTGTTCCCATCAAAACCTCACTTATAAGCTTTTACAACTTCCTCGCCCTTTTCCTCTTGCCAATCGTCCTCTTCCATAATCAGCTTACCCTTTCCCTTATTTTTGATGCTTTTATCATGGATAACATCTTTTTCCTGTTTGCTCGTTTTGTCATGGATAACATCTTTTCCCTCTTTGATAACAACACCAACCTGCAATTTGTTCTTATCTATACCCTTCCATTTACGGCGAGTCATAAAAGGTATCCCACTTGACATTCTGAAGTTTGCATCTTCCTCTAACCAACCCACAACCTTAAAACCAATGTTTTCCAAGTAAAATACTGCTAACATCTGGGGCCTATGTATAACATGTTAAAAGTTACGTATAAATATTAATTAGTAAATGTCTAGTATCGAACCCGAGACCTCGGGATTGCACACTTTACAAACAAGAATAATGTAAATAAATATATATATGTTAAATGTATCGTATATATATATTTATAAACACTTAAGGGACTAAATAATCATTAATGTTAAACGTAAGTATTAATTATTATTAAGGGATAAGAGAACGAGGACTAGAGTGTAACTTGGGAGTCAAGAAGGATCTAGAAACACCCCAAGGGTGCCTAGGCCGGTCGAAGCCCACACCATGGGTCGATCCACCCTTGCTTGTGCTCCAAGGAATCACCTAGTATATATACAAGGCCAAGGATTGGGTTTCACATCTCTTGTGCACACACACAAAACCCTAAAGTTTTCTTCTCCTTGTTTCTTCTCTTGGTCGATCGATCCTCACTCCCATAAGGGTTTTAGGATCGAAATTTTCATAAGCAAATTAAGTGTTTTGTTTACTTGCATCAAACCTTTATTCGTTGGTAGTTTGTGTGTACAAGAACGAGGTAATTACTTACTTTAGTAATTATCAAGAGATCGATAAACAAAACGGTAAGGGGTTTATCATTGATCTAATTGTACAAGAATCAAGGTTTATTTGAAGTGCATCGGGTATGTTTTCTATTTATGTTTTAGTTAATCTTTATACGTGTTATTACTTGATCCTAGCTTCCGCAATATGTGTACTTTGATTGTCAAACTCTAACAGTGGCATCACGAGCCATGGATAACATGTAATTGATTACTAAAACGTAATAAAAATCGGATCTTTAATTGTTTTAGATACATGTTTTTCTAGGGTTTTCTTTAAATTTTTTAAAAATTTTTGTAACCCTAACCCTAATTTTAAGGGGGGGGTCGATTTCCACTATAAAACCCTAATTAGGGTTTGTGGTTTTCTTGATTATATAATAATCATATAGAAACCCTAGGTCTAAACCGGTTTTTGTGAACATACTTGTGACCTATGTGCTAATTGTTAGGTTAATCCGTGACGAAACATGCATGTTAGTCATGGATCTTGTTTGTTTATTTATGTCACATGTTTTAAATAGATCTAAAATTGGGGAAGACTCCATATATATTAAAATCAATTTATATGCTATGTGGTGTGTATATTATCTTTGGCCTACGCAATTGATTCGTCAATGTATGTGGCTCCACTTCCATTAAGAAGGGAAGGCCTTAGGTGATTACATGCATAATTATACCTAGAATTGATTTTATTAGGATCTTTTAATATGGTTTGCATGTGGCTAATTGTTTCAGGTTTTATTATTAGTTGTTTATTTTCTTTAAATTACTTGTTTTATTGTTTTCTTAATTGTTTGACTTGATGTAAGCAATAAAAAGGGTGATTTTCATAAAAGAAAATAATATGGACTAATAATTTTGAAACCCTAAAGTGATAAAGTAAGAATCTTGCAAGGTCTTATTGACAATCGTGGTCCGATTCGCACGGTAATCAGCTCCCAGTCGAGACTAGCAAAATTCAAACTTTATTACTATTTTGAGATTGAATCCATAAACTTTTGCTTGAATGATGTTTTGTGCAAATATGTTTTTAAAATTAAGTCTTTTAAGATGATATTCATAACCGTGATTTGAAGGCTTAGAAAAGAGCCTTAGAGTCTGCCTTGGTTATCACAATCTTGAATATGTCTTAAACGAATTACTTTTAAAATCATATGTTGTAGAAAGTCATCTTAGGGTTTTGGCATAAACCTCAAGTAAAACTTTGTGTATTAATTTCACGAATTGGATATAAAAAGTTTTTATGAAAACTTATGTTATAAAGATGAGTGCATGCATCTTTGTACATATTTTGATTGACATATCAAAAATAAATACCCTTTATAATTTAAGTTACATGCCATCTACCTATAAGAAACACTTGGAATTTTAATTTAGTAAACGTGAGACCTAGGCTAAATTACTATAACAAGGTAAAATTCTTTTAACGCGTGAGACCATAATTGTAATTTTACAGTTTCTAAGGTAGACGACTTAATTAAGTTGTGCGTGAGACCTAGAACTTAAGGCATGAGATGGGATGAAACATGCTTACAAGGCAAATTGATGAATCAATTTGATGTAATTCCCATAATGATCTAGGAATTGGAAATCTTGTTTGCCAATTATTGTTCGACAGATTACTATCTTTTGTACTTTCACCACTAGCAGATCAACTGATGTGGTGGAACTATGTAAAGTTAGATCCTAGGTTTTCAAGAAAATTTTGGTGGTTATATGAATATAACTAATGGGTATTTTATTTTCTTGAAGATATTTATTATCGAAAATACTAATGTTTGAACTTTTATCTGTAGATATGGCTCAACCCGATACCCCATCTGTGATTTCTGCTTTCAAGAGTCATCTTGAGAGAGAGAAACTGACTGGAAAGAATTTCAATGATTGGTACCGCTCACTTAGAATTGTCTTGAGGTCGACCGGTAAAATGGACTATTTGACCGAAGAATGCCCAGCTGAGCCTGCTGCTTCTGAACCAGAAGCAGTCAAGGCGGCATGGAGGGTGGAACATGCTAAGTTTAATGAGGTTGCTTGTTTAATGCTCACTAGCATGAGTGCTCAATTGCAAAAGAAGTTTGAGTACTTTTTCCCAAAAGATATGCTTGATGTTCTTAGGCAATCTTATGAGAAACCACCAGCAGTTGAATTGTATGATGAATTGGACAAGCTACATAACTGCAAGCATGGTGATGGTAAACCAGTTGAAGATTATGTGACTGAGATGAAGGAATCTTTTGATCAGCTTCACAGAATTGGATTTGGTTACCCTGACAATGTGCAAGTGCACTTGATCAACAGGTCCCTTAACAAGGACTTTGCTGGTTTTGTGCAGAACTTCAATATGCACTGCTCGGGGAAGACAGTATCTGAATTACTCGCATTGCTTATTGAGTATGAGAAAAGTCTACCAGCCAAGGTCAAGAATCCTACCCCGCAAGTGTTGGCAATTCATGGTGGGAGAATCCAGAAGAAATCGCATGTGAACAAAGGCAAAGGGAAGGTTAACAAAGGCAAGCAGGTCATGGCCTATCAACCTGAACCCAAGATGAAGCAACATCAGCCTAAGCAGAAAAAGGTGAATCCACCAAACAAGAAGGATCAGGCATGTCACCATTGTCATGAAAAGGGCCATTGGAAGCGCAATTGTCCTCTCTATATTCATGACTTGCGACTCAAGAAGCAGGGGAATGAAGCTGGTAACCCCAGTTCATCAGGTGCGTTCTTTATGATTGAATTATTCACTCTTACTCCTAAATTGAATTCATGGGTATATGATACGGGATGTGGCATTCATATTTGCAATACCTTGCAGGGGTTTAGAGTTGAGAGAAAGCTGGCCTATGGACAACAATTCTTGCACGTTGGTAACGGAGCGCATGCAGGAGTTGAAGCTATAGGAGTTTATGATTTAGTGTTGCCTTCGGGCTTAGTACTATCTTTAAATAATTGTCATTATGCACCGTCAATTGTTAGAGGTGTAATTTCATTTTCATGTTTGTTGAACCTTGGTTTTGAGCATACTATTTCTAGCAATGGAATTTCGGTTTCTTTAAATGGTGTTTTTTATTTTAATGCTATTGCTGTGAATGGTGTCTTTGAAATTGATATGAATGATAATGATAAAGCTTTTGTTAAAAATAATTCAATGTATAGCATCAACAATAAGAGAATCAAGAAAGGTCTGGATTCATCTTATCTTTGGCATTGTCGACTTGCTCACATTGGCAAAGATCGCATGAAAAAGCTGCAACATGATGGGCTTTTAGAAAAGATCAATGATGAATCATTTGATAAATGCGAATCTTGCATTGCTGGGAAAATGACTAAGAAACCCTTTAAAAATAGGATTGAAAGGGCGAATGATCTACTTGGTCTTATTCACACAGATGTGTGTGGACCACTTAGACATGTGTCAAGGAGAGGTGCTAGCTACTTCTTAACATTTACGGATGACTACAGCCGTTATGGTTATGTTTATTTACTTAAACATAAACATGAGGTGTTTGAGACATTCAAAGTGTTTAAAGCAGAAGTAGAGTTGCAACTAGGAAAGAAGATTAAAGCTCTTCGATCCGATAGAGGTGGTGAATACCTGAGTCAAGAGTTTATAGATTACTTAGCAAAGGAGGGAATTGTCCAGCACCTTACTTCTCCATATACTCCACAACAAAATGGTGTATCTGAAAGAAGGAATCGTACATTGCAAGATATGATACGATCTATGTTTAATCTAACAACTCTTCCTTACTCGTTTTGGGATTATGCCTTGGAATCTGCAGTTCGCATTTTAAATATGGTTCCAACAAAGAAGGTTGATAAGACTCCATATGAAGTATGGACTGGGAAAGTTCCTAACTTGTCTTATCTAAAGGTCTGGGGTTGTGAGGCGTATGTTAAACGTGACTCAGCAGACAAACTCCAACAAAGATCTGTAAAGTGCATCTTCGTAGGTTACCCTAAGGAAACTATGGGTTACTACTTTTATTACCCAGCTGAAAACAAGGTTTTTGTTGCAAGGTATGGAGACTTCTTAGAAAAGGAGCTCATATCTCAAGAATTCAGTGGGAGAGTATATGATCTGGAAGACGATCATGAAGATGTGACACCTTCTGAAAACACTAGCCAACTTCCTGAAGAACCTGAAAGTTTAGGTCCTCCACCAGAAGTTGAAGTGATTCCCGTTCGCAGATCTTCAAGATCTGTGAAGGCTCCTACACGTCTATGTTTAAACATGGAGTGTGATGACAACTTGATAGGGGATCTTGATGAACCTACAAGTTATAAAGCTGCCATGAATAGTCCAGAAAAGGAAAAATGGCAGGGAGCTATGAATGGGGAAATGCAATCCATGAAAGATAATGAAGTCTGGGAAGAAGTAGACCTACCTCCGGGTGCCAAGCTAGTTGGGAGTAAATGGCTCTACAAGAAGAAGACTGATATGGATGGCATTGTACACACCTATAAGGCCCGTTTGGTAGCTAAAGGCTATACTCAAACTTTAGGTGTTGACTATGAGGAGACCTTTTCTCCTGTAGCTGACATAAGGGCAATTAGGATTCTTATAGCCATAGCCGCTTACTATGACTATGAGATTTGGCAAATGGATGTCAAAACCGCCTTCTTAAATGGTCGCCTAGATGAAGACATCTATATGGCGCAGCCTGAGGGGTTTGTAAATCCAGAATTCCCAGATCGTGTATGCAAGCTTAAGAGATCCATTTATGGATTAAAGCAAGCATCACGACAATGGAATAAAAGATTTGATAGTGAAATTAAGAAGTATGGATTCACTCAAAATCTTGATGAGCCATGTGTATATCACAAAGCTAGTGGGAGTAATGTAATTTTCCTTATATTATATGTCGATGACATATTGATCATGGGGAATGACATTCCAAGTTTACAAAAGGTTAAGGAATATCTTGGAAGTTGTTTTTCTATGAAAGATCTAGGGGAAGCTGCATTTATTCTGGGAATCAAGATATATAGAGATAGATCTCAGCGATTAATTGGATTAAGCCAAAGTGCTTACATTGATAAAATATTGAAGAGATTCAGTATGCAAAATTCCAAGAAAGGATATTTGCCGATGCAAGAGCAACATGGCTTGAGCAACAAAGTTTGTGCTTCAACACCCGAAGAGGTGCAACGCATGAAGAGAGTCCCTTATGCTTCGGCTGTGGGATCTATAATGTATGCGGTAAAAAGCACAAGGCCTGATGTTGCGTTTGCTCAGAATTTAACCAGTCGATATCAGCAGAACCCAGGTGAAAAACACTGGACTGCTGTTAAGAATATTCTTAAGTACCTTAGGGCTACTAAAGAGATGTTCTTAGTATATGGGGGTACTCCATCTGCAGAGCTTGATGTAACAGGTTACTGCGATGCTTCTTGGAAAGGTGATAAAGATGATACGAAGTCTCAGACGGGTTATGTCTTTGTCATTAATGGAGGAGCTGTTGATTGGAGGAGCAAAAAGCAGAGTGTACTGACGATGTCTGCTACAGAAAGTGAGTATATAGCTGCTTCAGAAGCTGCAATGGAAGCTGTTTGGATTAGGAAGTTTGTTTCAGGGCTTGGGGTTATGCCTTCGATTCAGCGACCTATAAAAATGTATTGTGACAACTCAGCCGCAATTACATTTGCCAATGAACCTGGAATCATGAGAGGCACCAGACATTTCCCGATTAAGCACCACTATGTCAGAGAACAAGTTGAGATAGGTGAAATCGAAATGCTCAAAGTTCACACAGATGAAAACTTAGCTGATCAATTTACAAAGCCTTTACCTGGCACCAAGCTTTACAAGCATGCTGAAGGAATAGGACTTAAATTAGCTGATAGTTTCATGCCCATTTGTGATTAGTATTTGGATAAAGGATGTAATGTACAATTATTAATATTTACTGAAATAAAATATTGGTTATGTTTATTTATTCATTGTCTTATTAATAATATATCCTATATTTGCATGTTTAAGATCCGTGAATAATTTATTATTCTAAATAGTCCGTTGTCGATTAATGATATGGGAATATCATTAAACTAAGACAATTTTGAGTATTGGTTTAGGATATACTTGAAAGTATATTGATGCGTAGTCATACCAATTTCACATGATATTCAATGAATTGAGTATTGGACTTATCCCAACAATATGATTTAAATTTATTGTGAGAATCATATTTAATAGTTATCCTCAGACTTGAGATACCAGATAAGTGTCATGGATGTAGTGCATTTTGTGGAGCAATCTACCGCTTACCGTAATTGGAAGTCATAAGGGTTGTTTTCAGAATGTTGCAAAGTTCATGGGTTATTCTTGTAGTCAAGAGAGAATTCGCTCCTTCTGATTTGTTCAGAAGTTTAATACTGCTGGGCCCCTCGTAGGGTTGACAAAATGTTTGCGTGGCCACGCCCAAAGTCTATCTGGAATACGTTCAGATGTTTTGGTAATTTTGTTCAATCATAAAGAGACGAGAAACAGAATTTAATAAAGAACCTCACATCTTTATTAATGTAGTATTAGAGGCGAAAGGATAATAATAATGATGAATCATTAAAGGTTTTCCAGGAAACCTAGCTCAGGTCGAACTAGGGGCATTGGAGTGTTGCAAGACGCTAACCATTGTCATTTTACTATTAATAGATATACGAGTGGGAGCTGTTAAAAGTTACGTATAAATATTAATTAGTAAATGTCTAGTATCGAACCCGAGACCTCGGGATTGCACACTTTACAAACAAGAATAATGTAAATAAATATATATATGTTAAATGTATCGTATATATATATTTATAAACACTTAAGGGACTAAATAATCATTAATGTTAAACGTAAGTATTAATTATTATTAAGGGATAAGAGAACGAGGACTAGAGTGTAACTTGGGAGTCAAGAAGGATCTAGAAACACCCCAAGGGTGCCTAGGCCGGTCGAAGCCCACACCATGGGTCGATCCACCCTTGCTTGTGCTCCAAGGAATCACCTAGTATATATACAAGGCCAAGGATTGGGTTTCACATCTCTTGTGCACACACACAAAACCCTAAAGTTTTCTTCTCCTTGTTTCTTCTCTTGGTCGATCGATCCTCACTCCCATAAGGGTTTTAGGATCGAAATTTTCATAAGCAAATTAAGTGTTTTGTTTACTTGCATCAAACCTTTATTCGTTGGTAGTTTGTGTGTACAAGAACGAGGTAATTACTTACTTTAGTAATTATCAAGAGATCGATAAACAAAACGGTAAGGGGTTTATCATTGATCTAATTGTACAAGAATCAAGGTTTATTTGAAGTGCATCGGGTATGTTTTCTATTTATGTTTTAGTTAATCTTTATACGTGTTATTACTTGATCCTAGCTTCCGCAATATGTGTACTTTGATTGTCAAACTCTAACATAACAAAGATATCAACTGACTCATGTGTTTCCGCAAAATCATATAGCTTAAGGACATCCTGGTCCCTATAAATCAAGTGCAACCCATTTTCTAGCGATTCATTTGGATGACAGAAAAACACCACCTATTTTGGTTCCTTAATCTCTGATAATAGATTATCTAGGGTTGAACTAAAGATACCCTTGTCATACCTAAAAGCATTAATATTAATAATGGATCCGCCTTCATACCTGAGTGGGGTATATTCAAATCTCCCATTTGTGTGAATCCGGAACAATACTTCTCCTTCATCTTCTAGTTCTGAACATTTAAATGTTGTCACAAATACGTTCCTTTCCATTAACTTGCATCAACGTTGTTTCTCACAATGTGGAATGACTGATTTTTCTATGTATTGGGTTATTATGAAACTTTTTAGGGTTAAGTTGGTCGGGTCATTGGGTCGGGTTTATTGGGGCATTACCCAAACGAAAAACTTAAGCATATTGGACAATTATTGTCTAATTTCGCCCTTGGTCCCCAACAACGTTGACGTTTGTATACTTAAAATTCCCGTCATTTAATAACTTTACTCTGTACGATATACTAATATCAAATTTGGTCCCTGAATTTGTAACGTCATCAGTTCAGTTAGTATTTAAGGGCCCATACCCCAAAGGTTTTGCATACCAAACACACAATTAAGTTAATTCCCAAACATAAAACACCAAAAAAAATGTCAGAATTCCCACGCCTGCAGGAACTTGCAACCGCCACCGGTTCCCATGAACTTTTTGCTAGCATTGCTCTGTACTATCAATGCGAGTATGACAAGGATATAGAGCTTGCAAAAGGACTCCTCAAGTGTTATGTGGATTTGGTTCATGTGACCCACGAAACCCAAGAGTTTATGGCTGAACTAGAAGGATGGTGTACTTCCCTTATGTCATGGAGGCTTCTACAAGATCTTAAAAAGATTCAAAAGAAAAATGTCATCAAGGCTATGGAGATTAACTAGTGATTACTGAAACCCATGCTCAGGTGTGGGACAGGAACAATTTAATTGATTTTCTTAGGAAAACTTGATTTTGTTGTTAATCAGTAATGGTGAAACATTTAGTGTGTAATGTTTGTTGTCTTTTGGGCCTTATGAATTATGTATTTTGCTTGATCATCTAGTATCACACTATCATGTACTTTTGATCTATGTTATCAAATCAAATGAATATTTGTTTAGCTTAATCCGCTTTTTGTTTTTGGTTTTAGTTTGTTGCTTGTATAGCTTAATCACTTATTGACATTGGTGTTATATGTTTGGTCCTTCGTGAAACAGTGTAAACATATAAATTTCGTATGTTTCGTCCCTTACCACGTCTTATGGTTACCATAAAGCTTTATGGATGCTTTTATAAGTACGGTTGTATTTTGACCATTAGTATCCCCAAATTTAAATTCAAAATAAGTCTAGTATTTCCCCCGTGAAATTGCTTATCAATGGGTAGATCTAGATCTCGTAAACAGATGAAATGCTCTAATTGTCAGACCGTTGGACATAATAAGAGAAGGTGTCACAAGGAACGATCTCCACAACCCCAAAACGAAAGTAACATACGAGGAAAAAAAAGGCATGTTGATGAGAGAAGGCAGCAGGTATGCAAACATTCATCGTATGATTGATGATGATCTATTGTATTTAAATAGGATATGATGTATGCATATATTATTAATTATTTTTTTATTAGTGGATGGATGAAGAGGAGATAAGGTAGGTGATGAGTGCTCAAACACTCATCATTTTTTGTCAAATCTGAACTACAAAACATACAAAAACACTCAGAAATGCATCATAATACTAAAAATATTTCAAAATTGTGTTTTATACGTTTTAGATGCAAAAAGAGTAAAAACAGATGAAAAACGTACAAAGTTTGCATAATTGGCAGTTTCAGTCCCTCAACTTTCAAAAATTGACAAAACTAGTCCCTGAGCAATTATTTTGCAAGAAAAATCAACCCAAGTCCTTTAAAAGTCAAATTTATCAAAAATAGTCCTTGGGTAAAAAGTTTTGAGAATTTACACTTTTGGTCCCTGAAGTTTGAAAATTGACATAAAAGGTCCCTGGGATTTTTAATTTTGGAAAATTGCAACTTTGGTCCTTGTGTTATTCACATGTGGCAATTTTGGTCCTTATAATAATTTTTTGAAAGTTGCAATTCAGTCCCTAATATTTTCAGATATTACATCCTTGGTCCTTGTGGTTTCATAAAGTTACTAAACCAAACCACCCTTTGTATTTTAAAACCTGATCCAGTCCAAAATACCCAAGCCCACTCACCCTAATTTCA
This sequence comes from Artemisia argyi, assembly GCA_030686995.1. Taxonomy (NCBI): domain Eukaryota; kingdom Viridiplantae; phylum Streptophyta; class Magnoliopsida; order Asterales; family Asteraceae; genus Artemisia; species Artemisia argyi. Next base: position 153,561,146 of record CM060697.1, on the reverse strand, counting down.
CCCCAGGCCCAAATCACACAAACCGGCCCACACCCCCTTAAATATATAAAACCCTCGTTGACCCCAGTCAAACACCACAACCCGTTCCACTGTTCATCACCATCCCCTACCTCCCTTATTTCCTGCAATTTGGTTCCCCCCTCCTCACCAACTCCACCAATTACTCACCAACTTCATTAGATATCACTTACCTACACCAAACTAACCCCCCTCCTCATAAATGCCTTCACCAAACTCACCCAATCCCACTCAACCCATTTTCCTGCCAAATTGATTTTGAAGGGTCAGGATCGCTTGAAGCCCATCCAAGGGTCAGAAAAGAGTGGGAATGAAAGAGAAGGTCTTCAGGTCCTATATAAGTAAAGAAAAAGCAGAAAAGAAGGAGTAGTTAGTTAATTTTATTAGTTGTAATTTAGTATTAGTTATTAGTTAATGTAATTGTATTTCCAGTGTTGAATTAAGCTTTCAGTTGTACTCTTAAAAGTTTTTAATGTAATAATAATCCATTTCAAGGCAAATTAATCAGTTCAAGCTTTTATATTTTACAAGTTGCAATTTTTATTTAAGAAAATTTATTTTCTTCTGTAAGGTTATAAAACTTGTTGTTGCATAGTTATTTTAGCTCACATGAATCATTTGTAAGTTTTCATAAGCTCAGTAAGGTTCAAAAAGGGTTTTAGCTAAAAACATTCCTCAGGTCAACAAAAGTCAACTGAGGTTCATGATTGTGGATTAAGGTGATTCAGTGGTGTGTTTGTGGATGTTTCTGGGTTAATCAGCTTGGTTATAAGCTCTCATGAGCTTTTTGATTCTGACTTGAGGTGTGCATCTCTGATTTCTATCTCAAATCAACTCTTTGGTTTACATAATAATTTCAATTATCAAATTGTTCTCTTGCTTGATGGTTGTGCTTGTTTCTTATTCAAAATAGTCTGCAAATGGTCACCATAGGTTTATACCATTAGTTAGATTCAGTAGGGTACCTTAGCTCACCATTTACTTCACAAAATTCACACAGAATTCATATATAGGGGTGTTTGGAATAGTAAGCTGCTAGGTGCTCTTGTTGTTGCAGTGTTGTTATTTTGTAATTTGTGAGTCATCCTAGGGTAATTTAGGTCAAGTATAGGTTCAAATACTAGTATCATTTTACAAAAAGTCAAATCACTAAGATAAGCACCCTCACAAGTTAACTGTGAGGGTTTTTGAGCTCCATAAACATCCAAACTAGCTTACAACTTATAGCCTTATGTTAGATTAGTTTAATTTCAGCTTATTACATGTTTTTCAATCATTAGATTAGGGTCCAAAGCTCATAAAAGTCAAAGTCAGGTTTAAAATTGAAAAGTCAAAATTGTGCTTTGTGCAGAAAAACAGATTTTGCAAGAATTTTTTAGATTTATGTGTTTGGCTTTGGGGCTTGTGCTTTTCACCATTTGTAGTCTATCAGCTCATCTTTGTTATCTCACCTAGCTTGTATTTTTAGGATTTTATTTGTGGGCCCCATACCTGCTCAAAGTCACTTGCAGGGCAAGGTTATGCCCTGCACACAGATACTCAGCCCAACACCCCCACTTTCATGGCCTCCCTGGCTTATATAGTGGGTCCCAGAGGTTGATTATTGGCTTTTTGAAAAGCCAATAAGCCCCTCTTCATAGTTCCTAGCTTAAGTTGAGGTTTGAACCTCATTTGCTTGGGCTGCTAGACCTATCAAGCTTGTCCCTTTTCTGAGTAAGTTTTGGATTTTGGAATTGCTTATTTGGGCTTATCAGCTTATCCAGGGACAAACTCTTGTTGTTTTTCCTTCACACATGTCCCTTGAGCTTGTACAAACCTAAAACCACCCCCGGTCTCAGCTTTGAGCTTAATTCCAAGCTTTTAGCCTCGACAGTTGACCAAAGTCAACTGTCATGGCTTAAGCTCTCCATAAGTGCTTATTTCTGAGCTTCCTTCCAAGTCCTTTCATCAAAGTTTGATATTTTGTATATTTAAGTAGTTTTGTAAAAGAAAATTCCAAAAAAGACAAATTTTCAAGAAGTGATAGCTTCTATATAAGAAGCTTATTGCTTATTTGCTTATTTTTATTAAGCACTTAGTGTTTTTATAATTTTCCTAGGTTCCTGTAGTTGTAAAATAATTTCTGTAATTTTTTCATATTTTTCTCTTTTCATTTAGTATTTTTAATAATTAATATAAATTTTTATTAATTAATAATTAGTTAATAATTAATAATAATTATTTAAATAATCTTAAAAATATACTTTCTATTTTAAAATTAGTTTTATAATATTTTAGATTTTTCTAAGTTTTAATTTTATTTTTCTAGGCTTATTTTACTTTTTCTTATTATTTAGTGTATTTTTAAATAGTTATAAATAATAATTAATTAATAGTAATTATTTAAAAAGTAGGAAAAATATATTTTAAGTTTGAAAATTAGTTTTATAATATTTTAGATTTTTCCAAATTTATTTTTCATATTTTTAGTGTAATTTCATAATTAGTTATAATTTAGGATAATTTAAATAATTAATAAGTCATTAATAATTAGTAATTTATTAATAATAATTAAATAAATAGTGTAAAAATTAATTTTAATTTCCTAAAAATTTCCTTATAACATTAGGATTGTAAAAATATAATTTTCCTATTCGTAGGTATTTTATTTCTTTAAAACTCGCGTTTTATTTTGCACGTTCGCGTAAATTTAATCTGAACGTATACGTTTTTAGTTATTAAACGTTTTTAGGTACCTAACTTTCACGTAATCATCTATATAGCTTGTTTAAGCTATTTCCTTGTAGATTCCTTAGCTTAACCACTCACAAAACCCTTTCTTGTCCAAATTCACCCGATCACAAACCCATTTGATAACAATCCACACCTCGTCGGGACATAACGACCCGGGGAAACCCTATATTCCGCGGAGCATTGAGCCTAAGGAGTTTGACTATATTGACCACATTCGTGGTTGACTTTAGTTGACTACTTTTGCCTCAATTAATTTTTGGCGCCGCTGCCGGGGAGGTGTGCGCGCTATTCTAAACGGTTTTGCGTATTATTGAATCAGGATATTGATGCGTAGGGATTGCACCAAGCTTTACCTCTCAAGGGATCTTGAGAAGCTTACAACCCCCACCAGGCAGTGTACCTGATCGTTGTAGTATAGTATAGTGACAAGTACCGGGGGATTGATCGTTCAGCTAGGAATAGTGTCGCTAGGATTAGAAAACCTAAATACTAGTTCTAGAGATGAGGGATGATTCTTTTTGTATTTTTATATTTTTTAGAAAGCAAGTAAAAATCTCGGGTTTTGAAGGATATGGGCGGAATTAGTTGCTAGTCAACTAACCCAATACTAAGATGCAATCAAAATAAAATACGAGAAATGAAAATAAAACTAAATTAAACTAAGGTTGTGAGCAATAAGTGGAAAAATGTGTTTACTTAGATTTCACTACTCCCTAGATATCTTTTACACGTTAATTACTTGTTATAGTTGCGTGGATGACGGATTGTATTCCTTAATACCATTCATGTTGTGGCGTACTTAACTCCCCAATCCTATGAGTGCCTACTTCACTCCTATGTCGAGCCGGCTAAGAAGCTCCTAACATGGGATCATTAGAATTTACTCATGCATTAAATACAACCAATAAAACCTAGTATGCATCGGTTCATGTTTCCTAAGACGTTCAAGCATATTACCATTTGGAGATCTGCCAGTTTTCTTAAGCCTAACATCGAAATCATTCATCCAATACAACCATAAACAAGTAATCAACACATAATCAACATCTAGGTTTCATTAGATCTAAGCAAACACAAGATAAATCTAGCCTAGCATGGTGGAATCAAGACAAACACAAGATATAGACAACCAACACATAGACATATTGATTGAATTAGAAGAACACTTATCTCAATTACACATGAAATGGTTCAAAAGCTCAAAACCCTTGAAAAACCTGTAAAATTCGTATATGGTTCGGCCTTAGGGTTTCTCCAAACTTGTTCCCCTTAATGAATGAAAATTAGAAAACTATATATAGAAAATAGAGGCTGACGGCGTCAAGAACAATCTTGTGACGCTGTCATCTCGCCGCCAAAAGAATCCTCGGACTGCCTTGATCTACATCTGACGTCGTCATGTGTTACACTTTTCCAGGCCATCACGTATTTAACTCTTGACGCTCTCCCTTGTGACGCCTTCATTTCTGTACTGGGTCGTAATGATATTTACTCTTGACGCCGTCAACTTGTTACTCTTGACGCCGTCACACACTGTTCCCAGCTTGGAAAATTAAGTCTTTGGCGTTTTCTTCACTTTTATGCTCCAAAAACGTCCGAATTGCTTCCTTTTCCAGATTTCACTCCCAAAGTACCTAAAATCACAAAAGGAACGATTTATGGCAATATTTGACCAAATAAATTCAATTTCGGGCTTAAAGGACCCCCTAAAAGTGGTTCATTTTTCGCCTCATCATATACCCTTACACTTGAGATTTGCTTGTCCTCAAGCAAATGCACTTTTATTCTACTCAAAATACAAGTTAGGGGTCATTTAACACAAATAAAAAAGTAATTACAACAAATAATCGTTCCACTAAAGACCAAAGACAAGCACGGAGGTCATACACTAGCACCTCACAAATAGTGTTTAGATACTCACATCTCTCGGGTGTAATAAAGTATAAATTACAATATGGAAACGGAAGATATCTCTCACTACCTGTCATAGCAAAATAGATTACCATAGGCTTGGGAAAGGATCAAACCTCCACCACATGGCGTAAGAACCTAGGATAAACTATCAAAGAGGTCTTTCAAAAGGGTTGTAACGTTAGGTGTAGGGATATGAAATACACGGTTTTGTTGGATATAGGCAGTTTTTACTGGTGGCGAGTTAACAATCTTGGTTAATTACATGTACAATATGGCGTTGCTAAGCCAAGACTAGACTCGACTTAAGCTAATAAATGAAAAATAACAAAAACATAAAATAAACATAGAATAAAAATGGATGGTAGTCCGTATGTTTTTTTCTCTTTTCTTTTTCTATTTTTTTCTTTTCTTTTTCTTGTTTTTTCCATTTTTTTTTTCTTTTTTTTGCATACACTCTTACCCTACCATCCAAAATAACACATCATAGGGGATGAACATTCCCCTTACACTTGAATTTTGACATACTTTACAATAACTAATCTAATGACGCGAATCAAGAAAATCAAAACACTTGGAGCACTTTTATGATTAACGTACATATGGGTGTAATAAATGATGTTCTTCCCCATTACTCCATAAAATAAGTACTTTACCCAATCGTCCCAATCGTCCCAAAACAATATGTACAAGGATATGACTCGACTTAGCAACCATGTAATCAATTAGATAATTAACTTAGGGTTTAACAAATAACCATAATGCACTAAAGATGAGTGCATACACGAAAGGATAAGGCGATTTGGGTGTACATTTAAGTGGGGTGTAACAAAATCTTCCTTTAAGTAAAATGCTTAAAGTTAGAAAAGAAAAGATAGGCTCGGAGGGGTGTACTAGGGGTTTCGTGTACTAAAAATGAGTACAACGCTAATGGTGTGGGAAAAATTAGTTGACTTAACTAGCCAAGTAATATGACTTAAATGGTCAAGTAATTATGATACGGGTTTAACACAAGGGTGATCCTAATGCCTCTTATCATGTAGTAAATCCTACTACACGAATGTAGTCTCACTAGCGGTCTCGGGATGCATCACTAACGCAAGTTCTAGAATCTAAATGCTACCGGTACACTCATAAGCACTAATAATAAATGCTTTTCCTATCAAATCTAAAGGCGAACCTCACATATTTGGGTGGAAAACTTTTCTGAAAGTACGGTTATGTGCTAGTCATACAATCTCCTATCCATGAGACGCTTGCTATGGCTAAAGTTTCACTCCTAAATGTTGTAAAAAATTTTAAATTTGGCGCTAAAATTGCACTAACAAGTGTTTCTCATAGTTTTATTACACATCTACTATTAAACAAACAAACTCAAGCGAAAGTGTATCTGTAAGGTATCATCATTTTACCCTCCCCTTACACTTAAGATGAACATTGTCCCCAATGTTCAAGTAAAGAATGTAAAGGTGAAATAAGTAAAAAGAATGAAATCAAATACTCCTCTGATTCGCTCGGTATGGATAATAAGGTGGTCAGGTTAGATCTTCCTCCAAGAAAATGAACAATCAAAGCTTCCCTTCCAGAATATAAATCATCTTCTTGTCATACATAAGCTGTAAATCCTGAGAAAACAAACAAAGCAACCTCGCATAAAAACGGCGGCAATCTACATATGTTACTAAATCCTAGAAAACAAAATAAGATATAATGCTTGTGGAATGAAGTTTGCAGATTTCCTGGAGATTATAAAACTTAATAATTCAACAAAAACTTTAAAACTCCGTTAGAAAAACAAAACTGGTAAAATTTCCAGATTTTTGCACGTGACGTCGTCAAGAGTAAACTCGTGACGCCGTCAGAAGTGACCTGCAGAAATTCTTATGTTAAGTTTCCAGAAAATTTCTGGAAAAACTTGGTCCTACTTCCTGGAAAATCCTGCAAAACTTCATTATGACTCGATACAAGCATTTGACTCTAACAAATATGAATATACATGTTCACTTAATATTGTGGAGAATCATGATCGGTTTGTTTCTTAAAAACATATTTGGGGTTTCCCCTTACACTTATCTTTTGCAAAAATACCTTTAGGTGGAGTTAAGACTTAAGACTAGGCCAAAACAACAAAGTATAGTATTTCCACTTTTTAGTTTAGAAAGACGATCTACCAACAATAAAAATAAAGCATGCATACGGAAGCAAATAACAAACAAACAAAATAAAATCACACAAAGCATGGGTTGCCTCCCAAGAAGCGCTTTTCTTTATTTACGAGTCTTGTAGCTCAAGGTCATGGGTTACTACGTGACCTCATCATTGGTTTCACTCTCTAGGTCGTCTTCTAAGCCAGTTTTGTATTTCGGACCTAGTTGCAAGCATTCTTTGTAGAAACCAAGCATCCTATTCTTCATATACTCAACTCCTCTACGTCTATCCTCATCATTCCTATAATAAGCCGCTTGCTTGTGTTCCTTTTCTATATTAGAGAGAAGGCGGTATTGCTCAATTTTGTAGGGCATTTGGTAGGCAATCTCATCATTCTCTTCCTTGAATCTAACTATCCCTAAAGTTGGATCATAACTCATCCTAGTGGCCTCAACAAATGGTTTTCCGAATATTATTTGGCTTAGGCAATTATCAATCAACGGACGAGTGTCTTCCACTATCATAAAATCGATCTCATAAGTGAAATTACCTATAATCACATGCAATCCCTTCACTCTTCCTACAAAATTACTTATCAAATTCCTATTGGGCATCATCCTAAAATCAAGTTGCTTCTTCATCATCCAATTGTAATAAGTCCTAGTCATGATGTTTACAGGAGATCTAGGATCGATATAAGCTTTCCATATATGCATATGCCCGATGTTGCATGGTATGTTGATGTTAGAGGGGTCTCCCATTTTAATAAGGGGTGTGCCAAGGATATATGGTCTCTCGGGACTATCGAATAAATCCTTATGGTATTCTCGCTCTTCCTTGGTGGGCAACTTATCAAAGTACTTCTCTATAGTTTCTACTTCCTCTAACCCCTTTTCCTTATTAACCTCAACTTCCCTACTTTCATCCCTAGTTTCGGTTTCTACTCCAACTTCATCCTTGTCACTTTCCTCTATCTCCTTATCTATTGGCTTAATAGTGACAATATTGACAAAGTGGACATGTTTAGATGATGAGGAGTCCTTAATTTGGATTCCATTATTGGTGTCCCTAGTGTCCTTCCTAGGTGTAGTTAACGCTTGGTTGTTGAGGGCTTTCAACAAGTTGTCTATCTTGTTGGTCATCTCCGGTTGTTGTTCATTGAATTCGGTTTCAAACCTAGCTATGCGAGCTTCTTGAGATGCCATGAACTTAGACATCAATCCTTCAAGATTGTTGGTACTACCATAGTTGTTAGAAGGATTGTTGTTGAAAGTACGGTTGGAGGGTGGACCGTTTGGTTGGTAACGATTAGGCAGATTGGAAGAAGTGGGTTGATTTTGTTTCCACCTAAGGTTTGGGTGATTTTTCCAAGAGGGGTTGTAGGAATCACCGAAATGGTTTGGCTCGGGTTTGAAAGTGTACCACTTATCTCTCGCTTCGTCGGTACGCGAGGATGCGTAATCCGCAAAAGCTGTTCCGGGGAGTTCCATACAATCACGAGTGTCATGGGGACCACTACATAATTCGCATGAAGAAGTGATTTTGTTCACTTGGCTTGAAGGCTTAGGAGCTTCGTAAGATTTCATGAGAAACTTGACTTGGTCCTCAAGTTCCATGATCCTACGGTTGGGAGTGCTAGAGTTGTTCGAAGGCAAAGATATTGCCTTGACCGTTTTGTTCAAGTCACGGGGATCATTCTAACTTTCGTTGTCATAGAGATCAAGATCTTCTATGAGTTCCCATGATTGTTCCGCACTTAGATCACGTAGCTTACCACCGGCCGATTGGTCAATGGCTCACCTCGTGGAGAGATCGATATGGTCATAAAAGATTTGGACTTGGAGCCAAAGATCTATGCCATGATGATGGACTTTTTGGAGTAAGTCCTTGAAACGAGTCCATGCTTCATAAAGAGATTCATTTTGACGTTGTTGGAACATCAAGATGTCATTTCTAAGCTTAGTAGTTCTCCCCGGTGGGAAAAATTGAGCAAGGAAACGAGTGGTGAGATCATCCCATGTGGTGATGGATCCCGCGGGTAAACGCTCAAGCCATTGACTAGCTTGATCCCGTAGAGAGAATTGGAATAGGCGTAATCGGGTTGTCTCTCTAGTTGCAACATCTAGGTCTATGGAGTCTACGATTTTTAGGAAGTCCTTAAGATGTTGATTTGGATCTTCGGAACGAAGTCCATGGAATGCACATCCGCTTTGCACCAACCGGATGGTGTCGGATCGCAAGGGGGTCACATTGGCTCCGGTGAGCTCAATGGTGTTTCGGTAGCCTTGGTGGCTAGGTCGGGAATACTCTCCTAAGGTTCAGGGCCTAAGAGGTTCTAGTGGTGGGTTTTGTTGAGGTGGGATGACGGGTTCAAAGATGTTCCCATCATCCATGATGTCGAGTGGTAAAAAGTTACGAACAAAAACACGAAGAATTAAGATAGACTAAAGAGAACCTAAAAAATAAAAAATAAAAATAAAGTCTTACTAGAAAGGAATCTAGCAAGTAGACCTAATAAAAAGAGATTCTAACCTAGACAATAACTATTCCCCGGGCTGCGGTGCCAAAAACTTGATGCGTAGGGATTGCACCAGGCTTTACCTCTCAAGGGATCTTGAGAAGCTTACAACCCCCACCAGGCAGTGTACCTGATCGTTGTAGTATAGTATAGTGACAAGTACCGGGGGATTGATCGTTCAGCTAGGAATAGTGTCGCTAGGATTAGAAAACCTAAATACTAGTTCTAGAGATGAGGGATGATTCTTTTTGTATTTTTATATTTTTTAGAAAGCAAGTAAAAATCTCGGGTTTTGAAGGATTTGGGCGGAATTAGTTGCTAGTCAACTAACCCAATACTAAGATGCAATCAAAATAAAATACTAGAAATGAAAATAAAACTAAATTAAACTAAGGTTGTGAGCAATAAGTGGAGAAATGTGTTTACTTAGATTTCACTACTCCCTAGATATCTTTTACACGTTAATTACTTGTTATAGTTTAGTGGATGACGGATTGTATTCCTTAATACCATTCATGGGGTGGCGTACTTAACTCCCCAATCCTATGAGTGCCTACTTCACTCCTATGTCGAGCCGGCTAAGAAGCTCCTAACATGGGATCATTAGAATTTACTCATGCATTAAATACAACTAATAAAACATAGTACACATCGGTTCATGTTTCCTAAGACGTTCAAGCATGTTACCATTTGGAGATCTGCCAGTTTTCTTAAGCCTAACATCGAAATCATTCATCCAATACAACCATAAACAAGTAATCAACACATAATCAACATCTAGGTTTCATTAGATCTATGCAAACACAAGATAAATCTAGCCTGGCATGGTGGAATCAAGACAAACACAAGATATAGACAACCAACACATAGACATATTGATTGAATTAAAAGAACACTTATCTCAATTACACATGAAAGGGTTCAAGGGCTCAAAACCCTTGAAAAACCTGTAAAATTCGTATATGGTTCGGCCTTAGGGTTTCTCCAAACTTGTTCCCCTTAATGAATGAAAATTAGAAAACTATATATAGAAAATAGAGGCTGACGGCGTCAAGAACAATCTTGTGACGCCGTCATCTCGCCGCCAAAAGAATCCTCAGACTGTCTTGATCTACATCTGACGCCGTCATGTGTTACACTTTTCCAGGCCGTCACGTATTTAACTCTTGACGCTCTCCGTTGTGACGCCTTCATTTCTGTACTGGGTCGTCATGATATTTACTCTTGACGCCGTCAACTTGTTACTCTTGACGCCGTCACACACTGTTCCCAGCTTGGAAAATTAAGTCTTTGGCGTTTTCTTCACTTTTATGCTCCAAAAATGTCCGAATTGCTTCCTTTTCCAGATTTCACTCCCAAAGTACCTAAAATCACAAAAGGAACGATTTAGGGCAATATTTGACCAAATAAATTCAATTCCGGGCTTAAAGGACCCCCTAAAAGTGGTTCATTTTTCGCCTCATCAGATATACATCCTTTGTAAATTTCCCATCCTTGTTCATATTATCTTATTATTATCATATAAAAACAAAACTGTTCATGAAAACTTTTTAAACTCAGTTTTCAACGAACACAAAAAACCCAAAAACATTTTCTTTCTTATTTGTATATAAAATGTCTTTCCAAAAATCCCAAAAATATCCATCTTTACCCTCCTACCTTTTTTATTCTTCATCCCTTTACCCTTTATCCTTTTGATTCTAACTTCTTCCACTTCTCCTGTAATTGATTCTAATGGCATCTCTCGATGACGATTTTTTTGAACAATGGGCCTTTGAGAGCAACATTGAAAAACTTATGGCCTTGTCAAAAATTTCGAGATGTCGTGTTGATCATGATGGACCATCGATCCCTATTCCCTCTCCGGTGAGGGAAATGGAACGAGAAACTAGGGTGACAAAGGACCCGGTACTTTCCTCTGACAATGAAAGTGCTAAATACGTCCAACCTACGGTTGTCCAAAAATCTAAGCTCACAATTGCTCCTAAATCGTCAAGAATTGATCCTAACATTTCACGGTTTACGGTTAAAAGTTTTTCAAGCAAACGTACAGAGCTTAGGGCAGTGACTGAAAAGAACGACTTGCCTAATCTTCACATTTATCAAAAACAAAAACCAGAGACCATAACGGAAGTGGTGGAAATTCCTAGCTCTCAGAGCACACCACTTGTCCCACCTCCAGATTTTGTTCCTTGTGTCGGTTGTGGTGAGCCGCTTTTTGGTTTGCCATGTCGTTGGTGTACATGTGTACAATGTGGTAATGATATTCAAAATGGGAGTTGTTTGTTTTGTGGGTCGAGTAATTCATTTGTTATGATCCTAATCAAAACTCATTCAACGACTCTTCAAATTTTTTCAATTACCTATCACATTCATACGAGCAAGAATCATGTTATCCAAATTTCAAGGATGCTTCGTATCAAAATAAACCAAGCCAGACTCAACAGTTTTACTGTTGTGAGTACTGTGGTGGTTCACACTACAGTTCTGATTGTCAATCAGGCAACACGCTTGTCTATGAGCAGTTTCCTGATAGCAATTATGACTCAAGCACACACGACTCACAGCCACATCAGTTTTACTGTTGTGAGTATTGTGGAGGTCCACACACTAGCTCTGATTGTCAAACAGGGAATCCATTTCCTTGTAACAATTACGACTATTCGTATTCAGACCAACCTTCACAATACCAAATGATCCAAGCAACTCCTCAATACCCGCAAGACCTTTGTCTAGAGGTTCTTGAGAAACTTAAAGAATTTAAGGAGGAGTTGTCTACTACATCGTTTCAAGATTCTCGTGAGAAATCAATGGCAGAATTACTTGCTGAAGAACGAGATGCTAGAAACGAAATGAGCATGGAAGAATTACTTGCTGAGCAAAGAGCAGCTAAAATATGTGCCAATCTTCGCTATGCTGCTCTATATGATGACGATGATGACAGTGATGATGATGAAGATAACATTGTTATTATTCAAAAAGATTCATCAGTTGTGATTCCTTCCATGGAGAATTAGGGAGAAAATAATGTGACGAAGTCACTAGCCGTTGATCAAATGGAACTTGAAGAATCCATAACTGCTAGTCCTTCTCAACTCCCTCAATCTGTTATCACACCCGAAGTTCACACTCACTCTCTGATCATGGGGGATGAGCATCTTAGCACTGTTCCTAATAAGGAATTAGACGAATTAATAAAGTCTAGTGTTAAGATCCTTGTTCCAATCCCGAGAGAGTCACAGGGAACTTTTGATCATATGTGTGATATCCCTCCTCCTCTATTCTTCCCAACTAATCATGATGAGATGTTCTCCGATTCTACTGATGACAATTCGTTATCTTGTGGAGACATCATTTATATGGAAGAATTACCTTCTAAGCTGGTTAGCTTAGAAGAAGAGACTGATGAGATTGACACTGAAATCAAGGATGAAGCACTTCGTGCAACATTATTGAATGTCGATCTCCTTATTTCTAAAATCGAGGCTTTCAAAATGAAACCTATTTCATCTCCTATCCCCATAAAGGATAGTGACATTTTCTCTGATGATCCTATTCCGGAGTTTGAAGCCTTTACCTTTGATCATATGGGAGAGAAGATTAGTGGCAGTACCACTTCTCATTCTCAAATTTCTCTCCCCGAGTATGATTCATTCACCTTTGAGGAGTTCTCCGGTGAACTCACTCATATCATATCTCCACCGGAGTATGATAACTTTCACTTTGATCTAGACAAAGATGATCTTTGTGTTCCGGAGGGAAATATTCTCAACCTTGAGAATTTTATTGATATCAAAATCCCAACCCTCCCACCCATAATATGTCTAGATCGTATGAGCTTTACTGATGAGATTCATTATATACCAATTATGAATTCTCTTTCTGATGATGATGAGTCAATCTTGATTGTCATCAAGATCTTTCTACCCTTATTCACCTATCGGGTGACTTCTCATGTTCTTCATTCCTTCGGGAATGAAGACATTATCTTTGACCCCGGCATCACCGCTTATAGTTTTTACTATCTGAAGCCGGGATTATATCGCATCGGGGTGGAACTTTCACGTGCTTCAAATGTTTGTCCAAACATCTTGAATGAAAGTCCGATGGAGATTATCTCTTCCACATCATGCTTCCCCATGGACAAATGAATTCGGGGTCGAGTCAAGCTAGCGACTCGGTAAACAAAAACAGTAGCATGCTTATAGGGTTTTCACCCTAAGTGTGGGGGTGTTACCCCTACTGTGGTTACTTATAAAGTGAAAATACAAAATGGTTTTTCCACATTTAGATTGTAATGTTGCCCTTTTACGTTCAAAGAATCGGCATAATAGCCGAGACTTTGAATATTGAGGACAATATTGAGGACTATCTAGTACCCCCGTTTTTGGCCGAAATCTCAAAAATTTTAAAAATTTTTCACTTGTGCTTCAAAATTTTTGTGGTTATCAGTCCGCCATGTCTAAACAACAAAAGGATTGGCTAATCCAGGAGCAAACTGCTTTTGGTAAAGATATATCAAATCCGTTGATGGCTTGCAATTTGCCCAAAATTGTATGGTAAATCAACTCGCCATATCCCAAAAAGTGAATGAGTTGGCTAGCCCGCAAGATTATGGCTTGTGGTAAAGGCAGTGGAAAAACCATAATTGGTAATCAGCTCACCAAGATGTTGACTTTGTCCATCAAGAGTTGGCTAGTCCAGAAGCAAACGGCTTTTGGTAAAGACTAATCAAATCCATTGACAGCTGGTGGTTTGCTCAAAATCACATGGTTATCAGGTGGACCATAGTTCTTACTTGAATCGATACATCTGGCTAATCCAGAAGTGATGGCTTTTGGTAAAGAGTTTCAAATCCATTAAATTTTCAAAACAGTTTATTGCTAGGGACTAGCTATAGTTTAGTGTGGGGGATTGATGAGTGCTCAAACACTCATCATTTTTGGTCAAATCTGAACTGCAAAACATACAAAAACACTCAGAAATGCATCATAATACTAAAAATATTTCAAAATTGTGTTTTATACATTTTAGATGCAAAAAGAGTAAAAACAGATGAAAAACGTACAAAGTTTGCATAATTGGCAGTTTCAGTCCCTCAACTTTCAAAAATTGACAAAACTAGTCCCTGAGCAATTATTTTGCAAGAAAAATCAACCCAAGTCCTTTAAAAGTTAAATTTATCAAAAATAGTCCTTGGGTAAAAAGTTTTAAGAATTTACACTTTTGGTCCCTGAAGTTTAAAAATTGACATAAAAGGTCCTTGGGATTTCTAATTTTGGAAAATTGCAACTTTGGTCCTTGTGTTATTCACATGTGGCAATTTTGGTCCTTATAATAATTTTTTCAAAGTTGCAATTCAGCCCCTAAAATTTTCAGATTTTACATCCTTGGTCCTTGTGGTTTCCTAAAGTTACTAAACCAAACCACCCTTTGTATTTTAAAACCTGATCCAGTCCAAAATACCCAAGCCCACTCACCCTTATTTCACCCCAAGCCCAAATCACACAAACCGGCCCACACCCCCTTTAATATATAAAACCCTCGTTGACCCCAGTCAAACACCACAACCCGTTCCACTGTTCATCACCATCCCATACCTCCCCCGTTTCCTGCAATTTGGTTCCCCCCTCCTCACCAACATCATTAAATATCACTTACCTACACCAAACTAACCCCCTCCTCATAAATGCCTTCACCAAACTCACCCAATCCCACTCAACCCGTTTTCCCGCCAAATTGATATTGAAGGGTCAGGATTGCTTGAAGCCCATCCAAGGGTCAGAAAAGAGTGGGAATGAAAGAGAAGGTCTTCAGGTCCTATATAAGTAAAGAAAAAGCAGAAAAGAAGGAGTAGTTAGTTAATTTTATTAGTTGTAATTTAGTATTAGTTATTAGTTAATGTAATTGTATTTCCAGTGTTGAATTAAGCATTCAGTTGTACTCTTAAAAGTTTTTAATGTAATAATAATCCATTTCAAGGCAAATTAATCAGTTCAAGCTTTTATATTTTACAAGTTGCAATTTTTATTTAAGAAAATTTATTTTCTTCTGTAAGGTTATAAAACTTGTTGTTGCATAGTTATTTTAGCTCACATGAATCATTTGTAAGTTTTCATAAGCTCAGTAAGGTTCAAAAAGGGTTTTAGCTAAAAAAATTCCTCAGGTCAACAAAAGTCAACTGAGGTTCATGATTGTGGATTAAGGTGATTCAATGGTGTGTTTATGGATGTTTCTGGGTTAATCAGCTTGGTTATAAGCTCTCATGAGCTTTTTGATTCTGACTTGAGGTGTGCATCTTTGATTTCTATCTTAAATCAACTCTTTGGTTTACATAATAATTTCAATTATCAAATTGTTCTCTTGCTTGATGGTTGTGCTTGTTTCTTGTTCAAAATAGTCTGCAAATGGTCACCATAGGTTTATACCATTAGTTAGATTCAGTAGTGTACCTTAGCTCACCATTTACTTCACAAAATTCACACAGAATTCATATATAGGGTTGTTTGGAATAGTAAGCTGCTAGGTGCTCTTGTTGTTGCAGTGTTGTTATTTTGTAATTTGTGAGTCATCCTAGGGTAATTTAGGTCAAGTATAGGTTCAAATACTAGTATCATTTGACAAAAAGTCAAATCACTAAGATAAGCACCCTCACAAGTTAACTGTGAGGGATTTTGAGCTCCATAAACATCCAAACTAGCTTACAACTTATAGCCTTATGTTAGATTAGTTTAATTTCAGCTTATTACATATTTTTCAATCATTAGATTAGGGTCCAAAGCTCATAAAAGTCAAAGTCAGGTTTAAAATTGAAAAGTCAAAATTGTGCTTTGTGCAAAAAAAAAAAAGATTTTGCAAGAATTGTTTAGATTTATGTGTTTGGCTTTGGGGCTTGTGCTTTTCACCATTTGTAGTCTATCAGCTCATCTTTGTTATCTCACCTAGCTTGTATTTTTAGGATTTTATTTGTAGGCCCCATACCTGCTCAAAGTCACTTGCAGGGCATGGCTATGCCCTGCACACAGATACTCAGCCCAACACCCCCACTTTCATGGCCTCCCCTGGCTTATATAGTGGGTCCCAGAGGTTGCTTATTGGCTTTTTGAAAAGCCAATAAGCCCCTCTTCATAGTTCCTAGCTTAAGTTGAGGTTTGAACCTCATTTGCTTGGGCTGCTAGACCTATCAAGCTTGTCCCTTTTCTGAGTAAGTTTTGGATTTTGGAATTGCTTATTTGGGCTTATCAGCTTATCCAGGGACAAACTCTTGTTGTTTTTCCTTCACACATGTCCCTTAAGCTTGTACAAACCTAAAACCACCCCTGGTCTCAGCTTTGAGCTTAATTCCAAGCTTTTAGCCTTGACAGTTGACCAAAGTCAACTGTCATGGCTTAAGCTCTCCATAAGTGCTTATTTCTGAGCTTCTTTCCAAGTCCTTTCATTAAAGTTTGATATTTTGTATATTTAAGTAGTTTTGTAAAAGAAAATTCCAAAAAAGACAAATTTTCAAGAAGTGATAGCTTCTATTTAAGAAGCTTATTGCTTATTTGCTTATTTTTATTAAGCACTTAGTGTTTTTATAATTTTCCTAGGTTCCTGTAGTTGTAAAATAATTTCTTTAATTTTTTCATATTTTTCTCTTTTCATTTAGTATTTTTAATAATTAATATTAGTTTTTATTAATTAATAATTAGTTAATAATTAATAATAATTATTTAAATAATCTTAAAAATATACTTTCTGTTTTAAAATTAGTTTTATAATATTTTAGATTTTTCTAAGTTTTAATTTTATTTTTCTAGGCTTATTTCACATTTTCTTATTATTTAGTGTATTTTTAAATAGTTATAAATAATAATTAATTAATAGTAATTATTTAAAAAGTAGCAAAAATATATTTTAAGTTTGAAAATTAGTTTTGTAATATTTTAGATTTTTCCAAATTTATTTTTCATATTTTTAGTGTAATTTCATAATTAGTTATAATTTAGGATAATTTAAATATTTAATAAGTCATTAATAATTAGTAATTAATTAATAATAATTATATAAATAGTGTAAAAATTAATTTTAATTTCCTAAAAATTTACTTATAACATTAGGATTGTAAAAATATAATTTTCCTATTCGTAGGTATTTTATTTCTTTAAAACTCGCGTTTTATTTTGTACGTTCGCGTAAATTTAATCTGAACGTATACGTTTTTAGTTATTAAACGTTTTTAGGTACCTAACTTTCACGTAATCATCTATATAGCTTGTTTAAGTTATTTCCTTGTAGATTCCTTAGCTTAACCACTCACAAAACCCTTTCTTGTCCAAATTCACCCGATCACAAACCCGTTTGATAACAATCCACACCTCGTCGGGACATAACGACCCGGGGAAACCCTATATTCCGCGGAGCATTGAGCCTAAGGAGTTTGCCTATATTGACCACATCCGTGGTTGACTTTAGTTGACTGTTTTTTCCTCAATCAGCAGGCTATGGAACAAGAGATTCTTGAATCTCTTTTTTTACAAGAAGAAGAATATAAAAGGTTGGATGAAGATGAGGAGCAGTTAAGCCTAGCAGAAGAAGCATTCCACCAATTTTTGGTAGAAGAGAATATGTACAAACAACTTGAACAACAACAGGAACCTCATCTGGATAACTTTCTACTAAGCTTAGGGGTGTAAACGAGACGAGACAACTCGCGAGCTACTCGGGATCGACTCGTAAACTACTCGAAGTCGACTCGGTGTAAACGAGTCGAGCTTGAGTTCGAGCTACTCGAGTATATTTTCGAGCCGAGCTCGAGCTCGAAAATACTCTGCTCGTGAAGCTCGCGAGCCTTAACAAGCTTAAACTAAATTACACTTTTACCCTTTTATATACATATATTTACTTAATTTTCACACAAATCGAGTCGAGTCGAGCTTGATATGTCGAGTATTCATCGAGTTCGAGCCTTAAATATAAAAATAATCGAGCTCGAGTCGAGCTTCGAGCTCGAGTTTTATATAACGAGTCGAGCTCGATCTCGAAGTTTAAAGCTCGACCGAGCTCGAGTCGAGCTTCGAGCTCGAGTTTTAGTATTCGAGTCGAGCTTCAAGCTCGAGTTTTAGTATTCGAGTCGAGCTCGAGCTTGGCAGTACTCGGCTCGACTCGACTCGTTTACACCCCTAACTAAGCTTTGAGAAAAATGTGGCAGCTTATGAAGATGGCTGGAACTCTGACAAGGAGCGGGAGCTGAGCAGATTGGAAGCTTAGTTAGATGCAGAGAGCTTTGCGAGCTTTGATCCTTACGAAGACGGTTACGACTCAAACAACTCTCCGACTTGGGATCACCCGGAATACAATTGAAGTTTAAGTTTGTGATGTTGGTACTTTGCTATAGTCAACAATTTCAAAAACTTGTAGTCTTTTGGCTGTATTGTATACATTTACTCGTCTTTTTAATACTACCTAATTGTTCAACAACCTCTTTGAACCTTTATCCTTTTTCCATCTATTATATAATACCTTATCATCAATTCTTTATGTATTCTATTGCTTTTCACAATGGATCCACAAAATGGTTGCCAATTGGTCTGCAGTGACTGTTGGATTGAAAAGGAAAAGAGGGCTGGATTGATGTTCTTTGCAAGGCGTCCCCCTTACAAAGATTTCATGTGTTATACTTGTCCATCGTGCCATGAAAAAAATGGGAACCCCATCTTACACCACAACAGCTGATGTTACAGGGGAAAAGACAACTACAACCGATCGTGGTGGGTATGTGATTGGCTTAGGTGTTAACTATTATAGTAGAGGTCGTGCTAACGTGGGCAGTAGTGATGAACAAAGTGAAGCAACTACAACGACAACTACAACTACAACTAAAACAGCAAGTGGAGTATGCCCAAGTGAGTCAGCTAGTGAAGAATCTGCAAGTGAAACACCTATTGAAGGACCTACAACTGATAAACCAACTATTGAAAGTGCTAGTCATTTACCCAAGTGAATGAGGAGCAAGAAATTCTATGTTGTCTTTCAGTTTAATAAATGTAATTGAACTGATATGTTGTAATTCATATGTTATAACAATGCAGTTTGGTTACTATTTTATTGTTTGGGTATATGTTGACTTTAATAGTCAAATTAAGTTATTCAAAACACTACAATATACTACATATGCGATTGCAAACTAAAAACCGTAAACAAGTAAAGCAAAAATGTAAAATCCAACTATTTCATTAGCCACTAGCATTCCAAAAAATTAACATCTTCATTACATAAACCACTAAAAATAACAAGTGAACTTTTTGACGGGGAACTTGATATTCATAGTGGGACAGTTGAGGTCCTTGGGGTAGGCACATACCAATGTTTCCTCTTATTGTTGCTGCTTACCTTTGCCGCAACAAGACCTAGTACAACATTTGTAACCATTTTACTTGGTTTTGAACTTTTATTAACAATGGTGCTAACAGTTTGTGCATTTGATGCATCAACCTCTTTTCCTTTAGAATTGGTATCTGGAAATACAACAAAAACACAAGGACATCAGATTTTAACCATTACTACTATCCTACTTTTCAATCACTATGTCAATGACACAAATAGAGTAAACTAAACTAACCTTTGATCACTTCGGCTTCTTTGGCAAATCTGTATAAATCTTCATACATCTCATCAGACATTTCATCACTTTCTAACCAACTAACACCATATTTTGCCTTCACATACTCTACCATCTTATCTGTCACTTGTGGCTTACTAAGATCCATGTCTGCCATTCTTTGGATTTTTTTTCCTTTTGTTTATGGAATAACTATGGGTAGCGTTGTTGAGGGTTGTTTTCAGTATATGTTGTAAGTTACAATGTGTATGATACATCATCGGGACTTACTTAAAATCAACAATTAGTTATGGGTTTATTGGTTCCCGCGAAATAATTAATAAGCGTATCTGAGAAGTTGTGGTCAAGTTGTTGACAAAGAGTATATAAGAACACAGTTGATCCTTTAAACTGAATGTCGGGTTAGACATGATCCATACGCTAGTTGTAAATGTAGTTGGGCTATATTGCCCTTGAAAAAATAACCAAAATTTAGCGTTGACCTCCCCATTTCTGGTCAAGGGACGCATTCGGCCTCAAAATCCATTGTTTTGGACGCCTGGCGACGATTTTGAAAAGTTAAGGGCCATGGTGATGTTTCGTGGAAAGTTTAGGGACCAACGGTGTATTTTTGTCTTTAGTATATATAGCAAGATGAATATTTACTTCGAACAAAGAGAGAATAGTAGATAGCTTGGGTGTTTGCTTAAGCTTATTAATGAGCTTATGTGCTTTTAAGCTGATCTGTTTTCGGTTTATATATTGTAAGCTCTATTTTCCTGATTTACTTTGGGACAGATGAACTGATATAAGTCAGAAACAAATAGATATAAGATAGAAAACAAATAAGCTCATAAGCCCACAATTAAATAAGGTTAAACAAACACCCCCAGAAAGCTTTACATTTTTATTTTTATTTTATTTTATTTTATTTTTTATTTTTATTTTTTTGTTTAACGATTAATTTTATTAGATAAAAGTATCTAACTAGCTGGAAGCTAAATACGAAACAAAGTACACAATAGTGTAACAAGTAGTTATTCGAATTGCAATCCTATCGGTCTAAGATTTGCATTATAAACTTGTATGGAAATTTAAGAGTGAGAAAACTTTACATTTGCACTATAGGCATAATGACTTTATACAAGCTTAAGCACAATGCTTTTGGACCCAAACAGATAAAGGCTTGTGATATCCACACACTCCCTAGATTGATATCCACGCCCTCCCTACATGTAGGGTGTACTTTTTTTTTATCCTACATGTAGGGTGTACTTTTTATTTATTTATTTATTTATTGTCCTTTTTCGTCTTATTATTATTTTTTTTTGTAATGTGTTTTGTTTAATTTATTTTATGTTGTGTAATGTATTTTATTTCATCTAGTGTATTTTGCGTAATTGATGCGTGAGAATTGCACCAGGCTTTACCTCTCGAGGGATCTCGAGAAGCTTACAACCCCCACCAGGCAGTGTACCTGATCGTTGTAGTATAGTATAGTGACAAGTACCAGGGGATTGATCGTTCAACTCAGGAATAGTGTCGCTAGGATTAGAAAACCTAAAAACTAGGTCTAGAGGTGAGGGATGATTCTTTTTGTATTTTTATATTTTTTTAAAAGCAAGTAAAATCTCGGGTTTTGGAAGAGTAGGCGGAATTAGTTGCTAGTCAACTAACCCAATAACTAAAGATGCAATCAAAATAAATTAATTGAAAATGAAAATAAACTAAATTAAACTAGTGGTGTGAGCAATATGTGGGAAAATGGTGTTTACTTAGATTTCACTACTCCCTAGATATCTTTTACAGATTAATTACTTGTTACAGTTGCATGGATGACGGATTGTATTCCTTAATACCATTCATGGGGTGGCGTACTTACTTCCCCAATTCTATAAGCTCCTACTTCACTCCTATTTCGAGCCGGCTAAGAAGCTCCTAACATGGGATCACTAAAATTCGCTCATGCATTAAATACAACCATAAAAACCTAGTACACATCGGTTCATGTTTCTTAAGACGTTCAAGCAAGTTACACAATGGAGATCTGCCAGTTTTCTTAAGCCTAACATTGAAATCATTCATCCATTACGACTATAAACAAGCAATCAACCTATAATCAACATCTAGGTTTCATTACATCTAAGCAAACACACAAAAGATCTAGCCTAGCATGTTAAAATCAAGACAAGTGTAAGATATATTCAAACAACACATAGACATATTGAATGAATTGAAAGAAAACTTATCTCAATTGAACATGAAGGGTTTCAAGGGGTGAAAACCCTTGAAAATACTGTTACAAACGACCTAGGGTTTATTAGGTTCGGCCCTAGTATTCTCCACACAAGTTCCTCCCTTAATGAATGAAAAATAGAAAAGTATATATAGATTTTGTGAGGTGACGGCGTCAAGAGGAAATTTCTGACGCCGTCATCTCGCCGCCAATAAAGTTCTCGGACTGCCTAGATCTGGAGCTGACGCCGTCATGTGTAATTCTGCTCCAGGCCGTCACCAAAATAACTCTTGACGCCCTACTTCTGACGCCGTCACGTTTTCTCTGGGTCGTCATGCATTTTGCTCCTGACGCCGTCAAATTTTCCTTCTTGACGCCATCAGGTACTGTTCCCAGCATGGAAAATTAAGTCTTTGCCGTTTTCTTCACTTTTATGCTCCAAAAACGTCCAAAATGCTTCCTTTTCCAAAATTCACTCCCAAAGTACCTAAAATCACAAAAGGAACGATTTAGGGTAATATTTGATCAAATAAATTCCAATTCCGGCTTAAATGACCCCCTAAAAACGGTTCATTTTTCGCCTCATCAGTAATGTTTTTTGTTGTCTATGTTTATATAATTAACATCTAATGTGTTTTTATTTAATTAACAAGAACAACAACAATAGCACGTTAAACATTACCACATTAAATAACTACAACAACAACTGTTATTATTCAATTAAACAACAACGTTAACACATTATTTAAAAACAACAACATCTACGACATATGAAGATTATTCATTTCATTTAAAAGATCATGGAGCCTTGCACCCGACTGACAAGCGTGATCTGCAGGATTCCTTGCCAATTCTAACTCCATCTTCAGCGTCTTTATTCTTGTCATCAAAAGCTTGTTTCTTGCTTCAAGCTTGTCAATCTTATTATCTTTTGCAACGCAGTTTTGCGCACTGCGTTGAAGAAGAGGCTTGATTAAAGTACCATCTTTGAAATTCATCATTCCACATGAAGTATTGACACCGATAGTCCTTTGTGCCCGGCTGTTACATGTTAAGAAAATTATAAAAAATGTATTCTTAACAAACAAATTATTTACATATTCACATAACTAAGCAAACGTATAATTATTTACCACTGAAAAAGGACATGCATAATATGGTATCCCATAAGTATCTTTTGTACGGGATATCCTTTCTATAATTAATCCTCTCTCACATCGACACAAGAAAGGATTTCTTCGTTCCACCTGACCAAAGAATTTGCATAATAGTTTACAACATCAATCAATAATGTGATTATTAATTTAAATAAATTTTCAATCATTTACTATATAATAAAAACAGTAATCAATTATTTACAATATAAATCAGTAATCATTTACTATGTTTTGTCATTATAATTATTTACAACATAAATCCGTAATCATTTACAATGTTTTATCTGTATAATTATTTACAACATGTTTAGTCGATCGTAATATAATGTTTCCCATTGGGATGCATCTTGGGCTCTGTGCCTCCTCCATTGTGGGTGGATATGCGGAAGTGGAGAATCTCTGTCTAGCGTCAGACAAATGTAGTAACCACAAGAGTATGGCCCAACACGGGCTATCACAAGGGGGTCAGTTCTTTGTGAGAAGTTTGGATCGAAAACAAGCGGAAAACATGTATTCCAACCCCGCCGGGATATGAATACAATAGGTCGGTTAATCAGTGATGCAATAACCAACCCCGTGTCTAGCATAATCATATAGCGATCTAACGGTGAAGCTCCATTTCCAAACCAGTTTAATGACAAGCAAATTCTGTTAAAGCCAGCGTGCGACCACACACTTATGTAAAGTAAACTATGTAGGTCTAACTCTTGTAATAATATCTCCTTAACTTCGCGCCCCCTAAATTGGTCTTCACCAATACCGTAGGCAACGCGTCAAAACCCACAATTTCCATCACCTACCACATTATATATACTTATTATGTATGGATGGAAAATCTCTGGAATCTGTGCCATAAAATACTCGCTATTTGCATCTCCAACGCACAACCCGTGTCTTATTCTTTGTTGAACACTAGGACATGTGTAAGAACTATGTCTTGCATGTTCTTTGTTCAAGTTCGGGACTTTTGTAGATCTTGAAGTTGTACTTCTTCGGTGATCTACAGTTGGTACTTCATTCAAGTTCAGACTTCATTCAAGTCTGGGACTTTTGTAGCCTTGCCCTTTTTGTCCTTTGCGCTCGGACGTCCACGGGGTATTTTTCTGAATAGCAGGTTCACGTGTGTCAACAGATTCAGGTTCGTATATCACTCTCATCTTTTTTAACATATTTTTCTTGACAAACGACGTTGCTTTGCTAAAAACATTCTTGAATTGTCGCATGTAATTTTGAAACGAAGTATCATCATCATCATCATCATCATCATCATCATCATCATCATCATCATCATCATCAGGTTCGCTAGAAGAGCAATCTTCAGGCGGTGGCCTATTGATAATAGGCCACGAAACAGATAGGGTTCTCCAAAAAAATATGAATTTCATCCAGTGGAATGGGGCGTCCTGAATTCATTAAAAGTGACTTATATAAATTACTGATATTAATTGGGAAAACAACTTAATAGTTATAAATTTAATATACTTACCATGATATACATAGTTTTGCATTTCGTGAAAGCATGGTAGTCCATAAACTGACCGCAACTTATGGCTACAGTCTTCTACGGTGATCGACAGGTGGAGTTCTCTGAACATGAGTTTGAAAGCATGTTTGGAAACTTTATACCACGATTCTTCAAATAGTAGTATATTACAATTATTTAGTTTCTCATTGATGCTTCTATTAAAACTCTCTTTTATCTCATTTTCTTGCGTAATGAGAATCTTATCGATCGAACTCAACAACCTGTCTAAGTTTGACTGTGTGCCGCCCAAATATAATTTCAACAACGCGTGGTGACTCTCAACTCTACACGTTGTTGTCTGGCCATAGCAGCAATATCGATCGATAATATACGAGATAAACATGTGTGTGTAATCTCGCAGCCAGTTATTCAGATACTCAGCGATATCTGGAAAAAAGACAATGAATTAATAAAAGGTCATTCGGGTGCTTATTTATTAAATAATAAAAAAATGAATTAATAATTAAGTACCCGCATGGTTGACCAATCGCAATTGTAGGTGTTCATAATGATGCTAGAACCTGTATCATGTCGGAGCTTTAACCATATGATCCCATCTCCATTTAATGGACTCATACTCTTCTAATGAACCGCATCTATTTCTGCAATACTGAAGTAGATTTTGCTCTATATGCCATTGACAAAGTAATTTGTAAGCGTTCAAAAATTCTGCTCTGCATGCCCCAACCAACGCTAAATCTCTGTCAGTGACGATAACACGCGGGTAATAGCTTTTGTCTATCACATCCTTCACACGTTGCAATACCCATTGGAAATTATGCCCTTTTTCACTGTTTAGAAAGCTATATGCCATTGAAAATGTTTTATTTGTTGAAGTTATTCCAACAATTTCCAAAAATGGCAATTTATACATCGTGGTATTGTATGTGGAGTCCATCATCATGATTTCAGGGAATGTACACCATAGAGCATATGACGTGGGATGAACAAAAATAGTTCCTCAAGCTCATTATGCTTATTTACCCTCTCGTAATATGTATACCCTGAATTCATCAAATGCGAGTAAAGGACTTGAATTGGAGTTCTATCACCTACTATGGCTCTCCGGATCTTACTTTGTGCATTATATATAGTTCTAATGCTAGACACGTTATCCGGATTACGACCCTGTATTGTCAAAAGTATATTACATGGTCGTACGCTATAATCTGTCAATTCTTTGACCAAACCGAACTCATCATCCTTTAATCGCATTGCATATGGGAAACCATGCAACGAGTTTGCCAAAGGATGATTATGTGTATCATCCTTCACCCTCAATATCCAAAAATTTTGTGTTTTATGATATTTCGCCACCAATTTGAAGGAACAATTTGTTTTAGAGGTACTGGTTTGCCGTTTTCGAGTACCTTCGGGTTTATAATTCCCACTCTTTGAACACGTATAATTAATCTCGTACAAATAACCCTTATCTACTTTGGTTCTGCCTTTAACAATGACAAAACCGAGCCCTGAGCTATATTTTGCACCCAAGCCGTTAGTTGCTCGTCAAAACCGAACGCCTGAAAATACATTGCTTTTGTTTAACTTTAACAAATACAAATACATTTTTACATTTTTACAAATTTTTATTACAACTCTACATTTTTACAAATTTTTATTACAACATTATTACTTTTTAACATAACATTTTTTATTACTTACTTTTTTTAACCTTAACAAATACAAATACATTTTTACATTTTTACAAATTTTTATTAAAACTTTACATTTTTTTCAAATTTTTATTACAACATTATTACTTTTTAACATAACATTTTTTATTACTTACTTTTTTTAACCTTAACAAATACAAACACATTTTTACATTTTTACAAATTTTTATTAAAACTTTAAATTTTTTCAAATTTTTATTACAACTTCTTTACTTTTTAACATAACAAATTTTTATAACTTTTATTACTTTTTATTTCAACAATTAAAAAAAATAATAAAAATAAATAAAAAAGAGAGAGATAAAAAAGTGTACGTGTAAAACGCGTTTTCTGGCTTTACATTACCTCACTTTGACTCTCTCTCTCTCTCACACACACATGTGTGTGTGTGAATCTCTCATTTCTCTCTCTCTTTTTCTCTCTCTGTTTTATCTCTCTATCATAGATCTAAAATTAGATCTAAAATCACTTGTTTGTAATTTGTCATCTGTGGTTGGGTGATGGATTTTTGATATGTGATATGTGATATTCTGTTTGTGATTTTTAGATCTAAAATCACTTGTTTTACCAACGATTTCAAAAAAAAAAAAATAGGGTTTATTCATAGATCTTCCGTAGTGGGGATTATGTGATATGTGATACGTTTTGATGATTTATTGATAGATTTATAATTTTTAGATAAAATTCGGGTTTCTAAAAAATTTGGGGTTTTTTCCAAATTAGTTTGATTTATTACAATTAACCTTTCTTAATTGAAAGATATGTTGTCTAATTGAGCATATCTATAATTTTTTTTATGAAACGCCTAATTTTTAAAAAATTAGGGTTTAGCTTGGTGGTTCTGTGGTAGGTGATTATGTGATATGTGATACGTTGTG
Organism: Artemisia argyi; assembly: GCA_030686995.1. NCBI lineage: Eukaryota > Viridiplantae > Streptophyta > Magnoliopsida > Asterales > Asteraceae > Artemisia > Artemisia argyi. The sequence continues at coordinate 153,533,767 of CM060697.1, read as the reverse complement.
ACGAGTTATTATCTTCTGTGGTGGGTGATTATGTGATATGTGATACGTTGTGGTTATTTATTGATAGATCTATAATTTTTTTTTATGAAATTAGGGTTTCTAAAAAATTTGGGGTTTTTTCCAAATTAGTTTGATTTATTACAATTAACCTTTCTTAATTGAAAGATATGTTGTCTAATTGAGCAAATCTATAATTTTTTTTATGAAACGCCTAATTTTAAAAAAATTAGGGTTTGGGTTGGTGGTTCTGTGGTGGGTGAATTTGTGATATGTGATACGTTGTGATTATTTATTGATAGATCTATAAAAAAAATTTTATAAAATTAGGGTTTCTAAAAAATTTGGGGGTTTTTCCAAATTAGTTTGATTTATTACAATTAACCTTTCTTAATTGAAAGATATGTTGTTTAATTGAGCAGATCTATAATTTTTTTTTATGAAACGCCTAATTTTTAAAAAATTAGGGTTTGGGTTGGTGGTTATGTGGTGGGTGATTATGTGATATGTGATACATTGTGATGATTTATTATCTTTTGTGGTGGGTGATTAGGTGATACCTGCTCTGGCCTACCCCATTCCACACAGGCTTGTCCTAATTTTTTTTAAATTAGGGTTTGGGTTGGTTGTTGATATGGTTGGTGGTTCTGTGGTGGGTGATTATATGATGGATTATATGTTGTGGGTGGTTCTGTGGTGATTATGTGGGTAGGTTAACACCTTGATCTACCACCTTTGAGTGGTATGAATACCTGCTCTGGCCTACCTCATTCCCCACATGCTTGTGATGAAACTGTTTTTTTTTTAACTTGATTGTGGTGATGATGATTTTATAATATATATATATATATATATATATATATATATATATATATATATATATATATATATATATATATATATATATATATATATATATATATATATAGTGTATCTTTATTTTCAGAACCCTGTTAAGTGCGGGAACTGCGAGAACTCTAATTTTGCATTAGAAAACATGCATGTTCATATAAAACATGTATGTTTTCTTACATACACCTTAATACACATACATGCATAACACACATGTTCATATAAAAACCTGTTAAGTGCAACAGATCAATGCAAAATGGTTTTATTTTTAGAACTCTGTTAAGTGTGGGAACTGCGAGAACTCCAATTATACATTAGAAAACATGCATGTTCATATAAAACATGTATGTTTTCTTACATACCCTTAATACGCAGGCATGTGTATTAAGGTGTATGTAAGAAAATATACATGTTTTATATGAACATGCATGTTTTCTAATGCAAAATTGGAGTTCTCGCAGTTCCCGCACTTAACAGGGTTCTGAAAATAAAGATCCCCTATATATATATATATATATATATATATATATATATATATATAACAGGAGGCTTTACACGTGTAATGCCACCTCATTGCCCAGTCATTGTCCAGTAATTCATTATCAGCCATGTCATCACTTTGTGGCCATGTAAGCAATTTTTTAATTTATTTTATTAATTAATATGGCCGGATTTAAAAAATTGACCTTAGCAAGATTCGAACATGGGTCATTTAATCCATACGCAAGTGCTTCAACCACTAAACCAAGCCTGTTTTTGTGATTTACAATACAAAATAAGTAAGTAATGCTTAATTAATTGATATTGTTAATCTATATTTAAGGAATAGATTATGCATATAAATATAGTTTAACAATAATATTGTTAATTATAAAAGATGAAAGAAAAACCAGGCGCGTCCTTTTTTTCACAACCCTAATGCTTTTTTCTACGGTTTCTGATTATGCAGGTTTTGTAGAACTGCACGCAAGGTACAATGTTAAATAACAGTTTTCAGTTTATAATGATTTACGTTTTGTGATTATGCAGGTTTTGTAGAACTGCACGCAAGGTATAATGTTAAATAACAGTTTTCAGTTTATAATGATTTTTTCACAATGCAAGGTATAATGTTAAAAAACAGTTTTCAGTTATACGCATGCAAATTTCTGACTTCTAAAACTCCTATGAAGATGTTGGACTTTGGATTGTTGTGAATCAGCCCGATTGAAGAAGACATGGGATGGTAATTTATTACTATAAAATATGTATTATTATCAGTATGCCAATCTATTCTAACATAATGTTATTAATACTTGATAGATATGCACAATCCCAAGGAAAATCACTGAACTTTTGGACCTGCCTAGGGTACGTGAAACCTTCCCTTTATGCATTCCCTGTTTTGATCAAACGGCAAACCCTAGAAAGTAGGACTATGAATACATACGCTACAACTTTTAACGCATACCACACTAATGCAGGTACTTGAATCAGTTAGGAGTATCGTCTCTTTATGACACAAAAACATATTGTAGACAAACTTTGATAGGAGGAAACTATGGCTTACTTAATTGTGACACCCCCAAAATTTTACAACGCAGCGGAATACCAATTTGGGTGTCACTTCATAGTTCATAAAAACAAGTTACATAAAACGACCTCAAAAGAGACGTTTAATAAAATGTCACATTCGATTTGATAAATCAGAGTACAAAGGTCCCAACAATTTATATTTAAAACTTAAGTTACAAGAGTTCAAAAATGACTCATTTGCATATTTAAAGAAAATAATTATCGAATGTGAAGAAAACAAGTCCTTCAATGTTTGATATCCACGCGACTCCGATTGCTCCCAATGCTCAGCTAGCAAATAATACCTGAGAAAATACATACTAAAAAGTCAACATAAAGTTGAGTGAATTCATAGAGTTTAATAAGTAATAAGTTGAATACAAGCATTATTTATCGGGCGACAAGTATTGCAATTACATGTCGGTTTATTTGATTATAGTATTGAGTTCATGTAACCGAACCTTAACGTAATTTAATAATGCCCCGGAAAGGTAAAATTTGCCATTTACCACGATTCTAACTATTATGTGTCCGTATCCCGAACAAGCCCGCCAAGCCTAATATGCATATCCATAATACTAGCGTTTACTACTCGAGTAATTAACGGTTCATGAGGGGACTTAATTGGCAAAAAGCATTCAATATCTATAATCATATGATCGGGTCCAGCATACCAAAAACTACTTGTATTTAGTTTGTAAAAATTAGCATGTATCCCCTCGCGAGGTTTATAAAACATTTAAGTAAGTAAAGGCGAGGCTATGAACTCACCTTAAAGCAAAGAAAATAGCAATGAACAAGCAAGTGAAGGAATAGCCGCAAAAGCTCTACGATGAACCTAAATAATATACGTTGTCTTAGTTTATGAAAATAGATATCGATGTACTTTGGGTAATATACAGATTATGATCTTACTTAAGCTTGGTACAATATTCCTAGATACATCACAAGGTTTAAGTTAATTACTTACAAATTACCCAAAAATGTACCCTTGTATTTATATAAGTATGAAACTTACATTTACCCCAAGTTAAATTTTGATGTAAAAGTTCAAATTAATTCTAAGGTTCAAGTTTAGTCCATGGGTCAAGTTTTTGGTCAAAAAGGTTCACTTTAGGCCTCAGGGTTCAAAATATATTAGGGGGGTTCAAAATGTTTTAAAAGTCCAACTTTATAAAGTGTAAAACAATTTATACTCATTTTATACCTAGTGCTGTTAGCATTTAAATAACTTGTCTATGTTTAGGAAATCATCATTTGCAAACCGTAAGTCCACAAGTCTCGTTCCTTATATCCCCGGAAAGGTCTACTTCTGTATTAACGAGATTTGTGGGTCCCACTTGGCCAAAAATTATGTAACATTAGCAAAACAGTCCATTTACCCAAACAATCAATCCATTCAGCTTTCAAATTTTCAATGGTCTCACGAAAAGTGCGATATCTAGAGTTTTACTAACCCGATTTGTTCCCCATTTTTTTTGCCACGTTTAAGTTAAGATGTCCTCTAAAACTTTTATTCTTTGAGTAACAGAGGGTTATTCACAAAAAAAATGACTTTTGCCCGTTTCAAATCTGTTACTCAGAACTGGACATGTTTTACGAAAATGTTTCTAGTTTAATCATCGGAATGAGTTATTTAATGAAATACCCGTCAAAACGACCACAAGACATAGACCTACAACCCCATATTTTTAGTTTAGTCTCAATGTTTACTGATTAGTGCAGATTATTCCATTTTTGCCCCTGATTCAGAATCACAGTTGCATGTTTAGTCCTCTAGGATTTTTAGTGGTCTAGTTTCGTGTACCAAGCCTAACCAAGCCCCATAATTTATATGTTACACCATTACATCAATAAATATCAAATTTAACATGAGTGAACAAGAAGAAAAAAAAATATAAATACAATGAAAATTTATAAAAGAGTTTCTTACAAAAGAGATGGACAAGATAAATTTCAAGAACAAGAAACAAGGGCTATCCAAAGCCACCACCAAGCAAGGATCTTTTATGACTTGAAAGATGAACTTGTAGAGGATCTTGAGAACTCCAATCTACAGCCACAATAACCTATTGTAAGCCATAAAATATAGGAGAAAGAAAATTTTTGAAGATGAAAATAGAGATCAAGATTAAGGTGATATTGCATGCACCTTTCCTCTAATTCATGATCACCAAATCTTGTCACCAACACTTCTTGAAAGGACTTTGAGAATCACCACTTCTTAAAAACTTGAAAAGCTTTAGAAAAATCACCAACAAAAGCTCTTGTAAAACTTCTTGAGATATTTCATATCAACCATAGAAATGATGAGATTATGATGATGTTTTGAGTGAAATAACCCAAGAAACTAAGCTAGAACACTTGAACCTTCAATTGGAGATGAACAAGATCAAGTAAAAATCAAATACAAAGGTTGTTAGGGCTATTATATGTGTGTGTGGGTCGTTCAACAAGAGAGAGGGACAAAGAGATGGAAGTTTTGGTGATACTAACTATGTAAGATATGTGTTGTAGTGGTAGCATGCAAAAGACATGTTCCAAGTGTACAAGTAGTAGCTAGATCATGACACCAAATCAAAATCTAACCACATGGTCGTGGTTTTAAGTGAGTGGGGGAGGGGATGAGTTATTTTGTGTAGTTTTGGTATATTGTGTGTAGTTTTGATCCCGATAATTGAAAACGTGTAGTTTTTAAGACGCGAAACATAAAAGCGGGTAACGTAAAAATAATAAACTTGTAAAAATGTTAAAACTTGTTAAAATAACTACTTTTAATATATTAGATGAGCCATGGGTTTATCGGAGTGTTTAAACGTCGTTAAAAATGAAACCGTGAGTTGAAAACGCGTTTGGTGACACCGGTTCTTGATAAAAGTGATGTAAACTATAAAAATGACACAAAAAGTATAAAACTCTTTTGTAAACATGAAATAGTTTAAAAATTCATAAAATATATAGATTATCATAGTCTAGGGTTGGTTCACTTTGTCAAAACCTTAAAACGTAAATTTAAATCGGGTAAAACGTAAAGGTGCAAGGTTTACGTAAAAATTAGAAAAAGTAAATTAGGACTTTTAAAATAGGATTGTAAGGAACCAAAAATGCATAAAAAGTGTAGAGTGTACATAGTCTAGTCGTGGTTGAATTAATTGAACGTGTTTTGACAAAACGCGGATAACTTACGACGAAGTTAATTATTTAAAAAAATTGAATAGTTAAATACTATTAAGATTAATGACATGAAAATTTTGAAATGTCACAGCACGTACTCCTTAAGAGAGCGACGTCCCGGCGCTCAATTCTTCTTAATCATTTTTGGTCGTTTTAAAGATTTTTAGGATGGAAGCATGTATAAAAACCATGTTGAAATTCGGGTTTATGGTTGTGATTGTAGAATGTCTATTTTCAAAATTTTAAGAATCATTAGTTGAAATGAAGTTTAAATCAGTCATATCCTGAAGACGTGATTAAAATATGATGTATATAAAAAAAAATGTGTAATTTGAAATATAGGGCATGGTGTCATTATAAATATTGGTTATGATCTTTACAAAAGAGGGTGGTTAGAACCGACTCTTTAACTTAAAAATGTTATTTTGGTAATTTAATCACTTGTGAAATCTTTGTAAAATTTTTATAAAGATGTATAAAAATTTTATAGAAGCCCATGGAGGTGCTTAATGCATTTTGTGCTCGGGATTTTTGACAAAGTATCAAGATATCAACGAAGATAGAACATTTGATAGAAATCACCTAATGTGTAAGCAATGGTATGAGGGAACGATATAGAATGTCATGAGGGTCCTTAAAGGAAAGGTTGAATAAAAGTGTTGGTGATAAGACAATAGGAGACAAGGAATTTATCAAGTCGTCAATTCGTGGAAGCGGATAATAGTACATTACTATTAGCTTATCAAGCTCGCGGCGGTTGATACAAAATCGGAAAAATCCACATAACAAATTACGGGTCGAGAGGAGTTCATAGCCCAAAGAATGATTTGTACACACGCTATGGTGGATACACATAAGCCCACTTATTCATAACTCGTCATTTACATAAAGAGGCGTCCCAATCCATGTAAGTGAAAATTTATGAATTTATGGTTCGGCGATTTATAATTTCCTTATTCAAATAAAGAAGCGTCCCAATTCATTTCAATAAGACGATTATAAATCATCCTACTTAAGTATGTCCGTCACTAAAAAAATACACAACAAGATTAAGTGCTATAATAAATAAAAGGATGTCTAATTAACGACATGATTCATCAAAATCATGAGAAGTAACGAGAATAATAATATGACATTAGTCAATCGCATTCGCAAAGGTAAGTGCCAAAGGATAGCATGATCCGGGATGACAAGTTAAGGTCGTACTCCCATCAATTGGAAGATTTCAAAACAATGGATAATGAAAACAACATACGCAGTTCAAAGGCATAAGAAGAATGTTCACACTCAGAGTTGAATAATAAAATAGCTAGTGGAATTGACAAAGTACACCGAATGTTAATATCATCAAAAGGAAATAAATTAAAGTAGCGAAAATGTTTCAGAGATCACCACATCGTTCATAAGAGGTTAAAGTAAACGAGTAATTTAGTTTATAGATGATGGTAAAGTAGTTTGTAAGAGAGTGGAAAGCATTGTATTAAAATTTTAGCGAAAATGGTTTAAAAGATGGTAGTAAACTAGTTTTACAAGGTAATTTACCAAATAATTTGTAAAGGGGTAACAAAATAGTAAATTCTGAACTAGTCAGAGCTAAAATAGTGGTGCATCATGTTATTAGTTTGTCAGGTAGTAGTGGGGTAATTTATTGACATGGTGCTATAGAGACTGAGTGTAAAGAGTAGGATAAAACGTTTATAATAAATATCCTTATACAAATAAAAAGTAACGCTCTTGTAAATAGGTATAAATAGTCAAGAGAAAATCAAGTGTATATAGATAGTCTTCTATATAATTTGTATCAATTTGAAAAAAAAAATGCAGAAATGCTCAGGAAACATAAGTTTACGGGGAGTAAAGAAATCTAGAGGAATTGATAAATTGTAACGAGTTTCGCCGTTAGATGTAATGATAGTATATAAGGTTATGAAAGAGTTTATAGACCATTGTAATCACCTAGAATGTCTGACAAATAAAAGAAACCATTGTGCAACTCACAATGTTAATGAAGTAAATGAGACCATTGTGTAACCCACAATGTCTTAAAAAAAATTTCATAGATCACAAGAATGTAAGAGTAGGCATGAGAGAGCAAAATCATGACTAGGGGATATATTCATTAGTCATATAATAGAAGTATTGATGCAAAATAGAGCATATAAGTTACCTGGGAGCAAGCGTGCGCGGATATCGAACAATGGTGAAAGACTTAAAAAAAATTTGAAAATCAGTTATAGTTTAGGTTTTGAAAATGACCTAATTCGCTATAACTAATGCTCTGGTACCATTCTGTGACACCCCCAAAATTTTACAACGCAGCGGAATACCAATTTGGGTGTCACTTCATAGTTCATAAAAACAAGTTACATAAAACGACCTCAAAAGAGACGTTTAATAAAATGTCACATTCGATTTGATAAATCAGAGTACAAAGGTCCCAACAATTTATATTTAAAACTTAAGTTACAAGAGTTCAAAAACGACTCATTTGCATATTTAAAGAAAATAATTATCGAATGTGAAGAAAACAAGTCCTTCAATGTTTGATATCCACGCGACTCCGATTGCTCCCAATGCTCAGCTAGCAAATAATACCTGAGAAAATACATGCTAAAAAGTCAACATAAAGTTGAGTGAATTCATAGAGTTTAATAAGTAATAAGTTGAATACAAGCATTATTTATCGGGCGACAAGTATTGCAATTACATGTCGGTTTATTTGATTATAGTATTGAGTTCATGTAACCGAACCTTAACGTAATTTAATAATGCCCCGGAAAGGTAAAATTTGCCATTTACCACGATTCTAACTATTATGTGTCCGTATCCCGAACAAGCCCGCCAAGCCTAATATGCATATCCATAATACTAGCGTTTACTACTCGAGTAATTAACGGTTCATGAGGGGACTTAATTGGCAAAAAGCATTCAATATCTATAATCATATGATCGGGTCCAGCATACCAAAAACTACTTGTATTCAGTTTGTAAAAATTAGCATGTATCCCCCTCGCGAGGTTTATAAAACATTTAAGTAAGTAAAGGCGAGGCTATGAACTCACCTTAAAGCAAAGAAAATAGCAATGAACAAGCAAGTGAAGGAATAGCCGCAAAAGCTCTACGATGAACCTAAATAATATACGTTGTCTTAGTTTATGAAAATAGATATCGATGTACTTTGGGTAATATACAGATTATGATCTTACTTAAGCTTGGTATAATATTCCTAGATACATCAGAAGGTTTAAGTTAATTACTTACAAATTACCCAAAAATGTACCCTTGTATTTATATAAGTATGAAACTTACATTTACCCCAAGTTAAATTTTGATGTAAAAGTTCAAATTAATTCTAAGGTTCAAGTTTAGTCCATGGGTCAAGTTTTTGGTCAAAAAGGTTCAATTTAGGCCTCAGGGTTCAAAATATATTAGGGGGGTTCAAAATGTTTTAAAAGTCCAACTTTATAAAGTGTAAAACAATTTATACTCATTTTATACCTAGTGCTGTTAGCATTTAAATAACTTGTCTATGTTTAGGAAATCATCATTTGCAAACCGTAAGTCCACAAGTCTCGTTCCTTATATCCCCGGAAAGGTCTACTTCTGTATTAACGAGATTTGTGGGTCCCACTTGGCCAAAAATTATGTAACATTAGCAAAACAGTCCATTTACCCAAACAATCAATCCATTCAGCTTTCAAATTTTCAATGGTCTCACGAAAAGTGCGATATCTAGAGTTTTACTAACCCGATTTGTTCCCCGTTTTTTTTGCCACGTTTAAGTTAAGATGTCCTCTAAAACTTTTATTCTTTGAGTAACAGAGGGTTATTCACAAAAAAAATGACTTTTGCCCGTTTCAAATCTGTTACTCAGAACTGGACATGTTTTACGAAAATGTTTCTAGTTTAATCATCGGAATGAGTTATTTAATGAAATACCCGTCAAAACGACCACAAGACATAGACCTACAACCCCATGTTTTTATTTTAGTCTCAATGTTTACTGATTAGTGCAGTTTATTCCATTTTTGCCCCTGATTCAGAATCACAATTGCATGTTTAGTCCTCTAGGATTTTTAGTGGTCTAGTTTCATGTACCAAGCCTAACCAAGCCCCATAATTTATATGTTACACCATTACATCAATAAATATCAAATTTTACATGAGTGAACAAGAAGAAAAAAAATATAAATACAATGAAAATTTATAAAAGAGTTTCTTACAAAAGAGAAGGACAAGATAAATTTCAAGAACAAGAAACAAGGGCTATCCAAAGCCACCACCAAGCAAGGATCTTTTATGACTTGAAAGATGAACTTGTAGAGGATCTTGAGAACTCCAATCTACAGCCACAATAACCTATTGTAAGCCATAAAATATAGGAGAAAGAAAATTTTTGAAGATGAAAATAGAGATCAAGATTAAGGTGATATTGCATGCACCTTTCCTCTAATTTATGATCACCAAATCTTGTCACCAACACTTCTTGAAAGGAATTTGAGAATCACCACTTCTTAAAAACTTGAAAAGCTTTAGAAAAATCACCAACAAAAGCTCTTGTAAAACTTCTTGAGATATTCCATATCAACCATAGAAATGATGAGATTATGATGATGTTTTGAGTGAAATAACCCAAGAAACTAAGCTAGAACACTTGAACTTTCAATTGGAGATGAACAAGATCAAGTAAAAATCAAATACAAAGGTTGTTGGGGCTGTTATATGTGTGTGTGGGTCGTTCAACAAGAGAGAGGGACAAAGAGATGGAAGTTTTGGTGATACTAACTATGTAAGATATGTGTTGTAGTGGTAGCATGCAAAAGACATGTTCCAAGTGTACAAGTAGTAGCTAGATCATGACACCACATCAAAATCTAACCACATGGTCGTGGTTTTAAGTGAGTGGGGGAGGGGATGAGTTATTTTGTGTAGTTTTGGTATATTGTGTGTAGTTTTGATCCCGGTAATTGAAAACGTGTAGTTTTTAAGACGCGAAACATAAAAGCGGGTAACGTAAAAATAATAAACTTGTAAAAATGTTAAAACTTGTTAAAATAACTACTTTTAATATATTAGATGAGTCATGGGTTTATCGGAGTGTTTAAACGTCGTTAAAAATGAAACCGTGAGTTGAAAACGCGTTTGGTGACACCGGTTCTTGATAAAAGTGATGTAAACTATAAAAATGACACAAAAAGTATAAAACTCTTTTGTAAACATGAAATAGTTTAAAAATTCATAAAATATATAGATTATCATAGTCTAGGGTTGGTTCACTTTGTCAAAACCTTAAAACGTAAATTTAAATCGGGTAAAACGTAAAGGTGCAAGGTTTACGTAAAAATTAGAAAAAGTAAATTAGGACTTTTAAAATAGGATTGTAAGGAACCAAAAATGCATAAAAAGTGTAGAGTGTACATAGTCTAGTCGTGGTTGAATTAATTGAACGTGTTTTGACAAAACGCGGATAACTTCCGACGAAGTTAATTATTTAAAAAAATTGAATAGTTAAATACTATTAAGATTAATGACATGAAAATTTTGAAATGTCACATTAATACTACTACCTTTGAGCCTAATGCAGACTACTACATGTTTATATCTCTTTCAATGTTTGATGATGGACAGTTCTTTCTAAGTCAGTTTAGCCTGGTAAGTAAACGATTGACCTAAGTTGCATTTATTTGATGTTATTTTTAACTTCTGATACTGGTTCATAGAACTCTACTTGAAATCTGTTATACGTTTATGTTATTTCTGAAATTTATACGTTGTATGTGTGTTATTTGAGTACATGTAGATGTGAAATATGATATTAAAGTGGACAGGCCAAAACTTACAGCTTATTGTTGCTCTCTATATGTCTGCCACACATTTTATTCATTTTATTTTGTTGAAAAATATAATATCATGTATTTCTTGAAGATCATAGCAAGCTTTCTCCCAGGAGATTCATATTCCAGCTATAATTCAACACAGGAGACGCTGAGGTCCTTGCTGTACAGTGTGATAGAGGGCTAATAAAATTTAGCGAGTACAGGTTTCAAAAGATCTATTTAAAACTGTGCAGAAAAAAGGTACTCGGTAGTCAACATTCAAGTCAAAGATTGCCCCAAGCTTTTATTTAATGTGGTGTGCACTTTAACATAGAGACTACGTAAATGCAGGCAAAACAGGTTAGATGGACCTGTTTCAGCTCCACCTCTGTCACTCCCACCAAATATAAACACTAATTCTAGATAGGGCTCTATGAGGTCAAGATCTGTTAGTAAAGGACAGAATATCATATTCCAGCCCAATAATCCAACTCAAGAATACCGCAGAGTCATGTCTTACACTACTGGGACCAAAATATCCACCTCATCATCTATGGCATCACCAAATTGTAATGCTAAGTTACATTTCACATAAGGGGCTATGATGATATGAGTCTCATTTCACATAAAAGTCCTTCAACAAATTCACGAATGTCTACATGTTCTACTGAAGTGTTGGATGATTCGGGAAGAATGCCATATGCAATTAGTGAAGGTAGTGAAGTTGATTCAGATGCTGGTGCAGTGCCTGGATCGAAAGAGATCACTGAAAATTCTTAAACAGCAAGAAGCGAGTAATGAGGGCTTAGTTGATAAAACCAAGCTTTCCACTTCCAATGAGCTCGAGAAGGCAACTGACCACTTCAATGAGAATAGGATTCTCGGCCGAGGAGGCCAAGGAACGGTATACAAAGGCATGTTAACCAATGTTTTTGCTTATCAGACTCTACATAATAAGCTTTTATATCAGTCGTCTTATTCTCATATGTGATTTCTGCATTCTCATTTTTTTTCTTCCTTACTCTTTTATATATCATATCCCATGAATCAAGCTTGTGAGCTATGAATGAATGGGCTGAAACTTTTGTCAGGTTCGTGTATAATTTTATTTATTATGTTTATCACATCACAAGAATGCATCACATTTGTCTACCCATTTTTCTCCAAACCCTAATTCAATTGCAAGTTGTGTTTCTTGATTCATTTTGTCAATCTTTTTACAGGTTTTTGAGGGATGAACTTCATTAACAGTTTTTCAAATTAATTTACAGGTAGAGTTATATAAATTGCCCGAAAAGGTTCGATTGAATCAGGTAATTGTCTGTCTATACGAGTCTCTTGGTTAGCAAAACTATCAAATAATCAATAGGTAAAATATGTTCATTTACCTATGACTTAAAAAGTTATATTGTTACAATCTCTTATTATTACACTGTAAATAGCTATCGCTTGCGTTATTATTTGATTCTTTTACCCCCACCTCTCTGCCCATCTTCAAATTTTACTCCAGCCCATCTTCAAACAAGGAATGCTAGACTTCATCGTAGACGACCTCTCGAACAAAGCAAATGGAAAAACAGTTTCCAGGTTAGAAAAGTTAGTTTACTATTTACTTCCTCCTCAAATATAAATTATATGCTATCTTAAATGCACATTACTTCTCTGTGACAGGAGTAATTACATTTTTTGGTGCTTATTCAGACAAACACTCAGATTCATAATTCTTACCAGGTTTGGAAATCTCTATTATGGATGGATCTCGCACATTTGTCAGAGAAATTCAGTGCTCTTCACTATCTTCCTTAGTTTTTGTACGGGACTCGATTTGTATTGGGCTAATTAGTCTACTAACAATAAACGTGCAATCAACCAGAGAGACAGGAAGAATGTTCCATTTTTCACATAAGAATATATGATTTTAAAATTAGTAAAGTAAATTCACTTGGTGGATTCATATTCTTTGGTCTCTTTTTTAGGTGGTTGCCAAGCTATCAATCAAACGCATATCCAAAAGTATAAGAAACTTGCAGCAGCCGGTGGAGTTGATGACATGACGAAAATATCCTATTTGCAATTCTTATGTTAAGATCTCTGGTTGTTTTGTTTAATTCCAGGTTATTTGCTTCATGCTTTTGTTTTTGTTTACAACTAACATGCTAATGTACTAATTCTGATGCAGTTGCTACTGTAACAACAACTAGCGGAGAAACTAATCAACGAAGAACGTTAACATCTTGCAACAATTGTATTCTGGTGTAAGTACACTAATTTATATGCTTTTTTTCTATTGTGAGAAGGCAAAATGGGTGGGTATGATAATGGGCCAAAACGGGTAAATGCTTACATTTGATTCTTTGGCGTCTCAAAATTATAGAAAGAAAATGATTACGTCACCTAGAAGACAATCTTCACTTATGTGTGTGTTCCATTCCAAATGCAGTTGGATAAACAAAGGAAAATATATGAGGAGTTGCCAGAATATTTGGAAGAGGTAAGACCAGTTTCCATTATTAGATATTCCATCAATTGCTTCTTAGTATCCAGATTGATAATTGAATGAACATGTAATATGAATCCTTACACCTTGCGATTTGTTTTTCCTATACGTGGTTTCCTTTTGTTGCTAATAGATGTTAATTGTACAGAAAAGTCATGGTATTCCTGAATCCCTTATTAAAGAGGTTAGAGATATGACACACGAGTTCTTCAATCTACCTTATGAGGAGAAACTCAAGATCAAACTCTCTAATGCAACTGGATACAGGTTATTTCCAAATCCCATTAACTCATTCGCTTGATCAATTATAAAGGAGTTATATATCCCATAATAAGTATAGTTTTATGATGATATCAGTGAGTTGGTGAAAATATAACTACAGGAATACCTTATATGCACGAAGCAATAGATGTAAGCGTTATGTTGATATCTCGATATTTGATGCTTTATAGATACTCATATAGTGAGATATTATATTAGGAGTTCCAAGTCAAGTATTTGATACTTTAACTTAATTTAGAAGGAAATAACATTCTTAAGAATAATTTTCTTTTATGATAAGACATCCCTATCCCATTTTTTTACCAAGCCTTTCATTGACTTCAGGCTGTGAAGGTGTTTTCCATACAGCCTTTTTTATGTTTTTGGTTTTTTTTTAATTTTTGGGGTGTTTGGATATATGTGGAAAGAGGATCTGATGTTTGTAGCTACATAATCATTTGAAGAGCCCTTGATTTTAAGTGTCGAAGATAGAGTTGGGCATAATAACAAATCCTACTGATGAAGAATAAAGAGCATAAGTGAACCATTACCTAACCCTGCCACTGTAATATAGGGCAGTCTAGATAACATTGCAGTGTTGCAAGTTTCATGTGCGTTCCAAAGAAATGAAGCACAAAGAAATGAAGCACAATACCTGAAATTAGGAAAACAATATAAACTAATGATGCCTAAACATCTAAGCCCGTGATACTATATCTCTATACACAGTTACACATACAACACCAGTGCCCTTTTACATAGGAAGTCTATACCGAGTCCATTCAGATTCAAACAATCTAAATCGTGGAGGTGGATTGAATTTAGGAACAAGTAGAAATCCAAGTGACTCTCACGAAAGGCCCCTTCAGTTGGTTACTGAATTTGATACATGTAGTATAAGGTTTCTAACAACATATTTTCTATAATCTTTACCACATCTTTCATGTGATGTTATATTATGAAATTTTGATCTGCTTTCCAATTTGTGTGATTAAAAATGGCTTTTTAAGCTAAAATACGTATTATAGGCCACTTGACAGGTTAGACGGGTTGATTAAACGGTCAAAATGAGTTTGAGTCAAAACCAGTGATTGCCATGTACGGTTAAAATGTATGTCAGGTTGAGCGGCTTTCAACAATAAACTTTTTAAATATATGTATGGTTAAACTGGTTTTTCAGAGCGGCGGGGGCAAATACTATCCTGTGTTTATTTTTTTTTTGTAAACTCGATTTAGTGGCGAAAAGTGGAACCAGTCAGGTTAGGATTTTAAGCAATTTAAAAACTATGTTAGATTGGAGATATAACGGTTTTATAAAAGGAGTGGTAACTTACGTAGAAATTAGCAGAGCAATTTAATATAGTTGGTTTATAAAAAATGTTAATTATAAACCAACTATATTAAAAGATTGGAGACGAAACTAAAATTGGTAGAAATTAGCAGAGCAAAAGTGTTTAAATGTTCGGATGATAGCCAGTTTTTATGGGTTTGTGTTATTTTGATTTTTGTTGGAATGGTAACTTACGTAATTATAATGGTGTTGGCTCCTTAATTAGTTGATATCAGGTACTAGCCGTACAATGTTATAAAGAAACTAGCGGGTCTTGACTACATGTTAAATGTAAACCTTATCGTTGTTACTAAGCCAATGTATCCGAATATGAAAATTATCTGGTATTTTGTTTATGTTTGGTGAGAAAAGCTAAAAAAATCAATTTCCGTGGTGTTGTTGTGTTTTGCTTTTGCTTTATTTTAGGCAGTCGGAGGAAGAAAAGGTGAACTACATGGGAAAAGTAAGTCAATGAGTAAAGTTAATGGTTCTTATGGAGTCAGGATTCTATCTTTTTGTGATCATTCTACGATAAAGCTATAGAGACTAAAGGGATGTAGCATTTAGTTTTAGGTTGAACATAAAACCTGTTTCGATGCCTTTAGGATTTCCATCCATAGTAATATGCACAATGCTATCAAATAGCTTTCCCTATGATTCTGTCTTGCATCCAAGATGTCCAAAAACTTCCATCATTGGACGATCAAAGCTATATATATTTATTTACCGCTATCTTTTGTCTAAAGTTGTCATAGAACTACATTTACTTTGAACATGAACATAAACATAAACATGTATTTTTTGTTTTGATCATATATATCGCCCTCAACTTCTCAAGTTTATTGAAACAATCTATTTTTAACAAAGACTAGACTAGGATTAACATGATTTGGCGTCTTTTTCTCATTGTAGGGGATCCTTTTGTTCTTCCATGAAGACCCATCTTATATTAATTATGTTAGTATATTTCATGTTTGTGTTTATGTTTTTTCTATTACTGAGGTTGAGTTGGCAAATTTTAACATAGAAGTCATTTTGTGTGGTGGTGAACCACATCATATTCATCTTAGGGGTAATGATATCTACTATATATCTTGCCATTTGCTATGTTTTTGAACATTTACTTTTTTTGAATTTGAAACAAAATAAAATGTTATATTGTGTTAAGTAATTGTATACTCCAACATGTTTCAAGGCCCACAAATATGCTATTGATATGAAACGTGTGCTGCTAGCTGTTGTGATCTCCAAATGTTTTTTTCCCATTAAAGTCCATAAGAGATCACATAACTCATATAAGTCATAACTCAAAAAATGCAGAAAACTAGATATTGATTGGTGCCCGAAGATAATGTGTTCCTATATTTTTGTTGGTTATAACGTAGTTTACTACAAATATCGGGTTAAATTGGCCTTGCCGCAACGCGCGGGAATGCGATGATAGACGAAATGAAACATTGATCAATCCAACCGATAACATTGATTAGATAGTCAACACAGAAAACTCACAATACGCTCAAGGCGATACAAGCCTTGCCGCACAACAGAACTTAATTACTCATTGGCAATAAATCATGCAACTCCTTTTGTTTTTCTAAGTGTGTTTTCATATATCAACCGACATAGTAATTTTCTTACGAATAACGAATTTAAGTGCATCATGTAGTTGAACTAATTATGTGCTAATTGTTTATAAATTTTTGTCATTGCATATTGTGGGAAAAGTTATTCCCTAAGAAGAAAGTGTTTCAAGAGTTAAGACACAAAAAGGTATGAAGTTTATTTGTTTTGACAAAGACGATCAATACACAAACTACACAACAAACGTTGTGTACAAAAAAGTTCTATTCGTATATGAATAAGCATCATGTAATTTATTTGTTCTCAAACTTATCATTTTTCGTTTAGCACTTTCTATTTATTTCCATTATTTTTGTTTAACATTTTTTGGACATTATTCATTATTTATTTACGTGCAATTAGATTTTGTTAAACAATATTATGAAGCGAACCCGCCTACCGATAACAAATACCTGCCAACGATAACTATACATCATGCTCGCCTTACTTAAATATTAATTTCCGTTAAATACTACATACCACAGAATAATTATAAGGGGCGGGCTTCGAAATCTAGTATGTATATATTATATATATATATATATATATATATATATATATATATATATATATATATATATATATATATCTCACTCTAGATATAGCACAAGTGTGATTGCTATTTTTAGAAGCAAAAAATCTCCCAAAATTTCCACAAACCTCACCCCTTTTAGAAAGATTCGAAATTTCTTTTTGTATGGCATGGGTTAAAATCACGGGGGCTATTTGGTTAGTTTAACCCTCTCTACAACTAGTAGGGAGTGTACTAGTTTATATTTTTTTTGTCTTTTTCCCTATTTTGTCGTTTAGCGCTTTTTTTTTTTTTTTTTTTAAAGTAATGTTTTGTATATATTTGTATAAAGTAATGTTTTGTATATATTTGTATAAATGTTTTGTATATATTTGTATAAAGTAAATGTATTGTTTAAAGTAAATGTATTGTATATGTATAATATTTTGTATATTTGTGTTTAATAATGTTTTGTATATGTATAATGTTTTGTATATGTATAGTGTTTTGTATAATTATTTTGTTTGTATAATAGCACGTTAAATATTACCACGTTAAATAACTGCAACAAAACTGTTATTATTAAATTAAACGACAACGTTATACATATTATTTAAAAACAACAACATCTACGACATATGAAGATTATTCATCTCATTTAAAATATCATGGAGCTGGGCACTTGACTGACAAGCGTGATCCTCAGGATTCCTTGCCATTTCTAACTCAATTTTCAGCGCCTTTATTCTTGCCTTCAACAACTTGTTCTCATTTTTTGTAGCAACGCAGTTTGAGCAATGCGTTGAAGAAGAGGGTTGATTAAAGTGCTCTGCTTCAAATTCATCTTTCCACGCGAAGTATCGACACCCATAGTCTTTTGTACCTGGCTGTTACATGTTAAGAAAATAATAAGAAATGTATTTTTAAGAAACAAATTATTTACATAACTAAGCAAACGTATGATTATTTACCACTGAAAGAGGACATGCATAAAACAGTCGCCCACGACTATCATTTTGCCAGGATTTCCGTTCTACAATAAATCCTCTCTTACATCGGCACCAGAAAGGATTTCTTTGGCTCATCTGACCAAAGAATTTGCATAATAATTTACATTAGCAATCAATAATGTTTAAACGATGTTTCAAACAATTAACATTTAAATAATCATTTACAACATTTTCAAACAATTTACATTTAAATAAATGAATAATTATTTACAACATTTACAAAGAATTTACATTTAAATAAATGAATAATCATTTACAACATTTACAAAATACATCGATCGTTATATATTGCATCCCATTCGTTTGCAACTGGCTGTTTGAACCACCTCCATTGTGGGTGGTAATGTGGTAGATCTGAATCTCTGTCTATATTGAGACAAATGTAAAGAGCACCACTGTTCTCCCCCACACGCGCAATCACAATGGGGTCAATTCCATGTGATAAGTTTGGAGCAGAAAATAGGGGTAAACATGTGAACCAACCATGACGGTCTATATATACAAGAGGTCGGCGAATAGCTGAAGAGATGACCAGACCATTATGTGGCATCGTCATCCAGTAATCTTCAGGCGCTGGTCCATTAAACCAGTTTAATGTATCACGAAGGTGGTAAAAGTTTTCTTCCCCCCACATACTCACGTAAGTTACACTATGTCTTTGTAACTCTTCCATTAACATGTATCTAGCATCGGCCCACCTATTTTGGTCATGCACAATCCAATGGGCAATGCACCGAAACCCACAATTTCCGTCACCCTCCACATTATTTATACTTATTACCTGTGAACGGAAAATCTCTGGAATGCGCTCAATAAAATCCTCGCTATCCTTATCTCCAACATAAAATATGTGTCTTATTTTTTGACCCGTGTACGAACTATGTCTTGCAGGCTCTTTGGCGCGTTTCGGGACTTTCGTGGATCTTGAATTTGTGCTTCTTCGGTGATTCATGGTTGGCACATCATTCAAGTCATTCAAGTCCGGGACTTCATTCAAGTCCGGAACTTCATTCAAGTCCGGGACTTGTGTAGCTTTGCCCTTCTTGTCCTTTGCGCTCGGACGTCCACGGGTATTTTTTTTGAATAGCTGGTTCACGTGTGTCAGCAGATTCAGGTTGGAATATATCTTTTAACTTTGTTAACATATTCTTCTTGACAAACGATGTTGATTTGCTAAAAATATTCTTGAATTGTCGCATGCCATCGTTAAACTTAGTATTGTCATCATCATCAACAACACTACCATCATCATCGTTAAACGAAGAGCCATCTTTATCCGGGGGCCTATTGATAACAGGCCACGGAACAGATAGGGTTCTCCAAAAAATATCAACTCGTTCCAGTGGAATGGGTAATCCTGAATTCAATTAAAGTGACTTGTATAAATTACTGATATTAATGTGGAAAACAACTTTATAGTTATAAATTTAATATACTTACCTTGAATAACATAGATTCGCATCTCGTGAAAGCATGGTAGTCCGTATATTGCCCGATTATTATGGCTACAGTCTTCTGGGGCGATCGACAGGTGGAGTTCTTTGTGCATGAGGTTCAAAGCATGTTTAGAAACTTTATACGTTAATTCGTGAAATAGTGGTACATCACACTTAATTAGTTTCTCGTTCATGCTTCTGTTGAAAGTCTCTTTTATCGCATCTTCTTGTGTAATGAGAATCTTATCGACCGACCTCAACAACCTGTCTAATTTGGACTGTGTGCCGTCCAAATATAATTTCAACAACGCGTGGTGAGCCTCAACTCTGCACGTTGTTGTCTGGCCGTAGGATTTATATCGGTCGGTAATATACGAGACAAACATGGGTGCGTAATCTTGCACCCAGTTATGCAGATACAAAGCGACATCTGAAAAAAATAATGAATTAATTAAAGGTCATTCGGGTGCATATTTAAAAACAATCAATTAATAATTAAGTACCCTGATGGTTGACCAACAGCTCTTGTAGGCGTCGATAACGTCGCTCGAACGATTCGAAGGTCGGAGCTTTAACCATCCAATCCCATCGTTTTTTAACGGAGTCATAGTCAATATCCCCACCTGTGAATTTATTTTTGCAAAACTTAAGTATGTTTTGCTGTATATGCCATCGACAGAGTAATTGGTGAGCGTCAGGAAATTCTGCTCTTATTGCCCTAACTAACGCTAAATCTCTGTCAGTGACGATAACACGTGGGTAATATCTTTCGCCAATCACTTGCTTCACACGTTGAAATACCCATCTAAAATTATGCCCTTGTTCGCTGGATAAAAAGCTATACGCCATTGAAAATGTTTTGTTTGTTGAAGTTAGTCCAACAATTTCCAACAACGGCAATTTAAACACCGTGGTATTGTATGTGGAGTCCATCAGCATGACTTCAGGGAATGTACACCATATAGCATACGACGTGGGGTGCACAAAAAATAGCTCCTCAAGCTCGTTGGTATGCTCATTTACCCTCGGGTACCATGTATACCCTGATTCTTGCAAATGCGAGTAAAGGACTTGAATTGGAGTTCTATCACCTACTCTGACTCTCCGGAACTTATCTTGTGCGTTATATATAGTTCTAACGCTAGACACGTTATCCGGATTACGACCCTTTATTGTCGAAAGTATATTAAGTGGTCGTACGTTATAATCTGTCAATTCTCTGACCAAACCCAACTCATCATCCTTTAATCGCATTGCATATGGCACACCATGCAACGACTCTAGCATATAATGATTATGCGTATCATCCTTCACCCTCAATACCCAATAATTTTTTGTTCGATGATATTTCGCATTTAATCTGAATGGACAACCGGTTTTACTTGTTTTGGTTTTCCGTCTGCCACTACCTTGAGATGTATACGTACCACCCTTTGTACACCTGTAATTGATTTCGTTCATATGACCATGTTCTGATTTGGTTCTATCTTTAACAATTACAAAACCTAGCCCACGAGCTATATTTTGCGCCCACTCAGTTACTTCCTCGTGAGAACCGAAAACCTGAAAATACATAACATTTTTTACAACTTTTACATTTTTACATTTTTATATTTTTATAACTTTTTATACAACTTTTACATTTTTACATTTTTTAAATTTTATAACTTTTAATTTTTACAACTTTTACATTTGTATAACTTTTTATACAACTTTTAATTTTTACAACTTTTACATTATACAAATTATACAACTTTTAATTTTTACAACTTTTACATTTGTATAACTTTTTATACAACTTTTAATTTTTACAACTTTTAACTTTTTACAACTTTTAATTTTATACAACTTTTTACAAATTTTTATACAACTTTTAAATTTTTATACAACTTTTATTTTTACAACTTTTAAATACAAAAAAAATTAAAAAAAAAGTTAAAAACGCGTACGCGTATACTTTCTCTCTCTCTTAATCACACACCACACACGCCACACACACACAAACGGTGTAATCTCTCTCTCTAATCTCTCTCTCTATCTCTTTTTCTCTCTCTCTATTTTAGATCTAAGAATACTTTAGATCTAAATCTATGTTAGATCTAATTCTGGTATGTGATGTTGGTTTATGGTGATGTGGTATGTGATGTGTTACGTGATTATCTGATTCTGGGTGTGAGAAATTAGGGTTTCATAAAAAAACTGGGGGTTCTGTGGTTCTGTGGTGATGGTTTATTGATATAAACAGGTTAGTTTATGATAGTTTAGATCTAATTTTTTGATATAAACTTGGGGGTTTGTAAAAATATTTTTTCAGATCTAATTATGGTTTGAAAAAAATTGGGGGTTTTTTATAATTAACTAGTAATCTTTCAATTAACCAACGTTAATTGAAAGATATACTGATTAATTTGAAAAACCCCCAATTTTTACGAAACCCTAATTCGATCTGAAAAATTGGGGGTTTTTTGATGAAGGTTATCTGTGGTGATGGTGTTTTGGGGTGTTCTTTTTTAGATCTAATTAGGGTAATATAGCACTTGGGGGTTTGAAAAATTAGGGTTTGTAAAATATTTTTTCAGGTCTAATTACGGTTTGAAAAAAATTGGGGGTTTTTTATAATTAACTAGTAATCTTTCAATTAACCAACGTTAATTGAAAGATATACTGATTAATTTGAAAAACCCCCAATTTTTACGAAACCCTAATTCGATCTGAAAAATTGGGGGTTTTTTGATGAAGGTTATCTGTGGTGATGGTGTTTTGGGGTGTTCTTTTTTAAATCTAATTAGGGTAATATAACACTTGGGGGTTTGAAAAATTAGGGTTTGTAAAATATTTTTTCAGATTTGATTAGGGTTTGAAAAAAATTGGGGATTTTTTATAATTAAGTAGTAATCTTTCAATTAACCAACGTTAATTGAAAGATCTACTGATTAATTTGAAAGATCTGTGGTGATGGTGTTTTGGGGTGTTCTTTTTTAGATCTAATTAGGGTTTCGTAAAACATTGAGGGTTTTTTAAAATTAAATGAGTAATCTTTCAATTAACCTATGTTAATTGAAAGATCTACTGATTAATTTTAAAAACCCCCAATTTTTATGAAACCCTAATTAGATCTAAAAAATTCATGATCTGTGGTGATGATTTTGGTGGTTCTGTGGTGATGATTTTGGTGGTTCTTTGATGATGAATACTTGTGGCTGAGGGTAGGTTAACACCTTGATCTGCCACCCATGAGTGGTATGAATACCTGCTCTGGCCTACCCCACAGTCCACAGGTATGTGAATGATGTGATTATGTGATGTAAATGTGATTATGTTGGTGGTTCTGTGGTGATGAATACTTGTGGCTGAGGGTAGGTTAACACCTTGATCTGCCACCCATGAGTGGTATGAATACCTGCTCTGGCCTACCCCACAGTCCACATGTATGTGATTATGTGTGGTTATGGTATATTAACGGGGTCTACCCCCCTTGCTGCAAACCCTTGTGCTCTGTCCATATGGGATGGGTTATATTGATGGGGGCTATTTGGTTAGATTAACCCTCTCTTATATGATTGATAAGCAGTTTGTGATGAAACTGCTTATCAAACTGCTTATAAGCAGTTTCATTTGAAACTTGGTTTAAGCAGTTTGCTTTTGAAACTTGATAAGAACTTTGATTTAAGCAGTTTGTTTAAAAAAAATGAGATACGGCGATGATGATTTAAAAAAAAGGTTTTGATATTGGCTTGGCATTACCAAATGGACAGGCAAAAATTTTTTTTTTTTTTTTTTTTTGCAACCTTTGAAGTTGCAGCCAAATATGATAAAACTTGCTTAAACTTGCTTATGTTGCAACAATATATAATCTGAGCCTAATGTTACCTCATTTGTGTAAAATGGTGAATTAGACATTTTGGCAGCCAAAGATATTTGTTGTGTTTCACTTGCGGCTTTCACTAGCTGCTTGTGTTTCACTTCTGTGCAATCTGCAAGTAAATGGTTTGTTAGAGTATTTAAATAGTGAGGGTTAATCTAACCAAATACCCCCGTCATTATTACCCATCCCTTTACTTACTGATTGTGGTGAGTTAGCTTTCACTTGTGCAATCTGCTTTGTTATTGTTGTGATATTGATTGTGGTGAAGTAGCTTTCATCACTTGTGCAATCTGATTCTTTGTGAGCCTTGTTTATAATGGAGCCTTTACTGTTGGTACTATTACTTTCTTGTGAGTAATTGCAGGATTCTTTACTGCAGGAATCTTTACTGTTGGTACTTTTACTTTGAATCTTTGCTGTTGGTACTGTGAGACTTGTGGGCAAACCCTGCCAATTATTGGTACTTGGTTTGGGTGCAATATGTGCACATTTGGGTGCAATTTGTGTGCAATCTGTGCACTTGTGGTACTTTGCTTTGAATCTTTGCTGTTGGTACTGTGAGACTTGTGGGTAAACCCTGCCAATTATTGGTACTTGGTTTGGGTGCAATATGTGCACATTTGGGTGCAATTTGTGTGCAATCTATGCACTTGGGGGCAAATATGTGCACTTGGGTGCAATCTGAGCACTTGCATAATTATCTGTTTCACTTGTGTGCAATCTGTGCACTTGCATACTTATCTGTTTCAAAAAAGGCGATGACGAATGGTTTTCTAAAAACCGAAAGGCATGGCAAAGTGATATTTTATCACTTTGCAACCTTCAAATCCGAGCCAAACACTTGTTTTATAAACACTTGTAGATATTTTATCACTGCAATCTGCTTTGTGCTTATGCACTTGGACAAAAATATTCTAAATCGGCGATGATGATTATCTTAATCTGAGCCTATTGTGTGCTAAATACTTGTGTAATACTGCTTGTGTAATACTGCATATGTGCTTATGCACTTGGACAAAAAAATTGGCGATGATGATTGTGTAAATCTGAGCCTGTATCTGCCCTTAATCTGAGCTTGTGTAATACTCTGCATATGTGCATGCACTTGGAACAAAACATGGACAAAGGTTGTGTAGTAACATGACTTCAAAAAAAAACATGGACAAAGAAAAAAAAACAACAAACAGACAAAAAAAAAAAAAAAAAAAAAAAAAAAAAAAAAAAAAACTGCATACATAGTACATGAACAGTACATAGTACATGAACAGTACCCTACCCATAGGGAGGGTTTGCAGAAGGGGGTAGTAGACCCCGTTAATATAGGAGTCCCCTTTTGTATAGTCACAATCCCTTAAAATAAGGAGAGTAAAATTCTTTTACAAAGTGTGAACAACTGGAAATGATAAAGGCTACGATGTAACCTTACATAGCCTACAATGCAAAAGTAACCATCTACTATATACTTTATACATCGAAAATTACAAACCTTTTCATCAAAGATATTTTATGATTATATAGTCTTAAAATAATGGAACAACACTTATATTAGTCATTCATGGAACAACACTTATATTCATCAAAGAGTATTTTGCAAATCAGTTATTGTGATTTGTTAGCAAATCAGTTATCGTGATATGTTAGGCAACCATATTAGTCATTCATGGTAAATACTCTTCAATCTGTTCATCAAAGACATTTCATCCTCTTCGAGCATCAACTAACAAATCAAATGAAAAAGATCAAGGTAAGAAATATCATTATACTTTCATTTGTTTTACTTATGTAAGTCATTATAATTAATATATTTTGCACTTAATGCAATGAAAAACTAATATCATATAACATATGTTATTTGGTAACATATGTGTTGATCACTTGACAGTATGATATGATTTTTAAGTAATACATATATTGTTGTCATATATTCAGATGAAGCTCTTATAAGAAAACATATGATAGGATCCCAATTTTATATAGAGTAGTCGGTTATAATTTGATTCAAATAAGTTATATTTGGTATTGAAATAAATTATGCTAACATTTATATATCGACACAAATATATTGTGTTTGTGATTATGATTTTAAAACAAATATCAACCTATATAGAGTAGTTTTGAAATTTAAAAGTTAACAAATAGTTACCATGTTTTGTTTGACTTTTTTTCGAAAATCTTGCACCATTTCAATGGATGTCGACATTTATTAATATGTATAAGGAATGAAAAAATTTGAAAAATCATGCTATCCCTATAAAAATGCACAATCAACCAAACATTCCATGTATAAGTTTCAATGGATGTCGACATTTATTAATATGTATAAGGAATGAAAAAATTTGAAAAATCAAACTATCCCTATAAAAATGCACAATCCATCAAACATTCCATGGATAAGTATTCATCTCCTAAGCATCCATATTCAAATATCCAGTTTTTTCGTACAAAATCAATTTTAAATAAAAAAATATTATCCTATAATACCGAATATTATGATTTTGAATATGATAAACCCTACTTTCAAAAATCGTATAAATACTGCTACTAATTTACCTCATCATTCATGTTTTTTCCTATCATTCTTCAGTAATCAGTAATTTCAATTGTTTACTAAATTTATGTGTAAATAAATGCAAATGTATTATATGTTCTATACCATTATTTAAACCTTTTGTATGTTTTATTATGATCAGGTTTAAAGATGAGCCAAGTACCATACACTGAGTTGTGTGACATCGATCCCATGCAAGAAGACATCACTGTGGTTGCCAGATGCATCAGCACATGGCATTCTCATGCTAAAGGAAGGCATAATGATCCATGGAGTTTGGATGCTGTTTTTATGGATCCTCAGGTTTGAATATATGCATTATGTGTTTCTTATGTCAAGTGTTTTTCGTTTTAATTAATATATGAATTACAATGTTTTTTAAATAATCATTTCAGGGTAACAGAATCCAAGCTACTATAAAAAAGGACTCTATGACTAAGTTTGCATGATTGTTGGAAGAAGGTGCTTGCTATCGTATACGTAACTTTGGGGTTGGCGAGAACGGTGGAAAGTATCCCCTTCTCCCCCACAAGTATAAGATTAACTTCTTCAAGAATACCTTTGGGGTTGGCGAGAACGGTGGAAAGTATCCCCTTCTCCCCCACAAGTATAAGATTAACTTCTTCAAGAATACCTCTCTCACTAGGATGAACAGGTTTGACACTAACCACAATGGTTTTAAGTTCGAACCATTCCTTAGGTTCTCCACAAGAAGATGGTCTGAACAAGAAGCCGTTGGTATGCATTGTTATTTTCCTAAATCAAAAATATTTATTTAGTAATTATAATATTGTTATTCATTTGTATAATCACTTATTATGTTGTATTTTATTTATTGTTTACAGACATCATTGGAACTATAGTCTCTATTGGTGATCCTATACCGTTTGGTGACAACCAAAAAAGGAGGACCGTAATTCTTGAAGATGCTGAGTACGTTATTATTGCATTTTACAAATTCATATGTTTTTTTATATTATACATTTTAGCCGAATTAAACCATTGCTGATTTTAATAAATTGCGAATTTCATTGTAATAGATCTCATCCACTTGAATGCACGTTCTTTGACAACTGGGCAGACATGTTTAATGACATAAATGATAATCGTGAATCGCTTGGTCATGTTGTCATCATACTACAACTGGCCAAGGTTAAGTATTGGAATGGTATGGTTCTTTAGTATACTACTTTTGTACATCAATTAAACATTTTATACTTCTTATTATATAATTTATATTTTTTCATTTTTTAGAGAAACCACAAGTTGGGAATGCTCTGTTTGGAACAAAAATATACATTAATTCTGATTTGCCAGAAATTGTGGCCTTTAAGGAAAGGTATCTAGATTATGTATATATTTTTTTTATTTGAATACATGTAATGTCTCTTCCATTTAATTTAATGGATTAACGTTTCACCTGTTTACGTGTTGTAGATATAAGAATACAGATGGTTTTGATGAGAGCAGTTGTAAGATAAACCATTACTCTCCTGAGAAAACTGTTGTGACTACTGAATCGTTCTTTGAACGAACATGCAAGAAAACTGTTGGAGCTATTAGGGATTCTGATGCTGTAAGTTATTTATTTGTTTTTTGTAGATTATTTTTTTTTTCAACCGGCATCCTATAATTACAACATAATTTATAAACAGTGGCTGTTATACTATCAATTGCCCAACTTGAATAATGAACTGGTATGGTTTAATATATGATGGAAAATATTTTATTATCTTTATTTGTTATGTTATTTATACCTTTTTCATGTATAAACAGGAAACTACTTTGGTTGTGTATGCCAAAATTCATAAGATACATAAAGAGCATGGTTGGAATTATTTGGCATGCCGCAAATGTAACACAGCTGTTAAGGAACAACCGGCCAAGGGAGGTGCAAGGCATTCGGCAAATAGGAAGCCAACTTATAAGTGTGAACCACATGGGGTTCAAGTTCCTGTTCCAAAGTATTTCTGCATTTTTTAACGTGTTACCTTATTGTTATATTATTGACAATAAACACAAGTATATAATATATTTTTTTATTTTTTAATTTTTAGGTACAAAGTTATCGTTCGTGTGATTGATGATACCGGATCTGCATCTTTGGTCCTTTTTGATAAAATGGTTCATAATCTGGTTGATGTAAGCTGTGCTGAGCTTATGAATAAGCCTTCTGATCTTGACATTGATGGCTTTCCTAAACAGCTCAACCGTATGATTAGGAAAAAAATGTTGTTTAAGTTTCTTTTTTCTGAATACAACATAAATAGGAACAGTCATGTTTACCAAGTGAAAGCTATGTCTGCTGATCCGGATCTAATTGGCTTTTTTAAGAAAGATTTTTTGAATGAGGTTCGCTTTTTACATATTTTCTTAATTTAAAAATTGTACATAGGAATTAGTTCATTGTCAAATAATGTGTAATTAAATTGTTATTATGCTGCAGGATGTCGGTGATGATCTTGTGACACCAAAATCCGTTTCGTCTTCATCTAGACCTAAGCTTCGGTATGCTGACATTGTACCTTTTGATGTGGACGAGAATGATGTTTCCAAAACCAACCAAGAATCTGGAAACACGTCTGGGAGCAGTGGAGAGAAGAGGGCCTTTGTTGATTTGGATAAGAGTGAAGATGAGAATGGTGAAAATGATAAAGGAAAGAAGCCAATGTTTGATCCAAAGGACAAAGGGAAAAAACCGATGTTTGCAATTAGATAAGGAGTGATCCATATTTAAATATATAAATCATCTTCGTCGTGTTTCGTTTATCGTTACTAGGAGTTTGTTTTAATAATTGTTGGGTTTTATCCCGTATGTCGTGTTTCCTTTATTGTTATTTGAATTTTCGTTTTTGACATGTTCAAAAACAATGCATGTTATGTTTTTTCCGACAGAAGATGATTTATGAATGAAACAATGTTTTTAATTTTAATTTTTCATGTGTTTCATTTATTATTTTATTACTTTAATGTTGATTATACCATTGTGCAACGTAATGAAATACTAATGTATCACAATTTACTTATAATAACGTTTTTTAGCCAACAATTGAAATTGATGATACCACTTTCTTATGTCATTATTTAAACGTTATATGTTCTATACCATTATGCAATGTATACTTATAATAACATTTTTTAGCCAACAATTGAAAAAAAAAATGAAAGGCGTAACCCACAAACACAAAAATAAACCAATACATACAATAAACATTAACATTTTGTTTATATTTTTTATAGTGTATTTTTCAATTATATATTTTCATTTAAATTTTTGAATATTAATTAATCCGAAAAAAAAAACTCATTTGTACAGTTAATCAAATATTCAAATATCAAAATATTTAAACAAACATAATATTATCCTTATTTAAATATATTTGTAACAAATATTCAAAATAAAATTATTGATTTGTTGCACTATTTATTTAAATTTTCATGATATCCTTATCATTTCCTTATTTTTCTCATAATTTGATCTATAAAACAAACTGATCTTCACATCCAACAATGCAAAACATTTTGTAAAACATGAAATCTCCTATACCAAACAAGGTGCGTTTTTTTTTTTTTTTTTATCCTTAATTATTTGTTATCATCCTTTCTTTGTGACTTCCAGATCCGTTTATTTTAACTAAACGTATTTTAGGGTATCAAAGAAGATTTAAGTTCAAAAACAAACAATGATCCATCTGACAAAAATGTTCCGTTGATTGTACTGTCTGATGATGATGAGGTAATACTTACACTACATATAAGTTTTGATAATATTTTTTCATTAATACTTATAATTGTTTTATTGCGTTATATACAGTTTCGTCCATGCTCAAAAAAACCAAGGCGGCTTAAAAAAGATGGTTGTTTTGTTAACAAATTTGGTGTTCATGTTGTTTCCTCTGACGATGATGATGATAGTTTCTTTTCATCCGAGAAACAAATACTTAACAAGGAAATTGATATTGTTAGAAATTTGGTATTATAATATAATTATTTCATTTTATTTATTTATATTTAGGTTGAGATATTGTTTATTTGACATAATGTGAAATATATGTATTGGTTAGGAATCTGATGATGATTATCCGATCCGTTTTAGTCGTAAAAACAAAAAAATGCCTTCTGAATCAAAAGCAATCGCCAAAAGTCTCATTGACGATACATTGAACGACCATCTATTTGATGATGAGGCTAATGACGAGGCTACTGACGAGGCAACTGATGATATGGACTTTTCAGATGAAATTACTAATGAATCTACTGTAGATGCACTTAATTCGAGCGATGTTGTTGATGAGCCAACTGATGAGTATGATTATTCGGACAGTTTCATTGACGATGGTTCTTTGGTTAGTGATACTTCATACGGTGACTCGGATGATTCCAAGTCGGAAGATTAGTATTGATGATTTCATTCCCCAAATAAAAATGTGTTTTATTTTTACTTTAGTATTTATTAAGTCAAATGTTTGAAGTGTTTTGTTCCATGATCACTTATCATTTAAACGATTTATGAATTTTTTTAGTGACTGTTCTGTTTGTCAAATTAGTTATGTTTATTTGATGAATAAATTGTGCCATGTTTATATAGTTCTATCGTATTTGCTTTTCATTAGTTCAAATAATTATCATACGAACCAATTCATGTTGTGACATACTCCATCTCGAACATAATTGTAACTTATCATTTTTAAAATGTTATTTATACCTTTTTTATTAAACCTGCAACGTACGGTTTGCAATATTATCATACGAAGCAATTCATGTTGTGACATACTCTGTCTCAAACATAATTGCATCATATGTTATCCCCAGCAATTTGCACAATCAATGGAAACTATGACATACGGCTTGCGAGATGTTAATCCAAAACATACTACACCATATCACTTTCATGGAACCAAGATACCATAATTCACATATTAAAAGATCCTAATTGAAACATGATTCATAACAACGTCGTTTTAACCTTAATACTAATAAACCTTAATCTAAAATACTACGTAGCAACATAAGTTTTCCACGAAGTTTACTGTCCAAACATTTGATTATTTCCATCATAACCATCGACACAAAAGGCATACCATGTTGCATTTTTTCCCGTCTAGCACACGTGAAATAAAGGATAATGTCGTGCTTGATGACCATTCAAATCTGTAACAACGTACACGAACCGGAACCTTAACATCTTGGTATATTCGAAATGGCAGTCTTGACCAAATAGCTCCCATTCGCCGTGGGCATTTACATGGTTCGTCCTTCCCGGATTCTCCTTGTGATAGTCCATCTTCAGTTTAAATGTGTATTCAATTTGGTTGTGTTTAAACAATGCCCTTGTGTATAGGTGCATTGGATGCCGATTTGATAATTTCCCTAGTATTGGCTGTATTTACACAAACAAAAAAAAACATAGGTAAAGCAAATGTAAATCTAATAACTTATTATATCATTAACTTATAACAAAATGACGATCAGTATATAACTTTGCGTACTACTTTAACGTATTTTATCACATTAATCTGATCAACAACTAATGGAATATGCCCGTATGTCAATTTAATATCATTCGAAGGGCATAAACATTGTTTAAACTTAATGTAAAAAAAAAAAAAAAAAAAAAAAAAAAAAAAAAAAAAAAAAAAAATTATAACACTTACAAGACGTGAAAATGCCAATATTTCAGCAGAGTTTACGCGTTTTTTACGGAAAAGGGGATTGAGCACCGAAGATCGACCAGATGTACTAACAAGAGTTTTCAAGATAAAGCTTGATAATCTTTTAAAAGATATTAAAGAAAAACATATTTTTGGTAAAGTTAAAGCAGGTATTCATATTTAAATCTTTGTGAACACATCATATTCAAATGTAATTACATAATATTCATTCTCATGTTATTTCGTAAATGCAGAAGTTTACACGATAGAATTCCAAAAGCGTGGATTGCCGCATTGTCATTTGTTAATTTGGTTAGAGAGCGACTACAAGCTTAGGAATCCGGTAGACATTGATCGATGCATTTCTGCTGAAATACCAGATAAGGATACTGACCCGGAACTTTACACTCTTGTCAAAGAATTCATGATTCACGGACCGTGCGGTACTGAGCATAAGATCTGTCCGTGCATGGTTGGCAATAAGTGCT
The DNA here is from genome assembly GCA_030686995.1 of Artemisia argyi. Classification (NCBI taxonomy): domain Eukaryota; kingdom Viridiplantae; phylum Streptophyta; class Magnoliopsida; order Asterales; family Asteraceae; genus Artemisia; species Artemisia argyi. The sequence continues at coordinate 153,501,157 of CM060697.1, read as the reverse complement.
CAAAGAATTTTCCTAAATCTTTTAATGACAGTACTTTTATAGACGAAAGTGGATATGCTATATACAAACGTCCGGACAACGGTAGGTCAGTTACAAAGAGTGGTGCAAAACTTTATAACGGCAATGTTGTTCCTTATAACCCAAGGTTACTTAGAGAATATCAAGCTCATATTAATGTAGAGTGGTGCAACCAATTCGGTTCCATAAAGTATCTCTTTAAATACATAAACAAGGGTCCCGACAGGATAACGGCCGCCGTTGAAGAAAAAGATAAAGACGAAGTAAAAGATTTATTAGACTGTCGGTATTTGTCTGCCTGTGAAGCAGCATGGAGAATATTTAAGTTTGACATACATCACAGATATCCGGCTGTAGAACGGTTACCGTTCCATTTGCCGAATGAGCATTCTATTGTTTTTGATGAATCAGAAAGCATTGACTTTACTTTAGAAAAGGAATCGGCAAACACAACTAAGTTTTTAAAGTGGATGGAGTTGAATAAGACTGATGAACTTGCGCAAACGTTGTTATACGTAGAAATTCCAAAATATTTTGTGTGGAATAAAGATGATAGAGTATGGACCAAAAGAAAAAGAGGAGTTAGCATCGGCCGTATTCATCATGTTCCACCATCGTGGGGTGAACTCTTTTACATGCGCATTTTATTAAATAAAGTAAAAGGTCCCACTACTTTTGAAAAACTTCGGGAGTATGATGATGTACAGTATGACACGTTCAAAGAAGCTTGCTACGCCCGTGGATTGTTAGAAGAAGACAAAGAGTACATTGATGGTCTTTTCGAAGCCAGTGAGTGGGGTATGGCTGACTATCTTCGCGATTACTTTGTTAAGCTTATACTAACAGACAGCATGTCGAGACCAGAGTACGTGTGGGAGCAGACTTGGCATTTAATGGCTGAAGATGTTCTTCGTATTGAACGACTTAGACATAATCATCCTGGTAACTACTTTAATTTATATCCTATTATATGTACATATTAACTGCATTTCTATATCAATGTGTATTACATAAATGTTTATAATTTATACTGTCCATTAAATGACAATGATTTTTTTTATGTATACGTATTTAAAAAACTATATTTTTTATGTCTTTCTCACAGAACTTGAGCTATCGGATAAGCAAAGGGAAAACATTTGTCTTACTTACATTGAAGATTTGTTGCTTAGCAACGGAAGGAGTTTGCAGAAAATAGTAAACTTTCCATGTCCGGATGAATTATACACAATGGCTGGATACAACCGTATGGTATATGATGAACTAAATTATGATGTTCCGGAACTTATAATTGAGCATCAAACATTATATGGTAGTTTAACTGATGAACAGAAAGGAGTGTATGCAACTGTTATAGACGCCGTAAATAAAGATGAAGGTGGCATGTTTTTCGTTTATGGATATGGAGGAACTGGCAAAACTTATTTGTACAAAACGTTGACAGCATATTTACGTTCAAATGAGGAAATAGTATTGAATGTGGCATCCAGTGGTATAGCAGCTCTTTTGCTAGAAGGTGGTAGAACCGCTCATTCTCGATTTGCAATTCCTATTAATGTTGTTGAAGACTCTATGTGTTCTATAAGTGTCGACAGTGATCTTGCCGAACTGTTACGAATGCTTATAATTTGGGACGAAGCGCCTATGATGAAACGATACTGTTTTGAAGCTTTTGACAGGACTATGCGTGATATAGTATCAGTTGAAACACCGTCTGCTGCAGACATGGTTTTTGGTGGCAAGGTAATATTATTAGGTGGTGATTTTCGACAAATACTACCTGTAATACCTAATGGCAGTAGGCACGATGTTGTACACTCCTCACTAAATGCGTCATACCTCTGGCAACATTGTACAGTATTGCGGTTAACTGTGAATATGAGATTACGTGTAGACAGCGATCCTGCGCAATCTAAAGAAACCAAAGAGTTTGCTGATTGGATTCTTGACATAGGTGATGGAAAAGTTGGTGGAGCTAACGATGGTGAAGCTGTTGTTAAATTTCATAAGGATATGCTTATTCCAGATTCTGATAATCATGTCCATGCTGTTACGCAGCATATTTATCCTAACATAATGGCTAATTTATGGACCCTGGCATATTTCCAAGAAAGAGCCATACTTGCTCCTACACATGACGAAGTGGATAAAGTTAACAAACATATGTTGTTTATGATACCAGGAGAAGAACGTATATACTATAGTTCGGATTCAGTAAACAATACGGATGTCGATTTCAATGTTGACGAGTCTTTATACACTTTTGAATTTCTTAATAGCATTCGTATGTCAGGTATTCCGCACCATGAACTGGTATTGAAGGTAGGTGCCCCTATCATGTGTATGAGAAACATTGACCAAAGGAATGGTCTTTGTAACGGCACAAGGTTACAAGTATTACGTATGGGAACTATTAATATAGAAGCACGGATCATTTCAGGTGGGAAGGTCGGAACGGTGTGTGCTATACCCCGGGTGGTAATAAGTCCGTCCGATACTAAAATGCCCTTCAAGTTGAATAGAAGACAGTTTCCTGTTTCTGTTTGTTTTGCGATGACCATAAACAAAAGCCAAGGTCAGACGTTATCACAGGTTGGATTGTTGCTACAACGTCCTGTCTTTTCTCATGGTCAGTTATATGTTGCTCTTTCGAGAGTTAAGAGCAAAGGAGGTCTTAAAGTACTTTGTTGTGATAGAGATGGCAATTACACTGATGAAACTAATAATGTGGTCTACAAGGAAGTGTTGCATCGTCTTTAAACCATTTAATTATTTTTATTTTCTATGTATTTTGACGTTTTCTTTTTATTATTATTGTATTACAATTTTTTATTTTTTTATCTTATGAATTTGTTTTTTAATATATAGTTTATGCTTATGCTATATTCATATTTTATTTTAGTATTTAATATGTTAATTGTCAAAATAAACTGATAAAACTAGCCCGCCCATCGGGCGGGTCTTAAAGCTAGTATATATATATATATATATATATATATATATATATATATATATATATATATATATATATATATATATATATATATATATATATATATATAACAGGAGGCGTTTGACCATTTAATGCCAAATAAGCACAGTCAATGCCTTGTCATCACTTTTCAAGTGTCATGTCATCAGTAGTGTTAGCCACCTAAGCAGTGTTTTGCTGTAGCTAAAATCGGATTACGAAAATGTTTAAAAATCTAGTTATTTACAGGATTCGAACCTAGGTCTGTTAGTTTAGAGACAAGCACTCCAACCTATGGAACAAGCCAGAAGTTGTGATAGACAATTCAAAAACAAAATGTTGTGTCTTAATCACACCACACTAAATTAAACCCTAGATATAAATCCCTGTTACGGTTCGTTAGAAGCAAGCAATACGGTATTTTATTCATTCGACAAACCCTAATATAATCATCATCATCATATTCATTCATATATCAGTGATACCTTTTTATTGTTTAGGTACATCATCATCGTCATAAGGTATGTTTTCAAAAAACTGCACATGTTCTATTCATTCATTCGACAAAAGAGAATGGAGTATTATATTCGGTTAATATTACTTCAATAATTATAATTTGTGTTTGCAGTTTGAATGTTAAAACTCTGATATTATATGTGGAGGCAAGCATGTTAGGGATCACAACGGTTATATCTACAGATCGTTAACACTAATCCGGTATTCCCTTCTCACCAAACCTTTTTTTTTTTCTAATGCTCATCTAAACGAATTTTTTTTGGTTCATATATTAGGGTTATTGAAAGATTAATGAGGCCTGTAGAAAAACATGCAACGACCAGGAAAAAAAGTGTCGGCTTTCTCTATTTTTTCTCTCCTGTTAGTTTTTGTTGGTTTTAAGCAGCCTAAATCTTGTAATGGATTTATAGATCTGTATATAGCATATTAATACATCAGCCGTTTCATCATTTTGTGTTCATCTCTATTCACGCTTAAACGTAAACAATAGTTGTTATGGTGCATATTGTCAATTAACCATTCTTTTGCTAAAATAAAATATACCAGCGGTATTCAAAAGTCATGCTCTCTCATCGGGCGGGCTTTTTTAACTCGCACAATAAAAATTACTAAAAATAACACCTGTTAACTTTCTCTTATAATTAAAAAATAATTAAATAAATAAAACTACAACTTAAAACACAATTTTACGATAACTAAAACCATCCAAATTATAATTCCAAGTCATGCCCGCCGAAGGTTTGCATACAACCTTGACACTACATAAAAGAGGTGAAATATATGATTGGTCAAGCGGATTGGGTAATAGGCTAATAGGTAGTTTTGGTAGCCATGGAAGATATAAAGCCAACGCTATTAAGACAAAACCACAAGAAGAGCTCAAACAAAAAGAGAAAGCGCAATGTTTAAGATATGGAACCAACTGGACTCCTTTTTTTTAATTCTTGCATGTCACATGTTAGGGGACTTCAATTTATTTAAGAGTTTTGAGTATTGTTTAATATTATCGAAAATACATTAAGAGTGTTTAGTATTGTCTAAATTATATAAGAGTGTTTAACATGATGAATACATAATCGAAAATATATCATGAGCTCTCGATGAGAGCTATGAACATCTGTTTTTATTACTTAAATTTTAGTATGCATTATACAAATTTATAATTTCATTAATAACTTTACAAGTTGGAATATATTTTAAAATACTTTATTAGTAGAAAGACTTCATGTTTTTCTTTAGCCATGTTTATGCACAATAAACGAATCTAACAAAAATATATCCAAAAATCATATGCGTGCGGCCCTTTCTTTCAACATGTACATTTTTTAACAATTTTTTACCACCCTTCTTTCGCTATATAAAAATATGCTAACGATATTTATAAGTCATGCCCGCCCATTGGGCGGGCTTTGACACTAGTGTGTGTGTGTGTGTGTGTATATATATATATATATATATATATATATATATATATATATATATATATATATATATATATATATATATAGAGAGAGAGAGAGAGAGAGAGAGAGTTAGGATCAAATAAGAAGAATAATAAAAATAGGAAGGATAGGAAGTAACCACAACCACACATTGTAGATGCACCTATAAAAATGGATGCATCTTCATTCAAATTTCCCTCCTACATTAAAATGTGTGGCTAGAATTACTTCTTACCATTCTTATTTTAATTATTCTTCTTATTGGATATCTTTCCTGTATATATATATATATATATATATATATATATATATACATATATATATATATATATATATACACTTGGTTTTGGCGAGGCATTTCCGAATGGACTGCAAAAGAAAATTGATTTTGCAACCTTTGATGTTGCAGCCAAAAATGATAAGCAGTTTTGTTATTAATCTGAGCCTTTACCTCTTGTGTGTAAAATGGTGAATTCGACATTTGTTGATATGGTTCCCCACCCTCCCTAAAATGTTATCCAAGCCCTCTCTACACCTTAGGGTGTACTTCTTGATATGGTTGTTTGTTCTGTGGTGGGTGATTATGTGATGGTGGATTGTGGATTGTGGTTGGTGGTTTTGTGTTGGGTGATTATATGATGGTGGATTATTGTTGGTGATTTTGTGGTGGGTGATTATGTGATGGTGGATTATGGTTGGTGGTTCTGTGGTGGTTGTTGATATGGTTGTAGTGTTTGTTGTGATACTGCTTTGTTTGTGATTGAGCTTTGTTTATAATCGAGCAAAGCTGTAGTTTGAGAATCTTACTGTTGAGCTTGTGAGTTTTTGATAGGCTTGTGAGTTTTTGACAGGCTTGTGATGCTTGTGTAACATGTGGGAATCTGCTTGTAATAGTTGTGATACTTGTGTAACATGTGGGAATCTGCTTTTGTGGATTCTGTAATAGAGAGGGTTTTGTTAACATAACCCTTGTGTTGTGTAGAATCTGCACTTGGACAATGGTTTTAACTTTGTGTTTCACTTTTGGTTTTAAGGCGATGACGAATGGTTTTCTAAAAACCGAATGGATGGCAAAGTGATAATTTTTATCACTTTCGCAACCTTCAAATCCGAGCCTTACTAAAAATCTACATTTTTTTCCGATTACGTTTTCAAATCTGAGCCTATTAGGCGATGAAGAAATCTGCACTTTGTGTTTCACTTTGTGTTGTGTGGTATCTGCACTTGGACAATGGTTTTAACTTTGTGTTTCACTTTTGGTTTTAACTTTGTGTTGTGTGAAATTTGCACTCTGTGGTTGTGTTTGTGTGGAATATGCACTTAGACTCACTTACCTGGAGAAACAAAAAAAAAAATACAAACAAAAAAATACAAAGACAAAAAAAACACAAATATTAAACCTGTGTAATTGTAACTTTAGGGGAAAAAAAAGTACAGACAGCATAAGATAAAAAGTACAAAAATATATGTATATAATATATAGATATAAAGTACACCCTCCACTAGGGAGGGTTTTGTACTTTTGCACCTAGAGAGGGTGCGGTTAACACAACCCCAGATAAAACATGTGAGGTGAGTTCGAGGTTCGAAGCTATATGCCTTACTCAGTCTCTGTGTCACTGTGTGCTTATGCCAAAGTAGGGATGAGCACGGTACCGGTCCCGTACCAAATTAGTGGTACCGATTTTTTCCCGAGCAAAATTAGTGGTACCGGTACCGTACCGAACGAGATTCGGATATCGGTACCGGTACCGGTACCGGGAAATCGGGTTTTTCCCTTTTTTTCGGGAATTTCCCGATTTGGTACCGGTCCCGTACCGAATTAGTGGTCCCGATTTTTTTTCCACCTTATTTTGTAGTCCTGGTACGGTACCGTATATCAAAAATCGGTACCGTTTCGGTACGGTATCGGTTCGGTTCCGGGATTCGGTTCGAAATGCTAATCCCTATGCCAAAGTCACGAAAATAAAAAGTTACGAACAGCCAAAAGCCATAAGAAATGATACTTGAAATAATACTTGTTCTAAGAGCTAGAGATAACAACGAAGTCTTTATTTTCCAGTTTGCGGTAACGGTGTATATATTTATTTTATTTAACTTCATCATTCCCCCTCTTCATATATTAACTCACCATGCTTCTACACCTTCAAGGCTTCAACTATTATCAAATTTGAGGAAGTAAACTAAAAACTATGATACAAATATCAGACCGATTATTATCAAATGAATTGCTAGCAATATTTCGGATCTTGCTTCTTGGATTTATTAAAAGAAGACAACCATACTGAAAACTGAAGAAAAAACATGGTCACGGAAACCAGCCAAAACTTGTACTTCTCATCAAAGCAATTAACAAGTTACATGAAGCCTGGATTATTCATTTTTTGGGGTCAAGCAAGTTGTAAAATTTGGGTCAACTCCAACTTAACCCATCACTGCCCTTTAGAACTTGTGCTTCTAATCCTTCCTATACAAAATGTATTTACAACTAGAGGCTTACGAAGCGAAATATACATCTAAAGAAGCAATTTTTACCATAAAGCACCTAAACTAAAACCATCATGATTTAGCATACTTGTGATGATGGGGTGGATTTCTCTCTCACTTTTCTGAACTCTTCAACAAGTAGTTTACAAATTCCCGATCTTAAGTCGGACGCTTCTCGAGGCCGAAACCATTGCTTGCCAAACTGATAAATCAAAATAACCCATTGGCAAGTGAGTTTTACATATTACCATGCTCAAAAGATAAATTTAAATCTAAAGGGCCTATGGAGTGGTGGTATGTGAGTTGTCCATTGACCATGAGGTAATGGGTTCAAGTCTCAGCTGAGAAGTGTGTTACTATTTGTTTTATTGGAACGCACACAACATACCCAATCCCGCCGGGCTTATTGGAAAGTGTAAACTGAAAAATAAAAATACAACGAGGAAGATATATACCATTGATAGATCTTTTTTCTTGAACCTCTCAGGTGCTTGTTTGATGAAACGTTCCATGTAGAACAGAACAAAGAGCCCACAATCATATTCATTCTTCTGTTGTGGAACCTGATTGAAATAGAAGAACATCAGGATCTCCAAATTACATTAAGCAAAAAAATTAAAGAATGCAGAAGGTTTATGTATGAAGATGTTTACCGTAACTCTTTTGTGCTCCATTTTACTTTCAAGATTTTCCCAGATTTCATTCGATATGGGGAGATCTAAAGGAGTTCCTGATTTTCTTAGGTAGCTCCATTCTTCTTTCAGAAATCTAAAACCAATTTGAATATTTATTCAGTAAGCACAAACTGATTGAAGATCAAAAGAACACATGTTCATCACAAACAAAGAAAAAGAGAAAACTCTACTCTCAACATGTGTGGTAAAACTAGTTTTACGGCTCAACAACAAATGTCCGAGGTTTAAATTGCTGTCAGCACATCTGGCTATTTGCTCTTATCCAAATATCCAATATTTCAATCCCCCAAATTATAGATATGCCTTTGAGTAACATACTATTTAAAATATGCAATAAAATACACCTCACACTCTGTCCAGTTTCCTATCATATATCAGAGTATCAGACTAGAACACGGAAATTCTAATGGCAATCATTGGATGTTTTACAATCAGAATATCATACCTTTTGATGTTGTCACATATTAATTTGCTGTTGTGCAGTCCAAGTGAATCCAAATGAAGTAAAATCGGCCCTTGTTCATCTTCCTTGGTAGGAAAACAAATTATCACCAAACTCCAATGAGCACTGCACAATTAGACAAAATAATGAAAATCATGACACTTGACATCTTTAAAAAGGTCAGGAATCATGAAATTCATATAAGTTGAAAAGCTTACCTTTCATGTACGGGAAGAAGTATGTATGCTTTTTCAAATATACTCACATCTTTCCACCACTTTCTGAACTTACGAAATGAATCTTCCTCGTACTTCAGCTATAACAAGAAAATAAAAGGTATTTACCAAATGTAAATATGTGTGATATTACACGGTTTAGGGCAACCAAATTAGAAAACAATATACCTTTTCCAGCTTGTTATAAAAGTATGTGCTGAAGAAATGATAATTGCATGTTGTACTCTCAGATGAAGACGTTGGCTGCTGAAGATATCTATATGGGGAAAAAAAATGGGAACTGTTAAAGGGAAGAGTTGCAGAGAATGCTACGGGAACATTAAATATGGTATTGTTTTCACTGCTTGAGCATAACTGATAACAGGCCTTTTTTACAGTCTATAAAGTCTGTTCTGGTTTATCTGAAATCAAAACCAACATAGTTCAGTACTGAAAGCAATTTGCTTTCCAATGAAAGTGATTATAAAGATCCATGTGTTATTGATCTTGTCAAAGGACAAGTGGCTGCTAACTACTGTCACATGGAAGCTTATTTGAAAAGTCACTAAACATTTAAACATTATCTGTTCTGCTCCAAATATATGGATTTCTACATAACTGATGCATATAACAACAACAAAAGAAAGAACCATAAGCTTGGACAGAATTTGATATTACCCAAATCTGTGGAGTAACGATTAGTTTCTTTTATGGGTATGCAAAGACCTTGACAACAGCCAAAACACTGATTATCACTATGTAGTTGTTCAATAACTTAATATATTTTAAATGTTCACATGCTAAAGAACCATAAATTAAGTTTAAAATGCAGTCTCAGAATATATAAAATGTTATGGTACACCTGGACAACAAAGCACTAACCGGATATAAAAATTCATGATAGTGGATGAAAGATATGCTTCAGGAGCAAGACATCCCATATCTGCGTGATTAACTTCAACTGCATCTGGGTCATCCCTGTAAAGTCACAATTGATAATGGGGGAAAGTAAGAAAATAACAGCAGAATAAAATTAAGTTTATCGTATATGAAGAATTTCAATAAGTTGATAAATCATCCAATATTATCAGAGGAAGCCTGTCATACCTTGATGGATAGTAGAGTGTAGCATCTTTCACACTGAAATTTAAATATCAAGAGTCAAATATTTTAGCTATGTTAGGTCATCAAGAATAAGCAAAGAAATTGGGAGAAATCGATAAGACTTAGTTACCATGGATCCAGTTCTTCCAGAAATTGTGCCATAGTCTGAACTGGAGGATCCTCTTCCACGACATTATAATATCGCCTCTGTTAAAAGAAACAAGAATATTAGAGATTATAAGAAAAATCATCAAAGTACCTCTGAAATGACCGAATACGTTGCACTACTGCATGTGAGTAACTAGTTATCTATTTAAATCTAGGTACAGTTTGTCATTATTGCATTTAAATTAGTGGTCATCTATTTATATCTAATGATAGTTTGTCATCACTCAGATCCATAATTTCTGCTACCACAAACTAAATGACCTCATCTAAACTCTAATAATTTATAACAAACATAGTCACAATAAATTTGAACAAATTGAGTCAAACGATAATTAATGAATAAGAATGAAATATACTATTTATAGAATGAATAAATCTGATAACAAGTCCTATAGCTTTGTTTGTTAAACCTATATGTCATTTATTCTGACCCACTTATATCTTGAGAGTTGAGTCCAAGTATACAGGAACAAAAATGCCATCTAACTGTGTGTCTGTGACCACATATCTCAAATCCAAACACTTAAACCAGATGGAGTATTAATAACAGAACAACTAAACTGTAAATGGTAGGTGAAATATATAAAATGTGAGCAATAAGCAATGAAAGCGGAAAAAGAAGATGGCAATAACTTACGGTTCTAGGCCTTAAATTGCTTGAAGGTGGACCTTGAGGGGAGTTTGGCCTGCCAAAGTAAAATGACTCCATATAGTTAAGGAGATGACGAGAACATATCATAACAGCATATGGTTAAGGATAACTTTTCATACACTGAAAACGACGACGTAGATTTATCATCATTGGAGGTCGTCTGTTTCTCACAATCTACTAAACCAGACTTCGAGGACCGTGAAGGTTCTTGCGAGCTGGAAGATACTGCCATCCTGGATCTTCCCTTAGCCGCAACCTGATTCTTTGGCCTCCCTCTTCTCCCATTACAAGATTTCATGTAAAAGATTTCTTCCCCGAAAGCATTGACAGTTCTAGAATCTTTTAAATCTTCTGGCTAATTAACAAAAACCAAAAAAACTAGTGTGTATACTCTCCTTCACCAAGAACCACTCAAAAAAAGCAAAAGTAAAAAATAAAATGAGTCAAGTACAGTAAAGAATCATACGTCGTCCAGCTTTTTGTTAAACAATTTTGTAAAACTTGGTGAAGATAAGGATTTCCGATCACCTTGCTTTTGGCCACGTGAAACACCTACATGAATGAAATTGATATAAATGGATGCAGATAGAAACAGATAATGATAAATATGTGTGCGTTAAGTGCATGTTACTATCCCTCCCAGCATTTACAATGACTGGCCATTTTATACACAGTATGCAGAACACAAAAAGAAAAATATTTTCAACACATTCGCCTTGCAACATCGCACTTTTGTATCTTAAGAGCATATTTTCAACATACTTTTAACAGTAATCACGAACACTATAAATTAACACTTAGAGGGTGTTTCCATTTGCATTTTGGTGAAGACTCTATGATTATTTAGTTTGCAAAACGCATGTGTTTATCAATCTGGAAGCTATATGACTGTCCACATCCTTACGTCCACCATACACCCTCTGTCGTGTTAGGGTATTGATTTCTTGATGTTGATGTTTGTTTAAAAACAGCAGAACAATCAGAAAACGCTAATTGGCTAAAAAAAAGGGAAAAAGTGATAAACCGCATTTCCTCCTTTTCAAAAACCGGTTTGTGACCTACTTGTTTCAAAAACAACATTTTTCAAACGCATAATCTGTTCAAAACAACGTTCAAAACGAACGTTCATAACGTAGCATATAACCACAAATACACAACAAACTTTCATTCATAAAACCGCCAAGAAACTACTCGTACCATCATCACTATCAGAAACTTGTATCATCTCCGCACATTCATTATCAACCTGTCATACCAAAACAATAAAAAAAAAAATCAATCCCAAATATTCAGAAACACGCGACCATCAAATAACACTAACCAATCAACAAATGCACGCAAAACCTAACAGCAAATATCCAAATACACAATGTACATTACACAACACCAAAATTGGGGAAAATCAAAACAAAAACCTTTTGCGTCAGTTGTCGCTTAAGCCGTCTTTGGAGCTCGTCTTCGTGCCGTTTTAAATTCGCCCTAAGCTTTTCGCCTCCATCGCTCAACTTAGCACATAACTTGAGATTATTTTTATTCCTAGCTATGGCCTCTCTTAACTCACGGTCACTTTTACTAACTAATTCCAAATCTTCAGCTTGATACTTGTTTTCAGATGACTCTTTTGGTTTCTTATTTGATCGGATAACTTCGAGTTCCGGTGGACGATCGTCCCCGTTTTCAGTCGGTAAAAGTTCACCCCAGTCAAGGGCTAAAGGTGTGGCCTCCTTCCGTTTGGTTCCGTTTTGTTCGTCGATTTCCATACGATTGAAATGTATGTGAAATCGACGGTGGTTTTGTGGTGGTGATGGTGGTGGTTGTGGACGCAAGTGTGTGTGTGTGTGTGTGTGTGTGTGTGTGTGTGCAGCTGCTGCTATTTAAAGGGGTTTTGTGTGTTTGGGGATAGTAATGTTATTATTATACTCCCATCATTTATTGGTGTATTTATTTGTAAAAGTTAATGTAATTCTATTTTCTGATTAATTTAATGTAATTCTATTTTGTGAATTCAAAACTTTTTTGTAATAACATTTATTTTTAGTCTAAAAGCTGGTGTGTAAGCATTGAAAATGTCTTATCAACTTATTACATATTACGTTCATTATGAAAACCTTTTGGTTTTTTAATGAGAAATGATTCGCACACTCTGAAAATTTATTGGGACACTCTACTGTATGTAACAGACAGTTGTACATTAAGTGTAAGCTGTTTTAACTACTTGTATAATGGAGTGTCCCAATAAGATTTGAGAGTGTGTCAATCACCTCCCTTTTTGAATGGGTTGGATGAAAACATGTGTGTGTGGATCTGACCATGGTTTTTCTTCTCGTGGATTTGAGTATCCGAGGTTTTACAGTAGGACAGGCTGCTTTGAAAGCCGTCTCGTACAAAGTGGCAAAATACGAGAATTTTCGCGTTTGATACATTTGGTTTCCTTGCACCTAAGGCAATGCAGTTCCTCAACAGAGTCCAACGAGTTATGCATAATAATGTCATGACACCCCGTGACGGACCCCCCGGGACACCCATGAATTTTTGTTGCTTAGTGTTAATTTTTTTTAAAAACATCGATTTTTCTTAAATGCACCTGGTCCCTAAAACTTGTGTTTATAGTATTGTTTAGTTTATTCTAAGTGCATCTGATCGTTTTGTGTCCTAGTTCCGTCCCTGAATTGACACCTAAATTCACATTTGTATTTTACAAAAGAATTAATTTTGCAATCTAGAAAAGGTTAGCGGCGCAGCTTGTTACCCGCTTGCCTTCAACCTTTATGTAAATCCAAACGTTAATTCAATGAAAAAAATATATATAATATATGAATAATTATACATAATATACCAGTTTTTAAGATTCATTACGTATATGCATATTTATACTATATTATAATGCATTTGGGACTATTTTATAATTAGAAATGCTTAAAATTCATACTTTTTTCTTGCTTATTATAGAAAGATTTCAAAATTAATTTATTAGGAAGCAAGTTAGTTAGGAAGTTTGTTAGGAAGCGGTTGGTTGTTCAAACTAAAATTCTTTGGCTTAACCATCTCTAATATCTCTACTTATAAATCATGAAGACAACTAAACGTGTAACTAAATAAAGCAAAATATAATCACACGGTACCCGCCGCCGCATTGCGCGGGTACCGTTCTAGTTTTATATAAAATATTCATGAATAAATATTATGCGCATAATGAAAATGAGTGTGTGTTTGGTATCTCACTAATGAAAATATGACTATAAAAGTGATACATGATGTTTGTTTAAGATGAGAGGCTCACTATTATGGGAATGAATGATATATTTATTCTATACTTCATATGTCACAAAAGAATAAGAAATTGATATATTAGAGGTGTGGGGTCCACCACTATTATCAAACTCATACCCATTGTAATTAATGGCAGTATATCGAACGCACCCTGAATTATAAGATAGATGAAGCATTAATGGAGTTTACTCTTATTTTATTTAGCTTTTATTATTGTAATATGAATGCGTAATCTTGTTTTGATTGATTACATTATTAACTTTCTTATCTTTTGTTTTGACCGGAATAAATTTTGTTGTTGATGTGTTGATTAGGTCATGACATCTTTTATTTAAGGCCTGTTTGGTTTGTACATAAGTTTATGATTTGGATTTAAATTTAGATTTAAATTTGGTTTATGATTTAAATTTAATTTAAATTTGAAGTAGAAGAAATAATATAATATAAAAACTAAATTAAAAATAAATGTGTTTTGATTTGATATGTTTTATAATATAATATCTATACTAGTATATAATGCATTTGAGACTATTCTATAATTAGAAGGCTTAAATTTCAGACTTTTTTCTTGCTTATTATGAAAAGATTTCAAAATTAATTTGTTAGGAAGCAAGTTGGTTATAAAGTTTGTTAGGAAGCGGTTGGTTGTTCAAACTAAAATTATTTGGCTTAACCATCTATAATATCTCTACTTATAAAGTATGAAGACAACTAAACGTGTAACCAAATAACGCAAAATATAATCACACAGTACCCGCCTCCGCATTGCGCGGGTACCGTTCTAGTAGGGAAAAAAATGAGATAAATACAAACTACACTTGATCGGACCCACAATATTTTGTAAAACCCACCTACCCCATAGGATTTGTGAAACCTTTTTATATTTGGTAGTCATCCCATTTTCTAAAGTCAAGCAACTAATGAAACAATATTTTCTATTCTCAAACCCTAGTTCTAACCAAAACATCTTAAACCGAACGGCCCGTAAGCTATTTGATAAGTATTCTTGAAGCTATTTTCGATTCTTTTTCATATTGTAAAATGAGTGATTTTTTATTTTTTTTTTTATTTTTTTTAACTGCAACTAACAATCTCACAATATACAAACCACAACATATCTCACATGTTTAAGCTGGACTTGAACCAATAACCATTTTAGTTGGGAAGCTTCTTATACAACTAAATGTATCATTGGGACACAAGACCTTTGGTCATCGAAGTTATGTGCTAATTATTATAAGAATAAGGCACAAAAAATTACGCGTATAGGTTAAACATTAGTTTCAATAACTCTAAACTAATATTTGGCTTTTGGTTTTCTTGTAAGGCATTTTTATTGTTATTTGTTACTTATTTATACCCGAACTTTGACCCTTTCACCCTATTTGTTCCATAATCTATAAGTTTGCTTCTGGATGAAGGAAGTTACAATGAGAAAATGAAACGTTGAATCCAGAAATTATACCGCATAGGAAAAGACCAAACCCAAAGTATTGGACACCAAATATTGGGCTCAACCAATTCACTTTGATCCCACACTAACAAAAATCCCAAAAACGCAAAACAAATCTATATGCGGGTCACATATAAAAAGGACTTTTTTAACTTTGCACTAATAATATTGTGAGGTGTCCGTCGGAATAAAGAAAAGTTTCATACACCGTACACAAATAGCATTATTTTATGTGTGTTGGAAGATTATTTTATGTACGTTGGACTTTGGTAAATTGAGGATTGTAATATACTAGATGGATGGTGGGATTTTTCTCTCGATAGACATCAAAATGAAAGTATGCAAAATAAAATGACAACAAAATAAATACATGCTACAATTTATTTTTATGTGTCCGTAGAATGTAAAAAAAAGATAAACACATGCTGTAGAAAGATAATTAATTTAACTTAAACTTAAACTTTATAAGATAATATAAAGTTGGCTTGACTATACATTTGCAAAGTCTTTTTTCCAAAACCAACTGCACCTAAAGATGTGCCATGGGATTAATCTCTAGTTATTGCCTAAAAAACAATGTGTTATGCAATATCACACGTGACTAAGCATATTTTATCATTATTAGCGAATGTTTGATTAAAAAAGAAGAAAAATGCCACGTCCACTAACCGGTGGAGTTCCTTAAAATAAACGTTGTATTGCTATATTAAAAAAAAATAAATAAATAAAAAAAAATAAAAAATAAAAAAAATCGAAGTGTGGGCTATTGACAATTGTAATATGAAGATAATTGATTGTATTACAAATACAAATATTTGTAAAGAAAATAAGTGTTACTATACTTGTCAAAGAAATAAAGTTGCTCACTGGGTTGCCCGTTATGCGTTTTCAAACACTTTAGAGTTTAGTTGGGATGTCACTTTCCCTGAAAAACTTTCCTCACTTTCGAGGAGTGATATGTATGAATGTTTGTTTTCTTTAATGAATGTTTAAGTTCAAAAATAAATAAATAAATAAAAATAAAAAATAAAATAAAATACTTGTCATGCAAAAGATTTCAATAAAAAGTAACTGAATTTACGTGAGGTTTGTTTCATGCTAAAATCAAATGCTTATATGATGGCCCACCAAAAGCATATGTTAAATTACTTTTCAATACGTGTTTGCACTTGATAGTTATCCTTTCAAACTTTAGCCTAATTTAGCATTCCTTGGACAATAGTGTTTTTGTTATTGATGTTAGTGAGATTAAGTTTTCTTTCAATAAAACTTTGTTTTTTTACTTAAAATATTGTATATTTGATGTGAAGGCAAATGGTTTACGTGTAACTTAGTAATAATCATTTACCTACAATATTCATATTCATAAGATATATATCAAAATAAAATACTTGTGTGATCCTATTACAATTATGTGACTCCGTTGGTACCAATCTACTTGATTGATAATGGCGGAAATTAAGAAATTCGTTTTTGATTGGGTTTCTAATATGCTAAGACGATGCGGGCACACAATAGATGAATTGATACTCCGTTTGTAGTTGGTGTTTTGTTTTGAAGTATAACGCCTTTCAAAAAAAATAGATGAATTATACAATGAGAAAAGTTCAATGCGAAACAAAAAATATCTAAAGATCATAACACTCAATCTCAACCATTGATTTTTCTTTCATCCTACGGCCTATATTATACATCTGCATTTAACACAAGGACAGTTTTGTAATTTATTCTTTCTCTTATTTACTATTTTTCACTCATCTCTCTCCTCTCATTCACCCAACTCTCTAATTCTCTCTCATAATTGTTTCCCCAAAAAAACCTTTATATTCAGGTGAAGAACCACGATACAACCGCCGCACCACCGATCTATTTTTTCGGTGAGTTCTATTTTCTGATGATTGTATGTGTGTGTGGGAGGTGGGGGTGGGGGGTGACGGGATTCTTCTTATTATTGTTATTGATTGCGCCGGTGACGAAGAGGATGTTGTGTCTGTAAACAAGTCAACATTGGGTTTATGGTCGTCTTCTGAAAATAATGATGCTGAAGATGAACTTGACGGTGGTTTTCCTTCATTTGATGAGATATTACACTGGTATGTTGGTTTCTATTTTATTTTATTTTTCTTATTATTTTTATTGAATAATTTATTACTAGTAATTTAATTGAATAATTTATTACTATTGGATAATTGAAGGATGTTTATTTGTAGCACTTGTCTACAGATGATGATGAGTTGATGACGTCATTCTTCAAAAACGTCAATTCGAACTCAAGGTTTCCTTTTTTCTTTCTTTTGATTTATTTAGTTAATAGTAATTAATATGGTAATAATAATTAATTCTACAATGAATTAGGAAGTGGCGGTGAAATTAGATGAAGAAATGTCATCAGATTCTAATATGCAACTCGCAATAGATGGCTTAAAGAAGTGAATTATATATGTTAAGTTGTGTCACTCTTTTAAGTAGTAGTGGATTTCAATTTGATATTGTCATCTTTTTGTAGTAGTAGTAGTAATGTAATGTGAAATGATTGGATTAATGTAATTGTCACTGCAAATTCATAATAAAAATACTCCCTTGTGATTTCATACAGAATCCCATGGGATTCACAATGAATCCCTTGTGATTTCATAAAGAATCCCATGAGATTCACAATGAATCCCATGGGATGCACTAAAGAATCTTGGGATGCACTAAAGAATCTCATGGGATTCATATTGAATCCTTTATGATTTATCGTCTTTTTACGAATCCCGTGGGATTTCTTTACGAATCCCATGAGATTTTTCTAGACGGAAATTTTGAAAAAAAAAATCATCTTTTTACGAATCCCATGTGATTTTTCTGGACGGAAATTTAAAAAAAAAAAAAAAAAAAAAAAAAAAAAAAAAAAAAAAAAACATCTTTTTACGAATCCTGTGGGATTTCTTTACGAATCCGGTGGGATTTTTCTGGACGGAAATTTTGAAAAAAAAAATCGTCTTTTTACGAATCCCATGGGATTTTTACGAATCCCGTGGGATTTTTCTGGACGAAAATTTTGAAAAAAAAATCAGCCTTTTAAAAATCCCATGGGATTTTTTACGAATCCCGTGGGATTTTTCTGGACGGAATTTTGAAAAAAAAGTTCGTCGAAAGTATATAACAATGCAGATCTATAGAAAGATAATTTTTTTTTCTCGTTGCGATGGTGTATTTTTCGTAGCTTGAAGATTTACTGTTTGCAATATGATACAAGCCAAAATCAAATTTAGCAAGGAGTCACGTGACTGGCACGTGTGGGTCAATTTAGTCAAAAGTTAGTTATGACTTTTGGCGGGAAAGTCTATTTTAGTTCTTTTCAGCTTTCACTTGTATAAGTAGCAGATTAACACTTCATTTGTAGTCATTCACTGAAATTGATTGTAACCCTTTCTTCTCTCAATTTTGTTACTCAAAGTGAACCATGAATTTCAAATACGAGATCATTTCTTCTTCTTTGTGATTTCCTGTTTGTTATTCATAACGGCTACAATTCTTTCTTGAATTCTGGTTGTTAAACTTTTACTCGTATCAATTGGTATCAAGAGCCCTTTCTTGGCACCATTTTCATTCAAGAAGTGTTAAACTGGCATTTCTTGATATTCCGGTTATCTTCTCCGGTGAAATTCCGGCAAGAAACCAAGATTCCGGTTTAGAAATCAGCCACCACTGATTTCACTATTCTGTTTTCATTTGGTTAGTGTCAATCAACTGTATGGCCATGATGCGTGGGAATCGCACCTTGCTTTACCTCTCGAGGGATCTCGCGAGGCTTACAACCCCCACCAGGCAGTGTACCTGATCGTTGTAGTATAGTATAGTGACAAGTACCGGGGGATTGATCGTTCAGCTTAGGAATAGTGTCGCTAGGATTAGAAAGCCTAATTAATAGTTCTAGAGATGGAAGATGATTATTTTTGTGTTTTTATATTTTATGAAAGCAAGTAAAATCTCGGGTTTTGAAGGAGTGGGCGGAATTAGTTGCTAATCAACTAACCCAAAAACTACTTTATAACTAATTAACTAATGAAAATGAAATTAAACTAATATTAAACTAAGGTTGTGAGCAGTGGTTGGAGAAATTGTGTTTACTTAGACTTCATTACTCCCTAGATATCTTTTACATGTTAATTACTTGTTACACTTGTATGAATGACGGGTTGTATTCCTTAATACCATTCGTGGAGTGGCATACATAACTCCCCAACTCTATGAGCTCTTATCTCCTCCTACACCATGACCCAGCACAACTATAGGGATTGTAAACAGTGGCTCATGCATTAAATACAACCAATAAAGACCTAGTACGCCTCGGTTCATGTTTCTTAAGACGTTCAAGCATGTTACCATTTGGAGATCTGCCAGTTTTCTTAAGCCTAACATATAATATCATTCATTCAAAACAAGAATAGACAAGTAATCAACACATAATCAACATCTAGGTTTCATTAGATCTAAGCAAACACAAAGGAAATTTAGCCTAGCATAGTAGAATTAAGATAAGAACAAAAGATAGACAACCAACACATAGACATATTGATTGAATTAAGAGTATACTTATCTCAATTACAATGCAAGGTCTCAAGGGTTTGGAACCCTTGAAAAACCTGTAAAAGAGGCACCAAAATCGTCTTTAGGGTTTCACCAAAACTTCTCTCTTTTTAATGAAAAAACTAGAAAACTATATATAGGAAAATCGTCCTGACGGCGTCAAGAGTAAAATCTGACGCCGTCAACTCGCCGCCATATACTTCCTCGGACGCCCTAGATCCAATCGTGACGGCCTATGTGACGCCGTCACCACCCTCGGTAAATTAATCTTGGTCACTTTGACGCCGTCATCTCTTCATCTGACGCCTTCACAACCTTCGGTAAAATATTCATCCTTTCTGACGCCGTCAAGAGTAAATTCTTGACGCCGTCACCTTGTAATTCCAGCTTGGATTTGGTACTTTGTTGTTTTCTTCACTTTATGCTCCAAAAACGTCCAAAATAGCCTCTTTTCCAGAATTCACTCTCCAAACACCTAAAATCACAAAAGGAACGATTTAGGGCAATATTTGATCAAATAAATTCGGATTCGGGCTTAAATGACCCCCTAAAAACGGATCATTTTTCGCCTCATCATATACCCTTACACTTGAGATTTGCTTGTCCTCAAGCAAATGCGCTTTTATTCTACTCGAAAGACAAGTTAGGGGTCATTTAACACTAATATAAAAGTAATTACAACAAATAATCGTTCCACTAAAGACCAATAGACAAGCACGGAGGTCATACACAAGCACCTCACAAATAGTGTTTAGATACTCACATCTCTCGGGTGTAATAAAGTAATATAACATTATGGAAATGGAAGATATCTCTCACTACCTGTCATAGCAAAAAAATAGATTACCATAGGCTTGGGAAAGGATCAAACCTCCACCACATGGCGTAAGCACCTAGGATAAACTATCAAAGAGGTCTTTTTAAAGGGTTATAACGTTAGGTGTACGGATATGAATTACACGGTTTTGTTGGATAAAGGGGATTTTACTGGTGGCGAGTTAACAATCTTAGTTAATTACATGTACAAGATGGCGTTGCTAAGCCAAGACTAGACTCAACTTAAGCTAATAAATGAAAAATAACAAAAACATAAAATAAACATAGAATAAAAACGGGATGGTAGTCCGTATGTTTTTTTTCTCTCTTTCTTTTCTATTTTTTTTTCTTTTTCTATTTTTTTTTCTTTTTCTTGATTTTTTCGATTTTTTTTTTTTTTTTTTTTTTTTTTTTTTTTTTTTTAATACACTCTTACCCTACCATCCAAAATAATACATCATAGGGGTTTGAGCATTCCCCTTACACTTGAATCTTTACATACTTTACATTAAACTATTCTAATGACTCGAATTAAGAAAATCAAAACACTTGGAGCACTTTTAAGATTAACGTACATATGGGGGTAATAAGTGTTGTTCTTCCCCATTACTCCATAAAATAAGTACTTACCCATGAGTCCCAATCGTCCCAAAACAATATGTACAAGGATATGACTCGACTTAGCAACCATGTAATCAATTAGAAAGTTAACTTAGGGTTTAACAAATAATAATAATGCACTAAAAATGAGCGCATACACGGAAGGCTAAGGCGATTTGGGTGTACATTTAAGTGGGGTGTAACAAATTCTTCCTTTAAGTAAAATGCTTAAAGTTAGAAACGAAAAGATAGGCTCGGAGGGGTGTACTAGGGGTATCGTGTACTAAAAATGAGTACAACGCTAAGGGTGTGGGAAAAATTAGTTGACTTAACTAGCCAAGTAATATGACTTAAATGGTCAAGTAATCGTAATACGGGTTTAACACAAGGGTGATCCTAATGCCTCTTATCATGTAGTAAATCCTACTACACGAATGTAGTCTCACTAGCGGTCTCGGGATGCATCACTAACGCAAGTTCTAGAATCTAAATGCTACCGGTACACTCATAAGCACCAATAATGAATGCTTTTCCTATCAAATCTAAAGGCGAACCTCACATTTTTGGGTGGAAAATTTTTCTGAATATACGGTTATGTGCTAGTCATACAACCTCCTATCCATGAGACGCTTGCTATGGCTAAAGTTTCACTCCTAAATGTTGTAAAAAATTTTAAATTTGGCGCTAAAATTACACTAACAAGTATTTCTCATAGTTTTATTACTCATCTACTATCAAACAAAACAAACTCAAGCGAAAGTGCATATGTAAGGTATCATCTTTTTACCCTCCCCTTACACTTAAGATGAACATTGTCCCCAATGTTCAAGTAAAGAATGTAAAAGTTAAAAGTAAAGAGAATGAATTCAAATACTCCCCTGATTCGCTCGGTATGGATTTTAGGTTGGCCAGGTTAAATCTTCCTCCAAGAAAACGAACAATCAAAGCTTCCCTTCCAGAATATAAATCATCTTCTTGTCTCAAATAACCTGTAAATCCTGACAAAAGTAGACAAGGCAACCTCGCGTAAAATCGGCGGCATCCTATATAAGTTACTAAATCCTAGAAAACAAAATAAGATATAATGCTTGTGGAATGAAGTTTGCAGATTTCCTGGAGATTATAAAACTTAATAATTCACAAAAACTTATAAGACTCCGTTAGAAAAACAAAACTGGTAAAATTTCCAGATTTTTGACTCCTGACGCCGTCAAGAGCAATTGCCTGACGCCGTCAGAATGAACCTGCAGAAATCTTTATGTTAAGTTTCCGAAAAATTTCTGGAAAAACTTTGTCCTACTTCCTGGAAAATCCTGCAAAACTACATCATGACTCAATACAAGCATTTGACTCTAACAATACGAATACACATGTTCATTAAATATTGTGGAGAATCATGATCGGTTTGTTTCTAAAAAAACATATTTGGGGTTTCCCCTTACACTTATCTTTTGCAAAAATACCTTTAGGTTGAAGTTAAGACTAGGCTAAACAACATAATAAAGTATTTCCACATTTTAATTGAGAAACATGATCAACCAACAATAAAAATAAAACATGCATACGGAAGCAAATAACAATCAAACAATTAAAATCACACAAAACATGGGTTGCCTCCCAAGAAGCGCTTTTCTTTATTTACGAGTCTTGTAGCTAGACTCAAAGTCGTGGGTTACTACGTGATTTCATCATTGGTTCCATTCTCTAGGTCATCTTCTAAACTAGTATCGCTCTCATAGTGTAAGTACTTTGGATCTTCAAATTCGAAAACATCCCGTCGATACTTAGAGCCAAGCTCACTAACATCTTTAAAGAACCCACAAGATAAATCAGAAACATTTCTACAACCTCTTCTAACATCGTCATCACACAAGACAAGTTGGGAGCTCATAACATCAAGCCCGTCGCAATCTATCTCCCTAAGGTCTCTTCTTTTGTATGGCGTTTGGTATGAAATCCTCCTAATCCCGTCAGTGAAAGTCATGATCCCGTTCAAGTCATCCACTATCAACTTAGTGATTTCACAAAAGGGCGCTCCAAATACAACTTGCGATAACCTAGGGTCAACAAAGTCCTCTATGTTGTCCACAATTGTGAACTCCATAGTGAATGCCATATTTCCTATGAATACTTGGATTTCATGATCCTTACCAACCACTTTCTCTCCTTTGTAAATCATCCCCCATCTGCAGATATTGTTATAATGGAATAATGACATGAAATTCTTTGGCAGGAATACATTAATGTATATGTTTTCGAAGTACTTGTGACCGATCATGCAAGGGATTTTAAGGTTATTCGGATCACGTCGTTTGATCTTTCTCAACTCTCCATCCTTTGACCCGTATGGATTCCCTTCAAGGGAGGGACGATACTCATAAACTTCCTCACCATCCCTACGAAAAATTACCGTTCTAACACCATTGGTGAGTAATACACTACCATCTTTCTCGTTGAGGATTGCTCCCGATTCATTGATGAATGGCATCCCAAGGACAAGGTTGGTCAATGGTTGATTGGCGAGAGGGTCCACGTCATTAACCACGGTGAGGTCAGTATTGTAATCAAATTCTCCAATCCTAATTGATACATTCTCTATTACTTTCTTGCATACAACGCGCTCTGGGAAGGTTTTGTGGTATAGAGAAAATGGGATTACGTTGATCGGGAAGCTAGGATCTATATGATTGTTAATTAAGACCTTCTCCTCAATGGTACAAGGGATTCTGAAAAGTTTAGAGTTGCTCTCCTTGGGTTGGTTGCTACCTATACTTATAAAATCCTCTATTTCGGGTTCTTTTATAACAGATTTGCTCAAAACGGTTGAGTCTTTCTCCTTTTCCACCGATGTCGCGTTCCTATCATCCGGTTTGTCGGATTTCTGCGCGGTGCACTGCTTGGGTGAACTGGTAGGTTTCCTCGCCGAAGCGTGGTCAACCTTTGAGGTTTCATCCTTCGCTGTCTGACTGAGTTTATTAGTTTGTTGTTGGGTTGGGTTGGGTGTTGAAGCGGGTATCGTGGTGATGGTGTTTACGAAGTGGATTGGTCCGGAGGGGTTGATAGGTCCTTTCTCGTTAGGGGATAGATGTTTAAATAGCTTGCTTGGATTTTTTATTTTTACAGGGGAGGCTGGTGGACTCATGACGGTAGCAGATTTAACCTCATCAACGTAAATGGGCTTATTATCAATATGCTCTTTGATAGCAGTCAACAGATTACAAATCTTGTCGTTCACGTCAGCCTGCTGTTGTTTGAATTTTGCCTCGAGTGTAGCGAGCTGCAGTTCTTGAGAAAGAATGAATTTTTTTAAATCATCTTCACAGCTTTGCCTAGGGGAATTTTGGGGCGGAAAATGTTCGGACCAAGTGAGCGGTGAGAGATCATTAAATGATACACTTCGTGTTTGGTACCTTCTAAAATTAGGTTTATCCTTCCATGCCTCATATGCTTCGGCAGAAGTTCGAGGACCCTGCCCTACGTGTGATGATGTGAATTCGTTATAAGCACGTTTTGGAAGTTCCATACAGTTGTAGGTCTCATGAGGGCCATTGCACAGTTTGCATGTAGAAGCGATTCTGCTTATTTGGCTTGATGGCTTATGAGTTTCGTAAGATTTCATGAGAGACTTGACTCGACCTTCAAGTTCCATGATCCTACGGTCGGGAGTGCTTGAATTGTTCGAAGGCAAAGATATTGCCTTGACCGTTTTGTTCAAATCACGGGGATCATTCCAACTTTCGTTGTCATAGAGAGCAAGATCTTCTATGAGTTCCCATGATTGTTCCGCACTAAGATCACGTAGCTTACCACCGGCCGATTGGTCAATGGTTCGCCTCGTGGGGATATCGATATGGTCATAAAAAATTTGGACTTGGAGCCACAAATCTATGCCATGATGAGGGACTTTTTGGAGTAAGTCCTTGAAACGAGTCCATGCTTCATAAAGAGATTCATTTTGACGTTGTTGGAACATCAAGATGTCATTCCTAAGTTTAGTAGTTCTCCCCGGTGGGAAAAATTGAGCAAGGAAACGAGTGGTGAGATCATCCCATGTGGTGATGGATCCCGCGGGTAAACGCTCAAGCCATTGACTAGCTTGATCCCGTAGAGAGAATTGGAATAGGCGTAAACGGGTAGTCTCTCTAGTTTCAACACCTAGGTCTATGGAATCTACAATTTTGAGGAAGTCCTTAAGGTGTTGGTTTGGATCTTCGGAACGAAGTCCATGGAATGCACATCCGCTTTGCACCAACCGGATGGTGTCGGATCGCAAGGGGGTCACATTGGCTCCGGTGAGCTCAATGGTGTTTCGGTAGCCTTGGTGGCTAGGTCGGGAATACTCTCCTAAGGTTCGGGGCCTAAGGGGTTCTAGTGGTGGGTTTTGTTGTGGTGGGATGATGGGTTCAAAGATGTTACCACCTTCCATGATGTCGGATGGTAAAGAGTTACGAACAAAAGCACGAAGAAATAAGATAGACTAAAGAAGACCTAAAAATAAAAATAAAATCTTACTAGAAAGGAATCTAGCAAGTAGACCTAATAAAAAGAAATCCTAACCTAGACAATAACTATTCCCCGGGCAGCGGCGCCAAAAACTTGATGCGTGGGAATCGCACCTTGCTTTACCTCTCGAGGGATCTCGCGAGGCTTACAACCCCCACCAGGCAGTGTACCTGATCGTTGTAGTATAGTATAGTGACAAGTACCGGGGGATTGATCGTTCAGCTTAGGAATAGTGTCGCTAGGATTAGAAAGCCTAATTAATAGTTCTAGAGATGGAAGATGATTATTTTTGTGTTTTTATATTTTATGAAAGCAAGTAAAATCTCGGGTTTTGAAGGAGTGGGCGGAATTAGTTGCTAATCAACTAACCCAAAAACTACTTTATAACTAATTAACTAATGAAAATGAAATTAAACTAATATTAAACTAAGGTTGTGAGCAGTGGTTGGAGAAATTGTGTTTACTTAGACTTCATTACTCCCTAGATATCTTTTACATGTTAATTACTTGTTACACTTGTATGAATGACGGGTTGTATTCCTTAATACCATTCGTGGAGTGGCATACATAACTCCCCAACTCTATGAGCTCTTATCTCCTCCTACACCATGACCCAGCACAACTATAGGGATTGTAAACAGTGGCTCATGCATTAAATACAACCAATAAAGACCTAGTACGCCTCGGTTCATGTTTCTTAAGACGTTCAAGCATGTTACCATTTGGAGATCTGCCAGTTTTCTTAAGCCTAACATATAATATCATTCATTCAAAACAAGAATAGACAAGTAATCAACACATAATCAACATCTAGGTTTCATTAGATCTAAGCAAACACAAAGGAAATTTAGCCTAGCATAGTAGAATTAAGATAAGAACAAAAGATAGACAACCAACACATAGACATATTGATTGAATTAAGAGTATACTTATCTCAATTACAATGCAAGGTCTCAAGGGTTTGGAACCCTTGAAAAACCTGTAAAAGAGGCACCAAAATCGTCTTTAGGGTTTCACCAAAACTTCTCTCTTTTTAATGAAAAAACTAGAAAACTATATATAGGAAAATCGTCCTGACGGCGTCAAGAGTAAAATCTGACGCCGTCAACTCGCCGCCATATACTTCCTCGGACGCCCTAGATCCAATCGTGACGGCCTATGTGACGCCGTCACCACCCTCGGTAAATTAATCTTGGTCACTTTGACGCCGTCATCTCTTCATCTGACGCCTTCACAACCTTCGGTAAAATATTCATTCTTTCTGACGCCGTCAAGAGTAAATTCTTGACGCCGTCACCTTGTAATTCCAGCTTGGATTTGGTACTTTGTTGTTTTCTTCACTTTATGCTCCAAAAACGTCCAAAATAGCCTCTTTTCCAGAATTCACTCTCCAAACACCTAAAATCACAAAAGGAACGATTTAGGGCAATATTTGATCAAATAAATTCGGATTCGGGCTTAAATGACCCCCTAAAAACGGATCATTTTTCGCCTCATCAGGCCACAAGATAAGCCGAAATTCTCGTTAAATTTTCTTATCTTGAACAAGCTGGCAAGAAGCAGTTGGATTGAGTGACCCAGAACAGTTCCAGTATTCATTATCCCAATTGGTCATTGAGAAATCATTGTTGATGAGTGATAATAATACTGTAGACATGGTGGAAACAAGAAACACATCAAGAAGCCAAGAAACCACAATGGAGCCACTTCAGACCACCATTGAAGAAATGGCAAGAAGAATGGAGTAATTGCAGAATGAGATGATGAGGATGAGGTCTTGTGAAGGACCAAGTAATGATCTTCATACTCATGGTGGAAGGAATGGTGGTGGTGCAGTGGTAAACCAATATCGAAGAATGTCCAAGATTTAGTTTCCAAGATTCAATGGGGAGGATGTTAAAAGTTGGTTGTTCAGATGCAAACATTTCTTCAAGATTGATAATGTTCAAGAAGAGGTGAAGGTGGAATTGGCAGCCATGCATTTATCTGATAGAGCTCTGGTTTTGCACCAACAATTCTTGAAGAAATATGGTGATGGTTGTCCATGGGAATTTTATGCAGAACAAGTTTTGAAAAGATTTGGCAATGTGTTTGAAGATCCTATGGTGGAACTCAAGAACTTGAAGCAAACTAGTACTGTACAAGTTTACCAAGACAAGTTTGAAGATCTGTTGAATAGATTGGAATTGAGTGAATCTCTTGCAATTAGTTTGTTCACTGGAGGGTTGAAAGATGAAATCAGCATGCCTGTTAGGATGTTCAAACCTTTGTCCTTGGCTGAATTGTTTACTATGGCTAAAATGCAAGAAGCTACCCTCATTGCCACAAAACCAAGGTATAATTCTTATCATTCTAATGTCAGAACTGGTTATGTCAATAAAGATGATGGAATTTTACCTAGACAAGTTAACAGGCCAATGCCTTTGCCTGCACCCACAAGAACACCATTTGGTGAGAATAGAACTGGTTTTAAAAGGTTGACTCAAAAAAAATTAGAGGATAAAAGGGTTAAGAATCTTTGTTTTTACTGTGACCAAAAGTATGTACCAGGACACAAGTGTAGTGGTCAATTGCATTCATTAGAAGTGGTAGTAGATGATGATTATGAAAATGAGGAACCATATTTGAGTACTGATGATATGGGTCAAATGGAGGGCTATGATCCAGCTGTTGAATTTGAACACAGTAATGAAATGGTTGCTCAAATTTCATTAAATGCACTTACTGGTGTGTATATTTACCAAACCATGAGAGTAAAAGGTATGGTAGGGAAACAAGGGGTACATGTGCTTGTTGATTGTGGAAGCATACACAATTTTATTGACCTGCATACTATCAAAAAGTTGGGTTGTAAGACTAAGACTATGTGTCCTTTGCAAGTTTTTGTGGCAAATGGGCAGGCTATGACTAGTACTTTAATATGTTGTGGGTTATCTTTGACAATGGGAGAAGATACTTATATGATTGATGCCATGGTGTTGCCATTAGGAGGCTGTGAAGTGGTGTTGGGAATCCAATAGTTATCTACTTTGGGTGAAATTATGTGT
Source organism: Artemisia argyi (assembly GCA_030686995.1). Lineage (NCBI taxonomy): Eukaryota > Viridiplantae > Streptophyta > Magnoliopsida > Asterales > Asteraceae > Artemisia > Artemisia argyi. Next base: position 153,472,183 of record CM060697.1, on the reverse strand, counting down.
AACTTTCAGAAATTGACAATGAGGTTCTATTTGGGAAATAAGAAAGTGTTGTTAAGAGGATCTCAACAGGCTACACTCCAATGGATGCAACCAAAGAGTCAACACAGTGCTATGTTGAATTCTAAGTCCATGTGTATCTGTCATGTATCATTGTGGAGTATTGCAGGAATAGCTATGGTTGAAACACAAAAGATTGAGGCAGTATTGGATGATTTTAAGGAAGTGTTTGAAATACCCACAACATTGCCACCAAAAAGGTCACATGATCACCACATACCTCTTATGCCAAACATTCCTCCAGTCAATATCAGACCCTATAGGCATCCTCCTAGTCAGAAGGATTCCATTGAGTAGATGGTAAATGAATTGCTTGAAGCAGGGGTGATAAGATCCAGCCAAAGTTCTTTTTCCTCACCTATAGTCATGGTTAAAAAGAAAGATGGAAGTTGGAGAATGTGTGTTGATTATAGACAGTTGAATAAACACACATTTAAAGACAAATTTCCCATACCTATGATAGAAGAGCTGATAGATGAATTACATGGGTCAATGGTGTTTTCTAAACTTGATTTAAGGTCTGGGTATCATCAGATTAGGATGAGAGATGAAGACATTCACAAAACTGCATTTAGAACACATGATGGTCACTATGAGTTCTTAGTAATGCCATTTGGTCTCACTAATGCTCCTTCAACCTTTCAATCATTGATGAATGAGATCTTTAAACCCTATTTAAGGAAGTTTACATTGGTTTTCTTTGATGACATATTGATTTACAGAAAGACCATTGAAGAACAATTAGAACACCTCAGGCTCATTTTGAAAACTATGCAGGCTCACACCTTGTTTGCAAAAAGGAGTAAGTGTACTTTTGGGGTGTCACAAGTAGAATATTTGGGTCATGTCATCACTGATAAAGGGGTTGCTACAGATCCTTCAAAGATAGAAGCTATGAAAGAATGGCCTACACCCAAGAATGTGAAACAATTAAGAGGTTTTTTGGGTCTCACAGGTTACTATAGAAGGTTCATTAAGGGGTATGGAATTATAAGTAAGCCTTTAACTGCATTATTGAAGAAGAATTCATTTGAATGGTCTCAATCAGCTCAGGAAGCCTTTGAGGAGTTGAAGCTGGCCATGGTTCAAGCACCAGTATTGGGTTTGCCGAATTTTGATAAAGAGTTCACTGTGGAAACTGATGCTTGTGGAACTAGAATTGGTGCAGCGTTGTTGCAAGATGGTCATCCACTGGCATACCTGAGTAAGGCTCTATCTCTTAGACACCAAGCTTTATCTACTTATGAAAAAGAATTTTTAGCTGTCATTATGGCATTAGAAAAGTAGAAAGGGTATCTAATGGACAAACACTTCAAAATCAAAACTGACCATTTCAGCTTAACGTACTTGTTAGACCAGAGACTCACCACACCATTCCAAGCTAAATGGTTGCCTAAACTCCTTGGTTATGATTATGAGATTGTGTACAAGAAAGGAAGTGAAAATATTGTAGCTGATGCTTTGTCCAGAAAAGAGATGCAGGGTCAATTGTTTGCTCTAATAGCTACTAATGTGACCACTGGGTTGCTTAAACAAATTGAAGATAGTTGGGTGAGTGATGAGAAGTTGGCTAAAGTAATCAAACAGTTTGAAGATCCACTCTTTCAATCATAAAAGTGTACATAGTCCAATGGTCAGTTGAGAAGAAAAGGCAAATTGGTAGTGGGAAACAATGAAGTACTCAGGAAGCAAATTTTCTCACAAATACACAATGAACCAGTTGGTGGACATTCTGGAGTGCAAGTAACTGTGCAGAAGATGAGTTCTATTTGTTATTGGAAGGGAATGAGGAAGATGGTCAAGCAATGGGTCAGGGAATGTGATGTGTGCCAAAGACAAAAACCTGATCTTAGTGCTTATCCAGGGCTTTTACAACCATTACCTATTCCAATCAAGGTGTGGAGTGACATATCCATGGACTTTGTGGAAGGACTGCCAAAATCTCATGGAAAGACTGTTATACTTGTGGTGGTGGACAGGCTAAGTAAGTATGCTCACTTTATCTCATTACAACATCCTTTTACAGCTACACAAATAGCACAATTGTTCTTAGACAATGTTTACAAGTTACCTGGTTTGCCCAATACCATTGCAAGTGACAGAGACAAGGTATTCTTAAGTGCTTTATGGCAATCCTTGTTTAGAGCATTTAAAGTCAAACTACAAATGTCCACAGCTTATCACCAACAATCAGATGGCTAAACTAGTGACGTCAGGGTCCAAATACTAGTGACGGCCCAGAGTATTTCTACATATGAAGGCGTCACAATTAGATCTAGGCAATACGATTTTATCATGGCGGCGAGTTGACGGCGTCACAAGTTAATACATGACGCCGTCAATATGTAAAGTCTATATATAGTTTTGAAATTTTCATTCATTAGTGTGCAACTTTGAGGGAATAAACCCTAGGTCGAATTTAACAGCTTTTCAAGGGTTTCAACCCCTTGATTCTTCCATGTTCAATTGAAGATAAGTATTCATTCAAATTATTCAATATGTATATGTGTTGTGTGATTATATCTTACGCTTGTCTTCTCTTTAACATGCTAGGCTAGATCTTTATTGTGTTTGCTTAGATGTAGTGAAACATAGATGTTGATTATGGGTTGATTGTTTGTTTATAATTGTTATGGATGATTGTATTCGATGTTAGGCTTAAGAAAACTGGCAGACTTCCATTGGTAACTTGCTTGAACGTCTTAAGAAACATGACCGGAGGTGTAATACGATTTTTGGTTGTATTTAATGCGTAAGAGAATTCTAATGATCCCATGTTAGGAGCTTCTAATGGCTCAACATAGGAGTGAAATAGGATCTTATAAAGTTAGGGAATATTGTACACGGCCCTACGACTAGTATTAAGGAATATGACCCGTCATCCATGCAATTGTAACAAGCTAATCAACTTGTAAAAGATATCTAGGGAGTAATGAAATCTAAGCAAACACGACTTTCCTCATTATTGTTTCCACCACATTAGTATAATAGTTTTATTTTCATTTCTTTTATTTTATTTTGATTGCATCTGTAATTAATTGGGTTAGTTGGCTAGCAACTAATTCCGCCCACTCCTTCAAAACCCGAGATTTTTCTTGCTTTCTATAAAATATAAAAATATAAAAAGAATCATCCCTCAACTCTAGACCTAGTTTAGTAGGATTTCTAATCCTAGCGACACTATTCCTGAGTTGAACGATCAATCCCCCGGTACTTGTCACTATACTATACTACAACGATCAAGTACACTGCCTGGTGGGGGTTCTAAGCTTCTCGAGATCCCTTGAGAGGTAAAACCTGTTGCGAGGGCGCAATTCCCACGTATCAGTATCACGAATACAATGGTAAAGAGATGGTGTAACCTAATACGCATACGATTATCTCAGAAAATAGCTCCCGAAATAATAAAGTCTATAAAAGATAATGTGTCATAGTTTTCGTGGATTATTCGTATCGTTACTTATAAAAAGTTTAGTATCAATGTTTCATAAGAAAGCTTTATATTTCGTGTGGTGGTAAGAAAGTACGGACTACAAATGTTACTCACGCCAAAGTGGAAAGATATCGACAAACAACTCACGCCAAAGAGGTACAAACATCGACATAGTCGTGAAAAAGCTAATAAGAACTCAACTAAGAAAATCCTATAAAGATGACGACAACAAATGATGTAATATAAAACAGGATTGGTAGTTTCGATATTTACCCCATAATCCCAACTAGTTTGGAAAATAATTAATAAAGTTTGAAAAGGTAGGTAACGAAACTCAATTTATTATATCACTTTACAAAACTTTTTAAGTTAAAAAAATTATAAGTTTTAATCATTGTCGGGTTTTTATAAAAATAAACGAGTTTGAACAAAAGTATAAATTTGAAATGTTTTATAACTTCAGCATGACGCATCCGTTTATAAAATATTCCCAAGTCATTATGACTTTAATTAAATCAATTTTCTCGAAACAATATTTTATAAGCTTTGTGTTTCGTTATCATTCGCGTATATACTAGCTTTGGTTTATTGAATATTTTGTGTCCAGTCCGAGTCCAATATATTAAAGTCTTTTCGAGTTTAATATATTACATCGTTTAGTCCCAAAATGTCCAATAGCTAATACCGTAAATCCGATAACATTCCAATAATTGTCCAAGTACCATTGTCATAATCCATATTAATATCCCATATCAAGTATTCAATCGTTAATTATCCATATTCCAAAATAACAATCCCAATGTAATCCAAAACGTAGCAATTGTCACAAGTATCGAGTAACCGAAAGCAATATAACTTTAAAGTAACGTGGTATTACACTTAGTAATTACTAACTTATGTTTTTATAACCATTATATGGCACTTAATAAACAACTCATGTTATTAGTAGCTTATGTTTGGCCTGTTAATCCTGACATACCTTAATTTAAATGTTGGGCCTTATGGCCTGTTTTATCACACGAACACAAACCTTGTCACAAATACACTCATTATAACAAAACTGAACAACTAACACAAACCAAACCGAGACCCTTTTGGGTTCCTACTCGGCTGGAAATGACAAACGCCACCACTTTGGTGGTTTTCATGTCGAACAAGAAACAACCACAAATGCAACCCAACACCCTACGTAGGTTTGGTGGGACCAGGGGCTACAACCAGGCAACCCGAAAACCATAAGCCCGTAAGCTTGTTGAGCTTATAACTCAGCCAAAAACAACAACACAACCATGACTCGTCCTAGATAGTTTCAACCAAATAATCAGTACACAACCAAGTTAAGAAATAATCCCATTCATATCAATGTGAATCTAAATTCCAGGATTTTACCTCATAAAATGAACATATTAATTCTATAATATAAGCAAAATGAGAAAGTTCCACACGACTCGAGACCCAACGGGTTAACTCGGCTGAGTCAACTTGACTCGCCCAAGTTGAGTTGACACAGTTCACAGATCAATCAAACACCCTTTTTACAATATTCTTACCACACGAAACATGTACCAAATATGTTTTTAATCCGTATTTATAATCACAAATCGATATCAACACCTTATTAACCATTTTATTATCCACGAAAACGTAACACACATAATAAAATCAGTTAAACCAAAACAATAAATAAGGATTGGGGTTTCACGGCTACCATAACAAGAATGAAAAGAATGAGACGAGGGAGATGGTGGCGACGATGATGCGTTTAACGACGGCTTCAATAGGACACGGGCGAGTAACCAAAACTCGATCTAAACCATTGACCACGATCTACATAACCCTCGTCTTCAACTGTGGCAGTAGCGGATGAATGAGAAAGGAGCTGGCGGCGTGTGGGAGGTGACAAAGAGCGCGTGTGCACCTCAAATACTTGTTCAAAATGAAGAGATAAAGGCGTGGGTGGTGGTATTTAGTGGTGGGGAGTAGCGGTGATGGCATGGAGGTGGAAGCAGGTGTTGGCAGCGGCGGCTGCAAAGAGGAGAGGAGAAGGGAGGGATAGAGATGAACCCTGAAAATGAAATATGATGGTTTTGTTTCCCTTTTTATACTCCCCTAAAGTTATATAAAATGCAAATTACAACCTGTAGGATTTACCAAAGACGAGGGGAAGTTGCGAAATATTTCCACAGGGACCAAAAGCATAATTTCTGAAATCCTTTACAAAATGAGGCTCGTGATTTATTTTCACTATTAAACGGTAGATTTAAGAAGCGAGAATTTTCGTCAACGTACTCAGAATATTATTTCCAATAGAATTGAGTATAAATACGTCTAATATCTCGAATTGATGCCAGACTTGGTATAGGCGATCGTTTCTCCAAATAGAACTTGTTGAGGATTTTTGTGGGTTGTCACAGCCTCATCTCCTTAACGGAATCAAGTTCTCTCGATTCAATTGAAGTTACCCGTTAAAGTCGAAAAGAAATGAGCACATACGCTCGAGGATTCATCTTCACATTCCCGCGTGAATTCATGACTTATTCATGAGTTTCAATGAACTTTGTCGCTAGGGATGCGACTTTACGAAAGTTGTCTGATTCCAAGGTTCAAGATACCAATAGGTCAACAAGGTTTGAATGTTATAAGATCTGATTTCTCCAAGAGGAATAACAACTGCCTTATTGGCAAGTCGTTTCTTCAGACTTGGCATGCGAAAGGTCGGGGATGCTACTGAGTTCCGATGGTAGCTCAAATATGTGAACTACCAGTCTGACTCTAGCAAGGATTTGAAAAGGATTGGTACAGCGAGGATTCATGATTTCGATAAGTCTCTCAACAAGGTTTAAATATTCGTAATCTGGGTCTTTTCCGGATGGAAAATAATTGTCAGACCAGAAAGTCCTCACTTAGGTTGTGTACATGAAAAAGTCGCGAACACTGTCGAGATCTGACGGTAGCTCGAGTCGGAGAGTTATCGGGCCGACTCTAGCAATGACTTGAAAGGATTGATAGAGTCAGGGTTAAGCTTCTTACGTTTACTTAACGCTTCATGCATTTTCATGGTGAATCTTTAAGCTTAACCTAGGCTTTATCCGAGGATTCAAGAGGTTTACGTTTTCAGGGTTTCTAATCATTCGCAAGTAGCATGTGCCTCCGTTTCGCCTTCGAACGATTTCCTCGGTAGTTTCATGAACATGTTCAGGGTCAGGAAGTTGGGTATCTCCATTTCTGCCCAACAACAACGATCAGTACTTACAACCATAGACGGCCTATTGCAGTGCCGTTGAAATACAGAAGTGGTAGGGAAGAGAGAATTTGACCAATAGGAGGTGTCCATCCCAGCCATTGTAAAATTCGATCAAGTAGATACGCCATTTGTGATCCAATGCTCGAATGCTTTCTTCACTTCAGCCTGGAAACGATACACAATATTCATTTCTAGATTTGTTCCCATGGCCCTTAGGAAGTGGTTGACAAACATGTGAGTGTGAGACGACTGTCTCGATCTGAAAGAATAGAAATCGGCACATTATGACGCACGACGATCGTCTTCACGTATAGACGAGCAAGGTTGTCCATATTTTTCGTTTTGCTGACTAGCAGGAGTGAACAGGTTAAGTAAGATTTATCAACAAATATTCATGTAGATGTCGGGGTTTGCTCCCGATGTCTGGCTTATGATATAGCAGCAAAATATAAATCGACAAAATGATTCGTGAAACGGCTTATAGGATAATAGGAGAACAACCCATTGTTTATAAAATATTAGGAGGGTCAAAATTTTGATTTTCAGTTTGATTTCATAATATCGTAGCGAGGTAGTAAAATGTTTTATGAAATCGTCTTGCTAAATTATTGTAAAATAATTTACGGGGTATCAAGAAAGCAGTTCACCATTTATAAAATGGTAGTTAGATCAAAATTTCATTTTTAAGCTAGTAGTAAGGTTACATTTGGCAACAAAATATTTTATAAAATTGTTTTGTGAAACAATTTTGGTAAAATAGTTTTTGAGATAACAGGAAAAACAATTCTCTTTTATGAAATAATGATAAAATCAAAATTTGATTTTGTGAAGTAGTAGTGACCCATTTTGTAGAATGCCCGCAAAATGGTCTGTAGAAAATCAAAGGTAGTTCATAAATTATTCGCAAAACAGTTTATTATCCTATAGGAGGGTAGCGAAGGTAATTGGTATTTCCCGAGGGACGAGAGGTGGATTAGATGGTTGTCCCAAGGAACGTGGTTCAGGTTACTTCTCGAATCTTAAGAATTATGTTAAGCACATAATCCTTGCTGAACGAGGGATTTAGCAAGTTCAGAGTACAACTCCGTAAGAAAATGTTGATTACTACCAGTAATCGGTTGGAGTCGGTTGATTCAGCACGATACTTAGGTTGGAGGTGGAAAGTACAACTTCAATTGAACGTTGTTGCTAAAACCGCATTGGTTGAATAACATCGATTGGGAAAACGAACATCATCGATCGAGAAAATGAACGTCATCGATTGAGAAAATGAACATCGTCAGTTAAGAAAATGAATATCATTGAGCACATGGCTCAGGGTAGAGGCGGCTGTGACTAGATCGAGACGAGGCTGAATGACAAGTCCAAATCTGGAATAAGGTCCAAAATCACAAAATCACACAATTCAAATTCAATCAGAATCAATCAATCATCATCTAAAATCAACTCCGAATATAGCCAAAATCAAGTCCGAAAGTAGTCCAAATTAAATCCAAACGTAGCCGAGAATCAAATCAAAATGTAGTCAAAGTCGAATCAAGACTTAACCAAGAATCAATTCAGGACGTAGCCAAAGTCGAATCCAGAAGTAGTTAAAGATCAAATCCAAATATAGCCAAAATCAAATCCAGAAATTGCCAAAAGTCATATCATGACTTAGTTGGAAATCAAATCAAGACGAAGCCAAGAATTAGGTTCAGAGCGGTCAAAACCAAATCCAAAAATAGCTAAGAGTCAATTTAAGACGTAACCAGAAATCGAATCAAAACGAAGTCAATCATCCAATCCAAGAATTCCAATAAGGTTGACGAGGCTTATGACGATAAGCAGCTCAGATTTGGATGGTGACAATCGGGTCTAGCCCGACTCAAGGCGAACTACGCTTGATGATGGCAAGTAGGAATTTCCACATAAACGAGGACGTTTAGAAGCGTCAGAAGCATCTCGATCCATGCGGTGTTGTGATGCCAATGTGTCGTGTGCGAGTGCAAGCTTTCGTGATATTCAATAAAACTCATAGTTTCCAAAATCGAACTTTTCCCCTGACAAAGTCCTGTTATAACTACTCCCAGTATCGCAAAATTCACTTCTGAGTCGGACATAGTTGATCAGGCCATGTCCCACTGTCCCTGGTTGAATATAGATGATCAATTTATATTTACATGAGGTTCAATGAATCTTAGAATACTCATCCTAGTTATACTAGCAATATGTCCTTTATATCCAAACTCATTCCCAAAACCGTGACAAGCGTCTAAAACGCAAAATCGATTCATGAGATTACGCAAGGGAATAGCGTAACTTTGTGATATGTATGGTATGTGCACAAGTATATGAAAATGCTTACGGTAAGCAGTTAAAATAGGCGGATATGAAATATCCACAAATTAGGCACACATTTCAACAATTATATCTTCAAACAAAATCATACGCGAGGCATCAGCTTGGCAGGCAGGCACATGGCGGTCAAAGTATTAAGTTTTCGCAAAAGTGGTTATAGTCTAGGTTTTAAAATTACCCAGTTCTCTATAACCTATGCTCTGATACCATCTGTAACACCCCCAAAATTCGGGTCTAGCGGAAGCATGCATGTCATTGGGATGCTACTATAATGGCATCATAACATAAGTACAAAGAACAGTTTTTAATTCATTCATTGAGAATGAAATGTATTAACAAAATGTTAAGTTTACATTTTATAAAAGAAGTGCGGAAATAGGCCCAGAAACAAATAAAGCGGTCCCAAATATATATCAGAATCGCCTATGACCAATGCCCTCTTGCCAAGCGCCTTCAAATAGTGAGATATCGCTTTATACCTGAGAATACATGCTAGAGGTCAGCTTACGCTGGTGAGTTCATAGTTTTAAGTTATAAAACAGTTGTGGACCTGAAGAGTTAAGAGCTATGTGTGACTAGAGGCAGGCATAGATTTCGTAATCCAACATCATAACAATTCACAAATGATTGATTTCTTATCTTAAACAGATAAGTGGTCATAGTGAGTGGGATCCTCGGAGGTCACTAGCCAGGTAACACGATACAGTAAGGAACCACCCATTACTGCCGTGGGTCTAGGCCGGAAGTAGAAGTCTATTCTTAGCTAGGTTCCAAGCAGCCCTAGTCTAAGGCAAATTCTACCGCAATCTAACCTTAACCAGTCAACACAATATAGCAAAACAAAGTAGTTGTAGGTCCGAGAAAATAGTTTTGAGCTAGGAAGAGCCAATTCAAGTATATCAGTCAATCAATCAATCAGATCTTAATCAAACAGTTCACGTATTCAGATAAACAATCATTGAGTTTAATTAAAACGAGCATGTATCCTCCCCCAAAATAGTTATGAAAACTGTTAAAAAAGTAGGGGGTATTAACTCACCTTAGCCACAACAATGCAATGATCACGACTAACACGATTGGCATCTAGAGCTAATGACAATGATAATTTCAGAAGGTAGGTATCACGAATACAATGGTAAAGAGATGGCGTAACCTAATACGCATACGATTATCTCATAAAATGGCTCGCGAAATAATAATGCCTATAAAAGACAATGTGTCATAGTTTTCGTGGATTATTCGTATCGTTACTTATAAAAAGTTTAGTATCAATGTTTTGTAAGAAAGCTTTATGTTTCGTGTGGTGGTAAGAGAGTACAGACTCAAAATGTTACTCACGTCAAAGTGGAAAAGATATCGACATACAACTCACGCCAAAGAGGTACAAACATCGACATAGTCATGAAAAAGCTAATATGAACTCAACTAAGAAAATCCTAGAAAGATGACGACAACAAATGATGTAATATAAAACAGGATTGGTAGTTTCGATATTTACCCCATAATCCCAACTAGTTTGGAAAATAATTAATAAAGTTTGAAAAGGTAGGTAACGAAACTCAATTTATTATATCACTTTACAAAACTTTTTAAGTTAATAAAATTATAAGTTTTAATCATTGTCGGGTTTTTATAAAAATAAACGAGTTTGAACAAAAGTATAAATTTGAAATGTTTTATAACTTCAGCATGACGCATCCGTTTATACAATATTCCCAAGTCATTATGACTTTAATTAAATCAATTTTCTCGAAACAATATTTTATAAGCTTTGTGTTTTGTTATCATTCGCGTATATACTAGCTTTGGTTTATTGAATTTTTTGTGTCCAATCCGAGTCTAATATATTAAAGTCTTTCCGAGTTTAATATATTACATCGTTTAGTCCAAAAATGTCCAATAGCTAATACCGTAAATCCGATAACATTCCAATAATTGTCCAAGTACCATTGTCACAATGCATATTAAAATCCCATGTCAAGTATTCAATCGTTAATTATCCATATTCCAAAATAGCAATCCCAATGTAATCCGAAACGTACCAATTGTCACAAGTATCGAGTAACCGAAAGCAATATATCTTTAATGTAACGTGGTATTACACTTAGTAATTACTAACTTATGTTTTTATAACCAAATTATATGGCACTTAATAAACAACCCATGTTATTAGTAGCTTATGTTTGGCCTGTTAATCCTGACACACCTTAATTTAAATGTTGGGCCTTATGGGCTGTTTTATCACATGAACACAAACCTTATCATAAATACTCTCATTATAACAAAACTGAACAACTAACACAAACCAAACCGAGACCCTATTGGGTTCCTACTCGGCTGGAAATGACAAACGCCACCACTTTGGTGGTTTTCATGTCGAACAAGAAACAACCACAAATGCAACCCAACACCCTACGTGGGTGTGGTGGGACCAGGGGCTATAACCAGGCAACCCGAAAACCATAAGCCTGTAAGCTCGTTGAGCTTATAACTCGGCCGAAAACAACAACACAACCATGAATCGTCATAGATATTTTCAACGAAATAATCAGTACACAACCAAGTTAAGAAATAATCTCATTCATATCAATGTGAATCTAAATCCTGTACACAACCAAGTTAAGAAATAATCCCATTCATATCAATGTGAATCTAAATTCCAGGATTTAACCTCATAAAATGAACATATTAATTCCATAATATAAGCAAAATGAGGAAGTTCCACACAACTCAAGACCCAACGGGTTAACTCGGCTAAGTCGACTCGACTCGCCCGAGTTGAGTTGACTCAGTTCACAGATCAGGCAAACACCTTTTTTACAATATTCTTACCAAACGAAACATGTACAAAATATGTTTTTAATCCGTATTTATAATCACAAATCGATATCTATACCTTATTAACCATTTTATTATCCACGAAAACGTAACACACATAATAAAATCAGTTAAACCAAAATAATAAATAAGGATTGGGGTTTCACGGCTACCATAACAAGAATGGAAAGAATGAGACGAGGGAGATGGTGGCGGCGATGACTCGTTTAACGACGGCTTCAATAGGACACAGGCGAGTAACCAAAACTCGATCTAAACCCTTGACCACGATCTACATAACCCTCGTCTTCAACTCTGGCAGTAGCGGATGAATGAGAAAGGAGGCGGCGGCGCGTGGGAGGTGACAAAGAGCGCGCATGCACCTCAAATACTTGTTCAAAATGAAGAGATAAATTCGTGGGTGGTGGTATTTTGTGGTAGGGAGTGGCGGTGATGGCATGGAGGTGGAGGTAGGTGTTGGCAGCGGCGGCTGCAAAGAGGATAGGAGAAGGGAGTGATAGAGATGAACCCTAAAAATGAAATATGATGGTTTTGTTTCCCTTTTTATACTCCCCTAAAGTTATATAAAATGCAAATTACAGCCTGTAGGATTTACCAAAGACGAGGGGCAGTTGCGAAATATTTCCACAGGGACCAAAAGCATAATTTCTGAAATCCTTTACAAAATGAGGCTCGGGATTTATCTTCACTATTAAACGGTGGATTTAAGAAGCGAGAATTTTCGTCAACGTACTCAGAATATTATTTCCAATAAAATTGAGTATAAATACGCCTAATATCTCGAATTGATGCAAGAATTGGAATAGGTGATCGTTTCTCCAAATAGAACTTGTTGAGGATTTTTGCGGGTTGTCACAATATGTTAAATTACTTTTCAATACGTGTTTGCACTCAATTGTTATCCTCTCCAACTTTAGCCTAATTTAGCATTCCCTTGGACAATAGTCGATACACATAATCCAACACAGTTTACTGCTGTTTTTGTTATTGATGCTATCATGCTTGTGAGGTTACGTTTTCTTTCAATAAAACTTTGTTTTCTTACGTAAAATATTGTATATTTGATGTGAAGGCAAATGGTTACGTTTTATGTTAGTAATAATCATTTACCTACAATATTCATCTGTACTTCCTTTATAAAGCATTTATGACATTATAAATAAGGAAGTCTTAAAATTCTTAAGACAAAAAACATTTCTTATTAAAGAAAGCCATAAAAACTTAAATGTATTTTACTTGGTCAAAACTTATAACTTATCATATTAATTAAATAAATGTGATTTTTAATGAGAAAAAAATGTCACCATATTAATACTTGTAACAGCTAAAAGTCAGTAATTATCAATAATGATTATTAAAAACGTGTAACCGCATCTAACATATAATTCTAAAGCCATTTCATATCTCACTCACACGTCTAAAATTTACAATAAGACTGGGTGTGCTAATTGAGTCTCAATCGGTCGCAACAACAAATCACCAAAAGAATTTAAAACCCGCAACTCTTTTTTCTCTTCTCTAAACCAACTTCACTATAAACCATCATCAACCTGGACCAACAAAATTCGCCACCTACTGCCACAACAAGAACGAAACATCAAACAAGAAGAGATGAAGAACATTTAAACTTTGACTTTTTGAAACCGAAAGATAATACATCACTGATCCGTGAGAAGTTGAACTTCGTTCTATTATTCAAATCCTATTAAGAGAAGGTAAGAAATAAAGAGATCTCAGCTTTTCTCTTATCATATTCAACGAGTTATTCTTAAACCAAACGGATATGAGATTTTCCATCATTGATCTTTTTAGAAGACTAACTTCTTTTAATGTTTGAACCTTTTAAAGAAAAGAACAAAACCAAGTCGTTTCATTCTCTCATTTGTTCATTGAAACAAAACATGCAAGAAATACCTACCCGTGACCTTTATAAGATCTCGAAGCCACACTAGTGGAATGCACGAACCGGGCAAAAAGAAAGGAAGGTCAAAGAGTAGTATTTGTGTGTTTGTTCGGATTTAAGGAGATAGGAACCAAGGTTGTTGGTGTTGTGGCTCGGTTTTCTTAAGAAGAAAAGAAAGCCTGGGAGTGATTAGGGTGAGAAAGAGTTAGTTTGTTGTGTTGGTGTGTTAGAAAGAAAAGTAAGTTGTGGCTACGTTTGTATTTTAGTAGTGAGAAATATTAGGGTTTGCTTATCAGATTAGGTTAATCTTATATACTTGTTAGAAGAATTGGGTTTATTGATTGGGCCATCCGAAAATTTTCCTAATATTTGTAGTTGGGCTGGGTTTGGCATTCAGTTATTTCATTTGTATCGAATACAAGGCAAAAAAAAAAAAAAAAAAAAAAAAAAAAAAAAAAAAAAAAAAAAAACTGCATTAAACTTTCGGTTATCTAAACTACATTGGTTTAAGTGAAGTAAATTTCATAATATAAAACAATCTCTATCTCTATGAATGTTAAAATATATTTAATTTACAGATAAAGATATTGTAGCTAATGATGCATATTAATAATTGAATATTTGTGTTTATGCCAAATTACATTTCATTTGGTAATGACGTCTATTTTAACTTATATTTCAAATATGCTACTTATGTTCCTTTGTTCCGTTTGGACATTCTGTTCATTTGGATATGAAATAATTTGAATTATTATGGGTTATAGTTATTTTAATTGAAAGTTATCATTTTTTCGTAAAGTTATCGTTAGAAATAATATATAAATGAATAACATTTACTCGCCACAAAATTTAGTCACAGGGTATCCGCCGCCGCATTGCGCGAGTACCCTTCTAGTTTTCATAAGATATATATCAAAGAGGAAAATTCAAATGCATACTCTTATTTTGGTGCATACCAATGGACAAATCCCCACCATCCATCTAGTTTGATCTAATGGTGGGGATTAACCTAAGATTAAATGGGGAAATATAAGTCCATGTTTTTTTTTCTTTCCTTTTTCTTTGTCTTTTTTATTATTCATTTTTTTCTCTCTTTTTTTCCTTTTTTTTTATTTCTTTTTTTTTCACGCTTCATGGGATTTTTGTTTTTTTTTTGTTTCTATTTTTTGGGTGTCCTTTTTTTCACGCTTTTTTTTCTTTCTTTTTTTCTTTCTTTTTTTCTAATTCAAGTTCTTTTTTCTAATAAACGTTTTTTTCGCTTTCATACATTATCGACTGTTTTCATACGTTTTTTTCTGTTTTCGTAGGTTTTCACCCGTTTTCTTACATTTTCGTCCGTTTTCATACGTTTTTGTCAGTTTTCATATGTTTTCGTCCGCTTTCTTACGTTTTCGCCCGTTAACGTCTGTTTTCATACGTTTTCATATGTTGTCTTACATTTTCGTTCGTTTTCATACGTTTTCGTTCATTTAAATATGTTTTCGTCCGTTTTCTTTCATTTTCGTCCATTTTTCATACGTCTTCGTCCGTTTTTAGACGTGTTTTTACGCTTTCATACGTTTTCATTCGTTTTCATACATATTCGTCCGTTTTTTCACGTTTTCGTTCGTTTTCATACATATTAGTCCATTTTCTTACGTTTTCGTTCGTTTTCATACATATTCGTCCGTTTTCTTACGTTTTCGTTCGTTTTCATACGTTTTCGTTCGTTTTCATCCATTTTCGTCCATTTTTCAAATGTTTTTGTCCTTTTCATACATGTTATTACACTTTCATACGTTTTCTTCTGTTTTCATACATTTTCGTTCGTTTTCTTACGTTTTCGTCCGTTTTTTCATTCGTGTTCGTCCATTTTTTCATTCGTTTTCGTCCGTTTTTAAATGTTTTTGGCAATTTTCAGACGTTTTCATATGTTTCTAAATATCACAAGTGATATTTTGAATATCACAAATTATATTTTGAATATCACAAGTGATATTATGTGATATTCTAAATATCACAAATTATTTTCTGAATATCACAAATTATATTCAGAATATCACAAGTGATATTCTGTGATATTTAGAATATCACAAGTGATTTTCTGTAATATGCAAAATATCACAAGTGATACTATGAGTACCACAAATGATATTCCGGATATCATAAGTAATATTATGTGATATATTATTGGTGATACTACTAGGGCTGTAAACGAACCGGACGAACACGAACGGAGCCCTGTTCATGTTCGTTTATTTAATTTTAACCGGACAAATAAACGGACACGGACGCTTAAACGGACAAATTTTCTTGTTGATGTTCGTTTATTAAGAAAATGAGTTGTTCATGTTCGTTTATGTTCGTTCATTAAGACACTAAACAAACGCTAAACGAACATAAACGATCGAACATAAATGAAAATAGAAAAACAAACATAAACTTTATTGAATTCCTCACAATATAATGTTTTATAAGTGTTGTTTTCTTTAAATAAACTAATGTTTTAAAATATAAAATTAAAAGATATAATATATGAAAATAAATAGATAAATAAACATAAACGAACGTTAACGAACGCATAACCGGACGTTCACGAACATAATTGAACGGACGAGACTTTTGTTCATGTTCGTTCATTTAACTAAACGAACATAAAATATTGATCATGTTCGTTCATTTAATAAACGAACGAACATAAACGAACTTTTTACCGAACGGTTCATGAAATGTTCACTGAACGTTCAGGTCGTTTACAGCCCTAGATACTACAGGTATGACACTTTTCACTTTTCACATTACCATATTAAACTAAATACCACTCAAAACAAATCCAAGGTAGTAGAAAAGATGGTGATGATGGTGAAACTTTTCCCTTGTTTGGACAAGTATGTCTATTATGATCAGTTAAACTACAAATATTACAACCCTTCTTTTGGTTTTTACTTTTCTCAATAGCTTTTTCACGTCACCCTTAATACGGTCATTCTTATGTCCTTTAAGAAGATTCTTTATACCCATAAAATCTTGAACAATATCACAAACTTTTCAGGGTGGAAGACTTGGCAAATCATTCTCAACTTTTGACTTTAGCTCTCTCAGGTTGTCTACAAAAGAAGTCTAGTATCATAGACAGCTTATCAGTAATTACAACAATAAGAAACAGATTATCAAACATATCACTGATGATACTACACATATATCAAACATATCACTGGTGATACTACACATATATAAAGCATATCACTAGTGATACTACACATATATCAAACATATCACTGGTGATACTACACATATATCAAGCATATCACTAGTGATACTACATATATATCAAACATATCACTAGTGATACTACACATATACCATCAGCAAAAACATTTATTGTGTTTGTCTATTACAGTGAAAGGCACAAACACCATCTTGTACATAAAAAATACGTAATTAATACCTTGGTGTAAAATCCAATAATGATCTTCATTATATACTCAGCATTAAACTCAGAAACAACACGAAAAATGCCAAGAACTCCATAAGCTTTTCTGGTATTGGTCCATTTTTTTTTAATATTTGTGATTTTCTTATGTTATCGTTCGTTTCATACTTCGTCCGTTTTCATATGTATTAGTCAATTTTTTTTACTTTTTCGTCCATTTTTATACGTTTCTCAATATCTCAATTGATATTCAGAATATCACTTGTGTTTTTCTGAATATCAATGGTGATATTTTAAATATCACTTGTGATTTTCTGAATATCTATCACTTGTGATTTTCTGAATATCACTTATGATTTTCATGTTACAAAACATTTGTTGAATATCACTTGTCAAATTCAGAAAATCACTTATGATATTCAAAATATCACTTGTGATACTCTGAATATCACAGAATATTACTTATGATATCCGGAATATCATTTGTGGTACTCATAGTATCACTTGTGATATTCTGCATATCACAAAAAATCACTTGTAATATTCTGAATATCACAGAATATCAATTGTCATATTCTGAATATCACATAATATCACTTTGATATTCAGAGTATAACTTGTGATATTTAGAATATCACTTGTGATATTCAGAATATAATTTGTGATATTCAGAATATCACTTGTGCTATTTAGAAACATATGAAAACGTATGGAAATTGCCAAAAACATTTAAAAACGGACGAAAACGAATGAAAACGTAAGAAAATGAACGAAAATGTATGAAAACGGAAGAAAACGTATGAAAGTGTAAAAACATGTATGAAAAGGACAAAAACGTTTGAAAAATGGACGAAAACGAAAGAAAACGGATGAAAACGGACGAAAACATAAGAAAATGGACGAATATGTATGAAAACGGACGAAAACGTATGAAAGCGTAAAAACATGTCTGAAAATGGATGAAGACGTATGAAAAATGGACGAAAACGAAAGAACATGGACGAAAATGTATTAAAACAAACGAAAACGTATGAAAACGAACAAAAATGTAAGAAAACATATGAAAACGTATGAAAACAGACGTTAACGGGCGAAAACGTAAGAAAGCGGACGAAAACAGACAAAAACGTATGAAAACGGACGAAAACGGGCAAACATATATGAAAACGGGCGAAAACGTACAAAAACGGACGAAAACGTATGAAAACGAAAAAAACGTAAAATCGTTTATTAGAAAAAAGAACATGAATTTAAAAAAAAAAAAAACGTGAAAAAAAGGACACAAAAAATAAGAAACAAAAAAAAAAAAGTAAAGAAACAAAAAAAACTTGAAGCCCTTAAAAAAAGACAAAACAAAAAAAAGAAAAATAAAAAAAGACAAAAAGACAAAAAAAGAAAAAAAAAAAAAAACGTGGACTTATGTTTCCCCATTTAATTTTAGGTTAATCCTCATCATTAAATCAAATTAAATGGATAATGGGGAGTATGCACCAAAATAAAAGTATGCAGAATAAAATGGATCATATATCAAAATAGAATACTGGTGTGATCCTAATTAGAATCTGTATCTTGGTCTACCAATCTAGTTGGTCAATCAAATGAAATGAAAATGATGGGAAATAAAAAAGAAAAGGGAAAAAAAGTAAATGAAATGTTTTTAAAATAAAGGAAAGAAAAGTAAAAGTAATCATAAATTAGAGGACAAAGAAATACTCTAACTTAGTATCAAATTTTTTAAAGGACATATAACTTTCCCCTCAAATTTTTTATAAAAAAAGACAGCGTTAACAAAATGTTAGGGTTTTGAATTTATATCATTCCGATGGAAAAAACAGTCGGAAATTCGTCCTCCGGTGATGGCAGGCCATCCAAAAAGCACCGAAAACGCCGACCCAAAAAGCCCAAAACCCGTCCTGAATCCGTACTGGCAGTTATCTCCAACGACGACCTTCTAACCGAAATCTTACTCAGGTTACCAACACTCTCACTTGTTTTATTCAAATCTGTATCCAAACGCTGGCTGTCTCTTATTAAATCCCCAAATTTCATTACTCGCCTCACCCGAAAACTCAACCCCCCTTGTGGTCTCTTCCTCAAAAATCACTTATTACATTCTAGATTACGTTATAATTATGATTTTGTACCGTTTGATATCCGCATTCCGAGTGCCACAGGGTTTATTTTTGACCATGAGGCCCCACCTGGTAGTGTTGAGATTCTGCAGTCGTGTAATGGTTTGCTTCTATGTTGTACCTTGACGCTTAGGTTTTTATATGTATACAATCCGTCTGTTAATAATATGTTTAAGATGATTCCGGAACAACGCGACGTGAAATTTGATGAGGATTTTGGTATTGGTGGTATCAAAATGATGTTTGATCCTACAAAATCGCCTCACTATAAAGTCATTCATGCTGAGCTAATGGTTAGCGATTATCTTGAGTTTTGTGTTAAAATACATACTTACTCTTCGGAAACGTGCATTTGGAGTGTTTGTGAGGATCTGTTTCCCTACGAAAGTTTTATTTGTTTTCAAGATGGGGTATATTGGAATGATGCCATTCATTGGGTACATGGTATTAATGGGGCGATTTTTCATTTCAAGTTAGATTTTTTGAATGAGCATCCTGTTATAACAACCCTAAAAACCCCGTTAAAGTTAGATGGGACGGGTTTTCATGAATGCAAGATGTTTGAGTCTTCTGGTTGTTTGCTTTTTGTTGGTAAGGATGATTTTGATTCTAGAAAGTTGTATATTTATGAGATGAGGAATAGGTGTTCGGAATGGTCGCTGAAGTACATTGCTAATCTTGATGACCTTACGGTGCCATTACCAGAAATGTGGAGTATTAGTTTAAATGTTTGTTGTATTGTTTTGGGAGCACGAGAAGAGGATTCTTTTATGGTGATGAAGTTATCAGGAAAAGTTGTACAATACAAACTCGTGTCAAATGCTCTCTGCACACTCTCTGATTTGGGATCAGATAACCATCTTAATTGCTTCTTTGAGTTCATTGCATCCTTTGCTAATGTATGATTGTGCGTTCTGTATCAGGTACGATTTACCTGTTTAGTATAGAGTTAAGATCGATAATAGCAGTCTTGGCTGAGTTTGTTTTTTTTTTTTTTTTTTTTTTTTTTTAATTTATATACTAAAATTCTGTTCTGATAACCGAGTTTGTGGAGTCATTAATACTAATTCCTCTGTTGTGATACTCTTTAATAACTATTATGGTTGATTGAAAATTGTTATTGTCGCTATTAATGTTTTTATCATTTATGGAGTAAGAAGCATGTTTGTCTAGCTTTTAGGATCATCCCTGTCCTAAGTTAGTAGTAGCACAATCTTAAGATTTACGGTTTATTTACATAAAAAAAGGCCCTCTTCACCCTTTGGACATGTTGTGTTTGATCCGCTGAATCACTCTTTTGACATGTTGTGTTTGGTCAGGCTGTTGATGGATTGGATGTCCTGAAGGCCATCGAGAAGGCGGGATCGAGCGGCAGAGTTACGTCAAATCCAGATGTCATCGTGGATTGCGGTTAAGTGTCTTAGGAGTTAGGTTTAGTTGTATATTGTCTTATTTAAAGTTAGGTTTACTGTATTTTCTTTGAATCTTTCGGCTATACGCCTTTAATGAAATGATCAACTTACTATCGCTATTTCTGTGCAATTTGTTCTCATGAAGGAAGGGCTGGTTTTGGCGTATTATGTTTGGTTTATTTTCTAGTATGAGCTTAAGTTCCAAGTATAAGGTATAATAAGCTCAGAAGTCAGAATAAAAAGCCGAATATTAAGATTATTAAATATTAGCTCATAAGCCCAATAATAGGCTAAAACAAACACCCCCACAAAGTGTTATCTTTAGGAGGTTTCTTGTCCAGATTACCAATATCTGGATATGTATGTTATTAACCTTCTGATATGCATATTTGGTTTCTATGTGCCTACATAATGTGACTTAAGTCTGTAAGATGTGTCATAGCTAATATATGTTTTTCGGTTCAATGTTAAATGTTGTTTCGAGAACGTGGGTTGGATTTAGTGCGTATAAAGTATAAACACTGCTCCACATTCAAATTCTTTGTCTTCAATAAAGTGACAAGAACTACATCAGTAGTTTAATAATGATCCTCTGTGGGGTAGTTGCAATTTGATACCTTACACAGTGTCAACAAGAAAGATCAGTCAGATACATGCTTTTGAATACCTTAATCATGTGTCGTTGAAGCATGAATATAAAGAACATGAAAATGATGATGGTTTTTTTTGCTATTCAGAGTTCTGAATTTACGATAAGAGAGGCTACTATTGATAAACAACTTTCAACCAAAACAAACATACGTCCAAGGGTTTGGTTGAGTCAAACTCAATCTTATCTATAGAACAGTTATTGAAGGGCTGATGTAATTTTTCAAGCTGAGAAAGCTGATCAAGAGCGAATGGCTAATTCCCCAAAGTCACGATTGAGTTGCATGGTATCCCTATTTTGCTAAAGGATAACACTGTGACCAAAGATAAGCTTAACAGGACTGCAGGATCTTATGCTTCTTGAGCTGGTGGTGCCTTGAGATGCTGGCGTGTTTAAGAATTTGAGAGAATCAGGGGCAATTATACTTGGGAAAGCAAGCTTGAGTGAATGGGCTATTTACAGAAGTTTCAGTGCACACAGTGGCTGGAATGCCAGAGCTAACAAGTGCCCTAAATCTTTTACCTAACTTGTTTGGCACATTCACAGTTTAAGGGGTGTTTGGGTTATCTTATGAGAAATGCTAGAACCACACCATGACAATTCAAGTAGGTTTAATGAGATTACCAAACTTATGTATTCTTCTTGAATTATGATAATTTTATGGGCCAATCTGAAATCGTGATGATTTTGTGCCGAGGAAAGCTGAAATCCACACTTCTTTTGTATTTAAAGACTTCTGGAATGTGTATAGAACCCGTACGTAGGAACGATGAACCCATGTGGTTTAAGCACCAGGTCAACTATATCATTTGCAACAAACGCGGCTAGTAATATCCATTCAACTTTGCTTAACCGTTGCTGGTGAAATTAGACTAATGTGTAGGACAGTACCAGATGATGTGTATGTCCTTGAAGCCGTTGTGGGTTTTGATATATATGATGAAATAGCTACTAGAAAAGTTTCAAATACATTCCGAAAGGTGGTTATTTATAACACCTAAAACGCGATGGACTTGAAGGAAGAGGTTAGGTCGATCGTTAGGAGTTATGATGGCTTTATCCCGACTTCAAGATTTAATAATGACAATGAAAGCTTGAATAAGTTTGAGAAACATTTCTCTTATTCCAAAAGTTTTTAAAAGGCTTAATGGTGCTATTCTGAAAGAGATTCTGGAAATCATCATCAGCTATATCGCTAATTCATTGTTCGTTGGTGAGGATATATCAACACCAACATAATCCAACACATTTTACTACTGTTTTTGTTATTGATGCTAGTTGGGTTACGTTTTCTATCAATAAAACTTTGTTTTCTTACGTAAAATATTGTATATTTGATGTGAAGGCAAATGGTTTACGTGTTATGTTAGTAATAATCATTTACCTAAAATATTCATATTCATAAGAATATATATCAAAACAGAATACTGGTGTGATCCTATTACAATTATGTGACTCGGTTTCACGGTTTGGTACCAATCATCTATTTGGTTACTCGCGGAAATTAAGAAATTCGTTTTGGATTAGGTTTCTAATATGTTAAGACGATGCGCGCACGCAATAGATGAATTTTTAAAATATATGTTTATCACATTAACCGAAATACCCTAAAAACAAAAACAAAAAGTAGCTTTAAAGCTGTCATCCAATACAATTATCGTGGTTAATTAGTTACGTAAATGTTAATGGGTTTCAGTTCACAACAAAATACGATATAAAAAAAGATATAGCCACCCGTTACTAGCTAGTTTATATCGCTTAAATTAAGACCCCTCGCATACCAGAAGATACTTTGTACTACGCACAAGCAAACGTACGTAAGATCCACTTCAGTATTGACGGGATCTTTGTAGACTAGTAGCAAGTTGCCAACATCTCACTTTGATGCTAAACTAGAACTATATACATGATTAATAGCTAGTGCTGCAATTTCTCTCATAGACATGCTCATATCAAATTTGAAACTTAGAACATAATCTACGTTAACATATCGTTACGAGTGTGTACGTGCTCTTAACCTAAATTACTAAGTCCTACACCCGAGACAAGTTGTGAGACATCGATCGTCTTGCAATTTGAAGAAAAAAACATAATTAATCCAAACCCCCAAAAAACAAAATAAATCATGGTTTACGCATCTCACTTAAAGTTTTGTTGTGTAAATATTTCTAACTATCAAAGTTTGCCTTCTTGATAACAGTTTTTGGCTCTGCTCATGGTTTAACATAATAGTTTATGATGCAATATCATGCTTGTTTAAACTTATTTCTAAGTTTATGAGCTTATATGGTTCGACATATATTTTTTAAGCCCGTCTGTTTTGGTTTGTTATTCACTTATGAATCAGAGATAGATGATAAGCTTATCAATCACAAAATGAGCTTCTGGAATCTAAGCTAATAAACGTACTTTTTTATAAGCTTAGACAAACACTCACTGTATGCATTTGAAGGTGCGTAAAAGATATTTCATATAAACAATAAGAGTCGAAAGAAAGACGAAAGACAAATTTATTTTTGCGCTGGACCAAATTTTGATTCTATTTCGCTTCACTTTCTCTGCTCAATAAATAAGATCACTTTCTTTCTGTTTTCTTCCTTTCCTCTCCTTTATCTCCATAAAGGGAACTTGGGAACTTGGAAATGTAGCGATGAAAGGCGACTCCACTCGACCTTATGTGGCATGGAGAGTGGGACATTACCGAGAAACTTGAGTGCTGTTGTCTCATGTTCCACAAATCATTGTGATGGAGAAGCCATCTGGCGATAATCGATTTTGCAGCAACTAAAATGATGATCTGAACATAGTCTATCATTTTGATACAGCTAATTACACTTCTGAACATCTGAAAATCACTTTGACAACAACAAAAAGGCTTGTTTAATTATGAATATGGTAACGGGTCCAAACTATATGCATGTCAAATCAGGTTTGGTCAACTAGGTTGACCCGTCAATGTTAATATGTTATTATAACGTCAAGGAATCAACTGCATCACCTAGACATAAAACGATAACTTCCACCTATCATCCAATGCAAATACCATGGTTCATATTAGTTACAAATACGTAGCTATATTAGAGGGTGTTGTAAGTTCACATCAATATCCAATACTAAAAGGCTTATACCACCAACACTGGCTAATATCAGTAAATTATATCAGCAAGCCTTATTTACCATTAGACTATACAAATATGCTCCAAAGACATGATTCATGCACCTATTTTCTTGGATACAAGAACCCGCACACATAAGATTTTCTCAGATGACCAGGCAAAGCAAACAAGACTTTAGCTTTGACAGGATCCTTGTAGCAAACTTCAGCAGCCTTGCCAATTTCAGTCTGGGCTATGCCAACAGTAACAAGCTCACGAACAATTTTTAGCATCTTCTCATCAGTCAAAGAATCATGTTTATCAGCATTTGCGGTTAAACCATTAGCAGCAACACCATTCCATGATCTACACATACATATGTGAGGCAAAAATATTATTTGTTGGAAACATATCTAAATGTAGATGACGAGAACATATCATAAAATCTAAACAGAGGTAGATTTTCTTACTGTGAGAAAGAGGATGGCTTGTTTCCTGCAACATGGTCACGAGAAGGGATGTTAGAATCACCATCTTTTTTACCATCATTAGGGATCATTTGTTTCACACTGTCTAATAAATGAGTCTTTGGGGACTGTGGACGTTCTAGTGGTGATGCTGGTTTCGACAAAAGCTGAGTTGTTGGATTCACTTGTGCTGATACCGGGATGTTCACTGGTAACACCCCTGGTCTGATCTGTTAGTTCTCACAGGAAAATGGCATTTTCATTAGGCTGATATCTGAAACTGGGCAAACATACATGAAAATATAACTATCATAAATGGTGAATTTCATAATACATGTTTAGCTTTGCATAATATGCACAACCAAAACCCTCGTCTCACAAGGATACACTAACAAGAAACACGAACTACATGCCATGCTCATTCAATTCCCCATATTGAATTCCATGTAGCAGAAGACATGTTTATATTAAACTGAAACTTCAAACAAACAACGATGATTTAGGTGTACCTATTGACTCGAAAAGACAGCGAGAAAATACGTGAGGGGACATTATAAGCTTCTTTTGGGGGCAAAATTAATGTTGTTTATGAATTTATACTTCTAGTATTTACATCTGCAAAATTATAAGGGCTGTCAGCACTTGCAAAACCTCTACTGAAACAAAATTCATAGATATATAGTAAATTTCAATTATATAAATATGAAAAATTCAAAAAATAAACATAAATAAATCTGCTAACACTCGGGTGATAGTGTTTGGAAGTGCTTATGTTTTCTGTGATTGTAAATCCCAGATGTATGTTTTTGGCAATTTCTATATTATTAAAGAACTTAGATTTAGACGTCAAACGACCCTAGATAATCAGATAATCAAAATCAGTTTTTTGCAGCTAATCCTAAACTGATTATCAAGCGCACAATCAAAATTAATTTCATTATACACAAACACTATGATTGCAAACTAATTATCTATCTACTTCAAAATACACCCCTAAATGTATTAGACGATATAATGGACCTAACCCACATTCGGGTTTGGGCCATATCACGATATAACGGCCCAAGCCCAAATATGGGTTCAGTCCATTCGGGTTTCTAGTATCTTCTAATAAAATGAACCTAATAACAATTTGGAACATAAACACAAACTTTTAATATAAATAAGAAAACGAAATGATTGAAACCTTTTGCATCAATGGTCGCTTAAGCCGTCTTTTGAGCTCGTCTTTGTGTCGTTTTAAATTCTCCCTAATCTTTTCGCCTCCATCACACAACTTACCACATAACTTCAAGTTATTTTTAATCCTAGCTATAGCTTCATTCAGCTCACCGTCACTTTTCATCACTAATTCCGAATCTTCAGTTTGATAACTGTTTTCCAGTGGACGACCGTCGTCGCCAGTTGACGGCGGTAAGAGGTGGTTCCCGTCAAGGGTTAAAGGTGTGGGGACCATCTGTTTCACACTGTCTACTAAATGGGTCACTGGGGACCGTGCACATTCTTGTGGTGATACTGGTCTCAACAAAAGCTGACTCGTTGGATTCACTTGTGCTGATACCGGGATGTTCACTGGTAACACCCCTGGTCTGATCTGTTATTAGTTCTCACAGGAAAATGACATTTTCATTAGGCTGATATCTGAAACTGAGCAGACATACATGAAAATATAACAATCATAAATTGTGAATTTTATAATACATGTTTAGCTTTGCACAACCAAAACCCTCGTCTCACAACTCACAAGGATACACTAACATGGAACACGAATTACATGCCATGCTCATTCAATTCCCCATATTGAATTCCATGTAGCAGTAGACATGTTTATATTAAAACTGAAACTTCAAACAAACAACGATGATTTAGGTCTACATATTGTTCCTCACTCGTGTTCAATCAAAGCCGCCCACTAGGAAATAGATTGAGAAAATACGGGAGGAGAGATTATAACCTTATTTTGGGGGCAAATTTAATGTTGTTCATAAACTTATACTTCAAGTATTTATGTCTGCAAAATTATAAGGGACTGACAGCACTTGCAAAACCTCTACTGGAACAAATTTCATAAGTCAACTTGGATATATAGTAAATCTCCATCATGTAATTATGAAAATTTTAAATAAAATAAAATAAATCTGCTAACATACGGGTGATCGTGTTTGGATGCAATTATGTTCTCTGTGATTGTAATCAACTGTATATGTTTTTGGCAAATTCCAAATAGGAAGAATTTAGATTTAGATGTCAAACGACCCTAGATAATCAGATAATCAAAATCAGTTTGCAGCTAAGTCTAAACTGATTATTAAGCACACAATCAAACTTGATTTCCTTATACACAAACACTACGATTGCAAATTAATTATCAAGCTACTTCAAAAGACAACAGATATTATAATCAATACACCCCTAAATGAACCTAATTAACAATTTGGAACAGGAAACACAAACTTTAAATATAAATAAGAAAACGAAAGAATTGAAACCTTGTTTCTACGTTGGAGTTCATGTTCATATCTTCGGATTGATTCCTTAATTTTTTCACCCTTATCATTCAGCTTATGACCAAATTTTCCCTTGTTCCTTTTAAGCCTGTCAATTGTTTCCTTAATTTCAGAGTTCGTTTTCAATTCAATATCTTGCTCTTGATTCTGTTGAACGAATACTCCACCACCACCCTTTAAGAAAGTCACTGGCGGGCGATCATCATTGCCAGACGCTGAAGGGTTTCTTCCTCTTGATTCTGTTGCAACAGTAACTACTTCATCGAGAATATTTTGTATCATCTCATCAGTCCAAGAATCATGTTTATGAGCATCTGCTGTTGGAACCTTGGTAGCAACAACATGCTGTGATCTACAGATACATTTGCGAACCAAAGATATTATGCTATAAACAACATAAATTAGCTCAATACTGTTTGAAGGAGATCACTAGAACATATCATAACATTTGAACAGAGGTAACTTTTCTTACTCAGATAGAGATAACGGTTTCTTTCCTTCAAGGCCATGGCTAGGAGATGAGATGTTAGAAGCACCGTCTTTTTTATCACCATTAGAGATCATCTGTTCCACACTATCGACTGAATGAGTATTTGGGGATCGTTGAGGCTCTGGTGGTGGTGCTGGACTCGACAAAAGTAGACTCTTTGGCTCCGCTGGTGCTGATACTGGGACGTTCACTGGTAACACCGCTGGTGATGATACTGGGACGTTCACTGGTAACACCGCTGGTTTGATCTATTCGTTCTCACAGGCAAACAAGTAGTTCATTAGGCCAATAAAAGAAACAGAGCAGACATACATGTAAAGTGTAAACGTACTCTAACATTATTTACCTAATCACCTCTCAGCGAGCAAATTAAGGCAAAAATAAAAATCAATGAAACTAAGTAACTATAAAATGCATGAATGGTGAATCTGATGACATGTATTTAACTTAGCACAACCAAACCCGCGTTTCACAAAGGATACACTAACAAGAGATAACAACTACCCGCCATGTGACATGTTTATATCTAAACTTAAACGGCAAACAAACACCAATAATCTACCATAGATATTGATCCTCAGTTACTTGTGATCCTAACATAATCCAACCCTGTACTTGGTAGCACAGTGAGAAAATACGCGAGGGGACATTATAACCCTTATTTTGGGAGCGAAAATCATGCGGTTTATGCATTTACTTTACACCACCATACATCTACAGAAACAGATCAGTGTGACAGTACTTGCGAAACCTCTGCTGAAACAAATTTCATAGCTCAACATGGCTATTAATCTATTACAGTCATCAGTAACAAAACAGACAGGAGATACTGTCTGGATCTGCCTACATTATTTGCAGTCCAACTAACCACATAACCAATTGTTAAAGTTTTCGCCAAATCCTGATTCGGTGCATAACCATATAATCAAAATCAAATTTATTGCATGTAATTCAACACTAATTATCTAATGTAATCATCATCAATTTCATCATACACAGACACCATTATTCGCGGCTTAAAAACGCAACAATCAAACTAAAACTTCTATCATTACTACAAATAGCAAAATCAATATCAACCCTAAATGTACAATTTAGGCAATACACAAAACATCAAAACAAACATACAAAAAATCATAGTATGACAGTAACATAACTAAACAAACAAACAAAACAACCTTATTTCTACGTTCGAGTTCATCTTCATATTTTCGCAAAGACAGCTTAAGCTTTTCGCCACCATCACGCAGCTTAAAACCAAAGTTCTTCAAGCTGTTTTTGATCCTGGAAATAGCATCCTTGATTTCAGTATCAGTTTTCATTTCCATTTCTTCAGCTTCATTCTGTGGCACATTTTCTTCTTTAACTTTCTTGAGCAATGTGACAGGTAATGGTGGTTGTGGGGTTTTCCTTTTGGTTCCGATGAAGTAGTTTTCTAGTTGTTCTTGTTTGATCTCCATGCTTGAGAGTTGAAAGTGTGTTGTGTCAAGTTATGGTTGTTGGGTTTTAATACAGTGAGAGAGGTGGTGGGACCAAATTCTGTTTTGGGAAATTGGATAGTGTTGTATGATTAATGTTGATCAAATTATTTGTAACTTTGGTTACTTTTTTGTAGATGCTTTGGACAAAGTTAGGCTAACTGTAGGACCGAGTACATTACTCTCACATTGCCTTTTATTTTTTTGCCCTTAATTTAGTGTAATCAAAAGATTGAGAACACTATAAAAAATATACTTTACAAATTAAAACAATTGAATAAAACACTCGTATACACAAAAATACTCTACAACTCGGTCGCATAAGCTATCGAGTTCTCCTTTTTTCTTGCTTAGGACGCGTCTCCTTAAGGGTGGTGTAATGATTGGAACACGTTGGTGATGAGGGTTAACCGATTATCCGACCGAACCATTATACTCGGTCTTACGATATGCATTTTATTAAAATTAAATAACACTCTTAACACAAAAGTTTGATGCATTCCGCATTTCTTAAAAGATTAGCATTTCAACTAAATTTTACACTATGCATAAAGAATTCAAGTGGTTCACAAACACCCGAGAACTACTCATCTTACTAATCAATGTGATTTTTTTTTTTTTTTTTTTAATCCAAACTACTCATCTTCCTGTTTATTGGTTGACATGTTATTTTTAATTATGATCATATTCGCGTAAAGTTACAGTGGCAAATGTTTTTTTTTAAAGCATTTGTTAGGTTGCTAGCGGTTTATGGTACAAGAGAGAGACAAGAGTGTGATGGGCCACGACTTTATTGTGGTACAAAAAGTGGTGCAAGGTAGATTAGAGTGGTCTTCGGATAAATTTGAAGAGGACTAGGGGGTTGTAATTAGGGAGCTGATTTGCACTCTTCATCTATTGATTGAAGAGGACTAGGGGGTTGTAATTAGGGAGCTGATTTGCACTCTTCATCAATGTGATTTTTTTTTTTTTTTTTTTTTTTTTTTTTAATCCAAACTACTCATCTTCCTGTTTATTGGTTGACATGTTATTTTTAATTATGATCATATTCGCGTAAAGTTACAGTGGCAAATGTTTTTTTTTAAAGCATTTGTTAGGTTGCTAGCGGTTTATGGTACAAGAGAGAGACAAGAGTGTGATGGGCCACGACTTTATTGTGGTACAAAAAGTGGTGCAAGGTAGATTAGAGTGGTCGTCGGATAAATTTGAAGAGGACTAGGGGGTTGTAATTAGGGAGCTGATTTGCACTCTTCATCTATTGATCGATGCCAGTATACATCAAGCAGGATGTAAATATGATACAACTGTTTAATGCATGAATTGTGTTCATCTCTCAAAAGCAAATACGTGCAAATCAATTTATTACAAAAGCTTTATTAGTATAAGTACTACTTTGCAATTTCTGTTTAAAAGATTTATTACAGAAGACAGTATAACTTTTTTTGGGGTAAATTAGCACTATATCAAAAGTTCGGTTGGTGTGAAAATTATTTGAAACAAAGAAGTGATCTAATTAGGAGAACCAAAAATGTAGAAGTAAATAATAGACTTGTCAGTTGGGGTACTCATCGGTTCGGTTATCGGTTAATCGGTTTATTCGGTTCGGGTTGTTCGGTTAAAAAAAAATTTGGGTCATAACCGAAAACCGAATCGAACCGAAAATATTTATAACCGAACCAAACCGAGAACCGAACCGAAGTTCTGTTCGGTTATGGGTCAAAACCGAAAACCGAAATTTGTACTTGAATTACACTATTTATATTTTTTTAAAATTTAATTATATATATTTTTGGCAAAAAAAAATATTTCAAGCATAAAAAAGTGTTTTTTATATTAGTATAAAATTTTAATGGATTTTTTTATATATAAAATAATATAAATATATAAAAAATATATATATATATTTATATAAATTCAGTTTTCGGTTCAGATAGCCAAACCCATATCCAAACCGAAAACCGAATTTTTAATTCGGTTCGGTTCGGTTTTAACAAGTTCGGTTCGGTTATATGTTCGGTTCGGTTTTTTTTCTGTTCGGTTCGGTTTTCAGTTTATTCGGTTTATTACCCGACCCATGAACACCCCTAATGTGCGGTACACCCTTCAGGCCCGGATTTTGGCAAGGGTGGGCTGGCCAGTGCACAGGGCCCAAAACTTTTAAGCCCACTACATATATATTTGATCAGTTCAGCTCAACTCGCGCGATTTCATATATATTTGGTCGATCTAAGTAGCTTATGACAATTACAACAAACCCAAGTTGCCGATTCCCAAATATAGATGTTTCGTGGAACATCACACTTAATAGACTAGTTATTTTGAATGGGTACTAACCTAAACACTGTGAAAATGATTGGTCAAATTTTCAAAAGCCATGTAGGACACTTTATTTCAACTTGGTCTTCATTGCATACCCTATATAAACTTAGAACCCAACTCATAATTTCCATACAAATATTTCGTAAACCATAAAAATGGGAAATTGTATCAAAAAGCAGCCAGCCATTCACCCCGACAACAATGACTGTCGATCACTAGTAAAATCACCCGAAAATAAGTCTAACCATAATTGTGACAACAATCATAAGGTGGACAACTATGGTGAAAAAAAGGCGAAGACGGAGATAAAGATAAAAATATCAAAAAAACAGTTGGAGAAACTATTGGGTAGTGCGGATGTGAAGGGGTTAACGACGGAGCAAGTGCTTGCTCAGTTGATGAATGTTAGTGATCGAGTTGAATCTCATCAACGGGCGTGGAGGCCTGCTTTACAAAGTATTCCGGAGTAAGCAACTAGTTATATGTGATCCGTATTGGGTTGTTAAACTCAATAACGTGAATTTTTTCTTTTTTAGCCTATGTAACTTTTGACTAGTATTGTACATATAGTTTTTTTCTGGTCGATATATGTTGAAATTCTTTAATTTGTTTTAATTTAATTGCATATTACCTATTATTGGAGTACTTGTGTTTTCATGGTTTGATTTAAGTACTGAACATGTAATAGTTTGATCACTTACATCGTCAAAGCATTATCTACTCACTATAAGATCTATACAACAAGGGACGGGCCGAAAGGGTTCTCTGGATGTTTGTGAACCATATGATTTTTTTTGCGCAATGTAAAATTGTGTCAGCTATATAACAACTCTTTTCAGAAGCGCATCTGATCTCAATTTATTGTGTTACAAATCTTCAATGGTTTTAGTAAAATGCATCTCATGACTTTTAGCTTTTAATCCCTCACATTACCAACAACATTGCATTGCATGCGAAAATATTATTAAAACGTTTCTTACTCTTTTCAACGATCTCAAAGTTGTTTAGTTTACATACAAACATGTAGATGATCAATACGAATACTTATAAAGTTGTTACTTATAAATGCTTTTTGACGACTAGAGTTAACTTCTAGTAAGACGAATTAAAATGGTGTGCCAATCACTTTAAACATTTGGCCCCATTTTCTAATATTTCGTACTGACCATGCTAGTCAAATTATGAGGCTTGCTAAATTTACATTCTCATCCTTTGAGAGTGACTTGAAGCTTGACTCAATCAATTGAATATATGTTTATAGTCCGAAATTAATTGTTCATGTTTTCTTTTCACGTTGTATGAAATTAATTGTTTATTGTTAAGAAGACGGATATAAAAATTTGATATAGTTTTTTTTATTACTTTTATTTGAAATTATTATATAACGAAAATTTTGGATAAAAATAAAAATGTGAATTTTTGTCAGCAAACAATTATAATAAGATGAAAGAATAAAGTGATTATAAAAAGTTAAAATCTCAAAGAATAAATCCCTCCAACGTAATTGGATCAATGATTATAATCTGTTTACGAAAAAAGGTAGTACATGCATAGCAAGTCATTCTGTCAATTTTATTTGCTTTTGCTATAATCACAAAGTTATGCATGGTGAACATGAAACGTTTGAATGTGTATCGAAAAGTTCGCTTATTATGTCATAATTAATGTTATAAGAGCTAATCACTTAATTTTAAATGTATCCAACTTGTGATGTTTTACACTTTAAAAAGTGAACAAAAAACTTTGCAAATTAAACCCCATCTTTTTTAATTTATTCACTTTTTGCTATATTGCACATGTAAAATGACGCTTTTAACTTTTTTTAACCATTATATTGATAACGAATGGTAGAATAGCTGCAAAATACTCAAAAGTGACCAAATTCAAAAGGTTAGGGTTTAATGTGTACAGTTTTTATTCAGTGATTAGAATGAAAAAGGTGACAATTTGAATACATTTTCGAGTTATGAGCCTTGTTATAAACATAAAAAACATTAAGGGTCTCGATATCTTAGATTAAAATTTATTATAACAGTTTTGTTGATTGCCATGCATGGTACTGTTAATCAATGGTGAGAGCTCCTAAAAGTCAAACATTTAGGTGTCGAATTCGATGAGCGACGGACTTTATGTGATATAAATTACTTATGCACTTATATATACACTAGATTTTATAGAGTGTGCTTCAAACACGAATTGGCTATAAAAACTTTATTCGTCTTGATTTTTTCGTATTAGTATAATAACTAATGCATAAGATTAATTTGTAGTAATCCGCTCCATTCTTTAAAGTTCAACTCAACCGATTAGTCGTAGTGATATTTTGCAAATATACATGCACACACACATTGTGAAATTAAAATGTTAAATGACATATGCTCAATACAGCTCGCGAACTTTACAAGTCAATTAAGTAGTTAATTACTTCAATTCAACTTAACTTGAATTATGTCGATTTCAGATGTTTTTTTAAATTGATCCCAATTAATCACTTGGGAACTAATTAGTTTGAATTAATTTGATACAAAGTGTACGAGCGAATAACAAGATATACATAATGTGAAGATGGTTGCTGGTCAAACTTTCAAATGCCATCAAATGCCACGTAGGACACCTCAATCCAACAAGGCAATCTTTATTCCAACTTGACATTCTTTGCATCCCTATATAAGGGGTAGGATAACCACACCCTCCCTAGGGAGGGTGTGTTGACTTTGACCAGCTGCCACCGCGTGTACTGTCTGCATTAAAACTTGATTTTGACTAAAGTAGGTGGACCCTCCAGGGAGGGAGGGTTAGTATAACACAACCCCTATATAAACCCATCATAACCATTAGTCCATTAACCCAACTCATATTTTTCATACTATAAACTTAAAATGGGAAATTGTATAAAAAAGCAGCCAGCAGCCATTCATCCAGCCCTCGATGACCGTCAATCATTGGCAACGTCATCGAAAAGTAAGTCTCTTCCATCTAGCATACGTGACGACACTCAAAAGATAGACAACTATCCAAGTTACGGTGAAAAAGGGTAAAGACAGAGATAAAAATAAAAATATCGAAAAAACAGTTGGAAGAATTATTGGGTAGGACAGATGTCCAAGGGTTAACGATAGAACAAGTGCTTGCTCAGTTGATGAATGTGAGTGATCGATTTGAATCTCATCAATGTGCGTGGAGGCCTGCTCTACAAAGTATTACAGAGTAAGCTAGCTATATAGGTGATCACCAAGTACGTGAGTTTTGGCTTTTAGTTTATGAAATTTTAGTTACTCTTGTAAATATAGTTTTCATTTTTCTTATGCAAGGTTGAAGTTATAAAATATGTAACATTAGAGTTCCCTAGCCCAATCGGTATATATATTGAGTTTCTTGAATGATATGTATTTTTGTTTCCCTTCCTGTAGCCCAAGTGCCCAACCAACCCTTCGATCAACTCTTTAAAGTTTAAATCCAAATTTAGCTAACTTTTGGTAACCTACTATATGTATCCATTATCCAACATGTATATATATGGACACACAACATGCATGCATGAAATCGGTAAACTGTACGTTATTTGTTAATTGGTATCATTCTAGCTAGCTAGTCTGATGAACTTAGTGATCAATGGGTGTTTGATGCCTTACTTTCCAAAATATTCCTAAGTAAACTCGCAGCTATATGTAAATAATGTGATCGGTAATGGGTTAAGTTGTTATTTGTTATACCTGTTAACGCGAAGTTTTGTTTAGTCTATGTAACTTGTATTAGAATAGTACATCTGTACATATGGTTTCCATGATCATTTAATGTTTTGTATAGTTGGTTACTTTTAGTTGGACCAAAAACATTCGACCATAATCCAAACTGGTACATATTACTTGGTAAGTTAATGTAGACAGTTTATTTAGGTCGTAAGGGGTAAAGTATTAAATACGTTATCAGAATTCAAGGTTGCTACTGGCCTGTGGACGACGGTCTTGAATTGATGACTATCCAAAAGGTCTAATCACTCGGAGCGATGATGCTCGTCTAAGCAAAATGTCAAAAATATGTTTCGACGCGCTGTCAACCACTGCTTGAATCGAATCAAGATTTAACAACCGAATTTATGTCAACTTGGAACCACCTAAAAAATACACTTGGTGAAGAAAGGGAACGACTTTCAAACATTTTTGGATTTTAAATATGAACAGATAATTAAATTTGGTATTGAATAATTGTATATATGACTCTAGTTCAGCTTGTATGTTATCTTTGTGCTCTTGTATGTCTTTGTAACGTCTTGCTAGTTTAACAGAAAATTGTTATAAAGATTTCTCAACGAACCCAAATTAACTCCTAAAGTTATGTATGATATTGTTTTACAAGAAACCTCTAGATCAATACGAGACTTATAAAGTTATATGTGCTTTTTGCATACTAAAAGTTCACTATGACAAAATAATTTGCCTACTAAAAAGTTCACTTACAAAGTTATATGTCCCATTTTCTTATAATCCGTACGTCTCTTGATAGTCAAATTTTGAGGGTTGCAAAAGCTATGTTCCCATCCTTGAAAGGGACTTACATATATTAAAGAATCACTTAATTGAATATAATTACATTGATGATTTTAAAAAATGAAAAAGCATGCTCAAAGACTTAATCACTTGAACATTATTGGATTAATGATTATAAAAACTGATTTAACTGAAAGTTGAACTTATCCTACATGCATGCTTCTTTTTTAAACAATCAACTAACATATTAATTAAACTCAAAAAAGGTTCATGCAGAGCATGTCACTTTGTCAATTTTGAATATGTATTATAGACTTCATATATTATTGATGTTAAAATTGTACTGTAATAAAAAGCCAAAACTATGGTTTCATCATCCGAGGTTAAAACATTAAAATCGTCAAGAACACAAGCTTTTCATCTCGATCCTAAAACATTGATCTGAGGTCTCGAGGAACAATAGACTTTGTGTTGTTACAACTAGCACACCTAAAACTCGAGTTAGCTCTAAAACTTGAAACTTGACTCGACTTGATTACTAGTTTAGTATAATAACAAATAATAATATCAATCAAGATTTGTAATCGCCAACTTTGTTGCTTTTTTATTATTCGGCTCGATTAGTTACAAACAGTGGACTTTTATAAATTTACGTACACGTAAAGAGGGTGTGATGCGTGGGAATCGCACCTTGCTTTACCTCTCGAGGGATCTCGCGAGGCTTACAACCCCCACCAGGCAGTGTACCTGATCGTTGTAGTATAGTATAGTGACAAGTACCGGGGGATTGATCGTTCAGCTTAGGAATAGTGTCGCTATGATTAGAAAGCCTAATTAATAGTTCTAGAGATGGAAGATGATTATTTTTGTGTTTTTATATTTTATGAAAGCAAGTAAAATCTCGGGTTTTGAAGGAGTGGGCGGAATTAGTTGCTAATCAACTAACCCAAAAACTACTTTATAACTAATTAACTAATGAAAATGAAATTAAACTAATATTAAACTAAGGTTGTGAGCAGTGGTTGGAGAAATTGTGTTTACTTAGACTTCATTACTCCCTAGATATCTTTTACATGTTAATTACTTGTTACACTTGTATGAATGACGGGTTGTATTCCTTAATACCATTCGTGGAGTGGCATACATAACTCCCCAACTCTATGAGCTCTTATCTCCTCCTACACCATGACCCAGCACAACTATAGGGATTGTAAACAGTGGCTCATGCATTAAATACAACCAATAAAGACCTAGTACGCCTCGGTTCATGTTTCTTAAGACGTTCAAGCATGTTACCATTTGGAGATCTGCCAGTTTTCTTAAGCCTAACATATAATATCATTCACTCAAAACAAGAATAGACAAGTAATCAACACATAATCAACATCTAGGTTTCATTAGATCTAAGCAAACACAAAGGAAATTTAGCCTAGCATAGTAGAATTAAGATAAGAACAAAAGATAGACAACCAACACATAGACATATTGATTGAATTAAGAGTATACTTATCCCAATTACAATGCAAGGTCTCAAGGGTTTGGAACCCTTGAAAAACCTGTAAAAAAGGCACCAAAATCGTCTTTAGGGTTTCACCAAAACTTCTCTCTCCTTAATGAAAAAACTAGAAAACTATATATAGGAAAATCGTCCTGACGGCGTCAAGAGTAAAATCTGACGCCGTCAACTCGCCGCCATATACTTCCTCGGACGCCCTAGATCCAATCGTGACGGCCTATGTGACGCCGTCACCACCCTCGGTAAATTAATCTTGGTCATTTTGACGCCGTCATCTCTTCATCTGACGCCTTCACAACCTTCGGTAAAATATTCATCCTTTCTGACGCCGTCAAGAGTAAATTCTTGACGCCGTCACCTTGTAATTCCAGCTTGGATTTGGTACTTTGTTGTTTTCTTCACTTTATGCTCCAAAAACGTCCAAAATAGCTTCTTTTCCAGAATTCACTCTCCAAACACCTAAAATCACAAAAGGAACGATTTAGGGCAATATTTGATCAAATAAATTCGGATTCGGGCTTAAATGACCCCCTAAAAACGGATCATTTTTCGCCTCATCATATACCCTTACACTTGAGATTTGCTTGTCCTCAAGCAAATGAGCTTTTATTCTACTCAAAAGACAAGTTAGGGGTCATTTAACACTAATATAAAAGTAATTACAACAAATAATCGTTCCACTAAAGACCAATAGACAAGCACGGAGGTCATACACAAGCACCTCACAAATAGTGTTTAGATACTCACATCTCTCGGGTGTAATAAAGTAATATAACATTATGGAAATGGAAGATATCTCTCACTACCTGTCATAGCAAAATAGATTACCATAGGCTTGGGAAAGGATCAAACCTCCACCACATGGCGTAAGCACCTAGGATAAACTATCAAAGAGGTCTTTTAAAGGGTTATAACGTTAGGTGTAGGGATATGAATTACACGGTTTTGTTGGATAAAGGGGATTTTACTGGTGGCGAGTTAACAATCTTAGTTAATTACATGTACAAGATGGCGTTGCTAAGCCAAGACTAGACTCGACTTAAGCTAATAAATGAAAAACAACTAAAAACATAAAATGAACATAGAATGAAAACGGGATGGTAGTCCGTATGTTTTTTCTCTCTTTCTTTTCTATTTTTTTTTTCTTTTTCTTGATTTTTTCGATTTTTTTTTTTTTTTTTTTTTTTTTTTTTTTTTTTTTCATACACTCTTACCCTACCATCCAAAATAATAAATCATAGGGGTTTGAGCATTCCCCTTACACTTGAATCTTTACAT
The DNA here is from genome assembly GCA_030686995.1 of Artemisia argyi. Lineage (NCBI taxonomy): Eukaryota > Viridiplantae > Streptophyta > Magnoliopsida > Asterales > Asteraceae > Artemisia > Artemisia argyi. The sequence goes on along the minus strand of CM060697.1, from coordinate 153,433,126 downwards.
ACTTTACATTAAACTATTCTAATGACTCGAATTAAGAAAATCAAAACACTTGGAGCACTTTTAAGATTAACGTACATATGGGGGTAATAAGTGTTGTTCTTCCCCATTACTCCATAAAATAAGTACTTACCCATGAGTCCCAATCGTCCCAAAACAATATGTACAAGGATATGACTCGACTTAGCAACCATGTAATCAATTAGAAAGTTAACTTAGGGTTTAATAAATAACAATAATGCACTAAAAATGAGCGCATACACGGAAGGCTAAGGCGATTTGGGTGTACATTTAAGTGGGGTGTAACAAATTCTTCCTTTAAGTAAAATGCTTAAAGTTAGAAACGAAAAGATAGGCTCGGAGGGGTGTACTAGGGGTATCGTGTACTAAAAATGAGTACAACGCTAAGGGTGTGGGAAAAATTAGTTGACTTAACTAGCCAAGTAATATGACTTAAATGGTCAAGTAATCGTAATACGGGTTTAACACAAGGGTGATCCTAATGCCTCTTATCATGTAGTAAATCCTACTACACGAATGTAGTCTCACTAGCGGTCTCGGGATGCATCACTAACGCAAGTTCTAGAATCTAAATGCTACCGGTACACTCATAAGCACCAATAATAAATGCTTTTCCTATCAAAACTAAAGGCGAACCTCACATTTTTGGGTGGAAAATTTTTCTGAATATACGGTTATGTGCTAGTTATACAACCTCCTATCCATGAGACGCTTGCTATGGCTAAAGTTTCACTCCTAAATGTTGTAAAAAATTTTAAATTTGGCGCTAAAATTACACTAACAAGTATTTCTCATAGTTTTATTACTCATCTACTATCAAACAAAACAAACTCAAGCGAAAGTGCATATGTAAGGTATCATCTTTTTACCCTCCCCTTACACTTAAGATGAACATTGTCCCCAATGTTCAAGTAAAGAATGTAAAAGTTAAAAGTAAAGAGAATGAATTCAAATACTCCCCTGATTCGCTCGGTATGGATTTTAGGTTGGCCAGGTTAAATCTTCCTCCAAGAAAACGAACAATCAAAGCTTCCCTTCCAGAATATAAATCATCTTCTTGTCTCAAATAACCTGTAAATCCTGACAAAAGTAGACAAGGCAACCTCGCGTAAAATCGGCGGCATCCTATATAAGTTACTAAATCCTAGAAAACAAAATAAGATATAATGCTTGTGGAATGAAGTTTGCAGATTTCCTGGAGATTATAAAACTTAATAATTCACAAAAACTTATAAGACTCCGTTAGAAAAACAAAACTGGTAAAATTTCCAGATTTTTGACTCCTGACGCCGTCAAGAGCAATTGCCTGACGCCGTCAGAATGAACCTGTAGAAATCTTTATGTTAAGTTTCCGGAAAATTTCTGGAAAAACTTTGTCCTACTTCCTGGAAAATCCTGCAAAACTACATTATGACTCAATACAAGCATTTGACTCTAACAATACGAATACACATGTTCATTAAATATTGTGGAGAATCATGATCGGTTGTTTCTTAAAAAACATATTTGGGGTTTCCCCTTACACTTATCTTTTGCAAAAATACCTTTAGGTTGAAGTTAAGACTAGGCCAAACAACATAATAAAGTATTTCCACATTTTAATTGAGAAACATGATCAACCAACAATAAAAATAAAGCATGCATACGGAAGCAAATAACAATCAAACAAATAAAATCACACAAAACATGGGTTGCCTCCCAAGAAGCGCTTTTCTTTATTTACGAGTCTTGTAGCTAGACTCAAAGTCGTGGGTTAACGCGTATCGCTTATGCTCACGTAACCAAGTGTGAGCCATCTAATAGTCGCCTCATCTTTCTTGTATTCGTCTCCTAACTCTAAGCACCCGCGATAATATCTTTTATTCTTTTCATATGTGTACTTAAGTCCCTTCCTCTTATCATTCTCACTTAGCATTTCCATAGGCGGATACCTACTACACTTTTCCATGGAGAAATCCTTGAACCTAGGGTGTGTGCGGGGCATTTGATAGACAAATTCTTCATCCCCATCCGAGAATGTAATTAACCATTCTATGAGTTTTTCATCGAGGTTGGTCAATCGTTTGAAAGATCTTCCAAACACAACTTGGGTCAATTTATCATCAATAAATTCTCCTAGATTCTCCATAACCATGAATTCAACAAGATAAACCAAACTTCCTACAAACACATGTAATGGTATTGCCATAGCCACAATGTTTTCTCCTTTATATTCTAACTCATCTACCATGATTTTATTGTATTCATTACGTGAGATTATATTCATGGGAAGAGATGAGTTGAGATAGGCGTTAAAGCTCTTAAATCCAATCTTACAAGGGAATTGCATGTTAAATGAACTATCGCACTCAATCCTAGTTCTAGGGTCCACATACCTAAGAGGGTTTATTTCCTCTTCCATTCTATCCTCATTGACTACGTCACCATCATCGAGATCCTCATCGGAGTCTGAATAGTAAAAAGGACTAGCCCTACGGTCATCATCATGATCAGACTCTTCTAGTTCAGAATTATTGTCAAAGTGGTGGTTGGGTGAGAGGTTAGGTGGGTTCTCATTTTCTGCTAAAGGAAGTGGGGCGGGCAATTGGAACATCCTACGACGAAAAACACGAATAACAGGAATCAGCCGATCAATGTTATTGTGATCCATCAAAATAGTTTGCGAACAAAGACACGAAGAATTACGAACAAAAGCACGAAGAAATAAGATAGACTAAAGAAGATCTAAAAATAAAAATAAAATCTTACTAGAAAGGAATCTAGCAAGTAGACCTAATAAAAAGAAATCCTAACCTAGACAATAACTATTCCCCGGGCTGCGGCGCCAAAAACTTGATGCGTGGGAATCGCACCTTGCTTTACCTCTCGAGGGATCTCGCGAGGCTTACAACCCCCACCAGGCAGTGTACCTGATCGTTGTAGTATAGTATAGTGACAAGTACCGGGGGATTGATCGTTCAGCTTAGGAATAGTGTCGCTAGGATTAGAAAGCCTAATTAATAGTTCTAGAGATGGAAGATGATTATTTTTGTGTTTTTATATTTTATGAAAGCAAGTAAAATCTCGGGTTTTGAAGGAGTGGGCGGAATTAGTTGCTAATCAACTAACCCAAAAACTACTTTATAACTAATTAACTAATGAAAATGAAATTAAACTAATATTAAACTAAGGTTGTGAGCAGTGGTTGGAGAAATTGTGTTTACTTAGACTTCATTACTCCCTAGATATCTTTTACATGTTAATTACTTGTTACACTTGTATGAATGACGGGTTGTATTCCTTAATACCATTCGTGGAGTGGCATACATAACTCCCCAACTCTATGAGCTCTTATCTCCTCCTACACCATGACCCAGCACAACTATAGGGATTGTAAACAGTGACTCATGCATTAAATACAACCAATAAAGACCTAGTACGCCTCGGTTCATGTTTCTTAAGACGTTCAAGCATGTTACCATTTGGAGATCTGCCAGTTTTCTTAAGCCTAACATATAATATCATTCACTCAAAACAAGAATAGACAAGTAATCAACACATAATCAACATCTAGGTTTCATTAGATCTAAGCAAACACAAAGGAAATTTAGCCTAGCATAGTAGAATTAAGATAAGAACAAAAGATAGACAACCAACACATAGACATATTGATTGAATTAAGAGTATACTTATCCCAATTACAATGCAAGGTCTCAAGGGTTTGGAACCCTTGAAAAACCTGTAAAAAAGGCACCAAAATCGTCTTTAGGGTTTCACCAAAACTTCTCTCTCCTTAATGAAAAAACTAGAAAACTATATATAGGAAAATCGTCCTGACGGCGTCAAGAGTAAAATCTGACGCCGTCAACTCGCCGCCATATACTTCCTCGGACGCCCTAGATCCAATCGTGACGGCCTATGTGACGCCGTCACCACCCTCGGTAAATTAATCTTGGTCATTTTGACGCCGTCATCTCTTCATCTGACGCCTTCACAACCTTCGGTAAAATATTCATCCTTTCTGACGCCGTCAAGAGTAAATTCTTGACGCCGTCACCTTGTAATTCCAGCTTGGATTTGGTACTTTGTTGTTTTCTTCACTTTATGCTCCAAAAACGTCCAAAATAGCTTCTTTTCCAGAATTCACTCTCCAAACACCTAAAATCACAAAAGGAACGATTTAGGGCAATATTTGATCAAATAAATTCGGATTCGGGCTTAAATGACCCCCTAAAAACGGATCATTTTTCGCCTCATCAGGGTGAATACATGTAAAATGATACACATGCACTCAACATAACTCGCGGACTGTACAAGTCAAGTATTTAAACACTTCAGTTAATCTTAACTAAAAACGAGCTGATTTCATATATTTTTTGAACAGATCCCATGTGACTAAGAAACTGATTAATTTGTAAACGTACGAAGTGTACCAGGTAAACTAGATGTGAAGATGATTGGTCAAACTTTCAATGCCATGTAGGACACCTGCTCGATCTAACATGGCCGTCTTCATTCCAACTTGGCATTCTTTACATCCCTATATAAACTCATAACCTAACTCACGTTCCTCATATTTATAATCAGGAAATAATAAATGGGAAATTGTATAAAGAAGCAGCAAGCCATTCACCCCTCTGCTGATGATTTTCGATCACCGAAAGTTTCACCTGAGAAAAACTTTATTTCCGACACGGAGAAGATAGAAATTTTTTTGGGGGATGGTGATAAAAAGGCGAAGACGGAGATAAAAATTAAGATTTCAAAAAAACAGCTAGAGGAATTATTAGGTAGGACATATGTCCAAGGTTTAACGGTAGAACAAGTGCTTGCTCGGTTGATGAATGTTAGCGATCAATTCGAATCTCAACAACTATCTTGGAGGCCTGCTCTACAAAGCATCCCTGAGTAGGCATAGCTATATAGGTGATCCGTCTTGGGTAAATTTTTTTACCCTAAGTATGTGAGTTTTGTTTTAAGTTTATGTAATTTAGCTAGAGTTGTACATATGTTTTCCATTTTGTTACTTTTGTAAGGTTGTAGTGATAAATAAGTAAATTAGAATTAGAGTTCAGCTGGTACAATGGTACTATATATGGAAATGGAACTTTTGATTTACCATTGCTTGTTCTTCTTTTTTCTGGCGGCTCTCATGCTCGAACTAATAATTATCCTTGGAGCACACATATGGCTTTCCGTTATCAACGTATATATGTGCGGTAGGGGTGTTCATCGGTTCGGTTATCGGTTAATCGGTTTATTAGGTAGGACAGATGTTGAGCTATTAGACCTTGATAGATCTTCTTGAGCACTCTAGAATCGTTAGCTATGTTACTGTAATCAATAACACACTAATAGACAATCTCTGTATCTTGTATTTTAAAGCGGAAACAAACACAAGTGTAATACTAAGAACTCTTGATCCTCTATGGATCTTTTAATAACAATAAGAGTGTTTTCTCAAAAAACGTTATGCAATACATAATCATGTGTTCCTTTTATACACAAGGAACCCTAAACCATTTCCTAAGAAACGTATATTCTAAAACTTTTAAAAGATATGCATTATCACTTCCTAAATAAACTCATGCATATCCAAACTATAATACATAAAATACGGAAATACTATATCCTCAGAAACTAATAATGCTGAAACTAGACTTCAGCAGATCAGCAGATACATTGCTTCAGCAGGAACCAACTCTTCAGCAGTAACCTTCAGCAGAAACAGTCAGCAGAATTCTTACTTAACAGAATTCCCAACAATCCTCCCCTAAACTTGAATTTGACCTGGTTAAGTTCAAGATTCTTGATAGATCTTCGAAATAACATACCAAGAGGATTGTAATAAGATAGCACCAGCAAAGAATCATCTTCAGCAGAATCTCTATGATCAGCAAATACTTGAAAGCTCCATTCTTTGCAGCAACAAATGACTAAATGTACATCTAAACAAATTAGTTTCATACTATTCTCATCACTTCCAGGTGTGTTAACTCCTGTGAGAGGTGAATCATTGAAAATAATGGATTTGATGTCTCTTTACCAATAGTCATCACTACTGGAGTAGCCAAGTGTTCTAAGGTACACTGATAACCACATGATTTTTAGCAAATCATCAGCTATAAATGGATTTGAGATGTCTTTACCTGTAGCCGTTTGCTCAGGACTAGCCAATTATTGTGATGAAAATCATATTGGTTAACTGATTACCAAATATGGTTTTCCACTGCCTTTACCACAAGCCATATACATGTGGGCTAGCCAATTATTTGGAATCCATAAAGGAAAAGTCCATGGTCAATTGACAACCATTTCAACTACTCAGCAATAAAGCATGGGTGAGTTGAAAACCCTATGGTTTTGAGCAAACCATTACAGCTATCAACAGATTTGAGGTGTCTTTACCAAAGCTGTACCCTTTGGACTAGTCAACTATATGATGGAATAGTCAACATCAGGTAAGTTGATAACCAAACCTGCATACAATACTATACAACAAAATGTTAGTTTTTTTTTTTTTTTTTTTTTTTTTTTTTTTTTTTTTTTTTTTTTTTTAATAAGAAATAAAAACAAATATACAACATGATATTCCTAAACAGATGCTGCTCTGGAAGTCTTAATTCTTTGTTTGAAGACCTTCACCAAAGATTTAGCAAACAACCTTGCATTCCCAACTGGATCAGGAGGAATCTCCAACTTTTGTTGTAGCATTTTCTCCATCAGAGACACTTTCAGAGGATATCTTTTGGTAAGATCCATAATAAGCCTTAGACCAGTTGTAGTTTCCAAAACATGAACATAAGACATAGGATAGAACTTCCAACTCTGAACTTTCCATCTCTGATTGTTCTTCCAAATGTCATAGCTTGCACCAGTGGGAGTAGAAGAATCAAACAACACTTTTAGATCACCCAATAAATACAATCCAGACCCTTGAGGAGTATGATTTGCATAATACTTAAGAACCAACTCATATAGAGTGACCAAATCCTGATGATCCACAAGATGGAGAATCTCTTGAAGAAATGTAAAGGATATGAAAGTTTTATCCAATCTGTAAATGGTATTAAGTTGACCATTTTTAGTTAACTCCCAGTGTACCAAAACATCTCTAGATCCCTCAGGCCAATCATCAGGGAATCCTTCTCTTATAAATGAAGCATCAGAAGCATTCACATTGATTAGACTTTGTTTGGAATGTGAAGTTCTGACTTTAGCCATTCTCTTTGCTCTTCTTCCAGGAACATAAATAGCAGCATGAACTTCTGTTTCAGCAGATTCACCTTCTGCAACATCAGTTTCCACTGATGGATTATCCAATTGTTCATCAGTAGAATCCTGAGAAGATTCAAGTGCAGCAGAGGCATATTGTTCATCCATAGCCTTCCTTATTTGTTTGTTTCTAGCAGCTTGAATTTCAACTTCTCTTACCTTCAGCTCATGAAATCTTGCAAGTTCAGCTTTTTGTTCCTCATCTAACTTCCTAGCAGTCTCTTCACCCAATCTTTCCTGCTCCAATTGTCTCCGAGTTCTCTTTCTAGTTGGAGGATCTTCTGCTATCACTTTAGCTTTACCTTTATCCACATAAGATGAAGCAGCAACATGTGGTACATCAGCAGAAGTATCAGGTAAAGATACCTTTTCAGCAGCAATAGGAATATTAACAGATGAAACAGCATCAGCATTGAGGAGAGGAATATTCTTAGAAGCACCCATTCCAGCTTTGTCATTTCTAGCCTTGATTCTGTTATAAATCTCAACCAGTTTATCAAATGGAAGTGCCCACACTTGTTTCTTAGACCAAGCAGTATTAAATAATGAACTGCTTTGACTTTTCACATATGTTCTCATATAATCTCTCTGCTGTGCTTGAGTCATAGGCTTATCTCTTTTAGCTTTAGCTTTTAACTCATCTGCTACCTTCTTCCTCAACTTCAGCACTTTCACAATTTCAGAAGCCCAGTCTTGCTCCTCTACCCTTTTACCAAGAATATCTGCAGCAACATCAGGATTATCAAGCATTTGTTTTCCAATCTGCTGCCAATCTGACTCATCAAATTCTTGAACAGCTGCATCCAATTCTCTTTGTCTTTCAATGGGCAAAGTAGAAACATATCTTTAAGTGACAGACTCATATGCTGCATCAAACTTGGCTTGTTGTTCCTCAGCCATATTAGCACTCTTCTTATAATCTTCCCACTCTTGGAAAAGATTTTCTTGTGCAGCTCTGTCTTCAGCTGTGACAAGCTCATCCAAATCCACATCTGTTCCTTCAGCAATATCATCATGAGGAACATTCAGATCTTCCATAAGTTCATCATGTACTTCTTGAACTTCTCTATCAAGAGAAACTTGTGGATTCTCATATGAATGATGATCATGGGAATTCAAATACTCTTTCCCTGCTACAAAGAATGCTTCTCCTGATGTATTGCATGTATCAGCAGATTTGTCAGCAGCAACACCACTTGGTGATTGTTTCTCCTGAAGTATATCAGTAGCTTCAGCCATAAGTATATCATCATCACCACTAGACACTTTGGAAGATTCAGCAGCTTTCCTTGCCAAATACTGTCTTGTACTTCTTCTTCTGCTGACTAGTATCTTTGATTTAGATTGAGGTACTTCAGCAACTTTAGGAGGAACAACCTTAGACTGTCTAGCAACTTCAGCTAGAATCTCAAGAGAATCTAAATTTGCCTCCTTTGCAACTTTAGTAGAATCCAATCCACCCTTACTTTGCTTCTGCTGACTCAGCTGTCCCTCCAAATCTTGAACCTTGCTTTTCAAACTTTCAATTTCATTACCAAGAGTAGTCTTGGTATCAGCAAGCTCTTTTTGGAGATCTTCAGTCATTTTCATGTACCTGCAAAGAGAATCATATACAAAAGTGAGAGTAATAGGGTCCTCTACTCTACCAGCTGATTGCTCTGTGGTAAGTGGAGCTTCATTGAACCCAGCAGGAGAAACAGACTCATGTACAACATTAGGAAAACGTTCATTAATTGGCTCTCTCATAGGGCTGGGTGAAGGTAGTCTAGTAATCTCAGGTTCAAGAGTCTGAAAATTTTCTTTAAACTCATGAAATTGCTCAGCTAGAGCATCCTGAGATGGTGAAATGGTAGGACTAGGTGACTCATGTACAGGAGTAGGTGGTGGTAAGTCGGTAGAAATAGGTAATGGTTCAGCAGTTGTAGCTGGCTCTTCCTCCATTACCACTGAAGGATTACCATCAGCAGCAACACCAGAAGATGATGGATTACCATCATCAGCAGCATTAGGAGCAGGCACATTACCAGCATCATCACCCTCAACTACATTATCATTGCCATGTGGCAACATAGCATCTAACAAAGGGCGATGTTCCCCATTATAATTTGTTTTCATTGAGGCAAACAACTTAGAACCAAGACTTTTAATAGGCACATGGGTTCTATCTTCAGTGGTTATGTCTAAAATTATTTGTAAGAATCTAGGGTACATTAAAAACTTATGCTGTTGTTTATCAATATTTTCTAGCATATTATCAAAGATAAACTTAGAAAAATTATAAGTTAGACCCTTAGAAAGACAAACAATACCACAACCCAATTGCAGAGAGAATTGGTTCCATCCACCACACTTGTTGCTTATACATTGCAGCAGCAGATGCACCAAATACCTCCACTTAGGACAAAATTGATTCTTGTGCCACTTGGATGTATCAGTACTTTGATATCCCGCTTCCCTTAGTCCAGCAAGAATCTTTGCAGTGTTGGAATGATACACACCATTCTCATCATCCAACTGAAGCTTTGTCCTTATCAAACCTTCTGTCACCACATACTCTACACCATCAATCTCAGCTACAATCTCTGTGTCAGATCTCTTAGTAGCAGATGCCCAAAATTGCTTCACCAATGATTCACAAACCAGATTGGGACTATGTGTCAAAGCATAATGAATCTTTGACCTTTGTAGAAATTCCACCATTAAATCGAATTCTTCATGTCCCTTTGCCTTTTTCAGAATAGCATACTTGTTATGGTCGCCTTTCAATTCGAGTTGTGCCATTTGAATGAACTTGCGCGAGACGGTTATGAATTACACAGAGAATAATGGGTTTAAGTGGAGTGATAAGCGAATAATGATGTTTAGGAGGAGATATGCAAAGTGGGTTAAATTTGGAAGTTCCCCAATCGTGGTCAAAATTATCGGAACTAATTATTGACTGAGTCTGACGTGTAGTTCAAAAACTTCCAATTTGAAAATTTACCCTTCAGCAGAAATGAAAGTTAAATCTACTGAAGAATGGTCAACATCAGCAGAAACCAACCAAAAGTAAAAATATCTTCGGTCAATATCTTGGTTTTACTGTGCTACCCAACTCGCATTAATTATCGTAACGCCTAAACTTTGCTTATTTAATCACCCCCAAATCACATCTCAGTCACCAATTTACCCCAAATTATCTTTCAAACCCTAATTTCTCAATTAAGCCCAATTCTGTACCAAAACCATGTCATCAAACCCAGAAACCTCAGATCAAAATTCCTCTTCTCCATCATCAGAAGAAGATTTACCACCCTATCCATGGGATCTTGATGATTCCGATTATGAGAGAGGGCTGGAGAGATGATGGGATTCACAAGAAAGACAATGGAATGCTCATAGGAAGGGTGAATCAAGCCATGTACCCATTCCTACTGAGAGAGAGCTTGTCTCTCCCTTCATCTATACTTCTGATGAAGACTCCTCAGAGGAAGAAAATGAAGATCCAACCTTTCTTCCTCCTTCCACACCAGAGAGATCCCAACCAAGATCAAGTAAGAGGGATCCATCTCTTCCAACATCACAAAATTTGGTGTTGGATCTTCCTGCTCCAGGACCTGGTCTTCCTTATCAAGAACATATTGGACAGAGCAAGAAGGCAGAGATCATATGTAAGGGAAAGGAGAAGCAGAAGTAGATGATTGAGGAATGTTGCCATGGACCAAAGTTATTGAGTATTTTCTTGACTTTGGTACTTGAGCATCTTCACAGTCTTCCTTCTCTTCTTTTTCCATTTTCATCTTCAGCTTCATCATTGTACTTGTCATAGCCTCAAGTATTTTGTATTAAGTGATAGAAGCTAGTAGTACTTAATTAGCCAAATGTTTAGGAATGTTCATTGTAATTCAGTTGGAACTTTGAATGTAAGCTATAACTTGTTTCTCTGAATGAATGAAAAGATATTTTTAATTAATCAACTGTGTAAGACCTTCAGCATAATCAACTCATCAGTAGAAACCATGTTCAGCACTTTTGACCATATTCCTTTGACTTCAGCTCTTGGTGACTTTAACATACAACTTACAATCTCAGAACATCTGCACAACAGACATAAAACATGCAAATACACCAAACAACTTGTAAACATATTAGTGGGTTAGTGTTAGAACTCAGAAATTATACAACTTATACAAATCTACAAAGTTTACACTCATTATCCTCCCCTGAGGCATATGCCTCCCATGAGGCTTATGCCTCCCCTTAAACTTTGCAGTTAAGGGTTAAGCATTCCAATATGGACCACAAAATATTGAAACTTTGGTCCATCAAATGCTTTGGTTAACAAATCTGCCACATTCTCATCTGTGTGAATTTTTACCACTTTAACCAAATGTTTCTCATAAGCATCCCTTATAAAGTGGTGCCTGATTTCAATATGTTTGGTTCTATTATGAAAAACTGGATTTTTAACAATACAAATGGTACTTTGATTGTCAATGAAAATGGTAGTATTCATAAAGTTATACCCATAATCCAGCAATTGATTCTGAATCCATAGAACCTGTCCACAACAATTGGCAACAGCAACATACTCTGCTTCAGTAGTAGAGGTAGCAACAACGGTCTGTTTCTTGCATTGCCAAGAAATCAGTCTCCTTCCAAGAAATTGGCAACCTCCAGTTGTGGATCTTCTATCCAAATTTGCACCAACATAGTCACTATCACTATAAGCTGCTAGCTGAAAGGGAGACTCTTTGGGATACCAAAGACCTAATTTGGGTTGGCCTTTTAGGTACTTAAAAATATTTTTGACAACATTCAAGTGAGAGGTAAGTGGAGTGACTTGGTGCCTTGAACATGCACTCACAGCAAATGTAATATCAGGTCTAGAGGCAGTCAAATACATCAAAGAACCAATCATTGACCTGTATAAATGAACATTCACAGGGAGATCAGGATCAAGATTGTTCTTTGGTTTGGGAGCCTCATAGGGAGTAGTGGCAGTCCTGACATTCTCCATAGCAAACTTGGACAACATATCTTTTACATATTTCTCCTGATGCATGAAAATACCATCAGGTTTCTGCTGAACCTGTAAACCCAAAAAGAAAGTGAGTTCTCCCATGGCACTCATTTGAAATTCTCCCTTCATCAGATTCTCAAACTCTCTACACCATGCTTCTTTGGTAGAACCAAAGATAATATCATCCACATACACCTGCACAAGAATAATATCCCTGGAATCTTTCTTGAGGAATAGAGTCTTGTCAATGGCACCCCTTCTGTAGCCATGCTTCAGTAGAAATGTGGAAAGTCTAGCATACCAAGCTCTGGGAGCTTGATAAAGTCCATAGAGAGCTTTGACAACCTTGTACACATACTCAGGGTGATCAAGGTCTTCAAAGCCCTTGGGTTGAGTCACATAAACCTCCTCTTCAATCTCACCATATAAGAAAGCACCTTTAACATCCATCTGATAAACCATAAAGCCCATATAAGAGGCATAGGCCAAAAATATCCGTATAGCTTCAACTCTGGCCACTGGTGCAAAGACTTCATCATAGTCAATGCCTTCCTCTTGTATAAACCCTTGAGCCACCAGTCTAGCTTTGTTCTTCACCATAATCCCCCTGGCATCTCTTTTATTCTTCAAAATCCATTTTGTCCCAATGGCATATTTACCATCAGGAAGAGGAACCAAAATCCAAACCTGCTGATTCTTAAATTGCAGCATCTCTTCTTGCATTGCTTCAAGCCAACTTGAATCTGCCAGTGCTTGAGGAACACTAGTTGGCTCTATTTGAGAGAGAAAGCATGCAAACAGACAATGTTTGAAGTCTGTGTGATTATTCCTCTTTTGATTGTAAACATAAGAGAGGAAAGCAACTTCACCATATTTTGTATTCTTTACAGTGCTTCTAGTTCTAACAGGATCTTTAGGATCTCCAATAATCTTTGATAGGGGATGAGCATTATGAATCCTTTTAGTTGTAGTAGGTTGAACATCAATTGTGGCATCAAGGTTGTTGACTGTAGGCCCAAACTCAGTATCATAAGAAGCTGAGTGAAATAGGCCAGGCTTTGGCTGATAATTCCCAAGATCAGAAGGACTTGGAAATCTTGTGAAGGGCTTCTCAAAGTCTGCAGAGACTTCAGTAGAAATGGGAGAGTGTGCATCATCAGCATCTTTGACCTTATCAGTGGTAATAGATGTGCCTTCAGTAGAATCGTCAGCAGTATCCTTGTTTCCACTGACTGCTTGGGCTGATTGATGTAGGATTGCTTCAGTCTCTTGTGTAACCTTGTCATTGAGTTTATGAGTTTCCTGAGTAGCAGCATGTTCTTGCTTCTTCAGTCTTGCAAGATCCTCTGCATAATGTGATTCATCCTCTTGTTCAGCAGCAGAATGATTACCTACAAAATGGTTAGGTGGAAAAGATGGTACAACAATGGTATGTTCATCTGGCTCAGATTCACAATCTGAGTCATCATCCATGGAACCTGCAGGATTAGAATGTGGATCTTTGGTACCTGCATTTGGATTAGAAGCATGTCTAGAATAACCCAAATAGTCAGTCAAATAATCTAGGTCAACATACCAAGAATGGCCTTGTCCCTGAATATTAGGCTGATCTTCAAGAAATCTTAGATTGAGGGTCTCTTCTATCCTTTTGGCATTCAGATTATAAACCCTATAGGCCTTGCTATGAGCTGAATAACCCACAATATACCCCTCATCAGCTTTCCCATCAAACTTACCCAGTATATCAGCAGTATTCAAAATGGTTACTTTGCATCCAAAAGGTTTAAGGTAATGTATGTCTGGAACTTTCCCAGTGAGAAGTTCATAAGGTGTCTTGACATGATGTCTAGTGATGGATACCCTGTTCAAGACATAGCAAGCAGTACTTACTGCTTCAGTCCAAAACATTGTGGGTAATTTGGAGTCTGCAAGCATTGATCTTGCTGCCTCAATGAGGGTTCTATTTTTCCTTTCAGCAACCCCATTTTGTTGTGGGGTTCTTGGAGTACTATAGTCCCTTCTAATCCCCTTAAACTTACAGAATTCTATGAAAACAACATTTTTGAATTCTGTCCCATTGTCACACCTAATTCCTTTGACCTTTTTATTAAGCTGGTTTTCAATTAAAATGATGAATTCTTTCAAAATAGGAGTTGTTTCATCTTTAGTTTTTAGAAAGAATACCCAGCAAAACCTGCTAAAATCATCTGTGATAACCAGGCAGAAGTAATTGTGATCAATACTTCTGATAGGAGTTGGACCAAATAGATCCATGTGCAGCAACTGAAGAGGTTCTGAAATGGTGCTCACAGCATTGATGGCTTTGTAAGAGGCTCTGTGTTGCTTTCCCTTGTTGCAAGCAATACAATTGTGTTCATTGGTGAAGAGTTTAGAAGGAAGACCCTGAACAAGACCAAGTTTAGACAACTTGTTGATAGTCTTGTAATTCACATGAGCCATTCTCCCATGCCACTTGGTAGATTCATCCTGGGAAGCTTTGGCCACCAAACATGTTAGATCACCTTCTGGCTTGACATCATTCAGATTGAATGTGTACAAGTTGAAGGTTCTAGGAACTCTCAGCAAAACAGTTGTGTCTTCTGGAAGTTTGAAATCCTTGGAAAGTACAAGACATTCATCTTCAGAGAAGAAAACCTTATTCTTAGTGTCACAAATTTGTGATACAGAGAATAGATTAAAATGTTCCAGTTCCTTCACATAATAAACATTTTCAAAATCTAACAAGGGCGTCTTAATAGTTCCTTTCCCTGTAATCTTTCCATCTCCTCCACCAAAAGTCACAATGCCTCCTCCTTCTATGGGCACAAAGTCATGCATTTTGTCCTTGTTCCCTGACATACTTCTAGAACACCCACTATCAACTATACCTACTTCAGTACTTTTCAAAGGATGATCCTACAACAACAAGAATAAATATACAAAAGTTAGTACACATTGGAGACTCAAGTCATTGCTGACTTGATCCTGCCTTGTGGATCATTAGTGATAGGCCATGTAGATGTTTTAGATCTACCATTGTTCTTGGGCCTGTAATGCATATTAGGTCCCTTCTTTGTCCAAGAACAACCTGCTGAGGGCTTCACAACAGTATTCCAATACCCACCACCATAATACATTGAGTCAAAGTTGTTAGGCCAATTACCATTATAAAAGAAAGAGCTAGTGGGTCGAACATAAGGTCTAATACTAGGTTTTCTCCATGAAGAATGTGGTTCAGCAGAATTGGATTTCTGCCAATGTGGAACAAAAGAGGGTATTTCACTAACATTCTTCCACATTTGCCTAGGTTTCCTTTGACTATAACATACACCTAATCTTTGCTCATGAAAGGTACAATCCTTAATCAAGTGATATTTACTTCCACACACAAAACACTTCTTCTTCTTAGAAGATTTATTCAAACCAAAGGAAGTTCCATAACATGAAAAAGTATTCAAACCACCATGATAAACAGAATTGTTTTTAACATAACCAAAAGTATTATTTTGCAAAGAATTTAAAAACAAGTCTTCAGTAGAAACTGTCTTGATATCAGCAGCAACACTAGAAGGCTTGTGGGGAGACTTGGGTGATGTCTTTGGTATGGTCTTGGAATTGATCTTGGGAGTGGTCTTGGGCAGGTCAGACTTCTCACTTGAATCACAGCTGGCAAATGAGGTAGACCCTTCATCAGAAGACTTGTCACTGTCACAACAAGAGACAAAGTCAGTAGATTTAGTAATAGGGTCTGACAAGTCAGTTGACTTTTTGCCATAGAGATGGTGTGATCCATCAAAGTCACTAGGTATGGATAGGTCAATAGGCATATGTTCCCCTCTTATAGGTCCAGGGACAGCATGTAAGTTACCTTCTTTGACAAAGTTAGCTAACCCTGCTGGTGTGGATTTACCTAGGTCATTCCTAGCTTCTAAACCAACATATTTTTGAAATCCTAAACCTATTTTAGAGTTCACAGCTTGACTACCATAAAGTTCACTAGCTAGATTATCACCAGATATTAACCATTGTTTATTTCTAGCTATCTTTTTGTCCAACTTAACTTGTAATTCTTGTTTTTCCTTTTCTAGATCAGACTTCTCTTTTTCAGTACGTTTTAAGTCTATCTTAGCAACTTCTAAATCACTTTCTAGAACTCTTATTTTTTCATCATATTTAACTTGATTCTTTTGAAACCAGACTTTTTGTTTCTCTAAAGTTTTTAAAGCCATTTTATAAGACTCTACCTCTATATAACACTCATTGTACTTTGGTTTCAATTCATCAAATTCTTGTTTAAGCTCATTGTATCTTACACTACATCCAAACACACAGTTGTGTACCTGAGAGATTCCCATCAAGGAGACTTGCTCCTTCTTGTCCTCTGAAGATGAGTATGCCAGCAGATTCACTTGTGAAGAAGTAGAAGCTTCCTCTCCAGCAGGTTCATGTTCAGCCCAATCAATTTGGTGATCCAGAGTCACCATAGCCTTTGAAGGTGCAACCTTAGTAGTCCCTGCTTCCACTGGATAGTAGCCATATCTAACTTCATCTCCAGGCTTTCTCTCCTTGCATTCTCTTGAAAAATGTCCCACTTGACCACAAGTGTAGCATTTAACTTTCCTTCTATCAAACCTTGCTGCCTCTCTTCCATTAAAATCAAACTTCCTTCCAGACTTGGCTTCAAACCTCTTAATGTTCATGGAGATCATTGCAAGCTGCCATTTTAAGTGCATCTCCTCCATCTCCAATGGATCCACCTGTTCAAAATCCTCATAAGCAAGAAACTGCTGATGTTCATATTCAGCCACAAATGAATGAACAATATCATCCAACACACTACTGGATTTTGGTTTAGGAGCAGATTGAGTATGGGTTTGAGAAGATGCTCCTGATGAATAAGAACTTGAGGCATGATGCACAGGTTTTGTAGAGGCGCCAACAAATGCAGAATGAGTGGATGGACGAATAGGACTTCTAACATCAGGCTCAAGTGATTTAAGCATGTTGTAGAGGTCATCAAAGGACATCATGTCCAACCCACCCTTGGTCTTGAGAGCAATACAGACTTGTAACCAAGATGGCGGCAAAGATCTCAGAAACTTAGCATTGCAGTCCTCATTGTCAGGTCTAGCCTTCAACTGATTAAGTTGACTTAAGATCCAATGAAACCTGTCATAGCCTTTATGAATTCCCTCTTCTTCAGATATCTGAAACTCTTGGAACTTTTGCTTCAGCAGAGACTTCTGCAACCTTCTTGATTCCTCATTCCCACCAAATCTAGCTTTTATAGCCATCCAAATGTCCTTGGCATCCTCCATGAAGTGGAAGTCACCCATGTGGTCATCAGGTATAGCTTGGAGCAGAATTGTTCTTACCTTGCTCTCCCTTTGCACAGCCAGAATCTCTTCAGCAGTTCTGGGACCTACAATTGTAACAACTCCATCAGCATCTGTAACATGCTTCTTCAGGCTATTCCCCTTTCTGACAACCTCCCACAGATTCCAATCTATGTTTGTGATCCAGTTCTGCATCTTCATGGACCACATATGATATTCTTCAGCATTCTTCAAGTATGGAAACTTAGCATTACTGTTGGAGAGGTTGAGTTGTTGAAGAGAAGTGGTGTTAAGGTTTTGGGTTGTATCAACGTCATCATCAGATCCAGGCATGTTTGTTGATTTGTTTGGATTCTTAAGGTGTAAGATTTGTGTTTCTTAGTATGACAGAGACTCTCTCGAGGCTCTGATACCACTTGTTGAGCTATTAGACCTTGATAGATCTTCTTGAGCACTCTAGAATCGTTAGCTATGTTACTGTAATCAATAACACACTAATAGACAATCTCTGTATCTTGTATTTTAAAGCGGAAACAAACACAAGTGTAATACTAAGAACTTTTGATCCTCTATGGATCTTTTAATAACAATAAGAGTGTTTTCTTAAAAAACGTTATGCAATACATAATCATGTGTTCCTTTTATACACAAGGAACCCTAAACCATTTCCTAAGAAACGTATATTCTAAAACTTCTAAAAGATATGTATTATCACTTCCTAAATAAACTCATGCATATCCAAACTATAATACATAAAATACGGAAATACTATATCCGCAGAAACTAATAATGCTGAAACTAGACTTCAGCAGATACACTGCTTCAGCAGGAACCAACTCTTCAGCAGTAACCTTCAGCAGAAACAGTCAACAGAATTCCCAACAACAGATGTCCAAGGTTTAACGGTAGAACAAGTGCTTGCTCGGTTGATGAAAGTTAGCGATCAATTTGAATCTCAACAACTATCTTGGAGGCCTGCTCTACAAAGCATCCCTGAGTAGGCATAGCTATATAGGTGATCCGTCTTGGGTAAAATTTTTTACCCTAAGTATGTGGCTTTCCGTTATTAGGTAGGACAGATGTCCAAGGTTTAACGGTAGAACAAGTGCTTGCTCGGTTGATGAATGTTAGCGATCAATTCGAATCTCAACAACTATCTTGGAGGCCTGCTCTACAAAGCATCCATGAGTAGGCATAGCTATATAGGTGATCCGTCTTGGGTAAATTTTTTAACCCTAAGTATGTGAGTTTTGTTTTAAGTTTATGTAATTTAGCTAGAGTTGTACATATGTTTTCCATTTTGTTACTTTTGTAAGGTTGTGGTGATAAATAAGTAAATTAGAATTAGAGTTCAGCTGGTACAATGGTACTATATATGGAAATGGAACTTTTGATTTACCATTGCTTGTTCTTCTTTTTTCTGGCGGCTCTCATGCTCGAACTAATAATTATACTTGGAGCACACATATGGCTTTCCGTTATCAACGTATATATGTGTGGTAGGGGTGTTCATCGGTTCGGATATCGGTTAATCGGTTTATTCGGTTCGGGTTGTTTGGTTAAAATTTTTTTTGGGTCATAACCGAAAACCGAAATTTGTACTTGAATTACACTATTTATATTTTTTTTAAATTTAATTATATATATTTTTGGCAAAAAAAAAATATTTCAAGCATAAAAAAGTGTTTTTTATATTAGTATAAAATTTTAATGGATTTTTTTATATATAAAATAATATAAATATATAAAAAATATATATATATTTATATAAATTCGGTTTTCGGTTCAGATAGCCAAACCCATATCCAAACCGAAAACCGAATTTTTAATTCGGTTCGGTTCGGTTTTAACAAGTTCGGTTCGGTTATATGTTCGGTTTGATTTTTTTTCGGTTTGATTCGGTTCGGTTTTCAGTTTATTCGGTTTATTACCCGACCCATGAACACCCCTACTTGTCAGTTGTCACTCTTTTAAATCAGCAACAATCATCCATGTTGATTTTGGATATTTAATAAACAAGTTTGGATTTGGCCCATTAAGAACCACGCATTTCGGAAAAGTTAAGGCCCGAAATAATGCCAACTTAACTACTCAATAGTCAATACCAATCTTAACCAAAATTATTGAAAGTTTTAAAATACCATAAAATAACAACTTACTTTCTCCGATTTATCGAGATGAAACACATAATTTTTTATCAACATTTAAGCCAACAAAACTTGCAAATATTGTTCTAAGGTCAACAAAAAGACTGATTATATTAAAAATAATAATTGAAATAACTATATTACCCTTGTCTTCTTAAACTATACCC
The DNA here is from genome assembly GCA_030686995.1 of Artemisia argyi. Taxonomy (NCBI): domain Eukaryota; kingdom Viridiplantae; phylum Streptophyta; class Magnoliopsida; order Asterales; family Asteraceae; genus Artemisia; species Artemisia argyi. Next base: position 153,413,202 of record CM060697.1, on the reverse strand, counting down.
CTCATCTTCTTCCAGCTTTTCATTCCCACACCACAATTGAAAAATGAAGCAGGAAGGAAGAACATTATTGCATTTACATAAGATCCCACACCACAATTAACAACCATCGACCTAAGTTGACAAGTGGTACATATCAACTGTAACTAGGGCTGTAAACGAACCGGACGAACACGAACGGAGCCCTGTTCATGTTCGTTAATTTAATTTTAACCGGACAAATAAACGGACACGGACGTTTAAACGGACGAATTTTCTTGTTCATGTTTGTTTATTAAGAAATTGAATTGTTCATGTTCGTTTTTGTTCGTTCATTAAGACACTAAACGAACGCTAAATGAACATAAATGATCGAACATAAATGAAAATAGACAAACAAACATAAACTTTATAGAATTCTTCACAATATATTGTTTTATAAGTGTTGTTTTGTTTGAACAAACCAATTTTTAAAATTATAAAATTAAAAGATTTGATATATGAACATAAATAGATAAATAAACATAAACGAACTTTAAAGAACGCCTAATCAGACATTCACGAACATAAATGAACGAACGAGACTTTTGTTCATGTTCGTTCGTTTAACTAAATGAACGTAATATATTGTTCATGTTCGTTCATTTAATAAACGAACGAACATATACGAACTTTTTACTGAACGGTTCATGAAATGTTCACTGAACGTTCAGTTCGTTTACAGCCCTAACTGTAACAAACCTCCCGTCGCCGCCACCCCATCTCAGATTTTGGGGTTGTGAGATTCGGTTTGTAGCATAAAAAGAACAAAGGGATCGATGTTTTTTTTTTTTTTTTTTTTTTTTTTTTTTTTTTTTTTTTTTTTTTTTATGTATGAGTTTGTGAATTGAAGATGAAGATTGAAAGATAAGATAAAGTTGTGTTTGTAAGTTGGGATTGCACCGTGGGGACTGATGATGGCGGGGTTGGGGGTTTGGTGGGGACTGATAGTGGCGTTGTTAGAGGTTTGATGGCGGACTGATGATGGCGAGGGTGGGGTTTGGTGGTGGATTGATGATGGTGAAGGTGGCGATTTGGTGCTGGTGTTATAAAGCTGGTATTCTGGTATTATTGATGGTGAGGGTGGGGTTTGGTGGTGGAATGAAAAGCTGGAAGAAGATAATGGGTATAGTTTAAGAAGACAAGGGTAATATAGTCATTTCAATTATTATTTTTAATATAATCAGTCTTTTTGTTGATTTTAGAACAATATTTGCAAGTTTCGTTGGCTTAAATGTTGATAACAAAGTACTTGTTTCATTTCGGTAAAATGGAGAAAGTAAGTTGTTATTTTATAGTCTTTACCCAATAAATAATCTCTGTCGTTCCCTTACTTTACGAAAACCGACTCTAAATTTAAATTTAAATCATATTTTTCTTTCGTATTTTAAGTTTTATGTAATTACGTTCAACTTTGCCTTTAAAATTTAATCATATTCTTCCTTCATTTTAATAAAATGAGCTTTACATAAATACTTTTTAATTTTGTATATTTATAGTCAATTAATTTTAAGTATAACTAAATTAGCAATTTTTTTTTCTCTTAAAGTAACTTTAGTATTTGCCAAACAATTAAATATTATTAGTTTAATTTTATTTGTATATGTTTAGGGTATTTCAATGGATACCATTTAATCGATCATTGAGTGCTTACTCATCATCTAATGTATTGTAAAATTTCAAGTGGACCTGTGTAGGGGTGAGCAAATAGATCGAGAACTAAACCGGAACCGAGAATCGAACCTGAACCGACCCAACCCGAACTGCATTTTAGAACCGCGGTCCGGTTCTCGGTTCTTAGATATTTCAAATTTCGGTTCTCGGTTCAGTTCGATCCGGAACTGCGGGTATCGGTTCCGGAACCGAAGAACCGCCCGAGTTACATACTTAATTTTAACTGATTATTATATATAAACTAGATACTTGATAGAATATGAAAATATATCATGTTGATATCTTGTTAAATTCATGTTTGTTGTAATCTCGCTTGATCCACAGTTGGAGGAGATGGGAGGATGAGGCTCAAGTGGATCAGCATGATGTGCTTTACTGGTACGTATGTATATCTATTGGTTATCATTAGTAAATGTATAATACTATAATATATCTAACTAGTTATCATTCTTATGCAGAGATATCAAGAAACAAGATAATGGCTAAATTTCACACATTCAATCCTGTGCTCAGAAATGGTGTAAGTACAACGGTTCATATCGTGCATATGTATCATTTATGATTTGACATTAGAAATTAGCTTGTTTATGGAAGCATATAACCAAAAGAGAACTTAAGTATGTTTTTAAACTCTTATAACATTTCAGGCTTTCAGCCAAATTGCCAACGGCCCAAAGCAAACTTTCTCTAGATAAAGTTTCGAACTTTTTACCAGTACACTTTAATCGTTCAATATTATTCGGCTAAATACTTTTATCGTTAAATATTATTTACACTTTACATGTAAATGAGTTCAAACATAAAAAAAAATGTGGAATTTTTGGGTACTTTTTAAAAAAAATTCGGTTCAAATCAGGTAGAAGCGAAATACCCGAACCGGACCCGAGAACCGAACCGGAACACGCTTTCGGTCCGGTTCTCGGTTCCTAATTTATGTATTTTGCGGTTCTCGATTCTCCCGATTCCGAGTCGGTTCTTTGCGGTTCTGAAATCGCGCTCACCCATAAACATGTGTATTGAAAGATCATCTCTTTCTTAACACACCCTTGTTATACTTAAATATCTTATAAATCTTAAAAAAATATTAAATTTAATGGTGATGTGAAAATGTATTAAACTATGTAGAGTTTAATGCAAGGTTATAAATAGCGTAAGACGTGGCGTGGCGGCGAAGCTAAGCTTCAAGCCTTACGAGCCATAGCAAGGCTATGGCGTTTTATAAGGCGTGACTCAAGGCGGCATAATTTTTTTTATAAAGTTATATAGTAATTAGAAAATTCATGATTTTAGTAATTAGAAAATTCAGCCCAAAGAGTCAAATACTACTAAATCCTTTAAAAAAATAAAAAGCCCAAATACTACTAAATTCTTTAAAAGCTTCTAAATAAGGCGCGCCTTACCACGCCTTTTCGCGCCTCATCAGGCGCCACGCCTCAAGACGACGCCTTGGTCTATTTCATAGCGCCGAAGCCACGCCTCGCGCCTTAGCGGCGCTAAGGTGCGCCTTTTAGAACCCTGGTTTAATGCATTGTAGAGTCTTCTATAAAATATTGAGATGCTGATTGGCGATGATATGACAATGTATTAAACCATGTATTGTACTCTCCATTGGAGATGCTCTTAAAACATTGGGAAGATATCAAATGAAAAATCAATTATTCGTAAAAAAAAAAAAAAAAAAAAAAAAAAAAACTTCTTGAAAGAATCTGAAACTTAACCGGAAGATAAAGGATGTTGGTACATAAAAAAGTTGTGAAGTAAGCTTTTCTAATTTTGGATTTCTATATGTTTTTTAATGCACAAAAAACGAAATTTTAATAAACAAAATTTTCAACTTATTGTATTTTAATGCATAATAAAATTTTGATACATTTGTTAAAATAAATTTGAATGCGAAAACGAATTTTTGATGAAAAAAAAAATTACAAAATTTAATGCACAAACAATTTTTTGCAAATTTTTTGTATTAGAACTATACACTTCTAGAAGAACTTAATTCACAGCTATTTTATCCACAAACGCCCCCTATCTTATGCAATTTTTTGGAAACTTTTTAAGAATCTTTTATTTTTTTTAATCCTTTTTTTACACTTCACACATATATTTGTCTTTATATTTTAATCTTACGTTTAACTCCTTATATAAATGAAAGATAAAATATTTTAATAAAATCTAAAAAATAACGAAAATTTTTTATACGTAATACCTACGCATCTAAGAAAATCTTAGCTACTCATATCTTACACAATTATCTCTAAAACCCCACTGAACATTTAACAGAAATAAGCCAACTAATAAAACTAAAATCAGTATTAAACATGCATGGTGGTGATTATTTTTAAATAACACGCACATAATTGAGTGCATCATTATACTCTCATACTGATTTGGATTTTCGTTTTGGGGTCTATAATTGAATAAAAAACATATGCATGATTATAAAAGAATGATTAAAACATTTCATTAGTAATAGTGATATCAACTAATCAACTACGTAAATCAGAAGAGTAGTATTACTTTATTTGCGCATATTATTTCTTAATATAATAAATTTAACAATATCTAGGAAATCTTTATTAAATATTTATATAAGTTGATATGTCAAGCTAACAAATCCAATCACGTACAACATTCCAGGAAAAACATCCCCTTCAAGTCAACATAGAAGTTGACCTAAAACACGGTTTCGGTTTAAGAAAGTGACTTTTTTATGTTTGTTCTTTTGCGATAAAATAATATATGTGCCTTTCGAAAAGAAAATTACTAGTATTAATTAGTCCTGTTTCTAACGTTTTATATGTGAACATACATGTAAATGTGATCAAAGTCTTGCCTCAAATTAATACTTTACGTGTTTTTCACTTTCCAAAAATAAATGCTTTGCATAAGTCTTGACTAAAATAGCAATACTTTGTCACCCATATTAATTAGATATATAATTTGTGCATCTTGAAACCCAACGAATCTATTTTATATAATAAACCTGAATAATTTACAAGCCCATTAAGCACCATAATTCATTAATGCGCTGATGTGTCTTTGTTCTTATTAGTCGATAAATAATTAATGCTCCTATTATGTACAACACCTCCAAGCACTACCCACATTCATACCTTTTCTCAATATTTACACGCTCCAAGCACATCTATTTATGTTAATATTGAATCACCATTAATCATACAATCAATGATACACGCTCCCTTTGCAAAATCAGTTATGTTATATGATTTACGCTCCTCCTATTTTTGTTAAACCTCATCAAGATTGTAACGCCAAACAAAATTTTTGAATTAAAACCATTATCTTCTTTGATACACATCACAATCTTCTTTATATGAAACACCATTAACAAAATACCCATCAAGAACATCCATGAAAGTCTTGGTGAAGAACATTTGTTTCCCAGGTAAAAACAATCGATTAATTAATCATTTTTGTTTCGATTCAAATATTTAGGGTTTCGATGATTATTTGTGTTTAATGATAACCCTAAAAAAAATTGGGGGAAAATCAACTTGATAAAATTATTGGGTTAAAATTTGACTACTATTGTATTCAATTTATCAGTAATCAAAGAAATTGTGCTTTGGATATAAATTTTTTATTTCTTCCATCTCTCTTACCGATTCAAACACACCACCCTTCATCGGTATTTTTGTAAAGTAGTAATTGTTAAAAGCTTTCTTTGGAATACTAATTTGAAACGCTTCTTAACCGATGCAGCACCGGATCTGTAAATTTGGAAAAGGGGAAGAATTGGTCTTCAAATGGATGTTTTTTTATGTCATTCTAACAATTCAGGTCAGTTTTAATTGTTTTTTTATGTTTTTTTTTATGTTATCATGACTGAATATGTGTGACCAGGTGGTATATAGCCCGTGAGTTGTTATTTAACTACTCAGAGTATACTACAACCATTGATATATGGGCCGTTGGTTGCATTTTAATGGAGATGCTTTGAGGGAGCCTTTGTTTCCGGGTAAATACTATGTCCATCAATTGGTGCTTATAACTCAGGTAATGCCCTCCCCTTTACATGTGAACCAGAATAAGATGTCCACTCCATGCTATCAACTTATTTTAATACAGTATATGGTTTTGGTTTTTTCTTTTATGTATGATAAGTAATATGACTTTTGAATCTATTTCGCAGAAATGCACTTCAATTGGCTGCAAAAAAGGTGTTTAATGGAGTGCATCAGAGAGTTATTAGCATGGTGCATATCAACGTCCTACAGTTTCCAAATGCTAAAACACTGACCTATCACATTAGGATCTTTGACCAAGGTATGCATTGCTTTTAAAATGTTTTATCTGATATTTCTTTAAGAATACAAACATTACAGAAAGTTAGTTTAGAAGATGCGTATAACCTATTGGTTGTAAACTAGAATATGTAATCTTGGTCCGTGTCATATTTTGACATCCTTCAAGCATTACTCATTAGTTTTCCCACTTTCTGTTACATTTTCTATATATTTTAAAACCTACCATATAAAAAAATCATGTATGTTTCAATAATTTATAATGGAAATAGTAAAAATGTTAAATACAACTGGAATTCATTGCAGGGTGGCAAGCATTTTGCTTTTTGGAAGGATCCTTTCAAGAAGCAATGCTATCTCTTTTCTTTGGTTGCTTATAGTTTAGAAAGCCGAGATGATACTTTCACAACAAGCTCTGGTCGTAAAGTTGCCTTGAGAATTTGGGTTAACCATTGGATCTGCCAAAAACTAGACATGCCATGTATTCTATGTTAAAGCAGTCAATGAAATGGGATGAAGAAGTATGATAATCTTTTCCTTACTTTTTATGACATTTACTCGGTTAAAAAATGAACTCGCCTTTGAATGGGCGACACCAATCAATTAACCATAAGATAATGAAAGTGCATGCTTTGATTGACATTCATCGTAAAAGAAGGAGTAATCGTACAAAAGAAGATATTATGAACGCATTAATTCCAGCGACAGAGGTACTAAAGCTATGTTAAACTTTGTTAATGCTTTATATTATGAGCTCATTGTGTTTTGGAATAACCAATAAGCACTTTTGAGTTTGGATGGAACCAAACAACTCTTGAAGTTTGTTTATGCTCAAACCTCTTTATAATGTGACCTTAATCTTGAAAGTGTGGCTAAATTTGATGTGTTTATTCTTCATTGCAGTGTGTATGAGAAATATGTTGTTTTTAGGACGGGGGACAATCGTAATAATAGCTATGATTCATGTGTTTGGTAAGTTTCAGAGTTTTATTCTTAACTTTGATTATCATTATATCTTATTTACGGAGAACTTTAAATCTTTTCAAAATAATTTAAGCCTAAATTATGATGATATATAATCAGATAGATAATTATGGCATGAATAGAAGTAAATGGGTCAAATTGAGTTCTCTTTTATTTCTAACGGGTCAAATAAATTTCTGTTAGCAAGGAATGAATAACTGCTGAAAGTTGTTCTAAGTTTAGTCAGGTCAATTGAGATATAGTTTATAAATGAAACAATATTGTTTTTTTAATCCTAAATGAGTTACAATGGATCCGAAATGTCCAAGTGAGGATGACTGTGGCAACGAGAGTTCAATATGGCTCGGAGGGAAATACGCTAGAGGGAACAAATAGCTGGTGGGGATACTGGGTTTTTACAAGAAACTTTGTATTCGTTGCTTCTGAAAAGTATATATTGGACATGTTAGTCAATTATAGTTTGAGGTTACGGTTGTATTATTGTATTACCTGATGTGCTTTTACTTATTAGCCATGTTAGTGAATTGATCGTAGAATTTTCAGTTACAAATGAGATTGGAATTTTAAGAAAGGGGTAGTTTGACTCGGGTACACGTTTGTTGGGGTGAATGTGGTTTGAGATAGTATGTTTGATGATTTTTCAGTGGGTGTTATTTATACATTATGTACAGAGTTGATCTTATGTTGTCAGGTCTTATGTTGAGATTCTAATTAATATGAATAACACGTATTTTGAATTGTTTGGTGCTTATGAAACTCATATTTGTGTTATTGACTTTTTCGAAGGTTATAGTATATCTAAGTGTTTAATAAAATTCCTAATTGTAACATCATAACTTCGTTTGTCAAAAAACATTCAGTTTTTGTTACAATATTGGTTCAGTGTTTAAAAATTTGTTTCTCATTTTTAATCTTAAAAGTGAAACTATGATGATAGTGCTCATATGTTTCTTTAATAATGGTTCTTTGTAAATTGGAACTTGGCTGGGCTATGTAGGTGGATTTTGATCTGATATGTTTATCTTTTGCAGGTGAAGACCAATCAACCTTTGTTTGGACCATGTACTTGATGGTATATTTTCAATGAATATTGAAAGTGGACAACCCCTTTAGACATGTTAACTTTGTTTGTACTCGTGTTGAGTATTAATGCATCATCAACTGAGTAATTTTGAGGAAAATATTGAGCTGCAAGTGTGAGTAATTTTGAAGAATCTAATTGAATTCAAGGATCATCAGCTTTCATAAGGTAAAATAATATTCGTGTCTATTCTGTTCATTATTTTATTCTTTCATTTTGGTTTCTTAATTTACATATTACGGTGACAAGTACATTTAGAATATTAGAATTAAGACTATGCTTTCCATGCTCATTCACATTTCAGTACAGTAATAGGCAACTCTCTACTTATTTCATGGTGTCATTTGTAGAGGTGCAAAATGGGTGGGTCAAGCAACATGCGTTGACCCGAAAAACTTCTTATCAAATACTTTAAGTTTTTATACATATATAGTGTGTCAAATGTCATCATAATCTTCTTATATTGTTTCAATAATAAATATTTATTATTATTTGCAATAATTTTAGGATAGTACAGTCATTCAAAATACACTTTCGATGGCTTTTGAACCATTTGACCCGTTTCCTTTATAGCTTATGTTTTCACCCATTGGAGATGGCTCTAGGATTTAGCTGACAATATGTGAACTAAATGTATTTTCATAGATTTAACTGGATCTGTTGCTGCAACTTAGCTCAATAGGGGTAGGAATGATCATATTTAGTCGCTCGATCCACCTTTTGACTTTGTTTTTGGTATTGATCAAGTGTATCACGTTTATGAACTTAGGACTGGTATTTTTTTTTTTTTTTTTTTTTTTTTTTTTTTTTTTTTTTATCAATATGCATAACAAGTTATGTACACTGGATCTGTTGCTGCAACTTAGCTCAGTAGGGGTAGGAATGATCATATTTAGTCGCTCGATCCACCTTTTGACTTTGTTTTTGGTATTGATCAAGTGTATCACGTTTATGAACTTAGGACTGGTATTTTTTTTTTTTTTTTTTTTTTTTTTTTTTTTTATCAATATGCATAACAAGTTATGTACACTGGTCCATGATGCAAAAATTGATTACACTGGTATTCTTATCAAACCCCCCCCCCCCCCCCCCCCCCTTTTTTTTAGGTGTTCACGGAATGTGCATGTACTACTTAAGTGTTTGACATTGACTGCATAGCTTCGCTATCCAAGACTATCTACGAATTGGAGAAGGAGAAGACCATGAAGATTTTAGCCCACGTGCATGGATGTTTATTAGATTAATAGTTACATTCAAGTTTCTTTATTGTATCATTCACTTATTACATATTATTCTATTAAAAAAACAATATAAAATCGTTACCTTCGTTGTTTTTTCTTACTTTACCCACACGCTTAATTTCTTGATGCATTCATTCTTCTAAAAACCCGTGGATTCCACGGGTCTATAAGCTAGTCATAATATGAATGGCAATAATCTATTTTATGTTATGTTTAAATTGTTATTTTAAGTGATTTATTTTCCTAAATAAAATGATTAGATTTCAATTCTTTTGTAATTATGTGCCTACCGACAATTATGAAATTCCTATTCATTGTTATTACATGCATGTAAAACAAATAAAACAATCATAATTTATTCTCACATGGAATATATATATATTAAACGATCCTGTGATGAATATATATTATACTTTTGATTGATTTCAAATTAAATTCAACTAAGGTCATGTTTTAAAGTATGAATCCAACTCTAAATGCAAACTAAAATAACTATAAGAACAATATTCTCCAATCATCCGACATAAATCAATCAAAAGATTATAAATGTTTTGTCACAATCTTTACAGCTTTGCAACAGCCAATTAAGCAACTAAAAAACACAAACACTTGCATAATTCCACTATATAAACTAATAATCACCTCCAAACATACACACTCACACTAAATCTTGTCATATTCTTTTATCTAACATCTCAAAACAAACTGTCATGGGTTTTCTACAAGAAAAGTTTCTCATTTCCTTTCTTGTTATGTTTAGTAGTTTGCTGTTATCCGTTTCTTCCCGTGGTCCGGTTTATACGCCACCAACTGTGGAGCGACTAACTGACCGTTTCCCTCGGATTCCGTTTACCCAAGGGATGTCTACATTATATGGAGCATCAAATATTGTTATGAAAAACAATGGATCATATGCTGATATCAGTTTAGACAAAACTACAGGTAACTAATAGAACACTATAAAATTATTAAACAAGGTATTTCTAATCATAACTAATGAAACTATACAAGTTGTATGTGTATCAGTTTAGACCAAACTACAGGTTATGTTTTTAATTATTTGCGTGTTTTTCCGTTCAGGGTCTGGATTAATTTCGAAGAACAGATACTACCATGGATTCTTTAGTGCCGCAATAAAGCTTCCAGCTGGTTTTACTTCAGGAGTTGTACTTGCTTTCTATGTAAGTCCTATTCTTTTTAACTTGCAAACATGTGCTTAACTCAAAGGCTTAGAAGGTAAATGTTAATCAGAAACGCGACGTTGTGAATATACCATAATATTATTGTTACCTACTAATAGTTAGTTTTTTTTAATTGATCCTGATTTGGTAACCTACTACAATTATCTATAGTGCTAATTAATTGGACACAACATATGCGAGTGTTTTCTCTAGGTTCATTAAGTGATACTCCGTATATCATAATATTATTGTTTTCTAACATAACTGGATTAATTAATATATTTTGTGGCATGCATGCATGTGCAGATGTCTAATGCAGATGTATTTCCACGTAACCATGATGAGGTCGACTTCGAGTTGCTTGGCTATTCAAAAAGAAGACAATGGGTTCTACAAACAAATATGTATGGAAATGGAAGTGTGCACACCGGAAGAGAAGAGAAAGTTTACCTCTGGTTTGACCCCACACAAGACTTTCATCAATACACCATCCTTTGGAACAACCACCACATTGTGTAAGTTTTCTTCTATCTAAACCTTGTTAATTTTCTTCTATCTAAACTTGACTACACTCAACTGTGCTTTTCTGATGAACTTTAACATAATCTTTTCAGGTTTCTAGTAGACAATATACCTGTAAGAGAGGTGATTCACAATCAAGCGATTTCATCTGTGTACCCATCAAAGCCAATGTCCCTATACACAACCATATGGGACGCTTCAGAGTGGGCAACGAATGGAGGAAAGTACCCTGTGAACTATAAGTACGCGCCATTTGTAGCATCCTTGGGAGAACTAGAAATTGTTGGCTGTTCAATGCAGAGATCAAACTCGTCAACGGGTGTTGGATGTGTAAAGAATGCATCAGTTTCGAGCTTGGATCCTGTAGATGGGGAAGAGTATGCTAAGCTATCGAAACAACAGATGGATGGTTTGAATTGGGTCAGGAGTAAACATATGTATTACTCCTATTGTAAAGATACTGCAAGGTATAAAGTCCAGCAGAGTGCAATGCTCAGTAATTCTCTTGTAAACATAGTAGGTTTCATTTTTTTTCAAACAAAGATTGACGGTCATTGTTGGCACTTGTGGAACAATTTCAAGATAGAGTCAACCATTGTATTCTTTTATTTATACAAATTAACAAGCAAAATTCATTTATAATTTACAGATAGAATCCGCTAAGTTCCTTTGTGTTCCTTTTCATTTTTACCGATTACTGAATTGTTACAACCACATTGAGCATCTCCTTTGTTAATCTACAGTCTCGACCAGCACTGGCAATGACTAGTACAGTATATTTTATGTCCTTTAATTTTGGCAAGTTTCAACTCGTGTAGGCGCAAATACTCTAGTACTATATATACTTGCCTTGTCCAACGAGCTGAGGTTCTGCCAGTCGCTTCAAGCCATCAAGTTTTGGTGTAATTGGCGCATATAGGAGTTTTTTGTATTCATTTTGTTAAATGCTTGATATGAAAACATTTTGTGAGCTTTAATTAGAAATCAAATTTTGACCTTTACGTATATGCACATACCAATATATATATATATATATATATAAGAATTAAGATGAGATATAATGTCATAATCTTATACATTATTTACAAATTACAACCAACAAGACATAATTTCGAGAATTTTAATATATTTGTGTACAAAGGTATTTAATTAACAAATCAAATTAGTTGATCATAAATGCCTTTAAAAATCATTATCATACTAGATTATCCTGTTTAATAGAGAAATTATCAATCTACTAAACAAACTTAACGTCCAATCAATCTAGCTAAAAAATCGGTTAGAGATATTAATGTGCTATATTTATCGGCCTATTATGAACCCAGTATGTAGCGCATATGCGCTTTTCATCTTCAATTCTAAGCCCAATATTATATATTCATATGAGAGTTGTTCGAAAATGTGATATGCTTTTTTATATATCTTCACGCTTATAATCGCTATAAATGTATACACGTTTAATGAGAAAAGAGTGAGATTGAATGAAAGGTTACTTGATTGATTGAAATGAAACTATTACATCAGTATTTAAAGAGTATGATCTTGGCGGGAAAACTCATAACTAACACTTGAATGAGTTGACCTGCGTTGACCATCTTCAATACTCTGCTACATCTATTATACAAGAGTAAACTATCACTACACTACAATTACATTTAACTATTACATTGTATAACAACTAACTAAACACTTGAGATGATGAGCATAGTTGGAAGAGATGGCTGATAAAATCTTCTTGTTCATAACTCCATTAGCAGCCTTGTCTTCTTGTTGACCTGTATCTCCATTACCCCCCCTGCAAGTTGGCAGTGTGTATGGATCACACATGCCATACTTGGATATACAATTGTGAAATGGAGCTCTGCTCAATCCTTTAGTTAGTGCATCAGCTGCTTGATGATGAGAAGAAATGAACACTGGAAGAATTTTGCCCAATTTAATCTTTTCTCTAACAAAATGACAGTCAATCTCTATGTGTTTTGTCCTGGCATGCTGAATAGGATTAGAAGCTAGAGCAATAGATGATTGATTGTCACAGAAGATTGGAACAGGTGTAGTGATTGGTATCTGCAAATCTTTGAATAGACTAAGTAGCCAAGTAAGTTCACATGTACAATCTGCAAGTGCCCTGTATTCTGCTTCTGTAGAAGACCTGGAGACCACTGATTGCTTCTTTGATTGCCAGGAAATAAGACATGAGCCAAGAAATATGCAAAAACCAGTAACTGATCTCCTTGTTGTTTGGCAGTTAGCCCAATCACTGTCACAATAAGCTTTAAGCTGGAAAGAATTGTGAGCAGGAAAGAATAATCCTTGTCCTGGACTGAGTTTGATATATCTGAGAACCTTGATTAAGGCTTTCCAATGAGGTGTTCTAGGATTGTGACTAAACTGGCTAAGAACATGAGCAGCATATGAAAGATCTGGTCTTGTAATAGTAAGGTAGAGTAATTTACCTACTAGAGCTCTATATTGAGAAGGATCATCCAATGGTTCTCCATCTGTATCATTCAACTTAACAATAGGATTGATTGGAGTATGAGAAGGCTTGTGATCTAGGACCCCTGCACTATGAATCAATTCAAGTGCATATTTTCTTTGTGACATGGTGATTCCTTTGGTGTTTCTCAAAAATTCAATTCCTAAGTAATAGTTTAGGCTTCCTAGATCCTTGATACTGAATGCTAAATCTAACTGATGTTTGATGTGTGAGATAAGTTCAGGGTTGTTGCCTGTGAGGAGAAGATCATCAACATATATCACTAAGGCCAAAAAATCTGATCCTTTCTTATATGTGAGTAGAGAAGTATCTGCAAAACTTTGAGTGAACCCTTTTTTGAATGAGAAAGTTGGTTAACTTAGTGAACCACTGTCTATTAGCCTGCTTTAAACCATACAATGATTTCTTAAGTTTGCACACAGGATTTGGAATGGTGGTGTTGTGATGATATCCTTGAGGTAGGGTCATGTAAACATCCTCATCTAAGTCTCCATGAAGGAATGCATTGTTAATATCTAGTTGAGCTATATGCCAATTGTAATGAATAGCTACAACTAAGAAAATTCTAACTGTCACCATCTTAGCTACAGGTGCAAATGTTTCAGTATAATCAATCCCTTCCTTTTGATTGTATCCTTTTGCTACCAACCTAGCTTTGTATCTCTCAATGGTTCCATCTGACCTGTATTTAATTCTAAATACCCATTTGCTACCAATTGGTGATATGCCTGCTGGAAGAGAGACTATGACCCAAGTGTTGTTGGTTTCTAATGCATGCAACTCTTTGTTCATAGCATCTTTCCATCTTAAGTGTTTGGCAGCTTGAGTATAAGATTGTGGTTCCACTGTCTTATTAATAGTATTGATGAGATGTCTGTGTTGAGATGAGTGTATGTTAGCATAATTAATGTATTTTGAGTGGTGAAATTTTGTGAGTGAATTAGCTGTGTGTTTTGATTTAGGAACAGTGACATGAAAGTCTTTTAACTTATTTGGTATTTTTGTTGTTCTTGTGGATTTTCTAAGTGGTGGTGGTGATGGTGATGGTGAGGGTGAGTGTGTAGGGTCTGATGTAGATGAGAATGTTGTTGGAGATGTGTCTGCATTATGATGTTGAGATGGTGAAGGTGTATCTGAATCATGAGGTTGTGATGATGAGGTTGTATTGGTTGCTGGATCAGTGTTTAACTCTGTGGGTGTGACAGTTGGTATTTCAGATATTGGTTGAATGGGTGGTGTAAAAATTGGTATATTGTGTGGTGCAGGTGAAACTGGTTCTGATGTTGGTGATGTAGTGGTAGGTTTGTGAGCAAATGGTAAAATGTGTTCATGAAATCTGACATGTCTACTAACAAAAATCTTGTGAGTTTTGGGATCATATAACAGATAACCTTTTTGTGTTGTAGGATAACCAATGTGGATGCAGGGTATAGATCTTGATTCAAATTTATCTGTGGTATGTTGGTGAGCATAAGCTTGACATCCAAGAATTCTTAAATGATCTAGTGAAGGGGGTGTTTGGTACAACATCTCATATGGACTTTTGTGGTTTAATGGTTTACAAGGTAATCTGTTAATGAGATATGTTGCTGCAAGTAGACAGTGACCCCAAAAATGAATAGGAAAATTTGCTTGAAATCTAATTGCCCTTGCTACTTCCAATAGATGCTTATGTTTTCTCTCCACTCTGGCATTTTGCTGAGGTGTATTGGGACATGAAGTTTGGTGAATGATTCCATTGTTTTTGAAAAATTCAGATAGTGAATGATTGAGGAATTCTGTGCCATTGTCACTTCTAACAGTCTTGAGTGTTGTTTTGAAGTGATTTAGAATGAAAGCATGAAACATTTTGATTGTTGATATTGTGTGGTGTTTAGAAGGTAACAAGTAAGTCCATGTTGCTCTTGAATAGTCATCTACAATGGTTAGAAAGTAATGGCACTTGTTCACAGTTGGATGTTTATAAGGACCCCAAACATCTACATGGATTAGATCAAACAATGATTTTGCATTTGATTCACTCTGAGAAAAGGGTGTAGCATGTTGTTTTGCTAAAAGACAAACATCACAATTATGTACAGAACATTCTTTTGAAAGTGAAATGGACTTTATTTGTTGCAAAACAGGAAGTGAAGGATGTCCAAGCCTTGAGTGCCAAAGATCCAAATTGGTGGTATTCACAGTGAGAATGGTTGAAGGAGTTGCTTTGAGTTCTTGTTGAATGATGTAGAGGCCATTATAGAGGTTGCCATGTGCAATCCTCTTGTGGTGGTCCTGAAAGTAGCAGGCAAAGGGTGTAAAGAGAACTGAAAGTGGTATGTGTGTTCCTAGTTTGCTCACAGAGAGTAGGTTATATGCAAATGAAGGAATGTAAAGCACATTGTGTAAGGTTATAGCAGAGTTAATATACACTGATCCAATTTGTGTGACTTTTGTGTTTTGACCATTTGGTAAGGTGACAAATATGGGTTGTGTGCAGACTTGAACATTGTGCATTAAAGTTAATGTTATGCAGACATGATCAGTGGCACCACTATCTACTACCCATAAGTACCTTTGCTTAATTAAGACAGATGCAATGAATTTATAAGTGCTAGCATTAATATGTGAAGCAATCAGTTTGTATGATCTGGTAGTGAGAGTGGCAATAAGTCTAGGTGTACCTTCAGTGTTCATGAATTGTGCACCATTTTGTTCTTTGTTGCTCTGCATCATAAGCATCATTTGATTCAATTGATTTTGAAGCTGATCCATCCTTGCACTCATTGCATCACTTTGTCCTGAAGTATTTGCCATCTCACCATTACTTCCTTGTGCAACTGTCATATTGATTACTTTGTTCATTGAGTGATCTTGATGGTTATTTCTGGGTGTTTGGACAGTTGATTTAAACTTCCCATGTAATGGGTGACCCACAGGATATCCAACCAATTGATAACATTCTTCCTTGTAGTGACCTTCTTTACCACAATTACCACAAATTACCCCTTTCTTGAAACTGCTTCTTCTCTGTGTTGAATCTTTTTGACCACTGTTTCTTGCAAATGACTCTCCAAACCTTGAATTACCATTTCCAAATCTTGAATTACCATTGTAACTGTTCCTTGTGTAGTTTGATTGTGCAGAAAATGCTGCTGAAGCTGGAACTTTGAGTGCATTGCCTTCCCTTTGTTTTTCTTCTTGTCTGATCATACTGTATGCTTTAGCAACAGTTGGCATAGGACTCATAAGCAAAATTTGACCCCTGACATTAGCATAACATTCATCCAAACCCATCAAAAACTGAATCAACCTCTTCCTTTGATCTCTTTCTCCATTAATCCTTCCATTATCACAATTACAAGCACAAACACAAAGATATGGAGCTTCTAATGAATCATATTCATCCCAAAGACCTTTAAGCTTGTGGTAGTAAATTTCAATTGCAGCATTATTCTGTTTTAACTGAACCAAGTCATGAGTAAGTTGATAGATTCTGTGACCATCAAGCTGTGAATAGTGTTCTTGCAACTCCTTCCATAGATCACAAGCAGAATTCACATAGTTCAAAGAATTACCAATTTGTTCATCGAGTGTGTTTAGAATCCATGAAATTATCATATCATTTGTTCTTTCCCAAAGTGGCCTGAGTTCTGAATTAACCATTGGTTCTTCATATTCACCAGTCACAATCTTGAGCTTATTTTTAGCATTGAGAGCAATCATCATGGATCTTTTCCAAGATCCATAGTTATCTGATCCTGTCAGCTTCTTGGAAATGAGAATTAAACCAGGATGATCATGTTGATGTAGAAATAGTGGGTGATTAGGTGAGGTGACATCATCAATGGTGGGATTAGTTGTGTTTGTGTTAGTGGTATTTGAATTATTCATGGTGTTTTGTGATGGAAGATGATCGGAATTTTAACAGATTGATTTTTATGATTGATCGGAAACTGCTGGTGTTGCCGGAATAATGATCGGAATTTGTTAAATTGATCGGAGTTTGTTAGATTTCAGTTGAGGGGTTGTTGAGGGTTTGTTAGAGCTCATATGGCTCTGATACCATAATGAGAAAAGAGTGAGATTGAATGAAAGGTTACTTGATTGATTGAAATGAAACTATTACATCAGTATTTAAAGAGTATGATCTTGGCGGGAAAACTCATAACTAACACTTGAATGAGTTGACCTGCGTTGACCATCTTCAATACTCTGCTACATCTATTATACAAGAGTAAACTATCACTACACTACAATTACATTTAACTATTACATTGTATAACAACTAACTAAACACTTGAGATGATGAGCATAGTTGGAAGAGATGGCTGATAAAATCTTCTTGTTCATAACTCCATTAGCAGCCTTGTCTTCTTGTTGACCTGTATCTCCATTAACGTTTTAACAGACTCATAGTTTAACATAAAGATCACAATTTTAAGAAATGTATAGAAAAATATGTTAATATATAAATGATATATATGTTGCACTACGTAGTTATTTAGGAGTTCATCCAAAAGTTTCAGCCCCTTTTGCTTGCTGTAACATTAGACATTAAGACGTAAATATTAGTTACTCCGTAACGTTTATATCTCGGATCTGGTTTTATAAATATAGCCTAGTGCTTGCACAAACAATAAAACATTGTTTGGTCAAATATAAAAGAGAGAAAATAATGCTTTAAATAAACCCTAGAAGAAGGAGCAATGCAGAATAACTAAGCATGACAAGGAGAGGATAGCTAGACTTTCAAAGATAACCAAGATGAGCATGTTTTTTCACAACCATGATATCCCTTAAATCCCATAATTTGATTATATTCTTAGCCTAATTATTTTACTTACTTGATTCATGCTACTTGTTAATTAGTTTATTTTTATAATAGTTATTTAATTCTCAAGTATCTTTTCTGATTTGTATCATGTTTAATTAGTTGATGTTAATGATTTATTCCTACTCAACATGATTTAAACATGAAATTTTCATTACATTGATACAACTCAATACTTAACCATTATGCAAATTGAAATTCTGTGCATCTTATATGGATAGTCAAGTATCTTTTTAGATATAAATTTTATATATATTCAAGTTTTTTTCTCAGATTTTTAATGATCTTGTGAAAAGAATCAATCACTGTCTTGATAACATTTAGCTAATTACCTTTTTCGTTTACAAAGCTCGGGCAAGGGATGTTGCATCATGAGCCATTAACTAGCCAATAACTTGCGATATGATTCAACAAATAAATTGAAATGCGATTAAAACATTACTAGTAGCTTATAACAAGTAACTTAGAAAGCACGATTACAATCAATACGAATATAATGTGACATGTCACATTTTCGATACAGGATGAAACCACACATGCATGTACTAATTCTCACAGACTTGTTGTAAACCTTGCCCCGGAAGTTATTAACTAGGAAAACAGTCAGGATCAAACTTTATATCCAACATATATACATTGGAAAGCATTTCTACAAATATTGATTCCACATGGATCAATGAAGGATCATATATGTATTATCACTATCTTTACAAAGATACATCCAGCTTTGCAACAGTGAAGCAAATTATTACAAACACTTGCACTAATATTCCATGCAGTATGCACCATATGTCTATATATAAACCTAATTCAACTCTCCAAAAATGCACACACTAATTGTCATCCTTTTCTTCTATATACAATTCTAACTAAAAAGGTTCCATGGCTTTTCTCCAAGAAAGGTTTCTCCTTTTGTGTCTTGTTACCTTTGGTAGTTTGCTTTTATCAGTTTCGTCTAGAGGCGCAATTTATCGACCACCAACTGTTGAGCGATTAACAGACCGTTTCCCTCGTATTCCTTTCACCAAAGGGATGTCTACATTATTTGGAGCATCAAATATTCATATGAAAAGCAATGGCTCATATGCTGATATCATTTTAGACAAAACCTCAGGTAATTAAAAGTAGATAATTAATACTGTAGTTTCTAAACGAAGTACTTCTCACCATAACCAATCAATGAACCTAAACAGCTTAATTGTGCGTGTGCATATATACATGTTTGTTTTCTTAATTCTTATAGCGTGTTTTTTCATCTAGGGTCCGGACTGATTTCAAAGAACAGATACCACCACGGATTCTTTAGTGCTGCTATAAAGCTCCCAGCTGGTTTCACTTCAGGAGTAGTACTAGCATTCTATGTAAGTTCAGTTTTATTTTATTAACTTGCATACGCCGGCCTGTTAAGTTGTAAACTATACACTTAAACTACTACTTCTCTCAAGAAAGGTTTTGTCCCGTTCCATCTAGCCTAAGCAATGTTGTTACCAGTTTAATCCTTATGAGACATTTTCTTAAACAGAATTGAAAAACCCTCATTAATTAACACACTCCTCGTATTCATGAGTTATGTTTCCATTCCAGCTTCTTGGCTTGTGAACTATCAGTAAGATATTAAAACGTTAATGAGGAAAATAACAACCTCGCATGAATGTTTTTTCAAGTTCTTAATACTAATAAGTCGACTAATTAAGTTTTCAGAAAGATAGCAGCAATTAACTGTGTCATATATGCTTGTCAGATGTCTAATGCAGATGCATTTCCACATAACCATGATGAGATTGACTTTGAATTGCTTGGCTATGCGAAAAGAAGACAATGGGTTCTTCAAACAAATATGTATGGAAATGGAAGTGTGCATACCGGAAGAGAAGAAAAAGTTTACCTCTGGTTTGATCCCACCCAAGATTTTCATCAATACACCATTCTTTGGAACAAACATCACATTGTCTAAGTTCTCTTAAACATAACCCTTGTTGATGCACCACCACTTGACCAAACCCCATCGTTTGTTTCTAATTTGTTGTGATCCATTCAGGTTTCTAGTAGACAACATACCTGTACGAGAAGTAATCCACAATCGAGCAGTTTCATCTGTGTACCCATCAAAGCCAATGTCCCTATACACAACTATATGGGAAGCTTCAGAGTGGGCAACAAATGGAGGAAAGTACCCTGTGAACTATAAGTATGCACCATTTGTGGCATCTTTGGGAGAACTGAAAGTTCAAGGACGCTGTTTAATACAAAAAATTAGCTTGCCAACGGGTGCTGGATGTCTAAAGAATGCAACAGTTTCTAGCCAGGACCCTGTCAATGGACAAGAGTATGCAAAATTATCGAAACAACAGATGGATGGATTGAATTGGGTTAGGAGGAAACATATGTATTACTCGTATTGTAAAGATACTGCTAGATATAAAGTGATGCCAGCAGAGTGTAAAAATTAAGTTTCATTTTTTTCTTCAGTCAAAGATTGAGGTATGCAAAGAAATAAAATCTCGGACCATTTGTGTTAATTTTTCATATTGAGGTGGAAGTTCTTAGATTCTATGTCAGGTAACAAGTATACTGATGGGGATCTGGCCGGTCATCAGCTGATCAAGTGTGATGGCTGACATGGGTAATTGAGCATGTACATGGGAAGTATATTCCTTTTGTTTCTCTATCAAATATTGGGAGTGCAAATAAACCAAAGCAATAATCGTCTTGTCGAACAATATCATGGAGACATTAGTGAATATATTTTGGCGTAATACTGTTTTACAAATGAAAGCTTAATAATATGGATAAATAGTGTTGTGCTGGTACCATCACTTGTTAATCTAAACTACAAACATGTCAAAGCTATTTTTGGTTAATATGATCCAGTATTTTGTTTATACATATGGTGTTACAGGCTAAGTTTTGATAGTTTCGAAGTGACATCTAGTTGCAACTAAAGCAAGTTTCTTGAACATTGGTGAACTAAGATAGACGCATCATATGGAAGTCATTTTCTATATATGTATTGTTAACATGCTAAATGGTATAGAGTATGGAGTACATGTTTACGGCGTTCAATTGAGTCCATAATCCATATGCAGAGCAGAAAAATGTTTTGCTTACGGGTGTAAATCAATGGACAATTTGCAATTACGGATCTTTCATCCATGGCTTCCATGAAAAGAAATGTAGGTGGTCACACATAACTGAAATGCCAGATAAACGAAAGGAAAAAAAACGTATAGAGTATATATTACACATCTTGTTGGCCTTGCTCTCGTGGTGACTGGCATGACTCTCAACACACAAGTAAAGTCTTGTTTAGATCTTGTGTTCAAACAATAACTTGGATCATTTGGAATTACTGACCGATTTGCTTTTACCTAAAGCCTCCAAAGAAAGACACTCGTCATAGACATCAAGGTCCAATCTCACACGTGAATACTTCATGGAAATAGGAAATTAAACACGGTATGGTTCTATTGAATTCGTGATTTAAACGATCGAATAAATATAGTTTTTTCAAAAGAATTGCGGCTAAAAAAGTACACTATATATTACACATCTTGTGGCCTTGCCCCATTAAAAATGTCCTTTACAAGAAACCACATTTTAGCCCAAACATTGATTGCCCTTGTGGCTTATGCTCTGAATCCGCCCAATGATTAGTAAATGGCCCATAGAAACTTGGGCCACAAATAGTAAAAGCCCAAAGAGGCGCGAATGACTCAATGACATATGCAAAGGGCCAGGGGCAGAGCCAGGAATTTTTATTGGGAGGGGCTCGGATATTTTGGGATAGTGATAAGTAATACTGTCTTTTTTGAACCAATGATCGAATTGATAAATCTATTTCCCTCAAATGACGAACTTGCATTATTGGCCTTTATAAAAATTGATAAAACTTGACTTATCAAATAAACTTATTTTCAATAAAAGATGTCAAACTACTAACTTGTAAGTCTACATAGATAAAAAATTTGTTCACCAAGAAAACAAACAACACACAACATAAATCAAACCGACATTTGTATTTGACTTTCCTATTCCCTAAGGATTTAACATAAAGCTCTCCTTTTTCTCTACACACACGTGACTTCTACTTTTACTGTTTTGAGTATTTTATTCATCTTCTTCTTCGAACACCAAGTGAGTTACACCATGATCTACTACTTATAATTAATACAAAGGTAAGTATTTTTGCTTTAGTTTTTCTACCAGCATATGTATTTCTTTTCATAGTTACAGAGTCCACGAAAGAAAAAAAGAACATAGAAAAATTCATACTGTAAAACATAACTGGAGCAGCGCCATGGTTGCAGCAAAGTGTTATTTTCCGACGAGCACAATCGCGATATGGAATTTGGGGAGATATGATCAACGTTCCTTATATACTTGAGCCTTATAGCAGGTGCTAAATTCAAAACTCGATGAAACATGGACTGAAATTAAAGTAATAAGCTGGACAAGTTAGGCAGGTTGGGGGTGGCTGAGCACCTGCCCGCCACCCTACTGGCTCCGCCTCTGCAAAGGGCGGTGATTTGCACATTCGCCAAATTAATTGGCACACTCTAAATTAAAGTGTGTTGACATTAATACCCTCACATTACTTTACATATTTTCACTCTGTGAGATTATAAATGTCAAGACACTATAATTTAGAGTGTGTCAATTAATTAAGTGAGTGTGTAAATCAGCTCTCATATGCAAATAAGGGCTGCATTTGGTTGGCAAATTGCAATCGCTATCGGTATTGATTTGAAAATAAAGTGGAATGAAAGTAATTATCTCTACATATAAAATGTTGTTACGTTTGTGTATATAGTTTTTGGTATCATTGTTAGAGCTGGCAAATCGTGTCTTAACAGGTATTGAGCGCACGAATAACATAAGTTTCAAACATGAAAACGACTCGTTTAACACTTGGTTTTGGTGGTTTGAGTATGACAGATATACGTTTTATGTATCAAAAAAGTTAAATATTGAACCCTAGAATACTAAAAACAATTATTTTAAAAAATAAAAAAATTGCATATAACAGGTCTTAACAGGTTCTAACAGGTACCCAATTTGCCAGCTCTAATCATTGTCACATTACTAATTTAATATTGTTGATTATGATTACAAAACAAAAAATGAAAAGTAGAATGTGAGGTAGGATGTAAGGCAGAAGGTGAAATGAGATAGAAAATCACCTATCTTCCTAGCTATGAATCTATCATTATGATTCCATTTTCTTATTCAATATTCTTTTACCAAACATTTTTTCACTAATTTTCTATACCTATCAAACCATTCCATCATTTCTATTATCATATACCAAACGCACCCTAACTATGTCCAACAAAAGGTAATGAAAGAAAAGCCATTACTAATGTTCGTTTGAGATGTTTGTTCATCTATTTCCTCTTCAAAATATATCATTTAATATCTTTTCCATAAGCGAGGAAAGGTGCAAACCATGTGTTTATATTATGAACTAACAATAAAATAAGCTTCAACCATACTTAGATTTTTATTTTATTTTATTTTTATTTTTCTATTTTTTCGGTGCAAGGTGAATTATATTAACTTCCAAAACTTTTGTACATCAATAAAGATAGAAACTACTGATTGGACAACACCCCAATCAGATACAAACTGAAACAAAATACACCTATCCAATAAAGATGATGCTACCCTAAACCTCAAAAGCAAAACAGAGCAGAAATAGAGCATCAACTTCCACAGCAACCATGACCATAGTAGCTGTAAATTCACCTTATTTATGAGCACCAACCATCTAACTACATTTCCCTCTCACCTCCCCACACAAGACCATTCAACCTGCCACCATAATGATCAAGGTAGGAAGGTGGAAGGCTTCGTTAGGAACCCATTTCCCCTCCAAGTCATGGGCTATACCTGATGACCTACATTTCCATCTCTTAAAAATGGCTTCAGCAATCAGGGAACACTCACCTTGAGGGAGGACCATCCAAAACCTCCTATGAGCAGTGTATAGCATGGACCAAGTAGGTTAATCTTTCACTCCTCACTATTCCATGCTTCATACACTACTCCACCAACTCATTTACCCTACACAGTTAGAAACCTACTTTATGGATCAAATCATCACTCATTCCTATAATCATCAACTGCTACCTCAATACCTAACAAAGGCCAATCAAGTTTGCAAGCTGATTTTTACAGGAACCGAGTATGTTAGATCCAAGATACAAGGACATTAACTGTAATGAGTTTAACTCAGGAACCATTTTTAAGCATAAATGGTACCTGATTAATGGTAAACACCATAAAATCTTTGCAGATATCTTGAAAATCATCATCTGCTGAGAATTGCATTCTCACAAGGACTAATTCATTTATCCTTTTGAGCATACTAATGAATCCAATTAAGACCTCAATCACTATGACTAAGGACCAACAGAAAAGCAGGAAACTACATTTCACCCCTTTTTCCAACCATACCAATATTGTAACATCTATCAACCAACTATGATCACCAACTCCCCATAGAAAGCAATATAATCACTCATGATATAGCTGAGAAAATAGGCAAGGTACTAGCCATCTGCTTCACAATACTACTTCAACCAAACACCCCTATAGAACCAGAATAGCAGCATTAGTTAATTCTTTTCAAATTTGATATTCCAAACATGATCCACTTGACTTATTGCAGATGTGGACTTAGTTTTCAGGCTTGTCAATCTACTTTTCACTTGATCACAAATTTTACCAAAAACAGTTTCCCAGTTACACATTTCATCTCTGAAAATTCTATTATTCCTTTCTCGCCATATACCATACACAGCAGCAGCCAAGCATAATCTTCTAATAATACTCCATATACTGTTATTACATGGCTTATCTGCTATGTAGGTGATAGTTTCTTTCCATTTACAAGCCATTATCTTCATATTCATCATGTTTTTAAGACTGTCCCAAACAGCAGTTGAGAATTGACAGTCAAAAAATAAATGATCATGAGTTTCAGCCTCATTCATGTAAAGAGCACACACATACATATTATAACTTCCCCATTTTTCCATCCTATCATAAGTCATCAATTTGTTTTGAGCAGCCAACCATAGAATAAAAGCATGCTTTGGAATGTTTTGTGAGAACCAAACAGCTTTAGCCCATTTGACTTCATTTGACTCAACCCTCAAATCTTTATATACTTCCTTAACACTAAATCTGCATTCTTTATTATCCTTATTTCTCCATACAACCTTGTCATCTTTATTAGGATCAAGAGTAGGTACTGGTAAACTAACAATTTGAGGAAAAACACTGTTCCATTCAAGAGGCCATGTCCATTCCCCATTACACACTATATCTTTAATTACCAGTTCCCTTGAAAGTCTAGCATCATACCTGCTTCTATTGGTGACAATGTTAGATAATGGACCAATTTCACACCATAAATCATGCCACACATATGTACTATCCCCATTACCAATATTGTGCAAAATACTACTTCTAATAGAATTCCTGATTTCCAGTAGATTTCTCCATCCCCAACTATCATTCACATCAACATTGATCTCCCAAATACTGTTACCCTTCAATTTAACTGTTGTAATCCATTTCACCCATAAAGTATCCTTTTTACAAGCAATATTCCAAATATGTTTGACTAATAGTGCCTTATTCCAGACTTCAAGATCTTTGAGTCCTAACCCCCCCTAAGATTTTGGTTGACAAATCTTTTTCCAGGCTACTTTAGCTTTACCCTTGGTGAGTTCTCCTTGACACCATAAGAAACCTTTCAATAGACAATTAATTTCCTCAATGACTGCTTTAGGTAACAGAAAAACAGTGCACCAATATAATTGAATATATTCCAAAATGGATGCTATGAGTTAAAGTCTTCCTGCATAAGAGAGACTTGTTTTTCCAACTTGAAACCCTATTTCTTACTTTATCCACCAGGCATTTACAATCTTTTATTCCCAATCTCTTAGTTAATAAAGGCACACCCAAGTATTTCATAGGCAATTTACCTTTTTCAAAAGGTAAAATTGTAAGAATTCTGGCCTGCAAATCCTCCTCAATTCCACCAAAGAAATTTGTACTTTTGCTTAAATTAGGCAAGAGACCAGAACACCCCCCAAACTCATCAAGAGTATTTTTCTATTTTTTTGATAAGTAATCATTCATATATTTGTTAACCACAAGTGATTTAGTGGTTTCAAAACATACTTATCTTAACTATAAATAACTAAATAAAATAAAAATCTTTAAAACGCAAAAAAGTTTAAAATTGAGTAATGTGTTAAGCTCAGATATTCTTTAATCTTAATGTGTTAATCGTAATAGCTTTAAATTCAAATTTTTGTTTAATATCCTACTACAAAACATACAATTGACTTATATTTTTTTTAAAAGAAAAAAAAATAAAACAAAAAAGAAAAAAGAAATAAAACAAAAAAAAAAAAAACTTGTCATATGTTACGTTTTTACCCTTATACCCCAATTATCAGATCTTCTTATGGCTGAAGCAGATCGTTTTATGTATTACGAGGTTGGCAGCGGACGCCGCGTTGCCGGCGCGCCTGTTTATTTTGCCCAGCATTTTTTTGGCTGTTGTTTTCTGTGTTTGTTTAGGCGAATGTTTATTACCCTCCTAGCCCGCGTTTTCTCACCTCAACTTTTAGATTACGAAATACATGAGAATTAAGAATTTTCAAGCACTAAAAGGATACAGTCTTATGCACACAATTTAAGGATACAGTCTATGGCTAGTTGCTAAATTTCTAATATGATTGTTCATATGGCAAATCATACACTCAGTTTGACATTAACTCTCAACCCACAGATGGCTGTAAACATTCTGCAATAAAACACTTAAAAAAAACTTGCTTGCTTATCTCTTTGTGCAAGCTCCTTTAGCATTTCACATATTATAGCAATCTACTGTATCAAGATTTAAAGATACATGACCTAAATTGTGATCCAACAGCTTCTTCAGGAGCTGCAGATTCTGATCCAATATTTTGTGTTTGCTATAATGGTTGATTCCATTCCACAATGCTATTAAACACATACCAAAAATGATTCTGACTGCAAACAATGAAAATGGAAACTATAAGATCACCTTATGCAGTCAAAGAATATCCTACTCAACAATCTCATTCTTGTTTCTAAAAGGTACCTTATTCCTGTATAGATAGGTATATTCTGGGTTCCTGGAACAACCACTAATGTGCAGAATTGAGCCCTTTTGTTAATGCTTCCACCTGATTCTTGTATTCACTACTATGAACAACACCTTGGAGCTTGAAGCAGGAGGTGACTGAAGGGGGAGTCAGAGTAGCAATTGATGGGAGCGGCAATTCATGGATGGAAAAGGATGTGTTCACAGTGAGGATACCATTCTGAAAAGTTGCTCTTACTACAACGATGTCGCAAGTATTTTACCTACAATATAATATACATATACTTTCCATGAGAAATAGATTCCTCGCTGATTCAGTTATGCTCGTCAACTTATTTTACTTGTTCTAAGGAAGTTGTTTGGATTAGCTTATGATGTTCAGGATTCCTGTTTGAAAGTGCTTATGCGCCTTGAAAATGAGCAGGTACCAACCTGCTTATCAATCAAGTGCTTATCTGTCTTGAAAATTACATAAGTAATTTTTATAGAGTGTTTGTGATTTGCTAATCCGCCTTAAAACAACTCAATAAGCAGATAATCAAGCAACCTAATAAGTTATTTCAATACTGTCTCTTAAATTATGTTTCGATACAATATCAGTTAATAAGCTCTTTACATAAACTTTCCCAAACACCCCTTTGATCACATATATACATACAGTACATAACTGCTAAGCTTCAGCCCTTGAATATTCATATGGTTTTGAAACTTTTTAGTACTATGATGCTAAATAGGTTGATTTAAAGGACTATGCTCACCCACACACGTCATCTGGTGCATGGGTCAATAAGATTGCATAGCTTTATAATAAATAAAGTATTCAAAGTTTTATTGGTGTATGTGTCGGTACTACCTGAGGGCTGAGAGAATACCGTAACGGAATGAGGTTTTTCTATAAACTTCCTGAAAAAAGAGTGCAGTAATTGCTGGTTCTACAAATATACTCTAAGCACATTTCCAGTAATAAATTGTGTTACCTCTTGAAACTGCAGGCAGTAAATATCAAAGTTAATATGTAGTTTCAATCTAATTTTTTTGAAATAGACAATTAGGTTTCTCACCTTCTCGTGTAGCCGACCTATGACCATTTTTCTTAGTAAGCTTCCGCGCATCATCAACCGTCAAAATAATCACCATATATACCCTGCTTCTCCTTTCTTACCCGACGTTCGACTACTTCCTTCACATTTTTCTCCTCAACACCTTTTCCTACACGGTTGTTAAACGAAATCAGTCCATAAGAATCATCATTTAGCTTATTGAAATTCAAAAATTATATGTGAAAACCTAAGAAAACCAAGTTTAATGAAAAATAACAAAACCAAATCTAATTTCAAGGATACGAACAAAAGTCACTAAGCCAAGATACATAGATGCCCTTAAGCACTTTATCCGTTTTCCTCTATAAGCATAAGCATAAAAAATCCTAAAAACCCATATAGTGGCTAGTTTTTCATGTGTGTATGCAGCAAACATGTATTTCTTTAACTCAAGCATCCTATAACAGTTGAACTATTCATATAATGTGCTATAAACAAAATTACTACAAAAACATAAACCTGTATTCAATTTAAAATCAGCACGTTGTGCATAAGTAAATATAGTCCTGGAGGTATGGTATACGTGTTTTTTGTTGGCGCCTCAGCAAGTATCTCTGCACAGGGTGTGGCCCATCTGTCAGCTTCAGGACTGAAACAGGAAATTTTAATGGTGCCCGTTGCGTCTCTGAGAAGTGCTTTAAAATAGTAGCTGCAAATGGAGCACACCATATATGTGGTTAGTTATATGAAAACACAATACATAGATTATTAGTTGACATATAGCAGCATGTGACATGTAATATAGAATACCGTAATTTGGCTTGACTTGTTCTAAAGATTCATGCCAGTGCCAATGTGGATTGTCTTCGTCCATGTGCTTTCCGCATGTATCACATTTGTTGTAGTACCATGTGTTTGTATCGGATACTTTTTCTAAGACAGCTTCAACATCAAATCGTGTGGCCTAGAACAAATATGTAATGTTAAGTTTTTTAGGTATACATAACTCACAGTTTGTATAGAGATTATCAGTACCTTGTGTGTGTGTTTGGGTTTACTTCTGGTAGTGTCCTTATAGGAACGCGGTTCCCAGGTGCTGGCCCATTGAATTTCAAAATTATATGGTGATTTGATATTTTACCTGCCCATAATCAGCAACCATAAGCGAGTTCCCAGGTGCTGCTATAAAGGCTTGACTGATCTTGTATCTGCCTTTCACTAAAGCTGGTTGATTCTGAAATAAAAGATATCGACATCAGCAGAAGTGGTAAGATGGGCAGTTCAGGCGTATTGGGTAACGGGTCAGAATAGGTTCAATTTCAAAATTTTCATCTTTAGTGTTGGCCGGGGTCAGTTTAACACACCACTTATTTCCCATTTCTTACAAAAACTTAACATAATTAACGCGTTTATTATGACTCAACAATGTTGCAACAATCATTCTGATATTTGTAAACATCCAAAACACGGGTGACCATGGTTGTTGTTCATCTACACACGAACACCAAAAATGTATGTTTAAAATCGGAAGCGCGACTTACCATAAGGTTGTGCCTTCCTTCTCTGAAATACGGAATTTACACAATGCCTATAATCTTTGCGAGGCGCGTAAGTTGACCTCGTTTCGGGTAAACACTGATTTGAAGTCTAAAATGACCGGCATGTTTGGCATAACTACAACCAACAACAAAATGATAAGTCATAAGTATAGCGTGCATGATGATAGAATATTTCAACAAAAAGTTAAAGTTGACAATCGCCATGTATTATAATCGAAAAACTAATTTAGGAAACCTTAGGAGACGGCCGAGCCATACCTGTGTGAGCCTTCCTGGCTATATTCCTCAAATGGAGCTCCATCCCCTTCCCACGAAACCACACCACCAAAAGAGGTTATAAGAAAAAGCAAGGAAACCACACATCCAACATCTTAAATTTTTTGGCTCAGTTTCATATCGCACGCGCAAAATTTGAGAAAATATCACACGAATATTCTATCATAATGGGTATCAGCTTTGCGAAAAGGTGGGACTAAAAGTTTTTCACACCGGGTAAACCTAGAATGGCCTAAAAAGTTATGCGTTTCGAACAACCCATTATTACCCGTTTCCCAACTACGCTGACTCGTGTATTTAGTGACTGTGGACGTCCGACTAACTAACTAACGACTACCCACAACTAAAGACTACTACACAAACTGCATATGGCTATAATAAATATCACTGGTTCTGACAAAAATAAGTAGTGAAAGCAGAAAAAAAAATTCTCTATGTATACCTCAGTCTAGCTTTTAACGGGTTCCAGCTTTTGATAGTGGTGAGATTTCCCCGGGTGGATTCATTATTGTTCACTCGGCACATGTTTGGACATTGCACCCTGTAAATTACAAAGATAAGATATTCTTATCCCGAAAGAAGACGTGAAGTAAAATCTATTAATGCAATCTATAAATGAAAGAGTTGGAAAGTATACACATACCACGTTTATACGAAACACAGCAACCATGTATTCCTTTATAGCAGCACGCGCCCCGATCCTGCATAAAAACTTTTTCAAATTAGGCTATCATTTTAGCCTCTTTTTTATTTTGTGTTATTTTTTTTTAATTCTGAATTAGGCATAAGTTATAAAGCAGTTGCATAAGACGGGAAAAATTAATCTTATGAACTTTAAAATCGGTGGCGTACCTGTATCAGGGAATCAGTTATCGTACCTCACTATGTGCAGCACCAACATGGGTAACGGCTTTCGTAACACGTTACTAACCCGAAGGACAAACGTAATTAAAGGATACTTGGGTCGCTAACAAACATCAGCACCTAAACAGTGCTCTGTACTGTTCTGGGGCTATGGATCAGGGCCAATTCTGAAGCAACGTATCCGCGTTAAGAACATCACACCTAACATCCTTGAACATGGATACGTTGGTTGAGATTTGGCAGAACTGTGGTTGATTCCTTCAGATGGTAGCCAACTCACACAATGTGCATGAGCATTGCGTTAACCTGTGCATAGTTACAAATTTCCATTATTCCATACACATAACCAAAGAAGGCTACCGACTGTTCAAAATTTTCTTTTCTGTTCGTCCAAAGTTGATAAATTCTGTAAATAGAATGAAATACCATATGTTTGCTTGGAAATATACATACGAACTAACTGATTGATACACATACCGGTAAGGAATGTATGAA
Source organism: Artemisia argyi (assembly GCA_030686995.1). Lineage (NCBI taxonomy): Eukaryota > Viridiplantae > Streptophyta > Magnoliopsida > Asterales > Asteraceae > Artemisia > Artemisia argyi. The sequence continues at coordinate 153,381,541 of CM060697.1, read as the reverse complement.
TGCATCCACCACTGATTCTTTCTTCCACTTGAAGAACAACAAAAAATGTAGCCACACCTGAAACGAAAACATTAGCCAAACTTTATAAGAACGTGTGATACTAAATCAATGTTAATTAGATTAGTGCAGCTTCAAAAACTTACCGACTAATCTTTGAGTTTCACTTCTCAAAATCTACATATTAAAGTGCACAGACTCAGAAACTTCATTTACCTGAAATGTGGCAAGCCGTTGTATTATAGCCTTAAGTTCAGGGTCTCCACCGGATGCACCACAACCCCAAAACCAAACTCAGACATATCAAAGTATAATTACTAAGTTGGAAGCTGGAACATCAGACAAAGCATAGGACGCCTACAAAACCAAACTGAGACATATCAAAGTATAATTCCTAACTTGGAAGCTGGAACATCAGATAAAGCAAGTTACGCTTTAAAAAAATGTTCATTTTCTTAATCATGTTTAATTTGAATAAATCCTTAACATAAATATTTATACCGGGCAAACCCAACCCAAACTAAACCGTTTTAAATTGCACCCAAATCAATGAAACCCCCAAACCAACAAAACCCCCAAATCAACGAAACCCTAATTTGAAATTTTTTTAAAGCAAGACCCTAAATAAATCATGAATTAACGAAAAAATAAAGCACAATAAAGCATATCCTAGCCGATTAAACCCCCAAATCAACAAACCCCCAAATCAATGAAACCCTAATTTGAAAAATAAAATAAAAGGAAGACCCTAAATAAAGCATGTACTAACGAAAATAAAGCATAAAAACCTTACATATCAGCGGCTAGCCAATTAAAGCAACTGTGTTTTGAGATTGTTCATTGTTGTTCTAGCTTCTTCTTGCAATAATAATGACCTTGGGTTTTGAGAGTGATATTATGGTGGTGTGCGTGTGTTTGATTGATCCCCGAATTCCAGATATTATGACAAACTGGGCCAACAAATTCTGTGGGTAAAGTGGGGAGGCAGTTGGGCTAATGAGGTGGGCCAAATTTTGGCGGGAAAACGGATGCCAAAACGGCACCGTTTGTATCTAGATTTAATATAATCTTTAATATTTCATTGGATTTGATTATTACAAGGTTCCAATTACGCACGTGTTGTGATGGGATTAAAACAATTTTGTACGATAAAAACGTAAATTGCAACAATTCGATGCTGCGATGGGATTAAAACAATTTTGTACGATAAAAACGTAAATTACAACAATTTGATACCCCGTGAATTAGTCACCCAAAAGGTCGGAAATCAAGCTTAACAAAAAAAAATGTTTAGTAAATATGTTTAATTTATATAAATAAGGGTCCGTTTGGTTTGAGAGGGTAAGGTTAGGATTTTGGGGATGATGGAAAAATATGTTGTTTGACATGTTTTTGTGGGGCTCATAAATGGGATTGAGTCCCATATATGTAGGTGTGTGCTAAAGTTACCATATTAGCTTGTTTTTTGAAATACTTTCATTTTATATGGGCACAAGTTATAAATTCACCACTCATGTTTTATTTTATTTTCATTTTATAATAATACAGAGTAACATATTTAAATTTATACATAATATTTATTTATATCATATATAATATATTATTTTATTATAATTTTTATCTTTTCATTTAATTCAAAACCTATTGTTAAATACAAATCTGAATCCAAATTTAAATCTTAATCCTAATCCTAATCCTAAATCTATCTACAAACCAAATGGCCCCTAAATAGTTGAAAGTTGAAAAGGTGTGAAAGTATAAGATTAAAAGTGAAAATTTTCAAATGAATAGTAATGAATAAAAATTTATTTGTAAATTAATGTTAAGGAAAGATTTAGGGTGCGTTTGGTTTGTAAAGGGTAAGAATCGGATTTGAATTTGGTAATTGTTTGAAAGAAAAGTAGAAGATAGAAAATAAATAAAAGGGAGAAAGGAGATAGAGTTATTGTATATTATTTTGAGAAAAAAAATGACTATAATAATGATTAAATTTGTGACTGAAAATTTTAAGCAAACAAAAGCTAAAACATGATTGGTTGTAATCATGAAAAGTCACTAGTGGGGTAGTGAATATAATCTTTCATTCTAAATCTATAGTGATGGAATTGAAAATAAACCACTTGATTTGAGTTTTCTTTCAATCCATGGATAAAGATATATAGTGTCATGGGTTCACACATAACTTAATAAAACACAAATACAATAAAAACCAAAAATATTCGACCGCACGAGCTAGCCTTTGGCGCCATAAGGGTCACGTGCTCTAATGAACTAACAATTTCACTAAGGGAAAGAAAGTGTCCGGTTGAGACAGTACTATATTCAGTTGATTAATGCTAGGGTAAAAAGGTAAGTCACTTTTTTGTTTAGCATTTGTATGATAGCTAAAATGTCAAAATAGAATAAATTGTTATTTTTGATGTATATATGACTATTTTCAAGTATTGAAAGGATATTTACGTAATTTGCAATTTTACAGGATATTAATGTAATAATTATGAAAGTTTTTAAATGATATAGATGAAATTCTCTCACGTTTTTATACGTTATTTTATACATTTTAAGATTGTTTTTTCTGATTTTTTATTTTTTTTTACTAAAATCATAAAGCCTATTTTCTAGTATTATAACTATGATTTGGATAGCTTGAATTTATTCTCAAAAGATTCTTTAAAGAAAGAAGAGTTACTCCATTATCAAGAAAAGTAGAAAAAGAAAATTAAAAAAAAAAGAAAAAAAAAAAAAGAAAGTTCCTGCAACTAAACGCACCCTTAGTTTCTCTAACTCATATAATAGCTGATTTTCCGTCTTCAGTAGATAAGTAAAATCCTTTTGTTGTGCGTGAGTAATCGTCTATATTAATACAACTACTAGTTACATACTATATAAATATTAAATTGCATAAACCAAAACCATGTGTAGATTATGAACCAACAATTAGGGACGGACCTACATTGATGTCACGTATAGCACGAGCTACATCCGATTTTAGATAATGAAGTAAAAAAAAAAATTATATATATATATATATATTAAAAACAGTCAATTTTTGTTATGGGCAATATCTGATAATCTTTTTTGCTAATTTCATGTTTGATGGTACAACTTTAGTTAATTCAAATGAAAAATGAGCAACACTCTCTCGAAAATCATGAGTTCGTCCCAACCAACAATATAATAAGCCGCAACTAGACTCGAATAAATTTGATAAGTAATCATTCAAATAGCTTTTGTTAAAGATAACTGTTGTGAGTGGTTATCATAATATATTTGTGAAGACACAACTTAGATATTTATCATATACTAGTAGTTATTATATTGTCCAAATTATATATTCTTGTCAGATAATTGGATTGTTGTCAACTCAGATGTAACATTTTGAAATTGTGGTTGTTTTCTATTTTCTAAGTAAGGAAAAAAAGAATCGGTCGACCTAAGCTTTTCCTTGGTCTCAATCGATCGCCATTATTGTGGTATGAAAGTTGCGATCGGTCAACTTTTTTTTTTCTTTTAATCGATCACAGTCACGACCAAGGTCATGTGTTGGTTGTGTGTGTGTTTGTGTGTTTAATTAAACTAAAGTGTATTTTTGTGGGATATTTTTTTTATAGTGTAGGTTACTTTACTATGTCAAAAAATCATATGTGTGTCGTTGGAGAGACAAAGCTGATGTGACAGGTAAAATGAAGGTCGTTGGCGGTCATTACTGTTTCCAGCCTAATCACTAGACTCGCATCAGTAAGAAGACATCTTATCTATCTACAAGGTAATAGTCAAGCAATTTTGAATACTTCCTTGTAGTATTAATAAGGGTTTTGCTAACGGCAATTTGAAAAATTCCAGTTAAAATGTGAATTTTACTAGATTTATTGTAAGATATTAAATGGGCAAATCAAATCAAGTGTTTGTTATACCTCTATATTCTTCGAAATTGTATTTATTCTTTTAAAATTGTTAATCAATCATAATTATTCATGGATGACAATGTAATAAAATAATCTTGTTAACGACAACTTTTAGGGTTGTCCTTTGCAAAACCCAAAAAACAATAGAACATGCAATTTGTTGGCCATTTCAGCGTCCATCAGTTTCTTAATAGATTTGAAAATAAAATAGTCTAAGTATAATATAATCGTCGGGTAAATAACTAGCAAAACTCTTTTTGAGTTCTTGAAGACAAAGAGTCTTCACTTCAATGCCGATGCGGTTCAGAATTTGATGTACAAGTCCCAAATAAGAAGTTCAGTTCAGTGAGGCTTGACAATACCTCACTGAACGATGTGATCACTTCATAACCCCAAGATGCAGGTCAAAGGTGAGAGAATTACAAAATCAAAAAGGGATTTAACAAGTCTTGATTTGATTCAGCGCATTTACAGAATTTGTAAAAGTGTGCAACAGTTATCAACATTGTTCTCTAAGGATGAGTAGATATTTTATCTAAAGTAGAAGCATTTAATACACATTTTACCTAACCAATGAATGTTCAATATGTGTAAAGTATAAACCTTTGAAACCATAATTATCTGTTATAAAAGAGAATGTTTGTAGTGGAGTAAATTTTATCTGTTACAATTAATATGAAACATTCAAGCGCATTTTCTCTTCGAATTGAATTTTCAACGAATGATTTCATACTTAAATCATATCTTAGGTTTGTGTTTAAGTTAGAGATGAGATCAACTCAATTAACATTCAACTAAGATTGTTATTCCCTAAACAATATTTGTTAAATTCTTTGATTCATTACAAATAAAAATTTTAAATGTTGAAAACATCCGGTGAATCTTATTAAAACTGTTTATTGCTTATTCTAGTTTAAAACTGTTTTAAGTTATATGAGATGACATGAAAGTGATTGTATTACTTTGATTTTATTTTACATTCACTTTAAAAGGAACAACACAACTACAACCAAATAACCGAGCCACTTACGGTCATTTTCATATATATATACAAACAATTTCGTCTGATAAAATGAAATTAACTGTTTTTAAACGTTTTGTTATATGTGACAAGATGGATAAATGTATGAAATCGAAAGGTAAACGAATAAGGATCGTGGTCCACAAGGGTTACAAAAACAGGAAACAAGGAGGCATGTGAAAGCATGTGCGTTCCGTTCCCACCACCAAAGAAAAACACCGTTTCAAATATGTCAATCCATATGTACACTCTAGTTGCCATTCAATCTCTTCGCAAGCTGGTGGCTTTGTTTCATATCATCATTCCATCCATAAGTAGTACAACTATACAAGATAAAATACAACTCATTTTTACTTGTATTTTCATCCCATTTATTGATTTGATATATATGTTCTTGTTTTGATTAAAAGCCATGTTGTTTGGTCATCATGAATGGTTTAATTTATTGACAAAGTATAAATATACATGTATATTCCATTAAAACGGAATAATCGATAAAAGTTGTCGTGAATATAAGTTACATTGGCTAATTGTGATGGAACGACAAATCGGAGATGTTGTTGGTCTGCACATTCATACCTAATAAGCCTTGAAACACCAATGTACGCGAAACCTGTCGTAAAAGAGACGACCACTCGGATGGGAAATAAGAGATAGAGGTTAAACGGTGTAGGAGGCTATGAGTACGTAATATATACTTCATATATACCGGCCTCTAGGGGCAATTCTATATTTACCCAACTTAAACATGATAATGTCATATTTACCCAAAACATGCTTTAATTGCATAGTACATCATGCATTCAAAACTTGTATTTTGGGTATATATGACATTTTCATATTTAGATCAGGTAAATATGGAATTATCCCTACCGAATATACCACAACTTGAAATAATATTAGATCCTTTTATGGAAGGGTAAATTTTTTTACATCATCTTCACGTAAATTGCAGAAGTTAATTTACATGATTAAAGTCAATTGTTGAATGCTGTATCTTATTGAAATGTAATAATAAGTATCCATTTAAGTACATTTTTTTTAAAAGGGCGTTTTTCTGCTTCTTAAATAATGTACTCTCTCCGTCTCAAAATAAGTGTCATGTTTTGACTTTTTTAAATATATATTTTTTTAACTTTAACTTTAAATATTTTTGTTTGTGTTATATAATACTTGATAAAAATTATACTAATGAAAATACATTTAAAACTCAAAACATATATTTTACATCATGTATCATATAATGTATAACACAAAAGAAAAATATTTAAATTTAAAAGTTGAAAACTCAGAAAACGGAACGAGTATTTGTTTGTCTCGTATCAACTAATGGTTGGAGAATTTTTTATTTAAGGTCCATGCACATGCACACGGAAAAGGAAATAAAGGTTGCTTTGATATGTCAATCGAGAAAGATGAAGAAATAACACTTTTGGGGAAATTGGGACCATACAACATTATTTTTTGATAAATTAGTATGTATGTATATGTACGCACATTATACATGGGTAACATTACGATTAATTGATTAGTTTAGATGTATGCTATGGTTCTTGACTTAACTTTAGGTGGTCAAACGTCCAGGTTATATAATGGCCTAACGGGTGAAAAGGAGTTTGGTTTAAACATGCACATTTTAGTAAGGCTAAAATGGTTTGGAGCGACTTAATTGACAAAAATCTCTTTTCACCCTTTTAAGACGAAGCGTAATATGAGTGGTTTTTTTACACGTTGAAGGCCACCATCATGCTTTTCTAAGTCTCGTTAGTGATACGAGTGATCAAAAAAGAAGATGTTTACCCATTTTAGCTCAAGTGCTTCGAAGATGTTATTTTTACTGTTGCCTGGGTTATTTAGAATATAATGCAAGGAACCAAAAGATATTTTCAGGCATCGATCACACCACTGAGTGGTGTTTTTGTGAGGTCCAAAGACACTCATTTTGTTGGATATCAAGTCGTGGAAACGTGAATCTTAACTGGGACGAGTGGGTTACGAATCGATTTATCTCTTTCGTTCCTAATCGTACTCTTTGTTAACTAGGTAACTGGTGTTTTTTTTAGTTGTATCCGTATAGCTTCTCGCTAAAGGATTTTTGTGATCAATAAAATATTTGTTGCTAAAAAACAAAACAAAAACAAATCATGGTTTGTGTGTTTGTCGTGTGGTTTGGTCAAGTTTTTCACCGAACGAAAGAACAAAGAGGGTGTTTGTTGCGTATGTGAGCTGAAACATGAGATTTATATTATCAGACATGCTTAATTAGCAAAATATATAGCTAAAGTTTATAAATGTAAAATAAAATATAAAAACATACAAATTAACTCGAAATATAATTACATAAAATAAGTTATATATGTAATTAACGTTGTCAGATGGTCAAAACAAAATTTCGAACATTTTCCGAAGTGTTGAAGTAAAATCTTGCTTCTACTTCAGACAAGCGAAATGAATCCTCCGGACTATGACTCGTCCTTCGGATTCAGGGTGGCCCTTGCTTGTGATGTGTTCCTTCGGATACCTACAAGACAGATATGTCCGTTAGTCTCGCCCCGGGAATGTATCCCAGGACCAACCTCCGGCGTAAGAGTAAGTATATGTTCTTAGAGAGAGAAAGTATATGTAATGTTTAGAGAGTAAGAGAATTAGTTTACCTTAAATGAAGATTTCTTCTCTATTTATAGACTTTTCATATGGAGTGTCAGACTGGTTTGTACTTAATCCCTTAATGTTTGCTAGTTTATGCTCCATTATCATGTACTTGGTGTACTTACTTGTACTTTGGTTTGTGTACTTACTGGTTTATCCGAATGATTATGACTCTCGGAGGATTGGTGCCATGCGGATGTCTTCGTCCCTTCGGATATTAGTCTATTCTGCTTAAACACGTTTGGACACGTTTCGTTTTATGTGGACCCGGAGGGTAGGTGTTCCGCACGTCGTATATCCAGAGGGTACATACGCCAACATGTCCCCCCCAGTATCATAGTATTGGTTATGCCAATGGTGTGATACTCAAAATCTATTTTCGTAGTTTTCCGAAGGGTAAGTCATAGCTTCGTCGTGTTAAAGTCGTGTGCAAAGTGCCAAATGTAATTAATGTGTCGTTTAAGGAGCGCCGTCGTTTTTTACCGTGCCTTTTGGATTGGAACACGTGTACGTGCTTTGAGATGTGTGGTCTAGATGGTGACACGTTAGCCCTGCGTGTGACGTGTCTTTTCGCGCCCAATTGTTACTGCCTATAAATAGCTTCTTTTCTCTCATTTTTACCACTGTAATTTCTCTCTCTGCACACACACAGATTTCTGACACTTTTTCGTCCATATTCCGAAGCGTTTATCTCATCGTCTTTGAGGTACGTCTTAGTCCGTTTAGTATTTTGTTGTTTGGCTATACCCTTCTTCTTCTCGGATTTGTCATGTCGGAATCTACTGCTTCGTTTGATTATGAGGATGTCTCGATGCCGGAGGAGTCTCATGTTAAGAAAGATATTCTCAAAAGGCAATCCGTTATGGACGAAGCCGATGTTCATGCCTTAGTGGTGACCTTCGGAATACCAACGGATTTACATCCGCGGGTACCTCCGGAGGGTATAACGATGAATCAGTTGCCTGCCGATGCTATTGGTTTATACGCAGAGTATTTCTTTGAGGGAGGTCTCACTGTCTCTTTTTCCACCTTCCTTTTAGAAGTTATTAGGTATTTTAAAGTTCATCTTTCTCAGTTGGTTCCTCTTGGTATGCACCGTGTTACTTTTTTTGAGGTGTATTTTCGAAGCATGCACATTCCTCCTACCACTCCTCTGTTTCGTGTTTTTTACAAACTTAGTAAGCAGGGCTGCTAGTTTTCTCTTGAAAAGCGTGTTCATACGGATAGGAAAGTTTGCTTCAGGGATTTTTCTTCTTCTCTAAAGGGTTGGAAGTACCAATTTTTCTTAATCGATAGGCGAGCGATTCCGTTTGCTATGCCTTGGAGGCATCCAGATTCGGACGTTTCTGATCCGTTTCCGAAGAAAAATGAATATAATGCCATTCATGCCGATAGGCTAGCCGAGACGGTCATTGAACCGTGTCAAGTCCCACAAGCGTTCTTGTATGCTTTGGGTTTATCTGATCACTGGGAGTTTCGCGGTTATCGTCCAGCTTTGAGGGACGAGCAGGGGAGGGGTATAGCCTTTGTTATAAGCATAACAAAATTTTTTAAGTTGTATATTTTTTCCTTTGTTTAACAGTGGGTTTTGTTTATTCGTAGGTGTAACTATGTTGAGCTATCTAAAGAAGCCATCTCTACGCAAGAATGTTGATGTAGTGAAGGGGATAAATTGCCGGAAGGCCAAGCCCGTGAGATGCATGTTACTCAGCCCCTGGCGTCTAATATTGAGGTTCTGGAGAAAAGTGAGGAGTTGAAGAAAGTCGAGGTTCCAAGTGACAAGGTGTTGGCTGCTAAAGAGAAGAAGAAGGAGCAAGCCGCTAAGCTGGGTTTGAAGAAACCTCCATGATACGTGGGAATCGCACCAGGCTTTACCTCTCAAGGGATCTTGAGAAGCTTACAACCCCCACCAGGCAGTGTACCTGATCGTTGTAGTATAGTATAGTGACAAGTACCGGGGGATTGATCGTTCAGCTAGGAATAGTGTCGCTAGGATTAGAAAACCTAAATACTAGTTCTAAAGATGAGGGATGATTATTTTTGTATTTTTATATTTTTTTTAGAAAGCAAGTAAAAATCTCGGGTTTGAAGGATTTGGGCGGAATTAGTTGCTAGTCAACTAACCCAATACTAAAGATGCAATCAAAATAAAATACTAGAAATGAAAATAAACTAAATTAAACTAAGGTTGTGAGCAATAAGTGGAGAAGTTGTGTTTACTTAGATTTCACTACTCCCTAGATATCTTTTACACGTTAATTACTTGTTATAGTTGCGTGGATGACGGATTGTATTCCTTAATACCATTCATGGGGTGGCGCACTTAATTCCCCAATCCTATGAGTGACTACTTCACTCCTATGTCGAGACGGCTAAGAAGCTCCTAACATGGGATCATTAGAATTTACTCATGCATTAAATACAACCAATAAAACCTAGTGCACGTCAGTTCATGTTTCCTAAGACGTTCAAGCATGTTACCATTTGGAGATCTGCCAATTTTCTTAAGCCTAACATCGAAATCATTCATCTAATACAACCATAAACAAGTAATCAACACATAATTAACATCTAGGTTTCATTAGATCCAAGCAAACACAAGATAGATCTAGCCTAGCATAATGGAATTAAGACAAGAACAAGATATAGACAACCAACACATAGACCTATTGATTGAATTAAAAGAACACTTATCTCAATTACACATGAAAGGGTTCAAGGGCTGAGAACCCTTGAAAAACCTGTAAAATTCGTACTAAGTTCGGCCTTAGGGTTTCTCCAAAACTTCTCTCCTCAATGTGTAAAAATTAGAAAACTATATATAGGAAATAGGGTCTGACGGCGTCAAGACAAAATCGGTGACGCCGTCATCTCGCCGCCAAAATACTTCTCGGACTTCCTTGATCTACTTTTGACGCCGTCATGTGTTATGTATTTCCAGGCCGTCATGCATTTTACTCTTGACGCCCTACTTCGTGACGCCATCATTTCTGTATTGGGTCGTCATGGAAATTACTCTTGACGCCGTCAGAAATTCCTTCTTGACGCCGTCACCTACTGTTCCCAGCAAGGAAAATTTAGACTTTGGCGTTTTCTTCACTTTTATGCTCCAAAAACGTTCGAATTGCTTTCTTTTCCAGATTTCACTCCCAAAGTACCTAAAATCACAAAAGGAACGATTTAGGAAAATATTTGATCAAATAAATTCAATTCCGGGCTTAAATGACCCCCTAAAAGTGGTTCATTTTTCGCCTCATCATATACCCTTACACTTGAGATTTGCTTGTCCTCAAGCAAATGCGCTTTTATTCTACTCAAAATACAAGTTAGGGGTCATTTAACACTAATATAAAAGTAATTAGAACAAATAATCGTTCCACTAAAGACCAATAGACAAGCACGGAGGTCATACACTAGCACCTCACAAATAGTGTTTAGATATTCACATCTATCGGGTGTAATAAAGTATAAATTACAATATGGAAACAGAATATATCTCTCACTACCTGTCATAGCAAAATAGATTACCATAGGCTTGGGAAAGGATCAAACCTCCACCACATGGCGTAAGCACCTAGGATAAACTATCAAAGAGGTCTTTTAAAGGGTTGTAACGTTAGGTGTAGGGATATGAAATACACGGTTTTGTTGGATAAAGGAAGTTTTTACTGGTGGCGAGTTAACAATCTTGGTTAATTACATGTACAATATGGCGTTGCTAAGCCAAGACTAGACTCGACTTAAGCTAATAAATGAAAAATAACAAAAACATAAAATAAACATAGAATGAAAAGGGATGGTAGTCCGTGTGTTTTTTTTCTTTTTCTTTTTATATATTTTTTTTCTTTTTCTTGATTTTTCTTTTTTTTTTTTTTTTTTTTTTTTTTTTTTTTTTTTTTTTTTTTTTTTTGCATACACTCTTACCCTACCATCCAAAATAATACATCATAGGGAATGAAAGTTCCCCTTACACTTGAATTTTTACATACTTTACAATAAACTAATCTAATAACTCGAATTAAGAAAATCAAAACACTTGGAGTACTTTTAAGATTAACGTACATATGGGGGTAATAAGTGATGTTCTTCCCCATTACTCCATAAAATAAGTACTTACCCATGAGTACCAATCGTCCCAAAACAATATGTACAAGGATATGACTCGACTTAGCAACCATGTAATCAATTAGAAAGTTAACTTAGGGTTTAACAAATAACAATAATGCACTAAAGATGAGTGCATACACGGAAGGCTAAGGCGATTTGGGTGTACATTTAAGTGGGGTGTAACAAATTCTTCCTTTAAGTAAAATGCTTAAAGTTAGAAACAAAAAGATAGGCTTGGAGGGGTGTACTAGGGGTATCGTGTACTAAAAATGAGTACAACGCTAAGGGTGTGGGAAAAATTAGTTGACTTAACTAGCCAAGTAATATGACTTAAATGGTCAAGTAATTATGATACGGGTCTAACACAAGGGTGATCCTAATGCCTCTTATCATGTAGTAAATCCTACTACACGAATGTAGTCTCACTAGCGGTCTCGGGATGCATTACTAACGCAAGTTCTAGAATCTAAATGCTACCGGTACACTCATAAGCACTAATAGTAAATGCTTTTCCTATCAAATCTAAAGGCGAACCTCACATATTTGGGTGGAAAATTTTTCTGAATGATACGGTTATGTGCTAGTCATACAATCTCCTATCCATGAGACGCTTTCTATGGCTAAAGTTTCACTCCTAAATGTTGTAAAAAATTTTAAATTTGGCGCTAAAATTGCACTAACAAGTATTTCTCATAGTTTTATTACACATCTACCATTAAACAAAACAAACTCAAGCGAAAGTGTATTTGTAAGGTATCATCATTTTACCCTCCCCTTACACTTAAGATGAACATTGTCCCTAATGTTCAAGTAAAGAATGTAAAAGTGAAATAAGTAAAAAGAATGAAATCAAATACTCCCCTGATTCGCTCGGTATGGATAATAAGGTGGCCAGGTTAAATCTTCCTCCAAGAAAATGAACAATCAAAGCTTCCCTTCCAGAATATAAATCATCTTCTTGTCATACATAACCTGTAAATCCTGAGAAAATAGACAAGACAACCTCGCATAAAATCGGCGGCAACCTATATAAGTTACTAAATCCTAGAAAACAAAATAAGATATAATGCTTGTGGAATGAAGTTTGCAGATCTCCTGGAGATTATAAAACTTAATAATTCACAAAAACCATAAGACTCCGTTAGAAAAACAAAACCGGTAAAATTTCCAGATTTTTACACGTGACGCCGTCAAGAGTTAACTCGTGACTCCGTCAGAAGTGACCTGCAGAAATTCTTATGTTAAGTTTCCAGAAAATTTCTGGAAAAACTTGGTCTCACTTCCTGGAAAATCCTGCAAAACTTCATTATGACTCAATACAAGCATTTGACTCTAACAAATACGAATATACATGTTCATTTAATATTGTGGAGAATCATGATCGGTTTGTTTCTTAAAAACATATTTGGGGTTTCCCCTTACACTTATCTTTTGCAAAAATACTTTTAGGTGGAGTTAAGACTAGGCCAAAACAACAAAGTAAAGTATTTCCACTATTTAATTGAGAAACATGATATACCAACAATAAAAATAAAGCATGCATACGGAAGCAAATAACAAACAAACAAACTAAAATCACACAAAACATGGGTTGCCTCCCAAGAAGCGCTTTTCTTTATTTACGAGTCTTGTAGCTAGACTCAAGGTCATGGGTTACTACGTGACCTCATCCTTGGTTTCACTCTCCGATTGTAAATATTCTTTGTAGAAACCAAGCACCTTTTTCTCAATCGCCCCCATAATCCTTTGGGCCAATTCCTTATCGACTTTATACCTTGGTCCTAGGGCCAAGCAATCTTTGTAAAAAAGACTCCTCTTTTCCCATACATAATCCATGCCCTTTTTCTTATCCTCTTCATTGATGTCCTCAAAGGCACCAACGTCGTCCTTATCAAATCGGCATATAAAGGGAAATTCTTTCATCCTATTAGGTATCCTATAAGTGATACTATCAGTGTTACTTGCAAATCGGATTGTTCCTTCTATCTCATCATATTCCAACTTAGACTCCTCAACAAACGGTTTGCCAAACACAACATTGGATAATCGACAATCAATAACATTAGCAAGATCCTCCACAATCATAAAGTCGGTGACAAAAGTGAAATTACCAACAAAGACATGTAAACCTTTAACTCTCCCGAAAAAGTTACAAACTCCACCGGGGTATTTGAGATCTCTTCTAGGTTCAAGTCTTGTTTTCACAATGTCATTATAAACATTTGAGGACATGATGCTGATTGGGGATTTAAAGTCAATGTAAGCATTTTCAACGTGTCTATACCCAATCATACATGGTATTTTTGCATTCCTAGGATTGCCTCTCTTTATCTTAGGTTCGATTATAGTGAAAGGAGATCGCGGGTTATCATTAAGATTATTATAATATGCAATCTCCTCCTTAGTGGGGTATAGATTAAAGTAGTCATTAAGCTTCAGATCTATTTCCTTTTCTTCTAGTCCCTCAACATCATTCACAAAGTCATTAGGCCCTAGGTCCTCATTTGAATACAAGGCGGTCGCTAGGTCACTAAATGCATGTTCGAGCTCAACCTTAATCAACCTATTAAGCTCTCTAAGCTCCCTAATCACACTCTCAATTTGTTCACGTAACACAACCACTTCTCTAGGGGAAAGGGGTGGATTCGCGTTTTCCATAATGGTCAACGGAATAGTCAATGAGTTTAATTTACTAACAAAAGCACAAAGAGAAAGATAGACTAAAGAAATCCTAAAAATAAAAATAAAATCTTAGTAGAAAGGAATCTAGCAAGTAGACCTAATAAAAAGAGATTCTAACCTAGACAATAACTATTCCCTAGGCTGCGGCGCCAAAAACTTGATACGTGGGAATCGCACCAGGCTTTACCTCTCAAGGGATCTTGAGAAGCTTACAACCCCCACCAGGCAGTGTACCTGATCGTTGTAGTATAGTATAGTGACAAGTACCGGGGGATTGATCGTTCAGCTAGGAATAGTGTCGCTAGGATTAGAAAACCTAAATACTAGTTCTAAAGATGAGGGATGATTATTTTTGTATTTTTATATTTTTTTTAGAAAGCAAATAAAAATCTCGGGTTTGAAGGATTTGGGCGGAATTAGTTGCTAGTCAACTAACCCATTACTAAAGATGCAATCAAAATAAAATACTATAAATGAAAATAAACTAAATTAAACTAAGGTTGTGAGCAATAAGTGGAGAAGTTGTGTTTACTTAGATTTCACTACTCCCTAGATATCTTTTACACGTTAATTACTTGTTATAGTTGCGTGGATGACGGATTGTATTCCTTAATACCATTCATGGGGTGGCGCACTTAATTCCCCAATCCTATGAGTGCCTACTTCACTCCTATGTCGAGCCGGCTAAGAAGCTCCTAACATGGGATCATTAGAATTTACTCATGCATTAAATACAACCAATAAAACCTAGTGCACGTCAGTTCATGTTTCCTAAGACGTTCAAGCATGTTACCATTTGGAGATCTGCCAGTTTTCTTAAGCCTAACATCGAAATCATTCATCCAATACAACCATAAACAAGTAATCAACACATAATTAACATCTAGGTTTCATCAGATCCAAGCAAACACAAGATAGATCTAGCCTAGCATGATGGAATTAAGACAAGAACAAGATATAGACAACCAACACATAGACATATTGATTGAATTAAAAGAACACTTATCTCAATTACACATGAAAGGGTTCAAGGGCTGAGAACCCTTGAAAAACCTGTAAAATTCGTACTAAGTTCGGCCTTAGGGTTTCTCCAAAACTTCTCTCCTCAATGTGTAAAAATCAGAAAACTATATATAGGAAATAGGGTCTGACGGTGTCAAGACAAAATCGGTGACGCCGTCATCTCACCGTCAAAATACTTCTCGGACTGCCTTGATCTACTTTTGACGCCGTCATGTGTTATGTATTTCCAGGCCGTCATGCATTTTACTCTTGACGCCCTACTTCGTGACGCCGTCATTTCTGTACTGGGTCGTCATGGAAATTACTCTTGACGCCGTCAGAAATTCCTTCTTGACGCCGTCACCTACTGTTCCCAGCAAGGAAAATTAAGACTTTGACGTTTTCTTCACTTTTATGCTCCAAAAACGTCCGAATTGCTTCCTTTTCGAGATTTCACTCCCAAAGTACCTAAAATCACAAAAGGAACGATTTAGGGCAATATTTGATCAAATAAATTCATTTCCGGGCTTAAATGACCCCCTAAAAGTGGTTCATTTTTCGCCTCATCACTCCAACCAAGAGATCTGGAGGGAACGTTTCCTCCCGCCTTCATAAGAGGAGCAAACCATCTGCTGATGATAATGTCATTGATTTGGAGACTGCTGAGGGTGTCGCCAATCCGGAGCCCATTAGGTCGGTTTATCCGAAAGATGTTTCAACTGGTCAAGCCGGAGGTTCTGCTGCTGGTATGTTGTTGTAAATAACCTTTTCGTTCGTACCTACTTGCTTACTTCGGCTTATTGGTTAGTTGTGTTATTATCATCATTTATTAATAAAGGTTTTTATTTTCAGGAGGTTCGAAAGGTACTTCTTCCCGTCCGGGGAAGGAGACCCTTGTGGAGGAAGATGATGTTGAGGTGGATATTGAGGGGGATGATGAGGATGATGCCAAG
Organism: Artemisia argyi; assembly: GCA_030686995.1. Taxonomy (NCBI): domain Eukaryota; kingdom Viridiplantae; phylum Streptophyta; class Magnoliopsida; order Asterales; family Asteraceae; genus Artemisia; species Artemisia argyi. The sequence goes on along the minus strand of CM060697.1, from coordinate 153,365,225 downwards.
TTTGTGCCCGGATGGTCAGTGAAGAGGGGCACCCGGATGAATAATGCCAACGTCTGCAAGGTTATGATGATAAATTTGGAAACTCCGGGGGAAGAGAGGTATTTAGACACTCACAATGATACTGATGCCATCCAGAGGGCTTGTTGTTGTTGGGAAAAAAATGTTACTACCCAAGCGGATCTTATCTTCCGTTATGAGTCCCTCCTTGGTGACTATCAAAAGTTGTCTGCTACACACGAGGTTTGTGACAAGACCTTCGATGACAACTGGAAGAGGTTTGAGGAGATGGCCAAGGAGTTAAAGAAGGTCAAGGATGAGCATGCAGAGTGTGTTAAGGTAAATCCGGAGGGTATACAGAAGTTGCGCTCAGAGAACGCTAGTCTGGAAGATAGAGTTTCTCAGCTAGAGACGGAGAAGGAAGAGTGGAGAAAGGTTTCTGGCAATCAAGCGGAGAAGATTAAGTTGTTGGAGGCTCAGTTGGCAGAGACGAGGTTGAAGTTGAGCGATGAGGAGATGACATGTCAGAAACTTCGGATAGAGAAACAAAACATAGCTATCTTAGCTGGTAATGCCGAAGTTGACCGGAACAGGATTGTCATTGAATTCATTCCGGAGGCAATTCGCCATTTATTGGGTAGTCACGAGTTTAGGACGGCCCTGGCAGAGCCTTTCAACCTGTATTATCAGTCGGGGTTGATAGACGGAGCTGGTCTTTTTGATGAGCCGGAGAAGGCGGCCAAACTGTTGGGGGAGGTGGAGGGTATCGATATGGAGGCTGATGAGAAATATCAGACATTGTATGTTCAAGCACTCTCTCAGGACTACCCCTTCATCCAAAAGATCCGAAAGACTATTTACCGTAAATATGACGAGTTGATGGCCTTATTTCCTGAGCCTGCTCCTGCTGCTTCGGGTCCGGTTTCTGAGCCTCTGATAGGGCCACAAGTTGAGAATCCCTCCGTCCAAGACTCTTTGGACCAGACTACATCTGCTTTTGTGTGACTTGTTTGTTTGTTTGAGGATCTGCATATCTCCATTTTGACTATGGATATAGGTATTGCGGGTCCTTCATGAAGCTTTTCTCAAGATTTCTTTCTTCTGATGTGTTGGGGCTTGGGTATCTCCATTTTAACTATGGATATAGGTACTCCGGGTTCCCTGTGAAGCATTTTATTCATGGTTCTTTGTTAGTTTCAATTGAGTCTATCTGAGTGATAGCATGAACAACTGCTGTATTTTTGTTCCGTCCTTTTGTAGAATAGGTCTTTCGGAACAAGTGATGTAATAGCTTTTGAACTTTGGATATATATATATATATATATATATATATATATATATATATATATATATATATATATATATATATATATATATATATATATATATATATATATATATATATATCATTGTACTTTTTCCTTCGTATTTATTTGCGTTTATGTTATTTTCAAGCTATGTATGTGCATATGCCGGAGCGTATCAATTATCGTAGGGTGTTTGTTCCGTGTAAGTTAGCTTATGACCGTTATGTTTTTGGCTTCGTAAATTTACTTTTGCCGTTCGGCCCCTTAGCCTTATATTTTACCCACTTGGGGTTTTATTGTTCAGGCAATTTATGCCCTTCGGCTTTTGGCCTTATATATTATCCACTTGGGGTTTTGCTGTTCAGGCAACTTGTGCCCTTCGGCACTTGGCCTTATATATTACCCACTTGGGGTTTTGCTGTTCAGGCAACTTGTGCACTTCGGCTCTTGGCCTTATATATTACCCACTTGGGGTTTTGCTGTTCAGGCAACTTGTGCCCTTCGGCACTTGGCCTTATATATTACCCACTTGGGGTTTTGCTGTTCAGGCAACTTGTGCCCTTCGGCTCTTGGCCTTATATATTACCCACTTGGGGGTTTTTTCGTTGGGGTAATTATATCATTAAATAAAAAAACGATTCTTTCTTCAAGGCATAACTTGCATGAAACGTTTTATTAGGGATAAGAAGATGGCTTACGAGCCTTACAATAAGTCTTTCGGATGTCTTCGATTACATAAAACACTTTTTCAAATTAATAGCATGCCAGGTCCGAGGTACTTCTATGTCGTCCATGGTTTGGAGTTTGTATGTGCCGTGTTGATAAGCTTCTGTTATCCGATAGGGGCCTTCCCAGTTCGGCCCCAACTTTCCCTGATCTTCCACTCTGCTGGCTTCGTTCTTCCGATACACGAAATCTCCTACTTTGAAAGCTTCAGGTCTAACCATTCGGTTGTAATATCGCTCCACCTTCTTCTTGTATTTGGCCTCTCTTATTGCTGCCATCTCTCGTCGCTCCTCTAACAAGTTTATGTTCAGGTTGATTTCATCGTCATTGTTTTCGGTGTTTGCCATCATGGTCCGAAAGGTAGGCATGCCAATTTCCGCTGGGATGACTGCTTCACTTCCGTAGGTCAAACTAAAGGGTGTTTCTCCATTGCTAGTTTTCAAGGTAGTGCGGAATGCCCATAATACATTTGGTAATTCATCGACCCATCCGGCTCTTTCTCTTCCGAGCCGCGATTTGAACCCTTTCATTAAGCTTTTGTTGGCCCTTTCCACAAATCCGTTGGCTTGGGGGTGAGCCACGACTATGTTGATTTGTGTGATATTCAATCTTTCGCACCAACTTTTGAATGGGTCTCCAACGAAGTAACTTCCGTTGTCCGTGATGATTATCTTAGGTAGTCCGAACCTACAAACGATGTTGTCCCATATAAATTTTTTCACTTCTTTGCCGGTTGTTTTAGCTAGCGGTTTTGCTTCCATCCATTTTGTAAAATAGTCTATTGCCACGATTACATATTTAACCTTCCCTGGAGCTTCGGGTAAAGGTCCTAACACGTCAATTGCCCATTGGAAGAAAGGCCTTGGTGCCATGACGGAGGTCAACACTGTTTTAGGTAATTTGGGGACCGGAGCATGTATTTGGCATGAGTCACATCTCTGGGTAACCTCTCTAGCATCTCGATGCATGGTTGGCCAGTAATAACCTTGTCTCATAAGTTTAGCTACTACGGATCGTGGTCCGGAATGCATTTCGCATGCTCCCTCATGCACCTCTCGGATTACATAATTGGTTTGGAGAGGTCCTACGCACCGCAACATTGGTCCAAGGTATGACTTTTTAAACAACACATCGTCAATGAGGGTATAGTGGCTTATTTTCATTCGAAGGGTTCGGGCCTCGTTCTGGTCCTCCGGCCATATCCCTTCCTTCAGGCACCGGAGTATGGGTGACATCCAATTTTCTTCTTCTTCTTCTACTATTGCGTTAATTATTTCCTCTTCAGTGGACGGTTTTTCCAATACTTCTACTAGGATTTCCTTTGTCAAGTGGTCGAATGCTACGGACGCCAATTTGCTCAGTACGTCTGCTTTTTGGTTCTGGGCTCTTAGGATATTCTTTATCTTGAAGTGTTCGAAGCAAGCAATATATTCCTTGGCTTTGGTGAGGTACTTTGTCATACTCTCCGTATATGCAGTAAACTCTCCGTTGATCTGGCTTGCCACTAGGTTTGAGTCTACTCGCACGTCCAGTGCTTTTATGTGCATTTTTCTTGCGATTCTTAGTCCGGCTAGGAGTGCTTCGTATTCCGCTCCGTTGTTGGTGGCTTAAAAGTTCAGTCTGAGAGCGTAAGTGTATTTTTCTTTTTCCGGACTGATCAGTACCAGCCCTGCTCGAGCACCTTTTTTGCTAGACGCTCCGTCGGTGTACAGGATCCATTCTTCTGTTTGGGTGATATTGCATATCTCCTTGCCCCTTCTTTTTGGATCTGGGTAGGTCTTTCCAATTGGTATCTCATTGATGAAGTCAGCCAGCACTTGTCCTTTGACAGCATTTCTTGGCACATAAGCAATGTCGTAAGCTCCCAGCTCTACCGTATATTTGGCTAATCGTCCGGAAGCTTCTGCTTTGTTCAGTACTTGTTTGATGGGTTGGTCCGTTGTGACTTTGATAGGGTGAGCTTCGAAATATCGCCTCAGCCTTCTGGACAGGTGTAGGAGGGCTAAAGCCAATTTCTCTACCGGAGCATACTTCTTTTCGGCCTCGTGCAACGTTCGGCTCACGTAGTAAACCGGAATCTGTCGTCCTTCCCTTTCAACTAGCATTACCCCACTTATTGCTTCCACCGCGGCTGATAGGTATAGGTACATGTCTTCTTTTGGTTTTGATGTAGTTAGGCATGGGAGCTCCAGAATCATTTTCTTTATTTCCTGAAAAGCTCTTTCGGCTGCTTCCATCCATTGGTATTTATCTTTGTTGTCCTTAGTGATGTTCTTTAATGTTTTAAAGAAGGGTAGAGATCTTTCGACAAGAAACGGTTTAGCGCAGCGAGTTTGCCACTTAGACTTTGGATTTCCTTCAGTGATTTTGGTGATTGCATGTCAACAATTGCTCTGGTCTTCTTAGGGTTTGCCCTGATTCCTTCAGAAGTAACCATATAACCGAGAAACTTTCCTTCTTCCACTCCGAAGGAGCATTTCTTAGGATTCAATTTCATATTGATCATTCGGAGATTGTCGAACGTCTCTGTTATGTCGGCTAACAACTCCTTTTCCGTATGGCTTTTGATTACCATGTCATCTACATATGCTTCCAAGTTCCGGCCGATCTGTGCCCGAAAGGCGGTGTCTACTAACTTCTGATATGTCGCTCCGGCATTTTTTAGACCGAATGGCATCTTAACATAGCAATATGTTTCGTGATCAGTATAGAAGGCCGTTTTCTCTTCGTCTTCTTTCGCCATCTGCACTTGATGGTATCCTTTGTAAGCGTCGAGGAAACACTTGTATCGGAATCCCATTACAGATTCAATCTTCCAATCTAGTTCAGGCAACAGATAGTAGTCCTTGAGACATGATGAGTTGAGGTTTTTGAAGTCGATACACATTCTCCAACTATCGTCCAGCTTTTTTACTAGCACCGGATTAGAGATCCATGTTGGGTACCGGACTGGTCTTATTATTCCGGCTTTTAACCATTCCTCTACATCCCTGTTTATGGCTTGGTTCTTTTCTTCCGAAAAGAATCTCTTCTTTTGTGCAACAGGTTTGTCATGTACATTTACGTTGAGCTTGTGTTCGGCCATCCATCGAGGTACACCGGTCATGTCCGATGGTTCCCAGGCAAAGATATCCTGGCTGTTCTTAAGTAAGGTTATTAACTGTCTTCGTCCTTCTTTTGAGAAATTTTTTCATATCGTCACCAATTGTTCCGGATATGCCGGATGGACCAATACTTCTTCAGTTCCTGTAACTTCTTCAATTGTGGTTGCTGAGGGAGCCTCTATCTTGGTTTCCTTTTCCAGTAAGATTTTTTTTTCAAGTTTCCTACATTCCGAGACGATGACCGATCGAGTGACCAAAGTGGCGACGCCTCTTGGTGTTGGGAATTTCATCATAGAATGTATTGTTGAGGGGATAGCTCTTAGTTTTTTGATCCCAAAATGCCCGAGTATTACGTTGTACGGGGAGGGGGATCTGACCACTGCAAACTTCATGATCATTCGGCGGTATAGCCCTTCGCTTCCGAAACATACTTCTAATTCAATCTTTCCCAACGGATTTATAGCTTCTCCTGCAAATCCCACCAACGGTGTGTTTGTTTTTGTCAGCCGAGACCGGATGGAAGAATCGAGGTTTAAGAAGCAATGCTCATACATCACTTCTACCGAAGCGCCCTGATCAACATATACCCTTCGTACAGTGTATCCTTCGATTTCTGCTTCGACTATGAGCGGTTCATCGGAAGCGTCTCCAGGTAGGATTGGAGGAAAACTTATAGGGGCATTCATCCATTCTTCCTCCTGGTGCATGACTTTACGTTTCTGCCTCTTCTCCTGATATCGGACCATGTTGATGATTCGTCCCTGATTGGTTTGATTATTGTTTCTTGGAGGTGCTTTGTCTCTTTGTCGGACATCTCTAATCATATGGTCTAGCTTGCCCGTTTCCATAGTTTTCTTAAGCTGCTCCTTCAGATTATGACAATCGTTGGTGAGGTGACCTTTCTCTCCATGGTAGTCGCAATACTTATCCATATTTTCTCTGGATGGTCTACCTCTCAACGGGGGTGGTGCCGGAAGTCTAAGTTGATGTTCCGCCAGGATTTCTTTGGGAGCTTTGGTGAGCGCATTTAAGTCTATTGGTCTGGTGTTTCTCTGATTTCCATCGTTACGGCGGTAATCCATTCTGTAGTCTGTCCTGTTGGTATTTTCATTTCTGGCCGGACCGTAAGGTGTAAAGTGATTATTTCGTCGGGGCCTGAATTCTTCTCGGTGGATATCTTTTCTGCGATTTCCTCTGAATGAGGGTTGTTGTGTGTTCTGGTCATTTCGATTGTATGAATTAGAGTGATAATCTCTTCGGTAATTATCCATCCTTTCTCCCCTTGGTACTTCAGTTAACCGATATGCTCTTTCGGAACGGATGAAATCATCAACCATTATCATCATTTCGGTTACTGTTCAGGGAATTTTCTCGGAGAATCTCTTTGCTAGTTCCGGACATTTGCAACCGTCCATGAAAGAAGATATTTGCATCACCTCTGGTACGCCTGAAATGCGACTAGCTTCGTCCGTCCATCGTTCCTTGAACTCTGAGAGGGCTTCATTAGCTTTCCGGACGATCTTGGTGATTTCCATAGGATCCCTGACGCATTTTCTTCGAAGGGCGAACCTTTGTACGAACTGTTCACTTAAAACGTCCCAACTGTCAATGCTACCTCGCGGGAGACGATCAAACCATCCCCTAGCGGTGTCATCTAGGGTCTGCTAGAACATCATGCACCATATTGGCATGGGCCACGCACCTTGATTGGCTGCTCCTTCAAATCTTGTAATATGGTCGTCCGGATCAGTGGACCCATCGTACAATTTTAAATGGGAGGGCATCGTGTACTTCGTGTTCTTAGGTCCGGAAAAGTCAATGATCCTTCGGGTAAATGGACTTTTAGACGCCGCTTTGAAAGGTTTGGATAGATCATCTACCGGTTCTTCTTCGGCTTTCTTGGCTCCATTATCTAGGGATTCTCCATCATCAAAGTCAAGCTGGATAGGTTTGATTGGGGTATTTCCTCCGGTGTTGTATTCCTGGATTAGAGTTTTCAGTGCGGTTATGTGACTTTGTATTAGCTCAATGTTATTATGAGAGTTGTTATCATTGTTTCTTTCACTGCCTTCGGGTGTTATTGGGGTGGGGCCTATCATCTCTTAGCTTGGGTAGAGTGAATGACGGGTCCCACGGATGGCGCCAATTTGTTGAAGTAAAATCTTGCTTCTACTTCATACAAGCGAAATGAATCCTCCGGACTATGACTCGTCCTTCGGATTCAGGGTGGCCCTTGCTTGTGATGTGTTCCTTCGGATACCTACAAGACAGATATGTCCGTTAGTCTCGCCCCGGAAATGTATCCCAGGACCAACCTCCGGCATAAGAGTAAGTATATGTTCTTAGAGAGAGAAAGTATATGTAATGTTTAGAGAGTAAGAGAATTAGTTGACTTTAAATGAAGATTTCTTCTCTATTTATAGACTTTCCATATAGAGTGTCAGGCTGGTTTGTACTTAATCCCTTAATGTTTGCTAGTTTATGCTCAATTATCATATATTTGGTGTACTTACTTGTACTTTGGTTTGTGTACTTACTGGTTTATCCGAATGGTTATGACTCTCGGAGGATTGGTGCCATGCGGATGTCTTCGTCCCTTCGGATATTAGTCTATTCTACTTAAACACGTTTGCACACGTTTCGTTTGATGTGGACCCGGAGGGTAGGTGTTCCGCACGGCGTATATCCAGAGGGTACATACGCCAACACGAAGTGCTTATATTCTAAGAGCTTGTAAAAGCTTGAATTTTATAAAATGAGAGTTCACATATAACTTTCTCCATGCTAAACTTAATTGTAACTTGTAAGAACTTATTCTTTAGGCTTAAGATTTGGCTAATAAGTTTCGTGTTAAACATATCCATGATTTATCGCATGCTTGACACGAGCTAGATTTTTACCAAATCATTAATGCATAAAGTTATTCGCTTATTAGTTATCCCAATCACACAGCTTAGGTTGTAACTTGTGAATCTTTATATAAACTTAGACTATATCCAACTAATGTTAATCATTTTCTTTGTGCCTAGCTGCTTGCTAGGCAGCTTAATATAGATTCTGCCGGTCCAAAAAAATAAAATAAATAAATAATAAATAATAAATAAAATTTCCAATAATGTTAAGAAAGAAACGTACTCTATAGTTTTGTGAGCAGTTAGGGATGGATAAGACAAGATGGTCCTACGTGGTCGTGTCTAGTTGGTCTATTTAGGTATAATTCATAAATCGTTTATTTACCTCTCATCCAAACAGTTTTGATCAAGAATTCAATTTTGTCTCCATGTGTTTCAACTATTATTTTAGTTTGGATACATTTTGTTTGTTAGCTCCAAGCTGTTTCAACTTATGTGCAAGTCAAAATCAATATGAGTTGCTAATTCACATGGAAACATGGGCTCTAGGGCACAACATGAGGTCTTCTTGTGGCCCTCTTGATTTATACAACTCCTTCTACATTACATGCACGTATTCAAAATTAGGCATTGCATATGGCCATGCAAACCCTAGACTATGAACAGTCGCATTTCCTCTTTCAAAGATATGATGCATCTAGACTTTATGGTGTCGGAATCAAGGTTCGACATCATGTTTCAGTTTTCTTGAGACAACAAACGTGGACCTTAAAACTGACGTTACGACAAGTCTTAAGGCATATGGATCATTGACGTACGCCATTATCTCCACTTGACGCTGTTTTATCTTGGCCGACCTCTTGGAACGACAAAAAACAACACATGGCTAGAGGGATAGAGGGATCGATTTTTCTTTTTTAGGACAATCAAATTTTATTTATAGCCTAATAAGAAATTAGTCACGAAAAAATTACATAAGGGACTGAATGGACAGTTTCAGGTCTCAAAACTACTCAATCTGATTAAAGGAGCATTTGCTATGTCTACATCCAATCCAAGTGCTTTAAACTTTAAAGAACTGAAGAATTAATACCTGAATATCAATTTTTGAAATGTTTTGAGCTCTGAGTCAGAACAAACCATTTGTTTATACATCTATAGTTTTTTCTTTATTTCCAATATGAACATTTCATGTGTCTTGATTTGCACCATAAGAAATTTATACACCAACAAGGCAACGTACAATAGTAGTGTTGTACGTTATAGATATATCAATGCAGTCACAATTTTATGTAATTTATTAGATACATCAACAAGAACAGAGTCAATGGTTCAACTAATGCTTCAATTCGTAAATAGCATTGTAAGTTTGCAACTATTAATGTGGAATGCAAGATTGCTCAACATCTTTTCATTGGTTGCACGATTGCTCGAAATCTATGGGTAATGATTCAAAACTGGTGGCAGCTTGATGATTACCCAAAAGACTTGCAAAGTTTAATCTTTTGGAGTGACTCGACTTCTCTTCCTGGTCGGCTAAAGTCTTGTTTTGATGCAATCACTCAATCAACTACTTGGATTATTTGGCGTTATCGGAATAGACTATGTTTCGACATTTCCCCTCCGCGGAAAGACACTCTTGGGTACGAAATCAAAACTTTTTCTTACTCTTGGATTAGTCATAGGAAAAAGGATCTTCATCCAAATTAGAACGTTTGGATCCTTGATCCAATAAATGCTTGTAATAGTCTTTTGTAACTTTTCAATTTTTTAGCTTCTCGCTAGTATTTATATAATTTCGCTGTTAAAAAAAATTTGGAATGCACACATTGAGGAGGAAATGTGGTCCTCATTTGGGGAATGATGATTTGAAGTATTGTTTGTTTACATGTAATAGTCAGAAAGATATAGAGAAAAAGAATTTGCTGTATTTTCTCTTGCAGTCATTGATAGCTATGGTCTGATAGTATCTCTTGATTTACAGAATGTTGTGTATATATGTTCTTTGGAGGATTAATATAATTTCCAGTATTTCACAATAATAATAATAATAATAATAATAATAATAATAATAATAATAATAATAATAATAATAATAATAATAATAATCTTACGAATTAATAGGCGACATTATAAAATATACTTGTCCTTCAAACGAAGTCAGCCATCGAAGAAAAAACAACTTGTTATTAACCATTACTGCACGAATAGATTGGGAACAAAGGAAATAATTATGCTTTTGTAACGATTAGGCCAAATATAGACAAGGATGTCCCATGCATGTATACCTTTTCATCTTTCATTCACCTTTATTTTGGACGATTATAGTTTTAAGTATTCAATCTTTTGGCTTAAATATAACTTACATGCATGTATAACTTATATTTTGGACGATTTATTTTGGTCTATACAATAAAATCAAAATTGGTTCACATCTCAATTATATTACCGGATTCGATTTGATTAAATTTAAGGAACGTACACGTACAACACGCGATTTAAGACCATACTCATAGTCTCACATGGATGTGGGACTTGAAAAATAACTAATTTCATGATGAATGATCGAGGAAAAACGTTGAAGGGGGGCCTCTTATTTGAAAGAAAAAGCTACACATTTATGAAGCTGTACTATACATTAACCAACCTATATACATAATAAATCCTTTGCTATAACGAGTTTCATTAAAATGCGAAAGTTTATGTCATCACATTCTCTAGTGTGACGCTCAATTGAACATACAGTATACATATTCTGGAGTGTTAATTTCTCATTCTCGCCATCTAAAATTGAGGTCTTCGCATGAAGATCAAAGTCATGCAAAAAAAGTAAAGTAAAGTAAAATAATTTTCAATACCGTCTTTTACGGGTTATAATTCTCAATATTGCCTTCCAAGATGTATGATGGAGGTTCAGACATAGACAGTTTTACCTTTACCTAAAATAGAGAGCTTATTTCCGGTTCTACTATAGGTAGAAAAGGACATCTGCCCTTACAAGGGGTGAAAATCGAACATTTGACTTATATTTTCAGAGAGAAGTGTGTTAATCACTTGATGCAACATTGCTCTTTTGAAAATCAAAATGCAGTTGTGTAAAAAAAAATTTACTTTGATTTTTTATATTTTTATTGCATTTTGGAGGATGGATGACGTAATAGTGGATATGATTACACATGGGGAGACGATCTTTACACGTGCAGGAAACTACGATTCATAGGTTACGAGGAGTAAACTCACTTTCGCATAATAACGTTTTTCAGTTACTAATAAAAACAACTACAATTAATTACACTAGGAGCTTCCAAACACGTGTTCCGGTCGTTTTGTACCCTTACATTGGCCCCAGCACGAAAATACTTGTGACTTGTGTAAATACACTCTTTAATACACTTGCCTTTTACTACGTATAATATACAACTTTTTTTTAATGGTTATAAAAACTTTATTCATATATAAAGCAGAACTGAAGAACCCTCGACGATATGTTCAAAGGCGCTACTGCAACCGACAAGCTAGCTACACACCAACTTGCACAATGCATCTGCGTAAAATTTCAGAAGCTACGGATTGTATTTTTGAAAATTTTCATATGCATGGATATGTAACGTTACGGAACAAGTTACGGTCATTGGATGTGAAGACTCACAATCGCCACGGGATTAAATATTGACTCGATCAATAACACGCTACTTTAATTTATTATACGTACACCAAAGTCTAGCTAGTGTTCATTTCTGGTCAACCGTTTGGTTGATGAATTGTCAATTGCGATAGTGAGACTTTGATGATGTCTTAATGAGTGATTAATATAGTGGTATACTCCGTAATAAGTAGGGTAGTCAAAAATGATAACATTTTTTTCTTCTTTCTTTTTTTTTAATGTACCTAAATGCTAAATATCTTCATTTAAGTATCAACATGCTACACCTAAGTTCAAATTTTGTACGTAAATGTCAAACATGGACAAAAATACCCTTGGGTTTTTCATCTTCATCTTCTATATCTTCAAATCTATATTCCAGCCACAACCTCCAGCTACCGACCACTATTTCTGGCAATTTTTTTATCCAACAAAACCCATATATTTGAAATCCAACTTAATAACAAATTTGATACGCTTTATCAGGGCAATGAACGAACTTTTGTATATCGAGAGAGACCAACTTCTTACACATCCAATGGGTTTAGGCTAAAACATGTTTAGCTTTTAGGTACATCTGAAAATGCATGTTGGTCATTTTTTACCTTTACTCTAATAAGTTAATTGTTGTAAACATGATTAAGCATAAACCCACTAGATGTGTAAGCGTTGGTCTCGCTCAATATATGAAGTTCGTTCACCGCCTTGATAAAGTGTATCAGATATATTTACTTGAGGTTTCATTCTAAAACCGATTAACAATTTAACGCGAAACCCCTTAAGCGGGCATAGAGACTTCAATACTTTGTTTTTATTAAGAATTGGGTTCTCGTGAAATTTAACAAAAATAGTTGACAGGAAGATAAAAGTCAACCAACCAACACTTAATTCAACATAATCATAATCATGCCACAATAATTAGTTGATTGTTATCATAAAGTGATAACTACCGTTTGATGGCAATTATCTACAAATAAAAGAACAACTTGATCTAAGAACAACATTGATCAAACAATAATCATACCCTAAGAAACAATTTTAAGAACACAAACATGAGTATGTTGTCAATTCGAGAATACGACCTACAACCTTGGGAACTAATAACCAAACGATTACATCTCGAACAAAAAACGTTTAGAGAAAAAATAATAAAAACTCTTTACGAAGAAAAGAGTTAATAAGGGTGATTGTATGGAAGTGTAAACCCTGCCCTACACCAACAAGAAACAAACAACATATACAACACAATTTACAAAATAAACCTTGAGCTTATCTAACTTGACATTTTAAGAATAAACTTGTAAGTTCTTGTGTTGTGCACCAATAGTCCCTGCACTCCCTGCACACAGAAACTATAACAAAACTCATCTAGACTTAACCAATACAAAATAAAAAGATTGAACATGTATACACAAATTTCTATAGTTCGCTAGTCAATATATGGTTCCCACTAACCATCCTAAGGATATATATCCTTCACTCCTTGAATTGAACGACAAGATAAATATCCTTGAGCGATTAGAGCAAGAATGTAACTCCCACCAAAGCTAAAAACATTGGACTACCAAGAGTAGGAACAATATGTAATTTTTTCTTCTAGCTTTTTATAAATTTCCGTTAAAAAGAATTGATTTGAGCCTCCTTGGATATGAACACGAGTCTTCCTGACAAATTGTGTTAGAGCACTCGCTATAAAAAAAATTCATAGCCTCGTGAATTCATAATGCCAACTTTATGTCATGGCGCCTTCAAATTAAAGTCTTTCTCGGTGTTAAGTGGTCAGCGCACGTATCCCTAGTGACATTGAGATTGTGTGTGTCATTGGTGTCTCGCTTGTGTCTTTGAATTATTGGAGATTTTAGTGCCATCAATTGTTTTAGGTAATTGTGATTTACTAGAGACCTATGGGTTTCATATCATACTCGGTTGTAAGTTAAGGAAGTGTGGAGTGCACACTCGTATGAGCTGATATATTTCCACAACAACGAAGAGGCATGGGTCAAGAGGGTTATGCCCGCAAGGTCAACGGGTAGCGCCCCTTGTTGTGGTCCCGCTCCCAAGTGATACCCAGACATTAAAGAGTTGGAATACTTTATTCGAAAAGTAACCATACATGATATTAGAAGATGTACAAGATTATCATCACAGCCCTTACACCAATTCTTAACATGAATATCTAATTTTCAGTGCTATAAATATTGGTAAATATTATTTGATGTTATTTTTGTCATACACCAACATGAAATAGATACATTATAAAATAGTAGGTATTAAGATTCAGTTTGCTTAAAACGAGTTTCTCCTAACCTATGTATTGACGCGAGGCAATTGTGTTGATGCTAATAAAGTTTAAAACATAAGTAAAATTGTAGTAAACTCAATAATACATTAACAACCTAAGTAAGTTTAATCTTGTGGAGACCGATTGTCGTGTGTTATCGCGTGGTCATTCTGTCAATGCTTATAATTGTATGGTAATGATATATTTACCAAAAACATTAAAAATATTAAACAATCGTAAACAGATAAAAAAAATAGTGAGATACCAATCGTTAACCACTCAGATGAAAGCATTAAACTGTTATAACAAAGTTTTAAACAAAGTCTTCACAATATGATTGCAAGGTTTTATGTTATTCTTCACATTATTGTGGGAGATTGATTGGTGTTGAAACAGTCGCAGTGACTGTAATTTACTGAAATTTTTTTTATCAGATTAAGTTTGATAATTTGACAAACTTATGTATTTTGGAATAATTAAGGGGTTTTCTAATTGTTCTAAAATACTCCTTGGTACATAATAATACCAAGGCACCCTAGAAATAATTCATACACTCCTCTCCTATCCCTAAACGGATTTCCTCCCCTCCCCACTCTCTAATCGGTCGAACTTAGGGTTTAACAAACCCTAAGTCCACTAGTCGACTTACCTGGTTTCGTACTTGTCTAACTTGCATAGGTATGAAGCCCTAGTTCTACCTGTGATGTACTGGTGTATACCTGATGCTATCTGAGTGGCGATTCATCCCCATAAACCCTTTGGTCAATCGAATCATGAACAGCAAGAAGAAGAAAAAGGCGATTTCGTGTACGCAGGTGCAACAGAATGCAGTAGAAGCTTACACCAAGCAGGGAAAAGACAAGTCTTCTATAAACACTCTTATTATATGTTTAGGTTTAGGTTATATCTTTGATTGGGAGATCTTGATATTAGGGTTTGGTTTGCATGGCGTTTATGTATTTATTTTCCGCTGTGCATATTTTATACGCCATGCAGGTGGCCGCCAAATCCCTACAGTTGGTACCTATAGCAAGCTCCAACAAAAGAATTATGATCTTCACAAGATTCTTAGAAAGATCAATGATAATGCATATGTGATTGATTTGCCTAATTCCATGAGTATTTCAAAGACTTTCAATGTTACCTATATTTATGAGTTTTACCCCAAGGATGAAATTGAAGATGTGAACTTGAGGACGAGTTTTTCTAAAGTGGGTGGGGGAGGGGATGAAGAGGACAAGATTGAGGAGTTAGCGGAAGAGTATATGGAACACTTGGAGCATGGTAAGAGAAACCAAAACAAGAAAATGTAGTTGGTTTTCACTATGCGTAGAGCCAAAGCCTTGTCTAGCCGTAGAAGCTACGAGTTATTTTTAGTTGTTTTCTTAACATGTCTACGACGTAGAAAGAACCCCTTATCTAAGCCGTAGATGGTTGATAACTCAAAGTTTTATTTTTAGTCTAAATCGAATTATACTTTGTTTATGTTTCTATTATTCCTCAAGTTTTACGTTTTTATAAATAAAGAGTTTGGGTTCATTGTTTAGACATTCAATTATCAATTAAAATATTGACTTTTAGTTTTATTCCTTTGTAATTTGTTTAACCTGTGTTAGTGTTTTTATTCACGCTTAGTTATAAAAAATCTAGAGTTAGCAACCACTTCAACATTTTAAATATACAACCCAATACCATTTGTTTTGAACTCCAAATGTGGATAAAAACATGCCAAAACTTATTCCTAGATGAATTGTTGCTACATTGTCTTACAAGTAATATAAAAACTTTATATTAAATACAAAATGAGCATCTATAAAAAATGAAATCAAATCCTGTTAAAGTTTAACTGGATCATCCATATGCACATAGCTTGACTCACATGTTCTAATTTGGCCCCTACCCATCATTCTTTCATATATATATATACCTCCATTTCCTCTCTCAAATCTATAAACCTTAACCCCAAATCTCTCTTACAAGCTCCAAAAAGTTCTACAAATCTCAAAAACAAGCTTAGATTCATCTTTCAGTACACTTTTAAAAATATGGACAACAATGGTGGATTCATTAAAGAGAAATCTAGTTTGCGAACTGGAAGAAAAGTAAGAAGGACAAGTAGAAGAATCAATGCGACTGTGCTTAGGAAGGTGAAGAAGTTGCAAAAGCTAATACCAGGAGGCAAAGGGTTGAATGCAGATCGACTTTATGATCATACCGCGAATTACATTATGCATCTCAAGCTACAGGTTGATGTGCTTCAAGCTTTGTCTGATGTTTATCGCCCCTAAAAGTCCCTAGTAAATGATTCCATCTTTTCTAGCTGCTTTTATTTTCAGATTTTTTATATACGCCATATATATATGTAGCTGATTGTGTTTGAAATATTTAATATATGAGTGATATATATCTTTGAAAACTTTTGTGCAATCTATATATATCTTTAACCGCGGTTGTAAAGACGAGGCAGGATCGATCTTATCCCGGCCAGTCTATTTATTTTGTAGGATCTCAGTTTGTTTTTATATAACTAGTTATCAGTAAAGTAAAACAACATCACAAGTGTCGGTAAACTGATGATGTTCAAAATTTGAAGTTTCAACATCTAGGAAAGATGGTAAGAGAGATTGAGATGCACACATGCGTGTCATATGTAACGCATTAATGGTTTAACAACTAAAACCAACTATTTGTATACGTATAATGTACGTCTCAACAGTTTGGAAAATGTTGTGATAGGTAAATTCAGTATTAACATAAATGATAGTATCACATCAAGTTATACATGCATGTGAATGCCATTATTGCCATTATTGGTGATTCATGAAGTTATGCACATGGCTAGGGTGGCAACCCTTTTTTGCACATTGTACTCCTATCATTTTCCTTCTCGATATTTTTCTTCACCAAACAACTTATGCTTCCAAAAAAATAAATTAAGTCTGTGAGATGATACGGGTGAGCAACACGTTTTTACTTTTATCCGTAGTAGGATTAAACATCATCTGCACATATATTGTTTTCTGTTGGATCTTCAATAATGCTCAACTATATGTTATTTTTAACAAAGATAATTTGTGCTAATAACAACGACGTATAACGTCGGTACAGTAAGTCCCGACGAGGCTTTGCCGACTAAGTTTCGTCGGCATCTACTATATACCGACGTCTTGACATCGGCAAAGGCAAAAAAATTTCGTCGGCATTTGACCTGTTTGTACTAGTGGTACTGATGTAATGTTATAAGATTTTGGTTTCAACTTTTCTTGGATATACAAAGATGTATACCATCACAATCAAATTGGTATACGAAGTAACCTTGAGTCTACGACTTTTTTCTTCTTCTTGGCAAAAATTGTATTGATAGTGAATCACAAAGGATCCAAAATATGATACAATTTAAGGATGCAATATGACCAGTGATGGAACCAGGGGGTGTCCCGGGGGTCCTGGGACACCCATGGATTTTTGTTGCGTAGTGTTAATTTTGTTAAAAAAAAACATTGATTTTTCTTAAATGTACCCAGTCCCTAAAACTTGTATTTGTAGTATTGTTTAGTTTATTCTAAATGTACCTGGTCGTTTTGTGACTTGGTTCCGTCCCTTTCCTTGTAATAGACACTTGCAACAATAACCAATCTTCTAGCAATGCCCCAAATATTGTTATTGCAGGCCTTAAATTGCATATCCTGAACAATATTAGACCAATTCAAGTATCCGCTATACTCTCTCCTCCATTATCAAGCATTTCACTTCTTTCCATACTTTCTTTGCATGACCTTATTAAAAAAAAACAAATGATTATGAGAACCAATGCAACTCTCACATAGAGTATTTTAGCGCTGTATTGCCTTGCTATTTAGCCATCGTGTCCTGTGTTTGAAGCGTTTCATGGAGAGCTAGCCACACAATGAAAGTGTGCTTCGGATTACACTGGGAGAACCATATCAACTTGTACCAATTGACATTAGGACTATCAGCTCTCAAATCTTGCCATACATTACTAATGGTGAACTTACACTAGGAGAACCATATTCAATTTATTAATCCAAACAGCCTAATATTTTACTGAATCATGATTGATAGGATGATGAATAGAATCAAAAACAGGGAATAAAGAATACCATTAATGGTTTATGTTAAATACAAGAGCAATCATATTTCTTGTTCTTAATCCCTGCCCTTTCTGTTTTATTAGTGTTTCAAGCAACCTATTTGATCGTAACTAAGCTAAAAACATATGTCACATTCCCACTTTTGTTTTGAAAAGTTCACGACCACCATTCGTTTGTTGATTCTTATTTGTTATTATCTAACTATAAAGCATCACAATTGTCAACACATATCATACAAATAGAGCCAAAACTTTTTTATAATTGTGTAATTAGAACTTATAAGTTATATAAGCTTAGGCTGGGTATGACTAATTGCCATCATATCGTTTGCAACAATGCAACATGATACACATAATTGAATGCATGTTCAAACAACACCAATTTTATTGTACGATTGTTTTGAAGTGTATCTACTATCTGATTATTAAATAGGCGTACTTGCATAGTGATATTTGATCTTTGGATTGTGGTAAACTTTTTGGTGGACATAGAAAGCCCAAGTCACTAGGAGACATGCACATGCACCCTGTATCTTTTGGGCCTATGTTAGGTATTTGCGTCTGTGGTTTCCCTTTCGGAGAATTTTCAATAATCGATTCGGGTAATTCCACTATATAGTGTGCAGAACAGAAACACAAGTCTCTCAATTAGCCATCCTTAACCGGTCAACTAAATACTTATGATCAGAGAACGACACCATTGGGGCATTGGGGGATGCTCTAACAGTAACATAAACCAAAATCTAAACTCTATCCGAGCCAAGTGATCAAATTCGATTTTTGTGAACGGCTTGGCTGTTTAACATGAAACTTGGAGTAAATATACAAAATATATTTACACATTACACATGTGATCAGGTTCCTTTTAGTTTCTTTTAGTAACATATAAACATTGTAAAATCGTGTATGCAATTTGTTTTCGGGTGGCATCCACCATAATAGCACACTCGATTCAAACCAGAAGGCCGAAGCACTAAACCAGTTAAGGAAATCCATTTCACTTTATAGTCAAACCTATTAAGTACTCATTAACCAACCAGGTTGAGCTGTTGAATAGCAAACTAGGCCTAAAAGCCTAAATCCTTCAAATCCAAGTACACTTTTATTGGTCTAAAAGACTTTCTAACATCCATCGTAATCATAATCAATGCCAAATTACAACATTATCCTTACTGATCCTACCTCGTTGCCACCTATGGCCAAATGGGCCTAACAGGATTTTTTTTTTTTTTTTTGGAAATTTCCAGGTACTAATTAATCACAACAAACACACGCTCACTCACCTACTATAAAAGTCATAGCACACTAAAAAACCACTATCAAAGTCACATTTTCAAAAACCCCTTAAAAAACACCAAAAACCCTTTCCACTTTTTATCAACATACTTTAAAGTTTAAACAATAATACAACTGTTGAACTTCAACATCTATCATTTATTAATTTACTCATGAAGAAACTGTCAAATTTGGGCCACATGACTAGTTCAATTCAATGTGGGTAAGTTAAAAGTCTTGGCATTTACTTATTACACTTTAATGGGTTTATTGTATTTTTAACTAATCATAATTTGCATTGTTTTTTATTTATTTTTATGAATCGGGTATTGATCCAATAACAAGTTAACTATTTAAAAACCATTTCTTGACAGTTCACACCCTTTATAAACACAATACTAATGATATTTGTAACATTTCATATATGCCAAAATGCGCCTGATCAAAATCCACCCCATCATTAAACAAAACCTTGCACCTTTTTCACCTCCTACTAGTACTCAAAAACCAAACACAAGTTTAGTTTTTGCAAGAAATGTTGTTATTGTGTTGGGAGGTGTGTTATTCATATGTGTCTTACTTCACTTTGTAGTAAGATATTATTTGAAGAAAAAAAGATCATTAAATTCTGATAATGAGTCTTTAAGGTTTCAAGAAACAAGTGATCAAAATGAAGATGTTGTTGTTGCATATGAAAGACAATTGCAACAGCTTTTCAACTTGCATGATTCAGGGTTGGATCAAGCTTTCATTGATGCTCTACCAGTTTTTATGTACAAAGAGTTGATGGGATTAAAGGAGCCTTTTGATTGTGCTGTTTGCTTATGTGAATTTGCTCAAAGTGATAAGTTAAGGTTACTGCCTTTATGTAGTCATGCTTTTCATATTCATTGTATAGACACTTGGTTGTTATCAAATTCGTCTTGCCCTTTATGTAGAGATACCCTTTTCACCCATGGTGAAAATAATCCAGTTTTTGACTTTCATTTTGATGATCAAATGGAAGAGGAAATTGAAGGGAATGAAAAAAGGGTGTTGCCAGTTAGGCTTGGTAAGTTTAGAGCAACAAATGATGAGAAAAAAGAAGTTGGTGAGACTAGTAATAGTAATATTGATGCAAGAAGGTGCTTTTCAATGGGGTCTTATGAGTATGTGGTTGGAAATAATGAGTTACAAGTGACATTTTGTCCAAATAAGAGTAAAAAAGATTCGGAAGTTGAGAAAGATAAGGGGAGAAGTTCAATAGATAGTGGTAGTGATGGTAAGAAAATTAGTAGTAGAAGCAAAGGTGAAAGCTTTTCTGTTTCCAAGATTTGGCTTTGGTCAAAGAAAGATCAACATAAGTTTCAAGACTCATCTAACTCATCTTTTAATGTTAGCTTACCATGGGCCGCGCATACTTGAGGGTAGAGGTTATGCACGTGCGTACTCTTATAGCGCATCTCTAGTGACTGCGTCAAGTAACTCTAACGATGGTAATTTTCTGCATTAGTTTAGGTCATTTGTTAAATGATAAAATGAGTAGTACATCGGGCATAGAGTTTGTACGCTAGTTTGAAACTTTGAATATGGAAATATGAGCTAAGTGGTTACATTTTTTATGTACCCCGTATCTTGTAAAGACTATTATTTTACTATTATGGGAGGTGATTTGCACATCAAAGATTTTGATTATTTCACAATTTTGTACAACACCGTAATGCATAAAGAGTACACAATACAATCCTTTAATACACAAAATGTGATGAAATAATCAAAAACTTTATACTCCCTACCATTATTGCCTTGTGATTTGATTTGTTGGAGTGAATGATATTCTGTTTTTACATGTGGAAGTGCTTTATTGAAGGTGACAAAAATGTACAACACACTTTTATGTTCTTATTCGAATTTGTTTTCTTTCCCTCCCAAGGCTCTTTTGAATATAGAGTAGTGCTATTGTAGCTCAATTTTTTTAACTGTATCTTTTCTTTGCGATAATCTAGAAATATAAGAGGTAATCCATTTTTGTACGAATTTCAATTCGATCAACCGAAAATGATGTCAATATTGCTGATTATACTCTTAATAACGAAGCCGTCGAAGCGTATGGTGATCAAAACAATGAAACATCGAAGTGTTAAGGAATATTTGTGCATCTTAACGTTGGTAGTGTTGTATATTTAGCTCTAAATCTTGTGTATTTTTTTAGTGTACACATCATCCTTCTTATTAGAATTATACTAAAGCGATAAAATTACAACGATTTTACCGTTTGTAAGTAACTTTTCTTGTGTTATGTATAATAGCTGAGTACCCGCACATAACGTATAAAATTTAAAGCGACAAAAAATTATAGTTGCCAAGTTGTGGTTAAGTGTTTCACGTATTAAATGAATGAATATTTTACTGGTTTTTACTTTTAACTTATATAAGTAGCTATTGTAGGAAAATATGTATAATATTCAAAGAAATACGAAGTAAAGGTAGATTAATAATTTTAGATTCCTCACTTTAGGAGTTTTTAAATAAATGGTTTTTTTGTTTTTGTTTGTTTTTTTATTTTATTTTATTTTATTTTTTTTAATATATATAGTAGAGACATGTCATGAAAGTATGGTAATAGGTTTTATTTACCGGGGAATCACGCAAATAGAGATAATCCTTTATATAATAAAATTAAACCCCTATTAGAAATTTTGCATTTCAAAAAAATTAATTCATACCTGATTTAATAATAATTTTATTTAAAAAAAAGATTATTTTTTTATTAGGTAATATTTTATATTTATCAATAACACAAGTAGAAATTAAATACAAAAAATATAGATAAAATATTAAAAAAAAAGATTATTTATTTTATATTTATCCACAACACAAGTAGAAGATAAACATAAAAAATATAGATAAGATTCAATTAACAATAGAATTAAAAATTTTAAATAATTATTTCAAAAAAATTTTAAAAAAAACCCGCGCGTGCGCGGGTATTATAACTAGTGGTTAATATGTAGTATAAGCTACAAATTCTAAGCGAACTTTAAAGAAAAAACCTTTTTTTTGTCGGTGTAGTACGTTATTACAGTATTATTTTGTGCTTATATGAGTGCAAGTAAATATATATATTTTTATTTTAGTTATTATAGAAACGCGTAATTTTGCAATATCTTTAAATCATTGTACATCACTGGGAGTGACTTTTTTCAATTATTTATATTAGCTCTTGTGATCATTAAGTATATATAGTGAAGTAACAAAATAATTATCATTCTGATAAAACAAACCAAAAAATAGCATATCCAGCGGCCTATAAAAAGTAGGGGTTAGTAGAAAAACCGAAACCAAACCAAAAAATGAAAAAAACCGAACCGAAATAACTGATTGTAACTAAAAACCGATGGTTCAGTTTTTACCTTTTAAAAAATTGAAAAACTCGGTTTTCGGTTCAGTTTTCGTCCAAAAACCGAGCCGTAAAAACCGAACCGGTTTTAATATAATTAATATAATATAAAAAAATAACTACATTAATCAAATTTATAATTTCATATTTATTTGGTGGGAATATTTATTTTGTGGGGAATTTATAATATTTTTAACTTAATGTTTATATGTGTTTGTCTTGTACGTGTGTTAACTTGACAATATACCAATAAATATGTGATAATGATTATACTATTTATGTGTGTCTCGTCTATATGTGTGTAATTATAGAAATATGAGACTTAGATTGACAAAAGTAAAGAAGAATAACAAATTTTTTTATATAAAACAAGTTTATTGGTATAAATTGCAAACACCCAAATATAAACGGTTAAAAAATCAAAAAATCGAACCGAAACTAATAATAAATCGAAAAAATCGAACCGCCAAAATTCGAACAATTTCGGTTTTGGGTTTTATAAAAACCGAATAGTTCGGTTCGATTTCGATTTTAACCAAAAACCGACTCTAACCGAACCATGCTCACCCTTAATAAAAAGGACGATATTTTCCTTTAGACATTGCAGCATGTGTTTAGCAAAAGAAAAGAATGTTCGGGACATCTTTTTAGAGAGAACTACTTATAATGTTCGCACACGCGCGAGTTTTTTTTTAAAAAAAAAAAAAAAAAAAAAAAAAAACTTTTTGAGCGATATATTTTTATTTATTAAAAAACAAATAATTTATTCCTTGTTTTGTTTTATTTGATTTGTGATTTTTAATTATAGTTTTTTATTATTAAAGATAATCATTTAAAAAGTTTAATCCTATTGTAAGTTGCTTCTTATTTATATTTTTTGTATTTATCTTCTACTTGTGTCGTATATCAAAAAATGAATTTATAAATTTATAAATTAAAAAATAATAATTCAATTATTACCTAATAAAGAAACATTGTTTTTTTCCGAAATGCAAAAGTCTCTATTTGATGTTTTGTTTTATTATATAAAAAATTTTATATATATATCCTTTTTTTGCACTAAAATTACATGTATATCCAGCCTAACATAAAAATTACATATATCTAATCCAAAACTTAAAATTACATATATATCCAACTTAACTTAAAAAATTTAACAACGTGAAATATCTTTGTTTTTTCATATATATCCAATCTAAAAGTTAAAATTATCATATATGTTTAAATATCCAATTTATATATAATTAAAACAATAAAAGACATTAACTATCATTCGAATTTAAAATAACCATTATACCCTTGTTTCTCTTTTCATTATAATTTCGGATAAGGGTGTTAGTCGGGTCGGGTTCTGGTCAATTCGGGTCGAGGCTAAAAAAACATACCCGAGCCGAATAGACCCGAACCCGACTAACCAAGGTTCTAAATAGAGTCGGGTTCGGGTATTCTTTTTTAGCCTCAATCTGAATTGATCTGAACCCGACCAACCCGACCCGACCAACACTCCTACGCATGACTATAATGAAAAGGGAAACAAGGGTATAGTAGTCATTTTAAAATCAAATGATGTTTAATATGTGTTTTATGATTTAATTATTGGGCATATATATGACAATTTTAAGTTCTAAATTGGATATATATGATAATTTAAGTTCTAGACTGGATATATATGAAATTTTTAAGTTAGGTTAGATATATATGTAATTTTAAGTTTTAAATTGAATATATATGTAATTTTTTATATATCATTAAGTATAGATATGTCATAATTTATACTACAAGTAAAGCAAAAATGATCAAACATTAGTTTTGTTTAAAACTTTTAAAAATTTAAAATTGAGTAAAGTTATTAGATTGTTTAGAATACAAACTAAGTTGGAAACATGATTGGTGATGTTTGTGTGTGGCGTTGGAAAGGAGAAGGAGGGGAAGAAAGAAGGGAACCTTGAGAGAAAAATGTAATATTAGATTGAGATTAAGTGAAGGTCCAACCCTCTCCACATGTGGAGAGGGGTATTTATACTTACAATATAACGCCCACTCTCGGGCTGTGGATCAGGCATACAGTGGGTGAAGACCCGTCCTTCTTCCACGGTGTTACTTAAACTAATACTAATTAACTAATACACAAACTAACTACGAGCTAACTTAATGCTATTACAATCATTAGGTGACCGAGACTTTTACAGGAATATTTGTATTCCTAACAATCTCCCCCTAAGCGAGGTCATCTTTGAAATTAAAATCTTTGGTCTTTAAGCATTCTTTAGTCTTTGTCGCTCGTAGGATCTGATTCTTCACTTTTCAACACACTTCGTACTTCAAGCAAGCAAACTTGTGATTTGAATTCCTTTGGGATACGTGATCTTTGAGCTTCTTTGAGATCATCAGCCAAAGTAAATCTCCAATCTCATCCATAATTGTATTGCCTTCATGTGATGTAGTGACAAGGGACCATCATGCTCACACCCTTCTGTATCTGGAGACGTTGCATTGGAGTTTGTGAATCATGAGACTTTTTCATCAGAGTTGCGGAAACGTTGTTAGAAGTCTCTCAACATTTTGTTGTAGCAAGTCTCTCATCTTCATAGATAGTGTGGAGGATGTGTGAGCATGAGGTATGGATTGACCCGATTCAGCTGGAAACTGGAGCCATCAACGCCATCTTTATATGTGTTCCTGAAATAAATCAGTTAGCAATAAAGATAGAGAACGAACATGGCTTTGTCATTCGTTCTGCGAGGACAGACTACCCTCCGGTTTTGCGAAAACCGACCTGTGATCAGGTAGAGTCTCTTTTAAAGAAGACTCTCCTTGACAGGAATTTCCAGCTTGTAGTAATGAATTTTCCAAAGAATCCACTTTGGAATCTTCATACTTAGCATGTTCTCATACCGGAACGTCTCAAAGCAGACAGCACGATAGAGTGAATCGGTGAATGAATATTCACGGATTGATGAGAAATAGATTTATAGAAATCACTCGTGTGTCCTATGATAAACATTTTTGAGACACAACGAGAGTTTTGTATTTAGAATCACATTTCCATCAAAAATACCTTTGTTTGAAAGATATTGTACACAATCAATGTGCTCAAAAGATTAGTTGGTGATCACATTGAGAGGTTTTAGCAAAAGTATCCGTCAATCCATATCCTGGAACAAGTTTGATTCAATTATGAATCGCACCATCGTTGCTTTCCAGTTGTCACTTGATTATTGATCCAAGATGGATCTCACATGTCACCTACCAAGAGCTTGAGTGATGTTCGCTCTAGAAGGATTTCCATCTTCATTGTGAATATTTTCATATCACTCGGATGTTCTGGCAATACCACAAGGATAATGCATAGGACTCTAAATATTTTATCTTATTTTCCACATTGTGTGAAACAATAAGCATATTTGGAATGTGTCCTATCGAGATTTATGGATGATCTCATGGCTCTAGACTCAATAGTGCGTTTTGATCCGCTCCTGGAGACTGGGAAGGCGTCTCCTGTTTTAGGTATCAACATAGCTCGCAATGAGCGGTCGATACATTGCACAGGGTTCCCCGTAAGAATGAAACAAGCTCTTTTAAGAGAACTTGAGTGGTTGGGAAGTTTAGTGCAGTGCGTCACTGGGTCCATGACGTCTTGTCTTCAATACTAGTGTTACTTTAGTAACCACTAGTAGATTATGAATTGAACCCGGTTTCTGCCCTAAGGTTGAATATTTGGAGGGCTATTTCTTTTCACCCTTTCTCATTTCATTTCTTTTTCATTCTTCAACCCCTTCAGTGCTTACCGAGACTTCACCACTAGAACCTTGTTGGGTTTGTTCCAGTCCTAGCTCTATCTCAGTCCGCACTCTTCCCTTTCTCACTTTACTCCTTTTTTCAATCATTCCTAAGGACTTCTAATCTATCTATGGATTGTCCCTGGGAAGATCTTCCTGTTCTGGTGAATCATGGGAACTTATACCTAACCTTAACCAACCTTATAACTCCATGCATAAAGATAAATGGTCGGTCTTTGGTATAACTTCCACAAACGCCTTTTGCTCCCCCTCAATATGTGCATCGATATTCGAAAGAGTTTAGCACATATGTGGGAGCACATTTATTGAGTCCAAAAGATCACTTTTGTTTATCAGATTTCATATTTAAATCACATTCTCTCCCCCGATCAAAAATTTCAAATCTTTCGAGATTTTTGATCTCAATTGATTTAAATAAGTTAGAAAACGTTTAGGAGAGAAATGCGGTTAATTTTTAATATTGTCTGATAAAAGGAACCTTTTTCTTGCTCTCCCTCAATCTGTGAGGGAGGTTGTTATGTGTCAGATTTGAAGAGTTTACAAAAGATTTGAAGTTTTAACGAAAACTCTTTGAAAATATACTCATTCTGACACATAACACATCATAAATCATTTTGTTGCAAGATTTTATGTACGAAGTGTGGGGAGTTTTGATGATACATAAAATTTTGAGAAATCACTCTCCCCCTCAATCAATGATGGATGTTAAAGCATAAATATTTTCATAAACTATTAACGTCATTGATTGAGTGAAAATTTTATCAAACTTTTGAGTTCAATTTGATTTTCATTCAAAATTTCATGGTACCACCAAGTTTTGCACAAACACTTTCCGGAAAAATCATAGAAGGGAAAGTATTTGGCGATAAAAAGAAGATTTCTCTTCTTTATCAAGAAATAATGCACTGAAGCGTACATTAGATCGAGGGTGCATGAATATAAAGTAATTCACGCTCGGATGAACGACACCCTTTGTTAGGAACAACCGTCTTTTTGGCGACGTGTTTTCCTTAATTTTGAAAACCGGGTTGCTATCTGAAGTAATAGCAAGCCATATTTTTGAAGTCCGGGTTGCAGCCTGAAATGACTACAAGCCATTGTTTTAAGAATGTTTTGAGATACGACATGTTTTTGAAAACAACTTTATTTGAAACCGAAAAACTCTTGCTCAAGCATATGTATGATTCCGTGTCATTATTGAATGACATTTCTAGAAACGTACATAATATCGATTATACAAGAGACATGTCGTGAGAGGAATATTTTTGGATTTTTTTTATTTTTCAGATTTCTATGCTTTTTATAGATTTTATAATTTTTCTATATTGGATACTATACAAGGATATGTGAAGCAACCCCTTTACTCCTCTTGATCTTCCTGAAGACAAATGAGATCCTCAGGTGTGAGACTCTTCATACCAAGGCGTGGGAGAATGAAGTGAAAACGTTCCCTAGAAAGTGCTTTGGTGAAGATATCGGCTCGCTGGAACTCAGTCCTCACAAAGTAAAGTTCCACAATTCCTTTCTTAACTTGCTACCTGATGAAGTGATGTCGAATGTCAATATGCTTAGTCCTTGAATGCTGGACATTGTTGCAGCAAAGTGCAATTGCACTTTTGTTGTCACAGTACATGGGAATCTTATTGCATATGAAGCCATAGTCAGAAAGTTGAGATCGCATCCAGAGGATCTGAGCACAGCATGATGACATAGCAATGTATTCAGCTTCAGTGGAGGAAATAGATGTACTCATTTGTTTCTTTGAAGACCAACTGACTAGCTTATTCCCTAAAAAATGTGCACCCCCAGATGTACTGCGACGAGTGTCTTGACATCCTGCATGATCAGCATCTGAATATGCTGTGAGAGCCATAGAAGTTTCCTTACGGTACCAAAGGCCCATGTGGATTGTTCCTTTAAGGTATCGAAAGACTCTTTTGACAGCTTCCAGATGTTTCTTGGTAGGTTTGGATTGATACCGAGCACAAATGCAAACTGCAAATAGAAGGTCGGGTCTGCTTGCAGTGAGGTACATTAAGGAGCCAATCATG
This sequence comes from Artemisia argyi, assembly GCA_030686995.1. NCBI lineage: Eukaryota > Viridiplantae > Streptophyta > Magnoliopsida > Asterales > Asteraceae > Artemisia > Artemisia argyi. Next base: position 153,336,699 of record CM060697.1, on the reverse strand, counting down.
CTTCGATATATGGTTTGTTCGACCGGAATTCCCACATCATCTTCGTCAAGTTTAGATCTTTCAATCATAGGAGTATCAACTGAATCACAGGAGTCGAATCCAAATTTCTTCAAAATTTCATTGGTGTATTTAGATTGATTGATGAAGATGCCATTGGGATTTTGAGAAATTTGCAGTCCTAGAAAGAATGACATTTGACCCATCATAGACATTTGGAATTCGGAACTCATCTCTTGGGAGAAACGATCACATTCTGTGGGATCAGATGAGGCAAAGATGATGTCATCAACATAGATTTGTACATGTAGGAGGTTTTTGCCCGTTTTTCTGGTAAAGAGTGTAGGATCAACAACGCCTTTGGAGAATTTGTTAGCCAGAAGAAATTTAGACAAGGTGTCGTACCACGCCCTAGGTGCTTGTTAAGCCCATAGAGAGCCTTCTTTAATCGATACACGTGATTCGGGCGTTCTGGATCCACAAAACCTTCGGGTTGAGATACGTACACCACCTCTTTCAGATCCCCATTTAAGAATGCAGTCTTGACATCCATTTGATAAACCACCATGTTTTGACTTGCAGCATTTGCGAGAAAGATCCTTATGGCTTCTATTCTAGCAACTGGGGCGAAGGAATCTTCAAAGTCTATACCTTCTTCTTGTCGATATCCTTTTGCCACAAGCCTAGCTTTGTTTTTCAATACATCTCCATGCTCATCAAGTTTAACCTTGAATATCCATTTGAGAGCAATGATCATAGCACACTCGGGAGGTGGTACTAGTTCCCAGACATCCAGTCGGTGAAATTCATGAATTTCGTCCACCATTGCAGTGAACCATGAGTGTTTGGACATTGCATCCTTGACGCTTTTTGGTTCAGCTTTAGAAAGGACAGAATTGAAGAAGCACCACAATGCGTCGGTTGCAAGTTGCTTGCGGGTGGATACTGGACGCGAAGGGTTTCCAATAATGTTGTCTATAGGATGATCATTGGTCCATTTTCTAAGGTATTCATGGGGTTGAGAATATGGAACTGAGGTAGCCGTGTTAGATTCATCAGAGGATGTTACATCATTTGATGATTCAGGGGCAAAGATGTTAACAAATGGCTCATTATCAGGTGGAGCAAAAGGATTAACTTCAGATGTATTATCTACAGCTGCCGCTCGCTGTACAGGTGAAGGTTGGACATTAGAAGTGCTAACTAATTGACTAATGGTGGGGGCTTCAGAATCCCAAGACAATGAAGTGGATGGACTGTTATTGTCATCTTGATCATTCACCATCCCATCTGGTGGTTGAGCAATTGTAGCTTCAGGAGCATTCATCTGTTGAGGTTCAAAGTATTCATCAAACATTGGGTCAAACAGTTTCTTCCAGTCTTCACTTGTAGGAGGTACAAAAGGAGCAGCAGGAATGAGATTCTGTACAAGCCTGGAACTAATTGGTCCAGGAGACAAAAGGTTAGGTATGGGTCCAGAACTTGATTGTCCAGGAACCGGTTGCTCAGTCAGCTCATCGAAAGTAACGTGGATTGTTTCCATTATGTCTCTGGTATGTTTGTTGTAGATTCGGTACCCCTTTCGCTCTGGAGCATAGCCAACGAAGAAACCAATGTCGGCCTTGGCCTTGAGTTTCCCAAGGTCTTCACTGCCATTAGTTGGATAGCAAAGTGCACCAAAAACTCGAAGAAACGAAAGATCGGGTTTTCTGCCATGAACCAGTTCATAGGGTGTCTTGCAGTGGAGAGGATGTATCAAGGATCGGTTCTGTGTGTAACATGCGGTGGCAATTGCCTCAGCCCAAAGAAACAGAGGAGCTTTGGAGAAGATGAGCATAGTCCTTGCAGCTTCAACTAAGGTGCGATTGCGTCTTTCAACAACTCCATTTTGTTGAGGAGTACGTGGAATGCTCTTTTGATGACTGATCCCGACACCTTCATAAAATAGAGTAAGTTGTCTGTTCACAAACTCTGTACCATTATCAGTACGAATGACTCTAACTGTTTTGTTGAGGCGGACTTGCAACATCTTGATGAGTTGATGATGGTTTCCGGAGTTTCATCTTTTGATCGTAGAAATTTTACCCATGTGAATCGAGAGTAATCATCAACAATAACCAGCACATATTTCTTTCCATTGATGCTTTGAATCCTCATTGATCCACAAAGATCCATGTGGAGAGTGTGAAGAACTTCCATGATTGAATTGACAGTTTTGGGTTTATGGGTGTGCTTTTTGCTCTTGCCCATTTGACAGGCGGAACACAGACGGCCTTTTTCATACTTAAGTCTGGGCAAGCCTCGAACAAGATGCTTACGTGTAAGTTCATTGATAGTACCGAAGTTTAAATGGTTTAAACGACGATGCCACAACCATGATTTGTTCTTGGAGGCTTTAGAGAGCAGACAAATTGGAGAGGACCGTAGCATATCTTCGATGGAGATGGTGTAAAGATTAGTGCCCCAACTCCCCTTGAGAAGATCTACACCATCCAATTCTTTAACAAAGCAGGTGTGCTTTCTGAAAGCAACTTCGAGATCAGAGTCACAGAACTGACCAACAGAAAATAGATTGTGCCCAAGTCCTTCCATGTAGTAAACTCTGGATATAACACTGTCTCCAAAGACGTAATCACCATAACCCATTATAGATCCAAAATGGTCATTCCCAAATCTAACCGTACCAATAAACTTTTCCACGAAATTCTTGAGCCGCGAGCGATCTCCAGTCATATGTTTTGAGCAGCCTGAGTCCAAATACCAAAGGACGATTTGTATGACCTGCATTTGAAACCAGACAATTGTGGATAATTGACAAAGCTGGAGCCCCACACACATTTGGGGTCCGGTTGGTTAGTACACACAAATATTGGATTATCATATGTTACAGATATCTCACTGGAGTATTCACATTTTGATGCACTAGAACTAGGAGTGGTATTTATTGCATCTATTGGAAACCGTCTACCGGTAGGTCTCCACTTCCTAATAGGCACAACTCTGGAGTTAGTGATTCTAGTCATTAGGCACTTTTCCCTTAGAGTGAACTTCCTTCCAGTAGGTCTCCATTGATAACCAACATTAGTGAAAACTTTTCCTGTTTTATTCCATACTTGTTTTACCCGTTTAACACTAGAGACAATCATAGCTGGAGATTTCATGGTGGATTTAAGAAAGGACACAACACATGCATCATGATTACCATAAAACAAGCATTTGTTACAAGTCTTACAAACAGCATTAGAATTCGAATTAATTACATCATTGTTAACACAAATGTTTGAATCAATTCGATTCCTTTCACTAAACATCACTTTATTGTTCCTAGATGATTCTTTTACTTCCTTCATAAGTGTACTCTTAGCCGGCAAAGTCCTATCATTCTTTGTATTGCACTTAGGCTGTGACTTGCTAGCATTAGATATACCTTTTACTCCTGTAGAAGCAATGACAGGAACATTAGTCTGATTAGTTGCTACTTGTTTACTGGTGATCAAGATGGAGGATTGTGACATGGTTTGGGGAAAATCAACTGTGACATGCTTGTTGCCACTGAAAGGGTGCAATGCAATTGGCCTATCCGACTTGTTATCATTCTTGGGGCATGATCCTATAGCATATTCTAATAATTCCTAGGCTCTATTAGTGAGGAAGCACGCACCAATAATAACATCATCAAGTGGTTTAGAAATCCTCTCATCTTCAATGGTTTCTCTAAGTATGGCCAGACAATCCTTAAGATATCTAAGATAGTTGTTATGAACTAACTTATTGTTCCTAAGGGGAAGAGAGACATTCACATTATCGCACGCATATTTCTTACAAGCATGTACATTAGAAATTGCATGATCACATGAAACGACGGCATTTTACCCTTCACCATGGTCTTTAGATTCTCAATTTCATTTAACAAAGAAATGACTCTTTCATTGTTTTGGTCACGTGTTGTTTTAATAGACTCAAACAATTCGTTATAATGTTGTTTAGCGTTAGACATTTCAGCACGAAGCCACTCATTTTCATGTTGTAATTCATTGATAATGCCCTGTTTTTGAAAGTTTTGAGAATCTATCGACTTCTGGTAATTGGTATTGGTCACATCGCTTTTGTTCGATTTTAATTGTGCAATTTGGACCTTCAACTTCCGAATCGTGTTTGAGTGAGCTTGAATTACTTCATCCTTTTTGGCTAATTCAAAACATATATCAAACTCAGGAGCATTCGAAGATATCTTGGCATTTGATATTTTTATGCTTTCTTCTAGATGTTGATATTTTAATTGTAGGTTCAGATTATCAACTTCTAGTTTTGAGAAATTCCTGACCATGTTATCATGATCGTCATTTTGAATTTTTTCAGTAAGTTTGTAATTCTCCCCCTCAAGCTCAATCACACGATTTTGGAAGACATTCAAAGTAACCGACATTTCATGGAATTGTCGAGCATATAGTGCAGAGTCGGTAACAGTATAAAACACATCTTTTGCAATGCAATTAGCAATCAAATTTTCATTCATGATGAGAATGTTTTTCCTGTCAATTTCACTGTATTTGAGATCAATAGCTAATTGTTTATCCTCACTTTCCACTTCATCAAAAACCTTTTTCATTTGAGTCACATCATCATTAATGGTGTTTTTAAGGCCCTCAAAATGTTCTTTGAGAAGTTTAAAAAATGGCATAACTTCAGTTAGGTAACACTGTTTTGTTTGCTCAAAACCTCTTTCCCCTTCTGTAATCCCTGTAGGTGTGATTCTAATTTTACAGGTTTTCTCAAAGTCATTGAACAATTGACCTAGCACATACAGCCCAATTAGAGTATTACATTGTGTGGGAAGAGTGAAAGGTACAAGGTGCCTGGGTGCATTCAGGGGGTAATTAGTTGGGTGAGCAATTCTAAACATAGTGCGTGTGTTACCTACAACTCTTTCAGCTTGCATTTTCTCAATGTCAATATTCCAAAACACTTTTTCAGGAAGAATTCTCTTTTGAGGAACAAAAATTGCAGTTTGATTGTCATTCGCATAATCATAGTGAAACACAATATTCTTAGCAATGCATTTAGGATCCTTTAAATGTTCAGCAAGTTTTACCCTAGTTCTATCCTCTGCCTCATTGATGTGGTCATAGGATCGTGTGTCAAGAGGGGCATGATTAGGTTCAAGCATAGTGGTTGCATCATATAATGCAGGTTGTGCACCTAGACCAATTCTAAGGTATCTTGCTTTGGGTTTGGAGGTATCATGTTCACTAAATTCATCACTTAGTTTCCTATGGTTTTCCATCATTTGAGCAGATTGAATGGTTTGGCCCTGTGTGTACAACTTATCTTCCAATTTATTTTTCAACATTTTTAGTTTTGAGAAATCATTTAGAAGTTTAGTTTCTTTCTCTTTGAATTCTAGTTTGATTGAAGTCAAACCTTTTTGAACCTCTAGTTTTTGTTTGATGGTTTGATCCAATTGGTTCTTTAAAGAAACTAGTTCCCTTTTCAATGATTCTTGTTTGGAATTGTTTTCAGATATGTAAGTACGCAGTTGCCATTCCATTTTCTGCTCACGTTCATTCAGCTCAAACTTAGCACGCTGCTCATAAATATTCACTTGATCTTTAAGGGTGTTAATTCTAGTAATCAGGGAATCATCAGGAAATCGTGTGCTCATGTACTTCATGTTCACTAGAGTCAATAGACGGCATGTCACTTGGTACAACTGGCGGTCCATTGTCATTCACATACATTTCATATGGGATATTATTGGTATTACCCATATTAGTGACGTTTGTGTTGACAATATTCTTGAGTTGTACAGAGTCACATGCCCCCTGTTCAATTGTAGGATTATTCAGATCATGATTAGGAGAAGTTGGTACCTCAGAGATAGCAGATGTGATGGATAAATCAGGATGCTGTGAAGAGGATGCTGCTGCAGACAGATTAGCCATGAAAATGGTTTGAGCAGTAGGTTCATCATCCACGTCTGAGTCAAATGCATCACACTCTTCAACTTGAAAGATATTCAGGTCATTAAGAGCCATGTCCTGAACAGGCTGATCATCCACATCAGCATCAAAGGTGTTCCCATCATTACCAGCCAGAAAGAGCAAAGCTTCTTCATCCAACACAGTCCCATTTTCTTGTGCCTGCATCAACAACATATTGTCCTTGAAGTACTCAGAGTTTTGGGGACGTTTTGGGAGAGTGCAATTCCTAGCAATATGGCCCAACCTTCCACAGTTATAGCATTTCGGCTGTTTAGCTTGTGCTTGAAGAGCATTCCCAACTCTGTACTGCCCATTCTCTCTACCAGCATTTCTTTGGTTGAAGTTCTGTCTTCCCTGCACATTCTGCACCACTACCCGATCATCTTCAATGACTGCCTGATTACGTGGATTAGATGAGATTCTGAGTTGGTTGTTAGTAGATGGAAGTGCAGCCCTGAACTGTTGGACCAGTAAAGAAACTTGGTTGGAGAGATTATCAATCATCATATCAGTGTGAGAATACCCAGAATCAAGTTGTGTATTCAAAGCAGATGGTGAGGGAGTTGATGATTGACTATTGGTTGGGGTAGACCTGGAGGATGATTGTGATGGTTGAACTTGATCATTAGAGGTTTGATTAGGTTGTTGAACATTGGAAACAAAAGCAAGAGATTCATTTGTTGCAGATGGATTGAGCTTTTCTCGCATTAACCGATCATAAGCAGCATGTTTCTCATGTTGTTGGAGATATGCATACAGCTGTTCATGATTGGAGCTGTTCATGATTGGTATGCCTGAGACCCTTGTTGAGCTTAACAGTTGTGACAAACTTATCCCATTCAGGTGCCATGTTGTTCACGAATTTGGAATTAAGCTGTATGTTGGGCATTGTCATCTTGATGGCTCTCATATCATTGACCAGCTTGTGATATCTGACGTAATAGTCAGTGATGCTTTCATCTGGATTCATTTTGAAATGCTCAAATTCATCGTATAGCTGTGACTCACGATCTTATTTAGTTAACTCAGACCCTGCAAGAAGCATTTTGACATTATCCCAGACCGCCTTTGCTTCAGTGTTGTAGTTGATAAGTTGTAGACATCTTTGGGAAGCCCTTGAATGACGATATTTGATGCTCTGATGTCTGCATCATAGCGTTTCTTTTCTTCATCAGACAACTCGTCGTAAGTGCGAGGTCTATCAGGACCAAGTACGGCCGGTAGTAAATCAGTTGCTGCTGTAACCGTGTCTCTAGTAGTACCCATTTGAAAGGGTCCCTCATCGATGGATTTCAAGATGTTAACCCCATTTTCTTTACCCAGACAGTACAGACGAATCCTTTGAGCCCATGATTCATAGTCAGTTCTATCCAGCATCGGAGGTCGGGTGTCAGACCCCGCAGCTTGAATGTCATCGGAAGATGTCGACATCACAAATTAGAAATTACCAAAGCACAGGGTGGGAGATACTCGCAATGTAAGGTACTAGTCGCAGGAAAGTATAACCACCACTTGATCTAACCGCAGGACACTAACCTCAGAAAATACCAAACCGCAACAAAATCCAGCCGCAGAATGATCTAAACGCAACCTAAGTAAACCGCAAACCAAAGATACTAACCGCAGGACACTAACCGCAGAAACTACCAAACCGTAGAAAAATCCCAATCGCAGACTGATCTAATTGCAACCTAAGTAAACCGCAAACTAAGGATACTAACCGCAGAAGGTACCAAACCGCAGAAAACACCCAACCGCAGAAGAGCTAACCGCAATATACTAATCGCAAGCAACTAATCGCAGTGACAATGGTCCAAAACTGTCGCTATCTTTGCGTTTTGTTTGTATTCCCAAAATGGTAATCGCAGCAAGCTAACCGCAGATAACAGAACTTAATCGCAACCAAGCAATGAAACAGTGGACTTAACCGCAACAAAGAAAATCCGCCCAAAATCAACTCCAAACTTCAAATAGATTACGGAAATGGTAACACAAACTAACTACAATGTTCTACAAACACTAATGAACATAAAAGTACATCTCTAACATGTATGACAACACTAGAAAGATAAAACCAAGATGTTTTCCAAGAAAATGACTTCACACTCATAAAACCACTCAAAACATCATCAAATTTGATTCTACAAGGCCCTAAGATGAAACCTTAGCTCTTGATACCAATTGTAGAATACAAACTAAGTTGGAAACCTGATTGGTGATGTTTGTGTGTGGCGTTGGAAAGGAGAAGGAGGGGAAGAACGAAGGGAACCTTGAGAGAAAAATGTAATATTAGATTGAGATTAAGTGAAGGTCCAACCCTCTCCACATGTGGAGAGGGGTATTTATACTTACAATATAACGCCCACTCCCGGGCTGTGGATCAGGCATACAGTGGGTGAAGACCCGTCCTTCTTCCACGGTGTTACTTAAACTAATACTAATTAACTAATAAACAAACTAACTACGAGCTAACTTAATGCTATTACAATCATTAGGTGACCGAGACTTTTACAGGAATATTTGTATTCCTAACAGATTGAAATACATTTACATATAAAAGTTAACACAATCTACTAATTATTAATTGCAATTTAACCAACAAATTTGTTCCACTCTCACTTACTCCACAAATAACTATGCACATATAAATTCACTCTAGTATACATCATCGCCGCTATTCGCGAATATCGTCTAGTCATCATAAATAGATTAGTACTATTAGTTGAGATACATAAATAATAATTTTTTGTTGTTTGATGACTTTGCACGATATATCTACTAACTACAAATATGTGTTTCCAACACAAGCTAAACTTTTAATAAAAATATGCGGCCTTATGATGGGAAACTACCCTGTTAGGTTTGGATAGAGATAGGACCAGTAATATTGATCAATTTCCGGGATCGTTGTGGCATGAACTCATTTATGCCTTTCCTCACCCCGTCCTACCTTGTAACGGAGAGTAATGGGTTGAAGGCGGTGAGGCATAGTCAGAGTGTAGGTTCTTTTGGTCTATCTACATTCCAGGAAATTCATGCGCTTCATAGACTGAGCAAAAATGGGAGCTTTGGTCTGAGCAAGCCGACCTATTATATTACCAGACATAATTGGGAGAAACTCATCTGAAACTAGAGATAGAAAGGCCTTATTTCGTTTCGTTCTTGTTTTTCACATCCTTATTATTGAAAAAAAGGGATTTATCATATTTAGAATCTCTCTGCGGTGTGCTCCGTTTACTATTATTTCGTACTTTCTTCTCTTTACCACGCGATAGGTCAGCAAGCGTGAACGGGTGCGAGAAAGGAAAGGCTGATGAGTGTGTAAATACTCATCATTTTTGGTCAATCTGAACTGCAAAATCATTTAAAAACACTCAGATATGCATCAAAATACAAAAAATATCTCAAAATTGTGTTTTATATGTTTCAGATGCAAAATGAGTAAAAACAGATGAAAAACGAACAAAGTTTGCACAATTGGCAGTTTCAGTCCCTCAACTTTGCAAAATTGACAAAAATGGTCCCTGGGATTTAAAACTTTGAAAAAAAATCAATTTTGGTTCTTGTGCTATTCTTCTATGGCATATATGGTCCTTGGGTGTGAATTTTGGAGAAATTACAAGTTTGGTCCCTGCAGTTTGGAATTTGGCGAAATTGGTCCCCGGGAATTTTAATTTGGAAAATCAACAACAAAGGACCTTGTGGAATTATAATATGGCAAGAATGGTCTTTGGAATATGTTTTGGGAAGTTGGCAATATCAGTCCTTCATTTTCAGGAAATTACATAATTGGTCCCTATGGTTATTTCACTTACAAACGGACCCTTTATATTCATAAGCCCAAAACAAAATCCAAAAACAAAATACCCAACACCCTCACTCACCCAACAGCCTGGTCCAACACTCCATCCCTGGCCCATTCCACACCCAAAGCCCAACACCCCCAAAACTAATAAAACCGGGGTCAAATCCGGTCAAACCCACTCCTTGTCACTCCTTTCCCTCCTTCTTCACTAAAACCAAAACCACCCTGGTATTTCACCCCCTCCACCATCACCACTTGGCTTCTGACAACCCTCACCCTTATCCTTCCAAATTCCACACCCCAAGATGCAATTAATGCCACCCCCTATGGCTACTTCACAGACCCCCAATTGGTCAAAGTTTCATTTCCCGCCAAATTGATTGAAATGACAAGACTCATCCAGTGGATGATTAGAGTGCTGGGAAATGATCGTGTGGGTCCCACAAACACCCTAGAAGCCTTATAAAGAAGAGAGAAGCCATAGAGAAGAATAATTAGATTAGTTTAGTTTAATTAGTGTCGAAGTAGTGTAAATTCAAGTTTCAATTGTACTCCTTAGTTTAAAATAGTTGTAACCTTTTTTATTAATGTAATTTGAACCTTATTTAACTGTCAATTTCTAGCTTTCTTTTATAAATTCAGTTTTAGTAATTTTTAAGCAAATTTGACAAATTTGCCTAAAAGTTGTTAAAAGTTGTTAAATCTGTTCTATTTAGCTTAGTTTAAGTTACTAACAAGCTTTTATAAGCTTTCAACGCTTTAAAAGAAGTTTAATTCAGTTTAGCTAAAAATAAGAAAAATACAAATAAATATTGGAAAAATAAAAAATCAGTGTAGAAGGGAGAAGAAGCAAAGGAGCAGGGTATGTTAAGGATGGCCCTGGTTTAGATGCTTCTTGGGAAGCTTTAGGATGTGATATTAGGCCTGGGTTCTCAATTCTCAGTTTGGAATCATTTTGTAAGCATAATCTCAATTTTATGAATGTTACTGTAGATCTGCTTAATCATTGCTTATCTTTGCTAAATTGTGTTTATTTAGTGTAATGAATATAATTTGAAACCATTTTGTACTTGCTAGTTATCTGGAAATCTTTGTTTCTCAGTTTTTTTTTTTTTTTATTTCACTTTCCAAATATGCTTATAAGTGACTTATGAGTATAAGGAGTTCTTGCTTGTGTATTTGTGTTTAATTAGAGTTATCTCATCATAATATAACAGTTTTCTTTGGTAATTTGGCCTGAATCATTTATTAGTAGTGAAAATCACACAATCACATTCTAAAAGGGGTGTTTGGTTCAAGGGATTTGTCTGTGACTAAGCTTGATTCAGTTGTTGTTTTTAGTTATAACAGGTTAACTTAGGTCTAAATAGCTCATGTAAGTCATAAAATCAAAGCCCTATTAGTTAAAAAGTCAAAATCCTAGTTATTTGCCCCTAATGGACTAACTGTTAAGGTTTAGGTATGGTCATCTCACCATTTCAATGCATAAGTAGATGTTTTAGTCTAAAATAGTTCACTTATAGCTTAATATAGCTTAACGTAGGATTGAAACTCATAAAAGTCAAAAGTTCCATGTTTCTCAAAAAGTCAAATTTGCATAATAGGCAGAAAAACCAAAAATTCAAGGAATTATTTGATTTTTGAGCTAGGTTTTAGGCCTTGTGCTTTTCAGGAAATATACTCAACCACCTCAACTTCAAAGTCCCATTGCCATCTTAATTTTGCAATTTTTTCAGTGGGCCCCACAGGTGCCCAAACACAGCTGCAGGGCTGTCTCATACCCTGCTGCATAGCATACCACCACCACTGCCACCACTTTGGTGGGCTCCACAGGCCACCTCAGTGGGCCCCACACTTCCCCCTGGTTCTTTGGACTCACAAGCTTGCCACCTTTCCAGTGGTACCAAGCTTTTGAGTTTAAGCCACTTTGTGGACCCCCTAGATCAGCCCTAACTCCTGTCCCATTTTCTGTGTATAAGGTAGGAAACCAAGTGCTTATTGGCATATTCAGTGGGTTTATTTACTAGATTCTTGCTTATTCATGTCCACTTTACTTATTTGAACCACAATCCATCACTGTGGACCCCACATAAGCTAATTTAAGCTTATTTCCTAGTATAGTCAACATAAGTCAACTGTCAAGCTTATAAGCCCTCACAGTGCTTATTTTTGAGTTCTAAACTAGTTGTTTTTACAAAAGTCTCTTAATTTTAGTTCTTAAATAGTTTTGTGAAAGAAAATTCCAGAAAAACCAATTTAAAATTAAGTGATAGTTTTTATTTAATATTGATTATCTTTTTAATTTTCCTTTTTAGTTTTTTATTAAGTAACTTGCATTTTTATATTTTTCTTTTCTTTTATGTTAAAGTATTTTTAGTAATTTTTCTAGATTTTTATCTTGTCATTTAGTACTCATTAGATTTAATATTAGTTTTATTAATTATTAATTAATATTTAAAGTATTAAATAGCATAATTAGTTTTTATCTAATAACACCTGGGTTTTATATTTTTCCTAGCTTTTATATGTTATATAATAATTTTAGGAATTTTTTTAGAATTTTTACTGTTCATATTTTAGTTTTTATAATTTAATTAGTTTAATTAGTTATTAATTAATATTTAGAATAATAATTAGTAAAATAGTTTAAAAATAATTTTTAGAAACTTTTTATAATTTTTTAGGATTCCTGTGATGGTTAATTAGTTTTATAAAATATTTCTTAAATTTCTAAGTCACTTTTTAATATAATTAGTAATTTAAATTAATTTAAATAGTTTAATTAATATTATTAGTATTTAATTAATAGAAAATCACAAAAAGACAAAAAGACATATTTTTAAGTTTTTATATAATTTTTAAGATATTTTAGAAGTTTTAAAAATAAATTTTCATTTTCTTAGTTTTTATTTAATATTATATTATATTCATTATAAGTTAAATATTAATAATAAGTAATTAAATAGTTTTAATTACTAAAAAATAATTTTCTTTTTAATTTCATTTTCTTTTAATTTTAAGTTTGTAAGAGTTTTATTTTCACCCCCTGTAGCTTATTTTTCCTTAAAACTCACCTTTTTCTCAGCACGCAATCGTGTCTGATTTTTATTTGATTTAAGTTTATACACATCTGTTTCTCGTAATTGTTAATACTGTAATTTCTATTCATTCCAGTAGTGTAAAATAAATCCAAATCTTTATCTGGTTACTTCCCATTCAAATTCACCTGATCACAAACCCGTTTTTATACCATCTCACCTCGTTGGGACATAATGACCCGGGGAAACACTGTATTCTACGGAATTGAGCCTAAGGAGTTTGACTATATTGACCACATCCATGGTTGACTTTAATTGACTGCTTTTACCTCAATCAAAGGCCAAAGACTTCAGCCTAATAGGAATGAGCAAGGACGAAATGAAAAGATGAAGTGCCCTGCATCCCTATTTAGAAAGAAGGGTCGAAGCTTTTGGGCATGTAGCTTTACCCATCCCCCTTTCGCCGGGGTGGTGCTTGGGGGGGGGGGGGGGAGCGCCAACAGATATCGGGCTTACCAACGAGCTGACAGCTGATGGCTGTTGGTTACGACTACTACAAAAAAGCTCCAATAAAGATGAATATTTTATATGGAACTCTGATTCGATTCAGGTATTCAATCCCGCCGCTAAGATGCTGAGTTGACTCCTTAACCTTGATAGGATGATAGCTTATTCAATAATTTATGCAAATGGTAAAGAACTTTGGATGAACTAATGTGAATGGGTGTAAGCCTCGCTGCTCGGAAACACCTAGTGCTGACCTGATGAGATTGGTCGAGTGGTCTAAGTTAGAGATGGGATTGCACGTATTTATGGGCTGAACGAGATTCAAGTTGAGGAAATGGTTGAAGTTTGCCAGCTGTGTGAAAGGAATAACTTTGATCTTGAGAATGAGAATGTAGGGATTGTTGTCTTTGGTAGTGTGTAATACTCCGTAAAAATCCCATGTCATTTATTAATGCTAATCACCGAATCTATTCTAATCAAAGCCATTTTTTCGGGCTATTTTTTTTTCACATGAGTCACCATTTGCATGACACCCGTATCACCGTTAGTCACCCGATTGCATGCCACCTGAAACACCTTTAGTCACCGTATGTATATCACCTGGTATCACCCATAGTCACTCTTGGATGTCACCCAATGAGGATAACACCGATAATATATATATATATATATATATATATATATATATATATATATATATATATATATATATATATATATATGTATGTATGTATGTATAAACATCACCGTTAATATTTTTCAAGGTATAAACGAACCAATACCGACACCGAAAATAAAGTTACGAAAGCAATAGTCAACGACACCTCATTCTTTTATTGGGCCTTTGGTTTTCACCAGCCCATGTATCACATTAATTTTATTTTCCTTTTAATTGGGCTTCGATCCAACACCACAAGTCCACTAATATCTCTTTCTTTCTTTCTGTTTTGGGCCGAGCACCACCCAAGCACAGTCGTTTTTTTTTTTTTTTTTTTTTTTTTTTTTTTTTGGCCAAGAATTCACACGAGTCCAACTCGTGGTTGTCTTTTGTTTTGGGCCGCGGAGTTGCCAAGCCCACACCGAAACTCAACAATGCATTTTTGCAAAATATAATACACTTCTCGTTTCACCCTTTTGACTCGAACACGATATCACAAGGAAATTTGATTATGTTCCATCTCTTTTGTTTTGCTCGACACCACAGTGGACACAAACACCCCATACAAAGTTGTTTTCTTCTTGTTCCTTGTTCGACTCGGCACTAACACGCAGCATAACACTTCTTTCTTTTTGGTTCCTTGCAACTCGACAACACCACCCTTTTTCCTCCTTTTCTCCCTTTTGCATGGGAGACTAACCCAACACCAACACTTAGCCACCCTACCTTTGAACCTATATCACTAAACAAATCCATGTTTCATGACCTTTCATCCTAAAATCTATTACCCAAGGGTTTCTATGTTTCTTTAACCACCAACAAAAACCCCTTTGATTCTTTTCTCTCTTAATCTAATCCTTAAGTACACTTACATGATCCTAACCTTTCTTGTCCTACTAATAAACAAGTTCAAAGTAATCATCATAGCCTCCATATCCTACTCCTACTCGACTTGACCACACCAAGACTTAAGACAAACTTGTTCAATTCGAAATGACACATCAAAGGCACACACAACATACTTCACATGTGAACCATGCTAGTTGCTTGAGATCCTCCTATAAATACCTCACATTAAATGCTCACCCTCACCACACTTTCGAATCTCACTAAGATCTCAAACCACAAACTCTCTCTTTCTTTCTTGTTTACTATCGAAGGCCATTAAGCACACAAAAGTAGATTTTGGAGCAAGGATACTAGTTGGGTAACTAGTTTGGATCAAGGGTCACAATACAAGGAGGGTATCACATTTGATCGTCTCTTATCTCGTACAACTCGACCACTTCACCACCTCTTTAGGTGTTGTAAGTTGTTTCGCTCCTTTTTCAATACTTACGTTATTTATTTTCTTTTACATGCATTGCATAGCACTTAAATCACACTTAACACAAACACTATTAGTCACCTCGACACACCCTTAGGAATGGCCTTGTATTTTCATATTTACACGTACAACACACATATATCTTTCAACAACTCATTTCTTCGAACCAAACTAAATCGAGATAACCAAACATGCATGATTTTCAAGGTCAAACACTACGTTAAAAGAACCTAATTCTAAGCTTGTTCGAACACCCCTAAAACTAGCTGTGAAATCGTTTGGGCCTGAAATGGGCTAACGAGGCCCATGTGGGATTTTCTTAAGATCTTTTGAATCATAAACTAGCCAAAAACTCGACACCATGATGTTCCAAAACAAATTTTGTAAGGCTTTTCTAAAATAAAAATGTTTACTTTGTATGTACAAAAGTTCATTTTTCAAAAACTTAACAAGTGAGTTCATGGTCCCACATTTTTAATTGTTTACTTCGAATCATAAACTAGCCAAAAACTCGACTCACACCTATCAGGTGAGTTCATGGTCCCACATTTTTAATTGTTTTTAAACCCCGTGGGGAGATACATGCTATAAACCTAACACAAGTATTTTCAGTATGCTATTATTATCTGATATTGCCTAAGTTGACACCCGTGCTGCAAGTCCCTCATATCACGAACCTTAATCACTTGCGAGTGAGCGCGAATATAGTTGATAGATCTATTGGAGACGACAACCCATCTCTTCCAAAGTGATCATTTGGCAGGGGATGTTCTATATTCGAGGTACCATAGAAATTTAGCACATTTCTGTCACCGAGGCCCCTTTTTGTCATCTACATCCCTCGTGGTGTAGGTGATTATATCATTATTTGATATCACCCACGTTAAGGCTTGAGTTTCGTGAGGCTTAGGAGCAATACGACACCCGTTTAGTTAAGACCAATCATCTTGACTTGTTTATTTAAAAATATTTGACTTGTGTTCACACTATTACAAATTTAAACTACTATGGATTCACTCAACCTTTGTGTTGACTTTTTAGCATGTTTATCTTAGGAAATTAGCGGCATGATGGCACGAAGCTGGCAAAAAGGGCACACAGGACCTCCCTTTTATTTCAATAATTATATCATTCTTTTCAAACTCATCACCTCTTTTGTGAAACAATTAACATTTGGAAAATGTTTGTAACTCTGAATACTTGAGTTTTCATGGAATGATATCAACTTATCTTTTGAATTATTTTCTATAAGTATGACTGTGTTCTAAACTGTAATGACCCTGATTAGACTTCCGCTACTTATCAAATTTTCGGGGTGTTACATAATGATACTGCTATTAAAGGAGACCTTGTCAAGCGCATCGACTCTATTGTGGATGTCTTTGCGGAAAAGGCTATGCCAGAGCGTGTGGTCGACGCTTTGGGGGTACCTATTGATGGAAGAGGGGCTCTAAGCGATCACGAGCGAAGACGCGATGAAGTGAAAGCCCCTGGGATTATTGAACGTAAATATGTGCACGAGCCTATGCAAATTGGGTTAAAAGCGGTAGATAGCGTGGTTCCTATAGGCCGTGGTCAACGAGAACTTATAATCGGGGACCGACAGACTAGAAAAACAGGTATTGCTATTATTACCATATTAAACCAAAAGAAAATAAACTCAATGAGCACCAGAGTAGAAAGATGTTACAAACTATTTTAATGAAACCATAGTAACTTAGATTGAAATCATATTTGAGCCACTTTATTGTCATTCTAATGTCTAAAAATTGAAACAGACCCGCAAAATAAACCAACCTACAAAAACCTTGTTTTTGGCATGTTGTTGACGAATTAGTGAATTACCTGAATTTGAGGGATTGTGGAAACTATTAGGTGACATGCATGGGTTTATCAAAACTTGTTAATTTTGGGAAAGAGACATGTGATAAACTGATAATGGATTTTTTTTTTAAATATAATTTTAGTTATTAGAATTAATTATATTACTTGTTCTAGCATAATATGAGTCTGTTTTGATATTGATAAAAGGTTATTTGGCTCCTTATGAAAGATTTAAATATGAAATGTTAATGGATTTGGTATGAAAAAATTTGGAGCATAATTGGAAAACCAAACGGTATTATATTTGTGTATTATATAATTGGTATGCTGTGTTGCGCCAAAAAGATCTTAATTAAAATTGTTGATCATTAGGAAATAAAGAATTATTAGTTTATTTTTTTAGTAGGATAATACTATCCAAAAGAAGAATATTGATATGTTTAATAATGTTAATGATGTTGTTCAAAAAAAATAATGCTAATGATGATTATAATTTATTTTATGGGATATATATTTTGTATTTTTGTAACAAAAAGGGTCCCATGCAAGTGGGTTTTTCCTTCGTAAGGTACGTTTTGTGACTTTGTCATTTTTCTTTAAATATCACTTTCATGTTTTACTACAAAAGATTTCAATCTACATTTTTTATCTCTTAGAAAAAAGAAAAAAATAATTAAAAAAATGAGGGAAATGACATTTTCCACCATTGTTGGTTTAAAGAGAAAGACAAGGAAAAAAACATAGAATCAATTGGTAAAAGAGATGCAAAGTCCAAATAACAAAATGAGAATAAGGTCGATGCATGTGATGTAACACCTTTTCTTTTCCATGGTTTCAAAGTCTGTCCTTTATTTTTTTTTCTTGTTTTGGTTTTCATTTTTTACAATATCTTCTATTTAGTTTATGATATGATAAGTTTGGATATACGGTAGCTCAGTTTGTTATTTGTTATTTATGTATACTTGTTCATGGTCTAAAGATTCAAATAAACAATTAGGGTATTTGGTATATAATTCTACTAAATTTGGTCGAATGACAAACAATCCATATCCGACAAAAACATGTAAGAACATCGGGTGGCAGACATTGAATATGCGATCACACTTGAGTCTTGTATGCTCCGTCAGTTTACATTTATGCTCAAAACCAAGAAGTCGAAGGAAAAGAAGCAAAGATTTGCACCGAGTATGACAAACATTACATACAAACTAAACCTTTGTTTTTAGCCAAGATAATTTCATTTCCGTAAACACTTGAAACAACAATTGCTAAAGACACAACCTATTTTACACAATTAGTTTTGTTTTCAAAAGAAAGAAAAAACAAAAGTTTTTTCCCAAATGGTTTTGGTTACCAAGACTTTCCACCAAAAGATCAATTGAAACCTCAGAGCTCCTTCTATCTGTGCCTATAATGACAAAATTTGATTACCCACAATTTCATACAAAATCATTTATATTCTGAATGTACAAATCCAAGCCCTGAGTCTTTAACTTTTAATGACGACTGCTAGAGGTCCCCCACCCGTTCCGCCTCCCTCAGTGTAACAGAAGAACCGAAGATAATGACATTGTTAAACCAAAAAACAGTGAGAGAAGACAGCCGTTTCCAGGCTAAAAATCTTACAAACTCATGGATCATCTTCTTGAAAGGCAGCTCAGCTTCATAAACCTCGGGGGAAGTTGCTGATTTGTCCTTCCTCCAACATATCTTTGTTGTTGAGCTTGTAACTTATTCTTATGCGCATGACAATTGATTTCTGGCATAAACATTCATTAATTAAGTAGTGAAGAAAACAACCAATAAAAAAAGAAGAAAAAAACATATAATCAGAATTCCCATTGTTCAAATGTTTTTATCCTGATATACTATGAATTGTCTACCATTATCTCCTACCTCAATAAATTAAGACTGTGAGATTATGATCCTGAAGAAAAGGATTGATACCTTCCCCACCTTAAATATACCCTCCAGTGAGGTATTTACTAGGAAAAGATAATGCTTGATATAAGATGTGGCAAAACCGGCAGGCAGGTGGGTTAGGTAAGAGGTCAGAACAGCAATCTTTTTGTACATATTAAAAAGGGTCAGGCCAGGCTGGCTTTGACCTGGAACACTTTTTATTGAAATTCTTAAAACTTCTTATAAACAATTAGCCTGTCAATTATATTCACAAGAATCATAGTTTTTCAATAATATAAATTTTTTGTAATCATACTTGACACCTTTCAATCCGTTTCAGAGACAGATATAACCAGCACCGACCCACAGATAATTAAATGGGTCAAGGTTATGAATTGGAGAGTTAAACATAATACCAGTGGATGTAACATGATCTGGTCAAAAAAGAAGTAGAAGTATATTATATGAAAGTATTTACCTTGCCATGTTGACTGTTGGTAACTCGTAACTTCTGAGTTATCGACCCGTTACCGTTTCCAGCTAGAGTATTGCTACTAGCAGGTTCCAAATGCAACTGAAGAAACTGTGGATTGGAAAAAGCAACATATCAGTTGGCATATTCAGGTTAAAGGGATGCAAGCATTGTTTATATATATGATGCTCCACATTAGCATTGAAGTAAAAGTGAATCAAAAGCAAAAATGAGTCGTTTAAAATGAGGTGACTGTTACCTTCGGGACTGCTGCCTGGAAAATAAAGTCCGTATAGACATCGGAAGACTTGTTCACAAAGTTTGCTTCGATTTGAGTTGTCTGTGGACTTTCAGGTTGCTTAGAAAAGTTGAACGTTAGCCTCAAAGAGCTGCTCTCAAAAGCAACTAATGGTGGATATGCAGGACCATTATCCTCTGTTATGAATCAATGCTGGTAATTAAAATCTCGAGAAAAAAGCAATTTTCTGTTACCAGATTGAGCAATAGGATAAGGAATACTTACTAGGTGGTGGAGGGCTAGGACCAAATCCGTCTAACAAATCCATCATAGCTGTAGAGGAGGCTGGTAGAGATGGCCCCATAGTTGATGACAGAATATCTAATGGACTAACTGAAGTCTTATTATCTTGACTTATTGATAATATATCAGGTACAGATGAACCATTTTGGGGTGGAGCTGACCCAATTGACAGTAGATCCAGCAGAGCATCTGTGCCACTCTTTTGAGCCTGGGTTGTACCTGAAACAAAGGGGAGGTAATAAAAAGAAAAAAGAAAAAAATAATAAAATAAAAATAAAAATAAAATAAAAAATAAAAAATGTTATCTCGCGTCGCTGTATTTCATTCGGCCAGACTATAACAGTCGTTAATAAATTGATTATAATCGGCTGTAATAGCCTTTTACAAACGATAACATTATTTAGGGCTCGTTTGTAAATATCTTTGGGTATAATGACTGAGTGCAGAATTAGTTACTATGGGACCATACCAATAGATAACTAAAAGCACATTGAAAAATTCTTATAATTCACTCTATATAAAATTATCAACGAAGAACTTGGGTTATGTGCACAACACCAAACTCTTGCATTATTAAGTAAAACCATGCAAAATGCACAGGTAGTTCTGAAGCATGCTCTTGACTGTTTCCCAAAGCAATAAGTGAACCAGAAAGTAATTTGTAGCAACATCCTAGAATAGTCACACTTCCCAAAAAAAATCTAACCTGACTGTGAAGAAGAGGATGATGTACCAACATCAAGAAGGTCCTGAAGAAAGTTCCCACCAGAAGAGCTAGGTGCTGCAGGTTCATCTACTCCTAAATCAAGCAAGTCCACTAGAGGAGCAGCAGTTGTTTTGGCACTCCCATTGGGAAGATTTAGTTTGGAGGTTAAAACAGGTGCTGGAATAGAGCCAGCCCTCCTGTAAGTTGCTTCATCAAGAGCCGGCATTCTTTCAACCAGTGTAGACCTTCACGTGTTCATTAGCAGCGTTAATATCGTAAGGTTAAACCAGTTGAGTTATTTTATTTTTATTTTTATTTTTCCATAAGAGTATGGAATTTACAACTTTATAAAAGAGTAAACCATACCTTATATTCAGATGTTTTTCAAGTATAGAATCGAATTCGATGGATCTCTGCTGCAGTTCAAGCAAAAGGCTTCCTCTAGATTGAGTAACAATATCCTTTATTCTCCTACATATAACAACTTTGATATCAGAAACTTCATCCCTTGTAAGTTTGCATGAAATTGCGTACCAGGACCTGCTTTTAACAATCAAATTAATAACTTACTGTGAGCAAGAAGGAAAACGGGAGGACAGCTTCAACAAAGCAATCAAACACATAGCTCTGGTAGTAAGATCTGATGAGTGGCGTTTGATTGCAGTTTCAACAACATCCACAGCATCATTCTCAGTTACCTGTTCATAAAAACTCAAATTAACAAATTCTGAAGATAGGAATGGGTCCCAGTTTTATAACATGAATTCGTACAATTATGGAGAAGTAAACTCACGGTTATAGGGTCCTCAAGATCAAGCATTCCAATACCATTTACTAGCATGTCACCATATTCTCCAATACACCATACAGCTACCCGAACAAGTGTTTCCTGTTTTTGGGATCAACAGAAAACATATAATTAATACCTATATGCAAGTACTACTCGTACAAATGATGAAAACATACCAGCATTACTTCAGAGCAAACCAAATTGATCAACATTTTCTATATGCAAAATTCATGTACCTGGTCATCTGATGTTTGGATTGCCTTGTAGAGTGACCGTACTGTATACCCATGGAGGTTAGGAGCATTGGTTATCACAACGATAAGGGCATGCCATACTTCATCCTTTACATGATTTCCAGCCTACTAACAATAAGACATGAGATTAGGAGTCCCTTAAAATTCTTCAGTCGGCTATAAATGAATTTCACTATGGTTTTTTAATGATTGGAGATTATTGGGTCAATGTGGAAAATGAGTCATTGCTTAGATAAGCTCCCACCAGAATACATACCTCAGAAAGAACCTTGAGCATCTGATCAATGTACCATATCTTGTCTGGGGAAAGCCTAGAACACCAAAGAAAAGAAAGATATTTATATTATAAGTTGAAAACTTGAAATCAATGAAATTTTGCTATTTCATGTACCATATTACTTGTATATCTCAAGTCTAAACTCAGTGTGCAAGAATTTTACGGCGGTTGAAGCTCTTTCCAAGTAATAAGTACAGTATTAAGGTAAAAACAAAATGATGCTGTGAACTTAAGTATATGCTGGAACTTACTTTTCCACAATTGGGCATATTTTTGCAGTAAGATCTCCCTTGAAGTCCTGGTCACTAACTTGTAGATAATCAATTAACTCTTTAGTCAAAGGTTTAACATTGTTCTCGTTCAACAGAAGGTATATAAGTTCAAGAGCTCTTTTACGAATTGAAGCATCAGAATCCTGAACAACAACGGAGCACCATATGAAATTCACATGTTATAATAAAAACAAACTTGCAATTCTGCTCCTGAATAAAACAATTATTAAGCCTCAAGCAAATACACATTTATGTATAAGTCAAAAAATCACCTTCACACATTCTAAGATTGTTGCGCGATGTCTCTGCACAGCTTGATCATCTACTGAAATTGCTTTCATCAACATGTTCAATGCCACGTACCTGCCAAGTGTGTAAACAAAGAGTTTACAGATTTTCATGTTTGCATAGATTATACAACATTACAACTTAAACAAGATTGTAACCATGTGCACAAAACTGAACAGAAAAATCTTAGCATAAAAACATAACTTAAACAATTGGTACCACAGCAAGATCTACATAAGCATAACCATTGAATTGCAATCCAACATAACTTAGGCGAGGTACTCACCTAATATTGTTGTCACGGTTAGATAAGAACCGCCCCAAGATATTGATTGCAAGAACACGCAGACCGCTATTATCTTCAATGCTCATAATGGTTTCTACGCATTCATAAAGTATTGCATTCCCTGCATTTTTGTTTGACTCAGTTTTTGTTGCCACCTAGACAGGAAATATAGCAAGATGGTCAAAAGACATTATCATTAGATAAACTTCCATTACAGATTCCAAAACATAGAATCCATAATGACTACTAACGTAGCGAATATTTATAAGAAAAAGGTAAAAGATGCAGTAGAAGTGCAGAACTATGCAATACACACATCATGAAAATAGATACAAGACGAAATACCTTTTATTAAGTCATTAACTAACAAATTGAGTCTAATACCATGATCTTTTAAGATTTAAAGATAGAACCGGACCTGAGCGAGAATGTCATTCATAGATTCGCTAGCATCAGCATCTCCATGACCCAAAACACGCAAAAGACGGAGCAATCTTATATGGAGAAATGGGTCTGCAATCCCAGAAACATCATATTCAGGGGCATATGGGCTGTTCACAACATCTTTCAGAACTTTCACTAATCCCTCTGTGCATTTCTAGACCAAATGAAGAAAAAGTAAGGGAAAAACTGTTATATAAGCCCTTAATTAAAGATATAATAACAAAATTGCCAGCACAGAATCAAATGTCAAACAAAGTGAAGCTAATAAAGGGGAAAAAGATGAAACAAGTTTTCTCAAGTCTAACTGTAAGGCCTCGCAAAGCCGAAAGAATGAACTACTCGAGCACCCTTCTGGTTTCAACTAAAAACCATGGTGGAAGGATACTAGTTGGCCACAACTTCAAGCTTATAAGGGGCTCAAATGTCTTATTTCCTACCGATGTGGAACAGGTTGACTAACGAATAATACATGCAGTGATTACCTTTCTGAAATATTCAAGAGCCTCTTCATTAAGATTACAGAGATCTGTACATAGCTGAATTGCAGTTAAAAGAACTCCATGATGCTTCTCTTTAAGTAAGGAAACAACAGGGTTGATGAAATTTTCTGCAAGGTCGGGGACTTTCTTTACAATCCTTATTGAGCACAATGCTGCCTGCGCATTATAACAACTTATGTTAGTAAAATGCTATGACAAGTAATATGTGAGGTTTAAAAAAACTATTCTCAAAAGATTATAAAATGCATATCAACTGCACTCTGTAGAAACCCCCAGGTCTTATACACTAGAAAGATCTAGCGGAATTTTCAAATAATTACTATAACTAAGACCAAACCATATTTATAAAAGTAAAATAAAAGAAATACTTATAATGATTGGTGAAAATGTAAAAAATGGTTCATGACTCCCTAGGGACCCGCCATGAGCTGAATTGCTAAATTTTCATAAACTTACTTTCTTCCGGATATTTGGATCTCGAAATTGCAGCAACTTTTCGACTTCAGGTGCAAGATCACGAGCCATTTCTGCTGAACTTATATTGCCCAAAGCACAAAGAGCTAATCCCACGATATATTGGTTAGTATGGTTAAGATCTCTGCATACGACAACAACAAAAACACATTCTCAACTACTAAAATCACCTTCTAGATCACATAAGTTTAAAAAAAAGGATTTGCAGGAGCATACTGCTTCAGTGAATTGGTAACGAGCATCAAAACTTCTTGTCGTTCGTCAAGAAGCAGCATAAGTCCAAGATATCCTATTCTCTTTTCCGGGAACCCGGGAGCTGCAATTAACTTAAGGCATTCCATTTGGCCAAAATGCGTTGGATATCCTAGCATGTGAATGAACATAAGCTTTGCCAAGTTACGATGTCTATAATCATTATCATTGTCACTAACTGCTGCGCGAATAGAAGCACATTCTTTCCTAACAACAGCACGCTCTTCTGCAGCAGTTTTGCAAGCACGTATTGCCCGAATCATGTCCCTGCAACAATCTTCATTCAGACTCATAACCAAATAACACACATATTATCAACCCTATTATTTTTCCAAAAGTACACCAAGGGTGTGTTTGGCGCAGAGCATTTAGGAGCGGTGAGCGTTAAGGGTTGTGATTTTTTAAGCTAATTTGGCAAGCAGCAAGTAGCGTTATCTAATTTTTCGGAATGCTCCTTTTCTAATGCTCCATGAAGTAGCATTTAGGAGTTGTATTACACATTATAATTACAACCACAACTACGTTACCAAACGTTTTTATAGAAAAATATAGCTACTGCTACGGCTCAGCTGTTTTTGCCAAACACACCCCTAAGCTGCTAAAAAATTCTCGTATTAAAACAACACATATTGCAGATCCCTGCATCCTAATGTGATTAAACATAACCATGAACCAGATAACATTTGGTGAAAAAATCAAGGTAAGTAGAGCATCACAACGCCACACTGGTTTATCTAAGATTTCTAATCAACTTGCCTAACTAATTACATTTCGTTCTACCGGAAAGTTATGGCGGATAGCGAATTATGTTTTGTAAACAGTAGAAAATGTATGACATTGCTATAATACAAACTAGGCGCAACTTATTGCTAAAGTATAGTTGACATAATTTTATAAACTGATGAGAATGTCCAACTTAATAAACTAACTAATGGATACAGATCATAGGTTGAATTTGAGAACACATTAACAGAAATTATTAGGTAAAAAAAACATGAAGGGGTGAGTTATGAAGATGAAGTGACCTGAGACGCGTTCCAGAAGAGAACATATCCATGATTGATCAGATCCACACTGCAATTGTCTATGTGTCTGATGGTGAGTCGAGATCTGTGATGAATTTTAGATCTATGGCTTTGTGATTATGATTATCAAAATGATTATGAGAATTTTATGATGAATTGATTTATTTTATTATTTAATCCAGTGTGGCACTTGGGTGGGAGCGAGAGAGAGTATGAATGAATGAATTCTATTTTCTTTTTGAAAAGCTGAAGAAAACACAAGCACTCGAAATCAACAATCTATTGTCTCACTTTCTCTCTTCCTCTCTCATTCTTTATGCAATTTAATTTGATGGATGCTATAACTTACAAAATACTTTTCTTTTTACAATTTTTATTAACAAGTCATTTATTGAAGAAAAAAAATTATAATTTTTTTTGTAGATGTAGGATTCCCATTTAATTTACCATGTTATTAGAAGAAATGATAAAAATAGTTATATGTTATTTTTTATTTTATATATTTTTTATTTATTTTATTTTTTATTTTCTGAGAAGAAATAAGTAGAAGGTAATTATGCTTAATCTTATGTCTAAATTTGAATTGGGTTCATAACATAAAGTTGTAATGCATGTTTAGATATAAAACTAGGCATCTTTTTATGTTTTCTAGTCTTTTTTCGATTTGTTACTAGTTAGAAAGCAATGTAACATGAAAAATTATTACCTTTCAAGAAAACATAAAAGATATGACGGACTAAGGGTCCGTTTGGTGCAAGGTAGAGATTTGCTGTAAGGATAAATTAATAAATGAGTGGTTTAGGATTAGATTGTACTGTTTGAAAACTTGTTGTTTGGTTTGTTTATATTTATGCATAGTTTTTTGATTCATCACATGAAGACAACAAAAAAAAGAGTGCATTATTACATAAAGACAAAAAGAAAAAGAAAAAGAAAAAAAAAAAAAGAAAGGAAAATATAATGGGCCGAAAAATTTTGTCAAAAAAGTTGGCCTTGTTATTGGGTTTTCTAGAACCCCTTAAACAAGGGGGTGAGTCCTATTTTCAAAACCTACGGGTGCTAACCAAACGATTTATTTTACTTAGAGTCCATTCCATTTAACTCAAACCATCAAACCAAACTGCCCCTAATATGTGTAAGTTTAGTGATACCGGTATCCATCATTTAATTAGTAGTACAGAGTTATGGTTTAACATGCTTTTGATGTAAATGTTGTTCTCTCAATTTGATCGTGGTTCAACGGCAGGATTATAGTGGATCCCCAATATTGTACCGGAAGTTTTCACGATGTGATTCAGTTAAGGATCAAGGATTATAGATAGTTGGAATGAAAAATGTAAAATCATGTCGACTTTCGTTGACGGACAAGTCTAAGAATAAGTAGGTTTTGG
This sequence comes from Artemisia argyi, assembly GCA_030686995.1. NCBI lineage: Eukaryota > Viridiplantae > Streptophyta > Magnoliopsida > Asterales > Asteraceae > Artemisia > Artemisia argyi. The sequence continues at coordinate 153,309,688 of CM060697.1, read as the reverse complement.
CAATAAACTTAAATTGTTATGTCTAACCTTTGTAATTTTGGTCTTTTGGTGTTTATATATCTTGCCTTTCAAAAAAATAAATTGTTATGTCTAACCATGTAAGCACAATCCTATGTAAGAGTCAATATTATTTTAGGTGATCTTTTTCCTCTATTGTCATTTAGAGTTAGCCATTTTTTATTTTAATTTTTTAAAAAACATTTTGTTTTAGAGAGAAGATTAATGCACTCCAAGCTAATTATAGTGGTATCACCATTCTCACGTTAACGTCACATCAATATATGTCCTCACCAACCATTTTTACTCCCGTAGTGATCACCAAGGGCGGACCTAGCACCATAAGTCATCATGTGCACAACTTTTTACGAAAGTAAAGGAAGTAAAAATGAAGAGGATATGCATTTCTTTTGACATATTAGTTTACTAACTAAACAAGACATGTATTTATGTGACACAAAATTTCGGGACCAGGTTCATTTAAGAGAAATCGGAATTTTTAACGAAAATTTACAACAGGCGGCAAACATCCATCCAATTCCCGTGAACCTTCGGAAACCCTCTTAGATCCGCCCCTGGTCGTCACCATCTCCACCGCCCCAACAATCCCATTTTGTGGTCGCCACTACCGGATGTAGCAAAAAGTGGTATCACCACCCGTGGTGGTCATGAAACATGGTGTAACAAATGACCACTCGTGATCACCTCCCCTTACGCGTGAAGCGGTAATCATTAGGGCCGGTTATACATATATGTTATAAATGCTTGTGAGATCTGGGAGATAATAACATTAGCCATACCAATTGCATGGACCACCAACAAAATGGGGATGGTTTTAATTGCATAACCTTTTGTGCACTTAAATTTTGGTAAGACCTACTTCTTCATTGCTGGTCACAAAATCAAACCATATTTGGGACATTGAAGTTGACACACAGTAGAGAAGGGTTCCTAACTATACTGTCCAACAAATAATTCATTCAATAATTTATGTTAACTAACGGCATATTTAGTTAATTAAAAGTTGACATTATATAGTTCATAATGGTCATAAAGCATCCAAGAATCATGTGCAATTAAATTATAAATATCAATCTCTATATTGATTCAACATTAGTACATAAAAAATATCTCTACAACAACAACGTACCCAATTCCGCCGAAGTATCGGTTTGACAACATAAAAATCTCTCTCAAACAATTAAAAGATTAATATGTACATGGCATAACAATTTTTCTGAATAAAACTAACAAAAGTTCAGCAATTTTGTTTTACCTTATTCATCCAGTGTAGCCTTTTCATACTTTAAGATAAGAGCTTTCCGAATTACTCTATTCACTTATAACCAAGACAAGTTTCATATACAGCAAAACAAAATTTTCTTAAACATTGACTGCTAAACAAGTCATAGACATTTGACTTTGACTTTATGAATATAACACAGTTCGTATATCATACCATATAAGTCATGCTGACTTGTATGATGTTCATATGCGGGACCTTCATCGTCGCGGCCCCACCTCTACAATTGTTCCTCAAGAATGAATAGAAGTAATTGATCACAAGTTTCTTAAGGAAAAATGAGTCCTTTCTGGCTCTAACATCACCATGTCCAAGTAAATAAGTGAACCCAGATTCTGTAGCTTCTCTAAGTGCCGAAAGCTCATACTCTAAGCTTGGGTCATCATCAATGGGACCCATGACGCTTGATGGCAACACTGGATCGTCATCAGGTTGTATCAGAGGCACACTAAGTTCGCCAGAGTAGCTTCTTTGACCAACTGATACACTCTCAAAATCTGCATCATTTATATCATTTTCCAGCTCGAGTTCTTGAGCTTCTTTTCTCATGAACTTCTCCAGGCTTTCTACTAGAAGTTGCTCAAAAGCATGGTGATCTTCTTTACGTACGTCTTTGTATCCATATCTTGCTACACATTGGAAGATATGGTAGTCTTTTGGGCATACCCTTCTGAAAAGAAAACGTTCATCTTGAGAGACTACTGGGACTGGAACGTACTTTATGCAGACGAAAACAAGTGTAGAGTGGATTGCTGGCAGGTCCAGTAGGAACTGGCCGAGAACTGAGGGTACACCATGGACTAGCTCGTTGTAGAGAAGTCCAATTCCTGGGACGCGTACAGTTCCAAGTGTTGACCCCAGGTCGTTCATGAATTCCATCGAGATTTTACCTCTGACTTCACTTTGGTACTTTAACACACTTCCGTAGTTCCATATGTACATGACACAAAGGAAGAATGATGCAAACGCAAGAGGAAGCCAACCGCCTTCGGTGATTTTGGAGAGAACTGCAGACATGTATAGGAGCTCGATCGATCCAAAAAAGATAAGGAAAGATAATGCCAAAAATACATTGGTTTGCCATATTAGTAGCATAACAAGGGTCACTAATGCTGTGCTAACCATCATCACCCCGACTTCGGCTATGCCTGCACAAATCGCAAATCATTTAAGCAAACTACATATTTTGAAACTAGGGTTTCAACTTTGAACTGTTTTCTTAATAAGTTGTAGAAGTGGACTGACAGATCTGCAGGCTGTTTTTAAATCCATGTTCCGTTTAAATACACAGTTGCAACTACTTTTACAACTCAGAAATCTTATCTCAACATCTCCCAGTTAGTCAATACTGCAAGTTCATAGGAGTTTTTCATGACTAAGAGTTAATTAGCTGCCTATAATAATATATTCATATACACATAAACTTGTACCCCCAAATGTGATCAACCGCCGCAAGATTCTTCAGTTGTTCTTTATTTTCCCATTGTCTTATGAAAACCACCAACACGTCTAGGAAATGATTCATCAACAAATTGTGTGGTATTAATTGGAGAAAACAATGAGAACAGACTGTATCCAAAAGGCATGTCTATTCCATTGAAAACGATAGTTATCAACTCCATACCCCGAATAATCTGAGGGACGCAAGTACAAAAGGTCCCTAGGATCATAAAGCCGAGGTGTTTCTATTTCGGTATCTAAGGGAACTTTATAGAAGAAAATGAAGAATCTTGTGGTTATTGCTTGAGTTGATTTATTACTTCTGGGTCCAATCACCTCTATCTATATAGGTACCTAACTAACTAATAACCAACAGAAGCTAAGATAATGTTGTCAAGGTGCTGAGTTGTACAAGTAGCTATGCAACTTGTGTGTAAGCCAACAGTTTTCAGTCCAAATTATGTTTATATTAAACAGTCATAGAGAAGATCAAGAAGAAACCAAACCGTATGCATTGGCAATGTCTGTTGTGCTCTGAAAGGTGGCTACAACTAGAACACACATGATCATTAAAAACCAATTGATGACGGGAATGTAGATTTGACCCATGAACTTCCTCGACGTGTGAATAACTTTCAACCTCGGGAAGCATCCAAGAGCCATGGATTGCTTAATGCATGAGAATGAAGCAGATATCATGGCTTGACTAGCAATTACAGCTGCAATTGTGGCTACCACAAAAACGGGCCAAAATAGTCCATCTGTTTGTTCACACAAATCTCAGATTTTCAGTCACTTGGAAGTGAAAAATATGCCTGGTAAAATAACGGATAGAAGTATTTTTACCTGGAATGGAGTCATAGAATATTCTACTCGCAGAATCAGGGTGTTTCATAAGATAAGCAGCCTGACCCATGTAAGCCAATAGAAGGCATGGAAACACCACAAATGAGAAAGCAATCTACACATAAAAACATGACCATTAAATCATAAAAATGAAAGTATCATCACCTACTGATACAGATTACAAGTTTGCTTCTAACGGTGGCAATTTTGTCCCGTGTATGGTAAACCAGTCGATTTGGGCTATGCTTTACCTCTAACGGGTCAAACGGATAATATTTTAAAGACTGTTAAACTCGAAACTAGTCAAATACACGGAAAGTCACGTAAATTGTATTGGTTAATCATAAAACCTCTTTCATTGTTTTGTTTCAAAGATTTGATTGTCATCGTAATTGCATAAATTCTTTTAATCATATTTAAAACATTAACTGTCTGTACTGCTGTACAATTCAAGGTAAAAAAGACTGGGAAGGAAAAAAAAAAAAAAAAAAAAAAAAAAAGGTGTTTGCAGGTTGGACCAACCTGCTCTAATATGTTTAATACGTTAACAAAGACAAACCTGAATGGATGGTACAGAAAAATGACCTAAATCAGCAAACATTGCTTCCGCTCCTGAAATGAAAAGCTCGCATAAATCGCATCATAATGGAGAAAAGGGCTAGAACTTCATCTTTTGAATGATGTTTTTGAAAAAAAGATGATAACTTTACCACAAAATGTAGTCAAATCGACATACCTGTGATACATAAAACACAACCACCGAGAGACGACCATGCCTTGACGGAATTCTTTTTGAAGAACAAATAAATATAAAATGGATTAATGGCCTTCACGACATATATATCATGTTTAATAAGATTGTATAATCCAATAGCCCCGAGACTAAAGAACCACAAAGCAAGACACGGAGCAAAAGTCAACCCCACTTTACTTGTCCCAAACCTTTGTATGCCAAACAATCCCACAAGAATGACAACGGATAGTGTGACTAAAGCACCTGTAAAACACGATGTACCGAGTCAAAAAGTCAACATATATCAACAGAAAAAAGAATCAGCGTCACTTTCTGTTCACATACCTGTACCAAATCCTTGTATTTTACCTTCAAGACCACTCACTGCAGACATGACTACAATAACAATCGGTAGAAAGTGATTCTAGTTAGATAAGCGTTTTGACATTTGACGTTGTAAATTGTAATGATCCGATAATCAAATGTTTCTGATGGTATCTAAATGATAAATGAATGAAGAGGCGATGCTTACCTGATATAGCTGGGGTCAAAATACCGTCACCAATGATCATAGAAGTTCCCATTAGAACAAGTAACAACAGAAGGGTTTTGTAGAATGAATTGTGCTCTAACTTTTCTTTGATACTTAGAGCTCTTTCCAGTTCTGGAGTAGGTAATTTTAGCCTAAAACTTGAGATACGTTCATCGGCTTCTTGACGATTTGGTAGAAGATTGATTTTTGCATATCTGCAGATTAATGAATACAGTGCAAAAGTTCCTCCTGCAAGATTAGTTATGTATCAGTAAGAAAATGGTTTATATACTTTGACTTTGAAAATTCAAACCAAGTTCTTTCAAAATCACAAAATTCTGCAGTTTTTCCTATAAATTTAACTTGCATATATCTTTGGGAAGAGTTTGTAAGAAGTTTAAACCAGTCATTATGTTCTTGAAAAATTCCATAACTAAATGAGTTTTTCTGAAGTACAAAAAACTAGTCTTTTTGACCTGTGAAGTCAAGTGTTGTATTTATCAGCAAATAATGATAGACATCGACTTTTTAACAGGCAAAAGCAGCTCTTCCAATTTCACAATAAATGTGGATTCCTTGTGTATATGTAGCTTTCATACATTTATGGAAAGAAACATATAAGTTTAACACACTCTTCATGTTATTCAAGAATAGTTAAATAACTTGTGATATATGTTCTTAACTCGAAAATTAGTATGTTTGATTGTAAAATCAACATGTGCATATATTAAAAGAAGAATGAGTGTTATGTTTCTTGATCCTCACCTTCACCATTGTCGTTTGCTTTTAGCACTATAAAAACATACTTTGCTAATGGCACAAGGGCAATCGTGTATATAATAAGTGATAAAGCTCCCAAGACATCTACATCTGACTCAATTTGGACCTTGGTGAAAACGTCTGTAAACACATACAAAGGACTTGTCCCCATATCTCCATATACAACTCCAAGTGTCTGAAAGGCCAATCCAAGAGTCTGCCATATCGAGACCTCCTGAAATTTTCAAACAATTTAGTCAGTACATATCTAGACACCAATGGCATTTGAAAGAAGCACTATTTGCTTAAAAGGTAGCTAATATGGGTCCAATTTTTATTTAGTCAACCAACGTTTTTAGGCCAGCAAGCTAAACACCAGAACTTTGAACAATTTGATTCAAGGTAACCCAACTTTCGAAAATATTTATTGAAGGTAATTTAGCGGTAACTTTTGATCATGTTGACTTTTTCTTGATTGCGCTTGAAAGTCGGTTATCTTATACCGTACACTAATTTTTTAAAAACCTTGACTGTTGTTTCTAGCATAGAATGAGTTAGCCACCCAAAATAGAAATCAGATCAGCTGGTTTGTGCCACATGCATATTAAGTTTGTTATCAATCTAAAATCATGCCATTTGCTCATAGATGTATCATAAACCAAAATATCTATATTAAAAAACACCAAATGCAACCACATAAATAGATATCAATCCACTAACTCCAATGATCCTAAATTTCACATAGCAAACACCTTCCATAAAAAGAATTGCGTTAAATATTGTGCAAACCTTGTTATGGTGACCATGGGAGCCAGCAATAGCCATAGCTTCAACATCGAAAGAGTCAACTCTCTTAGCCTTTCTAACCAACCTTCTTCTAACTGATCCATACCCTTCACTTCTATTTTCATCATCATTATCGTTAAGCAATGACCATGGTGGTGATTCTGAATCCACTTCACTACCATCCACCCACCTTGAACTAGAGCTACCACCACCACTCCTCCTCCTTATTAACCTAGCACTTATACTACTACTAATCTCCTCTATACCATCTTCTTCCATCACTAACTTCAAAACTCACCCTCAAGCACTCAAATCTTTTAAAAACTTGAAAATTTTCAAATATTTAAACTATTCAAAACCCATGTGTAAAATGACACCAAATTTACTAAAAAACCAATGAAACAGTTCACTTGTGACGATATAAAGAAAAATCACCAACTTTGATAATCTTGAAACTATTAACTACGACCCTTTTTAAGCAATAAACCAAACAACCATATTAACGTCATATCGACATGTAAGATGTAGACAATCACACCCGTTAAATTTACTTAAGAATTAAGAGTCAAACAAGCAACCTTATAAAACATGTAACATTTTATTTATGATCCATAAACTTAAAACAATAGTACTACTATATTCTAAATGAAATATCACTCAGCTTTGGTAAGTTGTAACGAGTGATTTAAAAAGGACCAATAATTTTGTAAGATATACCAAGAAAGATACTCTACTGAATTATTTAAATAGAGACAAATAAGTGGGGCAATTTGCTGTGACATGTCTTGGAATGTGGGGGTGAGGATAACATGTTGAACTTATACGACAATGATTCGTGTTTGGACTCTCCCTAGGAAAATGGAATTAAATGCTTCATCAACATCGAGTTGCAACGGTTTTGTGTAGTGTAAGTTAAGTTTGTGTGACTACGCAACAGATTGGTGCATTATTTGTGTATAATAATAGTAACATGTTGACGTGTACTTTATTTTGTTCTCACACGAAAGATTAGTTTAGAACAATTTCAAATACTTAACTACTAGAAGAAGATAATGTTATTTTAGTATATCTATTTTTATAAGGATAACTTAAAATAACACTTCAATGGTCATCTGTTCTCATGTAACATGATGGATTTTAGCACACACAGAATAACTAACTTACGAGCGTGCACATGCGTATATTTCAAGCTTGAATGCTTGGTCCTTAATTAATTATGTTTGATATAACCGGTAGTCCGGTAGTGTTTGTTAAAATGGGTGAACTTATTTTATCAATAAACATGCTCAGTGAGCATACAAAGAAACAAATCCTGCATTAATGGACTGATGGACATGTCCCGTTAACACATAGATAGCTTAATTAACATACAACAGAAACAACATACATCTGCTACTTATCAATGAAACAGTAACAAACACCCCCTCAGTGTTCTCAATCAACAAGCCTTATATCACTACTGCTGCAAGGAATAGATTATTTATATTGGAACTGGTGAAACATAACTAGCAAGGCCTATTAGCTCAGCTGGTTAGAGCGTCGTGCTAATAACGCGAAGGTCGCAGGTTCGAGACCTGCATGGGCCATTACTTTTTTAACATTTACCAAATTTTATTTGTGAAAAAGGAAAAAGTTATTTCTGCTGCCGGGACTCTTGCATTCAAGAATAATGATTGTGCTACAGCAGATTTGTTGCTATTTACTTTCTAGATGTTTATTTAAAGCAAAAGTTAATAAATGTCCCTTTTTTAATAATATTTTGATTACTATTTAAAATATTAACTATTAAGCTTACACAATTTTTTTTTTTTTTTTTTTTTTTTTTTTTTTTTTTTTTGAAAGGCAACATTTATTAAGAGAACCAAACAAAGGAACAAAATACAAAAGAAATGGCCTCCCAACTCCACAACAAGCTAGTTAAAGAGTAGAGGACCCAAGGAAAAGAAAAAAAACACCACAAAGGTGCATACATACAACTAGACTTGGAAATAAATGGCATAGTACAAAAACCCAAAACATATGTGCAAGTACTACCCATGACCAAACAAACACATATAAAATAACCCATGACCCACCACCTCTATATAAACATATAGATGCACAGCCATATCGGACCAAAGACAAAAGACACAATATTAAATATTATGAATATGACTTTCACAAAGTGCAGCAAGTTTTCACTGATGCAGAGATGATGCGGACCCATGAAACCCATTGTGCCAAACACCCTTAAATTATGCAGAAGACCCTTGAAGCCCATTGTGCCAAACACCCTTAAGTTATGCAGAACAGTCTCTAGCCTGAGCCAAACACCCTTAACCCAACAGATCAGTTTCCAGTCCAGTTAACATTGCAGCCCTCAACCAATTCGACATTTGACCGGATCAAAAAGCCATTGTTGCCAATTTATCTCGCTTTTCTTTTCGGACCTTCTCTCAATCCACTCGAAACTTTTAAGTTGAATGTCTTGGACTATTTTAATTAAACTTGAAGCCTTACCTTTAAACACACGTGAATTCCTTTCTTTCCAAATGAAATACCCGGATGTCCAAATAACCGCTTGCCACACTTTAGACGAATGACTAGGGATGTTAGTGTTTCCATTAGCGGCGAAAAACTCCTCGATGGAAAACGCATTAACATTTCCAATCTTCCACCAACTATATATTTTTTCCCACACGCTCATCACGAACTTACACATGACCAAACAATGAGAACACGATTCCACCATGTCGCCACAAGAAGGACATAAAACGAAATCCAAATCAATGCCTCTTTTGTCTAATTCGTGAATTAACTTTTTTTGGAACCAATTTGTTCCACATTGTCGCCTCGCTCCCACTAACCACATTTAAAGTCTTTTCTTCAACCAACTTTGTTAGCTCTCTAACCGTGAAGTCCCCCCTCTCTTGAAGCGCCCATCTCCAACGATCCCTACAATCAATTTTGATAACAACATTTTCCAATAAAACTTGTAATTCTTCAAAATCTTTGCATACCCTCCCTCTAAGATTTCTAACCCATTCCCACTCCCAAACCCAAACACTATCTACCCATTTTCCTTTCTCCGCCACCCTACCCTCCTTTCGCCTATCTAAGTGGTAAAGTCTCGAAAATCTATCGCAAAGCCTAACCTCGCCCACCCATCTATCAACCCAAAATCTAATATCACAAGTTCACAACCATTACCCACCTCCCCAACGAATGAAGAACCAAACTCTAACCCTATCTCCTCCAACTCCTCCCCTACCCCTATGATATCACGCCACACCCCACCCCCTTCCCCCCCATTCGACCCTCCACCCCCCTAACGTCACCAAGACCACCACTCTCCCCATGGATACTTTTTATGATCCTAACCCACAATGACCCCCCCCCCCCCCCCCCCCCCCCCCCCTCCCTTTTAAATCTCCACCACCATTTCACTAAAAGAGCTAAATTTTTTCCCCGTAATGACCCAATATTTAACCCCCCCCCCCCTCCCCACGTGAGGCTAGTAACGTATCCCATTTGACCCAATATTTAACCCCCCCCCCCCCCCCCCCCCCCTCCCCATAAAAATTATTAATTTTAGACATTTACAATATTAAAATTCAAATTAAAATGTATTTCAAAAAATTAATTTTAATAAGTGGTTAATGGGTTGAGCATGAAAGCTTTTTAATATTTATTACTCATAATTGATTGTAACCGATGGTGGGTCGGGTCCAACGATCAAGAAAGGAAAAAGATGGTCCAGCATGACAAGACCAATCTCTGGCCTATATCAAGATCCTTTTGAGTTTTGACAGAAGCTCCTTTCCTTGCATTAGAGCCCTCTTTTCTACCTCGTTTCAGCATAGAGCAAGTACAAAAATCATAGCTTTAGGCTTTCGAGCCTAGTTGGTTTGTACTTGTTTCTACCGGTAGTCTAAAGTACTCAGTGTTGAACATCATAACCAGTGTATCCAGATGCAAAATTCCGCAAATGGTAATTCACTATATCAGTACTCAGTGCTATATATGGGTAGGCATATTCACGCCGCTCAATGAGGTTTGAAAAAACGGCACCCAAAATTCGCCTAAAGTAAAGGCAATTAAGTGTATTTTACATTGAATATAACATTTGAATTCACCAATGGACACCAAACAAGTCGTTACTCTAAATAATTTTTCCCTGTGACTTACATAAAGAATAGGAGTATCATTTTTCATCATTTCCCCATGAGAAAAATTGCCTGTGCAGCTTAATACAGAATTGGCTTTGAAGGAATGAGGTTTGTTTTCCTTTCAATGATTTGACTTTGATATATACCTGATGATCATATACAAAGTTTTATGACAAGGGAGATGTCATCTGCTCCTCAACATCATCTTGCAATAAAGGGGCCACTTCATCGTTCAACTTTGAGCTACCTCCTGAGTTAACCACCACAATCTTTTGTTCTTCGGCTTTACCCCACATCACCGTATAAAACCCAATTACAACCACAACTGATCCCAACAAGCTGCACAGATTTTTCAAGTATTTTTTAAAATTACTAACATGTGATGCGAACAAACATAAACATATAAGGGAAACAACCAAAGGGTACTAACTAAAAGAACATCTTTACCTTCCAAGATAGAAGCCATCGCCTAAGAAGATGACACCAATCAAAGTTGATATCACAATTCCAATTGGATGAAACATCGCAACAAAAAGCGGGCCTCTCTTTCGTACACACCATGCTTGAACCGTGACTTGAAAAGTAGACCCAAAAACTCCCTATATATTTCCATAAAGACGGCACCAATTCTAAATAATAGTAACAATGAAGATAACGATAACTGAAGCATATAAAGATGTTCGTACTGCTAAGATTAACCATAAGATGGAGCATATTTACTTACCGAGTAGAGGATAGAAAACAATCTCTTCTTAGGCTGTAAACTAAAGCTACTCAGATCATCCTCAACAACCGAAGCAACTAGAGCAGACAAGACGGTGCAGACAAAGCAGTACCAGAACATTACAATCATTACTGGAGGATATTTTTTCAGAACAAATGCCTGAAAACATCAAGAAGCAAGTAATTAGAATCAGGATATAGAATGCTTGTTTTAGGTCAAGTTTATTTGTTAGATTCTATACAAACATCATGGGACATGTCCATGGATGTTTAAGAATCTTGTGTACTTTTTGTGATTAATAATATTTCTCCTTTTCACAAAAAAAAAAAAATAATAATTATCAGCTACTGGTGTACAATTTTACCTGTGCTATGATATACCCGGAAGAAAAAATGGCGTCAATTGTCAAAAAGATTCCTCCAAGTACCCAGTTTGATGGATGCACAAGAAGATGGGTAGTAGTTTGTGATTTTAATGAGTATGATAGAATCGCGGGGCCTTTGTAAAGAGTGACAAGGATAGCTCCTGCAATTGAGACTACTGTACCGATGAATTTCGCTTGTGTGGTTGCTCTTCCTAAGTTAATTGCTTCCATCCTAAAACCACCAATCCAAATCCGATATAAACTTGATATTTAGAAATTCACCTCTACACGAGGAAACCTAAATAAGTTTAATACAAGAACTTTAAAGAGCAATGATGGTTTCATTAACTGAAGAGGCTTTACCTAAATATGATGGCAAGTATGAAGGTAAAACCAGGGATGAGGTTGAGCAATGTTGTAGCAAGCGTAGCAGATGAGTATGATATACCGGTATAACCAAACACCTGTGCCAGAAATCTTCAAACATTTTATAACCAGTCAGTATTCCGTTTTCCAAATAAAAAGGTTCATTTTACGCATATATAGCATATGTTGCACCAATATGAAGTTAATCATGTTCACACAAGAAGTAAGATAACAAACCAATCATACAGAACATTTCTTAAGAGCAAATGTCTGAAAGCATTGATAATCAACTATTCTACATCAGTGGTGGATCCAGAATTAGAGGTGATTGGGTGCCCAAATTTTTTTGAACTATAATGTAAGGAAAACAAAAATTGATATTGGACTTCAATCAGAAAGTAAGGGATGTTTGTCATAAGCTAATCCAAACACTTAACCGTAGCTTATAAGGTTATTCATCATAGGCCTAAGGGCATGTTTGGCACACAAGATTATTAAAAGATTATGTTTATATCTTGGAAAAATAATCTACTTAGATATAAGCTTTGTTTGGACTTATAAGAGCTTTTAGTAAAATAATCTCCTATAATCTCTTAAAATCAAATGCTACTTCATGTAGCTTATAAAAGTAATCTCTATTATTAGCTCTCGCTCCATCTCCATACTGCTTCATCTTCGGTTCAAGCAATAGTCACTTTTGCCAAACTTTTTCTTTTTCTTTTTTCAGAACCGCAATTTTAACTATCTCACAGTATTTACACTGCAAATCTATCTCACATGTCCTAAGCAGGACATGAATCCACAACCATTTGGTTGGGAAGCTTCTCACACAACATGGGGTACCATTGGGACACAAGCCCTTTGGTACTTTTGCCAAACATACCTTAAGCCCATTTAAACAAGGACTAAAAAGAGAATTTATCCATAAGTGTGTCATGATCATTTACAAAAAATTAGCATAACGAAGCAAAATTCTATCGGTGTCCGCCCTGTCGATATGTAATGCAAGTCTATATATAAGTACAAATTTCGGGTTAAAAAAATAGATACAACTAGAGATAACATACCCTAGTAAACCAATAGTGAAAAATCCACATATGACAATGAAGCCAAGTTTAGGACGATCAACCGATCTGCAACAAGAAAAAACACAACAACCAAATGAGACAAATCTAGAAAATAATCAAATGTTAACAAGAATCAATGTAGAATTATAATTACCTATGAAATATAAGTGACAGAGGAAGAAGGATAAGTGAAGCAAGAGCATTGGAGTAAAATATGAACGAGTAGTTTGACATGCCATCTGCTATTGCTGATTTACTGACTATCATTAGCAACACTTGTGCTACCTGTGCTGACACCATCCCTACGTATTCCTTCATCTTAGTTTCTTACTGTACTATCTTTGCTGGTAAGGGTGGAGGTCAACGGTGTATCTTTGATGTCCACCAATGGAAATGGCGCATTTTGTTTCTATCTAGACTTTAGCCGCCAACAGGGGCAAATTGGTCTATCCATTGGGGGTGTTTGGAATTTGGACGCCACTTGATAGTGTTTGTTTGTAGTGTTAGGGGTGTTTGGAATTGTTTATTAGGGTAAAAAAACTAAAAACGTATTACCTGGGTCGGGTTAATCGGGTTATAAATCTCATTCAGGTTAATAGGGTTGACCCGATTCACTTGAGTGCCAAATAAGGTGCGGGGTCGAGTTAAATGTTTTGGCTAATTCGGGTCCCGGTCAACCCAAATGACCCGAATAAGGTTCTTTAATATATATTTTTTACATAACTTTTATAATTTATCTATGTAATGTTATAGTGTTAAACAATCTTTTTTTTAATCATATTACTCATATTCGGTTAGACCCTACCCAACTAGACCCGAACTTGACCAACCCGAGATTTTAATGAGATTTTAATAAGGTTAGGTTTAGGTGTTTTTTTAGCCTCAAAACGAATAGACCCGAACCCGATTAACATCCCTACTCACAAGAGGGTCATAGTGGGAAGTGGTCACCACTACTCTGATCTAGTGGTCGGCTCGTGGTAAAGGAGTTTGTGCTTCTGAAGCCGACCAAAACACTAAAATGGTTAGTGGTAGGTAGAGACCACCGCGGGATAAAAATGATGGTAGGATACTATGTTGATGTGAGAACTGAGGTACCAATTTATGATAGTCATATTAACCACATTTATGATAGTCACTTGACTATTGCTTTTTTTTTTAAAGGCAACAAAATATATAAACCTCAAGGATTACAAAACGAGGCGTCCTTCCTCAATTAATCAAGATAATTAAAAAGGAAGGACCCAAAAGACACAAATACAACCCAAAACTTGAGCTAAAGATAAGACACAAGCACTATTGATGATACACTAACTTATAATTTTGTGCATATCTCACTAAACTAAAATAAACTCACTGCCAACTTGACTATTGCTTACCTATGTTGTGACATTATTGTTGTATCAATTTTCGTAATTCATCACTGCCTTGTTAAGTTTTATGACTATTATGGTTTCATCTTCAAAAGAATAATTTTTGCCATTTTGCCTCTGCATGTAGCCTAATACAAGCCTAGATTCACAGGAAATTGACTTGCAAATACATCGTTGTCAAGCAACCAGATTTGTCATTATATTATACATCGAGGTTGACTTGTTTTTGGCAGAACTAGAACTCTAGGTGAGCTAGTGAACGGATATTTTTGAACCATAACACAACGATGAAAAATAAAAGTAGTATTCGACGTATGTTTGTGTTCAATTAAGTTGGCCCAAACCCGATTATAAGTTGATAATCCATTACGCTTTTTACTATGACTTACGATGTCTGTAATCTATAAGTAAGAGTATTGATTGGCACACTCATATTTTTGATCCACACACTCAAATATACAACCTTTAAAAGCAGCATGTGATAAATATACAACTGTGTAAAGCACAGCTTTGAGTGTGCAAATCAAAATTAGGAGTGTGCAAATCATTAGCCTATAAGTAATGTCTGAGTTTGAAAATTGCTACAGTTAAGTTTTTTTTTTTATAGTGTGCAGTCTGTTGTGGACTGTCAAATTTGGGTCCTGCTTGGTCTGTGTCCTTTATTGCTTCGTGGGGACAGCTAATTTTGACAAAGTGATGATTCTGCAGCTTACTATTTGTGATGCAAGTGCTGATCATGTTTGTATTATGTAGGCATGAGTTATAACTTATAAGGACGGGGGTTACTTTTTTATTCTAACGGGGGTTTGACTTTTTTGGCGTTTTGTGCCATTTTTTTTTTTTTTTTTTTTTTTTTTTTTTTTTTTATAATTTTGTTTATATCAAAAAGCTATAAACCTTGAAAGTGCGGAACAAAAAATATAAAGTTTAATAAGTCAAACTGTTAAAACTGTCAGAAATACGGAACAGAAACTGGGCTGCGCTGAAAAAAAATAGGGGACAAAAGGGAGACACCCTGACACCTTTGTCCCCCGTTAGAATAGTACGACCCATTATGTATCATATAGTTTGGTTTGTTTTGTCTTAGGTTGACTTTGTGTATATTGTCTAAGACCTTTTTGTTGTCTTGTAATGTTCCTTTGGTTTGCGTTGAGTATCACTCTTGGTCCTTTGACTTTTTTTTTTTTCACTCCCAGCAAGGACCGAAAGTAATGTTCCTTTTTGTTGTCTTGTAATGGTCCTTTGACTATCTGGTCCTTTGTCCTTTGATATTGTTAAGGTAGTGGATGTCTTTGTTTGAAGTTGGTTTGTTTGGTTTGAAATAAATTGCCTTTATAAAATAAAAATGTTAAATGGTCCATCTAAAAAATATTGAAAAAAGATAATTAAAAAAATTAAATAGTTATAATATTCAAGTCCACATGTGTAGTCACCTTGAGATACTGCTAGCAGGCTGTACCTAACACCTCATTGAATCTCAAGAATACCAACTAACACAAAAACCTTTGAATGGACAAACTTGCCCCTTTGGGCTGCTATACATGAAGGGGTAGGTAGGTACTAATTCCACAAGTCAGCAGCAAAGATACACAGCAGTTGACTTGTGGAGCTAGTGAGTAAGAAAGATGATGGAATATGTGGGCATGGTTGGGACACAGGTGGCACAAGTGCTGCTGATGGTGTACAGCAAGGAAGCCATTGCAGATGGCATGTCAAGCTACTCATTCATCTTCTACTCCAATGCTCTTGCTTCACTTATCCTTTTTCCTCTTTCTTTTATCATCCACAGGTATATTTTTTTACCAGTGTTCATTATTAGCATTTGATCTCATTCTATGGATTGGTGTAATGTGTATATTTGATTAGTATATGATTAGGAGATGATTAAGATTGGTTTTGCTTAGTGCTGAATCTATAGGTGAAATTCACATGAATATCGTTCCACCGAAACATCAAACATACATGCAAAACTAATATAGAAGTTCTTCTAGCTGTTAAAGCTATTTGGAATCAACTTATCCCCTTATTAAAGCTGTTTGACATCAACACCTTTTACCTTTATAATATGCTTTGCCAAACACCCCAAAACAAGCTTATTGATACAACCTTATGTTTTCATACAGCAACTAAGCTTATAAGTACATTTGTGAAAAAAAGAAATAAGATGTTAACTGTTTAAATTAATATTCAGAAAACTACCTATGAGGAGCCCAGATTCAGTAACTAGAGGGTCCGGTGACCCCTGCTCACTATGCCGGCTCGCCTCTCGTTTCATATTTTTGTAATTGTAATCTCTATATAAGATGTAATGAATGAAATACAAACCCTGCATAATTTCATTCATTTTTATGTTTTTTTGCAGATCGCCAAATCCTCCTCCACTTAACTTCAGGGTGATATGTGGACTTTTCATTATGGGCCTTCTAGGGTATGTAATCTACAATGATATGTTTTAGCTAGAAATTTGTTGATGTTCTTTCTATATTATTTCTGTTTGTTTATTGACTGGTTTTTATTATTTGAAGTTTCTTGGCACAGATATTTGGTTATACTGGTGTCTCATTATCCTCTGCAACTCTTGGAACCACATTACTAAATCTCATTCCAGGTTGTACATTCGTACTCGCCATCATTTGTAGGTAATTATAAATCTCTTTATGCTAACACTATCTACTTCGCATTAGTACTATTTGTGCAACATCGAGTCTAAATCAATTTCAATTGGTGGTTTTAGGATGGAAGCAGCCGACTTTAGAAGCAAAACCACACTGGCAAAATCCATCGGCACTGTAGTGTCAATTGCTGGGGCTATCATCATGACCCTTTACACAGGCCCCGCAATTCTGCCCTCTACTCAAAAATCAGAAATCACTAACAATCTTCTTGCGCAACCATCAAACTGGGTACTTGGAGGTATCCTTTTATCAGTTGACGCCGTATTTGCTTCTATGTATATCATTTCACAGGTAAAATAGTACATTAGTGCATTATAATCATGTGTGTACTAGCGCATTCTTGCTAACAACTTGTTTGTTGATGTTTTCAGGCATTTGTCCTTAAAAAATACCCTGCAGTGGTGACTGTAATGTTCTCTTACTGCTTCATCTGCACCATTTTATCAGGTGTAGCTTCTTTCATTATGGAAGCTGACCTGAGCGGTTTTAACATACAGCCTAAGAATAGACTGTTTTCTGTCCTCTACTCGGTAAGTAGATATTATCAGATACACTGGAACAAACGACGGTTTATAATTTTCTTATTATTTAAACTGTTGTTTAGTATTAGTAGCTTATTTTTGGAGACATATAGGGGATTTTTGGGTATGCTTTTCAAGTCACGGTACAATCATGGTGTGTAAGAAAACGAGGGCCCCTTTTTGTTGCTATGTTTCATCCGGTGGGAATCATAATTTCAAATATTATTGGTGTGATCTTTTTAGGCGATGGTTTCTATCTTGGAAGGTAAGGTTGTTTTAACCAACGTAGTATTCTTGTTGTTCGCCTCTTATGTTTACGTTATTTGACATCCACACATTACACATTTTGGATATCTAAATGGTCACAGTACACATAAGTATTCTAAGACTCGGATAATTTATGCAGTTTGTTGGGATCAGTTGTCGTTGTGGCTGGGTTTTATACTGTGATGTGGGGAAAAGCCAAAGAACAAAAGGCCGCTGTGGTTAACTCAAGTGTGAGCTCAAACGACATGGATGATAAAGTGGCTCCTCTCTTACAAGATGTAGAGGAGCAAAATAACCGGATTGCCTGACTCATACATTAATGTGGATCGATCGGTGGGAACCTGCGAAACGAATTAGAAAATGGGACTTGCTTCAAACATCTCTCAATCCGGGAGTTGATAAATAGTTTCTGTCAAATATACAAGTTTAGTTTTATTTTAGATTTACATGTTCATTCCATATTTATTTCACCTTTAAATGCATATCACGTGAAATCATTGAATGTTTGTAAGTCGCGTCTTTATCTTAGGAAATAGTTTTCGGTTCCTTTTGGTTGCATATGGATTTTTTTTTGGGTAAAACATACCAAAGAAATAATTGTCCTGTTTATAAAGTCCTCCTTATGTAATATTTAGACAATTGAAAATTAGTAATAAAAATTCTCATTGTTTTAAGTGTTTATCAGAGGTTTTCCAGCCAATCTAACATTAAACATGTTCATTTTTTTATATCTTGTGTATTTTGTTGTTGCTAAAAATGTGTAGTATATGCATTGAGTAAAAAAAGTGAATTGAAGTATATAAGATAATTGAGATTAATATTATTCATAAGTAGAGTTCAACTTAGGTAAATGCAAAGATCTACAGGCAGGGTATGCATAAGATCATATATGCATTTTATTTAAAGCAAACAAAAGTCGACCCAAAAACACGCATCAAGGACTTGAAATTTATCCTTTAAGGAGATACTTGTCGATCTCCTTGAAATTCTTGGCAGCCAAGTCACGGATCATCTCAGGATCAGGAACCTGATCACTTGCTTTCTCGAACTCACAAAGCCATTTCACAAGGCTACCTTCTCCCTGAGGGATCACCTCAAGAGTAGCCTTGAAATTCTTGTAGTATTGCATCATGTCTCCACCAATCACACTATATGCAACTTTCTTCTTTGCTTCATCAACTTCTTCAATCTTTTCTTTCGAAGATTTCACAATCGGCGACCCTTTTTTTTTATATATATATAAACAACTTGTTAGATATCCATATAGTTTTAAACTTCAGTGTTGGGTCGTGTTTTACAACCCAACACTGCATTAAATGCAATTTGCATCCGGAGTGCTTATGCATGTATGCACGCATATATACTCCTGTTGCATATTAATAAATCAACTATATAAATAGATATTTTAAATTATTTTTATAAAGTTAACGAAGTTGCATTATTATTATACCTTCAGCAAAGTTAACAATTCGGACGGATCCAACACTATGTCCATCGCCTTCAAGAACTTCAACATTCTTATAAAGATCAGGGCAAACTTTAGGAAAAATATTGGCAGAGTCCATGATACTTTGCCAGAACTTATCAGCACCAGATTTCACCGTTACTTCAACATCAAGCTTCCCTATAGTTGTCATTGTCAAAAGTCAAATAAAATTGAAAAAACTAGAATGTTAAAGTGAATGAATAGTGTGGTAAAGATATGCAGAATGACAAAGATATAGAGTTCTTATATAGTACGAAGTTACGAACATGGGTTTAATGTTTTGTGAGGGGGTAGTTGGCAATTGCATTAAGTATAGGGTCATTTATGAGGCATTAATGTTTTGTGAGGGGGTAGTTGGCAATTGCATTAAGTATGGGGTCATTTATGAGGCATTATATTAGTTGAGATATGTTCATACTATTAGCTTATTCAGAGGGCCGAGCAAATTCATCCGTAAACTGAGACCTCAACCGACAAATCGACCGAAATCGGATCGAACCAATCGAACCGATCTTTTTCGGTTCGGTTCGGTTCGGTTCGGTTTTTGTCGGTTTTTTGGTTCGAAACCCGAAAACTGACCCGAATCAAGTTATTCGGTTTGGTTTCGGTTTTGATATATATTTCTCGGTTTGAGTTTTTTATTTCAGTTTTCGGGTCGGGCCGGGTTTTACTCGATGCTCACCCTGTTATTAAGGGGTTTAAGTTAAGAGGGATGCTACATTCACATAAGAAATCCACAAAAAAATTTCACACGCTGACGTGTCAGGCAGTGATTGGTTTAATCATAGAGAAGAGAGAGAAACTATAGTAAAATCCACCAATTACTGACTGACACGTCAGCGTGTGGATTTTTTTTGTGGATTTCTTATGTGGATCTAGCATTTCTCTTAAGTTAAAAGTTTAAATATGATGAGGGGGTAGTTGGTAAATGCATTAAGTAAAGGGTGGGGTCATTCATGAAGCATTTGTCAATTTTGTGGTTGACTGCTTTGATGACGGCCTGTGGTGTCGGGACTAGAACATGTGACTTATTAAATGACCGCTGCAGGGTAATTCCTATCCAAACATAGAAATTATGATATATCGTATATCAACAACAACGATTATATCCGATCACGCTTGAGCGAGAGCGAGATACCAAGGAAAATAAGATGTAAACAGTCATACATTTACCGACTATTTTTAAAAAGACTAAAGGGACTTCTTGACCCGTTCCAGGACCATTTCTACGAGAGTGTGACCGGTGCCATCGTAAAGGGAAATTGTTTGACGAAAGCACAAACTTTCATGTACTTCTATTAAAATATAGGCTCTTAAAATATATGTACCATGAGAGGCCTATATTATGTTCGTACCAATTAAACATGTCAAGTTTCATGTTTTTGTTGTGTTGATGGGGCCTATTTGTGGTCATATGACATTAGTTCATGGTCACTTAAATTTACGAGACGACCTGAATTTAAGTCAAATGTTGGATGAATAAATTGGAAATGTATTTCCTAATCAGTTTAAGAAAAATCTTGTAACTGGAGGTGACAAAACTGGTGGATGAAACAAGTGCTATAAACCTATACATTCCTTCAAATGCTAGCCTCGCTTGATAAAGAGCATAAATTAGCAGGTAACATGAAATTATCTATTTATATAATTCACAAACAAAACGCCGCCGTTTTGCGTCCCCCATTTTTTCCCGCCATTCCGTTTTCCCGCCAATATTATGGCCCATGTTCTTAGCCCGCTTAGCCCAGTTTATCGACTTCTAATCCAGCCCAAGCTTTTGTGGGTGGTTTTTATTAATATTAACATAAATGAGAATCCGGACACGCCTAGAAAATTCCACACATCTCTGTTGTTGATGATGATGATGGAAGGATGTGGAAGGTAAACCAATAAACATGATAAGAAGATGATGATGATCGAAGATCGGAACAAGAAGGTTGCAACAATAAATTCGAAATCTTAAGATTTAATTTATCCATTTTTATAAAGATTTAATTTTTATGAGGTGTTTGTTTTAACAGTTAGGGTTTCAAGTGAGATCCAGATTCTTCCATTGACACATACCAAGCACACCTGACAGTCACTCGAGTCTTCCAGAACACACGCATACAAGGGTTTGATTGGTACGATGAGAAGTGCCACGGGTGGCATCGCCGAATGATCCGGCGATCTTAGATCAGGTATTAATGAAGATGGATTGATTGATTGATATCAGATTATATGTTTTTAGAAAAGGTCGATTTCGGTGGGTTTTTGCTATTTGGATTGAAGATGTGATTTGCACTTATATGTTAAAGATGGATTGATGGATTGATGGATTTATATCTCTAGAAAATATTGAGCAAAAAGGTATGATTAGTTTTTTTTTTTTTTTTTGGATTGTGATTTCTTTTATGTTCCTTGATTTGTATGTGCGAAGGTGTGAGAATTAGTTTATTTTCTACTTTGAAATTGCAGTTGTGAATTCTAGCTTTCAAATTGCAGTCGTGACACAGGTAAATTTGCACTTATATTTTAGGCTATGTTTACTTTTACTCGACAAACACAACAACAAAAAAAACCTTTAGTTTCTTCTTGGCCATGTTAATAGTACATGAGGGTTGCATGATCACAGATTTTCTTTTCAATAAAAGGGGGAGGAGATGGCGCAATTATACTCGACCACTTTGCTTAATCCATTTAATTAAATGTTTTTTAGAGGACTAATGTATATGGTGTGTTTGGGATTACTTATGAGCATATTAAAAATGCAATTACACCTGTGAAAAGACCAATAGAAATGTCATTTGTTTTATTCAAACAAAGCAGACAAGATGCAAAAAACTAAGAAATCCCAAACACCCTCTTATCTCTATCATCATATTATTTACTGTATTACTACTAATACGTTTCATTTATATACAAGTTGCAGAATGAGAAGCAATGTTGAACTATGCAGCAGCCGGTGATATTAGATCTTTGCTATGGCAATGGCCAAATAAGGTAACTACGATTGTCATTGGAGCTTCTTAGTATGCTTGCAGCCATGGGGTGTGTATCCTGTTTGCTCTTTTTAGATGCCATTTTTTGGTAAATGCTATATGCTTATAATGTTTGTATAGTTTTGTTATGTTAATTTTAATTTATACCATATCTCTCGACCAATGATAATTTGAAATGATGGACACATGAGAGGAAGACCGGAATTAACCCATGTTGGAAACCAATGTGCAGGACCCGGTTATGCTTCTACTAGGTTAGCCACATTATATTAGTACCTTATAACATCAAATATTTATATATATTTCCCATACGGTGCCTTTATATTTTTTTACTTTGCTAATTGTGAACTTTTTTCCCCTGTTTTGTTACAGGTGTGACATCATCTTTCATTGACGTCGATGGCTGCAAATGTTTTTTTCAATATTGCAACGCTACAATGTATATACGCCTCGATCTGCGTTTTGAAGGATCCAACTTTGGAAAAGTTTCGGATGACAAATTCGATTGTTTACAACCCTATAGTTAATAAGGTATCATCAACAACCTCTGGTATCAATTTTCTTACCCAACTCACCACTGAAATGTTGTTTTCTCTCATTATTTTGTCACTGCTGTTTGAGCAACTCATCATTGGATTGAATCTCAAGAAATCTTTTATGGCTGAACCTAAGATTGATGCGATTTGGCTCTTTTCAAGGTACTTTTAATCACGTCAAATTTGAATTTGTTTCACCATTTCAAGAATTGAGAGTTGGGGTCATGGGGTGTTCCAGTTTAAAATGAAACACTTTCCCCACGAGGGTGTGTAAATAAGATGTTCATTACTTAATTCTCTAACAAATACTATGCACAAACAGCAATACCAACAATTTGTCTGAAGCTGTCATAACGAAAACCCATGAAGAGATGGGGTGGTTTTTCAACAAGTGCAAAACTTGCAACCAAAAGATAGAAAGTAACCGACCTCACTGGCATTGTCACGAACCTGGAACAAAGCTGATACCAAACTGGAGGTATGCATCGCTAAACCAAAACTATATAGAATTATTAATTGACAACCTTTATTACACTTTTCATACCGCATACCATATGCTCCTTTGTTAGTTATTGCTTCAAAGCTACAGTTGCCGATGTGACTGAAAGCGCATTGCTAAGTTTCTTCGGTCTTGAAACACACGCAATGCTTCCAGAATGCACAGAAGTTCTCAGCTATATCCCCGATCCAGATCCGTACAAGTTGCCACCAATAATAAAAGATCCTGAAAATACGAAGCACAGGTTTTAGGTGCACTTGGTGTAGGAAGTCGTACAGGATACCCATGTTTGGTAATTGATGGATGATCTGATGCGTCTGCACCACTATTGCCACCAATAGCAGCGGAAGCTCCTCCCTGGAGAAGACGCGCCTGCATCACTGTTACCATCAGCAGCAGTCAGAGGTTTATCATCAGCAACTGAAACACCAGCGCAGCCACCTGCCTTGACTGAACTCTTAGCTGAAACTTTTAGTGTTGTGAAAAACCTTAACAATATAGTAATGGTAGGAATGTTGTATAGAAACCTTAGAAGGTTCAGGTGCCCGAATTATAGTATGGCATACATTTTGGAAAGTGGCGGTAGCAATGTTGTACACAAACCTTAGAAGGTTTAGGTGCCCGAATTATAGTAAGGCATCCATTTTGGAAAGTAACGGTAGCAATGTTGTACAGAAATCTTAGAAGGTTTAAGTGCCTGAATTATAGTAAGGTACGCATTTTGGACACTTTGCAGCGATGCTACAATAAAATTATGTTTATATTATTACTGTATGATAAGTATTATCTGCATAATGTATACTGTTTCATAAAACCACATGGTAATTAACAAGGCAAATAATAAATCACCCCGGCCAAAAAACAAAAAATAAAATTACGGCAAAATAACAGGCCCGCCCGCAACGCGGCGGTCGGTGCCAGTCTCGTTAAGTAATTAACGACAAAAACACAATAATTCATGGGCTTTAGCCTTTATGGAGAAGGAAAAAACAGATGTTATGGGCTAGAGTCATTGTTTTGAAAAAACAATTGGCTATGGGCTTGAACGGATTTTTTAGTCATGCTCAAGTGCTGAAGTAGTTAACAGGTCAGATAACATGATATTTTAACATGCTTTGTTAGTTGTAAAAAAAAAAATTTGATTTTCTAGCGACAAATAGTTTATTGATAAAAAAAAGTTTATAGGTTATAAACGAAAAATAATGTTTTGAAACCCGGTTCGACCTGGGTGGTTCAACCGGTTGAACTGTTCCGGTCGAAAAATAGGTCGATTTAAACCGGGTCAAATTGCTAGGTTGGGTCGAAAAACTGGTCAAATTAAACCGGGTCAATCCGCCGGATTTGAAGCGTCCCGGGTCAACCCGGTTTGTGTTTTAGTTGGTTGTATTTAATTTGGTAGATATGTTTTTTAATTGGTTGTACAATGTGAATAAATCATTGTACTTTTAAGTAATGGATAATGTTTTGAAACCCGGTTCTACCCAGGTAGTTCAACCGGTTGAACCACTCCGGTCGAAAAATAGGTCGATTTAAACCGGGTCAACTTGCTAGGTTGGGTCGAAAACGGGTCAAATTACCGGGTCAACCCGGTTTACGTTTTAATTGGTTGTATTTAATTTGATAGATATGTTTTTAATTGGTTGTACAATGTGAATAAATTATTGTACTTTTAATTAATGAGGTGTTTTAATTAGAGTATTAATTACATTAATTTTCTCTCACATTTGACTTTCAAGACTCAATTTTTCAAGTTTGACCATTTTTCCATTATATATAGTATAGATATGGATTTTTGTCTCTAAAAGTGCGCTGAAATCTTCAAAACATGTTTAAATGATATCAAGTAAAAAGCGCAATGAAATATCGAAAAGTGCCAGAGAAAAAAGTTTTATATTTTTAAAAAACTTTTCAAGAAAATATTCGATTAGAATACATTGTTTGTTTTTTGGGCTTATCTTGATATTGACTATAGGGTTTGTCTGATACACCGAACGATTTTACAATTAAACGACTCAAATGCTTGTTGGGTATTTTGCGAAAACAAAAAGTGATAGAACTAAGATATTTGTGATACTGCAGATGATTTTTATTGAATGATAAATGGCCTATATATAGGCTTTACAATACAACGGTAAGTAAAATAAGATAATACTAATAAACCTATAAAATCTCAACAAACTTGACTTCTAGTGGCATAAGACCAGCCAAAGAATACTTATTCAAACTTAGACTATTCAAACTTCTAAAGTCACGTGAGAATTAAATCAAACTTCAACACTCCCCCATCATTCAAACGTCGAAACTCCAAGATGTGCTTTAAATTCATCATGTTTTACTTGTGGCAGAGCTTTTGTTAACAGGTCTGCTACTTGTTCATTGGTTCTGCAACTCTCTAGTGTGACTTCTCCTTTTGCGATCAGTTCACGTATGTAATGGTGCTTTATTTCGATGTGTTTTGTTCTACCGTGAAGAATAGGATTCCTGGCTAACATAACAGCTGATATATTGTCACACATGATACTGGTAGCTTCAACTTGCACTTGCCCCAAATCAGTGAGGATTCTTCGTAACCAAACGGCTTGACATGCAGATTCAGTAGCAGCTACATA
This sequence comes from Artemisia argyi, assembly GCA_030686995.1. Taxonomy (NCBI): domain Eukaryota; kingdom Viridiplantae; phylum Streptophyta; class Magnoliopsida; order Asterales; family Asteraceae; genus Artemisia; species Artemisia argyi. The sequence goes on along the minus strand of CM060697.1, from coordinate 153,283,676 downwards.
CTCGGCCTCTGTTGAAGACAGGGCCACGGTTGCTTGTTTTTTTGATCTCCAAGATACTACTGTTGTGCCAAGAAGAAAGCAATAACCCGACGTGCTTCGTCTATCTTCGACTGAGCCTGCCCAATCACTATCACAGAACCCTTTAAGAGTAAATTTTTCATGCCTACGAAACCAGACTCCATGATCTTTTGTTCCAGCCAAATACCGTAAAACACGTTTGGCAGCTCCAAAGTGAGTCTTTGATGGATTATGCATGTACCTCGACAAAACACCAACAGAGTATGCTATATCTGGACGTGAGTGGGTGACATAAATTAACCTGCCAATTAGACTCCTGTAGGTTTTTGCATCTGTCCAACCTGTGCCATCGTCTACTCTCAATTTCTCATTAATGTTCATAGGTGTTGGTGCAATCTTGCAACCACCATATGAACTTTATTTAGGGTGTCTTCCACATATTTCTGTTGTGTCATAAATATTCCACCACTAGTCTGAATAATTTCCATCCCTAAAAAATACCGAAGTTCTCCTAAATCTGTCATATCAAACATCTTCTTCATAGATGCTTGAAATTCAAGAACAAGCTGTGACGAAGAACTTGCATAAATCATATCATCAACATAAAGACTAACGATTAGTAAATCAGTACCTTGCCTTTTTACATATAGAGTTGGCTCATGTTGACTTCTGATAAAACCACTTTTGTGGAAGAATTCATCAATTTTGCTATACCAAGCACGTGGTGCTTGTTTGAGCCCGTATAACGCCTTGTTCAAATGAAACACCTTATTTGGATAACTCGTACTTTCGAAACCTGGAGGTTGGGAAACATAAACTCCTTCCTTCAAATCTCCATTTAAAAATGCAGATTTGACATCAAATTGATATAGCTTCCATTGTTGTTGTGCAGCAACCGCTAGAATTATACGAATCGTTTCGAAGCGAGCTACCGGTGAGAAGGTTTCTTCGTAATCGATACCGTGTTGTTGTGCATACCCTTTAACAACCAATCTAGCCTTGTGCTTTTGAATGCTTCCATCAGCTAAGTATTTTGTCTTAAATACCCATTTCAAACCGATTGGATACTTACCTGCAGGTAGGTCAACCAACTCCCATGTCTTGTTCTTTTGAATTGCTGAAAGTTCATCTTGCATAGCCATTCTCCATTCGTCTTCTGCAAGGGCATCTTCAACATGAACTGGATCACCAACAAATAGAGCTAGAGTATCATCAGCATCATCCATGACTTGTGCTTCTTGAGGCGATGAAGCCTCTCCTTCAATTTGAAAACGCCGTCGAGGAACTCTTCCGCGCTCACTTCTACGAAGTTGTACTGATTCCAATACCTCTGTTACAGTGTTGTTGTTTACAGGTGAAGACACTATAGGACTTGTGGGTGAGCTTGTTGGACTTGCTGACACAAACCGCGCTGGACTTGTAGATGTACTCATGGACGATGAAGTATCCTGAATAACATCAGTGATGAATTCTTCATCTTGAGATTTAAATGATGCCTTCTGATCATCCCAATTCCAACACACATCTTCATCGAAAACCACATTTCGGCTAATATTAATTTTCTTACTTATAGGTTCATACAACCTGTAAGCTTTTGATTGCGTGCAATACCCAATAAACACATGCTTTTGAGACTTTCCGGCAAGTTTATGTTTTTCACCTGCAACAAGGACATAACAAATACATCCGAAGACTCGTAAATGGCTTACCGACGGTTTGATACTACTCCATGCCTCATATGGTGTCTGATCCCAAACGGCTTTAGTTGGAGAAATGTTGAGAATATAAACTGCCGTTGCAACACCTTCAGCCCAGAATGAATCTGGCAAACCCTTTTGCTTGAGCATGCACCGAGCCATTTCAACAACAGTTCGATTCTTTCTCTCGGCGACCCCATTTTGTTCGGGAGTGTATGGGGCTGTAAGTTGCCTTAGTATTCCATGTTCATCACAAAAGTCATTGAATTCTTTTGATAAGAACTCGCCTCCTCGATCAGTGCGAAGCACTTTAATATTTCTTCCACTTTGCTTTTCAACAAGGGCCTTAAATTTTTTAAAACAATCAAATGATTCAGACTTGTACTTCAAAAAATACACCCAACTCATCCTACTGAAGTCGTCTGTGAGAAGCATGAAGTATTTACTTCCGGCGAGTGATTCGGTTCTCATCGGACCACACAAATCAGCATGAATAAGTTCTAAAACTGCTTCAGCCCTTTTTGATTTACCCGTAGGAAAAGACTGTTTTGCTTGCTTACCCACCATACATCCTTCACAAGTTTTTTTCAACGGTTTTATCGTAGGAAGGCCACTTACCATATCCTTACTTTGCAAGAGCTGCAACCCCTTTACATATAGATGGCCATATCGTTGGTGCCATAACTCGTTTTCTGCAATAGTTTTGCTTACCAAACCTTGACCTTCAATTCGTAATTGCTTATCGTCGCCAAGTCGTACACCGGTCATGTGATGTGAGCACCCGCTGTCTACATACCACGGATCAGTTTTTTTTTGCTTTTCAGTGCCCATCGTCATAAAAAGAAAATTATCATCATCTTCTTCCTCTTCTACATACTTTGCTTCTTCGGGTTTGGACCAACAAAAGTCATCAGAATGCCCAGGTTTCTTACAATATGAACACTTTAATGTATTGTTTCGACCTCGGCCTCTTCCTCGATAGCCACCTCTAGCTCTTCCTCTTCCACGTTGACTTGAATAATCATGCTCGCCCTTGATCTGAAAAGCCTTTTCTTCATCTTTTACATTGGATCTGTTTATCCGAGCTTCATGAGCTTGCAAAGAACCCATTAACTCGTCAAATGAAAACTTTGAGAGATCCTTGGACTCTTCAATCGCTGCTACTACATGGTCAAACCTCGGGGTCAGACTTCTTAAGACCTTTGCCACCACGGTCTCGTCTGAAATTTGCTCGCCATAAGATTTCATGTGACTTACAACTGTTGAAACTCGTGCTAGAAAATCTTGCACAGACTCGTTGCTTTTCATGGCAGAGGTTTCGAATTCTCGTCTTAGTGACTGCAATTTGACGGTGATTACTTTGGAAGAACCTTGATATTCGGTGCTCAGAATAGTCCATGCCTGCTTTGCTGTAGTTGCTGATGCTATTCTTGAAAAAATTGACTCATCAACTGCTTGTTGGATGAAAAAAAGTGCCTTGGCGTCTTTCTTCTCATACTCCTTGGTTTGAGTTTCATCGCTTGATTCGACATTGTTTTCGATGTGATCCCATAAATCTTGGGATCTGAATAGGGTCTTCATCTTGATGCTCCAGAATTCATAAGAGTCTCCTTTGAAGATGGGTATTTGTGGTTGCGACACATTGATGCTACTTGCACTCGTAGCCATTGAAAATCAAACGCCCAGTTTAAAAAGAACCTTGCTCCGATACCAATTTTGTTGGGTATTTTGCGAAAACAAAAAGTGATAGAACTAAGATATTTGTGATACTGCAGATGATTTTTATTGAATGATAAATGGCCTATATATAGGCTTTACAATACAACGGTAAGTAAAATAAGATAATACTAATAAACCTATAAAATCTCAACAAACTTGACTTCTAGTGGCATAAGACCAGCCAAAGAATACTTATTCAAACTTAGACTATTCAAACTTCTAAAGTCACGTGAGAATTAAATCAAACTTCAACAATGCTCTGTATGGACGTAGGTTTACTTAATAATAGACTATTTGATAAGTGATGTTAGTCTTGCATTGTGCACTTAAAATTGCCGTATGATACTAAAAGCAACTACATGTTGCAGATTATGAAGGATTAGAACAAATACTAAGGCTCATCACTAGTGAAGAGTACATTTGAAGAGTTGCTATACATAGTGTGAGCAAAGCAGGTTATGATTACACTGCTATATATAGATTTTTTCTCATCGTGTTTTATGCTTAGAGCGCTTTAGGAAGACATCCGTTGTATTGCCTGAATGGTTTAGCACTGTAGGCATGTAAATATTTGTTCGAATTTAAAATACTTTGCCGGATATCGTCCCTTAGAGAAGCAAAATGACACTTTGTAAGAAACAAACTAAGATGATTGACCTTATCATGTGCTTGTTAGTAGATACTAGACGAGTACCCGTGCATAGCAACGGGATTTTATAGCGACAGATCGTTTAGTGATAAAAGAAAATTTATGGGTTATAAATGAAAGATAATAAAAGTAAGGGTGGCAAATCTTGTCCAATTTGTAATTTTTGGGCAATTTTTGACACTTTTTTAAAAGTTTAGGGCGTTTTTTGCCCCCTTGCATTTAGTTGATGAGCTCTTACGAGCAAAAGATAAAAACAGATATTATTTGATTAGCTAATGGGCGCATAGTGTTAATATAACCGGGCGCTTTCGAATCACACAATTCAACGTCCAAGCAATTACTCTCATTTTTTTCGACCAATTCACTTGTCACTGGTAATTATAAAACATTCCAACTATTTTAACTTTAATTTATCTCATTTATTAACTATTTTATGCATAATTATTTAATAATCTAATTAATTGATAGATCTATTTAATTAGTTGCATTTTTATTCATTTGTCCCAACATATTTTCTCAAATTTGCAGTTAGATTTTATCTATTTTTTTTTCCAGAAAAAACAATTAAATATAGTTAAGACTTAGATGTTGGATGTTTTTTTACAAGATGAATTAAAGGGGTTTTTAGGACTGTTCGGAATATTTTTTATAGTTGAATTATAATTTGCTCGTTTTAGCTCGTGCCTGCTTGGCCCGAATTTAATTTGTCCGTTTAGCCCGTACTCATTTTAGCCCGTGCCATTTTAGCCCGTGCCCGCCCGTTTTGCAACCTCTAATAAAAGTTGAATATTTGGGGATTAAACATAATGTTTTGAAAACCGATTGAACCGTTTTAGTCGAAAAACATGTCGATTTAAACCAAGTCATGCTTTTAATAACTGAACTCGTCGTGTGTTAGTCACTGTATTCAAAACTATATGTTTTTCCCAGTTGAACCCTTTGGTCCGGTCGAGTTTTTAAAACTATATGAAGCATCAACTTGTTAGCTTGTATGAAGTTTTGTGTGTTTTATTAATTTATATAATGTGTATAATAACATATACTTTTCATTTTAGGGTGTTTTAAAATAACATTAATTATTGTGTTTAATTATTTTATATTTTATATTATGTTGTATTTTGTTTAAATTGTATATTGTGAAAATTTTATTGTACTTTTTAGTAAGGGTGTTTTAACTGGTTGTTTTTAATTTGATATATATACTTTTAATTGGTTGTACAATGTGAATAAATTATTGTACTTTTAAGTTATGGGGTCGTTTAATTAGAGTATTAATTACACAATTCATTTTCTCTCACATTTACGCAGTTTCCATATTTAAACACAAGGGCATTATGGGGATTGACTGAAAATTCAGTTTTTCCACTTTTTCACTTTGACCATTTTTCCTTTATATGTAGTATAGATTACATTTGTGTATATTGGGCCGAGCCCATGTGTTGCTTAGTGTATATATTGTAACAAACCCTTTCATTGTCGATGAATAAACACATTACATGAATACATTCTACATAAGGGTGAGAAAACGAACCGGATGAACCGGACCGACCGACAAAACCGACCGGACCGGACCGGACCGGACCGACCACATTCGGTCCGGTCTCGGTCTAGAGGTCTTCACAATTTCGGTATTGGTCCGGTCCGGTCCGGCTTAAAAACCGAACATTTAGCCTATTTGGACCGAGACCGAATCGGACCGACCACATTCGGTTCGGTCTCGGTCTATGTTTTTTCCCGGATTTGGTCTGGTCCAGTCCGGTTTTCACCCAATGAGCAGCCCTAATTCTACATGGTATCACAGTCGTGATCTTTTTCCTAAAAACTCTCCGTAATCCTAATATCCAAATCTCAGTATTATCTTTTTCTCCTTCCTTTCTACCGTCATTTTTCACCATCTTCCAAACAAAAACCACTAATAGTTTATGTCATATTATATTACCAATCATGTTAACCTCATGCAATAATTTCACCCATGCATAAATCCTAACATTACATATACAATGCATATCAGAGAAACAAGAACAATCCTCCTTATTTGCATCCAACCATTCTCAGCCAAATCATCATCACCATGGTCAATGACACCACATCTCCTCCCAACATCATCTCTATATCCAATAAGATCCTCGTTGTCCAACCATCAAGCACCGGGGATCTCTATCTTGTCACAACACCTACCTTCTACCCACAAGCTTTTCTCGCTAGTCATCACACGTGGCATCAACGACTTGGACATCCAAGAAATGAAGTGCTACGTTCTTTACTTTCCAATAATAGTATTTTGTGTGATAAAGTGAAGTCTCCCCAACTTTGTCATGCTTGTCAGCTTGGCAAACATGTTAGGCTTCCATTTTTTGTTTTAGATACCGTAGTTAACTCTGTTTTTGATATTGTGCATTCGGATTTGCGGACATCCCCACTTTCGAGTCAAAGTGGCATTAAATATTATGTTATTTTTTTGGATCATTTTTCTCATTACTTGTGGGTATATCCATTGCGTAATAAATCTGATACTTTTGCCAAATTTGTCGAATTTCGTTCCCTTATAAAAACTCAATTTAATGCGGAAATTAAAGCCTTTCAGTGTGACCATGGTGGTGAGTTTGATAACACCACCTTTAATTCATCAACTATTTACAATACACGGCATCCATACACATTTCTCATGTCCTTGCACCTCACAAAAAAATGGCAAATCCGAACGTATGATTCGGACAATAAACAACCTTATCCGTACCCTAATTTTTCAAGCCCATCTTCCACCCCATTTCGGGGTCAAAGCTCTTCACATGGTCACTTACCTTTTGAATATTTTACCATCAACCGTCATCAATAACGACATACCTCACTTTCGCCTTTATAACACAAAACCCACCTACACCTCTTTATGTGTTTTTGGTTGTTTGTGTTATGCCCACATCACTTGGCCCACGATCCACACCTTGTATTTTCCTTGGCTACCCATCAAACCACCGTGGTTTTCGTTGCCTAAACCTTTCCACCAACACAATCATCATTTCCCGTAATGTCACATTTGATGACACCATTTTCCTATACGGCTCGGTGACACCAAATGATGCTCCTTCCTACACCTTTCTCGACACCACTCCAAACATAATAGCTCAACAACTTCTTAAACAACCGGCTCCTACCATCGTTACACCTACACTACAACCCGCTTCTCCTACATCTGGATCCTCTCCCCTTACAATCGGCCCAACACCCACACAACCCCCACTTACCTTTGATCCTGCTGCTTCTTTCCAACCCAACCAACCCACCCCTACCATGACAAACTCGCCTGTACCTAATACTAAACCTAACCAAACATCAACTCACCCTATGGTCACTTGTTTTCAAGTTGGTACTAATAAAAAGAACCCACGTTACAATTGTCATGTGTCTACAATTTCTCCTCTACCCAAATCATACGCCACAGCCTTCAAAGACCCTAACTGGCAACGGGCTATGTTTGACGAATATAATGCTTTAATTAAAAATAATACTTGGGTTCTTGTGCCACGGCCATTGGACGTGAACATTGTTTGTTCCATGTGGTTATTTAAGCACAAGCATTTTGCAGATAGATCTTTAAGCAGGTACAAAGCAAAACTTGTAGCTAATGGGAACAATCAACAACTTGGTGTTAACTGTGATGAGACATTTAGTCCGGTTGTTAAACCGGCCACGATTCACACAGTGCTCAGTTTGGCTGCTTCTCGACATTGTTCTGTTCATCAGCTTGATGTCAAGAATGCATTTCTACATGGTACCTTGTCCGAGATGGTTTACATGCATCGGCCTCATGGTTTTCGGGATCCTCAGCGTCCCGACCATGTTTGTGTCTTACAGCGTTCGTTATATGGCCTTAAGCAGGCACCACGTGCATGGTTTCAACGGTTTGTGAGTTATGCTACTCGTGTTGGTTTTGGTCATAGCAGATGCGATTCATCCTTTTTCATCTATAAACAAGGATCTGATGTTGCTTACATATTACTTTATGTAGATGATATTTTGTTGACAGCTTCTTCTACAACATTTTTATAGAGGATTATCGCTTCCTTACATCAGGAGTTTTCTATGACTGATCTTGGTCCACTGAACAATTTTCTGGGCATATCTGTCACACATTCCACTAAGGGGATGTTCCTTAGCCAGAAAAAGTATGCAGCGGAGATTCTTGAGCACGCAGGTATGCGAAATTGTCACTCATGTCGGACCCCTGTTGATACAAAGTCTAAATTGGGAGCTGATGGTGCTCCAGTTTCTGATTCGACCCTTCACAGGAGCCTTACTGGGGCTTTACAGTATCTCACATTTACTAGACATGATTTGTCTTATTCAGTTTAGCAGGTTTGTCTCTATATGCATGATCCTCGAGAGCCTCACCTTGCTGCTCTTAAGAGGATTTTACGATATGTTTGCGGTACTTTGGATTATGGTCTTCAACTGTATTCTTCCATGACTTCTTCGTTAGTTGCTTATTCAGATGCTGATTGGGCAGGTTACCCGACTACTAGGCATTCTACTTTAGGGTATTGTGTTTTTCTTGGCAACAATCTACTGTCTTGGTCGTCCAAGAGGCAGTACACTTTGTCTCGCTCTAGTGCCGAGGCTGAGTACCGTGGTGTTGCCAATGTGGAGGCTGAAACTTCCTGGTTGAGGAATCTTCTTCGTGAGCTTCATTCTCCTTTACATTCATCTACCATAGTTTATTGTGATAATGTGAGTGCGGTATATTTGTCTTCTAATCTCGTGCATCATCAGCGCACGAAGCATATCAAGATTGACATACATTTTGTTAATGATCGTGTTGCAGCAGGTCAAGTTCGTGTGTTACATGTTTCTTCTCATTATCAGTATGTCGATATCTTCACCAAGAGTCTTCCATTTGCTTTATTTGACGAGTTCTGGTCCAGTTTGAGCGTTCAGCTTCCTCCCGCTTCAACTGTGGAGGGGGGGGGGGCTGTTAGTAGATATTATATTTGTGTATATTGGGCCGAGCCCATGTGTTGCTTAGTGTATATATTGTAACAAACCCTTTCATTATCGATGAATAAACACATTACATTCTACAATGCTAACTTTATGGAATCAAATTCCACACACTTTATATAGCCTCACATGACCAAGTAGGACATATCTTTAGAAAAAATGTTCAACCATGAAAAGACCGGCTTTGAATACCACAACTAAAACATAAGTCACTCAAGTACACAAAATTTTTATTGTAAGTTACTTGAATTTGGGAGATAATAAAACCGTGTGACTCACAGCAACAATAAATGACAGTATTCAAATGTGATCAAAATATGCTTTGTAAGATTTTTCCGGACACGAGATTCAGTCCCTCCCTAACAATATCACACTTTGTGTTCTCTTAGAAATCCGATAAAAGTGGGGTACTTGTAGCTTTGACTTTTTTTTTTGGAGACTTATTTGTTAAGTGTATAGGAATATTGTTGTGCGGGAATGGTTATAGTCTGGATATCAAACTGGATCGTGTAATAAGTTTCATATTAAATTATTTCAATCATATATGTCTCGAGTTTAGAAATCCTTAATTGGATAAGGTAGGTTTTTTAATTTAATTTTAAGACACGATAAATCAATAAAAAAAAACTTCTGAATCTTAATTGATGTTATATCTTGCAAATGAGAACAACCAACTGAAATTCTACTATTTTCTGTTATTTACCAAAGGTAGTGTGATTAGTAACTTAGTTATGAAAGTCATGTTTACCCATTGACCCCAAAAGGGTTGCTGCCCTTTAACCCCGCTCTTTGTCATTGCGGTTTCAAGCTAGTTATTAGTAACTTAGTTATGAAAGTCATGTTTGCCCATTGACCCCAAAAGGGTTGCTGCTGTTTAACCCCGTTCTTTGTCATTGCGGTTTCAAGCTAGTTATTATAAACAGTGTGGACTTCGTACTTCTATACTTGTCTTGAGCTATAATTGAATAAACCATTTAATTTCAAGTAATCACCTTAAATAGTTATAACACTAACATTACCAACATTCCTCCACCATTTTAGCTTAATCTTATTGCATAAAAAGATATACCAAACTAACTAAACTCGTGCATAAAAAAATGAGACCATGGAGTAAATTTTCGCTTTAGTGTATTACACATATTTGAAATTCGAAATTAAAGTTTTTTGAGATAGTTAAACCGTCAATGCGTTTTAACACCCCGCAATGTTATACACATAAGTTACTGCTATAATGCTTATATACTTGACATTATTATAAAACCATGTGTCCATATCTTTGATGAGCATGCCAGCTTCTAAAATTCGACAAAACTTGATAGTCAAGTCTCCGAGAAAGGACACGTTAGGAAATGATATAAGTCATATCTCACACTTAGATAGTTAATAGAAGTAAGATGGTGTCCATCTCAGACCAATTAGAATTTGCTTGTAATGTTACTTCGCAATTTTTTTTTTCTATAGTCTCTTGCTATAATCTTTTAATGAAATTTTGATGTTTCAAGAAAAACTAATAAATTTGGTTGGTTTGAATTAATGTATATATAAAGGGGTCGAAACGAACATTTAAGAAGTTGAGAGGTAATTAGCCGTCTTACTCACGGGAGTTTCGGTAACAAGGAGTTTAAATACACCCATATTCTCCCATTCGATTAGTTCACAAACTAATTAAAACCTGAAAACCAACATTTATTAATATGAGAGACAAACTTATCCGACCAACGGAGTTTGTATACATGAGGTAAGGTTTTTCTCCAAGGTTTTGAGTTTTTTATATTTGTTGTATTTTCTTGCTTTACGTTGGTGGCTTAATATATACATGACATGATCGAAGTAATAAGGTCGTCCTGGGGTGAAAAACTTTTGCTTTAAAACAAATCGACATATGATCTTAACTTCTGAGGATCATAATCCTATAGATATTACTAACCCGTCAACTAGGATAGTATTTGCTTAGTTTGTGTATTAGTGTCGTGTTCCAAAACTCGATCTCACCTATTGATTATATTCCCTAATTTCAGAAGAAAACGAAGATGAGGATTTCTAGGATGAAGATGACAATGTTAATTTTGCTATCACTTTGCCTAATTGTCAATATCAATGCATCATCTAATGGTGACGACTATTTCATCTTTGATAAGGCTGAAAGAGCAGTAGGTTATAAACCAGTAGAAGGTGGTATTGGTGCAAGTCGTGTCAGCAGTGGTATTATTCGTGGAACAAGTGGAGGAGGAAGATCTGTTGCGCACAACATTCCTCAGGAGCAGGCTCCTGGGAGTGGCTACCTACACACGGCTGCTATACCCTTTCACTTCGACTTTCTCAGGCATTTTCGTTATTTTATCATGCCTGTAACAGAAGTATGTTATAAAAGGGAGGATCAAAATATCGTGGTAGTGGAGAAGGTGCTATTGCTGCGAGTCGAGGTGGTATTGCTGCAAGTCATGGCCGTAGTGGTATGTAGTGGATCACGAGGTACAAGTGGGGGAGATATTGGCGCAAATGCTAATGGCATGGCCGTCCGGTGAAATTTAATGGCCCTGTGCTAGATTCTAAAATGGGCCCTTTAACATCGGAATCGAAGTATATGTAAAAATATTGAACTATAATTAGATTATGCTTTTGTTTTTATATCGATCAAATGACACATTCAATCTTCTACAAGTTTAAATAAATTTTCTATTCTTCAAAGTATAACTATTGAGTTTCTTAAATATTCTATGATGATATATGAAGTTCTGAATACTTTTTTATAAGATAAGATGTTATGTAGGTCTTTCTTAAAAATATATATTAGCTGATAAGGTTTGTTTTTCTAAAACAATCTACAACCTTTACATTCTGTAAAACTTTTTTTTTTTTTTATTATTATTATTATTTTTTTTTACAATGACAACTAATTATCTCATAATATACAACCACAAATTATTTCACATGTTCTAACCAGAACTTGAACCCACAACAATTTGGTTGTGGAGCTTCTCACACAAAGGATACCAATGGGACACAAGCCATTTGGTTACTTTCTGGAAAACAATATTCTGAGCTAAAAATATAGTTTTTCATGATATATCTGTTTTGTTTAATATTTCAGACCATAAATCTATGTTTCACATAATGATAGAGTTTAAAATCACAAATATTAAAGACAAAAGAATTAAAGTGGAGCTTTTATAAGAAATGTGGTTTGAGAAAATAACACAATGTATGGTTCTCACACAATTTAGTACATCTTTGGGTTTGTCTTCTCACCAAAATTTACTCAATTTCCATAATTAAAGCATAAATTAAGCTCTTTTTTCGTTTACAAACTTAAAATATTTTGATTCTTGTCATATCGAAGTTACATGCATACTTCTTGCTAAATCATTCAAAAATGAGTTTATAACTATAAAAAGAAGTTGCAAAAATTGAAGGCCCCTAAAAAATGAAATTCATGTGCGGTTTATCACCCCATACATGCTTAAATCCGGCCCTGCTAACGGTAGTTGTATTATTGATGGATCACGTGGAACAAGCAGATTTGGTAGCAGCGGATCACATTCAAGCAGAGGAGGATATTCTTTGGTGTTTTAGAAGATGTTTCGATTTATGTTGAAGTCCGACATTTGTTCTTTTAAATGTACACGTAACTTATGTGGTTGTTTTTCTAATCTTGATATCCATTATACATTACATAACTGTATGAATCTTGGCATTGTTACACGAACACTTGCAAAAAGATTATTCATAAATTAGCATATGGTAACTTGGCAATCTTCTTAGTTTGGTTGTTAGAAAGTGTCGTTTTGCTTCTCTAGTGGAAGATACCCGACAAAGTATATTAATTCTGAACAAATATTTACATGCCTACAGTGCTAAACCATTGATAAGGAAATATTTGTTACGCTTTTAGAGGGTCATTTAAGCTCTAAATCATGTTTTTATGAGCAAATATTACCTCAAATCGTTTCTTTTGTCATTTTAGGTACTTGGGACATGAATTCTGGAAAATGGAGCATTTTGGAGCTTTTCGGACATTTTTATGCTTAAGAATGAAGAGAACAAGAAAAGTCAAGAAAGTCAGGAATTAACACCTGACGGTGTCACGCTTTGGAGCTGACGCCGTCACCATATGATGAGATGCCATGGATTTCTATACTGAGACGCCCTGGAAGAATTTGTCAGGTTAACACCTGACGGCGTCAGGTGTATCAGAAGCAAGGCCGTTTCCCTTTAACTCAACACGAGACGGCCCAGAATTTGTATAAAGGCACGACGTCAGAGATCTCTTGGGCGATACGAAGCCCTAAGACACGGCGACCTGACGGCGTCAGAGGCTAAAACATGACGCCGTCAGAAGTGTATATCTATATATAGTTTTTGATTTTTCTTTCATTGTGTGTAACTTTTTAGGGTGTAACTCTTGGTATAAAAACCCTAGACGAAATTTTCAGTAAACTTGGGGTTTCCATACCCTTCTTTCATCCATGTTCAATTGAAAATAAGTTAATCTTTTTAATCATTCAATATGTCTATTTGTTGTTTGATTATTTTTTATGCTTGTCTTTCTTTTAACATGCTAGCTTAGGTTTTTTAGTGTTTGCTTAGATCTAATGAAACCTAGCTATTAATTATTGATTGTTGGTTTGTTTGATTGTATTGGGTGATTGATTTCACGTTAGGCTTAAGAAAACTGGCTAATCTCCTATACGGTAACAAGCTTGAACGTCTTAAGAAACGTATTCGGTTATGTACGCCGATGTTATTGGTTGTTTTTAATGCATAAGTGACTATTTAGGAGGCCATGATAGGATACTAAACGTGTCGTCATAGGAAGAGATAGAAGCTTATAGAGTTAGGGAAGGACGTACATGCCCCCACGACTGGTATTAAGGAAAATAACCCTTCATCCAAACAATTATAACAAACCAATTAATTAGTAAGAGATAGCTAGGGAGTAGTGAAATCTAGGTAAACACATGTTCTCATTATAAGAAGTTCACCACATTTACTTTTCTTGTTATTTAATTTTATTTGCATTCGTAGTAATTTTGGGTTAGTTGGCTAACAACTAATTCCGCCCATTCCTCCAATACCCGAAATTTTTACTTTGCTTTCATAAAACATAAAAATACAAAAATAATCATCCCTCACCTTTAGGCCTAATTTACATATTTTTCAATCATAACGACACTAATCCCCTAGAGAACGATTAATCCCCTGGTACTTGCCACTCACTCTACTACATCAGCAGGTACACTGCATGGTGGGGATTGCAAGCTTTTCAAGATCCCTTGAGAAGTAAAACCTTTTGCAAGATTGCAAAACCACGCATCAACCATATAGGCAATACAGCGGATGTCTTCCCAATAACGCCCTAACATAAAACACGATGAAAAAAATATACATCAGTATCAAAATGTCTACACCAAATGACCAAATAACTATACTCTCAAAAAGAGCTAGCCTGATCTAAACTAAACTTATACTTGACGCAAAGCATTCTCAACATAAGAGCATAAGGTGTGGGCTTCATTGCTTCTGGCAATGCCTCGCTACCATACCGCCTCACCTCGCCAAACACAACCTCGTCGTCTGCAGTACAAAAGCAAAACTCTGACAACCTTTTTTTTTAATGTGTGTGTGTAGTGTGTGTACAGGCAGAAGAAGAAAATTTTTATTTTTTTATTTTTTTTTTAATTTGTGCTAGTATGGAAGTAGGCTTGTTTTTGTAAGTGAAAGTTTAAATGCAATGAATGAAATGAAGTGGACTTCTTTCATAACTATTAGAAGAATTTTTTTTTAATAATTATTTTGTAAGTTTTTTTAATAAAAAGAAAGAGTTATTTGTATTATTTGAATGAAATGAATTTAGTTTATTTGGAAAATTGAATAAAAGAAATAAAATAGGAAGTGGTGGGACACAAATGAGTACGTTGTAGTTAGTTGTGATAAGAGCACAAGGTGCAATGAGTAACCCAAGCTCCTCGTTTGGGGCTTACGGGTGCCACATCACCTTAAATCCTCTTCACAACTACCCCCCTCACCAACAACTAACATCAACTTACTCATTTGCGGCCCACCACTTACAACTTTAATTTTTTTTTATTCATTTTATTAAATAAACTAAATTCATTTCATTAATAATTAAAATAAAATACATAACAATAAAAATGATACGGGAAAACATAAACACGATACGAGAAAACATAAAAAACGACACGGAAAACAAATAATCACGATACGGAAATACAAAACATAAAACACCGTTAAGCATTTCTTCTGTTCCATATTGGGTTGTTTCTCAAAATGAATCACACGTGAACATATTGGAAGCCTCTCCCACCAAAGCGTTCTTTAAAAATGTTCATTGCATTCTGGAGACGATCATTGTCCTAGCTTGTACGCTGTAAATTTAAGTAAATATCATTGATTTTTGACATTCACTGCTAAGTCTTGCCTACTTATACGTGATCATATTTTGGTTACGATGGTCACCGTCAGACTGATTGTTGAACCTTTCTACAACCTGATTCCAAAAAGTGCGTTCATTGTAGTTGTCTCTGTCTTGGGAAACTTCAAGCCACATGTCAGCTAGCAAGTTTTCTTTTTCCATTGACCAACGATTAGTCATTGTAAAATGGTTTAGAAACTGAAGTGTGTAAAGAATAGTATGTTATGGTAAGTATGTGAAGAATAGTATGTTATGTTATGCTTTATATAGGGGTGTTTAAAAATTTAAATTTTGAAATTCAAACGTAAAAACAAGCGGGATAATATTTAATATTGAACTTGAAATTCAAATTTAAAAAATGAGCGGGGTATATGTAAAATTCAAATTCAAATTGAAACGAGCGGGATCTATTTAAAATTCAAATTCAAATTGAAACGACCGGGATTTATTTAAAATTCAAATTTCAAACATTTTCCTATTTAAATACCCATTCACATGTGCACACAATTCACACATAAATCACAAACAACTCATACAACAATGTCACACAACACTTCACTGGATAATGAATCTGTTTATAACACCCCACCAGAATATCTCTTCCCGATATTCCCAAATGAAGACGAACCACAAAACACTCCACCAGCAGATCTGTTCCAATATTCCCGTATAAGAATCAACCACAACACACTCCACCGGAAGTTCTGTTTCCATCGGCAAACAATCCATCAGCAAACAATCCACTGGTGGAATACCAACCCATTCAATTTGGGTTGACTGATGAAGAACTCCTGGAGCAAGATCTCCAAGTCTTAAGAGAGTATGAAGAAGCCAAAGAACGTGAGGCAGCTTCTCGTAGGGCGCGGGCAAATGCTCGTAGGGATCAGGCAAACAGAGAAGCACAATACCTATGGGTCATAGGGTTAGGCCCTAAGGAATCAGAGTCTTCCACTTCGAGTGACGAGGGCAATGTCAGATGATTCATTTTCTTGATTCGTAGTTTATTTTAACCGTAGTTTAATGTTTTAATTATCTTATCGTTGTTTAATGTTTTAATCGTAGTTTCTAATAATCGTACGTTGTTTAATGTAATTTCAATTCCATGTTTAATGTATTTTCATTTAGATGTTAATGTATTTTCATTTCGTATTTTATAAAACGTCACGAGTTTTATAAAAAAATCTTATTACAAATTCACAAAATATTACATATTTACAACTTTACAAAACAATTACATTTACAAATTTACAACAAAAAAAAAAAAAAAAAAAAAAAAAAAAAAAAAAAAAAAAAAAAAACTGACATTTGTCAGAATTTTACTCTCGTCATTCAGACGAGGAGAAGGAAACTGGCGAGAGATGAGGAGGAGGTGCAACGGCGAGCATGGCGAGGGAAGAGGAGAAGCCACGTAGGAGTGGCGACCACTCTTGAGTAATTGCACCTTGTGCTCTAAAGGGGTTGTAGAAGGGAGTTTGTTATGGTAATGTGGCACCCCGTAGGACCCAAAAGAAGAGATGAAACTTCTCACCACACCTAAGACTAGAAGGCAAGGGAATACAATTCTCACCTTACACCTCAGTGCCACCTCAGCTTTCTCTCTCCTCTCACTTCCCCTCTCACCCACTCACTTATTTGTGGAAAATGTCACCTCTATAGTTACCTTAACTTTCATTTTTTTTAAACCGTAAACATACAAAAGTAAAAACGTAAAATGTAGGAAATAAAAAACGCAAACGTAGGAAATTAAAACATTACATAACTTTGAATATTAAAAATAGTATATAAACTTCGAATATTTTAAAAACGCAAACGTAGGAAATTAAAATATTAAAAAAAAAAACTTCGCGATTAAAACTAAAAGTCCAAACCTCGCTTCACTTTGATCCCCGCCCTTATCTCGTCTGTTATTCTGCGTGCTTCCCCAGTCAAATGTTCATACGGCTGCATATAGAACATTAAATCTTTTTGCCTTACTTTATACTCTTGCACTTCCACCTCTTTCCTTTTGATCGTCGTAAACTCAGCCTGTTCTTTCACCGCCTTTTTTTATTGCCATATACTAGGCCCGTTCTTCCATCTTTTTTTCCGTGGCACGTTCGTTATGATGTGCCAACTCCGATATCATCATCCTAGCCAATGATTCGTCATTTATAGATGTCGACCATCCCAACTTAATCACACCTTTTTTCTTCAAATCTTTCGATTTGTCCCTGCTCAATGGTTGTCAAACTTCTTGCACCTTATTTTCCTCGTCATCTCCAGTTGCATCATTCCAGTTAATACTAGCATCTCTAGTGAACGAACTAGACCCAGATGACTTGTATCTCTTGGACCTTTCATTATTTTTCCTTTGCTATAAAAGCTAGAACTTCAACTTCATTCCATTTTTGATAACTTCTTAACTCCTTCAAACAATGACGAAGTGTGAAATTCCGTATTCAGCTTCATAGTTAAAAGTTGCCGTATTGTAGTAATCTTCGTCTCCGGCTCCACTCATCGGATTCATACGCTTGACGTTATTGAACACTCCACAAAACCGACATACATTCGGACGCACCGTCTTCCATTTCCCACAAGTCATATCGTACGTTCGGCGATCCGACTTTGTTTTGCTCTCTTTGTACGCGACAACGTCGTTCCAAAAGTCATTTTCCCTCCTTGCATTACCAATGGCACCATTTTCGGATGCATTAATTCAACCTTTGCACAACACAACTTCTTCCTCTTGGGTCCATGGAATGATTCGTGTTGGCTCTTCGGTTTGAGCCCCCCTTTTTTGCTTTTGGCGTATGTCCAGCTTCACTGTAACCGGTAAGGGTGCCGGGGCCGTGACGTCAGCGGGAGATTCTTCACGTTGAGTGTTTTGATAATAAGACTCCAAATATTGAGGTTCGTACAAATCTTCATTTGGAAATGCAGAAACCGAAGACATGGTTGGTCTGATGACGAACCACCAATTTGGGTTTGTGACATATCAAATGGGTACGAGTTATGGTGTCCCAAGAAGTGGCCAAACGCATTTTTTTTTTTTTTTTTTTTTTTTGGTGAGAATTGGTTAAAAGGTTGCTATTGTGGGTATGGATTACAGTATGGTGGGTTTGTGTAATTTTGGTTATAAAAGAATAATTGTTGTCGTAAGTTGGGTTGATTGTGCGATGGGGGAGTATTTCCTAAATTAAACGTTCCCTCGGGTGTCGGGGGAGTGATACGGTTATTTCTTCGTTGGGGACGTTTGGTGATTTGGGGAGTGTTTTCTTGAGACATATTGTTTTTTGAAATGATGAAGTTAAGAAATAGTGAGTTTGTGTTTAAAATTTTTTGAAATGGTGGGTATTATCAATATATATTAAGGGAGGAAGAAAACGCAGTCGTTTTGCTTGCTGGGTTTCCCGCCAAAAAATCACGGGCTACTAAAGCCCAATGTATTGGCCCGTATACCTGACTTTTGCCCCGGTCCGGTTTATTTGCTATAAAGGCGAGTGTTCTAGATATCTCTGGCACATACACACCATCACCACATCTTCACCGGTTCGCAAGATCTAGAAATCAACACGAAGATCACGAAGATCGGTTGCTTTTCATCACTGGGACAATAAAAAAGGTATGTATTTTGATTATTCCATGGTTTTTTCTGCCGATTAGGTTATTGGTTTCAGATTAAGTTTCCGTGTTTTGATTTTGCAGGTTTACGGTTATATTCATGTGGGTTAACGAGAGTATTTTTTAATGTTTGTATTTTTTTGGCTTTGATTATTCATATGATTTGTGGGTTTTTGATGATTTGTGAAAAATGATGGAACTATTTTATTACTAAGATGACTCCGGTCCGTTTTTTTGTTCATAACTTAAAAAAGTACACCATACCCTTCCGCCATTTTTTTGGGCTACATGTGGTTCATACGAATTAGGTTTTTGTTTTAATTTAGGGGTTTTTGTGAAATTAAGGGTATTTTGGATTGGGGTTTCGGAAGTGATTATTTAATTATTTGGCGTGTTTGCGTTAGCTTTTTTACCAGGTTTATTGGCTTATCTTGAAAGTTGATTCTTTCGAGCTAATTATCACCTTATCAGCTTGCGCCAATAAAAGAGTGTCCATATTGACCTTTTCAAAGTCAACTTAAGCTAAAAGTATCATTTTTCCATTTTTATGAAATGATTTTCATTTTTTGTTACCGTTATAAACATGATCTCAATTGACTGCAGGCATGTAGTGTGGAATATTTTTTATGCAAAGAAGGATGTTACGCATAGCTGGTGTTTTGCGGTTTCCGTTGTTGGTCTAGCATTGTTGAAGTACTGGCCTGGATTTGAAGTAACCAATGGTCTCAAGAGGTCTAACATCTAAACTTGAGTATCAGCCTAGGGCGAAGCGGCAAATGGTGACTTTGTTTTATTACCAGGTTTTACTTTAGCTTTAGGCGCTTTTACTGTTTATTAAACTTTTTTTATTTGATCTTAATTTAGCGAACAAGAAATCCAATATTTGATGAAGAGATATTAACTGAATGTTGACGACAAAACCATGAAATAGAACATGGGTCACCGCCTTTACATACAGGTATCGATCAAACTTTTTTACGATTATCCTCAGCTTAGCCAAACAGTAATGTAGTAAACGAGTGTGAAAGCTAAAGTTCTTTATTTTGTTAGACTACATATGTAAATTGCAAAATAAGTTTTTTTGGCCTATGTAGTCGGGTTTGCGGCTTATTTGGTTTTGGCCTTATTGCTATAAAAGTAGTATTATTTTGTTAGACTACATATGTAAATTGCAAAATAAGTTTTTAACTCTTTGGATATTAATTTAATCAGGTCTTTTGAAAATGTAGGTGTTTGTTTAAATCTATTTGTGCGCTAATGAGCCTGTTAAGATGCTGAAGACACATTCAAAAATAGAGTTGGGGTTAACTGAATAATTTTGCTACAAACGGTAAAGCACGAAAAAAACCTTTAAAGCTAATGAACCTTGAATATGTTTATGATATTTACTCACTGAAAGCCGGTAGCTTGAATATGTTTATGATATTTGTACACGGTTTTTTCTTTCTATTTTTTTTGTGTATGTTCTTAAAGGATATTGTTGGCTACTAACAATATGTTACTTCCTCAATTTTGTTAGGAGTGCGAGATGGACACCTCCGTGTACAGCGGTAGTTCCCAATTTCCACCTACCGATGTGCTGTTATGAAGTTAAGAACAGGTGCTCTTTTTCACCTTTAACTATGTTTCCCATGTACTTAATGACCCACCACCACATATAGATATATCGTACATTGAACACTCAGTTAGTCCTTAAGTTATTTGCAACACTCAACATGCGATATTCACTGGCCTGTTGTGGTAATAAATTCGGCTAGATGGCATATGATGAGTTGGATTTAAGTAAAACCAAATCAGGTTTAGAATGCTATTCTTTCATAGTTGCTTCACGTTGGCTGCCATGATTAATTATTTACAGTAGACCATAAAAAAGTACGCCTTGCGTAAAACTCTTATAACCTGTTGCGACAGGTCTGTGTTCTTTGCGATAGGTGCGCGAAACTCTTCATTGGTGTAAAAGAAACAGAGGCATACTGTTTCTTTTTTACATTTGGTTATATCATTGAAAATTAAGTTTTCAACATTTGGATATGTTGGTTTCACTAATCTTAGTGAAGGATTTTTGTGCTTTGGTGCAGGCGACATTCATCTCTTCCATGTACCCGTGGAAACATTATTCGATGAAAAGCTTGGCTTGCAAGTAATCAAGATCGGGACCTGTAATGTTAGCTATGGTGCTTATTTGTATGTTGCTCTTGCGGTATGATACATTGGGTCGACCCATGTCATTTTAATATATACAACGAATCTTTCTACAACCATATTTACAGATTCTTGATTGTACTTCACTGTCATGTCATTGACAATCTAAACAATCTTGCAAATCAGGCATTCTTAGGCTTTTGTGTTTGTTTTCAGAGTGGAGGAACAAGTGTAACAGATACAATATACGAGTTCATGACTTCCACAGACATAATCTCTCCTGAATACGTACGTAACTGAATGTCTCAACATAAGCTCAGAACATGAAGAGCTGGAACTGGCAGATCGTGTTGAGGCCTCAATGTATCTTACTTGCCATCAAACAGAGAACATTGCATAGGTGCACCAATAGGTGTGTTCTTCTTCGCCTGCTATAGACTTTCAAAATTTGACTCATGTAAAGTGATGAGCAGGTTATAAGCAAAAAAAGACAAACAGAAACTAAATAGTATATCTATTTAAATGTTACTTCGCGAATATAACCATATCAACATACGTCAACGTACAATACTAAATATTTGGTAACCAGCATACAATTTTACTGTGTAAGCTTCTGAAAATTGCAAAATAAAATTTAATTTCCTTTCATTGTCTTTTGTTGAAGGTAACAGCCAACAGTACGCGGCATAGCAGCCGCCGTCGGCCTGCGTTTCAACGTAAATTGACCCATTCCTTCCGTTGACTTTTCTTTTTATTTAAGGTGTTTGTTTCAGTGTGCTTACTGGCGTTTTGAGCTTATGTACATTTGAAAAATATCAAAAGCCACGTTTTTAGCATATGAATTTTTGGTAGGCATAACCGCAAATGGCCACGATATGTGACTATGACATAACCTGCATTTTGAAACAAACACCTTAAATATGTTTGATGTTATAATGCACGAATCTATTATGCTCTTTTTATGTAGATATATTTTTTCCTTTTATCATAATGTCAAAAAAACGTGGCATACCAACGAAGGAAGTCGTGGTCGGACGCAATAGCAGCAACTTACACTGAACTAGACGAGACCCGAGGGGGATGATTGAAAATAAATTACTCATTCGCAAAAGTATTTGTGTACAGGTATTAAGGCCTCTCACAAATGCATTCGTTACTATTTAATACTTATTTGAACTACCTTGCAGTTAACAAGGTGGATAGGCGTCGTTGCGCGCTACTAACCATCTTTTGTTGCTAATCCAAACCATCCTGCACCGGACATGGCAGACGGACATGATGAGTTACCCTTATCCTCGATGGACTTTTACTTGAAGGTTTGCAAACAACAAAGAGCAGTACCATATGAAGTAGCAACAGCAACAAGAGCTCACGGATAGAAGCAAGGAGCCAAGGATCAACTTTGTGCGCTAAAAGGTAATTTGTCCGTAAAAAGTTATATTTTAAGGTGAACAATATAGCGCTTGGAATGATCTACTAGATTTAACTTGAACTGATTTTTCAGTCGTTTGTTTAAGTATATTAATATTTACAGAAGCGCAAGAAAATACAGCAAAGGCCCCATTAAGGTATTTCTAACGCATCAGTTGCCATTTGTTCAAGAATATGAGAAAACCCACATACAGTGGAGATTCACAAGAGAAACACGCAAAAGCGTAATTTCATCAAAAAGGTTACTTCAGCTGTTAGAACACCCTTGATGCCTGGAACAAAATTTGAGACATACATTTTTTCGATATTCAGTCAGAACTTCAAAGGACCTTCATTAGATGAAATACGTTGTACCTTTCTTTTTTCTTGTAGCTATTTTTTCTTGCACTACGATGAGCATATATGTTTTCTGCCTTACTGGCAAGTCTTTTGCAATAATGAAATACGTTGTAGCTTTATCAATGACGTGAAATGACGCCCTGCCGCAACACGGCGGCCTTAATGTTAGTAGAACATGTTATATACTTTTGTTATAGTTAAACATTTCTATACGGCAAAAGGTAAAACAGTCCATGTTTGACTTCAAATGTCAAATTATATATTCATTTGATACATGTCGGCTATTCATGCAACTGTCAATTCGTTTAAAAATACCTTTGATGAAAACATCATAAACCAAATACAACGATAAAAAAACCCCGCCAGGCCGCAACGCGGCCGGCCGCCGCCATTCTTGTTTATAAGTAAATAAGGTAGAGTGTAAATTTTTTATTATTATTTTTTTATACCATGCTACGGATATAAAAGTACAAAGTGTATTTTGAGACTCGTGCATTTTTTTTATGCATGCCACGGATAGTTTTTACAAATGGGGCCCACGATTTTACAAATATTAACTAAGTGAACGAGTCACCTAGTTGGGACTTGGGAACCGTGAATGGGGACTGAGTCTTGGGCTTGGACAAGGGGAGTCGCGCGTGACTTTACAAACTAGGTGATTCGTTCACCCCTTTGCCGAGCAATCTAAGGCTCTAACAGTAAAATAAACATAAACTAAACGTATCCCTGACGCAAAGCATTCTCAAAAGGTTAACCAGTTTGTGCCAAAACTGAATTTGCAAATTGCATCCATGAAGACACAATCTTGACGACAGCAACTATAATAAGCAAAATTCAGACGCACAAAACCTTTTAAAAATTGCTCATAAGCCCAAAGACTGAGAATACCAGTTAAGCCCACGTTAGATATGATATAAAACGTTGGGCTAATTCAATTATTACGAACTCCATGCCAAGTCAAAATGGGAACATAATCCACAATCTAAAACGTGTTTGCCATATCAAAATGGGTAAAAAAATTGACCCATACTTTTAATAAATCCAAAACCATGATAAAAGTAGTTCTCTAGACTCTAGGCCTAAACTCAAGCCTTTGAAGCAACTAAACAGTATACATTCATATACATAGGATAAGGTAATGGATGTAAGTTCAATCAAATGCTTGGGTACTTATTAGCTATGGACAATGTTTATATGTTGCGCAGATGGCACAAGTTTTGCAGTTCTTGATCTTTATTACAATAATAAATTACATATGGTGTTGATTCAGGCATTGTTGGTAGTTGCCAAAATTTAACGTGTAATATATTGTTCCACATAATACACACTTCAATTAGTTTGGAAGAGACACTTGGATAGTGACTTCATCAATTAAGAGATGGGGTCAATATCATTTGTTTGCAGAGCTGTTGGTTGTTTTATTAGCTTTGCTAGTTTCCATTTCCAGGCTGAAATTCATCATTGGAATTCATTCATTACTCTTGTTGTAAAATTCAAAATGCTTATATGATAATACGACCCAAGCACGTCCATTGAAATTGGCAATATGGTTCTTCGATTGAGAAATGATAGCTTAAAGGCATGTATGATGGCATGGCATAACATATTGTGATATCGCTCACAGGGTCACAGGAACAAAGAATGTTCCATAAGGTTAACTTTCATGATAATCTGTCGCTATTCTTACTTGGAAGTTGCAACAATTGCATGCTTGCTTTCTGCTAACACATCACAAACGTTTAGGATGACCGATTATAGAAATACTTCTCTTCATGAAAAATAATACTTATAATTGTCCTTACCACGTCATTTATCAATTTTTTTCGTATATGATCATTCGAATCAGCTATTTGGAAATTTATGATGGTTGAAATACATGCTCTTGGTAACATGATAAAGAAGTCAATTACTCCGTAGGTTGGTATGATGCCAAATTCAATAGTTCTTTTCATATGTGGACTATGATTTTTCTGGAGCCACGTACCATATGATTCATTGACCCATTATGATTGCAATTTTAAAAATTTATATAATTGATTTTATATAATACGTATAAAATCATCTCAAGATATTGTCATAATTCCTGAAATGATACAAATTCCTCAACATGATATTATTAACTATTTTCCCCACCAATTATCTAAAGAATTGAAAGCAAAGCGCCAAATCTGATTATTATGCTTACTAGATTATTTCAAAATTCAAAACTTATACTTCTCTTTTCATTTAAGTAGTTTTTTAAAGGAAATATGTATTATACTGATAAAACTAGCAAGATGCTAAATTACATGAACACGGGCATAACTAGCGGATAAACCGACCCTAGGACAGATCAAACATGGATATCACAAGGTGAAAATATGGCATACTAATTTATATAGAACTCCGACCTACCACCTTCCAAACACACCAAACACAATAGTACTAATGATGTGTTTGGTAAAAGTACTAGTGGTGGTGAGCATTACCAATAAGTAGTGGCAATGAGCAGTATCTCTAAGTAGTAATTGTGAACGGTAGCAGTTTTTTTCTAAAATTATATTTGATAACGTGGCTGTGGGTGTAACCATAATGTGCAAAACAACTTTTAAATGTTCAACGTTCCTAAATGCTACTTCATGGAGCTATGAAAAATGAGCATTCCGAAAAAATAGATAAAGCTACTTGCTGCTATACGAACATTAAAAATTACAACGTTCAACGTTCACCAGTCACCGCTCCTAAAATGCTCCTAAATGCTCCGTTTCATGTGCACCGATGCAAACATTCCGGAAAAATAAATAAAGCTACTTCCTGCTTGCCAAACTAGCATTACACGGGTTGAAAACCGACCACTGCCCGCAACCTGGCAACTATATAGCCTTTTTATTTTCAAATAAAGTGGCACTTCATTGTAGCATAGAAGGACACTAGTTTTTGGGAGTTTCAGATAACAATATAGCCTTTTAGTTTATTTTAACTAATATGAATATATTTTTTATATAAGACGATCCACTAAAAAGGCCATATATTCGTATTGTTTAGTACAATAGTGCCCTAAGCATGGTGTTGAACATTCCACTTCTTTGGCTTTAAAGTTTAGCAATCATGATCACTAATCTTAGTTTAAGTTCAAATCATAATGTATCATTTTATTCTACGTGATTATCCTCGCTTCGCCGTTAGTGGATTGTATTTGGATATATCTGATATATAGTAGGTGCAACCTGTTGATACAAAAGTTGGGCGTTCTTGATTATGGGCTCTTGCTCTCGTACCAATTCGCTTCTTAGTACTTGTAACCTGCGCACTAAGAAAATAAACAACACCGTTAGGCTTATCGTGGGATTGCCTCCCACGATTAGACTCCGGCGTGAGAGTAAGTAATCGATTTAGGGTTCTCATAAAGACTTTAGGGTTTGTGAATCGTACCTTGAATGAGAGTTATGTCATTCCTTATATAGGCGCAGAATCCTTGTAAGGTTTGTGCTCCTTACGTTTCGTACGCGTTGTACTTATCCGGGTTAAGGATATCTATTCCATAGATAGATGATCCTTATCTATACCGTGTATAGTTTATTTGGGTTTGGGCTTACGTGAGCCTATTCCTATTATTGATGCGGCCCAAGTTACAATAGCCCACACATGGTGGCTTTGGGCCTTAGTAATGTTTATCATTTGGGCTCGTGACCCATATATAGACTATACGTCATCATGTCCCCCCAGTCTAGTGTGCGCGGCTCGTAGCCGTAGATGCTAGACTAATCACAACAGCGGTAAGCGTGGCGGGAGATCATTGAAATATTGCCGCCCATATTTGGAGTGCAATGTACCTAGTTATAGATATTTCAAAGAAATACCTCGAAAATCGGGGGTTGTGTCCACGTGTCCCTCGTAAATCGGGAAAAAGTGCATGTACCGTTTCGGTTCTAGCCACACGTTTTTGTGAGTGGGATCCACGTGGACATCATCTAGGGTTTTTTACCCCCTATATAATAGTCACTGCCCCCATTTTTACAAAAACACACACTCGCCCTTGCTCACTTTCTTGAAAGCGTATTTTTGCAAAGAAAGTAATCGTTTCATTAGGTAATTTTGTGTGCGTTTCCCAGTAAAGTTATGAAAATGGTTGCCCAATTAGAAGACTTTCGCTCTGCGATGACTGAGAATGATGTTACTCAGTTTACATCTGACTACTTCATTTCTCTGGATGTGCATCCAGAGGCTCCAGATGTTGACGCGTGTATAGCCGATTTCCCCGAAGGGAAAATAGGATTATACATGCGCTTCTTCGAGTACGCGAATTACCGCGTACCGATATCTATTTTTCTGAGCGATTTGCTCAACCACTATCGCCTCCACATCTCATAGCTGCACTGTATAGGTGCGGCTAAGGTGTCGAACTTTGAGGTAAACTGCCGTTTACTTGCGATAGAGCCGACCATTGCCTTGTTTCGCTCCTTCTACCACACAACGTGGTCGAATGGATGGGTATCCTTTGCGAAGCGCCCGGGGGCGCTTCAGTGTTACACTGAGAAGGTAGACTCCCTGAGAAATTGGAGGGAGCATTTTTTCTGGGTTGGTGACGTGGTTTTTCCATCGCCCTTTGAGTTTTATAGTCAAGATACTTTACCTAGGGATGGGCGCCCCGCACCCGGTTCCTATAGGCTGACCGATGCACAGACTCTTGATGTCAACCGCATACCCATTATCCCTTATCCGGAGGAGTTTTTGGTGCACATGGGGTTGAGTCGCAATTACTTCGGCGGTGTTGACGAGGTGCCAACCTTCATAGATGAGGAAGGCCGGGGTGGGTGTTCGTCCCTTCTACTTCAAATTTAAGTCTTTTTATATGCGCACATTTAGTAACTAATCCTTTCTGTTTTGCTGTTTGTTTATGTGCGCAGAGATGGATCTATTCGTTGTGGTGAAGCTGGAAAAGCCAAAGCAGGTGACGGTGGGAGTGCGCCCTCTGAGGGAGGGTGAGCAGCCACTACTGGAGGCGACCGAGGGTCGTTTGACAGTGCTGCCGGATGTTGTCCCTGAAAATACGCCGCCGCTCCAAGTAACGCCTGTTCAGAGCGTGGCTCCAGATGTGGGGATGGTGCAGGAGGAGGAGGCGCACGCTGAATCATCTGACAACGTGGAAATCCTAAAGCCTGAAGAGGTGCTGAAGGAAGAGGTGGCGCAAAATCTTAAGCGCAAAGGGGAGGCTGGGAGCAGTGGTACTAAGAAGAGACGATGCTACCTGATTGAGGATGCGGAGTCGTCCGCGGAGGAGGAGACATCCGCTCCTGGCGAGGATAAGAAGGCTGCAGAGGCCTCTCCATTTCAGTAAGTATCTGCGTCTCTATTTTGTTTCTTTTATATTACTTGTCGTAATATGTACTAACTATTTTCTTCATATATTTTAGGGATGATGCCACGAAGGGTGATGGGGTTTTCGTGGATGTGGTTTCCTCTCCGCAGAATGAAAACAAGGAGGGGAAAGATAAGGTTGATGAGGGCGTACCTGCGCAGCAGCTGATGGATGAGTTGGCTGCGACTGCTGCGCGTCAGACTGAGCTGGTGGTTCAGTTGAGGACTAGGTATGTCGGGGAGAACAGTACTCTCGCCCAGAAGGATGAGGAAATAACTGGGCTCTGTGCGCAGCTGGCTGAAGCGCAGGCGGAGGTGGAGTCCTCCAGGATGTATGCTGAGAAGGTCACCCATGAGAAGTTGTTTGCACTAGCTGAGGTGGAGCAAGCGCGCGGGCAGCTTCATCACTACAAGTCCAACATGACTTGGGCTGTGAGGTATTTGGAGGAGAAGAAGGAGGAGCACCTTGCTAGTATTGTCAAGTTCAAGGAGCGCATGGAGGAGATCGTACAGATGCAAGAGAACAAGCTGCGTAGCTTAAGCATAGAGTACGATGAGGAGTTATATCCTCATTTAATGTCGACCATTGCGGAGCGCAGGTACTTCCTTTTTAGCCTTCTTCATTTTATTATATTTTGTTGTTATGCCTTTCCTTAACACAAGTTGTCCTTGTTTGATGTAGGTGGTTGATCAGTCACGGGCTGCGCCTGGCAGCTATGGGCACTCTGGAGTCCCAAGAGGTGTTGGACGCCTTTGGGAAGGTGGTTCACTGTGCGGTGGCGCGCGGAAAGTCGCAGGCTATAGAGGATCTCCATGAAGCCAAGCTTTTGAGCAAGGACCTGGCAGAGGTACCTGGTTACAACGCGGCTGCATATGATGAGTTGATGCAGGTGATGGAGGGGTTGAAAGTCCTTGAGTTGCCTCATATTGCGCGGTTGAAGCGTGATCAAGACAACCCCATAAAGGTAATTATGGCGGGGTTGACCTTGGAGCGCCACCTTTTGGAGGATTCAGAGGCGCAGCCGGATTACTTCCTGAAGCCTGATGAATCGCAGCTGCAGGTTCCTGTGTTTGTGCAGCCTCGCCACATGCTCAACCCGTTTTCCCTTGAGAGGGAAATTCCCTTGAAAGAGGTTCTAGAGCGTCATGCACAGAGGGCTGCCCCAGAAGAGAGGCATTCAGGGCAAGGCAATGTTGTGTGGTGTGGGCGTTGCACACATCCCCAGGTCTGATGGGGTTCCTTTGAGTGTTCCCACCGTATCTCCCAAGGACGCTTTGATTTTGAGAAAGCTTCAAGAGGCGGGGAGTTCTGCTGCCCCGGATGATAGCCCTGAGCATCGCCATAGCGTGTAGGCTATTTTTGTATATGTATTATGTAAATAATGAAGTGTATCTTTTCCTTGTAATTTTTGTGTAAAAAATGTTGAATAAGATACCCTTTTGTTAATTAAGTGCGTGACTTAAAAATATACTTGCATCAATGTTTGCTAAGTTTTATTATTTGACCAAGTGTCTTGGCTCGTTAAGTGCGTGACTTTAGGAAATATACTTGCATTGTTTGCCAAGTATTATTATTTGACCAAGTGTCTTGGCTCGTTATTTGCTAAGCTTGTACGGTGTACTGAATATTTGCGCACCCGTCGTGGGATGCGCACGTGAAACTTACCTCGACGTCTCAAAAGTAAGGCGCTTAGCAAGGATGAGTGATCCAATGTTGATGGGTTTGCAACCCTCTTACTCAACGAGTGAATTAGTAGGTTTACTCATCCTTTATGCCTTCGTGGGTCTTAATTAGTGCATGCACGCCATGTAGCCAAAAATATAAGATAACAATATTGACATATATAAGTATGTACGCAATAAAGTGAAATACGTTATGGAGTTAGCTAGAAACCATAACATTTTATCGATACTTGCAAGTTTTTTGAAAAAATAAAAATACAATTCCTAGGAAAGAAAAGAAAAACAAACACTTATTGGGCGCCTCTTAGGGTGCAAAGGTGTCTGTGTAATGGCCGTAGCCTAAAAGTAACATCTTTTAAGATTGTAGATGTTCCAAGTGCGCGCTAGGTCGTGACCTTCCATATCGCGCAGTCTGTATGCACCGTTGCCGAGCGCATCTGTGACCTCGTAAGGTCCTTCCCATTTTGGTCCGAGCTTGCCTGTGTCTTCTGCGTGGCTTGCATCGTTGGCGCGGTATACAAAGTCTCCTGGCCGGAATGAAGTGTGTTTGACCTTTGCATCATAATACTTCTTCATTTTTGCCTTAGCCTTTGCTTCGCGTATAGCTGCGCCTTCACGCCTTTCTTCCAGTAAGTCCAAGTCTATGCGCCGCTCCTCGTCATTTGTTGTGATGTTGACCTCTGCTGTTCGTATAGTTGGCATTCCTATCTCAGCTGGTATGACGGCTTCTGTTCCGTAGACAAGGGAGAATGGCGTGTCGCCAGTACTGGTTTTGATTGTGGTGCGATGCGCCCATAAGACATGCGAGAGCTCATGCACCCACCTTCCTTTGTGTCTGTCAAGGCGCGCTTTTATTCCTTCCCCTAGACTGCGGTTTGCGCGCTCAACTAAGCCATTGGTTTGTGGGTGTTTTACTGAAGCGAAGTGTTGCGTGATGTTCAATTGCGTGCACCAATCTTTGAATGGGTTATCACATAATTGTTTTCCGTTGTCTGATATAATCTCTCCCGGTAGTCCGAAGCGACAGACAATGTTGTCCCAGACAAAGCGTTTGACTTGGTTTCCTGTGATGCTCACCACCGCCTTTGCTTCAATCCACTTCGTAAAGTAGTCTATGGCTACGATGAGGAACTTTACTCCTCATGCTGCAACTGGAAAGGGTCCCGCGATGTCAATGCCCCATTTGTAAAATGGCCATGGTGAAGTAATGGGTGTTAGCTCTTGTTGTGGTCGGCGCGGGATTGGCCTATGTACTTGACAATTGCTACATTTATTTATCAGATCGCATGCGTCGCGATGCATGGTTGGCCAATAATACCCCGACCGTAGAGCGCTTGCCACCACAGATCGCGGCCCTGAGTGCATGCTACATGATCCAGCGTGGATTTCTCGGAGTACGTAGTCTGCTTGAAGAGGTCCAACACATCTGAGCCAGGGTTGTAAGAAAGAGCGTCGATAGAGTATGTTGTCTCGTAATTCAAATCGTTGCGCTGTGCGCCGCACTCTTCGAGCGTCCTTATGGTCTTGTGGTAAGATTCCCTTGCTGATGAATTCAATGATAGGTGTCATCCATGTGGGATCTTGTTCATCTATCACTGTGGATATCTCCATTTCCAAGATTGACTTGTTTTTTAGGGTTTCTACCAATACCTGTTTTGAGAGGTGCGCGAAGCTTGTGGATGCGATCTTACTGAGCGCATCAGCCTTCCTGTTGTCTCCTCTGGGCACCTATTTTATTGTGAACCTGTCAAAGTTTTTAATTAAGTACTTGGTCTTTACCAGGTATTGGATCATATGTTCATCCTTGGCTTCATATTCACCTAGCACATGGTTAGCGACTAGCCGGGAATCAACATTTGCTTCTAGGTTGCGTACACCCATTTGTATTGCGATGCGTAGTCCGGCTAGTAGGGCTTCGTATTCTGCCTCATTGTTTGTGGCTGTGAATTCAAAGCGCAGCGCATAGGTGAATTCCATACCTTCTAGATTTGTGAGAATAAGGCCTGCGCCTGATCCATCTACACATGAAGACCCATCTGTGAACAGAATCCAGGGTTCCTGTAGATCTGTTTTGGTTGCATATGATGGACTATCGCCATCTGGCTTCTCAACGATGAAATCGGCTAATATTTGTCCTTTGATTGCAGTGCGCGGTCTATATGAGATGTTATATTCACTTAACAGTACACTCCACTTTTGTAACCGTCCTGATGCGTCAGGTTTAGAGATAACTTGTTTGATTGGCTGATCGGTGATTACAGCTATTGGGTGCGCTTTGAAGTATCTGCGCAGCCTTTTGGCTGCGAATACTAGAGCTAAGACCAGCTTTTCCATAGCGCTGTAGTTAGTCTCTGTCTTCTTCAGGGCTTTGCTTACAAAGTATATGGGTGTCTGGACGGAGTTTCTATCTGTCAATAGTACTGCGCTAACTGCTCCATGAGTTGCCGATAGGTACATAATTAGCTCTTCCCCTGGTCGCGGTGCGACAAGTTTGGGAAGAGATGTCAGATGGTGTTTAAGTTGTTGGAAAGCTTCTTCCGCTTCTTCGGTCCAGCGAAAATCTCCTTTTTTAGTGCACTTTGTGAGTGTTTTAAAGAGAGGAAGTGACTTGTCTGCTGACTTAGATAAGAAACGGTTTAGCCCTGCTAACTTTTCATTCAATGACTGGACTTTTTTGAGTGTGCGCGGTGAGGGGAGATCAATAACAGCCTTTTTTATTTCTGGACAAGGCTTGATTCCATCAGGTTCTATTAAGTATCCAAGGAACATGCCTTCGGTTGCGCCAAAGGTGCACTTCTTGGGGTTTAACTTCATGTTTATTCGTCCCAATGTTCTGAACATTTCCTCGATATCGCGCAATTCATCTTCTGTGTGGCTTTTGATGACAAGGTCGTCGACGTAGACCTCCAAGTTGCGGCCTACTTGTTTTTCGAAAGCTGTGTCCACCAATCGTTGGTATGTTGCGCCTGCGTTTTTTAAGCCAAAAGGCATTTTTGTGTAGCAGTACACTCCTTGACTGGTGTGGAAAACTGTTTTTTCTCATCTGCGACTGCCATCTGAATTTGATGATACCCTTTGTATGCGTCTAGGAAGCATTTGAAAGGGTATCCGCACAGGGATTCTACCTTCCGGTCTATTTCTGGCAGTGGATAGCAGTCCTGTGGACATGCTTTGTTAAGGTCTGTGAAGTCCACGCACATTCTCCAACTACCATCGCTCTTTGTTTTACCATAACTGGGTTAGAGAGCCAGTCTTGGTAGTACACTTCGCGCATGATGCCTGCGTCTGCGAGTTTATGTACTTCTTCCAGAATAGCCTTTGCACGATCTGGGGCCTGGCCGCGCTTCTTCTGTCGTATTAGGGGATATCCTTGTCGGATTTGTAGCTTATGCTCTGTGATGGAGCGTGACACTCCTGTCATGTGTTTTGGTTCCCATGCGAAGATGTCCAGATTCTTTTGCAAGAATGCGCACACGGCTGCTTTACCTTTGTCAGATAAAGATCCACCAATCGAAACTTGTTGGTCCGGGTAATCGGGATGAATAGCGACCTTTAGGTTTGGTGTTTTTTCTGTGCGCTGTTCTGGAATATTTTCTACTTCAGTTGTTACCGCGTTGCATTCCTTTGGTGGTATTGTTGTGTTATAGAGGGTGACAACTCCTCCTTCCACTGGAAATTTAAGCATTCCGTGCGCTGTGGATGGTACAGCGCGCATGGATGATATTCCAGGTCTCCCAATGATACCGTTGTATGGTGAGGGAGACTTTATTACCATGAAATTTATCCATGTTGCGGTTGAGTATTGTTCATCTCCTACAACCACCAGCAAGCGTAACTGCCCCATGGGCCAAATCTTTTCTCCTGTGAATCCAGTCAATGACGTTGTTGCTGGTATCAATTGACTTTGGATTTCAGGTCGCAGTCTTTTGAAACAATGATCATACAGGATGTCTGCAGATGCTCCTCCGTCAATGTACATGCGGTGGATATCATGTCCCCCCGTATGTATTTCAATAGTTAGAGGCTCTACAACTGCGTTGTCCGCAACTAGAGTAGGGAAAAATATCTCTTTTTCTGGAGAGAATTTTTGGCAGACTTTTTGCTTTATACTACGCTGCCATGACTGTATCATGTATATGGTATCAGCTTTTTCTTTGGGGGGTTCTTTCTTACCCCCGCTCCTTTGTTTATCTTTTCCCTCTTTGATGTTTTTTACAAGGTGGTCCATTCTGTCTTCCCTTACTAACTTTTCAATTAGTTGTCTTAGCTGGACGCACTCGTTAGTTGTATGGCCTTTTTGACCATGATACTCGCAGTATCCATTCCCTATGCGCCTTTCCTCTGCGGTGCGCATTTGTGAAGGCTTTGGAAAGTTTGCACCTTCTGTTACAAATATTTCCCTCGGAGTTTTTGTGAGAGGGGTATACTTGTCATTGTCTCTTCCGCTGTGGTAATTCCTGCTGCGGTTGTTATTCTGATCGTTGGATTGTCTCTTAGGCTGTTCTTGCTGCCTATAATTCGAGTAACCCTTTTTGCTGTCCGCAGCAGCTGCTTCTCCTTGTATGAAGGATCTGGTGCGCTTTGTTAGCTCGTCAAAAGTCTGGGGAACTTTGTCATTTAGCTTTCGGATAAGTTCTGGGTTGTTAATCCCATTCATGAACCCTGAAATTTTTAGAATTTCAGGACATGCTTTGACTTGTATGCACTCATCCTTGAAGCGTTCCATAAAAGCACTGGTTGATTCCCCTTGGCGCTGTTTTACTCTTGCTAATTCAACAGGATTTTTAGCGCACTTCTTTCTCTGGGTAAAGTTGAGACGGAATGCTTTCCGTAATTCTTCAAACCCACCAATGCTCTTTCGTGGGAGTTTGCTAAACCATGTGCGCGCGTTCCCTACCAACGTAGAATTAAACATATGGCACCACACAGGCTGTGGCCAGTTTTCGATAGTGGCGGCTGATTCGAAAACTTTTAGATGATCATCCGGATCACCCGTTCCATCATATGTTTTTACATTAGTGGCATGCGCCTGCGTTTGCGGTCGGAGTAATCACTAATGCGTCGCGTAAACGCATCAATTTTCTGGCGTCGCCATGGAAGAGATATGTATTCCTTCTCTTCTTCGCGGCGTCTTCCTCTTGATTTCCAATGTCCTGTTTCCCTATCCTCGTTGTCCGAAGAGTCACAGGAGGAAGAGTAGTTTCTTTTTCGGCGTTTGCGCCGACTTCCTTCAGAAGAAGAGCTTGAGGGGCTTACACTTGGGGAGCTTATTTTCCCTAGCATGTCGCGAAGTCTCTTGCTCCCGGATTTGGAGGACCATTGGCTTTGTGAATGCTGAGGTCCTAATCGGTCCTGTATCCCTCGACTGCCAAGTATGGAGTGGACATTAGTGCGCCTCTCGCTGTGTTCTGAGTATTGTGAATCAGATGTCGTACCCAGCCTATCGTGGATAGTAGTACGTTCTGTGCGTCTTCCTCGTGGGTGGCGCGGTGGTGATGGTTCGCGTTCAGGACCAAAATTGAGTCGAGCTTGTAGGCTCGTACTTGACCTTCTTCTTGCCTCTTCTTGCATGAGGGCAGTTAGGGTTTCATAATTTTGTGATACAAAATTTCCCAATGTTAGGTTGGGTGTGTCCTCAGTTGTTGCAAGAATGTCTGCCTCAGTATTAGGCACCCTATCTCGGTTAGGCGCGCCCGGTGGCACAGTGTTGTTCACTGTGGGTACAGTTTGGTGAGGAGTAGTGAAGAGGGTGCGCTGGAGTTCCTCAATGCTTGGGACCACTTTGGTGGTTTGTGTAGTCCTTACAGGTAGTTCTACCACTGGAAGTGGTTAGGTTGTTGATGCGTGGGAATCGCACCTTGCTTTACCTCTCGAGGGATCTCGAGAAGCTTACAACCCCCACCAGGCAGTGTACCTGATCGTTGTAGTATAGTATAGTGACAAGTACCGGGGGATTGATCGTTCAGCTTAGGAATAGTGTCGCTAGGATTAGAAAACCTAATTAATAGTTCTAGAGGTGAGAGATGATTATTTTTGTATTTTTATATTTTTATGAAAGCAAGTAAAATCTCGGGTTTTGGAAGAATGGGCGGAATTAGTTGCTATTCAACTAACCCAAAGCTATTATATAATTAAAATAAAATAATGAAAATGAAATTAAACTAAATTATACTAAGGTTGTGAGCAGTAATTGGAGAAATTGTGTTTACTTAGACTTCATTACTCCCTAGATATCTTTTACATGTTAATTACTTGTTACACTTGTATGAATGACGGGTTGTATTCCTTAATACCATTCGTGGGGTGGCATACATAACTCCCCAACTCTATGAGCTCTTATCTCCTCCTACACCATGACCCAGCACAACTATAGGGATTGTAAACAGTGGCTCATGCATTAAATACGACCAATAAAGACCTAGTACGTCTCGGTTCAAGTTTCTTAAGACGTTCAAGCATGTTACCATTTGGAGATCTGCCAGTTTTCTTAAGCCTAACATATAAATCATTCATTCAAAACAAGAATAGACAAGTAATCAACACATAATCAACATCTAGGTTTCATTAGATCTAAGCAAACACAAAAGAGATCTAGCCTAGCATAGTAGAATTGAGACAAGAACAAGAGATAAACAACCAACACATAGACATATTGATTGAATTGAAAGTACACTTATCTCAATTACAATGCAAGGTCTCAAGGGTTTGGAACCCTTGAAAAACCTGTAAAAGAGGCACCAAAATCGTACAACCAAAAATAAATTGTTCAAGAATCACGGAAATCAAGATGGATCACTGAGGGGGAGGACCAAAACGATAATCATAGCCTGGTGGGAGGTGTCCAGTGTACCCATAGGGAGGGTAGTCAGTCTCTCGGCCTGGGAAGGGGTCAATCTGCAGGTGAGGCTCAAGCTGATCTCGGGTGGAGAGGTGCTGCATCTGGCGGATGGTATGATCATACATCCAGTCAAAGCGCTGGTCAGTAGCAGCTCGCCACGTGTCCATCTGACCCATCCAGGCACCCTGGTGTGCCTGCCAGTCTCCCCGACTCAAGTGTCGGTAGTAATCAGCCGTCCCCTCCTCATACCCGGCAAACTGATGCTGCTGGGGCACTTCCTCATCATCACCGTCATCATCCTCATTATCAGCCCCAACGTACCATATGTAGGTACCATCCCCCATCTGCATCACAATGCTCATCTGCCTAAGGGATTTCGCCCTCACTACCCTGCAGTTCCCACAGTCGCTCAAGTACCCTATGATCTGAGGAGTAAGAAGACCATAGGAACGAGCCAACCGTGTGACGAACATCCCCCCATAAACCTTGTCGATATCCCTCTCACCCACACTGGTCCTCAAGTAACTGGCCACCCAAAACGGGATGTTGCAGTAGACATCCTCAGAAAAGATGGTGTACAAGTAGAATAAGTCCGAAGCAGGGATACGGTGAGTGGTGCCATGACGTGCAGACAAGCTGTATGTGATGCACCTGTGAACTAGCCTAACAATGGGGTCCCTGATCGATGCAGCCCCAGTAGTCGAGGTATAAGCCCCATTCCCTATGTTTGGCCAAAAGGTAACACACCTCATCTCATGCCGCTGAGTCTCTCCATGTAGCAAATTCAGCAGAAAAGCCCCATCAACCTCCTCACTAGTATATAGCCCAAGCCTCCAACCAAACTCAGCCACAGAACAAGACCTCAACTCTCCCCCTAGCCTAAAATATATCGTGGTGCCCCCCATATCTCCCCTAGCCTCAGCTTGATCAAAACGGAAGGTCGCAAAGAACTCCCGTACTAACTCACTATATACCGTCTCTCTCATCCTAAACAATCTCTCCCACTGCGGTCCCGCAAACCCATCTGTGCGGAACCTCCCTACAAATGCAGCCTCCAACCCATAGGCTCTCAGAAAATCCCAGTCAACCACCGCCCCAGTATCAATGTGGTGGTTGCACAACTCCTCATACTTGGTACTAGTATCCACATCATTGAATTCCCCCCAACTGTGCACTAATTCCCCATAGTTGACCCCTTGAGATCTAGAAGAACTACCCTTTTGTTGGCGAGACCTTTTGCTCATTTTCCTGGAAAAAAGGTGGAGTGAATGGGAACGATTAGAACGCGAAATTTATACGAACTTTATGCAGTCAGACACATCTGACGCCGTCAAAAGTAATTTTTGACGCCGTCAGATGGATCAGAATTATAGCCATGCAAATGCGAGGGAAAAATCAATTTTCAAACTCTTAACCCATTACCCAAACGCTCCTTAAATCAGGAAACAGGGGTGGGGAGGTCAAAGAATCCGAGGCATGATGGGTTTTCCCTAAATTAATGCATGATTTGGGTGAGACAACATCATCAAATGGTAACCCCACGATTACAAATCACCAATTGGATGGCATTACGATTTGCTAATGGTGGGTCAAGAATGGGGTTTCGGGCGAAAGGGGTTTTTCAAATTGACGGGTCCTAAGGATAATTAACCGAGAAAAGATGAAGAAAACTTACTTACAAAGTAGAGATCGGAGGCGGAAGATGTCGAATTGGGGGTTTGAGAATTGGAGTAGCAGCAACACTTGGGTGAGATTTGTGGGGTATGGGTTGAAAGTGATTGGTTTTGGGTTAATATTGCTGATCCGTCGAGCTGACGGCGTCAAGGGTTAAATCTGACGCCGTCAGATGCCCGTGTGGAGTGAGGTTTGGAGTAGTTTCAAGTTTAGTCCCTGCTCTTTGTGTGAATAACTAAACACAAGTAAAACCCATGAGTAGCTATTTTGTTAACGAGGTCCACCAGGGTCGAATGTCTCGTTACTGTCGCGGGAAGAGGTGAGGTAGCATCGGGGGTCGGGTAATGTTTTGGCCAAGTTGATCCTTATGCACGGGTCATTGGCGTGAGAAGAAAGATGTTGTTCACTAGGAGGTTTCAAATCAATGGTATTTATGAGGTGTGAACTCTTTACACCGGGTTTAAAACCAAAGGAACGTTTTTCGGATGAGATCGGGAATGTAGTTCGCAAGCATCCAACGAAAATGCTATTTATTTGCGAGCTTTTCTCCGTATGGGGGTGTTTATGAGAATGGGGGGTAGTTAATGGTAAAGCTTTTGAGGAGAATCTCCCGCTGTCCTCTTGGTCAAATACCAAAGAGGTTGACACCTCGAAGACTTTTTCAATTTTTTTAGGTGTAGAATTTTCTTTGATCTTTTCCTTGACCCTTGATATGAATTGGTCAGCGAAATTCATAAAGGCTTTATGAGTGCTTTCCATGCGTGCCTCTAGGTGCTGGATTTGTTTTTCCTGATTATCTATGAAGGTTACCATTATTCCTTCGAATTCCTCTTGCCGTGAGCGTTCAGGAAAATTTTGGCTGATAACCGTATTCCTATGTGGATTAGGGTTCCACACGGGTTCAGCGGCCAGTTTCTCAATACTCATCAGTTCTTTTACCTGTTTTTCGATGCTTCCCAACAACTGTTCTTGGGTGGCACGTGCGTAATCAAGCTTTGCTTTGCTTGGGAGCATCGGGTCCTCCCATCCTTCCTCTTCGTATTGTGCCAACTCCTCAAGAACTTTCCAGCATTCGTCAATGCTAAGTCTATCTAGCCTACCCTTGGCTGCGTAATCAATGGCTTTCCTTGTTTGATAGTCAACCTTACCATAAAAGATTTGGATCTGTAGCCATGGTTCGATCCCATGATGAGGAACTTTTCGGAGTAGGTCTTTATATCGACTCCATGCTTCATAAAAAGATTCATTTTGACGTTGTTGGAACATCAAGATGTCATTCCTAAGCTTAGTAGTTCTCCCCGGTTGGAAAAATTGAGCAAGGAAACGAGTGGTGAGATCATCCCATGTGGTGATGGATCCCGCGGGTAAACGCTCAAGCCATTGACTAGCTTGATCCCGTAGAGAGAATTGGAATAGGCGTAAACGGGTAGTCTCTCTAGTTTCAACACCTAGGTCTATGGAATCTACGATTTTGAGGAAGTCCTTAAGGTGTTGGTTTGGATCTTCGGAACGAAGTCCATGGAATGCACATCCGCTTTGCACCAACCGGATGGTGTCGGATCGCAAGGGGGTCACATTGGCTCCGGTGAGCTCAATGGTGTTTCGGTAGCCTTGGTGGCTAGGTCGGGAATACTCTCCTAAGGTTCGGGGCCTAAGGGGTTCTAATGGTGGGTTTTGTTGTGGTGGGATGATGGGTTCAAAGATGTTACCACCTTCCATGATGTCGGATGGTAAAGAGTTACGAACAAAGGCACGAAGAAATAAGATAGACTAAAGAAGACCTAAAAATAAAAATAAAAATCTTACTAGAAAGGAATCTAGCAAGTAGACCTAATAAAAAGAAATCATAACCTAGACAATAACTATTCCCCGGGCTGCGGCGCCAAAAACTTGATGCGTGGGAATCGCACCTTGCTTTACCTCTCGAGGGATCTCGAGAAGCTTACAACCCCCACCAGGCAGTGTACCTGATCGTTGTAGTATAGTATAGTGACAAGTACCGGGGGATTGATCGTTCAGCTTAGGAATAGTGTCGCTAGGATTAGAAAACCTAATTAATTTTTATATTTTTATGAAAGCAAGTAAAATCTCGGGTTCTGGAAGAATGGGCGGAATTAGTTGCTATTCAACTAACCCAAAGCTATTATATAATTAAAATAAAATAATGAAAATGAAATTAAACTAAATTATACTAAGGTTGTGAGCAGTAATTGGAGAAATTGTGTTTACTTAGACTTCATTACTCCCTAGATATCTTTTACATGTTAATTACTTGTTACACTTGTATGAATGACGGGTTGTATTCCTTAATACCATTCGTGGGGTGGCATACATAACTCCCCAACTCTATGAGCTCTTATCTCCTCCTACACCATGACCCAGCACAACTATAGGGATTATAAACAGTGGCTCATGCATTAAATACGACCAATAAAGACCTAGTACGCCTCGATTCATGTTTCTTAAGACGTTCAAGCATGTTACCATTTGGAGATCTGCCAGTTTTCTTAAGCCTAACATATAAATCATTCATTCAAAACAAGAATAGACAAGTAATCAACACATAATCAACATCTAGGTTTCATTAGATCTAAGCAAACACAAAAGAGATCTAGCCTAGCATAGTAGAATTGAGACAAGAACAAGAGATAAACAACCAACACATAGACATATTGATTGAATTGAAAGTACACTTATCTCAATTACAATGCAAGGTCTCAAGGGTTTGGAACCCTTGAAAAACCTGTAAAAGAGGCACCAAAATCGTCTTTAGGGTTTCACCAAAACTTCTCTCCTTTAATGAAAAACTAGAAAACTATATATAGGAAAAACAGTCTGACGGCGTCAAGAGTAACTTCTGACGCCATCACCTCGCCGCCATATACTTCCTCGGACGGCCTTGATCCACTTATGACGGCCTATGTGACGCCGTCACCACCCACGGTATATTAATTTTGCCACTTTGACGCCGTCACGAGTCCTTCTGACGCCGTCACCACCTTCGGAGTTTAATTCTTCATGTCTGACGCCGTCAAGATGTTGGTCTTGACGCCGTCACCTTGTATTTTCAGCATGCAAATTAGGTACTTAGCCGTTTTCTTCACTTTTATGCTCCAAAAACGTCCAAAATAGCTTCTTTTCCAGAATTCACTCTCCAAACACCTAAAATCACAAAAGGAACGATTTAGGGCAATATTTGATTAAATAAAGTCGGATTCGAGCTTAAATGACCCCCTAAAAACGGATCATTTTTCGCCTCATCAGTTGTCCCTGCCTCTTGGTGACCAGGTGCGCTGGTTGTCCCAGCAACCTGCCTAGGGATCGAATCTTGTTGATTCTTCCTCTGGGGTCACGTTTTTCTGGCTGCGGAGTCCGCTGGCTTGAATTCTTATTCTTCGTCATTCTAGTTCTTAGTTCTTAGTATGGTCCCACGGATGGCGCCACTTGTTGATACAAAAGTTGGGCGTTCCTGATTATGGGCTCTTGCTCTCGTACCAACTCGCTTCTTAGTACTTGTAACATGCGCACTAAGAAAATAAACAACACCGTTAGGCTTATCGTGGGATTGTCTCCCACGATTAGACTCCGGCGTGAGAGTAAGTAATCGATTTAAGGTTCTCGTAAAGAGTTTAGGGTTTGTAAATCGTACCTTGAATGAGAGTTATGTCATTCCTTATATAGGCGCAGAATCCTTGTAAGGTTCGTGCTCCTTACGTTTCGTACGCGTGGTACTTATCCGGGTTAAGGATATCTATTCCATAGATAGATGATCCTTATCTATACCGTGTATAGTTTATTTGGGTTTGGGCTTACGTGAGCCTATTCCCATTATTGATGTGGCCTAAGTTACAATAGCCCACACATGGTGGTTTTGGGCCTTAGTAATGTTTATCATTTGGGCTCGTGGCCCATATATAAACTATACGTCATCACAACCTAACTGCCTTAAGAGACTTGGCTTCCAATGAGAC
This sequence comes from Artemisia argyi, assembly GCA_030686995.1. Classification (NCBI taxonomy): domain Eukaryota; kingdom Viridiplantae; phylum Streptophyta; class Magnoliopsida; order Asterales; family Asteraceae; genus Artemisia; species Artemisia argyi. The sequence goes on along the minus strand of CM060697.1, from coordinate 153,241,150 downwards.
GACCAACAATGGTTTTTTTTCAAAACCAAACTCAAACCTATAAAGACGATTGGTGTTTTAATTGAGGCGTGGATGCATTTGTCATTTATAAATTTATAAGAATCAATTTACACAACAAGAAGCTGATCCTATTCTCACTTGAACTCAGATTTAAAAATGCAAATTAGTAAACTCAACTATAATTAGGCTAGTAAAGGAAGGAAAAAAAATCAAATTGACTTTTAACGTGAGAGTTGATTATGAAATAACAATGTAAATTATAGAGAATCGGAACTATGAAACTTTCATTTAATCGCGTTATGAAGCATGTTATTCTCCCAAAACGTATTAAGATTCGTTCATCGATCCAAAACTAGATATAGAACAACCATAGTAGTTACATATATGTTTTGTATGTTCTTAGGAAACTTCATACCAACTTCATAAATGGATCAAAGAAGATCAAGATGTACTTTGTACTTGTCATTCACTATAGTATTATATATCTTTAAACGTGTTTCTTCTAATAAAAAAGTAAAATTTTCATTGCTCAAAATTAAACAAATCCTAGATTGTGTAGTGTGGTTCATGATTTGGTATTAGAATATGGAAATAGAAACAAAGCCCATTTAATAACAATAGACAAGAAACCTACTCACAAGAGGGCCATGTCCCATTAATACTCCATTCTTTCGCTAACAAGAAATTTAGAATGTTTTTGTAACTTAGCAAGAGACAAACAAATACCTAACTTGTGTTTGCCCCACAAAGGCGTCTAATTATATCATCCAACAAAAGTTTTATACCAAAATTTTCTCTTTGGCACCCTAATATATCATACTTAATAAACGGATATAAAAGCTTTAAGTTCTATGATGAGCAAAATGAATATTCTACATATATGATCATAAATGAGTATTTATTCAATAATATCCCCCCTTTTGTTATAGTTTTTTATTTAGAAAAATGAATTATATGAAATTTTGCATTGTAAACCATTATTGTAGCAAGTGATGTGTATAAATAAAAACTAATGTTGAAACACAGGGTGTACTTAACAACTAACTTGATACACAATATCTTTAAGTACATTATTTAGCAATAAGTCTTGTAGCATGCGCATTACGTACCAAAATAGTTCATTACTTTCATTATTTAGCAATAACTCTTATAACATTTATTTTCATAGCAAAACCAATTAATTAATTCATTTTGTGATCTTCAAAAGTCCATTGAGGAGAAAAAAAAAAAAAAAAAAGATTCATATCCGTCCATATATATAACAATCGGTCATATAGTGTTTCTTCTAGTATATGAATTGTACCCCAAAAATTATTAGACTAGTCAACTTCTTATAATCATACAGTAATAATTATCCTAACTATTTTTAAACTCAACTTTGTGATCTTCAAAAGTCCCATTCAAGAAAGAAGAGGAGAAAGTTACTCATGTTTATCCATAACAAACGGTCACATATTGGTTCGTTTAGTAATAAAGGTCCCCCAAAAAGTGTTAACATTTGGATTAGTCAATTTCATAGTCATAACAATTATTATCCTAAGTATATCAAACTCAATACTTATGCTCGTCAATTATGCCCTTCATTTTCTCCCTTTTCAATCTCCACTTGCCTCTTGGCATCTATGCATCGTGTCTATCGTCATTAATCGTCCTCTTGTCGTTGTAAGTTGTAATTTTCATCGTCCCTTGTCTTCTCACTACTCATAGCTCAATAATGCAAAAGGACTTTTCTCTGTTCTATCATATCTATGATCTTTGATCGTATAAGCGTAAAAGTTTTAGATCCTACGTACTTTTCATTTTGCATATTATGGATGTTAGTCTCAATGAGCATTAGTACCATACACTACAACCAACAAAGATTGTATTGCGATGAATATATTATATCACTCTTATACTAAATAACACTCGTTCTTTCCGAGTTACTAATTGATACTTGTCACAATGTTGGATACGTTAACTTTTATTAAAATCTAGCGCGCTATAATGTTTATTTTCTAGGCAGACGTATATCTAAACTAAGCTTAGTTTCATGACATGCATAATAGCATCATGTACATTGTATCTTAATTGTTGGGAAACTTCATACTATCTTCAAAAACATGATCCAGTTAGATCAACATGTACTTTTGTACTTGTACTTATTTATTGTTTAATCCTAAAGCATAAAAATTAAAATCTAAATCTTCTATTTTGACATTGTTATATAGGGGGGAAGAATGTGCAGAAGAACATTTTAAACTAATAGCAAAATCCATTAAGTAAAAGGGACAATATACCTACTTAGGAGAGCATGTCCCTTAACTCTAATCTTTTTTTAGTTGAGTGGTCTTGACATGAAACTAAGAATGTTTTTAACACTATGGCAAAGACAATGACAATCAAGACCTAATTTATGTTGGCCCATAAGAACACATTATGTCATCAAATAAATTTTTATATAGAATGGGACCGGGCCCTTGTACTCTTATGTTTCACAATTTGACCCCTTGAAGTTTTGTGAAGAACATCAAGGGATCCTCTTGGCTTCAAGTATTTATGTTTTAACTATATGGTATCTTAAATAAGAGGTTCAAAGAGATTCATGGTTGTTCTGATACATCTGCATCAAGGAGGCCAGGTTGACACTTGCGCACCCAACCAATTGTTTCATTGTCGGAGTTGGCTTTTATTATAGCTTCGAAGGTGTTTTAGACATAATAAATTTTCAATGTTGTTTCGTACATCAAATTAATGAGGTTTCACATGAAATAAGGATGCAAGTCTAAAATCATGTCTTCAACTAGAAAGACGGGCAACGTTCAATTGTCTGGGTTTGGGTCATGTAATTAGGTCGCTGCCTCTTTGGCCTTGATTTGGATAGGTAGTAGGCTTTTTTCCGTTCACTTACACGATGCTAGATTATAGCTAGACATTAGCTAAAACACAAGGAGGTGCGTTTTTACCTATGAAATCAATGATTTACTATATTTATAAGCTTGGATTTGATTAAAACTCGTGTCAATAATGGAGACTTATGATCACTCTATACCGAAAGCTTATTGTATAAAGTAATTCAAAGACTTGTTACCATCAAATGATACAACCATTTTTGGGCCACAAAAGGGAGTGAAGTGCAATTCATTAATAATAATAGTTGTAGAATGAAAACATAAACTAAAGGGAGTGAAGTGCAACTCATTCATAGTAATAGTTTGCACATTCTATGGTTATTAACTAGCGAGAGGGACTCCAAACATTATTGCCCCACTATGGGAACAACACATTAAAAAAAGAATAATAATTTACAATAAAAACTATAAATGGAAGAATGGATGATTAATTTATGAGAATGTGAAATATGGTCAGAGCCTCTTTCACCAAAAGAGATGTATCAAGTTGTTAGTGCGGACTTTTTTAACCTAATTTATCTACATTTAATATGAGATGTTTTATCAATTTGTTATAGATGTGTAAGTAACTTTGAGACGAATCTAGCCTCTCATAGTCTTGGATTAGCTGTGAGACGAAGAAGATGTGTTTGTTGAAGAGTTGTACCACACAAAAATATGTTTCATAGCGACAAGTAAAAATTTTGAACAACCATTAGATCTTATTTGGCACCAGGTGTATGCAAATACTATGTTATTACTTATTTGGTATGCTAACTAAACAACTTTTAGTTATTGGCGCATAATATTTTAGAGTAATTTGGAGCGTCTATGATATAAGACTTTTAGGCATAAAGCGGTTTAGTGTTCACTGAACGCTATCTAATACTGCTAAATAAAGCGTTCAAACTCTAATAGTATCAGTACGTCATTTTACATATTATAATTACAGTTACATTTATGCAACAAACAACAACTACTAACTGCTAGTGTTTATAGTTACTACTAGTTTCGTTAAAACATATACATATGTAACACCCCATAATTATTATATGATAACAAAATTACAAATGCTTTGGTTAACGAATGCTAATTTGATACGAGTATATCTTAATTTTCTTTTTCAATTTCAACATACAATTATTAATGCAAATAGTGGGGTGATGTTTTTTAAAATTCATTAAAATTTTTGAAGCCCCAACACCTCACATGGCCTTACGATGACTGAAGAAATCAGGGGCTTTGAGTAAATCTTAATCTAGTTTTACTATGAACAAGAGTCAAAGATCTCACAGATTCTTGTTTGTCATTTAGGGTCATTAGTCATGGTTCGTCTAGGAATCCTCACTAATTTGACATAATAGGACCCATATGATCTTCAAGGTTTAGAAATTCTAAAAATATTACATTTCGAAATTGGTATATTACGTAAATAGGTTATCTTGTTCGTCTAATTAAGATACATAATGACTAATGTGACTAACCGAAGGCCGTGTGTCCCAATGGTACCTCATGTGTGAGAATGTTCCCTAACCAAATGTAATGTTTGATTAAAGGATAAATTTGCTAAAAGAGTTCAGTATCATCAAAATATTAGACTTTCATGATCTAAGTCATGTTACAATATTACTAAAAGTGTTGATCTTGATAAATAGATAGCATCAGCTGTGAGCCGTCTCTAAACGTTATCAGGGTCGAAGCAAAACTCTTGACTAAGATCAATACAAGTGTTCATTATTTGGGGCTAGGTCGATCATCATGAAAAGGTTAGTCGGCACCCAAAACTAGATGCACGGGATGAGTTTCTTCACTGATTTAAACTTTTGAAGAAACTCTAAACGCTAAATTTAATCTATAACAGGGTTTCATTTTCAGAAAACAAACAAGAAAATAATGAAGGAAACGCCAAAAGTTGGGAGGCAAGTTGTTCAAGTTGCATCCTAACGGTCTGAGTAAAAACCGGCCAACATAAAATGATCATGGATTCATGGGTTTCTATAACACAAATGTAACATGCACACTTATTAGCTAGTCATATTCCTGTTATTTTTTATACTTACAAAGAATAAAAATTGTCGGATATTTAATTATACTTTACCATCTTTCGATGGAAAGCTAACAAGAATTCATATAAACATTTGCCATGTCGTGAACATTTAACCAACGTAAAGGAAACATGGATCCGGTTATAAGGTCTAGGAACATCAAACTCTTGTATTTTCAGAATCATGTAATCTAAATTTGGCGTTGTCACAACTTTCCTATACTAGTCAACGAGCATGATCTGTTTGTGATAAGCAATCTTTTTAACTTTATCAAGTTTGTACACATATATATACTAGATGATACAAGTCTTGCATTACAAAAAAAGTGATCAAATTATTATAACACTTCGGTTTTGTGAGAATGAAGCATGAAATCCAGTCTAGACTAGAGTGTATAAAAAGACTATCCATAGTTTGAATAATTACGCATAGTAAATAATTAATAATGATCCTAAAATTTAGGCCAATTTATGTTTAGGGAGCAAGATATATGATTAAATAAGTAAAAAAATAAGTTTGTCCAAAAGGTTAAATCGTGACTCCGTCGACAATGCCGACCAAGTCCGTCCAAAGCACAGTGCCACGTGGGATTTCACCACCATCTACGGCCCTTGCCGGCAGGCGCTCTATTCTCTGCCTTATGTCATGTCTCATAAGTCTTCATCCATCAATTTAAAATTACTAACTTAAGTTTTATTTAATAAATATTCAAAAATTTAATATAGCCTAATGAAACTTTAAATATTGGGAGATGATTTGTACACAGTAATTTTGAGTTTGCACACATCAATAATGTGTTTTTTTCGTCTTAAAATAATTGTTCTTTGATAAAATCCTAAGACCTTTGGTTTAGTGATATGTGAGTTATCCACCAAGCTAAATGTTGTGGGTTCAAGCTCGCTGGAGGTATTTGTGAGATAAATGGTAATGTGTGAAAAAAAATTGTTCTTTGACAAAAAACATGCAGTTTAAAAAAAAAACAAAATCATTACTGTTTTCTTTTTCTTACCTCTTTAGCAGAATGATATTTTTACTCTTAACTAACTAATTAATAATTAATGTTTTCCTTAAATTTTGTAACAATAATTACAAGCAAGGATAATATGGTAAACTTGATCAAAATTCCCTATCTTTGTATTGGACATCCTGAAAAAAAGAAACAGGCACTATTAATTGAGACGGAAGCAGTAGTATTTTTGTTTCGTTTTGTTCAACCATCTATTCATCTCTTTTCCTTTTCATTATAGATTTATCTCATTCGCAATCCTAATTTCGTTTCATTCCGATCCTAGTCTCAATGAGGGACGAAACTTAGCGTGGACCGGAAAGGTTGTGGCCCACCCAAAATTTTTAGCAACAAATTCATTTTCAACCTTTACACTTTATAGTTGTAGGTATTATTTGAACGAATGTTAAATAAAAATGTTAATTGGTCTCACTAAAACAAATGCATTACACTTTGGCCCCTTCTAATCAAACTTGTCAAGTTCCGTATATGATCTCAATTAATTTCAATTGTTTTACGTTATATGCATAAACGTTATGTGAAACACTTAACTATCATATCGCAAATACAATTATTTTCTGTTATAAAAATTTCGTCGTTATGCATAGATATACAAAGTAATAACTAAACAATTTAGCGCAGTACATGTAAAATCATTAAGCACTTCATACTACGACATAGTGATAGTATAAAAATTCAGAAAACATTTAATGTAATGATGTGTGTCATAATTTAATATATAAGTTCGAAAACAGGGATATGCGTTCTATGATAAACTTACCAATTAAATAATGGAGGTCACACATAAGTTAGTTGGAGAGAGAACGACCAATTCCATTTCTCACCATTTAAATCATTCGCATGTCAAAACTTATATTCGAAAACACATTATTTTCTAAATTTTTGCTTCATGGAAAAAAGTCAAAAAACCATATGTCACCATCAAATGACTTGGCAAAAATTCTCATGCCCGACACAACTATTTTGTGAGTAAAGGGTTGGTATAATAAGAAGATATATTAAAAAAAAAAAAAAAAAAAAAAAAAAAAGCCTAAACAATTTAACCAGCTACCAAGCGCAGTGGTCACCAGCTACCTTAGAAGCCTGGGCTTAGCTATGTGATGTCTTGATCCAACAAAAGACGCGAGTTTGAATTCGTTCCGCAGTATGGTTGGGTATTGGGTGGTGGTATTTCACAGGCATCAAACATTTGCTGGGTAGGGTTGATGGGTACCATTATGGTACATAGGATTGAGGTGTCCCTGCTAATCTACACTTTTGATCCAATTTGAATGAAATTCGTGTTAACAAACCAATATGTGGATGATTTAGTTACAAAAAAATTTCGCATCTTAAACTATTTATCTCACAAATGCCTCAAGCAAGGCTTGAACCCACAACCTCTAATGTTTGTAGATAACTCACACACCACTAAACTAAAAGCCTTGGGTATCTTGTGGTTAGTTGGCCAAAATATCATAAACCATTGTTACCAAGAAAAAATAAAATGAAGTGGGAGTATTACTAATAGTGTATCATTATTATTGGCCCATGACTACTAATCACACGCTCAGATCAAGCCTAAACACCAAATAGTTCGCAAAGACAACATTGACTAGAACAGCATAAACACAGCCCGAGCTAGGCTTGGTAACTCTTCTCAGACAGCATAGCACATGCATAAAAAGACAACAGTTACAATTGTCGTTAACGGTTAAGACGTACGAGTCTGACATAGCACAATGGGGAACACACGATTAACAAAACAAGAAAGCATAACACTCACAATTGCATAAGTTTCACACACTTGAGCAAATAGTGCCTCATTGAAGTGCAGCATGGTTCTTGTTCAAGTGTTAATATCAATCTCATCTGGTCCTTACCATTCAACACGGGAAAACAAACAACAAAACCATTCTCATCCCATCTCTAAACCAATTTACATACTATACATAAATAATTACTTTTTTAGTATTAAATTTAACAAGTTTTTGGTAATCGATGAATTTTGATTTTATGACTGATTAACCTACATGATCTTAATTCATCGCCACTAAAACTGCTTAAAACTCCTGTTGCAAAGATTGACGTGATCACTTCATGTTTTGTTTGCATCAAGTGTGATTCGAACTTGAGAAATCTTACGTTTGACTAATGATAGTCGCAAGCTTTTGTCAACTCCGTCACAAAATTAATCCAAGAAAAGTTTTTTCTCATCAATAATCACCATCAAATGACATGGCAAAATTTCATATTCCTCTGCGAAAATTACTGCAGACCCCCTTTTCAGGGGGTCGTGTCTCGATCTAGCCCAACTTTTTGCCGTTTACAAATCTACCCCAACATGTCCCCTAATTATTTACGCGACATGTTAGAGATACATGTGTCGTCGTTTGGAGCTCGAAAAAAAAATAATAATAATAAATTTTACATGTCGCGTATATATATACGCGACATATATATATATATATATATATATATATATATATATATATATATATATATATATATATATATATATATATATATACGTGACACTATATATATTCTTGCTCTTGAAAGTCAACATGTCGCTTAGAATAATACTAGACATATATATATATATATATATATATATATATATATATATATATATATATATATATATATATATATATATATATATATATAGGGTAAGGTTCTAGAGAAAAGTCCACTTTGGTAGAAAAGTGAGAAAAAAAGTTATTAGGGGTTAATTTGAAATATCTCAAACTTCAGGGGTCTGTCTTGAAACATGCCCCCACCACCCACCCACCCCCCCCACCCCACCCCCACCCCCACCCCCCCCCCCCCCCCCCACCGAAATTTTTTTTTTTTTCCTGCCAAAAAAAATTTTTTTTTGGGGCAAAAAAAATTTTTTTTTTTTTTTTTTTGGGCCAAAAATTTTAGTGCATCTGGGTTATAAAAATTGGTGCATCATAGTTATAACTGAGATGCACCAACTTTTATACTGAGATGCACTAAAAAAAAAAAGTGCATCTGGGTTATAAAAATTGGTGCATCATAGTTATAACTGAGATGCACCAATTTTTATAACTGAGATGCACTAAAAATTTTAGTGCATCTGGGTTATAAAATTTTGGTGCATCATAGTTATAACTGAGATGCACCAATTTTTATACTGAGATGCACTAAAAAAAAAAAGTGCATCTGGGTTATAAAAATTGGTGCATCATAGTTATAACTGAGATGCACCAATTTTTATAACTGAGATGCACTAAAAAAAAAGGTGCATCTGGGTTATAAAATTTTGGCGGGAAAATTTTTGGCCCAAAAAAAAAAAAAAATTTTTTTTTGGCCCCAAAAAAAAAATTTTTTTGGCGGGAAAAAAAATTTTTTTTTTCGGCGGGGGCGGGGGGGGGGGGGCGGGTAGGTGGGTGGGGGGGGGTGGGGGGGTAGGGTGCAAATTTGCAAAAAACTCCTTAAAGAATGAAGGAAAATACAATTAGGTCCCTGTAGTTTGGTGTGAAAAAAAGGAGGGGTTGATTTGTACACTTTTCTACCAAAGTGGACTTTTTTCATGAACCCACCTCTATATATATATATATATATATATATATATATATATATATATATATATATATATATATATATATATATATATATATATAGTATTGTATTCTATGCAGTACCAATATTAGATACAGTACTTTACAGTACCATTAAAATGAATCTGGACCATTAGATTAGTTTGATCAAAGGTTAAGATTAAAAGTGACAAAATTGCAATTAAACAAAAAATAAAGGTTTATTTTTCAATTAAACAAAAGGCTGAAAGGGCAATTTAGGTATTTGATATCATTCCTAAAAAAGTGCTAAAAATATGTACTCCGGATCTCACTTTCCATCTTCTCCTATGTAAACCTAAAATCCCACCCAGAAATCAACCGCCTCCTCTCCTCTTTAGATCTATTATTCACCACCAAAAAAATAAAATAACAATCATGGTGGTCGTGATATTAATTGTTTAATATAGTTACGATCTTATCAATGAACTGTAGAACGTTTTGTGATTCGAAAGATGCGGTTAATCCGAAGGATATCGCATCGATTCACCAGTTCATGAGTGCTATGGTATCATTTTTGTATTTGGTGCTTATTGTTGTGATTTGTGATTTTTAACGTGTTTTAATTCGATTTGTTGCTTTTTTTTTTTTTTTTTTTTTTTTTTTTATTTATGTGATTGATGATGTTATTGAATTTTAATTTATGTTAAGTGTTTTTGTTTGATTTTTCGGATTACGAGATGCTATATAAGTTAGTTTACTTACGTTTTCTTGTTACAAGATGTGATACGAGATGCTATATAATGTTGTGGTAGTAATGGTTCTATTTCGTTTTACATTAACTCAAAGAATGAGCATATATGTTATGTTAGTTGTAACTTGTAAGGTTAATAATGATCGATCTTACTGGAACTTCACGTACGTCACTGCAACTTTTGTTGGTGAGATACACTACTAGAAATCCAAGTTTCTATATTATTTCCTTTTTACATGCCGATTTTCTTCTAGTGCATATTTGTTTGGCGTTAGTTTGTACATGTGGTAATCTATCTTTCTGCTTACTTACGTCTCGTTGTCCATTTTTATCATTAATTAATTAGCGTATGTAAAAACTTTTTGTAGCTATCATGATTAACTATTTAATTTATTTATTTTTTTATTTCGAAACAGGGATCGTGATTTTGGTGCTTTAATTATGAAGTTTATGTGGTCACTGCAAACATACATGTTTTTGAAAGACGTGCACATATGTTTTAATAAATTTTAAATGAAAGCCTCGCGTGCACCTATGTTCTTGGAAGTCGTGCATATATGTTCTAATAAATTTGATGAGAGTGAAAATTGCACACATGTTTTTAAGTGGCGTGCACAATTATGTTTAACAAGATACTTGTACTTGAATTGTATTTTATTTGATATCCAATTTTGTGTATACTATTAATGTTCTTGTTTTTTTTTTTTTTTTTTTTTTTTTATTATTATTATTTTTTATAGGTTACATATATATATGTTTTTGTTTTTGGTCATGAATTTCAAAGATCAAAGAATGTACACTAGAAACATATGCGCAATTACCGTTTTAAACATAATAAGTTTGACAAAACACATATGCACTTCAGAAAACATGTCATTTAAAAAAAAAAAAAAAAAAAAATTTAATTCCGAAAATTAAGGGGCTTAAAAAACGTTTTTTAATTAAAAAATACAAAAAGAAAGTAAAATATGTTTTACTATTTTACCCTTTTGAATTAATTAAAAAAAATTAATAATACTCAATTCTTATTGGTCAAAATGGTACTGTAAAGTACTGCATCTAATATTGGTACTGTATATAACGCGCCCATATATATATATATATATATATATATATATATATATATATATATATATATATATATATATATATATATATATATATATATATATATATATATATATATATATATATACTCGACATGTACATCTGAGCAATTGAAAAGCTATTGAAATTTTAAAAACTTACAAAAAAATACCCTTTAACTTTTTGATAATTACAATTTTTTTTATATAACAAACTTTATTTATCAAATATTTAGCAAATATCTAGCAAATTCGTTAATTAAAAAAATATCGTTACGAAGAGCTTTGATGTAAGAACAAAACGAGCCCAATATTGATATGCTCTTGACATATGTACGATTTTATAAAATTTCATTAAACATATTAGCTTTAAAAAAATGGGGTTTTTTAACTAGGGGCACAAGTTAACCACACCAAAAGTACATCAAAAGTACACTGAGACCACATAAAAGTACACTTGTCTTTACTTTTATTTGAGCAATTGAAAAGCTATTGAAATTTTAAAAACTTACAAAAAATACCCTCCAACTTTTTGATAATTACAACTTTTTTATATAACAAATTTTATTTATCAAATATCTAGCAAATTCGTTAATGAAAAAAATATCGTTACGAAGAGCTCTGAATTACGAACAAAACGAGCCAAATATTGATATGCTCTTGACGTATGTACGATTTTATAAACAAAGAGATCTGCATTCATGTTCTTAAAGTTGAATATAAAAAACGTTGACATTCTTTTTTCATATCGTAAAACACTGTTATTTTTCCTCCTTCAAGTGTTGATATATTTTTTTTAGGGTTTTTCTAACTTGTGCCTCTAGGACACAAGTTAAGCACACTATAAGTACACAGAGGCCTACGAAATAGTACATAGGGAGCCATATAAAAGTAAAGACAAGTGTACTTTTATGTAGGTCCCAGTGTACTTTTGGTGTGGTCAACTTGTGCCCCTAAGGCACAAGTTAAAAAACCCCATTTTTTTAAAGGTAATATGTTCAATGAAAGTTTATAAAATCGTACATACGTCAAGAGCATATCAATATTGGGCTCGTTTTGTTCGTAATTCAGAGCTCTTCGTAACGATATTTTTTTCATTAACAAATTTGCTAGATATTTGCTAAATATTTGATAAATAAAGTTTGTTATATAAAAAAGTTGTAATTATCAAAAAGTTAAAAGGTATTTTTTATAAGTTTTTAAAATTTCAATAGCTTTTCAATTGCTCAAATGTACATGTCGAGTACATATATATATATATATGTCTAGTATTATTCTAAGCGACATGTTGGCTTTCAAGAGCAAGAATATATATAGTGTCGCGTATATATATACATGTCGCGTATATATATACGCGACATGTCAAATTTATTATTATTATTTTTTTTTTCGAGCTCCAAACGACGACACATGTATCTCTAACATGTCGCGTAAATAATTAGGGGATATGTTGGGGTAGATTTGTAAACGGCAAAAAGTTGGGCTAGATCAAGACACGACCCTGTAAAAAGGGGGTCTGCAGTAATCTTCGCTATTCCGCTCCATTGACACACTCTGATAATTTAAACAGACATCTAAAATAAAATTTCAGACCCAAGTTGGCTTAAAATAATAATAAGAAATAAAAAAACAAACCATTTGGACCAGTATATAAGGGTGGGAGTAGTGGATGTCAATAGGACTGTAGAAAGAAAACATACATTGCTTCCTTCTCATCTTCCCTTAAAAATAATACTCTCTCTATTTTTGACCATTTCTTAATAATCAAATTAGATTATGGGGAATTGTCAAGCAGTAGATGCAGCTGCTTTAGTTATACAACATCCATCAGGGAAGATAGAAAGGATGTATTGGTCTGTAACTGCTAGTCAAGTCATGAAGTTGAATCCGGGACATTACGTTTCTCTTATAATTCCATTGCCTGGTGGTGAAGGTCATGATAACTCGGGTAACAAAACTGTTCGGTTTACCAGAGTTAAGCTTCTTCGGCCCACTGACACCCTTGTTCTTGGCCGAGCTTATCGCCTTGTTACCTCACATGGTCAGTTACTTTACTTGTTATTTGTTCTTATGTTAGACATCTAAATCTTTTTATTTGTAGACTTACAGTTGTTGGATGGTTTTGTTTTACAGAAGTTATGAAGGTTCTGAGAGCGAAAAGGCAAGCAAAGATAAAGAAGGAACGACCGGAAACATTGGTGCAAAAGGATGAAACAAGTTCCGAATTGGATAACTCGAGCCAGGTGAATAATCGTTATCTGATTATCTTAAATACTAATTACCAATTTAAGTATGTCTATAAAAAAAAGTCAAAGATGAAGATTATGTGTAACTCACAGTATTTATTTTTTTCTGATTTTATCAGGTGATGGCACATGAGAGAACAATAAAGCAAAGGTCTGGATCGTTTTCAAGATCAAAATCATGGCAGCCTTCCTTGCAGAGTATTTCTGAAGCTGCTAGCTGATAGCTGTTTCAATCATAAAGATGAAGAAATACATCTGTATAGTTCAGAACCAAAAAAGACGAGCAACAACACTAACACCGCGAAGTGCGGATATGTATTACTATTGAAGAAATATATATTAGTGTGGAGTTGAAAGTTGCCTCTTTTTCGTGTTATTTGATTGACTTATGACAATTGACAAGTAATATGTAAACAAGAATAGTTGCTTGTACTATGATTGTTGTTAGGGTGATTTAGAGTTCCATATTTGCCAGTCCTGATCAAGGTAATTTTGAGCCCATAATAACGATGCCCGTGCAGCCACGTTGGCTCCTGGAAGCCTTCTTTGCTTGAGTTCTATAAACATATCTGTGAAAGGATCCACTAATAATGTCCCTGGTCCTCCATACTCCTTGTGCACAAACTCACTGAATAACTGGTTTCACAAAAAAGAAAGGGTATCAACTATCAAGGGTGTTCCAGTCTTTCTAGAATCTAGACCATGTTAAGTTATTATTGCCTTATCGGGCCAGGAAGACAAATGGTGGATAATAAACCATTTTAACTTCTAACATATTACTAGGGTGCATACAAAAACAACTTCATACAAGTTGTCATAAAAGCATTGATTGCCAGTAATGTTGTGAGGGCTAGGAAAGTCATTTAACAATCAATCGTTGGCCCATAACCAGGTGAAGGACAATACAGATGTTAATAGCCCAAAGACAAGGAGAACATTAGGTAAAAGACATTTAAGGACATCAAGCTTGTCACCATGTAGGGTAAGAATACACGTGAACTATATGAGAAATATCAAAAGGTTGAATTTCGCTTCCGATGTGATTTCCGGAATAAACAACATCGATAAATAATGTTAAAATTTCAGAACAAGTTTATATTAAAACATATTGTTTGTACACCTACAATCTGTTCATGTCAAGAAAACCCGAGGCTTGTGCTACATGAATCGTGGTAATTAAAGAATATGAGATAAAACTACAAGCTGTCATCATCTGAAGGTAATTTATCAACAAACAAAGAAAAGAAATCAAACGGGTCGCTTTAATGCTAAATGTTGAGTATTTAGTTCTTACATATGGCATTATGCAAGAACTAACATCAAGTCACTAACAGACACATAACCTTGCAATTTATTACTTGTTCAGCTATTGTTTATCAATTGATGTTTACTGCAAAATTATAATATGTTATGCTCGCCGCTCGTTAGCCATAAGCAAAAACCCAGACACATTTGGATAATCATTATCCTAAAAGATGCACAAGACTCCAATCAACTATACATTAAGATGCCACCCCTTTAATACCATTTGTTTTTCTTTTCTTTTTTATTTTTCGAACAGCCCTTTAGTATCATTTGTAGTGCCTCCAACCTATAGCTAGTTTATCATATAAGCTCCAACTTAGATACAACTACCTTTGATAGTTTACTTTTTCGTAAACAGTTAACATACTAATAGAATATTTATGAAAAAACTTGAACTCGCATCTTAAGGGGCGTAAAGATTCAAATTATTTGTATTTTACTCAAGTCTAGAGTAAAAGGGGTTTAATATTTGATTATTATACACAGGAAGATGATTTATTAGGTAGAACTTCTTAATCTATAATGAAAGTTATATGCAAGAATGCAATGAGCGTGTCCAGTTTTTGCAATTTGATACAGTGAGAGTCTCAAGGTATTCAAGAATAATGAAAGTTTTGAGTGTCTCCACTATTGTACATACAGTATTAGAGAAAGATTCGTGAATGAAAATTATCGTGGCCAAACCACATAGACTGTGGCCATCCATTTTCTTTCCTTATGTTTACATGATAGTTTGCGATTGTTGTTTTGATTTTGTGTTAATATTTCCTTTCACAACATTAATGTCATTGGACCAAAGGTCTGTTAGGCTAAAGTTAGTTAGTTTACGCCAATTCTAGAGCTAGTCTAGTTTATAGAGGGTAGTTTTGGTATTCATACATTTTAGACCTTGTTGGGAGATAGATACATTTTAGACCTTGTTGGGAGATAGATTACAAACAATCAACAAATGACTATGTGAGCATCATCGTGTAGAGATCATCTATCTCTCTCATAAGTACTCATAGACCTTTACTTGTTCATCGTATTTCATACTGTTCATTTCAACATCAAGCGGGCTTATTAGCTTATATAACCAAAATAAGCCTATTATAGTGTTTTTATAAGCTCCTTTTTGGTGTGGTTTATGGGCTTATCTAAGTTTATACCCTCAAAATGATCACATTATTATCATAAGCTAATCTGAACATTCAAACGAGCTTCATCTTGATAAGCCATAACCCATTAACGAAAATACGCCTAAGCCCAAGCAAAAGCTTACCTAAGTATTTCTGATCCTCATCAAATAGTTAAAACATTTCATCAAACATGTAGTGCTCATTAATCAAAACCACAATTTGAAACCAAGAAATACCTCGGTACACGCGTCAACAACGTTATCAAGATCATTTCCAAATGTTTCCTTATCCTTGTACAGCCTCTTCTTAAGCTCTTCCCTGAACTTGTTGGTCTCCTGTTACCTCACATAAAAACATTACAGTAGTTAGTATGTGTTTTGTTGTTGTAACAAATGTACGGTAAAATGTAAAGAGAATTTTAGTACGTAATGAGCAAACTCTGGAATTGGGTCCGGATAGATGTATTTCTGAGGTGGGGTTGCTTTAGTAATGTAGAAACGTCGTGTTTTCGATGTAGAATGGCATATAAAGCAGCCGGGGGAGGGTCGAGTAGCGAAATGTGAAGTATAGGGTGTCCTCGGAGGAACTGAAGGTATGAATGTGGTTAAGGGAATGGAGATGATGGAACTGTGGATAACCGCCATTTTTTGGTTTTTTTGAAAGCGTTGTTATGTTATGTGACCAAAAATACATTCTAAACATGTTTTTAAGGTACAAAAAACATGTTGACTCACAATTTTGATTACACTTTTTGTCGCACAAATTAGTACTAGTAATTGCTTATGGGAAACTCGATGACAGAGTATGGATTGCAGGGAGCTACATACGAGGGTATGCTTGGTGTGCAACTGCACATGACTTCGAAATCTTATAGGTCCTCAAAATGTATTCGGGCATTAAAATTTACTTTCCACAAAAAATGTAATGATATATGATTTTATATTCTATACATTTGTTAAAACTAGTTTTGCAACCCGCGCATTGCTGCGGAATTCTTTTATTGCCGTTAGCTACTTAACGTGAAGTTAGTTACCTAGGACTGACTTTGCAATTAATGTATAACATGGACCATTTATGTAAATTATGTGAGGATTAAATTTGCAATAAACCTTTGAGATGAAGGACAAAGTGTGTAATTTTTTTTAAATGTTAAAGTAACGGTCGTTAGTTAACAGCCGTTAAATAACTAACGGCTGTTAGTACTGTACAAACAGGACTGAATTTGCAATTGATGTATAACATGAATGACCATTTATGTAAATTATGTGAGGAAAAAATTTGCAATGAACCGCTGCAATGAAAGACAAAGTGCGTACAATTTTTTTTAAAATGTTAAAGATAACGGTCGTTAGTTAACAGCCGTTAAATAGCTAACGACCGTTAGTAATAAAAAAAATAAAAAAATAAAAAAAAACTACAATGCTGCTACAGTAAACGTTTCTACCTTTTAGTATATATAGATAATTGAAGCTAAATTACCCTCATATTTAGTTACAACATAAGCTTTTTCATAAAGCCTATGAAATCTTGGCTATGAAACTGTAACTAAGTAACAATTTCTAATGTGAGTGTCATGTTAGTGTTTTTTTTTTTTTTTTGAACAAAGATTGATTTCATTACATTTCAAACCTCACAAAGGAGGAAGATGACATAACAAATTACATCGAAACATAACCTCACAAACGGAGGAAGATAACAACATAACAAGTTACATCACAAGACATACACCATATAGCTGTAACAGCCTATAACATCACCTTTCAAAGGGTGGGGGGAATCACCCGAGTGAGCTTTGACTGAAAACAACCATATAAGGGTGTAGCTTGACAAAAGTACACTAAGTACAATATACATACAAAGATGCTAAAACAAGGCATCCATAAAGGAGCCTAACAAAATCCTAACAGATCTAAACCAAATCCCTACGCAGCAGCAAGCCGACGATGACGGACCACAACAGATCTGAGCAGAAAAGGCCGAAAGACATCGGATCTGAGCAGAAGCAGTAGTGGCAGCAGCGACCAACCTCAGCATCGAAGGAAATGACAGTTCTGTAGGCAAACATTTATTAAAAGAAAGGAAAGTGCAAAAGGGAAAGGTCCGGACGGCCGGCCATAGCCGACCGCCGGAGAAGGAGCAGAATCGGTAAGTTTTCTAGAGAGAAGGAGGAGCAAAATTTTTTAGAGGACTAGTTGTTCTCATGTATATAATTATTTAGTTAGTGAATATATTAGCTACAATTGCATTGCAACCAACTTCCTACAATTTGTGCGTCCCTTACTTCTTTGAGTTTTTTTGTGAGTCCCTTACTTCTTTCTACAAGTCTTTAATTCATTTTCTTGTGTATTTTGATGGAAAATTGTAGCCAATTGGCTACAAAAATTATAGCCAAGCTATCCGAAAACAAAAAGTTTCCAATGGCATGTGTGGCCTGAGACTGAAAATAGAGGATTTCTTTAAAGCTACCCGGTTTCATATCGTGTTGTCAGCTTTCCCGCCTTGCAGGATTACGATTCAGATTCAGAAGCATTGCAAGTTTTTTAATAAATTACCATTTTAGTTTTAATTGTCTTCGGTTATTCAAACTCGTAATTAAAACAGAGAGAAGCGAAAATAAGTTACAAGGTTGAAGTTCAAACGCCTAACCAATTCCTAATCCTATCTCTTTTGTTTTTCGTCCCACTTACTTTCTCTTCACTCTGTAATAATAAAAGCCACGAGTCTTGTGTAACTAACAGTTTGACCGTGTAAGCGGTACTGCTGTACTATAAAGTCTTTGGATGCTTAAAAAGTTGGAAGTGGTTTTTGCTTAAAAATGTATCTTAAAGCAACTGTAGTTTTTGACAGATCCAATCTAAAATCAGCAAAGCTTGTCTCATTTCACTTCACAAAATACCTTTGGTTGCCATCATCAAACAGCAACTTAGGCATATTAACACAAACAGAAGACACGCAATGAACTAGAACGGACAACTTACTAAGCAATAGAATATCGAAATGGTTCACAATGGCTTGATAAACTACAATGATAGCATAACATGCTTTCAAACACCAAATACCATATTCAGGCATCAAAATAAAAAATTCCTCCGACATTGGCTTGTAAATTCAAAAATCTTCCCAGCATCATGCAAATGTATATCTTAAGTTCATAGCTGTTTAACAAAATGGACAAAATTATAAAAAGTAATAAGCAGAAACAAGAAACAAACAAACATTGATGATTCTCTAACTGAAAAAGTAACTCAAGATTATAGGGTCTCATTTCTTTGATGTCACCAAACATAGCAGCAACCTCTCCTGTAAATATTAGCACAAGAACCAATATCAGATAACAAGTTGTATGAGAAGTGAAATAGTTACTGCAAATTCTTTAGAACTTGCAAAAAACACAACTGGAAAAAGAAAATAATTGGTGATCAAGTGAAAGACAAAAAAGACCAATTAAAAGCAAAGCCAGTTTTAACAATAATGTTGCAATTTCAGTGACCACAAGCAGAGACGGTTTTAACTTTACAAAATCTATGAATGAAGATGACCACTAGTAGAACCAAATTTTCACTTTTCAGTGTCTATGAATAAAGTGCTAGGATTAATAAAGTATATAGGCATCAGCAAAGATTCTTACTTTATGTATAATAAAAGGCTAAACTGTAAAACGGCTCTTACCCTTAAAAAGCAGCATACAAGCATGACATTCATCAACGCCTTTGGGTCTTTCCATTGCCACGTTTGCCAGAGTACAAATGTTTTGGTCTAAGTGTAGGAATAACTCTATCACCCTCACCCTTTCTAGCCTCTTTATTCCTCTTCTTACCAGAATCCCAACCCATTTTAAAGGCCTTGATCTTCATAGCAGAATCCTTGTACCCCTCACCAGGAACCAACTCATTCATTGGTGGCCTTGACCTTGATCTCAACCCAGACCTTGACAATGACCTCAGCCTCAACTTCTTGTTTGAACCATCGTTATCCACATCCATTTCATCACCCCCATGGTCAGATGACCTCTCCCTCTTACGACCCCTAGACTTGCTTCGTGCCCTATCAATTGCTTTTGATGGGTCAAGACCCACAGATGACAACTGCCGACCCATTCTTTCTGAAGTGAACTTCCTGTCTTTATCAAACTTCCTGGGTACAATTGGTCGACTTTCTGCTGTACTCTTTTTAATCCTATGTTCTCGAATAAGAATACTTTTCTTTCTCCTGATCTCAGCAAGTTCCTGTTGCTGTTGTGGGGTCAACTCCTCTACATCCATCTCCTCTTCTTCGCCTTCCTGCTCCTGAAGAAGACCCTCTTCTTTTTCCAATTCCTCAAGCCTTTGCAAGATATCAGGGTCCACAAAATCGTACACATTATGCCCATCAAGGATTTCTGGCATGTTATCTTCTTTCCACTCGTCGTTTTCAAGAAGATAGTGTTTCTTCAAGTTAGCAGAATAAACACCCGCGCCTCCATTCTCCTCTTCAAGATCCCGTTCAAGCTTCCTCTTATCCTTCGCTGCCTCCTTAGCTTTAGCTTCCAAGACCGCCTGTGGTATGCAAATTGGTCTTTCTTTATGGTCTCGTGGTTTAGGAACAGCAACATGGAAACGGTTTAGACACTCGTTTATCTTTTTTGACTTCATCTTAATCTCAACCCTTTGATCCAATAGCCTTTCACAAGCAGCGTTTTTAACATTCATCACACCCTCTTCAGTCAAAGTACTCATTGTCAAAAGCACTTCAGCACCATCTCTAACCTCGCCACCTTGACCAATTAAAGTCTTGAGTGCTTCTGATTTCATCTCCTCAACCAACTTCTTGTCATCTTCCGGTATTCCTTCCAATGACTGCAAATCAGTCTTGTTGCAGACTATAATCAAAGGTTTGTTCATGAAAAGAGACTTGATACTGTGAAAAAGTGCCGCTTGTTGGGCAATAGTGTACCCACACGAACCAGAAATATCAAGAAAAAACAACACAGCAGCTCTGAGATGCGCCAATGCTGTAATACTACACATTTCAATGATATTACGGTCTTCAAACGGCCTATCCAAAATCCCTGGAGTATCAATCACTTGATACCTCAAGTACTTATAATCTGTATGCCCAACAAATAAAGACTTAGTGGTAAAAGCATAAGGCTGGACATCAACATCTGCTCGAGTAATTTTGTTCATAAATGAACTTTTACCAACATTAGGATACCCACATATCAATACGGTCCTGGTGTTAGGATCGATTGAAGGAAGCCTCGCCATGTGTTGTCTGATTTGTTCAAGATACGCCAAACTGGGACCAATTCTTTTTGTGACAGTACACATACGACCAAGAGCAGCAACCTTCAAGGCCTTGCACCTATAGAGTGAGTCACCATACTTCAACAGCTTCACGTAATCTTTAGCAATTTTACCAATAAGATTTCGGGCGGTATTGATTTGACCAAGAGCAAGCTTGTAATGATCTTTATTGTAGAGAACGTGAAGAAGATCACCGTAGAAAGGATGGATGTCATCGAGTCTAGGGAACTCTTCGATGATGGTGGAGAGCTTCTCGTGAAAGTTCGTCTGTGTGAACTTCACTTTCCGCATGTAAAACTGGCGAATACGATTGATAGCATAGCCCTTATGAACGACAGTTGGTGTTTGCCTTTGGGTTCTGCTGAGTACTATATCAACAAAATCCTTGCCCGTAGGCACTCTTGTGATTTTCTTGAAATTATACTGCACCATGGTTGAAATTTATGCCTGCATCATGAAAGATCCAAATAAGAAATCTAGCAAGAGAATAACAACAAACAGTTTAACTGCCAACAAAACCACTTGAAACTATAAACAACGAAACAAAATAAGATTTGCTACTGAAAAAATGCATTCAGATGTTTGCGGGTAGAAACGACTTCATCAAATTGCCACAAAAACCACTTGAAGCTATAAGACTAGTTGTCGGTGACACTTGGTATTAGTAACATAACGAGATACATAAATATTCCACAAAAGCTTCAGTTACTAATACAACTTTGAACTATATACAACGGTTTCATGGAGCTCAAGGTCAAGCTGTTTTCTCATGTAAACAACTAATCAAATTAACAAATTATATCATTCTTCCTATAAAAACTAACATATAGGAAGTGTCTGTTTGAACTTACTTTTCCAGCTTATTAAAATTTCAAAAAAATTTTAAGAGCAAGCTTATAAACTCAAATAAGCCATAAGCCCAAGATATTCAGCTTTTCATAGTTACGATAAGCCAATAAGCCAGACAAACACAAGTTTTTTGCTAACAAGCATACATATATCAAATACAAATCAAACACTTAATCAAATATCCCAACGGAAGTATATTAGTAAACAACTCATCCATTAAGTAAATCAAATATAACAATACTAATAACTAAATAACTACCAAACGAAAAAAACAATTTTTACTTACTAATCAAGGCAGCTAAAAAAGCAATATTGAAAAGCATAAGCTAAAGATTATAATGAATCGAATACGGAAGAAACGGTTACCAGAAAGAAAGAGGTGGGAGGCTCTAAAACCCTAGAGCTGGGTGGGTTAAAGAATTTCAAACACCTTCCAACCCTAACTATATTTAAATCTAACCGGCTTGGGTATTTTAGTGGGTTGGGCTGTCTTTTCATGACCTATTTTGTTAGCCCAATTCGTTTCTTAGAACTTGTGGATCTCTATCTATATCCATTAGTAGGGAAAAATTGTTTTTGTGGTTCGGATAATTTACGGGCGTACGTACTCTTTACAACTTTTTGATCACGTATAGTACCCCCGGACTTAACATACCACACTCATAAGACAAATAGCCCCGACCTATGGACAATCCGGACCACACTAGGCACCGCTTCACCAAGCCGGGCCAGACAAGAATACCTCATTATGGGGAACCAGGCAGGGGCGAAGCTTCATAGGGGCCGGGGGGGCGCCCGACCCCCCGAAATTTTTTTTGCGATGTAGGGGGTATATAGTTTTCGTGTAGAAAAATTTCGGTATATTCGGTTTCGATCCCCCAAAAATTTCGGTATACCTGAAATATAGCCTTAGGAAAAAAAAAATTAGATCCCGACCCCCCACTTACAAAATCCAAGCTTCGCCACTGGAACCAGGCATGGAAGAACCTCATGTCCGAAGCAGATCTAAATGTCGGGTCTACAGATTAACCCAAAAGAGTAAGGAATATTTTCGGCTATCACGTAGTTGACCTAGGCAGACTACAAACGGGGAAAGACCACAGTTCCCTACCAAAAGCATCGCCATCAGAGGCTAGAGGACAAGAACAAGGTTTGACCATGGGAGTTTGCCGCCCAAAAACGTCGTCATCATGACACGTGATCCCAGAAACCCGACAAGAATAACCTTGGTATAAATAAAGGGCACCTGCCACTCTTAACAATATCATCATTATTACTATCTCACAAAACAT
Organism: Artemisia argyi; assembly: GCA_030686995.1. Taxonomy (NCBI): domain Eukaryota; kingdom Viridiplantae; phylum Streptophyta; class Magnoliopsida; order Asterales; family Asteraceae; genus Artemisia; species Artemisia argyi. The sequence goes on along the minus strand of CM060697.1, from coordinate 153,217,750 downwards.
ACTTTATCTCTCTAAACATACACCTCTCACACCGGAGGTTGACCGCGGAACCCTCTTCCGCGGTGAGGCTAGCGGTGTTGCTTTCTTTCTTAGCAGCTTTACCCCTAAAGATATTCACTTAGTTCAAAATTCGCGCCCATCAAGAGCTAGTCTAAACTAGGTCTTGCATTGAGCCCAAGTTTTGTACTAACACAACTTTAAAAGTTCGGACGCAATTCTTTTAAAAGCTTTGGCTGTATTTATTAGAAATTGTGTTTGCACTTTCAAAGATATAGAGATTGTGTCTACAATTAAGTGATCGCATGAACATTTTTGCAATATACTCTAGTTTGAACATTCTACGATTACAAGTTTTGGTGGTGATTGTGTAAATTTCCTCTTAAATATTAAGACTATCTAATCAAACTCTAAAAACTAATGAAATAAAACCAAAGTGTATACTTGTCTTGTACAAAATGTTGATAACCAGTAATGACAACAATCCAAGATCAATGTGTCAAAAACTGCTTATGTTAGCTTAACTCAAAAGAATATTTGCCCTCTGAAGAATATAATATGATACATTTTTTATCCACTCAGTCTAGTTTCAAAATGAGTTGTGGCTATCACTCTATGATGTGTGTGATCTCAAATTCAATTCTTGCTAGGTGCAAATAATCAAGTGGCTACACCAACCTCCTAAAAATGAAAGATTTTACCCGGTTTAAGTCTGTGGAACAATAAGTTGAAACCATGTGAATTAATCGATTAAAATGTCAAAAACCATGATTACCCAAAATATGATCATTTTCCTGTAATAGTCTTCTCCTACAAATCCAATTGAACTTTTAAGCTTGAGGACTTCAAAAACTTTTTACTCTAAAATTAGTGTTTTTAATACTAACTTAAAAGGACTAGTATTATAATTATATTTAAAAACTAGTATCTATAATACAAGAGAAAACACATTTGTTTATATTTAAAAACTTACAAAATTAGTAATGTTGTTATACTAAATTATCTATGATTATAAAAGTCTATTCAATCTTTAAATATTTAAATACTTAATTACAATTTAAATCAATAATTTTTTTCACTCTCACTTAGTCCACACTTATATATACATAACAAAAAAAAGTCGCACACGCAAATTAACGCTGCTATACACAGTCGCCATTATGTTGTTATGCTCGGGTAATCATTTAGTATTATTAAAATATAAGAATTATTAAAGTAACAAATAACAATTACTATATATTAACATCCTCTCAAGTTAACTTAAATATGAAAATCATGTTCACCAATTACAAATGAGCTAAATGCATAAAACTTTTTCTTTTAACTATCATCAAAGGCTCACTTGTTCATTTCCTCTCACAACAAAACTCAAGGTGGTTAATCATGTTTAACTCGATTTAAGATAATCTTGATCTTGAGGACAAGTAACAAAAGTTTTTCAAGAGTTGACAGAAAAATAAAATGATATTTTAAATTGAAGTTTATACGTATGTCCAACATAATATCACATCCAAAGAGCATAATATCTTGATTACTTTAAGGCTTTAAGCCTCTATTACTCATTCAAAACTTTACAGTAAGAAAAAAGTTTAAAACACAAATCCAAACACCGTTACAAAAGGATGGCGAGATCAATATACTTAAAAGGGTAAATGAACGACCGTTTACATATATCCAACCAATGCTGGCATAGATATTAACTTGCCAGGCCGAATTATCAGCAATGTTAACAAGTACATTCTGTCTACGTGTGGATTTCAAAACACTCCGCAAGTTTTCATGCACTCATGACTTCATGAGAGTGAAAAACTATAATTCGAACCCATTGGCAGAGTGACACAAATATACCCCACAGGTACTAAATAAATTAATTGGGAGCTAGCTTACAAAAGCAAACATTATAATCTTCAAAATATTGAACGGTCGTTATGTTCTTGATTGATTGTTTGTTTGAAATTTAGGTTGGAGGGTACATGTGTAGTAGAAATACTCGGTGGCTTGTAGATCTGCTGACAGTGGACCTCATTAATGTTTTTGTTTTCGTGTCTAAACTATGTTATGACTTCCTGAATCTGACCATCTGCAGCAAACATTATAAGTATGGTAAGCATTGATTTTCCAAAAAACAAAAACATAAGTTAAGTGACATAGTAAGAAGTTGCACCTGCAAGATCCACGGCTAAATTTGCTTGAGCATCTGCATCTGAGTTCAAGTCCTAGATATAGGAAAAGGAAAAAGGAGTTTACAAAGGTTGAAAAACTAAATATTATATCGCAAAAAAGTGCAACAAAATTTTTGGGATGTTCTGGTTAGTTTTCTAAGTTACATTTTGCTAGTAGTTCATAGTTATCACAAAAATAAGATGATAGGTTTGGATCTAGAATACTAATTGTCATTTCTATCGAACAGCATTGGAAATTCGTTCAGCACAAAAACTCACAAGTTACAGCATACATGAATACTGAAAGTGGCTCTCTTACCATGTGAAGTTTAAACAAAAATATGGATATTTATTGTGAGGTAAAAACCTTTTATTATAAGGGTTACAATGCTAAGAGGAAAAAAAAAAAACGCATAAAATAGCAACTAAAACAGTAAAGCAACCCTGACCATATAGACTAACTCATGATAAGTATACATATCTTATCTTAAAACGTAGTTACCTAAAATTTCCAAGAATCCAAGTTCAATCTATCTTCTCATTGCATAACATTAGTATTACTATAGTTAGAACTGGATGACACTATAATTTTTTTTTTAAACTAGGCTATTTCTTAAACTATATGTCACTGGCGAAAAATTAATACATCAAATGTTTGTCCGTACCCTTAAAACATGATCGATCTGGAAAGACAGGAATCTATCCTTTAATTTCTTTGCTTCTTCATACCACTTGATGATGTTCTGATTTTTCACCTTCCATAGACCTTGAACCTGTACCATTAATTATTCTTATCCTATAAGCATCTCGTCTTGCAATGAAAATGCAACTTACAAAAAAAAAAAAAAAAAAAAAAAAAAAAAAAAAAAAAAAAAAAAAAAAAAGACTAAAAAAACAAAACAACAACAATAACAAAACTTACACTGGAGAAGACATATAACTTAATAGAGATGTTTGGCTATTAGTCAAATATCTAAAAAAAAACCCTATATAACAACAACGTGGGCCTTCTGTAAACCGGAATCAACATTTCAATAATTTGCAAGAAGATAGCTAATTAACAAAGAAATCATTTTGGATTGAAATGTACTTCCAAATATGAAATTTAAGAAGATGCGTAGTTTTAGAAGGTGTTACACTATACCCAGATATCTTAAATGCCCTTCACTAATTACAACATAAGATAATACTTACGGGCCAAACAAACACTTGAACAAGACATACAAAATGGAGACTGTAGGAAGTTTCATGGACTAGCAGAGACTATAACAGTAGGTGTATACGAGGCATGAGTGTGTACAAACTGTTGGACCATAATGTTATAGAAGCAAAAGTTAGGGTCTTAGTGTAAATTCTTAGAAAGTAAAGTATGTATTATGTAAAGATTAGAAGTTGTAAACCGGTATTGGGCTGGGTCCAAGAAAGAAACGGTTAAAAGTTAGGTTACAATGTTTAGAATAGGTATAACGTTTAGAAGAAGCGACATGTCTTTTGTTGCACCGTTTCATGTAGTATAAATAGATAGGATCCTGTAAACAGAAAGTTAACCCATACGTTTAATATATCAGTTATCAAAGGGTTCACCCATTCTTGTTCATATAGTTATTGTGATTCTTGATTATGGTTTGGCATCAATGATTCATGGGACAATACAAACATGTAAAGCAAACGAAAAGCTAATGTCTGGAATCATATGATACCTGCATGCAAACGAGTTTGGAGTCGCCCATTACGCGTATGCTTGTAAAGCCTTTGCTAAGAGCATATTTTAACCCCAGAATCATAGCTCGATATTCCGCAACATTATTGGTTGCTATACCTAAACCTTCCCGTAATCTACAAATCTACAAAAGGAGTACAACGATTGAGTATCATAAGGGAGGGAAACAAATACAGGCCAAGTTATAGGGGTGTATACCAAATTTCCATCTTCAGTACGTAGAACAGCTCCTGCCCCAGCTTGTCCAGGATTTCCTTTAGATGCGCCATCAAACTCAAGAATACATTTGTGCTGTAGATTAATAATGCAATTAGGTCATGTATCAGACTACTAGTAAAAATACACCAAAACCAAACAAAATGAACAGCATGTAATTTCTATATAAAGGTAATGTAGAAACAAGGTAATAAAGTCATTTTATTTAACACATCCAACCACAAATCATTCCCATTCGATAGTGCTAAAGTACAGATGTTTCATCTGACTAGCATATTATTTATAAGAAATTTGTGAGCATACATCAGGTTTTAGCATCGCTACTCACATTAGAAGTTAAATCTTGAGTCGCATGATGTTCCAATTTAGCATGTTTCCTTGAAGCATCACTTGACATGGATGTCAATTCAAAAGATTCCTGCACGTAATTTACAAACCACATCAATGAAAAAACACATCTCCGAAAGCAAAATACTTGATATAACCGCAACTGTGACAAGTGAATGAAGAGACATACAAAAGAGGGAAGAATTTTGCTAATGGTATTTTGAACGTAAAAGCATAAAAGGATGGTTAATCCAGTGTCATCAGAAATGGAGCATAATCATCATATGATACGAACCTATCCCATACTAGGCTCGTATCGGTTCATAAGTCCAAGTGTAGAACTCACTCAAAAAGCTAGCTTGTAAGAGGAGGGGACACCTAGACTTATAAACCACCACCCAATCCCATACTTGGGCGATGTGGGATCGTAACAATACCCCACCCTTTGAAGAACCAACGTCCTCGTTGGTCACGGTTGGCACCCCTCCTTGGGTCCAAGCCACCACTCCATAGGCCACCACTCCGAGCTCGTTGGTCACGGTTGGCACCCTTCTTTCGGGTCCAAGCCACCACTCCACAGGCCACCACTCCGAGTGTTGGAACCTTGAACGGTAGGGCTGGCTCTTGATACCAATTGATACGAACCTATCCCATACTAGGCTCGTATCGGTTCATAAGTCCAAGTGTAGAACTCACTCAAAAAGCTAGCTTGTAAGAGGAGGGGACACCTAGACTTATAAACCACCACCCAATCCCATACTTGGGCGATGTGGGATCATAACATCATAACCCTGAATACATGGTCAGATTACCACATTCCCATGATTACAATTTAAATTTAGAAAATATTAGTTCTTGGGAGCTACATTTCAGAAGTGCCTATATTCATATAAAGAATAATATATATACTCCTAAATTTCTTCACAAATCCTCCTAATTGACACAAGTCAAAAGTGTAAGTGCTATTGGCTTTTTATAGTTGTACGGTTTTTGCTAAGTATATTATAGGACGCGTTCTAGGAAGAAGTTAGGAGGATATAGCAACAAATGATTAGTTTAAGAGAATAAAATAGAGTTTGTAGCATCAGGAGAAAGCTGCACTGCATTTCTAAATCTGATAACACTTTATCTTACCCCAGCTTGTGATCCCAAAACTTCTGGAAATCTTCTATTGGACATATGATCACTCGACGGTTCTCCTAAGGAAAAATGTGGCTGCTGCAGAAAAAGTAGATTTATTTAGGTTGCAATTGAACAATTGAAGAGCTTACAACTTTATACATGAGATCCTAACATAAAGTATTTGAAGAACCCCTTAAAAAAGTAGTATATTCTACGAGTAAGTTAATTTGACAAGAATTATTTTATTGGTTTGTTTAACTCTAACTAAAACATTATCAAAGTGAACATTATACGAAAATTTCATTTTGCTTGCAAAATTTTTTATTTTACCTGTTCAAAAAACTCAGAAATATTTAATCAGCCAGACCATAAAAATAAGTCCTTCCAAGTGCTCAAATGAAACAAGGTGTCTCTTGAACCAACAAAATTTTGAATACGCAGCCAAAACAGAGAAACCCATTAGTTCAAATTTCACAAGTAATTTGATAGTTTATTTTACCTGATAAGGACACGGCACGAGATTTCCGAAAAGCTCTTCTGTTAGATCTGCAGCTTTGATTGAGTAAAGAGCATTCTTGAGCCCACAAGAAATCATATATTCTTCGGCTTCCTTTGGCATGGAGTGACCTTTATACACACTAACAGGAGGATCGCATATCTAACACAAAGGCATACTATCAGTTAAGCTTTTAGAGGTTCTAGTATTACATTAAACTGTTCTATCATACATAGAACACCACCAACTAATTTCATTAAAGTAACTATGTAAGCATATACGTAAAAGACAGAGCAATAGCTAATGCTCTTCTTTATGGAAAGCAAGAAAGCTCTAACATGATTCTACCTACATTTCTTAATCATGAACAATGCGGACAAACATTGCCAATGGTCGAAGATTATCAGCTCATGAACAAACGCACTCTATCAAAGATCAACCCAACAACTTTGCGTAGACTATATGGATAAGCATTACATTAAACCCCTAATTACTCCATTGACACATTTTAAAACACGCACACTATAACAAGGTAACCGTTTGCAGATTAAGACTTAAATTAACAAAACTATAGACACAGCATGATGAAAGAGCATACCGATGATCCAACTTGAGCCTGACAATCACTCAAGTTCTTATAAACGCCAACAAGATCCCCTTTCCGCACAACAAAGAAAGCATTCTTCTCTTCTCCCATCATTTTGGAATCCGACTTCTTACTCTTCTTAACTTTACCAACACCACCACTGGCTTTACGAGTAGTAGAGTAACAGCAACAACAACTAGCACGAAACCTTGTCAAAAGCAATCCATTTACAGGTGCTCTTGTTCTGAATGAAAAAGCGAGGAATCTACTAGACAAGCATGTCCTTGCAAATAAAGCCGCATTAAATAACGAGATCATTAGTTCCTCTCCAGACTTTCTGTAACAGCCAATCTTTTCTTATTGGAGTACTAAACTAAACATGTTGTCTATTTTTATTATTGGTTAACTGTTATATTAAACTTACAGTTTATTGGTATATAGATTAATTAATGAACTGCCTAAACTAATCATCACGTGTCCTTATTGTTCATCTAGTGACTATATTTACATGATTAATTAAAACATAATACTTATAATTATGGAGCATTTCAGATATAAACATGAAAATATTAAAAGTATAGTGATACTGTGAAATGTTGAATAAAAAATTATACCAGCTTATTCGGTGTTAACGTCGCCAATGGTTGGGCTGATTTCCGACCAGGGTAGGGGTGGAGGGTGGAGGGTGGGGGTAGGGTTACGCTAAGGGGTGGGGTGGTGGGGGATGTTTGGCGGGTTAAACCGGATAATTTATGGCCAAATTTACCCTTTGACTTTGTCTATCGGATCCAGGAAGAGTTGATAACTAATGGGTTGAGCATTTGGTCAATATCGAACCGAACCGAAAATCGATTTTGTGGAAGAAATCAACCGAGAATTGAACCGAAGTGATTCCTTCGGTTTAGTTTTGTGTCGGTCTATATAGTTTAGCCTCAAACCGAACCAAAACCGAAAATAAATATATAGAACCAAAAACTGAACCAAATGTTGTTGGTTCGGTTTCAGTCACCGGTTCGGTTCAATTTTTCGGTTCGACTCGACTTTCGGACTGTTTTGCTCGGCCTTACTCGCTGTAGTTTTTAATTTTAACTTCATGTTGTTTAGTTTAGTTCCTTTCTTTAATTTGATATTTGCTTAACAACTAGAACCTATTATGTAAACTTGAAGCTTGAAGACATTACTTTTTTTATCATAGTTTTAAGTTGATTCTTTTTTATTATCATAGTTTTAAGTTGAACCCAAAAGAATACGATATTTCATTGCCTTCGGCTTTAGAAGACATTACTTTTTTCGATAATAGTATGCGTTACACGATCCATGAATACATATGTTGGAGTATGACTTATTCAAGAAGAGTGCATTTTTGACGAGTGGCTTTTATCGTGGTTGATATTTTATTTTAAGATGACGAAGCCACAGATATAGAACCCATGTATTTTTCCTAGTACCGTCAAACGTTCTTTAGTTGTCCCTATATTCACTTCGTTTTCGTCTCTCTTCTACCTTGTGTTGATTTACCAATCGCCACTGTTGAGCATACCTCGACTCATAGTGTACAATACTACAATGTAACGACAATCACTATGGTAGGCAGAGCCGTATACGAAGGTGTGCAATCGCACACGACCTCAAAATATTGAGGGCCTCAAAATGTAAACCTCCTTGTATATTCGGGGCCTCAAAATTCACTTCCGTTAGAACTTTTAATGACATACCGTCATATTCAATTACGACATAAATTTGTTCAAAAAACAAAAGTTACGATATAATTTTTTGCAAAGGGCCTTCAAAATCCCAGCTACAGCACTGATGGTAGGTTAGAATTATACAAGATTTGAGTTACATGGTAAGGTTAGAATTATACAAGATTTGAGTTACATGGTTGTAGATTAAAATTAGCTTCACGTTTCAAAAACCACCTTATTTGGATCGTGCTATAGTAGTAGCCTGCATACGAATGTATCCATAATCCTTGTATGGATGAGTTATGTAAACCATTGATATTGTGATCCGTCTATTACAACTTATATATGCCGTAATATTAACAAATGCAAGCATCAATATTCTGTAACAGTAGAAGTTATCAACAAATCATTAAAAATATCGGAATTTGAAAATGATACTGATCAATGAAGATGAATAAGCATTGCAAGTCAAAGTGACTGAGTGAGAATGTTAAGTATCCAATCATAAAATATTGATACCGAGTACCACAGTAACAATGAGCCTTTGTCGTCCAGGTAAGGAGCTTCGCAAGGACTACACCAGTACAACACAAGGTCTTGGTGTCTTTTATGTCGATTTTGGGTATATGAGAAGTCCTGAATTCATACGGTACACTAAATCAGTAACGTATGTTTTGTACCTCGTGAACATAAACATTCGTTCATCCATCCTAAGCACAATCGAAAGTAATTTTTCTTCAATTAGATTGAAATTCAGCTCGAAAATGCAAAATTTAAATAAACATTCTTGGTGAATTTTCGGCATAACCCAGCTGACTTTGTAATCATATCTGCTTCCGCTGTTATAAATATGATTTTTTATAGAAACAGAGTAGAGCTACAGAACATCATCTACTAGGTAAAATACTTGTTAAAAAACATAACTAAGAAAGTAATGATGTTCTACAATGACAACATTACACTATTCATAAAACACACTACATTTGCACATTCTCTTGTTGCCAGCTGACGCCTCCCTAAGTTTAACATCGATCTAAACAAATACAATCCAATACTATAGTTGCCGGTGCATGGTTACGGTTCTTTTAATTGCCATTCCATTCTTTCCAGTCATTGTCCACGTGATCTTGCGCCCATTTAACAGCAGCACGAGCAGCTTGAGGTCCACCAGGTAATTCACTCTGGTTTATAGTATCAGCCATCTCCCAGAAAGGATCAACCATGAGTGTTCCTGGGCCACCATATTCCTCGTTCATGAATTTTGCAAAGATCTATTCACAAAATTGTCAATTTGTCATAATCCCAGCTCAAATACAATCATTTCATATGCAAATGAAAAGCAATCAGATGGTAAGGAATAGCAAAACTCATTGAATAACATTATTAACGACCGTATTTTATTATAGTTGTGCAACAACTAATTTAGATGCACAAATCTCAAAAGGGCATTTGTAATGATTGCAGCTAGTTTCTTTTCTCCATTCAAATCAACGACTAGAAATGTTTATCACTCTTGTGTATATGAATATATAGCTTATATATGAAGGTGTCAAATCTCAGCATATTGGTGCTTTGTCATTGTGTTTCAAAAGTGGTCATCTGTGTGTTTTTGGAAGCGATTGTGTTATAACTTATACGGAATAAATATCAGATGTTGTGTTGTTTGAATATGTAATAAATCATATAATTAAGCACCAAAATCAGTGTTTGTTTGTTTGGTTTGAAGATATTATACTATTACTCAAGGATTTATATGTAAAATGTCACTGAAAAAATGCTTAACTAGAATCTATTTGACCTGCATTATTATCCAAAACTCAGGTTAACTTTAAAAAATTAAATAATCCTAATCAGTTTCAATACAATTACGCACCAAAAACTAATAGATATAGTCTACTTGAAACACAATAATTAGTTAGTCAATATATGTAATGTAGGGTATCGAAAATACCTCACTACATATCTCAACAACTTCATCAACAGAATCCTCAAACACATCCTTTTTCGACAGATTTTCGATCAAATGTTCCCTAAACTTCTCTGTCTCCTAACCACCAAACAAAAAAACACAGACATTTCATCAAACACTTAGCATACACTCCTACAAATCCCAAAACACAACTAAAAGAAATCATAAAAAACTAAAAACAAGGATTTCAATATATTTACAGCTTCGGCAAATTCAGGAATTGGGTCAGGAAACTTGTACTCAGCAGCTTTAACAATTAGGGTTTTAGGGTTTCTTCTAGAAGAAGAAGGGTTTAAGGAGTATCTAAATGAGGTTTTTTTATGGAGATTGAATTGTTTAGAAGGATTGGAACATATTATTGGAATTGAAATATGTTTTAAGGAAGATGAAAATGAAAATGTTGAAGGGTTTATCAAGGAAAATGCAGAGGCCATGTTTCTGTCTCTGTGTATTATCCAAAACCCAGAAACTTTCCTTTTATACCCAATAATATTTCTTTATGAGGTAAAATAAAAATATAAAATACATGGGTTAGGGTTTATCATTTTCTTTAAGAGGTAATATTGTGTTTATTGGAATTGTATATTCTCATTATTGTAAAACATTTATTTTGTTTTAATACAAATGTATAATCGTAATAAGCAAGGTTATAAATAGCGTGAAGCGTGACGTAGCGGCATAGCCAAACCTTAAGCTTTAGCATGAGGCGTTGCGTCATATCGTTTTTAAGGCGTGATTCAAAGTTGCAAAAAATATTTATAGAGTTATCAATATTAGTTAGCTAATAGGCTTAAAAATCAATTATGAATTTACTAAGCCCGAATAAATACTTGTAAATAAGCTCAAGTCCAATAAATCTCTTATTAAAAAAAAAAAAAAAAAAAAAAAAAAAAAAAAAAAAAAAAAAATCTTAAAAGCTTAAAAAAAAAAAAGGCGTCACGCCTTGCGCTATAGCGCGCTTTATTGCACGCTACGCCCAGAGACGACACCTTAGCCTGTTTCGTAATGCAGAGGTCACACCTCGCGTTATAATGCTGCTATAGCGCGCTATTTAAAACCCTGATAATAAGTACAACATTATCTCTCATGTTCAAATGAACATGAGAGATCTTTATCGATTAAGGTATCTCATTTTATAAATGAATCAATGATAGAATAGTTTTATTGTGAATTGTTATGACTTATGGTGTGTTTGTTATTCTCCTTTAAAATGTGTTTCACTTTGACAAGACGTTTAAAGTTTGTTTGGTTGTCACTTTAGCAATAATCAACGGTATGAGGAATCAAGATTGATAGTAACTATGTACCTAGGTTTGAGTGGATTTGTGCGTATTAAGTGGGCTCTTATTTAATCATCTCTATTTCTTTCTACATTTAATTTTAAACTATCAAAAAGCTTTTTGTAAGAAATCTCCCAATGCACAAAGCTCTACAAAAGCTTTTCAAATATACAAAAGGACAATAGAAAATAGACTAGAAAAGATAACATTGAATGAAAAAATAGTACTTTTGAAAATCTTCAACCGCTTGAAAAATTACAAGCCACTGGCTAAAACAACTTAAAAAGCTATTGGAAGAATTTGTGAAATAGTAAAAAGCTTTTGGTCAAGTTATGCGCCGCGTTTGCTCTAACAAGACCATCCTTTATTAATGCACGCCCACGATGATAACCAAATCTGCATAGAACAATTTCTAATCTTATTCGTACTTAAATGCGCCAGGAATCTTCATCCACTAGAATCAACATGAACACAATCTTTTCACTTTGAGTATGTCCTTCAATGCTACCACAAACTCATCAATGGCATTATCAGAGCTCCCACCTTCGCTAATTGCTTCTTTAGCTAACTCCCTCCATTTTCTAGCATTCTTCTTGATCTCCAAACCCTTCTTCCCATCATTCATCACCTCATTCAAACTCGTTACAAGTTCTTCCCTTGTCACAATACCGGTTTCACCATCTGCCTTAGCCCTAACACCTACACACCAAACATCTTTTATAAACTTGGCATCGGTCAATTGATCTGCCCACTTTGGAACCCCAACCATTGGCACTCCAAGGCTCAAACCTTCTAGTGTTGAGTTCCACCCACAATGTGTCACGAAACAACCCACTGAGTCATGAGCCAACATTTCAAGTTGGTTGCACCAATTCACAATCATACCCTTTTCTTGATCTTTTGAGATAAGTTCAAGAAACCCTTTGGGCAATTTGTGTTTGTCTGAATCTCTGACCACCCAAAGAAAGTAGTGCTCACTATCTTGTAAACCCCATGCTATTTCTTCCATTTCTTGTTGGGATAGTGACACCATGCTCCCAAAAGATATGAAAACAACTGAGCTTTTGGGCTTGGTTGCAAGCCATTTGGTGCACCCATGGTCAAGTGGTTTCCATAAACTTGCACCATATCCTTTGTCACCTTCGATTCTTCCATCTAAGTAGAATGATGGCACCATTGGACCTATAAATTTTGCTGGCCATCGATCACCCATACTTTTCACCACCTACTTTATGATCATGTTAAGCAAAGGCAACATAATTAGTATGGACTATGGACTTTATGCACTTTCATATACTACGTCAACTATATACTTGCCAAATTAAAGTACAAAATTTAGTTTTTAGACCCACTTTTTGGTTTTTTCCAGAGCAACATTCATAATTGTTAGCACATTATCCATTTAATCATAAGGACTTATACATGTTAATAGATATATAGGTGTAAGTAACACATCTATCTCAAATTCTCAATAATTCAACAACTTTAATTGTGGTCCTGTATATATGTTGGACAAACATATTTGCAAAGCTAGTAACTCCAAAAAGGATACAGATGTATCAGTATGTCAAACATGAGAAAAAAGCATCTAACAAATCATCAAATAATAGGTCATGTAACTGAAAAATGACATTCCAAATAAACTCAACAAATGTATGGTCCCATAATCAACTTCACATCGTATACACCTTTAATTTGATAATTGAAGTTTGTTCTTATCAGAGATAAAAAATTTAGAAATGACCCTTGATATGAGTTTTTTTATGTGGATATGATAATAAACATATGCATTTAAGGATAACCTCAGCTTCCAATGACTGGAAAGTGTTGCTAAAGATCCAATCAGCCTTGTCCAAATTCGAAAACTGATTCAGTTTCATCCTTAAGTATGCCGGATAACTTTCAGGTGCGTTAAGAAAGCTAGGCAAATCTTCCAAATTCAATGGAGGCACGCCCGGTATCACTACCGGACAATCCTCCAATAACACTGGCAACTTCAAATTCCCAGCATGTATCAAGCTGAATATAGCAGACACTGTTGCCGAGTTTGTGAAAAACGGTCCACCAAGAATCCCATTTTCCCTGGCCACATCAAGAGCCCAAGGCAAAAATGAATCATACACAATGCAAGTTATTGGTTCCTTTGTGGTTTGGTGTTTCTTGATGAGCTGAGTGAGTGTTCGTGAGCCATTGGATTTGAATGACTCGAGGAAGAGTTCTGCAGACTTAGCTTTGGCGAACCCTTCATCATCGAATCCATCGGATATAGGTTCCACCTCAACGAACGGGGACGAGATGGAGGAAACTGTGTAGTGGGTTGTGGCAAGGGTGGCTTTAAGGCCTTTGGAAACAAGTCTTTTGGCAAATTGGAGGAGAGGGTTAATGTGGCCTTGGCTTGGGTATGGTAACACCAAAACATGGCCTTTTATCTCCATAGTTTTGGTTGGTACTATTATGATAAATTTCTTGATGTATTTATAGGAGAAACTATTGAGAACATGTTAGATTGCAATTTACGACCAGTCATGTAAAGTATGTTTGTTTGAGCTTTTAATAAAGGTCTTCGCGCTTTTATAATCCTCAAACTCGGCCAAAATGTGAATCTATACTCGATCTAAACCTGATTGCCTTGTCGACAAAGGTGTTCGTAGTTGTATCCTTGTCCAAGGAAACCTGATGGCATGGACAAGTTTAATTGTAACTTCAATATGGCTAGCTGCTAATGTGACCAAAAGGTGTTCTAATCCATCCAATATTGTTTGTAATCAAATAAAGTTTTAAGAAGTCTGATATTCTCGCACACTTCCATATATAATCAATGTTATGATCAGTTTATACATTGCTTCATCTTGGCTACTATATAATGAAGTATTCCTTTTTTTCTTATTTATTAACATGGGATTAAGATCTCTTTCATTTTGATATCTCCTGTTTTTCTTATATTAATTATAGGTTAAGATGTTTGTGAGTGAAAGCAACTTAGTGGGCCTCATATTTTACTCGATAATAATCCCACTATTTAATTTACTTTTATTTGATTGGTTCAACATAAGGGTGGAAACGAGCCGAGCCGAGCCCGAAGCTCGACTCGTTTATATATATAAAGCTCGAGCTCATCGAGCATCATATTTTGAGCTCGAGCTCGGCTCGTAAAAATTTTCACAAGCTAGAGCTCAGCTCAGGCTCAACTATTAACGTGTTAAATGAAATAAATCTCGAAGGCTCGTTAATCGCACTTAGCTCAAGCTCGTTTATATTTTTAAGCACGTTTATACATGGTTATATGTATAGTAAATATATATACGTGTATATTTTTATAGCTCGTTTAGGCTCGCGAGCCTAATTGATCTTTTTATATAAAGCTCAGGCTCGAGCTCTATTATTAAACGAGCCCAAACTTAAGCTCGAACTCGGGCTCGAGCTCGTTTAGGCTCAGCTCGTTCGAACTATTTACCTATCTGATCCTAAGTTTTTCACGAGCAGCTTGGCTCATTTCTAGTTCAACTTCAACGTAACAAAACATAAGAGACTAAAATTAGAGGATCTTGATCGATTAACATGATATATATTGTAGAACTTAAAGAGTTTGCTAACAAATACACTAGCTAGCGGTATCGGATTTTGTTACGTGGAATGCAAAACTACCTAAAGCCTGTGAACTTAAACTTTACTCCGTATAAGAATAAAAGTACTAAAAAGAACTGTAAAAGTGTAAAAGTGTGGTATTTGTTTTGTGCTTTGTGAATTTTGAGTGTACGAGACACTACTAGAACCACCTCCAGTAGAAAGAACCAGAAGAAAAAGATACGATTTGATGCTTTTTGAGGGACGAAACTTAAAAAGTAAAAAAAATCATTTTGAGCCAGGCTTTTTAGGTGTGGGTCTTTGTCATCCGATAACCACTGGTTGTGTTCCCATGGTCCGTTTAAAGCCGGAAAGGTATTCCCACCGTATTCACGTTTTCTAAAGGGACAAACATGTCGTGTGAGTGCTGACCCAAAACGTGTTTCATGTGTACAACCATCTATGTAGCAGTACAGGCAGTTAGAAAGTTATTTTAAAGTTTCAATTAACATGCCTTATAGTTGTCTACGAGTGTGGGAACCCGCGCGTTGCTGCGGGAATGTTATTGAAAGTAAAAAAATTTAGTGTAGAGTTATGCAAAAATGTTAAAAACATAACAGTGTTGCAAGAAAGTAACGCTCGAATACAACACTTATTATACATAACATGAAACTTCATAAACTATCATCTGCACACTTTTTTGACCTCCAAAAAAGACTAATGACATTAAACAACCTTGTAATTAAACACTTTTAGAAGTGGCATCCCTTTCTCTCTTTAACAAAGGTTAAAACAGATTGTGTAGAGCGTTTCTTTAAGAAAGATTATAACAGATTGTGTCAACAGTAAAAAGTGACTTCTAAAGAAACTGAGACCATGAAGTTGTTTACAACAAACATTAACATTTTTTTTTGAGAAGATACACAGCTTTCACTCAATGGAATCCAATAAAAAAATGGTGAAACAAAGATTACATCATATATCCAGTTTCAACATTTTTCATAACCTGCTCCATATTTACCTCCAGAAAAAGAGACTTGAACCACAATTCTGATAAATCTTATACTTCTATGTTTGATCGTCTGTCTATTTTATGCAAAGGTGGGGGTGCCGCATAATTTGTAATCAGGCGGTTTTTTTTGTCTTCTGTTGCGGCTGAGTAGTATTGCTGTTGGTGAAGCTGTTTTTTTGGTACGGTTTGCTGTGTAGCTGTTGTGGATGTTGTGGTTGGTTACATTTTTCTTCGTTTTGCGTCATAAATAGTTTACCTATACTTATTATGTTGAACACCATCAGTAGAAAAAACACTCTTGACACTTGTAGCCGTACTCCTTTGCTTAGACACAACATAAGCAACTGGTTTAAGCTCCAACTGCCCCTCCAAAAACTCGGTGGCACGCGTGTGCCCAATAGCAAAAAACAACCCATTCAGCTTCAAATACGAAGCCTCACTTGCAGCAACATTGTTAACCTTTTAACCATGCCTTTCTCCCCATATGGCTCAACAATCACCGAATTCCAAATCACCTGAGTCTTCCCATCACTCATCTCCCATTGTTGCATTATCTTACTCGTCCTAACCTCCGCCAAACTCAATCCTGAACCAATAAAATTCAGTTTCAAACATTATGCGTTCCAGGTCAACACTAATCTGGAGCCTTTTGTTTTTTTAAGGTTAACTGTTAGATGTGTCCTTTATTAACAAAGGTTTGTATTTGTGTTTATTTTGCAAACTGAGAGAGTAACATACCGTTGCTCTTAGCCTGTATTCAGAGGATGTAGCTGTTGATAATACAACTCTATTATTCTTAATCGACAGTAATGACAAAAGATCACGTGCTAGCAAGAGTATATTCGAAGAAGCGGAGAGGCGAAACAAAACCTAATTTACAAAAACATATTGAAAGTGTGTAAGGAAATTTAAATGAAATTTAACATGGTCGACAGTTTCAATTACATATACAGGAAACAAAAACTCACATTAACACGCTGACCACTGGTTGTTCAACTGGAAGCACTTTTCTCTTCCAAAAGGGTGGCTCTCTTCTGAGCTGTCATCTACACCATTTAAATTGAACAATTACTCACTGGAAGTTTAGAATTATTCTATTCGCATTACCGATTAAAGGTATATTCAGGATTGCTAACCCAAACCGATACACGCGTATTTAAATAAGCGTAACATATAAATATATATTCAACTGGGGTGTTTGGTTACACAATTATAATCGACATTTTCAAAGGGATTTTCCAGAGAACTATTTCATAGCTTCCACGCAGTTACTAAACACCGGTTAATAGATATTTCAGTAAGGTTGTCATTTGTTGAGAAAGAAATAATTCATTAAGCACTTCAAATATGGTAAGCCAAACACCACTTAAGGACTATAAATTTTCGAGGCACGAAAATAGAAGACACTAAAAGGAGCATTTACCTGCAAATCATTCTTTGCATGAGATTGGCGATCTGTTTCATTCCAGCTTCCTGTTTCGTTGCATTAATTTGTTGAGAATCATAGTAGTCCCGAAGATCCTGTATAAGAATAGACTATAAGATACACCGAGATAAATTACATTAAGACGTTACTATTTAAAAATACTAAAATTCAAACCTTTATACAAATAGCCACTATCGGAAGATCGTGTGGTGCTTGTACGTCCTCAATCTCAGCAACTCGAGATATCCTACTCTGCATGAGCATTGCCATTAAAATTTTGTTTAGGTAAGTCAACCGTTTCTCACCGAATTTCATTTATGATAATAAACAACCATGGTACTATGATTAAACAATACCAAACCATGTTTTTTTAAGCAAAGAGCACTCACTACATTTTGAGCTAGCAAGCACCGCAGCTGCAGTTAGCGTGTCTACTGTCTACATAACCTAGCATGATATTATGATTAAACAATACCAAACCATGATTTTTTAAGCAAAGAGTACTCACCTCATTATGAGCTAGCAAGCACTGCAGCTGCAGTTCGCGTGTCAGCTGTCTACGCCTACAATCAGATCAACAACAAAGTGTAAGATAACTAACTGTGTATATATTTTGATCTTCCAATCCTTTTTAACAATGCGAGTAAGCAATTGAAAATCGATTTTCTAACCACAAATCAAGATCATAGTCAACATCAACATATGCAATATAGTTAATTAGTTAAATTATGCAAAATGAGTTTAGACTATAAAGCATTAATTGCTAGATGGTAAGAACATATTACTCATAAGCGCACTTGATAACGCTTATAAGCTTATCAAGTTGAGCTTAATGCCTTTTTAAAGGTCTAACTTTATGGCCCAAACAGTATATTTCACATAAAAACAAACAATAACCATAATCAAAAACACATTTATTTAAAAAAAACACAACAAAACCAATTTTAAAGATTAAAATCTTTGCCTGCTTATTGTGCTTTTCATGAAATCAGATTCAAATCAATCATCGCATGCGACAGTATCACCTACATTTAATTGAAAATAAATTCTGATTCACACTAATTAATACTTAATCCACCATTTGCTTCCAATTTTCCCCTAATTTACAAATTCAAAAATAAAAAAATTGAATATATACAACACAGAAAAATAATTCAATTAACATACTTCAAGTTAAAAGTGAATTCAAGATCCTAACTAAATAAAAATACCCAAAAATAAAAATAAAAAAATTGAAGATATTGAAAAAGATTAAGAAACCACTCACGGGTCAAAGAGGTGTTCATATTTGCTCTTCCTTTTTGTAATTCCTGCTGTGATAATTTTTTGGGTGGCTTTGATGAGATGGTTTGTGGATAACATGGTAGGAAGAAGAAGTATTGAGAAGGGCGGTGTGCGGTGTGTTTATATGTGGTAGGGTTGCACTCTTGGGTACAACTTCTTGAAGCACGACACTGTAGAAACAACTGTAGCACAATCTTCCTCCCCACTTTTAGTATATATAACGAGGTCTTATGCCCGCGCGTTGCCGCGGGATGTCTGAACATGTAAGTGAGGGTAATATGTAATGCAGGTGACAAACAACTTATGAAACATAGAAAATACATAAGGTCCATTTCCATACATAAAGTTTATGTGTACTTGTGGCACAAATGTTACACGAACTTGTGTATATAGTACAATAACATTTACATAGCAGGTCATGTACGGTAAAACTTAAATGAATAGGCCAAGTATATCTAAAGTTGTATAAAAAGTAAATGAATTGTTTGGTTGTGGTTATTTGCCTTATAGCTTTGAAAAAAGCAATAAGTAGACTGCACAATCATTGTTTCTGATACATCTATAACGATCACATAAGAAACTTGATATCAATTATTGAAATATTGTGTGACAAACCAATAGAAAAGAGGAAAAAAAAAACAAACAAACACATACACACAAAGCTGGTCATCACATGTGGGTTACCTGCACGTGCATTTGTTGGCCAGACGTGGCTGCTAATCCTGTTTGTGGAGCTGATATTTGTGGTCCAATTGGCGTCACCACATTTGCTATCATTTGCGGCACACCATCAGTTTTTGGTACACCTATAATGACAATTACACAACAGGTTTAGTGTACAGGTAAGTAACAACATATCTATGTTGAAAAGTTTGGGCTGCACACCTTGAGCAGGAATGATCTTTTCCACAGAAGAATGTAGATTATCAGTTGCATAGCAGGCTGGTGCACCTTGGCCTGCCACATTTTCATTAACAAAAGGTCCCTATGAACCATGCGAAACCGTGCATTGCCTGACGTTCCGAGTAACATTTTGCATTTGTCGGTCACCATCTTGTGCTATATTGTGTAAGCACCTTTTTCGGCAAGCAACTCTTGATTGCAGAAACGAAGTGCAATCAGGCAAAGGCGAATGAGAAGATTCGCCTATAAAAAAATACAACAGAGTGACGTATGAAACAGGTTGTTGTTACTAACAATAGGTGCATAACCATTATAAAATGAAATTACCTTTAGTAGAAATGGTATGTTGCATTGAAACTTTTTCGCTCGTAGCATTGTCAACAGACGGAAGCGTCCCAGTATGGGTGAGTGAATTCTGAAAGTGAAGATTTTGCAAATCACAGATAAAAGCGGAGGGTGGATTCTGAGAATTGTTGATGGTTGGTGATTGGAAAGTGGGGCGTTAATGTTGTGGCAACGTTTGTTTTTTTTCGATCGCATAGCTCAAAGTAGCAAGATACAGGCGTTTGTCACAAAGAACATAAAAATAAAAATTGGCAAATAATAATGATCTAGCATTAACAATAGCGAACAACAATGACATTGCGAATTAATAAGTTGCAATAGTTGAAAGCCAAGGAAACTTGTCAGAACCTCATATCAAATAATATGAAAGTTTTAAGCAAACGATTTTTAAGTAAGGTCTAAACACCTGGGATTAAATACCTTTGAAACAATGTTTCAACATGAAATAACACCATAACAATTGCACATATCATTTAACACATAGGTTTTTTATATAAGTCAAGACAACGTAGGCACTTCAAGTATGATAAAATAAGCGATTGGTATGTCCATCGGAAAGCCACCATGTTGTTTTGTTTACTTTTAGTTTCAATACATAAAGGGTAGTTTCAGTCCTGCTAAGCTGTAACTAAAGGAACCTAAATAAATGCCATCATTTAATTATCTATGAAGTGGTATGACCTAATCATTGAATAACCACATACATAATCATATCATTAATACTTATAAGATCTAACAACATTTTTTGTAACTAAATGACACCAATATTAACTCAAATACCCGCAAAACCATAAAAGTAGACCACATTTATTCAGGGTTATTAACCATCCATCTTATAAGTGGCTAAACACAGGAACCAAAAGAGGAGAAAAAAAAAAAAAAAAAAAAAAAAAAAAAAAAAAAAAAAAAAAAAAACGTGTAGAATGCAATATACTTCCCAAAAACAGAGGGCGAACCTTAGACAGAGAAAGGCAAAGATAGATCTAGAAGAGTGTTTCAGGCATATAATCAAAGAAAGATATGGCTGAGAAAGGAGAGTAGGTGCACCTAAGAACATGTGGCAAAAAAACAGCCACAAATTGGCCACTCTCTCAGGAAAAAAGTGTACCCCCATTAAAAAAGCAAAGAAATTCAACAACTGTAGCTGATACTGTAGTTTAAGACACATTAAGCACTGTAGATGCCCCGGATTCGTTTAACACTGGGTCGGAGTTTCGGTTATCTTTTGCTCCAATGGATCTCCGGTAGACCGGAATATTGTGAGAGGGATGTGAGAGAGGAGAAATTACATTCGGACCCGGGTAATAACAGGTGGGTTGGATATGGGCTTACCAAATTAAAAGAATGAGCTTATAAGGAACAGTAAATGGACGGCTATTAGTATTAAGATATAATAATGTCTTGATTTAACTGAAGTTCGGCTTCAAGTGGTCAACTTTCATTATTTGAGCAGTCTTATGATGCGCAAATGAGTTTAAAAGTCTAAACTCCATTGAAAGGTATTTAGGGTACGTTTGGTATGCAATAGTATACATATGGTTTTGATTATAATGTCATTGTTATTGTTTGTCAATCAACTTTCCTTCTAGAGTTTGGAGAGGGGTTTTCTCCGGATTCGAGTCTAGCAAGAGACAAAGAAAAATCCAGATTTTCCTCTTAGCGAATGAAAAAATAAAAAATTGTTATTGTTTGGCACTATAAAGTTTAAGAAAAAGGTATCACTTTTTAATGGGCTCATCCAATTGCTAAAAAAATAAAATTTATCGTTAAAATACAAAAATATAACTTGTAAAGTGTTAAAAGTTAGTAGTAAATATAAAAAATACATGAACCCCACAGTAATTGTTGAGAAAAATCATCCATCCATAGTACTATGGATCTATCATTGTTGATATTATACACTGGTATCAAATCTCTAACCGAACATCTTATATGGATAGAATGTGATTGATTGATTCAAATATACTCAAACCAAACGACTCCTTGATGTATTTATAATTACAGTCTAAACGGCATAGGATCCTAAAATATAAATACAAGTATTTTAAACCTCACCAAATAGGGCAACGTGTGGTGGCTCAAGCTAAAGCTAAAAACCGTATTCGAGGTGGAACGAGGTATGCAGCTGCACAGGGCCTCCAAATTATTGGGGGCTCAACTTTTATATATATATATATATATATACTAGATTTCAAAGCCCGCCCGATGGGCGGGCATGACTTGTAAATATTGTTGGCATATTTTTCAATAACGAAAGAAAGGTTGTAATACATGGTTGGAAAGTAGACATGTTGAAAGAAAGGTCGTAAGTTTAAAAAATGGACCAAAGTTTGTGATAAAATTGTCGTATGCTTAAGAAAATTCAACGTTAATAAAATATATATACGGATTAAATCAAATATATTGAAGAACTTACAATAACATGAGGTGGTACACTTTCCCAGTCACATGATGACCCATCCATCTATCTTCATAAAGAAGTTTCTTTAAAACTCGAAACTACCAAATAAAAGTTGAAAAAACAACAGAAAAAGATCTTATACTACTAAAGGAGCAGCCTCCTCAGAAAAGAAAGCCATATCCGTTACTATCTGAAATCACAAATAATCAACTAAATCAATGAACATACTTGGAGAAAAATTAACTAAAGACAACGATAACTTTTAACCAATATGTGCTTAAATAATCAATTCAGTATTAACTGGCACAATGGTAACTAACCGGCCTGGATAGAGTTAAGTCGAACAATCTTCACCGAACATGGCTTTTATGATAACTGGACCGCTTTCTACCTTTGTAGGAAGTCCGCTGATAAATAGCATGATGATTCGTGAAGCTACTAAGATAGAATCAGTAGAGTATCCTTCAATTCCTCTTAATGTAAAAATAAGTGTGATTAGCGGAACAACCTAATATGCAATACATAGTTTACAACTGTTCGATATGTATTGTAATTATGACATTGTGAGTTTTTCATTTCTAAATAGAAAAGTAATTGAAGTATAAATTAGCCGATTGAAGAATGTTCACTTAATTTGGGTTGGGTTTAACATATTTAATAGTTTTAATCAATATTAGTTTTAAACATAACTCATTTCCAGTTTGTTACTAATTGTAAATCTTAAATGAAAGTCCTTGAAGTAATATATGTAAGTTATTATAAGCTAATATGAGACTTGATACATTTCTGTAGTCTAATAGTGATTCAAATACCCATGAACCTTCTCTACATGCCTATGTAGCAATTCCTTGCAACGTTGCTTCTCTTGGGGACCAAGACTCTTCATTACCTCTACAATTTCGTATTCTAAACACCACTCATTTCCATATTGTGACTTGAAAAATCATAATAACATAATTAGTTGACTAATGGTGTGTTTGGGTGCATGTTTAAGCATATTATGATTGTCATTTCTCATCAGTTAGGCAACTGATAATTAAGATAAGTGGAAAATTATCAAACTATCTCCATCTTTAAGTGATTGTCTGATTCTAATTATAACAGTCGCAAAATCACTTAGGAAATGTGTGCTCGAACACTCACTGAAGCTTGATAAATTAAATCAATAATAAGTTTTCTGTAAGCAAAATCCTAACTGTTTCTAGCTATGTGTGGCTTGGAGTATCCCAAGTCTGGACTTTGTCGTTCATTGCTTGATTGTTGACAAAAAATGCAAAACTTGTTAAGAAGAACGTTTGAGCTAATGGTCGCTATAAGTGATATAATTTCATCACATTTACCAATGAATAGGTCGTTGGGTTATCTTTTATTTCAGACGGGTCACTTGAAAAAAATTTACTACAAAAGAAGTTAAATGGGTTGAGCGATGCATTAGCCTTTATTTGTAGCCCGATCTAACACATTGCTATTCTTGAAAAAAAAAAGTCTCTAAATAGATAAAAAGTGGCTACCACCAGCAGGACAACTCACACTGACCCGACCTGTATCCACATTCACTACGTAATTACCCGTTTTGACTAAATACCCGGCATACCCATCTTTTCCATGTCTAGTGGTTATGAAACTAAAAGATGATAAAGATTCTTATTCGACTCAGCAAGATTCCATAAGAGAAGCTAATGTGGGAAATGTATTAGCAGGTTTTGCAAGTTTCCTATTCTGGAATGCCACAACTCCAACCACCTAAAATTAAGTGGAAGTGAATAAAACGATCCAGTTGGCCTGCTGAAGTGGATCGAAACTCATCCACTAAGCCAATGTGATGTAATAGACAACTTATTTCACAATATGAGTATGCATATGTATTCAAATTATTTATAATTACAAAAGAAAAGAAAAAAAGTAAATCGAAAAATTGCAGCCCGTAAAATAAAGAACTTCAATAGCGTTTGATTCTTATTATATGGTGCTACAGATTTTAATGAAAGATCAGAAAAGCTCACACCTTTTCAGGATTGCGATAACAGATGCAATCTTTCAGTAGTTCTAGGTAAGTTAACACTGGTGAAAAAAGAAGGAGAAGATGTATGGCCAAATTGCATCACTTGTGGTCTGTTACTTGTATCGTCTTTCCCACTTTCATTCTCA
Source organism: Artemisia argyi (assembly GCA_030686995.1). Taxonomy (NCBI): domain Eukaryota; kingdom Viridiplantae; phylum Streptophyta; class Magnoliopsida; order Asterales; family Asteraceae; genus Artemisia; species Artemisia argyi. The sequence goes on along the minus strand of CM060697.1, from coordinate 153,193,107 downwards.
ACTTCTTCTGTTACATTTTGATGACAATCCGTTGTCCGACTACTAAGTTCTACCTCTTTCGGGTTTGAAATCATTTTTCTACCATCTTCCTTTTTCGATTTATCTTCTTTCTCAATCTTGTTCATGAATACTGCTTTCTTTTGCTCGTTCCTCTTGTATTCTATAAGAATTTACAAAGATTTATTATGTAGCAACAAAGTTCCAAAGATACTAATTCTCTTCGCATCTTCACACTAAGGTTAGTCTCTTTATAAAACTGGATTTTCTTGTCAGCTTTACAGGCCTTGAAACAGATGTTTTTAGTTCTTGAGGTTTGCGGTCTTGAGTCCAAAAAGAGTTTGTTGGAAAATATTTCCCTCGGAGCCCTTCTTGATCCCGTAGCGCCGTCTTTATATGCTGCAAAAGATCACGTTTGGATATGTTATCTAATTCTAAATCGCGATCTTATTTACTAATCAACGGGTAAAAAAGATATTTTGTTCAGATAATTAGCTTACTGATCACATGATACGCCTATTTTAAAGATACCAACATGGTTTTCGGTCCTTGCACTAAATTGTGAAGCCAAACTTCATTATTTACACACCATGGTTGTAAGTATCAGTAAGTAAAGGTTTTAAAAATTGAAATATGATGCAAATACCTGTATATTTGATATCTTGATATCTATGTCTATTCATATTTTGATGCAAATTTGAGTGTATCCAAACACCAACCTCTCATTTGCTAAAATCCCTACAACAATTAGTCAAAAATTAGTGAAAGGAATTGTTTTTGAGCAAGATGTTCCTACATTATAACTTTTAACTCTTGGGTCTATTCAAAAACCAATCCTACCCATATTCTCTTAACGTGTCCAACTTCCCACATCTTGCTCTAAGATGGTTACCTGGGCGATGAGTATTTCAGAATGGGGGGTCTCGCAATCGGTGATATAAAGATACTTGGGAAATAAGTATTTTCTTTTAGAAGGATCATATAGAAGTACCCGAAAAAAACCAAATATTCCTTTAAAGGTGTGTTTGGCTAAGCTTATAATACACGTGATAAAAGCAGAAGCTAATACTTCATAGAAGATTGTACATTTATACCTTGAATACTCTCTTCCTACTGTTATTTTAATAGTGTTCCCTTGTGATCTAGCAAGCTTCAATCAGCCAACGTTAGTTGCATCTTGTCAGTATTTCTTCTTGATCATAGACTACAATGTCATTGTTACAAACTATTTAAATTTGTTGGCATAAATTTACAATTCTACCCTCGATTCCCGTACTTGCAGTTGTTATCTTAATCTTATCAAGTAGTGGGTTTGTCAAGTAAAAGTGACCTAACGGCTTTTAAGGTGTCAATATTTCTTTTTACACACCTGTAATACCCATGCATTGCAAAAATTAAGTATAATAAAAAGTTGGGCTGCAGGCAATGAAGCTTTGGAATTCTGTATTGCTATTAACAGTGCAGTCACAGGGCTTGGCAATCAGTAACATATAAAAAGATAAAGCAAATTCCATCACCTCTAAGTTCCATGAGTAAGCTTGTTTGACTTGTTGATACTCTTCTTGAACCAAACACATCATCGAACAATATATATATTACCTGTTCATTAAACAAAAACTTATATCAAATTAAAACTAAATTAAAGATTAATATACCTGATCTATAAGATCCTACACCCATTTTCACTCACCAACAATTGTATCTCTTTTGCTGCTCACTATCACTGTAGCATACACGGTTAATGAGTATAGGTTCTCTCTCGCCATGTTCTTGGGCATGGTTGGGTTTGGTCGGTGGTTCAAGTATGGCAAAAATATCATTAATTGAAGTTGAATATTTAATTTGGCATTGGCCATTGACATTGGCTGAGGAATTAGAGTAGATGCTAACATCTTTTGACCATCGTTGTTTTGCTGATGAAATAAAGTGTAGCAAGTGAATTTGGTAATTAGATGCCATGTGGACTTAACTCTTTTACATACATGTAAGATAACATAAGCAAGCATGTGAGATGCATATAGATAGTCAGATAGATATATAATGAGAAAACTCTTTCTGATAAAATGTATACAATACAAACCTCACAAAAGCTCTTAAAAATACAGTCAACCGCAATAAATTCTTGCATACACATATATGGTTTTTAGAAACATAACTGTTATATTCTTTCTAATTAGAACCAAGGTATTCTTTCTGTATTGGAATTTAGTAGTTAAATATTAGAAACAAAACAGAACATGATCCAGAAAGCAATATTTTCTTGGTGAGTGAGACTTGTTAAGTTGCGGATGTAGGTTTACTATGTAGGAGCCTTGAAAATCTTGAATTAATATTAGATAATAGTTAAATTTGGCCATAATTGTAGAGAACCTTACGGATGCCTTTGCAATGGTGGCATATGGATGATACTGATAAATTTCCCAAACCAGCTAAGCATACTAATATGATCTAAATCAATAGTCTATAGCGAGATACAAATTTGTTATCTATAAAACTTTAGGCTTCCATCTTTTCGAGCCTAAAGCTCCACTTCTTTAATGCCAATCTTTGATAAAGCAAAATAAATAATAAATATTTAGAACAGAACAGAAGTCAAATGTACCAAACCTGATTCCATTAGTATGGTCACTCTTTGGGTCATTTCCCCTTGAGTCAGGTTCCTCCATCATTCAGACAAGTATCATGTGAAAATATGGATTTGATTTTATATAGTAGGTACTACCTGGTGTTATGACACATTTGCACGGCGTTCATGTTGGTGTCATGTGTTCATTAGTCTGAAGGCTGCAGTCTGCAAGTGAGCGCAAATCATATTACACCAATGCTACCTGTTACGGAATGAAAAGTAGTGGTTGATGAAAACTCAGAAGTTTGTGGATGAACAAAGAAAAAACCTTCAATTCTATCTAATATTACGTTTTCCTCCTTTATAGAAGCCCCTAAGTTAGAGCATTATAAACCCAATATGTCACATACAACCAACCGGCAACATGCCTTTATTCACACTTCTAAAATGAGTTTTGGACCAGATCATTTAATTAATATGAATTCAAGTTGCGATGATATGTTATTAGCGTTTCATACCAGCTGCAATAAAGTTGACCATTTTATAGCTTAAAAACGTGTATTGTAATTGGAGTGAAAGAAGAGTTGTGGTTTGACTTATATGGTCGAAAGGACCTGTTTTTTGGTTTCAAATTTGAAACTTTATGCAAGTTTGGCCAAAATGTGATGGCTACTTAAAATGCTACTCCGACAAACAGATTAAAACTTTGGATTACAGGTAACAGAGTAACAGGCATGAATTCAGAAGTCAAAAAGAGTTGTAGTCTGACTTTTTATCAAACATACTATTTTCTGAGTTTACTATTTAGATATTTCTCGAAATATGAGAGAAAATTGTGATGGCTAAATAGGACTCTTATCAAATAAACAGAAATATAACATTACCATTTTTAACATTTTAAATAGAATCTATATTTAGAGTTTTAATAAAACTCTCCAAACTTCCGGTATTCAGGTTCATGGTATTTCACATACCTACGCAATAAAGAGTTTATTATTATCGCTTACCTCATTGGACAAAAAGAATGACATAAAGATGAAACATAAGATGCGTCAGTGGAATAATCTCAGATGAAGGTACCAGAACCCATTAAACCTACACCAATCACAATAACTTTCTTGACGGCCCTTGGATTGAGTCCAATATCAGTAATGTTAGGCACTTGCCAGTGATGAAAAATAAGCTAAACATGTACAATGTTCATAAAGCAAAAGACATTTAACTACTATTAAAAAACTCCTGTTAAGCCATGTGTCAAGTCAACATTGCAGTTTTGGATATAAACACCTGGTTAAATGAGCAGAGATGCGGAGACTGAAGCAACTGAGAAAGATCATTTTTCACTTACTTTGGAGCAGGGTAGTGGCTGAAGAAGAAACCTTTGCTATCATTTGTTCAACTAATACCCGAAAATTTAACCTGTCACAAAGCAAATCTGTCATCCATTTCTGCTGCAGTGGCAATGGTTCATATTAGCAAAATCTGATTTATCATAGAAGGTACTCCAAAACCAAGAAACGTAGAAATCGAATAACATTCTTGAAACAACCCACAAATTAACTACACAAAGCATTGTACCTGCGGTGGACAACCGAGCATTCGTACGCCCGGCTGATAAGCCGACATTTCTTGTTGTGGGCCGTGGGGTAGCAGCTAAAAAACCAATGAACGTAACAAAAAGAAGGTCAGTCCTAAAGAATCCAGCTGATGTGAACATTAAGAAAGGAAAACGGTGTAAAATAAAGTGTAACAGATAGTGAACCTGTGTCCCGTGGTGTCTCAGCAGTACGGGTCGATTAACCACCAAGCTTATTACACAGTTAAGCCATTGCAGCCAAGGGCATACTCAAGACCACAATAGGAGGTAAGGTTTGAACAATAGATTAGATATACAAATGGTATAGTATAGAAGCAACTAACACAACCATTAATCTGGCACAATAAACACACTGAACAGCGGCCTCTATGTTCATGATACACCTTTCGTTTCCTTCGCAATACCTTTCATTCACACACCAAAATAGCAAAACATGTATCGGTTACTGAATATTACAGCAAGTGTAATGGATTTCTTAGGATCAAAAACATCAAAATGAACTTCCATTGATACTCGTAACCTGCAAAAAAAATCAAACAAAACCACCTCATAAGCACAAGAAATTGTTGATTATCTGATTTATTTCATATTAGCGATTTATGTACATGTACACAACTGCTATCATTACAATAAAATAGTAGTTATCATCAAAGCTTTTGTCTAATGAGTTTAAATTACTATTTGTCTGATCTACGCCACCCCAAACACCCCTTAATCAGATTAAAGCAGGCAACAGACACCAACACATTTGAATGAGTTCTAAACAACCTCAAACACCCTTGAATCAACATTGATTGTCGAGCTCTTACAATTGTAGATAACCTAACACACACACACTATTTACCTCAATAATAATATCTAATAAAGTTTCGAACAACATTAATTTAGAAATAAACATACATAATTAATTACAAATATAAAAAAGCTGACCAGCTATTGCTTGAAGCTTGTCTCATCATATAACCACAACCTGAAAAATATTTATGATGTTAAGAAGTAACCTATGCAAACTAATATCTAAAAATAATTTATCTAAAAAGTATTATACTTACATGTAGGCAGAGTTTGCTAGCCAACATTGTTAGTAGAAATATCTTTAGAAAATATCACTATAGAGCTCATACGGATATCCATTTTTGGTAGTGGCAGGTACACACTAATTTGATTACTTGCTGATGCTAAGAGATGCCAAATTACATACATCGTCAACAAATAGCGTCTATCTTTCTTTTGAGTTGGGCAGTAACTGTCGTGTTATTGCTACTTTGAAACTCCTAAATACTCAAACAGTCTTTTATGTATAAGTAACGACCAAAGAGATGATTTGTACAAATAACGGGAAATAAGTCTTAGGTCTGCTAAGAACGTTAGTGGAATGTTCAAAATCAAAACTTGGTAGTGTGTGACATTGAGACAAACTATGTTTTCATTAAAGACTACCATTTTAGAATACGAAACCAATCGATTATATTACCTTATTTGAATCCTTCTCATAAACTCCATAAAAAACTTCTGGCAAACCTTGTCTGATGTTCGGGCTTATCCTGCAAGAAGTCAAAAACTTAATGATCAGTATTTCCCCTGAAATAATAAAAATTAGTGGTTATTTGTTACCTCCAACGTTGTTTTTTCTTGGATGATATTCTTTAACTTTCTTTATCAGTATACGATTTTGTGGCCTTGGTCGGGTCTGTTAAGTTTAAGGATACCGTTGGTCTTTCTGCAGTGAACAATAAGTTTCTTTTTCGGTATTCAGATTGGCGTCAGAGAGCTGATCTCTCTGCAATCCTACAACAAATTTCTTTATTAGTACTCACAGGTGTGTCTTTATCAGTATTCAGACCAGCAGAGGTTATACATGAAGAGGTCTACGCAATCATTATACTATGAATTCTAGCAGCATAATAGATGTTGACATCCCAATATAAGCATTTTAATATGATAGCATGCAATTTCATTAAGAATAATAACATGTGACTTACTGCATAAAAGTGTCCCGGGAAATTGGCCACCTTGCGATGAAAAGATACTTCTGTTCTCATTGCGCCTCCATATGAATATCTAACTTGCTACAACCTAGCGAAGATGCAGCCAAATATTCACCATGTTTAGAAATCATGTACTATAAGAAGACCATCTTGAAGAAGAAAAGGGGAAACTAATGCCTTGTACTTTATGAATAATTAATTGATGAAAATGCAACAAAACAACTGAAAATCCCAACGAATATAGGAAATTAATTTTTAAACCAAACAAAATAAAGAAAGCTGATGTTAAGCTCTCAAACTTGAATGTAATGTATAGAAACTTACCTTGCTTTCGTCAAAATTAAAGTCAATCAAAGAGCCCGCAAGTGGAACGTGATCATACTCAGCCATATGGATCATTAACCTCAATTAATAAGGGCACTCAAGCAAAAACCAAATGGACCAAACGTCTATATTAGACGGTTATCAAATTATTGTAATAATATAGATTGTGTAACAATAGAAGCATACATGATGTTGGTCACTTTTGTAGTGCAATAGAATACTGGGACTTTTATTTAGAACTATCCAACAATTGATGTGTTGGTACGTAAACTTTACCTATTAATTACAATATATAAAAAGAAACATGTGAAAAATAATTTTAGCATGGATCGATAGGAGAAGAGACTGTCAATAGTATGTATTATAAATAAATGCAGACTTGTAAGTGACATACCATGTCACCATATGCTGTCCATGTTTCCATCTTTTTGAAGCAACACATGTCCACCAGCTGAAAGTATAAAATAATAACCAAATTAATGTAATTAATAAATCTAAAATATTTTTACCCCTAACTTTGGTTTTGCTCACTTTCCTAGCAAGTGGTATATGATCAACTGGTTTTATAAAAATATATTATGCCGTCAAACTGCAGTAAAACATGCATATACAGCCATCGACAACTCCATTGGCAACTCAGGGGGTATCACATAAGTTATACATAAGGTGTAGCTTAAGAAAAGCTTGTGTATACTCCTCTCAAGCACCTAACCCAACAACAATATAATCAGCAAGTTAATTAATTATATAAATATATGGATCGAGTACTACGTTAACGTTGGAGACGATGACTAAGCACACACATTTATTATGCACCTTTTTATATAGGTAAGCGAGTGCGATTACTGTAGAGAACAATAACCTAAAGACATATATCAACTTAACTTATTCAAACATCAATAGAATGATTACCATTAGATATCATCATTAACGATCATCTTCAATATCTATTACTCAAATCACCTGCAACAACCATCCAAATACATCGTTAAAATAAAGGAAAAAATAAATAAAAATTGTAACAAATTAAATCATCTGAAACAATTTACCTAATCACAAAGTAATCGTTAATCATGAAGTGATAATTAAGAGCTTGATCATGAGAGAGAGCAATTGATGAACAGAATATTAGGTCATGAATATTGTGTGATGAAGATGAAGATAGAGATCAGTGGCATGAAGCGTTTTTGTTATTGAGAGAGAGTGACACAGAATTAGGTTTTTGCATTGCGTTATTGTATATGCATTTGAGTTTATAATTAATGTTTCCTGGATTTTGAAAAGTTGTTTTACATCGTTATCAATTTTGACATGGAAACTAAATAACAAAAGTTGGATTGTTCCGGTGGTTGTGACTTATGTTAATATTAGTCTACATCTCAAGTTCGATCCTTGGCACTATTATTTTTACATTAAATTAATCCGAAATTTTATAGGTTTAATAGTAAAAATTAAAACACTAATGCTTAGGTGGCATTAATTTGTGATGACGTGGAAAATACAAATAAAATAAATTTAAAAAATTGCTTACAATTAATGACATGGCTGAAATTGAATTACTGAGCATTGACTGGGCAATGAGGTGACATATTTATCAAATATATAATGTAGAGATATCCATATGTGTTCTAGAAAATGATTACAAATATTTGATTTATCATGCATCCGGAAATGCTAGCAGGAGTGGTTTTATAATGATTGTTTCTCATTTAATCTATTTAAAGTATTATTTAACTTTTGTTATTAGGTCTTGTTTTTGTAATTAAATTAAATTTTGCACAGTATTTCCGCAAACCTAAAAACAGCACTGAAGTAGTGTCACGTCATGCCACCTCACCATTTCCCTTTTCCCTTCCCTTATCATTCATACATCAAAAAACTCTCACTAATTATTTAAGGCAAGGTTTTCAAGATCGGGATCCTACCCAGGATCGTTTTCGTCTTTGCAAGATCGTGATCGTAAGATCGGATCGGGATCTTAAGATCCTACTATAATGTCATTTTCTTAATAGTTTTGTAATATTATACAAATTTACAAATTATATATCATAAACACAAAATTATATGAATGTTTCATCGAATAGTTGTCCTAAATTATGATTATGAAATGTTTAATAAGATTAACATGTTGTTTTTTAAATTCTACAAAAAAATAATTCAGAAATTTGCAGTTTTTTAGTTTGTTATCTGAGAAAAGTAAGATCGGATCGGATTAGATCTTAAGATCCTATGGTCAAGATCGAGATCCTATAAGATCTTAAGCTTTCAAAGATCCTATGTAAGATCCGGATCGTTTTTGCTTTGCAGTATCGTAAAATCGTAAGATCCTAAGATCAGGATCGGGATCCTGGCAACCATGATTTAAGGCAAAACTTTACTTTTGATCTTGTTATACCCAATTATAACACATGCACAATGGGGTCAGGTGTGATGGCGCCAGCTTAACGCCGTGTCATGTCGATTTGGCGTGAGGCTCTTATGAATGCACCCAGGTCTCTTAAGGATTATATTTACAAAATCCTATGAAGTTTATACTGTATTTATATTTTACAATCTAAACGCCACCTCATGGAGTTTAGTCTATATATATCTTTTACGAGACCAAACGCCACCCTTCAATGCTGGCACAACTAAAAAGTAAAACAGTGTTACTATCAGTATTAGTATGCTAATGTGGCAAGAACTTTTCACGACACCAGCGCACAAACATCGGGTGCTCTAATACCACACCTAAGTTTTGGCCGTCGTTAGTATTTTGGTGTAGTCTTCGAGGGTGTTTGTTTAAACTTATACGTGGGTTTATGAGTTTATCATATCATAGTAAACTTATATAAGCCCACAAGTCTCAAAATAAGATAAAAAGGTAAAAATTTATGTAATGTAAATCGAAAAACAAATAAGCTAATAAGTCACATATAAGATTAAACAAACACCCCCTCAAGTTGTTATAAAACTAATGCATGGAATTTAACAAAACACTCGAATATCGAACCATGCTCCTAAAGTTTACAAAACACTCGACACATCAGTTACCACAAACTACGTAACATTCTTATTTTAATATCTTTATTTTACATTCTTGTACACACGACATAATAGCTTTAATAGAATTACAACACACCACATATAAAATAGCTTAAAAAGCTGAAAATGACGCACAAACATATCTATCTAAGGGCATTTAGGCTTATTTCCATGAGTGAGCATATCAGTGTAACAGCTCCCACACATTTCTCTGTTGCCATGAGTGCCAGGTGGCACACACTTACACCTTTGGCAGCACGTGCCACATGCTCTTGTGCACACGTTTGGCCTTGAATGCTTTCCACATCTTATTGCACATGCGTTCCCACAATCTGCATGTTTTAAATTTTAGAAAACTGATTATACATTCTCCACCCCAAAATATATATCTTTAAGATGTCGACAATGCATAAAATGTACCTACGAACGCGAAAAGCCTCCGATTTGGTCCTTTTACCACCTATGAATCACATACACACACTTGGATTGTCACTCAGTTCCTTTATTGAAAGTCAACTAAAAATTTCGAAGTATCTAAAACATTTTCACACAAATTTTCATACGTGACTTGAACCAACACTCACTAGAGTAGAAAGATTAGCTCTTTTCTGGATTAATACATAACTAGTATTCACCTTTTATACACTCATACAACGTGTTATGTATGTCATAATGATAGCTGAAAACTTTATGTGCAACACTTGTGTGTTGTGAACTTGTATTTAGACTAGCATGCTAGATGTGTTGAATCAAGCAATTATTTTTAGAAAAATAAAATAAAAATAAAATCATTAATTATGATTTAAAATTAGATAATTGGTTAATCATCAAAATTGACTAGTTATGTCGATGTCTCGATGGTGATAAAATCAATTTGGGTAGTGTTATATATTAGTACACCGTCTGTACCTACCTACTTTTTTTTTTTTTTTTTTTTTTTTTTTTTTTTTTTTTAATTGAGATTATAATATAAATTTTTATAATTCTTTGTTCCGTATCTTTTGTATTTATTATTTTTAACTTGACAAACTTTATATTTAATATTTTATACTTTTTTTTTACGATTTACTAACAGAACAAGTTTTTTTTTTTTTTTTTTTTTTTTTTTTTTCTGCTTCATATTTTTTCAGTTTTTTTGTGCAAATTTCATATTTTTTAAGAGCGTACAATTTTATTTTAGTTTTTGTGGAACGAAAAGTCAAAACTCAACAGAGTATAATAGAAACCTGAAGCTGTTGGGCTTGGGCTTCTGTATCATCCTCAGACAAAGACAATGACGAAAAGGAAACCTGCAAAGCCCATAAATAAAATTACGTGACCAAAAACAAAAGTCACACTAAATACTCCGTAAATTTTATGAAAAGCACTAAATAAATAAACTAACAATTATAGAGAACTTTCAAACATGGAAATTCAATGCATTGATATGGGTTTTGAGATTTATGCTTTAAAAAGAAACCAAACTTTTGTTGTTCCTTTAGTAACACATAGCATTAGATACACTAAACCTAGAATTGTAAAATTATTAATGTTATCTTGTAACAAGGTGGTTTGTTAATTGTTATGTACCTGGGAAACAGAAAGAACAAAGATGGAAATTAGAAGGATACTTAGCAAATTTGAGTTGGAAGCCATTTTTTTATGGAGATTTTGAATGAAGACACTTGTTCTTATATAGCGTGACCAAAAATTAAAATGATGTCGATATATACATAGAAATGGGCCTTGGGAATAGGATCAGGCCCACAATCTTTTTTTGTCTTAGTTCCAGCTGTATCCTGCCCATGAATCTGAACTAAAAGTCCAAAATGGATGCACTGAAATAGGTAGTACTTCGCTTGCCAGCTGTTTTTTTGCCATCAAAATGTATAAGAGCTGTTTGGAGATTACTCTATCTTTTTACCAAATCCCCTTTAATTAACTGGAGTACTTGACAATATGACAAATACTATTAAGAGGTTTGGTGAACCCTCTGACTGAATATGATAACTTTAAATTATGAGAACTAGTCGGTATAAAAGACAGAAAAGTTTGTGAAGAAGAATGCAAATACTATTAAGAGGTTTGGTGCACTGAATATGGTAACTTTAAATTATGAGAACTAGTCGGTATAAAAGACAGAAAAGTTTGTGAAGAAAAATGCAAATACTATTAAGAGCTTTGGTGAACCCTCTGCACTGAATATGGTAACTTTAAATTATGAGAACTAGTCGGTATAAAAGACAGAAAAGTTTGTGAAGAAAAAATGTATTTATGTTACAAATAGCATGTTGCATATTATAAATGCATGTTTGAGTAAATGATTTGGGACATTTTTATATCTTGTATACTCAAGTCCCAATTTCATTATCTCCAACTAATCATGTATCTTCAACAAAAAACAAATACAATTAACCAGTCTGACATTGTCTAAAACGAAACTCGAATGTTGACATATAAACAATGTTCATATGGTTTTTGAGGTGTAAATTATCAATTTGCTGGTATTGTTTGAGATCCAAAATTGGGTTGAACTTTACTAAAAAGTCAACCTTAAGGCAAGTGAAAAATAAAAATATGATGCGGCAGATTCAGGATCGGCAATGTCTATCCAGTTCTGGAATTAGCTGTGGTCCAGCACTCAAAGCCGGAATCCAATTTCCAATGCTTGTTTTCTTATTTCATCACTTGACACGTACGCCAATATTCATACAAAATTACACATTCACACAACTAGCCAATATCTGGTTACTGGAATATGTTTTTTAAGTTAATAAAACTAGTAAAATTTTCCATAGAACTAGCCATTTTCGATGACACATCTACTGTGGCATTTAAGCATTTACCATCTAATCCACAAGAAAATCAATATTCTGGTTTTAGTATATGTAGTTTATATAAACTTGTAGAGCACTTTGTTTGTCGGGTTTCGGATGTTACGTGAAGATCACACAAACAAATGACCCAATGCTTGTCTGCTTTTTACGGAGCAGGAACGACAACATGCTTTAGCATAAAGATTTACGGTCTTAAAGCAAGTGCACCTTAGCAAAATATGACTATATAATGATCGAACCCTGTGCTTACTAGTTACGACTATGTCATAAATGAAGCGAACAAAAATCAATGACAGGAAGTTCCTCAATGACACTAGCTGCCATCTTTTAACAAAATTCCTAGACATCCCTGCAGTTGAGGGATGCCCACTCGCTCCAGGTTTAAGATATACTTGCTGAGTGCTTACTGAACTGAACAACCCACTTCTCAGTATACAATTTCCGTTTGTTAAGATGACTAAAAACCGATACTTAATTCCTTTTCTGTCATCTCAAACACATGGTCTCTTGCATCGGTTAGAGCACTCTGCACCAATTTATACGTTTACTTTAGGTTCAGGAAAAGCAAGTGAAATAAGAGGGTCAGCTATCAATTGCTGAACATGTATAAGTTATAACAAAACATGTTTTAGCATATGGGAAAACTAGAGTGGCAATTTGTTCTGTACCCAATTATAACTAATGAATAAGTCACTTCAGGTTATTATCTCTTTAAAGGGTATTAAGAGCATAGCTTTCGGAAGAACTAGTCAAAAGAGTCGCTTAAAATGTATATTTAATGCATAAAACTTAAATATATTGTTCATAATCATATTTGGTCCACCCTATATGTACCCATTAATTGGTAATCATATTTGACATATCCAGGAAAAACTATATCATGCAGGATTTGACCGGCTGCTGATCATCTATCCCATCGAACAACATTATGGAAATAATAAGGAAAAGAATAAGTGATGAATTACCTGTCCTAACTTAGTGAGGAAATTGCTAGCAAGATTTAAAGACGCTAGTCTCACATCTTCGTTAGCTTTCAGTGCTTGAGAAATTGAGAAAGCTCCTTCATCCTGTTACCAAATCCAATCAAAATTAGTGCAAAAAGTACAAATGATGATCAAAAGTAAGCGTCTACAGATGGAAAGTGTCAAAGTAGTGAAAGCACTCTAGGAATTCTTACTCTAATTTCATTGAATCCTAGATCAAGTGACACAAGAGCTTCATTGACCACCTTCAGGCTGCGAGCCAGCGACTTAGCACCCTGCACGAGTAACTTGCTATTAACTTGCCGATCTTAGAAACTGATTAAAATAACATACACGGATATGAACCTCGTCACTGAGCCCATTGGCTCGTAGGTCCAAGGTTGAGATTGTATTGTTGTATTTCAAAGTATCTGCTATGAACTCAGCACCCTTTGGTCCAATCTGAAATGTGTTTGAATGAGATTGATCATGTAAGATTTCTTAAGATTATAAAGCTCAATAAATAACTTGCTGCATGTGATTTACCTTACACCAACCAAGCATGAGAGTTTTAATATTTCCGTGAAACTTGAGAACATCTGACAAAGCTTTTGCACCATCTGGTCCCATGGGATTATAACCAAGTTCAAGCTGTTTGCGTGAGAAAGGGAGATTACGTTACTTCAGCTATTTAACAAATTAAGATAGCAGACCTCATGAAATTGCAATATCTGATTATATACTAAAAGTACAAGCACTCTCAGGACCTAAAACAATATCATTTACCTTGCAGTATAGGTGACAATTACGACCCATTTACTTGAAATTAAACTCTAACTGATCACACTGATAACCAGAAAAAATTAGCTTAAAAGGAAACGGGTCAAAAATCCCCCAAAGTGTATTTCTAATGCACAAAACCTTCTAACCCTTACATTCAAAAATATAGTTTTTTCTTGGAATGATACAGCTATTCTGGTCCTTTTTGACACGACTAATTATTTGTTTATTGAACTAATTAATAAAAAAAAAAATAAATAAATAAATAAGGAGGGTCAACCCAACCTGCACATAGTACCCATTTTGCGTGCAAATAGATACGCAACAAAGCTTTTAAAAGCGAAGTATTGCAACAAAAGGAGCAGGTAAGATTGGCAAAAGACTTACTGCTGTTATCACACCGTTATCTTTTAGAACTTCAGCTATTGCAGTAATCCCTTTAGCATGTATGTCATTTCCTCCCTGAAGTATAAAACGCGTATACTTATTTCAAATAATCGACATTTTTACTTCCAATAAGGTTTTTTGTATTTTCACACTCACCAAGTCTATATTTGTTATTGAGCGGTTCTCCTTTAAAGCCTCAGCTATTTTCTCAGCTCCCTGATGCATGTTTAATTATGTCAATGCTTAAAATAAGAACATTTAAACAATAGCATGATACCAATTTGAGATAACACATACTAGAAGTTAAAACTACCAAGGGATGTATACCTCATCTTTAATGTCATTCATGTATATGTTAAGCCACAACAAGGATTTGCTTCTTTTGACATATTCCGCAACATGAAATGCGCCTTTTGAGGTTATCATATTGTTGCCAATGTCAAGAGCTGTTAGTTTCCCTGCTTACGAACTATACATGTCAGGCTAACACAATATTATATATAAATTCACCGAAACAAATTAATGCATATTAAAAAGGATGGAGTACTGTGGATCAAGAAAAAAACCTTTATGCAAAGATAAGCCAGTTATTAATGCACGAACTCCTTCATCCCCTATGGAGTTCCCATGCAAAAAAAGTTCCTGCATATTCAAGTATATTGTACATTAGTTTGTGCACAAGTTACGAATTCAGGTTCATATAGCATCATGAAGAACGTGATAAAGGAACTAAAGCAAACATATCACATTTCTTAGAAAAAAGTTACACAGAGACAAGATAAGTACCCTTAAAGCTTTGTTACCCTCGAGCCCTTTAGCAAGTGCCGAAGCCCCTAAAGCACCACCATAATTCCCACTAGGATCAAAAAACATGTTGTGAGTTACATAATAAAGCATGCTGGCATAAGTAAATATGGAGGAAACAGTAATGGTGAAACAATATCACAAGATCTTTTACTCACTTTAGATACAAGCTCTGTAACGATTTATTCTCGAGAAGTGCCTCAGCAAGACCTGAAAATCCCTGCCTCCAAGTCCAAATAAAATGTAAGAAATATGCAATTAACTTCATAACTACGCGCTCATATAAACATGATAAAACAAAGACTCACAGAATAGTCAATCAAATTGTTGTTTAGTTCAAGCGTACGCAGGGTTGAGTTTTTCTTTAGCATCTCCGCAATAGCCTTTGCTCCCTGCAACATGGAAATACACCAAGAGGCTATTAAATATTACCAGAAATTTTTTTTTTGGAAACTTAAAATTCTAGAAGAGAACTAACATCGTCCCCTAGGCCAGTACTATTTAGCTGGAGCTTCAGAATTCCAGTATTATCCACCAGTATATCAGCTAAAATCTGCATAGAGAACATCATATGCTATTAAATGATTATATACATCCAAAATCTGTAATATTAAACAGCAGTATAATTCAATAAATAAAGCAGTAATATGTCCATATGTGAAAACTTAAAAGTAGAATAGGGATGCCTTACAACTCTTTCACAAGATTTACATTTGCAAGAACTAGAGTAGAAACGAAATTAGATATTATGATTCCTTAACTAGCTAATACTAACAAAGTAACAGATTAGTTCACCTTAGCTCCTTCATCTCCAATAGTGTTCCCTGATAGATTGAGAGTCTTTAGGGTAATATTTGATTGCAGAATACCATCAAAAGCTTTAATTCCTTCAGCAGTTATTCCATTAGCAGCAAAACTGACATCTTCGGCAACCTGGAAAAAGATTAAGCAAGAAAGCAGTTAGTACATCAAGCCGCAGTTAGTACATCAAGCCAGGGGGACAAAGTAAACTAGCAAGTAGCAACTATATCATTAGAACTCAAAATAAATCTTTGGGAGTGAAACTTATCATGGTACATCATTATTACATAATTTTTGGACTTTGTGTCTAGTTCTTGCATGGTTCAAAAAATAGAAATGGTACTCACTCCGTCTCTCCGTTACAGAATGATTGTAAGGCTATTATTCAATTGTCCAATTATCAGTCAACAGTGATACAAAAAGATGGGCCAAAACGGATTTGTAAAGCCTGTTGGCAGAAAGAGTAATTTCATCCTAAAACTTTTGCCCTAAAGTGAAATGTTGCAATTAAAATAAAAATAAAAATAAAAAATAATAAAAAATAAAATGATATATCTATCTGTAGCCAGTGGTTAAAATGCAAGTGCCTACAACATGCCCATATTTTGATTCAATAAAACTCTTAACATGACCCATATTGGATGTTGATCTACTTTCATAGGTAACACAATGATCAATTAAATCATAATATCTAGAACCTTGAATATGAGGGTACTGAGGAATGAGAATAATTACTTTGTTAAGCAAAAAGAGAAATGAAGAATCCTATAGAACTTTTAGGTAATATTTGGATGCATTTGTCAAATTACGAAATACATGGGAAACCCCCTTGAAGGAAGCATTCTTTAGTGCCTAATTGATGATTTTAAGCAAAGAAACTATTGACGATGGTCAAGTACACTTCAAAGCTTCCGCATTCAATAAACTCAGTCAATTAAAGTATCCAACTCAGCAAATGTTTCTTCATGATTTGTACTGAGTCTAACCATTCATTATTTAACATTACAGAATATATAATGTAGTTACAACGTTTTAGGAAGCGTATTATGGCAAACTACCATAAAAAGCAACAATAGATCTTCTAGAACTCCCCAATAACAAACGTAAGCCACAACTACCCAGTACCCACCACCAAAAGAATTGCATACATTATAACAGCATCATAGTGTAATGTACAATGAGATGAATTATGCACAATAGAATTTTAGACATGATTATTGGAATATCTTGCCTGGTTATAAGCTAAGCTCTCTGCAAGGTAAAATACTCCTTCATCTCCAAAGTTGCGACCTGCGAAAATGGTAAATTGTTAAAATATTGGAAATTATGGAGGGTGTAAAAGAATGTTTATAGAATATTTCTGACTCATAACATTGTATATGGTTTTTATTTGAATGTACCTGACATGTCAACAATACTGAATGACCTAAGTTCTTTGGCGAAATCATGGAGTCGGAGTTTGGATTCCCTTTCTATCTTTGCACCAAAATTAGGTAACAAGTTTGACCCAGCGGCAAAAGACCACTTCACTCCTCCTTCAGTTGGTTTGTTCTCTGTCCCTGGAGCTTTTGACTTCTTGGGCATCATCAGTTTCTCCACCAATTTCCACATAACTGTCAGCTGAATACATCAATTAGTGAACCATTGGGAAGTTTCTATTGTTGGAACAATTGCATTAGTTCTCTTAAATGTCTATACAAGAAACATTACCTTCTACGAAAAAAACAAATAACGAAACAAAGAAAATATAAAGAAGAGGGAAAGAAAAGATATCACTATATATGATAACAAATTATAAAACAATTGTTAACTATACATTACCCTCTAGTAAGTATATACTATGATTTTACAAACGTAATTTTGTTATAATGTGAATGAGGTAGTTCCTTACAAATGACAGTATCAAATAGAATCAGCGTAAACAGGACTTGTATAATGGAGGGAAATGATGATGTTCAAATCTAGAGAAAAATACTTTCCTATGTACAATGAACACAAATTCTAGTCGCCAAGTCATACTACCTACTCGGCCTACCACTAATTCGACCATAATCAAACTCCGGCATCATAGTATAAACGTGATCCACCATAATTTACTTAATCCTACACAGACTTCCAAACAACACATACAATCATGTTAAACATGTCAACAACCTCATTCATCATCATACATATTTCGATATCATGGATAACCGAATATCAACTCAAACTATTCACAATTACTAAGGTCAGCAAATTAAACCTTGTGCAACTCAATGCTCATAAACCACGACATATCTGCCCCTACGTTTCATTTCAGTCGGTAAACCTGATTCTATTAATCTGCAAGTTTACCACCAACACTAAACCATACATTACATAATCTACTTATTCATATTCATAAGTCATAACCAACTAACAATATACCCCTACGTTACAATAATCAAATTTAAGGCCATCATTCATCATTATATCACCAACCGTGGCTCACAACTATCAACCTCTACACTCTACAAATTCCTTTATCCGATAGACACTTCGAAAAATACAACCGAATCACGCTATACGCCATCATACAACTTTGATGACATTATCCTTTACTTACTTAAGCTCAGCAAACGTAATAAGCCTCATCTATTTATAATAAACCAAAAAATGCTTCTAAAACCGTAACGAGCTTCGATACTCAAAACACGTAACCTAATTCTAATCAAGCTACACGTCTCATCAACCTCATCACATCATCATTATCATACAATTTCGATGTTACTATCCTTTACGCAGCTCACCAAACCTAATAAACCTCATCTACTCGTAACGAATAAAAAAATGCTTCTAAAACCGTAACAAACTCCGATACTCGAAACACGTAACGTAACTCTACTCACATTCAAAATTCAAGCAGAATAACACGTAGCAAGTTCACCAATCCACATTCAAACGCCTCAAAATCAAGTTATTCATATCACATAACAAACTAACAAACTAAACAGAATAAAATAACAAACAGTTAACAGCCATACCAAAAGTAACGACAAGGAACGATCCAACCGGTAACACAAAGGAAGCAATCTCCTTCACCGGCACCGGTACACTTTCCGCTTGCGACTCCGTATAAGCTCTCCGAGTTCTTCCGGACCTTCCAGAAGCATTTTTAACCGCAAGTGATTTGAACTGGAAACGACGTCGTTGTGAAATGGCGTGTTGCACTTGAGTGGAGAAGAATAAGCGGCGTTGAAGCAGTATAGAAGGTTTATTTGTAGTGGTTGTTATGCTGCGGTTACGGTTAGGGTTAGGGTGAGAGTAGGTAGAGAGAGATGAAGTGAAATCCATGAGTGTGAGTTAAATTTGGGGGAAAATGGATAGGAGTGAGGTGAAATGAAGATGGTGTGACTGATGATGAAGGAGAAATGAATTGAGGAATATGGTTTTGTGTAAATTTGTTGGTGATGATGGGCTTAAAATGTTTGGGTTGGCATAGAGGTGATCTTGGTCTCGTGGTCTATCAGCTTGGGCTCCTGCCACGAAGAAAAACACTTTCTCTTTTGAGTTCTGAAAAGTGATTAATGGTGTACATTAACCATTAGACCGGGTGTAATAAGGATCCTCGGATGATCTTCATTTCTTCTGTCATCTATTTTTTTCTCTCATAGACTATTTACTGACCAACTTAGTGTATTTTTTTTTTATGTTAGTTTGTCTCGGGAATAACAAACATTTAGTATACTTTGTTGTCAGTTTAATAAACTATTTTGATTAAAAAAAAAAAAAAAAAAGTTCTTTTTGTTGTATTTTTCTGTTGATTTGCTTCATACAGGCATCGAAAAAAAAATTCTTCCCAATTATGGCATTTAAGGGGTGCAACTAAAAAATATATAATATAAATACAAAAGCAAAAAATAATACGATGTGTACGGATAACGCCTCCCTATATTGTACTCAATATTTTAAAGGAGATGATTTGCACATTCTCTAAACTGATTGGCACACTCAAATTTAGAGTATGTTGATATTTATACTTTTACAAGATGAAAATGTGTATAAGTGATGTGAGAGTATAAATGTCAATACATTCTAAATTTGAGTGTGTATAACTATTTGAGAAACTTTCTCTCCGTTCTCTCTCTATAACCGTTTCTTCCCTATCCACCATTAAAATACATCAAAAACCTTCAATCAAGCTTCTTTTAATACTCTAAATCAAAATATAAACCGTTCATTCGATTCAGAATTACATTGCGCATATTCCTACCGTTTTGATTTTTGATTTTAGTGAATGTTTCAAAAAACCCCAAAAATATGCTTAATCCGTTCATTTCTACTGTAGTTATAATAGATCAGTTTATTGTAATTGTTTATAGCAATTAGCTGTTATGTCGAATAATAATAAGAAACAACAGTTATTAAAGACGCAAGTGAAGGTTCATACTAGGTATAATGATCATGTTATGAGTAGTTTAAGTCAAAGGCGTACAGTGGATAGTGAATTAGCTGGGGAAAAGTAAGAATAATGGTGATAATAGTGATGTGAATAATAGGATTGTAAATGAAACTGTTGAGATGTTGCAGGAAGGAGATGTGAATAATGTTACTGGTACAGTTACTAGTAGTGAAAGTATTTGTGGTAATGCTTCAGAAGAAAGTGCTAAGGAAGGAATAAGTGTAGCTGAGAAAGTGAATGATATTAGCAAGAAGCATGAGAATAGGACACCTGAGAAGGAGGTTGAAGATGGAAGTCAGAGTGATAGTCATGCTTCTAAGAATGTAGACTCAATCCCTGTTATTGATGATACTCCAAATGTGAATAAGGATAAAATGTCTTATGCTAGTGTGGCTAAACAATCATATGAGAATGTGAATAATAAATTGAAATTTGTTCCAACTGTATTAACTGAGATAGGGAAATAAGTGGTTGTATTTGATGAGGAATTGGTTAACATAGGAAGTAAAATGTGGCAGTCACTTTGTGTGGTTACTTTGTGGGACACAAAATAAGTATGCCTGAATTGAGATATCATTTAAGAAGAATGTGGGGGGAAATTTGGTATAAAGGAAGTCATTGATAATGGTAATGGATGTTGGTTGTTCAAATTTAGCAATGATAATGGTCTAAATGCAGTATTGAAACAAGGTCCCTGGATGGTGAATGGTAAACCTCTGATGATTAAGAGATGGGACACTGAGATAGGATTTGTAAAAGCTGAGTATATGGGTTAAGTTCACACATGTACCTTTGGAAGCTTGGTCTATTGATGGTTTAAGTGCAATTGCAAGTAGCATTGGGATACCTCTTATTATGGATACAATGACTGCTAATATTTGCCAAAACGGGGTGGGTAGAACTGAGTATGCTAGAATTCTCATTGAAGTTGATGCTAAAAAGGAATTTAAAGATCAAGTTGAATTGCAATATAGGGACAAAAATCAGAAGTTAAGGGTACCAAAATTGTAATGGTTGAGTATGATTGGAAACCAGTTGCTTGCTCTCATTGTAGAGTGTTTGGTCATGAGTTTAAGGAGTGCACTAAAAGAGTAAGGTCTGATGAGGAGATTAAAGAGATGCAAGCCGATAAACAAAAAGAGATAAGTAATAAAAATGAGGAAATAAGAAGACATAAGCAAAAGAATGGGAATGTTGATAGATATGGGCAAGGAAACAAAAGGAATGGAAATGAAGGAACATCTGCTAGTCAAGGCCAATATAGAAATAACAATTGGCAGGCTAGACAACATTGGACAAGGAAAAAAGATGGTATTGAAAAGAAGGATGGTATGGAGAATAAGGGCAACAATGGTAAAGAAAAAGTGTATGAAGAAGAATTTTCGGCTTTAAAATCTAAAATTAAGTCACAAAGTCAAACAAAGGAGAAAACAAGCAATAGTAATAGGTATGCAGTGTTGGTGGATGAGGAGAGTAATGAGGAACAAGATATAAGAATGTTGAAGGACATGGAGATTGTGGATAACTATCTAAATAAAAAGTTACAACCTAGTAGTGAAATTAAGAAAGCCTGGTCACAAGATATGATAAAGTATTTTGAAAGGTCATGGGGGGCTGATAGAGAAAAAGAAAAGGTGGAACAGGGGATTCAAATTGATGAAGTTCTAGAGGATGAATAAGAGGTTGCTCAAACACTGGCAGCTAATGAGGTGGAAGGAGTTGGACCCCCCCTGTTGAGTTAAGGTTATTTCTTTTACCTTACTTTAATATGGATTACAACATAGCTATATGGAACATTAGAAGTATGAATAAGAAAAAAAAAACAAAAAGAAGTAAAGCATTTTATACAGAATAATAAGTTGCATGTATGTGCAATTATTGAGACTCATATAAAAGCACCAAATCTTAAAAAAAATATGTGATAATGTCTTTAATAACTGGGAATGGGTATCTAATACCTACTATAGTAAAGAAGGTTGTAGAATTGTGGTAGGATGGGATACTGATATTGTACAAATGGGAGTTTTAAATATTTCAAAACAGAGTATTCTTTGCAAAATTGAGAATAGGTGGACTAAGAAGAGTGTATATTGTAATTTTATATATGCTTCTAACTCTGGTGCTGAAAGGAGAGAATTATGGAAGGATTTAGAAGTCTCAAAAAGGGTGTCTATGGGTTAATCATGGATGGTTATGGGGGACTTCAATGTCACTCTTAAATTGGAAGCTTACTCTGCTGGTGGTTCCTATATTACTCAGGATATGCAGGAATTCATTGATTGTGTAAACAACAATGAAATTGAAGACTTATGCCATACTGGGATGTTTTTTACTTGGATCAAGTCTCCATCAAAGCCTCGTACTAGTATTTTAAAGAAGCTTGATAGAATCATGGTGAATGAAGAGTTCTTAATTGAATATAGAAGTGCTTTTGCTGTCTTCCATCCATATATGGTTTCTGATCATAGTCCAGCAGTGCTTAGTTTCCCTCTGGCTATACAAAAGAAGAAAAAATCATTCAAGTTTGCAAACTTCATTGCTGATAAGCCAGATTTTATTCCTATGGTGAGACGGAATTGGGAAGATGATGTTCCTGGTTGCCAAATGTTCAAGGTTGTGATGAAGCTAAAGAGTCTTAAAAAGAGCCTGAATAATCTTAGCTGGAAGCAGGGTGACATTTTCAAGAATGTACAACTACTCAGAAATGAACTTAAGGATGCTCAAAGTCAAGTTGAAGCCCATCCTTATGATAAGAAGATGAAAGAGTTAGCAGCCACAGTTTTTGTTGATCCCAGTTAAGCTTAAACGATCTTATATAGAAGTTAACTTGAACAAATACTTAAGCTAATACGCGGAATATAAAAGCTTAACTTAAGAAGAATTATGATTCTCTTTCAACACTTCAATATTATTAATACGAGCACTCAACAATGCTAGGGTTTTACAACCTTGAAGTGAATAATAACACGTACATAAACTAACCCTAGGATCCTCCTTTTATAGGCCAAGGAGTCCTACTAGGTTTACAATACCTTTCTCTACAAGATAAGTATATTCTAGATAAATATAATATTTACACAATCTATTCTATATTTATCTAAACCGTATACATCCTTATCCCATTAGCAGCAGATTCTGTCAGCAGCATTTATCCTCAGCAGCACTTTGACAATAGCAGCAGAATCATTACTACTAGCAGCAGTTTCACTTAGCAGCATTTAACTCAGCAGCAGTTTCAAACCCAACAATCCTCCCCTAAACTTATTATTTATTTCTAAATAAGTAAGTTTCTTCTAAGCTCAATGAATCACTTGGAGGATGCTTCCAAACACTTCAAACCTTTAGAATTCATCTGATCAAATATCTTCTTATACTTTGACAGCAAATTGAATGCTTGATCATCAGAATCATAGTCTTTCTGCAGCTTAAGTGGTCTATCACTATTAACCATCTGATTGACAATTTTCCAGTATCTCACCACTGGATAATCCATTTCAGCTAGCATATACAAAGTAATTGGTCCAATGGTTAACATATGAACTCCAGAATCTTGAAAGAGTCTCCATCTTTTTACCTTGTAATCAGCTATCTCTGTCCATTCAGAATCATCCATTGAAGGTTCAAACATAAGTTTAAGAGCTCTCCACAAAACATTATCAGAAGAAGTTAAGATATGATCAATTTGATCTATCTCATACTTTTTACCATCAAATTTCTTAGCTCCAAACTTTGCCTTGTATAACTTCCACAAGTCTTCAACATCCTCTCTATCAAAGTAATGCAGCATCTGTTGAAATCTAAGAAATCTGTAAGACTTACCATCAGATCTCTGGACATCATGAAATGCTCCAATATTAGTATCATATCCTGTAGTTACTTTGACAATAAGATATTTGACTCCTAATGGTTTAGCATCAACAACTTCAGGATCTTCCATTTTGCCAACCACAGTATACTCCTTCAATTTTTCTTTAAGATGTTCAGAAGGAATATGATCAAGATCATATTGAAACATATCTCCTTCAGGCATAGAACTGCTTCCTTCTCCAATCTTTCTCTTCTTCTTTGCAACTGATTTATAAATAACACATTTTCTCTTATCACCTTGCACAGAAGAAGTAGTCTTTGCTGCATCACTCTCAAGCTGTTCAACAACATTAGCTTATTGAATTTGCTCTGCTTCAGCTATCTTTTCAGGTACCAACTTCTTGTTCATCTGAGCAATTTGTTCCAAATCCTCAGCACATCCCATAGCATAAAAAGTATCTGTTCTCTTCTTTGTTTGTTGATAAAAATCAAAAACTTCTTTGTCAGAATAAGCTTTCAACTGCACCAATGTCCATCCACCCATATTCTTTAGATACCTTTCATATTCTTTCCTTTGCTGTTTAACTGTTGGGCCTTTGAATATTTTAATCTTTCTTCTAGCAGCAGCATTCTCTTTTCTCTTCTTAGAAGTAAAGTCACTATACCAAGATTGTACATTAAAAGTTGGAACTTCATTTTCTTCAATCTTGATCAGCTTGTTTAGTTCAATATCAGCAGCAATTCTGATCTTTTCTTCAGCCCATTCATCATACCTTCTTAATCCTTCAGCCTCCTCCTCAGCCAGCTGTTGATCTTCCAAATTAAACAACTCTTGTGCTTTAATAGCAGCAGCTTCATCATGTTCAACTTGCAATGGCTTAGGCCAAGAATCAAAAGGTACATCAGTAAAATCAATCCCTTTATACATAATCCTTGGGATTTCAACTTGCTTGCCCTTTCCTTTATCAGTAGAAGATGCAGTAATAATCTTCTTTTGTTGAGCAGCAGGTTCTTTAATCACAATCACTTTTTCAGGTTTTCTAGGTGCTGATGATTTGATTGTTGTTATAGTTGATTGTGATAGTGAAGGAATTGGTGATGGGATAGTCTTCTTGCTCAACAAAACCATAGCTTCAGCAGCAGCATTGTCACCAGACCCAGCAGCAGAGTCTTGTGCATCAGCAGATCCACTAGCAGCAGAGTCCTTAGCAGTAGATTCTTGAGCAGCAGAGTCAAGACTATCTCCCAGCTTCAGCAATGTTTCACCCATCAACCCTGTTGCCTTTACTAATTGCTCAGGCTCCAAAGTTGTGAGTTGTTCTACCACCTTGTCTTGTGTAGCAACCACCTCTTCCATAACAACCTCATTATCTGATTTATCAGCAATAACAAAGTCTCCAGAATCCTGAGGACTTTCAACATCCATGTTACCAATCACTTGAGCCTCCCCTGAAACCAATCCATCATTAAAACCCAGAGCACCATCAGCTATCTCAACATTTGCCTCCCCTGAACCCATTGCCTCTTCATTCCTCCCCTGTTTGGAAGCATCACCTTCCAAGTGAGTAGAGACTTCAGAAGAACTAACAACCTGAGAAGTGCCCACTTTCTTCAATCTTTTCAATGAGGCTGAAGGTCTTGATCTTTTTAAGGTCTTTATCTGTTTTTGCAGTCTGATGATAGTCTTGTCTTGATCAGCAACAACAGATGAAAGAGTAGTAACCTTGTCCTCCAAGGTAGTACATTTCAGCCCCAATTTGGTACAAGTAACCGTCAATTCCTGAATTAGTTTCATAATAGTCTCATCACTTCAACCTGTATTACCTGGTCCGAGAGGTGAATCATGGACATTGTCATCATGTACAAGATTTTCCGTCAATTCATTGGTCACTGGTCTGTCCTCATCACTTCGACCTGTGTAACCTGGTCCGAGAGGTGAATCTTGGGACATAAACTCAGTATCAAACCTAGTTTGATCATCTGAGCCCCCTGTTTTTGCCATTTGGCTAGGGTTACCATCCTGAGAATTTGATTCATTAGAATCATCATCTCTAGATGTTGCCTTGGTTTGGGTCTTATTGATGTTATCACTATCCTGCTCTGCTGCTAAGCTAGAAGCAGTAGTGACAGCCCTTGCCAACATGTCCTCTTCATCATCTAAGACAGCCTCATCTGGTACAGCCATACTAACACTATCCTGAGGAAGATCAGTGTTCTTTTTGGTGTTCCTACGGATATAGAGTATTTTAGGTTGTGTAGCAGATGCAGAAAAATTGGGTGTGTGATGGGATTCAGTGGGATTTCCTTATCCTTCACCCTGATTGTTTTGCACAAGTTGCACCATGGAAGGTGTAAGATTTGTGTTTTTGCCTGAAAAACCTTTTCCATGTTTAACCAAGAAAGTAAAAGTTTTAGAATCCAATTTTGGTGCATCATAGGTAGAAACATGGCCTCTAAACGTTGTAAGCTGTTTTAAAACAAAGAGTTAGATAAACCTTGGATAAAGCAAATATGAACCAGACTCTTTACTAGTTTGAAACATCCCTTCCAAAATCATTCTTGAAAAATTAAATGGGTGACCTTTGCTTAAGCATACCATTGCAGAAGCAATAGTAGTACTAAACTCATGCCATCCAGAAGTTTTAGGACTCAAACAATGAAGAAGAAGATGTATCAAAAACTTGTATTGAGGACAGAGGAGAGATTTTTGAAATTTTAAATTTGTATGTTTCCCCTCATATCCCAATTCTTTTAGCCCAGAAAAAATAGCAGAATTAGCAAGACAAGTGGTCTCTGTTTCATCATTTAAGAGAAGAGTTTCTCTTATGGATGATTCAGTTACACGAACCTTTTGCCCATCTACTAAAGCACTGACATGTTTTTCCCCATTGAAAGTTTTGATACGTGCAGTAAGCCAAAACTGTTTGATGTGGGAAACAAATATAGTAGGA
The DNA here is from genome assembly GCA_030686995.1 of Artemisia argyi. NCBI lineage: Eukaryota > Viridiplantae > Streptophyta > Magnoliopsida > Asterales > Asteraceae > Artemisia > Artemisia argyi. The sequence goes on along the minus strand of CM060697.1, from coordinate 153,165,883 downwards.
TTCACAGTGAGTGCATACTTAAGAGAAGTAGCATTCAAAAAATTTACCATGTCTGTGAGTTCTTCATTAATTGGTTCAGCATCAAGAACCACTACACTGTTGTGTTGCTTTGCCCAGGTACGAACGCACTCCATGAATTAGGGTTTAGGGAAATTGGGAATTATTGACTTTGAGAGAAATAAGGTATTAGGGTTTGTGATAACTTCAATTTGTGATGTGAGAAAACCAATTTGAAAGAGCAATTAGGTTTTAAACTGATTTAGGAAGTTACACATACCACCCTCACACTTTCAACCGTAGCAGCACAATAACACCAGCAGCAGAGTCATATAACTAGCAGCAGAGTGAAATAATTCAGCAGTAGAGTTGACTAAACAACCTTGGTCAAAAAGTCAAAGATCCTCAGCAATTAATGTGAGAATTAACCGTAACCCCTATAAAGACGGACCAAATCTTTTCCCTAATTTATCACAATCAAACCCTAATTGCAATCAAAACGCCAATCAACCAAATCAAATCTTCACGTATCTCCAATCAAATCAAATAATCATGAAATCAACCCCCGAAATTATCAACATCTCTTCTGATTCATCATCTGAAGATGAGAGCCCATTTGAAACTTATGTACCACCATTCTGTCCTCCTCATGACGGTTGTAGAACCAAGGAGCAAGCAAGGAAGAGAAAACATGATCTTCCGGTGTTCAAAGATCTCCTCAACTTGAATCAAACCCCCAGCACTTCCAGGGGTAAAGCTGTGATGTCCCCACAACCTCCATCATCTTCAGAGTCATCAGAGGATACAGCTTGGATACCTGTCAGCCAACCATCCCCAAGAGAGCTTGTTTCCCCATTTATCTACACTTCTTCAGATGAGGATGAGCCTCCAAATCAACCACCTTCCACTCCTGAGAGGCCTCAGTCATCAAGGCCACGACCAAAGAAATCCAACAAGGCAAAAAGGACAAGAAAGACAAACTCTCCTCTTCCAAAAGAAAGAAAGATTGTTCTTGGACTGCCATGCCCTAGAAAGTAGTGATTGTAGGTTGTAGTCATCTGATGTTCTTGCACACTGTAATAGTTTCAGAAGTTGTTTTTGTAATCTCTTATGATGTATAGACTTCTGATTTTAATGAATAACAAGTGTGCTTCCTTTTGTTATCTAAATATTGTGCTTTGCAAATCAGCATCAAGACTTATTCCTGCACAATATTAGACAAAACACCACAAAGCAAACAAACATATGTACTAGCAGTAGAGTTAGAAATAGCAGCATAGTACATTCCATCATAAACATATGATAAGCAGCAGAGTAACAAGCAGCACAATGCCTTTTACACACTTGTACAAAAACAAAGAGATAAGTTTTTCAAAGATTTATCATACCAATGTTTGCAATTAAAAATTGAAACCTCCCCACATCAAAATGTTTAGTGAGAAGATCAGCAACATTGTTATCAGTATGAATTTTAACAATTTGGATCAACTTCTTTTCATAGCAATCCCTGATAAAGTGATGTCTTATCTCAATGTGTTTTGTTTTAGAATGAAAAACAGGATTTTTAATAATGCAAAGTGTGCTGTTGTTATCAATATGAATTTTGGTATTCATGAAATTGTACCCATAATCAAATAATTGATTATGCATCCAAAGAACTTGTCCACAGCAACTTGAAGCAGCCACATACTCAGCCTCAGTTGTAGAATTAGCCACCACAGTTTGCTTCTTACATTGCCATGACACCAATCTGCTTCCTAGAAATTGACAACCCCCTGTTGTAGACTTTCTATCCAAAGAAGCTCCAGCATAGTCACTATCTGAGTAGGAGACCAAATCAAATGGTGAATCCTTAGGATACCAAAGGCCCAATTTTGGTTGATGCCTCAGATATCTAAAAATTCTCTTCACTGCATTGAGATGTGATTCTTTGGGACACACTTGAAATCTTGCACAGGCACACACAGCAAACATGATATCAGGCCTTGATGCTGTAAGATACATCAATGAGCCAATCATTGACCTGTACAAGTGTATATCCACTTCCTTTCCATATTCATCCTTCAGCAATGGTTTATTGGTTTCCATGGTAGTCTTGGCAGGTTTAGCATCTTCAAATCCAAACTTCTTCAAAATATCATTGACATACTTATCCTGACTGATAAATATACCATTTTCTTTCTGTGTAACTTGCAGAACTAAGAAGAAGGTGAGTTCTCCCATTGAACTCATAGCAAACTTGTCCTTCATAAGCTTCTCAAAACTGACACACATAGCTTTGTTTGTTGACCCAAAGATGATGTCATCAACATAAATTTGAACCAGCAAAATATCATCCTTTTGTCTTTTGAGAAACAGAGTTTTATCAATCTTTCCTCTGCTAAACCCAGATTCTAGCAAGTATGTTGACAAAGTGTCATACCAAGCTCTAGGAGCTTGATGTAAGCCATACATTGCTCTATTTACCTTGTAAACTTTGTCAGGATGATCAGGGTCTTCAAAGCTTGGTGGTTGAGATACATAAACCTCTTCTGTAATAGTCCCATACAGAAAGGCACTCTTTACATCCATTTGATACACTACAAAATCTTTGTATGAAGCATAAGCCAAGAATAATCTAATTGCTTCTATTCTTGCCACTGGAGCAAATACTTCATCATAATCAAGACCTTCTTGTTGTGTATATCCCTGTGCTACTAACCTTGCTTTATTCCTTATGACTATTCCTCTCTCATCTCTTTTGCATCTGAAAACCCATTTTGTGCCAATCACTCTTTTTCCATTTGGCAGATCAACCAAAGTCCAAACTTCTTGCAGCTTAAATTGTAGAAGCTCATCTTGCATTGCTTCTACCCAACTTGCTTCTTGTAAGGCTTTGTAAGTGTTTTTGGGTTCAATTTGAGAAAGAAAACATGCAAACAAGCAATTTTGAAGATCTTTATGACTATTTCTTTGATGCAGAGATCTGGCAAAGAAACTTTGATGTTGAAGATCTTTCAAGGCTTTAGTCATCTGCCTAGTTTGAATAAATGATTGTGGATCACTTAGAATTTGATCTTTGGGATGATCCTTGTGTATTCTTGTGGTAGTTGTAGGACTAACAGGAATATTGAGTTCCAAGTTAGTAAGATCTGCAGAAGCTCCAAATAGCTGACCATCAAGAACATCATCATCTGTGTCATAGTAAATATTCTCAAGAGGAGGCATATTTGGATCATCAGGGTAGAATGAATCAACAATGGGTCTGCCCTGAGAGTCCAAATGAGGAAACACTGAAGTAGCAGTAGAGTTAGTAGGCTTGGAAGCAGAATGTGGTGGAGCAGTAGTTGTAACTTTTGGCCTAGCAGTAGAGTCTGTTGAGTCAGCAGCAGAGTCTTCTGTCTTTGAAGGAGAGACATCATCAACTATTTTGGGATCCACACTTGTTTCTTTTTCTGCTTCAATAGGAATTTCAACATCATCTTCAGTTTCCTTAGTTTTCTCTTGAGTAACCACATCATCTTTAGGACTTGAATCTGACTGAAAGGGTAGTAAGATAGGACCAACCTTTAATTTCTCAACCAAAACAAATTCTTCTTGTGGTTTGTCAACACTGGCAATAACTGGTACATAGTTCATTGTTTTGGTAAGCATATCCACATTAAACAGCCATTCTGGTCCTTTTCCTTCAGGATTTGATGTGTTCTCAGAAAACTTAATATGCAAAGTCTCCTCTACATGTTTGGTTCTCTTGTTGTATACTCTAAAAGCTTTACTAATCACAGAGTAACCAACCAAATTTCCTTCATCAGCTTTTTCATCAAATTTACCTAGCTGATCCTTAGTGTTTAAAATTGTAACAGGACATCCAAATGGTTTGAGAAAATCAATTAGTGGCTTCTTTACATGAAATAACTCATATGGAGTCTTATTGTAAGGCTTGACTACCTTACTTCTGTTCTGCACAAAGCATGCAGTGTTCACAGCTTCAACCCAAAAAGGAATAGGTAGTTTTGAATCAGATAACATAGTTCTTGCAGCCTCAATAAGTGTCCTGTTTCTTCTTTCTGCAACACCATTCTGTTGTGGAGTTCTTGCTACACTGTACTGTCTTAGAATTCCTTTTCCCACACAGAATTGATTCATCACACTGTTCTTGAACTCAGTACCATTGTCACATCTGATTATCTTCACCTTGTGATTGTACAGGTTTTCAACTCTTGTAATAAATGCCTTAAGTATTTCTGGAGTTTCATCTTTAGTAGCAAGAAAGAATACCCAAGTAAACCTGCTAAAGTCATCAGTGACAACAAGACAATATGACTTCTTGTTCAAGCTTTTGACAAATACAGGCCCAAATAAGTCCATATGTAATAGATGTAATGGCTCAGTATTTGTGTTCACAGTCTTGGACTTGAATGAGACTCTGTGTTGTTTACCCTTTTGACATGCAACACAAATTTCACAATTTTCAAAAGTCTTTGTAGGCATTCCTCTGACCAGATTTCCTTTTACCAATTTGTTCATGGTCTTGTAATTCAGATGTCCCAATCTCCTGTGCCATAATTTGGACTCATCAACAGTGGCTTTTGCAATTAGACAAGTCAAAACCCTCTTAGGAACAATGTTCTTAATATGGTCACTGTATATATTCTCATTTCTAGGGACCTTCAAAAGTACAGATTTGTCATCTGGCAATTGATAGTCAGGAGAAAGGATCATACACTCAGTGTCTGTAAAAAGAACAAAGTTCTTTTTGTCACACATTTGTGAGACACTAAAGAGGTTAAACTTAAGTCCTTTCACAAGAAACACCTTCTCAAAGTCCAAATTTCCAGTTTTAAGAGTTCCTCTTCCAACAATCTTTCCTCCTTTTGGATCATTCCCAAAAGCAACATAACCACCATCAAAAGCCTCAAAGTCTTCAAGTTGAGACTCATCTCCTGTCATGTGACCAGAACATCCACTGTCAACAATAACCATATCCTTAAGCTCATCCAGTAGATTGACCTGCACATGAAAAATAGAGACATTAGTTCCTCTTAACGACCCAAGCCATTACTGACTTGGATCTGCCCTGTGCATCAACATAATCAAATTTCTTTAAATCACTTGATGCACTACTATCCTTGGAAACAGAATTTGAACCATTTGTTTTTGGTTTCCAAGTCCAGCAAGCTGAGGCCTTAACAGCATAAAAGTGATTACCAACAACTGTATTTGTTAAAACTTTTGGCCCAGAAGTAGAAAGTTTTGTACTAGCAGCAGATTGCTTGCTAGCAGCAGAGTGCATACTGGCAGCAGAATGCTTACTAGCAGTAGAGCCAGTAGAAGAACTAGTTGTTGATTTGAAAACACTAGTTGATTTAGCAGCATAAATAGATCTAGTAGCACCAGATCTCAACAAAACAGCTCTTGGAACCATGTTTCTATTAGGATGTGGGTGAGTTTGTTTAGTTACATATTTATGATTCACCCTAGTGTATTGATTCCAAACAGGCTTTTGGTGTTCAGGACATCTAACAATCAAGTGGTCAAAGCTACCACACTTATAACAATCCTTCTTTTGTAATTGAAACTGATTACCTAATCTGTTTGAAACTAGGTTATTGAAGTTTCTCTGGTTACCCCTAGGCTTATTATTGAACCTTTCCATCTGTTCTCTAGGTATCTCATTGTATTCTACCATTTTCCTAGAGAAGTTATTTCCTAAAACAGGTTTGACAAACTTAACTTGTTCAATTGTAGGTTTAACCTTGGTAGGAATTTCTTCCTTTTTCACATTTTGTGTTGGTTTAACCTGTTCCTCATCACTGTCAGTATCAGAATACCAATCCTCAATAATTGGTGCTTCTGGAAATTTTCTATCCTCAACCTTAGGTGTTTCAATTTTACTTGTACTGCATTCACCTACAGGTTTTTCCATACTTAGCTCACTAATGAAAGATAGTTCTTTTCCTGGTGGAGCAAAAGCACTTTTGGCTGGAGGAGCCACTTCATTATACCCAATTCCACTACCTTTTCTCATCAAGTTATTCTCTATAGATTTATGAACCATATCAGAAGCAAATTTTTGTTTTTGAACTCTTACTACATGTTTATCTTTTTCAGCAAGAGCTTCCTCTTTTTCTTTTTCTGCTTCTACCAACTTATTTTTATGAACTTCTACTTCACTGTTTTTCTTAAAAATTTCTATATCTCTGAGATTAAGTTGTTCTACATATTCCTTCTCACACTCTTTAAGATATTCTAATCTTCTTTCAACATTTTGAATACCTACTTTGTAACCTAAGTTATCAAGTTTTAGGTGTTCAATTTCTTTATTTAAGCTCTCATTCCTAGACTTAAGTTCTTCTATAGTGTCAGCACAAGATTTAAAAGAACACATAGATAAGTCTGAATCATTAGATACCTCAGAGTCAGAGCCTGATGATGAACCATAGGCCATAAGTGCAAAGTTCTGCACCTTGGGTTGATCAACAGCTACCAAAGAGAAGTTTGGTTCTTCTTCAGCCATATCACTCCAATCATAATCTCCCAGTCCATCACAAGACACTAGTGCAGTAGTCTTTGATTCTTCAGAAACTTTCTTTGCAGCATCAACATTCTTCTTTGGAGCTCTACATTCTCTAGCAAAATGTCCCTTCCTGTTGCAGTTGTAGCATTCTATCTTTGATTTGTCAAAGCCTGGACTATCTTTGGCTTTATACTTGACTTCTTTTCCAGTCTTTTTCAAGAACTTTCTTGCCCTCAAAGTTAACATAGCCATTTGCCATTTAAGATCAATTTCTTCAAGATCATCAGGATCAATGTAATCCAAATCTTGATTTAAGACATGTGATCTTATTGTAGTTGTGAGCTCAGCCAAGAATGCACACAAAGCAATATCACTAGTAGAGATCTTATCATTTGAACTGGCAGCAGATCCATCAGCAGCAGAGACTCCATAAGCAGTAGAATGAGCAGCAGATTGAGGTTCTTTTCCTTTAAAGGATACAAAGGCAAGATTTTGAGTACCAGAGGATGAAGTAGAAGAGGTAGACAATTCTGCTTCATACACTCTCAAGTTGTTGTAGAGGCTCTCCAACTTCATAGTTTCAAAATCAGGCTTATTCCTCCAAACAACTGTGTGCATACTCCATTCAGGTGCAAGACTTCTAAGAAATTTTAGATTTACATCTTCTTGTGGAACCACATAACCAACAAGCTTTAGATGGCTAACAAGTTGGTTCAGCCTGTTGTATGTCCCAATAATCTTCTCTCCACTTTCAGAAGTAAAATTCTCAAACTGATGCTTCAGCATGTTTTTCCTTGACTTCTTAGTAGCATCATTCCCTCCAAACCTGAATTCAACAGCATCCATCAATTCTTTTCCAGATTCACAGTCATCAAAGTCCATTTGAAATTCATTAGGTATTCCCATTAAAAGAATACTGTGTGCTTTGATTTCCATCTTCCTTGCTGCATTAGCTTCAGCAGACTTGATTGGTATCTCCTTACCATCAGCACTCTTCTCATGTGCAGAATCACCATTAACAATAACATTCCACATATTGAAATCAATCATGCGAATGTATTGTCTGATCCTTCTCTTCCAAAGCTCATACTCAGCAGGATTCAGCATGGGTACCCTTGAAGCAGTCACCATATGAGTTTCATCACCCATCGTAGCAGTAGATTTGGAACAACAAACTTTTAAGAAACAAAATCTTCTTGTTAATAACTTCTAGATCACAAGCTCTGATACCACTTGTTGATCCCAGTTAAACTTAAACGATCTTATATAGAAGTTAACTTGAACAAATACTTAAGCTAATACGCGGAATATAAAAGCTTAACTTAAGAAGAATTATGATTCTCTTTCAACACTTCAATATTATTAATACGAGCACTCAACAATGCTAGGGTTTTACAACCTTGAAGTGAATAATAACACGTACATAAACTAACCCTAGGATCCTCCTTTTATAGGCCAAGGAGTCCTACTAGGTTTACAATACCTTTCTCTACAAGATAAGTATATTCTAGATAAATATAATATTTACACAATCTATTCTATATTTATCTAAACCGTATACATCCTTATCCCATTAGCAGCAGATTCTGTCAGCAGCATTTATCCTCAGCAGCACTTTGACAATAGCAGCAGAATCATTACTACTAGCAGCAGTTTCACTTAGCAGCATTTAACTCAGCAGCAGTTTCAAACCCAACAGTTTTAGATAAGTATAATGCAGTAGTTATTGATGAAGAAAAGCTCTTATATCAACAAGCAAAAGTTGAATGGCTAAGAGAGGGAGATAGAAACAGTGCATTCTTCCATAAAGTGATCAAAAGTAAAAGGAAAAGGAATAGGATTCTTAGAGTCACAAAACCTGATGGCAATATAGTGGAAGGTGACCTGATTGTTGAGGAATTTATTAACCATTTTTCAAAGTTTCTGGGTGAAGCAAGTCATGTAGAGGAGTTAGATCAGTTGGGGGATATCTTCACTAAAACTCTGTCTTCACAAGAAGCTGATGCAATGGGTGGCTGAGGTAAATGATATTGAAATAAAAGCAGCCATGTTTGACATAAATGACAATAAAGCACCTGGACCAGATGGGTACACAGCATGTTTTTTCAAAAAAAGCTTGGTCAGTAGTTGGAGTTGAAGTATGCAGAGCTGTCAAAGAATTCTTTCAAATAGGCAAATTGCTAAGAGAAGTGAATTCAACTCTCATCACATTGATTCCTAAAACCCAAAGTGCCCAAAAAGTGACTGATTACAGACCAATTGCATGTTGCAATGTCCTGTACAAATGTATCAGTAAAATCATTGTGAATAGAATGAAGAAAGGTTTGGATTCTATTGTGAACATTAATCAGAGTGCATTTATTCAGGGGAGACAAATACAAGACAATATTCTTGTTGCACAAGAATTACTTAAAGGATACAATAGGAAAGGTGGACCTAGAAGATGTTCCTTGAAGATTGATATAGCAAAGGCTTATGATACAGTGGATTGGGGGTTCTTAAAAGCAAGCTTGATCAAATTTGGGCTCCATGATAAGATGATCAACTGGATCATAACATGTGTCACATCCTCAGCCTTCTTAGTATGCATAAATGGTGGTATTCATGGGTATTTCAAAGGGGGGCGAGGCCTAAGGCAAGGGGATCCTATGCCCCCTTATTAACACACTTGTGTTTTGCAGATGACCTGTTGGTTCTATGTAATGGAGATACTCAATCTGTGGACGTTATTAGAAGATCATTAATGGAATTTAGCCAAGTGTCACGACTGCTTCCTAATATGAATAAGAGTACTATTTTCTTTGGAAATGTGGATAGAGGGGAGCAACTGAAGATACTTGATATTCCACCTTTTCAAGTTGGAAAACTCCCTGTCAAATATCTTGGTGTCCCTTTGATTACTAAGAGAGTAAGCCTTAATGATTGTAAACAACTGGTGGACAGGGTTAAAGCTAAGATAGGAGATTGGAAGAATAAATTTCTATCTTATGCAGGAAGGATGCAATTAATTTCTGCTGTACTATCTTCTATGCAATTTTTTTGGGCTTCAGTTTTTTTGATTCCAAAGACAACTGTAAAAGACATTGAAAGGGCATTTAAAGGTTTTTTGTGGTGTCAAGGAGAGTTAACTAGAGGTAAAGCAAAAATTGCATGGAAAACTGTGTGTAAATCTAAAGATCAAGGAGGTCTGGGTTTGAAGAAACTTGATAAGTGGAATGAGTCTCTTATTGCTAAGCATGTTTGGAATATAGCCACAAAGAAAGATAGTTTATGGGTAAAGTGGGCTAATTTAATGAAATTAAAAGGGAGAAGCTTTTGGGATATTGATCATGATTACTCAGATAGCTGGATGTGGAGGAACTTACTGGATCTTAGAGGAAAAATTAGACCTCATGTGGTACATGAAGTTGGTAATGGAAAAACAGTAACAATGTGGTATGACAAGTGGGGTGATAATGAACCTTTGTGCAATATTATTAGTAAAAGAAAGATGTATGAAGCTGGTTTATCAAAAGATTTAAAAGTTGCTGATATGATCAATAATGGTGTGTGGAAATGGCCTTCGGATTGGATGAATGAGTTTCCTGTTCTTCAGTTAGTATAAGTTCCTGTTTTAACTAATGATGAGGATAAAGCAATGTGGAAGAATAAAGATGGAAGTATGGTCAAATTCTCTATTAAGAATGTATGGGAAGACTTAAGAGCTACTGATCAGGAAGTTTAATGGAGTAAATTAGTATGGTTCTCACAAGGCATACCCAATCATATGTTCATAATGTAGATAGCTGCTCATGAAAGACTCCAAACCCAGGACAGAATTATGGTATGGAGTAATGATGTTAATCTTAAATGTCCTCTTTGCAAACAATGTCCTGACTCTCATAGTCACCTGTTCTTCCAATGCAACTACTCTAACATAGTGTGGGCAAGTATGAGGAAAAGGCTAATGGAAAACACTGAGCCTAATGAATGGAGAGATGTTGTAAGTTTCTATGCTACTAAATGGACTAACAACTCCATTGACAGTGTGGTGGGTAGACTGGTTTTAGGTGAAAGTGTATATTTCATATGGCAGGAAAGAAACAAAAGGCTTTTCACCAATGAAATGAGATATGAACAAGTCCTCATTGAATGCATCATGGAAACTATAAAACTGAGAATTATATCACTTAGAGCTCTGAAAACCATTAAAGTTCTTAAGGTTGCAAGAGAATGGGAAGTAAATCCTATATATGTTAACAAAGATGGGACCAGAACTTGTGCTAGCAAGGATTAAAGACTGTTTGGCTAATAGGTTGTTTTGTGGAAATTGTTGTGCAAAGGGTGTTTGGTATAAGGAAAAGGCTTACAGCAGATGGCTAGTACCATGATGTTGAAATCCATTTTATGGAAAGTAAACATTATAATGTAGTTTCCTGCTGCTATTGATTGAATTAAAGGCTGCTACAAATGTGAATGATCAACTTGTATTCTCTTCTGATCTCGAAAGGTTTTTTTAACCTTCTCTTCAGTTTCTTGAATCTGTGAAAACTGAATGAGTTGAGTTCACTTAAGATGATGGCTGTATCTTGGGCTTCAAATAGTCCATAGTTGTCTTTTGACTTATTCTCTCTTTTATAGGCCTTTGTTAGGTAATAAAGGGGTGTTTGGGTCAAAGGCAGTCTATTGTATTATTCTTGAAACCTATAAAGTGAGTTCCCATCTGAGTAGGGTAAAGTGAACAGGTGTGGTGGTGCATGTTTCTAGGAATTGTGATGAGTGAAAGATGAACCTACATGGTCCTAGATATGCACTGCTAAAGAGGTAATGGTTGGTACTCACTGCAAGGTGTGTGTTCCCAACTGTGTGAAGCCATTGTAGTAGATGGAAATGTAGCACAGTTGGTATAGCCCTTGCTTGTGGAGAGGTTATGGGTTCCTAGTGAAGCCACTAATCTAGCTTGTCACGGTTATTGTGGTGGCAGGTTAAATGACCATTATAGGTAGATAAGGTGGAAATGTAGCTGTAGATGGTTCTTTGGTGGATAAAAGGTAAAATTGGATGCTGCAATATGTTTACAAAACTGATGATAGTTTGACTGCAAACTTGTGTGGATTTGATGACTGAAAGTAGCAAGTTTGTATTTGTTTGTTTGATTCTTGGCTGTATAAGATAAACACAAGATGTATGATCTACTATAGTATTCTTAAGAGTTTATAGGCATGTCTATAACTCTTTCAATAGCTTGTATGAGGCATTGTGATTAATAAAATATGTTTACCTTTGAAAAAAAAAAAAATCACCTCCCGTATTTTTAACACACGTTCTCTTATAAACTCTACGTCATGCGTGCCTAAAATTGATTAGAAATAAAATATTTTATATAAGTTATAATCAGATAGCGGGCGGTTAACATATTCTTTAAAAATATACAATAAGATTTTTATTGATTCTGCTTAGAAACAAATAGCCAATGACAATATATTTAGTGGCGCATATATATCCTTGTCGAAGTAAATTATTTTTGGCAGCACGTTACTCATTTCAACATGAGTGGATGATCGAGTACTATTAGTTGGGTCAAATCGTTCATGCATCAACTTATAAGTTACACAAAGATAAATTAAAGAATGTCTTAAAAAATTATTTACAACAACGTCTTCTTTGGTTTGCTCACAAACAACAAAACATACAACTGTTAGTAGAAATAAATAAATAAGTTTTGTAATCTCCGGTGTTTGAAAGCCATAGAAACCAACGTAAATGTCAACCCCCATGACCCTTAGCTTGGGTTTTCACGGTAGCAGCCCGTCATCGTCGATCACTACAAAACCAATGACAGCTCACAGCCCGAATCAACACCTCTATATAACTACAACCATAATCATTTTCACTATTATCAATCAAACACAACAGATATTGATCTCCAACAATTTTACCATCACTAATAAAGAAAAATGGCTTTGAGGTCTTCAGCAATCGTGTTTGTCGTGTGCTTTGTTGCCATGGTGGCTGCAACGAGTGCAATGGATCCCAACATGTACATGGGCCCAGCTCCTGCACCATCTGCATCCACCATGGTTTCTCCATCCGCAATGATTGGAGGTTTCGTTGCTTTGGCTATTTCGTTTCTCATGATCAAAGAAAGGGTTTAATTAATAAGTTGGTGCATCTTGTATGTTGTTGCTGATACTTTGTGCGCGCGCGCGTTAGTACTTAAATTGTGCTTTGTGAAAGTGTTGTAATTTGTTGCTTATTGAATAAATACTAACAGATTTCGATCTTTTTGCAATAAAATTTGTGTGTGTGAATCTTGGTATAATTTAAACCTTTTCAAGATTAACAATCAAAGGCCATAGCTCAATATATTGTATCAAATTATGTGTTATGAGTACTTGTAAGACCACTCCAACGGTACTCATCGACCGGTGGCACCACCTCGAAGGTAGTGCATCGGTTCGATTTTCCTTGGTTAGGCGATAAGAAAGCGACGAGGAATGCGGAGCCCATTTGACCATTACAACCAATTAAAAAAAGTAAAACGGTAACATTACCGTTTAATGCGTTTGAGTAATACAGTTTGGAAAGGGCTGATGTTGCATTAAGATAACAAAACTAATGCAGAAAAAGACGACTAGACGAGTCACGATTGAGAGTGATATAAGAAAATATTAATATGATCGATTGAAGTGTTTGATTGAATATATACTATGATAATTTAGCTATGACTTTCGTATTTTTGTTACTTTCGGGTTTCGCCAAATGAATTTTATCGAACCCACCAATCTAGCCAAGTCAAAATACACACACCAACATAAATGGATATATAAATAAAAGAGCAAGCGCAATTTCATAACCACTCCACGTAAATACTAAGGTTGCGTTTAGTTGGAGAAAAAAATATCTTGTTTTCTATCTCTAGTTTGTAAAAATTTAAAAGAGAAATTTATCTCCACAAAACACTTGAAAATATGGAAAATGCGTTTAGTTGATATTTGTATTTTCTATTTTCAAGAAGGGGAGAGAGGGTTGTGGGTTACAAGAGAAAACAAGGAAAACAACTAAAATTTGTTTTGTAGTTTTCCTTGTTAAGTTAGAAAATAAGGGATTTTGTGTTTTGCAAAATATTTTGTTGAAAAATGTTTATTTGAATGCGATCTCTGTTTTCCTTGTTTTTCACAAAACATTTTGTGAAAAACAAGGGTGTTTTCCCCCAACTAAACGCACCCTAAACCTCTATATCTGTTGAAACTAAAGATTTGCTCCCTTGATAAATTACGTGTAGGTTTCTTCAGACTAAATAAAGCGACGTCCTCCGAGCATCTAAACAAGTGAGAACATGCGTTAGCCTCGTCTTGAGTTTTATCCAAAAACCAAGCACCAGCATGAGAATATGTATATGATATTATGCCGAAAGGCCGGATAATAAGTAAATGCATATGAATTGAGTTGGTTTAGCAATAAATGAGGTAGGGGTATTTATACTAAACCCAACCATGATATCTGTTATGGCTTGGGAAAGAGCATGATGAGCTACACCTAGTCTAGGTACTAGGTGTCAGATCAAGCAAGGGACACAATCTCGTGAAATCCAAGTTAGGCTGCACAATCCAGTTCTTGCAATGGACTTCTGGGTAAAGCTGGATAACTGGATTAAAGGGATGCACAGTCTAGTTCTTCGGTACATGTCTTTCGGACATGTGTACCGTCTATTGTTCGGTGTATGTCACATACGTAAACAATACCCCTAGGCCATAAAAAATCATGTTATTTATCAATATTTTTTAACAGCAACAAACTATCTCATATGATATATATATATATATATATATATATATATATATATATATATATATATATATATATATATATATATATATATATATATATATATATATATATATATATATATGAGTACCCGTGTACAACAACGGAATTTTATATAGACATAAGTTTCTAGCCGTGCACATTATACGATTGAATATTTTCTGAAATTATAATGATCGATGGTTTTCACTAATAGGCACATAATTAATTTTCCAACCGTATATTAGTTTGGTCAACCGGTGCAATATTTCAGTTTTCACTTTTCACTTTCAATAAAAGTTAGTTTTTCCATTATAGATAATATAGATAACAAATCAGTCTTATAATGTCCTAATCAAGACTTGAACACATACACAAAAAGTATTTTTACACATGAAATAGCAGACATAGGCTCGTTGATTACTACTTACTAGTAATTAACCGAACAATAAGTTACAAGTAGAGCTGGCAATTTTGACACGAAACCTGTTAACACGACACGATACGACCTGTTCTTAACAGGTTTCGTGTTTGACCTTAACATGTTTCGTGTCTTAACAGGTTGGACCTGTTAAGACCTGTTAATATTCGTGTCTTAACAGGTCAGACCTGTTAATATATATATATATATATATATATATATATATATATATATATATATATATATATATATATATATATATATATATATATATATATATATATATAACAGGAGGCATTTGAAGAATATGCCACCTCATTGCCCAGTCAATGCCCAGTAATTCAATTTCAGCCATGTAATCAGTCATCACATTATCGCCATGTAAGCATCCTATTGTACATGTCATCATTATTGTTCATTTAATTTTTTTTTATTTATTACATTGATTTTTGAATTAAAATTCGGAATTAATTTTTTCAAAAAATCCAATGTAGAGTTTCGAACCTTGGTTGTTTGTATCATTTACACAATTGATAACCATTAGAGCAACATTTGTTTTTGAATTATCTTTTGCAACACCATATCTATAAACGTTGGTTTATTAATGCTTTTTGCTAATCCCTACATCGTAGGTGATAATCTAAGAAACTCATTAACAAAAAAAACCCTACAACTATGCGTAAAAAAAATCTGCAGTTCATTCATAATATTCTTTTTCTCAAAAACCCTAATATCTTTTTTTCCTCACAATCTCATCTAATAGAATAATAGAATAATTTGCTTACGTTACTGTATAGCGGTGGTTACTTTTTTTTATTCTAAATCTTTGTTGATGGCTTATTGCAGGTCGGTTTTATACATTTGAGAAAGCTCATAGGGTAGTGGTGTATTATTATACAGTTATCCATTATCTGGAAACAAAACAAAAAATGTAAGTAGTATTGGTTGCCTTATTTTGCTTGAGTTTAATATCATATATTACGCCTCACCTTCTGTTGATTGTGGTGTTGAAGGATAGATTGTTGGTGGCTGGAAGAGTATTACAAGAGGTATAGAGTACCTGTAATTGTCATTAAAACCCTAATATCCAACCTTTTTATCCATTTATCACATAATACCCTAATATCATTCATATACCAACTAATTCTTAATACCCTAATATCTTTTGATTTTTTGTAGGCTACATGGAAGTTCGCGTGATCACTGTGCTCATCATCAAGTGCTAATACATGCCTTTTTTTACATTTATGTACACTCGAATAATGTATGAGAAGTAGCTGCTAAACAGTCTAGGATACAAGCGACCAAATCCTTGGACTATGAGAATTATTGGACTACTTGCTAAAAATTTTGCAATGAAAAATCTCGGAATGGCTCTCCAACAATGAAATTCAATACGTAAGAATCCATATCTACCTCATATATTTAAGTCTGGTGATTGCATTATTCATTGGATCGATTTGGTTGATCTTTTATTTTTTAGTTTATGCTTTCATATTTGCATTCAATGATTTTAATCTCATTCGGTATATGTTAATTTTTTGCTTAAATGATTTTAATATTTCTGATATGATTTGGTAGAGTTGTGACGAGGCTCAAGGGCATTAGAAGAGGAATTACAGGTAAATGTTAGTAGCATCCACATTTATGTAATTGGACACCAGGTATTGGAGTCAATTTTATATGGTTGTTTTTGTCTTGGTGAAAAAATATATGTTTAATCATGTGCATTTAGTTACAAAACATACTCACATGGGAGCAAGGCGTATATGATGTAGCCCTCCATTCAGATAATGTATACATTATATATGTGATCCTTTCGAATTATATATATGTAATGGCATACTTGAGTTGCTGTCAGGTTATGACCATTTTGCATATTTGCTTCCAAAGAAGTTTGTGCGTAATCTTCTAAGGAAAAGGCAAAACAAAAAAGTTGAATTTGCGAAGGTAGATAATTTTTACTCTGATGTTGGTAAAAGAAATTATGAGGATTGAGTATTTTACTTTTGTATGGTTATTCTCTTACGTTGATCAGTGAATCCAAGAGTGGTGACTACATATTTTAAAGCTGCAAATAAGCAGAAAATAGCAAATAGAACAAACGATGAACTTTACGCACAAGAATTTTCTATATTGAATTCTAGGTGGCACTTGTCTTGAAAAAATCTGCATGTGTCTATTAGGTGGCGATTGGACTTGACTTCTTATTTGAAACTTTGTATATCGTCCAATCAAAATTTTGGCTTCGGCACCATTGTTAGATGGCTGTTATTGTTACGGTTAGTTTTTATTGTGAAAGAAACAAATTATTCTAAATGGGTGAGTTCTCACATGGCATATGCATACAACGCACTTTCAAAGAGTTGGGTTGACCTAGAAACCTTATTTGTTCATTTTATAGATAATTAATGCTTTAACATGATTATCCTCAGAAGAATCTGTTGCAGCCTCTTTGAAACTCGACACATCAATATCCTCCTGAAAGCTCTACTCATGTCAGCCACTCAATGTCACGACATTATGGTCAAGGAAATATGTTGCCTACTTATGACGTCTGTAGTACAATACCAAATGACTCCATCAGGTACCATCCTTTCCTTTTGACCTTGTCTGTTATATAGATGTGACAATTGCCACCCATTTACGGGTGGATGGGCTGATGTTGGTTATGTTATGTATATAAAGGGTCAAATATTCAAATACTTTCATTGTAGTTAAATCAGTAACAAATCATTAGTCTGACCAGAGTATATCTTCTGATGCATAGAATCTCTTAGACGATTCTATTTAAATATTAAATTATTATTGAGATCAGAAGAATGTGCTGCAGCCTCATTGGAACTCGACGCATCAGTATCCTCCTGAAAACTCTACTTATGTCAGCCAAGGAAATATGGTGCCTACATATGACATGTCTACAGTACAATACCAAATGAAAGTTGGTGCTAATGGTCGGCCTACAGTAGTCTCTGATTTTGTGCCGCAAAAATCTCTGGGAAAAAGGCAGAAAACTAATGAAGAAAGTTCAGAAAGTAAAAAATCACAGAAAAAGTTGCGGATCAGCTGCTACAGGAGATGATTCTGCGGAGGCAAATTCAGGTAGAGAAAGAGCACGCCGCCCACGACCTACTAAAGCTGGCAGCAGTGATGAAGAAAATGATGAGTTTGTGGGGCCCTCTGCATGGTTGAACTGCATATGATACAGAGAGCGAGGTTGTTCAATATTTAGATGCATATTCAAAAAGAGGTATTACGCTTTCTAAGCTTAAAAAAATGTTAATTAAACATCAGTCACATAATTAAACGATAATAAGTTGACCTGCCTAGAAACATCCTCCAAATCATGACCCAATTTCATTAAAGCTGCTGCTAAAGTGCTTGACAACTCTAAATTACCAATGGCATTTAACAATGCACGATCCTGCAATAGTCAAAACATAATAACATTATATAAAAAATATCAAGTATGTAACTGAGATTTTTCCTGAACCATTTAATCAATCAAGCCAAGTGTCAGTGTCAATTACAGTCAAGAAGCCCAATGTGGGCTCAGTTCCAGATGTACCATATACGATTTCTCAACGGCTACTAGTGGCAGCATCTCATATTCCTCCATCTTTAAAAAGACGTTTCTCAAGACAAGTTCCAACCCATAATGTAGAAACAGTAGAGTAAGTTGTTAACTGTAGTTCAACTAAAGTAGTGTGTGTACTAAATGCCCTACCCCCATTTAAAGTTTATGCAAAGTTACACGAAACACCAATCAACAACTTTGATTCGGTGAAAAAGGACCTTTCTTCCAAAGAAAGAACTCCTACAAAGCATATTTTGAGTCCACTCAGTGCTACGCCTGCACAATCATCACGGCCATTAGTAAGGGGTATTATGACATCTGATGAAGACTCAATGATGTAACCAAAGAAATTAACCAGACGTGCATGTGGAACCAGAAGATCGATAACATTTGACACTCCTGTGAAGAGCATAATGCCTTGATGAGGATCTCCTTTCATCGGTAAGCTCATCAATCCCATTAAATAATTTACTATATCTTCTATAGGACATATGACTGCCTAGGAACTTTACTACTTTAGACCAATCGATTCTTGCAAGATGATTAAGTTTAAAGTAAGTAGGGACTTATTATATCTCAACTTACTATTTTCAGTTGCAAATTAAAGGAAAAGAACATGTAGCATTAGAGAAAAGGATCCAACACTTTCACAAGGGACGTGGAGGAAACAAATGGTTGCAGGGTTGAGTAAACTCTTTGACCCTATTTTGTTCCTCTTTTGATCAATCAAGTGATCAGTCGCTACAAACGAGGAACTTATGTACACTATATTCTCAAGCCAGTTGGAAATTGCTGACCAAAGTAAGGCTTTCTTATGTTTATAGTACAACTTTTTGTTAATTTCACTATTGTGGCGCTGTTATTTCTAATTCTTTTTTACCCTATAGGAAAAGTCGATGAGCAGCTCACACTGTTGCAAGAGTTAGCTCCTGAATGGATTTACCAGTAAGTGTCATCCAGTGGTGATCTCCTTTTTGGTAAAGATTTTTTTAGCACTATACATTTTTTAATAATAAATTTATGGAGATCGCAGCTTTTATTGAGAAGTTATCTTTCTACATTTTGTAGCATTAAGAAAATATTGATCACAAAGTGAATACCTAAACTGTGAGGCTAAGCATAAAGCATGGTGTGTGGGACCCCTTTGCTTAATTGAGTTAACAACTATTGCCGACCAAAATCCCAAATGGATGAAGTGGTTATACCAATAGAAGGATGAAGGATGTTCAGTTTTATACGTAGCATTTGGTTCTCAAGCAGAGATTAGACCACGACAGATGGAAGCCATAGCGAAGGGTTTGGAAGAATCTGAAGTGAATTTCTTGTGGGGGAACGGGTAGGAAGAAATGCTCCAGGTATAACACTTCATCACTACTGATGAATCAAGGTACAAGATTGCATCTTTTCCACCATTTTATCGGTTGTGTTTTCTTAATATTAGGTGTTTTTGGTTTTTTTTGTGATGCTTCCATTGATACGTCTGCACGTACATAGGCTACAAAACCGTCTGATACACAATGGGTTCTGGGCTTTCAAAATGTCATAAATGGTCCCGGTCTTGCAGCGGGTAAGTAGAACAATGCCTTTATTATACGTGAGTCGCTTCCGGTGAATAACTGTGACATGAATATATTTGGGAAAGGGAATCTGTCATATTTTCCGATAAGGGTAAAAGGAAAGTGGACGTTGATCACCATTCAGAAAACACGGTGTATCTGATGGCTAACAAACAATGTGACGGCCAACTTAGAATTTTCTATGATTCTCAGATAGGATACCTTACAATCATATTGGTCCGGCCAATCGGCGTTCTCAGTCATATTGGTGAGAAGACCCGTGATGCTATCCTCAGAGGAAAATTTAACCTGGTAAGCAATAATTGCCTCCTAAATGTATGCAGGTGTTTATTTAAAATATTTATCAAAATACTAAGAGTTTCATGTGCTTTCAGGTAGGTGTGAACATACCAAATGGTGACATGGTTGGGCATACCAGTGATGTTGAGGCTACTGTGGTGAGCTGCAAGGCTGCTGATGAAGCTGTTAAGGTAAAACTATATGGTATTCAAAGTTTGTCGTATTTAGACTTAGATTTGATTGATATCTATAGAAGTGGAAATTTCAACCCATTAAGTGATGAATGTGTAGGTTTTGATCACACTTTATCTTTTATGGCCGATGTTGAAAGTCGCTCAACGTGTTTTTACATACGACCTGCTAAATTAATATGTATTTCAAAAAAGGTTAATACGAAATTGAAAGATTAGCAAAGTTTAAGGGGCCCAGGGTACCGATGGTGAACACGGTACGCCATTTTCAGACAGCCATGGATCACACGCACAAGATGCGCAAGTATGCTCATGGTTTTTCAGATTTTGTGCATTCTTATATTTTAGAACTCTGAGTACCCTGTGTGTAACTTTTTAAAAAATAATGTTGCCATGACTTACCAGATGCAAGTATAGAAAACGCGTATGAACATCTCGGCCGGTTTTTGATACAGATAGGACGACTGCTGCGGTTGCAGGTGGCAAGGCATTTTTCTACTACAGAATTCCATTTTTTTTTTGTAAAGCAGTTCGGAGTTGATTCAGATAAGCATGTGTCTCTCCTTAATTCTTACCAGGCTTCCTGGGATGTTGCTTATGTTATAGGTTACTTTCTTACTTCTGCAATGACAATTGACTGCATGAAATCAGTAGATACATATATGAAAAATATATTGAGTCCAAATTCATCTTTCAAGAATTACTTTGTACATGTTTGTTAGCTATTAGTTATTCAAACTGTCTTTATTTTGGGCTAATTGCATAAAATGGAAACGAAATTTGGTTTAATTTTTTTAAAGTTTACCAACTCCCTGTGACATATTTTGATCCTAACCTTATAATGACTACCCCACTTTTTACCACATCTTATACACTATAACAATCATTATTGGTTCATTTTTTAAGAGGGTTACCTTGAGCACACAAGAGATATAATGGAAGCATCAAAGAGGATACAAAACGGGTATTTTACTGTCTCCAGACTCTATCAAATTTTTAACATAAAACTAATTTTTTCCCATTGTCATAAGAAAGATCATCATAATGGTTTGCAGAGTTGTATATCGTAGGAAGACCAAATATGACAATTGTGGCATTCGGGTCTAATGTTATCGGCATATTTGAAGTAAAGGACATGCTGTCTTCTAAAGGATGGCAGTTAAATCCATTGCAGAGACCCAACAGGTATGCTATAACAGTTGTTATATCTTTTAATGGGTCAAGAGGGTTATAATTTGAATATTATTGGATCAAACGGGTCAAAACTTGCCTAAAATGTTTCAAATGTATAACTAGGGTTCTTGAAACAGGGCTTAGGCACATGGTTATTAAATAGTTATGAATACTCTGAACTTGAGGACTGAGGAGCATAGTTTGTCAGTTTCAAGTTATTACCAAATTAATGCATATGGGTATTGTTGAATGATGCCCATATATCACCATTAACTGTTGTGAGCTACCATTATTTAGCTTCTCTAGAGTAGCTAAAGCTACTGCTATATTTTCACCCCGATAATAAACTTGGAGAGGATGGATTTGGAGCGGTTTATAAGGTAAGGGAAGAATTTGATTGTCACTCAGTTTGTTATAGCTCGACTTGATAAGCTGATAAGCCACAAAAGTGGGCTTATGATCTTTTTCAAGTTCGAATAAGCCCATAGGCATGGAAACTAAGCTAATCCAAACACCCATCAAGTATAATAGTTCATCCACTTTTGTTGAAGTTAACGTTTTCCAATCTCATTATTGAATTTTTTTAGCTTATTAGCTTACTTAAAATTGAAAATCTCATAAACTCTATTTTTGGACCTTATAAGTTTGTAAGCTCGACTTGATAAGCTGATAATCCACAAACGTGGGCTTAGGAGCTTTTCAAACTCAAATAAGCCCATACACCTGGAACTTAATGTTAGACGATAAGTATTAGGGGATTAGGCCCATGTGTATTAGGGGATTAGTTTTTGTTTTGTTTTGTTTTTTTTTTTAATTTAATTTTATTTTCATTTTAATAAACTGAGTGTTGCCGTAAAAGAATTCAAAGAAGGTAATATACCCAAACACTCTCATATAGTCTCTTTGCAGTGTATTTTTGCCAAAGGGTGTTGTTTATGTTTCACAACATTGAGCTGATTATGTTTATCGAATATCATAGATTTATTTTCAGAATGCAATCCAGCTATCTCTATGTGCAAGTATTAATAACAATATTCTGTTTGACATGTGTTGGAGGCAGCGGGGTTAGAAAATAGATGAAGGATCATGAAGGATCCAAATGGACAATGAGGATATTAGCGGAGCGGAACTTTAGAACCAAACACAGCCTATCTTCCGGATGGTCTAAGTTATGACGACATTGCAACTTATCGGATGGTGATATTTTTTTTTCAAGTACGACAAGAAAGAAGGAATCAATAGCAAAAATCAACCACCAATGTGGTTGGAGCTGTTAAGATTGTAGATGACTGCTCACCTA
Source organism: Artemisia argyi (assembly GCA_030686995.1). Lineage (NCBI taxonomy): Eukaryota > Viridiplantae > Streptophyta > Magnoliopsida > Asterales > Asteraceae > Artemisia > Artemisia argyi. The sequence continues at coordinate 153,143,087 of CM060697.1, read as the reverse complement.
CTAATAAACCTAGGGATGGTGTGAATATTAGTGTTGAATGTGAGTCTGGTCGAGTTGGATATGGCGCAGAAAAACAAACACAGATGTTAGGATTGAAGATGAGCTACAACGGGAAAGTGGTACGAAGAAAGGTTAAGATTAAAGATGAGTGGGATGCAGACGTGATAGCTATGAGGAAAAAGATGAGAAGGTCACTGCTTGAGAAAATTGAACAGGATAGGGAAAGAAGCAATCAACTTATTTACTTTTAACCTCAGACTAAGGAAACAAGTTTGTGGGTCGTGATGGGTTCACATAGAAGGTCTCTGCGAAGAGTTGAGAGACCAATGTTGAGAGAAATTAAGGTACATTGTAATTATCTAAATAAGAAATTTAATCGAGTTATGGAAAAATAATTACGAAATTCAGTTATCTTAATATGGTCATATAGAAACTTGAATCACAATGAAATAAAAGTCCTCTATCATTTTAATATTTGCACTTGTCAAAAGACTCAAAATTTTGCTCAAATAATGATCAGTGAGTAACGAAAAACACATAATGTTGGTCAAATTGGTAAAGGTTAACATGCCTGTAGTTTTGACATTATATGTTGATGACAATAGGTGCATTTTGAGACGAGTGGGACGACACAAATGGTAAAGTTGACATCTTTGTGATGGGGATTATGTTTGAGAATACACCGAGGATTCTGTATATTCTCAACTCTAGAGACCGATTCATGGAACATTTTTTGTGGGCGCTTGGTTTTGAGTACCTACCTCAGTTTAGTCATGGAAGAAGAACACTAACAAGGATCAACTGCATGCTTACTACACTGGATGATGTTTATGATCAGCAAGTCATTTGCGTACAAAGACCTTATATATTTTGTGTTTGATAGGTGGTGGAAGAACATAAGATGGGGACCAATTCGTGGAGCATTTTTTGTGGGCGCTTTGTTTTGAGTACCTACCTCAGTTTAGTCACGGAAGAAGAACACTAACAAGGCTGAGTAGGATTTCATCGAACTTTTTGAACCCTTTGGGAAGGCCGTTTACCTGAACATGAGTCTGGCGGTAATTAGTGATAGATAAATGTTCTAGCCAGTGCCAAATATAGTTCCTTTGAAAGTGTATTTTTGTTGCAGCCCTAACGGAGAGGCCATATTTGACACACTGCTACAACAATGTATTCAATTGGTATCCTTTGGGAATGATCACGGTAATACAGAAAATTAGAAAGGAAGTGTGATATTTGACTTATGTAGTTGCAATTCGAAGTGGATTTATAGCAAAGTCAATGGAGTTATGAAATACCGCAGGGCCTGAGGCTTCTCTAAGAAGTGGTCCTCCATTCTCGCATTAGATACGTGTTTTTATGGTGAGTATGCAAACATGGTTGGGGTGCAGGTATTGGTAGGAGGAGGGTTAAGTGGAAAGGGTCTAAGTTGATTAAAGATAGGAATGAGGCTATGCAGTTCACGGATGGAGCATTTGTTCAAGGAAACGGACGGCTGAAATGGACGTGTGCACCATTTTACCTTGGTTTTAAGGTTGAATAATAGCTTCAAGATCATGAATTTTGGTGAAAAGTAGGAAAGCAATAAATAGATTATTTTGAGTTTGAGGATTATGAAGCTAGAATTGTATAATAGAACATGTTATAACAATGTTTTGGTATGACACGAATGATTTTTCTATCTACCTGTTATTAACATCATATATTTGGATATTTGTAATGAGTTATATGTTAATTCGATTTATATCGAGTTATGCAAGAATGCTTGAGCAGATTATATAAGGAAACACATAGGATCACATTGCATCTGCCTCGACGTTTGCGAATGTGGTTGGTGTGCAAGCTATTTTTTTATTATGTTAATAAAAAATAAGCTTACTGCTATTTATTTTTTTCTTTAAGCGTGTTGCACTTCTTTAACTCGACCTCCTACTATTTGGTTGTATACTTTGTTCTTGCATACCACTTTTAACCTTTTTTTCCCTCATATTTTATAAACGTTTTCTTTTTTCATTCTTAATGCAATCAATAAATAGTTTGGTATGATTATAACTTATTTTAGTTAACTTAAGTTTTTTTAACGATATTCATAAGGCTTGCACTCCCATCGGGCGAGCTATGCTTTGATACTTTGTTCTTGCGTACCACTTTGAAACTTTTTTCCCTTTCATATTTGATGATTGTTTATTTCTTTTCGTTCTTAATGCATTCAATAAAATATTTGGTACGTTCATAGCGTATTTTTCGCTAACTTAACTTTTATAATGATATTCATAAGGCTTGCTCGCCCATCAAGTGGGCTATGCTTTGATACTTAGTTCTTGCATACCACTTTGAAACGTACTTAAATAACACATTTCTGTTAAGTAGCACCAGAAGTAAAATTATAATACATGCCCGCCCATCGGGCGGGCTTTGACAACTAGTATATATATATATATATATATATATATATATATATATATATATATATATATATATATATATATATATATATATATATATATATATATATATAATCCTTAAAATTACAATTCCGACTCACTTAATTAAGAGTTTTATGAATTTTTGTAATGTTAAGGATTATTATCATTATGTATTAGTTAAGATTTGTAAGAGCTTTTGTATTGTTAAGGATTTTTTTTTTAAGTTTTAGTCAAAACTTTTATAATATGCATGTTAACAGGTTTTTTAACAGGTCTTAACAGGTGCACCTGTTAATTTTCGCGTCGTGTTCGTGTTTGAGAAAAATGACACGATTAGTTAACAGGTCGTGTTCGTATTTGACCTTAACAAGTTCGTGTCTTAACAGATTCGTGTGACCTGTTATGCTAGCCCTAGTTACAAGTAATAATTAACCAAACAATATTAGATTCAGTAAGTTACGTACGTAACTCATAAAGGATAACTTATTCATATATAGTTAAACCATGCATCCCTTACACGTAATGGATAAAATATTTTCTATTAAGTTTTCAACAAACATAAAATTATATACTGTAAATTTTTTTCTTGTGAAATTAATAATCTACACATACTCCTATTCCTTTCAATATTATACTAAAGCCATATACTTTCCTTCAATGATTATTTATAAGTTAAAAGTTTCACCGAACAAAAAAATCCGTTTCGTAAACGTAGCACTAAATCACAATTTCGTAAGTATAATTATACGATGCCCTTAATTTAATTTCCGCCAATATGCACGGATACTCGCCACCTAATATGCAACTTAATAAACTTATATTACTATATTTAAGTATTTGTTGATGTAAATTTCATTTGTTTTAACACTATATAGAATTGTATATATTTTAAGGATTTATATTTGACTAACATTTCTTGGCGCACACAAGTTAGATATGTTAAGAAACCCCGTAAATGTCTAATCACAGGACTAAAAAAACCTCAAATGGTAATCCAACTTCAACCTTCAACGTCATGAATTTCACAAGTTGTGCATTATAATCATTTAAACGTAACTAGTGCATGTACATAATTAATTAAGATAGATTATATTGTCTAGTAAATCACATGGAACACAAATCAATTATAGTTAATTGTAGCCGAGGATTATAAAAGATTCTGAAAATCAAGTATAATATATTCAAATAGCTAAAAAACAATGTCATAACTATTTTTATATTTGTTGAATTAGTTAATAGTATTGTTTGGAATAAACAAATTTATGATATTAAGTTGCTTCCAATAACCTCTACCAACTTTATTAATTAGAGTTAGAAAAATATCAGAAGTAAGATATCTAGAAGGTGCTGAGGTCACAAAACACAAAAGGATTAGATTGTACTCGGACAAACTAACATATTTTGACTTTTTCAGATGCTTTCATTGGAATATTTTATGTGTATAAACCTAAATAAACAATTTAAACATGGAACATTTGTCTGTATGCGTGTGTGCATGCAAAATTCGTACAAACTAAACGACTAGCTATACTTGTAAAATCTGAATAAAATCACAAAACTATATATTCCAAGGGTGCATTTTATTATTTGGTCGTCAAATATATCTCAAATTTAAGTTGTTCAAAAAGTGTACCAAGAAAATATATGTCTTCCCTTTGGCTCCTTGCTAACCAAACCCTTAGAATCAAGCAACATATATGTAACTTTTTGTAATACCCTGTAGTACGTAATGTAATTAATTTCAATAAGTTACCATTAAATAAGAGGAGTAGTTATGATGTGTTTTTTAACAAAGAGATTTAATATATATTTATCTTAGCTTTGATCAATCTAAAGACAAAAAAAAAAAAGTTAAATCATTCCAGTTACAACAAAGTTATTGATGTTCATCCTCTTTGAAAAACCAAAAAAAAAAAACCATACTATTTGCATATGCATTAAGTTGTTGATACAAGATAACGAGAAAATTGAATTCTTGAGAAGAATCTAATCTTTTTCTCTCAAACACCCCTACTTATTACCAAATCTAATAAAGAGACGTTATGATCCTAATATTAATTTTGGACATCAAAATAGTTTTAAAAAATTGGATGGTTACATAGTCGAGTATGAACTTATAAAGCCAATTGAAGATCCAAATCTTTATACGTTTGCTTCAAATCTTCCGATGATGAAGAAGATAGCATCCTTCTTGACTTGCGAGCATGTTTGTAAGGAGAGTTGTTTGTGTCTCTAAACGATAATAGATCTTCATCGTACCAACCAAAAGTAATGTCTTGTTCATTTAGTTCATCACCATAATAACCATGGAAATTGATGTTAGTCCCATGATTGTCAATAATCTGGTCGTAGGGTTGGAGGTAATAGTCGATGCTGGCTTTGTGTGCTAGTAATAGCAACTTTTTCTTCTTCATTCGTTCTCTTTTATGCGCGTTCTGGTGACCACCCAAGGCTTGCGAGTTTACAAACCTTTTGAAACAATATTGGCACTCCAACTTCTTCTGATCATTGGATTCTACCATGGGAGACTTTTCTTTCTCGGAAGAGAGTGTGGTTGAGAGTGAGTGTACACTTTCTTCACTTTCGCCTTCTCCTTGTTTGTTGAGAGTTGAGCCATCTTTGTGAGGATCTAGCTCAAACCCGAATAACCTAATCTTTTTATCCGTTTTTATCGATGAATACTGAGAATCTAATTGATTTCCTTCCCATGTCAACGAAAGAAAATTAGATACAACTTTTCCCATCTCTCTATCTTGACTATACAAGTATATGTGCTTTTAAAATGGTGTACCAAATGGAGTACCATCCTCTCCCTTTTATAGCATCTCCATTGGCTTTCTATAATAAAATATTAAGCTAGGTCGTTTACAATCTTTTTGGCGTCATATATTTAGCATACGTGTTTTATATGCTGCATACGTATTTTAAAACAGCATAAAGTTGTCTAGGATTCTATGCTTTTTTTTTGCTCACATCGATCCATGTTTGCAAGTACCCATTAAAACAGCATAAACAATAAGCCAATAAGTAGATGTGGGTTTATTAGAAGAGCTAGTTTAATTGAAACAATGTGAGAAAATTGTTGGGGGTGACATGTTGTAGAAATATATGCATGACATAATATATAATTAATACCGTCATTAATATATGATTTCATATGATCACACATAATAATGTTATACTTCAGTTTTGTGTATTTATTAAAAATACATAAATGATCTATTTAATTGAAAAAGATATTGTATTTAATTAAGATGTGTATATGGGATATATATCATATCTTATAAATGTATAAAATTTCCACTTTATGTTTAGTAATATTCTATTTAAATATGGTATTTATCTTATATTTAAGTTAGGTAATTATCTCATATGAGTACATGAACTAAATCTAGGGTTTTGTAATAATTCATTCTTTTGATACCTTAAAGTTGACACCCTCTCTCCCTTTGTGTTAGAATGTCGACCAACATTTGTTCTAGCAATTGGATTGTTCGTGTGTTCATCAATTGGATCAAGATCTAGCACTCTGCTAAAGTTGTCTGAGCATTAGTGTGCTAAACAGTGAGAGGATCTTACTTCTGATCCTTAAGTTCGTGTTGATCTCGCACGCAAAAAAAGGTATGCAATTGTTGTTATTACTTTCTTGATTAGTCATATGAAACGTATATGGATCGTCGGATATGAAAATGCGCTTTTAAAAAGCTTTGCTTCAGCTGCTATATAAGATTGTTGTTTTAATTGTTAAAATATATTTTCAAATAAGAACCCTTGTTTTCCAATGAGTCATTCTCTTCCATCTCACATGACACATCATCACCCTTGTCACCGCACCACCTATACCCCCGACCCTAACGCCTTTATCAAGTTTATAATTGTGGTGCACCAAACCTATATCTTTATTGCACATTTCCTATTATGACAAAGAGAAATGTATAAACTTTGTGTAATGATGCACTAAAACTTATAGCATTTGATGCACCAAATGTATAACTACGTAGCACCAAAATTGTAACTATAATGTACTTTTTTTACGAAGCGATTTTATTTTAAACTTGAAGCAATAACTTCTTGTGAACATGATGCATCATTTTTATTGCTAATAATAATAATGATGATGATTTTGATGCACCATTATTTATATACTCAGTAATGATTAGCTAATGTTTTTTAAGTAAAAAGATGCAACAAGGTTGAAAAAATTAGTGAAAAAAAAAAATTTGTGGCGAGAGAGGTGTGTACTGTGACATATTTCAACATATGAGGTGTAAGAGAATGACACACGTCACTCCCACAATTCTTACTTCCTTTTTTAATTAAAGAGTATTTTCTCAAAAAATTAAACCCTAAAAAGCGTGTGTTGCTATTATATACGAGTTTGCAATAAGCGAATAAGCACTTAAAATATACGATCCCAACCAACCTTTTAGTACATTCTTAAGATGATCGTAAATTATTAAAATAAGATTATATCTTTGAGTATTAGCTGCTGAATTACTAGCAATACATCAATCAAGATGCTATTTCGTCTATAGAATATGTGCACTTATATATTTAACCTTGTATGCAGGTCTCGCCTTCACCCATGCCAAATATGCAAATCTAGGTTTCAAGTCAAAATCGTTAAACTAACAGATATTATTGCGCAAACCTTAAAAATCTGGGAGTCAATAAAGCCATAGTTTCAACTCTTTGATGTCATGTACCGACTCGAACATCCAAAATCATGGCAGTTTGGCAGTTTGTTCGGTTCTAAAAAGGTTTGTGTGTCACATGTGTAGCCCTATATGCGTGTTGTATTAACAAAATCAATTACATACCGGATTTGCACATGAATCAAAAGTATTTTATAATTACAGTTTAATTTACTGACATATAAAAACTTGTCAGTTTTAATGTTTTGTAAATGCGATATTACACACATAGAGTTCATAGAGTTCAGAATATAAGTGCAATGGCTAATAATTATATTTTAACTTTTTTTTGTACTTATAAGTCGTGTGTTGAAACGTAGAGGGGTTGAAAATAAGTTCCTTTCTTGAAAATTTTATTTCTTGTATCAAATAAACTATCAAGTGTGATACAATATGATAAGTGACAATAATAATTCTACATAATAATGCTAGAGAGGTTGAAAGAATACATATCAACACAATTCAAAGTATAAACACAAGACGATAAGTAAAACAAAGATTAAACCAGACACAATAATTTATAGTGGTTTGGCACGAAACTTCTCTTTGCCCTACTCCACTCCCCGAGTTTTCTACTCGAGAGTTCTTTCACTAGTTCAACAAGCTCCCTTCTCGGTGAAGAAAACCTTACAACATCGCTCACAAGTTTACCTATATAAAGTTAGATATCGAGTTCTTCCGTGGGTGCAAACAAACCCGTTGTGTTTTATGACCCAAACACATCAAATCCATAATCTTTGTGTTTTAAGGCCTAAACACACCAAACATATAATCCTTGTATTTTAAGGCCTAAACATAAACATGTCTAACCTCTAGTTTGGAATATTGTTGGTGATACATGGTGTGTATAATAGTGATATATGGTGTTGAATGATGGTGATACAAGGCATGATTATCACATAGAGATGAATAAATAATCTATATTTCAAGAACTCTAAGCTTGATATGGATTGTCTTCTATTATTGAGGAGCTGTTAAGATGACAAGAGCTCTAGTCTTATTATAGAGGATCTTCATATGTTGATGTGCTTTTAATAGATGAAGATAACAAGAGCTTTTAGGTTTGTTTTCGTGGATCTTCACATGTTAATATGCTTTTAACAAATCAGATTTAGAAGCATTATTGACAAGGTTAGTGAGGGTTTTGGAGACTTAAGAATGCCTAATGTTTCATTACAAAAGCTTGGTTTGAATGGTGGCTAAATTGCTTGTTTAAATAGGCAAGAGGAAACACTCAATGGTCTTATGGATGCACGGATCTTTTACAAGATCCGTTTTGAAATGCCTTTCAACTTTTGTTTGCCATGTTTTCATTCTAGATTGCTTAGAGAAAAGCTGAGGGAAAGCATGTTTGATGCTTTCTTAAAGTATTAAACACACAATGGCCAAAAATGATCAATGAGAGTTTTTATGCAAAAACACATTTGATATTTCCCTCTTTTGTTTTGAATTATTACAAAATTGGCTTCATCTTCTCTTCCCTAATTTTGTTGTTCTTGGTGCATTTTGTTTTGTTGTTTCCTTTTCCGGTGCTCTATCTTGGAGCCCGTTCTTTTTTGTTGTTTGTCGTTGCTTCGTGGCCTAATAAAATCTTTGCTTCTTCAAAAAAAAAATGAAAGAAGAGATTTGAATTACTTCCCAACGTGGAAGATTCTAGCTAGTGGTCAAAATGAATTTTATAAAACATTTTGTTTAAAAAAGAGTTAAATAAGATTGATAAAAAAATTTATAAAAGTATGCAAGACTTTTGATGCATTATGTATGATAAAAAAACATCTTTGATTATTTGGCTAGTTTATAAATTCATATCCACACTTTGTATGAAATGTAAAAAGGGTTTTAGAAGAGAATGATTAAAATTATAAATACTTAATGACCCCAAAATATATTTTAGAAATTCTCAATGGTTTGTTAGATGTTTATGATCATAATGCATCATAACAAACAAATTAGAACATTTGTTGAAGCACAAGAAGACTCGAGACGTCGAAGACGAGAAGTGTTAAGGAATACATGTTTTGACGATTTATGGTTACGAGTGACTTGCATATTTTACGTTATATATTACAAGTTATATATTTGTAATCATTAAAACATGAAAGACCGTTTAGTTTAAATATGTTCATTGTGCTTTCATTTTGATACTTATAATATCACCTATTTTTGAGCTATTAAATTAGGTGATCCGAAAATCTATTTCTTTCTCACTCCCGTGTGTATATAGATTTTGGGTATTACAATTAAACTAATTTATCGTTATTCGTATTCTAGTTTTTGACCCGTGTACGCATAGGTTATTAAATGAGAATTATGTTCAGACAATGACTATAACTAATAATACTATTTCAACTATATATTTTCTGGTTTGAAAATATCATTAAGTTTGTTTAATAATCGTATTGTTTGAGAAATTTAATTTGATATTTTAACATTATTTAACTTCATCGAATATAAATGTTTATATATGTCATATTTAATATTGCGCATATAGTCAATAATATGTTGGTGTACGTTGGTGGTGTTTTTTTAGTGTTACGATTAATTTAATATTGTAATGATGATGATGATGATGTAGTGGTAGTTTTTGCTTATTAAAAAAGTTTAAGGTGTATTTTTTTTTAATATATAAACTATTTTTAAAAAAATTTAAAATTTAGGATTTTACACTTATGTCCAAAAAAGTTGATTTAAGATTAACATCTTTTTAAAGTTTAAGGTTTGATTGTGAATTATATTTACCGATCAAAATATAATTTTTATTTACACTTTAAGTACAAAATTAAAAAAAAAAAATTACAAGGCCGTGAGTATTTTCAATTTTTTTATCCACCAAATTTCTTCATAGAACTTATCAATCGTTTGACCAAATTAACTCAATTTTGATTTTATTAGTTAATAGAAAGCTTCGATTTTACAATTAAGCTCTACTGTGATCAATAAAAAGATAAATTGTTAAAAAAAAAAAAAAAAAAAAAAAAAAAAGAAACAAAAAAATCTTTTATTGTAGGAGTATAAAAGATTGGCTGACGAAAGATTTCGTAGGTTGAAAATAAGATGATATCTGAAATTTGTCTTTCCATATTTTGATGAGGTGTAGATTGTGATTATCAAAATTACGTTATATAAACAGAGAAAGACAAAATTAAAACAATAAAAGACAAAAAAGCAAATAGTCAAAGTGGTCGTATAAAGCAATATTTGCAAAGATCTCCTCCCCATTTATGTAGCTGATACATCATGAACTTTTTTCTCACCAAAGGAATCAAGTGTTTATTAAATAGTCTTTGAGCACTTTAAAATAATAAAAACATGAAATTATTGTATCGCATTTAGCATTAGAATAAATAATAAATATTCATATTCTATGCTTTAAGCGGGGGACAAGTTTTCTTAGTATTATTATAAGATAAACAAAAGTCAGAGAAAGAGAGATGTAATCAACTGGAATAACGTAAAATCTAGCACAAAATGTTCTTTAATATTAGTTTGTTTGACACTTATTTGGACCATAGATTTGATGTATATATGGATTAGGTATTGTCTGTATTTATTTGGGGCTTGTTGACCACACCCTCCCTTAGATTTTAGTCACACCCCCCCTATTTTTTTTATTTTTTTTTTTATTTTTTAAAATTTTTTTTTTTATTTTTATAATTTTGTTTATATCAAAAAGCCATAAACCTGAAAGTGCGGAACAGAAAATGTAAAGTTTAATATATCAAACGCTTAAAACTGTCAGAAATACGAAATAGAAACTGACAAAAAGCAGGATTACACTGAAAAAAAATAGGGGACAAAGAGGAGACAAGTGGGCCTGCCACCCCCTGCCACCTTGTCTCCCCCGTATGGTTAATACAACCCATTTATTTATGTGTTTTTGACGGTTTACTGCAAACACGATGATTTAATTAAGTTATCTTTAAAATCTTAAACTGTTAGCACAAACTTTTTTTGAACCGTGCTTAAGTTCGTTCAGGCTATTAGTAGTGAGCCGGAAAAAATCAAGTGTGGAGATCGATCGATCGATTTGCAAGATCGATCGTCCCACTGTGGTGTTGTTTAGTTAAATCGAACGCCGGCTTCTTTTTTGCATAATCGATCGTTCAAACGAACGATATTTGTAGCATTCACATTTCATTTAGTCCCAAATAAAAAAAAATTAAAAAAAAAATACCGTTTGAAAAAAAATATATGTGTATTTTTTAATTTTAACCACTTTCATCCTATAAATACTCAAATCAAACCCATTTTCAAACATAATTCAAACAACAAATCAAACAAAAAAAAATGACTTGTAAACTTTCACACACTGTCAAACAAGTTCAAAACTATGTCCAGAAACAAGTCGAAATAGACGACAAGAAACGCCAAGATGCAATTATCGAAGTTATTAAGAAGTTTGAGCTGGCGAAGTAACGCAAACAACGCATGAGAACACGATACACAAAGTGCAAAGATATCTCCGTCGACAGAAAATATGTGATCGACCAGTTTTTGTACAATGAGTTTCGCAAAGACGCTGATGTTGTTGAAACATTGTGGGGTTGTGTGCAGAAGCTAGAGAACGAAAAATCCAACAAGATACGTTGGAGTTTTAAGGAGAATGTGGCAGCTGCTGATGCACCACAACAACAACAACAATTTGTGCAAGGTGCATCAAGTTCATATGCACCAAGAGTTGTTGAGCCACAACAACAACAACCTCATCTTGATAACTTTCAGCTAAGTTTTGAGGAAACTGTGAAACCTGCTGATGATGGCTGGAACTCTGAGGACGAGCGGGAGCTGAGTAGGTTGGAAGCTCAGATCAAACAAGAGAGGTTTGCGAGCTTTGATCCGTACGACGACGGTTTCCGCTCCGACAACTCGCAGACCTGGGATCACTCAGATTACAATTGAAGTTTTAGTTTTTAATTTAGTATTGTAATGTTTTAATTTCTGTTTATGTAACGTTTATGTTTTTATTAATAAAAAAGTTACGTTTGTGTTAAAAGATTCCGCCTTCTATTTGATTTTTGAATTTAAAAGATCCCGCCTTGTATTCAATTTTTGAATTTAAAATTTATCTCGCCTTCTGTTTGAATTTTGAATTCAAAAATATCCCGCTTCTTATATTATCCCATATACATAACACATCATACAATACCTGCTAGGTAACGTATGGCTTGAAGTTCAGGATTCCAGAGACCTTGTGAATGGACGTTATTTTTTGAATGAAGTTACACAAAGGTTCAACGATCAGACTGATGGTGAGCACTGTAATAAAAATAGTATTACGGGTCAATGGAATAGAATCAACCTTGAATGTCGTCGATATAATGCTATTTACAAAGAGTTGCTGCGTACAAGTGAAGACCCTTGTCGTCTCAGCAATGCAAACCGAATTTATTATGAGCGCTATGAGAGAGGGATATATATTATCAACATGTGTGGTTCGTTCTGAGAAACACAGATGCATGGGACAGAGACGATGAGTAATGATGTTTTATGTTAAGTATTTCCTTATCGTGTTTCATTGGTTTTCCGTATCGTGTTTTATCATGTAATGTTTACGTTTAATTTTTAGTTGTTTAATTCCGTATCGTTTCGTTTATGTAATTTTTACGTTTTACTAATAAAATTTGTATTTGTGTTAAAAGATGTTTTTTTTTAAATAAATAAATAAATAAAGATTATACAATATGGGTTGCCACTGTGATGAAAGAGATATATGGGTTAGAGAGAAAGCTAAAATAACAGCCGAAAAAATAATGCAATATATGTCACCTCTATGACAAGCCTCACTAATATCAAGTGGTTAGAAAAAAGGGATTACACCAAGTTGGTACTACTCCTCGTAGTATTTTAGAGTCACTCAAGAAAGTCACGTGGCTTTATCTATCATATCTTTTATGTAATAAAATAAAACCTCTAGTGCCTAATTTGAAAGAAGAATATTTCCTTATTAGGTAATATTTTAATTATTATTTTTTAATTTAAAATTTATAATATTTGTTTTATTGATATATTACACAAGTAAAAGATAAATACAAAAAAATATAGATAAGATGCACTACTACAAAAGTAGAAGATATATGCAAAAAAAAAATATAAATAAGATGCAATTAAATTTTTAAATATTTATCTTTAATAATAAACAAATATAATTAAAAATCATAAATCAAACAAACAAAAAGATTAAATTATTTGTTTTTTAAGAAATAAAAATATATCATTAATATAAAAAAAATCGCGTGTGCGCGGATATTATAACTAGTATATATTCTTATAAGTGATCCAATTATGTGAGATAATCGGTAACACACACACACACACACACACACACTATATATATATATATATATATATATATATATATATATATATATATATATATATATATATATATGAGATAATCGGTAACACAATTATATATATATATATATATATATATATATATATATATATACACACACACACATAACTATATATAGGGTAGGGATCAAGTAAGAAGTAAATTAAAATAAGAAGTGGTAACAAGTGACTAAAACCACGCATTTGAAATGCAACGACTTGCATTAGATGCATTTCTATTCATATAGATGCAACATCTTGAGTTTCGAAAGTTAATTTAATATATAGATGGTGCAAATTGAGTTTCGAAACTTCATAGGTATGTTTTGAAACATACCCCCCCCCCCCCCCCCCGGGACCCCCGGAAAAAAAAAATTTCCCGCCAAAAAAAAATTTTTTTTTTTGCCAAAATTTTTCCCGCCAAAAATTTATAACCCTGATGCACCTTTTTTTTTAGTGCATCTCAGTTATAAAAATTGGTGCATCATAGTTGTAACTGAGATGCACCAATTTTTATAACTGAGATGCACTAAAAAAAAAAGGTGCATCATGGTTATAAATTTTTGACGGGACAATTTTTGGCCCAAAAAAAAAATTTTTTTTTTGCCCAAAAAAAAAAAATTTTTTTGGCGGGAAATTTTTTTTTGTAGGGTGCGAATTTACAAAACCTCCTTAAAGAATGAAGGAAAATACAATTAGGTCCCTGTAGTTTGGTGTGAAAAAAAGGAGGGGAAGAAGAGGCTCATTTGTACACTTTTCTCATTTTTCTACTAAAGTGGACTTTTTTCATGAACCCATCTATATATATATATATATATATATATATATATATATATATATATATATATATATATATATATATATATGGGGCTTTATTTTCAGAACCCTGTTAAATGCGGGAACTGCGAGAACTCCAAATTTGCATTAGAAAACATGCATGTTCATATAAAACGTGTATGTTTTCTTACATACACCTTAATACGCAGGCCAAACTTTGGCCCAAAAAAAAAAAAAATTTTTTTGCCCAAAAAAAAATTTTTTTTTGGCGGGAAATTTTTTTTTTTGTAGGGTGCGAATTTACAAAACCTCCTTAAAGAATGAAGGAAAATACAATTAGGTCTCTGTAGTTTGGTGTGAAAAAAAGGAGGGGAAGAAGAGGCTCATTTGTACACTTTTCTTATTTTTCTACTAAAGTGGACTTTTTTCATGAACCCATCTATATCTATATATATATATATATATATATATATATATATATATATATATATATATATATATATATATATATATATATATATATGGGGCTTTATTTTCAGAACCCTGTTAAATGCGGGAACTGCGAGAACTCCAAATTTGCATTAGAAAACATGCATGTTCATATAAAACGTGTATGTTTTCTTACATACACCTTAATACGCAGGCCAAACGTGTATGTTTTCTTACATACACCTTAATACACATGCCTGCGTATTAAGGTGTATTTAAGAAATCATACATGTTTTATATAAACATGCATGTTTTTTAATGCATAATTGGAGTTTTCGCAGTTCCCGCACTTAACGGGGTTCTAAAAATAAAACCATTTTATATTGATCTATTGCACTTAACAGGTTTTTATATGAACATGTATGTTATGCATGTATGTGTATTAAGGTATATGTAAGAAAACATACATGTTTTATATGAACATGCATGTTTTCTAATGCAAAATTAGAGTTCTCGCAGTTTCCGCACTTAATATGATTATGAAAATAAAGATACACTATATATATATATATATATATATATATATATATATATATATATATATATATATATATATATATATATATATATATATATATATATATACACACTAGATTTCGAAGCCCGCACGATGGGCGGGCATGACTTATAAATATCGTTGGCATATTTTTTTATAGCGAAAAAAGGGTGGTAAAAAGTTGTTGAAAAGTGCAGATGTTGAAAGAAAGGGTTGTAATCTTATGAATATTGTTAACATATTTTACTATAGCGAAAGAAAGTTGGTAATAAAGTGTCCAACGAATAAATTAAACAACAGTTAGTGATGTATGAACATCGTAACATATTTATGCAGTGAATATGGATTACTCACCACGTTTTGATGATGTAAGCACGTTTGCTATAGTTCTCGTGTCTGTTGTTTCGACACCTACAATCAAACTTAAGAATGAAGTCATACAATTATATAATCAGACATACATGTCTCTCCCAGCTGGAGTTTTACTCACATTATATACGTACTTGAAGCAACTACTATAACAATTTCCATAGCTGTAGACAAGTTTAATTTAGTTTTTCAGTGATTCCGTGACTTAAGGAGCCTATTTTATTCAATTTTAAAGAGTGCAATATTTTTTTCTTTTTAATTTAGGAGAATGTGTAATTCGTTTACCTTGTAAGAACAATTTGATCACGGTTGGTTTCACCTTTATTGTTACGGCCACCTATACAGACCAATAAATTAACATCTCTCAAATTGATCATATAAAAAAATCTTTTATAATATATTAAATTTTAATACCGTGGATGAAGCAATAGATTATTTGTAGTTGTTTTAGGATAATGTTGACATAAGTAGTCTTTATTGTTGATTTTATTACAAAAAACTTAGTTTTATGCATATGTAATTTAATCTCTATTGAATACCCTCTAGCGTTGAATATAAATCTGAAGTAGACTACGTGAATGTTTGGCACACATGATTGTTGGGAGATTGTGCTTATTTTTTCAAAAAATAAGCTACTTAAAAAATAATCTTTGTTTGGCAGACATAACTTATAAGAGATTCTAAAAAAAATAATCTTTCATAATCTCTTAAAACCAAAAGTTACTTCGGCTATGTTTGGCACACAAGATTGTTGGGAGATTGTGCTTATTTTTTCAAAAAATAAGCTACTTAAAAAATAATATTTGTTTGGCAGACATAACTTATAAGAGATTGTAAAAAAAATAATCTTTAATAATCTCTTAAAACCAAAGATTACTTCATGTAGCTTATAAAAATAATCTCTTTTTATAATCTCCAGCACCAGTACCATCTCCAGCACCAGCACCAGTTACTTTCGCCAAACATACCCTTAATGTAGCTTATAAAAATAATCTATTTTTTTAATCTCCAGCACCAGCACCATCTCCTGCACCAGCATCAGTTACAGCAACAATTACTTTCGCCAAACATACCCTACATGTTTTTTGTGATTAAATTAGAATATTATTGTAACAAAATAATTTCGATCTCTGATTCTTTTTTCTCAATTATATCTTCATTTTTTATGACACGTTAATTACTTATTACGAATTATGACTTGTTAACCATCCCACCCGACCGAGAGACCTAAATTACTTTTGTCCCACTACTTAATTATTGCAGCCATGTGTAAGCAATAGTTGACCCACTACTTAGAAATTTTGACATGTTATTAACCATCCCACCTGACGAATCATACCTATAAAAGAATTTTACACCCGTGTTACAAGCAAATAGTGTGATTGGTTGCGGCACACATATTAACAACATAGTTTATTAAAGTAAATGTGCGTCTAATTAGTTATTAGCTATCAAAAGCATTTATGGCTACTTTAGAAACAAAGTCACCATATAGCTAATGTGTTGGTAATTTGAAACATACCTCCCAATTGGCTCATGTATGAACTCTATTTTTAGAAGAAAAAGAAAAAGGAATGAATACACATAAGAGAAACTTACACCTCTTGATGGTCACAAAATACTATGAAACTCATCGTAACCATGAATATTCCTATGTACATCTTCAACATAAGTAATATGCACCGTCTATGCAGGTACCAACCTCTATCCCAATTACCCTAATTGCATTCCCCATTGTACATCTTCAACACATGTAATTTCAATATCTTCAACACCAATAGCCAAAGATGATGGTGTGTCACATTCCCCATTCAAATTTTCTCCATCGTCATCATTGGAAGATTCATGTAAAGTTGCCTTTGGCTGAAGTTCTCTTACTTGAAGGAATTCATCATAGTGAGCCCCGTCTCTGGTTCTTGAAGTTTGCACTCCTGCCTATTTAGAACTTGTATATAGGTTAAAAAAAGTTTGTAGTTAGAAGGCTAGAAGCGTGAGTAAAATGACACTTTATAAAAATTAAAACATGGTCGGTAAAACCTGCATCAAGTGGCAACTATCATTGGAAAGATAGGTCTTATTTTCGCTATAGTGACTTTTGCTGTTTTGGTGCAAAAATTATTTGCCAGCAAGATCATAGAAGGAACTCAATGGAGCTGGTCTAGTGATGATGCGTTATTGTTGTTGGAATACTTTGCTATTGCTGTTACCATCGTTGTGGTTTCGGTTCCAGAAGGTCTACCTTTGGCCGTTACATTGAAACTTGCATTTGCCATGAAGAAGATGATGAATGAAAAAGCACTTGTCCGCAATCTGGCTGCATGTGAAACCATGGGGTCTGCAACAACAATATGCAGTGACAAAACGGGGACGTTGACTACCAACTACATGACTGTGGTCAAATCATGCATTTGTTTGAATGTAGGCACTGCTGAACACATTCCTAATATTGCTAAGAAGATTCTTGTACAATCAATATTCACTAATACAGAAGAAGTTGTGATTAACAAAGAAGGAAAACGTGAGATACTCGGTTCGCCAACAGACACAGCCATATTGGAGTTTGGGTTGTAACTTGGTGGTGATTTCCAAGTTGAACGCAAGGCAACCAAAGTCCTCAGGGTTGAACCATTCAACTCTACAAAGAAGCAAATGGGAGCAGTGCTTGAGCTTCCTGGAGGTGGTGTAAGAGCTCACTGTCAAGATTGTTGCTTTAATAGTTAACTTCACTTCAGCCTGTTTGACAGGTACAAGTCCTTACATAATCTATCTAGCTTCATTGGTTTAAACGGTCAATTTCAACGAACTACTAAAAATATATACTTACTGTTCTTTATTACTTATCTAGGGAGCGCTCCCCTCACGGCTGTTCAACTTTTGTGGGTCAACATGATCATGGATACATTGGGGGCACTGGCACTTGCAACCGAGCCTCCAAATGATGAGCTAATGAAAAGAACTTCAGTTGGAAGAAAGGGAAATTTTATTAGCAATGTCATGTAGAGGAACATCTTTGGTCAGGCTGTGTACCAGTTTGCAGTCATTTGGTTACTTCAATCCAAAGGAAAATCATTTTTCGGCCTTGATGGAAATGATTCTGATCTCATCCTCAACACCCTTATTTTCAATTGCTTTGTCTTCTGTCAGGTAATTTCACTTAGAAAAGTTATATTCTCTTGAGTGAACTCAATTCAGATAACAATGTGCTAATATATGGCTATAAATTTTACAGCTCTATAAATTCTCAAGACATATCCCCAAAACAGTATAATCTAAATAATTGCAAGCTCCATAAAGTTATTTGTGTTTACAATATAATCTAAATAACTACAAATCTAATTATTGCGAGTGGACATAAGCTACTTTGAAACAATTAATAAAAGAATATGGAATTATAACTGGTCTAAATTAACACCAAACTTCGAGCAACCCTCAACATAACCATAATAGTGCAGCAAGCTTCATTTTTACTATAAAAAAAAAAGAGTTCAATGTTATAACTCTTGGAGGTTCAGTTTCTAAATGTATTTTACTACGTACACAATCCATATTGCACTATACATTTTACGCATCCAAATTCTAAGCTAAGTAATCTGTTATAAGATCTCATACAACTATCCAATCCCAAAACTGCACATTTGACTCATCTTTACTCCAAATAGGTGTTGACTGAATCTAATCATGCTTGTTTTGATCTTCCACCCCATACACTATACACAAAACATAGTTAATGAGACACCTTAATTTTATTAACTAATAACAAAAATTAAGGAAATACTCAGTATTCATGGGGTCATATCCATTATAAATTTAACTGAACATTTACTTAACATGCACCGACAAAAATCTCTCAATATACAAACAAACCAAAAAACTCATGCATACCCAAATGCCTCAGATCAAAACACGTATATGGATACCTAAATGCTCAAATCCTTTACCCAAAAAAAAAAGCTCAAATCCTATCTTTCTTTTTTCCCTTCAAATTATTTAAGTGTCTTAATTTTTCAAAGCTATAAATAATCAATAATTTGTGCAAGGGAAATAAGAATCACTAAAAATGTGAAAGTGAAGAGTGACTTTGACATAGGCAAAGTCAGATACTGTATTGAGATATTGCGTCTTTGACTAACTTTAGAGTCATTTTAAGATCATAAGTGGTCCTAATTTTTAAAATACTATTAGACGATAATAAGTAGTCCACATTAATACTTAAAGGAAACATGTAGCATCATAACCATAACAAAATATACCTTCAAACTTTCAGCCATTGAGTCCTCACCAAAATTTTCAGGTGGTTTTGAGTTGAATTAAATAACTGAGTAACTGCGCTTATGGTTTCACCTCTGCCCATATTCTTGGTTGCACTCATAAAGCCGAGGTTACTTGTACCACCAAGCCGTAGAAATTGGACAATTTGGTCCTATGTAACCCTACATGTCAACACATATCACATATCGTAAATTCACAATGCGCTATCATAATGTGCTGTAGGTTGATTTTACCACTTGTAAACGCCTTAATATTTAAACGTATCAACTTTTATATTGAATGCATTAATAAATGAACTTCTAAAAGGGCTATTTGGGAATGCTTATTACTTGTCGATTTGTTATCTTTCTCAAAGGTGAACCACCTCCAATGGAGTCACAAGCTTCTTTACTTTTCCAATTCAGCTCTAGATATTTAAATGTAAAAAAGCTTGTGCGTATTATCATGCCTTCTATAAAATAGCCTATTTGGCATAAATAAATCCAATAGCTTTACCCAAACACCCCCTAATACTTGACTTCAACTATGTAACAGATTTACCCCTATGACTTGATTAGATGTTTTTATAACCTGAAGGCAAGACTTTGTTTTTTTATACTAAAAGTGGTAAATAAAAACAAAATATGCGACTTAATACCTTGGGAAGACCAGGGGAACTGTATTTGAGGCGTTACATTTGCCAACTGAGGATGACCCGTCAATGATATTTTTGGCATTCCATCTTCAGCATCTACATTTTTGGAATTTTCAATGCTGCACATATAAACCAATCATCACATTTCTTTTCAGCAACTTTTAAAATATCATCTCATTGTATATAACAGCAAACATTATTATCCTCGCTGCCACTACCTATTGAATCTCAGCATTCGCATTGGGTCAAAATGACTTCTGAATAAAATGAACCATAACGGCTGTCACATGGATAAGTAAAATTGCCACTTCCACCTGCAAGATATAAGATAAATCGAATGAATTTTACCTGTCACACGTACTCCTCCCAGAAGCTCATGACAATACCTTGTCAACTGAGACTTAATACCTTGGGAAGACCAGGGGAACTGTATTTGAGGCGTTACATTTGCCAACTAAGGATGACCAGTCGATGATTTTTTTGGCGTTCCATCTTTAGCATCTACATATTTGGAATTTTCAATGCTGCACATATAAAACAATCATCACATTTCTTTCCAGCAACGTTTAAAATATCATCTCATTGTATATAACAGCAAACATTATTATCCTCGCTGCCACAACCTATTGAATCTCAGCATTCGCATTGGGTCAAAATGGATTCTGGATAATGAACCATAACGGCTGTCACATGGATAAGTAAAATTGTCACCTCCACCTGCAAGATATATGATAAATCGAATTGAATTTAATCTGTCACACGTACTCCTCCCCGAAGCTCATGACAATACCAGTTCTGTTCTTAGAACGCTTCATGTTGCAGACACAAGAATTAAATTTTGTCCTAGCGTTATTATGATACAACATTAGCAGTAAAAACAGTCCCTATAGCAATCAATTAGTAAATATCAATAATAGGAAGCATTTCTATATTTTTTTTATGTTGAGACCATAATTCAAGTTTGGCTTGGCAATCCGACATTCTAATTATAGATCTCAGCAGCCTAAATTATGACTCTCTTGATCACTATTAAGTACAAAAAAAACTATTATGTGCCTCCCACTACATATTTAGACCAAGACAAAGCTTCCAAGAATATCAAATTTAATAGAAAGAACTAAGCTTTAATAATACTTGAGCGTAAATTCAAACTTGATTTCAGTTTAACATTACTTACCTGAGCAGACCTAATCTCTCATATATTATAGAATTAGAGGCCTATGGTCAGTAGATTCTGCAATGGTATCTGTTTACATCTGGAACATCAAAGTTCAAGTTTCAACGGAGGCTGCTATGTTCTTAGTTTGACAAGACATTTAGAAGGAAATACACGTGCCACGACCTTTAATATCATTAGTGCACTCGAGTGATTAAAAAGCCCCGGATATAAACAGTTTACCTATTTAGTATGATTTGAAATGGGGCGGGTTTACTTTTGAACCTCTGCAATTAGCATGGGATTTAAGAAATAAAGCAAGAGCCTAACAAATAAAAAAGAGAGTAATAGTTCAAATAAAACAAAACCCAAATCGACTCATTAATATTCAAATGGGTCGAAATTGAGACCTCTGGAATTTAACAAAGTCTCTAAGGTTGAGACTAACACAAAAAATAAATAAAAGCAGACCTGAGGAGGGTGTGGCCAAGAAGTTCACATGACGGCCTGCTATCGGCCAAGCGATGCTCAATAGAAGCTCAAACACGGTTGGGTTCAGAACCTATAAATTACGATATTTCAAAGATTGATAAACAAAATATTACCAAAATTCATATCAGTGGCATGAACCCAGTTAAGCTAATTCAGGCCTTGATTAGTAATGATGTATTGAAAGGGACAAATAATGTGACATACAATGAATAGTAATTACCAACCTGGTGTGCAACCTGTTCTAGGCATTTCTTTTTTGGAGTAGATTCTCCTATCAAGTTCAACTTCACGTGGCTCACAGGAGCTGATTGGCTCTCTTGGATCATTTCGCTAGAGCCACTTCCATCAATCGTAGCCCCTCTTTTTCTCTTCCTCTGGAACATAAGCTTTATAACTCTACCAGTCAAAGGTTGACTTTGAACCTCGGTCTTAGAAACCTCCATCTCTGAACTATTTAATGGCAACTCAGCAGTGCATGTGAAAAGCATCCTGGACAAAATTTTAAAAATACTAATCAATATGATCAAAGGTACTGAAAGAAGAGTTTTGAGAGCAGTTCCATACATTGAATATGCCAGTAAGAACATCCTCTTGAACAAACTTATGGTCTTTTTTAGGAACTTTTCTTCTAAAACCTTAGCCTGCTTTCTATGTTTTAAAGAGCTACTATTTACACGCAATTCTGAATGTTGCTGCTCCTGTACATGGTATATGCATGTCAATTAAATAGAGTTGAAGCATAAACTTCAAAATTTCGATTAATCTAGAACAAAAAGTAACATAGTATACCTTCTTCTCAGCTACTATCATTGAGTGGTAGTTCTTTGCAACATGATGTAAGGTTATTATTGCATGATTTCTGATCCAAAACGATTCAATATATCTAACTTTACCTGTAAATTAATTTGAAAAACTGTTAGTCACGAATGAAATTCCATTAATGTTAATGATGAAGAAAACGAAACCGACTCACTAAAATTCATCGCACCAGCAATGAAATAACCTCGAATGACTGAATGTGCATGCTTATTAAAGGATCTGCTAAAAATATATATATTTTCATCAAAAATCAAAATACCAAAACTGACCATTATTTTCATGAGAGATCCTGCAACAAAAATAAACTTGTAGTTGTTCGTCTCCTTCAAACCCTCAAATGTTGTCTCTAAAATAACTGGATATGACAAGCAAAGACGCTACCTCATTCATTGTTTCAGAGATTGACCTACACATGCTGCCTCTAAACAATGTACTATTACCAAAACTGACCACCACTTTTGTCTACCCGTACTATCAGACTGTTTGTGAGTACCTCCTTCATGCATTCCAGAATGCATCAGATCATTCGATAAAGTTCTTATAAAGTTCTTGGAGCTCCATCATTTGCTGTCCGAAGAAATAAAAAAAGAGTATCAGCAAGAATTGATAACAAAGATGAGAAAATAGTAGCATTTACATGGAAAAACAACAACAAAAAACTCATAAGTGAGGATTAGGGAGAATCATTAGTTTTTAAATCCAATGATCAGTTAACTTTAATTTAAATCCCATTTGGCATAAACAATATATAATCAGAAAAAAAAGCATAACTTACATCATGTGAAGGAAATATATGGAGAATTGGGAGTGATCTTGTAGCGATAGAGTTTAGCTTCATTGATAAGAAGTATCACACTCGACTTACATACAATAACACAGGAAATAAATATTGCAATTCATTCAAATACTGAAATGGAACACCATATCTCAAAAGAAAAGTAAACTCACCTCTGCATGTTGTTGTAGTGATTTGGACGTAAGTGATGACCTCATAAACGAAAAGCGGTATCCTGCTTTCACGACAACCTCAGATCACATAGCTTATAGTTTTATAAGATTTAAAAAAAAGGAGGACTCCAACAATGATAGGTGCATTAAATGGTTTTATGTCAATAATCTTAACGTGTGAGCCAAGTGTAGGAAAAATAACGAACTCCTGTATATTTCTCGGGCCTTGAGATCATATACCTCTAACTTAAATAAAATACTATCAAATCTGTATCAATTATGTAAAACTTAACTGATACTGTAGTATAGCTATTTTCGTTTTAGCTATTTTTTTATATGCTTTTTTTACCGGTTATGCTCATGAGACATAAAACATGCCTGGAACAGCCCATTAACTTTTACCCAAAGTAGCAAAACTGAAATACCACCAATGACAGAAGCATTAACAAAAAGAAGCAAAAAGATTGAACATTCACTTAATGTTATATACCAATTACCTCTCATGATCATTGGCGTATGCGAACCTGTTGCAGACATAAAGTGCCTTTAATTACCGACATTGTCAGGAATTGCAACTAATGATATAATGGAATGCGAAAAAACTATAACCTTCAAAGAAACCGACACCACGTCTAGTATTCCCCAGCCTAACCTTCAAGTGAATACGTGTT
Organism: Artemisia argyi; assembly: GCA_030686995.1. NCBI lineage: Eukaryota > Viridiplantae > Streptophyta > Magnoliopsida > Asterales > Asteraceae > Artemisia > Artemisia argyi. Next base: position 153,118,514 of record CM060697.1, on the reverse strand, counting down.
TTTTTATGTACCTTGCGCTGACAAGCAAAGACCCAATTAACAGTGAAGTTAAATTCTGTATTGCAAATTCACTAAGCTCCTGAAAAGCTGCAGCTGGTGTAAACTCAGTACCATCACCAAGATTTTCAACTCAAAATATAATCAAAACATAAGAAAAATAATACCTGATTGAATTGAAGGAGTGTCTTCAGTTATATATAAATCTGTAATTTAAAAATAATACCACATAGGTTTTTATATTCAAAACATGAGAAAAATAATACCTGATTGAAAAATAATACCACATAGGTTTTTATATAATTATACATCTATAATTGACTCTATATGATTCCAATGTCATAATACCAAAAAGATCATTCATTGCATACATATTCATGCAAAAACGTATAATGAAAAAGTGATACCAAAAAAATCAAACAAAAACGTATACCTATTCCTGCACACATACAAAACAGATTAATAATCATTTACTGTAAGTATACATACAAAAGTAAGATATACGTACATCATTAGGGTTTTAGAATTTTGAGAAAAATAATATTATGAATGATGCAATTTGTGTTCCGTATATGTTTTATTAGGGTTACCTAAATTGTAGGGATTAAGATTAACATTGTAGCTTTATCATTTTTGATTTATAGACTCTAAAACAAATGTTGTGTTGCTCTAGTGGTTGAGACATTGTTGATGTTAGTAGACACCAAGTTCGAATCCCATTATGGTAGATTTTTTGACTTTACATTAAATATGAATTTACAAATTAAATATGCTAACTCATAACTAACACTGATGACATGACTGATAATGAATTACTGGGAATGACGTGGCATTATATATATATATATGGATGAGATCAAGTAAGAAAAATAATTAAAATAAGAAGGAAAAGAAGTAATTCTAGCCACACCTTTCAAATTAGGAGGGAAATTTTGAAGGAAGATGCATCCACTTTTGTAGGTGCATCTGAAATGTTTGTTTGTTGTTACTTTTTATCATTCTTATTTTAATTATTCTTCCTATTTGATCCTTATATATATATATATATATATATATATATATATATATATATATATATATATATATATATATATATATATATATATATATATATATATATATATATAGTGTAACTTTCAAACGAGAACCATTTTAATTGCGATAACTGAGAGAACTACCAAAAACATACATGCACGCCTTCAATAATTGTATTTTTGCACATATGTTTTAAAAACAACACATATGTTTTAAAAAAAACATAGTTGTTCTAAAGAATTTGATAAGAAATTGAAAATACAAAATTTTTCTTTAAAAGTGTGCATGTATGTTCTTATAAGACATGCAACGACAATATTGCGGCCGTGGGTAAGGTTTTTGTGAAAAAAGATGATGAGTTCATAATGATATTGAAGAACATAGGTGGGTGTTTACGATTATTAATGATTTGCATGTATTTTTATTTTATTTTAAAAGGCGTGCATGCATGTTTTTTGTGGTTTTCTCAGTTCTCGCAGATAAAATGGTTCTCGTAAGAAAGTCCCCCTATATATATATATATATATATATATATATATATATATATATATATATATATATATATATATATATATATATATAATTTTCATATTACTCATATCGTTGTTCGATTCATTATACCGTAACATGTTTTTTGAACGACTAATAATTCTTTCAATCGACCCATCCATGAGATTGTACCAGTGAGATTTTTTAGGGTAATTGCTAAACCTTGCCATGTTGAAAGCCTAAACCAATATTTTAAGCAACCAAATAATGCACGAAGCATGAAGGTGTTGGGCTATAGCAGAAGTCACACACAAGACAACAAATGGAATCAAGATTGGTATAACGAGAGTTTAAACCGCAAAGCATAAAAAAAATACGTTTTTAAGTAGCGAATAGCTATTTCAGAATAGACAAGACTTGAATTTATAACAAATTGGTTGTGGAACATCCTCACACATTATTCATGTGCACAAGACAGACCTTGGAGGAGGGGAAAAAAAAGGCACTATTTTAAAGTGGTTTTAATCTTCTAGCTTATTTTTTTTTTTGAAAGGTGAATTTCAACTTAGAATCGACCACCTTCGCGGACAGCGAAGGCCCCATCGCCACCCCGCCAGACTATGTTGTCTGAACCGGGTCCACGCTGATCTCAGGTGGTAACGGGTTTCAATATTTTATTTTTTCGTTTGTAACTTGTAGCTTAATTATTTACACTTTGAAATCAAAACCATATAGCAATAATCCTAGAACCAAAATGTTACAAAATATAAAAAACTAAAGTATAGACTTAAGTAGGCTTCATATCAATCTACCAAGAGTTATGAATATGGAGTGACTTCTTATATTTAAACAACATTCTTCCAATAACATTAGGCTACTAGCAGTGCACTGGATAACATCGATCGAGTGGATCGATCGATCTCCAATATCGATTGCCGGCCAATGGTTTTCACAAAACGTTCGCTTAGACAATCGATATTGAAGCAAGAGTTTCCCACTTTCAAACTTATCAAGCAAGAGTTTTAAATGACAAGTGAGTAGGTTGTGTATTTGCTCGACTTTTACACACATGTTTCTTCTACTTTTGCTGGGTTGTTTCTTTCTTCTTGTTGTTACTGCTGGGATTTGTGGGTATGATTTTGAACACAAAAAAGCTTCAATGAAATGTGAAGTGAAATGAAGAAGAAGTGGGTGTTAAAAAAATGGGTGAAATAAATAATAAAGAAATAAATTAATTAATAAAATTTGTATTTATGTAATATTTACGTTTTATTAATAAAATTTGTGTTTGTGTTAAAAAATGTTTAAAAAAAATGATAATGCAATATGGGTTGCCACTGTGATAAGAGAGATGAATATGGGTTGAGGAAAGAGAATGCTAAGGTGGGCAGCCAAAAAAATGATGCAATATAGGTCACCACTTTAAGAAGTCTTATTAAATCAAATCAAAGCATTGGGTGTCATAGCTTGAACTCGTGTGCCAAGCCATTTTGGCGTGCACCAAAATGGCGCCATGACACCATCCTTTGCACTATCACCCAAGCTACCGGCTTGTATTCGTTATAAATTTGTTATGAATGCATATTATTATTATTATTATTATTATTATTATTACTAATTATAATGCCCGCGCACGCGCGAGTTTTTTTTAAAAATTTTGAACCATATATTTTTATTTATTAAAAAACAAATAATTTAATCTTTGTTTTGTTTTACTTATGATGTTTAATTATAATTTTTTATTATTAAAGATAATTCTTTAAAAATTTTAATCCTATTATTAATTGCGTCTTATTTGTATTTTTTGTATTTATCTTCTACTTGTGTTAGGGATAAATATAAAATGTTACCTAATAAGAAAATATATTTTTTTTAAATAAAATTATTACTAAATAAAGTATGTATGCATTTTTTTAAATGAAAAATTCTCAATAGGGGTTTTGTTGTATTATATAAAAAATTGTTATTATTATTATTAGTTTATGTATTCGAGTTGTCTCTGCGGTTTGTGTATCTGTATTGTGTTTGAATTAATTTAATGTATTTGTGTTGTGGTTTATTTATATGTGTGTATTTCGGAGTTATCAAGCTAACGAGAGGTTGAAGATTTCTTAAAAGTTAAATTTATAGTTAAGACCTTGAATTTTATATGATGCTTAGTTTAGTCATTGTATCATGTATGTTAGTCCATCAATTTTGTATAATGCTCGGTTTGTATTAGTTAGTCTTTCATTGAAAACTTTTGTACTCTTTTTCAATTTGTTTGTAAATTTAATTTTATTTCTTATTAATGAAAAATTTAAAGAAAATGAAAATGAAATAAAATTAAATAGTGACTACAAAAAGAGTGGTTTGTCGTTTGCTAGGAAGGATGATGATTCAGTTGTCTTAAATAAATAACAAGGTGACACCGATGATTAGGGGTGTCATTCGGGTTGGCCCGGTCGGGGTTGGATCAATTCGGGTCAAGCTTAAAAAAAATACTCCAACTCGACCTTGTTTAGAACTCGGGTTCGGGTCCAGGCCCATTTTACATCAATATGTTTAGTGTTAACTGACTCGGGTTGATCGGGTTTGGTTCAATGCTAAAATAAACATACTCAAACCCGATCTTGTTTAGAACTCGGGTCAATTCGGAATTGACTCGAATGACCTGAATATAATTTTGAACCCGATTGACCCGACCCAAATTGACTCGGGTCACGTTCGGACCGGGTTCGAGTTGGGTCAGCCTGAATCACACCCCTACCGATGATGCTCTCACTACAACATTATGTAAGTTGTTTGGTTGGGTATTTTTGGACTCAAGAAATCATTTCAAACTCAATAACAATTGTTTGATACAAAATATGAACAAATTTATGTAGGTCATGCTAGCAAAATATGATTCCACACTAACATAGTGTCTTTTGGTCAACCCATACCCAATTTACACTCTCACAACGTTTTTTATAAATTAATAAAAAATTATCACTGTCAATAATTTTTTATAATATTTTATCAACTAACTTTTAAAATATAATTTTTTAATTACATATTATATTTTTTTCTCTCTACAAATCCAAATCTTAAACAAAATCCAAATACAAATCCGAATTCGAATCCTAAACCTCTAAGAAACCAAATGGGCCCTTAGAATATATTTAAAGTTAGTTACGTAAATCGTCTCAGTGGTTGACACACAGTCGCACCTTTCGTCCTTAACTCTTAATACTTACACAAGTAGTCTATGTAGTTGTCTATTTTGCATTTACCAGTCCCTTAACCAAGCAAGCGTTTTTTTTTTTTTTTTTTTTTTTTTTTTTTTTTTTTTTTTTTTTTTTTTTCATTCATTAAGTCCGTAGGGATTAAACGGTCGTTAGTCCTTTTAAGTCCATAGGGACTAACAGGCGTTAGTAACTAACGAGGGATGATTTATGTGCTTAGAGGTGCGATCCCCTACAAAGGGGACTAAAATTACAAAGTATACAGAGGCTAGAAAGCCACTCACCATGTGACAAGTGTCCACCACCCACTCCCTCCCTTTTTTTCTTTTTAAATTCGGTTAGGGGGCATTTTGGTCATTTTAACCCGTTTCTTTATTCCACCCTAAAACTTCAAACGCAAATATCTTTCAAACGATAAACTTTTACGAAAAACCGATTTCACCATAATTATTAAAACTTAATACTCTTTAATTTGGTATAAATCTTGTTAAATATTTCGAACTCTTTTTTTACACATAAAGTGGGTCTTGATTTTCTTATTTTTTTGTCATTTTCGGCCCTATTTTTGACCTTTATAAATGTCGAATCGTTAAAAACTTAAAACATGAAAGCTATAGATTTTTGTTCACTCTTTACACAGGTTTTTGAATCACTCAAATCCGATCTCATATGAGTAAGATAACACACGTTAAAAATGGTGTTTAACTCATATTTGTTGCACACAATGTGTTTGATAAAATGTCTAGCTTATATATTTTGTGTTAAAATTGAGCTAAATGCACTAATTTTTGTTTCTCAATGCATTATTAATCATTTTATTAATGTAAGACTCAAAATGTAAAGTTTTTTAATAATTATATTTTTAAAATATACATATAGTTCATCAGTTAGGTTATTAGGTTCATCAGTTTGGTTACTTTGGTTCATCAATTTTTATGGTAACATTTTTGACTAATTAATGAACCTAAACACATAACACATGACAAATAATTATAAGTTCATCAATTAGTCAATAACTGATAAACAAACTGATGAACCTAAAATTAATGAACCTAACTGATGAACCTATAATTATAGGTTTATCAGTTAGTCAATAACTAATAAACTAACTGATGAACCTATAATTAATGAACCAAAAAATCAATGAACCTAACTGATGAACCTATAATTAGTCAATAACTGATGAACCTATAATTATAGGTTCATCAGTTAGTCAATAACTGATGAACCCAAACATTTGATCAAATTTGATGAACCTGAAATTGATGAATCTGAAAAAATTGATCAACCTAAGTAACTGATGAACCTATAACTTAACTGATGAACAAAACATAATCTAACCGATAAACCTAATAACCTAACTGATGAACTGAATGTATGTTTTAAAAATATAATGATTAAAAAAACATCACTTTTTGAATGTTACATTAATAAAATTATTAATAATGCGTTGTGGGACAAAAATAAGTGCATTTAACTCGATTTTAAGACAGAAAATCTAAGGTAAACATTTCATCAAACAGGTTGTGTGCAACAAATATGACTAAAACGTCATCTTTAACGTGCGATATCTCACTCATATCATATCGGATTTGAGTGATTGAAATTTCTGGGTAAAGAGTGAATCAAAATCTATAACTTTCGTGTTTTAAGTATATTATGATTCGACAATTTTTAAGGTAAAAAATAAAGTCGAAAATAGCAAAAACATCAAGAAAATTATTACCCAATGAATATGTCAAAAAAAATATTTCGAAAAAATTAAAAAGATTTATACCAAATTAAAGAGAATAAAATTTTAAAAATTATGGTGAAATCGGTTTTTTCTAAAAGTTTGTCGTTTAAGAGATATATGCGTTTGAAAATTGAGGTGCAAAAGAAAAAACAGATCAAAAGACCAAATTACCCCTGAGCGGATTTTATGTATAATTTAGAGTGAGTGACACATGTCACACTATGAATTGCTTTGTACACTTTGTAATTTTTCACTTTGCAAGGGATCCGTATTCTATATTTTTAACTCTTAGTTTTTTTTTATTTAATTATTTTTTACTATTTTTTTCTTTTTTCGGGAAAGACTTTTTTATTTTAATTTTTTTGCCCTTTTTTTACTTATTTTTTTATGTAAATATGTCATATGTTTATAATAATTGATGGGTGGTGATAAGTCCCATCACAAATAGTATTGATGTTCATGTTCAATGTTTTATGTTTTAACCCTTAAATGGTGCTCCTAGGCAGTCCTAGCCCTAGGTAACTAGCTTCACAATATAAAATTAGCACGATGGTTTCATCTTTTAAGCTACACTTAAAATAATATCAATATTGATGTTACTCTATTAATTGAATCTAAGGCTCTAAGCAAATCTCGCGTAACTGTAATTGCCATGTTTAGATGATGGTTTTAACATAATTGTAATCGTCTAACAAAAATACTCTTCCAAACTGAACTAACTCTTTATAAGTGAAAAGTAATGTTAAAAAAATATAACCATGTTATAATTAAGCTTAATCAAATTAAAAATTCATTATTTTATGAACTCAGTATTTGCATATATCTTCTCATAACGAGATTAACGTAAACCCTCGAGTTGTTGCGGGATTTTTTAGAAAAAAAAAAATCAATTTAAATTGTAAACATGATTAGTGTCGCGCTTTGATCTGGTTTTTTGAATATTGTATGCATAAAGAAATGTGTTTAAAAGGTTAAGAACCGCAATTATTATTGTATTTTAATAACTAGTTATAATATCCGAGCACGCGCGGGTTTTTAAAAATTTTTTGAATCATATATTTTTATTTATTAAAAAATAAATAATTTAATCTTTGTTTTGTTTGATTTATGATATTTAATTATAGTTTTTTATTATTAAAAATAATTATTTAAAAATTTTAATCGTATTATTAATTATATCTTATCTATATTTTTTGTATTTATCTTCTACTTGTGTTAATTGGATCTTATCTATATTTTTTTTTATTTATCTTCTACTTGTGTTATGGATAAATATAAAATGTTACCTAATAAGAAAATAATTTTTTTTTAAATACAATTATTACTAAATAAGGTATGAATTAATTTTTTTGAAATGAAAAATTCACAATAAGGGTTTTGTTTTATTATATAAAAGATGATTACCTTCAGAATTTATTTATTTATTTTTATTTTATTTTTATTTATATATAATATATTTTTTTGTAGAAGACATAGAAACCATAAATAATCCACATCAAAGCTTCATCATGATATTGTACCAGATTCGCTATATTCAAGTTTTATACTTGAATTAATTGTTGTATCCTCTAAACAGTCATCCTAGTCAGGACGAAATTATGTTTAAAGACACTTCATTCGCAAGTCTTAATCGCGTTTATTGTAATCCTAGATATTATTGTTGTATTATTATTCCTAAGAGAGTTTAATAGCTATGTTATGCACATGAGTCGCTGTTAAAGATATATATTAAATAATTAATCAAACTTTTTTGTATTCTAAAAATGAATGTTTAAAGGTAACAAAAACATTGAACCTCTATGTTAGACACATGTTTGAGACCAAGGATCCCACAAAATCAAATTTTCAGATTTTCTGTATTGTGTAAATAAGTTTATGTCCTTCATTGTTTTGTTCCATTATCTCATGTCATAATTCCTAGTATTTTATTTACTGAGCCAATAGATTTGTGACTAAATTCAATTCCCCACTCGTTTTTTACATAAAAGGAAAGAACTTCAATCCTTTTTCTAGTCTATTCTAATGACTTTATTTCTTTAGTTAGAATATTTTCGAGATGAGTAAAGTAAGCATGCTTTTGCTAAACCGACATGTGGATTTCACAAATTGTTGTGCTAAAATAATACCGGGTGTGTTATTCCCCTTTAGCTGCCCAGCTGCTTATTATTTGAGAGGTCCACTTCTTTTTTTTTTTTTTTTCAAAATATAAATCATATTAAGTGTTGAATTTTTTATCTTATATATTTTTTTTTTCTTTTTCAAAATATACTTTATCTGACTTTAATCTAAGGCTGCAAACAAGCCAATCTCATGTGTTTGACTCGATCGAATCGAGCTTTTATCAAGCTCGCCCAAGCCCAAACTCAATTTCAACAAATTGGCTTGAAACATATAACGAGCCAAGCTCAGGCTTTTGACAACTCGGCTCGAGCTTTTAACGAGCTTTTATCAAGCCTAAATATACATATCTTTTCATATTAAACTCATATAAGTAACTAAAGGTAATTTGAGTATTAATCTAATTACAAGGACTTACTTCATAAAGAATTAATTAATGTACACTTTAAGGACTTTCATATAGTAAATAAAGTTGCACTTCCTTGTAACAACGATGTCTTAGACCAGTGGTGTTGTTTACTTGCTTTATATTTCGAATCCAATACAAGTTATTGGTTATGAATCGTGAATATTAGTAGACCAAAAATGTATACTACTATTACATAATTTTAGCTTTTGTTTATACTTAGGTTATCAATGTCAACATTAATTAGTACTTTGGCTTATATTTCATTCTAATGTTAGACTTAGGTACGAGAATGTTATTGTTGGTTTTATTATCAAATTAATCTAATTTGGTTTTCAAATATAGTTTTAGTTTATTGTACTTTATAAATATAATTTTTAATGAGTTTGACTATTAAATACAATATTTTGTATACATTCAAGCTTTTCAAACCAAGTTTTTTGTTCGAAACCTACTCGAGTCAAGCTCAAACCTGGATGATTAAAGCTTGAAGAGCTATCAAGCCAAGATCAAGCCTACTATTTTTGTTTCAAACTAGGCTCAAGCCTTGTCAAGTTCGAGCTCGACTCGACTCAATTGCAGCCCTATTTTATCAAGTATATTAGACGTGCTTAACCAAGGAGTGATGGAGTAATAATATTTATATTTTATCAGTAAAGTTTATTAAAACTTTAAATGGGATTCCAGACAGTTTTATACTACAAGTTTTAGACAAATGGTGTTGAATATTTTATTTTTATTATTTTTTATTATTATTTTTTTTTATAGAGAGTGAGATGATTAAAAAATTAATGCTTATAAAGATGCACTAGATTGAATTATCGGACTAATTTGTTTAAATGATTTTGGTTGGTCATATGTACACTTTAAAATGATTATTTTGTGTGAAACTTAGACTCGATAAGAAATGAAAATCACATGGCTCCATTTATATGTAGCACATTCAATGATTCAAATATGGAGTCAACATTCAAAAGATATGTTTACTCAATCAACATGATGAAATTAGTATATAAAACTCACCTGCGTGCCACTTACATTGTTTCTTTTTCCTTAACTTTAACTTCATATTATCCCCTTTCAAATATAAGCCAAACTGGACGAAAAGTTTGATAGTTCTTTAACTGTTCTTACAATCATAACAAACTATTATGACGAAAAGTTATATTGTTCTTTTTTCTTACTGTACCTACAAACTTAACAATATTAATTTATTGTTTGTATTACTAGAATATTATTATTATTAATAACGGAATAATGGTGATATATTTGTGTCACGTTATAATATATCTCTAACTATTTTTTGAAAGGCGAATACAAAAAAAAAAAAAAAAAAAAAAAAAAAAAAAAAAAAAAAAACCTTATCAAACTTCCCTAAATATATATCTCTAATGATATGCACAATACACATTATTAAAACTTCGTATATATGTTATTAAAAAAAATGTATTTCAACAATTCCAAATAATAAGGTTGTAAACGAACTGAACGTTAAATAAATATTTCATAAACCGTTCGGTTAAAAGTTCGTTTATTTATTAAATGAATGAACATGAACAATATTTTACGTTCGTTTAGTTAAATGAACGAATATGAATAAAATTCACGTCTATTCATTTATATTTATGAACGTCCGATTATGCGTTTATTAACGTTCATTTATTTGTTAATGTTCGTATATCATATCTTTTAGTTATATATACTTTTAAAACCGGTTTGTTTAAATAAAACAACATTTATAAAACAAAATACTATGCATAATCTAATAAAGTTTATGTTTTTTTTTCTACGTTCATTTATGTTCGATTATGGTTCGTTTAGTTCTTAATAAACTAACATAAACTGACATGAACAACTCATTTTCTTAATAAACGAACTTGAACAGGAAAATTCGTTCGTTTAAGCGTTCGTGTCCGTTTATTTCTCCGATTAAAATTGAACAAACGAACATGAACAAAGCTCTGTTCATGTTCGTCCAGTTCATTTACAACTCTACCAAATAATATGTTTAGAACACTCTGCTAATTAACAAGTTGCATTTGTTCGGTAAAACCTTAGTATTTTGAAGTATATCAACAATTCCAAATAATATGTGATTCTCACATGATGAATTTTTGACCTCGTGAACTATGGAATTATCGTCTAATGAATTTGAGATTTTTAGGTAAGTTTGATGAGATTATTTGCCTGAAATTTGATGAATGTCGTCAAGCTCAAATTTTATTGAAAAAGCCAAACACTTTTAATGGGCCATGGGCTGATTTTTAATACTCCGTAAAATTTAAGATTGGTAAAAGCTAAGCCCTCCTTCAGTCCTTTGCAATTCTTCATCTCCAGCCCAGTCCATACTAAGCCTGAAAAAACACAAGCATAACAAAATGGAACTGGCTGGATTATTGGGGCAATGTGATGAAACTGCTCAAGCAAAAGAAAATCAAATATTTATTCTCGCATAAAATGATATCACGTATCAACTCTTTGAGAAACAATTTACTCCTTGTGATTTTCCCGACAGACGTTTGTATGTTCGAAAATTTGTCACTTGCAGACAGACATAAACCTTCAGAATCACTGGTTGTTATTATTGAACCCTTGGGGCGTCATTCTATAATCACTAGCTATGCATGAAACAATTTTACATTTAGTAGAAAACGTCACTATTAGTAAGATACTAAAGTTCACGTATTTACAGTACAAGAGTACAAAGATAGTAGTAAAGTGTACCAAGTTAGGAACTACTACTTCAAGCCTTCAAGGGATAACAGTAATATGCCATCCAGTCTAGTAGTAGTGTACTAGAGTCTAACTACCATAAAATTTAAGCATATCTACTAGCTAGATATTATAGGAGTAGACAAGTATATATCTACTAAAATGAGTCAAGTGCATGACAAATATAAAGGTATGAAAGAACAAACAACTGCTAGAAAGTTAAGAACAATGTTTTGTTTGATACGGAAATTTGGGAGTAGTCTTGGAGCAAAAATGACAACTTGATCATATATGATGATTGTTTTTATGAAAGTATCTTGTATAGTCTTACAAATTGTCATACGTTTCTATTCAACTATTTGCACCCTCAATTTGTTTCCACAGATGGACCCTATTTATATCCAACATTAACGACAGAACCAAAGTCTCAGTCTCCGCAATGGCATCTTTAACGAGCCCACTTGAGCGGCCGTCCTTGTCTCATCCATTGGAGTCGTCCTTGAGATCGTACCATCCTTCCTAATCCATTCAAGCATGGATTTAAGTTGTCAAAATGAATCTAAAGAAAACACAGCACGTTGTGTGAAATACCATGTATCAAGACTTGAAAAGTAAACATGAGTGACCCATGCATTATGATGCATGAACACTCTTACTCTTTCTTTTCTCTCTATCTGTCTTATGCATATATATTCATGGAAAGATTAATGATAAGATAGAGCAGAAGTACACTCGCTGATTAAGTAATTCTTATTTCGCTTATTTTTTTATTATTTTTTTTTACGTAAGTTCTATCAATTATTTTTATTTCATTAAAATAGAATTTACATAGTGGTTGAAGGTAAACGGGCAACAAGCTGCGCCGCTAGCCCTTTTTAGATTGCAATGCTAAATCTTTTGAAAACTACATTTGTGGATCTATGTGTCATAACATTACTGTTCATAACTCGTTGGACTCTGTTGAGTAGTTTCACCGCCTCAGGTGCAAGGAAACCAAATGTATCAAACGCGAAAGGAATAAACACGTGTTGATTTTCAATGCATGCTTTCTCGTGTTTTGTCACTTTGCACGAGGCGGCTTTCAAAGCGTCATGTCCGGCTGTAAAACCACGACTACTCAACCCCACAAGAGGAGAAACTCCGATCAGATCCACACAAGCATGTTTCCCTCCGACCCATCCAAAAATCAAAATTTCGCTTATTGGACCGATAAAATAACAAGTTAAACAATAATAGATAATATTATCTTAATTACGAAAGCCTTTTCTTTTCTTAACTTTAATGATTAAGTTATAGTTAACCAATTAAACCTCTGGCAGTTTACCACTTGGGATCATGTTCAAGTTTGAACAACTCTTTTGCATGAAACTAAATAACAAATTAATATCGAAGACTTGAAGTAGTTGACCAGAGCCTATTCATTGACAATAAGCCAAAGTTCATATGCCTTTTTCACAGAACTTTAGATCACATTAATTAGGGTCAAAGTTTCTAAAAAATAAGACCAAATATGTTACGACCCCATCAGATTATACCGACTTTTAGCAAGACGCTCTTATTTAGCCTCTTAAAAAAGATAGATATGCTTGTGTTGATTTCCAAAATAAGAAAGAGTAAGGGTGCGTTTGGTATCTCATTGTACGTTAGAACGAGACTATAAAAGTGATTAAAGGTGTTTATTTATGAGGGGCCATCACTATGATAATGATTGATAGATAGAATCCATACTTCATATATGTCAAGAGAGCTAGGTATAGATATTTTATAGGTAAGGGATCAATCAGTATTATCAAACTCATACCCATTTTCATTTATGACAGCATACCAAACACACCCTAAATGTTTTAAGCCCACGTCCATCCTCAATAAATGAAAAGTAAACAACCTCTAAAACAATGTTTAATTCATTTTTAAGTAATACGAGTACTCCGTACAAGTTAATATGCAATATGTTCAATGATTAATGCTATATATAATACGTTAATTAAACATTAAATCTCCATATACATAATTATTTAAGAAATTTAGTAATGTAAGTTTAATATCAAATATTTTTCACTTATAGACATTCAAAAGAATTTGTGTACTTAAAAGTTATCTTATCATCAATGTATCTATTTTAGTAAAATTTTAAGGATTCTCTTATTATTTTGCTAATAAATTTGATTTAAAAAACTCATATATGTCAAAGTACAAAGATTTTAAAGTGATTTATAAAGTATGAGAGTATCGTAATTTATATTCTGTTAAATAACGTCATATATAAGGTTACTAATTATGTATTGTACAAACTAATGTATACTACTCTATAACGCTATTTAATATTGTGACGAATATTACAAAACATCTATAACTAACAAGTATTTTTCATCGTCAATCATCATAACCTTATAACATTATTGACTGCAGTTTTTGTATCGCCATTGCATTATGATGCACAAGTACTCTGTCATTTTTTATATGAAATAGTGTGTGAAACTTCTCACCGTATGTAAAGTTATTATTACGGAAACTATATAATCGAAAAATATTACTTGTCAAAACTTTTAATTACAAAATATCCAAAATCGCATTTCTCGGTTACCCTTCTAATTTAAGCAAAAAGCTTAAAACCACGAATCTTTAAGTTATCGTATCCATAATTATGTGAGCGGTTCTTCATTTGTTTACATATCGTTCGATCTTACGTGGTTATTCGTGAAGAGTCCATGGTTCTAAGTTCTAACAACGGATTTTCAGTTTTTTTATTTATTTTTTAATAAAGTCTATTTGAATGATATATTTTGGTGAGAATTAACATATAATATGCTCTAATATGATATATTGTGGAACTTGTAGCATGAGTGATGAACTATAATTATTTTAACATACAATAAGCTCTAATATGATCAAGAAAATGTGTACAAACTTCAATTCTATTTCACTAAAGGACAACAATATCTACATCATATTCCAAAACAAAATAAACAAATTTCTGAAAACCAAGAACCAATCAAAGAAATGGTACCCAAACTTTCCAAACATTCACATCACAATCCAAACTCCCACTACAAACTAGATAAGAAGTACCACTAGAATCATCACCAGAAGTACAACTATCCACTGCAGCAGCCAAACATTTTACCGGACCATTATGCCCTTCCAACACACATACACGATGATACTTTTTTCCATCAATACTCCTCCTAAACACCCTAATTGTCTTATCAGCTGACCCACTAATCACCAAATCACCCACCACACTAATACACAATATAGCCATGCTATGACCCCTTAAAGCACCCGCAACAACCATATGCGTTGCGGGTGTAGTTTCATCGTCACTGCTAACCACTTTTTCCCAGACGAGTACTGACCTATCACACGCGCCCGAATACAGGACAGACCCGTCTGGGCTTAAAGCAAGAGCATTTACAGCTGATTTATGCTTCTCCAAAGTGTCCACTAACTTGTGTTTTTTCTCACTAGCTTCTTTTTTCCATACTTTAATTTTTTTATCAGCTGATCCAGTGTAGATATATCCATCAGCAGATACGACTATCGCGTTAATCGCGTCATCATGCGCGTTAGGAACCGACTCCAAACACTTGAAATCTGATGTTCTCCATACCTTAAATGTTCTGTCCCATGAAGCTGAGTACAAAAGTGACCCATCGCGTGACAATGCTAAAGCTGTGACAGCGTCCACATGATGCACCCATGTACATGTTTTATTTCTCCTAATTTTGACGTAGTTTTTCGCTAAGAACATTTTCCCAAAACGATCATTTAACGTAGGCAACGTTGCCACACGCGTGGAATTTAGATTATGGTTATCTATTTTCCACGCGTGGATCTTGTTATCCTGGTGGCCAGTAAAAAGCTGGCCACCAGAAACAACCATACTCTTTACAGAACTTTCGCCGTACGCGATCAAATTATTCCACGATGCCAAATTCGGGTCTCTAGGCCAGACCCGAATTTGGTTATCAGATGATCCGGAAAATATATGCTTTCCGGAAATAGTAAGTGAAGATATAGATGACGTGTGTGCTTTGTAAGTGGTGACATGTTGATGGGTAGAGGTTAATGGTTGTTTAGATGTAGTTAAGGATGAAACTGATGCTAAGCTTTGTTGTGAAGATAAGGAGTTTGAATTTGATTGATCATGTTGGATTATTTCTGGTGAGATTTCTTGGTTTTTTGACCATCCTTTGTGACATTGAAGAAGTCCCATACTATATTGTTGGTGTATTTGACAAAATACTATGAAGTGTGTTTGTAGGTTTGAGGAACAGCGGGTTTGGTTTTTGAATATATATATAGGAAATTAGGGATGGTGGGAAATGGGACCCGTAGAAGAGTTGTTTGTTGTGAATTGTGTAGTTGTACGATTAAAATAATGGAATTGGGTGGATAGAGGTTGGCATGCAAGTTGTTATTGGCGCGTGGCCCAGGTTTTTGGGTGACGTTCCGAGTTCCCCGGTTCATTTGTACTTTCCTGGGTTCTTCTTTGTTTACTACCTCCGTCCTAAAATTATAGTCCCCTTTTAACTTTTTCGGTCTTTCTTTCTCAACTTTGACTTTAAATATTTTTGTTTGGGTTATACAATAGTTGATGAAAATTATACCAATGAAAAATACATTCAAAACTCAATCCATTCATATATTTTGCATCAAGTATTATGTAATATAAACAAAAATATTTAAGGTCAAAGTTGAACAATAAAGACCGAAAAAGTCAAAAGAGGACTATAATTTTGGGACGGAGGGAGTACTATATTAAGCAACTGGTCAACAAAACTAGATTACGGAGTTTTTGGCAAGAGCTATGATACACTCTTCCGTAATTTCATCCTATAAATCTTACTATACACAATAATATTATATAGTTTTTTTTCACTTATTCTTGCTCTGCATCAAAACCGTTAATTCTGTCATATGACAAGATTCTATAAGTAGAGGAATTTATAAGATATATTTAGCATTTCTCATATGAGCTACATATAGCTCAATGGATGTAAAAACTAAAAGAGACGGTGTGTTCAGTCTTTTAACTTTTTTTTTATGTCTCAACATCATAATTTTTTCCCTTAAATTTTTTCATATTAGTTGCAATACCATTCTCTTTAACCAATAGGGAAAACACACCCACTTACGATCCTTATTTAAGAGTAATTTTGTTTTGAACTCACCAATTTCATATATAAACACCAATGTACTAATTTTAATTCCAAACCAATTTATTGATACGATAATTAACTAATGCACATAAACTGATCAATCCAACAACTAATGTCGGTCTATTAGTATGCACCAAATGACGACTACAAATTAAATAGATTTAAGTATTTAACTACTTAAGATATTAATTGTGGGTCTTGCTCACGGTTTCTAGATCTGACATTAGGTTTGCTTATAAAATAGGACAATTAGGATATTTCACTGTATGAGATTAAAATACAAAATAGACATACTATAAAGTATAAACTAAATTAGCATGATCTAAGTTAGTGAGTTATTTATTGTGCAAATATTTTTATTGACTAGATAAGATTGCAAGTTGCCAATTGGATCTCTCTAGTTTCAATTTTTGGATTATAATGTGCCTATGGGCGTCGGTACCACCTTCAATATAATATCCACTTGCAAATCTACACCGACTACGCGTATAACATACTCAAAGAAACACACATACAAAAATGCTTGAAGGTCTAAATAATACTAGTTGGTCCCCAAGTCCAAAACCAATCAATGGCTAAGTTAGACCACATAGATTAAATAAGGGGGTAAGTTACATAAGTCTCACTCAAAAAAGTATAGACCATGGTCCCTAAAGATTCAAATAATGATGTACGGTTAAAAGCATAAAGGACATGTACTACAAGTGGTGCTCAATTAAGTTTGTTAAAAGAAAGGCAAAATTGTAGTCGATTAATATTGTTCAAAAACTAGAAGTTCATTTATAAGCTAAAGATAGACATGTTACACGTCTAATATAGTCGAACTTGTTATTCGTTGATTAGTCCCTTTCTGTATTCGAATTCGAAGTGTATGCTTGATTATGTTAAAACTTGAAAGCATTGAAATCAATACATTAATGCTTCATTCTTGTATATCTAACTACATGAATTGATTGTGTGAACGATATTTTTCGACATGAAATAACACGGAGCATGTATTCTTATTCATTCGTGGCCATATAAGCTCTCAAGTACTATCGGCCACATCGTAAGACCTAACCATCGATGTTTGTCTAATTGTCTTAATAGATGCCAGATTTGCTCTAATCAAAATGATAGCTAACTTACAAGATCAAAATTATTATTTAAAAACTCCCGAATAATTTTTGATGTTTCACGGTCTTAAAACGGGCTCTATTGCTCCCTTGGCAGCAATGATGCA
This sequence comes from Artemisia argyi, assembly GCA_030686995.1. Taxonomy (NCBI): domain Eukaryota; kingdom Viridiplantae; phylum Streptophyta; class Magnoliopsida; order Asterales; family Asteraceae; genus Artemisia; species Artemisia argyi. Next base: position 153,100,432 of record CM060697.1, on the reverse strand, counting down.
TCAAAAAAAGGGAACATATATGATTAATAGTATTTTTCTAATTAAAGGGCAAATGGATTGGCTGCATTGTTAAATTCACGCAAGCCTTTTTATTTAGCTCTTTCTTATCATTGACTTTAAGTACTTAGGGTGCGCTTGGTTCAAAAGGGGGAATGAGAAAGAGAAAGGCAAAGGGAATGCAAAGGGAATGCAAAGGAATGGAATGAAGATTATCATTATCTTTGATGGTGCTTGGTTTAAGAAAAACAGATTAACCTTCAAGGTGATGGTGGCTGGTGGTGGTGGCGACTGGTGGTGGTGGTGGATGGTGGTGGTGGTGATGGTGGCTGGTGGTGGTGGTGGCTGGTGGTGGTGGTGGTGGTTGCTGCTGGTGGTGGTGGTGGTAGTGGTAGCTACTGGTGGTGGTTACTAGTGGTGATGGCGGCTGCTGCTGTTGGTGGTAGCTAGTCGTGGTGGTTGTGGTTGATGGTGGTGGCTAGTGCTGGTGGTGGCTAGTGGTAGTAGCTGGTGATGGTGGTAACTGGTGGTGGTGGTGGTGGTTGGTGGTGGTGGTGGCTGGTGGTGGTGGCTGCTAATGGTGGTTGCTGGTGGTGGTGGTGGCTAGTGGTGGTGGTGGCTAGTGGTCCAGGCTGCTAATGGTGGTGGCTGATGGTGGTGGTGGCTAGTGGTGGCTGGTGGTGGTGGTGGCGGCTGGTGGTGGTGGCTGCTAATGGTGGTTGCTGGTGGTGGTGGTGGCTAGTGGTGGTGGTGGTGGCTAGTGGTGCTGGCTGCTAATGGTGGTGGCTGGTGGTGGTGGTGGCTAGTGGTGGTGGCTGGTGGTGGTTGGTGGTAGCTGGTGGTGGTGGTGGCTGCTAATGATGGTGGCTGGTGGTGGTGGCTGGTGGTGGTGGTGGTGGCTGCTAATGATGGTGCTGGTGGTTGGTGGTGGCTGCTGCTGGTGGGTAATCATTACCATACCTCCCAATTTACTGGGTAATGACTCATTACCCCATACTAAACAATGATTGCATTACCTAGTCATAAACAGGCATGTTTAATCATTATCTTTCCCATTCCCCACCCCCCATTACCCCCAACCAAGCACCCCCTTAATCATGTGTGGTTAGGGATGTTATTTGTCCTTTTGCATGTATCCAAAGGTCAAAAAGATAGTAACGTAGTAATTAGGCAATTGTTGCTATATTTATATACACATTCGACGTATACCAGAAAATGGTCCTTAAATTAAATGTGTGACCAGTCATTAATTAATCGAGGCTTTTAGATATGGTTTTGGTCATTGGACCATATCAAGAGAAAAAATTGTCTTCCATGATCTTAAATTAGGCAGACGCAAGAGTAATCCTACGGACAAATTTTTATTATTCATTTTCTAGTTATGAGATTTGTACACAGGTAAGATAATACTTGGATAATAAGAGTAACAGTTGGATATGTAAATAGTCATAAGTTTAAGGTCTATAGTATAGACTATAGAGTGCTAACGAGTGGTTCGGCTCTGCAACGATTACAAGTAAATTAAGACGTTTCATCTATCAAAAACACAACATAAATTAGTCAGTGTATCCAATGATCACATAAATTATTTCTTTCATGCGAAGATTCATTGTCCTTGGAGTGTAGTTTGGGGGTAGGATAACAGCACCCTCCCTAGGGAGGGTGTGTTGACTTTGACCAGCAGCCGCCGCCTGTACTGTCTGCATTAAAACTTGTACATTTTGACTAAAGTAGGTGGACTCTCATGATAGGGAGGGTTCGGTTATTACATCCCGTAGTTTGTTGTCTTTCTGGTCGCCTTAATTAAAATATTAGGTTTGTCCATGTGAATTACGTCAGATGGAAATCTTGTATGCTCAAAAGAGTAGACATTGAGCCACTTCCTGCTTGAGTCGAAGCAAGGAGGTTTGTCATCTGTTACGAGATGAGGACTGTGTTAGTTTTAACGGATAAAAATTAATGAATATGTCCGGACTCGAACACGAGACTTCGGGATTTCACACATTACGTATGAGTTTCAATGTATTAATAATTATTATATTGAATTATGAATAATTATTAATTTCACAAACAAAACACGTAACGGTCATTTGTAGTTAATGGTAATTGGACTGAATGATCGTTGGAGGAAAGATTAAGGACTGAACTTAAAATAGAGTTCAAGAAAAACATGGAATGGGCTTGTAAAACCCATGTTCGGCCGAAGCCAACCCATTAGGGTGTAGGGTTTGTGTCTTGTGCTCCAAGATGTTGATTAGTATATAAACAAACCCCTTTGTTCATTCTAATAATCCCTTGGTTCACTTGCAAACCAAATCTCCTTCTCTTCTCTCCTTTTGAGTTAGAAATCGAACTACACCCTTATAGGATTCCTACTAGATTTCTAAGCTCAAAACCATTCTTGTTTAGTTGATCAATTACACCCTTCTAGGGTTCCTACGCGATCTTCTAAACATAGTGTTTGGTTTGTTTGTGAATTAAGAACCTAGTTTTTCTCATTGAAACGCTACTAATACGTGTGTACAAGAACGAAGTGTTGGCATACTTTTGCTAACAAGGTTTGCCCTATTTGACTAAACCCTTAGTCGATCACCATAAACCATAATTAGGGTTTATATTGTTCTTGTTCAATTGATTTCTTGTTCTTGCTAGAAATCACAAAAGAGGTATGCATTCATTTATATTCAGTTAATTTCAATTACATGTATTTGATCCTATTCCATTGCGTGCCTGATGTGTTTTATGTTTATATACTTTGTTATGTTTTACATATTCCAACAGTGGCATCAAGAGCCGTTAATACGTTGTAATTAATTACCGAAACACATAAAATTGAATCGTTATGATTATTACATGCTTGGTGTTCTTATGTTTTTTAAATTTTTCATAAACCCTTGAATTTTAATTTTTTAATATGTCGAGAATTTTTTTTTTGAAAAAAAAATTATGGTTTTTGAATTTTGTTATAAAACTTGTAGAAATCCTAGGTTGCATGTAATATTTATGTGTATTTAAATGGATATTGTGGTATGCCGTTTTGGTTGCGTTCCTTATTGACATGATTATTTGTTATAATATGTGCAATGTGGGCATCCATGACAAACCATGCATGTGTTGTTTTGGATTATGGTGATTTGGTTTTATAGATTTCATGTTTAATTATGCGATTTAATTATAATTGATATGTTTTTTAGTAAATATTATGGCAATAAAGATTACTAAAATTGAATTAATTATAAAATTAGGAAAGACCCTATTAAAATCGTGTAAAATCAATTGTGTGTTTTAAATTGATTTAATTTGCATGTCCATTATTGTTGTTGTTTGTTTATTTATTTAAATAACTTTTGTTTTTATATGTTGTGTGACATGATAGTAAACAAAGGGTAATTTCATAAATAAAATATTAAACGGACTTAATAATGGTGAAATCTTGTTTTGAGCTTACAAAAATCTTGAACTTTTGATTGATTGATCGCGACTGTATTAAGTGGTTGGAAGGTGAGACTAATTTTGACAAGCTATTAAAGTGGGTATAAGGTTGGCTTCGCATTAAATTGCGGCCTTAGATAGCCTCCATTCTGGCTTAACGCTCGCCTATGAGTCAAAATTTAGTTTTCCCTAACAACCATGATAACTACGAAGCACTTAAGGCAAAGTTGTAAGTTTCTCAACGACTCAATCAAAACTTTGGAGATTTAAGCTCGTAAAGAAACTAATGTGTAAAAGTTTTTACATGAAACATATGCTACAAGATGAATGCATGACATCTTTGTACATATATTTTGATTACACACATCAAAATTTACTACCCTTAAATTTAAGTTATATGACATCCAATGAAACGGAAACACCTAAAATTGGGTCTACGTCAGGGCGTAACCTGGCTAGATTGCAATGGAAGGGTAAATTACATGATTTCATTACTAGCAGATCAACTGATGTGATAGAATTATGTAAGTTTGTTGTTTCTTAAGTTGGTTAGCTTAATTGAGTTGATAGTGGAACTGATCACTCAAGGCATAAGAAGATGGGGATAAAACATGCTTACATTGCAACTACGGTTGGCAAATATGTAAATCTCATCGATTCTAGGAATTGCAATTGAATATTGGCAATTGAGGTTCGACTCGTACCTTATTGAATACCGTCATCACTAGCAGATCAACTAATGTGATGAACCTTATGTCAATTTGGATCCTAGTTTTTCAGTGAAAATTAAATGGTTATATGATTATGAACCATGGGTATTTAATTTTCTTGAAAATTTAATTATCGAAAATACTAAAATTGAATTTTGTAATTCTTTTTAATGTATTAATGCAACATTAAAGCCGTAAACGTGGTTTGGTCTTAAATTGGTAAATTGATCTAATTCTGCTTTCAAACATAATGTTTGATTGAGAAAAATTTACCGAAATGAAAGAAAGTCTATTTTCCATGAGAGAATAATAAGACTCAATCCTATTCCTTTTCATGATTGAGAAAGGTATGATAGGAACATTAGAATAAGACTCAATTCTAAGTCTATTTTCCATGAGAGAAGATTAAGACTCAATCCTATTCCTTTTCATGATTGAGAAGGGTATGACAGGAACATTAGAATTGTCTACATTCTAATATATAACTCAAGAGTATTGCACATGCTATTTCCATAAGAAATTTCATTACCCTAATTTGGTGAATGAATTCTTCTATAACAAACAAGGCATTTGGTTAAATGGAAAATATGAGTTATTAGAAGCTGGACAGATTACCGCAAAATTGGTAAAAGGCAAAGCTAGTATTTTATCTACTTGTTGTGCTTTAAAGGTGCTACATACCATTATGGGGATGGTAGGCCTATTAAGGAAGAAGCTGCATGCCCAAATTCTTCAAGTTAATATCATGATGGATAATCCATCATATACATAGTAGAATACACATTTTAGAACCTGAGTAATTATTGCGTATGGGTTTTTCTAAATGTGTAGGAAAGTAAAAACAAGCAAATTGTTTTCACTGGTTTTGAAACACGTCCAATGTTGTCAAATCCAGTGGGAGCATTGTGTTGTGTAACTGAATATGGAGTTATTGTTATGTTCTCTAATTCAGTAGGAGCTACAAGATTTAATTTCTGTGTAGTAGCCCAGATTATCTTCAAGATAATTACTTTCCAATTGTAGACATCATGTTCTTAGGATAGCCATATGCGTTTCCTGACAAGAACAAAGTAGTCCTACATCTACTTATGACACAAATCATATTGAAGTACATAAACAAACATATGTTGTGTTGTTTATATACTACATGATATTGTTCTATGCACAAGTGGGAGAATTGTTTATTGTGTGAAAAAGAACAATACATAGAAATATGATTATAGGATTCTCTTAATTGCAAGGTAAGAGATCTATGTTCTAATAGGACTTATACATTTAATTTGTAAGATTATCTTATGTAGAACATGTGTCATGATTATAACAAAGACTACTTTTATGTCTTATGATATTCAAATTAAAAGAAACACTTGAATTTACAATTTACGTCAGGGTGTAACCTGGCTAGATTGCAATGGAAAGGTAAACTACATGATATCATTACTACCAGATCAACTGATGTAATGGAATTATGTGAGTTTGCGGTTTCTTAAATTGGATAATTCATAAAATGACATAAGCAAATGGAGTAGTAAATTAACTTGAAATTACTATTGAAACCAAGTGGCGGTGTTCACAAATACCTTAGTTATATATGTTTATATCTTCTTATAAACATGAAGTCTTTTAACTATTACAAGACTTATAATAAAGTAAGACGTTAAACTTGTTATGTTTTAAATAAAAAATCATTGAGCTGATCAATGATTTATAACGTATAGTGGGAATATAACAGTTTATGTTTTCTTAAGACATGAACATAAAGTGACTTGTTCAAAGGGTACTTATGTTATATAGCATGCAATTGGCTTGGAAATTCTATTATACCATTAAGTTGATTTAGTTGGTAAATAGGTAAGCCAAAAAGAGTATAAAGTTATCTTACATATTGTAAGTTTGTCACACAATATTAAGTTCTAATGAAACATCACATGTTGGTGGTGTGTTCAGTTAGGAAAAATCAAACTCTTGTTATATTGTTTGATTATAAGATAAATATGACTTCTTTTCTTCCAAAAGTTATCAAGGTTAGAAAATTGAGTATGGATTGTATATACTCAATAAGACTCAACCTAGAAGATTAAATAAGATATTATGGAATGTGATGAATCACATTAAAGTCTTAATATGATGTCCTGATTTTGTAAAATGTTTTGTAATATCCCAAAAGAGAACGATTAAGTGTTGCTCAACTTGCTAAAGTATTTATAGATAAATTTCTAATGGCAAGTGGGAGTTTTATCTTGAAAAGATAAAATTACAAGATACATAATCTTCTAAAACTACACTAGTGAAAATCATGATGAGGCTTGAAATGTAAAGGTTAAACCTCAACATGATGAAATTCTCATTCATAGATCCGTAGGGATGTCTCAGATATTTGATTGATATGATGAGTAATATGAATTACAGGATCAAAGTAAGCCTGTTAATCATAATGACGCATTTAATAATTATGGTAAATTGCTCATACTATGAATGTTAAGATGCTGTCCATAAAGATAAGTCAACTTTGAAAACTTTGTTTATCTTAATGAAGATGAGTTTCTTCAAGAGAAGGAAAACCCTAGAGGTTTAAATCTTCATGTAATGAATCATATGGACGAAATTGTATACATATTTTAATGTATGTCTTATGACAAGATTATTAATCATACTTAAGTAATTAACTATGATTGAATACTCTTTCCTAACCACATTAAAGATACAAAGATGGTAATTGTCATATTCATTTTTATGAATATGGAATTTGACAATGGATTATAAAGCTCTTTCTTGTATAATTACTTAAGCGAGGACGATAAGTAATTAAGAATTTATGAATTCATGTAATCTTTGGAAGTATACAAAATGCAAGGATCCAAGTATGGATAAATGCATACATCAAGGAGACTAGCCGGGTACCCGCGCGTTGCCGCGGCGGATACCTTACAATTTTATTTATTTGCGACAAAATGTTATTCAAAAAATAAGTATGACAAAAAGATAATAATAATAAGCATTATGTGTAAACATAAAGATAAAAAATAAAAATATCGGTATCATTTATATATCCTATCTTAAGCACAATATTTTCTATTTTTTTTTCGTTCTACGCAGATATGTTTAAAAGATAAATGGAGCTGCACAACTTACAAGTATATAATAACATTATGATTTCATTCTAAATAGTAAAAACACCCATCTGTATATCGATGTTAAATTGTGAGACATCACCGTCTAAGCGTTTTCTCATTTTGTTCTTCCCAATTCCCACCATCTTCGTTTATAGACCTCATGACACACCAAAACAAACAAACAAAAAATATGTTGTTTCAGTTCCTACAAATAAATTACAAAATGCTTTTTACTCATGTAGTTTTAAACATTATTAATATTCAACTCTATAAACCAAGTCAAACAGATGAAGTATATTTTCATTACGTCAGCACCATAATTTCACTTTAAGTTATGAACCCAATTTGTAAAGTCGAGTCTACTTATCCAAAATTATAGAGGGAAAACAGATAAATATGAATAATTGTTTAAAGTTCTATGTTTACAGGATTTAGTCCACACAATATACATGTGCTCTTCACAAAACAAAAAAGTATCCTTCTCATTTTAATGTTAGACATTTGTGCACACAAACATATACATTTCATTAAAAAAACAGCCACACATGGTAGGCAACCACACACATAGACACCGATACATTTCCTTGTATGTATATATATATATATATATATATATATATATATATATATATATATATATATATATATATATATATATATATATATATATATATATATTGTTAAGACAAGTATGAATTTTAATTATTAATGCCAATTCGAGTTTTTTGCTCCCTTGGTCCTTCCCTGAATCATAAGTTGTTAAACCTGAATAACGTAATTGTAAATTTAAGAATTAGTTGATCAAATATCTTCTTGCCAAATCAATCTTCCTACTCAAATGTGTCATCAACTATATTCACTTCTCACCTGCATTCTTGAATGTGTTGATCACATAATTAGAAAGATTTTTAGGAACAAGTTTTAAAAGGATGAATCATTCTCCATTACTATAGAAGACTATGCAATACATGAGTTTGGCACTGATAAACTTACAAGCTTGTTTGGTGTCAAAGCGAACTCTGAACAAGAATCAATTCTTTGGACCTGCATAAACACATATCGTCGGTACGGAGAAAACTATTGAACCGTCGTTGATATGAGATCGATTTTCTTCACTGATTCTTTTCCATGTAACTCTAGTACACTTTAAATAGGAAACCAACTACATAATGAATGTGCTAAACTTAAGGAAATAAACAAAACATGGGAACATGGCTACTGATAACTAAACATGCATGGAACAAACTTCTAATCGTGACTCCTAAATTAAGGCATGGTACTCCTAGTCTAACATGCAAAAACTTTTATTTTTTATTTATTTTTATTTATTTTTGGTAACATGAAACAAGATAATGGTCTTTGGTCTCTTGCACGTATCAATCGTCCACTCCACTAAATGTCACTGGTAAAGTTCTCCATTAAACACCACCAATCACGCGATCCACCTCCAACGAACAACATCCCATTTCAAGTATAGCAAGTTTTCTCGCCACCTTTTTTTCTTTTCTTTTTTAAACGCTTTCAACCTGAAAAGTCAAACGTAATAGTATCATACTTATTTGAGAAAACAAAAACGTTTTTATGTTGATGTTGTATATTGTCGTTGAATTGGTCAGGGAAAAGCATTGTTACCCTTGAAACCCAACGATGGGGTGGTACATATATGCAAATAAATATGGCATCCTATTGGTCACTTCAATTGTTGTTTCACGCTCAACTTTGATGGCCACCCTAGGTGTTGAGGTGGGTGAAAGAGATAGGCCGGGGACTGTAGCATGTTCGTGGCATTGCTGGTGGTCGGGTCACGTTGGTATAGCCCATGTTTGGCTTATAACAGATGAAATTTGAGCGTGTTTATTTGTTTGTGTACCAAAAGGTTTTGGTGTATGCTGCTATTATATAGTGTTACAAGAAAGGGGCTAGATTGATATTGTGGGTTGCTAATGTTAAGGAATCTAATTTCAAGGAGGCTAATATTTAGGAGGGAAGCTAATGTTATGGAAAGATATGACATAGGTTTTAGACGTTTAGTTTTTCATATTAAATTAGACGTTTTGTTTTTCATATTTAATCACCTTATAGTAAAAGCATAGACGTTTTATTTTTTATATTTAATCACATTGAATGAGTAAGAATTATGAAGGTTTTAACTTTTTACATTTAATCATATTTAATCACCTTATAGTAACAACATAAACGTTTTCATTTTTATATTTAATCATATACTTAATCACCTTATAGTAAAACCATTGGTCATTTTTGTATTAGAGCATCCACTATGATAAACCTTTTACAAAGGTTTATACATTAATGTATCAATAAATTTTAGACCTTTTGATTTTATAAACCTACATTCACTATGGTATAAACCTTTTCAAGTTCATAAAATGTCTCTTTTAACAAATACATTAAATGTATTGAATTTATAAAGTGGTTCAAGAATTAGGACCTCTTCATGCCGCATAGACATGAAATGAGTGTCCACTATGGTTGAAATAAACATAAACCTTTTCATCTTTATTAGACCTTTCCATAAACCCACCATAGTGGATGCCCTTAGTCATTAAGTTATAGTCATAAAGTCTATTAAATGGCTTGTTATAGTCATAAATGTATTAACCACGTAACAATAACAATCTATACTACATTTCTTGTTATTTCTTATTTGGGAAATGTTTTTGGTCTTATAATTTTTAAGACTTCCTCTTTTAGAAGTTCTAAATGCATTAGTATGTAGTATAGATAAGTCTCATGTTTAAATATTAAATCCATGTTTGATTTATAATTTAAAATAAGATAACTCCTAAGTAATTCGGAAAGCTAGTGGGAGTATTATGTTTACTTACTTAAATCATATATGTTATATAACATATAGGAAGTAACATTCTATAAGTTAAATGTTAAGTCATAACTTGGAATAAAACTTTACTTGAAAGATTTAATAAGTAAAACATACAACCTTGAAATATATGTTTATTGATGTAAACATTTGCGGTAAATGAATCTAATAGAACATGATATATCATTTAGAAAGTTTAAATGGATATGTAGTACATGAATGAAATTTAAGTTGGATACAAGGATTTTTCATGTACATCATGTTGTTGTTATATCATGCTTTGATAAAAGGTGATTTGACAACATTGATATCTAATTGAAGGATATTAGATAAGTTGTGTAATGAATATTCTAAAGGAATATATTTGGATATAGAATCACATCCTCAGCCTGGAACAATTTCTGGATTCTATAGATGGACATTTTTTCAATTGTCATAGCCAACAAACTTAGAAGTTTGGAAGGCATGAAACATTACACATTGAAGTTTACGGAAAAGAGCATATTGTTGTTTGCATACAAAGATGCTAATAAAATTGAGATGACACTCAATACTAATCATGGAAGGATTTCATCCTTGTTAATAGCCATGTGTACTAGTTATGCTTAACGAAAAACATAGTTGCATTATTCGTTAAAGAATAAGAATACTTTAAACTTTAAAAGGTTTGGAAGTTTAATTATCATAAATTGAATGTTGAGGATGTCATACATTTTATGATGTATTATGTGGTTATATCAAATTATTTGAATGCACATATACAAGAACTTCTCTAATTGAATTCTTGAAATAAGTATGATTACTTGAGGCATAATTGTCAACAAATATGATTGGTATTACTTGAAACAAAATTCATTAACGAGTATTTTCATGCATTGATCTGTTTAGTATTTGGATAAAGGGATGTTAAGCAATTATTAGTTAATAATGAATTAAAGTACTGAGTACGTGTAAAACCCGGAAATTTCAAACTTGATAAATACCAAAATACTCTCTAAATTTGAACTTATGAAAGGACGTTTAATCAATTAAGACATTATATTCCAATTTTAACCTAAGTATCTAACACGCTAATATTTAAATAAGTAAACGTCATATGAATATTTAAACTTATGTTAACCACATTTGTATACATTTAAAATATGTCACGTTTTCTTATTTAAATCCCTAGCCAAACCTTATATTTGTACACATCAAATATAGACGTGAATATGGTCCAAGTATATGATTATGATATCTTTGGAAAACCTTAAAAACAAATCCCTGGAAATTTGGTTCTTTCCGTGTTTGTCTCAAACTCTCACACGTATTCCTCCCCTTAACCGACCCTATCACCACATTTTATTAAAGACATATATATGGTATAATATTTACAACACTCTCTAAACCTAAAAACTCTAAAATCAATCAAAAAAAATATTCGGCTGCCACTTTTCTTTTCTTCCAAGTCCTGTCCGATCAAGAGAGGTACAAGGGATGTTCAATTGTCGTCGATTGTGGGTGAGATACAGGAATTGTACATGGGAGTATTCTTGTGTTTGAGAGCCCTTGCTACTGATCGGTTGGGTACGGATTGGTACTCGACTGATGTCTTTGTTTCCATCTTATTACATGCTTCACGGGTAACCCTCTCAACCATGTTTAATTCCTATTCCATGTTTTCTTTTTCTGTCAGGTATTATCACCTGTTGATAGGTTGTTTTGCATGTTCAAATCGAATATAAAACCTTGCATAACTTATGTGATAACGAAACTAAAATACTGAGTGCTCGACCATATGAAATTGGCTGTCAACCTTGTACGCGTGTGTGTGTGTGTGTTGATTTTGGATCAAATATAAGTCTTGGTAAATCATTATATAAGCCGAATTTATATAAAAGAAATCGTAGCAGGTTGCTTTGTGTTTTTTTTTTCGAATGAACATATAACCATAAGAATAATTGCATGAAATAACATAAAAGTTGCATGAAATATCGTTGGCAGTCTTCACCTATTCGATCTATATGTCTTATGCTGGCTCATGTGTAACGTCTGGGGTGACCCACCTCTATTTCAACAATAACACTTTGTCACCTAATATTATGCAAGCTAACAAGGGTAGTGGTTATCTCGGCATATTTTTAACAAGAGGATGTCATGGACTTGTTTGTTTCGAAATAATAGAAATCTTGGGTCGTCGCGGCCTAATTTAATGTCGAGAGTACACTCTATAAATTTTAAAATGACGGGGTCTAAAATTATCTTTTTAATATAAAATTTTAGTATAAATTTTAAAATAATTTATTTGACATTTTTAATGTTAAATTTTGCTAATTTACATTTATGGCCCTAAACCTTACCAAATTCACATTTTAACCCTAAACTATTATATTGGTCATTTTGACTCTTAAATATGATTCGATTGTCAATTATAACATTAAAGGACCTAATATCGCTAATTCAGAAAACTTGCTATTTTGGAAGGTTACTATTTTTGGAAAGCTACTAAATATGGGAACTTATTAATATGGCAAGTTACTAAAAATGGAAAGCCGACTAAAACGAGTAATCTGATTTAAAACAAGCTATTAATAATAAGCCGATCATTAATTCGTGTAGATACGCTGAAGAAGGAGTAACTTCCGACCTTTATATCTTCTGATGTGTTTACATTTGTGGTTAAGGTACAGATATTCTACCCTTTTTCAGTAAGGGTGCCTTCTCTCTCATGACTTGATCTTTGATTATCGATTCGTTATAAGATTTCCTAAGCCATTGCTATGTTCCCTTATGTTTGATCCATTCTTTATGATTCGTTTGATATGATCCTTTTGATATATGATTCACATTCATTTGATACTCCTCTGATTATGAATATGCTATGATATGATTCGGATATGCTGCTATGATTCTATATATGTATGTATGTATGCTTCATTCCCTTCTTATGCCCGAGTTTTCTAACTACTCATGGAGGTACCATGGGCGTGTCATCGAGGCACCGATGGCATGACACTTTCTGTGGAGGTGTGATTGATCCACGGCGTCCCCATTTGATATGATATGATTATGCGCACTTATGACTATGATTATGCTGGATTATGTATGTATGTATGGGGGGCGTATGGATGCATCCTAGCACTTATGTTTATGTATGATTATGTATGGTGAATGTGGGTAGGTGCTTCTCTACTCCTTCACGTTTGGGAGGTCGCTCCTCCATGTGGTACCGAGAGGTCTCCCCTCTTCGTATCCTTTGACAGGTGATTATGGATTATGTATGTATGTATGTATGTATGAGACCTATTCGAGTGACTCTGGTAGGTCGGCTCGTGGCTTTCCTTATTTCTTTGTGTCTATTCGAGTGACTCTGGTAGACACGCCTTTGTTGATACGTACTCATTACCTTTCCCTTATGATTATGCTTATGTGATATATCTCTGATACTTCGTTTCCCTTTGACTTATGATATTCGTTCAGTATATGTTGATCTCTTATGCATTTGACAGATGATATTCCTTTCAGCAGAAGCTTATGATTTCATGTTTCTCATACTTATATACGTTTTGTTTATCCATTTGCTTTGTTATATATCTGTTCACTGGGCTTTTTAAGCTCAGCCGCATTTTCCTTTCCTGCGGCAGGTTTTAGGTTGGAAGCTGGGTTTGGGTGAAGAGTGCATAGGAGCATTAGTGGAATACCCGATAATTAGAAGCCCATTTGCTTTGGACTTAGATTTTGATCCAGTTAGATTTTGTTTGGTTTTGGTATTTCATCTTGTATAGAGTTAGTATTTCTTTTGTACCATTAGAATACCTTTGTAACTTTATGTTTATAAGTATTCCGCTTGCGTTGTATGCTTTGTATGCTTTGACATGTCACCATACTGTAGTGCTCCGGACCCATGCCGGGTTGGGGTGTTACAGTACGTTTATTTTCATTAATAATAGATTGTATCCTATATTTGCATGTTAAATCCATGAATAACTTAAGTTATTCTAAATAGTCCGTTGTCAATTAATGATATGGGAGTATCATTGAACTAAGACAAATCTGAGTTTTGGTATAATGTACTTAAACTATATTGATGCGTATACATGCCAAATTCACATGATATTCAATAAATGATAAATTGAATATATGACAAAATCCCAATTACATGATTATACTTATGGATGTTGTCATTATAGTAAATCATGAATATTTATCCTCAGACTTGAGATACCAGGTAACTACTGTGGATGTAGCTCATTTTATGTGAGATAGTCTAACGCTATCCGTAACTGGTAGTTATAAGAATTATTTTCAGAGGTGATGCGAAGTTCATAGGTTATGCTTGTAGTCAACACAGGATTTGTTTCCTTCAAATTTGTTTTGAAGTTTAATACTGTTGGGCCCCTCGTAGGGTTGACAAGATGTTTGCTTGGCCATGCCCAAGGTCTATCTGGAATAAGTTCAGATGAATTGGTAATCTTGCTCAATCATAAATAACGAGAAACACAAAGCTAATTATGGAATGACTTAGATCCATATCCATATTAACGTGGTATTAGAAACAAAAGGATAAGTATGATGATGAATCATCAAATGTGGTTTTTTCCAGGAAACCAAACTCGTGATCGTTCTGGGGACATTGGCGTGTTATGCTAGACTAACCATTGTCATTATTACATTAATGTATATCCGAGTGGGAGCTGTTAGTTTTAACGGATAAAAATTAATGAATATGTCCGGACTCGAACACGAGACTTCGGGATTTCACACATTACGTATGAGTTTCAATGTATTAATAATTATTATATTGAATTATGAATAATTATTAATTTCACAAACAAAACACGTAACGGTCATTTGTAGTTAATGGTAATTGGACTGAATGATCGTTGGAGGAAAGATTAAGGACTGAACTTAAAATAGAGTTCAAGAAAAACATGGAATGGGTTTGTCAAACCCATGTTCGGCCGAACCCAACCCATTAGGTTGTAGGGTTTGTGTCTTGTGCTCCAAGATGTTGATCAGTATATAAACAAATTAACCTCTTTGTTCATTCTAATCATCCCTTGGTTCACTTGCAAACCAAATCTCCTTCTCTTCTCTCCTCTTGAGTTAGAAATCGAACTACACCCCTTATAGGGTTCCTACTAGATTTCTAAGCTCAAAACCATTCTTGTTTAGTTGATCAACTACACCCTTCTAGGGTTCCTACGCGATCTTCTAAACATAGTGTTTGGTTTGTTTGTGAATTAAGAACCTAGTTTTTCTCATTGAAACGTTACTAATACGTGTGTACAAGAACGAAGTGTTGGCATACTTTTGCTAACAAGTTTTGCCCTATTTGACTAAACCCTTAGTCGATCACCATAAACCCTAATTAGGGTTTATATTGTTCTTGTTCAATTGATTTCTTGTTCTTGCTAGAAATCACAAAAGAGATACGCATTCATTTATATTCGGTTAATTTCAATTACATGTATTTGATCCTATTCCGCTGCGTGCCTGATGTGTTTTATGTTTATATACTTTGTTATGATTTACATATTCCAACAGACTGAGGAGTAGTCGTTGTAATTTTCAAACATGACTTCTTAATTTTACAAAGGGTTTAGAGTTTTTGAAAGAAAAACATCAAAGGTTCCGAGGTGACGCTATTCTTGAGTGGCCGTCACACTATTCAAGTATTTAGTAAATCCAGATTCCACACAGATGATGATTGTCTAAATTAATTTTAGTAATTGTTTATTTATTTATTTATTTTTTATTTCTAAAGTGATTGTCGAAATGTTGTCTCACATTTGTAGATTCACTTGACAAGGAATATTGTCTTTCTTGTAAATATTCTTAAGCTATAATATGCATGAAGTCTAACGAGGTTAAAAAAAACTAATGAATGTGTATAAAGTTTTGCCAGCATTAACAAATGTGCAATCAATGCAATACTTGAGAAGTCATGTCGAAAAGTAAGAATCCACAAAAAAAACGACCACAACCAAATAATGGTAGATTTCAAGAGAACGTGGAGTGATTTGGGACGAAAGATGATGGAAACAATAAAGGATGGTACAAATGAGTACAATGCAATAGTTGGAGACAATGACCATCCATGACAAGTACTCAAAGCCAAAAAAGATAATAAAGCACATATGGATAAGTTGAAGTATGGCAGATCTTGAAGAAGGACATCATGAGGAGACCATTGTGATTGGGGCTGGTGGGGAGTGCTATGGCTCAAGATTTTCAAATGTGGATAAGTTAGACAAACATTTACTAAGAATGCAATCTATCATAGATATGTAAATTAAATCTTATCAAATTTCATGAAAATATAATCATATGATATAAGTCTAGCTGCAGAGGGAGACTTTGAATAATCATATGATCTATATTCTTACTTAAAATGAGTGTAGCATCCTTTTTTTTTTTTTTTTTTTTTTGAAAGTCGGGTTTTATTATAGCTAACAACGAGCTAGAAACATGAAAAGTTACATGAATAGATTGAATTTGATATCCAATCTGGTCCGTGAAGGACGAAGATGTTTGCTTCTATTAAAGAGTGAGATAAGGATTTTATTCTCACCTTCTAAATAGAGGAAGTCTTCATATTGCATTTTCAAGTGTAACAATGAAGCTGAGAGTAAGAATAAGATAAAAACATTACCAACTATATATCGTCAGTTCTTTGGTTACTATTCGGCTCTATAGTATTCTTTAAAGCACTAGTAGGGCTGTAAACGAACCGGATGAACACGAACGGAACCTTGTTCATGTTCGTTCGTTTAATTTTAACCGGACAAATAAATGGACATAAACGCTTAAACGAACGTAATTTCTTGTTCATGTTCGTTTATTAAGAAAATGAGTTGTTTATATTCGTTTATGAACGTTCATTAAGATACTAAACGAATGCTAAATGATCGAACATGAATGAACATAGACAAACTAATATAAACTTTATTAAATTATGCACAATATAATGTTATTACAAGCGTTGTTTTGTTTAAATAAATCAATTTTAAAATTATTCAATTAAAAGATATGATATATGAATATAAATAAATAAATGAACATAAATAAATACATAATCGGACGTTCATGAACATAAATAAACGGACGCGACTTTTGTTCATGTTCGTTCATTTAACTAAACGAACGTAAAATATTGTTCATGTTCGTTCATTTAATAAATAAACGAACATAAATGAACTTTTTATCGAACGGTTCATGAAATGTTTACTGAACGTTCAGTTCGTTCAGGCCTAGTCACTAGTACACTTGGTGAAGCCAATACACATGAAAGACATTTCTCATTTGTACAATTAACCAGCTGCTTTCTCGAAGTTTGTCAGAAAAAAATGTTACATTTTCTTTACTATGCATGTGGCGTGGTTGTGAATTTTGTTTGTCTATGTCATCTAAATGAGAGCTTAAACTTTGAACAAACATGGATCAATATCTATACGTTTGTCACCTACAACTCAATGTCTAAGCCCAAACGCAAAAAAAAATGTTATAAATTGTATGTCCCAGTATCGCACTTTAGAGGGATTTTTTTTTTTTTTTTTTTTTTTTTTTTAATTATTATCTAAACACTTAGAGGATTTGGATTATTGCCTTCTTTACTCTTTAGGAGATGTACAGCTACGCTGTCATGGTTTTAATATCAACATAGACGTACTACATATAAGAATAGATAATGTCAGGGCAGCCGGGCATACATGGTTATACATGCATGGACCTATCTTAAGTAACGATATGGACAAGATGTCAAGATACAATGATACATGCTTCCTGATAAAGATTTGCCCTTATGGGTAGCTATGAATGATCCAAGGTGGATGACCCACGAATTAGAGGTGGTGATTTTTGCCAAACTCATACAGAGAAAATTAAATAATGTTCATATATGGGCTTGTTGGGTCATGCCTAGATTGCATACAGATTACTTGCGGGTAGATTTGTTAAAAGTATATTTTGTATAGAAGCCTTTTGGGCTTTTACTATTAGTTGATAGATCCACCTCACTTCGTATTTTGTATATAGGATAATGGACAAATCAAACTATACTTCAAATTATACTTCCATTAACTCGAGCAACCATTACACGAACAAAATGTATATCGATTTCAATGTGTTTGATCCGCTGATCCTGAATAGGATCAGCAGTAATAAATGGCACTAACATTGTCACGATAGACAAGGGTGACAGACAAAATGGTGCATGAAGCTCATGAAGCTAGGCAGTTTCGGCAATAACAGTAGCAACACCTCTGTACTCAGCCTCGGCATTCGATCTAGACAATGTATATTGCCGTTTGGATGATCACAAGAGGAGATTATCCCCAAGAAAACACAATAACCAGAAGTAGAATGCCTAGTAGTAGGGCAACTAGCCCAATCAGCATCAAAATATGCAACAAGAGAACCCGTAGATGAAGCATAAAGTTGGAACCCAAAGTCCATCGTGCCACGAATATAGCGGAGAACTCGGTTGAAAGCTGCAAAGTGAGGCTCTCTAGGATCATGCATACGAAGTCACACCTGTCATAAGAATTATCTAGACGAGTAAATGTCAGGTATTGCAAATAACATGCAAGATTGCGATATAAAGTACGATCAAAAACAGGATCTCCTCATAACCAAGTTTGGATTTCGTGTCAATTGGAGTTCGAGTGGAATTACATGCAGGGGCGGAGCTAGAACTTTTTTGTCGAGGGGGCAAAATATGATAACTTTCAGAAACTACACTAAAAATTGGTACGTTGGGGGGGGGGGGGGGGGGGGGGGAATTACAAAAATACCCGAAAAATTTCAAAAATTTACACTACAATTTTTTTCGCCGGGGGTCATGTGACCCCCCGGACCCCCCCCCCCCCCCCCCATCTCCGCCCATGATTACATGTAGCCATATGTGCCATGTCTAAAAGCTCCGAAGCATATTTCTTCTGATAGAGAAACATGCTTGTAGAGTCACATCGAACAAAAATCTCAAAAAAATAATTAAGAGCCCTCAAATTAGTCATACCGAACTCCTTATGAAGAGAGGAGATAATACGTTTAAGTAAATCTGTTGATGAAGCCGTCAGTACAATATTATCAACATATATCAACAAATATGCAACCTCAGTACCATGACTATATATAAACAAGGACGAGCCACAATGACTCGAGGAGAAACCAACCTGTAGAGCATAACCTGCAAAATGTTGAAACCAAGCTTGAGGTGCCTGTTTCAGCCCATATGAAGACCCTCTATAACAGGCAAATGTGATGTGGAAATCGAGCATCCACAAACCCTGATGGCTGATACATATAAACAATCTTGGAAAGATCACCACTAAGAAAAACATTCTTAACGTCAACTTGATGAATAGGCAAATTATGAGATAACGCAAAACTGGGACAATACGAGTTGCCGGTTTAAAAACCAAACAATAAGTATCATCACAATCAACACCAAACTGCTGACTATACCAGTTAGCCACAAGACGGGGCTTTATACCTGCTCAATGAACCATCAACATGATGTTCATGTGGGAAACAACCACATAGACCGAACCACATTAACATTATGTGGTTTCAGAACAAGAATCCATAACTGTTTTTAATTAAAGCATTATATTCATCGTGCATAACATCTCTGGCAATTAGGGTCGGATAACACAACCGAGGGAAATTTAGGAATAGGAGAAATATAACAAGTATTGTGAGTGAGTGCCTCAATGAAAGACTTGGTAAATTACATGATGGAAGAATTGAAGTAGGTGATGATTGTGGCAACCCAGAGCTTATTTAAACTTTATATAATTTGTTTAGTTATTAATGATTTACTATAAACAATCCCAACCATGTCATATATTATGTCATAAAATATATATATATATATATATATATATATATATATATATATATATATATATATATATATATATACTAGTTTCGAAGCCCGCCCTATGGGCGGGCATGACTTATAATTATTGTTGACATATTTTACTATAGCGAAAGAAGACGGGCAAAAGATGGTTGGAAAAGTATCCAATGAATAAATTAAGTAACCGTTAATAAATTACGAACATCGTAAAATATTAGCCCACCTCAAATAAAACATGTCTACTTACTGAAATAGCAGGCAATAAGAGTAACAATGCATTTAAACTTAATCATTATTTAACACACGTAGCTTATATATGCATTCGACTCTAGTATCAGGCAGCCACATCATACACTTTCCGACTTCACATCATGTCTGAGATAAATCATTCTCAATAGAGTGCCAAATGCTTAATTTTACATTATTGGCGGGGTGTTTGCATACGGAAGTATGTTGTCTAAGTACTTGATGCAAATTTGCAGCCCATTATCCGGTTCCCGACTACATTGTGCTATTAGGGTCCTGGTAAAAAAGGTTAAAAAAATTAGAGAAAGAAAAGCGGTAAAAAATCGTTGAAAGTGTATTATTTATGAACTCTTATATTTAAAGCTACCAAATCATGACCCATATCAGAAACACAATAAGCAAGTATAAAAAAAAGAATATGGTAAAAAAGAGTACCCAAGCTGGAAATTGTCCGACTTCCTTTTGTTAATTTGTAAATGCATTAGTTACCCATTCACAAAAACATGCAGAAGCATTTGAGGATCAGGCCCTCTCCTAAACTGTCACCCCAACACGCTGAACTTCTGTCCATTACACTTTTACTCTAAAGTTCGCTTCATGCTGAGACCTGGTGTTGTCCAAACCATCATCTTCGTCTAAAAGCGTCATTTTAAACTCTTTGGAAACAAATGGAAGAGGACCAGCAGTTTACAGACTCTTTCTTTAATCATATGGAGGCAACCTCTTATCAAGATGAGAGTCTTTGTAAAGTGTCACAAGTTGCATCATTACAGCACGATCTACACCACATGATGTCACCTCTGTATTAATCGTCACCTTAACACATCAACAAAATTGAATTCAATTATAAGTCATGAAGTAACTCGTTAATTTCTATAATCCAATATTAAGGTATTTGTATTCGATTGGCGGGCCTACAATAATGCAGTAAGATGTGATATAAGAAAACAAAGAATGGCACAAGAGTTTGAATGTATATGAGATATAACGAAAGCACCAGAGATGACGATCATTGAATAAGATACACAAATCAGATTTCAAAGATATAGGGATAAAGTATTTGCAAGTGACCAAACATATACAATAGAAACATTGGTGTAACTACAAAGAATGAAGTTTTAAAGTTTCCTAATTTTAAAATTCCTAAAAAAGACTTGTGGCAGTCGGTCACATAGATAAGCTTGTCAGTGGTATCCTAATAAGTAAATGGTTGGTCTAATGTGCAAAAAAGAACATGATTCTCACAAGTCACAACCATCTGCTCTTTAATCGCAAGTGTTCTAAGCAAATTTGAACAAACTGGTAGTTATGTCAAAGGAAAGGAAATATCAGTTGATTTTGTACTTAATGTCATTGCTGAGAATATTATAAGCAAATTGTTGACTTTTAAAGTCAATTAGTTACTTGATAGAACAGCTGTTTCTAAACTATGGGAGTGTAAGTCGGTACTGTTTAGTGATAAATGAGCGGATGGATGTGCATAAGAAGGTATTTATAGGTGAAGAATTGGCATAAAATTGATTAGTGATAACTGGGTGATACAAAACAGAAACATCAAACAACTAAAAGGAGGGAAAAAGGATGAAAACTAACCATGTTCTTTGGCATTAGTAGTCGCGTCGTTTTCGCCTCCTTTGTTTATGGGTGTCAAAGATTGTAAATGAATCTCATAACGTTTTCTCTTACCTTTATTGGCAACTTCCTTTGGACTGCAAGCCTTCAATCCTTTAACTCAAAACTAATTAGTATATTGCATACACGATGGTCCATATTTAATAAATCTAAGTGGTGGTAATAAGTAAAAATTAAGACCCATTTTTAAAACAGTATTGTGCAAGGATCTGGTGTCGTGGCCACAGTATTTTCTTTAAGGTCCTTAATGAATGTCCTTAGGCACCCATTGACTATTCGGGGTGCTGATCCATCACAAAACCGTTCTGCAAGATCTACTGCCTAAAGAAACACCATGAATGTTGAAATAAGTTGAATGATGTGGTTATTAGTAGACAGATCTGTTAAAACAAATTACTTCAAAAGAGTACAAGGATATGAACCTCGTTAATCACAATTCGGTATCGCGTTCCTAATACATCAATTTCAGACATGGCTAAGTGAAGAATTGAAAACTCCAAGATCCGACCTGCTGGTTCATTCTGGAAAAAAAATCTTAAACCACACGTGAATGATATGATACATAATACAATAATTAGCTGCAAGTGGCGAGATCTAACTGACTCAGATAGAGCTGGAAAATGGGCCGATTAGGTTGATTGCAAACACTTCTTGTCCATTTACAGTAATTGGCTATAAACATTTTCATGTTATCTAGGACTATAAATAAACGGTCATTAAAAGAACAAATATCTTTGAACATAACAATTTAAAAGGTTGTATGCTTAAAAACAAACTTGTGGGAGACTTTCAAACTATTTAAGAAAAACACACCCGCCCAAATTAACCCATCCAAAATTAATTTGGTTGAAATTGCCAACTTTAAGTCAACATGCAACTCTGGTTTTGAACACCATAAACATAACATAAGTAAGTTAGAAAGTAGTTCAAACCTTCCAATTTTGTGGAGCCACTTTGTGAATGACCAGAACATGACTATCCCACTTTTCTACTACTGCCTCCAATAGTTTCCTTGTGAAGCTACGTTTCAACAATAAAATATCAGTACTCTTTAGTCCGGCATATTTTTTGGGTACCATGGTTTCCGATCTTTTGGCCGACCAATCCACGGGATTTGACCCGACCACCACAAAGACATAAACCGAGTAAAGTCTTCCCCTTTGGGGTAAAGGCCTCGAATTCTTGCACTTTTGCGCCTGCCATTGATATGTAAATCAGTATTAAAATAAAATTACAGATAAAAAGATCATATCAAAAGATCATATCTAATCCTTACAATAAAAAGTTCAGGGATTTAAAGTAATATCAAAAATAGAATGTGCATGAGAAAAGTGGTTATTGAATTCTTCCAATTACATATTTGATCAAACCATTTTCCAGTTGCAATCAACCTGCTTAAAACCCCCATGATTCTGAAGAAATTGGCTTTACTTCTTCTCATACTCTACATGTGAGAACGCACGTCGAGCATATACTCCACAACCTCTTTTATTAACGATGACTCAACAATCATCTAAACAGGCATACAATGAATATCAGACTTTCATGATCGCATTTTGCTTTACCCCGTTTAAGTATAATTGGGTTAAAATTGACAGCTCTAACCTACAGATCGATTAGCATGCAATGCATAAACACTTTACTTACTATTGTCCTTGATGAATTATTCAATAGATGAAGTGAGTTTACCTTCTCAGACAAAATTGACTATGCAAGTTCAGTAACTTTTCAAATTGCAACTGTTTTTCCTACATCAGAAGAACAAAATCATTATTTTAACTGATTGTTTGTTTCCCCTTATGGGGAAGGTTTAGAGATAGATGTTATCAATAGATTAGTTAAAGAAATTTTGACCGCATCTAACCTTTGGTATGAAGTGTGAACCTCCCAAGCAGTTAAAAATCCATAAACTTTTCGATGCATATCAAGTTAGGCACCTAGAAATAACCAAATAAAGAGAACATAAGCATAATTTACTAAAAAGGCAACTTACTATTCAGGAGCCAAATACTAAAGAAAATATAGAACAAACAGAATATAGCTAGACTTTATATAGCCAATAACTGACTATCGTGTTAAAACCCTTTACTTTTACGTATGTTGATTATTTGTTCCTCGTAGGAAAAACATTAACACAGAACCAATTGTTAATATCCAGCAACAAAAATACCAATAATGAGGATGACAAGTTTTCACCAGTGCATAGCCATCGTACTTCAAACCATTAAGAGAACATAATTATTTAACAGCATCATAAAACATAATTTACTAAAAAGTCAGCTTACTTTTCAGGAGCCAAATACTAAAGAAAACATTGAACAAACAAAATACACCTAGACTTTATATATCCAATAACTGAGTATCGTGTTAAAACACTTTACTTTTACGTATGCTGATTATTTGTTTCTCGCAGGAAAAACATTAACACAGAACCAATTGTTAATATCCAGCAACAAAAATACCAATAATGACTCATATTTTCATTAAAAACAGGATGACAAGTTTTCACCAGTGCATAGACATCGTACTTCAAACCATTGTATATTTAGCTCTGCGATGGTTCAAAAACAATAGGAGATTAAAGATAAATAAGAAGTTAAAGAAGCACGACATTTTCAATTTTCTTTGGCTTTTATGCGGTTCCTCCTATAGGTTCAATGTGTCTCATACCATCCACAACAGGCAAAGTACAAATAATCTTTATCATAAGTAGTTGACATCCTGGAAAATATTGAAACATCAACAAATAATCCGCTATGAATACCATGACCGAAGCATACACTAACAATTAAATAATTAAGTACCTCTTGTCTCAACCATTCCTAGAGTTATTACTGTTATACTAATATCTGAACTGACCTCGATTCTTAACGTTAATATGTGTGCACCTATCCATTTTAATGGTTGCTTCTGCTCCTCAAAGTGTATACCAAATTGATGTACCTATCCATATTTTCTCTCAATATATTAATAGA
The DNA here is from genome assembly GCA_030686995.1 of Artemisia argyi. Classification (NCBI taxonomy): domain Eukaryota; kingdom Viridiplantae; phylum Streptophyta; class Magnoliopsida; order Asterales; family Asteraceae; genus Artemisia; species Artemisia argyi. Next base: position 153,075,644 of record CM060697.1, on the reverse strand, counting down.
TATTTAAGCAAAGATTATGAGAAGTACCTCAAAGCATAAATAGCCATTCTCGTCGATTTGTTTCATTTGTGGCTTAACATTGTCTGGTCCATGAGTCAGAGCAACCTGTAAAATAAGTAAAATGGGCGAGTTAACAACAAATCGTGATCACTACTTACGCACCTTAGGCAAATAAATATTGAACGTTTTGTTCCCAGCCACGGGATACTTATCAACCAAAATCTCGCGGTCATAAGTGTGTTTTAGAGCACTCACCTTAGGGTTGTTCCCACCCATATTTAGACCATCACCAACAGAATTGATAGTTTTATTATTAGAAGAAACAGAACTATATTCATTACCAGGAGTAGCCACATTTAAGCAAGAGTAATTTTCTGTCAGAAATTGAACAGGGAGCTAGCCCGTCAACTGCGACTGTTATTCCGTCCACATACGCACTGATTTTAGATCTAAGTCGTATTCCAGTGGCCCGCCTTTTTCTATTCGTCTCTCTCGTTCCCAGCTGCATGATCCTACCCAGATGATTCGACACTCAAACCAACACAAACCGTGACCAGAACCAGAAAAGAAACCAACAGCGAATGAACGAATAATGGCAACTATTATAAACACAACAGTTGAAAAAAAAGTAAAGTCTTTCTCATAAATGTTTTGTTGTTGTCTCTAGCCTTGCATTTGCTTCGTACCCCATGCTACTAACAGCATCTGCTCTATGATATTCAGGAATTTCCTATAAAGACATCACACTATCAAGCCATCAACTGCATTATTTAGATGAAAAAACAAATACAGGTAACTCAGTAGTTCATAGAGCATGAGGGTTGTTAATTAATACAACTACTAAAACTACTTCAGTTCATATCTAAAAAGTTGCGACACTATTATTTTCAAAACGTACCATGAAGTCTTTCAACTCCCCAAATATATGACAAATTTCTAAAAATCAACACTCTAACGCATATATATTTTTCAGTTTTCACACTTTCATTATAGCTTGAGTCAGGTCCATTAGATGTTCCTTTATTTGATGTGGCCATACAAACATGTGTATTAGTATACTTCACTAATTGAGCAAGATGACACTATCTTACATAACTGAGCAATATGAGTATTACCTCAACTGAAAGGGTTCGTTGTTACTTGTCACGGGCAGCTAATAGATGAGCCAGAGTGACCTGTAGAGGAGCGCAACTTTACACATATATAAGACAATTTATGCCTATCTTGATTCTCAGATGAGCAATTAGACCAGATAAGATTTTTAAACATATTAGCAACTACGTAATAGTTGCCTCTAATAAATAGTTAAGGAAAAGAATAATCACATAGTGTATTCTTAAATGCATATTTGAAAACTGGATTTGCAACATGAGGTGTCATCCCATCACCAGATTTCTCATACTTGCTTAAGCATTCTTGCAATGGTAACTGTAATCCCCGTACGTCTCCATGGCATGCCTATAAAGAAAGAGGTTGCAAATGAAAAAATCCATACTTGTAACAGGAAAAAGGTGAGCTTAGTTTCTACAGATTCAAATAAGAGAGTAAGTGGGCAAAATGTGTTGGGTATAAAGGATATTCTAAAGATTCAAATAGGATACATACCTATGTTATCGATGTTCAATTTCGCGTAACCTCTTGCCACAGAAACATTTTTAGTGGACAGAAAAATTCATGATAATGACCAGAATAATAATCCTATGATTCTTGCATAAACTTTTCAACCTTATTTTAAGCATATTCACTCGATTACAACCACATGAATAAAAATTACCATGCTAAAAATTAAAGAGCTATACCTGCAAATGTAAATGAGACCTAATTAGGGTTATATTTACATGCCAATCAAGAACATACCTTTAGGCCGTCACTGTTAGAATCCTTGATTTGCATCTCACAATCAATCGCCACATGAAGAATTCTCCAAATAAAAGACCCTTCATAAGTGTATCCAAACATTAATCCAAAAATCACCCAATAATACATCGTTTTTTAACTAAAATTAATTGTTGTATCAAAACATTAATCCTTCGGCTTATTGGCTTAGAGGTGTATATCCACTGCATTTTTTTCATGATCCAGAATAGTTCATGACAATATGTGTAGTATATGCATGCAGAAGAATTAGGGTTTTGAGATAAACATGTAGATGATGAACCTGCAAACAAAATAAACCAACATAAGATCATTAGAGTTTTGTGAAAGGGATACATACTTTTGTTTTTTGTCCAGCAAAACGCACACCTAAAGCATCCACAATAGTTCTGCAAATAAAATAAACAACATAAGATCATTAGCAACTGAAAACCATAAAAATCACGTTTTAGCATAAGAATTCGTTACAAAGATAAAACATGTCTCTTGGAGCAGTCAAAACCGAGAGAGTATATGTGATTAGGGTTTTTCTTTTTGTGAAACAATATACGGGTGTTTTTTTAATAATAAATAATAGCTTTTGTATCCTAATTATGGATATAGATTTGGTTTTGCAAAACATAACTCAAAAATAAACTTAGTCCAATGGTAAACTTGACCATGGATAAACCTATAGGTCGTAGGTTCAATTCTGATGCCCAACATTTTTTTAATAAATCCGGATTTTGTTTGCTTATGTGGCATAAAATTAATCAACAAACGTGCCTACGTGGAACAACTTTAAAAAAATTGTTTAATTAAATTGCCAAGGTGGACACAACTGGACATGGCTGCTAATGACAATTACATGGCAATGAGGTGGCGTTTTCTTAATTTATCTACGTGTAACGCCTCCTGTTATATATAATATAGATATATATATATATATATATATATATATATATATATATATATATATATATATATATATATATATATATATATATATATATATATATATATATATATATATATATATATATATAAAGGTAAATACGTAAAGACAACCCAAAACAAGATCCAATTTAACACACCTTCTCCATCATCATAACCATCATTTTTGTCTCCTTACCCTCATCTCTCAAAGAGCATCATTCACAATTATATTCCTTTGATCTTCGAGAGATTAGGTCATAATAAATGGATGCAACCGACGTTAATCCATGGGGTAAATCACCAAAGAAAGTAAAAAATAATACAAAATCCAATAAACTTTCAAAGAATGTGAGTAAAAAAATCGAGAAGACAAAGGTGGTAGCAACCTCGGGTGTTAAAAAAATCAAAGCAGGCGCCTCTGCCGGTGTCAATTGGTTAAAGATCAAGTACCATGCACACAAACTAGCCAAAAAGAAATAAATCCGAGGCTTGATTTCATATTTATATATGTAGTAAATAATATATTATACGATTTGTCCTTGATTCAATATGATTAGAATTGTTTCATCTCCATATTAGTATTGAGATTTAGGTTCCAGAGATTTTGTTTAATTTGGAGAATTTATAGAACAAATTACGATTGATTAGGTAATATGTGTGGTTTGATTATCCGTGGTCTAATGATTTTGATGAGTATTGGATCGCATAAACGCTTTTTGGCTGTGTCATGCAAAGTTATTTATGATCATGATCCCTATTTTGAGTTCATGCTGTTTTGAACCATGGCTAATATCAGCTTATTTAGGATTTCATTCTACAATGCTAGATGAATCAAAATTTCATGGTGCATATATAGCGTACAAATTCTCAATATGGAAGATAGATTATCGTCTTTTGACTAGCTAGGCACCATAACTTGACAAGTTTAATTGGAAGGGCAAAACCGTAACATATTTGTTTTAGGGAGCCAATTTACTTTTTTATTTAACATCTGTACTAATAATGCCTACTACCAGGGACGGACTTAGAGTGTAAGTATGGGGGGCCGGTGCCCCCCATGGCTAGCCGAAAAAGTTGAAATTTTAGTGTGATTTTTTTAAAATTTTGACCTTTTTTCGAAAGTGACCCCCACCCAAAACTCAAATTGCCCCCCACCCACATACTAGAATCTAACATTCAACGCTCTAAAGCCTTATAAATCATTCATCTATAAGTAAAAATACTCGATTTATCATTACGATCTTATTTTTTTTTTTCCGCATTTTGTTATTATGTTCAAAAAAAATTTTTTTGCCCCCCACATCCATTTTTCCCAGGTCCGTCACTGCCTACTACTACAAAGTGTAAAGGTTAAAAATATACTTGCGACTAAAAATTTTGGGAGGGCCACGACCCCTCCGTTCCACACTAAGTTCCGTCCCTGCTAAGCGCTAGCTTATTGTAGAACATCTGAATTCCCAATAAAATTGACTCGATTTTGGTTCCCATATGATGTTAGTTTTAATGTTGTGTAGTCTTTCTTTCTTTCGTCGTATTTCTTCTCACAGACATGATCAACACCTGGAAATTTATGGGCCTGGAAGTACTGATTTTGGGTCGGCCTAGTGATGAATTAGTATAGTTTGTACAATCAGATAAAAAAAGGCTCTGCACTCTGCAGTGCCTAAGTGCGCATACATTGCATCTCCTTTTCACTATATAATTACAGCCATATACTCACTTTCCCCATAAATAAAACATGTTTCGATTATTATGAGAGATTGAATGTTGCTATATACTGCTTTTATAAGTATTTAAGCTAAATCTTGATATAATTTATCATTCATTTTCTACTGTGAATTTTGTATTAACAGTTCTGCCCTAATAAATACGAAGTTATTCTAAAAAGCGGGGAGTAGGGAACAAACAATGAGTCGGGCATCTAACGTTTGAACTGCAAAGTGTATATATAGAACAGCTGCTACATCTTGATTACTTCAAAGTTATTATACGCCACCTTTGCTAACTACACGCTTTAGTTTCAACCCACAAAGATGATTAGGTCAAATATATTTTTAAAAGTTGAATAAGTAATATGTTCATAACGATTCACAAGCCATGATTATTTCTTAAACGTGTTATTTCTTGTTACCTTTCCATATTTAGTTTAAATACTTGTACTTAATTTGTTTGGGGCTAATGCCTATTGATGTCATGGATTTTGATTTATTGGTTGGACACCTACGACCACTTACCTCATATCTTGACTAACATTTGTTTCTTTCTACTTTTGGTAAACAGTACACATTTTCTTTGAAACATTAGAGTGGGTGTAACATTGACCTTTAAGCGAACTTCATCTTCTCTGTCATCTCAGTTTCTTTCTGCTATACTACTTCATGATCAACTTTGTGTAATAAAGCGACCCACACCACAAAAAAAACATACGGAGTACCTAACAAAAATACAATTAAAATAAAAAATCACACACACAAACATGCATACAAGTAAGTCACCTGGCTGACCCAATTCTTCTTTTCTTGCTTAGACGACCGAGTCGTGTACCACAAGTGAAGCCCTGTTACCACCAGCCTTATATTACGGAGTACTAGAATACAACTCACATATACTTTTAGTTATCTCAATTCTCGACTAAAATAAAGTAAGAAAAATTGCATGGTCAAAATATTTTATTCTTCATCCAAGAGATCAGAATCCATGAATTTCTGACCTAGAACCAAAAGTTACAAATTTCAAACCTGAAGGCCCCATGTGACTCTATGAATCTGTTTGGGGTAAGGGAGTCAACTACTTTGTGGAGAGTGGTGAAGTTGGTCCATTTTGGTCATCAAATGTTGTTTAGGTGAACCACTTTGTGTACGTTTTTCTCACTAGTCACTAGTACTGCCCTTTTACTCTGGTATCATCAACATCACTTCTTTAATTGTTTCATCTTTCATAATTCTATTAGATGAAACAAATATACCCAAAAGTCCAAAATCATGCACACAAAGACCGTATCATACTGTATAAGGCCTTAGGCAATGAAAATGTGATTCCAGATTACAAAAATACATTTTCGATAATTTCTAAAAATTTTACTGTGTTATCTTTGGAACAACGACTTGTTATCTAACATACAGCGACTTGTTATCTAACATAAGAGTACAAAAGTTAACAAAGGCTAGAAATAGTAAACGAAGAATGTATCTTGACTAATTCATATCAAGTCGTTAACATTCTGAAACATTTTTATAATCAATAAACTATCACGACTCCAAATTCTATGCTTGTTGTCACGTAGCGAATTACTAAATATGCAACGATAAGCAATGTTCGTACGTAATTTCCACGAGCTTATTCCTGTACTTGTTCTAAACAATTGGTCAAGTAACATATATGAAATTGAAAAAATAGATATATAAATATTGGTTTTACTTATGACAGGTAAGGTATATCTAATTTTGACTATGTCTTCTCCCTTCTGACTTTTTTTATATTTTACAGAGAATCTGATAAAGACATTTTCCATAGTTTATAGAGTAATTGCTAACAACACAACATTAGTTTATTAATTTGATTATGCCTGGTTAGCTAACCTTGGCATAATTCAAATTATTAAAATACCCCCAATTCAACATGGTCTAGAAAGGAAACATGTCAGTGTGCCACCAACCTCAAGAGACAAGCGTATTTTCGTAATTTGACGAGAACTCAGTTCTGTACCACCTATTCAGCGCGACATTTTCATAAATGATTCTTACTTTTTCAAACCGGGTAAAAAAGAAGTTAAAAACATACAAGGGTAAAGTAAAAGTCTTTTCGATAACATTAAAAATAATAATAATAAATAAATAAATAAATAAAAAATGAGGAAGTCACCAAACTAAGGAAATAAGAAGTTCCAAGCAGAGAAGGGCATTTCAGACATTTTGAGTAAAAAAAGAAATAAAAAGCCCGGGAATGAGTCGGCCAACCAATTCAAGCAAATAAAATGAAAATGGCAATAAAATAGCCCAACAACTTTCTTTGAATGTATCAGCAAATAAACCAAAATACCAAATCCAAATTACTTTAGGCCAAAACAAAACAGTAATCTTGATACCCAATCACAAATTATTTTTCATAATTTCCCTCCTCCTCTGCATTCCAATGGCTATAGCGATCCAAGTTCCGCCATTATTCTTGTTAATATTCTTCGTGTTTGCATCTTCTTTCCTGTCTCGATCATTTTCCCAATCCACGCCTCAAAACATTCAAGTCTTTTACCCGTTCCGCCTTCCTCCTCCTCCCCCTCCCCCTCTCCCTCCTCCACTTCCACCAGCACCATCACCGCCACTGCTGCCACCGCCATCACCATGGATAGATACTGATACACCTACTCTTACTCCTCCCGTCACCACTAACACACCGCCATCTAAGTCGTCTAATAAAACAGTTGCAACAGCAGTTGCAGCAACTGCAGCAAGTACTTTGGTTTTATCAGCGTTGTTTTTCTTACTGCTTGTGAGATATAAACGCTACAGAAAAGAAAAGAAGGAACCGGATTTACATACTGTTAATAATAATAGAATTGCCCATGATCCTGATGGGCTGATGCGTGATCAGTTTACAAGATTTGAAGGGATCAAAGGGGTCATTGTTGATGAAGAAGGTTTAGACGTTCTTTATTGGAAGAATCTTGATGATGATGGTGGGAATAAAAAAGCAATCTTTAAGAAAGAACAGCTGAGAACTAATCAAAATGAAGAAACGAACGTTGTGAGTGTTGACCATGATGAGATATCGTCAAGCCAATTTAATGTTCAAATTCAGGAAGTTCCGCTACTTAGAGGAAAATCTTCAGGTTCTCATGTTTGGCCAGCAAATGATGAAATCAAACGTCAAAATAATGCTCCACCGGTTGCGAAACAAGAAATCATGATGAGAAGTCAACTGTCATCACGGTCTCCTCCTCCTACACCACCGCCACCACCAACACCGCCAGAAACACCTCCTCCACCACCACCACCACCTCCTGCGGCTGCGGCAGCCAGGAAGAGTCATGTGCCTCCACCATTGTTGCTGCCTAAATCAGGTGGTATGACTTCTTCATCAATACCAGCGCCATCGGGCCAGGTCAAACTTAAGCCATTGCATTGGGACAAAGTCAACGCCAACACGGGAGAACCCACCGCGTGGGATAAATTAGATAAAGGCTCTTTCAGGTAGCATTCCAACCTTTTTGCAGAGAATTGTACTTAGGCCCATCATAGAGTAGCATCGTAGGCGCCTAAATTTTTATACAGAAACAAAATAATACTTCTCATTCCATACCAATGACCCCTGCGCAGTGTAGAATAATCAGTTTATCCACCCTTAAATAAATTTTCATGTGGATTATATGAACATTTAGTTTCATATCATTGACGGCTGATCTAGTTTTCCTTCTAACCTGATTTGAAATATCTTTAATTTCATTTCACAAATCTCGGCCCTTGTAACAAAAAATCTATTTAATCTGTCTCTTTTTCTTTTTTTTGGGTAACCATGGTTTCCGACCTTTTGGTCGACTAATCCACTGGGTTTGAACCCACTGCCACACAGATTCAAACCATGTTGGAAAATAAATTTTGGAAAAAAATTAAATTTTGTTACATTTTGCATACGATGATCATATTATTACAACTTCAAACAACTAAAGCAAATGTAAACACTATTTTCTACTGTTGGTTTTATCACTACTGATATCTAATAATAACTACACAATATCACATAATCACTTTCAAAATGTGTATCCAAAGACCCCTCAAAGTCTTACTTGTATGATGCAGGTTCAACGGAGATCTCATGGAAGCACTTTTCGGAACCGTTGCTGTAAACAAAAAATCACCTCGATCAAATGGTGCAACAACTCCAAGAAACGATCTGAAATCACCAGGCCCACCTTCTCAAATATTCATCCTCGACACTCGGAAATCACAAAACATAGCAATAATCATTCGATCATTAGTCGTTTCCAGACGAGAGATCATCGATTGCCTTATGGAAGGCAAAGGTTTAGACATAGAAACCCTCGAAAAACTCACTCGAATCACCCCTACAAAAGAAGAAGAAGAACTCATTCACAACTATGATCACGACATCACAAGACTAGCTGATGCTGAATCTTTCTTGTACCACATCTTAAGAGCCGTACCCTCAGCTTTTACTCGATTCAATGCTATGTTTTTTAAGTTGAATTACACCTCAGAAGTATCTCAAATCAAGAAAACTTTACTGACATTTGAAACTGCTTGCAAAGAACTTAAAACTCGTGGGCTTTTTGTTAAACTTCTAGAAGCAATTTTAAAAGCCGGGAACCGAATGAATGCAGGAACTTCAAGAGGAAATGCTCAAGCTTTTAATCTGAATTCTCTTTTAAAGCTATCGGATGTTAAAAGCAGTGACGGGAAGACAACTTTACTTCATTTTGTGGTTGAAGAAGTTGTTCGTTTAGAGGGAAAACGTTGCATGATTAATAGAAACCACAGCTTAAGAAATAGTACTGTCGCCTTACCCAGTGATGAATCTAGAGGCAAGGATTACATAATGCTCGGACTGCCTATTGTAGGAGGAGTTAGTGCTGAGTATACTAATGTTAAGAAAGCAGCTGGAATTGACTATGATGCGCTTTCTAAGTCATGTTCAGGGTTAAGTGATCATTTGGCTGAAATAAAGAGAACTTTGGAAAGATGCAGTAATGATGGTGGTGGACGGGGTTTCGTAAGGGAAATGGAAAAGTTTGTGGAAGGAGCAGAACGGGAAATACAAGTTTTAAAGAATGAGGAAGAGCGGATTCTCGGGCTAGTGAAGAAAACGAATGAGTATTATCAAGTAGGAACTTCAAACGAAAAGGGAAAGAAACAGTTTCAAATGTTTATGATAGTTAAGTCGTTCGTTGAAATGGTTGACAAGGCTTGTGTCGATATTGCTATAAAACTACAGAAGAAAAGACCAAATGGTGGACAAGAGACGGCCCCGGTTTTGCCACCAATGCCTACATCACCAAACCGCCCGTCCGTTAAGTTTCCAGTATTGCCAGCAAATTTCATGAATAGCAGTTCAAGTGATTCAGATGATGAATTATAAGTAAGCAAAGAAAAAGTACAGGAATATTTGTTTGTTACTTATTGTGTGTATTTGTTATGAGGAGATCAAGTGTATTGATATCGAGTTCATTCTTTTCAAAATTCTATGTAATTCTACTTTGCACGCCACAGATACTCATCAACTACAAACATAATATCGGCTTCAAATTCCCCAAACTTTCAAAACATAAATGGGACAATTCAAACTACTTGAAAGCAATGAGATTGATACAATCAGAAAACATTCAATCCCTAACTGAAAATGATAATGATTCAAATTAAAGGGGCAGTTCACACTTATGTGAAAGCATACATGCTAAAGAACGCTAACTGCAACAGTCGGCACTAGTCTAACTACATGAAATAAATCATCTAACAATTGTCGTTGTGTTGCGCTTATTTTTTGGGCATTTGGGCTTTATTTAGATTTGGAAAAGCACTCTCTTTTACTAGCTTATGAGGTTATTCAAGCTCATAACCTGTTAAAAACTATTATCGGCTTTTCGCTGAAAATATGCTAAACCAAACACATCCATGAATCAAGAAAATAAGATAACATAACTGTAGAAAACTAAAAAGTGAACTAAATGACAAATTTAAACCTGAAGGAATTCGAACTTAATCACTCAGTCAAGGAATCTAACTATAAAAATCTCAAACACTAATTGCAAAAATGTACCTTAATCTTACACAAGGAGGTGATGCTGATCACTGAAAAGTAGTGAAAACTAGAAATGTGGAACTAAACTAGTGTTTGTGTACTGATATTCATCAATCAAACATCTCATAATTGAGGCAGAGGTTGTCTTGTGGCACTTTTGGAACCTTCCAAAAAATGATATGATCACCTAATCTGATTTTATTACATTTTCAATACCTAACAAAGTAATGTACAGTAATGATTTAACAATAACGGTCCAGAGTGCAAACTTTTATAATTTTTAAAAACTACCATATCATTTTGATAAGGGTTCAAATTACAAAATCTGACATATATTTTAGAAAAATTACGCAATGTTCACCCACAAGATTTATCATGTAACAATAGAGAAATTTAACCTTTTAAAAACAGAAAATACTTGTTATGTCTACATGTCTAATGATCCTTTTAGGCTTTTAGCAATATAATTGTGTGGCAAGTGAAAAAACTAATAACATGAATACGGAGTGATAGTCGAGTACGCTATTGTTTGGTGGGTTTCTAGTGACTCAAGTCACGTTAGTTATGGTTAAGTACGCTATTGTTTGCCATAACTGAATTAGATATCGGTTCAAGTCGATCAAATTTCAAGTACAATTTCTCCTTTCCCGACCCTTCCTATCTCATGTTGGGTCTAAAACAAAATACATGCCCATTGAGGTAATTTGGCCCAAATAGCAGAATGTTGGCCCAAAAGTAGATTATTAGGATTTTGGATTATAAGATAACAATTCACACAATTTAACCCGATCTCAATTAAACATTATCTGACAATCTGTGTACCAATTCGAACCATAAACGGGTTTACCTAACCGATTAACCTGAACCCTAGTTGGGCCTCGTTATTCAGGTCTAGTTATTTTCCAACACTCGTAAGTCCTAATTCCTAATCAAGTTACTATATTTTATAAGGTTTTTAAGTTATGTTCAACAATTAAAAATTCTATGCAAAACGTTTGATATCCATGAACTTAAAGCTGGGTGTAGTAGTGACCATCAAGAGATCAACATCCCTACTAACACACACAAACTTTGAACACAACTCGGTCACTTTTGCGACCGATTCAACTATCCTCCTTGTGGTACGCGTCTCTTTGGAGATGTGTAATAGGGTAGGACAAGTTCTCTTGCTGCCGCATGGGTTGGGGAGTCGATCGAGTGTGTCTTATTGCACGTAGCCTTACTCATAAACTATATACTACCTAATAGTTCTATTAAAATAGAAAGCAAAAAGCATCAAATACATGTCACACAGCAAAATAATTACTCCGGACCGGCCAATACACCTACTAAAACTCACATTTATAATTTAAATAAAAAGCATGCTAATTTTAGTAGTTTAAACTTTCAAGAAGATACGAGATATCATATTTTAGGTGTTGAAATTTTATGGGTTGACTATTAATGGCTCCTACTTATTTAGTGGCCATATCAAAACATAGCAACTATAAGTATTCATTATTAGGGAAAAAATATTACATTTAGAAATAGCAAGTAAATTTGTACATTTAATTAAATGTAGTTGAGCTTTTCTACCTTTCACAGAAAGTATATTCGAGCATTAATAAAGCTACTATAAAAATGGTTAGAATAAGCTAGTCCATTGCTTCTAGTCGAAGACACAAAATTTAATGTTGACACCTCTTGAAGTTAATGTACATTAAAAAGCTTTCAATTTTCCAAAAAAAAAAAAAAAAAAAAAAAAAAAAGTTTAGCATCACAAGACAAAGTGCTTTAAAGCCAAAATCCCTTCATTTATGCATTTGCTTTTATGACAAACTTGCTAATAGTAAATGCTAACCGAAAGCCACAACACAGGAAATTTTTATTACTTTGGTTTATTGTTCAAGAAAAACTATTATTGAACTAACAAAAACTTGTGTACAGTTGTTAGATGAGGAAACTTTCACAATGTAGATAGATTAATATAATGAAGAAAGCTTTAGGATTACTATTTATTCTCTACTTTTTGGTGATTGATAATGACAAATTGACAGCCACCACCAAAGCCAATGATATGTGGTTAAATGGTGACAAACACATTCGCCCATTACGTGCATTGTCATTAAGCTTTCAATAATTGCTTCCACGCTAATTCACTAAAAGTCAATCATTTGTTTTGGTTTATCTAATCCGATCATTAGTTTAACTAAACGCGATTGATCATATGTGATTAGGTCTAATAAAAAACATATGTTTTTTTAAGGTAATTACGAATGTTTTGGAATTTAGACCAACCCGTTTTGGAATCAGATCAGCCGGTTCGACAGCTGAATTAGGAAAACCAAAGAACCCAGGTTCGCCCTGGATAAACCGTGAACTGAAAAAAAGAAATTGATTCGATGTTATTACAACCATGATACCACACCTACCAATTACACCCATCAAAAATCAACAATTTCAACAATCGAAATAATATCCCCTGCTAATCCAGGCCTACCCAAAACACTCATGGATTATCTATATAACTGTAAAAATAAACTACTAATTATAGTTTTCACAAAGCATTACGAACAACACAAAACAAAGAAGCATATCTCATATCTGATAAAGTGATAATCATCTCAATATTCCTTGTAGTAATATACACCAAAATGCCCCTTGTACTCATTCACCAATCAAAATAAAAAAACCCCTACAATATCTGTACACAGCTGTCAAAGAATATCTGAATCACAATAAACCCCTCCACCTAGAAACAATAAGGCTACCTTACACAAAAAAGTATCCATCTTTTTCCCCAATTTATTTATTTTAATCTAATCAACTAAAATAATTTCCATAGCCAACAATACTAAAAGATGATCCAACGGCTGATATTTGTCGGTGACCCTTTCCTATATAAAGATCATACGGTTCCCACAAATGATCCAACGGACACGGTCTCTTCTCATCTAATCTGACCCATGGTTTCCCCTTACCACTCCAATGCAATAAACTGACCGGTCCAGAATGTAATGACCGACAGCTGCCCTTCACATTATCCCCACCTAAACCATGCTGGTTCCACCTATGATGAATCGGTTCAATATTTCCCCCAAACACAAGCAAAAAAGGAGGCAATGAACCCAGTTCATATATCCTTTTCTTCCTTTGAACCTCCATCCAGTTCTCTATTCTTTTTCGGTAATTCCCTTTACGCCACTTTACCATATCCATTACCATCACGCCCGTGTTGAAATAACACGGACGTGCTCGTCTCGACCCGAACACCCGCGACATAACCGGGTCGGACCAGAAATTATCCGTAAAATATTTCGTAAAATTCGTATGGCAATACTCCGGAGCCCCAATAACCCGATTCTTTTCCAAAGTAATATTCCACAGCTTGTGAATATCATCCACTAAAATAACATCACTATCAAGATAAATGACCCGGTTCACAAAAGGGTCCAAAATATCACCCAAATAGTTCCTAGCGTAATTTAAAGGGTTCTCTAGCGCAACACGTATCGAACTCGATATCAAATTAATAACACTATCTTCACGAAAAATATAAACTTTAAAGCTCAAAGAAGTGAAAACGGATCTGACGAGCCGGGTCAAATCACGCGGACTAGCCGGGTCAAATTCAGCTGCAATAAAATGAAAGAAAACATTCTCAGGACACGACGCGTGGCGCAAGACAGAATGTACGGCTGCGATTGACCCACGTAGATATTCCAAATCAATAGTCATTGCCACGTGTATTATCTCCCCACGTGAACACCCTACCCCGTTACGGTACTCTGGCGCTTCAGAGTATCCAAACAGAACAGTCTGACCATCAGACTGTTCTGTCTGGACCCCTGTCTCAGTATCCGTTACAGGAAAGTAACGGATACCGAAACATGTAAAAGATAATAAAAAGTATAACAAGAATGATATAAAAACAATGTAAGATCGAAAACGAGACATCTTCGATCTATGAATAAAGGGTTTATTATTAAGAAGATGAATAGAACATGGGTGAAGAGTTTTTTTTTTTGGGATTAATGTGTGTGTGTTTTTGAAGGTGTTTTTAGTGTGTGTGTGTTTGGGAGTGAAGAAGGAAGAGAGATGGATTAAAATTGGGGGAGAGTGGAGGATAGCTTTCCCTATTCCTGTCAATGACTCTTTCTCTTTATAATAAAACCAAAATACAATAAATACATCCCCCGAAATATATTACACAATAAAATAAAATTTTTACAGTTGTTGCTATTAACTTATTTCGGAGTATTTTAGTAGAATATTTATGGTTTTTAAATTTTTATGGTAAGTTAATAAATGGGAGGATTTTGTTTTGTGTTGTTTTTTTTTTTCTTTCTACTTTTGTCTAAAATTGGATTGGGGTGTTTTTTACTCTTTATAGTCGGAAGAAAATATTTAGGTTTTTTTGTATGAATTTGAGATATATTTGTGTATGATATAGCTTTATTGTGTTTTAGTTATTTATAGGAGTAGATCGTTTCAAAATTTAAAATCAAATCGTAGATATGGTGCTTATAAGTTTATTGTAAGTGTAAGTTTAGTCTCTATATTATTTCGGTTTATTTTTCTGTTTCTAAACAAAGTGATATATGATGATATTGTAAAATGTTGAATCCGAATGCCTAAGTCATTTCACTTTAGGCAGATACAAAACATAATCGGAGAATTAACATAATTTGTGTCCGTATTTATTCTTTTATATATTTTTAATCAAAATTATAGAGAAGAGATTTATAAGCCATGGTTTTAGTTTTTTTGTTCTTTTTGACTAAAAATAGTTAAGATGTTTGATTTGGTATATTCTTAAAAAAAATGTTGTTTGACTCTATCAAATTTTGGGACAAAATAAAGGATTCTAATAAATGAAAACAAAAGTTTTTGGTTTTTATTCAATGCATGACATATTCAATTTGAAATAAATGGAAGTTTAATTAGCAGAAAACATTATTTTAAGGAAACTATTATGTCCGTTGTAAAACATAAATGGTATATTATTCGACGTATTCATTAATTAGTATTTATTTACTCCTATATAAAGAGCAA